>OX276338.1:67113844-72113844 GCA_946251815.1 Dasysyrphus albostriatus | reverse complement strand
ATTCATTGTCAGTTCGGTCGTTACCGTTGAGTTTTGTATCAACATGTCCTTTGCGATAGTGCAATTCTTGAATTGCCCCGCTCTCTTCAATTAAATCTTTTGGGTGAATCTCAGTTGCACCAATTTCAATCTCAATATCAAATGGGTTTGTGGATCGTTTATCAAATTTAAAAGTTTCTATCAAACCCTTGGAGAAGGACTCGATTCTCTTTGTGATATCTCTGGCTGTTGTAAGGCTTGGATCTGCAGAAAGAGCTGAAGTCCTCGAATTGTTTGCCCAATTTATATCCATATGTTCCTCAATTGGTGTTATATTGTGCTCCGAATCAATTGTCTGAGTATGATTCGAAGAATTATCACTTGGCGATAGAGATGCAGCCAGAGCATTCCTTGCCAAAATCAATAGTTCCGTGCATTTCTTGGTGATGTCAGTTGCAACCTGAAGAGCTGTATCTCGACAAAATTTCCAGTGTTCCATGTTCGGCTCACATCACATCGGGAGAATCTGTTGCTAGTTGAGTGTAAACTACGAGGTGGCAAGAAAGCATTTTCAAACCTAAAACCAAGAAAATATTAAATCAGATTTAAATTATTATAAAAAAGTATAATTATTCCCACCTCATTTAGAGATGTTTGGTAAACGATCTCAGCCAGAACCCTTGCCAAAAGATGACAACAGTTGTTGATCAGACCTTGATTGATATCCTTGTAAATTCGGTCTTTTCCTGTTGTGTTCGATAGATCATCTGTTCTACCAGGATGGGATATTGATGATTCTCTGAACTCGATAACATTGGAAGACCAAAATTATCACTTGGACTAACGATAGACTGTCGTTCATTACCGGATGTCAAAAGGGAAAATGTTGTTCTCAATTTTATGGAAGGACTGCAGAGTCCAGCAATTATTGCACTGAGAAGGCGAGAGTGCAATTCACCCTTTAGAAGAAATAACTTACAATAATGATTTCATTGGATTGCAAAAAAACATACCAAAAACATGCAAAATAAACAATATTAATTTGGTAAAACCGAAGTAAACAAAAAAAATCAAGTCGAGTAACACATCGAGTTTCACTTGATCACTCGACTTTTGGCACTTGAAATTTAAGTTATTTATTATTGTTATCCACTTTTACTTAAAAATTACTAATATTTTACCTATAAAAAGTATAATTTTCTTTTAAAACCGAGTTTTTGTTGGAAGAATTAAATATAATCAATTCCACCCAACACAAATTAGAATCGAGATCTGTCATTTTGACATTTCATAATTTAACAAAAAAAAAACAAACGTCACTTTGAGCTACTAACCCCATTTTGTATTTTTATCCACAATTCACACGTATTCACCGACACGGAATTTGAGAGAGTTTTCTCTTGGTGTGCTCAAATAAAATTTGCGGGTGTTTTAGGCAAGAGGGGTACGAGTCGCGACTCTAGATAATATAGGTACTCTATGCCCCAAAGTGTCCATAAATAAGGCAGTAAAAATTGGATATAAAAGTTGAGAGTTTTGTAAAGTTGAAACTAAGACAGCTCTGAACTAACAATAACCTATTCTGGCAAACCTCACTGATACGGTTACCCCACAAGTCACAACCCAACTAACAAAATTGCTTCGCATTTCAGACATTAAAGTGTTATTTGTTTCTATAGTGCTCCATTTAGCCCTCTGACAGAAAGTAAATACCTTATTGGACTATTACTGAATCCTTAAATATTTTCTGGTGCAAATTATATCAGCTTGATAGAAGCGATATATCAATGTTTCTTTAATCTCTCTATAATGCTGTTATGAAATAACAAAGTAACTATCGCTTCAATAGTCATCTTATAAAATTCTTATACAATCTTTATGTTAGCCTTTGTTTCTATATTGCTTGTATTAGTAAATATCGCATCACCAAGCTATAATCAGCCATTTTATATTTTATATTCAATTCAGCATCCAAGCACATATATTTATTATTATTGTCAGTGTTTAAGGTTGGTATTAATTAATTAATTAATCAATTATACCTGTACTTATTTAAATAACATATGTGTTTGTTATAGCCATACAAATCTATTATTTTATATTTTTCTTTAACAAAGTTTTTTCTTATTAATGCAAGCTTTTTGTCTCAATCAAGACAATTCAAGATAAAAGTGATTCCAATTTAATGCTTTGAATTATATATCTGAGATTGGTGGAGCGGGTAGTGAGCAAGACAATTGGATCAGAGAGACACGGGCTCGATTCCTGGACCTGCGAATTTTTTTTTAAATTTCATTAATTGTGAACTTCTTTAAGACTCTCATAATCAACTCCATAAGGGTACAAAAGGAGTTACAAAAGTTCGCCTTTTTCACTCTATGGAGTTTTATGCATTGGTTATATGCGTAGGTTGAATGAAACCGAAAAGCATCTATGGAGAAATATATGGAAGCGAAATTGTTAGTTGGGAACTAGCTACCAATTACCTTAAGATGAAAAATAAAGTGATAGCGTTTTATTGGCGCTTGCATTGCTGTGCAATCACCTATAGAAAAATTATAGCACAGTTAAATTTTACTCAGTGAACAACAAAAACCCAAGTGTCGATAAATACCTCCCATAAAGTTGTGGCAGATTTACGAAGTTTAAAACTCTACTTCGTTTACGATAAATAAATACCCTTATTATAAATTTTCGTTTCAAAAAATCCCAGTGTGTAGTAGCACTACGACGCCACGCATCACACAAAAGCTGAAGAAAAGCGAAAACACTATTTTTTATTTGTAATTTGATTAATCTTCAATTTACATATCCGAACACAGGTGGCGTTTTATTCAAAACAAAGAAAACACTTGGCATCTCAAAAATAAATAAATAATTTATTTATCAACAATTTGCCGTTTGCACAAAATTATACTACCTACCACTCTGTTCAAATTGAACTATATTTAAAATTGAACTATTTAAAATTGAATAATTTGGGTACTACGTCACCACATTTTGCTGAGAGTTTAATATCAGCTAAATGATCGGCTCTTGTTTCGCCAATGGTCACAATGGCAACAGGTAAATTTAAATCTTTGTTCTGCAAGACCATTCGATAGCCGGAGAAGACCATCAGACTGGATCCGAGGACCAATAGGCCATCGCTACTGTAAATCATCTCTGCTACTTTGTGTGCTCTATCCTTAGGAATACTATCACCAAAGAAAACAATTTCCGGCTTGAGACTGCCCCCGCAATCTGGGCAGGGAGGGATTTTGAAATTATCAATGTACTCCAGAGGTATTTCTACATCACCATCTGGGCGCACCATGTCAGGGGCATCCTTAAATTCGGGATTTATTGTGTTGAGTATGTTTTGGAACTCGTGTCGGTCGATTCGATACTCGCAAGACAAACACCTGACTACGTATCCACTCCCATGGAGTTCAACGACGTTTTTAGCTCCTGCTTTGGTGTGCAGGCGGTCAACATTTTGAGTGACAATGCCTTGAATGCGACCTTCGCGCTCAAAGCGCGCTAGAGCGTGGTGGGTAGCATTAGGCTCTGTACTTGAAAACTTTGGCCAGCCGACAAAGTTTCGAGCCCAGTATCGCTGACGAATAGCCTGAGATTTAACGAATTCCATGTGTTGCACAGGGCGATGATCTGAGCGGGCATAGAGTCCAACACCTGCTGAACGATAATCCGGAATTCCTAATGCGTAAAGAAGAGTGCATAATTATGTTTGCAGAATACCATATATTTCGTTTACCTGATTCAGTGGATATTCCTGCTCCAGTAAGAACAAGAATGTTTGGCTTGGACATGAGGAAGTCTTCTAGATGCTTGACATCGCTTTCCTGCACTGGTTTGTGCTTTGGCACAAACTGCAAAGTAACACCTGAGTTGGTTAGTGTAGGACGAAAGCGCAGGATGTGAGTTAAACGCATTTTCTTAAAAAATATATGTACTTTAGAAGTGTAATGTTTACGAAACAAAATATAAAAATGAAATCACATAACTTTGACGGCACAACGAAATTTGTCTGTCAACGAGAATGACAGTTCAGTTAAAATCCACAAAACGTGGAACAAGGGACGTGTGTGAAAACTACAGGGTGTGTCTGCTATATTGGTAGAACAACATATTACACGATGCTGGGACGCGTGTTCCTACTGCTTCGTGGTTCGGACCGCTTGTGATCGATTTTGTTTAATTGTTCGAAGTTTTATTGTTATGAAACATAATTACAGAATCAGACCAATGGGCTCCGGAGGGAATCAGACTCAATTCCGACATTTTTACTATGAGCCAAATGTCAAAATTGGGTCAGACTCCCTCTGCAGCTCATTCGTTTGATTCTGAAATCGGGGTGATTGGTAAAAATTACTTTTCTTTCCAAAAATCAGCTTAATTCTGGAAAGATCTTTGTGGCAGATATGTAACAGAAAACTATTTCTCAATTTTTTGACATTATTTCTCGTTTTTGATTTTCAAAAAGTAAAGTCACAACGTTTTAGAAGAAAATAATCTGTCAAAGGAAGATAACAGAATAACAACAACACTGTAGAACAGATGTTTGTTAGGCCCACTATGCAACTGGGCCAGTTTGTTCATATTGGTTAAATCTGTAATATGATATTTCACAGGTTCTAATTAAATTTCGCTTTTCAGCTTAAATGGGCTTATTTGCCATTTCGAAATTTCAATAATTAACAAATCAAACAAGATTAATTGATTAAAATGTAGACCAGTATCTGCTGGCAACACAAAGAAACAGCAACTTTATCGGTCAAAAAAGGATGCTAAATTGGCGTAAGCATTTTCCTTTTTCAAATATAAATGAGGACAATCAAACTGCTGCGCTTTGAATATTTTCAAATTGGAACATTTTGAGCAGCGTATAAGCATTTCTGTTTCCGATCTCGTCCAACTATTTACATATAAGGATAGAACATTATTGTTGAACGCACAAGCAATAATAAACAAAATGGAATGAAATGGACTAATTTGGTTGTGAAATGTGACTGCTTACTCAATTGTTTATATTTTTCGCTTCACTAACAACGGTCGTCATTTTGTAGTGAAACCAACCAATCTAAACACAGTCTATGAGTTGCAAACAAAAAACAGATCACCCTACTGTAATGTGGATTGCATCTTATTCTCCAGTCTCCACTCAGCACGAACAAAACAACACCACTAAACAAATTATCTCTCCAAACGAAAAAAACAAAAAAATAAATGTCTATCTCTTTTTAGTCCGTGTTTCTAACGGAATTTCAAAAGCAACATTTAAAACTTCGCAATTACATTCAATTCTCGACCTACAGAAAAAGTTAAAAACTTTAAATGTAAACAAAGGCAAGCTTGACCTTCAAGTAATACTAGCTATTTATTATAAGCTAACATTAAAACCGTAGAAGTGAGCTCATTTATCACAGTTATCACGTTAAATAATAATTATTTTCTATTTCCTTACAGTTTCGTAAAATGAAAACCAAAAAATACTGTAGAGAAATGTTTCTCAAGTGTCCCCCGCCGGACAGTGTTACAGAATCTCAACTTCTGGATATAAATTCAAAAGCTATCGACGATGATGGAACACAGAAAAAAGGTAAAAAATCTAGGCGCAGGGAGAAGTTGCACAAAACTGCTTCTCTGGATGACTCCTCGAATTGGGTGACGGATGGTGAAGAGAGCTCAGATGGAAATCTTTCGCCGAGGAGTCGAAGGAGGAAGCTACGTGCCGAAGATGACCTTATTCAATTTATGGTTATGAGAGCGATTTTTGAAGCACAGTCGCAAGAAGTTAAAGATGTGATAAACGATCTATATAAATTACACTTGAAACAGCAGAGAGCTGCAAAGCGTAAAATCAAGACCACCCGTCCAATTTTGGCTAAAAAATATAAAAGAAATCATTTTAAGTTAAAAAAGGCTGCTCCCGGTGGCCAACAAACAACAAACGTGGGATTTTCGAGCAACATTAAAATCCTGGCGAGACTCCAACGTCGTCGGCGTCATCGCGGAAAACCACGATCAAAAAGAAACTGCCACAAAAAGTTCCCGCGAAGGAGACGACGTGCAAATGCCAAGAAAGGGAACAGGCAAGGTCGGAAACGTTACCTTCGAGCTCAAAAACTATTTGATAAAGGCATTTTCCTTGCCGGTCGAAAGCTGCTTGATGACGTCTGGCAGGCTGTCAAGGATCCAAATGCTACTGCGACTAGTTTTTGCAACAACAACACCCACGGTCTAAGTAAGATCCATAAGAAACAAATCGAACTCTACGAAAGAATTGAAGATGATTTGCATCGATTAGATGCGGCTCGACAGGAAAGATTAGAAGCTGCTCTCGCAAGAAAAGCTAAAGAGCAAGAAAAAGAAATAAACATAAGTGAAGGCTTTAAAAATAAGATCGAAGCCAAAGCGGCTGCACGCGCCGAACAAGATTCATTAAGGAAGCAGCGCAGATCTGCCCGGAAGCAAAGAGCCTTGGAAAAGAAGTCACAAAGAGAGAAAACCAAATATGAAGAGTTCTTAAAACCCGTCGAGTGACAAAAGACGAGAGATCGCAAATCTATATATAACTAGGTTAAGAAAAGTAAACTTAATTTAGGTTTAAAAACTAAGTTAGACTCGAGTTATTTCGAGAAAAGTGATGCTTCTTTTTTTTTTGTTTAGTATTAAGTCCTTGATAATAAAATGTTCACATATTAAAATTTTGTTGAGTTAATTTATTAATAGGAAATATGCCCGCCAAAGCGATCCGCAATTTTCAAACTTGTAGTTTTAATAAGGTAGAAAGGATTCACCCTCTCACGTAATTATACTTTTATATTTGAGTGAATTTTTAGTGGTGCGCAGTTGTTGCTTTTCGAATGCCCGTTGTTAAATAAAATTGTATCTACAAGTACTCAGACTGAAGTTAGGTTAGTTTCCAGTTCTAAATCATTTGGTTTTTAATAGAACATCGAGTAATCTATAAAATGGATTTCTGTCATACCATCTGTCGATCTACCCCGTTATGTATATATCGCTCACTAAAAAGAACACCGTTATAACTCAAAAGTTACTGTTTCCAGATAAATGCGCTTGAAAATTTCGGTTTCGTGAAACGATTGTAGTGCAACAAATAAAACGCTCGTATAGCAGATTGAGAAGACATATCGATGCAATCAACTTTGTTTTTAAGTTGATCTTTCTTCTGTAAAATTAGAGAAAAATTAATGTATTTTTTTGTGTGACACCTCTTTAGCGCCTCTACGCTTTACTATTAATTTTTGCATGTAAGTTACCCCTACTGTCTAATCGGGTGAAAAAAGACTCCCTTCAATACGATTTTTTCTCGTCTGAGTTTAATCTATACGCTTTGATATATGTCTGTGTTATACAAATCACCTTAAGCCCATTATAAGTAGCTTAAAGTGAAAAGAGGGAGACTAAAAAAATTAGGGAAATAGTTTTTTAATGTTTTGAATCATCGCATGAGGGCTATCCAAGACTATGTCCAATTTAAAGACCACCCATATATATACATATGTAGCTTATTTAAATAAATGTGAGAGAATCCTTAAAAACAGTTGATTGGCGGCAATATACGAGCGCTTTCCATATATGAACTCATATCTCTTTAATTCATGCATGGATTACTTTGATTTTTTTTTATCTCATATCAACATTATCGTTATTTTTATACGTCATTTATTATCCTTCAAGCCTCACAATCTCAATTTTAAATACCTGGTTGATGTATTGGCGACCACTACCCAGTGGAGAAGATGCGCATTATCTGAATCGAATCGTTTCAATTCGAATTTTGTTGTTATGCCTTTTGAATAAACCCAACATGACATGCCACATCATCGAAACAATTTCATACTTAAAGCGTGAATAAGTCAACCCTCAACTCGATTTGCAGCATTCTAAAGTTTTATTGAAAATTACAACAATTTTGAAACGAAAAAAAAAACGAATAATTTACCTATTCCTCCTCCTCCTTTACCTCCTCTAAAATAATGTCTACAATGTTCTATTTGAGTTTAAAACGAATCGACATGGCTTCAATTAATCAAAATGTTCTGCATTCATCAATATTGAAATACTACAATTGAAAAAGCGGTTAGATTTATGAAATAAATATGAGAACTTTTGAACAAAATGTAAAAACAATTTGTTTTTATTTTTGAATCGAATATAAATATAACCATGGCTTCTTAAGTTAGTAACTTAATTTATTTTATGGTTTGCTAAAATTATAACGAGGCTATCTATGATTGAACATACGAGTACAGTGTTGGCAAAAACATAATCAACTTTTTCAAGAAATAAAACTCTGGTATATAACAGCCTGGATTTTAATATATTTATTAATCTTTTTATTAATAAATGTTTTTACTATTACCAAAATAAAAGTAATAATAACAAAAATTATATTTATTAACTAAAAATATTAAATAGTTAAGTAATGCTGACATCATGTCCCTTTTTACATGGTTCAAAAACAGGCAACCTTTAAATTAATGTATGTTTGTATTAAATTTAATGTTTAATTTTTATCTTTTGTGACAAACCTTTGTATTTTTGCATCGCACTGACACCTCCTAGGTACCTCTAGAAAATTTGGAACAGTAGAATAGGGTATACTATTCCAGGCCTGGGCAAAGAGATCGTTTCTATTTCTGTAATTGTCTCCATTTATTTTTCGATCAGCAATCTCCCGTAGATTTTCCATTTGTGTGCAGGATACAGTGCTGTTTTTGCACTTAAAACAATTTGTTGACTATTTTTTTGGTATGGTTTTTGATCATTATCTTGAGAAATATACATTTCAAGAGAAAATCCCCTTCAGTAGTAAAGACATCATGAAGTTAAAAGACTTCAAGCAGTCAAAAAACTTCAAGCAGTTAAAAGACTTAAAAGCGGTCAATTTACAGCAGTCGTAAGACTGCAATCAAAAGACTTATAGAATGCATTCTTTGTCAAAGACTTCAAGCAGTCTTTAGTATCGCATTCTTTTTACTTTAAGTCTTTTGACTGGTTTAAATGATTGTATTACTAAAGTCTTCAAGATTGAATGGGAATAAAATTTTGAAGTCTATGGTACTGAGGTGGAGTGAAAATACTTCAAAATAAGTTTTTTTAATCAATTGATTGCAATACTAAAATGATTGGATTCTTTCACGTCTTATACCATTTCCCTCTCGTTTAAAAGTACCTTTTTTTATTTGGTATCTGGTAAGAGCTTGATTGATTGACCAACCATTACTAATAAAAAGATTATTAGATATATTAAAATCTAGGCAGTTATAGACCAGAGTTTTGTTTCTTGAAAAAGTTGCTTATGTTTTGTCCAACACTGTATATGTACGTAATAAATATTTTTTTTATTTTGTCCATTTGTTCTTCATAAATGAATAAAAGTGAACCATATATCAATTTATATTTAAAAGCTGCTTTTTGAGATTAAAAAGTCATCAACAGCTTATCGCATAAGTTTGTCCTTATATTTCTATCAACACAGTGATCTAATATCTGATAACTCTTATTAAGCATGCTTTAAAATTAATCAGTTGAAACGTTAGTTATATGGATAAAATAATCTTAATCACCATCATCACAAACGTAAAATCGAAACATTATTTTTTTTAAATTTATATCAGTTTTGCACGATCTGCCATCAGAAGCAGACGCTTAAACTCGATCAAAAAACAAATAAATAGTGCGGACGGATAAATTAGATAATTTTTGTTTTAAACTACTTCCAGGGTTGAATTAGTAATTAGTGCAAGATTATTACTATGGATTTCTTAAAAAATATTATTGGATTATTTGCTGTTTTATTATTTTGTTCATTGGTATCGGCTCAATCGGATTTGTTTCCCTTGTCAATTATTCATATAAATGATTTTCATGCAAGGTAAACATTTTATTTTAACTTTTCGCTTTCACTTTAATTTAGTGGGGGATTTTTTGAGTCGGTGACTAATTTTAATTATAAATTATGTACGAAAATATAACTCCAGTTACGAATAATTAATAGTTCAGTCAAATAGTATTTTTATAGTCAGAAAAATATGGGGAAGTTGTGTGTTAATTTTCCCTGCGGCATATTTTTGGGGTTGCTGAATCCGAATTCGAGGTTTTCGGCAAAAAAAATTTACCTTATGACTCAAAAACTATAAAATATTCATAAATTATATAGGTAAACACATCAACGCTGGTTGAAAATTGAAGAATTTTTACTGTTTCTGCAAAACTTCACTTTTCCACTCCAGAACTTTAATAATGCAACGAAGGAAGAAAAAACCTTAAACCGCAATTTGTTGTAAATTTTAAATACTTTCATTAGTATTCTGGTGTAATTGAGGAGGTGATATCCAAAACCAGCTATCCGGCCTGAGCATTGTTTTGAATAAAATGCAAACAAGAATTTCCCTAATTAAGACATAGAGCAAAACTACGTATGTTCTACCAACATTTATTCCTCACGAAATTTTAATGAATTTAAGTTTTAAAAACGGATTTAGAGGTTTAGTTCTTGTATCAAAATAACTAGTTATAAACTGTTTATTTTCTTTTGAAAGTAAAATCATAAGCAAGAAGAATCTATTGTGTAGGCTTTTTTGTAAATACATTTTTTATTCAATATCAGCCATTATAGACCAAGAGGGTGAACGTTTTGCTCAAAGTGTTTTATACTGCCCCAAATTTTGTGGGCTTATATTTGCATCAGTACAAAAAACATGGTAGCAACCTGGCAGCGATTTCGCAATTCTCTGACCACCAAAATGCAAACAAAAAGGGGCTAATTTCTGAGATTATTTGAATATATTCATAAGTAGATCGTCCTGCCAGACTTTTTTAAAAAAAAAAACCGTTTTTCACTTTGAATTTTGAATATTTTAAACGGTCTGGGCGATAACTACATACTCAAATGGTAAATTTTACAACACGCACATGGGAAGGTTAAGAGTTGTATTTGTAAGTCACTAGGACCTGGTTCTCCATGAATTGTCACGCCATGAAATTTATTTAGTTATTTAAAAACTGAAAATATAAATATATGGCAGTTCTTTTTATACCTAAGATATAAAAGATTAATGAATTAATAATTTAAGAGTTACAGAACCTAATTCTTTATATCTTTAATACAATTATTTTATAAAAACATTTAAACATTTCTATTAATATTTTGTTGATTGAAAAAAGAATTTTTTATATCTGAAGTCGACTTAAGATGTTTATCATTTAAAATTTAAGTAAGATTTACAGTAGACACTTATCGTTAAAAAAGATCGTTTTATTGAATTACTTAGCAATTTTTTTATAGAAACAGAAGTTTTAATATACCGATAAGGTTTGTTGTGTGATATCGATCCAGTGGAACTGGTTTTATTCTTAACAATTTCGCAAATGTGATTGAGATTAGCAAAAAAGGAACGTACACCTATATTGTTGACTTCACGTGCTGCGTCAAGACATTATTGTTTAGAATAGTTTATTCCCCATTAGTAAATCGGATAAGTTCATCCTAATCGCTATATGCACTGTTTTTCGGTGGACTTAATTTAAAAATAGGCTTAAATTATTACAATGCAATATCTTTTCAAGTCAATGTCGAGTGTCCACTTGATAAAAACACTTGAAAGTGTCAACTGGGCTTCTTGCCATTCTAAAGTTATACTATACATATTAAAGAAAAACGTGTGATTAAATAATTTTATTGATTGGCAAGGCTATAAAGAATTCGGTTTAGATTTGAAGTGCTTTTAAAGAACGATTACACTTATCGAAATTACTTTAATCTTCTGAACGTAGATGTTTCCGTTGCAAAATTACTTTGTATTTATGTATTTATAAATTAAATAAAAGTTTAATGTCCAGTAAAAAGATAAACGATCTTTTGCTTTCACTATGCGAAAGATACATATGTTTATTATAGTTATTACTTTGGTCAAAATGTTATGTTCTTACTTGAAAAATAGGTACACTGAAAAGATTTGCTTTTATTGCGAATTTTGTTTACAGGCGTTGAGTCTACAAATGTTACTGATCATTATCGTTGAAAAGAGTACAATTCAACAAGTCCTTAGACTCTCCATCAATATCAATTCAAAGCTGACTGTTCAAAGGCGGAAGGGATAAAATGACCTAATCTTGTTTATTTACAGATTTGAACCGACCGATACCTTTGGTGGTACTTGTGATGCTGGTGAGGAATGCATCGGAGGTTATGCACGAACAGTTCATACCGTTCGCAGGTTACTGGAGGAACAAAAAGACAACAATGTTATTTATTTAAATGCTGGTGATAGTTTTCAAGGAACTCTGTGGTACAACATAGGTCGTTGGAATGTAACAAGCCAATTTCTTAATATGCTTCCCGCAGATGCTATGGTTTGTTATTACAACAACAAATTAAAAAAAATGTATTTATGATTATCAAACTTTAATATATATCAGACTATTGGAAATCATGAATTCGACCATAAAATCGAAGGTTTAGTTCCATTTCTCAAAACAATAAACTCGCCAATGCTTGCAGCAAATATTGATGCTTCGGAAGAACCAACAATGCAAGGATTATATCAAAATTCCATGATAATTGAGCGAAGTGGAAGAAAAATTGGTATTATTGGAGTTGTCTTGGCTACATATTCCGTGAGTAATATTGACTCCTAAGCTTGAAATACAATATTGACCAACAATTTATTTACACACCATTGCGTAAATTTTCCATTTTTAATGGTGACTTTAAACTTAATGGAGAGTGAATTATTTTTGGTCTTACTTATTTAATTTTCTTAAGGACCTCGCTGATACCGGAAAGCTCAAGTTTCTTAATGAAAGCGATACAATTATTGAAGAGGCACAAAAATTGAAAAAACAAGGCGCAAATATTATAATTGCACTCACACACTGTGGTTATGATATTGATCAGATAATTGCTGAACACGCCGGAGCCGAAATCGATATCATCGTTGGATCTCATTCACATACTTTTCTCTATACTGGTGATGTTATGCCAGGACCCGATACGGCTAGAGGAAATTATCCTACAGAAATAATTCATAAGAATAGTGGCCATCGTGTTCTTATTGTCCAGGCTGCTGCTTATGCCAAATATGTTGGAAATATTACGCTTTTCTTTGATGAAAACGGTGATGTCGTTTCTTACGAAGGTGCCCCAATTTATATGAGCAAAGATGTTAAGGAAGGTAAATATTATTATTTGTTTTTTTTTGCATGTAAATATTTGTTTTATTCCAACATCGTAAGAATTTTGGATTAAATCGCTTTCCCAATTTTGTATTTGTTAAATTTTATAAATATTAAAATTTTCTATGGAATATTGACACGTTCTGAATTATTGTGAAAGCCTGCTTTTTCTTCATAATTAAACAACGTCCTATTAAAATATTTGTTGTTCGTAAATAGGACGGACAATTTAAACTGATTAAACGAATGCGTACGGTTGTTGGCTGATTCTTCGCTGAACCGGTCGCATCGACTTGAATTTGAATACCGAACGTTGAATATTTAACTGGGAAAGACGACTATGTCGAATTGGAGCGCATCGTTGCAACAAAAGAACTCCGTGTTTAATAATAAAGTGTTATCATTTTTTGCACGTGTTGCTCAGTGTGGTAATATGCCATGGTTTTTTGCCATCACCAATCACTTTATATATATAAAATAAATAATAGTTTTTACAGATGCCACTGAAACAATATAGCTGCCACAGACTGTCTACATCAAGTCAACCCATATCTATGGGAAAACTTTTTAATCGAATAGTAAAGAGAAGACTGTTCAGGGATTTTTACAGTATTTTTAAAATCCGTTCCTTGACCCTGAATATACATAATTGATTTTCTGTGTATTTTTGTGATGACTCTGATTTGATTTGATTTTCTGTGAATTCTTGTGATTTCCCGTACTTACAAAATTCAGTTTTTCACAAAAAAGACGGACATTTCTCGCCCATCTGTGATTTTCTGTTCAAGAACTTTTTTTTACTGAAATTCCTGGAACAACCTATGCAATATATTTCCTAAGTTCGTGTACTGTACTCCAAGCCACTGACACCTAAAAGCATCAATGTTTTCTTTCCGAGGTACTGCCTCTTGCGAGGAACTGACAAATCCTCCAAGCCATGAATAAGTGCTTCTTATCTAGCCGTTCGGAATCGAAAAAAATTCATAGGCCCTGGTTCTTCAACAGCTGTTGCGCCACCAAATTATTTTTATTTTTTTTTTTAATTTCACCCGTCATTCGGTAAGGGAGTTTTGGACAGTTTATCATGACCATTACTTTTGGGTCAACATGTAGATGTCATGACATCTTTGTACGTATAACAATAAAACACTAGTTTACCAGATTCGTTATTCTTAAGTTAATATATGATCTCGAAAGCATCAATTCTTATATTATTTTCGGATTCAGGGGGAACAAATGCAGAAGAACAAAATTGTGGTACCGAGTGTACAATTTGTCTGTAAGCTAGTGTAATTGAATAAACATTCCAATAATTTCTTATTTTAATTTTCAGATGAAGAAGTTCTCAAAGCAATAGTTCCATGGAAAGAAATTGTTGACGAAAAAGGCAATGTTATTGTTGGAACATCGAGAGTCGCTTTAGAAAAGTGGTCTTGTGAGTCCGGAGAGTGTAATCTTGGAAATTTCTTTGCCGATGCATTGGTACATACATTTATTAATGCTTCCACATTCGATCAAGAGGATAAATGGACAAATGTTTCAATTGCGCTCATCAATGCTGGTGCCCTACGAGTTCCTCTCAACAAAGGCAGTACGAAATTTTGCTTCTTTGTTCTTGGTCTTTTTTAATTTATGTATGTGTATAAAAACCTTTGCGAATTTCTATTTCAGATCTCACCTACTCACATATTGTGACTATGTCTCCATTTGAAAATGCATTAGTAGCTTTCAACTTGAAAGGTCAGTACTTATTGGATACGTTAGAATATAGTGTTGAGCTGGTCGAGGCAGAAAATGGAATTCACAGTTCCAGAAATATGTTACAAGTGTCGGGACTACGTATTACATACAATTTCAAGAATCCCCCGGGCAAACGAGTTCAGGAAGTGCAAGTTAAATGCGCAGACTGTGATTTACCAAGGTATCTACCGTTGGATAAAAATGTGGATTATCGAATAGTCACAGCAGATTTCCTTGCAAATGGTGGAGATGGATTTTCGATGTTGTCTAAGGCAACAGACCATGAGTAAGTTAATTCTTATCAATATGTGAAATCTGTAATTAATTTGTTTCTTTTCGAAGAAAATATAAAACGGATCTAGAAGCTTTAGTTGAGTACTTGAATGTTGCACAACCAGTAACTACTGGACTGGATGGGAGGATAAAAGTTATTCTTTAGAGACAAGAGGAAGATGTGTACCTTTAATTGTTTTATTTACGTTTCAGTAAATTTTGTTACAGTTTAATTAATAAATTCTTGAGTTTTACTTCAAAACACAAAAGTTTCTTTACTTTTTGAAAATGTTTGTATCACCCTACGTTTATTAAACAATCTAAAAATAAAATAAATAGATAAATAAATAATAAATAAAATAAATCTTTACTCTCTAAAGAAGACTATAACATTAACATTACCATTAACATTATTTCAAGCTTTATTATTTAATTTCAAATGTTATATCTACCCTTTAAGAGAAACCATTTATTTTTAGATACAACTGTCTTAAAAGCCTTAATTCCATGGAAAGAGCTCATAGATGAAGGCGGCCAAAAAGTTATTGGAGAAACTAGAGTTAAACTTGAAAAATTTGAATGTTCATCGAGAGAATGCAACCTGGGCAATTTGTTTACGGATGCAATGGTCTATGCGGTATGATCATGTCTAATATCGATACTGATAATAACTAGTATTCTGATATTGGCATCCCAAAGCACTAGCCAAATTTAAAAGCTCACATTCTATTTCGTCGGCTTAGAGTGAAAAGCAGCCAACTCCACATTTTGTGGATGAGACCATTTAAAAATTCAAGTTATGCGAACACTTTTTTGTTAATATTATTTTTTTTAATGACAAATAGAAGTTAGCTGCTTTTCACTCTAAGCCGAAACTTATTTGTAGTAAAATAAACTTTATCTATTTTTTTTTAAGTTCATCCAAAAAACTCCTTATAACATTCAATATTGGTCTAATGTTACAATTGCTATGACAACGCAAGGTAACTTTCGCGTGCCTCTCGAAAAGGGAAGTAAGTATAGAAAATACTAAAAATTTCTTTACCGATTTTAAACTCTTTGCAGTTCTTACGTATTCCCATTTAGTTACGATGTGCCCTTTCGAGAATAACTTCATCGCTTTAAATTTATTTGGCAAGCATCTTTTAGAGACTCTTGAAGTTGGTGTAGCCTCCATGAATTCTAATTCACAGAAACCGAGTTCAAGCAGAATGTTGCAAGTTTCCGGTCTAAAGGTAGTTTACAATATTACAAAACCTCCAGGTGAGCGTGTAGAAGATGTTATGGTACGATGTCAGAAATGTGAATTTCCCATATTTGAAAAACTATCTGAAAAAACTATCTATAGAGTTGTAGTTGCTGACTATCTGGCTAAAGGAAGTAATGGTTTTGGAGTTATTAAGGACAATGCTTTTGATTTAGAGTAAGTTCAAGTTTGTTCAGATCTGTACTAGATTTACATGAAACATATTTTGACTTCTTTTTCTTGCATATTTCATGTAAATCCGCATCATGTTTGTATGCTAAAATTTGATAATCTTTCATTTTAGAATTGGGCCAAATAATTTGGAAGCCTTAATTGAATTTATTGAAGTCTAATTAATCCTATTACTGCAGCTCAAGAGGGCAGAATTAAGGTTTTGGTTTAGTATTCACACTTTTGATTTAAAGATATAAACTTGTCAATTTAAATTAAGAAGCGAAGTTATAAAAAAAATGCGAACAGTTCAGATAAAATATAATTCGTTTTTTTTTTTAAATCTGGTTTTATTACTAGACATTGACTATGATAAGATCTGCGATAAAAATAAGGCAAATCTAAAAAAATACAAAAATCTTTTAAGTTAAAGCTTTCATTGAAAATTTTAACTTTTATTTTTGAAATGTTTAGAAGGCAAAATCCAAAAATTAAAGTTTGTTAAAATGTTTGCTTCTTACTTTATGGACAATTATGAAGCTAGCAAAGGATTAACTTACCCCATTTTAACAAGGATGAATATTTGGTCACCGAATGATTAATGGACATCAAATACAGAAACGCTGGTTGATAGTCTGAAAAAGATCAAAAAGATACAATGAAAATCAATTTTTTAGTTGAATGTAGAAACATTTGAAAGGCATTTAGAAACACTTTTTACTTTTGAGAAGATGGAGGAATTGAGTTTGAAAAAAATTCAAGACAAAAATGCAGAATTATCTAGCCAGTTTATATTTTCCTCAGTTTTTTGACAGAACAGGAGAATAAAATATAAATAGTATTAGACTTATTTACTAGATTTTTTAGTCGGTTGACTAGTTAGACAGTTTTTTTTAAAGTACTTGATAGTTGAAAATATGTCGTATTTCATTAAATAAACTGCCAAGTTAGAAATGTCTGAGACAACCGATGCCGTTGTCCAAGTAAGAAAACTTTAGTACAACATTAAACAATGTTTATTAATAACTTTGTGTGTATTCAGCATTTTGACAGCTATTCCAGCTGCAGCTCCAGTTGCAGCTCCCCCCAAGTGGGAAAAAATTTGTGATGTTTCAGAACCGATCCGCTGTCAAGTGTGCTGAAATTTTATATTTTGCTTCCACGCTATTATACATGATTTCCTTCACATTTTTTTGACATGAATTAATTAATATTCAATGGGATGGTGTGGAATGGCTATAGTTCAAATGTGAAGTTAACTTGTTGTTGTTGAGATTTGCATTTGAAAGTTTGTCTCAATATGAAATATTTCTAAATGGTGAACAAAACAAGCCTTTTGCTGAAGTCTCAGAAATGCAAACTGACTAAATAAAACACCAAATAATTTTTTTATAATTATCGTAGATTTAGCTTTTGGTTTCTACTGTACAAAGCATATATTTATCATATATTAGAACCTTTTATCGGTCTACCGTATCGACACAATCCACATTATCCACACATACCACCCACACAGCTGATTTAAGAAACGTCAAATCTCATATGGTGATAATTTTACTTTTTGGTTGGGTCGGGAAAAGTATTGTTAAATAAGAAATTTGTATATCTCTTCAGTTTTACGTTTACTTTCTCTGTTGTTTTAATAATTAAACTATTAGAAATATTGAATTGACCTAAAGGACTCAAATCTATTCATTAATTGTAAAGAAACATCAAGAGAAACCATGAATTTCTTGAGGCAAACATTGAACGTTACGAAACAAATGACATGCCAGGGTAAGTTGCCGGACCAATATTTTAATTTGATGCTGTTTTAAATTAAAAATATAAATAAATGATAAAGGAAACATCTCTTATTCCAATTAACGTTTGAAACTCATTGTCATTACATATTGTCATTTGGTTAGGTCTATACATTTTATTTTACTCACTCGGCCTGTATTTGTGAGGATTGAGAATGACTTACAGTAGAATTGGAAAACAATTTCTTTACAGAAGCTAGTCGCTTAAGTGACCACTAATTTAAAGATACCCTCTTCCTTTTTAATTTTGCAGTTCAATGAAATTCAAGGTCGAAAGGCTCGACATTTGAGCTAATGAACAAACGGAATATAATTATTCATCAAATTTGTATCCAATAATCTAAGCATGTATTGTTGTGTTTATCATTTGTTGAATTCCAACTTATATCAAGCTACTCTGATGGCTGGGTCTTTTAGCCGACAACCCCTTGGAATCATCTAGACCCCTCAGTTGGATGTCAGATGAAAGTATGTACTTAGGGTAGCCAAAAGCCAAAGAAGCTTTTGGTCGACATATAAATACAGCGACACAGACATTTCGAATGAGGGCTCCTTAGAACTGTGATGTCATGGAGAAAAAAAGCCGAAACCGAACATGGCTTCTCATTCTTGTCATAATACTCTGATGTCGCTTTAATAAAATAAATGTACTTTGTGATATGATAAATTTTTTAGTTTCAACAAATATCTCGTTCTGGTCTCTAATAGATAAGTCTGCATATACTATTTGCAGTTTCCCAGATATATAACTGTGAAACATTGACTTAGGTCGCATTCTAATTGTGTTAAACTATATCCCTAATTTAAATTTTGTACCTTATTTCGAGAATCTATTCGAATAGAGAAAAGTCGTTCAGAAATTCTTGATAGATTTGCTATTTCTATCAAATCAAAAAATGCATTGTAATCAAATAAAACAAAATGCACTACTGGGTCACATGTACTTTCTCTTATGCTCAAGACGCTGAGATTTACGAACATTATATGAAAAGACATGGAAATTATGAGAGAAAAATGTTTCAAAGCATGAAATACGATGTTTAAATTAGCTAAAACAACTTCTTAGAGAGTTTAAAATGAAAAAAGAACGCCATCTTAATCATCATCATATTCACCATTCTGATTGAATATGATTGTACGAATAAAAAATATTTTAAATCGGTTTTCTTAAAAAATAATTTATCATATTTCAAATTCTTAAGACATTTTTAAGCAGAATTTTTGGTATGCAAATTTTAAGTACATATTTAACTATGTGCATATAAAAATTAAATTAAAAAAAAAAATTGTCAACCCATTTTTGAGATATCGTATTTTCCAAAAAAAAAAATTGAAACCTTTTTACAAATTTTGATACGCAATATTTTTGTATCTTATTAAATTAAAACAAATATATTCCTTAACAGTTTTGTAACATTTGTGTGGAAGGTACCATATTTTTTTATATTTCATAATTTGAAATTTTTTGTAGAAAAAAAACATTTTAATTGTTTAGAAGCTTCTGTATAAAAAAATGAATGAAAACAAAATTATTATTTGGAAAAAAAATGGAAAACATAAAAAATAGTTCATTTGGGAGGTACCATTAATAACTATTTTTTTCCCATCCAAAGGTGGCCTTTGCTGAAAGAAATTTATTGATTTATTTTAAGAAAAAATGGCAAGTGCCGTTATATTTAGTTCTAAAAAAATTAAAAAAAAAAACGTGTGAGCGAGCAGAATCACCAAAAGCCACTATCTACCAAGTTTGAAGAAGTTTGTAGTTATCCCTATCATTGTTATGACAAGTCTGATCAAAATCTCAAGCTCAATTTTTTTACGAATGCATAACATAGCTATGTTTAGTTCTGTTATCCCTGATACTCCTATTTTGAGAATAGATCCAGTCCCAAAATTTTTTTGTTGGCTTTTAGACTATTTTGTATCGAAGAGAAAAAACAAAAACAAAAATCAATTCCAGAATTAAAAAAAGACTACTTATCTCTAAAAAAATGTATGCTGTACTACACTCGTAAAAGCAAAAGAATAGCGGCTACATTGATTTTGAGTAATTTGGACAGCAAGTTTTTTTTTTTGTAAAAAAACAATAATCAAAATTGTCCCAAAAATGTGTACAAATATTAAATATTTTCATACTGACTAGGAGCATTCCTAGCTTCATAAAAAGCTTAAAACTAATGGGTTATATCAGTGTTTTTCAAACTTTTTGAGTACGCGACCCCTTGAAAAGTTAAACATTGGCGACCCCCACATTCAAAATAATACTTTGTCAGTTAAAAAGCGACAAACACTGAACCCCTTTCATACCGACACATAGGAGATGTCACTTACCCGCGATGTAGTTTTCCCGTGTTGACAAAAATGAAAAAAAATATTCGTTTTCATTTTTTGAAATCTTATAATTGCATCAGAATTGTATTTAAATTTTTTTCGAGTGAAAATACTTAATAATCAAAAACAATATAACCTGTAAAGAAATATCTTTGAGTGACCATAAAATAGATACGTTTCTCAATAAGCCATTGAATTTGAAAAGGTATTATTTTAACCCACAAATTCATACAAAAATTTTAACTCTTAGCCCAATAGGAGCCGAAAAAATTGCATTGTTTTTCAAGACACTTTTTTTTTTAAATGGGGCCAACGCAACATCTTCTACCAGCCAGACTGCCCTCATGCTAATCTAACTAGTTGGAGCGAACTTATATAAAAAAAGCCAGACATACTTAAATGACTTCTTAAAAACGTTGCTAGGTCTTAGAATATAAGATTTCAGATGGATTTTTGTTTTCTGTATGGTTGTAAAATGTATGTTTTAAGGAAGTCAAGTTTTCCATTTATGAACTCTGCACCACTCAAATGGTCTTAAACTTATAGATTTGTATGAAGGGAGCATAATCAGCAGGAGTGTAAACCAATTTTGAAAAATAATATGACCCTAAAACTGAAGGTCTAGCATAGACAGTTTTTTATTAAATAATTGAATATGAATATAGTCATCTAACTGATGAGCCCAACTGTCATACCTGGGCGACGCAATGGGTCTGACATAGTTTCTATAAGGAGTTTTTTTTTATAATACAAATTCTATATACTACTGGAATAAATCAGCCAAGTAGAAGACTTAGCATTAAGGGCAAAATTCCAGCTTAATGATTAGGAATGCTAATCTTGTTGGATATACTTTACAGTGGATTTTTGTAAAAGAATTCATGTAAGTCGAACTGAACTCAATACAAATTGCGTATGACAAGGCCCTCACATCGTCACTAGTGAGTCCAAGTCAGTAAGCCGGACGAAACGCCAATTTGTAGGACTAAAAAAGCAATTTTGAATCATTAATTATATAAGGAGACTCCTTGACATTTTGGGACTTTCAAGCAGTATGACAGCTAATTTTGGGAGTGGATGTATAACCAATATCTAAGTATGAGGGTTTGTTGATGAATGTGTCGTTATATCAAATACCAAAGTCTGGCAGGTTTTTTTTTCGGCCTTTGGGGGGGGGGGGGGGGGGAGGTGGTGGAAGGTTTTAACCTGCTTGGTTTCCTATCTGCGTGTTAGGGTCATTAACACTTCAATTCACTTAACAAAAATAGGATTTAATGCTCTGTCATTTTTCCGAAGTCTAACGACTTTCATTTTGATAATACGATCAACAGGATAATAGCTTTTTAAGCAAATCTTATTGGAATTTTTTGTTGGAGACCTTATTGTTAACCTTATAATTGTTTCTCTAGACCCAATAGTTTCCAAAATACAATACAAGAAAGCAATAGTAAAATTTATAATCAAAATATTTTCCAAACAAATTTAAGATGAATTGAGCAAACACTATTTAAAAATGGTTCGATCCATGAATAAAAGTTTATGGTGTTCGAATTTTCGCATACCACGATAGTGACCATTTTTTGTGACAAACTGATGTCAAATTTTTGTTGCTCGATATCATATGTGCACATCAATTTGGACGGTGACGAAAACTGATCAGAATCGATGCATATACATATATATTATTATCCACCTAATAACACAGCTTTACGAACAAGAAAATAAAAGCAAATTATTTGATTTTCTTTTCTTTAAAACTTCGGGTCAGATTTTGAACTCAAACTGCAAATTCTTTTAAATGAGTTATAACTTATTCAAGTTTAATATTTTAAAGCTGCAGAAATATGTGTATATGACGTAAATATAAATCAAATCAATTTTAATTTTTTTTAAGTTAAGTCCAGTTCTAACAAAATTGTTGGTGACCTCATTATGGGGACATGCCATCCTATAAATAAAGGATTTATCAGATGGCATGGAGAGAAAAATTTCATGATTTTGAAATTGCAATGCCGATCTCCAATAGTTTCTGAAAAATCCAATTTTCTATCAACAAACCACATACTCGTATGTACATACATTTTTTTCTAAATGCCCGCTTTGTATAAAATGCTTAACACACAAGTCCTCAAATTCATGCAAAGTAGCATCAAATTTGAGTTGCAGATGCATATGAAAAGTGTAGGGCTAACAACTGCACCAGATTTTTGTTGATATTTTTTGAAACTTAGTTTAAGAGAAACAAAATTTCAAACACCGAATTTTTTCTGGAATGTAAGAAGACAAACAGGAAATTATATGTATTTTTGCATTATATTAAGTTTTTTTTTTAATTGTGTCATACTTATTCAACAAAAAAGGATATTGAAATATTTAATTTTTTTTTAATTACATTTTTATTACTCGTAAATTCTCTTAAAAAATTTCCAGAAATAACTCATATTCGTTTAATTTTGTGAATAATTCAAACCTTGGCAAACTATGTAACTTGTTGGAGAGCAGATGTATGTTTTTTTTTGCTTTAGAAATATTCTGCTTTCCTTTCGAAGACTGTGTGATCGGAACCCTTTGACAGTTTTAATTCCTAAGCCACGTGGTAGAACACATTTCTTACGATCATTATCAAAAAATTTAAAATTTCATGATGTTTTTGGTAATTTACCAAAAAAAAAAATGTTGCTCAAATTATTCACTGGCACGCTCACGGCACGAGAAAGAAATCTTAGCCGCTTTCGAAGAAATGATCGTAGTTAATCTCTTAATGTGACCTGTATAGTTTATGCACATGATATGGGATGTAATGAAGATCATTTTTGATTCGATCGATCGATAAAAGTATAGGTAAAATCATAAAAGAAAGGCCACAAGTGACGTTTTATGACGAATCTATTGTAATATTTTTCTTGTTTGCTTTCTTATTGTATGGTGAAGCTGTGAAGATAAAAGATATTACACATAATAAAAAGAAATGACAAAAAAACATATTCAAGACATTGTTCTTTGCAGTCAATTATCTATTGTTAGAGGCATATGGGTTTTGTTTTGTGTGGTTGCATACAATGGTCAGGGTACAAGGAATTTGCTTTTAAACAAGCAAATTACTGTAAACTGACCAGAGGACATTTTGATTGATTGCAAAGAATCGCTGATAGAAATGAAAAGATTTCCATGGAAAAAATATGTTTTAATTTGGGTGGAGATGATTTATGACACACAAAAGAAATGGGTTTATCTTGAACAAAACAATTTTCTCGACCATTTTTTGTTTTTATAGAAATGAAGCTGAGCATAATGTTACCTTGTTCTTGACCGTCTTAATTAAATTTAAACTCTTTTCCTTCGATTAGGTGGAAGAGCAATTTACTAAACATTGTTTGAAATTGACACAAAATTATTAAAAAATAACTGAAGCACTTCAAATAATATGCGATAGCTTTTTCTTAAGGCAAGCTTCTACTTTTAAAATATTTTCAAAGATTTAACATTTTTTGGAAAATGTTGTCTTTCTAATTATATTTTTGAATTATTTTTTTCTTATTCATCATCTAAGTCCTTTCCAAGAAGAAAAACCATAAACCGACCACCTTAATTACATGCATACACACATACATAAAGCTATAAAAGTTGAAAATATTCAACCATTCTTCGATTTTTATCTTAATTATACTTTTTATTAAGTTAAAATTTTGTGTGATTAAAATAAAACCAATTCAAAAATATATGTCATATTTTATACCACCCACCATGGTCATGTAATAATAGAGTCTTCTTAAATCCCCTTTGAGCTTCACGCGATTAAATAAATTGACCATACCAAACATTCAATAATGTCAGGTGTTACAAACCTACATGAGTAACAAAAAGGACAAATATGATCTTTTGAATTTCAAGGATTAAAAAAGGATCAAGGTGTCGTCCACCACAACGACTATTAAAATAACAAAAATAACTAACTGACACTTTGAATGGTTTCTCTGGACTGCGGGCTGGACCAATTTGCGTATTTAAATTGGTTTTTATTGTTCCTTGTTTCATGGTATGAACATCCAGAAGGATCATAATAGCAAAATGCTTTTATATGATTCGCTGGTAGCAGGATTTGAACACTTGTAGTTGATAGTGAGGTTAGATAGTCGTTGTTGTAGAAATGAGTCATACTTCGTAAAGTGTAAAATATATAACTAACCGAACACGTGTGGTTGTGTTTTTTTTTCTGTTTTAAATGAACGTGTTTTAGTTTTTTGTCGGTAATTTTTAATTGTGTGTGTCGCTTTCTAATCAGTTATCAGTGAATATTAGTTAAAATAATTTTCTCTGGATAAAGTGTAATGGTTTGTTTAATTGAAGTTTCTTGTTCTTAAATGTCTAGATGGTTCAAAAAAGGAAATCAAAGAAAGCAGATACGGACTTTTTAAATGATGGCATAGAATATCTCGTACAAAAATTACATTATGAATATTTCTTCTAGATTGAAGTGATTTAATCCGTAGCTGTGGATTCCAAGTCACATCTGCATCGCTTATTGAGAGGTATTAAAGGTTAAAAAAAACATACAGGTTGCTAAAATCCTTACTATTCCTTTTAATGAATCCAACTACATGTTTTTTTGGAGAAGGTGTGTTGTCAAACTTTTATCAAAGGATTTGATTTAATAGGCGCGTTTATAAAAAGTTAATAGCAGATGTAATGGTTTTAAATTTTCTTTTATTTGGTTTTAAGCTGTTAAGAGATCACCAACTAGAAATACTGGGCTCTGAACCTTTGGCACCTCATATATGGGAAATTTGATATTTTAGAATGTCATCTAATTGGTCAGTAATTGGTCAAGAAAGGTCAACTAGTCCTAGAAATTGGTCAGCCCTTGATAACTAGTTATAAAGACTTAAAGTTTCTCAAGGTCACTCAAGGTCACGCGTGATTTTTGGCACCTCATTTATGGGAAATTTACAAAAAAAAGATGCCATCTGAAAGATTTGTGGATAGTGATAAAAGGTCAACTATTTTCAGTAATTGGTCAGCTATAGTTTTTTTTCTATGAATTTTCAAAAATCGTTTCAAGGTCACAAAAAAAACTTTTGGCACCTCATTTGGGTCATTTCAAATAAACAAGTATGCCATTTGAAAGGCCATTTCACGGTCATAAAAGGTCAGCTATTTTCAGAAATTGGTCAGGCATAGTTTTTTTTTAATGAATTTTTAATTTATTTAAAAAAAAATTTCAAGGTCATAGCGATTTTTGGCACCTCATTTATGGGAAATTTGCAAAAAATATATACCATCTGAAAGATCTCTAGATCTATATAAAAGGTCAGCTATTTTCAATAATTGGTCAGCAATAGATTTTTTTTAATAATTTTTTTTTAAATTTCAAGGTCATAGCGATTTTTGGCACCTCATTTATGGGAAATTTGGGAAAATTCCATACATTCTGAAGGATCTCTTGATCTATATAAAAGGTCAGCTAGTTTTAGTAATTGGTCAGCCATAGATTTTTTTTAATGAATTTTTGAATTTTTGTTCAAGGTCATAGCGATTTTTGGCACCTCATTTATGGGAAATTTGGGAAAATTGCATGCCATCTGAAACATCTCTAGATCTATATAAAAGGTCAGCTAGTTTCAGTAATTGGTCAGCGATAGATTATTTTTTACGATTTAAACAAAAAAAAAAAATTCAAGGTCACGAACGATTTTTGGCACCTCATTTGGGTAATTTTCCAAAAAAAAATATACTATGTGATAGGTTACTCGGTCATCATAAAAGGTCAGTTAGATTCAGTAATTGGTCAGTCATATTTTTTTTTTTAATTAATTCTTAAAGTATTTGTATGTAGGTCACAGTATAGATAGATTCGGGTAATTTAAATTTTTTTTAAATAGATATAGATCCAATAGATTCTGAGAAAATCATGGTGGATTAAACCAAACACTTTCTTTTTCAAGATGGCGGTCATTCCCTTACCCCGGCACCTCAAAAACTTGGTTTCTTAAAGAAGAGATGCAGCCAAACTCAAATCGTACCCATCGATTATGGAAATTTTATTAAATTTTTTGACAAAATTTAATCCGCCATGATTTTCTCAGAATCTATTGGATCTATATCTATTTAAAAAAATTTAAATTACCCGAATCTATCTATACTGTGACCTACATACAAATACTTTAAGAATTAATTAAAAAAAAAAATATGACTGACCAATTACTGAATCTAACTGACCTTTTATGATGACCGAGTAACCTATCACATAGTATATTTTTTTTTGGAAAATTACCCAAATGAGGTGCCAAAAATCGTTCGTGACCTTGAATTTTTTTTTTTTGTTTAAATCGTAAAAAATAATCTATCGCTGACCAATTACTGAAACTAGCTGACCTTTTATATAGATCTAGAGATGTTTCAGATGGCATGCAATTTTCCCAAATTTCCCATAAATGAGGTGCCAAAAATCGCTATGACCTTGAACAAAAATTCAAAAATTCATTAAAAAAAATCTATGGCTGACCAATTACTAAAACTAGCTGACCTTTTATATAGATCAAGAGATCCTTCAGAATGTATGGAATTTTCCCAAATTTCCCATAAATGAGGTGCCAAAAATCGCTATGACCTTGAAATTTAAAAAAAAATTATTAAAAAAAATCTATTGCTGACCAATTATTGAAAATAGCTGACCTTTTATATAGATCTAGAGATCTTTCAGATGGTATATATTTTTTGCAAATTTCCCATAAATGAGGTGCCAAAAATCGCTATGACCTTGAAATTTTTTTTTAAATAAATTAAAAATTCATTAAAAAAAAACTATGCCTGACCAATTTCTGAAAATAGCTGACCTTTTATGACCGTGAAATGGCCTTTCAAATGGCATACTTGTTTATTTGAAATGACCCAAATGAGGTGCCAAAAGTTTTTTTTGTGACCTTGAAACGATTTTTGAAAATTCATAGAAAAAAAACTATAGCTGACCAATTACTGAAAATAGTTGACCTTTTATCACTATCCACAAATCTTTCAGATGGCATCTTTTTTTTGTAAATTTCCCATAAATGAGGTGCCAAAAATCACGCGTGACCTTGAGTGACCTTGAGAAACTTTAAGTCTTTATAACTAGTTATCAAGGGCTGACCAATTTCTAGGACTAGTTGACCTTTCTTGACCAATTACTGACCAATTAGATGACATTCTAAAATATCAAATTTCCCATATATGAGGTGCCAAAGGTTCAGAGCCCAGTATTTCTAGTTGGTGATCTCTTAACAGCTTAAAACCAAATAAAAGAAAATTTAAAACCATTACATCTGCTATTAACTTTTTATAAACGCGCCTATTAAATCAAATCCTATACTGTGACCTACATACAAATACTTTAAGAATTAATTAAAAAAAAAAATATGACTGACCAATTACTGAATCTAACTGACCTTTTATGATGACCGAGTAACCTATCACATAGTATATTTTTTTTTGGAAAATTACCCAAATGAGGTGCCAAAAATCGTTCGTGACCTTGAATTTTTTTTTTTTGTTTAAATCGTAAAAAATAATCTATCGCTGACCAATTACTGAAACTAGCTGACCTTTTATATAGATCTAGAGATGTTTCAGATGGCATGCAATTTTCCCAAATTTCCCATAAATGAGGTGCCAAAAATCGCTATGACCTTGAACAAAAATTCAAAAATTCATTAAAAAAAATCTATGGCTGACCAATTACTAAAACTAGCTGACCTTTTATATAGATCAAGAGATCCTTCAGAATGTATGGAATTTTCCCAAATTTCCCATAAATGAGGTGCCAAAAATCGCTATGACCTTGAAATTTAAAAAAAAATTATTAAAAAAAATCTATTGCTGACCAATTATTGAAAATAGCTGACCTTTTATATAGATCTAGAGATCTTTCAGATGGTATATATTTTTTGCAAATTTCCCATAAATGAGGTGCCAAAAATCGCTATGACCTTGAAATTTTTTTTTAAATAAATTAAAAATTCATTAAAAAAAAACTATGCCTGACCAATTTCTGAAAATAGCTGACCTTTTATGACCGTGAAATGGCCTTTCAAATGGCATACTTGTTTATTTGAAATGACCCAAATGAGGTGCCAAAAGTTTTTTTTGTGACCTTGAAACGATTTTTGAAAATTCATAGAAAAAAAACTATAGCTGACCAATTACTGAAAATAGTTGACCTTTTATCACTATCCACAAATCTTTCAGATGGCATCTTTTTTTTGTAAATTTCCCATAAATGAGGTGCCAAAAATCACGCGTGACCTTGAGTGACCTTGAGAAACTTTAAGTCTTTATAACTAGTTATCAAGGGCTGACCAATTTCTAGGACTAGTTGACCTTTCTTGACCAATTACTGACCAATTAGATGACATTCTAAAATATCAAATTTCCCATATATGAGGTGCCAAAGGTTCAGAGCCGAAATACTGCCCAAATAATTTTGAACTTTCAAGCAATCATCAATGCATTTAGTTTTTAAAAACAGTTTTAAATCATCCGCATATGGGAGATAATTACAATTTTTTACTACATCAACTATATCATTGATGTATGTATATTATAATAAGTAAAGGACCGAGTTGACTTCCTTGTGTAACACCGAAAGTACATTTTAAACTATTTGAAACCTTATTTTCGATTAGTACACGTTGAGTTCTATTCTTCAAATACAAATAAACAGAATTAAGCATCTGAAAATGAAAGACAAAATATTCAAGTTTTTTCAATAAAATATTGTGATCAACTGAATCAAATGCCTAACTAAAATCGATGTAAACTGCTTAATACTTAATATTTATACTCCAATGCATTTGAGATATATGACGAAAACACCGCCAAATCAGTCACTGTAGACCGCCCAGATACGAAGCCATGTTGTGACTCAGACAAACATTAGTTTGTCAAAAAATATATTTTCTTTTTAACCAGACTTTCAAAAAGCTTGGATTTTTAGAACCAGTTTCGGTTTCTTAACGGAACCGTTTATGACAGAATTAGGCAAAACTGACTATTATTTAGGGTCTTGGAAGTTTGAATTTAAAAAAATTAAGAAAAAAACTTTTAATTTCCAATTAAGGTATTTATGATTCTACATTTCGTAGGAAGGTATTGAATCTTTTGTTGATCAATTAGGACAGATTGAGTAAGACAATTGAAAAAATTTGGAATGGAAGTTAGATAGAGCTGTAAAATATTGTACGTTAATGTTGAAGTCGATGGAGCTTAATAAGTTGTTTAGCTGAGAAGAGTAAAAGAAGTGAAAGTTTATGATCTCTCAGATGTTAGTGATGAAAAAGGTCATACAAAAATGTAAGAGAAAGTGGAGGGGGGTATGAATTCAGTCTAGATAACTAGAAGATGCTCACTTCCTGAGACGACGGGAGAAAAGATGAGATCGAGTTGAATATCTATTTTAAATACTAAGTCAGAGAGGCAGTTGGTAAGGGGATTTTGAATTCACGTAAGAGGCAAATGTAAAGAGATCATTTACAACATGAGAATGACTAGGTTTATGTATTTCATGGAAATGCACAATAGTGTATTTTAGCTAGCTAGCTAGATATCAAGCTACAGAAGATTCTGAGAGTAGGAGGCATTGGATATGGATAGGTGGTAGGGAGAGTGGGGCATCTGTGGAGTAGATAAAACATCTTTATTAAGAATGCATATATTTTTGGTAGTAGGCGTGAGCCAATGGACTACTTTCAGGTTTCATAGAAGAGGCCTCAATTTTTTCTTGAATGTATTTTACATTTTTTGACGTTTTAAGTCAACGTCATGAATCTTGATTATTTTTAATTTAAGCAAATTGGAAAGAAAATCAATTAAATATTGCTTACACACTAAAGATTTTAATCAAACTACGACTAAAAACCAGACGAAAAAGAAAATCAGCTTCAGCTTTTGACTGATTGAAACGTTTACTAGTTTTTGGTGATTTTCCTCCTTTATTAAATAAATTATTAAATGCCAAATTGATGTACATATTTGTTTTATCCGAGTAAATTACAAAAATGAGTATATTTTCCGTTGGAATGGTTTTCGAAAATGGTTTACCGCGATAAGTTTTAGCTAAAAAAAAATGTTTATTATTGTTTAACCTAAGTCTACACAACCATACACATAATCATGATCACTCAAATAGATATTGGGTAATTAGCAACGCGTTCTATAGAGTCAAGAAAGCAAGCGATACAGTTTTACGAAATTGTATAAAATGTAGGTACAAAATTTCCTATCCAAAAATAATCCTTAAATTTTTCCATTCTAAGAAAACAAAATAAAATACGAGTAAGTAACTGGTTTTTATAATTCGGTTTCGGTCATTGTGTGGTTCTGCAATATTTGTTTTTCCTTACTAATCCAGGTCCGCGAATTTATAACAAGAATTCGAAAAAATATACTTTATATGAAATCGTAGTGTAGTAATAAAATTTGAAATTAGGAGAAATGCATACGCACTACGCACAGCTCAACAGTAGCTGGGTCGAAAAAACCGGTCAAGACAAATTATTGACTTGTGTCTGGGTCAGGTATCTACTACATACCTATACATAATATGAATATTATGAATACAAATTCTTGAGAAAGATGATATGTGTGTAGGTTTTGCTTACATAAATAGGGGCGTGTTTTGTTTAATTAAGCAAAGATTATAAAACCTTTAAGGGATAATCCATTTTTTCAAATTTTATTGCCCTTTTTATTTTGCGTAGGAGATATTGCATCAAGATATACCAACAAATTCATTGAAAAGTTCGCCAAAGGAATTATTTAAGTGAATACTATCAGGACATACAGAAATTAAAATAAAAAAATTATTCCAGTTTTTTTCGCACGTGTTTTAAAAGAAAATAATTGAATTTAAAGAGCGTTTAAATGGAATTGCTCAGTGATGAAGGAACTTAATATCTCTTTGAAAATTCTTGTTAACCTCTACCAGCCAAGAAATTGAATTACAACTTTTTCTACTTATTTAATAAATTGCATACCCTTAACAATCTTTAAAAATGTGTCACATTTCTGCAATCAAATTTGAGTTTTCAGAACACAAACAATATTCTATTCGTAAAGTATTATGCCAGAGATTGGATCGCACTTCAAACATACCTATACTTGATTCTTACTGTTGAAAGTTGAAGACTATTAAATGGCCAAGCATTCAAGATGTAAAGTACAAATTGCTTTATTAATCCTAGGTAGAAAGCTAAAACAGTAATGCTGCCAGAATTGTATAATGACAAAGAGATTGAATTTGTATTATTCTTTTGACAGTTTTTTTACTGATAAATATCTAAACAGAATAATGCGATCTTTTTCCTCGTGTAAAATGTGACATAAAAAGTACACAAAATCTTGTCAATCCGTTCTCTAAATTTCGCTTCACTTACATATGTGTTTCTACTCTACTTTGTACTCGATCAATAATAGCCGCATCTTTATTAAATTTCAAAATTCTTTTGACATGTCTGTATTTAACTTTTACTCTGTATTCAATCATGCGGTACAGTATCATAGTTCCTCAAAACAGTTGGCGTGAATCCGTCATTCAGAATATCCTCTATAATCTCTCTCTCTTAAGTGTCAGCTATTTTGTCATTATTTTTTCACATCGAATGTTATATGCAAACAATAGCATGTCACTGATAGGTTCCATTTCTTTCGACCCACAATTTCTTTCGATCTGAAATTGATTTTGCTTTCCCACAATTCAATGTGCAAAAATATATGAATCACCACCACAATCGTCAATGTGAAAAATGAATTTCAAGCATCGGGCAAGAGTTCACAACGTATAAAAAAAATAATAATAATAATAGGCAACCCGTTTGGCCGTCATTTCCTTATTTTCTCGCACGTTATTAAACCATATTTGTATGGGCTGACCATAACAGAAAGATTTTCTACAGATTACATTGCCACAATAGAAAAGGATAAAAAAAACAATGCATGTCTATGCCATTGTCCATGTCCATGTCCTGGGGTAGATTGGGTTGGCATCTGTCCGCTGCTTGGTTCAACCCTTGAAAAATAGTTTGTCTTCCTGTAAGAATAGTTTCCGATAAAATGGCGATGCTTGTTTCAAGTATCTTCTTTTTTTAACCAAAATTATGCTAAATTATAGTATTTCTTTCTTTGTTCGCATATGGTTAGGATATCATAAGAATATCATCTTCTTAAAGATATCTTATCCTTTTTTGTATTTTTTTTTTGTTTTCATAGAGGAAACAAAAGCCTTTAAGATTTGCAACAAAATCAAAAGGATGAAAAGGATTTAAGTTATAATTTCGTGTATTTATCCATTATTTGTGAAAATGATTATATGCCATCATGAAATATCCTTTTTCTTTTTGATGTTAAAAAAAATATCGATAATTCCTACGATTTATAAGAAAATATAGCACAGACCAAAGAAAGACTTCCGTTGAATTGTTTTTTTGTTACTTTCATAGCTAGGTCGTCATATCTAGGAAAAATTGCACATTATAGAAATAAGCTATTAAGTATTCGTATACTTTTATTTTGTCTGGCAGGCTTTTCCCATCTAAAGTTTGAATTTTGGATCGTTTGACTGGGCAGTAGACAAAACTACTAGGTTTGTTTGGTATCTTTTTCCAAAAAAACAGTGTAGAACCTGTCAAAACAAAGGGGAAAATTCGATCAGAGTTGGGGAGATTTGAAAAAAACGTTAATAAACGCATTGAACCATGGACTGCACCATTTTGTTTGTGTATAAACGGCGTTGCCACTTTGCCATGATCTATCCATGATACAAAGCTTCTGATTTTACATGGAGTCTACTGCACTTTTATTTTTTGAAAAAGAAAATTATCATTCATCAAATTTCAGTCCACTTATTTTTCAATTATAATCTTATAGGGCTTCCGACTATTGGCTTGTTTTTATTACAATCGTGATATCATAAATATTCATATTACGCTATTTTTAATTTTAAGTATTCTTCTATTTTGAAAATATACTGCATTTTTTTTTATTTTTTGAAACTCTCTTTCCTATTGGTGGCAACGCTGTGACAGAAACTGACCACCACGATTTTTGACAATAGTTGTAACACTTCGTGTTCACAGAAATTTTTGTAGCAGGAATTCGCAAGTTTACCAAGGAAAAATTGGGCACGTTCAGACGACCCAAGGGACTGAATATTCAATCAACTAAATTCATTGAACGCAAATTTAACCAAGGTAACTAGGTTTATTTGAAATGCCAAACTTGGAAATTTACTTCAAACATTTACTTCAGTTGATCCTGAAAAAAGTACCGATATTGCTTTTATCTAAAATATACATAGCAACAGGCATAAACCCTTTATGAATTGTAACAAATTAGCTTTTTAGAAGAGGTTTTCAAGACTATTTGATTTAGATACTAGCCACAATATAAAATTAACAAATCTCATACGAAGCTCTTAATTTTTTCATATTTTTGATTATCATACAGGTTTTTTTAGAATTTGATAGAGAACAACTTTCCACAAAATGGAAAAAAAACAATCACAAAACAATAAAGTTCAACTTTTTGTCCAATGACGAAATGTAATCAGTTGATATTCTGACATAAGTGCTTTTGTCATTGATAATTAAGCGAGATTTTTCTTGACTTACTTTCCAGTCAACTTTCCAATAAAGTTGCCTTAATTAGAAACAAATATTTATTTTGACATCTGACCAATCAGAAACTAGAGACTTGGCTTAATTTCCAGTCCCTTGGGTCGTCTGAACGTACCCATTGTTTGCTCTCATTGCGCTCTCTCGATGCAACTTTTTTGAGCTAACAAACAGGAATTTGTAACAATTTGTGAGAATTTTGTCAAAATTTGCAAGAAATTTCACTAAGGAAGTACATATCAAAACCCTATACGTTAAGTTATTAAAACAACCAAAATCTAAAACTTAAATTGAAAAATCTTGGTTGCATATTAATAATACATAATCTGTGGTGTTTGGTAGAAATATGATAACTTCATTCTAAATTTGCGTCTTTATGTTCACTTTACATTAAGCTATAGCCTAAACGAGTTTACTAATTTTTGTTAAATTTTGAATATTTATGTACACAATGTTTGAAATTTTTTTAAGAAAATCGTCTGACTCGATTATGCTCTAGTTCGATTTTGAAGTCCAAATTTGACCAACAAAATCGAAAAATCAATTTGGTCATGTTAATTTGGTACTGTTTAAATACACTGTAAAGTAAGCAGTACGTGTCCTTTTTTTTAGCAAATGAGTTAGCTAGGAAATTGCAGTTGTATCTCAAATTTTTAGTTTATTATGTATTTACTTCAAGAAAAAACCCTGTTAAAATTTTGAACTTAGAATTTGACAAACAAATCGATAAATTCATTTCCGCTATTAATTTCACAGTGAAGTTAAATGTACAACATTAATTTTTCAATTTTTTCGTCAAATTTGGACCCTAATTTCTTGAAAAGCAAATTAAACTGCAAATTTAGAGCATTTATTTATTTATTCAAAGCAAGCCCGGTGGCTGAGAAAAAAACCTGCACTGCTTACGTCACAGTGAGCAGTGCAGTGGATTACACCCACTATTTCCTGCAAAATCCGATTGAAAATGCATAAAAAATGCAAAAATATGCAAATTCCTGCCGAGGGTCCCATTGGTCTAGCTTAACATTGTTCTGCTAACTTCACAGACGTAAATTTTAAAATGGAGTTACCTATCATGTTTCTACAAAACACCACAGATATTTCATGACATCAATGTTTCGAAAAATAATTTTGAAAATCATAAGCTCAAAATTGCAGACAGCTTATGTTAAGGGTCCTAGCGTGATATCTTGATTATTGATACAACTTTTAACAAAAGGCTTTGATAGTTTTAACTTAAATAAGTGTTTAAATGAGCCTGTGACTGTGAGTGCAAAGTGGTATAACCCAATATTTTTAATATAATATTTTTCAACTTGAATCGATCTTAAATATAATTTAATTTTAGATTTTTGGAAATCCAAGGCAATGAAGATTTTTTTAATTTTTGCTTAGATGACTTTTGATGGATAAATATGAAAATACAAGACAAAAGTATCAATTTTGACATAAAAATGGGTAACAATACTTTTGCACTCTTGGCCTAGAATATGAAGTTGGTTCAACATCCTCATTTATTTTTAATACTTAACTTCATAAATAAATATTTGATATATTTGTATTAAAACTATGTTTCTTTTTTCTTTATTTAAAGCATTCAATACCACTCTTTCAACAATGCGTGAAATGGCCTCTTTGAACCAAATGCATCGGCGTGGACCTCACTTCAAGACCCGCCCACCACGTCAACCGCTCGATGGTAAGCCTTTTGCCAAAGGTGTTATCCTGAAAACGCTCATCAAAAAACCAAAGAAACCTAATTCAGCTAATCGAAAGTGTGTCCTAGTGCGATTATCAACAGGCAAAGAAATGGTTGCATATATCCCTGGAATTGGCCACAACCTGCAGGAGCACAATATCGTCCTATGTCGTGTAGGTCGATTACGAGACGTTCCCGGTGTGAAAATCAAGTGTGTTCGAGGAGTTTATGATCTTCCTCATGTAATCAAAAAACAATAAAAACAACATCATTATAAAGTCCCCCTTAAATCTGAGGAAATTTGTGTGTTTTCTTTATGTGTTATATAATTTTTGAAAGATTGACAAACTACAAGGAGATTATTTCTTTCTTCATATCAGGTCGACATCTTAACCTCATCTTAAGTCAATAGAAAAATAGTTTTTGCAACCCTAAGTACATTTTATGCCCATACAGACGCAACAAAGAAAAGAATTACGAAATTTTACGGTATGCCTATACAATTGTTGGATTTCTTTTGGGTAGATCGTGAGCAATCACAATACCTAAAATGCCTAACTTGCACACGGATTTCTATCACTAAGAGATCCTTTTTAAGGATCATAAATGAGTTGTAAATGAAAGAAAAAAAACCTTTAAACGCAATAATACGACAACCAAAGAAGTCATTTTGTGGTCATTCCCTGTTCATTGTGTATATTCGGAATAACAGAAAAAAAATAACGTCTCTAACGGGAAAAAGTGTCCTGGGGTTGCCTATGGACCGACGATTAGCATAAACTGATCGTTTTTCATTTATTTTCTTCAGAAAATATGAAAATAAATAATTGTTCGGTCAGAAATAAGAGACAAGAAAAGGATTGGCGTAGGAAGACATTTTTTTTATTTTATGTATTTTCCTTGGACACAAAATTAAATAATTTTCTTGCATTTTCAAAAGACTTTGTTGATACTTACATACGTTTGTAGAAGGCAAATTAATGAGAAGTTCTTTGGCTTCAGATGTTTGGATTTCAATTGTTTGAAGACTGCAGCACCCACATTTTCTATGAAAAAGGAGTATGTAATTCATGAAAGAAAAACCGAAACACTGCCAGCCAAGGATATTCATATTCAAACAAATTTACCGAACACATATTATTTGACATTTTTGTAAATGTTGAAGTGTTATTTATGTAGTTAGTTTTCCTAGTTGTTCTTAATCGAGTTAAGTTTTGCGCCACTGTGTTTTGGAAACTGAGTTTTTTTCGAGTATTTTTTAAATTTCTTCGACTGGTATTTTTTTAATTTTAAAAGATAACCATTGTGAAAAACTCAATCATCTACAACGACCAGAAGCTAAAATCTAAACTGAGCCAAAAAATTAAAAAATGCCAAGTTTTTGCCAAGGCTATGGAAAGTTATCAGTAGGGGAAACCAAGTCGAGGAAAAAAGTTGTCAAAATCTGTTGACGCCTTTTCTTGTAAAATCGTAGTTTGTTTTGATATACCATCAGAAATACCCCCTTTATGACAAGGTAGAAATGGTGGCACGGGCATAACACCCCCACTTTGATCCCATAACTCGTTTGACCTGTGGGTGAAAGTGGATTAAAGTGAGGATTGGTGTTCAATGAGTTCAAGTTGATAGCAAAGAGACCCGCGAGAGCAGTAGGTTTGTACAAATTGACAAACACGATTCCTCCGGGGGTCTTCCAGCTCCATGTTTGCATGCGAGATTTCTTCCTGGGCCTCCGTCTGCCCACTCGGCATGAGAGGAGGTTTCCAGTGAATATCTTCCTGGGCCTCCGTCTGCCCACTCAGCATGACCGGAGGTTTCCAGTGAAGATCAGCATCCACCATGAGACCAGAGTTCCTTAGTTTGAATTCGAACAACAGATACGGAGTATGGTTGTAGTATATTGTGAGCCAGCACCAACTTCAAGTGGCAGGATATAAGACAATCACTCAATTGTAACGCATCTCACTCGAACTCAGCTACGATGTGCCGAAGCTCTGCAGATAGCACAACGGCACCAACGGGCGAACGATCCAACCGATCATTGTTGTCATTGAGCATCATAAAACCCAGCAGAAGCCTGTATTCCGATTGCTCAAGTCTGGGAGGGAGCATGATACAGAATCAACCGATTTTGTCTTAAATCCATTTCGCCACGTAAAAAAAGGAAATCAAATTTTTGATTTTCATTTCAGAAAGTTTGTTGACGTCGTCAAAAAATGCCACTCCAAACGATTGTGTTTTCATTCTGACCGGTGAAGGGCGCATTTACAAAGAAAATGAAAAATGTTTCCTTTTTTGCTGGTCGTCACAGCTACGACAGTGAGTATTGTAAGGAATATCCAGCCTTGCCGCATATTCCCCTACTGGGCCAGTGCTCAGTACAGGTTGCAACGACCCTGGCTATGTCTCATCTGTGCCTACATAACAAGATTTATTCGGGATTTATTAAAGGCGGGCCAGATCTTTGTGGATATTTTGCATTTAGTTAAGCTATTCCACCTACGATTGGATTCACTAAGGAATATTGACATTTAATTGCCCTTCACAACTCCAGGGGGAATGTTGACTCTTTCCGCAAGTGAGCTTGCCTGGGCAAGTTGATCGCTCGTTCATTTCCCTCAATGCATCTGGCCAGGAAGCCAGATATGGGTGACCTTGTGGTTAATATTAAGGCCCTCGAGCTCCTCCTGGCATTGCTGGACCAATTTAGAGGATGATATAGCCGAAAAAATGGCTTTAACGGCTGCCTGACTGTCTGTAAGGATAGCTGTATTATGATTTTGGTTTCGATCTTGTTTAAGTATCCTGCATGCTCCCCTTATTATTTTGTAACAAAAAAATACTCAATACGCATTGTGCAATGGTATGAAAAAAAAACCTACGAAAGCCATTTCAGAGGGCCTTGATTAAATTTGACAAAAACTTGCCATTTTTCTAGGCGGCTAGTTTTAAATAGGCAGTAGTTCAAATGTACAATGTACATATGTATTTGGCCAGAAACAATTATTTTGAGTAGAATTTTTTTATTGGTCATCTTTTACAAATATACATGATTAAAAAATTAGACATGTTTTGCTCAAATTAACTAAAGTATATTTTTTTGTCGAAAATTCCAGTCCTAAAATTTAGTATCCGGAACATTCAAACGTGAAAAAAGAATCAAGGCCTATTTATTCGTCCCTTAATCCTCATTTATCCTTATTTTCAACATCACCATCAGAGTCATTATGGTATATGTATAATTTATTGTAAATGGTGATCTTCTACAGAGAGAAAGATTGGAACTGAATAGAAAATAATATCATTCTTATGTTGAAGCTAGATATTTATGTTATTTTAACCCTTTTTCCAACAAACCTACCTCAAAACAAAACATTCCCTCTTCAACTCTCGTGGGCAATGTCTCATTGTTGAAAGGGAATTCTAACTTTTTTTTTTTGATTGAGTAGGCTCGGTTTTATTATTTATTGTCCACGTGCCTATTTTATTGAATTTTCCACGGAAAACTAACAAATAATGTCTCGTCTTGTTTTCATGTCAGAACTCAGGAGCCTGGGATTTGATGTGTGTTTGGCTCAAGAACGATGTTGTTTTAATGCGAACATCTATGAATATGAATATGGCATGGTTTAGCCCTTCGTTATTTAATATTTATTTTCTGTGTGACTTTTTCTTGAAATTCCCTGAAATTTGAATGCAATATTTGTTTATTTCTTTTTAGTTGACTTAGAGCTCACACATGTGAAATTCATTATACAGATATACAGCTGCTGTTATATTACTCCTTGACCACAACTTGAGACATTCCTTGCATTGCATTGGACGACGAAATGAAATCCTTTTATATTTCTTTGGCACATGCTGAATATTATCCTTACGGATTTTTGACTATGAAAACGTTCCTAATGATCTTTCTTTCCGGTTTGAGATCTTTGTATTGTTTTGTCGGAATTGTCCTGGAGAATTAACGAACACTAAAAACTCGTGGTGATTAATTGTTTGGACTTCTGGACATAGGAGAACGTCACTTAGGGAAGGTATGCGCAATACAAGGCCCACACATCCATTACGTTTCAAATTAAAATGAAAAAGATTGAGTCGTATCCTAATTGATTTGAAAAGGCGCTAAATGTTAACCAAAAAAGATAATTTGGTGCAATGTGTGACCAAGACAGTTCACCAACGGGGGTCATAATATGCCATTTGCATGAAATAAAATCAAGCAATTTATTGTCGAACTGAGTTGCATCGATAGGTTCAGTGAATAATTAACTGTTTTCTCAAAAGACAGCAAGTCTTCAAATTTCATTGGATTTACTAATGATTCTCTCAAAGCTGAAGGCAATGATGCATAGTGACAGTGGTTTTTGTGCTTGCCTTCTGACTTAGAGGTGTGGACGCATCGGATCTAACTCTAGGCAGCATTTTGTCTATAGACCTTCAGTTTCAACTGGAAATGCCGCCCGTAGGATTTCAAAAGATGATACAATACAGCTTGCTCACAATTCACTGTGCAAATGTTTTTTAAATATTGATTTCATAATTTGAACACACAAATGAATAACATATCCTCGCCCAAAACTAACAATGTCGTATCTCGAAAAAAATTGAAATCGAGGCTTTGTTGTTAAAAGGTTATATAAGTTATATCTGAATTTAAGTTAAGGCAGAAAAAGTCAAACAATCAAGGTTATTTATCCTAATCTAAATCCTCTGCCATTCACTTCACCTGGAAAGATAATCTAGTTTTTAACGAGAATCTAAAAAGTTTAACATTGATGCTAGTAACGGTCTAGCAAGGGTAACCATCGATTTTCTATAGGCCGTTTGCCCGTTAGGTAACCTTTTTCCTAGAGGCAAACAAAAATACCTACTTTGATTTTTCTTACTATATGTATGATGGATTTTAGCGAGGGCCGCACTAGATTTTTTTTCAATTTATTTTTTTCATCAAGTTCTACTGTTTTTTAATGTTTAGTGCACTAATCAATTTTTAGTTAGTCTTTGTTAGTATTTGAGAGATTACAAAAAATTACAGGTATTCTTCCCAAAAAAAAACGAAAAAAAGTATTTAATTATGAATGATGATAACCTGGATGATAACCTGATTGAAAGCTTTGTTAAACGTTTAAATAAATGTAAAAATATTCACGCATCGAACAAAATGTATAATTTTGATAAGATTTATCTTTAGAAAGCCTTTTCTCTTGCTCGAAAACCGAACAATCTCGAAAGAGTGAACAGGCTGGTTTTTATTGCTTCATTAAATCGAGCTTCTACTGTATTTTATATTTTATTTTAAAATGGTAAAAAAGTTAATTGAAAAAAAGGAGAAAAAAGGACGCCCTTTTTTAAATTTGCCAAAACTTCTCTCTATTATCAGAATTAAATAAATAGAATTTGGAAAATCCGAATTTTTAGAAACAAAATCTCGAAAGAAAAATTTTGCAAAACGAGGTTTATTCGTTGAAGCTTACCCATGGTCGACCCAGGTTTTCTTGACAACCCCAAAAATTGCAAAAAAAACTGGATTTTTCATTCTCAAATAAACACTAAATGGCTTTCAATTGTTGGTATAAACAAAAAACAAAATTTGATTTAAAAATAAAAAAAAGAAACCATACTTTCCATTTTCTATTTCTATTTGTTATTATTTAAGTAAATTTGTGTATTCCTTGAATTTCCATTTCAAAAACAAAAGAAATGCCTGCAGCACTTGAATCCACAGTAAAAAAAAGCATCAGAGACATTTTACATTTTTGGTTCTACTTCAGTGCGACCCCAGGTTTCAAAAAATATAGAATTGGCTCATCAAGGTTAGTTCAGGTTTCTCAAAAAATGATTTGGGGCGACACCAGGGTTATTTCAGGGCTCAACGAACAAACTTACGAATTACGACCTGCCAAAATTTCTCTTTGAAAAAAAAAAAAAAAAATTGTAACATTTGTGGGACCAACAGAAATTAATTCCAAAAAAAAAATAAAATCAGTCATTTCATTAATAAATTCATAAGTACTGATTTTGATAATTTTGTTTTGTATGACAATCTCCCCCCCCCCCCCCCTTCCAAGAAGAAATAGAGCTGCAAACGCTGCTGATTGAGAATGCAATCTGCTTCTCTTCAAGGTCATTGCGATTTATGTCACCTCATTTAGGAGAAATTTGGAAAAAAAACTAATACCACCTAAAAGGCCTTTAGATCGAGGTGACCTTGAAAAAACTTTTGGTATACAATTTTTGCAAATTTCCCATAAATGAGATGCCAAAAATCGCATTGACCTTGATTTTTGTATTCATTAAAAATTCATTAAATTCATGCAATGACCCGAATGAGGTGCCGAAAGTTTTTTGTGGCCTTGAAACAAATTTTTAACTCATAGAAAAAAAGTATGGCTGACCAATTACTGTAAATAGTTGACCTTTTATCACGATCTAGGGATCTTTCGGATATACTTTTTTGTGTAAATTTCCCTCAAATGAGGTGCCAAAAATTGCGGATAACCTTGAGTGACATTCAGAAACTTTAAGCCTTTATTACAAGTTATCTAGGGCTGGCCAATTTTTAGGACTAGTTTTCAAATATCAAATTTTCCATTATGAGTTGCCAAAGGTTCAGAAACTTTCATATCTCAAAAATTAAAAAAATCAATTTAACAAGCTCATGCAATGAAGTGGTCCCATGATGTAGTTCGACAGAAAACTTAAACTTATGTTTTAAAATAGGTGAATTCAAGAATAAATCACATTATATTAACAAGTTTAATTAAAAATGGCTGCATGCATTTTCAAAATTCTCTTCCCACTTCAAATTTCTATAGGAGGATTCGGTTTTTGAAAAAAAAAATAAATTAAAAAAAAAACAATATAATCTGCATTTGTTGTTTATATCTACTTAAATTAAACAAAATTCTTTTAATATTCATGATAGCTTTAACCGATTGCTACCATTTTTTCCTCGCGCCATTTTAAAGAAACAACCATCCAATAACAGGGTTGCTTAAGATTTCCCCCTAATGCGTTCGGTTCTTCAAATCGATATGGTGGCATAATTTCCTATTGCATCGCTACCAATCACAGTCTTCATCACATTTCCACCCCTAAATAGAGAACGGAGAGGTACAAAACCATGTAATAAACAACAACAACACCCAGCTGTGTCTTCCTGTGAGCAAAATGAACCTAAGATTATACTGCTTCATATAAAATGCAATATTCTGGTCTCAGCTTCATTAATGTGCCCTGTGGTCACTCTCACTATTAGGAAAATGTATTATAATCCTATAAATTCATTGCAGGGAAAGGGAAAGGGAAACTCAATCTTTGTCCCCATTTGATTTTCCGACAAACTCTCAATTTTGACAAAAGAAGGGTTGAATGGCGGACATTAACCTTTTGTTCGATGGCAAGTAATCAAAGCCATTTCCCATCATGCACATCAGCGAAGCTATCATGAAAATCGATTCTTTTGCGGGAAAAAACATCAGAATTTATCTTTCTTCCGCATTCATTGTGGCTGAGAGGTTCAGTGTGTATCCTGGTCCTGGATTTGTATCTGGATATGTGCAAAGTAATCATGCGGGGGTGCGTGACTTAATTGATCAGCAAGAGGCAACCCTTCTCAATTTTATCCATCGCCATCGTTCGTAACCCCTTCCGCATTGCTTCATATTGCTGGGTTGTGTATTTAAGGTACTTGCGGATCTAACGGGATTCATTCAATATTTGATTATTTTACGACAAAGGGTTTGAAAAATATTGAATATTCTAGCAATTGAAGTGATTCAAGTGAAAGACAGACAGTGTGAATGACAGATGTTTGTTGCGGTCTTGTAAGATCAGAACGACTAGGGCACTATTTTTTAGGCTTTTGTTTGGAATGAATATTGTTGGATGGACGATGTCATTGAATTTGCGAGGGAGTTGACCACTTAATTTTGATAGACATGTGGTCATTGCAGGAGACATTTAAAAACTTTGAACGAAAATTCATGCAAGTTGAGAAAAAGTTGCATATTTTTAAGAAATATTTGGAGACATTTGTATTTGCTTTCAGGATATGCAAAAATTAAGCAACGTTTTTTTTTGTAATCATTAAATTAAAAAGGATCTTGAGAATCCTTTAATCGATCATCGATCAAAATTAAGCTTGAAACAGATTTTAGAATATTCTAAAACGCTTAAATATAATTGAGTTTCTTGAAAGGGTGTAGCATCAACTCAAAAACCAAGTTTGGGTGGATGGAAGCATCATCTCTAATGCGATTTCTGATGCAAGAACTATCGAGACATACATATCCCTGGTTAACGTTGCAAAGAAGGTCCTACCCAACGAACTGTTGGGAGATCTAAAGGAGTTTTGCAACACTATAATAGGCAAGTACCAGTGTGGGTAAAAGTAATCTAGGTGTTTCGAGTGACATTGGGAAGGAAAAGCTCATTTCGAACTATTGCAAACATGCATAAATAATAATGAGATGCGCTATCATTTGATTTCTTCTATCTCATTCTGCAAAAAAAAATAGTACGCAGGGCAAGCATTTACACTGAAAGCACTATTTTCAACAGATCTGTCGACCCTCTAGGGCAGTATTTCCCAACTTTTTTTTTTGCTATGCCCCACCAAGACATTTCCAAAATGTTTATGTCCCCACAAAATTATGTTTAATTTTTAACATTTAAAATTTTTACACTTTTTTTCGAAAACATTGAAACCTGTCAAAATTTTAAATGATTGTCTGAAATATCAATAAGGGAAGCGAAGGCAAAGATCTTCGTTTTTACTTCCGGAAGATTTATATTTATAAGACTAAGACTCGCAAATAGGGCTGGCCACGATACCAGAAAAGTTTCGGTATCGGAAACCGAAATGATACCGAGACGATACCAGTTCCAAAAAGGCATCCGAAACTATACCGAGACGTGACTTGGTTATACGAGACCAAACGAAACTGAGTTATACGCGACCGATACCGGTACCGAAACGATACTAACATTTTTCGATTTTGACGATACTCACAAAAGTACCGTTTGGTTTGGTATCGTGTTCAGCCGTACTCATAAATGCCTTACAATCGAGCGTTTGCACATTTGCGTCTCCAGTTTACTGCTTGAGAGAATCAAAAAGTACCACAAATATTTTAAATCAATATAAGCCCCCCAAGGGTTCGATTCCTAGCCGCTACCAACTAAAAACAGAAAAGTTTTTCCAAGAGTATATACTTGTCATGAATAAATTCTTCTCATCTCAACGTTCGGACTCGACAAAAAATTGTAGGTCCCCTCCATTCCTGCCAATAACACGCACATAGGAATGGTTGAGAGTTGTAAGTCACTAGGCCTTGGTTCTTCACGATCACATTTTGTGGCGCAACAAAATGTATTTATTTTTATAAGCCCCTTATGCTCACATTTTGCTTATTACAGAATATCTGAAAGAAGTGTTCACAATTTGGCACAAACAAAAGTTTGAACAAGCCAAGATTGAGTCCGGACTCTTTTCAAAAATAAATAAGTGCGAAAGTGAGATCTTTTTTCTTTCGGCTCTTTTAATATTGAAATTTTAAATGGATGTGAACCATCAGAATGTAAAATTGTCCCCTTAAAAAATTGAATTACTCCCCTGTGAGGCGTGGGCCCCACATTGGGAAACACTGCGCTAGGGTATGTCGATGAGATTGAAGTTGAAGAAAAGGTGAAACTTGTTGGTTTTGAAATGCTATCAATAAATCATAAAAGATCTGCCAACTAGCTAGAACAAAAAGACACTTATTATTGGCAAAAACTTCGTAAGTTAAGGAGCTCATCTACCTCGGAGTGAACATTAATTCCACAAACTACATCTAAGTGGGGTTCCGACGAAGGGTTACCCTAACAAACTGGCACTTTTTTCGGTTTGGACCAACAAATGGGTTCAAAACTCCTCAGACACGCAAGATAAAATGCTTGCTCTATACAAACGTAAGGCGATGCCAGTCCTGTTTTATGGTGCCGAATTTCGGGTGGTAAGCTTAAGGGACAGGATATTTGGTCCTTTGTGCGAGGATATCGAAAGGAGAAGAAGATACAAATGCGAATTCTATGAGTTGTATCAAGATATGGATGTAGTAAAGAAAATCTAAACACGCAACTACATTGACCACATCGAGCGAATGGACAATAATGCTTCAATAATAAATTTCAGCCCCCCTGGTTCGAGAGAACGAGGAAGACCGAACCTCCTCCGCTCGGGTTTAAGGACCAAGCGATTGCGAATGCCAGAAGGCTTGGTCTAGAATAGGCTTGGGATCGTAGAGTATAGAAAGCCTCCGTGTCTCTTCCTGTGACCCTTCATGGAGTGGGAGCCGGATAAGTAAGTAAGTGAAAACTAATAACAGCATTTTTAAATGTAAGTTCAAATCAAATATTTCTCAAGAGAGGGTCATTCAATTTTTCCAAAAAAAAAACAAGACTTAAAGACGATATAAATAACATAACCAATACTAAATCAAAAAGCATGGAGTCAGAGAATCAAAGGCAAAGAACCTTACCGACTCTTTGTCAATAAGTATTTAAGATCAATACTAGCCATTTAACTTGCATCAGTATAAAAACTCCCAAAGCCCCCCTTAAACAGATGATTACATACATTTACACTTGCATTTTTGTCCTTATTTACTGTGGTCATAGAAGCTTCCTACTTTGCGTACCTTTTAAAAATTACAATATTTCAAGTTTAATGTCAATATAGCGTGTTAATGTCCAGTTATTCCAATAACCTAACAAACAATTAACAACAAAAAACCTGAATTTTTGTAGGCAGGTATATGTTTGAGGTCTTTGTGCAAACAAGAGTGACGCCAGTGTTCGATTGCGCCTCCACAAAAACATCATCATCTTCTTCCATTGCAAAGAATTCCTTTTTCTTCGCCGTCTTCGAAGTAAGTAAGACCTATCATGAGAACAACATCCCTATAACAACGAACACGCGCCTATCAAAACCAAAATGCCTCATTTCTTATTTCCTTCATCTCACCGAGCAGGTGTGTTATGTGTATATACTCGTTCAAAATTGTCAAAAAGGATACATTCAATGGAATTTGTAGATGAACCTATCTTTGGCCACTGAATTTAATGTCCTTTCATAGTTTTTTTTGTAGTTTCTGTTAAAAGGAATAAAATATCAAATGATTTTGCTATCCGAGAACCGTTATATGAAAATCCTTTTCCGTAAAACGGTTCACACGATTTGTTTGTCGTTCTTTAAATATTTGTATGTAGTTTTTTCAAGGATATGAATTCATTGTACATACTCGTATTTTAACATATTGTTTGAAGTACATAATAGAAAAAAAGTGCTACTTTGACCGACCAAAATTGACAGTCCATCAAAACGAATGAGCCGACTCGAATTTTTAGTTCCTTTTTTCGAAAAAGACTTGTTTAAAATTAAGGAAGTAAATTGCATGGATATCGAAGATTTCTTAAAGAAGATACAATCACACAATTATTATGAATATTCTTAAATAATTTTTCATATTTAGAATTTTAAGGAAGTTCAACTTGGGTGGCTGGAAAGAATTGTGAAGTTTTGTATCGTTGTATCGTTATAGCTAGCCTGTGATAATAAAAAAATTGTCTGGGCTCTTGGGTACTCAAAACAGTCTATATGTAGTTCTTACCCTTCAGAACCTCTTTTCCTAACTTTTCCTAATAGAGAGGAATGGAAAAACAACCAACCTTTCAGTAATGAATCTACGATAACTGTCTTCATTGATGGTTATAAGATGGAGTTGGTGCAGGAATTTTCTCAGAAACTCTGGGACTACAAGCTTGCTCCTTCAGACATCCGGACTTACGGCAGTGGTAGTGACAAAAGCAGCTACGCAAATATCAATGAAGGAAAGGCCTTCAATAGCCTTCAAAAAAACTCCAATTTATAATAAATGCATGCCTTAAACTAGGATGTGTGCCACATCATTGGAAAATTGTAGAAGTCATTGTGTCATGGCAAAAGTATTCGAAAAACTGCTCCTGAAAAGAAAAATAAATAAATTTGGTGGCTCAACAGCTCGTGGAGAACCAAGGCCTAGTGACTTACAACTCTCAACCATTCCTGTGTGCATGTTGTTGGCAGGAATGGAGGGGACCTACAATTTTTTGCCGAGTCCGAACGGCTAATGAGAAGCACTTATTTATGACAAGTATACTATTGGAGTATTTGTCAGTCCCTCGCAAGAGGCAGTACCTCGGAAAAAAACATTTCTGTTTTAGGTGGTAGTGGCCGGGAATCGAACCCAGACCTTTGGCAGTCGTACGCACTAACCATTATGCCACGAGGTACTACATGCCCCTGAAAAGATTAGGAAAAATAATAGAATTAAGAAGACTAATTCCAAGCCATCAGTTTAGATTTAGAAATAAACATTCCACAATAGACCAAGTGCATCGGATTACGGATGTTGTGGAAAAGGCACTTGAAGAAAAACAAGTATGCTCGGCTATATTCTTAGATGTTGCTCAAAGCATTTGGAAGGTTTGGCAATCGGGACTTGAGTACAAACTGCATAAGCATCTTCCTAGGCAGTACTACGAAATACTGAATTCCTACGTTAAGAAGCGACTCTTTAGAGTACGGTACAACCAAAATTACTTGGAACTAAAGAAAATTGAAGACCGGTGTACCACAAGGAAGTGTCCTAGGACCAACTCTGTATCTGTTATATAAAAAAGATATTTCAGTGGACATCAACGCTATCATGGCTATCTTTGCTGATGGTACTGCATTATTGGTGCCGGATTAATCCGTTACGAAGGCTACACAAAAACTACAAAATGCAGTCGATAAAGTTAGTGATTGGACGCAAAAATGGGGAATAAAACTAAATAAAACAAAATCCACGCATATAAACTTTACAAACAAAAAATTAAACAATGAAGAACTAAAATTGAAATACAGAACAATGGACTGGTAACTAGGAAAGAACTCTGACCTATCTATCCAAAACAAACAAATGTTATATAAGCAAGTATTGAAACCGGTTTGGACATATGACATCCGACTATGGGGCTGTACAAAGAAAACAAATGCTGAGCCTATCCAAAAATTCCAAAGCAAGGTCCTTCGTGGAATAATAAATAAAGGAATTTACATCGTGCCCTTCAAATTGATATCGTTACAGAAGTGGTTAAAAAAACACGCTGTATTACACAATCAGCGACTGCAAAGTCATACCAACTCCGAAATGGAGAGCATAACATATTAGACTCTCCTGGGTTTCTGATCACAGTGATGTACAGAGAAAAGAGATAGCTAATGAGCTGGCGAGTACGGGGTCGTCGCTTGATTCAAGTCAAGCCGAACAACATATTAAAGTACCAACCTGTAGCATCAAAAAGGATATTGGTAAAAAAAATATTAGAAAAAAAACAATGAGAGTTGGAAGCTGCTTGAAACATGCAAATAATGAAAATGAACAAGAAACATCTCCGTTTCCTTGTCAGCATAATCACCGGACACAACCTTTTGAGATACCACCAAAAGAAAATGAGGTTCAGTACTGACGACCTTTTCAGAGGGTGCAGTTACGAAGAAGCATATGGGGATACCTTCTTAGACTTCCCTCATTTAGAAAGAAACACCTAGGGAATCATTTCTGAAACTTCGACTAGTAGTCTTCTAACTTCATCAACGCCTTTAAATGGCTTAAATGCTAATAGAACACATAGGTTCTTACTATAAGTGAAATTCAACTTCCTAGGGTATCACAATGGATCTACATAGATCTATGTGTGAATGCAACAAGATCAACTCAGCCCTTCTACCTTACCTAACCTACATACATATATGTTGCTCTTCACATTAGCCTATAGAGCTCAAAAAGAAAGGTATTTTTGTGTACTACTGTGGGGGTTTATTTCAAATCACGGAGTGAAAAAAAGGTATTCGCTAATTATTACCCGCGTTACATTATTTTTTTTTCTACAAAATAAAATTCACCAAACAGCAAATAACTTTTTCCATTTTTTTAAGTAAGTTTCCATTGTAAATATTTTTTGTACTCATAAAAAGACCTTTTCAACGATATGGGTGATTCTACAAATTATGGAATTTTCGACGGCTCCGTAGATATTTTAAGAACAGTTCAAGTATTCTATCGGATTTTTTTAATAACAATAAATCTAATTGATGTACAAAACTATTAAGATCTGATATATTTTCGTTACTCAAAGAATTCTCCAAAGGGTCTAATTTTCAGTCCCCTGACGTGTCCGCTACTTGTTTTCCAAGGGAAAAATTCTCAGTTTTCTTATTTTAGTTCCAATATCAAAATTTACATTCAGTTATTACTAATGTTTGATGAATATTTAGTACTATTATATTTTATTACAAAAAAAGTTATTGAACTTTGTCCCTCGGATTTCTTATCAGTCCCCGCCCGGAAAAATGTCAATTTTTTGTCAAGTTGAGTCAAGACCCTGAAAAGGCTTTGGTAGGGCCAATCTAGGCACGGAAAACTTTTCAAATACTAGTGAGGTCCTCGCTCGAAAAAACTTGTTGGATAAATCTTTTTATCCCATCACAAATACCCCATATTCCATATATAACAAAAACAACAAGAAATATTTTATACCCATCATACAATAAATAGTACAAAAAGTAGCTAATGGTATAATTTTTCATTTTTAACATTACACAACTGCATTGCGAAATAGTTGAGCAGCTAGGGCGTTGGACTGACAATCAGAAGATCGAAGGATATAATTCCGGTCAAGATAACTTTTTATTTGTTTTTTGTTGTCTCTCTAGGCAAAAGGTTACCAAACCGGCAAGGCCCTAGAGAAAATCGATAGTTACCCTTGCTAGACATTTTTTAGCATATATTTTAAACTTTTTATGGCCTCGTTAAAAACTAGATTGGAGCTCCTAACAAGTTGCAATAGTAAAAAATATCCTTAACTTTGAAAACTATCAAACTTTCAGATCTAGCAGTGTGAAGTATTGAGTCTGGTGACAATAAAATCATTTTAATATTTTTTTATTTAGTAAGAAGGCATTTGTGCGAGAGGTCATGGATTGTCCGTTTAGTTTCTCAGTTCCCTGATGATTATTTAAAGAAAATAATTCCATGTAAGAAAATAATTCTATGTAATTCTATGTAAGCTGTAATTCTATGTTTTTTTTCGTACAATGCGTTACAATTTTTTAGTGGCAAAAACTATGAAAATACTCAGTTCCTTGACTTCAGTCCCCTGACCTTTAATTAATTATTTTATCTCTTGAGGCCTTAATAATGCTCATTAAATGCTGCTTTCTTATTAAATACCTATAAAATAAAAAGCACGAACTTACTTTTATTTTCAAGTGGCTTTGAAATTTAAATATTATTAACACAGGGTGTTTTGCATTGCATAAATTGTTTAAAAGCGCTGAGGGGCACTGGTTCGGTCTAATATAGAAAATTATTGTGTTTGTAGGGGTGTATGTCTCCCCAGTAAGGCGAGGGGTATAATTTTCTAAAAAAATCGACTTAAATAAAAAAAAGTTTGAAAAAGGTTCAGTCTTCAGTTCCCTGGAACACTTGCTTTCAAAACAGACAATAAAACCGTTGTTTTTTTATTTTTTTGACTGGCTGTTTTCAATTATGTGAAAGGACGTTCTAAAGTTCATATTTAGTTAGTTTTTACGACTATTTGCTACCAAAAATGTTATGTCGAAATTATCATCATTTTATTCCATTTTTTGTAGAATCACCCATCTACATGTAACTGGTATTTGTTTGACCATAGATTTTTTCACACTGAAATGCACCAAAACAAAACCTTGGTTAGCGAACAACTTTTTTCACACAGTGATTTTAAATAAGCTGCCATAGTGACTATTGTAGCACATGCAAATACCTTTCCAACGACATACATACGTGTCGTTGTTTTTGATTCCTTCCATAAATTTTCGCCGATTGTCTCCTTTACGATAGTTTCTAATTAGGTACATTTCCAATCAAACTCACTTCCGAACTTTATACACGCGCCTAATTTTTTTTTGACATTTTCTGTTTCTATGCATTTGACATTAAGCGATTAACAATAAATGACTAGAATTATAACAGTTTTTCCGCAATTTTAAATAAATTTAATTAACCTCTATTTTAGACTCATAGAGAAAAATTCGAATTTTTCTTAAGCCGATAAGTTAGGGTATGATTGCGCTTACATTTTTTCGAATACGCTATTTTTTAAATTATTAAAGTGACAAACAAAACGTGTTCGCTTACTTACTTGCCTCAAACTTTCAATTTACATATAGCAATTTTAGTCCAAAGTCGTGGCACTTTTGGGCGGAACGGAACAGAACAGAACAGACATAACGTTTTCGTGGAGAAATTGATGTTTTTTTGCAGTGCTTGCTAAGTTGAGTGAATGTTTTGCTATCCTCCCAGCAAAACAGTTTTATTGTTATACTTTCATATAAGAGAACATTTATAGAAGGACACCTTTTATTGTCAAAGAAGAAAATCAAAGAAAAGGACTTCATTTGATTCTTTCTTTCCTCTTTTCTAACTAACACACAATCAACCCTTCCGGATTTATGACAATTTTGTTACTCTTTTTGTGTCAAAACAATACACTCCTCCGTACATAGTTCATACTACGTAGGTATATCAATATGTAGGTACTTTTAGAAAATAAGATGAACAACTCTCTCCTGTAGAATTTGGAAAAAAAATGCAATCGTTTCTGACAAACCCGATTAGATGTTCTAATCCAGAGATTTGTGCAAAAAGGAATTTTGCATGCTCATCTCATTGCAAATTGTCACACCTTTTTTTTGTTTTTTTGAAAAAAAAACTTCCTGCAATGTCCCGTAAATTGAGGATGTCCGTAATGTAAGGGTTGAAAGGGTATAAGGAATTGTGTGTGTGGTTTTGAATGATGCTCTTAACTGTAAGAATTAGAGTGTCGATAAACCGTTGAAAGGTGCAAAGTGTCAATTTTATTTTATTTACTCTCACTGATTGACATCTATCTGGGAATCTAGAGACATCTTACAATGGTTTTGAGATGTGGAGGAGAAAGGCATACAAAAATACAATATAAATTCAGTGTTAGGGAATATAATGATGGATTTGAAAGATAACAGTTAATCTACTATACAAGGCGCACAATCAACAACCAATGAGAGGTTATTGGTTATTTTCATACCGTTAGAAATAGAATCGACATTGTGTACTTGCTTTAGTTTGAATTTAAAACTTTGAATAAACTTGTATTACTTATCTTTAAACAACTAGTATATAAATGTCGTTACAATGCTACCTCCAACGTTCAAATTAAGAAATTTCAAAGGAACAAGTAGGCGCAAAAACAAGGTCACGTTATAGCTTTCTTAAAACCAAAAACCCATTTCAATTTCCCATTTAAATAAAGTTGTTTCTAAAGTTAAAGTGTTAAGAACATCATTTATCGTGTGTGATTTTATACTTAGCAAGACAACGAGGCAGTTTTATCTGTTCCAAATAAATCATCCACTTGGCGAAAAATATAACAACACAATATTTACCCAAAGAAAAGGGGTTGTGAAATTAAAAAATTCGTGCCAATTTTTTGATTTCACAATCCTTTTTCTATTGGCAATTTATTTGGAACAGACGAAAGTGCCTCGTTGTCTTGCTAAGTATAAGCTCATACACGAAATAGTATGTTATTTTAACGAGTTCACAAATAGCCCAGTCAAATTAGTAAAAATAAGGGCATGAAATCGCATTTTTCGATGGACAACATTTTTTGTATGGAATCTGTTTGTGTACGCTTCCTCATTATAAAAACGAGCTTTCGGGATTTTCGGACTTAGGGAAGAGCCACCATTTTGAAAAATAGATTGGTTTCGTATTTATTCAACAACTCTTTGATATTTAATTTTACAACAAAATGTTCGACTTTAATCTTATAGAGGATAAAATTATCTACAAAATAATCTATTAACGACTTCTTTAAGTTGTTCCGTCCTTACGTTATAGTAGTCAAAGTCCACCTATGAGTCGAGTGTTGGGGGTGGTATGAAGTTTCTTGGTTAATTTGGCAGAAATCATCGGGGCCATTAATTTTCGAATATCAAGATTTCACCATTAGAGGTCGATTTGCAGCCGACAAATTTGTTGGGGAAACCCAATCGATTACAGGAAAGTATCCGAGAAAAGATAGGAAAGCTTCAGGAGGACTTACCTAAGGACTCAATTCCTGCTCGAAAAGTAGATTCAAAAAGTTGGCGTTGAAAGAAGAATAAGAAAATGAGTCTTCCTGTGATGACCACAACCCAAGGAATCAGAGACCACGTATTGTAAAATACATAAACCTTTCCTATATTTTTCATAATTTCTTTCAGTATTTTGTTTATGAATACCAATCAAATATTGAACTCTTGTTCAAATTAATTCCTCGTAATACCTTTAAACAACTTATGGGCGTTGCATTGGCATAAGTAAAGAGTGAAAATAGATGACTCAGTTTTTAAAAAACAAGTAACGTTGGGGTCGCATGGCCTTCACGATTGACCTATGACGTTCTGTGTCAAGAATGCACCTTTACAGACTATATTTGTTTTATTCAAATTATTTTTGTGGATGGTATATTAACTGTTTTTTCGAACAACAATTCGAAAAAAAATTGAAAATGACTCAACTTATTTTTCGATTCTGAAAAACGTTTGTACTTTGGTATTTAGATTGGTCCCACAGTATATAACCAATAATATCAGTCGAAGACTCATTTAAAAGGTAATTAAAATGACTAAAAAATTATTTTGGGATAATTATCCAAAAAAGTCAAAGGAAAGCAAGATATTACAAGAAACGTTATACCACCCCCAACACATGACTCATAGATGAATTTTGACCCACTATAACATAAAGACGGAACAACTTACAGAAGTCGGTAATAGCTTGTTTTATAGATAATTTTATTCTCTATAAGATTTAAGTCGGACATTTTGTTGTAAAATTAAATATCAAAGAGTTGTTAAATAAAAACAAAACCAATCTATTTTTCAAATGGTGGCTCTTCCCTAAGCCCGAAAATCCCGAAAACTTGTTTTTAAAATGAGGAGGCGTACACAAACAGATTCCACAAAAAAAATGTTGTCCATCGAAAAATGCGATTTAAATTCCTAATTTGACAGGGCAAAAAGAAAATATGTCAAGAAAAATAGGCGAAAATGCTACAAAATCTAAATTTCGCATTTTAACGGAACCTTATATTAACATTAACTAGTTAAAGTGCGGAAACTTATTCATTGCTCATTGAAGCACTTTAATGGTAACATATAAACATTTAAATAAAATGCACAACTGGGTCGCACGTACTTGCTCTTGGGTTCAAGACGCTGAGTGTTTATGAACATTATATCGTCCCCTGATTGCAAGAACTATAGGTAACCCAATTTTAAGAATTTTGGAGATGGCAAGGTTCATATATACCAAGCTACCAGAGAACGATTGAAAGTTAAATTTTTATGCTTCTCATGCTTCATAAATACCTAATATTTTTCTATGGTAGACAAAAATTGGACGAAAAGTCTTGAAAATTGCACAAAATAATACCGTTTTTGCCGATATTGTAAAAATTTAAAATTGAGCTCCTAGTTCTTGCAATCAAGGGACGATATGTAAAGACATGGAAATTATGAGAGAGAAATGTTTAAAAGCAAGAAATACGAATTGACTAAATTTCTTTGAGAGTTTTAAATATAAAAAAAATGCCATGTTAATTCTTAATTGAATATGATTGTATGGAAAAAAATTTTTAAATCGTTGAATCGGTTTTCTTAAAAAAATTATTTCTTATATATCAAATTCTTAAAACATTTTTAAGGAAAATTTTTGGTATACAAAACGTAAGTATTAATTTATATATATATATATTTTTATATGCAAATATAAATCAAAATTGCTAACACGTTTTTTAGATAACGAATTTTTTCAAAAATAAAATCAAAACGTTTTTTTGTAAATTCAAAAACTTTTTTTTTAAATTTTGATATGCAATATTTTTTAGTCTTATTTTAAATTTGTATATAAGAAACAAATTTAAATCTGTTCAGCCGATAGTGAGAAAATTTAAAATCAAAAAAATGTTTATTGCACTAATTTAAGCAAAGAGAAAAAGTTTAATAAAAATCGTAGGAGCAGTTCCTTAATTTTCCTTAACGGTTTTTTAACATTTGTGTGGAAGGTACAGTCATTTTTCATAAAAGAAATTTTTTTTTCTTAAAATACTTTACAAAGTGTAAAAGAAATTAGAATTTTATAAAAATCGACCATGTAGTTTTCATATTTGATTTAAAAAAAAAATGTTAAACATTTTTTAAAAATCGAAAAAAATATGTTTTTGAAAATTTTAGCAAAATTAAATTATTTACACTGCTTAGAAGCTTCTCTATAAAAAAATATTGAAATCAAAATAACGATTTTAAAGAAAATCGAAAATAAAAAAGAAGTTCTTTGGGAGTTACCATTAATAACCATTTGTTATCGTTTTTTTTTTTGTTTACCAAACGAAATATATTAAATTTTTTTATGAAAAGTTGTGTTTTGTTAAATTGCTAAATGAAGTTGTAAGGTAGGTACTGTTGTTTTTAGTTCTTAAAAAAATGAAAAAAAACGTGTAGGCAGAATCACCACGAACCAATATGTATCAAGTTTAAGTAACTTTATCGTTGGAAAGACCTCAATGAATGCCATTTTTTTTTATTTTTCATACAGGAAAGGGTAATAGTCATTCATTACTTTTATAGCAATAGTTGTTGTCGAGATACAGATTTATGCTCGTAGAACAAAAAACAGCACTCATTGAGACTTATGTAAAATGAGATGAAGCTGAAGATCGCTGCACCAAAAACAAATAATATTTTTAGGAGAGGATCTGGACATATTGTGAAATGATTTTTCAAAAATTTAAAAAGAATTATGTTGGGCATGAATTTTTCTAGACGTGATGTCTTTTATTTTTTTAATATTTTGGTGTTTAATATTTTTTTTCAAATCAAAAATCGTTAAATATCATGTACTTTTTTTTTAGGAGAGAATCCCCGCCACAAAAATAATTTTATGAAAACAATAAAATATGTCATATGTAGAATAGCCTAAAATGCAGACGTGATATTTTTTATTTTTTTTTTATTTTTTACTGTTAAGATTTTTTAGCATGATTTCTTCATGGTTTACAGCAAAACTTTAGACCCTTAAAGCTTAGAGTTGAGATATGATAGGAAGAAAACAAGACCATCAAAATAACGGCTTTTTAGAACTCTCAACGTGATTGATTTTGTTATTTTTTTTTTTTAATTTACAATCTAAGCTCTTTTGTTTTTATTAAAGCAAATACTTTAGAAACAAATATTTAAGATAAAATAAGTTGAAAGTGGATGGCTTTTTTTAAGGAAACTTCTCTTTTACTTCCCAACCCTCCCAAAAGCTTAAAAAGAAACGTGTCAGGCTTTGGTATTTTGTATCACAATACATTCACATGTAAAAACTCACACTCAGATTTTGGTTACAAGTCCCCTCACAAAATGTTCTGTCAGCTCTTGTACTATAACAATAGGAAAGTAATGATTACCTAATACATACTTTATGTATTCGACGCTTGGGCACACTATAGTTTTGAACCTCAAGAGCAAGTTCGTGCTAGTGCACTCAATCATGCATATTTTTTTTTTAAGAAACTACATTAAGATCCTTAAGTATTTTTAAAACAATTCTTAATATAGATCACTGTGGTAGAACCCCACTGCTAGATATATGTATATGTACATGACCCTTAGACTATTTCGGAATTAAACGTTATGTAATAGATATAAACACACTGAAGTTTCCTTAAAAAAGCTATCCGCTTTCAACTCATTTTATCTTAAATATTTGTTTCTAAAATTGTATTACTTGCTTTAATAAAAACAAAAAAAAGAGCTTAGATTGTAACTTTAAAAAAAAAATAAAATCAATCACGTTGAGAGTTCTAAAATGCCGTTATTTTGATGGTCTTGTTTTCTTCCTATCATATCTCAACTCTAAGGTTTAAGGGTCTAAAGTTTTGCTGTAAACCTTGAAGAAATCATGCTAAAAAATCTTAACAGTAAAAAATAAAAAAAAAATAAAAAATATCACGTCTGCATTTTAGGCTATTCTACATATGACATATTTTATTTTTTTCATAAAATTATTTTTGTGGCGGGGATTCTCTCCTAAAAAAAAAGTACATGATATTTAACGATTTTTGATTTGAAAAAAAATATTAAACACCAAAATATTAAAAAAATAAAAGACATCACGTCTAGAAAAATTCATGCCCAACATAATTCTTTTTAAATTTTTGAAAAATCATTTCACAATACGTCCAGATCCTCTCCTAAAAATATTATTTGTTTTCGGTGCAGCGATCTTCAGCTTCATAAAATGAGCTGCAAATTACGAAAAATGACGATTTTAATTTTCAAACGTAAAAAACTGCATTATAATTAGGTACTTCGAATATTTTTTTTTTCCTAAAGCTACATTTAGAGACGAAACAAATGATACCCTATACTTTTTAAGATATCGATATTAATTACTTGTCTATTATTAATTAAAAGAATTTTTCTTAAAAATTTAAAAAATCGCCTTTTCAATACTGGTTTCGAATATAAGGCTGAAAGCTGGTGTTCAAGTTGTTTTAAATATATGCCACAACATATCAAAAAATTAACGAAATCGAAGAGGGTCGGGTCAAAAACTCCGTGAATTGGAATGGAAGCCCCATATATATAAGAATTAAGTTATTAAGATCGTACCAATTACAAATAAAAATCTATACTATAGCTTCAATTTGTGCTAACACATAAAACATAAATATTGTTTCGACATAGTGCTAAGGCAATTTCTATCTAAAAGTGTCAAGGCACATATATACACAATATGCGCAACCACATTACTATTCAGGTATAGTTTAGTTTATCATCTTCGTTTCCAAAAAAAAAGGAGCGTGTCGTCAATCTTTTGTTTTAAGAAGTACCCAGCTTTGACCATTAGTCCATTTTTGTTATAAATTGGTTCTAAATTATTGTGCTCAAGAATATACAACATACATAAAGTCAACTACCTGAACCATGCGTTTATTATGCATTCCTTTGCGGAGTAACAAAGAAGAAAAAATATTTTGCATATTTATTGTTTGGAAAGAAACTGCCATCAGCTTCTGTTATAACGGCAATGGGCAAATCTTGCGAATTAAAAATTTTATTGCTAAAATGAAGCAAAGAATATTCACTGCATTCAGGTCATGTAAATTTGTGTCCTATTAAAGGATTTTTCAAAACAATACCAAAAAGGGTAGTGGCTATTTTTGCGAAATTACCCATTTTCACATAAGAATGGGAAAGGATTTGAAATATCTGTTTTGTCATTTTGAATGTGTAACAAAAATATAAAAATATATTTTAATGGGATACCCTTATTAGTAAAACCAAGGTGTTTCATGAAAGAGACCATGCAAAACTTCTTCTGGGAAAAGAAAAGTTTTAATATTCCATCTACCTGAGAGTAATATAGTGTACCTACTTACATAAATTAACAAAATACATACATCGATGTATATCATATATGAATACAAAATTTAAGATATTTCGAGAAATTAACTATACAAATATATACATATATAGGTATCTACTATAAAAATGGACTTACATGATTTGAAAGTGTTGAAAAGAATAAAATCCTTAAAGTAACGTATTTTGTTGTTGTAAGTTAAATTTATATTTTTTTTTTTAGCATCGAGTATTGATTTTAATAGTGGCCCCGCGAACATACAAAATTTGCAGTAGCGTATGAAATATTTTTCCTGGGGGAGGCTCAGTCTCAATTTTGGTGTAAGAACTTTTTTTAAGTTGTCACTAAAACTGTAGTACAAAAATCGGTCAACTTTTCAACAAGGCAATTCCTGAATTTTTCTGATTTTTTTACTTATTAGCCCTGAGCTCAAAATCTATCATCAGTTTTCCACCATCAGCTAAGGTTTTCGAGAGGTATTCCCCTTAGAAAATGAAAAAAATAACCGTTTACCATTTTTTTACCATAACTACGAGAGCAAATTTCGTTCAAAATTAGTAACGATTCCTTTATTCTCATATCTTTTTTGTACCAATTTGGTTAAAATCTTTTAAATATCTTTGTTATTCTCTGGAATATCCTTAGTTGGTTCTTAGTCGACATCGTTTTTTTCACTATTTTTGAAGTAATGTAACAACATAATTGGTTTGTTCGTTGAGCCCTGAAGTCACCCTGGGGTCGCATCAAAGCGTTTTTTGAAAACCCTGGACTTACCCTGGCCATCAAATTCTGTGTTTTTTGAGACCCAAGGTCGCCCTGAAATCACCCTGAAGTAGATCTAGGTTATTTGCTGAGTCGAGTTAAAGTAAGGATAAACTGTCAAAGTGGCATGAGCTCTGAATAATTTTTTTTGTTGTGCATTAGGGTGTTGCATGAAATCCTTTTGTTTCTGAAATAGAAGTTCATGGAACACACAAATTTACTTTAATAACTACAAATAGAAATAGAAAACGTAAACTTTTGTTTTTTGCTTGTTTCTTTCTTATATCAACAACCTGATTTTGGGGCCTTTGGTGTTTTTTGAGAACCAAAAAACCTGTTTTTTGACAATTCTTAGAGTTGTCAAGAAAACCTGGGTCAACCCTAGGTAAACTTCAACGAACGAACATAATATCATTTTTTGTTCAAACAAAATTTGTAAGGATTCCTGAAAGTACTATTGCTCTTTACTTCCAAATACAATTTAAATCTTCCGATATATTTTATCTTCTTTGAGAAATCCTTTCTTAAAATTTATGACGGAAAATTTAAAACAGCCTTTTGTTAAAGGCTTATCATGATACTAGTTAACAATCGTCTTAATATCTAGCTCCTCAATTGTTTAAAGGTTTGTTCGTCGAATCCTGGAGCTACCCTGGGGTCACCCCAAAGCGTTTTTAAAAAACCTGAACTAACATTGACTAGCAAATCTTTTTTTTTAACAGTGTTTCATTTTTTAAATCAAATTAAGTTTCTTGTTTCTTGATTATCTCAACAACACTATTGAAAGCCGTTTGGTGTTTTTTGAGAACCGAAAAACCCAGGTTTTGTTGACAATACTTGGGGTTGTCAACAAAACCTGGGTCAACCCTGGTTAAACTTCAACGAACAAACCTATTTTTGTATCTTTCTACTTTGACAATTTGACACGCCGCAACCACAGCTTAACCATTCTGATTGGCCCGTAAACCAAATATTGGAAAGATTTAAACTTACTTATCATTGCTAATTTTGTTGGAAAAAAAAACTATGTCTATTGAATATATTATTTTTTTTAATAAGAATTAAGAATACTTATTCTTTAAGCTAAGAACTAACAAAAATGAAATTTTTGCGAAAAAATAAAATAAAACATTTATTTATATTTTTCATTGGAAATCTAAACATATACTATGCCGCTTCCATATGGGGGCTCAAGCCCCCTTAGCCCATCCACTACTGACGCCACTGAAAATTTGGTAAATGCAATCTATTTTTAGGTAAAGAAGTAAATTTTCTACTATTGGTATAATATTGCATTCAATTAAAAACTCTCACAATAATGGTTTAAGTCTATAAATTTATATCCGCGGATAATGGTGGCTTCACGGGCTACTAAGTATAGCCCTGATAGAATGTACAGAATACTTAAAAGAACAAAAATCTAAGAGGATTTTTTCTTCCCCAATTCCTAGAGGAATCGTTTCGTTTCGTTTTCCCGGCCACTTACATTCACGCTTTTTAGTGGTAAAAACTACATTCCAATGCCTTACGTTTAATATGGACTTAATACCTAATTTAAGCTTTAGGAACATTAAACAAAGCATTTTATAAAATTTGACAATGTTGTTGGCTTGACAGACTATATTTTTGCTTACAAAACTATTAGGTATACTCTTTTACAAAGAAATTAAAAAACTTCTATCTGTTTCGTGTTACTCACATCATAAGTCCAAACACCCCCTCCTATAAGTCAGATTCTGGTTCAGCCACTGTCTTCACTTAATAAATGTTTTTACAATAGGTTTGTTCGTTGAAGTTTACTCAGGGTTGACCCAGGTTTTCTTGACAACCCCAAGAATTGTCAAAAAACTTGGATTTTTCGGTTCTCAAAAAACACAAAACGGCTCTCAATTGTGTAGTTGACAAGCAAGCAAGAAACAAAATTTGATTTAAAAATAAAAAAAAGAAACCACAGTTTCTATTTTCTATTTCTATTTTTTTATCATTTTAGTAAGTTTGTGTATCCCTTGAATTTCCATTCAAAAACAAAAGAATTACCTCCAACACGTGAATCATTAACGAAAAAAATGCTTCAGAGCTCCTGCTACTTTGACATTTTATTCTTTACCTCAACTCGCCCCAACAAAAAACCTAGTTACAGGGTGTCCGCCGGGAAGGTTACTACTTTGTTTGTTTATAATTTTTGATTAAATGAAAGAGAATGGATATCTTATATTGATAAATGTTTTATTTAATGTCGGCAAATATGTATGTAATACAATATCAGGTAAATGTCCGGCTCTGTTAGTGTCACAAATGCAAGCCCTTTTGAGCACATTTTTCATTACATTCTCACACATCTCAGGCGGTATTTCATTAATTTCATCACAAATATTTTGTTTGAGTTACTGAAGCGTTTTTGGTTTGTTTGCATAAACCTTGCTTTTCAGATATCCCCACGAAAAGAAGTCCGGAGCAGTCAAATCAGGCGACCCTGGAGGCCAATCAACATCACCAATTCTTGAAATAACTTGTTATGGAAAGAGGTCTCGCAGTAATTCCATTGTAATCCTGGCTTTATGCCATGTGGCGCCGTCTTGTTGATACTACATGTTAATCAAGCCCAAAGCATGCAGTTGTGGCGTTAAAAAGTTTTAAAAGTTGTTCTTTGAAGACCAAGCTCCTGAGCGCGGCATCGAATTGAGGTTGATGGATTGTTTTGAACACTTCCTTGAGCAGCAGTAATGTTTTCAGCCGATCCTGCAGTACGTTGTGGTCCATGCTTGGGCCTATCACTTACAGACCCTCTTTCTTCGAAATCATTCATTTTGTTGTTTCTCCCAAAAATTTCACGTTATTTTCTCATCATCACAGTAATCGATGATTGATTTTGATAAAATGTTTTAACGATTAAAACACGTTGGTTTATCGAATATTTTTCCATAATAAATTTGCCACGAGTCTACTTCACGATTGCCAAATATGAACCTTCAAGACTAATGTTAACCAAAATGGCGGCAAAACAAAATAGTATACCTCACCGGCGGACACCCTGTTCTTCAGGGCGAGTTCAGGACGACCCCAGGTTTCAAAAAACGTAGAATTGGCTCGTCAGGGTTAGTTCAGGTTTTTTTCAAAAAACGCTTTGGGGCGACCCCAGGGTTACTTCAGAGCTCAACGAACAAACCTAATGCTTATTTGAAATAAAGCTTATTCCAAAATATTGACAATATGTATCTGCAAACGAGGTTCAGTGTCTGATGTTGTACCTACAAATTTTATTGTTGGGGCGTTTAATAGAAGTTCAAAAATTCTCAAACTGATTTCGTCGTATAGTGCAGTATAATTCTCTCGGAAGGCAACAGGATTAACTATGAGGCTTATGCAAATATGCAAATAGATTCAAAATATTTAATCTTTTACACAAGGTTATCTACACAACTATATGTGCACCATACATACTACATTGGTACTTATATTTTTTGTTAAGTACATTTTAAAGATCCTGTATTCATTATTGTATTTAGGTACCTTTATGATTATAATTGCTTATGACCTGTGTATTAGGATTTCAAGAATACCTAATATTAATTTTTGAGAACCTATACCTTTCCTTGTGTCTTTAAGTGTATTCTTTAAATTCCCTTTCCGCTTCCTTTTCGGAAATGGTAATTGAGAACGAATGAAAAAAATGTTAACGCACGATCGCACATCCTTATACAGTTCCGTAATTTGAATGTTGTTCACTTTGATACTTTTCTTTAAGGATCAAAGAGAACTAATATAATTGCTGTGGAATATAAAACTAAGATTCATTCATAAAAAAATCCGTACAAAATAGAAGAAGATGGAAATTGATGATATTACGCATGATTACTAGACCGAAAGAAATTTAATGTAAACGTTCATCTTGGAATACTTTTGTATCTTTTTTTCAAAAAGATGGTCAATTAGTGGTCAAAGGAAGTTGATATTTTTTTAAGTTTTTTTTTAAATCCTTTGATTGAGGTTTTCTGTTATTGTATTTTGTCAACCAACAAACAGAAAAAGCTGACACTGACGCATCCCATTTTTGAATAATTTTTCACGTTCAAAAAGTGGGTATATACATAGCTATTGATTTAATATTGTTTATTTTAACCTTTTGTGGATTTGATGCTCACTTTTGGACCGGAAAGTAAACATCCTTCTTTTAATACCTACTACTTTATCATATTTTGAGTGATGTAATGGTTTCATTTCACTTGTGTTCGGTGTACTTTAATTTATTTACAAATTGAATACAAAGTAGCAATATAAATGTATACATATAACGACTACAAAAATGAATGATGACAAATAATTTTATAAACGTGGGAATCATTTGACGATGATTTTGTGGAAAACAATGTAAAATTATTGACTCTAGCTTGTCCATATGTAATTAATAGAGTCTTTTTTTTTGATAACTTTGAAGTGTGTTACATTTTCCGAATTGTTTCATAGTTTTTATTATCAAAAATCGAATTCCCAGCCAAGCAGTCTGGGAATTTATTTGCCTATATATTTGCCTATATATTTGAAGCTAATTTATTTGTGTTTGACAACTGATTCAATTTTAATATGCACATAATATTGTTGGTTATTGTTGGACATGTATTTACATACATGTTAATTGTTTTGTATTTCAGAATTTTTTCATGTGTACATTAGCTTTGTTATTGAAAAAAAATATCATCTTGGGGCCTAAATTGGATCCTTTATGAAGAAAAACAGTACCCTATTTTTTTCAGATTTCTATTTTCATCCCAAATAGTCTATTGAAGACCGGAAAATGAGGAACAATTTCGTGCAATAATTTTTATTATTGAATATTTTTGCTGGGCCCATGCATGCTTAAGACTGAACTAAATTCTGCTACTAAATTCACCAATACGTTAGTGAGAGAATGGTAACACTGGCCACTTTTCAATATTTTTTATATAACTCTGAAAATGACAATTCTAAATTAAAAGTTTGTGTTAAAAATGTTTACTATCGAAAAACATAGATGATTAAAATGTTTTTTTTAAAGAAAACTAAGGACACAAAGTTAAACAACCTAAACAAAATAAAAAAAAAACAAAGATTTCTTAGTTTTTTTAATTAATTGTGCAGACAAAATAAAGTATAGACTAAAATCTCTCCCAAACTAACACGAATTCGCAACAGAACAAAATATGTCAAAACCACAATGCAAAACAACAACAAAAACCTGTCCTCGGCGATTGTTTCGCGTTGGTTTGGGAGAACCTTTAAGGTCAACATGGAATATTCGAAAAGTAATTTTTATTCAAAGCTGGCATAAACAAACCCATTCAAACTTTATCATTTCTTATAATTTTTCGAACTTTTGGACCGGGGCCCCTTTTTCGTTTGATTTGACTAATTTCACATTCGTAAAAATATTCAAACCCAAGATTTTGATCAAATATGACATCGATTATTGAGAATAATATTTAAAAAGTAAGTTACTTCGCAATTTTGTTTTAAACTGCTTCTATAGACCTACAGACGATAAAAAAAACTTTGTACTGCGCAAGGAATGTTGAATTTGTCATGTGATACGAAAAAATAGGCTTTCGGGCAAAAACTGCAAGAAATTATAAGAAATGGTTCATTTTTAATGGCGGTATTTCTGACAGTTTTTTATTAAAAAGGATTTTTGAACATGCCATATTCAGGCCTTAAGAATGGACTTTTGGCTTTCCAAAAAGCTACAAAACAATACTGTAGAAGTATTGCCGTTGTTTTTTAACTTCTATTTTTCTATTTAATGTAGTTTTTTAATAAGATTTCCCCTCCTGTCCAAGCCCCCCTCTTCTGAGATTTTTGTCTTGTCTGCTTCCTACCTTACCAATGTACATGCTCTGATTTTGTTCAGCAGATTTTACGCGAATCATCTTGTATGCCAAAATAAAAAAGAGAAATTAAATTAATCCCTGCAGCGAATATAGGGGATGAACATTAAATACTGACAAAATTAGGGATTTTTGTCTTCATTTAGAGGTGATCTAGGCCCATTCAAGGTACCCTTTTTTAACGACCACCCTAATGTTCATTAGGGCTCGATTAAAAGTTGTGGTAGTAAGGAGTTTTTTGTCTCCCATTAAACCGAAATTCGAAAACGTATCTTAGACCTTCTCATTTTTTCTTCAATTTTTGATCGATGAAAAATATCTCCTTTAAATCAGTACTAACTGCACTCTACAACAGATATGGGTGATTCCATACAAAACGACCCTTAACGAAGAAATACAAAATATGTCTTAGAATTGAAAAGCTAACGTTAGACGATTTCAAAAGCTTCGTTTCATTTCGCAGTAAGAACTAAGCAGAATAGGACTCCAAAAGTAATTTTTTGTTGGTAGAAACTATAAACCATATTTTTTTAATAATAAACTAAATAAGCATACTTTTGTTATATTTTGTTATTCATACAATACGAAATCTGTTTTTAGCCAGTTGATTCATAAAGTGGTTACTGTCACACCCGTAACAAAAATAATCATATGTTTAATTACTAGAAGAACAAAATTTTGTATGAAACTGAAATTAGAAATTAAACAAAAAAGTGGCAAAACATTAATTTTGGTGGAGAACTTTGTTTTCACGTCTTAAGCATTTTGTAAGAAGTTTCGTAAAGCTACGAGCAGACGATTTGCAATAGTCGCAAATCTTTGCGAGCACTGACGTCACAAAAAAACTCGCAAATACACCGCAAATGCCTTACGTTTGACAGTGCTCGCAAACCTGCAAATACACATGTTCAGACGATTTGCGAAGGTTGTCCCAAAGTTTTTAAATACACTTGCGATCAAGGTGCTCGCAAATGACAAGCTCGCAAATAAGATCGCAAATTTTGCAGCATATTTGCGAGGTGTTCACACGATTTGCGGCAACATTTGTAGATATCATATTCTTACTCATTTGCAGATTTGTGAGCCTGACATTTCTCTATTGACAAATTTGTTTATTTGTTGAGTTTTGTCATAGCTATAGCCTTAAAATACTTTATAGGTAAACATATGTACATACAAACACACATGGGTATCTTATATGGATATTTTGGTGATGTTTTATGGGCTGTAGGTCAGTTTAATTTTTTTTAACTACGTAAAGTTTATTTTCATAAAAAAACGAAAAAAAAACAAATTTAAATCATAAAAAATAATAATGAAAATAATTAAGGTATCTACATACATACTAAAAACCACAGCCAATTACTTCAAGTACAACAACAAAATTCATCGCAAATGTCCGCATTTGCAGTGTTCCATTTTCGTGTTTTCGCAAATGGTTGTGACGGTCGCAAATACTCGGAAATTGTCACAAATTATTTTTGTGAGTGTTCACATGATTTGCCAAAATGTCACAAATGCATTTACGACTTGGGCCTCGCAAATCATACGCAAATGATTTGCGAGCATTTGCAGGCTGTCCCAAAGTAGTGTTCAGACGATTTGCGATCAAAGACCGCAAATTGTGACGTAAAAATGACGTCATACTCGCAAATATTTGCGACTTTTGCAAATCGTCTGCTCGTAGCTTAAATTTGGGCCGGGGCTTAGTTTTAAAGGGAGGTAAAATTCAGTTTTTTTCTTAATTTCTCGAAAACAGTTTTTTGAAAAAAATGTGAAGCCACAAATTGTAGCTCATGTAATTCTTTACAATAAGATTAACAAAATCAATAGATTCAGAGAAAACCATGGACAAGAACTTAATGGTAGAGCAAATTATGTAAAATAAAATAATTAAAATTTCATTAATCGATGGGAAAAATTTTGGTTATATCGTGTCACAGTAACACTTTTGATTTTGTATTGTTAGAGGGACAAATAACCGTTTTTTGTAAATATTTCAGCAACAAGATTTTTGAGCCGGGCGGAACCTATCTCATCGCAGCGACGCAAAAATTTTATGCTAACTGAAAGCTTGAGTCCAATCATTCACCTAAAAATGCTAGGTACGAAAGAATATCAGATTAATTTAATTGTTACGAATGTATATAATTTTACATATAGTCATATTTATGTTGTGTGCATATATAATTATCGCAATTCAAAAGAAATACAGTTATATTGACTTCTTGTTGAGCATCTTGCTTAGTTTTCACCTATTGTTAAGTTGAATTGACTAATCTGTGAAGTTTCAAAAACATAAACTGACTTAACTGAAATATACTTTAAAATAAAAATAAATAGGTAATTCCAATCAACGTAAACAGCACAAGCATATCGAATTGGCGCCCGCCTTCGTTAGCAGTAGGTACAGGAACTGTCCCTTAGCACGAACTTTATAATGTATATGTAGGTAAAATGTACATTCATACAAACCTACATATATTATTATCCTGTAACCTTGACACTCTTAAGAATCGTCAGTCATAACAACTCTTTCCTTATTAAGATTGTTGTTTATTTTACGGCTTGGTCCAATGAAAAACATCCGTTCCGTTAGTTGTCTTCAAAATTGCATCCTGATGGTCAATATTTACTGTCCACTCGTCAACTGTCCATTTCGCATCCAATCTAGGTATGCTAACATAACTGTATTCATCATTTTGAGCTTCTGATTTCTGCCGAAAACAGACTCGAAAACAATAAGAACATTAAATCCTTTTCCGGGTTCCCATTGTGAAAGGGAATTTGTTGACATTAATACTCGAAGGTATTGTTTTTTAATATTTCTAAACCCGTTGTTGACTATGTCTCTATCTCTGTCTTTGTATATAAGACGGACCGGGATGTTGAATAAGCAAAGCAAAGATCAGTACCTACCTACCTAATTTCACTCATTTACATTCAATAAATTCGAAAACAAAATTGCAACATTTTTTAATATACCTACCAAATAAGACTTCCAGGAAGAAAGAGTAAAGAGTACAAATAGGCATTACTTTTTTACTTTTTTTCTAAAATTTTCTGAAAAATACGGTTCGAGCGCATTTATGGTATGTAATAGTTTTTGCATATTAACATTTAAAGGGTTGATTCTTAGCGAACCCTTAACCCTTCTTGATAAATTGACTATCAGTTGGTTTACCCCTGAAAAAAGAAATAAAGCAATAAAGGTGTTATGACATTTTAAACGTGCCGGTTTCTTTGAAATATAAATTTAAGAATAAAAAACAACGATACTGGTATATGTTTTTATGTGATTGAAAACAAAACAAAAAATTCAAAAACTGAATTTTTTAAAATAAATTCTTTTTTTTGCACTAAGCCTTTGTAAAAAAAAAAAGCAAAAGGGTTTTTTTTATTACACAATTTCTTCTCAGAATAACCCGCATTAGGATTTTATGATTGTATTTAATAGCGAGCGAAAAACATCTGAAAGCAAAACGACCTTTAAGGTAGTTATAAGCTATCTTACGAATCCATTAAAAACTATACACCAACTTAAAAATGAAAACTTTAATTACGTAAATCGTTTGGCCTCTGAAGATACTTTAATTCATAAATGACGTTAGAGTTTCTATTACATATGTACGTAGGTTCTTATTCATAAGATTCTTAATGTGCATTCGCCTGCTATTAACTATTAAATGGAAGGCATTATCTGGCTTATGCTTGAAAATACATTTACATATAAGAAGTTGTAATCCAGAACTCATTAGGGAACGAAAATTTGTTTGCAATATTTGACATAATATAAAAGAACATACTTTCTCTAATTTATCAATTACCTTTTGATTTCTTATTTGAGTGTTGGTGTTTCGAACTGACTATAAATTATGTAACTAATCACGGTTTAAGTAGATTATAGTTCTACTCTTCAATTATGCATAAGGTACCTTATATCGACAAAAGAACGAGCTGAAATTCGTGACGAAATATTAAGGTAGTCGTTAAGAATTTTAATTTAATTTTTTATTTCGATTTCAAATTGTATTTCAATGCGTATCTACATACAAATTATGTATGTATATAATGTACATAATATATATATTTTAAGCTACGACAATTTCAACCTCTTTGTAAAATAAAAATATCAAAGATTAACCTTGATGAAATAAATTTTCTCAAACCCTTTCTTAAATTATTTCCTATCCAATACATATTTTCCAGAAAAAAAAAAAATCAATGGCACCGAAACGGTTTCTTAATGACGATCTTCGTTAAAATGCAGTAAATATTTTTTTATAACTGATTCATAATTTGTGTTTTTTAAAGAACTTACAAAGGTATTACCTAAGAGAGTATAATAAAAACGTTTCATTTTTACCAAAAAAAAAACCTTAAACCCTTTCGCCAAAATTACGTACACACCTATTTCTTTGTCCGGGCAATAAAACTAAAGAGTTTTAGCTGTATTTTTTGTTGGATCTTTTATTGGTTGTGCCAACCCTTTTTTACGTTGGTTAAGCATTTTTACAACACCCACCCGTCATAAAGCAATATTTTTTCAATATACCTACGATCCATTCTTTCAAAAACTCAGAAACACAATGAAACATCAGCAATAAATAGATATCCTCTACCTAAGAACTCGGATGCGCGTATGTAACAGCGGAACCACAAAAAGATGCAAAATTGTTCGGGAGTTTTTTTTTGGAATCGGCAATAATCCGCATTAATGGCCTGGTTCTCGTTCTGTTTTTGGTCCTAGCATTGGAACATCTAGACAGGTCAAGAAAAATATGCACACACAACCCGAAACCTCCTTCTACAATGGAAACTCTTTCTCCTTTCTCTACCCTTTTAACTTTGTGTCAAAAAAATCAGTTTGTGTCTCTTTTGTTTGCATGGGGTTTCGAGAACAGAGATAAGAAGTGCAAAAATAAACTCAAATTCACCCTCTGTCGCACACTTGTCACACGGTTGTAGGTAGGTAACGGTTGCTTTGCTACCCACCCTTAACGGCACTATATAAGGCCGATTCAAGTTCTGTGTCTCGTTAGTTTCGAAACAACTGCGATAGAACGAAAACGTATTTAAAACTGGCTTTTCAACTCAACCTTTTAAAGCTGAGCGAATTTTAATATTAATTTCTACAAGAGAAATACGTTTTGTGACTATGATGCTTCATGAGAAAATATTACCTGGTCAATTCTTGTTGGATATGAAAAATGGTAAGTTAAAGTGTGTCATTTTAAACTGTTTTCCAAAATTCAGTTTGGAAAATCATACTAAAATAATAAAAAGGGGAAAACGAACCTCAAAACTGGATATTTAACCGTTATAAAAATGTGGAACTAATTTAATTTTCTTCTATTTCTTAAGATTGTACCAACAACATGCTGCACAGTGGTCAACCAGGATCAAAATTGGATATCTATAATACGTACAACTACCATCACTATCAGCAGGAACGATTTTCTTCGGATGCTCAAGTTTTGGACCTTTCCCGGCGCTGTGATTCAGTTGAGACCCGAAAAACACCTTCGCCGTACACTTCAACTTCAAGTTTTGGAACAGCTTCGCCTAATACACACTGTGGTTCTCCTCCAACATCAGTGGTACCGCTATCAGCGGATGCTGTACAAAACAAACTTGTCTTCCATTCCAGTCCACCTCCATTGCCGCAAGGAATCGCTTCGCTCTATCCATTGTATTATCCCCATATTAAGCAGGAAATTTCTTCACCACCTCCAGCCGTGTCATCAGTTAATCCAAATCCGTTACCACTTTACCCACAACCATCAACAGCTGTTATTCAAAAAACTAAGATCCCACAACCTCCAAAACAAAATAGCCCCCAACCAGAAAGTAACAGTCGTACATCGCTTCCAACGGATCCCAGTATTTTGTTCCCGAGCATCCTGAATGCAGCAACAACTGGAGCTGCAAGTGTAAGCAAGACAACGCGACCATTTAATGCATATCCACGGGATCCACTCTTGGTGGCTGCACACTTCGCCGCTTCCGATGTTCTTTTTGACAAAACAACTATGGAACGTTATAGTACGTACCGCAAACGAGCTCTAGATGATCTCCGCGATACAAACGGCGGTCATAGAATTGTGACGAATCCAAAAATGCGACGAACCAATCATCGTAGTAATGGACAAAACAGCGAATGTGACGAAAAGGCTATGGAATCAAGTGACAATGATTCTTCATACAATGGCAATGGTTCAAGTGCAGAATGTAACTCCAGCAAAAATGACAGCAATAACAACGATAATAACTGCGGAGGTGTTAAGGATGAAGCTTACTTCGAGAGAAGACGAAAAAATAATGCAGCAGCTAAAAAATCCCGAGATCGCCGTCGTATAAAGGAGGACGAAATTGCCATTCGAGCGGCTTATCTAGAACGACAGAACATCGAACTCCTTTGCCAAATCGATGCTTTAAAGAAACAATTGGAGGCATTTACAAAGGTGTAGAAAGTACAAAAAAACAGATTGAAGAGAAAATGAGTCTTTGAAAGCGTTGAACGCCAAAATATCAAATATAATGTATTTTGCTGAATATGGTAGAAATTGTAAAGTGTATATTTATTTTCAAATTATGTATAGTAACTTAGTAAAGGGGGGGAATAAAATAGGTCCAGTTTTTAAAAATATAAATATAAATGTAATAAACTGTATATACCTGTATTTTTCTTTTTATTCACTTGACTTCCACAGTTCACACAGAAAACGCGTATTTAGAAAATAAAAATTGCAAACCGAACGGTAAAAACCGCTAATCACTAATAGACAAGATATAACATGCAAATTTCGACATAAATATCACAAAAAATTAAATTAAATAATTTACTTAAATTTTTGTATATTATAACGAGGGCACAACGAACTACACTGGCGCCGGTTTTTCATTTATCGGAAAATTCTACTATCCATTTCATAAAATTCCCTTTTTCTCCACAAACCATTTTTGTTTTCCCTTTTTTACCTCGTTTACATGCACAATCGAAAGATTTGAATTAGGGAAATATTTCTGGTCGCAGGATTTTCAACACATGATCTTTGTATATAAAAATTTGTATATACAAAGACATGATCGATTGAAAAAGAGATGAAATTAAATACAATAGGGAATGTAATCAATCTTCAAGAATTTATATTTTTTTATTTTACTCGGGGAAAATTATTTTAAAAAAACAGTTTGCATGTTGAATACATCAACTTAGCCCAGAGAATTTTTGGGGTTTAACTTTAGCCCCGGTAAAAAACTGTATTACCGGCACGAATTTCATAATTTGTATTGAAACTCTATTTTTTCCTGTTATCCGTAACACACGCAGGCAATGGCCACGTTCCGATGTTTATTCTCCGTATAGCTTTGTGTTGCTGAAATCCCATGTTAAAAAAACAGCTGATGACCGCTGACACAAACAACAGTTGGGTTTTTTTGCAAGTTAAAATAGTATTGTCTGAAAAAACGACAACAAAGCAAAGCAATTTACATGACGAATACAACAACTATGTATATAAAGAGTTAGCTATATCCAGATAATAAGGTGGGTTTAACTTTTGTCCCGATAAAAACGGTAATTCCAAACTACAATTGTCGTAGTGTTATCGATAATTTATATAGAAATGTCAAATGTTTGTTGGTAAGATAGTTCAATACAAAATGACAGACAAATGCAGAATGTAAATAAATGTTGAAATGCCCCAAGGTCGTTTTTTCGCCAAAGTTCATATGGACATGCAACAAAAAGACGCAGCTTACAACTCAAGTTATCTCGAAATTTTTGGGATAACTAGATAACATATCGAATAAAAATCGAAATGCGAGGAATTAATTCGTCGAACTATATTGCTGGTAGAGTTTTTTTGGTCGTTCGAACTATGAGGCGTGTAGTGGAAAGGATCAAATCGCTTCGTCGACAGTTTTATTTTGATATTGTTTTTAGATTTAATAGAATTTTTTGATGAATAATTCTTTGCTGACGTGATGGTGTGTGAATGCTAATACAACAATGTTAATACTTCGTTAACGATGTTGTTCGACGTGGCGTAGAGGGGCTTGCAAAAAAAAAACACCTAAAACTTTGAGTGACCATTAACAAGTCCAGAAACTGTATTACCGACATAAATTATCACCTTGCTATTGATAATTTGTATGAAGCGGTACAAATATGTAAAGTTTAGTTATCTTGCAATCAATCTGATTGATCGATCAAATCTCGATTTGATGTCACATTTACAGATGTTTAGACTTGTACTAGACTTGTACGTACCTGAAAGTAAAGCGAAATCTATATGAATTTCAGACTGTATTTTATTTTGTATTCACTCACTCACTGGGGCACTTAACAGTTACAAAAAAAAAGTGCATTTGACTACTAAATCTGGAGTGGTTGAATGAAAAACGACAGTCTGATGTCTTTTTTTCCTCAAATTCTGTATTATATTGTAAGAAAACGACTAGCATTTAAATGCGTATGAGGTTGAGAATGATACTGGAATAGTTCGACATATTTTAAGATAAATAAGTTTGCATTTTGTTTTTGATATTAAAGGCACATTATTCGGCCTCGTATGTATGTAATTAATGATCTGAGAAAAGGGACAAGATCAAAATTAGATGTCAACAAGGAGTTGATTTATCTCAGTATTAGGTGAAAACTACAAAGATCGCACGATATCGTTTTAAAGGGATAGAGATAATCAAAACGATATATAGTTCGATCGTGTAAGTTTTACGTAATTGGGAAACGGCTGCTACTTTAGTTTGGCGAAATAAAAGGGGTTTCAAACTTCTTAGTCAAAAGCCACACAACCAAAAGCAACAAAAGAATTATACAAACAGCAGAAATGGAAAGCTGACACTTGGCTCTTTCAAACAAAACATTCTTTGATGCATTTTGGTCTACGAGCAAGGTAAATGTAAATGGATGGTTGGTAGCATGGGGCTACTGACAAGCAAATTTAATCTCAGGTTTCAAAGCAAGTTTTTGTTATGCCTATACTAAGCACAAAAGTTTATTTTTTAAGTCATCACCAAAATTACTTAAACTTATGCGCATAATAAAATAACATATTATTTTAATAAAAAATCATTCTTAAAATTTTTCAAAATAATTGAGTTTGAAGGCGAGAAAATTAAAACCATTGCATTTATCTCAAAACTCTAAAAATGGAGATACGTCCTTTTTCCTTATGACGACGGTAGTACTCTTAATTAGTGTCCTGAGCTGAACTATGATAATGCGTGGAGCTGTTGGTATCGATTCAGGAATAGCTTTCGCATTTATTACTTCAATTTAAATTTCACTTAAACCAAAAATAAAAACAAAATAATTTTAATTTTTTTATTGTTTTTCTTCGTACTCGTATGTTTTTTTTTTTTTTTTTTGTATTCCTCGAAAAAAACTTTAAATTTACCATTTTGTATGTACTTACATTGAAAAATAAAGAAAAATAAAAATAAGATGAAACTTTACAAAATTCTTGCAGTTGATATACATAAATATTTTCACACAAATATTTTTCTTTTCTCAAAAATTTGAACAGTAAACAATAAAATAAATGTTTTATATTTTAAACTTATCAGCTAAAAATAAAGAAAATTCAATATAAAAGTTAAATTTGTTCTTATATTATGAATAATATGTACACCTGTTCTTGATTTGATTTGAAAATTATTAAAAGATATAATTAATTAAAAGATAAACTAAATACAAAGAAAAACTGTCTTTCAATATCTCTTGATTTTTTGTATTATTTATATTTAAAAATGAAGTAGTGAGTAACATGGTAATCTGTCTAAAGTCTAAGAAAACATTTTTATTTAAGAATTAATTTTTTTTTGCAATTTCGTTTAACCACATATTATTTTATTTTATTTTTTGTATGTTAAAATTTTCCCAATTTACATACATTTCTTTGTCAATAATATTATAAATATTTGTTCACGAATCTTCATACATTATATCAGTATACATTTTAACGCGTTCTTTACAATAATTTTACTTTTTGCGTGCAATTGCTTTATATCCAAGAGAAATTTAAACACATACTTTTGTTATCTTTTAACTTTTATTTAATTAATTTAAGTATATATTTATATATATATATATATATATGTTGTATCACAAAATAATAAACTTAGCAGTAAGGACAGACATTTTTGTTTTCTCTATTCATTTACATACATAGTTTTTTTTTTGGAAATAAAAATCAAGAAAAAAAATATGTTTGCACATATCTTTTTGTTGTATAAAGTATGCATATTTTGCTAAATTAATTTCCCCTGCCTTCTTTCATTCGTAGCAATAGTATAAAAAATGGTTTATAGTAGTATTTGTTTTATATTTTACACAGAAAAGAAACTTACTTTGTTTTTAATACCTATGAATATAATAATTTATTTATATAATTTTGTTTTTTGTTAATACAATACGATTCGTATTCTCTAATAGTTAATTTAATGTATGCTACATAACTTTTTTTTGTTAAAAATACAACTGCAAAATAAACAGAAACTAACCTCTACTTTTTTAAGGAAAAGTCGCCAGTATTACGGGTTTGTTTTTTTTTTACTTTATGTGGGTTTCAGAGTTTACTTTTTTATCTATACAAAACAGTGAATTTATAAATATATTATTTTTTTTAGATTTTTGTCCGTTTCAACTACACAAACAAAATGGAGAGACCCCTATCGGTGGTTTACTTTATTTAATTTTCTTCTTTTTATAGTTCCGAACTTCAAAGTAAAAATTGTATTGTATTGTTTTTCTTTGCATGAAGTTTTTCTGCCTGGAAAATAGTAAAAGATTGTGTGTCTGCTTTCGTTTTTTTTTTTTAAATAATTTATCGCCATTTTCTTACTATTACATAATATTTTCCTTTTATATAACAAAAATTACAACAATAAATATCTATTTTGAAATAGATAAGTCCATTTAAAAAACAATTATAATTTTTATAATTATTTATGAGTAAAATAAAATTAATATATATCTAATAAAGTTTTGTGGTTCACTAATAATTGGTATGTGTTAGTTGTGTGTTTCGCAATAATAATAAACATGGTGTGTTGATTTGTTAATATAGAATAGTGTGGGTGTGTGTGTGTGTTTTAAGAAGTTTATGCATCGAATCGGTTCTAGTAGATATAACTTAAACTAATTAAAGCGACTCTTCAAATGCTGCCATCAAATCACTCTGCATGTTCATATCTATTTGACCCGCCAGCTGAAAATATGAATATAATTTGTTTTTTATTTTTTTTACATACAAAAATCGATTGTTTGTGGTTTAGTCATTGCGTCAATGTTGTTTGGAAAAGTGATTAAACATCCAAATACAAACATGATGTTTGAGAGTAACTCTCCTCAAATGGAAATTAAAAACGTAGGTCGTATTTTAGAATAAAGTTAGTAATGAGTGTAGAAAGTAGCATGCATGCGCTCCACGTTTTTCGCAGAACATATCCACGCTCTAAACACGAAGTGGGGTATGTGCAACATCTTAATTTTGCAGTAGTCAAAACAAAAATTACCGAAAATTTATTTGTGTCCTTTAACTCAAAAAGTTCGACAAAACTATCCATTATTTTAAGGAAGTGGTTATTATAATGGGTTTAAATAGTTCCTTCATAAACATTTACCATTTTTGAGTGTGTATGGATATGAATGCGTATGTATAAATACGTATGTTCGTATTTCGCGTAAAACATAAAAAATTATTAAGTCAAAACTGAAAGTAATAATTAAAACGGTTTGAGATACAGATACACGCCACTTGTTGTAATGATAAATAAAAATTGGTAGATTTTTTCAGATACGCCACTTCGTATTTGGGGCGACGATATAACCAGATACTTGATACATCAAACAAAAGTTCTCAGCTACATATTATGTTTGAAATTCTTAAGTCTCTAGTTCATTGAGAAATCAACTGAAAATCAATTGCAAATTTGTACCGAACAAACAGACAAAGAAGAATGTAATTAAAGACATTTTAACTTTAAGAACTTACCGCCTCCCGTCTTCGTCGATCTTGTTCCATTCGTCTTAGCTCGGCACGACGAATTGCTGCCCTATCTTGTGGGGATTGCTGCGAACCAGGTGATCCACAGCCTTGTGGAGAAGCTTTTATGTCCTCCAAGCGAGCCGGAGGAGGTGGTGGTGGCTGTGGTTCATGTGTACTTTTCCTACAATTGAATTAGAAAACAGTAACAAATCTCTCAAAAAATAATTATATTTTATAAACTATGTACCTTCCACTATCCACATCTCCCTTTTGCTTATGCTGTTGTTCCTGCTGACGTTTTTGTTCCTTTTCGGCCGCTTCTTTCTGACTTCGTTTCAATTCTTGCTGTTCCAGCAGTTTTAATCGATCTGCTTTTTCTTTTGCCTTATTACGGAACTGCTGGAAGGAGTCCATGGCGGGTTTCACTTTCGATGTTGGGGTGTTCTGTGGTGAATTTGCCGAAGCCAATGACGACCATGAACTGGCATTCTTTAAATTTTGCTCATGTGCTGATTTGAATGCTTGCGCAAAGTTCGTTCCTGTGTTTGGGCCACCACCCTTTGAATCAGCAGATGGTGATTGCTGAGTAGGCTGCTGTTGCTGACTTATCTTTTTCTCTGGTGGACTAGGCATCATCGACTCGATTGGCTTTGGTGTAATCAGCATTGCAGGCTTCCCACCATCATCTTTTTTGGTTGCTGCATGATTGGGATGGTTTCCTCCTCCACCACCACCACCACCACCACCGCCACCCATCATCAAAGCTGCTGCGGCGGCCGCCGATATACCACCGCCCATATTTTGCGGCAAATCAAATATCGAACTCATATTCATGGCTGCAGAAACAGGCGGTGCCGCTGGTGGAGGATGGTGCATTCCGCCCATGCCACTTCCACCCATGTGCATTCCATTTCCGGCCGCTGAACTATCCAACATAGTTCCAGTACCGGCGCTTCCATCAGCAACACCACCATAACCATTATTGTGATGCATTTGTTGCGCCGCTACTACTGCTGCAGCCGCTGCCATCGTAATATGATTGTTGTATTCAAGGCCGAGATTATGGATCATTGGAAAGTGGTTACCATTCATTCCAGATTCCGTCTTCGCCAAGAGTTCTGACACAATTTCCATATGCTGCTGTTGTGTTGAGTTCATATGATGTTGACCCATCGCTGCCAGCATTGGCTGTTCAAGACATGCAAGAGACTGTTCAACTGGATCATCAAACTGTGGGATTTGCTTCAGACCCGCAGAAAGCCCAAGCATGGGAACAGATTGGGTGGAAGGCGGTGGATGTTGCGGCAATGGACCCAAATGCGAATGATGTGCAAGGTGACCCAGAGAGAGATCACTCACTAGATTGTCACCAACACCACCACCCATTGGAATCGACTGCTGTTGCTGATGTGGGTGCTGCTGATGTTGAAATGTTGATGAGGATGTTGAAGACTGTGTCGTGTTTGGCATCAAACTCGATTGTTGTTGTGTCAGTTTATGCAGATTGCTCGCAACTCTAATTCCACCACCCCCACCACTGCTCATTATCATATTTGGTTGTTGTTGATGGGTGGAATTTATTTGTGATGTTGATGTCGACATGAAGGAAGATTGGGATTGGGAGGAGGATGATGTCAACGTCGACGACGAAGATGGTGTCTGCTGCATTTGCTGTTGCACTGACGTTGTTGATGTCGTTGGAGTCACAGTGACAAGCGACGAAATCGCAGATTTTGTTAAATCATTTGGTCCATTGCTATTACTACTACCACTGCCCCCACTACTGCTACTACTGCTGCTACTATTACTATTATTATTGCTCATCATTTGCGAAGACGACCCCACAAAAATCTGCTGCATTGGGTTTACACTATTTAACAACGGTGTTATCGGCGTATTCACCAGATTATTGTTACTATTTTGGACTGTTGTCGATGTTGTTGATGTTTTATGCAACGTTGGTGATGGATTTGGTAATGAAATTGTTGTTGTTAGACTACTACTATTGCTATTGCTAGTTGAAAAATTTCCTAATTTATTGTTTAAGTTACTATTGTTGTTATTATTGTTTGGATTATTTAAACTGTTCATATTGATATTGTTATTTTGGGTTGTTGTTGTAGTGGATGCGGGTGGTAGAATGATTGGTGATATCGTAGAAGTTGTTGTTGTGGCGGACGTTGATGATATTATTTGCGGAAGTACAGGCACTTTTTTTTTTGTTATACACAAAATAAATGGAAGAAATATACAATTTATTTTTGTTAATTTGTGGGGCAAATCAAAAAAGATGGTTAAAATTTTTATTTACTTTGTGTATTCTGTGATGTCGCTGTCGCTGTTATTGTTGTTGTCTGTTGTTGGAGTTGTGAAGCCAGCATTGATGCTGCTGTTGTTGTGGTCGTCGTTGTAGGGGGCATTAGCTACAATTAGAAAAAAAAAGACAAAACACATGTAAAAAAACCAACATAATTGTAGGGGCATTGGTTAGATGACAAAATCATGCTGAAATATAGGTCTGTTTTAGTATTTTGAATGCGGAAATTCAAAACATGTCACATTTTGAAGAAATTGAAATTGTGTTTGATATGATGAAAATGAGATTGCGCAAAAAAAACTAACAATCAGTGTGTCAGTAAGCCGCTACAACTTTTAAAAACTCCTATGGTTTTTGTCAACAAGTTGTGCGACGTCGTGTCGTACGAATTCGTTCGAAGTAACAAAAGTTAACAAAAAGACATAAAATAAAATAACTCACTGGCGCAAAATGTTAATTATCACTCTTAATCACTTAAAACGGAAGTCTGCTCTAAATAATTTTTCTTCAGAGCGAGTGTCGGCTCTTTTTCAATTTGAATAGTCCAGTCATATTGTGTTTTTGTCATGAAAATTGTGGGGTAGTTTTGATTTTGTACCTGCTTTGTGTTTCGGAATGCTGAATTCAAATCTGAGGTTTGGGACTAAAATTTCGTAACGCAAAATGGAAAAAAAAATGTTAAAAAAAATATAAGCAAAAATTCATTTTCTTTTTTAGTTTTTGACTTATGGTCCGAAAACTATCAATTATTATTATTATGTCATAAATTGAAGGTATAGATAATTTCCAACAAATCTCTGTTTAAGGTTTCTTTCTGCGACAACCCATTTGGATTCAAGCGCTAGTTGAAAATTGACATATTTTTACTGTTTCCGAAAATCCACTTGACAAACTAAATAATTAGTTTGTGTGACAAAATTTTAATTTTTGATTTTAACATGAACCAAAATATACTTTTCTGATAGGTTTTATTTGTTGAATTCGATATATGTATGTATACTGTATGTATGTACGTATTGTACCCAAATGAAATTCACTTTTTTATGTTGCGTCACAAAATATTGGTCGCAAACTTCAGATTCGAATTCAACACCCCGAAAACTTACAGAACCGAAAAATAAAAACTATAGTTCGAACCAAATCACTTGACCAATGGTCAGTTGCGTAGAGAGAGGATTCAAGAGAATACAAATGGTGCGCAAGTGATTTAAGGAGTGTATTACAATAGAAATTCACCATCAGTCGCATGTCAGCTGCGATTATGAAAACAACGCTGGGTGTACATATGTACGTTGTATTGAAATCAATAAAAATACGGCTTTGTCGTATTGAACGTTTGACACAGAAAATCCTTTAAAAACTCCAGGAAGATTACTTTAAAATTTGTTTAATGAGTGTTTAGGGTCACCCAACACCTTGAGATTGCATGTGAATAATTCTCTATACTATTGGTATTGACAAAACTTAATAAATATGAAGAAAAAAGAGTCGACTCTCGCTCTTAAGCAAATTATTTGGAGCAGACTTCCACGTATCCCTGACAAAAGAACAAACAAAATTCAAGGAAGTAATAGAATTCTATTGCATATATTGTGTTGAATTCAGTATCTAGCATAAGATTCTGTACTGCTTTTTAATTCAATCGGAACATTCAATTCAGGTGAACTGAAACATTCAATTTGATTCAATTTTAATTTAAATTAATAAAATTTCTGCTTTCGCTATCAGTTTTTAAAGTTGGAATGAAACAATAACCATTTATTTTTTAAATTCTATGTTTTAATTTTATTTTAATCGCCTCTTATTCGAATTTCCTTTCCACCAATATATCAGCCTACAAAAATTGCGTTGGATACATGGCAGAATACTTAACGTAGCATGTTGTTTGTGATAAGTTTCAAACTACATTTTAATACTAATTAATGATTTAAAAAATCTATTAACTGCGATTTTTTTTATCAGTGTTTCGAATAGTTAAAATGTTGTATTAAAATCAATCCAAACTCCATTGAATATGTAAAACTAAAAACCCTCAACCGTGCAGCTCCAAAAAAACAGCAGACACAATCTTCTTACTTTATGTGAAATAACTGAGTGAGTTCATTATTATAAAATTGTTATCATTCGCTTAAGTGGTAATTGGTGAAGTCTTAAATTTTATGTGAATCACATGTTTTTCATATTCCCCGACACATAAAGAGTATTGACTGAAGAGGTTGATGATTGGAAAGTCACATTTTCTTGTTTGCCACTTACAAATTTGGCAGGCCAATTTAGGTACCCAACTTATTAAAATTTTAAAAAACCTCTTGTTCAGTTACTTTCTGTGTATTTTGTAGTAATTAACAGATTTTTTGAAGATATTTTGAGTTCCAAACCTTTTTTCCCTTTAAATGCACAAATAAATAACTGAACAAGAGATTTTTCCCAACTTTCGTTAAAAGTTTCAAAGTGTCGCTTAATAAATTCTTACGGGAAGGTATGATTTTATCCATCAACTGAAAATTAGCCATAATGTAGCACAAACAAACCATACATTTAAAGATATGGAGATAATACGAATCTTCTGCTATTTCGCTGGATAAACTAGAAATTGGCTGTTATAGTCTTCCTTTTCACACCGAATCGAAATCTCGAATAACTTTCTTCATAAAATGACTTTGAATATTTCAATGACCATTTATATGGTGGTTCAATTTTTGAAATAATAAGTCATTTTATGTGGAAGACTGGGCCAAAATTAAATCTTTTTGGCAAGAAATAATAATCAAGCCAAAAGCTTTAATGTGGCACCAAAACTACCAAGCATTTTACTTAAGAACCAATCATAAAAAATTTCAATTTCAATGAGTAATAAGGTGTAATTGTGAATGGGCTAAGGCGATTATGAGAAGATTTTCTGCAATCTACTAAATTACGAAATCTTATTTATGGGAAATCTCGTTGATTTTGATGAGATTTTCGAAATTTAGATGGCGATTATGAAAACGCTTTTAATGTCTCAAATTGTATTATGTAAGTATTCTATCTTGTATTATGAACAAATGTTTTATCCGCCTTCGGCTTGCCATACTCAGCTTAACAATTAACCATCTTATCTCTAATTGTTCAAAAGTAATGTGTGTGAAAATCTTTTAATACAAACTTAACCAATCTCCTATTAAAAACCACTGTTGAAAACATTAAAAATGTACACCAGGGCCTTGTTTCATAATAAAGTGCAAACTTATATTATTAGTCAGTCATGAAATTGCATTTCGTATTCAAGCAGCAGAAAAGAACTTTTGTACTTTTCAGATCGTTAATATCACTAATAGTATTAGGAAGGCCACCCTCATTAAAAAAAAGAAACTAGTAGTGTTTGTTCTTGCCAGTTTTTTAAATTTGTGCTTTCAACAAACAGTATTAGCTCTATTACGAAATAGGGTCCAGATATTAACAATACTAATAAATGTGAGCGGCTATCGAAGACTCCTATTTTTTTATAAACGTTAATATTTATTAATTTAAAGCCGCAAGTCATGGTAGGCACCTATTATGCCTTGCGATTGGCCAAATCGAACGTTCAAATGTGACTATGTGGAATCACTGTTTGCGACTCGCCTGAATTAAGTTCGCCCTAAATGACTAAAATTCGGAAAGCTTGAACATCACTCAATACCTTAGACAAACATTCGCCTATATAGTCGATGCCGAACTGTAATTATTGGTGATTTTGAACAAAATCGTAGATGATTCTATTTTTGAAAAGTCGAACATTCGAGTTGAGTCGAAAGTAAGACTCGGCAAATGGCAAGTCATAATAGAATATTTATTTATTTAAATGAATATTTATTTCTATTGTAATAATAATAATAAAAATATATTATGTAAGTATTCAATTATTATTTTCAATAATAGCTATAGCTCGCATCAAACAACAGGTTATAGATTCAAAAATATTTCAATGCATCACTTTAGTACCACTTAAGCCAATGAATAACTAAATAATTAAAACATGTATTTTATTTTATATTTCATACTCACAGAGGTTAATGATGTTATGGCATCTTTTGATTTTTTCTTCTTGGGTGGTCTCCCAGCTTCACCTGTATTAAAAAATAAATTGTTAACACCAAAATATTTCCCCATTTCAAAGTTAGAAAAAAAATTAAATAAATACCTTTCGGAGAATTTTTTAACCCTGTAAGAGTAAAATCGTGAAGCAATTTAATTTAAATAAAACAACACTCCACAACAACTCATGTTTATATTTGTCTGTATGTTTATCGATCATTAATCCTTTGCAGGACAAGCCAACCCCTCTTTCATAGATTTTTTTCTTGTTTTTCTTTTTCTTTAAATGTAAGTATATACAAATTCAAGTAGAACATCATCATCATCATCATCATCAAAACAAACAAAAAATAAATGATGCAAAATTATAACGAAATTACAAAAAACAAAACATTATTTTGTTTTAATATCTTAAACTTTTATTTTTCCTTTCCATAAAATGTTTAGAAGATTTTTGTTGTTTATAGATAAATGTGGGACTTTTTTATTTTTTCCACTTGTTTCTGTTTTTTTTTTTTTTTTTTGTATTTATAATAACTTAAACATATATTTTATATATTTTAAAGTTTTGTTTTTTTTTTACTTAAAAGTAAATGTTTTTTATATAACATATTTTTACTTTGTATGCACTTAAATTAATTTTGTTTATATCAGCAAATATTTGTAATAATAAAAACTCATAAAAAAAATATAGAACTTCTTAGCCACTAGAAAACTTAAGATTTATGTGTTTTTTGTTTTATTAAATTAAGTTTTTAATTCATTAATGATTAAAACCTATATACTTTTCGATTTGAATGTATGTATCTTTTATATTTATAGTGTTCATTGCAATTAGGGTTTTTGTTTGAAAAAAACCGAATAGTTTAGCTTAAATATTTGTTTTCTTTCAATAGTTTTATGTATATTTAGCTAATTTTTGTATCAAACATACATGATTATATTTTTTCGTCAATTTTATAAGAAAGTTGTTTTTTTTTTTAATTTATTTACCTAGTTATTTATAAGAAATGTTTTTTTTATTTTATAATTCATAAACTCATAGTCAACAAATTAAAAAAAAGAAATATAATAATCGAGTCCTATGGCTTTTTTTTTTTTGATTTATTTTTTTTTAATTATTATTTTTAAATGGTGTATCACTCATTCGGGATTGACTAATGAAATAAGAATAAATAAAATGCTAAGGCTATGAGGAAAATTGTGCATTTTACTCAGGACATACATTTGAGTGGAAATGCATTTAAAAATGCTTCTTCATACTGAAGCTATATAAAATAATGTATTGCAGAAATGGTGGCAGTAAAAAGATTGCCTACAAAAGGGATATAGACGCAATATTGCATTGACAATTGATAGGTTTTTGAGTTTGGGTTACAGAAAATTACACACCTTTATTCGTTAAGAACAAATAAACCATTGGACCCTACTAGCACTTTCTCAAATTCTCAGTGGAAGGCTAGAACTGAAGATCGCAAAAACGTGTAACTGAAGAAAAACTGCCTTTAAAATTCCTGTACTTTTTAAGCTGCGGTAAATTATAACAAGTTAAAATAAAATGTTCACTTCATCCTACACATTTATGTACATACAATTAAATAATATTTCATTTTTACTTATTATAATATTTATGCTTTTTTTTCTTTTTTTGTATCAGTGTTTGATGTAAGGAAATAAAAAACTTTACAAACTACTCATCTTTTATTTTTATAACATATTTTTTAGGTGGAAAAACGTGCAAACAATGTGTAAAGGGGAAAGCCGACAGCCGAGTTACTCTTCTTTTTTTTATATATTTTTTTTACATTTTATTATTCGTTTATTTTAAATCCGATTGTATTTTTTTTATTAGTGCTTGTTTATATTTTTCAATTATGAATAGCTCCATTTTAAATGAGTTTTCTTTAATTTTCTGTTTTTTTTTTTAATAATTAGGAAAAGCAACAATAAAAATGCAAATAAAATCTCTCTTGAAATAGAAAAAAAAAAACAAATTATTAAACGACACATCAACTCGTATTACACTTTTGACCTTAAGCTCTTTAAGTTTAATTTAAATCTTGCATTTACTTTAACATTTTTTTTTCTAAGATATTTATTTCTCACTTTTACACATTGTCTGCAAGTGTAGTATTGAATTTAGAGAGTCCTCTGTCTTTATGAGTTTATTTATCTACTTTTATTTTAAATTTAGGCAATCTACGTTACAAAAATTGTATTCTTATGTATTTTTGTACTTTCTATTTTTATTTTTTTATTCTCATGGAAAGGGTAATTTTGTTAAAAAAATTAAATTATTTAATAGGGAAAACAAACGAAAAATATTTGGTTTCTGTCAAACAAAATTTTTGTTGACAAAAATGAAAGCTTTTGTTATTTTTTCTTTTAATCATTTAATGGCTAAGAAGTTTCTTATGTGCATCTCCCAAATAAAACTTTGAAAGAATTTTTTGTTTACATTTTTTCTTGTTTTTGTGCTATTTCAGTATCATTAAAAAGTCAACAACAAAAAAAAGAATTACAAAAATTATTATTATTATTATTATTTTATAAAAAAAAACTCATGGAAAAAATGCTGTAATACGAACCAATTATTGTTGAATGATAAAATACGGAAATGTACAAAAAGAATATCGAAAAAGCAAGAAAATTGGATATTTTTTTAATTCTTTCTTTAATTTTGTTTCTTCTAAATTAATATTAAAAGAAAACTGACTGTAAGATAATGACGATGTTTTTGTTTAATTTGTATTTGTTTTTAACTCTGTTTCTACATTTTATTTAACTATTGGCTGCCCCCAATACACAATTGCTTCACGATTTTTCTCTTCATGATTTTGTTTTCTCTCTTACTTTTGTTTATATTTTGTATTTTTTGTCTTATACATGTATACATTATTTTTTTCTTTTCTTGTTAAGTACATAATCCCAAATGTCCATAATAAATACTTTACATACAATGTTGTTTTAAAATAAATTTGTTCATATTGAAATCATCCTACCAGTTTTAAGCTATTTTAACAAAAAAAAATGTCACATATAGCAAAACATGTTTAATTTTTTTGTATGAAATTTATTTGTGAGTTTTTTTTAATAAAGTTTCAAATATTAAAAAAAAAAATAAGGAGAATTTGAAAATGTCAAATTGTTTTACAATATTTACAGACATTTTTAGGGGAAGTGAAAAGAACATTACAGTATAGTTTAATAAATAACGAAAAAAAAACATACAATATTAAAAGGAGAACAAAATACTGATTAATTTAGGATATGGAGAAGAAAATAGAACCAACTTATTCTAGTCATGGTATTTAAGGAATGTTTGCTATTTATATGAGCCGATCAGGAAGCCAATGTGAAAGAGTCCATTTGTTTAATAGTTTTTTCGGATTTTTGAATACATTTATTCTACAAATTTTTATAAATATAAATACTTTATATACACTTTTAATCAAATAAATAAACCAAATATTTAAAAAATTATTGCATTTTTTTCTTCTGGACTTAATACCATTGGTTTCTGAGAGACCCATTATGTATATAGTAAACATAAGGTGGGGAGTGTTTTTCTGCAGATGAAAATATGTGTTTTTTTTTTTTATTATTCCAAATGCAATTTATTCTCAACACAAGCTTAAAGCACTTATCCTAAATTCAAACAGGAAAACGTCAAAAAAAAAATGTGAGCCACGGTCATATGTAAGCCAGGGTCATATGTAAGCCACGGTCATATGTAAGCCATGACCATTACAATGATTTTCATGCATGATCGTTTTTGGTAATTGTTGGGCTTAAAATAAGCATTTTCAGGCAGTGAAAATATCAATATAAATGACCCAGCCATTTGGCTCGGTTGGGGTAAAATTTCAAATTTCTACATTTATTTATTATGTTATTGACAAGCCTAAATCCTGATTCTTTCATTGCATTGAACAAAATACTTATGAGGTTTTCTTTTGGTAAATTCAGATTTTGATCTAAAAATTGATTTTTTTCGTCGCGAATAGTAAACGATTGCAGATTGATTTTTTGTTTTTATTGTATTGGTGTACAATTTGTGTCTGTGAAACTGTGGTGATCCAGGCTGTCAAATTGATGGCTGTGAATTGTTCTATTGTGTAATGGTGTTAGTAAAAGAGGGGTAAATCTGCCGAAAAATCCAGATCTGCAAATTTGATTTTCGATCGAAAAAAATTGATTTTTTTCACCATTGGAAGGCTTTTGCTGTCAAAATTTGTTTTTTGACAAATCGGAAGGGGAAAAAATCAATTTTTGTTACCAAAAGAAAACCCCATTAATAAATTTGCTCTTTCAAATATGGTTGAAAGCAGTATTTCAAAATATATTTATATGAATATCGGAATAACTAGCTTCATTATTTTTAGATTGATTCAACAGAACGAAAATAATTGAATATCATATCGTATATTAGTTCTAGGAAATACAGACACAAAAACCAGTAGGCTATAAAGCAAGGCGGATCGCTTTCAATCAGCCCTATTCTGTTATTCATCGGGGGAATTTTCTTGAAATATTCACCAATCATCATTCTGTTAACATTCGCAGGGAATCTGATTCACTTGTCGGTAATGTTGGTAATATTTTGCGGTATTCTACTATTCACGTGAACCATTTGTTTCCATACAACTCCGATCCGCATATAAAAGGATGCGGATTTGTTCTTTTTGGTTGCAAATAAAATCACTGTGCTTAAAAATATAAGTAAAACTGAATTTTTGTTAGCTATTTGCTACAAACACTGTGTTCATTAACGTTTTTTGACTCAAAACAATAAATTTGAGAACAATTCATCATTTATGTTTACATTGAAATTAAACCCAGCCATAATTTTTTTTTTGTGAAACTGAAAAAAAAGTCGTAGCACCATACATTTATTATTTGTTTAATAAATTATTTAAAACGATACACCATAACTATTAATGAACTGAAAACAACAAGGTTTTATTAGCAACAATTAACCAAAACTATAAATGAATTGAATACAACACATGATTTTCACTTTTAATAAACAGCTGCTGCTCACATAAATGTCAAATCGGGTTGTGATAGTGCAGTTCGCCCGACGGATAGCAGAATGTAAAGGTAGTTCGGATGGGAATCGTTTCGGTGAATCGGATCTTCGATTCACGTGAATAGCAGAATAGGGCTGAATGACAGATTTGTATTTTTCTATTCTCAAAAGCTGTTCTCTTTACATTCGACCTTCTGATGTTTTGAAACAATAAGTTTACAAATTAGTGGAGGATGTTAATAAAAACTTTTGTGTTTGAAAGCGATAATTGTTCAGGATTGATGGCGGATTGAAAGAAAATGTAAAAATGTATTAAATAATTTGAAAAAATGATTCTTCATCATTTAAAAGCACATTTATTGAGTCCATCCAAATGTTTTAATTTTGTAGATACTCGTAAAAAGGCATCAAATCGCAAAATTATAGATTAAAATATTTTTGGCACAAAATAGAAAAAAAAAATTGTCTAGCACATTTTTGATGAAAGAGTGGAAGAAAAAATTGGGGTGGATTGGATTACATATTTGCTTTAAAGAAATTTGGAAGCATCATTTTCGATTATTCTCACTTGTGGGAATAACCCAAAGCGAGGTCGATCGAAATTGAGGTATCGCATTAAATACGATCCACCGCTCTGAGCATTCTTTCGATATTTTAAGCACTTCGGTCCACCTTAACACTGAAGTATTAAAAAATAGCAGCTGGTGTTGAGTATTCGAGCAGGAATAATGACGATAAAAGAATTCTTATCCGCACGAATCCTTAAAATTTGTATCTTATCTTATAAACTAGAAATCTATAGAAGTCCTAAGTTCTGAGATTATCTTTCAAGTGGAGGTGACAATATTTTGTTCACATTTTTTCGTTCGTTTACCGGTCAAAGACACAATCCAGTTTTAGAACTGAATTTAATACTTTACTGGAAAGACTTCATTTATGCTAAAAACAAATAATAGCAAAAGAACAAAATTTAGCTGGAAAAATAATACATAAAGTTTGATGTGACCATGCATAATTGGCTATATACGCGTAAGAGTGTAAACTTGGATTACATAGTTTTCGTCCAATGAAAATTCCTTGTTGAAGACTTGAAATACTAGACGTATCATAATACAGTGTAGTAAAATAATTACTTGAGAATTCGGGCCTCCGATAAACTTATTGAACTTTTAGCAAGAACCTACTCCACTTTTTAAGATGGAATAAATTCGCACTCGGAGAATTTTTGGGCTCCAAAAATAACGACCCGCTAGGTAAAATGGGCTGCAGCCCAAACTTGCCATAATTGTTCATACTTTTAGTACTGTAAAAATACTTAACGAGTTTTAAAAACAGCCAAAATATGGGTGCTTGAAGTGTTATTATTTGAAAAAGATGGCAATCTCCAATAATGCCGATCGAAACTATAATGCGCATGAGGAAATGACAGCAAAACCTACTATAGGCAATGAAAGTTAAGCGCACAAACGCTGATACGTAAGATAACAGATTAAAATAGCGGGAAGTATGTAGTTGAAGCACTTAAACAAATCCTCATAATTCAATTTTTATATGTACATAATTGTCTTGTTGACTTATTACAACGGTATTTTCTTCTCAGTTCTCAAAGATCTCAGCAATCTTACAAACATGAACAGAATTCCTCAGCAAAATTTGTGAAAATGACACAACATTTTGGATAATTTTGACTTGTCAAAACACGATATTTTAAGACACATTCCTAAGTAACTTGGAAGAACACTTGGTATTCTCTAACACATTTTGCCATCATCTGAACTCGAACACAATGGCACATAGGGAATTTGCTTTTAATTCATTTTACGGATACTCGTTGTAGCTAAACGAGACTAATACAAGAAAAATACTAATCAATATTATACCTCAAGTTCAATATTTGACAGTAATATTGATCGTAAAAGCTGTATATTAAGCAGTTATTTTAGCCGTGTTTTGTTGAAAACTATACAATGTCGGGCAGAAGCTTTTCAACTAAACAGTGTGGAACAAATTGGTTAATAAAATCTCTCTCTGTATGAGAATTCCATAGTTCCCAAACTGTTCCAAAGCACTCTTTGCTAGTCAAATTTGGCTGCAGAAAAAAGGTAAATTTATTGGCAGCTGATGATTGTTCTTGCAATGCGTGTAAAATTTCAACTGGCTGGGTTAAAAATTCTCCACAAAACACGGCTAGTGTCTGGTTTAAGGTACGGTATTTAGCCAAGACATTTTCACATGGATCTTAACATATGTACGTAGGTATTTGTAAACATATCACAAATTGACATTAGCTGTGTATTGGTGCGAGTGTAAAGGCAGCTAAACAAAACATTTTAAACACAAAAAAATAACAAGCACAAGAGAATATAAATATTGTGATATTGTTTTGTTCACCAAACATAGTGTGAATTAAAATTATTTGTTGTTGTGCTCTTTATACATTCTCACTAAAACACGGCTATTATCTCTGGGTGATTGATCGATTTATTGGGATTGATTTCATCTGCACCATTCTGTATAGTATATGCATCGACTGGATTGCATTCAAAGCTTAACAACATACTCAACATATTGGCAGTGCATTTAAATAAACTTAAACATAAATAATAAATATGCGTTCATTATATATAACATACACATATAGACAACAGAGATTGCTCAGAAGAAAAGGTTTTTTTTATGAAAATTTAGAAAGATAACTAAAGCAAAACGTCAACAATCATTTACACAAAATCACTTTTTAAAAAGCAAAAATGTACACAAATTAAAGCAATCAACCAAAAAAAACAATCACTTAATTTGAAAAGCTAAACTTAAAAACGTGGAGAGTTATAAGTAGTATGTGTGTATAGCTTTCTGTATATTCCAATGATTTCTCAACAATACTCAATAAAAAAAATATGTATATATGTATGTGTGTGTTTTTCGTGGGAAATATTATAATAATAGTTTCTTATATTTACTATATTTTATAGTAGATTTACTGAGCTGTCTACAACTACTTTTGATTACCCAACGTAATTATTTAAAATAAAACAACTTAAACAAAATTAGTAACAATTTGTTGGATAATAATAAAAATGTTAATAGTAATAATGACTACGTTTAAAAAATTCACACTTAGTTATATGGACAAAATATTTATATAAATGTAATATATATCATAATTCTCTCACTTTCGTTCAGTTCTTATTAACAAGAAAATAATACAAATTGAAAAAGTATAAAAGAAAATATTTTTTTCCTTTGCACACATTGATTGATCTGCTTTTTTTTAGAAATTGGTCTGACGTTATTAAAATAAGTTATTTTTTTTGTGTCACTTTTGAACTTATTGCGAATAAACTTTACTATACGTTTGGAATTTGTTTCCTTTAATTTATACAATTTTATGCATAAAATGTCTTGATCGTGTATAAATATTGTATTTGAAATAAAGTAATAAAATACTTGTAAATCAGAACAACAATGTTAATAGAAAAAAAAATCCACATGTTTTGAATTGAAAAAAAGAACAGTCAATCAAAGGTTTTTTTTGTTTGTGTTTAGTTAAAATGGTTATGTATAATTAATTAAAAATTAACTGCGGCCTAACCTGCTTCGCTATCACTTGAATCGCTAGAACTGCTATCGCTCGAGCTTGACGACGATGAATCACTAGAGCTAGAACTTGATGACAGGCGATTTGGTTGTACAACATCGACTTTATTCGATGATTCGTCTAAAATAAAAAAAAAACGTGAAATTTGATTTATTTGAAACAGTTTTTAATATTAGTCATAAAAAAGAGAAGAATAATTAATTTATTTTTTAGTTTAATGCGCTCTAGATTGGATTTTGTTTGCTGGATTACTACAACTTCAAAGACAAGTCACTGGAGAGTATAATAGTATCTTTCGCAATGGAGTCCAAAAGAAGTTTTTGCCATGAGATATCAGGACCTGAAAGATGTATTGCAGAAAACAATTTAACATGCACCTGTTTTTGGAACCGGCACCGAATAGTGAACCGAAGAGAACATCTTAGGTGGACAAAATTATTTCTTTGTCTCTATGTGACTTAAATTTAATATTTTTTTGAAGGGCAAAAGGAAAATTTGGTTAGATTTTTTTTCTTAATATAATTTGTGAACCGCAAGACTTATGCATTAATTTTTTTAAATTTCGATCGCTTGTGTAAAATATTGTTTTCTTTTCTCATTTTATGTTCAAATTGAATTTTTTTAATACATCAAAAAAAGATTGCAAAATTCGAGGGATATTGATTCCATCGACTTTGAAAATTAATTAAAAATACCATTGCAAGTTTGTGCAATTTGATGTTGGCATCAAAGAAACATTTGCATTTAATCTTTTCAAAAACGTAATTTTAATCACGTGGGGACGGGTGGAGGGTATAGTTTTTCATCAGAAAAGAATAAAATAACGTAAATTCCTTTCCAGATTTCAGGACTCTGAATCGAACCAAATAAGAAACATTATTAACAATTTCCTCTTGCAATTAATTATTTAAATTATATATCGTTGGAAAGGTTTTTTTGCACAGAAAACAATTAAATAAAATTGCTTAATAAGTGCGAGCGAGAGCGAGATCGTCGTAACCTAAATGTGATGTTTTAATTTTCTCCACCCACCAAATAACCAATTTTCCAGCACTGACTCTAAAGATTATAGTAGCTCATATAAAAATAAGTTGCTCAGTTTTTCTCCACGCTGAAGACGATGGATTTATTCTTGCGATTTTTTACTTTAATGTTGGAGTACAAGTGGTGAGCTTGCACTTGCAATCAGTATTAATTTCTTCAATTTTGTGATGAATAGATACGCAATCAAGGGCGTATGCACAAAACTGCGTAACCCGTTCGAATAATTTGCCATCGATAATTTGTTTGGAAGTCTCAATTTTTAATTAATTTATAACATGGTTATTCCAATGTTTTATCGAAGATATAGATTTGTATGTTAATTACAATATGTTTTCTTAAAGTTTGTCAATTAGACAATAAGTATAATAACGAGTTGAGTGCTGGACGAAAGTACTAGTTTTTAAAAATTTCCACGAAAAGAGCTTAGTCACAAATGAGCCATTGTTAACCTCATTGACAGACTTTGGCCAGGTATATCGATTCAAAGAAAGAAATTATAGTTTTTTTGGAGCTAAAAAAAAAACTTTCAATTTCTCTTCTGGAGTTACAAAAAAATTTTAAGAAAATTGTGGTTCAGTGGTTTAGGCTGTAGGTCGATATACGGACACACAGTCAGACAGAATTGTGCCACCCACTTTGTTCGTGTTCTCCATCATCGTAATGTCATGTTTGATTGTTATCTCGATTTTTTTTACACGAATCCAAAACTCGCCCTATAGTACCTATATTGCAAGAAAAACTAGCACTTTGATGGACGATCCCTTTATTTCATTTATTTTGCTATTTTGAGAAATAAAGTATCAAATTGTTAGATTATATTACTTACCTTTTTTGGCTGCTTTCTTAGCCGTGCCCAATTGTCCAGTTACATCCTGTAACCGTTTTTCTAACTCTTGTTTTTTCTCTGCCATTTGTTCGTCTTTAGATTTTCCAGAAATTTTCTTGTCTAAATAATATAATATAAGGGAAAAAGAAAAACAAGACACAAATATAATAAACTATTTTCTAAATAGTTGTACATTTGTTCTGCAAAAAAAAAGAATATTTTACAAAACAATCAGCTGTGTTATATGAAATAGCAAGCTTTTTTCTAAATGTTAATGTGTTTATCTAAAATATATATATGATTTACGTACATTATATTAATTTATACAAAAATATGCATCAAAAAGTTTTATTAAATTATTATAATTTAAGGGGGTCTTCCTTGTAGTTCAGTCAACGAAGAATCAAAATTATAATATATATGCAATAAATCATGCTATCTGGGTTACCATTTGATGTGGTAGGTGTAACCCCAAGGTAAAACATACTAAAAGTCCCTAGCCCAAATACCCTTTTGTAATTTTTCGTGAATATTTTCTACAAAAAAGTTTTATTCATATTTTCGGTAAGAGCAAGGTTATGAAAGATACGGGGAGTAGAAATGGCTTACATAATTAATATTTTTTTAAATAATTTACTCAGAAAAGGGAGAACATATTTGATTAATGGCCATTTCAGTGATGTTGTGAGGGCAAGTTGGGGTCTGAAACAGGTGGTTGTAAAGCTTAAAACAGATTCTTTTATTAAATAGCCAAATAAATAGTTTTTGACCAACTCATTTGAAAACTCAAAGCTATTGAAAATAATTGAAAAATTTTAATTGATTTTTTATTTTTTATTTTACGTTATAAATTCGTAAACTGTTTTATATTAGTCAATGTTGTTATTAGCCTTTATTAGAATGCCTAAAACCAGACATTTCTGGGTTTCTACGTTTTTGAGAACAATGAAAACTACTTTTATTTAAAAAAACAAATATTTTTGTTGGGTAATAAGTACGAAGTGCTTTTGGTCAAAACTTGAATAGCACATTTTGGTAGCAAATTAAGTTTACTTTTATTTTGTATTAAACTATTTTTAAGTTTACTTTCTAAATTTATTAGTTACCAAACAAAAATTACTTCTTAACAAAAAACTTAAGAACCCCACAACCGTCTTGTTTTCAGCATTTGACTTAAGACATTAAATAATAGAAGACAATTTAATACTTTTTAACGTAAAACAAAAAATAACAATTTTTTTCAATTTTTGTTTATTTAATTTGAGTTTTTCAAAACTATCAAGTTTATTTGGCGATATAATAAAAAATCTGTTTTAAGCAAAGCTATAGCACTGCATTTTAAGTATTTCCGTTGTTTTTAAATAGCTATTTATCTACTCAAAGTTAATGTTTTAGGAATTTATCCCTATAAAAGGGGGGAGGGCTGGAGTACAGCCCCATATTTCTAAGCCCCATGTCTTTCTTAACCCTACTCTTACCGAAATATGAATAAATGTTATTGCATTTATATTTCCTTTGTTGACTGCGATATTGTGCGACCATAAACTTAGAAAAGTTTCGTAATACTTCGACTAGACGTATTCAAAAAACCGCAAAAATTATGCAGCAGGCTCCGATAGGTCTAGTACCAAGCCTTTTTTTAATTTTATTTTGTCGAATTTTTAATTTAATTAGTGTAATTTGAAAAGCTCGACGCGTCCAAGGGCGCTCCAAAGTCGCAGGTAAGAAAATTATTATTATTTTTTTCTAATAACAATAACCCCTTTTATTAGAGTTTTTGGTTCCTCTATTCGAAATTCTGCCCCCAAACCGAAAGACCCCCATAACCAAAATTTCAATTTATTTCAACAAAAAAATTAAAGAAAAGTATGTTTTACTAAGAATTGTTCTTATATGTAAGGCATGCATAATAGGGAGATGTACGAGTATATAATGATTTGAAAAAAAAAGTATACAAAAAGATGCAGATGGGGTGATGTTAGAAACAATAAGATTTTGATCAATAACTAAATGTTAAAATATAAAATTGTGTTTAATTTTGATATGTTATAATAATATTCCGCTTTTCATTTTGGATACAATTTTATATTCCTACTCTGATTAAGTTTCTTTTCATGAGAATTTACGAAAATGAAAAATCTAAAATGTAAATTTTTGTGTCGGCTTTTTTGAACGTTAAAGATATGGTTATGAATCAAGTTGTTATTAGCTTTTCCCAAAGTTTCGCAAGGAATTGCTTTCTTCTTAACAATAACAACATTAGCTTACGGATATTTGAAACAGTATGTCAAGGCGCAAGTCATCTACAAGTATCAATATTTCGACTTACTGACCTGTAATCAGCAATAAAATATTGGTAATTTGCTCTGACAGGCTGTTTCAAATAAACTTAATGTCAGAAGGAAGAATGGCTTTGCATTACATACAAAAAGTGTTTCAGTAAAAAATCACTTCCTTATTCCCTTCAATATATATAAACTCAATTATCGCAAAATAACTACATAAAACAATACCCAGTCAAAGAAACTACCACCAAAATAGTATTAATTTTTTTGAATTTATATATAAAAATGAAGACTGCAAAAAACAATGATAGTGCACAATCAAACCAATGAAAAATGTATAGTCATTGTTATAATAATTAAAACTAAAAACGCAACAACTACCATGCCAAAAATATGTTGTGCTTAGTTCATCCAATTAACACAGACACTACTATCATCTATGCATGACTCGTTTTAATTTCATTTCGGAAAATTGTTTTTTTTTATTCTTGTTTTTTCTCTTTTTATGCCAATGAATTGTTAAAAAAAAAACTAATAAATAAAAAACTTGATGCTCTTTCACTTTTGCTAGTTGCTTCAAATCAAAAATTAAAATATATATAATATAATCTCTTGCTAGTTAATTTAAATCTATTTTGTTTTATTGAAACTTCGATTAAAATTATATTCAACATGAAAACAAAACACAAACAATAAGTTAAATAGATGCTTTAGTCACTTTAACGTATTTTAAAAACAAATTGTTTAAATTGTGTGGACTTTTGTAAAAAGAAAAAAGGGACGAATTCGGTGTCAACAAAAATTGGTTGTCTCGAGAACTGCAGTCGACGACATTTGCAGGATTAAAACAATCCAAAATTAAAATTCTAAATTTTAGGAAAACTTCATTATTTCCACAAATGAGATGAAGCAACAAAAAGAGCGAGGTCTTATTTCTTTGATATTTCTCTCTAAATTGTTTTGCAACATCAATATTCTTGTCTCTAGACACTTCTCGATTTGGATTTTTGTATAACTACAGTTCTATTTTCTATTTTTCGGTCGCATACTAGTTTCTTCGTATTAAAAAATGTCAGTTCACTCAATAGGAATGTTTATATGGGCCAGCTTGCTCGACAACATTCTCGTGGCTTGATCATTTGAACGCAAGAAACAACAACTGGACATGTTGTATTGTTTTTGAAAAGATTTTGAAAACTTATTCCGTTTCCTTCAAGCATGCTCCACGCTGATTCATGTACAAACCACTAATTACGGAAGAAGATTGAATAAAACAAACACATTAAATAACCAGCACAAAAGGGAAACGTATGACTCTGTCTACCCCTACACTCACGTTTCACCCATTTTGCCAACATTTGTACGATTCAAAATACAAACATATGAATGCATAAATCTTGACACAAAAAACCTTATTTAAGTTGTCAGAAATTATATTTGATACATAATACCAGCCATTCATTTTAAGTTTGTAATAATTTTGTGTAGTTTTTGAAATGCTCCCTCCATCTAGTGATAAATTAAAAAAAATATTATATTGATATTTGTATTCTTCTTGTAATTTGCATATTAATTGAATGCTTGGTTATACTATGCCCTTAGTAAAGACTAATCAATCAATAAGGGTATTCATGCAACGTCGTAACAAATTGTGTAAAGTGATAAGTTTACGCAAAGTTTGCATGAATGACCTTTTTTATACATTTGATTAAATGCTAGGTAATTCAATCAGAGTAAGAGTCACAATGACGTTTGGATAAGTCTAACCAGTTAGGATAATTTTACGCAACAAAATCCTTCGATAAGTTTAACCAAATTGTGTAAATCATTTCCAATACAAAATTTTACAATTCATTTACCAAAAGATAAACTTATCCAATTTGTAAACTTATCTAGGGTTTTACGAAGTTGCATGAATACCCTTAATATCTCTAAAAATTTATGTTTTTAGTAGGTCGAATTATGTTTAATTGCAGTTGGAATTGTATGAAAACTTAAATTGTGAATTCACTTACAAACTGCAGAAAACAAATAATACAATATACGCTTAATCAAATGGCTAAGCAGCTATCATTTATGAAGTGTTTTTTTTTTAAATATGTATTTGATTTGCAGATACATTCTGCTGCACTCTTCCCAGGTAACATAAATATATTACTCTTCTTGATTTTTGACACCGATTTTAAATTGTTTGTATTGGATTAAAAAAAAAAGTTAAAATGCTTAGGTGGAAAGGATATTGTGAAAAGAGCTCTTCAAAAACAAAATTAATTATTAACAAAAAATTGTTTTTTTTCATTATTTGTGTGCGCGTTTTATCTTTTTTAACATTTTATGTTCTCGCTAGTAGTGTGTGTTTCATTGGGATAAACTTACAGTAAGGCTTACGAGTTTTTTTACGAAGGCATGATGCCACATAGCTTTCCAGCTCGCGCAGAGTTGACGGCTTCAGGGTTTCAAAATCAATTTCAATCTCATCTGGATTGGAGTCCCTCAGCGATGGCTCTCGATTCTGAATGATGTGGACAACCCGACCAAGTTTGTCACCTAAAAGTTCATAGCAAAACCACATTCGGAAAATTAGTTTTATGTACCATGTTTTGTTTGTATTTGTTTTGTTTATTCTACCTGGCAATTTGTTTATGTCCAGCGATAGCTGTCGCTTCTCATCGTAAGACATCGGCTTGGCGGTGTCCTCTTCCTCGGAGTCAAAGTTCATCACTTGGCTTGGTTTCTTTTTGTTAGCGCCTCGGGGTGCTCCGCCCGGAGTTGCATTTGCCTTGCCGCGTTTGTTTGGCTGTCCACTGGTTCCGGGTCCACCAGCTCCAGCTGCTCCTGCTTTCGGACCACGTTGGCCCTTCACTTTAGCACCTTTACTGTTGGCCGCACCAGCAGCACCGCCTCCCGTCGCGTTAGCTCCTGCCATGCCAGCGGCTCCAGCCAGCGCCGAATTGAGTCCTCCGGTGCCACCAGGTCCTACCAGCCCACCTTTACCCTGGGCGCCGTGAGCAGACGCCAATGCATGACCATGATGCAATTCACCGGGAACTTTTCCTAGGTCAACACCACCTTGGGCGCCAGCCAAACCAGTCGTCATTCCACCACCAATGCCACCCGCACCTGAAGGTACTCCACTGTTCCCCCCGCCCTTTTTCTTTTCCTTGATCTTCTTCTTTGCTTTCTTCTTATTCGATGCTTCTTCCATGAGTCGCCGCATCTCTTCTTGAAGTTCCAGCAGCTTTGCTTCGAGCGTTTTCAGCTTTGCGTTACGTTCCTCATCCGAGTTAGACTCGTTTTCGGTGTCACTCGATTCGTCCGATGAGGAATCTGTTTCGTTTTTAGAGAATCCATGCGTGTGTGCATTCGCAACTGGCTCATCGGGAATATTCGCATATCGCATTTCGAAAACATCTTGCAGTTTGCGACCCATCGCAACAACATCATGATCTGGTGGGTTGTACTTGTAACAATTGGTGAATATAAGTCGTACGTCAGCGGCAAACTCGGGCGCACTCTTGTATTCTCGATTGTCCATTTTTCTCTTTACCGTTCCCAGGTCCATTGGCTTTTTGATAATGTCATGATAATCATGCAGGCCAAGCAGCTCAGCATCAACCGGCTTGTAGAAGGGCCAGGCGTAACCAGAGTGCTTTTTAGAAAACAGCTCTTTTAAAATTTCATTGCATGACTTTAGAGCGTCCGAAAGCTTTTCTTTGTTCTTCGGAACTGATCCAGGTGTGCCGCTTAGTGGGGACATTGGATACGTTGAGGACTGGAACGATGTCAATTCCTAAATAGAGTTTTAAAATAAAAGTGGTCTTAATGACATCAAACTCGTTAGAGAAAGTATGCACACAAATATAGTTTTCTTTTTTTAATTTTAAATTAGATTAAAAGTTGTGTGGTAGTAATACATATAGTAAAAAGCTTAAAAATTTAAATCTTGAAGTCTCACAGATGTGGACAAACAATTTTTTTTTAATTTGTGCGGTTTTTGATTTTATTCTTTTCAAGGGATTAAATACATCATACAAGTAGTTTGAAATGGAAAATTTAGAGTTGACAAATATTATTAATTTGGAGTTTTGGTGAAAATTTGAATTTTTTCCATTACCGTTGAACCAAGAAAGTAACAGTTTAAAAGTACTTAAAGTTATAAAATTATAACTATTGAGTGTGTGCATTTATTGATTTTGTTCTTCGTTAACACGCAAGTAATTTTTTCTTAATTATGCGCTTACTAAAGGCTTTGTGACCTTGTGATCATTGAACACAGTGCCAGTAAGGAAAATAAAGAAAGATTTTAAAGAAGATACCGATGTTTATTGGTTTTGAAATTCTGGATATCAAAATGGGGAGGGGAAATAGAGCCGGTAAACCATTTCACACTTTCACCTCGATGCAATTACCGCTCATGGATAGCGGCGTAAGGGGTAGATTTTGCTTTAAATTTAAATTCTACGCGTTTTTTGTTCCCCATTCGACAATGCTGTCAAAATCATACTGTTGATTTTCCACATCCGAAGTGAAGGGATGTGAATCTAGAAACGAATATTAAAAGCTGAAGGTGCTATCGTCAGCAAAACAATTTAATGGATTAGAAGTTTCAGATAAAAGATCATTAATGAAAATGAGAAAGAGGGTAGAAGACAAAATGGATACACTAGAATTTTTTATATGAATATCAGACTTGAAACCGTCCAACACGACTTGTGTTGGTCGGCCCGAAAGGTAATTTCTAATTCAACAAAGAAGAGATTCATCGACTTATTTTGATATATGTATTTATCAATCGTACCTAGATGCAATACAAGCGTGACAATATACGGAAGGGAACAATTTGTTTGTATCTTTTTTTAAATGTTTTTTTTTTTTTTCAAAGCTGTATCTCTGCGATAAATGGTCGTATTCTACAGCGTTTTTCTAATTTTGAACTGCAAATAACTTTGTTTAACGTTAGTTTTATTTTTTGTTGTTGCTGTAAATTGAAAACGGGCGGGATTTTTTTCTATTTTGATGGGGATTGTTAAGGAACAACACAATTTGCTCCTTTAATTGTAAAACAACATAAAAATGAATAAAAACTGAATAAATAAGTTATCTGAGCAATATATTGAATTGACTTAAAAAATAAAAACAACATTTAATTTTTGTCTTGAAATATTTTTTATGGTTGCGCATCGTTGTCTTAAAAAAAATATTTGCAATTAGATTTCAAAACAAGAAGCATGAATCTAAATCATGCATTTTGTTTCATCTCAATACGACTTCTTATCACAGAGATACACCTCTTCAAATAACCCTAAAACAAAATTGGAAAATATCTTGCTATCTAAGTTTTTTTGACTAGTGTAATTTTAAAATTACTTAATGAATTATTGTTTATTGAAAGGAGACATACAAAAATTGACTATTACAGCCTAAGATTCTCCAGAAATAAAAACTGTAAAAAACTCAAATTGATAGTAAAATAGTAAAGTCAAGCCCACTTATTTTGAGTTTTTAAAATTTTTTTATTTGTTTATAAATTTTCCTTAAAAAGTTTGATTATGAATTTTTTTTGGAAGAGCGGAAATCAAAATTTATTTTTAGCTTCAAAAGTAACGGTACCTACTTGCCATACAAGGAAAAGCTTATCTCAAAAGCAGCTCCAACGATTTTGATACCAAAAATTATGTAGTAAATTATTTTAGGTATGTTGTACTAGGCGTAAGAAAAAAATTACCAGAAACTGTTATTAACGGTACCTGTCATGCAACTATTTTTTTTATTTTCGATTTTCTCCTTTACGGCTCGCTCAACCAATTTCTTAATAATGTCAATAATATTGAATATCAAAATTTTAGAAAACATACATTTTGGATGTTTAAAAATATATTATTTTTTTTTAAATCAGGTTTTTCAATGTATATTAATAAAAACTCAAAACTGGTTTACAATTTTGTTTAAATGTTAAAAAAGCTCGACTGTACTATCAGTCAGGCCAGGCTTTTTGGCAGTTCTTAGACTGTAATAGTATGAATCAAGTTTCAATAAACAATAATTATTTAATAACATTAAAGAAAAAAGGTTTTAACTCGCAAATTATGATTTGTACGTATTCAAGTATATCAAATAGTTTGGGGTCATTAGTTCATATATTTCACCTAATCAGTTCTGGAAGCTTTTACGTACATTTATACTTACACGCACACATTTTATTTTTACACAATCGAACTTTTAAGGAAAATTTATAAAACAAATAAAAAAAAATTAATTCAAAATAAGCTGGTCTGACTGTTTTTTTTACAGTTCTTAAATCTGGAGAATCTAAAGCTCTAAACGCTTTAGATTCTCCAGATTTTTTTTTAAATCACGCTTCACCAAAGTGAAGTTCCACTTTGTTGGATCGATTGATAAAAAAAAAACAACAAAACAAAACCCGTAACACCGTCAGCTTGGAAACTCTTCAATTTTATTTACCTGTCTGGATGATTCTCGACGCGTCGCTATTTTAGCACTCTTCGAGTCAATCGACGGATACGGCGATTCGAAAGCATTAGCAGTAGGCGTAGTAGTATCTGCCTTTCGTTTCACACCTTTCTTCATTTTGGCTGGCTGCTGAGGTGGTATCACTGCATCGAGAGCGCCTGGTTGAGTACTATTTACATGGTAGGCGGCTGCAGCAGCCGCATGAGCAGCTGCTGCTGCGGCAGCCGTATTCTCCATTAAGTTGGAATTAACCAGGCTACTCCCAGTCGAGGATGGTGGTGCGCCAGTCGCCAAGCCACCACCCAGAGAATTGTGCGATGAATTTATTCCAGAGGCTGTCCCTGCCGGTAATACATTAGAAGCAGCTCCACCAACAGCTGCTGTTGTTGCCCCAGCCGTGGAAGGCACCGCTCCGCTACCGGCTACAGCGGTCGGCAATGTGGAACCTGCAACACCGGTAACAGTTGAGTTTTTCGTATTCCCAGAGGAATGATGTGGAACTCTACCAACTTGCGGAACACTCGGCACTGTCGTCGCACCCAACGGTGTTACTGGTCCACCAGCCGTCGATGATACGGCCATTCCACCTCCTAATGCCGATAAGGGTCTTCCTCGCCCAGCACTACTGGGCGTTGGCAACAGACCACTGCCAGGGGTCGCTGGTATCTTACCAGGAGCACGAGGTTTTTTCTTAGCGCCCTTCGGCGTTACAGGCTCTAACTCTACTTCGGGCTTTTGCATTGCCTCGATTTTGGTGAGAAAAAGTTTCTCTAGCGTCTGAGCCATCACAACGACATCTTCACCCGGCTTATTGTACACGTAACAGTTTGTGAACATCGTATTGAAATCCTGAATGCATTCATTCGACGTCCAATAGTAGTTGTTTTCCAAACGCTTCTTTATCGTGCCCAGATCCATAGGCTGTTTGATAATCTTGTGATAGTCGGGCAGGTTAAGTTTTTTCGCATCGACTGGCTGTTGGAATGGCCATGAGAATTGGTGTTTCCAAATTGATTTCATCACTGTCTTTATGATGTATTGCAGCTGATTAGTATTGCGGCCGGGCCGATCAGGTGGTGGTACCGTCGGAGGTTGTACAATTCCATTAATTGGATCTACGTACGGTTCATTGCGTGGTGGTGGTTCTTTGCTGCCACAACCGCCACCGCTTGTGCCGCCGCCTGTTGCGGCTACGCCGCTGTTGCTATTTGTGTCCATGTTCGGGGAGTAATTTTACTTTCTCTTGATCAGTTGTCGGGGTGAAGATTGGATAGACGATTTGTTTCTTGTAAACTTATATAATTTTAATTTTGAATTAAAAAAGAATATTTTTTTAATATTCTTCTTTTATAATTGATTCTCTTTTTGGAATTGTTAAGCTTGCTTGCCTATAGGTGTAGTTTTCTATTTATAATTCTACTTCTTGTTTGGAAGTTTGTTTTCTTTTTGTTCGGTTTGTTGCTTTTAAATTACTCTCTGATGCGAATTTGTTTTGAAGAAAATTAACGAATATGGCGCTTTACTCTCTGTGCTGGAGGCAGTTCGTCTTCTCAAAAAATGCTGCATTTTAAGTTTTGACGCTGAAAATTTTAAAGTTTTATATGAAAAAAGATTGAATTATTTAAACAAATTTGAATATTTTTTTCTCACATTGCTTACCAGCATCAACTGATTGCAACAAATGTTTTCAGTCAACTATTCGGCATCATTAAACCAAGAATCTTTTGGGAATCTGTAAAGAAAACGAAAAAATAAATATTGTTAACATGGAAATGGAAAAATATAATGAGAGGAAATTTTTACATAAAAAGTTTAATTTATCAAAAAGTAATAAAAAAATAAACATTTTTATCCAGTCAAAGCGTCATTTGACCTTGCGCGCAGAGGCATGGTTTTTTTTTGTGGATCGTTAGAGGCTTATGTGAAAGGCTTAAAACCACATTTGCACCACCTTCCGCCTTTTTTTACAAAAAAAATAATATATGCATTTATTCATAACATTAGATAGCTATTATATTTTAAAAAAATAATTTTTTTAAACAAATACATAAAAACTTATATTTAGTTGATTAAAGTAATTTATTCTTGTTTGAAAATTGTTTTTTCTTGATTGAAAACAGATCACCTAACGATGAAGTTTTTATTTTTTATTTTTAAAGTCTTTATACCTACAATTTAAAAAAACCATACCTCTACAACTAACGGAATCCGAGTAATAATAATAAGTCAGCGCACCCACACAATTTTGTTTTTAGATTTTAATTTATATCTCAGCCCCAGTTGGCTGAATGATCAGAGCAGAGCTCTGAGCATAATATGATCACAACCCTCAGTTTTTATTATGAAAATCACTTGACCATATATAGTCATATCATATCAAATCACTTAAAAATAAGTGAAGTTGATTTCGCTCAGCGTTTCGCTCGATTTGGTCGGTCATTTTTTTTCTGAGCTAATTGAGGAAGCTCTGAGCCAACTCTGATGGAAAAAGAAACACATTTTATGCTCTGAGCTAAAAAAACACAGAATTTAACCCAGAACGCGAAAATCTATCCAACATCTACTACAAAATTTGCAAATACGAATTTCTTGAGCCTTCGATTAGGCCATACATCCACCACTCATCAACATCGACTAATTCCGCAAGTGTGAATGATTTTCCGTGTACACATTCCGTTCACGCCCAAAACAAGTGAATAAATTTGAATGATTGTGCATACGATATTTGTCAAAAACTTAAAACTCACTCTTGCGGAAACGTAAAAATTGACGTGTACACAGAAAAAACTCACTCTTGCGAAATTAGCCCCCTAGGCCTAGGACAATGAGGTCCGTCAAGCTGCGTCCACCACATCTGAAATTCAAAAATGTAATGATGCAAAAATTTGATGCTAATTTAGTACCGCAATCCCGCCTTGGTACTAAATTTCCTTTCCCCTCAAACTTCTCAAATTGGCGGAATTTCAAATGCCTCAAGTCCATGCTTACCACTTAATAGATAGATAGATAGAAGGACAAAATTTTATATTTTTTCTAATTACTTAGTTTTACTTCTTATACCTTTTTTATTTTTTTTTCAAAGGTCGTATTTAAAAAGTCTACACAGCTCGCTTGATATCAAGCTGTTTTTAAGTGGTAAGGATGGACTGAGGCATTTGAAATTTCGCCATTTGAGGAGCCCAAAATTAGCATCAAATTATTGCATCATTAGTAATTTGAAATTTTGTCTACTTACATTTTGTTGCAATTACTTGACTATTCAGCATCAAACACAAAAGAAAATATTTAATTTGGCAATTCAAATACAGTTTGAGATTCTGATATGCACGAATCGCTCTTAAATTGCAAGCAATAGACGACACGATAGTGGATGTGTAACGGGATCTCGTCGATGATCATCGTTTTGACGATTATCGTTTTAAAAATTATCGAACTACCAGAAACTGAAAATAAACGCAGGAACGCAGCGAACCGAGCGTCCATCGTAGCGTACCGTATGAAATGTAGATTTTATCACTCTAATTTACGACAAACAGTGTTTTACTTTAATTCATTTGTTTATCTTACACACATTACGGTAAAACCGATGTTTCAGTACATAAAAGCAACGTTCACGTAAAAATTATATGAAGTTAACTTGGGTCCTTTAATAAGTAAGTGTTGTACCATTTTGAAATCTTGATGACCAATTTTTTGTTAGCACATTTTTTTTAAATACGAACTGCCCACAAGTGCTTACATTTTTGTTTTAATGATTTAGTCAGACTTTATTTTTCTTATTATTATTATTTATTAATAAGCACCTACTTAAAAGTAACCTGGTAATTACAATCTTATAGAACCTAGCTGAGAGGGCTCTGAGCTATTAAAAGGAAATTCATAATTTTATAATTAAGGCAGCATATACATATGTACATAAGTTGATTTAGACCCGTTTGCTGATACGAAACTTAAGGATTTATGTTCTACTTAAAAGCTTATGTTCTACTTTTTCCTCTGCGTAAACTGTCACACAAGCGCTTATGTTCTACTTAAATATTTAAGTTTCGTATCAGCAAATGGTCCTTACCCATTCGATATTTTGAATTTTAATTTTTGAAGATATCATAGATAGATAGATACATTTTTGGAAATAAAGTTAAGTTAGTCTTAATGTTAAGTTTGATTTAAACGTTTACTCTCCAATCCCAAATAAAATCCAAAACTTAATAATTGGAAGAATTTGAATAGTGCATACCAAAATAAAAAAATCTCTTATTGCATTTACACACTATTTTCATATTAAATATTATGAAATTTACGTTCTAAGACTTAATTGCAATTTGAAAACACAATTTCAATTTATTTTAAAGCTTTTTGTTTCAATCTTAAAAAGTTACAATCTTGACATGAATCAAATTGTATTTTTCATTACTTTTTCATTGCGAAGCCATAGATATAGGTATTTAGGTACGAATGTATGTACTTATGGAACTGTAAAAACAAGATTTGAACAAAGTAAAAAATTGGACCTCTAAAATAGAATATTTTTAATTTGTTGTTGTAACTACTTGGGAAAAAAGGGTCGATGTCGAAGCATAACCATTTAACCTGGGTTTCGCCAGTGAGAGTATGTTTTTGTTTATAAAAAAATGTTAGTATTTTGTCAAACATAACAAATTATTTTTCAATAGGTAGGTACCTAACTTCTTTAAAAAATAAACTTCTATACATCGATTTTGCAAACCCATTAAGAAAAAATTGACTTGTTGATAATACTACCTACCTATGTATTAACAATAAGAATCCATTACGCGCGATTAAAATATGGGAAGGAAGGTATATCTACCTAAATCTATGTATGTACATATATACTTCTGTTGGACGTCTATTGTTTTTATAGATGTTTTTTGTTCAAAATTGTTTTTATTGCTTTCCTTTTGTGTGTCTGTTTCTGTTTGCAATCCAATATCAGGTGCATTGGATGAACGAACGAGATACCATTGTGAGCTTACTTTTTGAGTCATTTACTTGTTATATCGTCGTCTTTCGTCTATGACTCAGGTTGACTCTCGCCAAATGCAATGGGGAATCAGAATTTAATATGTGCGCAGCATCATAAAAGCAGTGAAGAAAAAATACCAAAAACAGACATCGACGCTAAAGCAGTAATGTGTGGTGAAGCGAGAACGACCTAGAAAAAAACATTTTTTTTTCAGATACATACACATTTTTTAAGTTCTCTTTTGATACTCTAATTCGTCGTCGGTTTCTGTATACCAACGACGACAATGATGACGAAACCTACGTCATCTGAACGAAATTGTGAAATCGAATGGATAAGGCGTAAGACGAGCATGTGTGCTGGGGATTCCCTGTTCTGCTTGTGGATGATATGATGATGGTAAAGAACGGCAACAACAAGGTTTTTGTACTATTCAAAAAATTCAAATAGTCATTCTTAGTTTAATTTATTTTATTTTATTAACAGATAATATGTATGCACTTTTTGCACTTATATTATGTATGCTATTCTAAATCTAGATCATCTACATAAAATATGAGTGTGTAATTTTTAATTTAAATCACAAAATTTGAAGCACAAAATTGACGTAGTATACCTACGTGTTAGTTGTGATGTCAGATTATTCTAGGTTCCTCTCATTTATGTCGTTTAACCTTTTTGTATCTATGTACATCCATACATGTATCTATATTTATAATGTACATAATATTATGTACCCATATTGAAAAAAAAAGTATTGTTGACATAGTGATGGTGCAGCCTTGTTCAGCCAAATTTTGGGGCGACTTTCCTTTACGACATCCCGATTTCGAAGTTGATTTTTTTTAGGGGTAGGTAGGTATCTCAAAAGAAAATTTTCCAAATCTTAAGGTGAGGAAACCCCCCTAAATGCAATTAAAAAATGTTTAAACTTTTGAAAATCGGGTTTTTTGTTACCGGATTGCATTTTTTACACAAGGAATTTGGAAACGCAGATATCCTCATTGGATAGATTATCACTAGAAAACACTAAATATCTCAATGTTAAGGATATGCAACATTTATAAGTATTTTTAATTAATTTTAGAACTTTTTGTTTAATGAAAATACATAATACTCCATTTCAATAACAAATCAAAGAAATGTCAAATGGTCTGTTTAGTATTGCCAGACACGTATTTTGTTTCCCTTGTGTTTTTATTTTGGGAAATTTTGCGGGAAATTTAAAACTTGCTTATATACATAAATACAGTGCTTGCATACAGCATTACTGCGTATAAAGAGCGAGGTATGTATGGGGGGGCATGCTGCCCCCCTGCAACCCCCCTGCTTGGCCTCATTATAGGATTTGGGGTGGGGCAAGGTTTGGTGTATGCAGTTTCTTTTGCATTTAAAAAATATGGATTAAAAGAAAACATCCCAAAACCAAAGTGTACATCTGGCAGTACTTAGCATGCAATGACATTTGAGTCTTTATTTATTTTCCATGCATTTTGTATGGAAAAAGTGAAAGTTTAAAAATTAATTAAAAATACTTATAAATGTTTCCTCACCCTAAAATTGTGATATTTGGTGTTTTTTAGTGAATATCTATCGAATGAGACCATCCGCGTATCTAAATTCGGGATGTCGTAAAGGAAAGTTGAGCCTTATCGTGCCTTATTGAAAGCGTTTTAAGCTGTTTCTTACTGAAACAGAAAGAATATCGTTTAATTGCATTTTATGGACAATAGTTGAAAGCAATATTATATTACTTATGTAGTTTGGTTATACCTACTCTTATTGATGGCGTACTTGTACTCTGGAAGTTTGATACTAATAGGTATTTGTAGCATTTCTTTTTTTTATTGAGGAAGACCCTTGTCAGGTAACTTACCTAGTGAAAAAAAAAATATTTTACTATCAATATGTTTTTTGGGTATTATGCATTAACAAAAAAATTGATTTCTAGCTTTGTACAATAATACCTATATAAAATAAAATCCATGCACCTGGTACGTTTACCACTATATTCTCTGCATTGTCGGCACCAACGGGCACTGTCTCTGTTCCAGCCGGATAGCAGTACTTTGGATGTAGGTGCACAAAAATCGCAATAACTATTGAACTACATATTGAATTGGTAAACATTAGGTATCATAAGAGAGCTTACATAATAAAAAAAAATAAAAGTTTCCGTGTACCTAGTACCTGCTAGGTTGAAGAATATTTCAATTTTTTTTTGGCACATTTTGTTGAAAATCCATTGAAAATTGTCAGATTTTTAATTTTTGTTTTTAATATTTGAAAGAGTTTACTTTGAGGATGGGTTAAGGGCTAGATGTTTATGTGTTAACAGGTTATTTTTATAGTATGGTTTTACTACTACACATTTTTCAAATAAAGCTTTCCTTATGGGGAGCAATGGAGTAAAAATATAAAAAAAGAATACAATTTAAAAAATTCTATTTGTTGGAAAAGTTATAATTAGGGAATAAATATATATTTATATTTATATATATTTTTGTACTTCTCTTGAAGCTCCATACTGTATTTACATAACTCTAACTCGAATTTTGGCAAAACTCTCTCTAACTTGAACTGAAATATTGCTGCAAAATTTGTTATTATTTTACGAGGCCTTTGTTTTTTGAATATCGTTGCAATAATAAAATAATAAAAGTAGTGGTGAGAAAAAAATGAAACGACATGACATAATTTGCCCAGCGAGAAAAAATCTGATGATTGTTGTTTGTGGTCGCGGTGTTGGACATTTGTATGTATGCGGCAACAAAAGATTAAAACATTACAATAAAAAAATTGATACCCAAATCCAATTATTAAATTTCCGATAATGCGATAAAAGTTGTCCTTCAATCAACTTTGAATAGCTGAACGTATGTATGCATTTATTACATTTCAGATCCTTCGTTGCACTGAACGCGTTTATAGATATCATACTTTTATACTTTATAATGCACACTGGTTGCGTCGCCCTATGGAAGCGGCTTAAGAAATTATTTTCATGAAAAAATACCCCAAGAATTTTGATTATTTCGGCGAAAAACATGGCCGCTCATGAACTAAGTGGTAGTAAGAACAGAAAGCGAACTACTTACTGTTTATGGAGGAGGCTGTTAATGTAAGAGTTTCTTTTGTACACTTTTATTTTAAATGAGAAAATGCGTACAAGAAAACACACCTATTGTCGGCAAAACACATACAGCCTTATTGTGAGTTTCACCCGAACAACATTCTACCCGAAAAAATTGACATTTCACTTTTGTCTTTTGTGAGTTTCACCCAAAAAACTTTCACTAATTTTTTGGCCGCAAACGAAAAAAACAACGTGCACCTACTGGTGCGCATTCGCATCAGTGCCAATGCTTAAAATTTTCAATGTCGAACTGTTGTAAAATTTGACGTAAATTTTTTACACCGAGTTAATTCAATGCCTATTGGTCGGAGGGAAAAAGTGTGCATACAAAAAAGAGGTAGGTATAGCTTTCAATTTTGAACAATTGTTGTCATAGGTCAAACGCTCTGTTAGTTAGTGATTTTTGAATTCTATCTAAAGACTCCAGTGGGTTGAGGAGCTCCTGCCCTGATGAGAATTTAACTCGAGTTTCGGTCGAATAAAGGCTTTATAGTTATAGATTACCGCCACTAGGGGACAAAAACTCTGTATAGTCGGGGAAAACCTCAATACTTAGCAGTATTAGATTCTGAGCTGGTTTGTATTCCCCATTGGGCAATACTGTAGAGATAAAAAATTTAATATGTTTATTATACGCTGCCGTTAAAGTCTCACAACCAAATAGCAAGGAAATAAATCTTGTTACGAATATGAAATGAGGCTACTGTCATCAGCGATTTTTTTTTCAGTCAAAGTTGAATATATGTAACTTGTGAACTTGTGAATTTGTTTTTATTCACTCAAAGTTGCAGTTTTCAACTTCCGGTTTTCAACTCTAGAGTTATCAACTTCAAATGTTATCAACTCCCACAATAGAAGTTGGCAGAGTAAACTTAAGAGTTTACTAACCACATCATCGCCCCACCTAATTTAAGACGCGATTAACAAATAAATGATTCATGCCAACAAAATATCCTACAAAAATTTCTTTTGTTTGACATATCTTTAATGATTGTTTTTAAATTTCATATACCTATGCCTGCACAAACAAATTTCTCACAAAATAACACACAAACTTGGAAAAAGTCAGTTTGATTGAACGAATTGCTTCAAAGAAAATATACATACTCTCAATCACGAATTGGAAACAAGTGCCATTCAGAACAGTAATTAAAATATATAGGTAGGTATTAATGCAATCGTTAAGCCCCATTTTCAATATTGCTCTACCTACCATTTTGTTCTTATAGTCCCAAACCAACCTCGCGTGCTCAAAATACAATGATGTTCAAAAGAGTTCAATTATATAATAATCTCCCTAGTGAAATCAAATCTATAAGTGCCCTTTTACACGACGACTTTAGAGTCATGACTTTTTTCGAAATTAAATGAGTCAGAAGGTGAGATCAGATGTTTTTTCTCATTCTTACTCATGGATGCGAACGAGAAAGAACATCTGATCTCCCCTTCGCACTCATTTAATTTCGAAAAAAGTCATGACTCTAAAGTCGTCGTGTAAGGGTGATCAAATATTTAAAATCGGAGAATTGATATACCTAGGTGTAACAAAAATTCATAAATTAAATGGCTTTTTAACCAAATTTATAGCTCATGAACTCATAATCCTAATATTTATTTTTTTTATGAAACAATAACACATAATAAAGATTTAAATAATACGGATGTACCTATTTAAAAATAATAACCATTATTTTTATATATGTACCTACCTAATAAAAGTTCATAAAAAGGTCCTTCCCCAGCGCGGGTTGGGAGGGGAAAGAGGGCGGACATGGTGTCCACTATTTTTCAAAATAAATTTCCCTGACCAATTTCAAATTTTTCCCTGATCAAAATATTTTTTTCATATGTATATGTACATACATATGTATGTATGTGATATTCGTAAAAATGACATCAAATGGTCAACTAGATTTAGAAATTGGCCAGCAATAGAAAACTTGCAATCAAGGCTTAAATACGATTTTTGGCATCTCACTTATGGGACAAAAATATATTGGCAAAAAAGTATCCCAACTACCATGCGAAGAACGTGTTCGTGATAAAAGGTCTATTTTAAGTAATCAATTTTTTGTACAGGTTTTAATATTTTTTTTTTCAAGGTCACAGACAAAAATTTTGGCTGCTCATTTGGGTAATTTTGTAAACAAAATTATGCCACTTAATTGACAATAAAAGATCACAATCTAGCGATCTTTCGAATGGCAAACATTTTCTGCGAATATCCAACAAATGAGGTGTCAATAATCGCCCCGATCTTGCATGACCTTGAGAAACTTCAAGTCTTGATTTCAAGTTTTCTAGAGCTGATTAATTTCTAAATTTAGGTAGTTGTACCTATTACTGATTGCTTTGAAAGTAAAAGAAAATAACTGCACGAATTAAAAAGAATTATGGGGTAAGTCTCACCAAATAAAATCTCACTGAGCGCTCAATGTCAATTTGTTGGAAGCGGAATGATTTGGTGGGCTAAGATTCTCAGTTCAATTGTAAAAAAAAATATGTTATACCTACTTGTAGTTCATATAGGTATACCTATTTGTAAATGTTTTTAAATTTATTAAAGCTTAAAAAAAATCTTTCAATCAAGTTAATAAGAATAGAAACAATTTTTCAGTGTATTCAAACAATGCTAAACGCTTGCGAGACATTTTAGTACAAAAAATCCATTTATATAAAATGTTGTGTGTTCAATATTGTAGATTAGTTCACATTTTTCTAAACATTTCGTTCTTATTTCCTACATATTCATTGATCGTTTCTTAATTTCACATCACGGAAAAATTAGTTTGGCAGTCAATCCAAAAAAAGTTTCGTCTCAGTTAGCTCCGAAAATCAGCCCTTTCATGAATTCCATCGCAATCGGAAAGTTGTCACGAATCCCGAACAAAAATATCACAGAATGCATCGTAGATCTCTTACAAATTGCTATACTGAACTAACTTGGCGATACCTTTGTTAGGGATTCGTAAAAGTTTCCGATTACGATGGTATTAATTATAGGGTTGAATGTCATTTGTTCAGGTAAGACTATCAAAAAATACCTATAAACATTGCAATTTCAAGTGTTTTGACAGATTAACACTTTCAATTCATGTCGAGGAGATGAGTTGGAAATTGTTAAAGTGCAACATTCTGGCATTGACGGCATTTCGATTGGCAATTCGGAAGAACTCTCCGATCCGGAACACAAATAAAACAAACAGGCACATGCAGTTTGATTCTGAAGTTTTTGTGTCCCTGTATTTGTGCGCCTTCCAAAATAGTTCTTCACATTTGGAAACTTGGTGGACATAAATATGGACGAGTATGATAATTTTCAATAAAGAAAATGGCAAAATTATATTCTGAACGGAAAATAATTGTTCTTAGGAGCAGTAAAATATGTGAAATTTACTTATTTTTAGCAAAATATCTACTTTTTGCAATCCGTGCGTTCAAGGATCCAGAGATCTGAATTTTTGGGGCTTCTGATTTGTCAGCTGTCAAAAAACATCTGAAAATTCAGATGACTTTTCGTTACGTTTGCTTACGTTTTTCAGATAAAAATTTTCATCTGAAAATTCAGATGACAGCTTTGGTACGACTTGTTGGTTTTTTTTTAAGTTTTGTAAGTGAATAAAATAAAAAAAATAAGATTGAGAAGTAGTTTTTCCATGGCATTTTGGCTTTAGATTTTCCTTAACAAGAAATGAAAGTGTTCCCCATTTTTATTTAAAATAATTACATTTGGTGGAAAAACGCGAATAAGACTTAAGATAAGATTTTTTGGTTCAACTATTTTCTTAATTATTATAATCCAAGTAAAAACAACGAAGAAGCTTTTTCCAGTCAACTTACATAGTAATTTCCTCGTCAGAGTCACTTATTATGCGACAGAAAAAGTTCTTCCTTATATTACTTTCAGTAAAATCAGCAGGTTAACACAAGATTATGGCAGACAAAAATATATGACATTTGGCTGAAATTTCAGATTTTTTATGCGTTCAACGTTACGTTTCAGTACTGAATTTTCAGATTTCTGCCGATGAACGCACCCAATATATGACAACACTTGACAACTATTTGTTTGAATGTGTGAGTAGTTCTGGTTTCGATTCTGAAATGAAATCCAAAATCGTTTTCTGTTCTCTTCAGGAGAAGAACTGTCATTCTGAATGCCAATAGAACACTTTCAGAAGGGTTTACGCGCATCCGACACGATTTGACACAGGTATGTTAATACATGAAAATATTTAGGAACGGTTCTTAAACCAGCACTCTTTCTATCCCACTTGGGGGTTTGAAGTTATGGTGAAACTAATTTGTTTGGAAGCAAAATATGAAAATTATTTTATGCACACCAATTTGGCAGTCGTATGAAATTCTTTCCCACTTTATTTTGGCATGTGTTAATACTTTGTGAGATAGTGTAGAGGCACTTTTATAAGGGGTTGCTTTTGACCTCTTTTGTTGTGTCAGTTGCGGTAGGCATCACACCTCCTAAAAAAAAAAAAGCAATGATCATTCAAAATAACTGACTCTTTTCCAAATATTTTCATTTTAAAAGTGCGATATATCCTTGTCCATAGCTGTATTTCACAAGAAATAGGTACCTATAAAGTTACCAAACACACCCATTACCAAACTTTTAAGACAGCATTGTTTTTGACGTTTTGTCTACAAACAAACTAGGTAGGTACATTATGTACTTTAATGTTTGTTATGCATAATTATAAAATAGGTGGGTGCCTACACCGAAAACTGGCGTCTTTTTTAATAAATATAAACTTTCTCTTTTGAAATAAATAGGTGTAGGTAGGTACACAAAAAGTTGTAAGGTTGCAATTAAGATACACAAAAAGTATATGTACAAGCATACATACATTTATATTGCACCACCCACCCAATATCCACCCATGAAATTCTGTTTAAGAACACTTTTTCGACGAAAAAAATTTAAATTCATTAAAAAGGGTAACAGTTTTCGTAGGTATAGAGGGTATGAATCTACAGAATTTGAAGATTCATTCCACCAAAACGAATATCAAATTTAACCATAATTTATCAAATAAGGTCAAATTGGCATTCGCAAAGACAACAAATGCGACAACTCACTTTCGAATCTCATAAAATTAAATTTGCGCGCGAAATGTTTCTCCAATAACCGGAATCTTTCAATTTGCGCTACTCAAGCTTTTTTTGGGTACTTGTTTCATTTATTTATAATAAGCCGGTGAAAATATATAAGTTTATATTTTAGAATATGTATATTATGTATGTTGTTTGCAAATATTCAGAATATATACCTATAACGCAGACAGAAAAACAAGATTTTTTCCCAACACCAAATTATATATAGATCTTCTCCAGTCTCCACCAAAGAACGACAATGCCAGAAATCAAAAAGAGACCGACGATATTCATAAAGTGGAAAGAGATGAAATCTAATTTATTTTACCATAGCAAGGGAGAAAGAAAGACAAAAAAGTCTTCACCAAATGCGACGTTGACAGTTTTCTATTCAACACAACACATTCCATTCCCATTGATTGAAAAAAAAGATGGAAATGCAAAATAATGTTATTTTGAAGGGGTTGAGGACTTGAGGGATGGTTAACAAAAAAAAACAATTAATTTCTGTTTGCTCAATACAATAAAATTTATTTATAGAAAGCAAACTGAATGTTTCAACGTAAAAATAAATTGAAAAATTCAATAAAAGTTCTCATATAGGGGAGGGGGTACCTACCAGCTGAAAATAATTCTGGAAAAACAAGATGCACAGCGGAGCACCTCCTAGTCGGTTGTGGCCGTGGTCGTTGTCGCACACAAAACACTTTTTTTACTTTTAATAAACAGCATAACCAACACCACTACACACGTGTGTTTCCCTTATTCTTTTTATTTTGCATTTAACATATTATCTCTGTCTGCCGCACAGCGATAAACACAAAATGCACATACAAGACAATATCCAATAATGGTGGAGCGAGAAGGGAGATTAAGGGATAGAGAGTACAGTAATCAAGAAATGACTGAAGAAAATTTTCTTCCTTTCCTCGCACTTTTTTTCCAACAGACTTTTGGCACACAAAACAAAACAAAATTCGCCAAATTCAAGCAAAACGCATGCTGCAGTGCTTGAAATTTAATTTTTTTACAGTTTTTTCACAGTTTTTCCGCTTATAATTGCTTTATTTTTAATTTGAAAATGCGCTACACTATGAGCAAGATTTTTTGCTTTCCCGACGAACATCGACGAACGACGATGGATGATTTTCTTCCCTCCTTCGTTCTTCTTTTCGTTCAACAACCCAAATATGGCGGTCAACTCAACGAAACTCTGTGTGGGCTAGAGCAGGATGACTACAACAAACTTCTGTAAAATTACAGTAATTACTATTACCATCTCTGTCACCGTAGCCATGGACGTTGCCTTTCGCCGTACATCAAAAAATAACGATGGATGACGGTGACAGACAAAATTATTGACAAACGCGGCGAGAACAACGAAAAAGAAAGTTCATTAAAAATATAATTGATTTTTCCATTACCTTTAGCCTGGATTGTGTTGGAGTAATATCGTCAATAAATCCAAAGTAAAATGTAAAGCTTGTACCGGCTTATTTACTCTTTTCTTCAACACTTCACATTTATTTTTTTAAATATATACAAACAGCAAGAATCACAATTTTAATATTTCTATCTCAATCATACCAGTGGGTATTGTATATTTTTGTCCTCTCTTTCGCTTTTGAACTTGTCTTTCACAGCGAAGGAGCGAGATTCGAAAGAAAGGAGAATGTTGAACAGCGGCGAAAAAGCGATTTCAAAAAGAGGGGCACACAATATTTTTTCGTTTCCTTTTTCTTTCTTTGCACGCGATTTTCAATTGTATTTTTTGTGCTTAAATCACACACAAAACTAATAAACTTGATAAAATTTTCACGCTTCAAACACTTAACCTTAAGTTTTTCATAGATTTGCTATTATTTTCGCGTTTTTTCCGGGAAAAAATAAATAAAATCTATAGGTAACGTGAAGAGACGCGCGTATCCCGTGAACTAGCAAGCCGTCAAATACATCCGCGCACACAAAGCCACAGCAAAGCACACAAATGGATATGAAAATGCGGTAGACCGACAAGGATAGATTAAATAGTCGTACTCTTTTTTCGTTCACTCTCAAATCGTGAGTAGCTGTGTGGAGGTGGTGACAAAATGGCTGATTTTTCACTTTTTCAGAAGTTTTCCGATCGAGCTAGGTGTGTGATTTGCCAACAAATTGCGGATGTAAATTTTCTTAGTGGAAAATCCTGCAAAATGATTTTTATTAATGTTTCTACTTATATTCATATATATTGAAATTGGATCAGTGGTGCTAAAAATGTTAATAATTTTTGTATTTGTTAATAAATTGCCAGCATACATTTCAAGGCTTCCACCATATTGGATTGAAATATTGGCAGACCGATATTTTTGTTCCGAGTATACATAGCTTGCTTCTGCTTTTCTCATGAGGTGCACATTTTACTTTTTATTTGTTTTAGCTTTTAGTGTTTATTTGGAGTTATTGAATAATCTCTACACATTGTGGTATTTGGTCTGGAATTGTAGGTTTTATTTCGATATTTTTCTTTCTCTGCGTGTTAAATTGTTTTCACCACAATTTTTGTTCGAACAGAAAACGTTTACTTTTCCACAAAAAATCGTTTCGCTGGAGTTGTAAATGTATTGGTGGGCACGTAACAAAAAGTGGTCTGGCTGTAGATGGCGATGACGACGGCGAAAAAAGGGGATACAGTCAGATGCGTTGTATTTTGTAAATGAACGAAGTATTGGGGTGTGTTCAATAGACAGACAGGCTTCTTTGAGTGTTGGCTACATTTTTTTAATTAAACTTTTATTTTTTCCATTTTCTTAAAGCTAGGCAAAAATTCATGAAAACTTACCTATTTATATATTATAACTAGTGCGTTCTTTTTCTAACCAAAACTAACTAAAGTTAACTTTCATCGTTCTTTTAATTCAGAAAAGTAACTTTGTGACGTCACAGAGTCGTTCCTAAATTCAAAGTTAAAGTGTCAAAAAGTAACTGAGTTACTTTTTTCAACTTATCTCCTTGATATGAGTTGAAAGGGTTAATCTGTCAAAAACAGCTAAAATCACAATTGGTCAGTTTATATATCTTGAGCGCTCAGTATTTTTCCTAAATTTTTAGACAGCAGGAGAATAAAATATAAACACTATTTCTCACATAGAAGTCAAAACAACTCTCTTTTTCTTTTCTTCTTATGTAATTTACTGCGACAAAAAATAATTGAGCAAGCGAATCCAAAAAATTTCAGTCTCAGTTTTTAAGGGGAAAAGTGAGGAATTTTTGAGAGGAATCCTGTTTATATTCCTGAGCGCTCTGAGATCTCAGAAATATAAACTGGCTTAATGTTTTCATTTTGGATTATCTTTTGTTTGCTTCTCGATCGTTCGGTTTGGATTTGATTTCATTTTTGTAGTTATATATTTATTATTTAATTGATTTTATCGTCGATAATAAGTTTGGAAATTATTTTCTATGCTTTGCGAAATTTTTCTATCCAATTTGATCGGTTTGAAATAAAGAAATTTACGCATTTGTGAATGAAAAAAAAAATGGAAATACTTTGCTAAAACATTCACAGCCGTTTTTATTAAGAAAATTTAAAGGCTTCGTAACTTTAAAATACCTCTAAATTGCACTTAAGTGCGAAATCGGTATAATATAATCAATTTTCACTTTTAAGCAACGTTACTTAAATGCATCTTAACTTAAACGCCATTCACCGCGTTTAAAGGTTACTTAAAGCCATCTCAAACATATTTTGACGTTCGAGACGAATAGTTTTTTGTTTTTATTACAGAAATAAGGGTACACCTATGTATGGACGTGGGTAGAGTTATCATATTTTTACTGCACCTATTAATAGTTTTAAGATTTGTGTTTTTTTTTAATAAACAGTGTAAAATAAACCGCTCAGATGATTTATTAACATATTTTTATATTAAAAGGCCAACGTGTGAATTAAAAAATTAAATAATAGAATTTCTCAAGACAAACATAATAGCATCACAACCAAAATGGAGAGATGTTTCATTTCTTTTGCATTTACTAAGCCTAGATGCTACATCCAGTTGCTTCTCTTTTTCTTCGTAAATTTAACGTCAAACTCAAGAATATGGCTCTGATGACATTTCGCTTGCTGAATACTTAAAGGTTGTATGTCATAGAAACTACCAAAAATTAGTTTTATATGTATATCAAAATTTTCGTAATTTTAGCGGCTTTCAGATAGGATCAAAAAGAAAAATTAAAGAAAATTGGTTAGCTTATATTTCTTGAGCGCTCAATATTTTTCCTCAATTTTTTGATAGAGCAGGAGAATAAAATATAAACAGTTTTCCTCACATAAAAGTCAAAACAACTCTCTTTTTCTTTTCTTTTTTTGTAATTTACTGCGACAAAAAATAATTCAGCAAGCGAATGCAAAAAATTTCAGTCTCAGTTTTTAAAGGGAAAAGTGAGGAATTTTTTAAAGGAATCCTGTTTATATTTCTGAGTGCTCTGGGATCTCAGATATATAAACTGGCTAAATGCCTGGCAACGCTACGGGAAAAAAAAGATCAAAAATTCCACAAAATGCTATGAAGGTCCTATGTTCAACATAGAACCATTTACGATGTTTTTGAAATCTCTATAACACAAAAATTCTATACAATTTAAGTTACAGAGAACTAAACTGCTCTACATGCAATCTTTTTGCATTGACCTTAGTTGCAAAAAGTCCTATATGTCCATACAAAAACTATTTATTTCTTATTATTTCTTCAGACTATATAATAAAGGTATTCATGCAACGTCGTAAGTTTAAAAATTGTGTAAAATGATAAGTTTACGCAAAGTTTGCATGAATGACCTTTTTTAAACATTTGATAAAATGCTACGTAATTCAATCAAATTGTGTAAATCATTTCCCATACAAAGTTTGACAGTTCATTAACCAAAAGATAAACTTAACCAATTTGTAAACTTATCTAGGGTTTTACGAAGTTGCATGAATACCCTTAAGGCTAGTCGCGCACATGCAACTGCTATCGCAACAAAATAGTTTAGTCACAAGTTGACTACTGAGCGCGCATATGAATAACTCCACCAGCAATCGCACCGAACCCAACCAACACACCGACAATGTTTATTAACTTTTTCTATCTCATACATTTAAAGAAAAATATTATCGCCTTCGTCCTATTCTTTTGCTCAGCAAATTAAAGAAAAGATACATTTGTTCTCTTTCGCACAGAGAACAAAATTCAACGATGTGGTTAAATATCCGCAACTATTTGGTTGAATGTCCGTGAAGTTACATATTATTCCATATGACACAAACTGAAATACTGATTTCGGGCAATCGTCCAGTTTGTGCAAAAACACAAACTGAAAAGTAGCTCGAATTGACGACGGAATAGTTTCTGCATGTGCGCGGAGTCTCATACAAGTCCATAGGACTCAATTTTGAAACCAAACAGTTTCGAAACTGAAAATTGTATGTGCGTGACTAGCCTAATAATATTAATATTCAATTTCATGATTGTAAAAGGCTTAAAAGTTATTAAATTAACAATTTTTTAATGGGTTTATCACTCTTAATTGATACGAAACTGTTTAATATAAAAACAGTTTTCCAAAACTTTTAGGATGATTTTCTCGAAAAAAAATTTGTTTTCGTTATCTGGATGTAAAATTTTGCTGCAACAGTTGTTATTTATTGACTTTCTAAAAACATGTCGGCTGCACTAGATATGAGCCATACTCGGACTATGAGCCTGTCGAGATAAAAAACCAATGGAGGCAGAAAAATCCATGTCTTGTCGATGACATGTCGAAGAAAATCAACTTTTGAACAGCACATGAACGACGCTGTTCAAAACTTGGTCATGAGATTTGACATTTCACGTGCATGTGAGTTTTTTGTCTGATTTTCGTTATATCTGAAGGTAAATATTGTTGCAAAAGTTGTTATTTATTTACTTGACCTTTGTTCCTATGATTTGAGTTGAATATACTGTTGCAAAAGATAGAGGAAGTAGGAAGAGAGAAATGAAACGATACATTTGCCCATCGAGAAAAAATTTGTTCTTTGTTGATTGGATTGTGATTGCGATGGGTTATGGATCCATTGATTTCTTTCAAGTTATGTTCATGCCTGAGCATGGCTCATTAACAGTGGAGTCAACATATATCTCAAGGCCATATAAGTTCAATTCTGAACTACCCCAGTTGGAATTTCCACTGGAAGGCGATGTATTGAACTAGATTTTGAAATGTTCATGCTTTCAATATAGAGCACACCTTAAGGTAGAGCTAGAATAGTCGGAAGGAGCCCTAATACATGACAACTTTAGAGTCACGACTTTTTTCGAAATTCAATGAGTGCGAACGAAAAAAAACATCTGATATCCCCTTCGCACTCATTTCATTTCGAAAAAAGTCATGACTCATAAGTCGTCGTGTAATAGGGCACCGCCAACGTAACACACCGACTCCACAGGGTATACAGATGTCCAACATTGCAACCACAATCCACACAACAATCAGCAGATTTTGTCTTGCTCTGGGCAAATTCTGTCATCTCGTTTCATTTCTCTCTATCTTTTAAAACAATATTCCGCTCAAATTATGGGAACAAATTAAAATTCCATCATCAGGCGCGATTTTTGTTTGGTGTTTTTTTTTTGGGGGGGGGTCCACTATATAAGAAAAAAGAGAAACTTCAAACAAAAATCGCGCCTGATGATGAATATGGGAAATGATTAACACAATTTGGTTAAACTTATTAAAGGATTTTGTTGTGTGAAATTAATCAAACTGGTAAAACTTATCTGATTGAATTATGTAGCATTTTATCAAATGTTTAAAAACTTATCATTTTACACAATTCGTAAACTTACGACGTTGCATGAATACTCTTAATATATTCTTTTATTTTATTTCATATATAAATCTAACGCAACTTGGAGACCAAAATCCAACATGAACAAAAATGACTTTTTGATGCAAAAATCATTTCTATACGTAGACGCATCTGTTGGTTTAAGAAAGTAGTACATTTTTTACAGATTACAGAAATATTAGGGTTTTTAAAAAGCATGCATGCATTTCATCCCTACAAAATACTTTTTATTCGTACTAGAATGCAGCAGAACATATTTTTATTTAGGGAATAACTTTTTCAAACAAATTTGAAATGAGTCCCTATAGAATCAATTGTAGTACATAAAAATACCTTTCCAACGATATACATGTCGATATATCATGCCAAAATTTACATTTTCAGTTGGAAAAAGGGTATAAATTAAAAGTTTTTACCTACTAGGCAGCATTAACAAAATATGTATCTCATTCGAATTGAAGCAAAGAGAACCTTATTATTATTTATATATCACAAATCTGAGAGCCATCAAATAAAGAATTTATTCAGTTTTTTGCTTTTGCCAAAACTAAGGTCAATCTCACTTAAAAAATCTCTGAGCGCTCGAAGATTTTATTTGGTGAGACACGCCTGATTGCATAAGTCTCAACAACACAGAGAACACGAAAGCCAGAATTTTTGCCCGCACCGCCAGCCTTTCGTTGAACGTTTCGGTTACGGTGTTATATCGCGAATGCACTCATTTTCGAACTGCGAATTCGATATCAATTTCTTATTCGCCATTTTCTAGTTTTGTACACGTTCGAATTCTAAAATTCTAACACATTTTTCTGTGGCAAATTAGTTTTCTTTTTCGGCTATTTATTTCCAAAATACATATATGCTTCAATTTCTACTAAATTCGCTAAACCTAAACAGAAACCAATAGCGTGGCGGAAACGGATTTAAGTATAAATTTTACTCCAACCATCACAATTTAAAATGCCCAAAGGTAAATACGTAAACCACAAAGGACGTAGCCGTCATTTTACCAGCCCCGAAGAGCTACAACGTGCTGAAGAAGAAGGCTCCGAAAAGAGCGAGGAAGAATCTGAAAACGAATCAGGTTCAGGATCAGACGACTCAAGTTCTTCAGAAGACGAGAATGCTAAAGGCAAGGGAGTATCGAAGCTTATTGAAATCGAGAATCCGAACAGAGTACGGAAGAAGGCGATTGTCAAGGTTACTACATTAAAAGAAACTGCGAAGCCAGAATTGACACGTCGGGAACGCGAAGAGCTTGAAAAGCAGAAAGCCCGCGCTCACTACCAAAAGATGCACGAACAAGGAAAGACTGCCCAGGCTCGCGCAGATCTGGCACGATTAGCAATTATCCGTCAGCAGCGAGCTGATGCTGCTGCAAAACGGGGTACTCCACCAAAAAAGGCCGACGACCAAAACCAGCCTAGCACCAGCAAGTCGGACAACTAGTATCGAATGGCATGACAAGTGAGAGGAGTTCGTGTAGTACAATGTAGCCGACGAGCGACAACGACGACCAAGCAGGATAAAATCAATTGAATTCTAGGATTTCCTCCAGCTTGAAATAAATATAATTAAACTAATTGTTATTGCTAGAGATAATTTTAGTAAGTTTTAATTCTCTCAAGAAATTTTTGTATTTCATTTGCAATATTAAAGCAAAAAAAAAATAAGAAATCAAGTAAAAACAAACTCGGTGTGTAACACTAAAGTTTCCAATGATGTATTTTTATTCATGTATTTTACTGCGGATCGTTTGAATGTTGTATCTGCTTGAAATTTGATTTAAAGTGGGAACGGACAGGCAAGGCAACTGACAATCTTCCTTTGAGACATTTTCTAATTAATGATCTTTTATCGAATTCATCTTGTATATGTTACCGTTAAAATGCGAAAACCAGTTAATGTGCTAATTAACTGGTTCGACCCGCTAAAGTGCGAAATTCCACTCCAATGAGCAAGATTTCACACTTTAACTAGTTAATATGCGAATTAACGTATATGGCTCCGTTAAAGTGCGGAATGGAGATATCGTGGTACTTTCACCTATCTTTCTTGGCTTATTTTCTTCGTTCCGTTAAAAGAACATCGTGTTTCGTGTGAGTTTATACTTAAGACAACGAAGCACTTTCATCGGTCCCAGATAAATCGTCCCCTTGTCGAAAATATATAACAAAAAAATATCAACCCAAAGAAAAACGAGAACGAGAAAGAAAATAAGCTAAGAAAAATAGGTGAAAGTATCACGATATCTCAATTCCGCACTTTAACGGAGCCCTATACGTTAATTCCAAAATTAACTAGTTAAAGTGCGAAATCCTGCTTATTTAAGTAAAATTTCGGACTTTAAACGGGTCGAACCAGTTAATTCGCACATTAACTAGTTAATGTGCATATTAACGTATTCCAGAACAGTAACATATACACTTTATACTAGCAATGAAGGCCAATATTTTCTTTTCAAATACCAAACATTTTATTCAATCTATCTCGAGAAAACCTTATTGTTTACAATTGATCATTTTCTTTTGCTCTTTAAGCGATGCCTCATTGCTATCAAAACAACAACAAATCAATGTTCGTTGTAGTTCGCGTTGGTTGAGGAGAGCTTTAATGGTTTTCAACTGCTCTACGTGACCCAGCCACCAAAGTCGTTGAACTTTTCAGTCTTTTGGGTAGGTCGGTCTCGCTGTACAGCTACCGTCTGTTCGTCGTTATGCCTCTTTCTGTATTATGTGACTTTTTAGCCGTCTAAGACCTAAAACGCGATTAGTTTCTTTTGACCTCAGGGCAGGTTTATGAATGACTTAGTTTTCAGCCCAACCTAGCTACAAGAAATCTTAAAATTGACCCAAATACAATACAATATAACTCTCTGAAATTGAGTAGAGCATTTTAAACAAGATAGAAATATCCTGATGGTTCAAATTAAGATTTATTTACAAAACACCCCAAACCTCTTCGAATGCACTACAAAGCTTCGAACAAGCAATTGCAGCTGAGAGGGGGAAATTACTTATAGAAAATAATCCTTCGGTATAGTCACTTTTCAAATTTCCATGAGCAAATGCTCCAACTACCAAGACGATTGGTTCGTCTTCATCTGTAGGTACTAAATCCTTACACGAATTGACTAATTTTCCTGAAAATGACATAGCCAGTTTCTTGCAACCTACTGGAAGATGATCTGTGATGGGGTTTTTTATAACTTTCATCAGTTTCACAGATGTGTCGTTAGCACGAACCGAGAATTTATGAAGCAGCTGTACCATGAGACCGGCGAAGCGCTTAAACGTTCGTGGTATTCTGGTTTGGGGATTGATTTCGATGAGGACGTTTCGCTCTGTTTTCATATAAACCTGAAGCAAACCAGCACGATTGAGGGGAGAATCAAAAAGCATCAACAGGCATTGGTGGACAATGTCTGGTCGACAGGAGCCCGGATCGCGGCTGTTTTTTCTCATTATGCCTGCATGATCATCACAATTAAGTAACTCAAATGCATTTCCCATCTGAAAAAGGAAAATAAATGAATCAAATCAAATCTAAAAGGTCAAAATTTGTGAATTACCTTAACAGTCTCCAGTTGTGCGCCTTCAAGAACGATAATCAAACGTTTTTCCATGGATCGGATGTGACTGGTTACTAAATGTTTTTTAGTTAAATCAAATTCGTTGTCATCTTTTTGCGCTTTGCGTTTTTGGGCCTTACCTTTTCCACCCATTTTAATATTTTATTATAAAATAAATTTCTTTTATTAAAAAAAAAGCACAAAGCAAAACCAAATCATTCCAAACCAAAAATTTGGTGTTTTTTAAATCATTGTTTTGACATATAACTTCGAAAAAAATTCGAATGAGCACACGTGCAACAAACCTTTTTCGAAAAGAGAGTTCAAAGATGCGATTACGAGTAACCCCGGGGCCACACGCGCAAGTACTTAGGCCTGGCGCCCACTTGGCAACCATAAGTTACAAATTACTCGCCCAGCATCTTTTTGTTGCTCCTGATTCAATTAGGCCTGGCGCCCACTAGGCAACTTTTTGTTGCTCCCGATTCAAGTACATTGGATTATATGGAAAAGTGCCCACTAGGCAACTAAGTTGCCGGCAACTTTAAGTTGCTCGAAGTTGCTCGGGGAACTCTTTCCCGGCAACTTTAAGTTGCTTGGCCGCGCCCACTGGCAACTTTATCTGTCAAGGATGGCCATGTTCAACGATTTCTGAATTTTGATTCTGATTTATCAAAAATGAGCTATAAACTTCAATGTTTTTATTTGGTATTTACATTTTCATTAGCGTTGTAATGGTCGAATATTTTTTTGTTTAAGCCTAGTACGCAGATCGAGCTAAAATTTCGTTCTCACTTTTCTCTCCAAACACCAGCTAAAACTCCTAGCTAAATTTTGACATAACATTTTTGTGGAGATTACATCACAAAAAACAGCTGTTCTCTGAAAAGAAATTATATTCAATAATTTCAAAGAATTTTATTTCAATGTTTTAAATGATTGTAACCAAATAAAATAGATTTTTCCCTTTGACATTCAAAATTCGTTTGTCTTTGAATGTTTCTCGTACCCAATTTTCTTTTTCACAATATAAAGCTCACATAATCTCACAAATAAAAAAACCTGCCACAGTTTACCTCAAGAATTAATGTACCGAGTATTTATTTCACGCGCTAAATTTTGACAGATGGCGCCGTGCAGTAAGGAACGAAAATTTGATTTTTTAGCTGGAGCTGCGTACCTATTGGCTAAAATTCTTGGCTTAATTTTAGCTTGGCTAAATTTTGGAGAGGTTTTTGTATTGGAGCGGAATTTTAGCTCGATCAGCGTACTAGGCTTTAGAAGAAATTTATAAAAAGTGGATAAATCTTGTGAAAATCCAAGATTTAGTTTTTAAGTTCATAAGTGCGGTATAGGAGGCGTCAAGTAGCCTTGGGTTTTGGCTGTGCGCTTTGCTTTTTTTCTGTTCCACGTGGGAGGTAGAGCCTATATTTTAGAAATATTTTGTGTTGAAAATAAAAAAGGAGAAATTATCTGCCTGACGAGAATAGAGTGCTGCAACTGGAGTTGCAGCTGCACTGGAATAGCTGTCAAAAAATGCTGTACATGATTTTTTTACTAGCCCACAATACGTTGTACGGGTTTCTGACATTTTTGCATTTCAAATCAGCTGTGTTAACTTAATTCAAGAGAATAAAAATTAAGACTAAAATAAACATGGATAATGATAAAATTTGTCAGCTACTCCAGTTGCAGCTCTACGTCTCCATTCTTTTCAGTCAGTATGTTGGTCAGGAAATCAAATAATCATGTTGTTGCTTGGTCGAACGTATTATTAATTTCATCACAATGGCACTACTAAGAATGATTCTTTTTTTGCGAGTGAGAGATGTATGATGGAGTTTGATTGTGTGAAATGAGGATAGGTATATTGAACTGAAAGGATTTTTTTTGCATAGTGTAGACACGCTGTTCATCAAAACGACTTTCAGTAAGAAGGCATAGACAGTCTCTAAAACTGTATCAAAGTATTGGCATCACTTGTTGGGAAAGAATATCCAACTCTCCAATCATGAAAACCAACCATTCATTTGGTTGTTCATTTATTATTCATCCAACCTCAAAATGTCAACGCCACTGAAAAAAAAGTGAAAAAACTTTTATTGGCCTACAAGAATCGACCCATTCAATTTGTGAATTCGCGAATCGTGAGGATTACGGATTTCCAAAATAAAACTCAATTATTTTGTTTCTATCTCCAAATAAATTGCGCGTGTGTGCCTAACTGGTCTTAGGTATATTTACAAAGAACGAAATTTCTGAAAAAATTGCTCATCAATAACAAATGCAGTGCACAAAATGTAAATAAATCGTCTAAAAGAACTATTTCGATGTTAAATCAAACGAGAAACACATCGCTGTGCAAGGCGACGACGCAGTGAAAAAAATTTGACCTTCGGATCGAATCTTGCGTGTCTGGTACACATAAGTCGGATGTCATTCTTTTTACTGCGGCTAACTTCTTGAACAGCTGCTGGAGTCGAAACCTTAACTACTAACAAAACTTAAGCTTATTCCTAGTTTTCCTGGGTGTAAGCTCTGATTTAATAAAATACATATATATATATATATGTACATATAACATATATATATATGTACATATATATGCTATTTTAATTGCTAATTAGTTTTCCTTTTTCTAGTCGTGTATTTCAAAAACGTGGCCTGGTCACCCACAGATCAAAAATGTTTCATTAAAGCTTACACAAGAAGTCAGTTTGAAGAACGTTAAAACAATAACAATTATTTTCCGGATTAGATGCAAATCTAAATATGATTCCTTCAAGCATTTATCCACTCCACGAAAACTTTTATTGACTTATTTGTTTCTTTTTTCTCCCCCCAGCACCACTCAAAAATATAGCCACCGTTCTTACCCAAGGTAAAATATCGGCCAGCGTAGTTGCTGTTAAAAATAGAAAATCGTCGTTCGCTCTCTTAATATTATTATTGTTATTTTTCTAGATAGAAATACGAGAAAAGATAGACAGATAGATAGATTGGCAATAATATCCGTTCAATGCATTTGTTGTTTTTCATTTTATAGAAGAAAAGCAGAAAAAGATTACCTATTTTGTTTAAATTGATTTTGTTCCATTTATGCTGCTAGGAGTATAACAAAAGAAATTATTATCGACAGCAAATTAATGCAGCCAAATTGCGATGGAAAATATTAATTTGCATTTTTTCTTGTTTCTCTCTACAGAAAAACTACCAATTAGGTACACTCAATACCCAAAGAAGTGTAAGAAGTTACTGAATTGAAGTATCATTGCATAAAATTGTATTTGCAAGAAAACGTTCAAGATGCGTGTTGTAGCAATGGTTAGTGGTGGCAAGGATAGCTGTTATAATATGATGCAGTGTGTTGCAGAAGGACATGAAATTGTTGCACTGGCAAATCTTCATCCAAATGATAGAGGTAATTTAAACGAAAAAGTTGTTTACTTTAATTAAATAAACCCTTTATTATCTACCTCTATTTTTGTCACACAACTTCTTACCTGGAGTCTCACAGAGACCAGTCTTCTGAGCTCCAGAAACAACAAAATTGAAATACAAACAGTACAGTTTAGTTTGTTATTTTTTAATGAAATAAACAGTACAAAATACAAACCAAACAATATTCATAAACAAAATGTGATCATATTATGAGATCCATTGTTAATATCAAAAAAAATAGAAACTTTTCTTGAATATTTCTTTAATAGAAATTTCGGTCAAAACACGAATATTTACATATAATTTGCAAGGCTCATAGTGAACACTTCGCTGCAAATTTCGCATATCATTTGTAAGCATCCTGGGCAAATAGGTTCTTTGCAACTGAAACATAAGTACCTACTGGGTCTTCGGTTTTTTCTTAGAATCGTATGAAGATCAGTACCTGCTGATTGTTAATTCGTCTCATTCCAAATAGGAAAATACCTGCGGAAAAAAAATATGCACTATCTTTCCGGGGTTTGATAGATGCCATTTTCACAAAAATAGCAAACAAAAAAAATTATAAAAAAGTCACGTAAGCTAGCTCGAGCCTCTCCCACACAAACTTTGAAAGTTACTTTAGAACAAACACGCGGACGTTATTACGTCCTTATTACGATAGTCGTTTTACTAAAACACCAATAAAAAGACACAGCACTACAAACGAAAATTGGTGTTGGAATGAAATTTAAAGTAAAGCGATCTCTCCGCTCTTCACTATTCTCACCATTTTAACGGCAGTCGTTTCACTGAAACGCTAAGTGTCGCTTTACTTGCGATGTCGTTTTAGATAAACGACTATCGTAATAAGGGCGATTACTTCGATAAACTGCGAAGCGCAACTGCATGTAGATAAAAAAGGAACAGTGAGCGGCGGAGAACAAAAATAGTGTGTTCAAAAAGTAATTTAAAAAAAAAAAACTGTATATCGCTGGAGTCCGAGATACTTCAAGTAGGAGGTTGAGGGTTCATTTATTGAAACCTACGATTCTTTAATAAGTTGTAATTGAACAACCTATTATATTCTAAATTCATATTTTTATATTGTATCTTCGATATCTGTTTCAATCAATTATTATCAACCGTTTTTTATTACACAAATTTTAACTTGCGTAAATCCCTACCAACCATGTTTTGATATTATAGCCGAAAAAATGATCATATAAAGTTAGTATGAATCTATATGTTATGTTTTGCACACTCCGAAATCAAAATAATATTATTCGTTGAAAATCTGTTAAGCTTTCTATTTATTCGGGCGTACATATCTGAGAGGAAAATTATATTTCTTGGATCTCAAAAAATTCAAAAACTTTCGTTGAAGTTGTAGTGAGCCCTATGAATGCATATGACATTCACAACAAAGTTGTAAATCATATCCACAAGATAAAAAAATAATAAATTTGAAATAGTTTAAAATTGATGCCAATATTTTCAAACCGTCTATTATACAATAAAAGAAAAGTATTGAAAACAGTTAAATTTGTATCTTAAAAAAAAAATATTAATACATATACAGCTTATAAACATACATACAGACATACATATGTATATGGGAATACAAAATTATTCATTAGAAATAACGAAATTCCAGTCAAATTACAATCATTGCTTTGCCTGTCACGCGTAAATAAATGCGTGGTTTTAAATGTGTTTTAGAGATTGTTTTGAAGACACAGCCCTCACCGTCTTTAAAGTTGATGATATATTGCGACTAACGAAACGGTTTTTGTAATAGTGACAATTTCTCATACTTTGACCATAACTTTTTAATTTATGATGAACCAGATGCTGAGTTATTGTTTCTATTGATATAAAAGCTTGTATTTTTAATAAAATTATTTCTTATTTTAATAATCAATATAAAATCATATACATATAATATTAAATATCATATTATTCTGGTTTTGCGCTACGTTTACTAATGAATTTCCAAGCTTATATTTCTTTTGTAATAAAATTTGAATACATACGATATCTTCTATATATATACATTCTTCTGATATAAATCAAGGAAGAAGGCTTACAAGTATGGATTTGTTGAATAATTGATTCACAATAGTTTTTAAAGTCCTTTTGTAACTTCTCGCATAATTTTCAATAATTTCACACCTTGTACGGTTTTAATATGTACATGTGCAGTACATATGTACATAGTTAGTTACCATAAAGTCTCGCATTGATTGTCGAATGTTAACGGATTGAGCGATATTTAAATTAATACCTTTTGTTGGATGATCCAATAACATTATAGGTACGTTTGTATGACAACCGCAAGAAACTATGCATAAGTATTTTTTTTCATTCACGAGCAATAACTTTAGTCTCCTCGTTTTCGAAAAACAATTATCTTGTTTTTTATTTTTTTTAAATAAATATCGAAAAATAAATATTTATACTCCTCGATTTACTTCTGCCTAGACATCTATATAGAATATATGTACAAATGTACAAATAATAATAAATAAAATTTTACCTTTAAGATAATCTTCCACAAAAATGTTTGTTGGAACATTGTGATTAAGTAGATATGTAGTGTATTTTTCAAGTAAACATTTAAATAAACCTGTACTTTCTTTTCATCCACAGATGAGCTCGATAGTTTTATGTACCAAACTGTAGGTCACATGGGCATCGAGATACTTGCCAAAGCAATGGGGCTACCTTTGTATCGACGGGAAACAAAAGGCAAGAGTACACAAACCGGCAAATACTATGTACCCACCGATGAGGATGAAGTTGAAGATCTCTATACCCTATTGGAGGAGACAAAGGTAAGTAGTCGTCAACAATAAGAGTATCTTTCTTATGGAATAGTGTGCTTTGAAGTTTAAAAGCAATGTAATTCAGTAAGTGACTCATTTAAAAATGAGATACAAAAAATAACCAGTTCTCAACTTAAAGCTTAAATGATTGTGTTGTTATTGACTAAACAATGTATTTTGAATTTATTTAGTTTAGCTTTAATTTCCTTGGAAATGCGACTTTTTATGTAGATGATAAAAAGTTAATATTGCATGATTGATAACTGTTTGTTTTTAGTGATTGGCTTAAAAATAGACAGTTAAAAATCAATTAAAAAAGAAGATAAATTAATAAATTTGATGGACTGACAAAAAAAAACTGATAGTATAATATTAAAAAAAAAAAAACAAGAAGCAGGTGGTAAATCATTTTATTTTAAACTCGTATTATAAGGACTGAACTTCGCAAACTAGCCAACAATATAAACATATTTTTGTTTTCATTTTAAAATATTCTTTTAATATGGTACTATTGAATATATAGATTTCTTAAATTTAAAAATCATAACAGTGCTTAAAATTTTGTTCCGAACAATTTCGAGAGAAAAATATAACTTGTAGTATCTAAACAGGGAACAGAATTTTAAATAAGACGATTCATGATGACTCCAACTGATAACTGAACACTTTACCTATGGAATTTTTGAAAATGCTCCTTTTCTCTGTATAGAGAGGTGTAACAAATTTGCATCAGTTTTGCATAAAATCAGGGTTAAAACAGTAATTTGTTTCTGCAATCTTTTTACAAAGCCATGTTATAAGTTTAAAATAAAATATTAAGCTCTTCAAGAATAAAAGAAGTTTTTACTTTTGGACAATACATCCACATGATTTTAATTTTACACTGATTCATTTTAGATGAAAAAAAATATTTATTATATGTAAATGAAATTTTTTTTTCGTGAAGCATTCCATGAAAAAGAGGGACTCTCTACTAGTTTACAAATATTTGAATTTTTAATCTCAGAGTACTTTTATATCTAAACCGATGAACTAAATTGCTTCAAGCTTGGTACAGAGTATCATTATGTAATACCCTACACGGAAAATTTGAATTTTTGTTTTGGCTCACCTAAAAAGTCAAAACTCTAGTGATTTAACTCAAAAATTTCTCACAATTAAAGACTGTGTTGTAACGAAAAATCGCCAAACCTTAACTTTGAATTTCGAAGAGTACAAGACCTGAATAACATGTCAGAACACAACCCGGTACTTACATTACATTACAAAATAGTTTAAGAATAACGATATTTTTTTTTCTCGCTAATACCGATTTGATTAATTTTGTTCAAACATATTTGTGATCCAGGCTTGTGATTCGCTGAAATTTGAACGTTAAGATAGCAATCTAGAACATTGGTTGAATCGACCCGTCTGTAAGTGACAGGTCTTCTTTTTTTTTTTAGCCTTTTGTAGTCATTTAAAAACTATTAAATAAATCAAATTGACATGTCTAAAGTATATCTAATTTATATATTAAGTTAATAATAACATAAAAGTAGTTGTATATTAAAAAAATGATAATTATCTAAAAAATAAAACGATTTAAAAGTTTTTATATTATTTTACAGAAAGAGCTTAATGTTGAAGCCGTTGCTGTGGGGGCCATTCTATCTGATTATCAGCGTGTGCGCGTAGAAAATGTATGCAGCCGCTTAAATCTAGTGTCGTTAGCCTATTTATGGAGGAGAGACCAGACTGAACTTTTACAAGAAATGATTGATTGTCATGTTCATGCAATCATTATAAAGGTATAACTAAGTCTAATAACTATAAATTTTATTCACTCAAAAAACTTTATCTGGTATTTTTTAATGTTTAATGTGATCCAAGATGAAAAAGTGAGGAAACTCAACACACCTTAACAGATTTGCTTTTAATTTATTTACATATATGTACTTTGTACTTATTCCTTTTTTGTAATACATACAATGCAATTTAATGTAATGTAGGTAGCGGCATTAGGTCTACTCCCTGATCGTCATTTGGGAAAATCTCTACGTGATATTCAACCTCATTTAGTAAAAATGCGAGATAAATACGGACTTAATGTATGCGGTGAGGGTGGCGAGTACGAAACCTTTACTTTGGACTGTCCACTATTTAAACAGAAGATTTTTGTGTATGTATATAAATATTCTTTTTTTTATCTTTGATTTGTTTTTATTTCATAAATTTGAAGTGAGGATGTCCAAACTATTATCAGTTCTAATGATCCTGTGTGCCCAGTGGGCTATATTAATTTCACCAAATTGAGCCTCCACCCAAAGGAACAATTGCATTCGTGCGATATGCTTGTGAAAAAATCACTCGATTATATAAGTGACTTAAATGAATCAACCTATAGTGACCTCAGTGATCCAGATTTAAGTGAAACTGAACTCGAACTAATAGAGAAGGAGACCCGATTGCGAGAATCACTAAGTCAAAATGAGCTGATATCGCGAAGCAATTCTTTTGGGCGGAAAATTGCATCCTCGTCACCAATTCCCATTTTGACTAAAAGTGCCAGTGTTGAGGAGCCAACAATTGATTCAATTACTCTAGCAACCAGTGTCCCAATGACTCTACCACCTAGTCCAATGATTTATGAACGGGAGTTCCGTCCTCTCACCAACAGTCCAGTGGTTGCAATAAACAGAAAAGGCTGGATGTGGGTAGCTGGTATTCAGGGATGCGCTCCGACCCTCGAAGAAGGGATGGCGCAAGCCATGACCCAGATAAGAACAATGGCAATAGAGAATGGCTATGAGATGAGCGACTACTGTTTTGTTACAGTTTATGTGCGATCTATTGCCGAGTACTTGATCCAGAATCGGATATATGCTAATGCAATGAATTTCCAAAATCCTCCAACCCGAGTGTGCGTGGAGTGCCCGCTGCCACAGGATTGTCATGTAGTCATGGAGGCCGTAGCTTTTCGACCGCAACAAAACGAGGGTAATTCTTAGCCTAAGTCTGAATTTTATTGCATAAGAAAACTAATTTAGGTATATATCGGTATGTCAGTTTTATTTTACAATTTCAAATATTGTTTGTTGTGTTACCGTTTGTTTTATTATGTCCATATAAATATATATATATGTATGTATGTGTGTTGCGAACAAAAAGCTCTAAACGAGACTTTTAGGACGGCCAAAAGAGAACAACAGCAAAGTGAAGAGGCATACAATGCACGTCCAAGGAATCTCACACTGGGCACCGGCCAATATTGGTCCCTACAGTCAATCGACAAAGGTTAGTTTTATTTTAGAATATTTAATTGTTTTCATATAAATAATGATTTTGCATTGTTAAGGTCGATGAGATAACATATATATCTGGCCAAGTGGCTCTTGTACCTGGAAGCATGACAATCATCGATGGAGGTATCCGTCCACAGTGCAAACTAGCCTTAAGGCACATAAGTCGGATAGCGAAAGCAATGAATGCTCAGGGACAACTTCGTGACGTAGTCCAAGGCATTTGCTTTGTTACCCATCCAGCATTTATTTCAGAAGCTCGAAGGCAATGGGAGCGACGCACAACGAATGCAATTATGGATTACATTGTAGTGCCGGCATTGCCAAGGAATGCTTTGGTTGAGTGGCAAGTGTGGGCACATACGCACAATGATAGTTTCGATTGTATGTTGTCACGATGTCATTTTTTTTTTTCATTTTTAAAACAATTTTTCTAGATGAGGAGACTGGTTGCTCAGTTCGTGAATACACAATTTCTATTCGACGGCGCTGGAACTATGAAAATAATTGTGCCGCTATTATTTGTTACGTGTCTACAGGTTAGTAGTTTTAAAAATAAAAACGTAATCTTCCATTTACTCTTTCGTCTTAGGGCTTGCATCTTCCACGACACAATTAACACAACTTAGTGATGACATCATTACTAATCACCGTCGAGTTGCACAAAACCTTACTGCGGAGAGCTTTGACGAAATACTCACCTATGTTCTCAATAGATTACTCAAAGATTATCCAGCTTTGAAACGTCTCGATTCCATTAATCTTCAGCAAACGGAAGAGCCAATAATAAGTGATGAATCTGCAACTTCAATTACAGCGTCGACTAACAACCACTTGCCAAAGAATGCATATATTCCAGCAATTCACCTTAAAGTCTTCTACCAAGTGACCGCAACACCGTCCGTTGAACTACTCCTTAACACACTACAAGATTTTAGGACTAAAGTAGCCGACACCGCCGTAATAGCCTACACCGTTCTTCCTGCTTGCAGTTTGCATAATTTCAGTACATTTTTATCGATATGCGGTATACGGCACGAGTAAAAGATTGTATTTCTGTTTGTTTAACCATTTTATCATTATAACCCTTTTCTTTTTGTTGAAAATTTTTCTAGTGCATAAGACAAAAGAATGAAAAACCAGCCGATTGTTATTGTTTGAAAATAACTTTTTGCATTATTATAATTATTATTGTTATACAAGAAAGACAAAACTATACAAACAAATAAATATAAAAATGTTTAGAATGCAAGAAAGCGATATTAAAAATTAACAAAACTGGGCAACAACAGAAAATAACTTTAAATGTGGAAGAATTAAATAATATTAAAAATTTATCCATTGTTACAGTCACTTAAAATGTGTATGCATGTATAAGTTAAACATTTTTTCGTAAGCTTTTTAATAAAAAAATATGTTAAATATTATATTTAAAAAATAAACCACATTTTGTTTTTTATTTAATTTTATCAATATAGTTCTGTAGGCGAATGTAGCATTTAAAAAACCACTGTTAGGACAACAGTTTCGTAGTTGTATTCTCATTTCATTGGAATCTACTATAAATGGGGTATCAATGAAAGCTAAGACTGGGGGGTTATTATGAAAAACGATACTCGTTCAAAATAAGTCGTATTCGTTAGATTGCGATTGGGAAAAACGATTGTAGTAGCACTTAATCGTCAAATTGCGATTAAGAGAAACGAGAATCGTAAAAATGACGATACTCGTATTTTTATTTACGAGTACCTTCAGCTCTCGTTCAGCTTTCGTTTTGGGGGTAGTTGACAAATGTCATTTATTTTTTATTTTGGTTTGGTTGGTTTTTGTTTTGTTAAGTGAGGGGAAAAAAGTAAGTAAATAATAAATGCAATTGTGAAAAACATAAAAATTGACATTTGTTAATAGGAGTGAAGTAAGCTGCGCTTTTAAAAAATTATCATTTTCGTTTTTGTCTGGCAACTTTTTTTGCTTTCTATTTTCGTATCTTATAATCGCTCTTCGCCATGACTTTAGTTTCTTCGAGTTTCGTTTTTTCTTCCGTTCGTTTCGTAATTCATAATAAGGGCCCTGTCTTTTATATGACACCTATGGTGGGAAAGATTGTTTTTGGCTGATGCCACGAGTCTAACCACTTCTATAGAAAAAGTGATTTATTTAAACTTTGCCTTTAAACTGTTCAAAATGAAAGAAAGTTACGTCATATTATTGTTATTATTATTATTATTTATTACAATATAAAATAAATTTACATTATAATGTATGAAATTAACAGCGTTAGCTACCAGAGACTTTTAGCTGGATATTATATATTATTTTATTCAGTTTTCGCAAATCTAAAATAATTGAAAAAGCTTTTTTATAAGTGTATTCACTCTTGATAACAGCCAACAAAAGTGTGGCAAATCATTTGAATCGCCTTAGCTTTCATTTAATACCCCATTTATGGAAAATCCTGATGCCAAAGGTATTAGCCAAAAATGAATAACCAAAGCAATGAAAATGTTTGAATATCCTTTTTTCAATAGCTGCGATGGGATAGATAATCTTATAACCTTATGAATTTGAATACACATTTCATTTAACGCAAGAAAGAAATTAAAACCCAAAAGGTCTGCATTTGAAGAAATTTGGAGTGGTTTTTCATTTGTTTCAGTACCCCTTCAGTGAAAGCAACTTATACAAATTCTGGCCCAGGCAATGATTAAAGTTGTTGCAATAACCGAGTCACAAAAAATCAAGCTTTGGATCAGAAAAATACCTGGTAAATCAAAACGCAAATGCAATGCAACCTTTTTTGAAAAGTTGCAATTACTGAGTCGCAAATAGTAGAAAAATTGGGTGTTGATTTAACTGAGGTATTGCGTTTATCGGGGGTTGCTTTTCAAAAGGTGTACTTTATTTATATTCATGAAGTAAAATCCGTTACATTTACACTATTCATTTAAGAATATGAAAATTATAAAAGTAAATATTTTTAAATAAACTTTTTCCAAATGTTTTATTTTCTTTATTCTGTCCATTTATTTAGTTTTTCTTACATAATACGATTTATGAGTAATAAAATATAATTGCTCATCGTTCAATATTTTCTTATTATTGCATTTTATTCGATTACTTATATAATTTATTATATTTTTATACAAAATAAAATAAATTATTTTTCACTAATATCAATACATATTGTACTTAATATAAAAAAATATTACCTTAAATTATATTTATTACAAAACAAATATATAACTTGTTTACCAAATATCACATTTTAACACAAAAAGAAAAAAATATTACACAGCAAAGATATTATAATTTATAGATACAAGGTAGAGTAAAATGTGTTTTTGATATACATACATAAACATATACATATGTATTTGTTTAACATTTAAAGTGCACTTTTATTTTAACATTACCAAAGGAACCGTAATGATATATAGATGCAACACACTGTGTTTAAAATAAGGAATGTTACCCATTTTATTAATTTACAGAATGTGATTACTTTCGACATTCTTTTGAATTTGAAAGTGAGTTTGTCCGTTCGAGTGTTTATTACGTTTTCATTTCTCACTGGCTAAATTATTGTTTATAAATTTTGATTGAGTGGTAGGTTGGATTTTAGATGAAAGAATAATTGGTTTATCTGTTTTTTTTTTTCAATTCTCGAAAGGAAGAAACACTTCAGCGATTATGAAAGTAACTGTAGTTTCGGCAGGTTACCTGCCAAGTAGGGGTGGGCAAGCAACAGCCTCATTAGCATTAGAAGCATTTATTCTTATATTGGCCTTTAAAAAAAGTGACTCTAGTTAAAATCAAAGCTTAAAAAGTGTCAATGTGAGTCTGAATTTTGTAAGGCATTATAATGAATGAACAATATTTGAAAAGACTTATACATATTACAAGAAAACATAATCTTTTCTACTTCGAAAACAAAATTGCTTGTATTTTGATCTGAAATCAATTTTGGAATTAAGATAGTTTTTCAGATAGAAAAAAGAACTTATTTCAATGATCCATATAACCATTATTTATTAAAAAAAATATTACTTTATTTTATCGTTACTTATACTTGGCAATCAAGTATTATGGAATGGAGTGCGGTTTAATGGAATAGAAATATTTTTTTTTTTTGTGTTTAGACCAATATACAAAAAGCATCAAGCCACAGCGCAAAGGTTATAAAAAGTTGGCTATCCGGGAGCAATGTAAGCTTGCTTGAATAATTACTGTACTCAGCTCACCGAACACGGAAAGAACTTAGTTTATAAGGAAAGAAAGAGTAAAAATATGAAAAAATAACCGTGCTTTCTTGCATGATTCTACTTTTTTTTTAATTTTATTTAAAGAAATAAAACAAAAAACTGCTTAGTAAATTGAACAAAGGCTGAAAGCTCTTATTTTGAGAAGTTTAACGCGAAATATATTTTTGCAGAAAATTCATTTAATGCTCAATAAATCATAATCGAAGAATTAGTATTTACAAATCGTTGTCGCTCAAAAAATTCCATAATTCCATTTGATTTTATTTGGAAACATCTGTACTTTTCATGGATTTAATTAATTAACTAGAATTCGAAAATGTTTGATTTAAAGAAATGTTTCCCTTATAAATAGACCAACATAAGATTTGAAGACCTTTTACAGAACTAAAATGTATTTTATTAAATATATCGTTTTTAGAAGAGGTTACTCGGTTTTTAAAAAATGGAGTTAGGGAGTTTTCATTGAACGACGACAAAATTGTAAACGAAAAACAGATTTGAACATCGCTTTAGCGATGTCGCCAGGTCATTATCTACCCCAGAAAAACATTGGGAATCAAATTTTCACAAAAAAAAAAAAAAAAAAAAAAAACAGTTCCAGGCGTTGACGTTATTTACATCATTCTTTTATTTTCTAAGCCGCTATAACTGATTGATTTTCTTCAAGATACCGATTTTAGTTTATAGTATCTCAAAATTATATATCATGGTTAGGTTATTTTTGTACAGAATTAATGAAAATTTTATAAAATCGAGTGTATCAAGAGAGTGGCCAAAAATAAACGGAACAATGATTGTAAACATTTCTTTTTTGTATGGATACAATCTTTTTATCGATAAAGAGACAGAGTAGTACTAAAACGTAAGCATCCTTTTAATTTGTGTCTAATTGTTCAAAGTGTGAGGCAGGTGCATCTTATGTTCTGGATTTGATATGATACAAGATACCTTAATTTGCTTATACTTCGTAGTAGAAAAAAAAAAGTATTTAAAACCCGTACAAAAGTTATCTAAATAAGAGTTGTTTGTATTGTTTTGTATCATACAAAACAAAACATTAGAAAAGAAGAAACAGTTATTTCTTTAACAATTCCTACACTTCACTGCATTTAATAAAGTTTTAATATTTACTAACAAAATGCATAATCTTCAAACGAAAATCTTATCCTACCACTGCTTGAGATTTTTTTTAGTTTGCGCCATGATTATCTATACATACACACCCCTTAAATAGTCTTAGCGTCCTTCTACATATGAAACCATATCGCCTGTTTCGTGCCGCCCAAGTTTTACGCCTTCGGATATGTTGGCAATTTGACCGTTTCAACCTTGTCGACTACTTTAAAAGACGGAAACAGACCCATTTGGTTGGTTCGTTTATTCTTACCCTTCGAAAAACCATTCCAATGATTACCAGCAACCCTAGCTAAATCTCCCGGCCGCATATGGATCTCATCGTGATTTTTTGGACTGTGAGAAATTACAGCTTCCCGATCGTGGGGGTTTTGCCCACCATAATAATATATATCATCTAGAGACTTAAATCGATGCGCTGCATCAGGGTATAGCGTTTGCATGATCTCATAAGCCACCCGGCAAACTTGCGAGCTGAACGTGCAAACTAGATAGTCACATAGAGATAGCATATGTATATCGAGGATTATTCCATTAAGAGATGAATCTGTGTAGCGTGTGGAGACAGCAGCCATTCTAGCTACATCGGGGTCACCCACAATTTCGTAGTTAGGGTACTTTTTCTTGGCCTCTTCAATTACACGGGCGTCATCGGACGCAAGGAATATACGCCGGTCAACCTTGCTGCCATTGGTTTCCATTGTAAGATAATAGTCCTCGACGTGAGTCATGTACTCTTCCAAGCTATGAAATGCAGCTTCGGTACCTACCTTATCTGTTCGTCGGACATGAACACTTAAAAAAAAGACATCAAACAAAAGTTGAGAATAATAAATTTCTAGACCTACCCAACAATGGGCTTCTTCCAGCCAAGTTTGTCCATTCCATTCTCCAACATTTCATTGATGGAGTGCTTAGGTTTCAAAAGATATTTTAAAAACTGGCCTACCCACCAGACAATAGGGTCTCCGTGCAACCTTTTTAATCGAGGTGCAAGGTCTTCTGGTATTGACAGTGGCAAATACGGTGGTCTTGGAATAAGAGAGTCTATTATAGGCAGCACAAGCACTTGGGTGTCATGTTGACCTGGCCAATTGTTGGCATGCACCGCTTCAACGTCGGTGCAGGTATCAGATATAGGTTGGAAAACTTCTTCCCATCCACCTTTATGATATCGCCACCCTTTGGACTTTAAAATCATTGTTCGCTCTGTAGCGTAAGCAACGATAAAACAGTAAACTACATGATGCAGCTGGCAGCCATATCCGCAGCCCTAGCAACAAAAAAAATGCATATTTTGATTTACGAAACAAAATCTTATTTCTAAAAAAACTTACTTTGTTTAGCTTACAAACTAGTTTTCGTGCATTTTTACAGTCTTTTGGATTTTGGAGATAGTACAGTCGTTTTTGGACTAAATTACTGAGATTTTCAGATTCTTGATGACGCCAGTTTTCATATCCGTCTACTAAAGTCATCCTATCAATGTCGTAGATAAGAGATCGTTTATTTTCTGCGCCCATTTGTAAAATATTTTGTATATCTTCGGCTAGGTCAGGCATTTCAGTGAGAACTCGTTTTCGAATTTTCCCCAAAGAATCGCTAAAATAATTCCACAGCTCTTGGGTATTAGAACGTATGCGGCGATGAAGTTGTTCGTATTCTAAAGTGGGGGGTCCCAATGTGTGTGTATTTTGATAACCAGCTCCGTCAGCGACACGTTGTAATTTTGATTCCATATTGTCCATTAGCTTCTGAGCAGATTGCTTGTCTACTTGGTCACTGAAGGAAGAATTATTAAAACTACAGTTGTTTATTTATTCACCTAAGGACTCTTTTTTTTGTGGATTTACAGGGACAAGAAAATGACAAAAAATCAAATAATCTGCTTGTTATGGACATTTAAGGAACACGCATTTCAACACGTTTTGCCCGATTTAATGACTTCCCAGTAAAATAGATCACACAATAAAATTTATTCAAGATTTAAAACAATACCTATATTTTTGCTTTCATTTTCTAGAATTCTTGGTTCAAATTTCCATCACGTAGATTAATTGTACCTATATTATTCGTAGATTTATTGCATATAATAACAAATATCATAATTTTATAGTGAGGAAACTTTTAAGTTTAATTTTTCATACATAATGTATATTTATTCAAAAAATAAACCGGGCACGGTACTTTTAATTCTTAACCTTAAAGAAAAAACTTGTAATTTGCAAAAATGTACCAAACAATCTTATATATTTTTTTAATCACTTTTAACAGTGTTTCCTTACCATAATATTTTATATTTAGGGTATTCATAAAACAGCGCAAAGCCGTTGTAATCGTTGTAAAAATAAAAACTTTTAAAATCTGTCACAATTTGTATGGAAAATTATATACAGATTTTCGCAGTTTACAGCTTTTACTACGTTTACGATGACTTTACACCATTGCATGAATTCCCGCATTGAGACTAGGTCTGTTTCTTTACTTTTGGGATAAAGCTTGGGAAAAAGTTCGGGAAAAAGTTTGGGCATGAGCTTTTTGATGTTGTTGTTGTAATTTTTAACCAGAAATGAAAAGTAAAGAAACGCATTTGGGGTGTTTCTGGTTTGTTGCGGTGTAAATTACCCATTCGACTTTATTGCTTGTATGCTCAACGCATACAAAATTATACAATTTCAATTCTTAACATTTGCAATTATCATTTTGGGCTCTATTAAAAGATACCAGAAGAAATATTTTAATTTATATTTGACTCCATTGTATCATTTTCATTTAATTTATTTAAATTAAACCATTTTATATACGCTAATTGACAAATTTAATTTAAAATGTTTCGATCAGCTGATTTCTGGTTTGACAAGCAAGAAAGTGCCGGAACTAAAATGTTCGGGTAGATTCTTGCTGGAGGGGAAATGAAAAATAGTCAAAAGCTCTGGCATTTTTGTGTCAAAAAAATAGTAAAGAAACACGTTTTGGGTAGATTTGGGTTACTTTGGGAACCCGCGGGCGAGTAAAGAAACAGAACTACTATTAGCTTACTGTAAGGAAAAAATCAACACACTAGTCGTGCTACCGCAATGGAAATCGAAAGCCGCCGAAAGAGAAGGCGCCCAGTAAATTAAATAAAACTATTAACTGTTACTTTAGGAATAAAATAGAGGTCCGCTCAGGACCTTGTTCAAACTCAAATTTAATTGCAAAACACCTGAACATGAAATTTAAGTCCAAAGAAGAAAAGACTTATTTAATAAGAGTTGAAAATGTTCTATCTTTTCAATTTAAAAATTGAATTAGGTACCTACATATATCTTTGAAAAGGTAACACACATACTATCGTCGACTGAGTGCTTAAACTAATTTGCAAAGAAAACAATAAAAGATAATTTTTTTGTTGCAATCATTCAATTAGAGAACAATTTCACATAAACCACTATTTATCCACCCCTTTTCTTATACCCACCTCATAAAGTCGGAAATCATTTGCCTTAGTTCATCATTTCTCTGTTTAGAGTGCTCCAACATCTGCAACGCTTGATTCATTCTTTTCACTGTGCTGTCTTGGTCAACATTTGCTGGCTGCGTGCTCAGCTTCGACACAAATATGTACACTAAAAACCCCCATGCCACAACGAAAATCATTAGTGCACGCACCCATGAGCTAGATCCCAGAAATTGTCTCAAAACGGACATTTGGACAAGTTAACGAAATGGAAGTATATATGAGTATTAATTTTAAGATATCGAGGGTTGTGTTCCGTAGCCGATGATCTTTTATAATTGCACGTTGCACCCGGCTTTCGTGCTTCTTTGTCAACAGGGTGGCATACAGAGTGAAAATCCCGAGACGAGGCTAATCTTGAGATTGATTGATTTCACACAAAATAAATGAATACACACTGATTTTACAAGATTTAATGGCACCAACACAGCTGCTACGGGTGATTTGTTGTTATGTAGAGTCCTCCGATGGTCCTCTTTCGCAATGAACAAATCACATCCCTTGAACTGCTTGCTCTTTAATTTGTGCGTTGGGTGTAATTTTTTTAAATCAAATTTTGTTAGATAGATAAGTATAAGATAATTGAATTTATTGCGTATCCGAAGCAATCAAAAGAAAAACTCCACCCGTCAACGGGTGAACAGAAAAAGTGAAAAATGTGCGGTTGAGAAGAAATTGATGTGGATGAGAAGAAATCTGGGGCTGATTTTTTTGATGAAGTTTCAATGTCAAAAATTGAATGAAAAATGACAAGTAGAGGTGATGCCAAGTTTTCGATCACTCTATAAAAAAAGACTGAAAAGTGATTTTACATAAGACATTGCTGAACGGACTCAGGGGGTTATATAAGATCAATATATTTTGTTATATTTTTAAATTTTGTAATTATTCATTATTATTCACTTATTTCAAAATATCTATTTCAAGGGGAAATAAATGTTCAAATTTTCATATGCAATAAACAATACGTTTAATACACATTTGAGTTTCGGTAACTCTATGGCTGAATGTGGAACGTATCTTAATTTTCACGTTTAGGAGCATAAAAAAAAACACGCCTAAAGGCTCTCCCAAACCAACGCGAATCCGCAACGACGACGAATTTTTGTTGTTGTTTAGCGTTGTGTATTTGTCATATTTTTTTCTATTGTGAATGATTCGCTGCGAATCGCTACGCATTCGCGTTGGTTTGGGAGAACCTTAATACCTATAGTTAACCCAGATAAATTTCTTTTATTTAAAAAAAAAAAAGCAATGAATTAGTAGCCGAAATGATGAAACCAACTAGGGTGCTTTTTGGCGCATCAAACATCCAGCAAAATTAAGAGGTTGGTTTCAAGATTTCTTAAAAATAATTTACTCTTTATTTATTAAGGGTATTCATGCAACTTCGTAAAACCCTAGAAAAGTTTACAAATTGGATAAGTTTATCTTTTGGTTAATGAATTTTGTATGGGAAATGATTTACACAATTTGGTTAAACTTGTCAAAGGATTTTGTTGCGTAAAATTAACCAAACTGGTTAAACTTATCCAAATATCATTGTGACTCTTATTCTGATTGAATTTCCTAGCATTTAATCAACAAATGTTTAAAAAAGGTCGTTCATGCAAACTTTGCGTACACTTTATTTTACACAATTTGTAAACTTACGACGTTGCATGAATACCCTTATTGTTTTCCATTCCACCTTTTCAGTTTTAGGGGGGTCAAATCTTAAATCTTAAGTGGTAAGTAGAACATAAAAAGGGTATTCATGCAACAGCGAAAAGTCGTAAATGTTGAAAACTTGTAAGCTCCGTAAGTCTCTCAAATTTTCCATACAAATTGTGACAGAATTACGAGGTTTAAAACCTTACTACGTTAACGACGGCTTTACGCTGCTGTCTGAATACTTTCAAAATGTTTTTTGTTTGTATTCGTTTATTTTGTATAAATTTACATGTTTCTACTACAAGAATAAAAATAGGGATATCTTTTGTAAAAACTGAAATATAAAATATTAATCTAATGAAATACGTCTTTACTATATCAAGAATGGTCTGGAAGAGAGACCAGCCAAGGAAAGTTTTATTTAAAATAATGACTTCATTCAGTTCTAATATTAGACACACAATACAAAGGTTATTTAGACGTACAACAGAAGGTTGAATTAGACTTGCAATATATAGCTGCTGGCATAAATTGATGTCAGCGTACATTCTATTTCAACAGTATTCACGACCCGATGTAACTGGTCTTGTATCATTGTAAAAGTCTAACATTTTCTTACACTACAACAACAAAATATACTGAATGTCAAAGTTTTGCACTTTTAAGGTTAGACCGCACTCGACGGAACTGCACTTCTACGGCACTTTTTCGATACACCGCACATCGCTACAGTACATATTGGCTTCTCTCATAAATAAATGATTAGTGCCTATGAGTGAACCCATAAGTAGTACACTTGTGATGGTATTACTTATACGTTCGACCAAGCAACAAAATAATTATTTGATCGCCTGACCGATATAATTTCTCCTTTTTATTTTCAGCATGAAATATTTCTAAAATGTAGGCTCTACTTCCCATGTGACACAAAAAAAAAACAAAGCGCATAGCCAAAACAACGTTTCGTGACGCTTGCTATATCGCACTTGCGGCAACGGAACGGAACTTCAGGCCGCGGCAAAGTTGGTCAGATTATTAACTTTGCGCATGGTGACGCGCCGTGAAGTTCAGTTGTCGCTTAGTGCGATTTTGAAGCTCAGCTGCGGTGCAGTTCGGATGAAGTGTAGTTCCGTCGAGTACGGTCTTACCTTTACACTTTTTCTACACCCCAACCCTATTGCGAAAGAAAAATACACCTTTCTAAAGTTTGCGCTTTCTGTATCTTTGCGGGATCTGTATCTGGCTGGACTTTACTTTTACACGTTCTACAAAAACAGTTTTGAAAATTTCCCATTATTTTGTTTTTGTATTACATGTAAAAGCTAATCTAGATCCAGGGGCCCAATTCCGCAAGTGTGAATGATTTTCCGTGTACACATTCCGTTCACTTCCAAAACAAGTGTGAATAAATTTGACTGACTGTGCATACAATATTTGCCGATTACAATAAAACACACCTTTGTCAGCTGATATTTTTGTTTGTGAAATTTTTTGAATTGCTGCAGTATAACTACAGATAAGAAAGTGTGTTCACGATCAGTTGTAAAAAATAAAATTTAACAATTTTACTAGGCTTGTTGCACCAAATCATGAATACCACTAGTAAGTTAATTTGTTTGATCCTTTACTGAAGGTATATAATTATTTGGGCAGTTGATCATTACTATAACAGTCAGTCTTTTATTAAAAGTGTCGGTAGAAGTGTAAACGTTGTTGGAAAATCTTCAAACTTGGCACATATACTAAGCACCATAGAGAGTATACAAATATTGCTTTAAACATTTTTTAAAACAACAGTTACACCAATGAAAATAGAAACAAACGTACAAAAACAATTATATTAAATGTTATTTTAAATGAGGTAAATATTCTTCAAGATGATTAAAAATAATTTTTTTTAAACTCCTTACGGTACTTAATCTACGTGCCAAGTTTAAAAAATGTTCATCAATTTTCCTGACATTTTGAAAAAACATTTTTACTTTTGTAATTTTGCAAAAAGTGGTGCATGTAGTTAAGGCTTATGACAACAAATCATGGCTTTTCTGAAGCCCGATCAAAAAAGATCTAAACATAAAACAATGTAACTAAGTAGATTATTTTATTAAATTCGCTCTTTTTGCATATAAATTAATAATCTATTTATTCTAGATACTGTTTCAATTTTTGGAATTAAAAACTAATTTAACTATCCTAATTGTTTGTGTACACGATGTTGGGAAAAGAAAACAGAAAGATTAAATCACAAAGCAATGCTATTTGAAATCTTTCCATTCGTTTTTTTCGTCAACTGAATATGCACAAATATTGAAACTGGTAATAAATAAGTAAGGAAGGAAGTAAAACAAATTCTGTTTGAAATAGTTTTTATTGTTTATAATAATTTTAGGTCAAAAAATTTACAAACCATGTTTAAAAATCTGTGTGCTCATTCAGTTCAAGTGGAGTGTATTTTCCTCCAAAATGAAATGAAACAAATGGGTGTTACATAAATGCCATAAAAGTAGTAGTACTAGAATTGTATTGAGATTTTTTGTTTGGATTAAAAAGTACTGGGTAATAATACTTTTTTCATTTAGTCGTTTTTTTCTTAAATTGCACCTAACTCCTAAACGGGGTGAGATAGACCCCCCCACCCCTCCTATAGAAAAAAAAATGTCTTTTTACCCTTCTACAAAAAACCGTTATCAATTTTTGGCACCAAAGTTATTTTAGGTACTCGTTCCACAAATGTTAGTATCCTAATATGATACAAATTTGCCGACTTGGCCGAATTGGCCTTTTGTACCCTTACAAAAAAAAAAATTCATTAAAAGATTGAGTTGCAATGGTCCACTTAACAAGACCATGAAGTTGACTTAACCTTGTAAAATATATATATATATATGGAAACATAAGAAAGAGACAACTGAGGGTTGAATCCGCCTGACAACAAAATAGTGTACATTATGTGCGAAAGAAATATTCTACCCAAAATATATTATCATATACATTAGAGTATTTTATAAAAGTGAAAGGTAGCATTTGTGATTTGTTTGGTACAATGTTAAATTGAGACTATAGCTACTAATCTATGTTATGATGAAGGCACAATTTTTAAGAACATAAGAAGTTACTTATTTACAGCAACACGATAAATGCCATAAGAGCCAAGTTCTTGATTTTGACGTTTAGAAATAAACAAGACAGAGATGTATTGCTGTTTGTTTAAAAGCCCTATCAGGGCCTATGTCTTTTTAGATCAGTTATAATTGTAAATAACGGCCGTTATGTTTTACTTGTTATATGATCTATTTATAAATACAAAAAAAGAACACAACACAATACATTTTACAACTATACATTTTTTAAAAGTCCTTTTTCGGGTAATTGCCTTCCCGAAACGCTACGCTTGTGTATGTGATCTAGATCTACTATGTGCACTTGACCGTATAATAATTACCATTATGCATCCAATTTCATACGACGAAGTGAGGCCCAATTCATCAGATTTTGTGTATTAATGACATAAGCGTACTAGTTTTATTGCACTTCGCGAGGTCTAACAAATAATTCAATTGTTTAAGTTTTCAATATCGATTGACCTTATTTTTTTCGTTCTTTGTAGGCTAGGTGCTTGGTCAAACAGCTTCTTGGGATGAGCAGGAGAACTATAAGGCCATTTGTCAAAGAAATATCACTGGGCATTTTGGAGAATGTGAACGGGACAAGTCAGGATATTCACAAATTTTTATAGAAGTACGAATTTATGTGCGAAGAAGTCGTCAGACTTTAAAAAATATACCATGTCCTTTGGGAAAAGATATGAGAACTGTAGTTCGCGATTGAGTCTCTTGAGTTTAATAAAGGAGATCCATGCAATAGAATAACTCACGGTAAATGTCATCTTTTTTGGGTGCCAAGCTCCCAAGCTTGAAAATGCTGGTGTTTTAATTAAAATTGCATTTATAAACAAAATTGAAATCAACATTTCAGGAGGAAAAGTTCCGATATTTCGAAATTTCGATAAATTGTTGTTCAATTAAATCGAAGATAGGCAAAGTTAAAAATGAAAGGTTTTCCTTTGTGGATACCTTAGTGCCTTTCGAATACACCCGAAGGGTTAAAATAAGGAAGAAAAAAAGTAAACATAAAACATCTCACTTTAATAGAAAAATAAATAAAAACTATTAACTATTTCTCGGCTCAATCCACCAAAATATAAGTGAATTTTCATAATCAACTACTTTTCCTTCCGGACATTTTTCATCGATTGGATCAACAAAATGATACTGACCCGCAGAGCTAGCTATTATTGGTCTGGTTGGATGAAAGCTTACTCCATTGCAAGAATCACCATGAACCCGAAACTGAAAAAGAAGAGTCAAAGTTTGCACACATTACTTCAAATGCTGAACTTACCGAACGCTTTTCTTGAAAGTCCTTTAGATTCCACATCCTTATGAAACCTTCCGAGTCCCCACTCAGCAACCATTCGTTCAGAGGACTCAAATCGAAGTATACCCTCTGATTGCTCAGTACTGACCGACTAAGCACTGCCATAGGTTTTGAAAAGTTCCTCATGTCCCATAAACAAAGTCCATTATCTTTTCTAGCCCCACTAAAAAGTATTTGTCCATCGCTTGAGTATTTCAGAAATGTTACACCGCCGCTGTGGCCAAACAGTGAATGAAGGCTGCCCATGTTTGGCATTCGTTGGTCGAACAAGCTGATTACACCATTCCAGGAGCCAGTGGTTATAATGTCGGTATTTGTTGGGGTTAGCGCGAAACATGATATGGCTTGTTTGGTGACTAACTTTGTACAACTCCTACCTGGACTGGAAGAAGAGTTTTGAAAAATTTCAACGGGTATTCATGTATCTGAACTCACATATCAGTGTCAAATATTCGTATGCACTTCTTGTAACCCCCGAGTACATGTTCACTGTCGCTTGAGAATATAACAGAAATTGCTGCTTCGATTTCGTCTACGTCGTCATAAGCCCGGTAGGAAGCTCTAAGGTCACCGTTGAAGGCATCCCACATTTGGATTGGGTCATGCTGTCTAGATGCCAACCAGCTTGAAGCACAAAATCAGTACAAAAAGACAAAAACTTAAATATTCACTCTTACCAACATGTTTCGGGGAATTGGCTATTCATAAATGGATACCATGCACAATCATAGACTGTCCCGCCTTCCGTAACATGTACAGCAGATGAAAGTTTAGAAACAGGTCTGTCCGGAGATACCGTTCCTTGATAGAGATCAGAGGGCAGTTCAATCAGGTGCATTCCTTAATTGTTTGGCTTATAAGCGCATATTCAAAATGTTGTTTGTAATATTTGCTTACCATCCAAATGAACAGGTACTAAGCAACATGTACCATCTGGAGACCAAAGACACCCTTTGGTGTAACATTGCTTCTCGTTGTTTGTTTCCCACAGGTAACGACCTAATTCTACCAAGTTTTCTTTAAAAAAAAAGTTTTCATCAGATTCCTCAACTATTGTCGGACTTGTTTCGGCTTGGCTGATGACTACTAAGGGAGCACCAGATGTTTCCATTGATACATTGATATCGGAACTAATTGTTGTTTCCGACATTGAATGTTCTTCTTCGATTATGCTCTCGATCTGGCTAGTGTATTGCGTTTTATCATCTAGTGATGTTTCGTCCAAAGATGCACTCACATCTAATGTATCCGCTATTTGTGATTCTTCGACAGAATGGAAATAATCTGCATCCATTGCCAAATCTGGAATTTCTGCACCGGTACTGTTGGTTCGATCATTTTTGGGTGATACCATATTCGAAGAAATCAATGATTGAGCCATGATTTGAATTAAATTCACAACGAAGTTCTTTGCAAAGTTTTTGTTTTTATGATTTTTAAAATCCACCAAAAATACAACCTAAAAAGCCGGTCTCGTTCAGTATTGATGTGCCATGTCAAAGTTGGCTTGGCCAATGCCAACAACAACTGTCAAACAAATTTTGGACAATTGTCAAATAAAATTTCCCTTAAGGGCCCTCCACCAGGGATGAGAGTTCTGAACCAAGAAAGTAAGACGAATAGCTTAAGCGAGAAACAGATTGCCACAGCAACTTTGACAGTAACGAAAACGTTGGCATCAAAAGTTATGTGAAATACAATAGCCGTTTTCCTTTGGAGGTGGCGAAGTACTTGGGAGTAGATGAAAACCCTAATCTAGTACTATCAACTGCACATGCTTTCATGGCGAGTAGATTCATTTTACATGGGAAAGCAGTTTGATGTGTTCCATTGAAAAAAGCTGGCAAAGTACTTGCAAGTACTTCGCCACCTCCAAAGGAAAACGCCTAATATAAAGTGAACAGCGCTCTAGACAGCATAAAACAATTTAAAGTTGGCATTTGCACAGCGACATCGAATTTAGTGTTTAGGTCTAACGTTGATGTCGGTGTCGATATTGCTGTGCTAATGTATTTAAATCCATTTAAAACCAATGGCTCTAAGAAGTGTCATGTGGCTGTCAAAGTTGCTGTTGAAGTTGCTGTGGCAATCTGTTTCTCGCTTGTTTTCGATTTAATTTTTGGAGTTCTCCTTTACTACTCCTTTTTCACTCCTTCTACTCCAAATTTTCCATAAGCCATAGGAATGGAACAGAACACAAAACCAAGCGAAAACGGCACTAAAATAACGAACTAGATTCCTAAAAAGTGTAGCAGATAATGAAAAATAAAATTAGACTTGTTTTATTAAAAAAATTTCCCTTGGCAGACAGCAACAAACTCAAAAGTGTCGATAAATAAGTCAGTAAAAAGTGGATATAAAAGCTGAGATAAAATTACGGACTTGGGTTGAATATAAAAGTGAGTTTAGCTTTTTTGGTGCTTGCATTGCTGTTCTAGCTGTAAATACCAATAAAATGCACCTATTAACTAGTAATTTGCTTAAGAACTACTTCTTTTAAAAGAATGAGTTGCAAAAATTCATACATTAGTTAATTTGTTATATTTTTTTTAATTAATTAGGAAATTTTTGTTTTTAATTCAATAATTTTCTGCTATAAATGAAAAAACACACAATTTCATATAATATTATGCTATAATACTATGAAAATTCTGAGTTATGATAAATATTTTAACCATTTTTTAGTTAAAACTTCATTAGTTAAACGAAGTAGAAACTAGTTGGTACATAAGTAGATGCATACAATAATAAATTAATGAAGTAGATCTTATACATTTGAAGTAAATACTCATCTCTGCCCTACACAGATCAATAGGTGTGTTTTATATCATCGGGATCTGGATTAACATTTAACAGCTTAGTACGCAGATCGAGCTAAAATTTCGCTTCCACTTTTCTCTCCAAATACCAGCTTAACTCCTAGCTAAATTTTGACATAAGATTTTTGTGGAAATTACATTACAAAAAACAGCTGTTCTCTGAAAAGAAATTATGTTCAACGATTTCAAAGAATTTTATTTCAATGTTTCAAGTGAATGTAACCAAATAAAATACATTTTTCTCCTTGGCTTTAATTAATCGTTTGTCTTTGAGTATTTCTCGTTAAAAACTTAAGTGCTAGAAAAAACATGAAACGAGAAAAACTTTGAAAAATTAATTGAATTTAACATAAAGTATATGTAAAAGAAGGGTTGAGAGTTGTAAGTCACTAAGCCCTGGTTCTCCAAGAGCGTTTATACCAAAAATTTTATTTATTTTATTTTTATCATTTATTTAAGCATTTTAAAGACTTAAGAATAACCCAATGTTATATTAAGTAAGTGCAAGCCACCAAATTGGTATATTTGTTTTATGTCGTTATCGGTTCTTTTGAGTTTTATTGTTTTTCTTATTAACATTGAACTCCAAAGTTTTAGTGTACAAAAGTTCTATATCCATAGTACTATATCTCAAGTTTGTTTTTCATGGGCTTTGCATTCATATAAGAGGGGGTTCTATATCCATTTCTGACTTTTTTCATACGTTTATTTTTAAAACAAGTGACATGTCAAGTGATGCACTGTCAAATGACCATATGAGGCATCTCAAAACACATAGAAACAAATAGCAGCTTTAATGCTTGGCACATTGAACCACCAAAAAATGAGTCTCATGAGGGTGGTGTTTATATTTGGTTTGTTTTATTTTCATCGGGATCCGGATCTGGTGGAACTCTTACACGAAATACAAAAACTAAATATTGGGAAATTTCAAGATTGTTTTTGTAGTATAGCCTAGTACGCAGATCGAGCTAAAATTTCGCTCCCATACGAAATTCTCTCCAAAATTTAGCCAAGCTAAAATTAAGCCAATTATTTTAGCCGAGAGGTACGCAGCTCCAGCTAAAAAATCCAATTTTCGTTTCTTACTGTACGACGCCATCTGTCAAAATTTAGCGCGTGGAATAATTGTTGAGCTAAATTCTGGCAGGTTTTTTTATTTGTGAGATTTATGTGAGCTTTACATTGTGAAAATGAAAATTGAGAAAGAGAAATATTCAAAGACAAACGATTTATTGAAGCCAAAGGGAAAAATCCATTTTATTTGGTTACATTTACTTAAAAAATTGAGAAAAAATATGTTTGAAATTGTTGAATACAATTTATTTTGAGAGAACAGCTATTTTTTGTAATGTTAAAAAATCTTGTGTCAAAATTTAGCTAGAAGTTTAGCTGGTGTTTGGAGAGAAAAGTGGGAGTGAAATTTTAGCTCGATCTGCGTACTAGGCTTATGTGTTAAAACTCAAAAGTTAATCCTGATCCCAATGATAGTAAAACATGCCTATTTTGTTCATGCCTCATGACATCCCTTAACCCCCATGTTTCTTGGCCAGAAACTACCTCAATTTTCCCAATTTAAACAAAAATTTAAAAAAAAATAAAAAATTTCCCTTGGCAAACAACAACAAAGCCAAAAGTATCGATGAATAAGTCAGTTAAAAAGTGAATATAAAAGTTGGGATAAAGTTTCGTTAAGTTTAAACTTATGTGCGCCGGGCCTGGGTTGAATATAAAAGTGGGTATAGCGTAAATTGTCAATTATAAGTACCGATAAATCGCACCTATTAAAACACACGTTTCCTTAAAAATCTCTTGTACCTTTCACACGAGGAAGCAAAATCTAGGCAATTTTGGGATTTCCTGCAAATCTATAGGGATCTCTTTTACAGTTGCAATTGCAAGGCAAACAAAAATGCCAAATATTTACACTTCGCTTCAACTGAATAAGGACTAGAATTTTCAAACGTAAATTGACCCTTTTTTCTAAACATTGTGCAGTAATGTATCATTTTATTATCCTTTTTGTTTGTTTATGAGGTTGAGAAAAGAAAACAGAAAGAATTAATGCACAAAGCGCTGTTTTTTTTCCATTGGAAAAATGCAGTTTTTTTAGGCCAACTGAATAAGTTCATAAATAAAAGTTAACGGAAGAGGAAGAAAATAAATTGTTTTGAAATGGTTTTATTGTTTATAATAAATTTAGGACAATGTACATTAGGTGTGTTTTATTATCTTCTATCGGGATCGGGATCTGGATCTTGATTCACTTTTTACACGTAGTACAAAATAAAATATTGGGAAATTTTCAAAATAGTTTTTGTACCACGTGTTAAAAGTTAATCCAGATACAGATCCTGATCCCGATAGAAGATAGCAAAACACAGCCATTGTAGAATGTTTTAAAAAAATGGACAAACAATCACGTTTAAAAATCTATGTGCTCATTTAGTTGAAGTGGAGTGTATTTTCCTCCAACATAAAAAAACAAAATGGGTGTTCATGAAATTCATCAGAACCAAGTTCTTGAGTTTGACGATTAGAAATGAACAAGGCAGAGATATATTAGGTGTTTTTCTTTTTCAGTTCAGAGTAGAGTCCGAACTGTCAAACAAAAAATTGTGTTTCTTTCTTAGCTCTGAGTGTTCAGAGCTCAAAATTCGTGTTTCTGCTTGGTTCATACCAGAGGATATTCAGAACATGCTCGACATGCTTAGACTCTGTTCAGAGCTGTATTCTGGATTAAAAAAAAAAAATGCTTATTGCTTTTTGTTAAAAAACCCTATTGGTTGAGCGCACTTTAACCATAGATGTGAAAGGAAATGTCAGACAAATCTCTTCAAATCCACTACCGTGGAGATTTTGTTCACCCCTCTTTCCTTCTGCCCTTTTTACCGAGGAACTGAAATATGCTAGCAACTCAGTTTCTTCGTGTGAAAGAGGAAAAACTGTTTAAAACTAAGGTAATTTTGCCTATTCTGCCACATCTATTATTCTGCTATGAATTTTCTGTTATAAATCATAAAAGATTTCCACCATAAAAGATCTTTTATGATTGGCATTCAGATATTCGAACTTTTATAAAACTCTGTTATGAAACTTCGAACACGAAATTAGTTAATGAACAGACCTTAATATGTTACCAAAATCAGCTGTTGTAAATAAAATGACAAATACGAAAATGGGTGGCCAACATTTATTAACATTCGGCTTTTTAATATTTAATCGATATTTAACACGGAATTTTTTTATTTGTGGCTAGTGAATGTGTACATTAGAATTCCAGCATTAAATATACTCAAGGCTCTATGAGATGCAGATCGGGGACACCAAAGGGGTTACTTTTTATCTTCGTTCCACATGAAAAGTGTTTTGTGCTTTCGCCTGCAAAAAAATATTTTAATTTTTTTATTTGTCTACAAAATATGTGATTTTAATAAATTTTTACACTAATTTGTATAAATTTAAAACATTTTATTGATGAAATAAAAGAAAAACAGCAATTTTTACTTTTTATATCTTCTTTTTTATTGAAATCTTTTATGATTCATAACAGATTAAGTATACGATTTTGGCATGCAGAATACCAAAAACGTGATTTGTAAAAGATTTTGCTATGATTTCGAAAGTTTGGCAACTCATAACAGAATTCTAAGTGCCCTATTACACGACGACTCTAGAGTCATGACTTTTTTCGAAATTCAATGAGTGCGAACGAGAAAAAACATCTGAAGGTGAGTACCTTCACACTCATTGAATTTCGAAAAAATTCATGACTCTAAAGTCGTCGTGTAATAGGGCACTAAGCGGATTAAATAACAGAATTACGCATGCAGAATACGAAAATTAATGGGGTTTTCTTTTGGTAACAAAAATTGTTTTTTTTTCCCCTTCCGATTTGTCAAAACACGAATTTTGACTATAAAAGCCTTCCAATGGTGAAAAAAATCAATTTATTTTTTGATCGAAAATCAAATTTGCAGATCTGGATTTTTCGGCCGATTTACCCCTCTTTAACTAACACCATTACACACCAGAACAATTCACAGCCATCAGTTTGACAAGACTGGATCGCTACAGTTTCATAGACACAAATTATACACCAACACAATAAAAACGAAAAATCAATCTGCAGTCGTATACCATTCGCGACGAAAAAAATCAATTTTTAAATCAAAATCTGAATTTACCAAAAGAAAACCCCATAAAATTCATACAAAATTTCCTGACAGCTGAAACTTTTGTATGGAAATTCAAAACAGAATAGCAAAATAACAGATCACGCCGAATAGGCCCAAATGTCTCTTTAACATACCTGCACTTAAAAATGATATGTCAACAATAGTTCATCCCAGATTCATTCCATTAACCGGCTGTTTATTCTTCGAAGTTTGTCTTTTGGTTTTGTCTAGCTAGTAGTCTTTTCCTTGGGTTGTCAATCTCCAAAATAAAAATTCTTATTTTTCTTTTCAATTCATAAACTCGATTGATAAGAAAATCTATTTTAAAAATGGTTTTACAAGCTTTGAGGAGATCATGGAAATTACACTCGTTGCAGCAGTTGAATAAAATCAACTGGGCAACAACGTTTGCTCGGTCAATGGTGAGTTAATAAAATTCTTCGATTGTTATGTAATTTAATTTTGTTCTTAAATTTTTGTTTCGCAATGAATTAAATACCATTGAAATAGGAATTTTCAATTTTTATGCCTCAATAAAAAGAATTATCGAATTCTTTTTCTTGCACCAATAGTAAATACATAATTCGCAAAATAATAAGGCCTAACAGCGGGGTAGTAAACGCGGGTGTGAAGACTGGAGGATTGGACTGGTTCTCCTCCGTGTAGTTGTTATGCTGTATTGCGTTTAGTCAGTTGAGAGAAGAACCAGTTACAAAACTCGTGAAAGTGAGGGCTATTTCTAAATTGATCTGTCGATATCGATATTAAATCAAATAGTATACAAGTAAATTTCAAAGCCTTTAGACATGGAAAGTGTGCAAAACAAATCAAAGCTACAAACGGTATGTATTTATGAATATCGTATATATATCAAAATCTCCTGTGTGTGAAATGTGAAATTAAGGAATTAAAATAAGTTGCCCATTTTAAATGATTACAATATCTTATGCAAAGTTTCCTTTTATTAAAATGAAGACTAAATTTTGTAAATAGGTACCTACCTTTTAAAATTTAAGACATTCATTTATTGTAAAGAATTTCTATAAATGTCCCTGCATACCTACCTACTACTTATTAAATAATAAATACAGTTGGATAGATTTATGCATAGATGTTAACTTGCCATATATATGTACTGTAGGGCAAGTTTTGGATTCGTTAAAAAAATTTCGAGATAACAATCAAACATGACATTACGATGATAGAGAACACGAAAAAGTGTTCGGCATAATTCTGTCTAATTGTATCTACAGCCTAAACCGTTGATGCGATTTTCTTCAACTTTTGAACTTACGTGTTTTCGTGATTCCTTAAAGGGAAAATTTAATTCCTTTTTAGCTTAAAAAAAAATAACGGCCCTTGCCATACAACCGTTAAGGAAAAGCTTAATTATCTCAAAAAAACGACTCTAAACGATTTGATTTAAAAAAATTAGTGTATTATTGTAGGTAAAGTTTACTCCTTATAAAATTTTTTTACAAAAAACCGTTACCTGCCATAAAACGGTATTTTGGCAATCGATTTTCTCATTAACGGTTCAGCTAATTTAAATCAAAATTTGTATGCAAAAACTCCTTTATTATATGCCAATAAAATTGCATATCAAAATTTTGAGAAAAATAAATTTTTGATTAAAAAAAAAAATATTTTGTTTTTTTTTGAAAATTCAATGTTTCAAAAACGTTTTGATGAATTTTTTTGAAATTAAGTAAGTAAATTTATATTAATAAATATTCAAAATTGGCATACCAATTTTATTTAAATGTTACTAAATTTGTATATATAAAAATAATTTTAAAAAAACCTCCAACGATTTTTTTTTGCATAGGTATGTTCATATTTTTTAAAGTAATCAAATGGCATACTTGTTTTTTGAGCTCTTAGTTATTCAACGGGTTAAAGAACGATTAAAATGATTTTCTTGTATACTTTTTCTATAATTGCATATTTGAAATATTCTTAAAAATATAATAAATGAAATTTAAATCTTTTGTTATTTGCAAGCATATTACTTAATCCGAGACCATTTGAGTGTACAGTTCGCCCTGCCCGACTGTTTAAAAAAACCGTTTTTCACTGAATTTTGAACTTTTTAAATGGTCTGGCACACTGTGCACTCGGATTCCCTAATATTTGATTCGAGGATCTTAGGAAGGGTGAAAACCAATTTTAACTGACACGATTACCTTCGATGTTGCATTTATATTTTTTGATGCCCTGTTTAATCACAAAGGCCCCAATTGTGGACTACAAGACTTAAATTTTTGTATAGCTTTAACTTAAGCTTTCGACGCGTGTACTTCTGTGTGTCTTCAGCTCCCAAACCAGCCTTCTTAATTCGGCATGAATGGATTTTTTTTTTGAGCAATTTTTGATCATCGGGCATGCGGTAAGCTCTGTTTAATTTTGAATAACGTTTGCGAGGCATTTCAAAAAGAAAAAAAAGTAAAAGAGAACAAAAATAAAAAAAAGTAAAAATTATGAAACTGAAAAAGTAGAATAAGAAGCATAACGAACCTCAAAATAATAAAAAAAAACAACTATCGCTCAAGCGAAATATTAAATTCATATTTTATATTAGGCATTTTCCTTTGATGGTGGCGAAGTACTTGCAAGTTCTTTGCCAGCTTTTTACAATGGAACACATCAAACTGCTTTCCCATGTAAAATGTATTTACTCGCACATGAAAGCATGTGCAGTTGATATTACTAGATTGGAGTTTTTATCTACCACAAGTACTTAGCCACCTTTAAAGGAAAACATCTATTGATTTATTTTTATTTCCTATAAAAGTGAAGTTGTTTTGGTACCAAAATTTTTTTTTCCTTTTTTTATTTCATATGGTCATAACAATTATCCTATAACCATTTCCACAGTCCCATCTATCTCTATATCAAAATTCAGAAGCTTAGGCGTGAAAGCGTAAGAAACAAAATGTTTAATTTATAAATAGCTCTCACGTCAAATTTTGAAATTGAGTTTACCTACATAGTTGTTGCATTCAGGTGGTGAACTGAATTAATCATTCAAAATAGATTTGAACGGCTTTTAGCTCACAAAATTGGGGCTTCTCGTTCAAAAAACACATTTTAAGAGAGGGGGACTGTGCCTCATTTATCAAAGGGCACGATTGTGCCCAGGCAAGTTCGCAGCACTACACCCTTTTTACAGGAACAAACTTAGGCGATTTTCAACCCTCATATACTTTAGTACTAATAAATTCAGAAATTTCAAACCAAACCAATAGAAAGTTTTCAAAACAGTGGTTCCTATTTTCACTGTCGACACTTTAATTTCTTACTAAAATTTCTCAGAAGTGACTTATCTGATTAATCATTAATTTGAACTGTTTTTAGCATGGTGTTTACATTGAATCTCATATCATTTGAAACTTTAATAAATTCTTTCCATTTTACAAAAAAAAAAATATTAAAACCGTTTTAAAACTCAGAAATAGCGTCTATAGAAGTTGTACACAAAACTAAAAACTGCTCTCCTCTAAAATATTAATAAAGCAGATACTTCAATTCGTGAGAAGAGGGACGATATGTACAATTGTACATGCTTCTAATGTTATAATAATGGCATCGAAATGAACTCACAAGATTACATATAAAACTTAAGATGCAGCATCAAGATATGATAATTTAAATAATCTTCTATTCAAATTCAGTAAAAATATAACATCACAGAACTGGTCTAGGTTTTGTTTGAACCAACAGCTCATATTTCAAATACATTTCTTCCGTTAAACGAAAGTTACGTAATTAAAACTAAACAATAACAAAAAACATCAATTCTATTCTTTTTTTATTGGTTGGTGAATAAAATCCAATCCTCCTTGAACTTCTGCTAAGGTATTTGTTTCACATGCGATTTAATTGTGTATCTAGCAAAAAAAAATTAAAACAAAACGTAGACGAGATTGCACCTATTCAATTAACACCTAATTATTGTTTCCAATCTCATAGAAGTTATGTATTTGTGTTGTACTTGCTGTAAACATCTGTGTAAGGTACATTTTTGAATAGATTAGACGATTATACAAAAAATAGAATATAAAAAAAGTTTTAACAATCTTACTTTAATCAGTATTTTCGTTGTGTTATCATCTGCCTGTGACACTCTGGAACAAACGTTTCTATTAGCTACATAGCTAAATTTATTCTTTAAAACATACTTGGTGCTGTAGCATGGAAAGTTTTTGCTCTATATTTAATTTCGTTTTAAACTTATATTATATTTTCTTCACAGGCGTCGGATAAGAGCTTCCGGATTGAGTCCGATACTTTTGGTGAGTTGAAAGTACCCTCTGACAAGTACTATGGTGCTCAGACAATGCGATCGATGATAAATTTTCCAATTGGTGGTAAAACCGAGAGAATGCCCGTGAGTAGATTACACAATTTTGCAAGCCATTTTTAATAGTAAATATTTTTAACAGAAACCTGTTATCCAAGCAATGGGAATTTTGAAGAAAGCGGCCGCGGAAGTTAACAAGGAATTCGGGTTAAAGGAAGAGATCGCTGATGCGATATCAAAAGCAGCCGATGACGTTATTTCGGGAGAACTTTACGAAGAGCATTTCCCTTTAGTTATTTGGCAAACTGGATCGGGTACCCAGTCAAACATGAACGTTAACGAGGTAAGGAATTATACCTTTATACCTTTTTAAAAAATTAGAGCCCTTGATTGCTTTCTAGGTTATCAGCAATCGTGCCATTAAACTGCTGGGTGGGGAACTTGGATCCAAAAATCCCGTCCACCCCAACGATCACGTTAACAAGTCGCAAAGCTCAAATGACACCTTTCCCACTGCCATACATATCTCAATTGCTCTCCAACTGTGCAACAACTTAAAACCAGCACTGAAGATTCTTCATGACGGTTTGCAGGCAAAGTCGAACGAATTCAAAGATATTATCAAAATTGGTCGAACACACACCATGGACGCCGTCCCACTGACTCTGGGTCAAGAATTCAGTGGATATGCCCAACAGATGAAAAATTCCATTGAAAGGATTGATGCTGTAATGCCGCACATTTTGCAGCTAGCTTTAGGTGGTACTGCTGTTGGCACAGGTTTGAACACTCGCATTGGATTTGCAGAGAAGTGTGCCGCAAGGATCTCTCAGCTCACTGGCTTGCCTTTCGTGACCGCCCCGAATAAATTCGAGGCGCTGGCTGCCCGTGACGCTACAGTTGAAGTTTCAGGAGCATTGAACACGATTGCTGTTAGTCTCATGAAAATCGGAAACGATATTCGTTTCCTAGGATCGGGCCCACGTTGTGGACTTGGAGAACTTATGTTGCCTGAAAATGAGCCTGGCAGCTCAATTATGCCAGGAAAAGTCAATCCCACACAGTGCGAAGCTCTTACGATGCTGTCTGCTCAAGTAATGGGCAACCATGTAGCAGTTACCATCGGAGGAGCGACTGGACACTTTGAATTGAATGTGTTCAAGCCCCTTGTTGTGTCTAATACTCTTAGATCCATTAGACTTCTAGGTTAGTTTTTGTATACTTTAAATTAATAATTTTTGATTTTTTTTTTTTTTTTTGTTTACAGCTGATGGAGCAAGAACATTTAACTCAAATTGTGTAAGTGGTATCAAGGCTAACAGAGATCGCATTGGCAAAATTATGAATGAGTCTCTTATGCTAGTAACTGCCCTTAACCCACATATTGGTTATGATAAGGCAGCTAAAATTGCCAAAACAGCGCATAAAAATGGAACAACGTTAAAAGAAGAAGCCATTAACTTAGGTTACTTAACAGAAGAACAATTTGCAGAATGGGTCAAGCCTAGCGACATGTTGGGACCTAAGTAAACACAATCAAAACTATTTAAGACTTTTCTATGCGAAATTCAATTTACAAAATTAATATTAAAGATAAATAATCCGAACTTTTTTCGATTATTTTGTCTTTTGAAATCGAAACCTTGCACGCGATGCAATCCAATTTGTGGTGGACGCTGTCGGAAGCTTAGAAGTGTTAAAGATTCGAATCTCAAAAAATACTTAACTAACCAATCTTGAGTAAAATAGAATATAAAGAAAAGGACGACAATGCAAATCTGGCTGAGAACCAATAAGAATCACCTGTATACCCAATAAAGGTACGTATTCATACATTCATTGTTACTATAATGCATATCCAAATTCGCTGTGTGGTCAGAGTAATTTAAGTTAAACTGAAGGAAATATTAAAAAATAACGGCAACACTTAAAATGTCATAACAATAACTTTTTGTAAAGCTAAGACTTTATTCTTTTACTTTCTTTCTAAATCAAGTTGTTTAAGTTCAAGATTTTATAAAAAATAGTTATCAGACTCAAAACCTTGAACAAAAAATTTTGTCAAAATTGTTTTTTTTTGTACACCTTACGTAATTAAGTATCTCTTTTATTTTCAAGATTCAATGCTTTTATTAATTTAAAGTCGAACCAAAAAATATCAAAAACAATGATAATTTTGGGTACAAAATCTGTTGTTTCTTAATAACTATCACTGTTCCACGGTAATAGCGTTCAATAACTTGCAAAGCCACCACTCGACAATCAACAGCTGTTTTTGCGTGTATGATTTTTGAGAAAATTAAATCGCCGACTTTTCCAGGCTTCCAGAAAACCATTGATGTGGCTATTAAAAAGTCAAATACAGTCAAGACATGTCAGGGTTAGGATACTTACTATACTTATATCCTCGTAGATCCTAGTCAACAAGAAAAAGAATGTATAATCGAGAATTTTTTAACTTGTTTGACAGGAAGATTCACAACAGGTACTTGTGCGCGCATTGTATCTATCTTGTGGCACATTTGGTACGGCAGATGGGTGATTCCGTGCCAACTGTGATTCTTTGTGTCCAGTGCATTTTTTTTATTTAATGTAAAATATTCGTATTTATTTTTGGTTTGAGTTGTTTAAATGGCTATTTACTACAATCTATATTCTACCTATACCATATGGCTTGGGAAAATTTTGGCAAAATGTCAGTACTGTGGCATGTCCGTTCCTTGTTTTTCAATTAAATTAACTATTTTCTAATGAAATACTTCATTGAATAGAAATGTTATTCTTAGAAAAATTTGAGTGCAAAATTTGCTTACATTTTTTTTTTGCAAAAATTAAGTCAAAATACATATTGCTGAAAAAAATAATAATAAATGAATATTGTGCCAGGTTTTACTTTAATTTTTGAATTCAATAGATTTTCCCATAAACCGCCATTTTCTTTTAGCTTCAAAACGTTTGAATGGTGGTTGGTATGCATAGTTAACAACAGTCGTTTTATTTTTTTCAACGTTGTTGTACTTTAAAGTGATATGTTTTCATTCGAAGAAAGTGTGTCACAAAATTTATTTGTCAGTACCGTGGTAGTATTTTTTAAGCATGTTATAACATGTTTTTGGTTGATAATCAGAATTTTTACGGCATATGTTGAAATTTTCTTGGAAATTATTAGCAAAGCGAAGTAAGATCACATAAACTGTCTAAATGTCAATACCTTGGATGTCAGTACCGTGGCATCGTGAACTTTAATGAAATTATTTCTTGCAATAATATTTACTTTGTACCAATTTTCGTATATGAAAGGTATACCTCGCACGGGAACAAAATTCAAATAAAAAAGTTAAGCAGTTTCATTATCGTCTATTTCAGATTTAGTACATTTCACCATATTTTTTGTTCTTTAAAAGTTGTAGCAAAATATTTTTTTACAGATTTGATACCCTGACTAAATATATCCACAAAAAATAAATTAAAAATTGTTTCCAATAAGTTTTAAGTGTTGAAAACTAAAAAAAAATTACAGTTGGCAGAGAATCACCCAGATATTTTCCGTTTTTTTATTAGTATTGGTGTTGAATTTGTTGATATTTAAAGTTAAATAACTTCCATTGTTCCTATAATCGTGACGTTTTTATTTGAATCTTAAGTGGGCTTTAAAGGCTTTGTCAAACAGCGAGCAGCGTTTTAAACGCTGCAGTTAGAAACGCGACAGTAAGATTCATTTAACGCGACGCTGTTAACTCCGCGTTAGCTGAAGTCAAACAGAAATATGTCACCTAGTGCGTTAAAATTATTTCCATCAGATTATTATGAAATTTTCTCCCATATCTCACTTTTCGAACCATATTTTTGTGTTATTCGTCACCCATATCGTACAGGAACTTTGAAATAATCTGTCGAATCAAATAATTGGAATTTGACACTAATTTTGATATATGTATGCGCAGAACTGAAAAAAAGTCAAAACTCTAATGATATTACCTTCAATATGTAAACTGTGCATATAAGTATCTTCAAAAGTATACTCCTTAAACCCTTCTGGAGTTTGGCTTTAAGTTGAAAATATGTTATGAAAACAAAAGTAATACTAAATAACGTACAATTTAAAAAAAAAAATCTGTGGAAAAAAATTCCCTTTTTACAAAATTTTGAGTTCGATTGTTAGTTTGGAGGGCATGTGTCAATGTCTGTATTGTCGTTATTTTTTAATATTTTATTTCGTTTTAAGTAAAAATTACAAAACATCTGTATTCCAACTCAAATTACTCCCACCACACAGTGAATTTGGATATGCCCTCTTGTGATAATTGTTCAGTTTATATTTCAGGAGCACTCACTGAGCTGACGGAGCAAAGGTTTTTTTCCTTAGCTTTTGACAGCCAAACTGGGGAAATTCTCTGAGCGCTCAAAAATATAAACTCAACAAATGAATGTATGAATATGTACCTTTATTGAGTATAGAGGTCATATTTATTGGTGCCGGCGTTCCACACATTTTTTGCCCATTGCCCTTTGAGGTTAATTTGCTGATGATATCTATGAAAAAATTCTAAGAAACAGAATCGTACAATAGTCCAATATTTCATGTGCAATCTCCAGGCATACATTGGGCACATTCGGCTAAGTATCTTTAGAGATCCAGATTTGTTTGTATTATTGTAAATTCTTGTTAAAAAACAATTGAAGCAAAACAAACCCAACGTTTCTAAAAGTTTTTTGGATTATGGAAACCCTATCGCTTTACCGGCCGAACGCGACCATGGATACAAAGCTATCGGTATTTACATGACCCGATTTTTACAGTACGATTTTTCCCAAAATCGGGTGAAGCGAAATGATCTTTCTGTCTGTCCTCTTCACACTTTATTACTGTCCTTTGTATTTCGCATTCACAGGTAGACGGCACATTAACACAATTGCATTAAAAACTATCCCCCAACAAAATTAAAAACAATTAATTTTTCAATTCTGTCTTTAAAATGCAGTCAATCAATCTTGCCTTGCATATGAGCTGTGAATAGCAAACTACAAGGCAAATAGTCGTGAATTCTGACATCGTGCATATGAGTTATTTGCTTTGTCGCCGAATGACGTAAATTGTCATACAAAATAAACCAGAAGTGTTAAAAAATGTTGAATACGATCGAATTTTTCATTCTCTGCTTTGTGGAATGCGTTTGGTTGTTCTCAGAAAATAATTTTTGGGTCGAGTGGAAAATATAAAATTCGAAATTTTCCAGTTTAAACAAATTTTAAGCCATGTTTCCTTTTAAAATTGTAGAAATAATCGATTATTCACTTCGTCGAAAAGTTAAAACAAAGAGTGAGTTGATATTCGGGGACAACAACTCATATGAAAGAAATGTCGGAATTCACGACTCTGCTTTGTAGTTTGATATTCACAGCTCATATGCAAGGCATTTATAGGGTGTCTTAATAGATCTACTGCAATTGCGGCAACGCTGGTGTTAACATGCCGTCTACGTCTAAATGCAAAATGAAAAGTACTGCAATAAAGTATGAAGAGGACAGAGACAGAAATCGGACTGGAAAGATCGTTTCATGTAAACATATTCGTTTCGAAAAAATCGTGTCATATATAGCTTGATTACACGGTTCGTGTTTTCGTTCGATTCGTTTCTCGTCTTTTTGACAGGTACGTACCTTCGTGATTACACACAACCAAAAAAGTCCGTTCGTTTTTCTGACGTTCAAAAAATATGAGTTTCAGTTATGGACAAATATTGGAGAACAGACAGTAGTAAATAATTAAAAATATTTTTAAATCACTCTTTTCAATTTTATATCTATATAATCACGAAAAACCATTTTAAAGCTCAATATTAATTAAAAAATAATAAAGCATCCCTCGCATTTACTCGTTTGTCAAATCATAAACGTCAAAGTTCTCCCAGAAAGAATCTTGACGGTGTTCACATTGGACTGAAAAACTGGATTTTTTTGACGTTTTAGTATTTACATCTTCCTTTACTGAAGAAGTGGGAGCGAGATGTGAATACTGAAAGATCTACATTTCCACACCACTCACCCAATGTGTCAAAAAGACGAAACACGTAACGTCCAAAAAACGAATCGTGTAATCAGGAAAGAGGGGTGAACAAAATCTCCCCAGTCGAGGATTTGAAGAGATTTTTTCACATCTACGGTTAAGGTGCATTCAACCAATAGAATTGCAGGAAATCTCAAAATTTCCTAGATTTTGTTTCCTCGTGTGAAAAGTACAGGAGATTTTTGACGATGTTCACATTGGACTGAAAAACTGGATTTTTTTTGACGTTTCAATATTCACATCTCGCTCCCACTTCTTCAGTAAAGGAAGATGTATATACTGAAACGACAAAAAAAATCCAGTTTTTCAGTCCAATGTGAACACCGTCTTTAAGTAAATTAAAAGTGAACGTCAAAAAATCTCAGCAACTTGTTTCTTCGTGTGAAAGGGGACTTAGGGCTCTGAGATCTCATTTTTCTGAACGTGTCTACTGTGTGAGGAACACAGCTAATATGCATCGTCTTTGTCATTTCTGACATTCAAGTGTCAAAAGCAAAAGAGGAAGCTGCGTGATTTTTTTGTTTTCTAAAACGTATATTGTAAAATTTATCAAAAACAGTCATTTAAAAAAATTTTATAAATTATGGAAAAATCACAAAAAATGCCCAAAGTGGCGAAGGTATATAAATAATGTTTAAATCCCAGCGACTCTGTTCACAAATTGTTTCTTCCCAGGTAAAAAACAAAGCCCCAGCAGAAGTACAAATCACCGCAGAACAGTTGCTCCGCGAAGCTAAAGAACGTGATCTGGAAATACTTCCACCTCCACCAAAACAAAAAATTTCAGATCCAGCTGAGTTAGCCGATTACCAGCAGCGAAAGCGTAAAGGATTTGAAGATGCTCTGCGGAAGAACCGAATGGTAGTCAGTCATTGGATTAAGTACGCCCAATGGGAGGAGTCACAAAAAGAAATCCAAAGAGCTCGATCGATCTGGGAACGTGCCCTCGACAATGATCACCGAAATATTACTATCTGGCTAAAGTATGCTGAAATGGAGATGAAGAACAAGCAGGTAAACCACGCGAGAAATCTGTGGGATCGTGCGGTCGTAATAATGCCGCGAGTGAATCAATTCTGGTACAAGTACACTTATATGGAAGAGATGTTAGAGAATGTAGCAGGGGCACGTGCGGTATTCGAGCGTTGGATGGAGTGGCAACCAGAGGAACAAGCCTGGCAAACTTATGTGAACTTTGAACTGCGCTACAAAGAAATCGATAGAGCTCGTACGATCTATGAGAGATTCGTCTATGTCCATCCAGATGTGAAGAACTGGATAAAGTTTGCTCGATTTGAGGAGAACCATGGCTACATTCGAGGTGCTCGGTGTGTCTATGAGCGAGGCGTTGAGTTTTTTGGCGACGAGTACATCGATGAAAAGCTTTTTATTGCCTTTGCTAAATTCGAAGAGAATCAGAAGGAGCACGATAGAGCAAGGGTTATCTACAAGTACGCCCTTGGCCACCTGCCCAAAGAACGCACAAAAGAGCTCTACAAAGCTTACACAATCCACGAGAAAAAATACGGTGACCGAGCAGGTATTGAGGATGTAATTGTTTCGAAAAGAAAATTCCAATACGAGCAGGAAGTCGCCGAAAATCCCCAAAATTATGATGCATGGTTCGATTATCTGCGTTTGATTGAAGGCGAAGGTGACTTTGCAAACATTCGAGAGACCTACGAACGTGCAATCGCCAATGTGCCGCCAGGAAAAGAAAAAAATCTTTGGAGGCGATATATCTACCTTTGGATAAATTATGCGCTCTTTGAGGAGCTCGAAACTGAAGATGAGACCCGAACTCGACAAATCTACCGTACTTGCCTTGAACTGATTCCTCATAAAGTCTTCACCTTCAGCAAACTGTGGCTTTTGTATGCACAGTTTGAGATCCGTTGCAAACAATTGCAGCAAGCTCGAAAAACCCTTGGAATGTCAATTGGAATGTGTCCTCGCGACAAACTCTTTCGTGGGTACATTGAATTAGAAATCCAATTGCGTGAATTCGATCGATGTCGCATTTTGTACGAGAAATTTCTTGAATTTGGTCCCGAGAACTGTGTGACTTGGATGAAATTTGCCGAACTCGAGAATCTCCTAGGAGACACAGATCGTGCTCGAGGAATTTTTGAACTGGCCGTGCAACAGCCAAGATTGGATATGCCGGAACTGCTCTGGAAGGCTTATATTGACTTTGAAGTAGCTCAGGGAGAGATAGAGCTTGCAAGGCAACTGTACGAACGACTTTTAGAGCGAACCCATCATGTTAAAGTCTGGATGTCATATGCAAAGTTTGAACTTTCTTCCAATGAGGGCAGTGAAGATGACGACGAGGATATGAATGTTAGGCTAGCTAGACGAGTCTATGAGCGAGCCAACGATACTTTGCGCCAAACTGGCGACAAAGAATCTAGGGTTCTATTGTTAGAAGCATGGCGTGACTTTGAAAAAGAAAGCGGTAATGTAGAGACTTTAGAGAAGGTGATGGAGAAGATGCCGCGGAGGGTTAAGAAGCGTCAGAAGATTATTTCGGATACCGGTGCGGAGGAAGGCTGGGAGGAGGTGTTCGATTACATCTTCCCAGAAGATGAAATGTCCAGACCTAATCTGAAACTTTTGGCAGCGGCAAAAATGTGGAAAAAGCAAAAAGAAGTTCTTCCGGATGAGCCGCCGAAAGGTGATGAAATAGCTGAGGCGGACGATGTGAGTGTGTCATCTACGAGCGATAGCGAAGACGAAGAAATGTTAGAGATTTTACAGAAAAATAAAGGTGAATAGAAAAATGCATTAATTTTTAAAATATTTTTTTATTAATAAATACAAAAACGAATAAATTTTTCCTACAATGGTTGTGAAAAGCGAATGTTTATGGTTTCTCAGATCAAAAGACAGACACACCTACAATAAGGTGGACTTAATTTGCACTAGAAAATTGACACAAATTCATAGCAAATTATGAAGAAAATGAAAGAAAATTTTTTTTAAATAATTCAATATATTATTCCCAATTATAATTGTATTTTAATTAGCAAAGTTTGTCAATTTCCTCAGCTCGGCAAGTGTAATCTGAAAAAGAAAAAAATTCAGTTAATGTATATTCATATGAATGCTTAAACAAATATAATGCAAACATCAATTTACACACTTACACATAATATTGTACTTGATAGAATACAAATCCTGGTTGCTTGCAAAAATCAACGAATATTAGGAACAAAAAGGGAAAGACATACGAAGAGTTAGTAAAAAACTGTGTGAGTAGACAATTTTTGTTATTTTAGACAAGACAACAAGGACGAACAGAAAAATTCAATATCAATCAACATCCTCTAGTCGTACTGGATGTGTAAATGGTATGACCGACTTCTTTTCCACGTCTCGCGATAGAGCCTTTCGCATATCTAAAACGTTAATATTACTAAAGTATTGCAAAATATTAATATGTAGAATTATCTACCATATGCATCTTCGTCTCGATCTCCTGAGTAATATTCCAGAACCGTTCGATAAATAATATAGCCCAGGTTTTTGTACATATTTATTGCTACTTTATTGCTTACTCGGACGAAAAGATCAACAAAATAAGCACGTTTTCTAGAAAAGAAAGTATGTACATTTTGAAAAGTAAAAGTCCAAGGGCCTATTTCGTAACACTACAAGACTAATAATTATTTGTGAATACAGTCTGGAAGGCGATCAGACTTGTAGAAACTTGAAAAGCGCATTTTCTAATCTAAGCAACCATGAAATCATATCCAACCCGTATTTTGCAAATGTTTGAAAAAAAGCTGTCGCCTTGAACTATAATTCACAAATAATTATTAGTCTTGTTGGTTTATGAGATTGGCCCCACCTCGTTAATATTGTTGTAATATAGAGTGCACATTAGATCTTACTTTTCAGAAACGTCTTCGAGGAAGTTCATTAACAGGGCAGCTAGTCCCAATCGGCGATAATCAGGAGAAACAGTCAAGCAAGTTACATGCCCATGCCAGTTCTCTCTTAGTCCTTCCGTCTTTCCCATAACTAAGTGAACGTTTTAACAAACAAAAAAAATTATGAAATACATAAAGGACTATTACTTACTATAGCCCATTATTTCCCCACTCGGTGATTCGGCCACTTGGAAGTATTCTGGCCAGCGAGCCAGATATTGTGTATAAAAAGTTAGTCCATAAGTTTCAGTCAATGGATCAAAATTTCTTTAAAAAAAGAACAAAAGTTAAATAAATAGTATGGACTTTAATAAGGAACACCGACGGACGGTATAGTAGCTTAATTTCTGAGGACTTACACGTTGTTAAATTTAAACATGTCATCACAAGTAAATGGGCGAAGGGTAGTCATTGTTGATTTTTTTTATTCAATGGGAATTTGCCGTAGTTAAGGAAAAAATTAATAAAATAATTTTTTTCACAAAAATAGTCTGATATCCGAACAAATTGAACAGACGATTTTCTATCAGAAGGAACAGGGATGGTAACATAGCGACCATAGGTTTGTTTGGTATCGTTTTCCCAAAAAATAGGTTTGTTCCTGTACTTTCTGGGTTTAATTTGGTAGTCTGTCAAAATTTGAGGAATAATTTTCTCAGAGAGAATTATTGTGCAAAAGTACACGAACACACAGAACCAAAATTTCTACCATTTTTTGAACGTCAACAAGTAAAAAAAAACCTCATAAAGAAATCAAAAACAAAGCCGAAGCACTGGAATTTCAATTTTAACTTCTGCATCTTTTTCAATTGTTTTCCAGTGAGAAACACTATCTCAAAATGAGTTTGAAAAATTTCACTTTTGTGATTTTTCACTTTTTTTGCTTATGAAGTTAGGTAGGGCTTTAGGTGAGAATTTTTTTTTTAATTTGAGGGAGTGATTTTTTTTTAAATTTGCTTTTACATCTAGGGTTAAGGTGCGTTTAACCAATAGAATTTCAGGAAATCGCCTAGATTTTGTTTTCTCGTGTGAAATGTATAAGAGAATTTTAGGGAAATTAAAAGAAAACCTCAACAAAAATCACCAGCAGCTTGTTTTTTCGTATAGAGGGGAATAATAGCAGTTTCTCAAGACATACGAAGAGTCAATTATCCGACACTCTTTGACAATGTAAAAGAGTGTCGGATAATTGGATCACATTTTTCTTGCGAAAGCTCACGCACACTAAGGACCAGCAGCCGTATTTATAAAGAAAATTTAAAGGCTTCGTAACTTTAAAATGCCTCTAAGTTGCTCTTAAGTGCGAAATCGGTATCTATAATCAATTTTCACTTTTAAGCAACGTTACTTAAATGCATCTTAACTTAAACGCAATTCACCGCGTTTAAAGCCATCTTAAACATATTTTGACATTCGAGACTAATGTTTTTTTTTATTTCAGCAATATAGGTATACTTATGTATGTTTGTGGGTAGAGTTTTTAAATTTTTGCTGTGGGTACCCAATTAAATTTGTATGATTTGTGGTTTCCTTTAGTAAAATGAATTGTAAAATAAGTTGTTCCGATTTCTAAACATATTTTTCTATCAAAAGGCCAAGGTGTGAATCAAAGAATTGAATAAGAGAGTTTCAAAGCATCAGAAACCAAAATGGAATCATATTTCATTTCGTTTGCATTTAGTATACCAGTTGCTTCTCTTTCTTTCTTATAAATATATGTGCTCATCTTTTGTTTGCATTTGCTTGCAAGCTGTCAAAAAACATCTGAAAAGAGCATGTATTAGTGAGTTTTCTCACGTTACGTTACATATCAATCGTTTAGTTAAGTAGCAATGGAAAATTGATTATAGATGAGAATATAAGTAATGTTATTTAAAGGCAACTTAAATATTTAAGCAAACTTAACTAAATTACCTCTGAGGCATTTTAAGAAAATCTTATAAATTCGGCTGTTAGTGTACACACGCCTTTAAAAAAAATGACTTCATTCTTTACCTAATCAAGATGGCGGTAAAATCGTCAAAAAGATTTCAACTAAGTTCCAAAATCGCCGCTGTAAATTCAAATCTATCAATTATCTCCCTTCCTCCTGCATAACTTCAAATAGCGCTTACTCACAAAATTGCTCAATTGCTTTTCAAAAATGGCGTACAAAACAAGCCTTTTGTCCGCCGGGTAGTTTTTCTGAGTGGATAGATTTCTCTTCAAGTTTTTTTCTTTTTAATTTTTTCAATAAGATTTTCCGTGCAACGTTTAATTAAATGTGGATTCAAAAAAAATATTATTCAATGCTGAAAGTGACGAATTGTGAATGTTTTAATTAGTACATGAAATCCGAAAGGAGGAAAACATTACGAATGAGAAAATTCCCCACGAATTCAACTTTTTTTAATTTCATTTGTGTGGTTCGCTGTGTGGTGGCTCGCTCAAAGTGGGGCACAGCAGCAGTACAAAGCTTCTCAGCAGCGCAAACTTAAAATAGAAAACGTCACACAAAATTGTACGAGTTATTTTCTTAAATGAAATTCTAATTGTATTTATAAAAACAAAAAACTGATAAAAAATAGCAGAAGTAGATTAATCGTGTGCGGAAAGCAAAAAACTAATGCTGAATATCCTGTCTTTATTTCCACCAGCAAATACGGCAGCTGGCTGAGTTAAAAGGCTGAACGAAGGGAAAAAAGAAAAACGACACCAGAAATTCCATCCGTTTTGTGGTTAGGTTATTGCATAAAAATATTGTTATCGCGGCGTGTGAAAAGGAAAAGATCCTGGAAATTGTGCAAAACCATTCGAAATTAAAGTAGCGGGTAAGTTTGCAACAATTTCTTAAGTTTTTCGGACAGATATCCGAATTTGATTTAATCTCCCTCCCCGTATGGCTGGCAATCGAACAATATCGAGAACATGGTCGTTGGCTCATTCTCGTTGCTTGTGCTTCGTTCAGCGCGAACAAGGAATTTGCCCGCAACGAGATTTCTCTTCAGATGGTGTGTCTGTTAGGCTTCCAAAAAATGTGATTTTCTTCACTTGTGAAGCTATAAATTTTTAGTTTTCGTGGGTATTTTTCTCATAATTTGCATTTTCTTTTTTATTGCAAATGGCTGATTTTAAATATACAGACATTTGGGACGACAACGGGATAGAAAGAGAAAATATCTTGTTCGTGTTTTCCTGTCTGCCTACATGACAGAAGACAGAACAAATCCACTACTAAGGCAAATGAGTATTATTTTTTTTTTTACTTTAATTATGTAGGTAGGTACCCACATAACATAGCAAACAACCATAAAAACTATGTACTCAGTTAAGATATTTTATTTTAACAAAACGTTATATTATTTAAAAACATGGTAGGTATATATTTTTGAAAGAAAAAACAATGTGTTATTGTTGACCAGACGCTAACCGATAGTAATTCAATTGACATTTCCCGCCTCTTCGGCTAAAATCTTCATGATATGAACTTGCATTGTAATCTCTGGAATCTCATAAAGTCAGAATCACCCAATGGTTCGCAATCGCCACTCTGCTGTTTATCTTCTTAAAATAAATATGTTTTGAAAAGAAATGTATCTCTAGAATTTTTCGCGCGCAACGATTTGTGAAGCAAAATGATGTTAATCACTGAGCTGTTCGGAGTTTGTCTCCTGCCAGCGGGTTCATTACACATTTGGCTTCCAATACGAATACATCAATAGCAGCAGAGGCAGATTTTTTGCTGGCTGCCCCTCTCTATACACATCGCACATGCTTCTATATCTCTATTCGTTGTATTTTTTTTTTTTAGGTACATACATACCTATTTATATATATTTTATATTTCTCCGCTTGAATTTTTGTTGTTTTGTTTCTTTTGTTTGAATCAATAAATAAAAAGGTACCTACTGAGTTGCCGTGTTAAAAGAATATAGTTTAAAAAAAATCTAATAAATAGGACAAAATTAACTACACAGGACTAGTTCAGGAGAACTCAGCCCAAAAAAGTAATTATTCCTTAACTCTTCTGATTAAATACTTAATTAATAAAGGTAAAAGTAAAACATTAGATGTTTACGCTTTTACCTCTGTTCCTTAGTTTTTTTCAAACAGTTTCAATTCCGCCAGATTTCGTCACTTTTAGTGCGGGCCAGTACAATATTTCACTTGTGGAACGGGTTTGCACTAAATCTGGCGGTCTGAAACTGTTTGAAACTCGATGTGGAACAAACTTTATTCATTTTATTTTTTGTTAATGAACTGTCGAATTTTGACTCCAATCTTGAGTTGGTTTTGTTGATTACCAATGGCCGGTTTAATTTCCAGGGCCTAATTTTAAAATGCGCAGGATTGCCAGACTTATAATAGTTTGGACTGGAATTTGTTAATCTTTTTCTCACCTAGTTTGGTTTTGTAACATATTCAAATCTAGAAGCGCAAAAACATGGTGTTTTATCTATATTTTAATTTAAACTATAGTCGCGGATTCTTGAAACCTATAGGTATATGTACAGCATAGTAAAAGCTTTTCAACAAATCACTGCGGAACAAATTAGTTTATAAAGCCCTTTTTATATGAGAATTCCACTGTTCCAAAGCATTCTTCAACAGCTCCGTTTGCCTAAAAAAAGGTAAAGTATTTTGCAACAAGTTATTGTTGTTGCTTTACGTGTAGAATTTCAAAGCAATAGGTACTAAACAACAACGACTTGAGTGAGCCAATCCTCAGTTTTCTATATGCTACCTAGTCTAGTCATAAATACTGTTACAAGTCTAAACGCAAGCATATTTAATAAGGTATTTGTTGTATTCTCTTCATATTAACGGTGATGTAACGTGTTGGTTTTTATGCTTCACTTCGGTATTTTTTTTGTTTTGAGTCGCTTACAGTCATGAAATTGGGTTATATCGAAAACCGTATTGTTCAGATTTGCATTCACAAGTTTCACATAAAAAAGATGCTATCTTTCTGACCTTGTGACCACTTGAAATCACGTTGTTATGTGTATCGTATGGTAAATTTCTACGAGGATACTACTTACGCAATGTAAGGACTCTAGTGCCATAAAAGCCGTGAAGCTTACACGAGAAGAAAATCGATGAAACAAGAGAATCTTTCGCGGGAAATAAGTGTCCAAAAAATCCATGTTTTGTATCATTAAAGAAGATTTGGGACTCAACGAACACAACACTTGACACCTGGTTTCAGTCAGCACAGAAGCAGAAACGTAAACAAAATCGAAAGCTTTGATACGTCAGTACGTAGAAAATGGTCACAGCGAAACTCTCTTCACTGATGAGGAAACCTTTACAGTTGAAGAACTGTACTAAACACAAGGACCGAGTGTATGCTCAGATATTAAGGGAACTGAACTGAATTCATTTCGAGGGTTGAAAGAAGACACCATCCCACAAATGTTATATGGTTTGCAGTGAGTTATGATGGTGTTACCGGCCTTTACATTGTGAGAAAGGAGTCAAAACGTCGGGGAAAATTTATCAAACAACTGTAATGGAGATGTTGTCAAGCTTCTAAACCAAAAAATGTTTGCCAACAAGCAGTGGCCACTCCAACAAGATACTTCTCAAACTGACAAGGCAAAAGCCACACAAGAGTAGCTCCAAAACAATGGTCAAAGCTTTATTTCATGGCATAACGAAGATATGTTTAGCTTCTTTTTAAAAACTTTTGGGTAACCAATTCAAATTATTTTGCTAACTGACATATCTAAAAAATTAATTTTCTAAATGAAACTAAAAAGAAATAATTGTTTGTAGAACTTTTGACTTTTTAACACTTTCTCCTTATGTGTAGATGAACATATTTTATTTTATTAAAATCACTTTAAAACTAAAATATTTGGCCAATTTGTGATTTTTATCAAAACTGTATGTATCCTATCTCGAAACAGGTACACATACTAAAGGTAATATCATTAGCGTTTTAATTTTTGTTCAGTTCTGTGCATCTATCAAAATCGGTGAAAATGACAGATTCAGAGGTCCTTTTACTTGAAAAACTATTTTTAATTTCTGAAACTTTCAATTTTAACAATCTGCGCAATAAATTACCTTAGATTTATGTACTGTGATCACTGATCACCAACAGCAGAAAATCGTAACTCGCAGTCAAGCCTCGCTGTTTGTTTTAAATAATAATCACATCGAAACAGTGTTATCTTACCAAGTGAAAGTAAATCCCTATATCTATCTTTTCTTGTGGTTTTGTTTGCCTTTTCAAAGCTTTTGGAAACAAATTTATAAATTGAGTACTTGCATGCAACTATTCATGCAAGTTACGGCAACTCTGTCGGAGCCTTAAATATAGACAGGTTTATTAAGGCGTTACAACCAAACGTCTTATCTTCATTTCACTGTTATATTTTGTTGGAGAGATTTGTAAGACCGAGTGAATTTTCTCCCTTTCAAAATTTGACAGACAGTTGAACAGACTTTACCCATTTAACTCCGAAAATCTCTCAAGTTCAATGTTTCATTTATTTGAATGCGAGAGGACAACAAAAATGCTAAAAGATTGTGTGATTTGTCTCAAATCGAATTCCGTTCTTTTTTTTTTAAATTCCTGAGAAGAAATGTTGAATGGGTATTTCTTTGTGTTTCATCTTTTATGTATGTATTGGAAAAACACGCGAAAGAAAAAGATACATATTACAATTATTGAATTTAGAAAATGTAGGTACATTTTAATATTTTCAATTTTCAAGTTATAACTAATAAACATATCTCCGGTTCACAATAAAAAAAAACATTTAGGATAGTTCCTAGTATTTTAGTTACTACTAATACCTGCGATTAATACTATAAACTCTGCCAAACAGCCGTTTTTGTAAGAGAAAAAAAATTTGGTTCCGCACCACAGTTGGTGTTCCAATACGCGCTCCGTCGATGTGGTTGATAACAGAATTGGTGCTGGTGGTAGTCTCCCTTATATTTCTTGTTTTTACTTATATACAACAGTGTGGACTCTGCTGAATACAGAACATAAATAACTACCCTTATTGAGAGAGAATTATGTTTTCTTTTCATGTCGTTATTGTTGTCTGTTTGCATACAAATACGGGTTCGGTTTAGGGAAGGTTGTTTTATTTTTGAATGGCTACTCAAAGTTGTTCCTACATAATAAGGTAGGTATTTATTTTTTTTCAACTGCATTATTGATTTCTTTTGATATGGCTACCTGCTCAATTAATTTAACAATTTTCCTAAAGGTAAATGAACAACAATTTAACTTAGATTGTCACCCTTCTGAATAAATATTTGCGTTTTGCTGTTGTCAGATTGGAATGCTTACCTACGTTCAATAAACAAATTGAAATCCATACATTCGAAGTAATTAAGTACATAAACCTACTTATACATAAAAAGCAATAAGGGACCCGTGTGAATGATGAAACTGTTAAATGCTATACCCTTTTTAGTTCAATTTTATGCAAACTGAATAAAAATTGCTTTTTTCGCACTTGTGGAATTGATTAAAACCTTTCGCATTGCATGTATTAATTTCTTTATATCAATACAAATTTATGCATCAATATTAATTTTATGTTCAGTTTTTAAATAACTTCTCCGTCCTTATTTCACATTAAGTAAACAGATCAACTATTGAGTTTTTTGAGACTGATACCTAACCACAAAAAAAATCAAAATTAAAGCACTATCCTCTTATTTAATGTTAAGTTAGGTAAGGTTAGAAGAGGGGGATGATAAGGCAGACAGGCCACATCACTTCACTTGGATCTCAATGAATCCATTGTGTTCTCCAAAAACTTCACAAGACAAGTATAAGGAAGGGTAAGTAAAGAAGTTAATAGAAGCTTAGAAATGGGGTTTCTCTATGCACCATCCTCAATTCTGAATGAATTTTATGATTTTTTTGCCCAGTTCGCTGGTAAAGTAGCCTTCGTGGTTCTGCCTAGGCAGTCGTATTATAAGAACTCAAAAATCAATTTCAATTATTTTTATTTAATGAGTTTTAGAAGTAAGAACTTTGTCAGGAAACTGACCGTTAGTTTTTTCAATCTGTATTAAATATCTTATTCCTTAAGTGTACATTTTGTTGCAAATTGTTATACATAGGTACCTACTATCTACTAAAACTGCACTAAGTGATGGGCGTGTGTACACAATGTTTGTGTTTGTCAAATCTTTGGTCGGTAGTTTTCTTAAGGATAATATCAAGAAGTTTTCTTCCCAGGAAAAGAAGCTTTGTCTATATTTCAACTGTTGTTTTGTGAGATTATACAAACTAGTATACAAACTATACCAGTCTTTGAAACTCGAGAGCTAAGCTAATAACATTATTTGTCAATAAAAGCTGTCTAGCGTGGAGAAAAACTGATACCTTGTTTACATGGAGAATTGAGTCCGAATTGAATCAGGATTTAGGTCCATGCAAACCTATAGCTCGGCGAGCTGGATCGAATCAAAAATAGAATCTACATATATACCTAGATACCTAGATAGGTGTGAGTGCGTAGTTGTGTATTTTGTTTCCAGACAGTTGTATGTTGTGGCTTTGGCTAATTTTGGTTGTTTGTTATTTGTGGTCAAAATTTATTTTTACTAACAACGTCACACCCACACGATGAAAACAAAACTGTCACTTTAATTCCATTTGAATGCAATCTTTCGATCCGGAATTGTCATAAACCTGGGTGGATTAAATCCGATCCTTCGATCCGCTCGTCTAAACGTGGTATAAGCTACTTATTATTATTTTCTGCAGAACTGAACGCTGTTATCTCCAGTAATGGTTGCGTTCGGCTGGTAAAGCGATAGGCTATCCAGTTTCCAAACATTTTTCAGATACGTTGAGTTGTTTTTGCATCAGCTGTTTTTTAACAAGGGATTACAACAACACAAACAAATCCGGATCGCCTTGATACGTTGCCCGATCTTTCAAGTCAGTGCTTTAAAATTGGTTGGTTGGTGGGTGGAAAAAATCGAAACGTCACATTTAGGTTACGACAAATAATTGTTGGGTCTGGGTCTCGCTCTTGCTCGCACTTATTACACAGTTTTATTTTATTGTTTTTTAGTTTTTGTGATGCAGTAATATAAAACATTTTTACATTCTGCACTTCTGTGCAAAAAAAACCTTCCAAAGGTATATAATTTATATGCCTTCGGCTTTTGTAGACCGCGTAAATTGTACCACTAAATTCGTGCTTGTCGTTTTATTATATGAAGGTGATATTATATGATTCGAGCAGCTCATAAAAATTGATCTCACCATTTTTGTCAGCTAAAAATTAAATTTTCGCCAAGAATTTAAGGTCAGAAAACGCGAATGCTCAAATGATATTATAGGCTTTTTCATTTGAAAAGTCGATATGAGATACGAGATCTACCTATTAGTGCGGTTAAGACGATGTGATGATTTTTGTTTAATATAAGTTATAAAAGAATTGTATTCCGAGCCATTCAATGAATAGGTACATATACACTAATGTAGATAAATCTTTAATTTTCCATTTTACGTACACAGTTCACTGATGATAGTAAATTTTCTATTATTATTTACGTTTTTATTCTTAATTCTGTGTACACAGTCAACTGTAATAATATAATAATAATATTATTCCAATGAAATAACTTTTTGACTTAAACCAATCAATCAAGTTGAATTTAACCTACATTATATTAACCTGGACAAAGCTAATAACCCGTCCAATACTCGTCATAGAGTTTAAATCTTTATATTTGAGTTAGCTATGTACTCAAGGGAGCTGCTGCTCCTTGAAAATACGTACACTTAACTCGATGTACCTACCACCGTTTGTTTTATTCATAAAAAGGAAACAAATTCTTTTAAATCTTCAATCACAGAGAGAATTTACCTTTTTCGTCATCGTCATAATGGCTTTTGTGTGCTCCCCAATTTGTGGCCTCAAATTCTGTCTTAATGGTAGTTACCTTTATACAACAATGCGCGGTACTTCGATACAAAATGTCTTCAGGGTACATGCTTTTGGATTTTACTACATAGATACCTATGTACTTATGTACATGTACTTGTCAAAGAGCAAGAAAAAAATCTGAGAAATAATTAAGGCATTGGTTGAATGTTTTACAGCTCGAAATTTTATAATTAAAATTTCGTGTTTTCTTTATTCCTCTCAACAGATACTTGTGATATTCTCGATTCTCGCGAACGGGAACATGATATCTCACAACACAATGTTATTTTAACTCGACTTTCTACTATAACTGAATGAGTAGGTATACTAGCCCTAAGCCAACTACAAATAATGTTGAAAATGAATATCTCAAACAAAACACGTACAATACAATAAATACACATTAATTTGTTTCCGTCTGTTGGCTTGGCCAAAGACAGGCAAAGAATGAATGCATCTAATGATTAAGATGCAAATCCATCAGTAACACGAATCACATCATAGTCCAATTTCGATTCCCATATCCCATTAACATGTGATTATTTTTAGAGATCAGAAATAATTTTCGACCTCATATTGGTCTTGGTCCCCGTCTGCTTGCCTTTTTCTCTTCTCTCACCAAAAACTCCTCACATACACTATAAAACAGGAACCAGAAACAACAAACCATATATTAATCACACTGCGTGGTGAGTTTGCCGTGATACACATATACGATTTCGGTGTGGCAGAAGGGGAGCATTTATATTTCGCCTGTTTGGGGCGCTTAGCCTTGTATGCGCGGCGCAATGGCTGGTGTTGGATTGTTGCTGTTGTATTTTGTTTTCGTGCACTAAAATTCTCGAAACCAAGCTGCAACTAATATCAGAATTCAGATTCGTGTGTTGAATCGAAAATATGCACAACAAGCAACGACACGACGACGACGGTCGACTGGCTGCCTGTATTTCGTGATAGTGAAATTTGTTTATTTGTCTCTCTTGTTGTTAACTGCTGTAAACGGCAGTGGTGAGTTTAAAGAGTGTTTATTTTAATAAGTAAACAAATGATTGTATATATTTTTTAAAGAAAATTACCATTTGTTAAACATAATGCTCAAAGATGTTGCTTTATTTTAAATTAAGGGCAAAAGGTGTGATGTTGTTCCATACATAAGGTCTGTTTCTTTACTTTTGGGATAAAGTTTGGGAAAAAGTTCGGGAAAAAGTTTGGGGATGAGCTTTTTGATGTTGTTGTTTTAATGTTTAACCAGAAATGAAAAGTAAAGAAACGCATTTGGGATATTTCTGGTTTGTTGCGGTGTAAATTACCCATTCGACTTCATTGCTTGTAGGCTCAACGCATACAAAATTATGCAATTTCAATTCTATTAACATTTACACTTATTATTTTGGGCTCTATCAAAAGATACCAGAAGAAATATTTTAATTTATATTTGGCTCCATTGTATCATTTTCATTTAATTTAATTAATTATATATACGCTACTTGACAAATTTAATTTAAAATTTTTCGATCAGCTGATTTCTTGTTTGACAAGCAAGAAAGTGCCGGAACTAAAATGTTCGGGTAGATTCTTGCTGAAGGGGAAATGAAAAAAAGTCAAAAGCTCTGGCTTTTTCGTGTCAGAAAATAGTAAAGAAACACGTTTTGGGTAGATTTGGGTTACTTTGAGAACCCGCGGGCGAGTAAAGAAACAGACCTATAATGTCACACGTTGAGAATGATAACGTCACAACTAAAAAAACGTCAGTTTGGACTTAGAATTATAGGTATTTGAGTTCACAAGGTTATGACTTATGAGCTATGATGTGCGATAAATGTATACATGTATGATCTGAACATAGGTTTACCGGAAAATTAATTCTTCTCGATCAATTCAAAAAAGAAAATGGTTTGATGCGATCAATTCTCCAAAATCTTGATTTTAGCCAGTGATTTTTGACACCCGGTAGTTTAATTGCGTTCACTAATTAGGTAAATAGTGGGATTGCTGAACGATCCTAGTCTTTCTCGCAGTGATTTTCCTTCTTTGCGCAAAGCAAAGATTTTTTTTCTGCAACAGTGCAGATCTTGGGCGCGTACCTGAGGTGTGACCCATACTTTCGTCAGTATTAATTTAAATTAATTTTATGAACAAAATTCAAAATTCAGAATGCACTTCCTGATAAATGTAAAATCTGCAAGTAGTAGGTACAAATACAAGTCTGCCTCTATTTTAATGACAACGGAAACACTTTTTTTGTACAATAGTATTTGGTCATATACAGGGTGATTCGTATAAAATGGACCAAAAAGCTAGAGCTAGTAGGTGTGGTTATTTATGTTCTTCTAATGTCCATAATGTCCATATCTGTACGTATATAATTCCACAGACACCTTTGTATACCTTGATATATAAAGCTTGTACTTGCACAACCAGAGTTAAGTGAAATTTTGCATAGTTGTTCAGTTTGCATAACGTGTTGGAAGGCAACGCAAGTGGTCGTACGGAACTGAGCGAATAAAAGGAATATAATCCCTTAATTGGGATTTGGTACTTTTCGTTTAATCTTCGTTAACTTTTGCCGTCGGAAGTGAAGAGCGTTAACGTCGAACGCTCCTACACGTAAGTGGACTGACAGCTTGTTGCAAGAATTAAAATGGTGTAATAAAACTAAATTGAATTTTGCTTTTGTTGCAAGTTTTTTTTAAACTTTTTTTTTGTTTGCTAAATGAATCTTAATCATTTTAGTGGATTTATTTGCAAAGTAAATAATGGAATAGTAGGTACATAATAAGAAAATTAACATTGAATAAAAAATAATTTTCATTTTATGTAGGACTTGTGAAATTAACGTTTCGGAAAGCTACTTATTGGTCGGTTTTGACAAATTAATATATGATATAACTCAATTTGACGTTTACCAGCTGTTGATTTTGTTAACATTTTGTGAAGTATTCAAGTATTCAATTGATATTGCCTAAAGCAATAGACTCTAACAAGGGCCTAGTAAAGGCATTATCTAGCTGCCCATAATCTCGTAAAGGCCCTATCTACAAAATTTCGGATTTTGGCTTTTTTTGCAAACTTGGAGCTAAGGAATTGTCTCTGATTTATTCATATATATTTTTTGACGCTAGATCTTTAAATAAGACAGAAAATAGCTAATTCGAAAAGCCATAACTAACCACATGGGCCTTTTATAAACTGCTGCTCACAGAAAACAGACCCACTTTATTGTTTTAAAAGGCGCTATGTGGCAGTTAGGGCTTTATAAAAATTGCCCATTATTTTTTGCCTTTGTATATGTTTATGTTTGTTTTAGATTTTTAATTTATTTAAAATAAGGAATTTTAATACAAATAGTTTGTAAATTGGGGTACATAGGCCTTATCGATTTATTTTTTTAAACACAAAAGGCGCTATCTACGCTTTTTTATGTAAATACTCAATTTTAATTTAAACTAATTGTAAAAAATAAAGCACACATTAGGCTTTAACACTTATATTTTCTGGAATTTGTTTGCGTTTTATATTCATGTAGCGATAAGCGATATAGCGTTTTCCTTTATAACTTAGAAGTATGAAAATTGTAGTCAGGGCCTTTGCTAGATTATGGGCAGCTAGGGCCTCATCATATTTTTTGTATCGAGGCAAACAAAAACTTTTACTCTCTTTACCATGTCCAAAAAATTAACCACTGAACTAATTTGCAAAACACTTGTGCGTGCACTGCTTAAAATGATTAAATTCATGTTTAATTTTTTTATGACTTTAGTCCAATTGCGTTTTGACTAGGCAAGATAAAAATCCTGCAAATTATATTATTCTAGGATCTAGTTAATAACGTTAGTGGATACACTTTATTTAAAACAGACTAAAAGAATTGCTTTTTGGCTAAACAAACGTAATTGTTTTTTTTTTTATAATTTGATATCCATTTAAAGCCAATGTTTTAGAAAAATATACCATTCCAAGAATAATTTACCGTAGTATTAATGCTTAATTTGGAAACACCCTGTACCTATTTCCTTGCCTAACTAAAACAGATGTAGAATAATACTCTTTCGTCAATAGCTTCATTAACCGAAATGAGCTCATTCGAATTCGGTTGCCAAAGTTTCATTTACTTCATTGAAAAGTTACACGTTTCCCTTGTCATTTTTAGTCGACTCTATCAAATCACTAGGTACTAGTACAAAAGTCCCCGGTGAAGCTCGACTGATTCACCACCATTCTGAATTGCTCTTGTGAACTTTTTTAGTCTCTACGTCTACATACTCGGCTACAAAAAACTCAAGTCACAAATTTATAATAACTCACCATAGGGTCAAAGAAACGTATTACTTGCCAGCTTGCTTGCCCAGTTTTTACTACCATTTATTCTTTTTGCAGTTCGTCAGTCATTACATTACTTGACGACTTGACTCTTTACTTGTTATTATTTTTATTAATATTAATGCTTTTGTGTTCTCTATTTACACTTTGGCCTGCATTGTGTGTTGTGTGTCATGTCGTCATGTCGTCATGTGGCTCTCTTCACGGATTTTCCACACGACTTTAAATGGGAAGGGAAAACTTGCAACACAATATACAAGTGTATTTTCAAGCTTTAAGTAAATTTGATTGTTCTGTTTTTGGGCTCTGCTGATTCTCACGAGTTTATTCGGATTTACCTCTCTGTCTCTCTCTCTCTCTGTTTCTCTTTTTGGACTCCCCTTTTCTGAGAAACGAGACGTGAAACAACCACAACTATTGGATACTGGTTTGACTTGACGTCTTGACGACTTCAAACGATGGCTATACGTACTCGTTTTTATACTCAATTCATAATCGCAAGTATTCATATAAAATATTGATAAGTTAAAAAAGTAATAGATACCGTAAGCGAGTAAAAAAGTATGTGTAGTTTTCATTACTCGGTGGAGGTCGGCTGGTTGAAATAAAAAAATTAAAATATATAGAACGCGTTGGGCTCGTCGCGATGAAAGGGAAGGGGAGCGCAGCCCTGCCAATTTCTCTTGCTACAATCTGTTCCAACCACATAAACAAGGCAATATCAATATACAACACACTTAAATGGTGCAATGAATAACGTAAAATGAAATGAAGAAACATAACGTGTGGTGAGTTTGTCTTTTAGGTTTCCGCTGATTGGCTGAGGGGCTGGGGGTTCCGGGGGGCTAAGATGACTCGGATTTAATTTTTTCGTTCATAAAGTTACACACACTTTTGTCTACCCATACGATTTTAATTTTATTGTAAAAATTAATTAAATATCTAAAGGTTTTTAAACTCAGATTGAATTAAATGAAAATACCTATTTAAGTAGTTTAAGCTGTGAACGATGTGTGGTGAGTTGTATTTTACCATATTCTTTTTGTCATTAAGTGACTAATGTGAAATGTTCTCCATTCATATCATTTGATTGTTGAGTTGAGGCTTAGTTTTGATGTTTTATTAAGTTTTTGTGCGATTAGCCTTCCCGCCTTCTTGCCACATTGTTTAGTTTGCAATGTGCAATTAGCAAGTAAATTGAGTTGCAATAATAGGTTTTTTTAAATTTTTATTTTGTTGTCTTTTTCATCGCTAACACGGAAAAAAATAACACAAGGTCGTCTTTGGAAGACGCATTATTCTTCATTTAAATAGAAAAAAAAACAAACTGTTGGCAACAGAAACCAGATTAGGTTAATATTTCCGAAGGGAATTTGAATCGGTGTTCAGAACTGCTTAATTGGGGAGATATCCTAGTCTAAGGGACAGTTTGTTCCCAGATAATCATCATTAATCAGAAAGAATATATTGCAAAGATTCAAATCTTCGATGCTCTATAAAATTTTTTGAAGCAAAAAGAATTCCTAGAGTAACGTACAATTTTGTTTTCACATTAAGACTTAAGATTAAAAGTTTGAGCCAATAAAGAAATTTCGATATCAGATTCAGAATCAGCCACCCCATTTCTGACGAGCCTGAATAGCTAAGGTGGGAAGCTTTTCATGGTATGGAGGATTTAAATTTGCTCACAAGAGAAAAATATTTGCAGTTTTTAGGTGGCATAAGCTGAAAAACGATCGCCAGACCTCTGGCGAAACACGCATTAAACATTACGCCGTCGGGTAATTCGGTTAAATTTTATTGTCATTTAATATTGTATGACGTATTGCCAAAAATAATGCAAAATTAATATTTTTAGATTAGATTTAGATTAAACATCTCAGGCAATTTTAGGGTAAGAGGAAAAAGTTCGGTAGCTAACGGACAAATCGGTCAGTTTTGTTAAGCAATCTAATTTTGAAAGCAACAAATTTGTATCTAGTACAACAATAATTGTAAGCTTGCAATCTTAAAAATTAATAATTTAAAAAATAAGTGCGTTATATACCATAAAACGGCATTACTCCACGAAACGAAATATCCAAAGTCTATTATTTTTTGTCCTTCTATTATGAACTTCGAAATTATCTATTACCAAACCCCACAAATTCGAATTCAATTTGGCCCTGGAATTCAATTTTACCATGCTATTCATTAGGTAATGCTGGAATGTCAAAGTGATATGTTTATCATAATTTCTTCCGTTTATTATCATTTATGACTTACCGTGTAATTCGTCTAACCTGCGTGTGTTTTCGTCATAAAAAAATGACATTATCAACTGACATTTAATTTTTGCATTATAATTGCATCGTGCTCATATTATGCTCAGATTATTATGCTTATTATGACAAAATACAAAATACTCATTCTTTTCTGTCACATCGCTAGAATATTCAGCACGTTATAATGTGACTTCGTATAGTTCTGTACATATGTACATGATTAGAAAACTCCTAGCATAATGACAAACATAAATGAATTTATCCATTGTTTTGTTGTTGTTTTGGTCATAATACTGTCAGTTTTCCAGGGCTGTAAATGCGGCATAATGCTTGATTTGAAGGACTGGAGAACTGACCAAAATAAAGAATGACCAGAGTTTGATCATTCTTTTGACAGATGAATTGGCATTATATTGCCAGGACACTCATTCCGTAAAACGATTTATCACTCGACATTAGTCTTGCATTCCGTAAAACTGAAAATGACTATCGTTTGGGCGATAACGTTTTGAAAATCAAATATTTGCTTCATGTAAGTCTATAATCGCCAATACGATAGCGTTGATACGATATCTAAATAGGTATCGTTTGCATTAATTTTCAAGCTCAACCAATACTTTTTCATGATTGTAAGTTTGTAGGAGACTGTAATTGAATAACTGAGTAGCCGAAATCGGCTTTTGATAAATCTAACAAAAATAAATTGGTTATTTAACCAATGAAAGTGAATATAGACGGTTCATACACATAAATACCAATATAGTAAAGTCTTTCTTAACGCCTGAAAGGACCAGTTAGAACGTTTTTGATTTCAAACCCCCATATTAATAAACGACGGATAACAACGCGTGTATAATTCTTATTAACAAATGTGTAATAATAGTCTGTGATGTGTGCTAACGTACTGATAACTTTAACTGCCAAATTTTAAGTTCTTAACGAAATGATAAAAACTGGAAAGGAATCATCAAGAATCAACAAGAACAAATATAAAACGGACAAGTTGTTACTGTGTGATATCAGTTTTTTATAAATACTGCTGTAAGGAAATTAAAGATTTTTTGTTTCAACACCAACCGAAACCCATCAATGTAATAAAAAAAAGTCTTTAATTTTTCTATATGATGTGCAAAAAAAAGAACACAAAGCAAAATACTGAAAGTTGAATTTTCAACGAAAGCTTTCAAACAATCAATACAACGGTATTTTATATCTGAAAATAATATATTTGACACAGCAAGACATTTTTTGTTTGATGTGCGATAAATGACAAACATTAGCCCTGCTTTGGTGAGTGTGTATAGGCAGTTCAGCTAATTTTTACAAGTAAACAGTTACGTTCAAAAGTTTTACTATTGCATAATATGTTTGTTTAGGGCACAAGTATGCTTAAACATGAAAATGCTTCTAAATTTATTCACCCTTGCGTTTCTGAGACAATATTCGCACTGAAATTTTTCAATCTGTTTGATATAACTCGGAAACTAAGCCGAATTTAAAACTGTTTGTATAAAATTAAACTTCATATCGAGATATCGCGGTTTAAAAAACTAAACAATAATTTAAACAGGAAAAGGTAATGAAAACAAAAATTCGAAAAAACCAAAGATTTTCTTAATTTTTTACTAAATTTTTTCGGGGATATGTTTAAACGATATAAAAAGACACTATGACGTGTTTTTATTTAAAACTGGCAGAGATATACCGATACAAAATTTACCATTTCTTATTAACCCTTGAACTTAATTGAGGAATAATAGGATTTTCACTTTTTAATTTTCTTTTCAGAAATTAATAAGAAAACAAAATCAAGGATTACCTGCCGAATTTTAAAATGTGTATTTTCCTTGTGTGCGTCACTTTTTTTTCTTTAGTATTTCCAACAGAAAAGAGTTAATATTTAATAACATAAGTTACAAATATGAAATATTATTTTATTTGCATAAAGAAGAAAATGACACTATAACACAAATAACACTAGTTTACAAAATTTTGGGTCACGATATGGTCCTTAAACAAAAAAAAATAGGTACATTTTCTAAACTTTTTTGGGTCGCTGAACACGAAAATGAAAATATTTTTTTTTTTCCAAAGAAGCGTTTTCGAGATATGCGCAAAAATCATTTTGTCAGCTCTTTTTCAGATACTGGCACAAATCTCGCTAACTTTCATTAAGTATATATTTTCTGAATCGTCTCATCTGTCTCCTTCCGATAATATACTGTTTGTGTAAGTCGGATTGAAATTTAATAAGTTACAAGTACTAAAAGTTTTTGGTTGCTCCATTATTTTAAATAATTTTACTCGGGTGAAAAGCAATAATTTTAACAAAAATTTGAGCTAAATTTGCCAAAATCGGACGATGAAAATGTTGGAGTTATAGAAAAATGAGTGAAAGAAAGAAAGAATTCCAATTTATTTAAATAAAGTCATATACATATATGTATATTAGGGTCTGTTTTTCCCCAAAATCATTTTTAATTATCAGACACCCCTAGAATCAAAAACTTTATTTTAAGGTACAATACCTTAAAGTAAAGTTTTTGATCAAAACAATTGTGTCTAAGGTGATAAATCGGTGCCTCATAGGTCATTTCTTTTTCCATAAAAAAATGTTTAACTATTTTAATTGGTTGAGTTAATATGTAAATTAAAAAAATAAAATATTTTGAATTTGCCACCTTTTGATCGATTTATAAATTTCACCTTTCGATCTAAAACCACGTAATTTATTTTATTGAATTAAACAATTAAAAATATCACCTTTGTGCTTTTCCAAGTTGCATTTTCATTTTCATATTGTTCTTGATTAAACTTCCTTGGCAATCGATATTCCATTCAGGGTTCTAGACCCGATTAAAAAGTACCAAAATTGAAAATGTCACCCTTTGTTCCTAAGCTCTTCAATTACTCCTTAATTGCTTATACACTCTTTCCAAAAAAGCGGCTATTATTGTTGTATTTTGGGTGTGGTGGCCGTATTGAAAGGCATGTATTTTTGGCAGCTACTCATGAAGCACATCGAAAGAAAAACGTGAGAGGTTTTTAAAGCTTGAATTTGAATCCAGGTCCCAATCATGAAATACAATTGCAAAAAACACATATTTTCCTAAATCTTTAAATAAATAGACGGATAAATTAAAAACTTCCTATTGAATTGGGTCTTGATTTAAAATGGTTTAGAAAATAACCCCTTAAAACGATTAGTAAAAAAACAAGACCGAAACAAATATAAACACAAGTTCCTTAAATATTAAAATACTACTCTATTTCTTGCTGACCAATTTTCTTAGATTATTTAGATTTGAACAAATCGTACATCAAACTCTTATGATAAACATTACCTACCCCAAACAAAACAATAGCGACCTACGACGAGCGGCACAATAAGCAAAAGACAAATTTTTCATCGATGTCATCTATGCCCATGATGACGAAAGCACCACGACGCGCCGCCGAACGAGCGAACGAATGACCGAGCAGTGTCGTAGTAGTTAACAAAACTCTAGTCGGGGATTCCTTCGGCGCCGCCTGCCTTGGATAAATACCAGACTAGTAGCGCAAGCCTAATCATCAGTAGAAGCATTAACGGTGTTGCTAGTTTGTATTGTTAGTGTGTTACCTTCCGCATCAAAGAGCTACTCACAAATGTCGACCGGATTGCCGCTACAGAGTGCGAATGCAGGCGCAGATTAAAATTATTCCAAAATTGAAACAGGAGAGCCAGCTAGAGTTTGGGCGCGCGAGAGAGACGACCCAGCAACGAAGCGAGTGAGAGTGACATTTAATTTGTATATTTTGCCTTCGTCTTTGAAAAGTGGAGGGAATCATTTCGCCCCACTTCACGTAAATATCTTTACTATATTTAATCTGTTGCACATTTATTTTACTATTAATAGATAGATTCATTATCTTAAGAAGAAGCTATCGGTCCCTAATCTTTGGCCTTGACCTTCGATCATCATTCCTTAGCACAAAGGGAGTTTGAACTTTTCCATCCGGTGTCAGTCATATTTTCTTGTAGAATTGAGTTAAAGATAACACCTAGCACCATCAGCTTTCCTGGTTCTGGTACTAAACCAAACATCTATCAGTAGTGTGGCACGTGTGTGGCTTTGATAATGGACCTCAATATGATGTCGACCGACTAGCGGTAGACCGGTTTTCATATTTTGCATTTGCATCGATGAATTTTCTGTTCGTTTTCTTTACGTTGTTTTGAGAGGAGTAAAAAACATTTCTTTGGTATAATGATAGGAATTGCCAACAGGCGGCAGTACTTTTTGTTTTGGTTAGATGTCATTGAACTTTTAGTTTTACTTGCCGGTACTTTTTGCGGGGTGTGAGCGAATGCCATCGATAGAGGAGAGAGTAGAACACCCGTGGAAGAAAAAGAGTGTGGTTGATAACAAACAATAGCAGCTGTAGTGGCGGAAATCACAGACTCAAAAAGATTGTGTTGTTTGTAGAACGAGTACCTGTGTTATATGGTATTGGCTGGTTGATATATTGCTTTAAGGGGCTTATTAGTCGATGGTAGATAGTTAGTATTTGTTTTTTATACTTTCAGTTTTCATTTCCATGTATCTTTTGGCATGAAGTTTTCGTCGAATTTTAGGATATCTAATAATAATTATTTTTTGACTTATGTGCATATATGCAAGCTTCATCATTTGTGATATATTTCGCTTTGCCTTTGGGGTGCTTATTTGAATTAAGGCCTTTTCGATATGTTTTTGTTTTTAACAACTAGGTGCACAAATAAAAGAAGGTAAGGTTTGAGTATTGTTTTCGGGAGATCATACCCTCCTGGCTATATCATATTTCGGGTTGACCAACATATGTAGATACAGGAGTTATAGTGTTCCCTCCCAGGTAAAATTGAATTCGCCATAAATGACTCTGCTTGATATTTGTTTTTAGAAATATGAAGAAGGAAGACTTGGCAGTGGTGTATAGATTTAAAGTTGGTCAACACATTTTATTTCCTGTATTTTTTTTTTGAAAAATGTTGGTGTGATGTGATTTGCATAGTGATTTACTTGATGATTACTTTTAGAGTTCCATTTAAAGACGCTTTCAATGAATACCGTAGAGAATAGTGCTGTATTTAGAACAAGGCTGTTACTCTAACTCGTTGCACTGATAATCTATTATTTTCGCTAAACAATTAAAAAGAATGTTTTTTTGAAGAACATTTTTGGCAAAAAATTGTTTCAATTTAACTTTTTGAAGAAAAATTTAATTTCTTTTTTCAATTTTTGTTCACTTGAAAACAATTTTCGCTGAACCTAAATATAAAAAGAACTTAAGTTGAAAATAAAGCATACGAAGGTACCTCTGACTTTCCAAAAGGCTATAATACTGCATGTGTTGTCGTTGTTTTCAATTATTTTTGTTCTCTTAAATATTATTTTTTTTTATAAAACTGCCTCCGGTCCAAGCGGGGGGAAATATTACCCCTCTCCAATTGAATTTTTATTTTTGAACTTTTTTAAACGACCACTCCGATGTACATAATGTACTCATATGTATGTCGCGTAGTGTTGCTTCTAAGTCTTTATTTTTGAGAAATTTAAAAATTACGAAAACTCTTTTATTTTGTTTTGAAAAATTTCTTGTATTTTTTTTAATTCCCCTATCTCTAAAACAGGGAGTAATATACCCTCTTCTGATATGACTTTTCGTTTTCTTGAAGTATTCTTTCATTTTCTGGCCCCTTGTCGCATCGCATAGAAAATTCATCAGTTTTCTCCTAAAAAAGTTTTTTTTTTGGATTCGCTTGCCTAGTTATTTTTTGTAGCAGTAAATTACATGAAAAGAAAAAGAGAGTTGTTTTGGCTTCTATTTGTATGTGAGGAATCCTGTTTATATATTATTCTCCTGTTGTGTCAAGAATGGAGGAAAATTACTGAGGACTCAAGAAATATAAACTGGCTAACTATAACGCAAACAAATTGCCCTGTTTCGATTTGAGTTTGAAAAGAAAATGTTGGAATGCATGTGATGTATGTATGAAACAATGAAAAAAGTTTAAATCTGTTCGTAAAATAAAAAAATAATTTTTTTGGGGAAACATTCTATCGTAACAAAAAATACAAAAACATGTAGGTAATTCAGACACGGCTTTTGTGTACCTTTCCATTTTCTTAAAATCAAACAAACCAATAAAGCTTAACATAGTTTATTGAATTAGACACAAGAATATATCAGCTTATATATAACTATACACAAACTTTAAACTGCTTAAAATATTTTATACAAATTTAATAAAATATATGGTAACTCACGTTACAAAAAGTCGTAAACTCAAGTTATTTTTCGTTTTCAATTTAAAAAATATAGGTTGAGTCTTTTATAATTTCATTTTATTTTCAGCCATATTATGTTCATGTAGGATATTTTGCAATTCTCATTTTAAAACTAGCGAGCAGTAGAAGCAAGTTCATTTGAATTGCCCCGCCCTACTTTTGATCCATGATTCGATATAACCTGCCAATGAGAAGAAAATTCATGTTCTATTTAAATTATATTTATAAAATTATAATATGTACTCCAAATTTTAATAGATTATATATTTTTTTTATTATCTTTACAGAAATGATCGTAATGCTTATATATTACCGATTATACCCTCACCTGTGAACACAGATGTATATACTTGACAAGGTCTATAAAGGAGTGCTTTACTTAGTTATTTTCCAAACTGTTGTGTTTGTAACAAAGCAAGAACGCCTTTAAACAGAGTTAATACAATAAAGCAATGAATGATACAAATAACTCAACATTGCATCAACATCAGCAGCTAAATCCACCCGAGGACAACGAAGAACTGTTAGTTTCGTCGACTTCAAATGACACGATACCCCCATCGACAACGGTTGCAGTAGTAGTTACGTCGCCAACCAGCTCTAGCAATAGCAGCACAAGCAGTAGCAATAATCACCTTGATAACGCGGGCCCAACATCATTATCGCCAGCTAGAACCTGTGTGACATCGAGTACGGGCAATAATAGTAATGATTCGGTTAGTATAGTGTCGACAAATAATAATCCGCATCAACCTACCCAGGGACATAGGAACAATGACAGACTTCCGATAAAAGTATTAAATGATGAACCTAGCTGCAGTAATAGCAGTAGCACTAATACTTACAATGAAGACGCAGCAGCTTCGTCCGCTACATCAGGCGGAAGAGTTCCGGTGCCATCAATAGGATCAAATAAGAGTATTAATAATTTCAATAAGAATAACATACGTTCAGAAAAATCGCCGGTAGAAGAGGAGGGAGGAATGGTTGCACTACGAAAAGCGGCCAGTGAGATGGCGGCAGTTGCTTCGACAAGTGGTAGCAGTGTTATTACGAATGAAGGCAGTGAGACGAATTCCACCAAGATTGACGAAGGAGGTGGTGGTGTTGGAGATGATGGCGGAGGGGGAGGCAAGAAGTTCAGCTATAACAGTGAATCTCCGAAAGAGGAGCGTAAAGTTGAACCTCTGAAGATAAACCTCATCCGTCATGAAGCCGTTATACCGAAAATAACGATTAAGCCTATAATTAAACCATCCGAATCTTCGGGGTCCTCTCATGATGCTGGAGCTAGTATTGAGGGGAATGCACGAAATTCACCCATACCAAAATTGACGATAAAATCATCGATGGTAGTTAACAGTGGAGGATCGGGAATAGGAGAATCTATCCATAACGAGCCACACATTGTGCCCAAACTAACAATACGGGCTAGCGATTCGAATGACGCCTCAGCGAATTCGTCAAGTACATCGCTGCATACAGTGGTTCCAAAACTCACGATAAAAATGGACAGCGGTGGAATTAACTGTATAAATAACGAAAAATCTCATTACATAGAGCTTTCCTCATCGTCATCATCAACGTCATCTTGTTCATCACCATCGCCGCCGTCTAATACTGATCTGCAACCACCTTTACCCAAACTGACGATTAAGACGACAATAGATGGAAGCAGTGAGGCGATGATATCCAATATCTTACCATCGCCATCACAATGTAATTTTGTTGGTTCTACATCAACAGCTAACTGTTCCTTGTCAACAGTTCCAAAAATCACGATTAAAAGTATTCCGAAACCGGTGGCGGAGCCATCGGAATCAGAAGAAGAGGCAAAAGTGCCGAAGTTGACTATAAAAACTAGTCAGGAACATGCCGTGATTATTCAACACCAATCGATTCCAAAGATGACAATAAAGACCAAGTCTTTAGAAATTCACGAATCGGAACCGGTAGAGAAAATACCGAAGATCACAATCAAAACGACAAGCAATAGTAATGACAGCTTTACGATTAAAACTGTTCCGGAGAATAATTGTTTGTCGTTGGCTTCTAGCAGTTCTTCGCTTCCCAAATTCATGAAATCGGGGAATGAAACGAGTACCACGAGTACCACATGTACAGTAATTGAACAGTCAGCAGATAGGGTACCGAAGTTGATGATATCGAGACAAGAGGACCACTCTTTAATGGAAACCGAAAAAGTGCCTAGACCGGAAAAGATTCCAAAGCTGACAATAAAGCCGATTATGCCCTCTGGAAATGATAGCGAAAAATCACCTCCCGAAAAACAAGTTATCCCGAAGCTTACAATCAAAACTAATGCTAACACGAGCAGTGTGGTTAACGTTGAAGAGGGTCAAGAAAAGATTCCAAAATTTACAATACGGGCATCAGACAATAGTGGGGAAAATTTGAAGCTCACTGTTGTCTCTGATCCACATCCGCCGGGTGATCTGCTAACAGAAACCAGTGGCGAAGAACAACACAAAATCGTCCCTAAGTTGACGATAAAAAACTTATCATCTCCAAAACTAAAAATCAAAGCAATTCCAACAGCAGCAGCTGCAGCAGCAGCAGCAGCCGACGTAGTTCCCGTCGTAGCCGAAGAAAAACAAAAGGAAAACGAAGCCATCGAAGATAATAATTCATCATTAGGACCCGTAGTTTTGGAGAAAAAAATAGTAAACGAAATGATGAACCAGTATATTGATGACGTGGAGTCTGTACTGCCAAAAGTGATTCTACAGAATCACCACTCCTCAGCAATGAGTAAAACTTTTACGTCAGAGACTGCACCGGCGACGACGGCTTCTTCGTCGTTAGGAGAAGCCGTAGATAGTGAGCGTAAGAATTCGTCAGACATGGAAATTGATAAAACGCTGAATCATGATCCTCAAACGTTCAACAATGCAAATCTCCAATTCCCGCAAAGCATTCCGATGGTAAAAAATCCCACATTTGATACGGTTGATCTGACGTCATCTCCCTCACCTGGCTCATCGCCAGTACGGGTTTTCGATGAAGTCACAAGGGATGTTGTCAAACAGGGGTCAGTCAACATGCTGATGGAAAGACTACAGCGAATGGATGGAGTTATAAAAAAGCAACAAGCTTTAAACGCAGCAGCTCTTTCAACTTCGACTTTGATTTCTGCCCCTTCGCGCCCATGTGAAACAATACAAAATGGCCAACACGAAGATAAAAGTTTACCTTCTTCAGAGTCGATATTGGAATCCATAGAGATTTTGGACTCTCCTGAAGAAAGTCGTTGTTCGACAGTTGATTCGTGTGTAAATATGGCGATAGTAGCAACAAAACCAGTAACAATGACGTTGGACCCCACAACTATTCCAGTAATTGTCAAACAACAACTCCTGCCCAAGGAAAACAATCGAATTATTGTAAATAATACGATAAATAATACGAGTAAGTCCCACCTCTCGATAAACAATAATAAGGAAGAACAGTTGCAAGTACGAGTAAACAATCTCAAAAGGCATGCGCCCATCGGCGAGATATATTCGCCAGATGGTCACAAAATGCCAAAGCTGCTTAGCTATATCGAAAAGAAAACCTTCCCACTTCCAACCTTAAATCACATTGATTTGCCGGTAAACAACCACGTTCTTGTGCCTAAGAAGCTCGCTGCTGATCCCCTAGCAATCCCATTGGAATTGGACCCCGTTGGAACGAAGTTGGAGACAGTTGAAAAAAACCCTTCTTCGATGGTGTGTACAGTACCTGATGTGCCTGTGGCACCACCTGATAAGCGAAAGCGTGGCAGGCCCAGGAAGTCAGAGAAGTTAGGCACAACTCCAGTTGTCACCCCAACTGTTGTCGAACCTATAGCTAATGACATTGCTGTTCCAGATGACTTGGCGGTAAAAGCAAAACGTGTTCTTCTCTTGAAAAAGCGTTTAGCTATTGACTTCGTAGGATCAGAGCCAATAGAAGATGGTTCACTTACTGATAAACGTTCACAACGGGCACCATTAAGGAACTCGCGTCGTAGTGGTACTCCGGTATTAGCTAAAACGCCTTCGGAACAAAACTCGGTTAATGATAGACTTCAGCCACCTACGAAGCTCAACAAACAGTCTTCTTCGTCATCATCACAGTCTTCGCAAGATCAAACAATGAATCATAACAGTGTATATGCAATCGGTACGTCATGTTCGTCTTCTTCAATTTCTTCTGCCTCAATTTCTGCCCAGCTATTTGACACACAAGCAACTGAAACAATCCAAAAACCTATGGATGAAGAAAACGAATCGATGGCAGATGGTCAGAAAACACCTCCACCAACACAAAGTTCGGCATTTCCAGATGAGTTGTTCATGACTCCCAAAACTGAGGACAGAAGACGAACGGATTCATTAGATGGATCAAGTGGTAGGCTTTTTAAATTTAGTTTTTTCGTTTGTATGTTATAAATAATTATTTGAATTTCTTGTAGAAGATATAAATGCCCCGCATACACCGTCCCGGGGTCGTGGACGCGGCCGCGGCCGTGGTCGAGGACGTGGACGCGGTCGTGGGAGAGGCCGAGGAACTCCTCGACCGAGGTGTATTGGAGGACTCAAGCACACTCCTGATCCAGAGCGACTGAAAGGAGTTAACTTCTTAAGTCCGGTAAGTTTCGAATAAAAAGTCAATTATGTTAGCTTCACTTTTTTACTTAGATTTTTTTTTGTGAATTTTTGAATTGAGAAAAAAGTAGTTTTGGTTTTTTTTGCTGCAATAAGCCGTGTAATCCTGACTTTATGTAAGAAGAGATCTGTGGCAACCCTTGCCATTAACTTATTAACTTATTAACATAAGTTTCGGCAAAATAAAACAAATTTAATGAAAAGTTATTAAATGACAATGATATTTTCAATTTGATAGGGGAGACTATGTAAATGTGTGAGTAAGGGTCATCATGGCAAAATGTCATAAGAGCTAAATTTGAATCAAACATGCCTATTAAAAATTTGCATTTAAAGATTACTTTAGCCCGCTGAAAAAATGTTTGAAAAGTTTCTATTTACTTATTTTCTTTTTCGAATTTTTCGCAACAGAAAAGTGTGATATTATTTTATTTGTTTGAACTTAACACGTTCAACGATTATCACCCTACCGCTAAACCTGTCAAAAAATCATCAAAAACCTGAAATAGTCAAACAACTTTTTCTCAGTACTGTCCCTCTCTCTCGAATTTAATTGTTTTAGCGAACTCACCACACTCACTGCCTCTTCCTCTGTCCTACTTTTAGCTGGCAGTAGTTTGCCCCTCTTTTTTATTACAAAGACCATCAAACACTACTACTATTTTAAAAAATACCGTAAAAATTCTTTACATATGTATGAACATTGACGTATACAGCTCCACAACACGACAACGCTTTTATATCTACACTTTATTTTCGCTATTCCTCTTTATTTGCCCTTCCCACTAATAATAAAAAAAAAACAAAGTTTGCCTCCATGGCCCCACCAGAAGACGACAATGATCAAACAATGTGTCTTGATTCGTACTTGGCTAATATCCTTTTGCAATGCAATAGATTCACCTGCTCTCTGCAGTGCATTGCTGGTTTTGATTTGATTTTGAGCATCAGAATTTTGGCATTCGACTTTAATGGGTGGCATTCCTACAAATTCTCAATTAAACATTGTAGCACTTTGTTGTTCACGATGTGGGTTGGGGGAAGAAGAAGAATTCCGTCATCACATGAGTGATATCTATGGGTATACGGGGTATACACATTAATTTATATGAAACAGTGGAGCTAGTTCTACATATAAAGTATGTATTTCTTGATTGCGTAAGATAAATTGGTTTGTTTTGATTTATTAAAATTCTGATTTTAAATTTGGCAACAAGTATTTGTTGATTCATACATATATTAATTAAATTTGTTCTATGTAGCCAAATTAATGTGCGGCGGTGTGCTTATGTTGTCTAGTTTTTTCCCCTCAATAGAAAAAGGACTTGGAGAAAAATGAAATTCAAAATTATGGCAGGAGAGAGGACACCAAAAACACTTGTTGCGTAAAAAAATTCACATTATGTCACGGCTTAAGATAGAAAATCAAAACTGCAAAATAAAAAAGGGGTTTTCAATAAGGAGGGCATAAAATTTTGAATTTTAAAATAAAACCAAATAATTGAGAAAGTACGGAATTCGATCCCGTTCAAATTGTATTTTGCATGCAGACATCGATTTTTTAACGAGTCAATTCTCACATCTCTTCTACACGTCGATATCTTCCACACGTTTAATATTGCTCCTATATACACTTGTTGGCTTTTTGACATAAACCAACGACTTAACATAACCCCATACACATAAATCGGTGTTATGGGGTTTTCTTTTGGTAACAAAAGTTAATTTTTCCCCTTCAGATCTGTCAAAACATAGATTTTGACAATTAAAGCCTTCCAATGGGCAAAAAATCAATTTTTTTTATCGGAAACAAATTTTACAGATTTAGATTTTCGGGCAGATTTACCCCTCTTTTACTTACACCATTACACACCTGGACCCATGTTCTGTAACTATCGTTTCGATAAAATTCGTCGAGAAACGTTGAAAAATTAAACAAATCTTATTTCAATTTCCATGGATTCTCGACGAATTTTATAAATGATAGTTATGATAGTTAGGATAGTTATGCCGTTTTTGCTTGGTTTTGAGTTCTGTTCAATTCCTATGGCTTATGGAAAAAATGGATTATAGTAGGAGTTAGAAAGGAGTAGAAAAGGAGTGCTCCAAACATCCAATCGAAAACGAGATTACAAAACATGGATCCAGAATAATTGACAGTCATCAGTTTGACAAGTCGGGATCGCTACAGTTTCACAGACACAAATTATACACCAATATGATAAAATTAGATTTTAGGAAGTTTAGACTTTGAACTGAAAATCGATTTTTATGTCTTATTTTGTACCCACAGGAACGTCGAAAATACATGGAAGCTTGTGCCAATAGAACACCATCAGAAGTTCAAATTTACGAAGAAGATACTCGCATGAGTGCCGATCTCGATACTTCCCGGTAATTACATTTTTCAAATGCACTTTATAGCTATATAGAAATAATAAACAATTTTCTTGTACTTGTGATAATAGCCCAACAGAATACTTTAACAACGATGATACACAAAGTTCCATGATAAGTAATACAAGCATTTTAGATAACAGTGCCGTTGTTCGTAAAGTCAAAAGAAAAAAATTCGAAACTGTTGCAACGGAAAAGTAAGTATTTTTCTTTTTTTTTTTAAATATAAAATATTTGTGCTCTTGTTAAAAATATTAGTTGTAAAATTCTTAGTGCGGAGTATACTGTTGACCTTATTGCTGAATACGATTGGCCACCACCTAAGGGCTGTTGCCCAGCAAAGAATCGTGATACGTTTATGATTCAAGAACAAATAGCCTTATACTTGGGTATTAAGAGTTTCAAACGAAAGTATCCTGATTTGCCACGACGACAAGTCGATATGGAAGAGCGCAATTGGTTGCAGGAAAAGGGTCTGGTTGCAGAGAAAATGTGTGATCTTGGTATCACAGCAGTATGGGCTTCGGATATACTCGATATTATGTATACGGATTTTTACGAGAAATACGAAGAATACAAGAATTTTGTACGTCAGAAGCATATACGCGAACTCGAGGCTAAAGCGAAAGGTGGAATGAATATGAATGTGTCTTATCGGGGCATGGCAACACGAGACAGAGCTTTACATGCGACTTCTAAGTGGAACGCACATTTTAATAAATCGTAGGTTTTTATTACTAACTATTAACTTTTGTTTAAAACATTTTCAAACCTCATTTATCTTCAACAGTCGGAAGGAGGAACGTAGATCTTGTTTAGATCTGCAAACTTTAGTCATTAATGTACCCTTACCGGCGAAATTAGTCAACCGTCCATCACCGGTTACTGTTAAGCCTATGGAACCTTCGTGCAGCTATGCAATGGCATTAGTACCAGGGCAGTTCTGTGAGAATTATCGTCACTATACACCACAGGAACTAAGGTATAAAATGATATTTTATGGGTATGCATGTGTATGTCTTAATATTTTCTTATCTTAGATCATATCCAATTAACACTGTTCTTGACGACCCAAAGAGGTGGAAAGACAGGCTCGATTCAGCGAATACGGAGGTTTCTGATGCATCGGATGTTGAAACATCGTCCTGTGAAGAAGATAAAGACGATGATACGGTTAGTTCGAGTAGCAGTTGTTCCTCTGAATCAAGTTCAGATGATTCGGTAAGTTTAGTTGACGGTGAAAAAACCCGATTGGAAATTGAAATTTTAAGTATCATAATTAATTAAAACATAGTTTTCGGACCAAGAAACTAAAGCCAGATTAACATTAAAGTTCTAATATCAATAAAGTCTCGATACGATAAAATATTCTTAAACAAGAAACAATGAGCATATTCATTCCTCTTTTGATTATTATGTTTAAATGTTTTTATCGTAGCGAGAGTTTATCGGTATTGGCACAATAGTGTGGATAGGATTGATCTTTAAAATTTAATCATGTGAATTAATTTAAAATACTTTTTCAGCGAAGCTTATATGCTTTTGTGTTTTAATTCTACTTATTATGGTCCCAAAATTTAGTTTCATTATAATTTAAAAATAATATTTTTATATAAAAACGGTTTCAACTATTAATAATATCAAATATAAAGTTTTTTGTGACCTTAAGTCCAGTTTTTGTAACAAAAACAATGCATTTTCAATTATTTGCGGTTTTATTCTTCATCTTATTTAAAATATCTTTTCAGGACTCTGATTCGTGTCAATCATCAGACGAAGATAAGCCTCCAGATGGTCTCAAATGTAGTGTTTGTCACCTGCCCCAGAATAGTAATCCAAAAGGACTGCCTGAAGTATTTATTCGATGTTTTACCTGTCGCAGGAGAAGTACGTTTACTTGAAATATTTAATTATGAAATGCTTATCCTCCTATTTCATTTGCAGTACATCCTACTTGCATAGAAATGCCAAATCGTATGGTATGTCGAGCTAGAAATTACAATTGGCAGTGTGCTGATTGCAAATGCTGTATAAAGTGTAAGAGAAAACAAGATCCAACAAAGATGTTGTTTTGTGAACAATGTGACCGTGGTTATCATATCTACTGCCTTGGTGTTAAAACTGTACCCGAAGGTAAAATTCTAAAAAAAATATCATCTCAAGTAGAATCGTTAGTTATTATTTACTCTTTTTCTTGTTTAGGTCGGTGGCACTGCGAACGTTGCCTTGTATGTATGCGCTGTGGTGCCACTAAGCCACAGGGTCATGCTCAGCCGCTAATATCTCCGACAGATTCACCTGCTATTACTAAAGCTAACAAAAACAAAAAATTTAAATGGGTTAATGAATATCGCATCGATCATATTTCTAAATTGCGTGAGCATTGTTCAATGTTGTGCGTTCCTTGCGCCAGGCACAAAGCTAATTCCCGGCGTTCTTGCAACACCTCCAACAGCTCCACAGCGACTACACCACACGGTGGCAGTGCACATTCCCATAGTAATCAACAAATGTCACCGCCACCACCACCTCCACCGGTTGCGACTATAGTTACACCTGCGCCCCAAAACCTTAACACAGTGCTATCACCGACGGCGACGCCACAGAAACCAAAAGCATCTAAAAAATCAACAAAAACATCAACAACGACTCCGTCGGCGTAAGTATTTTGTATTTTATTTTTTAAACAAAATTATAAATTTTATTAAACAAAAAACAAGTTATAAATAGTAAAAAAAAAAATATGACTAAAGGTAAAGCGAAAATCGTTATGAGAAGAGACTAATTAAATTAAACACTTATTCACACACACACACACACACTAATAATAAAACTGCAGTCTACGAACTCTTATTTATAATGTTTATATATAAAAGTACTTTTATTTTGTTAATTTATTGAACAAAGCACTATTGAGATAAATATTTTTTTTATACAAACGGTTTAGTTTTTCTCTTTAGGAAATAACTTATCTTCTAAGATGAACAAAATACTGTACATACTATACCTAAGCGAAGCAATAAACTAGCACATTCATGTAATAGTCGTACAGCTTATATTTTTTACTTTTCAAAGTCTATGAGAGTTTGCATTGTTTTCCTCGAATGCATGTCCATAGAATTTTGAATTAAAAGCGGGCTAGTAAATCAAATATGGTTTTAATATATTTTTTAAATTTTAATTTGTACGGTTAATTTTTTTAATCAAAACTTTAAGATGTGAGGTTTTAAAAATAGGAGTTAGGTCTCGCTTGTGTGCATACATTCAGTGAAATTTGTATCTGTACGGAAAAATATAATCAAAGAAGAAACGTAGATCATGAATTTAAGCAAAACATAATATTTTAAACCAGACAAATAAATAATCCCCTTGAACTACATGCATATGTATATAAAATTTGTAGTGCTGAATTTGTGAACTTGCACATTTACTACATTGGTAATTCTCCTTACAATCCCTGGTCCCACAACTCCTCAATTAACATTGAGAGATAAAAAACATCAGAATGACCGCAATTTCGTTTATCAAGCTCCAGATCACAAAATCCTGAATCAGAAAATTCCGAAAAGTAAAATCCAGATTCAGGAAATACTAAATTAAATATTAAATCTATTTTCGAGATAGAGTTCGTAATACAATCCATTTTCAGTAATTAATTTGAAAAGTGAATATTGATAAATCTAGCGTTCATAAAAGAGTGTAAAATACGAAGAAAATAATATTTTAATATTTTTCAACAGCAAAACAAGATAAAGTCCACAAATAAGTTGCAAAGCCTGATATACTCCAAGCAAATTTAAGATAAACCTTGGATTGATTTTCTTTTGACTACTGGTTTAAATACCGGAACACAGGCTCGTTGAAATAGCGAAGGTTACCTAGTCACCGAAGCACACGGAAAACAAGATTCTTTCAAGAAGCATTACCAGCAGCTTTTTAGTGAGAATCAGAATGAGTACAGCGAGTAATACGGCACGAAGAGAAACGGGCTCCACCATCCTGTACAGAAGAGGTATAGCTATTAAAAATCTCAAGAACAACAAGGCCGTTTCTTTTTCGGATATGTAAATGATGATCAATTTAAATTCAAGTTAATTTGAGCTATTGCGTTTCTTGAAGGTGCGACATTTGGACTCATCAACACCACTCAAGATCTTCCCCTTCGCATTAAGCGTAACCGTTTTCATTCTTTTCCGAAGCAATTCATGCTTCGATTATTAGCCTTATGAAGGTTTTGCACCTAACCACGGAAAAATAAAAAAATGTTTCGAATAGTTTCTCAAAGACCTGTAAGATGGAACCACAAATTATTTTAGACGACTTTCTTAACGGCTTTCCAACCGATTTTCTTATTTTCTATTGTTTTCTTCGTTTTTTTATTTGCTTATAAAAAACATTTTGATCAATTTCAATAAGTGAATGAGCGGTATAAATAATCTTCTATGAAGAAAATACAAAATGAAAACATGAGCTGTTGTACGTTAGAGCACTGATCGTATATACCAATACATCGTATTTTTTATCAACAAGAAAATATAATTTGAAACTGAAATACAAGAAATAATTTTTTTTTTTAATCCAAATTGAACTGAGTTTCCTTGTTTTTATAATTTTTCAGTCAGTCAGTTCACAACCAGAGATTTATGAATAGCTTTTTTGTATATTTTAAACTGCATTTTCACTTCACCTACACAAACGAAACTGAGTAAACAAATTTCAAATACGAACAAATTGGAAAACTAATTTTTTTTATTATAATAATTTAAAGCTACATAAAAATAAACAGACCTCTGCTTAAGATATTAAGAATTCCATGAGATATTAAATTAAAAAAAGGATTACCAAGCAAAATCTATTAATTTCAAAATCCGTCGAATCCATACTTCAGCAGCATAATAGATATAAAATGCATATAATTTCTGTTTGCAATTCTCTTTAGCCCGATCTTCTTTCGCTGTAGGCTCATTAAAAAAAATAGGAGGTACATAGTCCTGATAACCATAGAAAAAACTCAAATCTCATATCTCTCATTACCTTATTTTTATTTCTATTAAGTTCAACATTTTTGTTTTTTTTTAAATAAAAGGTAACGTATAATATGTTACCGCCCAAATTTGTTTTGCTGGCCAGACTAGTTATCCTAAATCAATTTTAGCTTGAGAAACAGTTTCTTCGCGGATTCTCAGGATTTTAACACCCTTTTTGGTCTTCTGTACCGCTCACGCAACTCCTTTGCTCCGCTTAGGGTATGTAAAGTCGGCAGACAAGCATCAATGCAAATAGTTTTCTTGTGCAAAATTACAATTGATCCGAACTCCCATACGCCGCCAAACCTTAGATTAACTAGTTTGGCCTAAAAGCAGTTTGGCGGTTAAGATATATATAATGTACTACATGCTATGCAGTGATAGAGTTTAAGAATGGAATCAATTTTAATTTTCAAAATACCCTATACAAAAAAAAAAAAAAAAAATATATGTACATACATATATAAATATATATTTTTTTACGAAATAAAATATATTTAAAACTCATTATAATAAATAATCTTTTAAAGCACTCTTAAATAAATGTGTAAATGGCTTCAGTTTAGTTTTAAAGATTCTCGAAATAGAAATAAAAAATAAATTAAAAAACGTTTAAAATAAATTAAAATCATTGTGTACAGAAAAAACAAATACATTTTAGTATAAAAAATAGCAATTAAGACTAATAATAGTTAAAATATTTTGTGTACAACAACATTTGCTATGTGTATATTATTAGAAAAAAAAAATAAAATAAATAATTAATAATATTAATGAAAATAAAAATATATATTTAATTGTTTTAAATTTTCAAAAAAAATTGTATGTTTAATTTTTCTCATTTAAGTTTGCCGTAATTATATGTAAAAGTTGTATATTTTTATATTAAAAAAAAAATGGATGAAAGATATAATATTATAAATAGGGATTGAACGAAAATATAATAAAAAGTGTTTATTAAGTTAAACGAACAACTTAGATACACGATAACAAAAAAAAAAACAAATCTAATGGAGATGATACTACGACTAAGTAAATTCAATAAAAGTAAAATATATATTTCAAAAGAAATTTTATATCATGTTTTTTCTTTTGAACAGTTGACTTTGACGTTTCAGTTTTGTTACCTTGGAAACCGTTTAGAATTAAACTGCTGGCAATATCTTCTATTTACCTCTGGCGGACATGTCATCGTCTTGACTGAATAGATTTAAAAATCAAGCTTTAATTTAAAAAAAATACAAACACAAATATTCACAACTCTGCAAGTTGTTATTGAGAAATCAGTACGCTCTGACATCCGTGATAACTTGTTTTTAAACCTACATACATACATACATTATGTATATCTCCATTTTAGTTTAACTCATAGAGTTCGTGATTTTTTCTTCTTTTCCATTTATCCTTGCACACAGGACAAAATATCTGCCGACAACTTTTCCCTAGGGTTCTTAGTGTTGATCCGACGAAACCGACGAAACCTTAGGAAACAGCTTCTACTTTGGTCTACGAATAGGTTCAAAACTCCAAACAAATTATTGTTAATTCCCTTTACATGGTGTCCTATAAACTGGAAAGCCAGGGATAGTCAGGGAACACAATTTTGGTCAGGGAATGTCAGGGAATTAAAGAAGCGGTCAGGGAATTTTGTCTATATCAAATTTTTAAAAATTCGCTTTACTCCTTTTTAACTTTTTTTCTGATCGAACATTTCATTTAGATGAAATGATTAAAGTTATTGTGATTTAATAAAAAAATATAAATTCTTAAATTTATTTATCTATTTAACGAAATGTTGCTCCATAGTTGCATCACTTTTGTTAAAATAAACAATTTTTTTTAAAATCGTGCAATCATCATTTTCGCTTTCAAAGCAATCAGTAATTTATAGCTTCAAGTAGACAGAACTTTCATTTGCTTTAAGATTTAATGAACTGCATTTGAGACCGTGAGAGCCGTAATAGCTGCGTTTTTCAATATTTTCAGTAAAGCACAAATAAAAAACGGGTTATTTTGAAACACTTTTAGTTTTAAAAATTCTCAAAATACTTGTAGTTTTAAAATAAAGAAACATAGTTTTGATTTTTATTTGCAATATGATCAACAAATAATAGGTTTTTGATTTTGTATTCATGGTTTTTCAAAATACCGTTTTAACTGATCTGATAGAACACTTTTACACTCAAGCTATTAATTTATTTATGGTTGGCATCTTAATGCAAAAAAGTCCTGTAAATATAGTATGGAGTCGTAAATTGAACAAAATTTAAACGCAGAAATTTTAATAAATACAGCAGATTTTAGGTGAAATAGATAGCATTAAAGGAAGTAAAGGCGTTGAAAGCTTCAGTAAAGGCTAATCAAAATATATAAAAAAGTTGAAGTCGCCAACCGGGGCCTTGTTATTGAACAATGCATCGAAAAAACCGGTCGCCGATAATATTTTTTGTTCGGTGAATATTTACTGTAGATATGTTTTATTATTAGGGTTATCTTATTTTGATTGTTTTGATGGACAAAAAGATTCGCATTTATTAAGAGGACAGATGAAAAAGCTTACTCAGAGATACTGCCAGCACAGTCATTACACTTTTGGTAGCATCTTTATTAAACACATCAGTTAATGTGCAGTTAAGCATTTTTTGACGACTTAAATGAACTTTTCAAGGCATGGAATATTTTTTGTATTTTCGCTTATTGTGACTTTCTGTTGTATATTCTTCCTGCCTTGAAAAACGAAAATATAGTGCATTTCACGGATGTTGATGCCAATAACAATTAAAAAGAAGAAAGTTTAATATCAAAACAATTTAATTTAATCACGATGTATATTATAAGTCTTCTATTTGAAGAGTTACACACTAGCGAAATCCTGTTTTGTCATATTTTATTCCTCAAACTTCGTAAAAACGTATCTTATATCGGTCTTTGTCTTGGGGTTGTTCAAAAATTTGTGTCCTCTTGTTGACCAAAGTGCCTCAGGGAAAAAGAAAATTCAATTCTTAGGATATATTATACTGATATGTAAGTTAAATTTCAAAATACACCTGCTTATTACAAATTTGATTCCCATCAACTACGAATCGTTTACCACATGAATAAGTTTTGAATTCTCATTAAAAAAGGGTCAAACTTATCAAGAAAACAACGCCTATTTTCGCAATTTACATAACAAAGAGACTTTTTGTGTGTGGTGTTATATAAAAGTGGTGATACAAGTTAACACCTCCAGCAGACTAAAAATGGATTTACCACGAATTCATACTAACGACGCATTCCAATATCATTGGATGGTTTGGAAAATAACTGGCATTAAAGTTCCAAATGGTTTCCCTAAACAAATTTATACGCTGTACGCTCTTCTGATAAATTTACTAGTGACAATTTTGTTCCCACTTACTCTTATCTTGAATCTCTTCTACACTGATGGACTACAGGAAGTTTGTGAGAATCTCACAATAACCATAACTGATACAATAGCGAATTTTAAGTTTCTAAATGTGTTTTTCGTTCGTTCGAAGTTGCTATCAATCAAGGATATTGTGGATAAGCTAGATGTTCGAGCTCAGAATGAACCTGATCAACAAAAAGTTCTTCAAGAATCAGTGCGAATTGCTCGGGCTACTTTCAAGATATTCTGGGGTCTGTATAGCTTTGGAACTTTCTTAAGTTTGTGTAAAATCGCAATTGTTAGCGAAAGAAGCCTTCTCTATCCAGCTTGGTTCCCTTTGGATTGGAGGCACTCAACATGACAGTATGTAATCGTTTTGGGATACCAGCTTTTTGGTCTGATTGTACAAGCTATTCAAGATGTAGCCAATGACTCTTATCCCTCAGCATACTTGTGCATCCTCACAGGTCATCTTAGAGCACTGGCTCTGAGGGTAAGAAACATTGGAATTAAGAGTGACGATTTGGAAGATAATTATGCAAAGCTGGTTGCATGCATTAAAGATCATCAGACCATTCTGGAGTAAGTTCAGTAGTCAGCAGTTTATTGCAGAAATTAGAACAATAATTTTTTATCTCTGGCAGACTCCATGTGACGATTCAAGAAATTATATCTACAGCTTGTTTGGCTCAATTCATTTGTTCGGGCTTGGTTCAGTGCACAGTTGGAATATACGTTCTGTACATTATGGGAAAGAACCAAATATCGGCATTGATATTATCGGGTATATTCTTTTTGGCAGTAACTCTAGAAAGCTTTGTGACTTGTTACTTTGGTCACAATTTGAAACAGGAAAGTGAGGATCTAACCAATGCTATATACGATTGCAATTGGGTGCATCAGTTGCCAAAGTTTAAAAAGACTTTAGTGTTTTTCATGACGCGAACTCATCGACATAATGTCATATTGGCTGGGAACTACATTCCAGTGGATTTTCCAACATTTTTATTGGTAAGAAAAGGAAGATAAGGTAATATTAAAAATTACATAACAACAGTAGATATTTTTTTCTTCAGATAATGAAATATTCATATTCGGTTTTTACACTGCTTGTTCGGTTGAAATAAAAGAATGAAATGAAAGAAGTAGGTATTTTGTAAATAGTAAGAAAATTACCTTATAAATTTCTTTTTTTAAATAAAACTTACAGCTAAAGGATTTTCGGTATACTTTTTTAATTGGGTGAGCCACAGGACCGCAAATGTCGAACATATATATGTGTAGGATAAAAAGAAATGACGTGAATCGACGTAAATTACAAATAATTTATCACAAATTAAAAAAAAAAATGCGACAACCTATTTAATTGCTTCTTTTATTTGTGTATAAACATTATTTGGTAATTATCAACTGAACGTGCGTGACCATCACAAGTCAAGAAATGCGTGGTTATTAATTTTTTTGTGTATAGAATAACTTATCAGCTGGAGACAAGGCTCTAGTTCAATTTTGTCATCTAAAAGAACTTGTATCGGTGTGATATTTAAGAAAATAAACAGAAAAAGTTTTGTTTTTATTCAATCTTTGTTGATTTAATTGCAAAAAATTTAGTTTATGCACTATTCGAAGTTAATGTGATGTTTAGTGAAATATGCAAATGTCCGGAGGATAATGTGACTTAACCTATTGCCCTCTAGTAAGTGTGGTAATTATACTAAAACGTAAAATATTCATGTCAATTGAAAAACCTGCAACATTCAGGGAAGAAGGGGGCTAGGTGTGTCGATGACTTTTAATATTTATATTTTAATCAAAAACAAATCTTTTGGTGCGGTTATGCAGCGCAGATTTAAAAAAGTGAGTCTTTTTCCGATACCGAAGTCTAATTGGATTGATTGTTTGTGGCTGAATTCATTTCACATTGATCCGTTAATTTAGGAGCACAAATTTATGAAAAAAATCCCCTCCACTCTTATTTCAGAATATTTAACGATGAAAACCGGGTTTTATTTTTGTGAATTTAGAACCTGAAGATGTAGGAAATATTTTATTTATTTGTACATATTCCGAGATTGCAATTCCCTTGCTGGTCTGTTCCTTTTAAAGGAACATTGCTCCACGGTCCGTATAAGAAAGCTATGAAGATTAGTCCTGTTATTATAAACGACACAGATAAATTTAGACGTGCCCAAACTTTCTAGTTATTTTTCAAAAGCTAAATTGTCATTTGTATGTTTTTAGATTAATGTTTTCATCGAGGCTTCTCAAAAGAAACAAAATAAGTTAAGAGTTATAAAAAAAAACGAACGTGTCGCCGTCGACGCCTCTTCAATATCAACTCTCGAATCATATATTTAAATAAAACAAACAATTCTTACTTCACACCACACCGCAGCACGTCATAATCTAAATCACCCTGATAGTACATTTTTTTTTATAAATAAAAGTGTTTGCACGAGTATCCGTATTCTTTAGGTTTATATTAAAATGGGTCTAATTTTCAAAAGTTAAATAAACAATAATACTAGAAGCAAATCTGTAGCATCTGAAAGCAAATTCAATGTTTATTATAAACAATGATGAACTTCTGATGAGTCTTCCAGGCCGTTAAAATCGGTCAAAGACCCTTATTTCTTGCCTTCGACTGGAATCTCTTGTATGAAGGCAATTCTTAAATTAAGTAGAGTTGTTAACGCTCGCTTCGGTGCAATGCTATAAAACTGTGTGTATGATAAATAATTAGGAAATCTGTTATTCACACTTGACGAGGCTCCCGACAGAGTGGAATTACTGTATGGGTTGAAAACAGGGTCGGATTTATCCATGATGTAGTGGAAATCCTTGTATATTCTTCTTCTCAATCGTATGTTCATCGTGTAGATCCTTTTTGTTTTGGAATCGTTTATCGGAATTCCCTGACTGACTATTTGCATCTGAAAAATGAAATTATTTCGAAAATATTTATTTGTTTATAAATTATTGCGAAATCTAAACCAGTAACCAGTTAAGTATTAAAATGATATTTCTGTACATAATGTATGTACATATATACATATGTATGTACTGTACATAAAAGTCTAGTGGGGTCTGATGGCTCTAAATATTAAACAAAACAATTTAAAGTACAAATAAAAAGTAATAAATATCAGGAGACTTGGTGCAGATGATCCGGCCCAGGACAAGGAGTGCATCATCAATACTCATACGGGCATTAGTGGTAAAACACATTTCATCCACCATCACTGAATCAGTTAGAGACTTTACAAAATCAATAAACAAACAAAATGAGCCTTAATTAATAGACTTATTAATAAATTAAACATGCGCAATGGATTGAAGACCAATTTATTATTTATTTTGGGAGTATACGAGTTAACAATTGATCAATTTTAACGTGGTGCAATTATAATGTTAAGCTTATTCGAAAAGGTGAAGTTTTTTTTATTCGCGACGAAAAACAAGTTTGGTGGTATTTATAGAGGGGTTGTTAGAGAGACCAACCTGTCATTTTGTCCTGGCGGGCTTAGCTTTAGTATACTAATAGTTCATGTCCTAAATTTAATTTTAAGAAGTGTTGCCAAGGTGGCAAAAATGTCAGAAGAACAGAAAAAGCGCTGCCACTTGTTTCATACATTGACCTATAAATCGAGAACCAGGGGTCTGACGATGACCAGAGAAATCTCGTTGGATTCAGGGCCCTTGTAACCATAGGACAACATTATTTATTTGTCTCCCTTCCCTCCCCTTGTATGAAGAAGGTTGAAAAGAGACGTTTCAGAAGGGAAATGCAAGGTCAAAAAAAGTATGACATTTTTTTATAATTATTAAAATTAAAAGATTGGTGTTGACGCAAAATTTAAAAATCTAGGTACTTAATTATATCCAAAGTTAGTTCAAAAACCTAATTTGGTTTTATAAAAAGTCACTTTCAAAGTGCTGGAGAGGGCGGATATGAAAGTTAAATAAACGACACATGACTTAAGGGTGTTTTTTTAATGCCCAAATCTATCAAAATAAACTCGATACAATAACCTTAAAAAAAAGTTATAGTGGGGTGGCAGTAGTTTAAAATCATTTTGTTATCGACAAGGACCTTAACAGGACGGTTGGTGTTTAGGTTATGAGTAAAACTTGTAAGTATGTGTAAAGATTCGGGGACAACGACAAAAAATAAATTGGAAAAATGAAATAAAGTTTTAAAAATCTATCCACAAAAGTTTGCGTACCTCTGTAAAAGCAGAATAAGATTTTTTTTTCCATTCTTTTAAGTATCAATATTTAATCGGATACTCTTTCATACTTATAGCTTCCTTTAAGCAGTTTGCTTTTGATGCTGCTAGTTTTTGATTATATCTTAAAAAAATAAACCTTCTTTATGAAATACGCGTTATGACGGATATGGTCTATGCGGATCGTCCTTTCTAATGCATCCCAAACATGCTCGTTAAGATTGATGTCTACCATCATGTGGGTTCTGCCCTAAAATGGGTCGTCAGACCCAAAAATGTAAGTTTTTGTTCCCTCACATTTTTCATTCTACGAACAATTTTGTGGACCAGTGACACTGCTAACAGCTAATTCCCTTTTGCATTTTTTACAAAAAAAAATGTTTAAAAAAAATGTTCTCATTATTTACCAAAATTATATTAGTGGTATTGAAAATATTTGCTAGATTTTTGTTTTTTTTTTTTTCTTTCTTTTTTTAAAAATGTTTGAAGTGGTCATTTTTATTTCCAACAGTGTCAATTTTGACAACTAATACCTTAGATTTGTACACTGTGGTCTATAACGATAAAACAAAATGTGGAGTAAGCTGCTGTTCACTCTAAGCCGACGTATTACATATCAGCATACAAGTAATACGTTCCTCATTTTTGCGATGAATTTTGTTTTTCTACGTCAGCAACGGATACTCGAATAACATTTCGCAAGAGGAGGTTTCTCTCCTTCGTGAACGTTAATGATGCTCGAAAGTTTCCTTCTGAATTTATTGGCTTCGTGAAATTTTTGAGGAAATTTGGCATTAATTCTTTGGAGGTTTAAGATAGTAGACAAATTTTAGGGGAAAAATTATCCTCGTGGTTTTAAATACTACTTACTTATCCGGCCCCTGATCCATCAAGGGTCGTTGCTTGAGGCACACAGGCCTTTCCATCCTCTACGATCCAGAACACGCCGCGGCTGCTTTCAGTTATACAGACCAAGCGCTCTGGAACTAAGAGATGGCTTGGTTCTTAAACAAGGGACCTATTCTAAAAAGATCGCTTTCAATAGCGGATTTGTATTTTCCTATTCTCAAAAGCGATTCGTTTTACATTCGATCTTTAAGAAACCTACTTATGCACGAGACTTAAATATTTGTAAAAAATTTTTTTAATTCCGTATCTTGAATCTTGATCTCTCTCGATGAGAATAAATTGCACTTTGAAAAGTTGAACAGATTACCACTTAAGATGGAATAAATTCCCATGTGGAGCAGGTGCCTGTAGAATTATTTCCCTGCACCCACTCCTCATATTCGTTCACTCACCTTGTTCTTGTGAACTTTTAACCGTATGCTTAAAAAAATATAAAATACATTAAACTTACAAATTCTATAATGTAGCTACCTACTACTGATATACTTCAATCAAATAGAAGACTAAGCATTAAAGATAGCATAAATAAAATTACTATAGGTATGTACATTTAAAAAAAAAAACCCTAAATAAACAATGAATATTTTCTTATAATAATTTCTCCTCCTGTGCTTCTTGGCTACCTCTTCAACTCCAATAAAAATGGGAGCGTATAGAATGAGTATTATTTATTAATATTTTCTCTGCAATAATAATATCTCATTCACAACACCCTTTTATGATAATCGTTGCCATTTCATATTCTATCAACGATCATTAAAATCTTCCGCAACCACACCCTCTTTAAGATGTGTCCATCTGACACGCCACTGCCATGATAAAAAACATTAAAATTCGATTCCCGATACCGATCCCAACAATCCACCACCGCATAAACATAACTTAAGTCATTTCAAGCGGAATTCAAAAGTAATCTCTTAAAAAATATATTATTTATATTTAATTTATTGTTTATACATTCTTGGAGTGAAGAGCGAGAAATGTTAAGGGCCACAAAAACAAATTCTCTTAATAAACAAAATATATGTAGTTGTTGTTGAATTTCTTTTACGTTACTCTCTGTCTATTCGATTTCGATTCGTTTCGTTTTGTTTCGAACTTGAGGCAACCGGCTTCGGAGATCGGTGGAACCAGACAATGGTTTCAGTAATAAATGTTTCGTGCGCCCAGATACAGAACGGGAAACTTTTAAACGAAATCGCTGTCGGAATAATTGTTTGTCTTATTAGTGGTGGGCTACAATTATAGTCGTACGACATAAAGTTCGTTATAAAGTAAATAAAGGAAGGAAAAATACAAAAAAAAAAAACAATCAAGTGCTTACTTCCTATATCTTTGATTAAGAAAATAAAAGATATTCCTTCGATAAATTCGCTAAGCATTCGTGATCGTGCGCAAAACATAAATTTCCTAAAACGTCATCGGATTGATCGTGCGTTGGCATCCGTATCGGCATCGGTTTCGGTATCAACAAGTGCAATTATCCGTGCTAAAATAAAAATTAAACAAAATAATGATTTACCTACAAGAAAAAGCAAACTTTCTTGTTTCATTTCATGAAAGTTAATTAGAGAAATGCTTATGAAGAGATTCAAAAGAAGGTACATAAATTATACCAAGGTGTGTTTGTATAAGTATCTTTCCTATTAAATAAAGTTTATTATGTTTCTATATTCTTTGAAACCAAAACTTCACTGATCATACCCATTCCGTGGATGTTTAAATATTAATAATGCAAATAAAACACAGTTCATTTAAATTATAATCAATTTTATTCGTAAATATTCCGAAATTTGGTGTAAAGTTTAAAATACCATAAAGAAGGTATAGCTACCTCCTTATCCCTATTTGAAAAAGATGAATATCTAATTGAGTAAACATTCTTTTTCTTATCTCTTTAAAGTGCGTGACAAAATTGTGAGATGTATTTTTCTGTTTTGAAAATAAATAAATTTTACTGAAACTAATTTGTGTGTAAATATATAAATATTGAACAAACTGAGAACGTGCAAATGGGAAGCTATTTCTACTTATACCTACCTACACTGCACGGAAAGTGGGACAAGCAGCAAATAGAACAGTGTGCAATTTTGCAAATTAGGCCGCTTAATATATTCGACATTTATACAAAATAGTAGATTCAATTTTGTGATTATAAGGATAGGTATACAAGGAATCTTATGGAATGTTTAAGATATTGTCAAAATTATATTGATGTTAACTCGACACTAAAACAATTTTAGTTTTATTCAAAAGAAAAGTGATTCCGCTATTCTTTCTTAAGGGTTTTCCAATAATGGCGAGTCGATGTTCAAATGGAATAAAAGGCTTAGTTCCAAAATGATAACAAAATGCAGTTACAATAAATGTTTCAATAAGCACCAGCAATGTTATATGTACGCAAACTTATCTTTGTAGGGTAGATTCACTATAGTGGCCTGCCCTTTAACAGATTTTGCGTAGAAAAATGCAGTTTTTAATATTATCAATTTATTTTTAAAATAAAATGTTCCTTATTTTTCCTTTAATCGATCTGAATATACAACTTAATATCAGCTGCCTTTTTTTGCATGTCCATATGGACTTTGGCGAAAAAACGACATCGGGACATTTTAACATTTGCCTTTGTCTGCCATTTTGTATTGAATAATCTTACCAACAAACATATTTGACATGTAAATTGCTTTATTTGGTTGTGTTTTTTCAGACAGAATTATTTTGAGTTACAAATAAACACAACTATTATTAACATATCTAAAATAAGAGTGTAAGTTAGTTTTAATGAAAAGGCCAGTGACCGGCTCCCTAGTATCCTAATTCCCTCTACTGATGCTCCTGAACTCGGCCATCCCAATTATTACTTTTCAGATTGGTGTAGTCGGACTTGGGAAGACATATCCAGTTTTCGGCCCCCAGTTTCCTCTTGAAAAGCTCTTGAAAAGAGGAGGCCAAATATTGGATTTAATTGAGATTTAACGTTAGTTTTTCCTCTCGGCCTGTATTACGAACAACGAAAGCAAGGGCAAACAAAACGATACTCAAGAAAACGATAGCCACAACATTGACCGATTATGGTTTACGAAAATATTGCCAGATAAAGTAAAAAAAAATTTAACCTAAACAAAAATCATAATAAATATGTGACAACTACATACATAAAGTCATATGTCAAAACTTTAAAAAACGACTGCCAGAAGCAGTTGCAAAATAAAACGAATATCGTTTAAAAAAAAAACGACCATCGTAAAACGTTATCTCATAACGATTACGATGGATTTTGAACGATAATCGAAATTCGTAATACGGGCCCTGATATCTGTAAATTTTACTTTGGCATCACTTGATTTTAAGTTTGAAGTTTTGGAACGTTTATGTAAAGTATGTTATAAAAGAAATATGCCAAATAGGTAGATAGCTATATGAATTTAGAAAAAAAAATTATGTCAACGAGTGTACACCTGTTATCTTAATTTATCGACGAAAGAAGCATCTTAAAACTTATAAACCGACTTGCCGCAGCAGTTGGCTTTTTCTTCTTTTTTTACTGAACAATATCGGAATAGCAAACACTATACAATTGAAAAGGGTTTACTTATATATTTCTCGGGTGAATTAATTAAACAAATTTAAGAACTTGCTGCTTTGTCATCATTTTCTGATTTACGTTTGGTATTGACATAAACCTATGACTTCTAGAGGGGTTATATGACCTTATGGTGGCCAATTTTATGCCACCTCCGCTAGAAATAACGCTATACCTTCAAACTGTTCATGCAGAATTTCTTGTGGCATTAGCCGTGTGAAGGGAAATTCTGTCTTGTAAGAGCCACATACCATTCAAATCCATTTCATCGAATTTGGGCCAAAATAAATTGTTTATCATCGATCGGTATAGTTAGCCGTTGTTTAAATTATTCATAATTGAATTTCTTGTTCGCTCTGCGCATCTACGTCACTTGGTGACAAAAAGTGTACAAAAGACAAAAACAAATCAAAAACAAATGCAAAGAGAGAATAACGCCATGTGCAATATTCTATATATCTTGTAGACCGAGAGCCCACAGCAGATTTTGGATTTGAGCGATAGCAAAAAAAAGAAGTATAGGCGTCGAAAGTTTCATTAAAAGCTATTAAAAAAATCGAAGTCTTGCAGTCCACAACCGGGGACTTTGTGCCTAAACAGTGCATAAAAAAAAATGAATGCAACTTCGAGGTTAATCGTGTTAGCCACCTTTCTCTAGATAAGCTCCTCGGATCACATTTCACGAAATGGGAGGCCATTTCTAGAATAAATGGCACTATTACGATTGTAAATTATCCAATTGATGATTGATAAATTTTAAATTCGATCTTTGAAAACCCAACTGATAATAGTTTTGATCATTGAGAATGATGCAGACCATGGTAATTTTCCACAGTGACTTAATAATAAACATCTAATTTGATATATGCCACCAAACAACATGGCTGCCACAGATTGTCAATATCGACCCGTCTCTATTGGAAAACCCTTTATTTTGTTCTGTTTATTTAAGTGTGATTCTAATTTCTGAGCCGGGAGGTAAAATATGTTTAGATTATTTTGCATCGAATTTAAGTCGATTAAGTTAGATGTTGAAGCTTACCTAGTATGATATTTAGCTTAAAAGATAATTTGGCAAGTTCAAACATCCATCTATGTCTAACACTTTATTAAATATTAGTGCTGTTCTACTTTGTTTACTTATTTAAGTAGGGTAATCACTTCATATAACACTTTGACCAACAAACAATGTCAAAAAAGGTTTGGTGGTTAGTTTTTTACACAAGCTTCCACTATGTCTAGTCGTGTTTAGCTGGAATTTTTGTTAAAAAATAATAGACTCAATATGGCAGGAGGCCTTAATTTGATTTCGCGGCTTGAGTCGAGTCACTCAATTACATAACTAATACAATTTTGCCTGCCGCATTTGCAAAATAGCATACTGTCTACTATGAAATAAAGATATTTTTACTCTTAACCGGCCTTTATTTTTAAACAAACGCAAACAAATATCTACTCTTACTCACTGCAAGTGAAATTTAATTATCTTTCAGTTGGTGTGTAACGTGTAAGAAGTAAAAGATGCATCTACAATAAAGTGATTTCCGTTACTAAGAAGAATTATATATATTTAAAAATTTCGCATTAACAATGTTCATCTTTCTTGAACATAAATGAAAAATGAAAAAAAAAATCCCCTTTAATGTTATTTTCTACATCTGAATCTTCATCTCTCGAGACAAGAGCATCATACAAAAAAAGTGTAAATAACACCATAAAACATCTTAATGCCTCCGTGTTCCGTTCATAAACATTATTTTACTACCTTGAATAATAATCAACTGGAAAATATAATAATCGTACTTGAAAAGAAAAGATAGAAATAATTAAAGAGGAAGTACGAGTATCAAGTACAAAAAGAAAACAAAAGTTTTAATTGTTTACCCTGCACATCATAATGAAATGAAAATAATAAAGAAGGCAATAATAATATCTGTAACACGATTCTTGATATTAATGAGTGTTTCTGTGAATTGAAAAATAAAAAAAAAAAATAATATTATAAAATCCATATTTTTTTTTTAAATCCATGTAGTGATAACAATGATATACAGAAAAATTATTATTATTCAACTTCGTCACTTTTTGTGTTCCAGTTTCCCCAAGGTGAAAATTGTTTTTAAAAGTGATGACTATTAGTCGATTATGTGTATAGTTTTGGATTGTTGCCAATGTTTATATTTTGCGTGTAAAAAAGTTTGTAAAAAAAATAAATAAAAGTCAATAAATATTTGAATTGTAATGTGTGTGGGTGGTTAATAAATAAACAAGTGGATAGTTTGGAGAAAGTAAAATAATTTAATTGTTGACATCACACTCAGCAGTAACCTACACTAAATTGGATACTTCAGCACGTATACATTTTTGGTAAGCAATTTTAATTACTTATTTATATTTTGTTTTTAGTTATACAGTTCCGTATTGGTTGTTTTTATAAAAAAACATCACAATTTATGTAATGATTTATAGGGTTCACTCAAACAGTTTAGAAAAGTTAATGAAAAATGTGTTAACAATAATTGTATTGTGTGTGCCTGATGCATATAGACATCTTACCTATCTATATCTTATTTTGCAAAACTCAAATGCCTTATTAAAAAAAAAATATATAAAAACAGTCGACTCCCTATGAGTCGAATTTTCACGGGATATCAAAATTAGATCGAGTTAGAGAGAGTTTTCGCAAAGATTTGATTAGAGAGAAATAATTACATTAAGAACAGTATAAGAGTTGGAGAAAAATTCGCCTGTCAAGTTTAATCAAGGCTCTGGAAAGGCTTTGGTAGGGGAAATCTAGACAAGGAGAACTTGTCAAATACTTGTTAGGCCCTCACTAGTTAAAACTTGTTGGATATGTCTTTTTATCTCCTCACAAACACCCTATGGTATATAACAAGAAACAAATTTTGTATACCTATTCGTTGGTTGGTCGCTCTCATGTGAATGGTCCTTCAGTAATGCTAAAAATTTGTATTCTTGTTGGTCGGCTAAACGCCACATTTTTATGTGTTTACCCTTTTTTATGCATGTTTATGGGGCTAGTTTCAGTAATTGGCCAGCTATAGATTCTATTGTCAAGGGCACGAACGTTTTTTGGCATAATGATACCAAATGAACTTTTATAATGATCTTTGGCCTATCAGAGAGTGTAATTTTTATTTTGAAACTACCAAAATTAGGTTCCAAAAATCGTTCGTGACTGAAAAAATACTTTACAAAATTGTAAAAAACGGAATCTATAGCTGATCAAAAAAAAAAATGTAAAAAAAGAATCTATAGCTGACCAATTACTGAAACTACCTGACCTTTTATATTGATCGTAAGGCCTTTCAGGTGGTATTAATTTTTTGCAAATTTCCCATTAATGAGGTGCCAAAAATCGCAATGACCTTGAACAGAAACTTAAAAATTCATTTAAAAAAATCTATGGCTCACCAATTACTAAAACCATGAAGTGGCCTTTCAAATGGCATACTTATTTTTTGGAATGACCCAAATGAAGTGCCAAAAGTTTTTTTTTATGACCTTGAAACGAATTTTCAGAATTCATAGAAAAAAAACTATGGCCGACCAATAACTGTAAATAGTTGACCTTTTATCATGACCTAGAGATCTTTCGGATGATAAAATTTTTTGTTAAATTTCCCTTAAATGAGGTGCCAAAAATCGCGCGTGGCCTTTAGTGACCTTGAGAGTTTTTAGGTAAGCCTTTATTACAAGTTATCTAGGGCTGACCAATTTCTAGGACTAGTTGACCTTTTCTGACCAATTACTGACTAATGAGATGGCATTCTTTTTGTTTAATTTCCCATATATGAGGTGCCAAAGGTCCAGAGCCTGTTTATGGATTTTTTTTTGAAGCGTAGGCCGGGAATAGTTAGAAAAACATCTATTTTATTAAAATATAAAGATTAGTGTCGACGCAGAATTGAACCATGTACAATCTACATCATAATAGGTACCTGCTTTGACTGTTTAATAACTCGCTTTCAAAGTGATGGAGAGAGGGGGAGTATGAAAGTTTATCAAACTGGAAAATATAAGCATAGTGATGACAAATGACTGGGTTTGTTTTTAATGATAAATCTTATCAAATCTAATACAACCGACCTAAAATATATCATTAACACCAAAAATCAAAAGATACAATAATAATATTTATAGTCTGAGCCTTTTTTTAAGGATAATGTCTTACCTGTCCTATTTAGAAAATACAGTCGTTTAACGCTTTAAAAGGAAAATAACTTTTTTTGGCAGCACTTAAAATTTTAGTTTGAATTTTAAAAGAAAACAAAGATTTAATTAAAAATTAAAAAATACCTTTAAATCATGTACCTACCACATTACATTTATGTACCTCGTTCACACAACACCAATGTGCTGGGTCAAAAACTCATATTTTCCTTCCCATATTTAAATGAAACACTTTGGGTTTTAAAAAACTGCCCAAGTCATGCCAAACAAAATATTTCTGTTTGATAAAGTTTATCCATCACTTTTAAAGCAGCTTATTGAAAAATCAAAGCAGGTGTTTATGTGGACTTTAAATATTATGTTGATGGCTAAATTCTAAGTGTCGATATCAATCTTTATAATTTCAAAAAAATATGAGGCATCCATGCCAAATCACCGAGTTATTGACCCGACCCTCTTTGATATTTTGTGGTATGTATTGAAAACATCTTAAACGCCAACTTTCAGCCTTATATTCCAAACCGGTATTGAGTAATCGGTTTTTTTAATTTTTGAGAAAATTGCTTTCAATTAATTATAGACAAATAATTAATAACGATATCTTAAAAAAGTAGGGTATCGTCTCTAAATGTAGTTTCAGGAAAAAAATAAAAAAAAAAATATTCGAAGTAGTTATAACCCAGTTATTAACGTTTGAAAATTTAAATCGTCAATTTTTCAGAAATTGTCCCCTCTGCTTAAAGGGAGGAGGGAGAAAGAATTTTCCATTTACACAATTGTTTTCTTAGAATATATTCAAGAATCATGTCCTTAAATATTCCTGACGAATTACCGTATTCAAGAAAGTGAAATTATAGATAAATAAAAAAAAATTACAAGAATTGAAAAAAAAAAAAAAAAAATGATAAAATTGGAAAAAATAAAAAAATTGAAAAAAATAGAAAATATTGTGGTCACAAATTGATTTTTAGCTTAAAAGTTGCATAATAAAGAGTAATTTTTTTTAATCGAAGTGGTTGCACTTTTTAAACGTTAATAATTGGGGTTATAATTGCTTAGAATATTTTTTAATTTTTTTTTCTTGAATCAATTACTTGTCTATAATTCCTTGTCTATAATTAATTGAAAGCAATTTTTTTCAAAAAATAAAAAAACCGATTACTCTTTATATTGGCTTGGAATATAAGGCTGAAAGGCTTGCTATTCCCAGCTTTACAACTGCCTTTCCTTTTTCCGGCCTAGAATGAATGATGAATATATAAAATATAGTCCTATGGTTTCAAGCATGCTTAATACCACGAGAGTACTCGCGTCATCGTCCGACATCTGGTTCTCGATTTAAAGGCCAATGTACATGTAGCATTTCGGGGTTTAAGCCTGGTGAGTTGCACCCCTCTCTAGTCCACAGTTAAACAAGTAACTGTTGACTAGTTGACTTGTTGTTCTGTGTTATAGGCCCCTGCTTGTAAAATATTTTTTTTTTCTAAAACTTACCGTTTTCGAAATATGTGTTGGTCATCGGATTTTGAGGACTTTTTCCAGATTACAAGTATCAGTATCATCAATCCCAACTTGCATGCCAAAAAGAATGGAATAAATATATTTTTTTTTTTCGTTATTTCCCATCGAAACTGAAATAGATTATGTATGTGACTGAAATAATGATTACAAAATTTTAAACCTTCCATAGAGCCTTACCCAAGACGTTTATTGTTTTTGTGTGAGGCAATTCGCACCACGTTTTCATAAATTGCTGTTTAATAAAAAAAATCATATTTATCAAACGAATTAATTAGGATTGCGAATAAGGAAGGAAAATAAATTCCACAAAAACTACTTAACCCGTAAAACGTATATTTATATAAGACAGGTTTTCGCTTAGGTACCTACTCCGGAGCAATACAGCATTTTTGCACAAAGTCCATAATGACACTTTACCATTATGTGCGTGCCATTTCATCAGCTAAATACAAAAAAAAAAAAAAAACAAGTGAGTGAGTTAATGACCACTACTTGAATAGAGGACAGTCAAGCAGACATGCAGACGAAACGGATGCGTCCAAGAAACCACTTGCCAAGACAATAATCCAGTGTGCTGGATTAGTCAGTCGGTCGAATATGTTCCGTTCCGTTTGAGCGTACTCGGTTTTTCGATCAAATATACGCACTTTTATTGTTGTTGCTTCGTTTTGTTTTGCACTATTCTTGGCTCTTCCACTGGTGGGGGCTCTTATAACTCTATAAAGGGGGAATTTCTGGACACAACGCAACGCTAATATCCCACGTATTTAATTTATCTGATGGTGAATTTGTTTATATTCGTCTTTTGTTTTATTCACTTGTGACTTGGAAAGGCTTCCCATAGACAAACAAGAGCTCATGATCGTGATGGTGGCCAGTGGAGCGCTACTCTGGGTCTTTGGTTTTCCATGCCGTCCCTCCGTCGGCGTCCGCGTCGTCGTCGTCTCGATGGTGTACGAGCATAGGGTGCAATGACTCCAAAGAGTTGACTCAATTGCTGGGAAAATGCGGTTAAGTGTTGAAGTTGAAAGTTTAGTTTTTCTTTCTTTTTCAGTTTTTAAATTGAATTAAAAATTTGCTTTTTATCTATTTTCGTTGTAATCTGTGATGGCCCACTGAAATTTATTGCCAAAAATATTTATAATTGAATTAAATGAAGTGATTCACATATTGATTCACCACAAAGAAGCTAGTTGTTTGTTTGTTGTATGTATTTAAGAAAAAAAATGTACAATAAATCAGACAACATGAATGACAATGTCATTGTCTGTCTTTTTGAAATCCAGACACGCGAATGTGGGGATTGCGAAAATAAAACAAATTCACTCTATGAATACAAAAAAAAAAATGTTTTGATATGCCTATAGAATTTTGGCGATTTATGTATACCTTTTTTAGCTGATGTTCAGAACGGAAGTCGAAAGTAAAAAAGAAAATAACACTCCTATGTACGCATTACATTTCAAAATTAGAAAAAAATATTATTTTCGTATACCAAAGCAAAATTTGACTGTTTATTGGCATCATGTTAACATTTAACTATTTTTTGTCGCTTGGTAAGGGAACAGAATAAACTCAACAAACTTCAATTTTCAAGAAAGGCAAAAGCAGGCTTTTCTTGCTCTTCTGGTTCAAGGCTATTATGTGGCTATGCATTGAACATATAAATAATTATGCCTAGTTAACCTAGCCCGCCTGCAAAAATGTCAAGTTTATTCAAGGCCCTGAAAAGGTTTCGATAGAGGCAATCTAGACAAGGAAAACATGTCAAAAACTAGTGAGGCCCTTGCTAGAAAAACTTGTTGTATAAGTCCTTTTATCCCATCACAAATACCCCATGTATAACAAAATCAAAAAAAATATTTTATACCCAATATACATGTAAGAAAAAAGAAGAAAATCGGTACACTAGTTTAAGGTAGAACTAGAATAGGCGGAAGCCAACTTACGTGGTCGTACGAAACTATGCGAAACAAGTAATACATATGACGTGAACATAATTGCGAAGTGGGACTCTTCGTTTAAGTGCCTTTTACATGAGCTGCGAATAGCGAACTGCGAATTTTGAGATTTCTTTCATATGAGTAGTCGCCAACAGACGCTAATTGTCATACAAAATAAACCAGTAGAACAGGTGCTAAAACAAATTGAGGTTAAATTCGAGCAAATTTTTCATTCGCAAATTTGTGGAATACGTCCTGATGTTGTGGATTGCAAATAAGTATTTGACAATTCGCAAAAAATATCTCGTTGGGCGTGTAGAAAATATAAAAATGCTAAATTTAACAATTTAGACTAATTTTAGGCCGGAATTGCCTCAACAAATTTATTCGCATTCGCAGTTCGTGGCTGATGTGAAAGGCAATTTAGTTTTCGTCAACTTCTCCCGTCGGACGGAAGAGTGCTCATCGACCGCTTCGTAAATAGACGTATGCAAAATCATAATGGTGGAAGCAAACTAAAAAGAATTTGAAACAAATTTTTTAACTTTCTTTTATCTAATTTATACCACATCGAATTTTCGTGGTTTCGCAAAGTAAATAATTAAAAGCCTAGCGCTCTGTGCTGTGAATAAGTAAAAAAATACATTGAACAAACAATAATTTGCATTTCTTTTTCACTTTCAACGACTTAACTGTACTATGGGTGACTTGTGAAATGTACGTTTCGAAAAGCTAATTTTCGGTCGGTTTTGACATAAGCTTCAGACAGCTTCCGCCTATTCTAGTTCTACCTTTAGGCTCTAGCTCAATGGAAAGTGCAGACAAAATGGCACAAATTTCTAAAATGATGGATTTTTGTCTCAAAGAATGTAATAAATCAAAATTATCAAGTCCTGTAACCTCGGTTGGAGCCAAGGATGCCTGCTTATGGTTTTCATCCTTTACGCCCTGCAGCTAGACATTTTTAACTGTTGTCACGTCTTTCTCTTGGAGTCTGCTTCTGCTAGGAGGTCTGTTGACTTCTCTGTTGTTCTAGGTACATATTTAAACCTGCCGCGCACCCTGAGCTCCGAGGATTTCATTCACAGGATTGCTTCGCAATATCATAGTTTGGTTTCCTCAGTGTGTGACCATCCCATTGCCATTTGCGTTTTCTTATTCCCTCTTTTCCGTACATCAGCTTTTTTATTCACAAAACGAATATCTTGATTTCCTGACATTTAGCAGGTACCTAACCTAGTAATTATTTTTATTTCTTCATTTCATTACCATAGCAATGATAACGCAAAATTTGAATATGTTGGATTTAATAGGTTTTGCGGATTCATTAAAATCCCAAAGGGATAGTCCATCATCAGATAGTACATACTTATTCTTAAGATAAATCAAACATTTCTTCAAATTAATTCCTTAATTAAATGTTTAATGGATGATTGAAAAATCATTAATATGTTAAAGAAGTAAATCGATATGTTTGGAGAAAAAAATCTCTTAGTTTCGGGTTAAGACATAAAACATTCACATGCCTACGTATAAATTGACTTGTATCAAAAAGACACAAAGGTAGGTAACCTAGTTTCAAAGATTGACTCTCATAAGTAAAGGAAACCCATTACCATTATCTAATCAACATACGACGACGACGATGGCACTAATATTCCTCTTCCGTAATTATGTCTAATTATGTCTTTCAACTCGCATAGACTTCATCCAAACCCGCGTCGCGGCCGCGATTCTCAAATATGATATACTCATTTGATACATCACGTCCATCTCACACTTAATTGGAATTTAATTATTTTCTTTGTAATTTATTTGTCAAGAAACGGACTGAAATTAGTTGACAGTGCGTATCTCTGTCACATGTGGTAAACTTATGTTATTATATAAATTTTGCGCTGCAATCACACATTTCCCCTCTGCAACCTCATGCCACAATGCAATTGAAATCAATTGAATGCTAATTCTACAGCCGCGCCGGCAATAATACTACTCTAGGTACGAGTAGTATAATAAAAACAAACCACCAAAAGACACCAGGAGCTGGATGAGCCAAGACCAGACGCTCAGACAGCTCGCTGTAAATTGTTATGCAGTGGGTGTTGCGTTTTTAATAAATATTTTTGCGGGCTGCTTCCAGTGAAAAATGAAATCGAAACACGGATTTCGATTGCCATCCATCAGCGGGAATGCCGCACTAAGATTCTTTGGCTATAGCCTGTGCTGGTTCTGGAGTCTTGTAAGTGTGAAGCCTTCAGACAATGATGGCAGATGTAGACGCCACACGTTGTTGGAGTCGTCGTCATCGATGTCGTCGACGATGTCTTTGGTGTTTTAAATACATACGTATCAACATCACCCCCCGGTTCGGGGTTAAAGTTGAAGAAACCTATTTATTATGCATGCGATGACGACGATGACGAAATGCGGGCTTTGAATTTTAGGGAGGGTTTCACAATCAATCTACAATCTACATTCATTCTATATATATCGGAAAAAAGGAATCTCCCATACATAATGCAGCTACATTAATCAAAATAAATTTTTGATTAGCATTTCTCGCGTGCGCCGCACCGTGTCAGAAAGGAAACATATTGTTGCCGTCTTTAGTTCATCGACATTAAAAAAGTTATTCGAAGTGTATAAGCTATTAAAAAGAGTCATTGAATTGTTATCCAATATAGTTGTACCTACTATGTAATATTTTATATTATGAAATACCGAAAACGAAAACATCCCACAAACTTTTCAGCAAATTTCAGCAGTTCGTACATTTTCCAGTATTTGACAGAAAATTAAGAGGAATTTTGTGCATTTTTCTGAGATTGATGAGCTCTCTCGTCTGCCTACCGAAGATGGTGTCGAAAATGTGTAAATTTTGACGTAAAATTTATACATCGATTTATTTCAATGCCTATTGGTCGGAGGGAAAAAGTGTGGACACAAGAAATATTCAGGTTGCAATTTTGAACAAATGTTGCCTTAGGTCCAACTCTCTGTAGAAAGTCCCAAAGAAGGTATAAAGCGGCAAATTTTCAAAAAATCACTCAGGTAAACAAGTAATGTCTGGAAACTTTGCTCTTCTCTATCTTCTTCGGGACTAACTACAGAAAGTTTGACTTGAGACAACAATTGTTCAAAATTGCAAGCTGAATATTTCTAGTGTTCACACCTTTTCCCTCCGACCAATAAGCATTGAAATAAATCGATGTAAACATTTTACGTCAAATTTTACACATGTTCGACACGTGCTTAGGTAGGCAGACAAACGGTTATTGGTTCAACACCTCAAAAGTATTAATGATATTGCTAACAATGTTACACAAATGACATGACTTTTTATGTCGTTGACCCCCAGTCTATATAGCCAGTAGCCATTAAAGCGATCAGGAAAATGACTAAGGAAAACAATTAAGAAGCCTATTTACTATTTTTCTATTCGATTTAAATTAAAAATGCTTAACTAATCAATGACAAAAAAAACTCTTTAGGGTTTTTTTTAACACAAAAATTTATATCGAATTTCAATAATCCGCTACCTCAAACACTTGGAGAACCAATGTTAGATTTTTAATGAACAACCCTACAAATCCAAGGGTAAGAACATTTTCTATTATTAGCAGCTTTTTTGGGATTGGAATTACGGATCCGAGAGTTCTTCCGGATTACCAAACGGAAACGCTTCATGAAATAGAAGAATAAGATTTTTAATGCAAATTTAAAGAGTTTGTAATTTGTTCTCCATCAGTTTTAGTTTTTACTGTCTTTTAATTTTTTGGGTCGATTTAATTGTGACGTCAAATATATAACTGGAACTCAGGTGATTTAGCGGAAAGAATTTACGAGTCGTCTTTTGGACTTCAACGTAAGCAAATTTCAAGCAAATTGTGGGGGTAATTTTGATTTTTCCCTTTTTTTGTGTTTTCGGGGGTGCTGAATCCGAATCACGGAAAAATGCATTTTATTTACTAATAGCTCGAAAACTACCAATTATTCGAAAGTTAAATCAAACTTCATACCATTGAAAGTACATATGCTCAATTTCCAATAAATCTCTTTTTGGGTTTTTTCCCTAAAATTCAATTGGACTCAAGCACTAGTTGAAATTGACGTATTTTTACTGTTTTCGAAAATCTACTTGAAAGCACTACCTAAGTACTTTATGCGAAAAATTTGAATTTTTGTCTGTAACATAAACCAAGATATACTTTTCTGATTGTCTTTGATGCACTGAGTTCGAATCTGGTCTTGAAATTGCTCTAGAATGTCACATTTTCGGTATATTCGAATCTAAAGATATACAAAAAATGCGTTGTTATACAAATTTGGGGTTGTATTTTTTGTGGAGGCTATTTTTTTCGAAAAATATGTTTATTCTGAAATATAAATATTTTTCTTCAAAATTCTTTTTGATTTATTTCAAAACCACCATTCATCTTCAATCATTGGCCTTCCTCTTAAGGTAATTCGGAAAATCCAGTCAACCTGTGTTCAAAAGGGCACACAGCGAGTAAATTGTGGGTTAGTTTTAATTTTTCCCCCTGTGTTAGGGTGCTGAATCTGAATCTGAGGTTTGCGCTTAAAATTTCGTGACGCAACATAAAAAAAATTGCTAAAAGTGCTACAAAAATGCAAATTCATTGAATTTTTCGAATTACTCAGGCTAACGATTTCTCGCGGATAGTAATATACAAAGAATAAGGGCATTTGAAAAGATCAAAAAGAATTTTGAAGTAAAATGTTTATACTTCAAAATGACCATAAACATTTTTTTACAACCCCAAATTTGCATAAAAAACACATTTTTTATATCTTTAGATTCGAATATCTCAAAAACGTAACATGCTAATTACACGCAATTTCAAGACCAGATTCCAACTCAACGTATCAAAGATGCCCAGAAAAATATATCTTGGTTCATGTTATAGACAAAAATTTTCACATAAAGTATAGTTACTTAGTGCTTTCGAGTGTATTTTCGAAAACTAGGGCTTGAGTCCAAATAGGTTCTTGAGAAAAAAAAACTGAAAAAGAAATTTAATGGAAATTGTGTATAGTTTCAATTGTACTTTGATGTAATTTTCGAATAGTGGGTAGTTTTCGAGCCATTTGTGAAAAGCTCCAAAAAAAATGCATTTTTGCATAATTTTTGTTTGTTTTTTTTTCTATGTTGCGTCGCGAAATTTTATTCGCAAACCTCAGATTCAGATTTAGCACCCCCTAAAATATAAAAGAGGGCATCGAAACTACCCCACAATTTTCATAGTAAAAATGCAATATGACTGGACTACTCGTAGGAATAGGTGCACTAAAAAAACCATTATTGGAATTTAAACTCAAATTGAATTAACTGGTATGTATACGTATAAACGTTTTTTTTTATTATTAATTATGAAATTCATATTACTATTAAAAACATAAATGAGTCTGAGATGTGGGGTCAACATCTGCTTGTCCCCAAGAAGACTATTTCTTCATTGTTAATTAGAAATGCGAAAGTATAGACTTAACTAAATATGTTGAAATTATATTTTGCATTTAGATTCCCACCAAAAAATACCATATTAATGCTTTATTTGCATTATCTATAAATCTAATTTTGCCTGCAATGTTCTCCAGAATATATCTTGCTTTAAGTTGATGATCGTTGATGTCTGAGTGAATTAAGACAAATGAACTGTGCCACAAAGAATCTAACTTAAAAAAAAAAAAAATAGCTAATACCATGCATGTCGTCTCTAAAGAGATCTTCGTTCTAACTTTATTTCAGTGCAATGAAGTGCTATGACAAATAATGAGCTTAATAAATTAAATGCAGTTATTGTTGCTTTCACTTTGTGTATTATGAATGGTTCTGGTATTCTGCTCCTATTCTTCTCGTCAGTATTGAGAGAGTATCAAAATTCCAGAAAATTATGTGAATTCATACTCATTATGTGATGAGGGCTCATAAAAAAGAAAGAAAAAAACTACCGGCATCTGAATTTGTGATCGTGACGCACCCTTTTTTTCTTGTGAAAATCTCCCTCTAATTCAAAACAGACCAAGAGAGTTTCTTCTCAACAGATGCTTTGGGAATTTATTGTTTGATCATTAATAAAATAACATCCATTCCATTCATTAGAAATCGGATTAAAATACTTCTACACCGTGCCGAATTATTCCTCTTTGGCAAAAGTATTGACAACTTTATCAAGAGAACAGATGTTTAAGATAGCCGGAGATAGAATTTTAAATAAAATGAGATGTAAAATTCATATTTTTTTGTGAGTTCATGCATAAATTCAATGGCGTAAAACAAAAAATGCTTACACACAGTTTGTACGTTAAGTTCAGATCAGCTCTATTCAAATGTAGGTTTTATTTAATAATTTATTAGTATCATTGAACGATTAGCATTTTTAATAACCTGCACAGGTCCATTTCATCACTTTTAAAAATACGTATCTTTAATCCGTAATTTGTTTCAAGTTAAAAGTTCAAATGAGCTCATAATTCAGTCGCTTCACTTAAACTGAAGAATTTTCTTTAAACTTTTCTTCATATTCTATTTTATCGTAATTTGTTTCTATAATCTTCAATACGTTACTCCCCGCCTGAAGAAATCGCAAGTTTTTGCTAAGCTTAGTCAAGATCCTGAAAAGGCTTCAGTAGGGGCAATCTAGACAAGGAAAACTTGTCAAATACTAGTAAGGTCCTCGATAAAAAGAATTTTTTGCTTATTTATGTTTAAATGTTATATTATAAGAATTTCATGTATACAATTGTTTTTAGGAAATCGTTACAACGATTTAAATTTTGTTTTGCATGTATTCATATTTTTTCATAGCATTCATATTTTTAGCTCAATTCTACTTTACTGGTTTTTTATGCAATTGAAAGAACAAGTTTCTTTTTCGTTACAATGTTCTATAATATCTTGCATATTTTTAAAAGTTTTCAAGTTCCAAAGAACCAGACCTAGAAGAGCAAGTTTGTGCTCGGGCACTCGGGCATTTTATTTGTTTTCATAATTAAAATTTATTTTTGAGTAGTCATAAAATAAAAACAATATGTTTTTAAAAATTCAAAATAAGTGGGTTTGATTGTACTATCAGGTCGGGTTTTTTCTGCAGTTCTTATTTCTGGAAAATCTTAAGCTGAAATAGTTATTTTTTTAAATCATTCTTCAATAAACAGTTATTAAAACAAAACAAAAAAATAACGCATTTATCTCTGCAATCATTCTTCAATAAACAGTTATTAAAAAAAAAAATATAATACGTTTATCTCTACAAACAATTAAATTACAGAAACAATTAAGGGCAAATACAAAATATTTTTTGAAAATTTGAGCTCAATCAGTTTTGTGGTTTCGAAATCAATAGCATACACAATTCGTTCAAACAGGTATGACCGATACTTTCAGCAGGCAAGGGTCTGTCATACCGAGTTTTTCTGAAAGAGAATAAAATTACCTTTCCATTGATATATATTATGGCCACGATACACAATACATTAGCGTTTTCATTTTTGTTCAGTTCTGCGCATATCTCAAAATCAGTGGAAAATGGTGGATCCCGTGTTATTCGACTGAAAATTATTTTATGTTATGTCTGTATTCCTTTGTTGCTTGATAAGAAAATAAAATTGTTTCGAGATATTTAATTTTTATAATTATTATGTCTATTATGTCTGTTCGCGTATATCCCAAAACTACGAATTTTTACGAATTCAGCTCAAAGTTCTGTCAAAGTTCATATAAAAAAAAAATAAATTTCGTAGAAATTCGTAGTTTTGGGAAGTACACGAACAGACATATTATTTTACTACTTTGACAATAAGAAAATTGGTTTTTAGTGTTATTTAAATAATTTCTTTCGTGTTTTTGTTGTGGTAATACGGCAGACATACCACGAGAACGGCTATCTTCAATTCCTTCTGACAGTTCTCATTTTAGACAACCTGTGCAATATAATACCTTCTATTTGTGTTTTGCGACTTTTGATGCCACCGGCTGCCCCGCCTATTTCACCACAATAAATAAATAAATAACCCTTCAAACCATAGAATATCAATTAATATTTGATATTCTCTGCTTCGAACCAATCAATCTCACTTTAAGCACTGACTTAACAAATGCAACATAACTGCAGAAAACCGAACTATCTATGTATGTGTATTGGTGCAAAATATAAATACATCTTCGAAATCCAAAAATATGTTTTGCAATTGCAATATTCCGAATTCGCTATATCATTGTCCCATTTCCATCAACAATCTACAACGTGCACTGCACACGCACAATCGAAAGTCGCAACGCACATCGACTTCACTCAACGTCAACGTCAACATCAGTTTCAGCGTCAGTATTGATTGAGAGAGTGAGCTTTTTCTCCCTCACAAGTTCAATCGTTTCGTTCATTTAATTTATCCATCAGTTCAGTTTTCAGTTTAATGTTAAAGTGAATTTTGCAGTGCGGTTGCTTCGCGATCGTGTCGGTTAAATTATTAATTTTCGAAGTAAATATTCAAAATTCGGTTGAAATTTTATAAATTAATTGCTGTTGAATGTGTGTTAATCAATTTTCTTAAAAAAAATATAAATTTTCTTTATTAAAAAATGTGTTTTTGATAAAATAAAGTCTGTTTTCTTTTCCCTCGCCATTTTTTTTTTTAATTATAGCTGGTGTCGCGTTCGCGTCGTTCTCGTTGCAAGTTCGCCGTTGCCTTTACTCGTTGCTCCTTGCCGTTCGTGAAATTTGTGTTTTGTTCGTTTTTATGTTGTTAAAAAATGTCGATTAATTTAAATTCGAAAATTCGGCGCCATTTGTTCGGGATTTGGGGTAAAGAAATGAGGCGTGTTTTTTTAAGGTAGGTATACAAAATGTTCTTTGGTTCTAAAATGTCCAATGTGTCATTTGTTATTTTTTTGAAAGTCAAAAATTTAGCTTAAGGTGCCAGTTATAGCTATCACTGAAACTCATCATTGAAAACTTTAATGATTGATTTTGAGACATTAAATGCCCTATTACACGACGACTTTAGAGTCATGACTTTTTTCGAAATTCAATTAGTGTGAAGGTGAGATCAGATGTTTTTTCTCGTTCGCACTCGTTGAATTTCGAAAAAAGTCATGACTCTAAAGTCGTCGTGTAATAGGGCACTAAGAAAGCAAAATCATTTATTTTTTTGATGAACAAATAAAGCTCAAGACTTAATTAATATTTCTAGTTTTAAAATCATTTTGTAATCATTCTGTCCTAAGATTGCCATCAAGGTTTAGTGATGAAAAAGCCACAATTATTGACATTGCCTCTAAATTTTGTTGAAATCATTTAACGCTTACTTGGTGGTCAAGTTAATTGAGTGAATTTTTAGTGGGTGATTTTTTGTTTTACTAAAACTACGTACGTACTTCCCTAAACATTTCCCCACTGATTAAAGAAAAATTCCCATATTTCATCCAAGTTCTCAGAGCCATTTCTAGGATATACCTAGGAAAAGTAGGCGTGGCAGTGTATCGTTTTTACTGAAACCACTTTCCCTTTTTTATATTATCCCAGGAACTAACTCAAAGATTCAAATCAAGTCGTCAGAGCCGTGTTTGAGAGATCAAATCGGCTAAACACAAACTACTTGAATTATAAATGATATGAAAAATGCAAAAAAAAACTTAAAATCAGTGAACAGGGTGATTTTATTCACTCCCCTTAATTCGTGGCTAACTTTACTTAAACTTAATAAAATCCCAGATACGCACTTTGCTAATAGTTTGCAAACTATTCCGTTAAGAACAGATACCAGGTACCATGTATTATGTATAAATGTACACGACATGCCATTCGGGTTTGGGATACAAATACAGGGGCCAACTATGTAACTCGTTTTGACGAAAGCTATCTCTATCATATCTATAAGGAAATAAGGATATTCCTATTGCCAAAACTACAATCGTATGGTCGACCGATCTTTTTGGTCTTACACGATTCGGGCCAAGCACTGAAATGGATGCGAAACTAGAATAAAAGGCTCGCTCGTTGAAGTTTACCTAGGGTTGACCCAGGTTTGCTTGACAACACCAAACCAACATCTAAGGGTCGGTTCCCAATTCAGTCCAGTTCAGAGCGACCCTAGAAAAAAACCTCAAAAAACAGAATTTTCGGGCCAGGGTGAGTTTAGGGTTTTCAAAAAACGCATGATGAAGTCAGCTCAACGATAAAAATTAGTAGGGCCCCGGGTCCAAATACAGAACACCTGCTTAACTCGGCTAAAATTAGTAGATATACCTTTAATGTAGCTAAAGAATCATCAGGTTTTCACACTATGCACATATGTATGTATTTTGTGAGAAGGAAAGCTCACGAGTCACGACACAAAGTACAAATTGAAAAAAAAAAACGAATTCAAAATAAATAAAACAAATCTACCTTACCTAAAAAAACAAAAGTAAAGCATTTTTTATCATTTGAAAAAAAAAAACTTCTTTAAACTATTATTATTATTATTTTAAAATTTTGACTATCAAACATTACGAACTAAAATAAAAAATGATTGTCGAACTTCCATTTAGAATCTCCAAAGACCTTGTTAAAGTTTTTATGATCGTGTTAACGTGATTGACCACTTTTAAAAAGAAAATTAAATCCATTATTAAAGAAAATGAAGGTTATTGGGTTGCTTTACGCCATAATGTCATAATACGTATGTAAACTGAATCTTATACTTTTTATTTTGTTTATCTTCATTTAAATTGCAAACAAATTTAGTTATACAATTTGAGCAATGTAAATAGAATACAATCTAACAAACTGATAAATTGCCTTTTCATATTTTTCAGAAATCTTCCCATACCTACATATTGGAAGAACCCGATATAAAATCTCTTCAAATCCTGAAAGTATGCAACTATAATAATTGGCGCCACCGCAGACATGACATCAGACGAAGTGATTTTACGGTAAGTCTTATAAACGCCTAGAATTTCTTTCACAAATTTCACCTGAAAACAATTATTGAAATCCCAAAAACCCCTTTTCCATTCAATTGAATTTATTTTGAATCAAAAGAAATTAACAAAAAAAGAAAAAAACAAATACGACGAATACAAAAGCAAATTCACATACTAATACCTTCTGTGCGAACGGTAAGCTCTAGGATGCATCAATAGTTTCTCATCCAATTCTCTTCTCTTTCGCTTGCCAATGCTGGACACCGTTCCGAGTTGTAATAGAAGTGGATTACTGGCTAAGGCTGCTGCTATACCTAGGACTGCAGCACTTGCTAGTGGGATTAAAAAACTCTTAGCCAGAAGCGCCTTGTCGTAGCCATGTTTTCCATTCGAATGTCCAACAGCAACGTGTCCCCCTTCAACTCCACCACCGTGATGACCAGAGTGCACTGCATAGGTGGCGTATTCACCAGCATGTCCATAGCCTCCGTATCCTCTGTTGTACAATTCTACTGGAATTCCTTCACCTCCTTCAGAATAGCCATGGCTATTCCCAGTTGGAGCATAATATTCGTATTCTATGGCTTTGGGTGGTCCGTAGGGGTGTGCACCTGAGTTGCCTCCATAGACATTATTTCCGTCTTCTCCATACCCCTGATGACTTGCAGCCGTTCCGTAATGTTCTACAAAGAAATTATATAGTCATAAATTTGGTGTTCCTAAACATGGAGTATCCTCTTTTCTTAGCTTACCTACACTAACCCTTTCATGCTGTCCTTTGCGTTCTTGCTGACCATTATTCGACCAACTTCCCCCCTTGAAACCATAGTTCTCTTGCGGAAATGCAACTGGTCGGGATGAATACTCGGCAACAGCACTGTCTCTTACGGCGGCATTGTAAGCGGACGGCCTCGAGGACGATGCAGGTCCCCTGGGAAAAGTAATCATTATGGGATTATATCAAAATTATCCTTACACCGTTGGTTAATCTTTGATTACAATTCAGAGAAAATAAAGGACAGGTTCTTCTTGTATTAGGAAAAAGGATTATCATTCCCAGGAGAGGATAAAAGAACATAAATTGATAACCCACATGGATTCGCAAATATTTTTATTGCGACCTCATCATTGTTTTGTCCCTGACTCTAGCGAGCGAGCACCCATTGCCTGTAAGGAAAATTGCATGATTGCGTTGCTCATATAATAAAATGTGTAATGTGTTTTTCGTCCTTTCGCATCTTTTTTCTGTTTCATCGTCGGTCGTCGGTCGTAGTCGTAGCGTCCTCGTTGTGATCCTGCAATATGTCGTCAGTATGTGTTCTCGGCTCACCACCCAACTTAATGGGTATTAAGGTGAATTTGTTCGTTGGATTAGGATTTTTTTTGTGTTGTTGTTGATGTCCTTCAGATTGGACATTCCAATGCTAAAAATGGACATTTTTCTTTTGGCTTTTGCCGTCCTTTTTTCTTAAGATACATTCCTTTTTTTTTGGATTATTTTTCATGTGGAATGGAATGTAAATTGATGTGTGGATAAGAGGTGTGGGTTTTGTGACTTCTATTATTATATTATGGTCATGGATAATAGTAAAGGCGAAGGGGTGAGATGTTATGAATAAAGATTTTGTTTGTTAGGGATTAAGAAGTATTTCGTGCGTATTTTAAAAGCTAAATTGGGTTGGATGACTTTAACGTTGTAGTTCAACCTTCATAAGATCTCATCAATTTTCGAAGCGAGCTTTTTTTTGAATAGCAGAATTTATCTTGTTTTTTAATGTATCTACGTCATTGATGTTGTTGTATAAATGACTTAAAATTGCTTTAAAAATATTTTATTTAAACAAAATTGTTTTTAAAATTTTTTACAATTTCAGAAATTGGAATTTATTATCAACCTCGCATTTTCAACCTGCGTTATTTACATTACCCTAGCAAAGCTCATTTTGATGAAGCTACGTGGCGTATTGTCTGTTAGCAATTTTTTTTAGAATATTTCTGAGTTTCTAAGTTGTCTGACGATATGTCGAAGTTCCCAGACCATTAAATAGATGACATCTGCAATCGAGTGAGATTCAGATTAAATGGTATCATTTATTGTGATGATACAAATATTCACAGCATTATCATTTATAAAAAAAAAAACAATTACAACAAAGAAGTGCCTGTTGACCTAGGAAAGAATTAAAGATCTATAGACACGAAATAGCTTTAATTGGATGGATTATATCAAAAGTAATTTCGCCTGACAAATATATGTATGTTGGTTAATTTTCTCGAATTCCATAATCAGTCAACTCGCCTCGCACTCGCCTGGAAAAAAATTGCAAGTGTTTGCTTAGCTCAAAGTTGCTAGGCTCTAAAAATTACACCACAAATAGGTCGCTCAAGGCAAAAGTGTTATTAACAGGTAAGAGCCTATCGAGTTTCGATATTAATCCTTGCTCCGTTGAAAGCCACATTGGAATTTTTTCTAGGGCAGGTTTGGGAGATTTCACTTCTCTTAAAGTTAAGCAAAGTGATGTAAATGCTTAAAATAATGGCATAGTTCACACGTTTTTGATAATTAAATTTCTGGAATTTAAATCCAGTTTATTGAATGGCTAGATGAAGATTAAATTTTAATCTTCAACAACTAAATTGGATTAAGGTACCATTGGTTTCATTCTTTCACCATAAAAACAATTTTATCACCTCGAAGATAAATATAGTCAATTCAACTTTGTACTTTCCAATAAAATTGAACATATTTTAAATTCCAATGGCGGTCACTTTATGATGATATTTATGAATGCTATTGCATAGAATCAATTCTTCTGTCTAAAAATCACTTTTTATAGTAAGACACTCAAGAAGTCTTCACAGTCCTATATTTAACACAATGCGAGTCTTATTGAAATTGAAAAGGATTGAAAGGAATTACAGGGATTTTAAGTAGTATAAATTCAAAAACTTTCGAATTCATTAAACTTATTGCTAGGGACTGATATGTAATTGTTTTTTCTCAATTTTGTAACTTTCACTTTGCACTACTACCTGTAATACTCCGGTGGAGGATCATAGTTTTTTCTTGATAAATTTTCCACTTGTATTCCTCTCTTTTTAAATCCATCTTTTGTAGTGTTTTTCGAATATCCTTGCACTATTAATGAATTTGGTGACACTGTACTAAGTTCCGAGCCAAAGCTAATATTTAAGCAAACAATCACAAAAACTCCCACATAGACTCCCACAAAGCGAATCATTTTGTTGCAGCGCGTATAATGTTTAATGTTTATCGACCGAATTGAAACTGATTTTCCTTCAAGTACACAAGATAGTTTTATTGAAAAAGTGGAAAGCTAAGGAGGAAAAACCTTTACGACATGGGGGTAATTTCACATCTCGATGGTTAGCAATATTCATTTGGACTCATTGTTAAACTAGATACTAAATCAAACTAAATACATTTGTGCATACATACACCACTAACGTCGCTTTGGAATCACCCGCTGCCAACGCTTATATACATATGTGTGTAATGTGAAGTAAATTTAAAATTGTCAATTATCGTCTTCAACTGAGCATCAGATTTGGAATTCTTTCCTCTGGGTTTCACTTTTTGTATTCCTTACCTTTATTACATGCAATAAATGTAAGGCAAGTTATGTATTCGTAAAAAAAGTCGGACTCACTGTTATAAAAGAAAAGAAGTCTTTACCTTCCCTCACTCCTGTTGTATCCTGCAAGTTTTTCTAAACATCTCAATGGATTTTGACGAAATTTTACAGCCTTTTCCATTTTACTACTCGATTCCTGATAGCCCATTGGTTTCAAATAATTGACTTTAACAACAAGTTCGTTAGACCAAGTCGTGTGTTTTATTTTCAACAACCGATTTATATTTTTTGGAATTTTTAAAAATAATTTTATTGTCAAATCGGTGTCGACGACGTTCGCTCCTAATTTATTGGTGACGATGAAAATGAATGTCGTAATGATGATACTTCGAAGCGAAACTATATTTTGTATCTTGTACATATATTATGGTTATGTAATACATACAATATGATTTGATGGAATTTATGACTTTAATTATGATGTAAGTGACAAGCATATTCCAGAAAAAATAATTACGCCATTAAAGAAGTGATCAGCTTTGATTATAATATCCTCAAAATTATGCCATATTTAACGCTAGGTATAGGATGTTGGGGTTCAATGCCAACATATATACAATCTTTATTTTTATTTTGGCCTTGGAGTTCTAGGGAAGTCAAATAGATTTTGGGTTATAGAACAAGAATGCAAAGGTTAAACAATTTTTTTAAACTAATTTTGGTTCTCAGAAATCTTACTTGAATTTAATAATAAAAAACAGAGTTTTTTTTTTTAAACTTTTGTCCATGACAGAATGGGCATCATTGAGGTATGGCAAGTTTCTATAATTTATTAGTATCGATATTTTTCTGGTTTATATATTGTCATTCCTCATTTGGTACGATCGAAATGAAATTCGTATCGTTACCAGAAAAAAATAAAAGCAAAAACCCACCATCAACTGAGCATCATCGTTTTTGATGTATGATTACATCCTCCAAATTGCGTTTTCATTAAATTTCCTTAAATAATTGCCCACCAATTTGCAAGTGATTCTCATTTTCAACATTTACTATTCGCACTGTCGTTCAAACAGATGAGCTGGGAGGATCCAACGAAAGGACATCAACGGCTGCTTACTAAGTGCTAAATGGAGTGATTATCTCGTCTGTATCGTATATCCGCATCTCCATTCTCCATTCCTATGAATACAGGGGGAAACTAATCAATTCCCATTCTTCTTCTCATCATCGTCCTGTCTTTTTTTTTTGTTGCTTGTCAAATAAATGCTCAGCTCATATTCTTGTTTCTCTACCAAAGGATTCATCGTGATGTGCTGCTGGTATAGGGAATTCTTTTGTTCTTTCAAATCGTATATGTCGATATTATATATTGATTGCCCCCGTTGTGAAGTTCAAGCTCCTTGCTACTCAGTATCCACATCACGATGAAACAAATCGAAGCAAATTTACCACCAAAGCCGCACGAACAATTCCAACAGGAAGGAAGGATCCATAATGTTGAGATGTTGTGTGCGGGTTGAGGCAACATCCAGAATCCAGACTGCAGGATTTATTCTTGCATTTGCGTTTGGTGGGATCTTATTGTGTGTCTTTGTCTGTTTATTGTATAGTTCGTTTTAAGTTTTCCCATTTTTGGTAGGAATGTGAGCTTTTTTTGTTGTAAGGACTTTGATTCCTATCGTTGATGTGAGGAATAGGATTTGCAAATTGCTGCAATTTGTTTGGCTGATGACAATGCGGTAAGCAATGTGCGTTCTTCGAATAAAAGTACATATTATATGGGCGTGGTGCTCAAGGATTGTTTTCAATTACAGCGGTTTTATGGGATTCGAAGAGGACACCATGACATAATGCTGACAGCTTGATATATCCTTTAAATTAATTTTGTTCGACTTGCATTGTATTATGTACATACAGTTAAAGTATATATGTACCTAATTTGTATGGTAATATCTACCGATAAAGCTGCAGAACTTAACGAGGAGGAGTTTTTAATTAAAAGTTAAAATGCTTCAGCAGCGTACTACGCTTGATGCGAAACGAAAAATCACATACAAAAATTACACAACGAAATCATAAACGAAAAAATTAGTTCAATTTTCAATTTTGCCTTATTGAACATTTCTATTTACAATTGGCTTAAAAATAATTTATAACTATAAGATACATAAGGGGCCTAACATAAATCGGGTTGACCTCGGGTTGTTCAGTCCCGGTTGTTAAGTGGCAGTATTGGTTTAGGGTTGGGATAGGATTGGCGTTTAGCTACGATAATGGGCTGACCCGGATCAGTTCAGAAGTTGTAGTTATATCCAAGATTTCCTTGGTTCTGGATGTCGTTGTTGGTTTATCATATCGTTCTCATCAGTTGATTAGGGTGGTTGGTGAGGTTCCTTACGTAGATAGCATTAAGTACTTGTCCTGGGGGGCTTCTTTGGCCTTAGAGTAGAGTTGCTCGTTCTTGAAGTGCTTACGCGCACCGTTGACGATCAAAAAAAAAGTCCAGTGCAGATTCTCAAGATTTTTCTTTCGAATATTTGCAGTTCCTTCAAAGCTGTTGCCTTCGTTGGTGACAAGTATCCAGCCAAAGGTCATGCCTTGCATTGGAGTCACCACCAATGAGTCCATAAGTGCTTCTCTTAAGGATATTGTTGAGAACGTGAAGATCGCTATGGATGTTTCCCATGCTTGATTTGCATTTGAAGTAGACGCTGATGACAGTGGAGGTCTCCCTTCCCAGTTGTATAATGACGGCGGCCATGGCCTCTCTGGTATTTTGCACATTAATCAGGGTTATTATGTGTTAGGGTCCTTTCTTTGTTTTTGTCTGGCAATAAACACTGGTAGCCCACAGGTATACCTGTATCTGATCCTTTTTTGTTTCGGGGAGAATTATTTTTTTTAAATCTTCCGCTGTACATTGTTCACTGTATGACTGCATTATGTTCGAAAAATTTAGTCTTACTTTTCGTTCTGCAGTACGCTGTTCGATGAACGAAATTAAGAAATTGATAATTGTTGCTTATTTTTTTTGGAGAACTCTATTCACTCTTTTTTCGCAAAACAATTAATTACTCAGGCCATTTATTGTGTGCGAAAAAATGACATTTGTATTTTTTTAATGTTTATTTTTGTTGTTGCTTTCTTTACAGCATGGCTGCCTGTCTTGTTTTTGCATTATTTGCATGCAAATGGTTTTTGCATCCAAAAATAAATATTTTCCATTATTAGGCCCATTACTTATAAGGGAAACTGAATGACTCATTGGTTTATGCAAAGCAAACATTTTTTGCCTTGAATATTATATATATTATATATTATACAGGAAATAGTCTAACGGCATCAAATCGCACGACCGAGGTGTCCAAGCGACTGGACCATTTCGTGAGATAACACGTTCTCCAAACTTGGTTTCCAATAAATTGATTGTGACATTCGCTGCGTGGCTTGTGGCGCCGTCCTGTTGGAACACATGTCCTTTAAGTCCATATCATCCAATTGGGGCCAAAAATATTCGGTTATCATTGAACGGTAGCGATCCCCATTCACAGTAACGTGCCGGTCTTGATCATCACGGAAGAAGTACGGCCTAATGACGCCGCCGGCCCATAAACCACACCAAACCGTAATTTTTTCGGGATGCAATGATGACTCATGGAGTACGTGTGGATTGCTGCATGACCAATACCGCATATTTTGTTTATTGACGAAGCCATTCAGCCAGAAATGAGCCTAATCGCTGAAGATGATTTTTCGATGAAAATTCGAATCATTTTTAAGTTGTTGCTCAGCCCAATTCACGAACATACGACGCTTCTGGTGGTCAAGCGGCTTCAGTTCTTGCGTCAATTTAATCTTGTAAGGATGTAGGCCAAGATCTTTTCGCAAAATTCGCCACAACGACGCAACAGAGGTGCCCAACGCTTGAGAACGACGTGTGAAAGACACATTTGGGCTTTCTGCAACTGAAGCCTCAGCGGCAGCAATATTCTCGACGGGCAATTCTTTGTCTCACTGGCACGGGAACATTTTGTACTGTACCTGTGGATTCAAATTTTTCCACTAGACGCTCCATTGTTGATCTGCTAGGACGATTATGACGACCATAAATTGAACGTAGCGCTCTAAATGTTGAGGCCACTGACTCCTAATTTCGGTGGTAAATTTTAATAATTTCGACTCGTTGTTGGCTCGTATATCTTTCCATCATGAAATGGCAAACCTTACTGAAGAGAAATGTCAAAAAAGCGGCAAGAAATATGGCGTCGTTTGCTGTCCCTGTCGCTCTACTTTTGTAGCGTCCCTGTTGAAAAACCCTTTACATATGTGTATGTATGAAAGTTAATCCAATTATTTAACTTTGAAGTAGTTATATGATAACTCCACGGACTTAATTATTAATATTGTTGGGACAGACACATCCAAAGTCAGAAGTCTTTAAAGTTCAAACTTTCGCATGCCATTTATGAAATCTTGCAAGCTATTTTGGTTGGAGTATTTTCCAATCAAAGTTTTTTCGTGTCTAACACTTCGTGAGCTCGTGAGATAGGGTTAAATTATTTCTATAATCTTTGAGTAAATTTGTTGTGCCAAAACCTGTTATGTTATATGTTTGTATTAACAATGGAGGACATGCGTGGACTACTACGTATACTATTATAGAAGACCGTGGTTTGATTATCATTTTTATTTTTTTGTTCTTAATAATTAAATTATTTTTAATTTAAAGTTCCTACTTAATATGAATAAATAAAATATAATAAATGTTTAACGTAATTTTTGGTTTAATGTTTAAGTTATCCAAATTAAAATTATGGACATTTTTAAATGGACTATCATAGAAGTCCAAGGGGAGCGTGTACTCTAGTGTTAAAAACGTTACTAATAAATTACGTTTGGTTCGTCTGAATTTTTGTTTACCTTTCTTGAAGGATACCAATTTTGAAGATGTTGACTAATCTGGCTTGCTTAGTAGCATTGAACTTTTATCATTTCATTTTGATTAATCTATCAAATATATATACTAAAGTTTAGAACTTGAATATTAACGTTTTCTTTATCTAATCATGTTTGAAGTTTATCATGCAGCTGCTGATTGTTGACCGAAAACTTGTTCAAAAAGTTTCCTGTAAAATATTTTAACACAAATATTTTGTTTTCCATTTCTTATCGCCCACCCAACCACATCTTGTTGAACTATGAAATAAAATATGTCCTCGACATGTCCACACAAGGCTAAAAACTCTCAACAAGAGTCTTTAATTAACTTTTATTTCGCAAACTTGCGGTTGCAATAAATCTTTGCTATATAGTGCCTAAATTCCCATTCCCATTTCAATGATGCTACCGAAGCCAAAAACTATCTCGACAACTGACAACAACTCTAATTCGACCCCAGGAACTCATAAAGAATTTTAACGAGGCAAACTCTTTGTGTGTATGTGAATACTGCCAGAACCTGCCCCTCCTCTGTGTGTATCTTTATCTCTCAGCCGCCACCAAAAACTCATTATGGTCACATTTATCCTGGACCGTCAAATACCGTTATATGGACACTAAAACAACAACAAAAATCCACAAGTGTCCGTTCACTTTCTGGAATGAGATTTGAGATCTAAAACTAAATGAAAATCCTTGAGGAGCATATAGACAAAACAAAACAAAAAACTCAGCCCTCCTATGATGATGTTTTTTTTCATTTGCCAAATCTTTTTAAGAATCCTTCACTTAACAAGACAACAACAAGCTAAGATTTTTTTAAATTAAAAAAAGAACAGCAGACGTCCATCGTCGTTGAGGAAAATTGGGGCCAACTTATCTCCTGGAATTATGATATATACTGCAGGTCCCTTGAATGTGGCTCTGATAGCCTACAGGATAACAATACCTAAGGACATTCTTTTTCATTGCAATTGTTCTCGTTTTAGTTTTATTTTATTTTTATTTTTATATTTATTCCTGCCGGACTTTTATCCTTATTTGATTTCTGTTTATTGCTATCGTGATTTTATTCGGGAAGGGATGGTTTCTTACTGATTAAAATTTGAACGTCTCGGTCTGTTATGATATATATATACCAGTTTATGTCTGTTTCTAGTATCAATATCCTGAAGAGTGATTGGATTTCCGTTTCCGTTTTTTCGAAATCACTTTAAGGACTAATTTTGTTATTTCTTTTTTTCTCTTTTCAGTCGCCAGAGGTCAACAGATGAAAATGGCTGTGAAACAATTGAACCACCACCACCGCCAAGATTGCGTGGTCAGAGCACCTACTTAGCGGTAAGTCTAGACAACGATATTCTTTTGTTTTTGTTTTTTATTTATTTTTTGTTTAAAAAAAAAACAGGGTGTGCAGGATTTAGCTTTTATCTCTCACCATATTCATGCGAAGGATAAAAGCAATTTTCAGCATCATCATCTCATTTTATTTAAGGGGGGGGGGGGTCCTTATTATTATTAACCTTGTCATTTTGCATTGTCCTTAGGAAAACGGGCACACGGATAATAACTTTTTAGTGAATTTTGCGCGTGTTGTTAAGTATTCATCTTTTTACTATCTATTGGTATTTTATAACGAAAAAGGGAAGGAACAACGCTTAAACGTTTTTCGCTCTCATTTCTCTACGTTGCTTTAGATATTGTTCCGAGACATTGTATGCTAATTCCATTATCCAAACAACAATGAAAGGGTATAGAATTTACTTTGAATTTATAAAAGCATCTCTTTTCATAGTTTCTGAAGTTTTCATTACAAGATCAAGAATTAAAATGAACGTTGTTGTATATTGGTATTTTTAGACGGTGTATTATAATTAAAATAAACTTCTAAATGGATAGGTCCCTGCATAGGTACATATAGCTGTAGAACGCAAATGAAAACAATAATGGTGTAGGTAAGCTGTATAATTATTTTCAAGTTGAAATAAGGTTGATGATAGGTAGGTAGGTACTTCATAGAATAATTGAAAAATAAAATATGTAATGACCAGTCGACAAAAGAACTCCACAAGATGATTGTATACTTACTCTAACTGCTATTATTTAAAAGGGGTCGATATATGGTTATAACCCATTTATTTCACAGTGGTTTAAGAATGTAGGAAAAGAGTTCATTAAATAAATAATATAAATTTGTCTACACATAATAATACTTATGTATATGCACCTACATACTTATTTAGATAATATGGATAGACAGCATAAAAACACAAACCAGGCGGTATGAAGGTCTTGGTTCGATTCTCAGCCGCTACCACCTTAAAACAGAAATGTTTGTTGAGAGGTACCTACTACGTCCTTTTCGTTTGTGCGCAAGTTTGGGGATACAAAGAATACGCCCAAGTTGAAAAACTTCAGCGCTTCTTTGTCAAGAGATGCTTCGGACTCCCAGACAACACACCTAATTATGCAGTTTATATTGAAACCGGACTTTCAAAGGCATTCATTTCGACATTAAAAGTTCACCTAGCATACATACGGAAAGTAATGTCATTGCCACGTAACCGTCTTCCACGTATTCTCTCAGAAACTGTTATCCAGAAAAATATTTATTGGGCCCAGGAATGGCCAGGCCTTTTCCTAAAAACTCAAATCGATTTCAGTTTCGAAGCTCCCTGCACAGAATGGAATCATGTTCATAATATACTCTTAACCAAACTATCGGAAAAGGATTGGTCCAACTTCACCAGCAAGGCGCTCCAGTCACAGTTCCATGATGAATATTGCAATCTCCTGTACACTGAAGTCCCGAACTACTTCCATGATAGGAATCCACGAGATATGATCAATCTAATCTTTAAGGCAAGAAGCGGTATACTTAACTTAAATGCTAAAGCTTTCCGTAATGATACTATAGGCATATGCACTTTATGTAATCTAGATGCTGCAGAAAACACTTATCACTTTATTGGTGTGTGCCCTATTTTAAGAGGATACCGCAAACAATATCTAGGAAGTGATTTGCTAGACAGACCAACATTCCTCAGTATCTTGAATGGCCTAAATTACCAAAACCTTTACAAATTTTTAAAAAACTCAATCAAATATCGTGGTCTTATAATAAACGAATATGAATAGTTAAAACTCGCTAATCTTTGCTTTTATAAAGTATAAACATTTTTGAACCTGACAGACGACTTTAAACAAGTTATTGTCAAATTTAATTTTGAATACCAGCAAAATCATGATTTTGTAAAAATTTAATTGAAAATAAAATTATTTTATCTATCTATCTATCTATCCTACTACGTCTTGCCAGGAATAGACGAATCCTCCAAGAGTATATTTGTCATGTATCAGGAACCTTCCACCTAATCGATTTAAAGTTTTTTTGACTAAAGGAAGCTTTGTTTGTTTGCTATAAAATCACATCACCTCGTGTGATTTGACCACTTTTGAAGTGGTCTAATTTTTCCAACTTTTTATAAGCAAGAGAAAAGTATTAAAACTTCATTTTTTGTTATTTTCGTTAGTTAAGTTCATAACAAGTTTGGCGACCTCTTGCAAGGAACTGAGGACAAATCCTCCAAGAGTATCAATTATCATGAAAATTGCTTCTGATGTTAGCCATTCGGACTCTACAAAAAATTTCTAACATCCCAAGAACAGTCCTATGTGCAAAAAAAAAAATTAAATTAATTGCGCGTCAAAATGTATTAACCTAACACCGCAAGAATGTTGGCTCTCGGCTTTCGGCTTTCTTGTGTAAAAAAAATAAAATAGCGTCTCCAATAAATTATGAGACTGGTTAGGGCAGTGCTTCCCAGCGTGGGGACCACGCCCCATTTTTCGATTTTACAGGGGGCAATTTTCCATTCTGATTCATTACCACCCATTTAGATTCCAAAAAATAAATGAGTGCGTCTGAGAAAATAGAGCTCACTTTCGCATTCATTTATTTTCGAAAAGTGTTCGGTCTCTATCTTGGCTTGATTAAAAGTTCTTTTCTGCCAAATTGTGAACATTTTTTTCCTGCTATTTTAGAACAAAATGAAGAAAGACCAAGAGGGACTTGTAATCATCACTGAAATAAGATGTCTCTTGAAATATTTCCTTCTCTTAAGTGACAAACCGGCAGTGAAGATCTGTTCGATAGTAAGGTATTTGTGAGTTATATAAGTCAATATGTTCGAAAAATTTAAATTCTTATCGAAGCAAAAACGAAGTAAATTTGGTTTCGCTTCCCTTATTGATATGTCTGATATACATATAATCACCAACACAAATTTTGACAGGTTTCATTAGCTATAAAAATGAAAATTGATTATTTTTTCTTCGCGAATGGTATACGACAGCGATGGCGAACCTATGGAACGTGTGCCATTGGTGGCACGTGAAGAAATATTATGAACACGTTATTTGAACGTCAGTATCAGCAATCTACTTCGAGCTTAGATTTCTTCTTATAGCTGTTTGAAAATGCCAAAGTTTGATATCTTGAAAATATTTTGGTCTGTCCTTATTTTCAAAACTTAATAACGCTAACAATTCCCTTGGAAACCGTTTGTCAGATGATTCCAGTTCACCTTGCATTTTGCTTAACGTGACGAAATATATCCCTGATATAACAGTTTATAGTCGTACGAAGAGAGTTCTTTCTTTGTTTTTCTTCAGTTCCCTGTTTTTCGTTAGCCTGAAATTTGCGTTTTTTTTTTTAAATTTAAATTTATTAAAAACTGTAAGTTTCAAAAATAAGTCATTCAGCCTTATTCTGATATTTACCCGAACAACATTCCACCAGTTAAAATTGAAATTTGTCCTTTTGCCTAATTTGAGTTTCACCCGAAAAACGAAAATTTCCTTTTTTGTGAGTAGGTACTCATTTGGGTCGAAATGTTTCGTAATTAAGAGCTTAAATTGTCATTTATCTTTTGACGGCAAAGAGAAATTGAGTACCTTTTAAAATTCCGTGGGGAACAAAAATTTTTCGGGTGAATATGTTCGCAAATAATATGCTCTGCAGTATGAAGTTTTTATTATCTTTTTCTAGTATTCACTTCTAGTATTCACTAGAAAACTAGATCAAGGCACCAAAGGCATTTCAAGTAATTTATGTTCAAAAAATGGCACAAGGCTCTAAAAAGGTCCGCCATTCCTGGTATACGATATCAGATTGATTTTTCGTTTTTATTGTATTTGTTTAAAACTCGTGTCTTTGAAACTGCAGCCATTAATTTTTTCAGCATTGGAATGCTTTAATTGTCAAAATCTGTCTTGACAAATTTGAAGCGGAAAAAAAATCAATTTTTGTTACCAAAAGAAAACCCCATTAGTGAACATGTCATTTTTTTGAGTGAGTTAAAAAATTGTATGCATATATTATTGAAGAGACAAAAAGGTTGGGAATCACTGGATTGAAGTCTCGTTTTTTAAGAATTGGAACAATTTTACTCTCCTGAAAGCTTATGGATGTGCCTGCTTTTAAAAAATCTGGTTGCATTTCTTAGTCACACTTTTTAAAAAAATTATGCCTGACTCAACAGTGAAGCGTATTCAAAATGTTTGAAGTGGACAGAAGTAGACCAACCTCAAAATAATGCCATTCCTTTAGATTTTTCAAAAATATTGCGATCAAAATTGATTTTAACTGTAACTTTTTGTTTTAACTTTTAATTTTTTTAAGACATAATAATACCTGCTTAATTGATTGACGGTGTTCACAATGGATTGAAAAACTGGATTTTTTTTGACGTTTCAGTATTCACATCTCGCTCCCACATCTTCAGTAAAGGAAGATGTAAATACTGAAACGTCAAAAAAAATCCAGTTTTTCAGTCCCATGTGAACACCGTCATTAAAGTGGATGCATTGTTACTGGCTGAACAGAATGCAAGACGGAGCTGGAATTGATGTCAAAAATGCTGCAGTCAAAGTTGAAAATTGTTTAACTCTTGCAGCTCCGGCTAAAGAATTTTTGATATCTATTCCAGTTCCATCTTGCATTCTGTTCAAGCAGAAACTTTCACTGCAGCATTCTTGAGCTCTACTGCAGCATTTTTGACATCTATTCCAGCGCCGTTCGTCGCCGATTCTGTTCAGACAGTTACTCGTACATTTGAATATTGTTTCCTTAATTTTCTTTCTATATTCTTAAATTTTGAGTCTCTTTATCTATTTACAAAACATTTTCTTTTTATTCTCCTATAAAGAATACTATTAACAACAAAGGTACATAAGCCGATGATGAGGGTTTTCTTCTCTGTTGTTTTTTTTTTTTATTTTTTGTTCTTGGTAATTATTTTACACAGGACTTGTTTTGCTCGCAAGGATCTTTTTCTTTTTGTAGCTTTTTTTCTCTGCTAGTAATATATAAATGTAAGTTATTGTGAAAGTGAAAATCCCTTCATACTTTTTATGATGTACTACAGCGCAGGAAACTCTTAATGCGTTTTCACTTAAAGGATACGTCCAAACGTGTATATACTCTGATGTAAACTGGCTTTTTTCCACTTTTCTATGAATTTTTTTGTTCGTATTTTCAACAGAAAACATAATAAAACTTTGCCACAGGAGTCGAGTCTGAATTCAGAGCCAAGAGCACAGGTGGTTGTGATGGGTGATGATGTTTTAGTCCTAGCTAAGGTAAATGTATAGAAATATGGTAGATGTGCGGTAGAGTGAGTGTATTCCAAGTAAATTGCGTTCCATTTGAAGGGTATAGGGTAGTTGTCTTAAATACCCTGCTTAAGCAGACAAAAGTCCATTTCAATGGATTATCATAAACTCAGATGGAGTTGAGTGTTTCGCTACGGATGTGGAGCTCTACTCGACCCCCCAAACCAAAATGCAACATCGTTATTGAGATTATGTTGATGTACTTTGATGAGTTCATACTTAATGCGTGTGCCAGACGATTAGTTGCGATTAAGCAGGTGCTTTCAATGATGTTTCCGCAGGATTAGTTGTCCTGGGGTGAGGTTCGAGATCCCATCAAGCAAACGAAACAAGAACATCACTTTAAAACGATTTCCATGCTTGGGGATGACGCGTTTTATGTCCTTATTACACATAAAATGGCTGCGAATTAAAATTTTAAAAGCCCTAAAAGGTGCGAGGAGGGTCTTTTAAGTGATATGTTGTCTGGGGACGAAAGAAGTTGTATAGGTACAGACAAGACACTTTCTTGTTGGGTGCATTTGTTGTGGGAAGTGTATCTAGCGGTGGGAGATAGGAAATTAGCTATAGAGAGTTTGTTGTTAAGTAATGAAAATGCTAGGAGGGAGCTTGAGGGTAAAATTAAGCAATAGAAAATATTTGTAAGTCTATGTGTAACGACTGAAAGATAAAGCGAATCTTTGTTGCTTGCAAAATTATGTCATATCGTTTACCTTAAAATGTTGTCCCCTTGGTGACAATATGCATAAAACGGTGTTTAGTAGTATAGCAGTTTAAGTTCATCTTAAATACTCTGTACAAATCAGTGCTTTACTTTTTGTCACTGAAGTAAGCTCCCAGAAAAACTAATAAAATTACATTTTTTTTGTCAAAAAGTGATTTAACATCTTTAAAAGTAGGTATACTTCTGTTAGGAGGCAGCCCCTAAATGGCAATTGGAGTTTCAAAAACTAAAAGTAGAACTAAAATAGGCGGAAGCTGATGGAAGCTTACATTCATATGTCAAAACCGACCTAAAAGTAGCTTTCCGAAACTTCAATTTCACAAGTACACATCGCATAATGCACTTAAATGGTTGAAGGTGACAAAAATGGAAATAATTGTTTCTTCAATGTTAACTTTCTTAAAGGTTCTTACTTCTCATTCACAGAGGATTAAGTGATAGGTTTTTAATTACTCCTTTTAGTTTGATTCCATTTGGAAGCTAACAGTCCACTTGCGAGCTCTTCACACCTAGACTAGACGAAAATACAAAATCGCAATTATAGGAGGGTCATTCATTGTGTTGCTAGATGTTCACAGTTCTCCCTTAAAAATACACCAAAACTCTCCCATTTTTTTTCAACCTCGATTTCACGTTTCCAGTTCGCCTCTTTTAATTCATTTTTGTTTAAGACCCTGTTTTTGACTTAGAAAATATAGACTCATCGTGTCTACACAAGAAACTTTGAGACACCTCAAAACACATTGAATTCTATATTTTACACATTGAAACACCAACAAATAAGTCCGGTCTAATGTGTATGTTTTCTTTTTGTCCCACGGCATCCCTTACACCTCACTTCTCTATCATAAAACTGCAGTGATACCGGACTCAATATTATACAAATCTAACCAGCTTCTAAAATATTGAAATTCGATTTCACCAAAAGTTTCGCATAAATGAAATTGAATAATAGTCAGCCGTATTATGAGTTTCACATGGAAAATATTTCGCCCGAAAAGTTTTTTTTTCCCTGAAATTTGAAAAGCTATTATAAGTTTTGCCTGAATTTTTCTTGGCCTAAAGTAAAAAAAAAACTAGAACAAAGGCACCAGTCAGTACCCTCTGTTTTTCTTTTGTTCGCCACCGTCAAAAATTAAATTGTCACGCTCTTAATTAGGAATAATAACGAAAAAGCGGAATTTTAGTTTTTCGGGTGGAACTCACAACTGAAATGAAATGTCAATTTTTCCCCGTGGAATGCTGTTCACGTGAAACTTACAATAGGGCTAAGCATTTAAAAATTTCCTCAAGGTCAGCTGAGTTCACGAACCAAGGAACTCCTATGTAGGGAAGAAGGGGGCACCTTTGAACACTTTTCGCTTTCGGGTCTCATTTTTTTTTTTTTTTTCTTTTTTTCAAATTCATTTTTATTTTCAATTTTCTTAAAACTATCTTAAAGCTAGACAAAAATTCATAAAAACTAGCCTACTTATCAATATCTTAAAACTACCTTACTGGCCCCAGTCGGGCGCTCTAAGTTAAACTATAATAACTTAATGCTAATGCCTTTCGGCCTAAGAACTATCTTAATACTAAATCCAGGTCGGTTTTATTTTTTACCGAGAAGAATTTACAAAAAACTCGGTATCTATGTCTTTATTTTTTTTTTTGGTTTTATATAAAACTTACAAACTACATAAAACTAAATTAAAGCTAATTAAAACTAATTAAAACTAATTAAAACTACTTAAAGCTACTTAAAACTATTTATAACTAATTATAAACTAATTACAACCTACTTATAAGCTACTTACAAACTAGAACAGCCACAGCAAGCATTTTCCGGTTTTTATAATTTTTTTTGTATTTTTGTGGATTTTATAATTTTTTTGTGTTTTTCTATGTTTTAAATATATATTTTTTTTTTTTTTTTTTTTTTTTTTTTTTTTTTTGGTGAAACCCTGACTGTCCCCACTTAAAACTAACTACCTAAACCTATGTAAGTCGGCCATGACAGAGAAAAACCAAGGACAACTTTTAAATATCTGAAGGAACTTCATTCTTCATATTTTAACCACCAGAACTGGTTCTCCTGCCTTACCCTATCCCTTCGGTCCCGTTCAGACACAGTCCTACTGAACCGAAGGTGCTCAGCTCCGTCTTGTGCGAGGACGTCTCGACTGTAAAGGAGCCGCCGATCCACAGTTCTACGGCCGACGTAGTTGATTAGTGGAACCGCCGCTCTATCCTGGATCAGCCCTCGACTGTCCAGGTGGAGGAATGCATCGGGCGGAATAAAGCCGCTTAGACGCACACTCTCGTAGTATTCGTTGTTGGGGTAATAAGCCCCGAAAATTAAGCTGTTACTCGAGGACATCGCTCTTTCAATGTGACCTCGAATAAGCTTCAGCAAGAAATTATCTATCCTGTTTATGTTGGCCCCGTTGTATAGAGCCAGGTTGGAATAGTAGTGTTTGTACTCCGACTCTGGTGTTCTGTGCAATCCAAGACAGCGTCGAAGACACTGCCTCTCAAACACCCGAATCTTTTCCATTTGAGATGGGGCAACGTTCGCTTTCGGGTCTCATAAAAACGTATGTGTTGTTATTATAAGCCCGTAAATTAATTTAACTTTGAGGTATGGAACAAGTATTTGGTTTTAACCATTAATCAATTAAATTTTATAATGGTTTTTTAATGAAAAAGGTCTTTATGTTAAAAGGTACCAACCATGTAGGGCAGCTTTAAACTAAGCTGGAGCACTTTTGAACAGTCGTTTTTGTAATTGTTTTTACCAGTAAAAAAAAAGTAGAACTGTTTTTTTTTGTAATGAAATAAAAATGTGTTTTATTTCCTAAACAAAGGGAGACAAAATACTTAATGTGAAAAATAGAATTCACAAAAAAATAAAACAAAATACTAAGAAGGCCATGAAGCCTTATACCACGTTTTCATTACACCAAATGAGGCAATTTGGTTGAAAATTTCCAAATTTGATACGAAATAATCTCATTTCCCACACAAATTCACATTTCGAAATGAGATAGTTTCAACCAAATTGGCACGAAATTAGGTTGGAAATTAGGCCGAACGAACACATCCATTGAGACAGAGTTTGAAGAGCTCTGAAAATAATTTGTATGAAAATGTCATAGCAGAAAGAAAAAAACAACAACAAAAAGCGATTAATAGCCAATTGAATTTCAAAAATGAAATGAGCTATCAAACAAAATTATCAAATTACAAATGAAAACACTTTTTCTGTAATTAGCAAAACTATCTCATTTTGGCTCTAATGAAAACGTAGTATTAGTGTACTTAAAGATAACATCTATACAAAGCCGAGTTGCTTAACTAACCCAACCCAAATTTAGAAAGTGAAGGGCAAAAGTCATCGTCGCATCTTTCCTTAATATTTCCGGAGCGTTGATTGGTGGTGACAGGTAAATTTCTACCGTTCAAAGGTGTCCATCCGTTTTATTGAAGCCTAACATACCGAGTGACAGAAAATTTCTCGTAAATAAGTATTTTTTTACATATACAAATGTATATCACAAACTTTACCTTTAAACGGTTTTGATTGAACCTGTACCTTTAAAATGCTTTTTTCTGAAATAGAGAAGCCCACCAACAAATTTTTACAATCTTCACAATGGGCTACTTTTTATTGGGTTGTTAGAGGAATACTGAGCGCCTTTGACGATAATAGAATGCATAATTGCCAATTTTAAAGGTTTGGTTAACGCTCGCAAATATTAATTTATCACGATTTTACCCCCCTCTCCCCTACATGATTAAATACTTCAGTTTTTTTCGCGCAAGAGACCCTAAATAAGAAACAACATAAGAAAACAATCAATGAAGTCTAATTTAAAAACAAGAACAGCCTCTAATCTAATACCTAATTGCCACAATAAGTCACCTTCTAACATCCTAACCTTTCGAAATAATCAATCACATTTTTAGCACTTTCATCCTAACCAAACCATCATGGTGACATATCTATCCAGCTACCTACCTTACCTACTTGCATTCAAGAGATATCAATGAACAGTTCTTAAGAGAAAACTAGAAAAGGCATAGATGAATTTCGCAATATTCCTTCTCCGAATTCGCCATTTCACTGCCCCATGCTCCCATCCCATCACTCAAAGAACGAATATTCTTTCATTCATGCATGCAGAACACATGCACATGGGTACATCACTCAACATCTACATCAGTGTTTGTGAGAGCTTTTTCGCCCAGTTATCGGTTAAAGTGCGTTTGCTCAACGAGATCGGGTTTCGGATTGTTTAAAATATTTTTTTTCGTAGTTTAAATTCAATATTCAATCGAAAATTTATAAATTAATTGGTTTTCAATATGTGTTTATCATTTTTCTAAAAAAATATTTAAATTTTCTTAACTAAAAAGTGTGTTTTTTAATAATAAAATAAAATCCTAAATTGTTTTCTCTCGATTTGTATGGCGTCGCGTAGTGCGTCGGCGTCATTGCTCATTGCCTTTGATGGTATGGTAGCCGACTTGTCGCTGCTTGTTTCCGTATCGTGGTTCGTGGTTGATGATGGTGGTTGTATTTTTTTTTAGTTCTTGCCTCCGTTCGAAAATGTCAGTAAATTCAAATTTGAAAATTCGACGGTACGTTCGGATAACAAAAAAAAGTGTTTTCCTCCTGAAAAGAAAAGTGGTTTGATAGACAAAATGTTTTCGTTAATCGGCGAAGCTGTTGGAAAATTAAAGTGTCGAAGCAGAAAGTACCTAGCTATTTACAATGTGAATTTTTACAACAATTATATACAGAAGGTACATAAATGGTAAATATGATATGTTTTCAAATAATTTTGTTACTATTAATTGTCTCATATGTAGGGGATAGGTAGGTAAGGTACCTATCTTCAACCTAAACTAATGACAAGCTCACCCAGCCAATTGGTAAATTGGGTGTGAATGAACTTGAGTTTGTGAAATTTGCATTGCACGTACTCATTCCATTGATTCAACTAGGCTACATATTCTAAAACTAAGTGTGTCCTTTAATTTCTCAAGCACCCCACCCACATACAGATTGTACTCACCATTTTTGCTATACCACCCGCCTCTATCCTTCACTTAATTGAGATTCAATAAAAAGTACAAACAAGCCGCTTCGTTTGTCACGGATCTTCACAGCACTCATTTGCATACACTCGACAGCAGCTGTTATGAAAATTACCGCATTTCAGGATTAGCATACTTTTTATATCACTTCACTGACCAAATATATAAATGAAGCCAAAGCCAATTCCTCTTTTTTTCATTCATGCAACAATATGCTTTGCCGACACTTAATTTACAAAATTATTCAAAAAGAAAAATAGGAAAATCATAACCTCCTTCGCACATTTGAATTCATCACAGTCCTTAATGAAAAATGAAATTCAAATCTACTCAAAATACGTCAACGCCGTCACTGAGACTGAATAAACGAACGTTGGAAAAGTTATTCATCCATACACCAAATTTTCCATTAGCGTTCGTAAATATTTTTCAAATCAAGTTTTTTTGCAAAATGTATTTGTAAAGGCACTAGATACGAAATAAAACGTAAAAAAATAGGTGTGTTCCTTGATCCCTGAAGTCACCCGGGTGTCGCTACAAAGCATTTTTTGAAAACCCAGTTTTTTTTTAACAATTCTTAGGGTTTTTCAATCAAAAATGAGTCAACCCTGGGTAGACTTCAAAGAACATAGTCTCTGCTGCATTCGTTGTGTTTGACGAGTGAAACTGAAAATAAATAAATATAGCAGATTATTTCAAGAAATCTCCACTATTTTTTCGCAGAGAATTAATGAATCGCCAGGTCCATTGAAAATTCAGTGTGGAGAAATGACATTTGAGTGTTTTCTTGTTTGTTTTTGTCTGATCTGTCATAACAGTATGGTTTTCAGCTATTTGCTTGGGTTGGTTTTTGTTTAAAGCCTAGTACATACTTGTGAATCCATACAAAATTTGTATTTTTATTCACATGTGAATGTGTTCGTGAAGCTGTGTAGAGAGTTTTCGTTCACGAGCAATTCCCGTGTAAAATGTATGGGAACTCTTGGTGAACAGTTCACAGTTCGAATACTAGTCATTTCAGGCATTGTGGTTTTAAACGTCAAACTTTCACAACACATTCGCTAGTCTGTACCACTGAGAAATGTCAAAATATCATTTTCTCCACTGGTGATTGTTCACTTCATGAGGAACTATGTACTAGGCTTTAATAAGTTTTTGGTAAAACTGTCCATAAATATGAAATTCGTTGTGAAAATTTGTTCGACATCAACAGCAAACTATGCAATGAAGAAATCTGGTGCTCAAGTCGGGGAGACGATGTGGGACTCCCAACTACCTTTTTTTACAGCCGCCTTTGGATATTTCCCATATATAAACGGAGTGAACCCAAAAGAAATCAAACCAAATCCAACCACAATTTCATATTCAAATCTGCTCCTAAAAATAAGCTACAAAATTTAAACTCCTCGCTCTTTTATCATCAATTCTTTGCAGGGTGTTTTAGGCGAAGAACGATTTTACCAGCGAAATTATTTACACACCAAAAACTATGCAGAATAATTTGAAAGCACTGCGTTCTCGTTTTGTGTGTCGCTTTTTTTTTTTTAAAGTGAAGTGGGTTTTTGGGAGGAATCCAATGGCAGCGCACGGAATTTGTGAATGTTCTAAAAAGAGGATTAAAAATGGATAGCCGCCTGGCTAACTACACCCATTTCTTTATTCATGCAAAAGAAAAACAAAAAAACCGTCAACTTGTGCGTATGTATGTAGGTATACACCGGAAGGCGTTAGGAAATGAAAATTCAAACAAATGACGATGAGCGGTGCATATGGCGTTGCCTTATGTTGGTTTAGTATTTAGATCATAGGTTTGGGATAGAATTGTGGTTCGGCATCAAAAGAGAGACTATTGCTTTGAATGTCAGGATATGTGATTTTGCGAGTTCCTGGTGGTTTTTACCTTTTTTTTGTTGTTGAAAGGAACATGTAATCTAAATGCACAATAGACGTTGATTTTAGCTTTGCCACCACATTCGAGAGTTGTTGTGTAAGCAGGGCGTGCTGTTCTTTTCGGATGCGAGAGTTAAAAAGGTTAAAAACCCCAAACCATTCATCCGGAAGTGCAACGGTTCTGACTTTTCAAAGTTTTGGTACCTTCATATACAACTCCATATGTGTAGGTACATACATAGGTATGTATGATTTCTAATTACTGATCACTTCAGTGGAATAGAAGGATAAAACAAAAGGAGAATCCTGACAGGAAATTGACCTTTTGTTCTTTAAACAATGAATAATGATGAATGATGTAAGAGTTTCGTATAGGAAATTAGCAAAGGTGCTTTTCCCTTTTGGGAAAATTTTGGTTTTTTGCTATTGTCCTTGACATTGTATAAAAAGAAGTTGTCTGGAAGGAAGACGCACTCCGAAATTCTTGTTTCAAAGGTTTTCTCTACAAAAATTTTATATTTTCACACAAATGTAATTTATTTTGAAGTCTATGGCGCAAAAATTAAAAAAAAAACCCAGGTATTGCACCTTAAGAATTTGCTAGTTTTAAGCAGCTCAAAAACTTTTTTTTAAGGATATATCTAACCTACTTACGGTTTGACATTTTGTCAATTTGAATTAATTGTTTATGTAGTTTTAAACTTACAATTTCATTATTCTCAGAATCATCCCAAGTGGACTTAAGCCGTTTTTCCTCTGCACCTTTCATATATATGTACCTTTTTCCTTGAGCGGTAACTTAATTATGGAACTCGGTCCTAGAATCTTATCTTGAGATAGATAGATAGATAGCAAAACCTACCCAACGTGTTTCTTCTACCAAAACTAGATAGTAATTCATGAGTTTTTGACAAGTTTTCCTAGCCTTGATTTCCCGTATGGAAAACTTTCCAGGGCCTTGGCAAAACTTTGCCATTTTTCTAGATGTGGAGCTAGAGCCTTATTCATAGGTGCCATCGAACCATGCAAGTCAACTGTTTAAAAAATTTTGATTTAGAAATATTCGTGTAAGGACTTGCAGAGTCATACCGTGCAAGCAAGTACTTGCTGAAATTAATTGCTGAAAGTAATTGCTGGAATTACTTTCTGAAAGTACTTGGGTTTTTTGACGGATGTGGTTTAATCATTTTATGTATTGTTTCATCAAAAATAGATCTTCAATGGATAATCCAGATTCGATTTTTTAAGAGGAAATGCTTTTAAAAGAAGAAGATTTGTTGGAATCGCAACAATTGATTGTTGCAGAGACAATACCCGCCTGGAAAAATGACAAGTTCTTATCAAGTTTAGTCAAGGCCCTGGAAAGGGTTCGGTAGAGGCAATCTAGACAAGGAAAACTTGTCAAATACTAGTGAGGCCCTCGCTAGTACAAACTTGGTGAATGAGTCTATTTATCCCATCACAAATACCCTATATAACAAAAACAAAAACAAAATATTGTATGTCCATCATACAATGGTAAGAAAAATTAACGTGCTAGGTATATACTTTTTCACTTTCAACATTACATAACTGTATTTCGAAATAGCTTAGTGGCTAGCATGTTGGACTGGTAATCAGATGACCACAAAATCGAATCTCAGCCTAGACAACTTTTTATTTTTTCTTGTCTCTCTGGGCAAAAGCTTACTTAACAGACAAGGCCCTAGAAAAAAATCAATAGGTACCCGTGCCCTTACTATCTTCAAAGTTAAACTTTCTAGGGCCTCGTTAAAAACCAGTTTATTTCTCTAGATGCGTAATTTATTATTATTTTCGTTAAGCTTCACACAGACAAGTAAAAAAAACATGCGATCGCTTACATCAAGTGATTTTATAGTAAGCAAATCGTGGTGCTGAAAATCCGTACCAGTACTATTCAAGACTGATGAGAGACTTCCAGGCAGAGGAAATTATTTTTTCGGTAAAACGAAAAACATTCGTTTGCTTGCAAAGAAGTACTTGCGGCAAGTGATCTACTTGCGTGGAGGTACTTGCAGGTACTAGCCACATCCAGTAAGTGTTTCTCTCACAAGTACTTGCAAGCAAGTAAATCACTTGACTGCAAGTACTTTCGGGTCGTCATACCAGGCAAGTTGATTGCTGCAAGTAGTTTTCTTGCACGGAGTGACGGCACCTCAAGAAGTGGACCGATTTTCTTTAGTTCAAACTATAAAACTATTTCACACCATTCCCACACAAATGACGGCATATCTCTTCCTCAAAAGTAAGACATGCATATAAAATTCGAAAATAGCGGAATAAGCATCAATCGCTATCGGTCTATAGCTAAATATAGCCTATGAGATCTAAATCTTCCATTAAAGTCTCGTTTAAATGCAAATTTAATTAAAATTTCCACTCAACGAGCGTGTGATCTGTGATCGCTTACCAGTTACTCGTACACAATAACATAAATCTTCTCCATGAAATCAAGGTATTCTTTCTGCGTCCGGTCAGAGAAAGGATTTGTTGCAGATATAGCCTTTCAGTATTTAACCCTGAATCTTATACTGCGAATGGCAGACTTTTTTATTTAATTCACAAATAAAATTTAAATAATTTATAAGTAGGTAACTTAATTTTATTGCATCAACTTAATTTATGTAACTAAGATCTTACAACTTGATCGCCAACGCAAAGGAAATTCCACTCGAAAGACGAGAACAAATTAAGGTAACGACTAGGTCGCATTACTTTCCTTGGTTTTATTTGTTTAAAACTACCTTCCAGATGGTTCGAATTGCGAACGAAAATATTTGATCAGAACAAATTTGGAAGATGATCTAAATTTTAACTCATTAAAGATATAAAGAGAAAGTTTAGCATCGATGCCAGCAAGGGTAACTACTGATTTTCTCTAGGGCCTTGTCCGTTAGGTAACCTTTTGCGTAGAGAGACAAAAAAAGTTGTCTCGACTGGGATTCGATCCTGCGATCTTCTGTTAATCTGTCCAACAGACTAGCTGCTGAGCTGTTTCGCAATACAGTTGTATAAAGTTGAAAATGAAAGACAATATACTTATTTGAATTTTTTTTTACTATTGTGTGATTGGTATACAATATTTGTTTAGTTTTTTTTTATAGGTATATGATGTATTTGTGATGGGACTCATTCAACAAATTTTTTATAGCAAGGGCGTCACTAGTGTTTGACAAGTTTACCTTGTCTAGATTGTCCCTACCGAAGGCTTTTCAGGCCTTGACTAAACTTGACAAAAACTTGCCATTTTTCAAGGCAGGAAATAGATTTTAGAAAATTTGTTCCCGAGAAAATTGGAATAGTTTATAGGGATAAAAGTCAAAACGTCCGACATTAAAAATCACATCAAAGTGTTTATAATAACTCACGTTCATGATAGAAGTTCAAATCTATTTTTTGAGAATGTTTTGCGACAGAAACAACCAGACAGTTGTAGTACATAGCCACTAGGTGTGATAGGGAAACCCTCGGGTTCGATTTTTCAACAAATCCATTACATGACCTTAAAGTACCCACTTATATCACAAGAAAAAAAAATGCAAGTAGAAAAAAAATCAGCCTTAACGAAGGAACGCGGACCCACGCCCCAACATCATTTCTAAGAAGAAATCTTGTAATCCAAACCTTTCGCTTTTGGCGATCGGCTTTTTAAAGCTGCCTCTGCTGCAGCTTTATTCTCCTCCATTATACGATCGTTTACCGTGCGATCTTCAGCCGGAATGCCTTTCATTATTGTACTGTGACTGTGATCATAGTGATTTTGGGGGATAGCTCGCGATGATTGTTGGGCCAGGGAGTGTAATGGAACGATTTGTTTACTAGATATACTCTGAGATGAGGTAATCATTTTGAAATATCACACGCCTTGAGATAGGAGTTTGGTTTGGGTCTTTTACCACCACAACTTCCACTGGCATCGCCACCGCAATCACCGCCGCGCCGCTGCCATTGTCCGTCAATAGAGGGAGCAGTCATATAGTTACTAATGGCTTATCTTATGTCTGCTTGAAGCACTAGATAGCATCGATGGGGTCCGCGAATAGATTTGTTGATGTGTGCTTCGACTTCTTTGTGGACTTGAGAGTCGATGGGCGATTCTAGTATTTAGATGTCAGAATTGAAATGGTTATTCAAACAGCCGCGGGTGAAGATTTAAATTACTTCAAATTTGCATGAGTTGGGGGTGAATGTTACTGCGCCGGGGATGACCATTAATCTTTGTAAACGGCAAAGTACTTATCTGGTTCTATGAGGAGTTATTGCAAATTGAATTTAGAGGAGATACATAGCTACAAAGCTGTGAGTTTATCTAGTTTTTTTTACTGCTTTACTGAATAATATAGTTCCCTAGGTTCTTCTTTGAGAACTAGTAAAAAGGCCAGGTATTTTGAAACTGATTCTTCTTGAAAAAAATATGTTGGTATTTTAATCTGAGATTTTTGCGCCTATACCGCTTTTTTTTGCTATCATTCACACCTAAAATCTGCTGTCGACTCTTAGTCTATAAAACAGAGTTGAAAGTTATGGGCCTAAAACCAACTTTTTTGACACTTGTCTTTTCACAGCTGATTTGTTGTACTAAAAGGAAGGTCTATCGGAATTATGGCTAGGTTTGCGCATTTTTATGTCTATTTTGACTGGACAGCTTTCCATTGGATTTCAATGATTATTGGTGAGGTAGTTCAATCATTGAAATAAGAAAAGTGTTTTTGTGTGGAAAGTTTGGGCCTATTTAGTTTTTTGTTGGCTTAAAATAGTAATTAAGTCTCCAAGATTTATTTGTCCTTAAAAAAAAATAATAATTTGCTTCTTAAACGTCTCAAAATTCAATGATGAATTTCAATAATAGCTTTAACTATGGTACCTTAATGAATTGTTCTGATATTTGTTTAAGAACACAGATAGCATTTTTCTTCATCTCAAACTATTTAACAAATTGAAGCAATTAAAAGAAGGAATTGTTTGCTTTTAAACATTTTTCTTTTATAATATTCATAATTTTATCAAAGCCACTTACATATGTTATCATTAATACAAGTATTTGTGACCCTGTCGTGTATTTTATAAAATTATTTAAACGAACACATCCGTTCACCTGCAAATACATAAACTATTTTCTTTTTATTTACAAATCCTGTGCAGTTTTTAAAGGCAAATGCAAAATTTGTTTGATATTGATACGAAATGCAAGAATTCGTTATAAACTCACTATACTTGGCGCTTTGTAAAAACAAAATTATTTATCGCTTTGCAAAATGAAGTTCCGTTAAACGAATTCAACAAAAAGGGGACAAACAGGGCTACTGAAGAGTGCTGTCGAACGTACTGCAATTGCAATACTTGTATTGCTTCCACCTAGTGCGTACTGCCGTACTACTCACCTATGATTTATACTGCATTTTGCTTTTTGTGTTGCCTTTTTGTATTGCTTTTAGAAAACTAATGTTCACAATTAAATGTCTCGAACAACAATAGCATTTTCATCTGTAATTTGTGTTTTTTATTTAACTGTCTAAAAAGAGGAATTTTGGCGATTTTTTCTAGAAAATTATGTCATATACTGAAAAGAATATTATATTACTTCGCATTATCAACTAAGTATTAAGCAAACGGCAATCCGTCTCTGTGTGTCAGTGTTAGTATCGTCTTTCCACAAAATTTGACTGCTTTTAAAGTTGTCCATTTTTTAATTTCAACTTGCTGTTAAACGCTTTTTGTTGTTGATTTTGCTTCCTTCCTACATTTTTATACAAAATCTTTTTAGACCTCTTCAAACTGTGGCCAATAAAACGTAGTATTAGCTCCTTTTCAGGATTTTTTTTGCTGAGGAAATTTTAGATTAGCCAAGGATTCCGAAACATCCTGTATAACAATTTTTTTTTTTAATTACTATTTTTATAATTTTGGAAATTTACTTCAAGGCGTTTGCGTTCAAATGTTATGATTTAGAAACAAAAAATCAATTTTGGACACACAGTGCATCAGGTAGCCAAAAACTTAAACAAAGAAAACTAAAATATAATGTATTGCTTCTGTCCCAAAATTATGCAAAATTTTTTGGAATCTATTGATCTGATCGTTTATAAAACGACAGCACTGCTACTGAATTCCTCATTCACTACTAGGCGATGCGATGATACACAATAAAACTGCGTTTCTTCTGGCTGTCAATAAATGTTAAAAAATTTTTCTTTTAAATTATGAGCTCGCATATTGCAGAGATTTTATATTCCAATTTTTGGTTTAGGAAGTGATTTTTATATTTCGTTTGTACTGAACATAATGTGAAATCCCTTGTCTGCTCGCTTATGTCTTCTACTTTTTTCTTATTTCAACACGAAATTCTCTATTTTCATATTGACTTTTTTTCAACTCCTAGTAAAAAATCGTCAACTCATTAAATTTGCATCGGTTTTGATTAACAAGTAGTTTTTTTCTAAAGAGTCTATAGGCTGTTGCGGAAAAGTAGGAAATGTACGTGTGCCGGCATAAATAAACGAACATAGTATTTTGTTTAAATGTTTTATCAAAGAATAATTCCACTGAACGTGGAACGATATAATATATGTATGCATAACGAATACAATTAAAAGAATTCTGTAAAGAGAATATTAACTACAAAAATATTACATTTATTTTGAAAATTATTATTCTTCATACGACAAAAAAAAATTTTCCTTAAGCCTCGCGCAGTGCTACGGAATTATAAAAATAGTGAATAATGAAGTAAGCTCTTAATCTGTTTTAAATCAAATTTTTTCTAAAATATTCTTAGCTATATGAAACAGTTTAAAACATGGATTTTTTTGGTTAAAAATAATTCATTGCTTTAAGGACGCCCTGGGTGGGAACTGGTAAAAATAGATGCAATTAAAGTTTAGGCAATGCTCTAGAAAGTTTTCGGTAAAGGAATTTTAAACGAGGAAAACTTGTCAAATACTCGGGAGTGACTTGCTAGTAAGAACTTGTTGGGTTAATTTTGTTACCGTATCACAAATACCCATGTTCACTATAATTATTCATTTTTAACACTGCTTAATTATTGTATTGATGTCCGTCAAGTTAACATTACCACTTTAAAATTTCTTGAATCCAATTATTGGATTAACTATCGTAAATTTGTCGTGAAAGAAAAAAATGTGTCGCTCTTGTAGTTTAAACATTAAACGCTGGTGACAGCCAAGTGAGCACTACCACCCCTGAAAATAGGGTAAAATAAACTCAAAAAAGAAAACAAGCCATGTGTGAATTTGTCGTAAATATATCGTTAAAGAAAAAAAATAATAAAACTTCCTTGAATTTGACAAAAAGCCGTTGTTTTTTCTGCTTTTTTGTTCGATTTTGGTTTTTTTTGTTTTTGTCAAATTCAAGGAAGTTTTTATAGAAAAAAAGGCGCGACAAATTATTTTTTGGCACAACTTATTTAAAGACATGTTATGACAGTTGTTTAAGGAAATTCCATACAAAAAAAAGGAAAAAAAAAATAGAGATTTTGGGGCTTTTTGTCAAATTGAAGAAATTTAAAAAAAAAAAAAATTTACGATATATTTACGACAAATTCATACATACTTTGTTTTCTTTTTCGAGTTTATTTTACGCTTTTTTCAGGAATGGTAGTGCTCACTTGACTGTCAAGTAAGCATTACCAGGGGTTAATTTTTAAAAACACAAGTGCGACAATTTTTTTTGCACGACTAATTTATGACAAAAATTTTGACGTTCATATGTATTGCTAATGAGCTCAGTAGCTTTTGTGTTGTACTGGTAAATACAAGATCCCAGGATCGAATCCTAGATATGACTACTTTTTCTTTCTTTTTTTCTTTCTTTTTTTTCCCTTCTTCTCAAGGTAAAGGATTACATAACTGGTAAGGGCCTAGACAATTTCGATAGTAACCCTTGTTAGGCCCTTTTGCATGTTATAAATTGCTCCTTCGACGGAATGAACGCGTTGCGCTGTCGAGGATTTTAGTAGTGCTTTTACGATTTTTCATTCGTAAATCCTCCTTCAGTACAACGCAAAATACGAGTAGTATTTTTTGGCTTTTATCTAAAATGCTTAAATTAATCCGTACTATCTTTCAGCACACTCAAACGCGTTGCGAAGTAGTAGCGTTTCAGTTGTGTTTTTATGATTTTGAATACTTTATGATTTTTTTTAATGAATTTTTATTATTTTTGAATTTTGAAATCCTCCTTGATGTCAACGCAAATCGTGAAAAATATTATCCGTGTTTGTGAGTGGCTTTTACACATTTTTGTGTATCCGTTCATGGTGGCTGATTTAATTCAGTTCCTGAATCCTGATTGTCGCAGCTACTAGTAACAACGCTTGCCTTAAGCATTTAATTTTAAAAGGAAGGAAGAGAAATTGGTCTTATGACGATGTTGTGCGTACAACAATAGAAAGATCAAAAACAACCACGTTGAACAACGGTAACAATCGGACTCACCGAGTTCCCAGAGACCTACCTGGAACTTACTTGCAATTACTTCCAAAATGCTTTACTCAGCTTTGACCTACTGAGATGCATTCTGGAAGTAGGCTTTTTTACAGTGTCCCACTGAATCATTGCGTCACATTAAGTGTAATTCGACAACAGTTGTGAGTTGTGACTCAGTGGGTCATGCCTTTGTAGGGCGGCATGTCATTTGGGGCACAACATCCCTCCCCCCTTAAGAAGTTCAAGCCAGGTCTCTAGAAATAGGTTCGTCTTTCTTTATTTAAACATAAAAATTAATAAATAAAGTAACATTTATTCCAATATAATTATGTAGTTAATACGAGTATTATTGATAAATAAAGTTTGTAGTCAAAATTAATTAAAATCAAATATACATATATAGTATATTAAAATCGAATAAATAAAACATTATAGAAATTGAAAAATAAAAAGAGAAAACGAAATTTATGCTTATGAAAATATAATAAAAATTTAAATAATTCAAACAATTGTACCAATGTGAAATTTAGTATTCACGACATTTAATTTTCACAATAATTTTCACAATTAATTTGCCTACACCCGGGCAGAGGTGACGCTGAAATACGCTGTGTCTGCTTTGGGGACTGTAGTGGGCGCACGTCTTCTTGGTGTTTTACGATTTGTCAGCTCATGAGTAGTCAGAATAGTTGGTGGTTGGTTTTGAGTGGGTAGAATGGTTCGTGCTTTGGACCGGAGGTATCGGATTGAAAACATAACAAAAAATGCAACTGCTCCGAAGATGGACAAGGACATTATCGAATAACGATGGAATGATAATTCCCAGTCTTGGTCCGCCGTTTTACGCTCTGCATTCAATAGTTTCCAATTTTGTGCGAGATCTTCTATGGTCTTTTTCCCAGCGCTCAGTTCATTGGCAAAACTTTTGTGGTTCCCAATGCGTATGGGGAGAAATTTCGGCATTGACGCTGCTTGAACGGGATTGGAACTAGCTAGTATAGCCTTCGTCAACTCTGAGTGGTCCACCATGGGTTGTTTGTACTCCGTGGTAACCTCAGACTGGTGCTCGTAAAATAGTTTAAACCCTTTGGCGCTGGCTTCGCAAGGCTGTTCCATTTTCAGGATTCCAGAACCATTGATAGTGGCAGTGTATTGCTGGCTACCACACTTCAAGTTTAAAACAAGGGAGTCCTTCACTTTGAACAACCATTCGTTTGGGGCTGTCATCTTGAGGAATAGTCCTTCGCTTGCCGGGACCGCAGCGTATTTGCACGAAACTTTTGAAGTAGCTGCGTGTTGAAGAAGTTCAACCAAACACTCATTAGAGCCTGAGGTTAAGACTGGTGTCTCGTGTCGGCATATCGCGACGTTTTTCGTAGATTCTCCTGTTGGCACATGAGAGCATCGGGAATACTGTTCTTGGCTCAGCATCACAAACAGGTCATGGTTGTCTGATTCCGCGATGTATTCATACTTAGTGTCAATCATTAGATCCCAGCGTTCCTCCAGATTTGTTGGCAATGGATAGACTTTGTAGACTTCGAAGTGCAGGGTATCTGGTAGTGGGAGTACAATTTTGATGTACAAATTTCCTCCCTTCGGGAACACAAAGGTTTTTGATGCTTGGTAGATCATAAAAGAGTCTTCAAATGAAAATCCTTTGGTCGTAGCGCTTTTTAGTAGATCAGTGATGTTTTCTACGTTGAGGATGAACGGATGGATTTTATTCTGGTATAAGTCATCGAATACTGCCAGCTCTAAGGTTTGTTTATTTTGGACTTCAACTACCTTTGCGGTGATGGAAGACGCCAATATGTTTACGTCGCTTCGCATCTTAAGCAACGACACTTCTTTGTTAGTGGTGCGACTGTAATCGAGGAAAGTTTCACTAAGACTTTCTACGCCCGCTGTTATGTTGTCTATCTCCGCTGCTAGCTGATTTATTGGTTTGCTCAATTTGTCAAAATTGGAGCTCATCACAGATAGCTGTCGGTCCATAACTTGAAATGTTTCCTGATCTCTTTTATGCAGGAATTCTAATTTTTGATAAACACGTCTAGCGTCCTCACTATCCATAGTTCCAAATGCCCATTTAGAGAAACCTCCGATGAAGTCAAGTGCTCGTTTTTGTCGTTTTGAGCGTAACAGTTGGTTCAAGCGGTTTGCGGTCTTTCGCAAGTTATCAATATTTGCTGCTGTCTCCTGAACGACTGCATGACAATGCGGCCTATATTCTTCATCCGGGATGCTCTGACACAATTTGTCTAGTATGACGTCGCATTTTTCAACCATTCGAATAACCATTCCGTAGTCCATTGGAGTGACTTTCGTTAGGACCGTCCACGTGCTGCTGTAGAATTTAGCTGAATCTACACTCTCGAATAATACTGGGGATGTGTCTTTCAACCGATGGATGTTGTATGGTGTTACTTTCTGCGACTGCCCGGGGCTTATACTTATTACTAACTGTACTAACACAAAGTGTATCACGTTAAAGAAATTCATAATTATAATTAAATTTCAGAAAACAAATTATAAAATAAAATATAAAACTATCAATAAGAAATATAAATTTAAGTAAATTTGTTCTATTGTAACTTCGTTTAGGTAACCTTGACTGAAAAGAGAAAAAGAAAATATTAATCAAATGAATTTTTTAAATGCTTTTGAAATAAAAATTAGTATTATAATCAAAAGAGTTCTCTGCGAAAATGGGAGGTTAATTAATATTTTAAACTGGTGCTAATGGTCGTCATAGGAAAAGAAAGGTTTAAGTTGATTGTTATGTACCCTTTTAATCCTGTTCCCCATTTTGATTCTCGTATTCACATTTTTGCTTGGTGACACAACATCAAAAGGACCTAACCATATAGCAGAAAATTTATTTTTTCTTGCGGGATTCTTCAACAGAACTTTTTGCCCGACCCTAAAAGCAATGTCTTTCGCTGCTTTATCATAAAAATCCTTCGATTTAATCTTAGCTTTCTTCAGATTCTCATTAGCTAACTTGTGTGCAACTCCAAGCTGATGTTTGAGCTGTAAATCATAGTCATCGGCATTGTACAATGGTGTGGGCTTTCTACTCAAGTTGGTTGGCATTTCGAACTTAAAACCAAAAAGAGCATTCAAAGGAGTCAATTTAGTTGCGGTATGGACGGAGTTGTTATGGACATGCATGGCTTGCCTTAACCACTGGTCCCAATTTCTTTCGTCATTTGTCACAAATGATCTCAGATATTCGGCCAGGGGACGATGACTTCTCTCCAATGAACCGTTTGATTGAGGGTGGTATGCTGTTGTGTGGAGTTTCTTCACGCCGAGTAATTTGCATGTCTGCGAAAAAATCTTTGACGTGAAGTTAGCGCCATTGTCCGTGACGAGTATTTTTGAAATTCTATATCTCGTCACGATTTGTTCGTAAAATACTCGAGCCACAGTTGAAGCTTCCATATCAGGGAGAGCTGCGCAATCCGTGAATTTCGTCAAATCGTCCTGGAAAGTTAAAATGTATCTGTTTCCCGAGTGTGACATGGGAAGTCCACACACAATATCCATATAAACCTTATCAAACGGCAAACTTGGAGTGTCAGTTATCATCATTGGCATTTTATTAGCAGGGGAACACTTGTTCTTTTGGCATTGTGGACATTTTTTGACAAAGTCGTTAACATCTTTTGCCATGCCTTTCCACTTGTACTGTTGCCTTATGCGTGCCAATGTTTTTTTTTCACCTTGGTGCCCTCCAAGTGCCGAATTATGGAAATCCTTTAAGATTGTTTTGATTTCTTCTCGATCTGTTAGAATCTCCGCAGCTTGAGATGTTTTAGTATCTAGGGATAATTTGGTACTCGCAGTAGGCAAATAACGTAGACCAGTAGAAGTTTCTGAAGTTACAGCAGGAGTGTTGGCGACGTTTTTACGTGCCTGTGCCCGTGTTACTGCTAGGCATTGCTCTTCCACACCTTTTTGGGGTATACGGCTCAGCGCATCTGCGTTCGTGTTCACCTTCCCGGGTTTGTATTCGATTTTGTAATCATACTCCGAAAGCTTATGATGGAACCTGACTAGACGAGCTGTGGGATCTTTCACATGGAAGACTCCCTTAAGCGGCTGATGGTCCGTATATACCGTAAAGGAACGACCTAACAAGTATGAACGAAAATTGTTAACTGCCCAAACAATAGCTAGAAGTTCCTTTTCTATAGTAGAATACCTTTTTTCTGTAGGATTTAATGATCTACTTGCGTATGCTATCGGTTTATCTGTCCCCACTTTTCCTTGCGACAAAACAGCGCCCAGAGCTTCGTTACTTGCATCTGTTGTTAGAATAAAAGGTTTTGAGAAATCTGGGTAAATTAAAACAGGTGGTGTTGTAATGGCTTGTTTGAGTTGTTCAAATGCGGCTTGTTGCACATTTGTCCACTTGAAATCTACTTCTCTTCTTAACAAAGAATTGATTGGAGCGGATATTTTGGCGAAATTGGGTATAAACTTTCTATAATAGTTAGCAAAACCTAGAAAAGATTGAACTTCTTTTATATTTTTCGGAACAGGAAAATTCGTTACACAACTCGTCTTAGAAGGATCAGGGGTCGCACCGGTCTCAGAGCATACATGACCTAAATAAACAACTTCCTTACACAAAAAATTACATTTTTCGGTATTCAGTTTCAGTTTATACTCTCTTAACTTTGTAAAAATTCGCATCAACTTTTCATGGTGTTCATGCAAATTCGTACTATAGATCACGATGTCGTCCAAGTATACAAAACAGTCTATTCCGTGAAGACCAGTTAAGATGTAATTCATAATCCTCTGGAAGGTGGCTGGTGCTCCCGTTAACCCAAAAGGCATCCTATTAAACTCATAATGTCCCAAGCCTGTGCTAAAAGCAGTTTTTTCTCGATCTTTACTATCAATTAGTACTTGGTGATAGCCGCTTGCCAGATCAAGGGTTGAGAAATAACGACAATTTCCTAACTGGTCAAGAATATCTTCTATTCTTGGCAGAGGAAACGCGTCTTTGATCGTGGCCTCATTTAGTCTTCGAAAATCAACCACAACTCGCCATCTCTTTTGTCCATCAGCCCCAGGCTTTTTCGGGACTACCAAAAGAGGTGAGTTCCATGGTGATTTACTAGGTGAAATCACTTTATCGTTAAGCATTTGGTTAACCTGATTATTGATCTCATCTCTAGCAACCTGAGGTAGACGATATTGCTTCTGATTAATCGGTCCTTGATCAGACTTAACTGGGATCTTGTGAGTTAGAATTTCGGTATGCGTTAATGGATCACCTTCTAAATGAAAAATATCATTAAATTGAATGCATATGTTTTCAATTGCCCGTTTCTCGGCCTTATTAAGGTCTGCACCTATTTTCAGTGTATCCAGAAGCTTAGAGAGTCGTTTATTCGGCTCTTGTTCTGTTACGCTGAAAATTGAACGATTTATTTTTTCTTGGGTTTGCACCTGAAACTTGTTGAAATTTTGGAATTTGGGTATAAAATTGTCGGATAAAAGGTAAGTTTTTTCGGTAGAGTTAATGATAGAAATAAACAAATGGTTTCCCTTTACTTTGGATATAGTGTTAGCCAAATAAACTCCTGGTTTCAATTCTTGGCTTTCCACGAGAACTTCACGTAAACCAGTGTTTATCTTTAGCTTCAGAATAGCTTGAGTACGGGGTTTCACTTCCTTATTTCGATCATCATTTTGTTTATTTGGGTTAATCAATGGGAATTCTGAAACCAGCTTTCTGTTGCTATCCAAAAACTTCAATGTTTTGGTAACAGAGTCAACTATAGCATGGTTCCAGAGAATATCTCGGCCTATTATACCATCGGCGGGTATGTCCGTCAGACCGTCCACAATATGCCATTTTAAGCAAATTTTTTCCAAACTTTTATATGATTGAACTGTACCCAACGTTGTAGTGTTTCCACCAAATGCTCCACCTAACTTTCGTATTTCTTTTGAATCGAATTTGGATTTCTTTTTTAAAACACCCTGTTTCAAAAGGCTTAAATCTGCACCTGTATCTACGAGTACAGTAACTTTACCTCCTTTTGCCTCAGGAAGTGGTAATTCTACAAAAACGTCGTTTTTATTTAACTTGTTTATTAGACAAAATCGACTCCGCTTTATGTCACAAAATCTATTGTTTGCTTTGAAGATACTTTTATATTTATGGGAAATCTGTGTTATAAATGTATATACCCAAATGTATCCCAACAAAAATAAATTTAAAAATTGGGCCATGAAGCTCTCGACTTGATCTTGTAGCTTTTTTCCAATTTGGAATACTTTCTGAGGTTTTCTGCTAGCTTTTGCTGTAAAGGAAGGTTTCGAAGAAACACGTTTTTTATGTTTTTTCACAGTTTTAGCCGTTTTATAAGGATTTGGAGTAAATTGTTCTTGTGGTTTTTGGAGAAAGTTTTTGAGAGAAATTTTCTTATGTGGTTTTTTAACAGCTTGACCTTTTGAGAGGAATTGTGAGGAAGAAATTATTTGCGGGGCTTTAAAATTTTTTTCTTTTGGGCAGATGTTTGGGGCACAGCTCAGAGGTTCTGACTGGCCCCCATCACGTTTCCCGACCCATGTTTTGCCAAGTAGTTCTTTTTGCTAAAACATTCGTTTTCCGAATGTCCTGGCCTTGAGCACCAATCGCACTTAAGCCTCGGCTTTCGCGATGGTTTGGCAGAAGCTGTGAATACTTGGGCTTTTGGACATAATCCAGGGCCATGGCCATATGCCTTGCAAGATTCGCAATACGGAGTATTACGTCTAATCCTACAATCGGCATATGTGTGATTTTGCTTACCACAAAAACCGCATTTTATCATACGAGTATCTTCCTGTTTCCGATTTTGGTGCTGCTGTGGTTGTGGTTGTGGTTCGCCCATCTGATTATATGCAAATGATGCCTGGGGATTATAAGCGTAAGAAGGGTTATTTAAATATTGAGGACGAAGAAGTTGAGAAGTTTTTAACGCAGTATCTGCAAGCGTCTGTATATCTTCCCCCGCTATCGTTAACATAAACTGACGCAATGCGGGATCCATTAGACCTGTTTTAAAACCGGCTACTATCGAGTTTTTAAGCTCTTGTTTTAAGGCCACGGATTCCGCTTGCTTGTAGCTTGCGTCAATTATGTCTATCGCTTTTGTTTGGAGGCTTAACAGACGTCTTGAAAACGCATGTATGTCCTCCGTGGCAAGTTGGTGGGACTGTTTGATTTCCCCCAAAACGCTATCCAACGTCCTTGCGGTAAGATACGTATTTTTTATTAACGTTTCGAACTCTTTTAAAGTAGTTGGTTGGTTACCTCTTACAAGGTCAAAAGCATCGCCAACTAGCTTTGTGCTTAACAAGGAAACATACATTGACTCATTATCTTCGTCAATGCATTTCAATCCCAGGGAGCAAGCGTTTAGAAACTCGTAAACTTGCCCTGATAGGTTGGGCGTTCGTGCTCCGGAAAATTGTGGCACAATTTGCGCAATGATCTTCGCAACCTTCTCGTAAGACATAATTGTGTCGTGTTTTGTCTCTTTTGTGTCTTTTGTGAGACTGGACTGTAACGACGCAATTTTAGCCTTTAGAATACTTTCTCCGCTCTTCAAACTTTCAATTTCACCTTGATGATTATCCTTAAGCCTGCTCACTGCTTGTAAATACTCCGAAAGTATGGAATCAGTTGATGCAAGCCTAGTGAACTGACCCCACTGTGAACTTAGTCGCGAATAGATAAGGGAATAAACTTCCCTGCCAGTGATCGACTTAAGTTCGGACAATAAGGTGTAATTGATTTTTTTAATTTCAATCCCCTGATCTTTAAGCTCTTTTCTTAACTGATTTATTTGATCAATTAATTGAAGCTCAGGTATACTGTCCATACACAACAAATCCAGGCCCTTATTTTTTTTCTATTTCAGAAAAAAAATAAAGCGAAACAAAAACAAATCGTGGAGCCGAAATACAAAAAAAAAAACCCAAATCAAAAACGAAAACCAGTGACCAAATTATTAAATATTGAAGGTTACACTTTTTGCTAACCTTCCTCAATGTATAATATCTATCACAATTCTACATATGTAATACCAAATGTCAAGGTTGCAATTCTACACTAAATTCAATAACAAGGTGTAGTAAACCGAAACCAAGACAGAAATTTATTAATATATAAAAAATTAATGAAAGAGCATACGTTCTTACATACGTTATTTAGTAATATGTATGTATGTACAAACGTTAATCGTTTGACAATAATAATCAAAAAGTAATGCAAAGTATGTCAACAGAAAAAAAAAATTAATTTTAAATGATATTTAAGGTTGCTATTTCGGCAACCTCAATACCGATAGATAGATAATGAAGAAAAAGTTAATAATTTGTATGTACTTTACCAAATGTATGTTACTCCTTTACTTGACACTTTTTTTTATTTAGTGCCTATAGGTAGGTACTTTGTTTTTTTTTTTTTTTTAAATTCACTTTTTTCCGCACTTAAATAATTAAGTTGCCTATAGGTCTTTTTTTTTTTTTTAAATTCACTCAAAATTTTTTTTATTTTTGCTGCCTAGATCTTTGTTTTTTTTTTTTTTTGTGTTTTTATTAATTCACTTTAAAAAATTTTTTCACTTAAAAGGTTCTTATAACCAGCTGCGCCTACTTCCAGAATGCATCTCAGTAGGTCAAAGCTGAGTAATGCATTTTGGAAGTAATTGCAAGTAAGTTCCAGGTAGGTCTCTGGGAACTCGGGGAGTCCGATTGTTACCGTTGTTCAACGTGGTTGTTTTTGATCTTTCTATTGTTGTACGCACAACAACGATTTTCAATTTTTTATTTGTTTGCAAATAATTTTTTTGCATTACCGTTATTGCGTTATTGAGAGAAATCATATCAAACTCCTGAAGGACCTCATTCTTCATACTTCATACAAAATTCAATAACAATTTTAGAAATTTGAGTAAAATTTGTACATGATTTTTTTAAAAGATTTTGTAGAAATAATTTTTTTTTGACTCTTCACCGTTACCTACCTACTTAAAAAAAAGTACTAAGAAACGATTTTTTTGTAGTCTTTCGGTAAATCTTTTTCAAATTTTGATTGCATGACTTGCATTGTTATGCAAATTCACAGCATCAATACTCCTGCTAATTTCCAAATTGATTCACCAAAACGTTTTTCTTCAACAAATTTTCAAAGTCTTACAAACCAATTAAAGGAACAATCAATATTTGAAAAGTAACAAAAGATTTACTAAAAACACAAAAAGTTGGTTTTCGGTACATTTTTTAAACTAACGGGAAAACGTAAAAAAATTTTTTTTACAAAATCTTAAAAAATAATCATGTAAAAATCTTACTCAAATTTCCATAGACTTCAAAAGAATGCAAAAAATTCAAAAGATGCAGAAGAATTCAAAACAATGCAAAAAGAAAGCAAAGAATGCATGAAGTGTCAAAAGATTAACATCAGTTGATGGTGAAAAAAGATTGGAAGCAAAAAAAAGAATGCAATCATTTTAACGAAAAAATAATGGCGACTGCATTTTTTGAAGTCTCATTCTTAAAAAGAATGTTAAGAATTCAATCCTTTATTGAAGTCACTAAAGATTGCATTCGCAAAAGATTGCAATCTTTTAAAACTGCCATGTCAAAAAAATTGTATGACATCAAAAAATTAATATTAGTTTTCTGACCATTACATTTGATGCACTCAAAAAAAGTCAATGGAAAATATCAATAAAAAACACAAAAAACTATTTATTTTTTGCTTGGTATGATTTCTTACAATAATGCAAAAACAGCACTGCGAGAAAATCGTTTGCAAAAAAATCTAAAACAAAAAACATAAAGCTGTATAATGCTTTTTGTTTCAACTACAATAGCACAGCTTTTCAAAAAAAAAAACACTAACAAAAATTAAATTGAATTGTTTCATTAATTTTGTTGAGTACTGTAGATGTGATATCTTAGCGAAAAAATACGAAAAATACTCTTGAACGTGTTTTGTAACTATCGCATCGCGATTAGTTGCAGTCTTGTTGATGAATATAAAAATTAATACAAAAAAAAAAAAATAATAAACGCTTTAAAAATGTTTAAATTGTCTTTATTTTTTTTTCACAAATTAATTTTTTGAACAAACAAACGTTAAACGTCAAATATTTACGTAAAAAATAGTTAAATATTTGACGTTTAACGAACAGCTTATTCCATTTCACATTATTTAACCGAATGCATACAATTATCGCAAATTTTTGCGTAAACCTATTACTTTACACAATTTGTAAACTTACAACTTTGCATGAATACTCTTAATATCCTCTTTTATAAAACACTTTTGAGAATCAAAAAAGAAACAAAATATTAAGATTAGAATTCTTATTGAGATCATCTATAGAAGGCTATACTTATATTCTTTCCTCTAATCAACTGCAAGATCATTGACACTCATGTTGCTATTGCTAACCTCACCCTGAGTTTCGTTCTTATAAACACTCCTATTGCATCTCAAATCTTAGCACAACAAATTGGAAGGAATTTGCGTCTTTCGTTTTTCTTCTATCTGCAAACAACCCATCCCATGTCATAATATCATTCAAGTGTATTATTATATTTTTTTATTAAATTGCATACGATGACGTCACATGCAATGAAGGCCACCACATCCACGCATGGTACACATTTGCTCGTTGATTGCAATTGAAGAAAAATGCCTCCAGGAAGATCACGCAATTATTGCAAACGGCTGCAGCGGCGGCGATGACACTGAGTGTCCAACTTACAGATGACTTTAATGTTAAGAGTTGCCTTTAAACAATTTGTTCTCGAAAACAGCCCTTTGTTTTGCTAACCCGAATAAAATCGATTACAATTTGGTAAAGGAGAGTTGGAGTAGCTATGTTTTATAAATATTGTTTTTCATTAACTTTTTTATATTTTTATAAGTAAAAAATCATAATTTTTTTTGAGCCTACATATAATTAATCTCACAAAAACACTAGTCTAAATAAATTAAAAGACAAAGAATTGTTAAAAACTTTTTTAACGCTGCTAAAATTCTTCAAATCTGCGTACGACTCACGCAACCAAAATTTGCAAAGAAACAAAAGATTTAACGGAAGACCACAAAAAGTCATTTTAAGTCCTTTTTTTAAACTTAAAATCTTAGAAAAATCTTGCAAAAAACTTGTTAAAATTTCTAAAATTGTCCTTAATTCTTTTTATGACGTCATTTAAGGTGGTCCAGATTAAAAAACATATGTCTGAAAACAATACCCTTTATTGCAAAATGACATCAGTGCAGAGATCAAACGAAGAATTACTCTTCTTGCAAATCGCTGTTTCTTTGAGCTAAAAAGGCATTTGCGTAGTAGACTCTATCAAAAACGCGGTAAGAATCAGCTTGGGTGCTTTTAAACGAAAATTCTTCGGGTGATCTTTGTACCTATCGATGCAGTATTGAGGAGCAGGAAAGAAGTAGAATCCAACAAAATTTCCTTGAAGCTGCAAACATCAGATGTCATCACTTGCACGTGTCGATTTTCAAGAAATTTATGGCCGAACATTTCAAAGAAAAAAAAAACAGAATATTTACTTAAAGCAGGCCTCAATTATTGTTCCTAGTTGGTGTCCTAACGGGCCACAACTCGCTAGGAACCCCCATGAGTAGAATGGGTATCAACCAATCTGACTTATGTAGAGGGTGTCAAGATGAAGAGGCGGAAGAGGGCTCATCCCATTTACTTTGTGAAATGCCCCAGTCTGGCCAGAACTAGAAAAGAAGCCCTTGGAGAATACTTTTCCAACGAAATCGGTGAAATCTCTACCCTGCTATTAAAGAATACCCTTAGATTCACTCAGAAGTCCGAATGGGTCAAGGAGGCATCCCATTCCGAAACTTCTCCTCAATTCCACATCCCTCCCTTCCTCACTCGTACCTACCTCTATCCTGCGTAACGCAATGGATCCACCGACATCAGAGTGAGATTAACACCCCTTCTAACCTAACCAATGCTATGGAAAAAGACTTATCAACGAGCTTTACGGGCCGTACAGCGATGCGACCTGGTCAAAATACACCGGCTGAGATAGCTGGAACACGTGGAGCGTATCGACACCTACGCACTAGCCCGACGAGTCTTCGAATCCAACCCTGATGGGAAAGCTGTCAAAAAAAGATCAGTGTTTCTTTTTTAGCTTAGGGCACTCAACCTGTGTTTCTTTTTTGAATCGGAGCAAACTCGGAGTATGCTTCATGATGAGCTCAGAATAAAAGACCGAACGCTCTTTTTCACTCATTTCATGGGCGCGTTCAACACTTTAATTCCAGTTCACATTTTTATTTTTTCGAGTTTTTAATTGGGCAGCTATCAGATGATAGTTAAAAATCAGTACCAAATTATGGTGCGTTGAACGCATCGCAATCGTATGACAGTTCAGTGCTCAGATGTGTTTCAAAATTATATCGCAGAGCTCTGGTCATACGCTGCTCAGAAATAACTTCGATAGCTCGAACTCTACTCCATGCCCTTCTCAGACCTAAAAAGAAAATGCCTAATAATAAGAATTCGAAAACCAAATCGACTTTTTTCGAGTTTTTATTTGTCTGGATTTTATTGTGAGTGACTTTACGCAAGGACTATAATTATGTTATTGTAGTGGTGTGGCATCTCTATCAACGATGATGCCGCAATTCTCCCTTAACTTACCTTCCAAAATTATCATAGTTTTAGTAACATTTAAATTTCAAAGACTTTAATTAGGGAAAAGATTCTTAAATAATACGATGGCAACCCTATTTAATTTAATAAATGAAAACACTTTGCAACCGGATTGGCAATTTAAATAAATGAAAAACACACCAACAACATTAGGCATAAACATTAACATGAGAACCACAACGATACGCAAAGAAGTGTCTTCGTTCTTCGATGAGAATTATATAGTGGACTAGGCCATCGCTGTACGATTTGAATTTATGTAATAGGCAATGGAATTTGGAATGAATAAGTTAACCAACAGAACTCTTTGGAGTAATTTTAATGCAAGAAACATAGGCATACGCTCGTTCTAGATTATAAAATTGCAAGGCGTCGGATTGTCGCATATTGACTGTCCTCGTTACTTGGACAAGATAACGCCATCATAACGCATTGCCATGGATGATTAAAATCTCGAATTAGATTTTTTTTTGACACAGAGACAGAGACACAGCTCAAAATACTCGTACCTACAAACGAGATAGATTAATGGTGGCAGCTTAAACTCCATTAAAATTACTTAACAATTTAATGCTCATTTAGAAAAGCCTAAGCCCACACATATGGCTTCTCAATGAATCCCTAAAAGTTTGCTTAATATTATGTTGGTAGGTACTTTTTCTGTTTGCGACAGTGGTTAATTTTTTTTTGCTGAAAAATTTAGCCAACATCCATGAGCAGAACAGGGGATATTTGCATTCGAAACACATTACAAGAGTCAAAAAATTAAATTCAGCCAATTCGTTGGAATCGTGGTTTAATCCCTGCAAATGAACCTTGTAATTAAACTCAGAGTCAACGTAGGAAGAAGGTATAAGAACCGTTTTTCATTATTTGCCTTTAAGCTGTCACTGTCAGAACAGAAAAAAAAGGAGAACACCTACCCAACCACCCATGCAAGTCGTCGTCCGTCCGAGTTTGGTTTGGGTTATCTCTTTTCGGGGCTTGCTATATGAGATGGCATGCAGATTGCACAGTCAAACAATCTCCGTGGTGTCCCGTGTCCCATGTTACATGATGTGACACTTTGCCACAAGAATTCCATTTCGGGTGGAACTCAGTTGGTCGTTGCGGACGCAATCAACCGCAGTAATTAGAGATTTTTTCAAATTGAATTCTTATCGTTGCGTTTAATCGACGACCTTTCTCTTAAACGAGTATAGGAACACTTGTGTTTCTGGAAGGCTTAAATGCACTAAGTGCGGTGGTGCTTGTTGCCTCCATTCATTCCAACTCATGGACATGAGAATTTCCAATTTTGAGTTTCTTCAACTTCAATTTGCATAAAACATAATTTTCATATTAACCTCTGAACAACTAACTATTCTGCTGTGGTTGATGGAGGCGCTCCGCTGCCGTTTCTTCTTGGTATACGCGTCCGAGTCTAAGGCTTGAATGAGTTCTGCAGCAGTTATGCACTTTGCTGAGATGCTGTTGGAAGTAGTTAAGATTGCATAGATTGGCACAATCCATATTGTGGGAAAATAGTTAATGGAGTTTCTCTAGGCTTTGAGTGTGGCATTGTTGAACGAGCCAGAAGTACAGTACAAGTGATCTTTAGAAGTATGGATATCTGTTATTCAATTTGTTGGTTCCTATTATTGAGAAATATTTTTTTTTCTTTGTTTGTTTATTTCGAATTGACCAAGGTTGGGTGGAGTAGGTAGGTACCTAATGTTTAGTCATCCTTTGGCGTTTTATTTATTTTTGAACAGAATAGACGTAATTGATATTGGTTCGGTGGGTATTTCGATAGTGCAAATTAAAAGAGGCCTTATATTATACATAGTAAAATAGGAAAAATAAAAAACAAAAATCATCCCATCATGAAACTTGGTGAAAACGAATGAAGAATCAAAAGAGCCATTAGAGATATTTCACATGGAAAGGTGTTTTTTAGTGGGGGTGGTGTATCAAAAGGAAACATTAACCTTGGTAGGTGCAACTTAAACATATGACACATGCTGTGAAGGCACTTTTAAATGTTGAATGAAGTGACACAGTCGATCCGGCCTCCGTGGAAATAGTTATTGTTGTTTTTATGAAAGGATTACTATATTTTCAGTACAAAATATTCAACCCTATGACGAATTCCATCGTAAAAAAAATGTTACGAATCCCGAAAAAAACCTATCACAGCATCCATTTTAGTGAAAAATCTCATACAATTTGCCATTACGAATGTATTTGGTGTTATTTTTTCTTAATTTATTATTATTTTATTATTCGTATAAAATAGTCCGTGGATGAAACTTGGCATCAATGGTTCATTTCTCATGAAAACCAATAATAATCAAAAGATTTGTTAACAATCTCTATAGCAAAAGGGTGTTTTTTTATAGGCAAAAAAAAGTATAATGTATTTTACCAAAAAAAAAAAAAAAAAAAAAACACCAACAAATGCAAAGGGGGCATTTGGTCCCCAAGACGAGGCAAAAAAAATTAGACAAGCACTGAAAACTGCATGACAGCTTTAGCCATGATCAGTGGGCGAATATGTCAATTAGATCATCGATTATCTTGCTTAGTAAAAAATTGTCAAATCGCATAATTTTGTAATTTTAATATCAAAACATTTCATATTTATGCTACTAGTTATTTTATTATAATATTAATATACACAATATTATGCCTTGGACTGCATGTCGGAACCCTAATGTGGATTCAAAAGTTGATATCTTTGATTCCATGATCATGAATCTATACAATGAACATGTTGTAGTAAGGACTTTCAATGATTCTAAAACCACAAGTTGCTAAGCTCATTTCAATCAGGTTTTAGCAATTCATGATGATATACGATTGGGATTTGATAAAAACCAATTATCCATACTCTGCCTTCTAGATTTTTCTAAGGCATTTGACAGTGTTAATTTTAAAATTTTATGTCAAAAATTATTGATTTTTTTTTGGTTTTGACTATCTATCTATTAAACTTGTAAAAAGTTACTTGACAGGAAGATCCCAAAGTGTTCACACAGAATTTCAGAATTTCTGATACTCAAATCTGGAGTTCCACAGGGATCAATTCTTGGACCGCTTTTATTTTCAATGTTCATAAATAATTTGCCACATGTGTGCAAAAACGTCTCATCTTACATCTCTACGCAGATGATGTGCAAATTTACATATCACGTCCCATATGCCTTATTGAAGACTTTGTTTACAGGTCAAACGATGATTTGCAATCCATAGATGATTGGACATCATTAAACAACCTCCAAATGGGTTGTCGGAGAAAAAAACCTTAAACGGAAATTTTTTGGAAATTGTGTATGCTTTCAATTTATAGATATAATTTGAGAAAAATTGGTAGTTTTTGAGCCATAAGGGAAAAAATTACAAAAATGTTGCGTTTCGAAATTTCAGTTACAAATCTGATATTTATATTCAGCACCACCGAAAACATTAAACAGATAAAAAGTCAAAACTATCGCATAATTTGGTTGCTAAAAATATAATTTAATAACCTCACACCTCCCTGCTCTTTAAATAACACCCTCCCCTGCGAAGTATTTTTATGGACTCTTGACTCTTCTAGTTCATAACACATTTTTACAAAGTTTCATTAGGATAAGCCTAGTTTGCAGTTCCTGCGCGAAAAAAAATTAAATTAATATAATGCAAATATTTTCGCCTGTCAAAAATTATTGAGGTGAAATACAAAATAATTTTTTGCATAATCGGTCTATGATTTCATGCAAAAAAATAACCATTGCTGTCATAAAATGTATAAAATGCAATTGTTTTGTACGCAAGAAAAATGTAGTGAATAAAAAAAAGATATATTTTTGTTGTATGGTCGGTTTACATTTTCAAACAAAATATATATGCACCTCAAGGCATTATTGGCTTGCAAATGGTATTTACATTCAAAAATAATTGTTTTATCATTGAACTGAATTGAAAGACATTTTTGGCAATAAAAATACCTTTTCAATGCAATGTGGTTATTGGTTCTACAAGGTTAAAAATATTTTGACTTTAAGTGTAGTTTACAGCTCCCGTGCGGAAAACAAAATCTATGCAAATATTCTCGCATGTCAAAAATAACTGAAGTGAAATGCTGAATTATTATAGTTTCATGCAAAAAACATCATTCCTGTAATGAATTGTCATACAAAACAAGTATGGTGAGTGCAATATTTTTTTTTTTGATAGCCGGTTTACACTTAAAAAAAAAAATATATATATTCACCTCAAGACATTATTTGCATGCAAATGTTTTTTGCATCCAAAAATAATTATTTTCTATTTTCAGACAGTTTATTAATTTTGGGCAAATTAATTACTCAATGTGTGGCTTAGGCGAAAGCAAACATTTTTGCCTTGAATTTTATAAAATTTGGTGCAAAGAATAGGTTAAAAACTGTTTTGAAAATTTCGATTTTTTTTTCGCATGGGAACAGTAAGCTAGGTTTAATTAAATACATTTTATTCATACTACAATCCATCAAAACCTTATTTAGCGATTTTTTTTTCGTAATTTTTCCAATTTTTCGTCTAATTTTCCTAAGCTACCTGTGACCGATAGTTCGATTTAAACAAAAAAACTATGATTCTGTACTGATCTTTTTATTTTAAATGGACATCTTATATGAGTGCATAAGATTTTTAAAGATAAGAGCCAGAAAGCTCTTTAAAAGAAAAAAGCTAAAACTTCTTAGTGACCCACTAGTGTAGAAACTGTTTAACTTTTCAATGCACATAGATTAAATTAAATTAAATATAACGTGTCTTAAAACTTAAACTATGACAAAGTGGTTAGGTCTAATTCACTTCCAGTTCTTATGCAAATATACGGTTTCGCATCCGAGTGCAATTAACATAACCATGATATTCTTAATAGGACTCTGTTTAACAAGAAAATCTAGTTTCAAGAGTCGATAAGGCAGACTTCAACGTCATTCTGAATCTAAACTAGAGAATCTGATCTCATCAAACCCTCAAAGAGGTTATTTAACTAGGCGATGGCGCTTTCCTGTCAGCCAGGCGGGATCATGCGTTCCGCCATATCAATGGTATAAACAAGGCATGAACATATAAGACCTATGTTTGTGTGAAGCATGTATATGCTAAGATGAGAACAGATCATCAAGATTCAGATACAGTCTGTTGTGTTATGGAAACAAAAAAAGATGCGAATACGTGATGCATAATGCATCACACCTCTTGTTCTTCTTTTAGTCAAGTTTGAAATAATGCCAGCACTACAGCCCACGTTTACGCATAAATCCTCATTTCGTATGCATTTCATTAATCAGCCATCGAACCTTATGCTACGCGCTGCGCTGCGCTGGAGCCATTACCATCACCATTGCCGACATCGCATCGCATCGGTTGTGCGCATGCGCAGCGCGGCGCACTTATTTTATTCATTTCGGGAAATTACCATCACCATCAACGATACCAACAACCATCATTGTATCACAACCAGTGCTGGCTTATCCAAAAGGCAAATTAGAAATTTCTCTGGGGGCTCAGACTGATTCAGGGCCATATTAAAGAGTAATTTGAAATGCTTCGTTTTACCTGTTACTTTCATTAAAGATTGTGAAATTCTATTTTAATTGAGCTGCTTTGAAGTTCTTGTATTCATTTTGCTATTAAAAAAGAGTTCCGGATAATTTCGATGCCCAAAGGCCTTATCTTAAAATACCTCAATCCGACCGTAATTTCCCAACGTAAAGGTATAAAATGGCGATGTTGTCCTTTTGGTTTCTGTTTGACGAAGAGGAGATGTTGCATTCATCTTCTTCTTTTTTTGTATTCTTCAGCATCTGCAGTAAAATTTTTTCCATCGGGTTCACCCACGTGTATTTTTGGGATCCAATGCGGGCCGGTCGCGCGACCGCCCTCCATATCGCCGCTTGCAACTTCAGCTTTTCGTTTATCTTGCATCTGCATTGAACTGAGAAAATCAATCTGATTTTCACCTCTTGGCCAAAGATATCTGTGATTTTGATCATCATGACGGGTTTTCTAGCAATTTAGATTTTCCTGCTGTTGCTGCTGCTGCCTTGCGCTCCACTGGGTATTTAAGTCAAACTAGCTGCGATCATAGTGAATTGAAATGACATTTAACGATGTTTTTCCGGGAATCGCGAGGATTAATTTATAATGTTTACGATCAATTAAAGCGTCATAATTGGATTGAGATTAGAATGGGTGCAAGTTGTGAAGTTTTACTTATAGATCGTGAGTTTGCATAAAGCCGAATGAAATGGCTAAATTAAACAGAGCTTAGAGTGCAGTCATCCAAAGTTCATCGATGTGATATCTTGAAAATTGTAGTTGACTTGCATTTTGTTAAACGCTTAAGATTAAAATCGGTTATTTTATCAATGTTTATCCATTGCATGAAAATATAAGCTTCTTATGCCTGTATGAAGTATTATGTCAAAGCATAGTTTTGTAGCTTCTTTCAGCCAGCTCGCTCCTGACCTGGCTATCTCTCCAGTTTCACATCTTAAGTGGTTCAGGTCATCTTCAACTAGTGAACAGCTGAGTGGTTTGCTTTTAATTTTTTTGGCTAGGTCCGTGTCACTGTACAGCTGGTTCAATTCATCCACTTCTGGCGTAGAGGCAATTTTCATGCCTCTACGCCAGTCTTTAAACCATACTCGGTTGTAATTACCAAGTAATAGTATTGCCTGCATCAGCTTGGGGAGTTTTTTTTCCAGTTTTTGGATCTTTTGGCCTCCTCTAGTTCTTTTATTTTGTGTTTTATCACATTTTCTCCTAAGCCACAATAGGGTTCAGGGAGTTATTGATCCTATTTTCGCTAAGTAATCTGCTTCTTCATTTCCCTGGACATCAACGTGACCCAGTGAAGTGTGACACTGTTGTTCTAACCCAGGACATTCAGCTTGTTCAAACACTCCCAAACTACTTTAGAGCTGATGGTGTAAGAGCTCTTAAAGGCTATTTAACTGCCGGATTGATTAGTGTGACAGACCGAAAAGATCCTTAAGGTGATGTCTCTGGTCTTGGTGCAGTATAGATGGTTGCCTTTCTTGAGGATTGGCCAAATAATGGTGAGGTTCCATTTTTCCATTTATCGGGAATGCTTTCTGGCAACAATAGTATAGTAGAAGCTAGTATTCTTCTCAAAGCTGCTAGAGCTCTAGTTCTTCTATGTATTGTCATTTTTAAGCGTCTTGCTTAGTTGCATTACATACTTGCCGGCACTCTTCGCCATTGAAGTGGTCGTCTAAACTCTAAGGCCCTCAGAGGTGACATCCTGCTAATGTTTTCACTGGTTCTCAATACTTGATGGTGGTGGCATAGCACAATTTAACAGGTTACTAGAAACTCAAATTGAAAAGGAACTTTCGATATCTTGCACGAGCCCCCAAACGTTGATTTTCCTTACAGTATTCTCGTATTTGACTTTGCTCGGACTTTCAGTAGCAGTACCTTGACTACAACGAGGCTAAGTTCGGAGGCAACGTAGGTCATTTAGAACGTTCTGACATTCTTAATATTAGAGTAGAGGCTTTCGTCGATACCAATGTGGTCAAACTGGTTGACAGTTGATTGGCAAGGAGATCTCCATGACCCTTGTGAGTTGTGTGTGTTAGCTACCATCTGAAACCATATTTGGAGAAAGTGCCGTGAAATTTGTACTCTTCGGCTGTGACACAAATGATATTTCCTTTTTTTGCTTGGTGCTAAAATCGCCTAAGACAATTAAAATTTCAAAGCTAGGGCCCTGCTTGAACTAATTTACATGCCTTGCGCTGGAGCTCGTAAAACATGTCTATTGGGGCATCACCTTTCTCCTCTGCGGGGGCATACCTATGGGGCCTATGATCCTTTAAATATCACTGATTTCTATCAAATAATATTTGTGGGAAACCAAAAGAATAAAAGCCATTCAAAATTTTCTCACAAAACTTCTGCTACTTTTTAGGAATTTTGTCATCTTTCACATGAAGCTGGCATTTAAGCAAATTGCATTAAACTTTAAATAGCATAAAGAAACATTACCAAAGACAGGTTTGTGCTGCATTGGTTTGCTATGCAAGTCTTAAATTTGAGCGTCATGTAATAACTCCATTACTACCTTGTAGTTACTTAAGCCACTTAACAATGTCAAATTTTTGGCGCCAAACCGTATCGTAGGTCTATTTTTTTTTAATAAAAATAATTGAACTGAAATCACGATTGTTGCACATTTGAAGCAAACAATATTTTCAGTAAGCAGTAATTACCCGATTAGTCAATTTACCACAGAAAGATTGAAACCAGTAGCTTAAGAATTTCAATGAACATAATCTTTAATTTTGAAGTCGTGAGTATATAATTTACTAAACTAGGTAACTTAAATCTTAAACCAATGTCTTTTAAATATGTCTATTTATAAACTTAAAAAAAAGTTAAACTTTGGATAATTCCAAATTGTTTTTAAGATACACTGAGAGAAAAATATAGTATACCGTTGGGTCTCTGCCAAAACTTCTTAAATCTTAAATGACAATTGAATATATTTTAGATTAAAAATAAACAACTGAATTTAACTTTAACATTTTCGACTTATGTACGTGGTTTTGTCAAAAACTAAATGTATTTGTACACACAAAATTTACATGTTGAAATCTGTTCAAAAATATGTAACCTACATGTGTAACGTATCTAGTTAACAACACTAAAGACTCAAATCTCACGACAAGTAACGTAATAATTACCTACTTGAAAAATGTATGCACACATTTCATAAATATCTAGTGAAAAAGTATAGAATTCTTTGAACTCATTGTTCGTACATATACTCTGTATTCAGCACAATATATTGTTTGCAATTTGATGTACTGAACACAGCTACTTGTACTTTTCTCTGTATTTAATTTACTCTTTTTAAATGAATGTGTGTTATCCTTATGTTATTATCTAATAAGACAATGTAAAAATGGATTTGAAACTAGTTATGTACTGATTACATTTTGTCTATGTTTGTATATTAAGGTGGTCCTTAAATTGGACAAAGTCTTGTTTTTTTTTCCTTTAAGGGATCGAAAAAATGCTTAATGCACCATAAGGAGGCCTTTTCGGCGTTGACCCATTTACCATCCCCGTGTGGGGGCCTCGTTCACGTATAAACATAACGATCAAAACTCCACCATAACCCTTTTGGCTCCAGACCCCCGGGACCGCTCTTTGCATTACTTCAGGGGGGTTGTCATGTTTTCCTTGCGGGATCATTTTACGGGTTCAATTATTTCCCGATAATTTTCTTATTCTCTTTTTTTTCTTCGGAGAATATGTTCTATGTAGCTACAGACTTTTTGCCAGTAGCATCTTCTCTACAATTTCCTCTGGTGTGATGGCGCTAATTCTTATCTGCAGGTCTTGGCGAAGGCTTTCCCATCTGCTGCACGTTAAGAAGGTATGGTTTGCGTCATCTTCTAGTCAGTCTCCGTACTGGCAGGCTGGACTGCTTGTTTTGCCGATTTTGTGTAGAAAGGCGTTGAAATATCTGTGTCCGGTGAGTAACTGCGTGACGTAGTAGTTGACCTCACCGTGTTGTCGGTCGTTCCACATAGCCACGTTCCTGATCAGCCTCCCTGTCCATCTTGCTCTGTTTTTCGAGGTCCAACAGTCTTGTGAGCTGAGGGTCTAGCACGTAACTTCGTTCGATCAAGTTAAGTCGATAAAATCGAGGATAGGTATTTCCTAATTTAGTTCAGTCAGTTGTTTCGTTTCGTTGAACTAAATTAGGAGCAGGCTGTACTCGATTGTATCGAGTCAACTCGACTATATCAAGTTACGTGCTGGCACCCCTGCTTAGCCTCCTTGGATGCCGCTTCCGTTTTCATTTCCACCTTTTTGTCGTAGACGTACTTCCGTTCTGTCGCTAGGAGATCGACGGGAGTCACTCCTGCAACTTTGTTCCGAAAATTGAAAAACAATTTCTCTAATTTTTTCAGATTTTTATTTCAATCCCCTGGTCTTCCTGTTTGCACATTAAGGCACTAATTATGGGGTTACAATTATTCGTATACGCGAATGTTTTATGCACTATACCTTCTACCTTCACTTTCCTTGTTCTCAGCACATAACTTGTGGAACAAAGTGATAATGCACTCTTGTATTTAAATGGCTTATTTTAAGTAGGTAAATAATATATATTTATGCATGTAGTCATTACATATTTCCCCAACAGATTTATTTAAATAAAATGTAAATATGGTATGTATTGACCACACGTTTCAGGACGCTTGTCATATACTGACTTTATAATTTATATTTTGGTAAAAGTATTGTCGGTATCCAACCCTTGTTGGAATCCAATGCAAAAACACACCTTATACAAAATTGTAACAAGTACATTTTTAAAAATTATTTTTAGAACTATAACTATTGACTTCATTTATAAACTAAATAAATTTTCTTAAACAATTTTTGTTCCTTAAACAATCGTTAAACTTCATCTTTAAAATTAATTATACTAAACTCAGCAAATATTCCTTCGTTAAATTAGAGGATTAATTATTCTTAAGTGGTTGAGTTCTTTGGTTTGAGAAAAAAAAGTTTCAGCCAGACAGATGCAAAAAAATGAAGGAATAATTAACGAAATATTTACTTCCACCTTCACATACAGTATATATTTATGATAAAAAACTCAGTCGACACATTGTATGTGTCGTTGTCGTTCCGATACCGAAGTTCCGACTGAACGTCAACTATCTCTCAGATGCTACCACAAAATGCAAAAAAAATGTTTATTTTTTTTGTCATTCGTGCATTTATGGAAGACAGATTCCAGAAGCCACCATACATAAGTCCGGAAGAAAGAGTTGCATTTTACCTTAGTTGTTATGTATGCGCTGCAGAGATAGTTTTTGTTTTAAATTGTTGCATATCTGATAGTCAACTGCATGGATGACACAGGCACTGGTATTGACTTGGGGTTTGGGATTCAAGCCTTTGCCGAAATTAAGGAATATTTTCCTCAGGCTTGTAGATACTGATAAAGGTATTCAATACACAAAAACTAAACTGCCTACCACCTCTACCAAAAAGGCTGCTTTAAAAGAAAAGAACTCTTGTTTCGCTTATCAGTTTTCAGATAGATAAATAAATCACAAGTTTTTATAGCAATTAATACCAAAATTACAACACTATATTTTTGACTATAATGTTCAAACTTAAAAAGTGTTGCAGTTCGCTTGAGAGTCCTCCTCATTTTTTTTTAAAAGTTGCATAATTTAAATGCATGCTTTAGCAGTCAGTTGTCGAGATGTATCTATATCTATCTATGTATATCTACATTCTACATGGATATAAATTTTTCCATATTTTTTTTGTCCTCTTTCAAAGCAATGCTACTTCCTTTTGTGGCGACACTCTTGCGTTGATAAATGGATAGTAGAAAAAATGCACTATGAAGGGTATAAGAGTACGATGACGTTATATAGAGGCTTTTACGCTCTCCATAACTATGACGTTCATGATGATGTTTAAAATGAGGAATCACGGTAGCAGCCAGCCAGCGTTTGCTGATGCATCTGTGGTATTTTGATGACTGTGAAGTGTGGGAATGAGATAACAACCTGCTATCAGTTCAGTTTTTTTTGCCGATGGAAAATGTATTTTTTCCTGCCGTATCGTTGTTTGTGTGTGATAATTTCAGAGTTAGATAAAATTTAGCCTTTTCAAAATTTTCACTTCTCGGATTTGATTTGAAGAAAAATGTCATACAAAAGAAATTGGTTGGAAACTTAAAAAAGGTTTGAAAAGTTAGAATGATTAAGTTATGTATGGATACTAATTTACGTTTTGACCAGTTCACGTCACCTTTGCGTGAGTTAATCATGCAATTTAATCGCTCGTGCAAAGTGTCCAGTGTCCATTGTAGCATCAGCTGTGTGGCAATTACCACCACCGTCGTAAAAGAAATTTGTTATCATCGCTCGGTAGCGCTCTCTATTGATAGGTTAGGTTAATGGGCTGACAGTTGATCTTGTTACCGTCACACTTAGATCAGTGTAAATCCATTGTGATACCCTAGGGATTTTGACCCCCAAGAAATGAAACCTGTGATAAATCCCATGACAATCAAGCTCGTGGCGGGTGTTGATGAGTTTCAGCAGGCTATAGCCTGAAAGGTCGGTGAGTATTTTTTAGTCATTGAAGAAATATCTCTCGTTGCAAAATTACCTGGATGAGGAAAGGACGACGCCCTATAATTGTGTGGTCTCTCCTTCACCCCCACTTGAAAGATCATCCCTCCGCCAGGCCCGTAGGAGAAGTGGCTCAATGCAACGTCCGGTGGATGGGAAGAGTTTGATAGGTCAGTGGTTGGTGTATGTGCCCTTCACTTGGTTAGGGAAGGAACGACGCGTGGTCCTTTGATAGTGATGGCAATGTCATCGCCTTCTTACTTGCGATATATGTAGGTACTATAAAGCACGATTTGAATTGGTGCAAAAAAAAACCGAAATAACAATAAACATGACATTACGTTGACTCGTCTACAGCCCTAACGACTGGATCGATTTTCTTAAAACTTGGTTACTACGTAGTGGTTTTTTGGTGATTTTGCACACACGTTTTTTTTATCAATTTTACACAATTTTATTTGTTTGGTAAAAGCGGTCCATTTGATTCCAATAATGTTTTTTATTTTGTTTAGCTAAAATTTTCAAAAAAAAAATATTTTTTAGATTTTTAAAAAATGTTCAAGAATTTTGTTTGGAAAATCAAATATTATGAAAACTAAACGATTGACTTTTAATAAACTCGGTATTGAAGGGATTTTTTTTTATACTTTTTAAGGTATTTTGGGTACAAATTTGTACTTTAATGAAATAATAACGGTACTTTCCATACAAAATGTTAAAAAAAAGTTAAGGAAAATATTTTGTTTTCTCCTTTAAAATGGCTCCTCCGATTCTAATTAAACGTGCAGTGCGATATACTACCAATAATTATAAAAATTTACCAATAGCAACTATTAATAGTACTCCTTATAGAACATCTGTTTTTAATTTTGATTTTTCTCATTATAGGGTAAACGATAATTATTTATGATTAAAATTAAGATTTAGATTAATTTTTTTTCATTAAAAATTCAAATGAGACTTAAAAATATTGTATATAAAAATTTTCAAAAAAAAAGTTTTTGAATTAAAAGAAAGTATTAGTTTTTTTTTAAAATTCGATATTTCAAAAACGGTTAGACAATTTTTTTTTTAATTTTATTTTTATATGCACATTAGTTAATACTTGCAATTTGAATACCAAACATTTTTCTAAAAAATTGTTCAAGTAACTATTTAATATATAAAAATTATTTTTTGAGAAAACCGCCCCAACCATTTTAAATATTTTTTTCCATACAATCATTCAGAATTCTCAATGAAGTTAGTTTAGCTAATTTGAATATCGTAGGTATTTCATGCTTTCAAACATTTTTCTCTCATATTTTTCATGTCCTTATACATATATTGTTCTTAAACACGCAGCGTCTTAAAAATAAGAGCAAGTACGTGCTACCCAGTCGTGCATTTTATTTGAAGAAGTCGATCCGCTGAAGCTGCTGGCCCATACTTATTTACTTACTTACTTAAAGTGGCGCTGCGGTTCGGGGTGGACCAGGGCCTCAACCAACAAGCTTTTTCCAGCCGGCTCGGTTTCTAGCTAGCTGTCTCCAGTTTCGCACACCAAGTTGGTTGATGTCCTCTTCTACTTGCGTGTGGCACCTGTAACGCTGTCTTTCTCTACTGCGCCGTCCCACGGGGTCGGATTCAACGGCTTTCCGGGCCGGAGCATTGCTGTACATTCGCTTTAGGTGGCCCACCCATCCCAGTCGTTGGCTTTTCGCTTTACTGCCTAGGTCGGTGTCGCTGTACAGCCCGTATATTTCGTGGTTGTATTTTCTTATCCGTTCCCTATCTATGCAGAAGGGCCAGAAATCACTCGAACAATTTTCCTCTCAAAACAGCTCAAAGCGTTCTCATCTACCGTTAATAGTGTCCATGTCTCTGCACCATACATCTGGGGCCTATTTCATAAAACTACAAGACTGATCGGACTCGAAGCAAAAAACTTCAAAAGTTTGTCTGACTATCGGTAAATAATAAAGGAAAGTCTTAGCATTCGATTCCAATTGATAGAAGTTCCTTATGTGAAAGGTATACTTAGTCTTAAATGCAATCAGAAATCTGCATTTTCTAACCTTAGCAACCAAGAAATCTTACCATCGGTCTTGTAAACGTTTGGAATAAAGCTCTCAGCTGGTATCCTGTTTTTCAGGAGCCGTAAGAGATAAGAAATCTTAAGGTCGATTCTCGAACTATAATTCACAAATAATTATTAGTCTTGTGGTTTTTTTAAATAGGCCCTAGGACCGGGATGATAAGCGTCTTATAAAGAAATACTTAAGTTGCTCGAGAAAGGGCGTTGTTTCTCAATTGCCTTCTTAGCCCGAAAAAACAGCGATTGGCAAGAGTGATTCTTCGTTTAATCTCAGCAGCGTTCGCTGAGTCAATAGCAGAGCCTAGGTAGACAAAGTCTCTGACCACCTCAAAATGATAGGTGTTTATGACATATGACTGTTTATGATACCGAGACGTTTCGGTGTTGAGTGTCCTTTCTTGTTGACAGCATATTATGTGGTCCTGCCTTCATTCACCTTTAAACCCATCTTCTTGGCTTCCTCTTTAATACTCATGAAAGCTCCACTCACATCACGCTTTGCTCGTCCGATAATGTCAATATCATCGGCGTAAGTTCGGTAGTTTCCCTTTTAAAAAATTTCGTAATAAAATATTTCAACTTTTCATGTCATTCCAAACGCGCACAAAAATTCAAACCTAGCCACACCCTGGCTAGGCCTGACAACAAGGTTCTTCCATTATCATAAACTACGTGAATTTACTCCATCATCCACTTTTCTTCTATTTTTATATAAATATGTATGTAGGTGAGATACCTACCTTCATCACCTTTCGGTCAAGGCTTAAAAGAGATGGGTGGTTGGTTATCTTTGTTAGAAGTAGTTGGTATTAACATGAAATATTTTACGATCCATTGTGATCACAATTTATACAATTTGCAGCCACGCTAATGTGGAAACACAAATTGTCAGACCTCCTCTAGTTCTATACTTGCTTCGTTTTACTTATATGCTTGCATATTTTCCATAATTATCAGGTGTCTGCTTGGTGATCTTCATAACCAAGCTAATTATCCTTATGTCACGAAATTCCATCCGACCACGACAACTTGAAAACTCGAAACAACCAACGAACGTCTGTTCGATAGGCTCTAAAGGAGGAGAACGGGGCCAAAGAAGTGGGAGCGCGTATATCTTGCCCAAGAACTATACCATTATTGTCTGGATCTGGCTCTGGCTGTGGCTCTGGAAATGGGATGCATCTTTGTGCGCCCAATGAGGGACACAACGAACGACACACAAGCACATCTCTTTTGCGATATGATCTGTGTGCAGGCAATGCCTGCTTGCACCTAGAAATGTTGCATGTCCTATAATAATGCACCGATGCTTGCTGGATGAGGCTGGAGCTAGGGCTGGAACTGGAGATCACCATGTGCTAATTTTCAGCACAACCATGTTCTTTTAGTTTTCACCTTCTTTGGAACGGAAAGTAAAAGGCATCCGATTGGGACGAGTATATAAATGATCTTTGTGGATCCTTTTGATCCATCAGTCCAATTTGGTTTTGTATATTTTAGCGCCGACTTTTGTGCAATACGAACAGTTCAGGGTACATAGAAGCAGTGTGCTATAGAGCTAGACACTCTCCATAAAAAAAATATTTACATTACCTTTCAAATGCATGCACATTGCTCAGGGCTGCCAAATGAAGTTTGTTATGCAACTTTGAAATTCTGTTTCATGATTTAAATTCATACACTGGCTTTCAGTTAAAAACTTTGTGATCTCCACTTGCTTTCAAAAGTGTATGATGAAAGACACGAAGAAAGGACAAAATTCCAAAAAAAATCAATGAATAAATGGCTCTAATGAACCAAAATGAGATGATTAGAGATTTGTCTAAAAAAAAAAAACAGCTAAATCACAGCTTATCATCTTTAATCCATGATTATAACAGCTGATAAATCATGGAATCTTTTCGTTAACCAAGATTTCAATCAATAAGTCCATAGTTTGAGTTGTTAATAATCGAAATCGCTAGTCAGATTATTTTGGAACCTGTAAAACCGTATTAAAAATGTTTCGCATTGTGAACAAACTGCACAAATCAAGGATTTTTTTTATTGAAATTTTGGTGAAAAAACACATTCGATGGTTCGGTAAAACTATCTTATCTGATCTTTGATTAAAGATTATAATTAAGGATCAATTCGTACAAGCGCCTAAATTTAATATGCACTTAGCCTTAAAGAGTTAGTCAGTCCGTGAGTAAATCCATGGGTTATTTTGTGAGTCAGTGAAGAGAGCGAATAATTGTGAATACAATTGTAAAATTTACTTATGACAATAGGTATTAGATTTCTTGTTATAAAATATCAGCAGGTATTCATTGAAAAAAAAATCAATCAAAAGAAAACATGGCAACTCTTTTTTTCAATTTTTCTGATGTGAAGAATCCTTGTAGTTGCAAAATTTCGCTTTTCTATTCCATTTTTGGGGTGTGCACGACAATAAATGACAGAATAACCTACGCGACTTGGTTCTCAGAGATTCTTTTACGCGACTTTGCCGCGATGGCGACTACTGTATTCGTTTTCGTTTTTTTCTGTTCTTTTTTTTACGAAGAATAGAAGAACCTCGGAAGGCCATCACTGCTACAACTAGGCAACTATCCAAGCGCGATGCCGCGCTGCTGATTAAGGAAACTCCAGACCAACTGAGCAAAAACAACTCACAACAGAACCTAAAACAAGCAAGGTGAAGGCTATTTATAGAAGCTGCTGCGCGCCTTAACTAGAATCCAGAACCGAGCCGCATGGATTGCTGCAATCGAGAGTGACAAAGGAGTTTAGCTGCTGCTGTTGCTGCTGCAGCAAACGAACGACGACGACGATGACTACGACAACGAAGGAAAGCGAGTGCCCATCAGCCCAGCCAGCAGAGATGAGGTTCAGGTTCATTGGTGATATGAGGAAAGAAGAAGCGATGATGAAGATGGCGGCGGCGATGACGATATGCTAGCCGATGGCAGTTTCTACATCTTCGTCGTTGTTGTCGTCGTCATCATCATCATCATCATCGGTGGGAGTTTGACAGTTTTAATTGTTGTTGTTGGTTTCTTTATTGTATTTTGCAGGCGATTCTCTCTCGCGTGACACAAGACGCGACTATTTTCTGATCGTGTTATTCCAGAGGTGCAGCTCCGATCAGATATTATGTCGCGCCATCCAGTTCGTCGCAAAAGCAAAAAAACTTTCTATTTTTATCCCACAGGAACAGGAACATAACACACATAAGAATCGAGCGAGTCGAGGTGATGTCGCTGATGAGGCGTCACGGAAAAATTACACCGGCTATTAATTTAGCTCGTAATGACAGTTTTTGGTATTATGTGTACCCGTGCGCAATATTTTGTGTGTGAAGGCAGGTCGGGATCGGCATTGGGATCAGGAGCTTGATCATCATATGGAATAAGAAGCAAATCTTCTTGGAAAATAAAGATGATCTTTATTAACCAAAAAAAAAAAAAACACTGAATGGTGTGCTTTTGAAGGTGTTCGCTAGGTAATGAGACGTGAAGTTCAAGAAGGCAGAAAAGATTTACAAGCTGCGAGTACGGTAACAGGAATTTTTATATTCATAAAAAGGGCAATATATGTAGAACATGTCTGCATGTGGTATTGGTATTCCTTAGCTTAGGAATTGTAGGTTAATTTTAAATATGACTGTAGGTTGCTAGAAACACAATTCTGGAACTGCACTGCAAGATTAACTGGTTGAACACAGTGGTGCACTTCTGGCTCTGGCACGTATTGCAGTGTTAAAGCTGACAGTCTATATCGCTACAATGTGAAACTGGTAGATGAAGTTTAGCAAGCTTCAACATTCTGCTACATCTACAGCTACATTCATTTTGTTTTAAGTGTCAGACCCTTATACATGAGGGTCGTTCAGCGTTCGATGAGACAAACATCGATCTAACAAAAACTTGGGGCCTCTTAGATTGTTACCCGCTTAGTTATCAAAGAAGCTTTTGACTGTCGTAATCTCTTCTAAAAAGAAAGCTGATAAGAAAATCCAATGCAAAAATATTTTCTAAAAGCGCAGAACGCTGCTGATGCGAAACGAAATATTTAGTTGGTCTCCAAAACGACAACGAAATGCTTACAAAACCGAAGCATAAAAATGTTGGTTGACAGTTGCGCAAATTAAAACAGCTAGCCATTCTGTAATGAAAAAAATAATAAAAAGAAACATGAAAAAACACATATGTCATTTTTTCGTACATAAACATTAAATGGTCTGCGTATTTAATTGTGTACAAAAAAAGTGAAGACTTCTGCAAAAAATCTGCTACAGTAATCAATTTCGCTCATTGAATAGTGTACTGTACTACGAAAAGTACAATTAAATTTTTCATTTATGATTTATGTCATTTTTGTATGGAAGTTTTCGTTTCGCATCAGTAGCGTACTAGGTTTAAGCTGTCATGAACCAACGATGAAATTTTTTTTAATAAATATGTTTGTCAGACTCCTATGCAAAATAATAATAATAATTACCCCTGTAAAAAACTATTAAAACACATTTTGAGGGATCCCATTCCTTTCTTTTACTATTCATCCAATCTCATTTAATAGCTTAGACTGCTTCCAAATAGTATAATTTTACTTTGCGATCAGCTAGAGAAATAACGGGTGTGCCTTCGATTGTATTTCGGAATGTAAACATTGAATAACTTTGATATTCATCAACCGATTGACTTGAATAAACATGTTTTATAATTTTATCCCTGAATTTCACACAAAAACAACACGCAGAAATAGTGACGCTAGACTTTGAAAATAGTTGCACATTGGTAGTAGGTAGGGGTTGGCAAATTTGCTGAAACTGGTTATTTGGGTATGTTTAATTTCAATTTGACATCCGCCGCAAAATAAGCTGAGTAATGATAAGATTAAAGCTGTCAGAATTCAGAAACAAAAAGATTTGGAACACACTCGGGATTTTCTGTCGTTGCGCCTTAATTAAATATAATGGTCGCATTTCAGTAAGATTTTTTGCTATCGTGTAAGTTGATTTACATTGAAACTATTTTTTGTAACTGAATCACTCGACAAATATATTTTTTAACCCAAATTAACACAAAATGTCGACGTAGTGACATAACGCCCAAAGACAGATCGCCCAAATCGCGGAATGACACAACTTTATGAAGAAACTATTGGTGTAGAGTTTAATTTTTAATTTGAGTTATCGGTCAGAAACTTTGGGCTTTATGTCATCTTTATTTGGGTGTTATACGTCAAAACTTAAAATGGAAAATATAAAAACTGTAAATTTGTATGTTAAATTTTTTATATTCAAAATGGGTATCGTGGATCTTGTAAGGGATTTAGAAAGAAGTAATTTTTGTTCTGGGACATTTTCCAAAATTGAATTTTGAGACCCCGCTTTCATAAAGGCTTTCATAAAGATTTAAGGTAAAAAGTTATTTTATGCCATTTTAAGGAGCAGTTTTTTATTCTATTTTCTTATCAGCAGGTTACAAAAGCAAAACAAATCACTTTAAGTAACCTTGACCGCATATCAACGAAAATTTAAATGATTTTGCTGACCACTTTTTCGAATTTTAATTTTTTACCTAAAACCAGGCCCCAAAATTCTACAAGGTCCACGATACCCATTTTGAATATAAAAAATGAAAAAAAAAGGAATCCGACGACCCTAATATGTAAGTATGTATGTAAATTAAAATTTTGGCGTTATGTTATCTTGTACCGAATTTTGAAGAAAATGTGATTTGGGCTTTATGTCACACTCTTGGGCGCTATGTCGTACTATAGCACATTAATTTGGGTGTTGTGTCGCTATGAAAGAACACCACAATAGGGAGTGGGTCGGAATTCTGGTTTTCAAAATTCTGTTTTTTTTTCTAAATTCTTTCTGGTCAAAATTCTGTTTGCCCAAAATTCTGTATTGCAATTTTTCTGTAAGTGCATAATTCCTTATATCAAAATTCTGTATGTGCAAATTTGTGTTTTTCAAAATTCTGCCTGGTCAAAGTTCTGTTTTCAAAAAAATTCTGCTTATGAGAACTAAAATTCTATTTAAAAAATTTCTCATAACACAAAACATTTTGTCTATGATTCTATTATGACCCAGAGTTCACAGCAAATTTTGGATGTCAGTTATAGCAAAAAAAGAAGTATAGGTGTCAAAAACATGAGTAAAGGCTATTCCAAAAATCAGAGTCTTTGGGTTCATTGCCGGTTATGGTCTGCAAGACTTTGATTTTAGGATTAATCTTGAATGAAACTTTCGACACCTATATAGCTTTCAAGTCGTTTTTTTATGACTCGCGCTATTTGCTTATTTTTAACAAAACTTCTTTTACAAACTTCTTTTTTTAATTTGCTCCCTATGTGTTACTGTATTCACTGTTTTATATTCTTGGAAAAACTTCCATATTTTGAATTTTGAAATAAAGAATTTTGAAAAACTAAATTTTTGTCATGCATAAATTTGAACAATCAGAATTTTGAAAAACAGAATTTTGACATGCAGAATTTTGAAAGCAGAATAATGATCCTATAGAATTTCGACCCCAACCCACCCCAATATTTGAGCGTTATGTCATTTTGCGATTTGGGCGATCTATCTTTGAGTGTTATGTCGCAAGGTTGTGCAAGGTTGTTGAATTTTGCGACTAAGGAAACAATTATTAAAAACAGCACTGATTACAAAAAAAGCCATTTTTGGGTATACCTACATTTGACGTTGCATTACTTCACGACTAAATATATTTATACAAAACTGCTAATATGATCTAAAAGAACTGTATAACATTATTTAAATCATTTCAATTTGTATCGAAATTCATTTTCTTCTTAAAACAACAAGGTTTCCAAAAAACACTTGGGTACAAAAATGGGAACGGGTCGTTATTCTGTATTCCAAAATTCTGTTTGGCCAAAATTCGGTATATAGATACAAAAGTCTGTATGAACATAACTCTGTATTCCAGTATTCTACTTTTTCATTATTCTGTACTCTAAAATCCTGTTAGTCCAGAATTCTGTATTTCAAATTCTGATAATCTAAAATTCTAATATTTCTTCAATATAAATTTAGATTTCTCTCCTCAGATATATTTGGATGACAATTTTCTGATTTCTTAGTTCCAGTTGTACAAACGTGGTTAATTTTTTATCCGTGGTTATATAATATAACTGAGCTTCAATGACGCGACGCACGGTTCAAAAAAGTGGGCACTTTTTTCACTTTTTCACTTTTAAAATTATTTTTCTTTGATTATTTACAGAATTTTGGAACACAGAATTTTGAATTACAGAATTTCGATATAGAGAATTATGAAATACAGAATTTTAGAAAACTGAATTTTAGAATAACAGAATTTTTGATACTGAATTTTGGCAATTACAGAATTTTGGATCTACAAAATTTTGAAGTACAGAATTTTGAAATAAAGAATTTTGGAATACAGAATTTTTCTATCCGAATTTTGGCACATACATAATTATGACGCCAATCCAAAAAATGGAAAACTCGTTTTTGGAGACTGCCGCATTTAATTTTTTAAGTGACAAACTACAGACAACCGACCCTATGACAGCAATTGTTCAAAATTGTAAGCATAATGTTTCTTGTCCACAAACTTTTTCTCTTAGACTAATAGGTATTGAAATAAATCAATTTAAAAAAATAAAGGCTTAATAGTGCTGGTAGGAGGAATATGCCAATTTTGTTTGTTCTTATTTAGAGACGTATGAAAATTCAAGCCTGTAATTTTTTATGTCAAAGCCTGGTTTGGCTGTACTACGAGTGAAATAAAATAATGAAAAAAACTTTTTTGGATTTTAATACGGTTAAATACTCGTATGTTCCTTTTCTCTTTGATCAAAATCTTCTTTATATACTTGATTTAATGAATACTGAAGAGAAATTCCACTTTCTCCCAAATAGACCAAGAGCAGCCGACAGTAAATTTTCGGGAGTGGTTGCATAACCAAAATCTGGATTTTTGCAGTTTAGTTTACGATCAATTGCCAAAATATTTTGCTGCATTAGTAACATGGAACTATATTCCAATTTATGCTGAGCTGTTCTGTCTAAAGTGGGTTGATGCAAACTCTAGAGCTGGCCTCGCCTATATGAGCTAAGAAAGTGTAGACTCTAAATTTTCTATAAATGTATAGTTATATTTTTGTTGTTGCACAAACAAAAATATATATTTTCCTATTTATGTCTGCATTCTTTTCCCGGAAGAGATTGCAAATTCAATCACAACAATAAATTTTGCACTCTCGTTACTCGTAAAAAGACCAAGATACATAATCGAAAATTACTCTTAAAAAGCACAAACAAGTTACTAAACTTGTATACAAAATACCATATTTCTTTCACCATCCAACGTAGTCATCGTCATCTTCACATTATAGGTACTTCACACGATCACCTTCACACACAAAGCCGATCATGCACATCATTGGAATGAGAACAAACCAAATGACAAATGACCATAGCCTCATTGAAATATTTTAATTCTATGCAACGTCTAATGGACAAAAAGAAAGGGCCCAAGCCTAGAACTATAGTGAATCATCTCTAACAGCGGGCCACGAAATAAGCAATTCATGTCCAATGTCGGAACACGACGACCATCTGTCAAGTGGTGCTAATGCGATCGTTTGTTCCACCTTTTATTTGTGGCTTTTTATCTTCCTGAGCTACGATGACGACGAGACAGAGAGTCACGCAGGAACGTGCACCAGCACTAGCCTAAGGCTCTTCCGTCCATGTATACTTTGCTCTGGATCGGCACCAAAGGAAGTCATCGCTAAATTGTGATGGAGTGAAGGCATTTGCATTGCTATTTATTAGAACAACCATGTCACGCTGGCTGTGGCTGCGGCTGGCCGTCCGATCTCTTTTGGTTGGCGAGCGTCGAGCGAGAGTACGTATTTATTGGTGCTGTGACTGGCGATAAGCTCCTTAGCACACAAGTGCAACTGGAAATGGATACTACTTTGAAAGGAACAACAAATGGCCATTGGACAAAACGGTGTACAACATGCGTGAGGAGATTATGCAAATTAATTGTTGCAAGGCTGCCAATTTCTGGTTCTAGCATAGAGCATGATCTGTGAGAGAGGATCACATGGGGATCACATGAGTTCGAGGATTATCGACTGCCGGCCACATATTGCTGGCAGGCTGATAGTCCTCGCCACGATCAATCATGGGCTTGTTGTATGGTTCTGTTGAATGACATCACCAGGTGGCGGAAGAGTCGGTTTTTGTGATAGAGAGATCTCCTTGCCATGATGCCATGGTACCGCTTTAGGTCACATTTGGCAATAGAATGGACTGGACATATACGCGATGATGAGACAGATGTTGGGGTATTGGATTGAAAACAGTTTTGAATTATGAAGTTGTTTGTGGCATCGTTCGTTGAGTGGTGGTAGACTGGCACACTTTACATCGAACACTATAACCGTCCAATCTAGTGGTAGGTACAACGGTGGTGTGGTGGCACGACGCGACGCTTGATCGGTCGGCCGGTGTGAATATCATTTGACTGCATCTGTGCACGCTGCTGGGCCCCAGAAAAAGTGGTAATTTATGAAGTATGCAACGGATTTATGGCTCGTGGTGTTTTATTGTTTTCGCAGTTAGTTTGGTTATCGAAATTTTTCGATCACTCCTGACCAGGTTAAGAGTGTTGTGGCCTTAGAAAAATTTGAAAGGAGGAAACCTCCAACACCTTGGTCTACGATCGGCATCAGTGTATAAAGTTGAGGCCTTCGTCGTCGTTGTTGAAGTCAAATACCAACTCTTATAAGTGGGTATAACTATAAACATTTTGTTTTTGTTTTCCTTGTCTCTACATATATTGGTTTCTGTGTGCAGCGCAGGTGAGGGATGTCGCATTATAAATCAAATGGTGTGTCATATTAGACTACGGAGTGGTCCATTAATGGCCTGTTAATGGGATTTCAGTAGTTGTCGGAGTTGTATAGAAAAAAAAAAACATTTATTAGAAGGGGATTAGTCGAAAAGAGCTATAAAAACTGGGCCTAAAAAATGTGATAAAAGCAAACTATTAAGTGTTAACTCCATGTCAAACCAGAGTAAGTTAAATGCTTGAATGTTCATTTTTAATAAATTATTGATTTGCTATATCAGCATAATTTATGTCAAAAATATGTCAGTTAGTATACAAAGTAAACTCATTAAATTTAGTGGGTAAGCTCATGCTGGTTTACCTAAAGGTTTCCTTTTCTTGATAAATACTCGTTCGACTTGTTGTTTGAAATATTTATAAAATATATTCACAGTTGACCGAGTCAACGAACTGCTTTTGACAGCTCTAGTTCCTGTTCCAGTAAAGTGTTAGAATTTATACAGAAAACTTTTTTAACATTTTGACGAATATTTTTGTGGCAGACATGCGTCGTAAATGGAGATGGGAAACATGGAAAGCTTTTGGTAATCGTTTTATGACAAATAATGTGGAACGTATTTTACGACCTTAAAAACCTGAACACTTTTATTTTATCAAAGAAAACTTTCCATCCTCATAAGAAGAGAGTTGAAAGAGGCTATTAAAAATAAGCTAATCGTCAATTATTTGTTTGTACATTTTATATTTAAATTTTTACTAAATTTTTGTTAAGAACATCCCCCTCAACCCAATATAATTTGAAAATATTCTGAGTCAAAATGTAAAATTTAACCCAGTAAAGAAAAGTTTGCCTATGATCGCAACCAATTTCTCTCAGGAGGATTTCTGACCTTGTGTCAAAGTAAAAACGTCCACCATTGCAAAACTGTCTTTCATAACTTTGTCTTTTCAAAATTTTGTCTTTTCAAAATTTAGTTTATTTCAGAACTTTGTCATTTAGGACTTAATCGTTCGGAACTTTTATTTTCGGAACTGAGAGAGTTTTTTTTACCATGCTGTACTTCCACGACTTTTTCAGCTTCCGTGATTTTGGATTGTTTTTTTTTCTTATAATCCAGGAGGTTAAATATAAACTTTGGAAGCTGGTTTCAGAAATATCATTTTGTTGTTGGGTTGGCTGTCTGTAGTTTTCAGTCTGACTTGATTGACTAACTGTCAAATCGCCATATTGTCTGCTAATTTGTAAACCCATTTTTTAGTATAAACAATAACTATGGTTAATGGCAGAAATAAAATACCGCATTCAGCCAAGGAGTTCACCTACTTTGGAACAAACATCAATTCTACGAACGACACCTTAGTGGAAATCCGACAAAGATTTACTCTAGCGAATCGATGCTATTTCGGTTTGGCCAAACAAATGTATTCTAAACTCCTTTCTCGAAAGATAAAGTGCAAGTTCTACAAAGCGCTTATTTTGCCAGTTCTATACTCTACGGCACTGAGTGCTGGACGATAAGTTAAAAAGGAGAGTTGACACTGGGTACTTTGGAGCGAAATTCTTCGGTGGATAATTAGTCCTATATGTGAAGAGGGCGAATGGAGGAAAAATTTCAATCTGTAACTGTACGAGCTGTACCAAGATGTGGATGTAGTCCAAAAAGACAAAGCACGTCGACTATCCTGGCTCGGCCATATCGAGCGAACGGACAGCAACGCTCCAGCTAAGAAAATCGAATCCCAGACCACAGGTCTACAGGGACCAGTCGGTGACAGAAGCAAAAGAGCGCTTGGTTTCAACGACTGGAAGGAGCATGCAAAAGGACTGCGATATCTCAAGCAGACCACCTCCACCACCCTTGATGGATTTGGTGGTAAATGAATGTTTGTGTGTCATAAAACCTGCATTGTATTAGGTTTCTGAATTAAATTCCGTAAACTTTGTTTTAATATACCTGCCTGCCTACGTCGCTAGCCGTCGATAACATTTCCAATTCTTTACAACTTTAATCTAAGCCCACATGGTGGAATATGCCGCCTGCCTGCCTGCCTGCCTACATCTGTATGCAAGTGCATGTGCATTGAACCGTAAGTAACCCAAAATGAAAAAAAAAATTGTATAAAGTGCAACTCTGAGCAACACAACCTATCCATGAAATGAAACTCTCCATTTCCATGTCAAATCTCAAATCCGCAAGCTGATTGCATGCAGTTCTGCATGCAAAATGTACTAAGTAGTAAGTAAAGTATCTGCTGTGTGTCGTTTCGCCGCTTCACGAGTATGCAATTCCAATAACGGCTATGACTATATGCCGAGAAAAGGCGAGTGCATCAAAGTCTCCACTCTCTTCTATAGTGCAACTCCACATAAATTCTAAGCCCACAGCCATTAAAAATGCACCCAATGTCTATTGGTATTGGTTATTCATTTCTATGACGAGACTGTGATGATAAGAAAAATAAAAAAAAGTAAATAGCAAACATAAAGTAAAAACAAAAATAAAACAACAAACACCGGCTTTTATTGTTTGCAGATTGTTGTGTGTGGTTGTGGATGGCGATATGGCGATGGCGATGGCGACGGAGTGTTGCCTTTGCCTTTGCCTTGCCTTCATGCCTTGTGCTGGTGCCTTTTTGAGTTCTGCTTTAGTATGAATGCTGCACGCTAGGGTTCGACGACAACGACGAGGTTGGTTTGGTTCCCTGTATGACGGTTAAGTTTGCTTTTGCTTGATTGACTCGATCGTAGACAACAACAACAGCAGCAACAGCAACAGCAACGAATACGAGAACGAGAAGTCTACAAACTACAACTTTAGGCCGCTGCTCTGCTCCATGGCGATGGCGGCACGGGCTCGGCAAGTCGGCAATGCGTTATTATGAATTTTATGTTGCCGCAGTCTTTAAGTTGCTTTTCAACGGATTTGTTGATGTAACAGAGCGGCGCGCAATTTCGCGAAATTCAAATTCAAATGTGAACAGAGGATTGTTCTTGCAAATTTAACAACAGAGACCAAAACGACGACTGCGACTAGAAGTCTCTTTGTATCTTCCAAGTTTTTTTGTTTTTTATTATTTTTTATTTCGGTTTAATTTTAGTTCCTTTATTTTTTGTATTCTGTTGTTTTGCTGCAGATACGCGAATTGAATTTCCTTATTGGTTGTGCTGCTGCTACGGCAGTGTATTCTGCAATTTCTCGTGCGTTTTTTTGTGTGCTGTTGTCTTGATTGTCGCGGCGATCTAAGCGGGTTGTTTGCTCGTATCGTACTGTGTTCTGCGTGGTGCGCGCGGTCTTTATGGCTAACTAGCAGCGGAAAGAATTCGAATTCTTGGTGCTTTGCCGGTTCTGGTTTCAATTGGAAACTTAGTTTGTTTTTAAATATAAATAGCTATATTTTTTGTCTTCGAAATACAAATTAACAAATTAAATTGTTGTGAAGTTCAAGGTAGAGTGCATTTAAAAAAGAAAATATCTCAATATTTCTACCTGTTAAAAGTATCACGGAAATACCGAAGAAGTGTCTTTTTTCTTTTTTAAAGTGATCTCCGTTGTAGACAAGATCGAGATAGCGTGTCTCGATCGAGTGTTACGTCATAATCACCACTTTGGATACACTTTTTAATCTTAAACCAGAAGCAGCTTGGTCAGACGAAATAGAGACAAATTGACAAAGGATTAAGTCACCACCGAATGGATATTTTTTTTTAATCTAATGGATATCTACCTTCATACATACTTCGAATGTGTGTTCTTTGTGTAGTTTTTGTTTATTTCTAAATACACGAGTAGGTATTTGATTCGTCTTCTTTTTCGGGTTTTATGATCATTTTTTGCACGTTTTTCTTTTTTTCGTTTTTGTTTGTAAATGTGCAAAGATTTATTGTGCTTTTGTTTTTAGTATGAATTAATATATTTAATAGTGTAGTGACCCCTTGAAGATAAAATCTGATTGACTTGTGGTGATGAGCTCTTTATTTTTGCGACAGAATCGGTTTTATTTGAGTTAACAGTTACAGAGTCGAAATTCTGTAGGGTTCATTATTCTGTAATAAGCGTAAAAACCTATAAACTTATGATTGGTTAAAAGAGGAGGAAGAAATTAATTTTTCACAAAAGAATGAGGAAGGATCATTGGTTGTTAAGTTGTAAAAACTGAAAAAAAAAAATACTTATGATCAGCTCTAACTTAACGAGAAAATTTTATAACAGTAGGAAGGTAGGTAGGTAGCTATAAAAAGAAGAAGAAAAATAATTAAATTTCCTCAAACTTTGTTTTAATTGGTTTTTAGCTTATAATACCTACTCGTACCCTGTACATGTAGGTACTTTAAAAATCTACATGGCGAACAAAAATTAGACTTACAATACAATACTTACATTTTTGGAAAAGTGCAGCAGCCAATCGAAGAGCTACTTAAGTGAGTTTAATCTTTGGTGTTGGAAATATCATACAAGTGAAGTCGTAGAAATTCAAATTCAATTCAAATTGCATCAAATTAAAAGCTTGATTTTGTGAGTTTCCTTAAAAAGCAAGCTTTGAAGTTGGTATCAATGTATGCATACTAGGTTTATACATTTGATTGAAAGTCGTGGACATTTGAAAGATTTTCTCTCGGAATCATAAATAAATTGGTCTTCTAACATTTGGTCTTAATGTTTGGTATAGCATGTCATTCATAGGTAAACAGAATGTCACCTGATAAGTTTGTTGAGTGGTTTACTCGCCATAGCTGACCACAACAGCACAAGTTTGATGTGAGGCTAGGTTGAAACCAAAAATGTTACTACAAATCTGCCAAGAGTATACAGCTACATTTGACACCTACACTTTGTGAAAGATAGGTGATAGATTTTTACTACATAAAATAGCTTGTTTACAAAATGGGGTTCTTTTTATAGGCTTTGATGTTGCCGTCTGCTAGATTGATGATAATATTTACATATTTGGATAAAATTAAATATGAAACTTAAGTATAACATTACTAAGAACATAATATAATACAATTTTAATTCGTTAGTAAAATCATTTATTGAAATTTCTTTAATATGTGTAGTGTACCGGTCATTTAAAATATACATCGTTTGTTCCAGGTTGAGTGTTAAACAACTCAAGTGTATAATAGTCCAGGAAAATTAGGCAAAAAAATGGCAAAACTACGAAAAAATTCTGGCAAACGTTTTCTTGAGATCTGTCGCTCCTACGAAAAAAAGTAAATTTTTTGTCCAGAATTTTATAAGCATTAATAAAAACTGATTAATTTGTTTGAAAAAAATTACAAAATATTAACAAAAAACAGTTTTTGTCCATTTACAGTACAAAATAAAAAGTCTTACTTTGATACGCTATAACTTCCAGATTAAAAAGTCTACAGAGTTCATTAATAGCTCATTTTTTAGATAATGTTATTGTCTAAATGTTATTTGTTTATGATTTTGTTGTAAAGGGAAATTTCATCGAGTTGTTGAACAATAACCAAATCACTTTCTTTTTCAAGATGGCGGTCATCCCCTTACCCCGGGCACCCCAACAACATGATTTTATAAAGAAGAGATGTAGCTTAACTCAAATCGTACAAAGCTTTATCCCATCGATTATGGAAATTTTAATAAATTTTTTGACAAAATTTAATCCACATTGAAGTTCTTGCATTTTCTCAGAATCTATTGCTTGTATGAAAAAAAGTATGTTAATCTTTTTTGTGTAGAATGACATAAGCTACATTTTTTATTTTAAAATTAAAAAAAAAAAACTTATAGTTTTCGAGAAATTAAGAAAAAATTAAAAATTTTATCCCTTTTAACCCCCAACAAAATTAAGCCCCGGTCCAAATTTACGGAACTTTTCAGGAAATGATTAAGACGTCAAAACAAAGCTCTCCACCAAAATTCAGCTTTGTCGGAATTTTTTGAAGTGAAAGTCTAATTTTCCTAGGCTATAAGCCTGAGATCTTTGAGAATGGTATAAGTAGCTAGAAAATGAAAATAATCTTCTTTCGCTTTAATATTGCACAAGGCGCAAAGAGAAGTGGAGCTGTGGAGGTCTTGTTGTATGGCGAACCAACCATTAAGATTTTGGAGGTCTCCCTTAGTTCTGCAAATCAAGGGTACTGCTTCCAAACTGTGTAACTTGTTAATAGATGATTCCGTTTAGTGGGTGCAATCTTTGCGCTCGTAGATGCCAAATGTTTATACTAAATTATAAAGTTCCTTTTTTAAAGCGAAAATGTTAACAAATTGCAGGATCAGTTCAAATCCACATTTCTGAGCCCAAGTTTGTCCAGTCTGTCACCCAGTAAATCTTTTTTTCGAGAATATATTTTGTTAGAACAATATTCGGTTAGAACTGTATCCCAGTACTTTTATAACATCATCGAAATGCAATTTCAAGGTGTATATAGGTGCATAACCTATTTCTAACTGAATTATATAGTTCGGGGTATTTGATAGTAGTCTAAAAATCCTTTTAATAAAGAAACGATGGAGCTTTTCTACTTCTTCAAAGGACTTATAACCTCATACTTGGCAGCTATAACACATCACTGATCTCATGACTAATTCGTACTAATTCTGTACTTGGCGGATGATGGTTTGTCATTGTTGTTTATTATTTTCTGCCAATATGCATTGATTAGGCTATTTGCTGCAGATAGTTTTTTCTAGATGGCAATTCATTTTCATATTTGGCCTTAACAAAACCCCAAGGTATTAATATTTTGAAACTGTTTCATCACCTGTCCATCAAAAAACCATTTTTCATTTGCAATCAATTTAGCTTGCTTCTAACAAACGATCATTATTTTGGATTTTTTTTAAATTCACAGTCAAATTCCACATTTTACAACAATTGTTAAGTTTGTTTCTTTGCTGTGATTCAGAAAACAATACTATCTCGTCTTCGAAAAGAAGCACTTTGAAAGTTAAACTGGCAATCTGGATTCCTAAACACAAATGGGCGACTATATCATCTAAATAAATTGCAAAAAGAGTAGTACTAAGAACACAACCCTGTCTTACCTCAGATAAGGTTTCAAACCACTACGATAACGCCGATCCATCCCAAACCATCTGACGTGTGTTGGAGTACAGACTCTTCAAAACCTTAAGCACTTTTGTAGACAATCTGTTCTGAGAAAGCTTGAAAAATTACGCTTTTCTTTCGATAGAATCGAATACCGCTTTTAAGTCAACACCTTGCTTTGGTTGCAAAGAAACAAATTAAGATTTTACAAATTAATTCAAAATTTATGATAAAGTCGGAAATAATAATAGAACTCCTTCAAAATAATATTATTTCAATTCAGCCACATATCAAAAAAATTTGTCCGAAAATTATGTCTTCAATGACAAACGCCATTAGTGATATTTGAGGCGGCTTTGATTAACTTACAAGCACGAAAATGTCATGAATTAAATATTTTAAGAAATAAGTCTAGAGGCTTTGAAACTAACCTCAACGTACTACATAACTTTGTTAAGCACAAGTTTGTTCTTATGTTCTTATTCAGTCGTTGATCATGTTTTGGACTTTTCAGTGACATCCCTTATTCCGGTAGTTACCCATTTCGAAAAACAGCATAGTTTTTAACGAGGCCCTAAAAATGTCGTTTTACTGGCATTTAAGTGAAACATTTGCCGGAATAACGTTGAATAATGTAAAAATGTTATGTGCGTAAATTTAGCACCGCCATTTTGGATTTGTTTTTTTTTTTAATAAAGGATTCAGAGTATTTTTATTTTAAAATAGAGTAAAACCTTTTACGGAACTTTAATTGTAATACTTTTTTATGTATTACTTTTTTCCAAGGCATTTGTCCAAAAAACGACAGGCGACGAAATAATACCTACTGTTCTCCAAAATTTTATGGACTACACTCTTTTCTGGGTGGTATGCGAGTTTTAAATATTTATGTGGTCATTACATATTTCAATTACATATTTAACAATAGCTATAAATTCAGTAAAATTATTTTCTGTATTCACTGACTAGATAATGTATATAAATATTGGCTCAGTCAATATACTCATTGTTGGTGGGTTGTATTCTGTACATACATTGAAAATGTAACCATTACATTTGTTACCAAATGCGTAAAATATTTCAAAGTGCATTCGGTCAGGTAATACATAAATTACATCAATACAAGAAAGCTATATGCAGATGAATTTTAAATAGAAAATACGCTCCAAAACCCGGTTCTAAGTTTTATTCTAATCAAAGATTTTCCATGTATCCCAAAGCTTATTTTAAAATGTCTTCAAATGATTTATAACTTATTCGCTTTGCTCAGTTAATATTTTCTCTGTTGGTTATGTATGACCCCATAATTCTCTTTAAATCCTAAAAAAAAACACAAAAATACCAACACATAAATCCTGCGATTAACCAAAGTGTCAGCTGCATTCGGAATTCTCATTTTTTACAACACTGCACAGCGCCACATCCAGTATCGCAATATTATTCTGGGCGTGTCTATTAAAAACTTTGCGCCTCATTAAGATTCCATTCAACCTTGCTGTCGATGATTTTAAATCCCTTGTTGCACCGTCGGACATCGTCATCGATCGGCTCGCGGCCGGCGTCGCCGTCGTCGCCGCTACATGCACCAGTATTTGAGGTTAGTTTTTGTATGTCCACTGTCACCGCGAACAAAAGTCATTAAAACAACATTTTTTAAAATTTAATTTATCACCTGAACTTCATTACGTTCGGTTCAATTAACTTGCTAAGTAATTTGCAAGCCAACTTGTTGGTAGATTTCCTTAAAGCAGGTCATCTGGTCGTGTGGTCGGGCGGTCAGGCTTTTATCTGTCTGTTTAAATTGAAAGACGGAGAGAAATTGGGCCTTGATGGGAATTAACGATTAACAAGCTACGATTAACCTGCTTCAAGACAGGTGGGAGTGTTGGTCAAAATAGAAAGTTCGGTGTCTTTGTCTATTTATCAAAAGTAGTTGATCACTGTCTCATCTTGGTTTATTGAGCCAAAGCTAATCAATCGATAATAGGATGTCAAAAATATAAAAAAAAAAACAAAGGAATAAATATGAATTCAAAATAACTAAACGTTAAGTGATCGGCAAACATCAGCGCACTCAATGAAGTCAGTTCCAGGAAATCAAAGATCACCAGTATAGCTAAACTATAACAAATATGGCTGATCGTTGTGGCTTCGTTGAAGCTGCTGTCCGATCGATCGTTTATGCAAATTTCTTTTATATTTTTGATTCGATCATTGGGTTCCACAAAATAAAAAAGTTTTGTTTCGAAGATCATTTATAGGAAGGGGGCGGTAGGATTCTTACTCTAAGCGACTTCCACTGTAGCATCGTGTAGGCGTTTATTGACTTGTCGCTCACTAAAACTACTCTGAACGGTTTCCGAGTTTTTGAATAAATTTACACGAAATGTGAGAAATTTGATATGCAACGCTGGTCATGCTGATCGAGTTGTCATTGATCTACACTCTTATGGTTTTCAGTTATACAAGTCACTGTTTATTTTAGGTTAAAATACTCCGAACAGTTATGTATGTACATTTGAAATTCCCTGATTTGTTCCGCCATTTCTGTATCTTTTTTTTCTGCCATGACAAGTGTAATGCTGTGACATAATCTGATGACTAAAAAAAGTCGTTGGCTTTGGTATTGATCATGGTTATATTTTAGACTTGCTGTGGCACACATATTTGTTTGTTTTGTTAAACTAAATAACAATACAAACAAGGAATGCAAAACTTGTTTTGTTCAGCTTTGTATTTTGTTTTACCTACTTCTCCCATTTATAGGTCGAATTAACAATATTGTAAAAAGCCGTGGTAAATCGTGGTGTGAATCGGCAACAAAAATTGAAATCAAAAGTGTTGTGTGTTGAATGTAGTTTGCTACCACAATCAGCGTGTTTAATCTAGCATATCTAATGAAAAATGTGTCATTTAGGATTGTTTTTTATTTAAATTTGAATGAGAGAGATGTGTTTTTTTTTTGTATTTCTCTTAAGATAAACGTCATAATGTCGGTAGATTTAATCGTAGGGTTTATACAGAATTTAAAACTGGAATGGAAATAGAAAGTGTTTTATTTTATTAGGCATGCCACCCACTAACATTTGTTTCTTTTTGTTTTCGGAGAGATTGTTATTATAAAACGAGAGATTATAATTCTATCACTTAAGACTCACCGCCTAATTGCAAAGCTCTGTGAAACTCGAACTCAAAATTTGTATTTGGGAGTGCTGGTTTCGAAAAGTTGCTATATAAAATTAAAATAGCTTTTTCATCTGACACAAACTTGGATACACAAATCCAATAGCCCATAATTTGTATTAAGTTTTTTGATAGTTGCTATAAATAAAAGTTGTTGAATATTTAGTTTTCTAAGAATGGGACAATATTTCGTCAATAACATAAAAATATCGATTGTCTCATTTTTCGCAGCTTAAATTTAGAGGTGGAAGAAGATTTTTTGGTTTTAAGAAAAGTTGCTATAACAACTAATAATTGACGGAATTTTTTGTAACTGTGGCACAAAAAAAGTTTTTTTTTGGACTTTCTCCATTTTTGTATTAATTTTTATAGTTGCTATAAAAATAAAGCTTGATCTTTTTGGAAAATAAAAACTTTTTTTTCTAGACAAACGAGTCTAATAACCCTTATTTTTCTTAGCTTTCATTTAGAGGCGAACGAGTTTTTGTTTTATTTTAACAGTTGCTATAAAAAGTTTTGTTGATTATTTTTTGTTTAACTGAGTGTGAAATGAAATTACATTGTTGTCGGTCAAATGTAAACAAATGTTACCCAATAGCTTCTGTTTTCATTTTAAGATGCTGTTCCACTTTTTTTAATATGTTGCTATAAAAAACCAGTACCAAAAAATTTGGGTCTGAGGAACAACTTTATTTTTCTTATAAACAATAGAAAAATTCATTACACCTCAGTTCTTAGCTTTCATTTTGGGGTGCTAGATGATTTGTTGTGTTTTTTGATAGTTGCTATAAAAAGTATGTCGTAGCATAATGGTTAGTGCGTTGGACTGTCATGCCAAAGGTCCGGGTTCCGTTCACAACCGCTGTCACCTAAAACAGAAATATTTTTTCCGAGTTACTGCCTCTTGCGAGGAACTGACAAGTCCTCCAAAAATAGGAAATAAGTTTTTTTTTATGAACAAACGTGGGCAAGCTTCACAACAAATTTGAATATATGCTATACAAAATTTTTTATGAAATTTTGTTAGAGACGAAACTCCTTGTTTTCTAAACAAAATAGACAAACGAATCGAATAACGACTCTCTCCTCATTTGGAGGTGCTGGGTAAATTGTTTTATATTTTTGTTGGCACTAAGTTGCTCTAAAAATGATTGTTCAGCATTTTTCTGATGGAAAATTTTATTTTATTGTTTGCTGGACAAGCATGTCCTTAGCATATCTTTAGATAATTAATAAATAAATATCCTATAAGATTTCGTTTGTGGGTGGCAGTCGACATTTTCTTGACAGTTGCTATAAAAAATAGTTATTGATTATATTTTAACTGAGTGGTGGATAAGGGTTCTAGTTTCACAGATAAATAACTTATGATTACGTTATCAATCGTGTTTTGTGGTCAGACAGAATCTGTTGATACAAAAGGGTGTTTTTTTATAAGACGTGTGGTTTTCAATCTGGCAATACTTTTTTCGAAGTTGGTCTTTTTGACAGCTGTCGCTTATTTATGATTTATACTCAGTTTGGTTTGCCATTCATAATGAATAGACTTACTCCTGAAAAAGTTTGCTAATCGTGCACATTTATTACCAAAGTAAGGTTCGGTTCTTGCATCGCGAAACAATCAAATTACTGAAGGAAACTTTTGGTTTGATATCACGGAATTTCATCCAGTTGTGCATAAACAATTATATGATAGATCATATCAGGGCTTTTGTGCTAGCCGTATTCGTTGTATTACTTGATCCACTATTTTGTCAACTTTGTATTTTAGCTGCTCTTCAGTCTTGTGAATCACACGCCAAAAAAAAAAATAGTGATAAAATTGTAGAAATTATAAAATTAAATAGAAAATGACAAATCAATCGTTTCTGAGTAGGTACCTACGAGTACCATCCTCCCAGCACTCACCTATACTTAATATCTTGCGTCAACCTTCTGCGAAATCAACAATTACATTATTCATTGTTTTCCATGAACACTACCTACAACCCACACTATATCTCTTGAATAACCTCTGATAACATTGTACCTATTGTTATCAGGGTTTCTTTTTTTTTGTTTTGTTCGCTCAATAAACCTACCTCAATTTAAAAAATGTTTACTTAAAGGCCTTCTGAATAATGCACTGATAATGTTGGCTTTCATTCACACAGTAGATAGACATATTTACTATCAACGAGCGGGTAAAGACACCTTCTAAAATGAAAATAAGTTTCAAAAGGAAAAGAATGTAAGATGATAAATGTCGGCCTTAAGTAAACATGTGGATGATAAGGAATATTTAATATTACAAAGTAAAGAGGAGGATTCGTAAATGTGCTCAGCACCCGCGCCAGCATATGTTTTTAAGAGTTTTTTTTTTTGTATTATTATTTCTTATCACAATCACAAGTTCGGTTTATGGTTGATGGTCGGACGATGACGCACTGATACGTATGATTGTAGAGTTATATGATGGTCATTGCTGTCGTAAGTGCAACTGTATAGTACCTTTTATTATTTCCTTGGATTATGGCACTTAAACTTTAATTCATTTTTTAAATTTAATAGCGATCCATTCATTATCTATACGAAAAAAAAATTCCAATGAAATTGTTTAATAAGACTTTTTGTGATGTTTTTTGTAATCATAAATTTTTCCTATGTCCAAGTCTAGAAATTTCGAAATATTGTTTACTTGACCAATTTTGGGTTTTTCAAATTTTCCAAAAAATTTTTCTTTCATTGTTCTAAGCCATTGTAAAAAAACTTTTTTTGTAAAAAACTTTTCACTGTAATAAAACTTACCAGGGCCTTGACTAAACTTGGCGAAAATTTGAAATTGCCATTTCTCCAGACGTGAAACAAGGAGCGCACTAAGTTGTCTTGTTTAGGGCCTTACGGTTATTAGACATATTTTCTTCGTATAGATAGAGCCTTGGCTAAGCTTGCTATTCTTCCAGCAAGGTATTAATCGATCATAATGACTAAAAATGTTATTACTGTAAGACCCCGAGCTGGTTCATTTGTTCTTTACGAACAATTATACCAGTGAAACATTCCCTTCATCATTATTAAAATCGATTAAAAATAGCTTTTAATAGTCTTTAGTCTTACAAATTGGCTTTTCGTCTTCTAAATGCTAAGTCTTCTACTTGGTTGATTTATTTCAATTGTATAAAGAATTTGAAAAAAAACCAACTTTAGAAAGTTTACCAAAAAACTTCCAGCCTAATGTTAAGGAATTCTAATCTTGTTTGGTACAGTTCACAGTGGTTTTTTGCTAAGAAATTTTTTTGAAAGTTGAACTGAAGTTAATACAAATTGCATATGCCAAAAGCCTTCACTATTTTACAAGCAAGTCTAACGAAATTCCAATTTGTAGAACTAAAGGCCATTAAAGCTATTTTGAATCAATATTTCCACATGTCCAATGCTTAATACTTAGGGCGGTATTTATCGAGCGGTTCTTAAGATTATGAGGCTCATAGCTCGAATAATATTTGTGCTTTTAACCAACTACTAATAGCTCTTTTTTGAAGTCAGAAAATGAGAACAACTCTCAAACTGAGAAATCAAACAGTTTTTAAACTGGCCCAAATTTGTTGGTACTTTTTTTTGTAAGGATCCGAAAATGAGTGTTGCGCGTACATATATACACAAATTTTTTGTGAATACAGTGATTTTATTTACTATCCACTTATTTTTTTGTTTTATTTTGTAAGTCCCGGGGGGAATATTATTGCATGTTTCAGTTTGTTTTATTTATAGAAATTTTCTTATAATACTTTTTGGTTTACGTTGTTTACTAGGTTTGCGCATCCAAAATGGACTCGTTTGATTTAAGGGGATCGACGCATTTGTATTATTGACCTATTTTTTTTCTCATTTTCCCAATAAAACCTCTTTTATTCACCTCTCTACTTAGAGAAAATGAACTTTAAAATGAGTGGGAACAATATTAAATCCCTGAAGACAAAATGAATTGTAATATGTGTGCGTGCGACATTCATTTTTGTAAGGATCCAAAAAGTACCGACAAAATTGACCTTTGAATTTCCTTAAAGAGTTACCTCGAAGGTTTTCGAATAAGTTTTCGGAGAGAGTGGTCATAACTTTTATGAGCGTTAAAAAAATATTCACCATTATTGCATTATTGGTTTATGAAGCTCTTAATTTATAAGCGTGCGGTGAATATCGCCCTAAGTCTTCTACTTGGCTGATCTATTTCAGAAGTACATATTTGTATTTTAAAAAACCTTCTTTCTACGATGTTATTGTCCTGACTACAAAATTGTTAACCATCTTACATTATTCTTCCGTAGTAAGTCGAACCGAAAAAGCGTTACAAAGACATGTATTGTAGGAAAATATGTAATAAATAACTTTTTATTATATTTTTGTCTGTGAAAATTGTCGCGCTAGTAATAATAATTACTTATTTTGTTTTGTTTCAAACTCTATTGTTTTAAAGAAGAGCAAAAGCGTGCGACCAGTTGTTCATTTGACTTCATCTGCAATAGTTATAGCAGTGGGTTTCACTTTCTCTCAGTTCTCCACCTCCACTGCCGCTCCGACAGATTTAAAATCATGCAAATGAGCTCTTTTTTGTTTTATTTGCTCAACCTCTTGAAATTATCTAATCACTTTTGGTTAATTAAATTTGCCGCAAACTCCTCAAATGGTTATCCCCCTTTTCCATCTGACTCTCTCAAAGTTTAATCAACCAACCATCAATTGCTTTTGAACTCCGTAGCAAAGACGATCAAGGGTTATTTATTTTTCAGCTTGTCAGACACAATGGAGAGCCTCGATCGCAGCTACAATAACGCAGAATACACGACTGAAATAAAAGGGTTTCACTTTTTGATAAACCAAAAAAAAAAAAAAAAATCCGTCAAAGCTACTGGTTTTGTGAACGTCTTGCGTCTTTTGGTCTTCTATTTCTAAAGAACGCAAAGGATAAGACTGGCATTCTTCTTTTTTCTTTTTTTTTTGTTGTTGGTTTTATTTATTTGCTGCCATTCTTGAAATGTGCGAAGATAAAAATAGCTTGGCTACAGATTGGCTTGGCTTGGCCTGACAGAGAATAGAATCGTTCAACTATACGAGTACCTATTATAGCTGCTGGTGAAAGGAAATGGCAATCTTTTTATTTTGTTCTTCTGGCAGTGGTGGTTCAATGTTGCGAATAGAGGTGAATTGAGATTAAGCAAGAGAATGAAGTTTGACATTTTTAGAATTAGCTAGATATCTGACGAGCTATTTAAGAACTAGACTATGGAATGTTGGATGAGCAGAAGAAGAATTTAGTTGATCGTATAAGGTATATTTCAATAGAATATTGAAAGACGACGAATTGTGTTTTGGAAAAAAAAAGGTTACCTAATAATGAAGATGAAATATTCCACAAAAAAAGAATTTAGCTTTAAAAAATTACTATGAATTGCCAAGTATTGTGCATGTCTGAAAAAAAAAATCTTCAACAATTTATAAACAACAAGATCGTTAGAACTTGGTATCATGGTTAAGGACTATAATGTGTGCATGTAAAAAGCTGAATATTTCTCTTGATGACTTTTCTAATTTGTTATTTTGTTTTGATAAAGTTTTCTTTGTTTAACTTAATAGTAAGGGTATTCATTCAACTTTGTAAAACCCTAGATAAGTTTACAAATTGGTTAAGTTTATCTTTTGGTTAATGAACTGTCAAATTTTGTATGGGAAATGATTTACACAATTTGGTAAAACTTATCAAAGGATTTTTTTGCGTAAAATTAACGAAACTGGTTAAACTTATCCGAATGTCATTGTAACTCACTCTGATTGAATTACCTAGCATTTAATCAAAAGTATAAAAAAGGTCGTTCATGCAAACTTTGCGTAAACTTATCATTTAACACAATTTGTAAACTTACGACGTTGCATGAATACCCTTATTGTATTGCTGCTGGTGAGTTGAATTTGACTCGAAAATCTTCGCAGTGAAGTATGAATTTTTTTTAAAATAGGACTTTAAAATTTTGAAGTAGCCTATATTTCGAAATGTAAAAAAACTGCAAATTTGGAGCCTTACTACAAGTTCCTAGTATGCTTGGTTCCTGAGATACACTATGTGACCTGCTTACTTCACTGTAAAGTTAGCAGATCACTCGTTTACACCTTTATTTGCCGAACTGCAAAATCTGGAATAGAAATGCAAAAAAAACGCAAAAAAATGTAAAAAAAATTCCTGTCAAGGTCCCATCTGCGTGGGTGAAATTTGCCCTGCTAATTCCGCAGACGTAATATTGAGACCTTTCTCACGGCAGGGTCAGGGATGTCATGAGGCATGAACAAAATATAAATACCGGACTCAAGAGACTCATTTCTTACTGTTTCAATGTGCAAAGCATTGAAGTTGTTGTTGTTTCTATGTGTTTTGAGGTGCCTCAAATTTTCAAATGTAGACACGATGATTTTCTTCGACCAAATTTTACACATGTTCCACACGTATTTAGGACACAGACAAAAGATTATTGGTTCAAACCCTAAAGGCTATTGTTGATATGACTTACAATTTTATGCAAATGGCTTGACTTTTTATGTCGTTGGCTCTGGGTCTATAATCCCCTCCTATATGAATTTAGTATTTTACGCGCATCACCCAGTATGCAAAAAATATACTTTGACCTTTAAAAATTGGGGAATTATTTGCTTATTCATTTGGAGCCGATTTAGGCCCATCCCAAAATAATAGGCAATTTATAAGAAAAAATATAACCTCCACCATAAAAACATTTTGCATATCAATTAAATTCACGATCGATAAAAACGATACTGAAATTCTGAATCATTCAATTAGTGTTTTAATTTGCATACCTTATTGACAGAAAAACTATTTCCGACCAGACTTATATATTTTATTGCTACTTTTTGTTTAACTTTTATTTTTAACTACGATATGTTTATGTTCTTAATTCCCAGTTTTGCATTCATGAGAAAAAAAAAATCTAATCGAAAGTAACTAAACTGTGATACCTACATATTGTGATAAATATGAAACAAAAATTCATGCTTTTTTGACGTTTTTAGTTTTTCTGTCCAATACACAGGACCCAGTTAGCTATAAGAGCAAGTACATACAGCAATGTCGTGCACTTAAATTCCAATCAATTGACGTTTCTGCTGGCAGGTCACGACAATGATAGATGACTCTAGGAGCGGGAGACAACATTCAGACTGACTGTGACGATTTTCAGTGTCATTTTGTAAAAAAAAAGAGAATGTGGAAGAATTAAACAAGAATAAATAAGAGAAGCTATTCTGTGTTAGTATTGCGCTGATTTATGTTGATGATTAGCTTCATTGCGTATCAATTAATGCTTCATAAATAACAAATAGCAGACATACTGAAATGTGGGATAGTATGTTGGAGTCAAATAATTTTATTCAAATCGATTTGTGCCAAGCTAAGTAATAAAAGGAGAATAATTGTTGTATTCGTTACTTATATTCAAAATATTGTTCGATCAGATCATTTTCTTGTTTAGAGTAGAAGCATCATTGGCCCATGCTTTTGGAAATGGTGGTTGCTACAGATCCTTGGGTAAGGTTAGGTAGAAGTGGCTGTCAGCAGTTAATATACTGTCACACTTAGACCAAAGTTGGTCCGTTGTGATACCACATGAATCTGTGTTTGCGACATCACTAAGATCGTTATAAAAGTAATCACCTAAGTGGAGCCTACGCCTGTGGGAAAGATCAGGGCATGTACAGAGAAGGTGAGGAATCGTTTCTTCCTCCTCCTCGCCCATACAACTTCTGCAAAAGTAGTTTGAAAGTATGCCAAACCACGTTGCATTCTTGCCTATTAAACAGTGTCCCGTTATGACCCTTCAACAGAGCTGATGTGCAGTCTGCTAAGAGATATTAAACACATGGAGCGCTTTAAATCAAAGTTTGGCCATTCTAGTTTTGTGGCCAAACAAGATGTGATGTTGTTCCACCTAATGTTTGTCCTTTACAAAACTTCCTGCTTCAGCAAAAGTTAACACGTAGCGATGGGTATACCAATATTTGTCTTTTTAGATAAAAAATAGACAATAATGTTCCACTTCTAGCGAGCTCATCAGCTTTAAAATTGCCTGAAATGTCACTATGGCCCGGCACCCATCAAAGGTGAATGTTAAACTGCTGCGCCATCACCAACAAAGATGCTCGGTAGTTAAGAATCGGAGACTTAATAGGGGCTTGACTATCAGAAAAGATGTGGATATCCGAGGTTGATATCACGTTTTCTTTGAACCAAGATGGGTATATTGCTAGAAGTTCCACCTGTACTTGAATACGCTACAGTGATTAGAAAAACGGAATGTGAAACTTAAATTTAGCCTTTCAGAGTACACAGCTGAAATGAATCGATTGATCTTTTAAGAATTCCACACCCTCCCAGATGCACCTGAAAGGTATCTTTAAACTTCTTATCGAAGTCCAATAGTGAGATTGTGTAGTCAGTGTTTCTTGGATCCGAAGAGTTCAGAATAGCGGAGTGGCCAATTTTATTATTGATCTACTGTGAAGACGCTCTGAGGCGAATTGCTGTGCTCGCTGCCAGACCTTCAATTACTGTATTTGTGCGTGTGCTAAAATTGAAGGCATGGGCTTGGTTGATCTTTGGTTGCAGGATGTAGGGCTGGCCACGATACCAGAATAGTCTCGGTATCGTTTGGTATCGGTATCGGAAACCGAAACGATACCGTGACGATAACAGCTTTGAACGATACCGAGACGATACCAAACGATGCCGTTTTTCTTGGACCGAAATTTACCGATACTCTCAGTAGTATCGTTTGGTCTAGGCAGAAAATATAGTTTTTTGAATATTATTATTAATGTATTACAAACAAACAATTTTTGTAAATGGTTTCTCGGAAAAGGCTCTAATGATTTAGATGACATTTTCAGAGCTTTTCTCTTTAGGTTTAGGTTTAGGCAATAATTTTAAATACAACCCCACTGCCACGCCCATTTAACTTATGCTGGCTTTCTCTGAAACCAACGATTTGGATGAAATTTTCAGACTTGGTTCTCTAAAACGAGAAAGTGACTTGAGTGAAATCCATAAAATATTTGTGTCCATTATTTTTCTGTGAACTTATGACCCCGCGTCAAAATTTTATGTGGAATTCCTTATCGGATCTTGAATTTTACATTGTAAAAAATTTAAAATCAACAAAAAAAATCTTCAGTTAAAAAAATTTTCTTTTATAATAATAATGATTTTTGTCTTAAATCTTAAAAATACCAAGCGAGTTCAACTACTACAACTACCAAGTCGTGCATTTTATTCTGGTTTGCGATTCAGACCAAATCAAAACCTAAGGAGACCGATACCGATACCGAGACGTTACTGAATTTTTTCGATTTTGACGATACCGAAACTATACCTAAAAAAGTATCGCTTGGTTTGGTATCGTGGTCAGCCCTAAAAGGAAGGCGATCCCATCTTGTCCATCAAATCGATACGCTCTTGCAATAGTTATGTTTGCTGGATCATATAAAATTCATCACTGTATCGGAAAAACTCGCTCTTGTAGTTCAAAGTTGTAACTAGATCAAAGGCGGCTAATAAAAAAGTGTCAAAAAATTATAGCAACATTTTTTTTAAAAAAAATCGGATTATTCAAAGTAGTTCGTGTAAATTTATGACTAAATTTTTGGATCCTTCGGAATATGACAGCAGAATTTCTCTTTTAAGAAAAATTTAAATTTATAGAAATGGTTCGTTCGAAAATCTTGCAAATTGTACAACAAGTTGAGCACATAGAATCACATTTTTTTTTTTAACTGACAAATTGTGGTGCTAACTTTAAGCTTGAGCTTGAAACCAAAGTTTCAGACAGATCTTCAAGGAAAATATTTCTTTTGTCCCCCATCTTAGCCGTTCTGATTCAACAGGAATTTGTCGTTGCCATTCATTCCTACCAACTAACAACGGCCACACAGAAATGGTTGAAAGTTGTCATGTTGTCAGTCACTAAGGCCTAGGTTACCACGAGCTATCGCGCCACCGAATTTCTTATTTTTTCCTCCAAAATAAATCTCAACATTTTGACATCTAGCAAACACATCGTTGATAAGTATTTATGTCATTATGTCTTTTTCACTTATCATCAGATTCCTGAAATATGTAACTTCTCGTCTACCATAAGGTGCAAAGCAATTTTGTGGATGACCATCAGTTGTTCTTTGTTGAATGGCAGAGAGCCACTACTACTTATTTCATGTTCCTACTTGCTATGCAGTCTGCATAATTAAAAAAAATAAATCCCAGACTTCCTTTTGGGTTAAATTTGAGCCGCTTGTCTGGGAACGCTATGCAGAGCCGCAACACGCCTCGCTGCCAGTCGACGCTTTGAATGTTGATTTTGGTCAGAACTGTGTTTGGATTGAAACCGTCTCTTCGTCAATAGAACAACTCACTCCAAGTGATAAGGATAAATGTACCTACTCTAAATAAAATCCTCTTAGCAAACTATTTTCCTTTTATGTTTTTTTTTCTTTCTATTTTCTTAATTTACTTTACCATCATAGTTATCATTACGAGAAATATTTACTTAAGCCACTGTAGATAGCGTTAGCCTCTTTTTTTAAACAATTAAGATTACACGCCGCAACAGCACCGCATGGCAGATTAATCGCGTATAGAGGTCCCGAATAAGGGCAACACAAATTAAAATTCATAAAAAATAAATACAAAAAAAAGGAAGAAGTAGGAAGGAAAATAAACACAAAAGGAGCAAATAAAGTTGCGCGATAACGTTGTCAGCCTCAGCACGTAAAACGTATCTTTTGGTCGCGGCTCAGACTCAAACTCACGGATTGCTGTCGAAATGTAAACGTCTCCTTAGGATTATTTGTTGTGTGTCGACAGCTTCGACGACGACGTCCGTCGTCTTTGTCTTGTTGTTGTCGTCCTCTGGCCGTTGTTGTCTTCAATGCCTTTCGGGACAAATTTGGCAATCGTAGCACATATTTTCGTTTTCGTTTTTGTTATTTTATATTTTTATTTGGGGATTTCCTTCTTCCTTGATCGTGGACGCGTGGTCCCGTTCCGTTCGTCGAACTGAACACACAAATCTCGGATGCACACCACCGCAGCAACATGGGAATCTTATCTTCATGTACATCGTTGAATGTTAAAGTTTGTCCAAATGCAATCTTGTCGAATTTCAATTAGATACGTACAACATTCAGGAAAGAAATTCAAATTCCGAGAGTCCCTCGACCTGATGGGCCATGTTGTGGAGGAGGGATTGATGAATTTGGTTGTCATGGCAGAGAAGGAGAACAGATTGTATTTCTTTCGATCTTCGGGGCTGATGTCAAGGTAGAAATGTATTGTGTCGAATGCGTTTTTGTTTTTTTTTTTCTTGCAAACAGCAAACGGACATTTGAATGGAAAACTCGATCAATGTTCGATATCTTTTTTGGGCAGTAAATTTGCATAACACAATTTTAAATTATCTTGGTGAAAACGGAAGGAAATTTTTAATTCGTAGGTATTGTGCTTTTGGGTTGAATATTACTTATTTTAATAAGACATAAGGATGGTAGCCAAAGAAAATTGATTGAAGATTGAGTCCAAGCATGTCTCAAACTTCAGAAATCTTGGCTCTCCACGAGCTCTTGTGCCATCAAATTTAATTATTTTATTTATTAAACTTTTGTGTCAATTTTTTTCAAAAACACTAAACAGGTTATCATTTTTGAAAGCTACATGGAAATTTATCTACATTACTTTAGAATTGAGAAGTAGGTACCTATCTCTCTAAAAACTTCGCATACTTATTCACTTGAATTTATCTCACCATCAGACTATTCAAGCAATGGAAGTGTTGTGTTGAGTATAAGATATACTTTATCCAAAACCTCATCCTGTAGATCCTTAAAATATTGTCTCCATGCCTCCTTGTTCTGCAACAGCTCTGTAGGATGAACGCACCTACAATGGGCATATTTTGCAACCACAATCCTTTGCTGATGAAAAATGAAAAAAAAAAAAAAGAAACAATAACGAAATTCTTTGTGATAAAAGTTTTGTTTCCTAGCGTTGGTGGTGTGTATTAATGAAGTAGGTATGTACGAGCGTACCCCCTTTAAAAAGACAATAAAAGCGGAAATGCACAAAATATTTTTTTTTGCGGGAAAATAAATAAAAAAAGTATCTTAAGTAATGAATGAGTGTTGCATATTGTTTTCATTCTTCTTTGGAAAATAGTTGTAGTTCATTGACTTTGAAAGCCCTTAGCCATATTTAAACATTTAAAAAAAATCGATTCTGTCCCGATAATGAAGAGTAGATGTTTTCAAAAGTAAATTAATTTTCTATTTTAATAAAATCACAGTGAAATATACCAAGAAACAAAATAAATTAAAGCAGAATTGAAATATAGTTTTATAAATAAATGTCGAAAGTGAAAAGAATATTCAAATTATTTACTGAAAGTGGAAAAAATGCATAAAAAGTAAAATCATATTAAATAAAAAAAAACTACAACAAATGCTGAAACAATATAAACGGATTACAACAAAATGGTCAACGCTGTTATGGATGCCATTGCGGTAAGTTTCATATAAAATTGTGTTATATATAATTTTTTCTAATATTCGTCTCAAAATGTTATGACTTCCCTCAAATCAAGTAGGGATTTGAAATGTTTGGAGGTATTTTCTTGGCTAAGTCCTCTTTTATGACTTGCCATTCACTAAGTCGAACGTTCAACTCAACTCGAACGTTCAACATTTCAAGAAAAGAAACTGAGATTTTGTTCAAAGTCACCAAGAATTTCAGTTAGACATCGACGATGAAGGCGAATGTTTCGCAAACGGTAAAGCCACATGGACACATTCGAACATTGGGTATCAACTGCATCAAATCGAAAACAACTGCATCAAATAGAAAAATACATACAAATTTAATAGAAAAATATTTACAAATAGGCTTTCGCAATATCGATTGTCGGCTTAAAGTTTATTCGACTAATAGTCTCTTTTGAATAGACTCTCGCAATAGGGCCCTTAAACTACACCAATTCATAGTGGTTCCTTTATTGAATTTGTTCATATTTTCACAAATTTTGATTTCAATCGATCCCAACCTCAATCATTTTGACGATTCTATGAGCTTTTTGAGGTTTTTTAATCCATCGACATCGTTGCCATCCTTCAACGGAATTCAACAGTTAATAACTTGACAGATAGAAGACAAACTTCGTAATGACTGAAAATGTATATTTCAATCCAAATGTCACCTAACTAATTGCCCTCAAATCAACTTTTTCCGGTGCAGTGAAAATTCTTCAAAAATTGTGATTTTTTTTGCATTTATTCCTTCCATTTGTTTTTTTTTTTAATTTATTTCGTCTCCTAGAAAAATACTAAAAACAAACATACAGTTTGACGATTATTCGTAAACTGAGTTAGTAGTTCGGTCAGACGGACTCTTTCAAAACTGCCATTCACTATACGACCATTTTGGAAATTTTTAGCGGACTTCTGAAGTGTCGTAAAGTAGGCCATTCATGTTAAAACTGTCTTAAGGACGATACAGCAGACTCTGTCATATACGACATGTTGTAAAGTGAATGTCCTTGTCCCATATTGGACTCTGCGACCTACAACAGGTCGATGATAATAAATGGCAGTTTTTGAGACAGTCTGTACCATCGTACTCGTACTACTCCGTTGTTTCTAGGAGACAAAATAAATTAAAAACAAATTAAAAGAATTGGGCGGTACACCGTCTGCTCAACCAAGCCGCAACGTGTGTGCGAACTTTCGGCAGTCGATGTGACAGTCCGACCGACCGTCTTTGTGGCTGTCTCATCGTGAATGGTCCGCGTTAGTCTCATTGAATTCCGTTTCAGAAATTGGGGCTTTATAATTTGGGAACGCCAGGGTTGTTAAATTTTTGTATAAATCTCTTATTAAAATAAACAAAAAAATTGCATTCTTTACATTCTTTTGAATGCGACTACAAAAAATGCAGTCGCCAGTTTTTGTCGTTAAAAAGATTACAATCTTTTTGGTTTCCAATCTTTTGTTACCATCAACTGATTGCAATCTTTTGAGATTTCATGTATTCTTTTGAAGTCTTTTGAACTCTTTTGCATTGCCTAAATTGTTTTCATTCTTTTGAAGTCTTTTGCATTCTTTGAAATCTTTTGAAGTATCTTGAACTCTTTTGAATTTTTTAATTCATTGCATTTTTTTGCGTTTCGCCTTCTCAATACTAATATTAACATGTGCTCACAGAAAAAAGCTACATTGAATTGCTTAGACAAATGTCTTAGACAAAATTTGTTTGTGTAAATACTATTTTTAACAAGCATAAAGGATTTCCCAAACCAATGGAAAAGCTGTCGTGATGACAAAGAAACAAAAACAACAACGTGTTGTTGCAAAAGAAAGTAATGAATTCAAAAAATTTTAAAAAAATCAAAAGAATTCAAAAGAATTCAAGAGACTTCGTAAGAATGCAAAAATTCAAAGAATGCAAAAGATATCAAAAAACTTCAAAAGAATTCAAGGAATTCATAGAATGCATGATTTCAAAAGATGCAAACAATTCAAAGGTTTTCTAAAGATTTTTAAAGATTTCAAATGATTTCAAAAGAATGCAAAAAGAATTCATGGAGCCTCGAAAGATTGCAATCAGTTGATGCTGACAAGAGATGAGAAGCCAAAAAGATAGCAATCTTTTAGAAGAAAAAAGAAGCGCGACTGAATTTTTTGAAGAAAGAATGTAAAGAACGCAATCTTTGATGATTGCATTTGCAAAAGATTGCAATCTTTTACAACTCTGAGGAACGCTAATTTTACTCAAAATGATAATTTCAAAGTTTTGCTCGGAAAATGGTACGAAATTTCAAAATTGTTTATTGGAAATAATTTTTAGGAAAATTTAATAGATTCTGATAGAAATTTGACATTAGTTAAATGCTATTCATATTCCATGCTTAATGCCAAAAAAATAGAAATAATAAAAAATTGTCTCGAAGAATGAAAATGTCTTTTCTGGTTTCTGTATATATGAAACATGAGAACGAATAAGAATTCTGGCAGTTGTAGAATACTCGTAGCTGCCTATTTAAATTCTGAGTAAGCTTAGCTATTTTGCCACCTGTCAACTAGCTGAAATAAGTGACTACAATTGACTGAGTAAGACTATTATTTATTTATTTATTTTTTATTATCAATAACATATTTAAAATACACTATTAATAAATGAAGTAAGAGCACTAGCAAGTACAGCAACCAAAAATATTTTTTTTTTAATTTTTCACCTTCGGATTTGGTCTGAAAGTTATTTTAAATTAGAAAAAAAGCAATATACTAGAAAAATTAGTCAACCAATTTTACTCTCATTTTCACTCTTTTTCAATCATTTTCACATTATTTGCTTAAAGGCTTTCACTTTTAGTTCTCTCCTTTTGGGCAATGTTCCCAACGTTGGCTCCATTTTGGGCTTGTTTTTTTTTTTCTTTAATATGGTTCCCATTTGCGTTCGAATAGTTTTCACAAATCCTGCCTATTTGCCGAAATTCCAGATTTTGACTGTGCAAATTTTTAAATATTCTAATTTCGTACCATTTTACGGTCTAAATTATAAAGTCTCCATTTAGCCCAAAAGCCAGATAGAAAAACGCGGTTCTTAAGTCTACGGTTATAGTGGATGTGTATTCTGACGAATAATAGTTCTGACATATTCGGCAGAACTGTTCAGGCCGGGAACGTCTTGGAAAACACGTTTAATGAAATATTTCGTGAACCGTGCGATGAACGACAAAACCGTGTATTCTATGAAAAAAATAGTTCCTTTATTTGTTTTTTTGAAGCAAGTTTTTTAGTGAATTGTTTTTGGGAAATAAAATTCAAAGTCAATATATTTGAAAAAAAAGATATGATTTTTTTCAAGTTGATTTTTTTCTTCAAAACTTTGCGTTACAAAGCACCACTGTTCTTTTTAATATTATAAACTCTTATTAATTTTTAGTCAAAATACTGAAAACTATAGGTATACAAATCTGTTTAGTTTTTGAGAAATTAACGAAAGGTAATTTTACTCAAAAACCAAGAAAGATTCAAATATTTAATACTGGATTTAATACTGGATGGCGGCTCACGATTTGGATTTACGTTCGGGGGACACCTCTTGACAAGTAGTCAATTATAGAAAAATAGTTCCCGCCTATTGGCCTTGATTTTAAGAAAGGAAATTTCACTGAATTCAACGTTCTCAGATTATAAGGTGTACCAATTAACATTTATTTCTTTGAGAATTGACGTGGGAAATGATTTTTTGTCTCCAAAATTCAATCAAGGGACCAATAGGACCAATTAAGTATGTAGGTAAGATACATATCGTCCCCTGATTGCAAGAACTAGGTTACTCAATTTTCAATTTTTACACTATCTCGTCAAAAACGGTAATATTTTGTGCAATGTTCAAGACTTTTCGTCCATTTTTTTTATATCATAGAAAAATAGAAGGTATTTATGAAGTGTGAGAAATACAAAAATTAAACTTTCAATCGTTTTTTAGTAGCTATGAACCTTGCTATCTCCAAAACTTTTAAAATTGAGTTACCTATTCCTTGCAATCAGGGGACGAAATAGTTATTCCTCCCGAAATAATCTTTGTTAAAGCCTAGTTTTTTGAGTGCTGTTTTTTTTAATGATCGAATAAGGCTGTAACAATTTTTTTTTATTTTTACTACTGTTATTAATTTCTTACTAATTTGGATATTTCATATTATTTAAAAAAAAAATGGAATGACAGAGTACCTAGATCGTTTCATCAATCAACGCAAAGTAGCATACAAGGTTCTTAAATTTCAAGAGTTGATTTGCCACAAACAATCAAACTAACAAACAAAATATAAACATATCTCTACATCCATTAAGCTTGATTGGAGTTCACGCTTTCAAAAAAGATCTAAAGCTTCATAAATTCAGTTAAATTATCTTACTACGGCAATGACATGTGACCTTTATCAAAACTTCCAATCACGATGCACGATTGCTTTTTGTGTTAAGTTATTGGCTATAACCACACCGTACTACATCTTGATTAATGATTACGTGTTATTCCTTTAACACACCCATTATGTGTTGAACATACATTCACTTAAAAATAAGCTATTGCCATGAATTTGTGTATAGTCAAATATTTATAGTTCAAATACTTTGGATTTATTATTTAAAAAAATATTTATTAATTTCAATTCAGTCAATTCAAAATAAAACATCAATTCAATATTCGTGCCTACACGTTGTAGTAGTTGTCTCATTATGTTATCGTACTTTATGGTCGAATTTTAATTTGATAGATATGTGTGTACCTATGTATGGTCTTGAAAACTAACTTTTTATTTCTTTGGGCAATATAAAAAAAAATAATAAAAATACTGAGCTTCACAAATCAAGTCTGTTGGATATATTGATTGACGAGATAATTTGTTTGGTGCGTTGACTTGATAATAGAAACGAAAATGTAAACATATTGTTTTGTGATTTGTAAATATTAAATATTTGTAATCTTTTCAGAAAATCTTATGAAATCATTAAAACTAGGCAGAGTATGGAAATAATGATTACTTGTAATTGATATCTCCAAATATGAACTTTAATTACTTACTTTAAAATGAAGAAATTCAATTACTAATTATGCACATGTTGAAAAAAGTTAATTACTTGGAATTTAATTAGGTTAATGAAAATGATAGTACTCAAATCATCAAAAAAGCCGTAATGAATACTTTTTTCAATTATCATTATACACAAAAATGTAATTTACTTTATTGCTCTTGTCAATTACAATTTACGTGATTTTTAATTATTTAGTAATGAATGACAATCCAAGAAATAAATTAACTTAATTGTAATTAACACAGTGCACTCACTCCTTTAAATACTTGCAAAAACCAATTGCCTAGTATTTTCAATTAATTAAATGTAATTTGTAAATAAATTTCTGGAATTTTGTGTTTTTGCAATTAAAAAATTTAATTACTAATTAATTAGTTAATTGTTATTAAAATGAAGTTATTAGATTAGAGAAGTCTAACAAAGTAGGTTTTGTCAAGTCACCTGTTGACCTATGTGTCTTAGCGTTTGTATTTTCATTGATAAGCAATCAACTGTACCAAATTTAAAGAAGATGGTCAAAAATGTTCAGAAATGTTCCCAAGGGATTAAACTAATTTTATGCTTATTTAAAAAAAATTGTATTGGAAATTATTTTAAGACTTAATCTAATTGAATCAAAAATAAAGTAAATATTGTTGATACTTTTTCTGGTTGCATTATTTTAATCTGACATGAGCCTAAGAATTCTGATACTGGAAATCTGGAAAAAAACGTTAAATTACCATTATTTTTTTTATATAAGAATATTTAAATTGTTTCGTGAATAATGGCAGTTTAATGGTTTTTTCAAATTTAAACAATCAGAACTCTTAGCCTGATGTCAGATTTAAAGAATTAAATCAGAAAAAATATCAACATGATTTAAACTTTTACCTTACATTTTTTCCAGGTTTTGAGTACCTAGTTGACCCAAAATTTGATTCGCTACTCCCAGCCGTTAAATTTGTTAAATTTTGTTCAGATTCAATAAGATTGGGTGTAAAAATGATTTCCAATGCAAATTTTTTTTAAATAAGCACTAAAATTAGTTCTTATCCCGAACATTTTGGACCATCTTTTTTAAAGTTGGTACAAAACAGTATGGGCGTCATTTTTATATGGAAGTATACACTCAAGCGCATTAGATTTAAGGACATTTCAAACATAAACTTCAGTCAGTTCCTGACTTCTCAACAATGCTCTACTTAAAATTTTGAAATTTGGGACCATGCTCTGATCTAAATAATTGCAAAGCCCCTTGTTTGAAGTAGACAAAAATAGGCAGTACTACTGAATTCGGCACCCCCAAATCATCAGGTGTACCAAATTGCATTTATTTATAAAAAGAATTGGCTTAGGAAATGATTTTTGTCTTTCGGCTTGTTTTCAATTGTTCTTACGATTTTTCTCACAAAGCTAATCTAACTGAAAGCCCAATAATATTTTATTTTCGTAAAGCTACAAGTTGCTTCCCTAAACTCAACATTAAAACAAACAAAATTAGTGAACTTCAATAGTATCGTTCATGCCTAGATATTTGTCAACTGAACGTTACTGGCTTCCAAATTTACTAGGGTTTAATTTATTTGCAGGAGTAACAAACTTTGATTTAACTTAGCATGAACAAACTGGCCTTAAATGTTTTGATTTTTTTTCCATCATTTAGGTTTAAACTCAGCTTCATAATTATCGCAATCCAGGTTTATTTTGGCATAAAAGTCCTTTTTTTAATCACCTACCTTACAACTGGAGAACTCATTGCTTATCGAAGCTTTTAAGTTGTGTGCTTCGCTCAATATAAAGACTATCATTTCTATAGAAGAAGTTCAATGAATACAGCAAAAATAAATGCATTTACTTTATTCTTTCCCACGACTTTCTTTCCAAGTAACTCATTCAATGCTAAGGAACTTTTATCTTTAAGTTCACACACATATCTAACCCCTCTGCTATTAACACTTTCCATGATAGCATGCAATTATTTTTCTCAGCAAAATACAATTAATCGATTCATGGATATCTCCAGTTCTAAAGTCATATAAATTGATGATGATGGGAAAACTGCCATTATAATAGAACAAACATGCCAACCAACAAAATCATCTTCTATTTCTCGTATAATAATAATTCATCTGACACTTCAATGTCATATCAATGCTTTGTTTTTAATTTCATGGCTTTGTTTTAAACTTTAATATTTGTATATACCCACAAACTATTTCCACGATAACAAAATACACAAACACGAGCATGGTGTTAGCTGGGAATAAAAGTTCTCCCTTTTTGCTACTAGAATTTCAGAAGCGGGAGATAATTTTATCCAACCATTTAGACAGGGATGTTCTTTCATGTTTCATTCATCTGTCAAATGGAAATAACCACAAGAAATGAATTCAGCATGGTTTGACAGTAGTTACACGAATTCTTAGATGGGTGTTTTTTTTTGTCAAATTAAGTGTTGTTATAAAGTTTTTTTTTTAAAGTTATTTTTGATTATATCCCAATAATGATAACTACTGTGCGTCGTTCAATATTAAATACAGACATTTTCAAAATTTTCTTCAAGGCACACACCGCACTTGCGATTTCCATCGCGCGACTTTTCAGTCGCCAGAAATAGAAAACGTATGAACTTAGGGCTAGAATTTAACTTGCGATTTTCTGTCGTTGCGTCTAAAAAAATTTATCGCAACCCATACTACTGATTTCATGGTATCCTGTGTGTTCATTCTCATTTAATCTTGTCTGTTATATTTTTTGCGACTTAATAATTGCGCGGCAAGTATCGCAAGTGAGTTTCTAGCCTAAGGCTAGGACCAAATTTCCGATTTTCAGTCGTTGTAACTTATGAAATTGATTTCACCGAGTAGATATGATTTTTTGGTATCATGTGCGTTCACTCATTAAATTTTTTGTGTTTTACTATCAGCGACTGAATGATTGGGCGACAAAAAATCGCATTAGTAAGAACTTGAAAAAATCATGCACGCACTTGTGATTTTCAATTGTACGATTATACGATTTTTTAGCCGCAAGAAATGAGATATATGGTTTTAAATATGAATGCACACATTATGTGACTTTTAAATCGCAGCCTTTTAAAAAATGGAAACAAATCTATTTTTTGAGCATTTTTTTAGTCACAAAATTAAATGGATCAAATGAAAACAAATGCATCTGCATGCAGTTGCGATACGTTGTATTTGTTTACGAGTATATAATGGTGCAATAGATAATTGCAAGTGAGTGCATTGTCATAATTTCTTCCAATACCGATTATCCAATCGCAACTATTGAAGATCGCAATAAATAAATTAATGACTAAATTGGTGGCTCAGGCCAAGATAAATATTTTTTGCCTTGAATATTATACAATTTGGTACACAAAATAAGTGGAAAATTGGTTTGAAAATGTTTATATTTTTTTTAGCATGGGAACTTTTAACTAGACCTTAAAAAAATAAGAAAAAAAACACCAAAATGGCGAATTGGCTGTATCTAATAAAAATACCCTATTTCTGTTTATTGTGTATTCATATTTTCCTTGTTGCTATCTCACTTCCACTGTTTAATTTTTTTTTTTTTTTTTTTTTTTTTTTTTTTTTTTTTTTTTTTTTTTTTTTTTTTTTTACACTTCAGATTCTTTGTTGTAGTGAGCTTAGAGCAAGCTGCAAACCTACAATCAGAGGCTCATCATAAGTGCATGTGTTTTCAGTGTTTTCATTCAGTTTAGTAAAAAGATGATTAAATCCAGGAATGGTTCACAAACTGCATTTTTGGCAAAAAAAAATGTGTGAAGCACCAATGCCGTCCAGATAAATTTATCTATCTGATTCCATTTAACCAAAATCGCTTTTAGTGAATTTTGGTGCAATTGGGCTTAAATAGTTAAAAATATGTTAAATTGTATAAAAAAATATAAATTTAGTCAGAGTTTAGACAAACGATTCCGTTATAAAAATTTTAGGCAACAGTTTTAAAAGTTTTATATATAACTCGTTCAACCGTTGGACAATATAACAATAAAAAAGGCAAAAGAATAAATTAACAGTCGTATTTGTAAACTTTGTATAACTTTAAACACCCATCAAACTAGGCTGTCTAAAGTAAGGCAGAGTTTATGTATCGTATTTTAAATAAATTGAAAATATGGCTTTAGTCATGGTTTAGACAAGTCTTCGGAAACAATTTAAAATGTTAATTACAATAATTTCAAAATTTATAATTTTCTGATGCGAAATGGAATTTTAAAAGACAATTAAATTCTTGGATACGAAAATATAGCGGACAAATATTCATGAACACATAGTTTCATCAATAAAAAAAATTAAACGAATGCACGCTTTAGATGCCTGTCTAAAGCTTAAAAAGGTCACATCTCAAATATATATAAGACTGTGATTGTTCCTGAATGAATGTGGCTTAAAGCTTAAAACTAATGAATACAAATTGATAAACACCCAACAATTATTGATAGTTATTTCCTTCGGAATTTTGTATCACATTTACAAAAAAAAAAACACCCTTTTCTTCTTGGAGTTATCTTGCTTCCTTCGCCAAAAGAACAAACTGGTGTCAACGATTTGGTTGACCGGAACTTCATTGATATGGTCTGGTGAATTTGACAATGAACACATTTATGCACACACGAACTTCACCTCACAGTTAAACCGACGACGATGGCAACGAACGTCAGTTTGGGATATGCGAAATAGCAAGCTGGATCTTTTAATCTCCGAGAATATGGAAACAATTTGGTAGCCTCTTATGGATCGTGCGGTCTCGGCCTTGTCAACTGAATGCGAAATTAATGTGTATTTTCTGTTGCAACTGAATTAACATTGCGTCCACCATATGAATGTCTTGTTCAGGTGGTGCTAAACATAAATTTCATATGGTGGTATCTTGAATGCGATTTGTTGTTGTTGTTATTTTAAAATTTTTAGATTTAGACGTTTGACCTCTTGTGTGATGGCGATTGTGTGGAATGAGGGTACAAGTCAATTAATAGCGTTGTAATGAAGATGGTTGTTTTTTTTTTTTTTTAATTCTCGAATGTGTTCGGTTGTCAGAGGAGATTGAAGGCAATTGGATTTCTTTTGTGTTTGAGTATTTTAATTGAAATCTTGATGATTGATATTTTGACCACAAGAGACTTTTTAAATCAATGGAGCTTCTAAATTTGCTATTAATTTCGAAGAAGCGTCTGTATATTACGCAAGAAGTTACACAGTAAAAGGCTTTGTTTAATCATCAAGGCTTGATATGGATAGGTTACTCAATTTATTAACATAAATGAAGATGTAATGAAATGGAATGGAATATAATGACCTTAAAAACTAAGGACCGTTTTCCACCTGCAAAAGTACTGTAGAAAATATATTAAATTAGATGGCTCATAAGAAAAATAATGAAATGTGAATATTGTGATTTTAGCCATTGTTTTGATTTTATAGAAAATTGTTCAACTCTCCCCTAGTATCATTGAGTATATGGGGGAAATCAGACAGAATTAAAAATTTCCCTTTTTTACAATTATTTTTTATTTAACAACATACAAAGTGTTCCATATGAAAATTTAGCACATTTAACCAAATTTTATGTTAAGAGAAGAATTTGGATACAACTCTGTGAGTGTTCCTTCTATCTATTTTTTGCTTTGACGCACCAATATTTTTAAACGAAATTACAACCTTATCAAAACCCCTAAGTTATAAAAAATAGTATACAGATAGTCTACATATTAGTGCAGCATTTTCTTTTTCTTTTATTTAATGGAGTTATTTGTCAGATTTCCTCCTTTGGTTTTTGTGCGCTTTTAAAAAGAATAAAATCGCTGAATCTGGCACAGGGCTGTACAAGATAAAATTTTAGCTTTGAATCATAAAAATGGAAGTAACATAGTTTAATTTAGCAGTTTTGCATTGTTCGATTCACTGTGAGTCGGTGGGATTTAAGGTGACTACTTCGATGAAAACTGTAGAACATTCCCATCATGAAACGTTATTCTGCAGAAGGGTTATCCATCGTTGACAGGTGTGTTGGATATTACTTCGAATTACCCTCCTTTCAAAGAAAGGTCCCATCAAGTCAGTCAAAAAAACAGTTCGAAAATTCCCTAGAGTTAACTGTGGCAGTTCCAAAAAGGAGGTTCTAGCAGATGACAACCTCAATAGGTCGAAGTAATATCCGAAGGTTTTATAAAAAAGCCAAGCAAATGATGTCTGCTAGTTAACGGAACGTGGCCGAAAGTTACCTTTTCACCGAAGTACAGGGAGAAGTAGATGTGTTCAATCAGCATTCCCAGTAGCTCCTTAGTTGTAAATTGTAATCATGCTGAGCTAGTGATAGATATTCAACACACTGGTTGAGCGTATTAAGCCATTCTCCAATACTTCAATCGACAAGTACCAGAGTTGTTTCCGAAAGATGTTATAAAAGGCCTTTACTCCGAATGCGTTTCGCCCAGGCACAAGAGCTGGGCTTATAAATTAGACGCTGTTGTACCCTTCTAAAGTCTAGAATGCTGCTGATGTTAAACAAAAAATCCCATTCAAAATGACACAAAGAAATCATAAACGACAAATTTAGTCTTACTCTTCGTTCTGCAGTACGCTGTTCGATGAACGAAATTGATAATTGTTGCATATTTTTTGGGAAAAGTCTACACTCTTTTTTCGCACACAATTAATAACCCAGGCCATTTATTGTGTGCAAAAAATGGTATTTGTGTTTTTTCGTGTTTATTTTTGTTGTTTCTCTTATTACAGCGTGGCTGGTTTCTTTTTCATTCGCATTTGTTTTAATTTTTTTGAATTGGTGTAACTGTCAATGAATATTTTTTGCTGCGTTTTCGTTAGCCTTATTGAAGGTCAACTAAAAATTTAGTTTCGTATCAGCAGCGTACTAGGCTTAAGACTCAAAATTTTTATCGGGTGAACTGTATTGCCTGATATTTGAAAATATTCGATGCATGGTGCAACAAGGAAAGCTTCCCCCATCATTTCCTAACATGTGCAGGGCAGGCTTTAACGCCATGAGCACTATTTTCAACAACTCTGTAGGAATACGGTGATTGGAGAGTATCAGGCAAAATTTGAACATTTTACCAGCATTTGGTTTTACTGTCACACATTATTGAAAAATCGAATTGTACAGATTTAAGTCCCAGCTTTTTCTCCTCATTAATTTTTTTTTCATATACAACATGAATAATCCTAAAATACTGCCACTTTCATTCCCCGAACTTAAATTAAGCACAACTCAAATCAAAACAGTAAACCCTAACCATGAAAAAAAAATTCAATTTGCATAGTTAACCCGCTGATTTTGACATATTATGGGTAAGGTACTATGTGTAGATGTATGTACCTACCCGCATCTGTCAAAACATTTAGGTGGTAGAACCTGATTTCCAATCAATCAACAAACACAGTGGAAACATTTTTTTTGTAAATCCAAACCAAAGTTAGTGGTTGTGTCGTTTGTGGTCATCAACTTCCATCTACATGCAGACATCGTGCAGTGCAATGCAACTGTGTGCAATTGAAAACCTCATCAAATTGACACGAGACAACGCAACGCTGCTGGCGCTGGGGCTGCTGCTGCTGTGAAAATTGACGTTGAAGTTCATGTATTTGCCTACCGCTAGGCATAACATACCTAATACCGCAACATTTTTAATGACACACAACACATACTATTCAGTCAGTGCAGTGCGATAGAAAGAACGCAGAGGCAGAGAGAAATAAAAACCGTTTTCATTTTCATCGTCCCGGTCCCATGTTTGTCATAGGCGCTTCTGCTGCAGTCAACTCCCAAGTTATCGAATTTCATGCTTCGGTAGCTTCGTATTTGTAGACCGCTGGCTGAGCTGCACATGCAAGTCTTGGGTTAATTAATTTTACCGTCATTTGCATATTTTTTTCCATTTTTTTTTGTTTTTATTTTTATTATTGTTGAAAAGACTTTTTTGCTTTTGTTCGAAGCAATTATCGTATTTCATGAAATGGATAGGAATATTTTGCGAATGTCATCGGAAAATGAGTGCGGTTTTCAAAATATTTCAAATGTTTGTTTGAAGTTAAAAAAATGTTGTGATGTTGTATTTTTAAATGGCCTAGGACAAGAATTCATGGGTGATGAAGTTCGAAGAGGACTATTAAACGTTCTTGTGCTTATGGGAAATATGACAAAAATTTAATGCTAATAAATGGGAATTTGATAGACTTTAGGTGTTGAGGATTGAAAATGGAAAACATACATTGTAAGCAATTTACCAGTTGTTTCACTGCATATCTTTTTTAAAATATTTTTTCCATTTTTTTCTTCCATCGAAGATATGAGAAAGGTTCAAATGTACTCGTACATAAAAATAATCGTGCTAAAATCTGTTCTTATTTATATCATTAATTTATTACAGAAATGTTGATAAAGCATTTTGCAAACTGATAACATTGTACGAGTACTAAAATAAATTCTTTATGCGGACTCATCATATAAAATCTGTCAGTTATTTGACAAAAGTAACAGATATATGTAGTGAGTACAGTTTCTGTGCATATAAATACGCTTTTGTGACATAAATAGAAGTGTTCTATGGGTTCTTTACATAATACTGTACTCATTACAGATTGCAGTATGTTTTAAAAAATATTTATAAATAATCTTGTACTGAATTTATACTACCATAACTTCGTGTGATGAATATATTTTTCTATCTGAATGGTTGGCTAGTTTTAAATATCTATGTGGTCATTACATAGTTCACTGTATCTGGTCCAAAGCTATGTATTGATTGAAAATATCGTTTGTATTCACTACAACTGATAGATTTTTTATAGAACGGTCACATCAATTGTCAATATTCTTTGATAATGAGTTGCATTTGATCCATGTAACCATTACACCAAAACTGATCCGTATGTATAGTATACATACAAAGGCTTTGCGAGGCAATCACATATAATCTTTAGTCCATAAACTTATTAAAGTCTCTGTGTTGAGTTCATCATGGGTTTTTTCTTTGTATTTCGGTACTTATATAAATGAAACTGAACCTGCAACTAAAACTCAACAGTCCAAAACACATAAGTACGATTTAAAAGATTAAGAAAACCTCAGCAAAGAAATTCAACTGAAGATAATAGTACAAATTTCTCCTTTCATTACTTATCGGTTTCAGTGACGACGGCCGACATCGTCGACGACCGACGCGACGATTTAAACTTTCAACAAACCTTAGTTTCCGCTGCTGCTTGCTTCTACTGTTATAGAATTGAAGAAACTCCAACCATAATGCGTCTCGTTGCCTTTTCTCCCACCATAAATAACCATATTCTTTTTCGGTGAAAGAGTCTTTCCTTGATCCTTGTGTTTGGGTAGCAGCCACCCCGCGAACTTTCTCTAAAGAACGCCATCACATAAGACCTGTGTTGCGTTCCGACGCAGCATCTCATCCAATAAACGCGATCATAACTCACGTAATAATCTTGAATAAATGTTATTGTGGTTTCGGTTGCCGTGGAAAAGGAATTTCAAGTATCCTTTTAGTAGATACTCCAAAAGCACCAGGGGATGTCTAGAAAAATCCCCCTTATAATCCCCAAAAGTGTTTTGATATCCTAGACCGCATCATTCCTCAAGATGAAACGTTGTTGCTTAGAAACTAACACTTTGCCCTGTGTCTTTCCAGTTTTGTTTTATCATTTTTTTTCCTACTTTCTTTTATTTCATATTACTTGAGACATGATTCAAGTTGTAAGGAGTAACTACAACCCTTCTCCACAGGGAGTAAGGATATTCTATTTCTTTATTCCGTCCCTTTGGAACCAAACCACACATAGATGGGTACTTTAAAGTGCAGTCAAAAATGAACATCAATTTTATTATTATTAACAACAACAAAAAAAAACTACAAAAAAAAGTTTACAATTTGGTTATTTATTCCTTCATTTGAATTCTGATTGTTTCTCTTTTTCTTTCTTTGAAGAATGAAAATGGAAATGCTTGTGTACTGAAGATAGATGAGGCGAATGAGAAAAGTTAAATTGAATTTAAGTTGACTCTTGGAGCCTTTTAATGTAATATTTTTTTCATTTTTGGCTTTCCTAAATAAATGACATAAATGACATTTGCAGAAACTTTTTCAGGTATAAATTTTTTAAAAAAGCTATAAATTTTATCAATTTATCACCTAGCAACAAATTAATATTATTATTATATTATATTATATTTTAAAATTCTTTATATTTGTAGAAAAAAAAGAAAAAGAAACCCATTCTCTTCAAATGTTGCTTTTGTTACACAAAAACTAATAGTTTTATTTTGTATGTTAGAAACTCCATGCATCATACACTTCCAGACAAAATTACAAGCAAGATTATACATGTGGTTCTCATTTTAATTCCAAGTCAATATCTTCGAAGTGACCGACGCGACGTGACATGACACTATTGTCATGACAACCGACGACGCACGCCGACGCGACGTGATGAGGCAAATAGAGGACAAAACGTTTACAGTTAAAATTACAGTAACAATCACAATTACAATTAGAATTGAAGGGTCCAGGAAAAAAAACGACTTAAGTCCACTTTTTGAAAAAAAAAACTACTTAAATATATGTGTTCTCTGGGTTCATTACATAATGCCTGCATGGGCACTGTACTTATTACAGGTTACAGTATGTTTAAAACAATATTCATAAATAATTTTTGTACTGAATTTATACTACCATAACTTGGCTGATATGTTACTTGACCTAGTGACATATCAGGAAATAATAACAAAAAATCCGATATTCTAAATAATTCCGGTCGAAGTCCTGTCAAAAATAATTAAATTAAAAATAAACGGTCTAATGTCCCGCTTGTGAAAATAATAATTTTAATTTTAAACTATACATATTTTGAAAATCTAGAAATGTCTGAATAAAAAGCTACGAACCATTTCAAATATCATGTTCTTTAATAAATAACCCATTGGACGTTTTTGCCAACGTCGAAGTCATGTCAGATAGACGCAAATGCCCTCCACGCTCACCCTCGCGGCAGAAAATTGTTCATTGCTGCCTGAAGAGTTGAAGTTGGGATCGCCTTAATTATTATCTTAATGAAATGCTTCAATTCAGTCAAATTCCTGGGTTTCGTTTTTTAAACCCCTTGCTTGACATAACTCCATAAAAAAAAGTCTGCTGCAAGTCAGTTTAGGTGACCTTGGGGGCCAGCGAAAGGTGGAGTTCCTGGAAATTAATTTGTTTGGGAATTTTTGTTGGAGCTCCACCATAACTGGTCTGGCTATATGTGGAGTTGCTCCATCTTGCTGGAACCAACTGCTGTTCAATGGGGATACGTCTTTGGAGCAGTTCTGGGTAAAAAAAACTCGTTTAACATCTTTAAATATCATAATTGTAGCACGACTCGTGCGCCACCGGCCACCCTGTATACATATATAAGCATCGCTAAGTATTTCGTACCCGACAAAAAAACTGCCACTTTTATTTATTTTTTAGAAATAAATTTACAAGTTCTTTTTTTTCGGAATCAATTCAGGTTGATTTCAGCCGTTCTTTTCCTAGACCCTCCAATTACAATTACAATTACAAATACAAATACAATTACAAATACAATAACAATTACAATAAGTCAATATAATAATTACAATTACAAATAATATTACAATTTGATGATCGTGATAGGTGGGAAGAAAGTTGAAACGTTTTCACTAGGTATACCTACATCATTTCATCCGTTTAGTCATTTAATTTCTGCGGTTTTTTAAAAACAACTGCTAAAAATGTAAGTAAAGATTGATAAAATAAGACAAATCTGATTTCATTTGATAGCTTATATTTATTATGTGGAATAAATCCTCCTAATTTAAGCTAAGTCGGCACAGTTGTTTTATTTTTTTTTACCAAGTCAACCTTCGTTAAAAAGGGCTATATTCTTCAAATCGTTTATATTTTTCAAAAATCAATCAAGAAAAGAACTATACGTGATAGAATTTTTCTGAAACTAAATTTAAATTTAAAATAGTCAAATAGTGAAAAGTCATAATTTCAATTTTGCGTGAATCACTTAGTATTCAAAACCAACAAAAAATAAGTTAAATTACCCTTACAATAGTCCCTGTACGGGTAATTTAACTTATTTTTTGTTGGTTTTGAAACAAATAAATATCTGAAAAATTAAGGAATTTTTTTATCTACGTTTGGATCTGATTTAGACCCATCCCAAACCCATTGTTAGAACCGCCCTAATGTAGAGGGTGTTTTTTTTTTAGACGTTTGGTTTTCAATCTGGCAATACTTTTTTCGGAGTTGGTCTTTTTGACAATTTCCACTTGATTTATGTTCAGTTTGGTTTGCCATTTCATAATGAAAAGAATTACTAGTGAACAACGTTTGCAAATCGTGCGAATTTACTACCAAAATAATGGTTTGGTTTGCGCAACGCATCGCGAAACAATCAATTTATCGAAGGAAATTTTTGCTGAGGCGCCGAATATTCTCTTTCAAGGTGTCAAACGGGTCTCGGGCTTATGTGTGTTGACAAGCGAATTCACATAACCCCGCTTCGCGAACCGAACCATTATTTTGGTAAATAAATTGCATGATTTCCGAAAGTTGTTCAGAAGTAAGTCTATTCATTATGAAATAGCAAACCAAGTTGAGCATAAATCAAAAAGACCAACTCCGAAAAAAGAATTGCCAGATTGAAAACCACACATCTAAAAAACACACCCTTTATATATAAACATACATAGTATATACGTTTGTATTGTATATTTTATTCCAAACAACTTCATAGCTTTCAATCGTACCTAATACCTATTTATTTTTATCCTAAAAACACACTCGTTTCGTATTGGATTATAAATTGTTCCAGTCACATTAAGAAAACTTTAAAATCCATATACCTGCATCCACATTGCACTATATAATTATTGCACATATATCCGTTTGCCAAATAATGTACTCCTACTGTTCATTCAAAAACACTTTTCCGGTGGTATGAAAATACATGTTTTCTTAGCCCAATTTAAGTCAAAACTAATTACCATTATTCCTCCCAATTGCAAGATGCAAGACATAAACTACTTCTCGAGACATCGTGTTGTTTAACCTCGTTTTGCTACAAATTCGAAAAAAAACAAAACATGCGTTGTGTGTGTTCGAAGACTAGTTGTTGTAAGCTACTGCACCTGGGAATGCACATAGCCTCATGTTACAAAAACACCTTTGTAGGTGGTTCCCTGTACCACCCACTTTCCTGTACCCTAAGACAATTAGAACAGTGAGGTGGCAAATAATATTGTCGGGTTTTTTGCCAAAACCAAAGAAGTCCAATTTTAGAAATAGCTTTGAAGAAAAAAAAAAAAAAACAGATTTAAAAGGTAATAAAATAGAATTCTTAGATCGTAAAATTTTTTAACACTGGTTGATAGATCCAAGAACAGTTACGAGACATTGATGTTTAAATTCAGTCATTTGTTTTGATCTGGTGAAATACATCAAAATGCCATTTAAGGACTTACGAGTTTTTGACAGAAAGCCGACGATATATACGAGTAAATACTCAAATAAAAAAAACTTTTTTTAGCAATCTACAACTATGAATTTTAATAGAATCAATTTCGCCAAATCCTACTACACAGTATTGTAAACTTCATAAGAAACTATTAAGATTTGCCAGCGTACAAAAAAGCCTCGTAGTTTAACATCAACAGCTGTCACAATAAGGAGGAGAACTTCCTTAATTAATATCGGAAAGCAATTAACACTAAAACAAAATTAAAAAAATTGAAAATAAAACTGGAGACATCCACAAATTAAAATAGGCCCTGGGGATAATTTGCGTTTCTGGTCTAGAAGTTTTCCACCTGTTTTGATTATTTATAGCTAATCCTATAATGCTGATTGGAATGGCGTAATGGCTGCCGATATGTGGAGTTCTCCTATAACTCGTTGTTCAACTCTGGGAAATTGTTAAATTTTATTGAGTCGTTAGTTTTTGCCAAGCTCTCTGATCTTGATTTGTTCATCAACAACGCTGCGCTATGCTGTTGGAAAATTATGATTACCTACTCTCGATCTTGAAGCGAGGAGTGAAAATCGTGCCTGTACCCCAGCTGGAGACCCATCAGCAATCGTGACTCTGTCACTGTGACATTAGATGACAGAATCTAGTTTCATTTGGTGTGTGTGTGTACTTTTTTCAATGGACTCAACACAGTTCATTGCATACTATCCTACTCTGATGGCCGGGCCCAAATGGACAGGGACTCCAAGGCCCCCGTGTTGCCGTCGTCGAACGGACGCAGTGGTGGTTGGTCATGATTCAGTGCTTCGGCAACAAAATGTGTGCGATAATGCTAATGCTAATCTTTTGTACAAGTAGTAATAATAGCAAAACGTGGTGGAACATGTAATTTGTTTCGCCGGCTTTCCGCCATCACTCGGTGCTCTTGCTCCTGCTCCGAAATCAATTTCAGTGCAGCGGAATATTTTATAGAAAAAGTGCATTGAGTGGAAGAATTCTACGGAATTGCAGCCAGGACAGACAGAAACACTTGTTTAACAATGAAATTTGCACATAACGATGTCGTTGCCGCAGTCGCAACGGACGTCCAATGGTGTAGTGTCTTGCGACTTTGTCGCTGGGACAAAACTCAGCTGGTATTGTTATTGGCAGTAATGTGGATTCTCAATAGTCCTAGAAGCAATGTTATGTTTTCAGTCGAAATGGTTAATTTTATATCATCGTAATCAAAATCTTTTCGTTTCTTGGTTTCTCTTCGAATATCATCTGCAACTGGAATTTATGTCGCGCAATGAGGTGCATTGATGCCATTAGTAGAAGTTCTTAGAAGAGAGAACAAATAATTTTGATTATTGCTAGAGGAAAGCCTTCTATGTAGAGTTTATGGATAAAGTCTCCAATGCAATGGATATGCATTCGATTGCTTTCTTGACATCTAGGTAGCATCCAACGGTGACTCGATATCTGCATAGAGCTATGGTGATGTCGGGATGAAACTTCAGAGCGGAAGCAAGGTGGGTTGGTTGGTTGGAGAGGGTGATTTGTTACTACATAGCACCATTCTTAGGAACCGTTTCTATTTATGCAGTATTCAATTTCTTTCTGAAGAATCCTTTGTTGGTTTTGGCTAGTAAACCATAACTGTTTATGAGTCTCTGTAACGAAGTTGGATACACCATTCTTTGCAGCTGATTTTTGTGGCTTAGATTTGGTAATAATCTCAGTTATCTCTTCTGGGGAGTGCAGGTTTTGCATGTTGATTACAGAATTCGCAAGATTAGTGTAAGGACGTTGTTTTTTCCAAGTCCAACATTAGTCACTGTTTAGGGCTGTCACGATACCAAACCAATCGATCGTCAAAATCGAAAAAAAATTAATATTGTCTCTCAGTGTCGGTCTCGTGTAACTCAGGCTCGTATGGTCTCGCATAACGCGGTCTCGGTTTCGTCTGTTTTGTTGTCAAAAACAAAAATAAAATGCACGACTTGGTTTCATGTCCTTGATCTTGTAGTTGAACTCGCTTGGTATTTAAAAAAAAAAAATCATTGCATAAAATAAGAATAGTAAATGAACGATTACCTTTTAACTAAAGTTTTTGAATTGTCCTAACAATTTTAAAGCGCTTGTTTCACAATGTCTGAGTAAAGTTTCTACTGGTTATCCGAAACATAAATTCTGCATAAAAAAATAGCAGAAAAAATGCTGCTACAAAATAATTGTTTCCTAGAAACCAAGATATATGAAAAAATATGAGGTGCAGTTGGTGGATTTCACTAAAGTCACTTCCTGCTGCTTTAAAGAACCAAGTATGAAACTGTCATCCAAATGACTGGTTTCAAAGAAATAAAGCAAAGGAAAAATGGGCGTGAAAATGGGTGGCTCTAGTTTAAATAATTGCTTAAACCCACTCCCTTGCAAAGAGAAAAAACTGTGAAAATGTTGTTTCCGTGAAACCAATAACAAGAAATTTATTTCCTGTGTGTAAATTTCAGAGTCATATATTTTCTCAACAGGGTTAATAGATTTTTCGATATTTTCATGATTGTTGCTGTATCAGTTTGGGTTCGTTTCACTCAACTCAACAGTTACAAACCAATTTGCAACACCAATGCCCAGACTATTAGCATTGTTTGCAATTGTATGAAAACAATAGCGTTTCCACCTTTGCCTTTTGTATTTGTCATTAAAGATTTTTATTTCAGTTAAAAAATAATAAATGTATAAACATTGAAAGAGCATTTGTGTAGCTTAAAAGTCCATGCTGAAAGGCAATAATGAAAAATTGTTTGGCTTTGTTGTTGCTTTTAGTACAAAATCTTTCAACAAACTTTCGTTTAATTTGTATCCGTGTATTCGTTTTGTATCTGTTATCTATTTTTAATCTATTTGCTTGTAATAAAACTTATGTATAGTAAAATATGACGAGTATGCATCAGATTCACTAACAGAAAAGGATAGGTTTCACTGAGCCTTCCTGACATTGTTTTATTTATCATAGACAGGGAGCTTTATTTATATAAGTATGAGGTTTCAGAGTGAATTGATTGTTGTATTCTTTATACAGAATACGTTCAACAATTTTTCAATATACATAATATAAAAAAATCATATTCCATCTATAAATTTTGTATTTTTTTTTAATTTCAGCTCCTCAGCTCACTGGCCACTGACTTGGATATAATGCTTAATGACCTTCGGTCATCCCCTAATTCTCGTCTCCTGTCGCCAGCCTCACGTTCGCCAAACTCATCATCGCCAGCCACGGTAGGCGGCGGTGGGGGTGGCATTAGCGTTGGCAGCGATGTCACTGCCAGTTCCACCACATTCCTCCGAAGCAATCAGTCTGTACAAATAATTCCATCGCAATCGGTGTCGACGACAACAACTGTGGTAACTAGAGTAGCGTCGCCTGTCCCAGAACACCGCTATCACCATTACTACTATCAGCAGCAATATTCAACTCACAACTTACAACAGCAGCAGTCTCATCGTCTCAATCAGGACTTCTACTACCATCGTTTCTCAAACCATCAACGTTCAAATGGATTGCGGTCAGGTAATGCACATGCAACAGCAGCACAATCATCCTCCATCCAGAACACCAGCCGAGGAGCATTCCAATCGATAGTGACTACCATCGCCACAGCCGCAACCGCAGATGGCTCCAGCTCAAGCTGCAGCCCCAGCTCCCACCAACATCAGACATCAGCGACAACGACGACACAACTGGGGTGAGTCTTATACATTTATGTATGTGTGTCCTTTGTGCAATATTTATGTCTCAGATATACGGACTAGGTACATGTTCTTTTTCCTCGAAATACATGCTGACTGTGACCATAACTACCTGTGCTGTTGCCTGTCGACCCCTTCTGAATCTTTTATATGTGCAACCAATGTTTGTGGTCAGCAATTACTTTTAAGCGCAACCAGAGGCAGTGCTCTAAGGATGAACCTGAACATCCTTAAACTTCAACTTTTATAGTCTTTCTATTGGTTTGAGGGGTGTGTCATTTTTACCCGTGCATGGTCACAATGGGTGAATAAATGGACATGGACTGGACAATGAACGATTTAATTTCAATTCTGGTGCATTATTGATAGCAAATCGAGAATAAAAAAGTTCTTTTTGTTGTTCGTTTAGAGAATCAAGCTTTTAGGGTTACTCTACTCCGAACGTGTTGAATGCCAAACATAAGTTTCTTTGTATTTTTTTTCTATTTCTTTGCGAGATGTCCTTCTTAATAGAGCTTGGTTTTTCAAAATCAAGGGTTGTTCGGTATCCATTTCCATTTAATACATCAGATTGTTCCTCCTCATTCTTCATTAGATTCCATTTCCTGACACTGAAATGTCAAAACAATTAAAAGCTTGCGACTTAATGGCCCTAAATGCCGGCCACACCAATCCTAAGTGACATTTTAAGCTACAATCCCAACTTGAGTCCATAAAAAAAAATGTGTCAAACAAATTAAGTAACCGTTAAATTGACTTTTTCACTTGTCTTTAGCTTACGCAATGATCCTTCTAAGAAAAAATCAATTTGTATTGCAGATAACGCTCAATGAAAGGCCGTGTATAACCATCAAGATCATATCAAGCCCCTGGCTATTTGAGTATAATATCTTTCGCCTAAAACAAGTGCTTTTTAACTTGATTTTTAAATAAAATGCACTACTGAATCGTACGGACTTGCTCTTGTGGTTTAAATCTACAAATAACGTGGGTAGATTTTGAAAAAATATTGAACCTGTTTGGACCTACTGCTAATTCAAAAACTGTTTAATGTAATTAGCGAAAAAGTGAAAGAAAAGTAAAAGTATGAAACTTTTTAGAAAGAAAAAAGTTGGCCAAATGTACTAAAAATTAGTTTAAAATGTACTAAACATTGTACATGTAGTATACCTCGTGGTATAATAGTTAGTAAATTGGACTGTCATGCCTAAGGTCTTGGTTCGATTCCCAGCCGCTACCACCTAAAAACAGAAATGTTTTTCCCGAAGATCTGACTCTTGCGAGGAGCTGACGAATCCTCCAAAAGTAACTTGTTATAAAAAGTGCTTCTCATCTAACCATTTGGATCTGCCAAAAAATTGTGGGTCGCCTCCATTCCTGCCAACAACAAGCACACAGGAATGGCTGAGAGTTGTAATTCACTATGATCTGGTTCTCCACGAGCTGTTGCGCAACCAATTTTTTGTATTGTGCTAAAACTATACTAAAAATGTTCTAAAAAATGTACTACTAACAATATATTAAACATGTACTAAAAATATTCTAAAATTTACTGAAAATGATCTTAGAAATAAATTTTTGATAAATTTGTTTTATAAGAAGGTTGTTTTATAATACAAATGCTTACTGAAATAAATCAGCCAAGTAGAAGGTTTAAGGATTGGACTTGTTTAATATAAAAAAATTAGTTTAAGTTTAAAAACATATAAATAAAATTTGTTGGTGTCAAAACTGAAAATTATAACAAATTCGGCCAAGCCATTAAAAAGATGTACAAGAATTACCCTCAAGATATTTAGGTTAGGTTAGATAGAAGGGCTGACAGTAATTGATCTTATTACTGTCACACTTAGATCTATGTATATCCAGATCCGTTGTGATACCCTTAGGAAGTTGTATTCCACTTAATGGGGACTATCGTGGACAAAATTTCCCATAGAATTTCTCGAATCTTCTAAAAGTGGAAATGACAACAATTTTCCACTGTTCCTTGCAGGTTCAAATTCGGTCGATCAAAATGCTCATTTTCGATTCCAATAACTTCTGAGAAAAAACCACCACCACAATTCAGTTTTCGACGATCGAAAAATCCCGTGGGAAAGCCGAAGTGTTCTAGAAAGAAGGTGTTTCTTTCTTAAATGACAGGGTGCTGGACAATGGTAAAGGAAATGTAAGATAACCTCATGTGCTTCTTCGTCACTATTGAGCCTCATTTTCTTTATATGGTATCTCAGCAAGTTGTGTCCGATGATTATGCTGACAAGGGAATGGATATGTTTTTTTGTTCATTTGCATAACTTTGTCTGTCCTCCGCTTATTGAAATCTAGCCATAACTTTTAAGTTGTGCCGCATCCATCTATCATTGATTTTTCCTAATATTTTGTTACCAATATCTTGTTCAATGCTACTTTAATATATTGTTTGGCTTGACTTGAACCAAGCGACGAACCCGTTCTTGCTCATCAGCTCTCTCGTTTCCCTGTACATCACCGTACCCTGGAACCCAGTAGAGTCTATAATGTCATGCTGCATGCTAAGATCCCTAAGCTCTTGTCGACAGTAAGCTCCAAGCTTTCAATGTATCTCGGTGGCAGAAATTGCTTTTATTGCTGCTTGGCTATCAATAAAGAGGGTAATATCAGCTCGTGGTATCGCCATCATTGATTTTTGCGTAGCTGCTTTTGTCATTGCCAAGACCTCAGCTTGGAAGACACTTCAAAAGTCCGGAAGTCTGAAGGAGCTAGCTAGTCGCAAAGTTTCTGAGAAAATTCCTGCAACTTCTGTCGTTGAACCATCAGTGAAGACACTTATTGTATATTCATCACTGAAAGGTTGTAAGTGTTCCCACTCTTCTCCATTAGGAAAAGATGTAGTGAAGGGTCTGTTGAAGTTTAAATAGGGTGTTGTGTAGTCTGTGCTGAGTATGGCCCCGTTGTGCTTTGTTTCCAGCATTAAGTCTGGCTTAGCAGCAAGGTACTGTACATATGCCGTAGATTCTTTCACGAATAGATCTAGGGGTCTGAAGGTGAGTATCGCTTCCAGTTCTGCTGTGGGGTGATTTTCCACGACCCCGTAATACCTTCGCATGCTAATCTTTGAACGTTTGTCAAGGTTTTCAGGTTTGTTGCTTTCTCAGTATCGGTCGAACTATTACCGTGTACATCCACATGATGGCTTCTCTTCAATGTAGAATAAATCTTACGCCCAAAATATTTACATTTTGTCGAAAAAAGTGGCGAAACTATGTAATTCGGTTTTTCGAAAGGAACTTTTTAGAATTTTTTGACAAAAACTGAAACTTACCTTCTGGTATTACTTATTGCAATTGCCTCTAATGTTTAAAGTCTTCTAAAAATCCTTGAAGCAGTCTTCGATAAAATTAAAAAATATACAAAAATTTTGTATGACATCCCCACGCGTACCAGATCGCGGCCGTCAGAATTTTCCTTGACAGTTCATCTGACCCTTTTGGCAAAGTCAAAAATATTGAAAAACTACTTCTAACTCAACACTATGGGCACTCATTGTCTCAAGATAGGTTTTGAGGTGAGGCACATTTTAACGTAAATCGTAAATAATTTAAATTAAATGGTATGAACCTAATTTGAATCAAATTCGTCCATCGGTGCATGCTCGATGAACCTTCACTTCACCCAGTGCTGGGGTGTGTTCCAAAGAAATGTCTTCAAAAACTTCGAAAATTCCCATTTTCTTCCATAAACCATTTCTATTTTCTTCATTTTATTTCCCAAATTATGGAGAAAATAATACAATCCATTAATTCAGCCTTAAACAAAATCGACAAAAACTAATATTTTTCAGTTAACTCAATCTTTTTAAATACAAAAAACAAGAACACAAGGCATCGCATCAGTTTAATATTTGGAATCAACAGATGAGGTCCTTATTAAATTAGCTTTTCCCTCTGCTGAAAAAATGAGTTTTATTAAAATTTTTTTGTTTCTAATAATTTTATGCAAACGAAAATTTGTCACCAAATCAATTGGTTTTTCGCTTTGTCCCCGTAAAGTCAAAATTCCGACGAAAAGGGATGTTCCCTTGATACCCTATCAATAGCCTGACTGAAAGTAGAAACACAGACTCATGGACAAAAAGACTGATGAACCGAATGATAGAATACAATTTTTTTTGTACTTCTCCATCATCGCTAGAGTCGGTTTAATACCACAAAACCAATACTTGCCCTAAAGAGCAAGTTTAAAGTCAAATCTACTATAAATATCTCTGTTCTGCGTTCTACGCATAGGTACGAGTACCTAAACATTTTGAAAACAAAAACAATCTAAGCGTGAGCTTAAATGCTCACGAATTCGTAAATCACCACTTACACAGCCACAACAACTAAATTGCCATAACAATTTTTTTTAAATTTTTTTGTTGCTATCAAGTTAAGTGTTATTTCGGGCACACGTCAAAAACACTTGTCAATTACTAACCCGCGTCTCTGTTTTGGCTCGCCCTCCTCCCTCACTACACTGGCCAATTAAATTCAAATGAAAACAATTATATGATCCGTGACTGAGCTTAAATCAAATCTGCTTATTAATCGCACATCGAATGGCTTGAGATGTTGTCGAAAAAATATAAAAAAAAAACAAAAATAAAAAAAGCGAAAGTGCGGTGCTTAGTTGGAACGAATCATAAGCCGACTCTCTAGACCAATTCCAGACCAGGTCGCACATATTATGATTGTATCTTGAATCTACGACGACGACGACTGCGAGAACTTTACATGGTAATGCTCTAAGTGTTTAAGCGAGTGTCCAACCAGCACTGCCGGACAACAACTGTGTGGCGTACGATGTCCGACGAACGGACCGAATGGCGATGGCGGTGTAATGTGGAGTGTGGTGCGGTTTGATCGAAACAGTGACGCTAACGTCGGACGACGAACGGCGACTACTGTCGGCTACTACCTCTATAGTCTATACCGAATGCCAATCTGTCAATTAGTGTCAAAAGTGGTAGAAATTTGTTTTCCCCACAGGTATAGTGCGGAGAGTAACTTAACAGGTATCGTATCCGATTGTATAGTTGTGTCGGCACGGCGACATACTAAGTCCGCGACACTCGTATAGTCGTACGAGTAGAGCGCGCAGCATAGATAGGTCTTCAAAGTGGCGCATGCAACATTTTTGATTACACCTATGGAATCCGATCTTTTTGATTGTTGACTTATGCAAATTAGAGTTTATGAGAACCTTGTTTTCAACGGTGTTGATCGGTTGTAATTTTAAATTGTTTTAAGATATTATAGGTCGTGTTGTGTCGTGGCTTGAGGAAGGATTATGTGCATCGAACGAGAGAGATAATAAGAAATGGGGAAGTCTTTTATTGAATGGACTTAAGTGTTTTTTTCGTTCTTTTCTTTTTATTGAATTTTATTAATGGTTGCGTTATGAGCTTGAGTAAGTGTATCAGGTATCACTTTATCTGATCAAAAAGATTTCGAGATTTTACGGCATTAATTCTAATAGATAGGTAGCTATGTGGAAATTCAAATTTAAAACGAAAAAGTGTTGAGGCGGGCGGTACAAAAAAAGTAACTTTAAGAAGACCTACGTAAAAATTGTATAAATGCAACGCTGTTTGTATTAAAATATGTAGTCTTATTCAGACATTTATTACCACAGTTAAAGTTACGGAATTAGTCTCTGACAGCTTAAGGACTTCAATGAAAAAAACTTTTAATTGGTTTCGACCTTTGTTACATCAAAAAAAAAACTCAGTATTTTTCAAAATTCTTTCAATGAGATATTTCGTTTCCTATGAAAAAACCTAATATTTTTTATTTCCTTATTTTATAAATGCAAAACACTGCAATAGAGAAATATAGATTTTTAGAATTTTAAAATGCCTACAAAATTTTGGAAGCTAAATTTTGCTACATGGGTGGTTCTCAGATCTCAGTAAACTAATACTTTTATGTCCCTCGGCGACTTAAGGTATTTTTATTTAAGAAGTACATATTTTTTCCTCTTTATACAAGTGTGTCGCTCAATAGCACTATTTGCCAAAATTAGAGCGGATTTTTCATATGCAATCTCTCGAACAAAAATTGACTTTTTTGGATTTTAGTATTAAGTTTAGTTCCAATGCTAAAAAAAATCAAAATTTTCAAAACAATATCCCAACTATTCGGTGCCCTAAATTGTATAATATTCAAGGCGAAAAATGGTAGCCTTGGCTTAACCCGCCCATTGAGTCATTAATTTACCCTAAATGGATAAACTATTGGCCTAAAAATTTAAAATAATAATTGTTCGATGCAAAAACCATTTGCATGCAAATAATGCCTTGATGTGAATATTTTTTTTTTTTGAAGTGTAAACTGAACACAAAAAAAAATATTTTATTCACCACACTTTTTTCGCATTTTGCCAGCCCATTGTTTTGCATGACATTTCACGACAACAATGTTTTTTTTTGCATGAAACTGTAAAGCAATCATAAAATAAAATAAATAAATTTAGTGACGCAACAGCTCATGAAGAACCAGGGCCTAGTGACTTACAACTCTCGACCATTCCTGTGGGCGTGTTGTTGGCAGGAATGGAGTGGTTAGTGGTTCTACAATTTTTCGCGGATTCCGAACGGCTAGATGAGAAACACTTATTCATGACAAGTATGCTCTTGGAGGATTTGTCAGTTCCTCGCAAGAGGCAGTACCTCGGGAAAACATTTCTGTTTTTAGGTGGCAGTGGCTGGGAATCGAACCCTAGACTAACCATTATGCCACGAGATAGTACATCAATCATGCAAACAATTAATTTTGCATTTCACCTCAATTATTTTTGACATGCGAGAATATTTGCATAGATTTTTTTTTTGCGCACGGGAACTGTAAACTTGGCTGTAAAATATTAGAGCTGCACTCTCAGTGGACTGTAAATTAATGATCAATGAAAAATACAAAAATGATTTAAAATGGACTGCACGTCCTGTTTATTGTCGAGTCAACTTAGGAAAGAATAATAAAAATGAATATAGCCAAAAGAAAACCAATTGTTTTCCCCTTCGGGTGTTTATGAATTAGGCACGCCTCCTTCTGCTCTCGGTATATAATATCGAACATTGGCTTAACACGCATAGTTTCTTGCGAGCAGTGGTTCTGTGAAAATAGAATTCTATGAGCAATTTTCTCACCTTCCCAGCTGTATATTCCTAAAGCAATTGGGATAAAATGGTGACACGGATATCCTAAATGGTGACAAAGTCTGGCTGTATCTCTAGAAATCTTACGCAAAGTATCGTTGGATTAGTGGAGGCAAGGGATTAGGCAAGGGGGGTTCTTTATCCCCTAACCATTACATACAATTTGTCTTCTTTCCGATCATTTTTTGTCGATACAAAGTGAATTGGATAAAATGAAATGAAATTGAATAATCAAGGTACTTAAAAGCTATCAATTTAAAAAAAAACTTTAAATAATTTCCAACTGAAAACAAAATCTTCATTGCAATAAATTCAACTTCATTCATTTTGTAACCTCTTCTAAATATTAATTTGGATTTTGAATTTTCTGTCAAAACACCATTTATTCTCCTCATCTTAATCGCAAAATCTTGTCCCAAAATCCTTCGAACATCCCCCGAACAAATTCCTTCACTCCTATACGTTGTTTTTCACACTCTCTGACCCCCTGCTAATTATTTTTATGTCCACTGGACTTATAAATTTATGTGTATTTCTAAATGCTCGCAGTATCCCACCACAAGAACCCATCATAGCTTTCTATACGGATGTAGGTATAGTAAAAATGTCAACTCAGAAACCATAAGCCTCCCCACGGTGAGGAACCCTTGAATTCCCTTAGAAACTTTAACCACACATATCAGACATTCCTTTGATATGTGTAGCATTCAATGTTCCGGAATGGCTCTTCCTGCTTCCCCTCCCCTTCCTCCTTATTATCAACCCCAAAAGCAGAATTCTCTTGATAAAAACATTTAATGAAACCTTTATAAATCATAAAAAGCACAAAAACCCCAACTGCATCCAACACTGACACGCACAATGGGACTGTCATCGAAGCCATATTATACAGTTTTACCACCCACAAGACTGTCAAACCAGCAAACAAAAAAAAAACACAGAGAAGGATACCTATTCTACACGCTGGCGCTGGCCGCCGCCACCGTTGGTTGTCCTGAAAATTAATTGCTGGCCATAAATCAAAACTGATTTTTTGTTGCTTGGGTTCCTATACAGTCTGTTCCATTCCATCCAGAGATTCTTATTCTATTAATGTTTGGAATTGTTTTGTTTATTATTTTTTTTTTACAGCATGTGTACTTGGCAAATGTGTTGTTTCAATTCAAGGTAAATTTAACAAATCACTGTAAATTTATAAATTTAATTTTTGACTCACAAGAGGGCGTAGAGTTCGTTTTGAGGCTCAAGTGTAAATGTAGCTACGTTGACACTCCGATGACCGGCATGGACTAGCTGGTGGATGATGTAGGCATTTGATGACAGGGACTAAAGTGTTCTTCTCACTTCTGACGGAAGTAAATAACAAATAGATTTCTTATTTATGTTGGGTGGAGATTTTTTGATTCTTCTTGGAGCATACATAAAAAGTAGCGAGAAGGCATTTCAATGTACATGAACTGTAGACAAGACGGAAGATTTTGCTATGAAGAAGTTATGACTTACCTACAATAGTAGTTGATCAGAAAACTGAAAAAGTAACCTCAATCCTACAATTGCAACAGGGTGTTAAGCAGCTTCAATAGTCCCCGTTTCATTCCCGTTGCGTTTCGAATGAAAGTGCAGATTTTTGTTGTTGCTAATGTCATTAAAGTAACCAACGAAAAATTGAAGCTTAGCATAGTGCACTGGCAGTTTTAATAAAACGAACAGCTGTTAATTTTGTTGATTTACGCACCCAGACTTAAAATTCGAATACACACAATTGGAATCTTAGCAATAAGAGTGTCAATTCAGTCACCAATAAAATCGCTAAGAAGCATTTTATTTTACTCATTTTAAAATCAAGACAACCCTGTCATGGTGGAAAGCTGGGAAACTGTCAGTTTAGTGCATTTCTATGCCATAAGTCTTAGAAGACTTGGGTGTCGTAATAAGTGATGTTGGAAATATTGGTGTTGGTTCAGGCTTTCCTTCTGGTTTTTTTTAGGTCTTTTCGGCTGCTCTATTTTGATGAAAAAAACAAAATCTAAGCCGAAATAGATCTAATAACACCGAAAACCAAATAGCTGTTAGGTCATGTTGAAACCACTTATCGATGACAAGTTCAAGTCTAATTCTAGCCAAATATATAATTTGCCAATATGGCACTATAGCGAATTCTTTAACGTGGCGATAATGTTCATCGGCAAAATCATGTGGCATGAAATCCGAAAACAACTGTGGGTAGGTTGCTGCCCAATAACGCAGCTTGTGCTTATGAAGAAAGCCAACAAGCCAAAAATGCTGAAGATTATTTTTGATGAAATTCAGGAGTTTCTTTAAACTTTTTCCGATCTCCATTCGGAGAACTTGCGGCACCTCTGATTAATTTCAATTCTTGAGCTAAATTGATCTTATAGGAGTGCAAGCTCTTAAAAGAGTGCAGGCCAAGACTTAAGAGAGATTCCCAATTCCTATATGAACGGCCGAAGCGCCAGTTCGGAAATAAACTGATTTGGCACATTTTAAATTGAAGTACTTACAGGTTACAGCTGCAATATTATCGGCACTTCAACTGCTACGCCTAAATTGTGTTGGCGCTCTCTAAATGTCCGTAGTAATTTTTATTAATTCCAAAAGTTGCTCGTTAATAAACTTCATCAATATAAAAATGTAAGTTACGCTTTGACAAACCATGAAAAAAGTTAGGGAGAGCATTTTGTATTTAAATATAAAATTTATATGCCTATTGAAAACCCCATTACTCTAAGGCCCAGTTTTTCAGTTAAACCTGAGTTAGCTCCAGAAACGAGTTTTTCAGTCAATTGAAATCCTAAGTTAACTCACTTACTTTAATGAGTTAACTCTGGAGCCAAATTGAGTACCTTTTCAGTTGTTTTGCCATTTCTATTTCAATAGTGAAAGTTATTGTCAGGTCAATTCCGTTGTGGCGCCATCTCTATTCCGATGCGTGAAAGTCTTAGAAGGATGGTATCCATACTTTCGTACATCGATGGCCTCAGATACTTGACAAACTGAAAGATAAAGTTAGTCCTCAACCGAAAAACTATTTCTGAGTCAACCCAGGGTTAATCTATTTTCAGAATTAGCTAACTCTGATTTAACACAGAGTTAACCCTAAACTGAAAAACTGGCCCTTAGGGTACTTACTCTAACGAATGCAATCAAAATTGTTTGAATTTGAGTAGTTTGACTAGCGAGCAAATTTACCTACCCATCTACTCGTACCTGGCTACTAATGCCTCCATTCCACGAATAAATACAGAAATTACCCTTTTTTCGTGTACTGAAAATTATTACAATCATTACTCAAGCCCAAAGTTCTATTGAACTTTTCGATTCGCAACAGCGACAAACGTGTTTATCAAGATCAACTTTAAGATTGATTTTTCCGGTGCTTACAATTTCGATTTTGCATTATTCACCCTGTCCAACATAAATTTTCCAAATTCAAATTTCCTGAAGAATCAGTTTAAAGCAAAGATACAAAATTAAAATCAAAAAACCAAAAACATTTAAGCAAACATCATCAATTCACATTAAACAATTCACACTCCATTATACCGGCTCGCGAAGGAGCCAGCCATAAGCTCATAATGGTTGGTGTCTGTTTCACTTCTTAAGTGATTTCCATAACAAACGGCATTACTATAAAACGTCTACGTTACTTGATTCATCATTATTCACTTACAAGTGTTTTTCGGTCACATAAACGTCAAAGAAAATTATACTTTAAATCGACATTAATTCTGTTGGTCAACCGGATGCCAGTCTTGAATCGTGGCGGCTAACTCACCCAGTTAAATGTATAGTGGAAGTAGGTTGTAAATCTTTAAGATAACGTAAGAGTCTTAATAGGTTTTGTTGCATTTCTTGATGTCACATTTTATAGTTGAAGTTGTTTTCTGTCAAATTCATTCAAATGCGAAGATGTCAATGTGTCATTGATTTTAATCAAAAGATTTGCAAGTAGAATAATTAATCGGATTCTTTAATCTTGTGCTAGATATATTCCTGTACCTGTTTGTAAGGAAACAACCGGAACACTACATCTGCTATAACAAGCTTGTGAAGTTTTTACAATTTATGGTCAGTCATTAAACTGAACAGCGTAATTATTGGTCGTTAAATTAATAGCCAATTAGTTTTTTTTTGTAATTTGTTTTCTTCCACACGCAATGCTATTCAATTAGATAATGTAGGTAATGACCGCTGAAGGTATATGAGGGTAAAAAAAAAAAGATTCTTATTCTAATTTCCAAAGAAAGAGAGATTTTAACGGAAATATGCACTAAGAAGACAAATAAATATAAACATAAATCAAATATGGAACCCTGAGTTCGTCCACACAATTAATAGACAACATTATTCAAGAATATCATATTCTTTAAGCTTCATTATATTCATAAGGTAAGAACATTGTTAAGAACCCTTTACTATTATAAGCAAAATAAATAAAACCCCTTTTTTTTGGTAAGCAGATAAGTCCTTATACACACATACAAGCCTCAACCCCAAACTTTATCTAATCCATTACAAGTACCTACAAATGCCTATAACCCACCAACACAAACATCAAATTATTGAAATAAATATGATCCCTTGAGTGGAACTGTCAAAATCTCAATTAATCCACTCAACCAACATCTAATCACCTTCATAAAGCTCACCCCACAGCCATATGCTAATGTTGAAGGATGATTTCATTAATTGCCTCACGTAACACTTGTTATCGGGCTAACAAACAGGACGCCAACGACACGACGTCAATGTTTTAAGTCCCTTGATCTCCTACCACAGTAACTACAATAGACGGATTAGCTGCGATAAGAATAGCAAGCACTCGCTGCGGCCGGTCGAGTTTTAGGGCCTACATGCTGTGCTAATAGGTATTTTTGTTCTAATAAAATTAAGACACTTTCTGATCAGATTTTGGTAGTTATCGTTACAAAAAAAGTCAATTACTGATTACATGTAATTGTAATTGAAAATTTCAATTAAGACTATGTTTAATTGAAAAAAACTATTACTTGATGTGTAATTGGAAAAATTGGAAAAAAGTAATTGAACAAAAATAAGTAATTGAAAACTTTTTTTGTAATCATTACACAATAATATAATTGATCACATAAAAAATCAATTACATTTAACAAGGTATGAAGGATATATGAAGCTTGTATCTGGGGGATAAAACTTTTCTAACGATCTATAATATATGCAGACCCGCCTTACATGATCCTAGTAAATGGTACATCTTGTTAATTGCAATTAATATTTTGTGTAGTCAATTACATTAATGAGTAATGATTACAAAAATAATAATCAATTACTTTTCTCCAATTACGTTAAATTAATAATTGAAATTCTCAATTACAAATTACATGTAATTGTAGTTTTAATCGATTACAAAATGTATTAATTACTGTTTCTCATAAGACTGGTATTTATGAGTTATCCTTAGGTATGAACCAGGATCTTAGTACCGTGGATATTCGAAAAAACATGGCGCCCGAAAGGTCACTAAGGGCCAGTTTGTCAGTGCGAGATCATCTTGGTCTCAAGGTTAAATCTGAGTTAACTCCAGAAACGTGTTTTTCAGTCAATTGAAATCTTAAGTTAACTCCGAGTGAGTTAGTGAGTTAACTCAGGGACCAAATTGATTGCCTTATCAGCTGTGGCGCCACCTCGATTTCGATAGTGAAAGCTATTGTCAGTGCTATTCCGTTGGAGTGCCATCTCTAGCCCGATGAGTGAAAGGGGTAGAAGGATGGTATCCATACTGTCGCACATCGATGGCCCTAGATTTTAGACCACTAAAAGATAAAGTTAATTCTCAATTGAAAAACTGTTCCTGAGATAACTCTGGGTTAATTAATTTTTAGGATTTGCTAACTCTGATTTAAGTCAGAGTTAACCCTGAACTGAAAAAGTGGCTCTAAGAAGCCCAAGTGTTAACATACTGTTTTTAATTAAGCGTTGAAAATGGGAAAACTACTGTGCTTGGGGCGGACATTCCACTACCCTGATCCGTCCCTGAAAAAATGCTTAACCATCTTCTGCCCTCCCTCTAACGTTTGTTGGAGCAATCGCGCATTAGAACACACATTTAAATGTCCTTGTTGACAATGTTTTGTCATTTCTTCCATCACTCTCACCGCCATACCACCCCGCAGCCGCTTCGTATACCACACCGCACCGTGCCGCCGGCCATTATTCACCACTCCAACTATTTGTGTCATCAGGATATTACTTTATAAATTGTACGTATACTTACGTACGTACTAAAAGTATAATGTAATAAATTTTCTACAAGTTGAAAAACCCTTTTTTGGGGGGCAATCGTGCGTCATGCTTTTGTCCTTGCTTCAGGGTCCAAAGGATACAAGAAGTGGAAATTAAACTTCTCGCAACAATAAAAAAAAAAACAACAAGAAACTAAAAGACATCAACCGAAACTCCTCCACAAAAGGAGCTGCTTTGGCGCTTTTCGAAGCCGTGTGTCTTCAACTTCAAGGACATACTCATTCGATCATTAGAATTACTGCGAATATGGCTGCGAAGCACTTTATGGAAACTTATACTTTTATTTGTCCTGTTTTTGGCATGAACAAACAAAAGAACATGATGTGTGTGTGTGTGTGTGTGTTTATTCTGAAGAAGACATGGGGTTTAAGTTTTTGGTCTTTGACATGAGATGTGTATGGACTACCGACTACAACTAACAGTAGAGGAAAATCTTTGAAAGTTTAAGGATAATTCCCTCGAGGTTTGAGGATGTTTTATATATTTGCTTTTGCTTTTCCAAAGGGTAGTTGAGAAGAAACATCAAACTTGGTAAATTATCGTATCGTTGTAAGCAGGATATTATTAGATTTTAGATATTAGACAATATTAGAAAATGAGTTGGGGATACCCCATGCCCATGGGGAGTGAGGCATATAAAATTGATTCGATTTTCTGATTGGATTAATGGGTGCTTTTGCTTATAGTTTTATTGCTGTACATCAAGTTTCATAATTATTAACTAGGGTAGGTATATAAATAATAATTGGGTTACTCAGAGATATTCATAAGAATGACATTTTAGATGTTTGGTTATTTCCTTTAGAATAAAAGATTTTAAACATCTGCAAAGTACGTGTACATGGGTCGTAGGAATGTATTTTTGAAAGAACGAAGTATTTGTTACATCCACAAGTTTTTTGTTTCAATTTTAAACAAAATTTGTGTTGATTCCTTCAAGATGCCATTACTGACAGATCTTGATGCGAGTGCATAACATTGATCCAATTTTACACCAACCCGAATCAAAAACCGATAACGCTATGGATGGACTCAGAAGAGCTTGAATTAAGGCCCTCCTTCCGTCTTCTTTATCATCGTGCTATTCCCAAAATACCCGTTTTTAAAAAGCATGACCATGACATGAATCACAGCTACTATTGACATACATACTTCAAATTATGAAATACCTATTTATTGTCGACAGCAGTTTTACGTTGCAATACGTGTAATAACAGAATGCAATTCAATAAGTCAAAGCTTAGCAATGCATTATGGAAGTTGAATAAACAAAAATTTTACCAATGGAGTGAGGAGTTAATATGCTCTTAATAGATGGTACATGGTGCTATCAGAGTGTACACACAGATTAGGAGTTTTGAAAACCCCCGAAAACCAAAAAAAAAGACCCAAAAACAAGCTCAAAAGATGATCACCGTCAGAGTAGAGCTAATGCTTTTGTCACCATTAAGGATATCCGTACCACCATTTTATCCCAATTGCCTTAGGAATGCACAGCTGGGAAGGTGAGAACATTGCTCTTAGAAGTAGATTTGCCCAGAAGCATTGCTCGCAAAAAACTATGCGTGTTAAGCCAAGTTTACAGTTCCCGTGTGCAAAAAAATTGAGGTGAAATGCAAAATTTATTGTTTGCATGATTGATGTAGTACCTTGTGGCATGATGGTAAGCGCGTTGTACTAACATGCCGAAGGTCTGGGTTCGATTCCCAGCCGCTGCCACCTAAAAACAACAATGTTTTCCCGAGGTTCTGCCTCTTGCGAGGAACTGACAAATCCTCCAAGAATATACTTGTCATGAATAAGTGCTTCTCAGCTAGTCGTTCGGACTCAGCAAAAAATGCTAGGTCCCTTCCATTCCTGCCAATAACACGCCCACAGGAATGGTGGAGAGTTGTAAGTCACTAGGCCCTGGTTCTTCATGAGCTGTTGCCCCACCAAATTTATTATTTTATTGAAAGCTTTTTAAGCTATTGTTTTTTAACAACAGTTGTTTGGTAATCCTGGTTTAGCTCTTTGTACACTTGGTGATGAATTTAACCCAGAATGGATGGTAGCAATATCTAAACACGGTGGAGGAATCGTCATGGTCTGGGGCTGCCTAGCCTAGCTGCGGAGATAATTGGAAAATATTCGTTTGTGAGGGTCGAGTGCATTCAAGAAATTGATGGAAAAGATGGGATTTCATCTTTAAGGCATATTTTTGGCGCTTCTAACATACGAAATGTCTTATAAAAGTAAGACAATGCACTCTGTTACAAGCCCGCCCTATACATAGATTTGTCAAAAACTGTATTTTTCCATGGCTTCTGCAGTCTCCAGATCTAAAATAAATTGGGCTCCTTCGAAGACTATTAAAGAGGCAAATCTAAAAGCTTCCCACAATATTAAAATATTTTAAATCAAGAATTGAAATAAAAACAAGTTCATTTGAGTGATCTTAGGTGATACGATCTATGCTTAAAAGGATACCAGCGGTCTTAAGACCTAAGCTGGCAACACTTCGCTACTAATTTATTTGATTGAAATGTATTTCCAACGGAAATGGAAATGGAAATTTTTTAGGAATGCCTAATACTTCTGGCCAATGCTGTATATTAAATACTGTTCTACACCATCTTGGCCGACCAAGTCATCTATTTTGTTTTATGAGCAGACTTAATTGCAGTACTTGCCTCGCAATATAATCATTGCTTATGGCCAATACATTGGGACTTACATCCACCTATAACAGAGTTTTTATGTAAAGTTGAGAAGAAGGATAGATCAAGGCTTTTCTAAATGTTTATTCGACACCCTTTTTGGGGATTAGGGATGTGATTTTTCAAGTACTACACTCTGTTTTGTCGTATTGATATCCAGCCCCATGATTTCCGCCTTCTTCTCTACCCTTGTTGCCATTTGATGAATATGAATATTCATAATTCTATGAAAAAGTAGTGTTAAAACTTGAAAGTCTTGAATGTACTGAATGCTCCTTCTTGCAGTCGTCAAAATCTAATTTAGCAAATCACATGTGTATTTACCAATGAAAAAAGTATAGATGATAGTATGCAGCCCTGTTTGATTTCTTTTATTTGAAATTCTTCTCCATTTCGATCAACAGTATGTTGCTTTGATGGTAGCAATTAACTTATCTATGAGATTATGTTTTTGAATAAAAGTTAAACCCCGAACATTTTTCAAGCCACGCCAAGGCCATAACAATTTGGTTTTATTTAATTTTCCATGTGAATCCCAATAACGTTTTTTCGTCCAATTTCTTGGAGGTAAGAAAACAATTTATTCAAATGAACTTTGTAAAGTTTTTTTTCTTCAAATTTGAACGCCTTTCTACTTCTGATCCAAAAGAACGACATACGCAAATTATCTTTTCCCTGAAATATTCCCCAATAAGAATTCGGTACATTGAGTGTTAAAAATCTTCTAAAAAAAAATACAAAAATTATTTATTTGTTCTGCAAAAACGAAGCACGAGCAGGTTTCGATCTTATTGGCGACCATTTTTAATCGTTCCTTCACTCTGTTTACGTACAATTTTAAAAGTTCAATAAGTAACAAGGAAGTAAGAGATTTTTATTTCCATAAAAGTATTTTTTCAAACAATTCAATCAACTTGTAATTAAATATTGAAATTTAAATTCATCAAATATTAAACTTCACATTATTGATGGATCACTGATAAGAAAGAGGTGAGGGTTGCGATCTCGTCATGGACACTAGATAGAGAGATTTATTATAAAAGTGTAATACAAAAAATATCTCGCTGCATTCATCTAGTTTTCCTTATCGCTATAATAAGGAAAACTTGCTTCGCTAGATTGTGCATTCACCACTCAATCGAATGCAATAATTTATTATTTGCACTTATTTTGCACCAAATTTTCTATATGGAAATCGTAATCTTTTTTCAATGCCTAATGCCAATGTGTCCCATATTTCGGTACTCTTGTGCGTTTTGTTTTTTGTTTTTGTCCATGCACCATTCAGCCTACACTGGAAAAATCTAAACCGCCCATGTGTGTCGTGTCGAATTAAGTCCAGTTTTGGTATCTCGCTCGCCCTATCGTGTGGACATATCAGCTGACAAATGTCCCACGTGAATTCGAGCAGTTCCACGCCTAAAATCGCAACTCACATGCTTGTTGCATAGGAAACCTGCTGCACCTTGTTAGGTGTCACTTTCATCCCAGAGAAAGTTCTAAAATTATCGCGAGGCAAACAGAAAAGCCAAGAAGCTGTATTTTCCAAATAAAATTACATAACGCTGCTGAAGTGCTGACCCCCATGGGTGACTTGGCTGCATCAACGAACCCATCATACATACGTACTCTCGGATACGAGTTTATTAAACCAGGACAGACAAATAGATAGATAGGACAGACATATAGACAGTCAGACTGACTGGCTCGGCAACTTGCCTGTTGCCTTTGGCTTTCGAGGATTTCGGTGCGGACTCGGATTCGGATCTGACTGACTGATTCGTTGGTATGGAGATCACGTTGAGATCTTGCACCGATTTGCGTGTGTGGCTTCAACGCTGGAGTGGGCTGCCTAGTCTGTTGATCGTATACAGCAAAGACGACGACGATGACGACTGACGTTGCTGGCTAATAAAAATGTCTAATTCACACGGCGAGCGGTGGTGTATACACAACATGTTTAAATGATGCTGGAACAGAGGACGAACCGAACATAATTTGAATACGGATTGTGGGTAATTGTCGGGACGCGCTCTGTATGCGCTGTGATTGTGACGAATGTCAAGCGTTTTGTGATGCGACTTTGACGTCAATGAGATGATACCGCGTGCTGGGTGGGTTTTCTCCATGTGACATTTAACGCAGCTGATTAGCATCTAATGTAGGCCTGGGCATAAATACATACAGAAGTATAGAAGAGAGATATAATGCAATAAAGTCAATGGACGAATTATGGTGTTGAATGGAGGAATGCGGATATCGCGTGACAAATCACAGGTGACAGCAACAAATCGCATCATGATTTATAAGTATACCTTATAAATTAATTGAATATAATTTTCTATATATAATTTTATTCTTAATTCACACAAAACAAATTATTTATTTGGAATATTAATGACAGAACTAAAAAAAGAACAGATTGATAAGCATCTGATTAATTTCGTCCGATGAGTTTATGGTCTGACAGGAAGGATGACATCACAATTCTAACTCAGCAGCAGCACTTCTGACACAAACTTCTTGAAATGGTCTAGAAAAATGTAAGTTGCTCTGTATGTTGAATTGTTCGTCTGAGTTCGTTTGTTTTGTTTGTGCCTGTCATACCAGAGCATAGCATTCATGACATCATCAATTTAGCTAATTCTTAATGAAACGTATTTTTTCTACTTTTTAGGTAGGGAAGAATGTCGAAAGCGAAGTTTTGATAATATAACTCACTCGGGCATATCCTGTAACAATCATTGTCCAAGGGCTAAGAGCAGTAAAGAGTATACAATTTTTTGGACGATTCAGAGACGTTCAAGACCATGATCTCTCTAGGGATTGTCCAATTGCATGATTAGATATGACGTTTCAGTGTATTTGCTGCGCACAATACAATATATTTCAGATGGGGGTTGGTACATGTGTCCTAAGAACTAGAAATTTTCTTTAGATTGATACAATTTATATAGTTATGTACTCGTAGCTCACAGGGCAGATATTATATAATTCCACAGATATCACAAACAGTAAATAAGATTTCCACTTTTTAATCGTGGGACCTAATACTACGTCCCAATTCATGGAGGCTTACAACTCCAAGATCGATATTGATTCTTTCCGCAAGTGAGCTATAAAGGGCCGATCCTTGCCTGGCCGGTTTGCCTGCCATTTCTGTGAGGTCTATTGAAATGGATGTACGACACTATGGATATAACCCTTATACCCCTTTCACTATGAACATTGAGATGGCGCAACAACGGAAATTGTACTATCCAAAGATTTCAATATCAAAATCAAGATGGTGCCACAACGAAAATTGGCCTCAGTTTAGTCCCTGAATTAACTTACCAAAGTAGGTGGGTTAGCTCGGGTTAAAGAAGTATATGAATTGACTGAAAAACATGTTTTTGAAGTTCAATCAGGTTTAACCCCGAGTCTAGGAAGATGTCTGTCGAAATTATTTTTATACGGGAAGCAAGTGGGTGATATTTCCATGATTTCACATTTCATTCTTTCAGCCTTAAAGTTCTACACAGTCATAGCTATTTATTATGGACATATATCGAGTGACATAGGGTGCAGAAAAACACCTAAGAAATCCGTGGGGCAGGGTCGTAAGGTCACTTTGGTGCACACGCTAGCTTCTGGATCCCTAGACCTAGACAAACCAAACAAATTGCTTGTGGGTTCATACGGCAGGACACAAATTCAAACCATCTCCTCATTTCCACCACAACAAACAAAATTTTACTACCTCTCCTGCCCCCCTTTTATTCAAATTTGTTTTACGGGTATTGAAGTGCAGGCCATCTTCCTATCGGTTATACTCTGAAACTGTTCACCCACAGTATCTTGTTTGACGATAGGCCCCAACTTTTAGCGAAAGTTTTTCTAACTAAGCTTTATTAAAGTAAAGGTTTGGAGGCTTTCTTAGCCCATTCTTTAATTTAAATATTACCAGTTTATTTTCTGATTGAGAATCAAACTAAGCTACGAGTACCTTGCAATGGAGACTGGATAATAGCGAAAGTGTTCGACCGTTGAGTCAGTTATCATTCTTTTCAATTCAGTTTTACTTGAGTTAATGGTAGCATAGAGTTCCTAGACATCCCATTTTTGTAATTTTGTTTATTACATGAGTGAATCCTTTTGCCTGCAATATAGTATCGAATTATCAAAAAAGGGAATCTTCTGCATGACTAATATCAGAAGAGTGGAGACACAACACCACCCTCAGATGTTCCACTACTGAAGTACCTTCTCTAAACTAAAGTGAACTACGGATTCAAAAAGAGAATGAAGCAGGACATTTTTGATAGCTCCCCCTACATCTAAAATGGTAGTAGAGTGTATTCAATGTTCACTGTTTTCTCAATTGTTCGCACTTTTTGGTCTCTATTGCCAGTGCTGCTAACTTACTTATCCGGCTCCTAAATCATGAAGGTACGCAGCTTTCTATTCTCTACAATTCCGAGCACGCTCCTTCAAGTTATGTACCTAGACAGCCTTCTAGCATCCGTGATGATTAAGTCTTTAAATCGGAGGTGTGTTTTCTTTGTTCTTTCCAAAAACACTCATGACTCGAACATTTTTTTTCCATTTCCTCGATCTGACCGAGCTTATGTTGTCGACGTGATTTTTTTTTCTGTATTTTATCTACATCTTGATACAGCTTAAGTAGCTTGCGGTTGTATTTTCTCCCCATTTGGCCTCCTCGCACACAGAACCAAATATCTGTCGGAGAGTCTTTCTTTCAGAAGCGTCCAGTATCAACTGTTCGTTTCTGCTTAGCGGGATTGGTAATATGAGGATTTTGTAGAGATCAGGTTGGTACTCGGAATTCGCGATTATTTGTAAAAATTTTTAGTTTTATGTTTTAAACAATGTTTGTATATGAAAATGTTCATCATTTCGAAAAGTGGGGAGTTTCAGTATTTTTCAAAATGGTGGCAATTCAAAAATCCAAATCCTTTTATGAAAGTCAAGGTCGAAAGTCATGAAAAAAATTTACATAATTTTCAAATAAATAGAAAATACTGGAGTAATTAAGGCCCTCATTATGACTTGCGATTCGCCGAGTCTAACGTTCGACTTAATTCGAAGGTTAGACTTTTCAAAAATAAAAACTGCGATTTTGTTCAAAATCACCATGAATTACAGTTCGACATTGACGATATAGCCGAATGTTTGCCTAAGGTATTGAGTAACGTTCAAGTTTTCCAAATTTTAGTCATTTAGGGCGAACTTAATTCAGGCGAATCCCAAACGGTAATTCCACATACTCACATTTGACCGCTCGATTTGGCGAATCGAGTCATAATAGGTGCCTAAATCTCAGAACTGTGTGCCTACATTCAAAGCTCTCCTAAATGTCAGTTTTTTTCTTAAACCTCTTGAAAACTTGTAATCACTTAAAATTCAATTTAATCCAATATTTTCTCAATTTTATAATTTTGTATTGCTGGTAAAACCATAAAGCAAAGCATTTTCTTAACAAGCGATTAAATTTATAGAAAAAATAAAATATGTTACGAGCTGGGCAGTTAAAAAAAAAAAAAAACATTCTATAGAATTCTGCCATTAAACGTTTTTGTTCCTTCAGAGACCGCAACCATACGTATTAAAAAATACAACGACTCTGGAACTTCAAGGGAATATAAAAATAAAAACCCACAAATCCTCTCCCCCGCACACAAAAGGTCCTCTTCTTTTTTTTTTTTTGCAATGTCCTTTAAGCAACAACCTGCGCGCATGCAAAGACATATTTATGTCCGTTTTGGCCATAATTTCGTTCCGTTCTGTGGGTGTAGCAGCTCACGAAGAATGCTTCCAAAGATAACACCTTTTTGAAAGAGCACCATCATCATACAAGTGCACATACTCTGTTCTTGGTTGTCCTTCTGTCGCCGGATGGCCATTTAAATTAATAGCCAAAATTAATATATGGGCTTCATAAATTATTCCTAATTGCAATTTAGTTTGTCAGGCATAACACATTCACATTCACCCGGTACCTACTGCTGGTACCCGTAAAGTGAATGCAAAGGCAAAAAGAGGGTGGGCTCCAATAATTCTCCCTGCCGAAAGTCCATTTTATATCATACGTCATCCCGTCACCATAAGTTCGTCGTCGGTCGGTGCGTCGCAGTCATACGTACAATTACTAACAATGTAGCCAGAAAATCGCAACGCGCCATAAGCAAACTTCAGCAGCCAGATGCAAATTTTATCGATCGATTAATTACAATTTATTTACACAAAAATTACCCATAAAAGTGTCAAGATGAATTGATTCTGAGTCGATTTACGCCTCCGGGATTTACATGTTTCCGAGAGACTCAATATTTTGTGTGGCGCATGCATATAGTGAAGTATATCAGTTCAGTATCTTGATTTTTGTTTGTGTGCAGCGATTAATTCCATGTGATCGAGCGTGATAAGTTGTTGTTGTTGATGTTGTTGGCGTGTTGCAGAAGCTGTGGAAACATAGCTCAAGAAAATGAGTGTAAACAACCAACAACCTGCAGCGTTAGTATACAGTTGATAGACACAATCAGGGGTATGCAATCTTGAATCAACTAAGTGAACGAGTAAAAATAAAGACTTAAATAGTAAAACAGTTGGTCTGCTTGTTTACTTTGAAAAAATATCGATTTTTACCAATTTACTGTCCAATTTTTTTTTATGAAATTTGACAGAATTTTGGACTAAAATTGGTAGAATTTGTTAAATTTTGGAAGTGAACAAACAGAAAAAATTTCAGTTCGTTCAAATTTAATAGTTCAAAATTTCTCAGGTCACATGTAACGTGTGTCCTAGAGGAAGACCCTCACCATAAAAGCCTGACCTTATAACTATGGAGCCGCGTTAATATCAAATCGTCTAAATGACAATAACTCAGTCAGACATTTGTGTCCTAAAAATAGGGCAATAAGGAACTAAGACCTTCATAGGTAAAAATCAATAGATCGGTCATTTAAGATAGAAAAACCGCGGAGGGCTATTAAATTGGAGGGGGGGTGCAAAAGCACCTTTTTTCGGGTTTTTTCTCAAAAACGAAGCAAAATTTCGAGATAATATTGAGAACCTTTTTTGTAGGCAGTAAAATTTACCATCGAAATGGATCATTCAAAAATTAAAAAAAAATTTAATTACCTACAAAAAATGTGAAAAATCACATTTTATGTATTTTTTAATTTTTTGCCTATAACTTTTTTAACTGCAGAGATAGATGTATGCATTGCACAATATAAAGGAAAGATAATTTGATTTTCTTTAAAATGACATATTCACAAAAAGTTTTGGGTAATAACAGAGGATAAACGGTCACTAAACTTAAGCTGATTTTAAGATTTAAAGTAAAATATATGGCATATATGGCATTTATGGCAATTTTGAGAAACTTGTATGATGATACGCTCAAAATGGGACATACAATTTTTTTTGCAGTTTAAGGTTTGGCAATTATTTAATTTCAAAGTTTAATATAATTGCCATGTCAATTTTTGTAAGCCTTTTTTGAAAATCTGTATCTTTTTGAAAACTGATCGTATTGAGTTGAAACAAAAAGAATTATACAGTTTTAAGTATTTATTTTATTTTGAGATTTGTTTGCAAATAATAAGATTCTTACATGATTTTTTAAAGATTTTTTTTGTAGAAATTATTTGTTTGACTCTTCACTATTAGTTTAAAAAAAGTACAAAAAAAATTACTTTTTGTGGTCTTTCGGTAAATCTTTTGTTACTTTTCGCATTGATAAGATACTTTTCTGACTGAAAATGAAATAAAAATTATATTTTTTCAATAAATTTTTTTTAAAGTGTTAAGTTTTTTTTTTTTTTTTGATGAAAAATTTTCGACTTTTTTTATGGAGATGAAACTAAATTAAATCACTTTGGAATGGTCGTTCAATAGTTTCGTTGCTCCATGATACATTTCTCTAATGCTCTGTTTGCCTGAAGGAAATCGTTTGGCATATAGCAAATGAAAGACGAGAAAGACGCTTCTAGAAATGCCGTTTCTTTAACAAAGGCATTTTCTGAAAAAGCAAGCGAGCCGTTTTACTTTCAATTAGACTCGCTGAATCGTCCTGGCACTCACTTCATTTGGTTTTTTAGGTTTCAAATCCAGAGTACAGAAATCGATTTTGTTAAGCTTTCCTAACCAAGGTTCTTTTGTCTTTAGGCTTCATTTTCAATGGGCATCCTCAGCTTTCAGGAACTTTTCTGGTTTGGAATTAATTGAATATTATTTTTGAATAGCATGTTAGTGCTTTTGCATTGTTTTGGATGGATCCTCCCTCTTTGAGTAAGATCAAAATGCTTGTACGTTGAACTTCAGCGATATATTTTTTTAAGTCCCATAATGTTTGTAAGTAAAAATTTTAATATTTTTATGAACAATATTAGAATATCAAGGCACCATTATTTACCAAAATTTTATTTGTTACAGACAAAAAACTCGTTTTAATAAAATTTACTTTCAGTGTACCTTTTGTTTTTGCAAACAAAATCAATTTTTTAGCGTACTAATTGCATTCTTTGTTTTTGTGGAAAAAATATAGGTACATAAAACAATTGGGGTTATATAAAGATAAATTAGTTTATTACCAATTACTTCCATTTCACTTTCAAACGAAATAGTGGATCTGTAAAATATCATTTGAAAGTAGGTAGTGAATCTTTCTATTATTTTGACCATAATTTAAAATGATGATAATTGAAAACGAAAAAGACAAGATTAGATTTTTGACCGGTTAGCCCACTGACGATTTTTTCTTCAAAAACTATTCGAGTTAAATTGTTGGATTGAAATTGATAAGTGGTACGCCAATGAGTACTTAAAAACCACATCTAAAGAATAACTCATCGTGCAAACAATTTGTAAGCGTCTAATTTGTAGGAAATTAAACTATCTTTGTTTTGGCCTTGCAATATTCAGGTATCTGTGAGGTTTTTACTTTCATAGTTGATTCGCCAAAATCATCCTAATCTCAGGGCTAAACTTGATGAGCGTTTTTCAGTCAATTTAAATTCTTAATTGACTCATCTAATCTTGTGTTAATTCAGGGACTAAACTGAACAGGCTTTTTGACAGATGAGTGTTTGAAATCTATTGGAATTTTTAGAAAGGATGGTTTCCGTTAAGGTGGCCGCTATCTCTCCACTAAAAACTTTTTCTGAGTTAACTCGTGGTTGATTTATTTTCAGGAATAACTAACTGTGTCTGATTCTCATAGTTATCTCAACACTGAATATAAAGTTGCGTATCTATTTGAGAGTAAAAAGAGTGTGAGTAACTCTCAAGCATCTCTCGAGAGTAAAATTTGCAAGTGCAGTCAGTCATGCAATAAGCTCATAGATGGCTAGACAGTTCGAGAGTCACTATCGAGAGTCTTGTAGTGAGATACATGGTATGGTATTCCGAGTTGACAAAAAAGCAGAAACAAGAAATGCAGAGAGAATTGCATCACTTGTTGACAAAATGTGTGAGGGAGATAGTATAACGACATACGCAATATCATAACATGTATTCTATATACCTTGGGAATATCCCTTTCAAGGGAACCCCGGAACACCATTCCAAAAGCCCTTGACCTTTTTATGGAGAGATTATTAAAAATCTTTACATTTTATGCGACCTACGAGTACTTTCAGTGTTCAAACTTTTTTTTTTTTAAATTAGAATTGGATATCTCGAAAACCTTATCCAATCCACCATTCGGGACAAAAGCGTATAGTCTGGTTTCTTCGGTAAATAAATAAATGTGTTGTCGTCTGAAAAATTGATATTTGAAAAAATGAAATTTGATCCATTAAACGCAACGACATGAGGTTTGCAACCGCTGGCTGGCTGGTTGGTTGGCTGGCTGCTTTTTACACAATCATTCTGCAACATTGCCCCCAGTGCGTTCAATCACACTTAATTGAACCTGGCAACGTACACAGAATTCATTGCGCAATGAGCACTCTGGCCACCTTAACCGCACAGTCAGTCCGACCACAGAGATCGACACCAATTTCTATAAAACAAGAAGTAAGTTGGTATGCTTGGTGTAGACCACGACCCGTGCCATATCCTTTTGAGCAAAAAATGTCTTCAAGTGGCCGCTTGGCTACGCTTGGGCTTAGATTTGAGTGCCACCAGCATGAGCATATTTTATTAAAGTGGATCTTATTAGACTTACAATTATCTGGAAAGTATATGTGTGTAGGCGTCCAACCGCTTGCTACACACAATCGATCCGGATTAATCAAATTAAGTGGCAAATACAAATTTTCGATTTCGGGGGAGATTTCGTTCGTCCGGTCAATTCTGCCAATTGGAAGATCGATTGACTCTCTAGTAGCAATATTACAGGTTACATGTAATGAGCTGGTAGTTTTTTTGTAGCTTATGGAAAGATATTTGATTTAGTGTCTTGACACGTCCACCAATGGAAATTGATAAATTAGTGTTTATATGGACTGTCGCATGATAACCGTTAATTTATTATCCTTTATCTTGGACACACTGCCTCAAACGATCGTAATTAAGTAATTGAGCGCGAGTCTAGAAGGTGGTGGCATATTTTTTGGTAAAGATTGGTTCATGCGGACTGCCTCCAGGGATACCAGAACCAGATTTCTGCCAGCCAGCGCAGAGCAGCGGTCCATATATATTAATGGAGCGATCATATTTCGTAAGACGAGGTGATCAATTTGCCTCGAAATCATTTATCTGCGTGAGTAATTTGTTCGACAATGATTGAGAGAGATAAATTCATATTAACGGGTTGTTGAGGCACTTTAATTTTTGGACACTCAACTGCTGCCTGCTGCCCGACCGGCGACTAGGGTGAAATAAATTACTTAGTTTGGCATGACATTGGGTGACAGTTTGACGTATGTTGCGTTTAGTTTTTAGTTTTCAACATTTCCTCCAATTCAAATGTAATTTTGTGGGGTGAGTGTTGCGTAAGAAAATGTTCACACTTTCTCAATTATTAACAATTTACATATATTTGAAGATGAATAATTAATGGTGAAGGATGGTAATTTAGGTAATTTGTTATGGAACTTCCTTAGAGAAAGTTGCATTAGGGACGGATAGAAATTGCAAAGGGTCAAATAATCAACAAGACACAGGAAGCGCTTTGGTTGTGGGGTGATTAAGCAATTATTATAAATGAGAGGCTTATTGCAAGTGTTTAATCGATTCGAATCGAAGAGACTTTTACGTAGACGATTTAAGGGTATTGGTCAGGGAATATGATCTGGATTTTTTAATTATTTTTTAATAATGTAACTTATTTTTAAATCTTTTGAATAGAAACATGAAAGTTTCATTAAATGATTTGAACAGTTATTTGGTTTTAGTAGGAATTAAGAGTTAAGATAAGATATTTATATTTGAATTATTTTGACAGTTTTTAAGAACGTTGAATACCTATTCCAGCACAAATATAGAACTCTGCCATTTATTTCGATTTGTCACTGAATTTGACTACATACTTCTTATATTTGAAGTGTTCTTATACGCTGGCATTCCATTCCATCCGCCCAACTCATCGGAGCTCTTTTCGAGTTGGTAGATGGAAGACAGTATTTGTCCCGCCAGTTTCTTAAAAAAATGTGAATCTTTCTGCCCCCTGAACTACTGACCAATTGCACTTATTTTCCTGCATTCCAAGGATATGGAAACGTGGACTAAAAATCAGCGTAGGGAATATTTTGATGTAAAGTACCTATCGTGGACTTTAGGTCTTAGTACAGTACCTATCGTGGACTTTAGGTCTTAGTACAGTACCTATCGTGGACCTTAGGTCTTAATTTACAGTTAAAAAGGTCACGAAAAAGGATGGAATATCTTGAAGAACAAAAGCTCTTTAATGACCGGCAGTGCGCTTTTATAGCAATATAGATCCACTGGGGCCTTTATACAATACATAAAGTGCTTGTTGAACAAGTGAAATATTCAACCACTTTTCAAAGTTTGTGTAACACGGAACAAAAAGTTTTAGATACCTTACACAATTGTTTTGGCTTCTTCCAACAAGTGGGAAACTTCATAAATCATAAATCAAAATAAAATTGTTGAATAGTTTATAAATTTCAACTGACGGTTGCGGACTTGTTCAAAGTCAACAAGTAAGAAATAAATGTTTGCCGGAAGATTGTTAAGATTTTATTAAGTGGTACAAAATCTGGTTTTAAAAATGTTTAAATTTTTATTCTGAATCGAACAGTGATAATGAGAATCGAAAATATAAACATTTATTTAAAAAAAAAAAAAAAAAAAAAAAAAAAAAAAAAAAAAAAAAAAAAATACTTTGAAATAGAACCACATGTGATGTCCGTATATAAAGTTTGTCCACTATTAAAAGAAAAGCTCTGATTTTTCGGAGACTTTGCGACTCATTGTATAAGAAATACTTGTTCAACAAGTCGAGAAATTTTTTTGTCAGTTGACAATTATTATATTGTTACGCTTTTTATTGAGTAACAGAAATTATTTTCACTTGTTGAACAAACAGAGTTGAGCAAGTAATTGTTGACTAGTTGAATATGTTGTTCTATGTTATAGGCCCCTGATAGCATATCCCACCAAAAAGTACCACCAGTTCCTTAATCAATTTAGAAAAACAAACCCTTAAATAGTTTTAGGTAAGAAACTCTCTTATCGGAAATGTACCTAAGCATTTGGTCTCTCTCTTTCTTTTAATTAGAAGTAACATTCCGGACCGTACAATTCGTGTTGTTTTAATTCTGATATTCACAAAATAAATGGTGATGTTCCCCAAGGTTCCGTTTAGCCTCGGACACTCCTTATCTCCAATTGCTTGTGAAATGAATTGCCTTACTCGATTTTTCCTTATATTAAGATGTACAAACATTAAAGTGTAATGAGCATGTGCATCGGCATCTCCTTTAAATTCACTTCACTTTTCCTAAACGCTCGCGCTGTATTAAATTGAAGTGACAAAATTTGCATATAAATGTTTCTTGCCTTTTACCCTGAAAAAACAGTGAGTAGGGACATTCCTATTCTAGAAAACAATATTATGATACTTTTATCAGCTCTGGCTTCTGGGATATTCTGGGGGGTCGCCCTAAAGCGTATTTTGAAAAACCTGAACCAACCCTGACGAGCCAGTTATATGTTTTTTTCAAACCTGGGGTCGCCTTGAACTCGCCCTGAAGTAGAACTAGGTTTTTTGCTGGGGTGAGTTGAGGTAAAGAATAAAATGTAATAGTGACAGGACCTCTGATGAATTTTAGGTCAACTTTGTGTAAACTTCAACGGAAAAATCTATTGAGAAGCTTCTACGTATAAGCTTCACCAAAACTAGCTTTAAATACATTTCTCCCAACTATCGAACTTAAACCAGAAAAACTCAGAAACTCACTGTCCTAAAAGTAATAAAACCAAAAAGTTAATTTGCTTTCAAATATTTCTCAGGTGCTTTGTTTACCCAGAAACAATTTTCCTAAAACCTTCACTTAAACTCTTCACCTCTAATAACATTTATTTATCCTCCTGACACAGGTGTTTTCTCCTTGCTTCAAACAGAAGGATCATAATAAGTATCAATTTTGAAGATAATTTAGGTCTTTTTGTTGTCATTTATATTTCCAAGTCAAACTCTGATGATGGTTAAACGCATTTCATATTCATTACCCCAAAAATCTCCAGCTAGAAATTTCCTGAACAAAAACAAAGAAAAGCAACATTATGAGAAGCGGCCTTCGTTTAATGTCTTTTTATAAAGAAACAACTCGTAAATTTCCCTCGAGGAGCATAAACTATGAAAACAAAAAGTTTTGTTTTTGTTGCTGTTGTTGAACTTTCGACTGCAAATGGAAAAAGTTTTTCCTTAAAAAAAAAAAAAAAATAAATATGGAATGAGATTTCAATTTACTTAAAGTTAATTTTTGAACCTTTTTGTATTGCACAAATATTATACTTTAGTGCGGGTGTACCTTAGTTGAGGAAGGAATCCCAAAAGGTTTCGTTTGGGGATCTGAGACTGGGCTGTCTATTTGCATAGCAATATGTTTGCTTTCTAAACAAAATCAAAAATAAATCGGTAATTTATTTATTTCAACTTGTCTTGGATTTTTGTAAGGTGGTTTAATGAAGAGATTGTAATACGTTACATATTTATGTTCAGTCCAAAAGTATTTTCAATTTGCCGAAAGGCCTCTATTGTTTTGAATTTTTTTGCAATTATAATTTATGGAAAATATTAAAGCATCTAGATAGCTAAAGCGCTCTGTTTGAATTAAATAATTAAGTATTTGTGAGTAGCATACAAATGGGAAAATAATTCCCTGCATAATCTGGTTGGTAAGCCTTGAAGCTTCGATCTAAATTTGCCTGCAGCAGCCGTAATGACTCATAAAATTAATAAGTTTATTTGCATTAGTTTCACGGAAAACTTAAATAACTAAAATAAAATCGCCTAACCATCGATTTCTTTTGTGATAAAATTTCAAGATTCAACTCATCAAAGTAACCTTTTAGTTTTTAAATTCTAAATCCCACTCTGTAGTATCAAAAAGTCATCAAATTATCTCATACTGTAGTTCCTACATAGATACTTTCAATTTTGCAGAAAACCAGTTTGATTGATGTCAACCGAATCATTTTGACCGCCAAAAACCTAGAAATTTATATCCTTCTTCCACAAAAGTTTCTGATCGTGATGATAAGAGTTCTAAATGACCAATTTATTAAGTCGAATTTGAATGAAACAGACAACTCACTCATCAAAGACTTGCCCACACACTTTTAACTGACAATGTATAAAACATTCAAGACTAGAGAAAAAAATCCAAAGCTATTGGAATCAAAATTACAATACATATGCGGGACTGTGGGTTGTTGTGACGAACCGATGACAAACATCTCAAGAATTACTGAGACTGTTTACATTGAGGCGTGGAAAAGATATTCATCATTGAAGTCGAGATGTTTGGCGTCGAAATATCAATAAAACTGTCGGTAGTAATACCTCATCATCTGTTCGTGTAAATAAGACGCAAAGCGATAATAATCTTTGGTTTATGAGGTTTGTTTATTGAGAGTGAAAATAGAATTTCGCAGATGCGATGTAATCTTAATTCCTATACCTACTTTATACTCGTACCTATGGCAGCGAAATTCGAAGAATTTCCGAACAAACAAACCTAAATCATTGTTAAGGGGTTTAATTTGCTTTTTAAAATATTTCCAAAGGAGATGACTTTGAAATGTTGTTTATTTAAATATTTTTTATTTAAAGTTTTTAAGTAAACAATTAAGTCAATGATTTTCTTTAGCTCGATTTATTAAAATAAATGCAGTATCATAGATGAGATAATCTTTCCAAATGTTTTTTGGTGACGGGAAATTCGTTCAAACTATTTGTCTCTTTATGACTCTTTACAAAGAGCTTGCACTTTCGTTATCTTTTGTGTGACAAAAGTCATAAAGTTAGAAGCACACATTTTTAAGAAGTTAAACTGAAATTTCTCCGGTTATGTTGGAAAGAGAACAAAAATTTGTAAGCCATAAAAGAGATTGATTAACGTGCTATAGAAAAACCTTAATAAACCCTTCATGAAAAAATAGTTTACCGGACCTACGAGCATAAATGTTGACTAATTTATTTTTTTAGTAGTCTTATCGGGTCATAAGATTAGAAGCACTAACAAAAAATTAAGAAAAAAAAAAATGGTTTTGTTTGTTTTTAAGATTTATTTCAAAATAACTTCAAAAACTCGATCTTTAAGAGAACTAAACGGTGATGCCAAGTAGTTCAGTGAAATCTCGCTCCAGGCCAACTTAATGGCATTAATCAGCACTTCCTTGTCATCGTATTGTTTCCCTCCTTCGTAAACTTTCAGTGTGATCCATCGCCACCCATTTCCTATTATGTAAAGGTTCAGTCTCCGGTGAATATGGTGGCCAAGGCAGCAAGTGAACGTTTTGATTTTCAATAAAAGATTTAACGATTCGAGCAGTATGGAAAAGTGCGTTATCTTGCTGAAAAATCCATGAGGTTGTTGGTTTTCGGAAAAGCTGAATTCAGCAAGGAATTGTAGCTATATCCAATCATCTTTGTACTTTGAAAACCATAACCCCTCCCTCTTTGGTGTATCGGTTCAGAAAACGCTCCTCTTACCTTAGATCATGAAAATAGTAATTGTAGCCATCTGGTCCATCCAATTTAAATTTATTTTCGTCAGAAAAAATTACTTTTCGCCAATCTTCTGATCTAACTCCATGCTGAATATTCCAGGTCATGTGAACTTTCGCAAAACACAAGCGATGTTTAGTTCCTGGAATCATTTAGTGGTGTTTTTTAAAGCTTTAGTGTCGCTTTAGGTGTTTCAAATTACCCGGATAACAGTGGATAAACTTGGCGTAACATTAGCCTGATGCCTGATTTCAGTCGCTGAGAAGGCTGAGTTAAATGCATTTTTTTTTATTTTTCGGGTTTCGCGCGAAGTGGAAGAAATGCTTCCTTTGTATATTTCCCCATCAAATGTTAGGTTCTTTAAATAATGGCCGACAGCATGCACTTCGGTTGATTTTTCGAGCTATAGCGCGATTTGAAAGTTCTTCAGAGTGATAAACATCTACTTTTGTCATTTCCTCCAAATTCAATAATTTTTTCTTTCCCATTTTCAATATCATATACAGCAAAGGGTTCAAAATAAATATATTTTACCTTTTATATAGAACAAAAAACTTACTACTACACAAAAAGAAAAACCGTTGATATTTTAACTGCTTCTAATCTTATGACTTGATTTATTAGCATTTATTTTGAATATAATTTGCAAATAGTATTGAAATTCATGATTAACTTTCACTCTTAAAAATTCTGAATTAAGTTGTAAGTAAATTAGTCTTTCTTCCAAAAAGGTTTATTTTTGTGAATCAACAATTTACGGCAATAAAATCAATTTAACTTTTCAAAAACGTCTGCTTCTATTTTTATGACTTCGAGTGTACATGGTCAAAATTACACTAGAGGACGCTTGAAGGAATTTTAAAATGACAGCATAGTAGGCTACCTTTTCATTGATACCAAAAATGGCATTCTTCAAGGCGTTCTCAACCTTTCAAAGGTCAGTGTAAAACGGGCGCCTTAAATACTCAAAGCGCAGCATATAAGAAATAAAATTAAGGTCCAAGGCTACTCTTTGAGATTGTAGTTTTGGAGAAATCCATCACCCTATAGTCCGGACCATACGTGTAAATTTTCAAGTACAAGTACCAGTCAAGTACCCAGTACCTTGTACTTGTACTTGAAAAAAAAACAAGTACCATGTACTTGGTGCTTGAAAAACACCAAGAACAAGTATTATATGAAGTACTTTGTTCCAAGTATGTACATTTTCAAGTACAAGTCCATTTTAAGTACTTTTCAAGTCACACTAACAAATATGTTAGAAAATCGGGTCCTTGTAGCAAATCTTGTATCGTTGTTTACAGGCGGTTTCAAAACAGATGCTGGGGCATCCTCTCAGAAAATCCACCCATAAACAAGTCATTGAAACTCCTAAACTTTTGCAGTATTTTCCAAGCAGCAGTTCTTGCAATTTGCGAGACCGCAAACTATCTTTTCACATGTGAACTGACGAATAAAAACATTGACATCTTCATAGATAGCCAGGCGGCATTCAGAGCCATTTCGTCCATTGTCACTAAGTCAAAACTGGTTAATTTTAGCAGTAGTGAATTAAGATTGCTCGGTGAAAGAAATTCAGTCACCCTTGCATGGGTCCCAGGACACCATTACGTTTATTGAAATGATAAAGTAGCTGATTAACTGGCCAAAAACAAATCACTTGAACCGAGCCAAATTGTCCCCTGGGTACTTATGCCACTGGAGCAGGAAAAATACAGAATTCACAAAAAATGTTCTCAAAGCCTCTTACGACAGATGGTCAACGATTGATACCCTTCGGGTTTCAAGAAGTCCTTTGCCAGATACTACAAAGAAAAAAACAGTATTTACTAAAGCTGAGCAGGCCTCAACTGTCTCTCTTGGTTGGAATCCTTACGGGTAATAACTCAATGGAAACCAACATGAGTAGAATGGGCATCAGCACATCTGACTTATACAGAGGATGTCAGAACCGAGAGGTGGAAGAAGGATCTCTCACTCACTTCCTTTGTGAATACCCCAGCCTAGCCAGAACTAGGAAAAGTGCCCTCGGAGAATACTTCGTCTTTGCCAGTAAAAAAATCCTCAACTACATCCAGTAATTAGGATGGTTTAGAGAGGCACCTCAAACTATATTCCTATATTTTCTACACTCTGAATAGCACAATGGATCCATAAATAATTACACAGAAGCAATGAAGTATAAGAGATTCGGCAGTTTGAAGAAGGGACATATTCGTAAAAAGAAGTTGATAAAAATCAACATTTTTGACTTTAAAGCCTAATACGCAGATCAAGCTAAAATTTCGCTCCCATACAAAATTCTCTCCAAAATTAAGCCGAGCTAAAATTCAGTCAAGCATTTTAGTCGAGAGGTACGCAGCTCCAGCTAAAAAATCAAATTTTTGTTTCTTACTGTACTGGACCAATCTGTCAAAATTTAGCGCGTGGAATAATTGTGCGGCACATTAATTCTCGAGCTAAATTGTGGCAGGTTCTTATATTTGTGAGATTTGCGTGAGCTTTACTTGGTGAAAATGGAAATTAAGAACGAGAAATATTCAAGGACAAATGATTCATCAATGCCAAAGAGAAAAATCTATTTTAGTTGATTATATTTACTTGAAATATAAACTTGAAATATAAAAGTAAAATTCTTTAAAATTGTTGAATACGTTTTTTTTACAGAAAAACAGCTGTTTTTTGTGATGTAGTCTCCACAACAATTTTATGTCAAAATTTAGCTAGGATTTTAGCTGGTGTTTGGAGAGAAAAGTGGGAGCGGAATTTTAGCTCGATCTGCGTACTAGGCTTAAAGCAGGGAGACGGAAAGGATATTGGAAAGTATTTTTTTTTTTTTCACTGAATTTACTTTTTTGATAAATTCTTAGTCCTTATGATGACCACAATGAAAATAAGATTGAAATTAAATATGCAAAAAGTTATAAAGTTTTTTAATTTCCTTATCCCCTTCTTCAAACTACCGATTCAATTAATAAACTACTAACCATACCTAAAAACCTACCTACAACAATCCACAATAAACCAACTTCCAATACCTCCAAAAACATTTCAAGCACTTTCTTCTTAACAATGGCAACACAAACTATAAAATACCTACATATGTGATGCATCTTGCAAATCGCAATATTCCAAAACCCGAATTCGCCGTATCATCGTCCCATTCCATGATCCCATCAACAACATCAACAACAGGAATGAAAGAAAAAATTCTTTCATTCATGCATGCAGTCATGCTTACTCAAACAGTCAACCAACATCTGTGTGTGAGTGACTGAGTGTGAGCTTTTTCGCTCTTGCAAGTTCAATCGTGCACTTTCAGTCCAGTTATTTATTCTTTTTCTTATTAAAAGTGAATTTCACAATGAATTTGGTCCGCGATCGGGTTATTTAAAATATTTATTTTTTGTAGTAAATAGTGATAATTTGGTGGAAAATTTATAAATTAATTGTTTTTCAATGTGCGTTAATCATTTTTCTTTAAAAAAAATATGATTTTTCTTTACTTAAAAGAGTGTTTTTGTAAATTGAAATCCGATTTGTTTTCTCGTAATTTTTTTCCATAATGGCGTCGGGTCGTAGCTTCGGCGTCGGTGGCTCGGTATCTCGGTGTCTCGGTGGATCAGTGTCAGTGTTCTTTTGTCGTTGCCTTTCCTTCTTGCCGTGGCTCGTTTCCGTTCGTGATTGGTGGTGTCGTTTTATTAATTTTTTTTCGACCGTTCAAAAATTTGGTTTGATTCTAATTTAAATTGGACATTTTTGTTCCGTAAAAAAAGTGTTTTCCTACTGAAAAGAGAATTGTTTTTAAGGTAAACTAAATTATTTTCATTAATTGATGTGTTTAATATTTTTAAAAATTTTGAATAGTTTGACACCTTTTAAGCATAAGGCTCCTTAAATTTTGGCATCTTTCAACAGGAATGATCTGCAAAGTTTAAATTACCTATTGCCAAGTTCTTCAAATTTATTTTGCATGTCCTAAGGCCCTTTTGACATCACTCCCCACAGGATTCCCATTGCATTTCCATGCAAAGATTGTGCTAGCAATTCGATGACGTCGCTCTTATTAGGAACGTACATAGAAGCCACATCTTCAGTGCGTTTGAAGTGTGTTTTGGGTCATAATCTTTTTGGAGCATGAAGGGAAAATTTCCTCAAAAACTTCAACAAAAAATTTTCCAGTATATCGATATATGTATGTAGAGAGATCATTGTTTTCTATACCCACAATACCTATGGATCAACACTCAACAACGAACAAAAAAACATCCTTTAACCTAGGTATCTACATAGATATGTATGTGAATAGGCAACTTTACATTTTTATCAAATAAAAGCCATTTTTCTAGTGCATTTTTATCTCCGCTTAAAAAAAAATTTGGGTTTTAAATACAACAAAAAATTGGTATAGTTCCGTATGTTGTATTTAACATGCTATTTTTTTCCAGGCAAAGATAAAAATGCATTTAAAAACAAGGCTATATTATACCTAATACCTATGTAACACTGAAAACTTCGATGTCATATTTTTTTTAAATAAGGAGCAACTAAGTTTCTATTTTGAATACAAATCAAATAATGGATATTTTCAGGAAAATGAGATCTCAGAAAAATGTCTGTCAAATTACAGAGGGAAGAAAATATGGATTCGCTTGCCCACTTTTTGACGGATAAAATTTGCTGAGCCCTCCGAGATCACATTTTCCTTAACACGCCAAATGATTTCAGTACTTAATTTTTTGTGTTAAAATGCAACAAAAAATCAATATTCCAAAAACACAGCTGCATAACTCGTCGGTTGAAAAAGTCTTTGAAAATTCTATTTCCTATTTTACACATCTATTTGTTTCTTCGATTTATTAAACCAGAAATCTAAACAAAACATTTTTTTTTTGTATTTCAGCTCCACTAACCGAACAGCACCAGCATCAGCCCACAACGAACGAGACGTTTTCTGGTAAGTCAGACATCCTTTAATATTCTTTACTAAATTATTCACAACACAGACAAATAGCAATTTCTATAAGAACATCCTTTTTTCAATTTAACTTCACCCTTCTTCTGGACTTTGTGTCGCATCGTCATTGTCGGAATCTTTAAGAAAGAGAAAAAAAACGTCCAAGCGAATTACAATTTAATTTTTCACTTCCATTCAATGGCTTTCGTTCGAAGATAACAATCAAGAATGTCTTGTCATTCATTCTATGCTCTATAATCCTGGTTGGTGGTTGATAGTAAGTACAGGTATTGGTCGTGTAGAAGGGTTTCAATGAATTAGCACAGGTCTGCAAAAAGGTGTCTGCCACCATACCTTCCCAATGCTGGCACCCCAAGAACGATTCAACTAAATCAATTTGTATCCACACGGCCTAGATTGATTTTACGATATAGGAGTGAGACTCCATTGTCCTGGACTCGTTCGAAGGATAAGAAAATCCACCTCGTGCTCCAGCAATTTGTTTTTTTCTTTTCTCCGGTTCACGAAGTTCTTCTTTTCTTTCGGTTTTATTCCACCCTTCTTTTATTTTTGAAGATACTTGTGGATTGTATCTCGGCGTAAATTATGGGTTTTCGATAATCCTTTTCATCCTTTTGGTTGCGGGTCACAGTCTTACCTGTTGGTTATTGGTTTAGTTGTAAACATGGCTTTTATGTGACTCTTGTGGCTCAATAAAAAAGAATCGGCCGAGCATGTTTTGGTCGTAAAATTTTATTTTCTAACCTAAAGTTCCAAATTTGTTTGGTTTTAACCATAAAAATAAAAACATCAAACTCTTAGCAAAGGATAACTTAAAACCAATTCTTATAAGTGAGCTTCTTTACTTTTAACTTTTACGAGTTGCTGGTACAAGTGAATAAATTTCATCACATCCCTTGCCGCCGACGAAGACGGGCGACAACGACGTTTTAACATCAACATTTTGAGTCATAAATTATATCCTTTATGTTTTTCAAAGGACACGGGACTTGTGAAAAGTATGATGGAAATTCATAATAATAAGAAGCGAAAGTGTGAACAAAAAAATAATAAACCGGAAGAGTAAAATTGCGTGGAAAAAGGCAAAGAAGTAACTAACAGCTTTTCTTTTCGCTATTTTTTTGTGTCAGGACATTCTGGAGTGCCAAACGTATAAATTAATATATATGTTTGTGCTGTTGATGGTGACGATGATGATGTTAGACTATGAGGGGCCAACTCTGGAGTAGTACATTATTATTTAACTTTGATAAAGTTTAGAAAAGCACTTTGGTTTGTAATTTATGTTGTTGTTTATATTCTTGCGTCAAGAAAGACAAACTCATGAAGTCAAATTGAAAGATTTTAAGAACTTTAACTAAAGAAGCAGTCTAAGGATTTTTATTTGAATATAATTTATTTATTGTTATTTTAAGGAACATAAGAAAAGAACAGGCTTAAGTTTACCAGAACGCAAATTGGATATATTTACTGCTACCCGACCCCAAGCATGAAGTTTCCACTCATCTAGTTACAAGCCTTTTGGCATCCACATAGCTTGATTCTTACACCGAAGGTTCGTTCTTCTTAGACTCTTTGAACTTCAGAACTGGCATTGGAATAATCGTAGTAAATGTAGTCGATGTGATAAGATTTTTGGGCACCATCTTAATACAAACTCATAGAGTTGCAGTTGTGTCTTCATCTCCATTTGTCCTTCACACCCTTAGGACTAAGTATCAATCGAAGATTTTTTTTTTGAAAGAGACGAATTTCAGTTGCTTTCTGACGTTTATAGTCTAGGCTTCGGTCGTAAAGATTTGTTTCATTAGAATTTTGCACTTCGCCTAAAAGTGAGGAACTTTGAACCCATTTGTTTCACTTGACCAAATTTGCAAAGACTAATTTTCCACTTTAACTTGAAGTTTTTGCTATCCACAGTAGATTTGTCTTAGCCGGTGGACAGATTTTTGAAAGTTTAGTACGTTCACGATCTGGTCCTCGTTAACTTCAAGGTCAACAAAATTCGTCTGGTTTTTAATCGCCTGGATTCTATACGGACACGTTGGCTGTGGCCGATGATCTTAATTGTCCGCATGCTCTAGCAGTTGGAAGAATGAAGGAAGGAAGGATCTATTGAAGATTGTGCAGTCTGTGTCTGCCCGGTGCGCAAGAAAAAAACGTAATAGCGCAGGGTCGAAATGCTTTGGATATTTGGAATAGTTCGGAAGAGTTATTCGTAGTTATTTTTTTATTTTTTTCCTACGGATCAGTTTTCCTGGGATACCGATGTTTAGCAAGGAAATGCGATAGTTCCTTTCCAATTAAATCGTCATTTTAAGAAGGTGGTAATATGGAGCTGACAGTCCAGACATCGGACATTTTTCTTTCTACTTGCAACTATTATATAGATTATTGATTTGATGCTTGCAACACATCTCCTCAGTATTTGAAGAGCTTCGTTGGTAATTCATCAGATCCGGTGGTCTTGTTGCTTTAGCTGTTAATAGCTTAGTCTACCTATTCTTCACTGGTTGCTGAAACTATGTAGATCCTCGTTGATTTGAGGCAGGTTCTCTGCTTGCCCTATTACTCACTCCACCCCGTTTACCTGCTGTGGAAATGCTGCTTAAATAAATCTTCTATTCGATGTGCTTCGGCGAAGAAGTTGCTTTTGTTTTCGAAGAGCTTTTTCAGTCTTGAAACCTGGAGCCAGTTGCTTGGGCTTTTTATAAGACCTCTGGGTGCTTTTTTCGATCATGAGACTTCTACGTAGGATCTTCGTCTCCCACCATTTTTCGCTTGGTACTTCTTATTCATTTTCTTATGGTGGAACAATCCGCAGGGGATCAAGTCCTGAACCAACAAGTTCCTTCCAGTCAAGTCAGTCCCTAGCTTAATGTCTCCAGATTATACCTTTTTTACTTTAAAGTATAGTCAAACTCGATTTTGATTTACCACAAATTTGCCTCTTCAAAAAATTGAATGTAGTTGCAGCTTGCAGCAAAAGTTGAATTTTGTTCAATTTCTGCTGAACTAGACATTTTTTGCTACATTTACAGCTTCACATTGTGGCACTGTATACAATTTTTGTTTCTTCTTGCTTAGACAGTGCTACACGCCAACACTACAACTACACTATTCTGTTTGGCCAGTTATTGTTCCTTAAAGTAGGTATAGAACTGGAATAAAAAACCAGCCTAAAAATTTCTCTCGTTGATATTTCATTGGTTAGAGAAAGAGGGCTAATGAAAAGTTCTAATTTAAATTTTTAACATTTTTAGTTGAAGCTCATTCTGTCAACTAATTGGTGTTTTTATCCAAATTTAAAGGTAGTTACTCAGTCCTTGTCTGCACAGGTATGTACCTGTTCAGGTCCATTTATATATTTTATATATATAATAAAACAATGATAGTTGAGAGTGAGATATGTATATGTACTATATTTATGATGTTGTCGGTTATCGGGCTATGCAAAGACTGACTCTTGCAAGTCAGTTATCAGTCATGAGAAGCATATACTCTACATCTCCCCTTTTAAGTTTATATAATAACAATTCAAAAAATAATGTAATAATAATATTATGAGAGTAACATAATTGAATAACATTTAAGTTAGGCATATACATAATTCATAGATATTTTTTAAAACTATATAAATTCAAATTGATCAATGATAATTCAAAAAACTATAAAGCATAAAAATATAAAAGATATATGTAAAAGATATACTTCAAAGACTTTAGTATACAAATATGATACATATATAAATATATAAAATAAAATAAATTGAATAATGATTTAAATTTATTTTTATTTTTTTTTTTATTTATTTTTTTTTTATTTTTTTTTTTTTTTATTTTTTTTTTTTTTTATTTTTTTTTTTTTTTTTTTTTAAAAGTTAGTTTTTTAAATCTTTTTTGGCACGGCTTCGAGTGTTGTGAACTTTAGTTTTAGATGTTTCTATTAAGCTATCGGGTTTTGTTTGGCAAGGAAATCTCTTTCGTATATGTCTAGAATTTCTTCTATATGTTCCTCCCCTATCCAAATGAACTAGGTAGCATCTTGGTTCTGCTAATTTCGACACTATTGTTCCCGGAAGCCATTTTTTATCCAAAGATTGCATCCAAACATGAGTACCGACGCTGAATTGTTTTTTAAAACTTGCGTTCCGATTATAATAATGTTTTGCTTTTTGACTAGACTTCCAGATGCTGAATTGGGGTTTTTTTGGAAGTTTAGGTTTCAAAATTTCATCATGTGTAGGTATTCTTGTCCGCAGTGTTCTGCTACACAACAGTTGTGCAGGCGAGTAACCAATTTTTGGAAGGGGTGTATTCCTATACTCTAGAAGCAATATAAACAAATCTGTTTTGGAAGCATGACTCTTGCGGAGCATATCTTTACTGATACTTACATACTTTTCGGCTAAGCCATTTGATTTAGGATGATAAGGGCTACTAAAAACAAACTTTGCGCTGATTTTATTCGCAAAAGCCAAGCATTCAGAGCAATTAAATGGGTTATTATCCGAAATGATAATCTTTGGGATTCCATGGGAAGCAAATGTAATCTTTAAAAGTCTTATAATTTCACTGGCCGATTTATTTTTGATTGGTAGCAACTCCAACCACTTCGAAAAGTAATCAACAATGACCAAGTAATAACAATTCAAATATTCTAATAAATCTAACCCTATTTTTACAAACGGTGTGTCTGGTATATCATGAAGAATAATTGGTTCCTTTCTTTGAGAAATCTTAAATGATTGACAAACCAAGCAGCTGTTAATAAAATTTTCAATTTGTATGTTCATATTTTTCCAAAAAAGTAAATTCTTTGCCCTTAATTTAGTTTTGTTTATTCCTAAATGACCGTCATGCAATATAATCAAGTATTCATGCTGCAAAGATTTTGGAACTACTATCCTATTCATGTAAAATATAATGTCATCTTCAATAAACAAATCTATTTGCATTCGGTAGTAAAATTTCAAATCACTTTCAACTTTGCTTATATCTCTAGGCCAACCATTATAAATTAATTTCTTAAGCTTATTCAACTCAGGATCTTTTTGAGTTTCATTTTGAAGCTGAGCTTTTCTGCTATCACTAATATTTATAGAATGAATAACTTCATCAAAATTATCCTCACTGTTTGTTTTAGTGCCTGTTAAGAATGACCGCGAAAGCAGATCTGCTAAATGCAGATACTTTCCTGGAACGTACACTTAATCAAGTTTGTACTTCATTAGTTTAAGTTTCATTCTCTGTAGCCTTGTACAATAAACCTTGTCTAAATCTTTGCAACAGATAGTTACCAGAGGTTTGTGGTCTGTTTGAACTGTTGTTGGCCTCCCATAAATATAATAATGAAACTTTGTACATGCAAACGTTATCGCTAGAAGTTCTTTTTCTATTTGGGCATAGCCTTGTTCTGTGTCTGTTAGTGCTCTAGAGGCAAAACTCACAGGTCCTTCCGACAATAAAAGACAGCAACCAAGCCCACTTTTTGATGCATCGCATTGTAAAACTATTGGTTTATTGATATCGAAAAGCCTTAGTACGGGAACATTTGTTATTGCTTTCTTTATTTGATTGAAAGTGTCAGTATGTGTGTCTAACCAAATAAAATCTCTATCTTTTTTGAGTAGATTTCTCAGATTTTCTGACATTGTTGAAAGATTTGGGAGAAAGCTTCTAAGATAATTGATCAAGCCCAGAACCCTTTGCAACTCTTTTTTATTCGATGGTGGTTTCATTGCCAGGATGGCTTCTACCCTATCGGGATCTGGGCTCATACCTTTTTCAGAAAAAATATGACCTAAGTATTTTACGGAACTTAAATTGTGTTGGAATTTATTTGAATTGAATTTAACACAGATGTGTCGAGCCTTATCAAAAACTCTTCTAAGGTTTTGATCATGATCTAGTTGATCCCTTCCAAAGACGATTAAATCGTCCAAATAAACACAGGTTCCTTGAAGCTGGCCAAAATATTGATATGTATAGCGCTGAAAAATTTCCGGTGCAACGCAAATGCCAAAGGGCAACCTACAGAATTTAAAACACCCAAATGGGCTACTAAAAGTGCACAAATCGCTTGAATTTTCATTCAACTCAACCTGCCAGAACCCATTTTTTAAATCTAACACGGAAAAGAACTTCATTCCACAAAGTTTCTCCTTTATATCTTCCAGTTTAGGTATAAGAAAATGTACTGGTCTTAAGGCTTTATTAAGATCTCTTGGATCTAAACACAATCTAATTTCTTTGTTTCGTTTTTCCACTATTATTAAATTGCTCACCCAATTTTTTGGAGTCTCTACCCTTTTGATAATGCCTTGTACTTCTAATGTCTGTAAAGCAGTTTTAACAGGTTTCTGTAATGAAGATGGAATCCTTCTAGATGTTTTAGTTGTAGGTAAAACAGAAGAATCTACTTGAAGGTCACATTTCGTAGGAAATTTGCCAATCCCTGTAAAAATGTCTTTATTTTCTTCGATTAAACATTGCTTGTTATTTTTTATCATATTTATTCTTTTAATAAGATTCATATCAACGCAGCTTTTCAAACCTAGCAAAGGAACTGTGTTCTCTTTGACAACATAGAACCACGCAATTGAGGGTTACAGAGCCAAGAGGTAAAAGTTTTTTACCACCATATACCTCCAAAATCCCTTTATTTACATTCAGCATCTTATTTTTAAGCAAGACAACATATTTATACGGGATAACATTAACTTCAGCCCCCGTATCAAGCTTTAATGCAATATTAACATCTTCTATTTTAATAATTTCACTCCAACATGATTTTTGTTTGCTTGTTAAGGAATATACGAAAAAGTTTTCCTCACCTGAACTTGATTCATCTGAATTGATTGATGGATTTTCCGAAAATTCATTTACAGATAATTCTGAAACTTTTTGTTTAGTTTTGCATGCAACCGCAAAATGATCTGCCTTTTTTGCATTTTCCACAAAATTTACCTTTGGCGGGGCAGGATCCTGGTTTATGACTTGAATAACACCGCTCACAACACTCTTCACGCCGTCCTGCATATGCCTGTTTAGGATAAGAAAAATTAGAGTAATTATTAGAAAATTTATTTCTATGATCTCTATTAAACATTTTAGTTTTATTTTGTTGAATATTTTTATTAAATTTTGATGAATGGTTGTTAGTATTTCTAAATAATTTTTTGTTAGTATTAAGTTGTTTGAAATTTGATGTAACAGCATCCACTGTAAGATTCCCGTTTGATGATGACTCTGCTGATTTTCTACTTTGTACGTCCTCCAGTCTATGTTTGTCCAGTTCGAACAAACGGCATTTTTTTATCGTATCATCTAAGCTGATGTTTCCCACTCCTAACAGTTTCTCTTGACAGGCCTTAGATTTTATACCAAAAATAATTCGGTCACGAATAGCTTTATTTAGTTCGTCTGATGAAAATTCACACGACGTTGATAGATGTTTTATGTCAGTGAGAAAATGATCAAAGCTTTCATCCTCTCTTTGAGTGCGGCTATAAAATTTATATCTCTCGTAGACCTCGTCTTTTTTCGGGTTACAGTACATTTCAAATTCATCCAGAATGCTTTTTAGAGTGGCATTTTCGTCTTTGCTTATAGTAAGAGTATTGTACACCTCAAGTGCATCTTCGCCAATGACATTAAGTAGCATTGCTACTTTCACTTGTTCTTCTTTTTTAGTGCTTTCAGAAGCAAGCATGAAAATGTCAAACCTTTGTTTGAACTTTTTAAAATTTTCGGATAAATTTCCATCCATTATTAATGGAGCAGGTGGTTTGAACTCCATTTTGCACACGTGTTGCTCAGTCCTACTTTGGTCACACGGGATATTATTTAAAGAATTTTTTCCTTTTTTAACTTTTTTGTTGAAGTAGATCTCTTTTTTCTTGTCGCTATCACTTGAATCTGATGCTGATTCAGAGCTTAAGAAATTACTTTCTGACAAAGACACAACTGTATTTTTTACGTCGAATTCTATTATCTTGCACTCAATGTCACTTAGCTCCGATTCTGATTCTGAGCTTATTATAACCACTGTACATTTTTTATTTCCTTCTTTATCTTTTTTGATTTGTGAGCGCGTTTTGACCATAATCCCAAAATTAAAATAAAAAGCGAATTAAAAATGTTTGTTCGATATCGGCTGCGCCATGTTCAGGTCCATTTATATATTTTATATATATAATAAAACAATGATAGTTGAGAGAGAGATATGTATATGTACTTTATTTATGATGTTGTCGGTTATCGGGCTATGCAAAGACTGACTCTTGCAAGTCAGTTATCAGTCATGAGAAGCATATACTCTACAGTACCTACTGTAATTCTTTATGTACATCGTCTCAGAAAGAGAAACTTAAAAATATATGCAACTTTAATTATTATCTTTTCATTTTTTTTCAACCTTGTTCCTCCCTTCAGTCACCAACATCGATCCGAAGTATACAAAGTTTCAGATTCCTCTTGAAGTCTACCAAGCCACTTTAGCTATAGCAAAAGCTCTATAAAATTCAACCGAATGGAATTTCTGCAGCATCAACCACGAAACCACATCCCATTTGAAACTTTAAAGGACGCTTGTTATGTAATCCTTGTTTTCCAAAGAATGCGGTATTTCTACTGCTTTACAAGTAGTCACAAGTATTTGAAGAGTATTTTGGTGGGAAACACGCACTAGGCGCATATTTTTGTGGCAAGGATTAAACTTTAGCCACACCGAATGATTCATTTGCAGATAAAATACTCTTCCAAACCTCAAAAAACACAAAATATTCCCCATTTTGGTAGCTAAATGATTTAGGTAATCGTCCTTAAATTTATGCAAGCAACAAAAAAAAAAAAAAAATAAGGAACAAGAAAGAATTATTGCAGCTAGGAAGATATTTTTGAATAATTCATGAGAGCGGATCCATTGCTGCTATATAAGGGTTGCTTTACGATACGACGAATTTAAAATTATCCCAAAACGTGTCCGTGTGGAATGGGAAAGTTCTTCCAAGTGAAAATTGATTTTTCTTATTTCGCTCGCGTGAAACATCAAAATTTACCTGCGATTCAGATGTAGATGGCAGGAGTCTGTAGAAACAAGCCCGATCCGTGTTAAATATATGTTAAATTTATAAAAAAGAACAAAAATAGAGTTTGGGTTTATATTTATTGTAGAAATTGGACATGGCCACTACGTGACGGGAAAATTCAAAATTTCATTTACTAAAAACTGCTTCTCTTAAAATAGGGTACAGACACTTAGGATATTGGATTCAGTTGAGGAAGAAGATACTCGTATTATTGTTTTTGTGAGAAGTGTCTTATGGAGTATCTACGAGACAGATATATGGGAATGGGTTGTGTGTTCTTTTTTTTTTGAAATTTATTTGGGGTACAGAAGTGCTGTATGTAGGTATTTCTATCTTTGGCAAAGGATATTGAATTGAAATGGCATTGCGACATGTTGTGGAGTATTTAGAACCTGATATCAAAATAAATCACATTGGGTGGAATATTGGTTTAGAAATTTTCATAAGATCTAAATTAGTTTGGTTTTACTTTCGACTGACATACTGTGTTTTCTTAGTTTTTAAATTCTATAAAAACTTTTTAAGTATTTTACTAATTTTCTACAGACTGTTAGCTAGCTGGGATTCTACAAATTATTAAAAGTCCATGAAAAACGTGTTTTCGAATTGCTTTGTTTATCTGGCGCTGCCAAAGTGACCATGTGATCATTTTAAAATGAGGAACCTTGTATTTTAGTTTTGAATGCACTTAAGGCCAGTTTTTCAGCGCGAGATTAACCTAGTCTCAGGGTTGAACCTGAATCAACTCCAGAAACATGTTTTTCAGAAAATTTTTAATCCTAGTTAACTGATTTAACTCAGGGACTACGCGAATGTTGAGGGTGATTTTTGCTGTCGCGTCTTCTTAATTTGATCTTATTGCAATAGACGTCAGATATGCTCCCAGTATTCTGGATGTCTGAACGTTCCGAGGGGCCACCATTGACTTGGACCATTACTTGGTTGTATCTCAAGTACGAATGCGGATATCTATGACGCCACAACACCGAACGGATGCTGTTAAAAGATTTGACGTCACGAAGTTAAAATCGCAAGAGATTGCCAGGACCTTTGTTGACCAAGTCACTCGTAATCTTTCAATAGCTCTGCCACCAGCACGAACTGCCGGGGACCAGTGGAGACACTGTCAAGAAGCCATTAGAAGTGCCGCCACCGATGTGCTGGGTTTCACTAGGCGACCACGGCGACCACAATGAAATCCCTGGTTCGATGAAGAATGCCGGCTGCCCATGTAGCCAAGAACGAGGCCTACCAGTCAAAGCTGCAAACAAAAACCAAAACTGCTGAGAGAGCAGCCCGTGGGCTCTATAGGCAAAATCGATAGGGGGAACACCGACTTCTGAGGAAGAAAAAGAGAGCATGCGAAGCGGGCAGTCGAGTCTATTGAGGATTGTAGCGGTAGGGGGGATGTTCGAAAGTTCTACCGAAGGGTGAGGCAATCTACCCAGGGCTACAAAGCCAGAACGGAAGCCTGCCGGGACAAGAGTGGGGATATGGTTGTAGACACACAGTCGGTGTTCTGGACCTGGAAACAACACTTTTCTAGACTGCTAAACGGCGGTGATAGCCAAAACTTCGCAGTGAGACAGAATAATCTATTCAATCTGGACGACAATGGTCAAAATTTGTCTCCACCCGACCTAAATGAAGTGCGGTTAGCGATAGCTAAGATTAAAGCGTACAAGGCTGCTAGTGCATATGGCCTGCCAGCCGAGCTATTCAAAGCAGGGGGAGATGACTTGGTAGGGAGTATATACCAACTTATCTCAAAAATTTGGTAGAAAGAAAGTATGCCCGATGAATGGAACCTCGGTATAGTGTGCCCCATCCACAAGAAAAGAGATGCTCTGAACTGTTCCAACTACAGAGGTATAAATCCCCTTAATGTCGTATACAAAATCCTGTCATTCGTACTGTGTGATCGCTTGAAACCGTTTGTCAACGATCTGATCGGCCCCTATCAGTGTGGTTTTATCTTTATCGATTTCAAAGTCGCGTATGTAACGTAAGCAGAGACGAACTGTACAGAGCGATGTCGCATCTCGGCATCCTTGCTAAACTTGTACGCCTGTGCAAGACGATGGAGAAATCTTACTGCTCCGTCAAAGTCGGTAAGAACATCGATGTCGAGAAAGGTTTGAGGCAAGACGATGTATTATCATGAAGCAATTGTACGCAACTCGCAAATCAACAACAGAGGTACAATTTTTCAAAGCTACTTGCTTATGCAGATGATATTGACATCATGGGGAGAACGAAGCGAGCTGTTACCGGCACGTTTGCAAGTATTGAATCGGAGGCGGCTAAAATGGGTTTGGCTGTTAATGAGGACAAGACGAAGTTTATTCTATCATCGAGAATGGAATCTCAACATCGTCGGCAAAACGTCACGATGGATAATTTCAACTTCGAAGTCGTCAAAGACTTTGTCTTCCTAGGCTGCCCTATCACATTGCAAAATGATATCAGTGCAGGGATCAAACGAATAATTTCTCTTGCCAACCGCTGTTTCTTCGAGCTAAGAAGGCATTTGAGTAGTAAAGCAATCTCTCAAAGAACCAAGGAGACCTTAAATAAGACCCTTATCATCCCGGTCCTGCTGTATGGGGCAGAAGTATGGACTCCGTCAAAAACGGATGAGAATCAACTTGGGTGCTTTGAAAGGAAAATTGTTCGGGTGATCTTCGGTCCAGTCTGTATCGATGGAGTATGGTGGAGAAGATTTACGACTGCAAAAATGCTTCTGAGTTAACTGAGGGTTAATTTATTTTCAGCATTAGCTTCCTCTGATTTGATTGGGAGTTAGTTCAACACTCTTTGAACTTGATGCTAAAATGACAGATAAATTAATCGTACTTTTTACTATTCAGTATTGACTTATCCCTGTGCTAAGGAAATTAACAATTATTCAATGAACATGAACACTTAAATTTCATCAATACGAACATTTGAATGTTTAATTTTCATTTAAGCTTCCCAAACTCTCGTCAGAGTAATAATTCGGAACCTAAAGTCAACTAAAGCAGTATCCATTCAAACCACTTTCCAAACCTCAAAAAATTCAAACATTATGTTGGAATTTTGCCTAAAACATACGAACGTATGTATAATAATATCTTTTCAAAAATAAACAGGCTCAGGCCTCAGCATCTAAATCATCTATTTTGTGTCGTTATTCAATCCGCCGCCGCCGTCGGTTGTTGTCGTCGTGTACTTTAACCACATCCATTGTGGGGTTATAATATTCACGTCCTATTTCGACATCATAGAACACGAAATATCACAAAGTCTCCTACCACTGAACCACGTATAAACTCACAGGTGTAAGTAACACTCCCCGTAACAAAATAGCAGCGCGCGGTTAAACCTCAACTAAACGACACACAAAAAAAAAACATCCTTCTGATCCTAGAAAGTAAATAGGCATCACCTCACCCTCAATTTCCACAACATAAACAATGGGGCTCCGGTTAAGAGTGTGTGTCATAAATTCTACCCTTCGAAGCGGCCCAAACCGAACATTTTATGTATCACAACCCCCACAACCCGGTATCATTCGTTACTTCAGTCGTAAGAAGACGCACAATACTACCCGAGAAGCATGAGTAACTGTGAAATCCAGTGTGAGACTGGGGGGCTGGGGGTGATAAATATAAAAATGAAACAAGTGAAGAAAAGTTCATCTGCAGGTTGGGGACACTAAAAAGTTTTCAAGTTAAAAAAAAAATTCAGAGTGCGCCTAGAAATATGCAAAGTAACAAAAAACATCACCGAGCACGAGTTATTCATTGAGCGAGCAGTGAATATTTTCGTTTTCTATTCGACGACGACGGGCGCGATGACGACCGACGACTAGACGTCACAAAATATTATTAATAAAACATCTCTCGGCAGGTGGCAAAGCTAACAAAAGGGTCGGAGAGTTGCTATTATTTGGTTCGAGTGGGCTGACTTTTTTTTTATTTTTTATTTTAATGGTACATTACAGGTGATTGAAGGTGTTTAAGAAGTTGATGACAATGTTGTTGGGAGTATTTTAGAAATTCTATGAAAAATATGAAAAGAGGTTTTCCATCAAAAGAGGTTCAGTGACTTGTATAAAATATTAAAAGAAAATTTAGACGTGTAGGTACTCAAATATTGCTAAAGGCTTTTAAAACAAAGGATAAGAAGGTTTTAATGTTTTGTTATTCCTTCTTTTTAACGTTTCAATGCGGTTACTTGAAATAAATTGTTTTCAGGTGTGTTTACCGCAAAATGTTAGACAAACAACATAAAAATGTTGATGGATTACTAAAGGTTTTGCTAGAAAATGGGTTCATTCTTAATTCTTGGTTTTTTTTTATACTTTCGTTGTTTAATGGGAACTCCCTACTCCCATTTTTTCGGAACTAAGATTCCTCCATATCTAAGGAACTCTGTAGGTCTGTTAATGGCTTAACTGCTGATGTTGATGCTTGACGTTATTGTGATCTTTTTCACGTTGCTGACTATACTCACGAGCAATGACTCAGCTGACGAGTTCAGGCAATTGCTCTTATAGCCCAGGGAATTTAGCCTTTCACTTTGAAAAAATTCCGAAAAAGCCGAATTTTTGTGGGGAGCTTTGTTTTCCTAAAAAGTAACGTAAATTTGGGCCAGATTTTGTATAATTTTTGTATATAATTGGGAAACAAATTGTAGCTTAAGATAACAAATGTTATCTCTATATTTCTTTTCTCAAGACAAATTCTGAAAAAGATAAAAACCAAAGTCAAATGAGAACAGTGGCGGGCGTAGCTAGAAATTTAAAAAAAAATTAAAAATTCCTTCAATTCACATAAATTTGAAAATTTTAAATACAGAAATATCATTTTTTCAAAGCACTTGAAGAGAAAGAAAAATTTAGTCTGCACTCGATTCCCAACAGTATATTGAGGATAAATGAAAACACCCCTGCAAGTTTGAAATTTTCAGTTTTATATTTTTTTTGGAAAAAGACGATTTTAAGGGCAATTTGGTAACATTTGGATCAAAATAATTTTTTTCGTCAAAAAATAGTCAAAAAATCGGTCAAGCGATCAATTGTCAAATTATATTGAAGGATGGCTACAATATCGATGGATTAAAAAACCTGTAATAATTCAAAAATTTTTGAAGTTTTTTTTAAAAAAGTGATTCTAGCTCAATTGATTGACATTTAGATTAAAATGAACTTTTCTCGCCAAAATATATTTTGTCTCCCACCAATCAAGCCATCAATTGTCAACGTGTTCAACTATGACTATGATGTCGATGAATTTAAAAATAAAACCTCTAAGAATTCCAACATTTTTGAAGTTTCTTACTTCTCAGGAAAAAAGTGATTTTAGGGCAATGGGTTGAAATTTGGATCCAAATTAACTTTCTCCGTCAAAATAACTCAGTTTGCTGACTCCAACTCGGTCTAACCCAGTTTGGAAATCAGTTTAAGTTTTTTACAAAAAAAAATATATTCCTTGTGTGTATGTGGCCTTTTTGTACCCTTTCCAATTAGCTACGCCACTGACTGATTTAAAATAGCTGTTCTCTTTATTATATTCTTATGTCATTATTTTCCTTACGCATTTTATATAAAATTTAATTATAAAAATTAAGTGGAGACTTTCTTTTATCTTTTCACATACAGCGGTTACAACTGTCAAATTTTGTGCTGGAGCTGCGTAGCTTGAAAAAAAAAAAATCCGAGATAAAATATTCAACAGTTTCTACCTTAAAATTAAAAAAAAAAAACTGATCATTGTAAAGAAAAAAAAATTTGAATTTAGGAAATGCTCAAGCCGTCAAAACAGAGCTTTCCACCAAGTTTCAGTTTTGTCGAAATTTTTTTAGTAGTTTTGCCATTTTTTGTCTTATTTTCATGGGCTATAAAAATAGAAACGGAAAATTATTAAAAACTGCGCAAAGTCTCCAGCCTAAACCGACCCAGACTACAATCTTGAATAAAATATTGCGCCAGATAAGATCGCTGCCATTTTCCAACTAAAATGACAAAAGACCAGACTCGGATGACTCACGCTAAAGTTTGGCTACTATAAACTCGTAGATCTGTTTGCAGAATTTCAGTGGAAGTGGAAACACGTCACAAAGTGATTTTTGTTGTCTTTGAGACACTTTAGGATGGGGATGAAGCTACTCGATTTAAAAATTTTACTTCAGTTTGAACAGGTTGTCCATGAATACTACTGAAGTTCGATCGCATGTTTACTAGTTTGTGGTCCATCTGTCGTACACTAATGAATTTGTGTATCGAATGATCGAAACATATTTTGAATAGAATCGAAATATGGCTCAAATTTTTCGCTTCCTAAAGCACTTAAATTTTTTTAATTTTTCTCTTGATAGAAAAAATGTTTTCTTGTTGAGAATATTTTCCTTCAAACGTCACATGTAAGCACAAAAATTGCCTTTAATCGATGAGTAGACTGATATTTCTCACCGATTCATTTTAAAACTCCATGTTTTCGAATTTCTAACCTTTTTCTTAGATTTTTGTTTTATCTCATTTTATCGGCTTTAACTGATTTTAAGTAATTTTTTTAATACACAAGCTTCTTGAATAATATTACATACAAAACATTTCATCTAGATATTCTCTTTAATTCTTCAATTTATTCTCCACAACTTGATGAAAATTTTATACTTTCTAAAATATATTCTCTCATTTGAATCAACATAAAGCTATTTTACGTATAGGTACTTTTATCTTTTTTATAAAAAATGAATTCATATTTTTCTACTCCAATATACTCAAAAGTGCTTCACAAACACCATCATTTCATTTGCGTTCCTGAGATTCGAATCACCATAATCTGAAAAGAGAATCAAAATCATATTTCTTTTGTGATAATAAATATGCTAAATGGATTCAATCTCATAAGAACCAAAAGAATGCAATGTTCCGCATAAAAAATAACAACTGCCATTTACTGAAAACAGATCCTTTATTTTGTCATAGCTCTCTCTACTGGTCGTTGAGTTCGAAAAAAAATGAAAATGACACAATAACCCGTCATTGGAATACCAACAAAGATGGCAAAAAAAGGACGAATTTAATTCAACCAAAGCACTGTCATTATGATTTACATAATATTGCATTTACTCCCACTCATCTCAAACACCAACTCCTAAACAAAAGTCTCCAAGGGAGAAAAAAGTATACTTGCTTTTTTTTTCAACATAAGCCATTGTCGGGTGGCAACCCCTCTTTTTTAAACAGAAACATTTGTTAATAAGCCCGAAAGTATGCAAAATATTGAGTGTCGAGAGTTGCAATAACTCGCACCCATGAATGATATTGCCATCTTTTAGGAGTGTTTCTTTTTGAAATTATTATCCCCTTCTGCAAACTTAATTCGGTTGGAAAAGGATGTCGATTGTCATGTCGTCCATTTATTTTCTTTCTTCTGATGTTGAAGCTTATTTTTTCAAAAGATGAAAAAAGGTTATATGGTCATTATTCTGGTTTATGAATGTTGGCAATTTCCATGAAGCGTGTGGAGAGAAAGAAAAATGTTGCGAATCGTTTGACCTGCTCCTGCTTACCCGTTTCTTATTATTGCATGATTCCTTCATCCCGCTTTGATCCTTTTAATAAATATTTAAATTGCATAGTTTGTCCTTGTGTCCTGTTAAGTGACTTCCTATCTTTGAAGGTTGATTCTGACTCAATTAAGTAATTGCCCCAGACTGATGGTCATCTTTCTCAATTTGAGAAAATGTCCCACATCCGGACAAGAGATTCTAACAGTAGTTGGAAACGTGTGAGTCATAAATGCAAGTTAAGTTTTTATAGGTGATGTGTGTTGTGAAGGCAGTCAGAGAACGAATCATGCTAATTGGAAACTTTTCCAATTTCACTTGATTCAATCCAATTAAGAACGAGGAAAAAGTTGGTATTCGATTTCTTTCCGCCTTATCAAACATAAATACTTTGCTATATAGGCTCAAGTTTGAAAAGTATTCCATAAGTTTTTCTTTTTATATCCCTACGCCTACGGACTTATACATACGCATAAACTCACAAAGATGAAGTATTGGTTATGTTATAAAGACTAATGGACCGTATCAATGACTGGGAGATGAGATTATACTATGGTACTTTATGATCCACTGAGGAAAATGTGGCATAAGCATTTAATATCTTTAACTTTTTTGAAAGGGTTTTGTAAAAAAATATAATTTACATATAGTAGTTTTATTAGTACAAAAACAAAGTTAAATAGCTCATTATCAAAAAAAGTACGAGTATAAACACAAAACCAAATAATGGCTTTTAAAATTGGATTTTTTATTTCTTTTTTCGAGATAAGAGATAGTTTTTTAATTTTGAATTCAAGCTGGATTCTTTTTTCAATGTCAGTTAAATAGAATCATGGCGAGAATCAAAGATTAAATTCAAGATATTCTGTATCCAAGAATTTTGGATACAGAGCTCTATCTCGGAATTTAAAGAGAGGTTAGGTTTAAAGCTGATTAAATGTGCGTTTTAATTGTTAAACTCAGTATCCAAAAATACCATATAGGCCCATATCCTTTTTACCCTGTCCATGCAATACTGCACGGTTGTAAATAATGGAAAGATAACACCGCGTGTTCTTAAAATGTTTGTATTCTCAAAATGAGCAGTAGGCGCAATAAGTTCGATATTTTTTTGTTGTATCCCTCGCCCAGACCCAGTGCTCCCGTTCAATCAAATTGTGCTTTGGTCAGGAAAAAATATTTGCTATTCCCACAGATACGGCCCCGTAAGCACCCAAAAATACTCGTCCTTTCTTGAATTTTTTTCCAAAATGTGTACACTTTTTCAGAGTGACCACTCCTTACAAAAATAGAGTAGATCTATGCGATTTCCAAAAAAAGCTAAGTTCAAATTTATTTTTTTGGTTGAACGGCTGGCCGTTAGATCGTGCTGAAAAAAGGCCCCCATATCCCTTGCAATTAAAAAACAACGCTTGTAATTACAAAAAAAAAAAAAATCTGCTCAAACTTCCCTACAAATTGCACCTTAATCAATTGTTATGGACAAACTATGTGGCTGCTAGAACGCGAGTAAGTTTTGTGTTATATTCGTCAAAACCTCTAAGCAAAGAATCCTTCATCCAAAATTCATTATGAGTTATTACTATTTACTTTTTAAAAACTAATAATTAGTCGGACAGATGAAGTAAGTAGCCAACAAATCGTCGGCATATAGTGAAAAGCGACTAACTCCACATTTGTTTGACCTTTATAGACCACTTTAAAAATTACTAAAAAATACTTAAATCTATCAAATCTTTTCAATTTTACTGAATTTAGTTGAAAAATATTTAATGTAATTTTGGTTTTATCCAAGTAATGATAACATATTTATTTTATTTTTTTGTAAAAAATGTGAGTTAGTTGCTTTTCACTCTAAGCCGATGAAATATTAAGGTTGCGATTTTAAAAATTTGCTGTCACGTTTCAGAGAAGAAAGTGCCTGAAAATATAATATACATACAAAAATATAAATATGGGTGGCAAAATTTCCAAGCATTCATTTTTTTATTTTTAATCTGAGTGAGAAAAGTTGAAGGAATCAAAAGTTAAAAAAAGAAAGTACGCATACGACCGAGTGCCCGGGTATGCTATTGTTTCATCGTGGTTTACGAGTCGTTCGGCGTTTACGGCGTTCAATGTGTTCCCGCTATCGGAGTTAACTATTATTAGTCCGAGAAATTTGACTAATTCATTAGGTATTGACATTATCTGAAGGTATGAATATAAAATTTTATAAAGTTCTCATAATTATTTCCCTAGCTTTTTTTGGATAACGAAAGAAATGGTTGCTAATGGCACCTATGTAGATACTTGCACAAACCTCCCAAAGAACCAATTTCTTAATTTTCAATTTTCTTGCAAACGGTTTGAATGATTTTAACAATTTGTTATGTGCAGAAGCTTCTCAAAAATAAAATATTAATAGTATCGTGTACAAACATTTTTCAAAAAATATTTGTTGGATTTTTAAAAAAAATAAATATTTCAATTTTTGTATTGAAAAAATAGTATTTTAAAAAATGAGTTAAATGGGAGTTACCCACTTTCATTTTTGTTGACTTTGAAATCTTTTTTTTTTTTTTGAAAGTTCTAAGTTTTTATTAAGGAAATGTTTTATCGAATTTAAGGGTTTTAAACATTATTTGTCCCTCATAATTTCAATTTCTTTAAACATTAGATCAAGTACGTGCGACCCTGTTGTCCATATTATTGTTTTTTTTTATATATTCTAGGCTTACTTCTGTTTTTGTTGAAAAGTGCATTCAAGGATTTATTTGGAGTACTGGAACACATATTTATATGCATTAAGCTTTTGACAAAAAATCGTTCGGTTTTTTGGATTGAAAGTTTCAAATTCTTGGGCTAGTGACACTGGGCAACAAATTTTGACTTTGTAACAGTATAGTTTTTTTCACTAAAGTAAAGTAAAGTTAAAAAAAAATTATTTTTTAAATTTGTTTTTGGCAGAATTTTGGAACAAAACAATTTGTCTGAATTACAATCTTGAATTTAAATAAAAATACAAATATTAAATTAAATTTCATAACTTAAAAAAATTGAGAATTCTTTTTTTGTTATAATTTTAAACTATTTAAGTATTAACCTTTTAAAATAACTACTTTTAAAACATTTTAGTTTTCCAAAGAAAAATTAAAACTAAATTTCCTTCGAGTTTCAGAAAAAAAAAATAATTTCATCAATATTTTGCTTTATTCTGTTTGTTCCGTTGAGCTCATACTTTACTCATTCTTCTTTTAAAACTTTTCCTCTTCAAAATTATTTTCATGAGCAATGAAAACTTAAGCAAATGATTATAATTTCTCTCAAGTGACCTGGAAAAACATTTGCAAAGATTGTTTGCTTCTTAACAGAGAGAAAAAGTTACACACTCGAAAGTACTTGAAATAATTACAAGAAATTCTGTCTGACAAAACGAGTAAAAAAAAAAAATAAACTGAAGTTGATGGCACCAACGTCTCTTTTTATAGGCATTTTATGTATAGACATATGTATGTACATATGTATTATATTATTTATAAGAAAGATGCGTGCATAAAAGTATGAGTAAATATCGGTAAAATAGTAACATAAAGTTTATGTTTAAATTCATTTAGTTTTTTTTTGTATCTATGTATATGAGTTTGTGAGTGAGAAAGTCTTGTAAAACCACCTTTTTTGAAAATATTTTTGGTATTGAATCGATAATAGATCATTTCTATTTAATTTAATATTCAAAGAGCGTTTAAGTCACACTTTTTGTAGGTAGATATTTAATAATTTAGAATGGTGTCTAGATAGATTTTAATTTTAATATTTAAATAAAGCGAATATAAACAGCAGCTTTAAAGATATTTCTTCATAACTCAAAATTGCCATATTTGGATTGTGTTGGGTGAGATGAATAGATTGGGTTATATTCAATTAAATGCAAAGTGGTAACAATTTTTTTTTTGTAAAACTTTTTGTTTATGTTATGAAAGTGCGGAAAGTATGTAGGTACCTATTCAAAATAATGGCAAAAGTTTTCATTTTTAAAATTCAGAACATCTACGAACGAGTAAAAACTTGTCTGCGAGTTTTTAACTCATTTGCAATTCATATTTTTGTCGTCAAGTTTTTTTTTTTAAAGAAGCAAATCAAATTGTCCTGAATGAGTTCATTCTCTCGTATTTTGTGAATTTGCAGTGATATACAGAATTTCATGTATATATTTTTTTCATGTTTAAAGTTGCAGGTTACAAAATAAAAATAAATTTCAGACAGAAAGTAACTATGTATAAAAAAAAACCATTTTTATAAATTTTATACCCAACTGAAATTCCTTAAAATATTCTATGAATCTAAGACTGTGTTAATTTATTATTTCATCGTTTTGCACTTAATTGTCTCACGGATCCATTATTCGTGTAGGAGACATGGTATAAGAACGGCGTGTAGAGGTACGAGTAGTAAATTAAGATTATTCAAAGGCATGTTTTGAATTTGAAAAATCATTCAAATGAAGATTAAAGTATATCATGAAGGTGCACCTACGAAAGAAATTCCATACACTAGTGACCTTGAAAATTTAAGCCTTTTTTCTATCGTGGTATTGAGACATTGTAAAAAAAACGGCACTTAACGGACTTACCGCGATAATTTGATGAAATCAAAATTATTTTAATTATTTTTCCCCGACGTGACGCACGTTTCGACCAGATTTCACTAGTCGTGGTCACGGGTTGACTGATGGCTTGTGGGTGGGTGGGTTTTTTGTTTTGTCTCTAATTCTTCTGTTCTTGTTCGTAGATTGTACTGGTGAGTTTTTGCTTGCAGTTGAGATGGTACATGTTGTTGCAACTGCATTGATTGTTGTTGTTGTGAATTTATGCATTCTAAATGCAAAACTAATAGCATCAGCCCGAAGTTTTTTTAGCTTTGATTTTATTGAGGGCCTTATTGCGAGAGTCTATTCCAAAAAACTCGAATAGAAAAAAGTCGATCAGGAATTCTTGATAGATTTGAAATTTCTATCAAATAGAAAAATATTTACAAATAGACTTTCGCAGTACCGATAGTCGATTTTAAGTCTATTCGACTTAGAGTCTATATTGAATAGACTTGCAATAAAGCCCTAAGCTTCAATTTGTTTATCAGAAGATTCCGTTATAGAGGAATTTTATCTTTTGGAGATTCTAGAAGTTGGTAGATTTTTTCCAGTGGCTTGAATATTGATTTAATGCCGTGATTCGATAAGATTCTTTCAGTTGCTTCAAAAACACCACAAGAAATTTATTTTTTTCCTTTTGGTGTCTTGAGTTTTCTGAAGTTATTATTATTGCTTTTAGTTTCCAAGAACTTATTTGGAACTTTCACCATTTTTTAAAAGAGCTGCGTCAACATGTTTTAGCTCTTCTCGATGGTCATTGTCACTGATCGCGCTTCCATTATAAATAAAAGTGGAAGTGAAATTTGAAGAGTGGTGATGAGAAGCTAGCCATCTTTGGACACGAGTTACCTAATTAAGCTTTAATTACTACAGGACTAATTGCTAAAAGCCAACATCACTCGCTAATCGTGCAGATATCGGTCGCAAGGCTGGAAAGAGTTATCCGAAACTGAACCTTCATAATTTAAATTGGGCTGACCACGATACCAAACCAAACGCACTTAGTATCGTGTCGGTGTCGTCTAAATTGAAAAATTGCATTATCGTCTCCTTAGCAGTATTACTCAGTCTCGTTTGGTCTCGTTTAACAAAGTCTCGTCTGGTTTCGGTCTGGTCTCAGTCACGAACAAAAATAAAATGCACGACTTGGTTACATGTTCTTGATCTTGTAGTTTAATCAATTACAAGAATTGTTTATTTGTAATACATTTATTTTAATTTTGTTGCCGATACCAAACGATATCCCGAAAGGATCGGTAAATTTCGGTCCCGAAAGTACGGTTTCGTGTAACTCTGTCTCGTATAACTCGGTCTCGTATAACTCGGTCTCGTATAACTCGGTCTCGTATAACTCGGTCTCGTATAACTCGGTCTCGTATAACTCGGTCTCGAATAACTCGGTCTCGTATAACTCGGTCTCGTATAACTCGGTCTCGTATAACTCGGTCTCGTATAACTCTGTCTCGTATAACTCGGTCTCGTATAACTCGGTCTCGTATAACTCGGTCTCGTATAACTCAGTCTGGGCTTGGTATCGTCTCGGTATCGTTTCAGATGCCATAGAGCTGGTATCGTCTCGGTATAGCTTTGGTGCCCGATACCGATACCGAGACTTTTCTTTTATCATGGCCAGCTCTAAATTTAAAATTCACCTACCCGAGTTTAACTGGTGTCTTAGCATAGGCTTCAGTCTAAAAAAAATCCTTTCAAACTTTGTTTCATTTTGGTTAATGCTGCTTCGAATTTATAAATTTGAAAATCCTTTTTTTTTTGTTTATTTATTGCGGTTTAGGTATGTTCTTGGTAAAAACTTAAAAACGCAGTTGGATAGGCACTAAAAAAAGATGATTTATTCAAAAAAGAAACCATTTCTAAATTACAACCTACCATAAATACCTCCGTTCTACATCATTATCAGGATCATTATAAATTAATATCTTTAAAGCTTTCTTCAAATTTATGATATTCCTTACACATAACCTAACCGCCATCCCTTATTTTTAAAATCATGACAAGTGTTTCAAGTTGGTAAATTATCCTGAATAAAAAAAAATGTATCCCTCTACTAGATATTTTCAAAAATATTATATGATTCTTATTTACAGTTTGTTGCTTCATCTTAATAAAAGAAAACAAACTAGAATACACCCAACGAAATGGGAAAATCCTTTTGAAAGATTAAAAAATTTTCATTTTCCCCCGAGACAGTCGGTCGACAACGACTCCCCTAGACACAAAAATCTAAAAGTATATTATATTGCTCGTCTGATGTGAAACTGCCAACTAATCCTTGCAACACTTCTTCCAATGAACCGCAAAAACTCGGTTGGTAAATAAAACCTTTTTTTGAGTATGAATCTAATTAAATTTAGCACTTTTCGTCTGCAACACTCGACCCTGATTTGTCATTTTTGTCCTTCGGAAAATAAAAGGACATTCACAGAGGAGAGTAGGTACATATACCTTTGCTACTTGTTAAATACTGCATTGGAATTTAACTCTGTTTGCTTGATTTAATGCTCGGACAAGAAGCGGATATTTGGTGTTCGTCTGGGTTGATTCGAATGGTGTGTCGTATTTGACATATGTTCAAACGAGTTACTCTCAATTTGGTTGGAGTTTTCTTTTTTTTTTTTTAAATGTGGCACGTCGTCGTCAATGCATGGGTTTGATTGGATGGAAACATGTCTTTCCGGAAAAAATTAATCGCCTAACCGAATATTTGAGGGCCTGACGAGGGAAGACAAGAAAAAGGACATTTCAATATGTGACTGGAATTTAATTTCCGTAGCAAGAATATAAACACAGAAAAGTGGATGAGCAGTGCAAAGTTTAATTAGAAGGAAGAAGCAAGTTCTTTTTTTCTTATTTGCGTTGCTATTTGGCAATTATGGGACAGCTGTGATTGCTTCCAATGACGCGTGTTGGCATGACGCAAGAAGTAATAGTATGAGAGTTAAACCAGTAGACAGGTGTTGATGGTTTTAATTAAATGGGTTTTGATAGTTCCAGTAAATGACTGCAACACAAAATTATGAATCATCAGCTTGTCACTGGCACTTTATCGCTTTAAAATGTATTCTGGTTAAGAAAAGTCATTGATTTCCTTTTAACTGTTTTTTGTGTTACTAAAGTGGGACCCTTGTAAGAAGTTAATATTTTGGATTGCTTTAGTCTTATAGGGCTTCTTTCTAAGAAAAAAAGTAATAGCCAATCTCTATTACACTCATCGCTTTGAGCAGTTGTATATCTGTGATAAATACATTTAAGTAAAGCCTGAAATGCCAGCAAAATTATATTAAGTTTTATTCCCAGAAATGCGAAGCCCTTAATAAAACATTGTGTATGAAAATGTACACATAATTCCATCTCTGAAACATCTTTCGAACATTTAAATGACTGGTTTATAAGTAAGGCATTCTTAGTTACTTATGTACTTGACCACTGACCACCTCGAAATAATAGCAGTTTATAGTGACTTTCTGACTGAGACGTCGGTATTGGGTGTGCTTTCGTGTTGACAGTGTATATTTGGTCTTGCCTTCATTCGTGGTTAAACCAATCTTCTTGGCTTCCTCCTCAATACTCACGAAACACCACACTTTGTTGGTCCGATTATTTCAATATCGTCGGCGTAAGCGAGTAGTTGGATGGACTTTTTAAAAATTGTGTCTTTCCATACGAGGACACAGTTTCTAGAAATTTCAACTTCAAAAACGGTCAAAAATAACGATTTTTCGAGGATATTTCTATGTGTACAGCGCACGGTGCGTTGACCAGTGGACACAAATCAAAAAATAAAAAATGCACTTGTGTTCTTTTAGGTCTTGTAGCAGGTCTAGCAAAATGGTGAATGTCTGTTATTTATTGATTTTTATTGTTTGCTTTGATAGATAAGCGGGACCTGGAAAAACAATCTTATTTTTAACGGGGCACTAGAAAGTTTTACATTGACTCCAACATGGGCCTAGCATGTGTAACGTGTAACACTCAATTTTGTATCGGGCCTTACCCAATAAGTACCTAACCTTTTGCCTCAACAAAAAAAGAAAAAAATAAAAAGTTGTCTTGGTTGGGATTCGATCGTATGATATTTTGGTTACCAGTCCAATACGCTAACTACTGAGCTATTTCGCAATAAAGTTGTGTGATGTTGAAAATGAAAAAAATATATACCTAGGTACTTTAATTTTCTTACTATGTAATATGGGTTTATAGTATATTTTTTTTGTTTTTGTTATGTATTAGTAATTTTTTTCCAACAAGTTTTTTCTGGCGAGGGTCTCACTAGTATTTGACAAGTTTTCCTTGTCTAGATTGCCCCAATTGAAGTCTTGACTAGAATTGACAAAAACTTATCATTTTTAAAATAATTTGTAAATTTAAGTAAGTTATTAAAAAAAAAGCTTATTTTGAAAGCATTTTTTACTTTTGTTAAGCTTTTAAACAAATTTTAGCAAAGTGTAGTAGAATTTTTTAGTGTCATTTCATTTTTTTTTATCATTTTACTTTGCGGAAATGCAATGTTTTCATGCTATTTTTTGCGCTAACCTTAAAAATATTCAACTTTTTGTGGGACAAGATCAAATTTTCAAGATAAATACCAACGAATTTATGGAAAATTTATTTCTTTTGATAAAAAATCACGCATTTTTAACATTTATTTTGAATGAATTGAAGATAAATTAGTGTCCCTTGAAAATTAAAAATGATAAATTCCAAAATTAAGTTTTTTGGCTCAAACCTTGAACGACACGATGGAAGCAATGTTCAAGGAATCATGCTCTCTTCAAGAAACAGCACCGCGAGACTTGCCTTAAAAATAGCTTTACACTTCCTGGTAGCATATCAACCTACTCGTATTTGCAAAACGTATCCCCTCCAAGATGAACCAGGAAGTAGGTAGTCGCGGAAGACTCCTAACCCCATTTTTAGCAGCGTCAAAAAAGACGAAAAAACGAAGAACGAAACGAACTTTTCCAAAATCATGTACATATTTGTGAAGTATTTTTCACAAATATAAATAATCAAATTCCATAAATTTTATTCATATCACGCAAGCCGTTTTTAAGATATGAGTCATAAACAAAAGTGGGCGTGACAGGAGGCGTGAAAATTTCGTTATATTTTGTAAAACTTCTATTTTATTACATTTACCTAAATTTGTTTGCAAAGTCAACTTTGTTTTGGAAAATTGATTTTTTTCCTCCATCTCCATACAATCGACGCACACTCTGGGACCTTGTGTACTTAGAGCGTGCTCAAAATTCAAAATTGAAAAGAATTGCTTCGTATAAAATTATGATGTGGATTCAAAGTCGAAGTAATTGTTTATCAATTTATCAGTTTTGAAGTGTTGTGAACCAGAAAAGTAATAGAAAATAAGCGCTAAAGTTATTGGTCATTTGAAAACTCTAAAAAATAAATTCTTGGTAAATACAAAAATATTATAAATATATTGGCATCAAATAAAGGTCAGTAAATAATAAAAAAAATATTTTCCGTCAGAAAGTCAGCTTTTTAATTTATTTTCAATTCAAATTATTTTTTGCCTTACTTTTGAAAAATATTTCAATCTCAAAACCAGTGTTTTTAAAATTTTCTCATTTTTAAATTCGAAATATTTTCGAACTGAGCGCTTGTATTGAAGAATGTGTCATCGAACTTCTTCTAGAGAATAATATTACTATCCCAAATCACTTTATATGACTTTCGTAAGACCTCTGCTTGAATATTCCTCCCAAGTCTGGTCACCATGTCAACACTATTTAAGCCTAGTATTTATTTTCCGTATCTGCTCCAAAAGATCTCCCTGAATCCAAATCCTCCCGAGTTAAGATCAGTACCATTCTTCCTTATTGTTGTGCCAGATCAAAAAATCGTTCCATTTTAATTTCAATGCCTCCTCAAGCGTTTTAGTACCTTTATCATCTTTAATCAATACTTAATTTTTGCAACTGAAAAATCAGCGAATGTGTTTGATTACCAAACTTTCAACTTATCAATACTTTAAGTCGGTAATCATCGAAATCGTTAATCACCCATTTTGTGTTGCTTAGTACCATTTAATTAGAAATTAAAACTATTTTATATATTTTAAACTCAAACTGAAGGAAATGGTCCTAGTTTCATAATCGTTGTTTAAATTGTATTATTAAACAAAATCTACTTATGAAGTCTTAAAGGAAAGGTGACCATATGTTGTGGACTTATAATCATTGGATGACAAAGTGACGAACTTGAAAGCAGAGCTATAACCATCATGCGTCGCTCTTTGCGTGAAGAAAAGCCCTAAAAACTCAAAGAGCTTGCTATCTTCGAAATCTTAGAAAAAACAACTTTGATGGTTTTTTTTAATCATGAATTATTCCTGAAATCTTTCTCGGAAATTGAAATCAAATTCCAGCTCAATTGACTTTTAATACCTCAAGTCCATAACACGAATACCATCACAAAGAAACATAAACAAAAATTAGTGTTAATTTTCACCTTGAATATGATGAATGGAGGTACCTACTCACGAATGTATGATGTTCATCTAGTAACTGATTAATAAATCATTAGCTTCCATTTTTTTTTTTTTTACAAAAAATGCGTTTAAACTACAAAGATACTCAATAAGCATTAACAAACGAGGAAGGAAAAGAACGTGCCGTGTGCCTTAAAAACCCAGTTAAGCGATTTATCGGACTGCTGAGCCAGGAATTGGGTCAACATGATCAACGAGACGAGATCACACGAACGATCGAACCAACGAACGGGTGCTCCGATAGAAGCTAGAAAGTAAAGCCTAGAACTGCACTATGCTGGCACTGGTACGAGAAAATTATTGATGCGAGATTTTCACATTCAGCTGTAATTTTCCTGCAAGTAAAATGCAGTTTAACAAGTCGTGAAGAAATGAAGCTGTGTTAGATGCAGTTGATAGATACTTCTACGGATGAATGGATCAAACCGATTCGTGGGTTACGTTAGATTTTATGTTTCCGTTTTAATTCAACGTGACGATGTACGTTTGCGATGTGATATTTGATCCAGATATGGTCTTATGGATTGAATTGTGTATTGTTATATAGGAGCTGCTAGCAGTTATTAATAAGAAGTGTTGTGGAACGTGTACTCGTAACTATGCATTTTAGTAACCGTGTTTGCTTCCAAAGAATGTGCAATTTACATCCAGAACTGATATCTCGAGTTAAGTTAATTTGATCTTTGTTGGTTGTAATGCTTGAAAGGTGACAGGTGATGTGGTTCCGATTTTGAGGTTAGAATAATTTATAAGAAATAGCAAAAGTAATGAAATTATATGTGAAAAGTAGGTGGCTTGAATAGATATTTTGTTGATTATTCATTTTTATCGCTTAAGTATGTTGGTAATGATCAGACAAATATTTTTTTCTTACCTAAAGCCTAGTTTACAGTATATAAATATTCTCGCATGTCAAAAAAAAGTTGAGGTGAAATGCAAAATTAATTGTTTGCAAGATTGGTTTACAGTTTCATGTAAAAAAAAACATTGCTGTCATGAAATGTCATGCAAAAGGCCATTTTCGAAAACGTCATCTGCGTCAAAAATGCAATTGCAGAATGTTCTTAAACGCAAACTGCAAAAGTTTTCTATTCGAAAACGCTCAGATTGACGAATAAAATATTCAAAAGTCAGAGAACGTGTTCGTAAACGTCAAATGCGTTTACAAGTAAATTAATTAACGTTGATCAAACTGATTGATTGAATATTTGACGATCGCAGTATCTGCATCAAAAATTGACGATCAAATTGACTTTGAGATGACGTTTTCAAAAACAGCCAAACAATTGACCGGCAATTGTTTTACATGCGAAAAAAGTTTGGTGAATAAAATATTTGTTCTTATAGTTGCATTCAAAAATATTTATTTTTCATTTTAAATCTTCTAGTTTATTAATTAAGGGTAAATAAATGACTCAACGGATGGTTTTAAGGTCAAGGCAAATATTTTTTGTGTTGAATAATATACAATTTGGTGAACAGAATAGGTGGAAAATGGTTTTAAATTTGTTTATTTTCTTCGCTTGGGAAGTGCAAACTAGGCTGAAATGAAAAATTACGATGAAACATAAGAAGATGATCTTTCGGAAGAGCCTATCGTCTTATAAGAGTCATGGAGTCCCAAAAACCTAGACCTTGCCTTTGAAGTAACCTTCTTATAGTCTATTGAATAGACTAGAAAATGGAGGGTATAATGGAAAAATTGCGTGCAAGGGTTTTTATTATTAAATATTTTTGTTTGGCTCATGAGCATAAGCTTAAAACTGAAAATTCTACTAAATTCACCCATGCGCTTCTGAAAGAATGGTCACACTGATTTTCAATATTTTTGGTATTACTCAGAAACTAAGGGAAATTTCACAATTTTACACTTAGAACTATTTGTTCAAAATTAAATTTTCTTTCGAAATGAACGATTTAAAATTGCATAAAAAAGCAGGAAAAGTTGACAAAAACCAACATACGAAAATTTAAAAAGTCAAAGGTTTCTAATTTTGTAGGGAGTGGGCCAAGACAAAAATGTAAAAAATAAAGTAGAGACTAAAGGCTTTAATATAGCACGATCAAAAATTAATCGTATTGCAAAGATATACCCATTTAAACTTTATCATTTCTTACAATTTTTGGTAATTTTGGCTTGAATGCCACTTTTTTGGTACAATATGGCAAATTTCACATGTTAAAATATTCGAATTCAAGATTTTTATAAAATATGAAATTACAATTATAAAGAATATAAAAAGGGAAGTTGATTTCGCTATTTAGTTTTTCGACTCTTTTTAAATGCTTCTAGACCTACAGACTAATTGGCTGGCCCGATTTATGCCTATAAAACTTCGTAGCTAGATTCAAAGTGGTACCCAAATATAGGCTTTTGGGTAAAAACCTTTGAAACACTTTATGGTCCTAAAAGGTCAGCTTTTTTTCCGTTATTGGTCAGCTTTACATTCTTTTTTACGATAACTTAAAGTTTTTTTTCAAGGTTACGAACGTTTGGCATAAAGATAAAAATTCATAACAAAAAATCTATGGCTGACCTATTACTGAAACTAATTGACCTTTTATAGTGATCTAGTAACTCATCAGAAAGTATAATTTTTGTTTTATAAAGTTGCCCAAATGAGGTGCCAAAATCGTTCGTGACCTTGAAAAAAAGAACTTTGAAAAATCGTAAAAAAGAATCTATCTGTAGCTGACCAATTACTAAAAGTAGCTGACCTTTTTTGTATGTAGATCTAAGGGTCTTTCTTTCAGGTGGTATTCATTTTTTTTTTTTTCAAATTTCCTATAAAACAGGTGCTAAAAATCGCAATGACCTTGAACCGGAATTTAAAAATTCATTTAAAAAAGTTATGGTTGACCAATTACTAAAGCAAGATACATAGATCTAGAAAGTCTTCTGATGGTATACAATTTTTGTAAATTTTCCATAAATCAGGTGCCAAAAATCGCGTGTGACCTGTTAGTGACCTTGAGAAACTTTAAGCCTTTATTACTAGTTATCTGGGGCTGACCAATGTTTAGGACTAGTTGACCTTCTCTGACCAATTAGATGGCTCAAACATCAACTTTCCCATACCATGAGGTGCTAAGGTCCCAAGGCCCCTTTAGCGTCTACTCTATTTTGTTGAAGCATCTGTTGAACGTACCTTTGCTCTGAAAAAACTTGTGCAATTTACAAAAATCTTTGATTTTTCGATTTTTTTTGTTGGTTTTTGATAAATTTTCGTGTTTAAATTTGTTTAAAACATTTTTTAACCATCAAATTTGATACAAAATTTAATTTTGAACAAAAAGTTATAAATGTAAAATTGTCAAATTTGGCCTAGTTTCGGAGTTATACAAAATATTGAAAATGGCCAAAGTGACCATTCTCTCAGAAATGCATTGGTGAATTTAGTAGCATTTTCGGTCTTAAGCATGTTTATGGGCCAAACATATTCAAAAATGCAAACTCTTGCACGTTACTGTTCCTTTTTAAAAGGTCAATTGAATTCGCTATTAGAAATGTGAATAAATCAGCCTCTCTTCAATAATCTTGCTTCAAAAAATGGAATTTTTGAACGAACTTTACCAAACTATTTCTGTTCTTATTTACTCGTAATAAGAACCAAATTCTATCCTTGAAACTATAGTTTAGAATTTTCTTCATTTTTAATAAGCGTGGGCGCACATATGTAGATTATCTCGTATCATTACTACAACATCAATTAATAGCCCTAGATGCCTCCACAAAAAAAAGACTTAAAATATTTTAATGATTAATAGCCTTCCCCCACAATTAACTCAAGGTTTAAGGAACTTCCCTTTGCTTTGTATATCTAGGCCAATGCTAAGGTTAATTTTCAATATAAATTAAAAACTCGCCTCAGGCTTAAGATTCCTTCGTCCATTTCAACTCCTTTAGTCTTCTCGCTCTTCCAAAAATAAACGGAGCATGTTCAATTTATATTTATAGACGGTCTCATTCCATGGAAGTCTGCATAGCTGGGACAATTGCTATTGCATATCCTTCCTCTCTCTGGATATTTATGGTTTTCAATATTAAAATTTTCACAATCTGCAGTAGCGCAAAGGACAACAACTATACAGCACAGCGCCTATGCTATTTGATATTTCTTTTTCTATTTGCTCTTATAGGTTACTCAGTTCTCTGTGATTTTCATTTTGTTGTGTGTTTGTCCGTCCTTTGGAGTCCTTTGGAAGGGACGAATTTTATCGGTACTCAGCATACAGCTAGCGGGCATTTCGATTATTGAACACAGATGTGGCCCGTTCACATCAATCTTAGATTAACTACACCACCATGCCCCCCCACCCACTCGCACCAACAAGTTCCCGATTAAAATGTATTTAAGTTGCGTTTCAGTTTTGTGGTGGAGCGGGAGAGAAGTCTGTACATGGCAGAGCACTTATTGCACAGCATCCCTTCCGGGTAGACCTAGAAACAAATACACATACAAAGAGCTTTGTGTGGGGCTGAATGCTTGTTGTAAAAAGCGTTACGACTTTAAACTGGAATTTCGTTTGGGACGAGTTGTTTTTCCGTAGACCAGTAAGGACTCCTTTGAGTGGTAAAATTGTATTCGAATGGTGAGATACGATGTTTGTTATAATTTTTCTACGATCTTTGCCTTTATTGCAATTATAATAAAGAAAGGATGAGACGATATCCGATGAATTGTTTGTATTTATGAATATGATAGACATTTTACATGATGAAAGTTGTATTTCTAGAACGTAATGCTTTTGAAAATAATAACCGGTTTGAATATAAGATTAAGAAAAATCTGGCAGTTTTGATTTATTTCAATTTTCTAAAATCAATAGGAAAGCATTGTACTAGTACGCATTGGCGTAACAGCTAAGGACTAACACGCCGCGTTGGAAGTTTAGGAATCAATCCCAGCCTATTTCACCTAATAAGTTATATTTCAAAGCTATTCCCTGCAAATCCTCTAAGGGTATCTTTTGATAAAGTGCTTGATATCTTAGCTGTTTGGATTCGGTAGAAAATAGCTTTCCCTAAGTCCCTGATGACTAAACGAGAGTATAGGAAGGTTACTAAGCCTTATTGGTTTTCACGAGCCAACAGTACCCATTCCCTGTGATTTGAAGCTGTGCAACGAAGGTCTGGCGTTTTCTTGTGCATATTTATTTTAATTTATTTTAAGCATGCAATTTATGAGGCAGTGTGTTCACAAGTGTTGGAACTAATTTTTTGACAAAATTAAAATGTTTGTGTCGTATTTTTACATTTATGCGTCAAAACCTCAAAAGTCATCTAAGCACAATTTCTTAAATCTGTAGGTTTTCAAAAAGTGTGACTTATGCTCCTTCAGTTTAAAATAACAGTTTACAGTTACAACATGGAGATCTCACAGTTGTATCGACCCAGGTCTTAACATTTGTCTTCAATTTTTTGTGAATATTTTTCAACTCTGGTTTTTCATTTTTGAATAAGAAAAACATTTAGAGGTTAAACTTTAGAACTGTCCTTATTAATAGCAGTTTATTTACTAAACCTATTATTATCTTCAAATTCCACTTTTTAGACTTGGTTCGTTTCAGCAGTGGCTTCTAGAAATCATGCAAAATGGAAAACTATACGATATAATTTATTATTGTGAAATGATAAAACAACAACAAAAGAAGAGTTTAAGAACAAAAAATTACAACTACCAGAATATATACAAATTGATTAGAAAGGAACAGCAAATTGGGAAATAATAATCATGAAAAATTAAGTGATTAATTTTTTTTTCCGCCAAAAAATGCTCCGCGAGGCTGACCTTTATAACGTGCCTGTCGCAATTTGTGTTATTGTTTTGTTCGAAAATCGTTTCGTTTAGGGACTTATAATGTTTTTTTTTTACTATAAGCACTTAACTTAATGTACCTTTGTTGAAAATTTGATAAAAATGCCCTTAGGGAACCGTGTTTTTTATGCTCTTGAACAATACACACATAGTGTAGGTACAATTTGAGTTCGACCAACAGAAACCCAGGTATGGTATGCAAACACGATAATGGCAGTGACTTTTGATATTTTATTATGTGTGACTATACTATCACAAAAGTTTCTGCATTGAAACTATTTTAGGGCAAACGCCGTGAAAACTTTGTTTAAAATTTATTTCACTCGTCTTGTAATTAAAAAAACATGAAGATATAAAATTAAAGTCGTTCAAGTAAACACAAAGGTAGGCTAAAAGTGGGTAAAATTGTGTAACTTCTTTTAACCGAAAACTTCCAACATATCTGATGCAAATTTTTTACTTGCGATATATGTGAGTACTATAGCATAGGGCAAATTTTGCATTCGTGAAAACAAAAAAGTTCGAGATATCAACATAATGATAGAGAATACCTAAAATGTGGGTGGCAAAATTCTGTCTGTCTGTCTGTTTGTGCCTGGATCTAAAGTCAAAACCGACAATGCGATCTTCTTTAAATTTTGAACCAAGGGCTTTTTGGAAATTGAATTTTTTTTAGCGCAAAAAATAACGGTACTTGCCATAAAACCGTTAAAGAAAATCTTATTCATTTCAAAAACAGCTCCAACGATTTTGAAGAATGTGCGTAGGTTGTACTTTCTGGTAAAAAAAATTCACCAAAAACCGTTATTGACGGTACCTAACATAAAGGTTTTTTTAGGTTTTCCTATTGTTTCCTAAAGTTTTTTTTTTGAAAATTCAATATTTCGGAAACGGATTTATAAATTTTTTGAAACTAGATTTATAAATGAACACTCAAAATTGGCGTACCAATTTTTTTTCTAAACATGTTACCAAAATTTTATAGATACAAAAATAGTTTATTAAAAACCCGCCAGCTGCAACGATTTCAATTTTGTACTTGCAATATACATAGGTATTATTAGGCAAGTTTTGGACTCGTGGAAAAAAAATTGAAAAACAAATCAAACATGACATTACGATGATAGAGAACACCAAAAAGTGGGTGGCTTAATTCTGTATGTCTGTCTGTCTGTTCGTTTACAGCCTAAATGGCCCGATCGATTTTTCAAACTTGGTACCTAGTGGTTTTTGATGATTATGCCCACACGTTTTTTTTAATTTTTTCTTAGAATTAAAAATTACGGTACCTGCCAAACGACTTTTTTAGAGCAATTTTATGTAATCGTAATTTTCTCAAAAAAGGGGCGACCACTTTTCTTAAATTAAAAAAAATATTACTTTTAGTAAAGGCATCCTTGGGGTGGAAACCCATTTTTCAAAAAAAAAAAAAAAAAAATGTTATTAATGGTACCTCCCCAATGAACCATTTTTAAAATTGTTCGATTTTCTTCAAAACGGTATGACTGATTTCATCAATTTAATTTTGTACAGAGGCTTCCAAAAACTATGAATATTTTAGCATACTTAAATTTAAAATTAAATAGTTTTTGGATTTTTAAAAAATGTTAAAACACTTTTTTTTTAAACTCGATACTCTAGAGATTTTAAGCACTCTCTAAAATATTTCCAAAAAAAATTTACATGCATATACACACCACATATATGAAAAAAAAAACGTTACATTTAATACAAAAGAGAAAAAACCGTAAAGGCAAATATTTTTTTCTCAAAAACGATTTGATTCAAATTTTTCATATGCTAAAATTAATACGATCTACTACAAAAAATTATTCAATTTTGCACTTAGCATCTATTAATAGTACCTGTAATAATACGTGTTTTTCTATTTTGAATTTTCTCATTACAAATTTCAGATAAGATTAAATAATATTGCATATCAGAATTAAAAAAAAAAGTTTTTGAATTTTTAAAAAAAATTTATTTTTTTTTGAAAATTCGATGTTTCAAAAACGGGTTAACATTTTTTTAATTTTTTCTTATGTGCATATAAATATATACTTAAGATTTGTATTCTAAAATTTGTATTGTTGTAATGTTTGAGGAATTTTATATAAAAAATCAATTTTTAGATTTGATTAATGTTTTCGAAAGATATTTTTAATAATAATATAATTGATTTGATTTGAATTGATAATATCAATGAACACCCTCTTACTTTTTTTCACCAGCCCTAAAAATGTTTTCTTTTTTAGTTTTGAAATAAAACGATTTTTGTATATAAATTTCCTTTAAATTTTTTTTGAAATTCAATTTTTGAAAGATGACCAATGTGAAAATCTCAAAACGACCGCCCTTTAAAATTACTTGCTCTTACTAATCCAAAATTATTTTTTTCGAATATATTGTCAAGTTTGATCAAATAAAATCAATGACGGGCTCACCCCTTTTTTGAGAATGTCTTAAGCTTATCTTTGCTCTAGCAAAAAGTTATGTGCAATTTAATAAAAACCACCTTCCTATTTTTAATGTTGGTTTTTGTATTTTTTGTTTTCAATTTTTTTCATACAAATTTTTAAACATTCCTTTTGATAGGAAATTTATTTTTCTACAAAAAGTTTTATAAGTAATAGTTTTAAGCATGGCTAGTGCCCGAAACAAATATTATTCAATAATTAAAAAAACCCATACTTTCGGTTTTTTTCTCAAATAAAAAGTCAATTTTTAATTTTCGAAAAACCAGGCACCTGTTTTGATGCGACATTTTTTTTGCAAATCATCTGGACCACTACAGCCGACTAATTCGATTTTAAATAACAAAACGAGAAATGATTTAAGAGCATCGAGTTAGAAATAAATGTACGAGATGCGCAATCTCACCCGCTTTTACCCTATCTACATGAACATACTTTTTTTATTTCTTGTGCTCTCTTCTTTATGATATGAGAATAACCTTAGAAAATAAAACATTCTCATTTCTCCTAAAACGAACTCAAGTGGAAATAACACGTAATTGCCTTAAATTAAAACCCATTACTTTTCCACTCCTCTCTAGGTGAGAACCAAGCTTTAAACAAACTTCTTTATTAAACCTCGATCCTCCCCATTCTCCTTTTCCGAATCAAAGTCAAGCTTCTTGACTTTTGTTGTCAGAGAAATGGTGCGTTTTGCTCCATTCACCCAAAATTCGCTTGGAATTTCTCCATCCAACTGTTTACCCTGCCATCAGTTGAGCTTATCATCCAATTTCTGTAGTTTTCGCTGCCGACTGACACTGGCAAATGGCAATTTGGGGACTCCGTCTTGGTCTCCACAGAGATTCACCACCACCGCCGACGCCGCTGCGGCCGTACCGGCAAGATCGTTTGTGTTGTTGCATTCCATCGCCTTGAAGCGACGAGTAGTGGTGCTCGATCGAAAAAAATGCTAAATCCGTCAGTCGTTCTTTAACATTCAATGTGAACGCGTCTCGGAATGTGTATAGAGTGTGTAGCTATGTGAATCATTAGCAAAAATAATTTTCGTTTTTGCACAACTTGAGTTGAGATATCAAACTATTTTGTTGTTGCTCTCCACGAAAGAGCTCCTTTTGTGGTTAGTTTTTGCTTCGACATTGATAAGCAATTTAGAGAGTGTCTTATTTTATCTAATCTACCCCTCCTCCAAGCGACCCGAATAAGTTAAGCAGCTGTTTCTCCAGTTTCGCTGAGTTTATCTTCATAGTCTGTTTTTCGTTCGAGTGATTTGCGAGCTAAAACATTTTTTTTTTTTTTTGCTAATTTAGTCACGCACGGTGTTTGTGCAAATTTGGTGCACATTTCGATTAAAGATGCATCGAGTGTAATTCGGTTCCCCAAGTGATTCAGTGTGCATTTCTAATGAAAAAGCCGGCGGCCGGCAATTGAACGAAAAATATGCCTCAACAGAAAAATACTTATATCCGGAATAAGTTTTCAATCTACGCGATTTAAATTGTTTTAATTTAAGGGTTTCTAGTTATTTTTAGCGAACGCAAGTTTGTTTTATCCAAGTTTGGAGAAATTGCTTTGTTTTTTTGTGAGCCCACTAAGTGCTATTTTGCTGCCGTATTTGGAAACTTTATGGATTTTCTGCTGCCATCGCTGACATCTGGTGTGGAAAAACGATGACCACCACTACCACGTCCAACATAGGACGGAGTCTCTTTGAAAAGTTTTTAAATTTGGCAAACTTGAGGTGAGTGTTGGTCAAATGAAAAGTAATAAAACAACAGTTTCTTTGTTCCGCGCATAAGGATAAACAGTTATTGTAGAGTTTTTGTGCAATGAATCATCAAGTTCATTGGACTATGAAAAGAGATCGATGGTATTTTTCTTGGGAAATTAAGAAATATTGTCAATGCATAGGAATGTCTGTAATAGTTCTAACGTGGGTGTATGATGGGAAATTCTCTGTTTACGTTCTCTTGCGGTTTTCGATTGATATACAGACATTATAACTGGACTAATTTATTGCTTTGAGTGTTTACATTTAATTTAATGTGAGTATTTGGCAGTGGGAACTTAACTTTTATTCACACTTTGTATTTTAAGAACTTGTTTATATGAATTTTGGCATTACAACCAACTCACAGTAAACACTTTTAGAAGCTAGTGAATAAAATTATCTTTTATTTTTTTTTATTTATACCTACTCTATGTTATTTTATTTGAGTCGTAGTTTCGCTGTCATCACCATTATTTTCTACGTGGCAGTATTTTAATAGGCGCCTAGAGTATAAATGCGAAATGCCTGTTTTGCTTGGTTCGAAGAAAGGGAATTTTATGGAGACTTGACGAATTGCACTTTTAAGCCCTTTTAAGACTATTACGCAGATCAGGCTAAAATTTCGCTGCCTTCCAAAATTCTCTACAAAACAAACAAATTTTCGTTTCTTACTGTACGGCACCTATTTGTCAAAATTTAACGCGTGAAATAATTGGTCGGCACATTAATCCTGGAGCTAATTACTGGCAGGTTATTTTATTTGTGAGATTTATGTGAGGTTAACATTGTGAAAATAAAAATTTAGAACGAGAAATATTCAAGGATAAAAGATCCATCACTACCAAATGGAAAAATCTATTTTATTTGAATATATTCACTTGAAATATTGATATAATATTCTTTGAAATTAATGAATAAAATTCTCCTCAAAATTTTATGTAAAAATGTAGCTAGGATTTTAGCTGGTGTTTGAGACTATAGGGAAGGCTTTTGATCCGTGCAAAAAAAATTGAGATAACAATTAAACATGACATTACGATGATACAAAACACCAAAAAAGTGGAACAATTCTGTCTGTTCGTCTGCAGCCTAAACGGCCCGATCGATTTTCTTCAAACTTAGTGCATAGTGGTTTTTGGTGATTAGGCCCACACGTTCTTTTTATTATTTTTTTAGAGCCAAAAATAACGGTAGGTACCTGCCATACAATTTTTTTTGTTGCATTTTTGCTTAGTCGTATTTTTCTCAAAAACGGCTGGACAACTTTTTTTAAAAGTTCAATAAATAACTTTTAGTAAAGGCTTAAAGGCTTTAGATGGAAAACCATTTTTCAAAAAATGGTTATTACTCCCAAAAAATCATTTTTTAAATTGTTATATAGAGGCTTCCAAAAACTAAATATTTTTCTTTACTTAAATTTAAAAAAAAATATTTTTTTGGATTTTAAAAAAAATGTTTTTATTTCGAAAACGATATGATGGATTTTTTTGAAACTCGATACTAAAGATACTCTCCAAAATATTTTTAAAAAATTTTACATATCTGTACATACCTCTACATACATTTATACAAAAGTTAAAAAACCGGAGGAAAATATTTTTTTCTCAAAAACGACTCCTACGATTTTGATTAAAATTTTTCCATATATTAAAATTAATACGTTCTAGTACAGAAAATTATAGAATTTTGCACTTAGCAACTTTTAATAGTACCTACCTGTCATAGAACGTGTTCTTTTATTTTGAATTTTTTCATCATCGGCAGAACGGATTTATATACATTTTCTTATACACAAATTCAGATAAAATTAAATAATATTGCATATCAAAATTTTCAAAAAAAAGTTTCAAATGTTTTTTTTTTGAAAATTCGATATTTCAAAAACAGGTTGACAAAATTTTTTCAAATTTTATTTTTATGTGTACATAAATAAATACTTAAGATTTGCTTACCAAAGGGTTTCCTCAAAAATATTTTTAGAATTTTAGGCATAAAAATTATTTTTTTAAAAACCGCTCCAACGAATTAAGATGGAACCCCTTTACCTATATCAATTGTGTTATCGTCACAATTTCAAAAATGGTGCTCAAGCGGCTTACTTTACTCAATTTTTTTCTAGAAAATCCCCTGTATTCCCTATGTAAACTGGGTGTCTCCAAATTCGTGATCGATATTTTGGGAAATGATTTCTGGTTTCATTTTAAGAAAAAAATTGCATGGGGGAAAATTCAGTACAAAAAAAAAAAAATGGGAAGAGACTTTTTAACAGAAAAACGAAAAAAACGTTCTTTTTATGAATGGTAATTTTTTTGACATAATAATAATAAAACATATTACCAACCAAACAAGCAATGGGAAAAAGCAATTATTGTTTTTTTTTTTTAACTTTTCAAAAACTAAAAAGGGTTTTTGTATTTAGTTTTCAGTACTTGACTGAAGATAAATTTTAGGGCATTTAAATATTTAAAAAACAGCGATACTGAATTATAAAAAAATCAACTTTAATAAAAAAAATCACAATTTTATTTAAAAATATTATTGTTTTTTGCGTATAAACGCACAGCCTATTTTTATAAAGGGTGTCTCAATAAGAGTGCACTTTTTCATTTAAAAAATAAACACATGTTTTTTTTTGAATGAGTTGTGATTTTTGTATTGAATTGTAAAGAAGACATGTTGCGATTACCTAAGTATGAAATCACAATCACTACAATTGAGGCTTTATTTACACAATAGTAACTACTTCCCAATCACGCCAATTGACCTTAAATCCGCAAAAAACATTTGATAATTGTAGATGCATTGCTTCTTTTTCATGGATCGCTGGGGTCATCAATTTTTTTTTTCGAAAAATCAGCTTTCACTTTACTTTAAGTCTTTTAGTTTTCACGCGTTCTTCTCATATATTTGTTGTTATGAATTTTTATAATTATGTCAAAAAACGTCCGTGGCCTTGACAAAAAAAAAATTTAGAAAACTGTAAAAAAGAATCTGACCTACTACTGGAACTAGCTGAACTTTTATGACCATGAAGCTGCCTTTCAAAAGGCATACTTAATTTTTTGGAATGACCCAAATAAGGTGCCAACAGTTTTTTTAACCTTGAAACGAATTTTTGAAAATTCATAAGAAAAAACTGGCTGATTAATTACTGAAAATAGTTGACCTTTAATCACGATCTAGTGATCTTTCAGTTAATATATTTTTTTTTGTATTTTTTCCCATAAATGAGGTGCCAGAAATCGCTTGTGACCTTGGGAAACTTTAGGCCTTTATTACAAGTTATCTAGGGCTGAACAATTTCTAGGACTAGTTGACCTTTTCTGACCAACTATGATGGCATTCTCAAATATCAAATTTCCCATATATGAGGTGCCAGACATATTGAGAAACTCACCCTAACCCCATAATTAGTACCTTGAAGTGAAAAGAGAAAGACCAGGGGGATGAGATAAAAATCTGAAAAAAATTAAGAGAAATTGTTTTTCAATGTTCTGAATCTTATGAAGGCAATGCCCAATTTAAGGACAACCCTAACATACATATATCACAAGTAAAAAATTTAAATAGTACACTAGAATTGGGACACCCTTCAGATGCCAATTTTTTCAGAAAATATTTTTTTAGTCGCATAGTCTTCGTGCATACCATCTTAACTAGAAAAAGACTTTAGTAAAGCCTACAACTATTTTACCAACACAACTATAAAATGATAAAAACACGCAGCGTAAGCAATTCTGTTCAAAAAACTTTTCAAATAAATTAGAAACAATTAAAAATGACAAACAATTTCGGATGCCTAAAATGCTTCTGCAACTTTACCGATGTGTCGATGTCTGTTTCGCGCCGGAACGGAAAAAGCGAAAAGAGCCTATAAAGTTAAAATTAATTTTAAGTGTCTGGATCTTCGACACACAAAAGTTCCCATCCAACAAAGCTCCATTGGCATGAGTTTAATGAATGCATTGTTGATTTCCCTTCATTCCTGTTTTTCATTTAATTTTTTTTGATTTAAAACGACATAAAAACAATGAAAGAAAATTCAAATAAATTTAGTAATTTCACCTCCGGGAGCTATAAAGCTATAAACCAACCAACGAGCCAACAACAACACCAAACTCGTTACTCTAATTCAACTCGATTGTCTTCAAAAAATATTTAATTACACAAAACCGGAAGCACTCCTCAGAATAGAGATGGCACACAGCATCCTGATGGGACCTTACAAAGCAGTTATCCGTCTGTGTAATGTTTATTATTTCGGATTGTTCTCAAAAACAAGCCCAAGGGCTCCCCTGTCCTCTTTCGTCTCCACATCCGCTATTACCACGTACACTATCCTCCGCCTAGAGATTTATTTCATTAAGCCAAAAACATCAGGAATATTATGCTGGCTTTCATTTACAGCTATACATGTCATGTCAGGTCGACCTTTTGTTCATGCAAAACGGTCTAACGAGCTGAGAAATATCATGGGAGTGTCTGAAGCGTGGAGCGTGGAGCGTGGAGGTGAACTGTTTGTTATTTTTTTTTTCGCCTGTGGTTTTTTACTCCCGAATAGAAAAGTATTCGCTACTAATTATCCGCTACTCTGTAAAGGATATTCGGAGGCTGAAAAGATCCTTGAAAACAAAAAACCCTTGACGGTGCTTAGTTTTATGTATGATTCTTGCAAATTACTCAAAACTCATAAATAGAATTATTGTTTGCTGCTTGTTTTTCATTTCGGGAGGCGCAAGAGGTTGAGTTTTAGGTATTGGAGTAATATTCGTTCGGGAAGAGAAAGTAGATTAAAAAGTTTTGTTTATACCTTTTTGGACTGTTAAGAGATAAAAGTTTTGAACCCTCTGTCATAATGGGAATGGCTATGATGATTTTTGGTTAAGTATTTCTTAGGGATAAACACTCATAGCTGCAGGGACGTTAGAGCAAAAACTACAATAAAAACTTGGTGGGGGAAGAAATTTTAGAAATTTATTTATTTAACTTGACTTTTTGAGGTAAATTGCCTTTGGCCTTAATATGGTTTATTAAATTGCAAATTTACTGAGGGGAATCGCAGGATTCAATATATGACCGTAATATTCTTAGACTCGAAACAGTGGGTCACTGAGAATTGAAATCACTTCGATGCTTTACTCAAGAAAAAAAAAAAAAAAAACGAAGACAACTATTCCCCCTGGCCAAGGTCCAATTTGTCAGTATTTAGTTGACTCTGAGTTATGACTGACTTTTGTTCCATGATTGCTGTTTGCCATGTTTTTGTTCACTCATTTACATTATTGAGGGCATTTTGTAATTTAATTGTAGCTTCGCTAACCGTTTTGCCTACTGCTAGTATTGCAGTATCCATCAGCAAACGTGGCTACGATAGTGTCTTCTGTTTGAAGTATAAAAGGTATAAAACTGGACCTAATACACTTCCTTGTAGTACACCAGCCACTATTATTTTTTTTTTTTTTTTGAATATCTTATCGAGTGCCACACCTTGTTGAACGGTTGCGAAACATCTAACAAGACCGTCGAACAAATTTTCTTATCTTCAACAGATCTCTCGATTACATCAGTAATTCTGTGTACTTGAACAATTATTGTTGAATGCTTGCGCTTCTTGATCCGAACTGATATTTTTGTTCTATTATTGGCCGTAGGCGCAGAAGTAATACTCTCTCAAAAACTTTTGGGATTATAGGAAGGATCGATATGGGTCTAAAAGAATTCTTGCTGAATGAATGATTGCTGAATTTGAAGTCAAGCGAAGTCAATGAATGCAGTCTTAAAATTAAAGTCATTAAAGATTTCATTTCCAAATTTCATTCTTTAAAACCCCGATTGCTGACCATTTTCTTTTTGTCAAAAATAAACAACATCACCAATTACTCAGTTAAAAAAAAAAAAAAAAAAACTGTCAACGCTGCTGTCCCTCGCCTGCCAACAACAATTTTAGCAAATATTTCAAAAAATATATTTTTAAAATAAATCAAACATTTCCTACAAGTTTTCTTTTTCGAAACTTGAGTCATCCCATATAGTGAAACGTGTCGTGTGTCGGCATAAAATCAGATAAAGATCGATAAGTATCTATCGATCTTGCTTACCAGACTGACTGGTGATGGTGGGTATTAAACTTGTGTGCATTTCGAGCTCCATACGGATAGCCCGTTTTCTTATTCACCATGTGCCAATCTAATATTCTGGTCAACGCACTTAACATCGAAAAAGATCATCGCGCGTACACACACCAGAGACCACATCAGACATATCCACTTTGGAGCTGAACAAGTATACGCAGGATGGCTGATGATGCTAGCCAGCTATAGCTACGCATTATGTCACAGGAGAGCGATCAAGAAAAATGAAATTCTGCCAACTGCCTACGTTTGGAATTTCCTTTAAGATCCACGCATTTTGTTTCACTGAATTTCTGGCTTCCTTCCATTATGCAAAATCTTGGGCGAGAGCTTATAGTTTTAAGTTGACTTATTAATAGCGAACGATTTGAATTCTTGTAGTGTGCATTATTAGCAACCGTCAGATCGTCGTCGGAGCAAATAGAGGGATATTTGATAGAAAAATCTATGCCAAAAGTTAAATATATAAAATAAATGAGTTTTTAAAACTCAAAGTTACTTTGGAAAAATTCTCCAGGTTCCATCTCAACATGAGATAATTAAAAAAAAAAACCGTCGAATATATTTTCTCATTTTATTTTCATTAAACTCCATTTATATTTTTTATCCAAAAACCAGTCTGCTAAATTCCACAATTTTTAATGTTGAAAACCTTAGAAACGGACATACATTTTCCATGACGTGTCGTGGGTTTCAGGCATCATTTTGATGATAACTGAAGGGAAGAGAGACTGAAAACTACGAACCACATTCTTCAAGCCAACACCTTGCTGCTATGCTATTGGTTTAAGAATTAGAAACCAGGCACCGTAGGTTTGAATATTTTTGACAAGATTTTCAGTAAGTTTTGGGCAACATAAAGTATTTATTCCAAGTCTATTTCGACAGCGCTTGGGCAGTAACTCATCCAAACACTTCTTTGTATCGTTCATGCAAAACACACATCGACAATAGCCTTAGGCCTGGAGGCCACATGTCTTCTTTAAGTTGTCCACCGAAGCAATATTTAGTTGCTTACACTTAGGCATTCAAGTACACTAGTTGCTGCCTACTTATAGTAATTCCGAGTTGCTAACAAAACTTACTTGCCCGTTACACTATGCAACTTTAAATTGCCCCACGACGCAGAGCAACTTTTGTTGCCGGCAACTTTATCTCTCTTTTTATATCCGAGGACAGTCAGAGAATATGACATCGCTTCAAAAATCAATATGATGGCATGACTATAGTCAACAATTACAATCACATGTTATCAGTAATTGACTTTTACAAGTAATTGTAATTGGAAATTTTTAATTACAATTACATATAATTTGTAATTAAGAATTTCCGATTAGTAATTATGTACATGTAATTTTGGAGAGAAGTACTTGAAAGAAACCTGTAAAGGTTACTTTTTTTGTAATCATTACACACAAATGTAATTGATTTCACAAAATATCAATTACATTTAAAAAGATGTTAGGGAAAAATCTTTCCGTTTACTAAGTTCATGTTAGGCTGATGGGCATTCATTTAAGATCGTTTGAAAGGTTTTATCCCACAGGATGTAGACAAGCTATATCCTTTACATCTTGTTTAATGTAATTGGTATTTTGTGTAATCAATTACATTTATGTGTGATTATTACAAAAAAAGTAATCATTACAGTTGTTTTTAATTATTTGTTTTTGTTCAGTTACTTTTTTCCAATTACATGTAAGTAAATCAAGTAATTACTTTTTTTTATTTCGACTACTCGTTATTTGTAATTTGAATTTTCAATTACAATTACATTTTCAATTACAAATAAATTAAAATTACGGGAGAAAATAGATACTGAAGATATTTTAAACATTACAAAAAGTTTTCATAAATTAATTTTGTCTCATTTTTTTCTACCAAATACCCCAATGTACGCCATCGTTTCTTTGCTGTGGGATGTGTTTCTTTCATTTCAAGGAAGTCCAAAAAGTGTTGCATTTTAAGTTGACTTGGTCTTCGTCTATTAGTTTTCTTAGACATTTCGACAGGCGTGTTTGATCCACTATAATGGTGATCGATGGGGCGATTTCTCAGTGGCAGACAAATCGTTAGGGCCATGCAGTGAATGGATTTCCCTCGTGAAAAAAACGAAAATGAAAAAAAAAAAACAAATGCAACCATAATTACTTTCGTGTTTCTGTAATTATGTCAATTCATTCAAACTAAAAGACAAAAGCAACAACCTATTTTCCACGATTGTCGAACATACAATGCACTCTCGGGCACAATGTAACTTTTTGCAACGTGAGTGCTTCGATAGAGAGGAAAACTTAAAATACAACAAAAACCGTAATTATAGTTTTAAGTCGCGGATTGCATTCAAAATTTTCACAATGACGGTCATTTTTGTTGGAGTGAGTATGGTGTGCACTTTGTTTTTTTTTTTTCTCTGTAAGTTGGATCTATACGCAGATAAAAAACTATGTACATTAAAAAACACAAAGAGACGCGGAATACAAATGATCTTGGGGCTGGCTGCTGTTTTGTTGACAAAGGAGCTATTAGTTGCATCTTGTATGCATTTGAGAGCAGCACATGCCAAGCGTGGAGTCTATGCATTTGTTGATGATGATGATGATGATTCGAGAATCAAAGCATTATTTAGAGAAATGGGATTGAGAAGCATTTGGAATGCTCACAAGAACGCAAATATTCATAAGTTTAATCAACTGACGAGTGATGGAGACTATAAAGGGGGGAAGACTGACTGGAATTTTATATGCAATAAACAGCGGTCTTGACACAAAAAGAATTAAGATCGTGGTCAAGAAAAATTATGTAAATTGATAAAGGAAAGAAACAATGAAATCTTTTTTTTTTGCAAAGAAACTCAAACAGATAAGATTTCGATAATATCGAGGGGGAATTTGTTTGACTCAATTGGTGATTTCACTTGGTTCGAACTAACTTACACTGCATGAGTCGATAACGCTTATGGAAATTATCGCATTTATGTATTTCTTTGTTGTTGTCAATTCTTTAAATGTTGGTTATATTTAAACAATTTGCAAATAAGAGTTTTGTAGTTTTATGTTGCAAACTAGGAAAAACTAACTTATCAAAAGGAATGCAGATGTTTTTTTTGTCAGACGTGCTACTAATCTCATCTTTCGTTTCTTGTATTTAATACATTTTTACAAAACAAAAAAAAGAATTCATTTGCAGAGAATGCATAGCTTGTTGAAATGTTTAGTTTATTGCTTTTCTTTTAAGACCTCAATTGTAAAAATTAGTTGGGTGTTGGTGAGAGTAAGCAGTTAGTTGGTGGGAGTAAGTAGTTAGTGGATATTCAATCCAGAAATATAAAATCAGGCAGAAGGATGGTATACAAACTTTATGATGTCCGTCAAGTTAGCAATACCACTTCAAATAATTTGATTAACTGTAGTAAATTGTTTGTTAATTTCTTGTGAAAGAAAAAAAAAATTTGTCGCGTTTGTTTTTTTAAAAATTCTGCCCTGGTAATGTGGTACCTCGTGGCATGATGGTAAGTGCGTTGGACTGTCATGCCGAAGGTCTGGGTTCGATTCCCAGCCGCTGCCGCCTAAAAACAGAAATGTTTTCCCCTAGCTACTGCCTCTTTCGAGGAACTGACAAATCCTCCAAGAGTATACTTGTCGTGAATAAGGGCTTCTCATCTAGCAGGTCGGACTAGGCAAAAAATTGTAGGTCCCCTCCATTCCTGCCAACAAAACGCACAGAAGAATGGTTGAGAGTTGTTAGTTAATAGGCTCTAGTTCTCCACGAGCTGTTGCGCCACCAAATTTATTTATTTGTTTTTTAAGCCCTGATTATAATGACTTGACATTCAAGTTAGCATTACTTATTTTCTTAAGGTGGCACTACAGTCGAAGGTGGACCAGGGCTTCAACCAACAAGCTTCTTCCAAGCAGCTTGGCTTCTAGCAGGTTTGTCTCCAGTTTCGCACGCAGCTCTTCTTCCACTTGCGTACGCTATCTTCTTCTACTGCGCCGTCCCATGGAGTCAGATTTAAAAACTTCCTGGGCCGGAGCATTGTTGTCCATTAGCACTAGGTGATCCAGCCATCTCAGTCTTTTACTTTACTGGCTAGGGAGGTGTCGCTATACAGCCCGTACAGTTCCTAGTTGTATCTTCTCCATTCCCCATCCTTACAGACGGGATCAAATAATATCACCGTTGAATTTTCTTCTCAAAACAGCCTAAAGGGTTCTGATCTACTGCTAATAATGCCTCTTCACCTTTCATCAGCACCGGGATGATAAGCGTCTTATACAGGGACACTTTAGTTGCTGGAGAGAGAGGGCTTTGCTTCTCAAGTTAGCACTAACACCCCTCAAATTAGAGCAAAATGAACTCGAACTAGAAGAACCAAGAACTGTCGCCTGTTTTCGAGAATGAAATGACAGATGGACTGGTCAAAAACGGATTATTTCTTGATCCGAGCCAAATCGAACCCTTGATACTTATGTAACTAGAACAAGAAAAAAGTAGAATCCAACAGAATATCCTTGAAGCTGCAGACGTCAGATGGTCATCGCTTGACACTTGTCGGGTTTCAAGAAATGTATGGCCGAACATGTCAAAGAAATAAAAAACAGAATACTAACCTCCAGTTCAAATGTTCAGCTGAACTAAAGTTTAAACCAAACTACTCAAAATAAGCAGTCCTCAATTATTGCTCCAAGTTGGAGTCCTAACAAGCCACAACTCGTTAGGTACCCATCACAAGAACAGAATGGGTATCACACCATCCGAGGGCTGTAGAGAGTCTCAAAACGAAGAGGTGCAAGAGGGCTTATCCCATTTACTTTGTGAATGCCCCAGCCTGACCAAAACTAGAAAAGAAGTCCTCGAAGAATACTTTTTCGACGAAATTGGTGACATCTCTACACTGCTTCAAGAATATCCTGAAATTTACTCAGAAGTCAGGATGGTTCAAGGAGGCATCCCATTCCTAAACTTCTGTATGTACCTACATATGTACCTCTATCCTGATGAGTGCAATAAATCCACGTAAAACCAAGTGAGTTGATGCGGCTTACCGTATTTATCATCACCCCTTCTAACCTAACCTAATAACTGTCACTTTTTGTCGCTAAAAAATTGTGGTCATTTCAAAATTTTGTGATTTTTCGAATCAATAATTCATTAAAATCACTTTCTCAAATCACATCTTGTAAAATTTCCTACAGTGGAATCACTTCTTTTAGAAATAAAAACTTTTTACGTTTAAATTTGTTTAAACAATTGTTGTGCAGTGGAACTTCCATAAGTCGAATTCTCAAAATGAAAGAAAAAAATTCGATTTATAGAAACTTCGATTTAAAGAAGTGAAACAAAATTTTTAGTTTAGTATTTTTTTGTTTTCAGAAGTTTAAAAACTAAGTGCAGCAAGTCAATTTCTCCCATTCCCATTGCAGTTTTTTTTAAAGTTGTCCCTGAAACAGGGAGGTTTTCATTCCTGACCATTTGGAGACAGCTTTGTAAACACTTTCATATTTAAAGTTCATTCTTTTTTCGAATTTTTTATTTGGTGACGTTTTAGAATTTGTTTTTGCACTGTCTCTGTTCTTCAGCATGGAAAGTGGACTCTGAGGTATACCAAATTTTATGGTCACATTTTTTTTTTTAACACCACTCTCAACTAAATTGATGATCTTAATTTTTTGTTCGAAAGTCAAATGCTTTAATTTTCTTCCTAACTTTCTTCGTGAATTCCTTTTTTTCCAACAATTCCAACAAACTAGGAACTTCTGCTCATACAAACTAATATCTCGTCCAAAACTTAATTTCAAATCAAAAACATACAAACGGTAGAAGTACTTTTCAAAAAATTGAAACAAAAGAAGGTTTCAAACGTCCAAAATAATCATAGTAACTTAGTGATTAAAAAAAAAAAATTGAGAAAAAGTTCGAGTTAAGAAGACTTTTCGGCATCAAACGCAATTTGAAAACTTCGAAAAATAAAGAAATTCGAGTTACAGAAGTTCGAATTATGGAGGACGAAATTCATGAAAATAAAGTTGAAAAGCCAAAGTTCTCAATAAAATTTTGAGTTACAGAGAAATTCGACTTAAAGTGCGAGTTAAAGAAGTTTGACTGTATTATGTTGTGTCAAAAAATAATTTGAATATGACGAAAAGCCCTAGGAACTAAAAAGTTAATAACCTCAGTAATTTGACTTTTAAGAGTCACCGAGAGTTAAATATTGGCAATTCGCGGAATTTCAAATAACACCTCCTTCAGTACTGGTGTGATTTTAGTTTAAGTCATTCAGTCCAAACATCCGTCCAAAGCATCCGAAACTTTTCTGGTACCTATCGTGGCAAGCCTTACTCCTTGGTTGAATGACCCTATATTTTTATGTAAACACCTGCCTGGTAAATTTGATACAAATCTATTTGTTTTTTTGCATCTGCTTGCGTAATATATTCACAAACATACAACAAACAAAATTTTATTATTTTCCATTTTAAAAATTCATTAAAAAAATCATAGTTGTGTCTGATATTTAAAACAAAATGTATGTAAGTAGATCAATTGAATGCGAATAAAAATAACTTTCATAGTAATTATTAGAATCGCATTAAGAAATCAAGACATCAAAGTGTGCAAAAATGGTGTGCTCTTCGCACCAAATCGGAGCCAAATCGAAACTTGAATAAATAATATAATCTTTCTCTAGGTTAAGAAATTTCCAGTGAAAATTGCATTTCCATTAATCACTCCATGTTGTTTTTTATATCTAAACTAACGGCTGCTGGGTATATATGTATGTTCGTTCCATCGACCATTATTGCCATTAATCATCATTAATATTTGTTTTTAGCTTCACAAATTACTTAAATCCATTTAAATTGCTCAAACCAATTAAACTTATATGGTGTTTTTCATCTAGAATAGATGAAAAACACCATAAGATCAATCTTCGGGAGAATGAAAACAAAAATAGTTAATTAAAAAATTTCACGCAAACCGCGTTAGACACCTTTGTGCGGGATATGGAGAGCTTATAGGCTTGAGCTTGAGTCTGATAGATCTGACCGAGTGAGAGTCTTTTTAATGAAATTCAAAAAATACAACAAACTATGTATACCTATGCCGCCGGCCGTGCCGCCATCACATACCAACATATAGATAGCTAGATAGCTGAGTGAGTGATTGACATTAAACTGATTGAATAACGTCAGAATGTGCCTGATAGTGTTCCAGTTGCTTGCTCGTTCTCCAACAAACTATAATTGAAACAAATTAGAATCACATTTGATTAGAAAATTAAACTAGACAATTAATTTGTCGCGAATTGCGACAACACACCACAATTTGCAGCTGATATAATATTGGAAGACAGTATTCAAGATCAATATATTTAGTGTCTATAATAAATTGATGGTTTGTGACCTTTCTGGTTCAATAGTTAAAATTCCTGAAGGTTGTTTAAAAAAAAAAAAGATTTCTTTGAATATAAATTGATTACAAAAACTATTTCATGTTCCTAGAATTTTTTGCTGTAGGACGATCTATCCTCATCGTTATTCCCAATTAGAGGAATACTCGTCTAAATCTGATTTTTTTCGGAAAAAGATTTCATGTATTTTTATTAATGCTCTTCTTTGGGTTGGTGAATTTTTGAACAAAACATTTTTTCTTCCGATTTAAGGTGTGTTTCGACCAGAGACCAGAAATAATTGTCAACCTTTATTTTCAATCTGTTTCACTCTGAGAGTAACTTCATTCGTTTAAGAAGATTTGGGTTATCGGCTGAGATTTTTTTTGATGGTTGAGTTTTTCACGAAAAAATATATGGAAAAGGTCAACCTTCATCTTTTTTCGCTAAAAATAAATCAAAAATGGTTATTACTGTTTTGTGCAAATTTACTTAAAATCCACAACCTGGTATTCTTGTACTAAAGTCTCACCATGGTCGTCTAAACGTGATTTTCACTATCGTAGTTATTGTGTTCATCTCGCTGCGTTTCCGCCGTGCCAATTTACACGGGATTCTATGTTGTTGTTTATTCACTACTTATTTGCTTTGGTCTCACCGTGACATTTACACGTGGTTTTTGCCATTCAAAATGTTTTGACGTCATCTCGCTTCGGTCTCGTGCAGTGCATTGGCCTGTGAACCAGGCCCGACGTTACCCAGCTGTAGTGACAAGTTCTCAATGATTTGGTGACGAGCAAGCTTTAAAGTGTTTTAAATTTATTGTTTATTTGAAAAATATTGTTTTGAAAAAGAAACTTTGGCAAGAGTATAGCGAGATGACGGAAAACAATGTCAAAAACTTGGTGTAAATTTCGTGTAGAATAAAGCGAGACTATAGCGAAAAAAACAGGACATAGATCTCAGTGTCAACTGAATTGGCAAATTCACAGCAAGGCGAAAACAATGACCAACACACTTAAAACCATGTTTGGACTTTTAACCACGTTTTAAGCTTATTTTATTGTTTCTGAAAAAATATTACTTAAACAAAAACTTCGGCGAGATAATAGAAAAACAGGCCGTTTTCGAAAAAGGCAAATCAAAGTCAATTTGATCGTCAAATGATCGTCATTTTTTGACGCAGATACTGCGATTGTCAAATATGCAATCGTCCTGCTAATACAAATTCGGTTTGATCAACGTCATTCAATTAACGTTTACGAACACACTCTGACTTTTCAATATTATGTTCATCAACCCGACTTTTGTACTGCACAGCTGCACTGCAGATGAGGTTTTCGAGCATATGACTGCATTATCGAACACACTGCGCACCAAAATTTGTCGCGTCGTTTTCGAACAGAAGGCTTTTGCATTTGCGTTAAAAAACATTCTGCAATTGTATTTTTGACGCAGATGACGTTTTCGAAAACGACCACACTCTAAGTGCAAAAGACCTCAAGTAAATGTCAAAGTAAGACCAAAGCGAGACTAAAGCGAGAACATCAAAATACAGAGCGTGTAATCGGGCTTGGCGAGTTCACAGAAAGACGAACACAATGACCCCGAAGACTTTTAACAACGTTTCTAGCTTATTTTAACCTTTTTGAACGTTGCACTGCCACCTTCAGATCTATTTTGCCCCACCTAAGACTGGATGAGGTTGCTCATCCTACAGTTCTTCGTCCAATTTTATTTCCTTAAGAAATTTGAGTATTTGGGGGACTTTTAGAGAAGAAAAATTCATCTCTTCTACTTGGTAGTTTCCCAGGTGTTTTTTCCTTTGGTGCATAAATGCATCGTATTTTCCTAGTATATGGTCTGGTGTTTCTTCCTGTGTGCAGAAAAATCTGCATTTTGGACTGCTAACTACACCAAGGATATTCATGTTAGTTGGCAGTGCCCAGTGAAGAGGCTAGATATTTTCCTAAGGTTATTTCTATTTGGGTTGATGCAGTCTTTAAACCGTGCCCAGTTGTAATTACCAAGTAATAGTTTTGCCTGCCCTAGCTTGGTCAGTTTTTTCAAGTTTTTGGATCTTTCAGCCTCCTCTTGTTCTTTTATTTTGTGTTGTATGACATTTTTTCCTAAGCCACGTGCCTTTAAATGAGTTACATTGCCCCTATTTTTGCTAAGGAATCTGCTTCTTCATTTCCCTGAACACCAACGTGACCAGGTACCCAATAAAGTTTGACACTGTTGTTCTTGCCATTCAGCTTGTTCACAAACTCCCAAACTACCTTAGAGCTGATGGCGTAAGAGCTCAGTGCTTTGAGTGCAGCTTAACTGTCTGACATAATGGCAATGTTTTGGTTTCGGTGATTCCTTTCGAAATTACGCTCTCCACATTTCGCTATGGCGTAAACTTCCGCCTGAAAGATGCTTGTAGACTGTCACATCACATGTATGAAAAATTTGGTTCTAGTCCCAAAAATTCCATTCCCAGTCCCTTCAATCGTTTTCGATCCATCAGTGTACCATTTGATGGCATTTGGTTTGAGAGTATAGTTTACTGTTTTGCCTACCCACTTCTTTTTGTTACCTAGCTTCATTTGAAAGTTCTTCTCGAAGTTGTTTTTCTTAATCATGTCATCTCTTGGAGTGTCAATAAGGTTTGTTATCGCTGACTTCGGTATGCAGTCCCTAATGCTGAGACTTATGCATTTACCAGTACCGGTTCCTTCTTTGGCAAACCTCATTATGGCAGCACTTGCTTTGGCTTTATGTAAGAAGGATAGATATGAAGGATAACTTCCATGGCTGATGGAGGGGAAGTTCTCATTGCTCCAGTTATGCATAAGCATGCGAGCCGGTGTGAGAAATTCGGATCTTTTATGTCATGCGACCGCACCATAGGTAATGATGGGTCTTACCATCATGGCGTACATCAACCTAAGGATGTTGGGTTTTGCAGCCCGATGATTTGCCTGCTAGTCTTTTGTAGATCATGAGGGCTTTTGTGGCTTTCCCAACGGTACTTTCTACGTGTTTACCTACCTTTTTGAAAATATTATTAAAACAAAAAATTTATTGAGATGGTAGCGAGAAAACCAAGACACAGATCTCCTTGTAAACCGACTTGGCAATTATTTTAAGTACTTTACTTTATTTTACTTTACTTTACTCTGATACTAACGAACATTCTTATTAATGGAGATGAGAACGTAAGATTTTCAAAAATAGTTCTGCACAAGTACCACTCAAAATTTATAAATAAAAATCAAAAGTCTCGCTATTTTTATTATTAAATCTCATCTATGCCAATCAAAAAAACCCATCACTACACTTACCTACTGAAAGACAATATTTAACTCAATTTCTTCAGCTATGCATAATTATATGCCATTAAACCAAATCTTCGTAAGTCTACGAACAAATACCATTCAATTTAAATAAAACTTTCCCAAGCATTCATTTCAAATTCCGTTGCAATATTAATAATTTTGCATTCAGCAAAAGGCTCAGGCCCAGACCTGTCCGTATATACCAACTTGTGTTATGTAAAATTCAGTCTGCCAAAGCCTGTGCCTTCGAATATTGCACTCAACTCATGTCAGATACAAATAGAGCCCTATAATGTTGCTGGTTAAACACGACACATGCTGCTAATAAATGAAATTCCTGATATTTTCCCGCCAAATAACAATAAAAAATCCAAGGTATCACCTGCCAATTCTCCAACAAAACTATATGTAATTTTGCAATTCTCATAAATGCCCCATGGACTATATGTTGTGTGTGTGAAGTGAATTGAAGACGCAGGCGACGGACGCGACACGATGGCTTTCGGTGCGGTGTGTGATAAACATCGCATTGTGCATGCAAAGCTGATGCAACACAGACAACACCATCTGTTGTCAGCAAATTATAAATGTTTTCGAAAAATAGATTCCAGTAATAGCCCGAGCGAGAATGATGGTGGGTGGGGGTTTTTAAGCCTGACCAGACCCATCCAACGCCCCAAATATTGTATGTCCCTCACGGCAGGCCTCCTGATGTATAATAATTTATCGTCGACGATTAAAGTTCCAATGCAGTTTGCATTCTCAAATAATGTCTCTGTGTTTTATGTGAACTTTTCATACACTCGGTATACCCATGTAGGTAGTGAAAAATTCCTTCGCTATAGAATGACAAGACGGATCCTTCTTCCTTCCATATTTACTTGTCTGTTGTTAAATAATGGCGTTTGATAATGAGCGTTATTTATGCGATTTTAATCATAGTTTTTGAGGTTAGAGAATGTTAATGTTTTTCCCTTCTTTGTAAACGAGTGGTATTAATATTCAAATTAATGCAGTCGACCCTTACCTTCCTATAATACGTATCTTAATATCTTTTTTGGCTCTGCTTTTAGGAGATTATGTTTATTTGATGTCTTAATTCTGTTTTCATTAAGTCGAGAATATAATATCGGCTAAGTGACCGTGACTATCCAGCGATAGGTCTTCGCATTTTTGACGGTTATTCTTTTTGAAGACTTCAAGAGTCTAAAGCTAGTTGACATAAGCTCGTGATTTCAAAAAAATCCACTAAATAAAGTCTAGAAAGTTCAAATCAGTTGATCTTTCTGGCCAGTGCAAATCTCCAAAGAGAGAAATTCAAATTAGTTGACCCGAAAGTACAGCCATCGGTATTTTGAATGTGGGTGTGGGTGTGCGTGTGGCTAGTGCAGGAGGTATGTGCCGTTGCTCAATCCTTTCGGAACTACATACTCTCCAGTTCCAATTCATCTAGTTGATAATGGAAAAAGTCGTTCAGCATAGCTGTTATAGCGCTCGTCGTTCTGTTGATACTTCGGAGTCCCCTAGCGATATTTTCAGCCAGCTGTTTAGATATTCTCAGCAGAACGGCTGCTCCGGCCCCCTTGGCTGGCCAAAACTGGCAACATCTCGTGTTGTCCAATACTCTTCTAAACGAGCGTCGAGTCGTAGTGTTTGTCCCGTTGGTGTCGTTGCTCGTAAATCTGCGCCAAAATTCACACCGCGTCAACACCATACCAACAAATTATTCCACGAAAAAATCGAAACAGTTAAACGGCTGCGGAGAATAACGATCAAAGAGAATTTTTGTCGAAAATGATACTACGGGTATAATGCCATTTTCTAGGTCGTTTGAAACGAATCAAAACATGGAACAGTTAGGAAATTATTTTGGCTAGGGTCAAAAAAACAGAGGAAAAGATCATGATTGCGGTGGGTTTTTTGATTTTCTAACGACAATATCTCAAAAACGTGATGAGATGGAATATTTCTGATGTCAAATTCGTATTCAGCTAGAAACTTATAGAAAAGTATGCTTTGATTTCGGTAACAAACTCTTGTTGACCAATGTTATTCTTATTACTTATCATGAGTTCAAAATATTCGATTCGAAAGTTTAAAAATTTAATCCTGCAAAATCGGAAAAATGTGTCTCTGATCGTTAGTCTCCGAAGCCCATCAATTATTATTGACATTTACCGGCATTTGGAAAAATTGTATTCTTCCGATAGGGCGATAGGTTTTTTAGACATTTTTTTTTGTGATTTTCTCAACATTAAAAATTCCTCAATTCTGAGTCTGGATTCAAATTCTGTTGAGTCCAGTCAATTTGTTCTCAAAAAGATCTTTGCGAACAAATTGTGTGAGTTGCCCCTCTTTTATGTTTTCAGGGGTCCTAAGTCCGAAGCTGATGCTTGCGACTAAAATTTCGTGGCACAACATGCAAAAAATGCAAAAATGATGAATGGTGGTATTCAAAATTAAAAAAAGAAGTTTGAAGTAAAATGTTCATACTTTAGAATGACAATGAACATTTTTTTCAATAAAAAAAATACCTGGATAAGAAATATTTCCCCCACTTTGCATAGAAAACGCCCCTTTTTTTATATCTTTAGATTCGAATATCTCAAAAACCAGAAAGACCAGGCTCGAACTCAGCGCATCTAGGACCATCAGAAAAGCATATCTTGGATAATGTTACAGACAAAAATTCAAATTTTTCTCATAAAATAGTTGCCTACTTGTGCTTTCGAGTGGATTTTCGAAAACAGTAAAAATACGTCAATTTTCAACTACAACTAGCGCTTGAGTCCAAATAAATTGTCGCAGAAAAAAACCGTAAACAGAGATTTATAGGAAATATACTTGTACACTTTCGATTCTACTTTAATTTATTTTTCGAACAATTAGTAGTTTTCGGGCCACTAATAAAAAAACTCCCAAAAATGCATTTTTGCATAATTTTTTATGTTGCGTCACGAAATCTTAGTTGCAAACTTCAGATTCGAATCCAGCAACTACGAAAACATAAAAGAAGGGCAAAATCAAAACTACCTCAAACTTTTTGCATATTAAAAAATACAATATGACTGGAGTAGTAAGCGTTTTTCAGAATTTCTGATTTTTGAAACTAAATTTCTGGTTGTGCTGGTCTTATCCTTTTCCAATATTTTGTTAGCTTCAATTTAATTTCATTGTGTTCAGTATGCATGTGTTTAAAGAGGGCAAATTCAGATCTTTAAACAATTTTGCTGCGTTCAGATCAGACGTGGATTTCTTTGAATTCGGTTGAGAAGCTGGTGGAGAAGATGCTGTGTTTTACAAAAAGAATAGCGAAAACAAATTTTTGCTATTCTGTGGTAGTAAATCCGAGCCATCAGTTCGGATTTAGAAATAAATATTCCACGATAGGCCATTTGAAACGGATTACGGATGTTGTAAAAAAAGCACTTGAAGAAAAACAAGTATGCACGGCTATATTCTTAGATGTTGCTCAAGTCTTTGATAAGGTTTGGCAATTGGGACTTGAGTACAAGCTGCATATGGATCTTCCCAGGCAGTACTACGAAATACTGAAATTCTACGTTACGAACCGCATGTTAAGAGTACGGTACGACCAAAATTACTCGGAACTAAAGAAAATTGAAGCCGGTGTACCACAAGGAAGTTTCTTCGGACCAAACCTGTATCTGTTATACTCGTATACAAGGGATGTTCCAGTGGACATCAACGTTATCACGATCAACTTTGCTGATGATACTGCAATGTTGGTACCAGATAAATCCGTTACGAGAGCTTCTCAAAAACTGCTAAATGCAGTCGATAGAGTTACTGATTAGACACAAAAATGGCGAATCAAACTAAATGAAACAAATTCGACGCATATAAACTTAAGAAAAAAAATAAACAATGTTCCAATTCTTATAAATAGTACAGCAGTACCTTACTCCAATACTGCCAAATACCTTGGAATGACTTTGGATGCAAAGCTTAAATGGAAAATGCACACCAAAAAGAAAAGAGAAGAACTAAACTTGAAGTACAGAAAAATGTACTGGTTACTAGGAAAGAACTCTGACCTATCCATCCAGAACAAACTGATGTTATATAAGCAAGTATTAGAACCCGTTTGGACATATGGCATCCAACTATGGGGCTGTTCAAAGAAAACAAATGCTGAACCCATCCAAAAATTCCAAAGCAAGGTCCTTCGCGGAATAATAAATGCCCTTGGTATATAAGAAATAGCGATCTACATCGTGACCTTCAAATTGAAAATGGTTACACAAGTGGTTAAAAAACACGTTGTACCACACAATCAGCGACTGCAAAGTCATACCAACTCCGAAATGGAGACCGACTTAAATGTACGAGACAATGTTCGGAGATTAAGAAGCACCAAGCCTCATGAGCTGATGGTCTAAAAGCTATGGGAAAGTGTTATAACTGAAACTTCCCACAATGCGATTTATAAATTAAGAAGGTAAAATCATTGGTCGATCTTTCATAGATTGGTCCTGATTCACCGGTGGTTTTAGTGCGGTACGAGCCCCACACTACTCAGTACCGATTCTTACCGAGTGTCTTTTGAAGATTTCCATTGTATAAAAAAAAACTGTAGTTTTAGTTGAAAGTTGTCAATTTCTGAGTTATACGGCGGTTTTCTTGTAAATAGTTGATATTTTGTATTCATATTGGCTTACATATATTAATGAACCCAACTGCGAAGAAATTAGATACTTACAGTGTTTTGATTTAATCCACGTTGGTCCTTTTTTTTTAAATACCCTCTACCATCATTTCTGGGTTATATCCTAAAAATATTTTTTTTTAATTTCCTTTGAGATAAAGTGGAGTATGTATAGTTTACCCAACACATATGTACAAACATATGAACGGATTGTATCTATAAGATATTCATTTTACTTCACAACCAATATTGATAAGCTTCCGATTCTGTTTTTTTTTCTAAATCCAATCAAACTAACCTATAACCACATGTTTCCCCGAAGAAAAATCTTCAGTCAATATTCGAACAAGCTTAATAGTAGGTATTTTTATTTGCTATGAACATTGAACATGTGTGGCCATGTATACCTACTTTAAAGGCAAGTTATATGCAATCGTGAAAAAAATCTCCAAAAATAATCCGAGGGTAGAGATAAGATTTAAACGACAAAAAAATCGTATGGGAGGGTATGTCTATTTCCACCCGTTTAAGCAGGAGGGATCAAAACAACAAAAAAATATTTAAAAAAAAAAACATTAATGCTCATAAAATTCTGAACAAAAAAAGATTCTGACACAGAAAAACGTGCACAAACGTTATAATAAGAGCTTTTCACTGTAATAATTTTTTTTCATTTTGCCTTGGTAAAATAGGTAATGAGCGCGTTTGTGCACGTTTTTCTCAAAATCTATTGCTCCTACGAAAAAAATTGTCAGAATCTTTTTGGTGCAGAACTTTATGAGCATTAATATTTATTCATTAGTTTTTTGAAAAAAAATTTATTTGCTGAGATATTACCTAACAAAAAACCGTCATTTGTCCATTAATCACAGTACAATATTAAAAGTGTTTCTTTGATACGCTATAACTTTAAGATTATTAAACCTACAGAGTTTGTTAATAGCTCATTTTTTAGGTAATTGCATTGTCTATATGTTTATCTCTCATGATTTTGTTTTAAAAGGAAATTTTATCGAGTTGCCGAACAAAAACCATATCACTTTCTTTTTCAAGATGGTGGTCTTCCCCTTACCCCGCCGGGCACCCCAAAAACTTGGTTTTATAAAGAGGAGATGTAGCCAAACTCAAATCGTACAAAAACTTTAGCCCATGGATTAATGAAATTTTAATAAATTTTTTGACTAAATTTACTCCACCGTTAAGTTCTTGCATGATTTTCTCAGAATCTATTGCTTTTATGAAAAAAGTATGTTAATCTTTTTTGTGTAGAATGACATAAGCTTCAATTTGTACCTTCACATTTTTTTTTTAGATTTGAATATAACTCTAGCCTGTTATTTCCCCTTGAATTTAAGACCTTGAAGATCCGACCAGTAATACTCAAGTTATAAGCATTTAAGTGAACTACCTACTACTAAAACGATTGACCCCAAAAACAAGTCGATGCGACTGCGTTGGGTGTTTTATGTATTTCTTTTTATTTGCACATCTTTACCAAACACAGATACAAAGTAAAATAATAATAAAAAATAAAATTTAAAAAAAAAATAAATAAATAAATTGCTCAAAGTGATAAATGGCTGTGTTCAAAAGAATTTGTTAAAGAAAGCTGAAAAAAATATACTTAAACATATAAACTTAAACACCGGAAGTGATTCAGTTTAACGGCCGATGAAGTCTTCTCTACCCCTTCCCAATGCCATTCTTAGAAGATAGGGATAACTTACTTATTTGCGTGTGGCGTGTCCAACGGAATTTTATTTGAGCAACCCAAACACTCCACCGCCATCCATCGTCATCACCCGCTCGCCGCCCCACGAAAGGTAGGTAGATTCACTTTAACTCCCTTACAAGTTACAACTGAGGTACTTATCTGATAAGGATCAAACAGTTAATTTACAGCTCGGTGTTTTTAAATAAAAGGGGAGGGCGACACAACACGATAAAATGGTTTCGGTTTTATTTTTATTGACTGCGTGTTTGTGTTTCTGTTTATACTTGGGAAAGTCATTTCAACAACTTTGGGCATGCTGCTTGGTTGATTATTATTGTTCGATAAGTTTATTTAGAGCAATAACAAGTCGTGATAATAATATTTGTCTGTTTGTTTTAATTTTTTGATTATTTTTGATTTTAAAATTGATTAAATATTTATGACAATTTTTTTTTTCTTCTCTTTTCAGGTGAGTGAAAAATGTATACTTTTGCAAGTAAGCTTACTTTTACCTTCATGTTTGAGAACTCACAAAATGGTGAGTTATTGTATTTAAATTTTGTTAGAGTCGATTCGTCTTGTTCGACTTGTTTTCAGAAATATTGTATAAGCTAGTCGCTGGTAATTAGTTAGGAAGTAAGTTGACTTAAGGCTTTCAATTTATAAATTAAAGCGCCCTTGGTCCCTACTAGTGCTTCAAAGTATCCGGATATTTCAGATATCTGGATATGCAAAATAGATCTGGATCCAGGTTTGGATAACCGAACTATCTGGATAGTGTTAGATATTCGGATAGTTAAATGAGAGAGTTATCCAGATAGTGTCGGATCCGTATTCAGATCTATCGCAAAAAAGTTACTATCCAACCTAGACATTTTTTTTTTTTTACTTATTTTGATAAGTTTCATGAAGGTAAAGTTTATTTGTATTTATATTCTCTGTTCTACCTGTTCTCGCTATCAAACTGTATCCGGATCTGAATATAAATCCGAGAATCCGACACTATCCGGGTAGTGCCGGATCTTAACTGTCCGGATATCTGTTACTATCTGGATAGTGTTGTTTCCAAATTCCCTCATTCATAAGTGTCCGGATATCCGAATAGTTTCAAGATTCGGATACTAACCCACATATAGTGAATGTTCGTGTACTTGTAAAAGAAGGAATTTTGAGCTCTTACCGTCCGAAATCAATAATTACCTTCTTTAAAATAGGAACCATACATTTTGAATATTTTAGAATTTTTTCTACAAATAAAGTCTACTATATTCTCCTGGAGGATCACCATACTTAAAGTGATAAATTAATTCAGTACTTTTTGCCTGGTAAAAATATTTTCATATTTTCAAATATTATTACATTTCATTGGGCTTGTCGTATTATCCGGGCTGTAGGGAGTCCAATAATTGGGTCAACTTAAAGAATTTGCACATCACTTTGTGTCCCCTGTGTGTGTCCGCCCTTAATTTCGTTTCGTGTCATTTGCACATATCCGTGTCTCACTCCTTTTTTTCCCGCAAGCATCAACACCGTCATCCGACAACGGCTTTGCGAAATAAAGACAGCGGAAATCTACAATCACACGACATAAAGTTAATTGATTCCATGTTTGTGGGGCATTCTTCTTCTTCTTATCCGAGACCGAAAGATAGCCCCTAAAGCAAACAGAAACATTCACAGCTTGTACAACCGCCCAATAACTACTTAGATTCTATTGTTGTCTTTATTTGTTTCGCGTTTAACAATCTCAAGTGAGTCCGCAGTTAGTTTTAAGCAAATGTTTATTACCTCCAACAGCCAGCCACTATTAAAATGCCAAAGGGTGCTCTCATGTTCTGGGTTATGCTTACCGGACATGCCATGCACCAATATAAAATTAAATAATTTCCCATAGTTATCGTAAAGTTGCCTGAAGGTCGTCCTTCTATATTGAAGTGAGCGAGGCTTATGGCAGACAGCTAACAAAAATGTCACAACATTAGGAAGATACATAATTCTTACAAGGACATTTTGATTAAAATAAGGAATAATTTATTGATTATAATTATTATTGTTGTTCGAAGCTGACAATCTATTTAATTCGACTTTCACATTCACATCACATTTCAATAAAATAAATTAATGACAACGATTATGGTATTAATACTTCGCGAAACACAATACATTCGTACGTATAGGTCCTCGTCCTGGGACGAAAACGAAAAGGAGGGGTATCATGTGTGACAATAATTTAATTCTAACCCTGTGTTGTAAACGCAGTATATAGTTTTAGGTAATTGAGTAGACAGTTTATCATTCTAAATGGAATTAGACTCCACGTACATTATATAAAGAGAATATTTAGTGCAAAAATTAATTAAATTTGCGGTTGGTGCTGTGACGATGTTGATTGTAGAAAGATCGATTTACAATAATATGGTAGCGTCAGCGTTGACCATCGGGCTTCCATTTAATGGTATTTATTGGGGGTGTTCTATTTAAGTTTTGTGGTGCATATTTAATCCTAATATTGACAGAATGTATTTTTGTTTGTTTCCGGGAAAATATTTGTATGCACCGACGTAGGTAGGGATTTAAAATATTTGTGATAGCTGGAGAAGTAGATTGCCGTTCTAACGTTATCGACGGCTTTAACAATAGAAGGATTATTACTTTTTGTTTGTCAGAATCTATGGTTTACGCCATTTTGGGTAGAAACTTTTTATATTTATTCTAAATTGAAATGTCAGTTTTTCTGTTTGTTTTTTTTTTTAAGTGAAATGCTGCATTTGGTCAGTGGCATACGAGTTTGTGCAAAGAGAAGAAAGGTGTTTGTGTTTTGCTGTAGGTAAATGTTAATTTTGAATAGATATTCCACTCTTAGGCCTCCCTGTTATGTGTATTTTATTGGCTCAAATTTCCTTCCAATTGTGGCACGAAAAAGTTAGTAATCATGTCTCTGTACCCTTCAGCCTTGACTGTTACGTTCTGACCGTCATGATTTTTAAAGACATCAACCAAGGACTTCACTGGTTCATAAAAGCACCAAACTGTTGATATTATGTATGTAGTCATTTAACCAAAACTTTGCTTCATGCCGGTTAAAAATTCATCGTCCTGCTACTATCGCCCCTTCTAATTGCAAGAACTATACACAGTTAGTCACGAAAGTACATATACATGGTTTTAAAAAGTGCTAAATGTGCATCCCTAGTTTAAATGCATTTGTTGTATTGAATAAGATCTACATAAGTATTTTTTTTTTAACTTTGTTTTTAATTACTATCCTATAAAAATACTCAAAACTCTACTTAATACAACAAATTAATTTTAGCTAGGGATGCACATTTAGCACTTTTTAAAACTATGTATATTGCAGACTCTGTGACTATATTGTTTCAAAATTTCTTGTTTACAGATTTCCTAACATAAGTTCAGTCAAACGGGTCTTACAGTGCAGAATTATAATTTTAATTTTCTTACGCGATCTTGGCTTATTTCGAAAACTTAAACCACATTTGGAAAATCTTTTTTGTATGAATACTGTTTTTTAACATTCTTTTGATTTTTTTCTCCTGCAGTAAGAATAAAAGAAAATATTCTCATATTGACATAGGTGGCAGTTCCTTTTCGGCCAGTGCATTTATGGTCAATTTCACGATGGACAGACGTTTTAAAGTCCTGCCCAATCCTCACAATTAAGAAAATGTATTGAGGCCATTTTCGAACCCGAACTGCAAAATTTATTCATTTTATATTTCATAGCGCTCACTTCAGCAGACGAATTCAACTTGTTTTTCATTATAGTCCAGTAAATAGAGCAATGTTACTACTGATCAAATGGAAAAAAATAGCGACAAGCTGAAATTTTGCAGGTCGGTTCGAGGATAAGTAAACAAGTTGAATCTAAGTTTGCGACCTCCTACTTCTTGTAGGGGTGTTGCCACGCCAACTTTTATATAGAAACAGCTGCACCAATTTTGATGAAATCATCATTGTGAAATAATGGTAAGACTTAAATCCTCTCACTTTCTTTATTCCTTTGTTTTTCGGAAACGGCTTAACTATTTCCATGAAAGTTTCAGAATTTGTTCTTATATGCTATTGAATATATAAATAGCACTCCATGGTTTTCCAATCTTCAATAACCTATTTAATGATTTTTGCAATAAACCCCCTTGAAGGACTTAGTTCCTTAGTGGCCTTATGGGTGAGAAAAAAATTGGTTTTGGTAAAATTCGCGCACTACCACACCCACTTTTCTTATCTCTACCTTGATTTCTCATAAACTTATCTGGATGAATTTTTGAGAGTTTGTTCACGCTAGTGACATACAAATTTAAGAAGCACTTTTGGCTTGGTGAAGCCACTGGATGTCACGTTTCTTTTTCATGTAGATAGGAACCTATATTAGTTTCTTGAACTGTCCTAGCGAGTAACTATTTCAAATAAGATGTAAAAGCCCAAATAAGGCTTCAGAGTCTTGCATGTTCCTATGAATCAGATTAAAGAAAATCATTTATTTTATTTCTTTCGTAGCGTAATGACTTTGCTGCTAAATGGACAATCACTATATTAGTTTTACATTGAAAAAGCGCTTTTAGTAAGATCCGCTCACTACCACGAGACTTTTCTTGAATATTGTTTCTTAAAGACGCCTTTTTTGATGTGTGCGAAATTTTTATATCCTAGACTTGGTATAATTCACCAATGTTCATAGGGGAATGGGAATCCAAATGGTGTTGATAAAATAATATAAAACTTAAATTTGTTTTTCGCTAATAAAACTAAACTAAAAATTTCGTCTAATCGTTATTTCAGGGAAATAAAGATGTAGAAAGTGGGCATGTCAGGGTTGGATTTCACTGAAGAATTTATTAAAATATTCTTCCAAATAGTTAGAGCCGTTCCCAAGACGTGAATATTTTGACAGAAATAGTGGCAGTGGTGTGGATTTAAATGATTTTTTATTATTTTGTTCTCGTTCATAGAAATAATCTCTGAAAATCGTAGGAGGCGTTTCCGAGAAAAAAAAATAAGAAATGTGGGAGTTTTACTAAAACCAGTTTGCCAATTTTTTCTCGTTCATTAGAACAAACTCTGAAAATCCAAGGAAGAAAGGCATAAGAAAAGTAGACGTTGCAGTGGGTGGATTTTACCTTAACCAATTTGATAATATTTTTCTCGTCCATAAGAACACACTCCGAAAATTTCATGGAAATCGTTGGAGCCGTTTTCGAAAACAAAGAAATAAAAAAGTGGGCAGATTTTTTTCTAATCATTTTAACAAATTATGAACATTACATCTATATCAGTTAGGGTCGTTCTTATATTGGGTTTTTAATCCCGAGATGGATAGGCATCAAATGGCTCTATATAAAAAAAAAAACCCAATTTTTTTCAGATTTTTATTTCAACCCTCTGGTATTCCTATTTTCATATTTCACTTTAAGGTACTTATTATTGGGTTAAGGGCGATTCAGGCGAGTCAGACATAAAAAAACGTATCCCCCCCCGTTTAGGCGGGAGGGGGGAAATGGACCACGATTCTATTCAAAAACTGTTTATATTAAAAAATGTATTTAGGCATATTACAGAATGGAATGTTGGCTTTAAAAAAATTATAGCGTGGCATTGTAGGTGTTCTCGTTTTTTTTAAATATTTTTTTTCTGTTTTGAGCCAAATTTCTGGAAAATTACCACTCCCTCCGGAACGGGGAAAAATCAACCCCCTCTCCAATACAGTTTTTTTTCTCGTCTGAATTGAATCTATACATTCTTGCACGTTATAAGAATAATTCTTAGCCCATAATTAGTGAAAATAGAGAGACCAGAGGGGGTGAAATGAAAATCTGAAAAAATGAAGGAAATTGCTTTCAATGTTTTGAATCGAATGGGGGCTATCCAAGACTATGTCCAATTAAAGGATCACCCTTATATCGGTGCAGCCGTTTCTTAATAAACCAAGATTGAAGAAAAGTGGGTGTGGCACCGCCCTTGCAAGGCGTAGATGATCACCAACTTAGACTTAAGTTGTATACCTACCTACCTTCGAAACGACATGCAAAATTTCAGCATGCCGCAATTTTTTTTCATTTACAATTTCAATTTTTTGACAGCATAACTGGAGTCCTCTGAGCCCTCAGAAAACACGTCCAAAAATTAGTTTAAATTGTTGAATTTTGCATTTTTATATTTTCTGCGTGACTCACGAGATATTTTCTGCGAATTGTCAAACACTTATTTCCAATCCACAACATCAGGATGCATTCCACAAATCTGCAAATGAAAAATTCAAATTTTCTTAGCACCCATTTTAGTGGTTCATTTTGTATGACATTTTGCGTCTGTTTGTGACAACTCATGTGAAAAAATGTCCAAATTCGCGACCATTCGCAATTCGTAGTTCGCTACTCGTAGCTCATGTAAAAGTCACTTTAATTCCGATGACTTTTAATACAACTCTGAACTTAATCACCTTACTCAAACTTCAACATGCCTCGCTTCAACTTCAATAAAAAAAAGCTCGAGCAACACGTAAACACCCAAAGAGCTTTTGAGTGGAATTTAAAAGCTTTTGTGGAATCTATCTTTGTTTTTATTTTGCTGTCATTTTTTCTCGTCTGATTTTATTTTAATTTTTGCTCTCCTTTGTGAATTAATGTGTAACACGACTCTCTGAAAAAAGAAACCGGCAAAACAAAGAAACAAATAAAAAAAAAAAAATAAACAGAAGTAAATTTATAAATTTGAAAATTGTGCTTGGCTGCTGGCTAAATTGAATACCGCGAATACCAGGCTGGTGATGTTGTTTTTTTTGAGTTTGATTGGAATTTTATATTAGAGCAGCACAAACAACCGGAAGTTTGCTTTGGCTTCTTTTGTTATTTCGCCATGCCTACCTCAACTTCCATTAGGGTTAGTTCTGAACTCGCAGATACTAAACTATCTATACTTTATCTTTTCATTTACCTACGTGTCATTAACATTTATCGAATAGGTTTGATAATGTTGGTAGGTATCTTGGTTATCCTGAAGCGTACAATGACCATGACCATCTCTTTAATTAACAATTTTGTGGAGATGATTGAGCGCCACACCCACGACCCACAACGAATTAATATTATTAATATACTTTGACATCAAAGATGATAGCTTCTCGAAATCGAGTTTTTTTTTAAGGTTAAACAATGTATTGTATGTATGTCATATATTTCTTGAGATTGAGACTTAATTTAGCTTATAAAATGTGTATGCATGTATTTTTACGTCTGATGTCCACAATGATAACTTTCAACTCTTAGCTTTTTAAGAAAAAGTTACCTACCTACTTATATTGAATTAAGTTTTAGTGACTAATGTTGGTTATGGTCATTTCTGCGAAACTACATTGTGTCATGTCAATCAAACTAATACAACTATTTATTGTTTTTCATTACACGTGTCTACGAATAAAAAAAATTGTAAGTAAGTTCGAACTTTAAACTCACACAGTCTATAAATAGAAACTTTTCGAAGTACATAAAGTTGTTTATATTTTTTTTTTTAATAACATAACATGCTCTACAATTCACGTTCAGTCGTTCACGCTGCAGAAGTGAAGTGTAGAGTTGGACATCTGCGCTCTGTCTCTTTGGTTCTTGCTCTTTTCTAAACTCTACACATACAGACTGATATTGGACTTTAATTAAGTTTTTAATAAAAAGATTTGGATACAGTGAATTTGTGTAGATGACAGAAATGTATTTGATTAAGTTACTGAGTAGAGCACTATCCGCTACCGGCTTGTTTTTGTTGTCATTCTCTCATTAGTATTATAAAATGAATCGAAAACAAATGGAAATGAATTAAAGTTACAAATGAATTGTAGAAAAAGCTCATGTGGATAAACTATTTCACGATGCTGATGAACTTGGTGATATTTTAAAATCCCATGATAGTTTTTAGCTAGACTTTTTTTAATTTCAGATGAGTTAATTTATTTTGTTTATTTTTGTCCATGTCCAGCAGGTGACCAGCAGGTCAGGTCCATGGGGAGCTTTGATGGTAGAAAGTTATGTAAAATGCTGCTTCATTTAGTTTGATGGTCTTTGATGATGCAATTTGACATGATGGTCATTGTTTATTTATTCTATGTGATAGGAATGTATGTATGGATGTATGTCTCGGGATTTAAGAAATAAATTTACATATTTGAAATGAGAACAAAAATATAATGAATGAAGATATTGCTCACTATGTGACATCTTGTCAGGGTAGGGCATAGGAAATAGTGATGATGGACAAGCCTTAACTATGTACATTATGTATCTACTCATCTCATTGCTGATTTATAGGTGTTGCAAAATGGCTTGAGAACTTAGACGCTCACACAGGGATATGCATTGCTAGTTGTTACATAGACAAAGCATCGCCTTTTTTGCAGGTGATTGAATACTCGTCAGAAATGCTTCCTTTTTTAAACCAAATATGGTTCATAAATTAAATGTATGCGCACTTTTAACAAATTCTCTCCGTATTTGAAGAACTCCGCTGTTAATTTATGTAAATATATTTTATCTGGCAGCCTTGTTGTAGTTAATCTTGTTCATAGATAATTTAAGCTCTCTCTACAGGGAGGTCGAAATGCATCTTCATTAACTGTTGATGGCATAGTGCCCATTCAGCAGCAACTGAAAATGCAGCCTGAATCCATTACAGATCCCTGTTCTACTAGTGCTAATACCAGCAGGCAGTTGCTTGGCTTTTTCATAAAACCTCCGGGTTTTATTTTGATTCTAAGACTTCATTTTTTTCAGCTGGAGGCTACCCTATGCCAGGCTCTTCTTTTGGCTCAATACTTCCCTCTCGCTTTTCCAGTTAACCTCTACAGTTTTTTGTACGTGAATTTTCTGCCTCCCGTTTCACGCACGCACTCATCTTCACACCACAAGTTCTTTCTTTGGGGTGGTTTTGAAACCTACAGTGGCTACTTCCTAAAAAGCATAGAATTTCTTCCTCAAGGCGATTCGTAATTTCTTATCGCTCGAAGGCGATATCTAAATTTTGTCGCAAGTATGAAATGGTTTAGGGTCTATATTTGCTCCTCGACGCACTTCTTAGATATAAGATTCTTATGTACATGTTTCTTTGGTCAATGCTGTTGTTTTTTTTTAAATATTTTTTTCTGTTTTAAGTAATTTTCTTAGAAATTTGACCCTCCCGGATATACGAGTTTTTTCTTTTTTAACCCACCCTACACGCAAGCTTTTTGTGTAATTTTATGCGAATCACCCTGTATAAACGAAATATCATGTTTCGTGACCTTCGACCCCGTACGATTAATGTAGTGCGGCCTGAAATGATAGAAAACTTTCCCAAAACCTTTTAATAAAACCCTGTATATATTTTCTAGCACTGTTTCCTAATTTTCCTGTTGGATACCACACAAGAAAAACTCATCTTTTACTCAACCTCAAAGGTGGTGTAAAAGACAAAATTTGATACAGAAACATACAATCCGTAACTTTGCGGATTAAATTATCTCGAAAACGGTAACTCCTATGGAAAAAATTACTTAGAATTTTTTGTAAAAAATTTTCTAAGCTACAACCGAGTCTTTGATATTTTTTCCGTACGAGTTACCGTTCGGATATTCCTTAAAATCCATTTGGGAGGCTTTTGACCCCCTTGAAGTTTTTAGCGGCGCTCATATCGATTGGGACTTTTACAATTTCCTAAAAATGCCGCCATTTTTTCCGAAGCAAAAAGCTTAAATGACCGGAATATTAGACATTTTCACATTTTTCAGATTAACCGAGTTATAAATTATTCTAGCCTCCAGCGATGATGGCGAACCAATGGCACGCGGCCTCTATGTTGGCACTCCGAAAACATTTCAAATTATTTATTTTTTTAAATGGCACGAGACTAAAAATGCCCAACATCCGTGGCTTATGGCATATTAATGTTTATCCGATGCGGATCAAAGCTAGTTGATTATTTATTTGCACAAAGTTAATAACTGCACCTTAACCGATTCCCCACGACAACGGACACATATCCGCATGTTTAATCTTTTATCGGAGATCTTATGAAAGTCGTATCTTCTGGATTGCGGTTTCATCTGCCGAAAAGTGTAATAAATACCAAAATTTACCACTCATTGAAATATTCGAAAATATATTTTCATTCTTTTTGAAGATTGAAGAATACGTACTAAAAACTATTGAAAAAATGGCCCTTGGGAAACTCTTTTGAAACATTTCAGAATAAGTTTCGTTCAAACTCCAAGGTTCTCCCCTCTCATATGAATGGTCCTTTACCCAAGCCCGCAAGGACTATATAAGGAGAAGCAGGTCATTTCCATTGTTTAATGAAAATGAAAACATCTGTAATTAGTTGTATAATTAATGTTCTTACCCACAACACTTGCTACTTAAAAGCTTACCGCACCGTTACCTCTGCTTCCTTCATTTCACGTATATGTAAAGAAAACTTCTTTGAGTGTGCTTTATCTATCATGCAACTTTTCTATCTAGATACATTCACCGTTCGTTCATTCATTTCATTCAATCGGCAATCGTGGCCGGCGCAACATCCATGTTCACTAAATTCTTCATTCCTCAGTTGAACTTTAGATTCCACAGAGTTTGGTCGTGTTTTTCGGAAGGTATACGGTTACATGAGTTTGCGTTACATATTTTCCTCCCCATATGTGAGTGAGAAGGGATTTCCCAATCAAAACGATTTTTTCCTCGTGAATTGGAACTCCCTCTGTCTGTCACAATTTACTGTGTGTGGCGTGTCTTGCATGCATGTGACAGATGGTGCGTATTTTTCGTATCGCGTCGCGTTGAATGAAATAAATTTTGTTCCGGTTAGTTGCATTCAAAGTAAAATATTGTAAATTTTTATATACCTACTTAGTTTTTTTTCTTTTGTTGAAAAAAAAAAATAATTAAATCTTGTGCAAGTGTGCGTATGTGTTTGTGAGTGTCTGGTGAAGGTGGATGGACCACTTTCGATTGTAATTTTTCATTCAAATTGATGCTGCGGTTTTCATTTTCTTTCATCATGTTTACTTGTTTTGTTTAAAAAAAATACTAAAATAAATAAATCAGAGATACCTACCCTGGCGGGAGTATCTACTTAACTCACAGTGCCAAGTGCTTTCGCGAAAAAAATTAAATTTGTAAAAAAAACATAAAAAAAAATATAAACTTAAACAGTTTTTGTGTAACAAAAAAATAGATACTGTTTTTTTCATCCTGTCGGGCGTTTCGGTCCAAGTGGTTCTGGCTCTGGCTACTCTCTACAGAGATACCAGATACAACTACTGTTTATGCATTAATAAATAGTGTGTTTTTCATTGGATGTGCTGCTGCAGTAAAAGATACTTTGGTATAGACGAAGCGAACACTGACCTCACAACACAACGTTCCAACTATCTGAATCTGACTTTGCCAATTGTATCTCCGTATCTATCTTTTGTATCTGGTTGTCAGAAGATAGACTGGACATGGTGTATTTTTTTGTTGTTGTATTCATTTCTTTATTAATTCAATGCATGTTAAAGTTTTAATTAAACAGAAATCAAACTGTGATCATGCGAAAGCGAAAAATATCATTTATAATTGGATACACCACACAAGACACGACCTCTTTTATGAAATAAAAAAAAAAGTCATAAAATATAATAATTACACAGCCTCTATCGAAGTTATACAAAAAATAATAATAATTAACTTTCAGATAGATACATAACTTCTTCAATTTGTGTGGTTTTTCTTTGAGAAAAGAGGTATTTGTGGTGAATTTAATTTGTGTGGTTTTCAGACGATAAGTGTTTGATAACCTTTTGCGAATATTTATTGAATACCTACCTTGTCGACATAAACAAAAATCTCAAAAAGTGTTTTTTTTTGGTAGTTGTTTTGGTAAATATTTAGAACTGGAATGGATAATGAATCTGTTGAGTCATAAATAATGTTTTGTTTATAATTTTAAGAAAGATATTTACTATAAAATCCCTCGGATAGAATTAAGAATTAGTTGAAATAATTTTGTTGTTAAACATTTTATCTATCAAGGTTAAAAGAATTTCAATGTACTTAGGTAATAAACGAAGTTAAAAAATCAAATGAGATTTAAGCATTTTTTTCGAATTAAAAAAATCACTTTTTTGATATTGAAGGAAATTCCTCAAATCTCTAAAACGCGATTTTTAGGTTTTTGAGTTTCATATTTGATATCACCCTATTTTACAATCATTTAAAAGTTTGAACAGGATAAATTCATTTGTTAAGCTGTGTATTAAAAATAAAAAAATTTTTAACTGTCCTTTTATTTTATTTCCATTTTTACTTGTGAGATATAAGCAAGTTTTGGATTCGAGTAAAAAAACTTCAAGATAACAATCTAACGTGACATTACTATGATAGAGAATTCGAAAAAAAGTGGACAGCACAATTTTGTCTGTCTTTCTGTCTGTCCTCGTCCTAAAGCATTAACCACTGAAGCGATTTTTTACAAATTTTGAACGTCAGGTAACTCTCCAGAGGAGAAATAGAATTTTTTTTAGCTTTTAATATAACGGTACTTCCCATTTAACCGTTAAAGAAAGGTTTATTTATCCAAAAACGAATCCAACTTTTTTGATAAAAAAAAAAATCAGTGCATTATTGTAGGTATGTTGCACATTTATACCATTTATTTACTTAATACAGTTTTAACCAACTTCTAACTCATATTAACGGTACCTCCCATGAATATCCACTTCTCCATTTTATTTTTTTTTATTTGTACTAGTGCTTCAATACTCTGTTCTAGTAGGTACCTGAAAAAAGCCAAGTACTAATATTTTTCAATTATGGCGTACTTAAGTACTTGAGCAGTACTGACCAGTACTTTCAAGTACTTGGTCAAATCTTTGATCGATCACTAAAAAAAAATATTTTGGATTAGAGATTGAGTAATGCCACATTTCCACCTAACACTAATCTGAGATTTAATAAGATTTACCTCAAACCTTCTTCAAATCTCAATGATTTAGGGTTCTTACTTTTACAAATCGAACTTACCTGTTGTTATATGGCACTGAAGGATTCATTCGTGGCTATGTCACTTTGGTAAGCATCATATTCGCATGCTGGCTCAATGGTTTTAAAATTTCGAGTATATATGTACATTATATCTAAGTAACAACATATTGAACTTACAATTTCTGGTCTTCTGATCAAAAAACACCTTATTCTGATGAAACACATAGTTAAATTCTTTTATAAGTATGATGTTGAGGCAAAAATTACTCAATTGAGCTAGAAAGTACTTAAAAGTACTGGCAAAGTACTTGAAAACTGATCAAGTGCTGCTCAAGTGTTATGGTACTTAAGAACTTGATCTTTGGTTTTTGTATCCAAATATACCTACTTAAAAAATACTATCTACCAGTACAAGGGTACTGAATTTAAATACCAGTATCTAGTACTTGTACTTCAGGAAATTTTTTATTCAATTGTTGTCCGATTTGATATTAAAATGGTGCCGAAAAACCCGGTCGAAAACGTTTTTTTTTTTTTAAGTTTTTATAAGTACCTAGATATAGGGAAGCCATAACTTTATTTCCATTTTAAGCAAAAAGCAGATGCAAAATCTTCGTCAATTAAAAATTTGTATTATCTTACTATGAGGTTCAGGAGATCTGTTAATTATTCTTATTTGCACCGATGACGGACGCCAGACGTGTTTGCTTTACAGACGTACATACCTACCATAACTTTTGTTCTTATTTTTATTATGATATTTTCTATTTTTTTACTTCTAAATGAAGGTAGAATTGCCATAATTTAATTTCTTTTTAAAAAGGCTATACACAAATTTGGTGGTACCTCTCGGGGTGGGGTATGATGGTTAGTGCGTTAAACTGTCTTGCCGAAGGTCTGGGTTCGATTCCCAGCCGCTGCAACCTAAAACAGAAGTGTTTTTCCTGAGGTACTGTCTCTTGCGAGGAACTGACAAATCCTCCAAGAGGATACATCTCATGAATAACTGCTTCTCATCTAGTCATCCGGACGCGGCAAACATTTGTTGGTCTACTCAGTTCCTGCCATTAACACGCACAATGGAATGGTTGAGAGTTGTAGATCACTAAGCCCTGGTTCTCCACAAGCTTCTGCGTCACCAAATTTAGTTATACAAAAATTCAGCTGAAACATTTTTCAACCAATGTTGTAAAAGTTAACATTCCAATTAATTATGATCTATTATTCCATTCAAATGGCTGCTTCGACTGGCTTGACATTAAACCATCCTGTCAATCCATTTTTTCAATACATTTTCGATGGTTTCGGACACTTTTTCACGAATTGCTTGATCAATATTGTTCTAAGTTCATCAATTATTTGTCAATTGTCCTGATAACATTGACTTTTAGTGACAGCTCAAACACAAAATCAAACGGAGTTAAATCGCAGCATATCGATTTTTGGATGGGTTGTACGGCACGTAGCCCCATCTTGCTGAATCCTAAATTTCTGGCCATATACAAATTGGTAGCACAATATTGAAATTACCACTTCTTCCATCGTCGTCGGGATGCGTCGTCTTAAAATAATCATGGACCAATAATTCCGTTACTCCAAAAACCACACCCATCAGTCAAACGCTCTGGATGCATTGGCTTCTCAATTACTAGGTACGTGTGTATTTTTTGAACGCATATAACAGCAATTTTGCTTTTTTACGCACAGCCACCGATACTGAAATTGCGTTTCATCCAAGATGATTTCTTGAGTAAGTTGTCGTTAATTTCTAACTGCTTTAAAGCCCAAACAGTGAAGTGATAGTGTTATAGCGAAGCAGGTGGCCATTTTGCCTGTAATTGCTGAAGAACATCAATTGGAGTTGGTGGATTATTTCTATTAAAATTTCTGTTAAAAATTTGCACTGTTTCGACCTTAGCTTTTACCTAAACTCTTGACGAAGCTTTTCCCAAAACTTGCTTTAATATTTCCATAAATTTGTCTCCATTTAATTGCATTGCCTTATGAGTTCAACGGTTTTTAACTTTCTTTATAAGACTATAACTACTGGCCTTAGTGAAGTGAAGGCAAGTTGCCCAGACAAGTACTGTGTATACGTAAATCATATTCTTGCATGTACTTTTATAGACAATCCTCATCTTATTGGTTTTGTTAAAAAAATAAACAAAAAAACCATAAAAACAGATAGAACCTATGCAATATTTTGTTGTTGATGCTGATATTGATCAGCAGATCATAGGTATTCTCATCACAGCCGTTTTCAAGGACAGTCAAACCACAAGTCAATAGCATACAATCATTCTCATTAAATCCCCAGTGATTGCCAACTCTATAAAAGTAAACGTACCGCCTTTTTTTTATCTCAGCAACAACTAGTTTATATATATCCAAACTTCAATCGAGCCAAGTACACATATATTTCTCATATCTTATAAAATGCGATGGAAACACAACGCCTTTGCAGTATTTAATGCTCTCGTTTAAAAACCCGTCTAACAAATTGACCACGACCAGCACGATCATCTCCAGCCTACTCAATGTAATGCATTTCCATAGATTTTCCTATATCCCTTCATTATTTATACTTGCAGCAGCATAGGTAAGTACTTATACCTGAACTATTCATAAGGGCAAGGTATGGGTTCTTTAAAAATAAAAAAAAATTATCATGTCGATTTTTTTCTTAACCTTACCTAAGTAGTATGTCGTGAAGTTGTGTTGGTCCTTACCATAGTCAAAGACTTAATTGATTCCTTTCATAGTGGGCATTCAGGTCCAATGTAGATTTGTTTCTTTTTAAAAAAATAGTAACTTTTAAAGAAGAATTCAAGTAAAAGTTCAAGTAACCTTATCCTTCAAAAGTATACTTGTCATGAATAAGTGCCTCTCAACTAACCGTTCGGACTCGGCAAAAAATTGTAGGTCTTCTCCATTCTTGCCAAACAATCTTGGGAGTTGTAAGTCACTAGGTCCTGGGTTTCCACGAGCTGTTTCGCCACCAAATTTATTTTTTTTTATAATTTTCCATCTTACAGAAATTTCAGGTTTTTCAAGAACTGGAGTCGATTCGACTACTTCGAAAAGACATTCAGAATAACTTTCCTCACCAAAATGAAATTCCGAGATTTTGGTTGAAAACTGTTGATATTTTCAAATTGATGGAACAAGATTTCAAAGAAATTGGAAATTGGAAATGGAAACTCTAAAAACTATACAAATTTGAAATCTCGAAATTTTTCAACTGAAAACACAAATACAAAAATTCTGATAACAAGTTTTTTTTTTGGTTTAAATTCTATTTAATTTTAAAAACTGAAATCAACGTTAATGTGTCTCTTCCGATGGACTTCACTTGCCTTAAGACTTAAGCATTTTGGTTCTAGATTGTTTTTATTTATCAATTCAAAATTTTATATTTTTTGTCTCTTCTTATCTTCTAGTCTTTTTCAAAAATCTAATTACCAATGCTGCCCCCTTTGCTGTAAGATCAATTTCGTCCGACCTAGTCTTGTACCTTATTTCGAATGTATCTTATACGTTATGCAGTATTTTGATGTGTGGAGGCGCTTTAAACCCGTTTGTTTTCATAAACATTCACTCACGTTTAAACCTACTTATAGGTTGTAATATATTTCTATTTTTAATTTAAGATTGCAATACACAACTTGCCTACCTACGTTTTTCAAAACACGATAACTTTGTTGTAACTTAATAAACATACACCTACTAGGTTTTTTGATAACCGAAATTTATTTTAACTCGTTTTTAATCAAATCGTTATGTTTTTTGTTGTAGGTATAGATTTGGAGTAGAAAATCATTTCAAAATTATCAGGGCAGGGTAATCACTTGTGTTTTGAAAGTATGTGTCTGTAATTGGTTTTCCTTTCGTTTTTAAAACGTACTCGTATTACTACTGATAAAAAAAAAAAATTATAACAGTCAATAATAATATTATGTATGTATGCATATATATTATGTATTTATAACCAGGTATTGGGAGTTGTTAGTGGTTGAAATTCCTGTGGCACCCTTCAAGTTATTAATCGATAGCAAAAGAACTATTGGTAGTGTCGGGTTTGTTTATCTGAAGACCCCTTTGGGGGTTAATATGATAACTTATCTATACATTACATCAGGTGAAATATATAAAAGAGAATGCATGTACGAGTATATTAATAAATAGAAACTGTTTTTGGAAAACTTATTTATTTTAGTCAAACCAAACTCTACGAAAATATGAGTTTTCTGTAAAATAAAATTAGGGCGAAAAAGAAATTCATCATTCAGTCTTTCTCAGATAAAGGTTTCAAAATAAAATATCCCTGGACTAGAACTTTAAGACCTTAGCATAGTAAGCTTAATTCTGTTGGCTCCGATTTTCTACTTCGCTGTAAATTTTCTTTTGCTTTATGGTGAACTGTCGTTTGTATTCCTCTGATCCTATAAACACTTAGCAATATTTCAATTCTGATATCTACAATTTATGTCCAATTTTGCTTGACAATTTTCTATCCAGATCTCATATTTAAAAGTGTGGCTTGAAGGGTTAGCAAGTGAATGAAATGCTATGTTTCGTTGATACTGGATCTGTATCGCGTTGGTCTTAAATTATCGCTAAAATAAGTGAATCATCAAAAATTTACTCGCAGAAATGCTTGAAAAACGAATCAATAATATTTTTCAACATATTTTAGTTGGAAAAGTCTAAAGAAGGCAGAATTCCATCAAAATCGAATGAGTGACTTTCATTTACCAACATTTTTTTTTTCTGTAATTGAGAGCTATTCAAATAAGACTTTTCCAAGTGGAACTCCTGGTGCTAAAAAGTCAGATATCATTCTACATACTCGCAAATTGTTAATTTCTTGTAAACCACTCCTGTGAGCTACGTAATTAATTTTGGAGGAGTAACTTGTTTACAGACCCTTATTTATTAGATTTTATTAGACGGTTGACTAGTAAGACTATATTTTAAAAGTCCTTAATAGTTGGAAATATGCCTTAAGTTAGACAAATCTAAGACATCCGATGCCGTTGTCAAAGCTAGACAACTTTAGGCCAGCAGTAAACAAAGTTTATTAATAATTTTTTGGAGTTGGACGAATGTCTAAAGTTAGACAAAATAATAACGACTAAGGGTGTTGTGTGAAGCACCTCGTGGCATAATGGTTAGTGCGTTGGACTGTCATGTCAAAGGTTTTTGTCGATTCATAGCCGCTGCCACCTTAAACGGAGGTACTGCCTCTTGCGAGGAACTGGCAAATCATCCAAGAGTATACTTTTCATGAATAAGTGCTTCTCATCTAGCAGTTCGGACTCATCAAAAAATTGTAGGTCCCCTCCATTCCTGCCAACAAAGCGCATACAGGAATGGTTGAGAGTTGAAAGTCACTAGGCCTTGGTTCTCCACGAGCTGTTGCGCCACCAAATTTTTTTAAGGGTGTTTTGTATAAAGTGTGTCAAAAACGAGAGCATGTATAAGGTTTGAGCCAAGAAAAATATCGTTTGGTTGGGATTCTTTAAAAATGTAATTAATTTAGAAACAAAATTGTTAAAATAGTTATCGAAATGTAATGCAAAATTTTTTTTGAAACCCAAAATTCCATTCTTTAATTCGTTGCATACATTGAAATGTAACCATTACACGTCAATTGTTCTCAATGCATAGAGCTCTTATTGTATTCTACGAAAAAGAGAAACTAATTTACAAATATTTTTCATCTTAATGTACGTTTATTACAAAACCGGTGACCTGATTTGCTTCACGGAAAATTTGAATTTTTATTTTAACCTACCTGTAACGTCTAAAGCCCAAGTGATTTACCTTTCGGTCTAAAAAAAGTCTTCCTAAAAATAGAATCCGATACTCCACTGTATTCAAACTGACAAAAAAAGGATAGAGTACTGAATTCATAATTTGATTGAACGCAACTGGGTTGTTAGCTATTTAATAACTATCTAAAATTACTTGTAACGTTAACTCTGTCGGACACGTGACGTGATTCTGTATGGACGTAACAAGTCATTAAAGAATTGCTAAAAAAGTAACGATGTGCTTTCTTGATATTTTTTTCGCCGCTTTTGATTCATTCTCACAATTTGTTTCTAAAACACTTGTGATTGATGCTTAATAGTTGACTTGACCCGACTGTACGTGACACCTATTCCAATTATTTTTTCTTTGATATTGATAAGAGTACCTTCAATGGTTTTGCATTTAATTAATATATGCCATGTCTAACTAACATATCTAAAACTTGAGGTCTAATGGTAGATACAAAAAGTTGAATTTGTCTGTACGTGACCATGGAAGTACATCATACATTTTTCCCTCACTGTTTAGTATCACTTCTTCATGTAATTATAAATCTTACTAATTTGATGATGACCTTAAACAAATTTTAACAGGCATCTGACACCATCTTTACTTAAAGTGCTTCATAAGTATTTTCACAATATCATCAATACTTTTTTTTAGCACCTCTCCTTTTCAAAATTATTTACTTTTCTAAAAAAGTCTCAAAATTGCTAGCTCACCATTGAACCACCAACCTTAAATCAACAAAATCTTTACAAAAAAAAAAAACTAAATGTACACACAACTGGAGAATACATAACTAAACAAAAATGTGTATTATTTGTCTATAAATTGACCCAATTCACACTTGGATACAAATTAATAGTAATTTTGTTTATCTATCCATGAAATAACAAAAAAAAATAAAAAAAACGAAACCAAAGAAAAAGCTCAATGCATCCATTAATTTGAATCGGGGTTGACTGCAATTCGTATCCATTAATATATAGCCACAGCCACGTTGCCGCCCTTTTTTCTCCTCAAAACTATATATTTATTCTATCTTGAGTCAAAAAATTGGATACAACCGATGGTCTTGTTTCTCTCAGTTCCAACAGCTACAACAGCCACCAATTGACAGACGTGATGTTTATTTTCTTTTATTTCATTAATTTCACTTTTATACAAAAAATCCTACGCTGAGATGTGTGTGGGGGGAAAACGCATATCTATTATTAGATGGCGATGCCGCCACACGGAAACTTACAGAAGCTCTATTCTCGATTGACAAACAAAAAATGTGTCAAAAGGAACTTTTGTATGTTCGCTCGAGACAAGTTGTACCGAATAATACGTATGCCCTTACAAAATAAAAATAACTCATCATGTTAAAAGGTTATTCATTCTTTGAAAACAAACAAAGTATCTTAAAGATGCTGCGGCAGAATTTTGTATAGAAATATTTTTTTTTATTTCTATTTGTTTTTTTTTTTTTAATTCTGAGACTGACCTTTAAGCAAAGTTTTATTGAAAACAAAAATGACGCGTTGGGGGTTTTCTTGTTTTATAGTTTGTACCTTGATCTAGTTTCTATATTTTGAACAAGAGTAGGTTGGTATGACTGGTTGAAAACTCCATTTGTCATTGGCATTGGTCACAGTCTAGCTCTTTGGGGGACTTTAAATTAAAAATTCTAATGATGACTAATTAGACTGAAGATATGTTAAAAGCTTAAAGATGCTTTCTCATTGAAATGTTCGATCTTAATTAATTACAATTTAGGGTGGTGTGATATTCTTTAACCGTTAAATAGAATTAACGAGAAAAAAACAAAAATAAATTGCCTTTTGTGTTCAAATTGCCTCCGAAAAAAAAACATTGGGAATCCAGAAAAGCTTCTTAGTGGATAAATTTAGGTTACTTTTGAAGTGTTTTCTCGATGATTGACAGTTTCTCGAAGTAAAGCAAATTATGTATGTATTTATTTGCCTTAGGGACCGACGAAGTAATAAGGCATTGGCGGCCATTTAAAGCTTGCTAGACATGGGTCTTAACATTCCATTAGAATAGAGCAATATGTTACCTATCAGAATTTAATCGTTGCTTTACAAATTATATGTAGGTATTGTGGGGGTTTGGGAATGAAATCCCGAAATGGAAAAAAAATCAGAATGCCAAAATCCTGAATGAACAAAATCCCGAATGGACAAAATCCCAAATGGGTAAGATCCTGAATAGCAGAATCCCGAATACTTCAGTCTCTTTGAAAGTACCTACTGAAATAGTACTAAAAGAACTACCAAAATTCGGGATTTTATCTCGACTAGATTCAGGTATTTTGGCTTCCGGAATTGTGTCCTTTCGGGATTTTGTCAATTCAGGATCGTTCTAACGAACAAATGAGCTGGTGTGTTTCGACAGGGTCATACATCCAACATCGAAGAAAATATGATATGGCCCAGAGCAAAGTTTGAATGTTACTTAATTGTTTTAACTGCGAGAGATTGATGGTAGACGAATCAGATGTCTTTAAGTGATTAATATAAAAAAAAAAAGATATACAAAACGTACTGTTGAATATTTTCAATCTGTTGTAGCTTAATTGAAAAGATTTATCCTTTCAAGTAATTATGGAATATTATTTCATTTAAAGTCTTACCTCAGCCATATTCGCAGAAGTTCATCCTATCAACGCATTAGATTTTCAATGGTTTTTGCACCTATTTCACGAATAACAGGTTTGAAATCGTAAATATTAACCTGAGTCTAAGTCTAAGTCTGAGTCTGAATGGTTTTAAAGTTTGGTTGTGTAGCACGTAAAACCATGACTCGTCCAAATTCAAATCCTTAAGCTCTGCCTATAAAAAACCGGTTATCATATTTCCGTACCACTCTTCATTGACAGTAACCGTTCTGCCATTGTGTCGTCGTGGGAAGAAAAATGAGCCCATAATTCCACCAATCCAAATACCACAACAATGAGTCACGTATTTAGGATGCACCAATAACGTGTGGATCTTACAAACACCCGTCGAAATAGAAATGCGTCTCATCCAAAAAGAAATATTTTTCAAGTAAAATATTCGTCAATTAAGGCTACTCTTAATCCCAAACACAAAGGCTGAAGCTGTGTGCATTGCACCTTTTAAGCGAATATCTTATCTGAAATTGTGCCCACAATTCTCAGCCTGATGATAGTGCGACTGATGTTCAGTAACTGATGTCTGTTGTCTGTTATGGTTATGTAATGGCTCTTGGGCTTAGATATACAACTCTCGACAACAGCTGCAATATTTGCGGTCAGTTATCAATCTGCAAATTAGTCTCACAAAAGTTGCATACGATTTGCGGTAGGTGTCTTTCGACAACACATCACTCACTTTGGCAGTAGCTCTACAATGTTTCCAAACGTTCTTTAAATGTTAATTTATCTTGTTCGTTCTGCAATTATATAATTCTGAGTTTCTGTCAATTTTGTAAGTAGATAAGAGCTATCAGTGTAAAAAATACATAGATATCTGATTCAAAAAGAAACCAGCTGATAGCCCACCTTTAAGAAAAAATGTATGTCTTCCTCAACCCAAACTTTAGTTTTGACCACTCTATAAAGTCCAGAAAAATTAAATAGAAAATGGCAGAACTACAAAAAATTCCGGCAGCTTAATTTTCGTGGAGAGTTTTGTTTTGACGTCTTTTGCATACAAAATTTTTATTTTTTCGCATAAATTATCAGAGCTACCTACATTAACTTAAAATCGATTTTTTTGTACCTGGGTACATACAGGGATTTCCATAATTCACTTCAGCCCCAGCTACAACTAAGCTACCCTTAATCTGATCCAGCCGTATTCATTAGAATTCGCTAAAACTCTTCTCAACGGGTGAATAGTTAGGCAGTGTATAAGCCCTTATTAAGACGGTAATCAACGTTGCGTAAATCCTTATTTATAAAACATTTCCGGCCCATAAATACCGAAGAGAGAAATCTATGGATTACGTTTACTATTCAACCTCTAAGTGCGATTAACTTAAAGTAACATTTTCATGTTTACAGACATTGTATTTTTATGCAGTCTCTAAAACTCGATTATGAATAAGACTGATAGTGTTTAGCTAAAGGCCTTATGCTTAATTTTTTCCATGCATCCTTGCTATGAGATGTTACTGAATTAGGTCTCTTACTAGTTCTTATTTAGACAAGTCTTTCCTATTAATATTTTCAAGCCCGATTAAATCTACCGTTTAGAGTTATAGCCATCATCTTAATCTAACAGAGACTAACCTTTTGAATTTCTCTTCAAACTAGAGATTGTTTTTGGTTTTCACTAAACCGAAGCATAAATAGCTCTTGTTTCCAGCTTTTCCTCTTCACAACTCATTACCCAAAGCGAAATGTCTCCCTCCACAAAAAAAAACACCCGCATTATAATGCGATTTTAAGTACGACCTCCATCAGGGCGTTGGAATATTGCAATAAAATCATTCTCACCAGAGTAACTCAACGACCGCATCCCTTAATTCTCGAAAGAAACTTCATGCTTCCACACCCTGAACTGCTTCGATGCTATACAATAAATAGGAATTTTGTTACACCCTATTACATTTTATTAACTAATTTTGAGGTTTTAGTCGTAAGACTATTATAGTACGAGTATATTTTTCGTTATTAGAAATCTATGAACGTTGAAGTTCATGCGGATGATAGAGTGATACTAATGATGATGTCCCTTTCATATACCTTCCCATCCATCCAAGGAGTGTTGATGGGAGATTTTTGTTTAAAGAAGTCAACTTTTATATCTTTCATTGCCAATAAAGTCAATCGGATAGAGCATAGCACGTGCCACGTGACAAAAATTAGTTCGACAAAACAGCGCTACGACCTAGAAAAAGTGTGCCTTGTGATAGAAGATAAAATGTCTGTGCGGTTTTGGCTGGGACAAAAGCAATAAATTTTGTATTTTTAAAAGGTTCAACAGGAATTAGGAATTGTTCGATAACAAATTGTGAGAAAATCATTTCAACTAAGTGTTAATGGTGTTTTTTTTTTTTTTGTTGTTCATGATAAAAGGCTATATTGACAGATTAGGGTGCGTATACTTCTATTCTTCTTTAGACACATTAGAAATACTTCAAAAATATTTTATAAAAATATGAAAGCTAAGATAAAAGAAAAAAGTCTCTGCTCCTAATGAACTTGTATTACGGTGTATTGTGTAAAAAGTTCTGTCGTGGTTTTTATTGGACTGATTTTCTAATAATTTATAAATGTGACAGATCTTTTGATGTTGAACTAGAATAAACTGTCGGAAACTCACTAATGAAGCTAATGTCATCACCGATCCAAAAATAGCTTTCCGATTTGTCAAATGGACATTCATCTATGAATCATGAAGTATCGTAGCTATTGCTGTTGCCATAGTTTCATTTTGTTAACCCACAACATTGCCTGCTCATGTGCTGAAACCGTTCATGACACTGGAAAAAAAAAATACCATCTTAACCCCGTCAATAACCCTGAACGACATGACCTATTCCTATTACCTTAAACGAAAGTGACATTTTCGAGACATACTCGTTTGGATGTAGTAAGCTTGCATGCATAACTTTTCAACAACCAACATTATTCTAATGCCTTATACGTTATACCACTCGACCGAGGACGTCTTTCTATTTGACGTTTAATGCAAATTTTATACTCTCAAATGTCAGAACAGCAGCGCCATTTCGACAGCTCGACATGTCCCCGTATATAAATATTGCAATATCAGTGTGTGCTTAAAATTCTGCCAAACGGTCTATTACCATCACAACCATGTTGTTGCTTTATGGAATTGTTTGCATTATTTTAATTCCTTGAAGACATTTTTTTTTTATTTTGTATCTCTTTGCATTAAATTTAAGCAAAGTTTGTTGTGCGCTAGAAAAATATTAAACGAAAAAAAATGTCTCTCGCTTTTGAATAGGGTGTTTCATTGTTTTGTGCACGAAAATTAGTTCTTTAATTTTTCTTCAAAAAAGAAAAAAACAACAATTCTTGTAATTAGTTTCTCGGGAACGGCTCTTATGATTAAGATTAATTTTTCTCAGTTTGTTCCGGTTAAACAGGGAGAAGGTTAAGGCATAAATTTACTATAACCACTCATTGCAACGCCCATTTTTCTTATGCTTGATTTCTCTGAAACCAATGATTTTGATGAAATTTTCAGACCTGGTTCTTTTTGGCTAGAGGAAGTGACTTTATTGAAATCCACCCACTGCCACGCCTAGTTTTTCTTATATCTTGGTTCAGAAAAGGGCTCCAATGTTTTTTGTGACAATTTTGCCAAACTAATTCTTTTAATAACCACTTACACTGAAAACACTTACATTTTGTTCAAAAGTCAAAAATCTAATTTTTTGGATTTAGAACTCATTTAAATGTGCCATAAACTAGCTGTGCATTGTTTTCCTGTGAACTAATACCCAGTGGCAAAATGTATGTGTCAGATACCTGATTGGAACTTAACTCAAACATTGTGAAACAAGCCCTTAAAAATTGTTAAGTCAGAAATAGTAGACTTTCACTTGAAATCGACTTTCATTCATTATGTCGTCTAATTTTATGTAATGATTTTTGTATTAAATCTTAAAAATACCAAGCAAGTTTAACTTAAAGACTAAGAACATTTAACCAAGAGCATATCGTCCCCTGATTGCAAGAACTAGGTAACTCAATTTAAAATTTTTGAAATATCTCTGAAAAAAACGGTATTATTTTGTTCAATTTTGAAGAATTTTCGTCCAATTTTTGTCTACCAAAGCAAAATATATGATATTTTTAAAGTTTGAGAAACATAAAAACTAAACTTTCAGTCATTCTCTAGTTGCAAGGTATCCATGAACATTGCCATCTCCAAAATTTTTAAAATTGAGCTACCTAGTTCTTGTAATCAGGGGACGATATTATGTTTGTTTGGACTGAAACCAGACCGAAACCAGGCGAGGCCGATACCAATACCGATGCCGATACTTATACTGGTACAAATACCGATACCGATACCGATACCGTTACCGATACCGATACCGATACCGATACCGATACCGATACCGATACCGATACCGATACCGATACCGATACCGATACCGATACCGATACCGATACCGATACAGATACCGATACAGATACCGATACCAATACCAATACTGCTACAGATACAGATACCGATACAGATACAGATACAGATACAGATACCGACATCGATACCGATACCGATACCGATACCGATACCGATACTATTGCCGATACCAAGACGACACGAGATTTTTTTTTTATAAAAGACGAAGACGAGACTCGCTTGTATTGTGATTTAGACGATATCGAGACAATAATAACAAAAGTATCGTTTGGTTTGGTATCGTGGCCCTACTTATAAAAGAAAACCAAAGTCGGTTTTCATTCGCAAAAATCATTTTCAAATGTAAAGTTTCAATTCTGTTTGAAAGTTTCACTACCATCACTCCAACTGTGTAAACCTACTCATAGTCTTAAACGAATACCCTTTGAAAAAAACATGAGCAATTTAAGTTATTCATACTTCAACACTATGTGTCACCCTGTGAATGCAACCATAAGGTCTTTAATACCCACATAAAATGTTTAAATTGCATAAATTCTCAATTTTCTTGTGGGTCTATAATATCCATAGGTGCTGTATTCAATTATGTAAATAAAGTTTAACAAAAAAAAAAAACGAAAACTCTCAATAGGCCAGCACTTAAAGGTGGGATAGTAAATCGAATAAAAATATAAATTAAGTGGCTTAAAAGTGTTAAATAGAAAAAGATACAAATCCAAACTAAGACTTGTTTAAAGAAAAGGCAGAGATAAATTATTTTGACCCAAAATAGATTGGTTGTTCTGGTATTCAACTGCATTGTGCTTTTGTGAAGAGAATGCATTTACCTATTTTTGATGTTGAAGAACACTTATCTATTACAAAAGACTTCTAATTTATTTGTTTTATTTTCTTTAGGTTGAAACTTGACCTCGCTTTCACTAGGAATAAATCACTGTTTTCATTTTACTGGAATCATTAAAGATGTATTGGAATGTCCATTCCAAAAATGATATTTCTATTCAAAAAAATTAAACTGATATACAGAACTTGAGAATGCAAAGTTGAGAAAACAACATTGGATAATTTACCATTAATTAGTTACTTGTGAAAATTTAAAATTTGTTCTTTAATATGTATTGTTTGCTTGCTACTTTGCTTATTTTATGTCCAGTAATTAAATCACTCTTTTGAAAAGTTTTTGTACCAAATATTTCTTTCATAATTTTCTTATAATTAGTCGTTAATTAATTGTGAAAAATTCAAATTTATCGTCCAATTTTTATATGTTTTTATTTCCTGTTTGTTTTTTTCGCATCCAGTTAGCAAGGCACTTCTTTCTAAAATCGGTCAACACTTTAAATTATTATATTTAACTGTTGATTACTTCATAATCAGTCCTTAAACAGTTATTAATTAATCGTTTTTATTTAAATTTCAACGTTCTTTTGTTCTATTATTGATTTTCTGCTTTGCTAGATTGATGTTAATTAACAAAAAACAAACAAAACATTGAGTGATAGTTCCGAAATTGTTATAAGTAATTAATGATTAATTAACGGTGATTAAGCAATCAATTATGAAAAAAAAATTATGAAAATTATGAAAAAAAAAACAAAATTAAATTTTCACAACTTATTAGTTACTAATTAACACCAAAATATGAAGGGATTAATATCCAAATAAAAGAAGTTTTAAACTCCTTATTGGTAGGTGGCTTGATATTATGTTAGCAAACTGTTTAATGATTATTTAGTAGCAAATTATCCACTTAATTGCTTTTCCATGGTTGAAGGTTGCTTTTCTAACTTAATAATCAAAAATCGATGCCAAGGTAAGGTTAAGTCTTCTACTTGGCTGATTTAATTCAGGAGTTTTAAAAATTTGTATTATAAAAAAAAACCTTCTTATAAATTGTTGAAGATCTCGCTCGGACTCATAAGTGTCAAGTGTTACCGTTTGTCATACGCTTTTTGTACTAAGTTCAGTACAACTTTTGTACATGATATTTTTGCTTATACGAGTACTTAACTAAGTTAAAAAATACCTCAAAATTCAATTCACTGATAAATGCTAGAACATTTCATGCATACATTATTTTTTATGTATACATATTTTTTATGTATACATAATTGCGTGATAGATCCTGTTGAGAGAAGTAAACAATCCAAATATCTGTCACTTTCCTGTCCAAAAAATCTATTTCATCAAATGCATGCCTAGCCTATGCTCGTACAATGGTAAAGTGCATCATTGTTCCTTCTCGGCCTAAAATATAAAAAACTGCCACCGGACGTTTGTTTTCATTTTTTTTTTCGTTCCGCTTACTGTTCTCACTGAGGCCGTGTGCTGCCGCCGGCGGGCCCCGCCGCCTTCACATTATTCTTATACAGCCCTCTCAAAACATAAACACGGCCAGCAGCTTTTATGGTGCAACTACATTGCCTTCACGTTAGACCGAAAAAACGCGACCGACGACGACGCCACCATTATCGTTCTAGACTACAAATACCTTTCAAAAACTTGCTACAGAATATAGAGGTATAGAAGCAATCGAATTCAAGATGAGAAAAAAATGGGATCCCAACAAAAAAAAGGTGAATGCAATATAAATGGAGCTATTGTAGTTGCACACAGCATATGCATGCTGGCTGATGGACAGACATTTTGTAACCGTACACTGCTCTTTGGCATAAAATGAAATAACAACACTCAACAATATGGCAAGACAATACACAAGCATCGCAATGAAAAGAAAAAATTATATACAAATACATAGGTAAAAATAAATCCAAAAAGCAACGACGACGATGGAGATGGAAATGGAGATGGAAGGATATGAAAATCATTTAGCCATTTCCATTCCCGATATCATCTGGTGGCTTCAGTCACGTATAATACTTTGTATAGCCGCAAGAAGCAGAGCAAATCTTTAGCTTCTACACTGGAGAAAAAGCCATTCAGAAGCTAAAACCTTCTTCTACACCTTCTTCTTTAATGTTTTGTTTATTTGCATTGCGTGATAGTGAAACTTGAAAATAATATTTAAGCTTTTTCGTTCCCAATGCTGCAATTTTGTTTGCATATTATCATCGCCTTTCTGCCAAAACCTCTTGAGTCTAAAATGAAAAGTGTTTACAAAACACTAAAAAACTGATTTAAAAATCTAAAGAAAGGAAGTTTTAAAGCCTAAAAGGTGCTAAACTGGTTCCTAGAGTTTTGAGACCTGAAAACAGAAATTTCGACTTTGAAATACTCGAATCTCAATATTTTCTATGAGCAGACAATTCAAGAATTTTAAAATTCTTATTTAAACTATTATACAAGAACGACCTTATTTCTTATAGACTGGGAGGCGTATAAGTACGTAACATTCCTGCTGTTTGAAACCACCGAATTCTTAAGAAAATAAGAGTTAATTTCAGACTTCTCTTGAAAAATCAACATTTTTTTGTAGTATTGGCGTGAATTCATATTTGAAAAGAATGGTTAACATTTTTAATTGTCAGTTTTTCAGTGCGAGATCATTCTTTTTTTGGTGTTAAGCCTGATTTAACTCCTGGAACGTGTTTTTCAGTCAATTGAAATCTTAAGTTAAGTTAAGTCCGAGTTAACTCACCCAATTTGATGAGTTAACTCAGGGACCAAATTGAGAGCCTTTTCAGTTTTGGTGCCATCTCGATTTCGATAGTGAAAGTTATTTTTCAGTGCAATTCCTTTGTGGCGCGATGTTTCGATATTTCGATGTGTGAAATTAGTAGAAGCGTGCTTTCCATAATGTGGCACCTCTATTGCCCTATACTTTTGACAGCTGAAAAAAGAAGTTAACCCTCAACTGAAAAACTGTTCCTGAGTTAACTCGGGGTTAATTTATTTTCAGGATAAGCTCATAGTTAACCTTGAACTGAAGAACTGGCTCTTAATTACTTACTCATACGGCTCCGTATCTATGATGGGAGTCTTAAGACACGGAAGCCTGCCATTTTATACGATTCCGAGCACGCTGCTTTTAGTCATCTGGACAAATTTTTCTGGTATCAGAAGTCTTCTGCGTTCTTTCGAACTGGGGGCTGGGATTCAAAAACTCTCTTGGCTGGAGAATTAGTTTCCATTCGCTCGATGTAGCCGAGCCAATTTAGTCGACGAGTTTTGATTTTCTGAACTACATTCACATCTTGAAATAGCTCAACATAGTTGGTGGTTGTATCTTCTCCTCCATTAGGCCTCCACGCACACAACACTCGACGCCATGAGTAGGACTGGCAATTTAAGGGTTTTTAGAACTTGCACTTCGTCTTTCGTACCAGGAGTTTTGAACCCATCTTATATGCCAAACCGAATTAGCACTGGTTTGCTAATGCAATTCTTCGTTGGATCTCCTTATTATGAGAGTCTATTCGAATAAAAAAAGCCGATCAGGAATTCTTGATAGATTTGAAATTTCTATCAAATAGAAAAATATTTACAAAGACTTACGCAATACCCATAGTCGACTTTAAGTCTATCCAACTAAGAGTCTATTTTGAATAGAATAAGGCCCTAAGACGTCATTCGTAGGATTTATGTTTACACCGAGGTAGTTGAGCTCCTTAATTACATACTTCGAGGTAGTTGCTATCGACAGCGACGATTTGGCCTAGCCGGTTGATAGACCTTTCACTGTTTGTTGATAGCCTGTATTTCTTCATGTCCTCATTTACTTGAAGACCAACAAGATTCGCCTGTTCTTCATTTGCTGTGAAATCGTCGTATACCGGCTTGCTTGGAGCAGCCGATGATGTCGATATCTTCGGCATACCGAAGAAGATGGACAGATCTGTTTAAAAATGTTACTTTAGTATTAATGTAAGAGTCTTCAATATTCATATGGTATCACAATCGAACAACTTTGGTCTAAGTGTGTCAGTATTAACTACTGACAGCTAATTCTACCTGACCTAACCTATTAACGCCTGAACTGCGCACTATTTGCTCCAGAACGACATTGAAGAAATCACAGAACTCTCTAGTTGCACATTTCATCAGGTATTTCTCAATGTCACGCTACACAACTGAATCAGTTTTTCCGGGATCCTGACTTTGGCCATCGCCATATAGAACTCCTGACGATGAATGAATGCTATCATATGCGGCTTTGAAGTTGAAAGTCGCGACTTGAAATTCGTTGGTCTTTTCCAGGATTTAACTTAGAGTGAATATTGGGTTTGTGGTCGATCTACCTGGGCGAAAGGCACCAGGACGGCGGCGCCACAAGCCACACAGCGAATGTTACAATCAATTTATTGGAAACCAAGTTTGGAGAACGTCTTATCTCACGAAATGGTCCAGTCGCTTGGCCGCCTCGGTCGTGCGATTTGACGCCGTTTGACTATTTTCTGTGGGGCTACGTCAAGTCTATGGTCTAAGCCAACAAGCCAGCGACGATTGATGAACTTCGTACGAATATCGAACGTGAAATTGCAGCAGTATCGGCCGATTTATGCTTGAAAACGGTCGAAAATTGGGTTCAGCGTCTGGACTTCTGCAAGCGTGCCCATGGTGGCCATGCAAAAGAAATCGAGTTCCAATACAGGAAGAAAGAATTTCATTGATATTCAAAACCGTTTTTGTTTTATTTAAAAAAACTTTTGTAGCGCTCTTATTGAACAACCCGATATTAGAAACTCCCCACAATTTCATTAAGTGGCGAATTTGGTGAAGTGATAAATACTTTTTAATAAGAAAAGTTATCAAACGGACCAGTTGTCTATCTGTGTGCCAGTTAAGACGTGTGTTAGGGAACGGATACCTGTTTTTTTATTAATACTGCTGTAAGCCATTTTATTTGTTTCTTATCAAAATTATACTCCCACGAGTTTGTTTTTTCTCAGTGTATAAAAAACCACTTAAAGTCGATCAAACATTAGTGCAGGCCTATATTTTACATTATAGCTCCGTAAAAAAAAAACAGACAAGCTTTGTCAAAGTGATGTAGAATGAGCAAGAATTTGCTTTAGTTGCACTAAAAAGAAAACAAAAAGAAAAAGATACACAAAGAATAATTTAGTATAATACAATTTCACACAACCCAAACTTAAATGCACCAACCTGTTCGTTTTATTGTGTTGTGTTTGTGGCTATATGGACCACAACTGAGCACCTGTTCGTTTTTTGTTGTTGTTTTTTAAAGAAAGATACCATAACAAGTCCAAATTGGCTTTATGTTGGATAGTTTCATCTGCGTAGGTTATGTATGTGTTTCATGATGGAAATTAGTTTTTCCAAAGACAACTTTCACCAAACATTGTTAGTATTGGCTTCCCCAGATGCCATATTAATATTGTTCATTGATCTTTACAGTAATATGATCAATTTCTCAAGATTTTCATTATTGCTTTGTACAAAATGCTTCAAATAGAAATGCAATTTTTATATTACCCCATACTTGCACTTTAGATGGAGTGTTTTGACAGAATTGTCATTGAAGTTGGCTGATGCTGTTTGAGAGTTAAGTGCACGTTTAACCGAGTTCAATGGTCTGAAAACATTGACAGGTTTGATGTTACATTTGAGTTGCGATTAATTAATATTTATTAATTGAATAATAGTGATTTTAAATTCAAAATAATTTTAATTTGTTTATTTTTATATAATAAAGCAGAGTCATGCAAAAATCACAAAGTCTTCTTTTATTACACCTTTGAAGCTTTAATCGCAAAAAAACATCAATTTTAATCATCACATGTATAATAGCTCATCCACAATGGACTACATTGTTATGAAACAGAATTTGCATAAGATTTACAATTATTATTGTTTTATTAAAAAAAAATACAAAATTGCATTTTAACTCGACTGCGGCTCATTTCATAACTTAACAAACAAAAAAAACAATAGAAACTCCTCTCTAATTTATTAATAAAATAAATAAGTTTTTTTTTGTGTTCAATATTTGCACAAAACATAGAAGCCGGTGTTAATTCGTATAGAAATCATCGTTTCGTCAAAACAAAGGCATATTACAAAATCTCAATCCTCATTATGTGAAAAACTAGTGAAGCATTTTATTAATATGTGTGTATTGTACCGACGAAGTTTGTATGTGTATAGTAATTTTATTTTATTATTTAAATTTTTTAATTGAAGGCAAAATTTCGCATTCAAATATTGCGTAAATAATTTCGTCATTAATATAACGGAAGAAATTAATGAATAAATTACCTTCAAACTATTTAGTATTTAAAAAAGAAACATTTTTATCAGTTAAAGTTGCGGACATTTTGAAACTTAGCCAAGAATTTCTATCGCATTCTTTTTTTATTTCTTTATGACTTGTTCACAGTGTTATTATTTATTTTGAAAAAAAAAAAAAAAAAAAAAAAAAACATTCATTCGTTGGGCACTTAAATTGAGATTGTAACTTGTGAGTTATGAGTCACCCACACGCCACACATCGTCGACGGATTGAGAAATAATATAAACACGATGCCGAACAGGCTAGCGAAATAATTTGTTGTTTATTAAATTGTAAGTGACTATTGTTAACTGATTAATCAAATAAGCTGTCAGTTTTTTTTTTTAGATTGGGTTTACACAAATTTGATGTGTGATGGCAATAGTAGGTACGTAAATGTCAACCTTCATTATCCTGCACTATTGTGACCTTTTTATGTTCACAAATTCCACTCAAAGATTACTACGAGTACGTAGCCATTTCGTTTGGTGTTCAGTAAGCTGAGTTGTGTGTCATTCATTGCCTGTTTACTGAGCCCGGTTAAAAGTTTATAGTTCCCCTCGTGTTTCTGGACTGGTTTATACAGTGGTGGTCCTAATCCACCTCAAAAAGCGTCAAGAAGAGGGGGGCTCTATTTGTATAACAATACCGAATGCTAAATTGTCATCTATTTTATAAATATTAGTACCTAATGGTTAGTGCAGTTTTTCCCAACTTTTTTTGTGCTATGTCCCACCAAATCTTTCCAAAAGTCGTATATGTCCCCCAACAAAAATTGAAAAGTTTCCTTAAAATTTTGAGTGTTTACAAATTACGAAAAAATCACCAGAAATACAAAGATTTTTCTTTCTTTCGGTATCAGTCACAGTCTTTTCAAATAAGGGTAGCGAAACGAAATTTTTTCGTTTTTGCTTGGATAAGAATTTGAGTTTTTCAAAAGTATTGACTTAATAAGTCACAAACATACCTTACAATCGAATATTTACAGATTTTCATTTGCCGGTTTGTCACTTAAAAGAACAATTCACAAGTAACAATTTGGCACAATCGAACGTTTGAACAAGCCAACATCAAGAACGGAAATCTTTTTCTCATGCGCGATCTTTTATTTTTGGAATCTATTTTTGTAATGAATCAGAATGAAAACATTGTCCCCCTGTAAATCCCTGTAAATCCCACGTTGGAAACACTGGATTAGTGTGTTAGACTGTCATGTCGATTTTCTGGGTTTGATTCCCAGACTTTTCCACCTAAAACAAAAAATTGTTTTTTTTTAAGACTAGGATGACTTCTTGCAGATCTGCAGTAATTTGTGGTGATCCTTCGAACCAAAAACTCGTTTTTCTTTGATCCCATAACTGGTTAAGAGCTTCTTAAATGTATTGGTAGTCTCAAAAACTCTGATTCTTGTAGACCTGACAGAATTTCAGCAAAGGTGCTCAAAAATATTGCTTGTTTCATAGTAGATGTCTTAGATTTTATATTTAATAAAAACTCAGGAATGTTGATATTTTTCCAATCTTTAAAAAAGGTCCAGAGAATGAAGTAAGTAATTTTTGGGTTTAAGAAGTTTTATGAGTGACTGGTTTAAGTCCCATATTATTAGTAGTCCACTGAGAGTTAAAATTGACAATTTTAGGATTGGTTTTAAATTTACTAACTTCGGGGTTCCACAAGGTTCAGTACTGGGATCAATTTTGTTCCTAATATACATTAATTCTTTATTTAGCTTAAGACTCAATTCAAATGCCACTGGTTTTGGGTTGTACGTTTTGGTCTTGATAGTCTCCTGGATCTCGTTTGTGAAAGTAATTAGGATCTACATATGCTAAGGTGATGGTTCGCTGAACATAAGTTAGTCATGAGCGATAAAACAAAAAATATGTTCTTTAGTCTCTCCCAACAGAACTCCTTGGAACCGGTTATTTTTCAAATGAACCTGAATGTCAAAGACTTAAATTGCTAAGTTGCCATTGTATAAATTATCCACACTCGAATACCTGCTCTCTCAACTTCGATTGCAGTGATCACTGTTTCAAAATTGAGAAAGTTAATATATTTCAATATCTACATACATATTTAGATCTCTTAATTGACTCTAAATTCCAGTTTTCAGTTAATATAATAATTATGTTAGATAGTATTTAATTTGGGCTCATAAACAATCTAAAAAATATTTTTAAATATTTAAAAAAATTTAAATCGCCTTTAGTCTCATCACGGCCAAGTCCGTCAGCGTTTTAATGTTTTTTTCAATAAATATTTTATTCATCAGCAACTGCTGGAAGCATTTATGCTTAAAGAAAAACCGGTATAATTGCTAGTGTTTTCTCTTTTTCATTTTCATTCTTTTTTTTTTCTTTTTTTTGTGTATTTGTTATTGTTGTTTATATGAGCTACATAAATGTATATTCCTTGTATTGTTTAGCTAGCGCTTGCCCGATTTTTGTTTTAATTCACAAACTGTCACACGGGCCAAGGTGACAAGAGGGAACAATAACAATGCATATTCACATGGCGATGGCGGTGAGGCATTTATTTTCAGTATTTAAAAAAAACTAGAGTTCATAAAAGTATCATGTCTACACCCGCCATGTGTTGCCGCATTCATTTTTTTTTTCTATAGGAGGGAGGAGGTGTTACTGACCTGATAAACTGACTTTTTGATTAGTAATCATAATCAGTTTATTTTTTGTTGTCTTTTTTGTTATTTTTTTTTTAGCAAATGAAACTGAATAAGATAAAATGTGCTTTTATTCTATTTCAATCGATTTGAAAATATATAATTCGAGGGAAATGTTTATTTGATCTGATATAGAAAACCACCAGGTGATTGAAGAATGTTTGAATTTGTATGATTCAGCATTTTTCGAAGATTTTTAACGACTGACGAAAATTATAATAATAAAGAATAACAAATGAAATATTTGTTTATTTATTAATAAATATACATTGTACATAATACTGAAACTGATTGCAAAAACTAGGTTACTCGATGCTTTATAAATATATATAAATAAATAACGTTTTTTATGGTTTTTTGTTAAGTGGGCTTTTCCAATATTACTATTTTTCCAACATAGGCATATTTTTTTTTTGTACGTGAAATACATATTTTTGGAGACTTAAAGGTTGTTAATTTTATTGGTCATCTGATATTAAGAACCTTTGAGGTACAGTCGGAGAAAAAAAGCTGTATAACTAACCAATTTCTGGTTTTGGACTTGGTAGGCTTGGTTAACCAGATACCTGATTTTAATGTGGTGTTAAATCAACGTAGGTTGCAGGTAAAATCTGCATGACATCATGTAAATTTAACACTGCCTTTAAATAGTAAAACTGTAAATTTTACCTGAAAACCTTGCTAATCTTACCTGTAAATCTAGTTAACTTTACATGAAAATCTGGTTAAAAAACATGAATAAAATGTTTAACGTCCTATAACAAGAAGATCAACTTAATTTAATATGATTCAATGTTGAAGCAACCCTGTATCCGGTGATTATTATGTCTAGGATCAATGCGACAGGACCCATCTCTAACGTTGCTTACCGTCTTATTCATTCTGAAAGTATAGAAACTTATTACTATGTAAATAATTTTATTTTTAAAATACTTGGTGATACTTACTTAGTTTTTAATTGGAAACCTCTCACACATAGAGATAGCAGGCATCACCTGGGTCACTTCGCTGCACAAAAAATTTGTGCCAAATATCAATAAGTTGAATCTGATGCTGATGATCTGAAACTGATCAACACTGGTAGAGTATTTAAAAGCATCTGACAGACATTTGGCACCCCTGAAATGTCTTTCACCTATCTCCTGCCCTAGAAATAATATTAATCTACCGAAACTTCGAAATTTGGGGTATTTCGCTGTGCAGTAATATTCCACAGACCTATCTTAATTCTTACTAAATCAAGATCCATCTATTTACCTATGCCAATGTTTTAAACAATCTTCAATTGTAACTCAAAGCTGGTGATTAGTTACAGTCTTCCGAAACATCAACTCGCTTATCAATACGTCACAAAGCGTTGCAGATTGGTTTTACTTTTAATCCCTCAGACAATTTTTTTTGTTACACAAATTCACTCATAAAAGTTTTGCTACTTAGCCTTCTCCAAAGACTGCTTGTCACTTTCTTCACTCTTCGTCATGCGAATTTGCCGTCATTGACTTTTTCAAAATACCCCATTTGCAAACACAGTTGAATCCTCGCATAAGCCTTTCATAAGCTCCAAACACATCACAAGTCGCTCTGTCAAAAACTCTAATCCCTTGGAACATAATGGTTGTCAATATAAGGTTGGCTCGTTGCTGCTATCGAAAAACTGACAGCAAAATTTGTTTTTTCCCTCTATAAACACATTATGGCCCTACTCTTCTCTAGATCTCCCTGCTTCCTGCCAAACAAGTTGATATTTAATAATCTGATAGAAGTTTTTTTTTTGTCTGTCCATATAAGTCCTTTTCCATCCTGTGTCACTTTTTCTTCATCATTATCGTATGGAATGTGAAAACATGTTTCGAAGTGCGTTATTTAAAAAAAAGGGATAGCAACAACAAAACAATCACTCCTCATCATCATCATCCCTCGATTTATGTTCTTCCACATTTTGTCTGAGTTGATGGATTTAAATTCGAAGAACACATCCTGGTGGTAAATCCGGTTCGACGAGGGCTGGTTAAAAATTGCCACACGTCAAATGGGAAATGTCGTTCGATAACAAAGAGACGTCAACCCCCAAATCGGAATAATGAACACGCGTGTGAGGTCAGTGACTTGAGGCGCAGAGTGGTATATCCTTCCGGCTTTTCAACTTGTGTCGAACACACACAAAAAAAAGGGACCGACCTTGATTTTCGATACTTTTTTGGGATAATGAGAGAAAATTTGAGACCAATGAATGTGGCATGTGTGGAATATGGAGTTTTCTTCCTTTTTTTATTACCAATTTGTAGGACCTATTTGCAATCTTGAAGTGGAAAATCAATTACCCGGAATTTCTTTATTTCACAGGGACATTCGCAGAACCCACTTATATGGGAAATAATGAATGCAAAGCGATTTCTATTGATTTTTTCTGAGTTAGAGGGTTGGTAGTTGGTGGCTTTGTGTACCCTTCATAACTCAATTTACCTTTTTTTCAGTTCCATAACCACGAACTCCATATCAACAAGGAAGCCAAAAATAGAGTAATAATATACAATTGGAGAGATGGAATAAATGATATGGTTATTGATTTTCTACCAACCCTCTCGCTCTCTCTTGTTCGTACATATATATTTATCCTTCTAAACGACAACAACGACAACGACCCACATTCAACCTTCAATAGCAGCGCACACATCTTCACTTTGCATGTCTCATGCGACTTCAACATTCATCGTGCTACTTAAGCGCACTTTCACTTTCATCTTTTTACGATTTGATTTTTTCCCTACTTGAGGGTTGCAATCCAACCTTACAGACCTATTCCGTAGCCCATTTCTATCATTCTTACATTCCAAGTTGGAAATTATGATTCCTTCCTTAGAGAGGATCAATGGCGTATACAATTGCATCTGTGTAATTGAGTTCGCAAGGATGATGGGTTTCCCACGTCGTCGTCAACGTCGTTGCATGCACTTGGCATCATATCGTTCCAAGGGTTTTTGTATAGAAATTGTAGTGCTTCTGCTATTTTAAAAGAGGGTTGCATTTGCATTTCGATGAAAGATGGGAAATATATTTTTGTTTCATTAGCAGAATTTGAGAGAATTCATGAGGGAAAAATACATATATATTTCTATTTTTGTTTCAAGCCAGATAAGTGTGCTTAAATCGATGATTAATGTGTGCAGCAAGGGTGGTTAAACAATATTCAAGGAAAAAATAGAAAAAAGCTACTTAAGAACTGGTATTAGGAGAATCATTTGACGATGAAGTTTTTAACAATTTACACTACTTTTTCATTACAGCCGAAATGAGGTAGTTTCGCAAATCACAGATTGTAATTTGGTAATTTCGTTTGACATCTAATTTCATTTTTGAATTTCAACTGGCTGTTAACCGCTTTTTATTGTTGTTTTTTCTTTCTGCTTTGATGTTTTCATACAAAATCTTTTCAGAGCTCTTCAAACTGCGCCCAATTGGGTGTGTTCGTAAGGTTTTGACTTAATCTCTTACCTAATTTCGTGCAAATTTGGTTGAAGTTATCTCATTTCGAAATCTGAATTTGTATGGGAAATGAGATGATCTCGTATCGAATTTGGAAATTTTCAACGAAATCACCTCATTTGGTCTAATGAAAAAGTAGTATTAGTATTAATCAATATTGTCCTTCCAATTTTTTTAAAATGTTTGTTTTGTCAAAATTAATGAAGGCAAAGTTTTAAGTAGGGAATTGATGGTGTTCCGCATGGGAGAGTTCTTGGACCAATTCTATTTTTAGTGCGTGCATATTTTATTAAAAGAGCGTGCTTACCAATGACACACTTTAAACTCCTGGCAATAAACTACATATGTTTTAAAGACCGAGAGCCCACAGCAGATTTTGGGTGTGAGTGATAGCAAAAAAAGAAGTACAGGCGTCGAAATCTTCATTAAAACCTGTTTCGCTATCATTCACACCCAAAATTTGCTGTCGGCTCTAAGTCTATTAGAGTTTCCGTTGTTTCACAAAAAATGTTCTCATTTTTTTGTAGTGATTTTTATTTTCTTTAAAGAAGTATATTCAAAAATTAAACTTTCAAAATTAAAAACAATAAACAATTTATTTGAATATTTAAAGTTAACTAAATAATTTACGATTCTAACTTTTTTACTTTTATTTTTTTTTTTCATTAAAAACAGTAATTTCAAAAATATACTTAAAAAATAATACAAAAAGTCATAAGTAATTCATTTTAATATTTAAATCTAGTAAATAATTATAGTGTTTACTCATTTTTGACACTTTTTTTGCATTTTAAATATATTTTAATATTTTCGTTTCAAAATCTTACAGATTAGTTTGGTTGGAAAGAAACTACTAAAAATTTATGTTTTTTATGTTTGAGGCTATGTTTGGATCAATCGTGTTGACATTTTTTTTATTAAGTGGTTGTTTATTGGTTTTGGTTTTCCTTAAATTTTAATACAATATTTGATGTTACATGACAAAAAAAATATTTAATTTGAATAAAGTGTCAAAAAAGGGTAAAAACAACAAAAAAAATTACTTAAGTTAAAATTGAAAAAATATTTTATAATTTGTTTGTATTAATTTTTTTAATGTATCTTTTAAAGAAGATATTGTTTAAGAAAAATTCATATAGTAAAATATAAAAAACTACTGTATTTAATGGGAAAACAAAATAAAAAGTAGATAAAGTTAAGAAATTAAAATATTTAATTATTTGAAAAATCGTAATAAATTATTTATAATATGTTTTCATAAATTTTTGATATGGTTTTTAAAAAAACCTAATTAAATTAAATTAAATTATAATTTTATTTTTCCAAACAAATTTTAAATGCAGTTTTGTAAAGAAACAACTAATGTAACAAAATCAACAAAATTAATAACTATTTTAGTGCGAAAGAAAAAGAAATTAAATATGAAAAGTATGGGGAAAGTATTACCTTAGACCTTAGGGTTAATGATTTCGGATTAAATTTTTCCAACGTAAAAGTGATATTTGAATATTAATTTTTAACATGTAAAAGTAAGCGAAATTGTTTAAAAAGAAAAATAATAAGGGTATTCATGCAACGTGGTAAGTTTACAAATTGTGTAAAATGATAAGTTTACGCAAAGTTTGTATGAACGACCTTTTTTAAAAATTTGATAAAATGCTTCGTAATTCAATCAGAGTAAGAGTCAAACTGACGTTTGGATAAGTTTAACCAGTTTGGTTAATTTTACGCAACAAAATCCTTTGATAAGTTTAACCAAAATGTGTAAATCATTTCCCATACAAAATTTGACAGTTCATTAACCAAAAGATAAACTTAACCAATTTGTAAACTTATCTAGGGTTTTACGAAGTTTCATGAATACCCTTAATAATTGTGTAATGGATTTTACAGTTAAATAAAATCGTCTCTTGAAAAAGTTGGAAAAAAACAACGAAACGTCGAGAAGGAAAGAAATCGTTTTATTTGCATTCGGAAACTACTGATCTGTAAGTCTGTCAATTAAAAATTCGCAAATTTTTTCATACGACATAAATTTTCGATTAATTGGGTTTGCTTCCCAAAAAAAATGATTTTGGGAAATAACGGACACCCTAATAAATGTATGCATGTACATATGTACCTACTTTAATATATTCCAATATGTTTGTACCCTGGTATTTATATAGACTGAAGAGCCGAATGAAATCAAAATTTCAGGCAGTCTTAGGTTTTTGCCCCAATAGCGTTTTTTGGGGTTTGGTTAAAATTGATCTTCCAATTTATCAACGATTCCATTTTCTTTTAACGACTGTATGATTTGACTCTTAAGAAGCGCTTCTTTGAAATGCCATTTTATTTAATCTTAAGCTTACTTAAAAATATGATCGGGGCCAATTTTATAAAACTGCAAGATGAATAAGGAGATCGGGCTCGTGACAACAAACCATCAAAAGTCTGCCCGACCTTCGGAAGAGTTTCATTTGATATTCCAGTTTTGAAAGTTCTTCATATAATAGGTATACTTAGTCAAAAAGACATGCTGCTGAAAAGTACATTTTCTAACCTATGCAAACATGAAAAGCTTGTCCAACTAGCAATTTTATAAATGTTGAACTTAAGCTGTCTGCTGGTATCCTGTTTTTTAATAGCCACGATAATATAGGAAATCTTAAGGTCGCTTCTCGGACTATAATTCACAAAAATTGTTTCTAAGGACGTATTTTAAAATCTTAGAGCAGCATGAGTAAGAGAAAGGGAGAGACCGAGAGACCCGCATCTACTATACAAACGCCCCTCCCCCCCCCCATTTACCCGTCTTGTAGTTTTATGAAGAATAGGCCCATGATTGCTGGATTTTGAATTGCTTTTTCTAAGCTTATATGCGTCTCAGAGTATTGGATATGTTAGATTCAGAAGATTAATATTTTTTCAAACAATTTTAAACTCAAACATTGTTTCAGCAGAACAAATTGAAATCATTTCAAGGTACGAGACTGTGAAGCTTAAAGGTGATTATTTTTTTTCTTAGACTTCCCATTTTAAATTATTCCCATTACGACACTGGTATTTACATACGTACGTAGCTCAAAATAGTTAAATTAATTTTTTTGCTGATAAACGTCACTTTTCAATGTTGCATTTGTTCTTTTAAATTTTGTTTTCTTTAAATTTATTTTATCAAATGAACTTTGAAACAATACCGATATGAAATACTAGCTGTTACCCGCAATCCCTTTACATTATAAAAATTCTTCCAATATTTATCCACGTTATAAGCGACCTCTATGTTTCGTTATAATTCGTTCATTCGTTCGAGAGTGATTAAAGGGCAAACTTCCAAACAAAACATCTAGATAGTAGGTAACAATGTACTGAACATATTATTATATTGAGTAAGATACACATATGTAAATAATTTACTATGTTACTGGATAGAATATATTTTATCAATTACAGAAAACACAAAAATTCTTTATAAAATCTGATGTATTTACGTCGCAATAAATTACGCAATTTTTAAAATATGGGAATTCATTATTTCTTATCAAAACATGTTTTTTTTTCCTCACATATTTCTTGTTACCCCTTGAAAACTATTTTCAGAATTTTAGCGATAAAAAATAAAAAGTTTGTAATGTAAATTAATTAAAACAAGAAAAAAACAAAACAAAACACAACCATGAAATAAATCTTTCTTTTTTCTAAATATTTACAAATAAAACCAACAAAAGCAACCAATCTCTAAATTTCTCATCAGTTGTATTTTTTTTTTATTTTGTTCGAATTCGAAATTGCGATTAAAGAGAGAATTTATTTTTTTATTGAAATTTCAATAAAAACGCATCGCATGCCATTCACAAACAAACAAGATAGAGTTCCGCTCCAATGCACTTAAAATTAGAAAATAGTTTTCAGAACCAGAACCATCTGATATAGTTGCCTCTTGCCAGTGCTTTCCCCTGTGCGTCGCGTAGTCGTCGGTCGTAGCTTTGGCAAGTTTGGGGATTTGGAGAGGTTGTTCCGAGCATTCTATAACTATAAATAGCCGAAATAGTGGGTATTTGATTTGTTTTTTAGGGTTGGGCCATAGCTGAATAAACTATTGTCAATTCAAATTGTCTGCCTGCAGAGTATCAATGAATTGAATTGTTTTTTTTTTCAATATTTGTTTCCGTCGATGAATGCGCGATTCGGGCATGTGGAACATGTTTCACTCTTTGTCGTTGATTTGCATGATATTGTTAGCCCAAATGATGCATTTCAACAAAATGTTATTCCACACTTAAAAAAATACTTCAAACGAAAAAGAAACAATAGTTTACAGAACGGTTTTGGTGAGAACTAGAATTTTCTGCCCAATAAAAAAAAAAACCTCGTGGCATGATGGTTAGTGCGTAAGACTGTCATGTCAAAGGTCTTGGTTCGATTCCCAGCCGCTGCCACCTAAAACAGAAATGTTTTTTTCCGAGGTACTGCCTCTTGCGAGGAACTGACAAATCCTCCAAGAGTATTACTTGTCACGAATAAGTGCTTTATCATTAGCCGTTCGGACTCGGCAAAAAATTGTAGGTCCCCTCCATTCCTGCCAAAAATACGCACACAGGAATGGTTGAGAGTTGTTAGTCACTAGGCCTTGGTTCTCCACGAGCTGTTGTGCCACCAAATTTATTTATTTAATTTATTTAAAAAAAAAAACAAACTTATTTACAGGGCCCTCAATCAAAGTACAACAAGTATTTTTTTTTTTGCCTGGAGCATTCTTCGGTGTTGGTGCGTCCGAAAGGTCTAAGTTAGTTGAGTAAAACCACATTTAAGGTTTTTTCAAGTTTATTTGATCTAACTAATTATGGCTTTTGTTGTTTCGGTGCAATTTCCCTTAAAAGTTGATAACAATTCAATATTCCAGGATTAGAAACATTTTGTATCGGTTTGGTTTAGTTGTCTAGATATATAACATTGGAAAAATTCCAAAGCATGCAGCTGTGGTGTTAATAAGTTCTCAATGTTGTTCTTTGAAGACCAAGCTCTTGAGCACGGTGTCGAATTGTGGTTGATGGATTGTTTTGAACACTTACTTGAGCAGCAGTAATGTTTTCAGCCGATGGCGGCAAAACAAAGTAGTATGTATACCTTCCCGGCGGACACCTTGTATATATTTTTTAGTTTTGTATATGTTAAAATATTTTATAAAACTTTCATTAACAAAATTTTGACACCTCTTTCCAATGAAGAGTTACTGTTGAAAAACTGTCAAAATTTGAGGTAAAAAATGGTTTCTCATGGTTGATCATGCCTCTTGTTCATCTGAACCAAAAAATACTAAAATAGTTTTGTAAAACACTACATCTACTAATTTTTTATAAAATTTGTAATTTTTTTATGTTTTTTTATGTTTTTCTTTTCTTAATAAATATTTTTTCTTTTCTTACTACATATTTTTCTTATGAAATTGCCAACCCTCCCAAGACGTGGGGAGCTTCCTTGGCGAAACTTCTCACTCGTTAAATTCAAACTTTAGTGGTACATGTTCTTCTTCACCTTTATTTATATCAATCTCTTTTCCAATTTCCATTTCCGCTCTATTTCGTTATGTGTCACGGACAACAGTTTCTTATTTGTTGGGCCATAATCGTTACAATATGCTTTTAACTATATGGAATTATTGTTTCAATGCTGCCAAATTTACTAACATAATAAGAAAAAATAGTTTTTGTTAGATTCTGTAGTATCTCTGGGACAACATAATTTTGTATATTTGTATGAACGTTTGCTCTGTTCTTCAAGAAAAATCTAGCTTTTGTGAAATATAAATATTGAGTTTAGTTGAACAGAGGCTTAATTACTCAGGTTGTGTTATTTGTTTGGCATAAATTTAATTTATTTTTGTAAATTTTCTTACTGTTTTAAAATTAGTGTCCCAATCCACTTTGGAGCTCAAATTCATCTTCAAAAACTATAAAACTAAATAAGCAATCCTCTAATTTATAGTAGTATGTGTACCTATACATATGTATACCAAAATGTAGCCAGCCTATTGTTTCCCCTCGATTTAAACGCTTATATTTTGAAGATCCATAAATTATAACTTAAGTTATGAACTTTGAAAGGGAAACCATATGGAAGTTTTTTTTTAAAGGTTTTTCAAAAAGCTACTGCAGTGAGTTCTCCACTAAAATTTATCACTGAGAAACAACTATGAAGACATTTATCTCAAATTTGTTCCTCCAATCCTCAAAACAGTGGTTTAACACTCACTTCCTTGAAATTAGGTATAATTTCCGTCTCGGTCAATTTTTATTCACTTCACAAAGCTTTACAAATGCATTAAGTTTTAGTTAAAAAAAAAAAAATAAATAAATTATGTCCTTGTCATTGTCATCATTGGCTATGGAATTTTAAAGAAAAATTCTTTCGGTGTAGTTCCCAATTTGAATGACTGAGTGACTGTGACTGACCAGAAACTTAAAAAAAAAAACTGAAAGGAGTGGAGCACCAGCAACATAAAAACTTAATGAACGAAAATTTCGTGTACCTATCTATGTTTGTACACACGACTTTTTGAATATAATTAGAACTTCATGTTGCTGTTTGTTGCTTTTAAAATGAATAAATTCGAATTGAAAATAATATCGATCGTTAGAAGGGTCACAAACTTACAATTATTATCAAGAAAAAGTATGTATGTGTGTAAGTATTTTATGTGCTGACGAGATTTTAATTGTTTTAACATTTAACTATGTACGAGTTTCTAGAAGTGTGTGTGTATTATATTTCTTTTAAATAAAATAAAAATAAATAATGCTCTCTTCTTGTGGAAATGTATGTACATTTTTCTACACCTAATGATTATTATAGGTTACGGAAAGTGATCAGATATCGTGGATATCGTTCTTAAATGATCATTGAACACAGGATGTGATGCTAAATATTTCTTTTTTTTTAATCTTGTTCGAATAAATGAAATTGAATAGGCCACAAGAAGTGTTGTGTATAAGGTAAAATGCGCAATTTCGAGTAGTCGGCTCCAAAAACATTGACAAGTACTTTATTTTAGATTTCTCTAGTTTCATGAAAAGGGGTAGCATTGTCTTTTTAAGGAATGAAATACGATATTTTACATACAAACATACATAAAATATACCTCTGTGAGCTTGGTTAAGCACTTTGCTTCATTTCGGTATATTAATGGCGAGTTATGGTTTCATGAAAAATCAAATATGTAGTCGATATAGTAGACATTTTTGTAAATGGTGTTTTTTTAGACATGTGGTTTTAAATCTGCCAATACTTTTTTCGGAGCTGGTTTTTTTGACAGCTGTCACTTGACTTATGCTCAGTTTGGCTTGCCATTTCATAATAAATAGACTTACCACCTGAAAAATGTTTACTAAACGTTCAAATTTACTCGTATTACCAAAAAAAGTTCGGTTCGCGCGAAGCATTGCAAACCTACAATTTATTGAAGGAAACTTTTAGTAAGGTGCCGAATATTTTCTTCCATAGCGTCAATCGTTACGGGTTTATCTGCGTAGACAAGTGACTTCACATAACTCCTCAAGAAATAACCATACGACGCAAGATAATGCGCTCACCAAAAGTTTCCTTCAATAAATTGACTGTTTCGTGATGCGTCGCGCGAACCGAACCATTATTTTTGTACCAAATTTGTACGATCTGCAAACAATTTTTAGGCCTAAGTCCATTCATTGACGGTGTTCACATTGGATTGAAAAACTGTTTCAGTTTTCACATCGCGTTCCCACTTCTTAAGTAAGGGAGGATGTAAATACTGAAACGTCAAAAAAAAATTTGTCAGTCCAAGGTGAACACCGTCATTATGAAACCAAACTAAGCATAAATCAAGTGACAGCTGTCAAAAAGACCAACTCCGAAAAAAGTATTGCCAGATTGAAAACCACACGTCTAAACAAAAATACTCTTTAAATCTTTCTTTCTCAATTCATTGGCAAAAATTATTATCTGAGTTCTGTGAGAAAACCTAAAGACGAGATATGCAATACAAATATCGTTGGGTTTTTGTATAACTTCATGAATTCTTAAATAATTTTTTTAATGTTTTTTTTTTTAAGATAAACAAATCACTGAATTGAAATATCTATGTCTCGTAGCTGTTTCATGATAGTTCCTTTCGACTATCCCAACCAGTTTTAAATGCTTTTATGATTTCCGAACTTTATTAATTATTTTTTAAATCGGTTTACTGTGTCTCTCTCTCATTTTTCATTTTGAACTAACAATGTTTCGGCAGAAAAGCGACAGTAAATTTATCTATACTTTGACCTTCACCCTTATTGTGAGCAACAACTATCAATTTAGAGGTGATAAATATTAATACTTGATAGTTCACAACCCAATTGATATAAGTTTTGGTCATTGGGGATGCACATTGTTTTGAACTGCAAATTAACATTTTTCAATTAAGAGATAAGCAGTTTTTTTTAACAAATTTAGCTTTGACATACGATATTTCAATATTTATCAACTATCAATTATTAGTTGGAACTCACAATAAGGTCCCTTGTTTTCAAGAAATATATTATTCTTTTAGTAGGTAATATAAATATCAGCAGCCTACATTCACTTTTTTCTGGCAATTCAAAATTTTGTAGATAAATTTGTACACATTTGAAAAACCTACGCTGTTTGATGAAAACATTGATAATACGAATGAAATATAGAACCATCCAAATGGAGGTGTTTTATTTATATTTAAAGTACAAACTTTGAATATCCGGCTTTCATTAATACATTCTTTTTTGAACGTCATTTGTGGAAACGAATATTTTACACGGTAAAATTTAGATTACTGACTTAAACCTTTTTTATTGAAAACCCAAGGCACTCTTAGAAGATTATCTATTAAATTTTATATTTCCAATTTTTTTTAAATCTTTTTGTATCCACACACATATAATAGGGGCAAGTAAGTGCAACCCATCCACGCAATTTTCTATAATATGATAAAAGTAGGTTTTTGTCTTGGTTTAAAAGGTGAGTGGTTGCTTCGGTTTCCAACATACCACCGCATGATATGCAGGTACAACTTTATCTTTAGTCCAACTCAAAGTCATTTCGCCCACATAAATTTACATATCCAACAATGTAAAATCTTTTTAATCCCTCCTCTAAGCTCTTACAAACAAGCATGTCGATCGTGAGAATGTGTTTTTAATTTTACTTAACAAACTCGTTTTGCTCATAAATTATAAATGTGACGTACAAAAAAAATATTGTTTAACAGTAAAATTCCTATTCTGAGTCATATCGAAGTTGAAGATTGGCCTGAGGTTAAAGCAATTAGGTAAAACAAATTATTTATAATTCATAACTAAAATAGCAGATAAGTGTTTAATGTTTTAATTTAAAATCGAAGCTTTCGTTGAAAAATATTCTATTTTAGAAGTCGTTGTTGTGAAAAGCGAACCACGAAACAATTTTTGATATTTTATTTATTACTTTGTAAACGTAAGTTTCTTAAGTAACTAAGACTTTGTCCGGAATTAGTTGGGTATAATTCTATTGGTAGATCAATACTTTGTGTCAGTAAAAAAAAACTAACTTAACAATCTTTTGTAGAGAAGTCAACAACGAAGTGGTTTTCGTCACACGTCCATCGGCTGTGAGTCTGTATGTCTACTGCACATCGAGCTAGAGCCTAAACGGTTGGACCGATTTGTTTAAAATTTATTATAGAGCTTTGCTTAAAGTTCCTTGTAGCAGAAACTCGAACTTTTATTTTAGCTCATGTAAAGAGTAGGTTATTGGTTGTTTTTTTTTTTTAAGAACAAAGGCTTTTTGTGTAGCTACACTCAGAGAAAAAAGCAGGTATACCTAACAAATTTCTGGTTTATCATACCTGATTTAACACTGCCTTAAAATAGTAAAACTGTCAATTTTACCTGAAATTCTTGCTGATTTTACCTTGTAAATCTAGTTAACTCTACATGAAAATCTAGTTCAAAAATATGAATATAATGTTCAACGTCTTGTAAATTTAACATGAAGATCTAAGTAGTTAATTTAACATGATTCAATGTTGAATCAACCCTGTATCTGATAATTATAATGTCTTGGATCTATGCGTCTAGGTCCCATGTGTCAAAAAACACAGTGTTACAAAATGTTGTTTAAACGTAAATATATCTACTTCGTGCTGCGGATATATGTACAACATATAATACTGTCAATTCTTTAAGCTTCTAACTGCGGTCATTAGTATCAATATAATATATAATTTAAAAGGAAACCAACAGATGACTCAGGTTTTTTTAAATGAGTAGCTCTCATAAATCCAAAGATTTTATTTTTTTTTTAATTTCCTTCTAAAGCGGCTCGAATGATGTTGATAAAATGTTATAACTTAAATGCATAGAACTACTGAAATAAAACAAGCTTTGAGGAAAAATTCTCGTTCCTATCCCATAACTATAGCCCAGACACAATCTTTGATATAAAATAATTGACATTCCATTAATAAAAAGTAACCCAATAGGTGTATACGTCGTATCGTAGCTATGATTGAGTTTCTTTTTCAAATGAAACTTGAAATTCAATTTGATAATATTTGTCTCAAAAGAATATTTCATTGAATTATATAGAAATATAATATCACGTTGTCATCATTTTCAATGTTTTTGATGAAATTGTCACGATTTATATTGTAATCTTATGGTTTCTCATGAAAGAAAATAATAATATAAAACATTGTTTTTTTATTTGAAGTGTATTTTTTGTTACTTTCGAAAGAAATCCATCCCCAATCCTCAGGCGGGTTGTTAAAAATATAATATTGTTTGCTTATTCCAACAAAAATAAAAATTCTTATAAGTTTTCTTTATTGACAATTATGGTATCCATCACTTAAGAAAGCATAATGCACCTGTCACTTTAAAAACTCACTTTTACATAAAATCATTATTTTTTATTAAGCATTTGTGCTTCTTAAGGAAACCGATATCGTGCTATCGGTGGACTTTTTCCCTGTGGGTGTTGAGTAGGTACTTGTGTTTGTGTTTTTTTTTTTCAACTTTCAAACTTGAAGAATCGGTGTTTTTGTTAAACTCAGTTTTATGTAGATCTGCAATAACAAAATTAATAAAAACGATTTTATAATTGAGGAGCTTAGGAGCAAAAACTGACATTTTTACTTTTTCATTCAAGTAAATAATTTATATTTTTTGTATGAACAAAATTTTATCATTTCACCTCTTGTTCCGAAAGAATCTTTTTAAGTTGAATTTTCATTAATACATGTTATTATTCTTGACTAAAACTTCTTGGCAATCGTTATAAATCAGGGTTTTGGAAGCGATTAAAAAAAAAAAACAGAAAGTTTCAAAAGTAAAAATCAAAAAACTTTCGGTTTCGGAGCTTTTGAGAATAAAATTAGTAAAATTTTCGCTTGAACTAGCTCTTTTTTTTTCAAAAAAAGCCTAGATTACAGTTCCCACGCGCAAAAAAAATCTATGCAAATATTCTCGCACGTCAAAAATAACTAAGATGAAATACTGAAATGCAAAACTAGTTGTTTGCTGGTTGGTTTACAGTTCTGTGGAAAAAAAACCATTGCTGTCTAGAAATGTCATACAAAATAATGGACTGGTAATTGTTTTGCATGCGAAAACAAGTGTGGTGTTTATTAATTTTAGGTAAATAAGATGTCTTGAAGCATTCACAGTGCATATTCATATTCATTGGAAAATTTGTTGTTCGGTGAAAAAAGATAAATTCATTCATTTCTATGTAAGTTTCACGTGAACAACATTCTACGGGGAAAATAGACTTTTCACTTTTCGCCTACTGTGAGTTTCAACCTAAAAACGAAAATTCCCTCTTTTGTGACTACTCTTTTCGTAAAGTAATTGCATAAATTGTCACGAACGAAAGAAAAATTCGATTGCTGCCTTTCTCAAAGTTTTTTTTTTTTTTTTGAATATTTAAGGCCAATAGAAGTTCAGGCGAAGCTCATAATAGCTCTTAAAAATTCGGTGGGAACAAACATTTTTCGGGCGAAATATTTTCCATGTGAAATTCATAATAAGGCTGAATGTAAATTTGGTTTTATTCAAGCAATGCGAACACTTTTTTGTTCATTAGGTTTGTCCTTTAAAAGAACTTTAACTAGATTTTTGAACATATGTATACAAATTTTGTGTAAATGCAATTTATTTTTTTAATTCGTTCGTTGTAAATAAAGTTTACACAAAACTAATTCATCTACAAAATAAGATGAATACAAATTAACTATTGATTTAAAAAAAAAAGAAAAACAAATCCTTGGTTCTAAATATCGACCAAAACAACAAAATTATTCCATTTTTCAGAGCACAGACAAAAAATAAACAATTAAACTTATAAAATGTCATAAACAAATTAAAAAATAAAAACTCTTACAAAAAAGAAAATTATTGTGAAAGTGTTTAAAAAAAAAGTTCATTAAAAATGGAGTCTCCGATTGATAACAATCAAAACGACAACACCAAAGTCGAGGTAATTGTTTTATCAACGAAACCCGTAAACACTTTGAAGAACAACATTGATGCCAAAGATGAGTCTACACGTAAGCGCACATCACTCATAATTGTTCCACATCGTAACTCAACCATGATGATGAGCACCGGTGAGGAGGAGAACAGCAATTTAGATCAATTAAACGATAACGATGACGATGATACCGATGATCTTAAAAAGAAGAAGCAGGAAGTTTCCGATTTAACTGCCGAACAACAATCTGCCATGATATCCTCTGTCGAAGACAATCTCTCCGATGATGACCTGAAGAACAAAAACAAAGTTGGCAACAGTAATCGCAATTCAATAGCAAGTGTTGACAGTTGCGTATCATCGTCGCCATCTTCCTCGGCTACAACAACTTCAACATCATCAACATCAGGTGATGATGTTGCAATAATTGCAGATTATCGGGATTTGGAGGAGAATGGCAACATGATCGACGACGGTGACGACTTAGGTGTCGACGACGAAGAGGAGGAGGAGGACGATAGTGTGGAAGTTCGTCGAATGTCAAATTCTTCATCGGGAGTCGATGACTATTCGCTACGTGAGAAATTACAGAATTTCGTTAATGAATCGTCGTCATTAGTTGATGGCTGTAGTCGGAGAGGAAACGACAACGATAATAGTGGAAAGCACTTTCAAGAGGCAATGGATGAAAAGAAACAACAACAAAGTATAATGGCTTGCGATGCTTTATTGAGTCCGCAAGAGGTACCAATGGGAAGGCGGTATGCTGAAGTGGCTCAGTTCAAGAACCCCAAATGGTGAGTGAAATTCTATTTAAGTATTTATGAAATAACTGTTACTGCCTATAATTGCAAGGCGATTTTATTTAAATTGGTTCGTTTATGTTGAACTTGAACTTAATTCTTGAAACATTTTATTTGAAATTATGTTAAGGAACTATGTTCAAAAAGCCATTCAATTTGAAAAGTGAATTCAATATGACGCCCTTTATTAGGTTATAGACTCGATGCCTTATTCAAAATTCCATTCGAGAAAATAAAATTAATTTTCATTTAAAGTCGTCAAGAAGTTAGTACGTCTACGACACATGTTACTTGAGGTAGTTAATGCAGAAGTGGTGTAACCCACTTATTTATTAAATTTTTCATCTTTAATTAATGCTAAATACTATTTCACTTGAGAAAAAGTCACCTTTTGGAAAGCTTAGATATTTAAAAATTAAGAATTTTGGCATAAATGTAAAAATACGAGACAAAAGTATCAATTTTGCCAAAACAAAAAAGGGTTACACTACTTTTGCACTACCGACTTCAATTATGAACTTGCAATTAGTGATTATTTTATACTACGCTACCATGACTGTCGCAAAGAGGGTGTGGCCGTTGGTGAGCTTTACAAAAAACATTTCTTAGATCTTTTCGTGTCTTATAAGAATAGTTCACTGAAATCGGTTCAACATAAACGAGTTACGTACAGTGGACTCTCTCAAAACCGGACACCGACGATACTGAAAAAAGTCAAATTGATGTTTTTAAAATTTTATTTTATAATGCAATAGAGTTCTTTGTGGAAAATTTTTCTATGAAAAATCGTATATTTATTTCCAGTCTTTGCATTCCGTCCGGCTATAAAAAGTGTCCCGCTAAGAGAGGTGTCCGTAAGGAGAGTACACTGTATGTACGAGGGCTGTTTGATAAGCCAGTGACTTTTCATAAAGGTAGTGCTCGAATTTTATGAATGATTTTTTTCCTGGTATTTTATCTTTTAACGATACACAAAAAAAAATCTAATAGATCTGTCAAAAATATTAGCTTTTGCAGTGCTCTAAGTTTTTTTCACCTTAGTGGATAAAAATAATTTCCTATTTCGATAAACCTCTCCTTTTTGGGTGGTAAAACCATTAAGTAAAACAAAGAAAGGTTTTGAAAATATTCCGAAGATTCTGTTCTTCCGAATGAGATGTGCGAGTGAGGTCATCCACATTTTGTCATGTTGGGAAGAGTGGTAAAAAAATCAACGAAATTGTTTTGAACGATCGTCGAGTGAAGGTTAAGGTGATAGTTAATATTGCAACCATTTTATGAGAGCTTCATTCCTTTTTCTGCATCAGCGTTTGAGCATGGAAAAACACTGTCGCGTTTGCTAAACAAATGGTCGAAAATGGAATCATTTTCAAATTTCTTAACAGTGTTTAAGTCTTTTCAACATTAATTGAAAGACATTTTTACAGCGTTTCGTAACTGGTCGTTAGCCCTGGATAATCAACTACACGCCAGGAATTAAAAAAACAATAAAACATACATTTGTAACAAAAAAGGTCGAACAAATGAAAAAAATGGCGCCCAACGTTTCCAATTCAGAAAAACACTGTTCTCCTAAAGATTGGGCGTAAAAGTGATAAGTTCTTGGTGCCATAAGACTCAGTTCGTCGTTGCTATATGTATAGCCTGTAAAGCTCATCGCTGAATCTTCTCTTTGACACTTCTTGATACACACTAAATCGAATATCACTCGGAGATTATTTTTTCTCGAAGAACCAAGCGAATTGTCATTCCTTCTCAACAAGGTCGACCATTCTTCCCCATACGACTGGACAAGGATGATCAAAGTCTGGAATAGGCTCTTCTATGCCTTTTTAAAACAGGATTTACTTCTAACTTGCCTTCATAGAGTAGGTACACGAGTACGATCCATTTATGCATATCGTCGTCGTTCAATAAAATAAAAACATCTGTACTTTTTATGGATTAAAAAAAATCTATGGGAAAAGAGATTCCCGATATTTTACAGAAGAACACTTTGTGACAAAACAACTTACTTACTGACCTTACACATCTTTCAATTAAATTTCAACTTTTAAGTTCACATCAATTTATTTACAATAATTTTGCAGGCGCCATCATGATTTTTGACATCATCATTACGCAACATTACATAAAATCTCTAATAAAAAAAAATGTCCCAATCATCAGCCTCACATAGCTCAATCAACACGCATTCATTGGATATTTTACTTCAAAAACCTTTTGCTAATAATATTTAGGCCACTTCGTCGTGTGATGAATTTTCTTGTGTCACTTGCCATTATGCGCTCGTCTATAAAGGGACACATAAAAAGAAAAAAAAAACATAAAATACTTTTTTTTTCTTTATTGCTCCACCCATCAAAATATTATCTGGGCCTCTCTATAAAATATCACAAGCAACTTGTCTCGAGTATATCATTAAAGTAACCATAGAGTCGCAATATTGATATAGCAATGAAACCACACACATATACGCACTCTTGTATATCCAGAATCCAGTGCACACAATAAACAATTTACATTAATTAACAACTTCTGTTTGACTGTTGGGTACTACAAGTTGGGTTGGCCATTGCTCCTCTCTGCTCCGCGTCTCTGGGATGAGGCTCTCTTCTTCGAATGTGTCATTCGACGTCAATTTCAAAACAACCAACGGAATGTTTTGCAATAAATTAGCTGCCTCCTCTTGAAGAGAAAGATCTTATAAAGAATATTATAGTTTTCGTTTTCTACGCAGATAAATGTTTTGATGTTGATGATCCAACAATAGCCAATTTATATTGTACTGGCTGTCTAGGGCGGTTGATTTAAGGAGGCGGCGAATTTTGAAAAAGATGAATTCTTGGATATGGAGAGAATTCAAGGTCTAAGAATATTTCAATACCCTCGTAATAATATTTTTTTAAATTATCTGAAGTTTATTTTTAGGCATAAATATAGCTAAAAAGTATTAAAATAGAATAAATAAAATGGCGCAACAACTCGTAGAGAACCAGGGGCGAGAGACTTACAAATATATATATAAATTAACAAATGTGTGTGAAAACCTCAAAAAATGAGGATCAACAAGAACTAACTTTTTTACTGAATCCCAGTTGTACAATCAATTGTACTTCATTGGAGTTAAATATTTTAAAAACCATTTATGTTCTTCGTCTAATATTTAGTAGTGAAGTAGATAGAACCCATTAGCCTAGTGGTAAGTGCGTCTGACTTCTAAAGCCTGCCGGAGGTATGGGTTTTAATTCCAGCCTTTGGCCGTTTTCGAAAACGTCATCGGAGTCAAAAATGCAATTGCAAAATGTAGTCACATGTTTGTAAACATCATCTGCGGTGCTTTTCTGTGAAGTTAGCAGGGCAACTTTCACCCATGCAAATGGGACCTTGACAGGAATTTGCAGTTTTTTTTGGCATTTTTTTGCATTTCTATTCCCGTTTTTGCAGTTCGCCAAATAAGGGTGTAATCTAGTGCCTTGCTCACTTCACTGTGAAGTTAGCTGGTCGGTATGAAATTTTTTTTCTTCAAAATTTTGAAGTAACGCAACTTATTTTTTAAATGAAAAAAAAAATGGAGGCTTATAAAAAGTTCCCAGCATGCTTGGTTCCTGAGATACACGATGTGACCTACTTACTTAATATTAAAGTCAAATTTGGGAAATTTTTCAAATGGACGGCTTAAAATTTTGAACCTAGCCCGTTAAAAAAAATGCAAATTTAAAGCATTATTCCATGTTCCTAGCATGCTTGGTACCTTAAATACATTATGCCAAAAAAACTGCAAATTACTATGTCAAGGTCCCATTTGCGTAGGTGAAAGTTGCCCTGTTAACTTTGCAAATGTCTACTGTGCCATAAAAAAATTGGGTTTGCAAACAAAATATTTGTAAAGATTGGGAGCGTGTTTGTAAACGTCAAAAACGTAAAACGCGTTTGCAACCAAATTGATTGACGTTGAACAAAATCATTTTGTGCAAGCAGGACGATTGACAAATGCAGTATCTTTCTCAAGAAATGACTACCATTTGACGATCAAATTGATATTGACTTGACATTTTCGAAAACGGCCTTTGTCATCTAAAAGTTTGGGAGGAAATGACAAATCCTCAAATACGAGTACTATTGCCGTTTTCGAAAAATTCATCTGCGTCAAAAATGCACTTGCAGAATATTCTCTAACGCAAACTTCAAAGTCATATGTTCGAAAACATCATATGTGTGGCGAGCTGTGCAGTAAAAAAATCAAGTTGGCGATACAAAAACTGAGATATCAGAGAGCGTGTTCGTAAACATCAATGCGTTTGCGTGTAAATTGATTGACGCTGATCAAAGCGATTTTGTTCAAATAGGACGATTGCAATGTGACGATCAAATTGACTTTGATTTAATATTTTTGAAAATGACTCATCCTAGGTGTTCGAAGTTGCCAAAATGTAGTTATCCTGTTGTTTTTAGTCCAACACTCGTTCTTAGTCGTAAGCCTCTGAATCTCTACGCACTCGCCCTTCCCAATTTGTTTAAAAATTTAGGTGACAAATTAATAAATACGCTCCCGAAGAAGATGATGATGATGATTTTAATGATGACATGATAAAAAAGAAGAACTACTTCAGTTTTGAACACATTTATAAGAAAAAACAAACAAACATATGCATCAGACATCGTCGAGGCCGTCTTGTCAATGCTCCACTGAAATTATTTGTAGTAAAAAGAATTATAATGATGTGGGTGGCATGTGGCAAGCGGAAGACGTATCATCTGTTGCATGTGGTCTGGTCATGTCATGAATAGTTATAACCCTTTTATTCACAAATACACTCCCATAACCTATTGGTAAAAAAAGTGCTATTCAAGCCCTTGCCAAAGAATGGAAGGAAGGAACTTCTTGAACTATATCGACAGGTAGTTGGCCTGAACATAATAAATATACAAAAAATATTTCGTCTCGTCATCATCGTCGTCGTCTTAGGTGCAGACTCTTATGCACTTTCAAGTGACTTTTCAAAAGCAATTAGTTTCTGAGCTAAGAAAATGACTTTAGTTGCACTTTGCGTTGCTTAGCAGAACGAACTCTACTCAGTCTTTCACAAACAAAAACTTAAGAAAACTGTTGAAAACCTCGGAAAAGCATACACAAAAAAAACACCACTTCCCTTATAAAATATTTGTACTACCAATAACTACTATACCTAGCTCCTCGAAACTATATTCCTAACTATATAATAATGCAGAAACATATTTCCAAGACTGTGTATACAAATATGGTTTCGTGTATGGTGTGGGTTTTTGGGTGTATCTAACCCACCTGCTATCCTGCTTTGTTGAGATTGAAATTTCAAAAAAAAAAATTAAATTAAATTTCTTTGTCTGTTTTTTGAAAATGAGAAGACAAAAAGGAATATTTAGCTTTTTTTCGTTTTCCTCTCTGAACCTTTACCGTTGTTCATGGCTCTTGAGTGAAGGACTACAAAACACCTTTTGACAAGGAATATCCCTTAAAAATTAATTTATGAATTTGAAGGAGTTTATATACCTCCTACGAGTAGGTACATAGATAAAGTTTCTCTTGAAGGGAATCGAATTTTATTCAATTATCATTTTAAATCGATTTTACAACGAAAACTGAAGCCCTTATCTCTAGGCAAGGATGGAAGGGAAACTATGACAACAACAAATGGATGATTTGGTGAGAGGGAGAAAATCTCTTTCTCCAATAAGTTTTGGCAGGCTAATTGAATTCAAAGTCAATGAAAAGCAAGCGGATATTAGTAAGAAGGGATGTTTTGTTATAATAATTTATATAAAGTTAAACTTTCTCATCACAAAGAACAACATTTTGTTTATTTATTTTTTTTTTTTTATTATTTTGCGAGGGATAAAGACTGCAGAAATGTCCGGGATATATTTTGATTAATTTCAAACTTTAAGCTTCTGACTTAGTTGAATTTTGATTCATGGCAATAATAAGCTTGAATTGGAAATTGATTTTTAGATTAGGTAAGTTGAAAGAATAGAATTTTGGGGATGTTTTTGGAATCAGAAACTAAATTGTTTTTGAATAAAGGCGGGTAAATGTTGATTGTTGAAATGGAATAAAACGGTCCTATGAACTAACTCCCAATGAACTAACTCTTACCAAAATTAGAACTTGATTCATTATGAATGAACTTTAAGTTCCAACTTTACTCCCAAATTTATTAACTATTTCCCACCAACAAATTTGGTAGGAGTTAGTTCATTTTGGCTTCTGAGAGTTAACTCTTTTTGGTGTTAGTTCGCAGGGCCGATAAATTTAGTTAATCGTGAGGTATTGCTGAAATTCTTTTTGATTTGAAATTCCCATGTATGAAATATGGTATCGTTCAAATGTCCTTCACATTGAGGTCTAATTTTCGATTATTCTGCATAGGGCTGGTCACGATACCAAACAAAATGATACTTTTGTAAGTATCGTCTCGGTATCGTAAAAATCGAAAAATGTTTGTATCGTCTCGGTAACGGTATCGGTCTCGCATAACTCAGTCTCGTTTGGTCTCGTAAAATAAAGTCCCGTCTCGGTGTTTGTATCGGTCTCGTCTTGTTTCGCTCTTTTTTCAGTCGCAAACAAATTAAATAAATTTTGCGTCAAAATATCATATCAGGAAAACAATGCTGTTACAAAATCATTGAAGCCGTTTCCGAGAAACCAATATGTAAGATAAAATATACTGTTGGTGGATTTCACTAAAGTCACTTCCTCCAGCTAAAAAGAACCAAGTCTGAAAATATCATCGGCAAATGATTGGTTTCATAGAAAGAAAGCGAAAGAAAAATGGGCGTGGAAGTGGGTGGTTCTAAATTAAATAATTGCTTTACCCTTCTCTTTGGTAAAAAGAAAAATCTGTAAAAATGTCATTCAAACTGTTAGAGCCGTTTCCGAGAAACCAATTACAAGAATTTTTTATTTGTAATAATAAAAAAAAGATTTATTCTGTCGATACCAAACGATACTACTGAGAGTATCGGTAAATTTCGGTCCCAAATGTCCGGTATCGGCGTGGTATCGTTTCAGAAGCCTTTCTTACCCAGAAATTTCTGGTATCGTGGACATCCCTATCTGCCTCATATAGCTGGCTGAATTTGGGCGAAGGACTGGGTTATGTTGACCTCAAAAGCATCGCTCAGTTTCGGCTCATCAGCATGGAACTGCCACTTCAGAAAACTCCACAAAAAAAAGTCTAGCGAGCTCAAATCGCACGAGCTAGTTGGCCAATTCACTTCCTCTCCACCAGAAATAACCCTATTCTAAAATCGTTAATGGAGAATCATTCTTTGTGGAATAAGCTCTGTGGGGCGTCCTGATCTTGGTCGTTCAAAACCAAATCTTCCAAGTTTGGTCAAAAGAAATTGTGTTTTTCATCGAACGGGAGTGATCTCCATTGACGTCTGTGAAGTTGACAGTTCTCGCAGTTTTTGTTTTGCATTGCTATTTTCAAATTTTGAGTTTGCGAAATAAGGGTGAAATCGAGTGAACTGCTAACTTCACTATGAAGTAAATAGGTCACATAGTGTATCTCAGGAACCAAACAAGCCTGAAACTTCTAGTACAGCTCCAAATTAGCAGTTTTTCAAAAATTTGAAGAACTTAATTTGAAAAAAATTTCATACTCACCTGCTAACTTTACAATGACGTTAGCAGGTCACAGCATGTATCTCAGGAACCAAGTATACTAGAAGCTTGCAATGAGGCTCTAAATTTTCAGTTATTTTGCATTTCAACGATAGGTTAAGTTCAAAATTTTAAGTCTTCATTTTAAAAAAATTTCCCAAACTTCACAGTGAAGTAAGCAGGTCAGTGAAATTTTTTTCAAAAAAAGACTTCAAAGTTCTAACCTAGCCTATTCTTTAAATATAAAAAAAAAAAACAATTCAAATTTGGAGCCTTATTGAGAATTTCTAGCATGCTACTAACTTAACATTGAAGTTAATTTTAAGAAATTTTTCAATTTGAGGACTTCAAGTTTTGAACCTTGTTGAAATGCAAAAAAACTGATAATTTCCTAGACGTTCTCTATTGATTGTGGGGCAATGTTATCGTCGTTTTTGAAAGGGTGCGATGTTTTGACGTTGACGAATAGACATCACTGCTTACCTTTTTTTTGCCAAGATATTGGTCCGTTCCCAGCAGCTCCAAAACCAAGCGAGTGATCATACACGACACTGTCAAATGTCGCTGTTACTTGCTATTATTGTTTAATTTTTTGAGAATTTAAATACAGGAAAAGTAAGGAGTGTCAAAATCTACCCGTCGCTATTAGAAAATTTTACATATAAGCTAAAGGTTTCCTCAGTGACACTTGTTGAAATAAGGCTAATGTACTGCGACCGGTTTGTGTACTTTAATCAAAAGGAAACCAATATTGATGCATTTGAAAAAGGAAGTTTTATTTGTAATAAGCAAAGCCAAACTGAAATCTCAATTGAACCAAACCAAACATAAATCAATCATATAAAGTAATAAATCAAAACTAAACGATAAAAAGTTATCAAGTTATACAACATTTCTCTTATCATTTTTGTATTTGTCTGCGACGCTCAACAAAATACCCACCCTACAAGCAATCAAATCTAAAAATATCCATCATAATTCCCTTAAATAATTCTTCGATTTTATTATAAAAAAAAACTTTTCCCAAACTAATCGGCACTGATCCAAATCTAATCCATTACATTCTGCAGCAAATAGTGCGGTAAACTTCAACCAACAGTAATACAAAAAAAAATCATTCCACACAAAGCTGTCAAAACTTTTCACTACACTCCTACACACCCCAACACAAAGTATAAACGCTCCTCCAAAGCGTTCATTCAACCCTATAAAATTTCACATGCGCCACCTGAAATCTCAAATAAGCCTGAGTAAACTTTACTTTACCACCCTGATGCACACGTTCAGGCTACAGCAATCCATCATGTTTGTACTTTATAAGTTTTTTAACTCTGCTCCTTTTACAATAATTTATAAATTCAAGAAGGAACTCTTTTTAGAGAAAAATTCCGCCACTTAATATGATGTGTCAAAACTTAATGACACACGTATTGCATGAGAAAATGTCAAGGCAAAGGTTTTTTAACTTTCTTTTGACATTTTGGCAGGCTAAAGAAAAATTAACTTTCAACTACAGATGTCGCTGTTGTTTGTATGATAAAACGAGGGGTTAGATAAGGGTCCGTTCGAAATGGACAACTTGTTGCCCTAAATAAAAAAAGATATCGATAACAGAAATTTGTTACAACCTTCACCCCAATTATTCTTACAGTTTCCTTATTCAGATGCGGATTGAGGTTAATGTGAATGTAGGGCCCAATAATAATACCATTCACTGGGCATTTGTAGATCTTAACTTTGTATAGGTAAGGTATTAAAGGGGGACTTTTGAAGACCAGTCGTTTAACTTTGCTTTAAAAACTCAGTTTCTTAACTTGGGGGTTATTTATTTTATTTTTACTTCGAGTGCCCTCTAGCGGATTTGACTCTGCAAAAATAATTAAATACAGTGCAAGCGTAACAAAAATGAAAAAGGATCTAGAAAACTGAATATCAAAATATGATGCAAAATTAGAGATGGAAAATCACTCCTCATTCGTGCAGTGTGACTTTAGAAAGAATATTTGTACTTGACAGTAAGTCATGCCTTAGACTCAAAAGTAAATTGATGCAGTTTCCTGAAAGTTCTAGTTTTACAGTTCAATTGTTAAAGGATGGGAATGCAACCGGTTCTTTTATTAGAACTTGTTTAATGTGCTAATGAGAATCGACTAAAAGATAGATGTTGGAACAGAGCTTCTACTTTGATTCTAATCATTTTGTTAGGCTTCAAAAATGAATGTCTCATTGAGGTCTACGGAATTTTCTGCAGATAATTTGTACAATATTCTCAGTCTTTTTGTTTTTTAAGGAAGATTCCCATAATTTCTCAACTTCCATCCATTTCTATGTGCGTCTTATTTGTTAGCAATGATGGGAGTACTCACAACTCTCATTTATTCCTGCGTTGTTAGTAAGTAGGAATGGAGAGAATCTGGATTTTTCTGCCGCACTCGAACGGTTAAGATGGCCTGCACTTTTCTTGCAGAGAGATTGGTAAACTTAATGGATCTATCAGTTCCCAGCAGGAGGCAGCAGCTACCCCTAAAAAAAACATATTGTGATTTTCTGTGTCAGATGCTGAATAAAGAGATTACAATTTTTTTTATACATTTTAAATCGAAAATTACCAGCTCTTAATTGATTGTTCAAAGCTAACAACTTTTACGTTAATTTTTTTATTTTGTTAAGAATAAAGGCCTTCTGAAATGAATTGCCCCAAGCGCTTTATTATTGTGCTCTTTTCCTCATCCAGTACTGCCCTTTGTCCAAACCTAATCTTTTTCATAGAAATAAAGGAACGCAATTTCAAGACGGAAAATATAAGAAGAAAAAAAAGCATTAATTAGGCCATTCAAAATGTGTTCCGTGTCTCCGTCACAGTATAGTTAGTGCTTTGGACTGAAATTGGTACAAATTTATTTACTAAATAATTAATTGAGTAGACTGTACAATGACTTTGAACTCAAATAATGTTTCTTTTTTAGGGGTGAGACCGAAATACTGTGTTTCCTTTGTTTTTTTTTTTTTTTCTTCAAGATGCTTAGGGTGGGTTGTGGTGGTGGTGGTTGGATTCGAGTATTTATAGTATTTCTAAAGGAAGTTGGTATGTGAGCCAACTTAATATTTATTTTAAGGGCAGGTGGAATCGATTTTATGTTGTTTTGTTGTTTCTTGACATTTCTTAAAGCTGGATAAAGAACTTAAGGTAAACACCGACAGAAGAAATACAAAATGTTTAAATTCAATTTGCCCGCATACCAAGGCCCAACGGGATGAATGTGTTCTTCTTTTTAACGATTTTTTTCTTTTTGTCTGATGCTTGTTTTGAGAAATAAAAACATTGTCGGTGTTGTTTTTCACTTTTTTTGTATCATCATATTATTATTATTACGTGGAACGATGACAGGAAGTTTTTTTGATGTAATATTAATATTATTTTTCCAAAAGCATGGAACATAGGGAGGAGGAATATTTGACGATGGAATTTAATTATTCAAAAATGTGGTTGGGAAGAACTAATATTAAATGTTATGTCCTGAATTTAATACATGTGGAGCGGGGGAAAATCGAAAAACTCTGATATCGATTTAAAAAGGAAGATACATTTTTTTTAACAAATTTAATCAGAAAATACTTTATTCTTTGAATATTTTGGAGGTTTAATTTTCGATGACTTTTTATGACATGAATCTGGCTCTATTGGCTGGATGGCATTGAATATAACGACTCTTATCAATTGTGTACAGCTATAGCCAAAATAAAAGAAACAGTCATTACTTTCAAACGATATTGTACTAAGCCACTATTTCGTTTGAGTGACGCGGAAGCAATTTGTACAAACTTACTGATTTTCTATATGAGCAATAGTTTTATGTAGGTATGCCTTTTGTACAAAAACAAAGAAGATTGTGAACATTATGGACAGAAAAAAGCACAATTGTATTGCAAATGAGCTCAGTAGGTATCGTGTATTTGTGTTGTACTGGGGAACAGAAGATCCCAGGATCGAATCCTTGATAAGACAACTTTTTGTTTATTTCTTTCTTTTCTCAAGGTAAAGGGTTACATAACTGGTTAGGTCCTAGACAATTTCGATAGTTACCCTTGCTAGGCCCTTTTTAATATCAATGAAAATCTTTCTAGTACCTCGTTAAAAACTAGATTGAATTTCCACGCGGGGAAGCTTAACTTACAAGCATTTTGGTCTTATGTGAAGGGGCCGAATGAATCGGAATCATTGCAAAAGCAGTTTAGTGTTATTTGACGATACATAATAATTAATTCATTCTAGTCCGGAAAAGTTACTAAAACCGGATGAAACCCGTTTAAAATGACGCCGAAAGGCAAAAGATTCTTGATAAGGAAAGTAAATCAATTCATGTCCTCCAAGGGTTTGAATCACAAAACAAAATCCATTAAAATCCTGCAAGGGTTTGAATCACAAAACACAAGTTTAAACGCGTTCCAGATCGATTCGAATCACCGAATCCTATTGAAAGCAAAACTTTTCGCTGGCTCTTCAAGTGTCTGTGTTTAAATAAATGTATATGTATCTAGAAGCGTCTTGATTTTACTAAACTTCAAAACACGTCAAACGATTTCCTTCAGGCAACAAAACAGTGTAGAAGTTAATTCTGGAGCGACGAAACTATTATTCGGTCATACTAAACTGATTTATTTTAGATTCGTCGCTCCATGATAGATTTTTCCAATGCTTTGTTGCCGGAAGAGAATCGTTAGGCAAATAGCTTGTAGATATGCACTTTATTTAACACAGGAACTTTCCGTATTTCGAAAGTCAGATGAGTTATGCTCAAATTGATATTTTACTCAAATTCACACAGCTGCTGTTAACTCAGTTGTGGAATGTATTTCGAAAACAAGTATTTTTTTGTAATGTTTAACTAGAATTTGGCTGGTTGTAGAGCTATTCGATTTTCTATAGACTCTCAGAAATGAACCATCGATACATCCTTTCACTCTTAGACATCCAGTTTTTTCATAGAAATAAATCATGGAAGTGTTTTGTCCTTCATTTCTTAGCTGCACTTTAATCCATTATGACAGATAGGAGATGCTTTTGCCAGCTTTCTTTAAATAAAAACCGAGCAAGACCTAACTACATTGAAGTTGTTGTTAACACTACTCGTACATTTCTTCTAATTTCCCTTTGCAATAGTACAAAGAGCAGTGGCAAGCTTCAGAACTTTTAGAAATCGCTACGATCGCTTTCGTTGTTTTAAGAAATATATTATTTTGTCAAAACCATGCAAAATATGGTTCCAGTCTAAAAAAGCTTTAAAATCAGAAATTAAATATAATTTCTTATACCTTACATAGCGGCAAGCGTTATCGGACGAGTATAAGATCAAAAGTGAAATTTGGCAGAACAAATTCCAACAAAAGTTTTTATTTTAGAGTTTTGCTTCTTGCTTAGGCATTGTTAAAAGTTTGCTTTAATCGGACCATCGTAAGTCTAAATAAACGGACTATTTGATCTACCAAAATACAAAAAAATAAATGCATTAGTAGTCACTTTCAATTTTTCAATACCAATCAACCGAGAAAAAGAATTAAGTGGTGAGCAAGTAAACAGGTTTGTCTGTTTATGTTTCGTGTTATGCTAAAATTTGTGCTATTAGAAAGGAAGCTACGCATTTCTTTCAAAATATTTCGAATATACCTAAATTTAATTGGTTACTCGTTCAGTCTATCACTGGATGGCACTCACTCACTCGATCACTGGCGCGGTAATTCAGCCCCAGTTTACAGCTTTTGTTTCAGTTTTTTGTGTCTAAAAGACCTTGTAGACCACTTCCACATGAAAATGGATATGTTCAAAAATATTCCCTTTTTTAGTTCCGAAGACAAAATTTATTGCTTGAAATGAATTCCTCGATCCTGAAAACTATTGATAAAATACAAAAATCATTGTTGTACGCAATAATTACGAAAGTTAAAGAATTTTTCTTGATTGCCATTAAAAAAAAAAAAAGTATCTTCCGATGCTCGGATTTTGGTAAACTTTATTTCTTACGAAAGCAATACCTGTTAGAAGCAAAGACCATTAATGGCCGGTTTTTCAGTGCGAGATCATCCTGGTCTCGGGGTTAAACCTGAGTTAACTCAAGAAACGTGTTTTTTTGGTTTATTTAACTTCGAGTTAACTCAACTTATTTGGTGAGTTAACCCAGGGATCAAATTAAGTGACTTTTCAGATTTCTATAGTGAAAGCAACTGTCAGTGCAATTCCGTTGTGGCGCCATATCTATTCTCATGCGTGAATGGAGTAAAAGGATAGAATATCTATAGTGTCGCACATCGATGGTCTTAGATTTTTGACAGCTAAAAGATAAAGTTAATCCTTAACTAAAAGCTGTTTTGGAATCAACTCGGGGTTAATTTATTTTTAGGATTAGTAACTCTTATTTGACTCAGAGTAAACCCTGAACTGAAAAAAGCCTTTTATCGGAAATTGAACCTGCAATCGAGTAGTTCCTGATATTTCTTCCGATACTGAGAAGTTTTGGGAGCTTTCAGCCTTCAAATTATCAAGCACAAACAAATTAAACCCTTTTCGCTTTTCGTTACTATTAATAATTGCATCTTTTTTTTAAGTTCCTCTTCAATAGCAGTTTAGTGTAAAAAAATTCACAACATTTAACATTACAAAGTTGATTTTGTCATAAAATAAACTCCTATAAGTATGCAACATTTTTTTTTTTTTTTTTTAAATTATTAAAGCCATCAAAAATTAGTTGTGTTCCATTATATGAATAATTCTGCCCGACTCATTGATATGTGTATCTTTTTTTGTAGGTTTTGGAACTCAAACCAGGCAAGTGTCCTTGTGCTCTATGGAATGAGTGACAATCGCATTTGTTTCGTAGGCAATTCAACCTTCAGCTACTCTATGACACAGGGTTGGATTTTTCTGCATTTAAAAATCCAAAAATACTATTATACTTTGCAAATCAAATGTTTTCTACTCAATTACTTAGCGAAAATAAAGTTGTTTGCCCAAGGAATGGAAAAACTTTGCCAATTAAACTTACGAAAACCCATCATCATATCCCCTTAATTACCTTACTGCATGCATAGGTATAGTCTGAACCAAACTGGGAAGTCAAAGACAACTCCCTCATGATATTCCTAGCTGTACTAACTCGTTCCTGTGAGTGCGTTTAGCAAGGCCAAGAAGCTAGTCCTGTCAATTTACTTTTACACAGCAAATCTAATTACTTCCAAGCGGTGGAACCATAATAATAAGGTAAATAATGCAGTACACTTTAACCCTGCCCGACAGGGAAGTAAGCGGATTGCAGTACCATCACCGGGTACACAATAAAGCTTATTTTTCTTTTTCATTCCTCAAATGATTGGTATGTGTGTGTATACCTACCTACGTAAATATTTCAAGGAGGACGTTCTCCGTGTAATCTCCATCTCAGTTGTGGGGCAGAAAAGTTAATCGCTGTTTTCCTGGATGAAGTCATAATCTTTCATAGTGACTCAGCATCTAAAGCCTTCTGTGGTTCCTCTTTTTATATTTTTTCTCTTGATTGTGATTAAAATCTCCGCAAAGTCAACATAAACAGAACACGATTCCCCACTAGGCACTTCCATCGTTTAAAAAAAAAAAAAAACGGCTACCAAATAGAATAAAAAAAAAAAAAAAAACATCTAAAGAGATACTGATGATGAGACAGAAGTGCCTTATGGCATTAATTCCAGACCATGAGCTCGTTGGGTGTGCACTAGTGTTTTTTAGATATGCCGAATCCACATGGAAGATGTCTTATCCCGTATACAGATGTCGATGTGGCTCCGAAGTGGTGGCGATGATGCAGATGCAGATGCTTGTAGAATTGTAGAGGTCAGTGATTCTGGTATGTATATTCCCAATAAGCAAACAAAAATCACGGCTAAGATAAGGTAGTAAAGATGGTTATGGTCAAGCAAAAGCAGGGTTACACAAAAAAAAATTATACCAAAACCAATATTTATTTATCTCAAGGCCGCGTATGAGGTTAGAGACAAGTGAATATCAACGAACAGTTTCGTAATTCTTCTTAAAATCGTTAGGTTTATGTACCTCATCTAATTCAAAAAGGATTCTAACAAGGCTCTCAAACGACATCTTTCAACATTGTTTTTTAAAGAAACGTAACTTTCACGTCAACACCATGACAACGAACAACTCGTTTTCAGTGGCGCTTTTGTGAGGGATATGGAAGCCGTGAAAATGGTACATGAGCTAAGGACCACATATCGACGCAAACTTAAATGGTTTTTTTGTACACAAATCCGACCGCATTATCACAAAATTCAATTTTGGAAAATGTCCCAGAACAAAAATGACTTCTTTCAAAATCCTTTACGAGATCCACCATACCCATTTTGAATATGTAAACTCAAATTTCTACATCTCTAAGGATCATGTCGAAAACCGTATTGTTGAAATTATCTTTCACAAGTTCAATATAGAAAAAGGTGATATGTTTCGGATCTTGTGATAACTCAGAATCATGCGTTGTTTTGAATATCATTTTTGTTGTTTGAAGATACTGGTGGATCCATATTTCGCATCATTAAATACAATTTGGGACTCAAAGCACACAAAAGACACCCTTGACTCCTGCTCTCAGACTTATATAAGCAAAAACTCAACCAAAATCGAAAGTTCTGATACGCCTGTATGCAGAAAATAGTCACATAGCAACTTAAGTGATGAGGAAATTTTAGCCTTGAAGAACCGTTTTATAAATACAACGATCGAGTATATTCTCAGGCATCGATAGAAGCATCGGAACTTATTTCGAAGGCTGAAAGAAGCCACCACTCCACAAATGTAATGGTTTGATTTTGAGTGAGTTTTGAAGGCGTTACCGACCTTCACTTTGTGAGAAAGGAGTCATAACGTCGGTGAAAGCTTAAAAAAAAGTTGTTTGGAGACGTTGTCAAGCCTCTAAACCAAAAAATATTCACTAACAGGTAGTGAAAATTCCAATAACATACTTTTCCAGCTCACAAGGTAAAAACCACACAAGAGTGGTTAATAATTTTCCGACCTTCATTTCTCCGGATGATTGGGTAGCTAGTATGTCTAGACCTCTACCCATTAAGTTTCAGTCTGTGGTCTATTTAAAAGGGAATAGCCTGCTCTACTCAACATAACGGGTGATTTTTTAGCTGGTTTGGTTTTGGCAACACTGGTTTTGACAGCTGACGTGTGTTTAGTACCTTGTGTCACTGTCAAACAGCTTCAGTTTGGTATGCAATTTAACCATGGATCGTCTTACAAATGAACAACGCTTGCAAATTATTGAATTTTACTATCAAAATTCGTGCTCGGTTCGAAATCGAAAAATCGAAAAATTGTGTTCAGCGATGAGGCTCATTTTTGGTTGAATGGGTACGTAAATAAGCATAATTGCCGCATTTGGAGTGAAGATCAGCCAGAAGCATTGCAACAGCTACCAATGCATCCCGAAAAAGCCACTGTTTGGTGCGGTTTATGGGCCGGCGGCATTATTGGGCCATATTTCTTCAAAGATGATGCGAATCGCAGCGTTACTGTCAATGGTGAACGCTACCGAGCGATGATAACAAACTTTTTTATGCCCGAAATGGAAGTTCTTGACTTGCATGATATGTGGTTTCAACAAGACGGTGCCACATGCCACACAGCACGCGAAACAATGGCGCAATTGCGAGGCGAGTTTGGTGAACAGTTAATTTCACGTTTCGGGCCGGTCAATTGGCCGCCTAGATCGTGCGATTTGACACCATTAGATTATTTTTTGTGGGGGTATGTCAAGGCTAATGTCTATAGGGACAAGCCCGCTTCGATTGACGCACTGGAAGCCAACATCCATGCATTCATTCGTGAGATACCGGCCGATATGTGTGAAAGAGTATGCCAAAATTGGACTCAGCCGATGGGCTACCTGAGACGCAGCCGCGGTCAACATTTGCATGAAATTATCTTTAAACATTAAATTGCAAGGTTCCATCTATCGATTCAAATAAATATTTCATTCATTTTTTCGAATTGTTTGTGTTTTTTTTTTTAAAGTTCTAAACATCTTAAAAAATCACCCGTTAGTTGTGGATAATTTACTAATGGATGAGGCGCGTGCTGCGATCAATAGTTGACCAGGGCATCCAAGGTCGTTTGTTATGGAAAATGGTGGCCATTTCGAATGAAGTCTTTCTATAAAATGTAGCCACTAGCTTGAGCGTCTATGACTAGATTATGTATGTAAATGAGCACGTTTTTTATCGAGAAATCCTTCTGAGTTGTGATAACATTTTAGTCGTAATCGCGAGAAGTGCATTCTTAGCTTAGATGGCCCTTTACAAGACCTTTATTCAAGTACTGCTGATGCATGGTGCAGAAGCAAATAATAAATATGTATAAGGTGTAAAAACAAAACAATTCCAAAACATGCAAATAATATTTTTTAAGTCGAGGTCTCAAAATGAAGTCAGTGAATGTAATCTTTTGATTGAAATCTTTAAAGAGTGCACTCACACAAGATTACATTTAAAAATGAATCGTTTCTTTGGATACGAATTTCTTAGTTAACATAAAATTTGAGTGTTCAAAATTTGAAGGTTGAAAAAATTGACAAAACATTCAAAATATTACCAAATATGTTTTTTTTTTTCTACTGCAATCTACAGTGGCTCACGGTGAAAATGGCCCACCCTTAACCAAATTCTTTTTCATTGAAAAACTGTAGGACATTAAGTAAAAAAAGAAGACAAATTTGTTCCTAATAGAGTATCGTAAAAATCTTTTAAAAACATAAAAAAAAATTAAGAACTAAATAGAGAAACAAAAAAATGAGAGAAAATAACAAAAAATAAAGTAATAATTTCATCTCACAGCGAAAATGGTCCAGTAAAATTTTAGTTGTAAAAATATTAGTAAACGCGTATTGAAATCTTGTTTTGTATTTTCTAGAGAATTCTTTTTGTCGTATAACAAAGTTTTTGGTGAAATTTGGCCAATAAAACACTTTTCTTATCAGTTTCATTGAAAAACTCATGTTTCTAAATTTAAATTTTCAATTTTTGCCAAAAATTGTTAATTATGTTTAGGTCCAGTGATTGTGAGATCTTGATCAGCCTCGGACAATTGTGCACTACTACTAATTCTACTAATTCTAGCTAAGTTCTTCGAATCATTGTGTTGATAGAGATAAAAAGTGTTCCAATTCCAAGCATTTCAGCAGTATTTTTAAAGTTGATTTTCGAAATATCTAAATATTGATATCTGCTCATAATTCCTTCTGCCAACCTCAGATGCTGAGCATGCATGCACCCCAAACCATCTCAAGACCATATCCGTGCCTTACATGACACGGAATTATATATAAGTGGATAAATAATAACTATTTATCATATTATCTTTGGGACAACTTTTTTTGTCACTCTTCCATGGATCAATGTTTGGAAAAAGCTGAATCGAAGGCATTAACCTGCCACGGCTGAGTACCGAGGTGGTCCTGAAATGGCTTGTGGTGCATGCTCAGGGCCTGGGGTTGGTTCCTTACTTTTGTTTAAGGAATTATGAGCAGTTATCAATATTTAGGCATTTTGAAAATCAATTTTGGAAATAGTGCTTAAATGTTTGGAATTGGAACACTTTTTACTTCTATCGAGACAATGTTCCGAAGTACTCAGGTGAGTGGGATTAATAGGGAATGGCTATTGCCTAATAAACCAAGGCTTAACAAAATCGCACCAAAATCATCGGATCTGATCATAGTTGACAATTTTTGACAAAAATGGAAATGGAAATTCAAAAACATGAGATTTTCAGTAAAACTGACTTGAGAAGAGTTTTGTTGGAGGAACGGGTTGAAATAAGCCCTTATTACGCCAAAAAATTATTTCAAGCAGTCACAAAACGCCTTAAATAAGTTATAAGACATTAGAGGATTCTCTAGAAAATACAAAACAAGATTTCAATACGCGTTTACTAACATTTTTACAACTAAAATGTTACTGGGCTATTTTCACTGTGAGATGAAATTATTACTTTATTTTGTTATTTTCTCTTATTTTTTCGTTTTTCAATATAGTTCTTTTACTTGATTTCCCATAGTTTTTCAAGGAAACATAATTTGGGTTAGACTGGGCCATTTTCACTGTGAGCCACTGTAATTGAATAAATCTCCAGACGATATAATTGAATTACAAGGATTTTAGCGTAGAAACATTATTATTAAATTATATATTTCAGCCTTTTAAAGCTTAAGTACTTTGGTACCACTTTTTTTATTCAAACATTTAAATCCTATAGAATTCCAACAGTATGGTACAGTACTGGTCCTGACAGTCAATTTAATAGCTACAATTTAAAATACCTTTCTCCTTTTGCATCTCCATATGCTTCTAAAACAGGAACTAAACAAATTGAGATAGTTAAGAGTAATTTCAAAGCTATGCATGGTGGTCTTTCTGCGCAACAGCATCATCCAATTATATCTGTGATCTGTCTGTCTCTAGGAATGAAGTTTCATTAGTGTCTGCCACTACTGCTGTTGCAATTTGCATTGCAGACTTTCTCCTTTTGCTTCGGGTTTTCTTTTTTGTTTTCTATTTTTTATCCTTTATGCTTTAATTTGTTTTTTTTTTTTTCTTCAAAAAGAAATAAAACGAAAATTTAATGCAAATAATCCAACAATGAACATTTTTTTTCCATTGGAATTGTCCTGGCCTTGAATCATCTCCCTTCTTCCCAGAGAGATAATAAAAAATTCACGCTAAAACGAACTAAATAGGGACTCAAGAGGCAAGTATGATGTACTATGTGTGTGGGTTGTTGCTTGCTGATGTTGAATTTCATGCCCACGAAGCAGGCTTTGTATAGTTTATTCCATTGAGAGATTATATTATGAGCTAATCACGATTAGGTACTTCAAGGTGAAAGTTTAAACAAAATGAAATTATGAGTTAAGGGAGTGTGGGCATTCGAAAAAAACATTTCTGTGGTCATCAAAGGGCCCCAAAAGAGATGCAAGGTAAAAAGTTTGTTTTGCCTACTAATGTTTATTTTATTCTCTTAACGAGTTTCGAAAAGTTGAATGAGGAAGGTGTGGGACTTAAATTTATTTTTCATTTTATTTAACATATTTTGTAAAGGGTGTGGGAAGATAGAATATAAATTCTTTAATATTTCGATAAATCTTTGCTTTGGTGAATTCCTACAATTTTCATGATAAGATGAACTCTTGAGGATTTTTCAAATCTTCGCAAGAAGCAGGACCTATTTTGCAAATTAAAATGGTGGCATTGGAGACCAAACCATCGTCTAGAGGATGTTTCTTCTTCCATTTTCTTAAGAAAAAATTTATAATTTAAAATATTTTATTCCATTTTAAAACTGGATCTGAGAACCTTGGATCAGAAATTCCAAAATTAAATTGTCTAACCCTAATAAAAATTCCAATCAAAAGTGAAAGTAGCCAGTATATGGCTTTAAATAATAATGTGATTTTTTTTTAGCACTGTCTTTAAATTATAAATTTCCTATTTCGTCAAATGGTCTTTTTTTATGATTTTAAACATCAACATCTTTCATAGCGCTCGTCGTCTTTCAGCAATTATTTAGCAATCAAAAACATTTTATGACTGTTTTCATTGTGTGTTAATACTCTAACGAAATAAAATAAAATCCCCAAATTTGGTCAGTAAACCATTTTCAAATCAGCCTTATTCTTCTCCCACAAACTTTTGATATCCCGCAATAAATGCTCTGCAATAACATGAGCTTTTTTTTATTAAAAATTATATCGACTATAAAATTTAACATTCAACTTGAAATTGAAATATGTGTGCATCGTAAATTTGAGACAAAAGAAAAAGAGTGTTTCAAAATGTTTAATATACAAACATAGGGACATAAAACAAACAACAACAACAACAACAAAAATAAAGGACCGGGAACTGTGACTCTTTATCTAGATTAACTGAAGTGACATTATGTTGTGCTAATGTTTTGCTGCATCAAATTTATGGCTATTTAGGTCTTTTTTTTGTGTTTCTTCTCCTCGTGTGACACAAGATGGGTTTGATTTATTCTTTGATTCTTTCATCTCGACAAAACAAAAAACTTCTGTTATTTTAAGGTGACCAAATTTGTATCAAGCGAAATACAAAAATTAAATATTTTTTTAAGGAGTTTCTTATTTTAGATGTGAAAATTCGCCCAAAAGAAGTGAATTCTAAAGATATAAAGGGTCTTCCAATAAGAGCGGGTCAATTTTAGTATGGAATAAAACAAGCTGTGTTTGTGTCATAAACAAAACAATTTTTAAATTTTTTATTTGAATGCCATAATGTCTGGAATACCAAATGCATTCATAGTTCAAATTTCCACAGCGCCCTTGTGCGGTTTCACGGATCCAGTAGGTTCAATAAATCCTGCTGAATTTGAGCGATGACGTGAGTTAAGTTCATTTTGATTGCATTGTTCAACTGCAGCTTATTGACATAGAAATGAGACTTCACAACATCCAGCAAGAAGATTTTTAGTGAAGTCAAATAGTAAAACTTTCGTTGCCAGAAAAATAACTCTAACTAGTCCAGCCATTTTAACCATAAAATAGTAAAACTTCGGAAGAAAGCGGTAAGCTGGATTTTGGGATAAGCCACCTCATTGCATTCTTAGGAGATTGTAAAAAGTCCCCATTGATTTTATCGGAGGTTCAAACGGATTTTAAGGAATATCTCTCAAACGTTAGGTAACTTTTACAGACAAAATGTTTATTCTTAGTTTGTAGCTTTAGAGATTTTCTACAAAAAAGATTAAACTTTTTTTCATATAAGAATAACCGTTTTCAATATAATTTAATCGGGAGAGTTATATTTATTTTAAATTCTTTTAATTTTTTTTTTTGTAATTTTGAATTTGTCAAAAAACAACCTTATCCAAAAATAAACTTTTTCGGTTAACGAAAAGAAAATACGTGTTACGGTTTTTTTTAAATAATTTTTAAGTCAATTTTTTAGAAAATTTCCCTTTAACAGATGATTATGGAACCCTGTCCCATACGATTTTTTTTTCTTTTCTTATACGAATCACTGTGTAGTACATCGTGAAATGGTGGTTAGTGCGTTGGGCTGTCATGCCAAAGGTTTGGGTTCGATTCCCAGCCGCTACCACCTAAAACTACTGCGGTACTCTCCTTGCTAGGAACTGACAAATCCTCCAAGAGTATCTGATGTCTTGAATGAGTGCTTCTCATCTAGCTGTTCGGACTCGGCAAAAAATTGTATTAGGCCCCCTTCACTCCTGCAAACAACACGCACACGGGAATGGTTGAGAGTTGTAAGTCACTAGGCCCTGGCTCTATACGAGCTGCCGCACCACCAAATTTGTTTTAAATAAGGCAAGTTTTTAATAGAGAACAAAAAACAAGTGGGTGGCAAAATTCTGTCTGTCTGTTTCTGGACCTAAACCAATGATGCAATCTTCTTCAAATTTTGAACTTGAAGCTTTTAAGTGATTCTCCAGAGGGGAAACAGATCTTTTTTTTAGCTCAAAATATAGCTGTACTTGCCATAACGGCTCCAACGATTTTAATAAAAAAAATCAGTGTGTTACCGTACGTATGGTGTACTTTTAAGTAAAAATTTTGTTTACCTTTTGATTTTAACGGTACCTGCAATATAACAATTTTTAAAATTTTTGATTTTCTCATTAACGGCTCAACCAATTACAGTGAGAATTTTTATGCAAAAGCCTTTAAATGTTAATAGTATTGCATATCAAAATTTTGAAAAAAAAACTTGAATTTTTAAAAAAAATATATAAATGTTTTTTTTTGGAAAATCAATATTTCAAAAACGGGTCAATGAATTTATTTGAAACTAACTTAATAAATGTATATTAATAAATACTCAAAACCAGCATACCAATATTTAATTTTTACAATTAAAAAATGGCATTTAACGTCAAACTCTTTATTGACTCTTATTTTACCTGTATTAACAGTTACTCTTTACAATTCTAAACTCTTATGTGTTGCCTTACAACTAGAGAAAAAAAGTCAGTATGGTCACCTCAACAGTACTGACGCTTTCGTTGAATGTCTGGATAGTTTATTTGCATTAGCGATGTTTTTTTTATTTGTTCCTTAATCTTTCTTTCAAAATGACTTGAAGTGACTTCCATTTTGATTTATCGACAAATTCAAAACATTTTGTTTTCATCAAAAACAACCGAATGATTTACAATCGCTTTGGGATTAATTTGGCTTTAAAGACTTAGTGCCAGCCTCTTGACTTTGTTTTCTGTTTTTGTATTTTAACTAACAATTCCAAGCAAATGACGGCACATCCTTTCATCTAGCAAAACAACAACAACAACAACGAAAACACTACTGCACCAATTACGTAAAAATGCATTTCAACATTTAACGAGCCTCGTTTGGCCTAAATTTTCATTTTACTTTCTTAACATGTGGTCGAATAATTCTTGGTTTATTTTTTCCCCCGTGTGATGGCGATGGCGGTGCTTTAAATGCGTAAGTTTTTAATACTCTGCCAAAAGATTTTAAAGTCTTGTACCGTTAAATTGCATGGGAAATGATGCTAAAGGAGTTGCTCGTTCATGTAATTTTGTACTTGCTTTTGATGATTTCCAGTGCTCTTTAAAAAATAAAGAAAAAAACCGAGTATAGAGTAAACCGTGTCGTCGTCATCGTTGCTGCCACCGAACGAGATCTTAGTCGTGGCAATAAGACTCATTAAAAATTGTGGGTGTTTTATATCTCTGCTCTTTAAAACATTTCCAGACTTCTCAAAACTGCTTGGGCTAAAGACGGAAAATGAGTCCCTTGTGAGTTTTCGTATCTACAATATAGCTATTTTAAGAATACAATATAATCATACTTGTGCACACATGTGTACTTAAGTTCAAATGAGAGTTCCATGTAAGGCATTTCTTATGCTTAAGATAATCTTCTTAACCTCATTTGAATTATGTTGGCAGTTAAGATACGTTAATCCTGACCTAAATTTCAGTTTGAAGATGATGTCACGAGGCTTGTGATTATATAAGTACGCTTATAAAGAAAAGCAAATATTTGTTTTTATTTCATTTCATAATCTTGAAATTATTTGACATTAAAGCAAAATTAAATCCGTCCTTGAAATAGAAGGGCTTTTAATTTGCAAATGAACCCGAGAAAGAATTTGCAAACATTTTCATGTTCTCGTTTTTTAATTGAAAAGCATCAAACTTATTGGTTAACATAGACCTACTAATGAACTCAGGGCTTATATTTGCTTTGCCAATATTGTTGAAGAGGATTTTGAAAAGCCCACATGCGAATATAATAATTGTTTTCAAATGTGTTTACCTAAACCTCCAGCAACTCAAATCATAAGAGCATACCTTTCAAGCTTATTATTTACCTAATTATGCAGAGTTTTTTTGTTGAATTTGAGAAAAAAAAACATTCAATTGGCTTCAATTCAATAATAAAAAAAAAATATTTTTTCTCATTCAATTCATTGTTGAAAAAAATGCAAACGAAATACTTAACTGCAAATAAAAACTTTCAACAAAAGTCCTTAACCAGAATTTGCTTTCGTTCTCTATGCACAAAAGCGTAAAAGCATTGAAAACTTTAAACTGAAAACTCAGTGATGTATTTGTGTTAGCAACAAAGCATTGAATCTTTAAAGGCGTCTGCTTATGAATTCATCTTATTAAGGGTCCAAGTAATCCTTCTAAAAATTAAAATAAAATAAAATTAAAATAAAATGGGTGGCTTACAAACCTCATAGGAGCATTCCACGAAAAATTGTAATCACATGTGAAATTAAAACCGTTGTTTCCGAGATTAATTATGTATGGAGATGCTTCACATGTTACCCTAATAAAACAAGTAGATTTTTTAAAAAATAATTCTTGGTTACTTAATAAGCCCCAGCTGTTTCCATATACATTTTCGCATCGATTTTTTTTCTCAATATAGACAACAATTTAATTTGTTGCTTTGATGTAGTTCTTATGATTTATGATTTAAAGCTAATTTTATCAAAACAAGAGGTATTTTAATATTCCGCTAGAAAATAAAAACTTTCAAAACAGTACAAACTTCGTTTATTATTTTAAGGTTGGAATGAGTAAGAGTACAGTTTCTTAGCTTACTCCCATTTAAAAAAAAAAGTTTCAGAAATATAAGATATATTGGTAAACAGATTTTATCTACTTTAATATAAATCCGAAGGAAAATTAAATTTACATTGGTTAGATTTTGTGAAATCAAACTTCAAAAGTTGTCGCACACGTTGCGCTTAGTAGCCGTAAATCATAAAAAGGCCTTTCATTTTTTCCTCTGTTATTTTTAGCTAAAAAAAAACTGTTATTTAAATATTGTTGATTAAATATTGTTTACCTCAAATAATTTCTTAGTACATCTACCTTACACTTAGGCTGTTATAATGAAGATGCAGTCTTGTACCTTGTATTTTGTTAAAAATAAGTTAAAAATTCTTGATAAAACTATCTTACAGATAGCAAGTTATGATGGTAAATTTGTTAAAATTAAACATAAATATAGGTATTTATGAAACATTACATTTTTATTCATATTTTTTAGTATTTCTGTGCTTAAAATGTCAAAAAGGTTACATTTTTTTTGTTCTTCCTTTTAAGGTGAAAACATATGAATCGTTTAAAGAAAAAAACACTTAAATTATTGAAAAAATCAGTTTTATTAATACTTTGATAAAAAACCTTATTATTACACATTTTGATTTTGAGGAAAAATACTCCTCAAGTAATAGCACTTAAGGCTACCTGTAAACAAAGTTACACTAAATTTAAGTTTTTATAAAACGGGCTCAAACGGCTCTAAACAAAAGGTCTTAAAATATTAATTTCGTACGTGTCCCGCACCTTACAAATTTGTCCCGCACGTACTTTATTCATTTAATTATTTTTATCTCGTAGTTTCTCAATTTTTTAATTTGGTCAAAGTTAAGCAAATAATCCAAGTTCTTCGAGCATTTTCAACTTCAGGCTTTGCTGAAATTGTGCATTAACAACATAAATTAAAAAAAAAACAAAGGTAGTTTTGGTGTCCTACACGCAATGCTCAACAAAATTGAGATTTCGCCAAGATACTTGCAAACATTTCAAAAAATATTATTCTACAGCGTAAGCATTATTTTAAAGTATCGTTTTTAACAAAAAAACTATTTAAGATCGTTTAAACACTTTTAAATCCAGATAACCGTTTGTCATGAGTTTCTCGTACGAATGTCCCACAGGTAACAATGGAATGCTCCTTTAGAGCTAGAGTTGCAGTATTCTTAAAGGGTCACTGGACTTTAAAACTTTTAAAAGGCTCAAAAAAATATATAAACACAGCTGATAAGTAAGCTGGAATTAAAAAGACCATATTTCCTACCGATTCCAAATGGCTAAGGAAGGCAGTTTTCCATGACAAGAGACAATCTTGGAGGATTTCACTTCCTCGCAAAAAAGCAGACTCCTGTAAAAAATACCGTTACGACAACAGCTCTTGAAATAAATTGAATTATAATTCAAAGAGTGAGACTCAAATTTTAAAATGGAAGAATTAATTTCTTGAAGGCTTTGAAAGATATTTACATTTGATGCTAAAAGTTGGTAGATTAAGCCATCTGTTGGTTTCTTTTTGAATTTATGTTACTTTGGGGACTAACAGCTATGCACTCATTCAATTTATTCCTATTGTATTTTTGCTGTCAGAAATGAATCGGTTTTGGTTGAACAATGTTGGGAAATATTGAAACTTATACTTTCAAAGTTGATACTTTATTACCTGCTACGGTATCGCTTCTCTTTTTGGGCCTTAGAGCGCATGATGAAGTGCCTTTCCATCTCAGCGAATATGTTAACAAGAAAATTGTTTGAAAAATCCACACAAAGTCATAGAAAAACCTGTACATCATGAGCGTGTGACTGTTTAATGTGGTTTTAGAAATAGTGGCAGAGCTTGCTTCCAAAACGATAATGTAAGAAACGCAATAGTCAATGGAAATCGCTCCTGAACTCATGGAAGCTTTTTTTCTAGTCAAAAATTAAGGAATTTAACTTGACAAGCTATGATTCCAGCATCATATCATAGTTCTGGTAGTTAAGAAGCTCGTTCTACAAAAGTTGTCCAACAATTGATTTATTTGGCACTAAGTTAAAGTATCATGATGTCAGTCGTTTTGATGAAAATACTTGACTTGACGTAGTCGTGATCGATGTTATGCAAATAATCCACAGAAAAGGCACTACTTACACTTCAGGTTATTTGTGAAAAAGTGTTCGAAATTATCGAAAAAGTGTTGGAAAATCGAGTTGACAGGTTGGCCTGCGACCAAGTTAACCGTGGTAGTCATATGAATTAGAAAAATATTTCATAATTTATCGGAAATTTAACACAGAACAGTAATTTTTGTATACTTATAGCCATTTTACAACCGATTGAGTTTTGATCGCCTAGCTGAAAAAACTCGTTTTGATAATTGATTAATACAGTTTTTTTTTTTCAAACCAATCGAAGACTGAAATGACTTTGGAACTTATATTTCATCCAGATCTCGACTCATTTAATTCCGCTCCTGTTCATATGAGAATAGGAAACAAAAAGTTTAATTGAATGAACACACAAACGCATAAAAAGTTTAATTTCGCAAACAAAAAAACGGAAAATAATAATGGAAACAAAATCTTCAACTTGTGAGCGGATAAAAACTTGAACAAAAATTCATATTAAGCAGCTTTTCAAGAGGTTAGGTTACCTTGGTTTTTGCAGTGAAACTTACTTCAAAAGAGCTTAAATAAGAGCCACATAGTAAGGGCCTGATTGAAACGGTGAAAATATAAAAATTTGTATTTTTTAATATAAAAACCGAAGGAGTGCCGCCGCATTCAATTCATAGATCTCCATTCTATGGATGTACTCTTTCACTTCAGCCTCTCATCTCGGTTCATTGAGTTTTCCATGCATTCATCTACACACAAAAGTTAAATTATGTTAAGTTGAAGGCATACCTCGGGTTTCCAAGTAGAGAAATACCTCAATCTCATGCCATGACGTGTGGAACTAATAATAATAATAATAAAAGAAGCAGTAAGCACCATCATACCTAACATACCACTAGACCCAGTCAGAGTCTGCTGCTGTTACAAGGAAGCTAAACTTGGATTTAATGTGTGTTGGACCGGTGAGTATGTGGAGCACACCGGAAAGATTTCATATTTTATTTTATTTACTTTATTTTTTTTATTTTTGGCTATAAGAGGCTTTGAATTGAAGACTCTGGCTGGCATGCAATTTTGCGATAGAGTCGATTTTTCTTGTTTTTTATGGAAAATTTTAATCCGATTTTGCAGATGATGGAGCGCATTGCTAAAGGGTGTTGAAGACTTTTTGTACAAATGAAGAGTGCTTTTTAGGTCACACTCACAACAGTTGTGTACATACACAGTTTGTCTGAGTTGAACATTTATAACTTTTTTTGACGGACTTTGAAATTGAAATTTTGTCATTGGAAGTTTTGGAAAATTAATGACATTTGAATATGTGTGATGACCGATGATTAGGATGATTGACACAAAAGTAGGTTTTGAATTTTGATCTGTCATAATTTATCTGACTTAACATTGCAAATAAAGGGTATTTTCTTAGAGGTATAGAACTTAAAGTTGGCAACACTTTTTTTAACTTTCGGCCATTTTATCAGCTGTCAAGTCACTTATTTTTAGTTTGGTTTGGAATTTCAACATGAATAAACTGACACCTGAACAACACTTCCAAATTGTGCAAATTTATTTTGAAAATCATGGTTGTGTTCGAAATACGTATCGCGCGAATTTAGTTTAGAGATGAAGCTCACTTTTGGTTGAATGGTTGAGTCAATACAAATAAACTGCCATATTTGATGATAATCCTCAAGTGTATGTTGAGGCACCGTGACATCCACGAAAACTGACAGTTTGGTGGTGCTTATGGGTTGGTGGAATAATTGGTCCATACTGCCTTAAAAGCGATGCTGGGCAGAACTTTACAGTCAATGGTGACCGCTAATAGAGCCATGATTACTGACTTTTTCGTTCATCAACTGAACAAGCATGATGTGCACGAGCTGTGGTTTCAACGAGACGGCGCAACATGTCATACAGCTCGTTCCACAATTGATTTATTGAATGAAATGTTTGGTAACCGCATAGTTTCACGTTACGGACTTGAATTGGCCTCCAAGATCGTGCAATTATACGCCGCTTGACTATTTTCTCTGAGGATATGTGAAGTCGCTAGTCTACGCCGATCAGCCCGAAATGATGTCCACTTGGAGGACAACATTCGCCGTGTTATTGCCGATTTACGACCACAATGTTGAAAAAATTCATCGAAAATTGGACCTCCAGATTAGACTTCTTACGTCCAGGCTAACTGTGGTGGCCATATGCCAGAATTCATATTTAAATTAAAATGCAAGATTATCATTCGAATAAACAAAATTTCATGTCAATTTCAAAAAATCGTATTTGTTTTATTCTATTTCTAAGTTCTATGCCTCTAAGGGCGAGTTTTTCAGTGCGAGGTCATACCAGTCTCTGGTTTAAGCCTGAGTTAACCCCAGAAACATGTTTTTCAGTTTAAGTTAACTCGGAGTTATCACACCTACTTTAGTGAGTTAACTCAGAGACCAAATTGAGTGCCTTTTCAGTTGAGGCGCCATCTAGAATTCGATAGTGAAAGTTGTTGTCAGTGCAATTCCGTTATTGCGTCATCTCTGTTCTCATGTGAATGGCTTAGAAGGGTGATATCCATAGTGTCACACATCGATGGCCCCAGATTTTTGACAACTCAAAGATAAATTTAATCCTCAAATAAATCAATAAATATAAATAAATATAAATAAATTTGGTGGCACAACAGCTCGTGAAGAACCAAGGCCTAGTGACTTACAACTCTCAACCATTCCTGTGTGCGTATTTTTGGCAGGGATGGAGGGGACCTACAATTTTTTGCCGAGTCCGAACGGCTTGATGAGAAGCACTTATTCATGACAAGTATACTCTTGGAGGATTTGTCAGTTCCTCGCTCCAAGAGGCAGTACCTCGCGAAAAAAACATTTACATATGTTTTTAGGTGGCAGCGGCTGGGAATCGAACCCAGACCTTTGGCATGACAGCCAACCATCATGCCACGAGTTACTACGTTTCTGAGTTAACTACTGGTTAATTTATTTTCAGGATTAGTTACCTCCGATTTAACTCAGAGTTAACCCTGAACTGAAAAACTGTCCCGAAATGAAACACCCTTTATTAATTCACCCAACCAAAAAATATAATTTTAAAATAAGGAACGAAATATTGTATATTTTCACGCTTATCTCTCTACTTTAAAGACTTATTTTCTTAAACTCTACAAATGCAATACAAGTATCTAACAATTTTTCATTATTAATTTTCAGGTCCTCCGAATCAAATCAAACATCCCATCATCAGAATCAAATTAAATCAAGCCATCGACGTATTCCATTTTGTGGATTAGATTCCGTTAAAGGAAATGACAATAATGGTCTACTGAATGGCACCGGTAACAATCTGATAATCAACAACAACAACAATAATAATAATATCAACAACATCCACAACAATAACAACAACAATAATAATGGTGGTGGTGTTGGAATTGGAAATGGTGCTGGTGCTGGCAATAATATTAACCCAACTAGTGGCAGTGGCGGCAACACGAACAGTAGTAGTTTTGGCAATGGTGGCAGCATTACCAATCCACCGCTATCCAGCTACAATATGAGCTCTACCGAACAATTCCATTCGCTCGAAGGTAATGATAGCAGTTGCTGTGGTGATGGCCAATTTGAGGATGACTTACAGGCGCTCCTGCCGAATTGCCGGCAGCTTTCAAGGGATGAAATCAGTCAGGTGAGTCATTTTAATTTAATGTGAATACTGAATATATGTACGAGTACATAGAGACCTTGTATAAGTTCACTAAATAGAGATGAAAATCTTTTTCCCATCAGACATTCATGTCTACACAGAAATGTCTTTGATCCTTTTTTTGTTGAAAATAAAATTTTCACACTCCTATTCTTATGTACGTTCCTATGTTCGTCTCATTTCAACTGAAAAACTTCAAAAAAGTGTCTGTTGAATATTTTTCAGAAACCTTGATAAAGTTATTTAAAGTAATATTTTTAAATATGAAAATCCTTATAAAAAGTAAATATTTATACACAAGGACTTCCGTCTCACTGACTGTGTTTGTCCCAAATTAATTAAACGGAAGCCACAGAATCTGTCCGCAATGATCTCTACCTATGCCATAGAGGTACAGGAACATCTTCAGTTTAACTAAACAAACATCAAACGCAAATAACCCTCCTATCATTAGAATTATATTTGTGGATTGTATCCAAAATCTACATCAGGGTGGAATTCTTCTATCCGAAAAAGGATTCTCATATTTAAACACTGAAAATAGAAGAATAAATAAATAAAAATGAAAACTTCCTTTTAGGCTTTTGAAAATGTATATTTCGGGAGGTGAATTCGATTTCCTTTTGTTTCAATTTGTAACCGTGCCTTCTTTAACCTTAGTTATACATATACAATGAGGTGCAGTGTTATTGTTATTGTTTTTTTGTTTTCCAAAAGAAATTGAGTAACTGGGGTACCACAAGGAAGTGTATTAGGTCTAGTTCTTTACTTTTTATTTATACGCGATATACCTCAAACAGAAAGCACTATCGTTTGCTGATGATACTGCAATAATTGCAGTAGGCAAAACGCACGTAAAAAAGAAATTCGAAGAACTAAAAAGTAAATTAAGAGATATGAACTGGTAACTCGGTAAATATTCAAAGCTTAGTATTGAAAATAAATTGATTTTATACAAGCAGGTGCTAAACCTGTTTGGACTTAAGGTAAACAACTTTGGGGCAGTACCTGCGATACAAACTTAAATAATTTACAGATGTTTGAAAATAAATTGCTAAGGTCATTCGTAAATGCTCCGTGGTATATAAGTAACGAAGATCTTCACAGGAATCTCGGGATTCCTGCGGTTTGGGACGAAATAAGAAGCTTCACGCGAAAACATAGAAATTGACGATTAGAACACGCTATTTCTTCTTAATAACGATTATTGACATTCTTACGGAGTCAATTTAGTAGAAAACCGCTTAAAAATTGCGGAATAAGCAGGGACTTTCACCGGAAAGTTACCTGCAACACGTTTCCTAACTTCGTTAAAAATAAATTGCTAGATAAGTTTCAACTTCGTTGCAATCGAGAAGTGGAGGTGGTTTTAGTGTAGTAAGAATCTCACACTCCTATGAACCCGCGATTTTCGGTCCTCAAAGAGCCTTATGCAGGTTTTGCACCTACCCACGGAAAAATAAATTTAAAAAAGGAAGAATTAAATTACTTAAACATTTAAAATCACAAATGTGTTTATTTTTTGATTAATTTCTAGCAAATTCCGAACAAAAGTGTGTTTTCTGTACGTCCTTGCTGCTGGCGCTTTGGTACGTCTATGCTCTCACTGTATATTCAACCTAAAATAGTGGATCAATTTGCTTCAAACTTGGTTTGACCTATGTTTTTGCTTTGAACATTTGCCAATGTCTGTTTTTAAGTGTTCTCAAAAACGGCTTCAAAGACTTTGATTAAATTTCATACGTGTGCTATTGTAGGAAAACTGCATTTTTCGTTGTTGGCTTCTTTGAGACAATTTTCTTCTTTTTCCGTTTTTTCAAGAAAATATAGTTTCTCCCTCACAAGTGTAAACGATATTTATAGATATTGCTAGTCAAAACTGCAGTTTTCTTAAGAAATTTCAACAAGATAAACACAAGTATTGCCTAGCAATAATGTGTATAGCGTATGAGTGCTTTTTTCACTCCTAGTTGATTCCCATCGAAAATGAAAATATGGCCGTCCATAGACATTTCTGGATTTTTCCATTAAAAAGAACGACGTCTTCATAAGTATTTTTATCACTTTTGACAAGCAATCTGACGAAAGGTACTTTGAACAAAGTTATGCTTTGGATATCAATAAACCATAAATAATTCAAACTTTCATTAGAATTCTAGGAAAAAAAAAATGGCAAATTTTTCCTCACAGCACTGTTAATATAAATTGTCCCAAACAAGGGTGCGCGCCAATACAGACTTTCTATATATGCAAATCGCCTTAAGGGATGCATTTTGTCGAAAATTACCTTGTCGAAAGCACACACTCTGATGTACACCAACTCCAAATTTTGTAAAAAAAAAAATATACACAAAGTAGCTTCCCTTTATAGCGAGCGTCCTTTAAGGAATATTGTCTTTCACCGGGGATGTATATCACAGTTTTAGGGCGACGAACATGGCTTCAGGGTGCTGCTCTTGACAAAGCAACAAATAAAAATAATGGGATGGAAAATGCAAATATATGTACAACGAAACAGAGATTTTTAGAAAGGATGTTCTACGATACGAGTATGCAGGAGCAAAAGCACTAAATCTCTTCCGAGTTCCAACCTTTATCTTTTGTGTGTCTGTTGGTGATGTGCATGATTTTTTTTTTCTTAAACTTAAAATGCTAAATAGATGTTGCAGTTTTTTTTTTAGTGTGAGAAAGGCAATAAAATAGACGGGTGTTGAAACGCCTAGAGACATTTAAATGTACAATAAAAATTGGCTGCCGCCACAATGTGCTCCTTTGAGATCCTTTTGTCATGAGAAAGAAACAGAGAATTTGGTTTGTAGTTTGCAGTTTGTATTGGAAATTCAACATATCAGATTGATTGGTTTGAAAACGGATTTTAAATGGAATGGGATTTCGTTTTATTGACGATTTTGAAATTCTTCAGAAAATAGGGTTTGAAAGTTTTTATGACCCAACTCTATCCTTTATCTTGTATCCAACAACTCGGAAATTATTGCAAGTAAGACTTTTGTTGATTTATTTTTTTGTATCACACTTTTCTTGTTGGCTTGTTTTCTTTCACTCCAACGATCACCATTCTCTTCATCACGACCATAGTAGGCTGGAAACCCATCGTCATGGTAGTATGAAGAAGCCAGTTTAAAATTTTAAGAAATGTATTACTTTTTGCCTGGAACTAAAATAACTTACTAAACATTATCTTCTGCATCATACTCACTCAATTTCTGCCAATTTTGTTTCATCAGTTAAAAGTTTAACAAAGAAAATTCTTACAAATGAATTCATTCAGTATTGTTTTGCAGATTTTTGGAAGGCCAAAAGTTAATTCTTATGGTTTATTTCCAAATTAGTTTTTTTATCTTGGCAAAAAATTGTTTCAACGCAAAATTTTGAAGAAAAATTCAATTTTAATTTTTTCATTTGAAAACAGTTTTTGTTGAACCTATTTATTTAAGGAACTTAATTTAAAAAGCAAAGCTATTTTCATCAATAGACTTTTGGCTATCAAAAAACAACAAAACTATACTGTCGTTATTTTGTAATTAATTGTAGTTTTTTTTTCTATTTAATGTAATTTTTTAACAAAATTTACCCTCCTGTCCAAGTGGGGGAAAATATTACCCCCCTTCTGTGGGATTTTTTTCTTGTCTAATTCTAAACTACATTCCCTGACATTTTCGACAGACTTTAAGCGAATCACCTAGAAAATCGCAATTGCCCATCCAAAGTGACCTTTTTTAACGACATACTTGCCACTCTACTGGAAAGCCTATGAAAGTCGAGAAACGAAAATTTGGTCATGGTGGATAGTCAGGGAATTTGGAAAGTAGTCAAGAAAAATTTGTATCTAACATTTTTATCTTTGAACTCAGCCCACAGTGTTAATGAACGCTCATTTTTTCTCCTCGAGTCGTGGAAAAAGTTTAATCGGTCTGGTCCAATGAATTTATGCTCGTACATTTTTTCATCAGAGAAAACTACTTGACAATACTTTAACTATCAACTTCGGTATATGAATTTAACAAAACTGCAATGGGTCTTTTTTTCGTACTTATAAATAAATAAAATGTACTCGCTGGAATGTAGAAATATTATCACTCAACCTAGATAGTTTCCCTTTTTTTAGTAAGTGGAGTCAGCCATAAAAACCATAAATTATTATTGCATCCAAAAAAGATTGTTTTCTACTTTCAGGCTTATGGTTTATTAGGGGGATTTTTTCGCATAGAACTTTAATTATGGTTAAGAGCTCAAACTTTAATTTCTCAACCGCACTCATGTGCTTTCTTTCTATATTTTTACAATGGTATTTGTGTTTAATTAAAGAAATCACACAATGCCAGATAAAGCCGTGAAAGGTGTGACCCTCAGCAAGTTCAAAGCTAAACTAAAAATTCGGTTTTTCAAAATTGATATTTTATATAAAATGGTGGTTGAAGCTTTATTTCCTCTTCTAACTTAATATCTGAGAAATACTCAGGCTTATTATGAGTTTCGCGTGAACATCATTCTGCGCGTAAAAATTGACATTTCACTTTTCGCCGATTTTGAATTCAACCCAAAAAACGACAATGGAGTAAGTATTCATTTCGGTTGAAATGTTTCGTAACTTATAGCTTAAATTGTCATTTTCGACGGCGAACGAAAAAGAGTGTACTGAGGCCTTTTACGCAAGTTTTTGTTTATTTCAGCCCAAGAAAAGTTCAGGCGAAACTCATGAGGATGTCGAGCATGTTCTGAACATCCTATGGTCTGAACCAAGAGTACTCTGAGCGCTCTGAATTATTTTGGAAACACTCCTGAACAGAACACTAGATATCAAATGCTTGTGTTCAGCATTGAATATAGGTGTGTTTTTTTCTCAAGTCCCAAGAGAAAAAGAACGACATTGGGACTTAGCGACGCCATCACAGAAAAAAAATGGAGTTTCTATACAAAATATCGATAACAAGCATGAAGTTCGTGCCGGTAACACAGTTCTTGTCTTGGCTAAAGCTAGGCCCCGAAAATTCTCTGGATTTAGCTTAGCCCAAAGGGGCTTAGTTGTTGTTGCTTTTAACATGTAAATTGCTTATCCCAGAGTCGGTTTTTCATCCAGGTCCATTCGGGCAAGGAAAAAAACACTTTCTGTCCGCTCAGTCATTTTATTCTGAGCCCATAGAACAAACTCAGAACACACTCAGAAAGAAAAAGAAACACGAATTTTTAGCTCAAAACTAAAAAGAAACACAATTTTTTGTTTTACAGTTCGGGCTCTACTCTACTCTTCAACTCTACTCTGAATTAAAAAAACAACGCCTATAACAGCTTTAAAAAATCCGGGGGAAGACACATTTTTCGGGTGAAATATTTTCCATAATAAGGGTGACTAGTTCATTTAATAGTCGAAACAGCACCATGTTTGATATTTAGCCAGTTCATTCGGAGATTTTTGTGGGCTGACGAAAATTCCTCACTTTTCCCCTGAAAAACTGAGGCTGATTTTTTTTTTTTAATTCGCTTGCTCAATTATATTTTGCTGTAAAAAGGAGTTGTTTTGACTTCTATGTGAAGAATACTGATGTTTATACTTTATTCTCCTGCTCTGTCGAAAAACGCAAGAAAAAACTGAGCCTCAAGAAATATAAACTGACTAATTATTTGGTATTGATGAGTGAGTTTGATTTAGTTTTTGCAAAAAAAAAAACTATCTTTTGGCATACTACAATTGAACATTTAAATTATTAAGATAAGTAAGATAAAAACATTTTTAAACAATAAAATGAGCTGACGAGTGGCGATAATTTCCTTCCTTGGAACCCTAAAGACGTTTGGGCAAGAACTAAAACAGTGTAGCGACGATTTCTGTTGTTAAATTCATTTTATTTATGATGTTCATACAACTACCTACATTGATAGCACTTTTGAGCAGCTAAAAATCTGTCATCTATCTGAGTATTATTTTAAAATTGGTCAGGGAAATTTATTTTAATAAATAGTGGCAACTATAAACGAGCACCCTAAAGTACCTATAAACATAATATGTACGTGTACGTGTACTTAGCTGCATATACTTTTACTTTATGCTGATTTTTTTTAAATTTTTCCGGTAAATCTATAACATATTTAAAAATTTCAATCTCAAAGAATACCCATTTAATGAAAGATAACTGTATTTATAAAAGGGGTGTGGCAGTAGGCGGATTTTTTAAAAATATATACGTTTCAAAATTTTAATTCCATGATGCTAAATAACCAAGTTTTTGATTTAAAAGGATGTAAATATTCAAATACCATTTTTTGGCTTTCTATAATGTAAAATAAGGGAAGAAAACAAATTTTAAAATATGCGTGGCAGTGGGTGGATTGAAAAATACTCTTATATTTTCACCGATGATATAATGTAACTGCTATATTTTTTGCTTCAACAAGTTTAACACATTTAGATTTGACTTAATCAAATTTTTAATATTCTTAATATGGCGGACAAATTAAAAAAATTTTAAGTGTATTTGTAAGAGACATTTAAAAAAATTTGTATTGGAGGGGGAGTATTTTCCCCCGTTCAGGCGGGAGGGGTAATTTTCTATAAATTTGGCCAAAATCAGAAAAAAAAAACTATTTTAAGAAAACCGGAACACTTACAATGCCAGGCCTAAGCTTTTTTTGAAGCCAAGATTCCATTCTATAATATGCTTCCTAAATAAAGTTCTTATTTTAAATAGTTTTTTGACAAAATAATTTTTATCTTTAAAAAATTATTATTTTTTGTTTTTTTTTTTTTTAATTTTTAAGTTCGACAATTATTTTTTCAAAATTTTTTAAAATAATTTTCTTCTGTTTTGATCCAAATTTTGAGAAAATTACCCTTCCTGCTTAAACGGGGTTGAGGAATAGACCCCCTTGTATATCCTCAGATTGTTTTTTTTTTCGCGTTTTATAAAAATTACCCTAACTCCATAGATAGTACCTTAAAGTGAAAATAAAGAGACCCTGGGGAGTACAATAAAAATCTGAAAACGTTAGGAAAAATGTGTTTTCTATGTAAAACCATTTGATGCCTTTCCATCCCAAAACTAAAAAAAAGCAATTTAAGGACCAACCTAATGTACATACATGTGCAAAATTGGATTTATGAGATGGTTTGCACCATTTGGTCCCATAATGTGGCAACGTGTGATCTTTCAACTAATAACTGGGCGTTTTTTGCGACCACAATCCACAACGGAATTCAGTAAATGACTTATGCTCCATGCCAAATAAAGAAGCAGGGTCTCCCTCTCCATAGTATTTTTTAAGTCTTTCGCTTGCTTCTTAGATAATTTTACTACGTAAAAGGTAGTGCTTGAACACGAAATTCCCTTTTTTCTATTTTGGAAAAATAATATAAAGAGTAAACATTTTTTCGATCACCGTGGAAAGCTTTATATTCGACAGATCTTTTGAATTTTTTGATGGGACCGAAAAAAAGCAGTCGTTACAAAAGATTTTTAACTACCTTCGCAAAATATAAAATTTTTTTTTGACATCGAAATCCTCTCTAACTAATCAACTTCACTGCACTTTTGTATTGATCATTTTCTATTCATCATCATATTTGAACTATACATCAAATTAATGTATGCAAAGACGCTTAAATTTCATTGCATTGCTTATCATACTAGTTCATGAAAATCTTTCAAAATTTGCATCTTAAACCGCCCAATAAAAATAACCCTTAATTAAAGTAAGTATAAGATCTCATTTCTCATATTGAAAAAGGTTTTCTTATTCCTAACAATATCAAAACGAAACTATTTTAATTAAGCTAACGTCTATTGTCATCCAATTTCTTAAAACTTTTTCTATACCGATAAGCCTTAGCATGGCATTGGAAGTTTCAAATTTCCTTCTAATTAACTCGGATCCGTTTTAATCGTTAACAAACAGCAGCAATTTATTTGACAAACCCCATTTGCAATCGATAAAATCTACCCCTATCTTCAAAGTCTTTAAACTTGTACATATTTAAATAAGGCTATGTGTGTACGAGTATGTGTATATATACATCTCTCTGCAATTAATCACTAGCACTATGTGAAATACACATCCTTAGGATGTAATGCACCCATTCACAATTGACAAATCAATTTACCATAATTAGATATTCAAACAAAATGTTGAATTGCAGCATTTGCATTGTAAAACCCGGCATTAAGTCGTTTTTGAGGTTCTCTTTCCTATAAGGTAACGTAATGGTATCATCGCCTGGCTGAGGATGATGGTGGCGTCAGTTGTTGGCTCCCCATCTAGTTTCTCGTATAGAAAATTTGAATAAGTAATTTTTGTACTGCCAGAAGGGTTGAAGTCGTGCAGTGATATGGTAATAGTTGCCATGGCTACGTTTTGCCCAGACTTAACCAGCAAAGCATTCCGAAAACGTTCTTCGAGGTTAGCCTGAAATTAAGAAATTATTGGACTCTTATACTGTATCCACTAGGTTCGTACATTCTCTTCTGTAGATTGAGGAGAACTTATTTAGAAGACATGAGAAGATGAAGAGTTCACGAAAAGTTCATCAGTAGTTAATTAAAAAACTGTTTAGGTATTCATTGCGGCATGGCGAGTTTACTTTCAATCTTCCAGCTCCCACACTCCTTTTTTTTTTGTTCGTTTTGCTCAGTTCGTCGTTGGCGTTGTTTGAAATATGAAACTTGCAAAAGAATTGAATTTCATTTAAGTAAAAGGGATCGATCTTGACGTTTTTGTTTCTGACATTTAAATTTCGTGGGTAACCAAACACCATGGCTCCCAAATAAATATCAATAACACGCTCTCTTTTAAGCTAAGCGCAACGACCCCACCTCCAATAAGTGTAGAAATCGATGTGAGCATCTGGCTTGGTACGTGGGTATGTATTGATTTTCCTTCTTTTTATCATCCACTGGATCAATGTTTTGCATAGACAATGAGTGATACCTACGCCAACACTCGAGGACTCTTAATTTACATTGTTTTGGGTACATGAACCTATACCTACTCCACTCCATCCTTAAGCTATGATACCTTATACATGTCTACATGGTTCATCTTGTCAGTAGTCAGCGTCATTTCTCACCCTCTGTGTGCCACAATATTTATGTCATTTCGGTTTTGATACGATACGATATGATGCTCCATCCGAGCAGTAACCACCCATCTCTCGAACCCCTTGATATTTTGCAAGGCTGCTCTTTAGCACTTAGTGAAGGCATTCTTATCGCCTATGTCGTCTGCTAAGAGATTGCCTCGATTTTGTTCTCTATCACACTTTTGGCCAAGTGGTGTGGCTGGAGCTGCCGGTGTGGCGGCAGAAAAGGGTGTGACACTCGGTACAAAAAGTGTCCTGTTGCCATGTCTGGACATTTGAATTGGTTGTATTGGAGATATCCTGTGTTGATTCTAGGGCTGTATGTTATGGCATCTGGTTGTAGAGAGTGTAATATGGATGTTCTTTTCAAAGCGGAAAAGGAAAAACGATAACAAATTTGAGAGTTGCCAGAATTAATAAAATGGAAAAAGTTAAAAAAAAACAGTTTGCTTATCTGTCACTATCGAAATAATGAACAATAATAAAGCTTCTGGTTTTTGTAAAGCTAGTGTTAAATAAAAACTGAATTGTGTGGTTGACTTTTTTATTCAAACCGAAAAGAACAATCTTTGACATTTACTTTTTGAATATAATTTCATTTAAATTCATTAGTTGGCCGTGACTACGCTGTAATTGGTCTTTTCGAAAGACCAGTTTTATATCACTGTTTCCAACCAGTATCTGCTGAATTTAGCGAGTAACTTTAGTAACGCTAGTTGACAGGTCCGACAAAATCCGTTTCGTTCGCTGTGAGTGTCCTAAATCCGTGTTGCTGAAACCAAATAGCAGCGACATCACAGGATTCGATTTCAGGTTGTAAAATGTTGGTAATCATGATGTAGTAGCGCTTGCCATTGACGGTTATGTTCTTGCCCGGCCTCATTTTCAATGAAATTCTGACCACCTGCTCATTATTGGAACATAAGCTCCTTTGACTTATATCTCTGTACCTACTCTTTCCTTAAAACTCCGTCTTCTGAATAACCCCCTCCCCACACTTACAATTATTGGTGGAGAACTTGGCAGCTTGTATTAAACCGAACAAATGGAGGTTTTGCCCCCACTACAATTAAACCGCACCAAATAGCAAATAGTGCATTCTTGTAGATGCAACGGTAGCTCGAGACACTCTTCGAGTTGCTGATTAGTCGAAATGCGACAGTTTCTTTTATTGACATGCAATTCATTGAGCTCGAAACGTGCTTCATCACTTAAAAAAATGCGGTGGGAAAACAGCAGATCTTCGTTGAGCTAGTGCAGAGCCAATTGAATGAAATTTCAGCGTAAATTCGAGTATGACAAGTTTGATTTTGTAACCCTGAAATTCTTTAACAAGATTCTGATTCTGATGTGAAATTCGTTAAGTTTTAGAATCCTATAAATCGAAATCCAAGTTAGAATCTCACACCTCACTGCTCCTGAAAAGGCTTAGCAAAATAATAGAAGAAAGAAGACTTATTCCAAGCCATCAGTTTGGATTTAGAAATAAACATTCCACGATAAACCAAGTGCATCGGATTCCGGATGTTGTGAAAAAGGCACTTGAAGAAAAACAAGTACGCTCGGCTTTATTCTTAAAAGTTGCTCAAGCCCTTGGCAAGGTTTGCTACTTGAGACTTGAATACTAACTGCATAGGGACCTTCCCACGCGGTTTTATGAAATACTGAAATCCTACGTTACGAGTCGACTGTGTTTAGTACGATTGATCAAAATTACTCAGAACTAAAGAAAATTGAAGTCGGAGTACCACAAGGAAGTGTCCTAGGACCAACCCTGTATCTGTTATATACAAGGGATATTCCAGCGAACATAAACGCTATCATGGCCACCATTGCTGATGATACTGCAAATTGCAATATTGGTGTCAGATAAATCCGTTACGAAGGCTACACAAAAACTGCAAAATGCAGTCAATAACGCTGGTGATTCGACGCAAAAATGAAGAATCAAAGTAAATGAAACAAAAGCTTGTTTATATGAATTTAATTTTTTTATGGTTTTCTTTCAATTTGGGAATTTTTGGCATAACGAATGTTTTCTCATATTTTACCTCAACTGTTATCCTAAATATTAAAGGGTTGTTCTGGCAACTCCATTGAATGAGCAGCATGGCATTAAACAAAAAAATCCAGCAGTATACGAGTATATAGATTCTCCCCAAAAACGTGCATGACTCACAAAAGAATCATCGTCGGTCGAATTCCGCAGCACTCCTTCCGCCATATTTTAAACATACCTCACGTAGCGTAGTGAATAATGTACTACTGGGGTATCAATTTACCTCCGTGTCGCTTGTTGTTTCAGAGTTTTGCAATATTTATCGTACACACAAGAGTATGGGTGACTGGTTTTGTTTCCGCGTACCGCAAACGCAAAACACATTGCAGTTTATTTTCGCATGCATTGTTCGTGGTGTCTCGATGTCTCCTGTTCCACCGATAATGGTCCACTAAATAATCCAGGCACGACAAGTTTTTCTCCTGTCGGACAAGTTTTAGTGTTTTTTTTTTCTTTGGTTTGTTTCATCATCTATACTCTCACCTATCGCCTTTGAACTTGACACTTGCGCCAAAAAAAGCTTCTAACTCCAGAAGAACAAACAACCAATTCCAAAGTCTAGCCACGACCCTGAACTATCGAACCAAGTTTGTTTGAAAGAAGGAGGTCTCGATGCTCATCCTCACTTGAGGCTCTATTTCCCAGGAGAGTACTGAACTGATGGTTTCCTGCGGTACAAATATTTGCTCCGCAGCCGCAGCCAAAAATTGTCCCACACCGGAGATGAGTTGATTTTTTGTTTTATCATCACATAGGACATAAAAAAAAATGTTGCGCGTTAATATTTAATGTTGCATGGTATCCGTTTGCCGACATCGTGGTTAGTAAATCATGTCCGTTGTGGAGGAATGTAGAATCGTTTTAAATTTTTGATGGCCGTCGTCATTGAACAGGATCGGCAAATAGGTATAGTTTGTGTTGTTGTGGTACCTACAGGGATGTGCATTGGAAAAAGTGTTTTGCGACACTATTTTTCGCCGACAGTTTTTTTTAGTAATAAATTGTCTCTGTCTTCCTTTTTCTGCTTTGTATGGGTTTTTGTCGTCTACGGATGAATGCAAGTGAAATTTTGATTGATGGCATGGTGCTGAGTTTATTTATTTATTTATTTTTTGTTTAACCGAAACATGATTTTGCTTTTAGTATTGAAACCGAAACTATTCAGGAATTTATAAATGTAATATTGTTTGGGCTTATTTTGATAAGTCTATTGTTTGAGAAGGTATTGTTTGTGGTGACTGATGATGAGGAAACAAATGAATAAAATGACATTTTTTTGTAAATGAAAAATGAAAAGATTTTGTTCCTTTAAGTATCTGGTAAAGCAATTTTAAGAGTTTGAGGTCAAATAAATCACATAGTTTTCAAAATGAAACAAGTTGATATCAAAATTTTATCCATTTTCGGTGTTTTCAAACACAATTACTTTAATAACACTGTGTGGCAATATTGAATCTTCTGATGGTTTTTGATGCACTGAATTCAAATCTGGACTCAGAATTGCTCTAGCACGTCACGTTTTTGAGATATTCGAATACAACATTTGAAAACATACGTTTTAAAGCAAACTTGAAGTTATATTATTTCTCGAAGTAAATTTTTTCGAATTAATTTTTATCGGCAATCGGAAGTATAAACAAGACTTCGATGAAAGTAAAACAAATTTTTTTATACTTCAAAATCTATCAAACACCCAATTTTAAATTCATCGTGGATAGAATTTCCCACGGAATTTTCCCCACTGTCGAAAACTGGGAACGTGAATTGTGGTAGCAGTTTCTCTCGGAATTTATTGGCATACAAAATTAATGTTTCATAGCCACTGGGCTGCCATTTGATCGACCAAATTTGAACCTGCAAGAAACAGTGGTATTGTTGGCATTCCCAATTTTAGATTTTATCCACGATAGCCCCCAATATCTAAGGTTTCCTAAAATGTGACTTGAATTTCAATTGGGTTAGGTTACATCACTTCTTCACTCACAGCTTCAATTATTTTTTTAACAGCTTATTTATTTAGCTAGTGATTTCTGATACCTCAGAGGACTCAACAAAAGAAACACGATTACTTACTTTTAAAAACTGAGACTGAAATCAAAGAACAGAGGAAAGTTGCTGAGCGCTCAAGACATATTCATAAACTGGCATATTTTATTGATACATTCATTCATTTCATTATGTCATTTCAAACAAATAGTAACAAATGGTTCCAATTATTTGAGTTACAATTTTTACTGTTCCACTGCCATAATTGTAGACGTACCAAATTTTTCCTGGTCATTTTAATCTGGAAAATTTTGCAGAAGGATGGCTCTGTGACTATTTACTTGTTGATTGCTCGCCTTCTGACATAATTTATTTTAATTGCTATAAACAACCATCAGGTAAAAATATTTTATTTCATATTTACTTTTTCAGCATTTCCCCATGCATTTTCCGGATCGCTATAAATAACTCTTAACCATTAGTTTTGTTTAAGTATTAAATGCTGTTATCAATTTTTCAATGAATTAAAAAATTTCAAACCTACTTTTTTCTTAGACAAATTTTGTCGTCGTCATCTTTGTTCAGCAAACTAGCAACACACTGAATGTTGCTGCTCCTTCAAGTCTAAAGAACAAAATTGAATTATTCGTTAACCCAGCACTTTCCCCTAATTTTGTTCAAGTCATTTAAGACTTGACTCCGGAAAGAAAGGTATTCGAGCTGCATTTTGATGTTCTTAGAACTAGTAAGAATTCCTCATCGATATGAGTGCCGCTTACAATTTCAAACAGAGTAAGGGCCCTGAATCTATCGTTCTTGTTTTGAGATTAAAAAATTTCCTACAAAATACAAATCAATGTTCAAGAGTGAACACAGAAGTGAGGTACATATCAATCTGAAAAAATTGAGTTATAATTTCTACTGTTGGAAATTTTTGTACTTTTATCCTTGTATGCACGTCAAACCCTACCAATTTTTATCATTTAACAACAATTGAAAGTGTTTCAAATTATTTATAAGAATTTTAAAGAAAGTGGGTGGATGTCACGCCCCCTGAATAGAAAATTTCAATTTTTTCCTTTGGATGCACTACAAAACCAACCGTTGTGCGAAATTTCAAGGTTCTACGGTGTCGTTTTGACGATTTGTCAGTGGGTAAGTGAGTCAGTCAGCTACGGTTTTAGTCGTTTTCGAAGTCCTATATCACTGGAACTACTAATTCTAAAGAGATGAAATTTAGTGACCCGTATGTGTTTGAATTGATCAGAAAATACTGCGAATTTAACTTTTTTGGTACTGAAGTTAGAGGGGGGTCGAAAATCGCCAGAGTTTGTTCCTGTAAAAAGGGTGTAGAGTCGCAAACTTGGCTAAGCACTACCGTGTCCTATGATTTAAACAAACTGAAAGACCCCGAGCCGAACAGAGTTTGGGGATCCTTTATTTTAGTCTCTTAAACACCCTTATGTCATAATTGATAAAAAAACTCGATTTCGACTCCCTTTTGTATATATTTACTTTCGATACAAGATCTCAACTAAAAGCTAAACACTGCATGAGTAAAAATTCAAGAAAATGGGAATAAATGCTAGGATAGACAGACAAAATAACAAACTCGTACTTCGTACATATCATCAAAATCATCAGCACATTTGCAGCAAAATCCATGACAAAAAATACCCAATTTTTTTTTTATTTTTCAAAAAATTTACTCCCATATGGTGACAAAAAACTAAACGACTTTGTTGAAATTTCTACGAAAATTGATAACAGATGACGTTAGAAAGTTACATTATTATATTCAGCTTTTGTGTGTGTGGGTGTGCAGAAGTTTTTGGCTTTATACTCTTCTATGCTTTTACTTTAATCTAATTTCATCTGATAGAGCAACATAACCAATGCCCATCAGAACTCATGAACGAAGATGTGTCTGTCCATTTGTCGTTTTCATGGAAACAAAACACTTTGCAACGACTGCTGATGTATATAAAGGATACGAAAATGGAAGACAAATTATCATCGCTGTCACAAGTGTCCGAAAATGTGAGACACAGTTGGAAGAGACAAATTTTTTAGACATTTTTTTTTATTCTTTGCTGAGAGAAGAAGAAAAAACTGTCTGATACCTACATAATTTGTTTAATGGAGTCAAAACGATTCCGGAGTGTGTTCAGTTCTATTTTAGAAGATAGTAGTAAACTTAAAAAAAAAGGAAGTTGGACATAATATTTTATATGGATGACACAATTTGAAACTTAATTGTATGCAATCTTAATGTGAATGTGCATTTTTAAAACCACCTCTGTGAAGCCAGAGTCCCGAACTTAATATTTCCCGGATGTGTTCATATATGTATCAAAATCATTTGTCCCTCCTTTGTATTTGTTTGTTCAACCAATTGAATCATTTATGCATTTTTGGTTTTTAAAAGCTATTCATTATTTATTTTTATAGCAACTCTCCTGTAAACAAACAAATCGTCCAGACACCACCAATGAAAACTTAGAAGGATGAGACCGATTGGATTTAATTGTCCATCGAGTATCAAACAAAACCTTTGGCTTAAAAAAATATTCAATATTTCTTTTTGAACACAACTTTCCAAATCAAAATTTTTTTTTTGTCCAGCGTTTGTCAATTTCTGGCCAACAACAAATTTTGCCTTTTTTTTAATTACTAATACCTCATTAAGTGGCACTGGACAGATTTCTATAAACGGCTCCTATGATTTTCATAAAACTTTTCCTGTATGCTAAAGTTAGTGCCAAAAAATTATAAAATATACAAATAGCAAAATAACTATTAATAAGTCATCACATACAACGTTTTTTTTTTAATTTTGAATTTTCTTGCAATCGGCTGAACAATTCAATTAAATCAATTTTTGTATAAACAAATTTCCAATAAGGTTAACAAAAATTGCATATAAAAATTTTCAAAAAAAAAAGTTTTCGAATTAAAAAAAAAAAATTAAATTTTTTTTTGAAAATTCGATATCTAAAAAATAGGATGACAATTATTTTTTTTTTAATTTAATTTCTATATTCCCATAAATAAAAACTTAAGATTTGCAAACCAAAAGTTTTCCTTAAAAATCTTTTAAGAATTTGACATAAAAAAAATATTTTTTAAGGTAACCGCTGCAACGATTTTAATTTTTTTTCATACAATCTTATTCAATCAAAAATTAAGATGGCGTTCTTTTTTATAGCAAATTTAAATATCGTATTTCATGATTTTAAACATTTTTTTCTCATAATTTCCGTGTCCTTACGTATAATAATTTTCTTAAACATTCAGCGTCTTGAACATAAGAGCAAGTACGTTCGACCCAGTCGTGCATTTTATTTTTAATAGTCAAAGTTCAAGTGTTATTCATCTGAAGATGTACAAACGAACTGTTCCTAAAACTCCTCGTTTGAGAGTTCTCGACTTAATATGAAAGTTTTAGACTAACGAAATGATTTAGCCCAATTATTTTTTGCTGAATGTGAAGAAACCAGAGTTGTAAAGTACTTAGGAACTTTGTAAGTACTCAGTACCTTGTACTTGAAAAAAACCTGTACCCTGTACTAGAAAAAGACCAAGTACAAGTACTTCGTCAAGTACATTTTACCAAGAACATGTGCTTGGTACTTTAATACTGCCCAGTACATTTTTAAGTACTTTTCAAGTACAAGTGCATTTCAAGTACAAGTCCATTTAAAGTTCTAAAGAGGGAACTGGGACAGGGAAAATCATTAGTCTCTTGCAAAGAGACTCGATTTGTAAGTCCACAGAATCGATCCTTCTTGATATCCCAAGAGATGGTATGATTAAGAAGTATAACTTTGAAAAAAAATTTCATGTGGAGTTAAGTAGCAAAAAAAAGTGGGTGGATGAAACCGTAAACTACACTCTTAAAGCAAACGCCATCAAGTGGTACACTGATCTATCGAAAACTTCGGAAGGGACTGGTGCTGGAATTTATGGGCCTAGAACCAAACTTTCAATACCCATGGGACAGTCTACAAGTATTTTTCAGGCAGAAATTAATGCCATAGGAAAATGTGCCGAAAGAAATCTCGAAAGAAAATATAAAAACCGAAATATTGCAATCATGTCGGATAGTCAGGCCGCACTCAAAGCATTCAGCTCATATAGCATCACCTCTAAACTGGTATGGGAGTGTGTAGGCAGGCTAAATGAACTGGGCAAACATAACTCTGTCACACTCTACTGGGTCCCTGGCCACGTTGGCATACAAGGCAATGAAGAGGCAGACTCCTTAGCAAAAATAGGGGCAATGACACCCATTACGGGACCAGAGCCTTATTGCGGAATAGGAGAAAACGTGGTAAAACATAAAATCAAAACAGAAGAGGAGGTGAAAAGATCAAAAATCTGGAACGAACTCCCAAAGCTAAGACAGGCCAAACTTCTGCTTGGGCCTCACAACAAGGAACGATTCCAGTCCTGTATGAGCTTAAACAGGAATAAACTTAGAATAATAAAGGGTCTCCTCACAGGCCACTGTAAGCTTAGGAGACACCTCCACATTCTTGGCTTAGAGAACAGCGCCGCATGCAGATTCTGCAATGCTCATGAGGAGACACCGGACCATATACTAGGCAGATGTGATGCACTCGTGCATCAAAGACACAAGTATCTGGGAAATCACCAGATAGAGGAGAGCGAACTACCCTCCCTAAAAACACTCCAAATACTCAAGTTCCTCAAGGAAACAAACTTGGAGAACGTGCTGTAGTATGAGCAACCTCATCCAGCTCTAGACGGGGGCACAATAGATCTTAATGGTCGCAGTGCACTTATACCCCAAATCCTTCATTCATTCATTCAAAGTTCTTCTCAAGTACAATTCGTTGAGTAGTCTATTCGAGCTATCGAATAAATGACGACCATTGCGAGGCTTTATCGAGATGACGACAACGAGCCGTTATCAGCTGCCATGATCTGTGTTTTTGAGTTGAAAAGGTCGTTATTCCATAGCTCAAAAAGAATACTCAACGAATTGTACTTGAAAAGCACTTAAAATGGACTTGTACTTGAAAAATACTTGAAATGGGCTTGTACTTAAAAAGTACTAGGCAGTATTAAAGTACCAAGAACATGTACTTGGAATAAAGTACTTGACAAAGTACTTGCAGGTACTTATTGTTTTTCAAGTACCAAGTAGGTACATGGTACTTTTTTTCAAGGGCAAGTACTGGTACTTTTGCACTTGAAAGCTGGACTTCCGGAAGAAAATTTTGTTTGGACGTAATGAGCAAACGAACTTTATTGGTTTCATCCTTCTTAGTTACCAGTGGTGAGTGCTAGAAAATATTTTTTTTAGTTGCTATAAAAATAAATGTTAAATGTTATAATTGGGTGGACCAACGATTGATTTAGTTTGTAAACGTAGGCAAGAGAACCTGACCTTTGATGGAATTCTCCATTATCGTCATGTTAGGTTTGATTGAAATTTGCAAATTATATTACATGAAACCAAAACTTGCCCTATAAAACAAGTAAAAATATGCCTTTGTGTAATTCTTTCAAATTAAAGTCTATTTAAATTTTCTATGTAAAAGAAAACTGACTGGGGAAAAGCAATTTTAATTTGTTTTTTTCTAAACTCTTCTAAACCCTAAAATTCAAACTTATAGACATTTGAAGCCTTTCATGTTTATAAAAACTCAACGAGTCAATAATTTTCAAAAATATTTCGCTGAATAGTATCCCTAAGACTGTTAAAAACGAATAAGCACCCAGTTGCGTCTTTTTCATTCAAAATTGTGTCCGCGTGTTGTAGCCATTTTAATCGAATAAACACTTCCAACATTAAATAGAGAAACATTCTTTGAAAATGAAAGAAAAAGAAAAAATGTAGTCATGAGCATCCGGTTGTGTCAATTAAACGCGCTTTCACTCGTATTATATCTTCAAAAAAAAAATACGACTCTGCCTTGGCCAGGAAGTACCCAAAGTATCCTTAGTGAATTTTATTGATTTTCGCCGCCCCCTATAGAAAAATGTTTAGAGACTCGTTCAGAAAAGTGCAAAAATATCTTTAAAATGTGAAAAGAAAAATCAAAGAAGTCGTCTTTTTTTAAGCTCCTTTTCAAATTGGGGAGAATTTTTCATTATAAATGAACCCTTAGCGAAGAGCTACCATTGAAATACTTGGACAATTTAAAAGGGATTCAAATCTACATGCATTTCATCCAGACGTATACGCGTTGTTAAGAGTAACCGACTATATCTACTCCTCATCATGATGATTACAAATATTTTCATTCACAATGGGGTTGAATCCACCATTGCGTTGGAGCAATGAAGAGCTTCCTTCGATTTATCCGTGTGCCTGCTGTCTCTCAACATTGAGGTTTTTCAAAAAGCATCCATCGCAGGACAACTCTTGAATAAATAATGATGAGGGGTGTAAGTTATGCGGTTCGCTGTTGAAGTTGAAAAGAGAATATCAAACAAAAGTCAAAAAGCGCTAACAGCACATCGACTCGAGAAGCCCAAACGTCTAAACAAAAGGGTTTTGTCGCGTTGATTGAAAAATTATTTAGTATGTTTGTCACATTTTGAGTAAGTATTGGGCGTTTTTTCAGAGGTGAAAAAAGCCCATGAGAATTATATTCAGAAAGGTGAGCTATAGAATGATGGAAGCAGCAGTTATGATCACCATGTGTCATACTAAATACTATGCCAGGTGAAGCGTGAACCTGTACCCCATACACAAATGACAGCAGAGTTGGCCGGCGCTTAGCTTCTGGCATCCGATGACAGGAGTTGGAACAACATGTTTCGAAATACTCTCAGGTAATCTTTCAACATACCTGCGTGTAAATGCCATTATAGGTTGTGGTTTGGGATGGCCAATAATAAAACAAAAAAACGATATACAAACAAGAACTAACAGCTTGGCTTATTTCATAAAAGCTATGATAGGGTAGCTTTCTTTTTTTTTATTTTGGAAGGTCAATGATAGACTGTCTGCTCCCAAATGATATGACGCCTCTTATGACAATAATTCTTTATTTCGAATTTAATATTCGTTGTTATGGTTGCAGATAAATTCTTTTTTCAATTGATGGAAGGATATTTAAATGGGTTTTTTATTACATGCGTATAAGTGGAAATAAAAATACAACAAAAGATCTAGAAAGCGGCTACATATACAATGTCTAACGTAAAATTTTTATCAAGTTTCCCTATGGTTTCTGACAGGAAATTATGAAAAATTTGAAAAAGTTTCACGACAAGTTTTACATTTGTAAAAAAATTGATCTTTTAGTTTTGATCAAACTTGACATCACGATGATAGAAAAGCCTAAAAAGGGGGTCTTGAAATTCTATCTGGTTTTCTGTCTGTTTTGCTACAACTTCAAGGGCTTTGTGGATTTTCATTAAATTTAGCTCTTTTTTTATAAAAATAAGCTTATTTAGATTTTCTTAGGACATGAGATTTTCAAAAATCTCAAACTGGGAAAAAATGGGCTGTGTTTTACTTAAATCACTCTTAAACCTTCGTCAAGTTTATATTATCACTTAATCTCAAAATAACATATGGAGGGCTCACAGCTGTACCGAGTTATGTTTATTTTTTGCAAATTTTTGTTAATATTTGTCTACTCAAATTTTTATTTTTTTTATAAAAGAATAATAATAATAATTTAATTTAGTGAATAAACTTTATAAATGTGTCCTTTTTACGAGTTAAATATTCATTCATTAATGACAGTTTATTGACTTAACTTGTTATTATCTTCGAATTTCCCTTGTCAGACTTGGTTCGGTTCAGCTCTGAGCCCTCCAAAAAACATAAATTATGTACATAAACCGGTCCAATGGTATGATTTTTGAAACCTCAATTTTCAGTCTCTCTGCGGTATTGGTCTTAAGATGTATATCCACTTGAGAGTATAAAAACTGCGAGCAACTTTCAAGCACCTCCCGAGAGTAAAACTCGCAAGTGGACACAGTCATAAAATAAGCTCGCAGAGGGGTAGACAGCTATCCGAGAGTCATTCTCGAGAATTTAAAATCGAAAGTATTTGTGCGTGTCCATTTGAGAGTACTTTCGCTAATTAACTCTTAAGAGTTACTCCCATGGCTGTCCATTTGAGTGTTTTGTTTTTAATCGAGAGTTGCCAGTTAGATTCTGTAGAGTTAATTTCCTGAGAGTACTTTCATAACCGTGCTTACTTGATAGCTACAAGCAAAAGCTTGTTTATTTATTAGCGCTTCTTTTCAAAAAAAGCAAACAAAAATAGTGAATTAAGACCGTCTGCATTGCAATTCAGTGCGGGGTCTATTTTTACAATTGAGCTAAAATTAAATTTGCCCAACAGTTTTGACGTTTGACATCTAGTAAAGTCGAATATATCGGTTGAACCCACTTCTTTCAAAAAGAATACAAAATCAAGCGTATATTATAGTAGCACTAGGAAAGCTCAGTTTTAAATTTGTATTTCTATAAGTTCTTTTTCCAAAAAGTTCCTTCCTTCAAAAGTCCACTGTTCTGCTGTTTTGACTCTCGACAGCTACTCACAAAACACGATTTATGCCGGAATTTTGTGAGTTCAACTCCGATAGTGATCAAAACACTTGTCCTTTTACACTCAAAAGGTTCAAATGTTAAGAATAAAAAGTCAATTGCCCACGATCTACTCTTAAAACTGTGAAGGCTTGAGAGTTTACTCTAAACAGCTGCTCGCAGCATTTTTACTATCAAATGAACACGCACCCTAGGAGTGTTTTTGTGCAGCGTTTCCATTCGGGAGTTCTTTTACTACAAAACTCTCGGATATCTATCTACCCATCTGTCAGCTTATTTCATGTCTGTCCACATGCGAGTTTTACTCTTGAGAGCTGCTTGAGAGTTTCTGGCAGTTTTTTTAACTCTCAAATGGATACGCATCTTGAAGTTTGGTCAAAATTGACATTTGATTGCATATTGAGAGCGATACTATGTGCGTATTCTGCCAGTAATTACAAAATGTTCACAATATTGAATTAATTTCTCTTTAAATAAATAAATTTAAATTAAAATAAATTAATATCTGAGGATATTTTTTGGTTTTCTGTGTTATTTTTTCAACAAGAAGTAGATCAAATATTAACATGAAATAAGAGAAATTATAAAAAAAAATTTAACAGAATTCCCAAGCCCCCTACCACGCCCACTTTTTAGTATTTTTTCAAAAAGGACTTGCACATTTTGAATAAAATTTAAGCAATTCGATCTTAAAGGTAAGTCCAAAAACACAAAGAAGTATTAACTTTATCCGCCCACTGCTACGCCCACTTTTTTATATTGTTTAGTTTTAAATCGCTTGAACGAACCGAACCAAATGTATAATGGCCTGGCCAGCTTTAGAATATCAAGCTTTAGTTGTTGCATTAGAAATTATTTATCTCTTTTAAAAATGTACCACGACAAAATAAAATTATAGCAAAACAACCAAAAAACTCATTTCTTTGTTTTTTCTTTTTAAATTTTGCCTCATTATTCATTTTATTTAGTTGCCTCTAGCAACCAACAACCACTTTTTATACCTTTTCTTTCACAATAATAAGAAGAATTTTACCTCGAATAAGAAGAACCCTTAAGTATATACTTTATATCTTTAAGTACATTCAAATGTCATTTACCATTCAAACCAGTGTCAGTGTCTACCTTAAGGGCATACATCCCCGTGATGGCTTCTCTCACATGGCTGACGATGATAAATGAAAGTGAAATATCAAAAAGAATTTTTGAAAACAGATTTAGCCTATCTCTTTCTATATTTTGTATCTTATTCATCTCAACATTGAGCTGTCTGTCTGCATGGTATTACAAAAAAAAATATAGGAAATTTTTGAAGGCCTTGTCCCTGTGACGTAATTTATTTTCTTATTTATAGAACATAATAATATTATACCTTAGGGTGAAAAGTTCATCTTAACTTCCTTAGTCAAATTAAATTTTAACCCCCCAATTAAAATGAAACCTACATTTGTTGTTGGTATATATTTTTGTGTGCGGAAGGAAGTTGGCGATGAATAAAAAATAAAACCTCCTTCGATGGCCAGTGCGATAATTTTCAATTTGATTATCTCAAAGGTCTCATTTTCCTCTATAAGATCCATGATTTTTGTTGTTGTTGTTGAAGGATATATAACAACAAGGTGCAATACTGATGCTACCTAATTCTCTGGCCAGTGAAGCACGGATAACTCAATTAGTACAGCACGGCGTGCGGTGGCAGAGCGCGGTATGGAATTGGTGTTCTCTTTTGAGAAAATATTTTTTGAAGGGCTTTTTTGTGACCTTTTGTAGGTTGTATTGTGACCTTTTTCCGTGAAGCTATCCGTATTTTTGTATTTTTTATTTTTGAATTTATTTCCCTTTGATATTCAAAGCGAAACAGGATTATTAGGACTATTGCTGTAACAATTCTTAAACTTGAGAAGGATCCAACCAAAAATGTCCTTAACAGAATTCGTATTGAACCCAAAGCACAAGCATTGTAAAGGCGGTATAAAAAATAAAGGTATATGTACATCGGAGTATCATGAAAAGCTAAAAAAAAATCCCTTTAAAAGGATTTTTATAGCTCCCTGTTTATGGGATATATGTTTTAATATGTTCCATACAGTCAACATCCAGGACGATTGATTTTGATTTGTGAGTATAATACGCGTGGGTTAGGTACCTATATCACTGAGATATTCAAGGATCTGCATTAGGTAATCCAAAGAAAGCTTTCCAAGGGATTTGTAGTCTTCAATTTGATGTTGTTAAATCCCATAATATATGTAGATACGCTTACGGAAAAGAATATTTGAATTTATATCCATGCACAGAGGAAGAAATTATGCAATATTTTTACGAGCACTTCTGGGATATTAAAGGATGCTATATTATTTGTATAAGAGTATAAGATTGAAATTAGATAATGTGAAGTGAGATGTTATACAAATTGTAAAGTTTTTTTAAAATGATTAAGATAATGTATGAGTTGAAATAAAAAACTACCAGCAACTTGCCAAATTATTATTATTCTGTATTAATCGTTGACACCAATTAGTTTATAAGGCTTGATTCACTTTGAAGTTCTGATATCTATAGAGTCTCGATACGAAAAAATATTTTTACAAAAAAATCAACGATTGTATCCTCTACAAATTTTTGGAAATTCTATAAAAGCTATGCCTGAGGAGAGACATTAAGTGCACTTAATTTCAATTCTTACAAAATATATCATTTGTAATTTCAATGAAAAATCATAATCTTTAAAAAAACATCAACAAACTCTTCAGTGCTAAACTCTTGACATCGGTCTGAAAATCTACTCTAATACTCATGAGACTCTTTTTTTGATCCCATAGCTAGACTTAATAATAATTAATATCTTTTTGCAAAGAAAGTTAACTTTTCTCATATTATTTTTATTATAAGACACAATCTATTCTTAATTTTCAAAATACGAAAATGTTATTAGAAGAGCGGTTTTTCCTCTTTTGGTAAGAGTTTGTAAACTTTAAGTCTCTGAGTAGATGCCTGACCCAATACCCTCCAAGGTTTTGGAACCGTCAGTAAAGACCAAATTTGCATTAATGACCCCTGTTTTCATTCCAGTGTTCCCTGGTGGGGATATCTGTCTTGGCTACTGGGTTACTCAATGTGCGGTAAAAGGTAGTGTGTTTAATTGTCAATGTCTGTAAAATTCATTATATTCCAATTTTTACATTTTTGAAGTCTTAAAGCCTTTTTGGCCGCCAACTCTTTCGGATTCAGTTCGAGTGGGGCAAGTGAAAGGAAAGTTACTAGCGCGGCCGTTGGTGTTGTCCTTATAGCACTGGTTGTTCCGATACACGCTAGTCTTTGAATTTTAGTCATGGTTTTTAGATTAGTTTCCTTATCTTAGGCTGGCCACCAGACCATTCATGCGTACATTAGAATTGGCCTTATAATGGTTGTCTACATCCAATGAATGGTTCTAGTGCTGGGACCCCATTCTGCTGGGATAGTAGCATAGTTATTAGTCAATTATAATTACCGCCGGTGTCCAAAAAAGAACCTATAGTTTTTTGACATGAGTAGGTAAGACTTGTTCTAAAGGTGTTGAATATAAATCCGTCATCCGTTTTCTGTCATCAGCTTTGGTTCTTAAGATACTCCCGTTATATATAAGAACACGTCGTTTTTGTTATTTTCGATTTTGCAACTCAAACACCACGCTGTAATAAGGAAACAACAAAAATAAACACGAAAAAACACAAATCTCAATTTAACGTACACAATAAATGGCCTGGGTAATTAATTGTATGCGAAAAAAGAGTGTAGACTTCTCCAAAAAATATGCAACAATTATTAATTTCGTTCATCGAACAGCGTACTGCAAGACGAAAGGTAAGACTAAATTTTTCGTTGATGATTTCGTTGTGTCATTTTTGTATGGGATTTTTCGTTTCGCATCAGCAGCGTACTAGGGTTTATAAAGAATAATCGTCAACCATTTCTTTATCCTGTAAAAAATGCCTTCAAAAACCAAAAATATAACCTACCTACCTTTACCTACCTTAAATCAAAGCCGGGTGGTAACTTGTTGAGTAAGTTTATTGAAAACAAGGCTTTCGCGCATTCGCCGCCTCACCTAGAGTGAAGTCAAAATTGTAATTCATTTCTTTTATAAAAAAAATAATAAAAGTAAATGGTTTCTGATGTCCAGAAAATTAAATGAATTTCTTCTGAAAAATGTTAGGTAAATAAAACTTGTATTCGTTTCCGATCAATTGGTTAAGTAAAGGTACGAAAACAAAAAAAACCCTTTTTTATCTCAATTCATCCCCATACAATAAACTCCCCTTATCAGAAGTCACTCAATTGATATTGCAAAGTCAACAATTTACACAAAATATTCCAAATGATTTCATATTACTCATCCTTAAATATATGCTCGAATGATGTCGTCTTCCGTAACCATATGATGACAATGACAAGGAGAAAATTGAAATCAAATTCTCTTAAGGATCGCTCCCACTCCCATATAGCAAATCATCATCCTGATGTATTTCCTGTACCTTTTTAAGAGTGATGGACCTCTAATGGCCTTATACAATTCCCATTTCAAATTGATATTTCTCCCAATGAATGTCGAATTGGAAAACGATTGTCATGGTCCTTGGAGAGAAAAGTACCGAAAACATGACGCATTTCCAAAAAGTAAACAAAAGAAAAAAAGGATATTAACTTTAAAAGTTCAGATCCTTTGTTACATCTTTATTCTTCGACGATGTATACATTTTCTATATTTTCTTTCCTTTCTATTTCCAGTCACGTGCATCTCTTGTGTCGAGCTCCGATGGTGGTGTCTTAGCCGAAGGTGAGACATCCAGTGAAGCATCTGAAAATTCCGATGGTCCACCGTGTGATTTGGGATTAGTGGAACGATTGTTGCGTACTCATCCTGTATGGTTCTTGCCAGGAATACAACGTTCTGGAGCAGTGCACTTTTTGCAGGGCAAAGAGGAAGGGGTAAGTTTACTTTTATTTTTTTGTTAGAATCTATCCTAAAGGTATATCTACGATGTATAGTAACTTTTTGAAGAACACAAAACAGGATGAGTAGAAATACAAGTTGGGAAAAAAACATACTTTTTCAATCCTTTTTCCACTTCAAAGGACTTTGATTTTGTTTGGTTTTTGTGTGTGTTTGGCAGTCTGACATGTGGTATGTTTGGAAAAATCCTTTGACAGAAAGTTATTTTTTGAAAAATGTCATCAACAGAAGGAGTTTTTTTTTTTTTTAAATATTTGCAAGTAATTATCAATCAAAAGGCGGAAATTGTTTTTGTTATCGTTCTTTGAAAGTTCTCTTTACTAAACTTACATTATGCACAAACTGATGTAAGGCTTTCTGTATTGAGTTAGAACTTTAATGCATTGTACTATGTAGAAGATTCTGCTGTTTATTTGTATTCCTTTTTAGATACAAAACCATTAAAGTCCTCTTCTCTCGTATTCAAATAAATTTTCATTCCAGAGTCCTCTTTAGGTCCTTTGTCCATGAGCAGGGTGTTTCTTTCCTGTGATTTATTTATGTTTTTTTTTAGTTTACATTTATGCTTTGATATGAAATACTTTGGGTATGAAAAATAATATTACCTTAGTTTCAGTTTCCATATTGTTTGGTCTTGAAAATTAATTCATGTGTCGAAGTCGAAATTGCTAGGTTTTGAAGACGGGGTTTTCAAGCGTTTATGATTATTCTTAAGGTAGCTGACATATTTCGAGAAAGGAGAATAGTCAAATCGGCCTAAATATCCACCAAGAACGAGCCCTAGTTCAACGACTCGCTATATAAGGAGTAATTTTTACCATGACAAATACACAATGGGAGTCAAAAGTTATATCAAAAAATTAAAATACGAAAGTTTGTACTTATGTACGTGCATTGGAAGTTAACTTCTCCATCTCATCCTCAAAGCTTATCTCTTATCTTATCTCCTCACACTTCCATATGATATCTATGATTCATATGATCATGACTCATGAGCTGACACATCTCCACTTCCTTTAATCTTCAAGTTCATGCATTCTTGTATCTATTGAATACGAAAATGTACTCTATACTTGGCCGTAACTTGGCGCAATAATTTAAATAACTCTATGTTAATCGGACTATTCAACTGCATAGGTCTCGTTTGTCGAAAACACGTTTAATTTTTTTTTTTATGAAAATGTACCTAACCTAGCTATACAATTTTGGGTAGTAATCATTACAAAAAAGGTCCATTACGATTACATGTAATTGAAAATTTTCAATGACTGATTACATGTATTTGTAATTGAAAATTTCAATTACAATTTACATGTAATTGAACAAAAGCAATTATTTGATTTAATTACATGTAGTTGGAAAAAAGTAATTGAACTAAAAAAAATATTGGAAAAACAGTTATGATTACTTTTTTTGTAATCACTAAACACAAATGAATTGACTACACAAAATAACAATTCCATTTAACAAGATGTGAAAGATGAAGCTTGTTCACATCTTGGGGATGGGAATGTATGCCCATTTGCCTAACATGAACTTAGTAAATGGTACGGAAAAGTTTTACCTTCATATCTTGTTAATGATATTTGATATTTTGTGTAATCAATTACATTTATGTGTAATGATTACAAAAAAAGTTTTCATTATTGGTTTTTTTAATCACTTTTTGGTTCGATTACTTTTCTCCAATTACATTAATTAGTAATTGGAAATTCTCAACTACAAATTACATGTATAATTGTAATTGAAAATTTGCAATTGCAATTACTGATTACAATTACAAAATGTAATAATTACTTCCCAACTCTGCTATTACTTCCCAACTCTGCTATACACAAATACATATACATGCAAAATAAGAGTTTGGTTTTGAAGCTAGACGTCTTGGAGTTACGAATGCTTTTGAATTAAAATAAAATAAAAGCACAAAGTCTAAAACTGTGATTATACTGTTAAAACTTTGTACTAAAACAGATAAGGTTAATATTACGGTAGTCACAAAAAGATACATTTAAGATCGAAAACACCCTGTTGTTACCTAGGTCTGCTGAAAAAGTTGTTCTGTGCCTCTGTCCGGCAGCCTAAAAAGTATTCATTTGTATATAGTTTTGTTTATTTTATGTACTTTGACTATAGAACGACAGTTTCTTGCTATGCAAATTTGTTTTAAGCCAAAGGACAATGACTCGAGTGATATATTATGCATTCTGGTGTTATAAAGTTTAAGAGAAGAAAATGTAGATGTCCGATTTTCAAAGAGGAGTTTGGGTAGGAGGATTAAAGCAAGTTGTTTTGACACAACTTGTAGAGATGTTTCTCAAGTGGTCATTTGAAATTGTCAGAATTCTCTTAATTTATACGTTCAAACAAAAATTTCATTCATTTAATAGAAATTTGTTTGTTTTAAAGTTCTTCGAAAATTCGTTTTGAGCGAATTGTAGAAGGAACTCGAATGATTATTCCACTTAATTTTCTTTTGAAAAAAGTCTAGACAAAAGAATCACAGTCTAGTAAAATACTCGAAGCAAATTCACTGTTGACACAAGGTTCGTCATTAAAAACGTTAGAACGTCAATAGGCATCATATCGTCGTCGTTCTATGAAAACTGTCTAACTCTATTTTGATTTCATTTTGAGACATCGGTAATTTTCATAGGTTTTTACTGACCAGAACTTGAAAATGTTTGATTTGAAGAAACGTTTCGCTTATAAATACGAGTAGACTAACATAAGATTAAGACGCCTTTTATAAAACTAAAATGTTCATATTTTATTAAATATATCGTTTTTACGAAAAATTCCTCGGTTCTAAAAAGTGGAGTTAGGGAGTTTTCACTGAACGGCGACGATGTTATTTAAAATGATTATTTACATTGTACCCATTAGCCCAGTAAGAATGAACATTACATTGTGCATTTGGCATCACAAAAAATTAAAGTTTCTTTTTCTAATCGTTAGCGAGATCATTAGTTCAATTATACTTTCTAGAACTCTTGCCCAAGGCCTGCCATTCTAAAATAAATAAAAATAAATAAATTTGGTGCCGGAACTGTTCGTGGAGAACCAGGGCCTAGTGAGTTACAACTCTCAACCTTTCCTGTGTGCGTGTTGTTGGCAGGAATGGAGGGCACCTACAATTTTTTGCCGAGCCCGAACGGCTAGATGAAAAGCACTTATTCATGACAAGTATACTCTTGGAGTATTTGTCAGTTCCTCGCTCCAAGAGGCAGTACCTCGGGAAAAATATTTCTGTTTTTGGATGGCAGCGACTGGGAATCGAACCCAGATCTTCGGCATGACAGTCCAACGGACTAATCATCATGCCACGAGGTACTACCGGCCGGCCATTAACGACACAACACAAAAATGGTCAAATTGGAATTTTCGTAGTTAATTGTGTGCAAATTAAATCATTTTTGATTTTTACTCAAGTTTGTCACTAGAAAGAGCTATTGGAGGGGGGGTGCGTAAATAAATTAATAGAATTCCTGTTAAAAAACAACTTTTCGCTAAGTTTTTATTTTAAAGTTTCAACCAGAAAACTTTAAGTAAAATAATTGAAATAATATTCGAGTGCCTACTTTCCATGTGGTCATAGTTGAAATAATATTGATAGACAAGCACTAGACAGCAGACATATTGAGATAAAATTAAATCGCCCTCTCAAAGCTTGATATATCACTAATGACCACCCAGACCACATCTGTCGCTAATTATTGTGAATGAATACTTCAATTGGAGTTGGTCGGCTCTGATTTTATTTTATTTTTTTACCCTTCTGCCAGCCATCATCATGGTATAACTACACTGCCTATTGTGTAAGCCCCCACATGATTGATAAAGACCCATCATCAAACATATGCTGCCCTTCTGGTGCTCACAGTTTTGTTGGCTCAACAAAAAATCAATTAATTGTTTTTTCTTTCTTCCAACACTGATTGGTTTTTAATTCTGCAGTTTTAACATTTTATTTATCCCCCTATATAGCCGCCTAGAAGAGTTCTGGCTTATTGATTAATGCTTTGAACTGACCCTCCTCTCCAAAAACCGAGTACCTACAATAAAAAGTTTATTTAACACCGATCAGTGCTGAAATGTACCAGCAAATTTCCAGGCTTTTACGTTCCGTCAACATTCATTAGGAATTTTATATCCCACTCAAAGAGGTTTTTATTTTATTTGTAGCGCTCCCTTATCGGGAATTTTACTCACACCTGACCATCCATCATCGGTATCTGACAAAAACAATACAAATCCCTAACCGAGTTGGTGTGAGGATGCGATGATACAAAACGATGACGACCCTGAATCCAAGTAGCATTTTGTAAAGCTCTGCAAATAGCCAACGAACACAATAGAAACACACCTCAAACTCTTATATTTATGTACATTCATACATATATGCAGAGAGCCGTGATGGTAGATTATGGAAGTTTTCCCAACTGCTATATTTGCAGGATGATACACAACACATACCACATTCTGCAGAGATACACAAATTCCCTTAACATATCTGGGATGGGGCTTATAGAGGCATTCCGTTGGTTCTACCTTAAATTCGATATCGCAACGATCCCATTGTTTGTTTGGTTAATTGATTGCAATTTGTATATAAATACACTTGTGAAGTTCCCTAAAGATACATTCCTGTTCAATTGAATAGGTTTGAGGTTTTTTCTTTTTAAATTCAGGATAATTGAATGGAAATATTTAAAACTCACGTTTAAGTCCAGTCAATCTGGATTATTTTTTAATAAAAGATTGGGGAAGCAATTTTTTCTTGATTTCGTAAAAGTCCCATACAAAAAAGCTTAAGTCCAAATTTTCGACCTTCAGCTCCTTGCGGGGTTACCACTTATACTATTTCAAATAGTTAATTCGTTTTTAACGAATAATATCCGTAATTTTAGATTTATCGAAAGGATAAAAACGCATTCCTAACAGGAGTAAGTACGCCAAATTTACAAACGAAGAGCACATTTTTTATTTTTGAGTTTTGAAGGAAGCTTAAATCCAAATTTACGACCATCAATTGTTAACAGTGTTGCCTTTATCTTGAATTAAGGAGAGTGAACTTGTTTTTTTTTTCATAAATAAAATTCATATTTTTAATTTTATTGGAAAAAATACAAATGCATTCCTGGCAAGAAGAATACAAAACTAAGCGATAAATGAAGCCGACATATTGTTTATTCAATTTACGTTCAGAGCTACTTAAAAATGTTCTTAAAGTTTAAAAATCGTTAACTTACATTTTTTCAGTCCAAACAGTTGTTTACTTACTGTAGCACCTGAAAGACTTCCAAGCGCAGCATCACACATAAAATATTGCAAGAAAAATTACACCTTCCTAATTTTCTTGTTTTGAATCAATAGCAGGGCTTGGTTGTTAGTTGTGTAACAGAATTTACTCTTTCACTCAAGATGTGTGATCTTTAAAATAAAAAGTATATAGGTACTTTAATTTTTCGTACTATTGTATGATGGGTTTGAAATATTTTGTTTTGTTTTTGTTATGTATGGGGAATTTGTGATAGGATAAAAAGATTTATCTAGCATTTGACAAGATTGCCCCTACCGAAGCCTTTTCAGTGCCTTGACTAAACTTGACAAAAACCAGATATTTTTCCGGCCGGGCATTTATGTATTATTTACTCTTACAACAAAGAGTGTTTTTTTTTTACTCTTACAACAAAGTTTTTTTTAGAGGTATAGAACTTTAAGTTGGCAACACTATTTTAAGTCAAGTGATTTATTTTTAGCTTGGTTTGGCATTTCAACATGAACGATAGGATTGACCACTTGGAGGACAACATTCCCCGTGTTATTGCCGATACACAGCCACAAATGTTAGAAAAAGGCCTCGAAAATTTGACCTCCAGATAAGACTACTTCCGAGCCAGCCATGGCGGTCATATGCCAAAAATCATATTTAAATTATAATGCCATGGATAAAATAATTTGTTTTTACCTTTCCAAAAATATAAAATTTTCTAACAAGTATATCATCCTGATTTATTGAAAATAATTTCTTAGGCTTCTACTTCCCCGCTTTTGACTTTTGAACATTCATATCTCCATTCCTTTATTTTTTTCGATTTTTTCATTGCACCTACTACTTTCTTGTAATTGCATAATCTATTGAATAAAGAAAAAAAAATCTTTCTATCTTCCCTCGTTTAGAAAATAGCCAAAACCGAGTTCACTCTTTAAATCAAGATTTCGGAAACCATGCAAAAAGTTGATGGTCAAAAACTTGGGTTTAAGCTTTCTATAAAGTACTTAAACGATGACATCTTCCCCAACGTTTAATTAAATGTACATAGGAGCTATGACTAAATACACTTGACTATAGAGGGCGGGTCAAAAAGTCCGTGACTTTTTGAATTTCTGACCTCTTTACTGAAACAGCAACACTGCTCCTGTCAACAGGCATCTGTCAGTTGACTCCTGTCAAAATTTAAACTAGCTGCGTCAGTTAGTTTGTGTTTGACAGACTAGTCTGTTTTATCAGACTACTCACTAATTTGAGGAGAAAATGGAAAAAAGTGAATTTCGTGTGCTTATTAAGCATTATTTCTTGCGAAAAAAAAACCATAACCGAGACCAAGGCTAGGCTTGATAAATACTATGGGGACTCTGCACCATCGATTTCAATGGTAAAAAAGTGGTTCACTGAATTTCGTTGTGGCCGTACAAGCACTGAAGATGCCGAACGTCCTGGACGCCCAGTTGAGGTCTCTACACCCGAAACAATCGAAAAATTCACGATATGGTGTTGGCCGCCCGAAGATTGAAAGTGCGAGAGATTGTGGAAGCCGCAGGGATCTCGCATGGCTCAGTGGTTTCAATTTTGAATGATCACTTGGGCATGAGAAAGCTTTCCGCAAGATGGGTGCCGCGTTTGCTCACAGTCGACCACAAACGCAATCGTGTAACAACTTCACAGGAAGGTTTGGCGTTGCTTAATCGCAATATGGAGGAGTTTTTGCGCCGTTTTCTAACCGTGGACGAAACATGGATCCATCACAACACACCAGAGACCAAACAACAGTCAAAACAGTGGGTTTCTAAGGGTGAATCGGGTCCAAAGAAGGCCAAGGTGGGTTTGTCAGCCAATAAAATTATGGCGACTGTTTTTTGGGATGCACGCGGGATAATCCACATTGACTACCTTCAAAAGGGAAGAACAATCAATGGGGGATATTATGCCAACTTATTGGACCGATTCAATGACGATTTGAAAAAAAACCGACCTCATTTGGCCAAGAAAAAAGTTCTGTTCCACCAAGACAATGCAAGGGTGTACACATGTGCAGTTGCCATGGCAAAAATCCATGAATTGGGCTATGAATTGCTCCCTCATCCACCCTATTCTCCAGATTTGGCTCCGAGCAAATACTTCATGTTCCCAAACCTGAAGAAATGGCTTGGTGGAAAAAGATTTGACTCCAATAATGAAGTCATCTCGCAAACAAAGGCCTATTTTGAGGACCTCGACAAATCATTTTTTTTGGAAGGGATAAAAAATTGGAGAAGCGTGGGACAAAGCGTATAGAGCTCAAGGGAGACTACGTTGAAAAATAAAATTATTTTTTTATCAAAAAATCTGTGTTTTATTCCAAAAGTCACGGACTTATTGACCCGCCCTCGTATTTAACGAACGTGAAGCCGTGAGCACACACCACACTCCTTTCACTGCATTATGCCAATGTCGTCGAAACAATATTGAAGTAAAATTGTATTAGAATTGCGTAATGCTGCAGAGTTTCTTTTTTAAGAAATTTCAGTTTAGTTTGTAAAAATTAAAAACCATTCCTTTCGAAAATCAGTTTGAGGTTTTGAAATTACTATTTCCAAATTGATCTACCCCTGGACTAATTGTTTGCATTTATAACTTTTATATTTTTTTTACGACGGCCCTGGAAATATGCAGTTTTTGTGTTTTCGCAGTACACTTTCTTGTACGTCCATACGTTTACACTGAGGTGAACATGGATTTCTTGTAAAAGGTTTCTTTTACTGGTCTAAGCTAGGTTTTGGATATATTAAGAAGACACCGCTGTGTTAAAACAGCTTATCAAATTCACTTTCTTCTCTGTGGACTTTTTGTCATTGACCCAACTGTAACCTATTTAAAAAAAATAAGTTGAACCTGTTCAATTGAACAGGGCTGTGTTCATATACCTAGTAGGTATGTAAATTGGCATCGAAATGTTATCCCTTATTTAATAAATTCTACATATCCACGAAACAGAGAAAAAATGATTTCCTTTAATTAAGCATCGAGCAAAATTCATGAAGGAATGCAAAATTTTCTTTTTAATTAAGAACTGGTATTCGGTTTTTTTTATTACAAAATCATGTGTTATGTTTTTTTTTTTTTTGAGTAATGATATTTTTAATTTAATCACACCATTTGGATGGTATAATTGGACAAATGTGGTGTTTCAATTGGAGAATTGGCCAGAGCTGATTCGTTTTATAGGTTTTTATAGAAGCAAGAATGGGAAGTTTGATGTGGTTGCGGTTCGCCACGCGCTGCTTTAATGAGATTGTGAACCACAAAACGAAAATTTTCGAATATACCTATTAGTAATTTCGGATTATGGAAATTCGTTTGAGTTTATATAGCGGTATATTAGGTAGATACCTTTAGTATTATTGAATAAGATAATGCTTTTCATTTTAATTCTTGGGGAAAACAGTTTAAAGCTATTTACAGAATTTATAATGAATAGGAATTGACGCAAGCTGTGATGTTCTTTAATATTCTCTACCGACTACAATTTGCGCCAGCTACGCCGCTGTTTAAACTTTATCGCGCATTTTCTTCACAAAGTTCTAATCGTCTAAATATTTAAAGAAATAAAGGGTTTTACAATAAGGACGTGTAGATTTAAAATTGAATTAAAAAGTGAGAAATCAACGAATTTTTTTAAAATTAATTTTGATGTTCAACCAAGTTCAAGTGTCCGCCGCAGCTTCAATGGGTTATGCGCATCCGATAGGTGAATTTTTTGTATAACTCTAGCACATACTTAGATCGGGCTGAATATGAGCTAAGACATATTGACTTTGAGGGCACCAATCGTTGGCATGTTGTTGGCATGAACCTGCGACCACAAAGAACAGCCAAAAGAAGGTGTAATCGCATAATCTTGCCGTGTTGTCTTCGTGAGATAAGCATGCCTTTCAAGTCGCTCGTGCAGAATGTCTATTTCGTCATCAGTTGTTTGCTACACATATTGTGCTGTCTTCTGTCATCTAATCATCGACCAGAAGTGCTCTCGAGTGGTGGTGATGGCAATGCAGTCAGCTGTTTCAAAGAAGTAGGAACCGATCTTGCACCCAGCTCTCACAATTCACGCGAAACAGTGTCTTTCTGCAGAAACTTTGGTACTTGGTGGAACTCAAGTGGATTGATTTCATCCTAGATCCGCGAATTTTGTTATTGACGTACCGCGCTCAACCCACAAATGGCCTCGTCGAAATCAGGTTTCTCTGCTTCCAACTGTGCCTGATTTGGTACCAATGTAGGCCCAAGTCTTTACCAAGTATTCTGAGAAAACCGGGTTGCTGTGTCAGCGGAATTAATTGTCGTATGGGTTCTTCTGCACACTCTTAAATGGCTTTCACATGAGCTGCGAATTGTGAGTAGTTTCGGGTTTTGACATTTCTTTCACATGAGTGGTCGCCGACAGAAGCGAATTGTTATGAAAAATAAATCAGTAAACTGGGTGCTTACAAAAATTTGAGGTTAAATTCGAGCAAATCTTTCATTCGCAGATATGTGGAATGCGTCCTGATGTTGTGGGTTGCAAATAAGTGATGTTTGGCAGTTTGCAAAAAGTATCTCGTTGGTCGTGTAGAAAATATAAAAATTCAAAACACTTTAAACTAATTTCAGGCCGTGGTTTCATTTTAAAAATGTAGATAGGATCGTTTAATTAGTCTGGCGAAAAGTAAAAACAAGAATTTGTTGATATTTGCACTCGGAATTGCCTAAACAAATTTATTCACATTCGCAGTTTGCAGCTCACGTGAAAGACACTTTACAGACAGTTGTGTAGTTTTCGGCAGATCCTCCATTATTTTTCATGTACAATTTTTGGCTGATGGTCACTGAACCTTTTATCTCGATTTTGACCACGAAACGTTGAACATTCGACTGGGAAAAACGACCTTTTAAACTGCTAACTGGGTCCAACGTGTCTTATTAATGTCGTTTTCGATTGGACTGTTCTATTACTTTTTGATTCCAATCGACACACACTACCTATTGACGCCATTTTACAAAATGGCTTCTTCAAGCACTTGCCACTTTTGACAAGTAATATGATGAAAAGTTGTATGCGTATGAGTTCCAAATCAATTCCTTCTTGAAATCGGGAACAGAAAAAGAAAAGTTGAAGTGAAAATGGAGTAGAAAAGGAGTACTCCGAACGTCTAATCGAAAACGACATAAGTTTTATCATTTGCACGTGTTGCGCGAAGATATAACTTGCCATGGAGAATTATATTTAATGTCTCAAAAATCCAAACACGGAAATTAACAACAAATGAAATAGCATGGCATCACGAACTTTCTGCCAAAATATACGCGATTGGAAATCCTCTTTAAAAAAACGAAATAGTATTCTGGCTTTGATTCAAAACAATAATCCAAACAGATTGAAAATTCGTCCCGACTATTTGACTTGGATTTATCAATTTAGCTTGAGAATACTCAGTACGCAAATAAGAATTTGCATTTAACTAAAATAAGTGTGTCCATATAAAAGGGACAACCTTTAAATCGTTAACATTTCTTTTTTCTATTCATCCCTTAAATTTTTCTTTAGCAAATTGCATTTGTGAGTAAATCAACTTATCAAAATCTTTTTAAAACCACAAAGGGACTCTAAATACGTCAATTTAGCTCAAGCGCTTTGATTAATGTTCTTAGGGCTTATTTTCTCGCCACTTGACACCCCATTTCATGTCTTAAATTTGAGATAAATTCTCTCCCACAGGGAACGTTTCTATTCGCATCATGCTCTTTGATTGGTTCTATAATAGATACTCGTTAGTTTTTATTTAATCTCGCAACTGTCTCTTATTATACGTGTGTGTCTTTGCACATTTATGTTGATACAATTTTAAGGATCCGCTTGGGGTCCCTTTGTATATGACGTAATTAACTTCTCGCATTCGACCGACTGAGACCAATTTTCGCACATAATAGCTTTCATTGAAGACTCAAAACAGGTACGCAGCCGGTTCTAAGGGTACTTTTAGTCTGTCCTTTCTTTCTTTTTATTACCAATTTTATGTAAAGAAGCTTATAATAAAACCATAATGCAATACATATTCAATTCACACACAGTTCTTGTCATCCCTTTGCTCATATACGGATCATAATGTACACACTTAAGAGACACATATAGTATAGGCAGAGGTACCCTTTCTTGAGGCCATTAAGATTGAAAGCTTTCAATTATTTTTGTGTTAATATTTCATTAGCGAAACATCACATAAAAAGGATGTGAATGGGGAGACATTCTGATCCTGAATGTGGAGTGGAGTGAATCAATGTTTGTCGTTGTTGTGGTTATTTCCCTTTCCTTGGCAAATTATATGCATGAAAAAAGATGTGTGGAAAAAAGGACAAAAAGCCATTTCTCCCCTTAATGATGATATCCAATCGTTAGGAAAAATTGCAATAACCTCTGTCACATAAATCTCTGTAACATAGCTCTCTTGTTGCTTGCTGTCTCTGGACTGTGATTTTGTATATTCGTTGTGTGTAGTCAGTCATAGTCTAGACCAGCCTAGCAGGAACTATTGTCTGTTGGAGATTTTTTGTCAATGGAGGCAGGAGCGGCTTAAGGGATTGAGTTTCCTGTCAGCAAACTTGTTCTCACATATAGAGAGTCCTGGATAAATGTTATCTCAACACATTGTCAAATTTGTGCTGTTGACATATTCTTAAAACCCCCTAAACCGAGGCCCATACGCTGTCACTCCATTCTTGTTCTCTTAATATTGCTCAATAGAAAGTAGACATCCGTCCCCGACGAATGGCCATCCTATTGAATATATTGATGAGGTTTATTGATTTTTGTGGCCACCGCTGCTTTAAATGCTCCAGGAAAAAATAGATGAACAGCGGTCGTTCGTCACCCCTCAACGTAGTTATGATTTTATTTTGTGTCCCCTCTCTGCTATGTTTAGATGATTGCTCCTGGAAACGGTTTGGTAATGAACAACGAGGCAGAGTTAGTCAAAAGGACAATAAGGTTGCTGTTTGTCATCATGCTACTACTATCTCTTTCGTCTGGACTCTGGAGTTCAGGTGATAAGCCCATTACATCAATGAAAGCCAAAATTTGATGATGAAGTGGGCATTTCGCATTGTTCATCTAGACAATATGAATGCGTTTTGATTTTTCATTCATCCCGAACCAATTATTCGACTATTTCTTCTTCTTTTTTTGTACTTGCTACGGATTTGGATTACGAGATGGTTGTTTGGAGTTTTAATTAGAATTTTTTTATGTGGGCTTGAGATCTCTATTAGACGAGTGGCTTCTGATGTTGTTAATCATGATTAAAATTTCTAGTCCAAATCGGATTTCATTGGGATTTATAGACTGACTCTGTGGTTATTATAATTTTTTTTTATTCTCATCCAGATGGTTTTATTCTTCTATTCTTGCAATGGTTGGTAATTAGTGAGGATTTTATATTGAAATAAAAAACGGGAAAAATCACAGAGTATTCAACTTTTTGGATGAGAGAGTTGTATCTGTGCAAATTATAAACTTCCGCTGCTTCTGCATTAATTTAATTAAAACAAAAAAACTACGCCCATCCAGAGGGGTCGTGATAGTCGGGGAATATAGTAGCAGCAAAAGAATTTCATGCAGCTATCGCATGCAATAATAATACTACTTCATCAGACATATATTGACATGGAACAAACACAGAAGAGGAAAAGATGAAAAATCTCAATTTAGGTCGTAGAGTCAATGAATGGTCCTCCAGCAATGTGAAAGGAGTTGAAATGCATTTTATGTATGTTTTTTGACTTTGCTCCATTGATATTGCAAAAGCATTTGGTTTTCAATCTGTAGAAGTACATATATTCTACGGAAAATAGCTTTCAGGGCTTGGTTTAATATTTTGCGAATAAATAAATATTTCATTGCACTTTCAAGCAACTCACATAGAAAATTTTTAAAACGTAAAAAAAGATTAACTGAGATTTTATACTTTTTAATAAAAAAAAAATAGTCCGATGGTTGTTTATATTCTTGAGGGGATTTTCATTAGTAATGCAATAATCAGTTTTTCATTGTTAAGATAAATCATAGGAAACGTTCGACATCTTGGTTTAATGAGTGAAGAAGCCATTTGGCTATTTATCGTTTGGCTTTATAGGTTCTTTATACTCTTGAAATTATTACGCCAAACCTCCAAAAAAAAATGGCTTTTTGTTTGCACCTTTAGGTAATATGGGCAAAACAAAAACCGAAGTAGGAAAGACTTATGCTGTTTTCGATTAGATGCTTGGAGTACCCTTTTTCCACTACTTTTTCACTCCTACTACTCCAAATGACTTTAAATATGAGAAATCTGTACAGAATATTGTAGGCGGGTAAAAAAAATCCCGTACGACAGTTTTTGGTACCTACTCCTGCTACAGCTCCAGTTGCAGCACTCTATTCTGTTCAGGCAGTTATTCGTTCAAAGCCAAGCTTTAAATAAAATGCACGACTGGATCGCACGTACTAGCTTATTTTGTTTAAGTCAGAGGTTGAAAATAAAACTCAACCTTTTGGAAGGTCTTGAAAATTTTGCTTACCTGCCGACATTTTTAAAAATGGTCACTGAATAACCAATTAACTTTAAAAGAACTTTTTTCGGTTTATCTCAGTGAGAAACTTTTATTTCGATTTTTTTTTTAAGTTTCGGTAAACCACTAACCACATATCGCTGGGAGAAAAAAAACTCTACATTTCAAAGAATTATTTATGATTCATTGTTTTAACAGTTTTTAAGCAAAGTTAAGTGGAAGTGCAGTGATCGTGAGAGACTCTTTTTCGTTTTTCGTCTAAGAGTCTTTACACGTCTGCGTTTACACACAGTTTTGTCGTTTCTTGCCATAATGTTCGTCTCGCCGTGGGCGTTTAAATATGGTTTTATCATTTGTGGCTATGATGTTCATATTGTCGGGGTCTCGCCCTATGAATTTTGACAAGATTTTCTAGTTTATGGTTATAGTGTTATCTCGATATGGCCTTATTTGACAAATTTATTTAAAGGGATCTTTTAAGGATAGTTAACAGCTTTTTTTGAATGACAGGTTCTTGGGGGCCAGCAACTTGAAAAATGAAGCTTTAATGAAACTTATTACTTTAATAGTCAGACCTTAGCGAGACAAAAGCGAGGCGATGATAGGACATGCACAGTGATAAAAACCACGTGGAGGTATCACAGCGAGACCAAAGCGAGACTAAGTTCAAAATTTTAAGAAAATCGCTGCAGTGGTTAAGGTTGTAGATCGCGGTACAGACAGAACTATGCCGACGACTTTTTCGAGTTCTCTATCATCGTAGTTTTGTGTTTGATTGTTATCACCAATTGTGTAGTTTATTTTTTTCATCAGAAAGTTCGCAGGCAGAGTTCGTAAAATATCATTCGCGAATCATAAAATACGGATCCTTTTCATTCTTTATCGATTTTCTCACGATCCATACAAAATATAATTCGCGAACGATAAAATTTTCGACCTATAAAAATGTTTAGTTTTCTTACTAGATATTGACAATTTTTTGAGACCCCATGTTTTGAAATTCTGTTAATTTCATTAAAATCGCTTAAGGATCAACGAAGTCGCAAAATGTTGACACTTTTTTTAAACACACTGATTCGAAAATATTTTGTTGCTTTTCTAATTTTGTGTCAACTTTCTCCTTTCGTAAAAATATATTTTTCTTTCTTATTTGAACGGATCTTGAATGGATTTTCAATAGTTTCCGCGTGATAAATTCGGGATCGAACCATATTTTACGGATCGCATCAAATTTGATTCGATCGTGATAACGAATTTTATTTTGAAAGATCTGAAAAATAAGATTCGCGATCGGATTAAAATAAGAATTTGCTTTTGAATTTTTCAAGAGAGAACGAATCATAACGTTCTCCGAACATTGCTGAAAAGCGATTTGGTTGTTTCACGAAATCTTTAATTCCATTTAAAACATCCATAGAATAAGACCTCCTTAGTAAGCCTGAAATGGCTTAAAAATTTGAAACCAAAACAAATTCTGTTTATATTGAATCATTTTGAATGAACATTAACAACGAGTTTTTGATTCCATCAAGCTTATATTCTGGAGTTATAGCTAAAAAAAAAAAATTCTTTTGTAACAGCAACATCAGCAAGCGTTACAAATTGGTTTTTCGCTTGTATCCGGAAGTTATTCCATTGAATTGGGTGGTCCTTGAAAGTTCTTGCAATGCGTCTTTTCTTCATTGAAGGTGTTTCCAGCCTTAAAATCATTTAAAACAGATCAAAGCTGCTTTCCGTTACTGATAACTACTGTTTTTTTTAGCTAATTTTTTTTATAATATCTTGGTTTATAAAATTCACAACATTAAACTAAACGTCCACTAGCTAATTTTGGCATACTAAAAACTCCAATAAATATGCAACATTTTGTATTAGACGTACGAATAACTAGTTGGTTGTCAACAGTCAGTTTAACTAAGTTGTGTTTTCATCCATAAAAGACACGTGAAGTTCCAGAAAAATATATTGAAAACACGAAGTCCTTTAAGCATCTTCCACGATTCCATAATAATTGGACGTAACCTCTTATTTTAATCTAAAAAGCAAAACCGCAGAATCTTCCGTCCCGCTGAAGATTTCATTAAAAGTTATCATGAGTCATACACTCTGCAGTCTGCTCATCTAGCAATATTAAAAGTTTTTCCTTTTTTTTTATTTAATGACAGACCATTTAACTGGCGAGTGGGTTTTTCGTTTAATGATATCAAACACAACCATTAAAATCTCTACAAAATCTTAACCGATCGTTAAAAATTAAATTAAGTTTCAGTTCAGCTAGAATAGTCAGCGGTTACGGCATAGCTTCATGATGATTATCTTTGCGGCTTAAGCCTCGCGGCAATTTCATTTCCACTTTAACGCAAAACCAGTGAAAATATACTTAGTATACCTACTTGACTTTTATGGTGATATGGTGACTGTTTGTCTGTAGCCAGAAAGTAAGCATTTTTACACAGTGTGTGATTTAAATAAACTCAGATTTTTTCTTCGTCCTGAATCCATACTGAGTTCACATATAAAAACATACATATTTAAATGGATACATGGAACTATCAAGATGATGTTTACGTATGCATTACATCAACCGAATATATGCAAGACCATTACCAACTTAGAGGCATTTTGATTTGGTTCATATTTGGAATTCAAATCTTCTTTTAAATCGACTCAAGAGTCTCTCTACTCGTATACATATTGTAATGTATAGCTGCAAAAAGGATACAAATAGATGAAATTCCAAGGATTCAAGAGGAGGAAATGTTGAACTTAAACTTGAAACAGCTTTCGGAAAGTAAACGTTGCGTTGGTGGGTGATGATAAAGTGGCATTGAATGCCAAGTGTTTGTCCCTATACGCCTTTGATTGTAATAATTTTAACAGTTTTGCACATGAGAATAGATAAAGTAATCTTTTTTTTTTTAAGTCACTTACAAATTTGTGTTTTTATTTAGATAGATGGAACTTTTGAATTTAAATAGTTTTACAAATGAATGAACAAAAACAATTTGGTATGGTCAACTTTTTGGAAAAGTTTTTGTCCTTGAAACTTAGTCAAACGAAATTTGTATTTTGAAGTAGGTCTGACTCAGCTCTGAGTTGTAGATAGAATTTTCCTACAGAAGAATGGGCAAAAATATTGCAGCTGGTCCAAAAGTCAACACGATGTGTCATACGTCGTTGAAAAGGTTGTTGCGTGTACTTAATTTCATTACATGGCCTAGCCGTTAAGCTCTTAACCATGGCGTTAGTGAGATATATTTAGCTCTAACACATCGAAAAGAATAGTTACATAAATCAGCGTTTTTGGTTTCCAAATATCTCTCGAACAGCTGAAGTCAACAGTCTTTTAAAGAAGAAGTAAATGCAAAAATAATTGCTCTCCAAATTTTGTGGGATTGTGTATTGTTTCGGGCCGTAGTCCATCCTGGACTGTGACATCGGCATCTAAAGTAAATTAAGTAAGGTGTAAGTGCTGCCAGATCTACCTTTTATTTTTTTTTAATTTGAATGTCTTAATAAAAACGGCAGAGACTGTAGAAATGGCAAGTGCAATGGAACGTCTTTCACTGAATTAAACAAATGCCCTAAAGGACGGAATTTTAAGGGGTTGAATTATTCTGGCAAAAGCCTACAACCACTTACACTCCCCGCACACAAATCCGGTATGAGCTGTGACAGAGCAGTACCGAGAACCGAAAAGCAAATGCAATTTTGCGGTTTCGCAATGAATTTCCAATTGATTGAACAGAAAACTAAATTTGTACGATTCCGGTCCAGTGGTTTATGGCACAGGACCATGTCCCGTAAGGAGCATCAGGGCATTTCCTGCTGTTACTCATCATTTGCATATAAATTCCTACATATACTCGTATATACAAAATGTGTTCGTATGAATGTATCGAATGTCTCTGTTGTATGTACGTCAGATCAATCAATTTCAATCATTTCAACGGCAAGCTGTGCACGCAGGAAGCTCAATTAGTGCTTGCATCACAGACATACACAATTATTTTTTTGATATACTCATGTTTGAAATTTCCAAATGAAAATCCTTTAAAACATAGCTAGCAAAAGTACTGGTTTCAAGAGTGAAAGGCATTCCCAAAAGTGTTTGGAAAAAGTTTTGATAGCTTTTGGTATGTAAACTACTGGTCCTGAGGCGAGGCGGCTTATCGCTGGATCCATTTGGATAACGGCCAAGTCGCATAATTTTATCTTTATCTCTGGCCATACATCGGATGTCTGTCGCATAATTATAAGTCTGTTAACAGCCAACTGTTGGGTGGTCCAATGCAGATTTGCGGGTTCAGGGTTTCATTAAATTTTATGATACTTAAAGTTGAGAGAGTCGAGATAAATGTTTATAACATTGCATTTGGGGTGTTGCCAGACATTACGAACAAAGTTTATCTTTTCGCTTTCAGAGAGATACCTAACTTAATTTCATCAATTTCAAGTCCCTTCCTTGATGCACGTACAACAAACAGGGAATGCCAGTTTGTATGTGGACATCCGTCTTTCAGAGAATATTTTATCTATCACCTAACACGTCCCGGTTTCATTATCTACTTTTGTCACTTTGTGTCCAAAAACTCAAATACTAGTGACAGACCGGGTCGATTCCATCATCGGGCATGTGTGGGCGAAGCTCTGCTCGGAGGATGTGACTTGCAAAATTATGATTATGTTAATTATTATTATTTGCCTTTGTTGTGTGTGCCGTTCTGGACGCACATGGACAATTGAATAATTCAAAGTGTAATCTTGTTTGAGAATCTCTCCAGCATGCCGTCGTATATTGTGTTCATTTGTACAATGTTAACTGTGGATAGGCTATTTCAGAACAATAAGCAAATGTTTCATCGTATTCCTATAAAACTGGCAAGTTCTCTCTGATGTGGATGATCATGATGGTGATGATGTACATTGGCAGTTTAATCGAAGCAATTGTATGTCCTGATGAGAACGAGTTATATATGCCAGAATGAATAAATTTAATTTGATGGGGATTTTAATTGGAATTGGATTTTTTTTAATAATATTAACAAGAAATTTGTTGCTGCATGAATGAACTGCAGACTAATTATGGGACAGGTGGTTATTATTATTATTAATTTTAATGTTTTTTGACATTTATTGAGTTTGTTTAATTAGACACACAATTGATTTAATTTGGTTGTGAATAAGATTTTACTAATGTGGATGATTTTTGGTTTCATGTTGATAGCCGCAAGGTGATTTTTTTTATATTAAAATTGTCTCTTCATCGAATATGGGGCCTTTTAAAGTTTCTTATCTTCTTAGCTGAGCTTTTTTGAGGACTTTTTTTTATACTATCTCTGTCACGAAAAGGTAAATTTTGTGAGCTACCTACCTAAAATTATACTTGAGTAAAAAAAAACATATATTTCTGTTAGAAAATTCATTAAAGAAATTGGTCGTATCTCTATAAATTGTTGAAAACTCAAGTGAATCTGTCTTGTGTCTCAGTTCAATAATTATTATTATTTATTATACTTTACTTACTTAAGTGTATATACAAATACTTAATACTGCTAAGCAGCTATATGTTGTGCATTTACAAAAAAAAAAGCTTCTTCACTCAGAAAAAATTAGCTGATGTCGAGGAAAACAGTGACAAATTAAAATAAGCTTTTTTTTGTTGACAAAAGTCTGGTATACTCAGAAATTCTTAAGACAAGTGCGAAAATCTCATTTAATTAAAATTTAAGCAATTAAAACATAAGCAAGAAACAAATTTTTATTTAAAAATGAAAAAATGAAACCACAGATTCCATTTTCTGTTTCTATTTTTTATTTAAGTAAATTTGTGTATTCCTTGAATTTCCATTTCAAAAGCAAAAGAATTACCTGCAACACGTGAATCCACAACAAAAAAAATATACTTCAGAGCTCCTGCCACTTTGACATTTTATTCTTAACCTCAACTCACCCCAGCAAAAAACCTAGTTCTACTTCAGGGCGAGTTGAGGGCGACTGCAGGTTTCAAAAAACACAGAATTTGCTCATGAGGGTTAGTTCAGGTTTTTCAAAAAAAAAAAAAAAACGCTTTGGGCGACTTCAAGGCTCAACGAACAAACCTTTTGTGTAATGTGAATATAAACGATCTTTCCAGTTTTCTTATTTGAGTTCCAAATAATTCCTGTTTTCTTATTTAAATTCCAAATAATTCCAGGACACTGCCATTTTTACTTCCACTCTCTCATTAAAATGGGTCTGTTTGGTTACTGAAAATTCGTACGATCTCGCACTACATTTCACAAATTCCTGTTTGTTAACAGGAAAAAAATGTAGGAAGGAGAGAGCCAAATGAGAGAACTTCCCATCCATGAAAAAGATTGCAAATTTCTGCTACACAAATTTCTCAATGCAGTAAGTTAACAACTGTCAAAACACGTCTGTGTGTTTTTTTTTCCTGTGTGTGTTTTAAGGTTTGTCTGTTGTGTATGATAGTGTGTGTCACGTTTGACGTTTTTTACACAAAATTGCTACAAAACTGGTCCAACGTGTTTGCTTACTTTGTTGCAAGTTTTCCTCATCTATGAAAGATTTTCCCCTTCTTTCAATAATAGGTGTGTTTGTAAACACACACAATTGTGCCGCGAAATTTTCAACAAGTTTCCCAAACTTGTTTTTTTTTTTGCTATGGTTTCTGACAGCAAATTGTGAAAATTTCACGTTAACAAACATACCTAATTTAACAGTTTTTGAATTTCGCGCTACAAAAGCATGATACAACTAAACAGATAACGCCGTTCTGTTTTCTTTTTATTTCGTTCTGCGCATCTACGTCATCGACGCACAATTTTCCCTGATATTTTAGTTCTTTTTATAATAAAAATGTGTGTTCAGGATCCTAAAAACAAGTGCCTTGTTTTGAGGAAATGATATTTCATATTAAATTAATAGATTTTAGTCAAAAAATCTTTGTTCTATTAACCTCGGAGAAAATATTTGTGTGCGTCGATGACGTCATTTTGTGTGAAGGATGCGCAATGCGCTATCTTATTTAGTTGTATCATGCTACAAAAGTAACCAAACAAACTTAATATCAGCTGTCACCAACTCTCCTAATATCAGCAGGTCTTCGTCATCAAAAATTATTTTTTCTATTTTGTGCAAAAAGTATTTTAATTCCTGATATTGCGATGTTTTACTCTTATTTGAAAAATTTAATCATTTTGTTGGACTCAATAAGGTGTTTTTAAATGGGTATAAGAAGAAGAATATTTGTACATAATTTAACCCGTGTAGTACCTTGTGGCATAGTGGTAAGTGCGTTGGACTATCATGTCAAAGGTCTAAAAGACAGAAATATTTTGTCCGAGGTACTGCCTCTTGCCTTGCGAGGAAATGACAATTCCTCCAAGAGTATACTTGTCATGAAAAAGTGGTTCTCAACATTGATTAATTACATTTTGTTTCGTTCCGCCACTTATTCGTCAGCTTCAAACCTATCACTTTCAAAACGTACTGACACAATAAAGTCGAATGTAAAGCGAATCGCTTTTGAGAATAAGAAAATAAACATGCGTCATTGAAAGCGATCCGCCGCGCTTTTCAGAATAGACCCAAGGCAATAACCTTTTCAGGGACGTACATATTATGTATGAGACATTACTTTCGAGTAAAGAGACAAGCACCAAACGAGGAATTGCATTATTGTTCATTTTGGAGTTTTGAAACCCAATATATCGCGAATCCCAGAGCTTAGACCTTAACGGCGATATAATAGGTGTGTTCCACAACGAGTTTCAAACAGTTTGAAACAGCCAGATTAAGTGCAAACCCGTTCCGTAAGTGAAATTTTGTATTGGCCCGTCTAATCTGGCGGTCTGAAACTGTTTGAAAAAATTAAGGGAACAGGGTTAATTAAATAATATACCCGAAATAACCTTTCCAATAACATAATATGACACTTTCTTATTGAGCAGGTGGATCTTTGTTTACATGCCAATTCACCATTCTTGACAACTCTTTGGTCATGACAATCAATGTATGATCCGAAAACTCGACATCTATCGCCTATTTTTATACTTATTTCAAAGCAAAATAAATTTGTCAACCGTAATGAGAGTGTATAAGCAATCAGAACCCAAAACTGCTATCTAGCTTTGTTTTCGCTATATCATCTTTGAATTATTTTCAACTCGAAGCTTTTCAAAATGCATAAATATATAAATGAAGGTGTATAATTCTTTTTATACATACATACATACTTTATATTTCTTCCTCGTTTGCCCGAATAAATCATATTCACAGTTCAATGTATATTTCATCCCCGAATGCACTCCAAAGATTCCAATAAAAAAAACCCTTTCCTTCTACATACCACTTCTTTATCTACTACGCGTTCACTCACTGTCCTGTTCTATTTTATTTTCTCTACCCTTAAATTGTTCAAAATAGCGTAAAATCGAATTTCAAAATCTTGAACCGAAGTTTGAGAGTTTCAGAATTTGTATGCTTCTTGCAAAAAAAACAAAAAAAAAACAGGAGACTTTTCTTCTTCAAAAAATAAACAAATACAAAGATTTCGTTCTCCCATCATATTATCAGAATGTAACCGAGTTTAAATTAATCTTTAAAGCTGAAATGGACACCGATTTCTCTTTCATCTTCTTTCTATATTTATATTCTTGCTTCAACGACTTCCGAAATGTCCTTGTTGGTTGGGACTCCTTCAGCCTTTGAAGACCACAAATAAATTCTATTATATCCTTGCACACACTGTAAATCAAGTTGTGTTGAAAAATATCCAAACAAACCAAACTTCCTTAGCAGGATAAGTTTTCATTTTTTTCTTTCGCCTGCCTTTATAATAGTTGCCCTGGTCCTGATCCTGTATAGGATTTATGTTTTGCCAATAACACCCCCCGACCCATCCATGTCTCTTATTACTTTATTTGTTCCCTCTCGATATCTTATTTTCAGTTCAGACAAAAAAAAAACAGCAACAGCAGTCGATTATTTCGTAACTAACTAGTCCAGTGTATGAAGTTGGGTCTGGACTTGTGCCCTTTGGCGAAGTCCTTATATCCCGTTACTATGTCTGACCGGACTTGGACATGTTAAGTTAAACAATTTTTAAAAGAATAGAAAAAAGCTCTCAGTGTTAAAATTACCCGAATAAAAATCAAGGAGTTGCCTTCGCCTTGGGCGAGTCTTGAGTGTACCGAGTTGAAAATTCTTTTATTGAATTTTCTATTGAAAGAAGAAAGAAAGTTCTTTTCTTGCAACATTGGATACAAGAAGATTGCGATGCAATTTGTGCAAGAAATAAATTCGATAAGAATGGGTTTTTATCTGAAAAACAAACGAAATATTTTCAGTTCGGTTTTCCTCTTCAAAGTCACAGCAAAGAATAAGGTTGAGTAAATTAATTGGTAAACACCAAAAGCCTTGATAACTCATTGAGATTTATTGTCGAACATTGGAAGGAAAAAAGTAATTAATTTATTTTCTGGCAACCGCGTAGAAGAAGAAACGAAGGTTCAGAAACGCTTAGCTTTATGGAAAACTGCACAAATATAGGTAATATTAATTAAACTATGGTTAATTAAGCACTATTCTCCCTACGAACCCCACTTTATATACCCTTGTGAACACTTCCCATTGGATTTTATAAGTTAACCACTTAATTCGCAATCTACTGTGTTTACAAAATTTATCATTGTATTTCTTCTAACTACGAGTATAACCAAGAAATCTAAGTCGGATTCAAAAGACCGTAGATCTTACAGACATAAAGCAAAATGTCAATTGATAATTGCTCAATATTGGAATTCGGAATTTAAAAATTAATTTTATTACAAAACTAATCCATTTTTCTTTTATAATAAAAACAATTTGCTTTTTAATCACAACTGCATCAATCTCAATCGTCAAAAATGTCATCAATTGGGTCGTTCAATATCGACTTTAAAATGATGAATGATATAAAATAAAAAAGGCGAACAGCCCGAAAATAAAATGTCAGTTGCGAACGCGTCGTAAAATCAAATTTGTCGTTGTGTTTAACAAACTTTAAGTTATAATAATTTTATAATTTAAAAAAAATATATAAGTTTTTTATTGTATTTATTTCAACCAGAGACATAAACCAAATCACGAGTTTTTTGATGCCTCAAACTTGAATTCAGTCTCAGCTATTCTCCATCAAGTTAGGTCATTCTTATTTAATCTAAAATATGGAGCTCTAATTTTTGATTTGACACAAAAACAATTTCCATTGCATAATATCATTTATTGTTTAAATTCATAGAGATGATTCCGATTGAATTCAGTTAAAACAGCCTAACCAACTTCAGTCCCCAGCATATTTTTGCCCCAACAAAGTCAGCAATGTTCTTGAAAGCACTGCAGAATCCATTATGAGAATAACTTTTAAACGTATCGTTCCCATTTTCCTAATGCAAGGTACTTCTTGTAAGACATTTCTTAATGATTCAATGATCACACTTTAATCACATACCACTACCACCCTACACTTAGTCATAAGCTGTTAGCACCATTTCCCTGTCATTATCACATCGCATCGCTCTCATTACACATTCCAGTAGTGTCGTTGCTTTCTCTGTCTGTCTATCTTTCTGTGTGTGTATGTTTGACTGCAAAGCTCCATTTAATCGCTACTCCAAAAACAATTCATAATTAAAAATTATTCTCCGTAATTATTTTCAGCTCGCAGCTTGAAGAAAAAAAAGCACTCTTCTGCTCCAGACACCCTGTTTTGCCTCATCCCTTTAATAAATGATAACTTTTCCTTCTACAAAACGGTGAACAATACGCAAAAATTATCATTGCCATCCCTCGCGAGAAAACGTGACTTATTGCTCACGCATTCATGAACAAGACTCCAACGACGACGACTCGACAACGATGGCGACGAGTGAAAGTGATTGTCGTCGTTGGTGCCCCTTCTCAATTCAAACAAAATTACTACTAGCCAATTGTTATCAAGAATTGTTTTATCCCTTCGATTTTTTCCCCCATTGGGGTCCCCCTATTTAAGTCGATTATCTGCTGTGTACTGTCTGCAAAGTTTTGGGTTAATGTATCCTTCAGATTTGGAAAAAAAATCCAAAACGAAAATGGTATTGGAAAGCATTTATCATTGTTATGCGATAAAAAGATGACTTTTAACGGACCATTTAACTCCAGCTATCCTTGTTTTTATTCACAATCTGCAAAAAAAAAAAATGCTACGACTTCCTTAAACAGCTAAAACTTATTGTTTTCCATTTTGTTTTATTTGCAGAACTTCATCGTTCGCAGTTCGAGTCAACCAAGCACGATGGCCGTATCGGTGCGACTTCCTCCCGACACAGGGCCATACATCGAACACTACCTGATTCAATCGAATGGCGGCGTGCTTAGTTTGGAAAGCTCACGTTTTAAATTCGATTCAATTCCTGCATTGATTGCTCACTACGCCCAATGTTGCGATGAACTGCCAGTTCAACTCATCTTGCCGCGAGCTCTTCGGGAGGCTAATAATCGTCAGAAGCTGTCGTCGCTGGCTCTACTGGGTCAAGAATTCTGGAGATATCCCATGTCAAGTTCCAATCCCAATGAAGCTAAATCGCCGAACTCACTCACAGACACATCCGGGATAGGGATGACGGTGTTCAGCTCGGCATCGAATACACATAATCAGCAATTGAGTACAGCAAAGCTCTTCAGTCCAACAAATCAACTGGCCGGACTGTTTAGTCCATTGGGCACTCCATCTGACACCGCCTCGAGTATGAGCAGCTTCACAACAAGTGGAGGTCAGAATATGCAACTTATGAGTCCAGAATCTGTGGACAGTGTTATTCTGACGATGTCGCCAGTTGATGCTAGCAACAATCGTGCGTTGGGAGTCGGCGGAGTTGGTGGCGATACGAAGTTGTCGACATTCAAATCCACGTCTCAACAAAAAATAACAAACATGGAAAACGGAATAAGACCACAGCGTCCGACACCACCCAACACGCTTAACTTGGCACCTCGGAAGCCGCCAGCACCGCCTGTGCGATGGTCGAAACCGCTAACACCCAATAGCCCAGTTCCTTCAATTGATCACTTTGCAGTCACAACACCAACCACCTATTGCGTTGACATCAAAAATCAGCAGCAGTTTGTCGAGCTCATATCACCACCCAACCAAAACAATGCAACTTTCCAAACCTTCTCGAAACGTCTCTCACCTGAAGGTGAATGTAAGGATACACTTTCTTCTCAGGGCTCATCGAATAACCGCTGGAACTCACAAAGTAGCAAAGACTCAAACCAGAGCCAAAAGAAAATTCTGTCACCTAGTTCGACGACAGGAAGTAGCAGCAATGGCAAACATAGAAAACTCAAACAGCGTAAAGAATCCAAGCATTACCAGGAATGTGACATCCTAGAGAGTCAACAAATCTATTGTCGCAGTGCGTTGGGTGATAAAATCAGTGATTATGAAGACCTCTGGTCACAAGATCCAAGTGAAAGGGCAGGATTGCTATCAACCTTCCGCCCGCCGGATGGAACGCAGGGCAAAAGGCCAGATTTGTTGGCTGAAACTCGTGAGTTAATGTGTTAATCTTTTTTCAACTAATTTTAATGCATGTTTCTTTTTTTCCAGCTACAATTACATCCTTGAATTGCAATATTCTCTCGCCCGCGAACTCAGTAAGCTCTTCAGCTAGCCCGCCCTCAGAATCCTTACAGACTCCCACTGCTTGCCCAACGACGACGATTACAACCATAGCGTCGGAAACGACAACTGATTTGCTTAGCCCGCTCGATGCCAATAAAAATTTCGTTCAGGTTCAAGCTGAAACCCATTCACGAAGTAGATCTGGTCTAGTACTTCCATTGACTAGTGACGATGTGCTCAAAGCGTCAGAATCGGATACAACACCAACAGCTCAAACACCTGTCAGCTCCCGCAGCAAACAAGGCAGTCCGTTCTATGCGGAGCCCGCAGATGCGTTGCGAGCAGCTGGTTTAACTGCTAGTATCCTTCGTCGTTCACAGCGTGGTGCTCTCTTGCCTGCGAACCATCGCCACTCCGAGCCTCCAAAGGGGGGAATCGCTCGAACACCAGTTTGTCCGGTGTTGGTACCAGCAGAGATTGAGAAAATTGCAGGAAGCCTCGATGAACTGAAGAAAAAGCAGCAACCACAGCCGTCGAAACGACCTCGTGGACGCAACGACCATTGGCAAATCGACAGCAGTTGGGAGTTCATGGGAAAAAATGATGAAAATGATCCTGAATACGGAGATTACGACTCTGAGGAGCAGTGGAGTGGAGCTCCAGTACAGAAACACCCTAGTCAGTTAAACGGTGAAAACAAAGAGAACAAAGAACGACCCGTCACAGTTCATCAGATCATTGCTAAGCGTCTGCCAGATTTAAATCTTCCCGAATTAGTTCGATGTTCGACGCCACAACAACAACAAATAAAGGAAAATAAGATTGACAATCACAATGGTGGTTTCCGACACTCGTCGTATGATAACGTAGAGAAAAGTTTTCCATTTTCGTATTCCAATGGAATGGACTCGGGGCAGTCAGATGATGGAACTGTGTTTTCAGAACCCTGGGATAGCACTCAATGGGACTCGTTTCTCCCACCAGATGGTAAGTTAGTGAGCTTATAACATTATAAGACACCTAATCTATTTGTTCTATTGTTATTTTGAAGATTCAATCACCTCGGAATCAATTCATCTTTCTAAGTGTCGACCAACGCTTATGTCTGAAGATGATGCCACAATTATTGAGGATATTAGCACCAAAGATAGTCAAGGCACCTTAAAAGCAAATAGACCAAGGTACCAGGCGACAAATCAAAAAGTTGCAACAATACTGCGGAATCCCAGTATGAGGGACAGGGAGATTTTGTGTAAGTTATAGTTCTTAGATATTCAAAATTAAGTTTTTATAATTTTTGTATATTATATTCCATCATTTAAGGCCCATTAAGCCACTTTTATATGAATTTTGATTAAAGCTTAGTAAAATAGACAGTAGCTTACCATAAAAAGTGATTTTTAACACTCAGGGTCTTTTAAAGTGTTACATAATTATAAAAAAAATGTACCCTTATATCTAAGACACAAACCAATGCAAACGCATGCAACATTTAAGGCATTTCAAGTAAAGTTAATAGTCTTGTTTGTTTGACAAATTGAGTTTTCAACTTAGCGAAGGAATTTGTCTAATGAAGGACAAATGACAGTTTTGGCACTACGATTTTTGTTCTTGGTTTTTAATTAGTAAGCTTTTGGGGTTTTCCATTAAGATTTCAGATGTAATTTCAATTTTCTTTATTTACTTAAAAAAGTTTTCATTTTTAAACCACTTTACTTGCCAAAGCTCAAAGATATATATTTTTTTCAAAAACTGACATTCAAAATATTCTAAAATAAGTTAAACGGAACAAAAATGTGTTTTTTTAAAGTATTGTTTTTTTTTTTTTTTTTTTTTTTGTAGTTCATTTTTCAAATATGCATATCAAGTGTCGAACAATTATGGCTTTGATTCAACCGTAGTTGCTTCCCTGCTTATTGGGGTTTCTTAATCTTTTTGTAGTGTTGCCGACGCGACGTTTATGTACACAACAGAATCCTTTAGATATAATTAGTATTTAGAAATATATTTTTGTTAATATTAATACAAAATATGGCTGATTGTAAGCTTTGTAGAGTTTCGACTTGGAGCTTCTTATAGCTCTGTCAGGCTCAGACCAGCCTTGCTTTGTCAGGCTCTTTCTTTGATTTGTATACTTTACTTATGAAAATACTGCATAGGTTCATTCGAATATGGTGGGACTAAGGGACAATCGAATAGTTGACAATCGACAATAGTTGAAGTGTGAAATATTCCTTGGTGAATTAAGTGCTAGATGAAAGTGGGCTCGGGCCTCTCTACAGTTTCTACTGAATGCCATCTGTTAGAAATGATCAGAAAATAAACATCTAATTTCAAATCAACTGGGACAAGAGAAATAGTTGTTATCCTTAGGGCCAGTTTCAAGACCTACGGATAAGGTCTCGGATAGCCTACCCGGAACTTTTTTGACAGATTAACTTCAACTTTTGGTTTTAAATGTCTCGGATCGTGATATCCTACAGATAAAGTCTCGGATAGTATATCCGCCGGTTCAAGTGGCTGTTAAAAATTGTATCCAGAAGATACCTAACTGCTATGAGTTTCCATCGTAATATTTTGAATTCCGCTTTGAATTGATCCGTCGTGGTTCATACTGAACTAAGATATTGTTGTATGTTGTTCTCAAACTGTAAATTTATCCACCGGTTAGTTTATCCGAGACTTTCATGATGAAACCGAAATAAAATAACAGCTAATTTTATCCGCTGGATATCGTTATAAGTCGGATATTTATCCGAAACATTTGAAACTGGCCCTTAGTCTTTATCTATCGTGTTGTTAGTGTCGTGCAGTTAAAGTTGCATTTAAAAGACCACAGTCTTACAAGCTTAGAGTTAATGCCATGAAAAGTAAGTGGGATACTCTCTGGATCAGCGGATTTATTATTATTAAAATAATATTCCCATAGTACGATCAGTGCGAAAAAAAGTTGTTCTATGAAATGTTTTCCAAACTCAAGAAAGAGTCGAGCCATACAACAAATTAGTTTTTTGTTTTGTTTTGAAGACGAATGTGTTGGAGGCAAAGATGATTTTCAAACTAGCAGAATATTTGAGAAGTTTTAGTGGGTAATTATAATTTCCTTTAATGTACATTTTTGTTTTGTGCTGTGCTCTTTTTTTCTTATAAATCAAACTTTTTATGACTTAATGGGCCTATGAAATTTTTTGTTCATAGAAACCCTGTATGATGGCTGATTCGCATAAGATGCGGTGCATATAAATATTATTTTGTTTTAATCCAATTAGGAGAAGCTAAATTTTCTAAATCAAATCAAGTTATTATTTAAAGTCAAAATCAGTTTTTATAATAAATCGATACCTCCCCGTAAGAATGTATTGAGTGAATTGTTTCTAGTTTTAAATCAAAATGTTAAAAACTTCTTTTTCAGTTATTCATTTGCGTATTTTATTTTAATAAATAGATTTTTAAAGGGATTTTGAGTTGAAAACCTCATTCCAAAATTTTGTATTCCTTTAGGTACACAAATAAACAAAAGGTATTTTCAATGCCTTTAAGATTTCCGAAATTTCGCTTAATACATTCTTACGGGAAGGAATCGATATGTACATTATGTATGTACATATTAAACATATTTCAAATCAAATTATTTTATCGATAATTTTTTAAAAATTTGGAAGATGTAACTATCTTTTCTTTCTTTAGAAATAAATGTTATACATAATATACCGACGGTTAACTATGAATACCTCCTACGTCGCGTTTCGTAAATATTACAGAGATAAAAAAAAAACAATGTTTTCTGAAAACAAAAATGTATAATGATGAAATTTGAAAAAGTATTATCAGTTTTGAATCTCCATAGTTTGAAATAGTTTCAAATGCTAAAAATTGTGGATAAAGAACGTAGGAGATACATTGGTGTTCATATACAAGAATAAAAAAACTTTTTATGCTAAAAGGAGTAATTTGTAGTAGAACCGGTAATAATTAATTTATTTGAGAATTGAAATAGAACATAAAAATGTCAATAAAAATCCGTTGATAGGAGATGTAATCGCACCAATTGTACCAAGCAGAATACCTCCTAACATAGTTTGACTAGTTTAAGACTTTCTAATACAAGAATACTAATTTCTAAACAAAACTGAAATAAATAAACGTACATTTTTAATAAAATATGTAGCAGAAACTTCTTTGGGGTCCTCTGCCCTGTACGTAGTTAGAATCATATGTGATTATAGCAGATAGGCATATTTAGGCATCAAGATGATTAGAGGTATTAAAATACAACTATGTATGTATGAACATATATTAAAATTTTTTGGTAGCTACTGGCGATTTAAAGAACGCCTTCAGCGGTGCAGAATTATGTACATTTAAATGTATATGCTGGGAGGTATTCATAGTTTACCGTCGATTTGTATTTAATTTTCTAAAAAAATTACTTTAGCAATTAATTCAAACTGCAACTCATCTCAATATTCGTGACATCTTCGGTGCTCCAAATGCATCATTATTTCAAAGTTGACTAAAGTCCATTTGCTATTAAAACATAACTCCCATCATTTTTGGAATCAATTGTGTCGTAGTATCAGAACCGAACCAAGCTATGCAGGGGCTTTTAAAAAAAATTCCTGTATTTTTGCGCGTTTTCATAATAATTATGGGATACACAGAAAACCTGATTGAACAATTTTGTGTTCAAGCTCCCAGCGTCTCGTCTTTTCAATCTTTGAAACAAAGTTAATATTTTTCTTAACACCTTTTGGTATGAACCGCAAAGACTTTATATCTTTGCTTCTTTTTCGCAGATGATTTCGACGTGAAGTCTGATTAAGATAAGAGTGAACACAAAATGTATTTCGAAAATAAATACAAATCGAATATATCTTGAAAATACAGAGCCCCACGGCATTGGAGTAAATAAATAATTCTGTACTGACTGCCCTAAGATTCCTTAACAAAAATCATAAACTCAGAATAGAAAAACTAAAATCAACAATAAGAGAAATTCTCAACAACTTGAAGTTGATATCTGCCGCAGACTGGACGGCAAACAAAATAATAAAAATAGAAATTACGTCGAAACTGATTAGAAAAATAGTGCACTTAATTGTTAACTACATATGCATTCAAAACGTTTATTTTTACAAAAAAATTCCAAACGCACTTAATATGCATAAATAAATACAAAATCCTACGAAATGATTCAGAATTGAATTAAATGCGTATATGTTCAAATTGTCAATAGTCTGGACATTGATTGATAATAATATTCCTTCGGCACTGTGTGTCAATATTTAACTATCACATGAGAAGTGTGTTACTGTTGATTAGTATTGAAGACGATGCAGCTTTGAAGTTTGATAAAGGGCTAAAAATGACTTTCGAGTGAGGACTAGTATTAACGGGATTTGTGTACTAAAGTTCAATAAATTTTGCAATTACTAGATGAGCAACATACATACATAAAGATAAGGTTTTTTTTGTTGATTTTAAAAATACTTTTACTGGCATAGCTAAATATGTTGTTTTTATCGTTTCTTTGTAAATTGTTAATATTGAAGTTTTCTATCAATGAAATACGTGTTTGATTACAAAGAAAATACACGACTTGGTTGCATGAACTTGGGAACATTTTTGTAAGGAAGCATGAAACTCTGCTTCCAAACTAGATTCATTCCGATGTATAACAGTTGTGATACTAACTTGTACACTTTTAAGTTATAAAAATGAACTATTCAATGTCAATTCTTCTTCTAGATTCAAACTCCAGCTCGATATTACCTCCATAATAACCCAAAAAAGAAAGCAACAAGACCGAAATTTAAAAAAAATCCTCAGGTTCATTTTGTATTTTAGGAATAAATATTTTGACTAATTTTGTCAATCAACTATTGTTTTCAAACTTTTTATAGATCATTAGTCCTAGAATGTTAAGTACAGTCATTCAGTCACACAGCAATTGTTATTGTAGGTTCTTAAAATTTCAAAGGGTCTACCTACAAAGGAACCTCTGTCTCAAATTTATAGGTTCGATTTAATCATGTCCATTGTTACCATTGTTTAAATTTAAAAACGAACATTGACCCTGAATTTATCACAAGTTATTTTACGCATTTTTTTTTTATTTAAAAAAAAAACAAAACACTTTAATCTCATCAATGGCAATATGACTATAAAATTAAGATTCAACTTCAACTACCTTTGTTTATGTTTACAAATAATTATATTCGAAGCGCGAAATAAAATCTTAATTAAAATTATTAAAAATGATGACACTCAGTCTATTGGAAATAAGTGTGTCAGCTTTCAAGATTTACTCAATCTCAAAGACCTTGGCTATACACACAATAGAAAACCAACAACAAAGAAGAGCAAAAACTAAGAAAATATTGTTTTATTCATTAAATAATTGATAATATTCATAAACACAATGTGCAAAATCAAATTGATTGCACGATTTTTCCTATCACTTGACAAAAACAAAAAGTAATTGCTCGTGTAGGCAAAGTATACAAAACATTAACAAAACGCGATTTGAATGATGACTTAGATAGATTGGTTTTGGTTTGTTTTAAGTGCATCAGGACTTTATTTCCTTGGCCCATAACCTATTTGTTTATTTATTTGTTTCAATTCTATTTTTAGTTTTTCATACATGGAAAAGGGTGAAATTGCGAGTTCCTAATACTTAAAGTAGATTTTTTTAATTTTACACAAATCATCATCATATGTTTTTAAGTTCACAGTGTTACTTATATGTAAGTGCGATGTGTACCTATGTATTTAGAAATTAAAAAGCGTGTTAAAGTATTTTTTAAAATGATAAACAAATCGACTCACGCCTGAAGGTGAATGTGTACATATCTTTAAACTTTTGAGAGGTTAAAAAAAACAGATTATTTTTCTCCAAACCAAAACGATACATTTATTTGTTGTTTATACGAAATCTAATTCGATTAAAATCTATTATCGATTACCCACCTTTGGTATCTGGGGTATCTTATCTCACTTTACGAATCTGTGAATCCTCGGATCAATTGCATTGCAAATAACACTTTTTGTACATGCATACGTACTATTTACTCACCAAAAGTGTTAAAGGAAAATTTCCGACTCCTAAAGAGTAAAAAGTTGTGCATTTGACAATCGGCATGAATATTATTGTATTTTTAAAATCACTTCTTTATCTTAAATTAAAGTGAAGAAGAAATCACTTTAACATCACCGCCTACTTCATATACGAACATCATTTATAAATGTACATAATAATAAGTTTTATTTTTACATTTTCAAAATAAAACATTTTGTAAATGAAATATTTTTAAAACATATAATCTTAATTATATAAAATGGTCTTGAACAAAATTGATGTTTAAAGTCTGGTTTTTATTACATACCTACTCTTATCGTTGAATTTATTTGTTAATTTTTCAAATTATTTTTATTTGTTTGTTTATTTAATTCTTCATTTAATAAGTATGTAGTAAATAATAATGAATTCAGTTATAGTGCACCTGGCTTAAGCCTCTCCCGTTACCCTACTAGTGTACATACATATGTACATGCATACATAGATCATTGAATTTTTCTTTCTTCAAATAGCCCCTTTGTTTAGTACACGTCTACCTATTTTTAGTACACGTCTCCCTATTTTGACTTTTTTCCTTATCGTATTTCGAACAAGCCGATTCCCTAAAATGCTCTTATAGTCAAACTAATCCACATAATATCATGTTTATAATTTGCCGTTCGAAGAAGGGTTAAAGTTAAAATCGCCTAATTGTCCAAGTACAGCAGCAAGAGACAGAATGTTGGTGTGCTCTTATTTGAGACCAAGTGCAAAAGATACTAACTAACCTTTAACCTATATATATACTAACCTTACTTTGTCTCTTAATTTTTCGTCTTATTAGTATTAGAGGAATTTAGACACAATTTTAGGTATCTATCCTTTGGAGCAATTTGTATACTCACCATTTTGAAAACATTATGTACAGCGGCGACGTAGCGTGCATGTCATTATAAACGATTTCAAAAACACTTTTCTTCTCTCCGAAGATAGTATTTCCGGTCTAAACCTTTTCAATTCCTTACTTGTGACATATGTACATACATAATTGTAATGGTACTATTCGGGAAGTTTTGTTTCGAGATAACAACCCAACATGACATTACGAAAATATAGAACATGAAAAAAGTGGGTGGCACAATTCTGTCTGTCTGTTTATTCCGTCTAAAATTAGGAATCGATCTTCTACAATTTTTGAACTCAAGGTTGTTTGTAGAGGGAAAACTGAATTTTTTTACGATTGAAAATGAGACGCCGAGCTTTTATATCGCCATTTAGGAAAACTGCAAAAACAGCACAATTTCAGTATTTTGAACCTTTTAAGTCGCTTGAATTTAGAAAACATAAATGGTTTATGAACCATTTCTAGTTGTGAACGATCGATTTTTGTGAGTTTAAACAATTTATGGGTTTAATGAAAAAAAATCATTACTCCACGGCAATTGAATTAGTTTCATCGCTTAGTTGGTGGAATACTTAGTCAAGACAAACAAAATGGAGAGGTTTAGAGCAGACACACAAGAGATATCAAAAGAAAAAAGTGACTTTGAAAGCGTTCCTTAAGCTGCCCATACACGACCGAGCTATCCGATCCATTTGTCTCGGTTGGATATCAAATAGGCGGCCGATCCATCTCACACACGAACGATTTTGGATCGACGCGGGGCCATTTGGGTCTTTGGCTCTGTCGTGTTTGGCCAGCTTAACGTAATGTCCATACATATGTTTTTGATTAATTCAAAATCAAATATAATAATTAATAATTAATTCTACTTGCAGTGATTTGCCTTTTTATATCTTTGATTGATAGTACGTATACGCCACAGTGTGCCAATTCAATTAAAGTGAAATAACTTTTTCTTGCATTGCAATAAAGGGGTGGAGATTTTCTTGTTAAGTTCAATGTAACGAAATCGTATTCAGAGTAATGTATCTATTAGAAAATTTAAAAAGTTTTGATTGACGTTGATTTGACAATACATTTGACAATACATTGTGACAAAACATTTTGACAGTACAAACCAAAATTTTTGCAAGTTGCCTTGTATTGGCAACTCTTTAGCACTTCTTTTTCTATCGGGTAACGTCATCTCTCCTATATTTCATTTGCCTTCCTTTTCCGCGCGAGGCTTCTATCCAGAATTCAAGAATTAAGCGCGTTTTTATGAATGTCCAGCGGTTGTCACTCATCCTTTCTAAATGTCCTACCGAGAGGTCTATTTGTGTAAGCATATTTTTCATCTTGAATCGATCAATCTGCAAAATGTATTGAAGGTTGTCTACGGACCAATAACAACGAGAGGTATGTCGTATTCGAATGTGCGACATTCACTATTGCAGCTTATTCCGAATCACTTTGTGAAAAAAATTATTTGCTAACCACGGTTTTGTGTTGGTGTATTTCAATATGGACAAAATCTATGAAAACTAGTCCAACAAATACCAATAAGATGTATATCGTTCAAAAAGTATTTTTATGAACAATAATATTTACTCAAAAAACTTTTTTGAAATTACACTGCTGAAAAGGTTATTCGCAGTTTCATTGCATTTTAGTAAAAATAAAATTAATGTGACATGGCAGGGAATAACTTTTTTCATACATTGATTTTGAATAAGCTGCCTCACGAACTATTGTAGTACATAAAACTACCTTTCCAACGACTTAAGTCTCTTCGTTATTGGTCTTGTTTCTTGTAGACAGTTGTCCTATTCCCCTTTGTCAATGCTGTTCAATTAGTTTTGAATTCCCCAAGCTTTTTTAATATTCATAGAATCAATTGATCTAAAGAGTAGAATAGTGATTTGAACTACAAGACCGGGAAGGTGTTATAAAGTTCTACACTATCGCATTTTTACTATTGTGAGAACTTTTTTGAAACTGAAAATGATTAATATATTTAATTTTTATCTTATATTGGTAGTGAATATAAGGTGAGATAAGGCTGGGCAGGAAAATATAAAACTCGAGCAATTAGAATTTCACTGAATAAAATCGATAAGATTATTGAGTACATAGAATACGTCTTACGCCATTTGATGAAATTATTTAGATCTTTAACCATGACAGCTCAGTACTTTTTTTAAATTTTCATGACAGCAAAACCTACGATTATTTACTTTAACCAATTGACCGATAAGAAGGACAATCTCTTTGAATATACAAGAAAGTGTAAATATTGTTGTTCTAAAAATAATAAGAATGTAGGCATGCGCACGCGTTTCATACGTTTCATAAGAAGCGTGCGAACTTTGAATGGCGCCAATTAGTGGTCTGGTATCGATTTCTTTTCTTTTATGTATGTCTATTGTCTATACTGTCTGTTATTGTCTTTGCATTAATTTTATCAATGGACGGAGCCAGTTGACCAAAGGCTTTATCATAAAGAATTATAGAAAATCAATGAATCAACATCCTTGGCATCATTTATTTAACTGTATAAATTTTCTTTATTCATTAAATCTATCCCATTTGACAAATATGTGTCATGATTAGTATAATTGTGATTGATAAGAACTATAACTATTGAAACAATGGATTAGCAAGTTGCTTTCGAATTGTCTTTCTTCCTGCACTTCAATACGCGCGCCACGCCGATTGATTAGAAGTGGCGAAAGGCAGGCGAAGAGTATAACATTTACATTCGATCTCTGATATCGTCCAAAACTTATTAAATTGAATTCGAATGATGCAATTACAAGAGAGGGTTAAGTCATATAACAATAGTTTGCTATTGCGTTTTTGAATTAATCAATTAGTTCATGCGTAGAAAATTATTTCAAGAAAATTGCCTGTTTTTCTTTGTTTGACAGAAGGACTTTTTGTATATTAATATGTCTTTACTCAAGAGTGTTCAACATAGTACGAGTGATATACAAACATTATGGTAGGTTTAATAAGAGTTACCGTGTTGTTGTTGGCAAGTTTTACATATGTTTGTTAGCTCTCAAGTGCTCTTACTCTTAGAAAGTTCTTTATATAATTTATTTTTGTGACAGCTTGCTTTTAAAAAAGAAAAATAGGGAAGATATATATTTACATATGTGGTGGTCCTTATTTTAAAAAGTTTTGAGTACCCCTTGTTTTGTTCATTGACATCTGAAAACATGACACTATTTTTTTACTTTGAGCTTTAAATTGAGGCTCCTGTGATGATTAAGTTCCATTAAAATCCTTTTTTAGCTTTAAAAATAACGGTACTTGCTATACAACCGTTAAGAAATAGCCTATTTATCTTAAAAATGGCTCAAACAATTTCGATAAAAAATTCTAAAATGTTTGTTAAATTTCTTGAATATTTTTAAAAGTTCTTAATTTCTAAGCAACTTGAACTTTTTGAGCAAAAACGTGTGATCCAATCGTTTATTTCTCCCTTAACGGAAAGAGATAATTATTAGATAATTAAACATTTATACACTACAAGAATCCGTTATTTTTGTTTGCAGTACCGTACGAAACGTAATCTTCCCTAACCAATCATTTGTTGGACATTGGCAACTTTGTTACTCTGTGCAGGTTTTTCTTGAAACCTGCTGCTCTTACGAGAAGAAGTGTCATAATTTTTTTGTCCAGAATTTTATGAGCATTAATATAAACTCATTAGTTTTTTGAAAAAAATTACAATTGCTGAGATATTAACAAAAACCGTTATCTGTCCATTAACAGTACAACTTCAAAAGTGTTGCTTTGACACGCTATTACTTCAAGAATAGTAAACCTTACAGAGGTCGTTAACAGCTCATTTTATAGATAATTTTATTATCTAAATGTTATATTTTGATAATTTTGTTGAAAAAAGAAATTTCACCGAGTTGTTGAATAAAAACAAAATCACTTTCATTTTCAAGATGGAGGTCTTCCCCTTACCCCGGGTACCCCAAAACCTTGGCTTTATAATGAGGGGATTTAGCCAAAATCAAATCGTACAAACAATTTTGCCATCGATTAATGAAGTTTTAATAAATTTTTTGACAAAATTTACTCCACCGTGAAGTTCTTGCATGATTTTCTCAGAATCCATTGCTTGTATGAAAAAAAGTGTAGTCATTTTTTTTTGGGTAGAATAACATAAGCTACAATTTGTATCTTCACATTAAAAAAAAAAAACTTATAGCTATCGAGAAACTAAGAAAGAATTGAATTTTATTCCCCTAAAAAAATTTAGCCCCGGCCCAAATTTACGGAACTTTTCAGGAAATCGTTAAGACGTCAAAACAAAGCTCTGTCCGAAAATTCATCTTTGCCAGAACTTTTGTCGTAGTTTTTCCATTTTGTTGTCTAATTTTCTAATTATTTTTCGAAACTCTTCAAAATATGCCCTCTGAAAAGTTGCTTTTCTAAACTCTGTAACAAATAGTATACGAGCATAAGCTATGTATAACTGTTTCAAAAAGAAGCAAATTTTTTTGTGAAAATAAATAAAGGGTCCTGGGAAAAAATGGCTTAAGTCCGCTTAGGTAAGTTCCAAGAAAAATGTATTGATAGATTTAATTCTGAAAATACGCTTAACTCAAAGAAAAATTAATGAAAGCAACAAAGTATTTGGCCTAGCACAAAGTACCTAATTAAGCCAACATATCTAGATAGGTATATTGCTATTAATTTCTGGATTCTTTTTGTCTCATACGATCCAAAAAGTCCTTCGACGTAAGATCCAAAATTTCGAATATATTTTTTGCGAGAACCAAACATGATAATTAGAAACGGGTTTTTGGCTTTTTATTCAGACATCTTACACCAACATGATAATTAGAAACGGGTTTTTGGCTTTTTTTTCAGACATCTTTAGATAGATTTTTAAAATATTAGTTTAAAAATAAAATAATTTTGACAAGTGTGGCATTGGACCGTTTTTGAAATTCAATTTCTTTAAAACAGGACATCGAAAACACGTTGAAAAATCAAATCACTGTAAAATTCTAATAAAACTTTAATAACTTAAACCGAAAACCTTTTTTTTTCATACGTGTGTTTTTTGTTTGTAAGAATCCCTGTAATATTAATCATTGAAAAGTATGGAGCTTATTATTTTAAAACAAATAAAATCACACAATGCAAAACAACGTAGGACGTTATGTATTATGAATATTATATGAGTGAAAATACGCTGATACGCTGGCAAATATTTATTTTAAAAAAAAAATATTATTAGGACTGCAATGTATGGCTATTGTTGTTTTGTTATTGTTTTTTTTATTCTATTGCATTACACTATACTTGTTGATTTCTTGTTGAAAATTAAAAACAAATAAAATAAATCCAAGGCTGAGTCGCATAAAACTTGTTTTTGTGGCTAATTTAGTGGCTTAAGATTTGTATGGTTTTAATTTTTGCTATACGTGTCCTTCTCCATGTTCCATGTACTCATATGGGTTAAATTTAGAAACTATATCCATGGTTAGATATATCGTTTATGATATAAATACTTTTTTAATAGATGCTATTATTTTTCGTCACTCCAAGCACAAAGCTGCAAAACTGCAAAAATTGTCATTTTGATATATTTATCGTATATTATCTACTGATCGTTATTTATCATCACACCAAGTAGCATACATATGTGTATCTCAACCCGTTTAAATTTTATTAATAGTTTTGATTAAGACAAAACTAAATATATTCATGTATGTATGTTTTGCATTCATATCCATACACACTCAAAAATGGTAAATGTTTATGAAGAAACAATTTTAACCCATCATAATAACCACTTCCTGGAAATAATGGATAGCTTAGTTGAAATTTTTGAGTTAAATGAAAACAAAAATACAATTTCGGTAACTTTTGGTTTTTTCTTTTATTACAAACAAAAATTCATTGAACTTTGTCCCTCGGATGAGATGCAATCTCCCGAACAACGATCGACGTTTACGGTTTTTGTTCCACACGCATAGTTTTTGGCGAGCAATGCATTTCCGCAGACCTTCTTCTAGGAGCAGATTTATTACCTTTCCAGCATATTACTAATGCAATTGGGGATAAAATGGTGGCACGGATATCCTAAATGGTGGCAAAAGCATTAGCCTTACCCTGATGGAAAGTGAGGTGATCATCTTTTGGTGTTATTTTTCGATCTTATTTTGTTTTCGGGGTTTTCAAAAACCATGTACCATCTTTTAACAGTAAATTAACTCTTCTGCAAATGATCCCATTGAACGTTTCTGATTACAACACTTTTGTTCAACTTTTTTCGCAAATCCAATTAAATTAACCTTCGACTTTTTTTTTTTTTTAAATTTTTCATTTCTATGAATTTGACATTGAGCAATAAACAAAAAATTACTAGAATTATAATTTTTTTTTCGACTGGGTATTTTGCCATTGCATTGTTTATGGTTTAATATTATTAAAAGAGACTAGACAAAAATTATATTTTTTTTTCATCGTTTCTAATTAGTTTTCCAGCACTTTATATTCCTCATTGATAGAAGAAATAATTTGTTTCCAAAAACATACTCGTAACTTAACTCCTTCTTCAACAGAATGTCTCATAATTGCTTTCAGTTTAACGAACTCGCAGATAACTAAGTATTGTGACCATGAAAGAAAATAAATACTCCCAGTTCCAAGTTGACGTAATAAATAATAAAATTTGAAAAATAACAATGCGTTTTGCTTCAAAAGAACGGATGTTACACCTCACACGCTACATATATGTATGTAGGTACTCGTACTGCTGAATATAGACATATTTGTGGCTTAAAAAAGATAATTTATTATTTAATACATCAAGAAGGTCAATGTTGATACTTTAACATGTGTTGCAAGAAACTACCTTTGATACTTTTAAGCTGTTTACATGTTTTTCCCTAAAAAGGTTACTCTTCTCTTTATGAATTAATTAAATTAATAATTTTGAAGTCATCTTTAAATAGATAACACCCAAAAAAGCGTGTTAATTTTATGACTTATTAATTATCATTGCGTTAGCTTACAAAGATTTTCTATGAATAGATACAATTGTTGGAAACTTCCTTGTTTGGATTTTATTTATGACCTTAAGCATTGTATTTACAACAGGTTATAACTTTAATTTCTTTAAGCTCTTGAACAAACGCAGAGAAGTACTTAATTATACCTCACGTGTACCAAAAACTAATAAGGGGCTTGTACAAAGATTACAACAAACAAAGTGTTTCATATCTGACAATGAACTCTTGAAAAACCATAAGTTAATATCCTGAAACATGACGCCATGATTGCATCAGCTGTTCCATTTGTTCCGGAAAGAATTTTTTATTTTTGTTTGAAAAAATCTTAAATAAAAGTCCGGTCTATACCTAATTGTCAAAGGTCCAAGAGTGATTTTTTATGGAAGTCATAAATAGTTCTCAACACACAAAAGCAAAACATGTGTATTACTTCAAATACATTTGTATTCTACCAGCACGTGTCCTAGCAAATGACCTGGAAAAGGTTATAGGATATCCTATATATGGATGGGTACTGTGGTTTGACTAACAGTAAAAGATTATCACGTGAAAAGATCGTGCTGTGTGTGAGTAGGCGTTGATTACCTGAAGGTATTTAGTTGGTAATCCTTTTTTTTTCTTGTCAAAAACAGGATGTTGCACACGAGGCAGGTAGAGGTACTCAAAAATATCATCACTCCGCATTTGCTTCTACCTGGATTGATACTATTTGCTTCGAATTTTACGTTGTTAAAGAAAACATCATATAAGATGAAGTGGATGTATGTTTTAAGTCAAAGATCAAAGCACTTCCCGTGGGTGAATTTTTAAAATCTGAAATTACACTTTGGGTTTGGTGTTAAGGCCCAGGCGTCAGGGTTGATAGGTATGGTCAAAAATGCAAAAGTATTAGGTAAATACGGAAAATCCAATGTTTTTGTTTGATTAAGTAGTTAAGTCGAGTTTGATCCCAAAACTAGGATAATCTCGCTCTGAAAAACTAGGCCCCAATCTTATACAAACAGGGTGTCCTGTAAATACTGGATAACCTTGGAATTGATTATAGCAGGCATTATGAACATTCCAGAAAAAAAAATATTAAAACAAATATTTTTGCAGTGATTACTATGTTTTTTATTTGCATTTTTTTTTAAGAATAACTGTTCTGATAGATTGGTGATAAAATTTAATAGCAGTGATTGTATTTTTTTTATTTTAATTTTTTTTTAAATTATTTTTTTCATTTCTATTATTTATTTTCAAAAAAAAATTTGACCACCTCTAAAAATTAAAAATTGCAATAGGACATGTATGGCCAATTACTTATAAAAGTTGTCTATTTAATGCACTTTCCAAAATAGTATATCACATGCTTATGTATACAAAAAATTACCAAGAAAATATTTCATTATTAATCTAATAAAGTAATTACGGCCAATTTCTTCACAAAAGTATTAAGCCAGACTAGTACTCAGACTAGCTAGACCAGGTACTAAGTCTGGTACTCGATCATAACAAAAAGTTAGTACTTGATCATTTCTTCACATCAGTAGTACAAGATCTATGTTCACACACCGGTACTTGGAGTTTAATACGTCTAAAACTGGTCTAGTACTGATTTTGACACTGTTTTGGCATTTAAAATACTATTTTGATATTCATTTAAAAATTAAAAATGCCAATGAATATTTCAGTTTTTGTTTTAAAATCATTTCAACCGAATGTTAATAATTGATTTGCTTTATTTATTCATTGTTATCCCAAAATAAATGCAAAAATAAATGCAATTGTTGTTAAAAAAGAATTTTTTTATTTGTAGTGTTCTATCGACCTGATTTTCTTTTTTAAAAATATATGGTGAATGAGTTTGTCAAGTATCGGAGTAACTGCCTGAACAGAATGGTCAACGGAACTGGAATAGATATCAAAAATGTTTCAGTAGATGTCATAAAAACGCTGCAGTAAAAGTTACAACTTCAAGTTCAACTCTTGCAGCTCTGGCGGCATCATTTTTGACATCCATTCCAGCTGCGTCTTTCATTCAGGCTGTAACTCGTAGTGTATTGACGAGGAAAAATAACCAGCCATTAGGCAGAGTTGCAGTTCCCACCCAATGTATAACAATAACATTCCGGTTTCGAAAACATCTCTCTTATTGGTTTCTTTAATAAGGGGGATATTTCAATAAAAATATTGAATACAAATATTTATAGAACCTTATTCGCCTATAACTATCCACTGGATGATGAAATTCTAAAATGAGTGCAATCGATTACACCAATGAAGTAAAATTATTAAAACGCATTCTCAGTACTTGCCACTCGTTTTTCGAAAGTTACTGGCTTTTGGATAAAGATCCAAATATCGCATAAATGCACTGGAAGCTCTTTCGGAGGTACTATAGGTTCATGAATTCCGCATTAAACTACTTGCTATAAATCGCAAAGTTGTACCAGAATAATCATTATTTTCTACGAACAAAATATCCACGTTTCACAAATTTAAAAAAACAGCACCCAATACGGTATCGAAATTAAAATGTCTTTAGAAGCGAACGAAATTCGCTCTGATCCAGGTACTAACGCCACTAGACTGTCGATTTTGAGGTTCCAACTGAAACTGAGACCTAACTAATACTCGGTACTAATCTGACAGGACTAGGCCTTAGTACTTCTGTGAAGAAATCACTTGGTACCGATTTAAGTACTAGCAATTGGTATAATAACCAGGTACTAGCTGATTTTCAGGAGTTTGCTAGTACCGAGTCCCAACACATACTCGGTTCCAAGCTGTCAGGACTAGAGCTTAGTACTTGTGTGAAGAAATGATTTGATACCGATATGAGTACTAATTTCGGGACTAGTACCGGTACTACGGTTAGGAATCTGTGAAGAAATTGGCTGTTAGCTTTTTACATTTTCGCAAAAAGTCTATAAAAATGTTACAGTAGGACAAATAGTTTCTCTTTTGATGTATAAGGCCTCTTTCACGTAATTGAAGAAAGTGGTACTTGTTAACAATTTTTGAAAAAAAGAAAAATATCACATCAAAGTACACTGGGAAAATATTTTGTTTTAAATATTTTTTTCTGGAAAGGTCATAAGGCCTGCTGTAACCAATTACAAGGTTATCCATTATTTACGGGACACCCTGTAAACATACATATTTCCAACTTGTGAAGATTTTCCATTTTGTATATTATGCATACACGTACTGTACATGTAGCAGAGTTGGGTAGTAAAATATTACATTTTGTAATTGATTACAGGGTCGATTACAATTACATGTAATCAGTCATTGACTTTTTAAATTACAATTACATGTAATTGTAATTGGAAATTTTCAATTACAATAACATGTAATTTGTAATTGAGAATTTTCAATAACTAATTACATGTAATTGGAAAAAAGTATTTAAGAAATCTGTTATGATTATTTTTGTTTGTAATCCTGACACACAATTGTAATTAACTACACAAAATATCAATTACATTCAACAAGATGCGAAGTAAAAATCTTTCCGTACTATTTATGAAGTTCATGTAAGACAATTACATGTTATCAGTAATTGAAATTTTTCAAACAAAACAAATTACATGTAATCGTAACTGACTTTTTTTGTAATGGTTACTACCCAACTCTACTTTGTAGTTACTTCTGAAATAAATCAACCAAAGGGAAGACTTAGCACTTATTTATTGCTTTTATTCAATTACTATTAATTCATAACAGTTTTGACCTTTAATCCTTAAAGTAATAGACAAACGGCTTCGTCAGTTTTAGTTAATTATGCAGCTTTAATAACAAATAAATCATTATATTATTGTTTAAATTTATCAGTTGATCCCTGTTTGTGATGTTTTATTGCAATGTTTGTCTAATAAATTAATTAGCCCCGAAAACTATATGATTTTAGATAAACCCAGATAAACTCAGATGGCTTTTCGTTGCATTTAACAATTGAATTGCTTAGTTTCTGTTGTTTTTTTTTTCGTACAATACCATATGGGATTATTTAACAAAACAAAACTACTATACGTGTATTATGAAGAGAATAAATATCTTTTCATAATTCACCAGCCTTGTAACCAAGTACTTCTAGAAACACAAATAAATGTTTAATTCATATTAAATAATCATATTTTAATAAATGTGCATAGTATAAATCACACAGACGAGACGATTCACACATTTGTTTTAAACAAAAACAATAACCTACTGCATTATGCCTTATAAATTTCAAGATAAAACTTTTAATGATTATTATTCGTATCTTATTACTCAATTCAACCCTTCGTTGGTTTTCAAGTCTTGATAATGTTCTGTGAACATACTTGAATTAAATATATACACTTTCTCATCTCTCAAGAAAACATAAAAGCATTCGATTTTACGTGATAAATGAACAACTATACGCGAAAAACGTTTAACTTTTTTTACTTGGACGACTGTCTATAGTTTACAAATGTTTGTTCTTGATAAAACCTAGTACTCACCTCTTGAGAAATGAAAATTAATTCTAAATACACGTGAACTATTGAGTGGAAAAAATTAATTGATTTTTATAAAATGCATTTGACTGAATCTTGAAATATTTTTTGAAGAATATTTATTTTTATTTCGTATTTTTTTATTTTTTTTTTATTTTCGTTTCTTGTGTTATTTTGTTTTTAAAGTCGGTAGCAATAGAAATAAATTAATTGACAAATGTAAGACTTTTCCACATCTCCTTATTTTTTCCTAGTTGTTGTACATTTGGAAATAAAAATCATTTCGTGAAATATATATTGAACCGGTTCATATTTCACTCTTGAATTTGGGTACTCACCTCTCGTTGCGAATTCCATCGCTGTGAATTTACTGGCATTTTTGTATGAACATTTTATTTTCACTCATTACACTGAGTACTAGACTTAACGATGTATGTAACTTGAAAAATTATAAAATAGAAGAATAAGTATAGTTAATAGAGATTCCCAATATCTAATAAGGTCTTTATTGAACAGACTCTCAAAAGAAACCCCAGTCTTTCTACTCAAAACTTTATTTTTAAAAAAATTTGTTCCTTTAAACTGTAAATATGCTGGTACATATGCATATGTTTATTAAAACATGCTGTTTCTTATCTCAGATCATCAGCATGGTTCACGTTATGATTCAGTTAACTTAAAAATATTAAACTTTCAGTTGTAATTCCCCTTGTAAACAAATTCACAACATTAAATGAACAAATATCAGAACAATACAAAGAATAACTGCACGTTAACCCCTTGATAAAACAAACTCCCCAAAAGTTGTACATATGCCTTTTCTTAAAGGAAAAAAAAAACAAAAACATTACCGATTGTTTATGTACAGGCTATATTTAGAAACTACTCACAAAATCAATGGGTGGCATCACATTCACAGTTCTCGCACGTGTTTGCTGTTACAATTAAAACTCAAGGTAATCTTTAATATTGGCTGAATAAATTAAAAAAATAAAATATTTTCACGTGTAAAACAACATATTTCTATGCTGAATGTAAACATTTAATACGTTTATTATTATAATATAAATATGATTTTAAAATTGATCAATAATATTTCAAAGTGTGGGTTTGAGCTACTGGAAATATGTAGTTGTAAGAAAAACAAGAGCGGATTTACAATTTTATTGGGGAAGCAAACTTTTACAATGATCAAATATCCTGAAACCACTAAAGTTGGTTCTCATTCTAGATTTAGAAAAATACGATTGACAAAATGCCATTATTTCTGAGATTATTTAGTCATTTCTTTTAGCAAAAGAAAGGAAGTTATGTGAATACAGCACTAGAGAAACTAAAACTGCCTTGAACTTATTCGGTGAAAAAAGGATTTTTTTTTTTAAATATTTTGATATTTGATTCAAAATAGGTTTTTATGGCATCTAGTCCTACAAATTGACGTTTCGTCCAGCTTACTCACTTGGACTTATCAGTGACGTAGTTATACGCAATTTGTATTAAGTTCAGGTCAACTTACATAAATTCTTTTACAAAAATCCACTGTAAACTATATTCAACAAGATTAGAATTCCTAATCTTTAAACTGGAAATTTTTTTTATTTTTATATTTGCCTACATTTAAAAGATCGTGTATCCTCGTACCCGTGCATCCGTGCAAACAATACCTCGAACAACACAAATTCAAGTACCCATAACAATTCCTATAAAAAAATCTGATAAAAAGTTTCTCTATAATAAATACTAAATACTTAGCCTTATTGTGAGTTTTACGTGAACAAAATTTCACCCTGAAAATTGAAAGTTAAACTGTCATATATTGTTTGACGGCGAAAAAGAAAAACAGAGGGTACTGTACTGGTATCCTTTGCGCAATAGAAGTTCGGGCGAAACTCATAATAGTTTTTCAATTTCCGGGGGAAAATAAACAATAAGGCTGACTATCTTTCCACCAAAGCAAAATCTAAAAAAACTTTTGTTTTTGTATATCTCCAGCAGCGGTAAAGGAAAAGTAGCCATCTTGAAAAACGGTGCGGTTTTGTTTTTATTTAAGAAATCGATCGAATTTCATTTTACAACCTCGCTTAAAATTTAAGCCTCTCAGTCCAAATTAAGTGAAATTTCTAGAAAATGTTGCGGACGGAATCAGACTCAATTTTGACATTTTTATTACGAGCCAATTGTCAAAATTGAGTCAAATTTGATCCGAAGCTCAACTGTCGGATTCTGTAATCGGTGTTTTATTTTTTTCTTCTCTTCTAGAGATAGCTGAAAGTTCTCCTTGTCCTCTGCACATTCTTAATACCTACCATTCTTTACCGACAGCAATTTTTGGGAATTCGATAATTTAGCTTTTTCATGTCTAAACATGCTCATAACTTTTGAAAATTAAACCTTCTATATGGCCATCGGTATCTTGTTAAGAAACAATTGGAGCCCATCGACCCTTATTACAGTCTAAGAACATCTTTCGCTAAGTTAAACAGTGTACTCTAGTCAATATTGTAAAAAACAGATATTGGCCCTTTTAGACCAAGGTACAGATTTAATTTCCATATATGCAAAGTCAGCCACTCTTTGACTTGTCGGTGCGATATCGCTTCGCTTGTAACCCTTCCTGATTAGTCAGTAATTGAGGTATCGTAAAAGGAGGGTATATTGAGTTAGATCATTTGGTATTTAACCTCGTGTGGTATGTAAAAGTGACCTAAACTTTTTTTTGAATTTGAAAGATTCATGACGTTGGCAAAAGCATACCGAAAAGTGAGGAAATATAGCAGGTATCGGTATTCTTCGTAAAGAAAACAAAATACCCAATACAAATAGCGTATACCGGAAAGTCAGGGAGCAGCCTAATGCATACATATCTTATCAACTGTACTATCTACTACTACTATCTATCTGAGCAGAGTGGCAATAGTGGCGAGAGGTACTTATCTACATAAATTTAGAAAAAAAGTGACATCTCATATAGAGTTTTCAATGATCGATGATTTTACTAAAATCTCAAAGGTCAATCCATGAAGATACTTCCGGAAATGATGCGGCACCCAAGTGATGGTGTTTTGTTTTGTTGGTTTATTTCGCTGCCATCTGCTACGATTAATCTGCATTCTTATTCTTATTATTATGTTTTACTGTGATTGAGAAACGTAGATTGATACACTCGTCATATTCAAAGTCAAATTGAAAAACTGACCTTTTCGTATACTAAGTGGCATTCCACCAAGGAAATTCTTAATTGTTTAAGCGCTCTTTTATTGCATAGATAGAACAAACTCTGAATTCTGTTTTTTGATTCACACATTTTTATAATTATTTACGTGCACTAAAAGCATGATTCTGGATTCGATTTCAGAGTCGAAAACGGAAATAACAGCCAATTTGTTCACGTTAGTTTCAGTAGTATCCATAAGGTTAGTATTCAACTCGATATATGCCATTTATTCACACTTTATATTCATAAAGAAGAATAAAGAGATACCAGTTTGAGTAGTTTACCGGTACTAACGTAAGGACTCTGTGCAGGTGGTGGTTGTAAGAGCCAGTTGTACAAACGTGGTTTATCCTCGATAGTTGACAGTCAACGATTTACTGAGGGTTAACCAAAATTTTAATATTTGATTAGATTTTTTTTTTGTTTTTCGTTTATTTTTCTGTTCAATATTGTTACGTCGCTTAAGTTTGAATATTCTGAGTACTTCTTTTATATTCTCCCTACTCCAAAAGCCTTCGATTCTCTGTTTTCGGAGTCTCTTTCCGATTTGACAGACGTACGCCATATGGACTATCTACATTGCATTTTCAAATAATTGAGGTTAGCTTGTATCCCTTATGTCTTTTACGGAAATGACAAAAATTAGGGTCTCGAAACCCGAGTGCAATTATTTGTAAGGCAGTCCAATGACCCACCTTTAGTGTTTAGTCCTACACACAATTTCATATTAAAAAGTCCCTTTTCAAACTAATTTCCTTTCTTGTGGAAAGCCGTCTAAATTCCCATTTTCGTTCCGCATTGTGACCTTTAATATACATACAGTAGTTATTATGTTCGTTTAAAATCAGCCCAGCTACTTTTGTATGGATTCCGTAACAAAGATACAGAAGGACAATTAAAATGTCAAACTTTATCACTTCGGGTGCTCTTACAAAAATAAAATAATGTCTTTTTAAAAAATCGCCTTTGATTTTTTTTTTTGAGTTCATAGCTTATCCTTATTGTATCTTTATCTCAAGTAAGAAAAAAAACTTAGTATTGATCCAATTAAGAACAGATAAGAATAACTAGTGTAATTGACCCTAAAATATATGAACATTTATATACAGTGTGTAGGTATATGTTTATATGTACCTACATATGTATACACTTGTTTATACATAGAAGTCATTATCTTCAAATTTTAAAAAATGAATAATTTTATGTAAAAGAACATAGCCCCGATTCGGTCCAACAGTCAAACATTAATTCTTGTTGTGCATTATCTGCAACCACAAGAAGAAACAACCAAAAAGAGCATTTTTTTCTAACACCTAAATAATAAACAATTTATTCTGCGTCATACTGGCCCTTTACATAGTTTATGTCTGCATTTAGTATGTTCGTAATACAGTCTGGCGGGTACTGTTGAAAATATCATCCTGTCTGTTACAAGTCATCGAGCAGGGGGTGATGAAATGCAGATTTGGTGGAATTGAAAACAAATATTGAAAAGGAAATAAGAACAAAGTTTTCAAGCAAAGCCAATTTTCTGAAAAGCCAATGTTCTGAAAAGATATTGTCATAATGTATATCTGTGGTGTTTGGAAGATACATATGGTAACGCCAAATAATAATTACTTTCATGAATATTTTGAGTTTGAAGAAAATCGGTCTACTTAATACTGTGACTCAACAAATTGGCATAATTTTATTGAAAGTTTTATCAGAAAGAAGAAAAAAATTATATATTCCAAAGCATTTTTAAATAAAAACAAATTTAAAATGTAAAATGTATCTGAGACGGTTGTTTATTAAAAACACATAAGCTTTGTGATAACTTCTGTTGTTATTGTGATTTTACGTTGTAAAGCAGCCACTCTCTTACAAATTTAGATGAATGTATGTAACTTAATTCTTTCAGCCCAGGCCTTAAATTTTGTACTCAAGTCCACAAATTGTTTGTCATTGTTGTTTCAGAAACAAGATTGCACACACCATTTTCCTACATAAGGTGCCAGTTATAGCTATCATTGAAACTCATCATTGAAAATTTTAATGATTGATTTTGAGGCATTTAGAAAGCAAAATCTTTTATTATTTTGATGGACAAATTAAGCTCAAGACTTTACTAATATTTCTTACCAAAAAAAATGTCAAATAAGCCCAACTTTCCACATAACTTAATTTATTTCAATGATGGAACTACCTTACCAATGATCATTGAAATCTTAAAAGTCATATATTTGGAAAGTTGGGCCTATTTGAATTTTTTTTTACTAGAAATATTAATTAAGTCTTAAACTTCATTTATTCATCAAAATAATAAATTATTTTGCTTTCTAAGGGTCTCAAAATCAATCATTAAAATGTTCAATGATGTGTTTCAATGATAGCTATAACTGGCACCTAACTCTCCAAACCACCATGATTTCACCTTCATGTCTCACCGTACTCCTTAAAATTGTTTACTTATACGGATGTGTTCAGTTTTTGGTACAAAAATATTTGACAGCTAAATTCAAAAATATTGAAATTTTGTTTCGTCAACAAAAATAACATTGACTGTTCTTAAAAGTAAATAATAATAATAATAATTTGCAAATCGATTGATTTCTAGTCGCAAAAGTTTAACACAAATTCCAACAATTTATATAATTTCAGTTACTGTGTATGTTAAGACTAGTCCTATTTTAAGCTGACAGGAATACGCAAGTTGAAAAGACAATGTTCTGAAAAGTCAAAATTTTGAAAGGCAGGACAAAGTTCCGAATAGAAACAGTTCTGAAAAAAAAATATTTCTGTAGTTGGATGATTGTATTGTTTTGACACAGGGACAGTGTCATAAGTTTTCGAACCAGAAATCTTCAATAAAATTTTCAAATTCATTTCTGGACAATCATTAAAGCTGTTTTGATCGCCATGTAAAATTGTAGGTGAGTCATTCTCACATCATTGAGGATGCCAAAAAAAAAGCTATCCCTTCTGTTGATCCAAATGTCTTAGATAACTTTATCTTTTCAGAATTTTGTGTTTTCAGAACTAAATCCTTTTCAGAACTTTGTCATTCAGAAATTAGTGGCACAGAATTTTTGTTTTCAGAACTTAGAGAGATTCCCATCAAAAAACAACAACAATACTGCGTACAAGAACACTTATAAATTTTAACTTTAAAATTGAGTTTCTTCGTTATCTGTATAGTTGAAAATTAAAACTTGATGTTTTTTTTTACTATTTTTTGTTGATTTGTTTTATCGAAGACTAATTTTTATCTACAATATTTTTCTCTTACCGATCGAGCCTTCATTTAAGTTTAAAAAAAAAAAAAAAAAATATTCTTTTTTATAATCAAAACAAACGCACAACAAAAATTACTTACATTTGCCGTGTGCCGACCAGAATGACTCTAACTGTACCAAAGATACAATGCTAACTCTCAGACTATTATCAGGTACCTTAACGCAAGCGTTCGCCATTCACGGAATAAGACTTGTAGGTAGGTATATCACCCTCAAAACACTACCTACAAGCAACCTCATGTAGATCATTGTTATCTTCAAAACTAAATATTTACACGAAGCCTGTCTAAACAATTTTTCTTCGTCTCACATTCGAGTATACCCTCCCGGCAGAGCTGGTTGCCAGTTCAGAATTAAATCTGCGTTGGACGCGATAAGTGAAACGCCAATTCGCTCAGTGTGGTTTTTGCTACGAAAAACTCACCACAGTCCATTCGTTGTCGTGCATTATTTCCTTTATTTTTTTTTGTTTTATTTGTTTATGTTATTTTTTATCATTATCCTAACAACAATTTCCGAATGTAAAAAAAATCCCCATTAAACGTCCTCCGATACTATCGCCCATAGTATTCATAGCAGAGCCTCAACTCTGTGCGCTGCAAGTGCCGATGAGAAATTTTCGATTTCGTCAATTTGTGCTATCGGGCAAAAATCGTTTCCATATAAATCATGAGCTGGTTCAAAAAGTTGTCAAAGGCAAAGCGCGTGAACCCAAATAGTCGTTGCGACGGGTCTTGTGATCGCAAGCATTGTTGTACTCACATCCATCCATCAAGTGGCACTGACAGAGATAGTCCAACTATGTTGGCGTCGTTGTGTAGTAGCAAACTCGAACTTGTCGATCCGGAAGATTTTTTTCACGATCCCGATCATGTTCGGCGCTACAAAGAGGAAGAAGACTTTCTACAAATCATGTCCGAGTGGGAGATCGTTGAGCATCCCCAACGCTGCACCGGCAATTTTTTCTCTGCGGATTTCGAAGAGGAACTGATTAACCTGAAAACACAACCATTGTGTGGAAATGAGGAAAAGAGTGACAGAGAGTCTGAGACTGAGCCAGAGACGATACACGATCATCTGATTGCATTGGAAGAGCAGTGCATGCGGAATCGGCGGCGATTTAGTGGAATATTTTTTGGAGAGAGAATCGAGACTGGTATTTGCATACCAAAAATTTATAGTGATTGTAAGACTTCTCGGAAAAAGAAGAAAAAGAAACGGACAACAGACATGCTGCTCAAAGCAGGGTCATCGGGTGGTGTCCAAAAAGACTACCAGATTGCTCGAGCGTTATTTAAATCTGAAGCTTTATCCCACTCCCTAATGGGAGGCTTAGGAGATCATTCTCACATAAATCGTGATATTCAAGTGATAAATGATGACTCCGGTATGATGACGCTGAGTGATCCATCTTACGATATAAAACAGTTTTTTCGTCTTGACGATTGTGGAAACATCGTTTTGTGCATAAAACATATAATCGAAGTTCAGGGCTATGAAGTGAAATATAGCAAAAAATACTGCCCCAAATATGTTGTAGCTGAGTGTGCTGAAGAGAATTACGGACAACAAAGGGGATGGTTGGTGATCTTAAGAAAGATCTTGCAGCTTCTGTGGAATATAATTTCTGGTAAGACTAACAAGTGATTATGCATAAAGTCAGAGTTTCCTTTGTTTGCTATAGATAAATATTTGCAATTGGGACAAAAAATTCAAATATTATTGCGAAACTCACTTGAGTGTGTAAATATTTAAATTGCGATAGGGATATTTTTTGTTGTGACTAACCTTGTTCTATATTATTCTTTGAAACAATAGAAAAGAGTTGGTGTCATTATCAATGCAATGTAAATGCATACTAGATACCTATAGTTAATTTTGTTTGTGTTATTTATTTGTATAGCAGGCTATTTTTATAATTAAAAGTGTTCCTTTGTTAAAGTTTATTTAGAAGAAGAGATTTTTTTACGATTTTCTGGAGTTTCTTTGGATTTTTTTTAACTAAATCAATGCTAGAGCCACTTTAACTTTTGGAAAAAAAATTCTAGCTTTAAATGGAGTCATTAGTATTCCTTATTATTATTATTTATAAGACTCTAATCATATTTCAAAATAAGCTGGGGTAGATTGGGGCTGGTAGATTTAAATTTTATTTTTATTTTTGTACAAACAAACCTAGTGTAGATTAGATATCAAAAAAGTTTCCATTTTTAGCTTTTTTAATAACAATAATTCCCCACAAATTTACAAATGCTAAGACCTTTTTATGAAATAAGCAAGATGGCCAAACTAATTCCTGGTACTGGAAGTCATTTTTCACATTTTAAAAAATAGAAGTCAGACCACCGTTACGTTAAAAACGGCTTAAACGATCTGGATAAAAAAAATTGTATAATGTTTTATGAATATTAATATGTAAATACTCAAAATTGGCTAATTGGTATTTTGTACGAACACAATTTGATTTTAAGAAAACCACTCCAACGATTTTAATTTTGTTTGTTTTTGGATATTAATATTTTTTAAGTACCTAATCAAATGGCCTACTTGTTTTTGAGTTCTGAGCTGTTCACGTTTTGCTTATAAAGGGTGTTTTTTTTTAAGACGTGTGGTTTTCAATCTGGCAATATCGCAAATTATATATAATATAATTTTTCGGAGTTGGTCTTTTTGACAGCTGTCACTTGATTTATGCTCAGTTTGGTTTGCCATTTCATAATAAATAGACTTAGGTACTCCTGAACAACGTTTGCAAATCGTGCAATTTTATTACCAAAATAATGGTTCGGTTCGCGCGGCGCATCGCGAAGCAATAATTTTTTTGAATGGAACTTTTGGTGAGCGCATTATCTCTGTGAAGTGGGTTGTCTATGCAGATACGCCCGAGACGATTGACCCCTTCCTTCAATAAATTGATTTTTTCGCGATGTGTCGCTCGACCCGAACTATTATTTTGGTAATAAATTTGGACGATTTTCAAACGTTGTTCAGGAATCAAACGAAGCATAAATCAAGTGATAGCTGTCAAAATGACCAACTCTGAAAAAAAGTATTGCCAGATTGAAAACCACTCGTCTAAAAAAAACACCCTTTACAAAGATGGATTTATATGTTTTTTTGTTCATACGAGTCCTTGCTTGCATTTTTTTAAATTCATTGTTCCAAGCGTAAAAAGTGTTTTGGACCAGAAAATGGCTCAGTGATTTTAAAACTTCGAATAGATTTTGCTTTGGGAACAACAGTTAGACTTACAGTTTCTGGTCTTCTGGTCAAAAAAAGATTTTTTCTGGTGAATACATTCATAGTTTTTTTTTTAATTGGAACAAACATTACTCAGTGAGTTAAAAAGTACTTAAAATTACTGCTCGAGTACTATGGTACTGAAGTACTTGATACCTGCCACTTGTACCCTAATACTTGAAAAATACTGAAACTCTCATTTTTTAACCACCAGCACCAGATTACCGAAGTACAATTACCAGTACCTTGTATCTTATTGTACCTACTTAAGAGAATACTACAATTACTTAATTACTTTAAAAGTCTGGTTTTCTGCGCACAAATGCTGACTATTTAACACTCTAGCTTTAGCAACTCTCGCTCGTTTTTTGTTTCGTTCAATCTACTTAATGATGTAAGTAAATCCGGGAATAATTATAAGTTCCTTATGAGGCATTAAGGATTAGAGTGTTATTAAGGGCAGGTTAAGCCAATTCCAAGATTTAAGCTCTGGAATATTACCCAAGATGATGCATAGGTAAAATAAATGGAAAATTAGTTTAAAACTTCAGATCATAGTAATTCCAAAAAAATAGTGTTGCTATCGCACACAGTGGGGTCGACATGCTAAAGTCGAAAAAATGAGATGAGATGCGATATATATACATATCGCTGTTCCGGCATGAACAAATTAAATGTATCATACACTGAATCATTTAACTCTGCTCACTGACCGATCACTCCAAACTTTCGAATTGAATTAAATTTATCAGTTCCCTTTGAGTCGTTAAGTAAATAAGTGACTTCGAAGTGCGATGCTCAAGGAGCTGTCATATTTGAAAATACGAGAAAACTTTGTTTAAACATGAAATCAAAATCTTTTGGTATATGTATGTACAAATAATATATTTAGAATTTCATAGCTTGTTTTATTTCTTTCTTCAACCCATACGTTATTTTTTTTTATAAAAATTCGTCAGGTTGTGGTTTTCAATTGATTGTAAATCTTTTCCCATTCACCGATGAATCAATTTTTCTTTTGTGGCCATAAGGTCAAAAATTGAACATAGAATTATTGATTAAGAAGCTAAAATCTCTAAGTGGTTTTCTTATAATAAAAGTCTTTGAAATTTTGTACGCGCTGAATATACGAGGTTTTTTACCTAGGTTTTTTACCAGAGGTGAACTCATAAACCTTAATTACTTGCCATATAGAGACGATAGGAATCCTGAATGCACTCTGCGATGCAGAGAAGACGTATGTATGTGACTTTATTGGTATCTGCCCCATTCTGAACTCGATCCGAGGGTCATCTTGGGGTAAAACTACCCTTTCATCAAATAAAATTATAAATATTTTAAATGGGGAAAACTGGAAAATCCTATTCAACTTCCTTAAATTGATAATTTTAAATCTTAAAACCGTAAACGGATTGCAAAATTCATTTTATAATTCTGGCTACTAGAAGCGATGTGTCTGAATTGCGTTCGATTCCCAGCCACAGCCACCTAAAAACAAATAATGTTTTTCCGAAGGTACTGCCTCTTGCGAGGAACTGACAAATCCTCCAAGAGTATACTTGTCATGAATAAGTGCTTTTCATCTGGCCGTTCGGGCTCGGCAAAAAAAAATTAAAGGCCCCCTGTATTCCTGCCAACAACATACACACAGGAATGGTTGAGAGTTGTAAGTCACTAGGCCCTGCTTCTTTACGAGCTGTTGTGCCACCAAATTCATTTAATTTTATAATTCTTATTGCTCCCTGATTAGTTTTTTTTTTACAAAATACGATATTCTTTCCTTATCAAATACAAAGTGTAAAACACAAAACATTTATCTGCAATGATTCATGGTATAGATACTAGCCACAAATTAATCTTCAACAACAATATGATTGATAAATGACTAAATTTGCTTTATTTTAACAATAAAAAAAAAAGTTAGGAACTTTACACAATTAAAAATGTTTTTACTTTCTTTCTTTAAAGGTCATCCACGAAACAAAGTCAACCCAGTAGGTGGACCGGGTGATTCGGTCCGTTGCTATACCCTTCAACTAGCCAGTGATAATAAATCAACGTTTGCTCAAAACATCGAGAACTTCATCTCGTGCACAAAAGAATCTCGCGAGGCAGCTCCGCAAGTTGTGATGCGAAATATGCGTCAATTTATGAACGGAATGAAGAACTACCTTGTTAAGCATGGCGAAGGTAAGTTCCATCAAGAAGTCGAAAGTGCTCGTTCACGTCTCAAGTCCGATGAGTTTTTAAATCTGGACGCCATACTCGAAACTGTGATGCATCAATTGGTTGTTTTACCATTGCGTGATCATCTCTATGGTATGTTTGTCGAATACTACACACGCACCGAGGATATTCAGCTATTGGCGGAGAATGTTAAATATGCCTGCGGTCGAAGTGCAACTGATTTTGGAATAAGGCCAGCTGTAGCACCTCCCACATCAACTGCCCTCAACCAAATCTCCAATCTTCTGCTGCGCCTCCAAGAGGCCGAGCTGCCACTTGAAAAGTTAGACTTGTTCTTGTGTATTATTTCGTCAATTTTCGATGCAACAGGCTGTCCACGAGGACAACAACTGGGAGCCGATGATTTCTTGCCAATATTAGTATTTGTCGTGGCCAAATGTGGCTTTGTGGGTGCCGAAATCGAAGCCGAATTTATGTGGGGATTGCTGCAACCAGCCTTGTTAAATGGCGAAGCTGGATATTATCTGACTGCTTTGTGTAGTGCTGTACATGTGCTGAAGAGTTTTATGGCCTCAGATAATGAGGGAACTGGATCTTTGGACGTGAGTATAAAATAAGATTTAAATGTTTAAGAATGTAAAACCAAATGTGTTCCCCGGTTAGTTAATTAATTTTCCGCTTTAATTGATCTGACAAAACTGCAGCTTAAAATCTACAAACCAGTAAATGTTTTGGTTAATTTAATCAGACCAAATAGCCGGTGCAATTAAGGGGGGAACACTGTAAAAGGGAATATTAATTTTTTTTTTTAAACATATTCACACTGTTTTGTTTGGTTTCATTGCAGTGGCGTTCATCATCTTTACCAGCTTGTTCATCAGTTCTCCGAGTGATCATCCCTGATGAATGCAATGGCTCCCTTCAGACTCGCACTCTTCCTGTTCGACCTCACACCACAACCCGAGAAGTGTGCCGCATTATAGCCCATAAGGCCCGCATCACCAATCCCCAAGACTATGCTCTCTTCAAGTTGGTGGACGGAGAAGAGACACTTCTCACAGATATCGAATGTCCGCAGGACATTCGCCTAGCTGCCAAAGGAAAACACTGCATGTTGGCGTACAAGAGAATTGACGCCAAAATCGCATGGCCTACAGCTGCCCAACCATCGTACGCTTGAAGTTCACAATCAATCCGCATGGACAACCACTGGCAATCCTTAGAATGTAGTACTTTTATTCATTGTGCATAGTCTTAAGTGTTTTGTTTTTTTTTTTTTGAAAAATATTTTTCCATTCTCTATTTTCACCATCGATTTCCATGACTAACATTACATACTTTTACTTCTTTCTCTTCATGTAATCACTATCATCATACCTAAAGTTAAATATAAACAAAAGGATATAAACTTAGACTTAAAGATATTTTTTTCATACTAATAAAGCAGTATTTAAAAAAAAACAAACAATTTTTTGGAGTTCGGTCGAGTATATTATATATACAAGTTACAAAATACAAATATACATATATCTTTACATACACTCATTCATTTAAATACACACAAACTCATAAATATTTAATCATACGTTCTTAATTAATATATTATTATAATATTCATGCATAACGACAGACCAACAAAAAAAAATCAATGTAAAAATTCTGTACTCAAATTTACATGTAAACAAACATAATCTTAAATTAAAAACAAAAAAACAATCATCTAGCAATGCTGTTATGATATAAAATTAAAATTTGTATAATCTATAATAATATTCTCTTAATAAAATCTTATTTTAATTGTATTATGTACAAAAGCAAAGAAGGAAATGGAATTGTTTCAATTGAATGTTTTTGCACTAAAGTTTTTTTTGTCCAAACATTAACCGATTTCAATGTAACTTAGGTGTTTAGTCAAGAAGTTCTTTGATTGACCAGCTGACAATTGATACTCCCTTTTGAGATGAGCATTGACAACTTGCCAATCAGAGGTCTTGAAAGAGTTATACTTGAGTTGAACCTGATCGATATGATTTCAAGTTGCTTTTTTATTACTATTTTATTAACTCCTTTTCTTTCTCTGTCTATTGTTTTATATTTTTGTTTTGTTTTCTTCTGTTATGTAAAATGTGCATCTTGTAATTATTTTTCATTTCATTTATTATTATATTATAATATATATTTTTATTAAATTCATTTTTAAGTTAAAACTGTTTTTTGTATTTTATAAACTGACTAAATGCAAACAAATTTTATTACAAAGAAAAAATGAGACAATTTTTATTTTTATCTTTACGTTTTATTATTTTCAGCCAGTACCTATTTTAATGCAGTCAGATTTAGACTAGAAAACATTTGAAAACAAATCTTCAACCCTAAATTGAAAGACAACTAAATGCGTTTTTATTTTTTTTACAAAAATACTTAGACTTATTCGGAACATTTGAAAATTTTTATAAATAGAAAGTTTTTACAGGTTTTGTATTGAGTGTAATATATTGTCAAAAGCTGCATTTTATTTACACCACCTGTTGTCTTATACATAAAGTTTGTTCAAGTTAAACTACTTGGATCACAAAAAGCTTACAGTTGGTACCACATCCATAACTGGAGACTTTAACTGAAAGAAATACATCAAGAAAGGTTAAAACAACGGAAAGAAATACAAATATGTAATGTTTTTACATTTTGATAAAACAGGTAACCGCCCCTGCCTCCACAAAATCTTTAAATGCATTTGCCTTGAAATAACTAAAAAAGAAAGAGCCAATTTTTCTTAGGTCAGCATTATAATTGTGATTTTTTTCAATTATTGAGGTAAATAAATAAACATTTGGCAAAATTAAAAAGACCGGTCATGGTTAAATAGAATTTAGAAAACCAAAATCCGATCGTTTGTGTCCACGCCAACAGAAAAAGCTACTTTTCTGTTTAAAAATCTACAATATTCAATAGGAATTCCAAAATTTTTCAAACGAGACACCAGGCGATCATGGACTAACAGCAGGGATGTTGCTTTTGTGTTAAAATTGGCAAAATTCAACCAGACGTGAAAAGTAAACTCGCACTGTCACACTCAAAGAAATTCGGCTCCGCCTTCAACTAACGTTAGATAAGAGGTTCTCTGTATTTTTTTTTTTTAATTTATTTTCTTCCCCAACCTCGAGTAAGCCAGTGTGCAAATGAGATGTGCCTAGTTTGTTGATCTCGTTTCATCCTTCTCTTGCTAATCTACTTTCTTTGAAGGCGATTTGAAAGCTAAAGCAAATACAAATGCAAAATGTGTTTTAAATTTTTTTTGTCTCAAAATTCCTCCACTTGGTCCATAAAAGATCGACGGCAACATAAATAGCTGATTTTACTTCTCTCTCTACTGTTAAAAATTTACCAAATTTAAAGAAATTCAACCGAAATTATATAAATTTTCAAACAAAACACCAGGTGATCATGCACAAGCAGTAGGGATATTGTTTTTGTGTTAAAACTCGCAAAAATCAGTCATGTGTGAAAAGTTTCGTCAGCCCTGTCACACTGAAGCTCCGCCTTCAACTAACGTTAGATTTAAAGCTGAAATAGAGCTCCTTTCGTTTTATTTTTTATTTTCTTCCCCGTGTGTGCTAGTGGGTAAATGATCCACAGCATCATAAAAAAGTTTTACTTATCCTTTGTTTGAAAATTTAAACTAATTGAACCAAAATTACATAAATTTTTAAACGAAATACCAGGCGACCATGCACAATCAGTGAGGTGTTGGTTTTGTGTTAAAATTCGCAAAAGTCAACCATGCGTGCAAAATTAGCTCGCCCTGTCACACTCAAGGAAATTGTGCTCCGCCTTTAACTAACGTTAGATTAGGGGTTCTATATATATTTTTTTTTTTTATTTTCTTCCCCAACCTCGAGCAAGCCAGTGTGCAAATGAGACGGACCTAGTGTGTTAATCTCGTTTCATCATTGTTGGCTCAAAATTTCTTCACTTGGTCATAAGAGACCCAGAGCAACATAAAAACCTAATTTTACTTCTCTCTCCTCTGTTGAAAACTTACCAAATTTAAAGAAATTCAACCGAAATTCCAAAAAAATTCAAACGAAACACCAGGCGATCATGCACAAGCAGCAGGGTGTTGTCTCTGTGTTAAAATTCGCAAAAGTCAACCATGCGTGAAAAATTTGGTTGCTCTGTCACACAAGGAAATTATGCTCCGCCTTCAACTAACGTTAGATTAGAAGTTCTCTATATTGTTTTTTTTTTTTATTTTCTTCCCCAACCTCGAGCAAGCCAGTGTGCAAATGAGACGGACCTACTTTGTTAATCTCGTTTCATCCTTTTCCTGCTTATCTACTTTTTCGTCATGCATTACTAAATTCGCCGTTCTTTAAAGGCGATCAATCGATGGTTTAGTAGAATCTAGCCTCAGTATTGATGTATGTGTAACTTATAAAATTTGAAAGCAAAAACAAATGCATTCCTACCTACCTTCAAATTAACAAAGTTTTGTGTCAAAATTTCTACACATGATCCACAACATCATACAAAGATTATTTTACTCATCCTTTGTTTGAAAATTAAACAAATTGAACCTAAATTACATAAATTTTCAAACGAATTACCAGGCGACCATGCACAAGCAGTAAGGACGTTGTTTTTGTGTTAAAATTCACAAAATTCAACCATGCGTGCAAAATTAGCTCGCCCTGTCACACTCAAGGAAATTGTGCTCTGCCTTCAACTAACGTTAGATTAGAGGTTCTCTGTGTTGTTTTTTTCTATTTTCTTTTTCAACCTCAAGCAAGCCAGTGTGCAAATGAGATGTGTCTAGTTTGTTAATCTCGTTTCATCCTTCTCCTGCTTATTCACTTTTTGGTCATGCATGAGCATGACGATCGTGGTGGTTAAATAGAACTTAGCTTCAGTATTGATGTATGAGTAAGTTTAAAATTTGCAAAAACAAATGGGAAGGCGATCAACAAACCATTCACATCTCATTTGTAAACTTGACGAGGAAAAAAATAAAGAAAAAAAAAACAATACAGAGAAGCTCTACTTCAGTTTATATAATTTAACGTTAGTTGAAGGCGGAGCCTTATTTCTTTCAGTGAGAGAGCTAAGCTAACTATTCACACATGGTTGACTTTTGTATTTTCAACACAAAAATGACATCCCTTCTGATTGTGCATGCTCGCCTGGTATTTTGTTTGTAAATTCAGAGTAATTTTGATTTAATTTGTTAAAATTGCGAAAGTTTAACGCAGAACATTCCTTTTGGTTCCGCGTGCTTGTCTGTTGTTTTGTTTAAAATTTTTTAAGGTTTGGAAGCCAGGTTGTTTTCTTTAAATAAAACATAGAAATGAAAATCAAAAATGCGATCAAGTAGTGAGTGTATTTTTTAAAAATAAATATTAAGAAAAATGGCATTGCGTTTCCCTAAGTTTTCAAATGTGAAAGAACTTGTATAGACCTTTTGCTATTATTTAATGGCATCTTGATGATCGAAACTTTTATAAATAGGGTCTTAAAATCGATTATTAATTTGATAATTGACAATCGTAATAGGGCCCTGAGCCCTCTAAGATCTCAGAAATATAAACTGCCTAGATGAAACAAAGACTCATCTCACTCACTCGCTGGGGTTTCGAATTAGTACTAGTCCAATTCCACTGAAGGTGCGAGCTAACCTTTAAATTTTTAATTTTTATTTTTTTATAATAACGACATCTGTTATCAAAATTATAGTTTCCGTGACACAAACCCGATACTCGAAACAACAACCACTTCGACCTCCATCCATCGAGTCTCTATCAAATTGACAGCTAGCTCCGGTGAAAGTCGACTTTTGACGTTTTGATATTGGTTTGGTGGATATTTCTTATTTCTTGGTTGTTTTGAAAGTTTCAGCGACATTCAGACAGCGAGTGGAGCACACTTCGGGAAAAAAACCACTTTCTCTCTACAAAGTTACGACAACTCACTCACACACTGCCACTAGAAATTAAAGAATATCTCACCTGAACTGAACTCGCTATACCGCTGTCAGCCGCTTTTCATACAACCTAATTCGAAATCGACCACTGAAATTGACTTGTTACTTCATTATCGTTGTATCTTCGGGGAATGTGTTTTACGGAACCTCTTTTGTAATTAACACTCACTACTTACGATCTCTATTTATTTATATCTTCTTCCTCTTTTATCTTATCTACTTGTACATATTACATCCTCTTTCTTCCTCCCACCAACTACCAAAACACAAGTTTAAGCCAAAGACTAAATCCAAAATTACTATTTCACTCTGACATCCAAAAACGCACACCATGTTGATCCAGTGTTTAAGCTGCTATTCGAGAGTGCGATTGAGTCGCCTTTTGATCACGTCACCACTCTCCCTCCGATCAGGGCTCACGAATACGACGACGACGACAGCAGCAAGAACTTTCAGCACCACTCTTAACAAGTTATTAGGAAGTGGACGAAATCGACTTTTCACATTAAAACGGCCAACGGCACAATCCAGAGATTTTATGGCAGTTCGACGGCGTAGAACGGACCTGCCGCAGGAGAAGGACCATTTGGGGACACGCAGTAAGTCGGATTTGAGTCAACAAAATGCCACAAAGGAAGCCACTCCACCAAAAGTCAAACTCAAGAAGCACGACGTGGGTCGGCTTTTTGCGCTGGCCAAATCTGAGAAGCTGGTGTTAACGGGTGAATACCTAGAAACATTCAAGAATCATAACTAACAAAAATACTTGCAGCTGCGGTTGGTTGTCTTCTGGTGTCTTCGGCAATTACAATGAGTGTCCCTTTCGCTTTGGGCAAAATACTGGACATAATCTTCACTCGAGATGAGGCTGGAAGTCTGGAGACCATGGATCGGTTGAGACATTTCTGTTTTATTCTTAGTGGAGTGTTTGTTATCGGTGGACTAGCAAACTTCGGCCGGGTATACTTATTCAACAGTGCTTGTAAGTTTAAGTATATGCATTTTCGAAGTAGGTTACTGTGCTGAATCTTATGTTTTACTCTCTACCTACAACCCAGCTATTCGGATTGTTAAGGATTTGCGATCGAAGCTTTATCGTACAATGCTCAATCAGGAAACGGGTTGGTTTGATACCAAGGGAACAGGAGAGCTGGTTAATCGCTTGTCAACGGACACATACCTTGTGGGCAACTCCCTCAGTCAGAATATGTCCGATGGGCTTCGGTCAACAGTGATGATTGTTGCAGGAACTTCAATGATGGTAAGACTTCTGGCGTTTATCTTCACTACGTGAGTTGTTTGTCGATTGCAAGATAAGAAAATAGATTGATATATCAATAATAATTGTTTAAGTATTAATTATTATTAATACCGTAGAGGGATAGTGAATTTTAGTCAATTAGTTGATAAAAATAATAGTAGACATATATAAAAGACCTTAGATAACCTTACCATAAACGCGTCCTCAGTTGAATAGCCTCAGTTCTTATAGGTCAGGTATATTTAGGAAAAGAATAGCATAATCTCACGCTATCATTTGACGGAATTGATATTTTGATAACCATGAAAACTTAAACTGGTCTAGGAAATAATAACGGCGGGATATATTTAATTGAAAGAAAGGTTTGTTTTATATAATACAAATACTTGCTGCGGTTAAATGTGTATTTTGCCCCCTATATTTTATATTAAAATCCTCTTCTCCTTTGTGTGCACTTCTTTCCAATGGGATTTTTCACATGAATGTTATTTTTTTTGATATACGAGTATATGTGTTTTTTCTCTACGGAAGAAAGTAAACTTTTTATCGTTTTGATAACATCATGCATTTAATTTATGTTGAATTTTTGAGAATAACTAAATTCAAATATTGAGACAATAGCAGAAAATTTAAATATATATATGCACATATTTATACATAACGGAATTTAAATGTCTCTAATTGGCATCCCAGCGTCTCGGAAACCACTAGATTGATTTGCGATAAATTTTCAGAGTCTGATATTATTAGCTTGCGCATGGTCTAAGAGGTTTAACTAAAATTCTCCTTTTGAGTCGTCCTTTTTTCTTAAATGTAAGTTTTCTCTATATTCAACGTCAAAACTAGATTTTCTAATTCCGCAGGTTAAGAAGTTTTAAATTTTATAATATAGTTTTAAAGATGAAAATAAATAGGTTAAGAGCCCTGTTCATAAATGGGAGATGTTTTTTTCTTAAACAGTGTTGACTATATCCTCCCCAGATCTACACTTCACCGAAATTGGCCCTTATAAGTACCTGTGTGGTTCCTTGCATAGCTGGAGTAGCAGTGATTTATGGAAGATATGTGCGTACAATTACAAGAAGTTACCTTGACAAACATGCTCAAATCTCAAAAGCCTCCGAAGAACGTTTAGGTAACATAAAGACGGTAAAATCATTTTGTCGTGAGAACGCGGAAGCGCAGACATACGATAACCTTCTTACGGATGCTATGAAAATCGCTTATGATGAAGTCATGGCGAAGTCCATGTTTTTCGGATTTGTAAGTTTATTTAAAATATTAACTTAAATCTTGAACTTTTGTTTCATTTGTCTTCTATTCAATCATTTAGAGCGGCTTTTCGGGAAATGTTATAATAATATCGGTTCTGTATTATGGCGGCAGTCTCGTGATAAGTGACCAATTAACCATAGGTGCTTTAACCTCATTCATACTTTATGCTGCGTATTCTGCAATTTCTATTAATGGCCTGAGTAATTTCTACACAGAACTAAACAAGGGTGTTGGTTCAGGCCAGAGAATATGGGAGATTCTCGATAGAAAATACGAAATTTCTTTGGATTCAGGAATTGTTCCAACCGTTAAACCAAGAGGCCATGTTGCTTTTTCGAATATTGTTTTCAGTTTTCCAGCACGACCGGAAAATCCGGTGTTAAATAATCTTACGTTGACGCTCTCTCCGGGACAAACTACAGCTATTGTAGGACGAAGTGGTTCGGGTAAGAGCACAATCGCTTCACTGCTGCTTAGATTATATGATCCACAAAACGGACAAGTTACTCTCGACGGAATGGATTTGAAAGAGCTCAGTCCCTATTGGCTGAGAGAGAACATTGGTGCTGTCAGCCAGGAACCAGTTTTGTTTAGTGGAACCATTAGAGAGAACATTTACTATGGATTGAATCCAGGAACAAAAATCACAGAAGATGAATTTCAAACAATAGTGCAGAATGCCCACATAGATGAATTTTCAAACAGCCTACCCGATGGACTAGAAACAATGGTCGGTCAACGTGGAATGATGCTCAGCGGAGGGCAAAAGCAAAGAGTTGCAATAGCCAGAGCTTTAATAAAAGTAAGCTTCTTAAGTTTTTTTTAGTTCATAATTTAATTTTCGATAAAATCTCTTATAGAATCCCACAATTTTAATCCTTGATGAAGCTACGAGTGCTCTTGACTCAGCCTCAGAAGAGTTAGTACAAAATGCTCTCGAAAAACTCTCGAAGGGAAGAACAGTTTTAACAATTGCTCATCGCCTCAGCACTATTCGCAACGCTGACAAAATTGCCGTCCTCGATAATGGATTGGTATCGGAGGAGGGAAGCTATGATGAGCTTATTGCGCGTGAAACTGGAATTTTCAAGGATCTGGTCAAGAAGCAGACATTTTTGATCGATTCTTGAATCATTGTTTTAACGGTGACGGGATATTAGTAATTAATTTAAAACACGTTATAGAAAATTATCATTGTTCTTAATTTTGTCCTTATTAATTCGCTTTAATCATCGAACAAACCGGTTTTCCTGTAGTTTTTAGATTTTTTAAAAATAATATATACAAATACATACATCATTATTATAATTTTATATATATATTTATACACAATATTTTTTTGTGCTTTCGTTCATACATTTTGTAAGAATTAAAGTTTTATTTAAGCAAAAACTTAGACTCAACTCAGTTCAACGTGTTTTGTTTTATTAATTTTATTACTAGAATATTGCCATTAGTCAACATCGGAATTATGGCAACAGAATGTTCCTTTTTTTATGCTGCTCAACTGCGGATATAAACAGGTATTTTCATTCGGAGTTCAATTTCAGATATACCCGATGGTTTTTTGGTAGTCTTAATAAATGTTTCAAACAAAAACACAAAGTGCAGCCTACTACGTGAGATAACTAAGTGCTGCCGGGAGTATATTGGAAGGAGAGGCACGAATTTAAGTAATGGGCCGAAAAAGCGGAAGTCATCCACAAAAGGAAGATTATGACAGCTACATTGATGTAGAAGTGGTTCCATTTCGCCCCCTGTTACGATTGTTGATAGTTGATTAAGAAACTGACCAAAAAACGGGGTTTTCCGTTTTTAAAGGGAAATATTTTGAAAAATATACCAAACTTGATAAAGTTATTCTGAGACCAGATTTTAATTCAGGACATTAAAACCCTTCGAAAAAGGCCCCAAGGAGAAAAATGATTGCGAACAGTGTAATTAATAAATTTCGAAGGAAATTTCAAGTAAATTAAATTAAAATTTTATTTAAAACTTCATTTTTAATTTAAAATAAGAAAAACCCTATAAATGTATCCTTCATTATAATAGTGAATTATCTCCTAAAGAATTTGTTCAAGATTAAAACATTTGTGAAACAAAGCTTTGACTTCCTTGACTTTTATTTTCCTTTTTCTCTAAAAATATTTTTAGTATATACAGTTACGGTCAAAACAATAAGACCAGTAAAGGCACATTAACAATAATTGTCTCTATCTCTTAAAAATCAAAAGAAAAGTTATGCTATTTTCCTCATGTTTGTCAACGTCGATACCAGTACGGTCTTGCGAGCAAAGAAAATTTTGATTAAACAGTTTAATGAAAAAGAAATATTTTATGATAAATAGTAACGATTGTCAGTTTTGGTCAGTGTTTGCAAACATGATGCTAAAATTAAAGAAATTTGTGATCAGCAGAAAAATGCCAGAGTTCGATAATGATTACAAAAGCAGTTATTCTTGGCATGGTGTTCAAACTTGCATTTAAGAAATTTGTGATTATCAGATCGATGCTAAAGAGATCAACAAGTCATCAAAGTAAGATGATGCCGTATCAACATGAGACTGTGAATGCAAAAGTGGATAAAACCACTATTTTTTGGAAATATTTTTCATCTTTAACCGATCTTAAATTGCGGCTCAAGGAGGATAAATCACATTTTGGAAACCTTAGACATTTAAGAATTAAGCATGGCGGTTTACATGGACATTGATGCATAAATGTAAAAATTAAAATTATTTAATATAAATTGATGTACATATGTATAATTCGCAGCATCAACGACACTTGTGTGAATTTCCATTAAGAGTGTTCCGGACTGAAATGGTAATTTCATGAAAAAGTTTGCGAAGTGTATACTTGCCCGATCAAAAAACAATTAAGGTGTCTATGGACAGGAAAACTTATTTTCTAGGACATCATTGGAAAAAAATAATTGTATGCTGTATTATTAGGTAAAAGCATTTAACCACCTTTAACTTAACCACCAGTCTCAGAGACACCAACGACTCTTCAAGTTAAAATATTTCAAATTTTAGATGTCGTACGACCTTTTCTACTCATCAATCAATACTTCGCATGAACTTGGAGTGAATACGTTTGGTCCACGTAGATCAAAATATTTCGCCAGTGGTCTCCCGGACCGCACGTAGGTGGTTATGTAATTTGTTTGTATTAATTTAGATGTTACTCGTATTTATTATTTAGTTATTTTACTGTCAAAAAAAATAATAGAATTGACGAAAATATTGAAAGATTGCTAAAATAAAGATACACATATGTATGTGTAATAGTGGCACGGAACATCCTGAAACCGAGAATTTCACGCTTTGTGGGAAAAAAAAATGTATGGTAACTACGTCGAAAAATTGTGAATGTTGGTGGGCTGCAATTTTGTCAAAGTTTTAATTAAACGCCAATTTGTAGGACTAAAGGCCACAAAAAACTATTTTGAATCAATTATTCAACAAGTCCAATCCTTAATGATAAGTCTTCTACTTGGCTGATTTATTTCAGTAGTATAACGAATTTGTATTATAAAAAAACCTTCTTATAGAAACTATACCTGGCCCCGGGCAGAACAAATTTAATCTTGTTGGATATAGTTTACAGTGGATTTGTAAAAGAATTCATATAAGTTGCACTGAACTTTTCAAGTTGCGTATGACAAGGCCTCACTACGTCACTGATGAGTCCAAGTGAGTAAGCCGGACGAAACGCAAATTTGTATGACTAAATTCCACAAAAAGCTATTTGGAACAATGTTTTTTATTTAATTAATACTAGAAATCCTGAATTCAGGGTTGTAATCTGTGAGTGGTCCCCAGGACCTCACGTAGATTGTTAAATGACTGAAATAGGTGGTAGATGGTCAAGGGAAGAAAAGGAGAATATGGCAAAAATGGCTGTTTTGAAAACAGAATGTAGCTTAAACTATAGCATTTTTTGCAAGAAGATGATTAATAACATAAAATTCCATATTTTTATTGGGGACTATTGAACACCTAATAAAGATTTTAATAACACAAAATAAAAATGCTTGTAAATTAAAAAAGACGCATTGTTTAAAGGTCAATTTTGTATACCTAACGGAATTTTTTTTGACAAATTAAATTTATTATTCACGATTTTCAATTGTATCATTTGATGTTGAGATTTTTAATTCTTAAAATTCACTTTTTTGAAACGTTTACATGTATGTACGTACCTGTTTATTTGAATATTCCTCAAAAGCTGCAAGAAATTTCTCGTTAACCAAAGGTTCCACAACATCACTTGAAAATAACGATGATGAAAAGAAATTATTTTTTTTTTCACTTTGTTTACTTTTAATTTCAACTTCTAGTATAACTTTCCAGACCAAAAATGCAAAATCACGTTTGCAAAATTAAATAAATAAAATGACATATAACGATTATGACGTTTAAGGTGTGCGCATGCGCATGTTTGTGTTTTTTCAGTTTTGATTAGCTGTGTAGAATGGAATTAAAAATGGATGGAAATGAAATGGAAACAGTACAGCACATGTCTGTAAAAACTGTAAACAAAATAGTGGTAGCCGATCACACTTTCTTTTTTTTTCGCAATTTTTGATGCAAATTTTAAGAAATTAACTTGATAAGTTTTGGTATATTTTAATAAACAAATCAGCTGACACTGACTTTTGATGTAGAGCAAGTGTGGGAATTCACTTTCCGTATTTCAAAAGAAGTTGTAGAAAATATTTACTTGACTAGAACAGCGACTTCATGGAACACAAAATGACTGAATGTAGAACATTTGAGGGCAAGGTTTTCACTCATGGAATTCAAAATACTATTTTTATTCTGCTCAAAACACTAACTAACCTTTTATTTCTTCAAATCCAGAATCAATTGTCTTTTCTTTTCAGAAGAAGACCAATCACCTTGTGCCAAATAAACGCTTTAAGTATTCATAATACTTACCTACGGCCAAACAAAAACGCTATAAATGAAGAACAATAGAAAGCAATTTATAGTCTTTTTTCATTAAGTTTTAATGTTTGTTCTAAACTCATATACAGAATAATCATAATAACTGTAATATAATTAAATAAAATTGTTTGATTTTACTGTTTTTTTTTTGTGTAATAGTATTATAGTAATTAAAAATAATCATATGTATGTATGTATAATTAGAATAATAATAATAATAAAAGTTATACAGTAATAATAATAATAATTACATATATTTTATTTCTTGAAATATTGTTTTTTGTTAATTTCAACAGAACTAAGTCTTCCATTATAAATGATACGACGAATAAAAATTAAATGTCTCTTAAGTTTACTATCTTCCAGTTTTTTTTTAATATTAAGTATTTTTTTTTTTTTTTCATTATATTTTTTATATTTTATATTTTTTTTACATGTTTTGTTTTGTTTGTTTTCTTTTTTGAAGGCATTTCTCAATAACTACTTGAGGGTGATTATTTATTTTGGTTTGTAATCTCCATAACTTTGCATTAATGCAATAATTAAAATTATGTATTTTTAACTTTATATCTTAAACTATATTTCTTATTTTTCTTATATAAAAATATATGTATGTATATATATTTATATCTTCTGCATGTATGTATGTATATATAAATATTTTAACAAAATTTTTTATATATCTAACAGTATTTTTTAACACTTTTTTCTCGGGGATTAAATGAAATATTATTTCAAATTATGAAAAATATATTATTTTATTTTTTAAATTCAACAAATTCGTCCCAATATAACAATACAATAATTTTTTTTCGATTTAGTATAACGTGATTTCTTTTTTTTTAATAAGAAATATGGTTTTTGATTAAGTTTTGAACTTATAATAAATATGTTTTTTTAGTAATATATATGTGTAACGTAAAACCGATTAAACAACAATCTTGGAAGAAAAATTATTAATAGTGTCTTAGGAATAAACAAAAAATGTGTGTGCGTGGTGTATAAGTATAGATTTTGAATGTGAAGTCGTAATGCTACATATTATATTATATATTTATGATTTCCTTATTATTACTCTTTGAAAAACTTCTCAATAAGGTACAAATTTTTGAAATAAGAAAATTTGTTTGGTCAATTATTTACAATACAAAATTGAAAAAGGATTTTCTTGGAGAAAGCTCCACCGCGGAAATTGAGATTTTTCTTACCTTGGGATTTCTTTAAATCAATTTTTTTTGGGGGGGGGGGGGGTATAATTAAATATAGATAACTAACGTATATGATTTTAAGTCGATTTTTTTTTATTTTATATCTGGAAGAGATGTGTCTGTAGATAAAAAAATGTTTTGGTAATCGCGTTTATAACGGAATTCATCGTTCTTATGCATTCCAATTCGACTTTATGTTCGAAAGTTGTAACGTCATTCCGATTTCAAAGTGAATACATTTTGAAGTTCAAATCATTTCTAGAAGTGCTGCATATATCATATGACTTGTATCATATGAGTTATTGGTTTATAATAAAAAAGGCAGAGTATAATCAGTATAATGATAATTGCATGGAGATCTGAAACTGTAGCAAACTGTAAGCGTTTTCATTCAAATTAGTTTTATCAAAACATTAATTGACAGCTTAAGAACGATATGATGTGCCAACATTAATGTTTAAGTACTTTCTCAACTTGTAAAAAGCAGGTCGTAGTGAATCGGAGGTTTACCAGTCGAAGCATTGGAATACATAATATATCTCTCGATCAACTACATCGAAAATTTAAAGCAAACATAGATGAGCGATCAAGTATTATGTATTTATGATTGATCCATGAAGATTTACTAAGTGTAGCAGAATTGAGAAATTACTTTAAAATTTATGTGGGTTTTCAAAAAAAAAATTATAAAATAATCCCGAATTAAAAAAAAATATAATTAAAGTAAGAAGGAATAAGTAGAAAATTCGCATTTAAAAAAAATATATGAACCAAAAATAATGCCAGGTCAATTATATAAGCATAAATTTTCTCTCCAATGTCATCATCAAAATTGGTCAAAATTAAAATAATTCACCTGTTTCCTCCACACAATTTGTTTAGTCCTTTTTGTTTTGTTTTTCTCTGTATAGGCACTAAAAATATTTTCTTTTTACATCAAATTCATTCTTTTGATTTTGTGATATTTCCACCAGGCATTTGTCCAGTAGGAGGAAGTGCTGGCATTAATTTATGTTGCGGTATGACCGTTAAAGATTTAGGTATTTTGGACATCAGGCTATTGTCCAACAACAAAGATTGTTGTTTCATTGTTGTAAATGTTGCTTGTGGTCCCTTGGAGGCTGCTGTTGTCGATTTTCCGTTCATCAGCATCTGATTGGGTTCGGGAAAGTTGTTCCATAGCCACGAATTGGTGGGAACTCCACTTAGTGTTGCTGTGCTAGTGGGTTTCAAAAGAGGTAGACCCTGTCCGGTTAAATTTGGAAGAATAGACAAGTTCGAAGCTGGATTCGAGGAAAGTAAACTAATTGGCTTCAAATTGACAGCTGTAGGAATCACAGAAGACTGAGATTGTGTTTGCGAAGTGCATGTAGCGGTTGCTAATGCAGGTGTTGTTGAACTTTGCATAGGTTTGGGGGCAATGGGTGTGTAAACTGTCGACTTGTTTAATAGAAGGCGTTGTTTTTTTGCTGCATTTTCTGCCGCACTGACAGCTTGCATTGTCTTGTTGAAAGACACCAGGGCAGGATTCGGTGCTGGTGGTTTTGCAGTGCTGCTGTTGGAAGTGCAAGTTGCCGGTGGGAATATAGCTCCTTTGAGCTTGCCTTTGCTTCCCTTCAGCATTTGATCACGCATCAATTTCTCCCTTCGTAATATGCACATTCGGTTGTAGTCGTGAATTGAAATGAGGAAGGGTCTTCCACCAGATTGCACTTGAACCAGGGCAGGAAGGCGCCTTCCATCAGCAGTCTGATAGAGCGGACCCTGTTGGTTGTTTAAATGATGTGAAGTTGTAGTGACAGGCAAAAGCGTTGGTCGCCAACTTTTGCTTTCGAGTCGCTCCTGGGCTGTAAGTGTGTCAGGCAAAACCACCACATTTGGTGGTATCGGTTTCATCGGTTTTGGCAGCAGGGGTCGCTTCATTGGTTGAGTGCTTAAGGCTTGTGCAGGCCTTTTGTTTAAACTTATCAACTCGGGCGGGGTGGTATTGAGCGCTGTCTTTTTCTGAGTGGGAGAAGCATCAAGCTTGTAGCTCATCAGTTTGTTGACGGCTGCCAAAATCTTTTGCTGCTTTGTCAAAATTGTGCCTTCGTTCGGAGTTGTCGAGCCTGACCGATTAGGGGAGGGAGGTGAATCCGATTTGGAACTCGATGTAGAGTTCAATGACACAATCTCAATAGAACTGTTTCCTTTTGGTACACCTAAATTCGTCTTAAGAATACTTCGACTGTTTGGGATCGATGACGCCGAGACTGCTGAAGAAGCGTTGGTACTCACTTCCTTCTGTTTGGTATTATCAGCTTCATTCGGCTGATCTTTCGGTCGGGCAATGATAGTCACCGAATTTGAGCTCAATTGTCGTTGGATTTTATCCACTGACAAACTCCGTGGTCGATTCTCAATTTCCTTTGCAGACGATGGGGAGCTGCATCGGCTGTCAAATGAGGTTAGACGATTGCGCACGGTCTGGGTGTAAACTGTTGCGTTGGAGCTAGCATTTGACGATAAAATCAAATCTCCGTTACGGTAATATTTTTCCAGAAGAATGAGATGCCGCAGAAAACTCGACTGATTGCCATACGGCTTTTGCAGATCTTCCCATAGACGGCGGGTGGGTTCATCGTATTGCAGGAATGTGTTTATACGTGTCCAGCCTTCAGGCGTTCGCTGAGAGGACCTTCCCCCAAACGGTGCTTTAAACTGTAGACCGAGATCTTCTTCTCCGGGGAAAAGTTCTCGCATTGATATGTTTGGATTAGAGCGCAGAGCTGTCGAAATGTCATTCCTATCCTCCAACGATGTTCCAACGCTTTGTAGAATAGCCTTCAGCTTGGATTGTTGGTCTTTAGCTTGCATGCTTTTCTGTGGCGAGGGAGATGTCGAATTTGAGGAACCAGTTGACGAAGTATCGGAAATGATTGGTACATCGTAGTCCACCAACACATCATTATCCAATATCATCTGATTGCTAGCCGAATTCGGTGCCACCACACAATGTTTTTTGGCCATCAAACTCTCGTCACCACTAAAAAGACCTCCATCGCTGATCATTTCCACAGATGAGCCTGTTGAATGGGTTGGAGATGGCGGCACTTCAATGGTTTCTGTTGGTTCATCTATATTAACAGCCGTTGAGCAGGGTTTATATTTCTTCGATGATTTCTCTTTGCCTGTTACTTTTTCTTCTTCATGTGACGTATCTTTTTTATCGTGAATATTATAGAATTGAAGGAGTCTGCAAAGATAATAATGTTAATATATTTTCGATGGACACATTAAATTACTTGAATCAACCTTTTTCTATAGTTTTTAACAAACTCGATCTTTTGGACCTTTCCGTGTTCTGGTGGTTTCATCAGCAAGTTTGCAAAGTATCGGCATAGTTTGCACACGGCCGTACATTGACCCATTGTAACTGGTATTCCCATGTCTCCAAGGGCCTTTTCAAGTCGATCAGTGTCCTAAAAAAATATGATTTTAATTTTCGTTAGTGGCGTAAATTTATGGGTGAAGGAAGAAAGTTATCATCATGATATCACACCTTCTACCTAATAAAAAGAAACCTCTTTAATTTAAACAATAATAGTGAGACATCGCAAATCGATGCAAAATACCAAGTTGTCTATATTTTTCGCTTGTGGTATAGTCCAGTCAAAATAGACATAAAAATGTGCAAACCTACCCAAAATTCCGATAAGGCTGAAATTGTTGTAGACCTTCCTTTAAGCATAAGCATAACAAATCAACTGCGAAAAGTTTTCGTCAATCCCACTTGAGCATAAAAAGTTATTCATGGTCAAGTGTCAAAAAAGTTGATTTTAGGGCCATAACTTTCAAACGGGGAATGCTATCGAAAAAAATATAAATAGGTTTTATAGTTCATGCAATTAACTACAAAAAATATTGACACACTTTTTTTTGTAAGACATTTGGTTTAGGAAATATAGCTATTTCAAAAAATGTTTTCGATCAAAATGGTAGCCCAGTGGCCAGGAATATTCGTTTTCGATTCTAATTAATTCCGAGCGAAACTGCGACCAAAATTCACGTTCCCAGTTTCAGACAAAGTGAAAAATTTCATGGGAAATTTTATTCGCGATAGCCCCATTATATTTCGAGAGCATTTATCATTTGAAAGTTGTTACTGTCAAAAAACCAATTTTTTCGACAACTGACCATGGATAAATTTGTATGCCCGAGTGAGATTGACGGGGACTTTTCGTAGTTGATTGGTTATGCCCAAAGGAAGGTTAATACCAATTTTTAGCTAGGTCAAGTATCTATTTTGACTGGACTTTATAGTAGCTGTAGTCTAAGAGCTGTGCTAATGTGTGTTGTAGGAAAGAATAGAATAGAGAAATAGCAATTTTGTAGGGTAAAACCTAATGTTACTCAGATAGGAGTTCAATTCAATTCAAAATGTTGTGTTCCTACGTATTTGACAGCAAAACTGAACAAATTGCTGACTACGGCATGCGATTAAATAAAATTTTATAATTTTATATAATGTTATATGTAATGGGCACGTTAAGACGACCCAAGGGACCAGATATTCAGCCAACAGCATTCATTGAACGAAAATTTGGCCAAGGTAACTTTGAAATGTTAAACTTGGAACTTTATTTCAAACATTTATTTTCAGTTAATCTTGAAAAAAGTCCTGATATTATTTTTATCTAAGAAAATTTCACACCTGAAATAAACCCTTTACGAGTTTTAATAAAGTAGGTTTTCGAAAAAAAGTTTTTCCAGACTATTTGATTTTGGTATTAGGAAACCAAACATGGAATTAACAAATCTCTTACAGAACTTGTATTGTTTACTCATCATACAGTTTTTAATTTTTTTTCGTGTTTGGAACCTTTCCAAAAAAAAGGTAAAAACGAACGTGCATAAAAATAACTAAATCACAAAACAATAAAGTTCAGCTTTCTGTTTGGTGACAAAATATAATTAGCTGATATTCTGACAGAAGTGCACTTAACTTGATATCAAGGGAGATTTTTCTTAACTTACTTTCCAGCAAACTTTCGAATAAAGTTGCTTTAATTCGAAAGTAATATTTTGGCTTGCTTTAATTTCTAATCCCTTGGGTCGTCTGAACGAGCCTTATTAGAGTTTTGGTTTTTTTCAGTCAATATCTGTTGTTGTGTTTAGGTGTATGTTTTGCTCACGTTCACAGCCATTTCTATTCGTCAGTTTCAATTTTTAATTTGTAGTTGCGTTTAAGTGTGTTTTCGTCTTCACGTTCACAGTCATTTTTTATTTTTGACACTTTCAATTTTGACAATCTTCAGAGCTTTATAACTTGCTGTTTCTTTGTTTGTATGTACATACATTATGTATATATGTATGTACATATGTATGTTCGGGTAAAATCTTGAAAATTAATTTACAGTTATCCTTAACCGATTAAGATGAAATTATGCATACACGTTAAGTTTAAATGACAATGCATGGTAAAAAAAGTTATGTCATTCTACAGGGTATATGGCGGACTAGTTGTTTTTTGTGCACTATCAAATGAAAGGATTTGCTGAGAAGAATACGAAAATGACTTCTCTCTAAATCCAATTGTCGCAGAGGCTAAGATGACGGTTTGTGCACTCCCATGGTATGGGTACTAGTTCATCGTTAGATCCAAGCCCAACAGACACCAGTGTTAAAACTCCACCCTGCGCCATTAAACAGACAATTGGTAAGAAGTTAGTGCAACTTACCAATGACAGATGGAACTCACTCGTTACTTTAACCACCACAAGGAATCTTTGGCCTAGCTACAGAAATAAAAAAACGTAAAGTATCTTAAGCTTGAAAAAGAGATGTCTGAATCATTTGATAGGGATTATCACAGGAAATAATCTTTTAGGGTATCGTAAAAAGAAAATGGCTATAAGTACTGTAGACCTGCGCAGAGACTGCGGAGTCACTGCACTCTGCAATATAAGGAACAAATTTTTGGGTAGCTATTTCTTTAACGATCTAGCGGAAATCTCGAAGTCAACAGGCGATAACATCTCAAATTTAATGCACTTCATCAACGCCTCAAAATGGCTCGATGCTCCATAGGATTTCATAAGTTTTTTGTATGTACGGATACTTTTACCACCCATTTTTGCTATAGGTTTTATGGTAATAATGACAATCAGGGTTTCACGGACACCAAATCGATTTGTTTTTGTGTTATTTGATTCAGCATTAAAAAACTACCTAAAAAACTTGTGTCATATGCTTAGGTTGTAACAAGATTAGGCGCGTCTCACCAAATAAAATCTCTGAGCGCTCAGAGATTTTTTAAGTGGGACAAAAAATCTCACCTGAGCACTGAGATTTTTTGCGGAGATTACTGAGACGAAAATTTTTTGGATTCATTTCTCAATGTTCTTTCTCAGCTTAAACAGCTGTTCATTTGACAGGCAAATTGTAATTTCTCGCTGATGTGCAAATACTAAAGTCGATTTAAAATTCAAAATAAAGGTGGAATGTTAATAAAAATGAAAATAAATTGAATTTGATTTTATTTTTCATTCATTTGATAAAGTTTTGTGCTTTTAAATTTAAATATTTTAAGCAAAGTTGAAATTTGTTTCCAGAATTTCAGTACGAAAATTTTAACACATGTTTTTATACAATTCAACGGAGAATCTTGTCCCACCAAAGCATTCCGCCTCCATCGACTTGACATTGAGCGCTCAGTGAGATTTTAGTTGGTAAGACGCGCCTATTAATTTTTTAGTTTGATACGCCACAACTTCCCGTTCCCCTCTAACCCTTAAAAATCACCCTTTCATGTGAAATATTTTTAAAGACTCTTGATTCGTCAATATCATGGTACGTGAAACGTTTTCACCAAGTTTCTTGGTTTTTTTTTTTTGCGCAAGACTTTTTGTACTATTATACCTGTACTAAAAGCAAATACATAAATGCTGTAATGAATAGCGACGTTAAAACGAATATACATAATGTACAGAGTTTTAAATGGGTTTCACTTATTTCTGCTTAAGTATAGAGGTTTTTTAGCTTATTTAAAGCGCTTTTAAGTGACAATCGTATAGAAAGCTGTTACCTAAAAACTTAAAAACCTGTTAAACAGAAATGTAATCTTAACGAAATGTTCGGTCAGGAAAAAGTGAAAAAGGAGTTCAGCGGATTTAAAAAAAATTCCCTGACCAAAATTATCTTCCCTTACTATCCCTGACTTCCCAGTTTAGCGGACACCATGCCATTTTTTTCACCTTACATAGACGAAAATGGTCTTTCACAAATCACATGTGTATTCCACCCGTTTTCATATTTCTGAGATTGCAGAGATCTGAGATATTAAAAGCTTTAACTGGCTAGGCCATACTTACATATAATAAAATTGATAAACACTTACCGTTGTAATGTGATACATATTATTCTTGCCCAATCGACGTTTGCACAGCACACATCCACTGCTCTGTGCGACAGCTTCGTAGTGCTTGTCACATATGTATAAGTACGTTCCAGTGGCAGTTGACATATCAAAGTTCAATAAAGATTTTTTTACACTCTTCCTTATACTTTTACGTCGAAGAGAATGAGCTGCTTTCTGCTCACAATCAGGAACGGCACAGGTGTGTGCAGCTAAGCAGTTGGAAGGCAACTGCTGTGGTTTCTCTGGCTCTGGAGGATTTTCTGTGCTGGGTGCCGTACTTGGAGGAGGTGCAGTAGTGGTTTCGATCCGTCCTGGTACCGATAGGCGTTTCTTGTACGAAGGAACATTCGCTCGACGGTCTACGTGGCGGAAACAAGCGTCGCAAAGGCAATTATCTACAGTGAGCTTCTCTTCGTCTATTTAAAAAAATGGAATATGTATTATATTTATTGCTAATTTAGATTTCTATGTTACTTACTTGAAAGAATTTTTTGCTGTCGCTCTACCGATTTGATTTGTCCTACATGACAGGGTGTGTCATAAAGCCCAAATTTCCCACTGCAATAATAACATTGATCTTGGCACAAACGCCCAGGATGGAACTTAAATGAGGAGGCCTTCTCTGGAATGAGAATCTCTTCTTTTTCGTCCTTTTTAGTTGTTACCGGTGTTTCATGTTGTTCGGTTTGTGGTGTTGGATCTAAGAGAAATACAAATTAAGTGAGAAAATTCATAGATTAATCTGCACCCAACCTCACCAGTTATGTTCAATGTGTTTGACCTGTTGTAAGATTTTCTTCCAAGATTGGATATCGCTGGCACTGAAAGAGAGCTTTCAGCAGTAGGTGCTGCTGTTGAAGTTGTTGCTACTCCAGCCTATAATAGAACAAAATTCAAAGATTCCTGTCTACATGGTTTGGCTGTCATTAATCTTACCTCATTTTGAATTGTGTAGTATGAATCCTCACCGGATGTGTTAGCCGGATTTTCGCCACTCTTCTCTGTGTTTGCTGGTCTCCCTCGTCCTTTTTGGAATGTCATCTTTAAAGATTGACGTCGATTACCATACCCTGATGTACCAGCCTTATTTGAACTTCCATCACCATTTTTCGCCTTCTTCGGTTCACTGGCACCACCATTACTACCACCTGGTTGACGGTTAATTTTAATTATCGTCTTCAGAGTGCCCGTGTACTCTTGAGACGTTTTGCTTTGACCATTACCTGCCACCGATCCTGATTGAGCTGCGGCATTACCAATATTCTTCTTTGAGCTGCTATTGTTGCTCAAATTGTGAAGGAACTTACGACGTTTTTGCTTGGCCATAATTGCTTCATCAGCAGCCTTGTGGGTCAAAAGTCCAAGCGTCTTTAAATGCCGCTCTTTTTGGCGTATTTTCTCATCATTCTCAGGCGTACGTGGGACACATGATGATTTTGATGATTGGGGTGATGTAGACGGTGTCGTGGCTTCTCCAGAGGATTCTACTGCTTGAGTTTTTGTGGGAGACGAATTTTTTGAAGAGTCCGATGGCGATTCTTCTTGTTCGTCTGCAGAGCTTTCTTTTTCTGTTGGGTTTTTAACCTGAGTTTCTTGACAGTCCTCTGGAGTGATTGCTTCAATTTTCAACTCCATATTTTCTTTATTTTCTTCCTGGTCCGTTATGATTTTAGTTTCTTCGTTCCCGATTGTCTCAATCTTATCAACTTCCATTTCTTCGACTACTGGCTTGTCTTGGTCCGGAAGCTCTTTCTTATTTTCAATAGCTGATTTTTTAACTTCCACAGATTTTTCATCTTTTATTTTGTTATCACTTTCATTTTTCTTATCACATATTTCCATCTTGTCAATACAATCTTCCTTTTTTTCCACAGCCGTACCTTCAAAGGTTTCCACTTTAGCCTCTTGTGGTTCCTTTTCTACGTTAATATCCTCAGTTTCCTTGTCTTCATAGTTTGTTTTCTTACCTTCAAATTCTACAGGGGCAACCTCTGCAGAACTTGTTACTTTAGCAATTAATGCTCCAGGTGATTTATCTTCAGAATATGTTTCCTCAGTTGTAAGTTTTTTAGGTGCTTCCTCTTCGGGATTTGATTCTATCACTTTGATTTCTTCGGCTTTTATTTTTTCAACTTTAGTTTCTTCAGGTCTTTCCAAATGTTTGTCTTCTTCGGGTAAAACATCTTCAGTGACTGATGTCTCTTCAAAACTTTCTTCACCGTTTAGAAAAGTCTGTTCTTCATTTTCTTCTTCCTCCTCTTCGACAAGCAAAGGAGAAATAAAACCAGTGCTAACGCTATTTGCATCATCATCTTCTTCATGATCATTCTTTATGGTTCCAATGCTTTCAACGTCTTCGTCTTCCTCTTCGAATACAAGCTCGCCCTCTTTGATAGAATCATTAGATAAACTTGTTTGATCAACTGCATCGTCCATTCGTTCGCTTACATTTTGAACAATTTCGCCTAACTTAGGATCATTTTCAATGCCTAGGTTGTTTTCGAGAAATTCTGGCTTCTTGTAAAATTGCTTTACACTGATCTCGCAGACACCTTCGCTAACCATTTCAGGACTAAGAGAAGCTGATTTTTCAGAGGGGTTCGATTGCTCTGGGGTTCCCGCAGCTGCACTTGTGCTGGGAACCTCTGTTTTCAAATCTGTGGTGTCTACGCTGAGTGGAGTATCAATTAGTTCTCCAGAGTTTACAAGAGTTTGTCCACTTTTTGAGTCATTAACATTATCCATTGTACCAGTTACTTCTCCCTTTTGGACAAGCTGATCTGAAATAATTTCTGTGGGATTTTCATTTGGTTGTATTTCTGTCACTTGGGATATAGAAACTTCGACTGGTGTTTCATTAACAGTATCCACTAATACATTGACAATATTTTCTGTGCCATTGGCTACCGCATCGACTTTTGAAGAAACGTCTGCAATAATTGGAGTCTCGTTGACATCATCCTCTACTGTTGATGAAGCCATAGAATCTTTGCTGTCTTCATCAGGACGAAATCTGCTTTGTTTTTTCTTCTTGATATCTGTTTTGTCTTTGTCTTTTCGGTATACTCTGGTAGTTGGGGAATAGCACATTGTAGTTTTTCTTGCTCTAAGAGAAATTCTTCCTGAGGGCTCCGCTGGAAACATGTCTGTAATGTCAGAAGCCACATCGGAAGTCATTTCTTCGCTACTCTCCAAGACCTCTTGTTTAATAGTTATGGAATCTATATCGAAATCTGTAACCTCCGTCTTAATTATCTTGGCTTCCGGTTCTTCGGAGCAGGGCTTTGGAGAAATAGAACGCTTCCTCTTGACAGCAGGTGCTGGTGGCTCAGCTATGTTTTTCTTACTTACATACTTTCTCTTTGGAGGTGTTTCTGGCCTTGGTCCCATTCCAGCACTAGCCCTCCTGGCTCGTGTTAATCTGGTATTTGCTGCCCAGTCTTTCATTGCTGCCTTTCTTGTCAGTCGGTTTGTTGGTGGTATTGAGGTACTTGATGGTTTGTTAGCTGGGTCCAAGGCTTTCCGCCCACGAGATGTTATAGGTTTATCATTTTTATCTTTCCCCCTCACAACTTCATCTACTTCATTCTTTATGGACTCAACTGCTGAATCTTGTTCCTGTGAGTCTCCGGGCTTTTTCTTTAATGGCGAATTCGCCTGCATCATTGGTGTATTGCGAGTTACTCTCTTCGCTTCGTCACAATCTTGTTTTTCTTGTTTGATCTCGGATTCTTTTATTTCACATTTTATTGTTATTTCGGATTTGTCTGCATTATCTGTCATAGAAGTTTGATTAACATTTGTTTCAACGACTGAAGAATTTTCTGCAGCTGTTTCTTCTTTAACGTTGGATTCTGGTACAGTAGGTGAATCCATCCTAGCAAGTGGTTTTCTAGCGGACATTTTTTTTCTTGTCAAGTCATATACAAATTCATATACAAATTGTATTTTTAAAAGATCTGTGAAACAAAATTTGAAAATAATTATCATCATCTTTTATCATTAATTTTACAGGGTTTTATTACATTAATTTTTAATTCCTTTTTTAATGAAAACAAACTATGAAGACAAGGAAAGAATATACTAAAAAGGGAGAAAAAGGACAATTTTTATGTAGGTATGTTAAGTATCTATTTTCTGTTTTATAACAAGGGGTAAGTTTTGTTTTTAAATTCTGTAAGCGTTAATACTTTAAGAATAGCTTTTGTTAATTTTTGTAAACAAATTATAAGATTTCTTGATTTTCTGAAGAAACTCCACTTTGAAAATTTCTCCTCAGTTTTTAGTGCAAGATGCACTAAGTGTATACAGTTAAAACCAAAATTTCCCACACAAAACACACATAAAGTTGTAGGAAAGCCAAAAAAAAAACGAATAATTAAAATTTTTTTCACAATAATAATTATACAAAGCAATTGATTTAGTAAACTCTAACATTTGGCCATTTACCTAAAACCTTAGCCTAAAGAGTTTATGAACTCTTTAATGAATTTTCTAGAAGCACCGAATGAAATTTGCCTTAAACAAAATATGCTGCTTTGAAATTAATTATAGCTATTTTTATTACATCTGGCATCGATTGTGTCGTGAAATAGATTATAGGACACTTTTTAAATCGCGAGAGGATTGCTAGTAAACTTATAATTTCACTGCACCATTTGAGAAAATAAATAGGTACCTATTTGATATAATGAATTATTAACGCTTATGGTCTACTTTTTCTTTATCGTAAATTGTCACATAACCTCTTATTTAAGTTTCATTTCAGCGAATGGGCTTTAATCCTTTACAGTATGTACGTTCGAAAATCACAGCACATAGAAGTGTGTTGTCCAATGTTTAATAAGACACACTTATATATCTAGTTTGTTCTAGAGGCACAATTAAGAATACTTCAAGTTGTTATGAGATGACAAATTTTGTTTTCCACCAAAGAGGAAGCTTTTCTTTCCATATAAACATTAACAAATTCTTACATTATGTCATAATGTAAGAATATATAAAACATATAAACATTAACAATTCTTACATTATGTCATAATGCAAACAAATTATTTTAATTTCAGTAATTGTTAAGCTTAATTCTTCAGGCTCTTAGACGGGAAGGGTTCATAATCCTGAATGCCAAACTCCCGAATGGCAAACAATGAGAATCCTAAATAACCAAAATCCCGAATCACTTTCGTTACTTGTTTAGTAGTTACCTTACTACTTCAGAACATTAAAAAAAAAAAAAACACAAATTATTTTGTATGGCTTGACTTCTGTTCATTTGTGGGTAATAACATTATTTCGAATACCAAAAATTTCAAATGACAGTGTTGATTTGTTTTAAGTAAATTATGATTGAAAACATAATTTTAAGAGTTAAGTCTCAAATGAAATGCATAATTTATTCAGTTTATTAAATTATTTATTTTTCTGGTCAAATCAAATATAAAAGATTTATCTCAAAAAATAGATTCTTTAGCATAATTTTCCTCAACCCATAATTAATATCAAAATCAAAAAGTATCTACTGATAAGCACACAAAAAATATATACCACGTTTATGAGCTTAAACATTGGGTTGAATCCGATTCGATCCAGCTCACCGTGTCAGATAGGATCGAAATTCAATTCCATGCAGGTTTACAATGATCTAAATCCTGATTTGATTCCTTGATACCTAGGCGTGTTAATAAACAATAGTTATAGACTAAGAGCCAACAGCAGATTTTGGGTGTGAGTGATAGCAAAAAAAGAAGGATAAGCATCGAAAGCTTGAGTAAAGGCTATTCAAAAAATTTACTGATTAAAGAGTTCATCGAAAACAAAATATGAATGCAGCTTCCAAGGCAATCGAAATTGATGTTCACCCCTGTCTAGTTAAGCTCTTCCGATCACATATCACTGAGCCCGAGATCGAGTGTATAGTTCGCACTGTCAGACTGTTTGAAACAAAGCATTTCACTTTGAGTGAAATCTTAGACCCTGCAGACGTCTAAGATTTCGTGATACGAGATCAGTAGACCATTATCTAGAGATTATCTTTGCGTTTTTAGCAAGCTTTGTTTTTATATTTATAAAAGTTAGCGCATATGTTATACTAACCCTAAAGCATTATTCCACATAAGAAATCCTATATTCAAAATTTTGAATAGGTTGTTTTCTAGGGAGGACCGAAAATGTATGGAGAATTTTAAAATTTGTTTTTTCGAAATGCAATAGCAACCAAATTGTGCCTTAATAAGTGCAGATAACAGGTGCGAAATATTTTGTATGTATGGCAACGTTTCGAGGCGCCACCACACATTTCAAATACATTGGTCGGCAAAATTATTAAAAAAAAAACAAAATCGCACAATTTGTATTATATCTTTACTTAATTAATAGAAAAAAATCTGATGGTATGATGGTATGACAATGAGGTTTCAAAAAAACATACAAAAGTTAAACACCTACAATATTAATGTTTTGAAATTGAAAATTAAATTTCAAAAATGTAAGAGGACAAAAGTATTTTGACAAACTAGAACAGGCTTACAACAATCCGTTAGCTTTTTGAAACCGACAAACAAACATTTTTCTAAGCATTAATTGAGCGTAAAATTCATATCCATCATTCTTTTATTACCATCAGCTCAGGGTTTTGAGATATTTACTTTTGAAAATGACCAAAAATGCGTTTTTCGCTATTTTTGAGAATTTTTAACCAGGAATATTTTGAAACCCCGACCTGATGGCTGGAAAAAAGATGATGGATTTGATTTTGGTGTCCAAAACTATGCTAAGAAATATCCATTTCTGACCTACTAAAATGCTAACCAGTATTTACATTCCTGCCTTATTTCATAAAAATACTTTTGCCCTCGTACATTTTTAAATACAGCTTTTAATTTCCAAAACTCTAAAATTGAATTTTGTTTTGTATTTTTTTTCAAAGCTTATTATCATACCATTTAAAATTCAAAAATAAACTTATTTAAAAACTTGGGTATGGTAAGATTGTTTTTAAGGAAATTGGAAAAAGGCATGTTTTATGAGTTTTGTTCAAAACTTGGTCGTGTCGGGGGCACCTCCAAACATCCGATTAGACAAATAATACTTTGTGTCTTCGTTTTTGACGCCCAATAACACTTTTTGCAGGTATTGCATAATCGATATCTAAAAAATGGAATTACACTCCACCCTATTGTTTACGTTATCTGAATGGTTGGAATGTATAGGATGTATAGGTTATTAAATTACACTGGTAAACAAGGTTTTTGTTACAGAAACCAAATAATACTTTTCTGTAGGTTTTTGGTATGTTAATCTCGAATCTTAAGTCAGAAATATTTCATCGGACTACGGTTTTGAGATATTCCCATTATAAAATAAAAAAACATGTGTTTTTGTTGTATTGTAACGTGAGCTAAATTGTTTCAAGAAAGTTTGTAACGATTTCTAAAAGAACAAATTTTCTTCTTTTTAAATTTGTTAACATCTTCCCGATATCTCCTTTCGTCTCTGAGTAATCCTCAGTTAGTTGAAAGCCTTTCATTTATGATATAAATAAATGTAAGGCAGAATGGGCAGCGGTTCTATTTGTGAGTACATCATTTCATTATATTTCAAAGAACAATAACGCAACTCCATATTTGGACTTTTTCTTCCTACTCAATGTCAGCCAAATATGTAGTGAACCCCATGACTTAGAACTTAACAGCCATATAATGAAATGATGTACTTATAATAACCTTTTTGACGATGTATAACACATTCGTGTTGAGAAATGGACCAGCTCCCACAAATGTTTGCCCACTCTCCCTTAAATTGTATTTATAGGTATCATAAATGAAAGGCTTTCAATTTACTGAGGATTACCCAGAGACGAAAAGAGACATCGGGAAGATTTAAACATATTTAAAAAAAAAAAAAAATTAGTTCTTTCAGAAACCATTACAACCATTTTCTTGAAAAAATTTACCTCGCTTTACAATACTACTTTGAAAACAACAAAAACATGTGTTTTTTGATTTTATAACGGGAATATTTCAAAACCTTAGCCCGATGGAATTTTTCTGACTTCATTTTCAAGTTCAGCATATCAAAACCCTACAGAAAAATATTATTTGGTTTCTGTAACAAAAAAAATTAAATTTTGTTGACCAGTGTTATAGGCGTATTTAATAAATTTGTTAATATAAATAAGTTATTAAGAAAAATGGAGCTGTGAGTGGGATTCATATGAGGTTAACCATCAGTCAGTTCCAGGGGCCCAATTCAGCAAGAGTGATTTTTTTTGTAAACAGAAAATCGTATTCACAATTTTTTTTTTTTTGATTCTGCAAGAGTGAGTTTAAATTTTTGGCAAATTATGTTATCAGTCAAATTTATTTAAACTTTCTTTAGGCCGTGAATAGAGTGTGTACACGGAAATCATTCAAGCTTGCGGAGATTAGGGCCCTTAAGTCGGCCACCTAAGTAAACTGTTAACAAAATGAAAAATAGAGAAAAAGGGACACACTAAAGGAAAACACGACGCGAGTTGATTACTGGAAATAGGGATTTAAAAAAAAATTATTTCAACAGGAATCAAGAGAGAGGTAACTTGATGCAAACTTCAATTTTTAAACAAAATCATTAGTGGCATTTAACTAGAATTTTGCACACATATAGAAGAATAGTATGGCTTTTTAAAAATATTTTTTTCCGTTAGTTAAACAAAACTTTTACTGACTACTAGAGAGGGTTGACCTCACAAGGCATCACCCTATTGACAGGTTTTAGATATAAACTCAATTCTAGTAGGTAGGAATAGGAATATAAGAACCATTTTCTTATATGAAACTTAAATGATCCAAGTTCAACATAAGAGCTTATGTGACAGTCAACGCTGAGGAAAAAGTGATACATAAGGGTTTAAGTTGAATATTAATATTTAAATTTCGTATGAACAGACGGTTATTCAATTTATGTAGCCGTATGCAGCAACATATATACCTACCTACATAATTGGTTTTTTGCAAACGACTCAAAGCATTTGGACGTGTTCGATTGTTTTAATTTACAAGTTTATCCTGAGAAAACTAAAGGATCTACCTACATACTCTTAAAGCTTATAGGTAGGTATAAATACTTGTACCTACCATCTTAAAATACAAAAATACGTTGAACGTAGGTAGATAAGTTGGAAGTATAACTTATGTTCCTATCTGCATGATCTTATATTTACGAAATACATATATATACCTAGTAACATTTAAACAAAAAATAAGCTAACATCCTAATGATCCTTTGATCAAAGATCTTTTTTCATTTTACTTATTTATTTATTAAAAAAACCGTATTCGAAACTTAATTCCACTTGTACCTAGATAGGTAGGTACCAATTTGATTCATGTGCTGCAATAAAGCAATAAGGGTATTCATGCAACTTTTTTCAACCCTAGATAAGTTTACAAATTGGTTAAGTTCATGTTTGTGAAATTTTGTATGGGATATGATTTACTACACAATTTGGTTAAACTTACACAAGGATTTTGCTGCAGAAAATTAACTAAACTGGTTAAACTTATCCAAACGTCATTGTGACATTCTGATTGAATTACCTACCTACCTACCTACCTAGCATTTAATCAAATCTATAAAAATAAGGTCGTTCATGCAAACTTTTGTGTAAACTTATCATTTTACACAATTTGTAAGCTTACAGCGTTGCATGAATATCCTCAATACTTGCATGCTTAGAAAAGGATATAAAAAGGGTACCTACCTCATGTAACGTCGGAAGTTTACAAATTGTGTAAAATGATAAAATAACGCAAAAGTTAGCATGAACGACCTTTATTCATACATTTGATAAAATGCTAGGTAATTCAATCAGAGTAATCTTAATAACGTTTGGATAAAGTTAACCAGTTTGGAAGCAAAATCCTTTGATAAGTTTAACCAAATTGTGCAAATCATTTCCCATACAAAATTTGACAGTTCATTAACCAAAAGATAAACTTAACCAATTTCTTAACTTATCTAGGGTTTTACAAAGTTGCATTAATACCCTTAAAAAGAAACAAAATTTCGCATACAGTAGCGCAACAGTCTGAAAAAAACGCCATTGCGAAAGCCCAAACCAAAGCGAAACTCGCAGCTAAAATAAATGAAACGAAGAAGTGCATCCAATTCCTCTTCAGCCAGCTGGTTGTTTCTCCCTCATTGACATACCTACTATTTTATTTTCCATAAAGAAAAATATTGAAAAATACTTGAAGAAAATTGTAACCAAAAAGAAAAACACACTCACCAAAAGAATGGTTCAAGTAAGGCAAAATGTCACCAACCCAAATAAGACAAAAAAAAAGAACCAAATAATGCCCCAACTGCATTTTTAAGTTTGCCGTCCTAACTCAACTCATGTTACACCCACTCAAACTCAATATGTCCTTAATAATGGGAAGGCAGAAAAATAGACAGCCAACCACCCACCACTTTGCTACACAAACAAACATAAAAGCAACAACAAATATAAAATCTACTTACCATTTGTTGATTATGTCGACTCCGCAGGATTTTCACCACCTCTGCCATTTAAGATCAATCCGAACAGAATTCATCCAATTCAGTCAGATTTAAAATATTTTTTTTTATTTTTCAGCAGTTCCTCTTTCGTGATAAAATACGAATACGAAAGTAATATAAAAAGAAAAGAAAATCCCACTACAAGAACACGAAAGAGAATGCAAAATCAGTTTAGGAAAACTTTTATATATTCCTTTTCCTTTCTTTCTTCTTGTTCGTTTTTACTTCGTCTTCATCGTAACCTTTTTTATTACAATTTTTCTGTTTCTCAATTTCTCAAATAGAATTTACATTAAAAACTATTGTTCCGAAAACAGAATATCCCCAAGGATATGCGATGTCCTTTTCGTCTTGTCTTTAATTTTTTTTCTTTTACACTTTGGGGCAAACCAAAATTCTGTTGTTTTGTTTGTTGCACGAAAACTGAAGCAAATCAATTGAATGAATAATGGTCGTCGTAGTTTGTGGAAGAAGGCACACACCAAAAGAGGAGCATAACAGACAAGCGAATTTAATATCAAAGCAAAAACAGCAACTGGCCAATCAATTTGTGAAAATGTGCTACGAATCGAGCCAATAAATTAGTAATTTTATAGTAAAAAATATATAAATTTAGCCAAAAGACACGAGATAATCTTTGTGGTCGATCGTTAACAGGACCCGCTCCATGAGGGGTAGAAAATAAAACTAAACGCGAGTACGGAAAAATGTCACCACATACGCAATCCGGTCTGTTTTTCGTCGGCAAATTGTGTTCTCTTTAATGTGCTGTTTCCCCATTTTATGCTCTTATTTACACCGATTTGCCTTATTTCGTATATGTACGAAAACGAAGTCGGAGAAGGAGAGTTGTTTACTACAGCTGATGCGATGGTATTGGTGAGCGCGGTGGGTTTTTAAAATAATTTTTTTTGGAAATAAAATGGCCGCTGTTGCAGAGCACAAGCTAGAAACTCAATTCAAAAGGAATAGATGATAAGAGATACAAACGAGAAACGACAAGAAAAAGTGTTTCTCTTCTTTTAATTTGGAGTAATAAAAAATAAAACACGAAGCGAGCGGGAATGGCTTTTCTTTTTTCACTTTTTCCCTTTTTGCACATTTTATTACAAGTAATTTTATAGGACATTTTCTTTTTAGGGGTTTTCAGCAGTAAAAGGTCAGAGATGTTATTGGGTTTTCTGGAGCACAATGTGACAATCGTTACATCACAAATAAAAATCTGATACATATCTGATAAAAGTTGATTAAATTAATTTGTATGTACGAGTAGATGAATTTCGTTGAGAAAAAAATGTAATCCGCATGGAAATAGTATTGGATAACCGCCCTTTAGTAGCTTCTTTTCTTGTAATGGGGTAGGAAGAATAGGAGTAGGTAGGTACCTAGTTATTAATAAAAATGTACATCGGTATGTAGGTATATTATATCTACACAAGTAGGTACAATAACTATTTTACAACTCGGCTTCTAAAAATTGGATTATGATGGTTCTGTTTGGCAGTCTAAAATTTTTAACAAATTTTCACAAATCGCTATGAAAACTTACCTATAGGAAAACAAACTAATATTGTGATTTTTGTATTCCAAGTTAGGTACCTACCAAGAAGTAAGTTGCGTGTTGTAGGTACCTATTTAAGATATGTACATACATATATATTTTACCTACGTATGTAGGTATAGGTACCTACCTACCTATATTATTTGGTTTGTTGCAGATTTACAAATTGTAGGAAGAAATACCTACCTACCTACATACGAGTATGGATCACCCACCTACATACATAATAGATGTATCTAGTTAGATTATACCTAGATAGATAATGTGAAGATGCTGTATGGAATAAAATGGTGAGTAAGTAGTAGTAGTATCTATAGATATCTAAATATGTATAGGTATGAAAGGACGAATTTTAATAGGTGTCCAGGTTTTTCTTTTTTTAAATAAAGTTTTATTTTTGGTTATACATATGTAGGTATAGGTATGTATGTTCATAGGTACCTATGTAGAAGTAAGTGGTCGCTGAAAAGCCTTTATCAGCGGCCTGTACGCCTCGAGTCTCAGGAATTTTAAAAATTATGGATGCCAATTTTTAAGTTGATTAATAATATTTAGGGGTTGCGCATTTTGATCAGTTTTATCTAAAAGTATCGAATTTTCCTTTGCAAAAGTGTCCGCATGGTGGTATTGGTATAGGTAGACAAAATGGTATGGGAGGGCAGATCTTTTTCCCCCCGTTTGGGCAGGAGGTGTAATTTTCTAGAAACGATTTGTTTAAAATGGAATCAAACCACAATGGAACCACTTAAAATGGTATTTATTTCCTCATTATTTACAAACTCAAAATTTTGAAGGCGAACATTGAAAAAACTTATGCTTTCCTACATGGGTGAGGCGAGGCTAGGTAGGAACCTTAACCGAGATAGGTATGTACTGTTTTGCAAACAATTTTCATAGTCATATTGGATGAGCTTAAAACGGTTCTAAATTAAGGAAAAAACTCTGATTTTTATTTTCATCCCTTAATAGTCACTGCAGTGGTTAATTTACGTACAATTAACTCGCGTAAAATCTGTCTATATGCAAGGCATGTAGATTAAAAGTAGACAAGAAAAAATCCCGTGGAAGGGGGATTTCGATGAACAGTTTTGGCAAACAAAATTTCCCACCTCGAAAAAATTCAATAAAAATTAAAAGAAAAAACTTAAAAATTTTCTTAACTTTTACTAATTTTTATTTGAATACTAAAACTGTATTATGTAGGTAGGTACCTACCTACCCATAGACTGAGAGCCAGCGACATAAAAAGTGAAGAAGTTTGTATGTGTTTACCTGAGTGATTTTTGGAAACTTCAGAGATTTTTTGACCTATGACAACAATTGCTGAAAATTGGCAAGCTTAATATTTGTTGCATTCTCACTTTTGCCCTTTGCCCAAAAGGCATTGAAATAAATCGAAGTAAAAAGCCTTTTATTGATATGAATTACAAAAGTATGCAAATGACTAGACTTCTTATGTCGTTGGCTCTTAGACTAGGAACTTGGTTCATGGTTTTTAAGAAAATTTAAAATTACAATTCTTTTTTCAAAATTTCAAGTTTCAAAATAATTTTCACGGATACTGTTTATTTAAAATAAACAGTTAAAATAGGATAAATAAAACAAAGAAATTAGTACCATCATGAAAATAAGTAAAAACGTTTTATGCACCATGACAAGAGTATGAAGAATCAAGAGTCTATACAAAATTTTCATATGGAACCATTGGACCATCATATCCAATTGGATTTCGGTAATATTTAACATTCATGCACTGAAAATACAGTCATCCTGACATAAAAATGACAATAACTTTTTTCTCGGAGGTCGTATTGACTTGGTTTTGGTGTCATTCGATTTAACATTAAGAACTTCCTTAAACATGTCATTTGCCTAGGTTGTACCAAGGTAAATTTTTCCGTGTGGTTTGATACACAACAACTTGCCCCCTCTCCTCCTCAAAAAAACACCTTTCCACGTGAAATTTATATACTCTTTTGATTCTTAATTCTCATGCTACATGAAACGTTTTTACCAAGTTTCATGGTGATACCAGTTTTCTTTTTATTCGAAGCTCTTTCCGTTCTATTTTACCTGCACTAAAAAGCTACAAACCAATACAGTAAGTGTTGCCGTTGTTCTTAAATTATTTTTTTTCTATTTTAAGTAATTTGTTTACAAAATTAACCCCTCGCTATGTGATTATTTTCTTAAGGGTGATCGTTATAATGTTTTTTTTTTTAGTTTTTATATTTGGTTGGGCCTAATGCATCTCCAAATGAAGACAAACAAACTCTTTAATTTTTTATTTTCATCCCCAATAGTCGTTGTAGGAATTAATTTAATTTCTATTTTTTTTGTTAAGTCACGTAAGGTCTGCCCCAAAATTCAGAGCATGTAGGTGGAAGTAAGCAAGAAAAAATCCAATACGAGGGGTAATATTTCTCTCGCTTGGGCAGGATTGGGCAATTGGGCAAAAAAATATATTAAATAGAAAAAAATTAATTGAAAAACAACAGAAATACTTACAGTTGTTTTGCGGAAACTGCACTAAGCACAAGTGATGAAAATAAATCATATTCCCATAAATTTGCCGAAGAACAAGAAAGCATCTATTAAAGAAATGCTTGAACTTTAATCCTTAAAAGGATTGACAAACAATAATTTTAACATAGAACAACTAAGTGAAGAAGTTGCTCTTAAAAAACAACGATGGAAAGAACTCAAATTTGCAACATGGAATGCAAACGGTCGCTTACAACATCTATCAGAACTAAATATCTTTTAAGACATAGAGCCAAAAGACATTTGTTTGGGGTCCAAAACTCACCTCACTATAGATCAAAGTCGTGATGATAAATTACCAAACGATATATACGTGTTATCACGCTCCGCACCCAGCCGAAAAAGCTAGGAAAGGATCAGCAATACTTATAAAAAAGTGCTTAACACACTATGAGGAACCAAAATTTACTAATGAAAACATGCAAGTAACAACAACAATTAGTTCGACGAACGGTAATTGGACCACCGTTATTAAATATGGTTTCAAATGAAGAATCCTCTATCTGCAATTCCTAAGAAGCCTTTGCAGGGTTTTTTAGAAAATGTCTCTTTGGCTATAATAGAAGCTCAAACAAGATGGAGCTCCAGCACACTTTAGCCTGGCTATGAGAAACAGGCTAAATAATCATTTCAACGACCGATGGACAGGGCGGGGAGGTCAAACTAAATGGCCACCAAGATCACCAGATTTAACTCTTTTGGATTTCTCGAACGCATTGCAGTCGCTGGAGTCAAATTGTAGGAGAATTCGGCGGACTTAAATTTATCTGCAGCCATAAAAGAAAATACAACCTTTGCCTTCTGAAGATTAGGAAAATTTCTTATAATATCATTCATTTTGATAAGATTAGGATAAAATGTAATAGACATTAACAATTTTACTTATTAATAACAAAAAAACAAAAAAGCGTTTTTCTTGAAAATTTAAAGGAGCATTGAATTTTGAAAACAAAAATTATACCTTACTTAATTACATAAAATAAAAAAAATAGTTTAAAATTAAAAAAAAAAACAAAGTTCAAAACTTCGAATTTAATTTTTCAAAAACTATTCACCAACACAACTTAATTTGAAATGAAAATTATTAAGAAGAAATTTCTAGCTTTCCAAAAATGTATAGAATGGCGTTTTACCGTTATTTTAAAATATTTTTTTTCTGTTTAAAGTCAATTTTTAAGGAAATTGACACTCCCGCCTAAACGGGGGAGAGAGACCCCCTCCTATAGGATTTTTTTCATGTCTTAACCCAACCTACTTGCTCTAGCTTTTTGGTGCATCTGTTATATGAATCAACCTGTATAAAGTCCAATTGAGTGATATAATGACGCACCCAAAAAAATGATTCAGTTATAAAACCCAAGTAAGTCAGTAATTTTATCAACGATTGGAATTAAAAAAGGCTCTCTGCAGAATTCAACACGCCTTTGAAATATTTACAAAAAAAAAGCATTAACATTTAAAATTATGATAAAGCAATTCTCAAAGCTGGATAAATGCACTCATGAGCAAAAAAATGGAATCACCCTCTTGCTTTATTTAACGACAATAATTTTGCTGTCGATGTTGAGATAATGCTGTACGAAGTCGTTCCTCAATGAAAACATAACTAGTATTTCTTTTTCTAATATTTTTGATATAACAATAGTATAATAATGGAGAAATCACATTTTATCAAGTTAATTTAAATTGATCACCTTCAGCCTTTTTACAGGCTTTCAGCTGTCCAATCAATCAATCAAGTACCTTATTACACTGTACCTCAATCGGAATAATGACATACTTAATTTTAAACTTTTTTTGATTATTGTGTAGCTTGCAAGAAGTCATGAGCTCCAATCTGGACCATTTGACTTAATCCAGCAGACTCAAATTAGGACTATCGGAGGGCCATTCATCAGTTTTGATTAACCCAAAAACAACTTTTAATTGAAGTTTTGCTTTCCGGGCTGGAGCATTGGCTGGAGTTCTTTTGAAGTACAAAGTGCTTTTCATGGCAAAGGCCGTCATTAAGGACTTTTCTTCTTTCTCTAGAATGCCTTCTTAATACTCTTTGGCCCTTGTTTTGACATCCTATTCGCAGAAATGGAGTTTATAGTTCATGGTTTGTATCTTACTTAACCATCAAAAAGACTGATGATGGCCTCTCTGGAGCCTAGCAAACTTATTTTTAGCTTCTCATTCTCATTTTTCCTCAACCGAGAAAATTGTTCCATTGGAAAAACATATTTTCGATGTTTTGTGCCGGCGTAAGGAAAAAATAAAGTTTTTGATCTTTTTAGGCTTATTTTTCTTAGAATATCTTTGTGTTAATATACCTAACGGTTATTTTCAATTACAACATCGATCTTTGGCTTATTTATCTCCCTGGCCATCACTTTCTGCTGCCGCAAGGGTTTTCTTGGAATGCGAGCCACCGCTGTCTTAACCACCCTGCCCGTATTAGCTGGAAAATAATACAGCCAAATCAAAAAACCTTGGGATAGCGATAGGTTAGGGCCTATTAAGTGGATTAAGTGCAAAATGTTACTAATAAAATACTTGCTAAGTGACGTTTAGTAAACTAAAGCACCGAGCAGATGGTTTCTCTATTTTTAAGAGTTTTAAGTCACTACTATTTAATTTATTTTTTTAACATTTTTTTTATATACACAATGGTTACAGTAGGTTCAATAATAATATGAAAAATGCGGAGAAAAGTCGTTACCAAAAATTTGTCATATTTCATTAATTTCATTCATTTTTTGGGGCAATAGTGTGACAACTTAAGCAGTTTCTTTGATTGTGATCTTAATTTTATTTACCTTAGTTGACCTTATAAACGGTAATAAACCAGAATTCATTTTTAAAAGAACACCAATAAACACAAACTAGTATGGGCGCGTATATTGCATAATAATGTATCCTACTCGTGTCAACTATTATAAGTATAATTTATGATTTTCATAATTATAGTCGATGGATTAATGCGCGGTATTGAAGCAGAAGACGGAAAATGCACAAATGTAAATGCTGCAACGGAAAACAAGAGCAGCAAGAAAGGAGTACCGTGAAAAGAGAAGGAAAAATAAAAAAAAACTTTTGCGTAGAAGGAAAAGAGCATCCGCAGCCTCTCAGCAACACCCAACAACAACACCAACACCCGCCGGTTTAACAAAACTCTCTCGGTTATAACAAATTGCACTTTGAAAAGTGGATCAGATTCCCATGTGGAGCAGATGCCCGTGGAATTATTTCCCTGCACCCGCGAAAACTATGCATTAGATTTTTATATTTTTACCCTCAACTTAAAATTTAAAGTTCAAGGTTTAAACTGAGTTCATAAAAATTAAGGCATTAACCCTGTATCCATTGCAATTGTTGTGTTAAAAAGGCAAAAGGGGTGATTCGCTATTTTTTTCTCACAAAATTATATTACTGATTTTTTTTAACAAAGTTAATTAACAAACTTAAAGCACAAAAAAAAATACCTACAAGATAAAAATATTTTTTTGTATTGTAAAATAGAAACAAAAGAATCAATGACACCAGTTAGGAGACATTAAAAATTAAATTCAGTGAATTGTTTTGATCTGAAATATGTACATTAAAGAGACATTTTAAGACTTAAATTTGACAGAAAGTGAAAAAAAGAAAAACATACTCAGCTTCAGAGGAATAAATCTTCTTATTATGAGTGGTGAGTGCAAATCAATGTATGTACAAAGCTTGCTAAAAATTAAATTGAATTTGTCTATAAAAACTGAACTTTTTTCTAAAAATTGATATTTTGGTTGACTCAACATTATTCATTGTCCAATTGATTTCACTTCTTGCAATTTTATATCAGTTATTATACTGGGTGTCCCCTAAATCATATTAAGGATATATTAAGAAATGATGCTTGGCTATATATTCTAAGGCCGTGTGCCAATTGCGTTAAAAGTATGGTTCAATTTGATGCCATGGCTAAATTTTGACCTTAATGAAGTGAATATAGACGCTAAAATTTGATTGGTCAGGAGCTCGTTGAAATTTTAGCCAGTGGTTCATTTTTTGATATGTCTATGCTCAAGAAGGAGTAAGGGAGATAGACGTAGATAAATATTTTATTTTGCTGTCGTGAAAAGAATACGAAATATAGACAAAAGCATTATAATAAATGAATGTATGAATTCAAGAAATTAAAACATAGACAAATACTCAATTATTATTGTTTGTATAGTGTTTCGTAGTTCTTTTTAAAGTATCAATTTTCAAACGTATATGTTTGCGGTCATTTCGACTTATCTCCTTATAAAACTTCGAATTTCTCTCCGCCATCACAGTGGGCTCAGATGATGTTTTGCGCCTCATAATTATATATTTTTATGAGAATGTATAAAAAAAATGATAACAAAACAAATTTTATGCTTGAATCAAGCCATTACCTAGATATCACTATCCAAAGTGGTCGCTAGGGATCTCACTGTGTGAAAAATGTAATTAAGTTAATAATTAAATTAATTTTTTAACAATTTGTCAATGGGATTTTACAAGTGTTATACATCATTGGAAAGCTTGCAATTAGGGCTTTACGAATTATTGAAAATATATTTAAAGATATTGATATATCGACCCCTGATTGCAAGAACTAGGTAACTCAATTTTAAAAAAATTGGAGATAGCAAGGTTCATAGATTCCTGGCTGCTATAGAGAACGATTGAAAGTTTAAATTTTATGTTTTTCACACTTCACCTTCCGCCGGAAAGGTATACTACTTTGTGCTGCCATTTTGGTAAACATTAGTCTTGCCAGTTCATATGAAGAAGACTCGTGGCAAATGTATTATGGAAAAATATTCGATAAACCAGCGTGTTTTAATCGTTAAAACATTTTATCTAAATCAATCATCGGTTACTGTGACGATGAGAAAGTTACGTGAAATTTTTGGGAGAAAAAACAAAGCACACTATTTATCGTGTAGTGAATGATTTCGAAGAAAGAGGGTCTGTAGGTGATGGGCCCAAGCATGGACCACAACGTACTGCAAGATCGGCTGAAAACATTACTGCTGCTCAAGGAAGTGTTCAAAACAATCCATCAACCTCAATTTGACGCCGTGGTCAGGAGCTTGGTCTTCAAAGAACAACTTTGAAAATTTTAACGCCACAACTGCATGTTTTGGGCTTGATTAACATGTGGTATCAACAAGACGGTGCCACATCTTATACAGCCAGAATTACAATGGAATTACTGCGAGACCTCTTTCCACAACAAGTTATTTCAAGAAATGGTGATGTTGATTGGCCTCCACGGTCGCCTGATTTGACTGCTCCGGACTTCTTTTTATGGGGATATTCGAAAAGCAAGGCTTATGCAAACAAACCAGAAACGCTTGAACAATTAAAAAAAAAATATTCGTGATGAAATTAATGAAATACCGCGTGAAATGTGTGAGAATGTAATGAAAAATGTGCTCAAAAGGGCTGTTCTTTTCTTTGGTAAACAAAATTTGGGCGAAAAGTCTTCAAAATTGCACAAACTAATTACGTTTTTAGCGGGATATTGTAAAAATTGAAAATTGAGCTACCTAGTTCTTGCCGATATTTAAAAAAATAATTCTTGAAATTCTTTTAAACTCTTGCGCTGTCTGCCGCTGTTTTCTTTTATAGTGCACATGATTCCTAAGTACTTTATTAAGAAGGCAAAAGAAAAAATTCTCAGAGGAGGAGTTCCATTTTGATTTATTCTAATATTTCTTTTCTACTCATAGAAATTCTTTATTGATATCTATTCGCTTTTTAATGTTAAAATATCTCGAAAGCCCGATAGGAGGGAGCAATCAAAAACCGTCAGAACACTACAGTGTGATTTTCTTGACAAAAATTGTATTGTAATGTACTCAACATGATGGTAAGTCATGTAAATTTTTTGTTACATCCTTAACTTTGAATAGTTTTTAAATTTAATAAACTAAATTCACACTTAAAAAATTTATATTACTTGATAGGCAGTACATTCAAGGAACAAGAACTATATCACTTAAGATTATTTTTGATTTTTTCGAGTTTTTGAGAACTTATAATTTGGTTCACTGCTACCAGCCGTGAATTTCTTTTAGATTCAATCAGAATAGGTCTTAAAATAATTTCTAATACAAAAATGTTTAAAAAACTTGAATTGAAATTAGTTCTAATCTCTGGGAACATTTCTGAAGAATTTGGACCATCTTCTTAAAATTTTGAACAAATCATTATTAGAGCTATTTTTATATGAAAGTATGTATTCAGCCATATATTTAAGGACACATCAAACATAAACTTGACTCAATTCCTGACTTCGAGAATACTTTATTTAAAATTTTAATTTAATTTTAAATTTTGGATATATTCTGACCTAAATTGTTAAGTCCCTGTTAGGCGTAGACAATAATAGGCAGCACCACTGAATTCAGCATCCTCAAATCAATAAGAGTGCAAAATTTCACCCATTTATTCCAAGAAACAAGTAAGTTACAGATTTATGAGACGCAAAATATCACTTGGGCCCACTGTGCGACGTAGTAAACTTTCCGACGATTACGATGTTTTCAATAGGGGTAGGGCTAAAAGGTTGAAATTTTGAAAGATGGTAGAAATTATAAGTCTGAAATAGGTACAAAATCAGATTCCTAGAACACCGTTGCACAGAGTTAACAGCAATATTTGAGCGCTTTGACATATGAACCCTTATCTCTTTAGTGCATATAGATACATGGATTACTTTGTTTTTTATAAATTTCGCATATATGTAAATAAAATTAGGCTAACTTTGATACTGTAGAAGTGTCAAAATCTTGATTTTAAATTTATCGAAAAATCAAACAAAATTTCATTAAATTTACCTGCTGGACCATTGCCGAGGACCATCCTCCAGTGTGGAAGACCCGTTATCTGAATCAAAGGAATTTGATATGGTTGGCTTCAAAAAATTATTACTCCCGTTCTACTAATTGGAAATTAAAGTTAAAATAAAGCCGACATGACTTTCTATATTGTGTAAAAAAAATCATTGAGAAGTTAATTTTTTTATACTGAAAGGGTGAATAAGTTAATAATAAGTTACTCAATTTGATTTTCGGCATTCTAGAAAGTTTTAATCAACTTTTAATGCTGATTCAAATTTTCATAATTGTATTTCTTCTGCGATAAAGTTTTGAGAAATGTTTATTAACATGGGTGAGCTAAGATCAAAATAAGGTTTTTTTTTAAATCCCCCATAAATGCAATGAACATTGGAGTTAGACCCTGTAAAACGATTTTTTTTTCTTAAAATAGATGAGTATAAGCAAGAATTATTTCCTTAATTGTCCTTGACAAATTAAAAGATACCCGGTATACAAAATTAAATCTGAATCCGAATTCACAATTTTTCCAAAACTGAGAAATTATATTCAGATCATAGTCCCGTCATATTGTATTATTATTATTAAATTAAGGGGTAGTTTTGATTTTACTCTTCTTTTATGTTCTCGGGGGTGCTGAATCCGAATCTAATGTTTGCGACTAAAATTTCGTGACGCAACATGTAACATGAAACAAAATGCAAAAAATGCAAGAAATGATGCAAAAATGCATTTATTGGGAATTTTTCACTTATCGCTCGAAGACTACCAACTATTCGAAAATTACATTACAGTGCCGTTAAAAGTATACACAGTTTCCAATATATCTCTGTTTTAAGTTTTTTCTGCGAAACATAATTTTCTGATGGTCTTTAATGCGCTGAGTTCGAATCTGGTCTTGAAATTGCTCTAGCATGTCACGTTTTTGAGTTATTCGAATCTAAAGATATACAAAATTGCGTTTTTTTATGCAAATTTGGGGTCATATTTTTTGTCGAGGTAGTTTTTTTTCGAAAAATGTTTATGGTCATTCTAAGGTATGAGAACTTAAATTCAAAATTCTTTTTGAATATTTCAAATACCTTTATTTACTTTCGAGAAATCGTTTGCTATTGTCTTAGATTACGTTATTCGAAAAGTCCAGTCAATTTATATTTTTGTAGCACTTTTAGCAAATTTTTGCATGTTGTGTCCAAAATATAAGTCGCAAACATCAGATTCAGTTTCAGCAATATAGTTAACATTAAATAGGGGGACAATCAAAATCACCACACAATTTGCTCACTATGGACCCTTTTGAGCACAAATTGACTGGGTTTTTCGAATTAGGCCAACAATTTCTCGAGTGGTATTTAAAAAATTCAAAAAGAAATTTGAAGTTCATGCTTTAGAACGATTATAAACATTTTTTCGAAAAAAATTACCTCCACAAAAAATATGATCCCAAATTTTCATAAAAACGCATTTTTTTAAAATCTTTAGATTCGAATATCTCAAAAAAGTGATATACTGAAACGATTCCAAGACCAGATTTGAACTCAGCGCATCAAATACCATCAGAAAAAACATAGTTTGGTCCGTATTACAGCCAAATATTTCAAGTGGATTTTCGAAAACAGTAAAAATACGTCAATTTTCAACTAGCGCTTAAGTCCAAATGGGTTGTCGCAGAAAAAAACCTTAAACAGAAGTTCATTAGAAATTGTTTATACTTTCAATGGTACTTTGATGTAATTTTCATATGATTGGTAGTTTTTGAGCCATTAGTGTGAAACTCCCAAAAAATGCATTTTTGAATCATTTTTTTTGCATTTTTTTCCATGTTGCGTCACGAAATTTTAGTCCCAAACTTCAGATTCGGATTTTCAGCACCCCCGAAAACATAAAAGAGAAGCAAATTCAAAACTACCCTACAATTTGCTCGCTAGAAGCCTTTTTGGGCACAAATTGACAGGATTATTAAATTTTTTAAAATAAAAGATTAATAGGAAGTTTCTTTGGAGTACCTACATGGGTAGTTATAAAAATTAAATTATTTTAAAATTCATAAAACAAGATTGTAGTAGCAAAATATGTAGGGAGGTAGGTACCAACCTACCTACTTATATTTTTTGTTCGTATGATACATATTTACTGAGAGGTATGAAAATGACCTTTTAACTTATGAATACAAGATGCCGAATATCTAGGATACCTAGAGGGGGAGCTAGACTTTATACACGCCACTAACCCATTTGTTAATTGGGTGGACCCAAATTAATGTTTATTAGCTTCAGAGGATTGAAAAACCGATTGCGGTAACCTAGCTAGGTTCCATAACCAAACCATACCCTACCTACACTACTTTCCTACCACTTAGATTATGATTACGATATAAAAATAATAATTCTTATCAATTATCATTATTATTATGTAAGTATGTAGCTACATAAATTATAATGAAAAAAATCTACCTGTTTCTTTGTTCATAAATACATACCTACATACATATGTACATGCCTGATGACGATGAGTCATTAAAATTGTATCACAGAAGCTCACAGCTGCTTTAAAATTTTCCTTTTCAAAATTCCTTCGCTATTTTGTTTTTGTATTCGATCTTCCATTTGACTGCTAAAGAAACATGATCTGCAAACAACCAAAGAATACAAATGAAAACAAAATAAACAAGATTAAAATAATTAAATGATATTTTAAATTCTACAATAGGAAAAGCTCTGCTATTCGAAGTAAAATGTAGAGTGATGTCGATGTGCGATTACAGTTTACAGTGTCTCAAAATTCCTTTGTGTAGAGTGTAGACTAGGTGGAATAGAAAAGAAGAAACATGATTTTGCAATAGCTCGCATTTTGTAAGCATATGTATACATTTTATGCCCTCCCCCCTCAGCGCATTCACCCATATCGTCATTATCATCATATATTAACGTCATCATTGTTTAATTCATTATACCTAATCGTCTTCCACTCCACTTCTCAACTTCATCTGTACTGAAAGAATGAAATGTTTGTTGTCTTCATCCCTTTTCTTCAGTAGTTTTCATAATTTATACGCATTTATCAGGAGAAGTACCTACATACCTATTGGCTTTGGCTTTGAGATCCAAACCTGTGGAGTGTGGATATACTGACGTCAAGCCCAACCAAGAAAGAGGTTTTGCCACATACGACAAACCGTTTGTAAGAACAAAATAAAATGTCTGACACTACTATCATCTATCGACTTGGGTGCTTGGGTCTTATTCCCAAGTCGCAGCTAAATTTTGTTCAAATTATAAAGTGGAGTGGTAGACATCTTGGATTTCTAAGTTTAACCTTGTTTTCTCTTTTGACCTTCTTCTCCTTGTCTTCCACTTTTCATATATTATTTTGAACATTTTTTAAGCTTGTTTTCTTTCACATCATTCACATTTCATCCGAGTTTATATATCCATTATGAAATAAATTACAATGACGCAGATTCATTTTATGAAATCGATCGTTTTGTTAATTTCAAGTCAGTCAGGGGGTGTAGAAGATGAACGAATAGCAAATTACAAGTTTGTGTAGGTAAGGTAAGTAAGTATGCAGATACAAATGAAAATGTGTGTAGGTACATATATTTTAGTCGCCTTATTATTAGGTATGTAATAGTAAACATATGTATTATGTAGGTATACCTGCACCTGTTTTATGTTTATTATGATGGTTCAGAGAATTCGATTAGGTATATAGGTACGAAGTGTATGAAAAAAAGGATTTTGAAGAGAGGCAAAATGATTCAATTTCATAACATTCATATAGCAGGTGTGCAGTATTCTTATAATAAAGAGAAATAATGATGGTAGGTATTTACCGTTGTATATTTAAGTTTATTTATGGTCTGCTTTAATTTTCGATATTTAAACTATCTCCCAAAATACCTATTTTTATTAAATGACTTAGGTACCTATTCTACCCAAAATCTCGTAAAGAACCTTTCCATAACTTTTTTATCTACTTCCGTGTTACGTTTGTATTCTAGCCATATCATCCGAAAAATCGTCAAAACTAAGGAAAAAGGGAAAAAGCTGGATTTTGGTACATAATACCGACCATTGTACATATGTAGGTATAACAAAATATTTTGGAGAAGAGTTTGCGATAATGTACTCAGGACCTGGGGCTGGTTTTTCTGGTATAAGGTCTGAGGATTTACCGAGTCAAAAGTTTCATTTCTTTTAAATCAAATGCTATTGGTTTTGATAGCCTATACATCCCTTTGTTTTAAAAGCAATATTACCATTTATTTTACCACAACTTATATGTGTCTACAATGGTGCAGGGAAATAATTCCACGGGCTCCCATGTGGAGCAGACTCCACATGGGAGTTTATTCCATCATGAAAAGGAATCTATTCCACTTTTCAAAGTGCAATTTGATCTCACCGCGAGAGGGAACTAATTAGGTACACCCGAAATTTTGTGGAATTTTTTCCCATTTAAAATTTGGAATTTGGGATATTATTGATTCATAAATGTAGAAAACGAAATTGTTTATTTGCAGAAGTACGCCAGCATTATGGCGAATAAATAGTGAGGTATGTATGGGGGGGGCATGCTGACCCCCTGCCACCCAACTGCTTGGGCTCATTATAGGATTTGGGGTGGGTGCGAGGTTGGGTGTATGCGAAGTTTCTTTTGCATTTAAGGAATCTAGATTTAAGGAAACTATAATAAAAAAAATACCTCCTAAGAACGAATCAAAGTAAAAGAAGTGAAGTTGATTTTCATACCAAGTGGGAAAAAACTTCACTCTCCAAGTGGAGATCTTTATCACTAAAAAGTGCAATAAATTCCCTCTCTAGATGAGAATAAATTGAACTTTGAAAAGTTGACAGATTCCCACTTATGATGGAATAAACTCCTGTGTGGAGCAGATGCCCGTGGAATTGTTTCCCTGCACCGTCTACAATACAATTCTTACAAAGGGTATTTTCCCGTCACAAGGGAAAGATTCCAAAATAAAATCCCTATTCCAAAAAATTATTCAAACACCGAATTTCGTCTCATCTCAATCCTTCTTTTCCTTACTAAAGTTTTTGGAAAAACTGATGCAAACGCAACTTACGGCATTTCTACACCAAAATAATCTCTTAGCCACAAAACAATCAGGGGTGGTTCCCAGTTAGGGTGATTTGTTATAGTTGACAGTCACAACACAATAGAAATGCTATGGCGTTGTGACCGTCAACTATCACAAATCACCTAAGCCGATTCCACCCCAGGTTTACAGAAATGTCATAGTAGTACAACAGCACTACTTGACATAATTGATGACAACAGAGTAACATTTTTGGTTCTTCTAGACTATTCTAAGACATTTGACACCATCGATACCAATTAAATGTGTCAAAAATTACCTATGTACTTAAAATGTACAACTTTTTCCCTGAAGCTTTGAAGCTTATTTTGTCATACCTCTCTGGAGGACTTCAAGCGGTTTCAGTGGGAAATCTGGAATCTGATTTTTACCAATTTGCAGTAGGGTACCCCAGGGATTTATACTTGGTCCATATTATTTTTTTATTATATTTAAATGAAATTCCAAAGGGTATACGTCACTGCAATGAACACCTCTTTGCTGATGATCTTTAACTACTGAAAAGCAGTTCACATGGGTTGGTTAAGGATTGTATTCAAAAATCAATGGGGACCTCTCATCTATTAGACTTTGGTCGATTAAATGTGGGCCCACGTTAAATTCCCTTAAAAACAAATGTCTAATTATTGCTAAAAAGATCTATAGATGTGAGTTGTTTTCCTACTTTCGAGCTAAGTGGCTTGCAAGTAGAATATGTTAATACAGTGAAAAATTTGGAATTTTAATGCCTTGTTCCTTACATATGCACAAGAAATTCAAAAACCAAACAAACGATGGCGAAGTAATTGAAAGTCGAACTGAACTGAATTTTCAATTTTTAAGCTTGCATCACTCTAACATTTCATTGGAAATTAATACAAATTAAATAATAAAAGCACTTAGTAATGAAAAAAGTCTGAACTACTTGCAGGAATCTGTACATACAACAAAATCTATATAATTTTATATTTGAAAGGGCTTTTTAGCCATCTGTCATAATCTACGTCCTGATCCTGGATTCTTTGCCATAACATACCTTCTTTTCTTTCCAGAAATTGTAACCCATTTCAATATTTTTCCCATTGCACACTAAATTTTTTTTCCATTATTATTTAAATTTATTCTATAATTTCCAACCAATTAAGGTGATTCAAAATGAAATATAAACAAAGTAACTGACAACAAAAAAATCGAAACGCAAAACAAAAGATATGCGAAACAACCTTTGACGACAAACCCTAAGCTTAAATAATCCATAGAAGTTTTAACAAAATAACAAAACAAATAAAAAACGAAACAACAAATGCGTAAGTAAGTAAGAAAATACAAAAAAACTTTTGCGAAATGAACGGAAATTATTTCGATTATTTCGACCAAAACGAAATAACAGTTAGCGAAATAAAAAAGACGAAACAATAAGCACCCGTAAACTGGCCAGCTGGCTTCTCTGATTTGTGGCCAAATTACCAAATTACCGTGAATAAACGAGTAACTACTCAAAATTTTGGCGTACCATACAACTCGAAACGTGAGCGGTAATTCCAAACTCACGTATTACTCGAAAACTATTATTCGGCCTCTGTTTCCTGATTCCAATTAAACATAGACATGTCTGAAGAAAAATCCATGGGAATTTCCCATTGGTGCTTTGGAAAGCTAGAGGCCCAATTTTACTTTGGTATATTAAAAAAATTGCCAATTTATGCAATTAAGTGAAGACCAAAGATTGGTTTGCTTCAAGATATTAGAGACAAAAGCAGTGTTTACTAATAATTGAATCTTTTATAATGAAAACAGGAGAAGGTGTCAGTTACAGCTATCATTCAAACAAATATTTTTACTATTTTTAGACATTTAGAGACTAAAATAAGTAATTATTTTGATGCCAACATAAAGCTCTTGTCTTAATTATTATTTCTGACCAACACAAAAAAAAATAGTTTTGGTCCAGCTTTTCCCATAAAATGAGTTTAATTATTTCAAGGATTAAACTACCTTACCAATGATCATTGAAATATTCAAAGTATTTTTGGGTGGAAGCTTAGGCCTATTTATAATTTATTTTTACTTGAAATAATGATCAAGTCCTAAGCTTTATTTGTCCATCAATATGTTATATTATTTGGCTCCCTAAAAACCTTGAAACTAAAGAACAAAATTTTCAATGATGAGTTTCAACAATAGATTTAACTGGCGCCTAGTCTAAATCTTAAGTCATCTAAGAGAAACAAAAAACTGCCTAATAATTATTTTTATACAAATCTCACTATTTTAATTTTGAAAGCAGCCTATGAAACATTGAGTATTATTTATTTTCAATTATATTCATCAACATTATCACAGAAATTTTATTGATTTCTTGTAGTGGACTAACCACTCACCTCTTTTCCAAAATTCATAAGTTGCTTACTCAAATACATGTACTTAGTTTAATAATTTTTTTTAAGTATGTGTGCTGACATTTTATCTATAACTATTACTGATTTTTATCTATTTCTTAGAGTAATATAATATTAAAGGGATACAAAAATTGTTGAAGTCTTATTCCTCATCAGTATTTGTGATGGGTCTATTCAGAGTTAAATTATAAAAATCCATATTTATTTTCAGTAGTAATTTGCTTCATAACATTCCTGTTTTCAATTTTTGTTAAAATATTTTTTACGAGAGGTTTTCCAAATATCTATTAAAAGTACCAACACGCCTCGATTTTTGTTTAGAACAGGTAAACTCTAAGGGCCAATTGTACAAATATTTAACTCATGGTTCAGCAGTTTTAACTCACTGACTTCAGCAAATTTACTGAGGTTCAGAGATAGTTTATTCATAAAATTGGCTCCCATAGCATACTTGAACTTTGAGTCATCGTTGAACCTGAGGAATCCAGCTGTTATCAAGCAATACAAATTTTTGAACCCCGGATTAAAATTTGAACCACGTTTGTAAAACTGGTCCTAAGTGAATATTGTGTTTTCTCTTTAATTTGTTTATTTTGAAAAGGATATAGGTTTGGGTACTTATCACCTTTCAAAAAATAAATAGGATCATAATTTTTATAGGAAATCGTGATACCCGTGGTTTAGAGTTTAACGACTATATAATTAAATGATGGGCAGTTCTATGGTAGCTCACATTACATTTGGGAGAGTTTTACGAGATATTTTTTCAAAATGTTTTTTTAAACATACATTAATAAAACAAAACATAAACTCTATTTTGAATTATGGTAATTATTTCAACTGCAAGGAAAAAATAAAAGTTTTGGAAAACAAAAAATCTTTCTTAAAATCGAAAACATGTTGGTAACTCACGTTACCCGTTTCGGGCATGGGTTTTGTTCCAGTACCTTACAGTTTTTCTTTACATTAATCAAATCAATAAAACTCAACTAATTTGTTGAATAAAATACAAGAATATATCAGCGATGTATGACATCGTGTTGAGAAATGGACCAGCTCCCATAACATTTTGGCCATTCTCATTTACATTGCATTTATATTAAAAAATGAAGGGCTTACAATTAACTGCGGATTTCTCAGAGAGAAAAAAAATGAAACAGATTTTAAAAGAAGAAAATTAGTGCCTCTAGAAACCATTACAAGTTTTGTTGGAAAATTAACTTCACGATATAAAACAACTTTGAAAACAGCAAAAAAACGTTTGTTTTTTAGATTTATTACGGGAATATCTCAAAAAAGAGATTTTTTTGATTTCAGATTGGACTTCAGCAAACTTAAAACCTTAAAGAAAAGTATGTTTTGGTTTTTTTAACAAGTAAACATTTAAATTTTGCTGACCAGTGTTATTATCATTTTCTGTTCTCAAGATATTCGAGTCAAACAATTTTCAAAAATTTTTGTTTATAATTTAAAAACAAAACTATCAGCTCTGATCTGTTGGGTTTTCATTAATTCTTAATAACTTTAATGTATGTACATAGAAAAGAGATAGATAGGTATGGTCAACGAAAGAAGGTGAATGAAAATACGAATGGATGAACGTAGGAACATACAAACACAGACATCTCCCTCTAAAAACGATGGATTCCTATTCTAGGAAGCTCGAAACGTTGAGATATGCCAACATTTTCAATGTGACAAATCGGACCAATTGCTATAACTTCCAATAGGAATTAAAGATAAAGCCAAAATGTTTCACTTTTAATATTCACCAGCACTGCACTGCGGTAAAAGGTGCAATTTTATATTAAAAAAATACACCAATTAGATAAAACTAATTGAAAAACAACGGCAACACTTACAGTATTGTATTGTAGCTTTTTGGAAAGTCAAAAGTTTATTCTTATGACTTATTTTCAAGTTAAGTTTGTTTTGTTTTTATTTTTGTGTTGTTTTTATTTATTCTTTTATCTATTTAATGTAATTTTTCATAAAATTTCCCCTACTGTCTCAGCGGGGAGAAATTTTGTCACCTCCCTCTCGTGGGATTTATGCTCTCTGGGTTAATATTTTATAAGATAGGGGTGACCCCCAGGTAAAATTTACTAAAAGTCCCCAGCCCAGGGCTACGAGCTTTAGGTAGGAGAGGGGGTAAAATTTCTTTTGTAATTTTTCGTCAAGGGTAATAAGTACATAGGATATTTCCAAGTAATTGAAAATAATCTTTAAACACGTTCTTAAAAAAAAATTCTATAAGAAGGGGTGTATTTTCCCCTCCTATTTATACGGGAGGGTTAAATTCCTAAAACATTAACTTGGATGAATAGCTATTGAAAAACAACGGAAATACCTAAAATATTGTGCTTTAGCGGTTTGTGAAGTTAAGAACATTACTAACCAAATAAACTTTATAGTTTTTGAACAACTTGTTTAAAAACTCAAAATTAATAAGAAATATTGAAAAATTTTGTTCAAGGATTTTTTATTTTACGTTATAAAGCAGTGGATGTTCTTACATGATTAAATGTTGTTATTAGGTTACAGCCGAATGCTGAAAACCAGACTTTGTTTAAGGTACAAGTGCACTGCGACCTAAGATCTATTGTGCCCCCTCACTAGAACTTGATTCTACAGCTTGTCCTTCAAATTAGTATCTTTCAGAAACTTGAGTATTTGGAGTTCCCTAAGAGAGGACAGTTCGCTCTTTTCTATCTGGTAATTTCCCAGATGCTTAAGTCTTTGATGCACAAGTTCACCAAGAATGTGGAGGTGTCTACTTAACTTGCTGTGGCTTGTGAGGGATCTCGTTATTATTCTCAGGTGCTTGGTTGTAATACCTTAGTAGAAGTTTGGCCTGTTTCAGCTTAGAGAGCTCTTCCAGATTTGTTACCTTCTCTCTCTTCTTTTTTGTTGGGTACTTACTTCTGGTTAAAACTTGAATAACACATTTTGGTAGCACTTTTACTTTGCATAAAATAATTTTTTAGTTTAATTTCTGAATATACTAGTTACTTAACAAACATGAGTTCTTGTGGTGTACCTTGTTTCGCTAATTTAATAATATGCTTATTTCTTAAAATATTTACGAAAAAATACAAAAAGGGAATTTAACCCCCTCCTAGGCTGGGGACTTATATATATACTAGGGGGTCACCCCAACAACATAAAATAATAACCTAGAGAGCAAGATTTTATTACATTTATATTTCCTTCATTGGCTGGGCTATAAGGAGTTAAAAAAAATTGTGCCATAAAATTCATAAACAACCAGGAAATAAATGAACAAGAAGAAACATAACAGACTTCAGCAGAAACAAAATCCATAGTGAAATTGTTTGTTAAAAACATATTACAAATGAGTTAAATTTATCAAATTTCAGCTGGTTGTTTGTCCGTGTCGGATCAAGGGAGTGTCCGCTCAAAAAGGAACATGAAATGTATTGAATTTAAATTCTAGATCCACGGTCGCGAGAACTTGTCGGCTTTAGAGATTTGCCCGCTTAAGGGAGCTTTCACTGTATTAAAAATAATAAATAAGGACATTCAAAATACTGTCAAAAATGTGGTGGTAAACAAAAAGCAAATATAAATGAAATATAGAGTTGAAAAAGTGCGTATACGCCGCAGTGTACCTGACCATTGTTTTACAAAGTACTCGTACTACTGATTCCAATTTCATCTGGTTCTTATTAGAGATATTTAAATATTCTTTGTAAATAATTTTTTGAACTGGCTGTTTTATACTTTTTTAAGCTACGAGTATTTTTTTTTTGCTAAGAAAATTATTTTTTTTAATTTATTGAGTTTATAATTGCAGCGATCAGATGAAGAAGGGGGTAAGTGACGTTTTTGAAATTTTTGGTTTTTCAGCATAGAAAATGCTGCATAAAAATTTAAATTTCTGTATGATTGGCGTTTTTCTATGATTTCTAGTTTCCAATTTGGCTCTAAGAAAAATGGTGCAAAGGAGGTTAATGTAATAAAAAACCTTATGATATTAGTGGATAAATTAGTTAAGATCCTTACAAAAAAAACCTTACAAAATTCAAATTCAAAATATTTGTGTTTGCATTAAAGAGTTAAATACGTCTTTACCCCCACAATCCCATTAAAGGAATTAAAAAAAATGTCGGGCATAGAGGAGTTAAGTGGCAATTTACCCCTTTAAGCAACTATTTTCATAATGAAAAAAAATTAAGCTTGGAGTTTGTAACCACTTTGAAAATTGCCTTCTAATCTTGAGTAACTTTTATATTGTCCGATTTTATCTGTTCTTTGTACATGCTCTGATTTAAAATTAGAGAATGAAGCAAGTAAGTACCTATACATTTATACTACTGAGATAAATCAGCCAAGTAGAAGACTTAGCATTAAGGCCCCGGGCAAAAAAATTTACAGCTTAATGATTAGGAATTCTAGTCTTGTTGGATACAGTTTACAGTAGATTTTTGTAAAAGAATTCATGTAAGTTGAACTGAACTTAATACAAATTGCGTATGACAAGGCCCTTACTACGTCACTGACGAGTGAGTAAGCCGGACGAAACGCCAATTTGTAAGACTAATGGCCATAAAAAACTATTTTGAATCTTAAGTAAGTACCTTCATATTTGAAGTTCTTATGATCTTTCGTCTAATTTCGCTTCGCCCAGGCAAGACAGTTGTGTTCATCAGTTAGATGCTGTCGTTACCCTTCTGAGACACAATATTTTCATCGATGATTATCTTAACTAATGATGATTGCAGCTCAAAACCATTGAAAATTGTTTTATTCTAGGGAAATTTTGTTTGATTCATGCACCTAGAAAAGAATAGAGCCAGTGGTCTGGCTAGCTCCTACATCGTCTCCAAATGAAGTTAAAAAAAATCCCTATTTTTTTTAAATTTTATTTGTATCCCCTATAACTATAGCGGCTATAGGGGTTAGTTTAATTTCTTTTTATTTTTTGCATATTATGTTATTCGCGTAAAATCTGACAACAAAATCAAAGAATGTAGGTTGCGACCGTGTGTCGCTGTCCACCTATGAGAGGTTTTGCCGATGTTTTTATAACCAAGGCGCAAAATTATTTTAATATCATCTGTAATCTATAAAAGACCGACAGGCCGCGCTTTGGAAAATTCTTGATTTAAGCTTTAAATTAAAAATTTTGTTTTTTTTATCTGTAAGGAATACTTTTCATTAACATTTAAATTTTAATTAAATGTTAATGAAAAGAATGAAATTAAAAACAACGTTTTGGTTAAGTCCTTTTGTTTTTTCACTATAAGTCATCAAAAATTATAATCCACTTCTAAGAAGGTTGGAGACATACAAAGGAAAAGACATAATCGCAAGTCAATTCAATTTTGTCTTATTGCACCTTTCTATTTACAGGATTTTTCCATAAAAGGTTTAATTTTAAATTTTGAAATTAAATTTGTCATTACGACTTAAGAGTGGGTCTTGAAATTCTGTTTGACTGTGTACGTTTAGCTAGAGCCTAAAACGCTTTTGTCGATTTTCTCGATTCCCGCCGGATAGTTTTTTTTTCATTTTTGTCTGAGAATCAAAAATAACGGTATTTGCATTTAAGCATACTATTTTTTTTTTAGCGATATGACAAAATCGTGTTTTTCAAAAACTGCTCCAAAAATTTAAGAACAACTCAATAAATTACTGTCATTAGAGGCTACCTTTGGGTGAAAAACTATGCTCGAAAAATGGTTGTTAATAAAGTACGGGTATTCATGCAACAGCGTAAAGTCGTCGTAAACGTAGTAAAGTTGTAAACTTCGAAAATCTGTCAAAATTTCCATACAATCTGTGACAGAAATTACGAAGTTTAAAACTTTACAACATTTACAATGAGTTCACGTTGTTGTTTGAATACCCTTAGTATATTTTTTCGTTGAATTTCTTAATGACTTATTTTGATAATTTTTCGAAGATATCAATAAAGTTTAGTGTGCGAACTAAAACTTTTTTGGATTAAAAAATTAAAGCCGAAGCTTCAAAAAAGTTTAGTGTATGTACCGTACCGATTTTGTTTGGATTCAAAAATTAAATGTTAAAGTTTTTTTTTGTATCAATATTTCGAAAACAACATACTCATTTTGTTTGCAAATTTGTTGCCTAACTAAAATTTTTTACTTTTATGTTAAAATAATGGCACATGGTTTAACCATAGTGTTTTAACAAAACAATTTATACAAAAACTTTAAAAAAGTTAAAATAATATTGCACTAATTTTTATGTATAAAATTTTGGTTACATTTAAAAAGTTTTGGTATGCCAAAAGTTATAAAATTGATGAAATAAAAGACCACTTCCAATATAAAAATATCCTTGAAGCAAAGTTGTTGCCATATGTCGTGTGGGAAATGCCACTTTTATGGATGTTTCGACCTAAAAACGACCAGAAAAATACATGGAAGTTGGCACATTAGTGGATCACAGATAACGGGATTCAAATTCTCGATTGACCGGCTCAATAACCCGACTTGAATCCCATTGAGGATCTTTTTTGGACTCTCAAGAATGGATTCCATGGGCAACATCCCAACCCAGCAATGTGGATTAGTTATTAAAAATAAAAAAAAAATTGCTTAAGTTTAACACATTTTGTCAAGTTTTATGAATTTTTAGTTGTTTGATTTTTATAAAAGTTTCAAGAATGATAATTTTAATAAAAGCTAGCAAATATATTAAACTAACCCTGAAGCATAATTTCACATAAATTAAGTTTTTCCATTATGAGCAGAAATACATAGAAACACAATTAATTCGAAATATTAATATGAAATAGTTGCTTAGGTTTTCCACAATACTGTATAGTATGGGGGTCGGCAATTAGTTTCAAGCGCGGTCCAGATAATGAAATTTTTTCAAACGAGGGTCCAAAGAAGATTAAAAAGAAATTTGTGAGCGAAAATTTAAACATACCGTCGACTTTCTGTCAAAAGCGCACAAGTCCAATTTTAAAAATTGCTCAGAATCAGAAGATTCGAAAAACAGATTTTAAAGATAATAAATTAGAATAATTTAGCACGAAATTAGGTACGAAATTAAGTCAAAACCTAACGAACATACCCAATTGGGCACAGTTTGAATGATTTTGTATGAAAATTTCAAAGCAGAAGCAAACAAAAAAAAACAACGAAAAGCGACTAACAGCCAGTTGAAACTCAAAAATGAAATGAGATGTCAAACGAACCTACCAAATTACAGATGGAAATACATTTTTTGTGATTTGCGATATTATTACATTTCAGCTTTAATACTACGCTCACATTAGAGCCGAAAAAGGGTAATTTCGCATAATTTCGTGTTTTAAAATATTGATAAGTAGGCTAGTTTTTATGAATTTTTGCCTAGCTTTAAGATAATTGAAAAATAAAAATGAATTTATAAAAAAAAAAAAGGGTAATTTCGCAAATCACTGAAAAGGTGTTTTCATCTATAATTTGGTAGTTTCGTTTGACAGCTCATTTCATTTTTGAATTTCAACTGGCTGTTTATTGCTTTTTATTGATGTTTATTTCTCTTGACTTCCATTGAGCTTTGACATTTCTTAACAAAACCCATTCAGAGCTCTTCAAACTGTGCCCAAATGGGTGTGTCCGTTAGGTTCAGACTTAATTTTCAACATAATTTCTTGCAGTTTGGTCCAAATTATCTCATATCAAAATGTGAATTTGTATATGGGAAATGAGATGATTTCATATCGAATTTGGCCTAGTGAAAACTTAGTATAAGAATACGTTTTATAAAAACTAAATTTTGTATTTGATTTTGTTATGAGGTCATCAAAATCCTGGGACATGTCTTGTTCATGTGTGTTACACTTCTATAATTATTTTACCTTTAATGTCAAAAACTTGCACACAAAAAACGACATCTGTCAAGATAGGTCAAGTGCAAGGGCGTATGTAAGTGCATCTTGAAAAAGCTCGAAGAAGCTGGTTTTATTTTATGGAGCCAAAATGTCTGTTCTTGTATTGTGTTTTACGGATACTTAAATGCCTTGGATTTCAGCAAGAATATATCTTCTTCAAAAAAAACCTTGCTCACTTCAAACGACTTTTGAGTCTTAGGATGTGTTTAGATGCTTGTTAAGAGTTCAGTTCGAAATAAGAGTAAACAAAGATTTATATCTTTCGCGGTCCGGGCTTGGAGTGGGCCGCGTTCCGCCAATTGCCGATTCAGGGCATAAAAAAAGATAATATGGTATCGGTAGTGATTACAACTCTCAACCAATCAAGTGTGCGTGTTGTTGGTAGGAATAAAGAGGACCTACAATTTTTTGCCGAGTCCGAACGGCTAGATGATAAGCACTTATACATAACAAATATACTCTTGGAGGATTTGTCTGTTTCTCGCAAGGGACAGTATTTCGGGAAAAAAATTTCTGCATTTAGGTGTCAGCGGTTGGGAATGGAACCCATGCCTTCGGGAAGACAGTTAAACGCACTAACCATCATGCCACGAGGTACTACCGATCCCTGGTGTACTATATGCGTAAAGGAAACCAAATATTTCTGAATTATAGACTATTTTATGACCCTAGTGTACATAAACTTATCCTCATATTCAGAATCAAATTTTGATTTAATTTTGGTTTTTACAATATGACGTAAAAATAAAACAAATAAAACTCTCTTATACTTGAAGTTACGGGTGAGTACCTAGGTACAGATGTACATTTTCAGGTCTCCGCTTTACTTATGTACATTTACATTACATTTACATATTTACGTATATACATATGTAGTATGTACCTATACACATAAAAGTTTTTGGAGCAAAGCTTGAACAACCCTGTTCAAAAATAAATTACGTTTGCATCTAAATTTAATAATGAAAATAAGTACATACCTACTGTTCATATAAATGTAGTATTCAACCATTCAAGACTTTATATTTTGTTCAAAAGGAAAAACAATAAAAAAAAAAACACAAATCCATAATCAGTGAAAAAATAAAACTCTCATCGCACAAACTGATGTAAGTGGGAGTTTATTTTGTACACCTATATTGTCGGTTCAATCAACACTCATGGGCTATGACCCTGCTAATCAATATTTTTTCTCCAGTCTACTAACAGTGCCCCACCCGATTATTCCATACCTAAATCAAAAATTTCCATGATGGTGAAATTAAATGACTCCTTTGCCAATAATTCATTGCAATAATATTTTATTTATGCGATAAACAACAATCCAATTGGCTTTTATTTTTTGTTTTATTTTTTAAGTAGGTATACTCGTATGAGGTGAAAGTTTAATAATTAAAATAAAGTTGGAAAGGAAATCAACGTTCATTTTTATGTGATTTTCTAACTTGAGATAGATAAAGATACAAACATTTTGAAAGAAAATCAACAACAAAAGAGAATTAAAAATAAAATTGAAATGAAAATTAAAATTCATATTTGCTGGGTTTATTTCAATGTAGGTACCTACTGAGAAATCGTATTTACGCGTCAGCTAGCTCGAGTCAGTTTCAGTTATATAGAAAAATTCAACGTGTCAGCCATCATCACACAGTGGATAATTTTGCCAGAAAAGATGGTGTTTAACGTTTGTGTTTATGATATACATAAATAAAATGCACTTCAGCAAAAGTTTCAGTTGTTTAGTTAAAAGATTTAAGTAGCTAAATGTACATTGTTCGTTCGTACGTATATAAACAAAAGAGAAAACCATTTTTTTGTTTAATAACTGAAACAACTTTTTCAATCTTTCCTCGGCTATTTTACTTCATTTTTTAGAAAAAATATTCGTTAGATTAGATTATATATTTATGTAGGAAATAAAAGTTTTTCCCTTGTTCCGCCTTTTAATTTCTTAATTCACTTTATGAACTTCATTGGAAGTTATTGTAATTGTTGCGATTAGCCAACTTCTTGTCTGTGTGTGTACGTACGTACGTTGAGAATTTCCATTTACTAATTGCATGTAATTGGAGAAAAGTAATTGAAAAAAACATGTTATAATTACTTTTTTTTGTAATCATTACACACAAATGTAATTGATTACACAAAATATCGATTACATTTAACAAGATGTGAAGGAAAAATCTTTCCGTACTGTTTACTAAGTTCATATTAGGCGAATGGGCATACATGAAAGATCGTAAGAAAGGTTCTATGCCCCAGATGTGAACTACCTATATCCTTCAAATTTTGTTAAATATAATTGATATTTTATGTAATCAATTACATTTGTGTGTAATGATTACAAAAAGAATAGTCATTACATTTCTTTTTTCTATTACTTTCTTTTGTTCAATTACTTTTCCAACTACATGTAATTTAATCAAGTAATTGTTTTTTTTTAAATTACATGTAATTTGTAATTGAAACTTTCAATTAATTGTAATTGACATTTTTTTGTAATGATAACTACCCAACTCTGAAAGGAACCGTCAAAAAAACTCATGTGAAAGAGGTTTAGGTTATTTTTGTTTTTGTAGCTTATCTTCTTTTCCAGGCAAGAAGTTCTCTATGGAAAAATGTTTACTGCATTGGACACACCACACTGATGGTACGGCGATCAATTTCCAGCCTCTGGAAAGAATACTGCCTCTTAAAAAAAGAGATAAATCTTGTATTTCTGATCGTGAAAGAGTGCTTAAGTCAGGAACCCCTCACTTCTCTTGTCCAAAAAATGACGTGAGACCGGTCTCAATCTTCACAATCTAAACAGGGTCTTAGGAAGTGGATACCAGTTTTATTTATTTATACTACTACAAATTTGTTTGTTCTTTTCTACATAACTGGAGAAATTTCACTTTAACTTCTGAAATATGTTAAATGTCTATGCTTTAAACTTAATGACTTGCAGTGTATAATGTTCAATGCATTAAGGTACAAACTAACTTTTACCAACACGTTTTGAATTCAAGTGTAAAAAGGTTTGTAGTTTTATTGAAGTTGAAATCAACTGGATTTTGTCAAAGTTAGTTTTTTCAACTCATAAAATACAAAGTCTATACAAAGTTTTAATCCAATCAGAAAGGACTTTCAAAAAAATTCAAAAAAAGACCAATTTTGGCTAACTCGATTACATTCGACGTTTCATTCATACTTTTTTGATGCACTGTTTAATCATAAAGGCCCCAGTTGTGGACTGCAAGACTTCAATTTTTTGAGTAACTTTTAATGCAGCTTCTTTTTTTGCTATCACGCACACTCAAAATCTGCTGTGGGCTCTCGACCTATAAGCTTTTAACTGGTATTGCTTAATACAGTGGAATATTGAAATAGAATCGACTTTCTAAAATAGAAAAATAAAGAGCGTTTCAATAACAAACTTTCAAAAGGGAGAATCATTGTTGAGCAACCAATAAATTGGATTTGTAAAAAACGTTTTCGAAGAATTTAAATCTCTTTCAAAGTCCCTATACACAAATCATGTATGGGAAGATCTCTTAAAGAAAACCCTAAAGCAATTTGGAAGTTTGTCAATGTGAAGAAAAATTCGGATGGTTACCCCGCAAATTTCAAATGTTGAGAATTGCGTATCGGAAGAAACTACTGATATTTGCAACGCCTTTGCAAACTATTTTCGTAACTCTTTTGTGGACACACCCCTTGATATTGATGAAGATTATTTCTGAAATTTACATTCCTATGCAGGGTACTGTTTTAGACTTTCTCTCATCGTTAAATGATGATTGCTCATCTTGACCAGATGGAATTCCCCCAATATTATTGAAACAGTGTACACATATACTAGCTGAGCCTCTTCAATTTTTTTTTTGAGTTTTCTATTAAATCAGGGAAATTTTCCTGTCTATGGAAAACTTCATTTCTAACACCAGTTTTTAAAACAGGTGATAAAAGTGATATCTCGAATTATAGACCTATATCCAAACTGTCATGCATTCCAAAGCTATTTGAACAAATTGTACGTAAGAATTTAGCATTCCATACGAAGAATATATTTGATTGGTGAGAAGAAAATCAACAGTAACAATCCTCTTTACATTCTTGCACAAATGGTCTAACGCGTTAGAAAATAGAAGTGAAATGGATTGTTTATAAACTGATATCTCTAAAGCATTCGACCAACTTATTCACAACATTATTATCTTCAAACTTAAATATTTAGGATTTCCAACATTTTTTATCACCTGGAAAAAAATCTTACCTTGAAAACAGATCCTACCAGGTAAAATGTAGAAACTGTCTTTCGAACTCATTCAAGGATTACTCCGGTGTGTCCCATGGAAGTGATCTAGACCCACTTCTATTTATTCTTGATATAAATGATGTTGTTTTATGCATACGTTCCAGTGATATTCTTATATTCGCTGATGATTGAAGATTTTTAAAACAATAAAGGCTAACAACGACCGCATTCTTTTGCAAGCCAAAAAGGCAAATGCCAAACAATTACTTTCTCAAGAAAGCGACTTGCAAATGCTTTCCTTTAGTTTCAAGGACTTGGGTGTTAACATAAGCTGAAATTTAGAATTCACTGAACATATTAATTTCATTGGAATTTGACGATCCGTACGTTACTCTTTCCTTATACAACTGTTATGTACGTCCTCATCTGAACATAGGATCCAGCTACTGCAGGTTTAAACTTTATATCAAAGGCGGGTGAATAATGATCTAATATTTCTACACCCACTTATAAATGGTCAAATTGATGCTCCTGATTTGTTAGCCAGTATTCGCATAAATTACCCCGGGGGATCTCACCATCTGCGAAGACTTGAATTTTTTCCATAGAACTAATTATGGTATACATGAGCCTCTTAACCGTATGTACAAGATCTTTATTTTAACATTAGCAAGATGGGATTAAAAAAATTGTTCCGAACCAGTGCTCCACTTTCGTGATTGTTTTTTAACTTTTTGATTATATTTAATTAAAATGTTTTATATATTGTCTATTTATGTTTATTTTTTATTTGTTTAAATTTGTAATTGTATTATTTAGTTTATTCTTATGCATGTGTTAGCTCGCATTAATTTACTGACCACTAACACTTGCACTTATGATGAGCCTCTGATTGTAGGTTTGCAGCTTGCTCTAAGCTCACTACAACAAAGAATTTGGTGTTTCCATCACACAAAAAGATTTAAAGAAGGTTTATTTTGACAGCACCTTTAAAAATGCAAATGGTTTTTCATTTGTTCTTATGAAGCGGAAAAGAGATAAAATGTTTCATGTGTGAAGGACTGAATTAAGCCATGAATGAATCCTCCAGCGCCATATAAAAATAGGCTAGTTCGATTTGTAAAAGAATTTGTCCTAGAAAGATATATAGAAATAAGATTAATTTCTAACCACCAAGATTTACGAAATAAATTTGAAGATTTGAGTTAAATCTTACTAAATCTCAGATTAGTATTAGGTGGAAATGTAGTATAAGGCCCTTCAAAGATTTTGATGAAAACGAAACTTCTCTTTACTTTCATCATGTCGCACTTTATTATAATTTACGCAAATGATTTTTAATCGCAGCTCTATTTAGAAAATATTTTTAGGATCTTTCAAAACGTTCCTTTAATTTAAGAACCATTCACTCCAATTAGGGGCTGACCACGATACCAGAAAAGTCTTAGTATCGTTTGGTATCGGTATCGGAAACTGAAGCGATACCGAGACGATACCAGCTCGAAAGAATTCAAAACGATACCGAGACCAATACTTTTAGGACCGAAATTTACCGATACAAAATAGGTTTTTGAATATTTTTGTTTCTCTGAAATTAAGAGGACATTTTCTTTTTTTGTTTGCTTTGTTGCTCTGTAAATAATCATTTGGATGACATTTTCAGACTTGATTCTTTATACTTGGAGGAAGTGACTTCAATGAAATTAACCAACTGTCTCTAATATTTTTTCTTAAATCTTGGATTCTTTTAAACGGCTCCAATGATTTTGTAACAGCATTGTTTTCTTAACGCAGAATTTATTTTATTTTTGTTTGTGACTGAGACAAGACCAAAACCAGACGAGCCCGATACCGATACCAGACTTTATTATACGATACCAAACGAGACTAAGTTATATGAGACCGAGACGATACTAAAATTTTTCGTTTTTGACGATACCGAGACGATACTTACAAAAGTATCGTTTGGTTTGGTACCGTGGCCAGTCCTAAAAAAGTCGTCATATGAAAATCTTTCTTCATTCGCATTATTTACAAATATTTTCTTTTTATATCCATATATACAGCAAAAGCATTCTAGATACAAACTAAAATGCGACTTCATTAGGTACTTTGTTAGTTACACAAGCTTCATAAAACAAGTGCGAAAAGTAAGTTTTTTTCGTCAGCGTGATTTGCTTTTGTCATGAAGGCTGACACGAGGCGAGTTACGTGGAAAAAATTGAGAAATTATTATTGCTATTTTATTTACCAAAAACTGAAATGGATTTTGGTACGATATGTTGATAAGGTCGATTTTTATAATCTCGGCAGTAAAAATTTCTAGTTTTTTGAAGACCGACTGAACAAAAAGTAAACGGACATTTTATGAATCGAGATTTCAAAAGTCGATATTTTGAAAGTTATGGGTGGTTTCTAATACGTCATCTGCCTCAAAAGTTAGTTTGCAGAATATTCTGAAACTCAAAATACCTGTATTCTGTTTGAAACCCAAAATTTTACTGCGTTAGCATCACAGTACACATAAAGTATCATTAGAATATTGACTTTTGTTTAGGCAATATTTGTCGTTGTGTTTTTTATGAATATTTTCCCCACGTTCACAGCCATTTTTTAATTCTGACAATTTCACTTTCAATTTCAATTTTTTGCAATATAATATCTCTGTTCTTAATTTTATTTTAAACCTTTTCAAACAGTTTCAGACCGCCAGATTTAGTGCAGGCCAATACAATATTTCATTTTTGGAACGGGTTTGCACTAAATCTTGTGGTCTGAAATTGTTTGAAACTCGGTGTGTAACACACCTAAAACCTTCTATTTGTGTACTGTGCGTAAGCATTATGTTCAATAATCAAGTTTGCTAGAGTCACATGTTTGAATTCATCGTCTACGGTGCAACTGGGTAGTACAAAGATCGAGTTGACGAAAATTGAAAAACGTTTCCCAGTAAATTGACTGTCGTTAACCAAACAAATTTTCTACAAACAGGACGGTTTCATGCTACCTTTCATAACGCAATATATGCTTCAAAAAACGAAGATCAAATTGACTTTGACTTGATGTTTTCGAAAACGGCCGATATTGTAATCAGTTCATAGTTAAAGGAATGGTGTTTAAAAGCGCGCTCAACTGCTTTGGATTGTCATCAATCAAATAAGGTTATCAGAAGAAAATGTATTTTAAACATGCATTGCTGTTCTGATAATCGGTCGAATTGAATCCGTACGGATTGAAAACGGAAAACAAGAAGTAACCCCAATTAAAAACGTCTTTTCGTTCATTTTTCCAAACGTTTAAGAATCAACGATTTTCGGCAAAACGAATGGATCCACAATCCGCCATTTTTTTATGTTTTCAATTCCGGTATCTCTTTGTTGGACGTTTTTAATCCGTACGGATTCAATTCGACCGATTATCAGAACAGCCACCATAAAGTTAGACAAGAATGTATGATTTGAGGTTTGGCTGATTCCGTGCAAATATTCCAAGCAGAGCGTTGTATTTTAAGTAACGTTGGAATAAACGACAGAAAAAATAACGAATTGTAAAAAATGTCGATTTATATCGACTTTTTTGTACCTATGTACTAAGAATTGGCAATCGACTTTTTTGTACCTATGTACTAAGAATTGGCAAAAAATATCGATAAGTGGATATACAAATCGATGCTTTTCTCGACTTACTTTCAAGGCAGCTTACTTTTTGTCTAAGCTCGAAGATGAACATTTTATGAATTAGTAACAAAAAAAGTCGCTATAAACCGACATTTCAACTGGTTAAATCGACTTTTTTGCCGGTACCTACGAATGCGTAGGTAACTTATACAAAAATATTATGGTACTAGTTTTGATTCGGTATAAAGACGGTGGAAATAATACGATTTATCATTCAATTTTTGTATTAATTCTGTATTATTTGTAGCGGCTTCTTTGAGCTTGCTTCAGCCGTCTCAAGCTAAGAACGGCCCTTTGCAAGACTTTAATTGTCAAAATCTGTGTTTTGACAGATCTAAAGGGGAAAAAGAATCAATTTTTTCCCAAAAAGAAAACCCCATAAGAGTTTTATCTGTAAATATGAAATGTCATACAAGAAGAGTTTTTGTTTTTATATTTCTAACTCCAACGTGGCTTTTGTTTATATCGTTAAATGTTTTGTCTCATGGAAAACAAAGAATGAACTACCTTTTGTTAACAAAGGCACATTATCTCTAAATGATTATCATCAAAACTAGATAAACTTTAACATTTCATCACAAGGCTTGGGAGACGTAAACATAGTTTTTTGAAACATCAAAAAAAAAAAAATCATAGAAAACAACAGCATTACTGTTTGTTTCACTTGCGTTGTCTTTTATCGTAAGGCTCATTTTTTTATAGTGCATTACTTAATTTAAGATGAAATTTTCTCTAGCGAAATTAAATCCTTTGGATGTCGTGTTTCATTTCTAAATACCCCACTGTACATCCGGTGATCGCTACCGTCAATACAAAGCTCTCGCTCACACACTTCGTAAAACAAACAGTTTTTCCGAAGCACTATTTTAATTTCACCATATTTTTACTCATTTTAATCTCATACTGAAATGACGTAACTTGTTTTTAATGAATATCATAAGCGTATGTATACGATCACAAATTGATTATGTCATTGAAATTAGATTTGAATCATTGTCATTGGTATAAAGATTTCATAACAAGAGTAATACATTATTGTTTATTCTGATCCTGGAATTTGAATTAACTAGCCCAAGATATTAAAGTTAACGCAATTTGTGTTAAAAGAGTTTTAATAACAAAACAAATAAAACATTTTAAAAGAATCACCATTTACTATCTGTGTGAAAAAAAAACACAGGTTTAACACAATTCAATGGAACTGCGCATTGAAATGGAAATAAATAAATTTTATGCAATGATATTCTGAAATAAAGTTTTGATTTAATCAAATTGTTTGAATTTAATTTTAATTTCAAACTAAGTAGCAATGGTGACGCTAAGAAAATTTGTAGGAAATACAAAAATATTTCAAAGCTTTGGCTTTGCTTTTTTTTATAGAAATAAGACAAACAAGACAATTTTTATATATTTATGGTGCGGACAACATTAAGACATTCATACGGTAAGATTTTATGAGGGCCGGTCAAGGATCAAGAGCTGGATGATGACAAAAACTATACATGAGAAATTAAATAAGGACCTCCTAAGTGCGAATACTTCTTTGAACTACACTCTGTCTATAGTATTTATAATTTATTTTAGTTTTTATATGATAGTTGAATATTGAAGAGTTTCTCCTCTTTTAATTTATTATCTAGTTTAGAGGCTAGAGCCCAGTATGCAATCATGAAATAAAATGCACGATTGGATCGCACGTACTTGCTCTTATGTTTAGGTTGCCTATGTTGTGCTATATAAATGTACCATATTATAGCAATATAAAATTTTCTGAGGGTGAGTGTAGCAGTTAAAAGTTTAAAAGAAAACTAAGATCGCAGTTTTATTTAAGTTTAAGAAAGCACAAATTCACAGCCTTACCGTTCTTATATTAATGTGTTTAACGGTTAAAAAAATACAGAATGGAATCATATTATCAAATTATATTGCCAAGAAAACAAAACAATTATGCAAAAATAAACAAAAAATAATTGCAGTCACCCTTATTTAAGTGTACTAAAACAGAAAATTTGTATGTCCGTACGATGTAATTAATTCAATTACAAATATCTAACGGTATTGACGAAAAATATAATTTTTGTATTACTTTTATTGAGTTTGGGGTTTTCTGAGCTAATTTAAAGGTTTTCGGAAGAATCTGCTAAGATTAATTTTTGGGTGAATTTAGAAACAATTTTGGTTTTATGCATGCTGATGCCCCAAACAAACATATTCAATTACAACAACCGTTAAACGTAATAGTTCTTTTACATATACGTATCCCTCAATTTCCAAAGTATTCGATAGCTTATATGTATATTGTAAAATTAACGCAAAAGTAATTAAAAATTAAATCTAATTTTTATTTTCTTTGTTCTTATCGTAAAAAAAAAAAATAAATAATAAATTTGGTAGCGTAACAGCTCGTGGAGAACCAGGTTCTAGTGAATTACAACTTACAACTAATAAACTCAACCACTCCTACTGTTGGCAGGAATGGAGGGGACCTACAATTTTTTGCAGAGTCCGAACGGCTAGATGAGAAGCACTTATTCATGACAAGTATACTCTTGGAGGATTTGTCAGTTCCTCGCAAAAGGCAGTGCCTCGGTTTTAAGATGGCAGCGGCTGGGAATCAAATCCAGACCTTCGACATGACAGTCCACCATTATGCCACGAAGTACTACTTGTTCTTATCGTTAGTTCTTATAAAAGTTTATCCATTTAGTATATCCCAGTTTCCCTCACAGTGAAAAATCTGCCACTTTCAAATAAGACGCTATACTCATCTTTGTGGCAAACTACTTAAAATAACAAGATTTAAAATTAAAGTAAAGGGATTCAGTTTAAACTCTGATAGATTTGAAACGATCATGATTTTATTTTCATGAGAATTTTCTATTTAAATTAACCTCACTTTATCTGTTTAAAATAAACTGATTCAAAATTAAAATAAATGGATTTATTTAAAAATCTTTTAGATTCGAAGTGTTCCTCATTTTATTTTGATGAGAATGTTCCTTTTAAAATAATAAACTGATTTCAAATTTTAATAAATGGATTCCGTTTAAAATCTATTAAATTTGAAGTGGTTTTCATTTCATTTTAAAGGAATTTTATAATTAAACTAACATGGCTTTAACTTTTTAAATCAAAGTGATTTTTCAACAATTCTAATTGCTGACTACCGTGCAAAAGTCTTCTGACCAAAAAAAAAACCCTCTAAATAAGAGAACCATTTGAAAGCAGAATAACTTTTTTTAAAAAGGAAGTTTTTGCTATTTTAATTTAATTTTTTAGCTGATTAAAACAAAACTAAAAGAAGGGACTCATTTAAGTTAAGGTGAACATCTCTCTAAAACTAAAAACTACCACTTGTATTTAATGTGTGACTTTCTATTCTAAGGATATGTTCGCCTTATTTTTAAATGCAAGTAGATACATTAAACGGTACTTTGTTTGTTAGCGGTTTTGCATAAATTTTTTGCAAATAGTGACACATTAGCAACGTCGAACGTTTGCAAATTGTGTTAAATAATAGGTGTGTTTAATGAATCTGTTCCGAACAGAAAATTACAGAAAAGTACAGGATTGTGTGTTCCATGAGTAAAAATCTTGCCCCAAACTGTTCTTCATTCTGTCGTTTTGTGTTCCATGACGTTTTTCAGAACAGTTTAGAACAATATTTCCTGCATCTACTTTTGAGGTGGAGCAAGTGAGTGAGAAATGTCAAAGTACCAGCTGATTTATTTGTTTGGGATCATAATAAGCTGAAATTTATTACAGTAATAAAGGGTGATTTTTTAGCTGGTTTGGTTTTGGCAACACTGGTTTTGACAGCTGACGTACGTTTAGTACCTTGTGTCACTGTCAAACAGCTTCAGTTTGGTTTGCAATTTAACCATGGATCGTCTTACAAATGAACAACGCTTGCAAATTATTGAATTTTACTATCAAAATTCGTGCTCTGTTCGAAATGTTCAAAATGTTGGAAATTGTGTTCAGCGATGAGGCTCATTTTTGGTTGAATGGGTACGTAAATAAGCATAATTGCCTCATTTGGAGTGAAGATCAGCCAGAAGCATTGCAACAGCTACCAATGCATCCCGAAAAAGCCACTGTTTGGTGCGGTTTATGGGCCGGCGGCATTATTGGGCCATATTTCTTCAAAGATGATGCGAATCGCAGCGTTACTGTCAATGGTGAACGCTACCGAGCGATGAAAACAAACTTTTTTTTGCCCGAAATGGAAGTTCTTGACTTGCATGATATGTGGTTTCAACAAGACGGTGCCACATGCCACACAGCACGCGAAACAATGGCGCAATTGCAAGGCGAGTTTGGTGAACAGTTAATTTCACGTTTCGGGCCGGTCAATTGGCCGCCTAGATCGTGCGATTTGACACCATTAGATTATTTTTTGTTTGGGTATGTCAAGGCTAATGTCTATAGGGACAAGCCCGCTTCGATTGACGCACTGGAAGCCAACATCCATGCATTCATTCGTGAGATACCGGCCGATATGTGTGAAAGAGTATGCCAAAATTGGACTCAGCGGATGGGCTACCTGAGACGCAGCCGCGGTCAACATTTGCATGAAATTATCTTTAAACATTAAATTGCAAGGTTTAAACTATCGATTCAAATAAATATTTCATTAATTTTTTCGAATTTTTTGTTTTTTTTTTTTTTAAGTTCTGAATCTCTTAAAAAATCACCCGTTACTTTTTTTGTATTTTTGGACATAACTTGAAGAAAAAGACCAAAAAGAATATAAAAAGTGTGAAATTATAATTAATTTAATTTGAAAATTAATGCTAACAAATAACAATAGAAACATTTTTAAATTTGAAACTGCACAGCTGATAGGCAACGGTCAATTCCTTCAACACAAAGCTGCACTTTTCTGTTCTTTCTTGTCCTGACAGTTTTCACACACTTGTGCTGTTCTGCTCTGTTCTGATCTAGTTTTTCTTCATTTAACACATCTAATAAGTTTAACCAGTTTGGTTAATTTTACGCAACCAAATCCTTTGATAAGTTTAACCAAATTTTGTAAATCATTTCCCATACAGAATTTGACAGCTCATTAACCAAAAGATAAACTTAACCAATTTCGTAGCTTATCTAGGGTTTTACAAAGTTGCATTAATACCCTTATTATTTGATTGGGTTCGGTAGTGGTAGCGAATGATTAAACGTTTTCGGTGGTGGAAATAAAAAACGTAATAAACCCATTCAGATTAAGATAAAATGGATTGTTATGATATGAAGCAGGCTTTTTTTTAATTTAAGTGATGTGTTTATTAAATATAGGTGAGTAATACCAATGCGTTATTTGGTTGGCAAATTATGTGGCTCCTAGGGAAACTGTAGGAGAAAAAAAAACTTTAGGAAAAAAACCCAAATAAAACATTGCCTCGTTACATTAATGATTTATGAAATACTTTGGTATAATAATTGAACATGAAGAAAATTTTAAATTCTTCTGTTTAAGTGGAGCGACTGAATTTATAATTCAAGTTAAAAGTTCAAACGAGCTCAACTCCATTGCGTGTCGCCCAGGTATGATAGTTGGGCTTATCAGTTAGATGACTATCATACCCTTCTAAGACGCAAATTTATATCTATGGTTGTCTACTAATATAAAAATCACAGCATTGGATACTTTGGTATGTTCTATATTTTAATGCAAGTAAAAAATTACAAGTTATTGTTTTTATGCCCTTACAGATAGATATATTGACACTTTGACAACATTTATCCAAACAAATCAAATTGCTTGTTATCCCAATACGCATCTTTCGTTGAATATATTTCGAAGTACCAACTATGAACGGGAAATTCAATATAAAAACAACACAGAAAAACAAACAATTGAAGATTAAACTGATTTATCGTTTAAATGAAGCGCTAAAACGGCCTAACCCCAAAAATATTGAACTGAGAAAAACGAGTTTAAAGAAATTTTTTAAATATGTTTATCTTTTTTTTACTAACGATAAATCAAAATTTCTTGCACTCATTGCTTTTAGTCACTGTAAGGTATTTAATAATAATTATAATAGTTGTTTCGAATGGTAAATAAAAACAAAGTGTGTTAAGCCATATTAGAGTTTATTAAAATCGCTTTTGATGTAAGGATGTGGTGGGTTAGGCCATTATTCTACAATTAAGAAAGAAGTGTTTAAGGTTATTTTCTTATTTGTGTCAGCTTACTTTAGAAGAATAGGGAATGTTTTAAAATGTATGGATGGTACCGTTGGAAATTAGTTTTGAATTTCTCAATATTACAATGGAGAGGAAAAATAAAGATAGGAAAAGCATTTCACACAAGTTTGATACCGCTCAAAAAGGGATCTCTGAACTTAACAGTACGTCCGAATTTAGACGAGGTGAAATTGAAGGGAATGAATGCAACAGGCCTTTCAATACAATTTTGTTTGTATAAATAAGGATTAAAAAATGAACGACATGAATCGAAAGATTCAAATGCTACCGCTATAATTTCTATAGCCTATCATATTCAAAGATCTCTTTTTTGTATTCTTTTTAAAAGGCTCAAGTGGGCTTAATGAGCACCTGCCTAGATAAAAGAACTTTACTCGAGTTTTGGACTAATAAATGCTTTATAAATTACAGTCAAATTACAATAAGGGGAGTAAAACTCTGCATCGTCGGAGACAACCTAAACATTCAGTGGCGTTATGCGGTTTTTTATTCAGCAATTTACAATGCCTTTGAGATCAGAATGAAATGGACTTATCCCACATTCAAAGAACAGAGAAATAAATCTTGAAACGAATAAGAAATGCTGAGGGTACTGTCATCAGCAAAAGAATTTAATGGATTCGAAGTTTCAGACAGGAGATCGTTCAAAGATTTAGGGAAGAGAATCGGAAACAAGACGAAGCCCTGGGGCACACAAGCACTTATTTTGTGAGTTTGAGACTTAAAATTTTCCAATAAAAGTTGCATGGAGTGGCCTGAAAGGTAATTTGTAAACCATCGAAGAAGAGATTCATAGATACCAAATGCACGCATTTTCAATAAGAGAGCTCGTGTCAAATGATTTTGAATTTTTTTTCGGAATTACTTGAATTTCTCGTAAGGATATTTACCTCTACCCATATAATTCACTTCGTGAAATAAAATGATGCGGCTTAGTGTGACAACATCTAATTTTTTCTAATGTCTATGAAAGGCTTGTCTTTTTTCCTTTTTAGTAGATTTTTGTTACTTTTATAATATGTGTTAAACTTGTGATAACTGTGTGATAACTTCGACTGTAACTTGATTGCAACAGTTTTTTCATTCGACAGTTTACTTTGTGCGCTTTGAAAATTTAAACATCTTTTAAGGAGCAACACCCGCTTTTGGCCTAAACCACATTTTTTTTTTAACTTTTTAATTTTCTTCGCAGCTAAAACGGCACAAGCTGCTTAGGCCATTGCATCGAAATTTTTTAAATTTCGCATATGTATGCCAAAAAAAGTTTTGGACGATAATTTCAATGCAGTTCCATGTATCGCATAGCAGATATAGTATGTCATAGATTTTCGAATTTCGGTTCGATCTGTACACTTAGGTCATTTTTGTTTAAAATGTTGGTTGGGCCATTTTAGCGCTGAGCGCCTCAAATGAAGAACAAACCAGCTATATTTATAAAATGAATTGATTGTAACAAATATATCTCAACTTTTGGACTGTTTTTTTATAGCTTTAGGAGCCAATTTTACATATTTTGTTTTATATTTTTTTTTTTTTTCAGTTCCCAATAGATTTGTATGGAAAAGCACTTCGCTTGATTTAACCTGAGAAAATCTCAAAATAAAATTATTTTCTAATATAATTTATCCGTGAACCTGAACATGTCATATCAAAGTGCTTGACATCTAACATATTTAGGAATAATCTTAAAATTAAAAACCGCTTTACTCTCACCCAAATGGGGGAGATAGACCCCTGCTTCAGCTCCAATAGTAAAAAAAATCGTGTATCTAAAGTATCTATAAAACTCCGTTATTATTTCTTGTTTCCTGAATTATCGAACTCATGCCATTTTTTGTCACATTTGTCCTGACTGATCAGCCCTGTTCTAACGATGGACTGACTGACCGGCGGTACTGTTATGTTTAGGTAATATATAATTTGTATAGCAATTTTCAGCCTTAATAAACTCATTGCACCACCATCGTGGTGATACAAGTTTGATGACATATTTAAAAAGCCTGTTGTTCTACAGTACGCTGGACTGACAGCAGTATTTGGGCGTCCACAACCTCTATAACCAACTGACTAGAAATCAGCTTTAATAAATTCAGAGCACTTTTTGGAACTGGCTCTCCGTCTACAACATTGTATTTATAAAACTTTTAACATTTAAAATCTTAATAATAATCACTATTTATTTAACTTGATAAGAACTTGATGAGACTTTGATAAGATAAGAAATCACATTAATTGTAAAGAGATCTCAGAGGACTTGGAGGATTCAAAAATTAAAACACGATTCTTGACGAAAATCTTCAATTTTCCTCTTAAAAACTGAGACTGATAGGGATAGGGAAACCAAATATCTTCGTTTTTGCTCCCAGAAGAATTTTCTTTTTCTTTGAAGTTGCTTATTAAATGTATATCTAGTTTTCGAAAATATCGAATTAATATCTCACAAAAGCTCCATAATTGACCGTTTTCAAATTTTTAATTTTCAGCGTATTACTTAAGAGAATCGGAACGTTCCACAAATAATCTAAAACAGTTTCAAGAGCCATCTTATATTTCAGTGTGAAGTATAAGTCCTTATGGTCTAATTATTTCCTTTACTCCATTTGAATAATAGCTGCAAAAAGAGTTCACAATTTGACACAAGCGACATTTTGAATAAGCCAAGTTTGAGCCCAGGCTCTTTTTGAAAATAAATCAGGGGGGGGGGGGTGAAATGAGATCTGCTTTCGGCTTCGCACTCATTTAATTTTAAAATCTAAAACGGTTGTAAGGCATCAGAATGTAAAATTTCCCCTCTTTAAATTTTTTTCCTCCCCTGTAGGTCGTTGGCCTAATGCTGGGAAACACTGATGTACTGTACACTGTTATTACTTCAAAAAAGAGTCCTATCTTTTACCATTACCAACAGGAGGGGCACTTCTATAAAAAAAGAAAATGCAAACAAATATTGTTAAACACAAACAAAAAAGCTTACAACAATGTTTCGTTTGAATGCTTTGTCAGTAGTTATATTAGTAGTAGTAGTAATTGTAAACAAGAATTTTAAATAATGCTTAAAATAACCTCAAAAATAAAAAAAAATGGGCTCTAGGTCCAAAAGGAGCAAAATTGCGTTTACGATTTTTAACAGCCTTTTTTAAAATAGGGGAAAAAGCAACGTTTCGCAAAAATATTTGGAAATGTTGATCAAACGCAAAAGATATAATTGGAAGGAAAGGAGAAAAGGCATATTTGGGAGTTACCGGCCACTAATGAAATTAGTTTCAAATGAAAGGTATGTTACTCAGGAACAACTTTCACTATGGGTGTTACATTGCATTTTATTTAGATAAGAAGATATTGCAATGTTAATATAATGCAATTGCATAGAGCAATATCGGATTGTAATTACATAATTCGTGTGTGTTATTCTAACTTCAAAACGTCTCCTTACAATGTTGTAATTTGTTTTGGGGGAATTTTAAAACCTCCCAATGTCTCGTTACGTTTTTAAATAGACCCAGTACGGATTTCAGGAGCTTTTTTAATTTTTCTTAAATATTATTTCAGTCAGGATTTAAACCCAATTCTTGAATTCTTTAGAAGTAGAAGGTTGACTTATTGGCGCTTTTAAAACCCCAATACATAAGAGCGTAAATACATCCACAAATGTGGACATTAAAAATTACCATATTTAAAACGACTGAATAATTTGGCGGGCTATTCGTTATAATATGAAAAGACAAAAGCAACAATATCCAAAACTGACGAAACCATTCTTGGCCACTCACACCCATGTTTCAAATAAATTTTCCCATTCTCCTTTGCGTTTACTGAGTCACACTTTTTTGAAATAAAATCAATTACTGAGTCACATAAATAGTAGAAATTTGGGTGTTGCTTTAACAAAAAAAAAACATGTTGCTTTTTATTCAAGGCCGGGGCTAAAAAATGTATATATGTTAGTTCTGTTTTACCAAGCCCTTACGAACTAGTGCACTAGGTTCGAGGTGACAAATTTGAATGAAAGTATTTATATTTTTTTCTAAGTCCCGAGGATATCAGACAAAAAGATAAAACAAATCAAAATAAATTGAATGTGCGTAGGCTCTATTTATTCCAAGCCCCGAAAAGAACAACGGAAAATTTAAGTTGGGACTTAGCAATGCCTTAAAAATTTTGTTCAAGTCTCAAAGGAATTGGATGTTTAAATGAGAATGGAGCTAGAAAATTAATATGTTGGCTGCTTTTTTCTTAAGGTCTAAAAACAAACAAGGTTGGGGCTTATCAGTTTTACATGTAACCTGTTGTTTTCCCAAGCTTCAAGGAAATGGAATAAGAAAATGGTGCTGTGGATTAACAAAACTTTTATCTACTGCAGCATTTTTGACATCTATTCCAAGCATCGTCGTCCATTCTCTTCTGGCAGTTCCGTGTAAAATGTGTTTTTTTAGACCCTAGGCTTAAGGGAATTGAAAAAAAAAATAATGAGTACAAAAAAATGTTATGTTTTTGTTCAAGAATTAGGTGAAACATACGATGTTTTATAGCAAATTTACATGTTGAATGCAAATGAAGAGGTAAAGGATAACATCTGCTATTTTCAATATAGGCTGGAGTTATAGCTATTTCACGAGTGCTACCTCGATCATTAGACTCTTTTAGTGGTGCTTAGTCTGGTTATGCTCGTATCAATTGAAAAAACACTTCTGCCGACATCTATGAACGATGAACTTTGCGATTCATTTTATACCAGAAATTGAAAAACCGGGATTCAGATATCAGTATTCAGTAATAAAATTGTGCCTTGAAAATTCTTTTTCTGGTAAAATTTTCAATAAAGCTTGCTATTGTTTTTAGCTTAATCCTAAATTAATGAATGAGTTCTATCAATAGCAAAAGATATCGATATAATTCATCATAAAAGAACCTTTTGAGAGTAATTATTTTAGTCCAAAGTTCTGTCATATCAAAAAAATGAACCTGACAGAATTGGGCACATTTGGAAAGTAGTATCACATCTTTTCCTTAGCTCATCTGCTGATATCTTTTGAGCTAAGCTAAGCCCAGAAATTTTTTAGAGCTTATAGTAACTATAAAAACTAAACTGTGTTTCTGGCGCCAAAATAACTTTGATATCGATAGTTTGCCTGAAATGTTTTCAAGCAACCGTATCAAAAAAATTTTGTTTATTATAAAATCAGTGTCTTGAAATTGAATCTACAGCTATTATTTCAGCTTGTTTTTGTTCCTTAAAAATCGCTTTTAAAACTAAAATGTCGCTCCAAAACTAAATTCTCTCCAAAGTTTTGTCAATAATTTTCGTCGTGTGGTACGCAACTGCAGAAAAAAAATCGTTTTTTAGTGTCGTACATCACTTACATAGCTGTCAAAATTTAGAGCACAAAATAATAATCCGCCGTATTATTCTCGAGCTAGTAAATTTTTAACAGTTTATTTTTTTATGAGACTTATGTAGGTGAATTTCACTTTGGTAAAATAAAAACCAAAGTCAGGAAATTTGACAGTAAACAATTTTTCAAAGTCAAATGGAAAATCCTATTTTTTTTTAAGATTCACTTGATATATCGAACACAATTTTTTTGAAACAGCGTGGTAAAATTTTTATTGAGAGAACAGTAGCTGTTTTATTTGAAATTTTCTCCACAGATATTATGTTAAAATATAGCAAGCATTTTAGATCGTGTTTGGAGAACAATGTGGGTGCTAAAATTCAGCACGTTCTACGTACTGCTTGGATTTGGATATATTAATCCTACAAAAAACATTCAAAATTAAAAGAAATATATTTGAATCTTTGAAAAAAAGTTTTTACAACTTTGTACAGTGTTACGTTCTTGACATTGTATGCTTATGGGTTTTTAGTTTCAGCTTCTCCATTTCCAGTAATAAATTTTTACATTAATCTAGGCATATTTTTGCATTATGAAAAATTTTACTACTATACATTACCTCAATTAGGATTGAGATAATTAAAAAAAAATGCTTCAAGCCCTCAACACCTACTGCTACTGCTACTGCTTTTATCGAGGGTTGCTTTTACCTAGGGTGTACTGAATATATCAAAAAGTCCTTTTTTACGTTGCTATAGCTCTCGTACTATTATCTATGATTATTTGTTAATGAACTAAGGCAATGAAAAAGTTTGTTAATCCAACTATTTAATTAAGAAATATTAATAAATAGATACACTTTTGTATAAATTCTGTCAAATTCCTTGCAGTTTAAACTTTAACAACGAATCAATTTGTATAAAATCAAAAATAAATTATGTATGTAGCTAATTCACAAACAATAATTGTTCTTGAACTAAACCAAGTGAGCCATGAATCATTCTATAGTAACTATTAGCTTTTATTCGTCACCCCACTCCATATAGATTTATTTAGCCTTTTATGTTGACTTGCATGAATTTATTGAATCTCATTGTTTGCTCGATGTAAATTGCAAAATTAATGCTGATTACTTCAAAGTATAGAGTTTTTTTTACAAACATTCTTCTTTAAAACTAAATCGAAAACGCATTTCCTATTCACATATTTTAGGTACCTAACCTAGTATCGAAACAATGGGGAAACTAAGTATATCAGTTTATGCGAGTGCGGTATAATTAGATTTTGTCCTTGAGAGTAAATTTTCTTATAGTTTCGATTTACGCATTGTAAAAATACATGTTTTGGTTCTGATTCAATTCTGGTTGATACTTTCTTTTTTTACTGCTGTCATTTAAATAAATTTAAAAGATAAGTATTATTTATAAGGCATTTAAAAGAAGAAAAACAAAACGAAACTTAATAAAAAAAATAGTCATGATAATGATGACTGGTGAGGCTCATTATTCACCTAGTGGCGATGACTACGTCAACAAACAAAGTGGTCTCATATGGGAAAGTGAAAATCTACATGTAACTGTAGGATGTAACATTTGTATTCAAAAATTCAAAGTATCATTGTGGTGGCCAATTTTGTCGACTTCTATATGTTTAAGCCTTTAAAAATAAACAAGTTAATCTATGACAACAATTTCTCAAAACTGCAGACTGAAAATTTGTTTCCCTACACATTTGTTATCTCTAAAGCCTAGTTTGTACATACTTCAAAGCGAAGTGAAATCAAATTTGAAATGAAACATCAATAATTCATGCAACAAAGTGTTTTAATCAAAAAATTTGGGTTGGAAAAGCTCATTGAGTTGTATTTGTTTAGAGACAAATTTGTTCCTCCTTGTCGCCAAAATAATTGCATTGTTTTTGACAGTTTTTCACGCCTAAGAAAAATACAAATTTATATGAATCGCATGGTTAATCAATAAGATAAGTTAATCAGTAAAAATGACAATAAATCGATTTAAAAAATAAAAGAGGCCAAATGGCCTGAATTAAGAAAAAACAAATTCTAAGTTTTACTGGTAAATTTGAAAACTACAATATTCGGGGCCGTGAGTGAAAAGGTGGTGTTGCCCATTTTTTTCGCAAAATTGATACTTTTGTGTCGTATTTTTACATTTATTATTTTTTATTATTTATTTAAAACAAACGTGCAACCTAGGACCTTTACAGATCATCTAAGATGCCACTTTGTCATTATAATACTTGTAAGTTCGATACAAATTTAAAAATAAAAAGCTTAAACCAACATATTTTTGTATTTTTTGTCTTTTGTTTTTGCGTGCAATCATCTATGCAACAAATACATCAAAATTTAAAATAGTTTATAGATAGCAATTACTTAATATGAAAAATCAGCAACAAAAAAATTAATGTACTATATTCATAGCTACAATAACAGCTAATAGAATAATTTTAACGGTTATAGTTACTGTATATATTGAGAAATATCTTTTTTGAAAACACGAAACGTCGTAGAGATGTTTCTGGTATGGTCCGGTAGAGAATTCCATAGAATAGCTGATCGAACTATAAATGACCGTGTCATACCATTAGTTCTATGTGTAGCTGTCATTATATTAGTCGGGTGAAGTAGAAGTCGGCTGAAACTGATGCGATTGAAGATGTACGACGGAGTTTTGGTTTTAATAATTTTGAAAAGGAAGAAAATTGACATTTATTGTTGACATTTATGCATCAAAAGATATCTAAGACGAAAATTTGTCTTTTTCTCCAATAATCTCAAATTAAATAGCATTAAACATCGATTAAAGGTGAAAAATTTGATTAGAAAAAAGTTGGTTACATTATTTTTGATAAAATGCACGACTGATTCATAAAACATATTTAAGAAAAATGTTTGATATGCAAATAGTAAATTTTTGTTTATGTGCATATAAAAATAAAATTAAAAAATAAATGTCGACCCGTTTTTGAGATATCAAATTTTTAAAAATAAAATTAAACTTTTTTTTTAATTTAAAAACTTTTTCTTACATGAAATTAGTATTTAAAAAAATATTCAAATTCAGCCAATAATGAGAAAATTCAAAATTAAAAAACATACTATGAGGAGTACTATAAAAAGGTGGTATTTGTAATTTTTTATAATTTTTAGTAGTATATCGCACAAATTTAAGCATACAAAAAATGTTTAACAAAAATCATAGTTTTAAGAAAAAAAAAAAACATTTTCCTTAACGGTTTTTATCATTTGTATGGAAGGTACCGTTATTTTTCATAAAAGAAAATTTTTTTTAAATTATGTAGAAAATTTGATTTTCAAAAAAAAGTTAATATTAAAAAAAAAAAACAAAAAATATTGTTTTTAAATTTTGGTAAGGAAAAGAGCTTCTGTATAAAAAAAGTTTCTTTTATCAAAAGAAATTTATTAAATTTTTTTCAGAAAAGTTGTGGAGTCACTTTGAAAAAATATGATTTTGAAAAATTGCAAGATTGGCAGGTACCGATATTTTTAGTTCTATAGAAAAATGAAAAAAAAAAACGTATGGGCAGAATCACTAAAAGATACTAACATATACATAGATATTCAGTTTTAGTCCACTAAAATAAGGGTGTCTGCAATTATTTTTTGGTTATCTTTGCATTTCCTGTGAGTTGTTTTGTTTTCTTGGAGATATTATTTGATAATAAGATGTCTGTATTTTTTTTGAGCCGCTAAACAAATGAATATAAGAACGGTAAGGATGTGCAATTTCGCTTTCAAAAAACTTAGATAAAACTGCGATCAATATTTGCTTTCAAACTTTTAACTGCTGCACCCTTCAACACCCACCCCCACAAAATTATAATTTGCTAGAAAGGTACATTTACATCAAGAACAAGTTTAATTAACTGCGGAAGTTTGCCGATTAGCTTTTTAATGATTTTAAAGTCAACACCTCTTTCTTTTTGATTTCAAATTCTGAACATGCCCATTTACTGATATAATTTGTCCTTCGGCATTTGTTATGTTTTCTTTTTTTTCAAATTACACCATAAAACAGCCATTTTGAGTATTTAAATGCTGTTCCAAATGAAGATTATACTTCGATTACGATTGAAATAAAATATATTTATAAAAATCAATACGAGTATATTTTTCGAAGAAATATTGTCAAAATATAATTAAGGTGGCTCGACATTTGGCCTTATGTTCAAATTTAAACATTTGGCCTTATGTCACTTTTGAATAGCGACATAAGGCCAAATTTTAAGAATTGGCCTTATGTCATTTTGGCAAAGTAACATAATACAAATTTTTATGTCACTTTTTACTGTTTTACCTGGGCAAAAGGAAGTATTCGAAAAATTGCAACAAGCTAAAAACAGTTAAAAGTTTAATAGATTTATTAACACCTAAGTATATGCAATGCTACGATATCTATGATGATCTCACTTTGAGGTGTTAGGTGTTACTGTCGAGTGGTTTAAGAAACTTTGCATACTCCTCGAACGTCGCACCTACCTCAAATCCTATAGTGTGGCCAAGCAGTGGGGTTGCATACAAACTTCACTGTTTATAAGCCGTTATATGAAAAAAATGAAATATTTAACAGCGGGTTGGAAGACAGAAAGAACAAGGAGAATTGCAAGAGTCAGGCTAGGGAATGAGGTGAGGGAAAGATGGTACTGGAAACGCGAAGAGGAGAGAATGTGCAGAATATGTGAGGGTGAACAAGAGACATGGGAGCGTGTATTAGAAAGATGCAGATCTGTCGGAGATGAAAAAAAATCATTAGGGGAAAGGATGAGGGAAATAATGGACGAAACGGGGAAGGGAGAAGAGTGGATAAAGGAACTAGAGGCAGTGAGAAAAGATAAGATGATAGAGAGGGGAGGAGAGGGAGCAGAATAAGGAAGCGGGAGCCTTGTAACCCTTAGGGGAGTCAATACAAATCAATGTAATGTAATGTAATGTAATGAAAAAAATGCATATGCCATAAAATACGATTAATTAATTTCAGAAAAAAACTATAATAATTTTCTGAACAAAAGATGTTACATTTGGAATTAAGTCACAAACAAATTTGGCCTTATGTCATTTTGTTAATCGACATAAGCCCATCTCTTAAAATTTGGCTTTATGTCACTTTTGGAAAGTGACAAAAGACCAAGTTTTTAAAATAATATTTAATTTTGTTTTAAAGTATTCGAAAATAATTAAGATTTGGTATTATCATGTATTTTCCGGTTGAATAATATGCATTTAGGAGTGAAAAACATTCATGGAATATGATGATTCTATGTAAATTAAAAACCCGGCGGCGGCGGCGGCGGCGCACAGTGGTGCGAGAGCGGAAAAAAGTCTTTTGAAAAAGTCATATCTATCCCTTTCAACTTTATGTTTAAGTACTCATAGATAACCCGAGCGTATGATTTAAAAGTATTTTTTAACATATATATTGTATGTTCTGATTTACAAGCCCTGAAAGTTGAAAAATAATTTTACTCAAATCGCGAACCGTATTTTCTACAAATTTTGAGATGTTTTTTTCCGAAGTTCCTTTAAATAAATTCTCTAGCTTCTTCAATAATTTAATCGGTCTTTTTTCGATTATCTATAAAAAAATAAAAAATATTGATTATTTATAAAAGATACCTACTAAATATAAGTAGCCTGAAGCTTTAGTACTAAGAAAAAATGGTTTTTTTAAACTTTTTGATTTAAAAAAAGTGCCAAAAGATACCAAGAAAGTAAGTATACCAGCATATGCTCCATACATTCATGTTAAAGCACAGAAAAAATCAGCTGCAGATACGTGCAGATGTGGAAGTTATGCTCAAAAATGTTCAAAAAACTCCGTCTTGACGGTGGTGTTTACCAAAAAGTTTGATTTCTTCAGTATTATTGTCAGAATGAACTGATTAAGCCCATTATTTTAAGAAAAAATGTCAAACTTTATTTTAAAAATAAAACAAAATTAATACATTAACCCAGGTCTGAGAATTTCGATTTTTGCGAAACCATTTATTTCTGCCTGGAAAATTTTTCAACTTTCAACTAATTTTTTTTGAAAACAACACACGAAACATAATATATATAATTTTATGATATTTTGAATTATATGATAGAGCTTAATACAAAATAAAGAAAATGATTAGGGATAATCCTTTATTTTTTTTTTTATTTTCGCTAAAAGTAGGGTAGGTAAAAATAAAAAAAGGTGTTATTTTTAAAGTTCTATTGCTTTGTTTTTGTTATGTATTGCGTAATTTTTTATTACCTGGCTTATTATATAAAGGATTAATGAAAAAAAGTCAGTATTGAGTTATTGAGCATTGGTGCAAGATGTGTAAGAAAAATTTTTACTCTTTGATCAACCAATAAGTGAAAGTGAAGTAAAATATAATAACAAACATATATAGTGAATTCAATACAATAAAATGGATTCAATCAAAATTAGAGATGCTCAGAAGAAGAAAATTCAGCAGGAGTTTCGTGAAAAACTGGGCATCATTGTCGATCTTGTAAAACAAGGTACGGGGACAAGTAATGACGGCAACACCTCCAGAAGGTTTTTTGCAAATCCAACCATGACTTCAGAAATCACTGGAGTTTGTGAATCCCTATTTCGGCGGTTTGCTGTTATCCTTGAAGTAGTAACGTCGAATGAAAAATTTGATTAAAAAAATATGCAGCTTACACGTAAGAAACTGCTGAACTGTTTGTAGCGAAATATAAATGGTACAATATGCCAGCAACCGTACATAAGGTTTTGATCCATGGAGAAGAAATAATTAAAAGCTGTACATTTCCTGTTGGATCGCTCTCCGAGGAAGCCCAAGAATGCCGAAATAAGGATTATAAAGCCTACCGCAGGTTTCATTCGAGAAAATGCAGCCGAATGAAGATGTGATGCATCATATACTCATATCCTCAGATCCAATAACAACAGGTTTAAGGCCACAGGCAAAAAAGAAAATACTTTCAATCAGCGCAGACGCTATAAACCTCATTTTAGCATTATAAAATTACTACTTCATAATTGTTTTTTATTTATTTTTTATGTATTTATCTATTTATTTATTTTATTTTATAATATACACAGTTAGTAATAATATTTTATTCAAAATAAAAAATTAAGATTTTACTAAAAAAAACTTTTATTTAAATATAACATCAAAACCCTCAAATTTTATAAAAATGTCAATAACTTTTTTTCTAATAATTTTTTCTTGACCAAATTTTGAACAAGCATGTATAAGACTAATCTTAACATGTGTGTCAAATTTCATTAAAATTCGTTTAATAGTTCAGATTTTACAGACTTTTTTCCGCTCTCCGATACAAACATCAATTTTAGAAAAATGTCAATAACTTTGTTTCTAATTAATATTTTTTTCAACCAAATTTTGACTAAATATGTATAAGAATAATCTAAACATGTTTGCCAAATTTCATTTAAATCCGTTGAACCGTTCAGATAAAACAGACTTTTTTCCGCTCTGCCATACAAACCGAACCACTGTGCGGCGCCATAAGCCACACAGCGAATGTCACAATCAATTTATTGGAAACCAAGTTTGGATAACGTGTTATCTCACGAAATGGTCCAGTCGTTGTGCCGCCTCGGTCCTGCGATTTGACGCCGTTAGACTATTTCCTGTGGGGCTACGTCAAGTCTATGGTCTATGCCAACAAGCCAGCGACTATTGATGAACTTCGTACGAATATCGAACGTGAAATTGCAGCAGTATCGGCCGAAACGTCAAGACGACATCGGCACACTATCATCGTTTTACAAGATGAGAGCGACTTAAAACACTCAAATTATGAACAAGAACTTAGATGCTAGTAAAACTCTTGTCCCAAATTTTGGAAAAAGATAGCCCAGTTTATAATGATGACGATATTTAAAGTACATACTTCATAATGGGAGCAACTAAAAGTTGAAAGAAATTTTTGCAAGAATTAAATTTGCGAGATTTTGATTTGAAATATTTATTTATTGCAAAGCAATTAAATTTTGCAAGATTCAAATCTGTGAGATTTTATTTTACGTATTTTTGTACGGGATCGCAAATTGAAATTTCGCAAAATCTTATTGGATTCCAACAAATACATAGTTTTAATCAAAATATAACAATTTAAAATTTTGCATACGATTTTTATTTGAGAGATTTGGATTAAGAAAATGAAGTTTTAGCATCAATGCAATTAAATTATTCGAGATTTGCTTCCTTCTGCAAAGTATTGAGTGCAATATATTCAGTGCCTTCTTTCCGCCCACATTATAAGCGGCATTTTTAATTGCAAGATTTCATAAGGCAAAATTTCGGATGCGAGATTTTAATTTGCAAGATTTTGTACCCAACCCGAAAGACTGCTAGCTCTTGATAAAAGCCCAACTAGCTTCTGTTGCTGCTTGGTCACAAATTTGTTGGTTAATGAATTTGTATTGGTTTGTTTCGAGGTACCTCCAAGTGACTGAAAAAAAATTTCGGTACCTCATTTTGATAATCTTAAAAACAACAAGTAGGTACCATTTGAAAAGTATTTTGAATTCGAAAATTCACCTGCCTAATTACTGAAGCAAGATCATACCCCCCATCCTCTGTATCCGCCGATGTATATCCCTATAGGTACTGAGCTAAAAAGTCGAAAATTCATTTTTCTAAGTCAACATTACTATAACTATTGCGCATAGCAATATAACATAATTTTTTTTTAAAGGAAATCGTTTTTAAAAATTTTTAAAATCGATTAATTTGAAGGCGATAAAAGCAGAACTATTAAAATGCATTTATATCACAACTACTAAATTGGAGAAACGCCCTTATTCCTTATGACGGCATTACACCTATACACTTTCTTAACATAGGTTGTTCTTCTAAAAAGTTCACTCAGTTTTCTATACTTTAAATCTTTGCAATTTTTAAAATTATACTCCTTTGTGATGATATCATCATTATCAGTTCATTATCGTCCAATGTTTTTATATTCATTTTATTTTTTTCTTGATTTTATTTTTATACTTGCGTTTTCTTTGACTCTTTTTTCAAAGTTATTTGTCGTATTATTTGCTTCCAATGAGGCATTCACCTCGAGATGTTCGTTTTGCGTTTCAATTCGAATTCCTTGAGAAGAATATTATGAGAAGCATGAAGAAAATTTTATTTGTAAATCTGTTTAATACTCGTATAATAAAATTGATTATGAATATGAATACAGATACAAATGCATGTTCAAATAATAAAATGTTTGACAACCAGTATAACCTTCCCTATAGCCTTGTTATTGTTTTTGTTTTTAATAATTTCTGTGATATTTTAGGCGACAACCAAATCGGAAACAATGTACAAAACGTAGACAAATAATATATTTTATCGCAATACCTGTGGAAGATACAGCTGCAGTTCATTATTTCTATATCTGACCAAAAGCTGTTGTTATTGTATATCTTACTCTTTACTGAACTGAACTCTTTGAGTTCAGCGTGAATGAGGTGACTTGCCATGAGCCTTTTATGCTCTTTGATTATTTGAAAAACAGAATAATGAACTTCAAAAGGGATCACTTTTTCTTAGCTGATTTCATCATGTAGGCCTTTCCATTCCGAATTCCTTAGCCATGGCGGGTCCACAGTGAACCGAGTAGAGCAAGCCAGATGGACAAAATTCATGTCTGAGTTAATAACCTTCGGAAACAGGATAGTTTTGTCAAATAATAGTCGCACATCCATCAGTTCTAAGCTCTAATTTCTCTCTTTGAACCGATATATGTGGGCAAAATCAGTCAATTAGGTAAACAATAAGCACTTTTAGGGAATTTTTTTTAATGTTTGCGAATCTTATGATCTCTTGATTTATTATGGAGGACGAAGTGGAAAGTATGGCTACTTATTTGAAAGAGGAATTTATAAATAACGTTTCTGATTTGCTTAGGTTCAGAGGCCTTAAATTTGATGAGGAATTAGCGTGATTATATTCTTTCTTAATGAAAAACTATACCCTCTACGCGTCCCCACGCGATGAATCTTATATTTTTGAAAAGATTCAACCCTACTCTTTTATTTTTGATGCCAACATAAATTTGTAAATAATATTATTAATTAATTTTCAAAGTCGTTGGAATCTGATAGTATTTCTTGAATTCAATCTTTGGTTTTTTTTTGCATGAAACAGTAAACCAATCATGCAAATAATTAATTTTGCATTTCACCTCAATTATTTTTGACATGCGAGAATATTTGCATAGATTTTTTGTTGCGCACGGGAACTGTAAACAAGGCTTAAAACATGATTTTTACAAAGTGACTATAAAAAATAATAATTTTTCATTTGGAATTAAGAAAAACATGCTTTTGGACTCGAAAACATTAAAACATATTTCAGGTCTAAAAAATATGAAAATCATGATTTCTGACAGCCCCAAGGACCACTGAGAAAGGAAAACATTATTTTACCACACCAGCCATCGAAAATTTAAAATTTAAAGCACAACTCATGCGGTACACAAAATTGAATTGCAAAATGAAAAAAGTATGTAACCAGAATTTCCTCTTCCTTTTGATTTTTAACTTCCCATTGGAAGTTATTAATATTGGTCCGATTTGTCGAATTAAAATTTTTTAAATATCTTCACGTTTCGAGCTCCCTGTAACCGGAATCCATCATATTTAGATTGATGTCTGTGTGTCTGTACGTACGTTCGTACGTTCCTTCGCTTTTTTTCGTTCTTCATATCTCAAGAACGAATGAATATCTTGACTTCAAATACATTTTATTTTATAGATGGAAGTTTCAATAAGTGCAGAAAGGACTTCAAATGATTTCAATCCACGCATATTAACGTGATAAAGAATTGATAAGAACATGAAAACATATTAACTTATAGTTTTTATTTAATAAAAAAAAGTCGCTGACAATTTTTGGAAAAAAGTGTTTTTTCCCGAATATCTTGAGAACAAATAATGATATTGGCTTCGAAATAATTTTATTTAATGCACTAGCTTATTTTTAAAAATATTGAATCAATAGTTGTTTTTAAGCGAAAAAAACTGCAGGTAATTTTACCAATAATTGTTGAATTTTCTCTTTTTCAAATATCTTGAGAACAGACAACGATATTGGATCCCGGTTTAATTAATCCTCCTTATTAGTTAATAATTGATAACATAAGACTATTGTATTCCAATTGTCTTCAAATTCAAAATTTATCAAAAAATATTAAAAATAATGTTTCGTCAGAAATATGAGAACAAATAATGATACCTAATGATGTTGGTTTCGGGTTAATTGTACCTACTCTATACAGTAATTAAACAATGTTTTTTTCTTAAATCTCTCGAAGGCAAACCAATCTTGGGTCTTCACTTTATTGCATATTGAACAACTGAAAACGATCAAGATCGCGAATTGTCGATTTTTTAATAATAAAATAACATCTGGCCTTAAGCTTTTGAAGGCAACCTGTCTCTTTTAATTTATGAAAAAACAGGAAATCGATTGTTTTTTTTTTTAGATACGAAATTAATTTTTTTAAACTTTGACTATTTAAATATTGTGTACACTCTCGACCATTTGCCTTAATATTTATATTTATTGGACGTGCTTTTTTTCTACACATATTGAATTGCCATTCGTTACACTTAGTTTCAGATATAAAACCTACTTGTCAAATGCACTGTTATTTAGATATGCTACTTTGATCCTATTAAACAACTTGATTTTAAAATAAAAGCAAAGAATGTATTTCTGGCTTTCCAGATATTGTACGTGTGGCTATAGCATGATATTGTACGTGCTTTTTAATATTATTTTTTGAAATTTAAGTTATTTTTTTTTTAAATGCCCTTCCCGCTCAAATAAGATCCCCCTCTTAAATGACTTTGTTTTCTTTTTTCGGTGAAACCTACATCATCTAACCATGTATTGCATCGTATTTTAACCGCACTGTATATGCATAAATTACATTCAAATTTAAGCCATTTCCCGGTGGTGGACTGTGGCTTATTTAGGATATTATGCACTATGTCGTGGCACGTGTCATTGAACATATCTGCAAGGAAATTTGTTTTGTTACGATTTTTCTGGGGTTAGCCATATATTTTCCGTAGATTTACCAGACTATAATGTCATATTTCATCAAAATCTTGAATTCGAATGCGAAGTGAAGTTTTTCTTGTGTAGTACCGAAAAAGAGGCTTTCGGACCAAAACTACTAAAAATTTTAAGAAATGGTGAAGTTCAATGGATATACATATGTACCTATATCCGCCAATGTTGAATAAAAATGACATTTTGACATATACCATATTAAGAACTTGAGCTGGTTCCGTGAAATAACTCCCCGCAGTGAAATGAAAATGAAACAACTTCCTAAAATTGGGGATATATTTCATGGCTGTTTGGGGACTTTTTTATATTGGGAGATTAGTTCATGATGAAATAAGTTCCCAAAATATCCTTAAGTATATTTTGTTCAATGTATAAGGTTTTCTTCGATTTATGCGTCATCAATACAATAAACAATAGACTAATTAAAACTTAAGGTCACAGGAACTCAGGAACAAGTGAGTTTCAATGTTACTGCGTTGGGTTGGGGAAGCGGCGCGGCGGACCAGCGGCCGGCAACAACGGTGCGGTTGGTTGCGCGTAGCGGCTGAGCTGTGCGACTACCGGCGGCGCGTTCTGACCAGCACAGTGGTTTGGTTTGGTTTGTATGGGAAAGCGGAAAAAAGTCAGAGAAATCTGAAATATTAAACGGATTTTAATGAAATTTGGCACATATGTCGGGATTGGTCTTATACATATGTATTTGGTTAAAATTAGGCCAAGAAAGAATAATGAGAAGAAAAGTTACTATTTTTCTAAAATTTGACAGTTTGGTTTGTATGTGAGAGTGGACAAAAATCTGAACTATTTAACGAATTTTAAATTTTAATTAAAGCTTGGGAAATTTAGCACATGTTTGACTTATACATTTTTATCAAAATTTGGCTTAAAATATATGATTAGAAAAAATGTTACTGTCATTATAAAATCTGAATATAAGAAAAAAATACTTCAATAATGCACAAATCCATATCACTCAATACTACCAATCTTAAGTAAAAGCTTAAAAATTCTATTAAGGCACTACTAATCTTTAAAACTCATACGAAATTAAGAACGACCAATACATAAAAACAACTAAACAAAAACAATAAAACAAAACAACAATACAAAATTTAAATTGAAATTGCAACATGTGTAGGGAAAATCTATATACAGAAAAAAATCAGAAAAACATCTCTTTTATTTTACACTTCCCTACTTTTTGCATGAAATCAATCAAGCTTTAAGATTATTCCTAGTCCTTTTGTTTATTATTTATTGATTTGCTATTTTATGATAGTTTAAATTAAAGGATATGTATATATTTAAAACTATCATAAAACAACAATATTTTCTTACGAGTATATATTTTTGTTCTGGCTTGGGGTCAAAGTTCGTTTTGCTAAATCTTGCTTTCAAAATTCCTTCTTTTCAAAATCCTGCTTTCAAAACTCAGCTTTCAAAATTCTGTTTTTCATAACTCAGTTTTACAAAATTCTGCCAATAAAAAAAAAAACAATCCCTCTTTTTATTATTTTTTAAATCAATTTTCTAATAGGAAAAATTTCTTTTATTTGGTGAAAAAGTGGTGTAGCTGATTTTTTAAATTTTCCTGTGATTTACTTTAATTAATTAGTCAAAATACCATTGTAAATTCTTAATTTCTAAATTTTTGAAAAATATGACCTACATCAATTTCAAATTAAATAATATTATGCTATGTTCCCACCAAAACGAAATTCGATTTTTTATATTTTTAATTGATGGAACAAGATTTCATAAAAATTTCATCGAAATCTCAATGAAAACTCCAGATTTCAACGAAATTTTAATGAAATCTTGGTCTAGCAATTTATAATTTAAAAAATAAATTGCTGAAAAATCAGATTTTGGTTAAGAATAAGCACAGTATTATAAAACATCGATCTGATTAAAAATTTTGTAAAAAAGTGGGTTACACCATTTATGCACTTAAAGTTACAGACTCAATAGCCTTTAAAAGTATAAAAATAAATAAAAAGATAAGTTGTGCATGGCTGGTAATTTTTTTTGTATTAAAGAAAAAATATGTCAATGTTATATGTAATTATATGTAATTGGACATGGTGGAAACTAGAAATAAGCCAAATGCTTTACGAAAAGTTGAACTTTGTTTATTCATTTTGTTAATAATACAAGTTATTTGAGAAAAAGCAGAATAGGCAGAATTTTATTTTTATAAATGTTAAATGACAAAATTTTTAAAACCAGACAGAACGGGAAAAAACAGAATATTTTGAAAAAGAGAATTTTTTTGAAAAAAAGCAGAATTTTGAAAAGCAGAATTTTGAATTCAGAATTTCGACCCACGCCCATTTTTTCTAAGAAAATCGAGCTGAAAAATAAAAAAATTTACGCCTTTATTGAAAAAAGTAGCCCAATTCGATATTATGTACTTCTTATTATCTTTAAGAAAATTCGTATCTTCCTACTATGCCGAACTGATTATATACTAAAGATAAGCCGGCCTCAACTATCACTCCTGGTTGGAGTCCTAACGGGCCACAACTCAATGGGAACACACATGAGAAGAATGGGCATCAGCCCATCGGACTTATGTAGAAGGTGTCAAGATGGAGAGGCAGAGGAGGGCTCATCACATTTTCTTTGTGAATGCCCCAGCTTGGCTAGAACCAGAAAAGAAGCCCTCGGAGAATACTTTTTCGAAGAATTGGGCGACATCTCTTCCTTGCCACTAAAGAATATCTTGAAATTCATTCAGAATTCAGGATGGTTCAAGGAAGCATCCCATACCTAAGCTCCCCCTTCCTTCCTCATACCTACCTACCTTAACCCTGGGGAGCACAATGGATCCACTGAGATTCAAGTGAGATGATACGGCTTGCCGTATCATCACTCCTTCTAACCTAACCTAACCTAACATTGTTGGTGAACATTATCGATCACATGCTAGTATGTACGTCTCATTGTTGGCGTCTTGACTGTGTTAAAATATTTTTATATTTTTATTTTAATAATTTGTTAACGTTGTTTGGTATAAAGAGCCAATATAAATGCAGTGACCAATGAAATAAAATGGACAGCTGGCAACTGGCAGTGATTTTTGGCTACAAGAATTCTTAAATTAGGCACTTCTTGATCTAGAAACCCGGGGTGGTAGTACCTCAGCATTTCTATTTAATTTGCCCAAAACTGTAATATTTTGGGCTCTCCCACCAAATAAGTTGGCAGTAACTTTTGGGAACTGAAAGTGGCTTGAACTTTTTTTTTGTGTTAGGGGAAAGTGAAAGAAAGTGGTGAGTAACTCCAGCTGCTTCGTGTTGCGAAGCAAAAGAGAAGCATAGATCTGGTAGTTTAAATGCAATCTTATTGGTGATAAGGTCCTTAGGCCAAAAAGAAACTCTTGCTAAACTATTTTTGCAATAATTTTTTTTTATTGTAAGACTTTATTGAATTTTGAAAAACGCGAAGAAAAAGTCTCCATCCGCCCTCGGGGACATAATCAACTTACTTTAAACCTTTTTAAAGCTTTAATAAGTATCTCAAAATTCCATTTTAATATTTTTGAAAGCGTCTTTTTGGACAAAAAATTCCCTGACTTTTTCGCATTTTAGCTATCATCCCCTGTATAGACCGAGAGCTAACGACATAAAAACTCAAGTCATTTGCTTTTGAGGTGTTGAACCAACAACCATTTGTCTGCTAACCTAAACACGAGTCGAACAGGTGTGAGGTGTACAATTTGACGTAAAATTTTTACATCGATTTATTTCAATGCCTAATGTTCGCAGGGAAAAAGTGTGCATACAAGAAATATTCGGCTTGCAATTTTGAACTATCGTTGTCAAAGGTCAAACTTTTTTTTAGAAAATCCCTAAGAAGATAGAGAGCAGCAAAGTTTCCAAACATCACTTGTTTACCTGAGTCGTTTTTGGAGAATTTGCCGCAGACCAATTACTGAAACTAACTGACCATTTACATAAATGGATCTTAGGGCAAATTTCCCATAAATAAGGTGCCAAAAATGGTTATGACCTTGATTTTTATTTTAAATTCATAAAAAATATGTTTACATTAGGGTGATCCTTAAATTGGACGTAGTCTTGGATAGCCCTCATTCGATTCAAAACATTGAAAGCCAGTTTCCTTTATTTTTTCAGATTGTTATTTAACCCCCTGGTCTCCCTATTTTTACTTTCAGGTACCTACTAATTATGCGTAAGGGATTATTCTTATAGCACACGAAAATAAATCAGAATGTATAGATTAGATTTAGACGAGAATCAAATTGTAATGGAGGGGGGGTCTATTTCCTACCGTTCAGGCGGGAGGGGTAATTTTCTACAAGTTTTGCTAAAAAAAGAAAAAAAATATTTAAAAAAAAAAACGGGAACACTTACAATACCACGTCTTAGCTTATTTTTTAAAGCCATGATTCCGAAGTCAGCTTTAACCTTCGTTTTCTTGAATAATTGATTCCTGAGTAGGTCCAGGTCCAGTATTCGACTGTTATAAGAAACACGTTTTTAAGAAAAGCACTGTTTATAAGAAAAATTTTTATTACATAAATTTTCAATCTCCTTGTAAAGTTGAATATAGGAATATTGTATATAAGAAACATGTTTTTAAGCAATTTATAAAATGTACCATTACTGTTTTAGAAAAAAACATGAACGAATGATTCGAAAAGATGATGGATAAAAATGCTTAAATAACCCGTCAAATTATTATTTTCTTTAAAAAGAAATCAAACATGAACATTTTTTTCCCAGAAAGTAACTTTTTTATAAGAAATTGTTTCTAATATCCAAATTTTTGATGGGAATAGGGTTCTTGTTCTTGTATCCGTCCTTAGCATGTAAAAAGACTTGCTTAAAAGAAAAAAAGCTTGTGGCAATTTGGTGTTTCTTCATAAAACGATATGATTTTTTTATCAAAGTTATGAATACACTTTTTACTTTCTGAGTGAAATCTATAAGTAAGTATTAATTTGTATTCATCTGGCCAAGCTATAGGTACCTATGTAAATATATAACCTCCTTACTTGCAAGCTATTAACTAGGTAGGTACATACATATTAGGGTGGCGCTTATTTTTGAAATGCTTGAATTTCTTTCGCCCCCCCTCTAAAAGTGATCAAGGTAATTAAAAAAAAATTGTGCAAAATTTTATTGAAATCGGTCAACGTTAACCATATTACCCATACAAAATACATGGGGATTTCCCAGTTTTTTTCTCAAAATTTCCGAAAAAATGTAAAAGTGTATGGAAAATCTTCAAACTTGGTTCATATATTAACTATCATAAGAAGTAATTAAAAAATTTTTCTTAATTAATTAATTCTTAACAATATACTTATAAAATGAAAAAATAATTGGAAAAATATTTCCATTATTTGGAATGACCATTGCAAATATTTTTTTGGTATGATGCTTACAGCAATTGACACAACAAAAATGGTCAAATACAACCCTGGTTTTGGTCGTTGAAATTATTCATTAGTCTATTAATTGTGGACAGAGAAATAGCACTCTTGTAAGTTAAGTACCTATGAAGTTTTCATTTTTTAATTGATGCGATGCGGGCGAAAGTTTTTTATTTTGATTGTGAACAATTGTGAACAATGGTTATGCTCAAGTAATTTAATTAAGTAATGGCTGTGGGGCGAAGGGAACGAGGTATGAAGGTAGGTATTATACCAGGGTGATCGGTATAAGGTGCACCAAAAAGCTATAGATTTAGTAGGTTTCCCTCCGTTTAGACGGGATGGGCTATTTTCTAAAAAATTGACTTACAGTGGGTGATCAAATTATAACAGCCTCTAAAGAAAAAATATTAATTAGCAGTAGGTACAATAAATACCATTAGTAACCCCCTTCAAATTCTCCTGCGATTTGACTCCAGTGACTTCAATGCATTGTTTAAGTTGCTCAAAAAAAGAATTTTTACTTCATATATGTATGTACAATGCCCCGGCAAGCAAGTGCCTGTGCCCCGGGCGGTAATTCCCAGGAGCGCCAAATCCATGTGCCTAAAATTATTGACCAATACTTAATGAAATGGATTAAAGTACAGCAGTGGAATTTAAAGTAATTGTATTTCTCAGTAAGCCTTTAGCAGTTTTTCTTCCAGTTCACCATTTAAAATAAAATATATTTCAACTACCAAGTGAAATATTAGCCGTGTTTTATTGAAAATAATACACAATCGGGCAAAATCTTTTCAACAAAGCGCCGCGGAACAAATTGGTTAATAAAGCTTTTTCTGTATGAGAATTCCATAGTTCCAAACTGTTCACTAGTCACATTTGACGACTGCAGAAAAAAGGTAAAGTTATTGGCAGCTGGTGATTGTTGTTGCACTGCGTGTAAAATTTCAACTGGCTGTCAGGCAACTTCCCAACAAAACTCGGCTATTGTCTTTATTTATTTTCTCATTTTAAGTTAAATTTATATAAAACAAATTAATAAACAAAACATGCAGATATTTTTAATAAAATTCAACAAAGTAGGTATCTACATTTACGCCGTTTTGTTTTTATTAATCTCAAGAACCAGAAGGGCGCCAAAATCAATTTTTACCCCGGTTCTAGTGTTACATAGTTCTTCATGAATCCCCAAGCGTTAACACCAAAAGGAATTTAATCTGGTGATTTTGGTGGCCATTTAATTGGACCTCCTCCTCCTGTCAATCGGTTGTTGAAACCTGTGTTAATTTCATCGAAATTGATCAAGGAAAAACGAAGTTGAAATTTTTTCGGAATACCCTATTGTAAATATTTTTTTCATTTTTAATTCTGTATCAGCTATTACCTGTGTCAATTTTATTGAAATCGCTCAAGGGATAAAGAAGTTTCAATATTTCGACATATTTTTGAAACACCCTGTTTTGAAAATATTTTTTCATTTTTATTTCTGCATCAGGTAGGAGGTACCTATCACCTGTGTCAAATTTATTTAAATCGGTCAAGAAACAGCAAACTTCCGAGGATTCAGGAACTATTTTTTTTAAACTTTCTCCTTCGATTCTTTCACTTGCGAAGCTTTGACTTTTCGAAACTTTCTCATTTCGAAACTTCGTTTTTCTAAATTCTGTCCTTCGAAACTTTATATTTTCGAAGCTATCCTTCGAAACTTTGCCTTTCGAAATTTGGCGGATTCGTTTTTTTTTTCTATATCAACTTTTATTGTTGCTTTGCAGTAATTATGCCTATAGCTTTTTGTCAGAATTTGTATACACTCGTAGATCATCATTTTCGTTTTGATTTAGGTAGGTGGGTAGGTACCATTGTTCAGTTAATTTTGTATGCCTAGGCTTTTACTTTTTTGAGACTCGGTTATTGCAACAAACTCAATTAATGCAACTGCCCGAATTTCTATTGGTTGCTTTTAGCAAGGGTTTATCTACTGTACCTAGGTAGCCTACCTAACTTTCTAGACCACTAAAACCTAACAAATATAAGAAAAAACATTTTACAATTAGGTAGGTAATCCTCCCAAAATGGTAGGTATGTAGGTAGGTAGGTACCTACCTACCTAATGTTCCTACCTAACCATATAAACATTTCAAATACACCTTCCTTTATAACTACCCCCCTTTATTTTACCCACCTTACTTCATAGTTGAATGTTTAGAAATTTTCCACAAAATAAAAGAAAAAAAACTTACCAAAACAATCCTTGTGTTGAAGGAATAACAAACTAAAACCCAATGCACAACATGGTGGAAAACACTACCAACAATAATCTAATCATTCTCACAAGGCAAGCAACTAACTAAACTAAACAGAACAAGCGAAAGCGAGAAAGGGATATATATGCAAGTACCTATCTACTTGCTCACGTTTTAACGTCACGTCGTCATCAGTGTGGAGGAAGATGACGATAAAAATAAATCCAACTTCCAACATACACGACCACGACACGGCCTCGTTCCAATTGCTTCTTCTCGTTCGTACCTCAAAACCGTCCGTCGACCATCCCTCTATCTAAACCCAAAGTGGGTATCGCACATTACTTGCAGAAACAGCTAGAAAACGCTAAAACCAAGACCCCACAGGGGGTTAGGTAAAGCTTAATGTTGAAACCACCATTTTAAGTTGACGACAACAATTTGTAGGTATCGGTAGGTACCTACCGAACATTTTAAAGTTAAATCAATTTCCGGCCAACCTACGACCTTTATGCATCAAAAATGAATCAAATTAGATATACATACATACATAGGTGCTTACCTACATACCTACTTATACATTAAGTACATGGATGCATCAACTTTAGATAAAGAAATAACAACAAAACTTCAAGTACCTACCTACATATATCTAGTACATACACCTATATGAATAGAATGTAGCACATATGAATATTTACATAAATTGATCCCCTAAACGCGAGGTTTTCCTCACCCCTTTCATCATTTGCAATTATTTGCAATCTGCACTCAGGTACCTAAGCATCCACATTCAACTTTCATATTTTGTGGTGTCCTAAAAAATAGTTGCTGCCCCTGGCAGACCTACAACAATCTATGAATTATTCAACATAAATTACCGAGAAATACAAAAAAAAACATGGCGAAAGGTTAGATTCAAGTAGGTACATATAAATAATGGATATGTAGGTAGGTACATATGTACATATGTAGGAACGTCATACGTGACAGAAGTCAGGACGCCAATTTGTAAGTGCTTATCCCATTTCCATGCTTATTTTGGCATTTAGAAAAGTTCTTGAAAAATATTTCATATTAATAATCATTCATTCATAAAAAATTCCACATTAAAACCAAAATTTTCCTTTTTATTTTTTCTTCATTTATGTATGGATGTACGTTTGTGCCATAGATATAAAATTACGTATTAGATTTGAGTTTTTTCCATTTCTTTTCGAACGCTTCTTAATGTGCTGTTCTCGCACACCAACTCATAAAACACACCAACCGACCCCGCAAAATAAAATCTCTTTATTGCCACTTACATTCCGTTGAAATTTTCTCTTCTTAAAAATCCAACAATTTGTACAATTTTTGAATTGAAATTTCATATGGATATACTTTGATTTTCGGGTGAAATTTTAGCAAAACAGAAAATCTAAATATCGAAGTTTTTGGTTTTGTAAAATTTTAATAGTTTTTAAGAAGATTTAAGTGAAACATTTCTATATGAAAATTGTTAAATTTGCAAAGCATGGAATGACGTGTTCTTTATACATTTATTTTCTATGAAGAGAAAGGTTTCATATCTTGAATCTCTTTGGTTTTAAGGGGAAATTTGAAAGAAGAAGAGATTTTTTATATTTGGTTTTAAAGAACACAAGAATCTATAAAAATGTCATTTGCCAAAGCTAAACCAAAAACAATTAATTTTTTTGTTTGTTGCACCAGTGTGGCCGTCGGATTTGACAATTCTGCAAATTTAACCATACAGCAGTGTCTGGGATAAAGACAGTTTTATTTGTTGCTTTTGAATGGTGACCGTTAAGGGTTAATTGTCGACAGTGGCCGCGTTCGGATGTTAATTCTCAGTTATCCGGATAGCTTTGTGTTCTTGTAATGCCTTGTTAAAAAACAGCTGATGACAAATCATCTGTGACCAACAAACAAATCCGAAGTTATCCCAATAATTCAAGGATACTCAGCAATTCAAAGAGAAATTTCAAAACAGCTGATATTTGACAAGAGGTTTGAGTTATTCATGTTGAGTTTTGCAGTGTCGGGTTTTTTTAAAGGAAAATTAATTAGTTAGATGCAGCTAGATAATGGTTATTTGCGACACCTTGGACTCTACGTAATATGTAAATATAAATGGTATAAAACTCCGTTAAAAAAATTAAAAACAATTTTAATTCAATTTCCTTGTCAGCTTTTTTTCAGCTAACCTATCTGGTTCTGGTCGTTCACAAAAGTATCGGCTACTCAGTTTTCTTGGATAACCTATCCGATAGCCGGCTCAACGCGCCCAGTTTAAGTAAAAACTAGATACCTATACCTACTTCACCGAATGTTTTTGGTGTAGTAAAAACAGAATACGGACCACTTGTGCGAAAGTTTTTTGACAACATGGGCTCAACTATGAAATTCGATTCTACAATAAAAACGTTCGAATTCGCAAAATATTCACTCGTCTATTTTTAAGCAAGCACTTTATAAACGGGAATAGAACAGCGATTATTGAAAATTCTGTGACAAAAAGTCGGACGCAAAAAAATTTGATCTCAGTTTCTTAAATATCATCCCATAATTGCAATAACTAGGTAACTCAATTTAATATTTTTACAATATCTCGGCAAAAACGGGTTTGTTTTGTTCAATTTTCAAGACATTTTGTCCAATTTTTTTTTCTACAACTTTCCCTAGTTCTCTGGAAGCTAGCTATTTATCTATCTCCAAAATTTTTAAAATTGAGTTAGGTACCTACCTCTTGCAATCAGGGGCCGATATTACCACTCAAAATAAGCATTGAAAACAACTTTCGAATGTATTTGATAGTAGAACAAAGTTACATTATAGGCCCCTAGTAGGGTAGGTGAATAAATTGTGGTCACTTAAAGGGAAAGTATTAAAACCCTACTTAAATATGTTTTTTATTTTTAATATGATACAAAACATAGACAGTCTTATTTCCTAGATTTTTTAGACGATTGACTAGTTAGACAGTTTTTTGAAAGACCTTAATAGTTGAAAAAATATATTTGCTTTATTTAATTAAAACAAATGTCAAGTTAGACATATCAAATCATTGATAACCGATGCCGTTTTCAAAGTTAGAAAACTTAAGGAAAACAGTAAACAAAGTTTATAAATAACTTTGGAATTGGGCGGCTGTCTAAATTTAAGCTAAGTGTACACGATTGGTAGATCTTACAATATTGTCAGATCTGTCAGTGAAAAACATGCTTACAATGTCTTACAACCGTGTAGTCTTACAATTAACTGTCAGAAAATTTGTCTGTCAATGAAGAAGTTGTAAGATGTTCTTTTTTTAACATCATACAATTTTTTAATTGGCAGAAAATAGTTTGACAAAACTGACAATTAGTTGTGTACTTACACGGTTTGTAGAAAACCTTCTAATCTCTTACAATTTATTGGTAGGTATTCAGACAGTATGTCAGCCAACTTCTGACAGTAAATTGTAAGAGATTGGTAGATTTTCTACCAACCATGTACACATACAACTTAATTGTCAGCTTATTGGTAGATAATTGTCAGGCCTGACAATATTGTAAGATCTACCAATCGTGTGCACTTAGTTTTAGACAAAGTTTCTAAATACTACTGAAAATATACTTATTTTTCAACGTTTCATAAAAAGGATGGAGTTCATATTGCATACACATAAATATAAACATACATACATATATATGTGTTTAGATAAAACTATTTAAAAAATCATGCAGCCAGAAATGAACAGGAAACCGGCTAATTACGGTCAAACACTGTTAGGATAAGAAATGAGTTTATTCCTTGATGTTTTGCTTTAAAAAAAATTGTTTGCACAATTTTGATGTAAAATACTATTTATAGGGGGTAACCAGCAGTCAACGCCACAGATATCTTATGAGCTTCTGAGGTTATTTTAAGTCAAATAACCTTCGATATAATTTTCTCGTTTTCGGTTCGTTTAGAAATTATGGTTTTTAGGATTTTTTTAAGATACAAAAAGAGACGTCAAAATGAGTCATCTAAAGTGAGGCACTGACTCTCTTGAAAAGCTCTGTCTGAATTTCTAAGGAATAAGCAGTTAAATTTGATCTATTTTCAATGTGTTTTGTTTTTAGAATATTGTTGATTCTGCAAAAATGTTCCTATTTACTAGTTATAGGTTGACTTCGTAAATGTAAATATTCAGCAACACAGCGAAATTCATGTTCCATTTCTGCTGGAAAATACTGCCCGATCGACAATTTTTTACTTTATATGGAGCTTGAGTGCTCGCTCTCAACTTTGAGAGAAAATTTTACCAAAAAAGTACGTTAATAGTACCATTTGTGAATAATTGTTTAATTGTTAATTGCAGTGATGCAGTATTTTTGCATATAAAAACTCGAGAATAGCAAATTTTGGGAGTGGATGCATAACCCTAATCGGAGTATGAGGGATTATAGATACTTGTATCGTGATATCGAATTTCAAAACCCTGGCAGGTTTCTTTCTTGGGTGGAGTAGGAGGTTGAAAAAAGCTAGGTTTCTTTTTTTATTTTTAGGGTGACAACATCTTTAATTAATTTTTTTTAATTAGATACCATACTCTACTATACGATACTTTGTTTTTGAAGTTCAAATCATTGGTTTTTCTAATCGGATCAGCAAGATAAAAATCTTGAGACTAAAGGAATATGACAAAGCATCAATTTCTATTTTTTTAAAGAGAATTGAAGAGTTAATGACCCTTACATATATATTGGAAACCTAGCTGGTTTTAACCTCTCACACCCACCAAAGGTTGAAGAAAAAAAAAGAAAAAAATTATAAATAAAGCCTTTTTAGACACTTATCCAGGGGCTTTTTTCACAGTCAAACGTAGTATATTTCTTGCATAATTAATTTAAAAATTCAAAACTTACGACTGCATCATATGAGACCTATTTCACGGAATATATTACCTAAATGAAAAACAAAGGTATATAAGAAGGCTATATATGAGGCTCTTACCATCTTACTTGGGGTTATTCTCTTTAAGTTTCATTTTGTCAAAACTAATACGTCTTTAAACTAAATATTTTTTTCATTTCCTGCGTTTTTTTTCTTTGCTTCGGTAACACCGGTTAAACGAAAAGATCGGTGGCGGTGCCAGTGCCATTCCATCCAAGAGAAATTTTAACAACAAACAATCTCTTTCATTTCTAATACACTTTCATAACCCACCAACACTTTTAAACTTCAATTTTGATAAGAGTAAGTTAATCATCAATGTATGTGTGTTACAGATTTTGATCGATTTTCAATAAAGAGAACGATCGAGCGTTAGGTTCAAGCATAGTTCACGCGTCATACTATATGGCCAGCCAAAGATGAGAACAAGTAGAAAATGAAGGAATTGCTGAAAAAGTGTATCGCTTTTTCGAATATGTATGTGATAAATAATGTTATCTTGCCCATCCTCGCATTCCAATGAATTTTTGTATATTTAGATCCTTTTTAAAACAATGCCCAATTTGTTTTGTGGTTTTTTTTTCACCATGGCAAAGATTTGTTATTCACACTCATTATTACTTGGTATTCTTTGCCTGATTTTTAAAAATTCTTTAAAGCACAAGAATTTCAATGCAAAAGAGCTTTACATAAAGATTTAGGAATGAGTAAACCTACCTACATACATATATATGTTTGAAGGTATGTAAATAATGTTAGTATTTGGAACTATGCATATAGGGGCCTATACATATAGGGTAAAGGGCCTAGTATCTGGAGCCGGACAGTAGTTAACATTACTTCTTAAATCTTATTCTAAATATGGAGGCCAAAAGTTACTTATGGTTTTTCTTAAAGTTTATTTAGACATACTTAGGTTATACCTAGGTATAGCGTTTAGGTAGGTAGGTACCTAACCTACCTAATCCTATTATTACATAAGAAGTCTTATTGCATCTGTTCATTTGTATAAATAATACCTAGATAGTTAGGTAGATAGGTAGGTGTCTTTATTTTGTTTTCAAAAGAGTTCAATCTGCTCTAGTAGACTAGTTCATAGACGGTGAATTTTAGTGACTGGACGCATTTGCCTTAGTACCTATGTAGGTATTTTAGTATCCGAAATAGGTACCTACTAAAGATTGGATTCAGACGAAACAAAATCGAACTGAAGGGGGGTCTATTTTCCTCCCGTTAATGCGGGAGGGGTAATTTTCTAAAAATTTGGCTCAAAACTGAAAAAAAATTATTTAAAAAACGAGAACACTTACAATACCACGCCTAAGCTTTTAAAAAATTATAATTTATTTATTTTTTTAATACATATTAATGTTTGAAAATTATTTGTACAAAAACTGTTTAAGTAGGTATAGGTATATTAAAAACTTTATTCAGGAATTCTAGAATGGAATTGTTGCTTTAAAAAATATATGTACAGCGTGGCATTGTAAGTGTTCCCGTTTTTTAAAAATATTTTTTCTGTTTGCGCCAAATTTCTAGAAAATTACCTCTCCGCCTGAAAGGGGGCCAATACCATTTTTTCTCGTCCGAATCTTATCTATATAGATATTCTGATTTCTTTTCACCTGTTACCTATAAGAATAAATAATCTTTACTCCATAATTAGTACCTTAAAAGTAAAATAGGGAACCCAAGGTGTGAAATAAAAATCTGAAAAAATTAGGGAAATTATTTTTCAATGCTTTGAATGAATGAGGTCTATCCAAGACTATGTCCAATTGAAGGACTACCCTAATTCTTTTATGAAAAAAAGTATAAGTACATTACATGTACTCTTTTATAAAAAAAATATTTGGGAGACTTGAGTACAAAACGAGTCTAAAATTCTGGTTTAGGTATAAGTATAATTATGTAATATATGCATATATATTGGTAGCACCACTACCAAAGTAGTGTGTGGGTCTTCTAATACTAAAAATCAGTTCGTACATCTTTACGCTCGTCTTTTCCAATGACAATCTTTTTGTTGTTGTTGAAATACTTTGGCTTTCCCCCATTTTAAATATCTACCTTCCACCCACAAAAAACGAAATTCGTACTGGGTGTCTAATGTAAATACCTAGGTACTTCGTTTTGAAGTTGAATTTCACTCATAAGGATCATATACTCTTCGTATTGGGTAGAATGCCAACATTGGTTGCCGCGGAGATATGAATGTAAATTGTGTATATTACTTATGCTGTAGTCTCTTGGATTGAAAGTGCGTTAACTTGCCTCTACGTTATCTTTCCTAAAACATATTGGTATCTACGACATTGGCGGATTACAGGGAGAGTCATGGGGGTCATGAGCTTTTTCCAGGTGAAAATAAACATAAAACATATTAATTGCATCATTAAATAAAATGCACGACTAGATCGCACGTACTTGCTCTCATGTGCAAGTTGCTTGGAACTTAGAACTTTAAAATATGAAAGTAATTATAAAAAAATATAGAAATATAAAAACCATTTAAATCGTTCTTTTAATTGTATAAACAACTAGTTTTAAAACTTAGAACTTTTTGAAATATAGAATTTTCAAAAAAAAACATTCAATATTTTTTTTTTAAATCCAAAATCCAAATTTTTGTCAAAATTTTGATATGCAATATTATTAACATTTAGAAAAAAATCATATGAATTTTGACTGAAATGGTTAAATCCATTAATGTGAAAATCGAAAATTAAAAATCTGTTATAGGCAATTAATAACGGTTTTTGGTAAATCTTTTTTGGTATAAAAAAGTACACCATACTTACCTTCAATTATGCACTGATTTTTTTTTCAAAATCGTTAGAGTCGGTTTTTAGGTAAATAAGCTTTTCATTTACGGTTGTAGAGCAAGTACCGTTATTTTTGGTGCTAAAAAAATTTCAATTTCCTTTCTGGAAAAAAACTTAAGTTCAAAATTTGAAGACAATTGCTTCAGTGGTATAGGCTGTAAATTGTGCCACTCACTTTTTTCTTGTTCCTTGAGTCCGAACGAACTAAATGAGAAGCACTTATTCATAACAAGTATACTCTTGGAGGATTTGTCAGTTCCTCGCAAGAGGCACCTCAGGAAAAATATTTCTGTTTTAAGGTGGCTGTGGCTGGGAATCGAACCCAGACCTTTGGCTTGACAGTTCAACGCACTTACCATCGTGTCACGAGGTACTATAATATTTGACTAAATACTAATAATGAAATTGAATATCAAACCCAAAAATAGCACTTTTCATTTTTTATAAATTTTGACTTTGAAATTAAATTTCTCAAAAAGTAATCATTATTTTTTTTTTAAATCGAAGGGGTCACACTTCTTGAAAATGACGATTTAAATTTCCAAACGTTAATAACTGGGTTATAATTATTACGAATAATTTAAAAAAATCCTGAAACTACATTTAGAGACGTAAAAAATGATACCCTATATTTTAGGATACCGATACTAATTTCCTCTAAAATTTAAAAATTGGTTACTAATACCAGTTTGGAATATAAGGTTGAAAGTTGTGAAACCAATTTTGGCTTACATGATTTCCTTCAAAGTTGCATTCATAGTTTTTTTTTTGAGGCACTGTTTAATCACAAAGGCCCTAGTTGTGGACTGCAAGACTTCGATTTTTTGAATAGCTTTAAACGAATAAGCTTTCGACGCATATACTTCTTTTTTCCTATCACTCACACCTAAAATTTGCTTTGGACTCTCGGTCTATTTGCGTTCAAGTTGTTTACAAAACATACTACAACATATAGAAAAATGAGCGAAATCTAAAGGGGTCGAGTCAAAAACTCGGTGATTTGGCATGGAATATGCCCCATATAAAACTTTGTGAGTCCCTTAATACACATATTTGGGTTACATAATTTAAAAAAAAAAATCTCTAGTACTTAAACGGATATTAAATTATTCAAAGTGATTTTACATTTTCGTAAAGTTCTCATGTTAAAGTTGATAATTCTTTTCCATAAATTTAACGGCCGTCTTAGTAAAAGTATTTTAAGACCTTAATTTTAGAAATCAAAGCAGACCTTTTTTTTTGTGTGTTGAACTTGAATCTGAAGTCAGAAAAGCTCCATCAGGCTACGTTTTTCAGATGTTCCCGTTATAAAATCAAAAATTACGTTTTTCTTGCTGTTTTTAAAGTTGTGTTGTAGCGCGAGATAAATTGTTTCAAGAAAATGTGTAATGGTTTCCAAAAGAACTAATTTTGTACTTTTAAAATCTTTTTTAATAGTCCCGATATCTCTTTTCGCCTCTGAGTAATCCTAACTTAATTGAAAGCCTTTCATTTATGATATAAATACAATGTAAGGGAGAAAGAGCAAACATTTGTGGGAGCTAGTCCATTTCTCAACACGAATGTGCCATACATCGTTGAAAAGGTTAATTTGAGTACATCATTTGATTAAGCCTTATGCCATGGGGTTCACGAGATATTCGGCTGATATTAAGTAAGAAAGCAATGTCCAAGTATGGATGCAACACCATTTTGTTCTTTTAAGTGCTTTGAAGCCGAATATCTCGTGAACCCCATGGCTTAGAGCTTAATGGCTTTATAATGAAATAATGTACTCACAGTTTAATATCGAGATATATTTGGAGAATTAAAAAAATCAAAAATCACAAGAAAAGTCTCCAAAATAAAGCCGATAGGGTTTGCTTCAAAAGCTCATATCTTTAATTTTATTCTTCAAATTGTTTAAATTAGGTTCTGTAGACTTCAAAAAAATGACAGATCATCTTTTTCTAGTTTTAGTAAATTAATTAAAGTGTATATGGCCCTAACTAGTCTGAAAACCGCTATTTTTAACCACTCGCCGTTAACACGGGCGCAAAAAAAAGCCTGCCAAACTTTTGAATTTGATATCAAGATGCATGGATCTACATACCCTCATACTCATTTTTTGATTATGTGTTCAACCCAAAAACATGCTCCCAGCTCTTAGACTATTATTTTTTTTAATGCTGCTATCATAGCCGCTTATTGAGGGATTCATTATAATAGCAGGGCTCGATCTATGGGGGGGGGGGGCGAGCCGGGCATTTTGCCCCAGGCAGCAGTATATCACCTTTTTGTTAAACTCTACCAATTGAATTAACTTTCTAAATTAACTTTTTGAATTTGCTTAAATCAGCTTTAAACTATTCTTAGATATTAAAGTAAATAAAATTGTCTCATTTTGCTTTGAAATAAATTGAATTTAATTAAAACTCCTACACACATAAAACATCATTATTCCTATATAGCTAATAATAAAAAGACTCGTTAATAAACTTTTTATTAAATAAACTATACAAGCTCCTCAACTGTTCATGAAAGAACAAAAATTTGAAAACTTATTTTGATAATAATTGTTAAAACATTGTTATCTCGGTATTATTTTAGCCCACTATACGACTCATCTGGCATACATGGATTAGAACTTTCAGATGGGATGTCGGTCTTATGTTTTTTATAGTAATTTTTTTCCTCCAACCCTTTAAAAATTTATTATTTGGTCCATATATCAGTATTGGGCTCAGGATCCTCTAGAATTTACCAGTTAGCCCAGGAAAATTAGACTTTCACTTCGAAAAAATTCCGACAAAGCTGAATTTTGGTAGAGAGCTTTTTTTTGACGTCTCAAGTATTTCCTGAAAAGTTCCGTAAATTTGGACCGTGGCTTAATTTTTTAGGGGGGGGGGGTAAAGAGGGTTTAGGTTGATACGCTATAACTCCAAGATTAATAAACGAACAGAGTTCGTTAATAGCTCATTTTTTAGATAATTTTATTGTCTAAATGTAATTTTTTCATGATTTTGTTGTAAAAGGAAATTTCATCGAGTTGCTGAACAAAAACCAAATCACATTCTTTTTCTAGATGGCGGTGTTCCCCTTACCCCGGCCACCCCAAAATCTTGGGTTTTATTAAGAAGAGTTGTAGCCAAATTTAAATCGTACAAGAATTTTAGCCCATCGATTAATGAAATTTTAATAAATTTTTTGACAAAATTTGCTCCACCGTGAATTTTTTGCATGATTTTCTCAGAATATATTGCTTTTATGAAAAAAAGTATGGTAATCTTTTTTGTGTAGAATGACATAAGCTACAATTTGTACCTTCACATTTTTTTAAAACAACTTATAATTTTTGTGAAATAAAAAAAAAATTACCGCCTTTAACCCCCCCTAAAAAATTAAGCCCCGGCCCAAATTTTCGGAACTTTTCAGGAAATGCTTAAGACGTCTAAACAAAGCTCTCTACCAAAATTCAGCTTTGTCGGAATTTTTTTGTAGTTTTGCCATTTTTTTGTCTAATTTTCCTGGGCTAAGTAAAAGTTTGAAAGATCTTTTCTAAATAAAAACTTTAAAAAAGAATATCTTTGGTCTACTTGTGTCATGTTCAAAGATAATATGGATTGGCTATGATTTCTATAGAACACAAGGTTTGCGCTGCTATATGCCTATAAGTAAATTTATTTAAAATAATTAAAAATTTTGCTGAAAAAAGTGCTAAGAAAACTATTGTATACTCGTAGGTAGTCACAAGGCTTAAATATTTTCATTCTTTCAAACTGAAGGCAACAATTATTTTAAGAAATGCGAAATTGCAAAATAAAAAATATAATCTGAATTATAAAACATTTTGGTCCTATCTTTTATCCTTTAAGCTAGTGAGCTGATTTTGAGACATTTTTGTACGCCAAAACCCGAAATTTTATTTCAATGCGATCAGTCGTTTCAAAGAAATTTGAAACAAACATAACATACAATCATAAAATTTATATTCGTTTAGAAGCCCTAGGATAGACTACCATATGGATGTGAATACTACTCAATTCCAACTATATCACATTCATACCGGCCGCAATGATAACCTCCTTTTTTTAAGATCAGTTAAAAAATCGAGCCATTTTTGCACTGATATATGACTAATGAGGTGTCCATGCAAAGGGCGGCTTATATTATTTTTGCCCAGGGCGCCGTAAAAGCTAGATCGGGCCCTGTAATAGATATACAAAGATAGAAATATTGTAAACTAGGAAAGTCAATTGCTAATTAAAAAACGAATTAAAATATTGTTTATTAAGATTTCGTTGCTTACGTTCTTTTTTAAACAAGAAAACATTATTCATTCTTTGAATGAAGCGAGGAAGTAAATTCCAGAGGTGGGTGGCGTAGATTTAAATTATCGTACACAATCAAAATAAATAACTTTCGCCTGCAAGGTAAAAACAATAAAAGAGGTTCGGTGCGATGCTATATAGAGGCCCGATATTATTTTATTATTTAAAAATTACCAATTCAAGATCTTTGAAAACGTTTTCAGGTGTTTTATATGCAATTAAGTGAAGACCAAAGACAGAGACCAAGATAAAGACCAGAGACCAGAATAAAACTAACTCGAAGCAAATATCATCGGTTGTTCTGAAGATACATATTTTGGAAGAAAAACTTTGTTCAACAATTTTTGCTAAAGTTTCTTGTAGTTTTTGTCGCTTTAAAAAAAACACTATTTGTTGAATTGCAAAACAAATCAAATATAAATTATGAACAAGATTATAGAAATTGGTTAACCCTAAGCCAATACAATTGTGTGTTCTCGGGATATTCGAGAAAAAAGAAATTCATCAACTTTTTGCTTCATAAAAATTTCATTTGAAGTCGGTTATCACCTGGTACGCTGCTGATGCGAAACAAAAAATCCAATAGAAAAATGACACAGTGAAATCATACGCTGTTCTATGAGAAAAATTGATTATTGTAGCGGATCATTTGGTGAAGTCTACACTTTTTTTCGCACATCCAGACAATTTATAGTGTGCGAAAAAATGACAAATGTCATTTTCGTGTTTATTTTTTTTTGTTTCTTTCATTACCATTACATCGTGGCAGCGTGATTTTTCGAGTTTGCAATTGTTTTAATTTATTAATTTGTGCAACTGTCAACGAATATTTTTCCGCTTAGGTTTCGTTAGCATTTCGTTGTTTTGTCGGATACCAACTAAATATTTCGTTTCGTATCAGCAGCGTACTGGACTTTAATGAGAAAATCGAAAATAAAAAACATGTTATATGGCAGGTACCGTTAATAACAGTTTTTTTGTAAAGCACCAAATTTTTTTATTAAAATAACTATTATAGAGTCGTTTATGAGATAAATAAGCTTTTACTTAGCGGTTGCGTGGCAAGTACCTATTGTTATTTTTGGAGCTAAAAAAAAAATCAATTTCCCGTTTCACCAAAAAAAACTAACTTTAAAATTTTATAAGAAATCGCGTTATTGGTTTATTAGACAGACAGACAGACGGATAGACAAAACTGTGCCACCCAGTTTTTTCGTGTTCTCTACTATCGTAATGTCATGTTTGATTGTTTTCTCGAATTTTAATTTCTTATATAGGTTTATAGTAGAGTATCTATCTACTCACACATGTAATATCGCAAGTAAAAAAGTTTCAAACCAGAGTGGTACATCGCTCACAAGAACTATTTCTATATCTCGTCCCTAGCTATTATAGGATTGGCTTCTCGAAATTAAACTCTGGAAAATAATGCTTAAAAACATCACATAATACACCAAAAATAATAAAAATTCTCGTTTTTAAGTTAATTTAAATTTTTAGGGCCATATTTTAAGTTTGTATGGTCTTATTTCATTATGAAATAAGTTCCCAATGAAATAAGACCCCATTATTAATTTGTTGCTCGATTTCATTTTTTTAAAGACGTTTTGAGGCTTCATTTCACTTCACATAATTTACTAGAAAATGCTTACATTATTTTTCTTTCATAAAGAGCATTGTAAAATCAGCTAATCGAGAACTGGAACTGAACAAAGATGATATTTAAAGATGTTGAATGAGGTTTTTACCCAGAACTGCGCCGAAGATGTATCTCCATTGAACAGCATATTGTTCTTACAAGATGGAGCAACTGCACATATAGCCAGACTAGTTATGGCGGAGATTCAACAAAAACTCACAAACAAATTAATTTCCAGGAACTCCACTTTTTCCTGCTCCCCAAGATTGCACCAGACTTTTTTTGTATGGGGTTATGCCAAGCAGGAGGTGTACAAAACGAAACTCAGGAATTTGACTGAATTGAAGCAGTCCATTAGCCAAAATGAGCCGCATATGCGTGGATAAACGTGGAGGTCATTTGCGGTCTATAATCTTTAAAAACAATAAGGGCCAGTTTCAAGACTTACGGATAAAGTCTCGGATAGCCTATTCGGAACTTTTTTGACAGATTAAGGGCCAGTTTCAAGACTTACGGATAAAGTCTCGGATAGTCTATTCGGAACTTTTTTGGCCGATTAATTTAAGCTTTTGGTTTCAAATGTCTCGGACAGTAATATCCGAATGATAAAGTCTCGGATAGCATATCCACCGGTTCAAGTAGCTGTTAAATATTTTATCCAGAAGATGCCTAGCTGCTATGAGTTTTCATCGTAATATTTTGAATTTCCCTTTGAATTAATCCGTCGTGGTTCATACCGAATTTAAATATTAAAAAGCAGTGACATTTTATCTTAAAACGATAAGGATTTTTTGTTTTGACAACAAAAATTTAATTTTCAGTATGTTTTTGATGTTTTATGTTGTTCTCAAACTGTACATTTATCCACCGGTTAGTTTATCCGAGACTTTGATGACGAAACAGAAATAAAATAACGGCCACTTTTATCTGCCGGATATCGTTATGTGTCGGATATCTATCCGAAACTTTAACCGGAACATTTGAAACTGGCCCTTAGTAATTTAATTTAAAATAAAATTTAATTTTCTATCCAATAAAAAAAATTTTATAAATCGATAAAAAAAAAATTATTAAAATTTCTTATTTTAGCACAATTGGTGCGCCATCCTGTAGCATAAAATAGACTTAGATGTAAGAGCTGGAAGAGATAATGTTCGTAACTCTGGTTAAATGAAAATAAAGAAAAGCTGAAAAAATAACCCGTGAAAAGGATAAAGCCTTGTTGGTTGTCAGCCCATTCATTGACGAACATATTTCACAGAAATATTTTAAGCGGACGAAAATCCAAAAATAATAATTCTGTTAGTGCTCAAAATTGTAGCTTTTTAAATGCAAATTTGTTGCAAAAAACTAATCTCTTATTTCTTATGGATAATTTTTTTGTTAACAGTTTAAGTTTTAAAAAGTGCACTGCCGGTTTAGTTAACATATGTAGGCTCAGAAAAAAACCAGCGAAATCTTAAAAAAAATTGATTTTCAAATACTTTTTACTACCAACATTTTTAGCTTTTTCTATGATATTTTTGATTTGGGCAACAAATTAGCGTAGGAGAACCTACAAATATTGACACCAAAAAGTATTTGAAAATCTATTTATTTTTAAAGATTTCGCTGGCCTTGTTCCGAACCAATGTTAACCGGAAATGCACTTAAAAATTTAATAAAAAATTATAGATTCAAGATACTAATTTAGTTTTTTGGCAACAAATTCAGAAACTATCGTCAATTCTTTTTCTGCTGGCGATGGACGACGATGTACTGACAGCCAGTGTTGGTATAGCGGAATGCGGAACGATATACAGGGTATTCAATGGAGACCGTTTGAAAGGCTCAGTTATTTTGACTATGCCGATGACATATACGTACATATGTTTTCTGACAAATAACATCAGTGGATCGAGTGGTCTAATAATAAAAAACAAAAAGATACAAATAATTTTCACAAACAGCACCACACATCAGCGAATTGTTCTACAAGAGACGCCAGTTGAAGAAGTCGAATAGTTTCATTACCTTGGCAGTATTATTTCTGCTTATGGCGGTGTACGGATAAAATTAATAAAGCTCGTGGTGCCTTCGATACTGTGTCCGTAATTTGGAAAGCCAATCAATCTCCTTACGTACTAAGTTGAGATTCTTTGAGTCAAATGTCAAATCCGTGCTGTTATATGCTTCCGAAACCTGGAAGGTCATGTCTACCATTTCAAGGAAATTGCAGGCTTTTGTGAATCGCGGTTTACACCACATTCTCAAGATTCGCTGACCACAAATGATATCAAACGAAGAATTGTCGCGCAGGACAATGCGTCTGGATGTTTACATAAAGCATTGACGCAGAAGCGAAGCGCGAATGGCAATTGATTTATTGGTCACACACTGAGAAAACCAAACGATTGAATTGCGAAGCAGACCTTTTGAATGGAATCTTCAGGGTACACGGCGTGCTCCAACTGGGGTTACACGACGTGATGATGAAACTTGTTTAAATTTACAAATTTCTTTTTCAAATGTTCCGAACCCCATGTTTCAATGTCAAGAAGCTTAAGCTCAACCTGATTTTCTTCGCTTTTCACCTATTTTTGTTTTGTTTTTTTACGAGATGCTGGGTGAATGCTTGGACATAGGATGGCCGGCGTGTTTCAAAGAAACTTATTTTTTGGATGTTATATTATTTGGTTTAGTATTCGTCCTCATTATCTGCCTCAGTTTTTCAGTTGGATGTAATGTTATTTGGTTTAGTATTCGTCCTCATTATCTGCCTCAGTTTACTACATTGAAGGTCGTACGCAGGATTAAGGTCAGTGGGAGAGGAAACTCATTAACAAAGCAATTCTGGTACATAAATAAGCTTTGAGATGTACTCATAAGAAGACAAATTAGCGAATGTATGAAAAATATTTGTGTGGGGGGGGGGCAAGCGCTTCTCTCTTTCCTCCCTTGGTTACGCTCTTATGGGAGCAAAGTTTTGGCCCAAAAATCGTTATTTTAAGGGTTAAGGGATTTTTTCATCAACGAAAAATTAAAATACCAATATGGTTAAAAAGTATAAAGAAAATTCTACAAGTATTACTTACCGATGCAACGTGCTTTCTTAATACCTTCAGAACAACATGTGTCCATGGATAAAAATGATGTCAGATAAAACAGGTACTTGTGGTGGTAACTCGTAACTGAAAGGACAAAAAAGAAAAATGCATTCAATATGAAAACATTGGCAGTTTATTTACATCGCCCCTAGGTCCAATTTCTCAACATAAATGTGAAAGTGGACACATAAAAGTCAAAGATAAGGGCACGTATTCATTCAATTATTCATTAATTCATTGTTCAGTTTATATTTTAGAGTGTTCAACTGAGCAGACGAATGCAATAATTTGTTCAGACAGAAACTCTGGGAAATTCTCTGAGCCCTCGTTGAGTTTTTTCACAGTTTTGCATTGGTTAGATATTTTTTGACTTAAAATGAATGTTTTTTGACTTAAAATGAAATATATAAAAAGTTAATTTTTCCAAAAACTTAGAGAAAAATATATTAAAAAAACTTAAAATTTAGTTTTAATTTTTTTTTTGGAAAAATGTACTTTTTATTTCATTTAAAGTCAAATAACACAATTGTTTCCTGTAATTGGTTTGTAAGACTTTGAAAAATTAGGTGAAGAAAAACAGTTCAGTGAATCAATTCGAATTTTTTAAAAATAATGGTGCTGTAAAAATCTATAAATTTCCATACCAATGCAAGTCAGCAATCAAAATTTGAAAAGTAAAGAAAGATTTCCCAAAAGACGACAAAAAGTCGTTTTTTAGTACTTTTTTCCAACTAACGGTGAAGAGGTAAAAAAATAATTTTTACAAAATATTAAAAAAATATGTATAAATCTTAAGCTGGCCATACACGACATAGCCAAAGAGCCAAATGGCCCCGTGCCGATCCAAAATCGGTCGTGTGTGGGGTGCATCGGCTGCCGATCCATTTGGATTTTCAACCAACCTGAAATTCAACCGAGCCGAATGGATTGGATGGCTCGGTCGTGTATGGCCAGTTTTACTTAGATTTTTAAATCTGCCTTTGAATTTTGTATGACGATACTGAGATATTGGTAATCACAGCAAAACGCTTTTCTTTTTGTGGTATCTCAGTGGGTTGTGCCCGGTGATTAGCTGACAAGGGAACGGAGATGTTTTTTGTTCATTTGCATAATTTTGTCTGTCCTTTGCTTATTGAAAACATTTTGCAATAATTGATGAAATCATTGTTCTACGGTCTGAAATTAATTAAACTTGCATCAAATTGAACCCAAAATCGTCTCTGTAGACCCCAGAGTTTCCAAGAGACACCCTTTCAAAATGTATCAATAGTGAATTAATAACAAATAGTAGTATAATTAACAGAATGAAAAAAAATCAGCTTGGCATAAGATGTTTCAAAACTCTAGAGCCTGTAGGTTAGGTCAAAAGAAGGAAAAAATGGTATTTGAAGGGGAGTGCATATCTCCCCGTTCAGGCGGGAGGGGTAATTTTCAAAAAAAAGTGGCTTAAAACAGAAAAACAAATATTGAAGAATAGTTTTATTATCTGGAGTAAAATCTTTTAACTCCTTTTAGGTCAGAAAGGCAGTCTTCAATATTCTTTTAAAATAACGTTATTTCGATTGAGTTTTTGAAAAAATAATTTTGAAACACAAAATTTTGATAAAAACAATGGTTTTTTAAAAATATTCTTTGTTTAAATTTTTTAATTTTCTTAATAATTTTAAGACTAATACGTTTTCAGAATTTGACTTAAAGTTGAAAAGAGCATTGAATGCACTCTGTATTTTTGATTATACAGGGTTATTCAACAGGAACGAAAAAATTACGGTTTGGTGTGGTTTATGGGCCGGCGTCGTCATTGGGGTATGGGGATCGCTACCGTTCAATGATAACCGAATATTTTTGGCCCCAATTGGATGATATGGACTTGGAGGACATGTGGTTCCAACAGGACGGCGCCACAAGCCACACAGCGAATGTCACAATCAATTTATTGGAAACCAAGTTTGGAGAACGTGTTATCTCACGAAATGGTCCAGTCGCTTGGCACCTGGGTCGTGCGATTTGACGCCGTTAGACTATTTCCTGTGGGGCTACGTCAAGTCTATGGTCTATGCCAACAAGCCAGCGACGATTGATGAACTTCGTACGAATATCGAACGTGAAATTGCAGCAGTATCGACCGATTTATGCTTGAAAACCGTCGAAAATTGGATTCAGCGTCTGGACTTCTGCAGCGTGCCCGTGGTGGCCATGCCAAAGAAATCGAGTTCCATACATAATGGCATCAAACGTACTTTCACAGGAATAAAGAATTTCATTGATATCCAAAACCATTTTTGTTTTATTTAAAAAAACTTTTTGTAGCGCTCTTATTGAAAACCCATTACTGTTAATTATACTATTTGTTGTTATAAATTTACTATTGATACATTTTGAAAGGGTGTCTCTTGAAAATTCTTGGGCTTATTTATTAAAATTCTTGGGCATGCAGAGACGATTTTAGGCTCAGATTTTTGCAAGTTTAATGAATTTCAAATCGTAGAACAATGTTTTTATCGAAAGCTAGTATAAAATCGACAGTTACTGGAAAAAGCTAAAAAATTTCGCTATTTTGTTTATTTTTTACCATGATGCGTTTGGCACTCGAGGTCGAAAACTTGGATTATTTATGAGAACAACATCACAAACAACTCAGCAAAAAATCAGGACTGCCGGATCTGACGCAAGGTCTGATGTATATCAAAGTCAAAGTTAATAAAATGCCAGACTGGGGCGCACGCACTTTGCGAAAGCTTAAGATAATTTTATGAGAAAAATAAAATAAATTAAAATTAAAAAATTATGAGACAAAAATGTTTTTTTAAGAATTTGAGACGAAAAAAAAATAAAATCTTCCTGGCGTTTCGTCCGGCTTACTCACCTGGACTCATCAGTGACATAGTAAGGGCCTTTGTCATGTGCAATTTATATTAAGTTGAGTTCAACTTACATGAATTCTTTGACAAAAATTCACTGTAAACTATATCTTACAAGATTAGAATTCCTAATCATTAAGCTGGAAATTTTGTTGCCCGGGGCCAGGCATAGTTTCTGTAGGAATTAATTTCAGTAGTATATAGAATTTGTATTATAAAAAACCTTATAGAAACTATGCCAGAATGCCTGGCCCTAGGCATTTCATATAAAACTGTCAATTAGTTTTTGAGGTCTCAAATTTAACAAAAAAATCTTTTATTTTTAAATTCAGAAAAATTTTGATATGCAATATTTTTTGATCTTATTTGAAATTTGATAGTTAAACTAATAGCCCAGTATGAACAGTCTGATTTTTGGTACACACGTTGGGATTGACGAAACTTATAACCTGAGAAAAGTCCTTAAAAATTCGATGACTGCTAAGTCATCAGTCAAAGATCACAAAAATGGGTTTTTGACAAATATCTCGAAAACGGTAAATTTTAGAAAGAAACAAAAAGGTTCAGCTACCTTTTTGTTTCTTTTAAAATCAACCTGTTACAAATGTTTGTCCTTTCTTTGGCATTTTTATTTCTATTATTACTGGGCTAAAATCTGTATAGCCAACAATGAGAAAATTCAAAATTAAAAAAAAAACGTTCTTTGAGAGGTAGGTAATATTGATAGTTTCAATTTGTAATATTTTTTATAATTTTTAGTAGTGCATCGGACGAATTTCAGCATATCTACCTACAAAATTTTATAAGAATCGTAAGAGCCGTTTTTAAGAAAAAAATTTTGTATAAACTGTTATTTTTAACATTTCTATGGAAAGTACCATTATTTTTTCATAAAAGTAAATTTTGTTCTAAAAATAATTTAAAGAGTTTGAAAAAACCGAGTTTTAGAAAAACCGTTGTTTAAAATATATGATTTTCAATTTTTTTTAACATTTTTAATTTTTTTTTTAAGTTTTAAAAAGCTATTTGTATTGTTGAGAAGCTTCTGAAAAGAAAAAAATGGTTACCCATCCAAAGGTAGGCTTTACTGAAAGAAGTTTATTGATTTCTTTTAAAAAAAGTTGTGGAGCCGTTTTCGAGAAAAATAAGATTTTCTAAAACCGCTGAAAAACTTGTATGGCAGGTACCTACCGTTATTTTTAAGTTGGAAGAATTTTTTTTGTAAAAAAAGGATGTTCAAGTTGTGTTATGCAGGGTAGAGTTGGCATCTTCCGACAGCTGGGAACCTGCGATACCCCTGGCAATTTTTGCGAAAAGACTTTTAAAAATTCTGAAAAAATAGTCATAGTAGACTTTTCTAATGCCGAACCTATGTCAATTATATTAGCTGTCGGTTTCTAATATGTGTCAAAAAGAAAAAGAAAAATAGTTTTGAGTGCCATCGACTATAATTTCCTGGACAAGTTTTCTAGGCTATTGCGTTTTTATTTCTAAACTTATCTTTAACCAAAGTATGTTTGAATATGCAATACTTAGTGTAGATAACTATTATTAATTCAAATTGATAATATCTTTTTACAACAAATCAGTAAAAAGTGAGAAGTAAAAAAGGACAATACGGTTTACCTCCGACATTTTTATGTTAAATTTACCAAAAATGGTGCTTGAATGTAACTTTTACTATTGGTTGTAGATAATGGTTCACGTTTATAAAAAAAAAGCAATTCAAACAGCTTAAGACGAAATTGCGATGAAAAATGCCCAAATGTAATCAAAAAACTTGAAAACCTTATTATTAAAAAAAAAAATATAAAAAAATTTATTTGAATGAATGGTAATATTTGAGTTACATACATTTGTAACAACTTTCACTTCGATTTGTCCCATAAAATATAAATATTCATTAAATTGAAGTTCTGACTTAGTTTCCTTAGCCATTGTCGGAGGGGTTCCAGCTGTTGTCGGAGGTACCCCGTGTTGGGGTACATTCGACGCTTTTCCACATTTTTTTAAAAAAAAACTTTAAAAAAAATAGTAAATACATTTTTTAAAGATCTTAAACTCCGCCAATATCTTGATAAAATCATAAATTTGGAAAAGAATTAGTAAATATTTTAAAAAATAAAAAAAAATTGTATACTTTTGCATATTTTCTCTTAAGATGTCGTAGGGTGCCGAGTGCCGACTCTACCCTAATGATTTCATCAAAGTAAATGTTTGCATACAAACTAAGGTTTTTTGCTTCATTTAATTTTAGTTTATTTTTAAGGTTGAAAAAAAAACTAATTTCAAAACATTATTTACTATAGTGTAGGTATCTAAGATAAACTTTTTTTACTCAATTTTGAGGCAAATTACTATCTAAGTATTGTAAAAGAATATACCTACTATTTTTGCTAAGCCAAAAATACAAAGATTATGTAGGTAAACATGCCTAGGAACACAATTCCCCAACTTTCTCTTACTTAAGGCCAAAATATATATACGAAAATGGACCACATTAAATCATATAATAGGTACATATATTGAATAAAAATAACTTTTACTTGCCTTTAGGCCATAGAAATTCGCTTTTCGTCCTGGCGATCTCAAATGGACTGATAAGTGACTAGAGAGGGCTAGAGGGCCCTTGCCATACGCAATTCCTTAACCAATTAATAGGCTATTGAACATACCTTTAATAAAGGAACAATCACGTGCAAAGATTTTTGCTTCAAAACAAGTTATGCGCAATTTATTATAAAATTTAGAAAACTTTGATTTTTTTTGTTGATTTTTTCTACTCAAATTTGACTATACAACAAATTTTTAAACTCTCAATTTTGACAGGAAATTCAATTTTGAACAAAAAAGAGTTAGATAACAAACGTATTTAACAGTAATAATCCTTGCACGTAATTGTTCCTTAATACGTTATACCCCTCATTTTCGTGGATTTTTTTGACAAACAACCAATGTGAAAATAAAAACAAATGAAATAGTTACATGCTATGAGTACACTATGTACTTAAATATGAGTTCTCTGGCGGGTTTTTATTTGTACCTAAGAAGTTCATGTATTGGGCATTGGGTTAACTTTGTTTGCTCAGACTTTGGTCCTTTCTTATCAGGGCCTAACTACGTATTATGTTCATTAGGGTGATCGTTAAAGAAATGTCACTTTAGATATGGGCCTAAATCAACTCTAAATGAAGTAAAAACAAATTATAAAATTGCCCAAGTGGGGGAATATAACCTTTTTCCCATAGGATATTTTTCTTTTCTACTTTAAACCTAGATTTTATGGCGAGATTTTATGCGGATCGCCTACAGCTCTTGACAGCTTATTAGAAACGATTTTTGTTAAAATATTTTCTTATTAAAGTTAGTAAATACTCAAATTACTTTTTTTGTACATAAGTCAGTAAGATAAATCTACGAAAAATATAGGGCTAACCCCAAACAAATTGTAACAAAAGAAATTCCTTTGCAGTTAGGTTCAATGACACGTGCCAATACAAAATCCATAATTATCCACAGTCTGCCACCGGGAAATGGCTTAAACTAGAATGGATTTATGTATATGCAAAGCGTTTTTCATACGATACAATAAATGTCAAGATAATGTAGGTTGCACTGAAAGAAGAATTTAAGAGGGGTCTTATATCCCCCCGTTTGAGCGGGAAGGGCATTTTAAAATATTGCCTTGAATCAGAAAAAAAAAAATTAAAAACATTGGAAACACGTACAACAACATGCTATAGTTCTTTGTAAAGCCAGAAATCAATTCTTTGACTTTCTATTAAAATCAAGTTGCTTGAGAGAATAGTTTTTTAAAAATTAATCTTCAAACTCAAAATTTTGTAAACTTAATTTAAAACAAATTGTTCAAACTAACTTTTCAAAATTGTATGTTACTAAGTACTGGAAAAGGAATTCCGTAGATCATTCCACAAATTATCAATTTACGGAGGGGTGTGTTTGCTCAGACTACACCACTGTACAATTAAAACGCTTTTTGTCTCCATCCCCACAAAAGAAGAATGATGAAAAAAATCATATAAGCCGATGGTAGAAATATACACCAACGGATCGAAGATGGAGACGGGTAGGTGCGGGATTCTTCTCAGAGTCCCTCAATTAAAGCCAACTCTCCTAGACTTCCAGACTACTGCAGTGTGTTCTAAGCGGTGATTCTAGCAGTGATCAAGGCTGCCGAACAGATCTCAATGATGGCAAATACCAGGAGCTGATATCACCTTTTACATTGACAGCCAAGCAGCGATCAAAGCTATCTCTGCCACAGAAATAAAATCCAAGTTGATTTCATGCTGCCGCGAAAAGCTAAGGGTTTTTGCCACGCAGACGCATAACAACATCAAACTCTGCTGGGTCCCTGCCCTGTGGAATTTTAGGAAATGAAAAAGCAGATGAACTAGCAAGGACTGGTTTATCGTTAGATCTAAGCCCAATAGACTCCAGTGTTAAGATTTCACCCTTTTCCCATTATATCGGGTTTTTCAATAAGAGCGCTACAAAAGTTTTTTTTAAATAAAACAAAAACGGTTTTGGATATCAATAAAATTCTTTATTCCTGTGAAAGTACGTTCGATGCCATTATGTATTGAACTCGATTTATTTTGCATGGCCACCACGGGCACGCTTGCAGAAGTTTAGACGCCAAACCCAATTTTCGACGGTTTTCAAGCATAAATCGGCCGATACTGCTGCAATTTCACGTTCGATATTCGTACGAAGTTCATCAATCATCGCTGGCTTGTTGGCATAGACCATAGACTTCTAGTCTAACGGCGTCAAATCGCACGACCGAGGCGGCCAAGCGACTGGACCATTTCGTGAGATAACACGTTCTCTAAACTTGGTTTCCAATAAATTGATTGTGACATTCGCTGTGTGGCTTGTGGCGCCATCCTGTTGGAACCACATGTCCTTCAAGTCCATATCATCCAATTGGGGCCAAGAATATTCGGTTATCATTGAACGGTAGCGATCCCCATTCACAGTAACGTGCCGGTCTTGATCATCACGGAAGAAGTACGGCCTTACGGCCTAATAACGCCGCCGGCCCATAAACCACACCAAAATGACTCATGGAGTACGTGTGCCTGACCAATACCGCATATTTTGTTTATTGACGAAGCCATTCAGCCAGAAATGAGCCTCATCGCTCAAGATGATTTTTCGATGAAAATCCGAACATACGACGCTTCTGGTGGTCAAGCGGCTTCAGTTCTTGCGTCAATTTAATCTTGTAAGGATGCAGGCCAAGATTTTTTCGCAAAATTTGCCACAACGACGACACAGAGATGACCAACGCTTGAGAACGACGTGTGAGAGACACATTTGGGCTTTCTGCAACTGAAGCCTCAGCGGCAGCAATATTCTCGACACTACGGGCACTTCTTTATCTCACTGGCACGGGAACATTTTGTACTGTGCCTGTGGATTCAAATTTTTCCACTAGACGATTATGACGACCATAAATTGGACGTAGCGCTCTTAACGTTGAGGCCACTGACTCCGAATTTCGGTAGTAAATTTTAATAATTTCGACTCGTTGTTGAAGAGAAATGTCAAAAGAGCGACAAGAAATATGGCGTCGTTTGCTGTCCCTATCGCTCTACTTTTGTAGCGTCCCTGTTGAAAAACCCTTTACAAACAATTGGTAAGAAGTTAGTGGCACTTACCAATGACAGATATGGAACTCACTCGTAACTTGTACCACCACAAAAAATATTTGGCCTAGCTACAATAAAAACAAAACAGACAATATCTTAAACTTAAAAAAGAGATCTCTGAATCTTTTGATAGGAACTATCACAGGACATAATCTCTTAGGGTATTATAAAAAGAAAATGAGACTTAGTACAGTTGTAGTGGATCTGTGCAGAGGCTGTGGAGATGAAGGAGTAGAGGAGGACACTACTACCTTCCCTACCTAGGTCACTGTCCGGCACTCTGTTATAAAAGGAACGAATTTGTAGGTAGCTATTTCCTTACGATCTAGCAGAAATCTCGAAGTCAACAGGCGACAATATCTTAAATTTATTGAAGTTCATCAACGCCTCAAAATGGCTGGATGCTCCATAGGATTTCATAGGTTATATTTTTTTAAAGGGGTTGTCCAATCCATCAGGGTACCACAATGGATCAACATTGAACTAAGTGTGACGGGAACAAGATCTGTGATCCGTGAGCCCATCTACCTAACCTAACCTAACCCAAGTACTATTTTTGCCTTTCATATTCAATGCTTTTGTCTGTTTTTAGTCAAAGTCAAAAAACCAAATGGCGGCTAGAAGATTCATTTTGGTAAAAACTGATAAAATAAGTTTTTTGTCCTCTCAAATTAATAAAGATCGAAATTGGTCGCTCCCTAGATTTTCGAATACAGTTTTCTGACATTGAATTTAATTTTTAACAATTTAGTAATCAAATAATGAAACTGAATATAACCGATTTTTAAATTTTGTCTTTCATTTTCGGCTATCGTTAAGTGGGTTCCAAAATATATTTTGGCCATGTTTAGGGTTCCACAGCTAAAAAAGTTTGGGAACCGCTGTTAAGGGGTGTCCCCCAAATTTAAATCCAAGTGTGTGGGTCGGGGGGACGAGAGCGTCAGTCGCGTTTTATCAAATATTTCGAGAACCATGCATTGTGAGACAAAGTATTTTTTGAATGCTTATACTCCACTCTTAACTATAAATCAAGTTGTTTCTGAAATCTTTTTTGGATATGTCAGTAGACATTTTTGAAAAAAGTTGTGATTTTTTTTTAATTTTTCGTAGTATTATTTTTAAGTCAGGAAAATGGGTCTAGATGTTAAAATAATTAATTCATGAAATATTAAAATTGGTATCGACCAGAACAACACCTTCTAAAGCATATCCAAATTCTCCCAAAATCACCACATTGGCTTTTGTGTAGATCCATTTGAAGAGGTGGAGGGTTGAAAAGTTGGAATTCTATTAAACTGAAATATTTTTGCTTGCTTCTGAGCCCAAAATGAAATGACTTCCTACAAAAAAGTTATAGTGCTTTTTGTATAATGAACTTTTTTTTACATATGTACATATGTAGGTTGAGTGATAATATTTCCGAGTAATTTAAATTCTCTGACGAAAAATTGTGTGCTGAGTTCAAGGCAAACAAATTTCAAACAAAATTTGTTACCAAATTCCTTGACTATCCGTGACTTTCCAGTCCAGTGTCCAACTATAAACTGAAAATGGCTGACTTTTTATGACCTTTAATTGGCCTTTCAAATGACATACCTTTTTGTTGAAATTACTCAAATGAGGGTTTTTGTGACCTTGAAACGAATTTTTAAAATTTATAGAAAAAATTATGGCTAATGACCAATTACTGAAAATAGTTGAGCTTTTATCACGATCTAGAGATCTTTCAGATGGTAGGTATACTTTTTTTGTCAATTTTCCATAAACGAGGTGCCAAAAATCACACGTGACCTTACGTGACCTTGAGAAACCTTAAGAATTGATAAGAAGTTATGCGGCCACTGTTTTTGTTCAAGGGATTACTATGGCTGGTTTTTAGAACAAACGGCACAAGTATACGGCCACATAACTTGTTGTATGTAAATTCATACATTTTTGAAGAAAATGAGTCAAGAAACTGCTGCACAAGAACCGAAAGAACTATAGCGAATTGGTGTGAGATTTCCCAAAAGAATAAAATGCACAACAACTTCTTTGATAGTTTGAAGTGAAAAAAGAGAAAGCCATCTGAACTCTTGATAAAAAATGTTTGCATGAAAAACAAAAATTTAAGTCACTGGAGAGGTTTTTTTAAAAAATAATGTTTTTATATATTTCAAACTTGAAACATTTTTTGGGAAAAATTTTGGTATGCAAATTATATGCATTTATTTTTTTTATTATTAAATCTTATTTGAAATTTGTATATAAGAAAGTTAATCTGAAACCGTTCAGCGAATAATGAGAAAATTCAAAATAATAAAAACTGAAAGGTTGTATCAAAATCATAGCAACCGTTTTAGAGAAAAATAATGTTTTCCTTAACGGTTTTTTAACATTTCTGTGGAAGGTACCGTTATTTTTTGTAAAGTACAGTAGATGACGGATATAAGAAAATCTCATATAGGAAAAACTTGCTTATAAGACAGACATTCTAAAACACCATGCACATTTCCATGAAGTAACGTATAAAATGAATCTTATATTAGATACAAAAAACACTGACACAAAAAACTTATTCTGGTACAAAATTTCTATCAATGCCTAGAAAATTTAACGTCATTAGGAAACTATCCCGTATTATGTGATTTTGAAAGTAATTCATAATTTAATGATTGTTTTTGGCACGTAATGAGCGATTTTTATGAATTAATGCAAATACGAGATACCTACATACATTTTTTCAGGGAGCACTTTGGAAACTTATTTCAATTGATTTAGTGATATTTAAAGTAAATTTTCTTTCTTATAATGCGTTTATATAATAAAAGAAATTTTCTTTCCTATATAAAATTTAAAATTTTTTTATTTAAGAAAACACGGTTGTAAGAAAGGAATTCTTCGCATTTTTTGACTTTCTTATGTGCGTCATCTACTGTAAGACTTTTCCTTAAATATTCTAAAGAAATGTGAATTAAAAAAATACCCTAAACTACCGAGTTTCAAAAAAATACACCAAGTCGTTTTTTTAAATATTTTGTTTAAAAAAAAATTAAACATTTTTTTTAAATCCAAAAAAATAAAAATGAAAATGTTGTAATATTTTTTTTCTACTGTTTTGAAGAAAATCGAAGATAAAAAAGGTTTTTTTGGGAGGTAGGTACCATCAATTATCATTTTTTTGACAAATGGCTTACCACTTTTTTTTAAGAAAAGTTGTGGAGCTGTTTTTGAGAAAGTTACTTAAGATAATGTATCGCAGATACCGCTTTTTTTTTGTTGTAAGAAATTAAAAAACTTTGTAGGTGGAATGACCAAAAAATGCTATGTTACAAGTTTGAAGAAAATCGATTAAGCGGTTTAAGCTGGTAGCTCAACGGACAAACAGACATATTTTCAGAAGTGTGAGACCATATTTTTTTCGTCTTCCCTATCATCGTAGTAACAAGTTTGATCAAAATTTCCGGATCGATTTTTTCAACGAATGCATAACTTGCCATTAGTACCTTGTGCATATACCTAATCGCAAACAAATAAGGACATGGCCGGACATTGGATCAAAGTGGCCGGATACTGAAATTTGGTGGCCGGGTATGGTGAAAATTCACTTTTTCGAAAAATAAATCCAAACATGATCCATAATTGGTCAAAACAAATAACATAAGCGAATAGAATCCGCTGAATTAGGTAGTTATGCAGCTTTAAAGTAGACAAATGTGTTAGGTGGCCGGTTACTGGTACACTTACACTACATACCTAGATAAATAATTACATATTTGCAAGATATTATGAAGACGAAAAGAAAGCTCATAGAGCTTCAACCATTTTTAGGATAAACCTATCCTCAATTACTGTAATGTTAAATATAAATAAAAGTGCCTACCCTACTTAAAAACAAAAAAAAAGTTTTTGTAGGTTTGGATTTAATTTTTACGAAATGGGTAGGTAGGTACCTACCTAGGTTAAAGGTTGGTAGGTTGTAGGTACCTAAATTATTCTGAAGCCTCATACGATCGACCGAATTTGTTATTCAACAACAAAGTTAGAAAAGGCGTTAGGTGGCCGGGTACTAGTATATTTAGCTTACGCCTTAACTTTATAAATTAGGTGGAAGTTTATGTATGTAGGTAGGTAGGAAGATACATACATTATAGGTATATGTACAAACCAACATTTATGTATCTATGCATATTATCTACATGCATAGATATACATATGTATCTACCTAGTCACTTACAATGAAACATCGATGTTAGGAGGGAAGGTTTTATCTCTGTTTTGTCTCCAAATAAGTTTGAGAACAAACACAGGAAGTCCTATCCACCGCCATGCGTTGTTTTTGCGTTTGTATCATTTATCTGTCATGTTAATTCTGAACTGTAAAAACCACATGGTACAGCTTCATCTTAAATTAAATGCATATTTTACTAAATAACGCAACAGGGCATTATTAAATTATAATTTTTTTTCTCAAATAAATTTCTCCTATTAAGAGAGAACCTATACTCTTTACCTTAAACATTATTTAAGAGTTAAGAATTAAAAAAATATTAAAAATGGAAACCGGTGCCAGTATGCGTGTGCTTTTCTCTTTTAACTCACACACAGTTAGTGAAAGGAAAATGGAACCATAACAGAATAACAGACGTTTGACAGCAAGTGTTCATATGTTTTTTATTGCATCGAACACCTGCCACAAAGGGGGTGTGTTCATGAAAACAGTTTGTCAGCGCATAAGTTGCGTTTTTTTGCTAGTCCATATGGACTTTGACGAAAAGAACGACATCCGTACATATTTATCTTTTGTCTTGGTCTGCCATTTTGTATTGAACTTCCTTAACAACGAAAAATTGACATTTCCATAAAAAATTATCGATAGCACAACGACAATGGTAGTCTGGCAGTCTACTTAATTATCTGAACATAACTAACTCTATGTATGCCGACTCACTCTGCTGATAGGTTGTGGTTTGGATATTGGGCATCGTTCATATCCAGTGGAGCCGATATGGATATGGACATAGTTGTTATGGTATTTGACACACAAATTGCTTTGTTTTGTTGTCGTTTTTTCATACATTATTATTTTGACTTGAAAAAAAAAACACAATTTTAATTTCGATACGATGTTCATTACAAACTGGGTTTTTCGCATGTCCATAATGTACTTTGGCGAAAAGAATGACATAAGGAAATCGGCGTTTTTTTATTTATTTTACAGAGAAAATTTGACCAACACGTTCTTACTTTCCCAGTAAAGTATTGACCCTCCCGCCGGACTACGCTCTGTATGATCAAGCTTTCAACCTTTTGCCTTGGTCTACCATTTTGTATTGAACTATCTTACCAACAAACTTTTGAAAGATCATTTTCACTTGTGTTCTTAATCGACACAAAATCGTTGATCTTTTCATATACAAAGAAATTTGGACAAATAATACCTTATTGGCTATTTCGATTTTGCTTCGTCTTTAATGAACTGACACTCATTATCAAAGAGCAAATTTTTAAGAGCTGTCAGTCATCTTCATTGAAATGTGTGTATAGTGGTGCGAAGAATTATTAAAGGTATTCATGCAACGTCGGAAAACTATTAAGGGTATTCACGCAACGTCGGAAAACTATTGTAAACATCGTAATCGTCGGAAAGTTTGCTACATCGTAAACGAACTGTCAACATTTGTATGAAAAATCTTTTCTAACAAATCGTAAACTTTCCGATATGAATTTGTATCGTAAATAAAAATGGAAAACGTGGTAAACTTTCAAACTAATTCTGAACAAAAAAGAATCAAACAAAAAAATGAAAACATCAAAACAAGAAACATTTTAATCAAAATGGCTGAGGAAGGATATAATAAAAAGAAAAATAATAAAAATTGAAAACAAAATTGGAGGAATTTGACGTTAAACAAACAACGGATTAGTTTACGATGTTTACGCCAAAGGGTGTTCATGAAACGTGCATCGTAAATTAAAAAAAAATACTAGCTACGTCAAAAAGTTTACATCGTTGCATGAATTCCCTTATTATTTTTATCTACTTTTATTAAATTTATGGTTTGAAATACAAATAATTTCGAACTTATCTTTTGTATCAGCGATTCTGGGTCATTTCATTTTTCACTTCAGTTGTTGATTTTCTGAATCTTTTTATATTTTGTTGTCAGGAACCTTATCATCCTATAAAATGGATGGAAGATCGAATCAGCGATGCGGTAGCTAAGGCTCTCCCAAACCAACGCGAATGCAGAGTGACGACGATTTTTTGTTGTTGTTGTTTATCGTTGTGTTTGTCATACTTTATACTATTGTGAATGATTCGCTGCGAAGCGCTCCGCATTTGCGTTGGTTTGGAAGAGCCTTTTAAGGTCCAGGTTCACTAAGTCGAGAAACATTGAAAATGGAATAAAACTCATTTTTTTTTTTTTTATTTTCATCGTTTCTCAACCAATTTTATCGAAGCTGGAGCTATGGCCACTGGCTGTTTTTGCGTTTGAATGTTGAATTATCTAAAGGAGGGTTTATATTGAACAACATGTTGTCAAACATATCTTGATGAAAACGGCCAATAATCCCAGATTTACACGAATGGAAAGCTGCCATTATTATGACAAAAATAATAAATTTGTTCACTCTTTTGTTGTTGTTTCTGTCATTATAATGCCAGTACATTTTGAAAACCATAAAACAACCAGAGTGCCGACGTTCTGTATTGTCGTTTCTGTTTGGACGTTCGGAGTTACTCCTTTTTCACTTCTTCTACTCCAAAGTTTCCATTTTCAATAGGAATAGAACAATTCAAAACCCCAAACGTAAACGAAATTACTCTTGCATCAAAAAAATCAGCAGAGAAGCCTTAAAAACGGAACTAAAACCAAAACCATGTACAAATTTTTTTTCAGCTTTCATCGTTTCTCGATCAAAAGTATCGATGCGAGAGACAGAACGTGGACACATAGGCAGCCTTATTCATTAGATTTCACCAATGCTCGTTTTAACCTCGGAATACTTAAACTGAATCGAAGCACCTACTCCGTCCTTATGCCGTCAAACTAATCTCTTTCAAAAATGTTCGAGCAGTTTTAGTTACGCCCTCTTTATGTCTAAAAACCGAAAACTCTAGTACTGGTAACTGGTAACTGGTAGACAAACCCTATTTTTGGTTGAATTTTGGTAAAGTTACAATTAATAAATGGTTTAGAAAAGTTAAGGTTCTCCCAAACCAATGCGAATCGCTCCGCATTCGCAGCAAATCATTCACATAGTACACAATATGACAAATACACAACGCTAAACAACAACAAAAATTCGTCGTCGCTCCGTATTTGCGTTGGTTTGGGAGAACCTTTAAAGAAAAAGTTTTTAGAAAAAAAAAAGGAAAACAAATTTCATTTACACTCCTTCTTGTAAATTTTACGTTGCGTTGTAATATGAACTTTACTCTGTCGCTAAATCGAGTTTATAAACTAGGCTGAGGTGGTTTTACGTTTTAATGGGGTTTTACATGGATCAACATGCTGGAGAACATGCTTGATGGAAAGACCAAATGATTGTTCAAACATCGATAGTTGTCAACCTTGGTTGATAATATGTTGTTCCATATGAACCCTTCCATTGATACCCCATAAGTTTTCACCGATTGTGAATGGGTCACATGCATTCTACCGAATGTCAAATTTGATTACGAACACCAACCCCTCACTTGAAAAAAATAATAATCAGGCAGAAATATGGCTGGTGTTACTTTAAGACTACCTGTGGTATTTTCCCAATTTATACGAAACTCACAAATAATTTCAACATCAAAGCACACACAATTGGTAAGAAAATAATTTGAATTTATTTTCACCCAAAACATCTTAGAAAAAATTCAAATTTAACTTAACAATCAGTATCAAAATAATTCTAACCTAGTTCATTTTCTTCACAGCTAATTGCCCCAGCGAATGCAAAACAAGCAGTACTGTATCGATACTCTAGTTTTAGGTCATCCAATCCAGTTGCTGACATCTCTGAATATCCCGAAGTTGAAGTTATTAAAAATCCCCCTGAATGGAAATTTGTCGAAAGGCTTCTCCCCAGTGCAGCGGTTCCAAAACCTGTTGTAAAATCTGAATATCCATCAGGATGGAAACCACCTAAGCCAGTTAATACGAAATATGATTATTTCGTTGCTCGTTCCAGGAATTATATGGTACCGGTGTATTTACATACTAAATACCGTGGACTTCGTCGCATAACAGTCGTTCGATACATCCAAGGCAATATTTGGAGTCTTGAGCGTGAACTGCACAAACTGGTCGAGGATTCGAGGGGTGGGAAATTGGTTGCAAGTCGTGTCAATGAGCTAAGTGGACAAATCCACTTTCATGGGGACTATGTTAAGCTCATTATGGACTATCTTGTAGCAAAGGGATTTTAAGTTAAAATAAAACCGATTTTGAAACTGTTTGAAAAACTATCATTGCATTTTTATTATTTTAGTTTGCACTATCTCGTTTGTCACTTCTTTTTTTCTTAAATTCTATTAAACTGTTGGAACAGCAGTGCCGAGTTGTTCCTTCTGATGAGAAGATGCCTGGAAGATTTAGATGAGCTCATCATCACGTTGACGTGGTGGATCTTTTTAATGATTTCCGAATTGCTTTCCAATCTTCAATGATATCTTCGTCTTGGAGCATATACACAATATACGGACCAGATACAGTGACAGCTTTCTTACGACCAGGCCCACGTACTTTACTAGTTCTTTTATCTGTTCCCCAATCTGCCCAAGAGATGTCCACATTGTGTCTGTCTTCTTCGAGTCGACGGATTTTCTCCATCAATTCCTCGTACATTTGATCCATGGCTAATTGTTTTTCACTCTAAAAGAGTTATCATTTTTTGTATAATCTAAATCAACAAAGTTTTTGTTTTATTATAATAATTGTACCCCTATTTTTGTTTATTTGACTAACAGCGTATGCTTGCTGCTGATTCTGGGCCGAAATACTTAAAATGAATTAATGTGGTTTAACAAATGGCTCAAATTTAATTTGTTATCAATAGAGTTGAGATTTAAGAAAGTCAAAAAATGCACTCAGCTGATTTACTGACGACCACTGCTATGAATACTTGAAAATTTAGGTTCCCAACAAGGCATAGATGGGAAGAAAACACAACAACGAACTGTACAGCGACACCGACCTAGCTACAAAAGTGAAAAGCCTACGACTGAGATGGATGGGCCACCTACCAATGTAGCCTTTGTAGACGGCGCAGTAGAGGTGGACAGCGTTACAGGTGGTGCTCGCTAGTGGAAGAGGACCTCACCCAACTTGGTGTGTGAAACTTGATGTCGAGGCCCTAGTTTAGCCCGGACTGTAGCGCCTTAAATAAGTCTCAACAAGGCTCCTCTTCCACAACTGATAAAAATGCCAGTACAGAAACTTTGCCAATCACCATTTCCTCAGGCTATGAAATGAATCGGAGGCGGAAATTGGCTAAGATGGCTGGGTCATCAAGACCAAATAGGTATATCTGAACACTGTCTTTGTGATGCATACTATCCTACTAAAACGTAGAATACGGGCATTGCAATTGGGAAGATAAGTTGGTCAAATGTCTTAAAACAGAAAAGCGATTAGAATAGCTGATGTATCGTTTAGCTCCTGAAAAATGATTTACTATTCTTGTTTATAAGAGTAAGCAGTTAAAATAAATATTTTCTATCAATCTTCATGAAATGCCTGAACTCATAAGGGTCGTTCGTCACGATTATAATAAGGCTATGTGACCGTTTTACATAGGTAAGCTTATGCTAAGTAAGCAACATATGATATATTGATTATATTGATATATTGTAGTAACTCGTGGCATAATGGTTAGTGCGTAGGACTGTCATGCCAAAGTTCTGGGTTCGATTCCCGGCCACTGCCACCTAAAAAACAGAAATGTTTTTTCCGAGGTACTGCCTCTTGCGAGGAACTGACAAATCCTCCAAGAGTATACTTGTCATGAATAGTGCTTCTCATCTAGCCGTTCGGACTCGGCAAAACATTGTAGGTCCCCTCCATTCCTGCTAACACAACACGCTCACAGGAATGGTTGAGAGTTGTTAGTCACTAGGCCCTGGTTCTCCATGAGCTGTTGCGCCACAAAATGTATTTATTTTTAATTTATTTTAAGCAACATATGATAGATTTATTTTCTTTGATTAAGTTTCAGAAAAGTTTGAAAAAGTAACTTTAATAAGTTCTGACTCATCCGCATACCCAATCTATTCCACTGACTAAATACTACAGGGGGGTTTACCAATAGTGTTAATCAATAACTTACCTCAAAATTTTGTCGTGCAGCTTGTTCCTCCGATAGAAACTTGTGTTCTATGTTGTCGATTCTGTAGCGCCTCAGTATATCAGCTACTTCGATTCGATTGCGGTAGTTTTTGTCCAATTGCTTCAGTGGCTGCAGGTACTCGTCGGATCGATTATTTCGAACCTCGGATAGTTGAAATTCAATTTGGTTGTACCTTTCGCGATAATATTGTTCGCGAAGAATGGTAAATTGTGTTTCTAGTTGTGCTGTGTGTGGATATTATTAGAAAATTCTCTATCTAATTGCGGAAATAACTAGAAAACTAACCTAAATTTTCGATATATTCACTGCGCCTTCTATCAATTTCGGCCACATCCATTTCAGATGAATCATCGGATTCAATTTCATCGGCTTCTTCTGCACTTGTTTCATGGCCCTGGCTAGAGTTTGAGTGCTCGGATTCTGCTCCAGAAACATCACCCTCTGCATCAGTTTCACCATCGTTTTTAACAGGCATTTTGAGTAGGATTTTATTCTTTTTTTATCACTCACACTCAGTGATAAGAGAAATATTTTGGTTAATTTTAAACTTCTGTTTTGTATGCTAATTCTATAGATAATTTATTTTGGTGGTTTCTTCAAAAACTTTCCACAAAGGTTTTGCTTCGAAGCCAAATAAACAATTTAGTTTTTTTTATAAATGTCAAAAAGTGACAAAATGAGCTTATTGTTATCTCTTTCTTTCTATTGGGGAATTAGATTTCATTTTTTATTCAGCAAAATGGCTTACTGAAGGCGAAGGGTTCTTGAATGAACTAAACTGAAGAAATGGCTGAAAGATGGAGCGGGTCCCCAGCTTTAAGTGCCTTTCACATGAGCCGCGAACTGCGAATGCGAATTAATTTGTTTAGTTGTTTTAAAATAACAAATTCTTGGTTTAACTTTTCGACAAAATGAATAAACGAGCCTGTTTACATTTTTAAAAAGAAAATACAGCCCAAAACTAGTTTAAATTGTTAAATTTAGCATTTTTATATTTTTTACACGTCCTACGAGATATTTTATGCGAGCTGCCAAACAATTATTCGCGATCCACAACATCAGGAAGCATTCCACATAATCTGCGAATAAAAATTCACTCGAATTTAACCTCAAATTTATCTAATCACCCATTTTACTGGTTTATTTTTCATAAAAATCCGCGTCTGTCGGCGACCACTAATGTGAAAGAACTGTCAAAACTTAAGACCACTCGCAATTCGCAGGCATTTCAGTGCGAAAACAGTGAACCCATTTTTCCTTTTTTTCATTGGTATGTTTACTTAATTTTCATGCAAACTGTGTCTCCTTTCTTAACACTGCAGTGCACTGCTGACAAGTCGATAAGTCGGCAATTACATGACCTGATTTTTCCAGTACGATTTTTCCCAAAATCGGATGAAATGTTTACATGAAACGATATTTCCCGTCCGATTTCTGTCTCTGTCCTCTTCGTTCTTTACTGCCTGAACAGAATGGGAGACGGAGCTGAAATAGATGTCAAAAATTCTGCAGCCGCAGCTGCAAGGGTTGAACAAATTTCAACTTTCATTGCAACATTTTTGACATCTATTGCAGCTCCGTCTCCCATTCTGTTCAGGGAGTTATTGCTGCCCTTTTCAGCGGCGAACAAAACAACTATCCTAACGTCTCTGTACTCAGTACTCTGTCACTCCATCATAGTTATCAATCAAAGGCAAATATTTATCATTATTTTTATTGAAAAAGTAGTTTCATTTATTTATTTAATTAAAAAAAATAATAACTTAAAAAACAATCATGGAGCAGTACGAACTTACAGGATAGGTATTTAACCTTCCTACAAATATTAATCACTAATCATCAACATGATACAAGGAATTGCAAAATGGTACGTCAAAAACGAATTAAAAAAATCAAGTGATAGATAGATAAATAAAGGGGTGGTGACTGACTGGCAAATCCAATAAAAAAGAAACAAATTTCCGAGGATAAAGGAAGCTCTTCTTAGTTTTTTTTCCAAAAGAAACAAAGAAAAGGCGAATTTCTAAAAAAAAAACTACACAAGTGTCAAGTCACCGAAGCTGCAAAATTATGATTCAGAGAAGAAAAAAGATAAATCAATTAATGATTTAGAAAATCGTTTTCAACACCTTTTTAAAAACTTAATTTATTTGTTTGTTGTTATTATTTTTCAAAATAAAATAAAAAACAAAAGAAACACACAATTCATTTGTCAAAAGTTACTCCAAGTCTGCCGCCTATTAGACTATCTACATAGTAATAGACTGAACAGAAAGTGAAGTAAAGAAGTGGCAGTCCATGTATAGTAGGTCAACGAGCTATTATCTTTTGTCAGGAACTGGATCTGTATCTGGTTTAACTTTTACGTAATACAAAACTACGTGTAAATGTTATGGCGAGACCAAAGCGAGACTATAACTAGTTCACAACAAGTATGAAAGCCACATTTGGACTTTCAACCATGATTTTAGCGTATGTTAACCTTTTTGAAAAATATATTTTCTAGCGAGACTATAGAGAAATCAAATCGAGATGATGGAAAAACATTATAAATGCCAAAAACCACGTATAAAAGAAAGTATGGATATAGCAAGAAAACCACGACCCAGATCTCCGTGTAAACTTGGCGATTATTTTAAGTACAAAAATAAAATAAACATCACTGATGGTTGACCGATGTATACAAAAAGTCAAAATAAGGGTTTCTCTAAGACCTTGACCGAATTTTTTTAGAATAAAGGTTATAGAGTGACTTTCATTGAAAATTACAACATAAGAGTTATTTAAGAACCTTTTAAAAGGTTGAGTTTTTTTCTGATCTCTGGTTTGAGGTTATGGTGAAACTGATTTATTTGAATGCAAGTTGCGGAAGCGAAATCTAATCCATACTAATCTTTCTGCTGATGGGATTGTGGTGTAAACTTGGCGATTATTTTAAGTACAAAAATTTAGTACTTCAAAACTCTGATACTAACGAAAAATCTGATGCAGATGAGATTTATTTTTTGTCTCATTGATAAACATCACTGATGGTTGACCGATGTATACAAAAAGTCAAAATAAGGGTTTCTCTAAGACCTTGACCGATTTTTTTTAGAATAATGGTTATAGAGTGACTTTTCTTGAAAATTACAACATAAGAGTTATTTAAGAACCTTTCAAAAGGTTGAGTTTTTTTCTGATCTCTGGTTTGAGGTTATGGTGAAACTGTTATATTTGAATGCAAGTTGTGGAAGCAAAATCTAATCCATACTAATATTTCTGCTGATGGGATTGTGGTTTGGATGTTGGGCATTTTTCATGTCCAGTGGAGCCAGCATGTCAGAAATCTTATTTACGTGAATTAATCATAGGTCTGTTCGTGAACCTCTCATAACTAGGAATTTCTACGCATTTTATTTTTTTATATGTGCTTGCTTTGACATAACTTTGTGCTAAATTTGTAGAAATTCGTAGTTTTGGGTGGTACGTGAACAGACGTTAAATATTCAATAAATTAACTAGTTTATATTTCTGAGATCTCATAAGACTCAGAGCACTCAGAAATATAAACAGAATTTCTCTCAAAATGTCCTCACTTTTCCCTTTAAAAACTGAGTCTAAAATTTCTTTTATTCGCTTGCTCAATTATTTATTTGGCCAGTTTATATTTTTAGAGTGCTCAGAATTTTTCTTGACAGAGCAGGAGAATAAAATATAAACAACATTCCTCACATAGAAGTAAAAACAACTCCCTTCTTCTTTTTTCTTATGTAATTTATTGCGACAAAAAATAATTGAATAATAATTTCAGTCTCATGTTTTTAAGGGGAAAAGTGAGGAATTTTTGAGAGGAATCCTGTTTATGTTTCTGAACGCTCTGAGTCCTCTGAGATCTCAGAAATATAAATTGACTAATTGTCACAGTAAATTACATAAGAAGAAAAGAAAAAAATTAACGAAAAATGCTGAGTGCTCAAAAATATAAGCTGGCCAAATGATTTAATTGAATACGTACTTCATTTATGTATACGTATGTTATTATTTGAAACAGAATTCAACCAGATACTAAAGGTTAACTCCTAGTTCGTAGTGCTATTTAGGTAAATTCCACACAATGGTGCTAAAAATAATGGTGCTAAATGATTGCCTTACCTGCCCACTTCGTGTTTCTTGTCTTATTATTCTATTCATGAATACAATAGCAAGACCGCCCTCTTGCAATGCCCTCTCAATCAAAAAGAATAATAATACGTTGTGGGTTTTCCCTTTAGGCTTATCAATAATTACTAATAGATATTTTCTTTTCGATTTATACATATAAAGAATCATGCAAGAAAATGTCAAACATTTGAAGTTGTTTCTGTTCGCTGAATGTCTAAGCGGGTATTCTCTAAGTGAAAAAAGGCATACAATGTCATTTCTCCTAAAATTGCTCATGCTAATTGGAACTTTTGCATTTCTTGTGGATTATTCGATGGCAGGAGTGAGTGGTTAATAATAATTCTAAGTTAAAATTATTTTTTTTTTAAATTTAGTTATGGTGTGTTTGGTTTTGTTTGTCAAAATGGATCCTTAACAGCAGAGTGAAATTCTTTAAATTGATCGGTGATAACTGATAAGCACTATGTCTGTTCGCGTACCTCCCAAAACTATGAATTTCTTCGGATCTAGCCCAAAGTTCTTACAAAACTCATATAAAATAAATAAAATTCGTAGAAATTCGTAGTTATGGAAAGTACAGACCTAATATGTAGTCAAAATAAGGGATAAGTGCCGTTAGCTTAGTGGCAAATATACCTATCGTTTTATTTAAAAGTATTTTGAAATGAAAGCGACGACGATTTCTTGTAGTTGTCGGGTTACTATTTCTTATTCTTCATTCTTGGCGCAGTTGAAGTGAAAAGGAAGTGTGAAAGTAGTATACTTTAAATTTCTAAACGAAAACAACATGAATTTCATACAAAAATTAGCAAACAGATATATAAGTTGTTTCTCATTATTTCGACAGAAGGTAAAAGGGCTCTGCCAAACCAACACGCCATTGTGTATTTGCCAATTTTTATATCGTTGAGAGTCCTTTTGATTTCGCGTTTGTTTGGGGGAACCTTAAAGGCTCCCCCAAACTGAGAGCAGCGAATCAAAATCGCGAACAAAAAATCGTCGTCGCTCCACATTCGTGTTGGTTTGAGAGAGCCTTAACATGGAAATAACTAGGTTATAAGGGAGAGCCTTAAAGCTGTATCTTTAATTTTGATTGGAATATTTATTGGAAAAGTAGGTATAGAGTTTGCAAATTTTCAAATTTTGTAGGCTAGTTTCCATTTAGGTTCTCCCAAACCAACGCGAATGCGGAGCGATTCGCAGAGAATCATTCACAATAGAAAAAAATATGACAAATACACAACGCTAAACAACAACACAAATTCGTCGTCGCTGCGGATTCGCGTTGGTTTGTGAGATCCTTTTATAGGCTCCCCAAACCAACGCGAATGCGGAGCGATTCGCAGCGAATCATTCACAATAGAAAAAAATATGACAAATACACAACGCTAAACAACAACAAAAATTCGTCGTCGCACCGCATTCGCGTTGGTTTGGGAGAGCCTTAACTATTTCTGTCGTTTTCAAATAGGTATTCGTTCGAATTGTTCCATTCTAATGTGAAATTTTTTTTTAAGCATTTATCTCTTTTGAAAATATTTTCTTAATATTCGATCATTCTCAGGCCACAGAAGAACAAATGATGTCAGCTGGAAAGTTAATGAGAGATGTCTGTTTACCAAAGTTTTCCAAAGTTTCGAGTGGTAAGTAGAAAGTTTAATGGATGGGATTAATTTTAATTTTAGGATGGGATCAATTCAACTTAGCGCTTCTTCTTTTTATGTATTTAAAAAATTGGTGCCTTTCACCAATCAGGGCCCGTACTACGAATCACGATTATCGTTCAAAATCTATGGTAATCGTTATATTGATTCTCATCGTTTTACGTTTTACGTTAGTTGTTTTTTTTTAAATGATACTCGTTTTATTTTACGACTGCTTTTGGCAGTCGTTTTTTTTTTTATAGTTTTGACACATGGCTTTATGTAGTTGTCATACATTTATTAGGTTTGTTTGGTATCTTTAAAAAAAAAAAATTGTAAAACCTGTCAAATTAAAAAGAGGGGAAAATTTGATCGGAGTTCGGGAAATTTTAAAAAAGTTAACAAACGCATTGAACCATGAACTACACCACTTTTTGTAGGAAACGTAATTTTTGTGTATAAACGGCGTAACCAGCTTTCTATGATTGCAATAGACCGTAAAACGAATTTTATCGAAGCGATAGTTACAGAACATGGGTCGAGAAACGATGGAAATTGAAACAAATCGTATGAGTTTTGTTTCATTTTTCATTGTTTCTCGACTAACTTTATCGATGTGATCGTTACAGAACATGGGGCCTGCTTTAAATCAAGTCTACTGCACTTCTATTTTTTCGAAAAAGAAAATTATCATTCATCAAAATGCAGTCCACTAATTTTTCAATTCTGTTCTCACGGCTTCCAGCTATTGGCTTGCTTTGACAACAATCGTGACAGCATAATTAATAATAATACGCTGTTTTTAATTTAGCTTGTTCTATTTTCAAAATAAAAGTATAAATTGGAATACGTAGTACTTCTGTAGGAAAATTTAATATACTGCATTTTTGTTTTAAAAACCTACTTCGGAAAATTTTCTGATTAGCGGCAACGCTGTGACAGAAACTGACCACCACGATTTTTGACAGCACTTGTAACACTTTGTGTACACAGAAATTTGTGTAGCAGGAACTTGCAAGTTTTCCAACGGAAGGGAAATTATTTGCTCTCTCGTTGCGCTCTCTCTTTTTTGGAGTTAACAAAAAAGAATTTGTGACAATTTGTGAGAATTTGTGAAAATTTGCAAGAAATTTCACCTTAACAAACACAGCTATTATGTTTGTTGTTTGGGTAAAAAATTTTTTACTTTATCTGGCAATATTTTTAAGTATCCACTATCGGTCAATGTCGTGCGTATCGTTTCCTTGAGTATCGTTTTTATCGCCTTTGGTTTCGTAGTTCGTAATACGGGCCCATTCTATTTTTTATAATGCGTATTTGCTGAGCTCCTCAGGGCCAGTGGTACAAACGTAGCTGAAAATGCATTGCACATTTGAACTTCAGTAACTTTAAGATCCTAGTTAGATTGTGCGTTTTCACGCCGACAGTTCAATGCTGAAATCGGTGAGGTGGAAAGGGAGGGGTTAGTCAAGAAGAAACATAAAAAAACTGCTGGTTAGTCACGTATCATAACCAAACTGGTTCATTTAATTCCATTTTGTTCATTTTAGCTTGTGCGTTCAACATAAATGTAGCTACCCCGATTCCACAGGCTATACAGATGTCCAACATCACGATCACAATCCAATCAACAATCAGCAGCTTTTTCCTCCCTGGGCAAATTATATGTCATTTCGTTTCATCTCTTTCTCCCCACTCCTTCTACCTTTAGCAACAATATTTACCTCCACATTCAACAAAACCCAGAAAAAACTCACACACATGTGTGTCAAATCTCATGTCCAATCTTTGAACAGCGTTCATGTCGAGTTCAAAAGTTGGTTTTCTTCAAAATGTCGTCGGTAAAGCATGGATTTTTCCGCCTCCATTGGTTTTTTCTGGACCCATGTTCTGTAACTATCGCTTCGATAAAATTCGTCGAGAAACGTTGAAAAATGAAACAAAACTCATACAATTTGTATTTCTGTTTCCATCGTTTCTCAACGAATTTTATCGATGCGATAGTTACAGAACATGGGTCCTGGTCATTTCAATAGGCCGAGCATGGCTCATGTCCAGTGGAGCCGCCATGTAATGAATTCAGCCTAGACAAATGTAGTTGGAAAAGACGGGAAGCGGAAATGCTCAAAATCGAATGTTCCAATTCACAAATATTCTATTAGCATGCAGAGGTATACATTTGTGTGAAAACTACAAATAAGTGTATACGCGACGTGACTTTTCACTACTTAATGAAAACATACAATCTAAACAGGGTCTAAGGAGTAAACAAAACACGCCTATTTATGAACTAATCCTATTTTGCCGGGTGTCAAAAAAATACTAGGCATGTTCAGAAAAATGAGATCTCAGTAATCTCATTCCCACGCACAGAAATTCTCAGCAAAAAAATTTTAAATCTACTGTTGAATACTAAGAAAACAACATTTTGGATTCGCTTACTCTTTTTTTGACGAAGCAATATTTATGAGATCTCAAATTCCTGATCTGATCAATATCTTTATAAAATAATGCAATTTTTATTCGTATTTATAGAAGTTGCTGACAACATTGGAAAAGGAATAATGCCTGATGAGAAAGATGTCAAATGTTATATTAACTGTATATTAGAAATGATGCAAACGGTAATATTAATTTGATGCAGGCTCATTCTATGCAGGCTCAATAATATTCAATCAAACAAAAGCAAAGCTGATTAAATACGATAAAGTTTTTATTTTTTTATTTGTTTACCTTTTGAAGCGCACTTTTATTAAATTTTGGAGATGCTATTCTTCTGTAAATAATAACATTTTAATAAATGAACCTTCCTTTATATTCCAATATAGTTATGACTTATGACATATTTAACGAACAAATCATTGCTATTGGTCGAGTCAAATTAATATTTTATATCAACAAAAAATACTGCGTTAATTTTTTTTTATTTAGCAAGGAGTAATGTTTTGGAGAGCATAAATTCACAAAGTTCGAACAAAAAAGTATATGCGTTGTCCGGTATTTTGATAAAAGCCTTCAAATGCCTTAATGCAATTTTCTTGGCTCCTATTAAACGTAGGCAATATTTTTTGTTTGACTTTGAAGGTGAGAACATTTTATTTTTTATTTTATTTAGATTGAAGAATTATTGTCGAAATTTTTGAGTAAAAAATGGTTTCTAGAGTTTATCTCACCTCTTGTCCAACAGAGCGAAAAATTACTGAAATAGTTTTTTGTAGAACACGTAATTTCCTACATTTGTGAATATTTAGATTCTATGTATACCAAAGCAATTTTTTTTTCTTAGAATGGGGATCTTACATTTCTCCTTCACGAAGGAGAAAAAATTGTTAAGAAAACAATGACAACACTAACAACTACGTACTATATTGTTTTTGAAAGAAAGAAGTCTGTTATATCAAAACATGTCAAAGCCATGTTGTATTTGTCAACATTAATTGAAAAAAAAACACTTTCAATTTATTTAAGAAATTGTTTTTGTAATTAACATTTTATTTAATTATTTCCTTCTGCAAGAACCCTTTATTATTTTGCGCCACAGTACGAATCATAATTTCCCAAAAAGAATTTTTTACTGGATATTGGCAACTTGGTAATGCTGTATTTGACACTTTTTGTTTAACAAAATAAATAAATATACCTACACAAAATGTAGGAAACTAAGTGTTCTACAAAAAACAATTTCGGCAATAACTTTTCATCTGAAAATACGTAAAAAGAAATTATGGGCAAAAGTTCTATAAAATATTCTTACCTACAAAGTCAAACAAAAAGTATTGCCCTACGTTCAATAGGTCCCTTAAAGCTTTTTATCTAAATGGCGGACAACGCATATACATACTTTTTGGTTCGAACTTTGTGAATTTAGATTCTCCAAGAGGTACTTTTAAAGAAATAAAAAAAATTGACGCAGTATTTTTTGTAGATATTTCCAATTATTTTATTTTATTTTACTGGAGTATAATCTTTTTGCTCCAAATTTGTTTTCTTTTTGCATTCCATTTTGAATAGAAATAAATATTTCGTCTTTTCTATTCCTATTTTGGAATGAATAGAGAAGCACAGTCAATGCGATTCCACAGCACACGTTTTTGCTTTCTATTTTGACGATTAATAATGGTAGTGAAATTTTTTAAATATAATTTTGTATTAATAAAATACAAACCTTTTCTAATCATTTAAATATTCGCGAAAGATAAACAGCCCAGGAAAAAATGGCAAAACTACGAAAAAATTCCGACAAAGCTGAATTTTGGTGGAGAGCTTTGTTTTGACACCTTAAACATTTCCTGAAAAGTTCCTAAAATTTGGGCCGGGACTTAATTTTTTAGGGGGGGGGGGGGAGTTGGTTAAAGGGGGTAAAATTCAGTTTTTTCTTAATATCTCGAAAACTATAAGTTTTTTTTTGAAAAAAATGTGAATGTACAAATAGTAGCTTATGTCATTCTACACAAAAAAGATTAACATACTTTTATTCATACAAGCAATAGATTCTGAGAAAATCGTGCAAGAACTTCACGGTGTAGTAAATTTAGTTAAAACATTTATTTAAATTTTAGATAATTTTATTGTCTAAATGTTATTCCTTATTGATTTTATAGAGTTGTTGAACAAAAATCAAATCGAGAAATTAAGAAAAAACTGAATTTTAACCCCTTCTTCCCTAAAAAAATTAAGCCCCGACCCAAATTTACGGAACAAAACCCCCTACCACAATTCAGCTTTGTCGGAATTTTTTCGAAGTGAAAGTCTTATTTTCCTGGGCTTACCGAAAAATCAAAACAAATCTGTCTTCATTTGTTTGTGTGTCTGCACAAAATAAATTAAAAGTGTCGTAATCCTGCATTCTTTGATTTATGCACGCCTGTTAAATACTCCAGAGCCTGCATAAAGTATTTATATCCTCGTACACGGATAGTTTTAATAGATGGATAATATTTGTTTGAAATCAAACAAAAAATTAACTGTTCCATTTTATAGATAAAGAAAGGAAAGTTTCTATATGAGTCATCTATAAAACAAGTCGACATTCTAATGCCCGATCATTATAAAGAGGAATATTTCAATGGATTAGCCCAGTGTAAAGACGCCGGTAAATTACCTGTATTCATACATATGAAAAAACGAAGTGAAAATACCTAACTAATATTAAAATTGTTCCTTTTAAAATTCCAGCAAATGGTATCAAAAATAACTGTGATTCAGCTTACGCATTGTTGAAATGTCTCCATGCTGCAATTCCTAGATTTATGTTTCCATAATACAGAAAGAACTAATATTACGAGTAATTTTAAGAGTGGGAAAGAAATTAAATGTGTATGTAATTTTTACGGAAATAAATAATTTTATGTTTTAAACAAATCGAACTCATCACTTAATTTTCTTAATAACTTACTGTCATCGACAAATTGAAGATTATGAAATTCAAAGATATGTACATATGTACATACGAGTGCATCTATAATGTCTTAATGATAGAATCAAATAGCTAAGGCAAACACGTCATGTAATTAATCGATAAAATTCTAAGCTATTAAAGGGATTTCTAAAATGCATTGCATGCTCATGATGTTGATAGTTTATTAAATGAATGGGAGTTGAATTCGAATATTTGTGCTTTTGTATTTGTTACAAAAAATTGAAAAACAATTGTTAAGGTGTTTTTTTTTTAGACGCGTGGTCTTAAAGAAGAAATAAAACGCATATAATTTAATGTTATGGCCAAGAATTAAGCTGTATTATAAAGACAAGTGTTATTTGTCATTATGTTTATGTTTTAAAAATGATTTCGGGCAAATTGACACCGCGGCTGGTTTGAATAAATTCCAGCCGAGCGGCCCAACTTTCGATCACTTTTTGCAGCAATTGGGGAAGTATGTCAGCAATAACGCGCCTAATATTCTCTTTCAAGGCGTCAATCGTCTCGGGCTTATTTGTGTAGACAAACCGACTTCAATTAACACCACTAAAAATAGTCCAGCGGTGTTAAATCGCACGATATTGGACGCGAGATAATCCGCTCACCAAAAATTTCCTTCAAGAAATTGATTGTTTCACGACGTGTCGCGCGAACTGAACCATTAGTTTTGTAATAAACTTGCACGATTTGCAAACGTTGTTCAGGACTGTAACTTCTGTAACTATTGCTTCAATAAAATTCGTCGAGAAACGTTGAAAAATGAAACAAAACTCATACAATTTGTTTCAGTTTAAATCGTTTCAAGTGACAGCTGCCAAAAAAACTAACTCCGAAAAAATTATTGCCAAATTGAAAACCATACGTCTAAAAAACACCCTTTAAAATATAGAAAATTTGAAGTAGAAGGTTTTCCATATTCTATAGGAATGAAACAATTTCAAAGTCCAAACGAAAACGACATGAGAAAACTTTTTTCCAATAAATACAAACAACTATATGTAGGTTCCTATGTTCTTTTTGTACCCAGGTATAACAGGTGGAGTTTATTCTGGGGGGTCATTCCGTAATTTTCGAAATGATAATCGTGAAAACGATAATCGTTAACGTGATCGTCAATGATTTGCTTCACGTAACTCAATCACTATCGTCTCGACTATCGTTATTTTAAAAATGCCATTTGAGAGCATTTGGTATTCCCAAACTGTGGATAAAACGTCATATTGCCTGTCATAAATAACAATCTGCGTTGTTTTTGTGTCTTTGGTGCAACAAAAAAGAAGACAAAAGACATAATTGGCCAGTATATATATATTGAGTGCTCAGTATTTTTCCTCAATTTTTAGACAGAGCAGGAGAATAAAATATAAACACTATTTCTCACATAGAAGTCAAAAAAACTCTCTTTTTCTTTTCTTCTTAAGTCAAGTAACTGCAACAAAAAATAATTGAGCAAGCGAATCCAAAAAATTTCAGTCTCAGTTTTTAAGGGGAAAAGTGAGGAATTTTTGGGAGGAATCCTGTTTATATTTCTGAGCGCTCTGAGTCCTCTGAGATCTCAGAAATATAAACTGGCTAAATGTCAAATTACAGTGGCTACTCAGTCATTCAATTACAGTCGCCTACAAACTTTCAATCACAAAAAAAGTATAAACTGGTCTTCTGGTATCTTTTAATAGAGCCCAAAATGATAAGTGCAAATGTTAAGAATTGAAATTGCATAATTTTGTATGCGTTGAGTCCACAAACAATAAAGTCGAATGGGTAATTTACACCGCAACAAACCTGAAACATCCCAAATACGTTTCTTTACTTTTCATTTCTGGTTAAACATTACAACAACAACATCAAAAAGCTCATGGCCAAACTTTTTCCCGAACTTTTTCCCAAGCTTTATCCCAAAAGTAAAGAAACAGACCTAAAACCTATTTAGCTATCGTCTCAACGCTATCGTTTTGACGATAGCGTTTTGACGATTATCGTCTTACAACAATTCGTTCTTCATACAATGGTGTAGTCTGTAGTGCATCGGCCTCAGAATCACAAGGTTCATGGAACCCTATTACACGATAATTCTTTCCCTGTTTGACTCTTTTCATGAGTGCGAAGGAAAAAAAAAAACATCTGATTTACCTTCGTACTCGACATGGCAAATCACCATGGACTTAATTTTTGTTTAAAATGAATAAAATAAGACTAAAATCTGAATTGAATTTAAGTCCATGGACTTTAGCCTGTTTCTAAGAGTGAAAATGTCCATATGGACACTATGCATGAATGCATTTTTTCCAATATTTAATAAATTACTTGAAGTGCATGTGTCTTTAATACAATATTCTGAAACCCGCTATTCTAAACCCCGCGTCCCTATTACGGGGGCTAAAAGAATCCTGCAAGACTTTTGTATTCGATGTCAAGGTGCGTGCAGCTACACACCCTCATACTCATGATGTACTGCCAGCCATACTCTTAGTCTATATTCTATAATTTTCAAAATGTTGTCCATGCAAGATGTGTGTCATTTAAAATAACTTCATGATCAATATGATTTTGACTGGAATCAGAGCATTGACAAAGATTAGATGAAAAAAAATCGTTTTTTTTTAACGGTCAACACAAAATGATAAAAAAAACTCAATCATCTGATGAAAATTTGAAAAATAACATACATAATGTGTGTATGACAAACAACAGTCTGATAATAGCACATTCAATCTATTAATTAATGCCGCTTGTTACAATAATTCCACAACACAATTCAGTGAGTGATCTTTTAAAAAAGTAGTTAAATGTTTATCGATCTTGTTTTATTTTGATGAAATGGAAAGAGCGTTTATTAATTATGACATTCAAGCAAAGGAAATGTATTTTCCCTCACAAGCTTATCAGTTTAAACATCAAAATGAGAATTGTTCTTGTTAATCGCATGTTACTAGTTTTTATTTGCGTGCAATGCAAAAGCAAACGGCAAAAGTTCTTGCTTGACAATTAATTGGATCTCGGGAAATGGAATTCTATTTCAATTATTGTTATGCTTTTATTTAGTCTTTTTGTTTTAGATTTATTAAAATGAATAATAATTGAACTGTAATTAAATAATGAAGTAAGTATAAATAGAAAGTGTTTTACTGCCAATTGATTAGTTGATGAATAGTGTGTGTTTAATTATGAAGAAGTTATTTTCGTTACTAATTGCTTTCGGAAGCTGGCAGTTCATCGAGGTAAGGGGGCTCTTTTCTTGTTAAATTGTTAGAAAAATAGAAGTTAACCAAATATGTACATATGTTTGATGACAGGCGATGACAGAAAAAGATGCTATCGGCGTAATGGAAGGGTTTGGCGATAGATGTGATCCCAAACCAACTGAAGGTAAGTCAGTCAATCCTTTTTCACTATCTTGACAATGAACTCTAGTAGAAATATTTTTTTACATATCATAAATGAATAGTCCTATATGAAAATACGTTTACATTTCTGTGATAACAAGTTAAAATATTTGGTAAGCAAACAAATTTGATTCAATTTAATTTTAGTTTAAAAATTCTCAGCTGAATTTATTAGATTTTCTTAAAATGCCTCTTAGAGGTCATTTAGTTAAGTTTGCTTAAATATTTAAGTTGCCTTTAAATAACAATACTTAAATTCTCATCTATAATCAATTTTCCATTGCTACTTAACTAAACGATTGAAATGTATCGTAACGTGAGAAATCTCACTAATACATGTTCTTTTCAGCTGTTTTTTGACAGCTTGCAAACAAATGCAAACAAAATATGAGCACATGTATTTATAAGAAAGAAAGAGAAGCAACTGGTATACTAAATGCAAACGAAATGAAACATGATTCCATTTTTTTTTCTGATGCTTTGATGTTTGTGTTCAGAAACTCTATTATTCAATTCTTTGATTCACACCTTGGCCTTTTGATAGAAAAATATGTTAATAAATCGAAGCAATTTATTTTACAATTCATTTTACTAAAGGAAACCACAAACCTTAAAACTTTCATTAGGTACCCACAGCAAAAATATGAAAACTCTACCCACAAACATACATGGGTATGTATACTTATATTTCTGAAATAAAAAAAAAACCATTAGTCTGGAATGTCAAAATATGTTTAAGATGGCTATAAGTAACCTTTAAACGCGGTGTATGGCGTTTAAGTTAAGATGCATTTAAGTAACGTTGCTTAAAAGTGAAAATTGATTATAGATACCGATTTCGCACTTAAGGGCAACTTAGAGGCATTTTAAAGTTACGAAGCCTTTAAATTTTCTTTATAAATACGGCTGTCTTTGTTTTGATGTCATCTGAAAATTCTTTTGAGTTTCTTTCTTATTAGCCTATTTAATGGAACTTTTAAAAAGGAACAATTACGTGCAAGGCTTTTTATCATTGAATATCGTTTGGTTCACCGAAAATGCTACTAGATTCACATATGCGTTTCTGAGAGAATGGTCGCACTGACCACTTTACAATATTTTTGGTATAACTCCGAAACTATACCCAATTTGACAGTTTTGCGACTAAAAATTTTTGTTCATAATTAAATTTTCTATCGAAATTGATGGTTTAAAAATTTTATAACAAAATTTAAGCAGGAAAAGTTATCAAAAATGTAAACTAAATAAAATGCATGACTGGGTCGCACGTACTTGCTCTTATGTTTAAGACGCTGAGGGCTTAAGCACATTATATGTAGAGACAGAAATTTTGAGACAAAAATGTTTAAAAGCATGAAATATGATATTTTAATAAGTTGAAATATTTTCTTTGAGAGTTCTAAATAGAAAAAAACGCCATCTTAATTTTTGATTGAATATGATTGTATGAAAAAAATATTTTAAATCCTTAGAGCGGTTTTCTTAGTAATTCATTTTTTTTAAATATCAAATTTTTAAAATATTTTTAAGAAAAATGTTTGGTATGAAAATCTTAAGAATCTATTTATTTATCTGCATATAAAAATAAAATTTAAAAAAAAATTGTCAACACGTTTTGAGATATCGAATTAAAAAAAAATTAAAACATTTAAAAATTCAAAAACTTTTGTTTCTATTATTTTTAACAGAGGATTACAAGAACATGGTACAGAATAAGAAAGAAGTCCCACAAACCACGAAGTGCTTCCGGCACTGTCTAATGGAGCAAATGAATATGGTAAAGTTTTCTAGCTTTTACAACTTATATTCAACAGTAGCCACTATTTTATTATTTTTGAAATTGAATGTTTACCAGCTAAAAGATGATTGTAAATTAGATGCTGAAAAACTTGCAGACCTAATATCGATGGCTTTTGAAGGAAAAGAAGAAGAAACTGTTGAAATAGCAAACCTGTGTAATGGCAAAGTGTTATGTAACGATAAGTAAGTAAAGTAAGTAATGAGCATTTAAAGAGAATTTTGTAGCGATTTATATTCTTTAAGATGTGACGCTGCTCATGATTATAGCATGTGTATTTTGGATGAATTCAAAACCCGAGGGTGGCCTCTCCCTGAGTTGGATAAAGACGAATAATATGGATAGAAGACAAACGAAGGATTACCTGCATAAACAAAACTGACAAAACAATTTTTTCTGATAAAACATAATTTTATATTATTATTATTTTTACTTATTATTTTATATATTCTCTGTTTTCAAAACAACCTTAGTGCAAAATAAAAGAACATGTTAAGTTCCTTGGAGCAAAAACACATTTTGTATGCAAATCTATAAATAGTATGAATCAAAGTCGATAATTTCGTCAGTTTATTCCTTTGTGCTACCATGGCGCGAGAACGACTAAATGTATTTGAATTCGGGTTTCATAGTTAGGATATTTATTTTTTTTTTAATATTGTTTATCCATTAAGAAATTTACAAATTTAGCTATTTAGAGGGTGAAGTGAGGTAAACACAAAAATAGAAGGCAATTTAAAAAATAATATTTGAAAATAATATTTATTTACCGAACTGACTAAACGTTACCTTAGGCCTTTTTTTAAATTAAGGTGTTAATAGAGTGAAATTGGGTAATAATCAAAAAATTATGTCAATTATTCAGAGAATCGATTTTAAGCATCACTTTAGGCAGAAGATTTTCCAAAATATATATATATGGCGTGAAATTTTCACAAGAAAGATTTTTCTTACAAATTTTAAAATTTAGCTAATTATAGGGGGAAAAACAATTTAATAATTTTAAATTTCATTTTATTTTAGGTGATTTTCATCTTCCTTTGAAGGAGGTTTCTATACAAAAAAATCAAATTTAATTGTTTATAGGGGAAATGGGGATAAAAACAATAATATATGTACATCCATCTGAAGAATACATAAACATTAAGGTAGGTCAAATTTAACGAACTTCGCTATTTTCTTAAACAGTGTTCTAGCGAAACAGCCAGTTGCATTCCTCCCCTTAAACAATTCCACCGTAATACTCGCACTGCCAGGAATGCTCATCAGTTTACTCTTGAGTCCGGACGTACTGTTAAGTACAGAGGTTTTTTAGCCGAACCACACGATGTGGAATGCTTTACCCGGCTCTATTTTTCCCTCCTATTTTGATATTTAGAATTTCAAAATCAATGTACGTCGGTATATCTTCTTTTAAATCCTTCCATTTTTTTCCTAACACTCGCACTATTTTCAATCATCTTAATTTTACTAAACTTGCTTAGCATGGAATGGGCAGTCCAAATCCAAAGTTAAAGAGCACTTCTAGGAGCACCGGGGTCACAAAAGTTAAATAAAACGACCTCAAAAACGTGACAGCAGTACGTCTGTCTCTTTGATATGTTAGACTATGTACTTTTTTGCTTTTCAAAAGTAATAAAAGGCTAAATTTCTATACTCCATTTATTAGAAAAAAATTATAGTATATACCTGATGCAGTAGCTATATTTGCAATGAAATTAAAAAAGATTCACTTCTATTTAAATTCAAAATATTGCAAGAAAACTGACTGTTTTCATTCAAATATAAAAGACTTGAATTTATTACCCCAAGAAAAAGTGCATTTTTGTATCTACTTGTTGAAAACAGCTTATTTTTGTTGGGAAATTGTTTAGCCTTTTTTAAATCCCTTTATTCTTAGAGGTACTACGCCCTATGCCTATCTTTACTATTTTTGAATAGCAAAAGCTAGTGTAAGTATAGTCTAACATATCACTGATATCACGTATTCGAGGCCGGTGCTCAGAGAGGTACTACAACTTTGGATTTGGAATGCCCATTTCATCCTCAAGAAGTCTAATAGAATGACTCCACTTAATATGAAGCGTAGTGAAAAATGGTAAGTCTGTCGACCACTGGAAAACAGCGAAAAACTGTTTTTTTTTAACGGGAATATCTCAAAAACATGGTCCGATGTAATATTTATGACTTCAGAATCGAGTTCAGCATACCATTTATACGGAAAAAGAAAATAGCGATGAGGAACTTCTAAATGTTAAAATTTTGAGCTCGTTTTCTTAAGTGAAATTTTTTTGAGCCCAAGCTACCAACTTTTCATGGTATCAAGAAAATTAAAACATTTTCGCTAAATTTGACCCACTTTTATAAACTGCCCGCATGAAAAAAACATTTTTCTCTCAAATCAAATCAGCCAAATGGAGTATTTTTATAAAATATTAAGCATCTTCCCAGAAAATTATACAAAATTTATATGGGGTAAGGTTAGGTTAGGTAGAAGATAGAAAGGAGCGAAGTTTCCAGACATTACTTCACATTACTTGTTTACCCGAGTGATTTTTGGAAAATTTGCCGCTTTATATCTTCTTTGGGACTTGCTACAGAGAGTTGGACCTAAGGACCATTTTTTCAAAATTGCAAGCTGAATATTTCTGGTGTTATCACATTTTTCCCTCCCACCAATAAGCATTGAAATAAGTTGATGTACAAATTTTACACGTGCTTAGGTAGGCAGACAAGCGGTTACTAGTTCAACACCTCAAAAGCTATTATTGATATGACTTACAATATGACTTTTATCGGCTGTATGTACATACATGCCTCGTTGGAGGCAAAACAATATAAATGTTGCTTATACAGACATTTTATGAAGTAGGTACCTATTATCAATATTGTTATTTTGTTTTATAAATTAATTTTTATTTATAAATTATTAATAAAAATCCTTAACTAATATAAAATATGAATAAATATGTATTTTCTTTTTTAGTGTTTTTATTAAAAATAAAATGTTTACCCGGGCGAAGTCGGGACGTCCCGTCCCGAGGTTGCTCGTCAGAGATAAAATAAAATGTAGAATTGAGTCGTACGAACTTGTTTTTGTGATATTAAGTGCATGAGCTTGAAAGAAATACATGTATATAAGGAAATTATTTAAGAGAACATGTGAACAAAAGTCAAAAGTTGTAAAAAATTGATAAACCATTGTTTCCGTTATTTGAATTTTTTGTCAAAAAACCTGAAATGCAGATTTTACTACAATTATTCTGGACGTTACAGGTACGAAGTAAGAAAAATTTTAAAAAATTAACACATTTGAAGGTCAAGAATAGAACGCAATACAATTATTTGGGGAGTCGGGCAGAATTCTAGATCTTAAAAATAATATTGAAAACCCCAAATTCGAAAACCTTTCCTGTGTAGCTTTTATTGAATTTTTTATTTTATTTCAGCAAATAAGCAACACTAGCATTTTTATTCAAATTTTTTTGTGTTGATTATAAATTTATTTATAACAAATTCTATACATAAGACTAATGGCTGAACTACTTTTTACCATTACCTTGCAGTTGCAGTTTTCTTTTTAAACTCTTTACCAACATGCTGTTCTCGAGCAATTTCTTTGGCCGTTTCGATTGTGTTTCATCCTCGATGACAGCGTTCTTTTTCTCTCCATTTCCATGTCTTCTCTTCAATTTTTCATGAATGATTTGTTCCATACCCTTTGTCTTTTTAAAGTGAGAGTCAGTTGGATCGATATTGTAGTGATGAGATGAAAATATGGCCTTGAAACGATCATCTTCCACATTTACTTCAAAATTATCATCAGCTTCTTTCTTAGCTATGTTGATTTCACCTTTAGACTTCTTCAATTGCTTTCTCCTTTTTTTCTTCGATTTGGTTTCGTTTTCTGTTTGTATTATTTTTTCCAGGCTAAAGTGTTTCTTCTCATCTTGATCATCATCATCATCCATAAGCAACTGTAATTCCTTTTCTTTTCGTTCTTCTTCTTCATTATCAGATTCAGTTTTTTTACATTTTTTCTTATTCTTATCCTTTTTCTTAGATTTTGGTGTTTCAAAATCCCCATTCGCAAACTCTTCAGCAAAATAAGGATCATTCATATCGATATCATCGGGATGATCATCAGATTCGTCACTATCAACAGCAGAATCATCCTCACCGCTTTCACCCATTTGCTTCTTTTTCTTTTTGCGCTCCTCCTTGCGTCGCTTATTCTTTTCACTTCGTTTTTGGAGAACCTTCTCTATTACTGTCAATGGCTTTGATTTCTCTTCTATTTTTTCTGTGGACTTCTCCTCTGCTGCTATATCCCAGGAAAACTCCATTTCAAACTTATTTTTCTTTGCCTTTTCCTCCTTTTCAGTAATTTCCTGAAGGAGTGCCTTGTATTTCGAAATGGCATTATCTTTCTTTTTCTTTTTTTTGTCAGCTGGGGTATGGTACCCTTCTTGTGGCGATTCTTTTTCTATCTGATCAACCTCTTTGTTTTCTTCATTCTCTTCTTCCTCCTCTTCACTACTGTAAGCTACAAACTTTCTTAAGTCAGCATCACTGACTTCGTTCATCTTCCCTGATAGCAGCTTATCTCCAACTTCTCTTCTTTCCAAGCTCGTCTCGTCCCAGGTCAGATCAACGGTTGCTTGTTGTAATGCAGTTGTTGTGAAGTTCCGAGGTTTATATTGGCCTACTTCTGGTAAAGCTGTGCAAACATCGCGAGGCTCATCATCATCGAAAGACGTATCATCTGGTATAAAGCGAAGGTCCACTTTTGTAGCGGAGCTTTCATACTCAATTCCATCACACTCCCGATAAACCTTGTCTGCTGTTTCGACACTGTCACATACAATGACGGCGTAATAATACTTGAGTCGATTCAATTGATATTGCCGCAGCTTTTCCATATGATAATCGTCACCTTCTTCTGCATCACTGTCCTGTTCTTTGATTAGTTCTTCATCAGAATCCGAGTTTTCATTTTCATTGTTTTTCTTTGTCAGTTCGGGAGGCCCATTCTTTTCCTCTTCAGCCATTCGTTCTTTGCCAAATTCTGACGGATAAATGCTCACACTCAGGATACTCCCACCTGGCGGTAAGAAGGAACTACATACCACCATTATGTCCGAAGCTCGAATTCTGTCCCAATCCATGTTGCAAACGGCCAACCGCTTAGTTGATTCCTCAGTGGTTTCAGCGTCACGATCGAGCTCACCCCAGACATGTTCAATGAACAACTCTTCGCCTTCGTCTTCTGAGGATTCATCATCAGACGAACTGTCTGATATGAGACGACCTTCTCCTCGAGCATAATCAATATTTGGATCTATCAAACGTTCTTTTAATGTTGTCGGGACCTCTTCTCCATCACTTTGCAAGACATCGTTATCGTCAACTTCCAGTTCGTTATCATCTTTTATAATCTGCTTTTCTTCTTCCTGCTTCTCCTTAGCTTCTTCTTCTTCGTCGTCTGAGGAGCCAATATCGTAATATTTTTTCAAATCCTCTGATGAAGTTTTATTAACTTTCCTGCCGTATTTGTCTACCGTATATTTAACTTTAAACTTTTTATCATTGAACATCGACTCGAAACGTTTGTCGATCTTGACTTTTCGCTCAGATTTAGGAAGGTTTTTAAACCTTGGATCACTGACAAGATGCGAAAATCTTGGATCAGTCCAGATTTCATTTTTTTCTTCCTTTTCGGAAGGTTTTTCCTTAGGTTTCACCATATTTTGATTAAATTTAAAAGAACTAAACCAAGTATAAAAACAATAATTTTACCCTGCAATTTGTTTTGCAAGTTTGTGAATTGTGACAGAACACCGAAGTCGAGGTGATAGATGACACACGTGCATGAAATGAGAAATGCTAGTAAGCTTATTGGTGAACTATTACTTTCACTGTAACAGTACAACCAGGGCTACCTTTGGGACACTTGGGTCAATTTGATACATTTTCGTACTCTTTTAAAAATATTCGATTTACCTTTTAATTTTCGGACTTTTGGAAAATAAAACGAAGGAGAAAATCTGATTTCACCTTCGCATCCATTAAATTTTGAAAAGAGTCAGACGCAAAGAATCATCGTGTTGGGACAACCCCAAAACCGGTTTTCGGACAAAACCTTTTCAGAAACTCTAAAACCAACGCGAGCAGCGACGATGTGTTGTTGTTTTGCGTTGTGTTTTTGTCATATTTTTTACTATTGTGAATGCGAATCGCTCCGCATTCGGGTTTGAGATAGACTTCACACGTTTTCGTTGGACATTACATTTTTAACCAAATGACAATTTTCTTTCTTTTTTTGTTTTCTTCCATTTTATGAAAGGTATGGTGATTATTATATATGTTAATATGATCCATGTACCTCGTGGCATGATGATGGTGCGTTGCATAGATAAACTAATAAAGATGGCAATCCTCAGCTGTCAGTTTGATTTGCCTACAAGCTGAAGCGAACAGCTGTAATGATTATATTTGCAAAGTATTAGTGAAAAGCAGTGCAAGCCGCACACATAGAAGCAACTAGTCACTGACCACAGTCTGTATAGGAATGGTGAATTAATTTGTCGGTTATTTTTGAAAATCGTGGACATGTTCAAAAAGTATAAACACCGGAAGAACGAAATTTAAAGTGCTAACTTAACCTTATATATCATCCAAATTAAAATTATGTGGAAGATTTGGAGCAACTTTAAATAAAAAAAGGTGTAGGTTACTGATATAATGCATGTGACAAATAAGTGGTACCGATATTATAGTGTGTCATGTTCATGTTATAAACTACGAGAGCAAAATGGTAAAAGCATGGTTTCAAAACTTGAGTTTTTCTTGTTTACACGTGCATTGTTTTTTCCTTGGTGACGAATTCGAGAACTTAATTTTAGTAAACAAAATTCTCAATATAACACTTAACAGGATGTGTGTCAGCTAATTTCTAATACTATAATATCCATACTATCGTTTTTATACCAGGTATAAAGCCTTCTAAATTGGCCACTTTTTGCAATATTACAAAAGTAAAAAAAATTTCCCGCTAGAGCAGTGGTTTTGTGAAAAAGAATACACAAATTTTTTTTTAAATAAAAATTTAAGTTTCCTGCATCATTTTTATAAGTTTTTCAGTGAGAAACACTATCCCAAAATGAGTTGGAAAATTTTCACTTTTGTACTTTTTCACTCTCTTGGCTTATAGGGCTTATAAAACGGTAACCACATAAGCCAAAAAAGTGACAACCTTGAAACTCATTTTGGGAAAGTGTTTCTCACTGGGAAACTTATGAAAATGATGCAGGAAGCTTGAATTTTGATTTAAGAAAAAATTTGTGTATTCTTTTTCACAAAACGCTCTAGCGGGAATTTTTTTTCTACTTTTGTAATATTGCAAAAATAAAAATATAATAAAATAAAAATAAATGTTGGTTAAGGACAAAATTTGTATATTCTTTTTCATAAAACAAGCTCTCAGGGGAAATATTTTTTCTTTGGTAATTTTGCAAAAATGTGCCACTGTATAATATCTGTTCACGTACTCCCAAAAATACAAATTTCCACGAATTTCAAAGTTAAAGCCATAGAGTACCTATATTATCTAGAGAACCGACTCGTACCCCTCCTGCCTAAAACACCCGCAAATTTTATTTGAGCACACCAAGAGAAAACTCTCTCAAATTCCGTGTCGGTGAATACGTGTGAATTGTGGATAAAAATACAAAATGGGGTAGGGTAGCTCAAAGTGACGTTTTGTTTTTTTGTTAAATTATGAAATGTCAAAATGACAGATCTCGGTTCTAATTTGTGTTGGGTGGAATTTATAATATTCAATTCTTCCAACAAAAACTCGGTATTTAAGGAAAATTATATTTTTTATAAGTAAAATATTAGTAATAATTAATTAAAAGTGTACAACAATAATAAATACCTTAAATCTCAGGTGCCAAAAGTCGACTGATTAAGTGAAACTTGATGTGTTAGTCGACTTGATTTTTGTTTGTTTACTTCGGTGTTCTCAAATTAATATTGCTTATTTTGCAACTATTTTGTGAAATATATTTGTTTTAAATCGCACAAAACAATATGACGTAAAAAACTAAATGCACTTTTGCATATTTCTTTTGAATTTGTGCGCGGAGTTTGTGTTTTAACTTGCGTGTAAGCTACTACGAAATAGCACACAATGATAACACAAAATCGAATTAATTTTTTAAGATAATAAGCCTGTGTGCCAAGTGACCACTTAGGTGGTTCAATTGCAAGGAAGCAATCAAAACCTTCCACTCAATACCAAAGCACCGTCTCACACCAAGTTGGTGCAGGGCCAAATCGGTCGTTTTAATTACGAGCTTCAGGATTACGAGAACTCTTAATTTTGCACCACGAAACAACCCAAATTTTTTTTAGATTTTTGAAAACTTTTCTTTTTATGGGTTTTATATTTTTGGTTGTGATTATTCAAATCTGTGCATCTTACTATTAATCGACTCATACCAAAATACATTACATAAATATTTGCACTAAATAAACTATTAAAGAATAAATAAATACTCATATCATACTTATTTAAATATTTTGTCAAATCTACGTAACTAATATTTCATTAAATTTATTATAGCAACCCAATGTTTAGTAGTAGTAGTCGAGGAGATTTTTCAAGCACTAGCTGCAGCAGATCGCGCACCAAGTCTACCTCTTCCAACGCCACGACCATGTCAAATGAGTCATACTGGCCTCTGTGGTGGTCCTGATGTATCTACTCACAACAGAACAGATCACGATAAGGCGTCATTCTTAACTGGTAAGCTATGATAATTATGATATCTTTAAATCTTATAAATTTTCCTTTTTTCAGACTAACCGTAAAGCATCCGTAAGCACCGTTGGAAGTTTCTATAAGTTCAGCGTCTTCAAAACGAGATGCTGAAAAAATTCTCGATGATTTTTTGCGTCAGAAGGGAATTCCTGTCCCACAAATGACACAAAAGCGCACAAAAAATCGCAAGTCCTTTACACTATCCAAAAGTTGCATCACATGAATTAGTTAGATTATGCCTCAAAAACAAATACCTTCTTGCCCTTCACTAAATGATATTGAAAGCTTGGAAAGAGAAAAATCAACCGAAAGCAGCAATGCAGTACAGGAAAACTCATTTACCTGAAGCGTTTTAGTCTTCAATCACCGAATCACCGCCAAGTAGCTATTTTTCAAATGCTCCGGCTAAAATATCAAAGAGTTCCCAAATTGAATTTGACTTTTCACGAACAGTCCAATCGCCGCCAAGGCAAGAGAAAATTCCTCAATGTAAACAACAATGATGATCATGTCGTGGGAAAATTTCGTAAAATTAAATGTAAAGAAGAAGCTGCTGGTCAGACAGCATTTAGTTACGATTGATGTTTCGATGGCTACGAGTACCAAAAAGTCTTTCATGTTTCGGCTCAAGCTGACTTACATAAGCCTTCTTATTCGGATACAGAAAAAGATAGCTTTTTCATTACTGGCAGTCCTGCCTATGAGAATACAACTGGCATTGAACACAAAGTGTAGGAAGTAACCCAAAAGCGATCTTTGCTTATAAATAAATCTTATAAATTCTCCTTTTTTCAGACTTTAAACGTAAAGCATCCGTAAGCTCCGTTGGAAGAAACATCTCCATTACATCTTCGCAGTTTTCTGATATTGAGTACGCTGTTTCAATACCTGACAATATTATTGCAACTTGCTCTGATGACCAAGAAGTTGTTAAGAAAATTCTTCAACATCAAAGACCAATGCGCATTACAACCAAATTGCACATAACTGAACAACATACACCAACATACGGTAAGAATTCCCTATGAGTTGTATAAGCTTTAAAAAAAATGTAAGGTTTAAGGACTCGAAAGCGTTTGTGGCTTTCATTATATTGAAAACGATACTATGTGTATTTTGTAGTTTTTTCTTTCTTCTAGTGAACGCCTTTTGTATTGTTTTAATCTTCAAATCAATTTATCAAATTAAAAAAAAAATTTCTTCTTAATCATAAGTCCTATTTTTTGCATATACATTTTCACATAGCATTTTCTTCTCAATATGACCTACAATTCAATTTGTTGCTTTTGGCTTTTATGACTTAATTTAAAGTAAATTTTATCAAAACAAGAGGCGTTTTAATATTCCGTATAAGAAAATAAAACTTTCAAAACAGAACAATCCTTATTTATTATTTTCCATGTTTTTATTGTCTTTTTTTCGATATAGAAATTAAATACGTACCATGAAGGGAAAAAGTTTCAAAGAAATACGATGAAAAACTTAAAGTTGCCATCAACAAATTACATGAATATGTTGCTGCTGAATTATTGTAATATTGTTCACATATTTTTTTTATTTATTTATTAGATGCTTTTATCTGTTTGCTTAAGAAGTTTTAATAAAATTCAAACATTTTTGCTGATAACTAAAAAATCTTTTTACTTAAGATATATGTATATACATAGTAATAAAGGGCAAGTTTTGGATTGTTGAAGAACAATTTGAGGTAGTAATCAAACATGTCATTACAATGATAGAGAACACCAAAAAAGTGGGTGGCACAATTCTCTCTGTATGTTGGTGTTCGGTCTGTCTATCTGTACTTCAATGTGTAGCTCAAACCACGGAAGCGATTTTCTTCAAAATTTGAGAGGGGAAATCAATAAATTGTAAATTGTAAAAATTTTTAGCTTACAAATAACGGTACTCTTGCCATACAACCATTTTAGAAGTTTATTTATTTCAAAAACGGCTTCTAAAGACTTCGATTAAAAAAAATAAGTAAATTATTCTTTAAACTGTTATTAATGATTCCTACCATTAAACGGTTCCTTTGATTTTTGATCTTCGCATGAACTGATTGCAATTAAAATATTTATGAAACAATTTCTATCACCGGTCTAAATTTCAGACTTCTAGGCGTTAAAACTATAAAAATCAAATACTATATAAATTCGCATAGGTAATTTAAATTTTTTTAACTATTTTTATCTTTTGACCGGAGGTAATGCGTTACACGGAAATTGACTTTTTTCAATTAACTCCTAGGTCAAGCGAATAGAACTTACAGACAAAAAAAAAAATTAGGCAACTACTCTACATATTTTTGTCCGCTTTAAAATCAACTTAAATATCCCAACTTCATAAAAAAAACTTGTTTTTATAAGCTACTGTTTTAGCAGCTAAAAAATGTCTTTAATTATGTAAAATGCTATTCACATAGGCTACAATGGTAGGAGAATTTCCGTATTGATCAGTTTAAATAAACAATATTATATAATTACTAATACTACTTATAGAATAAAACTTATAGAATACTACTAATACTACTATAGATAGAAATATTTCATTTGGTTTTTTCTTGAACGAAGATCAGCCGTCTCTTTGATTTCTGCTAACTTGCAAGCAATGTGAGCAGTGTAGCAATCCAATACTGGAGTGTAACTATTCGACTGGTTCAACACGATGACCTGAGTGGTGAAGCCAGCAGCTCCATTGGGTAGGTTGCACTTGCCCCTCCGAGTCACAGCACACACAGCTATTTATAAAGAAATGAAAATTAATTGGAAAAGAGTTTTTGTTACTTTGAATGATCTTAAAGGTCTTTAAATCTGCATACCATTTCAAGCAATCAAAATTTGCAAATAAACAGCAGATTTACAGAATAAAAGTCGTTGACTGGCATCGAAACCAAAAGGACTCGGACTAATGTAAGATTAGTGCAAGAAGTACTGCGATGTTGGCGGAGGAGGTGGCCGATGAGTTTCTGTTGTGGGCTTCTGTCCCTCCGGATTTATTTTTAAATCCTTTTTTTTTTTTTGTCGGGCTTGCTGTTGAGCTTGTTGCTGCGCTTCCTGTTGAGCTTGCATTTGCTGCGATTGCTGGTGACTAAACTGTTGTTGTTGTTGTATTGACATTGGTAGACACTCGGGCTTCATTTGTGATCCGAGAGGCTGTTGATGTGAGCCAGACTGTACTTGCTGAAAATAATTGCGCCTCTACTCTGAGAAGATGTAATTTCTAAAAAGAATAAGTTTCAATTAGAATATGTTGCCTACGATAAAATGTTTGATTGGTTTTGTAAAATAATTTAACAAATATTGTTTTTCAAAGTGAAAAAACTACAAGAAACTTTACCGAACATTTGTTAAAAAATTTTTTTCTTCTCTTCTGAAAACAATCAATTATATTGGATTTGGGTTAGTTTTATTCTACTAACTTATCTTTACTTGATACCATAGGGTGCCGGATACATAACATAGCCAAGTGCGTGTGATGGTGTGTTGTGCACATGTCTTTCAGATGGTGGACTTCGACTATCGGCTGGATTACCACTGCCACTGTGGCAGGTATACCAGCTACACTGCTGCTTTTGTTGTTGCTGCTATTGATGTTGATGTTCTTGCCGCTGTTGCTATTGATGCTGAGCTTGTTGTTGGACTTGCATTTGCTGCGATTGCTGGTGACTAAAGATGTAATATCTGAAAAAAGTATGTTTCAATTAGAATATGTTGGCTGCGATAAAAATATTTATTATCTTCTACTTCTAGGCTCCCAATTCTGTGCGAGATGCGGTGAATGTTGATGAGGCATACTAAGCTGATGTCGCTGGTACATGCTCGGATACCCTCTAATCGATTGGATTAGAGGTTCCTTAGAGTGCATTGCGTGAATGTTGGGTTCCTGTTTGATCTCCTTGGACGTGGGTTCGCTCTTGATTACCTTCGATGAATTCATCTATCAAAAAAAAAAACAGTCAAGGTTAAAAGGAATATCGAAAAATATAACATTTAACTGAGTCGATAATTGGCATTGGGTACGTTCAGAGTACCCAAGGGAAAACCAATCAAATTTTAGTACCTGATACTTTTGTTTGGATGATTTTTTTTAATTAAATTTCACGAAAATTAAACACCATTATTTCAATTTTTTTTTTTCATTTCTAATTCTTAATTCAATTGTCAAAATTGTCTGTCATCTGCCAAAACCGAAAGTTAAAACAAATGTCAAAAATGTCAGCCATTTTTTGCTCAGTGGGTTATCTCTTGAGGTACAAGATAAGGGCACGTACGCATAGAAATTCAAGGGTGTGTTTCCACTTTTAAGGTAAATTTTCTCTGCTTTTACCAAAACTAATCATAAATATTACTTTATTTGTGTGCCGAAAGCTATAAAAAGAGATATTTAATATAGTTTTCGTTTATAAAGTATTAGAAAAAAATGTTTTTCTTCTATATTATTTTCTTTTTCAGTTTTTGAATTTAACTGATTCCTATTTTGAATATCGGAATTTCAGTTGAGGAAAAGTGAGCAAAACTGAGCCAAAATCCGATAAGTTATCATTGTATTGGTGTGGTTCCATTTAAAATGCATTGGGCAGCTAACACATGCTCAGCTATGTGGAGGAAATCCAATCAGTGCAGCTTGTAGGGTGAAAGAGAAAAAGCCCTGAAGTCGGTTCTCTAGATAATATAGGTACTCTATGGTTAAAGCTCATATAAAATAAATAAAATTCGTAGTTATGGGAATTACATGAACAGACTTGTAGTTAAGGCTTAATACGCAATCTAATACTACGTTCCCACGAAACCGATCTAGATTTTTATTGAGATTTCATCGAAATATTCATGAAATCTTGTTTCATATACTTGAAATATCAATAGTTTTTAACCACAAGCTCGAATTTCATTTTGGTGGGAACATATAGCGACAAATTGTTTTTGTTTTTATTTTCATTGGTGTTGGGTGTTTACACGGGATTATTTCTGCTATTACACGATAACTTTTGAGTCATTCCTTTTTTTGAAATTAAATTAGTGCAAACAGTGAGATTAGATATTTGTCTCGTTCGTATTTATTCAAATTCACCGAAATCGCACATTTCGAAATTTTCAAACTGTATGGGGAAATGTGAAGATTCGGACCGAAATGTCCGGTTCCACTCCTAAACCAAAGCGAATGCGGGGCGACGACGAATTTTTGTTGTTGTTTAGCGTTATGTATTTGTCATATTTTATACTATTGTGAATGATTCGCTGCGAATCGCTCCGCATTCGCGTTGGTTTGGGTCAGCCTTTACACTGCTAAATTAATTTATGCCAAATACGTACCAATGTGAACCGGGCCCTAGTTTGGTTTCTATTTGTTGAACACGCTCCGTGGTCAGAACTATTCACCTCGGTCTGTCAATTAGATGTTAAAACTAAACCAAATACGGGGTGTCTCCTATTTCATGCAGAATAATTTATTTAATAATATTTTTAGAAAAACAAATTGTTTCTCCCCTTTTAGATAAGAAATAAAAAAAAAATAAAAATCAATCAAAATTAAATTAAATTTTTTTGAATGAATGAAAATAACTTAAAAATACGACAACAGCTACGAGGTCATGCTATAATTTCTTAAAATCCATTCTCGAATCAATTTTTCAAATTAAGTTGTTTCGTAATAATTTTTAAAAAAATAATTTTCAAACTTTAAAGTAAAAAAAAATTAATGTTTTTTTTAAATTATTTAATTTTTTTTACATTATGAATTATAATTTCCGTAAAAAGTATTCAATACTCCTTTATTCAACACTCAAAACCAAATACTTAGATGTCGTGAAGTTTAAAAAAATCAAAAATAGCTATTGTTGTTTTATTATATTCGATAGAGATGCGCATCTGGATTACCTTTTAACACGTGCAACAAAAATGATTTTGAAAATTCCTCAATTATCTTTTTTGTACTTAAAGTTAATCCAGATCAATATCCGAATCCCGACAGAAGATAATAAAAGCCACCTTATATCTACTTTAATACTTCTAATGTGGAAATTGAGAGTTAAGTGGAATTTAAACAACAAATTGAAGTTCCGAGTGTCAAATTGCAGAAAAACTATTTTTGTATTTCGTATTTTCTTAACTATTTTTTCCCTGGAATATATCCAAAAATAATTTTAAAATTATTCTGGATGAAGAAAGGGCCACCCTGTATTATATGCAAGATGCATTGAAGATGAACGGAAATCTGAGTGATTGAAAACAATGTATAGATTAATTTTTTGTATTTTATTATAATTGTGGATGAATATTATCTATTAATTACAATTGTTTGTATACATTTTACAATTTAACAACGATATTTTTGTTTTTAGCCGAAGAATTTTAAAAACTATTTTCCAATTTTCAAAAGAAAAAAAACTGAGCTGTCAAAATAAATAAATCTCACCGCATTGCATTGTTGTTGCAATTCACATTTATTCGTCGTCACGAAGTGAAATTACAAATACAACAATGTAAACAAATGGGTTTTGGAGGGTGAAACGTACGAAAGATTGGCTTCTTGGTAATTGATATTCTCTGGTGCGTTGGACTGTCATGCCGGAAGGTCTGGATTCGATTCCCAGCCGCTGCCACCTAAAAGCAGAAATGTTTTTAAAGGTACTGCCTCTTAAGAGGAGCAGACAAATTCTCCAAGTACTTAAGTGCTTCTAATCATCTAGCCAGCCTATCGGACTCGGCAAAAAATTGTAGGTCCCTTCCATTTCTGCCCACAACACGCACACAGGAATGGTTGAGAGTTGTAAGTCACTAGGATCTGGTTCTCCATGAGTTTTTGCGCACCAAATTTATTTAAATTACCACAAACAAAATAATGGGGGTATTCATGCAACAGCAGTAGTCGTAAAACGTTGTAGGGTTGTAAGCTGCATAAATATATCAAAATTTGCATACAAATTGTGACAGAATTATATTTAAAACTTAGCAACAACGTTTACGATGGCCTTACGCCGTTGTATAAATACTCTTAATAATAAGCGTGAACTGGGCGACGGTTTCAAAACCAAGGCCATAATTTTATTTATCATTATCTTGAATTGTAAAAATATGTTTAAGGTTCAATAAATAAAGCTATTATTATTATTATTATTATTATTATTATTATTATTATTATTATTATTATTATTATTATTATTATTATTATTATTATTATTAAGCGTGAATTCGTCGTACGCATTGTAAGGTTGTAAACTGCGTAAATCTGACAAATTTACCAAACAAATTGTGACAGAATTTAGGAAGTTTGAGACTTTACAACGTTACGATGGCTTTACGCCGTTGTAATGACCCTTATAATTTTTAAATAAACTAGTTTTGAGATTTTGATTTTATATTTTATATGGCAGAATTTCGTCAACTGTTTCCATTTTTCGACACTACCTTGAATAACTTTTCATGCTCGAGTGGGATTGATGGGGACATGTGGCAATTGATTTGTTATGCCCAAAGCTATACCAATTTTCAGTCTTATCGGAATTTTGGTTAGGTCAAATGTCTTATTTGACGGGACTACTTGTGGAGCCGGCATGTAAGATATTGATAGGTAGGCTAGTTTTTTGTTATGTATTTTTGTCTAGCTTTTAAGAAAAAGGAAAAATTAAAATTAATTAAAAAAGTGGCTTTACCATTGTGAATCATGTCAGCGTTTTGTCAGCAATTGTCATCAGTGGTAGGAAAAGAGACGGATACCTTACATGAAAAATAAGTTAACATAAGGAGAAAAGATGGGTATATATAGTACCATTTCCTCACTTACTCGCATCGTCATTGACAACCGGGAATAAACACCCTGAGGACGATTAAGTCAGCCGACTTTTAATTTAAAAATTAATTTTGACATGTAATTTATATACCTATGATTTGCTAAGCTTAAGACATTGTATAACGTTAGGCCCCCTATGTACCAACAAATGTAAATTTATCATAGATCATAGTATTCATATTAGTTATAAGCCAAATTGTATATATTATGTTCAATAAAAGAAATTGAATTGAATTGACTTACTCGCATCGTTTTTTTCCATGAGCTAATCATATGAGCTATGAGCGATAGTAAAACGCGGCTAATACTAGGCACTGAACTTTTCAAAAGGTGAGATTGTTTTGTTCATCTCTGAATTTCAACAAGTTTTTAATTGTGGGTGAATTTTTTTCTGGTTTGTGTTGAATCTGGATATATTTGTTGCAAAAGTTGCTATTTATTTACGTAACCTTTGTTCTATAATTTGAGGTGAATATTATTGGAAAAGATGGAAGTAGTGACGAGAAAGAATTGAAACGGCATGATAGCCAGCGAGAAAAAATCTGATGACGTCGACTCGGGTGTTTCACAAGTGCTTTCAGCTATTAAAAAACTTCATACAGTGTGATCTTTGCTTAAGCTTAGCTTATTGGTGATTTACTACATTTTAAAGAATTTTACAAACAGCTGAAATTTGACGTTTGGGCTGTCATTTCAGTTTAAAAAATTTGTGTCGTAACCTCAAACTTATGATATGAGGCGGAAAATTAAGGAGCTCAATTGAAAATTTGTAAATAAACTGCAATAAAACCGGAGTAATTATGAACAGTATTCTGCGGCAGGGATTACAAAATGTTGCCTCTAGCTATTTAAATAATATCACCTTCCATACTAAAAGTCTTGTCCGACGAATGTCCCTTGGGAGTATGCATCTGCAGCAACAGAAAGGTACTCACAATAATTGCATACTGATGTTTTGATTCAAATCTATTCAATTTTTCATTTGTATAGAGAAAATTCTAACTTTCGATGAATTTGTTAACGGAAAACGTTCCCAAGCTGCACGCAGTATTGTTGTTCAGGTTAGTTCAGACAAATCCTTCCCAGAACTCTACACATACTGTTCCGACTTTGGTACCATTGTCGATGCACAACACTATCGAATGTACCATGAAGAAGTCCATTACATCTTGTTAGAGTTCTCTAGTGAACAAGAAGCAATGCATGCCATCGATTCGTCTTCATACAATGAGGATTTATCTGGTGTTCCGGTGCGTTCACCATTTCTCTGGTTTAAGGCATCGGGAAAGAAGAATAAAACTCAGCAATGCAACAGACCATTAGTTGTTGTAGAAGGCACTAAACAATTTGAAAATCAAGAACTTAGTGCTCTCCTGCGGGTAGCCGAAAGCATGGACGACCAAATTGAGGTGTTGCATCAAGCAACAAAGTTAAACGATTTGGGCGTTCGTTTGAGATTTTTGGCAGCACTGCAAATTGAGTCTTCGATCTCCGGAATGTTTCCTGCTGCAAATGCCCAACCGTTCGGATCGACTGTTAATGGATTTGGAAAGACAGGCTGTGATTTGGATTTGATTTTAAGATTGGACCTCGATGGCAGAGGTAAAAATAACGACTCTCGACTGGTTTATCATACCAAAGAAAACTTAACTAATGGACGATCACAGATACAACGGCAAATGGAAAGTATTGGTGATATGATGCATCTTTTTCTACCGGGAGTGTGCCACGTGAGAAAGATTCTACAAGCCAGGGTACCTATCTTGAAGTATCATCATGAACACTTGAATTTGGAAGTAGACTTGTCCATGAATAATCTGTGAGTACAATATTTTCAATATTTTTAGATTATGTTGAGAGTTAGCAAAACAGATCGATTGTAAGAAAACAATTAAAATTCCACATTTTATTTTGTTAATTCAAAAAAGCGGAAGGGGATTTCTTTGCATGAATTAAAGTGCACGGTTGGGCCCAGTCAAGTTCTGTTCTCTACACAAATCAAAATATGTTACTAAAAAGCGTAAAGACTTTTACGGAGGTGAAAATGCAGCGTATTTGCCTCATCAAAGCAAATAGTCTAAGACCCTACAGCAAATGTTTGGAATGGATGTATAACCAAAATCAGAGTATGAAGTAGTATAGGTACATGTATCGTGATATCGAATAACGAAGTCTGACAGAGGGTTTGTTTTCAGTAATTTTTTCTAAGCACAAACACAACAATATTGGCGGTCCAATTGAAGAAAGATTCCAGTAAAACAAAAAATCAACAAATAGAGCCTCCACAAAAATACCGATAGGGTTTGCTTTGAAAAGCTTATACCATGGGTCCTATTTGTCTGATCACCATAATAAACGTCATGAGACTTAAGGAAAAATGACAAAATATCATTTTTTTTTTTAAGTGAATTGAAGTGCTGATGATCCCCACTTCCACCAAAAGCTGTAAAAAACTTGCCATACTTTTGTATATGATATCACGATAATCCTTTATACTCCGATTTTGGTTATACACTCCCTAAATCAGCTGCAGGCTCTTGGTCAGAAACGTACTATATATAAAAAAGTTGAAACGCATCTTAGCCTTCTATACTTCTCGTTATGAGTATTATATGTGTAGTACTTCTTTTGGTCTTTTTGATTCTCGAAACAAATGGTTTTGAGCTTAACGCAAATTTAACGAAATGAAGTTTTCATATTTACCTTTTCAACGATTTTTTCATGAATAGGTAGACTACCTCCCAATGCAGAATTGTATTATTGTTTTATAATGCGTTTTTAATAAACATCTTGCGAACCCCATTGTCTTGAGCTTCATTTTAATTTGAGATTCAAGGAGAAAAATTCATTTTTTGTAAAGCTTATGTCGTTTTCCATTGGTTTCACTCAACAAGACACTTCATTCTGAATCCAATGGAACACAGCTTATTACTTTTTCTCAATTCTGAAGTTTTGTCCCTGCAGTGGTGAATCATTAAATAGAAACTTTTCGCTGGGACACAAAAAATGATATTGAAAACAATAATGTATCCACCCCTAACTTACAAAAAATAAGTTTTCTTTTTGTTTTTAAATTCTTTGTTTTCGAGTGCACAATTAATGGAATGGACTTTTAAAAATAATATGAACTTGCAACACAGTTTGTTTTGACATTTGAGTTTCAATGTATTAGTGGATTCTGATTTCAAATCAAGAAGAGAATTCCTCTTTTCAAAAAGAAGCAGAAAAGAATTTTTTCGCCGATGGAATGGTTTTAGAAGACTTCCGGACGCTTCGGAAGCCTTTTGGATGGCCAATGGAAAAATGATGAGTATTTGACAAAAAAAACTGGGGAATTTCTTTGAGCCTTTCTGAAATATAAACTGGACAAATTTCTATACTCTGAAATTTTTAATCGTATATGCATTACAATTAGCTTTTATCCATCAAATAGACACTCGCTAAAAAAAATTGCCCTAAAAATCTTTAAGACAGTTTAGGTCCTTGTCTGAAAATTATATTTAGGCCAGGTCCACACTATTGTGCCGATACACTCGCTACGATAAAATATTTTTACATTACAAGCATTTTACAAGCAATGAAAAGATCGAAATCCTATCAGGTATCGATGATGTGAATATACTCATTGTCTTTTGTGTATGAACATTTTATCGTATCGAGACTCTATCGATTTAAGAACTATAATGTGGATCTGGCTTTAGCCCTTCCAAGCAATATTGAGCGTTTCTCAAATGTTTAAAAACAAGTTTTCTACTTTGGAAAGTTTCTTCGTAGTCCCTCCATATCGAAAAATGAGTAAGCTGTGTAATTAATAAATAAACTCTCTGTAAACTTACTCTTATAATATGAGGCATAGTGTTGATGTATCTGAGGCTAGAGCACCATTGGCAGTACGGAGGAATTGGGTTCATGAAGTCATTTTTAATTTAACGGGAAATTAATATTTAAATTTTTAAAGTTAAAAGTTTTGTCGGTGTCTAGTAGTACCTCGTGGCATAATGGTTAGTGCGTAGGACTGTCATGCCAAAAGTCTGGGTTCGATTCCCGGCCACTGTCACCTAAAAACAAATGTTTTTTTCCGAGGTACTGCCTCTTGCGAGGGACTGACAAATCCTCCAAGAGTATACTTGTCATGAATAAGTGCTTCTCATCTAGCCGTTCGGACTCGGCAAAAAATTGTAGGTCCCCTCCATTCCTGCCAACAACACGCACACACGAATAGTAGAGAGTTGTTAGTCACTAGGCCCTGGTTCTCCATGAGATGTTGCGCCACAAAATTTATTTTATTTATTTATAAAAGTTTTGTCTTACTTAATTCACCAACAAGTTGTGGATTATCTTAAGAAACCATTTGCGTTCAATACTACTGGAAAATGTCATAGGCGTTCTATGAATGACAAATTACACCGTGATATGAGAAATCAGTTTTTCCAGGAAGTAAAAAAAACAAACTGAGTCATGTCTTAAGATCTTACACAAACAAATATTTTATTGCGGTTAATCTTAAAAAAGGTTAATTTTAATTTACAAAATAAAAAAAACTATTCGCTAAAAATGCTAAAGAAATGTATAAATGTTCTTATGTCTGCATGCACTGTGTATAGTTTTATGAATTGAAAAGCGTTCTTATCGGAGGAAAAGTTGTCACTGTTGTTGTACATAGAATAAAAAGTTTTGAAATTAAATAGCTTAACGGCGATACGCTCTGGCTTCGTCCTCCTCTTTCTTTACTGCCTGAATTAGTATCAAACTCATGACCCCGCACACCACGTTAAGCATTCCCAGAGCCATAGCCAGGCCAACAATCCACGAAGATTTGCCACCAAGGAACCATGTAAGTGAGTCCACACAACCAGAGAAAAATGCATTTCCCGTAACTGTATCGCGGCAAGATGATGGCAAAGGCTGTCTTAGATCCAAATAATCCCATGGCCCATCAGCTCCACAGCAGCCTATGTTCTCTTGAATCATTGTTAGCACATACGAAGAATATGAGTACTCCGATGTCATGACGAATCGCTTGAGGCTCACGCGCAACAGTGGTTGCAAACTAGAATGCATTGTGCTGAAGTTCAGTAAAAATGCTGATCCTAATATTGTTAGCAAGAATCCGAAGATTTGTGTTCCAATAAACACCCACAGTGCAAGTATGTTCTCCATAAGAGCACTGAGACATCCTAAGAAAGCAACGGCCATCATGACCACACCCAATGCAATCAAAATGTAGATTCCGATGTAAAAATTTTCTGCTTCAAGAATACTAAGCCATTCACTAAACCCAGGTTCGGCCCTGATCCAGATCGTAAGCGCAAATAATGACGTCGCTATAAGCCATGCCACAACGTTGAAACAGAAAAGAGTGTATTTAACACATCCTATTTGTTTCTCCAACTGATTCTCTTGTCGACCGTATCCCATTTTAACTTATTTTAAGGATTTATCGTTTTCGTTGTTCGTTATTAAAAAAAATATAATTTCCTTCTCGCGAGGTAAACCTTTTCAAAGTGTAAAAGTAAACCACACCTGTCGTATTATTTCTGAAATATCATAGCACAAAATTGTTAGATAAGATAAAAAGAGCTGTGCATGATAAGTGGCTATAGTCACCTTAATCATGTTGTTATCTTTGAAATTTTATGTTTGTATTTCATTGTTTGTGTTTTCGTTATTGTAACACTGAGGGAAATAATCAGGTGCGGATCCATAAATTCAGTTTGGAGGGAGTAACGTTACTCGATACAAGAAGGTCAGGAACACGAACAAATAAAGTACATTCAAAATATAAAAGCCATCCTAGTGAAAAAAAAAATGCAAAATTAATTTCAACACGATAGTAAGTAACCATACGTTTTCTACTGACCCAAATTTTATAATGTAATCTAATTGAGGCATATTAGTAATCTGCATATGCTCATTTTGGTCAACGTATTTTGAACAGTTTGCTTATAAGGCGGTCACTAGGAAGGTTTGGTTTCCATTTTGGCAAGCATGCATTTTCTCTGTTTATATAATTTTTGGCAGTTATGAAAATTTAGATACAAAACTTGATAAAATAATTGAAATACCGGTTCAACAATGTGAAACCAAAAAGACCGAACATGACCACCCAGCCCTCCAACTAGATACGCGTTTGCACCCACTAACTTATTATAGATAATGAGCGATAACTGTAAAGTACATACATGTGGATTGCCAAACTGAGTCATGAGTATATGATTTGATAAGACTTCCTATGGCAAACAAAACATTTTTTCACCACCTCCGTTAAGCAAGGTGTTTTCTTGGAAAGCTGGAGTGAATATGTTTATGGAAAAGCTTTTGCGGAGTGTCTCGCTACAAAAATTATGAGTAAAGTTTTTACTGAACATTCGGTTTATTTGTGTGAGGACAAGGTTAAACCACAATCCAACAGTCAAATCCAAGTTAACGCACTATTTTGTCACATTTGAATGAGAGAGTTAAAGCAGAGCTTTCTTATTTTTAACAGTTTGTATGGATTCGTACGGAGAAATCGAATATTCAATTTCGAAATGGAACATGTCTGAAATTTAAAATGCCCAGGAAATCAAAACAAAAAAATTGTAATTTTCTAAAGTAATTGAAAATCTATAAAATGTATTTGTGAGGTACCTTTGGAGATCGAACATTACAGAAATATTTGATGCTTAACGTCATTTGGTGTACATTTTTTATATTTATTTATAAATTAGATTTGCCCTTTTCGAAATCTTTCTAATCTTCTTTTGAAGCCCTCTTACGTTTGTAGTGTTTTAATTCGAAAGAAACAACATCTCTATACAAGCCATGACAATAAGAGTGGAATAAATACTAAAAATTAACTTTTCATGAGCATAGTAGGTGCAGATAGGCATTAAGATAAGATTGATATGAAAAACCATTGATTTTCAATTGATCTACACTCGAGTTAAACTAGATTATTATTTGATTCGTTTTCAAGTCAGCTTTAAATTTAAATGCTTTTTTAAATCAAATCCCCGGATTTTGTTATTGTGGCTGATAAATTATCATTTTAGCCATTTGAATTTAATGAAGTGCTTTGTTTGTTTTCTCTCAACTAGCATTGACACTACTTTTCCAAACGACCTAGACTCGTTCCTGAATTGTTGTAAAATCTCCGCATCGTTTATTTTATCCTTTTCTTAACTGTTTTAAAGACTTACTCAAGTTGAATTTGAATACCTTTCTTTCTTTTTAGATCCGGTTTCTATATGTCCGAACTACTATACATGTTTGGGGAAATGGATAAACGTGTACGGCCGTTAACGTTCTGCGTTAGAAAATGGGCGCAGTCTTGTGGACTAACAAATCCATCGCCAGGCCGATGGATAAGTAATTTTTCCCTGACTTGCCTTGTAATATTTTTCCTGCAAAGTATGAAGAATCCTCTCCTCCCTTCCATAAATCTACTGATTAAATCTGCCACACCACAAGATATACGAGTGACAGAGGACGGTATAAATTGCACGTTCCGTCGAGACTGGCGAGAACTTCCGTTTAAGACGAAAAACACCTCCCTGACGAGTGAGTTGCTTCTTCAATTCTTTGAATTCTACTCCCAATTCGATTTTGCAAATCGAGGGATCTCATTAAATGAAGGAAAAGCCGTTTCGAAACCAGATCATGCGGCATTGTACATAGTTAATCCACTGGAACAATTATTAAATGTGAGTAAGAATGTTAGCCTAGAAGAGTGTGAGCGAATACGAATAGAGGTCCGTAATGCTGCTTGGGTGCTCGAATCTGAAGTGGAAAACCAATCACTGCCTGAAAATGATCAACTTAAAACAGACTGGGGTGTATTAAATTTGTTTAAAACTCCAGAACACGCCATTATTCGGCCGAATATGTTCTTCAAACAGCGAATGGTTGAAGTGAGGGAGTTGTTTAATGATTCAGAAGCGCGGACTGCGCCAATGCCGGGTGTAGAATTCAAAAACAGGTCTGTTAAACAACACATACAAAGTGTGAAGATACAGGCCAAAGGTGATATGAAACAAATGCGATTGAATTTAGATACTGAGAGTTCCAAGAGAAGAAGAAGGTGAAAATAGTGACAATTTTTGTTATTAAGACAAATAATATTTAAAAAAAAGTTTGAAATAAAAAGTTATTTTCAAAGCAAAAATGTTTTCTTTCAGGTATTCGCGTAGTCTAAAGAAGATCAAAAAAATCGTTGACCCCTTTTTTGTTTGCATAACGCAGTTAGTGTGCACATGAGAAAGATGTGCCTAGTTTGTTGTGCGGGATTATCTTTCACCGCATGTGTATCGATTGTTTGGTCAAGCATGACCAAAAATATTCTACCTTTTAATGCGGTCGATGGTTAAAGAGAATTAAAAAGTTTTAGTATTGATGGATGTGTGTTTGTAACTTTTGTAAAATTTGAAAGCAAAAACAAATGCATACAGATTCTTTTATACCAACTGCTTCCACATGATTTTTTGGACTCAAAATTACCTATGCATTCTGTTAGGCAAGACCAGGTTGACAACTATGTGGTATGATTATCAAATTGATAATTTCATCCATCACACCACGTTATACAACCACGGTGCTTGTGTAAACCCCTCTAATGATCTTTTTTATGCTTTTATCTTTCAACAATACACCAGGCGAGCATGCACCAGCAGTAGGTATTTGGTTTTTGTGTAAATATTGCAAAAGTCAATCATGCGTAAAAAGGTAGCTCAGCCCTGTCCTACTCATAGAAGTTAGGTTCCGCCTTCAACTAACGTTAGATTTTAAGATCAAGTAATGCTTCTCTGTATTGTTTTTTTTTTCTTGGATAAGCACAAAGGAGATGACGTATAGGAGATTTTTTCTCTTTTCATCATTGGCTTACTTAATGATTGCTTGATCATATGACCGAAATTTCCGTTCTTTTAAAGCATCGGTGGTTAAGGAGATTTAGTTTCAGAGAATATCAAGTAATTGATATTCTCTGTTTAGTTTCAGTATATATCAGTATCTTGATAAATTTGACAGCAAACATAAACACGAACAAGACCGCTCATGTTTTGTGTCAATATTTTCCATATGATGGTTAAAATATAATTTCACTTCTTTCCGCTTGAAAAAAAAAATTACAATGAGCTTCAAGGCAGTTGCAAACTTTTTGATATCAACCCACTGCCACGCCTTCTTTTCCTATATTTGAGTTTTTTCGTTAATATGTTGCCCTGGAGAGCTTAAATTTTGTAAATTAGCTGTCTATCTAATCTATACCCTCAGATTCTTTTTTTGCGTTTTAAAGGAATCACCCTTACCCCATAGTTAGTACCTTAAAGTGAAAATAGGGAGACCAGGGAGATGAAAAAAAATCTGAACAAATTAGGAATTTTTGTTTGTAGAGACATTTGATACTTATCCATCTCGGAATATAAGGACCACCCTAATGTACACACATTATGTATGTTATTTCTTAGAGAACAACTCTGAATGGGGTATCTGTAAAGTAATGAGTTGTGCTTTGTCTGCATTTCAGGACCTCTGGCAAAAAAAAAAACACACTACAGATATACAACATGTTTAACTTTTTTTGTCGTTTTTCCTACCTGCAATCGTGGAATATTGTTTTTAAATGAAATTTTTTTAAATATTGTTTTGGTTCGAGCCAAGTCGGTAGAAAACGATAATTAGTTCACAACAAGGAATATTGTGTAATTTGTATAGGATGTAAATTGAACAATAGATTTCGATTAACGTTTCTAGAAAAACACTTACTTAAAAACAATCTTCAAAAATGTATTGAAGGTAGTCTAGGTCCAATAACAACGAGAGGTATGTCGTTGGATGGGTATTTTTATGATTACAATATTCACTATGGCAGTTCATTTCAAATCACTGTGTGGAAAAAGGTATTCACTAACCAAGTTTTTGTTTTGGTGCATTTTAGTATGGAAAAATTGTATAGGATGGATGATCAACCCAATAATAGTAAGATACTCGTTGAAAAGGTATTTTTATGAATTTTCTGCACCATTTTATTTAAAATCAGTATGTCGAATAGGGTATTCGCTGTTAAAGTTCATTTTTGTGAAAACAAAACTTATGTGCCATGGGTATATGTGTGTTTAATAAATCTCTTCCGAACAGAAAATTAAAGTAAAGATTAGAAAAGTTTGTGTGTTCCATGAGTGAAAACCTTGCCCCAACTTGCTCTACATTCTGTCACTTTGTTTTCCATGAAGTATTTCAGAACAGTTTAGAACAAAGTCCAGTTTATATGTGCTCTGAATTTTCCCCAGTTTTGCTGTCAAAAACTAAGCAAATAAATCTTTGCACCGTCAGGTCAGTTACCGCTCCTGATTTATGTAGCCAGTTAGCAATTATATTATATTATATTAATTTTATATTTTGTAACGAAATGGTAAATAAAATCACTTAAATTAAACTAACTAACTAACTGTAGCCAGTTTATATTTCTTGAGACATCTCTGGACATCTACGTTTGAGATGGAGCAAGTGAGTGAGAAATGTCAAAGTACCAGCTCATTTGTTTATTTGGGATAATTAAAATCGAATATTTATCACAGAAGTACTTTTCTTATATTTTTGGACTTAACGTAAAGAAAAATACATAAATGAATATAAAAAGTGTGAATTTAAATGGAAAATAAATGCAGACAAATAACAATTGAAACATTTTCAAATTTGAAATAGCAGCGTTGAATTTTCACTAATTGAAAAGTGTCGTTTTTCATTTGTGAACGGACCTATATTTTCTAAAAATATTACTTGTTCATTTTTTAATTAAAACAAAACATAAAAATATTAACAATATTATTAAAAAAAATATAAAACGGCACTTTTCTAAGTAAGTTAAACTTTATCCAAAGATCCAAAGTGAACTGTGCGACTTTGTAAGGGCCACCAATAACTTAATTTGCCACAGCAAAGCACAGGGGCGACAATATGATGATTTAGATCTTTTTCTCTGCATATGGCCTCGGTTCTTATCATAGAATTAAAGAAATAATGGACAGCTTCACATATAAAGATATCCCGATTCAAATTCTTGTTTAACCGGCCCAATCACTTAACTTAAATCCTATTGAGAATCTTTTTGAAATACTCAAGAATGGAGTCCCTGAACAACATATCCGAAATAAAATGAAGCTTCTTTATATGTACATTATGGGAAAAATGGGAAAACATCCCACCCCAGCAATGTGGTTAAGTTATTCAAAATAAGGAATATTACACCAAATATAAAAAAAAATTGCTTAAGTTTTTCACAGTAATATTTATGAATTTTTAGTTATTTAATTTTTAATATATGAACAATGATTAAAGACCAGGGCCCACTATACACAGTTTACCAGCGGCGTATACAGCTCCATTTCTTGGGGGGGGTCATACCAAAACAAAAACCCAATTCAGTTCTTATAAATTTATTAATTAAAAGACTGATCCACGGTTTCCATTTTTTTCGCTTTTTGTACTTTTTTTTTTATTTCTGCTGGTACCACAAATGTTACCATTTTTTTTTTTTTAATTATAAAGAGTTGGGGTCGAAATTTTATCAAGGTCAAAATTCGTTTTGCAAAACTTTTCTTTCAAAATTTTGTTTCTCAATATTCTCCAAATTTCGTTTACATTATTTTGACAAAATGAAGAGAAGTTTGGAAATTGTAAAAAGGGCGTAATTTTTCTTCTTTTTTCAATTACCTTTTAATCATCTTAAAATAAAATACAGTAAGACGCTCGATATAGTGAGGTAATAAAACCAGCCTGTTTACTCTTTCGAGATTGTTAACTTTTTCGCAAGCTTTCAATGAGGTTTAAAAAAAAAGAAACACTTGTTTAGTGTCCTTAAGCAATGTTGAATTCTTTCGGGACATTTTTGTAAAAAAAAAAATGTTTTTATATATAATTTTGTGTGTTCAATATAGTTTTCTTAGATTTATTAAATCAAGCGTCTACTGTATTTTTATTTGCTGACAAAGTTTAAACATTTTTATATTAAGGGTATTCATGCAACTTCGATAAACCGTAGATAGGTTTACAAACTTGTTAAATTTATCTTTTGGTTAATGAACTGTCAAATTTTGTATGGGAAATGATTCGCACAATTTTGTTAAAGTGATTTTGTTCGTAAAATTAACCAAACTGGTTAAACTTATCCAAACGTCATTGTTACATTTACTCTGATTGAATTACCTAGCATTTAATCAAATGTATAACAAAGGTCGTTCATGCAAACTTCTTACACAATTTGTAAACTTACGACGTTGTATGAATTCCCTTATTATTTTCTGTGTAAAACACAAATTTTGTAGAGCTGAGTTTTGGAAACAAAATTTTGATCCACTCCCGAATTTTAATATGATCTTAATAGTAACTGTTAAATTCGTGTTTAAAAGTCAGACAAGAATGTATGATTAGAGTTTTTGTTGATTTCATTCAAACATTCCAAGCAGAGCGATGTATTTAAAGTTACGTTGCGTTGGAATGAAATTAACAATAGAAAAAATATCGAACTAAAAATAAAAATGTCGACAGGTTAAAAAATCAATTTATATCAACTTTTTTTCTATGTACTAAATATTGGGAAGAAATATCGAAAACTCGATAAATGTCGATCCTTTTCTCGACTTTCTTTTTAGGCTGCTGACTTTTTGTCTAAGTTCGAAGCTAAAAATTTTATGAACTAGTAACCAAAATAGGTATTCTTACATGCAAAAAAGTCGATATAAACCGACATTTCAACTAGTTAAATCGCCTTTTTTGCTGGTAATTCGTACGTAACCTATACTGAAACATGTTGTAACTGGGTTTGAGTCCGAACGGCCCTGGTGTATGGAATACGGTTTAAAGTAAAATTTTTGTTTTTCATTGTAATATTCGTATAATATCGTCTGTTAGTGTTTTTTTATCCATTCATTCATTTATTTTTTTTTATTGAAGATGATTTCCTTGATATTTTGAACAAAATTCTCACAAAATAAGTAAGTTAGGTTAGGTTAGGTTAAGGTGGCTGTCAGGAAAACTGCTGACACACTTAGGCCAGAATAGGTCCATTGTGATACCACATAAAGAATGTGAGGTAATCCTCGTTAATTAAACCAGTTGGAGCTTTTAATAAAGCGATGGAGACTGTGAATGTCGATTTTATTTAAGTCACTGGGATCATTAAAGAAAAAATTTCCTAAGTGTGTTTTGCATCTTTGAGAAAGAGCAGGACATGAGGGAAGAAGGTGTGGGATAGTTTCTTCCTCCTCCTCTTCCATGCAGCTTCTGCAGAAATCATTTGAAAAAACACCGAGTCTATTGGCGTGTTTACCTATGAGGCAGTGTCCAGTAATGACACCAATTGTGGAGCTAATATGCAATCTACTCAGAGATAACAAACATTTCGATCGCTTCGGATCCAGTGTTGGCCAGATCTGTTTTGTCGCCAGACAAGTAGTGATACCTGTCCATCTGCTGTATGTCATCATCATGGAATCTTGCTTAAGCATAAATTTACATGTTGCTATCGGTATTCCAATATTCATCTTGTAAGGTGATATTGGTGTACTGGTTCCTATCCTGGCGAGTTCATCGGCTTTACAGTTGCCTAGAATATCTCTGTGTCCCGGCACCCAGAAAGGTGAATGTTGAACTGATCTGCCATCTCCATTAGAGATGATCGACAGTTTCGTGCAGTTACGGAGTTTGTAGAAACAGATCCTAGTGATTTAAGGGCAGCTTCGCTATCTGAGAAGATACGGATATTCAAAGTAGATATTACGTTTTCTTTGAGCAAGATAAAACTTCTTTTATCGCCAGGATCTCCGCTTGGAACACGCTACAATGATCAGGCAGACGGAAGGAGAGACTAATGTTTAGTCGTTCTGAGTACACGCCGCCACCTACCCCCTCTCCGGTTTTTGAGCCATCCGTGTAGAAGTGAATTGCTTCATCTCTCAAGAATTCATTATCTTCCCAAGTGGATCTTGTTGGAATTGTTACTTGAAAATTTTTGCCAAAAAAACCGGCGGAGGGATGGTGTAGTCGGAGTGTTTAAGGACTGATTCGAATTTGTTCAGAATGATAGTGTGGCCAATAGAGTTATTGCACCATTGAGAAATGGCTCTGAGACGAATAGCTGTATTCGCCGCCACTTCTTTAGTGTATATATCGAAAGGTGTGATGTTAAGCAGTGTGTCTAACGCAGCGGAAGGTGTCGAACGGAGAGCTCCGCTGATACACATGCAAGCCGATCTCTGTACTTTGCTTAGATTTTCACGATAAGTTATTTTATCTAAAGCAGTCCACCATACTGCCACCCCATAAGTGAGTATCGGTCTGATGACCGCTGTGTATATAGCAAGTGAGTGATATGTGGTGACAAGCCCCATTTGTTTCCAATAGCTTTTTTACTGGAGAAAAGTGCCACTGTGGCCTTTCTAATTCTTTCTTGTATATTTGGTTTCCAGCTCAACTTTTTGTCTAAAATCAGACCCAGATATTTAGCTTGATCTGAGGAGTTAAGTGGAATACCATTTATTGATGGAGGGTCTATATTCGGAATTTTATATTTTCTTGTAAGGAGGACAGGTTCAGTTTTGTGGGGATTAACACCTAGTCCACATTTGTCTGTCCATTCAAATAGTTTGTTGAGAGCGGTTTGCATTAATTCTGTTATGATTTGAAGATGCTTTCCCGATATTGCAATGGCAACGTCATCAGCATATGCAATAACTTTGAAACCATCCGCTTCTAGATTGATTAATAGGTCATTAATTACGATGTTCTATAAGATTGGGGAATAAGTAAGTTAAACCGATCAAAAACATTTTTGAAAATACTTTAAGAATTAAAGAGTGTATATCTGCCAAAAACGTAGATCTACCAAATTGATTTTGAATCAAAAAATACATCATAATCTTAACCAAAAAAAAATTGTTTAATTTCGACAATAAAACCCCAATAGTATAATTCGGGCATTGACTTGTAAATGTTGATAGGAGAAGGTAAATAAACTTTACCAATAATGAGTAGGTAGCCTATTCCTAAGCTATAAAAAATATTTTTTTTTTAAATTATATTTTAAGATTGCAAATATTTTTGCTTTTCTTATTATTTTTTGCGTATATCTTTTGAGTTCTCGGGGGGGGTCATGACCCCGTGACCCCCCCCTTGTATACGCCGTTGCAGTTTACAGGTGCTATGAAATATCAAAGTCTGGCAAGCTTCTTCCATATGGCGCGCCCCAAGATGAAGGACCATTCCATGAGAGCGACCAACAAACGACGAATAAACGAATGAAAAAGTAGAACATAAAGTTTTAGGTAGAACATAAATACTTAAGTTTCATATCAGCAAACGGGGTTTAAATGTCTTAAATCCCGTTTCTATCGTTTATTCGGCGTTCGTTGGTCACTCCCATGTGTATAGTCCTTAACTGTCGCGAGTCACACTGAGGTTGTCTTCCAACAGTGTGTGCCACTAGGGTCGCGGTCTTCCTCTACTTGGCGGTGGACAAAAAAATATTTATTTTTTTGTGTCAATATTTAAACCTGCGTAAGTCAATTTTATGAAAAAAAACAGAATCAATTTTTTTTCTCATTTTATTGTTGTTCAATTGTTGTTGTGTTCCTTTGTTTTTTGTTATATTTTACAGAAAATACGCTTACGAATAATGAAATTTTTAAATTTATATTTTATTTTAATATTATTTTTTTTATTTAATTAAGGTTTTCTCTCTCCTCTCAACCCGAACTTTTTAAACAACACAAAATTAAGAGAACCAAAATATGAAGATATTTAAAATATTTTTATATAAAAACGAAATTACTCTATTTGCGTATAAATAGAAATTTTCTTTTTAATATTATTTATGTATAAATTAAATGTATGTGTAGTGTATTCATAACTCAAAATGATAATGTAATTAAATATATCATTTTTTTGTTTGTTTTAATTTGCTCTTAGATTTGTTTTTCGCATTTTGTTAAGTTTGTTTGCTTTGCTTTTTGTTTTTGATATTGTTTTATATAATTAAGAAAATTTATTAAGAACTAGTAAACAGAAAAGAACAAAAAAGATTGCTAATTTACAGAAAAATAATAAAAACAAGTTCTGGCAAAGATTCATAATCTTCCACAACAATCGTACGTATATAAAACTTTGGTAGAGATATACAGTGACGGAAACTTAATTTATTTAAAATAAAATAACGTTTTTAGAGGAAAGCATAATAATTATATTAGGAGTCCATTTAACAGTAGAATTTGTTTTTATACACAAAATTATTTACGAATATTTTTTTTATTTACTCTTGTTTTACTTGTTCTGTGGCATTTGTTTTATTCTCAAGTTTTATATGTATTAATTCCAAATTTAGAATGAATTTGAAAAAAAAAACAATAGTTTTGTTTTTAAAACGTCCTCTCTTCTTCTATTTTATGGATAATTTTTTTTAATCTGCTAAGATGAAACACTTTTAAACGAGAGGTCCTTTAATGTTGTTTAACTTGTTTGTTTTTGTTAAAATATTGAACAGTTTAGTTAAAAGGAAGCAAAGGACTGTTTCATTTTTTTTATTTAAGTTAACTTAATATTAAAATCAGAGACACAAACGCTCACGTTGCTTTAGCAAAAGAAGTAAATAAAGAAAACCTTTTCAATAAAAAACAATTTTTTATACATCAATACAATTTCAATATATGCGATCTATAAGAATAGTTTTTTCTCCCGTCCCATTGCGCATTTCCGGGTTTTCCTTTATTTAAAAACTACGTTTCCTTTTCATGTATGTATCTGTTTATTGCTCGTTTAGGATTTTCAATTTATGTTTTTAATGATGGTTTTTTGGCCTAAATAAAATCTCATCTGAACCAGAGTTTAAGTCGAAGAGCATCTACACCGTTCAAATAGTATCGAAACAGTCTTTTGTCACGGACAAAACCTAGATTTTCGTAAAGACGAAGTGCAGGTATGTTGCGCATTTCGGTTTCGAGAACTACCTCGTCGGCGTTATCTGCCAACATTGCCTGAAATAAAACGAAACAAAAACTGTTTTAGTACACTCTAATCTTTGTTGTACAAAAAAGTAATATTTAACTTCTGGGAATGTTAAGCGTTGATTAATAAGAATTTATAAAAAAGTCTTATTAATTGACACGGTAACTTCCGAGAAGTTTAGTAACTTTAAAATGATAAATGTCTGCGAAAAGAAAAGTTTAAAATTTCATATTATGTATAACTCAATTTTTGTGGATGAAAACGGGTTTGATATTAGGGATTTGTAGACATACTCCTTGCGGATTATCTTCTACGCTAGCCACTGTATACCATGATCACCAACTCGTAGTCCGCTAAGTCACGGTTTAAGGAATTTGATGAAGAACATAGTATAGAAGCTACCGAAGTTCGTTTTAGAGCCATTTTGTCTTTGATACTCAGTTCGGAAAGGTAGCAAAAAAATTAATTTACAAAAAAATGCTCTCACAAATGATGCAGCCTCGGATAGTTTTGAGATAACTACTCATTAATGACAAAATTAATTATCGAACGTTCAATTTGTGGCACAACTTTGAGTAAAATGTTGCGCTGTTCTTTATTTATCTACATTATGTATATTGGGTCATATTCATAGATGTTGTGTAAGCTGTTTTTGGGAAATCTGGAGTTTATCTAATTGAAGCTTCATCAGATAAACTCCAGTTCTGTCGGGCAACAGCTTAAACAACATCTATAAATTAGCCCCATTTAATTTTTTTTTAAATAATGAAAGCTACCGCAGATATCACTATTACCACTGATAAAAGAGTAACTTAAGTATCTGTACTATGGGAGCGGTACGTTATCTCGTAAGCCGAAATTTTTAATAACAAAATTTTAAATCTCGCACCAAAGAATCGCGAAAATTCAAGTCTCAAAGTCTATTGCACACGGCCTTTACAATATATTTTTTTTGAGAACTCTATATTCATTTCATCATTGTATGATGAAACTCAAATTATTTTCTAGTTTCAGGCCAAATAAGATCAATGCAATTTACATAGGTATAAGAGATTGCAATTGGATATAAAACCTCTATATTTTCTCTTGTTCTCTTGACAAAAATTGAAAAATCAACAGTAGCAATTAATAACTAACCGTGTGGTCTAGAAGTAGATAGGCATCGCTATTTATATATTTTACAAAAGGTGAATATCTCAAAAAATTTAATTGCATTGCAACGAATACATTTTTGAATCCATTGGATATGAAATTCGTACATTCAACCAATTGATTAACTGGTTTTTAAGTAATCGTTGGAGCCGATATCCGTCGTTTTTTAAGTAAAGCCACTACTCGCTGTCAATTAGTAGGCCAACTTTCGAAAACTCCAAAAGGAATAATTTTACAGGTAGGTTGAAGGGTTCTAAGACCTTAAATATAAAATAGCAAAAAAAAAAAAAAAAACAACTCACCTCAATGGCCTTTTGCACGAGTGTTGTACCGATTTTCAATTTCCTATACTCCCGTCGAACTGCCAGCATTGCAATGTAGCCCCTCTTTACATTCATGTGCATGTCCAATTTGCAGACAATAGCTCCAACATACTCGTTGCCATGAGCAGCCAAGAAGCACAGCTTCGGCCAATTATATATGAAGTACCGATAAGTGTAAATCGAATAAGGCTCCGATAGTTCAGCTTGAATAAGACGCATTATATCCTAAAAATAGAAACAAATATAATTTATGCATATTTTTCTCTATAATAAGTAGCGCACCGTAATCAAGGAGATAAGAAATTCAATAATAAATTGCCTTAAACTTAGTGTAACAATTCTCAAAATGTATTCAACCGATTTCGATGAATTTTATATGAAAATGACTATTTTCTCAATATGTAATTTCTTTTTGCAATCTCTTTTTCTTCTTCCCCAAATTTCGAGTCGATTGATCGAACTACTGATGAATTGTAGTTGACGTTTTGTATTTACATATTAACCTATCTTTTTTTAAATTATACATATATAGTCTATAGCTTATGGTGGGACATAGCTCTACGTCCCACAGTAAAAAAGTGGTAATTTATTTTTGCTCTGCGTGCGATATCTATGTAAATATACGAGTACTATCTGTGATTTTACACTGTGGATATTTAAAAAATAGTAAATTTCAATTGATTTTTAGCTACTTTCATTTTTGGAGGGGTTTCGAATTTCGCTACAGGAAAGTATATTGTAATCTGAAATTGATGATTTCATTTTTTTTCTTTAGGTGCCAATTGAAGATAGCTATCATTAAAACTCATCATCGATTTTAAAACGCTTTTAGTATAAACTTTAGTTCAGCAGAACAATTGAACCTAGTTCAAGGTTTAAACGAGACTGTGAAAGTAAAATTAGTGAATGATAGTTACCTTCATAGAAATAAGTTACTTATCTAAATAAAAATAATTTATATTTGAGTGGAAAGCTTATGTAGCTAGTGCTCTTTACTGTATTAGCATATAATTTGTAATTTTATGTTAATAAATAATAATACAAATATTTTGGCTCTATGAGTTTTATTATTTAATAGATTGAACTACTTTTCTTGTTTGTTTGTTTAATTTTAGGAACTAGTGCCATTAAAGACTTGTAGAATATCTTTCATGACACTAGTTGCTAAATAAAAATTAATCAAACAAACTACTTTACCGATGATCATTAAAATATTAAGGCTTTTCATGTGGAAGGTTGGGCTCATTTGAGATTTGTTTGGCTAGAAATATTACTTTAGTCTTGAGCTTTATTTCTCCTTCAAATCAATAATATTGATTTTGAAAATGCTTAGTTTGAAATGTATACAAGTTCTCACAAACTGGGGTCTTCGCAAAATGTATGCTTAACCTGAAATAAATTGCAGAAGCGCGTTGGGGGGGGGGGGAGGTGTCAAGATTTGGGGGAAAAAGCAACTTACAATGGATTGTGTTCTTTCACCCATGGTTATGTGGGTCTAATGCAATATTTGAACCTAATAGAGCTCTTATGTCATTTAAATATTTAAGTAGAAGCTTTTTTAGTAATCTTTTACTTCTGCTAAAAAATGAGATATTATGTTAAATTGTGTAACGAATTGTTGTTGAGGGCAACACTACGAAAAACATCTTTCTAACAGACAGTATTTGGGTGGAGAAATAATATGAACTCAACCTTTATTTAATAGAATTACAAAAATTTTTCTAAGAAAATGCGGGACTGTAGAAAAACTTAAACATGAATTTTAAGAGTAATTTTAATAATATCAAATTTATCAGATTTGCCGAAAAATACAATAAAGAAAATTTGGTATAGTACAAATATTCCAAATTAATTTTGTTTGAATGTGAGCACCGAAAAAAGCACACATTTAATATAAATATTTGAAAAAGAAAATGGTTAGAAATGTAGCTTCGTTCTCACAACTTTGGTATCAAGTTAGGTCTGCACACTTTGTCAGATAATGTAAATTGACTTTAGTATTAATTGTAGCTTTTTCGATTGTTTTGCGAGGCTTTGTTGGAAAAAGTTAAATTATATTTATTATTATGACCTTTTTTAACTTTCGTATTCTTTCTCATTTATTTAATTAATTTTTCAAGGGAAGCTCCAGGCCCAGTTACTGGCAGTCAGAGTGGCGTTAAGAAGGATTTGTTTAGCGGTGGTTGGTGTTAGCAAAATATTTCCTATTAATAAGTTATTTAAAGAATCATATATTTTTCCTGCAGGTGATCGCAATTTGAAGTAAACCAACAAAACAGAAAAAACAAAAATGTTAATGCGACATCAATTGAAGTTTCTAAACAACAAGTTATTTTATGGAACAAAGAATAACGGTGAGTTTTGCTTTCAACAATATTATATTTATTTGGAAATACTGAGCCTAGTTCTCACCTATCATATAATGAAAAATTAATGGATTCCACACCACAACGTTTTAATTGCCATATCAGTGATATGTTTGAGTGTGAAAAAGGAAGGCAAAAAGCTGACGAAATATGAAAATTTTTAACATTTACGACATGGTTTTAGTTTAAAATTAACGCTGTAGAATGTAAAGGTCAAATTTTCCACTTACGATTTTCTATGAGTCTTAAGTAGTAGTATTAGAGCTAAAAATATTTTTGTTCCACAACTTATTTACAATTCAAACAAAGTATAGTCCAAACTTTTAAGGCCAAAAAAACCAAGAGTTAAATGTGGTATCATTTATTATGAACGACTTAAGAAGCGGAACTCATAAGAATTACTCGTTCATAATTATAAAACATTTTCTTCTTATCCTTTAAAAATATTATCCATTAATAACTTATTATCGCAGCATACTCAAGTGAATTAGTCTCTTTCTGACCAATAAGTACGCGAAAAACCCAAATTACAAATGCTTTTAAAAACAAAACTATGGATTGAATTTATAAACAATGAAAATCGACAGTTGAGATCACATCACACTGACCCAAATATATACTGTGAGCGTCAAAAAAGTGTACAGCATTGAAGTGCATTTTTGAAACTCTGTTGAAGCATATTTTCGATCTTTTAGTAAAAAGCCATATCTTATTTTTTAAAGCGGTTTATCTAGAATGAATGAATGCAATATGAAACTTGAAAAAATACTGTAGACAAAATTCAATTAAAAGAGAACAAAAAATAGTTAATTTTTATGGCGTCAAAAGAAAGTGTACACTATTCAATTAAACCGAAAAACTCAAAACCAATACCTCGTCTGGTTCTCTTTTGCCTTTAGGACAAGTATCTATGCGATTGGGAATAGACTCTCCTAGCTTTCTTCTCAATTCGGCTGAGATTTTCTTTCCACTCCTCACTTTGAATTGAATATTGTGCATGTTTGCTGAAAATGTCCCTCTTTTGGATCTATTTATCCTGATAATCTCACAAATGCTCGATAAGGTCAAGGTCTGGGGATCGTGGAAGGTGTTCTAATTGCTAAACAGTAGCAGGGCGTATCCATTCTTTAAAAAACTCGATGTGTGCTTTAGGTGGATGTCTTGTTGGAAGACCCATTAACAAGTTAACCCCAACTTCACAGCACTTCACGACAAATTGGCTCTTAAAATATAAAGGTAATCTTTATTCCTCATCGTGCTGGATTTATAAAATAAAGACGAGGTTTTAATCATCCCAGTCCTACTCTGTATGGAGAAAGAGCTCTATTGAGATATAATCAAAAGTAGCTGGGTTGTTCGGAAAGGAAAATTCTTTAGATGATTTTTTTGTCCCCTATGTATCACATCGCGTGAGGAGAAGAGCAAAGGTGTAGCTCCAAGATCTGCCCAGCTTTACCAAAAAGAAAGAATACAGCGGCTGAGATATCTGCAGACTTGAAACATAAGCGCAACGACAAGCTATTAACACGAGTCTTCACTGACCGAAAAGGCAGCAGGAAAGAACCCCACTAAAGGGGGAGGGGGGGGGGGGGGGGGTGGTCTTAACTAATTACGTGCGTACCGGATTGCACGTACTGTGGCTGAAATTGTTACTAATCGTCTTTAGACATTTTTCTATAAGACTTAAATGGATTAAATACGTAAAATTATTTATAATTATTATTATGTAGATACTCGTATATATTAATTTTCATGTTATTAGAAGGAATCCAGAATATTGTTATAGGAAATACTAGAAAATGATCTCATAGAAAAAAGATCCCACTTTACTGATGTGACAACACCATGATTAGATCAAAGCAGATTGCAATTTAACTGGAAAACTGAAAGACCAATTGGCTTTAAAACAAATCGAAACAATTTTTGTTTTTCTTTTGTTTGGATTTTGATTTGTGATAAGATTTCAAGATGAGGGGTATAAATCGGATTGCATTTAAAATATGTTACTTACATGCATCTGTAGCTCGGACTCATATTCTTTGTATTCGATTTGGATATTTTCTAAGTTGATGGCAGGTTGTGCGATGACTGGTGATAGCTGTTCTTGGTCAATCTTCTTATTGGAGTCCACATCAGCCTTAAGTGCTTGTGGCTGTGGTGAAGGAGTTCTTCTACTGCTAGGATGGGTGCAGCCATTGCTTAAGCCAGTGGTACTGGCCTTTGCCCCCTCCTCCGGTTCTTCAACTTCTTCATCATGGGGCTCTTTCTGGCCATTGCTGTGACAGCTATTGCTTCCCTTAGGATTTCTACTACTTTTACTAATATTGCAGTCACCATTTAATCTGGGCTCATCATGTCCATTTTCTGAGGAAGGTCCTCCATTAGTTAAGGAGTCTGATTCACACTGCTGGTGGTTGTGATGACTGTCAGTGCCGTTGTGTTGCTGTTTGATTGTGTCGACTTTCCCAGAAGATGTGATATGAAGGGTTTGCTTTAATTTCTCACTGAGCCTGTCTGTCTGTTGGGATTGTGATGCAGGGCCATTGCCAGTTCCATTTTCTGTGCATTGCTTTCGTTTGTTTTTCGTCTTTTTCTTTGATGGCTTTGTGGAGCAATTCTCTTGAACAGAATTCATATTTTATCCTTGAGAAATTTAGACTTTTTGCTGCTCACTTTGTCGTCTGCTGCTCGTCGCACAAAATGATCACCTTTGGAGTTGAATGAAAAGTTGGATAAAAGGAAAATTTTTTTTTCTTCAGCAATATGTCAAAAATTTATGTGCACATACACAAAATTCTGTCTGCATATATATTTTCGTCGTACTTTGTGTTTTGGTATGTATGTGTGTTCAAGGAAATCGCTCTGTCGTAAGAGATTTTTTTATTTATTTTTATTGGAGATTTTCACTTTATTCAATTTCCAAATACAGATGATGGATTTATATTGCAAATATTTTGTAATTCATAAGCTCTATGAAATAATTTTATAATTTATTTAAAAAATATAAATGAAAAAGAAATAATTTCCGTCCTCTGTCTCTGCCTCTGTTTCGTTCTAAGCTGTTTTTTTTTTGGGCGTTCGTTTTGTTTGTCACTGTTTAGTGTGTTGACAACTACTGACAGTAGGAAGGTATTTAGTTGTTTTGGCAGCACTTTAGTTTTATAAGGTGGAGCTCACATTGAGCCTGATTACATGATTCGTTTTTTTCGGTCGTTTCGTGTTTCGTCTTTTTGACACATAAGGTGGGGGTATAGAAATGTAAAGGGAACGGAAAAATGAAAGCACGTATGAAAATTTTAAGATTTTTTCTGGTTGAACTTTGACTTTTATGATTTGACAAACGAGTAGAGATGGGGGTTGTTTGAAAACTTTAAATAATAAGGGTATTCATGCAACAGCGTATAGTTGTTGTAAACGTTGTAAAGTTGTAAACTGTGAAAATCTGTCAAATTTTCGATACAAATTGTGACAGAATTAATAAGTTTAAAACCTTTCAACGCTTACCACGGCTTAACGCTGTTGTATGAATACCCTAAATGAGCTTTATAATTGCTGTTCGTGATTAGATAGACATAAATTTGAACAAGAAGTGATTTAAAAATATTTTTAATAATTATTTATTACTTTTTATTTTCCAATAAACCAACCTCATAAAAAAATGGACTTTTATCGTTGTGTGTAATCACGAAGGTAGCGAAGAAAAACGAAACGTCCGATAAAACGAATCGTGTAATCAGGCTCATTGAGCTTGATAACACCATTCGTTTTTTCGATCATTTCGTCTTTTTGACGCATTGGGTGGGTGTAGAAAAGTATGAGAAACTAAAAATGTCTACACTACCCCCTTTGTTTTTTTTAAAGAGTTTCAGACCGCCGGATTTAGTAATTTTTAGTGCGGGCCAATACAATATTTCACTTATGTAGAACGAGTTTGCACTAAATTAGGCGGTTTGAAACTGTTTAAAACTCCGAAAAGAACATAACTCATGGACGGTGTTCACATTGGACTGACTCCTCCGACTTTTTTGCCATATCTGTACTTTATCTTACTCCCACTTTGAGGTGAGAAAGAAATGGCAAAATCAGGCAGGATTTTTAAGTTTTTTTTTAAATATATGGATTTTTTTTGACGCTTTCTTTTGTGACAACTGCTTTATCTCTCTGGACTTTTACTTTGGCGAACAAATATTACAGAATTCAATTTTATTTTAATTAAATGAATTTAAGTTTAAAAATGAAAACTAAATTAATTAATCCTTCAATAAGCTTAGATTTGTGATGAAATATCGGGAGATATGAATAAAACAGAGCACCTGCTCAAAACTCAACTTTTCGAAGCAGGTGCTTCATTTGGTATGAATAAAATAATAGAGAAGGTGCTCAACTATTGAGCATCTTCATGTTTGATGAGAACCTTCTCAGGATAAGCACCTGCTCCATTGTAAGGTATGAATAAACCAAAGCACGTGCTCTATCGAGAGGAGCACCTGCTCCTCATTTGTAAGTTAGATCAGTTGGTTGCTCAACGTTGAAGTAAATAGCGTTTAGTACCTTTTTCTTCATAAATGGCTGAGCTTATACCAATTTTTAATCGCAAGGTAAAGATTTCAGAAGAGAAAAAGAAATTTAAGTTCAGAAAATGTGAGTTTCTTCTTCTCCTTTGTAATAATTTAGGATGGATGTTGGTGGGTGGTGCCTTAACGAATTTTGAAAAAAATGAGGTAAATTTGTCGGTACATAGGAGATTAAGGTTTTCAAAAGTGGAGCTGGGGAAAACATTGGAATATATCAGTCCACGGTAATTTTGTTATCTTCTTCTTTTAAAATTGCGGCGGTAGCCAAAAAAACTAAAAAACTGCAGAATGGCAAGAAAAATACATTTTTTATTCAGCAATAGGTACACTTAATGGAACTAAGTATACATTAATGTAGCCAAACCATGTTTTTTTTCATGTAGAAATGAGTACATCAACAGAGAATGATTCGAATACTATGCATTAATATTCAGGTGAAATGCAATTCTAGAGAAGATATAACTCAACTGGCCTTTCTTGGCCAGGATCCGTCACGAATCTAGAGAAGAATTAACTCAATTGGCCTTTCTTGGCCAGGATCAGTCACGAATTTGGATAAATTCTCATACGTACATTGTATATGTAGGTATATATACATGATTAAAATCATGTAATGGAATCAAACATATCATAAATGCACGTCCGAATATGAATGTGAATACATACATACATACATATGTGTATGTGCATACATATGTATGTATGTTGTGCCTTTATATGTACTTACTCCTAACCAAAATTCAGATACTTACATATGAACAAATGCATTCAATAAGTGTTTTATTAATAGATGTTTTGGACAAGTCAAACAACATTTTTTCATGTTTCACAAACAAATGCAGGGTAAAACAGAAGAATATTCATTTCTTAAATTATTATTTTTTTATAAATCATCGAAATTATATATATATATATATAAATAATTTTGTTTGAGGTTTGTGAGCAGCTGCTATGTTCGAACGAGGAGGTGCTCTCGATTTTATTTATAAATTTATTCATACGAAACGGGAGCAGGTACTTTTTTATTGAGCACCTCCTCTGGTTCTCATGGAGTACCTGCTCTAAGTACGTGCTCGATTTTATTCATATCCCCCATCATATCGTCGGCTTTCTGTTAACCTTGTAAGTCTAAAATGCCATTTGAATGTATTTTAGACATAAAAAACTAGATTGTGATAAGAGATCAGCTAGTTACAGTAAGTACTCAGCCCTAGATTTTTATGAATTTTTGATGAATAAAAAAATTCAAAAATTCAAGGCCATTTTTGCTACCTGATTTGTGTAATATTCGCAAAAAATACATACCACTTTGATCATGATAAAAGGTCAACATGTTTCAGTGATTAGCCTAGAAATCGTTTTTGTTACTGATTCTTTTATATATTTGTTATTTCAATATGGAATGCTTTTTGTGCCAAATCAAAATCATATAATTCGAAGATAGGCGGTTATGGTAATAATAATTCCACTCCCCCAAAAAAGACACTATTGAAATATTTTACCACCATCAATCCCACTATGATTATTTTGCCACCATTTTTACCAACAAAGGGACTTTTTACAACAATTTTGGTTGGACAACCAACAATCTGAAAACACTGAATAGGCAGACCAATTTTTGTGAAAATGGTTTTAATATCATTTCAAAACTACTGTATCTTCCTAAGTTTAGAAAATAATTTATTACTTTTTGTTGTTCAAAGCACCATGAAATGGACACTTCTATCTTTTTGTTTTGATTCATGTTTTGCAATTAATTTTAAGTTACCGATTTCGGCTAGTTAAATGAGGATCAATGAAGGTACAAGATTCAAGTATGTTATAATAGCCAATTATAAGCTTGAACCAACGTTGAAACTCATTTAGCTCACCTAAAATTTGAACCTCGTTTGTACCACTGATCCTAAATGTTCAAGAGACTTATTTTGTATGAGATTGAAAAAGTTGAAAAATGTATATTTAATTTGTTCAAGAGCCATATAAATTATTCTTAACTCTCCGAAGTCCAAGCATTAAACAAAGCAAATAATACTACGTTTTCATTAGACCCGAAATGAGGTAATTTCGTAAATTATTTGGTATTTTCGTTTTACAGTTCATTTTGTTTTTGAATTCCAATTGGGTGATGATAATTCTTTGTTTTTGTTTTCTACTTCCATTGAGCTTTGACATTTTCATACAAAACCTTTTCAGAGCTCTTCAAACTGTGGCCAATTGGATGTGTTCAATAGACTGAATTAATTTCTAACCTTGTTTCGTGCAAATTTGGTTGAAACTTTCTCATTTCGAAATCTGATTTTGTATGGGAAAGATGATTCGTATCGAATTTGGAAATATTCACCGAAATTACCTCATTTGGCCTAATGAAAACGTACTATTAGATGTATTTCTTTGTTTTCATGTAATTTAGCGAGGAGATGAACTATAAGTTGGCATGGGTTATATTTATTTTTCATAAAGGAAATCAAAATAATACCTACACATGAAATCTATGACTTTTTAAGCATCAACTAAAATCACATTGACATTAATAGCCAAGGAAAATTAGACAAACAAATGGCAAAACTACGAAAAATTTACGACAAAGCTGAATTTTGGTAGAGAGCTTCGTCTGACGTCTTAAGCATTTCCTAAAAAGTTCCGTAAATTTTTAACGTGGCTTAATTTTTAAGGTGGGGTTAAAGGGGGTACAATTCAGTTTTTTCTTAATTTCTTGAAAACTATAAGTTTTTTTTTTAAGGCGAAGGTACAAATTGTAGCTTGTGTCATTCTACACAAAAAAGATTTGCTTACTTTTTTCATATAAGCAATACATTCTGAGAAAATCATGCAAGAACTTCACGGTGGAGTAAATTTTTTCAAAAATTTTAATAATATTTCGTTAATTGATTGGGTAACGTTTTTGTGCGTCTCTTCTCTATAAACCGCCATCTTGAAAAAAGTGATTTGGTTTTTGTTCAACAAATCGATGAAATGTCCTTTAACAACAAAATCATGAAGGAATAACAATCAGACAATAAAATCTAAAAAAAATGAGCTATTATCGAACTCTGTAGGTTTATCAATCTTGAAGTTATAGCTAATCAAAGAAACACTTTATTTTGTACTGTAAATGGATAAATAACGGGCTTTTGTTAATATCTGAGCAGACATATTTTGTTTCAAAATATGTCTTATATATAACTGATGGACTACCAGTGATTTTATTACATTAAAATGTTAATGGGTGATTCTACAAAAAATGGAATAAAATAATATTATATAAAATTAGCTGTAAAAACTAATTTTATATGAACTTTAGAAAGTCTTTTCACATAGTTTAAAATGGCCAATAATTTTTTAAAAACAAATTACTACGTATTTTATGCACAACACCCTGTAAAAATTATCTTTAAATTTCTAAGCCCACTTGAAATTAAGAGCAAGTTATATAAAATAAAAATATATATAAAAAGAAGATTTTACTACGCCTATATAAAGATGCTAAAATAAATGCCTGCTTATGCTAACAGTTTTATTTTCTTTATATTAGCATCAGGGGACTGTGAAACTGTGCGGACAATCCATGACTTCCCGCACAATTTTCTTTTTTAACAACTGAAATACCAAACAGGTGTAACAGGGATATGATTTTAGTGTCAACACACTTAATGCTACACGTTGCCAGATCTGAAAATTTGATAGTTTTGAAAGTTAAGGATATATTTGACTGTTTCAATCTGTCAGGGGACTGATAAGAAGAAATCCGAGGGACAAAGTTCAATTTTTTTTTAAATAAAACATTATGGTACTAATTATTTATTTATAACATCAAAAGATATATAACGAATATACGTTTAGTATATTGGTCAAATTGGTCAATAAATTCATCTTTTTATATTATCCAACGTCAATAACACTGTGTGAAAATATTTTTCTAACATGAATAATTTAAGCTAGGTTGAATCATGAATTGCTTTTTGAATTCAGACTATAATTGCTGAAAAATGTTTGTACCTAGCACGTCCCGTTTCTAAGTTATGACGTCATAACTATCTCATGTCAATTTATTTTGTAATAGAAAAAGGAGATTTGTAAAAAATGCCATAACTTTGAAACGGTACGTTTTAGAAAATTTTGGTGGTTATTTCATTTTTCTACATCACGGAGAAATGTAAGTTTCAGTTTGTATCTGTTTCTGCAATCCACTATTCTAGTGGATTTTAGAACGCTCAATTTGAATCTGGTCTCAGATTTGCTCTAGCACATCCCGTTTTTGAGATATCCTTATCTAAAATATCTCTAAAAGCATATATTTTTTTTTACTGAAAATTGATACCACAAGATCATCTTTTTCACAAAACTTTGCAACTAAATTAAAAAAATGTAACTTCTTTAATATAATGTAGTTAGATTTCAATCCATGTTTGTATAACTTTTTTCGAGGTCCTCAATTAAAATATATGAGTTTAGAATATTTTTAAGTAAGGTAGTTTAAAGTGAAGGCTGACAGCTAATTAATGATTTCTCGAAGATGAATGAGGGTATTTGAAAGATTTAAAAAAAAATTTCAAAGATATATATCTATACTTCCGACTAACGATAAAAATTTATTTGAAAAAAATTATTTCCAGAAATAATATAACATAAAATTTAACTAGAAACGCATATTTTCAAATTTTGGATTCGAATACCTCAAAAAAGTGACGTGCTAGAGCAATTCTAAGACCAGATTCAGATTTAGGGCATCAAAAACTATCAGAAAAGTATATTTTGGTTCATGCTAGAGTCAAAAATTAAAATGTTGTTGTCCAGTGTAATTGAGAGTGCATTTTGGTAAGAGAACTTTGAGATTTTTTCCCTTACTTTAATATAAGCGAAAAATAAGGAATGAAAAAGTTTGTATGTCAGCTATACAAAATAGTCTCTCTTCGGTTTCTTACGTAAAATTTGCAAAATATAACTCGTTAGACATTAGTAGAGATCTGCTGGCACCAAATGTCACAATTGCACTTTCAATAGGAACAACGTTTCAAGTATATTTTATTTATGTCATGCAATATAGGGTTTTTTCTTTTCGTTTCAAATGAATAAAAATTATAACCTGAAAAACTGGTAGCAGCTTCGACGTCATTTAATATGTCAATTTTATACTCAAAGTGGAGTATTACATGACAAGTTTTGAGTTATGACTTTTTTCGGAATTCAATGAGTGCGAACGAGAAACAACTTCTCATCTCACCTTTGTACTCATTTAAAGTTATGACTCATAAGTCGTCGTGTAATATGGCACAAAGCGTTCACTCAAATCTGCAATAACCCATCACGGAATAAATATTTTTAAAAGCTGATACTCTATCATAAAAACCACTTTTCCCGGTTGTGTTAACCTTAGCGTAGTCCTACGTAGTGACTACTAACCCATCCACAAGAAATAGACCATTTTATCAAAATCTAGCCTAAACAATGAGACAGAGAAATGATGATGGTCATCATACTCTTAAGTGTAAAAGTCGTATCCCAAGAAACTGAAACTTTTGGGTAAAAACTTTTTTGTAAATGTGCAACTGACAAGCCGACGCTTAATATTTATTGAATTAATTGAACTGAGACTGAGATACGATAGATTCACTTAGGTTCTCAAGGGGTTTTTTTGAGAAATGACTTATTTCTCAAATAAATATTTACTATTCTTAAGTTAGATACTGCTTTTTATTACTCGAGTATACTCGATTACCAACTACCTCGTAATAACTTCAACCATGAACAAAATCACTTTAAAGATCAGCATAGGTCAAAAGTCAGAGGTATTGCAGGAAGCCACTATCTATAACTTAACCATGGTCGTAACACCGATATTTCTTTTCAAAATATTCAACATTATTTAATTTATTAAAATAAAATCGTTTTATTTGTTGCAGTTATAAAACAAATTGAATTTTGCATTAATATGCTCTTAATCAAAATGTCAATTTCATTAAGATTAAGTTCATCTACTAACATATATTAAAATTAAAACAACTATAACGTAACTTTAATCCCAGCTTCGGGCTATATATGTATTTCAAATATATACATATTGGCTAAAATTTTTTTTTAATTCCTTTATTCTCCATATGATTCTCAATTCACAAGAGTCACACATCGTATAGAGCCAAAGACATCAATTTATTATGACTGCCAATTAAGAATCGCAGTCTTTGGTATACTTTTCAATAATATTCAAAATGTCTTTATAATGTTTCATAACATTTTCTATAAACGGGTCAATTTTAATGCTTTCCTTTAGTGTTACTCTTATTGATTGGATCGATATTCAGGGCCGGATTTGGATAGGTAGAGTCCAAAAAGAAATAAAATGTGCAAAATTTAAATTTATTTTTTATATACTCGTATCTTGAACTTATGCACTATTTTTGGTATAGGTATGAAATCTTTAAAAAGTGATCCAATTTATTATATTAGTTATGGTCAAGTTTCAATATAAGAAGGTGGTGGAAGTCTAAAGTTCTAACACATGAAATTTTTTATTTGAAAAAATAAAAATGCCAGAACGAAAGCAGCGTGCTCGAGGTTGCCGACAATGGAAAACCACTGTGTCCCAGGCAGAAACCCTTCATGCGTTGAAAGCCTTTTAAGTAATTATCTAGAAGACAAGTTTAAATTGAAGCTTTTACTAGTATAGTTAAATAAAAGAACTTTTACCCCAACACACAAAATATATATTTTTACAACTGATTCATTGTGATAAAATGATAAGAATTTCAAAACATTGAAAAATTATAATAAGTAATTTTACAGATCTTGCACCTGGGCCAGTGGTTTCCCTCAACAAACACCTGCATATGGCTATGATGCCCAAATGCAACGCACTCCCATTCAGAAGTTGACGTGGTTTCGTGATACTCTAGTTTTTTAATGATTTCATATCTATCACAAACCATCGGCAGCTGTCCACAACATGGCCAGGTAAACCAATCTTCGTCTTCCGTTTGTAGCATACGATCTATGTGATTTCCCCAAATCAGTTTCGCTTTGACTTGGGAGCAGGAGAGTTTGGAATTAGATAACTAAAACACAAGCTTCGTGTCGTTGTCTCCCATCGTCTATGTATAGATCTAATAGGTACATTGTAGGAAGGATCACCATGTTTTTTGTTTTTTTTTTGTTTGCTAATTTTATTTATTCAGCGAATCTAAATCAATAGGTTAGTAGTAGCGTACACAGTAGTGGTTGCTGTCTAGAGACTTCCGTCATTCAAGTTATAAAATATTACATCCTTAGTGTGTTTGCTCACCAATTCAATTCACTATAGAAACACTGATGCGGATAAAAACAATTTAATTATATTGAAACTATCCTACTATCTATCGATGTTGCGATACCGCGTGCACCGCACCATTGCGTCGTCGTTGCTTCGGTTGGCTGCAATTATCAGCCGTTAAGTTCGATGTGCGATTTAATCAACCAAATATATTATTATTACAACACAACACTTTTAATAACACTCAGTTCCCACAAAGTTGTAGAGTAGCAGTAAAAAAAAATAAAAATAGTTAGATAATTCACTTATGGATAATTTCAGAGAAATTTTAAATTTCAGTTTTCAGATTTAAGTTATTGGGTGATTGTAATTGATTGAATTGAGTGTTTTGAAAAGGGTCCAATTAGGGCTTTCACGTTTGGCCATTAAAGGAATTGTAATTCAGGTTAGGATTGAGCAAGAAACACCACTTTCGCTGAAAGCCTATTATAAGAAATAACAACAACAACCCCACATTGCCCAGACCTTGAACTCACTAAGCTCTTCCTACTATGGATTAATACGATGCATTACGAATGAAGAAAATATGGCTAAGCAACATTTTACGCACATTACACGCATTCACTGTAATTTTTGTATTCTTCAACACTTACACTTGATCAACTAAATCGAGGAGGAATTATATAGACATAAACTTAATTTCATTTTCTTCGTTTTATTTTCAAAGTCAAGTCTTTCAAAACTAGTTACGCATGCTGTCGTAATAGTTGCAATATGGCGATGGTAATAAAAGTTTCTCATGTAGGTATAGATGTTTGTAGATGTTTTATGAGTTGTGTGAACGTGAAGATGAACTATGAATACTTTGAGTTCATCGAACTTGGTTTGATATTGTTATTGTTATTTTGTGAAAATAAAATTATGAGAAGTATAATCGGTGCCAAGAAATAAAGTCCCATGCAATTTAAATCTTAACATAAATTCCAAAAATATAAAAAAATATGGTATACTGTACTAAGCATTCAAAAATAAATGATGAGGAACCGTTAATGAATTTTTTTTTTCAAAATTAATTTGTTAATTAATAGAAAACAATTGCACCAAAAATCGTTATTTCTATTCTATATCCCATGATACTGAGTTCGTCTTCTTCTAATTTTCGGTTTAGAATGTTGAGAGACTGTCAAGCTGTCTAAGAGTTTCTCAATGCTTATAATTTTTCACAGTTTTTGCCCAGAGCAAATTATTTGGTTCAATAACTACATACATATACATAAGAAATTTAACATTTCTTTTAGGCCTAATTTGGGCCTAAGCAAAATAATTTTAATTTTAATTTTTAATATTTTTTTATTTTTTTTTTTCAAAATAGCCTTCATTTTTTGATCTAATTTTTACGTTTGTTAAGTAGTACATAGTTGATGAAATAAAAGATGGATGAATATTTTATTTTTTCATAGATTAAAGCCTTCCAATATAAGAAAAATTTAAGGTTATTTAAGTTTTGATAACAAAGAAAATAAATATGGGCAACCACTTTTTTTAAAAAATATTTTCAATGTTGCCATTTTGCTGCAATAAGCATCTCTATTCTTCAGCGCATAGTGTTAATACATTATTTGAATGGTATTTTCGAGGTTTTTACTATCCTGCCACTCAATATTAAGCTTTTCCACATGCTAACTTTTGGTTGTTATATAATGTTTTTTTTTTAATTTCTCGCTTAAGCCTAATAATATGGCATATTGTGTCATATTATTTGATTAAAATCTTGAGTTCAAATATTTTAACGAATGTGATATTTGTCATGTATCTGATATCGATAAAGAGTATTTCGAGCTAAAACTGCAAAAAATAAAAATAAATGTTAAAGTTTGAATTGGTATCTCTGTCAGTTTTGAATAAAAATAACTTTTTGAACATTTGATATTAAAACCACGAGCTTTTAATTTATTTTGCTTCATCATCCCTTGTCCTGAAAAAGTAATGCCCAATTCATTAAAAAAAAACCGCCAATATTTTATTTTGTTGGGCTTTGCTAACTTTTCCTTCAAATTTATTTTCATAAAATTTGCTAAACCGCGTACTCCATTTCTGCCAATAAACACCCACACAGGAAAAGTTGTAAGTCATCAGGTCCTGGTTCTCCAGGAGCTGTTGCGCAACCAAATTCAATTTAAATAACCCACCTACTTCAATTTTGAAAAAGAACTTACGAGTGTACAATTTTCAAATTCGGCCTAGTTTCCGGAGTTCTACCAAGCATTGAAAATTGACCAATGTGATAATTTTCTAAGAAAGTAAGAATTAATTTAGTTTAAGCATTCTTATGTCGAAAAGAAACATATTCAATAGTAAAAACCCTTGAACATAATTGTTCCTTATTTAAAGGTATATTTACTATTGCCTGGAAATTTTTATTCAAAATGTTGACATTTTATTAGTCAGTTATACGAATGTAAGTTTCTTTGAATACATATTGCGAAAAATAGATGCAGCGGCGTATACAGCTTCACTCCCTTCATATCAGAAAAATTTACCAAAATCAGGATGTCAGATGTTGAAAATTGTGTGTCGACCTCAGATCTAAAAAATCAACTTTTCTGTTTAAAAGGAAAGCGAAAGTTCGTCTCAAACCGAAAATTATTTTAAATAGAATCGATTTTTTTGGCCGAAAGGAAAAACTCATAAAAAGACTGGTGCACGATTTTATTTTTTTCAATTTAAGGCTTGTCTTGGAATTAAGTTCAGCTGATCCCACAAATATTTGCATTTATTTTTTTTTTAATTTTAAAGAGCTGAGATTGAAATTTTGGCAAGGTCGAAATTCGTTTTCGAAATTCTGTTAACATAATTCTGGCGTTCTTTTTGTTAAATTTAATAAAAATATTCTTATTTTAGTTGAAAAATTATTTTTGTTTATTTATTTTCGTTTATAGGAAAAAACAGAGTAAATATGGTTTTTGTTTATAGCTTTAAATTACATCTAATTTTGAAAGGCAAAAAGGCAGAATTTCAACACAAAGAACTTTCCAAAGAAGAATTTCGAAAAACACTATTTTCAATGAAATACCCAAGTTTTGAAAAGCTGAATTTTGAAATCAGAATTTTGACCTTCTCCCAATTTTAATTATGTCATTTTAAGGACGTGCCTCGTGCGTTTTATGGATTCTTTTGTGCTGGCTTGAAAAAATGTAGGTTTTGGAGATGGTAATCTGCAAATTGAACATATCCCTCACATTTTTCGAAGTTTGGAGACAGTTTTTAGTGACAGTTTGAAAAATGTATCTTTTCTTATCAGACGTTTCTGAAAATACGGAATAAGAGAAGGTATAATTTTCATCCTAATGTATCAAAAATTGTGGTAGTTGGAACTATGTTTCCAGTCTCCAATTAAAGTGATATTTCCTTAAATTACCTTAGCTCTAGTTTTAGGCAAAAATTCGTAGATTCCATAGTTTTTTTTTTTATTGAAGCACATAAAATTAACAGTATTGACCGTAGATAAATAAAATTAATGCAGACCAAAAACGCATTTCGAACGTTAAAAAATGCGCAAAATATAGGTAAATATAAGATAACTTTCTCCATGATTTTAAGTGTGTTCAAAATAAATAGTAATATATGTATGTATCAGCAAATAAATGAGTTCCAATACGTTGAGTATTAAATAATTTAAGGAACTAATATTATTGATGTTCTTTATTATTAAAAATATTTTTTTGATCGATTTTAAAACAAATCGATAGCAATTTTTTTTTAATTAATTATGAAGAAACGAGTTTTTCTTATTACAATTTTAACAAATAAAATAATTCTGAAAAACCAGTACCAGTGTATTGCCAATTTTTTTCAATAAAACAAATGCACTGATTGATAATACGAGTATTTTTGAAATCTGAAAAAAAATTGTAACATTTTTTGGATCAGTACAAATTTATTCCAAGACAAGCCCAAACTCCTTGGTTGAGTTCAGATTTTAATATAAACAAATACATTTTTTAAATTAAAGTTAATGGTTAAATGGTCAAAACTGTATTTTTGATAGATCTTTATCAAAAATAAATTTATTCATTTTACCCCAATCGATATGATTAATGAATATATGTCATTCATGTCACTTTAGCTGAACTACCTAGAAAATTCCTAGAAATTGGTATGAAGACAGTTTGTCAATCGTAAAAATGTGACATAAACTGGTATCAAATACAAAATATTAAAGAGTATATTGGCAGGATTTTTTGTTGACAGAAGATCGAGCAAGATCAAAATTCACTTAGACGAACTGTCCACATCGAAAGATTTGATCATCCTTAACAGCGTTTCCGTGCGTTTTGCAACTCTGCTTATTAAAAAAATCACAAAAAAGTGACATCAAAGAAGTTTTTTGAATTTCTTGGATGATTTTCTTAATTTTTCCGCTCAGTTGCTTTATAGTAGTTCAACAGGTCTTATTTTTCGATAATTTAAAATTTTAGTTGTCTTTTATTTTTGAAGTAGAAACCAATTTTATTTTAGTTTTGCCCCCACCAGTTCTAGCTTCGGCCCTGGCCATTAGTATTCAATATTTTTATTAATTTTGTTATTTTTTAAGTTTCGCAAAAACTTCAAGTCATTTATACAAACGAATCTTAGTGTTTAATTAAAAAATAATAACAGTTTTAATAGTACCACACAATTATGCAGTTGGTTTTGCTAATATTTCCTATTTCCTAAATACATACATATTAACAATGTTGGTTTGGTTTTTTTTTGGTTAAGAAATCCTGCTTGATTATGGTTATTGCAAGTTTGTTTTGATTCATGTAATTTTTGGTGATGTATATAGATTTAAATAGTGTCTTAGTGGCAATTTAAATTTTTCATCACCATCATCTTACACACGGAATCCGGATTTGTCACAAGTTTTAGTTTTGCCTCTAACTGTCTGATATCAATGTTTAAATTTTGATACCAGTGTTATTTATTACATATTAACACTGAACTATGTACGGCGTATACCTATATATACAGCTTACATGTATATAAATGCTCAAAAGTTTATACAACTGCAACTATTCTTGCTTGTTAATCTGAACTGATTTAAATTAAATACAAAGTTGGGTCATTAGCTTATGTTAAATCTGTCAAGATAAATATTTATTAATTATTGGCTTAAAATTTTATATAACCTCAACAACATTATTGCAATAAAAATCTAAATTTGAATGTTTAAGAAATAAATCAAGCGAAAAGCTTATCCATATCAGATAAATGTTATATTTGATATAGTATATACACAACTAGTTAAAGAGTATGACTAGGTCGAATGATCTTGCTATACTGTAATTTGTATCGTTCATTGTATCTCCACAAAAAATGTTATCAAAATAATTACATTTGAGAATCTGGGTATTTAAAAACAAAGTTTTGAATGCCCTGAATTTTATATTAATGTTTCTTTATGACTATAGTTTACAGTTCCCGAGTGCAAAAAAGTCTATACAAATGGTCTCGCAAGTCAAAAATAATTGAGGTAAAATGAAAAATTAATTGTTTGCATGATTGGTTAACGGTTTCATGCAAAAAAAGAACCATTGTTGTCATGAAATGTCATGCAAAACAATGGACCGGCAATTGTTTTGCTTGCGAAAAAAGTGTGGTGAATAATTTTGTTTTGATGGTTGGTTTGCATTAAAAAAAAAATATATTTACCTCAAAGCATTTTTTGCGTGTAAGTGGTTTTTGCATCCCAAAATAATTATTTTCAATTTTTAATCCTATAGTCAATTAATTAATGATAAATATATGACGCAATGGGTGATTAAGGCCATGGTAATTGTCTTGAATATTATACAATTTGGTGCACAGAATAGGTGGAAAATAATTTTGAAAATTTTGATTTTTTTTCGCATGGGAACTGTAAGCTAGGCTTTTAAAAACAAATTCAATGCTACAGCTATTTAAGTCCAAAAAGCACTTATGTCAATTTTAAATAGAATTAAAAAAACCTATTTGTTTGAAGCAAAAAAAAGACAATTAAAAAACAACTTTTTCACTACTTGTTTTATTTATTTTATTTAAATTAATTTTTAAAAGTAATATACGGTAAATAAAGTTTTTAAAAATTAAAATTATAATTTTTTCTTTTTAAATAATAAGGGTATTTATAAAATAGCATAAACTTGTCTTAGACATAGTAACATTTTAAGCTGCGTAAATCTGTCAAATTTTCCATACAAATTGTGACGGAATTACGAAGTTTACAACTTTACAACGTTTGCGACAGCTTTACGCTGTTATATGAATACCATTAATATCTAATTCATGTTGTATAGCATCTAGGAACCTATTTTACTAATCACTTTTTACTTTCTACTTTGCAAACGAATAATTTCCTGCAAAGTAATAGTGCGAAGTGTTTCACAAAATTTTGCAAAAGACTTTTCACTGTTCAATTTTTTTAGAGTATTTTTGAAAATTAAAAAGTAGAAGTGTTTCACCAATTTGAAAATGAACTTTGCATTTGAATTCGTACTTTGCAAAGTTGCAAAGTGAAACTTAGATTATATTAAGATTATTTATGTATTGAAAAAAATCCTTGACACTTTGACAGAAATTGACGTTGCAAATTAAAGATTTTTTGAAAAAATAATACAAAATGATTCGATCAGACAAAAGCAATAAAAACTTAGCCTTCTTGGAGGTTATACAAAATGTAAAGGTAATTTTTGAGAACTTCTCAGTATTCTTGCATCATGTACGCTATCTAGCCGGCTTATGTTAACATAGAGACACAGACCTGTGCGACAAACCATAGTTGCATTTAAAACATGACTTCCATGCCTGTTGACAATTTATTCTTCAATTGGGTAAATCGAAATCGATATCAGTAGTCTGTAAGACTTTTGAATTATAGTTTATTTCCAATTTTGAACAAAACAAACGCGATCGTTATATTTGTTAATCAAAAACTCTCTTTTGCGGAAAAATTATTACCGATATCAAAATAAATATTTATTATTTGATTCTTTGCTTTAAAATTTTATTTTAAAAATGGTTAATTTTGTATAGATATTATTATTCGATTCGACAACATTGTACAACAAACGCTTATTTGCAAATGAATTTTTTTTTCTGCATATAACTGAAAATCTTCTCTAAATTCTAATTATAATTCGAAAAGTTTATTTGTTTGGTGAAACGAAAAGGACAAATACTTTGCAAAATAGCAAAACTTTTCATTTTCCAAAAAAGAACTTTTCACTTTGCGAATTTGCGTTTAGTGAAACGTATTTTGCAAAGAGAAAAACTCAATTATTTCCTCTTTCCAAATTTGCCTTTGGTGAATCAGAATAAGCAAAGTAAAGCCTAGTTTATACATCCATGCGAGATGCCAAGTGTAGTTTGTTGAAGAAAATGAGAATGAAATGGATTTTTTTTTTTCGAAAAAGTCTCATTTTGCATGGTTTTTATAAAGACATTCAAAGGTATGCCCGGGAACTTTACTTAAATAAGCTTTTCCAAACCAAATTTTATGACGAAAACTATTTTTTTGAAAAATCTTTGGTACATAAATTATTGATGTTTCATTCCAAACTTCATTTCACTTCGATTTGAACTATAAACTAGGCAAATGAAAAGTTGCAAAGTGAAAAGTATTTTGTGAAATAGATCCCGGTTTACTTGAAATATATACAATTGAACTTACCTTATCAAAATATTTAATCAAAAAAACTTAAATAGATAAACTTCAACAATATAAATTAAGTAAAGAACACAACAAAATACTACACACATAAAAAGTAACAGAAGAGAAAATCGATTTCTGGATTATTTTATTATCTTAAGCTGGACTCTGCCAGGTTAAAAAATGAACATATTTATCATAAAAAAAAAGAGTGAAAACTATTTGAAGACACTTTTTTATCGAAAATAATGAAAATCGGGGGAATGTTAGATCAAAAATCGGTATATCGGAAATAGGTCTAAAAATCGAGAGAATTACGAATCGGTGTTCCTGGCAACACTGAGATAGTTTAGTATTATAAAGAACGACACATTTATTGATGAGAGCTCCTACAAACTAAATATTTTAATAAAAAAAATAAGTACCTTCATCGTTTATCAAGACCTTTCAAATTTTTTTGTATGTATTTTATTTTAATTTTAGAAGAATTATCCACTCAGAAACATTATTAAGCAGCTTAAGTCGTACATATGGGTCAACAGTATCGTTAGATACTTCGATAAAATATGAAGACAAATAATTATAATAACTGATTCTTTCAACAAAAGTTAAAACATTTATCATTCATCTTAGTTTATAAATAATTTTTAAGCTTTAAATCATAATAATTTAATATAATATAATATAATATTTCATTCAAAAAAGGCTACTTGGTGTAGTTTAACAACAAAAAAAGTTATAAAAAACGATATAGGAAATGAGGTATAACCTTAAAAATTTGAAGTTTACTGGAAAATCCCATTTCGAGCTCCTACAATTTATTATTCATTTCCGCAAAAACGTGCATTGCTTCATTTTTTACATAAAACCAGAGCAGGTCAACGAATACAACAAACCAATTTCAATAACAAAGATACTAATTTGTTTAATAATTCTCAATTTACAAATAAAAGAAAATATTTCAATTGATACATAAAAAACACAATAATAATATTTCTTCAACAGTCATAAATATTATGATTTATGAATAATGTCTCGCCTCAGTGTCAAACGTGTATTGATTAGCTCTAATCGAAGATCTCTTCAACTTCCACTTCCATAACAACGGTTGTACAAAAAAAAGCTTATTTTTGCCAATCTATCAATAGCATCACAACACAGTTGACTTTCTTCCTTTTGTCTATGGGAAGATCTCACACACTTAAACGACGACTGCACCATTTCTTGCGTCTGTGCCAAATTGACAGATATAATAGATCAATTCCACTGCAAAGTCATCACATAATAGCTCAGCTAGACACTACTGAATGCGCGTTGCACTTCAAAGTCTAAGCCACAAAAAGAGGAATCTTGCTTAGCTTTTCTTTTCACCTGAAAAATTACCTTGTACTTCATCGATATCTCCTTCTATCTCTTGGATATCTGCCGAAAGCCAAACAAGACATCTATGTGTGTATATGAAATGCTCATGTTGTTTTTTTGTTTAACTGTATGTCTTTTTTATTGTTCCACCGGTTTGTAGTCTACGTAACCAAAACGTCAAGAGAAGCACACACCATCCTCCTATGATGGTCTGACTTTCATAAAAAAATAACTGAAAACATGGTCTCTACCAGGAGTTAGCCGAACAACCTAATAGCGAGCCAAAAGTGGGGCTGGTAGGTATAAATCGAATCTAGTATCCTAATTCAAATACATTCGGTGGCAAAACGTATTCAAGAGTGCACGAACCGTTAAGCATAGCAAAGTGCCAGTGAAGAAAAAGAGAAATTTCCCGTGACGTCATTGTAATCATGTTTAAATTAATCGTAAGTCAAGGAAGTGGCTCATTAATCATACTGGAGTTTCTTTTTAAAAACTACAATGAAAATATTTTAATTTTTTAGCTCCTTTTTTCTGTGATCAGTTTGGCTGTGGGTCTTAAAATCCATGAGCACGAATATGAGCATCAAGAATACGAACACGCCCATTACCATGAACCATCTATTGAAGAAACTGAACATCATCAAGAGGTCGACCATAAGCACTCAGCGACATCACACCAAAGTGTAAAATTCCATCATTTCCATGCTGTTCCGGTGTACATCAAGAAAGAAGACCAGCATCTGTTGAAGAATCCTATCGAAATCGGAGGCAGTAAGCAAAAACTGAAGATTCTCCACCCAGAAACGGAAAAGAGTCATAACCATGGATTAGTGTTGGAAAATCACAGTGAATCACATGTGGAAGAGCATGGACACGGATATGAACATGAACACATACAACATGAACCTGAGCATGGTCATTACGAAGAAGAACCACATTTGGAACATTACGAGCACTACAGTCATGCTCATGACCATGAGTAATGGGTAGGAAGGAAGATAAAAGAAGCTAAAGTGACAAGGAACCAAATTTTTTATAAGAACTTAGGATTAAGAGTGTAGACACATGCAGTTTTCTCCAACTATAGCAATTAAGTGAGTTTGAACGGTAGATGCGATGTATTATATTTTTTTTTTTTAAATAAATAATAAAATTGATGAAAATAAAGAATCTAAGCTGATTTGTGGGAAAAAGTCAAGCTTACGAATAAGTTTATCTGTCCTAAAATCGGACAGTGACTTATGGGGCATCACATTCAAATGGGTGTTGAAAAGATGTATCTACACAGCTTAGAGATGACAAGAATGATTCTCAAAGTGTGAAAAAAATAGTATTTTTTAAGGTTTTTATTTTGGATTTGTTTAACAAATACAATCAACGTGAATTTCTTTTCGTTCGTGTATTTTATAAAATTTGTTTATTTGATTTTTTTAATGAGTTCAAAACTAAAAGTGCACCTTTTAACATATTTTTACTCGAAAAAAATGTTAACAGCAGTTTAACAGTTGAAAATGGTGAAAGGGGTTATAATGAATTTAAAATGAATCTATTTCCCAGGAGCGGAGTCCTTTTAAATTCCTTTGCCATTTTCAATCTTCAAACTGCTGTTAATAATGTTTTTTAAATGTGTAATAAGCCTGCATTACAATTTATTAGTTTAAAAAAGAACAGAGTAATTTTGTGCGATCAAAAACAAAATAACTATGTTCTTTTCTTGATTTATTAAAAAAACGAAGCCAAAACGGTAGCATATCATGGCATTCGGTATCGGAATGATACGATTATTAAGGTAAATGGCGCTAAATAATAAAGAATCTTCGTATAGAGGGACAAAATATAAGTATTTTAACAGCTTTGCCTGTGGTGTTTGGTACAAACAAAGTTACTCCAAAAATTTGTTTTTTATTTATAACAATAAAAAATAGCTAAATTTTGTGGCGCAATAGCTCGTGAAGAACCAGGACAAGTGACTTTCAACTCTCAACCATTCTTGTGTGCGAATGAAGGGAACCTAGAATTTTTGCTGAGTCCAAACTAGACGAGAAGCACTTATTCATGACAAGTATACTCTTGGAGGATTTGATAGTTGCTCGCAAAAGGCAATACCTCGGGAAAAACATTTCTGTTTTTAGGTGGCAGCGGCTGAGAATCGAACCCAGACCTTTAGCATGAAAGTCCAACGCACTAACCATCTTGCCACGAGAATATTTACTTGAACCAATATACATCAAATTTACATTAAACATAATTTTTAAAAACCTGTATTTCAATTTTAAAGAACATAAATTCATTCGTTTTGGCTCTTGGAGCTCGATGTAAAGTTAACGTGACAAAAACTAATTTTTTGAGTTACTATGCTTGTACCAAAAACCGTACACCAGAAGTATACCGACTACCGACATAATAAAAAAGGTGGTAGTGATTTTCCACATAAGGGTGGTCCTTATTTAAAAAAAAAGTTTTAGTTTCTATGCTCCCAGAGACTCAAAGGGTTCGCAAAAATAAAAAAATAATCCTTAAATTTAAAGTCTCTGCCGATTAAGCAAAATGTGAGTTAGAGGTTTTTCACTAAAGCCGACGATATATGTACAAGAGTATATTCTCTACATACCTACATACATAGATTTATATATTATTTCCTCCAAGTTCGTTATTCTTGTATCAAAAACTCTGACCGTAAAGCTTTTGCACCAAACGAAAAAGTGCCATTTTTTTTTGAAAAGAGAAAAGTTAGTCATGCAGCTTTAACATCTATTGATGGGGAACATTTTGAACAAACAAAATTCAACAAGGTTATGAAATTCTTAAAATCAGCTGGATTTTGTTTACAAAGCAACAGTGGAGAATCATTATACCAAATGAGGTTATTTTGTTTAAAACTCCCAAATTCGATACAAAATCACCTGATTTTCCACACAAATTTACATTTCGAAATGACATAATTTCAACCAAATTTACACGAAATTAGGTTGCGAACTAAGTCAAAACCTAATGAACACACCCAATTACTTAAAGATTGAAGAGCTGTGAAAATATTTTGTATGAAAATGTCAAAGCTCAATGTGAAAAATTGAAGTAGGAAGAAAAAACAACAACAAAAAGCAATTAACTGCCAGTTGATTGCCAAGCAGATTTATTCATAAATAATAACAAAAAACATTTAAGAATTTGGTAAGGCAGACCTTAATTTTGTTTTTCTCAATTTCTGAAAAAAAATGATAAAGTGAAAATGCCACCTTTTGTTCCTTACCTCCTCAATTATAAGTAGTCACAATTATTTTGTATAGGCAATTGAAACAAATTAATAAAAATAAAAATATTAATTAAAAAAAAAATCAAGCATACAAAAAAAGTAAATGATTGTTATTTAGATGTGGTCATTTGAATTTAGCCCACCAAATCTCAAACTTCTGAAGGTTGGCACAAACTAGAATCATGTTTATATGAGATATGTATCTAAGGTGCAGCTGGTAAACCATTTGCCTCACTTAAAATTAAACATTTTTTTTTTTGTTTTAAAGTTCTACCTTAAAGACTATAATTAACTACAAGCTTAAGAGTCTAATGCCCTTTAAATATATCAAATATGCGTTATAGATAAATCAATCAGAAAATACCGCAGTTATTATTTTGTAATATTTTGAAGTAGCAATTTTGTTGTATTATTGGATACATAATTGTTCAACAAATACATGAAAAACCAAGTTGAAGAAACATTATGAAGGTTAAATTGTTTATAATTTATTATGTTTTGCCCGCATTTAAAGTTATAATAATAACACTGGTCTGCAAAAATTAACTTTTTTCCACCTTTAAATAATTTCTTAAAATTATGACAGATTTGACTTTCGTTGGTCTAAATCTGGTTTCAGAAAAATTTTACACACACAGTTTTTTAGATTGATTTTTGAAGAATACTTATGAATGATTTAAAAAATAGATATAGGTAAAGTTGACCTGATAAAAAAATTAATTAATTGTGCCTATTCAGCTCAAGTTTGGAGATCTTATTTCACATAATATAAGCTTTCACATGAACCAGATTTGTTTTATTCATCAATGTTTACACACATTTTAAGCGTTTTTTTCTAAACAACAGAGATTTAAAAATTCTGCAGTTTTAAATGATTTACACTGTTAAAAAACATCTGATTGGAAAAATACTGGAATTTCTAAATTATAAGGAATATTTTGATCAAAAGATTTATAAAAGATACATATTTAAAAAGTTTTGTCCATTACTTTTTTTCACAGATAGTAGGATAGTACAGTCAAACCAGGTTTTGACATCAAAAAAATTACAGGTTAGACTTTTCATATTTTTGTTCCTAAAAGCCTAAATCATAACAAGCAAAATTGGTGTATATTCTTCCTCCAGTGCTTCCACCCCTAATTAAGCCTTTATTTTTTAATATTGATTTATTTCAACACCTATTGGTCTCAGAGAAAAAGTTTGTGCGAAAGAAACGTTAAGCTTACAATTTTGAACAATCAATGTCATAGTCTGTCCCTTAAAAGATTGAAAGCGGTAAAGTCACCAAAAATGACTTTTTAGATTTTTTTACCTTATTGTTTTTTGGAAACTTTGTTATTTTGAGAAGAAAAAGAATTTCGACAAATCTTGTAAGTAGTTTCGTAAAAATATCTATATTAAGTGGTAAAGTAATTCAACGTCAAATGAACCCTAAAAACGGTGTTTTGACATATTCATGCTGAAATATCTCAAAAACGTGATGCGTTAAGGCATTTTTGATTTTGGATTCGGATTAAGCATGCCAAAATCCTCAGGAAAAGTGTGGTTTTGTTTTAAAGGTAGTTTTTGTTGCTGACCAGTGTAGTTAGTAAACACAATTTTCAAGCAGCAGTTCTTACAATATAAGCTTCAGATCATCGATTCGGTCATCAGTTGGAATTTAATGTCTTTTAAACAAGTAAATTAGCAAATTTTTAATGTCCTTGTTGAACCCAGTTACAAGTTTTCTACTTGAGATTTTAAAATTATTTTTATGGCTGTGGCGGACTGTGGTGAGTTATTAAAGTTTTTAGCTAAGCAAATATGTATTTGTTGTATTTTGCTATACGACTTTCTTGCCATACAGCTGGGTTGACGATAAATGTAGTTGCCTGTTTGAAGCATTTTCTTTGATGGAAGGCGTTACCAGCATCTCTGGCTTTTCAACACTCGAAACCGATAGGCATAAAATGAAGCAACAGTTTCCAAAAGAAACAGAACGGACTTGATAATCTTTTGGGCCTTAAGAGTGAACCAATGATTTAAACCAAAGCTGACATAACACAATAGGTCGGTTTATATGGATCAACATATCGTTCAACATTGTTTGGCAACAGCCGATGTTAGATCATTTAAACGCAAAAAAACCAAGTTGTCAACCTGTGTTGCATGGTTTTTAAATTATTTTGAAAACTTGTTCCGATTCCATCAAGCAATCCTGTCAACAAAGTTGGTCGATATAAACCTTCCTAATGGCGAAATCGAAACAAGGTCTCATAAACCAACTATTTTCGTCTTAAAAAAGTAAATAAAATATTATTTTTTTTTCTAAGATCATTCCATCACAATTTTTATTTCCTTTTTTATGCATTTTTATTTCAAATAAATAAATCTTCATAAAAGTAAGAAAAAGTTACGTTTTTGAAAACGATGATTTTCGTGTTATTGTATTAAAAGTTTTAGCATTTTCTCTATTTATTTTTGGCCTCGCATACATAAATATATTCATGTATGTATGTATTTATTTCACGTCTGTATCACAGACTGAATCATATTTAGCAAAAATATGCACGCTTAAAGCATAAAATACAGAAAATAAAAATCAAAAACGAGAATACGAGGCTTGGCTGAAATTTTAAAAACACTTAAAAAACTTAATTTCAATTTTTAATGTTGAACAAAATGTCCCACATACGCCACCGTACACCATCAGTATCTGATAAAATCTTCACCTTTGGGAGTTTGGAGTAAATATTTTTATTCGCGGGGAAATTAAGTGTCTTTAGTGTTACACAATATTTTTCCGAACGTTTCCATCAGCTTTGTTTTTTGAATATTCTTATCTGAAAAAGCATAAGACACCGTTTTTTTCCCTATATTTGAGAAAATGTCTCATCAACTAAATTTTTAGTTAAACAAAAAAAATTAACTTAATATGTCTGGGTACTCTACATGAATGAACGAATGAAATTCGTGCCAGTCGAGATACCAGAAGTGAAAATATTATTTAATTAATAATAAATGGAAAGTTTTGTAAATGATATTTAACCTAAACTCTGGCCTTTTTGACTGACCATGTTCTTCATGACTGCCACGCAAATATGTTGATCGTCGAATGAACCAATTTGCACAGATACCCAAATAAGATTCATGTTCAAAAAAGAGTTTGGTTTTAGAAAAGATATCCAAATGATATCTGAATTGTCAAACAAAAATTTATTAGAACTTTGAAAGACTTATACAAATAAAACTGTTAGTAAAATAAATAAAAAATGAGTTCATAATATACAAAAGCTTAAATTAATATAAATAAATATTGCAAAACAAACTTAAAATAAAACCACAACAATAATGCGAACATGTATTATGCATGATGATGATGGATCAATTACACCTTTGGTGGAGGTCTAAGAGCCACATTAGCTTCTGTGTCCTTCGTTAGAGAAGATCCTCGTGATCCTTTTTTTCCATGAGGATGAGGTCCACCACGTTTTCCCCGCTTAGTCAGATGACGACCTTGATATTTGTGGTTTTGACTATGCTGATGTTGATAGCCATAGCCTTCAGGGTTGTTATTATATTTTGGTGAATAAGTGTCATATTCCAATTGGGTTTTCTGGGGTGCTGAATATGGGCGATTGTGGGAGCTTTCCCAGTTTGATGATTGCGCAACGAGGGAAGGCGATGATGGTTCCTTCTTAAAGACGAATTGATACGGATTCATTATTGGATAGCCTGAGTCTTCCGAGTCTTCTTCGGACTTAGCTTCCGTGTAGAGAGAGTACCCTTTATAATCTGGATGTTCCTTATTTTTTTGTGGTCGGGAGATAACAAGTTTTTCTGGTTTGTATGGCAACGAATTGATGTCCTGGTATATATCGGAGTTGAAAAATAGTTTAGGTTTGGTTGCTACACGTTCTTCTTGTACAACATGAGATAAGTCAAATTCTTCCATATTCTTGAGAGCAGCTGAATGGTCAAATGACTCTACTGGTATTTTATTTGAATATGGTCTCGAAGCTTGCATAGATTGTAAGGGAGCTCGTGCTTTTATTTTGTAAATAAATTCTACATTAGGAGCCAGACTTTCTGACAATTCTTGGTGCAGAGAAGAACTTGAGTAGATCTCCTCATTTGATTGGCTGGGCTTCGGAGTGTTTTTTTGATTTTGGTTTCGGGTAGTCGATGTGTATTGATAACTAGATTGTTTCGGCTTTGGAGTAGTTTGAATCCGCTGTGTACTTTCAGATTGCTGAATCTTGTAGTAGTTTGTCTTTGGCTCAGAAGTGGGAATAATTTTTCCATCAGCTTCCATTTCCTTCATATACTTCATGACAGATTTTTCTATCTGCTTTAGAATTTCTTCCTTCGGGATTTCACTCGAAGCTGCTGTATTAATACGATCATTGTCAGATGATTGTCCTCTGATAGATGGAGCTACATAAGCGGTTTCAGCATTGCTATTTGGTTGATATCGGTATTTGGTTTCAAACTTTGGTTCATATTGCTGTTCGGACACCGTTTCATAGGTTGAGTAATCATAAACGTCGTAAGACCGAGTAACGGGATCTTTTTCATATACAGGCGCTGATGCTTGCGCTGGTGCAGGTGTTTGTGTCTCAGGTTCAGGAACTTCAAAGACATCATACTTGTTTTGTGTTGGTGTATTCTCTGCGTTGATTCTAATCGGTTCTTGGAGACGACTTCCATACATTTGCATAGCCTTGGCAACATATTCTTCGGCAGTTTCCACGTCATCAACCTGACGTTCCTCATTGCCAAAGCTATACTGAGATACACCGGCTGGATTGGTCGGGAATTGACTCTCGGGGCGAACCAAATTCAGCTCGTATGGATAGTTTTCTAAAGTATTGACGTAAATTTTAGGCTAAATGAATTTTTGTTCTTCAAAACAAAACTAACCTGTCTCTTGATTTGATGCGGAGAAAGATGGCTGCATTCCGAATCTAGAGGATTCTGTTCGGCTAGCCATAGCAATTTGATCAGGTCCAGCTGCTTTTTCTGTAACTTCTTCGACTGCTGTTGCTTCAGTCCGAGCGCCAGGACGACGTCTTCCACGAGCATTGCTTGCAGTTACAAGCAGTGGCAAAAGCTGTAAGCAATTGAATAGAAATAATTGGTTTTGAGATCAAGGTCGATTACTATTTAACATAATTAAAAGTAGTGTGTATTGTGATCGGAAGAGTGGTTTTTCAATCAGTCAGTTAAACGATTCAGAAAAATTATTTTTTGTATAATGTTTTGCTGTTTTTGCTGAAATGCTTTAAGGTTCAATGGAAAATATTTGTTTGCAACTGACTAAGAATCTTTTTGCTTTCAAAATCAATAACATTACAGTGTGTGCAGTTGGTGAACTTTTGGAACTTATGAAACAAGAGATTTTTTAACCAGTGACTCAGTTCTTTGATTTGACAACAGTTGTCAAATATATAGTGACAATTCCTTTTTAGGGGTCACATTTATTAATTATTAAGAAAAAAATAAGAAAAAATGTTTGGTACAGAAGTGACTTTTCTTCTTCAATATTTTCAACACATATTTATGATTGAAGACTAACACTTAGAAGAATACAAATATAGTATAACATATACACAGCAACCTTCTTTCTTTCTTCACTTCAAGTTCAAGAATATTGTACAAGTCAAAAGTATGAATTCTAGAGGTCAGTTCTTCACAAAGTGAATTATTTTTATGATTAAACATATTGCAAATTGCGGTCAAATAAATATTCAGTCTATATTTCTGAATTATTTTGAATTCACTAATAAGTCATCTTTTCGAGGAACTGTTACTTTATTAAGTTTAAATTTAATAAATTGCATTGTTCCTTTGCACGTGAATCTTTTATGTTTTATGTTTATTGTAAATTTTAAATGTAACCGAAATTAAACGAGGACGTGGACCTTCCTTGTTGAAAGGGATTTAAATGCACCTGAACCAAGTACATAGGCAGATAAATATAGGTATTTGAAAAAACGATTAAATAAACCAATTTAAACGAAATAAAATTTCAGCACTGTCTTAAAATTAATTTGATTCAACACTCCAAAATTTTAAGTTACTAGAATTATGAATAGAATTTTGAAATATTTTTTTTCAACTGATCATTACGAGTATTTTCGATTTTGATATCGTAATAACCGGAAAGCCCGCGATAGTTCTTTCTTTTTTTTAACAGAACCCATTTCCACATTATTTTATATACATTATTTTTTTTTAATCACAACCGTAAGTATCATTACGGATAGTCAAAGAACCAATGAAAACTTAGCAATGGAAAGTAACTTTTTTCTTGTAACACATTGTAATTAATGCACTGTTTTTTGCGCCAACACATTTTTTTGCTTTTTTAAATTCACTTTTATAATCCTTAGGCTATGTGGTCAGCATTAATTTCAAGTCCATTCAAAATGACTTTCACTCTCTCTGGTGTGTGACGAGATCGTTACGCTATCACTTGCACTTGCACTCTTGTTTAACACAAAATTTCTTTATTTGCTTGTGTTTTAATTTATAATATTTAAAATCCAATCGAAAGCAAAACTTACAATTAATTGTAGAATAAGAAAATATTTGATATTGATGATCATGGCTTAGCAGTATCCAAACATGAATTGTTATCGAATCGTGTCCATGATCAACCTTTTATAAGAAAGTACAAAAAACGACCACCAGGGTGAGAAAAATAACGGATAAGACAACAGAGGAGCTGCATGCAATAATTGCATCTCCCTTCTTCTATGGCATTAAACGAGTACGTGCAGTTATGGTTGTTGCATTGGTGCCAGCAAATGCAAAAGATAGAAAACCGATGACGTTGATGAGATACAATGTTGAATGGGAAAATGAGATTTTCCACCTTGATCGTTGTGGCAGTTTTGTTATTTTTGTTTTTGTTGTTTTTTTTTTTTGTTTAGTGCGGATGATTCCGTTTTGAGCTGTCTTGACGTGTGTCCAGTTTTTAAACGCAGATAGAAAAGCTTATTTACACCACACTACACTACTTGCAGAAAAAAAAAGAAATTTCCTCTTGAAAAAAGGTCGACATAATACTGAGCAGATATGTACTGAGCAGATATGTATGTACTCGTGAAAAAAAAACACCACGGTTTGGCAATCTTCGCAGAGCCATCGTGTGGTTGGGCGGTTGGGGTAATGACTTAAGTGCGCTACACGATCGATGCGATGATGTACCAGCTAGTACGTTAAACTGGCAGTTGAATAGGATAAGCTCTATTAAATAACACTCATAATTCAAGTGAGGGTCATATAAATGTTGATAATATCACAGCTGATCTTTGGGAGTAGGTCAAACTTGTGAGGTTTTTTCGGGGGTTTTTGAGGTTCGAATAATATATTCTGTTTGGGTTCATAGTTTGACCCAGAATCTGAAAAAAAAACTCCTTTTGGCTTCTTAATTTGATTTGTAAAATATAAATCAATGAAGTTGATCTGGACTGTTTGTAAAAAATTATAAAATTTTTGTTGCCAAGTAATAAGGTTTATGTTTTAAGAGTTTTTCCTGGGAAAAGTTCCGGTTGTTACAATATAGATGTCATATAACTTTTTTTTGAAGATTTCTCACAGGAGGGCCAATATTCTCTAATAGTTGACAAGGCGCATGGTCGCCTGATGTTTCGTTAAAGAAATTAAAGAAAATGTTGGTTGAATTTGTTTAAATTTCTTTAATTTTCAAGTGGAGAGGAGTGAAATTATATTTTAACTCTCAATCATATGAAAAATATTGACACAAAACATGAGCGGTTCGTATTTGTTTTTGTTGTCAAATTTATCAAAAGTTACATACATACATAGGTACATACTGAAAATAAATCTCCTTAACCACGACCACTTTAAAAGAACGGAAATTTCGGTCATATGATCAACCAATCGTTAAGTAAGCCAAAAAGAGAAAAAAACATCATCTCCTCTGTGCTTATCCAAAAAAAAAGAAAAAAAAAACAATACAGAGAAGTAACGGGTGATTTTTTAAGAGATTTAGAACTTTAAAAAAAAAAAACACAAAAAATTCGAAAAAAATTAATGAAATATTTATTTGAATCGATAGTTTGAACCTTGCAATTTAATGTTTAAAGATAATTTCATGCAAATGTTGACCGCGGCTGCGTCTCAGGTAGCCCATCCGATGAGTCCAATTTTGGCATACTCTTTCACACATATCGGCCGGTATCTCACGAATGAATGCATGGATGTTGGCTTCCAGTGCGTCAATCGAAGCGGGCTTGTCCCTATAGACATTAGCCTTGACATACCCCCACAAAAAATAATCTAATGGTGTCAAATCGCACGATCTAGGCGGCCAATTGACCGGCCCGAAACGTGAAATTAACTGTTCACCAAACTCGCCTCGCAATTGCGCCATTGTTTCGCGTGCTGTGTGGCATGTGGGACCGTCTTGTTGAAACCACATATCATGCAAGTCAAGAACTTCCATTTCGGGCAAAAAAAAGTTTGTTATCATCGCTCGGTAGCGTTCACCATTGACAGTAACGCTGCGATTCGCATCATCTTTGAAGAAATATGGCCCAATAATGCCGCCGGCCCATAAACCGCACCAAACAGTGGCTTTTTCGGGATGCATTGGTAGCTGTTGCAATGCTTCTGGCTGATCTTCACTCCAAATGCGGCAATTATGCTTATTTACGCACCCATTCAACCAAAAATGAGCCTCATCGCTGAACACAATTTTTCGATAAAAAAGCGGATCCTCGGCCAGCTTTCCAAGAGCCCATTCACCAAAAATTCGGCGTTGTGGTAGGTCGGCTGGCTTGCACCAGCTGTATCTTAAAAGGCTTTACGCCCAAATCCTTCCGCAAAATTTTCCACGTAGTGCTGTAACAAAGGCCTAACTGCTGGGAACGGCGCCGAATCGACATTTCGCGGTCTTCTGTCACACTAGCTGATACGGCCGCAATATTTTCTTCACTACGCACAGTACGTAAACGTGTTGGTGGTTCAATGTCCAACAAAGTAAATTTGGTGCGAAATTTGGTCACAATCTTCCGAATAGACTGCTCAGAAGGTCGAAAATGCCGACCATAAAATGGAAGCAGCGTGCGATGAACATTTCGAACCGAGCACGAATTTTGATAGTAAAATTCAATAATTTGCAAGCGTTGTTCATTTGTAAGACGATCCATGGTTAAATTGCAAACCAAACTGAAGCTGTTTGACAGTGACACAAGGTACTAAACGCACGTCAGCTGTCAAAACCAGTGTTGCCAAAACCAAACCAGCTAAAAAATCACCCGTTATTACTTGATCTTAAAATCTAACGTTAGTTGAAGGCGGAACCTAACTTCTATGAGTAGGACAGGGCTGAGCTACCTTTTTACGCATGATTGACTTTTGCTAAATTCACACAAAAACCAAATACCTACTGCTGGTGGATGCTCGCCTGGTGTATCGTGGAAAAATAAAAGTTAAAAATGATCATTATAGGAGCTTACAAGAGCACCATGGTTGTTTAACCTGGTGTGATGGATGCCAGTAGGAAATAATCATACAGTTTGTCAACCTGGTTCTTGCCTAATACATATTGCCCTATTTACACGACGACTATAGAATCATGACTTTTTTCGAAATTCAATGAGTGTGAAGGTGAGATCAGATGTTTTTTCTCGTTCGCACTCATTGAATTTTGAAAAAAGTCATGACTCTAGAGTCGTCGTGTAATAGGGCACATAGACTGGACAACTTTTGAGTTATCTTCTTCCAAAAAATATTAATTTACTACCAGGCGATCATGAAGACGCAGTTGGTATAGAAGAATCTGTATGCATTTAATTTTGCTACCAAATTCTACAAAAGTCACACATACATATGTGCATTCATCAATACTAAAACTTTCTAATTCTCTTTAACCATCGACCCCGAATGTTTTTGGTTTTTTCGGCGAAAGATAATCTCGAACAACAAGAACAACAAACTAGACACATCTATCTCATTTGCACACTAACCTGCTTTGACAAGAAAAAAATAAAAAAATCAATACAGAAGAGTGCTACTTTAGCTTTAAATATACAGTTATTTTAAGGCGGAGCCTATAATTTCCAGGGCTGAGCAAACGTTTCACGCTTGAATGATTTTGGGAAATGTATGTATCCCTATTGCTGGCGCATGGTCGCCTGTTGTTTCGTTTTAAAAATTAAAGAAATTTGTTTAAAATTTGGTTAATTTTGCAACTCTATACAAAATATGAGCGGTCTTATTTGTATTTATTTTTGCTGTCAAATTTATACTGAACTAAATCTCCTTAACCACCGACCGACCGCTTTAAAAGAACGGCAATTCCGGTCATATGATCAACCAATCGTAAGCCAAAAGGAGAAAAAAACATCATCTCCTCTGTGCTTATCCAAAAAAAAAAACAGTACAGAGAAACATTACTTGATCTTAAAATCTAACGTTAGTTGGAGGCGGAGCCTAACTTCTTTGAGTAGGACAGGACTGAGCTAAATTTTTACGCATGATTGAATTTTGCAAAATGTACACAAAAGCCAAATACCTACTGCTGGTGCATGCTCGCCTGGTGTTTCGTTTGAAAAATTTGAGTAATTTTGGTTCAATTTATTGAATTTTCAAACGGGGAAAGGGATTTTTGTTTGTATGGCGCCTACAGTGTGAGTGGACTGTGGAGAAAGAAATTAGTAAATGGTACGTACACAAGCGTCTCGTCTAAATTCACTTTGCACTCGTTCTTTGCAGCCAAGTGACTAAAAAATTATGTTCAAAATTGCAAAAAAAAAAATGTTAATTAATGCTTTTTCCGTGATCGAAAAATGCAGTCAGGGTAACTTATGCAATAAAAACAGAATGGATAGGTTTTTTGATTGTTTTATTAATTTTTTAATGTTTTTTGACAGTTTTTTTTTTGTAATATAGTGTGACATAATAATTATAGTTTATGTTTTTTTATATGTATTTAAAATACATTTCTGTGATAAACCTTTTTTTTAAGAATTCTCTCTCACAAAAGGCCCAATATTCTCTAATAGTTGACCTTAAAAAAATTATTAAAAATTCTTTAAAACATTTCTAGGGCTCGCCTTTAATACAATATTCAAAATTAATAAAAACAAACTTGAATTTCCCTAAATTTTCCATGTCCTTTGAATTAACTAGTATCTATTCTGAGAGGTTAGGTAAGGTAAGGCAGACGAGCTGACAGTTGATCTTGTTAAAGTATTACATAGATCCTATGTAGATCCGTTGTGATACCCTGGGAAGTTGTATTCCATTTAACGTAAAAACCTATGTATTCTGTTAGCAGACAATTCATTTAGAGGCGTTGATGAGGTTCAGTGGGCTACTAGCCGAAGTTCTTCTAAATGGTCATAAAAATGATTCCCTATAGGTGTTTCTTTCTTAAATAACAGAGTGCTGGGCAGTGGTAAAGAAAATGTAAAGTATCTTTATCGTTGCACCGGCAATCGTCGTCAGTAATGAGGCTCATTTTCTTTTTGTGGTATCTCAGTAGGCTGTGTCCGCTTATTATGCAGACAAGGGAAATGGAGATATTTTTTGCTCATTTGCATAATTTTGTCTGTCCTTAGCTTATTGTGATTTGGCCATAAATTTCTAGTTGTGCCACACATTTCAAGCAGATTCCATCTCTCAATGGTTTTTTCTAATATTTTGTTACCAATATCCTATTTTATGCTACTTTAACATATTGTTCGGCTTCACTTGAATCAAGCGACGAAACGATTCACGCCAACTCATCAGCTCTCTCGTTTCCTGTACATCACTGTGACCAGAAACCAGAAACCAGAAACCAGAAACCCAGTGGAGTCTAATGTTATGCTGCATGTCAAGAACTCTAGGCTGTTTGCTACAGCAAGCTTAAAGCTTTTTTGCAAATATCTCGAAAACGGAGCAAAATTTCGAGATAATGCTGAAAACTATAAATTGACCGTCGTTAGTAAGTTTTGTTAAAAAAAAATAAGCATTGAAATAATGTCGATAAAAAAGCGAGAAAAAAAAACCGAAAAACTAGCTTACTTTAAGCGACTGCACCTCGATCGATTTTTGACAATCCTTTTTTTTAATGAATTATTTTGAAAGAAAATTTAATTATCTTTTTTTTACATTAAACATTGCCTATACCTATATCTCTTCTCCAAAAAGAGTTATGAGTGAAAAGAAAAAAAAGAAAAAATTTGATTTTGATTTTGGAACTTTCTTTATTAATAAAATTGATATTTTTGTTTTAATTTTTAGAATGATGCATTTGGATGGTAAATTTAGTTTTCTTCAAAAAAGGTTTTCGCCGTTATCTATAAATTTGGCTCCGTTTTCGAGTTATTTGCAAAAAAGCAAAAAAGGGTGTTTTTGCACCCCCTATCAAAATTGCATCCTCAAATTTAATAGCCCTACGCGGTTTTCTCATCTTCAATGATCCATTTAGTGATTTTTGCAATAAGAACCCTTTTACGTCTTAGTTCCTTAGTGGCCTATTTTTTCGGCTTTATTAAATAGCCTATAAATGAAAGCTAATACTGTCCTCTACATCAGTGTTTTTTCAAACTGTGGGTCACGACCCCCTAGGGGGTCACAAAGAATTATTCAACAAAGGTTGAAGACTGAGGCTTATTCAAAACTTTAAATCCATATTTGAAGTAATATTAAGGTTGTTTTCATAAAGTCACTTTGTTCGGTTTTGTATTGCTTTCACCGCTTTCACTTATAACATATTTGCGAGGCGGGGTGGTTTTTCGAGAAACTCGTTCAAACAAAATAAAATAAATGACAAATGAAAGCATCTGGTGCAAAAACCCGATAACTCTATATTTTTAATGTTGAGAAAAATACAAAAAAAAAACTGTGTTAAAAATATAAAGACAAAATATACTCAAAAACTCATTTTTTTTCGAAAGACAGTAAGAAAACTTTTAAATACGATTTTTTTATTAAAAAATAAATGAACTTGTTGTTGATGTTGTCTAGTTTTTGCTCCGTTTTTTTCGTGAAAACAAATGGAAGCTTCGATTTCTTCATCATAAGCCGACAAACCATTCAACTGTTGTTTTCCAATTTAATATAATATCTTGTAAGCTCAAGCACCGTTTGGGAGTCAAATCTCCAAAAAATCGGTACCTCTTATATATAAGCATTTTTCAAATTTTTCACGTGCGGTGCAAAACAAGACAAGCAGTTCAAAATTGTGATTTTCTAATTTAGAGTAAAAAAAACTGAGTTTCAAGTACACAAAACGGTGTGGGATTTTTTATTTCTGCATCAAAAAACATATTTCGTAAAAAAGTAGAGCTACTGGTTTTTGACCTGGATGCTTTAATTCTAATGCACGCATAAGATTTAAAACAATGATTTGGCAGGTCGTGGAGAACCTAATCACTTACAATTCTCAACCATTATTGTGTGTTGTATTTTTTGCTGAGTCCGAACAGTTCTTGGAGGAGTTTCCAGTTCTTCGCAAGAGGCAGTACCTCGCCAAAAACATTATTTTGGTTTAAGTACTATGACAAAGTATTATTATGAATGTGGGGGTTGCCAAAATGTTTTTACTAACAAATCGGTTGCGTACTCAAAAACTTTGAAAAAGACTGCTCTACATGATACTTAGGTGCCAATCATAGTTATCATTGAAACTCATCATTGAAAATTTTAATGATGGATTTTGAGACACTTATAAAAACAAAATCATTCATTATTTTAATAGATAAATAAAGCTCAAGACTCAATTAATATTTTAAGTCAAAAATAAATTTGAAATAGGCCCTACTTTCCACATAAAAAGACTTTTCTTTTTGATTGAACTACCTTACCAATGTTCATTGGAATCTTAAAAGTCATTTTATGTGGAAAGTAAAGCCTATTTGAACATTTTTTTTGACTAGAAATATTAATTAAGTCTTAAGCTTTATTTTTTCATCGAAATAATAAATGATTTTGCTTTCTAAATGTCTCAAAATCAATTATTAAAGTTTTCAATGATGAGTTTCAATGATAGCTATAACTGGCGCCTTAGTGTCCAGGACCGGGGAGACTGTTTGGATGATGCCACGAGCCCGGCAACTTTTGTTAAATTAGCTAATACTTTGATGAAAATGAAAAAAAAGGTAAAGGCCCCTTTCTTAACTATTTAACACGTCAAATGTTAAAAAACAATTTTTTATAAAAATGGTCGGACCTGTTACAGCAGGCTGAAAAAAGTTTGTCCAACAATTGCACAGTGGTTCTAGTTATATGGAGGGCTGGCCATAGGCTCATAGAATCTGAACCATAGAACCGATTTCGATAAAATTTTCAGGGAAGATGAAAACTTTTATAATAAATCATTTGATAATATTCCCTTCTCCCTAACATGTCTGCTATTTCTTTTAAAGAAGGCATTTCTAATCGCCAATATTTATCAAAATTTTGGCACTGGTACTATATCCTTAATCCCAAAACAATTCTCGTAGGCAAAACAAATCTAAGCATTTTTTTAAATAAAATTAGGAGGTCCTTTCGCCCCATTTAGTTGGGAGGCATGATTTAAAATAAAATAGCTTCAAAGAAATAATTTCAAACTCATAGTTCTGAAAAACAAACGAAAAAACAAGCGAACATACCTACACTCATTTTTTCGAAGTGTTACGTACTGAATTGGCTTATACTATTTACAATAAATCTCTATTAAACACTGGAAATAAGATGTTTTCGAAATATTTTTTTATAAAATTGAAAATTAAAAACTGTCTACCTATGTTGTTATATTTTCGATTGATTTTAATGAAAAGGTAATATTCAAGAGAATTTTTTACAATTTAAATGGTCTTATTTTAACATAAGACATCATCAGCCTTATTTATTAGATTTTTTAGGCGGTTGATTAGTTAGACAGTTTCTTAAAAGTCTTTTTTTGAAATATGCGTTATTTAGTGAAATGAAATGTCAAGTTAGACAAATCTTTGACAACAGATGCCGTTGTCCGAGCTAGACAACTTTGGGACAACAGTAAACAAAGTTTATTGATAATTTTTTGGAGTTGAATGGCTGTCTAAAGTTAGACAAAGTTTATAAATACGATTGCTAGTTTTTAGCGTTTGATAATAACATAAGATAACAAAGCACCAAAGATATCGATACTTGATATACTTAAGCCCAAATTCTTATAAATATTTGCGATTCGAAGTGATTTTTAAAAAAAGCAGGCGGGTTAGTAGGCGGACATTTTTCCTGATGATTTTCTTTAAAACTATTTATAGTCTCTGAAAATTTCATCAACATCGGAAAACAGTTCACATTCTATGAACCTATTGCCACCTCGCTGTACAACTGCAAAAACTATATCTATGTTGGTAGGGGAAAACAGAGCCCTTCGCTTCTAGCGCACCTTGTCCCACCTTGTTGCAGCTAGATGTTAACCAGCCACTCTTTGTGGCGGCTTTTTTATGGCCATAGTAAATTCCTTTAATTTGAGTATCCACTACCAAAGAATATTTAAAAAAAATATATTTTAAAAAAAGAAGAATTTTAACTTACAAGAAATAGAGCTCCGTGATTTTGATAACGAGCACTAATTTCGTATGTTTTACTTCGGAAGCATACAATTCTAAATTTTGCTCGTGGATTTTATTTGATTTGTGGCATCAAGTGGCATGGTTCTTAATAAATACTATAGGGACATATGAGGCCATAAACCTAACACCAAAATTTTAACCTATGTCCTACTACGGTCGCACTTTGTATTGGTGTCGTGTAGAGGACAATCTTTGCTTTCATATGGTAACCGATTTATAGAAGTTGCTTATAAATATAATGGGTACACTTAGACAAAAATGCAACCAAAAACTGGCATTTTTACGCTTAAGTTTATTTATTATTTTCTTTGTAAACTGAGCTTTTGTTTTAAATATGCATTTTGTACATATGTGTTTCTAAACATATTTTAAAGTTTGAACTAATATAAATGAAAACATTTCTTTACAGTTGTGATTTTTCTTGCGAAAAGTCATACTTCGGTTATTTATACTATCCACATTGTTTATTGAGAGTTGAATTAGAAAAACGTCAATTAACAATTACCGTATTCCATTTTAAATTTGTTTAATGAACCTAATTAACACTTTTATTACGAGGAAAAAAGAGCGAAAAATAACGATCAAAACAAAATACCATAATCACTTTCTTTCGTTTAGGGAAATTAATAGAAATAAATTCACATGAAAAATTAAAAACAAAAGTGCAAAAAATACTTTCATGGTTACTCGTATGTATTCAATGCTGAATCACAGAACCGTAGAAATTCGCAACCACAATAATCTGCACTTCAAATCAGGAGAAAATATAGTTTGTTAGCAATGGATTATAAGAAAAAACTAAAATGCTTTTTGAATTTATCATTCATCATTTTTTCAAGCGGGATTGAAAAGCCGCTCTGACAAAATACATAAAATTTCGTTAAAATGAAATCCACCCTATTCTTGTCTATTTTTTTTCAACCAGTCGTGCTTTTTTTAAAAAAAAAATTAATAATATTATCAAAGCACCATCAAACTGTCCACGGAAGTAATAATTGAGAAGATCATTGGTTCGAAGTTGTTTAATGTCCGTATTCTACCTCATTAAGCCAATTCCAATAAACGCATCAACTTAATGTCAGTTAATGTCCGATGAAATGCAGGAAGCAAGTTTGTGTCTTCTTCCTTCTTTGCGTTACAATTATTGTTGTCGGATGAGGTGCTATTAATGGAAACAACACGGTGAATGCAGACCGCTTGAATAAATTATAGGAAATTCCCTATACGCCTTAGGTTCAGTTAACTGTTATGTAACCCAATTTTTTTGCATAGCAATCTAACAATAATAAGGAAACACGAATGTAATTGGAAGCGAAATTCTTTAATTGGACTATTTTGGAAGGCGTTCTCTATTTGTTAGGAAGGCATAGTCGTCGGTTGGATTTGTTTCCCTAATTAATGTGTAATTAAGATCTAGAGATTCTTCAGATGGTAAACAATTTTTGCAAATTCCCTAAAACTCGGTATGACCTTGAATGTTTTTTTTTCAAATTTATTCAAAATTCATAAAAAAATATATAAAATTGACAAATTACTGAAAATAGCTGATCTTTTGTAAGCTTGAAGTGGCCTTCCAAATGGCATACTTCTTTTTTTGAAGTGACCCTTGAATCGAATTTTGAGAATTCAAAGAAAAAAACTATGGCTGACCAATAACTGAAAATAGTTAACCTCTTATCACGATCTAGAAATCTTTTTGAAGGTATACCTACTTTTTTAGTAAATTTCCCATAAATAACGTGCCAAAAAGCGCTTGACCTTGATGGTCCATATTTTATTTTTCATGTTTATAAAGTAAAGTTCATTAAAAACGAAAAGTTACTATTGATTTTTCACAAAAAAAAAAGTTTAATTCACATTAAACACATTAAAAACAGGGTTTTTCAAAATTTATGGATAATTTTCTTTAAAAAAATCAATATGTTTTTATTAATTTTATATTCAGTTATTTTGACAAAAGCTTTAAAAATTAAGAGTTCATATATGCGGTGTGCATACGGAAAAATAATAATGTTTTCACTTAAAAGTTTACTTATTAGTTACTTATTATCTGAACCCGCCTGTACATAGGTCTGATTCATGCTAGAAAAACCTTCGTGAGATGGTGCAGGAAACTAAGTCCCTGGGAACTAATTCCACCGTGGGACTTAGTTCTCTTTTAATGGGAACTAAATCCACTTTAGCGAAGTAGACTTTTTTCTCATAGAAGGTGGGAATTATATTTCTCAAAAAATTTGTGGTTTTACTTCCCTTTAAATGTGGATTTAATTTCCACTTCCGATTAAAATTCAGTCATATAAGTAAAATAGAAATACTTTTTACAATAATTGTTGGATATACAAATATGTAGGATAAATTCAAAGTTTCTTTAAATCGTTTTCATAGCTCACAGTTTACTCACTGTAATGTTAAGTGCTAGTATTTATGCAAGGCAAGGAAAGTGTTTACCTTTTCACACCGAACCCAAAACGGGGTTTTCGCGAAAATATCGGTTTTGGAGAAAACCCTAAACGAAAACACAAGTTTTCCCATATTTTTTTTGTGCTTCAGGTTTTCGTAAAACTTTAGTTTTATATAAAACTTTTATAGAAACAAGCGTACCTTTCAAAAAGTTCAGTGCCTTATTAAATGTCAAAAAAGAAACTTCAAGAAAAAATTGAAAACAGCTGACGAAATTCTATCATATTAGATAACAACTAAAAGAAAAGAAAGAAAATTGTTTGTGGTTGATTTAAGAAAAACTGTAATGTAAAACGAAAACGCGTAATGTTCGGTGTGAATGGTTTTCGAGTTTTTGAAAAGTTTTCGCTTTCGAAAAACCAGTATCTTTTGAGGCAATGGCAAAGCTTCGCGCAAATAGTGAGGTATGTATCAGAGAAGCATGCTGCCCTCTTGCAACCCCCCTACTTAACTTGAGCTCACTATAAGATTTGGGGTATGTGCGGGGATGGGTGTTTGCAAATTTTCTTTTGCATTTAAAGAATCTGGATTTAAGGATACATTCTTTCAATTTATCCTTTACAGGGTGATCGGTGTAAGGTGCACCAAAAAGCTTGGGCGAGTAATGAGAAGTCAGTCCCTTGGTGGAATAAGTTCCCGGGAACTTAGTTCTCTGTGAGATCTATTGGTTTTCGTATGCAAACTATCAGCAACGCAATGCGTCAAATTATTGTTTACTTAAGGAACATAAAATATAATTTTAAATTTAGAGTCGGGCTTATGTTCCCATATCTTGAGTAAAAAATATATTCCATACTACTATAGATCCTGATGGAAAATAACGGACGGCCTTGCCAAGGCTGATTTCCGTACTTTGAAATAATATACTCGTACTCATGTTGAAGAAAAGGTTTCGCTTGATAGACATTATCAAAATATGTGTTTTTTTCTATATTTTACCGATATTGATATTCATAATATCAATTTGGATTTTGAAATATATCAAAACAGCACCGCTGAAAACTCATGACAACTACTGTCAAAGCCCGCTCCTTTGTCCAGCTGTTCGACAAGCCCACAATAAAAAATCCTCTCATTCCACTCACATAGTTCGATTAATTTCAAAAATAAATTGCGGCGCTCATATCAATATCAAACGCGATCAACTGCAAGTATTTTCAATTAAAATTTGGCTCATCGCATACACAAAATAATAATTCAAATTGAATGCAGCGGCATTATTCAGATCCCGTTAATTGTTTAAATTATTTTTATTGCCAACAATTAACCAACACCCAAACATGAATCTCGATCGTAAACTTTCCGATCAATCTATATGTAGGCACGGGAAGATTTGATCGATACCTTGTCAGCCGTGCAATTATTTGTTGGACGAGTAATGCCAAGATTATTGTTGTCACGGTAAAATGCAGATGGACTTAATGAACTGACAAATGCCAATATTGTTTCTGTTTCAACGGATGGACACCTCCAGTGATTTGATTGGAATGGAAAAGTGATATGACTGCACTTTTTTTATGATTTGCCACAATTTTATTTGGGGATATTAAATTTTAGAGGCTTAGAGGAAAACATTTAATGTTCATAATTTTCTTTTAAGGCCATTCATCATCAACCAAGTGTGCTACTCGTTAATTGCTACCTTTGTTGAGATTGGAACTAAAACAAATATCTCATGAAGTATGTTATTCAGATGAAACAGCTACAAGATATCTCAGCCTTCTCCGAAGCACAGTGGATACTTTTCATTTATCTGGTGACACAAAACAAAACTCTGAAGCAAAAGAAGCTAATTTTTGTTGCTACGAAAATAATATTTGTTTAGTTAGAAATACCGAGTTTTTATCAAAATTGACAATTTAATTTTCATAATATTTGATTTAAAAAAATATTTTTGAACATTTTTAAAAAATTCAAAAAAGGTTTTTTTTTAAATTTTGTTACGAAAAGCTGTTTACATTGCTTAGATCCTTCTGTATAGAAAAATTATTGAAATCAAAATAACCATTTTGAAGAAAATTGAAAATAAATGAATGGTTCTTTGAGAGGTACCACTAATAACCATTTAAAAAAATTAATTTCCCATCCGAAGGCAGCTTTTACAAAAGAAATATATTGATTTTTTTAAGAAAAGTTGTTATCTTTAGTTCTAAAAAAAATAAAAAAACATGTACATTTTTATTGCACGAATCGAAAACTTGCCTTATAGTAACAGGTAGGTACTAAATACTAGGCAACTTTTGGAGTAAGAAGACGAGACTAGAGAAATGTATTAGAGATTAAACTTCTATGATCCGAAAACAAGCCTTAAATTAATATTATAGCTCACAATTATGAATCTGGAATAATAAGATAGGACCCAATATTTTAAGAAAAAAGTGACTTTTTACCTTTATGAATTCAGGTAATAATTATAAAATTGAGAATTTTTAGAAATTCAGTTTCAATTTGCCTGACAAAATTGACATATCGAATTTTGCCTTAGTACCAGTTTTTCTTTCATAAATTGAATTCAGGTACAACTTTAAGCAAAAAGAGTTATTGTTTTGGGGCTGTGTTTGCATGAAAACCCAAAGAAGAAGTAAACTATGGTTGGCATAATATACTTTCCGCGACCCGCGAGCGAATTACTTTCATTTTCCATGCGAGTGCTTTGTTGTTTTTTTTTTCTGTTAAACCCATCTCTTGAAGTTGGTAGCAGGTTGTAAGTTGCAAATAGTTTTTAGTCTAATAATGGTGGTAATGGCAGTGGTTATATGAAAAATACTTTAAGGTTGTTGATCTGGTAATATACTCTGCTAGTGCTAGGTGCAGTTTTATAGTTACATTTGTATAGTGGTCCTGTCTTTTGGTATCTCGAGAATCGGGTTTGAGTCGCAAGCCATCTTGTAATGACTGTGAAAACAATTGATAGACGAGTTTATTTGCTGCATTGTAGAAGAGTAACAATAGACGAGGAAAAGATATACAAGAGACCTGTACAAATTGTTAGTCCGATAAGTTTTTTTTTTTTTTAAGAATTTTAGTATTATTTGTTAAATGGTCGAGTAGTGGTTGTTTTAACTTGTTTGATGTAGGTAGTACCGGAAGTCTGCAAAGAAGTTCGTAGAAAAGAGCTCACATTATATGAATTAGAAATGTCTTGAAAACTCAATTACATATCTTAAGTTTCTGTATAATCGTATAAAGAAATCTTTAAATAAGAGATTTTAATTATTTGATACAGGTTTAGAAGCAATATAAACTTTTCTTATGCGGGCCTTGAACCAGACAATATTGAATATTATTACTCAATACCATAAATATATTTTACAGTTATATTGGCCGAAAAAGGGCCAATAATTACGGTAAGATTTGTTTTCATATAGTATTATCTACCTTTACATATATTGGGAAAAAATATCTTCTAGTTTAAGACCTGTATTTAACAAGTTATTTGATGGTTTCACTCTTCCAAAAATAAAAAGTGAAATTGTATTCCTCGTCTCATTTATTATATTTGCGCGAGCACAAGCAAACAAATCTGAACAAAAGAAAAATCTGAAGCTTAAGAATGCCTTTTGTTTCATTTTCATACGAAACAAGTACTTATATTACATATCACAATTCACAAAGATACAGCACTTGAAAAACCACAATTTTGTGCTAAAATGAAAAGTCATTCTTTGATGCTGGGCCTTTCATAGCTCTTAGAGCACCTGGGGCAAGCTCAGAGAAGCCGCCATTTCGCTACAAAAATTTGTTGTAAGAACAAAAATATTAAATCTAGGGCTGGCCACGATACCAAACCAAACGATACTTTTGTAAGTATCGTCTCGGTATCGTCAAAATCGAAAAATTTCAGAATCATCTCGGTATTGGTCTCGGTCTCTTATAACTCAGTCTCGTTTGGCCTCGTAGAACAAAGTCTCGGTATCGGTATCGGTCTTACCTGGTTTCAGTCTAGTCTGAGCCGCAAACCAGAATGAAATGCACGACTTGGTTACATGTTCTTGATCTAATAGTTGAACTTGAACTCGGTATTTCTAAGATTTAAGACAAAAATCATTATTATAAAAGAAAATTTTTTTAACTGCGTTTATAATAGTGACTTAACCATTTTTAAAGGCTATAGTTTCACAATGTCTAAGTAAAATTCCGATTAGGAATTTGATACAAAAATTTTGACGTGGGGTCATCACTAAAGAGAATCGTGGGCTTCTTCAGCATAAGTTAGATGGGCGTGGCAGTGAGCAGTATTAATAAATCTATTGCCTAAACCTTTTCCATGCTAAAGAGAAAAGCTCTGAAAATATCATCTCCCTCCAAAAAACCAAAAGCAAGAACTAATTGGTTGGAATAAATTAATAATAATGTTCAAATTTCCTGCCGATACCAAACGATACTACTGAGAGTATCGGTAAATTTCGGTCCAAAAAATGCGGTATCGTTAGGTGGTATCCTTTCAGTATCGTTTCGCTTTCCAATACCTATACCAAGCGATACCGCGACTTTTCTGGTATGGTGGCCAGCCCTAATTAAATCATGTCACTTTCACCGTAATTATATTAATTGCCAACATATTCCAGTAGGTTGCGTATGAATGACCGGCAAGAAACAGGGTTGCAGTATTGGTTTATATCGGCATTCTTGCAAGTTTAAAAAAAAATTTTACTATTCATTAAACTTTGACCCTTCGAAATCTTGACTCGACAAAAAGTCAGCCGCCTAAAAAAAAGTCGAGAAAAAGTTTAACTTTTATCGACTTTTTGATACTTTTTTCCAACACATACAAACAAGTTGATATAAATCAATATTTTAACCAGTTTAACTGTCAACATTTTTTCTTTTGTTAATTTTTGCGAAACTTTAAATACAACGTTATTACAACGCCTTGCGATGCTATGGAAAATGTATGATTCTGTTTAAGACACATTTTCTTCCGATTGCTTAATTTAATTAATGACAATCCGAAGCAAGGTAAGCGCGCTTTTAAACATCATTCCCTAAACTGTAAACTGATCAAATTATTAGCCATTTTCGAAAACATTAAATTAAGTCAATATAATTGTTTTTAGCAATTAATACTTTAATTAATTTGTGGGAAAGAACCATTTAAATTCAGGGTGTACAGGGTGAGCATGCCCACTATTTTTTGTGATAAAGGAAATGAATCATACAGTTTTTCAGTCTCGGATAGCTTCAATTAAGTCCTCTTTATCTTCAAACCATCTACCAGCCTCATAAAAAGTTAGCTTAAGCCAACCCCTAAGTTTCCTAAGATGTTTGAGTCCAGTGAATAGGGAAGCCATGGCAAAAGTTCCATGTTTTTCGGCCGAATCCAAGTTCAAGCAACCCCGCTGGATGTGTGGGTAGGGGTGTTATCTTGTTGTAAAATTCAGGACATAGGTCTGTTTTCTTTGGATATGCCCATTTCAACAGATATTTGTAACTATTTCCATTAGGTATTGTAGTACTAAACTCCAATTTAATTGTTCCATAATAAGTTATAACGCCTTGGCCCATTACCACCTGAAATACGATTGTGAATACTTGCCAAAATAAGTTCCTCTTCTCTTAAGTAAATATTTTAACCATTAGATGCGTCAAAATTGAGAAAGACATCCCATTTTTATTGGTTGTTCCAAGAAACATGGTCTCTGGCGAAATTCCTGCGAAAATTCTTTGTGTTGCTGTCGTAAAACTGTTTTCTTTTCATTTTTGTATCACTGGCTTAAAACATCCTTAAAACCGTCAATACACTGTCTAATTTACAATTTTATGATCATCATTTGGGTAATAATTGTGGGGAATTTGAACTTTTGCAGAAATCACTTCTTTTCTCTGGTGTTTTTGATTTCTTTTTCCATGCTTTTCAATTCCAACTACAAACTTCTCTTCATATATTCGGTCTAATTGAATCCGTACGGACCGTACGGATTAAAAACGAAGAAGAAAAAGATACCCTAACGTCCCAAAAATGGCGGATTGGGCATCTCTTCCTTTTGTTGAATGTCAATAAATTATAAACGTTCAAAAAAATGAATGGATCCACAATCCGACATTTTTTAGCCGTTTTTAATTTTGGTATCTCTTCGTTGACAGTTTTCAATCCACGGATTCAATTCGACCTAATATCAGACCAGTCATCATGATGTTTTGCTAGATCATTTCTTACTGTTCTATCACTTCCCTTCATTATCCATGCTATTTCATAGCCTTAAAGACCCAGTTTCATGTTGTCATCTTCTGTTAAAAAATCCATGGAATTAGCTTTGGCAAATCCATATTTGCAATGGCCTCAATTAAGTGACTCATGGCCAAATTCAAAAGCAAATACTAAAATTGCTTTTATCTAAACTCCTTCTTAATTTTATCAGACATTTAAAATTTTTCAGTTTCACCAATGTAGAAAAGGAATATTTTAGGGACGTTTTAATTAACCTGAGTTAGCCTCACATCCCTGGATATAAAAGAAGTGGTTGTTTCACTCGCAAATGCAAGGCTTATGAGAAAAAGTGAAAAAGCATTAGGAATGAGGGATAATTATTCTGACAGCAAGATATCAGCTATTGTTGACAGGAATGGTGGAACAAAAAAGACTATTCAAATTTAATGAGACAAAAACGAGCTTTGAGTGTGCATTTAAAATCTTCTTAAATTTAAAAGCATTTTGTGAAACCAAAAAACATAAAATAATTAAAAGTCTTTCGTGAAATTGGACATCAATCTTTTTTACCCATTTTGGGCACTTAATTCTTATAAATTTTTATAATTAAGTTACCCCTTCAACATTATCCATCTTTATTGGGCAATATGTAAATTATGTAAAAAAAAAATAAAAAATTTCCAGGAAAAATATTTTTCACAGAAAAAAAGATGGCGAAAAGAGTGGCCTCAAACAAGTGACGGGCAATCAAATAATGGACTTTAATAGTATATTATTTGTAATTGATTCTCACAAAAAATTCATCTCATATAAGTTACATCCAAATCTGCCCTATGTTATCTTAATTTTCTGAACTATTTATAATGCCTGTAATAGTACTCATACGCCACAGTGTAAAATTTTAATAAAGCCGAATAAATTGTGTTGCGAAAAAAGAGAAAGTAATGATCGAGTACCGCGTTGACGCAGTGAAGCACTGACGTAACCTGACGTACTGCTGCAGTAACTCACCGATGCTGAATGCCATGTGAGTCATTCAACTGCATACGCCTACGAAACTAAAATCATGAAAAAGTATTAACTGGAATTGGAAAATCAATGCAAACAATAGGCACTATTTAGCTATCTTCGATTAATCGACCTACGCAAGCAAATACTTGATGGTCAAACTGTTATCGTACTGCCAATTTTCAGTTTTACGAAACGCAAACGCAAGACTATCCTCGAAATGTTATCGTAAGGTGATAATCTTTTTACGAAATGGGTACACAACATTTTGTAAAGCAGAATTTTTAAACCAGAGTTTCAAAACTCACTTCCCAATTGTAGGCATTATGATATTATGAAATGATTAATTTCATGCCCTCGCGAGTAACCTCTGGATTAAAGAGGGTGGTGTAAATTTTAAACAACCTTTTGTTAAGGGCTTACCATGGTACTCGTTAACAATGTTCTTAATATTTATCCAATTGTTTAAACCTTTTTTTTTGTTTTGCTAACTAGTATAATAGTTATTCCATTTTAATCAAAGCCTTGGTAGGGTTTTAATAACCTTTGTATGGTTTTAAAAACTTTCGTAAGGTTTTAATTTCATGAACATTGGTTTTGTGTGTACAAAAAAAATAAAAACAATTTGGGTACCCCCAGGATTCGAACTGCGAACCCTTAGGTTCGATCATGACGCATCGATCAGAAAATTCCAATCCACATAAAATGTAGCTATGAAATTTTTTTTTTAGATTTTTAAAACTAAAACCTATCGATGTCGATATCGAAAACGATATCCTTGCATGATGAGGACCCAGGAAAAATGTTCAGGTGTTAGTATCGATAAATAATTTTGTTATCTTTGTGCATTAAAACTGTATTAATCCATTAGAGCTCTTCCATTTAATTTATCCAATATAACTCAATTTAACTCTGAAATACAACTGCCAAGAATTGTTTTTAGAAGGAAATGACAGATATTATGGATTTAGTACTATACTAAAAAATTAAAATAGTCATTTGGTGATTTTAATTTTAGTAAAATGTGCGATGTCAAAATTGTTTAAAATTTGCTAAATTTTCTTTTTAACTTAGTATCATGTTAAAATTGCTTTAGCATCGTTTTGTCGTTTAAAATTTTGCGCCATATCTTATTATTTTTACTTAAAGAAGGTATGCAGCATATTTTTTTAGACCGAGAGCTGGTGAATGTTTTGCTCAAAGTGTTTTATTTTATATCAGTGCAAATTTCGGGGGCTTACTATTTGCATCAGCGCAAACTAAATTTTAACAACCTTGCAGCAGCCCCCTTACCACCAAAATACACTCACGAAATGTAACAAAAAAATTAAATAAAATTGTTGTGTTCTTGTGCCCGTCCTATTGCTGTCAGATTTATGGCATATAATTTCTACGAATACTAACTGTATGTGAACGAATCTTGGGCTGGTATAAAACATGTTAATTTTTATGTTGCATTTTGAAAATGCATTATTCTGTTCTAAGCACTGGCGTTACTAGGGGAGGGGATGAAGGGGGTCGTCACCCCGGTTGCCAGGAGTTTAGGGGCATTAAAATATCTTCGTTGTGCTTTGGAAGTATTAAACCAATTACAAAAGTGTTTTTATTTAAAATGTAATTGGTACATTTTTATTAGAAAATACAATTTTTATAGTATTCAAAACCTTAGGGTCGCCAAAATCATCCTCGTTTTAGATTTGGTTTAAACAAATAATAATTCATTAAATATTTTAGTATTACCTATATTTAATTTAGGGGCCAGGATCACCATTCTTGTTTATTAGAAAAGTTGGAAATAAAACAAAAGAGTATTTTCTTTTTTAAATTCAAAATTTCATAAAAATTCCTAACAACGTATAATTTTTTGTTTTATTCAAATCATTATAGGCACGGTGGTCTTAAAGACGCGGCAGGTTTCATTAAAACTGACCCCAGGAGTAATGATGCAGATTTGTTGGAAATGATCTCAGAATTCTAAAGTTGAAAACCCCAAAATCGTACCTGATCCCTTTTCTGAGTTAAAGGGATATATTTGTATATTTGGCTAGGAAAAAAATTTTTAAAGATCAAGGAAAGATCACACTGTCATGTTCTATACCTTTTTGGAAAACTATAATTCGTGATCTAAAACTATTCCATTGAACACCTTTCCTGTTTTACGTCAACTTTAGTCAGAAAACGCAAGAATATAATCTACCCCCCTTTATTCACCCCCCAAAAACCCCATCCAACTCCGCTCCTGGGAAAAAGATTTATTTTAGATTCCTTATAACCCCCTTCATCATTCTCAATCGTCAAATTGCTGTTAATTTTTTTTTTATAAATGTGTAATTAGCCTGCACTTTATACGAGTTACTAAATAAAAAAGAATTTTTAATCGCATCTGTCTTCTTCGTTACCATTTTTCATATTTTTCTGACAGTGATGAATTCTTAAAAATCCCAAATATTACTTTATTAACAAGAAAAACTTCACTACAAGCGTCCGATTGCCTACTATTTACAGTTTGCACCACTAGCTAGTCTCACGAAACCATCTCCAATCACACAGTTTGTATTTTTCCCTTTTTCAAGAAAAATAATTCCTTGTTAATTGAAAACACTAATTATAAAAAATAAACAATTCTTAAGTACAATGTTGTACGGTACCTAAATAAGTCAATTTGAATCAAGCTTTGAATCAAGCTAGACTGATTCAAAATTTGTCCCGAAAACAAATATATTGTGCACCTAAACGTATGCAATACTTTTGATTTTACTATTGCAGATAAAAACCGTTGCAATTCAAAAAATCATTTAATTTTTTTAATATTACAAACTGGATTGAAATTGATGCTTGGTGATTCAAGGGATCTTAACTTCTTTTTGGTAGATCAATCTTATTCACGAAACTTCGTTGCTCCGCTAAGGACACACTTATGCGTTTTTCGGTTGGATGTTTGGAGTACTCCTTTTCTACTCCCTTTTCACTCCAACTACTCTAATTTTTCCATTTGACTTAAGAATGGATCAGAACATAAAACCAATCGAAAACAACACTAGGCGCCTAATGAAGCACAAGTACGATATCGGCGTACCTTAGGGTGCACACCGGTGAGGTATAATTGCCTGACAATTTGGAAAGTGAAGAGCCTGTTCACATAGCAAGTGAACATTTTTTATGGGTGCATTATAATATGATTGTATTTGTGGTGCAAAGCAGGAATATACTTGTATCTTAACTGAAACTAAACTAAACTAACAACTCTAACTATCTTTAGTAGAATTTTGGTGTGTAGCTTCATATTCATAAGAAACAGTTAAAATTCGCCATCAAAGCTAACTGATATGCTGGCTTTTTTTTTATTGGAGTAAGCGCGTATCGAATGTTAAACCCAATTAAGTAAGTACCTCTCGCATAGGTGCCTAACCATACCTCTAAGAACCTGCCTCTTTTTCTTGAAAACCATAATTTTGAAGAATTTTTCATATAAAACTCATTACTCATCTTCTAAGAACCATTTGCCTAGCTACATTCCCTTCTTTTTTTTGAGTATCAAGCCAATACACTTTCCAAAGTAATGTTCTTCTTCTGCAACTACGTTAGATTTGTGTGTGGTATAAGTAGGTTCTAAAGAAAAGTTTTTTCTATTCCACACATTTATTAGCACATTTATTATACATGAGCTTATATAGTTAGAAAGATCCAAAATATTGTAATATTTTCTTAGATTTGTTAATAAAACTTTTTACTTTCTTTAAAACCTCCTCTTAATTATTTTACAAAATACCACTCTTTCTTTTCTTACTACAAAACAATTTATCGCTCAGCACTGAAATTAACTCACCAACTTTACTTTTCACTTTTATTTCAACCAACGTTTCACGATTAAAAAAAAACTCTATCAGTCATCAGACATGTGCTTTTATACTTGTCACACAGATTCCCGAAATATCTTAAATTTTTCCAGTATTTGCTTTCCTTAGGGGAAATTTCCCAGACAAACTTTCATTTTTACGTTTAGTGCTAAGAGTACTTAAGCTCACCAAAGCTCTTCGTAGGTAGGGTTGTATCATGTATGAACCGGAAGATGGCGCTCCTTGTTATAGTTCATTCGAAAGATAAAATCAATTATGTAAACACAAAGAATGCTATGTTTACAAAAAATTTTCATTTACATTTTCAAGTTGTCCACGTGGTTGCAGAGGCAAAGTGCTAAGGGAATTGCAAATAGATTTCCAAAAACATTTATGTTGATAGGATACAGACAACTTATTTATAAAATTTTCACTTTCCAGGGTTACATATTAACGAAAAAACTCAAATATAAGAAATGAAGGCGTAGCAGGGGGTGGATATCAAAAAGTTTGCAATTGCCTTGAAGCTCACTGTAGTTTTTTTTTCTAAAACGTGTTCTTAAATAAATACTTAAATGCTCTTTATTCAGAGCCCATGAGAATTTCTCTTTTAGTGATTAAAATGTGATTTCATACACTGTGTTACTGCATTTCGCCAAAACAAAAATATTAGATAATGTAAAAATAGTAATTTTGTTTTTATAAATAAATAAAAAATCATTTTTCAATAGGCAACGTTTACTGTTTCAAATTTTTGGAATGTGAAGAATCTGCTGGATCTAAACATTTCGACACAAACACGAAAATGCATTTTTGACTGAACTATTCTTCCAGTTCTAACATATGGTTGCCAAACATGGCAATCTACAAGAATCCTCGAAAATAAACTTCAATCCTGTCAAAGAGCCATGGAAAGATCGATTCTGAATGTGAGATTATCTCAAAGGATTAATCATGAAAATTTAAGAAGCCAAACAAAATTTGAAGATGTTCTACACAAAACAAGAAAATTGAAATGGGATTGGGCTGGACACGTATTTCGGACGTCAGATGATCGATGGACCAAAACAACAACAGAGTGGACTCCACTAAATAAGAAAAGAAGCGTTGGAAGACAATTCAAGCGGTGGAGAGACGAAATCCAAACTTTTTGTCCAAACTACTGGAGAGAGGCCTTAGACCGACGATTGTGGAAGATGAAGGGGGAGGCTTATACTCATCAAACTTATTGAAAACCCATTTTCATATATACCTTATATATACATATATAAAAAAAATAAAAAAAAAAAAAAAAAAGTTAACTTTTAAGAGTGAATAAAGCTTGAATAATAATAATAACTGTTTCAAATTTTTGCAGATTTCTGTCTAATCTATTCTGGACCCCCATATGGAAAATTTTCATCATCTGGACCGCACTTGAAACTAAATGCCGACCTCTGACTTAGAGGTTCCTTTTTATATTGGAAAATGCCAGAGGGGGCAATCAAAAATGATCATCAAACAGAAGCTGTCATATTTGTAAAAAAATATCAAAAATAAGGATATTTTCAGATAATATCCGACAAAAAAGAAGTATTTGTTGATATTAATAGTGACAGAGCCAGGAGGGACAAAGTACCCCCTTGCCCTCCCCTCCGGGTGCCTATAGCGAACCTGTTTCAATTTCTCAATTCAATTCAGAAAAAAAGTATTAAGATTAAGGTATTTATTAATTGGGAAAAGGAATTATCTTTTTCTTTTCTTCTTATGTTGTTTAAAGAGAAGCAAAATAATTCATCAAGCGAATCCAAACAATTTCTGTATTAGTTTTTAAGTTATAAATAGCAAAAGAGAGTAATTTTTGTGAGGAATCATGTTTATATTTTTGAGACTGCGGAGCCCTCTGACATATAAACTGGTTTATTTTATGTAGAAAGTTGGGCCTTTTTGAAATTTCTTTTAGCTAGAAATATTAATTACTTAAGTCCTGAGCTTTATTTCCCCATTAAAATATCATAATAATAATCAAATGAAAGATAAAAATATTTCAAAACATATTACAAAACCCAATAAGTATCGTTTTTCTAAAACTCACCCAAATGACAACAACACAAAAGATAAGGATTGAAAAATAAACAAGGGTTTTTAATTCCAAGTTTTTTAAAAAGTGAAGTCACCTCGGAGCCTTCATAATCATGGCCCATCTTTGTATAAAAGTGAGAAATGATGATATTACTATTGGATCCAACGATTTCTGTAAGTAGTCCTTCAAAATATTGCGTACAACAAAATTTCAAATAAAAACGTATTTTGGTTTTCGGAGAAGAATAAATAAATAAAAAAAAAAAACAAACAAACCTAATTTACATTACTTTTTGCATCAAGTGTCAAAGATAAGAATAAAAAAAAAAAAAACAACTAAGAGTAGTTCTCGGCCTATAATCTAACGTTAGTTGAAGGCGGAGTCTAATTTCCTTGTGTATGGCAATCAAACTTTTCACGCATGAATGACTTTGCGAAAGGATCTATCCCTACTGCAGGCGCATGGTCGCCTGGTGTTTCGTTTAAGAAATTAAAGAAAATGTTGGTTGAATTTGTTTAAAATTGGTTAATTTTCAAGCGTGGAACAGACTCCTACCTAATATGGCAAAATATACACAAAACTTGTTTCGTATTTATTTTTGCTGTTAAATTTATCAAAAGTTACATATATACTGAAAATAAATCTCCTTAACCACCGACCACTTTAAAAGAACGGAAATTTCGGTCATATGATCAACCAATCGTTAAGTAAGCCAAAAGGAGAAAAAAACATCATCTCCTTTGTGCTTATCAAAAAAAAGAGAAAACAAAACAATACAGAGAAGTATTACTTGATCTTAAAATCTAACGTTAGTTGGAGGCGGAGCCTAACTTCTTTGAGTAGGACAGGGCTGAGCTACCTTTTTATGCATGATTGACTTTTGCTAAATTCACACCAAAACCAAATACCTACTGCTGGTGGATGCTCGCCTGGTGTATTGTGGAAAAATAAAAGTTAAAAATGATCATTATAGAGGGTTTACACAAGAGCACCATGGTTGTTTAACCTGGTGTGATGGATGCCAGTAGCAAATAGATAAATCATACAACATAGTTTGTCAACCTGGTTCTTGCCAAATACATAGAATAGAGACTGGACAACTTTTGAGTTGTCTTCTTCCAAAAAATATTAATTTACTACCAGGCGATCATGTGGACGCAGTTGGTATAGAAGAATCTGTATGCGTTTGTTTTTGCTTTCAAATCCTACAAAAGTTACACATGCATATGTGCATTCATCAATATTAAAACTTTCTAATTGTCTTTAATCCCCTTAAAAGGTAGAATGTTTTTGGTGTTTTCGGCGAAAGATAATCTCGAGCAACACACTAGACACATCATCTATCTCATTTGCACACTAACTTGCTTTGACAAGAAAAAATAAAAAAATCAATACAGAAGCTTTAAATATACAGTTATTTGAAGGCGGAGCCTATAATTTCCAGGGCTGAGCAAACGTTTCACGCTTGAATGATTTTGGGAAATGTATCCATCCCTATTGCTGGCGCATGGTTGCCTGGTGCTGCGTTTTAAAAATTATAGAAAATTTTGGTTGATTTGTTCAAAATTTGGCTAAGCAGCGTCAAAACAAAACATGAGCGGTCTTGTTCGTATTTATTTTTGCTGTCGAATTTATACTAAAACATCTCCTTGACCGCCGAACGCTTTAAAAGAACGGAAATTTCGGTCATATGATCAACCAATCGTTAAGTAAGCCAAAAGGAGAAAAAAACATCATCTCCTTTGTGCTTATCAAAAAAAAAAGAAAAAAAACAACAATACAGAGAAGCACTACTTCATCTTAAAATCTAACGTTAGTTGGAGGCGGAGCCTAACTTCTTTGAGTAGGACAGGGCTGAGGTACATTTTTACGCATGATTGACTTTTGCGAAATGTACACAAAAACCAAATACCTGCTGCTTGTGCATGCTCGCCTGGTGTTTCGTTTGAAAAATTTAAGTAAGTTCAATTTATTGAATTTTCAAGGGGAGAAAGGTGAAATTATGTTTTTATGACGCACGCCTACAGTGTGTGTGGACTGTGGAGAAAGAAATTAGTAAATGACACGAGCGTCTCGTCTAAAATCACTTTGCGCCCGTTCTTTGCACCCAAGTGACTAAAAAATTATGTTCAAAATTGCAGTGGGTATAAAAAATGTAAATGCCTTTTCCGTGATCGAAAAATGCAGTCATACGCAACTTATGCAATAAAAGTAGATTGGACTTAGGTTTTTTGATTGTTTTATTAATTTTTTAATGTTTTTTGACAGTTTTTTTTGTAATATAGTGTGACATAATAATTTTAGTTTATGTTTTTTATATGTATTTAAAATACATTTCAATATAATGTTTTATACTTATAACTTATCGAAGAATCAAATTAAAAAAAAAACATTGCATATAGAATTATGTAGATTTTTTTAAACAAAATATTAATAAAAAAATATTTAACAATTTTATTGTGATATTTGGGAACTTATTGGTTTCGGTTTTTTGTTGTTGTTGTTGTTGTTGTTTTTAATTTATATATCTTTGTATAAAATAACTTTAATTTTTTAATCATTATAAATGTGTCAACTCGATGGCTAAAAGCTACTGTATTAATACAAAATTCAAATCAAATATTGTGTTTTTATTTTAATTACATATTATAATGTAGTTGTTTTAACCTAAAAATCATAATAATTATTTTATATTTATATAACAAAAACAAGAAAATACATAATTATACTGGTCATAATTAATTCTGCTGTAATATAATGCTTATTTTGTATTGTGTGACCTTGTGTTTACAATTTGTTGCTTGAAATAAAAAGTTTTTATAGATATAAAGTGAAGAGAGAAAGAGAGTGTTGGAGAGTAATATGGGATGGTTATACATATGTGGTTGGATATTATGTTGAATATAATCGTTAAATTTTAGAAACTAACCTACGGGATGGGAGGAGGGGCTAGGGGTAGTTAATTGTCTAACTGATATTAACAGCACCAATGGTATAAACAAACAACACTTTTTTCTGATATATTTCACTCTTTAAAACTGCATTGTTTGCAGACTTTGCTCGGGCGCTGGTAAGTGCATGGAAGATTTTCTTGACTTACACACGAGATATTTTTTTCGAAATCATGCAGCCATTACAACAAATTTTTTTAAACTTAAATTGATTGCGCCGTCCTTCTTAATACTATTCTCTAATGTAATCGATTAAAACTAAATAATAAATTGGCAAACATAATATTTTAAAATGTCTTATCTGTCAGGTTTTTATTTTTTCTGGTGTTAAACGCCTGTTTTTCCAAAATAAAGCAAACAAAGATTTTACCAACCAATGTCTTTATAAGCCAAAGCTCTAAATGAGTTCAATATTTCTTCAACTATCATATGGCTCTTGTGCTTGATTTACATCGACTGACAAATAATGTCATTATGTCTGCCATTTTTTCGCCGATCAAGGCAATTATTTTGTTTTAAAATGGATCTTAAATGGAAGAAAAACTGGTGTTTTGTAAGTCGTGTGAACCCAATATTGGTCAGTTAACAACCAAGAAAATATCAAGACTTTTGTTCTTTCAAATTAAATTTGGGATGATAAGTTGACGAACAATTTTTTAACTAATTAGTAACATCAAGATACAAGCTCAATTAATATTAACTATTTAAAGACTTAGAGTCATATTGATAAGCCTTGTCTAACTTTAGACAGCCTTTTAACCAGTGCTTGACTTGTAAAATTCATTGATAAGCACAAATAAAATTATCATTTTATTCAAGAGCTGTCTTACTGAAAGCCAAGACTCGGTTGTCTTAGCCTTGATTAAAGCAACATTTTCAACTAATTGAATGCGGCATATATTTCAAGCTATTAAGAACTATACTTAGACACTGTCTAACTAAATTAAGGTGTATCTAATTTTTCTTCGAGAAAAGTTCACAATATTGATCGTGAGTGTTAGGCAAAAGGCTATGATACTGGCCATCAAGATATACTCTTTCACAAAAAAAAAAAAACAATAGCTTTAAATAATGGCTTAAGCTGGCCTGTATAAATATTTGAAAACGATTAAATGTGACGCTAATATTCTCAGCTCCAAAATAGTTTGCCAAAAGTAACAAAACCGCAAGTCAAATTGTCTGTTCTGTTTTTGTGTAACTAACTTGTTAAACGTTCCGTACAAGTGTCAACTTATTTGACAGTCAATAATGATAGACAATGATTTTTTAAAGTACTTCTGAATCATACCTTGAAATTTGGGTGTAGTTTTTGGTTTTTATGTTTGTGGATTTGAAAAATTTGTGATGATTAACCAATTTAAGGTGTTTTATATGAAAGGTCTTTCTACGTCAGTTTCTGTCTTTTCTACTTGTTGTTTTTTTTTTAGTATAAAAATTACTACAAAATATATTCTACTACTTTTTTTTTAAGTTCAGTTCGTAAGCAAAGCGCATTAATTCATCTGAACCCTACTCTATTTTCATTATATCAAAAAAAGCTTTTTTTTCTACTTTTAAATTTATCTCAGTAGAGCTCAGTATTTTGTCTTGTGGGTAATGGAATTCTGGTCAACCCTCGGTCTCGCCTAGGGGAAACAATAAGCGATACATCTCGACTGTGAGTGCTGTCGTTTGATGAAGCGGCCGAACTCCGCTTGGAAAGACCTTTAGTGGGCGGCGAACAACTGCTTGATCTCTCTAAATGTCCATTACTATTTACCCAGGCTGTAGTGAAGTCATCGTAGACGGGTTTTTTGAGATTTGCTGGTCGAGGAGTACCCAAGTTACTGGTTGAATACCTTGACAAGAGGGTTTTCATTTTTTCGAGAATTTGTGCATCATTTTTAGCACTATTGGCGGCCTCCAAAAGTTGTTGAGCCAATGGAGAAGAGGCATTATTTTTCACTGGGGATGTTGTAAGTGATGCACCGCCTTTGACTCGACGGCCATTACTGTCATAGAGAATTTGAGATGAACGTGTTTTTGAGTTACGATTTAAGTTCGGACTAAATGTATCAGCTGTCATGGTAGGCCGCTTTTTACCGGTTGGAGGTACTCGGCCACTCCAAGTATTAGTAACATCCTTTCCAGGAGTTTTTTGTGCTTCATTGGCAAGCTCACTTGGTTTTCTAACCGATCTGTAGACTGGTTTTTTTCTATTGAATACTGGCACACCAGTTTGCGATCTGTTGTCCGGAGATTTACGTACGTCAGCCATGCTGCTATGACAGCTACTGTTGTCCAAACTACGTCGTCTTTGGGGAATTGGTGAGCGGGGAATTTTACATTTAGTAGAAGCATTGTTGGTTGTTAGCTTTCCCTCTTCTTCGCCATAGATTTTTGTAGAAAACCCAGTTTTGCGAAGGCCAGTGTTATTGGCAATATCAACAGTTATTTCATCTTCCGTTATAAATACGCCAGATTGTTCAAATTTGTTGACATCTTCTTCGTGAATAGAAGGAGTGATTGTAACGATAGAGTCAAGTTGCTCGGACAGTGATGAATGAGGATCAATGGTGTTGTCTGTTTCGCAAATTTCAGGAGTTTTAATTGATGGTGTTCCATCATCGATTGGAGATAATTGAGAGTCACTTGACGTCTGTTCTTGACGCGCTGAAAAAAATATTTTTTTTTTGTTAATTTTAAAGGTATGCAATTCAAAATGTATTCTTAAGTACAAGTATTCTTTAATTAAAAAATGAATCTTTTTAAATTTATGAGGACTCAGCAGAAGTAACATTTTCAAAAATGTTACCCAATTTGCTTTGAAATTTGTTTACATGGAACAAGTCATTTGAAATATTTTTGTGTTAAATTTTCTACGTATAGAAAGAAACATCAATATTTAGTACGAAAACTCGCAAATACAAAATCCTACAAACTTAAAACTGGCGAAACCGAGAGCTTTGTATATATGTTACTGTGAGATTTGGATTGTTGACCGCGAGATTTCAGTTGATATTTTGATATTTGCGAGATTTTTTAGAGCGAGATGTAAATGTGAGATTGTTAAAAGCGACATTTTGTAATAGACTAGGAGCCAACAGCGGGTGTAAATGATAGCAAAAAGAAAGCTATTCCCCAATTGGGGATTTTGTGATTTCATGATTTATGAATGCAACTTCGAAGGTTTTCTTGTTAGCCAAAATTGGGTTTCACCTCTTCCTAGACAAGCTCATCAAAATTCAAAATTAAAAGTGAAAAACGGTTTTTTTAAACAGTCTGGCAAGGCGAACTATACACTCAAATGGTTTCGGAATGTTTCCAAGAAATGAAAGAAAACCCAACATTTGTCGCCTACATAATTTGAACAGATAACATTGGAAGTTGTCATATAAAAAAGACCAAATCAATTTAATACCATCAAAGCAACTCCGTTAATTAATCGTTTTTAAAATAATTTTTTTGAGTATCGATGGTACATAAATGAGTTGAAAAAAGGCTTGTACAGTAGACGCTCGATAAAGTGAAGTAATACAAACCAAAAATGTTCACTCTTCCGAGCGCGAGTTTTAAAACGCTTTCCAAAGTGATCAATAATACACATTTTATTCGATGTAAATTAACATTTATTTAAGCGTTAAACAAAGCTTTCAATCAGTTTTAGAAAAAAACAAAAACAATTCCACAGTCTGCTGAGGCAATTTTAAATACTTAAGAGACATTTTTATAAAAAAATACATTTTTATACAAAATTTTGTGGATTGTGGGTAGTTCACTTTTTCGAGATTCACTAATTCGAGCGTCTACTGTATTTAGATATTTCTATATGACCTAGTTGAATATCCAATTTCTTAAATGTCAAAGAATTAATAATTTTCAAAAGCCTTAGTTTTAAATTAAAAAAAAAATACTTTTGAGTTACATGACCATAACAGTATAGGTACTACTGACGCACTTTTCTTAATAATAGGTGCAAGGAAGCATATTCAAGATTTCATTGATGTGAAAAAACTTATTTGAAAACAAAATTTAAGATGTGACCTTTCCGAAATTGCTAATTCAACCATGTAAAATTGCAAAAATATTTTGAAAAAAAATTCAATTAAATCTTACCGGTATTTTCAGCATCATCGATTGACGTTTGACTATGAATGGACTCTCTCTTCTGTGCATTGGACTGGATCAAACCCAAACTACGATAACCTTCATCACTAATCTCACTGCCATTATCACTGATGTTTTCAAATTTGGTACTGCTAGACGTCTCATTACTAAGCGTTCCACTGCTATTTGGCGGGCTGATAACTTCAGTCTGTACCAAATTTAAATTATCAAATTGCACATGATTGACAGGCACATCTACTGTATTCATCGTAGGTAAAGATTTTGGTCCACTAGACGATTCTAGAGATGTTTGTTTTTTCCTCATCTCAAAACGGCACCTAGGACTGGGTGACTTCGAACGCCTGGCCAGATTCGGTGTAGCGATTTGTGATGGTGTGTGCAACTTCTCCTGAAATTACAAAAAAAAAATTAAAACGCTTTAATTTAAACTTCTTCAGCTATTAGTACTAAATAACGTACGTTACTACTCTCATTGCTGGAATTGTGATTGAGTTGTTTTATATATTTTCGCTGTGGCGTGGGACTGCGACTGCGTGTTTTACCAGCGGCACTAGGTGACAAATTGCTGACAGCATTAACAGATGGTGAACTATTTGGTGAACTGTTAAAGGTCGATACAATTTTTCTGGTCGAAGGAGGTGATCTAAAAATAAAAGAATAGAATTAATACTAGCTTGTATGCATGTTAAAGAAAATAAACTATTTGTAACTATGTATATGAATATTGAATTTCAGTTCGTGTCAAGTCGTTGCGAATTAGCTGACTTCTCGGGCATAAACTGAATTTTTATGAAGTCGTCAAAAAAACATCTAAGAGACAATATTACTTTTAATACATGTCACGGCCAATGTGTATCAACGAATAATGTGCTAATAGAACCAATTGACCGTGGAAGGGTGTGAGTAATATTTGAATTATTAACACATCAGTGGACAAATGGCATTTTAAGCCACATCAAATATTGAAGGACAATCCTATTTTAAGACTATTCAAGCTATGACTTTTACTTTTAAGTAATATTGTGACCGTAAAAGATTGTGTCAATAGAACAGTAGGTTAGGTTAGATAGAAGTGCAAGTAATTAGGATTGACACACTTAGACCAAAGTTGCTCCGTTGTGATACACATGTGGTATCTAAGGAACTTCTCTTCCTTAAACAGTGAAAAGCGATGGGAAAGTCAATTCTTACAAGGCATGTGACAAATTACCCAAAACATTTTTAACAATTTTTCTTTGAATAAAAGCATAATTTTTAGTAACTATCTTAGGTAATTCTTCATTAACATACTGAATACTGAAAATTCAAACTTCTAATAAAAATATCTAATGGTAAATGTTGTTAAAACAGCTGTAGTTGCTTTCAATTATAGCCTTGCGTGTTTCGTTACTATTAAGGCTCTTACGTATTTTTACAAAAACCAGTTAAAATAAACCTTCAGTAATTAGCAATGGCGAAAGAATTTATTAGCTACACATTCAACGCTGTGAGCAATCAAGCATCAACCATCATGCTGCGAGTTTAAATTTGATCTTTATGAAAGACTTTAACCTTCACAGTCACTCATGTAGCTAAGCTAGCAGAAATCTACTAGATACAATATTTATGCGGGTAATTACACTGAATTATGCTAATTTGACTAGCAAATATTGGGCTAATAATAAAGTTAATCCACACTAGCTAAATAAATCAACACACCATAAAAGATGTTAATATTTTGTATAGGCCACAGAAAAAGTGGGTTAGTTCGTAACTTTTCAAGACAGATCATCCATCAAAATTTTTTAAAAACAGATAGTAAACATGACATAAGGTATTTTTTGTTGACAGTTGAAAGACGTCCTGACATTAAAGTTGACAATTTATTTGCCATTCTTTCGATCATCGTCAAAACTTTTTGATTAATACAAAAAATTTAAATAAATCGTTGAGTTGCAATAACAATTAAAATGCAAAATAGAGAACTTATAGTTATTCAAAAAGAAATAACAGCAACAGCTGCTGCCGACAGTTGTAAACTACTCATTTGAAAAGAAGAAAAACCAGCCTAGAGCAGGAACCTCATTCTTACGCTGCGCTTTGATATCACAAGAACTAATTAGATAAACAAATAATAAGCAAAATACAAATGCAAAATGAACTCAACGAAACTAACTGACATTTAACCGCAGTGCCTTTATTGAAACGTCTTATGAATGATCTGTTCGAATATTTTTGACAAGAGCAAGCGAAAGACCGCACAGACATGTTTCCCTAAATAAAAAAGGCTATTCTTTTTGTTAAAATTCAAAATTATTGATTTATGATGGTCTTAGATTAGTTGAACAATGCCTATAAAAAAATACTTTATCATAATTTATTTGCTGGTTACCAAATGATTGGAGGGAGGTGTATTTGAGACGCGTATGAAATAAAATATAATTATAATTAGCAATTCTAATTGACTTATAAAATGGGATATAATCTTTGTGACAAGCAATACTAGGTGTACATATATAATGTTGGCGTCGACACAGAAAATGCTAATGAGAATGACGTACGTAAGGCAAAGCTTAGTAAGAATAATAATAATAGAAAAATAAAACGTCTGTAAGATTCGGACACGAACACGAAGAGAATAATTGTCACGTAAAGACTCTGTCTTCGTTGACTTGTTGAATTTGCTTGCATTTTCTATGTCAACCAGGAAAAAGTGTTTTTACAGGAAGGGTTCGAGGTAACTTTGTTTAAGGGTAATGGATTAAGTGAAACCTTGTGATGTGGAGTACTTTAAGGCTTATATTGTCAGTGGCAATGACTTTTGTAAGAAACAAACAAAATATTACACATGATACAGTGCGCATCGAGAAAATGTTTTTTATGGGCGACAGCTGTTGTGCGAACCAGTACAGTGCATTTCAGAAGCTATTAAGCAGTTTCAGCTGGACTTGCGCCAAACTGGTCGTTATTTGTTATATATTTCTTAGAGGTGTTAATAGGGCTGTAAGGACTAATTTTATGGAACCCTGCTGCTTTATCTTAGCATTTTACAGCACCCAATGTTTCTCATTTTAGCTCAAAAGATATACCAAATATACTTTTCTTGGGTCGACTTGCACGAACGTTTTGTGACACTAGTAATCACTGAATAATACATCTTCCAGTTAGCATTTATAAACCAGTGACTACTACTGTAAAATAAACTTTCGTGTAAGTCGACTTTAGTAATTTTTTGGAATTTGTATGTCTGCTCGCGTATTTTAAAAGACTACGAATTTGTACGAATCTAGCCCAAAGTTCAAAGACATTTATTTATTTCGCTAAATGCTAAAGGTAGATCATCTTGAAATTAGTATAGGTTGTCTTGAACTAGTTCGATAGCCCAATCTGAAAAATTGTGTAGCCCAAAGTCGGAGCCGAGAAAATAGCACAAATTGTATCACAGTCCATTTTTTTTCTTTAATTTGCCCATAATTGCAATCTCAATTTGTTTATTTTGTTTTAAAAAGATTTGAAACCTTGTCACAATATGATTATTTTCAAATTTGTTTATAACTATTTTGTTTTTCTTATAAGAATGATATCAAACTGAATACTGTTGTGAATGTTTGAAATGTCAAACAATTGATATGGTGAATAAAAAGTGATGCCAAAGTGTTCATGAAATGCTAGTTTAGAGTCTAACACTACTCCAAGATCCATTAATCCATTAGACGAGTTAAACCTATAATTATAAACAAGGACATTTATCTTTCGTGTAAAACATATTGATTTACACTTGACAATGTTTAAAAATGGACAATTGATATTGCACAATCCCTTAATCTTTGCCGATCAACTTGCAAAAGTTCACAATCATTCAAGGAGTTAATTTTTTGGAAAAGTTTCACGTCATCGACATAAATAAGTGACATAGAATTCAATAAAACGGAAGGAAAATCATTAATAAATATTACAAATAATAACGGACAAAGATTACTACCCTGTGGTACACCAGAGATTACTATAAAATATTAAGCACGTTTACGCTTAAAAATAAGACTATACAACATATCATTAAGATATGAAGATATCCACGAAACGAATCAATTATTAAGACCAAATGCTCTTAATGTACGAAAAAGATTTTGATGATTTAATTTGTCTAAGGTCTTACTAATGTCAGTAAGAATACAATTTTCTTGCTGATTTCGTTGAAATGCATCAATGCAAAAAGTTGTAAGCTGCAACAGATTTGTAACCCTCGATTTTTCTTGATAAAACCATGTTGGTTGTCACATATGGACCAGAGGTACATTGAAATAACAAAACATCACAAATAATAGATTCAAACATCTGAGCAATGAAAGATAGTGTGCCTATAATTTCATACTAGATTTTTTTAAACCATTTTTATAAGAAGTTAATTTTTCCAAAGAGTTAAAAAAAATAGAAAAATTGAATGAGTGATTTAAAAGCAAAAACAACGGACAGGATATATATAATCCACATTTTTTTAACATTCAGGATGGTAAGCCATCATGACTGGAGCTAAAACATTTTTGTCAAAACTCATATAAAAAAATAAGATTCGTAGAAATTCTTAGTTTTCGGAAGTACACCAACCGATATTCGATATCGATTTTAAAAAGGCTTACATATCAGTTTTAAAAATATATATTTATATACAATAAAAAGTGCAAGGCATTGAATCAACTCCATTTGAAAATTCATACATAAATCGTCTAAGCAATTACTGAAACTAACTGACTTGTTACGGCGGTTATGGGGCCTTTCAGATTGTATAATTTTTTTGAGAAATTCTACATATGGGGTGCCACAAATCACTTATGACCCCTTTACTAAGAGGTATCAATAGACACAAACTTTGGTAGTACATAATAGTACTTACGGTTGTCAGTTGCTCAATTTGAGGTACTATTATTGCAGGTACTATTAAAGTTACAACCATTGGAAACACTGGTTTGACATTTCAAGAATAATTGATGTCCATTAAGAAAATAGACGAATTAGTATTCTCGTAAGTTTTTCATTTTGTTTTATCTTTGTTCAAAAAATTAAAATAAATATGCATATTTCTTGACAAGATAAAAGAATATTTGAGATGTAAGGTACTCACACAAGATCTTCGTGGATATTAAAAATAACGATTACACTAATGCATCAAATATCTAAAATCTAAACTGACAATTATTTTGTGTGTTTCTTTAAGAACATATTGCTTCTCCAAGAAATGTATATCATCTCACTCGGTTCTCCCTTGTTTTCATACTCTTAAAAAATGCCCTATTAGTTTTAATTCAGTTTCAATTAGTTGAAATTAAAATTTACAAAACATACTGTGCTTATTTCAATGGATTTAAAATGTCTATTTAAATAAAAAGATAAGCAATATGGCGGACTAAATTAGTTGTACATATTCAAAAAAGAATGTCAATAGTAAAATAGATATTTTCGAAGAAAAACGGGCTTTGACTTACCTCTCAAATATCACTTGTGCCTTATTGAGTTCAATGCCATTAGTGCCAGCACTTGTTCGTGGTATTAAACGCGCCGCAACTGATGATCTATGTTGTGTTTTGCAACGACATGGGTCGTGTTTGTCCAAATAGTGTGACAATGTATCCCAACCACCTCCAACACGAACCATAACATGTGAACGAAGAATCTAAAAGGAAACAAAAAAATAACAATAAATTATTAAGATTTATCACATCTTAATTAAGTGCATCAGAGCATCTAAACAGATCAAATATTGCATAATTAATCTAAAACCTATCGCAATTTTCCCACTGGCGTCTAAATTTCGCACCACATTTTTATAACCAACACCCAAAGTATTGGGTTTCGCATTAAGCTTGTAGTCTTCGTGCGATACACCATGTAAAATTGCGGTTTTCCGACAGAGACTAGCAATGTTACAAGCTAAAGAAAAAACAAAAACACACACATATCATTGGAATAACTACCTGCTGGAAATATTGACCACTTATCACTTGCTTAATTGACTGTAATTTTCCTGCGCTAATTGAGAGAGCTGCCGCATATTACCGAGGCATTTGACTACGCATAATAGATTGCCGGTGATAAATTGAAACTTAATTAGAGTTTGCAGACATTTTTTCTTAGAAGCTTTTTAGTGGCTATAAATTTAAATGACAGTGATGACGATGAGAGCCTACGCCATTTTCTTAAAAGGTTAACACCTTTTCCCATTCTGACCCACGCAATCATCTTACGCAATTTGATGCACTCAAAATAGCTTTCAGGTAAGCGCGACGCGACGACGCACGATGCACAGCTAAGCTTGGTTATGCAAACATTCATTAAATACGGCGGCGACCAAATTAAGGCATTTGAAGTCACTCAAGTGTAAACCAGACCTAACGACAGCAAGAACAGCTGTCATCGTTTGTGTCGCAACCTAAAGGAATCAATAATAACAACTGTCAGTTATATTCAAACACATAATTAGCCGCCACATTGGATCATTTGGAATCAAATTATGTCAACTTCAATTTACCTCTGGTATGAGTGCTTATTCTTCATTTTTTCGTTCTTCTCATCATCATTATCATCATCAGTGCAACAGTACAGAAATGACATGTGAAATCAATACGCATTTCGATATATGAAACCAATAACATGCATATATAGATACGCCATGCCAGTTTGACAGGTAGATTTGGTTTGAACTAAGCGGCGCCATACTGATCTCGTTTATCGGATAAGTGTTTTGACATCTCTGTGATAAAATGAGAATACCATATCGCAAGAGATTCTGAGGTGTAAGAAGAATGGAGGAGTGAAAGTTGGACAAGGATTGTGTGGAACTCGGACAAATAGTCATACAATTAGCTAACTTAACAAATGATCATGGAGCGGGAGCATTGCTGCCTCGCCTAATAGGAATAAAGTCTCTCCTTCTAATGCAAAGCTGATGCAAAGAGTGGCGCGGAGTGCGGTGGCAGCAGCAAAATGACACCGATCACCCAGTTTGGTTGCCCGCCCGCAGAGGGGAACATGGTTTGTACATCCGTGGTGCAACATGAACCATGACAGCGAAGAGATTTGTCTTAACAACATGCGTGTATACCTTTACGGCGACGAGCGCGACGTTCGCGATGAATGCTGACGCTGAGCGTCGATGACGACCAATTGCGTTGGGTTATTTATGTGCGACTCGCCTCAAGCAGGCAGTTGTTAGAGCTAAAGCGAACAACGACGACGACAACGATTTCAACTACGGCACTGATGAAAACTGACTCGCAGTCCGATCGGCCGGTGCAAGTTGTTGATACGATTTGGCTATAAGGCGCTTGTAGTTTAACAGAGATTTCTTTTGGAGAATTAGTTTGGAACGGGATAGACGGCTGATGGAGCACAAAGACACGAAACAATCTGTGCAACATTAAAAATAATTCTCTAACTAAGGTCTTCTAGAAGGCTGATCGGCGTGTGGCTTGTGGGTAACATTTGCTTTTTGATACTCTATGGGTGGCATACAGTTGTTTGAGAAAGACGACGACGACAACGACGCACACGACCTAGTTAATCGAATTTACTTGTCAAATTCGCATAACAATTATGTTGCAAAGTAATTTTATTAGTGTTTAAAGAAAAGACAAGTAAATTTAAATATTGAATAATTGTGTTTTGATTTCAGTTGTTATTCTTTTTGAACTTTTGTAAAGAAAGGTTTTGATCAACATTTTTTGCACAGGTAGTCCAATAGTCATGATTCATGGCAAATTTGCTCACATCTTCTTACATAGGAATTGGAGTGATGTCTTCGAAAGAGATGTGAAGGAATGTTTTCCTCCATTTAAATTTGTGTTACTCAAAATTTGTTTCGTTTAAATTGTACTAGATCTTTTTGACTTAGTTATAATGAAATTTCAAAATACAATTTCTTTTTTTTTTAAAAAACCATCATTAACCGATATTTAATGTTCTCCTTTTTTACACCCAAAGAAAGAACTGATAAAATTAAATATTGACACTTCTTGCAGCCGATCTCTAGTTTTTAGTCTAAATTAACTGAAGAGACTTCAATTGCCAAGGTCAATTTTTTGCTTACCCTCAAATCTGAGTCATTTGCAGTAAGAAACATTTTAAATAAAAGTATATGGTTATGTTCACCTGCATTTGTTTGGCCAGGGGTCGTAAAAAGTAATTTTTCATTAAAAATCTAAACTAAAAAAAGTTAAATTATTGGTCAAATAATTGTTCAAATTTTGTATTTAATTAGTTCAGGCTACGGCTATAAACTTTTGATTGACTTTTTTCTTACCTAATAAATTTTATTTGTTTCACCGTCTTTATTTTTCATTGTGCTCATTAGGGTGGGTCAAATTTAACAAACTTTGCTTAAAATTTGATAACCATCAAATTTTGGTTGTATTTTGATTGACTTTTAAAATATGAGATCAAAGTTTAAAATAAAAAAACACAGAGATAAAAAATAGTGTGAAGGCTTTTTTTATTTATAATAGCAGAGGTAGTTAGAGGGTCCGAAATAAAACCGAACAAAATCTGGAAAACGCTTAAATAACACAAAAATGCTCGTTTAAGAAGATTAAATAGTTTTCTATATAAATTGGAGTCCCCAAAGGGAAAGCATAAATTAAAATCCGATCGATTTTACGGCCCTAGTAGGATAGAGTTCACGAGTCCTAATCGAAAGTAGGGGACAAATAGATTTAAGAGTCCGTTTCTGGCCCTAGCTGAAACTTAGACACAAGTAAAGAATCAGTCCCCTGCCCTTAATTAAAGCACAAATAAAATTGGGAAAGAGTTCACACCCAATCTCGAGTCTAAGGCATACATTTTCCCAGTAACAGTCATTGTGTTCTAGTGGTTAGATGGACAATCCTCTCTAGATAAGTTTAAACAAAAATTAGAATTTCTCCTCTATGAAATTACGCAAATTTTTATTTTCAAGTTTGAGATCAATCAGTTTATGGTTCCATCAGAGGCCAAAAACAGCGAAATTCTTCTCTAGTGCAAGCAGAATATCTCTTTCGATACTTCTTTGAAGTAACCCTGTCTTTTAGTGCAATTAAGTCTTCGCTTGAAAAAAAGAAGCATGTTAATTGCAACAATAAACGTATGATTCCGTATTGTTGTTGTATTCAACATGGTTCTTTTTTCTTAGTTTAACACTAGTTTATCAAATTTTGAAAAAATATATTTACTTAACTAATTTTGGGTCGCTGAACACGAAAATGAAAAACTATTTTTTTTCCAAGGAATCGTTCTCGAGATATGAGCAAAAATATTTTTTTCAGCTTATTTATGCTGGCATCAATCTCGCTAGCGACTGAGCTAACTTACATCAAATGTTTATTTCCTGAATCGTCTGATCTGTCTCTCACATATGGAATCCAATGCCAATGGAAAATCTCAAATTTTGAACTGTTCCCTTCGCATACACTACTCTACCACTCCGCCAAATTCAAGTTTTAACGATATTTGAATGTGAAAATGGGCGGGCACAACGCAACGCCCCTTAAATGAAAAACTTCAATTTATTTTAATGAACTTGGATATCCGGGGGTTTCTTGAAAGTGGGGTCGAGAAAACATTTTGTTAAACCACTGTGATACATTTTTACATACATATAGCACTGACAGTTATAAATGTAATGCTGTATTTAATGAAGAAAGACTAGATCAGAACAGAGCAGAACAGCACAAGTGTACGTAAACTGTCAGAACAAGAATGAACAGAAAAGTGCAGCTTTATGTTGACGGAATTGGCCGTTGCCTATCAGTTGTGCAATTTCAAAACGTTTCTATTGTTATTTGTTTGCATTAATTTTCATATAAAATTAACTATACATTCACACTTTTTATATTCTTTTATGTCTTTTTTTTCATGTTAAGTCCAAAAATACAAAAAAAAGTGTTTCTGTGATAAATTTTAGCTTATTATTATCCCAAACAAATAAATCAGGTTGTACTTTGATTTTCATTTTCACTCACTTGCTCCACCTCAAAAGTAGGTGCAGGAAATATTATTCTAAATTGTTCTGAAAAACATCATTGAACACAATATGACAGAATGAAGAACTTACTCATGGAACACACTATCCTGTACTTTTCTGTAATTTTCTGTTCGGAACAGATTCATCAAACACACCTAATAACAACAGGATCTGCACTTATACTGATATAGCTGATGCGTAAGTTGCCTACTTTGCTTACTACAAATTGGCGTTTCGTCCGGCTTACTCACTTGGACTCATCAGTGATGTAGTGAGGGCCTTGTCATACGCAATTTGTATTAAGTTCAGTTCAACTTAGATGAATTCTTTTACAAAAATCCACTGTAAACTATATCCAACAAGATTAGAATTCCTAATTATTAAGCTGGAAATTGTTTTGCCTGGGGCCAGGCATAGTTTCTATAAGAAGGTTTTTTTTATAATACAAATTCCTTATACTACTGAATTAAATCAGCCAAGTAGAAGACTAAGCATTAAGGATTGGACTTGTTGAATTATTGATTCAAATCTATGTATGGCCTTTGGTCCTACTTTGCTTACTATTTATAATTTTCGGTTCTGACTTGCAAAACATAACTTCAACCAATTCAAAATCGCCAATTGTTCTGTCTGATCCAAAGTCCAAACAAATTTACAAGGACATCAAACGACTCAAAGAACAATCCGATTAGTGACACTATAAGATCGTTGACATTTATCTTAATGTAAGAAAATAAATCTTTTGTCATAAATCTAATAAATGAGTCCCACTTCAACGCACACGAGAGCAATACTCGTACAAAAAAAAAATAAAATAAGCTTCGACGCATGTTGTGCTGCGTTAGCGTTCATATTCGATTGAACAAACGTTGACCTCAATATTGATTGCAATGACAATTGTCGGGCGCAATTAATAAACTATTTTTTTTCTAGACTGTTAAAGTTTTTTTTTTTTTTTGCTGCATTCAAATTCAAACAACAGATCAAGTCAAAAATCCCGATGGAATCGAACAGATAAAATTTTGAAATTAAAAAGATTTAAGTTTGCGATAGCTTTGGCTGTACGGTGCCAAGGACAAACGACAAACTTCGATTGCACGTTGTTGTATTGATTCTTTTCTTATAGCATTGACTTAAGAAAATCTATAAACCAATGCTTGTATGCTCCAAGCCCGTGGTTTGGAAATAATGAGCAAGGGGTGTAACAATTTTTTTTTTATTCAATGTTCTTAAGATCAATAGTTCCAACAAACAACTACGGTGGGTTTGACTCAAACTACAACACACAATAGAATCTTAGATAAACAAATTTGGTGAAGCAACAGCTCGTGGAGAATCTGGGCCTAGTGACTTACAACTCTCAACTAATTCTATGTGCGTGTTTTTGGTAGCAAAAGCACTTATTCATGACAAGTATACTCTTGGAGGATTTGTCAGTTCCTCGTAAGAGGCAGTACCTTGGGAAAAGCATTTCTGTTTTTTTTTTTTATTGCAGCGGCTGTGATTTAGACTTTCGGCCTGACATTCCAATGCACTAACCATCATACCACGAGGTATTACCAATAGAATCTTAAGGAAGTGCTAAAAATATTGATATATGCATTTTACTATACGAAAATTGACGAAGATATCGACATCATCGGTTGCTCCAAACGAACCATTTATAGAGTACTTCACAGCGCCGGCCGGTTATTTAAGAACAGACAGGAGAAACTCGTTGGCCTTGCAGCAAAAAAGAACAAGACCGAGTACCTGGTGGATATACCCACACAAGCAAATAAGCTCCTGTCTATCACCTACGACAAAATGTCACTAAAAAGTAGAAACTAATAGTCAAGAAGTTCAGGGGACATCCGGAAAAGAATCACCCTAGGAAACACCTGCTTCGTTTTGAGGAATCAAATTGGTTCAAAATACTTAAGTGTAATGCACACTTAACAAATTTCGTATGCTACCATTCCTACCTTACGACATCCAGTATTGGATGACTAGCAAAACTTGAGAACAACTGATACTGGGTTCATTTAAGGAAAAAATTCTTGGACGGATAGTCGGCATTGTGTTCGAAAAGGGCGAATGCAAAAGAAGACATGATCGTGAGCTCTATGATTGGCCTTAGACTACGAGTCCCAGCTCCCAGGTTTGGGAGCAGCGTATATAGTGGCCACGTTGACGCTCTCGCATCGAGAACATTAGTGAAGAAACGTTGAAAAATGGATGAGAACTAATGCATGTTGTTTCAATTTTCATCGTTTATGACCAATTTTATCGATGGGAAAATTACAGAACGTGGACACAGGATCGAAAGAGATGGAAAGCTGCCGTGTCTCAGGCTGAGATTCATCACGGCTCGGGAGTCCCTAATAATTTCAATCATAAAAGAGTATTTTCGGTATCTGCCGACTAGCCTATATAGTCATACAGAAAAGAAAGATATTGAAAAAACCGTTTTTTTTTTTTTATTCGATGGAAATTCAAAAATCACTCGGTAAGAATCGGTACCAAGTAGTGTGGGACTCTTACCGCACTAAAACCACCGGTGAATCAGGACCAATCTATGAAAGATCGACAAATGAATTTTCTTTCTTAATTTATAAATCGCATCGTGGGAAGTTTAGACTTAGAAGCTTTTAGACCATCAGCTCATGAGGCTTGGTTCTTCTTAATCTCCGAACATTGTCTCGTACACTTAAGACGGTCTCCATTTCGGGGTTGGTTTGACTTTGCAGTCGCTGATTGTGTGATACAGCGTGTTTTTTAACCACTTCTGTAACCATTTTAATTTGAAGGTCACTACATCGTGATCACTATTTCTTATATACCAAGGGACATTTATTATTCCGTGAAGGACCTTGCATTGGAATTTTTGGTTGGTTTCAGCATTTGTTTTCTTTGTACAGCCCCATAGTTGGATGCCATATGTCCAAACGGGTTTCAGTACTTGCTTATATAACATTAGTTTGTTCTGGATAGATAGGTCAGAGTTCTTTCCTAGTAACCAGTACATTTTTCTGTACTTCAAGTTTAGTTCGTCTTTTTTCTTTTTGATGTGCTCTTTCCATTTAAGCTTTGCATCCAAAGTCATTCCAAGGTATTTGGCAGTATTGGAGTAAGGTACTGTTGTACTGTTTATAAGAATTGGAACATTGTTTATTTTTTTGTTTGTAAAGTTTATATGCGTCGATTTTGTTTCATTTAGTTTGATTCGCCATTTTTGCGTCCAATCACTAACTTTATCGACTGCATTTTGCAATTTTTGTGTAGCCTTCGTAACGGATTTATCTGGCACCAATATTGCAGTATCATCAGCAAAGGTGACCATGATTGCGTTGATGTCCACTGGAATATCCCTTTTATGTAACAGATACAGGGTTGGTCCTAGGACACTTCCTTGTGGTACACCGGCTTCAATTTTCTTTAGTTCCGATTAATTTTGGTCGAACTGTACTCTAATGAGTCGGTTCGTAACGTAGGATTTCAGTATTTCGTAGTACTGCCTGGGAAGATCCCCTTGCAGTTTGTACTCAAGTCCCAAGTGCCAAACCTTGTCAAAGGCTTGAGCAACATCTAAGAATATAGCCGAGCATACTTGTTTTTCTTCAAGTGCCTTTTATACAACATCGGTAATCCTATGCACTTGGTCTATCTTTCTTCTATTATTTTGCTTAGTCTTTTCAGAAGCAGTTTTTCGAAATCTTTGGCCATGATTGGTATAAGCGATATAGGTCTGTAAGATGTTACTTCTGTTGGTGACTTACCTTGTTTAGGTATAACAATGACTTCTGCAATTTTCCAATGATGTGGCACATATCTTAGTTTAATGCATGCATTTATTATAAATTGGAGTTTTTTGAAGGCTATAGAAGGCATTTCTTTCAAAACCTGAGCAGTTATTAGATCGTACCCTGGAGATTTTTTGTTAGACAACTTATGTTGACACAAAAGGAATTTCACATTCGTCGTTTCTATCAACAAACTGTAAGGGATCTGTAGCTGTTCGCGAGATGTTCAGCGAAGAGATCAGCCTTTTGTTTTAGGTTTCCGATCCATTTACCATCTTGAGATTTTACTGGCGGGTTTTGTGCCTGCGGTCTTTTTTGGCGCTTAGCTGCTTTCCATAAGGAGTATTCCGTAGAAGCATCCGCCGTCAGACTATTCAGGAATCTACTGAGTGAATCACTTTTAAATTCACAGATTCTTTTCACTTCATTGTTAAGACGGTTAGAAACTGCCTTATCACCTGGAAATCTCGTAGCTTGCATAAAAACATAATTAAACAAACCATCAAAAATATAATAAGCCAAGGCAGAGTGTTTCAAGAACTAAATTCTCTCTTTGGATACGGGCTTGCATACGCCCGCTATATTGCCAGCCTTTACTTTGATAAATCACATTTAAATCTTTAATCGGGATTATTGATAGTAAATTGATCATGTATGTCAGATGGCAATGGAATTCGGTAGAAAATTAAATGGCTCTTTGGTTGAGGTTTAACGATTTTTAAGTGCGCAAAGAAGGTATGTGGTGTCATTGGTTATACTTTGACTACTAACTTCATAAATTATACGGACAAGGTTGGTCTGTTTGATTGAATTTTGCAAATGACTTTAGCACAATTTAAACAAACAAAAAATGGCTAGAGCAATAAATTATAAGTTATGTAATTGGTTAAGACTTATCAAATTTTGTATCAAACTATCAATGAACTCATAAAATTTAGAAAAAAAAACCGTCATGACATAGAGAATGCTGTGCTTAAAAAACTAGATCTAATTATAACGACATTCACTTGGCGCACCCACTAATTTTGTTTAGGTAAAAAGTTATATATATTTTAAAATAGGGACTTACTCGGACAAATATCAGTACTTTGGTGTCTCCGATGCGGTATTTACCCTCAGATACACGTACCATAGGGAATTGTGACGGACATGTGCATTTCTCAACAAGATCTCGTACCTGAAATGAAGGGGAAACAAAATAAAAATATTTAAATAAATGTTAACAATAATTATTTGGACTGAAAGTTAAGATAATGTTTAAAAGTAATTAAGCTGTAAGGGTATTTAATTAGCAGCAATGTGAGAACGCGTTGATTGATAAATTGCTTATTGAAAAGGCCTGTGAATTGTGTGACAGAAGTTATTAGCTCACCCTCAAAGTCGCGTAGATATTAAAACTTGCTAAAATACATCTCAACGGGTGAATGGTTAAGCAACACGAGCAACCTACTAATTATACGAGGGTGGGTCAATAAGTCCGTGACTTTTTGAATTTTTGACCCCTTTACTGAAACAGCAACACTGCTCCTGTCAACAGGCATCTGTCAGTTGACTCCTGTCAAAATTTAAACTTGCTGCGTCAGTTAGTTTGTGTTTGACAGCTATTTTTATCAGACTACTCACTAATTTGAGGAGAAAATGGAAAAAAGTGAATTTTGTGTGCTTATTAAGCATTATTTCTTGCGAAAAAAAACCATTACCGAGACCAAGGCTAGGCTTGATAAATACTATGGGGACTCTGCACCATCGATTTCAATGGTAAAAAAGTGGTTTACTGAATTTCGTTGTGGCCGTACAAGCACTGAAGATGCCGAACGTCCTGGACGCCCAGTTGAGGTCTCTACACCCGAAACAATCGAAAAAATTCACGATATGGTGTTGGCCGACCGAAGATTGAAAGTGCGAGAGATTGTGGAAGCCGTAGGGATCTCGCATAGCTCAGTGGTTTCAATTTTGAATGATCACTTGGGCATGAGAAAGCTTTCCGCAAGATGGGTGCCGCGTTTGCTCACAGTCGACCACAAACGCAATCGTGTAACAACTTCACAGGAAGGTTTGGCGTTGCTTAATGCAATATGGATGAGTTTTTGCGCCGTTTTGTAACCGTGGACGAAACATGGATCCATCACAACATACCAGAGACCAAACAACAGTCAAAACAGTGGGTTTCTAAGGGTGAATCGGGTCCAAAGAAGGCCAAGGTGGGTTTGTCAGCCAATAAAGTTATGGCGACTGTTTTTTGGGATGCACGAGGGATAATCCACATTAACTACCTTTAAAAGGGAAGAACAATCAATGGGGAATATTATGCTAACTTATTGGACCGATTCAATGACGATTTGAAAAAAAAACCGACCTCATTTGGCCAAGAAAAAAGTTTTTTTCTACCAAGACAATGCAAGGGTGCACACATGTGCAGTTGCCATGGCAAACACCCATGAATTGGGCTATGAATTGCTCCCTCATCCACCCTATTCTCCAGATTTGGCTCCGAGCGACTACTTCTTGTTCCCAAACCTGAAGAAATGGCTTGGTGGAAAAAGATTTGACTCCAATGATGAAGTCATCTCGCAAACAAAGGCCTATTTTGAGGACCTCGACAAATCATTTTTTTTGGAAGGGATAACAAAATTGGAGAAGCGTTGGACAAAGTGTATAGAGCTCAAGGGAGACTACGTTGAAAAATAAAATTATTTTTTTATCAAAAAATCTGTGTTTTATTCCAAAAGTCACGGACTTATTGACCCACCCTCGTATCTAAAACGTAAACAAATGTTACAACCCATGAGATAAAGCGAAATTATGGCACCATTCCAACGTGCCATTTTCATAAGACATTTTCCGACACATTTTAGTTACAGTGCCATTCTGTCAAATAAAGTATCAAAAAGGACAAATCTTTTACGTTTAGATGTAATCCTTAGATGCAGTTTAGATTGGAAAGATTGAGATCGGTATCACAGAAGTTATTTGAAAGAGTAGTTGGAGGTCAGGAATGTCGGAAGGCACGACGAACACATAAGCACCGGTTTAATAAGTCTCATTTGTTGTTATTTCTATGTCCAAAACCTTGAATTTTAATTTATGTATTTTGATGTACCTCAAAGTTTTTATGGGGACAGAATTACACTCACATTCCCAAACTGACAGGTCTTATGTAGCCACTTTTCAACCTCATATACATATGTATGAAAAAGAATGTCAGTCTCTCATTCAAAGATGAAGTAGAAAGGTTCCCAACACCTTACACAAACAGCGGAAAATTCGAAATACAATTGCTGAGAAACTTCTAATAGTAAATAATTTTTTTGAGAAACTTTATCTCTAAAACTATCTCCATAATGTTTAAGGCATTGAAAACCTTTTAAACACGCCAACATACAAAATTATTAACCTCACGATTTCATAGTTCAAACGGAGATAATACATCGTTTTTTTTTAAGTGAATTAGCGGCAAAACTGACCCACGTAATATTGAATATTTTGCTGAAAAAGAAACAAAAACATTCCAATCGCGATACCATCATTATATCTATCGAAGCCAACAAATTAATATCTAATTGATTTAACTTGTATATACTCAAGTCTACACTTTCAATTTTTGAAACCATCGATCATCGAAATAAAAATGCCATAGCAATCTATTCAATTAAATGCCGCACACGATATCGCGGTGTTTATAGGAAAAAAAAGCGCCATCTATCGCCACCACCTCACTTCCCTCACTCTGATCAGTGCTTTATCTGCACTGCCCGACCGCGCATACCCAACCTCACATATTGACCTAACAAATCTCTTCAACAAATTGCACTTCCTGATTTCGAGCGAACATCTGACCAAACAGCAGCAACAGCACATTTACAGCAGCCAGCTAAAGTAAACAGCATCAATTATTTGCTGATCTATCATCATCGCAATAACCACACAACCGCCAACACCGACCGCTGCTGCCACACGATCATTACTATGATAGTAGCGCGTCGGATCTCTCTAGCAATAGCTAGCTCAACGTGCAGCGTTTTGACCTCTCTTCTGCTCAACGACTCTGAAGGCCATTAATCAACAGCAATCTCTCAACTCGACTTCCTTTTCTGTACACAAATGTATGGAGCATGCGAGTGACTCTTTGGCCCATTGTTTGCATTCTACAAATTATCCTATGATCGCGCAGAGCAATTACCCTCACCAGTGCCATCTATGATCAGCAGCCAGAGACAGGGAGGATGGCTATGTACTCATGCATGCCGATCGGTGTGTCATTAATCAAAAAAGCGAGTAAAAAAATGAAATGCGATAGCGATCTTGTGGCACTGCGCAAACACTTTTACAATAGCCCACGATGCGCAGTGCTGCTCGATCAAGGCAAGGGACTGCGATAGGCAGTAGAAGAAGTGGAAGCGGAGTGCGATCACAAAAACCACGTTTATGTACGCGATCATGTTGATGACCTGTCGCTTGGTTGGGATCCGGAATGATGACAGACCATTACACGGTTTGTTGAAGCCATTCAATCAGCGAACAATGACAAGAATGCCTATTAATCGCCCAGTGAGATATATTAAAAGGCATTCAACAAGTTTTAACACCTCCGGTTAGAAGATATTTACCGCGTGGGAAAATCGCTTAATCAATGAGAGTCATTCCTTAAATAATTAAAAGTCATCTCCACCAAGAACTACGATGATTTTATTACGTTAGCGCAATTAGCGATGTGCTGCGATATTATGTACCAGAACCCATGCCATAGGCAAAAACCAACTAGGAGTTGAGCTTTTGGGTCAGTCTGGCTAAGACTCGATTCTACGCCAACATACTCTTGGCTGCTGTGACCCCCGCAACAATGTCTGCACTCGGCTAGTAAGATCGCATTCTCAGTTCCTACAAAATAATCGTGAAAACATCAGTGCCATTTAATTTAGAAATGATGTTGTACAAAACAGTAATAAAGGAGTCGCTGGCTTAATGTACACACTTTTGATCCCGACAGAGGCAATTACAAGGTTTTAACGTTTTTGCATGTCGACAGAGTGCATATAACTTGACACTGAACGTGTGTGTGCAATGTGGTAGCACCATCAGGCTAATGCGGCGACACAACGTCATCGTGCAGTCAGTTCCAGTTTCGCCTTACGCGGTAATTGAACAACTAGTCGAAGTTGTATTAGGATAGTTGAAGAAAAAAAGAAATTGGATTAAATCTCGACACGGTGTAAAAATAATTAGGCAATTTTTGTGGTAGGAAGAATTAATATGTTGATAAAGTCTACAAAGATTTGGAATACTCAAAGGATGGATCAGTTTACAGCAAAGTATAACATGCTGACTGATTCCAGCTTAAACTTTGGAATGTTTCAAAATTTTAACGTGTCCTCGAGGGGACAAACATTTTCCATTTAACTAAGTTTTCTACATATTTTAACAACACTTAAATAGCTCTTTTGTAAGAAAATTTCTTAAAATGAGTTCGAATTTCTGGACATTTTCTAACGTGGAAGACCTCTTTAAAATTACTTAAAGCTATTTTAAAACTAGAAATGTCACACCAAATATTTATTTTATTTCTCCCACTACGTGGGTCTCTATCAGATACATCTCTAAGGAAACGTAGGCGCTCTATTCCGAGGGTGTCAACATGCCACCTATATCCAAAGATGTCCTACATGAGCCCCTGACTGTCTGTCAAAAAAAAAAACAAATTGATACTTTTTTTTAACTCATCACATATTGCACTAAAAAATTTATTGCATGGCAAGGAGGGAACCCATAAATTTTCATCTCAAAAGCTAGAATCTTATTTTTCTTTTGGCCTCTGGTTCTGAGTAATAATTTGTCAAATAAGATCCTAAATATGATGATGGTTTATTTTTAATGTCTAACGTGTAAGCCCTTCATCTTCAAACACCTGCACGAACAAAATTTCAGTCTAAAATAAGCTAAAAGTCTTTTCGCTTTAAAGGGTGGTAAATGGCAACAATATTTACAAGGCTTTTACTTTCTCCAACAACATTTTGTACGATTATCGTTACTTTACCACAACTAACTACAATATTTGGTGGTGATTGATTGGAAGAAAAATGGCGTGTGTTTCCGTCAGTTTGTGACGCATGAATTCTCTCACCAAATAAAAACAATATCATCGTTGAACGATCTTAGAGAGCTGATCATTAATTCATGGTGGATAAGGATGAAAATCAGATTTTGGCTTGACCCGTCCACAACTGCTGCAAGTTGGTGTACAAACTTTAGTCATCGCGTACTGCTTTTAGCGCGGTGGTGCGGCCGGCATGGTTATAAATGGATATTTATTGTTGACGGCGTGAAATATCTACTTTCGGCGTGAGACAGGCATTTTTTCAGCGCAGAAAATATGGGAAATTGTAAGATCAAGTTAAACAAAACAAAGAAAAAACACTGGGACATGAATGCATGAATTCCTGGCAGAAATTGAAGGCAGTTTAAAAGGAAACACGTGATCTGTAAAGTGCCTACATTCTGAGAAAATCTTATTTTGTATGTAACTTTCAAAAAGTTCCAAGAGAGCAAGTAGATATCCACAATTTGTCTAAAATCAAACATAGCTTAGAATTGATGTCGAGACGATTGATTAAAGTTTCAAGTCGGTAGCTAATCGAGAAATAAGTTAAGAATTTTGCACACACAGACATTAAACCAAAAATAATTGATTGAATTAAAAAATTAAAAAAGGGTGTTTTTTAAGAAGTACAGAACTTTAAGTTGGCAGCAATATTTTAACTGTCGGCCATTTTTGCAGCTGTCATGTGATTTAGTTTTAGTTTGGTTTGGTATTTTAACATGAATAAACTTACGACTGAACAATTCTTCCAAATTGTGAAAATTTATTTTGAAAATCATGGTTCTGTTTGAAATACGTATCGCGCGAATTTGTATAAGCGATTACTTTTTGTTGAATGGATACGTCATTAAACAAAACTGCCGTATTTGGAGTGATGATAATCTTCAAGTGTAAGTTGAGACACCGTTACATTCACAAAAACTGACTGTTTGGTGTGCTTTATGGGTTGGTGGAATAATTGGTCCGTACTTCTCTACAAACGATGCTGACCAGAAAGTTACAGTCAATGGTGACCGCTATAATAGAGCTTTGATTACTGACTGTTTTGTTCATCAATTAAACAACCATGATGTGCAGGAGCTGTGGTTTTCACAAGACAGCGCAACATGTCACCCAGCTCGTGCCACAATTTAATTATTGAAGGAAACGTTTGGTAACAGCATAGTTTCACGTTACGGACCCGTGAATTGGCCTCCAAGATCGTGCGATTTAACGCCGTTTGACTATTTTCTGTGGGTGTGTGAAGTCGCTAGTCTACGCCGATAAGCCCAACAAGATTGACCTGACCACTTGGAGGACAACGTTCAACTCTGGAAAAAGTCGAGAATTGGACCTCCAGATTAGACTACGTCCGAGCCAGCCGTGGCCGTCATATGCCAGAAATCATATTTAAATTATAATGCCAGAATAGATAAAATTTCATAACAATTTAAAAAATTCATCTTTATTTTATAAAGGTTTTTTTTTTGAGAGGTGTAGAGCTATGAAATGGATAGTTCTATACCTTTAAAGAACACCCTTTATAAAGAAGATTAGAGCATGGCTGGTTGTACTACGAGGCAGGTTGGACTGGGCGAATAAATCAGAAACCATAAGAGCTCAATAAAAACGATCATACACGAATGAAGCATAAGTACTAAATCATACTTGCCAAACTGAATGTGAATTTTGCTGTTAATATTTGTTTTTGGGTACAAAAGTAAACAAAATAATAGTTTCCTTTTGTAACTGGTGATTTTTTAAGAGGTTTAGAACTTAAAAAAAAAAAAAACACAAAAAATTCGAAAAAATGAATGAAATATTTATTTGAATCGATAGTTTGAACCTTGCAATTTAATGTTTAAAGATAATTTCATGCAAATGTTGACCGCGGCTGCGTCTCAGGTAGCCCATCCGCTGAGTCCAATTTTGGCATACTCTTTCACACATATCGGCCGGTATCTCACGAATGAATGCATGGATGTTGGCTTCCAGTGCGTCAATCGAAGCGGGCTTGTCCCTATAGACATTAGCCTTGACATACCTCCACAAAAAATAATCTAATGGTGTCAAATCGCACGATCTAGGCGGCCAATTGACCGGCCCGAAACGTGAAATTAACTGTTCACCAAACTCGCCTCGCAATTGCGCCATTGTTTCGCGTGCTGTGTGGCATGTGACACCGTCTTGTTGAAACCACATATCATGCAAGTCAAGAACTTCCATTTCGGGCAAAAAAATGTTTGTTATCATCGCTCGGTAGCGTTCACCATTGACAGTAACGCTGCGATTCGCCCAATAATGCCGCCGGCCCATAAACCGCACCAAACAGTGGCTTTTTCGGGATGCATTGGTAGCTGTTGCAATGCTTCTGGCTGATCTTCACTCCAAATGCGGCAATTATGCTTATTTACGTACCCATTCAACCAAAAATGAGCCTCATCGCTGAACACAATTTTTCGATAAAAAGCGCGCGATGAACATTTCGAACCGAGCACGAATTTTGATAGTAAAATTCAATAATTTGCAAGCGTTGTTCATTTGTAAGACGATCCATGGTTAAATTGCAAACCAAACTGAAGCTGTTTGACAGTGACACAAGGTACTAAACACACGTCAGCTGTCAAAACCAGTGTTGCCAAAACCAATCCAGCTAAAAAATCACCCTTTATTACTGTGATGAAAACGTGCGAATTTTTCAACAAAGTATAATAATTTTGAGTGTTCTGTTATTGAGTTCTTGTATTCCATTTGTTAAATTGCAAAATTGAAAGTAGTTTTTCCAAAGTACATGTGGGGTAAGTTAGACTAGAACCAATTTGCCAAATTTGGAAAATATTATGAAAATTTTTGGACATATTGGGACACTTGAACTTGGTGCATTTAAAGTAAACTTATTCTTCTGCAATAATATATTTTAAATTTTATTTAAAAAGCCGTTATACATTCTATTGATGTCAGTTTCATATTTGCATTATGAATAGCGAAACAGTTATGAGCCTTCAAGCGAAAAGTGGTCCAGTTAACCCTACGCCCCACTCTACCCTACATACATACACTTTTTTCAAAATCTATTGCTCCTACGAAAAAAAGTGCTATAATCTTTTTTTTTCCAGAAGTTTATGAGCATGGATATAAATACATTAGTTTTTTGAAAAAGATTATATCGACTGAGATATTAACAAAAAACCGTTATTTGTCCATTTACAGTACAAAATAAAAAGTGTTACTTTGATACTCTATAACTTCAAGATTAATCAACCTACAGAGTTTGTTAATAGCTCATGTTTTAGATAATTTTATTGTCTAAATGTTATTCTTTGATGATTTTGTTGTAAAAAGTAACTTCAATGAGTTGTTGAACAAAAACCAAATCACTTTCTTTTACTGGGCACCGCTAAAACTTGCGGTTTTGTAAAGAAGAGATGTAGCCAAACTCAAATCGTACAAAAACCTTAGTCCACCGATTATGGAAATTTTAATAAATTTATTGACAAGATTTACTCTACCGTGAAGTTCTTGCATGATTTTATCAGAATCAATTGCTTATATGAAAAAAAGGATGTTAATCTTTTTTGTGTAGAATGACCGGTACTAGTCCTAAAGTTAGTACCCAAATCGGTATATTTCCTTGTTTCATACACAGAAGCGTGTAGCGTAGGGGTTTTGGTGTCGTCTTGGTTCTCAAACAAAATTTACTAAAATGTTTAGGATCCTAACTCGTTTGCATGATTTATTGGCAACAATTAAATCATTCTGCCCCAGTGTGTTATAGGGTGAATGTGGCGTGGAGGAAAAATATCTGTGAGATTTTTCCTTCTAGGCAGCAATTTAACGGTTGATAGTCTTACTGCTCTTCCATAGTGATGATTATCGTTATTATCACATTTTCACTTTTGTTTTATATGGCTTAAAGCCTTTTGTTGAGTGCGGAGATGAAGAAAAGGATGACGGTCGTCATCAGTGCTGATGGCTTTGGTATATGATCATTGGTTGGTGGTATACCCAGGCAGGATTACTGCCTTTATTTACTGCCGAAATTAAAAGCACAAGGGAATATTTCGAGTGGAAACCCACTTTGACTTGGAAAATGATAGATGATAATATTTTGTTTCTAAAAAGTGTACGAAACAAATAAAATAGAACAAAAAAAAAAGTCATTCGAAGCATCCAAAGCCAAAAACCAAGGGCCAAATTACCGCATCAGCTATCGAGCAATATGTGACTGAATTATATGAGTTTGGCATTACCGCTCACGTTTCAAGCAATCTAGTATACCAACATTTGAAGTGGTTATTCATTCATTCGATCACTGATGGCACTTTCTCACTCAGTCACTGACGCGGCAGTTTGGCCTCAGATAGGTACTCGTGAATCCACTTTTTGACGGTTTAAAAACTTCAGATTTTTTTTAACTATACAATTTTTTTTGAAAAATTTCATAGCTGTGTAACTGTTTTCCAAACTGTTTAAAAAAAACAATTAATACTCCAAAAACCAGATTTTACTACTCTTACGGCTAAGCTATGACTTAAATCTATAGGTATTTTAAGCAAGGAAACGCGTCTAAGTTCTGAAATAAATTTTTGAATAACAACGTTCTCAATACAAAGTTCTGAACAGGCAAAGTTATGAAAAGGCAAAATTATATGAAAAGACAAATTTTTGAGCGTACAAAGTTCTTCAAGATAATTGCAAACGCTATATTTTTTTGATAGAAGGTAAGTCTTGTCTTCGGGCCAAAAATCTATAACGAACTTTTAAAATTGATTTTTGGGTAGACATTTTATAAATTTTAGTGTAAAGCCCTTTTGATGCCATTTTATGTCACCACCAAAAGTGTTGTTCATGAATACAACTGCATGTTTCTGTTAGACACCACTCATGTCGATCGTAGCTTGGGCTTCTTTCATTTTTTTCGATATGAATGTCTTAAATGCCAAAATCAAAGCATCCACAATTTCATAGTTCCTATCTTTTCAGAACTCTGTCACTCAGAACTTAGTCATTTAGAAATCTAGTTCTAAGAACTTTGTAACTACAAAAAGCAAAAAACTGAAGTGAAAAGCAACATTTCTTCATATATGGCAGGAAGAACATATATTTGGTTTCCTACCTATGATGGACAGATGTCCTGGTACTTACTTCAATTCAATCTGAGGCAATTTTCTATTTAAAAAGTGAGAGTATACCTCAATCCATGTTTTTTTACACAACAACTAGTGAATTTTCACTCTTCACAAACATAAAAAAGCGAAACGACGAGACGACGACCGACGCGACGCGACGGCATTGCATCGGTATGTTTTCTATTGAGCTTACTATATGGAAGTCACTTCTCACCCAAGCTTCAAAGAAGAAGCTGCTACCACGACAACAACAATATCAAACTTAAGCCAGCAATATACAGTGAGTGCTCCAATCCTAGCATGTAAACAGTACATCAATTTGGCGCAGAGTTAAAGAAGAAGTCGGACGCGCTGCACTGCTTGTGTAGCTGAATTATGGACATGCGCACATTTACAGTGAGAACCAACAGAGTTTATCGCTACAATTATTCAGCATAATTTATGGTTATTTTATGGCAAATTCCCTTATTTTCAGTTGAGATATGACTGAATCCCCGGCTACTGAGTGAGCTTCAGCATGCATGCCAGATGTCAGATGATATGTGATCTAAACAAATCTGTGCACGAGTTTCCGTTTTTGGCCACTGTATCTGCATTGGCGGATGATTTCTCGCCCAAAATTGGCAACATATTTGTGGCAGCTCTCACGATTTGTTTTGTTATTGTTGTTGTTTTGTATTGAAATGGTGGGATGATGGAAGTTCGATGGTAGTTTCTCATCCCACCCGTGAGGTAAGCTTGCAGACCTCAACGACCGCTAACGGATGCATGATTGTTAGCCATAATCGATTTAAATTATGCACTCCAGAGTCATGCAGAGTTCAGAATCTAATATCAATAAATATTCCGAAATCCTATGACTTAATTTGGAATAAAAAGAAGTTGCATGATGTAAATAAGTGAAGGAGACTCTTTTTATGTTGTTTTGGCTTGATGGGGGTTAGAGATTTTATGTTAGTAATTATAATAAATTATGGCATGGACCTTTTGAAGACGCCTTGGAGGGGTGGTGGCGTTGATGATGTTGTGATTATAATAAATTTATCTACATAAATGTCAATATTAAAAAAAAAACAGTTTGCTTGATGATATGTTATAACTGGCTCTGATATAGCAATATATGGTTTTTTCTACCATCTATGAATGGTTCCGTTTTTTTCTATTGTCTAAGTTTAAAGGCCCAATCATAATAGGCATAGGCGAACAAAATTTCCGCTAGAAAATAACGTCCAAGGTAAAATTGCCCACATCGATTTTGGCATTAGATCAATAAAAAAAATCATTCAATAAATTGTTGTTGTAGTTTGTATTCCATTTTTGAAAGAAATAACGATAAAAATACCTAAATTAAAAAAGTCGGTTGCGATACAAAGTCTAAAGTAGGAAAAACTATCAAAACAAAAGTAGAAGCAATGAAATTACACCCAAAAATTTGATTTACAGTGTTCCCATATTAACTTACCAGTACTTGTTACACAACTTAAGCTTCTTCGGAAACGAAAGAAATTTGAAAACAATCAGGGCCCATATACTGAAACGAAGCTTAACATTCTTTAAGTACTTATGCGACAGCTAATTCAGACAGACGTATAAGAAGCACATAAGCGTTAAAAAGTAGATGTAGAACATAAATTATGTATGAAAGTTATGAAGAAAAAAATAAATAAATAAATTTGGTGGCGCAACAGCTCGTGGAGAACCAGGGCTTACAACTCTCAACAATTTGTTCGTGTTGTTGGCAGGGATGGCGGGACCTACCATTTTTTGCCGAGTCCGAACGGCTAGATGAGAAGCACTTATACATGACAACTATACTCTTGGAGGATTTGTCAGTTCCTCGAAAGGGACAGTACCTAAGGAAAAATATTTCTGTTTTTAGGTGGCAGCCGAACCCAGACCTTCGGCATGACAGTCAAACGCAAGCTCTTAAAGAGCATAACCTCGACAAAATTACCCGCGTAAAAAACTTAAGATAAGAAAAAGAGGAGATTGTTGGGTACGAATATAGCCAGCAACTCTCCCACAAAATCTTTAAGTTTCAAGTGGCATGTTTGAATATACTCGTATTTAGCGGATTTTACAACAGTCACATTTTTTTATTGAACAATATTTTGTTTTTCTTTTTTGAATATTTTTGCTGTCAATTCTCGCATCTTAAGTCAATAATAAATTTCTAGAATGTTTGGAGTGATCTGGACCTATTAGCTGTTAATTAGTTTCAGTTCGATGCAGGCTTACCAGATTGAGCTATTTATCGGAAATTCGGCTATCTTTTTTCCGAAATTGGCGACAATAATTTTAAGTAAGACAGCCCAATCATAATTGAGCTACTAATAGCGAAAATCTTATCTAAGGCGATAATTTTGCTTGTAACGCTGGTTTAGTTTTGGCAACACTGGTTTTGACAGCTGACGTGTGTTTAGTACCTTGTGTCACTGTCAAACAGCTTCAGTTTGGTTTGCAATTTAACCATGGATCGTCTTACAAATGAACAACGCTTGCAAATTATTGAATTTTACTATCAAAATTCGTGCTCGGTTCGAAATGTTCATCGCGCGCTGCTTCCATTTTGTGGTCGGCATTCTCGACCTTCTGAGCAGTCTATTCGGAAGATTGTGACCAAATTTCGCACCAAATTTACTTTGTTGGACATTAAACCACCAACACGTTTACGTACTGTGCGTAGTGAAGAAAATATTGCGGCCGTATCAGCTAGTGTGACAGAAGACCGCGAAATGTCGATTCGGCGCCGTTCCCAGCAGTTAGGCCTTTGTTACAGCACTACGTGGAAAATTTTGCAGAAGGATTTGGGCGTAAAGCCTTTTAAGATACAGCTGGTGCAAGAACTAAAGCCAGCCGACCTACCACAACGCCGAATTTTTGGTGAATGGGCTCTTGGAAAGCTGGCCGAGGATCCGCTTTTTTATCGAAAAATTGTGTTCAGCGATGAGGTTCATTTTTGGTTGAATGTGTACGTAAATAAGCATAATTGCCGCATTTGGAGTGAAGATCAGCCAGAAGCATTGCAACAGCTACCAATGCATCCCGAAAAAGCCACTGTTTGGTGCGGTTTATGGGCCGGCGGCATTATTGGGCCATATTTCTTCAAAGATGATGCGAATCGCAGCGTTACTGTCAATGGTGAACGCTACCGAGCGATGATAACAAACTTTTTTTTGCCCGAAATGGAAGTTCTTGACTTGCATGATATGTGGTTTCAACAAGACGGTGCCACATGCCACACAGCACGCGAAACAATGGCGCAATTGCGAGGCGAGTTTGGTGAACAGTTAATTTCACGTTTCGGGCCGGTCAATTGGCCGCCTAGATCGTGCGATTTGACACCATTAGATTATTTTTTGTGGGGGTATGTCAAGGCTAATGTCTATAGGGACAAGCCCGCTTCGATTGACGCACTGGAAGCCAACATCCATGCATTCATTCGTGAGATACCGGCCGATATGTGTGAAAGAGTATGCCAAAATTGGACTCAGCGGATGGGCTACCTGAGACGCAGCCGCGGTCAACATTTGCATGAAATTATCTTTAAACATTAAATTGCAAGGTTCAAACTATCGATTCAAATAAATATTTCATTAATTTTTTCGAATTTTTTGTGTTTTTTTTTTTTAAAGTTCTAAACCTCTTAAAAAATCAACCGTTATAAATAAATCATAAATAAAACACTTGTTTTCCCCCTTAACATACTCTTTAAGCATTCCACAATTTAGCAACACTTTTTATTCACTTAATAGTTTCTTTGCATCTAACTTTATTCAATGGGTGCGAAGTTGATATCAGGTATGAAAAAAGTCAGACGCAATGAATAGTGTAATAGCGCATATACTCAATCATTTTGACATTACAAATCAACCGCAACAAACTTCACTTTAAAATCATTCTGTTTCTCTTTTGTTCCCAGAATTTCCATTTAAATTATTTTTTTTTTTTGGCAAAGAATGTTCTTTATTTCCCGTTGTTTTTTTAAAATAAAAATAAATTGTGATTGAGGTCATGACAATATCTTTTTGTATGCTTTTGGGCTACTGTTTGGGCTTCTTTATCAGCTCCGATTTTGGGCTACAAAGATGTCTTTTTTGGGCTATAGAACTTGTTCAAGTCATGGCAACTCTGGTCCGATGTAATTTTCAACGACTTTTTCATTGATTTCGAGTATCTGGGCTATACCTTGGTGGATATTAGTTTGTTAAGAGCTTTAAGGTTTCAGCTTTCAGATCTGTTGCTCGTGAGAAAACTCTAATAAAAATTCAAATGCGTTAAAACGCACGATCTTGGCAGCCAGCTGACATCATCGAAACGTGAAATAAGTAAAAATAAGAGTTTGAATCTTGAACGTTTCACGTAAACTATTCATCATTGCAAACGATTTGTGGCGAGTGGACCACCCTTTTGCTCCTTATAGCCACAATTTAAGTCTTACGGATCAACGTTTCATTGAATAGTTTTCTTATAATTCACAACGGTTTTTATCATTTTCAACATTTATCAATCACGTTGATAGGTATTGATATTCAATAATTATCAATCTTCAACTGATAATTGAACATCTTAATAAAGCAATGTGTTTTGCTAATATAGAAAGCTCTAATTGGATCACCCTTTAACTGTAACAGTTTAAACATTGTTCTTGCAATTTTTTACCCGTTTTTTGAGGAATGCGTTTGTTTTAAATAAACATTTACAAATTTGGTTTTATTTTGTGCAGTTTAAGTAAAAATATGAAAAGAATTCCGGCTTTGGAACAATGTTGCAAACAATACCGTACCAACTCATGTGACTCGTTGACAATGCAGCCACAAATCTAACACATTGAAAACATAGTCCTCCCGGTCGGACTTTTCGGAATAAAGGATTTATCATTCTACTTGGTTACTCCCTGCTGGTCCATACAAGTAGTATATCACAAAATGCCTCAAACAAATGTATGCCAAACATATTTCATTTTTAAGCAAAGTAAGCTTGTAACCCATCGAGACATCGAAAAGTATTACGCAATTTCAACCGTAGTTCCGAAGTCACGATTTCTACCTCCAAGCATCATCACTATGGCATTGCGGTATGTAGTAAACGTATATATGCTTGTTCATGCACCCATATGGCACGAGGAGTTAGGTGTTTCTCCTAGGAATCATACACATACCCATCACATCATCAAGCCTTTCCATATTGTAATATGTAAGTTCGGTCAAATCCTCAACAAAGTTGCGAAACCACACGTAAGTTTTGCGAAGAAAACCTCAAATTCACACAAGCTAATATAGTGATGGCTGAAATCTAAGATACATGATAAGACCAGGAGTCTTTAATCTATGTTAACTGCTAGTTTTGTATATGTGTGTGTTGGTGGCAAATTTGCAACTAAATCGAAAGTGCATGTCACGTTTGAAAATTATACTAATAGATGTCACTACAAGATTGCAAGAGACCGTTTTGAGTGTTAAGAAAGCTTAAGTATGCATTTGACAAGATTTCTCATTATACATAAGTGTTTGGTTTGGTAGAAGGACTGTCGATCAGAGAGCTTAAGTTGTCAGGGAAGTGAATGTAGTCTGAAATGTTATACATCGTTGACGCGTTGTTTTATATAGTTAGGACGGGTTTCACTATTTTCAACATTAAATTATAGTTAATGATGTGAAAAACAGTGGTCCATACAATGATTGTATGCAATTTTTCCAGTTTTTGTTTAATATAAAACAATTTTACTGTATGAAAGACGATCTTTGAAGTATGGAACATTGATCAGATGGAAAAGTAATCGATGCTTCGGTATTGGGTCGAAGTGCCACATTTTTGAAGGGACGCCTCTTTCATCTTTCTTGTATAAAGCATAGGTTATATCGTTTCGTTTCAAACTCCAATCCAATCACACCTTAAGTTTTCAAAATTGCTTAACTATCTGGAAACTCACGTTTGAACCATCTCCTTTTCTGGAACATCAATTAGATTATTTCAATTCATCACACACGCTAAACTCAGCACTAAACTGAGAAAATCTCATGTTCACATTGCCGAAATCATGTCATCCTTTAAAATTCCACTACACCAAGCCAAAGATCATAAATTATACTGGAAAACTAGAATAATACATTTTTCAAGTTCCACTGAACAACAAAAAAGAAAAATCACAGTAGCTGATTATCATCGTTCCGTCGTCAGTCGGTCGTCAAACCTTCATCACAGTTAAAATTCTCAGTAGCATAGAGCAGCTTCCAGCGTACTCTGTAACGTAAGGAGGCTGTTGCAGTCAAAAGGTCCATATAATGTGACGATGTGACGTTTTGCCTGTACAACGCGATCTGTGATAATCGTCGTTGTCCTCCGCTGCTTTTCATTCCTTTTTATTCATTTGAATTGTTGTTGTTTGTTTGCACATCTAAAGCTGGCGACAGAGTGTAAGCAAATGAGCTGACAATGTGGTGGCTCTAACGTCTTGGACAAATAATGGTCCATCATAAACTTAAGGTTGGTAAACATTGCAGAAAGATGGTATTACTTTTGAAGTTGAATTGTGCTTTGAATTGTGAAATAAGTAAGTAAGTATATATTTATTATTTTTTTCAAAAATATCTGACGATGATGTGATGGTGCAATTTTAAAATATGATACATCGGGCTTAGTAAATTTTCGTTTTTATATTTCAAAACTTTGAATATGTTAGAATTAATAAAGAGTGGATATTTAAGACTTTAAGATAATATTGGCTTGTCTTTTGTTAAATATAATACCATTTTCACGAGGAAATAGTACAAATATTTGGTTGATAATTCTAAACTGGTAAATATTTACCTTATTTAAGGCAAGCCTTTTGTTGTGCCATCACAATAGGTATAATACCTCAAAAGGGAAACGTATTCAATATAGGACACACGATTATCTTTTATTCTGCCATTTAATAGGTATTTTCATCTTCTGGGAGAACCACTTGTTAGTAAATTTCAACAACTTTAGAATGCGAGTAATTTATTGGTTGTTGATGATCATTTTGTATCGAATTTTGATAATACACAAACTTTCATTACCCAATTCCGATGTGTTAAACTCGATAAAAATAGCATTTTCCAAAGTTACAAAACAGGATATAGTCCAGTCAAGTTGTATTTTTACTATGCAAATAGTGGGGTAGTTTTGATTTTGTCCCTCTTAAATGGTTTCCGAATCTGAGTAGTGCGACTAAAATATCGTGACGCAAAATGGAAAAAAATGCAAAAAATGCATTTTTTTTGGGAGTTTTCCACTAATGGCTTGAAAACTACCAATGATTCGAAAATCACATCAAAGTACCATTGAAAGATGCACAATTTCCAATGAATCTCTGTCTAAGGTTTTTTCGGCGACACTACATTTTGACTCAAGCACTAGTTGAAAATTGACGTATTTTTACTGTTTCCGAAAATTCACTCGAAAGCACTAGGTGAACATTTTTATTTTTTGTCTAAATCATGTCTTTGATGCGTTGAGTTCAAATTTGGTCTTGAAATAGCTCGGGCACGTCACGTTTCAGAGATATTCGAATCTAAAGATATAAATTTTTTTAATTGCAAATTTGAGATTATGTATATTTTTTGTTGAGGTATTTTTTTTCGAAAAAATGTTTATTTCAATTGTTTTTTGAGTTTTTCAAATACCCTTATTTGTCTTCGAGAAATTCACAGCATAAGTATGCCTTAGACTACGTAATTCGAAAAATCCAGTAAATTTGCATTTTTGTATCACTTTTCCAAATGTTTCCATGTTGCCTCCCGATATTTTAATCGCAAACCTCAGATTCGGATTCAGCATCTCCGAAAACATAAAAGATGGGCAAAATCAAAGCTACTCCACAATTTGCTCGCTAAGGGCCTTTTTGAGCATAAATTTACTTTTTAAAGTTATTAAAATTTTCGGAACTTACCGCGTTAATTAATAAGAAACTTCGGGAAGAAGAATTTATAAATAATACTTATTACTTAAGCGGTAAGGTCCGAAAAGTTTAATAACTTTAAAATGATTAATGTCCGGGAAAAGAAAAGTTTAAAATTTCATAAGTGCGATGAAATAAAATTGATTCCAATTTACAGAGTTTCTCGATAGATAGATAAATAAAGCAGGATCGAACCAATTTCACACGAACAAAATATAGTTCTACAGAAGTTGTTCAGGGGTGCTGAATCTGAAAAAAAAATGGAAAGAGAAAATGGGACTCAAGCACTGATTGAATATTGGCGTATTTTTTCTGTTTGCCGAAAACCCTATTAGGTAGTTTAATTCATTTTTGATCATTAAAGTAAAAATATTAGAAAAATTTCAACTTTTTTCGCAGGTTTGAGTGACCGTTTTTCGGTCGTTTTTTGTCCAAAACTTTTTTGAATATGCAATTTTAAAGAAAATTATATAGTCTTTGTTATATGGAGCAATGCCTATACCTATGTCTGCGGGTAAAGAAGTAAAAATTAAAAAAAAAAACTTTGATTTTCACATTTGGAGCCATCCATTTCGTTGGTAAATTTTGTCGTTTTGCTGCCTACAAAAAATATGTTCAACATTATCTCGAAATTTTGCTTCGTTTTCGAGTTATATGCAAAAAACCGAAAAGGCTGCTTTTGACCCGGCCCCCACCCCAAAAAAAAAAAGCCTCTAATTTAATACCAATCCGCTGTTTTCCCATCGTCAGTGCCCATTTTTTGATTTTTACAATAAATTACTAACGTGTTACTCCTTTTTAAATGACCGATTAGGACCAATAGGCTTTTCAAAAATAATGAGAAAAGCAATATTTTCGATTTCTTAAAAGTTTTAAAAATTGAACATTGGGCTTTGAGAACCAAGATAAAAAATTATTTTGCATACATTTTTTTACACGTTTCGAGTACATTTTCGGAAACAGTAAAAATACGTCAGTTTTTAATTAGCGATTGAAACCAAATGGGTTGTTATAGAAAACAACCTTAAACGGAGATTTGTTGGAAATTGTGTCAAAACTTCCGCAAAATTTGGTCACTAAATAATAAAAGAAAGTACAGGTTTTTAACCTTATCAACGATATATGTATGACACATTTATGCTGAGTATATCACGTTATCTCAGTTCGGGGTTTTACTGTTACCAGCATGAATGAATATTCATTCAATTGAAGTCCCGTTCAGCTTTAAATGTCAATTCAGAGTGTGTGCTAAGAGCTAATAATGCGCAATATATTATTATCCGTTTTCTTAGTAATTTTCAACTGCATGATTGCCTCAGGCTGGAATCTCTTCAATAACTTAAATCAATCTTTCTAGCACACAATGGCAAACCTAACAAAATAACCTCACGTTCTAATGAATTTATGTTCTCGGAACATTGACAAAATTTATTTAAAAAAATTAAAACACCAATAAAACTGCAAGACACCCGGCCGGCACTCCAATGATTGGTGTGAACTAATCGCCCATTTATCACCCAGGACAAATCATTGTTAAAAGTTTTAACGGCTTCTAAGTAAGTGTGCAATAAAACTTTTGATACCACTCCTTTATTCAGTATCGATAAAATTGTATTAAATAATCTTGCAGGCACAAAACTTGCATATTATTAAGAGATATTTGTTTATTTTTTTGTTTTGTTTTTATTTGTCTAAGAGCATAGATATCGAGATAAACAAACAAATTTCCATTTAACCAAACAAGTGTTTAGGCCAAGTTGCTTTTAAAGGTAAATGTGTTGTATTTAAAGTTTAATAAATTTTATTGAAATAAAATATAGAAATAAACACCATATCGGTCGGTTGGAAACATTGACAAATATGTTGTTTGTTGTGTTTTCATAAATATCGTTTGCCACACTTGCTTTTGCTTTGCGTCTTGGCCAAGGCCTACTCAGAATGGCTTGGGGTGTGTAATAAAATGTAAATTGTAACTTTATGCGTTTACAACTTTTCCATAGACCTCGGCATAAAGCGTTGTCAATATATCTGTCAATGTGATTTTAAGTGATGATGTTGTTAAGTTTTTATTTTGTGTCTATTTATTTATAAATTAACATAGAATATAATTTAAATATTGGATTTTTGTACCGTTTAACAAAAAAAAACAGGACAGGGCAAGATCGTATTTTTTTGATCGACACCAGAAGAGTTTGAATTAAATTCGTTGCTCAAATTGGCTGATATAAATCTTTACACGATAAAAACTTAGGACTCGCTTTGCATTGCAACTACCAAAAAATTCTAGAATTTTTTCTGTCGTATAAGAATACAAAGATTAGAAGAGAGCTCTTTAATAAATAGCAATATATCGCTACCTCGTTTATTTACAAACGTCAAAATCAGCACCAAGGAGACTTATCATATCGAAATTTACTGTGATAATGTGTTTTTCCTTTTTTCATCTTGGAATTTGACACTTCCGCCACAATGAAAGCTGTCACTTCTTGAAATTGATAGATTCGTAAAGTTCCTTTATACTCGTTTATTTGAATTTTCAAAAATTCAGATGGCAGCGACTTTTTCCAATCACGGCAAATAAGTTTTACCCAAAGTTTTAGATTTGGGTTGGGGTCAGAATTCCGAAAATCAAAATCCCGAAAATCCAGAATCCCAAAAACCCACAATCCCGAAAACACAAAATTCCAAAAACCAATAAGCCCGAAAACCAAAAATCCCGGAATGAAAAATTTGCGCAAATTTTTCATTTTATATAATTCTTCGGGATTTCGAATGTACAGTTAGTGATTATACCTTTATCTCAACTCCACCAACTAATTTACTTTTTATTTTGAAATGTTGATGGAATGCATTTACTTAGAAATTAAGTACTTCTTTACTTTGTTATTAATTTCAATTCAATAAGAGCAGATCTACATCATTTTGCGATACCGATACGCTATCGCTACATTCAAATATTTTTACATAAGAAAGACTGAAAAGAGCGAAAGCCTCCAAGTTCGTCAGAGACGTCACAGTGGCTTTTTTTCAAATTTTGTATATTTTTATAATTTACTCCATTTTTCAAATATTGTTCCGGGATTTTGGCCTTTCTGGATTTTGGGTTTTGGGGATTTTAGGTTTTCAGGATTCTGGGTTTTCGAGATTCTGGCCTTTCGGGATTCTAGGTTTTCGGGATCCTGGGCTTTCGGGATTTTGGGTTGTCATGATTCTGGGTTTTCGGGATTCTGGATTTTCGGGATTTTGGGTTTTCGAAATTCAGAATTTGGAGATTGTGTCAATCTCCTTTTAGATTTTCTCTACAAAATCGTTAATTTTATCAAGTCCAAAAAGAGACATAATATTATAATCAGTTAACTTTGGGCAGTGAAATTAGTTCGAAATAAGCTTTTGAACTGATGATCAAATTGGAATTTCCTAGATTTTTTTTTATAAATAGCAAAAAACGCCTAAAGTTGCTATTACTTTTATAACTATGACCATGATCACGTTCAAAGCTCAAATAGAACTGGCTGCGTTTAAAATTCCTTTGCAGCTTTAAGCTTTTTCTCACAAAAAAAAAAATAAAACACCCAGTATCGTTTCTGAAACAAAAAAAAAAAAAAAAAAAACAATAATTACGAAACATCTCAATCCTTTTAACTCGCCCAAAAGCAAAACTTTTTTTCTTTCGTCTTAACCATCACATCACTTTCAATCAATGCAATGCAAAGAGCGAACAATCGTGATTTTCATCCCATCCCACGTCTATTACCAATTTTCTCACCAAGAACTTTCTTTTGTTGTTGTTTCATTATTTCTGCCAGTGCATAATGCCGCAACTCTGCTTTGGAAATTGGTCTGAAAAACCTTAGCTGCCGTAAGCTTAACATGATTTGGCTTTAGCGCTAGCGCTAGGCTAACGCGCATTGCTTCAATCTGAATTTGAGCCACGCTTAATTAATACTCCCATGGCAGAGAAGTGGTGAAATTGTTCGCCATTTCTCCCCTTTGTTTACATTTTAAGTAAATCGTTGACGATCGACACCAGAACGCCTCTGGCTCGAAGGAGTCTTTCAAGTCCCAAAAACAGAGAAACTATTATTCTTCTGTTTGGTGCACCAGATTTTTGTTGGTGCTGCTGCTGTTGTTGCTGGTGGTAGACAACTTGGAAAACGTGACTCTGGATGCTGTGTGCAATAAGTTTTGTCGTCGTCAGTGTGGCGTGGTTATTCAGCGTCACAGCCGCCGCCATCCTCATCATCATCATCATCGTCGTTGAAATCCTTTAGGGTGAAATAATACAACAATGTCTACTGTTTGATCAGGCGAACATTGATCCACATTTAACGTCATTGTCTGAAGTTTAATAACAATTTTATTTGGTAAATAAACAATAAGTAGGCAGTGCTGCTTGATGCATGCAGCTTATGGCTGGGAAATTCTGCAGAAAACACGATCGATAGTGGCACGATTATGTTAGTTCTTTTTTTTAGTTTTGCTTTTATTTTTTCTTAATATTTGCATGTTGCTCGAAAAAAAAACATGAACAAAAATGAGAAAAAATACAAAGTGAAGTTTTAAGATTTCGTAACTGATGAAAAAGTGTTGTCTTAGATCGGTTAGTTGCCAAAGGATCCCAAATAATGTTAAAGGGATAATGTTAAGGGATTAGTTTGAGTTTTTTATCTCACGTACATAAATCTAGCAAATACTTGTAGAAATGACATCAAATGATTTTTTAGAACTGAAGCACATTTAAAATGGAAAATGAAAAGTGACACTTTATTCCTTTTTTAAGGTTTAAAAAAGCCTGAAATGACTTAAAATTATAGTTAAGTTAACTTGACACAAAAACAATTTCAAGTTGAAACTCGGCGAAATTGACATTTTAGTAAATTTCATCAAGCCCATTTTATATTAAAAACACTTTAAATAAATACATTAGAGCTAACACCAGTGTGGCACTAGATGGGATGACATCTGTTATATTTGTTCGAACGAACTGTCATTAATTTAGGCGTGTTCAACTTTAATTTTTTAAGGAATGAATTCAGTGTTTATATTTCAGGAAAAAGTTAGAGGGACATGTAAAAGTATAACAATAGAAGACAGAAGTGCCACGGTTTTGCTGTATTTCCACCAAACATTTATCTCGGTTCAAATTTAATAAATCTATTTGGTGTCTCCACCAAATTCAGCCACGAATGAATCCTTCAGCGCCATATAAGAATAGGTTAGTTCGATTTGTAATAGTCTTTGTCCAGTTTATTTTCTAATCCTCAAGATCTACGAAATAAATTTGTAGGTATGGGTAAATAATCGAGATTTGAAGAAGATTTGAGGAAAACCTATTAAATCTCAAATTAGTGTTGGGTAGAAATGTAGTATTAGACTCTTAAAATAAAATTAGAGAAACGAAAGAAAAACATTGGGCACTAGTGCCCTTTTCGCAAGTTTTTTTTGTGTATTTTAGGCCAAACGAAGTTCAGGCTTTTAAATTCCGGGGGAACAAATATTTTTCGGATGAAATATTTTCCATGTGAAACTCAGAATAAGACTGAATAATAAGTGCTGTGTATAACCTGTCGGGAAATATCTCTACGAGGGGCATAAAACGACTGTCTTCTCGCAGCCGTGAAAACCGGTTAAAGTAGGACTTGCGAAGCAAGGCAAAACCAAAAAAAAAATGATTGAATATCGGCAGTTGCCTCAAAAATTATTTAAAGTTTTGAATAATAAGAATCAATGCAAGGGACTTACGGCCTTAAATCAAACCATGTTGCGACCGCGACCCCCTAGGGGGTAGCGACCCACAGTTGGAAAAACACTAGAATACACTAGGTATCAACAATTTTGCGCCAATTAATTTAAAAAACAAACAACATTAAAAAAGAACCGAAAGACCAAATTCCGAAATTACCTTCTTTTAAAATACTCTTTATATTCTTAATGCTCAAAATTATTAAATTATTATTTCATCAAAACCTTGAGTTCAAATATGTTAACACCATCGTTAAATTTGATATATTTTACTTTTACCGAAAAAGGGGGATTAGGGCCAAAGCTGCTAAAAATTCTATGAAATGTTAAAGTTTGAATGGGTATATCTCTGCGAATTTTTTTGTAAAAATTAATTTTTGATCATCCCATATTTACGCCTTTAGTCTCTTCTTTTATTATGTTGATGCATGTCTTGACCCAACCTTTGCTTAAGAAAATGTTTTGTGCAATTAAAATACAATAAAAATCTTTGATTTGTCATTTTCTTTTGTTAGTTTTTATTAACTTTTCCTCCATAAATTTTTACAAGTAATTTTTGCAAACCATCTATTTCGATAGATAACTTAATTTTGTAGAAAAAATTTTAAATGTAAAATTGTCAAATTTGGCTTAGTTTCAGAGTTATACCAAAAATTAAAAACGCATGGGAGAAATTCGTAGCATTTTCGATTTCAAGCATGGTGATGAGCCAAACAAACAAATTCAATAGTCAAAAACCTTGCACGTTATTGCTTTTTTACACCCCTCATTTTCCGGTCTATTCAATAGACTATCATTAAAACATTTATGTCAAAAAATAAAAAACATAAAAAATTTTATGTCATACTTTCATCTCGAAATACTAGAAGGACTTTTCAAAAAGTTACCAATTTACAAATTAAAGGCATCCAATAGATTCATTTATTTAAATAAAAATTGCTGAACCACGGATCAAAACTGATCCGCGTTTGGACAACTGGCCCTTACCGAGTTAATCTTTAAAAACTAGTACCTGTTTCCACGGCTACTATTAACCACTAAAATACCTTGACTCGTGCTTGGTCCGCAAAAAAACAACAATTCACCCCAATACCATTTTTAAATCTTGAATTGTCAGCATTAATTACAAGTGATTACTTCAAAACGCGATCAGCCGGAGTTCAGCCTCTGTTAATGTTCAACTGGTGGTTCGCATAGCTTAAAGTGTGTAAATTGTAAACATTTTAAGCTTCCTCATCACACAATATGAAAGCAATGAAACGTTAATTGCTGGAAACTCATACATATTAATCATGCTCGTATATATTGCCATCTTCCAGATTCACCTGCTCTAATAATCGCCGCCGGCAGGCAAAGTTAAACGATAAAGCATTCGTTTGCAAGGCACACACACAAAAATTAAGACATTTAGACCACAAGTCTAGTAAAACGATGGTAAAGTTAATTGAAGGATATTCGCATCACGACAATTGGCAGTTGTGTAATTTATTGTCCAGGATAATCCTGTTAATAGTTCCAGCTTCTGGCCTTTCCAACTCAACTAACACAATTCATGCTCGGTGTAATGACATTAATTGTGTGAATTTATGTGTTCATTTTCAAGATCTGTGGTTATGCTTTTGCTTTAATAGATATTGTATCATGGCGCAGCATAACCATTATCGTTAGTAATTAAATTGTCCAGACAGACGGAGCTCGCGCCACGCTTGCAATTAATCAGTTTAAGATTGTCATTAATAACCTTAAGAGTTGTGTAACAACTAAAGGAGCATATTCGTTGCAAAGATGTCTGACAAATTCATGCACGAGATATTGGCGCCATTATATAAATATGACTGCAAAAGAGTTAATTAGTTTGTTGCAAGAAAAAATAAATACGACACATTGGGATTGAGTTGATGCTGATGGCGAATGGAATTTGAGTAAAGAGACATTTTAAAATTAAACTAGACATTTGGGTAAGAATATTTCCTATATTTCACAGACCCTATGAAGTTAAAAGATGGTCGGATATTGGAGGAACCGAAAAGACACTGACTAGCGTCAAAATGGCTATATTGAGTGCCGTAACGTATGCGATCACGCATCAATTTTTGTTAGTTTACCTAAAAGTGGTAGCCAACGCTTACTAGTGGCAAGTTTAATATATTTGGATTATCACTTGCAGTGATCCGCATCAAAATCACTTTCCTAATTATGTGCACTTGCTTTTACTGATGAAGCTAAAGAATCTATCAAGGAGGAATTTAGTGACTTCTTGTACGGACTTTTTGAAGACTGTTCGCAGTACGAAGTGATTGGGAACCTCGTGCCAAAATGCAAATACATCTTAGGCAGAGTAGTTGGTTAGCCAATCGTCCCCTGATTGCAAGAACTAGGTAACTCAATTTTTAAAATTTTGGAGGCAGCAACCTTCGTAGATACCTAGCTTCAAGAGAACGAGGGAAAGATTTAATTTTATGTTTGTTACACTTCAGAAATATCCTATATTTGACTGTAATAGAAACAAATTGGACAACAAATCTTGAAAACTGTACCATAAAAATTGAAAATTGAGTTACCTAGTTCTGGCAATCAGGGGAAGATATCACAAAACGCCAACAGATAATTACGGTGGTAAATAGCTTTAGGTTTTCAAATATCGGAATGCACAAGAAACCTGGCGTACGACATGTGTACATTTCGAGGGTAAACAGTTCGATGATGGACGCCTAAGTACACCAAGTCTATTGAAAACACCTGAGCGATAAGCTATCCGCTATGCATTCACCTAACATAGCTAGATGCAAAAGTTAGGATTCCAGCATCGCTAAATCATCAAAGGGGTAAGCGAAGCTACCGGATAGCTCCCAGAAAGAACTTGTCGAATGATGATGAACATGGGAAAATCCTACAGCGTCTTTAGAGTATCGAGACAAAAACGGGAAGAAAAGAAGATTTTGATTAGAAAGAAGAGGGTATTCGAAGCCCCTAGCTAAAAATGAGCCCCAAGATTGTTTAAAACAAAAGTTCGAAGTAGCGAAAGTCCGAAAGTAACCGAGGCACAGATATATGTATTTTCAAGCTTAAATTTCTAGTTTCTCATTGGGATTTATGTAGAACGAGTGATAAGGCAAGGATTAAACTCACATCCAATGAAGACCCAAATCCGCTTCCGAATATAATAAAGTAAATGAGTAGAAGAGGTGCACTAAACTGCTTCGGGTTGGCGAAACAAATGGCTGATATATATTTTTCTTGTAAGAAAAATTGTTTGATGGATATTTGATCCTGCGTGCGAGAATGAAGAATGAAAGAAAAAATACCTCAAACTTTATAAATTATACAAAGATGTGGAAGAAGTTCGAAGAGCAAATGGACAACAATGCCTCAGCCAAAAAAGTCATCGAATTCAAGGCTCAGGTTCGAAGCGACTAGGAAGATTGAGCCTCCCGCTAAGAGACTAAACCATTGTAGATATCAGAGCACTTAGTAAGGATCGAGGAAGATGTTAAAAATGTATAATAATTATGATTACATCCACTTACCATCTCATCAAGACTCTTCAAATCATTGGTAACAATTTGAGGCTGTGGTCCATAGACCAGCGTTGGTCCTTCATCATTGTCTTCTTCTTCTTCAGAATCTGTTTCATATATTTCAGTTTCTGTCGCCATATTATTTTTATCACATTCTGTATTGTCTGTTTGTGTGCCGCAGCCAATTCCATTAGCTTTGTTGTCAGCTGCAATTTCCCGGTCAATTTGTCGTTCCATTTGAACCAACATTGGGGCGAGCATTCCTATAAATTTTAAATAATTTTTCATAAATATTTTCTAATTTTTTTTTTTTTAAATATTACCAAATTTTGCTCCACGTCGAGCAACTTCCAAAAGGCATAGTATCACATGTTTTTCGTTTTTCCTCATAATAAGGTCGTCAGTTTCGAATAATAGGCACTCGAATATTTTAAGGCTTTTTCTGCAAAATTTAAAACAAAAATAAAAAATAAAAAATTTAAAAGAGAAAATATACATAATAAAGGTAGAGACAACATTCTATAGTAAAATTGCTCTAAGAAATATGACCTAAGGCCCCACAAAATTCCTCATAACCCAATTGCATATTTACATAAATATGCTAAATATATACAAATTTTGTTGGTTTTTACCATTCATCACAAAAACGCCAGTTTTTTTTTTTGTGGGAAAACAAAAAAGCTGTAAGTAATTAATGCAAACATATGAGCAGCAAAAAATAATTAATAAATTAAAACCATGGTAAATTTACGACGAATAGTGTTAAATTGGCAGTAGACCATTTATTACAAAGTATTAGTTGGGGGACTATTATATATGGACAGATCTTATACATAGTCTCTTATTAATTACAAAATTAAAAAAAAAAAATATGAATAATTTGAATTCATTAGGTTTTTTGAATTATTATAGGATAAGATAATAACGTAGACTAACGAGACATGTTTGTTGTCATTTTAACTTGGTATCGTTTCTAAGCATGTAGTTCAAGACATAAAATTGACATATCGTTGAAAAACAGAAACTACTTGAAAACAGGTTGTTTAAGGAGTGTTACAATCAAAGTCATTATACCGACTGAGACTACCTTATAGAATCTTTGTCTGAATCTATAATAGAAAGATAAAATACGAAGTTCAGAGTAGGTACGAGTATACGTGAGGAAGTATTGTAGTCTGCAGGGTGATTCGATTGAAATCGATTAATTAATTCGTATTCACTGCTTTTGCTCAAACCAACAAAACTAAGTACAGATCTAAATAAAATGATTGGATCGCACGTACTTGCTTTTATGTTCAAGTTGCTTGGAATTTAAGAACTTTTGAAATATGTATGCAAGTATTTATAGAAAAAGAAAAAAACAAAACATTAAATTGCTTAAACCCCTTAAAGAACTCAGAGCCCAATAACAAGTATGCCATTTGATTACTTAGAATAGAAATATGAATACATACATGGACCAGTTTTCCAGTTTTGAGTTTTCGAAGACCTTAAACAATTCTGAAAAAATAGTCATAGTAGGATTTTCTAATGCCAAACCCACGTCAATTACATATATTAGCTGTCAGTTTCCAATCCGTTTCAAAATGAAAAAGAAAAATACTTTTGAGTGCCACTGACACCATAATTTTCTGGGCAAGTTTCTTAGAATAGTATATTTGAATATGCAATACCTAGTGGAGATACATACATAACTCTTATCAATGCAAATTTATAATATCTTTTTACAATAAATTAGTAAAAAGTGATAAGTAAAAATGTACAATACGGGGCAACTTCGACGGACTGGTCAACTAAAATGGACCAAAAATGGTGCTTAAAATTATATTTTACTGTTGGTTGAAGCTAATGGTTCGCTTTAATAAAAAAAAACAATTTAAACAGCTTAAGACAAAACTGCGATGAAAAATGCACTAATGGTGCAGTAGGGATGTAGTCAACAAAGTAAGAAATCATAGAAAAAAAAAAATAAAGAAAATATTTTATTTTAATGAATGGTAATTTATTACAAACATTTGTAACAACTTTCACTTGGATTCGATTTCCGATAAAATATGAATTTACATTGAATCGAAATCCTGACCTAGTTTCCTCAGTTTTTGTCGGAGGTGCCCCATGCCCCATTCCACACTTCCACAGGTTTTTTCTTAAACTTTAAAAATAAAAAAAAAATTTTAAAATCTTTAAGAGAATTTTTTTATTTTGAGTAATATCACTTAAGGTGTCGGATGGAGCAGACTCTTTTCTAACGGTGACCATTTTCTAAGGGGCCAAAAGGAGGTAAACTTTTTAGCAACGTTAAAAAGCTTAGGAACGAATCATATTTATTTCAAATTAAAAAAAAGCCATAATAGACATAACAGTAAAAATGTATTTAATTTTATTCAAATTTATTTTGTGTTTAATTTCAGTATTTTTTCTAAGATTTCATAACAATTTTTTAAGAAGACTTTTAAAATTTGTACATTCAAATTTGAAATGTATTACAATTTGTTATTTAATGATATCTTTTAGGTGTCCAAATGTTATTTTAAATTTAAAACACTTTTTTCGTTGTGGCACTTCAAGCTAGAAATGATAGCGAAAACTGTACATGGCTTGAATATAATTTCATATTTCAAATGTTCTTCATCAAAATTTACGAAAAATCCGAATAATTTTTTAACTGGGGGTCTATTCTTATTATTGTCTATTCTACAATTTGACTCAACTAACTTCGTAAAGTAATTCCTTTTCAGTGATTTCTAGATCTTTTCTCGACTCCAGTACACGAGAAAAGTGTTTGGATTGAAACCCTCACCACTGCTCTCTACTTTTAATGTGTAAGTGATTTAGTAATGAAGATAGTATTGCGATAATCAAAAATTTTAGAAAAAATGTTAAATAATTATTATTTAAAAAAAAGTACGTATACGCCAGAGCGAACGACAAAATAACAATTTAAACCAGACAAAAAAATAATGGAAGGACAAAATTCGTATCGTCGTCTTCTTAGTCGAATTTCTCTCTAGCTCGAATTTTTCGCAATAATTTTGTACTTCCCTCAAATTTCCATATTGTATATATGTATTTCTCTCCTACTCGAATTTTTGCAAAATAAGTTCTCTTTAACTTGAACTTATTTTGATATCTCGTGGAAATTCGAATTAGAGGGAGTTACAATTTAGTTTTCGTCGTTTTTCATTCATAACTATATATTCACATTTTATTATTTCTTTCATATAAATACAAGTTTATTTATATAAAAATAAATAAAAATAATGACCCATATTGCGAGAGTCTACTTGAAAAAATTCGAATAGAAAAAAGTAGATCAGGAGTTCTTGATAGATTTTAAATTTCTATCAAATAGAAAAATATACATATGTATGTACAAATCAAACAGACAAATATTTACAGATTGAATTTCGCAATACCAATAGTCGACTTTAAATAATCTATTCGATTTATAATCTTTTTTGAATAGACTCTTTCAATAAGGCCCAATATTATAATATTTTTGTATATTTAATCTCAGTAAAATGGTTTATGCGATAAAAAGAGGACATTAGGAGAACAATTTACTAAAAGGAGGACAAATTACTGCCATCTTTAATAATATAAAATAGAGAGGCACAGGAGCTAAGGTCTTTACAGTACGAGAGCTGGCATCAAAATCAAAAAAACAAGTGATTTAAGTATGGCTGCCTTTTTAAGAAATGTTCTCTCTAACTAATCAGATTTGGAGCAGTCTGGCTGATGGAAAATGTTGAAAATGGATGTTGAAATTTTCTCGGGACTAGTCAAACTTAGAGTAATTTTTTTTTTTGGTTTAATAGGATACAAAATCTTTTATAATTTTAGTCTGCAAATATTTTTGGCATCTTATTTCAATGCAAATTTAATGTCGAAAAACTGTGAAATTCTTCTTACTTAAAAAAGGTTTTTAGCGTTAATGTACATCTCCTCTGAATGATTGAATGGTATTTTTGGTAACTAGTTTCCTCATTTGTTTAACATACATTTATTTTGTATATATATTTAGTATAATTTTATGTGAAACAACAAAAATTTCTTAATTACGGTTTAACAAAGTATTATTCATTAAAGGAGACTACGATTCTTACGGCATTCGAAAATAAAAACTGATTTTTGTAGAGGGGCACAATACAACCATTTTTTATTACTTAAGAAGGGGCCTTTTTCTTTTTAGGGAGGAAGGGCAGTTTTGAAAAAAAACACTTAAAATGCAAACAAAAACTGTCTAAAAAACAAGGGAAAAACTTAGAACAATGAAGTTGAATTACTCTTTGCAAGCCAAAATTCTATTCTTTTATTAAAAATTTCAACAGAGTTATACTATTTGTCAGTAATTTTCGAAAAAAAATAATTGAAAAATCCAAAAACCTATTTCTTATTTTTATTGAAACGAGCTGCATAAACTGTGGTGTAAATCCAATTGGAGCTGATAAAATTGCTTTTAAGTTTTTCAACACCCTTTTTTCAAAAGGTGCACAGCGTAACATTTTCCATTATTCTCCTAAATCCGGAATGGAAAAAATCAAGAATTTCAAAAAATTCTAAATACATTCGGGATAAAATCTTGAATTTTAAACTTTGTTGGTATAATTATTACTTTCAGCTCTTTTGAAGAAAATGAAATTATTCGTAACTACATGGATTGACTTATGTTAGTTTTGGGATCATGACATTCACCCCTGTCCTGAGTTCCGATTCATTTAAAATCCTTTCGTTTTCAAAATCTCGTTGTTTTGAAATACTTTTCATTTTCAATACTTGCGGAATCAGTCAGCCAGTTTATATTTCTAAGATCTCAGGGGACTCTAAGCGCTCAGAAATATAAACTAGCCAAGTGTGTTTTGATTTTCGGGTGGATTGAAAATCCGCTTGACATTTTGAATAAGTTTGAAGTTTAATCTGACATAATTAAAAAAAACTCATTTTTTGTTGCAAATATGGACAGATACACAACTAGATTTACACTAAACAGCTATTTAGTTTTATATAGTTTTTAAGTTTTATGTAAAACCAAAAAATAAAGACAAAGATACCGAGTTTTTTGTCAATTCTTCTCGGTGAAAAATTAAACCCGATCTGGAATTTTAGTATTAAGATAGTTCATAGGCCGAAAGGCAAATATAGTTTAACTTAGAGCGCCCGATTGGAGTCAGTAAGTTAGTTTTAAGATATTGATAATATTTTTATAAATTTTTGTCTAGCTTTAAGATAGTTTTAAGAAAATGGAAAAATAAAAATTAATTTTCAAAACAATAAACTGCCACACACCACGATGCCACTTCCATTTTTGCTGTTGTTTTTAAATTTAATTTATCTATACAAATTTTTAATATATATATTTTGATATTATTATATATATATTATATTACTGATTTCGAAAAAAACTGGTTTGAATATCGACTATTGCGGAAGTCAATTTAAACTAAATTCAGAACATGAAATTTGAATTCGTACGGAAATTAATTTCGTATACGGGTTTGATTCCGAATGAAAATCAGAACAGGGGTGATTACCTCGAATGACAAAATTGTTGAATGAACAGTCTCAAAATAAAATTTATAAATCCCCATTTCGAACGTAACAAAATTAAACGATTTTTGATTGATAAGCCATTCGGGATTTTGACATGTGGGATTCTGTAATTCAAGATTCTGACATTCAAGATTTCATCTACTGACATTTTTTTCATACGGAATTTCGTCATTCGAGATTTTTAGCATATTCTTGATTTCTAAGCAACACAATAAAGCTCGAAAGACATAAATGTTTCGGTTGCGGTTCTATTACTTATTATTTTTAAAGCTCTTCTATGAATAGGTACGAGTACTATTTATCAGACTCAAGTATGATGAGCGACTATTAGCTTATTATGTGAGAGTCGATCGTAAGGGAAGGCAAATGCCTTCCATCATCGACGAAAACTTAAACACTAAGCTGAATTTTTGATGACGAATTTCGAATATCTGGTCATTCTGTGATTCTCATAACAAGAACATGAACGCTTTGGCCTGGGATTGGGCTCATTGTATATTGAAAGCATCCAAATCTTCATAATTTTTGATTCTCTATTGGACAGTGTGGTCGGTATTAGAATTTGATGAGCTTATATTTGCTAGGTAACTATATTTTCCCATTAACTAAAAAAAAGACGAATATAGAACTGCAAGTGATAGAAAAATGTTCAAGAACAGCTCTTTAATAGGACATACTGTAGGTCTGTTTGGGTTTCTTTTATAAGGTTTTTGACGATTTTTTATTATTTAAAGAATGGAGATATTTAAAGTATAAAAAAGTATAATTTTTGGGGTCATTTGGTTTTTATTGCTTCTTAATTTTTTGTAACCGAAAAATATTGTATTGATTAAAACTTTGCAAATAAGTAAGTACAAATCCTATAAGAACTTTTTATTCATGCATCCATTAAAAAAAATTGCACATTAATTAGTTGAATCACCCTTTAATCCATTTGTAGTTTAAAGTTTATAAATTTTAATTTATCACAAAGAACATTGAGTCAGATATGGCGTATCAAATAGCACTCATTATTCAAGCAACAGGGCAAGCCAAAGGCGCCTCCTTACTTATTGTCAACCATACATAATTTTATAATTGATATACAAGTGGTGCATCTTAAGCTAATTTATTCGTCGCATTCACAATTAAAAAAATACATTCCGGACGTTTAATGTAGAATGTAGATTTATATATTCAACAACAACACAGAAGCAGCAGTAGCAGCCTACTAAACTAATTGCGTATGCAAATGTACTTGTCACACATATTTGCAATCTTTCTCAGCTTGTTTTGTATTTTAGATTTTCTCCAAGAAATACGAGAGTAAACTCGCAAAATTTGCATATACCAATCCCCAGTCCGTGCATTTTCACAATAAATTAGGAACATAAAATGTTTACTAATTGAACGCAATTCCTGGTCTTCTGTCCCTATAAATTGGACCAAAACCTCCAATGTACACACATCTTCGACTTAAGAAACAGATTGACCTGTGACTGTGGCCAATCAAGCAAATCAAATGCTGCCCTACTTTCGATCATCTACAACAACAAATTTATCCTCCTAGCGCCATACTTATCGTAGTTTTCATTTATATAAAAAAAAAAATCAAAGAAAATTAAGTTTCAACTCACCTGCACCATGTAATGAAATTGGACACATTATCACGAGAAAAGAACGTGCCACTTTTTGCTGCTGGTAGATAATGGACGTTGCCCATAGCTAGAATTGGGCCAGCCGATCCGGAAGTCATAGAGCGTGTCATTGATTTGTTGCGAGCTTGTCGTCTGGCTAAATAGTCCTCCGCAGCTTGGCGGACATTGTTGGCGTGCTAAAAAAAAAGGACAAGGAGATCATTTACTATACGTTCCGTTTTACTCTGATATTTCGTTAAAATATTTAAAGAATTTTGAAAAATAAAAAAATATTACATATAAACAAAATCTGTGTGAATTTGATTTTTTAATTTTTAATATTAACACAGTTAAGTTGATAACTTGTTTCTGGAGGTGTGTTTATCGTGGAGCTATGATAAACGAAACGAGAACCAATCTTATTAAAGCTTCGACATCTTGAGAATTGTGTTTCCTATTAGTGTTAACATATGTAGGAGCAGCGCTTCGAACAACACTAATCAATGTAAAGCGTTCTGAGGAAAATAAACTCAGCTGACAGAATGACAAAAACTTTTCCTTTATCTTTCTTTTTATCTCAAAAATGTCATGTTTTATTAAAATCTCGAGTTCGATTTTTAAAGAAAGCATAATTTACGCCCTTTGAGTGTCTGCATTGCGAGTGCATTATACCTTCAGGTTTATCTTTTCTAAAACTTCAAAAGGAAATAGAACGGAATTTGTGTGCTAGACTATTTTTAGGGTTCTCCACTTTTTTTTTTGAAAATGTTTGTGATGTGCATTTTAAGTCAGTTTAAAAAACTTGAGGTATCCGAAGTGATTTTAAATTTGACATTGTGAGTGAGGTAGAAAGATTTATTTAGGCGGATTTAAAAGGCGATATCATTTTTTCTGTTTGATTAAGGACAAGGGTGTTTTTCTTAGACAAATGGCGCCAGTTGAAGAATTTCGTTCAAACTTAAAAAAGTTTCAATAAAAATTGATGGTGTCAGCGCTTTTCGCTTTCATGAAATATGATTTGATTATTTTTGGGAGTAAATGAGAACTTTCTTCATTTTATAATGTTCCAAGAAATCGAATAAAAATTAAGACTGGCTGGTGGAAAAAATAGAATAATTTAGTTTTTGTAAAAGGATTGATTGACAATGTTTTTCTGGGAACCGGAGTAACGGACATGAATATATACCCAATTAGTACTAAGGGTCGATATTTCTCGTTCTAAGCGTGTAAGCTTTAAAAAAATTAATCCTGAATACGGTGAATTCAGAAGTTCTGGTATAATCTCAATTCAAAATAGACAATGAAATCCGCAGAAAAATTCACGTGCATATTCGTTCTGACGAAAAATTTGATATGAAGTGCTGTCCGAACTGTACGACAGAATTTTTCGTTAGAACTGTTTGTCAGAACTGTTCGCCAGAACACTGCAGACAAAATCAAACTTATGTCAACGATCTATCGTTAGGACGAACTCATGCGTCCTCGGACGAGCAAAATGCTTGCATTGTAACCGGTTTCATAAGTTTTGTTTGAATTGAATATTTTTCAATTCACAAATCCCAAAGAGCTTCTAAATTAAATATTTCTCAAATTACAAGTCCATAAATGAATTAAATGAGGACTTAAGCTAGCAATTAGCTTAAGCTTTTGCAACCCTGGTTCTGACGAATACGTCAAAAAAATTTTGATCCTGTACGGACAGATAGCCAAAACAAAAACAAGCAAGTTTACAAAGCATATTTTTGCATATTTTTCATAAAAATCATACAATAGGAATATTTAGTTTGACATTAAAAATAAATTTAAAGATAAAATAAGAAGGTACAAAGCAAAAGCAACTCTTTGAATGTTGTACGGGGATCAAGCTATAAGTTCCTCGGGAAGAAGTGAGAAGGGAAAGGTGGGAGTTTATGAAACTGAGTTTTTTGTAATGGTATAATCAAGGGCCATGATTTGAGGGTAATTTCCAACGCTTTATCTTATGGGACTAGAACAAAACGATGCGACTACTCTATAAAAAGTTTAAGTCCTCTCTTTGTAATTATGAGTTTGTTTTTAAGCACAACAGCTAAAAATAAGGAAGAAAACAACAACATTTTTCAAAAACATCAAAACCAAGCTTTAAAGTGCAATTATCAAAATCAAGGTTCATCAGAGGAAATCGAAAGCAATAACATAGAGTGTTTTATATTGCTAATAGCTTGGTTATTGAAAGATATTTCATTCAAATAAGAAATATTAAAATGATGGAAACATTTTTTTTTTAATTTCTGCGTCTTGGACCCCTTTATTTTTCACCAAAGGGAAAGCTTCTATCAGTGATAACAAACTTCCAAATGCTATAACAAATAATTTAAAAAAACGGTTTTAACCAGAGATCAGAAATAAAACTTAAACTTTTGAAAGGTTCTTCAATAGCTCTTATTTGTTGCCATTTTAAATAAAAGTCACTCAATAACCTTTAGGTATTCCAAAAAAAAAATGTCGGTCAAAATAAGAGAGAAACCCATAAGATTTACCACTGAGAGAACAAAGTTAAATCTCATCTGTATCAATCAGGTCTCGCCTTGACATTTACACGTTATTTTTGGCACGAATATTTTTTCATCATTTCGGTTTGGTCTCGCTAGTTTTTTTTTTTTTTTAAATATTTTTCAAAGAGGTTAAAATCAGCTAAGAACGTGGTTAAAAGTCCAAACGAACGTGGTTTTCAGTGTGTTGGTTATTTGTGTTAGTCTTTCCTTGAACTCGACAATCCCATTTACACGGGGATCTGCCTTGGTTTTCTCGCTATAGTCTCGTTTTAACATTTACACGTGGTTTTTGTAATAAAGGAAGTTTTTCCATCATTTCACTCTGGTCTCGCTATAGTCTCGCCAAAACTTTTTTCCAAAATCAAATTTTTCAAAAAGGTTAAAATAAGCTAAAAACGTGGTTAAAAGTCCAAATGTGTTTTTCAGGTGGGTGATCATTTGTGTTCGTTTTGCCGTGAACTCGACAAGCCCGTTTACACGGGGATCTGTGCCTTGGTTTTCTAGCTTCGGTCTCAACGTGACATATACAACTGGTTTTTGGCATAAGAAATGGTTTTCCGTCATCCCGCTTTTGTTTCACTCTGTTCAATGTTTTTTTTTTTCAAATAACCAACAAAATTGAAAAAAAAAAAAAAAAAAATAAAATCATTTTATGTATGCTCGTCATCAAATTATAAAAAGAGCTTCTCACTACAACTGGCTAGCGTTTGGTCTGATTTACAGGACAATGCAACGCACGAGACCAGAGCGAGATGACGTCATAACATTTTTAATGACAAAAACCACGTGTAAATGTCACGGCGAGACCAAAGCGAAAACGTATCGAGAAAACCACGACACAGATTTCCGTGTAAACGACCACGGCGAAAACAGTTCTGGTTTTTACTGGCCCCATCTAAGAAGTCTTGGGGCCCCATATTCTAGTTAGGGCAATCAGTACTCTCATTGTGATGTTTAAGTTGCATACCTATTATTTGGACTTTAAATCTTAAACTTCTAGTACATTTGTCAATTGTGAAATAGATGGTTGATAAATCTTGAAATTTTCGAGCGATTAAAAAATTGATCAGCTATATTCTTTTGTTATTTTCTATTTTCTTGTGGATTACAAAGGCCTGCATACATTTAAATTTTACCATTTTAACATTTAATTTTAAAACTTACCAATAATCAATTTGATAATTAAAAATCGTAAAAGGGACGTCAATATTTTATTTGAGTTGAAATCATTGAAAAGGTCTGTAGTTCATCTTTTTAGTATCAAAAACTCATTATGATACTCGTATTAAACAAATTCTGTTTGCTTGATTTTGTTTTTTGAGCTTTCACTGTTTTTGGAGTGTTTAACTGCAGCCTTTGTTAAACAAATATCTTAAGCAAGATACCTATAGATACCAGCTAAAACTGTTACAAACTAAGTAAGTAAACTGCCTTAAAATTTGTAGGCTGTTTAAAATAAAACACCATTATAATATTATTAATTTGGGACTTCTTCTCTCAACTAAAATTAATTTGCACATAAAACATTATCCATAGGTAGACGTACATATGAAAAATTGCACACTAAGCATTTAGGTTACCTCTTCTGCTACTCATCGTTGCGTGTTTAAAAATCTAAACCAAAAATGATTGATGGAGCATTCAGTGAATTTTGTATAGCTCCCCCGTGTTAAAGTAGGCTAATAGAGTGTCGGTTTGGGGGGCGTGAATTGTGAATTAAAATTGCACATTTGGGCGCCACAATTTTCCTAACGTGAGACAACACGGCAACGATGTCTGCGCGAGATCAAAATAACAACCTAGTAATGTCACTTTTCTTTTTCATGTTGACATTTAATCGGCCCCAATTGCTGCAGGCTATATATACAATAAAGGGGTTTTCTTTCTAGTTTAGTTTTTATAATATCCATACATTTTAATTGTACATCAAGAAAATAAACAAAGAATTATGTTAATGAAAATCGTGACTTAGTTATGAGAGTGACACGGCATGGCGCGGTGCAGTGTAGTGCGGAGAGGGAACGGCAAAATGCATGTGTCAAAATCGTCTGACATTTCATGTCATAATCTTCAACTCAAGCACAATCAACCACAAAATGCATGCCAATTCGCTTCACCGTCACCATACAAGGAGATGTTTTTGCATTCACTTCCATTCTGGGGGTGAATAATGATTGGCGATGTCTCCGCCAATGGTACATAATGGCCAATTACCTACACTTCATTAAGAGGAAACTCTGTAGTGTCTCTGACTTTGTGTTTATTTAGATCAAGTTGAGCTTTTGAGCTTTGTGGTTAAATAAAACTAAAATGAAATGTCAATTAATGTCAATTGCAATTGAGTTGAGTATTTTGTTGAATTTTGGGTTCACTTTGGTATGACAGGTGTGCTTACGACCGAGCAAATGTATGAATTATTTATGAGCGAATTGCAGTTAGTCTCCATTGTGTATTTAATTCTTCACTTTGACAGTTGAAAGTGTAATAAATTTTGGTACTTTGACAGTCAATCAACGGCTTTACTCTTTTTTTAAGTTCGTCTGAATTGTTTGCACGTTTCATTTTCATTACATCATTTAACGTTCCAAATTGTGTGTAGTTAACACCTTTGAACAAAATTCCTTATAAGAAGAAATTATTTAGAAAATGAGAACAATGACACCGTCGCGTCGGCTTCGTCAGTCGGTCGCGTCGTCATAGGTATTTACAATATTATTTATTTTTTCAATTCTGAACGCCCCCTTGCAGAGGCAAATTTTAAATTATTGTGTTTATTTTGGCAACAAATAAAGGCCTATAAAAAGAGTTTATTACCTGATTCGCAGTCAATTATGAAAGCGGAAAATTGACGTTAAAGACTGCCCACGGTAGTTGGGAATTGGCTGTCATTGTAAACAATATAATATAACATTGTCCTCGGTAGTTGACGTTTGGTTTGTTACGAAATCTCAACAAAAATGGCATAACGTGCATAGGGTTTTTGATTAATAAATATGTAGAGTGAGATAGAAAGATATTTTGACAAACTGTTGTCAAAATATGCTTAAGGCGTACACAAATATTCACCAGTGTGTAGTATATGTAGGTGTGTTAACAAGCAAAAAGACATCTTTTAATAATTTTATGTGTTAACATGGTATGTGACTTGTTAATGAATTTTAATTCTGTATGAATATTTTTTGCGATGATTCTCTGACGATTGTTTAAGATTACAAATACAAATTTGTCATCTACCAAATTTTTGTCATCATGCATCATTTATGGTTGTAAGCACAGTATTCTTTATAATTTTATGTGAATAATTGTTTAAAGCCAATCTGTTCTGCTTCAAAGGCATAAGTGCTGATTTCGTGTCAAATACAAATTTATGTAGGTTTTTTATCAAATTATATATTTCAATGATGAATAGGTTTAACAAAAAAGTTTTAGTCATAGGCAGCTGATGCTGATTGAAAACTATTCTTAAAAATTTTCATTTGACTTCAGAAACGTAGTTTCTGACTACGACAAACAATCGCATCACGGAAATTAACAAATTTGCCTGTTTTTGGGTTATTCCCGCATATTTTGTTAATGGCTTAACCGATTTTGTTATAATTCAACTATTCGACAAAAACATATTTTTTTTTAAATCAAAGACAAAACTCTTTTCTTAGTACCTACCTGTCCTACCTACATTTTGACTGTTTTTACATCTTCACTTGACATTATTGAACCATAAAAATACATTTTCAAAGTCCATGCAGGATGTTGATAGTGCGGAGGCAATCTCACTTAACAATTAAATAGTATCAAGATAGAAACCCAACTTTGAGATGCATTTAAAATAAGAAAAAATTTATGGAAGCATTAAATACCTATATTTTGACTAGGGGGAAGCGTACGCTCTTGTACAAGAGAAAATTCATCTGATCCAATCATGAATTTTATTTAGTATTTTTCTAAAGTTTCAATAACATAAACAATGCTTTTTCAAAATTGATAAATTTTTAAAATGTTTTGTTGACCTATTTCTGAAGAATCTGAAAAAAAGTTTTTTTTTATTTATTTCTAAATATTTTTATGATTTCTTTTATGCCTTAACGCCATTTCTGAAGATGCCATCAGACAAGATACATTAATGTTCATAAAAAAACTCCGCAAATAAAAATAAAAATCAGAATCAATAACGTATAAAATCCCCCAAACTGCTTTGAAAGGAATGCACAAGCTTGTTGTATGGAACTTTTAAAAAGAAAACCAAATCAAAATAGAATTTCCTCTGGATTCTTCAAAATAACGCTACGAGAATTAAAAAATCGAATTAGGTGATATTTTTTTCAGAGTAAAATACGTATTCTAGAATTGAATACACATTTACAAATTCTTAGTCAAAAATTAAAAAAAAAAAACAAGAAAAGTTTATATTAAAATCGAAAAATTTTTAAAAAATTGTTACAGCTATGAGAGTTTAAGAAAAAGCATCAATATTCATTTAAAAAAAATATTTTCATCTTCATCAAATAAATCTAAAATAGAGTTTTGAAAATTTAGAAGTCTTAAAAATTTACACTTTGTTAAAATAAATAGCAGTTGGTCACCATAAAGATCGGAGATTATTCTCACCATGGAAACGTCACTTTCAGTTTTTTATTCGCTGATTTAAATGCAAAAGATTAAAATTTGATGTGTGATGTATTAAAATAATTTTATATTTTGTCAACTATAAATAGTTTTATGAGATGTTTATTAATGACAATGAAAGGAAAATAAAATTGCTGTTTTATGTAGGTATATTCATGTTCATATAAAATGGTAAACGAGACGTTTTATATCTTTTATTATGTCAGTGATTTACGATGATGGCAATTCCATTGACATTTTTAGTATGCATTTTCAAAAATATCAAATAACGGAAAACTGCGTTAAATGTGCATTTTGTGTTTCACCTTGGAACAATGTCATAAACGTCACATTGACTTTGATGTTCAAAAACCGTGAAAATCTATTCAGTCTTCTCAGTTTCAAGGTACCTTCAATATAAGCATTTAGAGGTTTGGTTAAAAAAAAAGAACTTTAAGGTAACTGAAAACTCATTTAAATCATTTTCTAAGTCATAAAAGAAAATCATACAGCGTGACTGTTGAATACCTAAATGCGCTTTATAGTCGTCATTGTGTCCGTCTTTATAGTGACATGGTGTCCATAAATAGATGAATTACAAAAAATAAAACGACAACAAAAGACGATTTCTTTCCTTGCCGTTGGTAATAATTTGCATAAAACAATCGATTCGCAAAGTGAAACTGCTTTGTCAAATTGAAACGACACAATATCTACAATCTACAAACACCATATGGAAGTCAGGACCGGAGTTAATCAAAGAGAAAACCTTTATCAGTAGAAACTTCAAAGTCTCATAATTTTTATTTTTCGAAACGGATTCATGTGAGAACTACTTGAATCTCATCCATCTTCACTCCCCACTTTAGCATTTGAAATAGCTTTCCATAACTTAGTTTTCCTTCACAATTTATGTGTCAAAAGTTCTAAACGAAAAAGCTCCACAATTTTCTCATAAACCCGAGCCTCGTTTACTCTATTGATACTCCGGTCTTGGCAGAAGGTATATTATCGTTTATCGACACACGTTGGCTGTTGTGATTCATTATCAATGGTATGGCGCAAGTAAATATAAAATTAAACGTTTTATTCAACCGATATTATAGTCGATTTATTTCATATTTTATTTAGATAGGTACGACACTCTTTGTGTTCAAAAAAATAAAGTGTCAACAAAATAAAAAGGCAAAAGCAATTGGCGCCATGAAGCTTGACAAAAGGAAAACTTGACTTCAATAATAATCTAAAGGATTCTATATTCAATAAAGTTAAATATCAAATAAGGCTGGCTGTATTGGAGGAAAAACTTCCCGCTTTTAGGGCCGGTTTTCCCATTCAGGGTTAACTCTTATTTAAATCAGAGTTAGCTAATCCTGAAAATAAACTAACCCCTAGTTAAATCATCTTTAACTTTCAAAAATCTAGAGCCATCGATGTACGACACTATGGATGTCACACTTTTACGCCTTTCACGCATCGCAACAGAGATGGCGCCACAACTGAAAAGGTACTTATTTTGGCCCCTGATTTAATTCACCAAAGTAGGTTATTTAACTCGGAGTTAACTTTAGATTTGAATTGGCTGAAAAAACAAGTTTCTGGAGTTAACTCTGGTTTAACCCCCAGACTAGGATGATCTCGTACTGAAAAACTGGCCCTTAGTGAACTGAGGTAATATTGTTCGCAGAACATCCGAAACGAGACAAAGATTAGATTGTGTCAATTACAAATGAAGGTGTGCATATGTTTCATTTGACTAAGTTCGGAAGCTTAAATCTGAGCCTTACTGGCTCTGAATACAAATGTCACATTACTGTTCACACCACTTCTTTCCCATAGAGATTTTCTTGATACCATTTTATTTAAGTAAACAATATATTAAATAATTAACTATCCGGGTGCTAGTCATGATCATGTTCAACTACTCACCTGCAAGTCCAAAGATTAGATTGCATTAATTTACAGCACGTAAACAAACGATTGACCGTCATTTTACATTGCCTGAGCGGGACGGGAATATGCGACCAGAATGAACTGAAGTCGTGTTCGACAATTTATGGCAAAACACTAAGCCTGACGACAGGCTTAATTCAGTGTGCATATAGTTAGTTAGTGAAGTTGTGGAGTTAATTTAGATTTGCCTGTATGTATAGGACTAATGTAAAAATTCCTCTTCTCTTGATCGCAAGTATGTAGATGTGAAAACATAAACTAAGGAAGGTGTTACACTTTGTTGGTTAACCAATTTACAACGCAGTTTCTTGTCATGTTTGTCTTATTTCTATACACTTACATATATAGAATATGCGTTCGTTTGACAGTTTTGAGGGTAAAATTAAAATTGCCACTGAATAACTCTGTTTAATTATTTTCTTGCTTTACAGAATTTCAGATATAGTTTTTTTTTGTGTTGTTCAATAGCCACAATTAAGTAAATCCTGTTTTTAGTGTAATTATAACGGGTGATTTTTTAAGAGGCTTAGAACTTTAAAAAAAAAACACAAAAAATTCAAAAAAATGAATGAAATATTTATTTGAATCGATAGTTTGAACATTGCAATTTAATGTTTAAAGATAATTTCATGCAAATGTTGACCGCGGCTGCGTCTCAGGTAGCCCATCCGCTGAGTCCAATTTTGGCATACTCTTTCACACATATCGGCCGGTATCTCACGAATGAATGCATGGATGTTGGCTTCCAGTGCGTCAATCGAAGCGGGCTTGTCCCTATAGACATTAGCCTTGACATACCCCCACAAAAAATAATCTAATGGTGTCAAATCGCACGATCTAGGCGGCCAATTGACCGGCCCGAAACGTGAAATTAACTGTTCACCAAACTCGCCTCGCAATTGCGCCATTGTTTCGCGTGCTGTGTGGCATGTGGGACCGTCTTGTTGAAACCACATATCATGCAAGTCAAGAACTTCCATTTCGGGCAAAAAAAAGTTTGTTATCATCGCTCGGTAGCGTTCACCATTGACAGTAACGCTGCGATTCGCATCATCTTTGAAGAAATATGGCCCAATAATGCCGCCGGCCCATAAACCGCACCAAACAGTGGCTTTTTCGGGATGCATTGGTAGCTGTTGCAATGCTTCTGGCTGATCTTCACTCCAAATGCGGCAATTATGCTTATTTACGCACCCATTCAACCAAAAATGAGCCTCATCGCTGAACACAATTTTTCGATTTTTCGATTTCGAACCGAGCACGAATTTTGATAGAAAAATTCAATAATTTGCAAGCGTTGTTCATTTGTAAGACGATCCATGGTTTAATTGCAAACCAAACTGAAGCTGTTTGACAGTGACACAAGGTACTAAACACACGTCAGCGGTCAAAACCAGTGTTGCCAAAACCAAACCAGCTAAAAAATCACCCGTTATAATGCGAAAAATGGCTAGGTTCTTATCGATGAGTATTAGTTTCGTATTTCAGAGACTTATAGAATAGATATGTACCAATACATAATGAGTTCAAAGTATCTGTTTGTTTATGTTTTAAGATCTCAAAAAACTAACCATCAGATTGAACTGAGACTTAATATTAAACAATAAATCAGTCTGTTTGCGTACTTTCGAAAACTACAAATCTAGCCCAAAGTTCTGTCAAAGCTCATATAAAAAAAATAAAATTTTTAGAAATTCTTAGTTTTGGGAAGTACACGAAGAGATATCATATGTGTTATTTAGTCAGAAAACGTGTTTTTCAATAAATGGCACTTCAAACACAAAATTGACCATCAGAATGAGCTGAAAATGATGAAACGAATTTGTTTTGTTTTGTTTTGTTAGATGACATTGAATAACAAAATTTAAAAGGAGCTAAGAACTCAGAAACTAGCAGGAAGAAGATTGAGCTAAAAAAATTACACAAGATATTTTATTTGAAGTTGGTAAGTTTTGCAATAGATGGCGCTGGCCCTTAATTTTTTGAGGGCCAGTTTTTAAGTTCAGTGTTAGCTCTGAGCTAAATAAGAATTGGCTCATCCTGAAAATAAATTAACCCTGAGTTAACTCAGAAATTGTTTTTCAGTTGAGGATTGACTTTATCTTTCAGCTGTCAAAATCTAGATACAATACTTCTACGGCTTTCATGCAACGAATAGAGATGGCGCTATAACGTAATTGCACTGAAAATAACTTCACTATCGTAATTTAGATGGAACCAAAACTGAAAAGACAAAGCCTCCCGAAAATGAAAAATCTTAAATGGGGTGTTTTAGAAGGAATTTCAAATCTTTCCACTAAAAAAAGGGAAAAAAATCAAAACAGGGTGTTTCAAAAATATGTCAATATTTTCTACCTTCGTTTTTTCTTGAGCAATTTCAATGAAATAGACATAGATAATAGATACAAAATTAGGAAAGAAAAAATCATTTTCGAAAGGGTGTTTCAAAAAATTTTATTCTAATTTTGTGCCAGATATCACCTGTGTCAATTTCATTGAAATCGCTCAAGGAACAACGAAGTTGCAAAATGTAAACATTTTTTTTTTTGAAAAACCCTGTAAGAATTTTTTTTCTTTTTTTGCAAAAAGTTGACAATTTTTGAAGAACCTTCTTTGAATTTTTTTTTTCGGTGTCAACTTTCTCCTTTCGTAAAAAATATATTTGGTTTTCTTTAATAATTCCTGCGTAATAAATTCGGAATCGAACCATATTTTACGGATCGCAGAAAATTCGATTCGATCGTGATAAAGAATTTTATTTTAAAAGATCCGAAAAATTAGATCCGCGATCGAATCAAAAATAAGATTTCCTTTTGAATTTATCACGAGAGAACGAATTATATTTTATCGTTCTCAGAACCTTGAAATATTGTTATCTCAACTGAAATTAAAACAACTGTTCTTTTTCTTTTTTGCAATATAAGGCTTTTCAGCTTTTATTAAAAAGATGCTTTGGGGCGTAAACGTTCTATTATTATTAGAAAATCAAGGCTCGGAGAAGGATAAAAAATGATTCGTTCTATCATGATAAATTAAAAAAATATTTTTACGAAAAGAGAAAGTTGACAGAAAAAAGAATAAAATTGTCAACATTTTGCAACTTGTTTCTTTCTTGTTCCTTGAATGATTTCAATGAAATTGATGCTAGTGATAGGCTTAAAAAAGAAAGTATATTTTCAACAGTGTTTAAATAACATCAACATTTTGCAACCACATTGTTACTGTAGCGAAAATATTGTTTCTCTTTTAATTATATATCAGTCATCACCTGTGTCAAATTCGTTGAAATCGCTCGAAAAACAACAAAGTTTGAAAATGTTGACATATTTTTAAACACCCTGTTTCGGAAATATTTCTTTTTTTTTTTAATTCTGTCTCAACTATCACCTGTGTCAATTTCATTCAAATCACTTAAGGAACAACGAAATTGGAAAATGTTGACATTTTTTCTGAAATACATACCCTGTTTTGAATATATACATATGTATATATTTTTCTTTTTTAATTCTATATCAGTCATAACCAGTGCCAATTATTTTGGAATCACTTCATGAATAACTACGTTCAGATATCGTCCCCTGATTGCAAGAACAAGGTAACTGAATTTGCAATATTTACAATATCTCGCCAAAAACGGTAATTTTTTGTGAAATTTTCAAGACTTTTCGTCCAATTTTTTTATATCATAGAAATACATAAGATATTTATGAAGTGTGAGAAATATAAAAATTAAACAATCAATCGTTCTCTAGTAGCTAGGTGTCTATGAACCTTGCTATCTTCAAAAATTTTAAAATTGAGTTACCTAGTTCTTGCAATCAGGGGACGATATATAGATATATTTTTGAAACACCCTGTTTTGAAAATATCCAAATGTCAACGAATTACCCTAAAATCTTTTACCGATGCAGTAAAAAAACTGTGAACATTTCCCAATTCTTAGAGGAATTCTTTTTCTAATGTCTTGACATCGTAGCAATCCTGATATAGAATTCGACAATTAATTTTATTTTGTCAATTAACTACATAGCTTCACCAAAAGACAAATATTTAACCAAATTTTACAAACATTTATTTTTCCCATTTCAACAAAAATGTATTCAAAAAAATGAACCCTGTTATGAAAATTGTGATGATATAGGTTGTTGAAAAGTTAGGCATTAGTTAGGCCTCCTTTTTTCCATTTTTATCTTGAATTTTTGAAGTTGAAGCCTAGTAAGCAGATCGAGCTAAAATCTCGCTCCCATACAAAATTCCCACCAAAATTAGGCCGAGTTAAAATTCAGCCAAGCATTTTAGCCGAGAGGTACGCAGCTCCAGCTAAAAAATAAAATTTTTGTTTCTTACTGTACGGGACCTATCTGTCAAAATTTAGCGCGTGAAATAATTGTGCAGCACATTAATTCTCGAGCTAAATTGTGGCAGGTTCTTATATTTGTGAGATTTACGTTAGCTTTACTTTGTAAAAATGAAAATTAAGAACGAGAAATATTCAAGGACAAATGATGTATCGATGCCAAAGAGAAAAAATCTATTTTAGTTGATTATATTCACTTGAAATATAAAAATAAAATTCTTTGAAATTGTTGAATGAATTTTTTTTTCAGATAACAGCTGTTTTTTTGTGATGTATTCTTTACAACAATTTTATGTCAAAATTTAGCTAGGATTTTTGCTGGTGTTTGGAGAGAAAAGTGCGAGCGGATTTTTGGCTCGATCTGCGTACTAGGCTTAAGATAAAAATGAACTAAAAAACACGAGAATCAAAAATTGCTATTTTTGAAAATAAAGATTAAACAACTCTTGCATTCGCGACTTTAAATAAGACCACAAGACCATTCTGCCCCTCGCTGTGTGGCATGCAGTATGCATATGCAGGCCGGTTATCAAAAGTGCAAAATATAAATAAAACTAAATTTCAAACATAAAAGGAGACATTCAATTTTGTTGTACAATGAATGATTCGTTCTCGAATTTAAACGCGATTCAGGCAATGAAGAAGATTTATGTTACTACTTTTTATTGCTACCTGATCATTCCATTGTTATCGTTCTTATGCCTTCACATCAATCAAAGACTTTCTATTATTCATTTTAAGGTATTTTCAAATTTCAACGATCCGATAAATCACTTTCTAGACAACAGTTCAACATAACAATTCATTTTGAAGGTTTAAACTTGCCTTGCCCTGTCGCAAAAACAAACAATTGCCTCGTGCGAATTTAATCTAGAAAATCTATGTTTTTCTAAAAACAATTAAATTATTCAGTATGTTCACGGGCTACTGTACCAGTAGATTTATTTTTTTTTTTAAGATAGGCACTGTTGTAAAAAATATCGGCTATATCTGAAATCTGCTAACGCCATCTTACATCAGGAGACATACTTGAAGCTTGTGTATCACTTCGTTGTATCTTTCAAACGACAACGCATTAACATTCGAGAAGATATAAGTCGGCATGATACGTATTCATGTCAATGCTCGCTAGCAATCAAACTAAAATCTGCATACTTACTTAAGTACTTTCTTTCATGTGTCTTTTGATCCATTTCTATGCCGTTATTGCCAACTTTCGCATTAACCAACGTAATTGCTTCCACTAATTACTGAAAGCTTTATTCGCTACACAAAAGCCCAACCCAATGAGGAATTCATAATGCTTGAAAGAAATATATTTTTTAAATATGAATTTTTTGTATTTAACACCACACTAGGTACCTAAATTATTATTAATGGAAATTCCATCGCATTGCATATGTGCATTCCTAAGTGTCTTATTATAAATGACTATACCGTAATTGTCGAAGCATTCCATTCAAAAAACGATAAGGAGGAGGCTTCATCAAATGCACATTCGTTCCATTGTTATGCGCCACCACATAACAGGAACCTACTTCAGACTGCAATATTTATCCATTTAAAAAAGAAAGAACCCACTTCTTTCTTTTTTTTCGTTACCTAGGGCACCTTCATTACACTTATGTTTCAGGAAGACTTTTATCAAAACCTCTTCGCTAGTAGCATGCGTGTGTTCAGATTTTCAGTAGTTCAGTTTAGTTCAGCAAGCAGCAAAATCAGAGATAATATTCAAGGAAGCAAACATCATCGAAAACAACAAAAAGTAGATAATAATAATCCGATTAGGCCCGTTTGAGGTGCTTTGCATAGGTGCTCGTTGCTTGTATACCCAGCTATCTGACTGTGAAAGAGGTTGATGTTTTCATTTCATATTGGAAGATACATAATCGGATGAAGGAAATTATGTATGAAACAAAGTGCCGCCTTAGTATAGTCTAATTAGTCAAACAAGCTACAACAGCAAAAAGACCAACCACGTTGCTCTGAGGAAGCTTTAGTCTATACTAGATATTTGAGTGGCATGGAAATTGCTTAAAAGCATCGAATTAAAACTTATTTGAAAAAGTTGTCATAGATTTATTCGACGATGATGAGACAAGCACTGACGACGCGATGTCATCGTCATGACTCGAAAGTGACTAATGTAATCGACCGACAGCTGTATGATTTTGTTTTCCATGTAAATTCCATGTTGGCATAGTCATTCAGTGAAACTAAGAACACGAGTCAGTATTTTAATAAATGTTCAGAAAGAGGTCGATAAATATCTATCCGGCACTTGAAACAATTCTTTCGGGTAGGTACCTATGTATATGTTTTAGCATTTAATTAAATCACTTCAAAAACCATTCTTATAAAATTCTATATATCAATTATTTTCAGTATGATTGCAAATCTCAACGGGAGATTCCATTATATTTCTGCACATTGGTTCTTTTTGAAACATCCTAATGCCTAATTAATGCCTAAAATTAGAAGTATTAAAGTATGTTTTTCTTCTTGTTTAAGTTGGGATACTACGGAGATGAATTTAAAATTTGTAAAAAGTCGAGATCAGAAGAGTTATACGTTGATGATTTTTCAATCAATATATACGTCAAACGCAAAAAAACGCAAATTTTTGAGGAACTTTAAATTTTCAAACTAATAAATAAAAATTGAACATAACTTGTTTTTTTTTTAAAAACCGAAAAAGGGCAGTGCTAACTTCACGCTGTGTAGAATTGTTTTCAGTTTTGCATCGGAAAAAAAGCGGAAAGCTGGATTTTCATATATAGCCTCCTCATGGCAATTTGAGGAAACTCTAAAAAGTTCCCATCGATTTGAGCGCGGCTAACAATTTTACGAGGGTTCAAAGGCCCCCAAACGGTTTCAAGGAATATTGCCCGAACGGTAACTCTTACAGAAAAACTGTCAAAAACTTGGCTGTAGCTAAGAAAATTTCCTACAAAAAATGTTAGGTAACTTTTTTTCATAAGAGTTACCGTTTTTGAAATAATTCAATCGGCAGAGTAACTTGTTTTATGTTTCTGTATAAAATGTACTCTTTAACACTACCTTTCTACAAAATCAGTTTTTCTAGCATGGTATCCCCCAGAAAAATTAGAAAACAGTACTAAGAAATATCTATATACAGGAATTTATTTAAATACTTTGGGACAGGTCCCCATCGATTCGAGCTCCACTACATTAATCGTACGGGGTCTAAGGTCACGAAATATGGTAATTCGTTTATACAGGGTGATTTGAATGTGACTTAAAGCAAGAGCTTGTAGGGCCTATTGAGAAAAGAAAAAAAATAGTATGGGAGGGAAGGTTCAATTCTCCCCCACTTAGCCGGGAGGGGCAAAAATAAGTTTTGAAATTTTCTTTAATTTTTTTTCCAAAATTTTAAGTTGTAAAATAAGTTTTTAAAAAACTGTGCACTCAAACAAACTATATTTAAAATCAAAATTAAAGAATAGATTTTTGGCTTTGCAAAAAGGTATAACCTGGCATTGCAAGTGCTACCGTTGTTTTTTTAAACATTTTTTTCTGTTTTAAGTCATTTTCATAGGAAATTTCAAACTTAAGTCCGTTGAAAAGGAATTTAAAAATCGGCGTACCATTGGGCGTAGTTAATTTTACTAAGACCACTTGATAATCATATTTTCCGCTTAAAAGAACAAACAAACTCCCAAAATGCCACCCAAATCCCTTAGTACTCTCTAAGAAACCGGTATAAACAAAAATCAGACGTTGCAGTGGGCAAACTTTGTTTATTTAACTTCCTTAACCTTCCTCAAGCAAATCAATGCTAAAAATTGCATTTAAGTTGTTACAGCTGTTTGCTGGAAACTAATATACATATGTTCATACTCGAAGTAATACGATTTAGGGCGGTATTCATCAAACGCTCCTAACTTTAGCTTTATACACCTATTCACGGAGCAACAATATTGAATATTTATGAGTGTTAAATGCTCATAAAAGTTATGAGTGGACCAAACCACTTAAAAGGAAAAAAAAACAAACTAAAACATGCAAATGATATACACGACGGGCCTTAGAAAACAAAACTAACAAAAATAAAAGGAAATAAAACCACTGTAGTCACGAAGAATTTGTGTATATTCGCGTGCAATACAATTTTTTTTAAGAATCGAAAATGGATCGGCAAAGTTGAGCCAATCAATTTAATTTCTCAGATGGAGGTGCCTGGAGAAGAGAGAGTTGTTGTTCTTTTTTACGGACTTCGAAATAGAGCCTCTAGAACTTAAAAGCCCTTTATGAGTGCTTGATGAGTACCGTCCTTAGAACTCATATTTTTTTTCCGCAGGAAATGGATACCTTAAGTTTCAGTTGCAAAAAAATATGGTTTCATCTTGGATGCTTTACAGCCGGTATTGTGTCAGTGTCGTTCAGTTTTTCGAAACTAGGACCAATGGAACGATTCTGAGGTGGAATCGATTTAGGGCATCAAAAACGCATCGACAAAGGGCAAATTATAGTCTGGTTATTCCGGATATAACAACTGGTGTGTTAAAAAGCTTGATTCCTAAAAAAAATATTATTATGGACGAGATTAGAAATCTGCGACGGTTAGATATAGAATTCGCAAGGCAGAAAAGCATGCCCAAAGTATGCTTACCGATGCGTCGGCGGCGCCGAAAACATTTGCCCAAGGGTTCCGAATTAAAAGCAATTATTTTTTAACAAAAAACAAACTCTTCTAATTTGGAATTTCCCTAGACACTTCCTTTGAGTTTTCAAATCTCTATTTTTGACAAACAGAAAGACCAATTCAAAGATTAAACTTCTAAAGCATTTTTTTGTTTCAAAATGAGCCACTGTAAAACTAACGACATTCTTCACATTGTGCATAGATATCATAATTTATATTTTTTATTTAGCTATGAACGAACTAAATACATATGTTAGCCTCCTTCACCCGAATATACCTAACTTCTTTACGTAAAAAAAACGAGTAGATACAAAAAACAAATTCTAAAACGAAATCCATGTCAAAAAAGATACAAGTTGTTTATTAATCTGCAATGTAAATCCATTTTTGAAATCAAACACAATCGCATTAATTAAACTCGAAATGGTAAAAATTGCTCTTGTGCACTGCCGCAACCACCGCGGCCGCGACCGAGCGTCAAGTCTTCAGCTCACTTAAAAGTTGGTCTGCCAAAATGCCAGCTTGAGTGTATATAGCGTGTAGGTGAACTCGTATTTGTGATCAAGACCAAATTGGTATCGAAAAATAAAGCGAGGCACAGAACCGCTCACCATCGCGATTGTCCAAAATGAGATAAAACTTCCGAGCTATTAGGTCATTGGAGTTAAGATGGCAGGCGACGCGCGGTGGTAACTTTTTTTTTCTTATGTACTGGCGTCAACTTTGTTGCAACAAATTGATTGATATAGGGAGTTGATCTTTTGCGAGCTGCTGCCATCATACCGCGTAGAACCTTTCTAATTAAGTTTGCTGTCTGCTGGATTTATAGTATTTATTTGTTTAATTAAAGATATCTGAGTTTCAATCGATAAAAAGGAGCGGATGGTCATTTATTTTGTTCAAATAAAGGTTATTGGCTTCTTCGGTGACCAGAAAAAGAATGTTTGACGCCATTAAAGTCCCAGACTAGTCATTACTCTGTCTGGGTGTTAATGTTTCAAATCAAATATTGACTTATCTTACTAAGAAAAACTTTGCTATTTGCAGCAGCGTTGTGAGTCTTTATCGACAAACTTAACAACTAGAGTGTAAGGTAACAGTTATCAATCTATGTTTGTCAAGAATGACTTTTATTTCCGTTGCGTGATTGGGAAGACCCTTATCTTTTCATGAGCAGTATACATATTTTGTGTAGTTTTTAAAAAACATTTCGTAGTTGATGTCATTAAAATTTTCTGGCTATTTTCACTTGAGTCATAGAGCACTCATTTAGCTTTTTTTAAGTAAAAATTACAAGAACTTGAATAAATAAAGATGGAAATTAATGAGAACTTACAGTCAATTAGCCTTTTTAGATATGGAACTTTTAAGTGTCTACTTAAATAATATAGAGCAGGCAAACCATAATATTTAAGTTCCCATCGATAAGTTCAAGTGGAATATTTCTTTAGGAATTTTAAAATTAATATTCTATAATTAACTTTTATATTTATAATAAATTATAAAGAGTGAAGTAGCACACTTGAAAAATAAATAAAATGCAAATTGGTTTGCAAGTGTGTCTCTGCCTTTATAGTTGAAGTGGAATAGAATTTAAAAGATATCCGTGGTGTTTAGGCCAAACGCACTATCTCCAAAAATTAATATTTTTTAAATTAAACATAAACAAATATCAACTTCTTAAATCAGCAGCGAACTAGGCTAAAGAAAAAATTCTTACTTAAAAGTTGTCTGGTTCTCTGCTGTGAAGTGATAAAAAATATCATTTGAATTTACACAATAATTTTTTTATTTATTATTTATCACTTCACAAGCACACCTTATGCGATTCTCTATTAAAGTTTCTACTTAAAAGTACTAAATGAAGGGCTCTCAGCGGAACCGAACCAAGTTAGAAATAGAAAATTCGGAGATAATAAGAGGCTTAGTTAATAAACTACCAGTAATTAATGAATATTTTACTCGTAAATATGAAAAATCCTAAGTTAATTCTCTTAACTAAATTATTATTATTATTTTCTTATTTAAAAATAAAAAACTTGAGTTGAAAAAACATTACAAGAAATTAGCTTTAAAAAAATTATGACTTGGTTCGGTACAGTTGTGAGCCCTTCAATTGATAATTCCTGTCATAAGTCTGACAGTTTGAATTTTTGTAATGCGTAAAATAATTCTGTTTTGGATAAATTTTGATTAAAAACGTTATTAATTTCATAAAAGTGCAAGGATATTTGTGGTGTTCCATTCAAAATTATGCAAATTTTTTGTCATTTAAATTATTCTTTTCAGGATTTTATATATTTTTTGACAATCGAATTTTTACTTTTTTATTCTTCATAGAATTTCATAGAATTGTTTGCTTGTGACAAAAATGTAAAAATGTGTATATAGAAGTATTAACATTTCAGTTCAATTTTTTATAAAACATAAATCGATTTAGGCGTGAAGTTGTGAAAGGATTTATCACTTCACAGCTTTACAGATCGAAAATCGACCCCCAGATCTTAGTTATGTTTTTTTCAAAGCTTATTTTAAAACCATTATAATTCATTTTGATCAGATTTTTTCTATCAATAAAAAAGATATAAATAAAAATACAAAATTGAATCCACGAATGTTGAATAACTTTAAAGGTAAAACAAAGCTTAAAAACAAAAATACTAAACGGCTTCTACGATTTTGATAAAATATTTTATGTTCTCTAAAAGGGTCTAATATTAAAAATTCAAACTGATAGTGAGATTTCACTATGGGGTGAAAGAATCTAAATAAAATTTCTTACACAAAAACTTTTAAAAACTTAAAAAAAAATATTTGAATTAAAAAAATATATTTTTGGAAATTTTACATTTTTAAATTGGGTTGATAATTTCCTTTTATTTTATTCTCTTTTGCATTAATACTTAAATTTTCTTTTGATAAATACAAAACAAATATTTCCTTAACAAAAGACCTTATAAAAATGTAAACTTCGTTAATTCATAAATTTCCATTATTTGTCCAAGAATGCTTTCAAACATTTTGCTACCTTATTCTTTATTTTATAATTTTTAAAATTCCAACAGCCAATTTCTTCACAGAGTTCTAAACCTAGTACCGGTACTAGTGCCTCATATTGATAAGAACTTATTTCTTCATAAAAGTACTAGGCCCTAGTTCTGTCAGGTTGGAACTCGGTTCTCAGTTAGTTGGGACTTGATACTAGCAAGCTGCTTAAAATCGATTATTACCTGGTTTTTATACCAATTGCTGGTCTCAAATCGGTACCAAGTGATTTCTTCACAGAGATACTAAGGCCTATCCCTTCAGATTGGTACCGAGTATTATTTAGAACTAAGTATCAGTTAGAACCTCAAAATCGACAGTCTAGTGGCGTTAGTACCAGGATCAGAGCGAATTTCATTCGCTTTGGATGACATTAGTCTTGTTTTTTCGTGCATTTTTGCCTTCGCTTGGAAAGAAGTAGCGTGTTAAATACAACAACAATACACTAGCAGTTTGTTGTTTTAATTAAAACGCTACTTTTTTTAAGCGAAGACAAAAATGCACAAAAAAACAGAGCTATAATTTAATTTCAAAACTGTCTTCGGTGTTGTTTTTTTTTAATCTGTGAAACGTGGATATTTTGTTTGTAGAAAATATGGATTTTTCTGTACTTTGCAAATTATAGCAAGTGGTTAAATACTGATTTCATGAACTTATATTACTTCCAAAAGAGTTTGAAGTGCATTTATGCCATATTTGGATCTTTACCCAATAGTCAACAACATGGGAAGAACGAATGGCGAATTCTGAGAATGCGATTCACTGATTTAGTCAGTTGTCACGGAACTTAGTACTTCATTGGTGTAATCGATTGCGATTATTTAAGAATGCAATCGTCTGGTGAATAATTATTGGTAATTATTGGTTTGATAAATGTATATGCATATTCAAGAACTTTATGAAATCATCCCCCTTATTTACGAAATTAATAAGGGGGATGTTTCTGAAACCTAAACTATATTGTTAAAATTGGGTGTGAAACAATCAGACACTCCGATACTTTCAATTCGATAAAACACTACAAATATTAACAATTTTTTTTAAACAACAATTAAATTTATTTTTTCATTTATTTGGGGACAGCAATAAAGCAAATCAATTATTAAAATTCGGTTGAAATGATTTTAAAACAAAAATTGAAATACTCAATTACATTTAAAATTCTAAAATAATTATCATTATTTGAAGTGCCAAAACAGTGTCAAAATGAGTACTAGACCAGTTTTAGGCGTATTATATTCCAAATTGGTGAAACACTTTTACTTTTCAATTTTCAAAAACGGTCTGAAAAATTGAAAAGTGAAAAGTCTTTCCACTTAGTAATTTTTGTGGAACACTTCGAACTTTTACTTTGCAGTTGCAAAGTGAAAAGTAAAAAGTGTTTAGTGAAACAGGCCTCGGTATTACTGGTGTGCAGAAATGTTCAGGTACTAACTTTTTGTTATGATCGAGTACCAAACCTAGTACCTGGTCTAGCTAGTATGGGTACTAGCCTGGCTTAGTACCTTTGGAAAGAAATTGGCCGTAAGCTTCCTGAACAGAGGAAGAATAAAAACGTAAATAATAGAAAATTTATTATTTTTATTTTTGTGGACTGTTGAATTTAATCCAATTTTAGGTTTTTGTGACAACAAGTGGACTCATCAGTTAGATTGTTGTTGTAGGTACTCTTCAGACAAAAAATTCAATAATTTTATTTTTGTTTATTTTCTAAGAAATACAAATCTGAAAATCTAAAACAATGCCCTTAACAAGATCAAAATGTACTCATTTTATAAAAATAAAATATCAACCACTTCAGACCTACAAAAAAAAAAAGAAAAAAGAAAAATCCCCCACAATGTCTTTAACAGAAATATATACCTACCGCACAAACTATTTATAAATAAACAATGATTCCAACATCCAAGCATATTTCAATGGTCCACTGAGGTTTAACATGTACATATACTGATATCGTACAAAATTTTATGAACTTTCCTTGTTATATTGCAAGAGGGGAATTCAATGGTACTCTCAACACTCAACAAAACCAACAGTAAAACACAACAAGATGTAGCTTTAAAAAGCAAAAGTACTTCTTCGGAGTCCAAAGAGAAGTTTGCAGCTAAAATAAGGCAAAAAAATATCAGACTGAATATGAGGGTTGGACTTAGATTGTAAGAAGGCCTGTAACACGCAAAAAACTTAAAGATCCGCCACAAAATTAAGTATTGTTGTATTTTAAATTCTTTTTTTTTTACAATTTGTATAGACGTCGAATTTATTCATATTGAGAGGTAGCTACAAAGGAGATGGAGCAGAATTATATGGTAACTGGGACAGGAGCGTACACCAATAAAAATGCTATGAAAATAAAACTCACGGTTAATCCTTGTACATACTTCCTCGTGAAGTGAACAGCCCCTAGTGATTTTTTGACATTTATCAGTGGTACAGATGTTTAAAACCACAATGCTTCAAATGAATGACAAAAAATAAAAAATAAGAGTGCAAAACTCCCGAATCCATTTGCTAACAATTTTTCAATTTTTCGATTAAAAAGGGCAATCGAGAAACAGCGAACTTCAAAAACGTTTTTTTGTTTCTTTTGTGATCGAACTGTCAACTGTTTACCAAGAATTCTCGTTCGGTAATAGCTCGTGAATGAAATGTCTCCACTTTTATCTCTACACAGCTTCACGAGCACTACAACTGTGAAGTTTCATAAAAATTGGTTTTGCAACTTCTTGTGTTAATTCTGATGTTAAAATTTTGAGTAAGTCTACAATTTTGAAATATTTTAAAAGAAAATTATCTAAATCAAAAGTTTTTGTTGGTCTCCAACAAGACAACAATCACAGCGGACAAGAAGTTCACACCTATGCAAGTAAAAACAGGCAACTATTAGATTTAAGATATACTTTTAAAAGCACGCGAAGCTTACAGTAATTTTGTTAGTAGGTATGTGTAGTGGCAGTACCACGTGGCATGATGGTTAGTGCGTTAGACTGTCATGCCAAAGGTCCAGGTTCGAATCCAAGCCGTTGCCACCTTAAAAAAAAACAGAAATGTTTTCCCGAGGTATTGCCTCTTGCGAGGAACTGACAAATCCTCCACAAGTATACTTTTCATGAATAAGTGCTTCTCATCTAGCTGTTAGGACCTTCGGACTTGGATAAAAATTGTAAGCCCCATTCCATTCCCGCCAAAAAAAAGCACACAGAAATAGTTGAGAGTTGTAAGTCTCTAGGGTTTGGTTCTCCCACGAGCTGTTGCGCCACCAAATTAATTTCTTAGGCATGTTTAGGAAACAAATCCGTCACTGGAAAAAATGAAACAACGAGTCCGCGTGCCGAGATGAGATGGTAAATCTGTCAGCAAATAATATTCTACAATTGCACTTCGTTTAAATCGAATTGGAAAATAGGTGACTAGATGTTTATGTAATTTTAATTCACAAAAAAGTATCGTTGTAAACACTTTCTAGTATTTTTATTTGAAGTGAAAAAAAAACGAGGAAGGTTTACGAAATATTTACCTACTAAAATAAATGTTCAAATGTGAGATAATAAAATTGAAACCAAAAGATAAAGGTGCATATGTAACTGACCTCCGTTAAAAATGATTGACCCATTTTTTTCTTTTTTGTTTAAGTTGAATTCGAACAAAATATTTTGTGGGGAAGAATTATTGTTTACATTTGTCAGTTAATTAGAAAACTCAATGATATTTACTCAATGATTGATGAACGTAATGTGAATAAGCAGTTTTTTTTTGTTGTGAAGTTTGCAGATCAATCAAAGTTGTTTTCCCATTTATCCATGTTAACAACTTGGCTTTTTTTTCTTACCACACGAACTTGACATTTGTCCATTCTGCCCACATCTAAATTATAATATTCAACTTGTCTATTAAAAATTCCAACAATTTGCAATAATTAATCTCCGTCTGATACAAAAACATGAGAATATGCAAACTTCGCGACAAACAAAGAAGATTCTCGGAAAAAGTGACAAGTAATCGCGCGTTTATGGTCCGGCTTGTCAAATGTCAAATGAAGAATATCGTCACACCATGTCATTGGAATGTTTATGGCTTTGCTCTATGTTTGCCGCCACTGTATAGTTATGTGCGCGGATTTTTAGTTGAAGATCATGAGGAAGATTCAAAAGATATATTTTATTCATATCACATCGCCACGCAGGTCCGACAAAGATAGGAATCGGTTCGAACGTGATTAACTGATGATCTGATTAGCATTTCAATTCGATGCGATTCACTGCCGCTAGTGCCGCTGATGGTGCGCCCGCCACACCGCGCCGCCTTTTTAACGCACATTGGGTGTGGTGTGTGTGGTTATTATGATATTATTCGTGGGAATACAATAGTACCGGCTTCGGCGTGTTTTTCGAATATTACATGCATTTTAAGGATGAGATTGACAGGTTCAATGCTCAGATTTAACTTTGACTATATCAAGAATATGTATCAAGATTATTGAAAATTCAAATATTGAATGACAAAAGAGCCAAAATCATGAATTTTGTACTACCTACCTATACCTTCTTAAATTATTCTAAGAATAAGCCAAAGTAAGAATGCTACAGAGAATTTGTTATCTTTCAGTTTTATTATTTTGCATTTCAATTATTCGCTTGCAGATTTGTTTCGGAAATTCGTCAGGCACCTTGTTATCGTTTTGATTTTGTTTTTAAGAATATTAAATTTTTGAACCAAAATTGGGATTCGAAACGGTTGGTTTCGAAACGCTTGACGGCAACACAGGCGCTTAGGCCAAATCTATTTTAATATTTGTAAAAAGGTTACTGATCGATTAAAACAGCTTTACCAGTTTTTGTTAATAAGAAGTCGAAAAAAGAATATGTCCTTGAAATAAATTTTAAGATTCCATCTTTAAAGTACATATATCGACAGTCACGAATAAGTGTGCTATAAATAATGCCTAGCCGCAGATATCAAATGCTACTAAGTAAACATTTTGAAATTTGGCCATATTACAAACCGATTTCTAACAAGCAGATATAAATGTACAATCTTCAGATTAAGACATCTCTCTTTGACAAATACCACATTCTGAACCGTATTGTCACGTCTAATAACTCACTTTTGAGCCTCCAGTACAAGACGAACCCATTGGAAGTGCATACATTTGTTTTTAAATATGCAAAGATCACTGGTATACACTGTGTCTAACACAGAACAAAAACAGTATTTGTTGGCTAACCTAATTCCTCATACGCTATACGCCATGTTGCACCTTGATTGTTGCTATTTCCAAACGACTTGACTTTACTCGTTAATCGTAAGAAACGCTCACCCTCAGGAGTTGTTACACACATGGAATTTTTGTCTAACGTGCTTTATGTGCACCGCTACCATAGGTACCTCTGTTTTGTGACTTTGTCTCTTGCACGGCAGCAGCAGCAGTAATTTACGACTACGCGCAGCCGCATTATAAATCTGTCAAAATTATTAGTTGTACCGGACGAACTACTGCACCGATACTGACACCGACAAGCTCTGCCGCTGACCGGTCTGGAGTAGAATTTCAAAAATTCCAGCAAACAGCTCCAACTCTCGCCCCAACATCACTGCAATAGTGAACATTTCAATTTCGGTCCTTCAACGCGGACCCATTAAATCAGGATTAATGGCGGTCTCCAAACGGTGGCATGTCAACTCTTAACACTAGGCACGGCCAGGCCATCGCCACTCCGCGCGCGCCGCTGCGCCGTGTTGGCTGAGGAGCTCCAGAGCGATAAACAGGGCAAACACTATTAAAATGACAAAAGCCTTCGTCGCGTTGTCGTTGGGTAATGGCGTGGAAACTGAGCAGAAGTTTTTATTTCCAAATAAAAGAAAAATTATTTGCAACAAAAAGGAACGAAAATATTCAACACGAAGTGCGGTTCAGGCAGGGTTGCCAACATAATTTACTCTGCAAAACCTCTGATAACTAATTTTCTGTTTTTATTATTCTTCGTTTGCGATTTTCAGTTAGATAGTTAGTTTAGTCTGGTGTGATGAGTTAGAATAAAATAAAAATATATAATTTCAAAACTGCCTTTTACCGAAAGTATGGAACATATTGTAGGTATTTTTTGTCTGTTCTGTTTTTTTTCATCAGTTCTCGAAATGTAAAACCTTCTACAAACCATGCAGTGTGATCAAAGTCTGAAGTGAAAGGCCAAGTGCTCATGTTTGGTAACCCTTGATGTGGTTGACTCTTTTAAGAAGTGGTTAGGTTATTTTGCAAAAGAATTTCAAATGATCCAGTGCAGTGATTTAGGACTTTTAATTGAGAAAAGGATTTTTTTAATTCTCAAAACGCTCAAATGAACTGCAGAATAGAGGCTTGGTTTATTATAGTGGCTAGTGGTTGTCAACGTTAATTTAAATGGTGGCTGCAGGGTTGGAATTTGTATATATTTTGTGTTGCCAGTAGACTGCAATAAGCTAACTATTACTCGGTGGTTTGGCAAATTAACACCGTTTCATGAGGGTGGAGTATTATAAAGGTATACGTATCATATTGAATGAACCAGGCGGATGTATTAAATTGATATAAACCAAAAGTGGTAGGTTCGGGGTTTTGAAAAAAAAAAACCAACGAATAATGTCGAGTGGGTAAATTTACTGCATGAAGAGTTGGCATGTGCTTTTTTGTTGGTGTTTTTTTTATATTAGAGCGAGGAATGGTTTAGTTTTTACAAAGAGACCGCCAGCACAGCTGGTAACTTATAGAAGTTATTTTTCACTTAAACAAAATAAAAAATAATAAAAAGTAAAACATTATTCAAACAAACGTCGCAATTTTTATATAAGAGTAGTGCTTGAATGGAAGAGCCGATCATAACTTACGTATCTAAAAGCTAATGGACACTGAAAAATTAGAGATTATACTTAAAAAGTCTTTTTGCAGGAAAATGGATCATTTCAACATTTTTATGAGAACACAAATCCAAAAATCTTAGCCACTTAACCAGTATAAATTTTAGTTTTGAACAACGATAAACGTTAAACAAACTCATACGAAAAAGGTAGAGCATTAAGTTTTCAACATATGATGAACCGAAAAAGTTTTTTTTTTGACAAAAACTGGCAGAAATATACCCATTCCAAAATTGCAAACTATTGAACTTAGTAAAAATTAGTTTAATACATATTTAAAACTTATAGAAATTGTATTTTTGTTTTAAGTTTAGAACTGAATCCAAATTTATCTGCGGTAGAAAACAGATTTTATTTTCCCGGAGATTGCTGATGATGAACTCAATTGGAATCTGAGGCCAACGTTTTTTGATAGGTTCTTTGTGATTTCATAGTAGACATAAAATGGGTTTCGGTGTTTTTGAAGTAATTTCTACAGATATAAATAATTTTTTTCCACAAATGTCGTTACGCAGCATCCTTTTCACATATATAAAGCTGAGTTCTTCCAATAGGAATCTCCTTTTACAAAAGTTATAGCTTAGTTAGTTGTTAGCATTTTCTTTTTCTTAAAATACTTTAAAGAGTGTAAGAAAAACTAATAAATACCGAGTTTTATAAAAATCGACCATGTAGTTTAAGAAAAAAGAACATTTTTTAAAAATTCAAAAAATATTTTTTTTGAAATTTTGATAGAAAAACTATTTGTACGAGCATTGTTTAGAAGAAATTTTTGAAATCAGAATTACCATTTTGAAGAAAAGCGAAAATTAAAAAAAATGGGTCTTTCAGAAGTGGTTTCCCATCCAAAGATAGCTTTTACTAAAAGAAATTTATTGATTTTTTTTTAAGAAAATTTGTGGAGCCATTTATGAGAAAAAATAAAAAAACGTGTAGGCAGAATCACCAAAAACCAATATAAACTAAGTTTTGAGAAAATCGATCCAGCCATTTGGGCTGTAGCCGAACAGATAGAATTGTGAGACCTACTTTTTCGTCTTCCCTATCATCGTAATGACAAGCCTGATTCAAATTTCGAGTTCAATTTTTTAACGAATGCATACTTGCTATAGAACAGCAGTAATAATTATCAATAGTGAAAAATTATGGAGACATGATGAGTGCTGTAGTTTTTGGATCGAACAGTATATTCAAAATTCGTCTGCATAGTTTTGAAAAGAAAGCAATACGCTTACTGAAATGTGTGAGAAACTTGATATTTTCACAGTCTGTATTTAAGGATTTGACAACATGATAAACCGTGGGTCCAAAATGGCTGTTTCTGTTGCTTAAAACATAACTTTTGAATGCCTACAGATGCTGGCCGTTTCAATATTAGTTAACATTTATTTAAACTAATAGATCTCACATCTGCTTGACAAAGCGTGGTTTTAATAAGATGGGGTAGGTCTCCATTCCATCTTAGAACCTCTATAAGTTTGTTGTGACAGAAATAAGTAAACAAATTTGGTGGCGCAACCACTTATAGAGAACCAATGTCTAGTGAATAACAACTCTCAGCCATTCCTACAACTAAGACACTCTTTACAGAGCTTTCATTTGCTATTCATTTAATACGTAAACACTGGCAGAATCCAATTGTTATTATTAAACGTTGCTGTAAAGTAAAAAATTTTCGACCACTGGGAGACTAAATTGATTAAACATGACATTTTTCTACGAAAAGGAGGTAAATAATTGCTCCGAAAAAATGGAGTTTTTGAGCTTCCATTGAAAGAAGGCGACAAAATGTTTAATCAAGAAACAAGAATAGAAAAGATTTTTATAGAAAAACAAATAAACTAAATAGGGATATTCCATGTTTTTGTATTAATTTCATTCCAATTTATACAAGATGAGTCATTGCAAAAATCATTCCCGCAATAAACTCACTATTCAAAATGATCAAAATATCATCAAAAAATATATTCACATCGATTAATATCTGTCAAAAAAGACTCATTTTCACTCCATCTAAGGCCAACAAACAACAAATTTATCACCACCATCACCCCAAACTCTTGTTACAATTACAAATTGTTAACCATTCAATCGATTCTAAAGGAAAAAAATAAAAACACTTCACATTACGCCATATTTCGTCGGTTGTTGGTGTCGCCCATGTTCGAATAGGCCTTATCGCTGTCTAAGATCAAACTACAAACGTTTAAAAGACCTAACAAAAAAAACTACTAAAAGCTTAAAAAAAAGCCCAAGATGTTGTTAGTTAGTGTCTCGATCAATAGCAACATCGATTCAAATGACGGTGAATGATACGTTGTTTTTGTTTTGTTGTTGTTTCAAGTCGACCCCAAGTCACGATTTAAAGTTTGTTGTTATAGTTTTTTTTTGGCACGTGATATGCAGTCTAATTTAACTATGAGCTGAACTGTCGAAGGCGTTCTTTTAAAAATGTAAAAAGTTCGTTGAAATGTTGACGATTGAGAGAGTTGATGATGGTTGATGGATTTGAAATACAAATTTATCGCTATCATTGTTGATTGTTGACAAATCATGCTGAACCAATTGCGCCTACCTGATGCCTGTGTCGGAAAAAGGAGAATCTCACGACGTCAAAAGTAATAACATGGTAATCGTGAAAGTTAGTAAAGCTTAATAAATACACAAATATTCGTACTGCGACCTGATGCTTGGCGCTTCTCTTCTAAAACTGATGGTTGGTATTTGAGGCAACAAGAATAATTCCACATCGCATTCTAAATATTAATCAAGCTAAGAATTGTAAATACAAATTTGACTAATTGAAAATAGAAGCAACTACAACCGTTTATAAACACATAAGCTAACCACTTCAAAGACAAACATGACTCATGGATATAAATGGTGGTTTTTATATTTTAAACTCGAAGGGTTTCTTTAAAGCCCTTAAATGACATGCTAGTTTCTTCCAAGACAATTTATTTAGATTAAAGTTAATGATGGACAGACATCTCTTGTCTACTTAAGTACCTATAAGTTTATGGGCATTTTAGACATTAACGATCGTTTAAATTCAAGTTATGCCTAATTTGCCTTTTTATTTAAAATTTCTTGCTTCACAAAAAAAAAAAAAAAATCAAACCCACATGAAGGAACTTCTTTCAAAGAGACTGAATAATTTATTTAAAACGGGGAGTTTTAATTTGATCCAATTTAAAGTCATTTTTGTATCAGTGAATTGAGATGTTCATGTTCAGCAGTAGTTCCATTTTCAAAAAACATAATGGAGCTATCTTCTTATTGAAATTTATCACAACAGAAATTGTGATTGTCAATTTGCAAGGAATTTTGCTGACTTTAAATTGCAAAAAGGCAGAGAGGGTTGCAAAAGAATACAATCTTTTGTGAATGCAATCTTTTCGGACTTCGATCAGGAAATTTTGCGTTCATTGACTCCACTTTGAGACTGCAACTTCAAATTCTGCATATGTCGCATTTTGTTTGCATTCTTTTGAATTCCTTAACACAATTAATTGCCCATTAATTCAAAGGTGGAATTGAGAGTTGTAGGAATGTATAAAGTTCAAAGCATATCATATGAACTTAATACTGACAACTCTCAAATTCACCGTTGCTTTAAAGAGTAAAGTACCTTAAAGAGTAAAGTGCCTTAAAGAGTAAAGAGCCTTTCACATGAGCCGCGAACTGCGAATGCGAATAAATTTGTTTAGGCAATTCCAAGCGCAAATATCTACAAATTCTTGTTTTTACTTTTCGACAAACTGAATAAACGATCAAATCTACATTTTTAAAAAGAAACCACAGCCCAAAAATTGATTAAATTGTTAAATTTAACATTTTTATATTTTCTTCACGACCAACGAGATATTTTATGCGAACTGCCAAACACTTAGTCGCGATCCACAACATCAGGACGCATTCCACATATCTGCGAATAAATGAAAAATTCGTTAAAATTTAACCTCAATTTTTTTTTACTGGTTTATTTTTCATAAAAATTCGTAAAAATTTCATATATATATTCGAAATGCCAAAACTCACGACCATTTGCAATTCGCAGTTCGCTATTCGCAGCTCATGTGAAAGGCAATTAAGTAAGGTAAGTAGGTAAGGAAACATTTTTAATGTAAATCAAAAGATTTTTAGAGAATTAAAATAATTTAAAGAAAACAAAAGAATTCAAATGAATGGCTGAGAGATGAGTAGGACAAAACTACTAAAATGAAAGAAGCCTCCATCGCGTTGTCCTTGTGTTATTGCATGGAAACTGCGCAAAAGTTTTTATTTTCAAATAAACGTCAAATTATTTGGAAAAGATTACAAAAAGAATGCATAGTTTCTGAAATTATTGCATTCAATTGATTGCTGTTAAATAGATAGAACAATGATGGCAATCATTTCAATGTCAATATCAAATATTTAATGCAGAATAGTCGCAGTCTCGAGCCTCGATCCAATAAATGATTTTTAATGATTGCATTCTTTTACAATTACAACTCTGGCAGCATAATGAAGTGTTCACATTTGGGAAATAATGATTACTTTTCAAAATTTATTTCAACTTCCATTTCAATTACATGTAATAAGTAATTGAACTTTTTTCAATTACAACAATTACACATGATAGTAATTGAAAAAAAAACATATATTTCCATTACTTGTAATTGAAAACAAATACTAACAAATTACATGTAATTAAAAATAGTAATAGGTTTTGGAAGTAATTGAAAATTTAAGGTAATTGATTACTTGGGTTGTATTTAATTACATGTTTTGATGATTAAAACATTTAAATAGACAAAAACGCAACGAGAAAATTGCTCATTTTATAATTATTAGTTTAATTATTTTCAAAAAGAGATAATTTAAAGGAAGACGGTAAATTAAAAACTTGAGGAAAGAGAATAAAATATTTGTTATTAAGTTTAAAACAACACACGTACAGAAATTAAAAACTACAGGGAACTATGTGTGCAATATCACGGAAAATGTAAGTAATTGACAAAAACAAGTAATTAATTACATTTTGTGCAATGATTACTGAAAAAAAGTAATCATTAAATATTTTTGAAGATTACTTTTGCTTTCAATTACATTTATGTAATTGAATTACAAGTAATTGACACTTTTCACCTACATATAATTAGCCATTGAATTTATTAAATTACGTTTCTAAGTAATCGGAAAAGTGTTCGGAGATTTCAATTACAAGTAATTGCAATTTAACTTTTTTTCATTACTTCCCAACTCAGGTAGTGTTCTAAGGAATGCTCCTTTCCATCTCAACAAAGATTTACCATTCTCCAAACTTAAAAATATTTTCTTAAAAAGGCGGTGTTTAACATTTTTGGAGATTCTGACAAACTTTTAAATATAACATGACCTTTCCTCAAATACAGTCGACTTTTTTATATGTAAGTCCATTTGCTGTCTATCAAACCCACAAAAAAATCACACAGTATCACAACAACTTGTTTTATTTCTTTCAAACAATTTCGTTTTGTATTAACAAAAACAAAATACATACATATATGTATAAAAAACGCAAGTCCAAATTGAGTAATTTAATTTTCACACCAAATCTGGTTAAAGAACGGAATTTAAAACCAATCAATTCACTTGTCAATATTTTTGTTCTCATAAAATTTACGACTGATCCATAAATTGACTTTGACGCTTGAGATCTCGTAAAAGCAACACGATAAGCGAAACATCTCATCATCATCATCATCATGCACATTGAACGATTAATGGTGACACATTTGAAACAAGCTTTTCCATATATGTAGGCATAGGAGCGTTAATATATTAATTTAAATAATAAAAAATAAATATGATCAGCCGATGCAATTATTTCGTATTTCCAATTATTGCCATATTAAGATCCCCTGCTGTCACGGTCAATGCCAAACTGTGACAATTGCGCAATAGAAAACCAAATCAAGATAACAAACTCTGAAGGGAGATGATGATGTTGGGGCAATCCCAACACCAAACAAGCTTGTATATGGAAGTCAGAGTGGTGGCTTATTTGGACGAAGAAGACCACCCGCAGACTATTGTTCCATTCAGCATCTGTTTACTGCAATGCAGAAGTCATAACTGCTTCTCATAAATGATCCTTATCCGATATAATTTTAGTGCCCTATAGATAGGGGCACGGAGCCTGGATGATGATGGGGAACTGCGCACCCAGATCCTTTGTGTCTAGAGCCGTATGTTAACGAAGGTGAATGGAGCAATATACAAGCAACATCCATATAAACGTTAGTCGACTCTGGACTTTGAAATGCAATCGGGCGAAATTCTAAGAAACCTTCGTGAGCTAAACACAAAGTGTTCCGAGGTCAGCTGCTGAAAAAAAAACGAAGTCCACGCCCGAGTCGTATGTACTTGCTTTTCTAATAACTCAAAGCCATCTGAGGATTCAAAAATGTATCAAATAAAATTTAAGGGAAATAATAAAATGTAAGCAACACTGTTAGTGTCTTTTTAACAAACTTAATAGAATGTTTTTTCAACTCCAATTCAGCTATTCACCAAGTCAAAGGTAGGAAAATTATTTTACGTGAACATATGTATCAGCCAAAACCAGCGAGAAATTTAAATCTTGGAATCTTCGGGACGTTTTATAATTACCAAATACGTACTTACGTTAAGGACTTAATAAAGAATAAAGACTAAGAAATGAAAATCAGTTTTTCCATTGAACAGAGCCCAAAACTGTACGGAAACAATTGAATTTAAAAAAAAATCTTGACAGCCCAAGAGCCAGAACAAAAAAGGAGAATTTTAATACAATTTATTACTGAATTGATATCTTGATGGAATATGTTCAGCGGTATCCCTCGAATGTAAAGTCGGTGGGCGGGAGATGGAACGTGAACGTCAGCCAAAATATTGGAAAATGAGTTTATCAAATATCTAGTAAAATTTTTTGAAAGTTAATATTTCATTCTTTTTTTTTTTGTTGATAATCAAGTTGTTTTCGTGTAAAGTTTTTGAGTTATTTTCAAATTGGTTGTTTTCAAAAATATTGACTTTAAAATTTAATTTCATAATTTTAGTTGATTAAAAAAATGAAGAAAAAAAAATGAAATAATGGCTAATACTCCTAATGGAAGACAGCCAATTAAGTTAAAAAAATTACTATTTTTGTCACGTTTTCTCAAATATCTCCTGAACGATTCACGAGATATTTGATAAAACGGCTTTTCCAATATGGCTGTTATCGCTCGCACCCCCATCTCAACAACTTGGAATTTCATTCGGGGGACGCCCCTGAATATATTCTATCGATAAAATCAGTTCAGTATTAAATTGCAGGAAAAAAGTACCCGGCTCATGGCCTTAAAGGCTGAATTTAGTTACAAGTATACTATCCATGATTTTATAAAACTAGTACTGAAGCCTTAAGGAAATGCTAGAAAAAAAAACTAACCAACCTTTACGGCAGCAAAGAACACTCTGAAAGCCTCTAATGAACCAAAACAACAATGGAAAAATCTTCTGGCTAAACTTTAAAAGAAATCAATGCGGTTCCTTTAAGAACCCGCGATCCTGAGATGCTGTGGGTGAGTGAGTAAAAACTTTTCAGTGTGAAAGGAAGAAAGAAAAGTTCTTCGATATGAAGATGCATAAGACTTCTTTATTTCAGATTGCCAAGGGCTGTTTGTGTGATGGTTGATGCTTTTAAGTTGTTGCACTAAATGGAAGTTAAATGGAAGCCTATTTGCATTTTATTCTGACTTAAATATGCTCTGTAGAAAAGAACGAATCACAGAACCGAATGCAAGAAAAAAAAATCATAAAGGAAAATGGCCAGATTGGTATTGCGATGTTACTTCCATTTAGTTATAAATAAACGTGCTTTCTTCTATGTCCTTTTGCATTGATTTCAACAAAAAAATTGCTGCCTAAGAAAATCAAGGAAAAAACATTTAGTAATATGAGTTAGTAAATGTATAAAACTCAGTGATATTATTGGTTTTTCTCTTGGTATTCACACATAAAACAACGTGTCGAAGCCATCAAGTTTTTTTTTTCAAGCAAGTTATCTGCTCGAGAAACGTTTCGAACATAAGGTGATTTTTCACCGCAAACAATGAGGCCCATTTTTTAGATGAATAGATGTATCCACTACCAAATTGTGAGGTTATGCCAATAAATAACAAATTAACCACTTCACCAGCACCAAAAGCATAAGGAAGATGTCAGTATTTGATGCAGATTTTTGCAAAATTAAGGTGATAGCAGTATCATGCAAACGGTGAGTACTATACAAAACTAAAAAAAGATAAGTGATAAGCAAAATTTAAGTACTGTATGCACGAATTTCAATTTTCTATGATTGATTCCTGGAAATTACACTAGATTAATGATTTTGGGAAAAATATCGATTTTTATCCGATTTTTGAAGGTTATTCGAAAAAAATGCTAAGTTATTTGAAAAACAAGCAAGGAATATTGGAAATTATGCTATTTTGTTGTGGACAAAAGCCAGAAAATGTGATTTTGCGGCCTAGAGTGAGGAGCAGCTAACTCCTATTTCCTCCTTGGAAAGATTGAAGAGAAAGACTTGTATTTTTTAGCAATTTATGATGAAGGGACGTCAAATACCTGGGGATCAACTTCAACGAGTTGCTAAGGTTCAAACCGCACTCAAAAAGTGTACTCAAAAAAACGAACTGGGCATTCCACCGACTTCACCCTTTGACAGACGAAGATACTTGTGTCCAAGCAACTCCTGTGGCCAGTCATCAGCTACTGTTTCCCAGTCTAGTTCACGATCACAAAAACAGCGACTAAGGAACTCCAAATTTTCGAGAGGAAGATGCTAAGAATTTAGCATCTTCTCCACTCCACCGGCAGCGAAGATAACATTACAGGAATGAGGAACTCTACAGAAGAGCAAGGATACTACCGCTGGACAAATACCTGCTATCGGCAAAGAAGCTAGTGCAGAAGACCAACAATCACACCAATCAGCTAATGAGAAGAATGGCCACCGAGCAACGACATCCCGAGCCTAGGTACCTCAGTGTGATGGAAACCCTGGACGCCAATATTTACACCGATAACGACGAAACAGACGTTTCTTTCTACGCTGACACAGGGTCAACATACAACCGCGGCTAAAAGCCAACCTTTTTTACTAAAACCATACTCAAACCACCAATGGACAACCGGGACGGAACACCCCGAGAACATCAAAGTCAACCGACCTTTTTTTTTAATTTTAAGTTCAAATGCATAATAAATATTTATGTATATTTCCTTTATATCTAAGCCAATGTATAACAAAAGGCCCCCTATGGGCCATAAGATTTATATTTTTAAATGTATTTTAAGTTAACTCAAATTGTATATAAATGTTCAATGTTCGGTAATCGTTAAACGAATTGTTTTTAAGGCTTCTAATCCGTTCTTGCCAAGCTTCATTTCGAGACAAGAAAAAAGTGCCCAAGAATATCGTTAAAGAAGAAAAAAAAAGATTATTAATCTTGCTAAATATTAGTTACTGCAAAAGGCAATGGTAAGAAGCATCGTTTAGCCACTTTCTCGTTAGAGGCAGTCCCTCCGAAAAACGATTTTTTTTTTAATTGCAGATAGCTGAAGCATAAATCACTACGCCATGAAGTACTACCGAATGTTTCTTAAGAAAATACTTTTATCAAATCAAATTATTGGAATTTGCATTTATTAATCACAAATCAATGTTAAATGGGCAAAGCGATTAAATTTCTACTGTTTTCAATTAATGAAATAAAGCACAGGGTCACGAAAGTTAAACTAGAAGGTGGGCGTCTTATAAAGGTAACTAATCCAGTCGTTAGTTGTATTATTTTCAAATGACAATTGATTATATTTAAATTTTTAACTGTGCGACCTAAAACCTTAAATCCAGGCTTAGAAATCTTATTGCTTTCGTTCAAAAAATGTATAAAAAGAAGATAATCCCATGTTATTTATCATAATATTTTGTGTTTAACATAAACACCTCTATTCTTCTAAGTTACGGATAACGTGATGAATATAAAAGAAAACACATTCTAGAGTCTCAACCTAGTGACCTATACCTACATACACATGACGTTATGGAAATTGCTATTTATTTTCAATTTCACATCAATATTTTTTGTATTGTTTTTGTTTCGTTTTCCTCGACATCGCGCAAAATCACTTAGTAATTTCACTTCGTTCATATATTATAATTATTATTAAAATAATAAATATGCATATATTATTATTATAAAAAAAAATAATTAAATTGACCAATTTACAACTATCGGGAAGGTGAATCTTTCGAATTGGAGGTCAACATATTCTTGTGAATCGAAACAATCTTGTTGCCTATGTCTCACTTAAGCATATCATTAACTTATTATTCACTATTATTATGGCTATTTATTATAAGTTTTGTATTCGAATATGTGAACAATGATCTCATCATAAATTTATTTGTTTAACATTGGACCGATGATGGCGCGTATATCTTTCAATTTTGCGACTCTTGATGGAATTACTGAGAAAACAACACGATGTAAACAGTCAAAATAGCTCAAAGGGTTTTTTGACTTAAGAGCCAAAAAAAAAAATAAAAATACTGTCTTTGAAGGAAGGTTGTCCAAATTTGGTAAGCTTGAAGTTTGTGTGAAGTAGGTAGGTATAAAGGTGTGGCAAATTAGATAAACATTGTCAAATAATATCGTTGGCATATCGCAAAAAGCTTTTAACTTTGCTTTTTGAATGAGAACTAATTCAAGGTCGTGGGAATTTTTTTTCTATCTTTTTTTTTTTAAGTGCAAACACAAGTTCCGAATCCTTTGGAGACGCATAGCTCTAGCTTTACATAGCATAGCTCAAACTTAACGCTTAAAACAGATGTGCAGATATCTCTGCATCCATATACCACATCACCTACTAAAACTTGTGGATCATACTTTAAAAGTTAAAATGCATATTATGACTCAGCCACTCTTGTAAAATGAAATTTGTCATGAGTGTCAAGTAAGCAAAGCAATTTCAACGAATCGAAAAATGGGTAGGCTGATAATTTGCTGTTAATTAGTTGTGACGATTTTGAATTTTTCAATATTTTATGATTTAAATAAAAAATAAAAATAAAATTAAATTATAGCTTAATAATTTGCAGTCAATTCGTCGTAAATTAATTGTGAAAAATTCATTTTGATCTGTGTTTTTTCTGTGATATCAAGTTAGTAAGGCAACTCTCACGGATCGAAAAATGGATAAATGCATATTTTTAAATTGATAAGCTGTAAAATTTTCGAGTTTGCCGTTCTATATTTTTTTTACACTTCCATATTTTAATATTTTAGTGCTTGATAATTTGCCATTATTAAGTTGTGACAAAATAAATTTTTGTCTGCGATGTTTTCTGTTTTTTTTGTATCTATATTCCTAGATTCACTAGAACCGATTATATTGAAATTTTAACCGAGCAGTAATTTGTCTTTAATTAGTAATTGGTTATATGTGACAGTTAAATCACATTTTTTTGTTATAGTTTCTTAGTTCATATGTAACATTTTTAAAGGGTTTAAAATTGATTCTATTAAAATGTTTCTTGCTTTATTATGCTTTCACTGGGTCAAATGAGGTTTTGTTGAAAAATACATCAAAAAACATCGCACGAAAAATTGATTTTGTCATAACTAAAAAACGATTATTTATAAAATGTTATGTCTAGAAGTTTTTACCACTTTTTGAAAAAAAATATAGAAAATATAGAACGATTTATTTGAAATTTTTAAAACTTGATAACGAGTGGTTAATTATAAACTGCTTAGCCATGAACCATTCGGTTTAAACAGTTTTTACCTTTTTTTGAGGTGGTGCTATGCTAACTTGATTTCAAGCTAACAAATAATCCAAAAAACATAGAAAAAATTACACGATAAAATTGAATTTGTCACCACTATTTAACGAGTAATTAACGGCAAATTATTAAGCCAAAAACCATCAGGCTTAAGAAGTTTTTTCACTGATTTTTCACAGAATGCTTAGTTAACTTGATATCAAGTTAGAAAAAAACCCAAACAAACATAGAAAACATTGAACGACAAATTAGAAATTGTTACAACTAATTAACGCCAAATTATCTACCAAATTTTCACCAACTTTTTCATTTCGAAACGTGAATATCAAATCGATGAGGGACTGCCTTCAAGATAACATTTGATTGCCTTCATAATACAGCAATGTATAATGCCATTAAGTATTACTTTAAGGACCTTGGCTTTGAACACCCGGCAGTAAAAACCAAAGTTATCTCAATTTGATATTTGACGGTTATTTTTACTTTCTTTAACTTTCTCTTCAATTAATTTCAATTAGATCTCCTCTTATTCATCAAAATCCAAATGAATTATTTTTGTAACGTGAATTTGACCTACCAGTTGTTCCGAATCTATTCAATTTTTAATAAACATATTCCTGAAAGCGAGTTAAGTATCCGAAGCGAGTTCAGAATATGTACATACCGGTTTCCTATCTAGAAAATAGAGCCAATTTCACAGAACTTCTTCTATATTATATGAAATTTTAAACTTTTCTTTTCGCGAACATTAATCATTATTTAGTTTTTTGTGCTTTTTAATTACTGTTATTATTCTTCATTGTTGTCCTTGAAAGTTCATTGATATTTTTGTTTTTTTTTTTAATTTCAATTTGGTTTTTATTTTTTCTTTGAAGAAATTTTATATGCATAAAACATATTTGATACCTACTTCAAATACAGATGAATCTCAACTGTCATTACGTAGGTCTAGGGCCAGGTACTCTACTATGGAGATGGACCTAAGTAAATATTTTCTCAAACGTTTAGTTTCTCATTAGGAAAATTAAAATATTGATTAGAAAACAGTGATGCATGTCTGCCCTAAAACACAGAAATTGATTTGTATTTTGATTGATAGGTCAAGTAGCTTAAATGCGTTGATGGAAGATTTAAAAAAAAGGCGAATAAACAAACTTGACATTTTTTGGTTGAGGCCTTTTGTTGAGAGTGTTTTCATTTTTCATTTAAGTATGTATATTTAGTTCCGTTTGGTGGTACGTGCCATCAGATGATGAGGAAAATAAACCCTTTAATGTTTATGCAGGTGATGGAAAGTGAATTTTGTTGACATGGTTAACCAAGATGTAGCGATTGAACCTTTTTTTTTAAGTAAGTTTACCTAAGCTTTGAAAGAACTGAATGATTTCAATAAGTTCATTGAGAAAAATTTTGAAAAATATTTTTTCTCAATATTTGTTTAAGACATTTGCATATTAAAAATGGGATGGAAGACGTGAAACAGCAAACAATAGATTTAAAATACAGAAGCCGATAAATTATCCAAAATATACATTACAAAGTGGCTTACAATTATGTTTAATGTATTGACAAACGTGGACAATGACCAATTTCGAACGAAAAGAACTTGCGAACCGCCCAGGAGAGCAGAGAATGAAATTCAAAACGGGAAGTTTAAGCACATTTAGAGTTTCCAGAGTCTACATAGAGCACCTGAGAGAGAACCACTTGATGATGGCAAAAATCGTTATCCATACCTGCTAAAATATAATCTCCTTGATGAACCTTACAAGTCTTTGGAAGAAAACTGGTTCCTGATGTAAGACAGTGTTTGTCCATAAAATTTTGTTTTCAAACAATTTTTTGTATTTTATTGTAATAATTGTGATTTCAGATTCAAAATTGCTTTACTTACTCAATTTAATAGACAATTTGTTTCACTCACCTGAAATAAAAGAAAAATATAAAAAATAAAAACTAATTAACTGTTGATTGGATTAATAACTTAATAAGACAATGTAAATGTTTCGATTTCGAAATCTAAACTTATTATTTGCACTTGTTATTTTAGCTTAACACAATATTTAATCATCGTTTTAAGTAAAGTCTCCCAGTTAAAACAAAAATAAATAAAATTATTGTTTTTTTTTTTTAGTGGTATAGAACTTAAAGTTGGCAATACTATTTTAACTAGCGGCCATTTTGTTAGCTGTCAAGTGATTTATTTTAAGTTTGGTTTGACATTTCAACCTGCCTGAACAACACTTCCAAATTGTGCAAATTTATTTGGAAAATCATTTTTGATAAGCGATGAAGCTCACTTTTAATAGAATGAATGGATACGTCAATAAACAAAACTGCCGCAGGGTAATCGGGTAATATGGCACTATAGGAGAAATGGCTCCCTTTGAATATTTCCTTTTAAACTGAAATAATGTCTTTAACTTTTAGAAGACAACCTTAAATAAAAAAAAAAAAAATTTAGTTAGTTAAGTTCGCTCTAACAAAAACACGAAGAGTGATGTGTGTTTAATTTTTTGTATTTACCACTATGACTAAGCGTACTTGTTTTGTTTAAGTAATTTGGATAAACAGTGGTATATTTTTGCAGGGTGCCATTTCATCCACTATTACATTGGGTTAATTTTTCATTGACTTTCTAGGACTGCTTTTTTTTCAATTCGAGTCGACTAAGTGTATTATTTGACTTCTCTTATCATTACATTTGACATAAAGCTGCATTGAGTGTGGCAAAAAGTAGAGTTCCATATCACCACCTAGCAGGTGCCATATCACCCGTAATGTTTTGACATGTAATTTTTTTAAGGTAAGTATTTAAATTTTTCTTAAAAATATGTTTTCTTATATAAGCTTTTGTAATCAACCAAATTTTTTGTTTAAATTTGATTAAAGAACACGTAGGGCTGGCCACGATATCAAACCAAACGATACTTGGAAGTATCGTCCCGGTATCGTCAAAATCTAAAATTTTCATTATCGTCTCGGTATCGTTCTCGGTCTCGTATAACTCAGTCTCATTTGGTCTCGTATACTCGTATAACAAGCCTTGTCTCGGTATAGGTATTGGTATCGGTCTCGTCTGGTTGCGGCCTGGTCTGAGTCGCAAATCAGAATTAAATGCACGACTTAGTTACATGTTTTTGATGTAGTAGTTGAAATCGCTTGGTATTCTTAAGATTTAACCAGTTGCAAAAATTGCTTGTTTGTAATACTTTAATAATAATTAATAATAGTATTCAAAAAACTATATTTTCTGCTGATACCAAACGATACTACCGAGAGTATCGGTAAATTTCGGTTCAAGAAATACAGTATCGTTTGGTATCGTCTCGGCATCATTCGGAGCTAGTATCATCTCGATACCTACAATTTTCTGGTATCGTGGCCAGCCCTAAGAACGCGTATATCAAAGTTTGAAATAAAAACTATTTTTACTTTTTGAGTTACAACAGACAACAGAAATATTACAACAGTAATGCTGATTCGATAAATCATTGCAGGGTTTTATCTGATTGTGTAAGGATTCAATCCGACAGATGTCAATTCGAAGCAAATTTTGCATGCTGTAATTAAATGTAATATTGAAATTGTATTGAAAAAACTATCAAAATGATAATTTTTAATCGATATATAAACTGCACCACGATTTCGAAAAATCTGCTTCAGGCTCAAGACCTCACATCAGTTTTCTTTTATCTACAACCTCACATCAAACATTTACCCAATCTGACATTGGGGATAGTCTATATAACACCTCCAGCAACTCCCAGTCTTTCTCGGCAAAAAAAACTAACTTAGTAACAATTTTTTTCTTGGCCACTGGAACTAATTAGTTCGCTATATAGCTCAATTAAAAAAAATATTGATTGGAAAAATAGAGAAACACAAACAAAATATTTATCAGTATTAGCTCGTTGGCAAATTAGCACAGGTCTCATTGCTTGCGCTCCAACTCAAGTCTTATCAATCGAAAATCATCGATCAGAGACCAGAGGTAGCTCATGCTCCACCGCCATCGCCACTCCCAGGCAATCTTTCATGGGTACAACTTTTACCCTGTCAACTTGGAGCTGCTGCTGCCACCACCACTTGGGCGTAAATTGAAAATCGAAAATCGAAAATCTAATCACCCCAGATACGAGAGATGCTGATGGGCAGACAGGTGGTCACCTAAACTGTCAGCGATGGTATCGCATCCTGAAATCTGAGTACGACGCCAATTTGCGGTGAAATAATTTTCTACTTCAGTGATTTCCTACTACATACTTCACTCGCCGAGCACCGACACGTTACGTCCGCCGATTTGAAGTTTTTGGATGTATAGCAACATTGGATTTGTTGGTGCTACTGCTGCTGATACAGTCTCTTGTCCAGGTGGTGGCGCGGAGCTAGTCTGTAGATATCTGACATGGAAAATGCTAATTGATACAAGACACACACACTGGCTGATGTTGGTAGCCCCATTAACTGGCAGACTTCGCATAAAATATTAAGAAACTCAAATAACTAAAGACTCAGCAGCGACCGATACCAACGAAGAAAATAAACCCTCATCTTGACCCACAGAGAAGCTCGATGGCACATTGTTGCACCTCAACTAGGTGGTGACACCATTCCAGAGCATGTTGTTGATGTGGTGTGGATGCCATTTAAGATGATTACCAATGTGTGGGCAGAAAGACTTTTATTTAACATTAAAAAGATTAAGTTAACGAGGCAGCACACATTTTTATGCATGGCTTTTGTTTCAGCTGAAAAACACAGCCTACACATGCATTTGCACGGATGACCTCTGTTTCTGCTTTGCATGGGAACACTTCAAACGGTCATAAGGAAGATCTTCATAGCTTGATGATGAGGATGACAAACACATAACATGACTTCATATTATACTTATTTTATCTTAAAAATGTATTTCTAAAGTATTTGCTTTAATAAAAACAAAAAAAAAGAGCTTAGATTGTAAATTAAAAAAAAATAAAATCAATCACGTTGAGAGTTCTAAAATACGGTTATTTTGATGGTCTTGTTTTCTTCCTATCCTATCTCAACTCTAAGCTTTAAGGGTGTAAAGTTTTGCTGTAAACCTTGAAGAAATCATGCTAAAAAATCTTTAAAAAAAAACAAAAACAAAACAAAAAAAGAGCTTAGATTGTAAATTAAAAAAAAAATAAAATCAATCACGTTGAGAGTTCTAAAATGCCGTTATTTTGATGGTCTTGTTTTCTTCCTATCCTATCTCAACTCTAAGCTTTAAGGGTGTAAAGTTTTGCTGTAAACCTAGAAGAAATCATGCTAAAAAATCTTAACAGTAAAAAATAAAAAAAAAAAAATAAAAAATATCACGTCTGCATTTAAGGCTATTCTACATACGACATATTTTATTTTTTTCATAAAATTATTTTTGTGGCGGGGATTCTCTCCTAAAAAAAAAGTACATGATATTTAACGATTTTTGATTTGAAAAAAATATTAAACACCAAAATATTAAAAAAATAAAAGACATCACGTCTAGAAAAATTCATGCCCAACACAATCCTTTTTAAATTTTTGAAAAATCATTTCACAATACGTCCAGATCCTCTCCTAAAAATATTATTTGTTTTCGGTGCAGCGATCTTCAGCTTCATGCAAAATTTTAGCATGGAGACATAAATGCCAATAATATGCATATAAGTTTCATTTGAGAAATGTATTCTTTTCATTAAAAAAAAGACTACTTGGTGAAGAAGTTATAGGATCAATTTAAGTTGCGTTATTGGTTCGTATGAAATTGCCAGAAGACACCGTCTTGAAGGGGCAAAATACACTCAATTCACGCAAAGAAAGTTGAATTAGTTCAAGAGAAGAACAAACTTCGGGATGTACAAACATTGCCTCACTCTGGCTATAGAAAAAACAAAGATAGTTCTCCCGATACAATTATGGATTTCCAAGAAGGATCTGAGGTCATAAGGATCAAAGATCTTGGAATAAGACTGGAAACAAAGCTTACTTTTTGGCAACATAAAAAGGCAGCAGCTGAAGGAGCATCGAAAGGCACAACTTCACTGAGCAGACTGATGGCTAATATAAGAGGTCTTTCGAGGAAAAAATAAAACAAGAAAAGTTCAGGAAGTAAGTGGCAGAAGGGCCTAGAGCGCCTGGAACCTTGCGTGTAGCTAGGTCTTACCAAGTGGTGTTGGAACCAACCTTTTGGAACCAATCTTTTAGTCAAAGGTTATATCAAAAGAAAGTTAGGAAGGAAATACATCTACGATAGAGAGATGGAAATTGAAAAGGGATCGGCAAACAAGGAGGCAAAACAACTCATAAAACGGAAGTGGCAAAAGCGATGGAGTTCGGAAAGTGGAGGATGATGGACAGCGAGGCTGATAGGTTATACGTTGAACTATTAGGTAACCCAGTTTTTCACTGGTCATGGATATCAGTAAATTGAACAGCCCATAGCCTTCCAGTGCAGAGACTATATAACTGACTATGCCCAACAGCTTAACAGTCTGCAGGCGATGGGAATTCAAATTAAAATTTTGGTGGGGGCAAAACCCCCATTTATTCTGCTTAATAAGCTAATTCTTGATCTAACTTAAAAACTAAGAACTAAAGCTAAGGTTAGTGTGGAGGAGGGCAATTCAGAAGAAGAAGATTTAAGAAAGTACTGAGGTTAAAGCCAAACGAGTTTATGTTCAAATTAACACTTCGCAGTATTCGAGAGATAGGTTAGTTTTAGATAGGGAGGCAGGATCAAAGGATGATCTTGAATCTGGAAATGTGAATATGTTGATAAGGGGACCAAACTTGAGAAGCGTATTAAAGGAGTAGTTGAACTAAAGATATGTATAGAGATCGAGTCACGTAGGGGTTGGAGAATTCCTTTGACCATCTTTTAACGAAGCCGAGCGCTGAATTTGCCTTGAGAATGATATCATCTGAATGAGAGAGGAGGAAGCTGAGCATTGAGAAGTAATGAGCAGCATTGCAGCTCACAGAATATATTTTCTGAAGGAAAAAACAGAAGAAGACAAAAATATCGGGAAATAGTTGAGCTCACAATTTGATCTCAGACGCCAAAAAGGTTTAGGAGGAAGTTTTTCGTAGGTATGTTGGCATGTTATAACATTGAATTAATCCGACATACGGGAATGGTCAACGGGTCAAAGCCGAAAGCGATTCTTTGTTATGCGTATAACATTTCTGACGCTTCTCTTAAGCCAATTTTAAAGTTTTCGCACGCTAACAAAAAAAATGTATGCAAAAATTATTGTTATGAAATAATATTTTTTTTTTTTGCATGATTGGTTTACAGTTTGATGCAAAAAATACCATTGCTGGTGTCATGGAATGTCATGCAAAACAATGGACTGACAATTTTTAAGCATGCGAGAAAAATGTGAAAAAATATATTTTTTTGGATGATCGTTTACACTTAAAAAAAATATATTCACCTCAAGGCATTATTTGCATGCAAATGGTTTTTGCATACAAAAATAAATTGTTGTCCATTGTAATACCAATTGTTTATCAATAGTTGGAAAATTGTTGTAAAAATTTTGATTTTGTTTTTTGCATGGGAACTGTGAACTATGCTTTAAAGAAAAACAACTGGTTTAGCTTTTTTTTTCTAAACTGGTGATTTTCGAGTGGGACTTGAGACGTCTACATATTTTATATTTAATTGGTATACAATATTTTTTCGCATTATCTCTCCTTTTTTGAAATATCACCCAAAAGCGAAATTGTGAAAAATTATTTAAAAAAACAATTTTTTGTTACGAGTATGACAAGTTACTGTTACAGATTTGAATCATCGCGATTGTTACTCACGAATAAAATATTGAAAAGGCAATTTTAGGTAATCATTCCCTTCCTTTTAATTCTGTGTGAAAAATAATGAGTTGAAAAACAGAAAGATTAATGTCGTTTTCCATTGGTTTCACTCAAGAAGACACTCATTCTGAATCCAATGGAATAGTGCTTGTTACTTCTACTCAATTCTGAAGTTTTGTCCCTGTATTGGTGAATCATTAAATAGAAACTAAAAGCAATAGTGTACCCCTAACTTACAAAAAAATAAGTTTTCTTTTTGTTTTCCTTATTAGTTAATTAAATTATATTAAATTCTGTGTTTTCGAGTGCACAATATTAAGGGAATGGACTTTTAAAAATAATATGAATTTGTACCACAGTTTGTTTTGGCGTTTGAGTTTGAATGTATTAGTGCTTCTCGAGTGGATTCTGATTTGAAATAAAGAAGAGAATTTCTCTTCTCAAAAAGAAGCAGAAGAAGATTTTTTCAAAAATGGAATGGTTTTAGAAGACTTTCGGCCGCTTTGGAAGCCTGCTGGATGTCCAATGGAAAACGAAAAAAGATTTAAAAAATGGCACCTTGTTACGGGTATGACACAACCATTAAATAGAACTTATTATAAATTTCAAATTCATAGAAATTCTAGCGTGTGTGTACCTTTTGTTATTTATTTTTCATTGCATTAAATTATTAAAATAATGTTTAATTATGTGTTATTTCCTACAACAACAACAGCATAAATAAAAACTCGCCCACTCTTATTCCATTGTAATGAATACAAAATCATTTCCAAAACGTATATCCCTTGTAAAATACAAAATGACACTTATGCGATAAGCTGAAAATCTCAAGTAATTGCTCACGTCGAGTCGTAATTTCAAATTGCCAGCATTTGTTTCAAATATTTAACGAATAATTTATGTTTAAAAATCAATAAATATTAGATAAGTCTAACGAAGTGCGCAATGTCGCTTAGCTTTAATAATTTATTTTATGCAATCCATGCTCTGCCACTAATTAAAAACTGTCAAGCCCATTCTGTATAATCTCTAATTAATTTATGGCTTTACTTCAGAATTTTGTGTGTTTAAATTACAATTAACAGTCTTGTATAGGAAATCTATTCATCAGTTATAATTGAGTGGAATGCTTAGACACTTCTAAGAGATATTTATCTTTTCTTTGGTATTTTAATTTTTTTTATTAAAATTTAAGGAAATCTATTTTCTAGATAAAATCATTTTGTTTTTATTAGAAAATATTCCTTCAAATATCGCTTTTTTATGTCGCGACGTAAATAGAAACAAAACAGTCAGACAGCAGCAATCCTAAAAGATCATTCGACTTTCATCCATGAAAGTGAGGAGTATATATGCTTCTCCTTCTCTTGAAATAAATAAAAAAAAACATAATGTGGGTCTAAAAGAATAAACTTGTGAATTATTAATTCCTATCATTTATTAATTATAGGTATCCTATTCTCAAAGCAAAAACGATATTTTTTCTCTGCTTTTTGGTTTGAATTGAATTATTTTGGCACCCCTAAGAATTTATCTTTAAACGAATAACTTGAAACACTATCTGCATCTACCTGCAAGCTTAAAGACGGTGCCTATTAAATTCACCAAAAAGGAAGAAAGAATATCTAAGTTGAGATCTTTGGAACCGAAACAAACTTTGAAACCAAAAAACGACGGAAAATTTTTGTCTTTTTTAACCGAGTTTGAACTCAAGAACGTTTGTTTCGCGCATCTTGATGCTAAGATTACTTCTTTTTTTGGCGGACCTTCACATAAATTATTCAAAAGGACCAATGCAAAGATTCTGTTTGCTATTTTTAGGTATCAGGAGCGGATTTGCTATTGAATTTGATAGTTAAATGGACTCTGTGTTTGTTGTTTTTATGTACCTACGAAAGTATTATCATTCAGCAGAACTGCATTTTTAGTTAATAACAAATAAATTAAATAAATAAGATAAATGATAGAAAAATAAAATAATTATAATTAAAACAGAAAACTTTTAGGCTAGGACCACACTTGCGGTTTGATCGCACGGTCGGAAGAAATCCTGACGATCAGGGCTAGGAACGCTCTTGGGATTTTTTGTCATGCGATCAATCAGTTGCAAAATAAAGAACACGTGAAATTCAATGAGAAGGAAAGCGCATGATACCAAGAAATTTTTCAGTGGTAACGACAAAAATTGCAAGTGCGGTCCTATGGCCTTATTTCTAGTACGATTGAAAATAACATTTAATTGCAGTCCCAACTAGACAAAGTCATGCACGCAGATTTTTTTTACTTGAAACTACAACTTTTAGCACTGACTTGTAAGCTTGGCTTTTAGACTAGGACAACACTTGCGATTTTCTGTCGTTGCGACTTTAAAATTTAAATGCAACCCAGTATAATTTCTTGATATCATGTACGTTCATTCTTCTCGTGCTCGTTTTTTTGCGACTGAATGATCGCACGACAGAAAATCGCAAGTGTGTTCTTAGCCCAAGACTTATGGTTTTAAACCTGAACGATACTTAAAATCGCAGCGATTAGTAAAAAGAAATAAGTTATATTTTTTCAGCGTGCTTTGTCATAAAAATTAAGACATTAAATGAAATCAAATTTATCTGCGCGCACTTGTATCACGTTGTATTTGTTTTTTTTGCGATTATATTATAATTACTCTACGAAAAAGGGCATATTTAAAAATAGTTTTTACAGAAAATCAAAGGTCATTCCTAAGCTAATCGTAAACAAGATGTGAATTATTAATCGTTACTATTATTTTGACGCATGTGGCTGCAGTCATATTGAAAGCTGTATAGGTATGTTGAATTTCTTGCGATTAAAAAGTCGTGTGAAAGATAGCCACAATCTTGATTATTTTACCACAACGACTGATAACAAGTGCGGTCCTTAAATTTTCCCTGAGAACCATAGTACATTGTCGGCTTATTGTCAAAAACTTTGTAAGTTTTAAAATTATATTTTAATGGACTTAAGATGGAAAAAGTTATCTAAAAATATTTGAAGTTTTGAAAATGCGACTCTATTATTTTTAAATCGGGTTTTTAGTGTCTTCTGAACACTTTTTCATTTGGGATTGGCCACGTTTTCACATAAAGGCGATGAGATTTTTTAGCAAATTCAATAAAGTGGTCTTGAAACTCGATGGGTTGAAGTTTATAATTTCACAAAATATCTTATAAATTCAAAATGAAGTTCATGATCATGTTTTGCATATTATGGCTTTCTTCTGGAGCCATTATTAGAATTATTCATTGTTTGAATAAAATTTATTGAGCCAATTTCGCACAAGGAGATAAATGCACCCCTGTTTCATTGTTGTTTTTTTTTTTTTTGCTTCCATTTTGTTTAATGGTAAGTTAGCCGGGAAGTCCTCTTTTTGTTTTCTTTGGCGGTTGACATGCAACCCGTGATAAATCTTAAAAGTTTTTTTCGGACAACTTTTTGCGTTTATATTCTCAGCACACCAAAGTCTGGTTATGTTTTTTGACTTAGTTCTTTTTTGTTGCTGTCCCCTTTTTTCGCAGTACATATATTTGAAGGGATATTAAATTAAAGAGGTTTATTTTCAGTTTTCACCCTTCGATGATTTTTTCTATTTCAAAATTTAATAACAAGAAAGAGATTTGATTCGGAATTTTCGAAATTTAATTCCAATTTATTGTTTCAAATAACTACTTTCAGAAATCTTAGCAAAATTGGTTAAAAAATTGTGTTCGTGATGTCGTTAAATAACCTTATCATTAGCAAAAATCATTCTTTAAGAAATATCAAGAGAACAAACCTTGGGAATAAAAATTGGTTTAAAGAAACAAATTGTTCAGCTAGTGATAACTGAAGTTTCGTTTTTGAATAGCTAATCTAAGGGAAACGTTGTCACCTTCTACATTAAAACCCTAATTCATTATTACTTCCACAAAAGCTCAAACAAAAACACGATGAGACCGAGACTAGACCGGTATCGAGAAGATACCGAGATGAGACTTTTCAAAATGCATTTCATACTGGTCAAAATCCTCCATCAAAGAATCTTAAGATAAAAAGAAATTGCCTTAGATGCGATGATATTTTTCAAACCATCATGGAAACACCTTTAAGGCCAAAAAAAGCCACAGTTTAATTCGCTTTATAGGCCGTTGGAATCATTGGTCGATATGCCCTCAAAAATGATAATTGTCACAACGTCGTTACAATCGATAGTGAACGGTACAAAGATACGATTACTAACTTTTTCGTGCTTCAAATGGTAAACATTATTGTTGCCGAAAAGTGGTTTCAGCAGAATAGCGTCACATATCACACAGTGCACAAAATGCGCCTGTAAGCTTTCCACCTTGTTAATACGATTTGACGCCATTGGATTATTTTTTCTGGAGATGCATGCAAAGTTGCATGTTTATACGACAACGATGATGAATCAGAAACAATTGAGAACTTGGAAGCCAACATTCGACACCTCACTGATTTACTGCGAAGATTGTATGAAGACTACACCCTCAGAATACGCCACATACGGCGGCCACATCCCCAAACTTATAACCAACTCTCACAACAACCATACAAATTATTTTTCAAATAAAGCCAAATTCAAATATATTCAAATGCATCTTGGTTTATTTAAAAAAAAACACCCTTTATAATAAATGACACCCTTAGGCCCCGCTTTTTAGTACTGAGTTCACTTTGAGTTAAATCGGAGTTAGCTAATTGTGAAAATAAATTAATCCTATGTTAACTAAGAAGCAGTTTTTTAGTTAGGGACTTACTTTATTTATCAGTTGTCAAAATTTATATTGAAATCATTGTGCGATTATACGTCTTTTATTATTGAAACTAAGATGGTGCCACAACGAGAATTGCTATCAGTTTATAGTCCCTGAGTAAGCTCACCAAATTAGGTTAGTTAACTCGGATTTAAATTGACTGAAAAACACGTTTTTGGAGTTAACTAAGGCTTAGCCCCTAGACTATATTGAACTCGCACTGAAAAACTTTCCAACAAATAGAGAGTCGAGGAAGTTATAATGGTTCTGAAAACCGACATACTATCACATAAGGCATGGTAAGAAATCTTACAGGCTAAGTTTTGATGCTTACTAGTAGTTAGGAATTATGTATAACAATCACTGAAAGGCAACTCATTACCTTATTTCGTCCAAAATAAATTGAAAGACATAGGTTAAAACAAGCTTTCATGGCCCATTGAATAGATCATAGAAAGAGCAACGATTACGTGCAAGGTTTTTTGTTATTAAATATGTTTGTTTGGCCCATAAGCATGCTTAAAATCGAAAATGCTACTGAATTCACCCATGTTTTTTTGAGGGAACGATACCACTGGCCACTTTTCAATATTTTTCGTATAACTCCAAAACTAAGCTGAATTTGACAATTTTACTCTTAAATCTTTTTGTTCAAAATTTTATTTTCTGTTGGAATGGATAGTTTAAAAAAAATTATAAAAATTAAAGCAGTTTTCAAAACTAACCTAAAATAAATGGTAAGTTTGAATGGGTACATCTCTGCAATGTTTCGGTCATGCCACATTAAAGCCTTTAGTCTTGATCCAATCTTTGTTTAAAAAAAGAGTTATGTGAAATTTTGAAAAAAAAAAAAATAAAAACCTTTCGTTTTTCAATTTTTTATGTTAGTTTTTGTAAACTATTTCTGCTTAAATTTTGTATACAACATTCCAAACCATTAATTTCGATAGAAAATTTAGTTTTAAGTGTAAAATTGTCAAATTTGGCTTAGTTTCCGAGCTATACTAAAAATAATGAAAAACGATCAGTGTGACCATTCTCTCAGAAACGCATGGATTTAGGAGCATTTTAAGAATACTTTAATATTAAAGATCCAAGTATTAGAACTCTAGATTTGAGTATATCAAAATTTGCTGCAATTTGCTATCATTGAAAACTTAATTGATTGATTTGAGACGTTAAGGAAGGAAAATAAGTCGTTATTTTGATGACAATTTAAAGCTCTTGTCACAATAATTATTTCTGGTAAGAAAAATCATTTTTGCCAAGCATTTCACAATAAATGAGTTTTATTATTTCAAGGATTAACCTACCTTCCAAGTCATTTCATTTGGAAAGTTGGGCTTATTTGAAATGTTTTTGGCTAAAAATATTAATTACGTTTTAAGCTAAAAAAAAAAAAATAAATGATTTTGCTTTCTTAAAGCCTCAAAATTGAAGAACAAATTTTCAATGATGAGTTTCAAGGATAGCTATTACTGGTGCCTAACTCATTCTTGGTCCAAAATCTATTTTTACTGAATAGTTATTTAAATGATACTCAAGTAATTTTTAAATAAAATAAACGCATAAAAAAGTGGGAACGAAGTAGATTTTGTAGAACCTACTAGACCCGTATAGACTTTTCCGGAGTTGGTTACCCGGAATCAAGTTAAGACCAAAGACAGACACCAAAACATTGTTTAATTAGTGAGTAGAATAAAGGCATTTGGGAAGAAAAATTTTATATAATAATTTTTGATAAAGTTTCTTGTACATTTTTTCCGCTTTAAAAAAACAATGTTTGTTGAATTATTTCACAAAACCTACCAAATATCAATTATGAAATAGTGTAATGAATTTAATTAACCCGTTTTGTTGTTTGTTCTTAAGATATTGAAGCCGAAACCTTTTTTTTTAACAATTTTCAGCAGTTCGGTTTTTATAAAAAAAAAACTGTAAGATTAAATGTTTTCATATTTTTACCAATTTTTTGTTATGTCAATATGCTCAGAATAAAATTAACCCGAGGTTTTCGAGATATTCCAGACTAAGGAAATTTAACATGGTAGTACCTCATGGCATGATGGCTAGTGCGTTGGACTGTCCGCCGAAGGTCTGGGTTTGATTCCCAGCCACTGCCACCTAAAAAACAAATGTTTTTCCAGAAATACTGCCTCTTTCGAGGAACTGACAAATCCTCCAAGAGTATACTTGTCCTGAATAAATGCTTCTCATCAAACCGATCGGACTCGGCAAAAAATTGTAGGTCCCCTACATTCCTGCCAACAACACGCGCACAGGAATGGTTGAGAGTTGTAAGTCACTAGGCTCTGGTTCTCCATGAGCGCCACCAAATTTATTTAAAATTTATTTATTTAAATACATTTTTTTTAAATTGCTTAAAATTCATCGAAAGTCGATATCTTATAAGTTCTTGAGAAATGATGAACGAAAAAAGCGAAATAATGTACGAACGTACAAACTTCGTACAAACAAAGACATCTTTCTTAAAATGATATGTAGATACCAATTCTAGGGAGCTGGAAAAGTGAATACACCTCAAAATTTTTCTTTTGATGAATCGGACGAAATTCTTTCAATGGAAAGTTAAAAATACGAGTCATGACAAAATTCTGGGATCATTAATTAAAGTAATGAATTGAAAAATGGTCGGCACTTATTGTCATAAAGTTAAGTTTTATAGCTGTTTAAAGTGCTAACATTCACAAATGAATCAAACTCCTAGATTAGTATAATCTAAGAAAAATTGCTCATTAATGTTGATAAATCATTTAAATTTATGAAAGATAAACATATTTGTTCCTACTAATTCAGGTTAATCTTAACAAATTCATCACCTAACAGTTTAAAGTTTTTATGGCAACAACAACAAGATAAAGTTCAATGAACACTTTCTGCAATAATATATATGTCACCAACTGTATATCCTATCCAACAACATCAATCTTAAGTCCATAGATCTCCTAGAGTCGAGCCATATATAATATTTTCAGTGGAAGATCATCTTTTCATCTCAATTCGTTCCATGAGATATTATTTGCTGCGTTAGCGTTGCGCCGCGAAGAAGAGTAGCTGTATCTATTTTAAAATTTTAATTTTTCCATACGAACAACGAATGAATTATGCGCATAATCATGATGTTCAACATAAATGTATGCCTTTAGATTGAAACCATATTTTGGCGCCATCTAGTTGGTAGTTCAACAGCTCAGCTCTAGCACAAGACAACACAGCCCCATGGGTAGAAAATAAAATAAAATAAAATATAGAATCCCAAGCTTAAGAAATTTCTGCAGATGTTGCCCCTTTGGTTGAGCGCCTTGGATGAGGAGGAGGATATAGAATTCATGCTGGTGAGCGGGGCATTAATATTCAGTTGCTGCGGTTTTTGTCGGTGCGGTTTATTTGTATTTGGGGAAATGTAAAAACAGGAAAAGATTTAACAAATGCAAGCAGTCTTTTTCGTCAGGTATACATAGATCAAAGAATATTGAAATGCTGATGCGTTTAGCGTTTAGAAGGGGATCTATCTGTCCATACCTATACATTCCTGCTTCGTAAAACTGCTGCCGCGGTGGTGTTGAATAAAAACACACGTGTAGGTACTCTGCCTGGCTTTGAAGCCGTATAAATCCCGGAAACGTACCTAATTTAGCTATGCGAAGATAAAATGTTATCCGAAATGGATTGTTGATGTTTTCATGAGCTGTCCAGTGATGAACTATTGGTGTGAGATTCCTTGTTATCGTTTCTTTTAAGAAAAACATTAGAAATACAAAATTATACAAATATGGAAAACGCATATCGCAAGTATACCAGACTAATGAATTTGAAATAATAATACAGGCGATTATTGGTCATAGAGAATTTTCATATCAAAAAGACGAAAAGGCTTCAAGTTGGTTGGGTCAGTGGGGACGATTTCAATATCAATTATGTTACTTCATTCAGAAAACTTGCTTTTAGTCTAAGAGCTAGCAGCCTTTGCCACTTTGACTAAACTATACTAGTTTCAAGGCAACAGTCTGACAGGGTTGCCACGGTCAAAATGCAAAAACATGGTCAAAATTATCCTACTTTAACAAGGCTGTCCATTTAGATGTGTTTTAGGCAATGTTCAAGAAAAAACGGTCGAAAGTGCTTCCCAGATGAACTTTTAAGTTTTCAAAGTTTAATAAATTGCATTGACTGATGTTTTGAGAAACATGTTGGTTAAAACGCTGGGTGTATGTCTCATCCGTGAACAGTTTAGTCACAAGTTTTCCGCAGTTTTAGAGACGCTATCTGTTTTTTCAGAATTTAAAATAATAGTTGAAAATGCTAGGAAGACGAACCTTAGTTGATGAGGTATGCAGGTATGCAGGTATTAAAAGAAATTACTTTTTTATTTTATTTTCTCAAAATTTTAAATTTTTATCAAAATTAATAAACTAACTTTTTTCAAATATGTCAATATATATGATTGATTAATATTGAATTTCGATATTTAACAATGCGATTGATAAATGTTTTGATCTTTTTAAGTTTCTAGACCGTTATTGTGAATTGCACAAATATTGTTAATTTTAAATTGAAATAGTTGGTCAGTTTCTTACATTTGACTTTTGAAGTACCAAATTTTTATGTTTACCAATTATAAATTGATAATTGATTTTCCGCATTATTGGAAATTTTCAGTATCAAGGTTGGTGACGTTTAAGATAGGATTTTGAAATGTTGCCGATATTAAAATATCCAAATTGGTAATAACGTTTTCTGCTGATATTAAAGTTAATTTTTTGACATGCAGCAATAATATAAATAAAAATAGTTTTACCTACGTGACAATATTTTTAAAGATGTGGAGCCTCATTTCAAAGAGCAGTTTGAGAGGTGTAAACAACCATGAGCTAGGTAATATTATTTTTCAACATTAATTCTAAAACATGGCCATGGACCTAATTCTGTTTATATCTCATCCACAACCATCCCTGTATACATATCTCCTAAGAAACTGAGATTATTTCTTCAATCGTCCTTATTATTCTCTAAGCAAGATAATATGTTTGTTATCTTAACTCTTAACAGGCCAAACATTGTATTCTTTATAACTGTTAGCTATAACACCATTAAAATTCTTCCAGCGATATTATCGCTTTGGCCATATGTTATAATAGCCAATGCCAACTGCCAACCCCATTAGAAAATGTTTAGCATTTGAACAGATAAAAAGAAGGCAACAAAAATCCTTTCTGTATAGTCGACAGTATAAACCAACACATCGCCTTCAACTGAATGCAAGTGGAATCGAACTCAGAAGAAAGGAAGATATGCCTATTGCCTACATATCAACAATATAAAGGGCTGTGCAAAAAAATGTTTTGAGTAAGGTATTTGCTATATTGTCCCAACCAAATATAACAATGAATCTGGAATCCATTTTAATATTGTATTTTTAAAACTTTATTTAAAGCTCAACCATAGTTAACGTAAATGACTGGGGCTGGTCACGAAACCTAAAAAGTCTCGGTATCGTTTGGAAATTGAAATGATACCTAGACGATGCCGGCTCCAAAGCAACCGAAACGATACGGTACTTTTTATACCGATTTTAATCGATACTCACGGTAGTATCGTTTGGTATCAGCAGATTTTAGAATACTATACAAACAAACAGTTCTTTTAATTGGTTTCTCGGAAACGACTCTTACAATTTAGATGAAATTTTCACAGTTTGTTTCTTTTTGGCGAGAATTTTTAGGAAATTAGAACCACCCACTGCCACGCCCATTTTTTTAATACTTGGTTTCTCTCAAACAAACCATTTTGATGAAATTTTCAGGCTTTGTTCTTTTGAGTTGGAGGAAGTGACTTAAGTAAAATCCACCGACTGTAATGCTTATTTTTTTCTCATTTCTGGTTTCTGGGAAACGGCTTCAACAATTTTTTTTAACAATTTTATCAAATAACCATAACCGGAACTTTTCTTAGTTATTGTGAAGTCAACAAAATCAAACTTTAGTTGAAAATATTGTCTTTCATTCATTATACATATTTTATATATAAAAGTTTTTCTAATTAAATCTTAAAAATACCAAGCGAGTTCAAGTAAAAGATCAAGACAATTTAACCAAGTCTTGCATTTTTTTTATTGCGACAGAGACAAAACCGAAACCAATACCGAGACGGGACTTTATTACACGATACCGAGACGAGACTGAGTTAAACGAGACCGAGACCTTACTGAAATTTCTCAATTTTGACGACACTAACACATGTACGCCAGGGTCGCCTGATCCAACTTACCCGAGTTTGATAAACTTTGAAAAAACATTCTGAATTTTTCAAATTCACAAATGGAATACAAAAGTTCAATAACAGAACTTACAAAACTACTATACCTTGTTGAAAAACTCGCACGTTTTTATGACACGAACACAAAAAAAAAAAAGTCGTTTTTAACTTTTGTACCCAAAAAACGTGGTTCTTCTTTGGCAGACAAAGTCCACATCAAACACATTACATTCGGGTATGATCTTTTTCAATTAGCTCTTGTGGTTTCTGAGTTGTTCGCGTGGTCTAACTTATCCCATGGCCCAACTAACCCCGCTCTACCCTACCTTAGCATTTTTGATATTCAATAAATTTAAAAGAATTTTTGTTAGGCTTATGAAGTATTGATACAAATTTTTTTACACATCACTGTAGAATACACAACAAAGAATGCTTAACCATCCTGACTGAGTGGCAGTGCCACAAAAAATGTAAACAATAAAAACAAAAATTGAAGCAGATTTTCTTCTTATTGCTCAACACAAATCCCATAAAGAAATTGGATCTACGAAACTCTGCCTCTAGAGATTTATACAAAAAAAAAAAAATCATTATCTTTATGGGCTTTTATAAATTCCCATCGAAATTTATTGATAGCAACCTCGGATATAGGGGTTTCACTATCAAGGTCTATCCTTACCCTCAAATATGAATAAATATGAATTGCATTGACATTCGACAATAAGGGTTCTTAAATGGCTTGACATGTTAATAAGATTTTTTTAAGTTGAGTCTGGAACTGCGAGTCTGAACTGAAACCCTTCTTTGTCCTCACCCTAGTGCATTGCAAATATGCTGTGCTGTATGTTAAAGTGGCTATGTTGCTGACAGCCAGTGAGGTTTGTTTGTTTGTGCTGCATATGACGTCAAATAATGGTCTACTTTTGTCAAGGACATTAATTATGATATTTTCATCGATGAAGTTAATTCCTTGTTTGTTGTTAAGCTCAGTCTCTTTGGGGTAGGTTTTTGTTTAGAAAGTTTAAGTGACCCTTATATAGGGTGCTGGGATCATGGGTAATTCAATATGCATACAAAATTTCTTGTTGCCTTATTTGAATAACAATGTGTTCGAACAAACTTTGTTTGCCTGTTAAGTGATCCATATACATACCTAAGCCTAATTGTTCATGATTTAGCCATACAAATATAGAAAAGGGAACATTCCTCTTCGATTTATGTTTAGAAAAGAATTTCAATCCCGATTGTATTTATTTATAGGAGTCTCAGTCTTGATGATCGCCGAATTAGACACACAACATTCAAACGGCCAAATGACATTTTTCAAGTCAAAAATAGCCACACACATTAGCAGCTCTAGCTACCAGTGACATCCTGAAGACGTTCGACGAAGAGAGGCTGCACGAGTGGAAAAACATCCGGGGAATGCGAACAAATAAACAATTCCGTGTGTCTTTCAACTTTGCACGCTCACTCATCGTCATGCTATGTGCGCTTCGGCACTCCGAGCCCCACCTCGCCGGCCGTGTGTTGCAAACAGAATGCGTAAAAGGATTGCTTTTTGAGAGGCGACTATATGGCAAATATCCAAATTAGAGAATGTGACATCCATATGCTGAGTTGAGTGCATGCAACTCGTCCTAGTCCTACTCTATTATAGGCAGGAGCATCTCGCACAAACAAATATTATCTATTTGAAGAGAAGGCCATTACGCGAATGTTGACAGACCGTGGCATGGTTGATTGGTGTATGCAATCGTTGATGGAAGTGACATGACATAATGGACGACTGAAATGACGACTTTATGACATTGACGATCCTCTGGATTCACATATTAATATGGATGAACCGGAACTCGGCTACATATAGATGTAATGAGAAATCTGCAAAGAATTTCCCGCAGCATATGTGATTTGTTAGCTGACTAAAGGATATTTTTTTTTTTTTATTTATTTAATGAAGTTCTCACACCATTGTAATGGAGTCATTCGCGGTTGATTCATGAAATGATTCATACACTGAAAAAAAGTAGTCATCTCGAAATGTTCTCACTGGCGTTATGGAGGATATAAGCATAGGTGCCCGCAGAGGGCAAGAGGGGCAATTGATCCCCCTGGCTTTTCAGCATACTTCACTACCAAAATATTTTTAATTTTTACTGTTGAATTTTTGACAAATAGGTACTTGTCTTTTTTTCTGTCAATGTCCTTGAATTGCAAACCCCCCCTGAAAAAATCTTACCAGCGCCAATGGGTGTAAGCAATTTATTTGCTATTCAATAACTCATTAAGTAAAAAAGTAATTGTCATTAAGTACATAATAAACAAACTTTTGATCTGTCATACCTGTCATTCTTAGCTTGTTCTTCTTAAGGGCTCTGCCAACGGTCGAACATGGTGCGAGTAAACTTGATTCGAATAAACTCCGTAGATAGTGAAAGAAAGCAATAGAATTTTGATTGTACACAAAAAAATTGTAAAATTTGAATATTAAATCAAAGACCAAACAAAAATTTCCAGTTAAAAATTACGGTTATAAAATTCATTATTAAATGATAACACAAAACAAATAATTTTTTGTCCCAGTGTATATAGACGTTTTGTTTTGAAATAAATTATGTGACAGGGCCAAAAACAAAGACATAAAGAGGAAAACATATTGCTCTATACCTGGGTTGACTTTTATTTTCCAGGGGCTGTTTGCTGAATTTATATTTTTTTGTTTGTGTACCTACATACTCCACTTGATGTCAGTGGCGTGCAATAATCTACGAGTGGCGTTGAAAACAAACAAAATAAGAGGTAAGAGAATTTTAAGTACCTTATACGACTGCGGGGCAAAATATTTGTCTTGTCCTGATGGTTAAATGAATTTCTTTTACAAAGGACATTCCATGAAACAAAACACACACCACATACCTACTACACAATATATCTCATCACCTGCAAGAAACATATAAGTGAAATATCTTTTATAGCGCCAATGAGACTTCGGTTCGCCAATGGTATATAAAAGTAGCACGACAGTATACGACACTTTGTTAATGAATGGCTTCTTGGGCTGCTACTTGCTATAAGTCGTGCTTACATTTGGCATGCAAGTGCGCACTTCAAACCGGAGGTGTGAGTTGAACCTAATGTGGTTTAAATATAAGAACAATTGGAACGTGGTTACGGTTATTTATGTATTTTGTTTCTTTTTTTTAAGTCAAACGTGTAAGAGGTGCAATTGCAAGTTGGCATACAAAAAAACTTTGGGATTTTATGAATTGCATTTTTAAGAAGATGGATTATCTAACTACCTATAGGATGCGTCAGAACAAAATGTATAAACTTCAACCGCACATATTTACGTATAAAATGTCTAAGTGAAAACATCAATGACTGTATTGCACATAACTTCAGCTTATTAAAGGAGCAGTGCGATTGAGGGCAAACTTAAAATTTGAAAACAAAATTACGTGGTTTTGAAATAAATCCTGTGTAATAAATGTTGCATTTGGAAAATCTATCCAATAAGAGAGAAATTACCTCATCATTAAACTAAAGACAATTTTTTCCCAGGGCTAGACATACTTTCTTAGTCAACAGTACCAATAAAACAGTACAGTCTTCTTCGTAGCTAACTTTTCTCAGTAAAATGTAAAGTGTACGTAACATACGTATATTCTTATATAAACAATGCTTCGCCATGAGCAAAATTGCTCCAGTTTTACTAATTCGGAGTTAATTCGGATTGGATAAAGTTTTAATCGGTTTTTGTTAAAAAGAAATCCATATACCCAAAGTATATGCTATCAACAAACAAAGCTTCATCTGTCTATCGCCTAGGACAAAACGTCACTGTTGATAGCAGTAATTTCAAGGTAGTCAAGGAGTTCACCTACCTCGGAACAAACATCAACCCCACGAATGACACCTAAGTGGAAATCCGACGAAGAATTATCCTAGTGAACCGCTGCTACTTCGGTTTGGCCAAACAAATGGGTTCAAAACTCCTCTCCCGGAAGATAAAGTGCACGCTATACAAAACGCTAATTTTACCAGTTCTACTCTACGGCGCCGAGTGCTGGACGATAAGTAAAAAAGGGGAATTGATACTCGGCACTTTCGAGAGAAAAATTCTTCGGCGGATATTTGGTCCAATACGCGAGGAGGGCGAATGGAGGAGAAGATTTAATCGTGAATTATACGAGCGAATGGACAACAATGCTCCAGCCAAAAAAATCTTCGAATCCCAGCCTCCATGTTCGAGACGACCAGGAAGACCGAACCTCCGCTACAGGGATCAGGCGGTTTCCGACGCAAGAACGCTTGGTCTCGATGACTGGAGGGAGCGTTCGAGGGACCGCAACCGATGGAAGACCGCAATATCTCAGGCAGAGACCCTCCATGGATCGGGAGCCGGATAAGTAAGTAAGTATTAAAATTTCGTTAATCTGACATGTTAAAAACATTATCTATCAATTATTTAGTTAACATTTTTACATTGATGTTAATATCGTTAATATTTCAAATGTTTTTTTTAATTTTTCGAGTTACAAAGACACGCAAAGAACCTTAAAATCAATAAAACAAACTAACAATGGAATATTAAATTATTACCTACATATCAAAGAAAGAATAAAACTGTTCAAAAAGTTGTTCGTTGTTAACAATTTCCCCCATTTCACCCTACTACAAACATCTCTATCGTTCATTTACCTATACTTCGTCTGTAGTTTGTACAGCAAAATCGTTCTTTATGTTTAACAAGTAATTCATGGAAGCTGCACTACTACTACATTCTAAAGAAATATTATTATAATTTGACACCCCATAGCCACTCCACAACCGGATGGATGCACTTTATTACTATACACCATTCATTGGTGAGATTTAAAACTGCAAGTATAGTTGCCACACCGCCTTTATCAAGTCAAGTTCACTTAACTATTGACTCAAGAAAAAAGATTCTTTATGTACAATACTTCCTCCCCTTATAGCTGTTGCAAAGCCAAAGTCATACAATTCATTCATTTTCATATAAATATAGTTCCCTCACAACGCACTTGCATAAAGGTCAACTCAACCATAGACTGAACGCGCGAAAGATTAAAGCATCCACCACACCAATTACATCCTAAAGAAAGAATATTCAAAGATCATTACTCTAAGGGTATGCTTCTCCGTTGTCAGAGATTACATGAGGTTTTGTTGGCATTGCCATTAGTTAAACTCTGTTGTCTCCCACCCTGGGAACCTTTGCATAGATGATATGGGGGACTGCTGCGCTATGACGATAATGACGAACGGGAAAAGCATTACTTAAATTTTTATGATGGAACTTTAATCACGCACTTGAAACAGGGAGATAAATTCATTTTACACAAACAAATGCCTTACAACTTATGCTCTAGCACCAACATCTACAGAAGCGCATGTTCATCAAGTGTTCTTTGTTTTTATGAAACAAGAATTATTTTTTCCATTTTTATTTTTAATGCACATCATATCGTCTAAACAAATAGAAACGTATATACAAAATAATCAACAAGAAAATGGAAACACTATTTTAAAAGATTTGGTTTCGTAGTTTTTTTAGTTTTGTTTGTTGTGTGCACTAAATGAGTGCAACTGATGCTTCCAGGGGCGGTTACAATTTTTCGGTTAGAGGGTGGTTTCATTCAAAAATTTCGTAGAAAGTAGCCGATATTAAAAAAAAAACAAAATATTGATATAGTTTAATAAATTAAACAAACCTGTTTTACTTATTTATTAGAAGCACACACAGAAAAACATGTGCTTTTGGGTCTAATTGTTAAGGAAACTTTCAGGGTTTTTATTTGTTTTGGCAATTAGCTCCTTCACGCGAATTTGACTCAAAGTTTTCCAAAGAAATCAATGTTTCACTCAGGAGGTGAATATTAAATAAGAACATTTCCTAAAACGCAATTATGTATAATCACATAATATAGGCTTAGAAGGTCCTTCGTTACTTTGTAATTCTTTAAAAAAAAGCTAAAGGTTCATCGTTGACATGAGGGGTAACAATTGAACCTGATTCTTTTTCGTATCCGCGTCTGAATACCTAACACTGCAATGCACCAACATGTGTGTTGGGGGAGGTTGAGAATTATGGGGAGAATTGAAATAAAAACTCTCTTGGATGCGACACGACTTTTGTGTATAGATATTTATGGGAAACTATTTTGTTGCTCCACTCCTCAGTTCATACACAGAAGGAAACAACAATAAAATACAAAACTTTTTTTGTTTTGTTTTATGTGTTTACTTTTTTTTGTCACGACTGAGAAGTGTGAATGAAATTTAAGCTGCAGACAGACTTTGATGTCTCGATATAGGTTGTATCTTTTATACCTACATTGCTTTGTGTTCCTTTTATATGCATTTCAATATTTAGAATTAGAACCGAGCGGTGTTTTGTTTGTTTCTACTCCTATATAAACTTGTTAAATAAATAATAAATAACTCGCTGGAAATAGGAAACTAAAAATTTCATAACAAACATTCTTTTTGTAAACTTAAATGCATCAGAGGCAGCATCTGTCAAGCTTGTAAGTTAATTGAACTTTATTGAAGGCATAATTAGTTTTGAAATTAAATTTTAAATGGGAGATGTTAGGCCTATCAGTTTATTGTTGTTGTTGTTGTTAGCAGAACATTTTGGTTGATAAGGGAAAGGAATTAATTTTGTTTATTTATTTGCTGATGCATGGAAATTCGTTTCATTGATTTTATAGTTCCGTTTTTCATAAACCATGCTTCTCTTTGCGATAAGACAATTTTAAACTAAGACAATGGACTATAGAGTCAAATATTAAGCTTGACTTTGATGGAATGTTATATTTTGTTCCACTCACGAGGTACCTACTTATACGACCAGCCAGTTTTTCAAAAATTTAAAATTTAATTAGATTTCATAAAAAACATTTAAAAAAAATGCGTTTCTCTAGGGGTGATTTGCCATGATGTTTTATGGGTTGCAAATTCTTTGGTTTTTTTTTTAGATGCTAAACAGGGTTGCCATGTCTTGAACAAATTCAAAAGCCCAATTAAGAAATGTTTTTAGCCCACAATCGGAGCCGGAAAAGTAGCCCAATAGCAATAAAAAAGAAGTTGTCATTACTTCAATCACAATTTATTTTTCTTTAAAAAATACCAACAGAAAATAAAATCCATTATTTCCTCATAAGGCATTTTTCTTTTTTAATTCAGAATAGAGCTCTGAACAGAGTCCGAGCATGTCGAACATCCTCTGGTCTGAACCAAGCGTGCTCTGAGCGCTCTGAATTATTTTGGAAATACACCTGAACAGAACACTAGCTGTCAAATGCTTGTGTTCAGCATTAAATCTGTCTGCTCAGTTCTTAGCTCATGGAGCGCGCTCTGAACACACTCAGAACGAAAAAAGAAACACGAATTTTTAGCTCTAAGTGCCCAGAGCTAAAAAAGAAACACAATATTTAAATTGAAATTCGAGAACAACAGAGTAACTGAATGATTTTTAAGTGAAGTTTGTTGCGGTTGATTTGAAATTTCGAAACCAATGAGTATAGGTCCCCATTACAAGATTATTTGCGTCTGACATTTGTTTCGAATTTTCTTATCTGATATCATACTCGCACCCATAGAAAAGAGTAAGACGCAAAAAATCATCGTGTAAAGCCTAGTACGCAGATCGAGCTAAAATTCCGCTCCCACTTTTCTCTACAAACACCAGCTAAAATCCTAGCTAAATTTTGACATAAAATTAATGTGGAGAATACATAAAAAAAAACAGCTGTTCTCGGAAAAAAAATGCATTCAACAATTTCAAAGAATTTCCTTTTTATATTTCAAGTGAATATAATCAATTAAAATAGATTTTTCTTTTTAGCATTGTTAAATCATTTGTCCTTGAATATTTCTCGTTCTTAATTTTCATTTTCACAAAGTAAAGCTAACGTAAATTCCACAAATATAAAAACCATCCACAATTTAGCTCGAGAATTAATGTGCCGCACAATTATTTCATGCGCTAAATTTTGACAGATAGGTTCCGTACAGTAAGAAACAAAAATTTGATTTTTTAGCTGGAGCTGCGTACCTCTCGGCTAAAATGCTTGGCTGAATTTTAGCTTGGCTTAATTTTGGAGAGAATTTTGTATGGGAGCGAAATTTTAGCTTGATCTGCGTATTAGGCTTAATAAGGGACTGTTCAGTGAATAAAAAGAGGTGCTAAATTGTGGAATGCTTAAAGAGTGCCTATGTTAGAGGAAAAAAGTGTTTTATTTATGATTTATTTATACGAACAAAAATATCGCACAAAATTAGATTTGGGCTATAGTAGCCTAATTATAATTGGGCTGCCATACTAAAATTTCGAAAAAAGATAGCCCAATTTACGATAAATAGCCCAATCTGGCAAGCCTGATGCTAATGACAAACAACCGGCGCGGCGTTAGGAAATAGTGATAATAGAAAAAAGTGCCCAAATTGATTTGGAAATATTGCCCAAAAGATTCTGATCACCCAAAACAGCCAATATTAAAATGAAAATATCAACCAAATATTTTGCATGTGAATTGTTTTAGTATAATTTTGGATATTTTTCCTCAATTTTGGCTGATATTTCCAAACTTTTATTTTATTTTATTCGTGAAGCTGCAGTGCTATAACACCTGCGCTAATGGATAAATTCAAGATTCTATAAATGCAAAAGAAACTATGCACACACCCAGCCTTGCACCGACTCCAAATTCTATGGTGAACCCAAGCAGGGGGGTTGCAAGGGGGCAGTATGTCCCCCTATACATACTTCACTGTTAAGTCAACGTTATGCTGGGTGCTGGCACTGTATTTATGTACGGCAAGGCAAGTGTGCACCAGTCACTCTTTTTGTGGAAAAGTATAACAACAAAGTCTAAACTATTGCCCCAAAAGTGCTTGGTTGTTTTGAGATCTTATTTACACTTGGCTTGCCATACACTTTTGGGTGATTTTTCCTAATATTGCAGTTGTTTTTGGCAAACATTTTTTCAGTATGTTTTTGGGCGTTATTTCTAAATCGATTTGGGTCGTTCTTCTTTGGGCGCTATTTCCCAACGCCCAAACAACCATGGCAAGTTACAGCTACCAAGCAACACGTACAAATGATAACTTTATTTTTAAAAAGGTTGTGTCTAATGGCTTAATTTCAGTCTACCAGTGCTGTGAACAATCAGACATAGCATCTTCTTGTCCGTGAGAAAGTGCAGTGGACAACTCAAGAAAGTCAATTTTGTTTCTGCGCCACGCACAAGAACTTGACTTCTCGCAAACATAAACTTAGCAAATTTTATTTTGAGATTCCGGGCAAAAATTTGATAAGATCCAACTCACCTAGAAGACGAAAGAAGACGCTAACAGATAACTCCGCCGCACCGCCGCACAGTGGTCCGTTTGATGATTTTGGCGACAAAAATTATTTCCCACTCCAATTCTTTATATAATTTAACGAAATTTGGTACACTTTATGATTTGGGGATGCTGAGTTCAATGGTACTGCTTTTTAACTTTTTTTTTTCCAGTTTTTGAGCAGTTGACCTAAAATTTCATTCGCTACTTCTAGCCGTCAAATTTGTCAAATTTTGTTCAGATTTAATTAAATTAGGTCTCAAAATAATTTTCAATACTAAAATTTTTAAAAATAAGCACTAAAATTAGTTCTAGTCCCTTGCAAACATTTCTTAACATTTTGGACCATATTCTCTAAATTTAGTAGGTACTGATCACTATTGTCATTTTTATATGAAAGTATACACTCAAGTGCATATTTATGAACATTTCAAAGATAAACTTCACTCAGTTCCTGACTTGGACAGTACTTTTTTTTTAAATTTTGAAACGTGGGACCATGTTCTGGCTCCTTATGAAGTCCCTGTTTGAAGTAGACAAAAATAGGCAGTACCACTGAACTTCAATAAACGGACCACTGTGCGCCGCACCGTGCAAAATAGAGCCCTGGAAGAAGTTGGAAGCTGGCCCTAATCTCAGTAAAAAATATCACCTTCAGCGAAAATGCTTATATTTGGATGTAAACGGATACGTCAACAAGCGAAATTGCCATCAGCATAAGGTTTACCAAGTGACAATGCATGTGGCCCAGCGGCATCATTGGTCCGTACTTCTTCGAAATTGACGAGAACGTTGACATCTCCATCAACCGATTGAGAATCGATGATAACTATTGTTTGAACTCAATTGACGGACATTTTTGGGAACTACAAGTGGTTCTAACTAGTGGACACTTTGCGAATTGAGAACTTGGTTATCTTACGTAGAGGTGATATGAACTGGCCACCACGCTAGAATTTTTCTTGTGGGGTTTCCTCAAGTCGTATAGGTATGTAGATAAATAAATCGCAAACGACATAGCCCGTGCCATCTTTTAAAATCTTATCTTTAAAGTGCTAAGGACATTTCACGAATAAATTTAGGCAAATCATTTTTCGTTGCTAAATATTAGGAACACTTAAAACAAATCACAAAAATACTTGAAACTAACCTTGCATAGCGCCACTCCTGTGTCCAATCTGTCCATAAAGTTTTCAGCATTAATCAACAACTCCGGATACATTGTACTCAGCCATTCAGCTAAATCCTCCTTCATTGCCTCGAGGTATTCCTCGCTGGATTTGAATGGCCTGTATGGCCTTGCCTCAAGAAGAACCGTTGTCATCTTGGCGGTGGTGGTGGCGTTGTGTGTGTCAAAATTGGGGTTCTCTTTTGTTTGGTGTCAAAGGCAAAGCTCTCGCTCTTAGAAACAAACAAAACAAAACAAAAACCAACCAAACCTCACTTCACTCACTGTTCCTCTTGAGACTTATTTTTTTTTATGTTTATTCGACTTCCTGACGTAGTGCCTTAGATATTTCTGTTCTGATTGCTTTTAAGATTTTTTTTATATTTTATTTTAAGGAGCTCATTTCGTCGGATATATGGTGTCCCCCTTTTTTTTGGTGGCTGCAATTATATATACGCGAGGACTTTAATATCTGTCGTCGGCAATATAATAATATCGCGTAATTAAAAATATCGATTTTTTGAATTGACGTTTATTTCTTAGATTTTTTCTCGTGTGGAAGTAATTAAGACGACTGAAGAAAGAGGCGAATTTTTCCACCCTTCGATTCGGTTAGCTGGTTGAGTGTCATTTAAAATATGATTATCTGTGGAATGAGAAGTAAAAAAAAGAAGACATTTTGAGTAAATTACAAACAAAAAATAATGTTGTGTGTAAATAAATTTCCACTTGAAGAAATATGCAGATGAAAGTGGATGGATTGGATTTACCTTGGGTTTATACAATGGGCCAACATTAAATTAAAATTGAAACAAAATATAAGTTATTTATTTTTTTTACCAGTTCAGAAAGAATATTTCGAGATTGATTTCATTTTAGCATGATGATGTCTATTAGACCGAGAGCCGACCGCGAATTTTGTGGTTTGGAAGTATGTTTGTTGAGGTATACATAATTGTCTCAATTTCAAAATTAATCATCTGGCAGGATAGGTGTTAAAAACGCACTGAAATCATCTGGGACTCCAAAACTCTTAATTAAAGGTAATTGTCTTTAATGTCTGTAAGCGTACCTTTAGTTCTGTCAATACTCATATATAAGAAAATACAATTAGGTAATAGAAACTCGTAGTTTTCGGAAGTATACCAACAAACATAAGCTTAAGCGGCATTAGGCATTTTTCTTTTTTAGGTCCAAGCATAACACTGAGCTGTCAAAAAAAGCAGTGTTCTTTTTTAGTTCAGAGCACTCAGAGTGCTCAACTTTTAAATCGGAGCTAGCTCGGAGTACGCTCCATGAATGTAAATAGCGGAGAGCAGCGAAATTCACTCTTTTCTCACTCTTTTCAAATGGACGCGTTCAACAAATCAATTTGAGTTTATATTTTTTAATTTGTCCAGTTTTTGATTGGCCAGCTGTCAGATGAAAATTAAGTCAGCACTTAATTTAGGTGCGTTGAACGCATCGCAATCGTACGACATTTTATTGTTCAGATGTGTTTAAAAATTATTTTAGAGAGCTCTGATGATACTATACTCAGAGCTAACTCCAATAGCTCGAGCTTTACTTCACGCTTTGCTTGCTCAGAGCTAAAAAAGAAAAACGCCTATTGTGGTAGCTTTCATTAATCCCCATGCTAATTAATTCTGACAGGCAAAGATTCGTTGTCGTTTATTTTTCGTTGGTTTGGGACAGCTTTTAAACATTAAAAAAAATACTTATAGATTTTATTTGTTGTTGACAAAAATATGATAAAATGTCCCACTGTTTGCTGACATGACAACGATTTCGATATTAAATTTACAAGATCCAACATTTCTTTTGACACCCGAAAAATGGAATACGACACCAATAATTTCGAAAAAGTGTTTCCTGTCAAAGCGAAAAAAAAAGGACCATGAAAACATGAATAAAGATGACGCGTGAGTTGTAATACTAATTTGATTTATTTTTAAATTTCTTTTTGTATATGACCGAGTATGGTTATAGGAAAAGGACGGACATCACTCCCCATGTCAAGATTCCTGCACCCATTTCTTTGAAATTTTTGATTTAGGGGGAGATGAATTCATTACACTGCATCTTTTCTTTTTTTTTTTTTGTTAAGTGGAAAAGGTTTCATTGGTTGCATGGACCATCGAGCAGGGCAGTCAAGCATTCTTGAATGCCTTTGGTTATGATGAGATAAAAAGTTCAAAGAACTTTCTTTTTTTAAATTAAAACATCGAATTATTTGAGTATATGATTATTATTGATTAATATTTTAGGGGCGAAAACTTTTTGATTTTTCGAACAAGTATTTTCTTATCTATTTATAAAGTAAAAGAACACTGCCATTCTAAGAAAAAGAGGGCGGAAACTTTTAAATTCAAAAACTAAGTAAACGGCATATTAAAAACCATTGTACTGCCAGTAAAAAAATGTAACTTCAATTGCTGGTGTCAAGCAATTTTTTAAGTTCACTAAGCAAAAATGTAGCAAGTTTACTTTTATGAATAATTAGAAAAAAAAATTATAAGGTTATGAACACAGCAAAAAATTATACTTTTTGCTTGCAATATATACGAGTATGTACTTAGGTAGGAACTATATGGCAAGTTTTGAGAGATTTTGATTGGATTTGTTGTTACAATGATTATAAAATAAATAAATTTGGTGGCACAACAGCTCGTGAAGAGCCAAGGCCTAGCGACTTACAACTCTCAACCATTCCTGTGTGCGTATTTTTGGCAGGAATGGAGGGGACCTACAATTTTTTGCCGAGTCCGAACGGCTAGATGAGAAAGCACTTATTCATGACAAGTATACTCTTGGAGGATTTGTCAGTTCCTCGCAAGAGGCAATACCTCGCGAAAAAAACTTTAAAATTATTTTTAAAATTTAATATTTCGTAGACAAAACAGCCGATTTTTTAACGGTTTTTAGAATGTTATTCTTATAAGTATTATTAAAATAACGGAAATACAAATTTTTCTCGAAAACGAATTTTGACAAAATTTTGTCTGTGCGCTAAAATTAGAATGGTTTGCTTAAAAATAATACTAATCAACTACATACTAACCCACTCACGGCTTTTGCCTTAACGGTGACGAGGAAGAAAACCCAATACAAAAGAAAAACAATGGATAAGAGTTTACAAAGCAGTAAAATTCGAGTGGGGATATACACTCAAGTTCTAGCGGAAGTCACGACTTTCGGCGAGGACTTAGCTTCGCAAGAGGCTTAGTCGCCAATGATGACTGTAAACGATGAAAGTAATAATAAACCGCTATTAAATAGACAATCCAACGCTCTCAACCTTGCAGCGGCTCTTCTTCCTGCTCTAGATAGCTTGGCTATTGACGGCAGAGAGACCTTGGACAGACCGCCCTCTATGGGAAGTCAAACCGAGGACTAGTTACTAGAAGACTTGAGTCACGAAGAGACTATGCTGAAGTCTTCTGCACCCTTCAAAGCTCTAAAGGCAATGCAGCAATTATAGACTTAAAACATATTTTTGGGTTGAACACATAACCAAAAAATGAGTATTAGGGTTTGTAGGTGTATGCACTTTGACATAGAATTCGAATCTGGCAGGATTTTGTTGGCACCCGTAAAAAGAACGAGGGGTTGAAAGTAACAGTTTTCAGTCTTTTGTGTTGGGGCTACATGCACTTCACTTCATTTTTTAAAAATTGGGAAATAATGCTCTGACATTTTCTTTAAGTCCACAGAGTTTAATTTTTACCATCCGAAGCCAGGTTAATCTTAGAGATCAAGATCGAAGGAGGCAAACAAGACTGAAGGTTCTAAAAAGTTTAAGACCAACAGTTTTGACACCACTGATTTGATCGATCTGCAGGTTGCCATAATAAGTCGAGATGACACTAAAAAACGTTTTGAAAATTTTATACACAAAAATATTTTTTTTTTTTAAAACCGCTTCAACGATTTTCAAAGTTTAGTTCGCATAGATTTATATTTGTTCAAGAATTCACATGGCATTCATTTTCTTTAGATCAAACTATTAGGAGCTGTTTAAAGATTTTAAATGAGGAGTTCCATGTTTAAGACTTAAGTTTAAGGCTTAGTTTTCCAATTAAAGATTCAAAAAAGGTCTTTATGACCTTTACCGCCAGTTTCACAGTCTTGTTTAAACCTTCAACTCAGTTCAATTGTTCTGCTGAACTTAAGTTTAAACCAAAAGTGGAGTTTAAAGTCAAATTGTGAATCTTCAGGTAAGACCAACAAATTGGCGTTATGTCCAGCAATGAGGGCCTTTTGCATAAACAATTAGTATAAGTTCAATCCTTACCGCTGAGTCTACTTGGCTGATTTATTTAGAGTTTGTATTATAAAAAGCGTATTACATTTTCAAATTTTATTCAACACTTGCATGTTCTACTAAGAAGAACATACTTTTAAAGATTTTGTTTCTAGCATTTTTCCAAACTCTTTTCTATGTAGGACTAAAGAAGTTTTTTAAAGAAAAGTTACAAATTCGTGCTTCTTTAAAAAAAATAGGCGCAATTTCTGAGAACCTGAATTTTGAGCTGAACCTATCTTGGATACTCTTTCCTTCTTTGTGGCTATTGGGAACAGCAACAGATCGGTTTTTATGAAAGATTGGAAATAAGGGAAAGCCTCAGGGAGGGGGTTTAAATATGTTATTTTTTTAACAGTGATTAAGACTTTGAACTTTGAGGTAAAAATTCAAACAAAAAACTTCTTTTTAACAAAAAACAACTCTTCCTCTTGAATCCAAGATAATTTTTCTGACAGCTAACAAGTTTTATTTAAAACCAAAGCTGAAATTTTGTAGTATCAATGGTACAGGCAGCCATTACTTGGATGACTGTTGCATATAACCAACTAAAAGTTTTCATCTCAAGAAAGACCACCAAGGGACAAAATTTTCTATAGTAATCTGCCTTTCACACTCCATATTATGCTCGCACCCCTTTGAAATCTTCTTTTTTTTTATATTTACTACGCTGCCTTTAATATATGCGCATATATCGCGCGTGAAAATTCCCCCTCACAGCATGAACTGCGCCGCAATCAAAAAGTCGCATAAATTTCCCATCAAAGAGCAAAAACGACAAAACCTATCCGATGCATCCAGAAACAATTATCATAAATTGCCTAGCTGCTCAATGACCATGAAAACACAACTGCAGTATTTTCCTGCTTCTATTCCAAACATGGTTGGGTGTTGTTCTTCTTCTGACTTTGTATAGAATAGATAGTTGCCAAAGAAAATACATAATTCCAAGACACACTCTCTTAACAGGAAACCTAATTTTCATGCCCTCGAGGAAAATTTCAATAAAAATGTAAAAAATTCACTGCGCATTAGAATTAAAATTCACTCGTGTTTACCTTGCAAGTAATCCAGGTCAGATATTTTATGTTTTATTTTTATTTTTTCAAGGAAGTATTGACATTGTGCAATGGAAACAATTAATTCAATTAACTTAACTCAACGAAAGTCTCCTTTCATGCAATTTGTTAATTGTTTTGATTTCTTGCACGAAATGCGATGCCTGCCACACAGTGGGTCTTTTTTGACTTTTTTGGGTTGCATTAGTGTTTTTAAAAGAATGAAGAAGACATCGTGGTAGTTAAACAAACAAACAACAGGATTTGTATGGAGGAAGCGCTATTGCAATATTTCTTGAATTCAAAATGCACGAAGCCTTAAACTACTGATTTGTGTGGTGAAATATTTGTGTCATTCTTTTTTTTAATAATGTTGTCGCAGTAGCTTTCAAATTGAAATGGTAAAACTTCTTCGAAATGTTTACATTTCTTAACTTGTAATTCTGAGAGTTTGAATAATCTCTTACCATCAGTTTGCTCTAGTTCTGGAAAAACAATTTCAATTTTTCAACTGTTATTTTTTCGAACTAAGTTTGTAAAAAAATTAACTTCGCAAGTCACAAGGACCCACTGTACGACTTAAAGCTGCAACTCTGAGTCTGATGCAATCATCTTGAGGTTGCGTGCTGCAGAGCTGCGCGTTTCGGTTGGTGGATTTTTAATTGATCTCTTCTGTGTTAGCTACTCGTGTTACATAACAGTGGCACATTGTACATAAATTAATAAGTTTTATCTGAATTTTGCACAAACATTAATCGAGGATAATTTATTTACTGTAAATGACTTAATCGTTTGTTGTGGGTGAAGCTGAAGTTGAAGCTGCAGGCTATATTGCTTTGGCGGCGGCATTAGTTGAATACTTTTGTATCTATGCCGCCACCGCTGCTTCAGTTATCTTTTGTGGTGAATAAATGCAGGTGTACATAATTTGCAGAGGGAAATAATTTGTAAAGCAACTTTATGTACCTTCAAGGTGATACTGATAAGTTTAATTGCTGTTAAAATGTATGGAAGTTCCATTGATTTTATCCATCATGAGTGTGGAGCGTTGGGGCTTTTGAGTGTTTGGTTTGGAGGTGAATGAGGAATCTGAGCGAGGCTGAGTGACCTATTTGGTGAAGTAAATTGTTTACTTTTGTTATGTGTTTTTTCATCTCTTCTTATTCTAAAAATTGACTTCAAACGAAATCTTGAGAAAAGTCGAGTTCATATCATCAAAGTGTTTCGAAAAGATCGGTGACCATCGAACTATTCCAAACATGGCCACTACCACCTAAAAACAGAAACGTTACCTCTTACTTGTCATGAAAAAGTGCTTCTCATCTAGCCGTTCGGACTCGGCAAAAAATCGTAGGCCCTTTCTATTCCTGCCAAAAACACGTTCACGTGAGTGATTGAAAGTTGTATGTCACTAGGCCTTGGTTCTTCACGACCTATTGCGCTACCAATTTATTTATTTATTACTTCGGAAACATGATGCGCTATTTTATGACTTCTTCAGTATTGTTCTGGAACAGACAGGCATCGTCCACATCATCGGCTATTCCCAACGTGCCTTAGTAGAGTCCGTCATGGCAGTTGAAGGATATACTAAACTTGTTACCCTTGAAGAAAACGAGGACTTGACCAGATTTACAACAAAATTAAGTTTTAAAATCTTTAATGACAATAAAAACCAAAACACATATAGCCCCACATTCTTGACACATTTTGTTTGGATATACATACCAAAAGAAATATTCGCCGAAGAAATTAATTTCAAACTGAATCATCTAATTGAGCTCTTCAAAAATGCTATGCGTTTGAATACAAATCTTCTAAGACTTCTTAATTAAGAGGAAGAAATGTTTTAATTGAAAATATCATCAATCAAATCAAATGAGTCTTCTGGTTCATTTTATGTAGGGTCATCCAACAAGAGATGTCATTTTCAATTTAACAACATTTTTAAGCTGTTAAAATTGAACTGTCAATATAATGTAATCCAAGGAGAGGTGTTATTTTTAATGTAGCGTTATTTTTGAACTTTAACATTTAAATGTTATTGCGATGACTTTTTGGCAAGTAAGAACTAGGAGATTATTTACTATTCATCGATACACACTCGAGCAACTTGTTGCAATGGCAGATATTGTGTACTCAACTATTAACTTCAGAGTTTTCATTTTAGAATAAATAAAAAATATCACAATTCTTCCTAAAATTTTTGGATGACTCTATATTTTTTTTAATTCATATTAAAAAGAATATGTTTGAAGCTCATTTTTATCAATCTTTAAAATGATTAAAGGATCAGCATTCATATCTAATTAACTTGTATAAAATCTACAATAACTATAAATTTGAAATGATTCAGATGTTGTTGTGTAAATAAAACAAGTGAACAATTAATTATTAAAAGATCAAAAGTCATACAAAAATATATGCGGGACCACAAATAAACTTATGTTCTGGCATATGGAAAAATATAATAAAAGCTCTTTATGGCAATAAATAAAATCAACACCATTTCAATCGAGTTGGGGAACAAGGCGAAAAATTTTAATGGCATCTTTGGCAAATGAGCGGTGAGCACCTGAAAAAGCCTAAAGACATTTATGTAATTATGTTTTAATGTTTAATGTTAAGCTAATAATTGCTGTTTCATGGGAACATTAATGAAAAGTTATTGGTAATCATTTATTTTGTTTAAGAAATAATGTGGATGCAGGTGAATATGTGTAAAAACATTAAATTCCCAAACCAACATGAAATTGGTAACCGTATTTATTAGAAGTTAGGTGTTCGGCCTTAACAAATTTTGAAGAGTCGCTTTAAATTGTATTTCTATTTACGTATTAGCTTTTGCCTTAAATTTTTGAATATTCTACCATTATTTAAAAATGATTTCTATGAGTGTAATACAAATATTAGAAAAATTCCAAGAGAATTTGAAAGAAAAAAAGGTAGTGGTTTCAGATGCTTCAACAATGTTTTTGGAAAGAAATTACTTCACAACTTAGATTAACCGCAAATAATGAAGGTATCAAAATTTGTAGATCGTACTATTTCGTAAAACTCTACAAAATGGAGAGTTTTTATACAAATGCATGGCATTGGATCGAAAAGCATCGGAAAATAAAAGTTTAGAGTCAGCAGCAAAATATTTGTGTTTTACTTTGAAATTTTTTAAATAGAATGCCATTATGACTAGTCAAAAGGCAATCCATTGGTCATTTTTTATGACAAGTATACTCTTGGGAGATTTGTCAGTTCCTCGCAAGAGCAGTCAGCGGCTCAGCAGGCGAACTCAGACCTTCGGTATGATAGTCCAACGCGCTAATAATTATGCCAATAAGTACTACGACCTACGAGAAAATTGTAGGTCCCTTCTATTCCCATCGACTTACACCATACGCACACAGGAATGTTTTGTTCTATAAGTCACTATGACCTGATTCTCTACGACCTGTTGTGCCACCAAATTAACATCTTTTGTCTACAAACCAGAAAAGGTCGGTTGAGTTATCACTGTCAGAATTGCCGGCCTTCTTGACAACTTAGAGATTTTAGTTAAACCTTAACTAAAAGAAGGTCAATGGAACTTCAAGTATAGATTTTAACAAAACTAGCTATTGTTTTGCGTTAGGACAAGTTCAAAGTAAGACATCAATGTGTAAGAAAACATCTATTAACTTTCAGATACTTTTTATTAAAATTTGTTTCCAGGCTATTTGAGAGCATTACAACAAACTCAAACTTTAGAAATGATTTTGATCTTCAAATGGTTTTTATTCACTTTCAGGAAAGAAGCAATACAAGGTTCTTAATTTCATATTCTTGATTCACAAAGTTCTGTCCTCGCAAGCCTTTTCTTAGAAGCCACCTTGATAAAAGTCCTCAAGCCAGTTTGACTTTTTTCATTAAAAAAAAAAACGTATTAGCCTTAACTTAACACTTTGCTATAAATGTCCTCTGAAAATATATACATTTAACCTAAAATTGTCAAACAATGATTCAATGATTATAACTGAAGAAGTTAGGTTATTTTGTCAGTGATGTCTCAATCGTTTTCAATGACATATGTGATATCTAACGTTTAAGTTTGTCCATTCTCGTCGAAAAGATAATAAAGACTCTATAATGACCAGACAAAAAAAACAACCCATAAAAAAAGATATTCTGTGGTTACGTAAAAACAAATAACACTTGTCACCAGCTGTCGACTTCAAAATGAATAATCGAAATCAATGGCATACTAAAGCAATAGACAAATCATCTCTTTAACACCAATGACCGCCATGAGCCGGCTTTTTGCATCTCGTTTACCCACCACACAACGCATGCCGAGCCGGCCTAACCGTTGAGTTCGGCTAGCTAATTTGCAACCTAGACTATGACATTCTAATTTTCAGCCGCGGAAAATTTGCAGCTTGCACATGCGCATTTTTGATCTATGCTCACAGTGTGTTCTCTATGTCTCTCTCTTTTTTGTCACTTATTTGCACATGCAAGCCAAGCATACTGCCAACGCTTAGTTTTTGTACCACACCATAAATGCTAATTGAATTCAGATAATTCAGCAATAAGCGGGCAGAAACAACAAACAAAACAAACGCAACTATGACTAGATATGAACCTGATTTTCTTCACGTACAGATGGTAGCACTGTGGAGTCTCAAAAAGCTACATTACGGGCCACCGACAGTTTGCAGCCTACTCGCTGGTGGGTTTAGGTTTGTAAGTCACACGGTCTGCACTGCACTCAAACTAGCAATAGCCTACATTTTTTACAACATCAAGAAGAAATCGCTTATAATTCACTTACCACCCTATTCGGACTGAATTCTGAATGATTGATCAGTTCTTTTTCTTCCATTTTCTAGGTTATTTAAATATTGATTTGTGTTCTTCACGCGATGACATTCAATCCTTTGGAAAATGAAGTGAAATTCAATACGAGATTTATGTTGATGCGAAAATTAGTTTCGTATGTTTCCGACTTTGAATATCAAACGAAGATTTGACCCTGAAATGTTCGTCACTCATGCGTCATGCCGAACTTGTCCTTGACGTGCGTTTGCGTAGTTGTCGGTTTTTATGGATTAAAATGCGGAATTGTTATCTAATGCTCACGTGGTGTCGGTATCCTTTAGATGTGCGAATTTTTAATTTGATTTAATTGACACTTTGACAGGTCAACAAGAATATTTGCATTAATTTATTCAAAATACCGGATATTTCAATGACAACTACTTTAGGTAAAATTGACATCTGTCAATGGTTTTAATTTGTGTAAGTTTTTCGTAGGAACGCGTAACAACATATTTTTTCTAAACGAGTTGACACAAAAATTCAGTCAATCAATCAAAACTATTTTAAATTTTAGATAAAGACAGGTTATGCATTTGTAAAAATAAAATCTTTAGATATTAATCATAACAAAAAAAATTCGTAAGGGCCTGGACTTAAAAATCTTATGTTTATGGTACACAATTTAAATTGGCATTTTCTTATAGTTTTTTGTATAAAAACCTTGATTCATCAATTATACTTCTGATGGGTTTTCTAATAGCTTCGAGTCGATGTTGACAGTGTGCGTCGGCCATGTTGTTTTGGCAACGCACGTCTGTCAAATCCGTAGTTAATGGGCATGTTCAAGAATATGGGATCTCAGAACTCTGTGACTTTAGCAAATTCAGTCTCGTAAATCGTATTTCTCAGTTTTGCTGTCAAATTACTAATTACTACACGACGACTTTTGAATCATGACTTTTTTCGAAATAAAATGAGTGCGGAGGTGATATCAAATGTTTTTCTCGTTCGCACACATTGATTTTCGAAAAAAAGCCATTGGATTTGCAGGCTCATTTTTGATGGAGAAAAATTAGCTTGTATCTGGGATTTATTATTATTTACTTATTACTTATTCAGTCATTGATGGTGTTAAGATGAGCTTCACTTGAGGCGACGAATTTTACCGTACATTTGTTTTAAATCTCACTCCCACCTGGTGAGGAAGGAGTACAAAAAGAAGCTTTAAAAAGAATCGCCTCAAGTGAGGCAAATGTAAACATCCTCAGTGATGCCAAATTACCATGACAACTTACACTATTGAGCGACATGTGCAAATGGTAAAACTTAATTATCAAAATGAGTGTTCTCTTTGTGGCAACGATGTGCACCTATTAGATAGACGGATGACAATCGCAGTAAACTAGTTTAATGTGATAAATTGCGCAGGTTGACAAAATTGTAAGAATCGGAAGTAAATGGCTGTGAACGTGAGGACTTAAACAACAACAAACTCAAATTGTCAGAATTAAAAATGCCTGTGAACGAGAGCACGTTAATACACGTTAACACAACAAAAATATTTTGACCTTCAAAATAAAAATATATAAATTTTGTAGCGCAATAGCCTGTGGAGAACCAGGGCCCAGTGACTTACAACTCTCAACAATTTCTGTGTGCGTGTTGTTGGCAGGAATGGAAGGGACCTACATTTTTTTGCCGAGTCCGAACGGCTTAATGAGAAGCACTTATTCATGACAAGAATACTCTGGTGAGATTTGTCAGTTCCTCGCAAGAAGCAGTACCTCGGAAAAACATTTCTGTTTTTAGAAGGCAGCGGCTATAAATCGAACCTAGACCATTGGCATGACAGTCCAACGCACCGAAGATCATTTCACGAGGTATGCGCAAAACTAAACAAAAGTCAAAACCCTTATGATATTACCTTTAATATATGTAATGTGGATGACAATCACGTAGTCTTTACTATCCGACTTTTTAAAGTTAGATGGATAAATTCAAGTCAACCGGTTCAGTGAAAAATTAGCAAACACCCGTACGTGAAGCATAACATTTGAGTTTTCATTAGGCTAGGAACGCACTTTCGATTTTCTTTCATACCACCATTCAGTTGCAAAAAATAGAACACATGATATAAAATGAGAATGAACGCACATAACACCAAGAAATCATATTGGGTTGCGATCATTTTTTTTACAGAAAATTACAAGTGCGGTCCTAGTCTTAAAATCCTTAGCCTTGAGGACCCTACTATTATAACCTAAGTTTAAATTTGCTAAGCCAACCATGTCGGTCGATTGAAGCTTATTTTACTCTATCTCGACCCAAGATTGTTGTCATTTTTTATTGAGTGATTTTTCAAATTCTTACAATTAAGATTTGTGAAGCTGGTGTATAGTAAAGTGTTATATATTAAAGTAGTTGGCATTCATTCAAGCTGCGAATTAAGAAAAAAGCAAATTCTTGTACGCACAAGCTTAAGAGTTATTAGGTGATTTGTAAAACAATATTAATATATTACGAGTATAATCTCTGTTCAGTGATATTTTGAAAAAAAAAAAATAAGAACCTTGAAGCTTTTCACAATCAACTTGCAATAAGCTGCAGATATTACATATTCTTTAGCCAAAATCGATTCGCATAGAATTCAAACACGCATCTAAATACATAATATATAAACATGTTTTTTTTTTTGTGACCTTCAAAATGTTCATAAATATCTTTCAAATTTGAATCCTTTGACATTCGCCTTAAACAAAAAAAAAAAAAAACAAAAAATTATTAAATAAAAAGGTCTTCAACATAAATCTTATTTTAGACTACTTTCAAGGAATTATCCACACGATACAAGCATAAATCTGTCAAATATTCGATTGGAGTTCCGTTCATGATTATTTTATTTATGATATCATCGTTCTAATAGCAATTCTAAGAACGATAAATTCAATCACGCGAATAAAATAATCTTTTGCCTGGTCAAGACGCTCTGGGCTATAAGAAAACAACTTCCTTGTCCTCCTAATTTAGTTTTAATTAATTAAATTTTACGAATAACATTTTAATTCCTATAATTTGCCGGAGTGTTGATGAAGAATTACTTTGGAGATGTGATACCTAACCAAATTTTATAGGTAAATCTGCTGGTTTATTCTTAATAGACGTTAATACAAGTAATTAGTACTAATAAATGTTGCTTATGTATATCATTGGGAGAGCTCAAATGAAGAGTAAGAAATGACATAAATATTGACTTTTGTTATCAAATTCAACATGAAAAAATTTAAAAGGTGACCAAATATTTGCAAACTTTATACGTACAAAGAGATCAAAGGTACACACCGATGTTGTTTCTTTTCTAATTCTAATTAGATATTTGCTTTGCGTGCGTTTTGCTCGTTTCGTTTATGAATATGACAGAAACTGGAGCACTCAATTTGAATACAAATAGTCTGGAAAATAACGCTGCAAATGACAAAGTCGTTTACTGATTAAAGAACTAATGCTATACATATAACGTCATGGGGCTTTACTTATAAGCGAGAGAAAAGAAATGTTTTTGAAAATCTCCCAACAAAAAGTTAGGATTTTTCACTGTTTTTTTTTTTTTCAAGGCAGCATATTCTGCAATGGCAGTAAAATAACACCGACACCTCACCAAACATCAAAATTTATGAAAAGTTTTACTTGGACTTTTTACGATTTCCTTTTTGGACAGTCATGCCGAAGAGCTGGGCTCAATTCCCAGCCGCTGCCACCTAAAAACGGAAATGGTTTTTTCCGAGGTACTGCTTCTTGCGCGGAACTAACAAATTATCAAGTATACTTGTCATGAAGAAGTGCTTCTTATCTTTGGACTCTGAAAAAATTGTAGGTCCCTTCCATTCCTACCAAAAACACGCACACAGGAATGGTTGAGACTTGTAAGTCACAAGGCCCTGGTTCTCCCCGACCTGTTGCGCCACCAAACTTTTTATTTAGTTTTTGGAAAATAATATTAACTTTTCATAATTTTTGACAAACAGCTTTGTACTCGTCGCAACTTGAAGAGTGCTTAGGCCTGGTTCATACCAGGGTTGTAAAAGATTTGCAATCTTTGCGAATACAGTCTTTATAAATCTAATGCGACTTCAAAAAATGCAGTCACCATTCTCTTTTTGCTAAAAAGATTGGAATCTTTTTTGTTTTCAATCTTTTATCACCATCAACTGATTGCAGTCTTTTGAGACTTCAAGAATTCTATTTGCATTCTAAACTCTTTTTCAACTTGCATTCCTTGAATTTTTACCTTCTTTTGAAGTGTTTTGAATTCTATGAATCTATGAGATTTTTTCAGTTTTCCCCTCCATAAAACTAAGAAAAGACTTGAAAAGAATACAAAAGACTTCAAACAATTCAAAGAATGCAAGACACTTCAATAGATTTCAAAAGAATGCAAGAAATTCAAAGGATACAAAAGACTTCAAAAGAATGCAAAAAAATTATAAAGAATGCATGGAGTATCAAAAGATTGCAATCAGTTGATGGTAACAAAAGATTAGAAACAAAAAAGTTGCAATCTTCTTAACGAAAAAAGAATGGTGACTGAATTTTTCAAAATCTCTAAGGATTGCATTCGCAAAAGATTGCAATATTTTACAACTTTCGTTCACACTGCAATGCACACATCGCACACCGCAATTCAGATGGCAGTATTAATCCAAGCGGCAAACGTACAAACTTGGTGTGAAAGGTTCTATGAATATATATGCCACTTCTCATTCGCATGGATTTATACAGCGGAAAAACGTCAAGGTTTTCTCTCATTTTCGGTCGTAATAATTGTTAAATATATGTTTATCGCTTGTGTGTGTCAGCAAGAAAATGCGTCGAATACCGAAGTATAAAAATTATAATGCAGCTGAACTAAATTAATGGATTCCACCGGATGTTGATAGGAATTAAGAATCTATTTGTCCACATTGTGGCGAATTCTTGACCTACACCCTTATAAGATACAATAATTAAATCAAGAACTGAAACCTCCTGGTCATTTGAAGTGCTGATTAGGATCGGCAAAAGTTTAAAGAAAATCCACAATTTCAACAAAAATCCATCTTTAGCGGTGAAACTCATTTTTGGCTAGATAGCTTTGTCAAAAAGCATAATATTATAATTTGCATTATTAGAAAACAAACTTACATGTGCTTGAAGTGATTCCATTGCATCCACAAAATTGATCGCGTGGTGTGAACTTTATACTGAACGGAGTTGTGATTGGAACATATTTTTTAGTCCATGTAAGTGATTGCAAATGTCACGATCAATGGAGCTCCCTATCTAACACTATTTTTTGCCAGAATTGGATGAATTTGACATAAGTGATACTTGGATCCAACAAGATGATGCCACATGCCACACAGCTGGTCAAACAATTCATCTATGTAACTATTGAGAAGTTGTTGGCTTATGCCATATGCAATTCTTGTTCCATGAGCAGGTTTAAGAGTTATTGATTCATTGAAGAATACGAATTCGACTAGAACGCGTTTACAATCATTGAGTTTATATTCTTAATTGCGTTTATAAGTTCAGAAACAAAACGTAAATACCTTGAAATACACATTGCGTTATGTGTATTACGTTTTATGATTTTCCAATGAATTCTTTCAACATTCACAAGCTTTTGAAAAAAATTAATTATTTGTAGACAAGAAAAAATGGGTTGAATCTATTTAAAATATTATCCAAAAAACATATTTCCAAGTTTCAACAGATGATCAACGAAGGCATTTAAAAACTGAATTCAATTCAACTTTTAGAGATGCACCCTTATGATTCCTTAATAGCAGTCCAAATAATAACTAAAACGTTTTTATACGAGCAAAAATATTGTTTCAAAACATGCCCAAAAAGAATTTCTAAGTATTTGAGCAGAATAAACATGTTAGTGTGCTCAAGGACATAAAAAGCAATTTTGCAAGTTACTTTACCAAAGTAGTTTTCTTTGAAAACACAGACTTTTGTCTATTGATCAACTTCTAAAAAGAATATTCCCTAAAAACAAAAATCGATTTAACCACTTATTCTCCTTTGTCAAACAAACTCACAGCCAACCATAGAAGCTTTCAATAGAAAGCCACCCGGCAAACTATACTAAAGGCACTTTTATCAACAACTTTTTATTCCATTTTAAAAGTCATCTGTTAGATGCATTCAATCTAAAACAATTTAGGAATTCTGAGTTCTATTGATTTTTCCTGGGCGCAAACTATCACCTTAGCAAACAATCTATGACAACACGATGAAATGGAAAATCACAAGAATATATTTTTTTGTTGGTACATTTTGCGTCGTCTATTTAATGCATTTTGCAATCAAGCTAAACCCAATTCCTCCCCAGGATTTAAAAATAAAAGAAAGATGTCAAAAAGCTTTCGCAGTGCACTTAAGAGGGAGAAAAAAAAATTTAAATATTGAAACTGAAAGGAGATGCCTTGACGTTCAATTTTTAGAACTTGTTCATTTGCCTACCTACATCAGATCCTCAGGCGGCCCACCCCTTTATCCAACTTCTACTTTTAGAAAAGTCTTTTTTTCAAGGACATTTTATGATGTGAAAATCTTTTTAGACATTATTATATGTTGGTACCGCTTTATTTATTCATTTATGCATATTCCATGGAATCTTATAGATTTTTTATGAAAAATTTCGTCTAGACCTCTACCCATTGTTTAGTTGGTCCATAATAGAGATATGTAAGAACGATGAGGGTACCCTTAAAATCCGATAAAAATTTAAAAATTACGACGACGTTATAGAAGACAACAAAATCTGGGGCTGGAAATTTTGGCTGTTTTTATTCATGCAACTTGAACTATTTGTTTCGTTGATATATTGGCCAAGCCATTATTTTTTTTTTTTCAAAATTGATGAGATAGATAGAATTGATGCCGGAATAAATTATGCCTGTTCGTGTACTTCCCAAAAATACGAATTTTAGTACAATTTTAATTTTTGTATATGGACTATGACTATGACAGAACTTTGGTCTAGATTCGAAGAAATTCGTAATTTTGGGAAGTACACGAACGATGTATGTATATTGGCAACTTTTGTAAATGCCTGCCCGTTCAATAACTTTCGATACAATACAGACTATTTTAAAAAAGGCATTTAAAGTCGAAACCGCTGCACATGATAACATACTCTAAAAATAAATAAAACAAAAATATTCTTCAAGGGAAAACCAAAATGGGTGACTTTCTGCCAACTGTGATTCTTCAAAAAAAAAGTTCAAAAACTAAAACTTATTGGAAACAATTTTTGTTTTGGTTTTTTTTTTTCTTGGCTTCATTAAGTCAGGTTATCAAATCTGTAAAAGCATTTTGCTACAACTTTTAAAGAACAAAAAACATGATGAAATTAACTAAAATTGGACTAGAAGATAATGATTAATGAAACTCTTTTACTTTTTTTTATTTGTATATTGTTATCTCCTTTTTTGACCATATTTTTGTTGATTTTTTTGATGACGTGTTATGCTTTGGCCTCTTGACATTTCTTCTTCTCTTATTTTTTTCAAAAAAAAGTAACTTTTTCGTTTTTGTAGTCTTTTCTTCTGAATGACAAACCAGTTCATTGTTTTTACTTAGTTTTTATTATTATTATTACAAGAAATAATTTCATTAAAGTTCACGGGGCCACGGTGCTAATGTGAAAAATAATTTTCAGGACAATTTTAACATATGCCGTTAAAAGGAATACAGAATTGTGATAAGATAATCAATCCAAAACATATTATAACATGCTTAAAATATACTACCACGGAACTGACAAATAAATTTGAGACACACTTTCTTCGTATGAAAACATATCACTCTTAAAGAACAACAACGTTCAAGAAATAAAACAACTTTTGTAGACTATGAATAATTAGTGCCTCTTTTATAAAACCACCATTCAAACGTCTTGAAACTAAAACAAAATGGCGGCGGTTTAGCGGGAAATCTATTGAACTCAAAAATAAAAGTAAGTCCTCGGACAACATTCATTCATAATTATTTTTTTCAGCAACACAAGTATTTTGACTTAATTTTTGTAAAATTTTGTCAAGTAAGTATTGCACTCAAATTTTTTTAAGAACAACATTTCAATTCAAAGAAGTATTTCATTAGAAAATAGTAGATTACGTTGGAAAAACAAGGGACCGGACATGCCACGGTACTGACATTTTGAATATATTTTCCCAAGCCATGTGGATTAAGTAGCAAGTTCATTCTTGATATCGAATGTATAGATTGTCGTAAAAAGTTATTTACCAAAAATATGTACGAACTTTTTACATTAAATAACAAGAAAAAAGACTGAAAAAGACAACTAAAACTTATTAGACAAAATGACTTAGTACTTTTCAGTACCCAATTTTAATGGTAACATTACGAGTATTCCGGAGTGAACAAAACCAGTCATTTGCTAACTTCTTTATATACCTACATATATAAGCCTGGGAAATACCGTTAGGTATAAAATTAATATTTTGAATTATTAAAATTTTTATTAGGTTCAAAACTAAAAAAAAAATTAAATAGTGTCCTAATATTTATATGGAATTTTATGCTATAAAACATTTTTTTTACAAAAAATTCTACAATGTAAGTTACATTCTGTTTGCAAAAAAGCCATTTTCGTCATATTTTCTTTTTTTTTAAAGACTTTTACCAAAGATTAGAGCATAAAATTAAAAAAAAAATTAATATATTTTTCCAATGATGTCCTAGAGAACAAGTTTTTCTGTTCAAAGACACCTTAATCGTTTTGATCGAATAAGTACACGCTTCACAATCTTTTTCATGAAATCACCACTTCACTTAAACAAAATAATCGAAAATACGAGGGCGGGTTAGTCCGTGACTTTTGGAATAAAACACAGATTTTTTGATAAAAAAATAATTTTATTTTTCAACGTAGTCTCCCTTGAGCTCTATACACTTTGTCCAAGGCTTCTCCAATTTTTTTATCCCTTCCAAAAAAAATGATTTGTCGAGGTCCTCAAAATAGGCCTTTGTTTGCGAGATGACTTCATCATTGGAGTCAAATCTTTTTCTATCAAGCCATTTCTTCAGGTTTGGGAACAAGAAGTAGTCGTTCGGAGCCAAATCTGGAGAATAGGGTGGATGAGGGAGCAATTCATAGCCCAATTCATGGATTTTTGCCATGGCAACTGCACATGTGTGCACCCTTGCATTGTCTTAGTGGAAAAGAACTTTTTTCTTGGCCAAATGAGGTCGGTTTTTTTTCAAATCGTCATTGAATCGGTCCAATAAGTTGGCATAATATTCCCCATTGATTGTTCTTCCCTTTTGAAGGTAGTCAATGTGGATTATCCCGCGTGCATCCCAAAAAACAGCCGCCATAACTCTATTGGCTGACAAACCCACCTTGGCCTTCTTTGGACCCGATTCACCCTTAGAAACCCACTGTTTTGACTGTTGTTTGGTCTCTGGTGTGTTGTGATGGATCCATGTTTCGTCCACGGTTACAAAACGGCGCAAAAACTCCTCCATATTGCGATTAAGCAACGCCAAACCTTCCTGTGAAGTTGTTACACGATTGCGTTTGTGGTCGACTGTGAGCAAACGCGGCACCCATCTTGCGGAAAGCTTTCTCATGCCCAAGTGATCATTCAAAATTGAAACCACTGAGCCATGCGAGATCCCTACGGCTTCCACAATCTCTCGCACTTTCAATCTTCGGTCGGCCAACACCATATCGTGAATTTTTTCGATTGTTTCGGGTGTAGAGACCTCAACTGGGCCTCCAGGACGTTCGGCATCTTCAGTGCTTGAACGGCCACAACGAAATTCAGTAAACCACTTTTTTACCATTGAAATCGATGGTGTAGAGTCCCCATAGTATTTATCAAGCCTAGCCTTGGTCTCGGTAATGGTTTTTTTTCGCAAGAAATAATGCTTAATAAGCACACGAAATACACTTTTTTCCATTTTCTCCTTAAATTAGTGAGTAGTCAGATAAAAAGTTTTAATTTTGACAGGAGTCAACTGACAGATGCCTGTTGACAGGAGCAGTGTTGCTGTTTCAGTAAAGAGGTCAGAAATTCAAAAAGTCACGGACTTATTGACCCACCCTCGTATCTACAAAAAATACTACTTCGAGTTTCTTATACTTCGAAAGAGTACCCTTTGGAGACCCTAAAACGTAACGATATTTTAATTATGTACTTTCAATTTATGTAGTTTTTTTTTGAAAACTAAAAAATAAAATAAATAAATAAAATAAATAAATAAAATAAATGTTGTTTTGTGGAAAGTTTAAAAAAGCGTCATAAGGCAATTATGGACTTATGTCACTTACAAATGCATTTTCTAACCATGCAAATGAACATGTGAAATCCTTATAATAGTTAAATGCAAAAAGGGTTTCTTACAAATTCAACCAAATATTTTATAGTCATTTGGGCAAAGCGTAGCGAGCGGAATATGTTTGTTCCCAAGAGAGAACAAATTTGGGTTGTAAAAATAAAAAGTTCGTGCAATTTTTATATTTTCACTCTTTTGGGAACCCAAATTTAACGAACCACGCTTTATTACTTTATTTATGGACGAATGTACTTTTTTTGTGTGAGTCTAGACATTCTCTTTACGAAACACAATAAAACTTCGAAGCAGTATTTCTTAAATCCGAATTTTACTAACGTAAAGATATTTGTCTAGAATCGAATAAGGTGGTGAAGTGATAAAATTAAGTATGACTGTAAAAACTCAAAAAAATATTTTTTTTATCAATTACAGATCGGAAATAGATCATCATCTGGAATATTGATGAATAGGTTCATCAATATCTTGCGAGATGCGATTTTTTGGATTCACAAAAATATATTTTAATCTTATTTCATTCAACATTTTTGTTTGTGCTTAGTGAGTTTTACCTTTGGACGATATAAACAAATCCATATTTTAAAGATTTTCGTAAAATAATATTTAGACAACAGCACAACCCAGCCATAAACGTTATTTAACAAATTTTTTTTTTACTCAAATTAAGTAGGTACATATACGCTTATTGATCTTTTTATTATGGGAAAATATTTACACTTCTTCCATTTTTGTTTATTATGAATTGAAAAATTTCCACCACCAATTTTAAGCTATATAATTGTTACACCAAGAAGACCACAAAAATATGCTATTTGAAGCAACAACAAAAGAAAACACACAATAAAACCCACCTAACGAGATAATAAAACTTTTTTAGAGTTTTTTTTTTGTATTTTTTTTTTTTAATTTGCCTATATTGATTTTGTATTCTTTTTTTGGCGACATTATTGCTTTAGGTTAAGTGCTTGATTATTGTGAGTTTGCTGCTTTGTGAAGATCGCCTAAGTCAAGGTCACAGTTGATGTTAAAAATGTTTTTTTTTTGTTTTAATTTTTTTTTTGTATTTGATATTAAATCGCTTAATGGTAGGAATTAGTATTTGCATACAATTTTAAAAATAAATACAAACAAGAACCAAAATAAATGGTTGTATTAATTAAACTATATTGAACTTTAAATCTTTTGGTCTTTGTTTTGACTACGAAAAAAATAATAAAGAACGCTTTTAAATCTATATGACTAAGCCTAATATGTATATATTTTTATGGTGATTTCATGCCAAATTTATTCTCATATCTATTTTTAGTTATAGGATTTACTTTTTGGATATATGTATATATTATTTGATGATTTACCTACTCAGTCATAAATATTGATAAACACAAAAATGAATATTAAACAATACCTAATACGCTGAAATTTGAAGGATTTTTGTTTAATACATTTTAGTGGCGAAACTATTAATTACATTTTATAGAAAGATATCATTCGAAATGACCACCATTTCTTATAAGAAATGACCTGGGACGCCCTGGACATTAGTAAATTGTCCACTGCACGGACAAGGCTCGCTTCTATGACTTAATATTTCGGTAGGGGTGGCTATTCCCTTTTAAATGTATCACAGCTTGCCATTTAATGGCTTGAGATCTAGACATGCTAGCCGCCCGATCATCCGGTGAAATCAAGCTTGAAATATTTTTTTAGAGCCACTCTTGTGTGGTTTTTGCCTAGTGAGCTTGAGAAGAATCTTGGTGGAATGTCCACCGCTTGTTGGCAAATATTTTTTGGTCAAGAGACTAGACAACATCTCCAAAACAGTTGTTTGATAAACTTTCGCCAAGGATTGGACAGCTTTCTCACAGAATAAAGGTCGGTTACGCCATCACAATTCACTCCAAACCATACCATTACATTTTTGGAATGGTGGTTTTTTTCAACCCCCGAAACGAGTTTAAATGCTTCTCTTGATGTTCGAGCAAATCTTCAATTGTTCTCTTTACCAATCAGTTCTTCAAAGGTAAAGATTTTTTCATCAGTGAAAAGAGCTTCTTTGTGACCATTTTTTGTTTTGAGTCTCAAATCTTCTTTAATGATGCGAAACATGAATTTTTGGTTGCCCTTATTTCTCTCGACAAGATTTTCTGTTTTTTTCACCGATTTTTTTCTGTTTTGAGCCTTCACGGCTTTTATGACAAAGGGAGTACGTGAGCGGCCGAATCTTTGGTACTCACGCACTACACAAGTACCCTTGAACGATACACAAAACAACACGTGATTCCAAGTGGTCTCAAGCCCCGGAAGATATCACCTTTTTCCCATGCTGAACTTCTGAATGCAAATTTCAGCAATATGGTTTTCGATATGATCCAATATCATGCTTACTATAGCAACAACTGAAAACTAAAATTTTTTTTACGATTGTGAAGCATAAAACCAACAGATTAAATAACTGTAAACATGAAGAGTGTACAACAAAAACTGTATTAAATAATCTTGCGTTTAGACTTTTATCAGTATTTATGACTAGACTAGGTACAATCAAAGATGCATGGTTTTTGTTCGGTGAAACAAAAGTAAAGTCATAAAAGCAAAATATTTTTTTTTTTTGCAATTTAACAAAATCCTATTTTTCCCAAAAACGGCTTAACAATTTTCTTAAGAAAAATTTAATACAATTTTATAAATAAATTTATTTGAGTAAAGGCAATCTTTGGGTACAAAACTATTAAAAAATAAAATGCACGACTGAATCGCACGTACTTTCTTTTATGTTCAAGTTGCTTGGAATTAAGAACTTTTAAAATATGAAAGTAATCATAGAAAAAAATATGAAAGAATAAATATAATAGAAAAAAAGTAGAAAATATAAAAAAGCATTTAAATCGTTATTTTTATTGTAAGCTTAGAGCTCAAAAACAAGTATGACATTTGATTACTTGAAAAAATATGAATATATGTATGCAAAAATAAAATTAACTATCGTTGGAGCGGTTTTCTTAAAAATTATTTTTTTATATAAAAAATGTTGGTAACATTAAAAAAAAAAAAGTTTTGGTATGCCAATTTTGAGTATAAAAATACATTTTTAAACCTAGTTTCAAAAAAATTAATCAACTCGTTTTTGAAATATTTAATTTTCGAAAAAAAATTAAACATTTTTTTAAGATTTTTTTTAACGTTTTAATGGCATGTACCGTTATTTTTGGAGCTAAAAAAACTTTCAATTTGCCCTCTGAAACACACAGACAGACATAATTTTACCACTCACTTTTTTGGTGTTCTTTTTCATGTTTGAGGAACTATTTTATTTATTTTCGATTTTCTTACAAAACAGTATGACTGATTACAATTTTTTTTCTGTACAGAGGCTTCTGAGAAATATTCATAAATATTTTTTTTACCACAATGTTCAAGAAAATATTTTTTGGATTTCTAAGAAAATTTCAATTTTTTTTGAAAATCAAATATTTTGAAAACCATACCTATGGTCGATGTTTTTGTAACTAAATACTTAACGGTTTTTAATACTAGAATATTCTAAGACAAAAGATAATTTTTATGAAAAAATAACGGTACCTTCCTCTAGAAAACGTCACGGAAATTCTTTTTTAAAGGCTCCTACGATTTTTATAACATTTTTTCTGTATGCTTGAATTAGTGAGTTCTACTATTATTATCAAAATTTACATTTAACTATTAATAGTAGGTACCTCTGATTATTATTTTGATTCTCACTATTGGCCTATTGCATTGTGACTAATTTTTTTTGTTTGTACAAATTTCAAATAACATAAAATACCTACACAGCAATGTTTATTTAAAAAAAAATTTCTAAATTTGACGGGTTGACAATTTTTTTTTTGAAATTTTAGTTTTGCATACCAATTTTATTCAAAAGTTTTTAAAATTTGATATATAAAAAATAGGATTTCAATTTTATGGTATTTTCTTTTTTCACCTCAAACTATTTTAAGAAGTTGTTTTCGCCAATTTAAATACCGTATTTCATACTTTAAAACTTTTTTCTCAAATTATTTGTATGTCAAATACTATTTTTTAAGCCCGTGTGACCAGTCTTGAATTTAATTTATGAAAAATTTGCACTATTTCGACAACACAACATTCCTTTTGGAAGAAAATTTCTAATGTTGTGTTTTCTAAAGTGTTGTTCAAATCGATCCATTTCCTATACCTAGCGGAAATATTATACAAAATTTCAATCAATTTCGTAAGCGCAAAAGAGCTGTCAATGTAAAAATAACTTGTTATCTTTAAAAGAAACAAACAGATGGTCACCGCTTTAGAACAAAAAAAACGTTCGTTGCTTTAATATAACCCCATTTAAAATTCTTATAAATACAACTGATTTTTCTAAAAAATATCGTCTCAATTAATTCCATTTCAAGCTATATCTACTTACTCCCCAACTACACAGGATTATAAAAAAAAAGGAATACAAGTGAGCTGTTCAAATTTGTGGTGAAGAAACCAGATGTTACTCTATTAAAATTTGGTTAGAATCCCTTTTTTTTGAAAATCTTTGAACATTTCATTAATTGAGTTTTCAGAATTTCCCTCCTTTATCTATTCTTTTAAAAACTATCCCTTTAATAAATACAATTGATTATAATCTATCAAACAAAATCACCCCTCTTCCTTCAAGTCCAAGCAATAAAAATAATTTGTCACAAAATATATTGTATACAATTATATTGTATACAACTCTTTGAAAAAAAGGACTGAATCTTTCTCTAGAATCTATACTTTCTATGATTATTTCAATTCTATACAACATAATCCTGCAATAGGCGATAGTATCACATCCGAAACCTTTTTTTTTCCTGAATTAATAAATCTATTATTATCCGGGACACATCATGACTAAGAATTTAAAATTGATACCTGGAACCGCATCTCTATAAAAAACAACGTTGGTGGCCTCTTTAGTTTCGCACGACACGACGACGTGTGATGTAGGAAGACCAAGCCATCGGACAAAGTCACAGTATCGAATGAGACACTAGACCATACTCTGCTCCTTATGCAAAACCGGAACCATCACCTTAAGAAATATCCACTCTGTCTCTCATCATTTCGCCTGCAGCACAACTTGACCCATAGCTGGAAACTGATGGTGTTCATCTCGCATGACATGATGTGGGGGATGCTGCGAGATGCAAGAAGCAAGCACCATAAACAAATCAACTTGACCTTGAACTTGGATCTTCTTCTTCTCATTTTTCATTCCTGTATCATATGACACAAAACCCAGCAAGGTAATAATTATTATTTTTCCCTCTTTTGTTCTGCTTCATGGTGGAAAATCACATCTTGGAGTCGGCCGCCGCCGCGCCGCGTGCCTAGGAATCTGTGTGGGACTTGTGAAATATCTGCGAGTAAAAAAAGCAGATACTTAAGGTGAGATCTTTAAAGCCGAATACAATAGGAAGCACGCTTTCCACCGCATCCAAGGAGCACAGATAAATTTTGTGCATTGTGCCTGCTGCTGAGGCTCATTCCGACTTGCATAAAGTTTGCGCTTGTTGAATGGAGGGCACCAGAGATTAAGACTAGAGAAATAGGGCCTCCGGGAAGGCGCGCATCGTGATGATGCAGCAATGCCATCTCTGGTACAGAGACTATCAGATTTTGAGAGAAGATTCCATTTAAGGTATATTGTCAAGAACAATGTAACACCATCACCTGGAACTATATGACCATATGATGTGATAACATACCATAGTTTGACTTATTTTCTAAAATGATGCATCATGTTCCAAATGAGAATCACAAAACAATGAAATGGGGATAAAGCATAACGTGATGCAACTTAGACACTGTGACTCACTGAGTCATCACCTGAAGGCATTAATTACACAAAAGATGATCCTTTTTTTTAGATATGAATTTCAAATGCGACTTTTATTGCTTGTGTCTACCTAATTGCTGATACTTAGCCCTGTGGTCTAGTTTTATATTTTTTGTTCCATTGCATTGTCTAGAATTGCTAAGGTGTGCTTTATACGGAAGAAACTGATTTATTTGCATTTCTTTGTTAATATTCTTAAAGCTTGGGATTCTTTTTTTCTTAATGTTTCAGACAAAATGGTCTACTTGCTTTTTGAAAGAAAAAAAAATATGGAGGTATATGTGAGTTTTGTGCGGAGAGTTGGAAAATGTGGATTTTTCCGTCACCATAATTCACAACTTGAACAAGGAGATATCTCTTCTGGGCATAAACTGACCCAACAATCTCTCGGCTGTGTCGATTTCAACTAGTAAGAATTCGCTCTATTGGCTTCATAATTATTGAATTTTTTAATATTTTCTATGTTGTAGTTTGGAAACATTCATTTTTGAGCGCAAGAAAGCGAATTTAGCTACTGAAATTTCTAACGATTTGAAATTTGGAGAGAGATTTCAAGTGATTCATTTTCCATTTAGCGAGCTTCAGTGGAGAAAAGCCCTGAGGTGAACTATGTAATTAATCTTCAACCGTGCGATAGGCTCAGTCTTAAAAATTATAACTTTCTTATTGTTTGATTTTCAAAGTTAAGGTCTTTCAGGAAAGTTTAAGCTATAGGCCCTATAGTTGAGCGATGAAAGCCATTTCAAGTGATTTTTGAAGTAAAAGTTCTTGAGTTATACAAATGATGAAACTTCTCATTCACTAGTCTTACTTTAAAAATTAGGTTAATTTTCTTGAAATCGCCCAAATACACTTGAGCCATCAATCGCTTGAAATCGCTTACTCGCGCGAGTAATAGTCGCTGCCACTGCCACCATAGTTAAATACGAGCTGTACAACGACCCCAATTTAGTCAAATAGGTGAAAAGAAAACGACTGAGGTGGCTATGTGATTTAAAGCAAATGGGCAAAATACTCCCTCACGTGTAAGACAGCACAGTTGAATCCGAAACCAAGGTCATGCACGCATTTGTTAGAAATGTTCAATCAACTTGGCATATGAAACTATAGGCAACTACGAGTAACTAGGGCGATGAGAATACGTTTTAATATTTGTTTGGAATCTGGCCCACTCCTGACTGAACCACCTAAAGTAAGCAAATAATTACAATGATATAGGCATTGCTCCAACAGCACTGAAACAATTAAGAGCAGCGTGTGTGTTCACGCCCTCTACATAAGCCAAGAAAGGAATATGAAGTCGGGCTTTTATGCCATCAATCCTTGTAGAAACTATGATTAACAGATCAAATCTAGTATCTGGACCATTTGTGGAGGGCTTCCAGTAAGATATAGAGGAAGAGGTACGTAATGTGATAAAGTACAATGTAGAAATGCACATGCAAAGGGTGTTTTTTTTTGACGCGTGGTTTTTAATCTGGCAATTCTTTTCTCTTTTCTTGAAGTTGGTCTTTTTGACAGCTGTCACTTGATTTATGCTCATTTTGGTTTACCATTTCATAGTACTCGTACAAATTTATAACCAAAGTAATGGTTCGGTTCCCGCGACTGACCCCAAAAACATTAATTTATTGAAGGAAAATTGTTGGTGAACCCATTATCTCGCGTCGTGGGATTATTTTGTGTGGGGTTATTTGAAGTCGCTTCTCTACGCAGATAAGCCTCAGGCGATTGACGCCTTGGAAGAGAATATTAAGCACCTCACCAAAAGTTTCCTTCAATAAATTGATTGTTTCGCGATGTGTCGCACGAAATTTGGTAGTAAATTTGTACGATTTGCAAACTTTGTTCAGGAGAAAGTCTATTCATTATGAAATGGCAAACCAAACTGAGCATAAATCAAGTGACAGCTGTCAAAAAGACTCTTTCTAAACGTTTGTATCCCCAACAAATGCTTTTGTTTTCCTATAAAAAAGGATACTTATTTCATACCAACGATGTAACTAAATCCTCAACAAGAAATTGGCAAAATTTAGACTTCATAATTCTAAGCTCGTGCATAAAAGAACAAACTGAAACGAACTCAGAGATAAACTTTAAAGTTTTAAAAACCTAAGATCCCCTATGCAAACAATTGAACAAATTGGTCATAAAGTGGAACAATTTATTGCCGATTTGTAATAGTCTGCAGAATAAAGTACTCCAACTATTTCGAACTCAAGAGACAAAGAAATAAAATTTTCTGTTGAGCCAAATCATCGGAAGATTACAGAAGTCATTGTTATACCTAAAGGTAAGCCACTAACATAAGTAATATCTTACAGACCTATATCGCTTATGCCAATCAAGGCAAAAGCTTTCGAAAAACTGCTCCTGAAAAGGCCTAGCAAAATAATAGAAGAATTTCAAGCCATCACTTTTGATTCCGAAATAAAGAAAATGATAAGGTGTGTCACTTGTGACTTGAGTACAAACTGCATAGGGACCTTCCCAGGCAGTACTACGAAATACTGAAATCCTACGTCATGAACCGACTCTTTAGAGTACGGTACAAACAAAATTACTCCGAACCAAAGAAAATTGAAGCCGGTGTACCACAAGGAAGTGTCCTAGGACCAACCTTTAATCTGTTACATAAAAGGGATATTCCAGTGGACATCAGATCAGTATCAGATGTACTGATACTGCAGTATTGGTGCAGATACATCCGTTACGAAGGCTACACAAAAACTGCAAAATGCAGTCGATAAAGTCATGATTGGACGGCAAAAATGGCGTATCAAATTAAACGAAACATGATCGACACAAACTTCATAAATAAAAACATTAACAATGTTCCAATTCTTATAAACTGTACAGCAGTACCTTACTCCAATACTGTCAAATACCCTGGACTGACTTTGATGCAAAGCTTAAATGGAAAGAACACATCAAAAAGAAAAGAGAAGAACTAAACTTGAAGCACAAACAAATGTACTGGTTACTAGGAAAAAACTTTGACCTATCTATCCAGAACAAACTTATGTTATATAAGCAAGTATTGAAACCCGTTTGGACATATGGCACAATGGCACTCAACTAAGGGGCTGTACAAGGAACACATATGCTGAACCCATCCAATTATTCCTTCGTGGAATAATAAATTCCCCTTGGTATATAAGAAATAGCGATCTACATCGTGACCTTCAAGTTGAAATGGTTACAGAAGTGGTATCACATAAGCGACTGCAAAGTCATACCAACTCCGAAACGGAGACCGTCTTCAATGTACGAGACAATGTTCGGAGATTAAGAAGAACCAAGCCTCATGAGCTGATGGTCTAAAAGCTATGGGAAAGTGTTTAACTTTAAAACTTCCCAACATGTGATTTATAAATTAAGAAAGAAAAATCATTTGTCGATCTCTCATAGATTGGTCCTGATTCACCGGTGGTTTTAGTGCGCTAAGAGTCCCACAAGAATCTCTAGATTACCGATTCTATCCGAGTGTTTTTTTGAAGATTTCCATCGGATAAAAAAATTGAGATAGAGATAGAGACAATGTAATCTTGGTTTAGTTTGTTTAAATGACTTTGTTCGGTGGGAGTGTAAAGGTTTAAAAATAACGTATATAAATAGCAATTTTCCTTATAAAAGGTCACCCTGTGTATAATTGACTTTTTAAAACAAATAATTTTATTGTATACAATTTAATAAAAGAAACATCCCGTTTTGTATATAATTTCACTTCTGAACATCTGTTGAATCCTATTTTGTTCGCAAAAAAAATAAAATCGTTTTATCAAAGATTATTGTTCAAAGTTAATAAATATAAACAACAATTAAATTGAAATATCCATGAGGTGAAATTAAAATACCTACATATGCGTACATACTTAAAAAAATACAAAAGGCTAACCTATGAGCAATCGCGGGTTCAAAGTTATAACCCATTGACTTAATTTGGCCATGCTGCTGGTGCTATTCGCCTTTTGAGTGTTTTTCGTTTTTAATTTTTTAGATAATATTCAATGAAAATAAATTAGCTTTAAGCTGTTTTATTTCATTGTAGACTTTTTGCTGGTGTTAAGTTTTGTTGTTTTGGTGGGTTGATGAACTTTTGTGTTTGACATTCATTTTAACTTTTAACAATATTATTGAAACCATGATACAACAAAAGAAACTAACCTTAGGCAAAAAGCAAATACAAAAGTGGATAGGATAAGTTCGCATATTAATAATTCTGGATATCAAGTGTTGTTGAGATTATCTTAATGGAGACCTAACAACCTTGCCCCCTAGAGATATAATTTGGCCTACCTTTAATCCTTCAATCAGCTAATTTTCCTTGCGATATGTGTAAGGTATAAGTAGGTGGTAAAGGGCAAGTTTTGGTTTCGTTAAAAAAAATTCAATTCCTGATTTTAATCAAAGTTGACATAACAATGACTTTTTAACAACTTCTTTCTTTTTTCAAGAAGCCTTAATACAAAAAATGCAAGTTTTGCCAAATGTGAACAAAAAAAAACTAGTTCCACCTTTGCAATATTATTTTCAATAAATTTACTTTCTTTTCTATAGTAAAATTCATAAACATAAAACCATAATTCTCTATAGCTCTGGTTTAACTCTCTTTGTAAAACTATACTTTTTCATATAATCCTAAAATAGCTTTACTTTATACAACATTTGACCTCTCTATGACTTCATTTATGTTCTGAAATAGACAGGTTCACAGAACTTGTACACACATTCATTTTTTTCTTTTTTCTTTTAGCAAAGAAAAACTATTTCCAGGTCAAGTGTCAGTCTTTTATAAATAGGTAATCCATAAATACCCTCTTCCTTTGTCCATCAATAACCAACCCTATAATGCGCACCTCAACACTCACAAAACTGTCGTTCATTTGCCTCTTCTGATTCTATGTGGTTTAGTTCAACAACAAATAGGTAAATCACGTTGAAAACTGATAGCCAACGAAACGATACTCTTATGCAACGACTTTCGCGACCACCGCTACATAACGATGGAGGAACACTACACAAGTCCTCATGATAGGCATATATTGCGGGGGAACTCGCACAAGTGAAAATCATTTTTCCACTTAAAAGGTGAAAATTATAAAAAAAAAATAACTTTCGGATTAAGGGTTCAATTGATGTGGGTGATAGTGTTTTTGATGTCTAAGGTGAATGTCCTTCGACGTGCATGACACAATTTTAATCCTCACATAAAATATGTACTTATATCTACTTATGTTTATGTGTCATTAAAATGGATTTAATTTTGACTTGAATGATATTCCCCACATTCCATTAGGACATTTGCCAAAATGGATATTATTTAGCAGAGAAATAATTTGTCCTTATTCCGAAGGACATTATCCTGGAATATTATACAGAGCCTACTTTTGCTTCAATCATTGCAATTGAAAAATAATGTGGCTATTATGTGAAAAAAACGTTACTTACGAATTACTTGGACTTTAGCCAAAAAGTAGACTTACCTGAAAGAAAAAGAAAAAAGGAAACAGATTTAATATAAATTTTGTATTTAGGTTAAAGTTAAAAAATTATTAGATTTCTAAATTGAAACAAAAATTTCGACCAATGATCAAGTTTTTCTCTAAAAAAAAATAAATGGAAGATTTTTAAAACTTTTTAGAATGTCGTAAGTTTATTGACATTTCAAGCAACTGATATTTTTTGAAATCGCTATTTGGAAAAGATGTTTAAACTAATATATTTGAGGTAGTTTCTTGTGGCATAATGGTTAGAGTGTTGGGCTGTTATGCCGAAAGGTCTGGGTTTCGATTACTAGCCTCTGCGACCAAAAAATAGAAATGTTTTTTTGCGAGGAACTGACAAATCCTCCAAGAGTATACTCGTCATGATTATAAGCGCTTCTGATCTAGCCTTTCGGACTCGGCAAAAAAATTGTTGGTCCCCTCCATTCCTGCCAACAACACGCACACAGGAATGGTTGAGACTTGTAAGTCTCTCTGGTTCTCCACGAGCTGTTGGGCCACGAAATTTATTTATTTTTTTATATCTGAGGAAGGTAAGGAACTGGGCTACGAGTTGTAGGATAGATAACTTGTCGTTTTTTTTTTTTTTTTTTTTTTTTTTTTTTTTTTAATTTGTTTATTTGCCACTCATAATAATTACAATTAGGTACTTAGTTTAAATAAACTTAAAAACTAGACTTAAACATTTGTATTTTGGTAAATGACCACGAAGGTACGCATTACTTATGTGTATCATTTATTTTGTTTTAATCATGTCTACAATAACATTTTTTTTGTATATCAATAACGATTGATTATATAGAAACATAATTTTTTTTTATCAATAAGGAAAAAGTGGAGAAAAACCTTTGACAACATGTATCATTTTGTTTTCTTAAAAATACAGCTTAATTACTAAACATAAAAAGACTTACGAACTAATACCTAAACCTAACTTAGAACTAAATTTGTCGCAGTACAGGACCCAGTCCGCAACAGTCACTCCATCGATTTATATAATAAATCAGTAAAGTGAAAACTGCCAACCAAATCCAGCACTGCTAAACCTAAGTATCAGCTAAAACCCAGTCGAGCCACCAATATTTATCTCTGTTAAGACGTTCAATACTTTTAATATCTCTTTCTGGTATGCTTACGCAGTACCTTAGATCTGTGCTATCGTTTGCCAAACTTTCAGGTTCATATAATATTCTCTTGTCAGTCGCTCTTCTAGAAAGATGGTATATTATAGGCACGTTTGTCGTATTAGATAGGTAGCCATGTGCATCCAGATATAGAAACCCTTCCGGAGGTATGTACCCACTCTCCAAAGTATTTCTAAAATACTGAGGATTAGGATAAAACCATCCGGAAATGAACCCATTATCTGTAACGTTTATTGATCGAGAAAAGTGATTTCTCACGAGGTCTAAAATTACGTTATCGATTCTCGATACACCGGATTTATTTAGAAGTATTTTGTTGGAGACATAATGCTGAAAATCGGAATGTGCACTTCTGTATATCTGCAAACACGCTCTGAGACATTTTCTTTCAAATATACGATATTTTTCCATGTATGACGGACTAATATTCCACCATACTGGACTCGCATACGTCAAAATTGGACGAATAAATGCTTGATAGCAAATGACCTTCACATCAGGTCTCAAATGGTTGGAGTAGAAGAGGCTCTTGAGAGACATAAATGCAGCTCTGGCTTTTGTCAATTGGGTATTTATGTGGTCATTGAAGTATAAAAACTTGTCCAAATGCACACCTAAGTATTTCACAACCGTTTTTGATTCAATTTGAAGGCCATTGGAGCTTATGATTTTCAAATTTTTCCAATTATGCCGCAAATCTGAGTTACCGCGTCTTAGTGGGGTGCGGAACAGTATGATTTCACATTTTGAATAATTTATCTTTAATTTCCATTCTGTGCAGAATGCTTGTAGTCTATCGAACTTATTTTGTAGTTCGCATTGCATATTTGCAATTTTTGGGCTACTTGCATAGAGGATAGTATCATCAGCAAATGCTAAGGAGTTATCAAGTTCTCTTAGTATATCGGCAATGAAGATGTTAAATAGGGGCGGTGCTGAGACTGTTCCCTGTGGTAAACCATTAGTGACTTCAAAAACTTTGGTGGTCATGTATTGATTGTCAGTTACAACAAATTTTTTTCCATTAATCATAGAAGATATAATTTTAATGAGATGGGGTGCAAAATCATAGCGCAATAGTTTAAATATCAGTCCTTTGGTCCACACTGTGTCAAAGGCTTTCTCGATGTCCACTAGGCAGGCAGCTGTGTATCTTTTTGCATTTAGGTTCCAATTTATGTCTGAAATAAGTTTTGTTATAGCATGCACTGCCGAGTGATTTCGTCTAAATCCAAACTGATTCCGAGGTACTATCTCCTTTCTTTCGCTCGTGAACTGAATTGACTTACAAACAACTACTTCAAATACTTTTCCAATACAGGGCAGGAGGCTGATGGGCCTATAATTGGAAGGATCAGAAGAGTCCTTCTTCTTTTTGACTATTGGAAAAACCTTGGATATTTTCCAATAGCTCGGAAAGTAGCAGTTGTTTAGTAAGTTATTAAATATAGTACAGTATTGCCGTATAATTTCAGTTGGTATATGTTTTAAAACGATGTTGGGTATGTTATCCAAACCGCTAGATTTTTTGTTGTTTAGCTTTCTGAATATTTCTGTCAGTTCGTCTAGTGTCGTGTAGTAGTTGTTTGCCTGCTCTTCAGTTAGTTCATCAGCTTTAATTTCCTCAGAAAAACTCAGAAGAGGTGGTATATTCCGATTATCAAACCTTAATAATTCCGCATTTACTTCTTCATCTCTATTACTAGGAAGATTTCTAGAATGAATAGCCTCAAAATGGGAACCAATAAGATTCAGCTTATCTATTCCGTTATCAATGACAAAACAATTGCCTATGATAGGACAGTGTTCCCTGTTAATATCTGCTTGTGAGAGAAGCTGTTGAGAAGACAGTGGGATTTTCAGCTTCGGAATTTTGACAACGTTACGAAGCCTGTACAATTGGTTAATTCTTGAGAACATGTTTTTTGAATCAGATTTAATTATATTTTCAGCTCTTTGCTTCCAGTAATCGTTGACACTATTCCGAAACTGCTGACTCAACAACGTCTTCACGTTTCTCAAGAGAGATTTTAGTCTTATTAGCTCTAGACACTGCGAATCGTCTTGAAATTGACGCCGAACTTGATTGATTTGGGTTATCAAAAAGCTTTTATGTGCTTGAAGAGTACGGATATCGCGATTTAAGTAGCATTCAATATTGTTTTTTTCTTTAATTTTTGGAACTGTAGACTCCATGGCTTCCAAAACCACCTGCTTAAGGCTCCCAATATAGGAATCACACTCCCCGTTAGAGAGATTTCTATTACTAGGAATGTTCGACGACGAAATGCAATTCCTATATTTTCTGGTGGCGCAACGTTGGAATCGACACCAATCAGTTTGTCTAAAATTTAATTTAGACACTACGTGTCTCGTTGCAAAGCTAAACGACGAGTCTCCAATAAATGTTGTTGGTATTACTATGGCCATGTGATCGCTATCATATGGCAATACAGATATTTTGTTATCGTTAACCGTTTGAATTTGTAATCGTGCGTCCGCGATACAAAGGTCTAAATACGATTTTCCAGAAGGGTAACTAGGTGTAACCGGGCTATATAACTTCATTTTGAATTCAATCTGGTTTTCATTAATAAAACGACGTAAGAGACAACCTCTTCCGTTTTCTTTTAAATCCAACCAGTCCTGATGTTTTGCGTTAAGATCTCCCGCTAAGATATAATAATTGGATAAGCTATCTAATCTTAATTTTTCAAATAATTTCTCAAACTCGGTGTTAAATTCATTTGCAGGAGCTGAGGGAGCGTATGCCGATATCAAATATAGACAATTATTATCCTTTAATGGTAAGGAGATTATTGTTGTCTCCAGACATCCAAAGTTTTTGATGTCACCACGTTCAATAATCTTAAAAGAAAGTGGTTTTCGTACAAGTATTGCTGTACCACCACCTTGTGTCGAATCTCTCCTATCATTGCGGATAATTTCATATTTGTCGAATTGTAGATTATGTCGTTCGTTCAATTTAGTTTCGCTCAAAAACAATACGTCAGGCCTATTCTCCTCAGTAAAACGCAGTAGATCGCTGCGCCTACTTGTGGAGATTATAGAATTGACGTTAAGAGCAATTATTTTGAGGGTTGATATTTTTTTTCTATTCATTTTGGTTAATACAAATGTTGAGGAAGGCATCTACCTTCTCCGAAAGATTTGCAACAATCTTAGTAAGATTGTTTATTTGTGTTTGCAGGCTATCAAACGAAGTCTCATTGGTCGGGTTTTTTTTGTGATTAGGAACAACACCATTTCCAGTCACAGATGCAAAAGAGATGCCTCCTCTTATATGATTATCAATCATGGCCAGTTTTTGAGTATAACGCTGTTGTGTCACCTTTTTTTTCGCTTGAGCAAGCTCTGAAATTTTTTTATAGCTATCACATCCTCGCCAAGATGCAGGGTGGCCAGTTTTCCCACATAAAATGCAGAAAATTTCATCTTTTGGGGCTTCTTTTTGTACCTTGCACTCCCCTGGTAAATGACTGTCTCTACATTTAACGCATCTATATACCATCTTACAGTTTAGAGAAACGTGACCAAATCTTTGGCAACGTCGACATTGGAGTATACCACTCTTTCGGATTTTCTCGAAAGAGATTGCATGACCTTCTATAAACCTAATACTTTTCAGATTGTTGATAGCACTATCTGCAGATAACTGTACCGTTATAAAGGGTAGGAGATTGTTCTCTCGCTTAGATCTCACCGTAGCATACCTGAAAGCACCAACAAAGTTGAGGATAACTTGTCGTTCTTATTAATAAAGATTCAATATCTTTCCAGTATTTATCACCTCACAATATTCATCACTTCATAAAATTATGGGTATTTTCTAATACATGTGCCACTCACATGTACCAACACTAACTTACGAAGTGTATGGTTGTCGTAGTAATCGGTTTCAGAACATGTGTGCGTGTATGTATTAAGAAGTTGTATACCTTTACATTAAACGCAGAATTCGGAGAGTTTAAGTTATCAGTACGTTAGCACACGTCCAGACTATTACACATTTTTTCATAAGAATGATTGAAGCAAAACATTGAAGAACAGTGACTAGAAAAAGGCTTAAGGAACACCTCTTCGATCTTTGCTGAATAGATGCTTTAATTGTTTTTCTACAACTTTTACCACTATATAGTATTTTGCAGTGCATAAAGACTCAAAGATTCAAATTGTTGGATTGTCAAACCTTATGGTCACAGAAGTATAACAAATTTGATCCCAATAAAATTTCAAGTTAAAATCTCATTCAAAAGGGACTGGGATGACGACGCCGCCTCGTGACGAGAAACTTCGACACAATTATTTTTTACTGAGGGCTAAAATATGGAGTGTGGTGTCGGTTCAGAAATCTTTTCTGAGTCTCTAACCATCTCTAGGTCCTTTTATGTATTTCAAGCTGAATTACTTGCAATAAGAAACATGCAAAATGCTCTGAATTTAGCCCGTACCCTCAACCAAGGTCGGCTCTAGTTGGGTTCCAGGACACAGTATTATTGGGCAAACGAACTAGACAGGCAAGGATTAGCCCTTTAAAGCTTAATTGTGGAAGGTGTCAATATTCCCCTTGAAAATTTAAAGGTCAATATGTGCATTTATGTAGGTGTAGGCCCTCCTATAATAAAACTCGAACAACAATCGATGATATATATACCCAGGAAAGAATATCGAACACTGACCAATATATATGAGAACATGCGGCGGGTCTGGGTATGCCTAACAATACCCAGATACTCACTGTCGTGGGGACCAGCAACAATATAAATTAGTCATGCAATTCTTTTGCCCTGTTCTGGCCAAAATGATGGCACAATCGCTTTGGAATAATATTTTTTGCCAACCTTTCTGAACATTCAGAAATGGAGGTTAAGAATTTAAATTCTTATCTCAACACGACGAAATGAATCTTAGACGAAAATCGTTTGCTTTTGTATCATGGTCCCAAACTTTTAAGACCGTGAGCAATTCGACTTCGGTGCTCAGTGTACTTAGGATCACACAGCGTGATTAATTGCATTTGGATGGATACTGCTGGCTTACTAGCTTGGCACAATGTATGTAGTTCCTTTCGGTGCAGAGGATGCGACCTAATCGAGTGAGTGTATTATGATCTGCCTCTTGTCGTTGATATGCTGGGTCCCAACATATACAACACATGTTTCAAATGAAGAAAATATCTAGTTTCAGGAGCTGGAGGTAACCATCATTGATAAAGTGAGCAGACGGAGGCCTTCAAAATCCCGCATTCATATCATGTAACTGCATGACCTTCTGAGGGATCATAGATGTGCTTCGAACAAATCAACAAATAGCCTAACCCAGCATTTTGCAGTCGAACACAAGGCTGGATGATGATCTTCTAAGGGTATGTCCACAAACCCTTCTACTCTAGTTATAGTTTATCAACAGGTCAAACGAGTTATCGTATTAAAACGGGGCTCTCTAGCACTAATTGGTCACCGAGCAAATGTAAGGTCCGTGGCTGCTATTTCTACCTATCAACCTAGAATTAAAAAAAAAACCTTTTATGACGCTTTACCAGTTAAAAGGTCCGTTACGATAATGACATTATTAAAGAGGTTTGGAGATATTTTTTACTAACTTTGAAGGGCTGTATAGAGACGCTCGCACATGAAAAGAAATCGTAAGAATAATTAAATTGGAGTAGTTTGGTCTAAGCACCTAACTTGGTTTCACTTTCTGCGGAGTTTAGTCGAACAATATTCACTCGCACTTTGTTTGAACGTCGTCACTTTTAACCTATTGCAATTTAGGAAGGTATTGCTTCAATTCAATTTTTATAAAATTTAGTTCCATACAAAGTACCTACAAGTTATCGCAAAATCAAATTTTGCACCACAAAACAACAGCAAAAAACATCTTTAACTATTCTCAGATTACATAAGAAAAAACATTTCCATAATGTAAGTCTACTCGCGAATCAGATATTAATGTAATAAACTTTAAATATTTTTTTCTTCTTATGGCAAATTTATTATGTCGGCCGGAAGTTGAAAAGTCACAATCACCTTACAATTCGCATGAATGAAATCCAAAGCAGTCGGAGATAACAAGAGGTTAAGAGTATCTATCTATTTTAAACATTTCAACGTTAAACCAAATCAAAATCTAGATCATGCCTACAATTTGAGTGTCAAACTAAAGATTTATTTAAGTGAAAAATTAAAATTTATGTAAGGTATAGCGATAGCTCTGGTTGCGTATAGAAATGTGTCTATCACAGGGATAACTTTTTTCAAAAACAAAAATGTAATAGATCAAAACAGAAAAGTTGTTCGAAAGCGACATTTCCTTTGGAGGTGGCGAAGTACTTGCAAGTACTTTTTCTAGCTTTTTTTAATAGAACACGTCAAACTGATTTCCCATGTAAAATGTATCAACTCGCACATGAGAGCATGTGCAGTTGATAGTACTAGATTATGGTTTTACTACTCTACTCATGAGTACTTTGCCACATCCAAAGGAAAAAGGCTATTAATGTAGTCGAATAACAAATTGACGAAAGTTACAAGTTTTGTACAAATACTTTTGTGTTGGGGCAAAGAAGACCGAACCTCCGATGGTTTTAAGACCCAGCTATCGCGGATGCCAGAAATCTGGAAGCAGCGTTCTCGGAATCAAGAGGATGGAAGAATGTCTCAGGCAGCGACATTTCATGCATTGGGAGCCGGTAGCCCAAAAAGCAAGTAAGTATAAGATGGTCGAATGTCAATTTGAGAGAAAACCGGTTACCTCCACATTTTTCAAAAATTGGCTAAATATACAAAGATCTATCAAATCTATTCAATTTCAATTCAATGAATTTAATACCTAATTATCAGAAGTGTATAAAAGTACAAACTTTATTTTGTAAAAAGTTCAAAAATGGAGTAAGTTTTTTTTATATCCAAAGACTTCGATATGATAGATTAACAGGAAAAACCATTCTTGGAATTCAGTTTTCTAGTGCGATGTCCTCCGAGTTTTAAGGCCCAACTCAAGTTTGTTTATTATATAACAAAAAACAATTTAAACATAGAACTTAGTTTAAAAAAAAAGATTGTAACTACAAAAATGTATAAGAAGATCTAATACAATAGTAGAAAAGAGTGATCCCTGTATACACGAAAAATAAAGATACTTATACAAAACCACAGCCAATCCCACTTAGATTGACGGTGTGGACGGTCAGTTTAGCCGGTCCGCCTTTATAGCGAGTCGTCACTTTGGGGTAATAGTCATGCAAAATTAGCATAAAAAAAAACATAGTAAATACTCATATGTGGCACGTGGTTTACTACTTGTTAATGTGTTTCACAACAAAGAGAATAATAAAGGATTGAGTTGCCAGCGAGCAGCGAGTTCCAAGCAAGCGAGCTTATATGAAGGAATTAACAAAAACGACACCGAGAACGATTTACAATTTCCTGTTGTTGTGGAACTCAACTCCGGAAAGAATAAAGGAAGCTGATGACTATGAGGCTGAAGGTATTCCATTGAAATAAGCAAAACAAATACAAAAAAAAAATAATAATTGCAGACGCAGAGGGACGACCATATAGTCAGCCAGCGGCGGCGCGGCGGCAGTGCGAGATACCAGCAGGAAAAAAGACGATGATGAATTCCCCCTGCAGTGCTAAATACAAATGCATTTTATAGTCATAACAAATTATCAACATAATGGGAGGTTTTGCAATTACACAAGGCAGTTGGACTTAATTCGAAAATTAAATTAATTGTAAGGACGACGCAAGTCAACCGAATTATAGCACCAGTCTACAAAGTATAACCTTTTAGACGAGTTTTGTAAAGACCAACTAGTTTAGCTTTTTCAAAGGTTTTTCATGTCCTACACTCGAATCAGGTCCCAGAATTGCTTTATTGGATCAATTTTATTTTTTTTTAATATTCGTTTAAAATACCTTTTTTCAGATAAACTTATTAACTCATTTTTTTAAGTCTCCATTTATGTTTGAAGAAGGGACTGCAACTGTTGAGATCTATGCAGAAACTTCGAGTTCCAAATATTGGCTAAGCTGATCAAGCACAAGCACCTCGGAGACTCTTCAGTTTTAGTGCTCCCTGAGACATACTACCCAAAAAAAACCGTAAGTCTGCTATTACACGACGATTTCAGTCATGAAATTTTTTTTATACTTAAGGAGTATGAAGAAGAAAAAACATTTGACTTTCGCACTCATTTAATTTCTAAAAAAGTTATGACACAAAACTCACCGTATACGAGTAATAGCAGACTTTCTGATTAACTAACAGATCCCCTAAGTTGAGCAGGGCTTCCCTACATCGTGAGTACAATTTCAAAGGCTTGAGATTTAAAAGACATGGTATTAGGACATTTTCGCTGAACATGTTTGAATTTATGCAGAACTTATAATTAGAGCAGAACCTTAAAATTTGGCGGAATGGTAGGACTTGAGGACTTGTAATGCTTGCAAAAGGAAAAATTGAAAGTTTGCGATTTTTCATTTGGGATGTTACTTACTACTTCAGAATTGTTGTCAGTTATATGGAAGACTTGAAAAATTTGTAGAATCATAAAATTTATGGTAGAGTAGAGAAAGTTGTTATGGAATGATTAGGTACCAACTTAAATTTGGCAGATTTATGTCGTTTTCGATTGGATTCCATGCCTATCGAATATGGAAAGTTTAGAGTAGAAGCTTTTCCATATCCGATAGGAATGGAAAAATTCTCAAATCCAATCGAAAGGTTAGGTTAAGTTAATGGGCTGATAGTTGATCTTGTTACCGTCGCATATAGATCAATGTATATCCATTGTGATGCCCTATGGATTGTAACCCCCATTAAAAGAAACCTATGATAAATTCCAAAACAATCAAGCCCGTAGCGTTGATGTTGATGAGTTTCAGCAGGCTATAGCCTGAAAAGTCAGTGGGTATTTCTAAGTCATTGAAAAAATGTCTGTCGTTACAAAATCACCTGGTTGAAGAGTGGACGATGCTTTTTTAAGGGTGTGGTCGTTTTTTACTCTCACTTAAATCATCCCTCCACCAGGCCCGTAGCAGCAGTGGATCCATGCAACGTCTAGTGGATGAGTTTGATAGGTCAGTTGTTGGTGTATTTGTCCGTTCGTTTGGTTAGGATCGCTACACAATCACTTGGTCAGGGAAAGAACGTTGTCTTTTGAGGGTGTGATCCTTCCTGTATCCCCACTTGAGAAATCATCCTTCTACCAGGCCCGTAGAAGTAGTGGCTTCATGCAACGTCTGATGAATGAGATTGATAGGTCAGTGGTTGGTGTATGTCCCCGTTTGTTTTTGGTTGGAGAAGTTTCCAATTTCGTGGTAGGGTGGTTTCAAAGTTTCGAGCTATTTGGTAGTGTTAAAGAATTTCAATCTGAACTGAACTCCAATCGAAAACAAATTTTTTTATGGCAACTACAATACACTACTTACATTTAACTAGCTATGCTAGTTAAGGGCCATTTAATTTGCTAATTCGAAACTTAAATTTTTAAATTCAACAATAAGGTTATATGTACATATATGTTTACACTGGTGAAAAATTAGAACATAAGCTATTAAGATGAACATAAATATTTAAGTTTCGTTTCAGCAAACGGCTGTAAGAGCACTTTGGTCATAATTAACTGTCACATATGCTCTTATGTTGAACTTAAATAAGTAAGTTTTAGTTTTGTTCCTGCAAATGGCCCTAAATTAATTTTTAATTTTTGACGACAAATTGAAATGAGTTCTAAAATTCCATTTTTCAATATAATATATGTACATAATATGTCCGTTCATACATTTAATAGTTTATGTTTCTGTATGATAGTTTCATTGATTTCTTCATCAATTACACACGTCAAAAAAGCACTGTTTCACATAAATCTATACCCCATACGCAAACCCCTCATCACAATTGGCATTGCCAGTTATTACCTTAAATAGCCCTGACAATTACTTAATTTTCCCAAGTCAAATCAATAACCGAGTAGGAGGTGGACTAAGCTGGCCTGCTGATGCAGAGACTATAATGTCTGTATCCTACATACATATAAGCCGACCCATAAGAAATCTCGCCATAAAAAGAAATATCGACAGTCTACGTCGGTTTTAATTGTTTGCGCGAGTTGTGTGTGCCGCTGGTGGTGGTGCGCGTTGGCTGGCTCTTGCTGGTCGATCGATTCAATACTATACCCTCAGAATCTATCCTTTTGGACATGGCGCAGACAGTCACACAACGACTCCAATGGCCAGGTTGCACAAGAGATCCCCATACGCGGAGACCTCTATATTCTACCCACATAGTTTGCAGTTAGCTGCCACAAGAACTCTATTATAGTTTTTATTGATTCGATTACACAATTGCTTCCATTTATTATGACACACAGTGAAATTGAGCGATTAAAAGGGCCCCTTTTCTATCATATAGCGCGATGACCTTCTATAGAATTATAAATTTCCCATTCCCATATACAGTGAGCACAACAAAAAAAATAAACTCTCAATTTTCTTTAACCCAGACCTCAAAAAAGCGACACAAAAAGAAGATTCATCATCGTACATTTTTGTGACGTTTTTATCTTCAAAGCCAAAACAAGTCAGACGCTCCAAGGGGCACATCGCAGCATGATAGTGGTGCGTTTTATAAGAAAAAAAGGAATAAATGGCATAAAATATAAATCAATAGATCGAACTGATTATTTTATATTGATCTTGGTTTCATGTCAAAATAATTTTTGACTTTGTTTTTAGCAAATTGTCTTATTTGAATGAAATCTTGTGTGACTTCAATTAAAAGATTGCACTCATTAACTTCACTTGGAGACCGCGACATCAAATTTTGCACTCACAAAGCATTTCTTTTTGAAGTGATTGCATTCATTTGTTCCTCCATTGGTTTTACAGCAATGAATTGAATACAATCTTCTGTGAATCAAATCATTCTTTGCATTCTTTTTCCATTTTTTTCATTAAGTTGCATTCTTTTTCAGGGTTTGTTTCGATGTTGAACCCGAGCTTACCCTGGAACAAGTTTGTAATTTAATTCAGATCCCGACTTAACTCGAAATTAACTCATCAAATTAAATGAGAGAGATGTTTCTAGCAGGGTTTGATTAACATCTATTAATTTTGATTTTTGGCAGCTGACAGCCCACTCAAAAACTACTTCTGAATTAACTCGGACTTAGTTTATTTGAAAAATTAACTAACTTTTAATTAGCGCTACGTTTTCTTAAACCAAATGAAGTAATTTCGTTAAAAAAATTCGAAATTCAATACGAACTCATCTCATTTCTCATACAAATTCAGATTTTGAGATAATTACAACCAAATTTGCACAAAATTAGTTTGGAAATTTAGTCGAAACCTAACGAACACACCCAAGTGGGCTCAGTTTGAAGAGCTCTGAAAATACTTTGTATGAATATGTTAAAGCAGGAACAAGTAACAACAACAAAAAGCGATTAACAGCCAGCTGAAGTTCAAAAATGAAGTGGTTCGGTTCGGTTCCAATGAAAGTACTGAAAATCCCAGTATAAGAACTGATAGATTAGATGGTAGACGTTTAAAGCTTAATAGAGGTTCAACGATGGTTGAAGCATGTAATGGGTTATTATCACATGCTAGAACCATTATTGAACCTCTGTTAATCCACCGAAATCGGCGAGTTAAAATTATTGAACCACAGATAAATTTGAGCCACGTTTGTGTACAACTGGGCCTTAGTTTAAAGGTTAACCTGAGTTTATTCCCTTAACATATTTTTGTGACAGTTTGAATCTTGATTTGACTTCGAATTAACTCAAGAAATCTGGTAATTTAACTAAAGGTCCGTAAGGGCCAAACTGGCCAGTTCAGGATTACCTATGAGTTAAATCAGAGCCAGCTAATTCTGAAAATAAATTTACCCCGAGTTAACTTAGGAACAGTTTTTCAGTTGTGAATAAACTTTATCTTCAACCACAACAATAGAAATCGCACTGTCATTACTTTCAATATCGAAATCGAGATGGCGCTACTACGGAAAAGTACTTCAATTTGCTGCTGAGTTAACTCATCAACTCACAGAGATAGCATTAGGATTTCGATTGACTGAAAAACACGTTTCTGGAGTAAACTCAGGTTTAACCTCAACACTAGGATGATGTTACACTGAAAACCCGGCTCTTAGTCCCAGTTAAAACAGATTTTTGGCAACAGAAATTCAAACTTAATCCCCTATTGAAAAACTATCTATTTCTGAGCAAACTCGTGTTGTATTAATTTGCAAGATTAACTTACTCCAATTTAACTCCGAGTAAACTCAGCACTGGTCCTAAATAAGCGTAGTAAAAATGGGCCCAAAAATGTCTCCTGATGGGTGAACAAACCTTTGTACAATCTTAGGTATACATTGATCGATTATTATTTTGTTCACTTTAAATTTATTGTTCCTACTGTTTGACGGCGCAACTCTGGGCGTTCGTTGATGTTTTTTTTATACTATGTTTGGTGCTGCTACAGGAAGCACTACAATGTTTGCGTGCGTACGCGATCATAATTAAATTTTGTGCAACGTTTTGCGCCGAGAATGTGTGATCGTTCTTCACAGAAAGAAGGAAGCTTCAAGTTATCGTCTGTATAGCAAGCTGCTGATAATTTTAACTTCTCATACATGCCTAAGGGGGGCTATTTTGTTCTTCATTTTTTTTTTAATTTAAAGTGGAATGCTATGTAATATTATTTCTTCGGAACAAATTGTGTGCGTTGCCAATAAAAATTAATAAATAAAACAAACATTTGCAGCAAAATTGTTATAAACTGACAGTTGATTCATTTTATGTATTTGTTTGGGTATAAAGAACATTGACATTCATGGGGGTAAGCGCGTTGTGGAGACTTACATATTTGGGGTCTCAATTCGGTGGTGTGTGAGTTGTTAGTTTTTTTTTTTATTTATTGAAGGAAATAACCTGAGTTTTGAAAGTTAATTGTGAGGGAGTTGACTTGGCTTGGAATTTAAGTAGACTTTGACGCTTTGTTTAGAAATTAGGTCGTTGGTTATCAGAATTGGAGGTTGGTGTCACACTGATAGTGAGAACTTATAGGAGAGTATTATCAATTTTTTAATCAAGTTGCATCAGAACTAGGGTAGATTAAAAATATTTAATATTTTAATAGGTAATCATTATCAAAAAAAAAACTGAATTTTATTTCATTATTGATTTCGAATAAAAAAATCTTCCTTTTCGACATAATTTTGTCGTGTTCGCTTTTAAATACTTTAAAATCGATTTTTACATCAATATTTATAAGTGGGTGATAAGTTTGGAAAAAGTGAGTGACAGTCAAGCGTAAAATTCTCTGCAGAATTTGACTTAAAATGAGAATAAATATGATCTGAAATCTGAATTCTCTAACAAGGGCAACAAAAAGCTTCAATCTCTTTTCTTTCATTTGATTCTGTAAAAGACCAACCGAAAAGGATTTATTTAATAAAATTTGACAGTCGAATCTAAAGACAATTTGGATGTGATATAAGTTCCCACCATTTGAATTTAAGATTTTTTTCAAATATTACCTACGGTTGAATATCTATGCTGTTTTCCTTTCAAAAATAATAATTGTCTTCTAATGTCAAACAATCTTTAAGGTCCGACAATTTTACAAAACAAAATATTCAATTCATTCATTAATATTATGTACGAGTATTAATTCCTTCTATTTGTCAAATTCTAAATGGAATATTTATCAAATGCATAGTTCAATACCACGTGCATTTAATTGATTTATACATCTAATTGCATGTTTGTTATTTTTCCTTATAAAAATAAAACAGGTGGTATGGTGCAGTATTATGTTTTTAACGAACATATAAGCTCATATAAAAGCGCGGCCGACTGTTTCAAGCCCACTGGTTGTCATAATAACAAAATGCTATTGGAATTTTTCAGCTTGTAGGAAAGCCATTAGTAAGTATAGTAGTGTTGCTGGTGTAGCGGTCGGTAGCGGAGAATATTGGGTGGGTAATTATTTCCCTATTCACAGGCTTTTAGCAAATTAAATATACGAGTGTAAACTATTAAAAATTATTCATTCCTTTTATATTGATCAACAACTGCAATGCAATGTTTAATTTTTTTTTTTAACATTGAACTTCAAAGACTGTGATTTGAATCCCTAAAACCGGGTTGGTTACTAAATTATTGAAAATTCATTTCTTGGTGCGGAATGCACCAAAAGCTTCAGAAGCTTCAGCTTCAATTTTAATTAATTATGAGACCATTTCATTGTAAAATGTGAAACCTTTTCATTTTGCATGCATCTTGTATTGGCTTTTTAGGATTGTAGAATACATTTATCATTAAACGATATAATACGAGTACACTTATGGAGGAATTTTTTTTAAATTTTTAACACGCAACATTTTCGTTTGATTTTCTGAGAAGAAATTCGAATTTTTGTCTAAACTTAGTGTGTTTCTGAAATTGTGACTGTGGGACACCCTGTTTAAAAACTTCTCACCAAAACGATACAAACAATTAATTATTTTATTAATCTGAGTTTATTTCATGGAAAATATTTCAATTTCAAATATTGATGTGTACATTCTCCTTTAAAAACATTTGAAGAAAAAAGTCTGAACCAGATACATCAGGTAATTTCAAAGTTTTGTTTTTGAGTTGACATGGATTAGAAAATTCACGGTCTCACGAGTGGTAAGGAAAGTCGCATCGCCTTTGCTTTGCTAAGACCAAGTGTAAAATCTCCCAAGCCTACGTACTAAGTATAAGAAAAACTAAACAATCAGAAATATTAATAAATAAAAAAATGTTGAACATAGAAAACGAACTTTCGGCCCAACCTGTACAACGATAAAGTTCAATTAAATTTTCAGGGGGGCAGTTATACATTCTGATGCTTCACATCCATTTAAGATTTCAATATTAAAAGAGTGCCAAGGAAAAAATTCTCACTTTCGCACTAATTTATTTATGAAAAGAGTCCGGACTCAATCTTGACTTGTTCAAACTTTTGCTTGTGCTTAATTAGATATTCCAGATATTCCGTAAGGAAAAAAATATGAGCATGAGAGACTTTAACTGTTTTAAAATATTTTTGGAACTTTTTGATTCTCTCAAGCGATAAACTAGAAACGAAAATTTGCAAACGGTCGACTATAAGGCATTTGTGAACCTAAGTCGACTTAGCAACTTGAAGGAAAAAATATATAGCCTTTCTGATCTCTGGCTTCGCTACCCTTATTGATATTTCAGACAATAATTTACAACAACTCGAATTTTGACAGATTTCACAATGTTTTCGAAAATGTGAAGTGACTGATACCGCTATAGATGTGATATGGAGTATTTATCGCTGGATTCAAAAACATAATTTTCTGGTTCGGGTAGTTTCTTCCTAATTTTAAATAATTCATGTTCTTAGTGCACGTTTCAAAATTTTGAATGCTAAAAATAAACATAGAACGTAGCACAAAAAAAGGTTGGAAAACACTGGCCTAAACCAATGATGTGATCTTTTTCAAATTTTGAATTTTTTTGAAGGCTTTTTGGTAATCCTCCAGAGGAAAAATTGAAATTTTTTTAGCTCCAAAATTAACGGTATCTTCTTGCCATGCAACTGTTAAGTAAAATCTTATTTTTCTCAAAAACAGCTTAAGAGATACCGAAAACGGTACCTGGCATATATTTTTTTCTGTAATTACTTCCACATTCCAAAAGTTTTTATGTATCAAGTAACTTGAAAAGAGCAAGAACGTGCGATGCAGTCGTGCATTTTATTTCTTCTAAGTACACATTGATTAATGCCTTATCCAATTTCAAAATATGACATTTTTGTTCTTAAAAAAGCATTGGTATTTGAAGCATTCAAAAATAGATAATTATGTCAGCACTAATTAGAAAAAAAAGTATTAAGATAATTTTGAAAAAAAAAAAATAAAACCGTACTCATTTCTAATATTTTTGAAATAACTTAATATAATTGTCAGCATAGATAAGAACCCTATACAAGATAATATTATCGAAGCAACGTCATTGATAAATAAGAATATTAAAGTAGTGGACCTTAAGGTACGTTAACCTTATAGTCCAAGTTAATTTAGTCAAAAATCTATAAATTTTTTTCAATACCGCTGAATTTAGTAAAAACGATTGTATAAAAATACTACACATGAGTGATTCTCAGCAAACTGATACTTCTATGTCCAACGTCCATTTTAGGTATTTACTAAGTATTTTATCCACTTTTAACAACTGTATTAGTTGTAAAAGTAAGGTTGTAAGTAAGGAAGTAAAGTAAAATATATTTTTGTTGTCGAATGAAGTACATATATTGCCGATTTTCGAACCACCCTAAAAGGATTTGCAAGCTCCAAAATCCACATGATTATGTTTTTACCTTAGCGTCGAAGTATTAAGTCATGTTAGGACAAACAGACATACAGAAACATCGAGGCCGTTGTTTTTCGTCTTTGCTATCACCGCAATGCTGATTTAAATCTTGAGTCATTTTCCAAGAATTCGAATCTTCCCCATAAACACAAATGACACCGCAAAATAAACCATAATATTCTTCTTTTTTTTTGATTGATAACAAACAATTTGTGCTGCTTTTTCATTGTTTGAATATAGTCTGTAGTACGGTTTATTATGAAAAGATAAACGAGATAATTTCTCACTCAATTCAAATTCAACTTCATATTTATGGAAGTGACAAACTGTTTACCATTTCGTTATCTGTTCTTCCAACATATGTTTAACACACTTTCAAAAAAAAATTCCAATCGACAAGACAAAACAATCTACTATAGTCATATCAGAGCCTTTTTCATTCCTCAAAACAAAATGTTTCAAACATTATTACCTGCACTTCATTCTTGTGTTATTCAAACAAATTAAAAACAAAAGCAATAGGAAAAGGAAAAAAAATCTTAGCGCCACAATTGTAATTCGATACAAATTCTAACTCAAAACAATCTCGTCAAAGAGTCCAATTAGAAACGGTTCAATCCGGGTTTTTTTTTCTACCTATATATGCGCGTCCACTTTGTTTTTAACACTCTATAGGTTAGGTAGATACCTCTTTTATCGGATTAAGGTGGTAATTGATTCGTGTAAATCATTGATGGGACGATTACATATAAATGTACATATAGCAAACGGTACCACCAAAGATGATAGCGCCAGCCAATAAATCAATTGATTCAACAGATTTGTGTGTATGGAGCTGATGGTGGAAAATTCAAAACGACTTGAGATATCAAATTACAAATTCCTACACTTGTTGCATGAGAAAAGAACATATTTGTCTAACCTAGTTCCAAAGAATAACCGACAAGCGACGACATCCATTGAGTTCGGGTTTGGAGAGTGCGTGAGCTACCATCTAACCATCTGCCCACAGAGTATAACATCAAGAACATTGCCAGACAAAATGACGATATCCGGCATTTAATTTGCGCCAATCATTTAAGCTGCAATCACACTTAAGCCACGCGTTACTTTAAGAGTCAGTCGAATCGAGAAGAGGCGGTCGACAACAACAACAAAAAAAAAAACATAACGAAAACCAAAGAAACCAAAAACGCTCTGACCAGAACATCACATCCGAAACCAAAACTCCTGCTTTCATGTTGTCATCGTCTTGTGGTAACGAGCAGCTATAAGTAACATCGTCATCATCATCACTCATTGATTCATTCATTCACTCATTCATGCAATTCATTCAACAGAGAGTTTAGACAAGGTTAAGGCTGCCCAGGCGTTCTCTTTTACAAAAAGATAAAGTTCCCTTTTCAAAAATATTATTGGCCTTCGTGGAATAGTTATAACTTAATGTTTAGCTTGGTAATAACACAATTCAGTTTTTATTTCATTCAACATTTTGATTTCATTTTTTTCATTCAAAAGCTATTTTGTTTGCTGAATTTTCAAATTCTTTTACAAAAACAAACATTCCTTAATCAAACATGCACAGGTTTGTGGTGGCAAAATATTTTGTATGGTTTCAAAGTTAAGAATTTAGAAAACCAACATATTTTCAAGTTTTGTTACATCAAACCTAAGCCCTGTTACACGGCACATATTTACATTGCATTTGAAGTATCGTATAGATTCAAAAAGGTAGAAGTCGAATATTTTTTTAAACATAAAGAAATTGCACTGAGTCATCTGTGGCCAATTTTAGCTCACATACATTGTATGTGATGTATGTGTCGTGAAATAGGCACCTGGTAACCCTAAACGCGAAACGTTGGCGTCAATTTATCTTTCTGATGTATATTCCTTCTGTGGGGAGCTGCTGCTGATCTCATGGAGCGTCCTCCGTGTCCGCGTCAGCGTTTGTCTGGTATTCTGGTTCATGTCCACCCCATGTGGTTGGGCTGCTCCGTCCATTTTTTTTTTCGTCTGATAGTTGTATGTGAACGACCAAAGTGTAATTATACTCCTTAGCAAACATGCAATCTAATTTGGCTCTGGGATTGGTTTCGGACTGTTACTGGCATTGGGATTAAGAAAAAAGGAAATCCACGACTTTTTGATGGATCAATTTTTTTTTTGCTGGATTTCGGGAAAAAGTGATTTGGCTGAGTGTAATATTGTCTTATTGTCTGTTTGTTTTGTTGTGTTCCTTACAATACAACTGGAACGAACATTTTTGTTTGTGCCGGCGAGTTCAATGAACTAATTCTTGACTTATCCCCGACGACGGCGGCGACGACCACCAAAACATTATATAATCAAGCTCAATATTATGGTTTTTTTTTATTTTGTTAAATGGCGCCCAACAGTCAAATGATATACCGAAATACCGATACGCCTGCCAAAAGGATGATGGATTAATGGCCCCTCTTTTGTTCTATTCGTTCTCAAGTTTAAACAAAAAGGTATTTTTCCATTGAAAGTAAGTAGAGTACAAAAACTTGCCGCCAGCCCTTGACATTTGTTACCTTCACTGAAATGCATGAGCATGAGCATTCCAATGATGTGTGATGGGTGAGATATTTTCGGAATTGTATGTATATGTGTTTTTGAAATGGCGACAAATATTTCAATGTCTTCTCCACACACATTTAAATGAAGACAAATTAAACTCAGCTCTAATGCATGGCAGCAAAACTAAATACCAAATGAAGCAAAAATAAATTTAACCAGATTCTTTTGGGTAAATGCATTTTAGAATCGTGCATTAGACAAAAAGTTATTCTTCTTGAGTATTTCTGTATATTTTCAAAAGTTTAAAATAAGATATTTTTGTTGCTTTTTGCAGGTGTTTCCTTTTTTTCTTCGGATTAAGGGAAATAACTTGGAGGATTAATTACTTTGCGGCGTGATGATGAAGACAAAGATGTCGAGTGATTTGGAGAGCAAAAAAATAAACAAAATGGGTTGTGATTGAACGTGCTCACGCATTTGTTAATGAGCTCATGCATTGCAAGCCAAGGTGAAAGGTTTGCTGGACATTTACTTTCAACTAAACGAGATCATTAAGGTTTATTTATGTTTTTTTTTATTACTTTATGAAGATCATTTAAAAGTGAGATCGAATCTTAAAACTGTCAATGAGTTTGGAAAGTGTCAAGAAAACAAAGAAGCTTTTCTCAGTGATTAATTTCAGTTTCACTATCAGGAGCTTATGGAAACTTTCACTTTTCTTTTAATTGATTTAGAAATATGCTAGGTATAAGACCGAATTCTTTATGTGAGTGTTTCAGTAAAAATTTTACGTGTTTGCCTACGCATGTAGGTGGCAATCTTGATTTAATGCAAAAATACACCGACAAAAACCACTTTTTGGGCTTAATTAAGGTTGCAGCCAGTTGAGAGTATGAAACTCATATTTTTAAAATAGAGGAAAGTCCAGCCACAATAATATTTAGGCAGAGATAAATTAATTAAAACTTGAACCTGATGAAATTGTTCACAATTCAGCTACAGACTGTGTTTCAGCTGCCTTCGGATAGATTTTTATATAGAAGCAGGGTTGCTAGGTGCTTCCCCTCGTTGCTTTTGTATAAAGGGAAGTCTGGTGAAACAAGTTCTTATTGAAGCAATAGAAACTGTTGCTTCTATTAACGAGTAAAAACAACTGATTTGCTACTTAAAGGGTTGTCATAAACATTTGTTTCTTTAACTCTTGAAATCATTTGAAGACCTTTCAAGTATGTAATCAATTTTGTACATTATTCGCAGTTTTTTTTATTTTTCCCGAAATGAAAATGTTGGATGAAAAATGTTTTTACTAGTTCGTGGTCAAGTATGGGCGATCATTTAAATGTGGCAACCCTGTATTTTTATTTTCAGGACAATTTTTTCCTTTTTCAATTCAAACCTCGTGATTCAAATAGGGTTTCCAAGACCATGGGACCATTAAAACTAATATAGCATTATCTTTTTCGATCCTTATCGATGAGCTCTACTCTTTACTGTTTGAGTTTGGTTAAAAATCTAAAACTACATGACCTTTAATTGTGGTTACAAATATCAATTAGAAATATTCCGCTTTTCCAGAATTTTCTAGGCAACCTTGCGATCCGGGACCTTAGCACCTCACATGAGGGATAGTCGGAATAATATGACCTCTTAAAGGTCACTTTCATACGAAATCCCGCAAATCAAAAACCCCATAACAATGAAATCTCGCAAATTAAGCAACCAGCGTTTCGTAATCTCGCATTTAACAATTTCAAATTTACATCTCGCTCGAAACAATGTCACAAATATCAATCAAAACCTCACAATTTAAAATCCAAACTTCCCAAATAAAAATTTTGTAAATTTAAATCTCGCAGCAATATCACTCTCAGTTTTGCACTCAATTAATAAAGGAACTCGAAAATAAAAAAAAAAACTTTTCTTTGGCTTGTGTTATTTTGTGATTTTCCGAGAAAAAAAATAATTAAAAATTGACCGACAAATACTGAATATAAAATGACTCTTCTTTTTCTAGTTCTTAACAATCAGTCTTATTGTGAGTTTCACATATGGAAAATATTTCACCCGAAAAATGCTTATTTATTAGCTATTATGAGTTTCGTCCGAACTTCTCTTGGCCTAAAATAAACAAATAATTTGCCCAAAAAGGCACCAGTACCCTCTGTTTTTCTCCGTAAACAATAACTTACAATTTAAGTTCTTAGTTACGATACATTTCACGCGAAATGAGTGCTCAAGAAAGTTTTCAAGGGAGTTTTCATTTTTCCGATGAAACTCATAGTAGTCAAAAAGTGAAATGTTAATTTTTCCTGGTGGAATGTTGTTCACGTGAAACTCACAATAAGACTAAATAATTTCAACATACATTTTACCAAGGCACTCAATTTATTTTACAGAAGTAAGGAAATCTCACGTGAAATTTTTATTTTCGAGATTTTGATTACAAACATTTATCTATACTTACGCAATTAAATTTTTTAAGGATTTAATTTGCAAGATTTACTTTTCGTGATTTTGTAATTGCGAGATTATTAAAAGCGGGATTTTGTTATTGCGAGATTATGAAAAGCGAGATTTCGCAATTGCGAAATTTCGTAATGCCAGATTTCAGTTTGCGAGATTTATTTCCTAACTTTTTAATTATTGAGTCCATGATTTTTGGAAATCTTGTCCAAAAAACAAAAACTTACAACACCGACGCTGCCTATTTTATTCTTTTGTCTAGTTTAAATTATTTTTGTTGGGTGTCTGACCTGATTGTCTTAGATATTCTAATATACTCAAATCAAAGTCAAAAGGCATTTTATAAACAACCTTTTGCCATCAATGACATAATCCCAATCGTTTTCAACAAATCCACTTAGTTCAAAAGATTTAACATTTTCATGTGTTTTCAAATCTCACCACCATCTGTCGTTTCACTACTACAAATAGCATTAAAACGTCAAATCTATATATTTTCTTTCGTACCTATCGTAAAATTGATATTCATCTGCTGAATAAATTGTAACCGAATTCGGAAGTCCACTCAAAATTCAAATTAATAAAAAAAAACATAACATTATATTTTAATCACGTCCCGCGATCATTTCCATCATGCCTTCAAACACAAAATTAATAACTTTCTTGAATCAGTTAAATGGCTATTTTTAGGTTAAAGAATTGAACAAAAAATATATTCATATTGTTGGTAATATGGAAATCATCTACATAGTCATAAGTCCATACTTATTTAATCTCTTAACTCTGACATCGTCATCATCGATCGGGGTGAATGTACAATTTAAAAAAAATGAAAAATCTAAAAATGAAACATCTATTCCCAGAATTTTAACACTCCCCGGTTTTGTTGTTATTCATTCACTCCCACAAGATGAGCTGATAGATGCAGTCCAGGAAGCAAAAAAACATCACAATTGATTTTAAATTATTAGAAGATGCATAGGGAGGTTTTCTGAACACACAACATTTTTAATAAATGAACTTCGTTCTTATAAAAATAATAAACAATACTCGTATGTGGGCCGATGACGGCCGACGACGCCCTTCTGATATTTCTGTCAAGGGTGAAATTAATGAAACATAAAATCGAAATAATCATTATCATACAAATTCGAAGATTCGAAAAATTCAAGGCCAAACAATCAGATTCAGAAATCATTAATTTATAATACTTAATAAAAATCAGGTGCGAAGTAGCCGGTATAATCTTCCTTGGTAAAGGTCAAACTTAAATAGTTGGTACCAAGCCGCAGAGGTAACCACTGAATGAAACGAATTAAAAGGCGTAATTTTTCTTAATGGAAAGACGCTTAAGTAAAACACTTTACACAAATTAACTCCAACAATGGATTTCCCACAAAAAAAAAAACAATCAACAAAAATCCATGAGAACAGCAGAGTTAAAGAGAGGAAGAAAAAAACATGCTCGTTAAGATATTTAAGTTTTCTATCAAATTGGCTTTGTTTTCCATGTGATTGTTGTCAAAACCGCATGCGCACATGTTAACACATTTCAATTAGTTTGCCGCACTATGGCTGTGCCACATGGAACAACTTTGCTGCTTTCTGTCTCTATTACCATGAGCTTTCGATTTCAATGACAACTTAACACAAATACGTTGATACAATCATACTCGTAGACAGCAGCAATAATTGGTTTTGTTTAATAAATGTTATTCTATCTTGTTGTCGCTTGCGGAAGATAATTTGGTTGACAGTTTTTAATTCATTCCAAGATTGGGTTTTACGGTTGCTGCGCTATGATCTATATGAATGACATTGAAATTGAGCAGCGCCGGCGGCGTTGATAAGAGTCTAACATACATCAATTTTTATAGCTAGGTACCTAAACTTGTTAATTAATGAATTTGAAACTAAGATAGATGTTCGACATTTTAGAAATTTCATTAAATATAGAGACATGCATGATGTAGAGGAGTTTTGACTAACCCTACAATGGTTATAAACAGAACGAAAGTTAGGAAAATAGGGAGGGTTTTGAAAGTAGATACCTATGCACATTAGTTTTGAAGTTCTGAGTATCAAAATGAAAGGGAAAAATAGAGCAGGGAAAAGAATTTCACATTCGTGTTGTTTTCGACAATATCTTATTTGTTCTTGAGAGTACTATTCCAGTCAAATAGCATTTTTACTTTACACATTTTGGGGTAATTTTGAGTTTGCCCCTCTTTTATGTTCTCGGGGCACTGAATCCGCATCTAAACGACTAAAATTTCGTGACGAAAAATTAAGCAAAAATGCATTTTTGGGAGTTTTTCACAAATGGCTCGAAAACTACAAATTGTTCGAAAATTACATCAATGTACCATTGAAAGTACACACAATTTCCAATTAATCTCTGTTTAAGGTTTTTTTTTCTGCGACACTTCATTTGGACTCAAGTTCTAGTTAAAATTGAAGTATTTTACTGTTTTCGAAAAGTCACTCCAAAGCACAAAGTGTACGTCACTACTTAATGTGAAAACATGTCTAAAACATGAACCAAGATATACTTTTCTGATGGTCTTTGATGCGCTGAGTTCGAATCTGGCCTTGAAATTGCTCTAGCACGTCCCATTTGAGATATTCGAATCTTACATACAAAAATTAAAACCCACAAAATCCTAAAGCCTTTTCAAGCACAAATTGACTGGAATTCCGAAATTATGTTAAAGAGTAAATTGATGTGCATTCTTGGAAGTGCGAGTATTACGGTGAAATTGATTTAAGCTGGCTAGTGTCAACAACAGCCAAAAAAAGTCTGTCCGACCATTGACATTGAGATCGTATAGAGGACAGTCTTACCTTTCATTTGATACATGGGTAGGTGGTTTCTGCTTTAGCGACATCAAAAATTATTGTGTTTTTGATTTATGACTACACGGCCGGCGTAATATTATGTCTGTTCGTGTACTTCCAAAAAATAACAATTTTGTATATGAACTTTGACAGAACTTTAGGCTAAATTTGTAGAAATTCGTAATTTTTAGAAATTCGCCAACAGACATTTTGTTTACGCAAACTGCAAAACTTCATAAACGAATTCATTTTTTTTTCAAAACAAATATGAGTTTTCAGAACGGATTCATCGCTCAAACTGATCTTGTCTAAGCGTTCGTCAGAAAAAGTAGCGGACAGGGACAAATATTTTGAATAAGGTATTTGAATAAAGGTGTTTATGTGAAATCGGAAGAATATTGCAGAGCATTGATTCGTCAAATAATCACACTTTAAATGTACAGGTTCCTAAAGTAAGACTAATATCGTTTTAATAGTGAGAAAGGCGAAAGAACGCAGAAGTTTAATTACCAAAATATAGTCGCCTTAATTTCGCTTTAGTAAAACAATAATCGTAATAAGAGGGTGACGTGATAGGCTAATTGCTTCACAATAAAAACTTTGTACTTGCTGTTAAAAACTGCATATACAGACTTTTGTACAAAAATATAAAATATCGAATTTAAAAAAAATATTAAAGGAGTCTACCAACGTCGGAAGTAGACCTTATTTTTCCAGGGAAATATAGAAAATAAACAATATCGAGAAAAGGTAGACAAAGAAAACACGTAAAACCAATGCTTTGTTCAACGACGTAATTAGACATTAGAGGCTTAATTAAAGGCATAACCGATAACCCCTATTATTCAAATACTATCAAAAGCTGTTTTTTTCTTTTAGCTATAAGCTTTTTTCTTCATTATTTACCCTTTGTTTCCCTAACAAAAGATTAAAATCAATATCGAAAGCAGTTTCTCTATCAATAATCAATCTGAAAACGACAACTTTACCACACTTACAATATACACACACAATTTTTTAATTTTTAAGATCATTATAACAAATAAACATTGTTTATAAATACTTAAGCTTCTCATTTAGCAATTCAAATGGAATAATGACGCTATCGCGCACCTCCCATTAATGAATCATCTTAATAAACAAAATGAAAATAAAAAGCCAGCAAACGCGTGACTCTACAACATTTTTCGGAATTAAATAATAATAATCTCACTCTCAGCTCGCGACATGTGTTTTTTTTATTATTTTTGGTTTTTTCGGTTTGTTTTAGCCATTTTTGTTTGTTTTTATTTTGTTACGAATAAAGCACACGCGAATCGATTAAACAAATAATGAAAATCAAACAAGAGAAATCGCCACACTGCAAGTTACAGTCTCATAGGTCAAGAACTTGGTTGCTTTTATCGAATTTGCTTAGACGATAAAATGAACAAATTGAATTGAATGTGAATGCATTTAGGCATTAATAACCAAATTGCAAGAGGACCCTAGCCATAACGTCTACACTGAAACAATTGCTCTTAAATGCGACCGAAAATGAACTCGTTTGTGTGGGGTTTTTCTATTTTAATCAAATGTTAGCAAATACTGGAATTATATTTTGTCGGACGGCCGGCGGCCGTGAGGAAAATCGATAAACTTTTCCGTGAGTGTAAAGTTTTTTAATGTTTTTCTTAGAAGTCATGTGACTCATTTAGCTCCTCGACATCGTCATACGGAGAAAAGCTAAGAAAGTGGCATATTAAATGATTAAAGGCAACAATGGAAATGAACTAGGGCGGCTCCAAAAATCAGAGATCTGGGTAGTTTTACAGAAGGGCTCAGAGTTTGCCATTGTGATGATGGCCAACAAAATGAGTTTATTTTTTTTTTTGGGAATATCAATCTTAATTTCTGGTGAAAATAAAGAAAAATAAGGAAACGGATCAATATTCTGCTTTCAAAGTTTTGGCTGCCCAGAATAAAACCATGTTTGTGACTAGCTGCCGGGCCTTTTTAAAAAAATGTTGCTTATTTACAGTCCGTGAACAAAAAAATCTGTTTTAATTTATGTTGGTGAAGTAAGCTGCAATGCGAATTGCGAAGGTTGTGCTGCATTGTTCCTGACCTAGCTGTGCGTTTATGGGTCACTTAAAAAAAAGTCTTACTAAAGGCAATTTTTTTTCAGCTTCAAGTTATAACTGGCATTTTCAATTTTCTAAAAACAGCTTGTCTATAAAATTTGTATGTGTCCTGTTAAACTAAGGCCGTTCATATTTATATGAAAATTGCAAATTTACAAATTTTACGAACGAATCTTTTTTTTTTTTTTAATAAAAGTTTTCTGTGTTCTGTGCCAAAGAGAAAACAAAATTCAAAAATTTGCAATCTTTCGGCCAGAAATAAATAACTTTCGAGAAGTCACCGTCAATTTTGTTTTCAATTTTTCACAAAAATTTAGTTTTGCTGTTGTGCAACTTTTGTTGCCTTTTACCGCAGAAATTGAACAAAAATTTCGCAAATTTGCAAATTCCGCGATCTAACAATTTCTATTCTTTTCGATTTTCTAAGATTGTTATTTCACTTAAAAAAAAAAAAAATTGGGTAGCTTTGTGGCACTTTTGTCCTAGAAAGCGTCTGCTCTGCCATCAAAACACTTTCAAAGCATATTTAAAACAATAGAAAATAAAATTCACGGCTGGGTCGCACGTACTTGCTTCTTAAAACATTTTTAAGGAACATTTTCGGTGTGCAAATCGCGAGAATTTATTTGTACATATAAAAATTAAATTTAAAAAAAGTGTCAACTCTTTTTTGAGATATCGAATTTTCAACAAAAACAAAAATTCAAAAACGTTTATTTTGAAAATTTTTGTATGCAATATTTTTAAATCTTATTTAGAATTTATATATAAACAAATAATTTAAATCTGAAAACATTCAAAATTAAAAAAATATTCTCTGAGAGGTGGGTTCCTACTATTAATATAGTTGCTATTTGAAAATTTTTATAATTTTTGGTAGTTAACAGAAAAAGTTTAATACAAATCATAGAAGCCATTTAAGAAAAAAATTTTCCTTAACGGTTTATTAACATTTGTATGGAAGTTACCGTTATTTTTTCATAAAAGTGAATTTTTTCCAAAAATATTTTACGAAGTGCAAAAAAAAGGTTTAAATATCGACTATTAAGTTTTCATAATATTTGATTTTCGAAGACAAATTTTTTTAAATTTTTTTTTAAATTCAAACAAAAATTTTGTAAGAAAAACTATTAACATTTGGAATCAAGATAATCATTTTGAAAAAAATGGAAAATAAAAGTGGTCCTTTTAGGAGGTACCGTTAATAACCATTTTTTGAAAATTGGTTTCCCATCCAAAGGTAGCTTTACCAAAGGAAATTTTTTGATTTTTTTTAAAGAAAAGTTGCTTTTGAGAAAAATAAGATTTGGTAAAATTGCTTTAAAAAAATTGTATGATTGCAGATACCGTTATTTTATGTAATACCTAATATAAATAACAAAATGTAAAAACCTTTTGGGCAGAATCACCAAAAACCAGTATGTACCAACTTTTAAGAAAATTAATCCAACCGTTTAGGTTGTAGCCGAACAGGCATAATTTTACCACCCACTTGTTTGGTGCTCTTTATCATCGTTATGTCATGTTTGATTGTTTTCTCGAAATAGTTTTTCTGCACGAATCCAAAACTTGCCTTATAGTACCTATATTGCAAGATTTAGTTTGCTTACAAAAAACTTAATAATGTTTATATTCGGGCCTCGTTCTAGAGCAGTCCGCCACTGAGAGGGTGTAAACGCTGTTCGTTTAAAACACTCTGAGTCACCTACATAGCAAGTAGAAAAAAAATAAGTCTTTTCGAATAGTCCTTCCTTTTTAGGGATAGCAAAATGTCTGATGAATATTATAACAAAGTGATTTAATGTTGACTGCAGGATGTGTCTGCTTGTCTGTCTGTCTGTCTCTCTGTCGGGAATTTTAATCAATAATCACATGCAATGAGAACAAAGGGAAAGTGAAAACTATGTTTTTATTTTTGTTTTCTACATCATTTTAGTTCTACCACCCACCGTATGGGGGATGATAATAGTTCGTTGTATAGTTAGTAGCAATTACCATGAAGGCTGCAAGCGTCATGGCCGCCAGACATTGGGCGTGTATGTTGAGAACCGAAACTATTGATTTGCGTTTAGATGGGTATCTACATACATATATCGAGGAAACTAGTTATTTATTTATTTTTTTTATTTGGTTTTTCTTCTTGTTTCTCGATTTCAACTGAATCAAGTGCCTATATGCTTCGAACGCCCAGGCAAATTGATATTGTGTTTTATTCAAAGAAAAAAAATTAAAAAAAAAAAAAAAAAGAAACTTATATTCAAATTACTTTTTGAGCCGGTCGGTGTGTGGCGGTAGTGGGTTGGTTGGTAGTGTGGCATTTTCTTAGCTTTCGACTCAAGTGGATGACCTTTTTTGGACACTTGTGTTTTGAGTAGGAGGGACTTTGGTCAAATTGATTTGCTGATTTTGGTCTCATAAAGTGACTTTGTATAGATTGAACTATAATTTTTGGATAATTTGGTTTAGTTTTTTTTTCTTTTTGCAAAACAACGTACGCGACACTCAAATCGGATTTGCTTAAGAGTTATCTGATATATTGAAACGGAAATTAAGAATTAGTTTGGGTATATAAACGCGGATTCTAATAAATAATGCTTTAAATACATTTTGGGAATAAAAATACGACGTTATACCTACAGATACAAAATTTTAGAGTCATTTTTAAAGTAGAAAAGTAACATAAAGTGACACACTTCAAAAAATTATCTTGCTGAAGACTAAACAAACAATTATTGACCTGGAGCTTTCTGTAGGCTATAGGGACATTCGCTTTAAAATGTAAAGCTAGGACAAAGAACAGTTACTAAGAAAAATTTTTCCATAAAGAGAAATTTTTTTGTCAAAATTCGATAACGAATCACAGTCACAGTTTTTTTTTTTTGAAGAAAATGAGAGGTATTGCCAGATTTTTGTGTTATGGAAATCTGTCTTTCTAATCTCTCCAAGCATTATGTGAGGGATAAAGGAAAAATAGGGTCGGATCATTATGAGATTCCTTTCAAGTTTGCTGGAATCAAACCAAATTGGAAATAAGATTAAATATGTGTCATTCTCTGTGGTATTTATAAAAATGGTTAATGTTTAATAACATTTAATTTTTTTTATTTTAAATATTTTCCCTTTGAACAAACAATTTTTGTTGATACAAAATTCTAACCACACATTAATTTATTTTATATATATGTATTATATTGAAGATGATTGTTGCAATGTGGTTAGTGAATCTTGCCCATACAAGATAGGTTTTAATTGGTCATGCTATCTATAGTTTTGTTTTGAACACAAATTTTACTTGCGATCAAATTAAGTTAAAACAAGCGGCGTTTTTATTTATTTATAGAGCTTCTTTTTTCACTTTTGAGGCATGGGTCGAACTTACTCCATGTAGTGGTCCAATTTGCTCCGCTGTGGGACTGTTATATAATTCGTACAAGGTGTTATGCATAAAAACACTAGGTCGTGTAGGTTGCGTCAAAACAAGACAAGGTTGTACCTCAAGTTTTCTAAGAACAAAATAAAAAAAAGGTTCTATTAATATCCAAAAACTTTGTTTTATAAAACATATCGTCGCCTTAGAGTATAAAGCATCTAACTCCTATTTAGCATTTTCTGCATAAAAGTATATTTTAAAAAAAAATTTTGCATTACTAAAATAAGACCAAAATTACATTTAGTATTTTACAACACTCGGTATTACTAAATTCAGTGAAAATGAAAAGATTTGATAGATTTTTGTATTTTTTAGCAATTTTTGAAGTGGTCTATCATGGTAAAAAAAATGTCGAGTTAGCCGCTTTACACTCTAAGCCGAAGATATTCCAAAAACTAGAAGACATTCTTAGTGTATCAGTGGCCAATCCAAGGGGGGGGCTACAGGGGCTGACCCCCCCCACAACCGATTCGTTAAATCAAATCAATAAAATGCAATACATTATGATGTTTCAGTAGTTGATTCAAGATCGGGACTAAAAAATGTATATTATGTTGGTTATGTTTTTCCAAGCCCTTAGGAACTTGTACTATTAGTACAAGGTTGGGGTTGAAAAATTTGAATAAAAGTATATTTTTTTCCTGAGCCCCGAGGAAATTGGATGAAAAAAGATAAAAAAAACACATCAACTTAAATGTTTTTAGGCTCTATTTATTCAAAGGCCCAAAAGAAAGACAAAAAATTAAAGTTGGGACAATTCATGGCTAAAAAATTTCGTTCAAGCCTCAAGGGAATTGGATATTTAAATGAGAATGGGCGCTAGAAAATTAATATGTTGGCTGCCTTTTCTTAAGGTCGAAGGACAAATCAGGTTTGGGCTTATCAATTTTATACATATAACCTGTGGTTTTCTCAATTTTTAAGGAAACTGAATAAGAAAACGGTCTTGGGGCTAAGCAACTTACTGGATAAAATGCAAGACGGAGCTGGAATAGATGTCAAAAATGCTGCAGAATTGAACAATTGTTAGCTTTTACGGCAGCATTTTTGATATCTATTCTAGCTCCGTCGCCCATTCGGGAAGTTTTGTGTAAAATGTATTTTTGCAAGACCCTAGGCCTTAGGAATTGAACGAAAAAAATAGCGTAGACGCATAAATGTAATTCTTTTGTTCAAGAATTGGGCGAAACATACGATGTTATTCTAGCAAATTTACGTGTTGAATGCAAATGAGGAGGTAAAATTTAACATCTGATATTTTCAATTTTTACTTTTTTTTTGAAAAAAACCCAGTATTCACATATAAGAATCTATATTGAGAAAAAAGTGTTACCTTATATGTTTAAAATTCCTTTTCAGGTAAAATTTTCAATAAAGCTTGCTATTGTTTTAGCTTAATCCTTAATGAATGAATGAATTCCATCGATAGAAAAGGATATCAATAGAATTCATCATAAAAGAACCTATTGAATTTGACCACAAGAGTAAATATAGGTCTCTTCGTGTATTTACTTCCCAAAACTGCCAATTTCTACCTATTTTAGTCCAAAGTTCTGTCAAAGTTCATATGAAAAATATTAACGTGTTAAAATGTCACCTTTTTTCCTTACCTCATCTGTTGATATCTTTTGGTCTTATCTGAGCACAGAAATCCTTTAGATCTTATAAGAGCTATAAAAACAATGTTTCCGGTATAAAATACATCAAATAGCAACCGCATCAAATAATTTTTGTTTATTATACAGTCAGCTCAAAATTGAATCTAAAGCTTAAACTTTTATTTCAGTTTTTTTTTTGTTTCTTAAAAATCACATTTCGATCTAATTTCCTCTTTTTTTGGTTTTTGACCGCACTAAAATTTCGCTCCAAAACAAAATTGTCTCCAAAATTTTGTTTCTTAGTGTCGTACATCACGAACATATCTGTCAAAGTTTAGCGCACGAAATAAATAAATTTTTATATTAATCTAAGTGTATTTTTATTATTACGAAAATTTGTTTTGGCTCTGTTTAGGCCACTGGCCTATACATTACTGCAATTAAGATTGAGGGAATAAAAAAATGTATCCTATGAAAACATTCAGTTAAAAACACATGTTTCATTTAATATTAAATATTCTTTAAACTAATAGTATTGAAAGTAAATAAAATGACTGTTTTCGTATAATTATTACCCGAAAATAGGAATTCTTAATTTTATTTTGAGCAATTATCCACCACAACGCAGTGGCGTAACTAGGATTTTATTCTGGGGGGAGCAAACTACTTTTTTAGCTACCAAATTGCTTATGTTTTCGTGGGTGCTGAATTCGAATAAGAAGTTTTTTCTTGTTTGTGATGCAACATTTAGAAAAATAATTAAAAAAATATTTTTAGGGGAATTTTCACTTATTGGTTAAATTGCACGTAAATCCAATTGAAAGTTCAACCGCTTTCCGAAAATCCACTCGAAAACACAAATTAATTTCACTGTGTGACAAAATTTTAAATTTTGGGGCAAGTGCCCCTTTGCCCCCCGTAGCTACGCCACTACCACAACGACACCCTATAAATATGATTTGTGTGAATTAAACTTTTTTTTGTGAAAGATCAATAATTTTTTGTCGTTTAAAATATGGAAAACCTCCTTGTACTAATTCTGCGCACGGACCTGGCCAATATGCCAAAGTAACTTAAAAAACTAACCTCAAATTCAATTTTTAAATAAAATAAAAATTAATGTTACTTTCTCTTCTCCAAAAACTCTGCTTCATTTGAAGTTATGTATAAGTTTTGGATCGGAATTAACACTAAGAGTACGAAAGTATTGGGTGGGTTCTTATAGTACCTTGTATAAATTCTCCTCATAAACTTATTTGCATCTTAAGTTCTGAGTAGGTATACTATCTACTGACATTGTTCTCCCCCAATTTAACCTCTTGAATATTCTACTTCATTTTAAGTAATACCCTCACTAAGAGAACCTATTATTTGGAAAATGTTCAAAATGTACCTACATCCGAGAAATCCAATTAACTCCGTCCCCCTGTGTACTCTCATGTTGACCTGATTGAGGCCAAGTGACTAAAGCAGATAGTCAACGACGTCTTTATTATGATCCATAAGGATTTATGGTTCAAAACTATAATGGTATATTTTAAGTAGTCGAGTCTGATGAACGCGTAGGTTTACATGTATGTATAATAACGACAAAAATAAAAGGAGAAAATCATTTATAAAAAGTGACTCACATAATGGCGTTCAATGTTAGCACCATATAGCGACAAGGACATTTCCATGGCCATAAAACCACCATTCTTGCCAAAAAAATCCAATTCGTGAAAGTCGATGTCAAGGACCATAAAATAATATTGGAACATTCGTCCAACTCATTTACAGAAGAATGGAAACCTTCACCCTCTGTGTGATATATGCCATTCTCTCACTTCGGTACTCCCCCCATTGTATAGGGAGAAAAAATCCTCGGCCTCAGGACGTGGGGCACCTTTAATAGGCGTAGTACTTTAAACACAACTCGAATAAACTAACCCATGCAGGTGCCTACGTTATATGAACTGATGATTGCGTGTGGAAGCTGATTTCTGCACTTTTACTATAAGTGATATTTTTTTAAACTTTTGTAAAAGAAAAAATTAAGGTTGATGTTCTTAAAACCGCTCTAAGAACTTACCATTTCGACAGCACTATGTTTTTGGTTTTAATTTGTGAATTATTTTTCGATGAAACCTTCTGGTAAAAGAGGAAACTTTTTATCAATATTTATTTTCACAAACCACTTTTTTCTAGGAATTGGTTAAAAAATTTGACAAAACTTCGCTTAATCACACACTTTGATAAGTTTGATTAAATTTATTTGTTTTTATGCTAAATTTTTACACATGATACTTGGAATTCATTAAACTAAACTTTCTTTTAAAAAAATATCCTTTCTGCAGAAAGAAAAAGCATTCAACCCATTCGACGACGACGGAAAAACAACTCCCGTGTCCACTGAGAAAGTTTTTTTCTTTAAACAAGGAACATAAAATTTTCCACTTTTGTTGCCGTGTTCGTCCTTTTTTTGTCTATTTTTTTTAATAGTTATTTGACAGGTTGCCGTCTAGCAGTCTTCGTTCTGTCAAATGAATACTGGAAAACTTAACTGCGCATAGTCTATGAGAGCAGAATTTACATTATTCGTTTTGTTAAGGGCCCTTTGCAGAGGGAAAGTGAAATTCCATAAAAGGAAGAGGGCACATTCTGTTTAAGGGTATGTTTTTGGGGTTATACCAGAGATTTTTCTTCATTTTCAATTTGTTTTGATTTTCTTTGTAATTGTGAATCGTTGCATGCATGCAGCAAAATATAACAAGAGAGACATGTTAGAAAAAGTTTGTAATTGAGAAAAGTATATGAAAATAATTGACAAGATTTGCTGTGGGAGAGCATAACGGCAAAAGAAATATGGTTAAAGTTGGGTGAATGCATAAATGATGGTGATGGTATTTCTAAAAAAGCAGACAACATTTTATGGTTTACTTTCATATACTTACAAGTATGTATGTAGGTACATGTATTAATATTATAAAGTTTTGTAATTGCAGTTCTTTTGGTGCATAATTGGTTTAGTTTAGAAAATCCTCAACTTGTTTTTAAACATGGAGGAAGTTGTGTTTTTTTAATTATGACTGAAGTGAAAGAGAAGTGTATTTACTTCAAGTTAGAAATATTTTCAAGATTTCCTAAGCTTGTTGTAGAAATGTTACTCGAGGAAATAGTGGATGTTGAGGATGATTTTTTAATGAGAATTATGGGTCGACAATAGCAATCCACAGAGTAGAACTCTTCTTTCATAGCTCAAAATGTACATACATTTGAAATGCAAAAAATTAGAAAGAGTTTTTTTTTTATTTAATTGGTTAGAGGGATTTATAAGGAGTTTAAACAAAAGTTCTGCACTAGCTATCCTTATTGTGTTGGTCACCATCCTTTGGATTTTAGAAAAATGAGTTTTTGTTAAATAACTCGCCCATTTTCAACTTTAAACTAAAAACGCTCTTAATAAAAGTTGTTTAAAATATTTATCTACAATTTTGTTCACTTCACTTTGTTCATAGTTTTTTCTAGATAGATAAATAACTTCTTTATTTTTGTCAAAAAAAAGTTTTACAAAATTTCATTTGAAACACAAGAAAATACCAATTTTAACGTGATTTGAAACACATGAAGTTTGCAATTTTAGCGTGATTTGAAATACAAAATAAATAAATATAGTAATTAAACTACAGTAACTGGCTGAGCTTTTGACTTCACGGTAAAGCCTAGTACATACTTCCTCGTAAGTGAACAATCACCAGTGGAGAAAGTGATTTTTTGATATTTCTCACTGGTACAGACTTCAGAATGGCTTGTGAACGTTTGACGTTTAAAACCACAATGCCTCAAATGACAAGTAATCGAACTGTCAACTGTTCACCAAGTGTTCCCGTACATTTTACCCCGGGAATTGATTGTGAACGAAAATTCTCCACACAGCTTCACGAGTACGTTTAGGGGTGAATAAAAATGCAAATTTTGTATAGATTCACGAAATGATTCACAAGTATGAACTAGGCTTAAGAAACTATTACGGAAATTTATAACACGGTTACAGTAGTTGTATAGGGTAGGCAACCCTAGAGCTCCATTCAATATTTCGTAGAGTCTGTTTAGTGATAGATTACTCTCATCGAAATGAAACCGACGAATTTCTTGTAATATTAGACACCTTTCGTTTCGTTTCTGTTACATAAATCGCAAATTTGTACCAGATCAGCTCGATGGGGCATGAAGTTAAGGTTCATTATTTCAACTCGTGCCCTAAAAATATAGCTTACTGTTTCAGGAGATTTGGTGATTGAGATTCCTATAAGTACTTCTGGATGATGTTGAGGCTGCTCTAGATAAATGATAAGTATAAATTTTTTCGTCAATTGTAGCAGTTAAATCTGCAAACATATGCTGCCATACATTTACATCGGACTTAATTAACACTTCAAATTAGCTTCGTCGGTTGGAGCTAGCTGCTTACATTCCTTGAAAAGGGATGCATTTGTTTGCAGTAGTATTAACATAAAAAATCTTTTATAAAAAATCTTTTATGTTAATACTACTGCAAACAAATGCATCCCTTTTCAAGGAATGTAAGCAGCTAGCTCCAACCGACGAAGGTAATTTGAAGTGTTAATTAAGTCCAATGTAGATGTATGGCAGCATACGTTTGCAGATTTAACTGCTACAATTGACGAAAAAATTTATACTTAGCATTTATCTAGAGCAGCCTCAACATCATCCAGAAGTACTTCGTTTCTTTTCATCACTCTCACTAAGAATCAGAATTTGCTGTTAGGTTTCCACATAGAAAGCATAATTCAGTGTTGAGTATGATAATCTGGATATGCGTTTGAAGAAATACCTTCAAACTCCTCGAGGGGCAAATATCTAAAAATCTGATTGCCATAGCATAAACACATGTTGAAGGTTGCTTCAAAAACGCGATATTTGATACAAGATCGATTTTTTGGTTTCCAAACAACTTGGGCCACATTTTATTTATTTAGGTCAAGTTTAGCTTCATTACTTTTCAGCTGGACATGCTTTTTATGCGTTAGCAAAGCTCCAAGGTATTTAAATTCTTGCACAGCTTCAATACGTACATTATTGAGCGATCAGTTTTCTTTAGCAAGCCTCCTTCTTTGAGGCACCCTAAAAATAATAATTTTTCTTTTGGTTTATCTTGACATTTAGGCTCTATTTTTCGCAAAAAATATTTAGTCTCTTGATTTGCAGTTGCAAGGTGAAAGGATTGCCGCCAGTAAAACTAAATCGTCTCGTTCAGCAAAACTTTAACTCATATAATATATCTGCGAAGATAACTCCTCTTGGTAGTACATCACAAATATCGTCAATAAGAGTATTCATGCAACGTCGTAAGTTTACAAATTGTGTAAAATGATAAGTTTACGCAAAGTTTTCATGAATGCCCTTCTTTAAACATTTGATAAAATGCGACGTAATTCAATCAGAGTAAGAGTCACAATGACGTTTGGGTAAGTTTAACCAGTTTGGTTAAATTTACGCAACAAAATCCTTTGATAAGTTTAACCAAATTGTGTAAATCATTTTCCATATAAAATTTGACAGTTCATTAACCAAAAGATAAACTTAACCGATTTGTAAACTTATCTAGGGTTTTACGAAGTTGCATGAATACCCTTAATAATGCTAAGCAAATAATATTGGGCTTAAAATGCAGCCTTGTAGAACTCCAGTCATCGTTGTGAAGTAATCAGAAAATTCTGATCCATCCCATACAGCGGCGCTAGTTGAAACAAGAATTTCTAGAATCTTCCAAGTGATGAAAGCTTGTACATCAAAGCATTTTTAAATCTAACAAACTAGTTTTTTTCTTTTTTTTAATAAACTTCTTGGCAATACTTGTCAGCGCAAAGATGTGATTCATCGATCGTTGAGAAACCCGACCGAAAACCTGCTTGGAACATGCTAAGAATATTATTGTTCTCGATCTAGTCTTGCATAAAAAACGGAAGTCATAATCTTCCTCAAACTGTTGAGAAAAGAAATCCCTCTATAATTTTGAGGTAGGTTAACATTTTCTTACTTAAATATTGAAAAAATAATTGCTTTGTTGAAGTTGATTGATACATACGTATAAAGGTTGTTGAAGTACATCCAAATATAATTTTTGAATTGATCATTACTATTTTTGTAGAACTGGACTGAAATGCCGTCTATGCCAGGTGGTTATTTCTCTATGATCGATACGTTTCCACTTAATTCGAAAAACCGAATTATACCATTGTATATCAGCAAACTCATAAATGAGTGTTTTTGAACTACAAAACAAAAATATTTAGTATTTTTTTTATTCCTTGAAGAGAGAGGAGTGTGTAAGAAAGTTAAAAATTTAAAACAAAGTTTTCGCCAGCCCAGCCGTTTAACTTTGGCTACCATCATGAATGAAATGGCTTTTGCAAAATAAACAGGGTGTTTTGCAAAAACACAGGGTATATAACAAAAGGCTAGATTGGTTAGGTTGGGTTGAAATAAGACAAAAAACGTATCGGAGGGGGTTAATTGCCCTTTTTTAAGGTAGAAGGGGGGCATTTTACGAAAAAATTGACATAAAATAGACAAACATTATCAAAGACAACGGAAATACTTGCAATAGAATGCTACAGCTTTTTTGAAAGCCAAAATTTCAGTCTCATGTTTCCTTCAAAAATAAAGTGGTCCTAGCCAAAAGTTGAAAACAGGCGAGTTATTAAAACAAAAATTAATTTTTTCTTATAACCAAGATAGCGGCCAACTCAATAGGGATAGAAGTCGAAAACTTTCTTAATACTCTTTATGAACCCCTCTAAAGAATAAAATCAAATAAATATCCTTAACTAATTTTTATCATTTCAGCATTTTTTTGTTTGTACATTCCTAATGGACTATCATAGAAATTACATACCTACCACTATATGGTAACCATAGCCAGTTTAATTTCCCGTAATTGCAAAGGTTTTATACTCTAGACCTAGATACCTATCCTTTCAGTAAAAAATTTGCATATTGCACGTGTTTTATCCTGAAAAGTACTAGTAATTTGCTTTTGAGGAGCATATTCCATAATTGTAGTATAGGTGGATGAAAAACATTGATTCTGCTATTATGTCTGTCAATTTGTCTATATAGGGTGCCGATGTGAGTTTGAGCATAAGGAGGTCCTTTTGAATGGGATTTTTGGATATTTTACTGTTTTTTTTTTTCAAACTCCAGCAGGTATGCAAATTTTTTGTTGGTTTTTATTTAATAATTATTGCTTTGTTCTATCCGCTCAATATCTGTATTTTATAAGTACGTTAAATGACTCCACCATAATTTTCCCGGTTATTACTAACGCATTTCAAACACTTATAGCCTTAATTATACAAAACATCTTTAATCTTTCTTATAACTTCAAAATATCTCTTTATAGTTCTTAAGTGATGCGAAATCGGTATTTATAATCAATTTTCATATTAAAGGAATGTTACTTAAAGGCTTCTTAACATTGTCACCCATAGATTCAATTATTTAAACTCATCGCGTCTTTTTTTCATCCATGCAATTCAATTATGGAATTCCTTGCCTGTAGACATTAAGCAATTATCCAACATCAACATTTTTAAAACTGCACTTTTTGAATTTTTCTCATCGCAACAATAAAGTATTCTTTCCCTTTATTTCATTTTTATTTCTTTCCTTCATCTTGATCTTTATCTTACTTTTTCCTTTTTACATTCTTCGTAACTCTTTCCTTACTTATACTTTCCACTCATTTTCTTTTTATTATTTTTATTTTTGTTTTCTTATTATTATAATTTTTTTTTTCCAATAATTATAACTCTCAATATGATTTATTTAATTAATATTAATTTCTATTTACTTATATTCACTTTTAAACATAATTCCTTGTTAATTGCTGTACTACAAAAGACCAAGTCTTAATGTATACCTTATTAGGCCAATAAACTAAACTAAACTAAACTAAACTAACTTAAAAAGCCATCAATGCCGTTAAAAGATGACCTATTTTCAACCAACTTAGATGTAAGTTGGCATAGGTATGAATTTTTTTTTGTATTTATTAAGGAAATATTTTTTTAGTTTTTTGTTTTAAAAGATTTCTGATTGAGGTGTAAAATGAAGTATTTTATTGATTTATTTAGATATGTATTTCAATCAAAAGGCCAAGGCGTGAATCCTACAAATTAAATTAAACCATAGGTAAGGCATATTTTGTATTAAAATTGACTTATACATAGGTATCTACATATATGCATTGTACATCTTTACATCTATGTTTAATCAGAATCGCCAAAGAAGTTTTCGATTAGTTAGAATTGCAATAAAATTCCCTTATCTGTTCTTTATGTTTCGGATGTAAAAAGACTGACCCACGCCGGCGCCGACACAACGCGACAATAAAACCTTTTGGACTTCTTCGCCATTATAAAGTTAGTTTTGATTTGTAAAAATAAAAACAAATCCTTTGACTTAAAAGAAAATAGAGTGTCTTATTGCTAAATCTCAATTTGTCAAAAGCCTTTTGTAAAAAATCGCTCACAAATTATTCTTGATAGAATCGAAATTTTAATCAAATAATAAAATATTTATTAATAGAGATTCGCAGCACCGACCGACAATAATCGAGTCTTAAATCCATTCGACTTTAAAGTCTATTATGAATACACTCTCGCGATAAGTCGCAGAATAGATTGATTTGTATCGAACTATCGAGTTAGATAAAAGCAAAAAAAACTACCTACGCAGTTCTTATAGTTTTATAGGCGAAATTTTATGAGGTGATAGAAATTAAGAAAGATTAGCATTACAATAATTTTATTCATTATATGGAAATGGATATGTTTTCTTCACGCTAAATTAGTTTGAAAGATGCCGAAAAAGAAATTTTTTATTGAGAACTTTATTGACTGTTGGATGGCATTGGATAGTTAAAAAAAAATACGTTGAAAATGGCATATAAAATTAGTTGGAGATGCTCGTAGAATTCAAGTTCACACCTTTTAAGAAGTCAAACATGCATAAAATCATAATTATAATATCGGGAACCGGAAATAAGTAATATAAACACATTATATACAATTTAATTGTATTTCATCTTTATAAAAATTCCCGGGGAGTGATTTTGAATTTTGTTCATACAAAATTCACAAAAATTCGTTTAACATTTTTGAGCTTTTTACTAGGTATATACAAAAAAAAGATTTTCCGCGATTTAGACGCGAAGTAGTAGGTACTCAAGTAAGTAAGTGCCAATTGTAGACATTAAAATGTCCTAGAGCACCATTTCATCAGACCTTTTAAAATCTGTGTAAGATTTTTTAAAGACTCGCATTGTTGAGGTAGTTAAAAATAATGAAAAAAAAACTAATATAGTTTCTTCAGCTGCAGCAAATAAATAAAAAGTGTTTTCTTTAGTTTTAAGTCACTATTTTCTCGGCTCCTACTGAACTTAAAGTACAAATCTTAAATATGTATAAGGTAACAAAGTTGCCAATATTCAGCAAATAATTCCTCAGGGAATGAAAAATAATAACGAATTCTAATAGAGGGACACAAAACAAGTACCTATTTTATTACTTTAGAAGTTGAAGAGATCTATCTCTAACCGTTTAAGTAAAAAAACTTATAATACAAAAAAAAGTTAACAATCAATTGATATTTTACAACAATGTTTTATAACTCGTTTGAAAGCTAGGAGTCTGTTCTTTTTTTTTTTTAATATTTTTCATCCTCTTTCTTAGACGGTAAGAGATAGACCCCGTCTTCCTTTTCTAAAGCAATAAAATACTTGCTCTATGTCGCTCTATAAGAATCCGTTTTTATTTGCAGCATAACGTACGAATAGTAAACTCCCCTTAGAAATTATTTGCTGCATATTGGCAACTTTGTTACTCAGTAGGGGGAGATGGGGGTTATTGATACATGGGGCACATGGATACAGTCAACATTATTCGAAAACTAGACACAGAAGGCCAATTTAATAAACACACAAAATAACAAATCTATCAACGCTTAGTCATATTTGCCTGTCCGTCATCCAAAAACATCTTTTACAAAAAATACTTATGTATTTATTTGCTATAGGCCAAAGCGTCTTTGGCATGTATCAATGTTCTCCGTGAATAAAGCAGTTTGAAACAAATTCCGTTACTTAATATTTTGGCCCTATTTTTCTTATTTTGTTTTTACTGTCAATATGCAGCCCGTTTTTACTTGCGATATAGGTACTATAGGGCAAGTTTTAGATTCGTGAAAAAAAATCGAGATAACAATCAAACATGACATTACGATGATAGAGAACACGAAAAAAATGGGTGGCACAATGACATAAACCGCTGAAGCAATTTTCTTCAAATTTTGAACTTAAGGTTTTTTTATAACTCTTGAGAGAGGAAATTGAAATTTTTTTTAGCACCAAAAATAACGGTACTTGTCCTACAGCCTACAATGAAAAGCTTATTTATCTCAAAAACGGATCTAACGATTTTGATAAGAAAAACGATGAAAAATTTACCGAAAACGGTACCTGGCATACAACGGTTTTTTAATTTCGATTTTCCCATTAACGGCTAAAACGATTTCAGTAAAAATATTTATGTAAAATCTTTTTAAAATGTTAATAATATTGCATATTTAAATTTTGAACAATATAAATTTTGGATTTTTAAAAAATATTTTTTTAAATTGTTGAAAATTCAATATTTCAAAAATGAGTTGATAAAGTTTTTCAAACTAAGTTTAAAAATGTATTTTAATACATACTCAGAATTGGCATACCAAAAATCTTTTTTTTTTAAATGTTATTAAGACTTTATGTATAAGAAATTAATTTTTAAGAAAACCGCTCCAACGATTTAATTTTTTTTTCACATATTTATATTTGTTCAAGTAATCAAATGGCATACTTGTTTTTCAGCTTTAAGTTTTTAATTAGTTTTTATACAATTAAAAGAAAGATTTGAATGATTGTTTTATATTTTTTTATAATTACTTATATATTTTATAAGTTTTTAATTAAAAGCAACTTGAACATAAGAGCAAGTACGTTCGATCCAGTCGTGCATTTTATTTTAGTTCAAATGAAAATCGTAATCAATAATTTTTGTCTTCAATTTAACAAGAAACGAAATAAACCCTCAGAACAATTTAAAAAAAAAACAAAATTTCACAGCTTTGCAACGATAACTTTTCAATGGAAAGAGTTGTCAAATATGTTTATAAGCCTAAAACCTACAAAATCAAACAAAAATGTTGACTCTTAGTCCAATAGGAGAAAAAAAAATCATTTACGTTTTTTTAACACTTTAAAAAAAAAAACTGTTTCCGTTTAAACATTACCCGAAAACAGTAATTCTTAATTTTATTTTCAGCATGACTTTTGGAACACCCTAAACATGTTTTATGTGAAAACTTTTTTTTATGAAAAATCAAATTTTTAATAAACTTGATAACCCCCAGCCCAAGCACGGGTCTGAGTTAATGTAAAATCTTAAGAATTGATCCCTTCTTAAAATTTTACATTATTATTTACCCAAAAAAAGACAGAATTATGAGACATAATTTTTTATTTTCAATATCGTGATTGCAAGAACTTAGTACAACTCAATTCTTGCAATATCCCGCCGAAAACGGTAAAATTTTGTGCAATTTTCAAGAATTTTTGTCCAATTTTTTTCTATCATAAAAAAATATGTATAAGATATTTATGAAGTGAGAGAAATATAAAAATTAATTTTTCAATCGTTCTCTAGTAGCTAGGTTTCTATCTACCTTGCTATTTCCAAAAAAAAATTGTTTACCTAGTTCTTGCAATCAGGGGGCGATATTGTCTATCATCAAGATCTCAACTTAAAATTTTTACAAGTTCAAAACTTGTCTTTACTTTATGTAGGAATCGATTTTTAAAATGATTTAATCAAAATTCTTTCAGAAGTCTTAGAGAAAAGTCCTTGAATAATGTATGTACATATTATTTATGTACCTATTTATTATAATTTACAAACAAAAAAATTAGAAAACATAAAAACTGTCAAAATCGCATTGGAACTCATTCTGGCATCGCAAGTAAAAATATTATTTTGATGCCCAACATGTACAAAAGAAAAAAGCTCATTAATACTGATTTGTATGATAAATTTCGCGGAAATCATTACAGCACTTTCTGAGATAATTTACAAACAATTAATATAAAAAACAACAGTTAAATACAAATATGATAAATAAATATGCAAGTAATGCACAATATTTCATTGTCTTAATATGAAAATCCCAAAACAACGACCATAGCTAGTAAATATTATATTAAAAAATATACCAAAATACCAACCTTAAAATTCTTCTGATATAAATAATCCTTATATCCAATTAGTACGTTTTTTTAAGAGATTTCCAGTTAAACAGAAGATGCCGTTATAAAGTTTTTCATTGAAAAATTTTTACGAACAACACAAAAAAGAAAAACAGCACAAAAACATAAACACAGTTCGAAATGACTATCTGCACTTGTTTTATTGATATTTTTTTCTATCAGAAGAAAAATTATTTACGGTACTTTGTTTACTCGATATCGATAGGTAGGTACGTTATAGTAATGATTGATTTAAAACCGATAATATAATTTGATATAGAAAAACTAACTGATAGTGCGTAGGACTATCAGTCAACTGGAAACTACTGAGAAAAATTATGACAACGAAATTTGTTGTAGATAACACATTAATGACACAATCTTTGATAAACCGTTGTTTTTTTTTGTTAGGAAAAATATATTTTGATTATATTTAACATAAAAAAAATTGGACGCACAAAGAACCTCGCACGCAATCGAAATGAAAACTCACAAAATACTGAATCGCACTCCAGTTGGTCGCTGGTATTATAGAGCAGAATTGCCGTTGTTTGTTGTTTTTGTACTTCTGTTAAGTTTCGTTGGGTGCAAGTTGTGGAACAAGTTTGATTTAAAAGGGAAATTTTTGTTTTGTTCGAGAGAGAGTTCGAATAGAACAATTTGTGTGGGGTTGATGTTGTTGTTAGGTTGGGAATGGAAAATAATTTTAACTTAAAGGCAGTGCGAGGGTGAACAATTTTAGCCGGATGCTGTTGCTGTAGCTGTTAATGTGGCTGTGGTGCAGATAATGCAAATAAAAACACCCAATGAACAGTGGGGTGAGTACATATTAATTATAAAGACATAATTTAATTGAAGAAATCCAAAAGTAGTTAGTTGATGGGCTCTGGACCTTTGAAACCTCATATATGGGAAATTTGATTTCAGAATGCCACCAATTGGTCAGTAATTGGTCAGAAAAGGTCCTATGTCAGAACTAGTCCTAAAAATTGGCCAGCCCTGGATTGTAATAAAGGCTTAAAGTTTCTCAAGGTCACGAGCGATTTCTGACACCTCAATTAAGGGAAATTTTTGTATCCTTTTTTTGAAGGATCTCTAGATCTATATAAAAGGTCAGCTAGTTTCAGTAAATGGTCAGCCATAGATTTTGTACATGAATTTTTAAGTTTCTGTTCAAGGTCATTGCGATTTTTGGGAAATTTGCAAAAAATTAATACCACCTGAAAGGCCTTAAGATCAATATAAAAGGTCAGTTAGTTTCAGTAATTGGTCATCTATAGATTCTTTTTTACGATTTTTTAAATTTTTTTGTTTCAAGGTCACGAACGATTATTTGGCACCTCATTTGGGTAGTTTAAAAAAAATATATATTCTCTGATAGGTTACTATATCATTATAAAAGGTCAGTTAGTTTCATTAATTGGTCAGCCATAGATTTGTTATAATGAATTGTTATCATTATGCCAAAAAACATTCGTGACCTTGAAAAAAAAACTTTAAAAAATGGTAAAAAAAACCAATGCCTGACCAATTACTAAAAAAAGCTGACCTTTTGTATGGATTTAGAGATCTTTCAGATGGTAAACAATTTTTGCAAATTTTCCATAAATGAGGCGCCTAAAATATGACCTTGATTTTTTTTAAATTCATTAAAAAATATGTATGGTCAATTACTGAAAACAGCTGACCTTTTATGACCATGAAGTAGTCTTTCATACTTAATTTTTTGGAATGACCCAACTGAGGTGCCAAAAGTTTTTTTTGTGACCTTGAAACGAATTTTTAAAATTCATAGAATGGCTGACCAATTACTGTAAATGGTTGGCCTTTTATTACGATCTAGAGATCTTTTCGATGGTAACGTTTTTGTAAATTTCACTTGAATGAGGTGCCGGAAATCGCGCATTGCCTTGTTTGACCTTGAGAAACTTTAAGCCTTTATTACAAGTTATCTAGGGCTGACCAATTTCTAGGACTAGTTGACCTCTTCTGACCAATTAGATGGCACTCTCAAATATCAAATTTCCCATTATATGAGGTGCCAAAGGTCCAGAGCCCAGTTGATGGTGTTCTAAATGTACCCTTGTTTGATATCTCTTTCAAATTCTACATATTTATATAACACAAATTTTAATTGACTAGAATTTTGTTAGAAACTCTTGTTAAATAAGGAAAACATCTGAAAATTGAGTGGAAATTAAAAAAAAGTTAGTGCTAGACGAACAACTTGCAACTAAATTGTATTGACATAGTACTTGTTTTGACTTAAAGATTATTTGTTTTATATTGAAAAAAATATTACCTTTAAATAAAACTAATGTAAATAAGCCAACATACCATATTTATCTTTTATTTAATTTAAGTTTTCGAAACTAGCTGTTTTGCTTCAAATTACAAACAAAATTAGTGCTTTCAACCTTTATTCATTCCAACTTAATAACTAACAACAAAATTTTAAATAATTTAAGTGAATAATTAATTTATGAAAGGAATAATGGTAGTCATTCTGTAACTATTGAGAGCAAACCAACCCAAACAAAACTCAATAATGATAAAAAACCTAAAAAAATTCACGCTGGAAAGTATTTGAAGCAATAAACAAAAATGATTACCAAAATATTATAATTATTGCTCATATCAAAAGACGGATTAAATATAAGAATAATAAATTTTAGATAACCAATTCTTGACTTTAAAAAGGAATGAGTGGAAACGGTATTTTTTTCTTGCATCAGTCGGTAGTTTATTAAAACTTTTAGGAGCAGTTACTATGAAAAATGTGAAAATTTGGTTTTATGAGAAATAATTGGAAGTTATGAACATCAGATCTTCTGAATGGGTTGTTACCTATTTGCTTTAAGTACTCTTTCAGAAATTTAAAGACATAGTGGTGCCTTAATAAAAGCTGCAACTCTCTTAAAAGCGGAAAGATGTGAACAAAACGATTTCTACTACAGATGATACGAATTTGAAATTTCTGAGCCTTTAGAAAATAATGAAAAGTATTAACATAACACACACCCAAGCTTGTAATACCGAAAATATATTTTATTGTTAATAATTTTTTAGAACAATATGGTTTCACGAAATGTGTATATTTTCCATGCAACTCGTATCATGGAGATTTAACTAAATTTAAATCAATTGAAAATCCACTTTTTCACTAGTAGATTCTATTTTAAAACTTTTTTTACTTGGGCATTGAGTATTATCATCAGAATGTTTATTTCCGCAGGTATGGAATGGAAATACAAACAAAATCTTTTAGTCATGAGAATGAAAAAATTTAGAAAAAAATCAAAAACAACTGACTTTCACAATTATAATATAAGTTAGGATTCAATCCTGTTCAACTAATTGGCTATTTTTGTGAATTTGTATGCAACTACCATACTTTTACAGAAGACGAAAGAGTACAACATTTGCCTTATTTTTGAATTGCTGTTCAAGAAATTTCTGCAGACTGAAATTCAGAGTAGATAAGAGAGTGAAAGCCAAATGCTTTCCGTGATAATCACATAAGTTGGGATAATTTTGCGTCCCGTACTTTTTTGTGCAAAAACTTAAATTTAAATTGAAGTGCGATTTAAAATTGTAAATGATGATTTGAAAACGTCGAAATGAACCCCTCGAAATGTCAATTTGCCATACAACTCTGGCAGAAAATTTATTATAACTACTATACTTACTGGCTGAACAGAATGGAGACGGAGATGTTACTGGAGTTGCAACTGGAATAGCTGTCAAAATGCTGAATACACACAAATTCAATTATACGAACATAACACGACGCAGCTGGATAAGTTGGCCGACTTTAAACTTTTGCATGCAAATTTTTTGACAATTACGAGCACAACCGAGTGTACATGGGGGTTGAAGAAAGTTTCAAACTCTTTTTAATCTCTGATAAACACGTAGTCATTTTAGCTTCCATTTCATCATTATCCATTTTTGTTTTTATTTTTGCGTTCGATTAAATTTGCACAGCTGACTTCTATTGACAAAAATGTCAGAATGTTGGACAGCACATTGTTGGCGAATAAAAAAATATGTGCGACATTTTTTGACAGCTATTCCAGTTGCAGCTGCAGCACTCTTTTCTAGTCAGGCAGTTATTCCTTGTATTTATGAGTATAAGCCTTTATAACCACCGTTAATACAACATTATCATGAATTTCAGTTGCTTCCATATATTTTTAATTCTTTCCATCATCTTTTTTGAATGTAGACAAAATATCCCATAACACAACACAATTGTTGCCAACCAACACCAACATGTTTGATGTATTTTTCTTAAAACACCAAACATGTTCTGTTTATGTTCGCTTGGTCATAATAAAGTATTTACTTCCAACCTAAAACAGCTGATCAACTTCGTCGATAGATTTCCAATTTCACTTTACCATACCTATCTACTACCAACAACAACAATGACTCTCATAAGTTCATCAACAACAAAAAGCATAGAAATTCCCAACAAGGACACCAACAGCTTTAGTAAAGCTATTATTAGATTACCATTTTTGGAGCAAAACATTTGCCCTGACATTATCGACACTTGATTTCTCATTTCCCCATAATTGTCATCAAGGCGCCTTAGATCTTAGGCCGCTGAGCTCACGATTATTAACATCGATCGACTGTTGTTCCTGCAATCCAATACGATCCGTTCCGATCAGTTCCGATCCAAGTGCACAATTAAATGCTCATAATTGTGTTTGGAATTATTACTCACGCTGCTGCTGGCCCGATGCCATGTCGAGATTTGTGTTAATTAGTCAGCCAGCGCAACTTCGAGAGCTCTATGATCTCAAGTTCAGAAAAAAATATTTCTACGTTTGCCATGAAATTGCGATGGAGAAATACATGAGTTACCGTCAATAGCAACATCATTGGCGGCTACAGCTTAGGCTGCCGCAGCTACAAAGGTGAAACCAGTTTCGCGATTGAAGCTGGTTGGTTTGGTCATTTTCATTCAGCTGTTAATGTTGACTCGCTGGCCAAATGTGGCATTTGATTGCAATTATTAGTTTATGAGGTGCTTGGTATATCACCTCTTCGGAGATAGGAGTTGATGATTAAGTTGAGTGTCGACTTTGTTTCCATAGAAGGAAGTTAGGGCGAAAGCCTGCGACTAAGCAAAGTATTTGTGTGGGAAACTGTTTCTTATTGTATGAAAGGAAAAGTAAGACATCGATGAGTCTGAGTTGTAAAGCTAGGATACCAAATAAAGAAAAAATTGAATATGAAAAACGCCCAAATCTAGTGAACTACTTTTAATCACGGAATCTCGAAAAAGCTATCACCAAATCCGTTCGTAATGGCAATTCGCATAAGGTTTTCACTACGAAGGATTCGTGATAGGGCTTTTCAATTTTTGAGTATGTTCTGAGCCGTCAGAACGTCAAAGCCACATGCAAACATTTGTTCGGCACGAAGGAATTTTTGAGATTTTTCACTACGATGGATTCTGTGATAGTTTTTTTCGGAGTTCGTAACAACTTTCCAGTAACGATTGAATTTGTGATAGAGCTTATACATTTTTAATAATGTCCTAGGCGATCAAAACGTCAAAGCCACATGCAAACATCTGTTTCGGAACGTCGAAGATGTAAGAAACCCTTTACTTATCATTTGGATCAGTGTCGAATCGTTTTTGAGCCTTTTTAGCTTTATTTTGGCTAATAACTGTGAAGCACCAGTCTCACGATCACAGTTTTACTTAATTAACACTAAATCACTTCAATAGGTATTACATTTTTGAAGTTTTGAATCTGGGTTTTTTGGTGGTGCTATCCTGGGGTTATATCAGTAATATTAATTTAATTTAATAATTGTTTTTTTTTTCTACATAAACTGACTAAAACTGCCAACATTACCTTCAAAATTTCATTTTATTATATATGTAAGCCTTACATCAGTTTTCAATTCATCTATACCAAATATACCTTTTTTTCAAAAACCTTTCACATCCAAAAAAAAGCTAAATGATACCTGAATCGCTTGAAACCTTCAATACAAAAACAAAAGCATGTCTAAGGCTCTGTCAAGGATATATCACATAGAGAGTTCATCACTCGAACTCTTTTACAAATTTCATTGCTCTTGTCTTCAGACAATCGTTTTCACGCGATCACGTCCATGTCACATACATTTGCAATCCTCCCCACAACCGCTAATAGACAATTTGTTCATTTGGCATTTTCGCACGACTCCGCAGTCTACATCCATAAACCTTATTCATACATAATCCCAGAGAGACAATAAACCTTTGCTTCTCCTGCTGACTAGACTTGCAGAAAGGAGGAGGTGTCCTGTCCATCCATCTATCCATGTGTCACGCCATTCATCCAAGTCGACATATCCGACAAGCATGGTGTGTGCGCATGCGCGGCTATGAGCTCAAATCGTGTTGACGTATTTTTTTTTTTGCATACAATTACCTACTGGCCATGCCATTACAAAGCGCAACAAAAACCAACTGAGGCCCAATATATCACGAACAGGCCAACTCCATATAAGAGTATAATATGCCGGACGCAACGGAAGGAAGATCTATAGAGATATGGCCTGCATCATCGGTGGCCAGTCGTAGTGGCGTTAACTAGGATTTAATTGTATAGTTTATTTTCAATGCAATGTTCGCTGATTTATGTGTTCACACCCATGGCAATAGTATGGCGGCGGCGGCGGCGTGGCGGTTGAGCGAATCTAGTGCCGCACGACTTCAAAGCGACCACGCACTTGCCAGGCATCCACACCGATTAGAATTCAAAATGCAAGACAAGCCGTGATAAGACGGTGAAGAATCTTCAACGAAGAGATTAAAATGCATGTCATTTGGGCACTTTTGGTGTTAGGTGCAACGTCACACCAAGTGGCCCTAGAAGTCTTACATACTGACCACCGCACAGACCGACCCAGTAACCACCTTCCGCATCATCGCAGAGCAGAAAGCGAAAGTGCAGATGTGCATGTGGTGAGAGATAAAGACTCCCCGCTGGATAGTATCAGCTCCAATGACAGGCAATTAAGCGACTGAGTTGTTACCGCTCGTGGTCGTGCTCATGGTCCATGGCATCGTCGATCGTTGATCGTCGATCGTAACTAGTCGGTTGGGTGGACGGAATGATATGTGGTTATGTGTGAATGATGGTGATGTGCGATAGGCGGTGGCCAAACCAGGTAGAGTGGAGGTGTAGTATGATTCGAAACACATTTTTGACATTTTATCTCAAGTGTCGATCGTGTTTGTGGTAAAATCCCGATTTCTTTCACTTTTGATGAATCTTTTGTTGTTTTTATATCTTCTTGCCCAGATATCATGAACGCCGAACGGTCATGTAAGAAGCACACGCACTTGATGCATTTGACCTTCAGATCCCAACTAACAATTTAGCTTGTATAAGGTAAAATTTTTCGAATTTGGCAAGTAATAGCTTGTATAGAGCTTGTATAAGGCAATCTTGAGCAAGCTAAGAATTTTCAACCTGAAATTTGAACAAATAGCTGCTATAAGGCCTTAAAATATGAGTTACACAAGCTCTATACAAGGCTTGTAAATATAAGTTATAAATGGCTGGTATAAGGCCTTCCAAAATTGTTTACTGAAAATGTTTAAAATAATAGCTGCTATAAGGCTCTCCACGAAAAGTCATTGCAAACAACTTGTATAAGGCTTGTTTGTAAAGGCCTTATACAAATTAAAATAATCAGTGAAGATCAACAAGTGTCTTATAAAATATTGTGGTTATAAAAATTCAGATTAAAATAAATAAGAACGGTAAGTACCCATTGGACATTGTAAAACAGAAAATAAGTGCTTACAGTAACATTGAACTTTTTAGCAAAACTTAAAAATGAAAAACTCATGGGAAAAATTTAAAAGATCTGGAACCTACCAAAGACAAGTGAAAAAAAACAGGGAATCAATTCTTAAAACAGCCAGAGAACATTCAAAAAGCTTGGAAGAACAGAGAACAGATATTAGATGCGCCCAGTTATTGACTGTTCCCTCTGCTGCAATAGGAATCGCTGGTCCCAGCCAGCACGCTTTTGTGGAGGAATTTACTATACCGTCAGACAGTATTTCTGATGTGATTACCAGTAGTTCTACAGGTTAAATTATACATAATTTGTTGAATAGAGTTTTATCATACCTACCTATTAATCTAAAACTTTTGTAGCTGATGATATAAACACTTCCAATGTTCATGATGAGTCGTCAAGTGAAGATGATTCCGAAATGGATAGGAACAGACAATTTCAAAATCATTTACGGCAATGGGCTATCGAACACCAAATACCTCATACGGCCTTGAAAGATCTCATGAAAATAATAAATACTGACATTGGGGTCATGTTGCCAGAAGATCCGCGAACGCTGTTAAAGACTCCAAAGGAAATCATAAGCACAAAAATAGGTAGTGATGGGCTTTATTGGCACCACGGCTTTGAAAAGTGTATCCGATACATATTTCGCAACACGAGTGAATCAAAGACAATATCGATAAACCTTAATATGGACGGGCTGCCCATATTCAATAGTTCCAAAATAGAGTTTTGGCCTATTTTATTTACTATTTTCGAAATGCCAGAGTTTCCAGCCATGGTAATAGGAATATTTTGTGGAACGTCGAAGTGCACAGAATTGGATGCATTTCTATCGCCCTTTGTCGATGAAATGCAAATAGTTATGGCGCATGGAATATTTATAAATTCGCACAAAATTTCGATAAAACTACGTTGCATTATTTGTGATTCGCCAGCAAGAGCATATGTAAAAGGTATGCGTCAAAAAAGAATATTAATATTCGATGGAAGGTTTAGGGTACATAACTCATTTTTGTTTTTGTGTCCTTGCAGGAGTTGCAAATTTCAATGCTCAACACGGCTGTCAAAAATGCACAACGGTAGGAGAATATAATTATGTAAGCAACACAAATATATTCCCAAGGACAGTTTGCGAAAAACGTACCGATTCGAAATTCAGGCAGAAGCTTTACGGATCACACCATAGATACGATTCTCCACTTTTGAAATTGGATATCGATATGGTGGAGCAATTTCCGGTAGGTGATTCGCTGCATCTGCTTCATCTTGGACTGATGAAACGTCTTTTGTTTGGATGGCGAGACGGAACCTTCCGTCTATCGAACACAAAATGGCCTTCGCGAACAACAAATGAAGTATCCGCGGCCCTCAAAAAATGCAAAATGCCAGCAGAATTTCATCGGAAAGTTCGTGAACTCGATTGTCTTGCTCACTGGAAAGGCACTGAATATCGTACATTCTTGCATTATATAGGAATTGTCGTTTTAAAAGACCACCTGACAAACGAAGCATATGTGCACTTCCTTTTGCTTTTTTGTTCCGTCACAATATGTACTAGCAAGGACTATTTTTATTTGCTACCGACAGCCCGTGCAATGTTGGTTCAATTTATTGAAATGTTTTCTGAAATTTATGGCGAGCATCACATCACCAGCAATGTGCACAACTTGTCGCATTTAGTGGATGAAGTTGAACGATTTGGGGCATTGGATACCTTCAGTGCTTATCCCTTTGAAAACGCTTTGGGTAAAATAAAGCGTCTGCTTCGGAACGGTAACCTTCCACTTCCACAAGTAGCTAAGCGGATAATCGAAGACTTTAAGTGCACAATGGAATCCACATGCTATGTATCTGGTGAAAAAAATAAATCTGTTCCTATTCTGAGCAAACGGAATGACGGAGCGAATGCGCCCGATTCCCTTAAGTCCACAATTGCAGAGGAATACACTTATTATTCTAAGGTTCAATTGAATGAATTTTGCTTGGGCACAGATCCAGAAAATTGTTGGTTGCTTACTAATGATAATGAAATATTATGCCTCAATAACATCATCCATTGCAAAAGTCAGCAGGAAATCAAACTATGCTGTTTTGAAGTGACTGAAAAATCCAACTTTTTCATCCTTCCACTTGAGTCTAAGAATTTTAATATATACTCTGCAGACGACCTTGTCCATTTAAAAAACACAGAACAAAAAATAATTGCATTGGTGCAGGTTAAATGCAAAATGGTTCGATTGATTTATCAACAAACACATGTGTTTGTTCCATTATTACACACTCTACATACTACTATTTAAACTTCAACTTTCCAATAACTTCATATTTATTTTGTTAAACAATAAAACAAAAAAATATACTTAAAAAAACATAAGAACTCATTACATAAAAAAAACATAAAAACTTATTTCATTGAAATAACGCACTAAGATGTGCTATAAAAAAAGAAACCGAAAATAAATACTATAAATAGCAACTCAAAATCAGACTTTTTCCTTATTCATACCCATAATCTGAAAAATGAACAAAATTATTAGACTTAAGAACAGCAAATATAAATTAAAAATAATTATTCACCAACAAAGCTCCACTTCATTCGCTACTTTCGGAATCACTTTCCTCATTCCCATTATTAAAATCAACCCCGTCGTTGACAACATCAATGTCATCCCCTGTGTTATCACTTCTCTCCAGCCTTTTTGCGTAGCCAGGGTATTTAGGGGCAGAAGCTCTTTTCGGGAAATGGTTTTTAGCAGACTCGTACCGCTTTCTGGAGTTATTTATTATTTTTTGGAAAAAATGTTTAACACTAGTTTCCGAATAGCTTGGATCGGTGATCTTCACCAAACTATGGAAGAATTTGAAAACGTTGACGAATCTGCTAAAATTTTCATTTTCTTTTTTCCTGGACACTCCAGACCAAGACACAAATGTGAAAAGTTTTCTTGTGAACAAGCAGTCTATAATTTTGTAGCAGGCACTGTCACCGCCGCATTTGGGGTGGCAAACAGATCCAAATTTCTGCCGCTTCAAATATGTAATAAAAAGAAAATAAAAGAGTTTAAAATTTGTAGGTAGTTGTATTTAAAATAAAATATCAATTTTTTTTTTCAATTTTGTAAAAATAGACAGAATGCAAAATGTTCATTAATACAAAATTTTTGAATCCCTTTTTGCATCAAGAAGATCAAATAAGTATAAAAACCATTCCTGTAGGACCAATGGTCTAGTAGCTATGGATCAAACTCTTACACATATTTTCTTCAATTTTGCTTCTGAAGCGAAAATTTTGTATACTTTGCTCCATAGCTACTAGACCGTTGGTCCTACAGGAATGGTTTTTACATCTTTAGATCCTGATTCCAAGCATCTAAGTGATGGCATTCAAAGAATTTCATTTTAATAAATATTTTGGATTTTGACTCTTTAAGTGAAGGGCAAAAGTAATATTGATCCTTCCGCCAAGAAGACAAAATCCAAAATATTTATTAAAATAAAATTCTTTGAATGCCATCACTTAGATGCTTGAAATCAGGATCTAATGATGTAAAAACCATTCCTGTAGGACCCATGGTCTTGTAGCTATGGATCAAACTCTTACACATATTTTTTTCAATTCTGCTTCTGAAGCGAAAATTTTGTACACTTTGCTCCATAGCTACTAGACCGTTGGTCCTACAGGAATGGTTTTTACATCTTTAGATCCTGATTCCAAGCATCTAAGTGATGGCATTCAAAGAATTTCATTTTAATAAATATTTTGGATTTTGACTCTTTAAGTGAAGGGCAAAAGTAATATTGATCCTTCCGCCAAGAAGACAAAATCCAAAATATTTATTAAAATAAAATTCTTTGAATGCCATCACTTAGATGCTTGGAATCAGGATCTAATGATGTAAAAACCATTCCTGTAGGACCCATGGTCTTGTAGCTATGGATCAAACTCTTACACATATTTTTTTCAATTCTGCTTCTGAAGCGAAAATTTTGTACACTTTGCTCCATAGCTACTAGACCGTTGGTCCTACAGGAATGGTTTTTACATCTTTAGATCCTGATTCCAAGCATCTAAGTGATGGCATTCAAAGAATTTCATTTTAATAAATATTTTGGATTTTGACTCTTTAAGTGAAGGGCAAAAGTAATATTGATCCTTCCGCCAAGAAGACAAAATCCAAAATATTTATTAAAATAAAATTCTTTGAATGCCATCACTTAGATGCTTGGAATCAGGATCTAATGATGTAAAAACCATTCCTGTAGGACCCATGGTCTTGTAGCTATGGATCAAACTCTTACACATATTTTTTTCAATTCTGCTTCTGAAGCGAAAATTTTGTACACTTTGCTCCATAGCTACTAGACCGTTGGTCCTACAGGAATGGTTTTTACATCTTTAGATCCTGATTCCAAGCATCTAAGTGATGGCATTCAAAGAATTTCATTTTAATAAATATTTTGGATTTTGACTCTTTAAGTGAAGGGCAAAAGTAATATTGATCCTTCCGCCAAGAAGACAAAATCCAAAATATTTATTAAAATAAAATTCTTTGAATGCCATCACTTAGATGCTTGGAATCAGGATCTAATGATGTAAAAACCATTCCTGTAGGACCCATGGTCTTGTAGCTATGGATCAAACTCTTACACATATTTTTTTCAATTCTGCTTCTGAAGCGAAAATTTTGTACACTTTGCTCCATAGCTACTAGACCGTTGGTCCTACAGGAATGGTTTTTACATCTTTAGATCCTGATTCCAAGCATCTAAGTGATGGCATTCAAAGAATTTCATTTTAATAAATATTTTGGATTTTGACTCTTTAAGTGAAGGGCAAAAGTAATATTGATCCTTCCGCCAAGAAGACAAAATCCAAAATATTTATTAAAATAAAATTCTTTGAATGCCATCACTTAGATGCTTGGAATCAGGATCTAATGATGTAAAAACCATTCCTGTAGGACCCATGGTCTTGTAGCTATGGATCAAACTCTTACACATATTTTTTTCAATTCTGCTTCTGAAGCGAAAATTTTGTACACTTTGCTCCATAGCTACTAGACCGTTGGTCCTACAGGAATGGTTTTTACATCTTTAGATCCTGATTCCAAGCATCTAAGTGATGGCATTCAAAGAATTTCATTTTAATAAATATTTTGGATTTTGACTCTTTAAGTGAAGGGCAAAAGTAATATTGATCCTTCCGCCAAGAAGACAAAATCCAAAATATTTATTAAAATAAAATTCTTTGGATGCCATCACTTAGATGATTGGAATCAGAATCTAAAGATGTACATATCATTACTGTAGGACCCATGGTCTTGTAGCTATGGATCAAACTCTTACACATATTTTTTTCAATTCTGCTTCTGAAGCGAAAATTTTGTACACTTTGCTCCATAGCTACTAGACCGTTGGTCCTACAGGAATGGTTTTTACATCTTTAGATCCTGATTCCAAGCATCTAAGTGATGGCATTCAAAGAATTTCATTTTAATAAATATTTTGGATTTTGACTCTTTAAGTGAAGGGCAAAAGTAATATTGATCCTTCCGCCAAGAAGACAAAATCCAAAATATTTATTAAAATAAAATTCTTTGGATGCCATCACTTAGATGATTGGAATCAGAATCTAAAGATGTACATATCATTACTGTAGGATCGTTAATCTCTTACATAGCTGCGGTTTAGAATTTTGAAACTTAAACTAAAACTTTTAATCGTACTTTGAAACGAATTTGAGCACTCACCATGTTATGAGCAAAGTCCTTTTTGTTCAAATTTGTTTCAAATTGAATAAGTTGTTCTATATTATCCACCTGTTCAAATGTGAACTCATTTAAGTTTTGTGATCCATGTGCTGCACAGCCTGACTCCAATATTTTAAAAATTTTCTCCTGGAGGGAGATGCTATGCTCGACTCTTGTTTGGAGCTTTGAAAAATTTGAAACTAATGAAGATAACATTCCTTCCGAATTGGTTTTTATTTCTCCTTCATCTATTGAAGGGATCAGAGTGTATGCTTCACTAGTGTTTCCAACTAAGACTATGGAATCCGTTTGCTGTTGTTGTTGGAAATCCATTAACTGGTCTTGTTTCTGTTGATATATTTGCTGCTGATGGCTGTGCTGCTGCTTCTGAAAGATCTGCTGTTGCTGGATGGGTTGCTGCTGGACCTGTTGCTGAAGATAGTATTGCTGCTGGATTTGCACTGAAGATTCGCTTTCTTTATTTTCGTCAAGCAATCCCTGGTCATTGAGATGAACTTGTGGTTGGAACTAAAATATAAAATAGTGTAGGTAGGTAGGTACATATAAGTAACTTTGAATTCGGGAAGTCATGAAGGTTAAACACTTACATAATTGTTGAAGTTATATCTTTCATTGTCCGCATTTTGCACAGTTGGAACAACTTTGCGGGCACCAGCTGAGCGCTTTCGTTTTGGCAAGCACGAAAGTGCTTTACCTTCCACATCCGTTGTGTCGCTCATATCGGACATGTTGCTAATTTCTCTTATAGCCTCTTTGTATGTTGGAATAAATGTCCGTTTAAGGACACAGTCATGCTGAGTCCAACCCTCGTCCAATGAACCAGGTGGATCCCAAGGCTTTTTAAGACATTTCTCAAGTATTGATCTGGGAGGCCACATTAATTTTCCATTTTTTTCCCATTGATTTGGGACAGCGGACAGAAGGCTATTGCCGTTTTCTATGGTTTCCACTACTTTATAGCAATGCATTTTTTTTAACTTTTGTTTTAGAAATTACTTTTCACAGCCACTTTCGCGCACATTTGAACTTAATTTTCGAGTGATTTTCTGACGAAAGTGATTTAGTATTCGCTTGGCGACAAAAGCAAAGCCTACTATTTCAAAAAAATTTTAAAAGTGTTACGTTAAGAGGTAGCGTGAACGTGATGTATATGGTATCAACTTATTCACTTTTGATTATGTCTCCCTCAACAGCAAATTGGCGTAGTGGTAGAGTGCTAGACTGGCACGAGGAAGGAATCGAGTTCAAATCCCAGGTAAAAAAAAAAACTTTTAATTTTTAAAATTAATCTAACATTTCAATCATTGCAGAATACAGATAAAAAGGTTTCGGAAGCTGACTGAGGAGAAAAAAAAAATACAATAAAATAAAATACAATACAAAATACCAAATCAGAAAAATAAAATAAATAAAACAAAATATATATTTTTTTTTATTTCAGAATCACCTTTGCTAAAAAAAAATTTTTTCTCTCCATGGATTGCTTATGTAAAATAAATTTGGGTAAGGCCTTATATAAACATCCAAGGCAAGCTATTGGCAATAGCTGTCATTACATGACTTGGGTAAGGCCTTATATGAACATCCAAGGCAAGCTATTGACAATAGCTGTCATTACATGACTTGGGTAAGGCCTTATTTAAACATTCAAGGCAAGCTATTGGCAATAGCTGTCAAAATGACTTTCGTAAGGCCTTATATAAACATCTAAGGTAAACTATAGCTTGTTCAGACAAGCTAATAGCAGTTCATGAAAAGCTATTTGCTGCTATAATACCTGTCAACAAAAGTCTTATGGCAGTTAATTAGCTTGGGTAAATGCGCCAAAATGGCTTGCATAAGGCCTTTTACTATTTCTATAGCAGTCTGAAAATAGCTTGTATAGAACCTTATACAAGCTAAATTGTTAGTTGGGATGTTAGTACAGCATATTACTGAATTAATCTTCATTTTGAAATGGTCAGGGTCATCATCACTCATCATTTCTTTCGAGATGTCCATTTACTTACTCGCGAAGTGTGAATCAATGACAATTTGTATTGAAACTATCAATTTGGATCAAGAAGAGTGTAAACCGATTGAACCTCAAGCTGTTGTCTATGCGGATGATCAATGATCACCATATCAAGCTCTTACGTTGATTGCGAAAGCGCATACCGCATTCTGCAGTTCATCTCTCGAATTGCTCTGCGCCCGCTTTAATTGATTCCGCAGTCAACAGCAATTTGTTGTGTCGCCAATAATTGAGATCAATTATTTGTGACGCATATTTCGAACAAAACAAAAGGCATACCTACTCACAGCCGAACCAACGGTCGAACATCGAAGGCACGCACAGACGCACTCACTATATAAGCAGACTCCAGAGTGAATCAGTTTAAGTGTAAGTACTTACTATTTAGTACTGAACGTTTATGGGCAATGGAGCAAGTTCGAGTTTTATTTCAGCGCAGACACTTGGAACAACAATGGAAAAAAACACCATCAGTCACGGAGTTTATTGTGATCCATGCCGCCACTAAGACCATCTGGAGCATACCTTCCTTCTATAACTGGAATCGGGGCGAAGCGTTTTCCCTTAAGTGGTTTATTACAACTTAATATTCGGATCGGACTGGACACCTTTAGGTGAAGTTGTCGAGCAATTCACTTCCAAAGATGGGTCATAATTTGTGTGGCATGCAACTTTTGCTTTTAATATTGAATAACATATGGAATTCTGTTGTGATGGCATTCAAGTGGCGATATAGTTTTAAGTATAAAGATACCTTCGATATGGAAATTCAAGGTGACGAGAAGACCAATTCAAATCAAAAAAAAAGTAGATATTAATACAGAAAGTTATGCCTCACGTCTTCTCATTTGAATATCTATAAAATATATGTATATGGAAATGTGGAGTTTTGTGTACATAAAATAAAGCAAATACTCGTAGACTAAAATGGAATTCAAGTCGAATATTTTTATCCAAATCCTGGTCAATAGTTCCCTAATCATATCAAAATTCTATTTAAAGTAGGCGATTAACATAATTCCTACTTCGAGTTACATAAAATAAGAATTATTTAAGAAAATTACGCACTAAATACAAAAAATATCGTAGATAAGATTAATAATAGCCGCGTTTTATTATCGCTCATAACCCATATGGGTTACCCCATGAAAATAAAATGATGCGGGTCAGTGAGAAAATAGTGTTATATACCCATCTCTTTTCTTTTATAACGTTTACTTATTTTGTATGCAAAGTCTATCTTTCCTTAACACTGCAGTGCACTGCTGACAAGTCGCTGACTTGATTCACAATGGTAAATAACCGTCTTCCGGTCAAAGTGAAAACTTTTATCTGGGTTGAAATTGATTGAAATTAACCTCGATAGAAACCTGGATCCCATGTCGTTTTTGTAATACATGTAAGAAGATAACCTCGACCCAGACCCGGAGATAATAAAACGCAGCTAAGGACTAACAGAGTTTGATTCCTTTTTGAAAAAAAGAACATGGAATTGGATATTAATATTAACGCAGCGAAATGTTTAAAAACAAAAGAGGAATTTTAACTAATTGGTTTTTAATAATCAGAAGTAAAAAATATGCCTTCGCCATACATGCTTTTTGGTTCTTATTTATTCTAAAGGAAACACCTCAAAACATTCTTCCACTTGGTTGTTGATGGGGTGGAACGCATCTACCCCGTAATGTAGACCTTCTGCACACGAGAACAAAATAAATGGTGGCAACCCTAGAACTGTGACAACTTTGCCTGATCATAATTTTGAAATATGATCAGTCAGGCATGAATAAGTTAACACCAAGTTTTATCATTCAACCTTATAATGTTCTCAAATAAGCTGATGCTATGTCTTTGAAATATTTACTTCCGGGATGGCACAGACTTTAACATTTGTTTTAAGACACGACTTGCATACCGAAATAACGTATCGTTTTCAAACCACAACATACTTGGTGTTTATATGAAAAGAAAATAATTGTTTGCACCGCAGATTGTTCGCGGATTCACAAATTCTCTAATCGTGAATATGACAAAATTGAGCCCAACTCCCGTCTTTGGTGGCGCTCATGAAACCCAGATCCTTGTGATAATTATTTTTTGCGTCTTGTTAGTCATAGAGGTGCCATACTCGTTACAATTATTTTTCGAATCCAAACGTCTGAGAGGCAGTTTATCACGACGAGTGAAGTGATGCCCTAAGAGAATTGTCAATTCCTTGAGAGTCAGTTCCTTTGAAAAAAAGAATATTTACCTAGAATTTGTTCTCAGACTTTGGGAGTGATAGTCAAACGCACTAAACATTACGCTTAGGGGTATATCAACTATAGCTTTTTTTTAAAGGGTTTCCAATAAGGGCGTAACAATTGAGTATTTGAGTACATACTTAAAAAAACGCAGAATAATGGCACAAACTTATTTACTAACCAACATGCTAAATTAATTTTGGTTTTTATAGTGCCTTCGTTAAAACCGTACATTTTTAGCAAATTTAACAATGGGTTTTTTATTTCGTTGTTCCTGAAAGTGTCTAAACTCTAAAGCAAAAAGAACCTTGAGTTTAAAATTTACAGGAAAGCGCTACGGGGGTTAAGACTGTAAGGCGAGGTGCAGACAGACAAACGATCAAACGGAATTGCCGGACTCACTTTAAAAATAAGATAATAGGCACCATATTATCATAGTTTTCAAACCTAATTCTTTTTAATTAAAACACAAAATAATTTTATGAATTTCACACAGTTTATTTAAGTTTTTGATATAGGTAATTGTTTGTTTTTCTTTTTTCTTTCTTCAATAGTTCACAAGAATTTGTTTATTTATTTTGTTTTTATTTAATTGTTTTGTACATAGACATCTATGTAACATTTATATTCCTTTTTTATATATCTGCTAATTAATTTTTATTAATTTTTATTTATTTAAGAGTTTACTATGAGCAGTGTTTATGTTTTATTCTCATTGCTGTTTCGATAAGTCGTCATTTTAAAGTTTCACTTAAAAATAGTTCCTTTTCTCTTATCATAAAATCTATTGGATTTCGTTTTATTTTAAACGCATTACCTTTTCATCATATATGTATGTATAAGCAAGTTGAGGTCTTTTATAAAATAATTAGTTGGACATTTTTGTTTTTTAATAAAGATTGAAAATAAAACACGAAAAGATAAATTAAACAAAAAATATATAATTTAAATATTTGAAAAGAGGAAATATAGCGACAATTATTAGTCCGTTGGTCTTTTCTCGCTATTTTTTCTTGTATACTCTTCGGCGTTTTTGATGAACTTCTTACGGTCCTTGAGATACTCTTCGGCAACGTCTGCTCGCAGTGGATGCTCTGGCTCGGGATCATTCACAAGTGCTACTAACGCTTGGATAACTAAAATAAAATTATTGAGTAGGTTTTTGTTCTTTTATTTATTGTTTTATTTCTTATGATTTATGAGTGTTAGGGATTATATGTGATTGGTGATTTGTGATTTTGTTTTTTTTTTATAATTGTAATTATTCTTCTATTGATTTTTCACTGAACACTGCAACTATAAGGACTCAAAGATAAATATTTTAAACATGCAGAATAGACTTTATGGACAAATGTGTAAATAGCACTTGGAAGACAGAAGTCATTTTCCACACTACCTCAAAGTTTATGGCACCTATCATGGCTCCAAACACACAATTAAAAAATGTGACTATGGGGCATTACCATCTATATTAAGTTCGCCTGAAATGTCAAAAATTAATCAAATTTGATTGTCACTCAATACCTTTAGTAAACGTTCGCCACTCTCGTCGATTTTTGAAAACATCGAACGTTGGACTCGGTGAATCGCAAGTCATAATAGTAATATTCTTTCACATGTCAAAAATGTGTGAAAGAATAGAACAGCTATCACTTGACTAAAGAGAACACCAGCCTTAGATCGAAAAACATCACCAGCTGTTTGGCAACAAAACAAATCTTGCCAATACTGGATTTAAAGAGCTCTAAGTGTTTTGATATCTCTAAGCAGATTGTACATCAGCTCTATTATAGGTGCCATAACCTTACACTGTCAAGTCCGCAACGCGTCTTGACGTAATCGATTTTTGTAAGCAGGAAGAAGAAGAATCTATTCCTCAGCTGCTATGCACGTGTCCATTCTAGCCCATTGAATACGACTTCATCTTGGATATTTCTGTTACGCTTCATAAGGAGCTACGAGTAGTAAACGAGTTGGGATATCATAATGAACTAATTTTTGGTAAAGTGCCTCAGTTTCATACGGCTCAGCCATATGAACATAACCTAACCATGTTAATTGTAATGCAATTTTTGTAATTTGTAGCGCGTTTGACTTTCATGCCGAATGTCTAGCGGTCGATTTCCAGCCTCTGGCACTTAAAAACAAATGCATTTTTCAGGCTTACTATCTCTTGGAAGAAAGTGACAATATCATCCTGCCATTCGCACTGGGAAGAAATTAAAAATCCTCCTATTCTTCCCGTACACGCAATGAGAATGGGTGAGAGTTGTTAGTCAGTATGCACTAGTTCTCAACGAACTGTCACGCCACCTTATTAAATTTTGTTTTTGAGTATATACACTACATAGGGTCATCTTAAACAAAATTTCGTAGAAATAGTTTTCAAGCCACTATAGCAGGTTTGGTGGCCAGCTTATCTGAGTCGATTAAGCTGTATTTCTTAACTATGGGCGTTCTTTTTTACAGAACAAAGTCTGAACAACTCGTGTACGCTATAAGGAGAGTATGCTTTCTGACTTCTATAACTAGAAATCTATCAAATATCATGAGCAATTATATTATTTTGATCGCGCTTGGCTTTTTACTCCATGTGGGGCCTTAAGCACAAATCAACAAGTCTACAAGTCAAGATTTACTTGTAGGATTATGTTAGTCTTACTAGTGTAGATTATTTTTTTAACACAAAAAATAAACTTACAGTTTTAGAAAACAAAAATGTTCCTATACTTGTAAGGCATTCTATTCTTCTGACAAAGAGTGGAGTATAGTTGTTCGTCGGCCACCGACTGACAAGATCCTTTGTAGAAAATTTTCATCATGCACAAATAGCTTTCGAATTGATGGATTGGAAAGCTTATAACTTCTGTTCTAACTGTCCCATCTTCAAAATCTTGAAATAAAGGGTAAATATGAGACTACATTTGCTCAGCAATTTTTTGAGGAGATATAAAAAATTTCATACTAGATGGCAGATTGAGTTAATCATAAATTTGATTTTCATTTTTATACTTTACATGTGAATGAAAAATATCACAATTCTCAACAGTTTTAGTTCAGAAAGTATGTAGGCCCCAACCCTTTTCTACAAGTTTGTAAGTAATCTGCTACGGCTTAATGCAACGGTAGCGCCAGAAGGGGCATTTTAATCAATTTCCCAACTAAAAATTAATTTTAATATAAAAAAGCTAAATCGTGACAAACGACGATTTTATTGGCTCTAAAATTACGTGCATCTTTGACGTTAAGACATTAAAATAAATTCTAAATATCAAACTTCATTCGCGTTAAATTTATTACCAAAAAGGTAACTGAGTTCTATATCATAAAATCTGAATTCATAAATATTTATTAGAATGCACATGGTGGCGCATTATGCATATCTATGGGTGTAGATATGCTATACAAATGTTTTAACGAACCATTTAAAGAAAATTATCCGTGTTGGTTAAAATTCGAGAAAATAAAGCATTAAATTTGTCATTTCCGATGTGTTAACCAATGAAATTAACGAAAGGTAAAACTGTAGCTACCCTCAACTATTATTTTTTTATTAACGTCTTTCTTAAGATAATTTTTGATGCAAAATTCAAATTTATGATCTGCTAACTAACTTTTTCTATTCCTGATCAGTCAAAAAGAGGGAGGAAAATTGTGAGATCTCAAGAACGAAATGTTTTTAAATACATAAATAAGCTACTATGTAGTTTTTTTTTTTGTTTCTACAAAATGTATCAAAAATTGATTTTAATAGCAGAGATATGTATTTAAAAACTGTTTTTTTTATTAAATAATTCCAATTAAACCCGATAGAGATTATAGGCAACACCAAAAGAAAGAAAAAATGCGTGTTTAAGTTGAAACAGTTTACCTCACAGCCTTTGAGATAAGATAAAAAATAGTAATATTACGAAATACAATAAAGCAACTATGGATCATCGATTTGTAAATAAGACAATGAAGAAATTTTTGTTTATTCTCTGTTTGTTACTTTGTGTGGATTAAATTTAAAAAAATATAATTTATAATTATTATAATTCAAACTCAATCAATTTAAACCCGTTTCGAATGCATTTTTATACAGCAAATTGAATAGCAGATGTATTCCATCAGCTTAAAAAATTTTTAATTCCTTTTTTTATTTTTTTTTTCTCGGGATTATTAAATAAAAGTATTGATTGAAAATTATTTCCACGACAACTATAACAGGCTTGATATGATATCCAACATTTTCAAAAGATAAAGGTCTGATTTCATAATACAACCAGCACATACTACTGCAATTCATAATCGATAACAATAATAATTTATAATCACATATTACGTAGTATTACCAAAGGTCTTGCCTTAGTTAAATATAAGCTTAATGATAGATCATCCGGAAAATTATTCAATTGTAATCAATCAATAAGCGTTTATCGGAAAGACCGTTGTTCGTTCACAGTATTGAAAACCGGTTATTATCGGGGTGGTGGAGTTACTATTCTTGCTAATTATTAACACTGAATCGTTCTCAACTAAAAATGACATTGGTTTTGTCGTGTTAAGAAGAAAAATGTATTTTAACCATTTAGAGATAAACGCGTTGTTCTGTTTTTATCTCTAAAATTTTTGTTTCGTTGAAGAATGGTTTACAAGAAAATATTTACTTTTCTTAGATTGTTTGCAAAGTCTACATGCTTGCATGTTAGACACTTGTTTTGTTTCTTTAAAAAAGTCCTAATACACCAAAATTAAAAATGGAATGGTTCTATGACCGAAAGTAATTTTTTTAAGCCTTTCTAAGCACAACATTAACAATAAATTAGTAAGCATATCAAAGATGCTAAAATTGTTCCTTACTCAAAAAACCCAAAAAACAGATAAGTTTTTTCTTCGTAACACGACAGAGTTTTAATATTCATCAATTATTAACCCCAGGGTTGGCCGAGGTTTTTTTGACAACCCCCTAAGAATTGTCAAAAACAAAAATTTTTTTTTTCAGTTCTCAAAAAACACCAAAGGCCCCTAAATTATGTTGTTGAGATAAGAAAGAAACAAAATTTGTTTTAAAAACTAATAAAAACAAACCAAACTTTACGTTTTCTATTTCTATTTGTTGTTATTAAAGTAAATTTGTGTATTTCTTGAATTTCTATTTCAAAAACAAAAGAATTTATTGCAATACCCTAATCCACAACAAAAAAATTATTCAGGGTTCATGCAACTTTGACAGTTTATCCTTACCTCAACTCGGCTCAGCGAAAAGCCTAGGTCTACTTCATGGTGTGTACAGGGCGACCCTGGGTATCAAAAAACACGGAATATGTTGGCAAGTGTGAGTTCAGGGTTTTCAAAAAACGCTTTGGAGCGACCCCAGGGTGACTTTAGGGCTCAACAAACAAAGCTAATAATTTTAATGTTAGATTTGAATAAAACCACTTGTTACACGAAACCAATTTGCACTATAAAACAAGTAAAAAGTAGGTATTACTTTTATTTAAGTATGACAGATTTTATTTTTCCGGATTAGCTGCGTTATAAATAGGCACCAGTTATAGCTATCATTGATACTCATCATTGAAAATTTTATGATTGATTTTGAGACATTTAGATAGCAAAATCATTTATTATTTTGATGGACAAATAAAGCCAAGGATAACATTTCAAACAGGCCCAACTTTCCACATAAAATGACTTTTAAGATTTCAATGATCATTGGTACGGTAGTTCAATCGTTGAAATAAGAAGTCTTTTTATGTGAAAAGTTGGGCTTTTGAATATTTTTTACTAGAAATATTAATTAAGTCCTTGCTTTATTTTTCCATCAAAACAAGAAATGATTTTGCTTTCTAAATGTCTCAAAATCAATCATTTAAATTTTCAATGATGATTTTCAATGATAGCTATAACTGGCGCCTAATAGTGAACTCGTATAATATATTTTCGCTATTTATTATTTTTAACGCAGCCAATCCGGAAAAATTAAAAATGTCACAAGTACAAAGTAGATAGGCTGATGAATAATAGTACGACCTCTGCTAATTTGCTGGGTACTGTGCCCATGCCCCAAGACACCAAGAGATTCAAGATTGACCTGGCTGGAGAAGACCCTGGAACCCTGGTCCATACTATGAGTTAAAAATATAAGAAGTACTGAAAAGTTTTTAAAGAGATCTATTGAATCAAAGATGTTGGCCCAAATTGTATATTTTTTTAGATGAAAGTTGAGTGGGTAACATTTTTTAAATCTCGTGCAAAGAAAAATATTATAGATACAAGTGATAGGTCAAGACAAGAACCCATTTCCAATCAATGAACACCAGAAGGGATAAACTTAGCATAGGCTTAAGAACCAGCGTGCTGAAAGGGAAAAGGTGATGTGATCGTCACATCAAATCAGCATCCAACTATTGGTGGAGGGAAGTCCGATGCATGGTAATTACGATGATTAGCCCTTCAGGTCACCGTACCTTTTTACAAAACGTTAAAGTTATATGCTGAACCAAAGGAGGATCATATGCAAATCTTCACACTGAGGCGAACTCTGCAAAAGACGAACAAATTTCATGCCTTGGCCCAACACTTGTTCATATACTGCAAAGCTTAGTAGACGACATGTTTATTTTTTATTTATTCATCAATGGATATACATAAATCTGACGACTACAGTTAATAATAATAAATAAACCGATCTAGAGGGATAGCGTGGCATTCAAAGACAAGCGGTGCACAAAAATGCAAAGGGAAATGTGCGTTTATATCGTCACCTGATTATAAGAGCTACGTAACTCAATTTTATAAATTTTGGAGAAAGCAGCAGCCTTTAAAGAACCCTAGCTACTGGAGAATCATGGACATTTTCATTTGTATTGCTCATTTGCTGCAAGCTTAAGAAGGCCTTTGTGTCCGATCTTCAGTACAACAAACTATGGTGTTAATAGTCCTTTAAATCAATTGATTTCAGTCTTCAATAAATATTATTGTCTATTTTTTTCTATAAACGGCAATGTTAAAACTTGTAAATTTATGAAATCTTCTTTGTCATTGTAATTGAATATATATATTGTAATGTATTTTAAACAAGATACGTAAGCTTTCTATCGTTAGTTATTTAAAGAATTAAATAAGTAAAAATACAAAAAACGGCATAACTCAAAAATTGATGACTTTGAAAATTTAGTGCATAGAACATTGTGATTATGATAATGTTTTTTTTTGTAAATCATTTTACATCCATATCTTTTCTCAATTTTAAATAAGAGCGCAATAGCTGTTGCTATACACAGTCGTTTTTTCACATATTTTCAGGAAAACGAAGCAGGCACAGGGCAGACATCAACACCGAGGGTACTATCTTCCAAAGATCTTCCAAACTACTGGAATGTGCTGACGATATCGACATCATTGGCAGCTCTCAATAGGTTTGCCGAAACAGATGTCTTCAATCAACTCGTTAGACGAAGTGAGCCCTGTGTACTGTTATTTTTCCGCTAGGTTTGAGGCGACGAAGAAGACAGAACAAATAAATGAACAAAGAACACAAATGTGACTAAGAATTCAATTGACTTAACATTTGGCTTTTATTTTTGTAATTTGATTTTGGTTGTGCAATGATAAGGTGTTGAAAGGTCCAGGCAGTCAAAATAATTATATTGAGATTTAAAAATTGTACTTTAAACTAATCATTTTGAAATGTGCTTTTTTATTTGTATTTGAGGAAGAAATGTGAAAAAAATAATGCCTTCCAATGAAGAACCTTAATTTTATTGAAAATACACAATGACACACAATTTAAATAACTATGACACGGCGCCCGAAATGTTGATTATATTTCAATGATAACATATTATAAGATAAATATACCTACATTTATGTACTATATTTGATTAGGCTGAATAAAATTATTTTATGAATTAAAAACTTTTTAAAATTTAACAAAAAAGAACTGCAAAGCAAGCAGTCTAGAATAATTTAATTTGTTCTATTTTGTTGGGTTCAACGAACATATTTTCCAATGAATACCAGCTGCACAAGTACATACGATGCATTTTGAAGCGTTGACAGATACTCTGACGAAATGGCAATTATAAATCTTTTTTTGCAGTTACATGACTGTTTCCAAGTGATGCAATGTTTTTCAATTAAAGCTCTAAAGAGAAAAGGCTTTGAAGTCCAAAATTATGTTGGATATGATATCAAACGGGCTGTGCTGTATCCGAAAACTTAGTAAGCTAGTCATTTTCGGACCTCAACCAGCGTTCAAAATACCTACTCAATGACAACTTTTTTTTGAGGTTTCTTAAAATGTCCTAAAAGTAAGGTAACGGTAGTCATACCTTATACATAAGAAAAAGGTTTACAATTAGCTAGAACTCCTCGAGAACTAACGCTTTCAATCAAAACTTCCAAACAAAAATGTATAGGTTTTATAGTTTTTCTATACCAAGATAATACGACAATGGTACCTATTTTGTTTTCAAATGATTTTATTTTACATACCTTGATCTGTTCTTGTTGCAGGCTTCCAATTTTCCGTGCTTATTATTGGAAGACACACTTGACCTTTCTCATCGATATTCGGATGATAGATTTTTGTTTTGAAGTTAATTTTCGGTGGCTTGAATGGGTACTCAGCTGGAAAATTGATTTCAATTCGAAATGCTCCTTTATTGTATGGTGGGTTCTCCTGAAAATGAAACGTTGAGAATTTTCGAAAACAAAAAACTACACACGAAATGTATGTCTCAACGATGATAGGTAAATTGATGATGATTCATAATCATAATAATCGCGCGAGACTTTTCTGGAATATCTTAGACTTACGGGCACAATCAGTCCGGTCCAACGTAATAGATTTTGATCTTCTATAAGGACTTCTCTGAACGATCTTAGCCCAGAAGCTTGGAGATCAGTGAGTTCCTGTTAATGGATATTTGTAAAAGAAAAAATCAATTTGGGGGAAAATAAAAGAAACAAAATTGCAAAAAAAATTAAATTTTGCAATAGTGGCATTATCTCTTTGCGGAGTTCCTTGTGAAATTAATATAATATGAGGGTTTTTCGAGCAATTAGATGAATCATTGGAATTTTGTGTTTGACTTACTTTTTTAAGCCTTCTTGTAGCTGCCATTTTTTAAAGTTTCTTTTTTCGTATTCGTCGTAACCTCCAGCAGCAGCAGTGGCTTCTTCTTCTTCGACAACCAAAAACCGATTTTTCCTTTTTTCTTTGCAGAAGCTCGCGCTGTCTTGAAATGTCAAATTTGTATATTATTTTGTCTGAATGTTGGCACGCTTATTTTTTTCGGTAACTAGCGACATCTGAAGCTTCAAGGTAAAGTGAAATTCACGTTCAGGCGTAAATAGCATTTTGGTACACTGGCACAGACAAAAGGAATATATTAGATGTTTTTTTGCAAGTAAAACAAATTCGGCCTATTTGACGTGATCTTTTATTCTTATAGAATAAATCTGTTATTTTATTTACCTTTAAGGCTCTCCCAAACCAACGCGAATGCGGGCGACGACCAATTTTTATTGTTGTTTAGCGTTGTGTATTTGTCATATTTCGTACTATTGTGAATGATTCGCTGTCGAAAGGGCTCTCCTAAAGCAACGCGAATGCGGAGCGATTGACAAATATCACAAATACACAACACTAAACAACAACAAAAATTCGTCATCGCTCCGCATTCGCGTTGGTTTGGGAGAACCTTTACTACGTGTACAAGCAAGATTGAGAGCTCAAGTTGAAATAGGGTCAAATATTCGACCCTGGTTTTTCGTCACTTCAGTTGAGTGCTCTATTAATAGTTGAGTTGAAATTGAATTGAGATTTCAGGAAAATGAATAACACTATTCACTTCAATAATGTTAAAATTTAGCCATGGAATCAAATTTAACCAAACTTTAAACGCATTCGCACACGTTCTCAGGAGCTCGTTAAAATTTAAACCAATGGTTAATTTTTGACATGGATAAACATTTATTTTGCTGTCATGAAGTCATGAATCCTATCGGGAAATATTAAAAACTAAAATCAAATGAAAACATTAAGAGTGTTTATGCAACAGCGTAAAGTCGTCGAAAACGTATTAAAGTTGTAAACTGTGTTAATCTGTCAAATTTCCCATACAAATTGTGACAGAATAACGAAGTTTAAAACTTTACAACATTTACTATGGCCTTACGATGTTGTATGAATACCCTTATTAAGAAATATAGGTAAAAGCATTATATTAAATGAAAGAATAAACTCCAAGAAAAATATTCAATTATTTCTATTTGTTCTCGTGGTTTTCTTTAAATTTGTATTCGTAAATTTGAATTTGAATTTATCTCCACCGTTTGTTTGGATTACCTGTGATGTATTTTTGATTATACAAAAGAACCAATACAATTTATTGAAACAACTTTTTTATATGATCGTTCGCAAATTGAATTGTTTGTTTGAGAACTGTCATTACTGAAAAAATGCACCAACAAAACTAATGGTAAACATATGTTTTAAAAGGTCCAATTTAATTCAATTGGCACAGCAAAAACGGTAAATTTTATTTACAACTATAAAAACAGATGAAATTTAATTGAGATCCAATTTAACCAAAATTTTAACACAATTGGCTGGCTGACTTGATACACGGATATTCTCTCTAATTCTTAAGATTTGAATTTGGCCAGTCTGCCTGATTGTAAATGTTGCGTTGTCCGCCATTTGAATAAATGCTTCGTAAATGCCTTTTCGTGTTATAACGGGTGATTTTTTAAGAGGTTTAGAACTTAAAAAAAAAAAACACAAAAAATTCGAAAAAATGAATGAAATATTTATTTGAATCGATAGTTTGAACCTTGCAATTTAATGTTTAAAGATAATTTCATGCAAATGTTGACCGCGGCTGCGTCTCAGGTAGCCCATCCGCTGAGTCCAATTTTGGCATACTCTTTCACACATATCGGCCGGTATCTCACGAATGAATGCATGCATGTTGGCTTCCAGTGCGTCAATCGAAGCGAGCTTGTCCCTATAGACATTAGCCTTGACATACCCCCACAAAAAATAATCTAATGGTGTCAAATCGCACGATCGAGGCGGCCAATTGACCGGCCCGAAACGTGAAATTAACTGTTCACCAAACTCGCCTCGCAATTGCGCCATTGTTTCGCGTGCTGTGTGGCATGTGGCACCGTCTTGTTGAAACCACATATCATGCAAGTCAAGAACTTCCATTTCGAGCAAAAAAAAGTTTGTTATCATCGCTCGGTAGCGTTCACCATTGACAGTAACGCTGCGATTCGCATCATCTTTGAAGAAATATGGCCCAATAATGCCGCCGGCCCATAAACCGCACCAAACAGTGGCTTCTTCGGGATGCATTGGTAGCTGTTGCAATGCTTCTGGCTGATCTTCACTCCAAATGCGGCAATTATGCTTATTTACGTACCCATTCAACCAAAAATGAGCCTCGTCGCTGAACACAATTTTTCGATAAAAAAGCGGATCCTCGGCCAGCTTTCCAAGAGCCCATTCACCAAAAATTCGGCGTTGTGGTAGGTCGGTTGGCTTTAGTTCTTGCACCAGCTGTATCTTAAAAGGCTTTACGCCCAAATCCTTCCGCAAAATTTTCCACGTAGTGCTGTAACAAAGGCCTAACTGCTGGGAACGGCGCCGAATCGACATTTCGCGGTCTTCTGTCACACTAGCTGATACGGCCGCAATATTTTCTTCACTACGCACAGTACGTAAACGTGTTGGTGGTTTAATGTCCAACAAAGTAAATTTGGTGCGAAATTTGGTCACAATCTTCCGAATAGACTGCTCAGAAGGTCGAGAATGCCGACCATAAAATGGAAGCAGCGCGCGATGAAAATTTCGAACCGAGCACGAATTTTGATAGTAAAATTCAATAATTTGCAAGCGTTGTTCATTTGTAAGACGATCCATGGTTAAATTGCAAACCAAACTGAAGCTGTTTGACAGTGACACAAGGTACTAAACACACGTCAGCTGTCAAAACCAGTGTTGCCAAAACCAAACCAGCTAAAAAATCACCCGTTATTATGTTCTCACCAAAGTGAAATCAAAAACTTTGAGATCTTGAATTGGTGGATCGGAATTTCATTAAGATCTCGTTGAAATCTAGAGTTGTCATAGATTTCTTTGATGTTTACATGAATTCTTGTACTTTTTTCCCTTACATAAGGCGTGTTTTATTGGAAAAGTTATATATATCACAGTAAAATTTCCCTTGGCAAACAACAACAAACCCAAAAGTGTCGATAAATAAGTGGATATAAAAGTTGAGATAAAGTTTCGTTAAGTTTAAACTTATGTGGCGCTGGAACATGAAAGTGAGTATAGGGTTTTATTGGTACTTGCATTGCTGCAATAGCTATAAATACCAATAAAACGCACCTATAAATAAATACAAATTTCAATTTGAAAACTATAATTTGAATACAACTTTTTAATCTTTTCTTGAAAGATCATTTTGAAACAACTACAATAGCCTTGTTTCTTAGTGCATTTTTATCTTTTATAAAAAAGTAACATATTAAACACAATAACAAATGTTTGCAAAAAAAAACTCTTTTTCAATTCAATGTGAACAATGGGGCGACCACCATTTTGGAAAAAAAGTAATTTTTTCATTAATTTCAATTTCTTTTTAAAACAAAATCATGAAAATCATAAAAGAACATTACGATAGTAAAATTATCTTAAAATGACGTCAAAGCAAAATTCAGCTTTGTCGGAATTTGTTCGTAGTTTAGCCATTTTTTCTAATTTTCTTGGGCTATACTAGTTGCGTTCTTTTGCAAGTCAGCATTATATTGTTTGGAAAAACGACAACAAAGCAAAGCATTTTACTCGTAAAATACAACAACAACTACGTCCATATAGAGTTACCTATGTCCAGATAACTAAGCGGATTTAACTTTTGTCCCGATGAAAATGGTACTACCCATTTACAACCCCCGTTGTGTTATCGGTAATTTATGTAGAAATGTCAAATGTTTGTTGGTAAAAATGGCAGACAAAGTCTAAATGTCCCGATTTCGTTTTTTTTTGTCAAAGTCCATATGGACATGCAAAAAGACGCAGCTCTATTATTTTGTTTTTTTTTTTGCCACAGAAATAAGGAGAATAAGGTAAAGCCATCGATCATTGGAAATCAAATTTTTATTTGGTAAGTAGAGCTGTGTAAATTGTTTATTTCAAGTGATCGAATCGTTCATGAATCTATCACAAAAATGATTCGATCATTTCAATCAATCGACCATTTGATCATTATAATTTCACTCAATTCATTTATCGATTCGATACTTTTCTAATTGGATTTTTATTTTTTTTTTCAAATTTTTGGTAGCGCAACCGCCAACACAACAGCAACAGCAACGCAACAACCATTCATGTGTGCGTGTTGTTGCCAGGAAAGGAGGAGATCTACAATTTTTTGCTAAGTCCGAATGGCCAGAAAAGAAGCACTTATTCATGAGTATTCGTCAGTTCCTCGCAAGAGGTGGTACCTCGGGAAAAACATTTCTGTTTTCAAGTGACAGCGGCTGGGAATCGAACGCAAACATTCGCGCAAACATTCGGCATGACAGTCCAACGCACCAACCATTATGCTACGAGGTACTTCCTCGTTTATTTTCATTTTTATTTCGATTCAAATCCCTCTGAATTTAACGAATTCAGTCAATGCTGTACCGTCGTTGCTTGAATAATTAGTTTGTTTGGTGTCTTTTTTCAAAAAAAAAGTAAAACCTGTAAAATTTTGAAAAGAGGGGAAAATTCTATAAGAATGGGGGAAATTTGAAAAAAGTTAACAAACGCATTGAACCATGAACTGGGACCCAATTCCGCAAGAGTAATTTTTTTGTATACACAAAAAAACCGTGTACATGTCAATTTTTGCGATTCCGTAAGAGTGAGTATTATGTTTTTGACAAATATCGTATTGGCTTGCTTTGATTACACTCGTGACAGCATAGTTAATTATATGTTGCTATTTTTAATTTTAAAAGTTAAAATTCGTATATATGCAGATGTTCTGCAAGAAAATTGAATTTTTTTGAAAACCTACTTCGGAAAATTTTCCGATTAGTAATGGCAATGCTGTGACAGAAACTGACCGTCACGATTTTTGACGATTTGTGTACCAGGAATTCGCACGTTTTCCAAGGGAGGGGAAAATTATTTGCACTCTCATTGCGCTTTCTCAGTGCAACTTTTTTGAGTTAACAAACAGGATTTTTTAAAAAATTTACAAAAAAATTCACGATAACAAACAGACCTAATCTTAATTTATCGAAATTTACAAACAATACAACTCAATTGGATTAAAAACCGTAAACAGTTTTTTTAATTTTCACAGTGTTTTTACTGCTCCAGAAAAAGGTGACTTTAGGGCAATTGGGTGACATTTGGATCGAAATACACACTAGCCGTTTTCCTTTGGTGGCAAAGTACTTGTGAGTAGATGAAAACCCTGATCTAGTACTATCAACTGCACATGGTCTCATGGCGAGTAGATACATTTTACATGGGAAAGCAGTTTCATGTGTTCTATTGAAAAAAGCTGGCAAAGTACTAGCAAGTACTTCGCCACTTCCAAAGGAAAACGCCTATTTTCTGTCAAAATATAGTTTGTCTCTCTCCTCTCTGTCAATCAACTGTCGAATTCTATTGAAGAATGGCTTCAACCTACGATTTGTCTATATTGAAATGATTGAGATGGAAAATCGAGAATCATCGAAATGATTGAGAATGGGATGGAAAATCGAGAATCGTTGAAATGATGGAGAATGACGCTCATTGAAGCTGTTTAGATTGGGAAGATTGAGACCGGTCTCATGGTAGTTTCTGGACAAGAGTAGTGGGAGGCTAGGGATGTCATTAGGCATGAACAAAATATAAACACCCGACTCATATGAGACTCATTTGTTGTTGTTTCAATGTGCAAAGCATTGTAGTTGTTGTTGTTTCTATGTGTTTTAAGGCAGCTCAAATGTTCAAATGTAGAAACGATGAGACTTACGAGTCCGGACAACTTTCCCTCTATAAACAGGCTCATTGGGATGAAAATTAACTTTCTTCTTACAAATCTATATTATATATTTCAAAAACTTAAATTAAAAAAAATTAAAACAAAACAAAAGAAATTCTTTCAGACATCATATTTCCATATTTCAATTAAAAAAGAAAAAACATACTTAATTTCTACATATATGTACATACATATATGTTTTGCATCATGGTCTTATAGCAATTTTAAGATTTATTTAGTTAAGTTACTTTACCTATTTTTCTTTTATAAAAAGAACAATAAAATGATTATAGTCAGGGGTTAAGCAAACAGACCAAATATCATCGACTAAAATAGAAAAGGGTGAATGAAAAATTAAAAAAAGAAAACCATTCGAAATTCACACACTCAAGCAAACTTTTCACAAGATTCGTAAACAGAAGACTGCGGTAAGTTTCGATGTTTTGTAAAATAGCTCATTTTTGTATTAAAATTGTGTAAGTTTTGTTTTTATTTGAATAGAAGTTCTGGGGCTACATATTTGATTTAAAAAGAGAAAAAAGAAGTAGATTTGACCTATTAAGGTAAAATTGAAGTAAGTTGAAACAGAGATTTCTAAAACGAAGTAGATTTCATTAATTTGGTAATGGTGTGAAGTAGGAAGTAGATTTAATTTTTTTTTTTTTAAAAGAAGTAGATCTACTTCAATTGAAGTAAAGTGGTAGTACTGGCCCTAAAACTTTACGTTGGGTGAATGCGGGGCTTACTTTTCTTTAGTTTTGTAAGTCATATGCCTACTGCTGCCGCATGCTGGCCTGGTGCTTCAGGGAAATCAATTGTTTATTATGGCTTTATTTCCGAAGCAAATGGAGAAAGGAATAAAAGGGGTCATCTCTGTGGTTTTCTTGTTTTTATTTTTTTTTTGCCAGAGAAATAAAAAAAAATCGATCATGCGGAAACAAATTTTAGTTTTTTTAATAAGAATAGGAGTGGAGAAACTGCTTCTCACTCATTCGCAAGCTCTTTTTATACAGAAAAGTTCAGTAAGAATAGGTAAGTAAGTAAGTAAGGTTTTTCTTTCTCTTTTGTACCAAAATCAAAAACAGGTTCTTATAAGAGAAAGCAAAAATATTTTGATCTATTTCGACAGGCTGAGGATTTTACGTTGGGTGGAGGCGGAGCTTATTTTCTTGAGTTTGTGAAGCATATACCTACTGCTGCCACATGCTCGCCTTCGTGTTTCAGGGAAAATATTTGTTATTTTGGCATTATTTTAATGGAGAATAAAATGAAAGGGGGAGAGGTGGGTCGTCTTTGTTGTAAAAGAAATAAGAGAATTATTTGTTTTTGAAGAATAGGACGGTACAGTGTAAGAAGATGACCAAGAAGACCAATTCAGTAAGAAGAAGTAACTGTCAGTGCGACGATCGACTTTGGTATGTTTTTGTAGACAGCCAACCATAGTCAGCAATGTCTGAGACAATTTTCGTTTGTCTTGGCTCTATTTATGCTGGTTTTAAGTTTTAGATTAAATGAAGGCGGACTCTTTTTTTTCAGTATGGTAAGCAAAAGCCAATATACCTTCTACTACCGCATGCTTGCCTGGTGTTTCAGGGAAAAAATTGTTACTTTTGACAAATTTTCAAAGGAAGGAGATTGGAGATTAGAATTAAGCTTGAGAAAGAGAAACGGATAAGGGGTACACAGCAGCACTTTTCATATTTTTTTCATATTTTTCCAAGGAAATAGAAAACAATTATTATTGTTTGTCAAGAAAATAACAAAACAAAACTAAAGACAGAAAAATAAGTAAGGGTTAGCGAAGCTTTAGTCTGGTATATTGGTAGCAGCCCGTTACATTCACACACATGCTTCATACAAATTAAGTTTCATCTTTTTCGTTTGCAAAGAAGATGAGAAAAAGAAAACCGATTGGCTCTATTTTATGCGGGTTTAAAATTGTAAGTTGGAAGAAGGCGGCCCTTTTTATCAGTTTTGAAAGATAAAACACTATTACTTCTGTTGCCGCATTTGAAAGCATTTTATTGAAGGCAAGTATGCCGATTATTTTTTCTATTTCTCCGAAAAAAAAAGCAAAAAGAAGCTAGGTGCGACCCACACTGGTAACTTCCCTCCCATTGGTGCCCTTGGAAGCTAGAGGCCCGATGTTATTATATTATATTACGAGTATATTTGAGAAGAAAAAAGTATAAAATATAGAAGTTCACTAAAAAAAAACAATATTTGTTGAATTATTTTACAAAACCAATCAAATATCAACTATGAACTAGTGTAAAGAATTTAATTAATCCGAAGCCAATACCGAAAAGTGCTTTGTGACCAGATAAAGCTTGTCCGACCAACAGTTTTGTAAATTTTTGGACTAAAGCTATCGGTTGGCATTTTTGTGTGGCCTTGTTAAGGTAGCTAATCTTACTATTGGTTCCCAGACTATTAGGCATTCATGTATTGTTTCATAAATTAAGTTCCCGAGATATCCATCCTGCTCTTCTAAAGTGGTTAGAATCGTATTTGACGGGTAGAATTCAAATCGTAAATTCATTCTCAAACAAAAATTACTGTGCCGTCTGGATTCCCACAAGGAAGTCATGTTCATTTGGGATCATTATTTATTTTTGTTATTTACTAATGACATTCCAGAAATATTTAATGATTGGAGTGGTAGACGACTCTCTATAAGCTTTGAGTCGGATTGTTTTCTTCTCTTAGATATGGGGAGACTTGACTGTAGGTGCCAACGGAGTTATCTGATTCTTAATATTTCTTAATTTCAAGTTTTATGGTGTTTCAGGAATAGGTACTATAAAATTCCCTATGCACTAAAATCACTTTTTAATTCTCTAGTAAGGTAGGTATGTTGGGAATACTGCTGCATAGTTTGGAATCCCTATTACAATGATTCCTTAGATAGAATTGAAAAAGTACAGAGGAATTCCATAAGATATGTTTTCTTCAAGTTAAATGCGAGGATTCCAAGGCCATCATATAATAGTTGATGTTATTATTTATCATATTAATTGTCCTCAGTTGTTTTCACTAGTTACTGTTCAAAAGGCATCTTTAAACCCCTCACATTAAATAGAGTTTCAACTGCTGTAACTAATAGCACCTACATTTTTCAAAATTATTAATTATCTTATTATTTTGACATGATTGTAGGTACTTGTATTTGTATATACGCACCAACGGTTAAATTATATTAAAACTCTTAGTCTAAGAGATTATTATGGATGAAATAAACAAACTAAACAAAACTCATTCCCATTGAAAGCCTAAGTGAGTCTGTCATATCTCAGTCCCATTTAATCATAAAACACTAGGCAGCTGTACATTTGCAAAGTGAAAACACCTACGCGTCACCCAGCTGTTCATTTTATTTGGGATGTTGCTCTTTAGGCCACAAATTCCACTGATAAACAAAAAGCAAATGTGTCCTTAGATCAATGCCATTCAATGGAAATTCGTGAAAATTGTGTTGCAAACCATATGAACACCTCGCAAGTATGCTGTAAAACGTTCGATCCCTTCTGAAAACACCTTGCTAGTTTCTCATTTTTGACATGGCACGACTCTCCATTCCGATTATAGTTGCTTTTACTGAACTCGTTGATTTTAAAATTATTTAAAATAAAGACACGAAAAAAAACTCAACTATTTAATTTCGCACTAAATTTGGAATTTTATTTTAACCAATTTGCAATCCGATGTTTCTTTGTTTTGTTTATGAAAAAAAAAATAATCTAAATAATTATGAGAAGGGATGAGTGGTTGAAATTTATACGACACGCTTCACTTCGAAGAAACGTTTTAAGTAGTATACTTGTCCTACGGTCATAACGACAAGGACGAATGCCTCAAACGTCGACCACATAACCACCCGGGAGTTGGTGCTCTCATTGACGGAGCGATGAATCTTGTCGCGCACCTGAAAAAAAACATGCTCCTCTAGTTCCAACATAGTAAATAAGATAATCTCTACTCACGTGCATATATTCTTGTTCATGTTTAACGCTGGTCAGAGTGCCAGACAATTCTCTGATCATGTCTTCCAACTTAGTGTGACCGACTTCATCCTCACCAGGAGCACCGGGAGCTCTCTGTGTAGGCTCACCTACGTCGATGGTGAACATAACTACTTTTGGAGTCATACTCGACTTCTCGTTGTTGAAGCATACAGTGTGGATACCGCTATTGTGGGCCGAGAAGGTGAGCTTGCCAGATGATTCTTTTTCACTTTGGTGAATGATATTCTGGTCTGGGCCGGTGATTTTAATATCCACATCCAGGAAGCCACCTTCGATTACTTCAAATGTCAGTCCTATTCAGTAAAAACGAGGTTGGTTAGTTAGCACAAAAATGAAAGTTTTAAAAGTGACGATTGTATACCTAGCTTTGTGCCGCTCTCAGCTTTTTCAAAGAAACACTCTTCATTGTGCGCATCTACTGTGACAATAAAAGAATACGTCCTGTCCAGGAGCTGCACGAACAATATGCTGCATAGTGTAAAATATACAAAGAAATTCATTTTTTCGCGTAAATATCTAGAGAATTTTCTGAGGACGACTTGTTTGATAAATATTTCGTTATGTGAAGAGGCCACGTATTCTGTCAAAAAAAAATTGATGTGGATCGAATGACAGTTGACAGCACGAGGCAAGGTTGGCAGCAGTGGATGTCAGTGAAAGGCAAATAGGTTCGGTAACGTAGTGCAGCGAAATGCAAACAGGTTCGGTAACGTAGTGCATACTGTAGGGTGACTTTGTTCTATATAAATTTTCTTGAACAACAAATTAAAATTTTTAATTTCGCTTCGGAAAGGCAGAACTATAATAGCTGTGTTTTTGTCAAACCATGGAGATATTGGACGAACAGAATTAATACTATCCACCCCTTTTCTGATTTACACTCGGAATCAAATCTATATACGAAGTTGATTTCCGTACGAATTCAAAAATCAAGTTCTGAATTTAGTATAAATTGAATTCCGCAATCAGTAAAAAAAGAATCGAAACGATAATATAAAAAAATCTGTATAAATAGACTAGAATGTAGAATGTGGACTAGAATGTAAAAACAACAGCAAAAATGGAAATGATATCGTGGCCCGTGGCTTTTTACTGACAATCTAGTGATGTATATGCAAATATTTGCAACAAAAAATACGTTTTTTTTTTTAAATTATGTCGAATTAAACTGCAATCAGTATTCAGTATTTCAAAACACGGAGAGTTTGAAAATGAAAAGATTTTTAGTGAATCGGAATTCAGAACAGGGGTGTATACTCCCACCAAACCGAAATATGCCACTCGAATTGGTGGAGCGGGATTTCATTAAGATTTCGTTAAAATATAGAGTTTTCATTGAGAATTCGTTGAAATTTTCATGAAATCTTGTTCCACTAACTTGAAATATCAAAAGTTTTCGGTCGAAATCTCGGATTTCATTTCGGTGGGAACAAAGCATTTGTAATAAAATGCAAATAAAATAGATGGTTTTATTTAATAAAAACTCGTTACATGAATCTTTTTTATTAATTTTCAAAACTTTTATTTCGAAGAAATCAAATTAGGTGTGTTCCACACAGAGTTTCAAACAGTTTGAAAAAGCCAGATTTAGTGCAAACCCGTTCACAATTGAAACATTGTACTGGCCCGCACGAAATCAGACTGCCTGAAACTGTTTGAAAATAAAAACTAAGTAACAGAGGTATTATAGTCTCGGAAAATTAGTCAAAAATGGCAAAACTATGAATAAAATTCCGACAAAGCTGAATTTTGGTGGAGAGCTTTGTTTTCACGTCTTAACCATTTCTTGAAAAGTTCCATAAATTAGGACCGGGGTTTATATTTTTTGAGGGGTTAAAAGGGGGTATAAAATTCAGTTTTTTCTTAATTTCTCAAAACTATAAGTTTTTTTTTTTTTTTTTTTAAAGGTGAAGGTACACATTGTAGCTTATGTCATTTTACACAAAAAAGATTAATATACTTTTTCTTCATACAAGCAATACCTAGATTCTGAGAAAATTATACAAGAACTTCACGGTGAATTAAATTTTGTGAAAAAATTTATTAAAATTTCCATAATCGATGGGCTTAAGTTTTTGTGCGATTTTAGTTTGGGTACATCTCTTCTTTATAAAACCATGTTGTAGGGGTGCCCGGGGTAAGGGATGACCGCCATCTTGAAAAAGAAAGTGATTTGGTTTTTTGTTCAACAACTCAATGAAATTTCCGTTTACAATACAACCATGAAAGAATAACATTTAGACAGTAAAATTATGTAAAAAATTAGCTATTTATGAACTCTGTGGGTTAATTAATCCTGAAGTTATAGCGTATCAAAGTAACACTTTTTATTTTGTACTGTAAATGAACAAATAACGGTTTTTTGTTAATATCTAATTATTATAATAAAAAAAATATAATTAAAAAACTAATGAGCTCATATTGATGCTCATAAAATTCTGGACAAAAAGATTTCAACATTTGTGCAACGTGCACAAAGGCGCTCATTATAACGTTTGTGCACGTTTTTCTTGAGATCTGTTGCTCCTACGAAAAAAGTGTTGTAATCTTTTTTGTCCAGAATTTTATTAATAAAACTAATTAATTTTTTAAAAAAAGTTATATTGGCTGAGATAGTAACAAAAAACAGTTTTTTGTTCAGTACAGTTTTTTTTAAGTACAAAATAAAAAGTGTTAATTTTACACGCTATAACTTCAAGATTAATTAACCTACAGAGTTCATTAATAGCTCATTTTTTAGATAATTTTATCGTCTAAATGTTATTTTATTTTATCATTTTGTTTGAAAAGGAAATTTCATCGAGTTGTTGAACGGTCATCCCCTTACCCCGGGCACCCCAATAACATGGTTTTATAAAGAAGACACGTAGCCAAACTCAAATCATACAAAAACTTTAGCCCATCGATTATGGAAATTTTGATAAATTTTTTCACAAAATTTAATCCACCGTGAAGTTCTTGTATAATTTTCTAGAATCCATTGCTTGCATAAAAAAAGTATGATAATTTTTTTGTAGCTTCAATGTGTACCTTCACATTAAAAAAAACTAATAGTTTTCGAGAAAAACTGAATTTTACCCCCTTTAACCCCCCCCCCCCAATTTTCAGGAAATGGTTAAGACGTCAAAACAAAGCTCTCCACCAAAATTCAGCTTGCTCGGAATTTTTTCGAAGTGAAAGTCTAATTTCCTGGGCTATTTTGTGACAAAATATTTTAATTTTTCATATCCGGTGCTCGTACTTCTTGTTAAAAATTCCATCGCTGAGAACTCCCGTCACTTTTATACGGAAATTTGTTTTCACGTGAACTAGGTTAAGTGCATGATACTACTCTATGTGATAGGCTAGGCGTAATTTTTCCGAGCCCATAGGGAATTTGTCGAAAAAAAAATTGGCGGCTAAAAAGTTAACATGTTATATACAACATGAACTAAGTCTTTACAAGTCTTTACAGGTTGAATGGCCCACAGAGAATTCTCAGGGCTTAAATTATGTCCAGAGAAGAACTGTGTTATCGGTACGAGTTTCATACATATTAGGTGTTTTTTTCGATACATTAGAATTATAAGACACAAACTGTGTTTCTGGTAAGAATTTCATACTTGTAATCGATATTCATTCTTTTTTCTGTTCCGATTCTCCTACGCTTGCAAAAAAAAAAAAAACACTTAATATCAATAGTTTGTATGGAAAGTCCATGTTTTGTGTGATGTCGATGATGGTGATGGCAATGAAACGAATAACGAATTTCAAAGTCATGAATTTTGACATTTTATTCGCGGGAATTCGTCGTGATAGTGTGGATTGTGAATGTGTGTTTGAAAGTTCAGAAAAAATATCTTGTTAGGGCCAGTTGTACAAACGGTTCAAGAATGTAATTGCGTATTATAAAATACTTGAACCTTGAACAATTGCTGAATCTCAGTAGATCCATTAAAATCAATGAGTTAAAAAATGCTTAACCATGTATCAAATTGAACCACGTTTGTGCAACTTGCTTTAAGTCGCGTTGAAAATATAAAAAGCATTCATTCGGTATCTCCCAACTGATCGTTGTTGTAAAAAGCGTTGGTCAAGAACTGACTAGTATTTAGGCTTTGAATTGCTAAAATAAATTTATTCGCACAAACAGATTGCAGCAAATGTGAAATGCGCACTTAAACCACGATGTTTCGCAATTCAGCCTTTCTGTCTGTCTGTTCTGTGCTAAAACGGTTGTATCAATTTTCTTAAAACTGGATGCATAGTGTTTTTTTGGTCAATCTTCGCACACATTTTTAACTTGCGATAAAAGTAGGTTTCTACAATACTATATTGTAAGTTTTGAACTCGTGCAAAAATGAAACGCATACCTACCTTCAAAGAGTTTAAAATTTTAAATGTATAAGTATCATTAAAACATTTTTAAGATTGTGTTCATTTTGACCTTCTGGTGGCTTTGAAAATTATTTTGGTATGTTGTTTGAATTTATTTGATAATGATTATGTTTATAAAAATTCAAAACCTTAATCTTAAACAGTGACCTTGAGGCAGCAGCAATAGCTATCATTGACACTCATCGTTGAAAATTTTAATGATTGATATTGAGACGTTTAGAAAGTAGAATTAGTAGTTATTTTGATGCCAACATAAAGCAAGGGTTTTCTTTATTATTTCTGGCTAGAATAAAATTAATTTAAGCCCAGCTTTTTAAATAAAATGAGTTTTATTATTTCAAGGATTCCTCTCAAAAATTCCTCACTTTTTCCCTTAAAAACTGAGACTGAAATTTTTTGGATTCGCTTGCTCAATTATTTTTTGTCGCAGTAAATTACATAAGAAGAAAAGAAAAAGGGAGTTGTTTCGACTTCTATGTGAGGAATGTTGTTTATATTTTATTCTCCTGCTCTGTCAAAAAATTGAGGAAAAATACTGAGCGCGCAAGAAATATAAACTGGCCAATTTAGAAAGCAAAATCATTTATTATTTTGATTCAATTATTTGAGCTCAAGACTTATTTAATATTTCTAGTAAAAAAATTTAAATTGGTCAAAATTTCCACATAAAATAACTTTAAAGATTCCAATGATCAATGGTAGGGTAGTTCAATCATTGAAAAAAGAAAAGTCTTTATATGTGGAAAGTTGGGTTTATTTCAATTTTTTTTACACTAGAAATATTAACTAAGTCCTGAGCATTATTTGTTCATCAAAAAAATAAATATTTTCACTCCTTAAACGTCTCAAAATCCATCCTTAAAATTTTCAATAATGAGTGTCATCATTGAAACTCATCATTGAAAATTTTAATGATTCATTTTGAGACATATAGAGAGCAAAATCATTTATTATTTTGAAGAATATATAAAGTTCGAGACTTAATTAATATTTCTAGTCAAATAAATTTTCGAATAGGTCAATATTTTTCCCATAAAATGACTTTTAAGATTCCAATGATCATTTTTAAGGTAGTTCAATCATTGAGAAAAGAAAGGTCAATTTATGTGAAAAGTTGTTTTTTTTTGACTAAAAATATTAATTTAGTCAAGAGCTTTATTTCTTCATCAAAAAAATAAATGACTTTACTTTCTAAATGTCTCAAAATCAATCATTAAAATTTTCAATGATGAGCTTCAATGATAGCTATAACTGGCACCTTAGAAAATGAGGGACGAATAAAGCTTAAGACTTAATTAACATTTCTAGTCAAAAAAAATTTCAAATAGGCCCAACTTTCCACATAAAAAGATTTTTCTTATTTCAATGACCTGAAATCTTAAAAGTCATTTTATGTGACAATTTGGCAAAAAGGCTGAAAAAGAAACATGCCAGACTTTGATATTTCACATCACGATACAAGCGCCTATAAACCTTTATGCTCAGATTTTGGCTATACATCCACTCCCAAAATTTGCTCTATCAGCATAAAGGATGATTTAGCTTCCTAAATGCCTTAAAATTGAAAAACAAAATTTTCAAACAATTGAGCTCTTTCAATATAATCCAAGGCGCTCTCACAACAAGTGAGATAGCTTCCTTTAAGGCAGAACTGCTGTTTACTGTTTAAGAGTACGCGTTCGCCTATGTTTACGTATCATTTTTAAATACTTAATACATATTGTTTTAAGATCAAATAATGACAAATTGTCCTTTGTTTTGTATGGCATACTTACGACTGACATTCCAAGTGATTGTTGACCAAAAAAATGTGATGTGTAAAATGACAAATATTTATGATCTCATGACAAATTTTACACAAGACAGGAGTTTTTTTTTATATATAGATATATAGTCGTGCTGGATAACTTACTTGCCAAAACACGCATTAGTAAACATAAGTGATAAGTAACTAAATTTTTAAAATTTTTGTGATTATTCTTATTTTGTTAAGTTTGTGAGCTACCTTATATTATGCTTGACGAAGAATGCCACATGCCAGAAAAAATAATCAGGTAAATAAGCCGTAGCTTTGCTAGCAAAAGAACGACAAATGTTTCGCATTGGTTTGGGAGGGCCTTCACTCATGTAAATGAAATGTCAATATCCAGGACCATTGGCTAATCGCAAATCATATGCCAGACAATCTGAGTTTCAAACTCTCAAAAATATAAAATTGTATATTTATCAGTCACTTGTGTCAAGACAAATGTCAAAACTGACATATTTTGCCATCATTGGAAACAAACGAAGCTTAACCGAGTTGCTGAATGCTTATGCTTCATGGAGCTAACATTCTGGCATCTGTCTATAGCGCATCTTTAGGAGAGTCGATTTGGAACACACTGACCCCATTTGAACTACTCTCTTTCTCCAGGCAATTGTTTTCATTCATATTAAAGTAGGTATCTACATGACAGAGTCCATCATATCTTCAAGAAATCAAAAATCTCTTCCTGCAAATACACCGTCACAACTACCGCTTCAAAATGCCTTCCATTTCGTGCAACTGCGAGAGAATACGTTAGAAAAAAAAAAAAAAAACAATCAAACAACAAGGAGTGTTGTCGCAAGGAAAACGCCTGCGCTGTTTACATATACAATACAAATTGAGGACACGAGAAAATACCACTTTTGAACGACTACTATTATAACCAAAATGGAATAAGAGACATGTGCAGACCATATTCCCGTGAGAGAAAATGGAGCACCATTATCAAATTTCAAATGCACAGCAAAGCGCTCTGTGCAGACATTGAACATTCACAGAGCTCTCGAATCCACTCCTTCGCAATAGTCTTATGATACGGTGACATTCCAACTACAACGTCTCTGCGGGGATACAGATCCACGTTACGCGTTTTCAACCCAGTTTTGTACCTCCGTTCACATCCGCTGGACCATTGTTCTGTTTTGACTCTAAGGTCCATTTTTCTAACCGGGTGAATAAAAAGGCTTCAACCAACCCCATTGCCTAACTTTAAAGAGAAGCAGATAAAATTACAAAGTTTAACCTATAAAAAACAACCCCCTCCTTTTTTCTTAGTACGGGTGACCAAAAATTGTATCTCTTCCAAAAAAGTGCCATCTATTGTGTGAAAACGGTGAGAAAACCACCCCATTCTAATATTCTTCGCTGAAAAAAGGATATAACGGATACAGAAACTTGCGAAAAATAAAAAAATTTCCAATATTTATGTAGTTGCACAATGACATATTTTGTTTCCGTTCGGGTGTTTTTCGATTAGTGAACCATGTAAACAGTGAAAAATTTCCTACCACTTAAAAAAAAAAAAAAAGAATACCAAAAATTTTGCACAATTAAAACCGCAGTCAGTATACCTACAATCTGCACATCTTTGCTTAAATGTGTGTTTACACTTGCATGCATGCATTTGGATTAAAAAAAAAAGTACCTACATAAACCCGTCATTTATATTAATCGTGTGTAGTGTGCCCACAGGTTTTAATCTACTAATGGTGTTCTAATTATTATTATCTGCTCCACATTTTGGGATTATAAAATGTTTTCAACTTCAAACACGGATCTACTTTGTTTTTGCTGTCGTTGTCATCAACACTATCGCAGTCGCCACCATTAACCAAATGCAAAACGCTCTTGTACCGTTATTGTTCGTCGTTAGCGTTGTCGGTCGTCGTTTCGTGTCATTCTATGGCACACACAACTAATGGATGTTAATTGAATTTAACTAGGATTTCAAAAAAAAGAAGACACAACACTACCCGGTAAGACATTGTGTAGGTAAGAGAGATAAGAAAAGGGGGAGACATTTTCTTGAAATTTACTTAATTTTTGCATGATCCTGAAACCGTAGTGGGCGTTGCGGGCGTTTCAGGCGTACGCGATGAGAGGGAGCAGGGGAGTAAGACGGGAGGTAGAAAACTTATGAGGTGGTCTCTTTCGAGAAGGACATAATATCCTTGGGTAATTTATTGATGTCTTTTAAGGGTTTAGGCAAACTTGATAATGGGATTTGGAGAGGAAAGCAGGCGTTAAGCTTTTATAATAACCGTCTACATCGCGCGAGTTTCACGAGAACATAAAACATTCGTTTTAATGTGCGTCTTCAGGGGAGAATTTCCGCATGGTTTATATTCAAAAATATAAATTAAGGTACCTTCAAGGACCTATGTGGATAATACGACATACCATACAAAAAGTGAGAGCTCTTTGAAAAATAATGGTTGGTTTTGTTTCCATTAATGATGGATCATGTTTTCAACATCAGTCTCCACTTGACAAGATAATGCCGGGTATTCTAAAACGTATTTACCTAATTAATGGTCTGAGTGCCCCCTCAAGTTTCTTAAATCCCACAAAACGAGGCACATAAAAACATAAGTTTCCAACATCAACCATACTCCCAAGTATTCATACTACATATACCTCTATATCTTTGTTTTTTTTACTCGTTCTAAGATTTCCCCCTCAGGTTTCTGTTTTTTTTGTTCGTTGTTCATATAATGACATAGCATTCTTTCTGTCACAGAAAGTCAACAAATCTTCTTCAAGGACCCTCATTCTATCAAAATACTTTCATGCACAACTCTTCCTCTCCGAAAAAAAGAGGAATATTAGCATGTAATCCCAAAAAAATATCCTGTCTTTTCATGGCGGAAACAGATTATCAAACGGTTGGTGTGTGTGACGTGACAGAGCAAATTAAGGGGGAGTTGGTGATTCTTTTTTTTTGTCATTTTTGCATATTTTATTTCTTTTTTATACATACATATCTACCTCAACCAGTGCTCAAAGATTGAAATATTATTTCAAAAACTAAGGAGAGCATGATATTTCAATGAAATGTACATATTATATTTATATGTTATGTACTGAAACCTATTGAAGCATTTAGACTACATAGAATCTTGAAAGATTTTGTTTCTAACCTCATTTCTTTTAGATTTTGGTCGTTGTCAACGGGTGATGTCTTAATAATGTTGAGCTGTCAATGTGTTTAACAAAATCAGAACATTTTTGGTTTCAAAAAGGAATGTATACCTATTTGTTTCTGTCTTAAGACGTGTTCAAGTATGGCTAATTTATATTAATTGACGTCTTAAGAAATAATACTTTCTCATCTTCAGACTGAAATAAATCTCCTTTTAGCCAATTCATTTCTTACGACGGCAACGGGATGTACATTACATAATGGAAAAATAGAATCCATAAAATATATCTTTTTGTTTTTTTAAAGGAAACACTGCTAAATTTGATTAAGAATGTTCTACATTCTGTCACTTTGTGTTACATCAAGTTTTCAGAACAGTTTTGTACAAAATTTCGTGCACTCGACTTTCTAAAAAGTGAGAAGCATCAGCTGATTTCTTTGCTTCAGATTATAAAAAAGTTAAAATTATTTCTGGACTAAACAGCAAGAAAAAGACATGAAAGAATACAAAAAGTGTGAACTGCTTTTAATTTCCAATTGAAAATAAATGCAAGAAAATAACGATTTAGGTATTTTTAAATTTGAAATTTCACACCTGATAGGTAATGGTCAGTCCCATCAACACAAAGCTGCATTATTCTATTCTTTCCTTGTTCTGACAGTTTTTACACAATAAAATTTGTTTTTACACACTTGTACAGTTCTGCTATATATTCTGATCTAGTTATTCTTCATTAAAAACACAGTTAATCTTCAACTTGAAGCTTTTAAATTGGAAAATTACTAAGCGCTCTGAATAAAACTGACTAGAAGTTGAGAAATTCAGGTTGAACATTTGGCAAAACACTCTTTTCGACTGTTATTAATCGAAGTAGGTACATAGATTTTTATTTTGTAAGTCACACAGAATTAAGTCCAAGTGTTTGAGAGTGCTTCAACTGAACAACTATTATCAGCCCTATAAAAAGAACACCCGCTCTCAAAAACATTTATTACACTTATTAGCTGTGAACGGCAACCTAGAAACTTACTTTACTTACCAAGTATTCTTATTAAATTGGTTAAAAATTGGGTTTTTCATACATAATAGAACGAAAAATTCTTCATATCACTGTTTAAAATCACTTTCATTGATTCCAGAAAATCAATAAAAATATGCATCAAACTTTTTTTTGGTTATTGCTGCTCTGTATGTAATATCAACAACATTATTTGAAATATTAATTTTGACAGCTTTAAATAAAAACCTTTCAGAAAAGCATCAAATATGAACACTGCTTTCTCATGCACAATCAATTTACTAGACAGTCATATTAATATCCAATATATAAAAGTTCAAAACAAAAGTTTGCCGTAGGAGACGTCCGTCAGAGCAAAAAATATATAAAATAAATCTCTCATGTAAAGACGCTGTGTAAACATACATTTCCTGTCACATGTTATTCCGACCTAACTTGTTGAAGCATTGGATTAATATTTAAGCAGTATAAATTCCATCAAATATGTACACACACACGCATACAAACATACATAGATAACAAATCTGTGTTAATAAATCAAATATAACCTAACATCCTCAGAAACATAATAAATGCGTTTTTGACAGATAGACGCAGGAGGATTTAATATGAGATATTAAAGATATTCACTTCAATGCATTTATACATAATATAAACCTGTGTTCAGTTTGTTAAAGTATTGGGGGTTTTTCTAGACTAGATTTAGCTGAACAAAAGTTCTCAAAGGAAATTTCAACAATGCTGTCAGAAAATTGAGATAAGAAACTTTAGTTTTTGCGTTTCTAGAGATTGATATTTAAGATTAATTTGTATTATTCAGAAAAGTGATCTGGGGAAATTCTTGAGACCTTAATTTTCGAGAATGAAAAATATATAAAAAGCGTATGAGCCCAGGGGCCTATTTCATAAAACTACAAGACCAATAATTATTTGTGAATTATAGTTCGAGAGACGACATTTCTTATCTCATTACGGCTCCTGAAAAACAGGATACCAGCCGAGAGTTTTATTCCAAACATTTACAAAGCCACTGGTGGGATAAGATTTCTTGGTTGCTAAGGTTAGAAAATGCAGTTTTTGGGTTGCATTTTCGACTAAGTCTTGAATATCAAATGAATGCTACGACAGTCCTCTGTCTATACTTAACTGATAGTCAGACAGCATTTTGAAAGTTTTTGCTTCGAGTGCCTCCTAGACTATAGTTCACAAATAATTATTAGAGTCTTGTATAGTTTCATGAAATGGGGCCCAGGTATATGTAATTGTTGTTGTCAATGATGTGTAATATCTCTTTGCAACGAATAAGACCATGGTTGCAGGGGATGCGTATTTTGACGAAAAATTGTGCTGATATGCATGTCAGAACTAATAAACCCAAATCTTTTTTCAAATGAATTTGGTTTTATTTAAGAGTTCATAAGAACTGAAGGTAAACAATAACAAATTGAGTCTGCAGTGGATGCGAAATATGAGGAATAAGTGTTCTGACGTGTTCTTTAGAATTATTTGTCACAGCTGGTGAATTCATTGAATATTTTGCAATTCGCATAAATACTTTTTTTAACACATTTGTTGTTGTCCTGAATAGCACTTTGAGAAATATCGAAACAAATTGAATATTAAATTTGTTCTGACGAACTCATACATGTATGCTATGTTACCGCTTTCATATGAACTTTTAAGTCTTATAAGCTCTGAAACATGTACATCAGAATTATTATTGTTTGACGGGCATTAAATTTGCTGTAAGATATTGCCTTCATTCCAATTTGCATGTGTAAACGCAAGAAAAACTGCAGCAATCATTTTGCATGTGATGTGAATAACAGTGTCAAAGCTTATAAGTTTTGTTTCATATTTCTATTTGTCGGCTGCAATTTGCTACAATATTAGATATTACACAGAAAAGTAGTTGCAATAAACATTGTGTTATGTTCAATAAATAAAATTCAATGCAAAGTTGGAATAGAACACAATTATTGGTGTATTTTACCTAAACAAGACTAACATCAAGCCCAGCTAGGTCTAGAAAATTAGTTAGAAACGTGCCTTAATTTTTTAGCTCGTTTTTCAGTTTATGATGAACACCTAGTTCGACAATACATATATTTATTATGTATATTATGCATTTGGATATCTACTTTCATTTGATATTACATTATTTCTTAAAAAATTATCTCTTGATTTTACAAAAGTGTTTAAATGTGAAGAAAATTATCCTGCAGATTTTGTTTTCCTCTTTAAGTTTTTCGTAATTTCATAATGAAAGACCCGATTTGATTGGTTTGGTTGAACAAGAGAAAGAACATAAAAAAGAGAACGTCAATTTTCTTCACCGAATATTTTCAAATATTTTTAAATATTTCATCCTCCTCCCTATTCCGCAAGTTACCCCGCTTACAAACACAAATCACAGAAAATTATTGAATTTCTTCAATTGTGATCAGGGACAATCGAAGAATTATTAACGTTTTGTGAATCTAGTTGGTGACAATCTATTTTTGAATAGGTGACAAATCAATAAATGTCAAATTTCTTTAACAAACTTACAAACAATTGGTGGTTTTAAATATATATTTAAACATTTTTGTTATTCAAATTACACTTTAGCTACTAAGGGTATTCATGCAAAAGCATAAATTCGTCGCAAAGTAGTAAAGTTGTAAACAGCGTAAGTCTGTCAAATTTTCCATACAAATTGTGACAAAATTATGAAGTTTAAAACTTTAAAATGTTTACGACTTATGTATATTAAAATTTACAAAACAAACTTTCCATAAAGAAAAAAAGAATACTTTTTTATTTTTACTTTTGATATTTGAATGATATTTGAATCTGAAAACTCCGACAAAATGATGGCTGTCATTTTTGAAGTTTCGAGATTACTTTATTACGAATTATTATTCTTCAGAGCTATTATTCGTCAGATTACGCATCCACTGTTACCGTTGCTTAGTAAAATTCTTGTTAGATACTTTTTTGTTTTAATGATAGTATTTTAAGATATCAGTCTTTAAGAGTTATTGTTGTTCAAAGCATGTCTTATTTTTGTTAATATAATTCAAGATTTATTTTCTAAAAAGTTATTAAACAAAACTTTCAAATACAGCCCTTTATTATCCATAGGTTAAATTACATGGGCGTGTAAGCAGAAAAAACCTTGACTGTTGGCATTAATCAAAACTCATTGCAACAAACACGTAAAATTCTGAATAATGGCGCTATGGAGTGATGAATCAAGGATTAACAGTTTTAGAGCACATGGACACAAATTTGTTCAGGACTCCACAGCACCATTATTCAAAATTTAACGTGTTTGTTGCGATGAGTTTTGGCAAATGCCAAACGATTCTTAATATTTTTTTAATAGCCGAGGTATTTTTGGTTTATATATTTTTATAACTTTGCATTGTTGAGTCATCTTTTAACAGTTCTGCTGGAGACATTTACTCCAAATTCCTCATTAATTTTGGCCAAAATTATGCGGGAGGAATTATAAGGATCGGCCCTACACTTTCTCCCCCTGTGTATGCGTATTGTAGTTTTACGTGGGATGGCTTTCGAATTTTGTATTTTATTTTAAGCTCAGGATCGTGTTTCACTAAATTAATGGCGTTGTAGAACATTTTTCGCGAATATTTCATTAATTTCGCAATTTTTTAAAGATTAAGACTTAGTTCTTGGAACTCACAGATAATACTCTTTTGTCGATTTAAACTTGTCGATATTTTTTCTGTCGGTCTTTTGAACGTATCCCAACGAACAAAGCTCGCTTCAAATCTTTGCACGGAATTAGCATAAACTCGAAAATAATAAATTCTTGAGTGACAGGTTTTTTTTATTGAGATTATAAAAATAGACCTTATTGAGTCGATATTTAAAAAATTGAGTAATCGTACTCAATCCTTTGGAGTGAAAAATATTATTATCTCAAAATATTGACCCATATTTAAATATCAAACCACTAACTTTTTGTAGAAGAGAATCATGCCAAGTTTTTTTTAATCCTCCACCAACTTATGAGTTTAAAATGCTGTGAATCATTTTTTTGCAATTTTGAGCAAAACCGATGTTTTGATTTTTTAAAACCATCAATTTTGATGAATGACGGTTAGCAATGAACAAAGCAGACAATTTATATGGGATTTTTTTTTTTTGGTTTTTTGACTTTATTTTAAAATCAAAATTTTGAGGCCGGCAAAGCACGCATTATAACAATTCGGTATCACAAAATAAGTATCGTTTTGTCAACATAAGAAAATAGAAAACAAAAAACTAATTCATGCATAAATGGCATATATATAGCTTTTATGTGTAAATTAATTTACAAAAATAAAATGTATTTTATGTTAACGTTATTTCCCCGCAGCGGTAGGTACTCTATATAGGTAGAATTTAATGACGTAGGTCACACTGGACTGAAAAATTGGATTTTTTGTTTGATGTTTTAGTATTCACATATTATTTTAATGAAAGAGTGGGAGCGAGATGTGAATACCGAAAAGTAAAAAAAATCCAGTTTTTCAGTCCAAACACCGTCATTTACAGTGAAATCAACAATTTCTATAAAAATATCGAAACAAATATAACTTTCATATTACATTGATTTTGACTTCCAACATTCAGGAACTCATAAAAGAAATTTGCTTTCATAAAAATAGCACAACAAAAATCTTCATACTGACCACCAAGATGCTACACATTTTACAAAAATAAATAAATATAAAATAAATGGACATCTTTTTAATGGGAACTTTTTAAAAATTGAAAACAAACATATAAATCAAAAATTCTTTAAAAGCAATAGTTTGGCTTCGTAATTTCGAGACTGTAAAATTCATTTCGAGCAAACATTTGTTTGATTTATGATGATTTTTTGTAAATGTCTTTTTTTTCAGTTTTTGACCTCATATTTTGTTGTTTGTTTTTAAGAACGCCAATCAATCAATTTCTTGTATTTAATGAAAAAATGTTCAACAACATGAAAAACCAATGCTACATTGCCTACTTATAAAGTATAAAAAAGAAATTAGTTCGTAAATGGCCGTATGCTATCGATATGCAATAAAAACACGCAATTCCTTAGAAAATAATGGAATGAAAATAAAATGTACATACTCGTATTTATTGGAATATTTATGGCTGAGCCCAAAGTTACACGTGGAAAATTTGGCAGGCAGGTTGGTAGATGCACTGTCTATCCAATTTTTATTGGTGTATATGAGATTGCTTAGCTTTGTTTGTGTTTTGCAAAAGTAGTTTTAAAGTTAATTTTATCTCTTTTTTATATTATTTTAAAATGCCTTGATTTAGGTCACTTTGATTTTACTTTGGTAATTTCATTTCCAAGCAATAACTTAATTTTGTTTTACTTTTTGCTCCCCCATTGGCAAATAGTTACCTCTCATCTCGCATTTTCTTTCTCTACTGGCTTCGGAAGTTTCATTTCACTTTGACGAATGGCGCATAGAAGAAGTGGCTTAAATTTTTAATTTTAACGTTAAATGTGTGTTTTCAATTGCAACTTGATTGCCATTTTTTGTTATATGTGACTATAAATAGTTAGCTAGAAAATATAAATAAAAAAGTAGCATACGCCCCAGTGTACTAATGTTTCCAGTCAATTTCAATTTCTTATTTTTTTATTTGAATAGGGATCTTGAACAGTAGGTATTCAATTTTTTTTTGGGAGCGGGTCGTAATTCTGGTTTCAAAATTCTGTTTTTTTTTCAAAAAACAAATCTGTTGTTCAAAATTCTGTTTTCTTCTGTCTGTCAGAACTCTGTTTTTTAAAATTTTGTTTTTCAAGATTCTGTCATATAACATATTTAAAAATAAAATTCTGCCTATTCTGCTTTTTTCTCAAAAAAATTGTCTTTATTAACGAAAATAAACAAAAGAAGTATTTTTCAACTTTATTGTTAGACTACTAATTGCAGCACTATTTTCAAGCTAAAAAAGATTTTGATTTTGAAAGAAATTTATTTTTGTTGTTTGCTGCATCTTGCACATGTTTTCCCACAACTCGAGGCTAATGGGTGTTTTGGCCTGACTGTTTTTCAATTGTATGCAAATAACTCACTGAAAAAACTGAACTATGACTTATTTAAAGAAAAGCATGTTTAACTATATGTTTAAATTAGTTCAAATAGAATTTGATTTAAATCTAATTCGTATCTGTTTAGATTCAAAAATACTATTATTTTAGGTTAAATCCGTTTAAATCAAATACTGTCATTTTTAATTATTACATTTGGAAGCTACACGCAATTTTTTACGTGAATCCCATTTGAGTTTGATTTTTGAAAGACCTGTTTAATTATTTTACCCACTTACAAATTTTAAACATAAAATCAACATGCACGAGTTTGTTTCAAGTGCTCTTAAAGTATTAACAAAAGCAAGAGATTGAACAGAAATATTAAATTTAAACTCGAATCAATTTGAATTGAACTCTTAGTAATTTAAGGTGTTTAGCGTCTAAGATATTTGCAAATAAGTCCGTCTCTTCCATCGGTCGGAAAAGATATTCAAATAGTTCCAAAATTAGTGCCACCGTAATACCGTCTGTCGGTCCAAAAGTTAAACTCGCTAAGTGTGTACAAAAAATTTCAAGCAAATGAGAATGAAATGTATTTTAAATCTAAAAGGTATCATTTTGCCTGGTTTTATAAAACATTGAAATGTATTCACGGGAACTTAATTTAAAAAGTGAAGGAAAAAGTATGTTTCAAATTGATTTTCTTCAAAAGTGTAATTTTTTAGTAAGTGAGTTTTAATTTTTAGTCGACGATATGTGTGTATCTTGCATGTATTATAGGAAACGTTACCATCATAACAAAAAGAAAACATTTGTATTAAGTTAAAAGGAGCTAGTATCTATTTTGAAAAACTATTAGTGGTATAATTTGATTTAAACCGGAAAAATCTTCGACCCAAACACGAAAATATTTAAAAGATTAATATGATTCTGTTTGAAACACCATCAAATTAAGTTAATTAAAACAAATAGAAGTTTAGGTAAATTTGAACAAAATCATGTTCAAACCGTTTCAACGATAAATTAATACTATTCTATTAAAATTAAATAGATATCGATTCCATGCCAAAACATATGTGTTTTAGTTTGAATTAAATATGAATGAGTTAAATGTTTTTCTCAGTGTGTTTATTATATGTATATATTCAATTTATTCACAACTCTTCGTAAACCATTTGTCTTTTATCTGGGTTTGCACATGTCCAATTATAGTCTTGACATTAACTTATTTTTTTTTTTCAAAATAAAACAAAAATGACCACTCCTATCTTTTCCTTTATTTTATACTTTAACAGGTTATTTAAGCTGCAACTTTAAGTGTATAAATGGTGTAACTAACCTTTTTACAAACTTTCTAACCAGATTGATGTTTTATAATACTGTGTTTACACTTAACCAAAATTCGATTTTTTAGCAAATTTTTTTTGAGATTTTAAATTGGTGGACCAGAATTTCCTTAAGATTTCGTTGAAATATGGAGTTTTCACTAAGATTTCGATGAAATTTTCATGGAATCTTGTTCCATCAATTAAAAATATCAAAAATCGAATTTCGTTTTGGTTGGACCATCTTTTATTTGAAATTTAAGTGGGCCATATGTTTGAAAAATTTACAACGGTATCTTAGACGAAAATAATGCGTGAGTAAAAGATAGGAGAATCGAAAAAAATCAGCTATACACCGCTTTTTCACCAAATAAAAGAAATTTTTTCTATAATTCATGCTTGGGCAAGTAGCTGTAAGAAAATTGATTTACAAAATTCTGCCAATAACTAAAAGAAAGCGCGCTATTTAACATTTTCCAGAATTCTTTTTGTTATTGGCAGAATTTTGTAAAACAGAATTTTGAAAAACATAATTTTGAAATGCAGAATTTTGAAAAAGAGAATTTTGAAAGCAGAATTTTGCAAATAGAATTTTATTTGTTTAAGAATTTTTAAGTCACAAAAATGATCAAAACTTTCCAGTTGAAACAAATAAATTTTAAAACTGAAATACATAATTAAAACAAAATTTTTGTACATACATTACAGGGAAAATTAAAAAAAAGAAAGTATACAAATTTTAGCCTTAGAGACTTAGGCGGATTATCATTAAAACGGTGTGATTTTATGTACATTATATACGTTAATTAACTTTCTACTTCTTCTACTTTCTGTAGAGCATTTAATTTTTTAACATAGTAATATGGAAACGTATATAAAACAATGTCAATATTGGAGCTGAAGTTTCAGTATAATAATTTGGCAACTTCTACTGAGATTTGAAGACCAATTATGAGAAATAAAATTATATTTTTTATCGGCATAGCCTAGTTTTTGTACATAAATCTTAATATTGAAGATACGTCAAGAATTAAAAGTTCTTCATTCATTCTTGATTCATTAGCAAAAAACATGGTGATTGATTTTTTGTTAAGTAGAATGGATTTCTCTCATACAAATAAGAAAAACCAATCCTAGCATCTATTCTGTTCAGTTAACCACATGCTAAAATATTATCTTAGAGAAGGGTTGGTGCATGAATGAACATTAATTTTTAATTGTTTTTAGTTTCTGAAATTTGTACTAACTTTTGGTTTTGATTTGCTGATGATTTGATTTACGCTCAAACACCTATATAGTACAATTTTTTTCAAATAATAATACAATACAATTTGCAATAATTCGCATTGAAAAATTATTCATTGAAAATTGAAGAAGGCTTTCAGACTTGACCATTTTAACTCAATTTATAAGCTTTTATATAAAATACCTTTATTCTTCCAATAATTTATAGATAGGACTAGGTTAAAGATTTCTTAACATTTTTGAGATCAAATCCTTCTTGCCACGATAAAAAAATTAATTTTTCCTACTACTTATACTTAGTTCTTGCAAGATCAAATCTAGGTAACCCGATTTTAAAAACAAACCTAAAAACAGAAATATTTTTCTAGAGGTAATGCCTATTGCGAGGCTCTGACAAATCTTCCAAGAGTATACTTGTCCTTGTCATGTGTAGTATTCACCGGCTCGCCAACACCACGCACCCGTACACTCCGAGAATCAACCAACGACCGCCTCTCTCGTCTTATCTCGTGTGCATGCGCGTGTGCTCGAGATGGTGATGATGATCGTTATCAAACACGATCAGATATGCAGGTGCGTGATAACATCTGCACCCACATACACTACATCTCTTCCTTATTTTATAAAAACTTAATAAACTTATGGATATATAATCAATTTAATTTATTTCAATTATAAACGATTTGAACATTCCTTCATTTAATTACCTTACTCATTTCCTTTTTTTATTATTTCATATGTTTTTAATTGATGGAAATTAAAAAAAATTAACAATAACAAACTTCTCTTAGTAAAAACATTAATCTTCTTCGAAATTTAAATATAGATTTCATGAAAAACAACAGATTAGATTTAATAGATAGTTAAGAAATTACGATGGAATTTCTTCAGAATCATCATCTATGTTCTGGCTTCCATTATTTTGAACTGTCCATTGACCTTCTACTTTTTTCAAATGAACAACGTTTTTCCTAAAAACTTGACCTGTTTTATCATTTCTCACCATAACATCTCCTCCTTTTGTAGCTTCTACAGTATGCGGTGTCGAGTTGAAGTTTTCGCAAAGTTTGTTTGGTTTTTCCATGTTCTTTACATAGACCTTATCACCATGAGAAATTATATTTTCAGAAGCCTTTCTTTTTCTATCAGTGTATTCCTTGCCTTTATCTTTGTTAGTTTTATCCATGTCTCTTATCTCTAAATCTATCATTTTGCTGTTTATTGCTTCTATTGACGGAATTTTATCTCTATTCTGTCTCTTAAAGAAGAGCTCAGATGGCGAACTTCCTGTAGTGGAATGAGGTGTGCTGTTATACATCATAAGATACTCGTATAAACTGTCTTTCATGTCTTTTCCCTCGATTTTGCAGATTCGTAATCGTTTCAGAATATCTCGATTTTGTCTTTCGACTTCCCCGTTTTGTTGCGGCCAATACGGAATCGTGTTATATAACTTTATATTACATTCAGCGCAATAGGACTTGAATTCTTGGCTGATAAACTGTCTGCCATTGTCAGCGGTAATAGACATGGGAAAGCCTAATCGACTGAAAATTTCTTTCAACATTTTTATTGTTTGAGCGCTAGTTATTATTCTGCAAATCTTTACTTCTTTGTAACGGCTGTAGTAATCTATTAACACAAATAAATATTCTCCACTAGGAAGAGGTCCCAAGAAATCTACAGCTAAATCGACCCACGGTGCAGTAGGGAGTTCCCTTCTTTTAAGGGGAAAGGGGTTGTTTGGCAAACCCACTAAAGTGCATCCTTTACACGACTTCACTAGATTTTCTACGTCTTTGTCGATACGGGGCCACCAAACTTTTGATCTTAAACGGCCTTTCATCCCTACTATCCCCGGATGACCTTCATGGGCTGCACTCAGAACGTCTTTTCTCAGATTCATTGGAACGACGATTTTATTCCCTCTTAGAAGTATTTCCTCGTAGAAACACAATTCATTTTCAAAAATTTTGTATGCTTTAACTGAATCGACCCATTGCTTATCATAAATTCCTTTTCTTACTAATTGAATCTCGGAATCACAGTTGGAAATCTTTCTTATCTCATTTAACGAAATCGCAAGTGGTCGCGAATGCTCCACTATATGGTGAACATGAGAATCTCCTCCGGATGGTATAGAATTAGAGTAAACGCACAAACGAGAAAGAGGGTCAGCAATATTCGTTTTGCCTGGCCTGTAGATTGTTCTGAACGTATATGCTTGCAGCCGTAAAACCCATCTTTCGATGCGCGCACATGGCTTCGATTTGGGTCCAAAAATCACTTCCAGTGGCTTGTGATCAGTGATAAGGTCAAACTCCTTCCCCAAGAGGTAAATATCGAAATGTTCCACGGCCCAAACCAACGCAAGGGCCTCTTTTTCTGTTTGGCTGTATCTACGCTCACAGTCTGATAACGTTCGATTTCCATACGCGATAACTTTTGGACCCTTTGAGTTGATTTGTATTAAAACAGCACCTATTCCAACTGGGCTAGCATCTGCGATGACTTGTGTTTTGTCTTCCACGTCATAATAACCTAACGACTGAATTTTACTCAAAGTGGTTTTTAGATGTGAAAATGCTGTTTCTTGCTCTTTGCCCCAAAATTTGTCTAGACACGTATTTTTTCTCAATTTGTTCCTCAATAGTTTCTTCAAAGGTTCGGTCAAAGTTGCAAGATTCGGTATCCACTTACCTATGTAGTTTACAAGACCTAAGAAGCTCTGAAGCTCCTCCAGTGTTTTCGGGATTCTAAACTGTTTGATGCTATCAACGTATTTGTTTTGAGGCTTAACACCCTGTGGTGTGAGTTCATGACCCAAAAACTGAATATTTTTGACCTTGAAAATACATTTTTCTTCATTTAATAACACCTCATTATCTTTAAGGATTTTAAGCACATGTTGCAGTCGTATATCATGCTGGTCTTCACTATCTCCAAATATGAGAATGTCATCTATAAAATTGATTACCCCCTCACATCCGACTAATATTCTTTCTAAGGTTTTCTGAAAAATTTCAGGGGCACAATTTATGCCAAACATAAGTCTCTTATAACGAAACAACCCTTTCATTGTTATAAAGGTTGTTATATATCTGTACTTTGGGTGAATTTCTAATTGGTGAAAGGCGTTTTTGATATCCAACTTGCTAAACACACAAGCTTTTCGAAACTTAGGCAGCATTTGAGTCATTGTGGGCAGAGGGTGATTTTCTCTCATGATAGCGGCGTTAGCCCTTCTCATGTCCACACAAAGTCGCAGTTCTCCATTTTTTTTTAGAATTGGAACAATTGGAGAAACCCATTTTGATGGTTCGTGAACTTTTTCGATAATATCAGATTCTAATAGTTCTTCTAATTTGTTCTCTACCAAAGATTCCAATGGAATAGGAATTCTCCTACACGGTTGGGAGACAGGGTGTACTGAGTCATCAATTTGGATATTTATAAGAACCCCTTTAAACTTTGTAAAAGCTTTCGTAGTTGTAATTTGATTGATTCCGAATCCTATCTTTAAAACACCCAAAGAAATAGCAGTTATTTTTCCCAGCAGATCTTTTGTTCCCCCTTTAATAACATAAAACGTAGCTTTCAATATTTTTCCATCAGCTTCTATCTCTGCCTCAAAAGATCCAATTAAATCTAAAGGATTTTGACTGCCGTATGCCAAGAACGTTTTGTTAGGGTTTTTATTTTGATTTTATACCATGATTTTCTTCCTCTTCAAAGTCTCCCATGATTTATCCGTTAACAGATTAAACTTACACCCCGAATCTACAAGCAATTTCGTCCTGATCCCCCCTATAAGGCAGTCAACAGTAGCGTCATCGTCAATGTGGAAAACATAATCTATTTCATTTTTATCATCTTCAACACAATCTATCTGATCAGGTTTTCTCTTGAATCTTTTCTGACTAGGACCGTCATCTTGTTTATGAGAATTATTTGAAACACGTTTTTGTGTTTTGCAATACTGCTGAAAATGACCAATTCGACCACAAGTGTGACACTTTTTGTCCCTAGCTGGACACTTTGTATCGTGAGAGGAATGCCTTTTATTTCCACACCTACCACATGAACCAGAAAAAGAGCTTTTTGTTTTTATACCATCGTTTTTTTCACGCTTGACAGATCCATAATTTTTTTTATTTGAAATCTCGCTGACGACTTCTGTTCTAGGTTTGTTACCATAGCCTTCTAGCTGATGATCAACAGCCTCTTGTGTATTTGCTTCCATCAATATTTTATCCAAAGTGATGCTGTCCCCAGTGGTTAATATTTTCTTTCGAAGGTCGTCCGAGACGCATTTTTCAGTTATTTGATCGATCAAGTTGTTGTCTAAGTCAGTAAATTCGCATTTTCGCGCCTGATTTCTTAACCTTAACAAAAATTTTTCAAATTTCTCCCCTTCCTCTTGTTTCAACAATCTAAATATATGTCTCTCGTAGACCTTACTTTGCTTGGGAGAAAAGTATTCGTCGAGTTTCTCTATTGCAATTGAAAATACGTCGTTATCATTTGAGCTTTCAACATTTGCTCCTGGAAGATTGTAGAAAATCTCTTGGAGCTCTAATCCCCCGAAATGTAGCAGTGTTGCTCTCTTTTTAGTAGAAGAGTCTATGGATGCTGCCTCCAGATAAATTTTAAAGGCTCTCTTCCATTTCTCCCACCTCAACCCCACTGATGTGGATTCTCCTTCCAAGGAGAACACTTCCAAATTCGGTAACGTGTTTGCCATTTCCAGATGGAAATAGTGGGAGACACTGGAAAAAAAAATGACAAGTCTTTTGATTTCGCAAAACAGGTTTTATTATTTCCCATAACCATTATTCATTCTCATTCTCTAATCTACCCATTTGTCATTCCAAAACCGGTTTTAGTGCTAAGTACTCTTAAACATTCACACATTACCTATATAATTGTTGTTAGTCCACAATTTGGAATCATTCTTGTCTACAATTGAATGAAGGCAGGAACAAGGCATATTGAGCCTGTGGAGTGCCAATGTAGTTATTGTTTTTATTTGCATTAACAATTAAATGTAGGTTTCAGAGGCCAAATTTATACAGAGACAATCATTTTCAATTTAATGAAGCTAATCTTTAAAAAAAGAACCATACTTACTCTTTTTTTTTTATTAGCACATTAACAATCAAATGTAGGTTCTACAAACCAAATTAAATTTATTATGCCAAACATTTTCAATTTAATGAAGGAAAATTTCTACAAAAGAACCATGCTAAACAAAACATTTATTTTTGTAATATTTTTCAATTAAATGAAGGCTGTTTTAATGCCAAGCATTTGGTTATTTAACCATCTACACAATTTTTCCAAAGAACTTTTTTTTTTTTTATTTAATAAAGGTGATCACACCAAAACAACACAACCCATGCTGTAAAAATAATAACTACACACGCACATGCTGTAACTGTTTTCACTAATTTATTTAATAACGTTTAAATTTATTATTATTAATAATTTTTTTTTTTTCTAATATCACTCACGTTCAATTATTTTATTTCTTTATTTAATTATTTTTATCCTCGTCGCCACTTGTAGTATTCACCGGCTCGCCAACACCACGCACCCGTACACTCCGAGAATCAACCAACGACCGCCTCTCTCGTCTTATCTCGTGTGCATGCGCGTGTGCTCGAGATGGTGATGATGATCGTTATCAAACACGATCAGATATGCAGGTGCGTGATAACATCTGCACCCACATACACTACATCATGAATAAGTGCATCTCAACTAGCCGTTCGGACTCGGCAAAAAATTGTAGGTCTCTTTGTGTTTGTGTCTATGTGTCTTTGACTGGTTTGAAAAATTTTATAAAAAGTTTAAGCAGAAGAAAACAACATTAAAAAAACTTAAAAATCAAAGGCTTTTAAATCTTTTTCTAGATTGCACATTACTTTTTTAAGCAAAGATTGGGTCAAGATATGTTTGGACAAAATAAAGTAGAGACTAAAGGCTTAGATATGACAAGATCAAAAATTAATTTTTATCAAATATTCGAAATGAAGATTTTGATGAAAAATGACATAATGATTATAAAAAATATATTTAAATAGTAGGTAATTTCGCAATTTTGTTTTCCGGGTCTTTTTAAGTGCTTCTACACCTACAGACTAAATGGCTGGTCCGATTTAGTCTTGGAACTAAGTGCAAGGAATGTTTAATTTGTCATGTGGTACCCAAAAATAAGATTTCGGACAAAAACTGCAAACAATGATTGTAAATGGTCAAGTTTGAATGGAAATAACTCAACAGCTTTCAATTGCTTTTCAATAGCTTTTTTTAACAGGTCATATTAATGCCTTAAGACTCTACTCTATTTTGTCTAGGCATGTCTTGAACATATCTTTACTCCGAAAAAATAAGGCACAATTTAAAAAAAAATTTAAAAGTTTTTGATATTTCAATTTTTTTATGTTGGTTTTTAATAACTTTTCCTGCTTAAATTGTTTTATAAAATTTTTTAAAACCATCAATTTTAATAGAAATTTAAATTTAGAACAAAAAGTTTTATGTGTACAATTTGCCAAATTTGGCTTAGCTTCGAAGTTATATCTTTGGTATTAAAAAGTGGCCAATGTGACTATTCTCTCAGACACTCATGAGTAAATTAAGTAGCATTTTCGGATTTAAGTATGCTTATGGGCCAAAAAATGTATATAAAATAATACCGTTTTTAACAAGATATTCTCAAAACTGAAAATCGAGCTGCCTAGATCTTGCATCAGGAGACAATATGATGATTGGTATTCGGGAAAGCAAACAATGCTGATGGAACTTTGTTTGATTAAAAATAAGTATTGTGTGGGATATTTGAATACCCTGTATAAAGTCATAGTACAAAAATGAAGGAATTATATTCCAGAGGTAGTCAAAATTGGAATTTTAAGAAATAAAAAATGGATGTGAACGCGAGGAAAAAGTACACGTAGGCACAACAAATATTGACTCAACAAAAGTCAAAATTCTAATGATATAACTTTTAATGTGTATATTGCGGTATACAGTTACATACAATTAAAAAATGTTTAAAATTGTTTTATAAAAATATAATTAAATTGCAAACACCAAACTAACCAAAATTACTCTCTCAACAAAAAGCTGAATGCCAGTGACTAAGATGCTACACATCAAAAATTAAACTAAATTAAATTAAGTTTTCATTCCACGTCTATGGGGACCGATATCAGATTTGCTCAAATCCCTTGCACTATTAACGAGAAAGTTGAAAAACCACACAGAAAAAGAAGCGTGAAAGAATCTTTTGGGGTGGCATACTTTTCTTTGCTTATGTTATGCTCTTCTTCTGCCTTAAACTTTTGATGGAATTTAATATGTAAAAGATCCAGGATATAGGATATGAAATAAAGATTCCGATGCAGTCAACATTTAACCACAAAATCGCATTAGATGTTTTATTTTGTTTACTGAAAATTAATGTATCATGTATTGCCAGAAATGAGACAAGGGTGAGAAAAAGCTACTTCTTTAGACCTTTTTAATTTGCATTCTTCATTCGTTCTGATTAATTGGTTGCCAGAAGGAATTGAGTATGTTGAGTCTTGCATTTGAAACTGTTTTTTTTTTTTGCAAACGATGTTGTAATATTCTCATATTCCCCAGAGTCCCTTTATCCAATAAAATTAATAATGTGATATTGAAAAATCAAAAATTATAGTTTTCAATAAAGTTGCAGAAATAATAATCCGATGCCGTTAAGATCTGAATAAAGTTATAAACATATACAAAACATGCATACATATATACGTTGTGTTCACAAAAAATCTTAACTGTGAGGCACACCAAAATAAAAAAGTCTGCGACAATAAGTAAACAAAATAATTAATTTTGGGTAGACCTAGTGGCATGTCAGCTAAAAAATTAAAAAAGCAAATTACATGATATTGTAAACACTTAAATACTTCTCATCGAAGTCAAACAAATTGATGATCAAGGACGCTCCATGGTCGCGATTGGGAAAATTATTTTGAATATCAAAAAGTGTATGAATAAAAGGCAAAAAAACATTTCAAATTAACATGTCTGGTGCTTTCATAAGAAGTTTTCAAAAAATACGCTGGAAATTTCGACTTCAACGTGAAACACCCTTTTACCTCATATCATTTTATCGATATTAATAATTCATGAAGTTAAAATCAATTTATGTACATAATTATGTTCGTATAATCAAGTACTTTGTGTTAGACAAAGTAATTTGTTTCTTTGATTAATTTTCCTTTGAATTTTGTGTTTTTAGTAATAAACTTCCATTTTTGTTTTTCTCGTAGTCAAAAGCCAAGTAGAATTAAACCATATTTCCCCTGAACCCGTCAAATGGAATACGATTTTCTTACTTTTTCTTCCAAATTATTGAACTACCAAGAGCTGTGGTCCCCGAGAAGTTTTTTTTATATTTTAAGTGCCCATTTCACTGTTTTATTTGTTTCGAAATTGGCTTTGTCTCCCTGTTTTCATCTTACAGTTTGGTTGTCAAAAACAATGGTAGAGTTTTGGGTTCGAATGCACTCCATTTTAAGATACCCAACTCTTCAAAAGTTGAAGGCCCCAACCTGAATCGTCATAAATCTCTTTTACTTGTTATCCTCCAACACGCGCGTAGCAATTTTTTTTATTTATTCTCGTCACTTCATTGGAAAAATTTTGCAAAACCAATTTGTCAAAAAATTTGTTATTTAAAAATAATACGTATGCATATCGGTGTACATACATATTTAAAATAAAGATAATTCAACAAGTCCAATTTAAAAACCCTGAGAGCTTTAGCTGATTTGAACTTTAAAAATAAAGATGCCTAGTCTGGGGCTTAATGTCCAGGTTTAATGATAAAGAAATTTAATCTTGTTGGATGTATTTTTATTTTATAAAAAATCTATTTTTTGTTTTATCTTTTCTGCAGCCGTCATGGAGAATGAAAAATCAGAACATTATTTGCCCATCCAAAATATTATTAGACAGATTTAAGACTTTTATAATTCTTACATAATTTGAGTGACCTTTCATTTGAAAAGTAGGATTTCTTCGTAAATTTTAGGTTTTTTTTTTCTTGTTTGATACTTTATTAAAGCATTGTTTTTGAGTGGGACTAGACTTATCTTTGGTCAGATAAATAAAATTGATGTAAGCAACATTAAAATTAATATTAAAAAAAAACAATAGATTATTCGTCTAGACTAGACTCTAGATTTTATAATCTTTAAAATTTTTTCTTTCAAGAAATGTGCGAACCGTTTATTCAAGCCTAGTAATGGAGTACAATGGTTTTAAAATCAATGTCTATTCACAAATGTAACAATATTTGCTACCAATTCTTGTATCTTAAAGTTCAAAAACTAATATTTGTAAAAGCGTTATCCGCTCATCATTTACATATGAAGTGTAACTGCAATGTCAACAATATAAAGGTTGATTTAGTCTAGTTTTTTTTTGACAAATCATCCGTGATGTCATGCTGTCATGTTGTTCAATATTATTTGACAAATCACCATTTAATTATTTATTTATTTATTTATTTATTAATTTATTTATTAATTTATATATTTATTTACATATTCATTTATTTACATATAAATCAACTACAGACATTACTGTCAAAGTTGTTTAAAAAATTTAACAAACTTATTTTTACAAAGTGTTATAAAGATAATGAAAAGTTTTACACTGATTAATAATTATTGCAATCTTGAATATAAAATACGTTTCATGTTAAATGCTGGTATATTGAAATCAATTTAGATATACAATTTATTAAAATCACTCTTCATAACATTAAGAGGTTCATTTAAGCCATAATTGACCCTAGAGCACAATATCGTCGGCTCAAAGGTAAAGCTTATTAAGTGTAGAAAAAAATTCAAGAAAATGAGAATTAAATAATTTTTTTTTTAGTCCAACAAGTCTCATTTTGCATGTTTTATAAGGATATTGAAAAGCATATCCGGGAATTTCATTTAAAAATTTGAGAGAATTGAGTTTTCAGCTTCCAAATGTATGTTTTAGTCTAATTTTCTTCAAATGTGTAAAATGTTAGTGAGTTTTACCTCTGAACCAACGATTTTTAAGAAAAATCTGGATTTCTAGTTGTTCTTGGACGAGTATTGATACATATTTAGTTGGCTTAGAATATAAAATGGGTCAATAGATCCCGATAAAAAATGATAAAGCAACATGACATTGTTTACTTCTCTCATTTGTTTGAGAGATTAAGTTGGCTTTCATACGGAGATGAGTGTTGAGTTGCAGTGCCGGATCCAGGGGGGCTATAGAGGCCGAAGAATCCCCCCCACAGCCAAGACGATTCCTTAAATTAATTTTATAGCTAAGCACAATACATTACGATGTTTCCATTTTATATTCATTTTAGCACCCCTATTTTTTTAAAAATTTAAAATTCCATATTTAATAAGTATTTTAAGTTCGAAGAGAATGGGACAGAAATGGTTGGGGCTGAAACTTTGTATAAGTTAGTTTTGTTTTGCAAAGCCCTTAAATTTTCCTATTAATGCAAGGTTGGGGTTGACCAATTTGTTTTGGTCTTTTTAAGCCCCAAGGGATTTGGATGAAAAAACAAAGATGAAACTAAGCAATTTGAATGTAAGTAGGCTCTTTTTATTCCAAGCTTTAAAAGATGGACGAAAAATAAAAAATGGGGTTCAAAAACTTACGCCTAAAATGTGCTTTCCCAACTCAAAGGGATTTGAAAAACAAAATTAGAATGAGGCTAGCAAAATTGCATTTTGGCTATGTTTTAACTTAATAGCTATTGTTTTCCCAAGCTTCAAGGAAATTGAACAAAAAAACCATGTTGGGTCTTTACAATTTACATATTCATAAGCTGTGTTTTTCACTTTAACCTTGTCCTTAGTAAAGAGAAAAAGTGTGAAAATGTCATTCAAACCGTTAACCGTTAGAGCAGTTTTCGAGAAGAAACCTATCACAAGAATTTTGTATCAATAATAATAATAATAATAATATTCAAAAAATAATTTATGCCGATACTACCGAAAGTAACGGTAAATTTCGGTTCCAAAAATACGGTTTGGTCTCGGTATTGTCTCGCTATCGTTTCGGATGCTTTGGGGCTGGTATCGTGCCGGCATCGCTTTAATTTCCGATACCGATACCAAACAATACCGAGGCATTTTTGGTGTCGTGGCCAGCCCTACCTAGAGAATTACACAAAAAAGGCAAGGTAGGTAGTTAAAAAATGCAACATTTTTGTCTAAGCCCTTAGAGCATTGGGCAAAACAAACTAGGTTAGTTCAGGAAACTTACATTTGAAATGCAATTGAGGTTTGAAGAGCTGAAGAACAACACCTGATATTTTTGTCTTATAATTCTTTTTTCCTGAAATTGAAAAACCAAAATTCAGATAGGTTCTGTGTATTGAGTGAAAAATGTTAACTTTTGCATCGAAAATTCCTTTTCAGATTAAATTTTCAGTAAACTATGCTATTATTTTTAGCGAATTAACTGAATTTGATCACAAGAGTTAATATCATGTCTATTCCCAAGCTCGTCTGTTCATATCTTTCAGGCCTGCTTAGGCCCAAAGAACTTTTTGAACTTATAACTTTAAAAACTGTGTTTTTGGCACCAAAAAATCTTTCGTATTGATAGTTTCAAATAATTTTTGTTTACTAAAATCAGTGTCCTCGAAATTGAATCTATAGTTGGTTGTTTTTGCGACTCAGAGTTATTTTGACGATTTTATAGGCCAACATAGCACGATGAGATTTTTAACCTCTTTTGGTTTTCTTTAAACTAATACATTGATTAATTGATACAATATTCGTTAAATATTTATGATTAGAAATGGCGTTGCTGTTAATGATTGTTTTAGTCACAATACAAAAAACAAGATATAACCAATATCTTTGGATCGCGCTAAGATTTCTATCACATACAATATTCTCTCCAAAATATGGCTAAGCATTTTAGCCAAGCGGCATGCAACTGCAACTAAATTTTGGTTTCCAACTGTACATCACTTACAAATACTCTGTTTAAATTACGGGCACGAAATATTTATTTGCCACATTATTCTCGAGCATCTTAATTGTGATTTAATTTTTCATTGATGAGAATAAAAATAATGATATTTAAATTTCCTTTAAAAATATCCTTACAACTATTTTTACACAGTGTGACCGCGCTGTTTATGTACATAGGTTAAAGAGTGCATTTTCCAAAATGGCCGCTGGAGCACACCAATAAAGTAAGTGCTCCAAAGTGCTCCATTTCCAACCTTAAAATTTTTCATTTAGGTAATAGGTACATACATTTTTTTTTTACTTTGGCGACCAATCCATATTCTGAGAAAAGAAAATTCAGATTGAGAGAAATTGCGAGTATATGATTGAGCCTTTTTTAATGAAGTGTCTTAAATAGAAGCCTCAAGCCCCCCCAAAGCCAAATCCTACATCCGCTACAGTTGAGTTGGGTTTCATGGAAGATGTCAAATAGCATATAAAAGAAAACGTATTTGAACACTGTTTCTTTCTAGGATTATTAAAACTAGGATACCAAACGCAAGTACAGTATTCTAATAATGGTCTTACATGTGCACAATAAAGTATTTTAAATATGTAAGGATCAATAAACTCCACAACATCATTATTAAATCAAAACGGCCTTGCTTGGAAGACTATTGTATCGATCGATACGAGGGAAAATTAAAATTTACCATGAAATAGAACTCCCAGATCATTAGATCCATTCCATTTTGTAAAAAAGAATAGGTTAAATATGTTTCCCTTGAGGAGCTCCAGATAAAACATTTATTGTTTTCGAGGTGGACGGCAATAAGCAGCAATCAGAACTTCTCCCGCTTGATGATGTGTGCTGTTAGACGCATTTCTGTCCAAACGATCAAAAATATCTTCAGATGGAACAATTTTGACATCAGTACCAGAAGAATTAAGCCAAGTTTCAGTTAGGCAGCGTTGTAGCTTGTAAGAATTCAAAAGTCTTTGATAATAAACCACCTTCAATTTAGTACTTGGAAGGCAATATTACTCGCATAATTGGGTAGATACCGTTCTCAATACTGAAAAAAGTGATCCAAAGTTAGATCTTGACCATATACAGCCTGCAATGATGAATGTAATTATCTTCAAAAAGTAAACGTCAGAGATTTTTCTTTGAGATCATAAAAAAGATTATACCATTCAATTTCATTTCATATTATTATTTAAGACTAAAAATAACATCTAAATGAAGATACCGCTACTTTATTTCCATAAAAAAGAAGAAATATCTCATTGAATCTTGAAGTCTCTAGTATCACTGACAAAATGATGTGGTAGGGTTCAGAAGCTTTTTCGGATTATTAGTTGCATAGTTTACTATAATAATGTACTCAAATCACTTCATGTTGTCGGATAAACAATTTGTCATAATGTACAGCTTAATATAATCACTGAACTATTTAAAATAAATTGAAAAAACGCTCGCCGATAGTAGTAAATACAACCGAAAATAAGTAAAGATAAATAAAATGGATACACTCTTGTTTCCGTTGGTACCTTAAAAGCGAATTTAAATTGTGGGAAAATTGAGAGATTTGAAAATAGGAAAAATGTTCAAATAGCGCATAAATTACCATTAATGTAATATTGAATTTAATGGTACATTTCCATACCAAAAGAAAAACCGATGAAAAAGATACAAAATAAATCTGAAACGAAAAAGTCGATAGCCAGATGTAAGCTCTCTGGTATTAAACTAGAGCACAGATCGACAAATTATATTAGTCCAGCAAAAAAATTTTTGCAAGGAATAAATAAATAGCAGGAGTAATTTTATTTTCAATCATTGATAAAATTTTGTTAGGTGATCTTGATAAGGATTTATAATTTTCAACCATACATCTGTATGAATCAATAAATCGAGGCACGAATTACCAAACTCAAGCAACAATCAAAGATGAAAAGGAAATGATTTTTGCAATGTCAATGATGGTTAGATTATTATCTGATTCGTGACCTTTTTAGTTAAGTAAGAGATTCCTAAGTGAGCTTGTATACAGTAATTGTTTTTATTTTAAATGAAATTGGGACGTTTTGGGCATGGTTACACCCATACAATTTTTATAGAGTAATCTCCACAAATAACTGTTATATTTTTTTTTTGTTTTGGTATTTTTTAATTTTTTCAAATCTTTTAAAAGACAATTCAAAAAATATTCAATCAATTTGTATTTAAATAAAAATCAAACAATTAAAAACAAAACTATTCTTGTTATTAATGACAAACGAACTCAATGGTAGATCCAAGATAGTGGCAACCCTACAAGGGTTGATATCCTCCTACATTATGGTACCCTAGCGAAATCAAAAAAATCTTTCTTACCCAATGAATTATTAAAAAGAAAAACACAAGACATGAAAATTCATCATTCCACGCTTTAAGAATCAAGTTCAACATAGCACGTTCCTCATAAAATTGTTTCTTATATCTCTGAAACAAAAAATCCTCTGTTTTCTGATCCAAAAAATCCAAAATTATTAACACAATTTATCATAATATTAGCTTTAAGACGATAAAACTGACGGACTGTTCCCAGGTGAATATTATGCTATAAATAGTACCAGGGGTTGTTGAGTCATCGTATGTATGTGAACATCAGGTGCTCATTTCATATTCTAAGGAAACATATTTGTTATTAATCAGTGTGGAAATGGATCTTTGTATGTATGAAAACTCACGCACATTGTTTGAAATTCATAGTAAATCGGGAGGCAAAATCATTTGAAATCAATCAATGTGGGTTTGATAGCACACACTTATAGGACACCTGGGAAACATTTTATTAGTAATCTTTCTCAAAAACCAACCTGTTCCTTGTATCCAAGAGTTTGGAAAATGTGTCATCATTCTTTGACATATTTTCCAAGACTCCATGCCTTTGGAATGTGAATCTATATGTTAGTTTGTGTAGATTTAAGGAACAAAGGCATGATTTAATAATCCCAATAAATATACAAACTGATTTTATATAATGTCATTGGTCAAAAATATTAAATTTAAGATTTAAAGTTCGCAGACCTACATGGTTCTTGACAGTGGGAACTTACAATCATGCTGGAGGCAATTTATGGTGTTGAATTCAAATCCGTCCTTCATATTTCGCTATCAACATGGGTGATAATAAATCACTTTTCCGAATTTGTGCGATTCCTGAAATACTAATCTAAGTAAAAGAGCAAGTGGAAGGATTAAAACTGAATTTTTTTTTATAGATAGATTAATATTTTTAGAAAACATTAAAAAATACCTGGTGTTGTAACAAAACAAAAATAATGGATGGTCAGGAAAACTTAAATAAAACTACGGATTTCTCGGAGAACATAAACGAGGTATTAGAAAAATTTAGATTGGATATTCAATAAAAAGATTAGTGCTTCCAGGAATCTTTGCAAATTTGTTGGAAAAAATTACTTTTATTTGTTACATAACTTCAAAAATATCGAAACGAATTATATTTTTAGTTTTCTTCTGCTTTTTTGAATACCAAAGCTGATGGTGGAAAATATATAGGGGATTCGAGTTAAGAACACAAAAGTAACATACAAAAAGTAATACTAAGTAATATTCTTGTTCTTATGTGTCCAAATGTTAACCGATATTAGTAAGCCTGTGTTATCAAAGTCGTGTTTTCGAATTCAACTATAAAAATTGGAATTTATGTATATGTAGGTATGAATATGCAGAAAATACAGGGTGGGCGAAAATAAGCTTACTTAGGTATATAATAACTTTTTTAGGAAATGATAGTATTTTGAGAAGTCCATGCGGTTTTCTGATGTTCTTAGACCTTCTCCTATAACCAACCCCACAGAAAAAAATTGAAACTGATTGCCGTCGCCTATTTGAATGGACATGGTTTGAAAATTGATCTAATAGCAATTCTTGCGAGTGGTGTAGAGAGTTGCGCAACCCGAAAGTAAATTTTCCAAATCTTCAACAAATCAAAAAAAAAAATATACAAAAATATAAGCTAGTAAATAAAAGGTTAAAGTTTCTTGCAGATAGGAGTTTTTGAAAAAAAAAAATATTTCGTGATGTAGAATACCTTCAAATATGGTAAAAAGTCGTTTTTTTAATGCTTTTTTAGATATGGTTATTTTGAAAAGGCTTCTTTACACAAAACTGTTAGTGTCATTTTCTTTTTCAGTGACATAAAATAAACCTATAAAAAAATTTTGTTTGTACCTTTGATAAGAAAAAATTGATTTAAAAAATTTATTAATATTTGTTTCACATTAAAAAATTGTATAAAAATACAATTTTGAGTGATTTCGATTTTTAAATTCAAATTTGTATTATCTTAGATTTGTTTTTATTTAATTGACTCTACGCCTTTCGTAAAATAATTTTAGTTTAGTTAAATTAGCTTAGATTACCTTTAACCATATCGGAGCAATAGACGGAAAAAGCACCTACTAAGAACACAGTTTTAAAAAACTTACTTAATTGTTTAGCAAGTCAAGCAATCATTTAATTTCAAACTTTTTTCACATATTCTTATTCCTACGATTTTAATGCAAATTTTTGCAGGTATTAGATTTTAAATCTGAACAGTATATTTTTCGCCATACCAAAGTGACACACCTTGTTCACAAAATACTGTGCAGACTTTAAAAAATTTGTTGGGTTATAATGGACATAAAATCAATTTAAAATTTAAACAAATCCACACATTTAAAACAAATGTGTGTGCACAGGATTTTGCGACGCAACACTTTGAAGCTCATCAGATTTTTAATAATAAGTACATTGAACTCTATCATGCAAATACTCTATCAGGACAAGAATAGTCTACTCTGACAGAATATATGAATAGGTTGTTTTTTGATATAACCAACGAACTTCTTAAATGGGATTCACCATTTCATATGTTTTGCGGTAGTGTGCGCTTTAAACGAACTAAAACTTCAAAATTTTCGAAATAGCAATTTAAAAAAAAAAATATTTTCACCAACGTTTTTGTTAATACTTCGACTAGAAAGCATTGGGAAGAGTATTTCTTATTTTTTTAAATTGTTCTAAAATTGCATCAGTGAAAAAACAAAACAGTCATATCCAAAGATTTCAAAATTAAAGAAAAGGTTAAGGTAGGTAATTGATCACAAAATTTGTTCAAACCTGATATTTAATAAAATACACGACTGGATCGCACGTACTTGCTCTTATTTTATAATATGAAAGTTATTATAAAAAAATATCAAAATAAAAAATGCATTTCAATTGTTCTTTTAATTTATAAACAACTAGTTTAAAAACTTAGGGCTCAAAACAAGTTTGCCATCTGATTACTCGAAAAATATGAATATATGGAAAAAAAATTTGAAATTGTTGGCGGGTTTTCTTAAGAACTTTTTTATATAGAAAATTATTTATATATAAAATTTATGTACAAAATTTCAGTAACAATAACAATTTTGGCGTGCCAATTTTGAGTATGTATTGAAATACATTTTTAAACCTTTGTTCAAAAAATTCATCAACTCATTTTTTGAAATATAAAATAAAATTTTTAGTATTTTTTTAAAAATCCAAAATTTACTTGTTTCAAAATTTTTATATGCAATATTAGAAACATGTTTTAAAGAACTTTTGCATACAATTTTGTATGGAAATCATTTGAGCCTTTAACGACAAAGTCGAAAGTTAACCGTTATATGACAGGTACCGTAAAAAAAGTTTTCGGAAAAATTTTTCCTCATCAGAAAGGACACCATACCAAAAATAAAACACTGATTTTTTGATCAATTTTTAAGATAAATAAGCTTTTCATATACGGTTGTAGGGCAAGCACTGTTATTTTTGGTGCTAAAAAAAATTGAATTTCCCCTCTGGAGAATTACAAAAAAACCTTAAGTTCAAAATTGTAGGCTGTAGGTCGATACACGGACAGACAGACAGGCAGACAGATAGAATTGTACCACCCACTTTTTTCGTATTCTATATCATCGTAATGTAATGTTTGACTGTCGAAATTTCTTTCTAGAAATTTTTTTTGCACGAATCCAAAACTTGCCTTTTAGTACCTACATCGCAAGTAAAAAATCGATAGATGAACAAAAATGATTTCTAATTATTATATTCCAAAGGTTCTTCCTTAAACCATTTTCAGAAAATATTTAACAATTTAAGAGTGAGTGTTGTAAAAGACTCTCTTAAGGATTTAGGCTTAGAGGTTCAAATGCCTAAGATTAATGAAAGAAATAATTTTATGGAATTTAAGGATTTGTCTTAAATAAAATATGAATGCTTACTTTTTATCATAATAAACTTAATATACTAATTAACAAACCATTTTAAAGGACAATAACTAATAGACACATTAATATATATTTTTTCAAAAATGTTGAATTGAAAAATAAATTTTCAAAGTGCTTTTCTTAGATCCCCGCATACTATAGGCCGACAGTTTGGTCGGCTTGAATATTTAATTGAGCTTCTAGTGCTTATTTTTTCTCGTTCAAACTGGAAACCCCTGTGCAATATATTTTCGCTTCACTATGTCAATTGCAATTTGTGTTTCATATATCATAAAATTTCCCATCCTTAAATGAGCTCATCAGCAAGTTTCTTATTGGCTAATCCTATGGGTATCGTTGTTCCATTTTTTGTTTGATTTTATTTTCCTTTTGCACTCGAATATCTGCCGTTTCCTCTCTGCATCTCAAAAGAACCCTGAAACTGTAAACTCTAAACTAAAACTCAAACTTAAAACACCAATAAAAGATTCTTCGTTGGATGATCTAAAATTCTACATAAAGAAGTCAAATTTAAATTCGAAAGTTTTCTCACAAAAAACTTCTTCAACAAACCTTACGTTCTGGGTGTTTAGTTGTGTTGCGGTTTTGGTCTTCGCCACCACCAACGCTTCTTTAGTATCCTTGGGGACTCTTTAGAAGCTTTGATGGTAGTATTATGTACCCATAGTACATAGAACCGAAGGAACTTTTTTCTAACTCAAATTATACGCTCGTGTTCCACCGAAGTATGTGAGCGAATTTTTAGATTATACTATCCAGGAAAAGCTATTTAGAAAGAAAAAGTTTTTTTTGTCTAGATAATACACACAGGAAATTGTGACCACGAAGGAAAATAGGATAGCAAAATTGGCAAATGCCAATAAATCGTAGAAAAAACATTTATCAAATCCAATCCATCCTTCAAACTCTCAAATGAAATGAGTTAAACTCTCTAGCATATGAGTTTAATGATGGATGTTTCTCGTAAATCGACCACTTAACCTAAGTGAAGGCCACAATTATAAATCAAAATTTATATACCGTCACGTTATTGGTCCTTAAATCACACAGACTAATATCTGAGCAGAGTGAAAAAACAGAAAACATACAAAATTCTATACATATATACCATAAATAAAAACAAACAACAAACTACGAAGGAAGCAATAAAATCGAGAACATTTTATAAACCACGAGCATTATGTGTCTTCTGATGGTGAAAAGAAAATTCACTGAATTTCAACAAATCAACTCAAAGTGGCCATGAGAAGAAATATCACGATTTCAACATGATTACGTTTCCCAACCGACCCAGCTAGTGCCTAACTACCAAATCGATTTGTGTGGCGGCAATAAAAGAACCTAATTTAACACCCTCATCACAGAATTAATTTTTTTTTTATATCAGAGGACTTGACCCAGTGCCGTGTCCGCCGATAAACTGCTAAAGGTGCCAAATCCCAGGGGGCACCTTTGATTCGCCTTTATTTGATAGAGGACTAGAAATGTAAAAGGTGCGTTGCAGCCCAGAACTGAATTGATTTTTCCGACAGAAAGAGCAGCAATGATTTTTTTTAAATTTTGACAAAAAAAAACGGTTTTCATAATTAAAAACAAATATTAAAATATTAATAAAATTAAATTATTCTTTTTATTATTTAATCGATAATTTGAAAGCCATAATTTACTAAAACTTTAAGCATTTAGGGCGTAAGGTTAGTCTGTTGGCGGCTTTGTCGCTATGCGCAATTCTCACTCAGTTAGACAAAATAAATCTTTGAAGCACTAACAGAATGAGGAAGGGATTAAAATCAATACAAAATAAATTACTGATTTTCGATTTAGATAAAAGTTAAATTAATCAATAGAAATATATGACATTATGAAGTAGCTTCATTATAGTGCAAGGTTCTGTGGGAGAAGTTTACTTTGATTTGTTTTTGCAGAAAAATATAAAATTTCGTTTGCAGAAATTTTTCCATTTTTTTCCATATTTTTAATCTAGAAATTTTTGAGGTTGGTTTGGTCAAATGACTTTTCGTTTCTGGTTACGGTGGCTCTGTTGAGTAGAGGTATTAAAATAGAGGGTTAAAGGTTAAGAAAATCTGATAGCCTTAGTCCGTCACTGGCCTTGCGCATGCTGTGTCAAAGAAAACCGATGCCAAGTGGCTAAAATTGGTGACAATATATCCAATGTAATGAAATGAAAACTTTTAATTTGTAGATTTACAAAGTAGCCATTAATATATTCGTCGTCGTCGATAAAATGTTTCGGAGAATCGAGCATGTGACTACGGATTGAATAAATAAATTAAGCTGTGTTAATTGTTTGTTGGACTCCACCGCAGTGCATGGTTTTGTGGTGAAAGGGTAGTATTTATAAGTGTCAATGGATGTTCCTTCTAGTTAAGGCACTTAACATCGGCAGCAGGACATCAAGAGTGAGGCAGCAATTTCGGAGTACTGCAGTAATAATTGTTCATTTTTGGTCTGTAATCCTTTTATTAGAATTATCTCATCATTGTCGCTGATGGTAATTGTGTTTTTTTTTTTTTGGGTTGCGCATGATTATATAAACGTGCTGGTATAACCACAGAAGGGATACAATGGACATGTTCAGTAAAAAGTGATTAGAATTAATTTAGTTTTTTGTCTTTTTTTTTTGGGTATGAAACCGAAATATGGATTAAATAAAACACATTTTTGAAATAATGAGCTTACGGTCACCGAGTTTTAATATTAGATTATGTAAAATATTGTAGATTAAGCACACGAATTTTAAATAACCTGAATAGTGTTTATATTTGATAAACTGATGCATTTTAAACCTCTTCATATTTTAAAATACATTACAGTTTCCACTTTTTTAATGCTGAGACCAGTTTAAACGTTTGATTCCTAAACTTTAATTAATCAGGTATTTTTTGATCTACCAGAAAGCTGAAATACAGCAGAACTGTTTTTTATATTTATTATTCGAATATAACAAAAAACGGGACAAATTGATCTGTTTCGAGGTCAGATTTGACTTCAAGATGAAAAACCTTCGACAAAGTAAAATCTAGTTTCGCCAGCCAAAATTGTGTTGACTTTTGACAATAAAAGTAAATGATAATAGTTTCACGGTCTTGTGAGAGTTTTGAATGATTATTTAATAAGCTAATTGCAAAATGGTAAGTTGAAAATATCTCACAAAATCAAGTTATATTTAAATAAAAGCCCTCGAAACAACATTTATATTGTTCTTCTTCTAAATTCAGAGGGTGGCGACCGACTGTCAGAGCTTAAAAAAAGAAACAAATTTTCGAGGACAAAGGTAGCTCCTCTCCACAGTTTTCTCACGTCAACAAAGAAAAGGCAAATTTATGAAGAAACTAATAAAGACGATTCAGAGAAAAAAAATCTTTGAGCAGTACTTAAGTCGTAGTCGATTAATATTTTAATAAATGGTTTTCAATTTTTGTTTGTTGATTGTTTTCAAAGTAAAACAATAACGAAAAGCACAAGATTCAAGTGTCAAAAGTTTCGCCATGTCTTCCGCCTATTCGACGGCAGCGCTATTGGCGTATAGTAATAGACTGATCAGACGTGAAGTTGGCTCCATAAAGTAGGTCAATTAGAGTCACAGTTGGGTTTCTGAGAGAATGGTCACAATGCTTGTTAGCAGACTGAAGATTTGCAGTTGAATATAATATTCTTTTGGACTTCCAAGCTGGACTGAGGAAGAATTATTGCACAATTTATCAAATTTTTTATCTAACATCTATTTTTAAACCGTACCAAGCCCAAAATAAGAAAATCTATGCATTTTTCGTCGATTTTAAAGCTGCGTTTGAACTAGTGAATCGGAATGTTATGTTATATAAGCTCTCTCAACAACTGGGTATTTCAACAAAATTTCTTCGAATAATCCGCAACATGTATTCGGACACAAAACCAACAGTTTGGGATGGGAGCGTGTTTTCAGAATGATTTGATACAGAAACTGGTGTTAAGCAGGGATGTCATCTCAGCGCTCTCCTCTTCTTACTTTTTATAAATGATATTGAAACACATCTTCGAGGAGATATTAATATTAGAATTGCAGGTGCTCTCATAAATGTATAAATGTACGCCGCGCCGGTGACCTAGTTTTATTATCTAACTCACCAGAAAATTTACAACTCATGATAAATCGTTTTTGAACTTATTGTGAAAAATGGGGGACTTGTTATCAATGTTGAAAAGTCTAAAATTATGGGTTTTCTCATGATCGAATCAGAGTGAGGTTAGGAATTCTTGGTTTTTTTATTCAAAGTCGCTTGGATGTAGCGAAAGTATTAAGGAGTTAAGCTCAACTCAACGCTGGTTTCAATTACTACCTTACAAAAAAATCTTATTCTTCGCAAAGCCTAGTTAATTTAGCATGTAGTTAGATCTTCTCAAATCAAAATATATATCTGGCCGTTTTTTTTCTTTGTTTTTTTTTCGATGGAAATCTTCAAAAGACACTCGGTAAGAATCGGTACCAAGTAGTGTGGGACTCTTACCGCACTAAAACCACCGGTGAATTACGACCAATCTATGAAAGATCGACAAATGATTTTTCTTTCTTAATTTATAAATCGCATTGTGGGAAGTTTAAGTTACAACACTTTCCCATAGCTTTTAGACCATCAGCTCATGAGGCTTGGTTCTTCTTAATCTCCGAACATTGTCTCGTACATTTAAGACGGTCTCCATTATGACTTGGTTGGTTGGTATGACTTTGCAGTCGCTGGTTGTGTGATACAGCGTGTTTTTTAACCACTTCTGTAACCATTTCAATTTGAAGGTCACGGTGTAGATCGCTATTTCTTATATACCAAGGGGCATTTATTATTCCGAGAAGGACCTTGCTTTGGAATTTTTGGATGGGTTCAGCATTTGTTTTCTTTGTACAGCCCCATAGTTGGATGCCATATGTCCAAACGGGTTTCAGTACTTGCTTATATAACATTAGTTTGTTCTGGATAGATAGGTCAGAGTTCTTTCCTAGTAACCAATACATTTTTCTGTACTTCAAGTTTAGTTCGTCTCTTTTCTTTTGGATGTAATCTTAACATTTAAGCTTTGCATCCAAAGTCATTCCAAGGTATTTGGCAGTATTGGAGTAAGGTACTGTTGTACTGTTTATAAGAATTGGAACATTGTTTATTTTTTTGTTTGTAAAGTTTATATGCGTCAATTTTGTTTCATTTAGTTAGATTCGCCATTTTTGCGCCCAATCACTAACTTTATCGTTAAACTGCATTTTGCAGTTTTTGTGTAGCCTTCGTGACGGATTTATCTGGCACCAATATTGCAGTATCATCAGCAAAGGTGACCATGATTGCGTTGATGTCCACTGGAATATCCCTTGTATGTAACAGATACAGGGTTGGTCCTAGGACACTTCCTTGTGGTACACCGGCTTCAATTTTCTTTAGTTCCGATTAATTTTGGTCGAACTATACTAACGGGTGATTTTTTAAGAGGTTTAGAACTTTAAAAAAAAAAACACAAAAAATTCGAAAAAATGAATGAAATATTTATTTGAATCGATAGTTTTTCGATAAAAAAGCGGATCCTCGGCCAGCTTTCCAAGAGCCCATTCACCAAAAATTCGGCGTTGTGGTAGGTCGGCTGGCTTTAGTTCTTGCACCAGCTGTATCTTAAAAGGCTTTACGCTCAAATCCTTCCGCAAAATTTTCCACGTAGTGCTGTAACAAAGGCCTAACTGCTGGGAACGGCGCCGAATCGACATTTCGCGGTCTTCTGTCACACTAGCTGATACGGCCGCAATATTTTCTTCACTACGCACAGTACGTAAACGTGTTGGTGGTTTAATGTCCAACAAAGTAAATTTGGTGCGAAATTTGGTCACAATCTTCCGAATAGACTGCTCAGAAGGTCGAGAATGCCGACCATAAAATGGAAGCAGCGCGCGATGAACATTTCGAACCGAGCACAAATTTTGATAGTAAAATTCAATAATTTGCAAGCGTTGTTCATTTGTAAGACGATCCATGGTTAAATTGCAAACCAAACTGAAGCTGTTTGACAGTGACACAAGATACTAAACACACGTCAGCTGTCAAAACCAGTGTTGCCAAAACCAAACCAGCTAAAAAATCACCCGTTATAATGAGTCGGTTCGTAACGTAGGATTTCAGTATTTCGTAGTACAGCCTGGGAAGATCCCTTTGCAGTTTGTACTCAAGTCCCAAGTGCCAAACATTGTCAAAGGCTTGATCAACATCTATGAATATAGCCGAGCATACTTGTTTTACTTCAAGTGCCTTTTCCACAGTATCCGTAATCCGATGCACTTGGTCTATCGTGGAATGTTTATTTCTAAATCCAAACTGATGGCTCGGAATTAGTCTTCTTTCTTCTATTATTTTGCTTAGTCTTTTTAGGAGCAATTTTTCGAAAACGTGCCATGATTGGTATAAGCGATATAGCTCTGTAAGATGTTACTTCTGTTGGTGGGTTACCTTGTTTAGGTATAACAATGACTTCTGCAATTTTCCAATGATGTGGCACATATCTTAGTTTAAAGCATGCATTTATTATAAACTGTGCTTTTTAAAGGCTATAGAAGGCATTTCTTTCATAACCTAAGCAGTTATTAGTTCGTACCCTGATGATTTTTTGTTAGACAACTTATGTTGACACATACTTCTTACTTCTTCGAGCGTGACAAAAGGAATTTCACATTCGTCGTTTCTATCAACAAACTGTAAGGGATCTGTAGCTGTGCTTGCTGGAAATGGCTTAAAAACATTCGTGAGATGTTCAGCGAAGAGATCAGCCTTTTGTTTTGGGTTTCCGATCCATTTACCATCTTGAGATTTTACTGGCGGGTTTTGTGCCTGTGGGCTTTTTAGGCGCTTAGCTGCTTTCTATAAGGAGTATTCCGTAGAAGCATCCGCCGTCAGACTATTCAGGAATCTACTAAGTGAATCACTTTTAAATTCACAGATTCTTTTCTTTAGTTCATTGTTAAGACGGTTAAAAACTGCCTTATCACTTGGAAGTCTCGTAGCTAGCCATTTTCTTCGAGCTCTTCTTTTCTCATAGATCAGTTCTTTATTTCGACAGGATATTCTAGCCGTAAAGTCCTGATTCCCTTTTTAAATCTACTCTTTGTTATGCTGCTCAGATGTTGGGATAGAAGAGTATGAAGAAAATGAGAAGCTGTTTTATCTTCCAATCAAAACCCCAAATTATGCAATCTACGTAGAAGCAGGTGTAAACTTCTACATATGTCTTAACGGATGTCCTTACAAAGGAAGTTCCAATCAGTTCTATACTTACTTTAAGTAGCATGAAAGAAAAAGAGAACTACTTTAATTTAATAAGCGTATGTCCAATCTTCAGACAATAAAGACTGTCGTATATCGTATTTTGGCAAGGGAATTCTTTCAATGGTGGAGACTGTACAAATCTTGACTGGATCTAACTGGAAAGGACTTGCAATTTTTTTTCTTAAGCAGAACCTTATTGTTCTTTTATCCCTCTCATTTTTCGGTAGTGTCAATAGTCTATATGAGGATATACAAATTTCAATTTCTTGGTATCGTAAGTGTCCGCTCATGAGATAGTTCACTGTACATTTTAGAACGTAAAATTGGTTATTAATTGAATAACAAGATCAAATTCATGCAGTATCCAGTATCAAGCTCTTAGTTATTTATGTACATAGATACATGCATACATTAAACGGTACCTACTTTATGTGGTGGTTTTCTTTGCTGGTTATTCCTCTTGTCTATCATAGATCCAAAAAAGGATGTTATTTCAAAAAGTCCCTTACTTTGTTATAAATTCGATATATGTACATGTGAACATACATTTGTAGTTTCCATCAATATTTTGCGCAAGCAACCAGGCTATGTACATACCCACCTATAAGCCATAAAGTATAGTCGATAAAGTGTTGAGCATAAGTTTTCTGAAATAAAAATTACAAGAGGTGCATCTTATATTAGATACTGGATATTTGTTGAAAGTTATAAATATCTAATAAGATTTTTGGTTTAAAGTATCTCCCAGGTATTTACATAACTCATATGGAACTAACTTGAAGGTAACTATCAAAAGTACGCATTTTGTTTGAATTCATTTATTTTTCTCTCTTTTATTAAATTCTAACCAATCTCTTAAAATTTCTATAACTACGACCACACCCAGAAACGTAAGAATATCTTTTATGATTCAATTTCTAAGTCTTAATATTATGTACAAATGTACATACATATAAGTATTTTTATTTATTTATTTTATTTTCCGCCTACTCGTTTATACACTCTTTTCTATTCAAGTTTGGGTGATTCGGTTGTTTTTTTTTCTATCTTTCATTTCATTTATTAAATTTGCTTAACATTTTTTCTCCATAAACATATTTGCCCATCTTATACACAAAAACAAAGAAGAAGCTATAATTTACTTTCGATATCTTAATTTCTTATATAATTTAAGACATTTGACATACTGACAGCTCTCCGAACGCACGCAATTTGAACTGCCATTTTTGAAGACAACATCACCCACTCATTTCCGGTTCTCATTTGGAATACAATTTTATGCACACACATGATTTTATATCGTTTCCTTAAATATAAAGTGTCTTTGTAAAAAACAAGCAGTTAAAACGATACGCACAAATACGTTGAAATTGATGTACGAAGTACTTATTTTACATAATATATAGCCTAGGAATACAGTTATTATTGTCAATGGCTTTTTGCAGATTGTTCCAATGAAAGGCCATCAGATACAATGTTGAAATAATTTCCTGTTTTTTTTTTTTCTGGAAATGAACGCGAATATTTTATGAGTCAAGCAGAAGTCTCGAGGCACAGGTTGAAAGGTTGGGAGGGGAGGCGAAGATAAGAGAAATACATTCATAATATGTTAAAGAATGGAAGTATGTGCGAAATGCTAATGATTGGACCCTTAAAATTGTGTAATAAAAATCGAATTGCATTTCCAATGACTTATTGATGGGAATTTATAAAATGGACTTTCCATCAGGGGCAACCTAGCCTAAGAAAAAAATAAAAATAATAATAAAAATCGTAGAAATGAAATGCTTGGGCGGGGTTCTATAAATTGTGATGGCAATATGTATCTCTATTTTACGTAAGACTTGATTAGAGGGTGGATTTTTGTTTATTACGGTGTATGTTGTGTTATATGGGCTCATCGTAGTATTCAAATGGGGTAAATCTTCGCTTAAATAATAAAAAGGGATGCGACGACCTTGCGTGTGTGTGTGTGTGTGTGTGATGTGGCCCAGGATTGATAACGTCCTAAAACGAATAAAACGAGGGATTTTAAGTTGTCCATCGGGATTTATTTTTTTCATTTTTTTTCGTTGAAAATCTGGGCTTGATATATGGAATACGTGTTTGGGAATTCATTATATACATGGAAGCAGTGAGAAAGACATTTACACTAGAGATTTGTTGTTCGTGTTTGGTTGGATGATGACTCGGGTAAGAGTTTATTGAGTAAGACGGTTTAGGTTGAATGACTATATCTGACCTACATTGTCAAAGAATGCTTTATTGTTCTCTATCTAAACTTTAGCAAGACAGATACCTATAGATGAAAAATGTGGGGGTATGTTTTTTCCTACTTAAAATAATTTTTTTAAGAAAAATATATTGAGGAAGAAAAGGTTCTTTAATTTGGTTAAAATTGTCTGGAGTGTTTATTTTATGGAAATTTTCTCCTAGTTCATTTTCTTCGGTAAGATTTTTGCAATTTATTGAGCAAAAAGAAATAATATTTTGTGGAAAAACATGAATGGGAAGAATGAAAAAGGTGCCTCGTTTGCACGTTTTCCAGATTTTTTATTAAGAATAAAACCTTATTTTTCATAGAGATGTAAGGCAAATAAGATTAACGGTCAACCGATCCGGAAAACCAATTAGTTAAAGATTGCAAAATTTTGATAAACTAATCTTGACCTTGGAATAGATATTATAAGTGGTCCTGGGCTACAAGCTGTTGACTCTGTATCTGATTGTGAATCGGGGCCCCTATGAAAAGTTCAAATAAAATTGATGATCGTTTTTAAGTAGTTTTCAGTATAATGTCTGATAAAGTCGATTATAAAATAAGTAAAACGGTTTTGAGAACAATTACATATATTGATACATTTCAAGACATTTCCTCAAAACTAAAAGGTTGGTTAAAGAGAGTGTTCAAAATTGAATAGAACAATATAAGGAATGCATACTTCTTTTGAAATAATTTTGTTTCATACAGAAGCGTACTTTCTAAGAACGCAGTTGAATTGCACTAGGGGCAACTAAAGCTAAAAAGAACTAAATCCTGGGAAATTGTGCAATGAAGTTTATATAACTTATTATAGTTGGTTTATTATGGAACAGAATTCCAATTGGTAACTGCATTCACTACAATCCTACCGTGTTAAGAAGAAAAAAGATATCTGCATTTTTACAGTTTGAGATAATCACGTTTTTCTTTTTTAAGATCTTACATCCTCTTTTTGTTGATCAATGGTTTTCTGCCGTATCTTCCAACAAATATTTCCTTTTCTTAGATTATTTGCTAGGTATACAAATGCTTGTATGGTAGTCATTTTTTTTAAGTCCTGGTACGTTAAGCGTTACTAAGCGTTACTAAGCAAAGCAAAAGAGAGTTTAGATTTTATTTGTAAGGAATAAAGTAGTAAGCATATCAAAGATTTGACCTAACTCAAAACATCCCAAAATACAGATAAGTGTTTTTTGTTTGTTTTTTTTTCGAGCATCGGTTGCATTTACTAAGTAGTAGTTTTGGAATGCTTGATTTCGAAATAAAAATATGTAGGTTCGTAGACAAATAAATTAGAAAAAATATAAATGCATAAAAGTATAGTTCTTTTACTATTTTTCCTTTAACTAAGACCATCCTATGATACCAACCAGGCGAAAGCATTTTGCGGCTTGACAAAATTTGATCCCGTGAAATAAGGCCCAAAGAAAAAATAACAATGAAAATGAAATAATGAAATAATGAAAATAGGCCCGATGACGAAATACCCTTTTTAAATGAGAAAAAACAACAAAACTAAATGGAATAACCCAAACATGCTTTTTTTCAAAATAAAATAGAATGTACCTACTTTAATTTCTGTATTTTTATGTATTTAATTTTTGTATCTACCAAATTGAAAAAGTACCAAAAATCACGAAGCAAATACTTGGATTGTATCCTGTACAATTTCTCTGCAAACACTCATATTTAGTCACAATTGTATAGGTTCACCAATCAAATACAAAAAGTCACTATTATTATTTTTGTGTTTATTATTATTCCTAGCTAAAATATAATTATACAGGGTGTCCTATAAGTAATGGATAACCTTGCAATTGGCTATAACAGACCTTATGACCTTTCCAGAAAAAAATATTTTCCCAATGGTTACTATGTTATGATGTTTTTTTCAAAATTTTTTAACAATTAGTTTTTTTCTCAACTGCGTGAACACTTTTTTATCGTTTTTTTTTTATTTTTTTATTTTTTAGAACACATGTTCTGATAGATAGGCAATAAATTTAATAGTAGTTATTGCATTTTATTTACTACAATTTTTTTAATTTATTTTTTCATTTTAATTATTTATTTTCAAAAAGTTTGACGACCTCTAAAAAATAAAAATTGTATGAGGACATGAGTGACCAATGTCTTATAAAAGTTGTCTATTTAATGCACTTTCCAAAATAGTATAACACATGCTTAAGTATAAAAAAATAACCAAGAAAATATGTCATCAACCTAATGAAAAAGTCTAATAAAATGTTACAATATTCTTTCAATGTGGATAGGACAAATATTTTCTCTTTTGATGCTTAAGAAGTGCGAGTATAAAACTCGATTCTAGGTGTTGAAAGCCTCACAATATGGTCACCATATAAGAAAAGGAGTTCTAAGAAGTTTTCCCCGGTAACTTTTGTATTATAAGCCTTAGAAAAAAATCATTGATACAAATTTGTAGAAAATTCAAATCTCTTCAATTTATGTTAAAACATTTTTTACCCCAAAGATAAAGATACAAAAGTTATTTTCAAAATTTAAACACTGAAAATAATCGCGTGTTTTTGATTATAACTTTTTAATTGTAAGAAGTGTTGTTACATAAACTATAAGCAATTTTATTTGCTACAAATCTGTACCATAGATACGAGTATTTTTTTAAGAATAATAATTCATAAGTTAACGCGGAAAACTTTTAAGAACTCTTTTTTCCAATATAGTGGCCATATGGTGGAACTTTTAAATTTGAGTTTTATATTTACTTGCACTGAACGTTCTTACACATCAAAAGAGAACATATATGAACTATCCACATTGGAAGGTTTTTGTAACATTTTAATATACTTTTTCCGAAAATGTTGAAAGCTACTTTATTAGGTTAATGACATATTTTCTTGTTTATTTTTTTTTTATACTTAAGCATGTGCTATACCATTTTGGAAATTGCATTAAATAAACAACTTTTATAAGAAATTGGCCACTAGTTCTTAACATGGTATTATAAAAGCCAACCGTTGGTGCCTAGACTTTCTTATTTTTCAAACTGGTGGTTCCTCAAAGGAATGGTTCAAACAAAATATTTTTTATATTGTGAAATGAATGGAAAATATTTTTTACACAAACAGATAAAAATATCCTACTCTTTTGAAACACTTATGGCAAGATGCGCATTTTACATTTTGGAATGCGATCTAAAAACAAAACTTTGGCTGTATAAGATTTCACCATTGGCGGAAAATCCTGGTCCTGTGGGGCTGCGGTTCTACGATTCTCCAAGTAAACTAGTTCACAAAGTCGAATTACAGTTTTCGTTAGGGTTCTGTGTAATAATATTAGTATTTCATGTCTTTTTTTTAAATATGATATCCAATTGCACTAAAAGTCTTGTCTTCTTTCTAAATTCACTTTCAAATTTATTTTTAATATTCTCCCTTACACAAGCCAATAACCATCCCCGAGGGAAACGAAGAATTTAACAATAAATCATCAAAACTCACGGTCTAAGCAATTTTAAATTTTGAAACTTTTGAGACTAATTTATTTGACAGGAGTTTCGTTATATTATGTAACCTTGAAGAATAAGAGTAATGGAACAGTTGGGATCCAATTAAGAAGTATATCCCAGGTCTATCAAATTTAGCTATTAATATTAAAGGCCTAATCGAATGAACATTTAATAGGGCACAAAGGGTGTTATTTAAGACGTCTTTGGTGAAATTTTTCATCGGCAAAAGTCTAATTGAAAACTTTTAGTATAAGAAATAATTTGTGAGTCTACTGTCAATTATTTGAATTATTTTTGGGTATTTTGTTTACTGAGTTTTTCGGTTTGACGTAAGTTATGTTAAATGTTAATCACTCAATTATTAATAGAAACATATAAACAATTTTGAATTCGGTTATAGGTACCTTCTATATAGACTTTCATCTAACTTGACATAACGGTGATAGTGAAAATGAAATAGAATGATTTCCAAATCCTAATTGGCATGACCAATTCTCCTTAAACTTGATATTGGTTTTGGTAAAGATAATTCAGTTTCATATTATTAAAGACAAAGTCTACTTGTTGGTTGAAAAAAAAATTTTATTTTACGCTATTTTACATTTTTACTTGATCAATTGGACAAGTATTGGAAATGTGTAAGTTTTTTTTACAAAGTACAGTAAATTTGTGAGTTCTGTTATTGAATTTTTGTATTCCATTTGTGAAATTGAAAAATTTTAAGTGGTCTTTTCAAAGTAATGAAATATATTCATTAAGCTAGGTGTGGTGCAAGTTGCACCAAGTGGACCAAGTTGCCCCGCTGAATTAAAACTCAATGTTTTATGTTTCGAAAAATGATATGAAAAATTATGGATAGATAAAGTTCCCAAAAGGAAAAAGATTATTACTGGTGTATGTTGCTATCGTTGTGTATAGACGCATATTCTGAGAATTTATTCTGCGGGAAGTGGGTGGAATTCCATTCCTGCCGAAATTGGACTCATACAAGATTCTTCTTTACTGGCCATGGGATCATTTACTTTGTGAAACTTAATCCAAAGTACAAACGTGTTTTGAATAAAGTTTAAGTTTAGGATCAAATTAAGTTCAAACTAACAGCGGTTATTACCTTAATATAGATTTTTTTCCATTCCTTAGTCTTTGGTGCATTTAAAGTAATCTAATTCTCCTGCTATAATACAGTAAATTTAAAATTTGTTCAAATTTATTTAGGAAGCGGAGGTAAAATTTTTTCTATGGATGCAGGTTTCATTTGTTTGTTATGAATGGGTAAACATTTATGAGGCTTCTAGTAAAAGGAGGCCAACTAGCCCCGCTTAAACTTAATCTTCGAAATTCAGCTTCAGTCTTTCTAATATTTCTTTTAATTTTTAAGAGATAAAAAGTGAGTTATTAGTCCTCACCAGACTGCATATAATTTTAAAAATGTTTTCTTTTATGCTTAGCTCGTATCTGATAATAGTATCAGGTTAAAATGTAGATTTTAATGTAGATTTCACATCTGAAATCCATTTTTCATTTTCAACTCAACTTTTGAAAACAAATTAAAAAATAGCACGTTTTTGAAATAGATATTTTTTATTTGAAATAGCTCTAACAAATTGAAATAAAGTGCAAGGGAACTGCAAAATTTATTAAGATTTAAGTACATTTCGCATACAGGAGACTAAAATAATTACTTAACAAACCTTCATCCCAAAAACCTTTGTAATTTTTGTCCACTTTTTCTTAATTTTGGAGAAGTAGCTTTCCTCACCCATCCACTATCGCTAAAATTTTCAGAGAAAAAATTCCAAACTCGAAAAAGCAATTGAAGATTTCCAACAATAAAAGATATTGGAATGATTAAAGCTGAATTTGGAAGGTAAGGACTAGTACTTTCAGAAATTTAAACAATCAAAATAATCATTTTACAAAGTGGGCGTGGTAGTGGGCGGTTATAAATAAAACAATTTTTTTCTCTTTTAAGAAATAAAATTTGAAAACTACTTGCAAATTGGAGGAGGAAGAAATAAGTGGACGGGTTTACTAAAACCAATTTGTCAATTTTTTCCCGTCCATAAGAATAAGCTCTGAAAATTTCATGGAAATCGTTGGAACTGTTTCCGAAAAAACAAATTATGGAAATTCAATCCCAATCGAATAAGACATTTTTTAATAAACCAAGGTCAAAGAAAAGTGAGCGTGGCATCGTCCCTGAAAATGGTAGGATGTCGCCAACTTAGATTTAAGTTTTACATCTATCCCCAAGACGACTTTCAAAATGCTTGTAACTTTTTTTCTATTTCATCATAAAAAATTGCTCAATTGGTCGTAAAATTGCTCAATTTATTGGACTTTTATAACAGCAGCATGACCGTGCTTATTTAATTTTGTCGCGGTTGTTAGTAAGTTTTATAAATTTATTGGTATTTTATGACATAATAGTACTGTCAATATCCATATGCCGAAGAAAATATAATATTTTAAAATATCAGTTAAGCCATTAGTTAATTGAAGACTCATTTTTTATCTTTAAAACTTTTAAAAACGATGGGCCACATGCGGCAAACAGTAGCCCACCTGGTATATCTAAAATATACATATGCGATATCATACAGAAACTGACTGTCATTAAAACAAATCAACAAGTCATTGGAAAAACGCCTAAATTTATTAGGAAATAACTCCCAAAAAAAGACTAAATATTTCTTATAATAAAAGAATGCCCAAAATAATAAATAAATTATGTTTTATCAAATGGGTAATATTTTGCTTTCGTCAAAAAGACACTGAATTGAAAGCTGATTAAACCCAAATTCAAAGTGATTTTGAGAGTTTTGACGGGGATGTTCAAATTGAACTGCAAAACTGGATTTTTTGTCGTTTCACTATTCATATCTCACTGCACTGAGGAAGTGGGAGCGAGATGTGAATACTGAAAAGCAAAACAAAAACAGTTTTTCAGTCCATAGTATTTGAGTTTTGCTATCAAAAGTGAAGACAAACAAAAAAAAAAGATATGAGACTGTGAAATGAGTGATCTCAGCAAAAAATTTCCTCAATCTACTTCAGATGATGATAATGCTCCTGGCAGAGTCAACGTTGACAATGAAAAAATCTTCACAGGGATCTGGGGATTCCTACGCTTCGGGACGAAATAAAAAGTTTCACGTGCAAAACATAGAAACCGACTATTAGAACATGCTAATTCAACAATTATTGACATTCTTGACGAGTCGAATTTAGTACACCGTCTGCGAAGAACAAAACCTTCCGACTTGGTGCGGTGAACAGAAAACCGCTTAATAATCGCGGATTAGGCAGAAACTTTCACCGGAAAGTAACCTGCAACACGTTACTTAACTTCGTTAATAATAAATTGCTAGATAAGTTTCAACTTAGTTCCAATCGGGCAGTGGAGGTGGTTTTAATGTAATAAGAATCTCACACACCTATGAGCACGCGTTTTTCGGTCCTCATAAATCCTGATGCAAGTTTTGCACCTAGCCACGGGGAAAAAAACGCTGTTACAAAAAGTACAGAATTTCAATAAGATTTGGGATTTAAAACACAAATTCTATACGAGTATATAATTCTTCGCACTACAATACCCCCCAAAAGTATAAATGCGTTCAAGGAAATACCCAGATCACTTGGATGTATACATACGTTTGTGTTAACAAGTCAAATAAAATTTCGCATGAATGCAAATTAATTCCATTAGATTTTTCAAATATCCTTGATCAAAGTTATCAACAATTTTGTCTCACAAATATGTTTACCCCTGGTGCGCTCAGGCGTATACGTCCTTTTTTGTCACTTAAGATGGAGGTTTAAATATGAACAGTTATTTTTAGTACGAAAAGTTTGTAAATAATTAAAATAAATCAGCGCGTTTTTGCTTTAAGACATAAGTTTTTTAGTATCTACCAAATAAAAATTTAACTTACTTAGGTATGTTTGTTGTGGTATTGTAATTTATTTTTGTGTTCATATAAAAGCTGTGTTTAAATTTCATCATTTAAGCTGCTGAGGTTAAACGAAAATTTCATTTGGTCTCCAACTCGAGAACGATATCAGAAACGAAATTACTACGAACAAAAATTGTAAGAGTTTCATCAGAAAGATACCAAAATAAATTAAAAAAAAAAGTTCTTATGAATTTTTTACTCATTTGGTGTAAGTTCTTATATTTTTTTTTTTTGGTTTTTGTATCGTTCGTTGTGGGGTTAAGGGTTCCAAATAATAGTGTTGTTCTTAATTTGCTTCTTCGTTTATTTTAAATTTGAAAATAAAATCCAACTGTGTTATGTTATATCCGAAATACACTTTTGAAAGCATAAATAATTGAAGCATACTCGTAGCTTTCGAATACAAAAGCTGTATTTTGAGGATACTCAGGCCTTATGGCAAAAGACGTAGACAAGACACATTTTATTAACTGCTTCCATATCTTGCAATGACCCATAAAAAAAGAATATTTGAAACTCATTTTCCTTAACAATTTTTTTCGAATGCTTACTTTTGGAGTTCTACCTAACGATAAAACTGTAGTATTAATGAGTCATGTCATGGACGATGTAGAAATCTTGAACTGCTCGTTATCCTGTAAGCTTCTAGGCATTTTTATGATGTTAAAATTGATAAGAAAAGTAAAGCTTCAAGTTGAATTTTATTTTGATTGGTTTCAGTCAAATTAACATTGAATTTATACGAGAATTGTTCACATTTAACTTTTTTGCAGTAAAAATAGTTCAAATAAATGGAGTTGACTGTAGTATGCAAATGTCTTAATATTATTGTTTAATGTATTTCGACCGAAAGATATTAAAACTTTTTTTATGGACTAATTTCACATGTTGTCAGTTAATGTCTTGTAATGTTTTTTACAATATAAAGCACATTAGTGCTTTATATTGTAAAAAACATGAATCAAATTTAATGTACATCATAAATTAGTTTTGTAAACCCATATCTATTTTATTTAATCTTGCATAGTTACATAAACCCAAAACATTTTAAACTTTTTGTATCCAATATAAAGAACAGTATGTACTTGTATTTTCAAATTTCTTCTTGTTTTTCGGAAATCACTTTAAAATCTAATTAGAGCTACAGTTTTATTTAACTTGGAATTACATTACGATATGGGGTTGGCCACGTCAAGTTTATATATAAATTATTTAATTCTGTAAAGAGTAAAGACTTTTTTATTTGATCAACTCTATTACAAAGTTAAAGTCCTTATCATAGAGTATGTATGACTTGCAAGGTTTATATGTGTTAAAATCCTTAGACTAGAGGTTTATCTATTATCCATAGATAATCTTTTTTATATTAAAATTCAATTCACACAAAATTCATATCTTATTCAGCTTAAAGGCTTAATTTCGCTGCTTGTTTATGTACATCTCGAAAACAGAAAATTTATTTTTATTAAGGTATCATTTGGTGAATAAAAAATGTTATTTAAATAACAAATAGATTGAAACCACAAAAAAGGTCTAATAATGAAATGGAAAGTTTGAAATTTACTTTTCATTTCATCAATTTTCATATTTGAGATATATGTTTACAAAAAACGTATTTGTATAACCTCTCTTAACTGACCAAGTGTTCTTGGATCTTTGAAGGGTATATTCACATTAAAGACGAATTGATTTTCTACAAATTTGATACGTATGTATTAGGGTGGTCTTTTATTTGTATGGAGATAAAAAAAATTGTTTGTTTTTACTGAGCACCATTTTTTTTGTAGATTTGAATTCGTTTTTTCATAGAACTGATCGAAGCCGTGGGCTATTAAAAAATTGATTAACAGAATTTATAAAGTGCATTTTCAAATCTGTTACCTACGCTAGCTAAGCTAGAAAAAAAAATGGCACAGCTGGGTCGCAAGTGCTTGCTCAGAAAGTTCAATTTTCTTGAATATTACGAACTTTGAAAAACGTTCACTAACATTTGTAATATTTTTTATGAAAATCATTTGAGCCATTTCTTAACTAAATAAACTTTTCTTAATTGCGTCTATAGAAGTTCCATTATTTTTGGAGCTAAAAATGGATTTGAATCGACCTTATCTCTCACAGGAGCGTCAACTTTAAGCTCGTTGTGTGGCACGTATTAACGTGGTTTAAAAAAAATAGGGAAATGTTTTTAGATGTTAATGAACAAAAAAAAAGGTTCTCATAACTTTTAAAAATAAGGACCACCCTAGTATGAATGTATGTAATACCCTGGGTAAAATGTTTACTCTGAGAGTTTGATAAGAAGTTTCTTATGTAATTACTTTACTGTAGGTAAACATTTGTTCAAGTACTTGGTATAAATCAATTTATTTAACGATTTCTATGCTATTTTTCTTATAAAGTTTTGTTTTTATCTGACTTTCTCGCAAGGGAGACAAATTTGATAGTTCCATCTTTTGAGTTTTCTATTTGTTAATTACTGTGTATAGGTAAGACTAAGTTAGAATTACGTTTCAATCAGTGATAAGATATGTTTTTTGTTTTTGTTGTTGTTAAGCAAATAATACAATACTATTTCTTTAAGGTAATAAAACATTGACGTATCATTTAATTCATAGAAAATTGTTGCCAGGATTGTTTTATAAATATTAGGGTGGTCATTAAAATGTTTTTTTTTTTTTTTAATTTTCATGTTTGGATGGGCCTAAATCAGCTCCAAATGAAGACACAAAATATTTCTTAATTTTTTCAGATTTTTATTTTCATCCCCTATGGTCGCTGTAAGGGTTAATTTTATTCCCCTTTTTTATTCAACATAGTTGGTGATTCGTGTGAAACCTGCTTAAAAATGCAGAGCATGAAGGCTGGAAGTAGACAAGAAAAAATTCCATAAAAGGGGTTTTTTTTCTTGGGCAGGAGGGGAAATTTTATAAAAAATACATTAAATAGAAAAATATTAAAATAGAAAAAATTTATTGATAAACAACGGCAAAACTTAAAGTAATGTTTTGCAGCATTTTGAAAAGCCAAAAACCCATTCTTATGGATTATTTTTTTATAGTTTTGGTAAAAAAAAATTTCCAATCAACATTTTGAAGAAAAATTTAATTTTTATTTTTTTCATTTCAAAACAATTTTTGCTGAACCTATTTATTAAAAGATTTTGATTTGAAAAAGAAATTATATTCTTGCTTTTCAAAAAGCTAAAAAACAATACTGTAAGCATTGCCGTTGATTTTTAATTATTTTCTATCTATTCAATTTAATTTATTAATAAAATTTCCCCTTCCTGCTCAAAGCAAGGGGAAACATAACCCCCTATGTTTTTTTTTTCTTAACTTCTTTCAACTTACATGTTCCGAATTTTTTGACAGATTTTACGCGAATCACCTAGTATGCAAAAATTAGAAAGGGTCATTTAATCAACCCCCAGCGACTATAGGGGATGAAATTAAAAATCTAAAAAAAATAGGGATTTTTGTTTCATTTAGAGACAGGTAGACCCATCAAAAGTTACCTTTTTTTTTAACGAACACCTTAATTAACATACTTGTGCATGTACCAGGCGTATGACGATAAGTTAATAAAAACAACACAAACTTAAAAACAGAAGACATATGTATATTGCATTGAATAGTTTTTAAGGACTCAATCTAGGTTGTTGGCCATTTCGAACCTTCAACCTTTTAAAGACAAAAACCTGATACTTTTACGTAGATACAACTGACTGAAACTCTACCATTTCTCATCTGGTCTTAAATTTATTTGGCTAGAAATGAAAAAAAAAAATACTTTTTTTTTACCATGTTTTGCATATTTAACTTTATTGGGTTGTAGCCGAAGAATATACATATTTCAATTTTTTTTTTCATTTTGTCAACTTTAACAACAATTTAACAAAACTATTCAATTTGTTCGTTTTGATTTAAATATTTCCAAAATTTCTATAGCACATTTAATTTTCCATGAAACTAGTTATTTTTGTTGAAATAAGTTCATAATAATTGAGTTACGACACTACGTCACTGATGAGTCCAAGTGAGTAAGCCGGACGTAGGACTAAAAGCCATAAAAAGCTACTTTGAATTAATAATTGAGTTAGTTTTTCAAATTTTAAGATTTAAAGGTGTTACATCAAAATTTCGATATATTGTTAAAAAGCAAAATCAAGTTTCCATCAATTGGATAGTTAAGATAAATCAAACCTGTGGAACTTTAAAAAGAATACTGTTTCATAAATAAGGCTTCAGAAAAATGGCAGAATTTCAACCAATTGAATGGTCTGTAAAATGTATCAGCCACTCTCTGAAAAGGCATGCAAAGAGTGTTAATTTTTTGAATTGATTTCCTTCGAATAGTCTATGTAAATTTTGGGGATCCTTGTTGGAACTCTAATTTTGATAACTCAACTTGAATGAAAAGTGGAAGTACCACAGAACGAATAAACTGGTGTATGTGCACATTTGTATAGGTATGTGTGTATGTCAATCAGAATTCACTATAAGTGCACTTACATTGGGATGCATTCCAGGAAAAGCTTGTCGAACTGATTTACTAACAAGAACAAAGATTTCAGCAGAAAAAGAAGCAATTCAAAAACATTTTCAAGAGTAGAGAAAACAAGTCAATTCTTAAACCAACTGTTTAGTACATTGTATCATTATGAAGTGCAATTACAGTGAATTGTACTTTAGGAGTCATGTTTTTAAACCAAAAGTCGATATGTATTTAATTCTTCATCACGTATCGTAATGTAACACCACTTATTTGCTTTATGGGAATTCACAGAAACTCATATATTTATTTATGAACTTTTTGTCAACCTGAAAGAACTAAGTTGGACGCAGCACTGATTACATGGTCCGGAAGATAACTGTCAGATTACCTATCTAAAATATCGAAAAATAGGATACCAACCGATAGCTTTAAATAAAATATTTACAAACCGTTGGTCAGACAGTTTTTTCAGGTTGCTTTAGTTAAAAAATGCTTTTCGAGTTTATAAGGAGTTTCTATAAATGGGAATATGGGATATCACATGAAAGTTAAGACTGAATACGATACTGGTGGATTGACAGACCACTTTTCTTCTTTTATTCTTACATAAACTGGATCCAAGATTCTTCTGAAGCAAAGGCAGCAGTTTTTGTTACTAGTTCGATTCTAAGAAAATTTTGTTCAAAACCCTAATCAAGTGGTTAAGGATCATGAGAAAAACAAAATTATACAGGCCTAATTCCATTCGTATTGTACAGCTATTTTGGTACGGTCCATTATAATTAAAAAAATTTTAATTGGAAAAGTGAAGTCCAAAATCGTCTAAGACGAATGTGCACCTTGCGTTGTTTTAGAAGTCTTAAACCATCTTTACATTAATGTATTTCTTATGAAACTGGTTGGTGCACATCGGTTGGATGGTCTTAAAGTCTATAACGAACATACATAGGTAGAAATATTTTTTAGTTTTAAGGGCCAGTTTCAAGACTAACGGATAGAGTCTCGTATAGACTATCCGGATCTTATCAGCAACATGAATCTCAACTTTGAGTTATGAAGATATTTATGCACAGATACCGACAGATAAAGTCCCGCATAACTTATCCCCTAGTTCATGTGGCTGTTAAAGCCTGTCCCAGAAGATTCGAAATTATTAAGTGTTTTGAAAAATTATAGATTCAGAGCATTTGTTTGCTTAAGTTGTGTCCTAACATGGATTTTTGGAGTTTTAGAAGACAAATTTCTATACAAACATTCTACACAAAAAAAAGAACTCACTCAAGCAAATTAGGGCACAGTTTGTTTTCCCTATCCCGTGTGGGTTTTTTTTTAAGGCAATACGTCTTGAAAAGACAAATTTTAATTGGAAGAAACATACCATTATTTATTACATCTGTTTTAATAATTAACTAATTTAAGTCCTCAGACCATTTACGTTGGTGATGTTAACCTTGGTAAAGTATTGAGGCATTTCATGGGGCCTCCACTACTTCTACGAGCCATACTGTACGGTTTCGGGAAATGTACCACATCTCTCTTCAACTCTGCCCCAGTTGTGCCTATTCCTCTTCGACTGTTCTAGTTCTTCACCAAGTCGGCTTCACCAGGTCGGCTTACTCGTCTGCTCACTGCATGAGAGGGTTTCATTGCTTCACTTGACTCGCAATGCACTGCGTGTGTGCAATACACTGCCAACTACGTTTTCGTAGAATAGACTGTAGAGTCGATGGTCCTTGCATGAAGTTCATCATTGGCGATACGCTTAGGCCAGAAAATCCTCAGGATGTTTCGCAGACTTTTAATCACGAATGTTTGCAGCTTTCTTGTGACAGCGGTTGTTACTATCCACGTGCTGCACCAATAAAGAAGCACGAATTCATCAGCGGAAAAGTCGTAGCTTGGTCTTTAGGCTCATAGAGTTGTTTCTTCATATTATGGACAGCATTCCGAATGCAGTCTTTGCTTTTCCGATTTGGCTGATTATATCGAGTTCGGTGCAACCATCAGTAGAGATAATACTCTCAAGATGTTGAAAACTCTGTACCATCTCTACTGGTTGTCGAGAAGTATCTACGTGGGCAGATGAGGAAGTTCCAAGGGTGATCTTTTTTTGTTTTTTCCGTATTAATCTTAAGACCAACGATTTCAGTTTTTCTCTCTACCTTTGTTGTTGATGATCGTATTAGAGAAAGCATACGTCGTCGTCCACATAGTCCAGATGTTTGAGTGTCATGCCAGATTCCACTGAATTCCTCATTTTACATCAATCATCAAACTCTTCTGACAACCTTCATTTATACAGAACATGACATTTGGATCCATCATATGTAGCCTTTATTATAGCAATTTGCTTATGTTTATCAGGGATGCCACTTCAGCTCAAAACAAGCCAGATAAATTCTCAATTGACTCTGTCAAACTTTTCGTAGTTGAAATCTATTTATGTACATTTAAATTATTATACATATATTCAAACATTTTAAACATTTTTGAAAGGATATCAAGAATAGTGAGAGTGGCTAGTGTTTATAAGACTTGTACTGTTTCGGGTGGCATAATTTGCTCCTGTATAATCAAACCTTTTGTGGTCTCTTCATTTCTTCTTTATACTCATATTTGAATGGATTGTATTTTTCAAACTTCTTTTTTGTACATATTTAAGCTAAAATTCAATTGCAAACGTTGGAGATTCGACAGTCCTAATGCCTAACTGCTATTAGCTTCCATCACAACACTTTGATTTTTTCTTTAAATCGATCGGGCGTGATTCATACTAAATTTAAAAGCTAAAAATCAATAAAGTACTATGTATGTATATGCTGTTCGTTTACTTCCAAATACTACAAATTTTAGTTTCATATTTTTTAATATGAATTTTGAGCTGAATTCGTATAGAAAATCGGAGTTTTGAGAAGTAAACAAACCGAAATTTTAATAGAAAACGACAAAAAAATTTGTTTTGACAACAAACATTTAATTTTCAGTTTGTTTTTGATAATTTATATTGTTCTCAAACTGTAAGTGGCTGGTAAATTTAACCAGCAGTTAGTTTATCCGAAACTTTGGCTATGAAAAAGAAAACAAATAATAACAAAACTTATCCGCTAAATAGGATCATAATAATGTCGGTGAACTTTCCAAAACTTTGACCGGAACCTTTGAAAGTGGCTCTTTACCTCTAAACTCATAAGATTTAAGAAATTTTGCGAGAAAACTAAAGTGCCTTTCACATGAGACTAGAACTGCAAATGCGAATATCAACAAGTTCCTTTTTTTACTTTTCGACAAACTGAATAAATGATCTTATCTCATGTTTTTAAAGAAAACACGGCCTAAAATTAGTTTAAACTCTTAAATTTAGCATTTTCATATTTTCTACGTGACCAACGAGATTTTGTCTGCCAATTTTCAACACTTATTTGCAATCCACAACATCAGGACGCATTCCACAAATCTGCGAATGAAAAAAATCACTCGAACTTAACCCGAATTTTCTATGGCACCTATTTTACTGGTTTATTTTGTATTATAGTTGGCAACCACTCCATGTGAAAGAAATGTCAAAATTTCGCGACCATTCGCAAGTTGCAGTTCCCTATTCATAGCGCATGTAAAAGACACTTAAAAAGGAGTGTTCTCGTGAAACCATACATAAATTAACAATTAACAAAGCAAACCTAGTACTTTTTTACGACCTGTATTAAAAAGACAATTATGATGTTTCTATGAGTTATAATAATAATAAATTCCTTTTTGTAGAGGTGTAATTCATACATATAACGCTTTTGTGTGTCCAAAGATTCATTACAATTATCGAATGTGGACGTGCTTTACGCAGTGAAACGTCTTCGATTTCTTGGATGTGGCTATTACTATTTAACTAAAATATTAATCTATCCCAAACACCACTGCCATGATTCAATCACTGTCCTATTGAATTAGCCAACTCCAATCCTGTCCTAAATCGACTCCACCATCGTACTCACAGTTCTAGGAATGCACATAAGACCAATACACATCGATATCTCTTATTAGTGATTTGTATCTACAGACCATCGATATTAGGGAATTAAATCATTTCACAAGGTTCACACACAGGATTTTCTTCTCAAATTTACGAAATCATCTACCAATAACTAAATCGCATTTACAGTAGTTGCTTCTATCACACATAAATTCGTTTCTTTCAAGCATAATCTTTGCTATTTAAACATCATATTGATCATATCGATTTCCTCGATAGGCACAATCATATAAAACTTATTTATTTTTACTGTTCAACAGAACTCTGTTTCAATATTGCATAAGGAAGCGTATTCAGGACATATCAATAACCATTACTCAATGAAGACGATTACCCACTTCTTCCGAAATTTAATGCAACTCTCTTCTGCTGTTAAAACACATTTCCCAATACAAAATTGTATACTCAAAGTGAACAAAAAAAAAAAACCTGCACGAAAATGTGAAATAAATTCCAGGTAAATAATTCAGGTGCTTTTACTATAACCGGATCAATTTCAATTGAATACAACAACTGTAGTACCATGAAATTTTATTTATTCCGATTACACCTTGTCGTGTCTGAGAAGAATTGGCGTGGATGTATTTGGGGAAAGTGGTATACAAAATAAGGAACAAAGCATTAAAAATAAATGGCAATCCATTCATTTACTCATTCTTTTGACACCAAATAAGTTTATCCATTCCATACACAGATATGGCAACGACGACAAGTTCATGTCAATACAATGAAAACATTTATTGGTAAATTCCATAAAAATCTCCCTTAAAGAATTGGTTTGTTTTGAATGTATGTTAGATATGGAATACACAGACTTAAATGGAGAGGAATAGATTATGACTATGAGATGTACAGAAAGATCATAACAAAACAAAAAGATTTGGGACAAAAGTTTGATGGTTCTGTTTCGTTGATGAAAGGAGGTGGAGTAAACGGCGACCCGAGAGTGAATTTGGCGATCTTAGGCTCATACTTTCAATGACGCCCTCCTTTTAATAAACAAATTTCTACTTCAAAAGCACCTATTTAAGAGCCCAAAAAAGTTAAGTAAAAATTTTAGAAACTGATATCTAAATATGTAGAAATAGAGTTTGAAAAATGAGGCTATGAACAAAATTAAATGTAATACTCACTCCAAGTCTCATCACCTAATAAATATTAAAAATATATTTTAAATGTGTCCTTGGAACAAAACAAATCGGCACTTCAACTTGGTGTAAACGTTTTTCTTACCTTGAAAATGCTAAATCAATAGTCTGTAGGGGGGGTGGCGTATCAAACTGAAAAATTTCAACCCAAGCATAATAACACATGTTTTCAAGGAATTTTTCAATGCTGGATCAAATAACACCAAAACCAAGTCGATTCGACTCTCTCTACTATACAAACGACCGCCCTTCAAATTAGAGCGCCTAGTTTGACTAAATAAACAGTCTGGCCTTAGTTAAAAGGGAGTGTCAATATTGGACATTGGAATTTACCATGTGAAAAATTATTCTGACAAAGAATTCTGTGCAAGCAATCGATTTTCCATATACATAAAAAGATATCGTAACAATTAAAACAAGGCTATATAGACCTGGTGTGGTCTTAGATTTCCAATCCATGAATCAACATCACATAAAGCAGAAGAGATTAAACTGTAAACAGAAAACGTATTCATAACTTTTTGTTTCAGTATAATTGAGGTGAATGTGATTGAAATGTCGGCATCCAAGAATGGGAATTTTGAATTCTGTTGTTTCTAGTTAACTATTTTGGAATTTAATATCAAGAAAAACAAGGATATCTGCAGACTTTGAAAGGGGTTGTTCCTGGATGGTTGTTTGTATGGTAATGTGTTTGTGTATGATGTTAGGAAAGTTTTTGGTTACATCATGACGAGGAATTGTTGTTTAAATTAATATATATATGTATGGTGGTATGTTGTTTGTTTCTTGGTTGGTTGGTTGGATTGCCGAAAATATATTGTTTTCGAATAGAATGAAAAGTCTCCAATCTCATGCTATGTTGAGAAAAATGTTCATCTCCGACAAGATAAAGAGACGAAGAAAAAGAAGGAAAATTCCCAAAACTTCTTACCTGAATGTTTTTTTGTTGAGAAAGAAGTTTCCATTGTTTGAATTCCTTGAGTTTTATACGTAACCACATAATTCACCTTAACAGAGTTATGATTTTGTAGCTTGAAATTTATTTTAATATAATCAACTTTAATGCAATCACCCGTGTTAATTGATGTTTTAAGTATAATTTGTGTTGTTGTCAAAAAGACCAATGGGTGAAGTCGTAGCTCGTAGATGGTTTTTCTTCGAACAACATAATTTTAATTAAAAAAATTGAAATTAAAAGAACTACAAACGACTTCAAACGGTTGCTTATGACATGAGATACTTTGAAGGATTTATCATTTACTTGTAAGAGGAAGTGAAGTATCTCAACCAAAATTTTGTGTTTTTAATTGTATGGCTGGGGCTCGATCCCAGAACTTTGGTGGGACAGTTTAACAGACTAACTACTTTACCAAGGGGTACAACTTAACATATGAAAAAAGGAAACGCCTTAAAACAAGACCACATTTTGAGAGTTAGGTAATACTCCTTCTACCCTCTTGCGACAAGGTGATGATTCCTCCATGATTGTCTTCAAAACTTTATATAAACCATACATTTTAGAATCAAAAACATTTTGCCAACTAATAATAAAATGTATTTCTTCTGGATTCTAAACTGCATAAATTACTATTGGTTTAAAGAAATCGTATGTATTTTTTAATTAGAACGTGTTAAAGATAAAAAACAAGCTTTAAGAGGCCACCACCCGCAATTTTGAGAAAAGTGAGAAATTGGGTAAATGGTAACAGCGCTTGTGAAGTCCATACAACACGTATTGCAATAAACTACAGTGTTTATGATAGAATGACATTTAAACTAGAAAAACTTAGAGCCACTTTTAAATTTTTATTTTTTTTTTTCTTATTTTATTTTAATAAAACCACTCAGATTTAGCAGCAGTTTTGAGTAACTGAAGTGGAAAACATATTTTATATTCACATAATTTAGTAGTTAATATAAATAGAACTAGAAAAACCACAAAACAGGTCATTTTCAAATTAATTTTTGGGTGAATAAATATATGAAAAAAAACCTTACTTTGTACAAATGACAAATATGTTTTGGAAAAGCAACACGTTTTACAAAAGTCTCTATTTTCGAAAATAAGTCGTTAACTAATTATATTGGCAGTTATTAGTTCACATATTAGCCACAAGATGGTTTTTTCAAAGATGCCTTTTATGTTGGAAAATTAACATAAACTGTTGCTTGGAACTAAGAACTTTTAAAATATGCAAGTAATCACAGAAAAAAAAAATGAAAAAATCATTTAAATCATACGGGTGATTCTACAAACGATGGAATTTTCGATGACTCCGCTGATATTTCAACAACTATTCAAGTTTTCGATCTGTTTTTCATAACTGTAGATCTATTTGATGTCTGCATGGCCAGACAAAATTATCATGATCCGATATAAATTCATTACTCAAAAAATTCTTCAAAGGGTCTTATTCCCAGTCTCCTCCCGCTGACGCGTCCTGTACTCGTTTTCAAAGGGAAAAATGTTTACAATTCTGTTATTGAAGTTCCAAAACCAAAATTAACTTTCAATTATTGACGTTAGAAAATATATCTTTTGATGAATGAATATTTAGTTTCATTATATTTTACTATAAAAGAAATCAATTGAACTTTGTCCCTCGTCTTATCAGTCCCCTGACAGATTGAAATAATCAAAAATATCCATATATTTGAAAACTATCAAAGTTCCAGAACTAGCAGCATGAAGCATTAAGTCCGATGACAATAAAATCATTTTTGTATATTGTACGCCCGTTTGCTATTTTATTTGATAAGAAGGTATTTGAGCGAGAGGTCATGGATTGTCAGTTCCCTGATGACCATTTACAGAAAATAATTCTATGTAAGCAACACCAGTTTTCAAAAAAGACCATAAAATCGTTGTTTTTAATATTTTTGACTGACCGTTTTCAAATATGTGAGAGGACGTTCTAAAGTTCAAGTCATCATTTTACTCCACTTTTTGTAAGTCCACCCGTATAAACAACTCGTAAGACACTTAAAGCTCAAATACTAGTATGCCATTTTGATTACTTGAAAAAATATGGAAATATGCAAAAAAAATAAAATCGTGGGAGCGGTTTTTTTTTAAATTATTTTTTATATCGGGTTGTTCAATAGGAGCGCTACAAAAGTTTTTTTAAATAAAACAAAAACGGTTTTGGATATCAATGAAATTCTTTATTCCTGTGAAAAAACGTTTGATGGCATTATGTATGGAACTAGATTTCTTTTGCATGGCCACCACGGGCACGCTTGCAGAAGTCCAGACGCTGAACCCAATTTTCGACGGTTTTCAAGCATAAATCAAGCTGAAATTTCACGTTCGATATTCGTACGAAGTTCATCAATCGTCGCTGGCTTGTTGGCATAGACCATAGACTTGACGTAGCCCCACAGGAAATAGTCTAACGGCGTCAAATCGCAAGACCGAGGCGGCCAAGCGACTGGACCATTTCGTGAGATAACATGTTCTCCAAACTTGGTTTCCAATAAATTGATTGTGACATTCGCTGTGTGGCTTGTGGCGCCGTCCTGTTGGAAGCACATATCCTCCAAGTCCATATCATCCAATTGGGGCAAAAATGTTCGGTTATCATTGAACGGTAGCGATCCCCATTCACAGTAACGCAGCTGGCTCATAAACCACACCAAACCGTAAATTTTTCGGGATGCAATGATGGCTCATGGAGTACGTGTGGATTGCTACCTGACCAATACCGCATATTTTGTTTATTGACGAAGCCATTCAGCCACAAATGAGCCTCATCGCTGAAGATGATTTTTTGATGAAAATCCGAATCATTTTCAAGTTGTTGCTCAGCCCAATTTACGAACATTCGACGCTTCTGATGGTCAAGTGGCTTCAGTTCTTGCGTCAATTTAATCTTGTAAGGATGTAGGCCAAGATCTTTTCGCAAAATTCGCCACAACGACGTCACAGAGATGCCCAACGCTTGAGAACGACGTGTGAGAGACACATTAGGTCTTTCTGCAACATAAGCTTTAGCGGTAGCAATATTCTCGACACTACGGGTACTTCTTTGTCTCACTGGCACGGGAACATTTTGTACTATGCCTTGCGGATTCAAATTTTTCCACTAGACGCTCAATTGTTGATCTGCTAGGACGATTATGACGACCATAAATTGGACGTAAAGCTCTTAACGTTGAGGCCACTGACTCCGAATTTCGGTAGTAAATTTTAATAATTTTGACTCGTTGTTGGCTCGTATATCTTTCCATCATAAAATGGCAAACCTTACTGAAGAGAAATGTCAAAAGAGCGGCAAGAAATATGGCGTCGATTGCTGTCCCTGTCGCTCTACTTTTGTAGCGTCCCGTTTGAAAACCCCTTTACATAAAATTTAGGTAACATAAAAAAAAATTCAGTACGCAAATTTTTAGTATTTATTAATTCAAATCAAAAAATCATCAATCCATTTTAAAAATATTGAAGTTTCCAAGAAAATTTAAATTATTTTTAATTCATCAATTTTTGTCAAAATTTTTGTATGCAATTTTATTGACATTTAAAACGAGCTTTTGCATTTTTGATTGTAATCGGCTGAGTCGTTATTATTTTTTTTTTATTAATTTTCCCGTGGGTTCTATATGAAGACCGAAAAACACGTGCTCATAGGAGTGTGAGATTCTTACTTCACTATAACCCCTCCACTTCCCGATTGCAACTTTTCTAGCAATTTTTTATTAACAGAGTTAAGTAACGTGTTGCAGGTAACTTTCCGGTGAAAGTTACTGCTTATTTCGTGATTTTAAGTGTTTGTTCACTGAATCAAGACGGAAGCTTTTGTTCTTCGCAGACGACGTACTAAATTCGACCCGTCAAGAATGTCAATAATTAATTAGCGTGTTCTAATAGCTGGTTTCTATGCTTTCGTGTGAAACTTTTTATTTCGTCTCGAACCGTAGGAAATCCCCAGATCCCTGTGAAGATCTTTGGTTTTAAAATACCGTGTGGCACTTACAAACGCCCTGAGCAATTTATTTTCAAGCGTTTGTTTGTTCGCAGGTACAACCAAAGAGTTGTATACCATAAGTCCAAACAGAATTAAGTACCTGCCTGTATGACGTCAACTTATTTTCAATACTAAGCTTTGAATATTCAGTTTAGTTTTAGTTTTTAATTCTTCGCATTTCTTTTTCAAGGCGGCTTCTATTTTAATTTCGCGTCGTGAGCCATTCCCAAATAGTTTGCCTCATTAGTAAATGTAAATGTTAAACGTAAAGTCTACTTAGGCTGTTCATTGAGCGCTATTCGCCATGTGTTTGTCTACACATTAATATTATTAAGTGCATTTTGTAATTGAATTGTAGCTCCCCTAACCGTTTTGCCTGCTGCTAATTTTGCAGTATCATCAGAAAACGTGGCTACGATAGCGTCTTCTGTTTGAGGTACCTATATCACGTATAAATAAAAGGTACAGAACTGGAACTAATACACTTTCTTGTGATACCCCTGTCACTATTTACTTGTAATTTGAATACTCATTTCCTTGTCTTGCACGAAAAAGTCTGTTTTCTGAATATTCGTTTAGAATGTTACTAAGACCTTCAGGCAGAACTTGTCTTAGTTAAAGGGCTGAGCCGTTAATGAGAAAATCTAAACTAAAAAAAAGTTGAAGAAAATCGCATCATTGGTTTAGCCTGTAGATTCTTTGTATCTTTATCTACAGACAGACAGACAAAATTTTGCCACCCACTTTGTTTGTATTCTCTATCATCGTTTTTCACGAATCCAAAACTGGACCTATTCTTAGTACCTTACCTACATATATTGCAAGTAAAAAATATGACAAATGTGAAATGTGAGATCTTCGAATCCGAATTCGGTATTTTCCTTTTTAAATCAAGTTGTTTAAAAAAATTATTTTTGAGTAATTAAATTTTAAAGTTAAAATTTTTCAAAAAAATATTTTAACATTTTTTTTTTCAAAATGTTGAGTACCTAATTAAGTGCTATTTTTGTGTTCAATATTCAATGCCTATATTAAATCGAAGTCAAATACCTACTGAAAAAAAAAAATAAATATAAAAATCTTTCTTAGTTTTCGAGAAATAAAAAAAAAAATAAAAGGAAACCAGTGTGTCAAAACATCGAAAGATTGATTTTTAATGATTGGTTTCAAAATGTCGGTAGAGAGGCTCCTAAAACAATAATTCTTAAAGCTTTTTATGTTAATATTCAGATGTTACGTATCGTAATTTTCTGTTTTTTCATTCAAAATGTTTGGACACATATGTAGAATGCGGTTACGTTCTCATGCTTATTCCTCAAAAAATGTACGGTCTATTAGCGAATTACTATAATAGAAAAAAAAAATTGAGTATAATTTACGTAGGTATATCGCACCGTTTTGATTTTATTTCGCCCCGTGTCTCTAAGGCCTTACATTCGATTATTTTTTTAAAGTTTTCTTATTAATATTCAAAAGATTAATACGAAGTGATTATTTAATGGTTATTACCAGCATGAAAAACTGACATGATATTGAAATAAATTACAAAAGAAATAAAAATAACATTCATTTCATCTTCCAACGATTTTTCCTTAAACATATTCCATGTTTAAAACTTTCGCTTTATCTACCTTTATAATGTATAGGTATATAAAATGCTCATATATTGCTAAACCTGTAGCTACTGATTTTTTTACATTAAACTAGAACATTTTCCATGATGAACTTAACAAATATATATCTTAAGAAAACATTTGGTGTTAAAAACTCTCTTAAGTTCAAAAATTGTCCCTTTAGATTTCTTTTATGTGTTTTTGAATCATGGTTACATTTCCAACACAGACATATACCACACTAACATATCATTTAATAATGTAGGGCAACAGAGAAGAAAGAAGGTAGGTACTAAATAAGTTCCTAATAGATGCGCAAATAAATATACACTCACCTATGCATTCGTACTAAATCCCTAACTCAACCATCAACCCTCTTGAGTCAAAATAGTGTAGGTACATATTATGTATCTTTGTTTATGTTTTCGAAAGACAACATTCTTAGTTTCTTGTATAAATTTGTGGATACCTAACCGCACTTTGTACAAAAGCATGCGAATGTACTTTGCATAGCAAATAAAGTGCAATATTTTTCTTTTAGTTTTTCCTTGTTACGTATACATAAATATCTTCACTCCTGACTCTTAAACATAATGTTTGCTTTGAACATACAAATACCCAGTGCCTTAAGCTATTTTCTTAGACAATTTTGACAACACTCCTTTTATGTCATAGATAAGCATACATATATACATACATACGTAAATAGACATATGTACGTTGGAAAAAGTCTGACTATATACCTACTGACTTCATAATCCTGAAGAATATCCTTGTTGTGTCGATGAAAGGCAAAATAGAATATTCTATTCTATATTCATGTCCTAGAACTTAAGGCTACAAAAAATTAGAACATATCCATACAGAATGAGGTATCTTGAATTCAAATCTGGGGCACTTAACACCCTTAATGCCTTTCACTTAGGAAAATGAAACATTAAGTCACATATCACTATTTCAAAAGATCTAATCCTACAGGTTGCAACTGTAAGCAAACTCTAAATTGTAATATATTATATCGGGGACTACCTATATACAGATTTTGAAATTCATTCACATTTTTGAAATCAATCTTCAAAGATGTCAGCTATACCAACGAAACGAATACCGTTATATTTACATGCACACATACATCCTTTATCTACATACAAACAACACACGGTGGTTTTTTGATTTATTTCAAAATTGCCACGCATGTATGTAGGTATGTCTAACCAATCACCAGGGTGGCAAGCTGGCAACACTGACGATGGCGTATCCCAATCGCAGTATTGTGACTGTCAAACGTGTTACCTGTCAACATACATATATAGCTACTTAGGCTTTTATTTATTCAAAACCTTAACACAAACTCCAACCGCATTTATGTATACAAACATAAAGGAAAAGAAATATAAATATAGCTAGATTACGAAAAAAATATGAAAGACTTCCTTTGGAAGTTATTTATATCCGTCCTTTTTGGCTTTTCGTAAATATACGTTACGAGTATTCTTGACTTAACCTTCAACACAATAACTTAAAATTCATTGCATTCCACCTAGTATCAGTGTGTTGTGTGTATGTGCGTTGGGTTAGCTCCTTAGTATCAGTGTGTTGTGTGTATGTGCGTTGGGTTAGCTCCTTAGTGACATACACGATACACCATATCAAATCCATTACCATGGATTTTGTTTGTCTCTTTGCTTAAAACGTTCCCATTTGAAGTTTGATAAATTTCATTATGTGAAATATTGTTTTCCCATTCCATTTGCCCTATATAATAAATCTAATTTTGACTTCCAGTGACAGGAGAAGGTAAAAGGAGCAGAAAGATCAACAATAAGAGCTTGACAAAAAAAACAGAATTTGTAAATTCAAACGCCTACAAGGTTGGCCCTGATCCTGGCAAATATTCTTTTAGGTATCCTATATTCATCATATTCATAAGGTGCTGTGATAAAAATGTTGCTTAACTCACTGCGCTTCGAGAAATTCCTTTTCCTGTCAATGTATGTGAGTACTAGTAACCAACAGAACGAATATGGCTTAGCTTAAAGGTTCACCAGTATTATACAGACTTTTCACACCAAATCAAAAACAAAATTTCACTTGAATAATTCACACCAAACATAAAATAGATTTTTTGTGACATTTCAAAGAATCTAAGATCTCATAGGAAATTTTAAAAAAAGATCCAATACAATCACCAGAAGTCCCAGAAGACTAATAAACAGATTTTACTTCCTCACTCTTTTTCTTTTAATAAAACATTCATTAATAAACAATAAATAGAAATGAAATCCCACGACAAGAATTGAATACACTTCACTCATAATTTATAAATGAAATAAACTCTCGAGACATGTAAGTCTCGAGTAAGTCAATTCGTTTTCCAAAACAATGCATGCATAAACTCGGTTGACAAATTTTAGGTTGAATAATATGAAATTCAGTCTTAATCTGGATTTAAAAATTAAAACGACCACCGGAATGCAGGTTAAATCCAATTAATCGTATTAAACGAGTGAATATGGGCGTTAGCGAATTTATTAAACTTTGAGTTCTTTAAGACTGGGCTCCCCGATTCTTATTTATTAATATTTTGTGAAAGAAAATGTGAGTAAGCTTTAGTTTTAGAGCTATTTTTCAAATCTGCTCCGAAAAAGTACTGCCGAACCCTGTTACTGGCTGCTTTACTGGCTTCCCAGCTGGCTACGAAAAAAGCAAGCCAGTTGACGAGCCAGTTGCTCAGACTTGTATGTTTTAGTAAAAAAATGTGTGTATTGCGACTGGCAATACACACACTGGCTCGTGTGGCCTCAGGGTATGATAAATCACAACACAATCAAGCCCGTAGCGGGGGTTAATAAATTTCAGCAGGCTATAAATTGAAAGGTCATTGAAGAAATTTCTGTCGTTACACAATCACCTGGTTGAGGAAAGGAAGACGACTTTTAATGGTGTGATCTTTGCTTTACCTCTACTTGAAATTTCTTCCATTTTTTAGGAAATGCGATTGTCGAAAGTTAAAATGAAACTTATGCCAGGATCACGCTTACGATTTTCAGTCGTTGCTACTAAAAAATTTGATCGCAAAGCAGTATGATTTCTGGGTAGGTATCATTTGCATTCATTAATCTCATGTGTTTTTTTTTTGTGACCGAATGACCGTGCGACAGAAAATCGCAAGTGCGTTCCTAGCCTTACGCAGTTAGATGTTTTTGCTCACACTTGCGATTTAAAAAAATATGAATAAAAATCGTAGTCACAACTCGAAAAAGTCACTTCTGATTTTATTAGTACGATTATTTAGCTGCAAGAAATGAGACACTTGGTTTTAAATGTGAATGCGCACATATGCAACTTTTAAATCGCAATTATATAAGAAAAATGCAACCAGATCTATTTTTGAGCGTTTTTTCAGTCACAAAATTAAATATATCGCAAGTTTTTTTCAAGCGATTAAATTGAGTACATAGCCATAATATCTGGCGGTACTGATTTTTCAATCGCAACGACTGAAAATAGCAAGTGCAATCCTAGCCTAAAACTGAAAGAATAGAGGTGATTATCTGTGGTGTTTGAGAGAAACATGATAACTCCATTTCAAAATTCGCGTCTTTACATCCACTTTACATAGTCTAAATGGGTGAATGGTTTTTTTTTTTTTCAAATTTGAAACACAATTCTTAAAGATTATTTTCAAAAGTATTCCAAATTTAAAGAAAGTCGGTAAACTTGTTTAGACTCTAGCTTTATATGTAAAGTGGACTTAGAGACGCAGATTTTAAAATGGAGTTTATTCTGTTTCAAGTAAACACCACCGATATTTATGCTCTATTAGAAAATTAATGACCACTCTAACCTCGCCCCTATTTGAACTTAATCGTTTTTTCATCGCCTACCGCTTAATCACAGCACAGATTCCAATTTTGTCACAGTAGCACCTTATTACTTATATTGATTTTAGAAATCCAACTTATTTAAAAATGATTTTAATTACATTTTGTTATTTTTGGGCAAGTTCTAGATTTTGATTCTGTGAATAGAGACTATTTCAGTTGCCAAGTGACACATAAATAAAACATCACAGTTTATAATTCGATTTAAATGTTGGAAGGTATAACGTTGATGTTAAATTATACTTTTTTCAATATTCCAAATAATAACTTTTTTAACTTTTTACAAATTTATAAAAAATACCAAAGATTGTGAATGAATATTTCTACACAGCACTGTATAAATATATGTACATACCTTAAAAAATATCTGAACTGCTACTGATAACATTAAAAGGAGGAATTTTTTTTATATATTTTTTTTTTGTTTGGCTCGCAAGGGATATGAATGGAAGCGAACAGGATGTGTGTGTGTTCATACGTAAACCACTTCATGAATATTGGGGTGTTATCTACATTATGATAATCTTGTTTCGTTCTCGTCCTTTTTGTCAATTCAGCAGCAGCAGAAGCAGAAGCTGAAGCCAAAGCCAAAGCAGACGCAGAAGTTAGCACTGGAGGAGAACAAAACGTAAAAGCCAGTGAGTTAGCCTTTTTTAACTCGAGGACTTCAGAAAATACGGGACTTTGTGGTGCATATGGGACATAGCCACTCTGGGGAGAGGATATAAAATTAAATTATGAAAAATGAAAATTTAACTTAATATGACATGACATTCGTCCTTTCTGTTCCTCTACATACGATGTCGCCATCGCATAACAAGCGTTACCCGTCACCATAGCTACCACTACCATTTCCGCTGTGCCGCAAAAACAAATCCTGTTGGTGATATACATTATGTACCTACATATACATATACATAGCAGGTTTCTTATTCGCATTCACATATCGGATGGGATTCACATTCGGCATACAAACAATTATGGAAATGTCTCTGTAAAGACTACAGGACAACCAACAAGGTTGTATGCGAGATATATGTCTCCAAATAACTTTAGAAAATATGCATTTGCATCAGTCCTGTCTGCTTGCCTGCGCTTTCTCTGATGGCATTAGAATGTGACAAAGATGGAGAGTTAAAGACTGTCATAGTGTTCTTGAGACGACACATATAGATACAGAAGGAGTTGAGATACAGCTCACCACCCATCTCTCTATGTTAAATGTGAAAATGCCAATTGGAATACGAGTACGAAGGACTCCCTGTCAGGAAACGACAATGAGAATGAACGGCAGCATTGCATTTGTCCACTTAATGATTTCCCATTTGCATTCACAACTCGTGCTTGCCATTTGTCATTAAAATTGAAATTCAGGATCGTCTTACTTCTTTCTTCACAGCAATGAGTCTGTCCAAAAATTCAAAGAATGGGAAGCGGTGATGATCCTGCTCTTGATGCTGTGAAGCCGAAGGAGAATATAAGTTCTTTTTCACACTTTTATGCACATCTGTTTCTGAAGTAGGTACAGGGGCTGAGGATAAAAAATTATCACAACAAGTTCGTGATTGGGGCCCAATATTTTTAGGAACGAGTCTGGGACTTAATTGAATTTAATTTTTGGCCCACTGGTTACAAGATTGTCATAACTCAAAATTGTTGATTCGAGATAAAAGCGATTGAAAATTTTGTTTTTGTGAAAGTATAAAAAAAAAGTGCAACAAATAATGCGCTCTCATTTGAAATTGAGAAATGATATTGATGTAGGTAAAACGTACAACAAAATGGAGCCATTAGACATTAGACATTAGACTTTTATAGTCTCGTATGACCAGGCCTCAACTATATTATTTTTGGTTGAATCTTTGGATTTCTCCACTCCTGTATGATTCCAATCGATGTCCTCTCGAATTAGCACTTGCTGTCCAAAACAAGCTCAAGACCGATTTTCATACACATTTATGTTTTGCTTTCAAATTTTTAATTTTATTAAATGTTGAATGTATCACCACTGGTGATTCATCACCGATTATCAAATTTAAGCTTTAAGAACACATCAGTGGTTGGGGCCTTGTAAACCTTAATCTGTCAATGGTTAGGTGTTGGGGGCGACACGAAATGTTTGTATTCGCCAAATACCAATTCAATTTTTTGGGGATTCAGATAGAAGACGTGAAAATAATGCATTCTAAAGTGTATTTATTCGGTATATGTGTGTGTTTGTCCTTAGAGATTTCGTTTGTGTTTTAAATGCTGTTGTCGAGAACATAAATGCCAAGTTAGCTTTTTATTGACCATTGAAATTTATTGCCGCCGTCTTTTTGCAATTAATTTGGCGCCTGAAATTGAAATGTAATGGCGGATGAAACAGAACAATGCAGAATTTAAGTGGGAATTGTTTTTAATGGTGCGCCATTTTTTTTTTGTTGCTGGTTGATGATAGTTGGCATTGAAACTTGTGGGTGACACTAGTTAAGTGCCGAAATACATATAAAGATTTAAGAACGTTTCAGATAGATAGAGATAGATACAGCACTAACTACTTTTTTATGTTTTATTTTCCCTCTTTAAACAAAAAAAAAGCTGTAAGATACATACATATATCTGCTTTTACATATATACATATAACCAATTTAACTCTGGTTGCAGGAAATGTACAAGGACGACAGAGAGATTGATTTGACCCTTTGAAGCAGTGCTTGTAGATGTATAGAGTGCGGTTCGCGTTGCTGTAACTGTTTCCGAATGAATTTCTGTTCACATTTTGATGGTTTCTGTGTTGCAGTTCGTATTGATTAATTAAACTAGTATGTCATGACGTTACAATCGTATATACATACATAAATCTATACATATGCATCACATTGATACATTTGAAAATTAGCAAGGAATTTCATTTTAACATTGTTTGGCACTCAAATACAGTATTATTTACATAGCTATTGCATTCGGACAAGGACATGAATCCATGCATGAAGGTACTGAGATAGAGAGCGCTGATGTGCACAAAAAAGTTTGATCAAACGAAAGAGTTTTTTTATTTTGATCTTTGTACCTACCCAACAATTTTATTGATTACAATAAAAATACAACTAGCGAACTTTAGGTATAGTAATTGGCTTATTTAAGTTTCGCCAATTACAACAAAAACAAAACATCAGTCAATTTATGATTGACAGAATTTGACTCTGGAATAAAGTTATTAAATCTGTCGACATATTTTATTATTTTTAAAATTTCAGCAGTTTTAGGTTTGCTGAGGGTTTTATACATGTTTTTTGTCAATCAAGCCAAGTAGGTATCGATGCGAAGTGAAATAAAAATCAGTGTGAAATATCAGCACAGCATATTTGTGATCAATTATTTATCGAATGTGTTTTGTTTTTATTTTTGATTTTGAAGTATTCATAATTCGTGTTAATTTTTCACATTTTTTGTGATTAAATCAACAAATTTCTTGAATTACCAAAAAAACTTTGTGTGTATCTAGAGCAGAAACACTCCACTCTCTAATCACCTTGCGAAATGGTAATACTAATACATATAAGAAAATATGAAAAAATTAAAAATGTTGTTAAGCCAATAACACCGCTGGCAATGTTTTTTATTGGGTCATTTCCCAATTTAAAAATTTGCAAACAAGTAACATTAAGCGGCCAAACGTCATTTCCGTAACGTGTTTCCTTTTCGTTTCAGTACACATAAAGTAATTTTTTCGCTTTTAAATAAGAAAAAAAAATATTTGACTGAATTCCAGTATCCAAAATACGTAGTTTAATAGGATAGGATTTTCCTTCACATCAAATTTATTCATTTATGCCAATTAACTTAGAAACCTTGAAATATGTGTCTACAAATATTTGCATCATTTCCGTAATAAAAAGTTGAATGCTTTTAAATTCAAATTAAGGGACTTTTGTTCATTGAAAACTAAGTGAAGAAAATGAATCAAGTTTTCTTTGGAGTGTATTGAAAAATAAATTAATAAGAAATCAATTTCGTGTGTAGTTTTAGGTTGAGTGGTTGAATTCTTAATTTTTTTCATCAAATTTATCATTTCCATAAGTAAGTATAATTTTGTTAATTGACAGTTTAGAAAATATCTTATAACAATTTTGTGGAGCAATGTTGCACAATAATTCATACCAAATTTGAAAAATATACCTTTTATTTTTCTTGCCTTAGAAGTCATTTTAGTAGCAGCATTTCTGTAACATGGCACTAATTTACGGTAATGACGACATAGCTACGGACATGACTTCAGGTGTGATTTTTCTTCAAAAAGTCATGGCAAACCTTCCCATTTTTGTACATACATTAACAAACCTTTGAAAACAACGATCGGGCTTAAATATAAAACAGGAAGTGTACCAAAGGTTAAACAAATTTGCGTACAGCAAGATCTTGTACTCTTTCACACTTCACCATTTTGATCGCTTTACTATATGCTTTAATGGGGGAGTTTTTTCCACTATGCAATCACGAAAATTACCTTCCGTAAGCCCAATATAAAAAAAAAAGGATCTTATCCTTGCTCTCAATTCTACAGATACTGTCGATGTTGTGTTTTAATACAAAGCTGTTAAGGTGGTAGAGGCCATCTTTAAGTGCTTAAGATTCAGTTGAAATATTTTTTTTCATCGGCTGCCGTTACCTGTTGTATCTTAACCATGTCAAACAACTCTTAGTTTAGACCAACTCCTATTGCTAAGACCACATAGATTCCCCTTTTTTCTCTATAACCTGTCAATCTGCATGCCGAAAATTAAGATTAAGCCTTTTTTAGAAGAACTTTAATCTTTCTATACATACTTTGGGTCTGCTGGGGAGATAATTAAAGGCAAGCAAAAGGTGACTTAATACTACTTTACAAGTATGTCTTCGATCTTGATTCAAAATAATTAGTTTCAGTGTGGATCATCATCATAGCAATTGGCAGTTTGGAACCTTCACAACATCGACAAATATCGGTATTTCGGCATATGTATATCTGGAGACGGAGGGAAAACGATTCGCTCACCTTCACTTGTACCTTCTACTCATCGGTTATCTATAATTTATAGCTGCCATCATTTATGACTGCTAAGATAACCGATAAAATCACATAAGATAGAATACGTGCCGTCTTAAGACTCTTGTTGTCGGAAATTTGAAAGTGTTTGGGATCATAGTGCTCAGTCGTCTTTCTTCGACTTCTTGTGTCACTCTTAAAAAGCACTTCGATCTTTTTCCAATATGATAGTTACGCCAAGTTTGATGCTCGACTATAGTGACTTGATCTTGGCCTCTATTACGCAAGAAACTTTCAATGTTTTGTCTTTGTAATAGACTCAATTATTGCGTCTTTTTGCACTACTCGTATTACTGGGACGGTCTGATCTTCTTGATGGCTAGTGTGTTATTTAGGTATTTTTAAAATTGTTTGACCCCATCGAAATAGATGAATTACATTTTTTTTTCTCAAATTTAGGTAGGGGAGAGAATCACCCAAATAGAATCTCAATGGTTTTTTTATTTAAGTACCCAACCTAAGTACCCAAATTATCGAACTGAAAACTTCAAGCTTTAAAAAGTTTTGTTTTGTAATTTATACACTTACCTCTAATATGATATTTTTGTATATCTTTATAAGGCATGAGGAATGAGTAAATTCAAAAACTTATATTTTAAATCGTGTCAACACATCTAACCAAGCAGTGTAGGCAGTAGGCAGGCAGATAGTTCGACCTATGTATGTATGTACTCGTACAATGTATGAATGATGTTCTAATAAATAAATTAAAACAAAAAATGATGAATTTGTCAAAGTCAATGATATCAGCAACACAAAAAAACAACAAAAAATACTGGAAACATGGCTCCAGATAAGAGATAAAAACATTTTGCTACTGTCAGGATATTGAAAATATGTACTCTGTTAACTTTTCCCTTAAATTGTACGATATCGATGTCTCCAAGTTATTATTTATGATTATCAACTTCAAAGTAGTTTTTATCTTCAAATGAAGAGGGTTTCTTATTCCGGAAAAGGTTTAAGATAAACTTTATCATAAAATATATAAAATATCATTTGCAATACACAATATTTGTGGTTGGGCCACAAGAAACACATTTTACTATTGAAACAATATTTTTGATATTCATTAAGCTCATGGGTTCAAAAGACGACATAGAGATTTTATGCTGGTACTGAAGTACCTTTACCTTGCAAAATTTCAATAGGGCAATAATTCGGAAATATGTAGGTAGTTAAAGACATTTATTTCCATTAAAAAAGTTTATTCACCTAGCTCCTAGTTCATCAAATGTTGAAGTTAAATGAGCTTTTCCAATATATTACCCGTAATTGCAAACAAACATTTTTGATATCCTTTGAGTAATCAATTCTGATAATTTCACTTCAATTTTCGATAAATCTTTACAGTACATTTACATACATTAAAATATCTTAATAGGGATTAGTCAATACGGTTATGGTTTAGTTATAATATATAAGGAAACGATATTCCATGATGTAATGACTTTTTTCGAACATTAAATACGTTTTGCTAACAAAAAATTGAAAAAAAAAACATAGGGTAGGGGTCTCCAGGATGTATTCGGGTTTCATGAATCATGATGTTACCGTTGTTGATAATAAAACGTAGGTATGACATGTCCCATTTATCAGGCGAAAAATCTGAAAAGTAAAGGCATCTGTCCAGAAAAGTTTTTCAAAAGACTCCCATAGAGTTGTTCCAGAATACATATAACTCCACCACGCACTGAAGAGTTTTTTCCTAAAAAAAATTTGAAGTTTTTTTTTACTTGAAATGAGGGCTTGCAACAACAATCCAAAAGATACTCTTGTAAGTATCATCTCGGTAACGGTATTGTCAAAATCGAAAAACGTTAGTATCATCTAGGTATATCGGCCTCGTATAACTCAGTCTCGTTTGGTCTCGTATAACAAAGTCTCGTATAACAAAGTCTCGTCTCGGTATCAGTATCGGTCTCCTCTAGTTTCGGTCTGTTCTGAGTCGCAAATCAGAATAAAATGGACGACTTGGTAATATGTTTTTGATCTAGTAGCTTAACTCGCTTGGTATTTTTAAGATTGAAGAAAAAAAACTGTTTTTTTGTTGTTGTTGACTTAATAATGTTTTAGTAAAAAGAAGTAATTTTTCAACTAGGAATTCAACACAAAAATTTTGACGCGGGGTCATAAGTTCACAGAAAACAGTGCAAGCAAATATTTATGGATTTCACTAAAGTCACTTTCTCACTTAAGAGAAAATTTTATTCAATTCATTGGCTTCAAAGAAAGCAAGCATGGTGGGCAGTTGTAGTTAAAATTACTACCTGATCCTTCTTCCTGAAGCTCTGAAAATGTCATCTAAATTGTTAAAGCCCTTTCCAAGAAACCAATTAACAAAAATTGTTTAGTTAAAATAAATTAAAAATAATATTCAAAAATCAAATTCTAGAGTATCGGCTAAATTCGGTCCAAAAAAATAAAGTATCGTTTGGTAACGTCTTGGTATTGTTTCGGAGCTGGTATCGTCTTGGTATCGTTTCGGTTTCCGATACCAATACCGATACGTTGAACATTATTTCCTTATCAAAATAGTAAATGAGTTTGCTTTCTAAATGCCTGAAAATTGAACTGCATGTTTCCTTCCAGGTACATCTATAAGCTATCAATAATGTATCACTCGTTAAGCATTAGGAGGATATATTGAAATTCAATTATCAGGTTTGAAAGTATAAACTTTGTGAGTGATCGTTTACTTTTTCAATATTTCAATTTAATTTTACATACCACCTTAAAAAGGCTATTACACAAATGTGTAGAGATATTTTCCCAAAATAATTTAAATTTTAATTTAAATTTGATTTTAATTTACCGTTTCTTTTTCATGGAAAGTTAGAGACTTCATCGAGCTAAAAGCACTCGTGAGGTGTCAGATTGGTATTGGTGACCCTCAAATCATATAAAAAAAACATCGAGAAAGTCAAAGAGACATTCTGGAGAGTTTTCTGTGAAAAAATAGAAGAAACATCAGAGGAATCTAGGCTAGGGGAAATTCTTTCTAAAAATCCAGTTATGCCAAGCTATTAAAAAAGTGCTGATGGCTCATAAACCAATTGCTGCGAAGAATCGCAAAGCTTGGCTCACTCACTTCCTTGGTAGCTCACAAAATATTAATATCTTCGATCATTATGAGTCTGATATGAATCAAAGCTATCCACAAGGTCTGATTACCAGGGACAAGCTGCAATGGGTTCTAAAAGCTGCCAATCTTACAAGTCTGCGCTGCGTGACTTGTATAATTTATAATATAATATCATCCGAACTCAAATTGAATGAAAATTTATTTCTGGCAGTTCTGATAGTATTTCTGCTAGTTTCTTAGCACTGGTCTACATTTCCTTGCCTTGAATAGAAGTCAAGGTTGTGTTTATACCCAAAGATGACAAATGTTCTCATTACTTCAAAAACCTTTGAACGTTCGATTGATATCCACTTCAAACAAGCATTTATACGCTACTATTGTCTACTGCTCAACACGCTTACTGCAAATGGAAATCCGTGGAAACTGTTTTACATTCTCTAGTCCAAACCATAGAATATCCCCTCCATAATAAAGAGTACACCATGGTTACTTTCTTAGATATAAAAGACCCTTGGAACAATGTCCACACATCTGCAATCTCAACTGCACTGAAATCCCTGAAGGAAGATGGTTCGCTTGGTGAACTGATTAACCAAATACTGACTAGCAAGATCATCAGCTTTTCTGCTAAAAGGTCTGTCAGTAGAGGTGTGCCACAAGGTGGTGTCCTATCTCTCCATCTCTTGAACTTAGTGGTAAATAAGCTACTAACATGCCTGAAAGCGGAGGGTGTCAACTCTGGAATGGAAAAAAAAAAACAAAACTTTTTCTATTCTCTAGGAAATATAAAGCAGATCCTCTTTCTATAAAACGTATTTCACTAACTTTCATTATTTGAGGTCTTATTTTAGATAAAAAGTTAAGCTAATACAAGAAAGGTTTATGTATAAGTGGTGCGCTTCGCACGACACCCTTCGCCGCTCTAGACGTTCTGCTATATCTGACGCACCTCGATATTTTTAGCAAACAGGCTGCAGCAAACACACAGCAAATACGACTAAGAGCTTCACACAGCTCTTAGTCACAGCAAAATACGACTAAGAGCTTCATCACAATGGACAAACAATAATATTGGCCATAACATCATTTTTAATTAATTCGGATCACTCTACCAAGTCCCATTGATAACAGCATCCCAAAACCACGATTCGGTAAAAACTTTCAAGTCATCATTCCTTCCAGAACCCTCTGGGAGGATATGGCTTTCTTGGATGATAAATTGGAAACGGTGGTGTGTACTCAGAAAGACTAAAATTATGTCTCCCAATTTTGTCCTCCTAATCATTTTAGTGTGTTTCAGGTGGAACTTATGGCGATTAAAGAAGCCTTATCTTAGCTGAAAGAAAACGTGATCTCAACCACAGATATCTCAGAAAGTCAAGCAGCTATCTCACCTCCGGAATTAGTCTCTTTTAACTCTATAACAGCCCTTAATTGCCGTTCATCTCTGTTGGAGATGGCGCAGCAGTTAAATAGGCACCTATGTTGGGGCATAGGGACATCCCAAGTAATTGTAAAACGGATGAACCCGCTTAAAGTGGAACAACTCTACCTCTTCTACCTAGCATGGCAGATATAGGTATACTCATGTAAACATATGCTGAAGCATGATACATTAGCGAGAACAAACCTTAGCTAGAACAATATCACCACTTGTTTGGCAACAAAACAAACCCAGCCAGTTTGATATCCCTAAGTAGACTACACATTAGCTCCATGATTGGTGTTATAACCGGTCACTGTCTTAGAGGCAAGCACGCAACGCATCTTGGCATGTTTTCTAACAATTTTTGCAGAAGCTGTATGGTTGAAACAGAGATAGAATCGATCCCTCACCTTCAAAGCACGTGCCCGCTTGCTCTATATCATAGACGGAAACTTCACCTTGGTGATTTCTACTTCAATGACCCCAGTGATCTAATAAACTTGGACATAAGTAGTCTATTATGCTTCATAAGAAGCTCCAAATGGTTCACCGAGTAAGGAAAAAAGTTTCCTAGATTCATGTGGTGTCATAATGGACCAATTCATGGTGTAAGTGTGTCAGTCTTCATGACTGGCAGCCACTTTAACCTAACTTAACCTAAGAGATTTGTTGATTTTTGCAATTTGCAAAGAAATTGGTCACTCCAATATTACCACGATGACTTCCAATAAGCTTTTCATTAAATACCTACAGTACCTACACTTCCTTTGAACCGGAAAGTAAATACTTTTCATTTTCCAAATAAACAACCTCCCTATCATTTTAACAATCCAATTTTCAGGCATCATTTCATCTAAAAAATTATGACTCATTCATCAGTCAAATGGTACTGTCAAGAATATAATTATTTAACATCAACATTTTTGGTAAAGATTTTTCTATCATCTCATAACACAATTGTAATATAACTCTAACTTACTGTAGAAGGATATTGTTGTGCCATTCAAAATTTTAGCATTTTCATTTTTAACATAAGCGTAGACACACTTCCCACAGCAAAAAAAAAATAAAATTTATAGCTCAGTTTAATGAAATAAAAAATTCAACGTGTACATTTTTGTCTTCTTCTTCCCCAAACCACCTGTTCGAAAATATAAATCGTCACACTTTTTCATGGGTTTATTTAAAAATAATGAGAGAACAAAATATTCATATCTCATGTAACAAACATTTGCACAAGAATGGAGTCAGTAAAAACTTTTTGAAATTAAACAATCAAAGATGTCACCGAAGTCTAATGCTTTTGCCCCCAATAAACGACGACTTTTCCACTTCCACTTGCAAAACTTTTCCCTGCTTCCAATAATTTTATTAATTTGTTTTTCATTTTTTTTTTTGTTGTTACAGGAATCAAAAATATTTTCCATTAGAATACCAGTTGTCATCTTCTTGTAGTTAAAACGTACGGGATGTTGCATAAAAAAAAACCCCAAGCTCATTTATCAAATACTTGAACTTTTTGAGTACTTGAACTTTTCCCCATGAAATGTTGAAAATTTTATGTTGCCCGTTTACTAATGCATATCTATACGAAGTATTGAATTACTTTAACATTTTCTATAAATATGTATTTAGTCAGAATGGAAACTGAGGGCTGACGAAGACACTGATAGACATTATTCTGGCTTTCGACCTTCGAATAAGGATGATGATAATGATGATGATGGTGCTTTTAAGGCCTTTATATTTATTTTCAAATGTTCTATTTTAGATATTCAAACAATCCTGATCACTGGGATGTGCGTGCTTTTATTCACAATGCCATATAATACTTGAGTTTTGCTGCTAAGCTTTACTTAGCACTTAAGAAAAATAAGAATAAAGCTAGCCTTTTATACAAACGGGTGGGATCGGGATATCAGAATATCCTATCCTATCCTTCTCATCTGTCTGTTCCTCAGGAGACTCAAATTCAATCAACTCCCAACAGAGTTTACATTTCAATTAGAAGAAAGCCATAAGGCTTCGAACATACGAGTGGCCAGGCCCGCTTTATGTATAAAACCCCTTTGGCCCGTTTGGGACATGCTGTGGGATTTGCTTATCTAAATTCAAGTTAAATGTGAAATGTTTATCTGATTAGATATCCCCGAATGAATTCAATAGTAGCGCTAGGTCCCTCGTCACCACCGTCTTCGTGGTGTTGTCCCAATGTGGGCTGCGCACCGGTAATACTTAACTATTTTTTTCTTATGCATATCAGTTTAAACTTTTCCAAAAGAACGCATAAATTGAAACAGATCCTTTGGATTGAATTGTGGTTTAGATTTCTTTTTTTTTTTTTGTTCGTGTTTTTTTTTTATTTTGCCTTTTTGACGGTGTGTTCTGTTTTTTTTTTTGCTTTTCCGTCAGGACTTTTTGTCCTTATCAATATGGCGCACACGTCCTGTGTTGTAGGTACTGAGTGTTTGCCGCATTTGCTTAAGATTTGTAGTCGGTACCTCTCCTCCTCCTGAGTTGCTACCAAATAAGATATCTTACGTGTCATTCGGCTAGAATTTAAGTTGGAGCTTCACAGGACCCACCAGGATTGAATACAAGTCTCAAGCATACATATTTACAAGCGTATGTAGGTTCATACATATGAACATCTAACCCCATTCAATTGATATTCTTGCATGGTGCGGCAGTATACTTTACACAACAGCAATCGCCCCACATTTTATATTGAATTTTTAATGCAAGGATTCCTTATCCGTTATTTTGATTAAAGTTTCATATAACACATTATCCTGTTGGTTTGGTTTGCTTCCTTCATGTATAGAGAGTTGTATCCTAGTCCTGAGTACAAAACGTTTAGAGAGAAAAAAAAGAAACTTTATTTGGCAGGTTATCCTTTATATATACATCACGCCCGTAGCTGGGGTTTTGTGATGAAAAAGAAATGTGGATTGAAGGGGGAAAAAAATATATAAAATTTCTGCAGCATAAAATTCAAAGTCAAATAGTTCCTACTATTAAAAATCCTTAACTGGTAAAGAATGTTTTTTTTTTCTATTTATAACAATGGTTACAAGGTTTATAGAAACGGTTGATGTATGTATATATTTTTTTAATTTAGAAAATCTACTCGTCTTGGCATGTGTCTGTCATTTTAACTGAAAAATAAATGACTGTAAAAAAAAGGACTAAAATGAAGAGAGCTTTAAAAGCATACATCATTATTTGCGAAATGAAAATAAAAGTCAAATAAATAAAATAAAAGTTTTATAGGAAGAAACTTGTCTTCAAAGTTACAAAAAATGTAAAATTTTAGATAACATTTGCAAAACCTACAACTCAATGTTAATCAATTACAATTTCAGTGAAATGAATAACATTATATTACTTCTACTAACTTCAACGTGTTGTTTCGTTTAAAGTTTCCGTTGTAGGTAATTGGTAGAGTAATAGTTTACATGCGTAATGTATAAACTGCATTGACTAAATAACACTCCGTTAAGACTTCCACAAGCCGTTCAGGACCCCTTTTCCTAGCAGATGTTGGACTGGCAAACAAACGACCCGTCAACTTGAATCGAATCGATGATAGCTATATTTATACACCGACAGGTTAAATATTGGTACCTCGGACTTTCCAGCTCATTCAGACTTCTTGATTTCTTCTAAGCTGATGTCCTCGCAGTGACAAAAGCGGGTAGACAAGTCTCAATGATGGCTTTCCTTATACAATTGTTATGTACGACCTCATCTAGAGTACGCGTCTCAAGTATGGTCTCCCTTTTATGAAATTCATAAAAATCGTATTGAATCGATACAACATAAATTCATTCGATTTGCTCTGAAAGGTCTTCCTTGGACAGATCCATTCAACCTTCCACCATATGAACATAGGTTCCAGCTACTGCAAGTCCAAACCTTATATCAAAGGCAGGTGAATAATGATCTAATTTTTCTTCACCAACTTATAAATTGTCAAATCGATGCTCCTGATTTGTTGGCCTGTATTGGCATAAACTTCCGTGGAGGATCTCACCATCTGAGAAGATTTGAACTTTTACATGTAAATTTCCATAGAACTAACTACGGTTTGCATGAGCCTCTTAACCGTATGTGCAGGATATTTAATTTAAATGGCTCCACAGTTGATTTTAACGTTAGTAAGAAGGGATTGAAAAAATTGTTTCGAACCACTCCACTTTGGTGATTGTTTTTTTTTTACTTTTAGATCATATTTAATTCAAATGTGATATATATTGTTTAATTATGTTTATTGTTTGTTTGTTTAACTAGGTAAATGTATTAATTTTATTAGTATGCATGTTTTAGCTCGCATTATTTTACTAACCACTAACACATGCACTTATGATGAGCCTCTGATTGTAGGTTTGCAGCTTGCTCTAAGCTCACTACAACAAAGAATCTGAAGTGTAAAAAAATGGCAAAACCACAAGCTGATATCAACTTTTTCATTGACAACCAGCAGCAATTAAATGATTTCTGCCATTGAAATCAAATTGCAGTTTGAAACTTGCTGTCGCGAAAAGCGTAGGGTTCTTGGTACCCAGCACAACATATGGCTCAGCTGGGTTCCGGGTCACAGTGGTGTCGCAGATAATGAAATTGCTGACGAACTGGCAAGACTAACTCTAGGTCATATTGAAGCAGAGACAATAGTTCAGGTCCCACTCTGTAATCTTAAACAGGTAATCAAGAGAAAAGTTATATCTACGACGAACAAGCGATGGAACTCGCCTGATTTCGTGTTATAACTAGAAAATTGTGGCCTAGTTTAAGCAAACGAAAGACCGACAACATCATCTAACTGAGTAAAAAGTCTCTTGAGTATCACCACCGGTCGCAACCACCTGGGTTGCCACAAGAAAAAGATGAAACTCAGTTTAGACGACTTATGCAGAAGTTGTGGTGAAATACACGAGGATACTCCTCACTACCTGTGTCACTGCCTGCGCTATACCATCTGAGAAACAGGCTCCTAGGGAGATACTTCTTCAGCGACTTGGGAGAACCCTCTGACATTTCAAGTACAAACCTGTTGAAATTTATTAGCGCTAGCAAATGAAACTTCTTAAGCTTTATAAACCACTCGACCACGAAGACATAAAAAAGGGTTCAGGACGATAATGATAGAACGTCGAGCGTTTCTCGTAGGAGCGACAGTAAACGGAGAATGGGCATCTCACCTATACACAAGCTTCGGTGGTGAACACGAGCGTCATAGAGTTGATGGGGCCACCTCTTCCAAAGATTGGTAAAATCCTTTTGAGAAACGGGACAGCCCCTCGATTCATTCAGTTATCATGACCAAACCACCAAACGAACGGACACTTATACCAACCTCTGACCTATTAAACTCATCCAATTCCACAAGAGCGAATTTTACTGTGTACACAGAAAGTCATGTACACGTCAATTGTTGCAATTTTACAAGTGTGAGTTTTAGGTTTTTGATAAATATCGTATGCACAATTAGTCAAATTTATTCACACTTGTTTTGGGCGTGAACGGAATGTGTACACGGAAAATCATTCCAGATGTTGCATGGTGCCTCATGCTCTGACGGGCCTAGTGGAGGGATGATTTCTCGAGTGGGGGTAAAGGAAGGAACATGGTCCGGTGATTGTGTAACGACAACCGGTGATTGTGTAACGACAACCACATCTTCAATGACTAAGAAATACCCATACGGGCTTGATTGACATTGGATTTATCATAGGAACCATTTCGTGGGGGTCTTGTCTTGTTTCGCTTAGCTGAAACTTTTGAGTCTGTTTGTAAGAAAATCGAAAGCAAACAATTTTTTTGAAGCAGTGTAATATTAATGCAAACAAATATAAAATCGTTGGAGAGGCTTTCTTAGAAACTTATAAGTATTTTAAATATATAAATTTGGTAACATTTTTAAAGACAAAATATGGTATATATATCAATTTTGAGTTTTTATTAATAAAAAACTATCAATCCGTTTTTTAAGTATAAAATTTTTTCAAAAACTAAAAATATAATGTTTTTAAAAGTTCATGCAATATTATTAATACTTTAAAGAAGCTTTTTCATACAAGTTTTCATTGAAATTGGTTTATCCGTAAATGAGAAAATCGAAAATAAAAAAACTTTATATCGCAGGTACCGTTAATAATAGTTTTTAGGGATTTTTATTAAAAAGTACACCATGTCTGTATTATTGTATACATGGAGCCGCTTTTGAGATAAATAAGCTTTTTCGTTTGGCAAGTATCGTTATTTTTGGTGCGAAAGAACATACATAACTGTACATGTCGAAAGCAACCCCTATACAGACTTGATTTGGTTCTAGCAAGACGAGGTACAGCACATACATATAGTGCGAAACATTGGCTTTGAGAAATCATTTTGGTGATCAGATCATTTCACGTTTTAGGTCTGTCATTGCAGCGTATCTTAGTATTATATCACACCATTGCAGAGTTTATTTGGTTGTATTGAGATGGCGTCGATATTCACTGAAATTTCAACCACTCAACCGATTTTAATCAAACTCTCGGAAATGATAAACGGTCGCAAAAAAAAATCATTTATACATTTTTTGCCTAATAAAAAGCAAGGACCTTCCCATAATGAACAAATAATTGGATTGTGTTCTGTGTTGTTGAGTGATTTTTTATTGGCTTTCTTTCAAAGAATTTTCAGAAAACAAATCAAATCAGTTCTTGGTTTTACCATCAAAACTTTTAGAGTAAAAATAAAAATATAAATATCACTTAAAAACTTATAGAATATTTTAAGCTGACACTTAATCCCCTCCCACCATCCCTTTTGGCTACGTTCCTGTCCATAGAACCATTGCAAAAATATTTGCTGCAAAATTCTCAAAAACAAGCAGAGAAATAAAACATTCCAGTTCGAATATATGTACCAACATTTTTTATAGTAAGTTATGCGAGTTAGATGTAGGTATACACATCAGAATAAAGATAAAATCCAAACTTTTACGTTACGTTACGTAGAGGATACAAGTGTACTTCATAACACAGTTTGCACTATTTTGTAAACTAAAATGAATATAAATTTAATTTTTTTTTGTAAAGGATTCGCAATAAATATAAAATAAAGAATAAAAAAAAGCTGAAAACATTATTTCTATTTTTAAATTCAATCAAAATTTCATCTCTCATCACAACTCACACTCTCTCTTTCTGTTATTTTTCATTTTCAGTGTTTCCTGTAATTTCCATCGGATGCTTTAAACAGCACATTTCCGCTTTACAGCAGCAGGCGAATAGAGTACGGCCGAGTCGTATAGTGTGAATGCGAATTCAATTATGGTCGTCGAATGTCGAATGGAAATTACAAATTATTATTTACCCCGATATAAGAAAATTTAAATCGAAATTCAAATCGAAATGAAAGTGAGCGAGTGAAATTGCAATCAACTTGTAACGGCTGCGGAACGCATTCAAGGGTGAGGCGGCAATAAACGAGACAAAGATTAAATATCAAATCTCGCTTACGAGGCACTTTTTGTGTGGAGCCTCCTCTCTACTTAGCATATATTCGTGCTTCGAGCTGGTTCCAGATCCTGTGAATGCATGAATGGTAATGTTGTAGGAAATTAGAAAAAGCGAGGATGATACCAGGACCAACCCGTTATGCTTAGTGGGGTGTGTTACGTTATACGCGGCATCAGAATTGATTAAGAGGGAAATTCAATTTCACGTATGGTAAACGATTCTATGCAAAAGCAAAAGGAGTTTAATGGTGAACCGGATATACCGTGTAAACGCAAAACAGCCTTTGTGCCTGTGAAAAGGTTCAGATTATGAACAAAAAACCTCCACCGCCTATTCAATTGACTACATTCGTTAGTAGCATCAAGAACCCGACAAGTCCTTCAATGTGTTTTCCATCGTCAAAGAACGAAAAACAACGTGAACATCATCCTGGACTATGCGGGTGCCAACGGGCGCCCAAATCACATTGTATTTCTGCAACTGGTAAGTAAGGATTTTTTGAAAAAAAAATACTAGAACCGAAAAGCTTTAAGGCAAAGTAATTTAGTTTAATTTTTGCATGCTTAACATTACTTAAAAAGGCCTATAGTGACCGGAAATGAACTATGACTTTATAAAATAAACATATATAAAATAAAATAAAAGGACTAACCTTTTTCGATATATAATAAAAAATATTCCTTTTTAAACTTTCGGTGTTTTGAAAGCAAGTGGTACGATATCCCGCAAACCAAATCTCGTGTAACGAAATCTCCCTTTTTTTTAAATCTCGCAGAGTAAAAATCTTGTTTTTCATAATCTTGCAAAAACAAAATCTCGGTTTTAACAATCTCGCCGAGGAAAATCTCACAAATTTCAATCAAAATCTCGTAATTTAAAATCTCGCAAATCAATATCTCACAAATTCAAATCTCACAGCAATGTATCGCTCTAGGTTTTGTACTGAAAAACACAGGGTGTCCGCCGGGAAGATATACTACTTTGTTTTGCCGCCATTTTGGTAAACACTAGTCTTGACAGTTCATATTTGGCAGTCGTGAAGAAGACTAATGGCATATTAATTATGGAAAAATATTCGATAAACAAACGTGTTTTAATCGTTAAAACATTTTATCAAAACCAATCATAGATTACTGTGACGATGGAAAAGTTACGTGAAATTTTTGGGAGAAATAACAAAACGCACTATTTATCGTGTAGTGAATGATTTTGAAGAAAGAGGCCCAAGTATGGACCACACTTTACTGCTGCTCAAGGAAGTGTTCAAAACATTCCATCAACCTCAATTCGACGCCGTGCTTTGGGGCTTGGTCTTCAAAGAACAACTTTGGCCACGGCGTAACGGTAACTGTTAACGGTTAACGCCACAACTGCTTGATTAACATGTGATATCAACAAGACGGTGCCACATCGCATACAGCCAGGATTACAATGGAATTACTCCGAGACCTCTTTCCGCATTTGTCAGACTAACAGAGGCGGACATTTACCTGATATTCCATACAAAATTTCCGACATTAAATAAAACATTTATCAATATAAGATCCATACTCTTTCATTTAATCAAAAATTATAAGCAAACAAAGTAGTATACCTTTCCGGCGGACACCTTGTACAAATCCTGTAAATGGATAGTAAAAACTTGAAACTGTCGATAGTTATTTCTTAACAATTAAAAAAGTAACTAAAAACTAATTTATTTATTTTTAAAAACAAATGTCCAAACAACAAAAATCCGAAATCGAATTCGTACTATCAAAACTAGATTTGTTTGGCATCTTTTTCCAAAAAAATATGTAAGACCTGTCAAAAAATTCTATCAGAGTTGGGGAAATTTAAAAAAGTTTCACTCTTAGTTAGAAACGTCATTTTTGTGAATAAACGGCGTTGCCACTTTCAATAGATCGAATGCACTTTCTTCGTAAAACAAATCTACTGCTTTTAAATCGAGTCTACTGTACTTTTATTGTTTTGGAAAAGAAAATTGTCATTCATCAAAATTCAGTCCACTAATTGTGACAGTATAATTAATTATAATATGCTATTTTGAATATTGTATTTTGAAAATAAAAGTAAAAATTTAAATATGCAGATCTTCTGTATGAAAATTGAATATGCGGTTTTTTTTTTTGAAAAACTTCTTCGGAAAATTTTCCGTATAGTTTCAGCGCGAGCGCTGTGATAGAAACTGACTACCACGATTTTTGACAGTAGTTGTAACACTTTTTTTATGTAACAATTTTCCAACGTAGGAGAAATTATTTGCTCTCTTGATGCAACTTTTTTGAGTAAGGAATTTTTGCGAGAAATGTATTCTGAACAAAGCTTAATGTGCAAATGAAAATCAAAGTCCATCTGAAATGAATAAACTTATTTCAGGATTCTTTAATCGTCCATTTTTGAGTATCGCCAATTACATTTAAACAATTAAATAAGGCTTAAGCTAAGTTCTATTGTAATTCAAAATTTATCTAACTGAATTGCCACGTCCCCCCATAACATTTTTCAATTAGCTATTATTTGTTCTTTTTATACCGCCGAAGTTTTCATTCAACTTTTAAGCTCATTCATTACTCTGTTTTCAATTCAAACATAGCTACCTACCCTAATCTCTATATTTAAAGAAATAATTCAATTGATGATAGGACATATTGTATTTAAGCTTATTAATATAGTGAAAAATATAAACTTCAAAAGCCAATTAATATTTAAAGAGAGAAACATTACAACGTAATTAATATACAATGACTTTGTGACAATTAATTAAATGCTATAATTTATGTATGTAATTACTAATAAAAAATACATTAAATGCAAAGTATTATTTTTGTACACATAATAGTGAATATTATTGCCCTTTAATATTTGAACTACATAATTATGTATATATACCATTAACTAGAGATTAAAATAACTTTAAGTATATATGTCATCAAATTAATTTAAATAACTGACTGATAATAAACTTTGCTGGTTTCATATTCAAAAGTATTAACACTGAGAAAAAATAATGTGTTTAATGAAACCGAAGTCGAAAATTAATAAGTTAACTGAGAAAGACTTTGGGATAAATATACCTCCAATTTACAAAAAAAAAAAAATAAAAAATTCAAACTAACCTAAAAATAATAAAGGCACTTCGGTGTTTTAACCAAGGAAAATAAGACTTTCACTTCGAAAAAATTTCGACAAAGCTAAATTTTGGTAAAGAGCTTTGTTAATTTGGGCCAGAGCAAATTTTTTTAGGGGAGGGAGGGGGATAAGAGAAGATAAAATTTTCTTAGTTTCTTGGAAACTACCAGTTTTATTTTTAGAAAAAGTAGAAGGTACAAATTGTAGCTTATGTAATTCTACAAAAAAAAAATTAACATTCTGATTTTTCTTACAATCAATAGATTCAGACAAAATCATGCAAGAACTTCATAGAGGAGCAAATTTTGTCAAAAAATGTATTAAAATTTCATTAATCCATGGGCAAAGTTTTTTTGTACGATTTATGACAAGCTAAATCTCCTTATTATCAGCCTAAGGTTTGAGGGTGCCCAAAGAAGGGGAAAAACCACCATTTTGAAAAAGAAAGTGATTTGGTTTTTATTCAACAACTCGATTAAATTTCCTTTTACATCTAAAATCTTGAAAAAATACCATTTACATACTAATAAATTATCTAAAAAGGGAGCTATTATCGAGCTCTATAGGTTTCAGGCAGTGAGTGCAAAAGTGGTGCTGCCTACCTTGATTTTTCATAAAATTTTTCATCTTTACCCGATGTTAAATACTATTTAATTTGAGATTATAGAAGAAAAACTCCGATGTTTGCAGAGCTTATATATTTTAAAACTAAGAATTTTGGCTAAGATGTCTTTTGATGCATAAATGTAAAAATACGAGACAAAAATATCAATTTTTCCAAAAAATTGGTTCCATCACTTTTGCCCTCACGGCCTTAAATAATACTGAAGTTTATAGCGTGTCAAGTAACACTTTTGATTTTGTACTGTTAAAGGGATAGATAAAAGTTTTTTGTTAATATCTCAACAAAAGCATTTTTTTTTTTAAATTAATCAATATCATAACATTCTACACAAACAAAAATTTTTTTGGTCACGCCCTTTGTCTTCCCTACTTTACTACTATCCTTATTCGACATCAGGTAAACGAAAAAATTTCAATTCAAAGATTAAGTCATGAATTGTAAGTTTATTAGATAGCAGTTTGTTTTGAAATCAGAGAATTGCAAGCTAGCTAGCATAATTTCGCAAAAAATATCCAAAGTATTACTTGAATGACCTTTCAAAAACTCTACACTAGCCCCACAGTTGAAGCACATGCGTATACTCCTAGCTAAACTGACGCTCTATGGATCTTCTCTGTGAGTAGTTTTTTCGTCTCTATAAACCTGGTCAATGTTTTGAATCATTCCAATACACAATTTTTTTGGAAGACCATCTGACCAACATTGTGTTAAGAATACATGGTATGATCGTTGAATTTCTTGTTCGTTCGGTGCATCTACTTTACTTGCTAAAAAAACGTGTACAAAGGACAACAACAAGGCAAATTCCATCACTCGTTAATAATATAATCACAAATCTTAAATGCCGTCCGAACATTTGCTTCCATCAGGAAAATGAGATTTGTTTGTTGTTCCCTCAGCATTTGGCCCGGGGGCCTGACTTTTAAATTTATTTTTAAAATGAAAATATTGAGACTCCAAACTTAATCTCAATATTTTAACAAAAATCACAAGTTTTAAAAAATAAACTGGGGAATTTAGAAATGTGCTAAATTTAAGTCCAGCTAATAGAACCAACTTTAATAACCAAAAATTTCTTAGGAAATAACTTTATAATTAAAGAAATAGATTTTTTGAACAAGGTATGGGTTGTCATTGACGATACATTTGAATATTAACCGATGTTTCAAGAAAAAAAGAGGCTGGGTGCGACAAACACTGGTAACTTCTCATTGGCGCCCTCGAAAGATAGAGTCCCGATGTTATTTTATTTTAAAAAATCGCCTATTAAAAATATTCAAACAAGTTCTTAGGTATTCAATATGCAGTCAAGTGAAGATTAGTGAGAAGAATAAAACTAACCCAAAGCCAATACCATTTGTTGTTCTCAAGATATTTGAGACGAAAACAATTTTCAAGAATTATTGGTTAAGTTGCTTGTAGTTTTTTTTTCGTTTAAAAAAAAAAAACTATTCATTGAAATATTTTCACAAACCTTATCAAATATCAATTATTTACTTATATGTAGGATTAAATTAACTGTGAGTTACTATCGTTGTCTGTTCTCAAGATATTTGAGGCAAAACAAAATTTTCAACAATTATTGGGAAAATTACTTGCAGTTTTTTTCGTAAAAAAAAACTATTTATTCAATATTATATAAACTAGTGCATAAAATAAAATTACCCGAAAGCCAATTCATTATTCATTAATTTTTCTTAAAATGTTCGAGAAAAGCCACATTTTTCAAAAATTTCAGCAACTTTTTTTTATAAAAAAAAAACTTAAGTTGATATCTTTTAATACTTTTACCAGTTTTCTATCTTGTTAATATGCGAAAAATAAATCAACTCGAAGTTGCTAGCATGGTTTGTTCTTGAGATATTAGAGACTAAAGAAACTTAACAAGCGTTTTTTTTTAAATTGCTATGGTAAAAAAACCGCTAGTTGCATTTCTTGAAAGCCCTTTCTGCACGTATTCAAACTTTTATCTATAAAATAATATTTATTTGAAGTCGATATCTTCATTCGTTCTTGAGATATGGTGAATGAAAAAATGCGAAGAAACGTACGAACGTATACAGTGTTGGACAAAACTAAAGCAACTATATGCTATATCGAATGCCCAACGATTTAGCTCGTACTTATGAGCCAGAATACTAAAGTATTTGTATTTTAATCAATAGCTATGAATATGGTTAATTATTCTATAAAATTTATACGCTCCTCTTGTCAACAGTTCATACGAAAATTTAAATTCACTTTAATTTACCGTTGGCCAAAACTAAAGCAACTTACGCGCTCACTTTCTTTTTGGAAGTAATAAGATTTTATGATATGAAAAAAAAAAGCCGTTGCTTTGAATTTTACTTAGCAGATTAAATGTGTCAAAATGTAAAAACAAACAAAATTGGCTCATTCACTCTTTTCATTTTGCATACAAAGTAACCTGTTAAGAGTTATCAAAAAATATTGCATTAATAAATCAGTGATATCCCGTTTGATTAAATTTTATAACACTTACGATTCCGTCAAAACGATTCACGGAGCTGGTAGGCCAAAAGTCACAACGATGCGCGAAGATAAATCCGTTATAAGAACAATTAAAAAAAATCCCTTCATATCCTCTAGGGAGGGAATGTTATGGTCCGGGGATGCTTCTCTGGACATGGAATGGGTCCGATTCATAAAATAGAAGGTATTATGGATCGGTTCATGTATAAGGACATCTTGAAGGATATAATGCTTCCACATGCTGAGGAGGATGTTCCCCTGAAATTTCCCTGAAACATTCCAGCAAGATAACGATCCGAAGCATACTTCAAAAATAGTCAAAGAATGGTTTCAAATGCAAAAAATCGATGTAATGGAATGGCCGGCGCAGTCTCCTGATCTCAACCCCATAGAGAATCTATGAGAGATTGTAGATCGGAGAGTTGTACGTGAAAATTGCAAAAATAGGAACGACCTCTTTGTCCAAATGAAAGAGGCTTGGAATACTATTCCAAGTTCTATTATTTCCAATCTTATGGAGAGTATGCCTAGGAGGTGTATGACGGTGATAAAAAACAAAGGTTTTAAGTTTTTTTTAAGTAGCTTTAAGTAGTTTTAATTAGTTTTAATTAGCTTTGATTTAGTTATATGTAGTTTGTAAGTTTTATATAAAACCAAAAAAAATAAAGACAGAGATACCGAGTTTTTGTAAATTCTTCTCGGTAAAAAATAAAACCGACCTGGATTTAGTATTAAAATAGTTCTTAGGCCGAAAGGCATTATCATTAAGTTATTATAGTTTAACTTAGAGCGTCCGATTGGGGCCAGTAAGTTAGTATTAAGATATTGATAAGTAGGCTAGTTTTTATGAATTTTTGTCTAGCTTTAAGATAGTTTTAAGAAAATTGAAAATAAAAATGAATTTGAAAAAAAAAACAAAGGTTTCACCACAAAATACTAGGAATTTAAAACTGTGTTTATTTGAAAATTAAAGTTGCTTTAGTTTTGTCCAGGTAAAAAGAGATATTATTACTTTGTTATTCTTTTATTTAATTTTATAGTTATGAAATATTGTTTTTGTCTTTATTAATTTTATTTTGAGAGTTCAAAGAACATTTATTATTATTTTAAATTTAATAAAATATATTCAAATTGAAAAATTTACTATCGTGTCCTATTTTATTCAATAAGTTGCTTTTGTTTTGGCAAACACTGTTAGTACAGACACAGACATCTCTCTAAAAATTAAGGATTCTGATTCTAGGGAGCCCAAAACGTGATGATATGTCAAAATGTTCAATTCGACAAATCGGACTAATTACAGTGGGAAGTTAATAAAGAATAAATTGAAAATAAGCGTTTGTTGCCAGTAGTGTGCGAGTTCTCTATCATGGTAATGTTATGTTTGATTGTTATCTCCATTTTTTTTTGGCACGAATCTAAAACTTGCCCTATAGTACCCATAATTGCATAATGTTTCTTATTACAAATTCCCTTAAACCAATTAAATAAATCAATGGTTGAAAAAAATTCGAGAAAAATATTAAGTTATCAACTCGATATACCTAAAACCTGGGCTCTGGGATATTGGCACACTGACATACATACACCATATGTGAGCCATACGAAATGTCACCAAATGGTCATAAAAGTTCAGCTAGTTTCTGGAGTTTGGAAGGCAGAGATTTATTTCTTTTTTACAATTTGTATCTTCTTCAAAATCTGGAAAGGGAATACTTTTCCTCTGACATTCAACTCTTGCCAATAGCTGATTTCAATTTTGCAGCTCTCAACCCTTTCCCCTAGAGAAAACCTGGGGTGCGTGAGAGTGAATTCAGTACGCACAATGCATCTCGAGCACACATCGAACACAGTGCAAATAAACTGGGGTGAAAAAAGTGTAACATTAATTGCCTGAGTGCGAGTTCAGGGCGACCCAATGCACCCCAGTGCAGAATAAACTTTGTAAGAATTTCAACAATTTATACTGTGACCTTGAAAAAAACTTCAAGAATTAATTAAAACAAACATTTTATCATGACCTTGCGGGTTGGGTACAAAATATTAGAGCATCAAATCTGGTCTTCAAAATCTCGCAATTAAAAAGTTCCACTTTTTATAATGTCGTGGCTAAAAGATTCCGCTTTAAACAATTCCTACCTTCTGCAAAAGATAAACGAATTGAGTGCCGGCCACATTATAATTTGTTAACAGTTACTGTTATATTATTTGCAGAGAACAGCATACAAATTGTGAATCTCGTTATTCATTTAATTTCAGTATGGATTTATTCTTTTTTTTTTCTTTTTATTATTATTTATAAAAATAAAATTTGAGTTTAATTTTGTTTTGACGACATAATAATAGGAGTGCGACTGTGAGATTTGAATGTCAGAAATTTTGATGCCCCTCAAGTTAGCAGAGCAAGGTGAGCAGAACATATATTTTGAGATGGCATTAAAGCTTATTAAATGCTAATTAAATGCCCAACAATTAAATTTAATGCTCAATTTCTTTTGGTAAAATTCGATGTTCTGCCAGCTTGATTTAAAATAAGCAGAACAATTTCCTAAAATGGTTAAAACATAAGGTACGAAAATTGGGTTTGGACCAGTATTTATGCGCTATTTAAATGCTCTTCGATCTAAATAAATATTTTTTTTTAATTTTTCGACTCAAATCATTTCGATTAATTAAATGCTCTCCTAAATGCAATTAAATACTCCAATTCTGAAACAATTTTCGAAGATCTGGGACAAAAAAATAATAACTCAATTCTGCTCGATTTTATGTTAGCAGAACATGATCAAAAATAATAATAATAAAAATATCAATAATACATATAATAATAGCTTAGAACTCACCCGATTCAAAGTCCAAGTGGATGTCCGGTTTCTTAGCAGCAGCTGTTTATATGGAACGTTTTACTGGATGCTTGGTTCTTCAGATAAGCAGCAGCTAGTGACATGGAACGTTTTACGGAAGAGATGAGATCACTTAAAAGATTATAACTGCGTCCTTTTGCAGTTTGGACCAAGTACTGCTTTTATATAGTTGTTTTAGTTTTAGAATATTGCATTAAGTGGTAGTTTTTTGCATCATTTTTGAAAATTTATTATGTTTTATACAATTAAGAAATATAACAATTAAAATATATATAATAGAAATAATAATAAAAATATCAATAATATACGCATAATATAATAATAGTATTGAACTCACCTGGATCAAAGTCTTAGTGGATGTTCGGTTTTTTAGCTCTTGATATAAAACATCCCACTGGATTCTTGGGTTTTTAGATAAACAGCAGCTGTTGATATGGAACAAAACAAAGGCCATTTTGAGGGCGGTCTCGTATAGAGACTATTGAACAACCTGAGTACAGTCATAAGCCAACACACTACTGAGCTGCTCGTTTCTTAAGGAAATTGACTGTGATAGTTGTTGCCCTTGGCTTGGCCGTGGCTCAGGTTTTCAGGGTACTATAGTTGTTTGTCGAGCCTAATCTAACTTTGTTACCTAAATAAATGAGAGTGGTCTCGTAAAGAAACCAGGAACAGCCTGGATACGGTCTTGGCCAACACACTACGGAACTGCTCGCTTCTTAAGGAAACTTACTGTGATCGTTGTTGCTCTTAGCTTGGCCGTGGCATGTTAATAGTTGGGTTTTTTTGGTAAATTATAGCAGCTTATGTGCTATATTTTTCAAAACTAAAGACAGCTATCATCGTAACAAATCGTTCGTTGACTTAGGTTTTTATGTAAATAGGGGCGGGTAGGGAAAAAACAAGAGTCCTAGTAGTTGAGCTTAACTTTGGTATATCAATGAGGGGTTCTCCTGTTGAGACTATAGGAACAACCTGAGTACGGCCAAAAGCCATCACACTGCTCTAAGCTGCTCGTTTCTTTTTAATAAAGACACTTGCTATAAGAGCTGTTGCTTTGGCTTGTCCGTGGCTCAGGAAAGGACTAAGTAAGAGCTATTTTCAGTAGTAGTTTTTGTTTATTGCTTAATTATATGTAAATAAGGGCAGTCTTAAAAACAAACTAAGAACAGCCTCAGTACGGTCTTAAGCCACCACACTGCTTGTCTGCTTGTTTCTTTTTGAAAAGAAACTTGCTGCGAAAGCTGTTGCTTTGGCTTGGCCGTGGCGTGTTAATAGCTTAGTTTTTCTAATTTCCTAAAATGGGTTCTAAGCTTATTCTTCGAAAACAAAAGAGGAAAATTTGTTTCATACATTAATGATTTTATAGTCAGATTCAGGGACAGGGACAGGGTGGGTACTAAAGATAATATAAGAAATAAAACAATGTAGGTACATATTAAAAAAGGGTGTCCAAAAATGAATTCAAGATTTTAGTTTTATGCCATTTCTACAGTATAGTGTGGTTAAGCCATTAAAAAAACAATGATTTGACAGCTGACAGTATGGGGCTAGCAAAAATGGAATATTGCACGAGATATCAGCGTGTTCCCACTATGGAACAAAATTTCAAAAATAATGAGTTTTATTTAACTTCATCAATTGTGGCTCATAACAACAAAAGCTAAATGGCTATATCAAGCATTCCGCAAACACAACTGCGGATTTTATTTATCTGGCTCACCAACATACTGGCCATTTGATACTAACAAAATACCAGACCTTATAGACTTTTTCGTAGTTAAGGGTATTAAACAAAATTATGATCACGATTTATCGTCAGATCATACTCTAGTAATATTATCACTGAACGAAGCAGAAAAAATAGAAAAGAGTAATCCTAGGCTCATGAATAAAAGAACAAACTAGAATGAATTCAGAGATAAACTTGAAAGTTTTATAAACCTTAGATCCCCTAATGCAACAATTTATTGCTGATGTGCAACAGGCTGTAGAAGAAATTACTCCAACAATTTCGAACTCAAGAGAAAAACAAATAAAATATCCTGTTGAAATAAGGGAACTGATATTGGAGAAAAGAAGAGCTCGAAGAAAATGGCAAGCTACGCGATTTCCAGGTGATAAGGCAGTTAATAACCGTATTAACAACGAACTAAAGAAAAGAATCTGTGAATTTAAAAGTAATTCACTTAGTAGATTCCTGAATAGTCTGACAGCGGATGCTTCTAGGGAATACTCCTTATGGTAAGCAGCTAAGCGCCTAAAAAGAACACAGACACAAAACCCGCCAATAAAATCTTAAGATGGTAAATGGATAGGAAACCCGAAACGAAAGGCTGATCTCTTTGCTGAACATGTTGCGAATGTTTTTAAGCCATTCCCAGCAAGCACAGTTTGTTGATAGAAACGTAGAATGTGAAACATAAGTTGTCTAGCAAAAAATCACCAGGGTACGATCTAATAACTGCTCCGGTTTTGAAAGAAATGCCTTTAATAGCCTTCCTTCAATTTATAATAAATGCATGCCTTAAACTAAGATATGTGCCACATCATTGGAAAATTGCAGAAGTCATTGTTATACCTAAACAAGGTAAGCCACCAACAGAAGTAACATCTTACAGACCTATATCGCTTATACCAATCATGGTAAGTCTTAGAAAAATTGCTCCTGAGAAGACTAAGCAAAATAATAGAAGAAAGAAGACTAACTCCGAGCCATCAGTTTGGATGTAGAAATAAACATTCCACGATAGACCAAGTGCATAGGATTACGCATACTGTGGAAAAGGCACTTGAAGAAAAACAAGTATGCTCGGCTATATTCTTAGATGTTGCTCAAGCCTTTGACAAGGTTTGGCACTTGGGACTTGAGTACAAACTGCATAGGAATCTTCCCAGGCATTATTACGAAATACTGAAATCCTACGTTACGAACTCTGACTGTTTAGAGTACGGTACGACCAAAATTACTCGGAACTAAAAAAAATTGAAGCCGGTGTACCACAAGGAAGTGTCCTAGGACGAACCCTGTATCTGTTATATACAAGGGATATTCCAGTGGACATCAACGCTATCAAGGCCACCTTTGCTGATGATACTGCAATGTTGGTGCCAGATAAATCCGTTACGAAGGCTACACAAAAACTGCTAAATGCAGTCGATAAAGTTAGTGATTAGACGCAAAAATGGCGAATCAAACTAAATAAAAAAAAATCGATGCATATAAACTTTAGAAACAAAAAAATAAACAATGTTCCAATTCTTATAAACAGTACAACAGTACCTTACTCCAATACTGCCAAATATCTTGGAATGACTTTGGAAGCAAAGCTTAATGTTAAGAGCACATCAAAAAGAAAAGAGAAGAACTAAACTTGAAGTACAGAAATTGTATGTTCCTCAAATAAGCAGAACAAGGTGAGCAGAAAATATATTTTGTGATGGCATTATGAAGCGCTTATTAAATGCCCAACAATTAAATTTAATGCTCAAGTACTTTTGTTAAAAATCGATATTTCCTAAAATGGTAAAGACATAAGGTACGAAAATTGGGTTTGGAGCTATATTTATGCGCTATTTAAATACTCTTTAAATAAAAGAAAAATGAAAAAAACTTATTTTTTAGAAAAAAAAAAAATACATTAAAAAATTACATTTTGAAAAAAAATTAAATAGATTTTATATGTTTCGACTAAAATTATTAAAAGCTCCCCTAAATGCAATTGAATGCTCCAATTTTGAAACCGTTTTCGAAGATCTGCTGCAAAAATAAAATAATTCATACCTGGCCATGTTCTGCTAACTTAAAATCGCGTTTTCTCAAAAACTTCAAACTTTTTCGTCTCAAATCTCTTTGATTAGTTAAATGCTCCCCTAAATGTAATTTAAAGCGCAATTTTGAAGGAATTTTCGAAGATATCAAGCAAAAAAAAAAATTCAATTTCCCACACTTCACCCAGTTCTGCTTACTTAAAACATGATAGGAAATTTTAACCATTTCAGGAAATTGATCTGCTAACTTTAAATCAAGTTAGCAGAATATCGATTTTTACCAAAAGTACTTGAGCAATAAATTTAATCGTTGGGCATTTAATAAGCGCTTTATAATGCCATCACAAAATATATGTTCTGCTCACCTTGCTCTGCTAACTTGAGCGACATGAAAACCTGGGGTGCATGAGAGTGAATTCAGTAGCACAATGCATCGAACACAGTGCAAATAAACTGGGGTGAAAAAGTGTAACATTAAATGCCTGAGTGCGAGTTATACTGTGACCTTGAAAAAACTTCGAGAATTAATTAAAAGAAAGTTGACACTTTATCACGACCTTGCGGGTTGGGTACAAAATATTGGAACATCAAATTTCGCAAAAAAAAAAGTTCTACTTTTATAATCTCGTGGTTAATAGAATCGCTTTAAACAAATCCTAACTTTTGCAAAAGATTAACAAATTGAGTGCCGGTCACATTATAATTTGTTAACAGTTACTGTTATATTATTTGCAGAGAACAGCATACAAATTGTGTGTCCCGTTATTCATTTAATTTCTGTATGGATTTATTTTTTTTTTTTTATTATTATTAATAAAAATAAAATTTTAGTTTAATTTTGTTTTGACGACTTAATAGGGGGAGTGCCACTGTCAGATTTAATACTTAAGTATGTGTGAATTCGGTTGCTTTGAACGAGATTGTAAGAGATCCAAATACAAATGCGAAATTGTTCCTACAGGATTACTAATTTGAGAGATTTCATTTCGCAAAATGCGAGAATCAGTTATTCGAGATTTTGGTTTGAGAAATTTTGTACCACTCCCGGCTTTTCTGATGGTATGAGTATGGAAAAGTGCTGGCAAATACCCCACAAATGATGCCAAAAACCGCAGCTGACATTGAAAAACTCAAACATTGATTCAAAATCTTAGGGCCAACCAATTTCGAAAACAGGTTGATCATTTTTGACCGATGACAATTTAGAGATAGTGAATCCGTTTTTTGATCTTAAGATGACTGTTCGAGGAAATCAGCCATTAGGACTACATGCAAAAATTCAAATTTGTATATTGTACCTACATACCTAAATATGCATGTATATAATTGAAATGTGAGAACTGCTATTTTTTTTTATATATATTGCTTCAATAGTTCTAATAATAATATGAAAATGAAATTGTCTTCCATTGTTTGTTGATTTGTTAAATACTTTTTAACTCGATGTGTTCCTTTGTGTATAACGCACATTGATTTTTGCATTAACTTGGCCATGCCTGATATGACATTAACGATTATGACATAACGGGTAAGTCCTTAACATGACTTTTTTCCTTGATACTGTGTTTAATGTCTTGAGAAGAAAGTTCATATTCTTCCAACAGAAACACACGTAGTTTCATATATGTATACGAAAAATCTTTAAATGCAGATTGTGAAGTTTTAGCAAGCGAGAAAGAAACTAATAATTGTGCGTACGTGTAGCCAATATACTTACAAACTCGTATATGAGCTTAGAACTTAGAATTGGAAGCACAGTATGTTATTCATATAAGGTTTAGGTACTTAATTCTCAACACAAATACTAGAGCAAAGAGTGTGAGTTTTTAACTTGTCGAAAAGATTCAGTTATTATTTCAATAAGCTCTTCTACTGAACTTTTTCATTTTTGTGTTATGAGGATTAGGGTGGAAAAGTGACTGGGTAAATTGTTTTTTAGTGTTATTTTTGTTGATGTTTCTTTTCATTTGGTCTTTTGGAGAAGTCATAAAAGTTTTTGCTAGTAATATGCCCCGGGTGGTCCTGGAAACCATTATGTTTTTGCAAAAGAATGATGTTCTTATCAAGAACATTGAAATCTGCTGTCCAGTACTTACTGATGGGAAGCCCACAAGCGAACAACTAGGGAGAATTTAATACCATAGGTATAATAAATTCAACATGTTGTTTTTTGTTTACAGAAATATAAAATTATTTCATGCGATGCAGGTATCTACTACTTAGTTTCTGGGAAAAATTCAGAGTTTTGTATCAGAACATAGTTTTTTTGCATAACTACGTATACCATACTGCTACTGATAGTTATTATTCATATGTACCTACATATGATGTATGTATGCAAGGTGTAAGTATCTGTTTTGTTCAAGTGGCTACACTTGTTTATGAAATATGCGGCATTTAACAACCAAATGTTTTCATTTCAAAATTCATATTTTTTAATTTTCATACATTTTTTCAAGCTACATACATTCCTCTGCTTTTTCTTCAAAGCATTTGAAAGTTTTGCGCTTGAAACGTATTTGTTATTTTGAAGCAAGTAGTCATGGGCATTTATTTCCATTAACATTATTTGCTCATTATGGACCATTTAATCATGGAAATACTTTTTCGGGAGTTGATCTTTTTGATAGCTGTCACTTGATTTATGCTCAGTTGGGTTTGCCATTTCATAATGAATAGACTTAACACTTAAATCTGATTTACAATGCGACGAGGAAACCAGACGTGAATGTGACGAGTTCTCGTCGTTTATGTCAAACAACTTTCAAACAACGATAGCTTACGAAGGTATACACAATGCAGCGTTTCTCGCCGTCACGCCAAGGATTCGAAAAATTGAAAAAAGACGCGACATGACGACGATTTTCTTTGTTGACAAGTAATTTACATAATGGAAACAAAATTTACAAGAAAAAATACGAAAAATTGAGATTAGTAGATAAAGCAATTGATAGTCTGTTGTTTGGAATATTTTTATTAAAATTTTTTGATATTTTCTTACAGAAAATTAGTTCTCGTCGTTAAAAATCCCGCCACATTGTGAATTGGGAAACGATTTTATAACTAGAAAAAAAGACAGAGTTTCAGGTCACGCTCTCGTTTCGTTTCCTCGTCGCATCAGGCTTTACTCTTGAACAACGTTTGCAAATCGTGCAAATTTATTACCAAAATAATGGTTCGGTTCGGGCGACGCATCGCGAAACAATCCATTTATTGAAAAAAAACTTTTGGTGAGGCGAAGAATATTCTCTTCCAAAGCGTCAATCGTCTCGGGTTTATCTGCGTAGACAAGTGACTTCAGATAACCCCACAACGTGAGGTTATGCGCTCACCAAAAGTTTCCTTCAATTAATTGATTGTTAAGCTATAAATCGCGGGAGCCGAACCGACCGAAAAATCCCCAAAAATGGGTTACACCACTTTTGGGCTCACAGCTTCAAATATGTCACTCAAATAGTTCATTTTCACATTTATGTTATTTTTTTGTGAGTTTTGGATTCCTGCCAAAAAAAAATTTCGAGATAACATCACATTACGATGATAGAGAATACCAAAAAAGTGGGTGGGATAATTCTTTCCGCCTGTCTGTCTGCCTTTCTGTATCTGGATATCTGGAAAGCCCAAAACACTGAAGCGGTTTGCTTCAAATTTTGAACTTAAGCGTTTTTTGCGATTGCCCAAAGGGTAAATTGACATTTTAAATTGAAATTGCAGTATAAGTACTTGCCAAAGAACCGTTAAGGAAAAGTTTATTTATCTCAAAAACAGCTCTAACCGTTTTGATTTAAAAAAATGCGAGTATTATTGTAGCTAGAGTGTACTTTTTGATAAAAAAATAACAAAAACTTTTTTTAAAGGTACTTGTTTTATAACGGTTTTTTGTTTAAAATTTTTTCATTAACGGTTTAACCGACTAAAATCAAATTTTTGTGTCTTTTTTTTAGACGTTTCGTTTTCAAAAAGAAATAAAAAGCATTTAATTAAATGCTATGGCCAAGAATTTAGCTTTATTATAAAGATAAGGGTTTGCCTTTGTGTCTTAAAAATAATTTCGGGCAAGTGGCCAAAATGGCTGGCTCGGATAAATTCCAGTTGAGAAGCCCAATTTTTGACCACTTTTTGCAGCTGTTCGGGCCGTATGTCAGTCATAATGCGCCAAATATTCTCTTGCAAGGTGTCAACCGTCCCGGTTTTATATGCGTAGACAGGCAACTTCACATAACCTCACAAATAATAGTCCAGCGGTGTTAAATCGAACGATCTTGGAGGCCATGCCACAGGCCCACGACGCGAGATAGTGCGCCCACTGAAAGTGAGCGCGTTGTCTTTCAAACCGAACCATTATTTTGGTAATAAATTCGCACGATTTGAAAACGCTGTTCTGGAGTAGGTAAGTCTTTTTATTATGAAATGGCAGCCCAAATGAGCATAAATCAGGTGACATCTGTCAAGAAGATCAACTCCGAAAAAGTATTTGCCAGATTGAACCATACGTCTAAAAAAAAACACCCTTTAAATACTCAAAATTAAAAAATGTAACAAAATTTTGTATAAAAGAAATTAATTTTTAAGAAAACCGCTCCAACGATTTTAAATTTCTTTTGCATATATTCATATTTTTTCATGTAATCAAACGGCATAAACTTGCTTTCGAGCTCAAATTATTCAACGGGTTGAACAACGAATAAAATGATTTTTATTACTTTTTCTATCATAACTTGAATTTTTTAAAAGTTCTTAAGTTCCAAACAACTTGAAAATAAGCGCTAGTTACGAGCAATCCAGTCGTGCATTTTATTTATTCAGGATATTTGACATTTTGTTATTTTTAAAATTGAAATTCAAAAGTAAACTAAAAGGTTTTAGTAAATATTCGAAATCGTAACAGTCGAATCTAGTATGACAAACAATTAGCCCTGTCGTCAAACATCGATAAAAATTAAACTCCTTTTGATATTGGTGAGGCCGCAGATTTTTATTTTAAGGACTTTGAAGACGATCGAACATGGTTCGAGTTGATTTTACATGTCTGCGGGCTGGCTTGAGTACCAATTATTTGGTGTCACTAAATAAACATATTAATTTAATATTTTTAAAATTAAAATAATATAAAATATACAACAAAAAAATAAAATACATGCAACAGTGAAGCATGTTCGAGCTCAGATGTTCAGTTTTCTTCTTCTGTCCCCATAAATTTCAAAATCAAAAATTATTTCAGTTCAAACTTTCACCGGAAAATTAAAAAAAAAAATTTCCGAAAAAAAAATAAAACATCAATTTTTTTTAAATTTCCGCATGAGAGATTTAGAGACTTGTTAACCTGTTGACAGACATCGTCAACAGCCTCCGAATCGGAGGCTTGAAACTAAAAGTTTGTGATGCAACACACAAAATTAAATATTCTAAGAAAAGTTATTGACATTTTAAAACAGACTACCAGTAGTCGAAGGGGCGCATGTACTCTATTGTTAAGGACGATGGTTAACAACTAATTAATGATTCCTCAAAGACAAACGTATTTAAAAAATTTTAAAAGAATTTTAATAAAAAATGTTCATACTCGTACCTCAAAATGATTATAAAATTTATGGCAAAAAACTACCTCCATAAATAATATAACCCTAAATCATGCATACAAAGAGACGCATTTTATTCAAAACTCTAGATTCAAATCAAATAGCAGGAGGTAAAAATCGAATTCAGCCAATCAAATGCCATCTGGAAAATATATTTGAGTTAATTTTACAGACAAATATTAAAATATTGCAAGTAATTAATTAGCGTTCGAGTGAAATTTCGGAAACAGTAAAAAACTTAAATTTTTAACTAGAGCCTTACCATAAATGGGTTGTCAGAGAGAAAACTTTAAATAGGGATTTGTTGGAAATCGTGTATATTTTTAGTTTTACTTTGATTCAATTTACAAATAATTTATAACTTTCGATCCATAAGTGAAAAACTCCAAAAAAAATGATTTTTTGCATTTTTTCCATGTTGTGTCACAAAATTTTAGTCGCAAACCCCAGATTCAAATTCAGCACTCCTAAAAACATATAGCAAGGAAAAAATTCACGCTACCCAAGAAAAACAAAATACGACTTGACTATGTATATTTGGTCAGCGACTAATCAAATTCAAAATATCAAGACGAAATCTTAAAAAAAAAAAACAGTAAAAAACAAATGTGAGATTTTTTTTTGGTGCAAAGAATATATTTATTTTTTCACCTTTTGATGAACCCGCTGGGCCATTTTCAGAACACAATAGAAGCTTAATTTTTTCCGACTAAATAAAGTTTAAGTGTCAATTAAATTTCCAATCAAAATGTAATCATTCTTGAATGTTAACTCCGTTTTATTAACAAAAAAAAACATCCCACCACTATTTAGCAACGTCAACCATTTTTAAAATTGACTTACCTTAATTAACACGCACTTCGTTTTGATTAGAAGGAAATTTCTTGCCAACAAAAAAATACCAAAACGGCGAAAAGTAGATATTTTACCTTTACCTAAGACCTACGAAACGTTGATATTCTCCATAATTGGGAAGTTTATAATAAAATTACCAAATTCAGTGACACGGTGCTGATGCTGGAGTACCTTAACCACAATCGCTTATAATGTAATTGCTATCATTTCCGTCTCGGCCCTCGTTTTTTATTTAATTTTATTTTTCCTACTTTGTTTGGCTTTGACTGACCTGTGCTGACTTTGGTGTTTGGTGGCCGGAACCCCCTCTGGTGGTGATTCTATTAACTTAATTTTATCATTCTTTTATGTTTTTTTATAGGTGTCCTAATATTGGTGCTCCTGTACACCGCAATGGGTTCGATTATTTTCGTAACACTCGAGGGTGAAGTCGATGATAGCAATTCCTTGGAAACTGCTGTGGCCGCATCAAAGCCATATCCCAGGACAGAACTGGCAAATGCTGAAATAAGATCAAGGTGAGTCCTCTATATTCGTTGGTATATCTGAAACTACTATGGCAGGGTACTATGGAACTCCCCCGGTGCTGTTTTCGTCCTTGCTGTATTGTGTATGTCATTAAATTTTATTTTCTTCAATTCGTTGTTGTCGTTATCGTATCCGTCCGCCGTCAACATGAAGGTAGTTGGATGGATACCGTACCGAGTAGAATGAGGACAAACAAACAAAAAAATACTGCTTGCACCGATAAGTAGGAAACCGTCTGTTGCTTTATTCTATTCATCTATCTATCTTTCCATCTATGTGAAGTGGCAAGATTGTCTATGTAGAATTCTTTGTGTATATCCGGATCCGCTTTCGGAATGCCTTGACCAATCACTGTCTGCACTGTTGATTTAAAATTTGTTTTGCACTATTGTTGTTCCTGTGCTGATTCTGATTCTGCTGATGTTATGTTTGCAATGGATGCCTCCATCGTCTGTCGTGTCGGTCCTCTAAAAGTTGCAGTCGACTCCCAGTTCCAGTACAAACGGAAACTATTGTTTGTACTTTCGGAAGGGGGCGATACACCTGTCCTGTCCTGTTCTTGGCAAATATTTTACGTGCTGTTATGGCAGAAAGGAAATTTCTACAAAAGAAAGACAAATACGCACCTTTTTGTGCTGATGTAGATGCTGATTCTTCTATTGCAAGGATTACTGGGTAAACGTTTTTCGTTACCGTTTTATAATGAATTCTTTCCGAATTCTTTCTTTTTCTTAAGCAGGAAATAAACCGTAGAATAGATGTACATTTTTTTTCTTCATTTCCTTCCATCTTTTGCTTTTATGTTCCAAGACTACGAAACTCAAGATTGTGTGCTTTTTACATTTATCCATTTTTTCCCCTTTGCCTTATAGACACACAGTGGAGCAAAGAAAGTAAAAGGTAGACAGAATACTGAAATATATTTTAAAAATAAAATGGAATAGGTTTTGATTGAGGTCAGTTGCAATTTACAAATTGCAAAGACAAATATACTCAAAATCTTGTTGAAACAGTCGTAGTTTTGATTGGGTATGACAGAAGAATTTGGTAGCATCGAAAGATTTATTTTGCCTGAAATTGCCTTCCAAGGCTTTTTTGTAATGAGTATCAAGTTTATTTTTGGAGAAATGGTTCATTCGATGCATACAAATAGAAATCTTAATGTATGTAGCTATGTAGCCTAAACGACCAGTTTCACTCTTAACTTGAAAGCTTTAAATTTGTTTTAGCTTTGAAAAATATGTAGATCTACAAAAATTACCAACAAACTATCATTAACAGTTTTTTTTTTAATTTTGGCATTCTCAGTAATTAAATAACAGATTTTGATAAAATTGCTTGAACAAGCTAAAAATATGTAGGCTGAATTTTGCAAACTCATTTAAAAATGTATAAATAAAACATAATTTATGGTGGGTCACTACCTGAACAGAATAGAGTGCTTCAACTGGAGCTGCAGCTGCAACTGGATTTGCTATCAAAAAATGCTCTTCGTGATTTTTTTTACTCGCCCCCAATGTACTGTATAGATTTCTGACATTTTTGGCATTCGAAGTCAGCTGTGCGAATTTAATTCAACACAAAAATAAAAATTAGAACAAAAATTAAAGTCTTTATCAGAGATTTAAAAGAGTTTGAAACTCTATTCAACCCCCATGTAAACACTTGGTTGCGCTCACAATTTTGAAATGTCAAAAATGTTGCATGCAAAAGTTAAAAGTTGGCCAACTTGTCCAACAGCGCCTGCAGCTCCGTCTGCAGCTGCGTCGTGTTCTGTTCGTATCATTGAATGTGTGTGTATTCAACATTTTGACAGCTATTCCAGTTGCAGCTCCGTCTCCATTCTGTTCAGGCACTCAATTTTGACTGCTTGTTTTTATGGTGGCGTTTATTTAGCCTTCAAATGATAAAACTATATTATCACATTGGATTTTTTCTTGTGAACAAAATGCGCACCCATTTGAAGAATTAAATGATTGTTTTCTCGCAGTCGACTATTCAACATTTGATGACCTAATTCAGGTTGACCACTTCAGCCAAAACAGAAACCCATACGTCAAAAAAACGCATGATTTTCAGAAAATACCGCCATTGTCCATGGCAGAATGCAGGAGAACCGGGGTCGAAGCAGTCCATTTAATGAGTTCAGTCTAACGATCGATTATATACAATTTCTTTAGGGCTAAAGTGCAGTGTCATTGAAAATTGGATCTCTTTGAATCCATCCAACCGTGCGAAGCCATAGTGCACATTTAAACCATGTAATCTTGCATAAATATGTACCTAATGGTATGCATGCAGCTTTTAAATCAAAAAAGAATTTCCTTAGTGCCATTCATTCAGCTTCTTTTATCCCGTTTCAATATCTACCACCCTTATTGGAAAAAGCTTTACTATTTGAAAAAAAGGCGTAGTGGCTTTAGGCCTGCAAGACTATATTCATTCTTATAATACTCCATTAGAATGTTACAAAATTTGGGCCGTTCCTTACATTTTAAGTAGGACAAGGTTTTTTCTCTTGATATGTAGGGAGGGGGGGGGGGAATTCAGTGTGAGTATAAGCAACCCTGTTCTAACATTTTTCTGGAAAAAGTTTTTATGGCAAAAAAATAAACAAATTCAATTTTATAAGAAAAAAAGTTTTCTTATAAAACTAACAATTTTAAAGATATCCTTTTCCACCCCCTTTTTCAAGATAGTGGCTAAATAGTGGGTCTTTCAGCCCCCAAAATTCACATTGAGTACATTTTCTCATCCAAAATCCAAGGTCAATGTGACATAACAATCGACTATAACCTCTCTTCGTGGTCTTTTGGATATATGAGTTCTATTCTAGGCATGTTGTGTAGGAAAAAAATACAAGTAAGTCTCAACACTTTTTTTGAGTAAATATGTACCACTGGGGTTGAACGTGAACCCCTAACCCAATAAATCACCTACATCTTACTGAAGGAGTTATGCCTATCGGCCGACAATTTAGTATAACCACTTTTAGTTTTCAAAGAATTTTTAAGTAATATATTTACAAAGTGGGACAAAAGTGATATCATAATCTAAAATCTTTTTTGCAAATAGCGTCAAATGCCATTAAGTTTTGACATTTATATTGTTGAAGAAGAAACTATTTAAAAATCACACTGCATCAAAAAATTACAAAAATGTGTATCGTCATACATCAGAAGGTAGGCCGAAGGCGCCATGACCGATTTTATTTTTACAACATAATATTATCTATTTTTAACTTTGAAATAAATAGGAAATGACAGCCATAGCACAATCGACATGAATGACACCATTTTTCGGAAGAAGTGCATAGGTAACTTGGTATCACTTACAAACAGTAAAATTTCAAATTGTGAATTCCCTTAACATGCAGTCGACTAGCACTGGAAGAAGACTTTGATAGAATATTTCGAATGTTTACTACTTGTTGTAAGGTAACTTGGCATCACTTTTAAACAGTTAAATTTTCAATCAAGAAAGCCCCTCAAATGCAATCAACTGGCATTGGAATGCGATAAAACAAGAAAAAATACGAGTACTATAACGTTATGAATATGATCTGTAACCCTCAAGACTTCCAACAACTTATTGTGCCAGCATTATTTCGTTTAGCTCTACAGAAAAATAACAACAATTCCTCCATTTCATCAACAATAATTATAATATTAATCCTATGGGCAAGGAGTCTCAAAGTTTTAGTGTAGGTATACAAATAATGCCAGGACGATTTCAGAATATCTTTCATGTCATCTCTGATGTTTGTTGATTTAATTCTAATTTTGAAACTATTTTGGCCCAGTGTGCATCCTTATCGACATCTTGGTTATTATGTCTTGCACACGGAAAGCTATAAAAATGAATATTTAAGAAAAACTTGGTACCTACTTAGGTATATCTCCACTCCTGAAATAAACTGCTGATTTTTACCTTTTCACCTTTGATTCGAATAAGCGCGAAGCAGCAAAGAAGTACCTAGCGATAAAAGTTTGCTTTCAACAAAATTAAAAAATATTTTTTATTTTCGTTGCAGGACCGTCGATCGACTGTGGTCAATTACTGAAGATTTGAACATTTTGTATAAGGAAAATTGGACGCGATTGGCTGCCCAAGAAGTGCAACATTTTCAGGTAAGTTAACTTGGGAATTGCCCTCATTGCAAAAAAACCTTACCGTGGGTCGGTCGTCGCGAACTTACCAAAGATGAAAGCTGCCAATTCAGCAGCACATTGTATGGAAATTGCTAACTCGAGGGTAAAAGGTTGGGCGTCGGCAATAAGGTGTTTTGTTTGCAGTTTGGCAGAGCCAATGTTGTTTTTTTTTCTTCTTTTAACGAGGCAAGTCGAGTTGGCTGTGTTTATCTTTCTTCTCTGGCCCTGGTACCACTTTGATTGTTCTCTGGGGGTTGAAAGTTGCGATGGTAGTAAATCAATGTTTATTGGAAAACCGCACGTTGACCAGCCAGAGAAGCACTTCAATGGGCTATGATGTAGAAAACTCTTTGAAGCGTGTAACACGTACTAATACTACATTGGGATGAGATTGTATGCATGTTGGGTGACTTGAAGGCATTTCAATGTAGGTGTATGTAAGCTATTGTTGAAAAAGAACGTGCAAGTCATGTTGGCCAATGATCTGGGTATAACAATTTATGGCCAACACAGTCGATGTCTGTACAGATAAATCCTTTCAAAATTATATAAAAAAAGAAGTTTGGTTTGTAAAATTTTTAGAGCATTTTTGCTACAACGAAGTGCATGTAAAACAAAGGACGCAATGGGTGGTCTTAAATTCAAAGTTCAGACAAGTACGTATGCGTATGTTAAAATTGCCTGCCGTTAGGCAAAAACTCATCTCGTTAGACTCATTCATATCGTACAGACAATAAACTAATATATTTTTTGAGTAAAAAGTCACATAGAGTACTTTTGTCTATGAAAGATAAAAGCATGTATGTATGTACGTATATACTCGTACATCAAACTACTATAATATGAAAAGTTGTTGCTGAAAATAAAGTAACTCATTTAAAATGGTTTATCGACTACAATGAAGAGTTTACAAGGAAAAGTTAAGGTCATACAGGATACCGCAAATACTAACTCGAGTGCTATATTTTTTTTCTAAAACTCACATTATGTCAGATTTTGATGAAAAGGGATGAAACTGCGAAAAGGTTCGTAAGCTAATTAAATAAAAGTTTTTTACAGTTTTGAAATTTGATGCTGACATGTTGGCAACCTGCAATTTTAAATTAAATTATTGTTTAATATGATTAAAAACGGTATGGACAGATTGTTTTTGGAACCTTTATATTGCAATTATCGTGTCTATCGTGTCAGCTGCATGAAGGTGCTGACATACAAATTTTGCGGCATTGTGTTTGAATATTTTACTAGATGGAAACTAAGGATATAGTATTTTTCTCTGAAAATTGGGATAAGATAAATACGTAAAGATTATTCAAAACGATAAATCATCTGAAAAAATTTAATTTCCACATTCAAACTTCTGGCTGATAAGAAGAACATTATTACAAGAAGTTGGAACTTTGACAATGATTCAAATTGAGTTTCACGTAAGAAAAAAATTAAAACATATTTACGGACGGTAAAATGCATTCAAAAAGACAGCCGCTCATTCCATTTCCTTCTTATTTATAGAACATGTTAGAATTCAAACCGATATATAATCAAGCCATAGATTTTGCGGCCTTGAGGACTGGAAAGCACTCTGAACATTGTCACTCAGAAGATGCTTGGCCTCACCTTTCATTCGTGTTAGACCTTTCCGTGAATTCCGAAACATGATTCGCCTATGGTGGCTGTTCTGATATTCTATCGTAATGAATCCGTACGGATTGAAAACGTCGGACAAAAAGATGCCGGAATTGAAAATGACAAAAAACGGCTGATTGGGGATGCATTCGTTTTGCAGAACATCTATGATTCAAAGACACCCGGAAACGTTTTTAACTGGGGTTTCTTTTTGTTTTCTGTTTTCAATCCACACGGATTCAATTCGATCGAATATCAGAACAGCCGTGTTCGTGTGGTTTATGATTTGGTTTTGAGATATCTGCTAGGGTTACTGAGGTAAGAAATCTATATGCAATGTAGTCTTTTTGAATGTTGTCTATCTAGGTCATCAGTTACGGTACTGCGACCGCAATGTTCTAATTCAAATTACCTACACTTTTCTAGTCGTACCTTCAGAATATTTGGCAGTCATCTTCTTTGTAAAAACGTAGAGTAGGGATTTAAAAAAGAATATTTTTAGGAATGCGGTCAATGTAATTTAAATGGCAGTATTTGTACCATACACTCTAGTTCTGAATTAAAGTCATGGTTTTTAATTTTGTTGCCTTATTAAGGGTTGGCCACAAAATAATCAAAATTGGCCTTGTTACGGCTGTTAGAAGGAAGAAAATATCGAGTCATCATCAACTGTGAACAGAGTAATTAAGAGAGACTGAATCAACTAGTTGGTTATGCTTAACTCACTGGTCTTTCAACAAAATGCCGTCCAAATGCCAATTTTAAAGTGTTGCTTGAGAGTGTTGGTGAAAGTTCAGGAACATTACTGCAGTGATCATGTCAATAAGCTCTCTCTCTCTCTCTTTTAAGCGTATATTCACGGAAGTATTACATTTTCATTCTCACAAAATTCAATTAATACAAAAACTGAAGTCTTGTGCTTGTGACCAGCAAATAGAGTTTGTTTAATAGATTTATTGAACACCGATAAGAACAAGTAGGAAATTTAACGCTGCATCATAGAAATTTATATTCAAATTTGTACAAAATGGTCAAGGAGTGAGTATTTATGCCAGCAAAACAAGAGGAGGCCATTTGTTACCTGTGCTATACTTTATGGTTCAAAATAAACAAAATTATTAATTTTAGGAAAACCCAAATCTTGTGCAAATTTTTGGACACCCCTTTGCGAGAAATATGTATAAAAATAAGAATAAATTAACAAACTTACGTTCAAAGAAAAATTAATTTTGACTGCACTCACCTGAAATAAGAATAAAAAATGTATTAATATTTTATCTTTTACAATTATTTTTTAATAAATTATAATTATAAAGAACAGCTATCCAAATATTTGAAACAGAATAAAACTACGTTTTCATAAGGCCAAATTAGGTAATTTCGTTCAAAATTACCAAATTCGATACGAAATCATATCATTCCCCATACAAATTCAGATTTACAAATAAGATAACTTCAATCAAATTTTCACGAATTAGGTTGTAAATTAAGTCAAAACCTATTGAAAATACCCAATTGGCCACAGTTTGAAGAGCTCTGAAAAGGTTTTGTATGAAAATGTCAAAGCTGAATGGATGTAGAAACAAAAAAGCAAAAACACTGCTTAACAGCCAGTTTAATTTCAAAAACGAAATTAGCTGTCAAACGAATTTACCAAATTACATGAAAACACTTTCTCTATGATTTGTGAAACTACCTCATTTCGGCTTCAATGAAAAACTAGTATAACACATGGTGTTTACGTCCGAATATTTAGGGCCAGTTTCAAAGATTGTGGATAAAGTCTCGGATAGCGTACCCGGAACACATTTGCCACATAAACTTCAACTTTTGGTTTCAAATGTCCCAGATATTCAGATAAATTCTCGCATAGCATATCCACAAGTTCAATTGTCTGTCCTCAAACTGTTAATTTATCCCCCGGTTACTTCGTCCTAGATTTTGATGATGAACGGCAACATTTGAAACTGCTTGGGGCCAGTTTTTCAGTTCAGTTGAAAACAAATTAACCCCGGGTTAACTCAGAAACAGTTTTTCAGTTGCGGACTAACTTTATCTTTCAGTTTTCAAAAATCTAGGGCCATCGATGTATGGCACTATGGATGTCACCCTTGACGCATGAAAAAGAGATGGTACCATAACGGAATTGAAATCAAGATGGCGCCACAACTGAAAAGGCACTCAATTTGGTCCCTGAGTTAACTCACCAAAGTAAGTGAGCTAACTCGGAGTTAACGTTAAATGAAAACATTTTTCTGGAATTAGCTCAGGTTTAACCCCGAGACTAGGATGATCTCGCACTGAAAAACTGGCCCTTAGAGTCACAAATCACCAGTTCTTTTCTTCAATAAGGTCGGACCAGAAATGAAGCTGAAATGCGGGATCCTATACAAAAATTAGATTGTGTATGTATAAGTGTGGTATAGATACCAACTAATTTGAATGACATTCGCGTCATGCTTGACCAATCCTGTAGTATAAATATGTGGTTACATACGACACCCAGCGAGGAAGAAACCCTCGGTCTGATTTCCTTGTATATATTTTCGTTATTCAGAGGTTTAACCTATTTTGTTCTCATTTTATTACTATTTATTCAATTTGGTAAGACCAATGAGCAGTAAACAGATAAAAGTGCACGTGACTTAAGGTCACAAAGGCTCAAATTGTAGCCAGGAAAATGTTTCCAATCCGATGATTCAATTTTGTGAAAAACATAAAACATGAGAAAATATGTTTTGCTTATTATTTTATTTAAAAAATGTACATAACTATAAAATATTAAAAAAAAAAAAAACAGTTAGTGAAATATATCTCAGGAATTCTGAAAATAGACCATATTTTATAAAAATAGAATTTATTTACTGCGAGGGTTTTTTTTTGTCGCTGGGTGTACTTGTAACATCGTGAGTAAAAAATGCTCTCAAACGAGCATCAAAAAGTTCATTGCTACATAATAGAGAAGAAGAAGAATAGACAAGAATGCCTCAATAATCGGCTAAAACGGCAGTAAAAACATATTCCAATCCTTCACCATAAGATAATCTACATCAAGCTTCTTCAAAATCACAAGTTAACGTTATTTTTTTTATTTTAAATTAAATAATTCTTTCCAAGGGAATACTTTTTATGATTGACAGTATGATGCTGCCTGCTATACGATAGTGTTCAAATTCGAAGTTCTGTTGTTTATTTTCACTTGACAGACATCAAGAATATAGTCTGAAGGTAAATACTCTACATAATGCCACATCGTTTTTGAATCTTACTCAATATTGTTATTACCTAAGTTTGTTTATAAAATTACATTATTGAAATCCAAAAATATTAATTTATTACCAAGTGCTTTCCAAACAAACAACTTGCTCAACACAAATTTTAATTGACATAGTCATTAAAATATAAAACAATAAACTCAATAAACGAGAAAAAATTTCATTTCATGAAATCTCATACTCTCTCTAATCCTACCACAACATCTCCCTTATCTGCCGTCAAAGTCATTTAAACATTTTTGAACTGAACTCTATAAATTTATCGTTCAGTGTAGAAGAAAAAGGATTTTATCTATGAAGCTTACTTTGAATAATAAACGTAAATTTCGTTGTGGTTTCCCCAAAGAAATTAATCTCTATTCATGTCAGAAACTTTTCAAAACTTCGTGTTCTCATTCTCCAGCAAAACAAGACAAAGAAAAAGCCAAATGCTTTAGTTCCTCGTCGTCATCTAATGCTTTCTTAGAAACAACGATTAATATCTAATGCAATTACTTGAAGAATTTCTATGAAACTCCTTGATTTTGATTGAATGAACTCACAATTAAAAGAAGATTAAAAATCGAAAATGAGACATTCGTCAGTCTGACAACGTATTTATATTTTCGTCTTTCTTGAATCATCAGCACTGTGTAACCACTTTTTTTTGTCATCTTTTTTGAATGACAATGAAAAAAGAAACATTAAATGTATTTAAAAAATCTTCACCTTTATTTTTCAGGACACTCTGCTCCGTGCTGTGCGTCAATCAAAAGTGCAACAACCCGGTGTCCAATTGATGCTGCCTACCGGACACAAATGGTCCTACGCTTCAGCATTTCTCTACTCACTCACTCTGATAACAACCATCGGTAAGTATTGATTCCAATCAGTGTTTTTATATTGTTATTTTGCTATCGTCCTTAAAAATACCATCTAACTCAGCAAAGATTTGCTATACTCTCATATCCTTTAAGGAAAATGCCACAAATATTGATTTTTATGGCCGAAATCCCAAATTTCGTCAAATCTCAATTTTTCGATTTTGTTATTTTTAATCACATAACAACTTCCTGGAGTCAGTCCAATAATTTCCGATCCTTCCTGAAAAAAACCTAAGCCCTTTTGCGTTCCCTCGTGTACTTTTTGTCTTCATCAATTCCATTAACAGTACACTCTCCCTGATTTTGAGTATACTATGCCTACCGACTCCCAGAAGGCCAGAGGAAGATGTGGAGGAGAAGTCCTCGGGTTTATTTTTATTTGGATTTTTTTATAGGACTTTTAACAGAGGCATAGCTGGATTTATATTCATTGTACAAAGAAGTACATTGAAGAAAAGGGCCCAATCTTGTTCAAAAATTTCATCAAGGGTTCAAATTATGTATGATATGGACGAACGAAAAGTTTACTCTCAATTTTATCATGAAAGCTTTTTTCTTTTATGATTACTTGCTTTGAGAACTGTATATGTATGTATTCGCCTATATTAATAATCGGCGGATAACAACGTGCTAGCGTTTATATATTTGTTAACTTGTAATTCTTAGTAACAAATGAGTAATATTCTGCGCCGTGTGTTAACGTACAGATTACTTTAGCGCGCCAAATTCCGCGTAATGAATGGATAACTTATTAATACATACACGCACACGTGTGATAGGACCAACTACCAGTATACACTTCGCAAAGCAGTGCATGCATGTGAAAATCCCCTCAATTTGACGAAGTGGTGAATTTGGTGAAGTGATAAATACTGGAAAGATATCACATCTTTTTGAATAAGAAAAGCTATCAAACGGACAAGTTAGTCAATCCCAGTCAACACACGTGCCAGTCAACACGTGTGTTAGGGACCGGATACCAGTTTTTTTTATTAATACTGCTGATTATGTATAAGGATATGGCAATTATGAGAGTAAATTCAATGTTTAAATTAGGTTAAAACCAGTCTTTTAAAGTCTGAAAAATGCTATCCGAATTCTTGATGAGATATGAATATATGGACCAAAAGGAAATTTTGAAATCGTTGCAGGTTGTTTTTAATAATTATTTTTTAAAATTGAATAAAATTCTTAGAACATTTTTAAGGAAAAAATTTGGTACCTATGCAAATTTAAGTAGGTACAATATAAAATTAAAATTAAAAAAAAGTGTCAACCCGTTTTTGAGATTGAATTTTCAAAACAAAAAGTGTTGAAACTCTTTTTTAAAAATTTAAAATACACTTTTTTGAAAAATATTGATACGCAATATTATTATTATATCAAATTCGAAAAAACCGTTCTATGGGAATTACTTTTGCAAGTCATTTTTTTTAATATTTTTGGTACAACATTCATAGTAGATCGCCATCGTTTTTTAGCTTACCTACAGAACAAATTTAATTAAAATCGTAGCCGCAGTTTTTGAGAAAATGATAATTTTTCTTACAGATTTTTTCAACATTTGTATGGAAAGTATCGGCTTGTCTGCATCACGAGCAGGAAAAAATCTTTGTTAAAATACTTTGGGGCATATTCATAGATGATGTTAAAGCTGTTTCTATAAGCAAATCTGAAATGTTTATCATATGAAAACTTCATCAAGTAAGCTCCAGTTTTGTCTAGCAACAGCTTAAGCAATATCTATGGATATGTTCTTTTATCTTTTAAAAACCCTTCCGAGTTTAAAAAATTGACAATTTCGTTTTCGAAAGATATATAACCGACTCCCTTAAGTCAAATTTCTCTCTAAAAAGAAATATTTTTGCAAATATTTTTTGTAAAATCGATAAAAAAAAATTGTATACCGTGATTTTTGGTAAAAAAAGGTAATGTAGGAGGAGTGACCAAATTGTATCTTATGTATCAAGTTTAAGAAAAATGGATCCAGCCTATTAGACTGAAGGTCAACAGACAATCAAACAAAATCGTGAGAACCACTTTTTTCATCTTCCTTATCATTGTAAGAAGTTTGATGAAAATCTCGAATTTAATTTTTTTATGGATGTTTCAGTTGCCATTATGTATATGTATGTGCAGTGGCCTGCCAGGTGCACGTAATTAGAAACGATTTCAAAGGCACTTTTGTTCCTTCCATATCATTTGTGTCTCTGCAGTAAACCCTTCCATTTTTGTTTGTCCTGACTTAGGCCCAGTTTGTTCACAGCTAGTCATCCTTCACCAATGATTATTTTGACTGGTACATGTCTAAATGTGCTTTTTAACCACAATTTTAATCAATGAATCCATAATTTGAGTTGTTAATTATTGAAATCAGTAACTAGACAATATTGGTTGATCCGCTCCAATTTACTCAGAGCCGTTGAACAATTTATTACAGATTTAACCCTATGTGAAAAAACTGGCCCTTAATGTTGTATACACTTTCTAAATGGACAAAAATCGATCGTGCACTAATTATAATCGGGCCATAAATTATTTTTATTTTCAAAGTTCAAAGTTTATAGGTCTACACATGCAAAATATTGAAAATGGGCTGAGTTTTGCATAGGTACTGAAGAAAATTAATCCTGCGTTGTAAAAGCTGGGCGCCTCTTTGTCAATTGTCATGCAGATGAATGGAAAATTATGCGGCCAAATTTCTGAAATATAAAAATGCTCTTAAACGAAGGTATTTAATGCTGTTTAATATCTTAAGAACAATTTATCTTTAGAAAAGATGCTGCGCAGGTCAAAATAAAGTTAAACTTTTCAACAAAAAGATTTGCATTTTGTTGCGAAAAGCAAAAACAATTCCTTTTCAGCAGCGAGAGAAATTCGATGTATAATCGAATTCAACGTTTTTTCTTATATTGCTCAGTCAGTAAAGGGCTTCTTTATTACTATGAGTCCAAAGATGTTAGCTTCACGCTTTTTAAATATAATCTAGCCACTCTCTGTTTTGTTAACAACTTCGCTATAATTTTTCTCACTGCTGAAAACCCAATCTTCTTGTTGTGATGTTGACCTTGATTTTGGATCGCGTGGCATCTTTTATAAAGATAAATTGTTGAACAGCATTAAATACCATCGTTTAAGTGCTTTTTCATATTTTAGACATTTTGCCATATGATTTTACATCTGCATTACGATTGACAATATGGCACCGAACTTCTAGCATGGCACATGCAGTGCACTTAAGTAATTTTCGAAACTTCTCTGAAATCATTTAATATTTTGTTTTATAGAACACGCAACTGAGTTTTCGAGGCCTATCTCTGTATAAATCCTCCCCTGCAGTTAGGTATCACGGGCCTATTTATATCGCAGTTTTTTTCCTGAACTGGAATGACATCCTTTGGAGCTCAGACTGATGATGAGTCTTCCGTTTGTCTTCATAGTCATCTTCGTCTTCTTAAGAGTTGAAGTATTAGTTCATTTGATATCCTTAATGATGATGACTGTCGTTTTTGTGTTCTTAGCCATCTTCCTCATAGTACTAAATATATAACATAATATTTTCTTTTATTTTTCTTCTGTCATCTTTCTCTAATTGAAATACAAACTATGTATATCCTCTATACTACTTGGGAGCAAAAAAAAAAAAACTATAAAAAGCTAAAGTTTCCTTTGTTAAATTATTTGTGGATGTGTGTGTCAAATATTGAAATATGTGTCAATGGTGTGCATTTGTCAACATGTTGAAGATACAATGCCCTTTAAAGAGGACAATTTCCACGCTTAATTCCCACACCCTTGTTTCTTCTGATTTAGCATGAACTTCTTGTGTGTTGGACTCAGATATTCACAACGTCTTCTGCATGAGCTTATTTGCTCTCGTTTTTTTTTTTTTTTCATTTCTTCCCGGAACACCAATAACGACAGAAGCTAAGAGTGTACACTATAGCAGCAGGAAAAGAGGCCCTAACAATGTCAACCGGAAAAGTATGATTCAATAAATCTGCTACGGAATAGTCCTTTATAGCTGAACGGGCCCGAATGCTTCTTTCATTCGCCATTTCGTTCTCAATTTATGTACGAATGTGTAGAAGTGTGTCAGTACCTAAATATTGCAAATTCAATGTGCCTTAATAAACATTTAGGGGAAAAAGGGACGTTGTAGGACAATTTTATTTTAAACTAAGCGATAATTTAGTTTAATTAATTTTCGTATTTGAAAAGGGGAAGCTAAGTTTACATATATGAAGCGGTGTCAGTGAAATTGAAAAGGAACAAGATTCGGTACATCTGTACATTTATGCAATTTGCATATCTTAAATTGAAAAAAAAAGTATAATCGAATTAGAACCCAATGGTTATGATTTACCAAAATTGCTATAAACCCATCCATATCTGTTCAGTATAAAATAATATTATTGAAATGGAAAAAAAGGAAAATTTTGTTTTTCTAAATGAAGGCAAATATAATTATGTAGCTGTTTTAATAATTTTCTTTTAGGTTTTCTATTGGCCCACAGTTTTTATTTAAATTGTTTAGAAGTCAATTTATAGGATTATTTGAGTTTCCAATGTTCAAATCTAAATCTCTAGATTTTTTTCCTTTGAATTTTTCGATATGAATACATTGCTTTTTGTAAAAACAACGTAAGTGTAAGTTGTAATTGTAGTTGTAATTGTAATTGTAATTGTAATTGTAATTGTAATTGTAATTGTAATTGTAATTGTAATTGTAATTGTAATTGTAATTGTAATTGTAATTGTAATTGTAATTGTAATTGTAATTGTAATTGTAATTGTAATTGTAATTGTAATTGTAATTGTAATTGTAATTGTAATTGTAATTGTAATTGTAATTGTAATTGTAATTGTAATTGTAATTGTAATTGTAATTGTAATTGTAATTGTAATTGTAATTATAATTATAATTGTAATTGTAATTGTAATTGTAATTGTAATTGTAATTGTAATTGTAATTGTAATTGTAATTGTAATTGTAATTGTAATTGTAATTGTAATTGTAATTGTAATTGTAATTGTAATTGTAATTGTAGTTGTAATTGTAATTGTAATTGTAATTGTAATTGTAATTGTAATTGTAATTGTAATTGTAATTGTAATTGTAATTGTAATTGTAATTGTAATTGTAATTATAATTGTAATTGTAATTGTAATTGTAATTGTAATTGTAATTGTTATTAATACTAATAGTAGTAAAAAAGTTAGTAAAAAATTAATAACAGGGTGTCCGCCGGGAAGGTATACTACTTTGTTTGTTTTAATTTTTGATTAAATGTAGGGGAATGGATCTTATATTGATAAATGTTTTATTTAATGTCGCCAATTATTAATGGAATACAATATCAAGTAAATGTCCACCTCTTTTGGTCTCACAAATGCGAGCCCTTTTGAGCACATTTTTCATTACATTCTCACACATTTCACGTGGTATTTCATTAATTTCATCAGGAATATTTTGTTTAAATTTGCCTCGAGTCTACTTCACGACTGCCAAATATGAACTGTCAAGACTAATGCTTACCAAAATGGTAGCAAAACAATGTAGTATACCTTTCCGGTGGACACCCTGTAGTAAGAAAAATCCACTTACTTTTTCAGATTTTCAGATAGCCACTGTAAGGGTCAGTTTAATTTTCTTTTACTTTTATTTTGTCTTAAAAAAATGAGTAATTAATTCAAAGGTCAGAAAACAATGCATTTTCGAGGTTTGCACAAGCTAACTACCTCAAACCACTATGACAAATTTGACTCAAAATACTCAAATTTCCATTTAATTTTTATGAGAACATTTAAGGCCTGCATTTAACTGTAAAAAAAAAACTTTTTGGTACATTTTTTGTTTAACATGTTAATGCCTAGGAATCTGCCAATCATTTCACTATAAACTATTTTTGTTCCGAATACTTTCAGATTTTGAATAGAGTTCCTTTAGATTTGCAAAATAACCCACCTTTCATCGCTTGAAGACCAAAGAAATTACATATTTTTGAAACACCCTGTTTTGATTTCTTTTTTCTAATTTTCGCTAGCTACCACCTGTGTTAATTTCATTCAAATCATTCAGGAAAAAATATTGTTGTCTTTTATAATTTTGTGTTAGTTCTAACGTGTGTATTGTGATAAATTTCTCTAGCGTCTAGCCGAATGTTATCCTCGAATAAATCCGAATGTTATACTCTAATATCCCTGTTTTTTTTTATTGAAGAAAGATGAGTAGGCGGAAACAAAGTAATTGCTTTATTTTCAATACAATGTAACACACACAACATTTGAAAGCTTGAAAAGTTGTCTTCGTATCATTTCTTTGTATGGTCTTTGAAGCCCCATCATACCTGATTTCCTCGAAGAGTTGGAATACTTTGTTTTATTTGAAACCTCATTCCCACCTAGAACATATTTCCAAGAGCAATTTTAAGCTTTTTTGGAGTATCTATGTACATAATATATTTATATATATGTATGTGGGATAACTAAAAGTAATTCTCGAACTGAGGACTATGTCAACGGATCAGATCCTAGACGGACCATTCTTTATCCTTTGTGTTTCCATATGGATTCACTTTCAGAATATTATGATTTCTTATTTTACGGGCTTGGTATTTGGGATTCCATGGGTCGCAATAATCTTGAGCCTTCTTTTCACCTTTTTCGATCCTTTATTATACTGAAGCTTCTTTTCCCTACTTAAAATTGAAATTAAAATAAATCCCGCCTCTGTTCAAAAATACGTAAGAATTTCTGTTTTATCTCTACTATCTCTTCTTGCCTAAGCTGTTTCTTAAAAAAAAAAAAACAAATCTATGAGGGAATACATGAATATACGAGCATCAAAGCTTACTGCTATCCTTTTAATTAACTTCATATACATTTTCTATTAATTAATCAATTTAATTTTTGAATTATTTCTCTTATGTAAAAATTTTGAGTAATTGGCATAATAGTGATGTTTTCCAATTCATTTATACTTTTCAAGGAACCATAAAGACAAAAACACATTTTGAATATAAAATACAAAAAGCATTACATAAATTAACTTCCCAAAGAACCAAAATATAATGCAAGTAGTGTACACCAGCAAGAAAATAGCGTAGAGTTTTTTTTTCGGGGACGATTTCTTGGATATTTCGGATATTATCGGAGAAGTAATTAAAAAATGTGCAACTTTGGATTATGTTAAATTGACAATCATTATCTACTGACATTTTTTGTTACTTGCTATTTATGCCAAGTATTCGTTTCGTGTAGAAGTTAGGGCTGGCCGCGATACCAAACCAAACGATACTTTTGTAAGTTTCGTTTCGCTATCGTCAAAATCGAAAATTTTTTGGTCTCGTTTGGTCTCGTATAACAAAGTCTCGTCTTGGTCTGCGGTTTCCGATACCGATACCAAACGATGCCGAAACTTGTCTGATATCGTGGTCAACACTAGAGAAGCAGAATTTTGAAGATTTAATCTGATCCTTTACTTTAAATTTTTGTGAGTTTCTGTGTATTTTAGTCAAAATTCGTATGAAAAAAAATTGGTTAATTTTGAACAAAAAATCACGGAAATCTAAAGTAAGAGATCAGACTAAATATTACGATAAAGGAGCAGTTCAACAAAGTGAGGTTCAACACACCTTCCATCTTCAATGAGTCAGTCAGTGTGACATGTTGGAGCACCATACAACGATTTGTGTTTTGTTTTCTTTTTTATTTTATTGAACAAAAATTTAACAATTTTGATTTAATTTAGTTCTTAAAAAATAATCTGGACGTAGGAAAAGGCTTGCGATTAAAAAATCGGAGTCTCAAGAAATTTTGGCTATGCACTCATTCTTTCGATTCTCTATCCCTCGATTGTTTAAGCTAGATTCACATTATAGTACAAATATCTATAAAGTCTCGATTCCATCAAATATTCTAACTTAATGAGTATATATATAAACATCATCGATATCTGATACGATTTCGATCCTCTAATTGCGTTCTTATGTAAAGACCTTTTTTTCGTCGCTACGAGTGTTTCGGTATTGCCACAATAGTGAGAATCTGGACTTAGTCGCAAAAGCTACAACATACATCATTTAATATGATTTCACGCATCTCTCTAGTTGATGAACCTAGGAACGACCTTGTGATTTTCTGTCATCTTCTTTTCTGCACTTACTACTTGCGATTATCGTCGGCGCAATCATATTTATAAACGCAAACAAATACAACGTTTCACAAGTCCGTGCAGATGCGATATTTTTCGGGCGACTGAATAGTAGCTCGATTGCAATCGCAAGTGCGGTCCTAGCCGAACTGCTTTTCACATTTTAAGCGAATCACAGGAGCAAGTTTGTGTTTCAAGTCGTACATTTGGTTTGTGTATATGTAATATATGAAATGTATAAATTTGAACATGCTTGATTTTTCCAAAAACTTGGAGGAATGATTTTAGTATCCTGTAGTCCGACCATACTCTCATCGGAAACCTAAAATGTCCCCTTCTTAAAAAGGCTCCAGTTTCCCCTACAGTCAGCCGTTGTGACACTTTTGATTCTCAGTCAAAGAATCGTAAGCTTGAAAGCTGCCTGCGGTCATGGCAAACTAAGGCAGGCAGCTTGCCATATAATCTCCAATGTGCAGTAGCAGACACCAAACACCGCCTAGAGGAATCTGTGCATAACTGCATAAATTGGTGCTTCGTATGATGATTTGATATAATCTTAATTTATGCTTATTGATTGTGGAGTTAATTTCGTTGTATAGTGGCCCAGATACATCGATACTTCGAACACAAATGACTATGACGACACATTCAACAAAGGACGAAACACGCACATTGTCGATGGCCAGAGGAAAGGATAATCACACTGATAATATGCCAAAATGTGGTCATTTTGTTTGGCAGTTTTCTGCTGTACTCGTACATTGGAAGTAAGGACATTGAATACTGCTGCTTCCAGTCTGAAGCGGAGTCTGAAGAGGAGTCCGAAACGGAATATCTGTGTTCAGGGTTGAAAACACTTGCATATACAATAAATAGAATTACGATCCGGAAATGTTGAGCCAATAATATCGAGGGAAACAACAATTTGTTGGTTTTGGTGCTTTTGCCTATACATATAATCACGTTTAATTAAATTGTGAAGTTTTGCAGATGAAAGTATTATCATTTGCATTTTGCATGCGTAATTTTTAATGAAATTTCTGTTAAGTGATGACGACTAATGGTAGATTTTATCTTAGAGATTAAATTGTTGGGATAAAAGGAAATTGTTTTATTTGAATTTGTTTTTTTTTTTTTGTTGTCTGTTTTTATTTTATGTTTATGTTATGTTTTTGTTCTTAATATAGTTTGTGGAAATAATTTGGGTCAAACTAATTGAAACATATGGCCACATGAACCGATCCATAGGCATAATCGCATTCTATTAAAACAATTTATTTTGTATGTTTGTGTGTGACAGGAAAAGCACTTAACACATGAGGATATATTATTGGCCTCTAAAAAGGAGATAAACATTTTATCGGCTGGCCGTATGGTGCACTTAAGTGGATAGAGATATAAAATCACGCAATAGTTTATCTTTGATGCTGGGATAGCAAAAAAAAATACATTCACAAGAAAGGCTTGTTGGGTTTTAAGTGGTTTTATAAGAATTCTAATAGAGTGTTATCATGAAGCGTTCATTGTGCTCAAATATCCGAAAAAACAGCATTTCTCCTTGACTTTTGTCAACTTCAGGGCCAGTTTAAGAGTGAAAATATCGTTTCTTTCAGAGGAAAATCAACACAACTCAACAAATATCATTTTAAGTAGAGTCAAACGAATATATTGAATAGGACTTTCAATTCCTATTAATTTGTTAAAAAACAGTATCACTTACAAGTTTTTAAGGTAGTTTAAAATATCCTCCTTAATTTACCAATTTTTCTATCGAATAAGTAACTTTTTTTTGCTTAATTGTACAATTTTCTATCATAAATTAAAAAAATCTTTGATAAGGCTTATGTTGATTTTCTTCCCATCTGAAGATATGTTCAAGTGTGTTTGCATTTACTTCTGCGAAAATTAGCTTCAAAAGAAAAATTGTATTTTATTTCTCACCAATGGAAAAAAAATCCTGATTTCAAAGAAAATCAAATCAATGCCGTTCTTGTAGAGAAATGTTCTCAAATCAAAGAAATGTGTGTTTAATAGAGAACTCAAGTTTTTGTTTTTTAATACTTTTTTAGATCAAAGAAATAACTTCTCAATGCAAAGAATTTTTTCTTAAAATAAATGCAAGTCAAAGTTAATTTGAATTCTCAATTATGAAAAAATATATGAAATTTTGGTGAAAGGGCCAAATAACATTTACATAGGTAAAACATATTGGGCACATTCATAGCTACCTAAAGCTGTTGCTTAGCAAACCTAAAGATTACCTTAAGTGTCAATGTCATGAACTCAAGATTTGCTTATAGCAACAGCTTAAACAACATCTATGAATATGCTCCATTGAACACGAAGAAAATTTGAAAAGAAAGTTCTTTTTCTTCGACTGAATATATTTTTTCAATTCCAAATTGAAATTAGATCAACTCTAAATTTTGTTTCACCCTGGTATGACAGTAAGGCTTCTACGTTTTAAAGGAATCATCTTACTTATTTGGACAGCTGTCATACCTGGGTAAAATGCATTTTGAATCTTAAATGACTTAGGTTTAAGGTAAAAAAATCAAATAAAAAACAAGTATTTGCGAAACTTGGACCAATAGTGACTCACAATTACCTTTTGAGGGTTCTTGTTGTTAATCAGGTGTAAGAGAGGCGAACTAAACTAAATACAAAAGGCTAAGAATAGGAGCATTTAATTACCATATTATAAGGCTGGGATTTAAACTCAAAAACGACTTCAGAAGTGAGTGAATTTGAATCAAATCATCGAGTATCATATTAGTTTCATTTTGATTTTCACTAAGACCATACAAGTCAGGTTTCACCCAGCAGGATTTATCGTTGTTTTTGCTATCGTCATCGGTATATTCATCAAGAATAAGTGCAAATTGGTTGCTAGGGAGTAGTTAGAAGCAGAGGAGTGAGAGTAAACATCAAAGTATAAATACAAGTGAGTTGATAATGAAGTTCTGGCAGTTTTTGTTATCCGCGTTAGAGGAGGTACGAGGAGTTGAAAATAGATGCTTGTTAAATTTTGTTCAATTTTTAAAAAGAAGAAATTCGTCGGCTAAAAGATAATGTATTTTTTTTACAAAAAAAAAATTTTAAAAAAAAGTATGAAGTATAAAAAAAAGTGTATTTCTTGGCCATTTTTTGGAGCTAGCAGCTTTTCACTCTATTCCGAAAAAATAATGCTCTAAGTTAGAAAACATTGATCTTAGACCCCAAGATATAATAAGTTTTCTTAATGCACCATATTTGTTTAATAGAAAGAAAGTTTAAGAAAAAAATCAAATGAAAAGTTAAACCTTAAATTTTACTAAGGAGATCGTCAGGATTAAAGTCGTTAGACCTAGGAAAAGGACATCATTTCCTATTTTTAATACATTTAGTTACCTATACTGCCGTCGCAAGAAACAAGGACGTTAACGCCAAAATTAAAAATTGAGTTACTACCCTAATTTACCTTTTTAAATAGTTTACAATTTTTGTGTAAAGCTCAAAGCTCCTACTTCCAACTGGAAATGGCTAAGCATCACAAAGGCAATTTTAATTGCAGGTTTCAAGCAAATAGGGAGCGTATGTGCATATACTAAACTTAAAAGTCGCAAGTTAATTTTTCTAAGTTATCATCAAAATTACTATAACTTATGCGCATTAGGGTGGTTCAAAATAACACGCTTTTTATTTTATGACCGGCCCACCATAGAATTTTGTTACAAAATGTTAAGTTAGATTAAGAATTAGCTTGTATTAAGTCGAATAAATAGGGGGTTTGCCCCCACCAAAATTAGAAAATCCCTTGCATAAATGTTGGTGTAGGTATACTGGGTTTCTCCAAATTCGTGGTTAACATTTTAGGGGATGATTTCTGGTTTCTTTCTTAGAAAAAAATTGTGCATGGGAAAAATTCTACATCCCCTTCCAAAACAAGGAGGGCAATTTTTGAAAAATTGATTCCATACAACGGAAATAAAATGATTTAAAATCAACAAAAGCACATAAAATAACGTGTTATAGTTTTTTTTTAACACCAATATCGCACTCTTTTATTTCAAATCAAGTTTTTGAGAAATTTTATTTTAAAGCGAATATTTTAGAAAAAAAATTATGATCCCCCAAAATATCAACCACGAATTTGGGGAAACCCAGTATACACAAAAAATGTATGCAAGGGGTTTTCTGGCAAAACCTATGAAAAGGAAGTCGCTTGTGAAGGTTGATATTTGTGCCGATAACACAATTAACCTAGGTAGCAAAATTCTGTGGTGGGAAGGTCATAAAACAACACAACGGTTTTTTTTTGCGCATAGTAAAATAAAATGTTCGACTGGGTCGCACGTACTTGCTCTTTGGTCCAAGACGCTGAGGGCATAAGAAAATTACATAAGCATACATAATATGATATTTAAAATAGTAGCTTAAACAACTTCTTTGAGAGTTTGAGAATAAAAAAAGCCATTTTAATTCTTGATTGAATATGATTTTATGGAAAAAAGATTTAAATCGTTGGAGAGCTTTTTTTTAAATATTGGTTTATATATCAGATTCTTAAAACATTTTAAAAGAAAACTTTTGCTATAAAAATCTTAAGAATTTAAGAAAAATTGAAGTATGTTTTTGAAAATTCATTTTATTGAAATTTATTTTTAACCTTATTTGATATTATTAAATATATTCAAAATCAATTTAAATCTGTTCAGCCAATACTGAGAAAATTCAAAATGAAAAAAAAAACTGTTTTATTAGTAGTTGCGACATGAAATGTTTATAGCTTTTTATATCTTAACGGTTTTTAACAATTATAGAAAAGGTACCGTTATTTACTTATAAAAATAAAAAAACTTAAGGTACTTCAGAATGTATAAAAAAAACGCTTAAATACGGAGTCTTATTAAAATTGACCATGTAGTTTTCAAAATATTTGATTTTCAAAAAAAGAATTGAACATTTTTCAAAAATCCAAACCAATTTTGGTTAGAAAAAATATCTTTATTATTTAGAAGCTTCTGTGTACAAAAATCAGAAATACCAGTTTGAAGAAGATCGAAAATATAAAAATGGTTCTTTGGGGAGGTACCATTAAAAAAGATTTTTTGAAAAATGGTTTCTCGTCCAAAAGAAATTAAAGTTTTTTTTTAAGAAAATTTGTTGAGCTGTTTTTGAGAAAAATAAGATTTTGTAAAATTGTTTAAAAAATGTATTGCAGCTACTGTTACTTTTAGTTCTAATAAAAATGTTAAAAATGTATGGGCAGAATCGCCAAAAACCATTATGTATCAAGTTTTAAGAAAATGGATCCAGCCGAACAGACAGAATTGTGAGATCCACTTTTTTCGTCAACAACTCTGATCAAAATCTGAAGTTCAATTTTCGTTTTACGAATGCATAACTTGCCATATACCTATATATCGCCAGTATTAACACAATTTTTTTAAAATAAAAATCGTTCTTAAAAATTTTCAAAATTACTAGATTTGGATGTTATAAATGCAAAATCCTTAAAAGGCTTGACCTCAAGACTATAAAAATGAAGAAACGCCTTTTTTCCTTATGACGGCAATAAGTTTCTGACACATTAAATGGAAAAATCGCTTGTTCAAAGCGAATTTAGTAACTAATCTGTCTGTCTGTTCCATACAAGTTTTTTTATCGATTTTAAAGTTTCACTTAAGCATCGTTTTCAAAAACTCAAATATATGAAAGGCTTAAAAGCTGAAAATATTCAATTGAATATATGATTTTTTTATATAATTAATTTAAAAATGAACTAAAAAGTATTAAATACAAATAAATACTCAAAGCAAATAGATAAATAAAGTTGCGAAAAATCTAAAAAAAAATGTTTTGGCTGATTTGATCTCTAGGCATATGGTTAGTGAGGTAAAACTGATAAAATCTTTTCAAGACAGTCCTTGAAGAGGTTGGAAGCTCAATTTTTGACTCACAGTAGAAAAAAAAAACTATAAATACCGTGTTAAATTTTCACTTATATAAAAAAAAATAACATTATTGTCTATCCAACAGCAACTATGTATTTCGTTTTATAAGGAATATTGTTAAAGAAATAGTTCATTGTCATTATAACTTCCATTAATTTAGACAAGATTTTTTCATACTTCACACAATTCAAAGTTGCAAAGTTACATTAATTACATTTTGTATATATGTAGTAAAATAAAAAATCTTCTCCCTTCAGAGGACAAAAATCCAAAATCCTGAAAATAAATCAACAGATTCGATTCTGATTCTTGTACCTGTCTAGAAATTTGTAGAACTTAGTAAAACCAATTTGTCTTGGTCCCAATCACAGACAAAAAATAAACCACCATCGGATAATTTGTCTGTTTTGCGCTGCTCAACAAAAGAACTCTTGAATGTAAAAAGGAACCACAAAAAAAAGTAGCAAACGTAAAATTCCTAAACTCCAAAGTCCAAACCAATTCCCATTATCTGTCTTCTTAATCGTTTTTCAAAGATTTTCATTCCTTTTTTTTTGCATTTTTTTTTTTTGTTTGCAGGATATGGTGGTGTATCCCCTCGAACTCAGTGGGGTCGGATTGCTGCCCTAATCTACGCCCTCTTTGGCATCCCCATTATCCTGTTGTATCTATCTGCTATGGGTGAGGGATTATCGTCTGCAATGCGTTGTCTCTTCCGAAAAGCACGTTCGAAAAATTCAGGCGGTCCCTCTGGAACGAAGGCTCCTCCACAAGATACTTCCGTCAGTGCAGCAGCCAATCACTTTGCTCATCACACAGCCGGTAAGATTCATCACTATACAATGCCATCATATCAACTCGCCACTTCACCTAGTGTACCAATATCCATATGCATCATGGTACTCATATGCTACGTCACCCTGGGGGCAGTGATATTTCATAAAATGCAAAACTGGAGTGTTCTGGAGTCACTGTACTTTTGCTTCACCTCCCTCGGTACTATCGGTTTCGGCGACCTCGCTCCCACGGGCAATCTTAGTCTCTACCTGGCCTCCGGCTATATTCTCATCGGCATGGCTGTTGTCGCCATGTGCTTCAGTCTTATCCAGACCGAAATTATTCTTTGGCTGCGCAAGTTCAGCGTGCAAGACCATGTTCTCCCTGCTTCCGATGATGTTGCTTTGGTGTCAGTGTCTGTGACCCCAAAGTCCTGACAGCGCCAGACTGAACTCATACCCAATAACCATCAAAATCCACTGTTCGCTCAACACACACTCACCCAATATAGCTCCCTGCCACGACGTTCGTCAGCATTCCAACGCAATACCCCCGTTCGTAGATCAACTGGAGTTCCAGAAAATCACATGGAATATTTTGTGCCACGTAGCATAAGTGAGTTCAATCTTTCAGGTGTGGGAGATCTGGCCTTGCCACCGCCAAGACGCTCACCAATTCAAGTGAGCAATACTAGCCACAATTTGCAGGCTCAAACGATTCTATGCGCCCCACCTCCACCGCCCCCACCACAAATCCTCATGAAACCTCGCGAAAAAATGGTTACGTTCGAGGACGAATCCAGCGGCAAAGGGACAACTTGTCCGCATGGTGTGCCAACGACACCCAGAAAAGTGACAGGTCCGGTAAGTGGAGATGTCTTTATGTGACGTGAACAGTTGTGACCATCCGAAAGCATCACCGACGAAGAAGTTGTCGAGTACAGGGTGGTTGAAGGTAAGGAAACGTGTAGCCTTGAAGACGGCAATGATCTCAAAAGCTCATCGCCAGGCGATGTTATATGTGTATAAACTAGATGACAGTATTTATAATGTATCTTTAAGATGTATGATGCTTAGATGTAAGAATAGGTTATTAAGTGTAGATGTGGTATTACGGCGACAGGCAAAATGTTTCTTTTATTCTGTCTTATTAATCATAAAATGTGCATTTTCTTTTATACACTTTGTGTCACTAGGTTGAGGTCACACTCTCTATAATAAACCTTTTCGTGATATCTACATTTGGAAATATAGAACCAAATAAATATCATAATCTTGCAATCAAAATAAAGTGCAGGGATGAAATTTCAGTTACAGGTCCCTTTTTAAATGCTCTTTATGAACAAAAGTTGCAATTGTAAGGTTCAAAAAGCAGACATCACGATAAGGAATTGTAAAAAATGTGACCTGAATCATTTGACGCCAAAGATCTCTTTTAAGTCGCTTAACTTGAAATTGCAATTTGTAATTTTCTTTTCACCGAGAATTCACCAGGCAAAATAAATTCATTCATGCCAAATTATACAAGCCAAATAAAATTAGAATTAATGTAAAATATAATTAAACTAACAGAAATCAAAATATGTATTAATAACTTTTTGATACTAAAAATACATTTAGACAAATTTTATCTTATAGTTGTAAATTAAAATTAAAATATTCAGGCAGTGTTTATGTATTCATACACAAACACACCCGCACACACATAAACATCTGTTAAATGCATTTTGTTTTCAATTTCAAACAGAACCAAAAGTTTCTATATCAAAAAGCCTTAAAAGTCTGTAAATAATAACGAAAAAAAAAAAAAATCATCATAGTTATTTCTGTTAAGTTTTATCACAATATCTAAATTTATTAATTGGTTCTTGTCTTCATGCATATAACATTCGTTGAAACTATATGTTTAGAAAATATGTTTAGACAACTAATACATAAATGTGTTTTAAAAATAAATAGAGAAACAAGCATTTGCCAATTCATATAATAATAAAAATAAAATTCTTACTATTATAACAAAATAAAAACAAATTTATTCTATTAACCCTTACAAAAAAGGTATTCTTTTTCGTAAAAATAATTAGAAAAACTGTATAGAAAAAAAACTATAATGCATGTCCTTAATAAACAAAAATAATTATACACATTAAGAAAATATTTTTTTTTAATAAATCGAATTCGTAAATGACCTTGTAAAGTAGTAAATTTGTAAAAATTAATAAAATTAATATAAGTATACAATAAAATGTGAACATTAGTAAGAAAAAATGTAATTTTCAGAATTTATATTACAAAAAATAAAAGAATTCTTGAAAAAAAAGTTGTGTAATAATGATCGGTTGAAAAATACGAAATAAAAAAAAATATTAAACAAATGGTTGATGAAGTTTTCAGCAAATCAATAAAGAAGAACGAGATCGAAATGTAAAGACTGATAGTTTTTCCTTTTTTGTAGATGAAATTTACATTTGTAGCCCTTGAGATCTGATGGATAAAGCTGTAGTAACATGTGAAGATTAAATTTTTTTCAGCCTTCGATGACTTGGAATATTGGACTGATGTAAGTTTTCTTACTTCAGGTAAGCCTAAGCATATTGGATTAAGTGTCAAAATAAGAAAATCAAAAGGGCCATTCACATGAGAGCATCCAACCAACGACAAGTAAATCAGCAAAACGAAATTAAATATATTTATAAACCAAAATTCTTCGTAAAAAACTAGAAAAAATGGTAAAAATCTAATAAATTAACGATAAAGTTGAGTCACTAAAATTTTCATTTATTAACAAATATAAGAGAAATTTGAGTTAACAAATTGGTCGTCGTGAACAAATTGTAGTTCTCAATGCAGTGGTGTAACTCCGGTGGGGGCAAAGGGGACATTTGACTCCCACCCCCAAGACAACCCAACAAAATTAAGCAATCACTGAAAACTAAAGAGTGTTTTTTAGAGAGATATAACTATAAGTTGGCAACACTATTTTAACTGGCGGCCATTTTATCAGCAGTCAAGTGATTTATTTTAAGTTTGGTTTGGCATTTCAACATAAATAGACTGGTGCCTCCGAATAGACATAAATAGACAACGCTTCTAAATTGTGCAAATTTATTTTGATAATCATGGTCCTGTTCGAAATACGTATCGCGCGAATTTTGTTTGGCGATGAAGCTCACTTTTGGTTAAATGGATACGTGAATAATCAAAACTGCCGTATTTGGAGTGATGAAAATCCTGAAGTGCATGTTGAGACACCGTTACATCCACAAAAACTGACTCTTTGGTGTGCTTTATGGGTTAGTGGAATAATTGGTCCGTACTTCTTTAAAAACGATGCTGGCAAGAACGTTACAGTCAATGACGACCGCTGACGTGCCAGAGCTGTGGCTTCGACAAAAATAAAGTAAATTTCATGTCAATTTAAAAAAATCATCTTTGTTTAATTCCAATTCAAAGTTCTAAACCTCTAAAAAATAACCTTTACATGAACAGCTTAAGCTTTTCAAGGGTGCCAAGCTGAAGTTTGAGAATAGAAAATTATGCAAAAACTCAAGCTCAATTGTCGTATTTTTGCTGTTTCCACAAAAACATATCCTATTCCATTAGGTAGTTTAAGACCAAGGCTTACAACCAAATATAATGATTTGTGAAATAATAAATTTTGAGCAAAAATATAAATAAAAATGCATTTTTTCAAAATTTGAAAATTAAATATCTCAAAAACGTGACAGATTCGAATTCAGAGTAAACATATTTTGGTTCATGCTAGAGAGAGAGAGAGAGAGAGACAGAGAGAGGGAGAGAGAAAGAGAGAGAGACAAAATTCAAGGTAAAGGGCCAATGTTCATTTTTTACAATATTGACTTACTACTACACTATTTGATTAAGCGGAAGATGTTCTACGACTGGCAGTAAGGGCCAATAGGCTTTTCAAAAGTAATATCAATTTTTAGAAAATACAACAGCAAAATCTTCCATTCATTAAGTGCTTTCGAGTTGATTTTAGGAAACAGTAAAACTACGTCAGTATTCAAATAGCGCTTGTCAACTTAGTTTTGTTTTAAGTTTCGTTAACTCTTGCAAATGTTAGGCAGAGCCAATGAAATGGCTGTTGGAATCAAATTATGTGAAGGGGCAGCGATTTTGTTTTTATTTTTTGCTGATGTAATTTTACAGTCATATACAAATTTTTGTCGACTTTTTGACACTAGCTTTATACTTGCTTGTGTATATAATGGTTGGGCCTTAATAAATTTTTTTTAAATACATAAACATAATACAGTTCACCATTCCATTTTCTTTATTATTTACTTTATTAATAAATAATTTTAACACGTGAAGTCATGGTGAAATTAAATTGGAAGCTTAAGCCTTATTTCTCTTTTTTGAAAAAAAAAAAAATATCAAGTGGAAATATTATTAATATTACATAAATTTAAAATTTGTCCAGGGTACGGAGACTAGAGGAAGTATAAGTAATGAGGCTCCTGTAGGTAATATGACCCCCCCCCCACAATTATTTCTTACGTCATATTGGGGGTCTTTTAAAAAAATATCCTCCCTCATTTAATTTATGTGGAAAATATTGGATTTGTAAGCGCTTTGGTGGCTTTACATTTTGCACTTGAAGTTTGATGCCTAAAAAAACTGTTTTTCACCGTGAACAAAATTTAATGTGACATCTAACGGTTTAATAAATAAATTATGAATTTTAAAAGGATTAAATATCTAAATTTTTTGTTAGTCAAGTTAAGGTATATAAATAAAATGCAGCGTAGAAATAAAGATAGGATTTTTGGCTTTAAAAAAGCTTTAGCAGAACCATCTAAATGTTGTATGTGTATTTTTTATAGTTTTTTTCAATTTTAAGTCCATTTCTTAGAAAAATGTCCCTTCCGTGTCAACGGGTTAGATAGGCCCCCATTTCAAACAATTTTTTATTTAACTCAGTCCAACCTTTTCTCACACTTAACACAAAATACCCTGTAAATGGCCTTCGGGGGCAATATTACCGACACTTTAAAAAATTCCTGTTTGACTCTTTCAAAACAAATACTTTTTTAATAAAAAAAATTGCCAGTTTTTCCTTGCAAGTATTATATTTTTTTTAAACAGGATGAATCTGCTGCTTGCAAATAAAAATTTCAAGTGCAGGTTTGTAAGTTATTCTGTTATTCTAGGAAAACAAAAGGATGGTCATATTTGCACCACTTTCTCTACCAAAAGAGCAAACGTACATAGAATTATTAAATGCTCACTTCCCAAGCATGAGCAGATCTGAGCACCTTATGAGCAGTTGAAAAAAACGTTCACTTTGCTCCCGCCGTGTTTTTCAGGTACATGTGGTTTTTTCCATTGATCATCTCAATTTGGTCTCGCTATAGTGTCGCCAATTATGTTTCAAAATAAAAATATTCAAAAATATTAAAGTAAGGTACTTAATACAAATTTTAATTTTATATCAAAATGCTTAAAATCGTTTCAAGAGTGTTCGTCACCAAATTAGTGAGAACTTCTCAAGAGAAAGGTCTGCCTAGTCCGTCAGAAATAAAACAATTATTTTTTGTTTGCTTCGGTGACTAAAACTATTTGGGGGGTTTCCAAAGGAATCTTTTTAAAGCATATTTAAATTATTTTGAAAATTTGTATTTCAAATAAAACATTGCTGAGACTATAGCAAGACAAAAGCATATAACGTCAAAACATGCTCAATGCCAATGGTGTTTTCAAAGCCGCCAGTATTTGTTTCGGCCACAAGTATCTTAGCAAATATCCTAGTCTTGTGTTTTCATATACAAAATACGATTTATTATGTTGCTTGTAGTTAAAAACTTTTTTTTTAACAAAAGCTCGTGATAAAGCCCTTGATTAACTTTAATGATATTGGACAGAATGAAGATTTTGAGACGCATGCTCACAATACGATATTATTTTATACCGAGGTCAGGTATGATGATTATAAAAGATACATGGTCACGGTGACGGTCTTATAACGTTACATTCGTACGAATATTTAAACAATAACTACTACGAAAAGGTAAACATGTTTTATTTGTGTATAAAAGCGCTTTCTAAGGCTCATGTTTGTACCAAAAATTAGTTTGATACCTTTTATAGTTTTCAAAGTACAATCTTTCAAAGTGGCTAATAACGTTTCATGTTTTCGGAAGTGATTTTAACGTTGCTATATACGTATACTGTTAAAACTGCGAATCTAGGGTAAATTTAATATTCATATTATAAATAAACTTTATTTGTACAACGAAAAAAAGTATATTTTTGTCGATTTTTGGACTAAAATGGTGTCTGATAACGCTACAAAAAAAATCTAGTAACGTTACCGTGCTAATTTCTGTATGAATAATGTGGAAATAAAATTGATTTGATGGTGGAAAAGAAGAAATATCGTGTAAGACCACGAAATATTGAAATTCTGGAATAAACCAGTAAAACTTAGAATCTTTCAGTAGCATTGGTTGTGGAAGCCCTTTCAAAAGATATTCCTGCCACTCCTCTTTACTTGCAGAAATTATGAAACATTGAAAAGTTACATTTAGGGTTGCATTTTTCAGAGGACGCAATTTTATTTTTTAGATATCATCCAAGGTTGTGGGGTTACAACCATTGGCTCACGGCCGCCATCTTGGTAAAAAGGGGTTCAAATGGTTTTATTGTCTATCTGACTAACTATAGGTTTAAATACAAAATTAGTTGCCGCAGAACCAAAAATAGAAAATTTGATTTCTAATAAATAAAATTCCGTCCTCTTAAAAAGGCATGCTAACCCAACAAATTGTGACATTTTAACGGACTTAAGAAGTGTTGGTTTCATTTTGAGCTTTTTTATTTTTGTGGCGCACTTTAACACATTCACGAGTTGCTTCATCGATCAAATCATTTTCAGCGTTTTTCTTTTTAAGGTTAAAATAGTTAGTTTAGCTGACTGCTTAGTTTTTGTTCCTTACCCTATTTTGGAGTAGTTTTGAGCTTGGTGGAGTATTTTTTGTTCTTTTGAACCTTGCCCAGTAGTTTCTGAGGTAAAATAAAGAGTTAAAAGTTAGACAACTTTACCTCATCCATTTTAATAGAGAAAAGTCTTATAACGTTACACAACTTTGATTAACGTTGCAGCTAAGGGGCTCAGTAAATTCAATTTTTTTTTTAAACATAAAGTAGATAAAAAATACTGAAACGAAATTTAACAGGTTCCGGTTTATAAAACTTTTTACACATTTTGTCTCATAACTTTACACAAAAATTGAAGTGTGTTATATCTGTTATATCAAAAATGTAGTAAATTTATTATTTTTTGGTTGACAAGCTGACGTATTTAGCTAAAGCTAGTCATATTCTATCGAAACAAATTAAAACCATAGCAATCAAACTGAAATAAGAAAGAATAATAAACTTTGTTTGGAAAAGTACAATTTCCTAGCATTTCAAATCAGCACAATAATAACAATTTCAAGTGTGGCTGAAATTTAAACTATAAAAGCATTTTATTGTTAAAGATTCGTGTTACCCGATACTTTTGGATGTCTCCTATCTAAATAATAGCAAAATATCGACATATATAAATTTTTTTGAGGCTGCGACCACATACGTTCCTGAGAGCGAGACCAAGTTGGTAGAGTGGTATGAAAATTTACTGCAATTCTGTAGACCTAGTCAAGATTATGGAAATTCTGGAAACAAAAAACAAAGGGCTTGTTTCACATTCTCCGATTAAAGTTTCAATTAAGCTACTTTGAACTTATATGTCAATTAACAACCTTAATTACGTTTCACAATATCTGAATAGTTCAAAGTAGCAATTAAAGTTCTGAATATTTTACTGACCAGATGAAGTGCTGATTAGCAAATTTATCTGGCAATTAAAACAATCATAGCTTACAGTTTGGCCGTTAGAAAACATTAATATATTCAACGGACAACAAAATCATACTTCTTATTTTTTCTCCATTTTTTTAGAGAACTGGACTAACGTTGGGGCCATCTCAAGTTTTATACCTTTCAGCACGAATTAAAACTGATTTTGTCTTGTTTCTCGCTTAAGAGCATCATACTTTATTTTTAACGTCTTAGCATTGCGGTATTGCACCCCACATGAAAAGTTAAAGGATCCCTCAATCTTTTTCCAGCACATTTCTTTTTCTTACCACGTAACGGCATCATCTTTCTTATCAATCAAAATGTCGGTTTCTTCCCTTAAGAAATTGGTACTTCTCCCTCGTTTTTGTGACATTTTTAACCGATTTACGTATATTTCGGAAGATACACACTCACGATTTACGAATTATTATTATTTTGTTAAATATTTTCAACCGTCAAAACTATATTTTGTCTGGAAAACTGGTTACTAACTGACACACAATTTTATGATTTCTGAAATTGTGAAACGCAAAGGTACTTAATTGGAAGATTTGCTTTGCGGATAATTTAATTGCTGAATCAGAACTTTACTCAGACATTGTGAAACAAACCCTAAGTGAATTAAATTTATTTGAAAAAATAGTTAAAATTACATGAACTCGGACTTAAACTTTATCGAGCATTTGTGGGACGACCTTAAGGGAGGAGTAAGGGGCCAGAAATCCAGCTCTTGAAAAAGTAAATGAACTCAAAGCGGCACAAGTTGATGAATGGAAAGGTATCTTGCAAGATACAATCGAAAAACTCATCAGTTTAGTGAAGAATCGCTTAGAAGTGTTGTTATAAGAGCTAGAAGGGGGTGGGGCGGTAAATACAAAACACTAAACCAATAAAATGCACTTGATTTGTTTCAAATGTTCAATTTTCCTGTTACTCTCGGTTTCAATTTCACTCATTTTTTTCTAATTTAACTTTAGCAATAATTATTACCTCCTACTCCTAAAGTGATTTAATGATTTAAGCCTGAATTTAAATCTAATGATTCAAGCTTCTAAGCGAATGATTCGTCAGCTTTTTTTTCATAAGCAAAAAATTTAACTAACTGAAAAGTCATTATGTTCTCAATTTCAGCAAACATTATTTCAAAGAATAAATCACTTGAATCACCTGAATTGTATGTTTTCAATCGCTCACGACCGAGAGACACTGAATAAAAAGAAGGTATTTAGTTTGTTCGTGAGTGAACAATATTTTCTATGGTTCGTGAGAAGTTCTATAAAGAATGAAAGATCCGTATTTTCTGATTTGCCAACCGATAAATTTATTCTGGATTAAAACGTTCTACATCGTTCTACAACGTTCTTAATCGTTGATCATTATATGTAGTTTCTCATTTTTTTCATTACTGTATACACAAAATATAAAATCTATTCTTCTGCTTAAGAAGTTGTCATACAAAATGCCAGAACTCTCAAAGTTAAATTTTCAATTTGAAAATCTATCTGCATATGTATTTGAGAAAAATACCCTGTGAGTTTCATCATCCCTTCAAAATAAGTCAATAAAAAAGTCTTTTACTTACAATATTCTGTGTTTTTCTTTGTAACTGTATGTATTTGCATATTTCTATGCAATATTATTTGCATTTCAATCAAATTTTTTACATCCCCACATATTCGATTTGTACAAAGTGTCTTTCAAACAGAACATTCAATTCTATATGGTTTTAATCCAATCGGGTTTTTTTTTAATATTTATGTATATACAATATTTAAAATATTGAAATGCTTTCTAAATTGTCACTTTGAAGCTACATCAATTTTTTTTTATTAAGTTTTAAAATATATCTTCACCGTGTGGGTTTGTTACACAGTCATATGTGTTAGTTTCTGATTAAAAACGACAAATTCGTGCTATTTTTGTTATTATGTTTTTTCAGGTAGACTTAACATGGATGGTGACTTTTTGTGGAATTTTTATTTTTCACAAACCTATAGCTACTCTCGTCAGTGAAATATTAAATAAAAGCAGATAACGGACGAATTTCAGCACATTCCCAACAAGAGTAAGGATTATGTACATTTTTTTTCCAGAGAACTTTTCAAAATATGTAGGTACTTGTACGTGATGTTTGGAGGGAATATAATGTTTGATATATTTTGCTTTATTAAAAATGTTACTAACTTTAAATCCGACATGTGTATGTATCTTTTATGTACATACAAAAATGCCTTTGAGTACATAAATATCACAATAAATCTACATCAAAGTTTAAAGTGCATGATTAAGTCGCACGTGTTAGCTCTTGAAAGCCAAAATCAAATTTTGTTGCGATATGAAGCGAATACAAAAATATGGAATAGTTTTTGAAAATTAACTAGGTACTAGGTTACACGTAATATCACATCAAAACGAGTGGTTATACATAGATACCTACGTTTGCGTAAAAACATTTTCAGTCCTATAAGCTTTTACATGTGATTTTTTAGCTGGTTTGGTTTTGGCAACACTGGTTTTGACAGCTGACGTGTGTTTAGTACCTTGTGTCACTGTCAAACAGCTTCAGTTTGGTTTGCAATTTAACCATGGATCGTCTTACAAATGAACAACGCTTGCAAACTATTGAATTTTACTATCAAAATTCGTGCTCGGTTCGAAATGTTCATCGCGCGCTGCTTCCATTTTACGCTCGGCATTCTCGACCTTCTGAGCAGTCTATTCGGAAGATTGTGACCACATTTCGCACCAAATTTACTTTGTTGGACATTAAACCACCAACACGTTTACGTACTGTGCGTAGTGAAGAAAATATTGCGGCCGTATCAGCTAGTGTGACAGAAGACCGCGAAATGTCGATTCGGCGCCGTTCCCAGCAGTTAGGCCTTTGTTACAGCACTACGTGGAAAATTTTGCGGAAGGATTTGGGCGTAAAGCCTTTTAAGATACAGCTGGTGCAAGAACTAAAGCCAGTCGACCTACCACAACGCCGAATTTTTGGTGAATGTGCTCTTGGAAAGCTGGTCGAGGATCCGCTTTTTTATCGAAAAATTGTGTTCAGCGATGAGGCTCATTTTTGGTTGAATGGGTACGTAAATAAGCATAATTGCCGCATTTGGAGTGAAGATCAGCCAGAAGCTGCAGAAGCAACAGCTACCAATGCATCCCGAAAAAGCCACTGTTTGGTGCGGTTTATGGGCCGGCGGCATTATTGGGCCATATTTCTTCAAAGATGATGCGAATCGCAGCGTTACTGTCAATGGTGAACGCTACCGAGCGATGATAACAAACTTTTTTTTGCCCGAAATGGAAGTTCTTGACTTGCATGATATGTGGTTTCAACAAGACGGTGCCACATGCCACACAGCACGCGAAACAATGGCGCAATTGCGAGGCGAGTTTGGTGAACAGTTAATTTCACGTTTCGGGCCGGTCAATTGGCCGCCTAGATCGTGCGATTTGACACCATTAGATTATTTTTTGTGGGGGTATGTCAAGGCTAATGTCTATAGGGACAAGCCCGCTTCGATTGACGCACTGGAAGCCAACATCCATGCATTCATTCGTGAGATACCGGCCGATATGTGTGAAAGAGTATGCCAAAATTGGACTCAGCGGATGGGCTACCTGAGACGCAGCCGCGGTCAACATTTGCATGAAATTATCTTTAAACATTAAATTGCAAGGTTCAAACTATCGATTTAAATAAATATTTCATTCATTTTTTCGAATTTTTTGTATTTTTTTTTTTTAAGTTCTAAACCTCTTAAAAAATCACTCGTAATACCTCGCCCTAGTACGATCGAGTGCTCAATTTTGTTTTCTTTTTTAAAACCCTAGAATTAGTAAGCTTATAAAAACAAAAAAGGTATGTTTTTCACGTATGTGAGGAGGGAGGTGATAAATTGACAAATCGAGGGACATATTGACAAATCCTGGGTTGGATCAGATCATGGACGAAGACATAAGAAACAAGTATTTATCTAAGCCCCATATTAATAATTAAAATACAAATTGCGCTTCCTCTTCCTCGACGATGCTCAACAGTCCTAAGGGTGCATTTGGAGTTTTGCTACGTAGATGGTCTTTTGGGCAATGAACAAATATTTTTTTATCTAATGTTGAACGGCTAACGCTCATTCATTATATATTGTTCCAGACTATTTTGAAAAAATTAAACATCTTTATTTTGATGAGTCTAGGGGAGTAAGGCTTTTTGCGCTCAAGCATCTTCATATATATACCCACAAAATGGTTCAGTCGTCTGTACCTACTACTATAGTGTCTATTTGAGTTATTTAAACCAAATTGATCATTGATTTCAATTGTTTTTACCCGGAGGAGCGTATTGAAGTTTCACGAGGGCTAGACAATAACGAACTTTTTTCTCGAAAATCTGGATCGGCTTTAACCCTATCAATTGCAAACCACTTCTACTTACAGATCAATAAATACGACCACTTGTGAAAAATTATAACCTTGTTAGAAGAATAAATAAATAACATTTTTTCTTCAAGGACAATAGGAAGCTTCGATATTTTTATATTTATTATGTTCAATTCCACTCACATATAGGTTCACTAAGTTGTCACTTCCAACTTTCGCTACACACTTTCATACTCACACAAATCAAATTCAACTATTGCTATTTTTTGTCCAATTGAAGTAAGCTATGAAATGATATAAAAAAAGGTCCTATTTTTGATTCTTATTTGTTGTTAAAGTCGCTTCAAACAACATACCTAAAAGAAATTTAAAAAAACAATCATTTAAAATATTGGCAAGTTTTTCAACAATTTATTTCCAAAAGGGCAGCTAATTCTCTGACCATCACTATGGATCGAGTCCTTTGCTTCGAATTCATGTTTCCTTAAAAAATCCCACCCAAAGCCAACAACATCCCGAAGTCCTTGATTTATAAATCAAATCGATAAAACATCATCAGTGGCATTCTTTCTCAGCTTTCAACTCAGAGAGTACATGAAACTCTTTACAACTTTGTTGTTTATCATTCAAAAATTTACTGCAAAACCATTAGCGTATAACCTATAAGCTGAGGGGGACGCTACAAATGTTTCCCGTCAGTCGTAGCTTTAAGCCAGTTGGTGAACACAAATTTTAAAAGTAAAAGTTACCGTCCATAAACTATGTTATATTGTTAAAATAAGTATGTCAATGAATTACTTTATTAAATCTTAAATTTTTTACTATCACAATGTTATTTTGATATTTTAAGACCTTCAATTTTTTTTGTGAAACCCAATAAAAGAAAAAAAAATACAAAATTGTTTCATATCATAGCGAACACAATAGAAATTTCAAATCTATGGAAATTTAGATTCTGTTCATATCCTTTTCTGTGGTAAATTTATGAAGGCAATATGACCGATTCATTTACTTGGAAAGAGGCATTCTAATAATATCGATACCTCCTTTTCTCTGTTTCATAGTGAATTGGAAGTTCAAGTTATAATCCTGCATGAAACGGGCATTAATAATATGAAGCTGTATTCTTTCTTTGAATAAAATTATTTAATTTTTTAAGAGTTGAATTTTGTAAAGAAAAATCGTATTCTGTCTCTACTATTCTCCTCACTTAACTCTATGAAACTTGGCAGTTACACGTGGTATTATGGTTATAGTGCATTGGACTGTCATGCCAAGGGTCTGGGTTCTATTCCCAGCTACTACTACCTTAAAACGGAAATGTTTCTTTCCGAAGTACAGCCTCTTGCAAAGAACTGACAAATCCTACTAGAGTACTTGTCATGAAAACTGCTTTTCATCTAGCCGTTAGGACTCGGCAAAAAAATGTAGGTCCTCTCCATTCTTGCCAACAACACGCACACAGGAATGGTTGAGATTTGTAAGTCACTAGGCCATGGTGCTTCACGAGCTTTTACCCGGGGCCTGACCCCGGCACTCCTTATATTTAGAAACTATGCTAGGCCCGGGGCAAAAAAAAGTCCAGCTTAATGATAAGGAATTCTAATCTTGTTGGACATAGTTAACAGTGAAAAAAAGTCGAGCTTAATGATAAGGAATTCTTATCTTGTTGGACATAGTTAACAGTGAATTTTTGTAAAAGAATTCATGTAAGTTGAACTGGACTTAATACATCCCCCAATCAACATGGTTTTCTTACCGGTAGATCAACTACTACAAACCTAGTTGATTTTGTTTCTGATTCTACATGCGCCATGGAGTCTGGGAAAGAAGTTGACGTCATCGCCACTGACCTCAGCAAAGCCTTTGATAAAATCTCACATTCCCTTATTCTCTTCAAACTCAAAGCACTTGGCTTCCCTCCCTCCTTCATTGCGTGGATCCATTCATATCTTAGCGATCGGCAGTATACAATCCTTTTTAGAGGTATCGAATCTAATCCTATCCTTGCAACCTCTGGCGTTCCGCAGGGAAGTCATCTCGGCCCTTTGATTTTCATTTTGACCATTAATGATGTAGACTGCGTCATCAATGATTCAATGATTTCTATTTATGCTGATGATAAAAAAATTTATAGACATATTTCCTCTCCTTCCGATTCCATTCTTCTTTAGCAAGATTTAAACAGATTTTCTATCTGGTGCCAGAAGAACTTTCTTGAACTTAATGTTAGTAAATGTCAAGCTATAACGTATTCCCGTAAACGCTCACCTCTCGCTCCTCGAACATATTTTATTAACAATGAGGCAGTCACAGTAGTTGACTCAGCTATTAATAGAGCTAACTCTGCACTTGGTTTCGTTAAGCGCTGGTCAAAAGAATTTTCAGACCCCTACGTTACGAAATCTCTTTATCTCACATTTGTTAGGCCCCTTCTTGAATATGCCAGCCAGGTTTGGTCACCATGTTAAGTTACCCATTCCCTTCGTATCGAAGCCGCTCAACGAAGATTCCTTCGATTCGCACTTCGCGGGCTTCCATGGCTTGACTCATTTCACCTTCCACCCTATAAAGATCGTCTTCAACTTATTAATCTGCAACCTCTTGATAAACGTCGCAAAGTAGCCGACATTGTATTCATTCACCAAATTTTAGCCGGTAATATTGATTGTCCTACGCTTCTCCAAAAAATTTCTTTGCACACTAACCCTAGAAGTCTTAGATCGGTGTCTCTCTTTGATGTCAATTTCCATCGTACTAACTATGGTAGTAACGAACCATTGACACGCATGCTCCGTACCTCCAACCTTATGCAAAATTCTTTTGACTTTCACACCTCCAAACACTCTCTCAAAATCTCGCTCTATTCCAACTTTAACTATACAATCCCTGAACTGCCTTAATCACTCCCTTCTAGCTCTCAACACCTTGCCTTCCATTTTTTAAAAGTTTTTTTCTATATAAAAAACTGGTGGGTGGGCCTACGGGCCCAGATTATTATATAAATAAAAATAAAAATAAAAAAAAATAAAATTAAAAAAAAAAAAAAAAAAAAAAAAAACACACCATAGATTTTAAGTTTAGATTTAAGTTTAGATGTTAGTGCACGCTTGTATTAAGCTAAATAAATAAATAAATCATTTTAATAAAACAAATTGCTTATGACAATGCCCTCACTATATGTCACTGATGAGTCCAAGTGAGTAAGCCGGACGAAACGCCAATTTGTAGGACTAAAGGCCATAAAAGCCATTTTATTTTTATTTTCTATTTAATTTATGTTCTGCAATAAAACATAAGAATAAAATAAATAAATTAGTTTTTGGCTATAAAAGAAGAACTTCATCAAAAGACGAAAAACAAAAATAAAAATATTTTTAAAGAAATAAGTAGTTTTTGTTGTTTTCAATCTTCTCTAAAACTTGAATACATATTGAACTTTCTAGTATCCGCATTCAACTTTTAATTAATTAAAACATTTATTATAATAAAATTGCAAGCATAGTGGCTTTTAAATTTTTTTTTTAATTTTTATTTTTGTAAGAAGAATTGGGAAACTCTGAATAGAAAATTTAACCACTGAACCACTAAAAGCAATTTGTATGAGATTTTCGACTGCGATTGATTTTGTGATACTTTTTTTGGGACTTGTAACCATTTTCCAAATACGATGAAATTTGTGATAGGACTAAATGTTCAAGCTTCATCGAAATGGAAGACTACAACTACAACTGTGCTCGCAGAAGCATCCGCAAGAAAATGTATTGGAAGCAGCAATCAATTTAATGAGCCAGTTTCTGCTTGAGCCCTCAGTATTATTCCTCAGATCTTTGAGAGAGCAGTGGACCCATTCTAGTTCTATGAAGAAGTGAATCGAAAAATTTTTCATGCTTTCACACTAATTCCGATTCTCGTTCTGTGCAAATGTGAAACTAAACATCAAAAACTTTGATATGAATAATTTTCTTTCACGCCGTCATTTGGGAGTGAATATCCAAAATGAAAACGTGAATACGAACAAACAACGTCAAATCCAATCATATCTCTTTCCCTGTCAAATCCATTGAGAAAAAAGTGTTTCCATCTCATGCATTTCTCTGTTCTCTCTAAAAACACAGGGAATTCGAGAGAGTCGTGCAGTTTTCAGGAAAAATGGTAAGGTGGTCCGAGCATCGGTAATATAGTTTTCATTCACAGAACCTAAACCGCTTATTTATGCCAAATGAATCGAAAAAGTGAAAGCAATGCTCAGCAGCGAATGTGCAAAATATTTCAGTCTCAGTTTTTAAGGAGAAATGTGGGGAATTTTTGTGAGGAATCCTGTTTATATTTCTGAGTCCTGTGAGATTTCTGACATCTTCGAAATATAAACTGGCTAAATGCCTCACCAAGTTGGAAATATTTCTACTTCCTCAATTCATTGCTGCTCAATACCCAGGTTTGAGCCTCTTTCTAAATTGTTCGAAAAAATCTATCAATTTAGAATAAAATTCCTATTGTAAGGTCAAGGCGACAGTAATGAAACTTCATTTTAAATTCTTGGCTGAAATATAAACTTTTGGAACTATGTACTGTTAATAATACAACTTACAATTGGAAAGCAAAAGTTTTCCAGAAATATTTTTTCCAAGCCAAAAGAAAAAAAAATTGTTTAGTATTGTTTAGGGAGCATATTTACTTACTACTGTTTCGATCTCCATCTAGCACCACCACAGGATAGAAGGAATGTCTAAAGCTCAATTACATATTGATTATAATTTAAAAACAATATCAAATATGGATACACAAATGCTTTAATATAACATTGAATTAATTTATTTATAATTTCGTTGAAATTTAATGTTAAATGAAAATTAATTAAATTTGTTTTTACCAACGCACGTTTTCCATTCTTTTTTTCTCGTATAATTAAATTCATGATTTCTTTGTTTTCATTCTGTATTATCAAAATAAACAAACTCTGACTTAAATATAAGATTGCAAGATAAATAATTAAGAAGGTGGGACCTCCTAGGTATACATAATGTATATGTGTTGTTGTGTTTTAACATTCCACTTGAAAAATCTTATATCGATTTTATTTTTTAACTATCAACTTCCAGAGACATCATGGTAGAGAAATCAAGACATCTGTCAAAAGGTCAATTTATGTAGTTTCAACAGAGAAAATCTGCCTCCCTCTTAAAATAATTTGAATGATTTCATTAAGAGAAGCTGGTCAACAATTTATTGATCCTTATCCTTACCACACATTGCGTATATGTATGTACGAGTATGTGTGTTTATTTATAACAAATTTTCTGCGGCACATTAAATTCAAGGTCTTTTTTGAACCGAAAAAGAAGTAAATTTGAAATGTCAACTGCACGTCCAAATGGGAATATGAAAATACACAAACCAAGAGTTAATACCTTTCTTCCTTTTTCGAAAGAAGCCCCCTGTTTTCGGGGGTGGGGTTGTTTCAAGGGCTGTTGCCGGGAAGTTCTTAGTTGTTTGTATATGGTAGTTTGTCATTTCGCCGTCTCGTAGATCGCAGATAAGAGAGATTAATGTGAGGAAGATAAATATCACTGGGTGGGCTGCAACAGGGACTGGGACTGGTTTATAGAGATAAGGGATATAGGGATAGGGATAGGGACAGGGACAAGGACACAACTCTTAAAATTACATCGTGTATGAGATAAATGGGTTGAAGCCAATACATAAATTATTCAAAGGTCACATATGCGAGCTAGTCAGGGGAGTCATCGTCATACTTCGTCTAGAAATTAAATTAACAAAAATAACAAAAACGAAAATAAACTTCGGAAATAAGTGAAAGTGTCCAGAATGTCAACAAAACGATACATATATAATATGTATGGAATGCGAGACATAATTTTGCTGGCGCCGTATGTAAAATAAATCCAAGTCCACTGATTTCAACCCCATATACGTAGCTACTGCTGAATTTAAGTTGAATTTGGTCAGCTCTTAGCACTGAATATAAATCCAATTAATCTTAATATTGTGCGCTTTTAAGATAGGGGTAGCTATTGGGTAGCCAGCATATTGTAAGTAAGGCCAAAGCAATTACGTATCACAGATCTGAAGATTAAAGATGTTATATATGTGAAAGGTCAGCCAGCTGCAAAACAATATTGGCATGAGATTTTCAAGAGTACATAATTCATAAAAACACACTCTCATCTGGCTTCCTCACTTATTATTTTTTGATTCAAAGGCAAAAAATATTTAAATTGAAATAATTTTAACTTCTGATACTCGAAGTGCCAGATTCTGATGAAAGGCGAAGTGTTTTCAAAGCCAGTTATTACAGGATAAAAAAAGTTAAACCACTTCAGGCTAGTCACTTTTTTAGTTTTTCAAAATACTTAGAGCCGTTGTTTTATAAGTTTAAACACGGGTTGAAAACACTCGAAGGTATTTGAAAATTCTTTAAAAACAACAATGAAAATGGGCATACACATAAACTATGTGTAATGGGAACTGACAAGTATTGTATCAGTACAATACTCGTAAAATCGTAGTATGCCATCAAAATGGGTCTGGTATTATGTCTGCCTGATAAATAATCAGCTGACCTAAATTTCCTTAAACTTGCTATGTAAAGTTTGTAGTCTATGAAAATTAAACAAAATAAAGGAAAAACTACGAAAAAATTCCGACAAAGCTGAAGTTTGGTGGCGAGTTTTGTTTAGTCTTAAGCATTTGCTGAAAAGTTGCATAGATTTGGGCTGAGGCAAAATTTCTTAAAGGGTATTAAAGGGGATAAAATTATTTTTTTTTCTTAATTTCTCGAAAACTAAAGATAGCTAAGCTTTTTTTAAAAAAATGAGAAAGCACAAATTAAAGTTTATGTTAGGTATTCTACACAAAAAAGATAAACAAACATTTTTACATACAAGCAATAGATTCTGAGAAAATCATAACCTTTATGGTGGAGTTCATTAAACAACAAAATCATAAAAGAATAACATTAAAACAGTAAAATTATTTAAACAATTGGATATTAACGAACTCTGTGGGTTTATTAATCTTGAATTTAGCGTGTCAAAGTAACACTTTTGATTTTGTACTGTAAATGGACAAATAACAGTTTTTTTTTTAATATCTCAGCAAAAGTAATTTTTGTCAAAAAAAAACCAATGAGTTGATGTTAATGGTCATAAGATTTTGGACAAAAAACAACACTTTTTTTGTAGAAGAAACGGATTTCTAGAAAAACGTGAACCTACAAAAAAAGTTTCATTTGTTTATAATTTTATGAGCATTAATAGAAACTCATTTGTTTTTTGTGCAAAAAAAAACTATATTTGCTGAAATATTAACAGAAAACTGTTATTTCTTCATTAAAAGTACAAAATTAAAAGTGTTTGACATGCTATAACTTCAAGACTAATAAACCTACAGAGTTCATTAATAGCTCATTTTTTAAATAATTTTACTGTCTTAATGTTTTTTCTATGACATTTTCGTAAAAGGAAATTTCATCGAGTTGTTGAATAAAAAACAAATCACTTTCTTTTTCAAAATGGTGATCTTTCCCTTATCTCGGGAACCCCAAAAATTTAGTTTTATAAAGAAGAGAAGTAGCCAAACTCAAATCGTACAAAAAATTTTGCCCATCGATTAATGAAATTTAAGTAAATTTTGTTGACAATATTTACTCCACCGTCAAGATTTTGCACGATTTTCTCAAATTCTTCAATTCAAAAAAACAAGACGATAATCTTTTTAGTGTTGAATATTGTACCCTTACGTTTTTTTTCAAAAAATCTTCGAGTTTTCGAGAAATTAAGAAAAAAACAAATTTTACCCCCTTTTACACCCCCTACAAAATTTAACCCCGGCCAAATTTACTGAACTTTTCCGAAAATGCTTACGACTTGAAAACAAAGAACTCCACCAAAATTCAGCTTTTTCGGAATTTGTTCGAAGTGAAGGTCTAATTTCCCTGGGCTACTGTTCGTCTTTAAAGAAGAAAGCTTAAAGGCCATCCATGCCATAGGACAGTTAAAGAAAAGCTTTTCTCTATTGATAAATAGCTCTCGAAAACAACACCACATGAACTTAATCCTGAAATTACTTTGGTAAAACCCCCGGAAAATCTGATGAAAGAAAATTAAACCGAAATGTTGGAAAATATAATGGAATAAGAATTTACGACGCTTCAAAAACCAAAATGGAAATTACTTCGAAAAAAATGTTGTCTAAAAATTTCCTTTAAGTAAAAGGACACATGATGGATCAACCGAAAAATAATGTCAAATCGCCTGTAGAAATAAAAAGGGAAGGTAAAAAAGCATCCAAAGTAAAAGCAATATTGGATTTTCACTTTGAAAGACTTGTCAGGATTTATTTGTACTAAGGGTCTCAACTTTATAGGTACAGCTATCAAAATTAATTTGTATCTCTCATTCATCCTTTCATCATCACATCATATCCCAGGTCCAATTCTATCCTTAGGGATATTTGATACCTGTCGTTTGAAGTATCAAAATATCTCACTTTAAATTCTATTTTATTCGTGCAGAACAGTAAGGATTCAAGTGTTTCCATATCAAATAATGTCAAGATCCCCACCAAGGTATCACACCCTTAATTGAAAAGAAAACATGCAAATGAAAAATGAAAAAAAAAACACACAAAAGAAAAAAAGGATAGAGCAAACCCACGTCAAATTTATCAAGATTGATTTTTTGATATGACCAACCAATTGTTTTTTGTATCCACTCTATCGCACACCCGGAACCCGGAAGCCGGAAATCTAAAGTAAGTTTGAAACCCTTTCAACCAACACTCCAGCTGTCGGTTGTGAATACCTACCGACAATTACTTATTGTTTTCAATACAAAAAAAAAGTTTTATTTTTTATCGATAACTGCAAAAAAATTGACACAGTAAATTCAATCACTGCACGTTTTTATTTTTATGTATATAATTTGTATTCTGATTTTATAAATTGGAATCAATAAAACATTGACGAGCACAAACTATGGTTGTTGTATCATCGTGGAAAACATTGCTGCAGCCAATTAAAAACGCATTGTCTGTGAGAACAACAGTGGTATTCGCAACTTGCACTATCATTAACCATTGAAGCCATGAATACATAAACTGAAAACCTTTTCAGCTAAAACCTCACGGCTGAAATCAATAGTTTCGCTTGAGCTCGACATTAAAAAAATAAAGAAAGAAAAAAACTGGATGCACAAAGCATCAGTAATTCGTTTGGTTGGTCTCATAGCCACGGTTGCCAATTGAAAAAATCCATCCATACCAATAGTCCAAGAAAACTCGTAGCCTTAAATAACTTATTACACAAAATTTGCTTAAAATGGTAAAAAAAAATAATAAAAACAACGGCAACAATATAATGTCAAAGCTGTTTTTAAAGGGTCGATGTTAAATGGAATGAAATAATCTGTGTGCGATGTCAGGTATTAACTAAATTTGTTTTTAAAAAGCTCATAAATGTCATTATGTTGTCCTATTACGGAATATGAGGACATCGGTCAAATGTCCTTCGCACGCTTCTACACATAGATGCACTTGATATTTAGGCGATGGGTGGGTTGGGTTATTTGGACTTCGAGGGTATATAGTTTAACCACAAGGTAAAGTCTAACGGGGTCGAATCACACAGTCCTACTAGCCAAACCAAGTCAGAATGGACTTTATAGCATCGGCTTAGTGACACGTAGTGCTGTGCTGTTGCAACCTGTCGTTAAATGGAAGCCATTTAATTATTGAAATAAATCACTGGTCATTGATGGGTCCAAATGAGACCGCCGGGACAAAACCCAAATTTTTGTAGGTTTAAGTCCCTTTCAATTCCTTAAAAATGTGTACCTAATAGGTTTTGGTTAAACACAGCTAAATTGGTAACTATGGCTTATAGAATGTTCCACACATACCAACCGCGACCAGTACCAACCAATCTGTAATCCTTCGCACGGGGCTTCTACTTAAGCACCCAGTCGTGCAACACGATTACATAATCCGAATATATAGACCACGTGGAGGTTGAAACAATAAATCTTGTTTTTATTTTTAATTTGTAATCGCATTTTTTTTTCTTATTATTTTTATCACCCTAACGTATGTATTTTATTTAAAGGTAAGCGAACGAAAAAAAATCTAAAAATGTCCGCAATTTCAATGTGCAGCACAATTCTTCTGTTTATGGCTTCGGAATATCACTTGAAATTATCCGCACCACCGTTATAACTTAAATGTAAACCAGCTCTCTTGACATATACAAATAAGTTACTATTGCGGGACAGAGACGGTTGTTTGAATTTGTTGTGTCTCAACATAACCTGGGTGCCATATCATTACAATTACATCCCAACCTAAGAGAACATGCATGAATCTCAAGCTTATGGTTTCGTGTCTAAGTAGGATTTTCCCTTCTAATGTGAAGGACTACAGAAAAACAGGAGAGCCATAAAAATCCTCTAAATTCTAAAATGTCTTGCTGGGAAAAAACGTACTACTTTATAGGGGAGAACGGGTTTAGTTCTGGCGAAAGTTATAGTTTTATCTTGAAAACAAAATAATATAATTATATTAGAACTATCTTGGTGTTCTTGTTTTCATTTCTAATTTAAATATTTAAATATTTTTAAAAAAGTGTTCGCATTGGGTTGGGGTCATAATTCTGTATTGGTCAAAATTGGGATTACAAATTCTGTAATCAAAATTTGTAAATACAAAATTCTTAAAGTGCCAAAATTCAGTTTCCAAAATTCTGTAAATCTAAAATTCTGTGTTCCGAAATTCTGGATTTCGAAATTCTGTATTCCAAAATTTCTGTAAATGATAAAAGATTTGATGAAAAAAAGTGCGCACTTTTTTTCATTATCGAAACAATTTTCTTCGAATATCGGATTTACAAATTTCTAAAATACAGAATTCTGGATTTACAGAATTTAAGAATAAAAAATTATGAAAAAGCAGAATAATGGAATACAGAGAGTTATGTTCACAAAAAATTTTCGATCCATATACAGAATTTTGGTCATACAGAATTTTGGAATACAGAATTTTGTAATCCAAATTTTGACAAATAACGACCCCTTCCCGTTCGCTTTACTTGAATGAAACCAAAATAACATTAAGTATTAGCCTACAATCGTTACTGCTAAATTCAGTTAAATTGAAACTATTTGATACATTTTTGTATTGTTTTGAAATTTTTGACGTGGTCTATAATGGTAAAAAAAAGTGGAGTTAGCCGCTTTTTACTCTAAGCCGACGACGCTTAATTTTTATATAAATTGTATGTTCCTACATATATTTACGTGCATAATGATATGAACTTTTTTAATTAACTTTAAATCAATAATGTTGTCCCAATACTGCCTTAGTAAAAGGTTAATTGCTTTCAACCTGATTCTGCTTTTGCAATTATTTACAAAATCAAGATACCTATCATGAAAACTGTTAAACGTTTGAATTTTATTTGTTTTGTTCGGGTTATTGATAAGGAAATTAATTTATTGATCAATAAAAATAAATAAGCTAATTTCAGAATACGGCTTTTAACATTTGACTTGGAAATAATAAGAGTTAATCAATCGAATAGACCTTTTATAAAGGAACAATAAAGTGCAAAGGTTTAGTTTTGATTATGTTTGCTTGGCCTTCAATATTTTTGGTTTAGTTCCGAAACTATACCAAATTTGGCAATTTTAAATAGGTAAAATAGTACAGAAGGACCTTTGAATAAAAAACAATTGGTACCACCATGAAATTTGGTGAAAACGTTTTATGTACATTGATTTTAAGTACCATGAAGAATCTATAATAATATTTCACATGGAAGGGTGTTTTTTTTTAGGGGGAGGGGGGGGGGGTAGTTGTGTTGTATCAAACGGAAGAATTGACCTTGGTACAACCTAGGCATATGACACATTTTTTTTAAGTAGTTTTAAATGTTGAATCAAATGACACAAAACCAATTCATGCGGTCTCCGTGAAAAAAGTTATTACCATTTTTATGTAAGGATGACTATATTTTCAGTATAAAATCAGTATAAAAATTGAATATTAACTAAACTCAATTGGAAATATTGGTCCATTGATGAAACTTGGCATCAAGTGTTTATTTGTCATAAAAAACAATAATCATAACAATTCATAAAAATATATGAAGTAAAAAGGTGTTTTTTGTGAAGGTGGGATTATAGTGGGATTATTAGCATAAAACCTATAACAAAAACAAAAGGGTGTTTTTTTTGAAGAAATTGGAAAGTATGGTGCTATTTTTCAAAATTTTTTGAAAAGGATGGTGTACTCAAGGAATGTTTCATTGACTCCCAGAATGAAGAATAAAAGGAATTTACAAAAAAATCAAGGATGAAAGGGTGTTTTTGTGGGCTTGGGTAATTGGTGGTATATTTGTTTTTGAAAAAAGTAAAAAACGCCCTTTTACTACAGATATTTTTATGGGCAATTTTGATTCTTTATTCTGGTAGTTCAGAACACATTTCTATCAAGTTTCATGAAGGTACCATTTTTGGCAGAGATTTTATGATAATAGTCCTACCACTACGATTACGCCAAAAAAAACACCTGGGGCCTATAACACAAAGCTATAAGTCTACAAGTCAAGAGCCACTTGCAAGATTACGTTAGTCGTACATAAAAAATAAATAAATAAATTTAGTGGCGCAACAGCTCATAGAGAACCAGGGCCTAGTGACTAACAACTCTCAACCATTCCTGTGTGCGTGTTGTTGGCAGGAATGGATGGGACCTACAATTTTTTGCCGAGTCCGAACGGCTAGGTGAGAAGCACTTATTCATGACAAGTATACTCTTGAAGGATTTGTCAGTTTCTCGCAAGAGGCAGTAACTCGCGAAAAAAACATTTCTGTTTTTCGGTGGCAGCGGCTGGGAATCGAACCCAGACTTTTGGCATGACAGTCCTACGCACTAACCATCATGCCACGAGGTACTACGTTAGTCGTACAAGTGTAGATTATTTCTGTAACACAAAAAAAAAATTGAAAGTTGTAGAAAACAAACATTTGCCTACACTTGAAAAGCATTCTATTTTTCTGACAAAGAGTGGATCAGTTCGTCGTCGGCCACCGACTGACAAGATTCAGTGTAGAAAATTTCTATTATGCATAAATAGACTTCAAAGTGACCGATTGGAAAGCTTACAGCCTCGGTTATTAATTGTCCGATCTTCAAATTTAAGGTCTTCAAATAAAGGGTAAATATGACGCTATTTTTTGGGTAAAATTTATTGGGGAGGTAAACAAAATTTCATACTAAATGACAGATTGAGTTTCCCATCAATTTGTTTTCATTTTTAGGCACTGACTTTTTTAAAAGGTACGCTTGTTTCGTTCATCTCTGAATTCCAACATGTTTTCGAATGTTTTATATAAGACTTGTGTTTTACGAAAATCTGAAGTATAACAAAATGTATGGGAAAACTTGTGTTTTCTCCCCACAACCGTTATTTTCGCGAAAACGGCGTTTTGGGTTCGGTATGAAAAGGCTATAAGGCTAAGTATATAGAAAAACGCATATCTGATAGATCTGAAACTTAATAAAAATTGAGATTGGTGGCTCCCCACATCTTCGAATACAGTTTTTGGGCATGAACTTAATTTTTAACAATTTATTAACTAACCAAACATTAAAACGGTTTCATCCGTCGCACTGGCTTTGATGGAATATCTTAAATAAGAAATAAACAGATTTTTAAGTTGTGTTTTTACTAATGGGCTATCGTTAAGTTTTGGGGTTCCAAAATATATTTTGGCCATATTTAGGGTTCCACAGCTAAAAAATTTTGGGAATTGCTGTTTTCAGGGACTAACTACGAGTACAAGGAGTCGAATATATGGCAACATCTCCCCATTCAGGCAGGAGGGGGAAATAACTAAGCTCCTCTCAGGCAATAAATCCAGTCTTCAATATTCTTTATAAAAATGGTTGTTTAATTAATTGTTTTTGAAAAATTCATTTTCCAACACAAACTTTTGAAAATGAAAATATCTTTATATTGTTTTGTTAACTATTTTTTAAACTTTATGGAGTACCATTTTATTATTTTATTTTTGTTTCTTTTAAGCATTCAATGCTATTGTCGACTTTAAGTCAAATTCTGAAAACCATCAAAATACAAAATTGAAAACTGATTTAAATGATTGGTGGAAGGAATATCTAGGACAGACAAAAAGACCAATTATGAAAAGATTTAAAGATTATTTTGCACATGCTAAATATAATGAACCTGAAAAGTCGAGCGTAGCACAACACATGCTGCATAATCAGAATTTAAGCTTACAAAATTTTAAATTAATTCGTAATGTAAATAATTCTTTTGAATGAGTTGCTTTTGAATCTCTGTATTTATTTAAAAATAAAAATAATTTAATAAATAGTGATGTTGGACCAATAAGAGATCTATTTTTCAAAAAGTTTTACGATAGACATTAAATTCACTGCAAATTTGTTTGTGAAATTCGTTTGAATTGAATTTTTGTATTTATTTGTATAAAATTTTGTTTGTATTATTATTTATGTATATAAAGCTTATTGACGATTGAAGAATAGCTTCCGAAATGCATTTAAGTACATAAATAAATAAATAAAATAAGTGTTTTGATTAATTTAAATTAATATCTTTTATTTAAAACCATATTCTAAAAAGTTTTGAGTTTTTGAGAAAAATAAGAATAACCAAATCTTCCTCACCAATTACAGTGCGGGAACCATGTTGGGCAATAGATAGAAGACATTGTATCAAATCTGGTAGTTGTGAGTTTTTGGTTAGTTGTTTTTGATGAAGGTCTTATGAATAATCCAAGTTTTTGACTCAGCGCCGAACGTAACATTGTCAAAGATCAAAAATACCGCGTTTTTCACGCTTTCTTCAATTATTTAGTTTTTTCTCCCTCGAGGACTCATTAAAACCTGCAGTTGGGTATTACACTTATTTTAACGACTAAATTGATTTCAATTTGAGCCTAAAATTTTTTCTCTAGACCCAATTGTTTCTAAAATACCGCCGTTCGAAAGAAATCAATAGAAAAATTTATAATAACAGGAAGTAGTAGTAGTAACAGACAGTATAATAACAAATTAACTAGACTAAAAATGGTGAGGTGGATTTAGTTATTTTCAATTTTCTCAAAAACTAGAACTCTGTTTTGCATTGGGTTTTCGGAATTTGACTTATTATTAAGAACATTATATATTTTAATCAAAAATTGTGCAAAAGCACATAAAATGAAAACAAAAGAATATATTAAAAAAAACTCATTTTCAATTTAGTGTTTGAAAACTATTTTTTTCAAAAACTATCGGTCGAAATAACGTTATTTTAAAAGAACATTAAGGAATGGATTTCTGGCCTAAAAGAAACTAAAGGATTTTTCTTCAGATGTTACAATACTGTTCTTTAAAAATTGTTTGATTTTGGGCTCAAATTTATGCAATTTTAATTAGTTTCAATTCGTAGGTCAATACTTCATCAAAAACTAGTCTTTAAGGTATAAAATCGACAATTATACTTTATTTTAATTTGTAAAAGTTATTCCAAATAAAAATAAATGCACGACTGGATCTCACGTACTTGCTCTTACGTTCAAGTTGCTTGGGACTAAGAACCTTAAAATATGAAAGCAAATATAAAAGAATATAAAAATATAAGAAAGCATTTAAATCGTTCTTTTAAGTGTATGAACAACTACATAATTAAAAAACTCAGAGCACAAAAACAAGTATGCCATTTGATTACTTGAAAGATATGAATATGTGAAAAAAAATTTAAATCGTTGGAGTGGTTTTCTTAAAAATTAATTTTATGTGTATAAAATTTTAATCACATTTAAAAAAAAGTTTTGGTATGGGAATTTAGAATATGTATCAAAATACATTTTTTAATTGAGCTTCATGACTTGAGCTTATTGACTTTTCAAAAAAAATTTAATATTTTTTAAAAAACCCAAAATTTATTTTTTTTCAAAATTTTGATATGCAATATTATTAACATTATAAAAAGGATTTTGCATAAAGATTTTGACTGATATCGTTCAAGCCGTAACTGAGAAAATGGAAAGTTAAAACAAAAACGTTATATGGCAGGTACCGTTAATAACAGTTTTTGGTCAATTTTGTTCTTATAAAAAAGTACACCATATCTACAGTAATACACAGTTTTTTTAATCAAAATCGTTAGAGCCGTTTTTGAGATAAATAAGCTTTTCATTTACGGTTGTAGGGCAAGTACCTTTATTTTTGGTACTAAAAAAAATTTACAGATTTCACTCCTTGAGTAACAATGAGGACATTGAAAATGACTTATCTGTGCTAGAGAAATCTTTAATCTTTATAATTATTAATCTTTCTTTTATTTTGAATTTTATCTTTACTTGGTTCCAAGTACACCAATTTATACCAATTTTTAATCATGATTTTTACTAAGATCAATCTAAAAATTATATTGAACTAAAAAAAATTAAAAAAAAATTTAGCCAAACTTAATAAGCATACTTGCACTCGCATTTCTACCTTTACTTGCACATAGTAGCGCATAAATAGATTTTTTTTCTACAGCTTTAAAAACACTTAAGGAATTTGAAGCCATTTCATCATTCCCTATTTTGATCATTCTTGAGACATTGTCTCAACAAAAATTTTATCATCTGAACTTTTTATTGCTTCATACAAACAAAACTGAATAAAATAAATTATCAAATACCCAAATATACGAAGATGATACAAAACTTAAAATAAAGCTATACTATTGCATAGTGGTACCTCGTGGCATGATGGTTAGTGCGTAGAACTGTCATGCCAAAGGTCTGGGTTCGATTCCCAGCCGCTGCCACCTAAAAACAGAAATGTTTTTTTTTTCGCAAGGTACTGCCTCTTGCGGGGAACTGACAAATCCTCCAAGAGTATACTTGTCATGAATAAGTGCTTCTCATCTAGCCGTTCGGACTCGGCAAAAAATTGTAGGTCCCTTCCTTTCCTGCCAAAAATACGCACACAGGAATGGTTGAGAGTTGTAAGTCACTAGGCCTTGGTTCTTCACGAGCTGTTGTGCAACCAAATTTATTTATTTATTTATACTATTGCATAATTTTCGTTTACTTTTTCTTTTAAAAATTCGGTTAAGTATTTCATATTCCCTTTGTTCTATCATCAACAAAATTTTGACTACAGACAAATGGATTTTGACATGTATTGCTATTTTTTGTTTTGTTATTTTGTTATGTATTGGGTTTTTCCTTTTCAATATCTCGTTTTTGTTAACACTAGCTAAAATTTGAATTTCCAAAAATACAATATTCAATATTGGTAGTTGTTACGTCTCAACAAAAAAGATTTAATATTTTCCTTTTGTTAATTTATTGACATATATTTTCTGCCACTTGTCTCCTAGTTTCATATTTTTCATTATCCTTGCCTGGTAACACACTTTTTCTTTTTTCTTTTGCTTTGTTGTAACACCAACCAAAAATTCAAAATTTCAACCCTAATTCCTTGTTTTTTTTTCGATCTGTACATGCCTTCAAACAAACATTAAATGCTAGGGTTTGTTACGTCTCCACAACATATTATTTAACTTATTATCTTTGTGGGTCTTTAATTTTGTTTCATTTTAAAAATACAAGAGAGAACCTTCTTTTAAACAGAGAGGCTGTACACTTCCCACCTTTTATCATTTTACTGACCTTTATTTTTCCCGCTTGTCTTCTATCTTTATATTTTTATTATCTTTGTGTGGTAACTTTATTTTTGTTTTTGATTTAGCTTTGTGGTAACACCAACCAAAAATTCAATATTTCTGCTGATGTTAGTTTTTTCTTGAATTTGATTTATTTTTCGTAGCTCTTATACCGTGTGTTGTAGGCAATGCTAACTAATAAATTGATTACATATGCCTACAAACAAATATTCAATGCTGGTGAGTGTAACGTCTCCGCAAAATTCTATTTTTCCCAATTTTGTGTTTTTTTCTTTAATTTTGGGGCTTCTTGCAAGTCTATTCCAAAGAATTTGAATGGACAAAAGTCGATCATAATAGTCAAATATAAAAGTATTTACCAATTGAAATTTGCAATAACAATAAATCGACTTTTAGTCTATTCAACAAGTCTATTTTGAATAACTATCCCAATAAGGGCGTTTGTCGCATTTTCAAAAATAGAAAATACATTTTCAGTCGAATTTATAAGCTTTGTCTATAAGTATAGACAACCGTCCAACTCCAAAAATTTATTAATAAACTTTGTTTACTGCTGTCCTAAATTTGTCTAACTTGGGCAAAGGCTTCGGCTGTCTAAGATTTTTCTAAACTGACGTTTTATTTTACTATATCCATAAGGCATATTTTAAACTATTAAGGACTTCTAAAACAACTGTCTAACTAGTCAACCTTATAAAAAATCTAGTAAATAAAGCGGTTTACGTTTTAGTTTTAAGATTTCATTGACCTATGTATATTTTTATTTCCTCTTGTTTTTTTATTTCATATCTTTATTTTCTTCCTTAATCCATCTAATTATACCTAAATAAAACTCAAAAGTAAAATAATTAACAAAATAAAAACAAAAAACAACGAATCTCACAAGCATCCTACCTAACTTACTAAAGTACCTACCTACTAACCAAACATATCCCATAAGGCATCTTACCCTTCTTAAAATACGAGTAATTGCCGAGCAACAGAGCAAACTACCCCCATCGAAGCATCTACACGACTGAACAAACAGTGAACAAGCAACAAGAACATTGAACGAGTGAACATGAATACTGAACTTGAATGAAAAGTCATTTTCTTCAGTAATTCACTGACAGAGAGACAAATAATGAAACAAATCAAAAAACATAATGAACAGAGAGAGAGAGACATTTTGAATGAACTGTGGCACTATGGGAAATATTTGTGTTCTTCTTATTTGGGCTGATTCTCGTAACACAAACTTGCAAATCAACGATGACGATGAACTATAGGAATATTGATTGAATATTAGTACCACTTTTTAATCAAATTGTATTTTAGATTTGTGAGGCTTATGAAGAACGTACAGCTACGTATGATATATCAAATTAATTGTCAATTATTGAAGGTGCGAATAAAAAACAAATTGTATAGGTGCACAGACCAAAGAGTTATTAGGTAGTATGTTAATGAACAGTAATATGTAATTATGTCATCTCGGATGCTTTTAAATATTACAAATTTTACACATTATATGTAGATTTGTGTAATCTATTACCTGTATGAATTAGAGATTTTTAATTAAAATAGTTAAAAAGATAAAAAATATAACTGCCAAAAATCGATCGATGGAAATTAGTTTACTTAAAAAAAATATAAAAATATAAATAAAATATTATAAGAATTTCCTGAAACGAAAAGCAGTCAGTTATTTATTATCTTTCTTAAACTATACATTTTATTACAATCAGATCTAACCCTAATGTCTAGTAAATAATTTATGAACCATCTATTTTTGAATTTTGAAGTTACAACCTTTCATATCTCATTTCATAGATTTTTTGGAATTTCATAATATATAAACGAAATTGTTTTATTAAACGTAACTATTGATAAAGAAAAAAGTTGTCACTCTAGCACAACTCATTTAGATTTTTGTTTTTACGACCATTTCACATAAAATCCCTACTTAAAGTTTTTTGCACATCTAAACACATTTTTTTTTCAAACGGTTTTTTTTTTAACTGCCAACACTTATAGTTTAAGCTGCACAATTAACTGCTGACTGCATTGACTCTCGCATTTTTAATTATAAAAATATAGAATTAAAATTCATTTATTCAATTTAGTAACACCAACCAAAAATTTAATCGTACCCTTCCTATACGCTAGCACTCATCTCCATACACATTGTTCATTTTAGTAACACCAACCAAAAATTCAATTGTACCCTCCGTATACGCCAACGTTCATCTGTTCACTTAATTCATTCTGGTAACACCAACCAAAAATTCGATCGTACCCCCCGTATACGCTAGCGTTCATCTCATATACACATTTATTCATTTTATTCATTTTAGTAACACCATAATTTATCCAAAACGACCCTATAAACATTTTCAATGTTAAAATATTTTCAATTTCCCCTCTGGAAAATTACAAAAAAAAAAACCTTGAGTTCAAAATTTTAAGAAAATTGCTTCAGTGGTTTAGGCTGTAGGTCGATATACGGACAGACAGACATACAGATAGAATTGGGCTACCCACTTTTTTCGTGTTCCCCAGCATCGTAATGTTATGAATTATTTTGTTTGCACGAATCCAAAACTTGCCCTATAGGTAGTACCTATGTAAATATATCGCAAGTAAAAAAGGGGTGATCTTTTATTTTATTTTCAAAATTTTAACTGAAAGCCGAAAATGGACTTCAGATCTACAAAATCTACATTAAAAACTCCTTTTAGAGCATATTTTACCTGCTCCTGTCAAAAACGAGGTAAGCCATACATGTTGAAATTATATGCCAACCGGGTGGGGACTATTAACTAGCTTAATATTTCTCGAAAAGTAAAAGAGATATTGAAGCAATTAAAGCTGGATTTTGAAGAAAATGATTATCAGGTAGGTAATTTTAGAAATCTATACAATACAAAAAACAAAAATCAATTCACGTACTTAAATAACCCCAAAAATGGTCAAAAAGATTTTTTTTAACATTTTCATACGGTAAATCTCGAAAACTAGAGCTGATAGCGAACAACGGATAACGGAGTTGAGTTCAGCACAAAAAGTTATGACTACTAGCAAACCTGTGTTTTGACTCAACAGTTATACACGTTTCATGTTCATTTAATTTTGATTCCAATTTAAATGCCTTTCACATGATTTTAGATCAAATGTTTCAGAATATAAAATTCCACGCAAAATATAGCAAACTAAGTCTGCTAATCTCTCTGAGTATCTATCTACACAACTTCAACAACCCATTATCGGCTCTTGATCCATAAATTGGTATTAAAATACAAAGCGTGCACTTAGTTGAAAGCTGAGTAAATTGGATTTGAATTTAAACAAAAATCCTTAAACCAAGAGCCTTATACTAACACTGTTCAAAAACAGAGTATTTGTCAAGTTATTAAAGCACGAACTTAAGCAAACCTTGAGTATTAACTTGACCCTTGTCTCTCCTAAGCAACACAAGCTAAACAAACCAGAGGGAGGTGTGATTATAAACATTCCGTAGGATTATACGTAGGTATTGCAATGTCCTCTATCGTGAGGCACTCAAACAAACAAGAGAACAAAAAAAATTCCACCTACTACTTTACTCCTAACGTTTCAACAATGTCGAAATTGAGGACAACAAGGACGACGTTGAAGACATCGTCGCGTCGTCGGTTGGTCGTAGGGAGGGAACTTTTGACAGTATCGAGACAAAAAAGTTGATGAAGAAAAAAAAAAGAAACACAATTATGTTTCGTCATAAAAATGCTAAATACGCTAATTACTTTTCTTTTTGTGCTGCTCCTCGTCTTCGTGGTCTTTATGGTAAAGCCAAGAAAAATACGTATCCAACAGTTGTAAGTAATCCTCATTTCACTTTAACCTGAACTTGAAGTGAAGGCATCTCATCTTATTATATTCCTTAAGAATTTGGACCTTCTAGATGTAATCCATTTTTCTTTTCTTTTTCGTTTTTTTGTGTTTTTGTTGAGTTTTTGCTGTTGGTTTGAGTTTAATTTTCGTCAGTTAATTTCGGAAATAAGGACAAAAGTATACGGTTGATTATGACGACAAATACACGTACACGGACACGTATACACATCGAACGAAGATGAAATGACAATTCTACTCCAAGGCAGTACTTTAACTGAAGATTATTATGTATTTATATTTGAATTAGGGACCGAGGATGACAACAACAAAAGCCAAATGGACTTCAGTTCTTATGATCTAGCTGTGGATATTTCCTTTTTCTATTTTGACTTGTTGTTTTATTTGTTTTTTATTTTTTTTTTCTGGAAGAAAAAATATATTATTATTTGGAGTACAATATTACGAGTACTTATAATCAATTGGACTTGGTGGTGTCTGCGTGTGTTTGATATAAAATAAGATACAGGAGGAGAGGTACTCTTAAGAGCTCTTCATTAACAACAATAACAGCAGAAAGTAGAAACGGTAAGTTAAATCGTAAGACTATTAATGATTGTCTAGGCACTTAACTTGTCTGGGTTGTCTATATTGTTGAGCAGATCGTTATATTTATAATTTTACATAGGGGATTTTTTCATATATGTATGTAAGTCTGAACCATTTGAGAAGTAATAGCTCCAGAAGGTATTTTTTCTTAGAATGCCGTACCAACCCCTTCACCAGCGTTGGAATCATTTTATGTAACGTCTGTACCGCGTTATTACGAAGAGTATTTTACACCACATGCATACCTCTAAGATGTCCTATTCACAAATGAACGGTTTTCTAAGGACATTCTCATAAGCAGTAACACAACTTAAATGGGTTGTAGTTAGACAAAGTATATTTTTATTATTTAGTATTTAAAAAAATACTTGAAAAGAAGAAGACAACGGAAGCTAAAGCGTTTTTGAATTTGAAGAAAATTGAAAAACAATGTGTCCAACAACCTGAGCGAAATGCAATAATATGAAGTAGAGCTCACTTCATACTATTATTTGAGCTACAGCTTTTTATTAATATCAATAACTTTGTATTTAATTCAAATTTGATATAAGACTGTTGTAATAACTAATTTTTGTTAATTTGAAAAAAGGTGTTTCGTCTAAGCGATCTATCCTGAACTCGTACAATATCGATAAGAAATAATATGAGATAATATAGGTGGAACAGTTAAGGTTGTCTCGAAATCAATGAAAAATTGCCACCATTTTTGCAAATAAGTGTTGGCAACCCTACAAAAAAAAGAACAATAACTTGACAACTGACAGTCTGAGGTTAAGAAAATAGAACTTTACACAAGAGGATAAAGTGTTTTCATTGAGGAACAATATTTCTAAAATAAAAACATGTTGGCAGCCACAAAATTTTTGAAAAATTCGTATCGGTAGAATAGGCATGCACGGAGCATTGATTTAACGTCAACGATTGTGGAGAGAATAATTGAAAATTTCAGAGGGAATGAACCAGTTGATGATGCCTGTGTTCTCTATGATTTATTTAAAAGATAACAATCTTAAGACAAAAACTAAGTTTTCTATTTAATTCGAATATCGTGTAAATTTTGAAATTGTGTATAAACATAAGAATCAACTAATAAACTTACTTGGAAACAAAAATAAATTTCGACTGCACTCATCTAAGCTAAAAATTTTTTTTTATTATTTTGTCTTTCACAATTTTTTTTAATTAATACTCGTAACTACCAGGTTTTTCAATAAGAGCACTACAAAAGTTTTTTTTAAATAAAACAAAAACGGTTTTGAATATCAATGAAATTCTTTATTCCTGTGAAAGTACGCTGGATGCCATTATGTATGTAACTCGATTTCTTTTGCATGACCACCACGGGAACGCTTGCAGAAGTCCAGACGCTGAACCCAATTTTCGACGGTTTTCAAGCATAAATCGGCCGATACTGCTGCAATTTCACGTTCGATATTCGTACGAAGTTCATCAATCGTCGCTGGCTTGTTGGCATAGACCATAGACTTGACGTAGCCTCACAGGAAATAGTCTAACGGCGTCAAATCGCACGACCAAGGCGGCCAAGCGACTGGACTATTTCGTGAGATAACACGTTCTCCAAACTTGGTTTCCAATAAATTGATTGTGACATTCGCTGTGTGGCTTGTGGCGTCGTCCTGTTGGAACCACATGTCCTCGAAGTCCTTATCATCCAATTGGGACCAAAAATATTCGGTTATCATTGAACGGTAGCGATCCCCATTCACAGTAACGTAACGTGCCGGTCTTGATCATCACGGAAGAAGTACGGCCCAATGACGCCACCGGCCCCTAAACCACACCAAACCCTAATTTGGTGCAACCGGGATGCAATGATGACTCATGGAGTACATGTGGATTGCTGCCTGACCAATACCGCATATTTTGTTTATTGACGAAGCCATTCAGCCAGAAATGAGCCTCATCGCTGAAGATGATTTTTCGATGAAAATCCGAATCATTTTCAAGTTGTTGCTCAGCCCAATTCACGAACATACGACGCTTCTGGTGGTCAAGCGGCTTCAGTTCTTGCGTCAATTTTATCTTGTAAGGATGTAGACCAAGATCTTTTCGCAAAATTTACCACAACGACGTCACAGAGATGCCCAACGCTTGAGAACGACGTGTGAAAGACACATTTGGGCTTTCTGCAACTGAAGCATCAGCGGCAGCAATATTCTCGACACTATGGGTACTTCTTTGTCTCACTGGCATGGGAACATTTTGTACTGTGCCTGTGGATTCAAATTTTTCAACTGGACTCAATTGTTGATCTGCTAGGATGATTATGACGACCATAAATTGGACGTAGCGCTCTTAGCGTTGAGGCCACTGACTCCGAATTTCGGTAATACATTTTAATAATTTCGATTTCGACTCGTTGTTGGCTCGTATATCTTTCCATCATGAAATGGCAAACCTTACTAAAGAGAAATGTCAAACGAGCGGGAAAAAATATGGCGTCGTTTGCTGTCCCTGTCGCTCTACTTTTGTAGCGTCCCTTTTGAAAAACCCTATATAACTACTATGTATATAAATTTGTGTGCCATATTTCGTTTCTAATAAAGAATTCGTTATAAAGTTGTAAGACTTTTCGTGGTAATTATCAAGAAATTTATTCTGCCAGGTTCAATGAACTTTGATATTTTCGAAAGTCTGTAAAAATATAAATACACAGACAGAATTCGCACGAGCTCAAACCAATAATTATTGTGCGTCGAATTGGAAGTAGATACATTTTTGATAAAGTTTTTGAACGACTGGAACAAAAAACAAGTGCACGAAAGAAATTTGCACAAGCTAACAACAAATGTGTGACGTATCTCGAGAGTAACCTGGATACAAAAAATTGAAATTCTATTGATTTTAAAGTGTGTATATTGGAAGGGTCAAAAATATGGTTCGCACAAGCGTTGGGGGAAGTAAGTGCGTCAGACAAACCGATATTTTGTATGCATATGATACCTGGTACAGAAAAATCGATTGAAATAAATAATAAAAGATAACAAATAATATAGTTTTAATATGAATATATGGATGTATGTGTTTATGAACGGTCAGTCGTAGGTATTTTGGGAACATAACATTTGAAATTAAATGTTGGATGAGCTGAGCTTTCTGTTTTTTGATCAGGGTGTGCACTCTACACTCTGACAAGGCGCTACTGGTACCTACCTATTTACAATTTTCTACCACCTGAATTCACGGAATCAACTTTTTGTCAAAAAAATAAAATAAAATGCACGACTGGGTCGCACGTACTTGCTCTTATGGTCAAGACGTCAGGATTTAAGAATTTATGTGAGAAAAATGATTAAATACATGAAATACGTTATTAAAATTCGCTAAAATAAAATCGTTGAGAGATTGAGATCAAAAACAAGAACACCATGTAAATTCTTTATTAAATATAATTGTATGGACATTGGAGCGGTTCTCTTAAAAAATTATTTTTGTTCATATAAAATTTTTGAAACATTTGAAAAAAGTTTGTCAACCCGTTTTTGAAATATCGAATTTTCAAAAAGAAATTTTGAATTTTTTTTTTAATTGAGAATCTTTTTTTTGGAAATTTTTATATGCAATATAATTTAATCTTATCTAAAATTTGTATATACAAATTTTTATAAAAATCCGTTCAGCCGATAAGGAAAAAATTCAAAATGTTTCAAAATATTTATATTTATTAGAAGCCTCTGTATAAAAAAGTTATTAAAATTAGTTAAACCGTTTTGAAGAAAATCTAAAACTAAAAAATGATTATTTGGGAGGTATAATTACTAAATTTTTTTTTGAAAAATGGTTTTTCACCCGAAGGAAGCCTTTACTAAAAGTAATTTATTGAATTTTTTTAAGATAAATTGTCGAGTCGTTTTTGAAAAAAATACGATTATGAAAAATTGCTAAAAAAAAATTGTATGGCAGGTACCGTTATGAACAAAACCTGTGGGCATAGTCACGGAAAACCACTATGTACTAAGTTTGAAGAAAATCGGTCGGGCCGTTTAAGCAGCACACGAACAGACAGAATTGTGCCACTTTTTTTTGGTGTTCTCTATCATGGTAATGTCATGTTCATCACGAATCCAAAACCTGCCTTCGTTTTTATTCTTCATTTCTTTAAAAAAAAGTTCAATTTAAATGAAGCTTTGTGAATATACATATATTTTGTTGTGCTTTTGACTACCACAATTATTTGCAAGTACAGTAGATTTTGAATTATTCAATTTTGTTCGTAAGTAATACTTTTTTTCAAATGAAAAATGGACTTCTGAAAATAATCGTACAGAGTTTGTTCAGATTTCATTTGGTTTGGATTTTACATCAGCTTTCATATAAAATAACCACGGTCAAAAATGCGAAAAAGAAAAAACTAACTTTTTAACAAGTACTTTTTTAATAATTGTCTATCCAAATCCAAAAAAAATAGAAAATCCAAAAAATAATCACACCATTATGGAATAAGATACAAAAAAATTATCGATACCGCAACGAAGTTGAAAATGAAAAACAAAAATTATAGCATGAGTAAAATATGTTAATAAGGCTGCACTAATATTTTATTTTTAATTTGAGTTTGAATTGGGTGATTTAGATTATTAAAAATAGGTAATCAGGAAATTTTTGTTCACATTTGTATGATTTCGTGTACTTAGCTTAAAGTTTAAACGTTCCCCATAGCAACCCTTGTGATGGAAGAATTTTGTTTTTCTAATTGATTTTGGTAAAACACAACCCTCTTAATGGTTTCAGTAGAAGAATAGTCTGACAAACAATTTCTCTAAAAAAAATGTCAGATCCCACAAAACCGTAGGTTCTTTTTCAAGCGATTACTGTGCACGCGGTTTATTTTCGGAAGAAGCCACACAAGCTCGTTTCATTAATTTGATTTTTGTTTAAGGATTCGTCTTAACTGTGAGATGTGTTGATTAAAAATTGAGTATAGAAGATGTCTTATGGGACTTCAAAAACATTCACAGTAATCACCCGCGCCTAGCGAATAATTATCTGAAAAAAGATTCAGAATATTTTCTGGCCCGATTTTTCACCCACTGTAAAAGCTGCTTTGAGTTGAAACGTAGCACTAGATACTATTAACTTTGCTATAAATAAAGCCAGGATAGAAAACCTGGGTTTAATTTAATTATAAACTAAAGAAATATGGACGCGAAATTTCTTTCGATTCATTTTACAATGTTTAAGCTAAGTAACTTTGATATTAAGCTTAAAATATAAATAATTTTGGATACTAAAATCAACTCAAATATCCATACCGTCTGTAACATTAAATAAGAGCTAAAATTATCAAGTACCTTTTTCAAATTTTTGCTTATTTTCTATTAAATGAATTCCATAAAAGTACCTAGGCATTTTTAGATATTTGGAAAGTTCTGGTTACTTTGTTTCTTACATAAACTGTCACTGTTTTTGCCGTGATCAGCTAAATTTTAATACAAAAAAAGTTGAGCACGAAACGAGTTAAAAGGGTTTTAAATTATAAACAAAAAACTAGTAAACTTCTTTAAAATTATAAAATTGTTGAGAAGGATCCTGCTTATACATACCATTGGCCTGTTTAAAATTTTACTCCAATGTTTCTTATATAACTAATTAATAAGGATTTTTTGAAAATCTATTAGTTTTAAAAGCTATAACTCTGGTCCCAAGGAATTTTTTTTTACTAGGAAAGGGTAACTTTTACAAATAAAGTTAACACGGGTAAGTATAACAAAAAGTTTTGCCTGCTCATCTAAATTTGCATCTCAACACAAAATATTGTAAAATCACACATGTAAGATTTAAATTGATCCAACACATACATACATACATACATTTGTGTATAGAAAAGTATACATAAATCGAGTTGTTTAGATGAAAACCCTAAGAGTGAAGGCATGGTCAAAATAATAATTATTTTACTAAAAGGCTTAGAAGTTAGAGAATATAAAAAATATAAATGTTAATCTGGGTGTCAATGAGAATTGAAAGTATTGTTTTAGACTTATCATGCTGAAATATTTTGTTTCTCTTTCCGTTGGATAGATAAAGTGACGAAAAATACATAATTCATAATACAAAGAGAATAATACATATCTCTTAAAACAAAATCTCATGAATTATTCAGCCAGTGTTATTTATTAAATGATTCTTGCAGACAAACAATCTGCATTTGAAGATACCAAAAAAAAACATACTGGCATGTCTAAGACACAAAAAAAAAGTAAACAAAAAAATGAGAACGACATACATCAAGTCGAAAAGGAAACGGAAGGCTAAACAAGATGGTGATCCCAAAAGTTATTTAGTTGCAAATGAACACTATATACAACTTAAACACATCCCCGAGAAAACAAATACTCTAGAGGCAAGTATTAGTATTAGAGCTGAAGATATTGTATTGAACGCAAGCATACAAATAGTCTAAAATGGGTAGTCCTAATCAGATGCAGAAATTCTTCATCATCATCAATGCAACATCTTGAGTCCTTGTCCTCATTTCGAAGGAATGTTTGTGTATATTTTGACGAAATATATCTCCGCGAAGCAATAGGAGATACAGATTGAGCAGAGGGATATATCGACCGATGTACTATACTTTAAGAAAAGGAGAAATAATAAAACAAAAGGGTAAATAGACTTATTTTGTTTTTGTCGTACTGCCGAAAAATCTTAAAATTCAATGGATGCGGACTCTGAACAAAATTAAAGAAACCTAATTTTAAAATAAAATGTAATTTAGGTTTTGTGTTATATAATCATTTCCACTAGGTAAAGCAAAGAATACAAAAATGTGAGGTAAAGCATTACATACTTTATATCTAATAAAAAGAAAGCTCTTAAAAAAACTCAATTAAATGGTTTTCTTGTTTAACATTATTTTGTCTTATCAGGGGTGGTTTGTTTACACTAATCGATTCTGAATTAATTCAATTTCAAAAATAAGTACTATGTTATGGTCGTATAGTAACTGAGAGCTTTGCTTTTCATAATGTTTCTAAAAACGAGTTATCACAGCCACAGCTGATGGACACACAATTTTAATTTGTTTCTCTTTGAAGTTGGAAACAGTTTTTAAGGTAGAAAATGGGTTTGAAATAAAGTTCACGCCTTTATTAGTTTTAGTTAAAAATTGCACAACACAATCAACATGCAGTTCTTCATTTCCAACATTCAAAAGAAATGCAATTACGTACAAACGTGCATTGTATATGTTGGTACAATATAAAAGTTATTAGGAAACATCAAAGAGAATATATTCCATTCCTAATTTTTTGTAATCAAAAATTGATACAAATAAGTATTGAGATATACCTATTAAATCTGATGTACGAATTGAATGGAAATCAATTGGACCACCTGGGCGTATGAGTGTTTTTTTTAAATTGTATTGATGTAAGTAGTGTTTCTTATTTGACCAATAGGGTAAATTGCTTTATTTTATAGAACAAAATGTCACTGAACCTTACATTTCGATTATGTGGCTATATCCGCTTCACAAAAATTCAATTAAAGTTTGGTTTCTAAACATAAAATTTTGGACTCCAAAGTTCATAAATGAGATTTCAATGATTTTGAAGTATAAAAATGCTCATTTATTCAAAGACAATTATTTTTAGATATATGGCTTTCTTGAATTTGTTTGTTTATTTTCTTTTATTATGTATTTACCTAAAAACAAATTAAATTTTAGAAGAAAAATATTGAATATTGTAAAAATTTTACTGCGCGAATTTTTAAAATTAGTACCTTTTTAAGTTAAATTCAATTTAGAAAAAGTTAATTTTCCCTGATCTTTCTCGGTCGAACTCATAGTACACTATCATTTATCGAATAAAAAAAATATATATAATAATACCTTCAAAAGCACCGAGTTTATATCTTAAGACCCCCGAAAATAAAAAATGTTTGAATGACGTTTTTGTTATGGGATTTCAAATCCTTGCCCTTGTGGAAGTTGATCTTTGAAATAGTTAAATTTTTAAGAATAATTTTGAGGCATCATACACAATCTAATTTATGACTTCCTTACACACCACAGTATCGTTTACAAAATATAGCTTTTAAATTTCTTAGGTTTAAGTAGGTAGTATGTACTTCTCTGTAATGCCCCTTATAGGTGCGGTTACCATGCGTCCCGGGTTTCACGGGACTGTCCCATGTTTTAATAGCCTGTCCTGGTTTATTTAAAAAAAAACGCGACACGTACAACTGTCCTGGGTTTAGTTATTTTATTCCGCATTCGTCCCGTATTTGCACATTTTATGAATTTATACAGAAATGAATAAATAAAGAAAATGTTTGATAAATATAGAACTGCTGATATCCCCTTTACATCTCATGCAGAGTGATCTACTAAAATTGGTTCCACAATTGGCTTAAAGTGCATTATGAAATTTTATGTTTTTGAAACCTTACATAATGTGCATTTAAATACTAAGGGCCAGTTTTTCAGTGCGAGCTTATACTTGTCTCTGAGAATAATCCTTTCTCCAGAAACGTGTTTTTCAAATGATTCAATTCTAAAAGCCAGTTTTTCAGTGTGATCTCGGAGTTTTACCTGAGTTAATTAACTCCAAAAACGTATTTGTTAGTCAATTGAAATCAATTGAGTTAACTCAGGGTTTAAATTAAGGGTCTTTCCCGTTGTGGCGCAATCATCTCGATTTCGTAGTGAATGTTATTGTCAGCGCAATTCCATAGTGGCGCTTTGAAACCTGAACTGAATAACTGGCCCAAAGTTGATTCGGAGCTGACTCACCAAATTGAGTGAACTTACCCAAGGACTTTACTATCCTTTGTGGCGCACAATCTCGATTTTGATAATTAAATTTATTGAAATATCTTAAAAAAGCAGTTTCCCTTGTGGCGCCATCTCTGTTTCAACAAGGAACAAGCTAAATTTGATTTAACTGAGAGGTAACTCTGCACACTAAAAAACTATGGCCATAAGTTGCTTTGTTTAAAGAAAATTATTCCGTGAACGTTGAAAAATCATTTCCTGAAGAACATTGCATTACCAAGTTTCGTCATAATAAAATCTCGCTGTTTATTTTCTCAACTAAAATATAAAAGTAATACATATTTCAAAAATGAAACCTTCAAAATATGTAGGCTATGGAAAAAACAATAAAGTGGACAGGCAACTTACAAGCCAAAATATTTTGCTTAGAATGATGTTACTCTTTTTGAGTGCTGTCAGATTTCTTATAGAGCCCAAAATCACTTTTCTAAATATAGCTCGAGAGTTTACCCAATAGGTTATTAAAAAGACTGGAAAATAAATGTATAAAACACCTATAATTACATGCAAGGGTTCTTCTTATTGGTTTGTTTGTTTGGACCATGCAATGCAACGGAAACATTTACAAAACCAAAAAAAAAATTAAATATATGTATCTAACTTTCTTTTGCAGTGACCAAAAGCTTAAAATCGGCTCTGGACCTTTGGAACTTCATATATGGAAAATTTTAATTTTGAAAATGCCATCTAATTGGTCAGTAATTGGTCAGAAAAGGTCAACTAATCCTAGAAATTAGTAAACCCTAGATAACTTTTAATAAAAGCTTAAAGTTTCTCAAGGTCACGCGTGATTCCTGGCATTTCATTTAAGGGAAATTTACAAAAAAAGTATACCATCGGAAAGATCTCTAGATCGTGATAAAAGGTCAACTATTTATAGTAATTGGTCAGCCATAGTTTTTTTTTTAATGAATTTTCAAAATTTCTTTTCAAGTTCACAAAAAAACTTTCAGAACTTCATTTGGGTCATTCCAAAAAATTAAGTATGCCATTTGAAAGGCCACTTCATGGTCTTAAATGGTCAGCTATTTTGAGCAATTGGTTAACCATACCTATTTTTTAATGAACTTTTAATGAATTAAAAAAAATGTAAGGTCATTGCGATTTTTGGCACCTCATTCATGGGAAATTGCAAAAATTATTTACCATCTTAAAGAAATATTGAAAAATGACCAGTGTGATCATTATCTATGAAACACACGGGTGCATTTAACAGAATTTTTTGTTTTAAGTAAGCTTATTATATGGGCCAAACAAACAAATTCAATAATAAAAACCCATGCACTTAAGTGTTCCCTTTTATTTATAAGGTACATATATTAATAGCCTTAAGGCCAATTTCAGGACTTACGGATAAGGGTTTGGAAAGCCTACTTGGAACTTTTTTGACAGATTAACTTAAAATTTTTTGGTTTCAAATGTCTCGGATATTGATATCCGAGAGATATATTCTCGGAAAGCATATCCGCCGAGTGGCTGTTAAAAACGTTATCCAAAAGATCCCTCACTGCAATGAGTTTGCATCGTAATATTTCGTAACATTTTTAATCTTGCTTTGAATTAATCCGTCGTGGTTCTACCTGAATTTAAATATTAAAAGGCAGTGACATTTTTAATTAAAACAACAAGGATTTTTTGTTTTGACAACAAAAATTTTATTTTCAATATGTTTTTGATGTTTTATGTTGTGTTCAAACTGTAAATTTATCCACCACTTTTAAATCGACATTTAAACAGTCGATGAAATGTATATAATATGTCGAGTGGACATTTTTTTTTTGTCGACCATTCAAACTTTTCGAACGAAAACAAAAGGATAAGGATTCAACTAGTGAAAGCTTTCCCTTAAATTTGAGTACCCTAAACCAACTATATATTACTTTTAAATTAAAATCCTATAACATGCATACATATGCACATGAGTTTTATTTGTTAATGATAGGTTCAATAAATTTACATATGTAAACGCACATATGTTTAATAATAAAAAAAACTATTGCATCACAAATATATACATATAAAACCTACCAACGACCTTAGGCGTTAGGCATGATTGATAAAGAATTGTGGGGAGGGGTGATTATTTATTTATTTCGTGTATCCTTATACTAATCTGATTTTATTTGTAAAGGTTTACAATGGTATTTATGGTTTTATAATTTGCAGTTTATGACCAGGTTCTTTTAGTGATTGCGTGGCGCGCTTGTATTTATTTTATGGTACCTTCCTATATTTTAATATCTTTTTTTCAGGTTAAGTGCGATTTTTAAAATATCAGTTTAAATAAATGATTGACATAATTGGGCGTGTTTGGAGTACCCACATTATGTAAATATTTTTTTTTCGACTATTTTTTTATTTAAATAAGCAGGAAATTTTTTTTTTTTTTTTGTGATAAATTTAAATTTTAATGGTTTGTTATATCAATTTTCAAAGTTAATTCGATATATGTATGTACAGTATTGTACAAAACATAAGCAATTACCATTCATGAATTCAAAATTTGACATTAATTTTTTGGTACTTTTGCTCATAATTGAATAATGCAATTTATGTGGAGTTATGTTTAAAGGACAGTACAATATATTTGCTAGCTTTTATAAAAATAACCTCTCTTCAAAATTTTATAAAAATTCATATGATTTGAATGTGCAAAACTTAAGCAACTTTTTATATTTGCTATAATATTTCTTTTTTTTTTAATAACATAACCACATTGCTGGGGTTAACATAAAAATATTAATAATATGATACAAGAATTAGAAAACGGCACTATTCTAAGATAAGTGAAAAATCAACCTTAACTCGGATGGCATATAAACTGTCTCGATACATTGAAGAAATTTTAGAATTGCAGGCATGTATGTATACAAGGCCGTATAGTAAGACAATTATCTTGTGTATCTATGTAGTTGTTTATGGAATTTTATCTTTCTAAACATGAATTAAGACTTGTAACTGGTATACGGTTCTCGAATCTCATTTTAAGCTGACTTAAAACATCATCAGGGTACCTACTCTTACTTACTATTTGCAATACAAATTATTATATACTATGTGGGCTTAGTACTAAATTCAAGAAGTTTTTAACATAATTTAAATATCGCAGAAATTGAGTTGGTACAAATTTCTTTCTGGAAATGGTGGGGAATCAAAGCCTTGTAATCCCCTACTAGCTACGGCCTTGTATGTGAATTCTTTTTATTAAAAATCGCTTATTGTATTTAAAATTTAAAATCTAAAGTGGAAATTCATTAAAAAGTTTTGTTTCTTCAGGTTACAACAAGTCTAACAAAGTATCTATGCCGTTCTTAGTCATTAATCCTAAGAACTGGATTGGCGTCAAAACCAAGTTTTTGACCCAGTTCGGAAAAAGTGTAGATGCTGGACGAGAAGAAAATGGCATTGGAGGGAGTATGTTTCTCCCCGATGGGTTATTTTCTAAAAAGTTGACTCAAAACAGAAAACAATTTCTATTTTTAAATGGGAACACTTACAATACCACGGCTACAGGTTTTTTTTAAAGCCATAAATCCATTATCTGCTTTAATTACTTAGTGAGTTTTATCTTTGGACTGATAATATTTATGACAATGTTGGGAAAACAGGTTCATCAAGATTTGTAATTCAAATTCAAGTTTTATTGTAACTTTAAGTCGAACTACTTTTCGATCAGGTACAACAGTTGGACTCATCATAAAAAAATATGTTTTTATTTAAATCTGGAATAATAATAAGTGACTATTCAAGATGACAAAAACAGTTAAAACATCATGAAGGATAAAAAAATAAATTTAATTTATTTTAATGGCAAGTGCATCATACCACAACATATGGAACATGCAACTCAATTCTGTTAACCGGAAACCTGAAATGTTAAAATGGCTAACCGGCAAATGCACTTTTTAAGGTTATGAACAACAGCGAGGTATACACTAACCAAAGCATAAGATTGACGATATAATGCAAGACCCGGAAAATTAGTTCTGTATTACGCTTAACATATCCTATCATCCAATCTTTCAACAACAGAGGGCAAACGGAACACAACATTTAAATAATAAGATGTCAAAACTACCTAGAAAGAAAATTCTTTGATAAGTTTAACCAAATTGTCTAAATCATTTCCCTTACAAAATTTGACAGTTCATTAACCAAAAGATAAACTTATCCAATTTGTAAACTTATCTAGGGATTTACGAAGTTGCATGAATACCCTTATTGTTATTTTACATTACTAAACGCAAATGACATTTATACAACCGAATTACGATCAAAAAGTGTTAAAAATTCATAGACCGGCCCAGAGAAAATTTTGGTTGTGAATGATAGCAAAAAAAGAAAGATTATTCGGTAAAAGCTCTTCAAAAATCGAAGTCTTGCTCGGGTCACTACAGGGGCCTTTGTGATTTAACACAAAAAAAATAAATATTTGGAGGTAATTGTGCTAGCTAATTAAATTAATTAAATAAAAAATAATGACAAATTACATAAAATGAAAAAAAATAATAAATTAAAAAATAAAATTGCAAAATTGCAACAGAAGCTTTTTTAATAGACTTTTGTTGAGTATCCATTTTAGTTATTGATCCAAAATCAGACAAAATCTGTCCATGGGAACACCCCCAAAAACGGATTTCAAAATGGCGGATGGATTTGGGTGTTGTTTTAAGTTGTTGTTTTTAATAGGCTGTTTTTTTAAATTATTTTTTTGTATAGAAAATAGTTGCTTATCCTTGGAAAGGGCCATGAAAGTTACCAGTCACCCACTCGCCTCATTATGACCCCTCCCCAAATCTGACCCGAGCTACAGTGGATATAATGGACACTTTGACTATTCATTTTAGTCTAAGAAACTGGGGAAAAACACACCCCTTATTTACGACCCCCCTCCTTCATAACCCCTCCTTTAGCAATGTTCTCCTTTCAACAATGATTTCATTAGAGCCAAGAGAAAATGACGGACACGATAAATATTCACTTATAATCAACAAAAACTGAAGAAAGAAAAACACCATAGCTAGTCATGATGCAAGTCACCCAGCACTTCTATAAGATGGAGGGTTTTTTTTTCAACTAAACGTAGACCTCTACAGTTCATAACTGGGAGGGGGTCATGAAAGAGCATTCAAGACGGGGTGTTTCAGGGTCAACTATCCACAACTAATTACTGCACACAAAAACAGTTTAAATCACTGTGTAATGGAAATAACAACCTAAAACAACACCCCCGTCAATCTTTCACTTTGAACGCCGTTTTTCGGGGTGTTCCCATGGTTGGATTTAGTCCGATTTTGGAGATCTTGTTTGGTAATGGTTACATATGAAAAATCAATGAAAATAGCTTCTGTTGCAAATTTTGACCATGTTAAATCGTATATTGCCTAGACTAGAATGGATTCTTAGCCTAAGAGCAATCGAGGGTATTTTCTCCAGACATCACCATACTGTTCTTTTATATTTGTTATTCACTTATTCACTTTTTTAGATTATTGTTCCTCGCGCTTGATGGGGGAAATCCCAACTAACAATTCAGTTTCTATTAGCTTAGAAATATTGATATGCTGCAAGTCTGGATGTGTATAAGGCTTCTATAAAACTTTCATCAAAAATGAATTTCTTATAGAAGTCATGACTTCAATAACTGCTTCTTTAAAATTGTTTTAAAGCTAGATATAAGTAAAAAATTAAACGATTTTCAAATAGACCACTGTTAATTTATTTAAAGAAGGAACATAGAGTTATCATTCTTCAAAAGGTTTCTGTTACAATTTCCAAGAACTTTAATCGAATACTTCACTTTGACATGTGAAATCTTAGACACGAATTACTTTGAAATATGAAATCTTAGACACGAACCATAAAAGGAAATGTCAATTTATATTACAGAAGTCCAAACTTGTAAAAGTCATTTTAAAGAAGGTTTTTAAAAACGATTATTATATATTGCGTAAATTATTGTTTAGTTGCGTTAATGTCTATTAAAAATCTCTTGTTATAAGACATACATTAACGCACTAACACCAATCCTATTTCTATACCGAGTGAAAAAGACAGAATTTACATTAGGTACTTGTAGTTTAAATAAAATCAAATATAAAAAATATCGATCTCATAAAAAGAAAAAAAATGTTTTAAGAAACATTTTGAAATTCTAAAAAAGAATAGGGCTAATTAAGTGGGAAGAGTGGGAAGCGTGCTGAGTTCTGGGTTCGATCCCTAGAATCGTTGGAAAAACATTTGTGTTTTATAATTATTTCCAATACACTGAATACATATTAATCGTATCGGAAACACAGTTTCAGATAGCAAATGGTATAAACAGTAAAAAACGCTTCAAACAAATTTAAAAATAAGTTCTACTTTTCTTTTTATTTTTCAACCTCTGTAAGAGTTGTATTATCCACTTCTAGTAGATATTATACAACCTATCCATAGAAGCTCATAACTCTATTAAACTTGTGCTCTTTTCTTTATAGAAACCTTTCTGAAGCTATCTGTGAAAACTTAAACTTCATTAATACTTCGAATAAGGCTCGTTTAAACTTCTATAAGACTATCAAGAGCTTACTTAAGAATTTCGGTAATGTTCTCCTTTTTATGTTTAAAGAAATTTTAAAGATGTTTCTAAGAAATAAGAAAACCTATTCTGTTAGGCCGAAACGAAGCTGAAATGTTAGTTGGAATATGCACTAACTACATTTTCTGTTCTCTTCTTCGGAGCGCACCTACACACTATATTTTGAGTTTTGAATTATCTTATGCCAAGCACACTATTTTTGTCATAATACTGTTAATTATACCAATGGTTGTTTTAAATTAATTATTGATAAATTTTGAAATGTTGTTGCTTGAAAATTCTTGGGTCTACAGAGAAGATTTTGAACTCAAAATGTTGTAAACTGAATTAATTTCAAATTTTAGAGCAATGTTTTAATCTAAAGCTAGTTCTTTAGATAAAAAATCGACAATTACTGAAAAAAGTGCGAAAATTTTGCAGTTTTTTGAATTGTTTACCATGTGGCGTTCTTTGCTCGAGGTCAAAAACTTAGATTATTTATTAGGCCAACATCAGAAGCAACTCAGCGAAAAATCAGAACTAACTACAAGGTTACTGGACTAGTAGTATATTGGCCAAGTTAGTTGTTTCGCAGTATAGGTAGCTGCACTCTTCTCGTTCGATATTTAGCAAACATGAATTCCCTAGTTACGGATTTCGACAATAATATGCAATAAACTGAAAATACATACAATGAGTTTTAATAATTATTTCATTTGCAAAGCTCCTTCGTTCAACCATGTTATTAAATCTTTAAAACGTCCGGAGTTTAATTTGATGCTATTTTATGAATACAAAAAATAAACCACACATTGACTTCCCGGTGTATGAAATTGTCTAGAAGTTTAACCAAATGTCATGAGCAGAAAAAAACCTTTCATGAGCAATTCTACTGGTTTTTTTTTCAATTAATTTATTTTAATTGGTACAAGCATGAAATACACTTCACCTGGCTCCATGACACGCTCTCCGACAAAATTAACAATTAATGAAAATCATTGCATTGCTAAAGAGTTTGATATGTAAAATGTTTTCATATCTACTGCATATCCTCTTGTACATATGTACAAACGCATTCACAAGCATACATATAATTTACAGAATTGAAAAACCGCTTAACCTACATAATGTATATAGTTTTAAAAAAATAAAAATTGACAAAAATAAAACCTACTGCTTTTATGCTATGCTGCTCTTATACGATGACAGCACGCGACTGCGACAGCGATTGGCAGACGACTTTTCAATATTAACACTATACCTACTCACTTTTGCCCTCACTTAAAAGTTTGTTTTATATTAACAAAAAAAAATACATTAAAAACAACCAACACACCAAAACTCCGAAGTTTAATTGCCCATATTTAAAATTTAATTGCAAATAATGTTAAACGGATGTTTTTCGTTCTTTTTATTCGTTTGTGCCGAAAAAGTTTCTGCAAAGCTTTTAAATGCACGCCACTGCGTCGTATACCAAGGAAAAATTAATCTCTGGTAAATTCGATTAAACAAAAAGCAAATTAAAACATTTTGTTTTATGGCATCGGTGGTGTCTGGACACGTCATGTTTGTTCTTTATTTAATTTTTTAGTGAATTTTTAATAATGAAATGACCAGAGAAAAAAATTATTTGGGTATTCCAATCCCAATCCCAATGCGATACAAATTTATTGTTTCGATATTTTTTGTGTTGCTTGTACCTGCTTATATTTATTTTTGTTCATGTTGTCTACAAATTGTTTGGACACTCGCATGCTTACTGAACTTGAATTCATTTGAAAAAATAATTTTAAATAATGTTTCTCCGAACCCTTTGCATTTTATAATAATTCTTTTTCGACCCTGATCCACCTGATATTTACGAGTATATGCAAGAGCAAATGCCTGTAATTTTGTTTATTATTTGTGTGGCCAAAACTTCCATTATTTTAATTCTTAGTCATCATACCTAAAAAAAAAAACAGATTGGTGGGGGAGAGAGCGATTCCGATGACGGAGTTTTAAGGAAGGAGTACTGAGGTTGAAGTGAAGACAGTTCATATTCGAATTTACACTCCGCAGCATACGGGAGACAGGTTTTTAAGGGCCATAAGAGGGGTTCGGTGCCGGCGACTGCGTAGAAAGAAGAGGATTTCATTTATTGCGAGGGTTAGTGCTAAAATAGATAGAGTTATAAAGCGAAATGCAGTCAACGGAACCAGAAAATAGTCTATGAATGGAGAAAATGTCTGACAGTTTAAGTAGATTAGATTGATACACTCTAGATAGGAAGGAAGGATCAGAAAATTGTTCCATAAAAGGCCTAGGCACTGGGCGCTCTCCATTCTAGTACCTTACTTAAAAGGTGTATTTAAGAAATTTACAAACACAGATTATGTTTATGAGCAGGTCACGTAGGGGTTGGTTAATTATTTGGGCCGAGTGCTAAATTTGCTTTGAAAATGTTTTCGTCTATATGAGTGAGAAAATTAAGCTCCACGTCACAAGGTCGCGAGTATTATTAAGTGGGAAACTATGGTATGAGTTGAATATGGAGAGATACGGACAAGCAGGAGATTTAATACGTGTCCGTGGGAAAATAGTTGATTGGTATTTTGCAATGTTAAGTGCCAAGAAATTTTAAAGATACTGTTGAATATAGGAGATGACTTGTGTTGACTAGGGCTGTAAAAGTAACGACAAAATCAGTACCCGCATGTTTACGTTACTTTTGGGTCGAGTACTCGTTACTAAAATATCGTTACTCGTTACTCTCGTTACTTTCGTTACAAACGTATGCGGTATTAAAAATCGAAATCTTCAGAATTTATTTGATGTACCTTAACAATGGAATTTCAGGGCCACTTGAAAAGATATATTATTTGTTCCCAAAAATATAATTTTTTGTCCATCTATCAAGCCATTAACTGTCAAATTTTATTGAAGGATGGCTGCGATCTAAATGAATTAAGAAACCTCTGAAAAATCTAAAAATATTTGCTCTGAAAATCGAAATTTTTCAGAATTAATTTTATGTACCGGAGTAATGCGATTTTAGGGCCTTAGAGTGACATTTGGAACGAAATACTATTTTTGCCCTCAAATATAGTTTGTTGTCTTTTTGTCAAGCCATAAATTGTCAAATTCCATTGAAGGATGGCTGCAATCTAAATAAATTAAAAAAACCTCTGAAAAATCTAAATGTTTGCTCTGAAAGTCGAAATTTTTCAGAATTAATTAAATGTACCTCAACAAGGCCTTAGAGAGTGTCATTTGGACGAAAAATTATTTTTTCCCTTAAACATAGTTTGTTGTCCATCTGTTAAGCTATTAATTGTCAAATTCCATTGAAGGATGGCTACAATAAAGATAGATTAAAATTCATCTTAAAAATCAGACACTTTTACGGGTTATTTACTCCTCCGGAAAAATAGATCTCTATACCGATTCATGTTTAATTCATACACAAAAACACAAAAGAAATATAAAAGCGTTACTCTGGTTGGTATCGATGCAAGGAACATTTCTCATGTGGTATTTTATTTTCGTTTCGCACATGCGAAAAATGTGACATGCATAATGTGCGATAAGGAATTGTTTGTATGGTATATACCAAGTAACGAAATCGTACGAGTAACGACATCATTTAGGTAGTAACGTTTCGTTACTTGGTATAGAAGTGAATACCCGCATCTTAGTAACGAATACATACGATTCGTTACAGCTCTAGTGTTGACGAAATGGTCTTGAAAAATTTAGTATCATTATCATCGGCATGCAGTGAGGTTGAAAAATATTTGATGGCCTGACGAAATCAATATCTTTAAATGTAATAATGAACAAACGTGGACCTAGGTGGGTGCCTTGGGGGACACCGGAAGTAGCCAAAAAAAGGGAAAAACGTGAAAGATCTAAAACAAACGCTGTGATAACGATTTTCTGGCTAAGAATAAAAAGGTAGTTGACAAACTGAAAAAATTGCTTGGGTTGGGATCCTTAGGAAGATACTGTATTCACTCCTCTCTAAGTGTACAAACAGCGTGGAGCGGAGAGCAAAGCTGCGAAATTCATCAGAGAAAAGAGCCAGAGCCCAAGAGGATGAAGCCTAGTCAGATTGAAGAACAAGAAGCAAGAGTAAAGTAGAAGTTAAAAAGCAAGAGTTCATTCTTTTCATTTTTAATATTTTTTTTTGCCAGTAAAATGTTAAAAATCACAGCGATGAGAGCGGAGAAATCAAACATATTTGAAATTACCGCTTTGTTCCTTGTTGACTCTTCGCTCCATCTTCGAACGACGCTGCACTCTGTGTGCTACCCTTTCAATCAAATCAAACACGAGGATTTACACTAACCAACTCGAACTTATTTTAATATCCCGTGAAAATTTCTCTAAAGTGGGCCAAACATACTACACTTGTGTCGGTGCTCCCAAAGATGTGATGTCTGTGGAGGCTTGTGGGTGCAATGATTTTGGCTTGGCACACATTGTGGGAAAAATTTGAATATTTTGATTTTTTGTATTGGTGTCTTGATCAGAGTCGTGTGTGTGGCGAAATGCCGTGAAATGTGGACACCGGAGTGCAGTGTGCACACTAGTGTTGTGTTTTTGGGCCGCTTAAGAAGAAATCGACTTAGTGAGTATATTTTTAATTCAGAGCATGTATTTTTTTTTTAAATAAATTTGCCAATTACTACCCTTAAACTTGAATATTCAAAAATTCATGTACTTACTCCCAAATAAAAAAAAAATGTTTTCATTGAAAAACAAGAATTTAATTAAGCTAATGTGATAGCATTAATTAGTATTGCAAATGCAATACTTCACGTATGCAATTATACAAAACCCTCCTTCAAAAACCTATCCTTTTTTGGAACAAAATAAAATGTTGAAATATTTTCAATCATTTACAGCTTAATTTAGTAAAATGGCACTCGAATTTCAAGGATTGGGATTTTTGTTTGAAATAATTACCTACTTGACAGATATGTGGTTGAAATATATTTGGATGTTCTAAGAATTATTGCCATTTTGGTGTTGACTAGTGTTAATTATAAATTTAAATAGATAAGCCTTAATGGTGCTCCATTATTTCATCCAAATTTAATCACGCAACATTTCAGGAGTGGTTGGTCGTCAGTGTTGGGACGGGAGTCCTTTATAAAAACACACTCAACATTTAGAGCTTCACATCAATTTTTTTAAGTCATCTATCTGCGTCTACATATACCACAGCTTCAACCACCAACTGTTTTTCTATGCGATAGAAATAAATTCTTAATTGCAACAATTTCAAATCGCAAATCCCTAGCGTCAGTTATTCCTAATTATCAAAGCAGCTTAGTTTTAGTTCCCTTTACATCTGTCTCAGTTGTATTCTGTGTGTCCAGGGCCGGCTACATACAAACATGGCATATTAAATATATATTGACCAAATTGAAAAGAACAAAACACCATCATCTGTGTGAAATACATTTTGCATTCATTTCAGAAAATTTGGGTATTTATTAAAGTTCTTAAATGTAACCCCTAACTATTCAATTTTGTTTCAAAGTTTCGTTTCAGGGATGGCCTCTCGAAGTTGGAAGTAGTCCCCTTCAGTAACAAATTTCCTGAGGGCAGCACTGACTATATGTCAAACACTCGAAATCATCCCACACAATTATTTTGCTAGACTTGAATTTCATTGAACCCATCGTCATCGTCATCGTCCTATTCACAACCTCGTTGCTCACATATACATAAATGAATGCCCTCGTTGCCATTTTCCACCAGCACTCTAGCACCAGATGCTGTCAATGCAATAATCAATGTATAACAATATATTATCCATTTAAAAAAATATATTCCAATGCCTGTCGTGATTTCTGTCAAAGAAAAGGCATTGACAAAACTTTGGACACAATTTCAGCATGCAGACTATCATGGAACCAAAGGACCAATTAAATTCGAGTATTTCTTTTGCTAAACTTTTGACTTCGTTTATTTGTAGAGACGCGTACGCACCCTACAACGATTTGAAATGATCAAATAAAATAATTCCAAAATAGAAAAGTTTCTGCCATACCAACACTAGAAACAGGTTCCACGAGGACTTAAGTTTGACTTCACGTTCACCTATAGCTCGTCCGTACACCCCACATAGATATGTCATCAGAGCACAAATAAACAAGACCATAAATTACCACATTTTGCGTCCGCCGACGGCGGCACCGATGGCTCTGCTGTGCTCACCTCATCCTGTAGAAACACTGCCATTGAACAGTGTACACACGCTTACTGTAACTATGACTCTGACTATGTGGCAAAATGCAATGCTACGTAGCAAGGACATCTATTCAACCACACAATGGGGTTTGGGTTGAGTTCGAAATATCGAAGAATGAGAGCAGTCGGGGAGCTCGGAGGAGTCGGCTTCAGTTCAGAATAGTGGAGCATGCCTCTGCTGCTAGTTCTGCTTCAGTTGTATGTAACTACTAACACCTTCCACAAGACTTAACTTTATTTTTTCTTAAATTACTTTTTCCGCACCACATATATTGTTGGTTGCGGTATTGCAGAACAGATCCTTTTTCATTTCATTTCTTTCCGTTTGGACGGACTCCTTGGTCAGAAATTCATAGAATTTTTTCCGTTGGTGGTTCGTAGCGTGTCAATATATGAAAATACACAAGTTTTTCTCTTTCTATTTTTTTTTTCTATTTGTGGTTTTTCGTTTTTCGTTTTTTCTATTTAATATTTCTTTTTTTAGAAAACAAGAGAAAGGCATTTCATTTGAAAGCAAAGTGGGTCCTTGTGTTTAGCTGTTAAGGTGGACTTGAACGAACTACTAAAGTAGTTGTGGTGACCATTATTTTTTTTAAATATTTATTTAATTTTATATTTTTTTTTATTTTTTAATCCTCCTATGAAGGTTCAGTACATAGGTCCTCGTTAGTAAGACTTACTATGTTAAGCCAAAATGTAACATGAAAAATGCATTTTTGTGACTAAACGGCGATGATAAACAAAATTCCGCCATAAGACAGAAAAATCTATTCAACCTGGACGACGATTGACAAATTTTCCGTCACCCGACCTAAATGAAGTGCGGTTAGCGATACCTAAGCTTAAAGCGTAAGAGCTGCTGGTGCAGATGGCCTACCAGCCGAGCTATTCGAAGCAGGGGGAGATGACTTGGTAGAGAGCATACACCAACTTATCTCCAAAATTTGGTCGAAAGAAAGTATGCCCGATGAAGGGAATCTCGGTAAATTGTGCCCCATTCACAAGAAAAGAGTTGCTCTAAATTATTTCAACTACAGAGGTACAAGTCTCCTCAACGTCGCATACAAAACCCTGTCATCTGTACTGTGTGATCGCTTAAAACCGTTTGTCAACGATCTGATCGGCCCCTATCAGTGTGGTTTTAACCCCGGCAAATCAACCGTCGATCAAATGTTCACACTCTAATAGATTGTGGAAAAAACCCAAGATTTTCAAATCGATTTCAAAGTCGCGTATGCATCTCGGCGATGGAGAAATCTCGCTGCTCCGTCAAAGTCGATAAGAACACCATCGAACCCTTTGATGTCGAGAATGGTTTGAGGCAAGGCGATGCATTATCATGCAACCTCTTTAACATCGTACTTGAATCAATTGTACGCAACTCGCAAGTCAACAACAGAGGTACAATTTTTCAAAACTCCGTTCAACTACTTGCTATTGCAGATGCTATTGGCATCATGGGGAGAACGAAGCGAGCTGTTGCTGGAACGTTTGCAAGTATTGAAGTGGAGGCGGTGATAATGGGTTTGGCTGTTAGTGAGGACAAGACGAAGAATATGCTATTATCTAGAAAGGAATCTCAACATGGTCGCCTTGGGCAAAACGTCACGATGGATAGGTAAAACTTCGAAGTTGACCAGAACTTTGTCTACCTGGGCGCCACTATTACATCGCAAAATGACATCAGAAGCATGGACTCTGTCGAAAACAGATGAGAATCTGCTTGGGTGCTTTGGAAGGAAAATTCTTTGGGTTATTCTCGGTCCAGTCTGTATCGATGGAGTATGGAGTAGAAGATTTAACAACGAGATCTAAGGGACTTGCAGCGACGTCGACCTGGTCAAAAGGCTATAAATACAATGACTGAGATGGCAGGAACATGCGGAGCCTATGAACACCTACGCACCACCACGAAGCATGTCTTCGAATCCACCCCTGATGGTATGCGCAAAAGAGGAAGACCTCATCTAAGGTGACGCACACAAGTGGAGAGCGACCTCAACCAACTTGGAGTGCATAACTGGAGGCAGTTAGCTAAGGACCGAGCTGGCTGGAGGGCTTATTCGTTGAAGCCGTAGTCCAGCCTGGACTGTGAGCACCATCTTAAGTAAGTAAGAAAGTAAGGGTATCCTGATTCTCAAAAGCCGCGTTTATAATTTTTCGGTCGTCTCCCAGACTACTGAGAAAAGTATGCAATATGCGAACGCAAAAAGTTGGTAATTTGAGGAAGCTCGGAAATTAAAATCTAGTATTCGAAATGTCACATTACAAAATCTCAATTTTCACAATCTCGCAATAACAAAATCCCGCTTTTAGCAATCTCGCATCTTCAAAAATCTGGCAAACTAAAAACGCTTGAGTTGGGATTTGATTCTGCGAAATCATGATTGAAAAAAATTATTTGGAGCAATGCAATTAAATTTTGCAAAGTTTCCTAACTTCTGGTATTATTTATATAATTGCTATTATTTATTCCTATGTTAATATTTCAACTGTTGCTAAGAGAACGTAGAAATTGTTTATCCAGTCAATACGTTTTGGGAAACAATTAAAACCAAAAATAAATTTCTAAGTGTTTGAGTTATTTTTTCTTGGCTGGCAGGATTTTTATTTTTCAGTGCGAAACACTGGGAGCGATTTGTTTGAGACTTGAATTTGCGAAATTTTAATCGAAGAGATTTTGATAAGCGAAATTTAAAGTTGCCAGATCTCCGTTGACATGTCTAACATGTTTTTATGATGAATGCGTGATTATTAAAAGCGAGATTTTGTAATTGCGAAATTATGAAAAGCAGGATTACTTATTTGAGAGATTTCATTTTTCAAGATTTTTAAAAAAATGCGAGATTTTGCTTTTCAAGATTCTTAAGAAAATGCAAGATTTTAGTTTACGGGATTTAACCCAATAATTTGAAAACAAGGAACAAATGGTCACCGTAACTATTTAAAGTTGTATAGTACCCAGCCAATACTCTTGATGCTATAAAAAGGTAAAACAACAAGGTGAGTAAGTATGGAAGCATTTGAAACACACGAATGCATTAGGACTTGTTTAGGCTTTTTAGAGGTCATTAATTTTGAAAGGAAGATGTAAATTGAGGCCGTTCACCCCCTCAACTGAACTAAGTAAGAAAACCTATTTGCATTGTTGGCGATTTTTCTTTTGAATATTGCTTTCTTCTTCGTTCCTTTACAATGTACCTTCATATAAATAAATAGAGGATTCAAAAAGGAAAAAAAAAACTAATTTCAATTCGAAAACCAAGCATGTGCGTCCCTTTTATTTTTGTTTTTTTTTTTCGGTGCGTATTCTCTTTTAATCAAACGTTTTTGAATAAATGGTTCGCTGTCAAAGACTATGTGGAATCTTGTAAATTGCTTTTGACCGGACCACCGTTGCATAACTCAAACAAACAACACAAAAAAGGATAGATAGAAACATTCGATGACAAACGATATTGAAAGTGATAAAGTTATCCTTGTTAAGACTATAGTGAAGTTTTTGAAAAGATTTGCAGACATTCAAAGTGAATCCTTTTTTTGCTGTGATGGAAACTTTATACATATTTCAACTTATTTAAGTCGTCAAAAAGTTATTTTTCTTTTTTGCTTTTTGTTTGTTATCAGTTCGTTGTAATCCTTTCATTTCTTATTCATAAAGTGATTTTTTTTCTGTTGTTGTTTTATTATTATTGTTTTTTTATACCTACTTTACTTTTGCACTAAGCTTAAAAGGTTAAAAGTTTTTGGTGGAAATAATCTTTGCATTTAAGATGTGTTGGCCTCAAAAATAAATAGAATTTCATTTCATTCAGAGATTGAAACATTGAAACATTTTCTTACTCAATATACTCGTAGTAATAAGTACCTACTAGAAAAAGTAGTCCGAGTTTGTAGCTGATGTAAATTGCAAATGGTTTCTATAAACAGAATTAATAATCCACTGAAATGTTACATTGACCTTCGTGTTTTCTTTAAAAAGGGGTTGAAAAGAGATGAATCCTCATATGAGTTCTTAGGACTCATTTTTGCAGCCAAACAGTTGTGGAACTAAAAGACGCATGTGCGTGACTAGCCTGACACCAGTATTAATAAACGCAAATAAAACACGACTAAGGTCCGTTAAGTTTCAAATCAAAACTCAAGATGATAAACTAACTCGCCAAAGTAGGTACATAAATCGAGTAATTAACTTAAATATAATAATAATAAAAACTAGCGTGAAAGAAAACAGACGTTAGTATCAAACATATGCTATTTAGAGCCTCAAATAAGAGAGAGCATGTTTGAAAAGTTCACATTTAGTGAAAAGTATATGTTCAGTTCAATAAAAAGGTACTCTCTGGTGACAGCAGATTTTTGTTGATTGTAGTAGATTTTCATTAAGATTTTTAACTAAACGTGAATAATCAGTTAATGTTTTTTATAATTATGAAATTTAAATTCGTGAACTAACTTCTTATCATCATATTAGAGAAGATATCTGAGCATTTTTCATTGATAGGGCTGTAAGTTTTTGATAATTGTATATAAAGCCAAGGGAAATTTATGACAAAAACGTTTGAAGTCATGAAATTCGATTTTTGAATTCAGTAAAACAATTAGCCACTAATAGTTTAAGGTGCACAAGACGAATGTCATCTGAATTTTGATTGTATGGAAAAGAAAGTACAAAACTTTTGGAGTATATTTTTACTATAAAATTCTCAAGAAATGTTTGGGATACATTTTGCCATACAAATTTAAACAATTTAACAACTGTCAATCTTTTTTTAGAGATATAAAATTTTCAAACAAAAATTTTGAAACTTTTTTTATAAATGTCTTTTCTTGAGAATTTTGCTGAGCAATCTTTTTTCAATTTATTTGAAATTTAATTTCAATTCGGCTAGTTCTGAAATAAAAAAAAAACACTGTTCTATGCGAGGTATATTATTAATGGTAGTTGTTAAGCGTAATTTTATTCAATATTTAGTAGTAGATCGCACTTGTTTTAGCGTACTGAAAAAAATTTAATAAAATCGTAGGTAGATACCCCTTTAGAAAAAATATTTTGTTGAATACATATTCTCACAAGTATTATAAATAAAATGCACGACCAGGCAGCACGAACTAACAAAACTTTTAAATCGTTAGAGCGGTTTTCTTAAAAAATTATTTCTTATATATAGAATTCTTAAAATTTTTTTAAGGAAAACTTTTGGTATGCAAATCTAAAGTATTTATTTATGTGAATACAAAAATAAAATTTGAAAAAAAAATTGTCAACCCGCTTTTGAAAAATTGAATTTTCAAAACAAAATTTTGAAACTTTTTTTAAAAAATCAAAATTCTTTTTTTGAAAATTTTGATCTGCAATATTTTTTAATCTTACTAGGAATTTTTATATGAAAAAATTAATCAAAATCTGTCAAGCCGATATTAAGTATATTCAAAATGGTTATTTGGGAAGTATTATTAACAACTATTTTTTGAAAAACGGTTTTCCACCCAATTTACTAAATGCCTTTACTAAAAGTAATTTATTAATTTTTTTTAAGTTTTGGATCCGTTTCTGAGAAAACATAAGATTATGTGAAATTGCTTAAAAAAAATTGTATAGCAGGTACCGTTATTTTAACGCACTTAAGAAAAAATAATAAAATCGAAGGTAGATACCCCTTTAAGAAAAAATATTTTGTTAATTACATATTCTCTCAAGTGTTATAAATAAAATGCATGACTAGGTGTTATAAATCGTTGGAGCAATTTTCTTAAAAAATAATTTCTTATATATAAAATTCTTAAAATTTTTTAGGGAAAACTTTTCATATGCAAATAAAGTATTATTTATGTGCATACAAAAATTAAATTTGAAAAAAAATTGTCTACCCACTTTTGAAATATCGAATTTTCAAAAAAAAATTTGAAACTTTATTTAAAAATTCAAAAACTTCTTTTTTTGAAAATTTTGATATGCAATATTTTTTCATCTTACTAGGAATTGAAAATGAATATGAAAAAAATTAATCAAAATCTGTTTAGCCGATATTAAGTAAATTCAAAATTAATGAAAATGTTGTATGAGAGGTACAATTAATATTTGCTATTTGTAAATTTTTATTTTAAAGTTGTAGATCAAACTAATTTCAGCCTACTTAAAAAATTTTATAAAAATTGAAGGAGCCATTCTTAAAAAAACAATATTTTCCTAACGTGTTTTCTAACATTCGTATGGAAGGTATAGTTATTTTTTCATATACATATGTACAAAATTTTTCTAAAAATATTTTAGAAAGTACTAGAAAGCTCTTCAGTATCGCGATTCAAGAAAATCGATCATATCATTTTCGAAATATTTGATTTTCAAAAAAAAAAATTGTGAAACATTTTTTAAAGATCCAGAAAATATCTTTTTTTAATTTAAGTACACAAAAATATTTTTACTTATTTAAATCAGTCATACCGTTTTGAAGAAAATCGAAAATTTAAAAAAATGGTTCTTTGGGAGGTACCATTAATAGCCATTTTTTTAAAACGGTTTTCTACCCAATTTAATAAATGCCTTTACTAAAAGTAATTTATTCATTTTTTATTTAAGTTTTGGATCCGTTCATGAGAAAACATAAGATTATGTAAAATTGCTAAAAAAAATTGTAAGGCAGGTACCGTTATTTTAGCGCACTTAAAAAAAAATAATAAAATCGAAGGTAGATACCTCTTTAAAAAAAAAAATATTTTGTTAAATACATATTCTCACAAGTCTTATAAAAAAGGGTTATAAATTTAAAACAAATCGATTGGGTGGTTTTAAAAAAAATAACATTGTTTTTTTTTTCTTAATTTTGGTGCGACTAAAGTCTTTAGTTTCAATTTTTATTATTTAAAAGATTCTGCACGAAAAATTGATCTGTCATAGCAAGCCAAGCAAATACAAAAAAATGGTTCCTTGGGAGGTATAATTAATAACCACTTTTGAAAAATGCTTTTTGGTACCCTTGACTAAAAGGAATTTATTTGGGAGCCCATGTTTGAGACATATTTAGAAATTTGTAATGAGAATGACAAGAATAGCATTAAGTAAGTAAACATGTATTGAGTTTTGAATGCATTAAAAGCGGAGTTCTTTATCATGTTTTGTCTTAAGCTGTATTAAGTGCAAAGAAAAACTCAATACAGTGAAGTAATAAAAACCAGGCCTGTACGATCTTTCGAAATTGTTTACTTTTTCGAGCGGAAGTCTTAAAAGGCTATCTAAAGATAAATTTGATCCAAAATGCATATTTTCTTCAATAATAATATTTTCAAATATATTTAAGCGTTAAATAAAGCTTTCAATAAGGTTCACTATTTCGAGATTAACTAAATCGAGTGTCTACTGTTTATAGATAATAGTACGTCCAGCCCTCGAAACTCGAGAGCTAATAATATTATTTGTCAATAAAAGCTGTCTTAAGCGTTGAGAAAAACTGATACCTTGTTTACACGGAGAATTGAATTCGAATTTTATCAGGATTTAGGTCCATACAGACCTGGATCGGATTGAATCCAGATTACTCGATCCAATCCAGCTCGTTGTCATAAACCTGGGTCGAAATTTGGATCCGGATTGAATCCGATCCTTCGATCCGCTCATGTTAACGTGGTATGAGCTACTTATTATTATATTAGCTACTTATTACGAGTATTATTTTCTGCAGCACTGAACGATGCCATAGGACATTCCAATAATCTTTCCAGTGGATTCTGGAAAATTGGTTAGTTGGTGTATGGAAAAAATCCAAACGTCACATTTAGGTTACGACAAATAATTACTCGGTCTCACTCTCACTCTCTCTCGCTTTTAAAGCGCAATTTTTTCACTGATTTATTAAGATTTTTTGGGACAGTTATTGAATAATTTTTTGCATTCTGTACTTCTGTGCAAAAAAACCTTTCAACTATATATAATGTATATGCCTTTGGCTTTTACAGACCGCGTAAATTGTACCACAAAATTCGTGTTTGCCGTTTTACTATATTGATTACCCCCAATCTATACAAATCAATTCAAAATTTAAGCTTTCTAATTGGAAATCTGTGTTTTCTATGAAAATTAAATTTTGCGTGAATTATGAAACACCCTTTTATATAGCAGAACTTGGTTCTTCCTTTCACAGTGTTATTTATTTTGATTCAAACTGTGATTGTAACACAACAAAAAAAAAAACAATCACTTTATCATATTATTATGATACTCGTATAACAAAAAAGTAATATTCAAATAAGTAATCTCTGAAATTTGACAAAAAGGACTACTAAAGGTAACTGTGACTGGGATTGAAAAATTGACGAAATATAAAATTAAATCAATTATTTAAATTGTATTTTGCTTTTGCCCTTGCGGACATTCTTTTATGAAGTTTGTAAAACAAAGAACAATCATCATTTCTCCAAAAACCAACATTTTTCCATTACAATAAGAAAATTCCTGTCCAACATGTATTTTGTATGAATATTCTTAATGTCATTTTTTAAGACTATAAAACAATCATTTTTCGTTTTTTTTTTACTTTTTTTGTGTGTTGTTTTGCTCTCTGGAATACAAATTTTATTCCATTTGCTTTGTCCTTTGTTATACGAGGATGAAGACTGCTTCGGGTCATTAAAACGAACAAAGTGTAGACACCAGGCTGGTTGAGGAGGGGGGGGGAGCATTCAACTCCACCACAGCCCGAATTGCTATATCGTATAACTTAATCATCGTATTTTAAATCACCAGCAGATGGCGTTTATGCTATTTATATTGCTTACTTTCAGAATCAATTTTCGATTATTCTTGCAACGCAACTTCGTTTCGTCAGTCAGTTGGTCGGTTCGGTCAGTTGGTTGGTTCTTATCCCCTTCAATCAATCCATATTCAATTAAATTTTTAATTTTTTTCATCAAAGCCGATGACCCTGTGTCCATATGTACTCTGTAAAGTCACCCCGTCGAGGGCAATCAATGGACCAATTAAAACGCCCTCAAGCAAATAAAATCCGATCCACTTGTGGCAAGTGTAATAATTAGTTCATTTCACATGCATACGGCCCGGCCCGGCTATGGCCTGCTTATGCAGTTATAGCTACAGTTACTGTGGCAGCAGTTCTCTATTACCTGACCTGCTAGCTGCCGGTAGAGAAGATTTGTTGCACAGACATCACAGACAAGGCGAGAATTTTCACCAAAAAATTTCATACTCAGTTAAATATTGATGAGGATCACCATCAGGGCCATCAGCTACAACAGTAGAAACGGAGCAGCATGAGGTGAAAACTCCAACCACATACAATAGCCACGTCGTCCATGCGATGCTATCGACTCTCAATTCAACTCGACGACGACGAATACGGCGCACGGAGCCATTCAATTTTAATCCAATTCCATTCGAATGGATTCCATGCAGAAAAAGCAATCATCATTATATCCCATATACATAGGTAGGTTCCAGAACCAGAACCAGAACCAAAGCCAGAACCAGATCCAGAACTAGCACCAGCACCAGGTCAGGGGTAGAAAGCATGGAGCGGCAAAGTATCTTCATTATTCCATCACTTGGCACAAATCGATATCGATGGACAGGACACATTGCATGAGCGGATGTGGGCGGTCTGGCTCTGTTTGAAATCCGACTAGTCCGAACGAGTGTGGTGCATACGAATGCATTTCGTCAGGCAGAGTGGCAGGTGGCAGCCTTCCCCAAGCACTCCAAATTCCAAACACAGCTTCCTGATCCTGATATAGTGAAAACAACAATCAATACAAGGTGCACATCTGCTACCCGTAAATTTCAATTTGATGATGTTCGATGTTGCATGCAATGTTGGCAACAACAATGAACCACTATCCTAATACACTACACTACAACTACAACACGAGCTACCGTGTCGACTTCCAAGGATTGTGCGGAAAGAAGACGAAATTCAAGGTTTACACACTGCCAATCTAGTCTACACTACAGCAGCGGCAGCGGGCTCCACATAAATAAATAATTCAATACCATCTCTGCCCCTCTCACCTGTCTAAATCGATCCACGGAAAGAGATAATAAATCTGGTATGGTATGCGAGTTTGCCTGAGTAACGGTAAGTGTGTGTTCCCGTTTACACCAGTATCCTCATCGCACAAGGAAAAAACACATTAACGGATGAAAAATTGCTAGCAAAAGTCGGGCAAAATATGCTTTTCGCTTTCATATATCCGCAGGCAAGGATAAAAGGACGACAGGCGGGATTAAAGGTGCTTACATAGTTCACGTATCTGTGAGAGCACAAAAACTTTTGTGCCGTGCGTATTTTACGACACACACTAGCTAACTACAACTACCTACCTTCTATTAAAGCAGGACATGAGGCCATGTGGTGTAGTTTGGGAACTAGTACTGACGTGGAAAAAGGTTCTAGTACTATCCGAGTACGAGTAACGTGGGTTATTTTATCCAATTGGATGATGATGATGATGGTGGTGATGATGATGATGATGATGATGATAAACCAGAACGCAATGAATATTTGCTTGTTGTAAAAATAATTGGACTTTTGCATGGAGTTGGACTATGTGCCTATACTAATTGTATCGTGATTGTCATTCGAATATGGGATGCCAAAAGAAAATTTCGCATGTCAACTGTGATTTTTCAAACGATATGTGTTTGGATTGTAGTACTTATAGATACCTAGCTCCAAGGCAATAATTTGAAGTGAATTAATTTCCGTAGTGCTTGCCTGGTGCACTCCAGGGAGCGTTTAGAGCAGAGCAAAGTGCCAACATTTCTTTTGACGTAAACAAATTGTGTGAAATTGAGAGAATAATGATAAAAGGCGCGATTTTAAAATTTGAAACACAAGCAAATGATGGGAATTCCTAATATACTTGTATGCCTTCAAACAAATTGAGATTCTCTCCTTCAAAACCTTATTTCAATGTATGTAGAAGTAATTCATTTAATTTTGTTTCGTTTTTATTTTTATTTAAAGCCTAGTGTGTAGTTAGTATGTAATATTATAATTAATTAGAAAACAGTTATAGTTTTTAAATTAATTGTTGATTCTACGGAAAATGGAGAAAAACTATGATAATTTTCGGCACAACATTTGTGGATACAAATCAACGTTAAAACTATAACTACACTTGAGCATTAGAACGTCCTTTCATATAACTAAAAGCTACCAGTCAAAAAAAAAACAACAATTCTATGCTCATTTATCAAGACAACAAATTTTTTTAAATCGTATACCCTCGCTTTATTGGAGGGAACGAGAACTCTTGGTAAACAGTTGACAGTTCGATTACTTGTCATTTAAGGCATTGTGGTTTTAAACGTCAAACGTTCACAACACATTCGCAAGGCTGTACCAGTGAGAAATGTCAAAAAATCGCTTTCTCCACTGGTAAATCTTCACTTCACGAGAAAGTATGTACCAGGCTTTACCATTTAGCTCCAGGGAGAAGGGTTGACTGTAGACTATACCAAATAATCTACAAAATAAACTTGCTTGAATGAATTGCATTTTTGAAATTATGACAGATTTGACTTTTGAAAATTAAAATCTTGTTTCAAAAAAATTCTATCGCGTACAGTTTTTTAATTGATTTTTGAAGAATATGATTTGCAGAATAGAACCCCCTAAGATTAGGTTGACTTGGTAAAAAATAAAACTGTGATGTGGTTGTGCCAAATTAGCTCAAATTTGGAGGACTTATTCCACACAATATTAGCTTTCACATGAAACCAGATTTGTTCACAAAATACCGTCAAATCTCGAGTGAATATTTTGCCCACTCGAAAAATTTCCCTCACTACCCATATTCTCTGCCGGTCTTGGTTTCAACCACTATAAAGTCCAAACTGGTAGAACGTTTTCGAATTAAGCTGAGATCTCTTGGTGCAACAAATACTGTTACCCTTAAATGGGTCCCAGGACATAGTGATATTTTTGGGAACGAATTAGCAGATGAACTGGCCAAAAACGGATCATCTCTTGATCCGAGCCAGGTTGAACCCTCGATACTTGTGCCACTGGAGCAAGAAAAAGGTAGAATTCACCAGAATTTCCTCGAAGCTGCAGACGTCAGATGGTTATCAATTGAAACTTGCCGGGTTTCAAGAAATTTGTGGCGGAACATTTCAAAGAACCGAACTGAATTTATACCAAAGATAAGCATTGGGAGACAGCTCTTCCTTGCCACTAAAGAATATCTTGAAATTCATTCAGAATTCAGGATGGTTCAAGGAGGCATCCCATACCTAAGCTCCCCTCAATCCCCCTACATTCCTCATATCTACCTACCTTAACCTTGGGGAGCGCAATGGATCTACGGAGATCCGAGTGAGATGATGCGGCTTGCCGTATCATCACCTCTTCTAACCCAACCTAGTTTATACATCCATGCGAAGTCTGGTTTTTAAATAAAAAATCTATTTTTCCTAGGCGTGAAAAATTGTCAAAAACTACTTAGATGCAATTATTTTGGCGACAAGGAGGTACAAATTCATCTCGAAACAAATGCAACTCATTAGGCTTTTCCAAGCCAAATCTTATGACGAAAACTATTTCTTTGAAGTCCCTTTGGAATAGGAATAGGAATAGGGCTTTAAACCACCTTTTGATGTCAGGGGTACAACCAGATGTGCGACACACCAAAAAATCTGCAAAAATCTCCTGACTAGAAATACATATGTAGGTGTCAGACATTTAAATTTCAGCTTTTCCCCTGCAAGTGGTTCATCAAACAATCATAAAAATCCTCAGATTAAAAATATGTCAGTCCCAGACTTCTAGCTCTCAACTTTCACCCTGCCAGGCGCCCCCAAAGTGGAAGGTTAACTTCTGACATTGAAATGGGGGGTTTTCCACCTCTTTGGAGAAGTTTGGCAGGGTGAAATCTGAGAGGTAGATGTCTGGGGCTGACATATTTTCAGCCTGGGGATTTTTTGTGGTTTTTTGTATGTACCAAACATTTGGTTATATTTCTACCACTTTTGGGGGCGTCAGGCTGGGTTAAAGCTGAGAGGGGAACTTTCCTGATTTTTTTTATGTATACCACACTTTTGGTTATATCACTGGAAAAACCAGGGGTTTCCAGCGCTTTGGGGGCGTCTGGCAGTGGGAAAGCTAAAAGTAGAATGTCTTGCACCTACATATTTGAAGTCAGGAGTTTTTCGTGTATCGCACATTTGGCAAAAGCCCTGGCATCAAAAGGTGGTTTTAAGCCCAATTTGGGCTTCTGGCAGGGGGAAAGCTGAAAGGGAAATGTCTGAGAAGTAATTATTTAGTACCAGAAGGTCATTTTCTATATTTAATATATGAATTGAAGTGGTTATACCCCTCACATAAAAATCGGAGCATATGGCGTGGCTATAATTTCGGAGTGGAGCGTTTCGTCAAGTTTCGTTAAACTTTCCTCACGGATGTGACTTGCGGTCCAGACCGCACCTCGGATAAGTAAAACTGACATTTGGTGAAATAGGAATGTCAAAAAGAGGGAGATGATAAGTACCTACAGTATGGGTGTGTACCCCTTTTGACGATACGGAAAGCTACTTTTCGTTGGTCTTTGACATTAGATTCAGTGACCTTCCGACAATTATAGTTCTACCTTAAATTATTGATGCTTCCTTTCAAATTTGATGTCACTGTTCATCATAAATGAAAGGAAATTTAAAACGACATCTCTTGTTGGATGGTTCTATACAAGTACAAGGGCACCTATTGACAATCTCGAGGGTAATGCTGTTATCCCCGCAATACCTATGTTGTTACCCGGAAATTTGTGTGCTATCGTGAATCTCCGTGGAGTGTATTTACCCCCAAAAATAATCCTTTGAAATGACAGCAAATAACTTAATTTCAAGGGAAACTTTCGAGCATCATTTACGCTAAACTCGTTGTGAACTTCAACTGAAATTGTGAAGGGTTTGGTTTCCCAAAGATACAAGCAATCTTATTGAATCAATCAAAATTCAAGAAAATATGAAAAGCAAAGCAAATTACTGCTTGAATTTATTTATATATGAATATTTATCGAAATTTGCTTAAGGTAAGACTTTTTTTCTGGTTTAAATTATTAATGTTATTATGAAAAATTCATTTCATGAATCGTTAACTCATTTGCAAAATTTTTCATTGAAATTTAATGATACTAAACCTATAAAACGATTGAAAATTTGGCTTTTATACTTTAAATTTGTAATAAAAAAAGCAAATAGCAATAATAATCATACAATTCAGTGAGGTTGATGCTATCTTTTGTTTTGCTTGTGTCGTGCTACGTTTAATGGAGTTTGGTTTTGCACAATTAAATTTAATTAATAAGTTTTCACCTACATATGTATGTATGTACAGTTAATATTGTTTGCTAGTTCAGAAATTATAAAGGTAGGTAATCGTATAGTCTATACAGAACTTAAACACTCAATTCAACAAAAAACAAAAGCTATTTAGATATTTTGTTGATATTATAGAAATATTTTTAAGGGATCCAATTTCTTTTGCCAGGCCAGGCCAGACTATTTGAAATATGTGTCAAAATGTTAAAAAAAAATCATAAGGACTTGTATTGAAGACGAAGAAAAATACTAAGTGATAGAGGATGGACTTACATAAAGTAGAAATGTAGGAACATAGTACGTGCATTAGGGTGGTCCTTATATCGGTTTTCTTTTGAAATTCTGAGATGGATAGGCATCAAATGGTTCTGCATAGAAAAAAAATTGCTATTTTTTCAGATTTTTATTTCAATTTTCCCAACTTAATTTTTTTCTCTTCTGAATCTAATCTATACATTCTGATTTATTTTCGCGTTTTATAAGAATAATCCTTTACCCATAAATAGTACCTACTTAAAGTGAAAATAGGGAGACCAGGGGCATATTTCATAAAACTACAAGACAAATAATTATTTGTGATTTATAGTCTGGGAGACGATCGATCGTAAGTAAGTAAAAACCTTCAAAAGTATGTCTGACTATCAGCAAGGTATAGAGGACAGTCTTAGGATTCATTTGATATCCAATTGATAGAAGTTCCTTATGTGAAAGGTATACTTAGTCTAATATGCAACCTGAAAACTGCATTTTCTAACCTTAGCAACCAAGAAATCTTATCCTACCAGCGGTTTTGAAAATGTTTGGAATAAAGCTCTCGGCTGGTATCCTATTTTTCAGGAGCCGTAATGAGATAAGAAATCTTAAGGTCGTCTCTCAAATTTTTATGAAATAGGCCCCAGGGGGGTGGAATAAAAATCTGAAAAAAACTAGGGAAATTATTTTTCAATGTTTTGAATCGAATGAGGGATATCCAAGACTACGTCCAATTTAAGGACCACCCTATTGTGCATTTTTAAGATTAGACCATACCAAAGTAGAAGAGAGTAGGGATAGGAGGGAATATTTTCCGAAATTTAAAGCAATTCACAATTTCTCAGTAAGGCTCTGATTAGTTACTTAACGCATACATTTTAGTATATAAGGTCAAAAGTCCACAAAACTCCACACTGGTCTCTGGCCCATTTTGGTCAAATTTCATTTGGTTGTAAATCAAAATGAAATTAATACTTTTATAAACCTTGAGGGTATTCTCTTATTGTGTTAACTCTATTATCCATGGGCACTTTTTGCCCTGTGTCCTTTTGTTGCTTTTTTGTTGTACGCATTTTGATTCAATTTTGGTTGCCGTATGTTTTTGATCTAACCCATATTTTAAGGATAAGTTAATATATAAAAAAAAAAAAATCAAAAGCAGTATTGTTATTTCTAGGTTCCAAATTTTGCGTACCACATCAATGTCCCCCAATGTTGGTTAAAATAATCTTTTTTATTTTGCGAGCACTATTCATGCTCTTAATATAATTATACACATTGCGAGTGTTAAATTACCAGTTTTCAAATTAAACGCACCAAAAAAATCTCTTAATACGTCAAATAGATACTTTCAGCGCCTCCACAGACAACAGAATCAGATTCCAACGCATAATAAGTTTCATAACTATCAGCATAAACTTAATACTCGATCTCACTGGGGCGAAGTACTAAAACTACTTCAAAGCAACAGCTACATCTCCTTTGACACCATCAAGCATTAACCTTTAAATCCCCGATACAACCCATCGACGCACGACGAAGGACGCGACAGCAAAGTACTTTAATCGTGCTATCTCCCATCGATAGCGGTAACTATACCAAAAGACCTAACCTAACCATGCCATGGGATAAGCCCCCACCGTGTTGTTGTGCAAATTATTCTCCCACTAAACGGTTTACAATCAAAATCAGTTACCACAACAACAACTTAACGAACTTCATTTTGAGTTTAATATACATAATACCCAGGGTAGTGATGTGTGGCACAAGAGATGACCCAAGTCGATGACTGAGCTTTTGTTTTCAAATATGGTTATTGGCTCGTTGTTTTGAAAAATGTCATTTTTATTTAATTAAATTTTGTATTTTCAATGAATATTGTTCAAGCTTATTTTAAAACAAGAAGGTATGCTAAATTGGGGAGCAGCGAAAGAATAAGGTCTTAAAAACCCTTTAAGTTAGAATGAAAATCGAATTAAGACGTAAGTTTTTTAAGTAGGTACTTAGGTAAAAATAAGAAATAAAGCATATTGAAAAGAAATAAGTACTAGATACTGGTACTTGTAGTTCTATTTCCTGGTACTGGTATTTGAAAAAAATTAAATAGGTGCCAATAGATAGGTACAAAGTAATTCAGCGGTACTCTGAAGTATTTTAAAAATACCTTTGTAAATACATTTTATACAAAGCAAATACTTGAAGTACTTCGCCAGTACTATCTAGCATGTCCATCAAGTAAGCATTACCACTTCAAAATTTTTACAATCCAATAATTGGATTAATTGTCGTAAATTTTTTTGTATGCTAACTTGACTGTTAAATTAGTATTACCAGGGGTTAATTATTAAAAAACAAGCACGACAAATTTTTTTTCATTCACGACAAATTTAAGACAGTTAATCCAATTATTGGATTTTAAATATTTTGAAGTGATAATGCTAACTTGACGGACATCTATCTAGCTTATGGGGCAAAGTTTGCTTCAACTTCAATTTATAAAAGAATAAAACTATGTTTATACATTAGGGTGGGACTTAAATTGAACGCAGTCTTGGTTAGCCCTCATTCGATTCAAAACAATTTCCCTAATTTTTTCAGATTTTCATTTCACCCCCCCGGTCTCCCTATTTTCACTTTAAGGTACTAACTATGGGTAAAGGGTTATTCGTATAAAACGCGAAAATAAATCAGAATGTGTAGTTTAAATTCAGACGAAAAAAAAAATTGTATTGGAGGGGGGGGTCTATTTCCCCCCGTTAAAGCGGGAGGGGTAATTTTCTAGAAATTTGGCCAAAAACAAAAAAATTATTTTAAAAAAACGGGAACACTTACAATGCCACAATTTAGCTTTTTTTAGAGCCACAATTCCATTACATATATGCATTCTAAATAAAGTTTTTATTTTAAATGGTTTTTGAAAAAATAATTTTAATCTAAGAACTTTTATTTTTTTCTTTTTTAATTTTTAAGTTTGAAAATAATTTTTTCAAAAACTATTCGAAATAAAAACTTTGTTCAGGAAGCATATTATAGAATGGAATCGTGGCTTTAAAAAAAGCTAAGGCGTGGCATTGTAAGTGTTCCCGTTTTTTCTTTAATAATTTTTTCTGTTTTGATCCAAATTTTGAGAAAATTAGAACTCCTGTCTAAACGGGGGGAAATAGCCCATCTCCGATAAATTTTTTTCTAATCTAAATTTAATCTATACCCTCAGATTGTTTTGTTCGCGTTTTATAAGAATCACCCTAACCGCATAGTTAATACCTTTAAGCGAAAATAGGGAGACCAGGGGGGTGAAATAAAAATCTGAAAAAATTAGGACTTTTTTTTTCTATATAGAACCAAGTTTTGTTTTATGGTCAGAAGACCATAAACTGTAGGTAATTCTAATTTTTACTACCGAAATATAATCTATTCAAAATTTGAACATCCATTGAGCCAGCGTGTTAAGTGAAGTTTAACAATTTCATGACCAAAAATATTTGTTTGGTGATCGATCAATGATAAATTATTTAAAGTTTTAGTCAAAAACTTAAAAGTACTTTGCGAGTTCTTGAAATATAAAGCTCGAAAATGGATTAACAAATCCGAAACGCGTCGCTATTAAGATAATTTGTATCGTCACGTATCGGCTTTCTGTCAAAACCTCGTTTTAATTTAGGTATGTATTTCGGGAACGGGCCGTTATTCTGTATTCCAAAATTCTGTATGACCAAAATTCTGTACAATTCTGTATGAACATAACTCAATTATTCTGCATTCTGAAATTCTGTAAGTCTAGAATTCTGTATTTCAGAGTCCTGTAAATCCAAAGTTCCATAAGTGCCAAAATTCTGTATTCTTCTGAAAATCTAAAATTCTGTTTTCGAAAATTCTAATATTTCTTCAATGTTAATTTCGACTTCCCTACGTAGAAATATTTCTTAGTTCCAGTTGTACAAATGTGGTTCAAATTTTGATCCCTTGCTCAGCAATTTCAACTGACTGATTTCGGAGGAATATTTGTAGTTCAACGATGGTTCAAGGTTCAGGTATGTTTTAGTTACCAATTTAATGCCTGAACCATCAATCGTTGAACCTCAGTTAATTCGCCAAAGTCGGTGAGTTAAAATTGCTGAACCACGTATTAATTATTTTTACAACTGGCGCTTAGTAACATAATTGTGGGTAAGTCTACATAATCGTTGGATTTCAAGCTGCTTTCGCTTGACAGATCGAGGCGAATCAGGGTTAAGTGACTTACTACACTCTCAACCATTATTGTGTGCATGTGTTAGTTGGCAGGGATTGACGTAACTAACAATTTTGTGCTGAGTCCCAAAAGCCAAGATAATAGGTACTTTTCATGGCTCTTGAAGGATCTCTCAATTTCTCAAAAAAAGACCCTGAACAAATTTTTAAGGTGGAATATATTGGGGAATTTATGGCCATGTCCTCCAGCCAGTGAATTGAAAAATGTTTGAAACTCTAGTAATTGAATAAATTATTTCATTTGGATGAATGGTTTTCCTTGTAGAGCGAGTCATACTTGATAAATTTTTATTGTGATAAAAAAAGTATTTTTGAGTTTTTATTTGCATTTTGTGTATAAACTAGGAAAAAGCGCACTTTTTCTCATTATCAAAACAATTTCTGTATTCCAAAATTCTGTAAATAATAAAAGAAAAAGTGTTTTGATAATGAAAAAAAGTGCAAACTTTTTTACATCATTTACAGTATTTTGGACTACAGAATTTTGAAATACAGAATTTTAGATTTACAGAATTTTGAAATACAAAATTTTGAAAACTGAAATTTGGCACTTACCGAATTTTAAATTTACAGAATTTTGTAATCCGAATTTTGACACATACAGAATTATTACTCCAACCCATGTATTTCAGATCAAAATAAATCTATGAATTCAAATATCAATGTCTCGTTACTAGGTATAGTCCAGTCAATTTGTACTAAAAAAGGCTCTTAGCGAGAAAATTATGGAGTAGTTTAGATTTTCCCCTCTTTATGTTTTTGGGGGTGCTGAATCCAAATCTGAGATTCGTGACTGAAATTTCGTGACACAACATGAAAAAAATTGCTAAAAATGATGCCAAAATGCGTTTTTTGTTAGTTTTTCACTAATGGCCCGACAAATATCAATTATTATTCGAATATCTCAAGAACATGACGTGTCTGAGCAATTTCAAGGCCAGATTCGAACTCAAAGCATCAAAGACCATCAGAAAAGTCTTTGGTTCATGTTACAGACAAAAATTAAATTTTTTCACATAAAGTAGTTACTTAGTACTTTCGAGTGGATTTTCGAAAACAGTAAAATTGTATCAATTTTCAACAAGCGCTTGAGTCCAAATGGGCTGTCGGAGAAAAAAACCTTGAACAGTGATTTATTTTAAATTGGGTGTACTTTCAATTGTTGTTTGATGTAATTTTCAAATAATTAATATTTCTCAAACCATTAGTGAAAAACTCCCAAAAAATGCTAATTTTTTTGCATTTTTTTCCAAGAAAACAGAAACATGATAACTGCATTTTAAAATTTGTTTCTTTACGCCCACTTTAAATAGAGCTAGAGCCTAAACGGATGAACTTATTTTCTTCAAATTTAGAACACAACTTTTTAAAGACTTTTTTCATAAGTGTTGTAAATTTGAAGAAAATCTGTAAACTCGATTAGACTCTAGCCCGATTTAAAGTGGACGTAAAGAAGCAAATTTTAAAATGCAGTTATCATGTTTCTCCCAAACACCACAGATATTTAATTACATCTTCTTATGCATCATAAAATTTTTTAATCGTCTGCAAGATTACATCAACATTTCTACAAGTGAGAGTTAGTTTTTGTCAACACTTGTAATTTTGCGTTACAAAAAGAGGGAAATCACATAATATCCCACTTGTAATATTCGCCTATTACACTTGTAGAAGTGCCAGCCGACTTGTAGCTTTTTGTGACAGAAATGCGTTAGGTACCCTTATAAGGATTCACTTGTATTACAAGTACTAGTAGCTTTTTGTTACTGGCCCCTGCCGATCAACATTTACACTGCCGCAACGCGAATCAGCCATCGAATATACCTGGAACAAGTACGTACCTTTATGCAGATGACTCCCTGAAATACGATACTTTTTCTTCACCACCTGCCAGAAGAGTAAGAATCCAACCCGACCAAGAATTTGAAGAAAAACGCGATTTTAGCCCAAAAAATTGAAAACTACTACTGGCACTATCAAAACCTAGTTAATTTTCCTCAAATTTTGAGTATGAGGAACATATATTAAATGCAACAATATAATAAAAAGAAATAGGCCTCAATTATCATTTTATATTTATCTATATAGGTAGGTAAAAGTAAGCCAGTAAAGTGAATTTCAATCGACAAAACCCAAATAACCAATTTAATTGAGGACCATTACCCAATTTATTCGCTGCTTAAGTTGGCACACCAAAAAACAAACAAACAAACAAATGCAAGCAAAGCTTTAGCAATCCTCTTGATATCCTCAATCCTTATATAATTGACATCAAACAGAATAATGAATATTTCCGCTCACTGAACCAATGACCATCCAATACTGAGCTTAACTTTTTGTTGTTTACTATTGTTGTTCTTTTTGCTACTGCTGCTTACACTCTCTCTCTCTTTCTCGCCTATTACCGGCTATTCCCTTTATTAACTTCAACAAACCATTGCAAAGAGCAATTTCAATTAAGGATGATTAATAGAATTTGAATCTATATATAGTGTAGCTATAATATGACTTATAAGCTGTGAATATATATTTTTCTATTTAAGATATTGTTGTCTATACATACAAATACATTTAATCCCAGCTTTGTAACATCACTCTACCTTCCTTCCTCTCGTCCTCTCTCTTGATGAAAATATCCTTGTAAACAATTGCATGAAACCTGATATACTATACACAAACTTACATATATCAGCTGTTCAGCCCATCATCAGCGGCATGCATCCCCAAAAAAAATATAAATAAAAAAGAAAAATATCCTTAACTTTTTAATTACAATTAACATCAATTAAATTAATTATACTAAAAGCAATGTTAGAAAATGAAATTCATCTCTCATCCAAACAAAAATAAAATTATGAAGCCAAGAACGACTGTAGGCACGCAGGAAAACCGTAACGGTAGTAAAACCCAGGACATGATGCGATGGGTGGAGGTTACGGAGCATGATAATGGCGGGAAGGACGAAACAATATCCCTTGAGATTTTTGATTAAATTCAAGTTTTCGCCATCAACAACCCACAAAAAAGGAAGCGCCAAGGAGCGACCGACGACGACGCGCAGCGCAGATGACGAATAAAAACTTTTCTCTAAGCGAAAGCCAAAGGAAAAGGACCTGTGCTCCAAAGTTAGGTGCTAGCGATGAGAGTAATCCTCAAGAAAATTTATTGTAATTGTTAAGCTCTTGATTCATACACCTTGCTCATGTGACACATGCTATCCCAGGACCTGGATACCTGTGCTGCTGCTGCTGCCACCGCCTGTCTTCAAAAAATTGTTCTCTTTCATGGTCCTTTTTATAAACGTGAGTATGGCCATACTCATGGGTCGATAAATTTGTATGATTTTTTTTATTGAAACCACAAACATTTTTCTAAGGATAATACAAGAATAATTTTAATTAATAATTAAAAAAACAAATAGCTACACCTACACCTTCACACATAATCATTCATTAAAATTACACAAAATAAAAACAGAATTTCGCATTATCATTTATATTTACAAGAATGATTTTCAATTGCAAGGGGAAAACGGATTTTAGAAATACATAAAAATATCTCGAATCAGTGATTTTGTTGTATTTTCCTTTTTCAAATGATATAATGCATGTATGTACGAGTATGTAGGTACACATACCTACATGTATTTCGGTCGGGGGTGAAATCATTTCATCTGAATTGATTGATATTTGATTTGGGAATTGATGAAGCTCAGGCTTTTGACAAGACAAGGGTACAATCAATATTTTTATACTCCTTGTCCCAGTGATGTATCATATTGGTGTAACACAGCTCTTGAAGCTTAATTAGCTGCTTCTTTTTACATACTCGTACGTATTCTTAAAGAGCTATCTATGTTGAGACACGTCAATACAATTATGTCGATTCGAAATGATGCTGTTAATAAAAAAGATAATTACCAAAAGTACCTCAATCAATCGGTAAGATTGATTATTACTTACAATCTGAGTAAGGTCGAAAGGACTTGACATAATTTCAAGTTTTTAAAACCAAGTTAATACATTATTAGCCTTATTTACTAGATATATTTTAGGCGGTTGACTAGTTAGACAGTTATTTAAAAGTCCTTAATAGTTTGAAATATGCCATATTTAATAAAATAAAAGGTCAAGTTAGAGTTATACAAATCTTAGAGAACATATGCCGTTGTCAAAGTCAGATAACTTAAGAACAACAGTAAACAAAACTTATTAATAACTTCTGGAGTTGAACGGCCGGGCCGTTCACTGATTCACTGTCTGACTCATTTACTGCGACTCGCTTACTAACTCGCTGGAAAATATTTTCAAAACAAATACTTCAAACAATTAGAAGTTTTAAAAACTTCAAACAATTTCATAATTTGAATTTTTGAAAGTCAAAATTTGGTCCCAACAGTGGTAATTTTCTACAGACGCTTCCAGTCGTTCCCCTTCCCAGAGGTACACGAACAAAATATAATTGAATGCTGCATAAAATCCAGTCAATTATGGAATGACTTTACACCGCTTAGTGAGTCAAAATGAGCATAATGAATGACTACTCAAAACTGGGTCAACATCGAATGTATGTATGAAGAAGACGTTGCTGGAAATCCCATGGAAATGTTCTCGACTAAAGATACATATGATTGAGACAATTTTTGGAAATTTGTTTGGTGACAATGGAAGAACCTTCAACATTTAGTCCAGGAAAATTAGACATAAAAATGGCAAAACTACGAAAAAATTCCGACAAAGCTAAACTTTGATGGAGGGTTTTATTTTGATGTCTTAACCATTTCCTGAAAAGCGCTCATTACCTATTAACCAAGGCAAAATGAAGAAAAAAATGTATTACAGTGAAAAGCTCTTATTATAACGTGTGCACGTTTTTCTCAAAATCTATTGCTCCTACGAAAAAAAGTGTTATAATCTTTTTTGTCCAGAGTTTTATGAGCATTAATATGAGCTTATTAATTTTTTGAAAAAAAATATATATGCTCAGATATAAAAAAAAAACGTTTTTTGTTCATTTATAGTACAAAATAAAAAGTGTTACTTTGATACGCTATAGTTTCAAGATTAATAAACCTACAGAGTTCGTTAATAGCTCATTTTTTTAATAGTTTTACTGTCTAAATGTAATTTTTTCATGATTTTGTTATACAAGGAAATTTTATCCAGTCATCCCCTTACACCGGGCACCCCAACAATATGGTTTTATAAATTAAGAGATGTCAAGCCAACCTCAAATTCTACAAAAACTTTAGCCCATCGATTATGGAAATTTTAATAAATTTTTTGACAAAATTTAATCCACCGTGAAGTTCTTGTATAATTTTCTCAGAATCTATTGCTTGTATGAAAAAAAGTATGTTAATCTTTTTTGTGTAGAATGACATAAGCTACAATTTGTACCTTCACATTTAAAAAAAAAAAAAACTAATAGCTTTCGAGAAATTAAGAAAAAACTGAATTTTACCCCTTTACCCCCTCTAATCCCCCCCCCCAACAAAAATTAAGCCCCGGTCCAAATTTACAGAACTTTTCAGGAAATGGTTAAGACATCAAAACAAAGCTCTCCCCCAAAATTCAGCTCCGTCGGAATTTTTTTGAAGTGAAAGTCTAATTTTCCTGGGCTACATTGTCGCGCCGACAAATGCGTAAATACATATAACAAATGAATACAAAGATAATTGATTTGATTGGGGGTGCTTTTCAAATCAATAATAGTGACGATTCTCTTATAAGTAAAGATCCAAATTATGCATTTCCCTGTAGAATTCCTCAAAGAACATATGTAGGTACTCCATCTGGCAAGCCAATTCATGTCTTGTTGCTTAAGAAAGGTGTCATAATTTTACTGCTGAGAAACTTAATATTAACTGCTTATTGCAAAAGCCTTCACTATATGACTTGATGAGTTCAATTGAATAAGCCGGCCGAAAACCCAATTTGTAGGACTAAAGGCCATTAAATGCTATTTTAAATTAAAAACTTTTAAGTTCTTAAAATGGGTCATATCCAATTAATTACATAAAACTGCTTGTTAAATATTAAGACAAGGTATAGATGTTATGTTCAATTTACCAACAAAATTTCAAGCATTAATTTATAGTAGTTAGCTTCAATTTTTCAATACCAAGTAATCGAAAAATCGATTTAGCGGTGGTTACTTAAACAGGTTTTATTGTATTTGTTTCTCATTATGTTGAAATTTATGCTAGATTTAGTAATGACGCTACGAATTTCTTATATGTAATATTGGGTTTACTGTTTTTGTTTTCAGTTTTTGCTGCCTAAAGCACCCTTTTTACTTGCGATATAGGTACTCTAGGGCAAGTTTTGGAATCGTGCAAAAAAAAATCGAGATAACCATCAAACATGACATAACACCAAAAAAGTGGGTGGCACAAATCTGTCTGTCCGTATATTGGCCTACAGCCTAAGCCACTGAAGCAATTTTCTTCAAATTTTGAACTTAAGGTTTTTTTGTAATTCTCCAGAGGGAAAATTGAATTTTTTTAAGCACCAAAAACAAAGGTAGGTACTTGTCCTACAACCGTAAATGAAAAGTTTAAGTGTCTCAAAAATGGCTCTTACAATTTTGATTAAAAAAATCATTAAATTATTGTAAATACTTTTTGATAAAAAAAAATTACCAAAAACCGTTACTAACGGTACCTGCCATATAACGGTTTTTTTAATTTCCGATTTTCTCATTAAAGGCTCAAACGATTTTAGTCAAAATTTTTATGAAAAAGTTCTTTTATAATGTTAATAATACTGCATATCAAAATTTTGAAAAAAATATATTACGGAAATTGAAATTTCTATCAAATAGAAAAATACATACAAATCAAATAAAAAAGTATTTATAAATATACTTTCGCAATACGGATTGTCGACTATTCAGGTCCGTCAAGATAGCACCGCCACAGACGAAATTCCAAAATCTAATGATGCAATAGTTAGGTGCTAGTTAGGTGCTAATTAAGTGCTGCAATCTTAGCTGAGCACTTAATTCCCTTCCCCCTCATACCTGTGGCGGTGCTAACTTGACGTCAAGATAGCACCGCCACAAAAGAAATCCAAAAATCTAATTATGCAGGAGTTACCTCCTACTTAAGTGCTAATTAAGTGCTGCAATCTTAATCTCGAAATGCATCTCAAAAGTGCATTTCAAAATCCGAAAATGCCTAAAAATTATTTTACATTAAAAATTCTGGGCTCAAATTAAAGGTCCCTCCAAATGCTTTTCAAAAAAGTGCATATCAATTTTTTACCCCCACTCTTTCATTCCCAAACAGGCTTGTGGAAGCTTGTGGAACTTGTGGAACTTGTGGCGGTGCTATCTTGACGTCAAGATAGCACCGCCACAAAGAATTTCAAAAATCTAATGATGCAGAAATAACGTCCTAATTAGGTGCTAATTAAGTGCTGTAATATCAACGCAGCACTTAATTCGAGTGACCTTGAAATGCACCTTAACAGTTTAGCCAAATAACCTAAATCACTTAAAAAAGACCCCACTAAAAAAAAAAAAATGCCATGCTCAAGGACTTTCCGAGTTCTTTTCAAAAAGGTACAACTTGAATTTTTATTCCCACCCCTTCATGGTCAAACAGGCCTGTGGACCCTGTGTGGAACTTGTGCTGTTATGGGGTAGGCGTCAAGATAGCATCGCCACAAACGAAATTCAAAAACCTGATTATGCAATAGTTAGGTGCTAATTAGGTGCTAATTAAGTGCTGCAATATAAACGCAGCACTTAATTCGCATGACCTTGAAATCAGATGCACAAATGTCAATAAAATTGTAGACTTTTTAAATACCACCTTTACCAAAAAAGTTGAAACACCAAAATTAAAGTGCTGTCCAGTAGGTTGCAAAAAGTCATATTTCATTTTTCTAGCTCAACCCATTCGCCCTTAAAGGGCCAAATAACATTTTTGAAGAATGCACTTTCGTCAAGATAGCACCGCCACAAACGAAATTTAAAAATCTGATGATGCAATTGTTAGGTGCTAATTAAGTGCTGCAATATAAACGCAGCACTTAATTCGCATGACCTTGAAATCAGATGCACAAATGTCAACAAAATTGTAGACTTTTTACTTACCACCTTTATTCAAAAAGTTAAAATGCCAGAATTAAAGTGCTGTCGAGTAGGTTGCAAAAAGTCATATTTCATTTTTCTACCTCAACCCATTCGCCCTTTAAGGTCCAAATAACATTTTTGAAGAATGCACTTTTGTAAAGATTGCGCTACCACAAACGAAATTTGAAAATCTAGTGATGCAGAAATTACGTCCTTCCTAGGAACTAATTAAGTGCTGTAATACCAACGGAGCACTTAATTCGGATGACCTTGAAATCGGATGCAATAACTGCATGCAAGTTGAAGACTTTTAACAGACTGCATCTATCCAAAAAGTCGAAACACCACAATTAAAGTGCTGTCAGGTAGGTTCCAAAAAGTCATATTTCATTTTTCTACCTCAACCCATTCGCCCTTTAAGGGCCAAATAACATTTTTGAAGAATGCACTTTTGTAAAGATTGCAATACTACAAACTAAATTCGAAAATTATATTATGCCCTAATTTCGTACTTCTTTCCTTCCTTCCTTCATTCCTCAGGATCAAGTATTTATCTCGAGAAACGGAGAAAGGTAGCCAGGTTATAGTAGGTAGTTAGGAACCAGATGTAAGTGTAAAGTAAATTCTAAAAAGCATTTGATGAAAAAACATAAGAACTTATAAATACATAATATGTAGTTAGATTACATTTGTTGTATTTTTTGTTTTTTATTTCATGGTTCTTTCTGGAATTTCATTAAAGGTAAGAAACATTGTAAGGAATGTAACTACAATATATGTATGTAGATACTAATGAACTCAGATAGAGATTCTTCCTAAAAATATGCAAGTTTTTTCGGTAACTATTATTCTCAGACGTGAATATATATTGCATGTATATAAATATATGTATATAAATCTATGCAAATTCAAACATACACATACCTACATAAAAAATAACAAATTATCCTAGCCTGTGAATGTTTGCCATTTTGTTTCATTTAACTGAACTTTTTTCGATTCGTTTCTTGAGTATTTTGTTGCTAAATAAAATTTATAAATTAAGCCCTGAGCGCCAGGGATGAAAAATCGTGTTTGAGCAATGTATCAAATTTTAAAAATAAAGTGTATCGAATCGTACGTTTTGATTTCTTTCAAGGAACTAATTATTTGTCCACATTTGCTAATTATGCATGTATGTGCAATTGATTAAATAACTTTTGCAATTTCTTATGATGCATTATGTTACTAAAAATATAACGTACGGTTTTTGAGCTGGTTTATTAGGATTTGGATTAGGTACAATAAAAATTTAAAAATTTGTTAACCTCTTCACAATTACTTAGCTGATCCAATTAAATTTTTATTAAGTTCTGTTTAGGTTTTCATTAGGGAAATAAATTAAGTACAGTAAATGAAATCGAGGAAGCATATTCACCAGAACTACAAAGCTTAGTCAAGGCGATACAAAATCCAGCAAACCAAAATCTCGAATATCGAAATTTCGTATTTTTTTTTAAGAATCTGAAAAACGAAATCTCCAAAATTTATAAAAATAAAATTTATTGAATCCCAACGAATAGATAAAAATACAAATCGCCCGAAACATGGAAAAAGTGCGTTACAGCAAGTCTGACGCCAAATTCTAATTCAGCAAATCAAAAACCACCAGAAAAGTGTAGATATCTTGGTTCATGTTAAAATCAAAAATTTAAATTTTATCACACAAAGTAATTAATTAGTGCTTTCGAGTAAATTTTTGTAAACATTAGAAATACGTCAATTTTCATCTTGCGGTTGAGTTGTTCGTTGGAAATTTTGTTTACCAATTGTACTTTGATCAAGTATAAAAATAATTGATGGTTTTCGAGTCGTAAGTGAAAAACCAAAAGAATGCAATTTCGCATAATTCTTTATGAAGCTGAAGATCGCTGCACCGAAAACAAATAATATTTTTAGCAGAGGATCTGGACGTATTGTGAAATGATTTTTCAAAAATTTAAAAAGGATTGTGTTGGACATGAATTTTTCTAGACGTGATGTCTTTTATTTTTTTTTAATATTTTGGTGTTTAATATTATATTTTTTTTTCGGACACTTTACATCTGATTCCTAACTACTTACTATAACGTGGCTACCTTTCTCCGTTTCTCGAGATAAATACTTGATCCTGAGGAATGAAGGAAGGAAGGAAAGAAGTACGAAATTAGGGCATAATATAATTTTCGAATTTAGTTTGTAGTATTGCAATCTTTACAAAAGTGCATTCTTCAAAAATGTTATTTGGCCCTTAAAGGGCGAATGGGTTGAGGTAGAAAAATGAAATATGACTTTTTGGAACCTACCTGACAGCACTTTAATTGTGGTGTTTCGACTTTTTGGATAGATGCAGTCTGTTAAAAGTCTTCAACTTGCATGCAGTTATTGCATCCGATTTCAAGGTCATCCGAATTAAGTGCTCCGTTGGTATTACAGCACTTAATTAGTTCCTAGGAAGGACGTAATTTCTGCATCACTAGATTTTCAAATTTCGTTTGTGGTAGCGCAATCTTTACAAAAGTGCATTCTTCAAAAATGTTATTTGGACCTTAAAGGGCGAATGGGTTGAGGTAGAAAAATGAAATATGACTTTTTGCAACCTACTCGACAGCACTTTAATTCTGGCATTTTAACTTTTTGAATAAAGGTGGTAAGTAAAAAGTCTACAATTTTGTTGACATTTGTGCATCTGATTTCAAGGTCATGCGAATTAAGTGCTGCGTTTATATTGCAGCACTTAATTAGCACCTAACAATTGCATCATCAGATTTTTAAATTTCGTTTGAGGCGGTGCTATCTTGACGAAAGTGCATTCTTCAAAAATGTTATTTGGCCCTTTAAGGGCGAATGGGTTGAGCTAGAAAAATGAAATATGACTTTTTGCAACCTACTGGACAGCACTTTAATTTTGGTGTTTCAACTTTTTTGGTAAAGGTGGTATTTAAAAAGTCTACAATTTTATTGACATTTGTGCATCTGATTTCAAGGTCATGCGAATTAAGTGCTGCGTTTATATTGCAGCACTTAATTAGCACCTAATTAGCACCTAACTATTGCATCATCAGGTTTTTGAATTTCGTTTGTGGCGATGCTATCTTGACGCCTACCCCATAACAGCACAAGTTCCACACAGGGTCCACAGGCCTGTTTGACCATGAAGGGGTGGGAATAAAAATTCAAGTTGTACCTTTTTGAAAAGAACTCGGAAAGTCCTTGAGCATGGCATTTTTTTTTTTTTAGTGGGGTCTTTTTTAAGTGATTTAGGTTATTTGGCTAAACTGTTAAGGTGCATTTCAAGGTCACTCGAATTAAGTGCTGCGTTGATATTACAGCACTTAATTAGCACCTAATTAGGACGTTATTTCTGCATCATTAGATTTTTGAAATTCTTTGTGGCGGTGCTATCTTGACGTCAAGATAGCACCGCCACAAGTTCCACAAGTTCCACAAGCTTCCACAAGCCTGTTTGGGAATGAAAGAGTGGGGGTAAAAAATTGATATGCACTTTTTTGAAAAGCATTTGGAGGGACCTTTAATTTGAGCCCAGAATTTTTAATGTAAAATAATTTTTAGGCATTTTCGGATTTTGAAATGCACTTTTGAGATGCATTTCGAGATTAAGATTGCAGCACTTAATTAGCACTTAAGTAGGAGGTAACTCCTGCATAATTAGATTTTTGGATTTCTTTTGTGGCGGTGCTATCTTGACGTCAAGTTAGCACCGCCACAGGTATGAGGGGGAAGGGAATTAAGTGCTCAGCTAAGATTGCAGCACTTAATTAGCACCTAACTAGCACCTAACTATTGCATTATTAGATTTTGGAATTTCGTTTGTGGCGGTGCTATCTTGACGGACCTCGACTATTCGTATACTCGACTTAGAATCTTATTTGAATAGACTCCCGCAATAAGGCCCTGAAAACTTTTTATTTCATGAAGACTACAGCTAGTTCTACCAAAAACCATGAAAAAACCTTGTGTTGGTATTTGTCCAACTAAAAACACTCGTCCATAATGTAAAAGTTATATTTTTGATCGGGATATTATTAACATATCGCACTAGTATTACAATACTGTAGTAACTCAAAAAATGCTGATTTTGAGATAACACTGTAGTCAAACGTAATATTAAATTCCCCACAAGTCAATAACATCACCGTTTTTATAATGCAAGAAACCACGTAGAGATGGCAACAAGAGTCATTGTTTCTGATTGGCTGACGCTAGTAACCTTTATTTCAATATTGCATCATCTTCAGTTGCAATCGTTACTTGGAGAGGAAAGGATCGGCGCTTTGTTTTTAAACCGAATTAATTTGAGTTGGAACGTTTTTGATGAATCAGGTATGTTGAAGTTAGTTAATTATTTTGAGTTAAAACTTTTTAGTTGATTTAAATGTAAAGAAAAAATTGGTATAATTCAAGTTATTACCCTATTGTTGATTCACGAAAATGCGGTTTAAAATATTATTTAAACTTACGTCGTTCTTGTCGGTTTATTAAGCAATTTTAGACTTAGTTCAGTTTTGTTGAAGAACTTTAACTTTCCAATTTTTTGTGGTAAATTGTTAACAATTAAATAAATACTTGATATGTAATCATGGAGTTAGAAATCACGCATGCGATAATATTAATAAAAAAATTGTCAAGTAGTCACTTTCTCTGTTTTGAAAGAAATTTTGAGTTACTACGTTCTTGTTGACATAAAATGTTCATTGTGTACTCAATGCAGTACTTCTTTTTTTTTTGTAGATTAAGAATGCATCGTGCCCGAATGCTTGTAGAAATGGCTACAAAGGCCAAGACAAATGATAACGAGGAGAAGGAAAACGACGAGCCCTACTCCAAAACTTCACCTTCTCCAGTTCTTCAAGAATTAAACAGTGCGCCTAGTACATCTTCAGTTCTTCAAGAAAACATCTTCAGTTCTTCAAAAAAAAAAGAGAACGCAAGTAAAATGGCACGACATAAAGATACTTCGTGTTGAAAAAGAACATCCATTGTCTTTTTTCTACAAGAACTCGTATGAAGAAGAAAATTACCAAAAAGTTTTCGTACGGAATAAACGACAGACAGTAAATCAAAATGTACTGTTCGCTACTAATTTGAAACCAGCATACACAGAGAATATTCCGCTTACCGAAAACAAAAAAAAAGACATAAACGAACTTATCGTAAAAAAATTATTCCCCGATCTCATTACGAATCTTATTTTCAAAAAATAATCAATTAAATTGTTTAAAAAACAAAAAAAAAACCTTTAAATGTATAACATAAACATGAACGTGCTTTATCTACTTTACTTTTTTAAAGAATGAAATATTTATTTTTATTTTTGTATTTTCTGTATAATTTATTTATTTATTTATTATTTATTTTTGTTAGTTTATTGTGGAGGTTTAATTTTGTTATTTTCTTTTTCTTTTAATTCAAATAAGTACAAAATATTTAAATTAAATATGAAATATATTTTTCTTGAAAACCTTGTCTTTTATTGTCTGGTCTTATCTCTTAATGTCTTAATTCCTTTGGTAAAATTGTTGCGCTGGAGTTAACTCAAAAGCTTAACCCAAAAAGTTACAAAGAAAAACTGAACTTAAAATTGTAGTAACTCAAAGTTTGTCAACAACAACGACATAACTAAAAATAAAACATCTTTCTGAAAACTTCACTCAGAGCAAAATAGTTTTAACTAAAATTTTCTAAGTATTTCAACAACCTGTTATGTTAAGACTTAATGGCAAATAGAAAAAAACTTCAATTTTAAACCTTTAACTTATAAAGTAATAGTTTCTTTTGTATTTGTAACAGGAAGTTAATAACCAGTTTTTCGTCGATTCTGAAAAAAGCTGAATTTTGAGTTACAACAGTATTGTAATACTAGTGCGATATATACATAATCCAACCCATATCTTCAAAACGATTTCAAGGAAAAAATGTCATGACAATTTTTGAGTCTAGAATTGCTAGCTTTCAACAAATTAAAAAAAAAAGTGTCAAAACCCTCTATTTAGCACTTTTTATCGTTTTCACAAGAACCGTGCCGCTGATCAGACTAGCTGGGGGCCCAATTAAAAACAATAGCTCAGTGGCTAACGGACTGTCCGGATTTTCTAACTTTTCGGATCAGCTTGCCTTCTCTGTATGTATGCGAAGCTCTGTGCAGTGTGATCATCCCTTTCTTCGCTGTTCGTGGGTAAAAATTTTTAAATGTTTAAAAAAACAAACACAAGGATAAATGGAGATGAGACCAGTTCTCTTTCGAAACCAGGAGGCAGCACGGCGCTTAAGCTGTTCGCCGTTAATTCAGTGGTCGGTGTCAGTGGGGAAGTTGTGGCTATTTATGGTCCCCCATTCTAATACAGATTCCAGCGAAAGTAGTAGGACGATAGTTATACCTAATTTCAGTAGTATTGGGGTTGAGAATAACGATCCTACTACTACTAGAGGCAGTGAGCCTTTCTCGAGTACGTCTCGAATGGGAGCCCCACTAAGTGGTGCCAGGGTTGTGAATAATGGTCCTTCCACCACTGGGGTTGGTTTTCTTCTGAGGTCGTCGCGTGAGACTACGCGTAACAGGCCGTTGAAGGGCGGCTGTAAGGCCAGGTCGACTGCTGATAGGAACCTCAAGACATTATTGGTAGTAAACTGGAGGTCGAAGGGAAGAGTACGCTGGACGCCTTTCAAACGACATTATGTCTCGTTATTATTGGTCTTGTAGACAGTTTTGTCCTAATCTTCTTTCGAATTGATTGGATTGGATCTCATTTATTGAGAATGCTTAGAAGTTGCTTAATGAAAAAAAGCTAAAGCTTTTAAGTTTTCTATTAACAGAGTTTAATAACTCAACAAACAAATTTTTCGTCCAATAAAACAACTTCAAAAAGTATATAATTTTATAATTTTTCATTGTCTCAATGCAAGATCTTTTATACACTTTCGAATATTAGGAAAAATGTTAAAATAGAGTAAAGTAACTTTTCAATCGACAACAATAATAGGATAATAAAGATTAAGAAAATTGAGCCTTAATACAGCAGCTGAAAGAAGGAAATATGTTTAAAATCGAATGACTAAGGTTTAGAGTAACCTACGACAAAATATGAACCCTTCTCTCGTGTTCAAAAATGAATCTAATTTTATTTTAAGGGAACCAAACAGTTTAAATTTATTTTACAAAATTGTTAGGATTATAAAATTATAACATATTCTTTTATTTTATTTCATATACAAAAAATTTAATTCTATTTTGAATTTTTCACAACCCAAAGAATCATATTTTATCGTTCTGTAAAATTTGCTCAAAGCTTCTGCATATCGTCCATTTGCCAGATTAAAAGTTTTTCATTGATCATGTTTTTCTTTTCTCTCAGTTTCGATATCCTCGTCATTTCAGATCTGATCCAAATCTTGAGTAAAATATTCTTATCAATGCATAAATGTTCATAGATATATAAGTACGTAATGTACATCTAGTATGTGATTAACAAGCAAAACCACGGTATGTAAAGTATTCATAAAATATAATCTGATGTAATTTTAGATTCTTCAACTTGATGAACCCTATTCTCGTACACTTACACAGGTCGCAAATGATACCCATCTTAAAATCTTCTTCTCTTTAAGTTAGGAAACTCACTGATAAGAGTCATTCAACTTTATTAAAGGTTTTTTAATCAAGTACATACAAAATGAAAAACAATTACAAAAACAAATTGTATTTAAAGATAAAACCACAAGCATTTCTGCCCTTCTCCATATTGAATTAAAAATAGTTCAAACGGAAATGGCAATATTGATTTGACTCTTCAAAAATGTTACACAAAATACATAATGATCTTTAGTGGTTTATTTCGGTTACACCAAGTTACAAACTATGCATTTAAATGAAAATCCTCAAGTGAGAATGTTTAGATACGGAACCCATCAAAGGACTTTCGGCCGGACCCACATCAATGTGCCAACTAAGCCCAGTAGTCCATAACATATTCCCCTTCATACATAACAAAGTATGTTAAATACCTATTTTGCTGTTTCACTATTGATATTAAGTTCTCTGCTTTGTTATGTTGTAAAGGTTTTACATCCATATAGCAGATCCGAAAGCACCGTTATCCTAAGTGATTTATTGTACTTTTCCCATCATGTAGACCCTTTTGACCACTATTCCGAATTATCCTTTAATCAAATACCTCAGATATATATTTTCCTTGTGTAGTGTTTAACCAGGTATTGAATTTTCGAAATTACTTTAAAGAGCTTTTCATCGTTAATCCATTATGGAATTTTTCCCCAGAATCCATTTGTCATTCTCGGCAGATGTGTTCGTTAATTGGGCACAATTTTATAGGAAAGGGAACCTTCTTCATGCTAATAGTTGTCAACTTAAGTATTTTACTGTCACTGTATTCACATAAAATAGGAAATACAATATTAAATTTCTTTAAAGGGTCCTTAAATTGGTAACGTACAGGAGAAAAGTTTGAGCTTAAAAAAAAATCCATATCAACTCTTCATTTGGGCGTGAAGCAAAATGTGCTGTAAAAACATGGATTTTGATGCATGGAATGATAAAACAATTATGGTATTGACGTGCGTCGTACGTTATAATCAATAAGAGTTGTATCTCCTTTAGAAGGACTTCAGCGAAGCCGGAGTGTGTTAGCTTTAATGTCAGTATAACTGTTTGGCCATTAGGTCTGTCAGCAATATTCATTCAGTCAATTGCACTTTATACGAAAACAAAAGCAAATTATCCAATAATTATATAATGCTGAATGCCGTAAGTATAAGACATACACTCCTCGTCAACTGAATACGCACAAACATTTTTGAATATATTTTATCCATTTTTTCCAAACAGTGATGGTTATTATGCCATCTGTTGATGGTAAAAATGTTCGTAACATATAAATAACAGAATTTCAAAGTTTTATCCAAAAACAACCTTGAGTTTTTCCTTCAACCACTTCCAAAGTGTAACTTATACAAAGTAGAAGTTTTTTTTTGAGTCAACTGAATAGGTACAAAAATTAAAATTGGTATTGAAATGGAATGAAACAAGTTTTTGTTTAAGTTTAGTAGTGGGTACTTCCACCTTTATTTTTAATTACTTCGTAAATTCGATCCGGCATGGAATCGTATAGCTTTTAAATGTAATTTAACGAAATTTCGCTCCACGCTAATTTGATTGCAGAAATTAAGGTTTCTTTGTCTTCGAACTGACGACCACCCTCATAAACTTTGCGTACTAACCATCCGCAGACATTTTCTATGATGTTTAGATCAGGTGAGTACGGCGGCCATTGAAGCAACTGCACTTGTTGCTCCTCTATCCATGTTTTTATTATGCGCGCTGAGTGAATAGGCGCATTATCATGTTGGTAGGTCCAGTTTATTGGTCCAAAGATGTTAGAAAATTTAGGAAAATTTCTTTCCAAAATTACCTTATACCCAGCTGCTGTCATTCTTGATGTTACAACCTCGAGCTCAACTGTTCCATAATAACTGACTGCTCCCCATATCATGACACCTCCTTCACGACTATGATGGCGCTTTAAAAATCTTTTTTCTTTTCTTAAGTCGTGAAAATAGAAGTTGAACCCATCAGGGCCATCGAAATTAAACTTTTTTTCATCTGAAAAAACCACGTGATACCATTCTTTTTTCCAACTCATGTGAAGTCTTGAAAAATCTAATCGCAACATTTTCCGTCTCTCGTCAAGTGGTGGTTTTTTCTTAAGTTTCATTCGTTTAAGATGGCTTGAGTTGTTGATTACTCTTAATACTGTTGAGCAACTTGCGTTTACGCCGACTTTTTGTTTTGTTTTTGCCACAGAATCAGAAGAATTTGATGCATATCTTAAAATTCTTCGTCTCTCAGCTGCTGTTGTTGCTGTTTTCTTACCTCCCTTCATGTTTTTGCCGTATGCATCTTTATTTTTCAAGTAAGAATAAACTACATTAAAACTTCGGCCAACTTTATCAGCTATTGCACGTCCAGTCAGGTAAATCGATTTTAGCTTTTTCAACACTGTTAAGACACGTAGATCTACCCATTTTTCTTAAAATTTGAAATCAAGAATTAAATTTTACTGAAAACACTAAAATCGTTAATTTAAACTGTCAAGCACTCCAAAAAACATAATAACCATCACTGTTTGGAAAAAATGGATAAAGTATATTAAAAAATGTTTGTGCGTATTCAGTTGACGAGGAGTGTATGTGTGTTTCCGGGAACACTCTCTCTTACCGCTGCAACCAGTTCATTTGAACTTCTTGGGCGTTGATGAACAACATGCCAACGATATCCCACTGTCCATTGCACAGTAGAATTCAACACCATATGACGTCAGACGGTGTTTGTTGGCCACCATATTTTCGACGATATGCAACAACTATTTTTATGAATATAGCGTCACTATTTCAATGCGTTTTTCGGCGGGGAACGATTTTTTACTTAATTGAAAATTCAAAAAACATTTTTACTCAAGTCAATTGGTTTATAAAAATGTACCTAAAAACCTCACAAACTGACCTATAGCCCAGAAGAATAAAACTTTTATTTCGAAAAAATGCCGACAAAGCGGAATTTTGGGGAGAGCTTTGTTTTTACGTGTTAAGCATTTCCTGAAATGTTCCGTAAATTTAGGCCGGGGCTTAATTTTGTAGAGTGTAAAATTCTGTTTTTTCTTAATTACTTGAAAACTATAAGTTTTTTGAACAATTTGCTTATGTTAATCTTCACAGAAAAGATTAACATACTTTTTTTTATACGCAATAGATTCTGAGAAAATCATGCAAGAACTGCAAGGCTGAGAAAATTTTGTCAAAAATTTATTTAAATTTCATTAATCGATGGGCAAAATTTTGTGTACGATTTGAGTTTGGTAAACACATAATCCTGAGTGATTTTTGGAAACTTCATCGCTCTCTATCTTCTAAGAGACTAACTACAGAGAAATTGATTTATGACAACAATTGTTCAAAATTACTAGCTAAACATTTGTTGCAAGCACACTTTTTCGTTTCGACCAATAGGCATTGAAATAAATGGATGTTAAAATTTTCTATGACAACAAATTCCCGTTAAAAAATCAAAAAATCGTTTGTTTTCATGCACAAAAATCATACTCAGTCGCACCCTTAACGTTGACCTGTCACACCCGTAACGTTTTCACTTACAAATATTGTAATGTTTTTCAAAGTTTTTAAAATTTTAGTGGGTAACTTTTAGAACTTTAGTATACTCATTTATTTTAAGTAAGGTTTTACATTGGTCTCATTGTCACATCCGTAACGATGGAAACACTCACATGCTATATCTCTACTATCAGAATATGACCATTCTGATGAAATTACTATTTTCGATAAAACTCAGCGACTACTCATAAGTATTTACCACCTTCTCTAAGCGAAATCGTGGATTTACTCTTGGTATAACCCCACGAATACTCAACACATATTTTAACAACAGCAACAAATTTTATTGAAAAATGGAAAAAAACTACAAATTATGTCTTGAATATTTTTACCTCCACTTCCTTAAGTTTTTATTTAAATTTTTAACTTCCAACATCAGGTTGGTAGCTGGTTCTTCATAATTAAATGGAATACTAAGTGAAGAAGAAGCCCTTTTCTTTCTTTCTTTCTTTCTCCACGATGCAGGTTTTTAATGGAAACAATATTGTTTTATCTTTAATTGGAGCTTAAAAATCAGTAAGAGCCTTTTGGCTGTGAGTTTACGAAATACTTCAAATTATTGTACAGAAATTAAGAAGTTATTTTGTGTATAGGTACTTATATTCATACATACGTTCATTTTATAGCGAACTCACGTTTACAAGCAGCACTTTGTACTTACATAAATGGATGAGAGCATGGTTATATAACCTGAATCTTAACAACCATATTGAAATTAAAATACTAACATTATTGAAATGATAAATGAAAGAACATATACTATTAACGATTAAAAATCGATGTAAAGGTAACTTCATGAGAGGTTAAGTGATTTTAGTGCTGCCGTGATTAATGTTTATGCTTTGTTTATAAATTTTGTTTCTTTAGAAATTATTAAACATTTTTTACTGAATATCGATGAACTAAAATCAACATATACCAATATATTTTAACATCAACAATAATAACCTTTATTTAATGTTTAATATAACTTCATAAAATATTTTGATTTTATTATTCAAAATAAAATCTAGTACATTAGTACATTTCATATAATGTAATATAAACATAATTTTGGGCCACTGTCACTGAACGAAATAATCTAATACAGCCCCGTTGATTAAATTTGTACCTATTAATATTTGTTTTTTTGTTAATTTTAGGATCATTCTATGTATTTTAAACTATCGACAAGTACAGTTCTCTTGAATGCTCTACAGAACATTTGTCTAGTCTTTCCTTTTCGATTACAAGACAAGCATTAAGACACTTTAAGACCTTCGGGGCTCTGGTGGCTGTTCACTTTTTGCTAAGATCATCTTGGACAACTGTATTCACTTGGACCGCAAAAGTGTCAATTTTTTTTTTTTTTTTTTTTTTTGAGAAAAAATGACCATTTAAATTACTACTTTTGGCCACCCTTAACTTTTTTTGACCACCCCTAGAATTATTATTTTTTTTTTTTTTTTATTTTTTTATAGATTACTCGTAAAATTCCTCTGACTTAGCCAAAAATATTTTTTTTGAATTATGAAAAATGCTTAATGTGGAAAACTCTATTATTTAAAATAACCACCCATTAAAATTCCTCTAATTTAGGTGCCAGTTATAGCTTTCATTGAAACTCGTCATTGAAAACTTTAATGATTGATTTTGAGACATTCAGAAACCAAAATCATTTATTATTATGATGAAAATATTAAGCTCAAGACTCGATTAATATTTCTAGTAAAAAAAAATCCGATAGGTCCAACTTTCCTCATAAAAAGACTTTTCTTTTTTCAAGTATTGAAATACCTTACCAATGATCATTGAAATCTTAGGTCATTTTATGTGGAAAGTTGGGCATATTTGATTTTTTTTTTACTAGAAATATTTACTAAGTCTTGAGCTATATTTCTCCATCAAAATAATTAATGATTTTGATTTCTAAATGTCTCAAAATCAATCATTAAAGTTTTCAATGATGAATTTCAATAATAGCTATAACTGGCGCCTCAGCCAAAAATATTTTTTTTTTTAATTTTGAAAGATTACCATTGTGGAAAACTCTATTATCTAAAATGACCAACCTTTTAAATTCCTCTAACTTAGCCAAAAATAATAAAGTTTTCCACAATGGTCATCTTTCAAAATTAAAAAAAATATATTTTTGCCTAAGTCAGAGGAATTTTAAAGGGTGGTAATTTTAGATAATAGAGCTTTTCGCAATGGTCATCTTTCAAATTTCGAAAATTAAAAAACTTAAAAAGAAATCAAACACAGAAAAATTTCAAAAATCAAAAAAAAATTTTCTAGGGGTGGTCAGAAAAAGTTAAAGGGATGTTCAAAAAAACATCTATCGAAAACTTTAACCAAATTTGTAAAAATCGATTTTTAAGGCGCAGCGTTCTTTTGGCCCACAGTTAATCAAAATCGATTTTCTCAAAAACTGTGGGTGGTCAAAAAAAAGTTAAAGGGTGGTCAAATGTAGTCATTTAAATGGTCATATTTTCTAAAAAAAAATGAATACTTTGGCGGGCCAAGTGAACACAGCTATCGTGGACATATGCGATCGACGTAATTAATATAAAAAAAACATTGTAACTTTTAATGAGTGATGGAGAAACATCTCTACTAAAAATTAAATAAAATTTAAATATGCAATTTTGTTCTATTAGGCTTCGATGTGGGTCTATCACATGTTGAATAACTGTTATTTAAAGTTTTTTGTTGCGTTTTTATATTAAAGATTAGCGGAATTGTTCAGGGCATATAAAGCAATTAAACTCAAAGTCTTGTTGTGAAACGTGATTTTGTGCAAAGCGATATAGCTGGCGAAAGAAAAGTAATAGCAACACTTTTGTTTTGGATAGTGTTTATTAATAAAATATTCATTTAGAGCTGGTATGGTAATATATTTTTCTCGTTTTTGAAATAATTTGTAAGTTCAGTGAATTATTGAAAAAAAGCATTTTTTAAAGCAATTTTTCAATTTGATTAAGCTTTTAAAAAAAGTATAGCAAGCTGTAACATAATTTCTAGTACCATTACATTTTTTATCATTTTACTTTGGGAAAATGCAAAGTTTTCGTGCTACTTTTTGTTAACTTTCAAAATGTACAACTTTTTGTAGGACATGATCAAATCTTAAAAAGTAAACAAATTAATAAAAAAATGATTTTTTATTCATAAAAAATCACGAATTAAAGAAATTTTGACCTTTATTTTGAATGAATTGAAGATAAATAAATGCCCTTTGAAAATAAGAATTTATTTAAAGTCAAAATTGAGGTTTTTGATTCAAACCTTGAACGGTGATAAAAGCAATGTCCAAGGAATCCTGCTCTTTCCAAGAAGCACCATGAGGCTTGTCTTAACATTTCCGAGAAGCATTTCAACCCATCTGCTATATGTATCGCCTTAATGAACCCGGAAATAGTCGAGAAGATCCAATAACCCATTTTTAGAAGCGTCAAAAAAAAACAAGATTTGCGAATCTTTTCTAAAAGATTTCTGATCTGTTTTCATACAAATAATGCAATTTAAAAGAGGTGTGGCAGCGGCGAAGAGAAATAACAATATTTTGTTTTCTTAAACTAACTATCGAGTTTAAGTTTCCGAAATAATATTCAAATCTTACAAACGGTTTATAAAAAGTAAACAGTATGAATAAATGGGCGTGACAGTAGGCGGATTGTTTTGAAACTTTTCTGTATTTTTGAAATCACCTAGAAAATCAAATTTTTTTTTATTGAAATCGTTCAAGCTCTTTTTTTAGATATTAACCATATATAAAAAGCGGGCGTGGCAGGGGACGTGGAAATTCCGTACTATTTTGTAAAATTTACATTTACCACAAATTTTTGTGCTAAGTCAATTTAGTCTTGGAAAACTGATTTTTGTCCACCATCTCCATAGAACCGACGCACTGTCCGCCGTCCTAAAAAAAAGGGCGTAAACACCAAAATTCATTTATTTAATTGGAAGCGCTAAATAATCTGTTTATTATTTTTGTGTATAGCTTAAAAATCATATTTCCAACTGGAAATGACTAAAAGTCACGAACACGAATTTCATTGCAAATTTCAAGCAAGTTGCTTATGGGGGGCCTACACTAGGCTTAAAAGTCACAAGTTCATTTTTCTAAGTCATCGCCGAAATAACTATAATTTATGTACATAATAAAATAATAACACTTTTTTTCTAAAAATTCCTTAACATTTTTAATTTGAAGGCAAAACACAGAGGTTCAAGTCGAGTCCAATGAAGGGCCAGAGTAGGTAAAAAAAAATCCATTCATATATCCAGATAAGAAACATGGGATTTCACGTTTGGAATTGTGTTCATATGTTAAAGATTATGCCATCTGGATGATAAAACACAAGTACCTATTGTGAGAAATTTAACTAAACCCTTTCAAAAGTTTAAGTGTCCTTCATACCTACAAATCCAATTCTTAATTAAACTTTCCTATTCAAAACCGACCATCTAATTGAAGAAATTTCAACCAACCCCCGGCAATTTAAACTAATTACAACTTCTCCTCCACAATTCCGACAGACAAGTACTATTAACTACTTTTAACGACACGAAACTTAATTTAAAATGAAAACTTTTCTCGACTAAGAAGGCAACACCGACCGACCGAACCAGCAACACGCCGTATTTCAGCGTAACACTACACATAATAAATTCAATGCAAAGCTGTAGGCATTGTTTATCTGGAAGACAACGACGATGACGGTGACGACGCACGTTGGTACTTGCGTTCTTATTATTTTTGAGATGCACTTTTCATAAATACAACAAGTGTAATAACGACAGCTGAGTCGAAAGCATTTGCTTTTGTGGCATAAAATATGAAAGAAATTTCCAGGCAATAAAAATGATCTTCTTGTTCTCCGTATACGTAAATATGCATAGAAAAATGTCAAAAACTTACCATCCGATTCTGCTGAAACTTACATATTCCAGATATAAGTATGCAACGAAGTTAATCGGGAATGTCGTATTGTGTTTTTGACATCTACAATGAATGAGAGCTTAATGTTTTTTCTGTTGCATTATTCACGGATTCAAAATTTTCTATGTTGATTTGCTCTCAATGAATGCTTTTCAGTATAAATAACTTTTCGTTTAGTTTATAATGCAAAAATTAAATTACTTAAAACAGAAGCCATCACTGTTGAGGTATAGGGTGCATTTTTGTATGACTTTATCTGTGGACTTAGAGTTCACATCCAGTTTGTACCAAAATACGTGTAAGACAACGTGAACGAGAAATGAAGAAGCAAATTCCTTTTCTTTCCCTAAACGTACCTACCCATTAAGCATTACACAATTTGGCACCACGTTTCATTCACTGAATAGACCGATATTACACGATTATTCTTTGCGTCTAACTCTCTCAATGGATACGAAGATAAAATCAGATATAAAAATTCAGACCCAAAAAATCGTCGTGTAAAAGGGGACATATACTCATTTTTTTTTTTTTTTTTTGACATTTCAAATCAACCGCGACAAGCTTCATTTTACAATCATTTAATTTTTCTGTTGTTCGCAGAATTTTTATTTAAATTCTTTTATGAGTAAAAAATGTATACTATTTTCTGTTATTTTCTAAAATATGTAAAAATATTGAAGTTACGAGAACATTTTTTTATTGTTATTGAGCTTCTATTTGAGCTACTTTTTCGGCTCCGATTTTGAGCTACAAAAATTTCTAGATTGGACTATCGAACTTTCTCAAAGCCATGGTTACCCTCATCCTGCTATCTCAGTTACCCTTGACATAACTACATACACATACGAGTATAATTTTGTTACAGTAAAATTTACCGCAACTATGACAAATTTCGATTAATTTTGTTGCACATTTCGTTGTGGTTGAAAAATACTAACGTGGTTGGGGGCAACCAGGCGGAATCTTACTTACTTAATTTTCCGGCTCTCAACCCATCAAGGGTTTCTGCAGTCTGAGACACGCCAGTATTTCATCCTTTACGATCCCGACTCGCAAGCATGCTGCTTCCGGTCATCTTTTCTTTTTGGTGTTTTTCAGACAAATTTTTTGGGATAGGTCTAAGCTCGGCCATTAAGATTTGGCAAATTTTGGAAAGGCATTGAACAAATTTCGTTGAGATTCAGCAGAGGTGGTTTTCTGCAGAGCGAAAAAAGGCTTCCAGGAAACCGATGTTCGATGATCAATAAAACGAATGTATGAAGTATGTATGAGTGTGAATGGTCGAGGAAGAAGTGGATTTTAGCTGGAAAAAGTTCAATCTTAAGAGAAGTAGCCAAGCGGGGAGTATGATTGCTGAAATTTCGAGATTATGAGAAATAGAAAATTGCGAAAATGTTTTTTACCAAAGTTGAAGAAGGTGATTCGATTGGTTCGAAACAATTGTTGAGGAAACAAAAGAAGTCAAGATGAAAGAAAAATCACTTCACAAGAAATTAAATAATAAGAAAAAAGAAACGGAGGCATAGAAATAATTAAACTAAAGCAAACTAATATTCTTTGCTTACATTTTAAATCATGAAACTTCATCAGTCGTATTTATAAACTTTGTCCAACTTTAGACAGCCGTCCAAATCCAAAAAGTATTTAATAAGCTTTGATTATTGTGGTCCTAAAGTTGTATAAGTCAACGGCATCGGTTGTCTAATATTTTTCTTACTTAACATTATATTTAAATAAATAATGCATATTTCCAATTCTGAGAACTTTTAAAAAACTATCTAACAAGTCAACCGTCTAAAAAATCTAATAAATAAGGCTGCATACATATGTGTGTTCAAAAAAAAACTGCAAAATACCTACACAAATTTTCATTTCTATAAATGTTCTTCTTCGGAAAAAGATTTGCATAGGGAACATGCATTTAAGGAAAATTATTTGATTTGTTAGAAGATAAAAAATCTAATAAATAATGCAAATCTACCAAAGATAATATTAAAATAACTTGGGTAACCCTAGCTTTTTGTATTTTGTTTTGTTACTTTGAATTCAAACTGACATTTTTTTCAAATCTGACATACGAACACCTTGCATCCGGACACCTGTTCGAAACAGTAAAATTTTTCACTTGTGGAACGGATTCGAATGTATGAAACTCGGTGTGGAACAGGGCTTGAGGCTTACAGCTTTGTTTTGTTATTTCAGTAAGTGTCAATCCCAGTGGTTCTTTTATTTGGGTTTTCTTTCTTCGTATTAAATTATCATTTGTTATTCCAGTTAATTGGGGACGTGTGGTAGTTGTTTTTTATTTCGCGTTAGTGGCCCATGTTTTTTAAGTTTTTTTTCTTTCTTTTTCTTTTTCTCTTTATTTTTTGCTTTTTCTCTTTAAAATTATATTGAGAATATACTAATTTAGGCTTACTAAAATTCCTGGTACCCATTTCTTATCGAAGTACCCCATTTTGCATTTCCTCAATTCGATAGATCAATCAATTTTCAACACCATTTTATTCTTACACTGAACCCAGCCCTGCTCAGCTGGGCCCACAGTCGGACTAAGGTGGGTGGGAGGTGGTCCACCCCAGGCCTCCGTTGTAGGGGGGCATCTGAATCCATTTCAGCCTCTTTGAAATTCTTTCTAAGCTTTTCATCGAATAATGAACTAAAATACGTGTCGAATGGATGTAGATATATTCTGTCCATAACTGTTCATTATAAATTTTTTCGTAATGTTTTAACCCGAGGAAACATTTTATGGGCCCCTGCCCAAATTTAATTAACTATGCAAATATAAATTGACTATCACTCCTTTAATGTTTTGCCTGATGCGCTTCCGCTTTCGAATGTTTTTTTTTTTTTAATTCTTTTAAAAGAACCGGACAAGATAATTCGAAGCGATTTCTTTATTCTTATTCAGACATCTTTAGATTTTCAAAATATTGGTTTGAAAATAAAATACTTAGTTTTGGACCGTTTTGAAATGGAATTTGTTTTGACAGGACTTCTACCGGAAACAATTTTGAAAAAAAAATGTTTTTCAACTGTCCAATTTTTCAAGTTTTCAAAATCCTTTCTAGTTCTCCTGGACCCTTCATAATGTACAGGTAAATATAAAATAAACAAGTTCAGAAAAAAGGAGTTCTTGTTATTTTCCAATTTTTTCAAAAATTAAAATTTGTATAAATTTGCATCTGCTTTTTAAAATTTGGCTTAAAATTTGTTAAAACATTGAAAAACAGTCATTTAACTTATTTACGTAAAATAAAAAATATTAAAAAAAAAGAAAAAAAAATTTCTTTATTTCTTGAACTTGGGCTACAGAAAACTCTCTAGTTTCAAAAAAGCATTCATATACATACATATATGCATAACCTACAAAAGCAGGCAGATATAATTTTAAAACTTTTATTTTGTTCTCTTTCGGGTTCAAGAAATCAGGATCAATTGGATTGTTTATGAATCCTTAACATACCCTTTTACTTCCTTTACCTGTATCACAAATTAATAAAACCAAGACGAAGAAGAAGGCCAAGACGAAGATGAACTCGAAGACAACAAGGACGACAACGTTCCTCCATTATTTAACAATTTGAAGAAAAAAAAACAAAAATACTCTCATCACCTCGTAAATATGGATATTCTTCTGCACTCAGGGCCGCCAGAACAGGTAATAAATTGCTTCGGCTTAACTCAAAACAGGTGAAGTTTTAATTCGTGTAAGAAAGTATATCTATCTTACAAATCATTCTGCTACTGTTCCGTTCCTGCTATCCTGATGCCTGTCCTGGGGGGTCTGTCTTCATTCCTTGCACCTCTTCAACTTCATCCATTTCACACTCTACACCTAGCAGCTATTGAAACATAAAACTGAAGTGAACTGAACTTAGCATACAAAAAATTAAGGAACTTTTCCACAGGTAAAATTTATTCAGGTTTCCATACATACATACATGCATACATATGTATGTATATAGTGAATCGAGTCATATACGAAAAAGCAAGCGACTGAAAAAAGGTAACACGCTGGAGCTAAATTTGAATTTTCTCCTTTTTTGATCATAAAAAGTCCAAAAAACAAAAAGTTCCAAAAAGGGAGGGTTGGGTCTGGGCACGGGCCACGGGAATGTGAATGTTCGACTTTGGCCAGGCTATTTGGAATTTTCCGTTTCGGCATGTCTGCACTTTGAATATAATTTTGCTCCCCAGTTCTTCGTTCGCCCTAAACGGAGGACATAGCAGCACTAGGGCATGAACCAACAACAACGAATTCGACTAACGATGGAATACAATCCCGGTACGACAAAAGTACGGAAATCAAGCAAGTTCTTGAATTTGTCTATATAGACATACATATGTACATACCTACCTTCCTATTATATTATCGTATACCAAACGAACCAAGGGCCAGCCGATATGCTCTTTTTGGTTCTTCGGCTGCTGAAGCGACTGCTGTGCTCTGTTCTTCTCTGCGCCTCTGGAATAATGCACGAACGTGACTTTTTGAAAACTGAATCCTTAGGGATAGAGAGACTTGTCGTCGCATGAGGGCCATGGAGGACAACTCTGATAAATATAGGTCGATGAAACATTGTACCAGTTGTAGGCCACGGATGTGGTTATGCTCCTTTCATGTCCTATCAGTAAAATGAACTCTGGGGAAAACTCATTCTTTCCAAAGCAAAACACAGAAAGCTTCGCATACAAAGTGAGTTCTGAAAATAATTCCTCAGTCTAGAGAATACGAAATTAAAAAAAAATCAGCAATAAAAATAAAGAAGAAACAAAATCCTTTGCAGCAAAACTTCTTTGATGACAGTGAGATGACTTCACAGCGAGAACATGAAAAAAGCAAAATGAGCAAGATCCGGTGCGTAGCGGAATGCGTAATAAATAACGCGATAAATTCAGCCGAAAGTACTGTAAACAGTTGCAAGGACATTTCAAAATCCACTATCCTGTGGAGGACTGCGCCATCAACAATAGAAACAGATAAAACATCACATCAGATGATGTCGCCGTCCTTCCAAAAATGGCATTGGGAGATCAGGGGCTTCAGCTTGGATTGGTTAGTGGCCCAAATAAGAGCCTATGTTAATCTGTGGCAACTCTCGAAAGGCATCAAGTTTTGCATAAAACACATAATGTCCCATTTCGATGAGATTGCTATTGCTACTACCACCACAGCTGACGTCTGCGACCCAAATGTGTCTCCCTGCTGCCCGCCGACGGATGCCGTCCATAAAGACAGCAACAACAGTAGACATAGACATTCCATAGATGTGCTCTTCTCGAAACCAACAATGGTTTGCCCTAATCCTCTGGCAGTTGCCAAAGTGCACTTCATAATTTATGCAGTTGCGTTGAAGGAGGAAAAGCTGCAACTTCAGCTTGAGCCAATGCAAGAGCACCACACCAGCAGCAGCAACCATCATCAGGACTATCCGATTCATCATCAAAACGAGAAAGCTTCGCCTTGCACCTTAGTCAGGGTGAAATATCAATTCGAAGGATTCAAATCTTGGCACACGGTTGATTGTGATCGCTTCGATTTTCAAGATGCATACATTCGATTTATATTAAACTCGAAGGCGAGGTTCTTTTTTAATGGTGTTTTGAATTAATGATGAAACCGAGCGAGTTTCCACATCAGCCATCACTACAAATCTTTATCCTTTTTTTCTGAACTGAATTCTTCTGCTTGTATATGGGATGTGTTTACTTAGTTTGAAATGGGATTGGATTGGAAGGACGAGAAAAGTGTCTCAACATACCATTACCATCATCATCAGATTCACTATGACATAGAACATATATGAACTCGTTATTCTCGTCTATTTTTTGTTGCGGATAGAGTCAAGTAAGCGCGCGTTTATTTTTAATGAAATATCCTTGAATTGAGTTTATTTTCCTCCCTCATCTTCATCTCCTGCTGCTTCTGCTCGAGTGTAGAAAATAGATCCAATAAAATTCGAGGGTTTGCGAAGCACGTGATTCTAGTTTTGATTTTGACAAACCTTACCATTAATTTGATTGGAGTTTTTTTTTTTTTTGTGTGTTATTTTGGGAACGGATAGATTTTACTGTGTGAATCATCAATTTAATAGAGTGATGTCTTTATCGAGTCTCAATTTTGGCTAGGAGCTGCTTCTATAATTAGATTGATGTACTTTGAACAGTTTTCATCATTGATACACTGTCGTCATAGGTATTGCACAATTAGACTTTTTTCTAATAACAAACAAAAAATAGTTAAATTGGAGTGAACATGGAAAAAAGTATTTTTGTAGTTATAATTTTGGACAGTTGGAGGTTTCAAAATAATTATATTACGTAGATTTGAATGCTCAATTATATATAAAAAAATGTTTGAGTTTGTATAAGGAAGGACCGAAAGTTTTCAGTCGTATACGACAGGTTTCACCGTGAATGTGATTGTCGTTCATCGGACCAAGCAACTAACGACACAGTTCGGAAAATCCATTGAAAATTTCAACGAACCTTACGACACGGCCAAAATGGCCGTATGGTGAATGGCAGTTTTTGAGACAGTCTGTGCGTCCCTTCTACTCAGTCTACAAACAATCGTCACACAGTTGATGCACGTTTTTGTATTGTTTCTAGGAGACAAACTAAATAAAAACAAATGGAAGGAGTTTTACGGACCGTCGGTTCAATGAGGTCGCAACATGTGTGTGTACTTTCGACCGTCGTTGCGACAGTAAAATCGACGGTCTTTGTCGCAACGTGAATGGCCTGCTATAGGAATGTCAATGTTGTACATCGGACCGTGCGACTTAAGACAGGTCTAAGGTCCGTTGAAAATTTCAACAAGCCTAACGACACGACCAAATTGGATGGCAGATTTTGAGACAGTCCTTGCGACCCACAGTATACATATCCAAAGCGGGCCATTTACCTTAAAACTGACGAAATGACGGCCCGACGCAATTCAGTCGTATATGGCAGTTTATCCTACCTATTATGACTTGTGATTCGCCGAGTCGAACGTTCGATTGTGACTTTGTGGCACTATCGTTTGCGACTCGCTTAAATTGAGTTTGCCTTAAGTGACTAAAATTTGAAAAATTTTAATGTCACTCAATACGTTTAGCAAACTTTTGTCTCAATCGTCGATGTCGAACTGTATTTCTTGGTGACTTTGAACAAAATCGCAGTTCTTATTTTTGAAATGTTGAACCTTCGAGTTGAGTCGAACGTCCGACTCGGCAAATCGCAAGTCATAATAGGGGCATTAATCTTCGTTCCTAAGAACCAGTGGGTGAGATTTGTTCTACACTTAAATTACCTCCACTTCCCGAATGCAACTAAACACATTTATCAAGCAATTTTTTTAAAAAAGTTAAGTGCAGGTTGCAGGAAACTTACCGGTGAAAGTTCTTGCTAATTCCGCGATTTTAAAGCGGTTTTCTGTTCACCGCACCAAGTCGTAAGATTTGTTCTTCGCAGTGGGCGTACTTAATTCGTCTCGTCAAAAATGTCAATAATCGTTGAATTAGCGTGTTCTAATAGTCGATTTCTATGTTTATTAGGAGGACTTACAAATGACCTAAGCAATTTACTGTCAAACGTTTGTAAGTTACATATTTAAGTTTGTATCGATGATACAACCCCAAAGTTGTATACCATAGAACCAAACAGGTTTAAGTATCTGCCTGTATAAAATCAACTTATTTTCAATACTAAGCTTTGAATATTTACCGAGTAACCAGTTCATATCTCAATCGCAAATGGAACACGAATGGTATTAAGAAATACGGGTAATCTGTTTATTTTTTTCATTGAGCGCATTTCGCCATGCTTTTGTCCACTCATTAAAATTATTAAGAGCATTCTGTAATTAAATTGTAGCTTCGTAAATCGTTTTGCCTACTACTAGTATTGCAGTATCATTAGCAAACGTGGCTAAGATAGTGTCTTCTGTTTGAGCTATATCACGTGTAAATAAAAGGCACAGCACTGGACCTAATACACTTTCTTGTGGTACCCCAGCCACTTTTTCTTTAAATTTCCGTGTCTTACACGAAAAAGTCTGTTTTTTTTAAATATTCGTTGAGAATTGTATAAAGTTCTTCAGGCAGAACTTGTCTTAATTTAAATTTGAGGTCTCCGTGCCACACCATGTTAAACGCTTGCGACACATCTAAAAAACCGTCGAACAAATTTTCTTGTTTTCAAGGGCTATTGCGATTTCATCAGTAGTTCTGTGTATTTTTCTCGAATGCTAAATCGGAACTGATGTTCAGGTATAAGCCATTTTTGTTCTATTATTGGGAGTAGGCGCAGAAGTAATATTCTCTCAAAAAATTTTGAAATGGGTCTGTAAGAATTTTTTTCATGTGATGGTTTGCCAGGTTTGAATACCAACCTCTCGAACTTCCAATTGGCTTGGAATATATTCTAGTCTTAGGGCGGCATTTATTATATTAAGGAGGTTGAGTAATCCTTTATGTGGAAGCATTTTTAGTATTACTACTGTTTTGAAGTCATATCCTGGAACATTATTAGACTTTAAGTAGTTTCTTTATTCCTCTATTTCGAGTTGGCTTTTCTTAATCAGGGGCACTGGAAGTTTTGGTTTTTCGTTGTTTTTATGGCTTTCTAAAGTGAGTAGTTGGATTCTTTTTCCGCTGTGAAGCCTTCAAGGGTATTTTCAACTTCAAGGTTTTTAAAATCTCATATCGCCATTTTTAACATATCAGGTACTCAAGTGATTTGAATGAGTTTTATGTTGAGAAGCATGGGTTCGCTGCCATTTCTTATGTGCTTTTCGTTTCTCTTCTATTTAATCTTTTATTTCCTGTGTATATTTTATATCTGTATAGAGAGGCATTACCTTTGTTAAGGCGTGTTATCCCATGCTGCCTTTTTTATTATATCAACAAAGGTATCTACTGTATCTTCAATCTCAAGAGGCGTTTGTAATGATACCCTCAATTCAACGTTGTCGCGAAATCCATCCCAGTTGGTTTTACCGTGTATCAACCTGGGTAGTTTTTTTTCAATTTTAACAAGGTGCTTGCTCAAAGCAAGTATGACCGCAGAGAAAAACACGGTTAGAGGGTAATCTTTTTATCATAAATAGATCGATTAGGTCAGGTATTTTTGACGGAAGAGCTGACCAGTAAATTTGTTGGCCAGTCGAATCAAAGTAACAATTATTTTACATTCCTGCTTCATATAGCATTCGACGATTTTGAGATATGCATCTTGAGGCCCAGAAGATGTGCTTTGCATTAAAGTCACCACCAACAACTAAGTCTCGGATAGTGATATCCAACAAATAGTCTCAAATAGTTCATGGATCAAGAATCATAAGTTTTTTTCCATAGAATTTCGGAAACTCTCAACACGAGAACTATTTTCATTTCTTCATTCATATTATATGCAGTTAACATCGCTTTACAAAACGAAGCTTTATTTTTTAAATGATCATAGTTTAGATGCTGCATTTACAATTTTTGAAGTTTTATAGACATTTTTTAATCGTGCTTGTAACAAAATAATATTTTTGTATCGAACATAGTACATTCCTATTAACGTTTCGAGGGACTCTGCGCTAGGACTCCATTTTTCACTCACTTTATTATGAGTTTCCATACATTTAGATTTTGGCACTGCGGGTTTTCGATTCGGGGTGCGTCTGTTATGCCCGACCAGTTATCCATTATTCTGAGCACATGAATGATACTCGTATGACAGATAAAAAACATCTAAAATAAATGTAGAAAAAGTTCAAATACCAAACAGATACATCAACTTTTAGATTATAAAAAATTGATTTTTATATACTTCAGGAATATATAAAAGCCATTGCCACGCATTTATTTGTTTGAAACTTAATAAACACAAGTATAATGGCTTTGGTTTGGTCTATATTGTCACTTGAAGGAAATAAATCATCACGTCCTTTATCATTTCTCTTAATAAACTCTTCTGAAACAACAATGCTTTTTCATATAAAATTCAAAAATAAAACACATTATGTTTCTACCAGCAATAACTGAACCTCTGATACAGAGTGAATTGTGAAAATAAGTTGTTCAAATGCCTTCTGGTAAATTACTCACACAGCACATAAAAAGGACCTTTTTCAAGAATTAATAGTTTTTTTTTGGTTCAAAATGAGAGGGAAAAAGATACTTACGAAATATTATAAATATCTAGATGTACTTTGCATATAACATATACAACAAAAACAATTACATATTACAAAATACACAAAATTTTATATTTTTGGGACATAATCTAAATTAGTATGTGTATATCTGTGCACATAGGCTAAGGGCTAGACAAATAAGTTATTAGTACGGACAATTTATAATGACACAAAACTTCTTCATTTATCTAACTTTACCTACCTACAAATTCAGTTTCTTTAACTATGTGATTGTGACGGAAGGCACTGGGAACATTAATTAATCAAATTGTGGATTCCACTTAAAAAGTTGTCTCCGTTTGGGTGTGGCCTTCGTTTGCTGGCTATACATATATATTTCAAACAATGAGAGTATTATACTCCTATAATACTCTTGCCGCCACTGCTTTCTTAATTACATTTCTCTAACCGAGAAATTTCTTTTTGTATAAAAATTGAGTAAATAGCTCCAACTCTTCTGCATGCAACTCATAATTACAGTCCTAACAAAAGTACAAACGTCCAAACATGCCATTATTCCTATTTTTTATAAACAACTTTTTATTTTGCCTTCGCACCTAACGAGATTATTATCTCATAGGTCATTATTCTTCAACTTTCCGCCACTTATTAAATCTCCCAACTATAATCGTGCCGGCATGTCTTATCATTTTATATTTTTCGTGAGCAGACTCTCCTTTCCATTCCAACTCATTCAGCTTTAGCCAGCCAGCAAAGCTATAGTCATTTGTCCTGATGTCTGCATCCCACAAATAAGTTCAGAAATGCAATCCTTTGCTAAAGTCGACCAACGCGACGCAACGTTGGTGTCGTCATAACCTCACAGTGGTGCAGGAGTGGCAAAATACACTTTGAAGTAAGAATTTTGATTTAATTTTTTCTTGAATTTTAATGTTTGTCAATGTTTTTACAGTGGTCCATAACCACTTGGCTTGAAAGAAAGTTTTGTTATTCAAAGCTGTGGCCATTTAACGAAGGTAACATTTCGAAAGAATCATGAAAATCGCCTCTAGGAACTTAGCACCTCCATATGTATGTAGGATATTCACAACAACAAAAAATAGGCCAGTAATGGGTCAAAAACGGTCAACCATTCGAAGAAATTGGTCAACCCTCAGCCACAGGAAATAAGTATAATCAGTGGTCAAAGTTTTGAAAAGTAACGAGCTACTTTTGACACCTCATTTGTGAGATATTCGTGCAAAAAAGATACCACCTCTGAAAACCACTGTATCGAGGTAAAAGGTCAACAAGTTTAGGTTATTGGTCAGAGAATTCTTTTTTTGGCTGAATTTTTAAAGTTTTCTTCAAGTTCCAGGACAAATTTTTGGAACCCAATTTGCCAGGTAATTAAAAAAAGATAAGAAGCTGGGTGCTACTCTTACTGGTAACTTCCCAGAAATGACCTCGGATGCTAGAGACCCAAGGCTTTTTTGTTATAAAGAAATCACCAATTCAAGAACTTCGAAGACGTTAATTTCAAACATTTTTAACAGAATAAAATTAGTCTAGAGTCGAAGCATTGTTTGTTATCCAGATATTTGAGACGAAAAATATTTTGCGAACTTATTTGTAGTTTTTTTGTTTCAATGCTTAGCCCATTATAGGCCACACTTTGAAGATAAAGGGCAAAGGCGTTAAGACCAAAGTTATAAAGTACTTAAGTGCCTTTGTACTGAAGTACTTTGTAGGTACCCAGTACCTTGTACTTGTACTTGTACTTAAGAAAACAAGTACAATGTACTTTGTACTTGAAAAACACCAAGTACAAGTACTTTTTTTAGGAGGTACTTTGTTTCAAGTACGTGTGCTTGGTACCTACTGTAATAATTCCCAGTACACTTTGAAGTACAAGTACATTTCAAGTACAAGTCCTTTTCAAGTACAATTCTGAGTAGTCTGTTATAGCTAACGAACAATAAACACCATGGCGAGACTTAAGTGAGATGACGCCAAGACAACCGGATGCCATCAGCCATCGTGATCTGTGTTTTTGCTTAACCATACTACTCAAAAAATTGTACTTCGAAAGTACTTGAAATTGACTTGCACTTAAATTGGAATTGCATTTGAAAAGTTCTTGAAAAGTACTTGCAATGGATTAGTTCTTGAAATGTACTTGAAAATGTAGCATCATTACAATAACAAGTACATGTACTTGAAAAAGTATTTGTACTTGGTGTTTTTCAAGTACCAAGTACATTGTCCTTGTTTATTATTTCAAGTACAAGTACAAGGTACTGGGTACTTGACTGGTATCTGCACTTTAAAGTTTACAGGTCTGGTTCAAGCCCAGACATCACTACTGTCTGGAATAATCAGAGAACACTACTACAGAAATACAGAGCTGTACATTGCTTATGCATATCTTTACCAGGGATTTAAACACTAACAAGAATTTACACCTGCATTAATTCTAAATAACATGAAACTTAATGCTATTGCACCTCACAAGAAGATATAACGATACATACGAGTACTACAATCTTACGTCAAAAGTGATTTTTGGTGATGACTGATGACTTAAATTTTGGTCAGTCATTTTTTTCGATTTTTTTTCCTCTGTGCTCACTGATCTTCAGAAAAAAATGTGTGCTATTCTTTTGTGTAGTACCTCGTGGCATGATGGTTAGTGCGTTGGACTTTCATGCCGAAGGTCTGGGTTCGATTCCCAGCCGCTGCCATCTAGAAACAGAAATGTTTTTTCCGAGGTACTGCCTCCTTCGAAAAATTGACAAATCCTCCAAGAGTATACTTGTCATGAATAAGTGCTTCTCATCTAGCCGTTTGGACTCGGCAAAAAAATTTAGGTCCCCTCCATTCCTGCCAACAACACGCACACAGGAATGGTTGAGAGTTGTAAGTCACTGGGCCCTGGTTCTTCACGAGCTGTTGCGCCACCAAATTTAATTATTAATATATTCATGAGCTCCATGTCTTTTCAGTCATTTAAAAATTTTACAATGTGTTGATAATTGATAACCGTCGGCGAGAACTAAATCCAAACTTTGAGGTTTGAGCTCTGGCATTCTCAGTTAAAGTACGCGATGGTTGCACTGCGACCAAAACATCATTCATAACAATATTCTGCTATCAACATGGTTCTTCTTTTGACAAATCCTAGCTTTTTCATTATTGCCTATCTTGAAGGAAACCTTCCTGCTTTAGTCAATTGCTTTTTGTTACCTCATACCTATCTTATCTCTGATATAACTGGCGTTCCAGCACACACATTTGAACTAAAGGGTGATTTTTTAGCTGGTTTGGTTTTGGCAACACTGGTTTTGACAGCTGACGTGTGTTTAGTACCTTGTGTCACTGTCAAACAGCTTCAGTTTGGTTTGCAATTTAACCATGGATCGTCTTACAAATGAACAACGCTTGCAAATTATTGAATTTTACTATCAAAATTCGTGCTCGGTTCGAAATGTTCATCGCGCGCTGCTTCCATTTTATGGTCGGCATTCTCGACCTTCTGAGCAGTCTATTCGGAAGATTGTGACCAAATTTCGCACCAAATTTACTTTGTTGGACATTAAACCACCAACACGTTTACGTACTGTGCGTAGTGAAGAAAATATTGCGGCCGTATCAGCTAGTGTGACAGAAGACCGCGAAATGTCGATTCGGCGCCGTTCCCAGCAGTTAGGCCTTTGTTACAGCACTACGTGGAAAATTTTGCGGAAGGATTTGGACGTAAAGCCTTTTAAGATACAGCTGGTGCAAGAACTAAAGCCAGCCGACCTACCACAACGCCGAATTTTTGGTGAATGGGCTCTTGGAAAGCTGGCCGAGGATCCGCTTTTTTATCGAAAAATTGTGTTCAGCGATGAGGCTCATTTTTGGTTGAATGGGTACGTAAATAAGCATAATTGCCGCATTTGGAGTGAAGATCAGCCAGAAGCATTGCAACAGCTACCAATGCATCCCGAAAAAGCCACTGTTTGGTGCGGTTTATGGGCCGGCGGAATTATTGGGCCATATTTCTTCAAAGATGATGCGAATCGCAGCGTTACTGTCAATGGTGAACGCTACCGAGCGATGATAACAAACTTTTTTTTGCCCGAAATGGAAGTTCTTGACTTGCATGATATGTGGTTTCAACAAGACGGTGCCACATGCCACACAGCACGCGAAACAATGGCGCAATTGCGAGGCGAGTTTGGTGAACAGTTAATTTCACGTTTCGGGCCGGTCAATTGGCCGCCTAGATCGTGCGATTTGACACCATTAGATTATTTTTTGTGGGGGTATGTCAAGGCTAATGTCTATAGGGACAAGCCCGCTTCGATTGACGCACTGGAAGCCAACATCCATGCATTCATTCGTGAGATACCGGCCGATATGTGTGAAAGAGTATGCCAAAATTGGACTCAGCGGATGGGCTACCTGAGACGCAGCCGCGGTCAACATTTGCATGAAATTATCTTTAAACATTAAATTGCAAGGTTCAAACTATCGATTCAAATAAATATTTCATTCATTTTTTCGAATTTTTTGTGTTTTTTTTTTTTAAAGTTCTAAACCTCTTAAAAAATCACCCGTTATAATCGAGTCTCGCATGATTAAGAGCCATCTATTGGAAAAATATGATCTCCACAAACCTACGGAGAGCTTTGGTGAGCTTTAGAACTTTGATACTTAATGTCAAAAAAATCTTGACAAAGGGAAAATTATGACAAAATTTCACCTGTGGAAGGGTGTAAAAAGGGCACAGTTTGTTTTACCCATGAATAAATTAAGTTAGTTGAAACAAAAGTTAAGTAGAAAGTTGATTTGGTGAATTAATTTCAGTGGTGGACAATAATTTGGTTTGTATTGTTTTGTGGTAAGAAATTAAAGTGTTTTGATATGTGAAACAAAAAAGTAGAAGTTTAAATAATGTGAATAAGTTTTATTAACGAACCTGAGAAAATATTACAGTATTATACTGCTAGTGGTTACGGAAACGATTTAAAGGCACAAGTCTAAAATTTCATCCTCAGAGTCAACGAATAATGAAAAGTCGCACAAAAGAATCGAAAAAAGTAATGCAACCCGAGGCTACAAAAATTTCGGTGCAAGACTCAAAAGACTTGAACTGAGATCTCTAGGGGTAACAAACACAGTTAATCTTATTACGGTCTCAGGACATCGTAATATTTTCGGGAATGAAAGACAGGTAAGCTAGGCAAAAACGGATCATCTCTTGATCCGAGCCAAACCGAATCTTCTGTACCTATCTCACTCAAGCCAGAAAAAAGTAAAATCAACCAGGATTTCCTTTAAACTGTAGATGTCAAATGGTCATAACTTGACACTTGTCGGCTTTCAAGAAATATATTGCCAAACATTTCAAAGAAAAACAAACTGAATACTTACTCAAGATAAGCAGGTCTCAATTATCGCTTCTAGTTGGAGTCCTAACGGGTCACTACTCTCTGAGAACCCACAGAGCAGTATGGGTATGAGCCCATCTGACGTATGTAGAGGGTATCAAGATGAAGAGGTAGCAGATGGCTCACCCCATATCCTTTGTGAATGCTCCAGTCTTGCCAGAACTAGAAAAGAAGCCCTCGGAGAATACTATTTCGACGAAATGAGCGACATCACTACCCTGCCACTAAACAATATCCAGAAATTCACTCATTGAATGATTGTATAAATCCATGAAGATGGCGCTCAGAAAAACGATCATTATTCATTTCATTACTTGCTTTCGTATTTCCCTATTTTTATGGAGTTTATACTATTTCATGCTCTTCCATACAAAGTGCTGAACCACTGTACGTCGCGTCGTGCTATTGTCCTGTTTGTATGTTGCACGTTTGCATTCGTATCCAGTAGTTCCTGGTTTTGTTATTTTGCAAATTATTCGTCTCGGTTCTGGCCTAGTGTTTGCTTCTCCAATTCTATCTCTGTGCAAAGATGAAACAATATCATTGCCACCTCCTTGCGAGAACAATCATAATCCTAGTTGTTACAATTTTTTTTATTTTTCGAATGTTTGAATAACAAAACACCTACCTACCGCACAACTATACTGAAGTAGACCACACCATTTCCGCCCCACACACCATCAACCGTGTTGCCCTCACTACAACCACCGCCTCCGGCCACCGCCACCACCGCAGCCGTTGCTGCTGCTAACATTGTTGCCGCCACGAAGTTATTCGTGTACAATGTTAACCAGATATGGCACGGTAAAGATGGCAGTCGCTGCTACGAGTACATTCTCCTCCTACCCTCTTTTGTCTTTTGGTTTTCATCCAAGGGGAGATGCGTGTATGCAAATTCTTCCCTCAAATTGTAATACTCCAATGGAAATTTATTCATGTGCTCCACCGATTTACATGACGACAACGACAACCCACGATGACACACACAATCGCAGCATAACGCAGCTCAGTTATCGTGGTGGGGATCGGGTCTGAGAAGCATTTTACTCCGGAATTGCTTACGCCATCAAAACGCCTGCAAATAAAAACAGGATACTCTAGATTCGCGAACAACGAACCGCGTAAAGCTCTTCACAAAACAAATATTTAGTGTCCATTGTGTGCCAAACGGGAACTCTTCAATAAGACCAAAAAACCAAAACATCTAGAATTTTTTCTGCGATGGGTCTTCGTCCGCAATAATGGTCTTTTCTTCTTCCGTAAAGCGCCGATATACCGGAAACCAGGACAGTTGCTCCCATCCATCCATAGAGGAAGTAATAACTTTTAAACAGACAATTAAGGACTTGTAAAATGGAAATTGGATGTATTACGAAGTTTGTATATTTGAATATTTCTTGCGTACAATGTAAATATTGGATTAAAAATAAACGGTATATTCGTATAAGAGTATAAGCATTATAGGTAGGAAAGAGTATGGTAGCTATAGGTGGTTTGCCTTATATAAGTTATTACAAAGACCTCGGGGTGGATTGAATTTGATGCACGGTCCAAAGGATAGAAGGCCAATTACCACTTAAAATTTCATAACGAGAAAGACAATTTCCCAAGCATGGAAAGATAACACACAGATGAGAGGAAGCTCACGGAGGAGGTGGAGGACCAACTTTAAAGTAGATTAGTTTTGCTTTTGCCTGGTGAATGTCCTGTCTTTATGGAATTTTCTGAACCCCTAGAGCCCTCTCTGGGGAGCCAGCGGACAAGATTTACCTCGACTCAACATCACGGATGCTGTTTTTTGTGATTCCTGTCAGGACTAGGCACTATATAATATATTTTCTCCATGCCTCTTCTATCACCGAATATATGATATTATGCGTAGGACTTGCTTTCGTGTATCTACTCCATGGGGAACCAAGTGTTAAACCTTTCCGAGAAAAGTGTAGATATGAGAAAAACATGCCAACTGCCAACCTATTTTATTTGGACACTAAATAGTCCTTTTTGTTGTCTATTTATTTCTATTTTGTTTTTTTTTTTTGTTCACCCTTAGTTTCGTCGTCGAAAATAACTTCTTTTTTTTTTTGTTGTTAAAGTCAGAAAGGCTATCATATATGTGACTTATAATAGGGGGATTGTTTTTCCTCAAAAAAGACCCTCAATTTTTGATTGGATGAATTTCTGTGCTATAAAATGTATCCTGTATTTTTATCTGTCTTGTTTGTTGTTGTTTTGTTTTTGTTGTTGATAATATTCATTAATAATTCGAAAGTATTTTACTGGTAATGAGCTTGTTTACACTTGTAGATGAAGGTATACATGCGTTTCAATTTAGATTTTGTAATTTAGCTCAGGCATTTTACTTAACACTTAAATAGGATCTTGTTTTTTTTTTTTTTTTGCATAAGATAAAGTCTCATTTAAATTTTAAAGTGGAAGCAATTTGTTTGTCTAAAAAATAATAAATTTCTTACAAACTGTGTCCTTAACTTACAGAAGTATATCGTTTCGTTTATTACAGTTTTTGGTGAAAAGATAACTTTTATGTATAGACTGAACTACCTTCATATTTGCTCAGTTATTTCTATACACCTTTGAAGCATCACTAACTTGCCCATGCTTAATAGATAGTTGCTGCTGGAAGATGCATTTTCCTGCACCAAAAACTATGAGAAATATAGCTAAAACCTCATAGGAATTCAATAAAAAAAAATTGGCTAAAGCGAGTATGACCTTATCACCATCAGAAACGCGCTATTATTTGGGAAGTTGGATCTTTGGATGAAATCAAATACTTATGAAGATGTGAAGTATTGTGGGGATCTTCGGAGAAGATGAACATGTTACAAAATTTTACTTACAAATTACATTTAGGTAATTAAAAGAGTGGGTTTTTTGCAACTACATAGTTGAATGAAAGCAATTGGTAACATATAATGTAATTGATTTCTTGGATTATAATTAATTACATGTTTTTATTAATTAAAAATCAATTAAAATGCAATTGACAAAAGAAGTAAATTAGTATAATTTTTGGGTAGTTATAATTAAATTAGGGAATCATTTTTAAAGATTAATTTTGTTTAATTGATATGCAATATAATTGAAACTGTTCAATTACAATAATTAGTAATTGAATTTCTTCAATTTCGTTCAAAAAATTGTATTTCATTTTTCTTATCCACATCACCACACCAACTATGAACATACATATATCTGTTTGTTTCAGAAAATGTAAACTTATCAATACTTTTTGAAGATAAGTATGGGAATAAACAATATAAGACGTTTGTTTTTTATAAAGCAGCCAACTAAAAGAATTTTCATAATGTAATTGAATCACCAGTTGGAAGAAGGGAATAAATCCCAAAAATTTTGCAATAATGACTTTTTGATGCAAAAGTCATTTCTATACGAAGACCCATCTGTTTAGTCTTATAAAGTAGTAAAATTTTTACAGATTACAGAAATATTAGCGTTTTTAAAAACCATTCATACATTTTGTCTCTACAAAATACATTTTATTCCTACTAGAATGCAGCAGAACACAATCTTATTTAGCAACTATGTGTATACATGTCGAAATTTACATATTCAGCTGAAAGAAGGGATTAAACTCAAGTTTAAAACACTGTGTATCTACTGTATGTATGTAGCTACTAGGTAGCGTTAGAAAAAGAAAAAGAATCCGAAACGACTTCGAGACGATACCGTACTTTTGTGACCGAAATTTACCAATTTTTTCGGAAGTATTGCTTGGTTTTAGATTTTTGAATATTATAATTAATTTAATTTTAAATTAAACAATTCCTGTAATTGGTTTCTCGGAAACGGCTCTAATGGCTTGAATGACATTTTCACAGTTTCCCCTTTAGTTGGGAAATGGAATTATTATTTAAATTAGAGCCACCCACTTCTGCGCCCACTTTTCGTTTGCTTTGTTGCTCTGAAACTTTAGTGACTTTAGTGAAATCCACCAGGTATATGCCTTGCATATTTTTTTATATCTTGTTTTCTCGGAAACGGTTCCAACGATTTTGTAATTGTATTGTTTTCCTGCTATGATATTTTGATGCAGAATTTAAGTTTTGGATAATTAATTGGAACTGTACTTAAACATTGTGAAAAAAGCCCTTCGAAGTTATGAAAACAATAAAAAAAACTTTAGTTTAAGAGACTGTTGCATTGAATAAATGCAAATAGAATGATACCCGGCAAAATGACCGCATCATCTGAAGAAATATACTGATATTCATTATACGAAAACTGCATTGCTTAGCTATACAACTTAAGTTCCATTGATATGATCTTTTAGATGATTAGATGATCTATAATACAGGAGATAATAAGTTATGTATATTGTGGTACCATTTTTTTAATATTATAGGATGTGAGAGGAATATCGGTTGGAACACAGAATTTCCAAATTCTAAGAATCACGTTAATTTTAATTTTTAAAAGCTGTTAAGTTATTTACTCTGTGTGGCAAGGCATAATTTGAGCTAGGTTGAATTGTTCATTAAATTGAGACTTACATTTTTGAATAATGTGGGTACCCAGCACGTTACGTTTCTAAGTTATGATTTTTTTTTATTATCCGATGGATATCTTCAAAAGACACTTGGTAAGAATCGGTACCGAGTAGTGTGGGGCTCTAACCGCACTCAAACCACCGGTGAATCAGGACCAATCTATGAAAGATCAACAAATGATTTTTCTATCTTAATTTATAAATCACATTGTGGGAAGTTTTAGTTATAACATGAGGCTTGGTTCTTCTTAATCTCCGAACATTGTCTCGTACATTTAAGACGGTCTCCATTTCGAAGTTGGTATGACTTTGCAGTCGCTGATTGTGTGATACAGCGTGTTTTTCAGCCACTTCTGTAACCATTTCAATTTGAAAGTCACGATGTAGATCACTATTTCTTATATACCAAGGGGCATTTATTATTCCGCGAAGGACCTTGCTTTGGAATTTTTGGATGGGTTCAGTATTTGTTTTCTTTGTACAGCCCCATAGTTGGATGCAATATGTCCAAATGGGTTTCAGTATTTGATTATATAACACTAGCTTTTTCTGGATAGATAGGTCAGAGTTCTTTCCTAGTAATCATTACATTTTTCTGTACTTCAAGTTTAGTTCTTCTCTTTTTTGTTTGGTGTGCTTTTTCCATTTAAGCTTTACATCATTCCAAGGCATTTGGCAGTATTGGAGTAAGCTGTAATGTTTATAAGAATTGGAATATTTTTTTTTTTTTTGTAAAGTTTATATGCGTCGATTTTTGCGTCCAATCACTAACTTAATCGATTGCATTTTGCAGTTTTTGTGTAGCCTTCGTAACGGATTTATCTGGCACCAATATTGCAGTATCATCAGCAAAGGTGGCCATGATAGCGTTGATGTCCACTGGAATATAATATTGGTCCTAGGACACTTCCTTGTGGTACACCGGCTTCAATTTTCTTTAATTCCGATTAATTTTGGTCGTACCGTACTCTAAAGAGTCGGTTCGTAACGTAGGATTTCAGTATTTCATAGTACTGCCTGGGAAGATCCCTTTGCAGTTTGTACTCAAGTCCCAAGTGCAAAATCAGGTCAAAGGCTTGAGCAACATCTAAGAATATAGCCGAGCATACTTGTTTTTCTTCAAGTGCCTTTTCCACAACATCCGTAATCCGATGCACTTGGTCTATCGTGGAATGTTTGTTTCTAAATCCAAACTGATGGCTCGGAATTAGTCTTCTTTCTTCTATTATTCTGCTTAGTCTTTTCAGAAGCAGTTTTTCGAAAACTTTTGCCATGATTGGTATAAGCGATATAGGTCTGTAAGATGTTACTTCTGTTGGTGACTTACCTTGTTTAGTTATAACAATGACTTCTGCAATTTTCCAATGATGTGGCACATACATATCTTAGTTTAAGGCATGCATTTATTATAAATTTGAGTTTTTTGAAGGCTATAGAAGGCATTTCTTTCATAACCTGAGCAGTTATTAGATCGTACCCTGCTGATTTTTTGTTAGACAACTTATGTTGACACATACTTCTTACTTCTTTGAGTGTGACAAAAGGAATTTCACATTCGTCGTTTCTATCAACAAACTGTAAGGGATCTGTAGCTGTGCTTGTTGGAAATGGCTTAAAAACATTTTCGAGATGTTCAGCGATGTACCATCTTGAGATTTTACTGGCGGGTTTTGTGCCTGTGGTCTTTTTAGGCTCTTAGCTGCTTTCCATAAGGAGTATTCGGTAGAAGCATCCGCCGTCAGACTATTCAGGAATCTACTAAGTGAATCACTTTTAAATTCACAGATTCTTTTTTTAGTTCATTGTTAAGACGGTTAAAAAACGAGCTCTTCTTTTCTCCAAGATCAGCTCCTTTATTTCGACAGGATATTTTATTTCTTTTTCTCTTGAGTTCGAAATTGTTGGAGTACTTTCTTCAGCAGCCTGTTGCACATCAGCAATAAATTGTTCTACTTCATGATAAATCTGTTCAATTGTTTGCATAGGGGATCTTAGGTTTATAAAACTTTCAAGTTTATCTCTGAATTCGTTCCAGATTGTTCTTTTATTCACGAGCTTAGGATTATTTTTTTCCTATTATTTCTGCTTCGCTCAGTGAGTATGATCTGACGATAAATCGTAATTACCTTCGACATTTAAATGGTTTCGTTTAATACCTTTTACTACGAAAAAGTCTATAAGGTCTGGTATTTTGTTAGAGTCAGATGGCCAATAAGTTATGATGTCAATTTATTTATAATAGAAAAAGCAGATTTGTAAAAATGTCATAACTTTAAAACGGCACGTTTTAGAACATTTTGGTGGATATTTTCGTTTTGAGCGAGTCTAAATTTATGAAAAGTATCTTTTTTTAAATGTTATTAAGAAAATTAGGTCTTAGTGCCGTGCTAAAAAAATATTTTTTTTTGAATAATGGAGAAGTATTGTTTAAGTTTTAATTTATATCTGTTTCTGCTATATAACCCAAAACATCCTTTTCTAGTAGATTCTGGTACGCCGAATTCGAATCTGGTTTAAATTCACTGAGTTCTAAATTGTTTTAGCACATCACGTTTTTCAGTTAACCCATTCTAAAATATCTCTAAGAGCTAAGAAAAAACGTTGTTTTTTTAATTGAAAATTGATACCACAAGATCATCTTTATTCACAAACCTTGTAACTAAATTATAAAAAAAAATAAACTTCCTTTATAAAATGTATTTAGATTTCAATATTCAATCAATATTTGTATTACTTTCTTCAAAGCCCTCAATTAAAATTTATGAGTTTAACATATTTTGGTGTAAAGTAGCTTAAGGCGAAGGCTGAAATATAATTAATGATATCTCCTAGATGAATAAGGGTATTTGAAAGATTCAAAAAGGACTTCAGAGATAAATGTTTATACTTTTGACGAATGATAGAACATTATTCGAAACAAACTACAAATTTTGGATTCGAATATCTTAAAAACGTGACATATTAGAGAAATAAGATCAGATTCAGATTCAGTGCATCAAAAACTATCAGAAAAGTATAGTTAAACGCATATTTGACATAAAATAAAATTTTGTCACACACTGTAATTAGGTATATGAGGGTGAAAATTAAAAGAACGGACGCTCTTTTTGGAAAAATTACTTCTTTCTACTCGACATAATTTTCTTTTAGCTCGATACACTTACCCAACGTTTTTATAATTTTTTATTCCTCCAAGAAATTGTTTTATTTTCGAAAGCCTCAAAATAAGCCCTCCGCATTTAAGCCAAATTTAATCCCACCGAGCCATTTTTTTATATTGAGAAATAAGAAATAGTTGCAGGGGATCAAACCCGGCGAATAAGCTGGATGGGGTAGTAACTCGTATTTAAATTCATGCAATTTTGCCATTGCGACTGCGGACTTGCGCGCAGAAGCTTTGTCTTGTTGAAAAAGAACATTTTTTCTTGCAAAATGGGGTCTTTCTCCCTTAAAATCAACTTTGAATCGCTTCAAAAGGTCTGCATAATTAGTGCCGGCAATTGTTTTACCTTTTTCAAGGAAATCGATGTGGATGACATCTCCCGTATCCCAATAAAGTGTCATCATAACCGTATTTACCGATAAACCCACTTTGTCTTTTTTTGGCTTGGATTCACCTGAAGAAGTCCACATTTTAAGACTGTTCTTTCGTCTCTGGTGTGTGGTGTGGTGCTGGTGATGAATTCATATTTCATCCGCAGATACATATCGTTCCAAAAACTCGCTTGGATTACGGTTGATGGTGGCCAAATACTCTAATGAAATGTTTAAACGGTATCGATTGTTATCAATCGAAAACAAATGTGGCACAAATTGTGATTTTTGGAGCTTTTGTTTTATTTCTGTATTTTTTTTCCGCGAAAAATAATGTTTTATCAGCCCTCGAAATTCGAATTTTCGGACTTTGTTGAAAACTTTACAACCGCTTCTGATAAGAACGGCTATAAAAACAAAAATATTGGATAGATATAAATTAAAATTTCAGGACATTCATTTCAAATATACTTCATGACAATCCATTTGTTGGATTTGGGATTACAAGGTCATAAGTATAAATTTTCTGGGACTTATTGACCAGCCCTCATATATTAGATATTGAAAGATTTTGTTCTTTATTGATAGACCAAGAGCTGGTGAAAGTTTTGCTTAAAGGGTTTTATACTGCGCCAAATTTTGTTGCTGTATTATTTGCATCAGTACAAACTACATGGTAGCAACCTGGCAGCGTTTCATTTGTTGCACTACAGTCATTTTTTCATAAATTTTTCACGAAATCAAAATTGTCAATTTCATTTTTGTATCTCGAAACAGCTAATTTTTTTGTTATGACGGTGTTCTTTTTAATGAACGATATATTCTAGTAAAAGAAAACTATGAAACTTTGATGTAAGAACATGTACATTGTACATATGTACACATGTACATACTACGACAACTGTTTTATTTATCCAGACTTAGAGGTATTGAGATTTAATAATGTGAGCGATAACCTCACGACTTTCTAGCATTAGCCTCACATGTGCGCATATAACCATAGAGGAAAAAATGTAATGTTATCAAAAACAGGATAGACGAGCTCCTGGATAAAACATTGTAAACATCTATCCATCCATCGCATAGCCGAAATTTCTTACCTAAGCTTCCAACAGAAACTTAAACAAATAAAACCCTCCACCCAAGACCTAACATAAATAATTAAAATCGACAAATTATTCTGAGTCCTTAAACACATACATACTCGTAATATTTTTTTTAACTAAAGATATAAAATATATAATAACAAAAGTAGCCTCAAATAATTTTCTCTATAGATTAATTCAATAGGCAAAATAAAATCTTCTGCATAGTTTGAAAAATCGTAGCCATGGTAATGAAAAATACAAACTCAACCCATACCATCATGCCTGATAACATAAATTTCAGCACAAAATAAAATATTGACTCATAATCGTCATGGATATCAATAATAAAAGGACAATTAAAAAAATAAATATCCCTTTGAGAATTGGTTTGTGTACTCAAAAATCCCATACAAATCTATTTATTTTTTCCTATTGGCTACCATGCTAACAAAGCGCTTTGAGTAATTGGGTGTCACTTCTATATATAATTATTCAATTACTGTAGTCCATTTATTCTGCATATTTTATATAATTATTTTTTTTTTGTATTAAATTCTATACCTACTGAGTGAGTTCAACTACAAGATCAAGAACATATAACCAAGTCGGGCGTTTTATTTCTGTTTATAACGAAGACCAGACCGAAACGAGACTTATACCGATACCGAGAAGAGATTTTGTTATATGAGGCCAAACGAAACTGAGTTATACGAGACCAATACCAACACCTAGACGATACTACAATTTTTTTCAATTTTGACGATACCGAGACGATTTTTACAAAAGTATCCTTTGATTTGGTATCGTGGCCAACCCTACACCCGCTCCTTTACCTTATAGAAACCAGACTGGCCCTAGGCAAAAGAACTTTCAGATAAATGGTTGAGAATTCTAATCTTGTTGGCTTTAGTTCACAGTAGTTTTTCTGAAAAAATCCGTGTAGGATTTATTGCTATCTATTTGAAAATTAAAAATCATCCTTTATTGAGCTCAATGAAATTCTATACAAACAAATTAAACTTCATAGAACTAATAAAAATTTATAACTATCTACATGTGAGGGTGACATTTTCTTTTTTTTTGCATTTTTTTCAGAAATTGAGAAAAACATAATAAGTTACCTGGGTATGCGCCCAACTGTTTTATGTTTTTGTTTTCCTTATGTGTCACTTAAGGAAACTGTATTTACTGTACATATTTATTAATTTTTCAGGTTTTGAAATAGAGCTAATATTTAATAAAATATTTTCAATTTGTCAACTTTTGAGCCAAAATCAAAATATCGCAAGTAAAAATGTGGTTTTGATCCAAAAAAAAATAAAACAAAAAAAAAAGATTTATAAAATTGGATTAAAATTGTCACAAAAGTGCTTATTCCAAGTTGAGTTCATAGAATTCAAAGTTCTGAACCTGATTAAAAAAAAAAAAAAAAAAAAAATAAAAATGTCACCTTGTGTTCCCAAGGACCTCATATTTTATTATTATCCATTAATAGACAGTTTAATTTTAAAAACAACTCACCATTTATTGCGTTCCATATTTTAAAGAGAGCTGGCAACCATAACATCCATAGTAAATTTTTGTCACACAGAAAAAAACATCAAATTATAAACAAATAAAGAGTGTGGCATCGCTCAGATAAAGAACTGTTTTAAACTTAAAGCTCAAAGCACCACAACTGTTATTTAAGCACAAATGCACAAGACACTACTACCCAGACAGGACATTCTCTATTTTTATTCATCACCCAACTTTTAAAGAATTGTTATTCACTCGCGCACATAAATTAATGTTACTCACTTTCATTTTAATTGAAACAAAGATAAACTACAGATGCTGGAATTTAAGGCTGTTTTTCAATTAATACCTATCGTTTTATGACACAAACAAAAAATAGGTACTAGCTTATATTTCCGACATGCTCGAAGAAGACCGACGGATAAATTAACTTACCGGTAAAGCTACCGCCACGGCACTGGCACGGGCCCGTTAGATATCAAAAGAAAGTTTCCCACCGGGACGGTCTGTTTTCGTTTTAAAACACTAAAAAAAGGCTAAATTAATCACATTTCAACAACAAATATAAGACAAGACTTGATCTCATTATTAATTTACACTAATTTATACACTTTTAACAATCAACACATTTAGTTAAAATTTTTAATAAAATAAACGGACGCGAAACTACAAGCACTGACTATTAAACAACTGGATTACTTGACAATGAACAAAACAAAGCAAAACGTGTCGGAGCAAGCGCATCAGGGTAGAAAAGATTAATATAATTGAGTATTTGTGCAGTGCTTCGCTCACACATACGTGGGTGAAAGAAATTTAGAAAAAGGAGAAATGTTGAGCAAAGGCACTGAGGTCGACGGCCGTGGGGCAGAAATTAAATGAGAGCATCGCTCATGCGCACACATTCACACAAGAGGGTGGAAGAATTTTGAGAAAATGAGAAAAGTTGACCACGAAATCTGATGGGCTTACAAATTACGATTCATACTTTAATGATTTACTTACATTCTTATCTATGTAGTTTGATTTTTTAAATGTCGATTTTGTACATTCACACTCTCGTTTCTGAAGAACTTAAAAAAAAGCTTCTTCTTGAAATACGTTTCATCCATATTTAAGGGCACAAATAAGCTTTTTTTATGTTTACACGTCCTCACCTCGTCAATTGATTTGTTATAGTTATCTGTCAAAACTGAAAAAAGACGAAACAAAAAACCAAAACAAATACATTTTTGTACAGTAAAATCCCTTTTTCGTAATGATCCATTGTTGTTTTATTTCAATTTTTTTGTAAAAATAATTTTATTTTCAATGCTCTTAATTCACTATTTTCCGTGAAAACCACAAATTCCATTTGCCTTATCAAATGGAATTAGCTAGCTGCAACTGTAATGTCAAAAAAGTCATATTCTATTTGCTTTTGAGAAGTCATGCAGGATCTGAGTGTGTTCAGACAATTTGGTATCTCCTAGAGCTGTAACGAACCGTTTTTATTAGTTACTAAGATGCGGATATTCACTTCTATACAGAGTAACGAAACGTTACTACCTAAATAATATCACTACCCGTACGATTTCGTTACTTGGTATATGAGAAGGTTTTTTTATAATATAAATTCTATAAACTACTGAAATAAATCACCCAAGTATAAGACTAAGCATTAAGGATTGCACTTATTGAATTATTGATTCAAAATAGCTTTCTATGGCCTTCAGTCCTACAAATTGGCGTTACGTCCGGCTTTCACTGATGAGTCCAAGTGATAAAGGCCAAGTGACTAAAGGCCATAAAAAGCAATTTTGATTCAATAACTCAACAAGTCCAATGCTTAATGCTCAGTCTTCTACTTCGCCGATTTATTTCATTATATAGAATTTTGTATTATAAAAAAACTCTTAAAAAACTATGCCTGGCCTCGGGCAAAAAAATTTCCAGCTTGATGATTAGGAATTCTAATCTTTTTCAATTTTGTTTACAGTGGATTTTTGTAAAAGAGGTCATGTAAGTTAAACTGAACTTAATACAAAATTGCGTATGAAAAAGCCCTCACTATGTCACTGATGAGTCCATGTGAGAAAGGCGGATTAAACGCCAATTTGTAGGACTAAAGAGGCCATAAAAAGTTACTTGGTATATACCATATAAACAATTCCTTATCGCATATTATGCATGTCTCATTTTCCGCATGTGCCCTAAAATCGCATTGTTAATGCACATAAAATTCTAAAATTTTTAATTTTTCAGAGCAAAAGATTTCTTAGAGGTTTTTTAATCCATCGATATCACAGCCATCCTTCAATGGGATTTGACAGTTGATGGCTTGACAAAAGGACAACAAACTATATTTGAGGAAAAAAATGATATTTCATTCCAAATGTCATCGCATTGTTCCGGTACACAAAATTAATTCTGAAAAATTTCGATTTTCCAGAGCAAAAACTAAGATTTTTCAGAGGTTTTTTAATCCATTTAGATCACAGCCATCCTTCAATGGCATTTGACAGCTAATAGCTTGACAGATGATCAACAAACTATATTTATATTTTGTTCCAAATGTAACTCGAAGGCCCTAAAATCGCATTGTTAAGGTACGTACATACAATTAATTCTGAAAAATTCTGACAAGAGCAAACATTTCTAGATTTTTCAGAGGTTTCTTAATTCATTTAGATTGCAGCCTTTCTTCAAAAGACTGACGGTTTATGCCTTTTTGGGGAAAAAATAATATATCCTTCCAAGTGTCACTTTAAGGCCCTGTTAAGATGCATCAAACTAAATCTGAAAATTTTCGATTTTTTATAGAGCATACGTTTGTAACAAAAGTAGCGGGAGTAACGAGTAACGATATATTAGTAACGGACCAAAAGTAACGTAAACATGCAGTTACTGATTTTGTCGTTACTTTAAAAAAAAACTTAATATACAAATTACATATAAAAGCATTCAATGTATAGACCAGTCATATTGTGCTTTTGCCGTGCAAATTGTGGGGTAGTTTTGATTTTTTCCCCGCTTCATGTTTTTGAGAGTGCTGAATCCGGGTTTTGAAACTAAATTCATGTTAAATTCATGTTAAAATCAAAAGATTTTTCGAGTGGATTTTCCGAACGTCAATTTTCAACTAGCGCTAGAGTCCAAATGGGTTGTCGGAGAAAAAAAACTTGAACAGAGATTTGTTGGAAATTGTGTATACCTACGTTCAATTGTAATTTGATCAAATTTACGAATAATGGATAGTTTCCGAGTCGTAAGTGAAGATCTGCCAAAAGATGCATTTTTGTTATATTTTTTGCATTTTTTTTTCTCGGAACTATTAGCAGAGAGAAAATGTTCTTGCTAGGGGCCCGTTTAGACATAAATTGACTGGACTTATATAACAATACAGCAACTTGTTGGGAATACAATCATCAGACTCTTCTAATAGTTTTGATTCTATGTATAAAGTTTGTTTACATCGAGCCTCAATAAGATCCTTGAGATAGCTCACGGAAGAAAGCGAGTTAGCTCTGGGATAAAGTCAGATTTTACCCCGCGACAAGGATGAACAAATGGTTTAGTGAGCAGAGTTGGGTAGTAAAAATAACAATTATTGAAATAAATTAGTAATAAATTACAGCTCAATTAAATTCTTTTTCATTTTATTATTTATTCTATTTAAGCTTTCGAAAAGGTATTAAAGAAGATTTTGTATAAATTGGATTGATATAAAATGATATTTTAAGATATTTGATGCCCAAAAGTTTGGAGCAAAAAAAACTGTTTATTTAAGTAAACCTTTAAAAAGATAAACTGCAAGAGGTTTTATGAGGAAGAGCAGCTTGAAACTAAAGCAACTAGTCTGGTGAAAGCAGCAGTTGAAGGTTTTCAAATATGTTGTTCATTACAATAGTGACTTATCTCCAGTTTTGCTTGAAATATGTTTTAATCTCATTTTTATTTATTTTTTTAAGAAAATAAAATTTAGGACACTTCGTAACAGCTTAAACATCTGTGGAATTGTAGAATGGATTCATGAATTCTGAGCATTATATTTTTCTAAGGCCTTGGTTGGTTATAACACTTATTTGTCTTCGAAGAGTTTTGTCACCAAATTTAAGTTCTCTTTCATCCAAACTGTAATAAAAAAAAAATCAGCATTAATTTTAACTTATTTACTTATTTTTTGCTTATTCTAATTGAAGCATCTGGGATTCGACGCAAAAACCAGATTATTCCACAATTTCAAATGTAGAGAAAAATACAAAAACTGTCTCAAAAAACAGAAAACAAAACATTTACAAAAAATAAATTATTCTTGGAAAACGAATTAAAGAAACACGTTCATTACACTTGAGATTCTTTGTTGTAGTGAGCTTAGAGCAAGCTGCAAACCTACAATCAGAGGCTCATCATAAGTGCATGTGTTAGTGGTTAGTAAAATAATGCGAGCTAACACATGCATACAAATAAAATTAATACATTTACATAGTTAAACAAACAAACAATAAACATAACTAAACAATATATATCACATTTTAATTAAATATGATCTAAAAAAAAAAAAAAAAAACAATCACGAAAGTGGAGCACTGGTTCGAAACAATTTTTTCAATCCCATCTTACTAACGTTAAAATCAACCGTGGAGCCATTTAAATTAAATATCCTACACATACGGTTAAGAGGCTCATGTAAACCGTAGTTAGTTCTATGGAAATTTACATGTAAGAGTTCAAATCTTCTCAGATGGTGAGATCCTCCACGGAAGTTTATGCCAATACAAGGCAACAAATCAGGAGCATCGATTTGACCATTTAGAAGTTGGTGAAGAAAAATTAGATCATTATTCACCCGCCTTTGATATAAGGTTTGGACTTGCAGTAGCTGGATCCTATGTTCATATGGTGGTAGGTTGAATGGATCTGCCCAAGGAAGACCTTTCAGAGCAAAGCGAATGAATTTATGTTGTATCGATTCAATACGATTTTTATGAATTTCATAAAAGGGAGACCATACTTGAGACGCGTACTCTAGATGAGGTCGTACATAACAATTGTATAAGGAAAGCGTAACGTACGGATCGTCAAATTCCTTTGCCCAACGTTTTATAAACCCCAGCATAGAGCTTGCTTTATTAACAATGAAGTTAATGTGTTCAGTGAATTCTAAATTTGAGCTGAAGTTAACACCAAAGTCCTTGAAACTAAAGACTCGACAGAGTTTGTGTTGTGAAATAGAATAATTGAAAGCATTTGCAAGTCGCTTTCTAGAGAAAGTAATTGTTTGGCATTTGGCAGGGTTAAGAGAAAGACCGTTTTTAACACACCAAGTAGCGAAACTATCAATATCGGCTTGCAAAAGAATATGGTCATGGTTAGCTTTTATTGTCTTAAAAATTTTCATGTCATCAGCGAATAAAAGAATATCACTTGAACGTATACTTGAGACAACATCATTAATAGCAAGAATAAATAGAAATGGGCCTAGATGACTTCCCTGGGGCACACCGGAGTGAGCCTTGAATGAGTTTGAAAGGCAGTTTCTAAATTTCACCTGGTACGATCTATTTTCAAGGTATGATTTTACCCAGGTGATACAAAATTTTGGAAATCCTAAAGATTTTAGTTTGAAGATAATAATGTTGTGACTAAGTTGATCGAACGCTTTAGAAAAATCGGTATATATACAATCCATTTCACTTCCATTTTCTAATGCGTTAGAACATTTATGCAAGAATGTAAGGAGGTTTGTTACTGTTGATTTTTTTCTCACAAACCCATGCTGTTGTTCACATATTATATTCTTGGTATGGAATGCTAAAGTCTCACACACAACTTGTTCGAAGAGCTTTGGAATACATGACAGTTTGGATATAGGTCTATAATTCGAAATATCAGCTTTATCACCTTTTTTAAAAACTGGAGTTAGAAATGAAGTTTTCCATGAACAAGGAAATTTCCCTGATTTAATCGAAAACTCAAACAAAAATTGAAGAGGCTCAGCCAGTATATGCCTACAATGTTTCAATAACATTGGGGGAACTCCATCTGACCCAGAAGAAAAATCATCATTTAACGATGAGATGAGATGAGATGAGATGAGATGAGATGAGATGAAGGTCTAAGACAGTACTTTGTTGCACAACGAAATTGTTGCAACTTATTTGCGCATAAGAATGCAAATTTCTGAAATAATGTTCATCAATATCAAGAGGTGTGTCTACAAAAGAGTTACGAAAATTATTCGCAAAAGCGTTGCAAATATCAATAGTTTCTTCAACACACAATTTTCATATATGAAATTTGCGGGGTAACCATCTGAATTTTTCTTTGAATTTTCAAACTTCCAAAATGCTTTAGGGTCTTCTTTAAGAGATATTCCTATTTCGTATACATGATTAGTATATAGAGACTTTGACAGAGATTTAAATTCTTCGAAAAGGACAATGTAAGAGTTGTGGTCAACTAAAGAAAGAGTTTTTAAATATGTTTTCCAAGCTCTATTTCTTTTATTTCGTAGTATCCTCAATTCTTTTGTATACCATGAGTGGCAAAAGCTCGAGTTTTTAAATAATTTTAAAGGGATAGTGTTATTTATGCACTTATAAAGTGTGGTATTAAAACTAGTAACTGCATCGTCAATATTACTAGAATTTGATATACTGTCAATACCAGATCTAGCTAATTCTTCTGCAAGCAACTGAAAGTTTACCTTTCTAAAGTCAAAAGTATATGAGCGATCATAAGCGTTGCTATTTTCAAATATATGACTGCTCAAGTCAAGAACTACATCCAGAGGAGGATGGTAACTATCTATATTAGTGATTTCAGAACTAGATTCTAGAACAAGAGTACTAATAGCGTAGGAAGAAAATTCAATTTAAGAAAAAAAGTGAATTTTTCACTAAAAAAATAATTCATTTGTTTTTGGAGTTGCTTGTCCTACAAATCATGGAACCAACTGTTGTTTTTCAATTTATAGGATTGGGCAAGCTATATTTGCAAGCGGTGCAAATGTGCAAGCATTAAAAAGCATTAATTTTAAATTATGTTTTAATAGCTTACACCAATATTGATTATTCGCATTATATAACCACTAGCTTATTCTGAGTTTAAGGACAGATATATTTATGTATATGTATCTTCTTTTCCAAAAATAAGTCTACCTTTCTATTCATACCCACAGTAAAAAAACTACATCACAAAATCTTTGCAAAGTGACCGATTTTGTTCGCCTCTTTGGGATACCTCGTTAAAAAAAAATCACATTGCAAAGTCTACCCCTTAGGTATAGTGAGGAAATGACTTCTTGACCAATAACCGCAACTGAAGGGTGCACATGTCCCTGAGTCCCTGAGTATTTAATATCTTCTAAGCTAAGGCAACCTTTGAGACTAAAATTTTCAAGGTTTCGTTACAGCTAACGATGTTAATACACTCCTCGTCAACTGAATACGCACAAACATTTTTGAATATATTTCATCCATTTTTTCCAAACAGTGATGGTTATTATGCCATCTGTTGATGGTAAAAATGTTCGTAACATATAAATAACAGAATTTCAAAGTTTTATCCAAAAACAACCGTGAGTTTTTCCTTCAACCACTTCCAAAGTGTAACTTATACAAAGTAGAAGTTTTTTTTTTGAGTCAACTGAATAGGTACAAAAATTAAAATTGGTATTGGAATGGAATGAAACAAGTTTTTGTTTAAGTTTAGTAGAGGGTACTTCCACCTTTATTTTTAATTACTTCGTAAATTCGATCCGGCATGGAATCGTATAGCTTTTTAATGTAATTTAACGAAATTTCGCTCCACGCTAATTTGATTGCAGAAATTAAGGTATCTTTGTCTTCGAACTGACGACCACCCTCATAAACTTTGCGTACTAACCATCCCCAGACATTTTCTATGATGTTTAGATCAGGTGAGTACGGCGGCCATTGAAGCAACTGCACTTGTTGCTCCTCTATCCATGTTTTTATTATGCGCGCTGAGTGAATAGGCGCATTATCATGTTGGTAGGTCCAGTTTATGGGTCCAAAGATGTTAGAAAATTTAGGAAAATTTCTTTCCAAAATTACTGTATACCCAGCTGCTGTCATTCTTGATGTTACAACCTCGAGCTAAACTGTTCCATAATAACTGACTGCTCCCCATATCATGACACCTCCTTCACGACTATGATGGCGCTTTAAAAATCTTTTTTCTTTTCTTAAGTCGTGAAAATAGAAGTTGAACCCATCAAGGCCACCGAAATTAAACTTTTTTTCATCTGAAAAAACCACGTGATACCATTCTTTTTTCCAACTCATGTGAAGTCTTGAAAAATCTAATCGCAACATTTTCCGTCTCTCGTCAAGTGGTGGTTTTTTCTTAAGTTTCATTCGTTTAAGATGGCTTGAGTTGTTGATTACTCTTAATACTGTTGAGCAACTTGCGTTTACGCCGACTTTTTGTTTTATATTTGCCACAGAATCAGAAGAATTTGATGCATATCTTAAAATTCTTCGTCTCTCAGCTGCTGTTGTTGCTGTTTTCTTACCTCCCTTCATGTTTTTGCCGTATGCATCTTTATTTTTCAAGTAAGAATAAACTACATTAAAACTTCGGCCAACTTTATCAGCTATTGCACGTCCAGTTAGGCCTTGGTCTCTAAGTAAATCGATTTTAGCTTTTTCAACACTGTTAAGACACGTAGATCTACCCATTTTTCTTAAAATTTGAAATCAAGAATTAAATTTTACTGAAAACACTAAAATCGTTAATTTAAACTGTCAAGCACTCCAAAAAACTTATAAACAACGAAGAAAATGGTGTTGTACCTATTCAGTTGACTAGAAAAAAAAAACTCCTACTTTGCATATAAAACACTTTGCAAGTGGTTGAAGAAAAACTCACGGTTGTTTTTGGATAATTCTTTCGGAATTATCTGCTTAACATCTTAAGGGAATAGTTAGCATCAACAGATGGCATAATAACCATCACTGTTTGGAAAAAATGGATAAAGTATATTAAAATATGTTTGTGCGTATTCAGTTGACGAGGAGTGTATTTCCAAAAATGTTGACGTGCGGCATAAAATAAGATAACTCCAGTACAAAATGGCCAACATAGCTGTGTTTCAAGTACACCAAATGAAGAAGGACTTTTGTTTCGATATTTATGCACCAAAAAACATATTTCGTCAAAAAGTGGAGCTATCTGGCTTTTGACCTGGATACTCCAATTAAAATCAAAACAATCAAAATGACGCAATGGAAGTTGATCTTTTTCAATTTTTAATATTTATCTGCTACAGTCATTTCGATATATTATTGATTATAAGTACATTCCGTCAGCTATCGTCAATGGCAATACCAAAAACCTTTATGCGGTTGACGGGTGACGTAATTTTCTTTAGCTTGAACACTTATCCGTTCAAGTTCACCGAACCGCATCGATTTCTGCTTTCTATATTCCTTTTTGCAACAACCTAAATTCACAAGTCAACGAGAAACAAAATTGTGTACACTAATGCATTTATGAACTTATGTTTCCCATTATTTATTCAGGATCTCAAAAAATATTGTTTCCTCGTCAACAAATGATTGGTTGTTGATAAGACATCAATCCTTAGACGTGTTTAACATTTTTGTATATACTTTATATACTTTTCGAAACAAACAATACCCACTGACTAACAGTGACGCAGTTTTCCAATATTTTGTTGTCTTCGTTTGAGCACAAAGGGTTGAATAAATAAGCTATCTACCTACCAAAGTTAAATATAGATTCAACCTAAATTTAGTTGTAAATAGTATGTACATAACATATCTACCTATATACCTACATATCAGAATAATAGCCTCGAGACTTATTAACACCATCAGCCAACTATTTTGGCTTACTTTTCTTTTCTCATACCCGCACCCAAAAAAAAGCTTGTTATAATTTTCTATCCCATCTTCATTCCCAGGTGCTGTCGATTCAAGACGTTCCACTCAAGATTATGCTTTTCCCCAAACATTATCATTATTTTCTGAACCACATTTCCACCTCTTTGCGTTTAATCCTAACGAAAACAACTCTTGACAGGTCTCTTTTCTCATCGAATTATGTATGTCAATGTCACCTGTGCTTCTATAAGGAGTTCACTGTCCTGACTTCTGATGATGGGTCATTTGCTAGCCGATAAGGGTAGAAATATGTTTGTTTTTGTATTTTATTGTGTCATAGAGATCAATTAGAATTTAAAAAAGTTTTTTTTCTTATTTTTGTTCAGAATGTGGGTGCCCTACCTATGTGTGTTTAGTTTGTACCTTGTAGAGTTTGAAAAACTTAACTTGCGCTTGTACATATTGATTTCGAATGACAATAAGGCATCTTGGATCTTGATTAAAATTTGCAGCTAAGATGGTTTCAATTTAAGCTCAGTGATAACATACCACCTTGCTCTTAGATCCTTGATTCCTTTTTTTTGTTCATTTATTTGGGGAATAGTGGAAGGAACCGGAAATGCCAACAAGATATCTATGTACGTGATTGTGAACCAACATCTGTACGGAGCTGATTTATCATATACATTGGTACACAAATGTGTGTTTGTTAATATAATACCATCAGTCCCTGCAAAAAAAGTCAGCCCTCTCAAGCCGCGCGCCCACTATTCAACATGCCAACTTACTGAAACCTTCAGGATATGTGGTTTTGCGTTTGGATCAGATTCTCAGATTGGGATCCCTTTTTCTCGCATTTTCGCAAATGTGTGTGCGAACGTGTGTAGTCTTAATCTACAGAGAAAGCATCTCAACATCCAAGCCATGTTTGCCACAAGATAACCCTAACGTCAATTCAATGCTCCTTTTCTCGTCCTGTTTTCTGTTTTCTATTTCAGTAGCGGCGCAAAGTGACGTTTTCTTATTTTCACTTGTATAGAAGCAAAGGTATACCTTTTTTGACCTTGCTTGCTGGTGCTCTTGTTTAACTTTCCCACCACACAATGCCACCTACCAATCCTTTTCAGGAGTCTTCGACGACGACGTCCTAGTCGTGTGTTTATTGTATACTTAGATGGGTAGAAGCGATTTTATCAGGAATGTATTTTTAAATTTTTCAGGCCCAAGGCCCACAATCGAAATGTATTTGAAACAAAGTTTTGTGTTCATATTATAAATCATAGAAACACTATAGGTAATATGCTTTTATGGAAAGTTTTAAATACACCTTTTTCATCCATTTCAAACATAACGCCCTTTCGTTTTGACTTTTTGAATTCATGGCTGCATAAATTCAAAGTTTTTTTAAGGATGCGAACTGAAAGTCCCTTAAAGTATGGTGTCAAGCAGCGGACGCGCAACGACAGTGCCATGAGTCCTTATGATATTTATCGAAAAACTAACACACCAAAGCAGCAACATAGTAAGAATATAAAAATATATAATTTATTTTCAACTAGCTGGCCCAAGGAACTTCGGTCCGCTTAAAATTGTTTAAATTGTAAATGTTCCTTCCGAAAATCTCTATGAAACGTTTTTGGAATTAAATTGAATTCAATACATTTTACTTGCACTTACAATGAATTTCACACGTTTCAGGTCAGTGTAATACTTTGTGATAAACAATCTTGTTTGTGTTAGAGCAAACAAACAATTCAGACGGCTTCCCAAAAGTAATAAAAAAATCCCCACTAGAGCCACATGCTTCCAACGATTGGTATTTTGATTTGTTGATTTGATTGTCATTGCGAGTGCAAATCGAACGCTTAAACTGTATCATCGGAATTCTTGGAATGAGAACTTACTCGCTTTTGAACCTGCTACTGATTGTCTTAGCTTTGAGACTTCGTTCATGCGTTTCTTCATAGTGAACCTTGGAACAATTTCAGTTGAGCACCATTATGATGACAGAGTCAACTTGCGGTGGTAGACCGGGCACTTTCAACTAATTCATAAATTCAATAAGATTGTTTGTTGCACCTGAATCATTTGAAATGTAATCAACCGATTTAAATGAATGCAGTGTGGCTGCGATTTAGTTTTGAATAGTGAAATTTAAATCATCGCTTATTTCGTCAATAGTGATTGACAGTTTCCTAAAGGGTTATTCCTTCGATAATTGCCTGACCAGAATGGCAAAAAATGTCGTACCTACGTGATTTTTTTTAATCTGCCCACAATGTGCTGTACAGCTTTCTGACATTGTTGTCATTTGAAGTCAGGAGTGCGAATTTAATTCATCATAACAAAAAATAAAACAAACATACAAATGGATAATGATGAAATGGAAGCTAAAATTACTTTACTAGCCCAGTCAAATTAATCCAAAAAAGGTCATGACCTGGCATTTTTCGACGCACAAAATTTTTGTATGGAATCTGTTTGTGTTCGCCTCCTCATTATAAAACGAGTTTTTGGGATTTTCGGGCTTAGGGAAGAGCCGCCATTTTGAAAAAGGATTTGGATTTGCTTTTATTTAACAACTCTTTGGTATTTAATTTTACAACAAAATGTCCGACTTAAATCTTATATATAGAAGATACAAATATCTAGAAAATAAGCTATTACCAACTTCTGTAAGTTGTTCCGTCTTTATGTTATAGTGGGTCAAAGTTCACCTATGAGTCATGTGTTGGGGGTTGACGTTTCTTGTCAATGGAAAAATGTGATTAAAGTTCCTAGTTTGACTAGGCTATTCGTCTTTTTTAGAGATTAAAAAGAAATTTAAAATCTCATTAACCCGTAAACAAAAACACTCGGTTGCACTCACAATTTCGAAGCGCAAAAAAAGCTGCATGAAAAGTTAAAAATTGTCCAACTTGTCCAGCTGAGTCTGCAGCTCCGTCGTGTTGTGTTCATATCATTAAATTTGTGTGCATTCAACATTTTGACAGCTGCAGCTCTAGTTGCAGCTCCGTCTTCATCTGTTCGGGCTATAATTTGGATTACACAAATTCTTCGGAAACGAAATCAGGCCTTTTGCAGCATCAACCGGAATTCTGTAATTTTTAACTGCCAACATTTGTTTTGGGAAATTAATCATCTGCTGATGGATTGTTCTGCAACGCAACTTGCATGTTCTTATCGTCATCTGCAGTTTCTTTACCTATCGCCAGAAATAAAATAATTTTAGCAAGGTGCGTTGATCGTAGGATGACCGGATAATTTGACGGAAATCACCGATTAATAGTATCATTGCTTTCAAAGCGTCTGGCATTTTTTCACACTTGTGTGCAATTGTACATTCTTTCTACATGATAAAGTCACAAGTTTTCAACACCTTTAAATATCGGATATTAGTTTATTATTCATCTGAAGATTAAATGACAATTTCAATGCTAAATGATTTCTCCAACAGCCTTTCAATAAGGCAAGGCAAGCGACTGCCAGCTTATTTTGACTGATTTGAGGCGCCCAATCTACTAAATGAGAATGGCTTTGCAGTTGCAAAAGGTGAAGTGGAATATGCCACCGTTTCCGTCGTAAATCGCTTTCATTCATGTGTCGTACACGTTTACACGTACACGTTTTGCTGGGAATTCAGCAGTTCTCCATTAAATGCATCGTGCATCAAGCGATTGGGGGCTGACATGTGAATTGATGAATACCGTGATGAATAACAAGAAAATGCTTCATAAATAGTTATCAGTTTCAAGATGAATAAAGTTTTGAAGTACCAAATTTCAATATTTATCAACTATCAATTGATACATAGCTGACAATCGCAATAGGAATATTTAATGTTAAGTAAAAATCACGTTAATTTAAAAGAACATCGATCATTATTCCAAATTAGAATTCTTTTTAGCTTAAGTTTGCAGAATATATAATTTAGCCTGAAAAATGTGAAGCATGATAGACTCATTTAAAATTTGGTGAAACTAAAAAAAAAAATGGGCATATTTTTCTTGCCGTAATGCCAAAACGGCTCAAAATGTATAAAATTATTTTGTTGAAACCACATGTTATCCGCATCCGATGAGAATTGACGGTCACGGTGACACCTTTCTTTTTTCGAATTGCTCTAAACCAATCTCACCATCACCAGACCAAATTGCACACCATACAGTAACTTTTTTGTGGATGTAATGATCTTTTGATAATACATTGGATTTTTATTTCTTCATATGCAACGATTTTGTGATCTAACGTATCTACCAAATGATCATCTTTGAAAAAAATGTTTTATGAAAAAAATTGTTCATCCAATAGCTGGGGTCCAATTAGGTATGTGAGCCGCAGCCCAGGAACTATGGATGAGAGGAAAACTGAAGAATGTGTCTCGGGCGGCAGCCTCCAGGGGCACCAAATCCATGATGCGACAGTGGAATTTCAAATTGTATTTTTCAGTCAGCCTTCAGAAGTTTTTTCTTTAATATCACCATTTAAAATAGGTAAAAATATTTCAAACTACCTACATAAAAGTAAATATCTTTGGTGCTTGGGAGAAACAAGATAACTGCGTTTCTAAAACTTACTATCATCAAATTTAAATTATCGAAAAATCATGGTTCAAATTTGAAGAAATTCGGTTCACCCGTTCAGGCTCTAGCTCAAGGTATATGGAGTTATCGTATGTTTCTCCCAAACCCTCAGATAACAGATATACAAAAGACCTAGGAGAAGTCAGTTGAAGGTTTGATCTTCTGGCCTTCTGTGCAATAAATAAGTGGTTATATCGATAACTTCCTCTGTGTAAATCTCAATTTGTCGATCAATTCTTAGACGTTTCTTGTGTGTCTAGTTATTTATTCTTTAGGAATTAATTTAGACTTTAAAATTTGAATTATCACAATCTACATAATTTTCATTCTCATTTTAAGTTGACTTAAGAAAGCATCAGGTTAGAGGAACCTTACTTTGTTCCCTAAAAAGTATTAATACGTGAGCTTAGGAGTAAATTCAGAAAGTTTTGAACACAGTTAGTAACCATCGCAGAAATTTGAGTAACTATATGATTTACAAATGCATTTCTTAAAATCTTCGGGGTGAGGGATTAAACCACTGTAGTCCCCTCTGCGGCCTTGTGTTTGTAATGCTTAGAGTGCAAATCTTTAAAAAGTTTTTATCTCCCGGTTACAAAAAATTCAACCAAGCACCTATGTACATGCCATTTTGTTTAATTAATCTCAAAAACTTGAGGGGCGCCAAATTCAAGTTTTTGCCCCGGTTCGGAGAATCCATAGATTCTAGATAGATAGGTTGCACAGTGGAAAGAATACGTGAAGGTCACTATCCCCATTTAATCTACGAAAAAAAAGATATAGTTAAAACGATTACGTTCCTTCGTTTTCGTGTTAGTTTATTTGGCCTCTGATGTTCAAGCGCCCTAATCGGCATATGTTCTACGCATTTCGTGGTAATTTTTCTCGTTTTGAATTTGCTTTTCTGAGAGATTTCATAATTTGAATTTTACTATGAAAACAATTTCATGCCAAATGCGGCCCTGGATGATTTCTCATCGGTTAAATTGATGTATTTTTCTCTTTAAATTTTAGTTTTATTAAAAATTCGTTTAAATCGAAAAGGAATTGACATTAAGGGTAGAGGTGGGTTTTATTTCTATTTGATTTTTCATAAATGCAAACATTTTTTTCAATTTCTTTTACTTTTTTATTCGCTTGGGAATTTGTAGAAACATTTCTGATTCAATATATACAGTGGCTCACAGTGAGAATGGCCCACCCTCAACCAAATTCATTTTCTTTGAAAAACTGTAGGAATTCAAGTAGGTAAAATCAAAAACGGCGAATATTGATTTTTAAAAGAATATTTTATTTTTGTTTTACAAACATTAAAAATAATTTTAAAATATATTGAAAAACAAACAAATAACAGAAAATAATGAAATAAAATGATAATTTCATCTCATCACAGTGAAAATGGCCACTTACATTTTAGTTGTTAGAATGTTAGTAAACGCGTATTGAAATCTTGTTTTGATCTTTGTCTTATAACTAATTAAAGATCATTTTGACTGCTTCTACAAATTTTCTGGTGTAATTCGTCTGTAAAACTCTTTTTAAATCAGTTTCGATGAAAATCCCATGTTTCTGAATTTTAATTTCCAATTTTTGCTAAAAAATTGTCAATTATATTTAGATCCGGTGATTGTGTTGGGATCTTGATTCCCGTGGACAATCGAGGAACAGCCATTCGCTATTAATCAGACGAGTGAAATAGAAATAAAAAGTGTTCAAATTCCAATCATCCTGCAAGAGTATCTTTTGTCATCTGTAGCCAGACCACCCATCACCACATTTATTAAATTAAGAAAATAATTACAGAGGACAAGGATTTCAACAAGAAATTCGTACTATGGAGGAGCTCTATGACATGAGGGTAGATTGGACCTGCGTATAATGGCAGATTGCGGCTGGTATTCGAAAAAGGATCAGCATCAAGTAAAGGTTCCCCGGCAGGTACATCCTCTAGCTCTGAAAAAAATGCTTCAAACATTTTTTAATTTTAATTTCGTTCTCCTGCTTTGTCAAACAATTGAGGAAAAATACTGAGCGCTCAAGAAATATAAACTGGCCAATTGTACCGTGAACTTCACCACTTTTTGTTAGAAACATAATTTTTGTGTATAATCGGCGTTGCCACTTTGCCATGATTTCAATAGATCTAATACACTTTTTTTGTAAAAGCAATCTTCTGCTTTTAAATCGAGTCTACTGCACTTTTATTTTTCGGAAAAGAGAATTGTCATTCATCAAAATTCAGTCCACTTATTTTTCAATTCTATTTTTAAGGCTCCCGGCTATTTGCTTGCTTTGATAACAATAATGACAGCATAATTAATTATGATACGCTTTTTTAAATTTCTTTTGTTTTTCTATTTTGAAAATAAAAGTAAAAATTGGAATATGTTGATCTTCTGGAAAATTTAATATACTGCATTTTTGATTTGAAAACCTACTTCGGAAAATCTTCCAATTAGTGGCAACGCTGTGACAGAATCTGACCACTACGATAAAATTTCGTGTTCACAGAAATTTGTGTAGAAGGAATTAGCAAGGTAGGGGGAGTTATTAGCTCTCTCATTGCGCTCACTCGACGCAACTTTATTGAGTTAAACAAAAATTTGCAACTATTTGTGAGAATTTGTGAAAATTTGTGAAAATTTGCAAGAAATTTCACTATAGCAAACATACCTTATAAACTAACATACCTCAAAAACTAAAACTGATACCTAGTTGAAAAGGGTTATAATTTTCTGATTCAGGATTTCGAATACCTATAGAAAAAGTAGTTATTTTTCCGGAGAATGTTTATTTTGAAAAGTGTAGGAATGGAAGATAGCTTGAGAATATTGCAGATATATATTTTTGGTTCTTCTTATGATTTTTTTTTTTTTAAGAAAAAAAGTATACAACATTACGTCTGTTCCCAAAATTTAGACCAAGCTTCTGTCAAAGTTCATACAAAAAATATAAAATTGTATCTACTGAAAATTCTAGTTTTGTGAATTACTCGAATAGACATAATGCTGTTACATCAAATTTATAAAATGTTATCACTACTTGTTTTAGTACCACATATAATAGACACTCCAACAAAACCCGATATAAATGTCTTCATATTATTAACTTTAATCAAAATCATTAAATCTGTCTTAAAGAAGATTTGAAAAATCAAACGCAAACGCTATATTAATTAGAAGTTTGTTATTTTCTTATGCTTCAACAATAATGGTAAAACGAAAAAAAAATCTATAACTTCTCGATTCTTCTAATATCTAATAGCTATGGATTCAAACTGCAACAAAATATGTCACCATACTTACATAAATAAATAAATCATATTGCATACACACATTTCTAAATATGCAAGAATTCCCTTTTTTCTGCGATGTCAGATATGAAATGGGAATGTATTGAGTACATATCGAATTATTTTATTTCCCCCCTTGCCATCAAATACAGTACGATACTTTTTAGAAAAGGAGTGAAAAAATTTACTTTGATGGAGATAATATTCCCACCCAGTAAATATGATCATAGACGTTCGTATATCAAAGCAAAGCACAATATGTTTTTGTTGTTGTTACTATTTGCTGTCATCGTCATCTTGCTTGTCACACTGAGTGGTACAATTTCTTTCAATATTTTTGCTAGTTTGTGTGACGCCACCACTATCAACGTTTCTTATTGCCTCATAAAAAAAGAAAATACATCCAGGAGAATTGAAAATATAAATAAAATGTGGCTTTTAAACCTGATGTATACTCACAAAAATGGTGGATTTTATCCAAAAAATATTTATTCCAATGCAAAGTTTATGGAGGTACGTTCGTATGGTACCTACATTATAAACATAATCTAGCATTTTCAGTAAAATTTTAAATAATATTTTTATTACGGGGTTTTCTTTTGGTAAATTCAGATTTTGATCTTAAAATTGATTTTTTTTCGTCGCGAATGGTATACGATTGCAGATTGATTTTTTTGTTTTTATTGTATTGGTGTACAATTTGTGTCTGTGAAACTGTGGGGATCCAGGCTTGTCAAATGATGGCTGTGAATTTGTCCGGTGTGTAATGGTGTTAATAAAAGAGGGGTAAATCTGCCGAAAAACCCAGATCTGCAAATTTGATTTTCGATAAAAAAAAATTGATTTTTTTCACCATTGGAAGGCTTTTACTGTCAAAATTTGTGTTTTGACAAATCGGAAGGGGAAAAAAATCAACTTGTGTTGCCAAAAGAAAACCCCATTAAATTCTATCAGAACAACGGTAATGATCGCTCTTTACAAATAATAAACATAAAATTACGATCTGATTTATTTGCTTAGTGCTTGAAGCTATTTATTAATTTTATGAATTTATATGGTCAGAGTTGCTACATTCATATTTGAACTATTATAACCTTTTTTACATTAAAGTCATAGTTAACTCATCCCGGACTTTAACCACCATTCATTTAATAAGCGGTTCACCCAGGCTCAAATACTGTTGACATTGGCGCCTGCTAATTGAACAATTCAAGTTTTACACGCATATCATACACTCGTTTAATCCAGATTAAAACTTAAATCCAGATTAATAGTAATTAAAATCCAAAAATTAAATCCAATTCCATATTTTTCACTCGTGTAATCCACTTTAAAATCCAATTTCTGAAATCCAGTCTTGATTGATCCAATTGGATTTAAACCGCCCTCCGGAGGTCAGTTTAAGTTGTTAAATCCAGATTTGAACTGAATTTCATATTTTTAACTTTTCCTTGATATTTCGAGTAGTGATGAAGCCAAAATTTGAGATACTTTTCAAGCGTTGTTTTTGCAAATCGAATTGGATAATGCTATATTTTCACCTTAGGTTTATCTCAGTTCAGATTTAATAAAGCTATCTGGTATTTCCACCTCACCAAAGGATTTAAAAGATTCATTTTGACAGCACCCTTTAAAAATGCAATTGGTATTTCATTTTTATTTTCTTATGAAGTGGAAAAGAGATAGAATGTTTCAATTGTGTTATAGTTCGATTTGTAAAAGTATTTGTTCTAGGAAGATTTAACGAGAATAATTCCTAAGCTTCAAGAGATTTGAGGTTAATCTTTTTAAATCTTAGATTAGTGTCAGGTGGAAATGTAGTATAAGGTCTGGTTCACACAGCAATGTACCGGACGTTTTTTTGCAGTATAAATCCATGCGTATACATTCTACACAGAACCTTTCAAGTGACGTTTATACGTTTACCATTTGGATTTATGCTGCCATTTGGATTTATACGTGTGGTACATTGCTGTGTGAACCGGCCCTTACTCGGTTTGAAGCGAAAACGATGACTGATTGTTTCGGTTTTATCTCGCTTATCTTTTACCTTGGTCATCAAAACGTAGTTTTCAGTGTCGTGGTCATTAAGCTCGTCTTGATGGAGTCTTGCCATGCTCATTTACACGGGAATCTGAATAGTGGTTTTCTCACCATGGTCTCACTTTGATCTTGCCGTGAAATTAAAAGTTATTTTTATTCAAAATTAAAATTTTGAAAATGGTTACAATAAGCTAAGCCCGTGGTTGAAAAGTCCAAAGGTGGTCTTCAGTGTCGTGGTCATTGTTTTTGTCTTATGTGGTCTTTCGTCTTTCTGTGTCATGGTTTTCTCGTTATAGTCTTGCTTTTGTCTCGCCATACGAGGTTTTTATCAGTGTGCACGACTTATCATCGTCTCTCTTTGATCTCGATTTAGTCTCGCGAAAATCGTTTCAACTTGCAACTTGGTATAAATTTTGTATTCAATTTGCACTTGTAATCGAAGTTTATTAATATTTTGGTCACTTCTTATTAATTATTATTATTCAACACATTTTGACCAATTAAAAATCTTTTATAATAATACTCGTATATTGTTTTTAATCCATTCAAATGAACGACTTGCACTCTATAATGTTTTATACACCTGTGGCAAAATATATACTTTCAACTGTCACGGGAGAAATTTGACATTTCAAAAATTTGATGCTTGTTTTAAAAGATTTTTCATCTTGGTTTAAAAATATTTTACAACTTGATTAAAGGTAATTTAAATTCGTTGGACTTAAGGCATTTTTAGAGTGTTTAATATGAATATGAATTCAAATTTTTGGATTATCTTAATCCAGATCTAATAGTTGGATTTAAAATTTACTTAAATCCAATTTAAATCCAGAGTGAATAATAGAATGGTAAATGTTTAATTCTAGAACTTCAATATCTCTGAGTTTCACATTTACACATATACGAGGATACAATGAATATATGCAAGTACGTAAATATGTATTAGCCCTTGGCATAATGGTTAGTGGGTTGGACTGTCATGCCAGCCAAAGGGCTAGAATAAGGTTTACCGCACGGCCTCCTTTTGTGGAGGTTGTTCCTTAAATTTCACCTCAAAGGCCTCCCTTTTAAACCAAATCTACATTTTGTCTGCTTTAAAAATAATACCAATAAATCATCACAGCTTTGCTTATTTCCCTCTTAATTGTCAGCAATATACAATACCGAAATGTAAATATTTCTATGACATGTTATAGACATTATAATAATAAATAATAGATATTTTTTGTGACTTCGTATTAGTTTTTTCGTCATTTATTGACCCATATTATTTGTATCGCATAATGTTTCATATTTTATGAAATTTGAAATGACACATACGATAAAAAAAAAACAACTAAAGAAATCAATAAAAATAAAGAACTGTTCACCAAAAATAAGAAATGCGAAAAGACTTATTATTGGCCTTTCCGTTCTCCAATATTATTAAAAATTTTTGTTCCCCATTAAAAGTCACTGTCTCCTCAAAAGTACCTACAGAAAAGCCTCTTTAACCTTTTTTGAACCTGGTAACCCTAGCAAAATTCGAACCCCAAATCTTGCAACCAAAGAACAAAAATCAATCTCTTGTCATTAAAAAGTACCTGCCTCTCAACTTAGGCGTTCAGATTGTAGGTCCCCATCATTTCTGCAATATACACAAGTTGTAAATCACAAGGCCTTGGTTCTGAACGAGCTGTCGCGACACCAAATTTTAATTATTTATTCATGCAGTTAAGATCGAATAGAAATAGAATGTGCCACCCCCCTCACAAAAATCCTGTGCCTATCTGCACCTGGAGCTCACAGAATGTGTATCACTCTTTTTAAAATTCAAATTAATATCATATTTTGTCTTCAGGAGACAAAGATATTTCTGAGGAAGATTTCCTGCTTGTATCTCAGAACTACACATTTGATTGCTAAAGGAAAATCACTCGCTGAATATGATTACAACCACAAAAGGAAAAAACTTAGAACGGAAGAAATTAACACTGCATGTTACTAATTGTAACCATCTGGTTTTGCGCGTCTTGCATTCGAAAAATAATGTCTTCATACGATGCACATTGCATATAGTTGTTCTAGGACTACAGTTGTAGAAAAGAGGTTTTTGATGATGTGTTTTTTGAAAAACACTAACGCGAACATATTTTCTCCTCTCCTATATAGTGGTTCTACACCTAGCAGCATCTCTCAATTTCTTGTTTTATTAAAAAAAACTCCGGTGATGCAATTCAAACAAGGGTAGGAGAACCACCTCAGCATCACGATGTGCGCTTCTGCAGCAAAAAAAAAACATTAAGCAACAAAGCAAGGTTGCCGCTACTTCATTTAAGAATTGAATTTTTCTTTAACCAAAAAGTCAATTTGATCAAATGTTGATTTTTTTTATATTAGGTTTTGTTCGCAGTATCCTGGATATTGACTTCTTAATACAATTTTACGGGGTAAATACCCAGATTCACAAGTTCCAGGGTACCGGGTTTTTGAATTGGTTTTTGTACCTACTAAAATTAGATAAGCTCCTCAAACAAAAATATTTAAAAACTTTTCTTTAGACATCCGGTACCGGTTAAGTTTTCGGTAGGTGAAAATACTTGGGTATTTCGTGACTCGGGTACCTGGGTATTTTGAGTACCGAATAATACAGTCATCCTAGTTCCAGGCATTCGCCTGTTGTCCAGCCGCATAGTGTTTATATATATGTAGATACCTATAGCAATTATGTATATATACATATAGCTATTTTTAACATGGGAAACAGCCTGAACTCCTAAATGCCCTCCACTAATAATAAGATACAATTGTTAGGATAATTTTATATTAAACCACCAACCTTATTGTTGTGTTAACAGAAAACATTTAAAGATTGCACTAAAATTAATGCAAATTAAGAAAAAGAAGAATGGCAACTCTACTGCAGAGGACATTGTTTGCATACCAGGCAGTTGTTGTCGAGAAAGTATTTCAAATTATTTATGTGCTTAGAATGCATAACGACATAACAACAGTTTTGCATTGCGTTCCAATTTTGTTCGTTCAATGTTTTCCCTCTTTCACACACTTTCTTACTTTAGTTTCGACTTTGATGTCTTAAATTCATTCGAAACAAAAATATGATTTGACAGCGCATTGCACATGATTGAGCATTGACAAAGCCTACATCTCATTTTTCCGCAGAGCACCACCCACCAGCACCTTCTATTTGAGTTTATGAATTCCATCAACAACATTCTAAGACGTGGGTTTGGAAACTAGATGTTAATTTCGAACACAAGGTCACCGTATAGTATGCACATAAGGTACATACGTTTATTTGTGTATATGTGATTTCAACACTTCAAAACTCTAAAAACTAACATTTGGTCTTATATATTGTAGGTATAATGTCCTTCCTAATAAAAGAAACAAAAACATCACAAATCCAAGTTGGACCTGAAATGTTAATTAAAATCCTTACAAGGGTACAAATAACAAACAATTTACTGCATCAGTGAGAACTTGAAAGACTTAAGGGTGAGTAAAATGTGTAAAAGCCTTCACTCGACTCGATGTTTGGCTTAGTTGTTTGGTTTTGTATATTTTTTTTAAGTACTCATCCAGCAACTACCAAGTACCAACCCTCGGGCAGCACGTCACATTATGAAGATTTAGGGATCCCAGTGAAAATTAAAAGGTGTGCCCTCTCCTATTACGTGCTACTCAAAACTCAAAACTAAAGTCCTGCTGCATGACACGGTTTTCGGTATTTGCCGTTTGTCCTCGGATTGGGTATGGCATGGCATGGCATGGGTCTCTTTTTATTTTTGATAGTAGGGTTTAGGTTCTTTGACACTATCTACTTTTTCTGCTTGTTAGATGATGGGACTTGGCTTTTTGTTCGGTTTAATCAGCAAACTTTTTGCTTAATGACATAAAATTAAGAGATTTTACAATTATTTCGTTTTCAGTATTGCAAAGCTGCTTTCCTTCCAGGAAGCCAACAAACCACCAGAACCGCAAAACTCGAGGGAGCACTCTGGCATTAGTTTTCAAGTTGGACGACCACAAAAACTGTTTATTTGTCTATTATTCATCTGTGAGTGCGAAGATACAAATACTTATACAAAGCACTCTCATTCCACGACTCTGACTTGTGCTATGTCAAGGCAGGCGGTGCGGTGTCGTGTCGGCAGTAAAGGCGGCAGCGGAAACTCCCCTGCGTTGACCCAGTTATTTTTTTTTTCGCCTCAAAGGCTGTAGCTATATAATGTTTAACTACATATATCCATTTTAGTAGGTACTAGCCTCGAAATCATCAGAACACAACACGTTTCTGTGTTTGTTTAGTATTTTTGTTTCTAAAAGTGCAGCAATCCTTTGTCCGGAGTGCGGTGGCTATCGTCGGTTTTCGGAATTTTCATTTTCAGTATTCTTCGAATGGCGCTGCTGCTTTTGTTTATGAGCTTAAAGTCAGCCTTAATTTTCTACCAAAATAGGATACGATGGGACAGAAATGAAATCTAAAGAATATCTTTCGACTGATTGTTGAGAAGTTAATTTTTGTACGTTGACTTTTTTATTTTTATTTTTTTTTAAAGAGCTACTCCCTCTTACCATACCATACTGTTTATGGTTCAAATAATTCAAGGAGTTGAAAATTGGGTCATAAAAAGGACATATGTATATCTAAGCTGTCTACGGTTTACATGTTGTTTTTTAGTTCTAATTAAGAACACTTCTAAACACTTTCATTTGAGGCTAGAATGCCAATATTTATATTTTTTGATCGGCAATTTCTTGTAGAACCTTAGGATTTTTGGAAAGCATGACACCAGCTTAAAAGAAATCAAAGGATTTTTTTCCAGATACTACCACTATTTTTTAATATTTGTTAACTGTTAGAAGTCACTTTTTTAGATAATTGCCCCTGCTGCCTGAACGGGGTGATATGCAGATCTCTTCGTATATTTTTTTGTTCTTTTTTTGACCTAACCTTCAAGCTCTACCGTGAAGGCTGTGGAGATCTTGAAAACTCTTAAGTCTTCAGACTTAATTCTGGATTGAAATTAATGTAAAAAATCTGACACAAGGTCTCCCTGTAATGAAACTACAAGGTTACTGACTAGTAGGTCTATTGAATGGACTGGGAAATGAGGGACATGAATAAACAATTACGCACAAGGGTTTTTATTATTGAATTTTATTCGTTTGGCCTACAAGCAAGCTTAAAACCGAAACTCTGGCCACTTTCCAAAATATTTGATACAGCTCGGAAACTAAGCAAAATTTGAAAATTTACCATTTAAAACTTTTTGTTCAAAATTAAATTTTCTTTCAAAATTCACAATTTTGTTTTCCGAGTCTTTTTAAATGCGTCTACACCTACAGACTAAACGGTTGGTCCGATTTATGTAACACTTGATACTAGGAGCCAGGAATGACTAGAAATGGTAAAGTTTGAATGGCTGTCACCCTGTCAGTTTTGAACTAATATGGCTTTTTAACATGTCATATTAAGGCCTGAAAGCTTTAGTTTATTTTTTTTTTGAGCATGTCTTGAACGTATCTTTACTCCAAAAAAAGTTATACGCAATTTAAAAAAAAAATTTTAAAATCTTCAATTTTTTTGGGTTAGTTTTTGTTGATTTTTCCGGCTTAATTTCTTAATAAAATTTCTTAAACCATACATGTCGATAGAAAATTTAATTTTGAACAAAAAGTTTTAAGTGTAAAATTGTCAAACTCAACTTAGTTTCGAAGTTATACCAAAAATATTGAAAAGTGGGCAGTGTGACCATTCTCTCAGAAACGCATGGGTGAATTTAGTAGCATTTTTGGTTTTAAGCTTGCTTGTTGGCCAAACGAACATAATCAATAATAAAAACCCTTGCATGTAATTGTTCCGTTTTAAAAGATCTATTCAATAGGCTGATATATTATATTGACTTAAAATATATATCTTTCTTTTGATAGTGTAGATATAATGATCAACTTTTTTCAAGTTCAAGTTTAGTGATCTTATTAAGAAACTCTTAAAATGCACAAAAAAATTCTTAAACCTGAAAACAAAAAACGGTCATTTTTATTTATATTCTCTTATTATTTATATATTCTTACTAAATGAGTTTCAAGATTTGTTTTTACTACACTTAAAAGTATCGAATTTATTTCTACGCATCTCATTATTTGTCTTTTAGGTTCATGCCTTTTAAAATAAAAGTGAGCTCTTACTTTATCAAAATTAAATAAATCACAATGTTACTGAACGTGCTCAATAAACTTAGGAGATTTATATTTCTTTGAATCACCATTTCATTTAATATTTTATGTTTTAAGATATTTCGATAATCTTTTTTTTTTAAAATAAGTAAATATGTATTTATTAAGATTGATTAAATAAACTGCCAAAATTTTATACCAGTAAATTAACGAATTCGCATCGCAAACATTTTCAAACTAGAGCGCTAAATTATATACATAGATATCTTGGGCACAAAGAAGCAATAAATTACTTCGAAATTGAAGGTAGCAGCAATTTTCCGAAATCCTTATCTTTTAGAAGCTATCAATATTTATATTAAAAATTGTGTTTTTACTGTTAGAGCTTAAAAGTCAAGTATAACTAAAAGAGATTTCTTTTGGTAAATTCAGATTTTATTTGAAATTAACATCCCTATTATGATTGACAAAAACCAGTTGATGATTGATTAAAAATATGTTTTGATATTTGACAACACGATTGATAATTGTTATAATCATTGGAAACGATGTATTCCGTTGGGAATTGCAAGAATATTACTAATTTTCAATTAATTGTTGGTTAGGTTTTTAATAATTGACTTTGAAATAAAGTATTTTAATGTTTATCAAATATTAAATTGATAAATGACAATCATTATAAAGGTATTAGTTTTTTCGTCACGAATGGTGTACGATTTCGGATTGAATTTTATTTGTCATTGCATTGGTGTGTTTAAATTGTGTCTGTAGAACTATTAGCCATTAGCTGTGTTTGTTAACGTGAAATTTCTTCCAAATTTTCACAAATTCTCAGAAATTGTCACAAATTCCTGTTTGTTTACTCAAAAAAGTTGCATAGACAGAGCGCAATGAGAGAGCAAATAATTTCCCTTCAATTTGAAAACTTGCGAATTCCTGCCTTGTGGTGGTCAGTTTCTGTCACAGCGTTGCCACTAACTGGAAAGTTTTCCAAAGTAAGTTTTCAAAACAGAAAATCTACATATGTACGTATTTCAATTTTTACTATTATGTTGAAAATAGAAGAACAAAAGAAATTAAAAATATCGTATTATAATCAATTATGGTGTCACGATTGTTTTCAAAGCAAGCCAATAGCCGGAAGCCGTAAGAACAGAATTGAAAATTGGTGGACTGCATTTTGATGAATGATAATTTTCTTTTCTGAAAAAAAGAGTGCAGAAAACTCGATTTAAAAGCAGTAGATTTTTTTACGAAAAAAGTGCGTTAGATCTATAGTGGCAACGGCATTTATACACAAAAATGACGTTTCTTATTAAAAGTGGTGCAGGTCATGGTTCAAAGCGTTTCTTAACTTTTTTCAAATTTCCCCAACTCTGATAGAATTTTCCCCTCTTTTCAAAATTTGACAGGTTTTACATTTTTTTTTTTGGAAAAAGATACCAAACAAACCTTTTAAGACTTACCAAGCTGATGACTGACGTCATGTTCATTTCTGAAAGTCAAATTCAAGACTTCGGAACAATAATACTCAAGAGATAGCAATTTGTTTACTTTTTTTATTTCGTTTTTTAAAACAAAATTATAAAAATTGAGCACATAATTCCTTATTAGACCACATTTTATGCCTTAAATTTCATACATATGTCAGTGTGCCAAAGAATTAGATGTCACTTTAACACTGACAATTTGGTAGAAATCCCAATTATAAGTGTACATATTTAGTAGTTATAAAAAAAAATAAAAAAAAATTTAGTGGCGTAACAGCTCATGGAGAACCAGGGCCTAGTGACCAGCAACTCTCAACCATTCCTGTGTGCGTGTTGTTGGCAGTAATGGAGGGGACCTACAATTTTTTGCCGAGTCCGGAGCACTTATTCATGACAAATATACTCTTGGAGGATTTGTCAGTCCCTCGGAAGAGGCAGTACCGCGGAAAAAACATTTCTGTTTTTAGGTGGCAGTGGCCGGGAATCGAACGCAGATTTTTGGCATGAAAGTCCTATGCACCAACCATTATGTAACGAGGTACTACTATTTAGTAATGATGGTGTTAATAAAAAGAGGGGTAAATCTGTGGAAAAATACAGATCAGAAAAATTTATTTGTTTGCACATTGAAGGGTTTTAATTGCCAAATTCAGTGTTTTGGCAGTTCTGAATGAGAAAAAAATCAATTTACGCTACCAAGATAGCGCCTCACTCAAGGTAAGCACATCTGCTTAGAGAAGGGAATTTGAAGGTTCAGCTCTTGGTTAAGAAATTCTTGTTCTTGTCTGAATTTTATTAAAAAAAAAAAAATTAGACTAGTTTCAAAAAATACCTCCACAGCTTTATCTTTAGACAAATTCTGAGGAGCCCTTTTTTAGTATAAAATTCGCTTTCAAGTCCGTCACATTTCTTTGCTTTTATCAGATGACTTTTAAAGTTCACTTTAACAACCTGCTCATTCGAAACTATAAAGTTCCCATACATGTCCATTTTATATCCATTCTCGTCATCATCATAGTCCTTGTCTTTCATAAACCGTTAGTTTTTTTATGATCTTTCTCATTCGATAAAAATAACAATTCAACAAAGATAAAAGGATAGAGAGTCCTTTTAGAATTATGAGGCTAATTAAACATGTTAGTTTTCTGATTGACTTTGTACTCATCCCTTTCCTGCATTACTTAGATGCCAACATATATTTTTAGTATCTGATATCCTCAGGGATGGAAATAAACTTTTGATGATTGATGCTATCAAAATATTAACATTGGAAAAAGATAGAGAAGGTTATTAATAATAAGTAGGAGTGAGCACGAGTATACCGGAGATATTTGAGCTCCTCCTTTAAATATTAAATTTAATATTTTATTAAGAAAGAAGATAGAAAAATCAATTTTTACAGAGTACACAGACAATAGCAACAGCGAGAAAAAAAGTATATATTCAGAGATGAAAAGTTTATGCTAAAAGTAAATACCATCAACAGGGACAGGAACAGGAGCAGGATGGGGAAAAGAGTTTTATATGTAAATGTTAATGTAAAGTGTGTAATGTACCCAGATTATTAAAATAATCCGGGGTTACTTTACTTAAAGATGGACTCGTTACTGCGGAACGTGGTTTTCTTAAGATTGGTATTCTGGTTCTGCAACCGAATTATAAATCGGTTATATTTCAATGTACTCCAAATTTGTTTTTTGTTGACTGAGCACACCAGGATTATATCAGAAGATTATTGGAAAATACATATAATATAGTATACATATAGATTGGTTTGTACGTTATACATATATCTTTGCGAAAATTGGACTTGACTTGTTTCAGTCGCAATCCGAATATGTTCTGTTTGTATGTATATGTATAAACGATAACGTATTTTTGTTTGAGGTATCATAAGGTAGCGATGCGATACACGGAAACGGTGGTTAGAGGAATTGAATCCAATTAAGGAATTTTATATTGACTGAGGCAAGTTGTATAAACATGAAAGTAGCTTTTTAAAATTCAAACAAATCGACTTATTAGATTTAATTGAAAGAAATAATCAATTAAAATTTGTTTTTGTAAAGAAAATATCTTGAGTATCTCCTACTCTAGACAATAATTTAAAAATAAATACATAATTGGTTTCAATGCAAATTAGTGATTCAATAAAATTAAAACTTACCCCCAGTTATAGGCCTTGTAGAATATTTTCTAAGCCTGAGAATTACTAACACTATGGGTCAAAGACTAAGAAACTGCTTACGATAGATAGAGTACAATAGTGACCACTGCGGACTCCAACCGAACTTTTGGAGTTGGAGAAGTATGTGCCTTCGTACACTTATACAACTGCAGTAAGGTTCGTTGGCCACGTTCCACCAACGCCTTATCGAGCGAAATCAGTTCAAACAATATATCACCACGAAACGACAGGAATTTGACAAATAATAATAATAATAACAAGAACAAATGGACGAGACGGTGTCATGACATATGACCAAGTGACATAAGACCAAATTTAAAAATTTGGCCTAATGTCACTTTCGAAAAGCGACATAAGACCAAATTTTGAGACTTAGACTTATATCACTTTGGCAAAGTGACATAATTTGCTTTAAAATTTGGCTTTATAACACTTATCCTTATGTCACGGCACCAAAATATTTGCAATTTCACAAAATGATTCCGAAATTTTTCTGTTTATATGCTTGAAATTGATTTTTACCGTCCCAAAAATAAATAAGTACATAACCAATTTTTCTTATTGATTTCTAAAACCATATAGTTATAAATGCAATAATTTAATGTAAAAATATACATTCATTATTAGTTTTCAGAATAATTTAATATGTCAAAATTGTTATGACAAAAACCTGCCCTCAGATAGAAAAAAAATTATATAATTATGTACCTATTGATTTTCTGAATTTCTTCTAAAAAGAAGTCAATCACGAATAAAGTAATAAATAAATAACATCAATAATATTGACTTTTTAATAATTATTTAACTCTACTCAACTGTTTTCAACTCAATTATTTGTCTACTAATCTTAAATTTTGTCGGTTTCAAAAAGAAGAATGCTGGCCCTCTTCAAATATATTGACACACGAAAACCATGAAAATTTTGGACAAGGAATCCTTTAAATTTTCACAATGTCTGACTATAGTTCTTAACTTTTACTCGGCAATTAATTTATCCGCATATGTAACCCTCTCAGTAACGAACTTTGCGTTTCACAATAATCGAAGTAATTGAATTATGTGTCAAATTGTAGAGATTTTCTATGGAATATTGACAGGTTTTATTGTGAATAGATCACATTTTTAGTGAAGTTCGTTGAAAATCTCTACGAAAATTGCGACCGTCCCTATGACTGTCTTAACGTGAATTGCCAGCTTTAGTTATTCTAGTTTTCCCGAAAAATATTTTGGATTGATGAAAATATTCCAAAAATAATTAATAATAATCATCTAATTAAGACTTCCAAAATATTTTTGGCGAAATCCTGCTGAAGGTTATAGGATTAAATATCTCCGTCTGCTTGCACCCATTGCTATACATTGTTATGTACCTAATAGTAAGAGTAAGTGCACAAAATTATTGGACTTTGTTGCAAGAACACTAAGCCATTTGTTTCCAATCTTGAATATCTAAAATTTTAATTCTAAAATATTTGAATCCTGAACAAAAAAATCAAATTTGTAAAATACATCCAGTTGTAAAAAAAATGTAATCCGTGGTTAGTTAAGCTCCACTTACTTTGGGGAGTAAATTGCAGTTCAATGATGGCTCAAGCACTTAGTTGACCACTAGCCCAAACGCAAAGTAGTTAGTCTATTCATCAATTAACTACTAATCTTTTTTTCGTACTGCAACTTACTGGTTATAAATTTGATGTCAATGTGTTAAAATTTAAGTTAGTTAATAAGTCCAATTTTTAAGAAAGCTCACGGCTAAAATTTTTCTTTCATATCAATCAAAGCTGCATATTGGTCTAATCGCTTTTGTGGGCACTATTTGGCGTTTACTATTAACATAGGTGTTGAGTGTACATTGGTAAATTCGTGTGTAATATTTAAATAGGGTTTCGGTTTTTCGTTACGAAAAAAAAGACATATACACTTGTTGTGTTTTTTATTAATCACTACTTTTATGTAAGTCAGCAATAGTTTTATGTCCGTAATATTGAGAACTCAATAAATGAATGCATTTGAAATAGGATTGTCGAGTTATAATACTGCTAACAAGCTTCATTTACCACGCTCATCGGTGAAGAGCATTATTTTAAAATTTTCAATTTAAAATATGAAAGTAGATGAAAAAACAATACACCCAGCGATGAAAAACCTGGAAAGAACATAACTAAAGAAAATCAACGGTCAACTGCAGCTAAGAAAACTGTGTAATGATGAAAAAAAATTTAAAAATTATTTCAGGGAACACATGTAAGCGGGTGGGTAATGAAAAAAATCGGATACAATTTTAATAATGTTTGTTTTTATAAATACAAGTTCCAAAAACTATAAAACTTCTTAACTGGTTCTTAACTCAGGCAAAAAAAAAAACACTTTTGACAGAAAATTTGACTTTGTTTTCCGTTTTCTTCTGTTTAAGTGTGGAGTTTTTAAATATGAGCGAATCCGATATGCTATTCATGCCTAGGGAAATCACTCAATCAGTCATATACCAACTGTTATTCTTAAATGATGAAACATTATGACAATAAACCTATCAGTACTTTCCGTAAATATTAAATTACTCTTTTTTTAATAAAACCAACAAAAAAAAGGAATTACATTTTGTTGCAAGTAAAATTTCTTATTCCATTTATTCGGTTTTGGTGGGGTGGATTTTGTCAAAAAAAATATATGGCATAAGGCACAGGGGTTTGGCGGTGGAATATCGTCGAAACGGTGCGATATATAAAATTTTACGGAAATACTTTCTTTTAGACCTTTGTTTTTGTCCTTACATTTTGTATGAACAACAGAGAATTGCTATGCACCACCTCTTAATATATAAATTTGTAGCCACAAATTGTTTCGATAGAATTGAAAGTGCATTTCCTTACAAGTGACATTAAGCAGTTCTTTGTTTTTGATATTTGTATTTGGCACTTCGAATAACATACTTTACCCTATCCAAGTTCCTCTAAGCACCGTCTTTTTCATTGTTTTTGGAGCAAAGTGGTGAGAGTTGAGTGCAACTCCGATGTTGGTTCATCTACTGACTTTCGTAGTCACTGTATAATAATCTCCTCTTATTATTTTCCCAAAGCCAACCTCATTTTTTAAATTATTTCATACTTTTTGTTTGGATTCTACCATATTTTTTCTGCGATATCCGGATGTTTTAAAAAACAATTCAATAAGGAAATTTGTAAATAGCACATACATACATACCTATCTTATTTCTCTGTAATTTTGTATTGAACTTGTACAAGTTATTAAGAAGGCACGAAATATATAATGCGAGTGTGATTGGCTCAAATTGATGAAATAGCAAGTGTTTAAGATTTCATTAATTCTACTGATTAAAATACACATTAAAATAATTTCAAAAGAAATTTTCTATAAAATGAAAAATACTTAAATTAAACGCTTGAAATAAATCCAGCAAAATAAGCTCTGATAAAGACATTCACTTGAATGACTTTATCATATCACTACCAGACTTATTCTGGTATGTCCTTCCAAGCCCGAAATGAATGATTCTGTTTTTGTTTCTCTTGGATGCAATGCGATTCTTTGTAAATCAAAAAAAAGTGGATATTTTATATTAGAAACTCAAAAATGAATGATAAATCAGATTCAATTTAAAAAAAAACAAACAATTGAATATAAGAAAGTTAGTGTAGCAGAAAAAGGCTCAACTATAGTATGGGTCCATTTTGTAAACATATACATTTACATTTGGGGATTTAAAATTGCATTGATGTCTTTAGTATACGAAATTATATTTAAATGCTATACCAACATACATACATATGTGCATATATACACTAACTACACATGTGTATTCGTAAGTAAGCTAACCTGGGGTTGCAACTCACAAAAAAAATACATTCTTTCATCCGTTCGCATTATTTAAATATTCATCCCATCTCCTTTCTTGACATTTCTGATGGCAGTCAGTCATTGGGGGTTTGTTTTGCGTACCCGCTTAGATATCGGGTTTTCTGGAAAAGCCAACTTAAAAAATAAAACAAAAGTCATCACCACACACAACCTGCTGAATTCATTTTTCATTGTTGAACAACATCACTCGTCACTTGACAGCCAGCTTAAAGGAAACTGATTTTTGATCTTCTTTAAACATTTTATTTCTCTTGAGAATTTTTTTCCAAAAGTCATTAGAAAGCTTGAAATAAAAATGAAATGGAAAGCATTCAAATAACTCCAAGGGATTCTTAAATATGCCTTTTTATAAAGAATTTTCAATTCGTTGAAATAAATTAAATGAGAAAATTAATAAAAGATACAAAAAAATTGAAAATAATATGTTCATAACATGATACAAGCAGAAGTATTCAATGAAGTATAATGTACAATTGTACATACATACATGATGCATGAAAATAAATAAACTCTGTTTTTAATTTTGATTGTTTTTGAGTTATTTTAGAATTATGCAATTTATACTCAAAATTTAAGTATTCACAAGAAGGGAGAGTCGGGTGGATTCGACACATTTTCTAAAGATAACTTTTTTTAAAAGCTGGGTTAAGTCAAGTGTCAAAATTATATAAGATTTTTTGGAAATAATTTTTGAAATTAAACTAAAAATCAAAATTAATTGCATGCTGTAAATTCCCCAAGAAGAAAATGTTTCGTTGATTTCATATTGATTACTATTTATTTTATGATTTGTACGAACCATTCTGGAGAAAACTCTAATAATATTTTACCATGACATAGGAAACTATGAATTGATCTAGCCAAAACAACTTTTGAAGAAGAAGTGTCAGAATTTCTATTTAATTTGAGAGAGTTGTGCAACCCACATTCTCATTTAAAGTTTTATTTAAATAGTGACTGTCTTTCGATAATCGCCAAAGTCGAAAGTGACCCATTCTATCTTAACACCAAATTACATAAAGAAGGATTTAAAAAATCGAAAGTTGGTGCATTATTTAAGTACATATGTGATTAATTGAGATGATGGTTTATTTTAATCATTTATCAAGTATGAAATTTTCATACAAATCTGTTGAGTTATTCAGTTTTTAGGGATTGTTATCCACTTTTCCATACAAAGTTAAGTTGAGAACAAAAACTTTTTTTGAGTTTAACTATTACTTTTCTTAATCAAAACATTGATAATATCCGTTTCACGAAACGAATACTTGTCACATACAAGTATTAAAAAAAGCAACTGTCGAGTACACTCAGGCGTATACGTATTTTTTGTTCCACAATATATTTTCAAAACAAGTAAAATTATTTAAATTTAAAGTTTATTCAAATAAATCAACTGTAAGATTGATAAGCAAAAAAATTGTATGGAAAATACGAAAAATTAATGTAACTTCCATTATACAATATACATGCAAAATAGCTGTAAAAGAAAATCTAATTTTTTTCAAAAATGGCATCTGTGATTTTGATCAAGTTTTTCGGTTAAATTTACACTTAGCAGCTTTTAATAACGGGTTTTTCAATAAGAGCGCTACAAAAGTTTTTTTTAAATAAAACAAAAACTGTTTTGGATATCAATAAAATTCTTTATTCCTGTGAAAGTACGTTCGATGCCATTATGTATGGAACTCGATTTCTTTTGCATGGCCACCACGGGTACGCTTGTAGAAGTCCAGACGCTGAACCCAAATTTTCAACGGTTTTCAAGTATTAATCTGCCGATACTGCTGCAATTTCACCTTCCATATTCGTACGAAGCTCATCAATCATCGCTGACTTGTTGGCATAGACCATAGACTTGACGTAGCCCCACAGGAAATAGTCTAACGGCGTCAAATCGCACGACCGAGGTGACCTAGCGACTGGACCACTTCGTGGGATAACACGTTCACCAAACTTGGTTTCCAATAAATTGATTGTGACATTCGCTGTGTGGCGCCGTCCTGTTGGAACCACATGTCCTCCAAGTCCATATCATCCAATTGGGCCAAAAAAAATTCGGTTATCATTGAACGGTAGCGATCCCCATTCACAGTAACGTGCCGGTCTTGATCATCACGGAAGAAGTACGGCCCAATGACGCCGCCGGCCCATAAACCACACCAAATCCTAATTTGGTGCAACTGGGATGCAATGATGACTCATGGAGTACGTGTGGATTGCTGCCTGACCAAAACCGCATATTTTGTTTTTTGACGAAGCCTTTCAGCCAGAATTGAACCTCATCGCTGAAGATGATTTTTCGATGAAAATCCAAATCATTTTCAAGTTGTTGCTCACCCCAATTCACGAACATACGACGCTTCTGGTGGTCAAGCGGCTTCAGTTCTTGCGTCAATTTTATCTTGTAAGGATGAAGGGGCCAAGATCTTTTCGCAAAATTTGCCACAACGACGTCACAGAGATGCCCAACGCTTGAGAACGACGTGTGAGAGACACATTTGGGCTTTCTGCAACTGAAGGCTCAGAGGTAGCAATATTCTCGACACTACGGGTACTTCTTTGTCTCACTGGTAGGGGAACATTTTGTACTGTGCCTGTGGATTCAAATTTGTCCACTAGACGCTCAATTGTTGATCTGCTAGGACGATTATGACGACCATAAAATGGACGTAGCGCTCTTAACGTTGAGGAAACTGACTCCGAATTTCGGTAGTAAATTTTAATAATTTTGACTCGTTGTTGGCTCGTATATCTTTTCATCATGAAATGGCAAACCTTACTGAAGAGATATGTCAAAAGAACAGCAAGAAATATGGCATCGTTTGCTGTCCCTGTCGCTCTACTTTTGTAGCGTCCCTGTTGAAAAGGACAAAACTCGTTATTTTAGATAAAAAGTTAAGCTGGACAAGAAAAAAAAGTCATTGAGAATAAATGGGACCTTCAACCTCGTACTACTTCTTGACTATATACATTTACTTCGGTGATAAGACTGAGTCTCACTTATGGTATGTTGCAGTGTGGTGGATACTTTAGATAAATCGGTAAACTGCGACAGACAGGCTTTGCAAACTACAACGCTCGGCTTGTTTATGTATAAGTGGTGCGCTTCCTATATGACACCCTCTGCCGATCCAGATGCTCTGCTATATCTGACGCACCTCGATATTTTAAGTTGGCTGCTAATTTAGTTATACGCCTTAAAACCTCCTCACAATGGACCACCAATAACATTCCATCATTCTGAATTCACTCTGGTAACTCCCAAGTCACACAAAACGGATCAAAAACTGATGACGGGGTGGATGGGGTTGGAAGAGATGGTGTGTACTCAGAAAAACTAAAATTAAGTCTCTCCTTCCGTTTTCTTAATCATTGTTACAAAATACAGACGAAACTTATGGCAATCAGAGAAGCCTTATCTTGGCTGAAAGAAAATAATTTCAATTTCAAGTTGGCTACATATACTGTATGTCAAATATGTAATTTGTATACACTCTCTGTCTCCCAGCTTGCTTCGGAACATGCTTCACTACTGGTTAGAAAATTGCTTGACAGCTGATGAGCAAGTTGCTTGGGTTTGTATGTGTACAAATGGCCTTGTAATCCGATTTGGTTGCCAGTACTTGCCCGTGTGGTCTTGGGATTTGATAATTCAACATACAATCGCAAAAACAGCCAGTGCACAAGTTGTATTGCTCCCTCATTGATTAAATTGGTTGAGAAACCATGAAAATAAAAAAAAAAAATATGCATGAGTTTTGTTCCATTTTTCAACGTTTCTCGACACAATGGACCTGAAGGGACCCATGTTCTGTAACTCGGATTCACATACAGGATTAATTCTGCTTCAATTAGCTAGTTTATATTTTTTGAGAGTTTTTTCTGTCCTCCGTTTTTTTGGACAGAGCGAGAGAATAACTCACACACTCGTAAAAGAAGACTGAAAGATAACTTGAACCCGAGATATCCGCTTCTTCTCGGATAGTCAAGCTGCTATCAAATTTTTGAAATCGGAGATGGCGTAGCAGTTCAACTTTGATGGATGCCCGGGCATAGACACTTCCCAGAAAATTGTAAGGCTGATGAACTCGTGGAACAACTCTATCTAGGTATACCTACCGCTACTTGTAAACAAATGCTGAAGCAAGATGCTTTAAGGAGAACCAACCTTAGGTGGAACAATACAACCAATTGCTTGGCAACAAAACAAATCTAGCCAGTAATTGCACTATCTTATAGGCAAGCAAGTAACGCGTCTTGAAGCATTCTCTGCCAATTTTTGGAAAAGCTCTATGGATGAGGAAGAGATAAAATCGATCCCTCATCTTCTATGTACGTGCCCTGCTCTATCTCATAGACGAAGATTTCACCTTGGTGATTTCTACTTCATTGATCCTTGTGATACATACATAGGTAGTCTGTTACGCTTCAAATGGCTCACCGAGTAAGGAAAAGGGTTTCCTAGATTCGTGTGATATCACAATAGACCAATTCATGGTCAATGTAAATGTGGGAATCTTTACGGCTGGCGGCCACTTCAACTCAACCTTACCTAGACAGGACTTCAACCAGAATTATTAAGAAAATTGGATATTTTTTTTAATTGTTTACCTAACATGTTGCTAGATCTAGGCACAAGTTTTCTTTTTTTTTCAATATCGTTTGTTCTATTTTTGGGGTAAAAACAAAATTTGAAAAAAGATTTCTAGAAGTTTGCGATTTTGCTTGGAAAGAACTTTACCTCATTCGATAATACTCATACAAATTTAAAAGATGTTATTAATAGTTAAGTTGTTAAAATATTACCGATTTTCAAATTTGCATTTAGGTTTTTCAGTAGATACCTAATACAAAAACCTAATACCAATACCTCGCCGCTATAGATCTGTTGATATTACAAGATTAATTCTAAGATTTATAATTCTAATGAGTCCGACCAAAACAAAATCAACTTATAAGTATGTGAATATGAATGTTTTCACTCAAGATAAAATTTTCTATGTTAAAAAATTATAATTTTGAAATATCTAATGCAACCACGATTTATTGCCAGCTAAACAAAACTCACCATACAATGAATTTATTTTCATATATGGCAACTTATATCAAGATCAATGCCAAAAAGATTTTGTTTATGACACACTGGCAAAATAACCAACTTCTATCTAGCTGGTCCTGGTCGTCGTCGGTGGTCGGCCTTCTATAGGATAATGCAAATAATGGATGAATAGATGAATTATGAGAAATTTCATACTTAAAACTATGAAAATTCAATAGCTCAGTGCACACACTAAATTACAAACCCAGGACAATTCTAATATACCTACTGACAGGAAGATTCAATAAACTATACTTCCACCCACACATTCAGTGCTGTTGGTTTATTCACTTCGAATGCATTTGTTCCAAACATTGATTTATAAACTCCACCACACCGACGCGACGTCACTGCCGCCATCACTGGTTAAACCGAAGCCCAAACCAAACCAAAGTGAACCAAACTGCAATTGAACCAAATTTCCGGCTAAAATACTCAAACGGAAACGCTCCTTCGCCTCTGGCAATTGAAAATCCATTTGGTCGCTGCGCGCAATCAGACAACCACCGCCTCAAGGATATAATTTAAAAATAATACGATGATATTGGTTCTGCTCTAGCTCGGGTTTTGGTCCTGGATCTGGAACAGGAACTAGAACCAGCACTATACTATTCATGCAATAGTCTTTTATTTTATTTGTAGCACTGCCACCATCCCACTAGCACTCATACACACAAACAATAAATAAAATAAATGAAATGCAATTGGCCCTGTTCGACAATCCATTAGCGTTCATCGTCATCGTCGTCGTTGTAGTCGCACACAGGGCTCCTGTACACAAACCTCTTCCTCTAATGCTCACTGATAGGCTATTAATTTAATTCACGATTTCTTTCTTCTTCAAAGGATGTTTTTCTCCAAAGCCAGCCAGAGCTCATTTGTTGACCTGGTACGCGCGAGATAATGCTCTATAGATCGACAAGGATGCCCTCATTGAATCTATGGAGATACTCGTAATGACTGCTCTTGAAATGAAGGATCGAAATGATAGTGAATATATTCTTTTTATTTCACTTTTAATTTGGTAGCTTTACTACCCACTTGCTGAACGCACCACGCTACGCCATCGTCATCGCCATCCGCCTAGCCGAGCCCTCCATTGTGTCTGCTGATAAAATTCCTGTCATTATTCACACCTTTTTCTATGGGAAAAATAAAGTGAAATTTATGTCTTCCCTGGGGGAATTAAAAACGGTAAAATTCCTTAAAACACATATATTCCTTCACTCTGTTAAATTCGTAGTGCTGGAAGTAGATGGGTTACCTACTTATGTTCACAGGTATATATGCGCATATATGTACATAAATAAAATGAAGGTAAGATATATGTGGTGCATGTAGTACATTTTCCGAAGGATTAAAATCTTTTGTACTATCATGATAAGGATGCCATGAGGGGACTATTAACTGAATATACCAGGACCTGATTCAATACCAAATGGTAGGAACTAAAAATTTGGGGGCCTACGCTATACACACCACTGCTTCTTTAAATGTTTGTCACAACGAATGTAGTTAAAGGGTTTTCCAATAAGTGTGGGTCGATGTTAAAATGGAATAATACAAGCGAAATTTTAATTTGAGAGGCCCATACGTTTGCACAGTGCGAGAATGTAAGAATATAAAAAGATCCAATTTCCATTGACTGTGCGGCATAAATCCATCTGAATTTGAGAGATGTCATGTTTCATGATAAATTAGAAGGCATCGGTCAATTCCGGCTTATCGACATTGACCTGCGATTTCAGAGTTCAGAAGGCCACAGAAGACACAGTAAAAATTCGAATCGCATTGATGCCCAATTAATTTCACGGTAACGTGAAGTAAGGCCCAACGAAATCAGAACAAAATCTCAAATTTTACCTAATTTTTTTTCAAAAATGAAATAAAGCCAATGTTTTTTTTTTTGGAAATAAAGTAGGTAAACGTTTTATGGTTTTTTTTGTTTGTTTATAAATTAAAGGTAGATTATGAATGACTGAATGGGCTCCTTCAGCCAAGGTAAGAGTGTACCCAAGGGAGGCAGGTAAGGGCCCCCCCTATTCACAATATATTTCATACTTAAGAAAACGTCTTTTTTTACATTTTAAAGCAAGATTTCTGTACCAGAACTATTTTTGTAATGAAGTTGCTCCCCTCAAACGAAATCCTGAATGAGTTTGCCACTCCTAACCAAAATCCTGCGTAGGTACGCCCTTGAGCCAAGGCAAACATTTTTCACGTTGAATATTAGACAGAATAGGTGAAAATTATTTTGAAAATATTGATTTGGGAACCATAGTTTGGGATACGTGGCTGTTCTGAAAAAGATACCGGAATTGAAAACTACATAAAATGGTGGATTGTGGATATATTCGTTTTGCCGAACATCTATAATTCATAAGCGTTCGGAAAAACGAACAGAATAACGTTTTCAATTGGGATTTCTTTTTGTTTTCTGTTTTCAATTTCTGATTCAATTTGACCAAACAACGGAACAGCCGTATAAGCTTAAAACAAAACAAAAAACTATAACAACAATGACATTTACTGTTGCTACAAACATTTAATGATAATTCATTCTGCATATGAGACTCTTGCGTAAGACTCTAAAAATAGTCAATGAAAAATCGTGAATTTTTTCCTTTTCATATTTCAGAATGTGTAGGTTCTTAATTAAGTTCACTTCGCTACTGAAGACTTTATGCTAAATTTCCACCAAAGGTTTATCTCAGTTCAGATTTAATAAATCTATTCGCTGTTTTTACCGAACAAAAAGATTAAAATTTTTTCTTATAAAGTGGAAGTGAAGAATTCACTTTGTGAAGAACTGAATGCAGCCACGAATGAATCCTTCAGCACCATTTAATAATAGGTAAATCCGATTTATAGTTAATATCAGATTAGTGTAAGGTGAAAATGTTTTAGTAATTCCCATTAAATGATGAGCTATCTCCTTGGTAGACAAGGTTACTGGACACTATGTTTCCTGCACTGCCAGACAGGCACAGTTGACGTAATTTACTGACTTGGCCTCGTCTGCACACTTTCATGGACAAGGGCGATGTTTTCGGCAGAACCTGAATTCCAATGACTTGGTTCACTGTTCACTAACCGGACTTGAACTTAGTTACCAAACGGTTTATAGCCCACTGGGAAGGACGATAATTTAATCCGTCAATAGTTGGGCAAGTGAACATCGTTGCAATAAGACAACGCTTATTTTGAAAGTAAAGTTGTACCATTTTCACGTGTTGTCTAAGCTCAATTTTGTTACACTCCCACCAAAGAGTAGAAGAAGAATAATTCTATGGCTTCTTTAAAATAAAGCTAAAAAAACAAAGCTCACCATTTTTCTGTTTCTCCATAGGGCCACTTTAATATCGAATACGACTCTGATTTTAACTGATGAAAAGAAGAAACGGCCAGAATCAAGAGCATCCATTATTTCAGAAATGAAATTAGTAAATTCCTAGAGTAATTATTATGAATCCCACTAAAAAGTAAATGTGTGCTTGTGTCTTCTTTTATCAGCAACTCAAAACGAATCTGCATTTTTCTCAAGCATCTAATATAAATACTCATAGGTACAACCGAATTCTTTCATCGCTATATCCTTTTTTGTCGCATTAAATCCTTAATTATACCATGTTAATATGCAAGTAAATTAAATTGCAAACAAGGACACCATCGTCGGCGCTACTAGCATATATATGAAGGTACATATGTATAAATAAACATACACACAAAGAAGCCGGTTCTATTCATGAAAAACAAAATTAGCGAGGATGCGTGTGGGATTGGATTAGGAGTTGTATGCCGTTATAATTATTCGGATACAAACTAAATTTGTTTATACAACATCCAATGGAAAGCCCCATGGAGATAGAACTTGCTAAACACGCTAGAGGAGGAATTAATTTGCTCTGGCACTATGGCAAGGCGCTTCACGCTAACTAGAAAATGGAAATCATTTGAGTTTGCATTTGAATCAATCGATGGGACGGGCTGGATTATATACAGGGATAGAAACCTGTGGTTTTGTAAGCTAATAGGTTTAAAACAATACAATGGAAGAAAAACGAAAAAGCATTTCCTTAGGGTCGGATAATATACCCTTTGTCTCGTCAGCTGGAAAAAAATTTTACACATATGGGAGTTAATTCAAATACAGAGCTACTGTAGAAATGTATATGGTATCATCAGCCCTTTGTTCAACCAGGTGAGAGACTACCTACTCAATATGTGACTAGAAATCACAAGAGAAGCAGTCATCTTTATGAGTGTAATGAACGACTATCCTACTGGCGCCCTTGGGAGGTAATATGCAGGTTTTGATCTTGAAGTGGTCACTTCAAACATTAGCCTTAAAAACGTTTATACATACATACAATGTAGTTGGATGGCCTTGCTCAATAATTCAGATCTGTTGCAATTAAATGTGGTTATGTATGTACTTCCTTTATAACACTAATATCCACATAGACTTATATGCATGTAAACATAGAAAGCAAATGATATTTTGATTATACCTACTAATACTTTGGATACATATTATATATGTACGTAGGTCAAAGGTGTACTCATGGTTGGGTTTAGCGATTCCCATTACGCTGATGATGTTTGCCGACTTACTCAGTACTCACCCATAAGCCACAACAAGCTCCCTCTCTATGACATTCTATTTAATAAATGGGGGCCATCTCATATTAGACAATAATTCATGTATAGTTTAAGGATGAACAATCATAATTGCCCAGCGACAATTGCTATCTCGAAACCAACGAACACAATGACGATGCCAAATTCCCTTATAATACTTACTGCCTGTGAAGGAAAATGGGAATAGAGAGAACCATTATACTCCTACCACAGGCGATCTTATTCCTAGTCCCCACCATCAGACCTGGACCTGCTTGCACGAAATGTGTACTTCTTGGTAAAACGTATACAAATCTGACAGAAAACATGCAAATGACTCTTCTTGAATAAATAAGATGAAAGTGCATGAATGCTCATTTGTGCCCAGTTTTGAAAGCCATCAATTATTTGACTGGTGTTGATGGTACAATGTACAACACACACTCTCTCTTTGTTTTGTGTTGTTGAAAAGGGAAGCTAATGTGTAGAAAAGTTATTTTTGGTTGTTAATTTGAGTTTTGTTGGACACAACTTTGAAGTTAGAACTCAGAAAGGAAGCACCATACTTTATACATCTAACATAAGTATGACAAAATAAGTTGTCTCCTATCAAGTTTGAGTAATGTTTTACATCTACGTTTTTCTAGTGCTAACAAGCTAATTTTTAATTTATTTATTTATGCATACCTATAATAGACCTTTTAAAAGGAACAATTACGTGTAAATATTTTTATTATTGAATATGTTTGTGTGGCCCATAAGCATGCTTAAAACCCCAAAATACCTCTAAATTCACCTATGAGTTTCTGAGAGAATAGTCACGCACAGATAAAGGTTCAGAAACAGGTTCAGAAACAAATACAGAAAAATTCGAAAAATCAATTTTTTTTCTAAATTCCACAAACTTTTTTGGGGCAAAGATTCGCACAATGATGCTTTTCCAGTTTTTACTCGAAAGACTATTTTTATTCGTACCATATGACAAATTCAACCTTGCGCTTAGTACCAAGTCTCATGTTAATCAGACAAGCCCGCTGTTCAGTTTGTAGGTCTAGAGGGATAAGGAGCTGAAAATTGTGAAATTACCGACTTTTTAAATACTCTCCATATATTGTAATACAAAAACCTTGAGTTCGAATATTTGTACGAATGTGAAATTTGTCAGATTGTACCATAGGGGCCAAAACTGTGAAAAATTGTAAGAAAAAGTAAAGATTAAATGGGTATATCGCTGCCAATTTTGAATAAAAATAACTTTTTTAAAATACCTTATTAAAGCCTTTAGTCTCTTCTTTATTTTGTCTGTGTATGTCTCTATGACCCTATCTTTGCTAAACAAAAATTATGCGCAGCTTATTAAAAAATTTAGGAATTTTGGACTTTTTGATTTTTTTTATATTGGATTTTTGTACTTTAATCTTTCTTCTTTAATTTTTTATAAAATTTTGTAAGCTATCCATTTCGATAGAAAATGGATAGCACAAAACTGAACATTTTCTCAAAAACGCATGGGTGAATCTAATAGCATTTCATCGGTTTTAAGCATCCTTATTGGCCAAACAAACATATTCAATAATAAAAACTGTTGTATGTACTTATAATTGTTCCATTATAGCACTTATTTATAATAGTTAATTTTCTAGTCTATTAAATAAACATAAGGAGGGAGTTTATGTATTCATTTGTATTGTATGTACCTATTTTGTATTTAAGAAACTTTTAATGTAAAGCGTCTTCCAATAGGATATTTCATTTCAAATTGCATGCCATTTTAAGTGTCAACATTAAACTGGGTAAAACTTGGAGGTTATTAGCTACGGATGAATATATTCATACTAAAACAACGTGTAGAAATAGTGAAAATTCACAACAAAGGTGGTGAAAATGCTAGGGCCAGACTTTTTATTCAGGGAAAAGCTTTAAAGTGATACCATTTTGTATGTATTTGTAGCTGCTGAATTGATTGACAAGTCTAGGACAAGAACATTAAAAGGCATCATTTATTTGTATTAAAAATATAGTCAGTTGAAATTAACAAATGGAACAATTATTCGAAAAAGAAAAGGGATATTGGAATGTTAAAAAACTTTTTTTTTAGGATAAGAGTAGTTCTCTTGGACGCCTTTGACATTTTTGTAAATATAAATTGTGTCTTAGTTGAACTATGTAAAGGGTGTTCAAATTTGAGGTATCGTTGTAAATTTTCCACAATTTTTTTTACAGATTATTCTGGTAAATAAAAATGAATAGGTGCACCAGTGAAGAATGTATTTTTATTGTTAAAACTTAAAATATCAAAGAGTTATTTTGAAGTTGGAAATAAAATTTGTTCAAAATACGCTGAAGAAAATGCTTATTGTCGATAAATTAAAAAAAAAACTGGTAAGAACTGGTTGTCCTTCAATTACAAATATTGCAGCTGGTAGTGATTATTTTTTTTTTTCGGAACCTTTATTAAGGTAAGAAGTTTTTCAAAATTTTGGTAAGAGATTAACAGTTTGCTGAGCTATGTAGCACAGTAGGTCAGAGGTCACTTGAATGAAATACCATTTTCATTAAACGGAAACAGTGTATTTGAATTTCTCAAATTAAATTTTATTTTTTTATAATTTGCGCGCACTAAAGGGGTTTTGACTACCCTTACGATGATTGAACACAGTACGAGCGATCGGGAAAATAGGGAAGGATTCAAAAGGAGATGCCGATGCACATTGGTTTTGAAGTTCTGAATATCAAAATGGTAGGGAAAAACAGAGCCTGTTAATGAATTCCACATTCGTGCCGTACGACTAAAGAAAGAATCTCTGTATTTGACAGTACGTCCGAAGTTGGGCTCAAGGGTAAACTGATGGGCATTCCTAAAAGCGCGAGTATTACGGTTGAATTATTTAAGGGGAGGAATGCAACTAGCTATTTCACTAGAACATTGCTTATAAGAATAGCGATAAAATAATGAGAGACATGAAACATTGCGACGATGTTTCAGAGTTGTTATTGTTTGAGTAAAAGATCTATCACCAATCATTTTTAGGGCTCTATTTTGTATTATATCCAGTAGATTTAAGTGAGTTATAGGAGCACCTTCCCAAATGTGAGAGTTATACTCAAGCCTAGGACGGATGAAAGCCTTATATATTACAGCCAGATCAGAAGGGGAAAAGAATTTCCTGCAAATAAATAAGGTTCCACACAATTTATGTTTTTTTTTTTCTAAAAATCCTTACAAAATTGTAAATATTTTCTTATTTTTCAAATTTAATCTTTATTCACTTGGGCTAAAACTGAGTGACAGAAATTATGGGAAATAAACTAAGATAGATCCCTGGAAGATGGAGCTCTCCATGGTATATATTAAAATAATACATTGAAGTACAAATTTTAAGTAAGTACCTTATAATCCAAGAGATGGAGAAACTATTCAAAACTTGACTCTTTTTAAAGTTCAAAATTACGAAATTCCGTTTGAAAACCTTCGTTTGACTGAAAATCAATTTCTTGTCCCAAAATCACTGTTACAAATTAATAACTGAAAGCAAAGTAAATTACACCCTACTTAATAAATGTGTCGGCTACAAGTGCGCTGTCCCGTTAAACTACGGTGAATTCAATTATTAATTATTTATGTTTCATGCAGGGAAGATTCGGAACTCATTTTCGTCCAGCAAAATCACGAAAAAATTTCGCCGTTATAGCTGAGAGTGTAGCAGCGTGATTTCAGGAATCTGGAATATCCAGCACCACTTTTGACTGCATTTTTTGTCTGAAATAAATGTTTTGGAGAAGGTCAGGGATATCAACCTTAAGCATAACAGCAACACATACTACACAGCTCGTGAAACAACTGCTCTATTGCGTGAAAACTTTCTTGAACAAGTCATTTCTCGAAATGGAGACTTCAACTGTTCATGTTGACCATTCAATTTAACATCATATTTGATTCTTTTTCTTGGGATTATGGAGGCTCTTCTGATTTTGGGTCGAAAATGGCCAACAAAGAGATACAGTAGATAAAAAGATGATCGTTTTACCGATCATCTATAATTCATAGATATTCGGAAAAACGAACGGAATGACATAACGTTTTTTATTTTTCGTATGGGTATGTCAAAGTTATGCAATGAGTCTTAGCTGATGCTCCACCAACTTCTGTGTAACTCAGACGTGTTTCTTACTACCTGATTCCTGAAAATATTCTAGAAATAGTCCTTACTCACTCAACGTTTTTAGCTATCAAATGGCCCTTTATTTTGCTGACAAAAAGTTGTTCATTAATGCATTTTTTTTTACTTGATTTATAGAAGAAATTAATTCTTTGTTGATAACTTTATTGCTTGCACAACATACACCAATTTTTGTTACATCTATTGTTTTCATTGAAGATTCTTAGCCAGTTAATTTTATTTATTCTAACGCAACCCTTTATTGTTCCTTGGAACAGCGGTTTTCACAGTGGACAATTTAGCTTAAGTGTTATAAATTACACCAGAAAAGGATCCCATTTCCATATTTGTTTTTATAAAGCGAAACATTTTAAGAGATGATATAACGACTTTTTACGCATGTAATTAATTCAAGGTTGCCTCAGCGTGAATAAAAAAAAGAAAAAAAATAGGCTCATTTATTTAACTCCTCTGACAAAGACTAAATTATAAAAACAACAGACCCCATTCTCCTTCAGTCTTTTTACAACTATCGCTGTAAGATACCAAAAAAATGCAATTAATCAAAAACCTTCAGTTAAATAGCGAGCTTCTTTCTTATTTCGACCACTAATCACTTTATTTGCTTTAAACCTCAAGAATATATAGGTACTCTTTTCGTGAAAGATCAGATTTTTTTTTATAATTTACCTTTTAAGCGTAAACATCATTTATTAATTTTTTTTTTTTCTCTCAGAAAGAAACCCGAAAAATACGAATTAAAAAAGTATCCTTACAAAACCCCCAATCAATTAATGCCCTTAAGCAAAAGTCTAAGACCGGCTAAGCACGCCAAATGCTATGAAACATGTAATATATCATAAAACCAATTCACTGCTTTTGGTGCTTCAGCACATGAAAAGAACTAAAAAAAGCTTCGTTCCAAACCAAAGCAACGTCTGCAAATACTGTAAGGACCATGAAATTTAAAAAAAATGTAATCCCTTCCCCACCGCCTCTCCGCAGTCAGCACAGCGGTCTACCAAAACAAGTTCAAATTAACGAAAAATGTTCCCTTGCGGCACATTCTATGAAGCAAATCAAAAGAAGAATTCGCCAGAGTATCAGATCTTTCCTTTAATATTTTCATATGGCTCTTCCCTTATACGACTTCGTCCTGTCAGTGTTTTGATTTTCTATTAAATCATTTTTAATGGAAGGAAATCCCATGTGTGAACGACTACACAAGTAAGTGTGTGTGTTTACCCTTCATAATTTCTGTTTATACATGAATGTTTTTTGTTGGTCCTTCAACATGTGTATACATACATATTTAAGGTAACTTGCGACAAGTATTGGTTTCGTATTCTGCCGTCCTAAGAAAAAGGGCGTAAACGCCAAAATTCAAATATCAAGTTTAATTTTTTTGTGTAAAGCTTAAAACCCAAATTTTCAACTGGAAATGGCTTAAAATCACGAACTCAAATTTCATTGCAGGTTTCGAACAGGTAGCTTAAAAGCCGCTAATTCAAATTTCTAAGTCAACACCAAAATGTAAAATAACATCATTTTTTTATAAAAAAAAAAAAAAAAAACATTGCTACAAATTTTCAAAATTATTTAATTTAAATTCGTGAAAAGCAAAATCATTAAAATGCATTTATCTGAAAACTCCAAAAAAGGAGATACACCCTTTTTCCTTCTGACGGAAACAAAATTTTATAATAATTATTAATTTATGTATGCCATAAGGATGATAACTTGCTGCTGCAGCATATTTTTTTCTAAACTATTTAGACAAGACAAGACTATGACAGAGTTCATATTTGTGCGCATATTTTCACCATTTTTCATAAATTGAATTGAAATGAATTCTCAAAATTTTCCAAGAGAACATTCAATTTGTATTCTTATGAGTACCTAAATATTAAGTAAACCAATAGGTATAATACAAAATTCACAAATGGACTATTTCGTGTTTAAATTAAATAAAATCAAGTTATGGTTCCCTGTTAACATCAATTGGAAGCACTAAATTTAGTATCAAATGGTAGGTGATTTTTATCAGTGAAAGAAAAGGTAAATACTCGATCGAAAAAATGATTCTGTACAAAATTTAAAACTATTTGAATAGCTTTCCGTACCTACTTATCGAAAATTATACTGCTCCCATTAACAAAAAAAAAAACAAAGCAATCACTTCTCTTTCAAACAGGCAAAGTTTAAAGCCAGAAATAATTATGTATTTTACTCGTACAAAAATAACTTGAATAATTTCTATTTTAAATTTTATTAAATAACTGTCGTGAAATAATTAAAAAACATAATTGTTCATAACATAGGTACTCGTACAATGTCGGGTTACTATTTTTCCGACATGAACCAGGAGTAGTGAATAATAAATAATGAATAATGAAAAGTGAATAATGAACATTGAATATTGATAATGAATTATGAATTCTGAATTATGAATTGTGAATTATGAATTATTAATTATGAATTATGAATTATGAATTATGAATTATGAATTATGAATTATGAATTATGAATTATGAATTATGAATTATGAATTATGAATTATGAATTATGAATTATGAATTATGAATTATGAATTATGAATTATGAATTATGAATTATGAATTATGAATTATGAATTATGAATTATGAATTATAAATTATGAATTCTGAATTCTGAATTCTGAATTGTGAATTATGAATTATGAATTATGAATAATGAATAATGAATAATGATTAATGAATAATGAATTATGAATTATAAATTATGAATTATGAATTATGAATTATGAATTATGAATTATGAATTATGAATTATGAATTATGAATTATGAATTATGAATTATGAATTATGAATTATGAATTATGAATTATGAATTATGAATTATGAATTATGAATTATGAATTATGAATTATGAATTATGAATTATGAATTATGAATTATGAATTATGAATTATGAATTATAAATTATGAATTATGAATTATGAATTATGAATTATGAATTATGAATTATGAATTATGAATTATGAATTATGAATTATGAATTATGAATTATGAATTATGAATTATGAATTATGAATTATGAATTATGAATTATGAATTATGAATTATGAATTATGAATTATGAATTATGAATTATGAATTATGAATTACGAATTATTAATTATGAATATCAATAATGAATAATGAGTAGTGTATTTAAGAAACTGATATTATACCACAGGTTCCAGGCATTAGGTTTGATCAATATATTTTTAACGTATTTAACGATTTAAATACGCAAAATTTAATCACCGGGGATGGAGTTGACATGGTGTTTTAATTTATTGTTCAATCTACAACATCTTTGTTGCAGATATGATAACAAAATGTTTTTTTTGCAGCATGAGATTTAATGCGGAATCACATATGTATTTAATAGTTGTGATTATGGTAAAAGTTAATGCCAAGATCCCAGGGCCGCTAGACATCGTCATTTTATCATAGCTGAATTTTTTTCTTAGGGTGCACCCTAATGTAGGTATGAAAAATGGATAATAAGAATATTGAAACCGGGTGCTTTTCAGAGGTATTAAGTGCTAAAGGTGCATTGATGTAAAATTACGTTATTTTATCAGAACAGATTTTTGTACACGGTTTGAGGAGAGTTATGAAAAACTGATTTGACACTAGCCAGACACCTATAGTGGGACATCTTTTTAAGGTGCCAACTAATCATGGAATTAATGTAATATCAAAGCTGAATTTTAAATTATATTCTTCGGGCAACTGTAACAATAGATATATTTTCCAAGCTGCCAGACTTTTTTGTAGACTGTAAAATTTACATGGAAATAGATTACTTAAAAAAATTTCAAACTAAACAAAAAAGTTATATGCAAATGAGTTAAAAAAAATGTGGTTTTCCACATTTTTTTGGAAACCTTTTTTTTTAGTTTAACTAACTAATCCGTTTCGATGGTGAATTTTATTGTCTACAAAAAAGTTTTGCAAAATTATGTCAAAATTTTGATTTGTTTTCGAGTAATTTACATGCAAAATAAAATCGAAAAAAAGAGTACTTTTGCACACCCCCATATGAAATGCACCCAACTTCAACTACCAATTTAATGGTTTTTAAAACAAAAACCCATAAACATCTATGTTCCTCATTACTCCGTTTTTAGAACATAATCAAGTGCTTACTTGCACAGTGTGACGGCACCTAACCTATAGACTATTATGGAATTTCCATTGAACGACGACTATTTACTGAGCAAAATTTTAATCGCTGGATCGGTACGTATTGAAATGTTTTAGTTACATTGTAGGTATTTAAGTAAGATGCTCTTCTCTTTTTAAGCTTCTTACTTATAAATTTGGTGTTTGTAAGATAATTATTCAAAAATAATCCACAAGTTAGTTACCTTTCTTTATATGTTCATATTACTTCTGTTTCAATTGAATCAAATATACATGTATACACAAACACACATGCATATACATATACATACATACATACATACCAAATGTATAGGTACTTTCATTCAAATTTATTGTAAAGCGGCTGGATCAAACGCACAAAATAAATATAAACTCATAGTAGAAGGTTTGAAATTTGATTTCTCTTCATCGCGTCAAATACGGTCACGTCTTCGTCATCAAATATTGATTTTTTCCATCCGCTCCGGCTTTAGTCTGCAAATTCATCGCAAAATGCAATAAGAGATTGAGACTGAGTTATCTTTTCGTTGATGGAAGCTGAAAAATATACTTCATGCTTGATTTTTTGTGACATGCGTACTATCAAAATGAGCATTGTTAGGTTTAACTGTAAATATATTTGTGAAGGTTATGGTAAAGGAATCTTGAGATTTGTTGTCAAATCAATAAAATCCATCAAGTCATATTTTAGGAAATGATGATCTCCACATAATCCAACTCTGCAATTGAATTGAAAGCTTCTGGCAAGTGCTAAAATATTTGACGAAAAAAACAATAACGGAATTTTATACAAACTATTGATAGCATGTATGTATGTTATTCGTGAAAGTAACACAGTGTTTTTCGAGCCTAAGCTAAGCGTGAAAATTATATTTAACTAAGCCCGGAGGATAAAATTATTGTTGAAAAAAGGCTTAAGTCCATTTTTTTTTAAATAAACTTATGATGACTACGTCTGCTAGATTTTCATTATAAATATCTGATGAAGTATAGCTCCCTCCACAAAGGACAAAATGTCACTTTTTCTACAAACTTTTATTTAAAGTTTCTGTTTGGCTCCAAAAATTAAATAAAACGATATTTTAAAAAAATGTGCCTATATCTGGCGACATGCCACAAAAGAATTAAAAAAAAAATCCGATATTCCTAATACTTAAATTGAATATAAAGGATGCTTGATGGTCACGCTTTTGAAAATTATTTTATTTTCAAACTAATATTTTAAAAATCTTAAAATGTCTGAATAAAAAGTAAAAAAACCGTTGCCAATTATCATGTGCGGTTCTCCTATACAAATTTTTCAAAAAAATAAGTTCGAAATTTTGGCTCCAACGTGGAAGATCCTTTTGGGTTTTGACTCATATTAGACTGTATTGGAAAAAAATAAATCAATGATGATACATTGTGCTAGACAAAAAAAAATTATTTTGTTAAATGATTTTCGATTGAACTAAGCGTATTTTTACAAAAAAATCTTATAGATTTAAATTTTTCTCTTAACTAACCCAAGTGGGCTTAAGCCGATCTTCTCCAGCATCCTTTTTTTCACCGATTTCATATGATATCATGATATCATAAAAAAAAACGATTGTTTCGTTTCTACTTTTTTTTTTGGTGCTTTGCTAACTTAATATCAAGTTAGCAAAGCACCCTGTCGAAAATCAGTAAAAACTTCTTATACCTGATGTTTGATGGCTTAATAATTTGTCATTAATTAGTCTTTAGTTAGTTGTGGAAAAATCAATTTTATCATGCTATCTTTTGCATGTGTTTTTGGATTATTTGTTTGCTATGAGTGTCAAGTTAGCAAAGCAACTCTGACAGATCGAAAAATGGGTAGGTGGATAATTTGCTGTTAATTAGTCGTTAGTTAGCTGTGACAATTTTGATTTTGTTGTTCAATGTTTTCTATATTTTTTCCAAAAAGGGGTAAAATCTTCTAGAAATATCATTTTACTACTTAATAATTTTCCTTTAATTACTCGTTAATTAGTTGTGACAAAATACACTTTCTCGTGCGATGGTTTCTTTCTTTTTTTAGCACCAAAAATAACGGTACTTGCCCTACAACCGTAAATGAAAAGCTTATTTATCTCAAAAACGGCTTTAACGATTTTATTGAAAAAATCAGTGTATTACTGTAGGTAAGGTGTACATATTAACGGTACCTGCCAAAAAACGATTTTTTTAATTTTCGATTTTCTCATTAACGGTTCAAACGATTTCAAGTAAAAAGTATGGTTCTTGTTGTGAGTTCATAAAAAAATTATTTAGATTCAGCTCTAGAAATAATAAATACAAAGAATCTGTTAATATAAAAAACAATAACAATATAAATTGTGTAGCGTGGGCAATTCAAAGTCGGCAAGTTTAAATATTAAGTGATTGTAGTCATAAGAAGCTAAATGTAAAATTTAAAAAAAAAAACTTTATAAAATTTACTACTAATACTACGATTTCAATCAAAATTTTTATGTAAAAGCTCCTTTGAAATTTTATTATTATTGAATATCAAAATTTTGAAAAAAATCAATTTTGGATTTTAAACAAAAATATTTTTTTTTTTTTTTTGAAAAATAAATATTTTTAAAATGAGTTGATGAATTTTTTTGAAACTAAGCTAAAAATGTATTTTAATATATACTCTAAATTGACATACCAAAACTTTTTTTTAAAAATGTTACTAAAATTATATATAAAAATTAAAAATTAACTGTCAAATTTTTTCAAGTAATCAAATGGCATACTTGTTTTTGGGCTCTAAGTTTTTTAACTAGTTGTTTATACAATTTAAAGAACGATTTAAATGCTTTTTTATATTTTTATTTTTTTATAATTGCTTTCATATTTTAAACATTTTTAATTCCAAGCAACCTGAACATAAGAGCAAGTACGTGCGATCCAGTCGTGCATTTTATTTTGTTAGAATTCAAAGAAAACAATAAATTATTTATGTTTTGAAGTTATGCGTTGTTGAAATTTAAAGTAAAACAGTAAATAATTTATTTTTTAAAGTTATGTGTTAAGGGACACTCGCTATGACGTCACATGCGAGCAAATATGGCAATCCTTTATCTCATTTACAACATACCTCTGTATTTTTATACTATGCGTTTCATGTGAACATTTCACCCGATTTTTAGAAAAATCGTACTGGAAAAATCGAGTCAATGAAGACAAATTCAAATAAGAATTGTACTTTACTATCTGATGAGTGATGAAAGTGGAAACACGCTGCGAAATGTGAGATATATCAACGGACAAGGTATTTGAAGTGTGTTTTTTCACTGGAAGATTCGAAATACCTAACAAATTACTAGGACTGTGCTAACTTTCTGTAACTCTCGCATGGAATACTTGAATCAAAACAAATATGACGTGAACTGGAATAAAAATTTCTCACATCCTCAACTAGATATTCTCCACTTGAAACTTTTCGGAATAAAATTTCTGTGGGAGAAATATATTTATATAGAAAAATATAAGTAAAACTGCGGGAACCTGGAAAAATGTGAGTTAAACTGTTTCTGTAAGAAAAAAGTTGAAATTATTTCTCGATCTTCCTGCTAAAGTTACTCGACAAATAAAACACAGATGTAATTAAAGTGATTAAAAGTAGAGAAATAGTAAGTAAATTATTTCCCTTTTCGTGAAGCTTTTAACTGTAAATTAAATACCTATCGTGGGCCTAGGGTGTTTTTTTTGTTTTTAATTTCTTAAAAAATAATTTTTATTTGTAATTTATAAGAAGAACCAAAAAAAACACTTTAAATCATTTTACATGCATATTTATTATCCATGTGCATTGATTGATATATTTTCAATAAATGCTTTGAAACCCTCAAAAAAACCAAATCTATACACTAAACGTAAACACTTTTCTATATCTCCAACGTTTTCATAATTTTTTTATTTCAAATTTAGCTCTGCAAAATCTAATTTTAATATTTATCTGTTGCCGTCAAGACATTAATAGTCAGTTCGCATTTCGATCATTGGCCGAAGCTAGTAGGGTAGACTGTTAAACAGTGAACCAGTGAAGTTCTAGAAATAACCGCGTTTATTAATTAAGTAAAATAGGTCCTTTAATTTTTGTATAGAAATGTTTTTTCCAAAAAGACACTATGTCCAACAGTGAACCCCAACTTCAAAAAATACATTGTGGACCATGGTGTAACCAACGAAATGTTAACTTTAGTGTAGGTTAGCTTAGATTTCCACTTAGTAAGAAACAAAGACATCTAGAGTCGAATACAGTTCTTTTTCATGACTTTTTATTGTTTATTTTTTATATTTTCATAAAAATAATAAAAAGAAATTTTAATTATAGATTTGTATTTAATTTGATTAGAATAATCCTTTATTTTTAACATAAATTGATCATTTTTGTCTACTCATTGCGATAAGTAAATATCAATAAGGAAATGGTTCACTGTGCGACACGCAGTGGTTCACTGTCACAGTACACATATTGATATGTGTACTGTGGTTTACTGTTGCCACTGTTATACAGTTAACCAGTTGAATTTTAATTTACTATTTTCCATGGCTTTTTTAAAGATGTTTCTTTTTTAATATAAAGTTAATAAACCAAGTATTAAGCCCTTGTAATCCCTAGAGTTTTCAAAATTGTTTTCAAAAGCTTCCGACTTTTGCCACAGAATCTTTCATTAGCTCTTTTCTATTTCCGTTTATATGCGACTAAAAAATTAACGAGCCGAGATTTTGCAAATTAGAACATTTTTATTGTAGAATCGGGTTACATAGTTGGACTGTAAGGACTGTTTGTCAACATTCACTGGTAAACTTACCTTTTACTTTTTTAAGTTAAGCCTAGTTTACAGTTCCCGTGCGCAAAAAAAAAATCTATGCAAATATTCTCGCAAGTCAAAAATAATTGAAGTGAAATGAAATATCCGCTTACACTTCCAAAAAAATTATATATTCACTTCAAGGCATTAAGTAAATAAACAAATTTGGTGGCACAACAGCTCGTGGAGAACCAGGGCCTAGTGACTTACAACTCTCAAGCATTCCTGTGTGCGTGATATTGGCAGGAATGGAGCGGGGACCTACAATTGTTTGCTGAGTCCGAACGGCGAGATGAGAAGCACTTATTCATGACAGGTATACTCTTGGAGGATTTGTCAGAACCTCGCAAGACGGAGAGGCAGTACCTCGGGAAAACATTTCTGTTTTAAGTGGCAGCGGCTGGGAATCGAACCCAGACCTTCGCAATGACAGTCGAACGCACCAACCATCATGTCACGAGGTACTACTATTTCAAGGCATTATTTGCATGCAAATGGTTTTTGCATCCAAAAATAATTATTTTCCATTTTAAGGCATACAGTTTATCAATGAGGACATTCAATGATTCAGATATCTGGCTGTCAAAAAAAAATTCTGAAAATTCGGATGACTTTTGCTTAAGTTTTGGTAACGTTTTTTCTGAATTTTCAGATGAGAATTTCTATTCTGAAAATTCAGATAAAAGAAATAAGCGAATGAGAATTGAACTTTACTGTTTGTCTGATGAGTGTGAAATATAGAACAAACGTGGGAGCATCGAACGAACTACGCTGTGAAATTTAATCACGTTAACTTCCGTTTTATTAATTAACTTGCACATAACTTCATCTTTAGAAGTGTGTGTTGAAGTGTTAAGAATCACCCACATGAATTTTCAATTCGCAAATAATATAAAAGTTATAATTTAACTATTTTCGATGTAAAAACCAAAAGTAAGTGCAATATTTTTACATATCTAAGACAGCTGACTTTCGACTGAAAATTCTAAATTTTTTTTTACTTTCAACGAAATAAATTTCTGAATTTTCATATCCAAATTCTCAGATTTTAAGATGAATGGGGCCAATTGATTTTCATATCTGAATTTTCAGATTTTCTGGTGAATGTGGCCAATATCGGAACGTAACCACTTTGGGAGTGATGCAAAAGTCGATACCGTTGTACTTTTTTCGATACACTCGACTTTGCTAAAGTACATAAATACACTTTTATAAAATTCGATACACTTTAGCATTCGACGAAAAAGACTTAAAGTAAATTATTTTAAAAGAAAATGTATGACCTTCAAATGTATGTACCAATATACCTTGGAACCGAGACTGAATTTTGTATACAAACAGTCAAAATAAATTAAGCAGATAGTTTATTCGAGAAGATTTAAGTAAAAGGATTGATTGAATGGAAGAGTATGAAAACACCCAATTAAAATCTTGCAGTTGGAATCCCTCAACACAAAATACTACTTTTCATAATCTCGTAATTACAAAATCCCGGTTTTAACAATCCCGCGCAATTGGTATTTGTATCCATTTGTTGCAATGCAATAAATTTTTTTATTTTAGTACAAATTCGATACACTTTATTTTTAACTTTCGATACAATGCTGAAACATGATTTTTCATCCCTGTTTCGAGTTACGTTAGCCTAACGTTTACTTTACGCTGAAGTCTGACACTTCGCGAATCAGCTGTCGTGAAAGGTTTTGTTGATAATTTTTGATTTTTAAATTATTTTATTTTTATTAAACTTAACTAGTCTAAAATGTTTGTAGCATCTCTTCGTTTAGCCACAATTAACAAAAAGCTAATAATCTCCATTGCTCATTTACATTTCAACACATTGATAAACCAAAATCCCGCCATTTATATTTCAACAGAATCACACAGAGCATTTCCTTTGTCAGCGAAATGTCCACATTTAAGATCCTATTCCCAATTACCAAATCAAAAGGAGTGTTGGAACTGCAAGGCAAAAACAAAGAGATTGAATCATTTCATATGTGATGAATGTGGAAAATTACAGGACATAACCAAAGAGCATGTAAGTTATGTATGTAGTTCCAATAAGATTATAATGAAGCTAAATATGTTTTTTTATAGGACTTCTTTGAACTTCTGTCGTTACCTCGTGATTTCGATGTTCCTTCAACGATATTGACGAACAAATTTCGTCAGCTCCAAACCTTGGTGCATCCTGACAAGTTTGGAAATAAGTAATCTTTTTCAATTTCTTGAATTGAATCTCATAATGAAGGAGAATTTTTTCTAAAATTAGATCGGAACGAGAACAAGCAAACTCTGCAGAATGGAGTGCCCTAATAAACAAGGCATACAAAACTCTTTCACAACCACTTGTCCGAGGACAATATCTGTTAAAACTACAAGGTGAACAAATGCCCAAAGACAATAGCACATTAAATAAAGAGTTCTTGATGGAAATGATGGAAAGGAACGAACAGGTCGACGATGCTGAGACAAAAGAAGATCTTCATTTAATGAATACTAATATTCAAGTAGAAATCAATGCAGAAATTGACCAACTTAAAGAATTGTTTAGGTCAAAAGATTTAAATGGTGCAAAATCGGTACTTGTTAAAATTAAGTATTTATTAAGTATTCAAGGTAGTATTCAAGCGAAGCTAGAAAAACTAAATAGATGAGATGAAAAGGAGAGTTCTACTAACATCTCATGATGTGATAAAAATAAAGTTATATAAGTGATTGCAATTAAGTATTTTTAATTGTTTTATTGGATTACGGAACTATTGAAGCCGAGAGGTCACGAGTGGCGATTTGTTTTACTTCAGTGGGCTTTGTCGAAGGTCAAACGAAGAGCATTTGAAAACTCAAAGGTTTTGATAAATTTGAAAATTTATTAATTTGTCTAGAGGTAGAGGAGAGTAATAATATCACCGAAAATGCTTTGAGCAGGGCTGCCATAACGGGCTCTTTATCGCCAATTTGGCTACTCGAAGTCTTCACTCGCTCCTTCAAACTGTGATTTGCGATAAATCGCAATTTGGGCATTTCTAGGAATTGAGACATTATTATCCATTCACCCGGATGAGAACTTTAAAGGCTCTTCCAAACCAAAGCGAATGCGGAGCGACGACGATTTTTTGTTCTTGTTTAGCGTTGTGCATTTGTCATAATATGTAGAATTCGCTGCAATAGCTCGGCATTCGCGTTGGTTTGGGAGAGCCTTAATTGCCTAAAAAGAGCAATTTTGGTGAATTTTTTTAAGAAAACTCTTTCCTTTACTGGCTCTTAAGTAGGTATAAGAAAATGATGTTTCTATGTACTATCAACTAAGTACTAAAGCAAACGACAATCTGTGTCTGTGTGTGTCAATTATAACTTGCTATCGATAATTTGTATGGAACCCTCAATTTTTAATTAATTTATAACATGGTTATTCTAATCTTATATTAAAAAATAAAGTTTTCTAGAGTTAAATGTTAATTAAAATATATTTTCTTGAATTGTCAAATGGACAATAATGATATTTGGACTCGAGTTTCGATGGCTGGACGTACTTGTTTTTATAATTTTGGAAATTTACTTTAACAAAATCATACAGTGTATGTGATGTATGATCTGAAAAATAGGCCCCTAGTCAAACAAACGAACTTATAGCCCTATTAATCACAACTTGTGAGAGTCACAAAATCGTTGAAGTAACAAATCATTGAATTATATCTTTCAAAGCGGACATTATGTGCTCTGTGCGAAAGAGAACAAAATGTATATGTTCTTTTATTTCTCAAGCAAAAGAATAGGACAGGAATTTTATACGACTGCCAAATTTGTGTGCTGAAAATGATTTTCATATTTCGCTTCCACACTTGTATCCAAACAATTTAGTCTCACCATAACCTCAAACCCCCAAGTGGGATAGAAAGTGTGATGGATTTAGAACCGCTCCTAAATATTTTCGTGTATTAACATATGTCAAATCGTGTAGGATGCGCTGTCAAGTTGTGTGTGATGAAATTTCATATTTTGCTTCCTCACTATTATACGTGATTTTCTTCACATTTTTTTGGCATATGTTAATACTCAATGGGATAGTGTGGAATAGCTATTAGGGGGGGAATACCAAAATTTTATGGTATCACAACAATCCTCACAAGGAGTAGTCACAAGAGCTTGTGACTTGTGACTCCTCACAAGGGGGAGAATCAGGCTGCAAAACAAAGAAAACGAAAATATCACGTAGCTTTTGTCCCAACATTATGCAACATTTCTTGGAGTTTATTGCCCTGATCGTTTATAAAACGACAGCACTGTTCTCGACTCATTTCCTAGCCATTCCACAATCCACAATTGAAACGGCCAAAAAAGTTCCCCAATTCCCTTCGTGGCATCTCTATAATCTGACATTTGTGTTGTGGCTAATTTTTAATCTTTTCCGCATATTGGAAGTTTTTAATTAAAAATTATTTATTTCAAGGAAAAAAAGACACTGAATTATACTTAATATGTCATCATTAAGTAGTGAAATACAACGCCTACAAAAATTAGTAAGTATTCATTATTAATTTTTGAAAAAAGCCAAATGTAAACACGTGTGAAGCGGTCTTTGTAGGAAAAGATGACCTCGCAGCTGCGTGAACAAATGAATAAAATCAGTACTGGAGAATTTCTAGAGGAAACCAGTGATGAAGAATTCAATAAGCTGCAAGTAGAAAACATGAAGCTCAAACATCGATTGGCTGTTCTCGAAAATGTATGTTGGAAACTTTTATCAGTTGCCGTGAAGAGCATGTTTTACCATTTGTTTTGTTTTTTTTTTTACAGGCCGTCATAGCAGAGAAGAAGCAATGCACTGGTGTCCAGGAAATGGTTTCCATTCATGAACATTTGACGGATTTATTTACACTAGCAATTAGAAAAGCGTTTCCCGGCCTAACTGGAGATGCCGCAACGGCTGTGATAAGTGTATCGGCTAAGCAGGGTGACTACCAATGTAACAGTGCAATGTCTATTGCAAACGCTTTAAAAGCAGTCGGGCAAGCGAAACCACCAAGAGAAATCGGTGCTGCAATTGTAGCAAACTTGGAACCATCACATGTTATAGCTAAGGTTGATGTTGCTGGACCTGGATTCATAAATATTTTTTTGGATAAGTGAGTTTTTTGTGAGTTTCGAAGACTTGCTCCTTAGTAGATTTTTGTAGTTGTATTGGTGACTGGTTTTTGTATTGATTATGTGTTCAAAGAAGAAAAGTTACAAATTTTGTTTTATTTTTTGCTCTTAGACGACTCTATGTGGGAAGGACATTCTATTAATTTAGATTTTTCTAAAGTTTTTGTTTGTTTTTAAATCTCCAAAAACAGCTGATGGATTGAAAATATGTCGAGCACTAGCTATGTGTTTTATTTTAAAGACTTTTTATAAATACATCCAGTAATTTACATGCATACATTTATGTTATTTTGAACTATTATTTCAGAAAATATGCAGTTAACGCAATTCAGGATATGCTTAAAAACGGAGTCCACCCACCGCAATGCATTAAAAAGCGTGTGTTAATTGATTTTTCATCGCCCAATATTGCAAAACAGATGCACGTAGGACATTTACGGTCGACAATTATTGGCGAATCAATTGCTCGTCTTTTGGAGTTTATTGGACATGATGTTGTTCGTCACAATCATCTCGGTGATTGGGGTACCCAGTTTGGAATGTTAATTGCTCACTTGGAGGACAGTTTTCCTAGCTTTCACACTGAAAGTCCACCAATTCATGATCTTCAGGCTTTCTACAAGGAATCGAAAAAAAGGTTTGTAATCTACATGTTTTATACATTTTTAAACCGTTTTTATAGCTTTTATATGTTTATGTTAGGTTTGACGAAGAAGAAGAATTCAAAAAGCGAGCATATAGTTGTGTAGTGAAACTGCAAAGTGGAGATCCTCTGTCAGTCAGAGCATGGACATTGATATGTGATGTTTCTCGCAAAGAGTTTCAAAGTATATATGACCGTCTGGATGTGACACTTGAAGAAAGGGGTGAATCCTTTTATCAATCGAGAATGATCGATGTGATCAAACTTCTGGAAGACAAAGGATTCCTTGAAGAGGACGAGGGTCGAAAGATTATGTGGTCAGATGAATCGAAGACAGGCGTTCCACTAACAGTGGTAAAGACAGATGGTGGATTTACGTATGACACATCTGATATGGCTGCAATTCGGTACCGATTCGAAGAGATAAAAGCTGATTGGGCTATTTATGTTGTCGATGCAGGCCAAAACACTCATCTCACCACAATTTTTGCATGTGCCGATCGTGCGAAAATAATTGATTTGAAAAAGCACCGAGTGGACCACGTTATGTTTGGTGTCGTCCTTGGTGAAGACGGTAAAAAGTTTAAAACACGATCTGGTGAGACAGTGAAATTATCTGATCTCCTAGACGAAGGACTGCGAAGAGCTTTGGACAAACTGAAAGAAAAGGAACGCGACAAAGTACTTACACCAGAAGAATTAAAATTAGCACAAGAATCGGTCGCTTATGGTTGCATTAAGTATGCAGACCTATGCCACAATCGGACCAATGCCTACGTGTTCTCTTTTGACAAAATGTTGGAAGATCGAGGAAATACTGCGGTTTATCTTCTTTATGCCTTCACTCGCATTTGCTCAATTTCACGTAATTGTGGTGTAGACTTTTCTGATCTGCAAGAAGTTTTGAAAACAGAATCAATATCAGTAGAGCATGAAAAGGAATGGAAACTGGCAAAGGTTCTGCTCAAGTTTCCAGATGTCATCCTTAAAATAACGAAAGATCTGCTCCTACATACTTTGTGCGAGTATTGTTATGAAGTTTGTACCACGTTCTCAGAGTTCTATGACAAATGCTACTGCATAGAGAAGAATAAGGAAGGAAGCATTGTTAAAGTCCACAAAAGCAGGATTCTATTGTGTGAAGCTACTGCTTCAGTATTGCGTAAATGTTTCTATATTTTGGGCTTGAAACCAGTTCAAAAAATTTAGTTATTATGTCGTCAACGAAGCATTTTACATTTTGTATTTGATTTGTACTTTTTAGAATCCCAATAAAAGATCTTTTTCTTTATCAAGTCAATATATACAAAGCTGTGTTCTTAACATCCCGGGTTCTCCAGACTGAGCCATGATCAGGGTGGTCCTAATTACTTCACATTTGGTGCTCAAAAGAGTAACAAATTCGAGAGACATTGATTCCAATGACTTTGAAAATTAATAAAAAATATTATTTCAAATGTGTGCAAATTGATGTTGGTATACAAAAAAATAAGTAGGATTGAATCCTTTCAAAAATTCCAGATTCATCGCGTTGGGACGCGTGGGGGTACAGTTTTTCATTTAAAAAAAATATAACGCTTATTCCTAATCAAATTTAACGCCTCTGAACCTAAGCAAATCAGAAACATTTATAAATTCCTCTTTCAAATAAATAGCCATACTTTCCACTTCGTCCTCCATAATAAATTCATCATAAGAATAATAAGAAAGAAGAATAAGAATATTAAAAGAGCTTAATCCCAAATGAGTTGAAGCCTTATTTATTAGATTTTTTAGATGGTTGACTAGTTAGAAAGTTTTTTAAAAGTCCTTAATAGTTGGAAGTATGCCTTATTTCATCAAATAAAATGTCAAGTTAAAGAAATCTAAGACAACCGATGCCGTTGTCCAAATTAGACGACCTTAGTACAACAGTAAAGAAAGTTTATCAATAACTTTTTGGAGTTGGGTGGCTGTCTAAAGTTATACAAAGGTAATAAATACGACCGTTATTGTTTACCTAATTGACTGACTTTGGCCATGTATATCGGTTCAAAGAAAGATTAATTAGAGCTTTAAACTGATGAGACTTTTAATGTGTGACTAGTGACTATTATTTAACAAAACTATCCTGTTTCCGAAGGTTAACTAAGACATGAATTGTGTCCACCTGGCTTGCTTTATTCGGTTCACTGTGGGGTGGTGAGAGATATAATAATTTGCCCAACGAGACAAAAATTTGCTGATTGTTGTTTGGATTGTGATTGCGATTTTGAACATCTGTATGCTCTGTAGAGTCGGGGTATTAGGACCACTGTTCGAACCTTGCTTCGATTGGAGCAAATTTGTATTTATTTTCGTTTGGGTTTTTGCATTGTATATATATTGTAAAGTTGTAAACTGCGTAAATCTGTCAAATATTCCATACAAATTGTGACAGAATTACAAAGCTTAAAACTTTATAACGTTTACGACGGCTTTACGCTGTTGATGAATATCCTTAATATTATTATTTGAGGAAAGTACGGATAACCTGGGCGCCGAAAATTGATAACGGATTTTTGTAGGGTGGTCAAAAACAAGCTTTTTTTACTAACGGAGGAAGGTCTATCTTAACCCGTTTAGGAGGTAGGGGCGATTTTCGAACAAAAAACAACTTAAATGGAAAAACAAATATTAAAAAACAAAGGCAATACTTAAAATGCAAAGCAGGAATGGTTTTAAAAGCCAGAAGTTTGTTCTTATATCCTACAATTAAATTCGTTATTTGTATCAACAGTTTTCCAAAAATTTGCAATCAAACTCAAAATTTTGATTAAAAAACACAAGCAAAAATTTTTGGATCAATTTTTCTCAAAATTGTGAAACTAAATTTTCTTTTTATGTCTTCCAGTTTTTGAGAAAAATTGATTCAAACATTTTTTTGCGTTTTTTTTTATCAAAATTTTGAGTTTGAATTCAAATTTCTTGAAAACTACTGACCCAAATTTCATTTCATTTATTTATTTAACAAAAGCCTTGAGATAAGATCTCATTTACGGCTTAAAAATATTCATTTTCATTTTGGAATTACAAAAAAAAACATACATATTTATATGTACTCGTTTGAATTAAAAATTATTTAAAAAAAAGAATATTACAAGACTAAGAACTTTTAAAATGATTTGTTTTAAAATTATAATTAAATAATTTAATTTAAATGTAGGATTAAAGAACAGATTTCTGACTTTTAAAACCGTTATTGCTTTGTATTTTAGGTATTGCTGTTGTTTTTTAATATTTGTTTTTCCATTTAAGCCGTTTTTTTTCGAATATCGCCCCTACCTCTTAAACGGGGCGAGATACACCCCCTCCCCTTCGATAGTAAAAATGCTTGTATTTGACCCATAGATAGACAAATAAAGATGGCAAACCTCAGCTGTCAATTTGACACCATTGGCCAATAGCAATCATCGATTTCCAATATTTATATTTCTCTTGTTTCGCACTTTTCCTCCTATTGTTTGCCAGCCCAAAAGCCAAGTTACAATAAGCCATCTGCCGTTTTCGTTGTTATGACACTCGTAATTTATGAGTTTAAATAATTTTTACCTACCATTATTGTGCGTAGTATTAGGCTAGGCACGCACATTTCAGTTTGTGTTTTGGCACAAACTGGACAATTGCCCGAAATCAGTTTTTCAGCTTGTGTCATGTGGAATAATATGTAACTGCGCGGACATTCAACCAAATAGTTGCGGATATTTAACCACATCGTTGAATTTTGTTCTTTCGTGCGTTATGTTCTCTGTGCGAAAGAGAACAAATTTATATTTTCTTTAATTTGCTGAGCAAAAGAAAAAGACAAAGGCGATAATATTTTTCGTTGAATGTATGAGATAGACAAACTGAATAAAGGTTCTCCCAAACCAACGCGAATGCGGAACGATTCGCAGCGAATCATTCACAATAGCTCAAAAATAGCTTAACGCGAATCCGCAGCGACGGCGAATTTTTGTTGTTGTTTAGCGTTGTGTATTTGTCATATTTTTTACTATTGTGAATGATTAGCTTCGAATCGCTCCGCATTCGCGTTGGTTTGGGAGAGCCTTTATAGTCCCCCAAGTTTCGCTTTCGGCAATTTTGTCAGGCTCCCGTAGTGAAACCAACAAATCTAAACACGGTCTAAGTTTAATACGATTTGAAATTTGAAAGTGACAACACTACAGCAGACAGCACAGGTACAGTTCGAACAAAGTTATTTATTTTTATCCAAAATGGCGTTTCAAAGTTGACAAATGGCGTAGACAAAAATTTTGTTGAGCGTCAATATTGTAAAAAAAATAGATAAATAAATAGAATTTGTACCTTTCTTTAAAATAAAAACCAAATTGAACAAGAGTGCTCAACCTGTTGTAAAAGTGATCGTTTGCTCAACATAAATTTCGTATTCATCCCGGCGCTGCTTTGCGCTCTTTTCGGGCAACTGTATTAAAATGTAAAAACTAAAAACAACACTACCTAGTTGAATATTGAATTAATACTTTCTGATGTCGATCGTCATTTTTATTCAATCATCTTAGATCTTACATCAGAGAAATTCCTTTTGTGCCTAAACTTGGAAAAAAAAATCTTCAATTACAAACTTTTCTTATCAGTGCATCCCTCTGCTGAATAAAAACTAGAGCAAGCAGCAAGAGTTGCGAAACAAAACATTTATTTGTATTAGAAGAGTAATTTTAAAAAATCCATTACTGGTAATTATTTTTTGTTCAAGGTAAAAAATAAAGTGCCCACTGCTAGCAAAAAAAAAAACAAATTAGGGTTACAAAAAAACAAAAAGAATAAATACATGCCTACCTAAATCTTATATTTTTCAAAATATATGTACGTCGCTTTTTAGAGTCGACGAGTAGTCTGTCTATACACTCCTGTGATATTCCGGATGGATGAGAAAAAGACGACTGCTGGTACAGGATTTTGCGATGAACTAATAAATGAATTCTTTTGCATTGGAAGTGAACATTTTGTATGTGTACAATATTGCTGAAGCAGTGAAGAAGTAAATCATTCGGCTGCTCTTCGGTTGGAATCGGACCCCACCAACAACAATAAAAAGTGATAGCTTAGCTAACTGCTGTTCGAAACAAATGCAAGAAAAACTGATATTTAAATAAAATAAGTGACAAAAATCGTATTAAAATGCAACCGAAGTCGTACAGTTGAGTTAAGTTCTCAGCTTTTTAGTGGAATTAGAAATCAAAGTAGCCGTCAGCGCCACCGCCGCTTTATATTTCTTTTATTTCCGATTCCAATACCAGAATAAAGAACAAAATAAAGAAAAATGGTTCGCGGTAAGTTTTTTTGCCATCAATTTTACTAGCCTAAAATTTATGTAATTTATATCGGTAAGGTTTTCGTTGTCTGTACCATAATTACTGTAACATACATAGTTTTCCTTCTTAAATCAACATTTTTCTACCAATTATAATTTTATATATGCAATTCTAATTTTCTTTTACATATATATGTATATAAATATAAATGTCGATGAAATGGAATCAATTTAGCGAGTTTTCTTGTAGTGGAAGCATGTGGCGGGAATAAATTCCCATAGCAAGCAGAACAGCAGTGGACTCTTTTAAACCAATTGTGAGATGCGCAATAAAAAAGAGAAGGCATTAGATTAAAAAATAAAAAAAACAATGCAAGAAAATGCATTATTGGAAAATATGGAGTAGGGTTCGGGCTCTAGAAACTGTATTTATAGTAGAGGCAAAACGTCGGAAAGAAAAATTAATGGGAGCGAAGTATTTTTTTCGTTTGGAGTCACTCCTTTTACTCCAAAGTTTCTATGATAGGAATGAAACTTCCAAAAAGTTATCGAAAAACGACAATAGATTTTTTTATTTTACATGAGCAATATGAGGTCACAAGTTGTCACAAATTCCTGCTTGTTAACTAAAAAAAGTGGATTAGAGAGAGCGTATATTCAATTTTCTTACAGAAGATCTGCATATTCCAATTTCTACTTTTATTTTCAAAATAGAAGAAAAAAGAAATTAAAAATAGTAACATAATTAATTATGCTGTCACGATTGTTATCAAAACAAGAATTTTAATGAATAATAATTTTACTTTTCCGAAAGTTGAAAGTACAGTAGACAGATTTTAAAACAGTAAATTTGTTTTAACAAAAAGTGTATAACATATATTGAAATCATTGCAAAGTGGGAACGCCGTTTATACCAGAGGTCAGGAATAAAACTCAAACCTTTTAAAAGATTCTTCGATAGCTCTCAATTGTTGCCACTTTCATTTTTTTTAAATAATATTTTTCGAAAAGGTTAAAATAAGCTAAAAACGTGGTTAAAAGTCCAAACGTAGTTTTCAGTGTGTTGGTCATTCATTGTGTTTTTCTTGCAATGAACTCGCCAAGCCACCGAGATCTGTGTCTTGGTTTTCTCGCTATAGTCTCGCTTAGGTCTCGTCGTGACATTTACCCCTGGCTTTTGGCATTTAGAATGGTTTTCCTCGCTATAGTCTCGCCAAAGTTCTTTTTCGAAAAATATTTTTCAAATAAGCAATAAATTGAAACGCTTTGAATTAGTGGGAACTTCTCACTACAGCTGGGTACCGTTGGGCCTGGTTCACACGGCAATGCAGCGCACGAGATTAATGCGAGATGACGTAGAAACATTTTGAATGGCAAAAACCACGTGTTAATGCCACGGCGAGACCGAAGCAAAAACAGCAAGAAAAGCTCCACGCAGATTTCCGTCAACACAATAAACTCGAAAGTGAAAATCACGTTTGGACGACCATACCGAGACTTCAGTACAAGGTGTACTGGGTACTTGACTGGTACTTGTAGATACTTGAACGTTTACAAGTCTGGTTAGCATGAATCTTTATATTTTGTAGGCTTTGCATTAAGAAATGCCGTTTATTATGCGTTTTAGTCATCGGTGCATATCTTCTTGTGGATTTTGAGTTATTTTGTACAATACAGAGAAAAACCATTTATGTTTAGCGAAAAAGGTTAGTTTCAAACTTCCCCAACACACAGAATATTCCCACACCAGTAGTGGTGAATCCCATTTTGTGACTTTGACAACTTGTGTCATTTACCCTAAATTAATAAACTAAGACCTTAGGTCTGGAAAATAATTATTTTTGGATAGAAAAAACATTTGCATGCAAATAATGCCTCGAGGTGAATATATTTTTTTTTTGTGAAAGCATAAACCGACCATCCAAAAATTATTTTACTTACCACATTTGTTTCTGTACTAAAAAAATGTCAGGCCATTGTTTTGCATTACATTCCCTGACAGCAATGGTTTGCTTTGACTGTAAATCATGCAAAAAATAATGTTCAATTTCACCTCAATAATTTTTGACATGCGAAAACGCTAATTTTAATTAAAGCCTATCTTAATATAAAGCCTAGCTTACAGTTTCCTTGCGCTAAAAATAATTCTATGCAAATATTCTTGCATGATTGTTTGATATAAAAAAAAAATATTGTTGTCATGGAATTTCATGCAAAACAATGGACCGGCAATTGTTTTGCCAAACAAGTGTGGTGAATAAGATATTTTATTTTTTGAAGGATCGGTTTACACTTCAAAAAAAAAAAAATATATTCACCTCAAGGCATTTTTTGCATGCAAATAGTTTTTGCAACCAAACATATTTTTTTTCCATTTAAGGCCTAAACAAAAATTTAGGGTAAATAAATGACTCAATGCGTGGCTTAGGCCAAGGCAAATATATTTTCCTTTGAGTATTTTTCTAATGATGCATAGAATATGTGGAAAATCGTTTTGAAAATTTTAATCTTTTTTCGCATGGTAACTCTAAAAACTATGCTCAATGCACAAACGTAATTTTAAAATCAAACAACAAAAAATTTCATTTGACGATTTTAACGTTTCATTTGTGCGTTGGGATGCGTGATTCTGATTTTGATTCTTCCTTTAAATCCAGAATCGTTTTTCTCTTCTTTTCAGAAGAAGAACTGTTATTTACTAACTAACGAACTAACGTTCTCAGAAATTCGGACGAACAAACGAAAACGCTCTAATGACGTGTTTTTCATCACAGGTCTTTATTTCAATGTCTGTTGGGAAAAGTGCATAGAAGAAACATTAAGATTGCACTTTTGAACAGTCGTTGTCACAAGTCAAACTCTGTGAAGTTAGTACTTAAGAAGATAGAGAGCAGCAAAAGCAGTTTCCAAAAATTAACATTATCAATAGTATTTGTAAACCCCATTTAACACTTGTCTAACTCCAAAATACAATTGAAAAACATTTTTCACCTCGTGGTTAACTTAGCCACTGAAATTTGTTGTCTTAATTTTTTTTAAAGCTGACTCGTTCAACATGTAAGGAAGGCTAATATTTCTAGTTTTCTAATTTTAAAGATTAAAAATTAATGAAAGCTAATAAATTGTGAATGTGTACGGTTACTCTTGGTGAAAAATATTTCGATTGCAAAAGATTGCAGTTCGTATTCTCTCGCTTGTGCTTTTCAATCATAAAATTGTAAAAATTATTAAGCTAATGAATTTTTTGGTTTTTTATTTTTTACTGGTCATTTAAGGCATTATGTCAAACTTTCACAACACATTCGCAAGTCTGTATTAGTAAAAATATCAAAAAATTACTTCGTCCACTGGCGATTGTTCACTTTTCTGCAAAAGCCAGTGCTTAGGCTCTTGTTAACTATTATTTTTTAATAACAGCCTCACACATGTTTTATTTTGATCAAATTTTTAATGGAGATAATTCAATTACTATGAACAGCACAATTAAAGTTCTGCAAAAAAGTTCAAGTTTCACTAGAATAGCTTGGTAGCCTTGTAGATGTACCTTTATTTTTATTAAATTTTGTTGTAAAGTTGGCTGTTGTTGACATTGGGCGCTTTCGGCTACGAATCTTTAGCGATACGGATTTGTTTGTGTTATTGTAATCCCTTGTTAAAAAACAGGTGACGCAAAAACAACTCACGGATCTGAAATTTTTTTTGGATTTTTGATACCCTATCGCTTGGTGGATGTGTAGGATAGCTTGAGATTTCTTTTGTGCCAACAGCTAGGTTTTTCCAAGTGACTACAACAACACAAACCTATCCAGATCGCTTTAATTAAATGAGCCAATGTCTGAAAACTAGTTCTGAGACATTAATTTTATTTGAAGCACATTCAATATTGTGCATACAACTGCTTGAAAACTAAACTGAACGAATATTCGATTGTGATAACGGATTTCTGTTTGAGTCTTGCACTCATTATATAAAGATCTTACTGCGAGAAAAAGAAGGCAGTGCTCATTTTCATAAATTAATCCCTAACAATTTCATATTCATATTACTTTTTTATTGTTCCTCTGTATTAACAGAAATTATGACTGATTATCTAATTAAATTTTAATACCTTTTATGATTAAAGGACGTCGGGCACGTCCCGCAACAAAAATTGAAGCTGCTATGCTTGCAAATGGCGCCCAAGTATCTAGATTTATTGATGATCCGCACTGTGCCAGTCCCAAACGAAAAGACTGCAAAATTGATACTTCCCCAGAGAAAAACCTAAAATCTGTCGTTACTACAATGAAACATGCTCCAATAGCACCCATATCACCGAGGTGTATTGCACGAGAAAAACGTACAGCAGCTGCTGCCGCTACAGTCTATATGCGTGAATGCATTGAAGCAGGGAACCACTCAAAGAACAGATCACAAAATCACATCAAAAACTATTTCAAATCCAACTCCAAAGGTGAACTCTACGACATTCCTGTGAACACCGAAGGCGCTGTAATGCAGCAAAATCACAACCTACAGCAAGATGACCATCAACTTATAGCCGCTCTGTCATTTGACTTGTCCGAGGAGGACACTTGTACTGAAATTTTTGGCAAATACGATGTGCAGAAGCCAAACACACCTCCACCACAAGTTAATAGCTACCATCATCGCTTGCGATCTTCGCCAGTAAATAACTCGCAGAATATTTTTCTGCAAGAGCCAGTGCTTAGTTTGAATGTTGACAAATCACCAAACCAGCCGTCATCAATAAAAATTAAAAAATCCTTGGAAGTAGAGCCTGTGTTTTCATCTCCACCAATGACTGCTTCTTCAATGTCTACTTCCACCTATCCAATCTGTCTGAATGGCCAGTTCAACAAAATTGTATCCTTAAATACGTCACCAAAGCGTGAAAACTCCCTCGAATCTACCGGATCTACATTTGCCTCTTCGAATAGCAATAGTTCAAACAGTAACTGTTATCTTTTAAACATAGACAGTAGCTCTTGTGACAGTGGTGTGGTTTTCATTGACAACAAGACCGAGATTAGCCCTAGTCGTCGACGGAAGCCTGCTACACCACACCGTATCGTTTGCCCATCGCCTATTAAGAGCTGTTGCGTTAGCAGGTCGGGAGTTGCAGTAATGCCAACGACAGGTTTGTCGCCTTCTAAGAAGAACTTAATTAGCACAACAATATCTTCTCTACCGCCATACCAAAACAATGCACAGAGGCGTCATCCTAAATCAAGAAGAAGGTGAGTTTCCTAAAACTTTAATAATGGCTTATTTGATTAATTTTGACTTGTGTCCCTTAAAGACTGAATCAACATGAGCATGAGAATAAATTCGTATTGCCTTCTGGAGAACCACAGATTAATGAAGACTCCTCAACAGTTGATGATGTGCAGTCACAACTTGAGCACAATTCTCACAACAAATCAATCCTAAACTCCGCTAAGAATCCTACTGCCGAACAAAACACTAATAACAATTATAAAGTACAAATATTAGCTATCATAATTTGGACAAATCTAATTTTTTCCAATTTTCAATTATAGAAGAAGCATAACGTTGCACCAACTAACTCAAAAATGAGGCTGCAGGCGGCTAGTGCTGGAAATCGGGAACTAACTGAGTTCTTCCCTGTACGCCGAAGTGTACGAAAGACAAAGACTGCCGTCAAAGAGGAAATGATGAGAAGCTTAGAAAAGGCCATATTAGAGGAACGTGCTGACGGCCTGAAGGTGGTTAGGACTCGATTATAATTTGACAAGCAGTCAAATAATAATAATAATATATACTTCCGTTCGTAGGTTGAAAATTTTGAGGGCAAAGGAAGGGGCATCTGTGCCGGTAGACCTTTCCAAAGGGGAGAATTCGTTGTGGAGTATATTGGCGACTTGATTGACATGGCGGAGGCAAATATGCGCGAGAGAAAATACGCCTTAGATGAAAACGCTGGTTGTTATATGTACTACTTTAAGCATAAAAATCAACAATATTGGTGAGAAATTTGTTTCTGTTTGTTAGATTCTTATTTTAAACCTATTTTTATTAATTAACGTTTTATAAAGCATTGATGCAACAGCTGAATCGGGTAAACTCGGACGCCTGGTTAACCATTCACGCAATGGCAACCTCATTACAAAAGTAGTTGTCGTAAAAAATCGACCCCATCTTGTACTTATTGCCAAGGATGATATTGAGCCTGATGAAGAGTTAACCTATGACTATGGAGATCGGTCAAAAGAAGCACTTTTACACCATCCATGGTTGGCTTTTTAGTTGGTTCAGTAGCATGTTGGACTGACAAAAACACATAAATATTTAACCTAGCCTAAGAGATTTTTTTTAAATAAGCAAAGCTTAGAATTTCTGTTTTAAAGATTCGCTTCAACACATTAATTCATTATAGACATTCACACTAAAAAAAAACATGAAAATCGATTCAGTAGCTTTTTTATTAGTTTGTAGTTAGATTAAAAATAAATATAAATATTAACCATTTTTGACATCGTTCGCACATTAAATTCTTATAACATACATATAAAAATGAGCGTAGTTCAAAAACGTTTTTCAGTAATAAGGTGAGATCATGTTAAAAGGTGAAAGATTATCGTATTAAAAAAAAAAAACTTAAGTGGTTTCTTGAAACAAACAAACAGATAGGCAGTGATGAATTTCATACATCATCTTTATAAGGTTTAGTCTAAGATGGATATGGCAGAGCCCCACCTTTATTACAACAAGTGTTGTTTTGAATTTTCTGTATTTTGCTTGTGTTGAGTTTCATAAATCTCAACGAAACATCACCTTTCCTTAGTTTAGTGGGCACTACAGATCGGGGTGATATTGAGCTTTGCTAGCCAGTCCAAAGTTTGTCAATGCAATATTTAAGCTTTAAGTGTATAGTGGTATCTTCGGTTTGCTATTGGTTAGTAATCTCATCCATTTAAAAAATTGCTCTTTAAAACAAAATTGCAATCCAAAGTCACTGATTTTAGATCGAACTGCATTGAATGTAAGTGTTTTTCTGTGCCTTATATACCTGAGACAAAAACTCTTAGAGATGACGTATGAAATATTAGCTCTCGAGCTTGTAGCTGTATTCGCTTTTTTTTTAAATTGTAAATATAAAAACACTATAAAATACATACATTTATTGAGTAGCTACACATATAATATTGTTTAAATGCTAAAAAGATACAAATGCTAATATTTATCACGAAAGTCTGAACTTATTTTTGTTAATTAAACAAAAAATAAAATTTCAGATATCACATAAGGTTAAATGGTGGAAACTTTTAAATTTTCGGGATAGGATTTTGTGTAGGACTTGTTTTTCTTTGTTCAAGTATAAGTATAGGTTCCTTGCTTTGGTGATTTAATAAACTTTTTTATCTAGCGAGTGTTCACTTATGAACAGTAAAACAGGTACAATCACAATCACTGTCGTAAGACATTCTTTTTTATATTTTTTACAGAGACTAAATTCAGACACGAATCGCTGAAGAAATGATGCACAATCACTTCCGTCAAACTATAGTGTAAATTCACAAACGCATCGTTTGAGAGATACACAGAATCATTTCCGCCAAACATTTATAAATGCATCAGACCCGCAGCATTTTTTGCGTAATGTGTTCATTATTGCAAACTTGCATCAAGTGATGCGCAAACTTCACAAATAAGAATCAAGAAAATTCTTGATGCAATTGTATAATTTTTTGCCACATTGGATGCATATGTTTGTATAAATGTAATACATTTTCTGTTTTCGAATCATTTTATTCTATTGAATTGTTTGAATAAATAATATCAATACCTTACAACTTTGCTGCAGCCAGGTCAATCCTAAGTCGGCAATAGTAATTAAAAAGAAAATCTCAATAAAGTACACTATTACTTCGAAACGCAATATGAAGTTGAGCTAATTTAAGCTTTTAACTTGAACTTCTGAACTAGGATTAAATGATGTGCAAACTACAAGCAAACCAGAATCAAGAAAATTCTTGGTGCGTTGCCTTAGCAATCGCATCTTCATCCCAAAAAAACAGTATTTCAAAACTATTTGACGTTATGAACTTAGCGGGCCGTATTGAGTGAGTTAAGGGTGTGTCCATATTTTTACCAAACTTGTGATTTGCAAAGCTGCAATCTTTGATGTCTGTATACGGATTGCATTTTTCTATTTATTCCGGATAATGAAATGACAAGACTAGGAGCAAATAAAAAAACTAGATAATTATCCGGTGGGATGAATAACAAACAAAGAATACTCTGTCCAACAAAACTTGGCCGTATAGGAAAGATAGGATGTTTGTCTCTGTGAGTTTGATTGTAATGGATTTCATAAACCTATATTTTTTTAAGCTGTCACCGAAGTTTGTGTGAAGCTTTCACATTTTAAAACTCATCTAAATGTCTTCAAAACCCAAAAGCTGTTTGACAAAAGCCCCTGCCATTTGCTTTCAATTGTTAATGGTACCCATGACAAGAATGCCATTTCCATCATAATGGTTTATAACCGACGCGACAACATAAAAACGATTTTTCACTGGGGGAAAGGAAGTTATTGTTGCGACGTGTTTCCCTTGTTTTGGAGTATTGGTGGTTAATGCGTTTTCTTGAATATTTTCATTTTCTGTATAATCAAACGCAAAACAATCAGAACTTTTAACTTGTAAAAATACGTGTAAATCTATGCTAAAAATGCAATATTCGATTTTTGGCCTTAAGGAACTCAATGTAAACATGGTTTGAGTGACTGTTCTTTTAACAACTAAAAAGGTCGAAACAATTATTAGATTTGAATTTCATTCCAAAGATAACAAAAACAAAAATAATACATTTTTTCATTGTGTTTTTCGTTCTATTTTTCAAATTATTAAGAAAACCACTTAAATTCAAAATGTTTCTACATATTCGATATGAATGCAATTGTAAAACACGTCAGTAATGCAACAAATAATGTTTGTACGAAAAGCTCAGAATCAATTTCTGAGTTTTGATGTTCTTCTTAATAATATTGAACCTTATTTTAAATTATCTATGTTTTAAATTAACGATATACATTTCATGGCATGACCGAATATGTTCAATGACTTATTTTCTAAATTCACTTTTAGACTTTTGTGATAAACGCAGTAACTTTTTCTCTAAACTTAAAGTTAAAAATATAAAGCGAAATTATTGGAAATGTTAATAAGTTTTTTATAGTTAAGCAAACGTTCATGAAATATTTTTGACATTAAACTATTTGATTGAAATAAATTGAAATGTGAGATCCCCACCAATACAATTATTTATTATATTCTCTTAAATAATTTGTCTTCTTAATTTATTCTAGTTAATCTAATGTAAGTTCTTTTTTTCACTTTTTCTATTCTATCTATCATTTCAAAATTATCTCACATAATTCTTTTTTGTTTTTAGAACACTTATTCAAATTAAGCACACTATATACACATTTTGTTAATTTATATATTTAAAAAAATATTGTTAAAAAATCGAAAAACTATTAAATAATTAAGTGAAAAAAAAAATCAACAGTTAAGTATAATCAAATAATGGCTTGAAAATATCAGATATTAGTTGTACGGAAAAAAAGGAAATATAATATAATATATGCATATGAATATATTATACATATAACATCATATAATTTTATTAAATACGTTAGATAAAGGAAAACAAAAGAAAGTTCACGAAATGTTAATTGAATTAGGATATAGAAAATGATAATATTAAACAGACAAAATATGTTAATTAAATTTATTTTGCAACAAAACCAAATTTGGCTTGATTATTATTAACAAATAAAGACATTTTAAAGAAATTTTAATATATTTTTACTTGCGATATACTTGCTTAAGTACTTAAGGGTAGGTTTTGGATTTATAAACGACGATATATGTATAAGAACACGAAAATAGGGTGCCGCAATTCTGGCTGTCTGTCACTTCCACAAATAATCTAAACCGCTGAAGTTTTTTTTCTTCAAAATTGAGACTTAAGGTTATCCCCTAGAGGGGATTTTTTTTTTAGCGGGAGACTGACCCGGCAAATTTAAAACATTCACAAAAATGTCTCCCAAAGACGATTTCACAAAGCGAAAAGTAGGCTTAAGATTACTGTGGTGCATAAAACGCCAAATCAAATTAATTGAAAAAGTAAGACATTACCTTTAAAAAAAAATCCTCAGCCTTTAGTTTAATCCTTGCTAAGCAGATTGCCCCAAAATGCAGATGATTTTTTTTTCTGGTGCAGATTCAAAGGGATTTGTGCAAGTGTTAAAAGTATGTTTTCTGTGTTGGTGTATCTACTTTGTAAATGTTGCGTTTACTTATCAGTACAACAATGGTCCTTTCCTCATATCCATCGTATATTTTAACAGAAATATATTTTTAATTCGTATTCCACTCATAAAATCTAACGATCCGATACAAATAATGAAAATATTGATATAACTGGGAATGTATCTTCCAATATGCTAATTGAGTCATAAGAAAATGATGAGTATTTTTAATTAATAGAATGTTTATTAGAAAAAACACAATTTCTTCAGTCTTTAAGGAAAAACTGTTCTAATAGTTCTTCAGCGGTTTCATCTGCCAGTAAATTCAAAAACGTCGAATATTGCAAGGCTGATCGACGCCCGGCTAAACTGATACCGATGCAACATTGCAATGCCATTAGCAACAACGCCTCAAGAATTTTCTTGATTCCGGTTGCTATATTATTCGCCTGAACTTTACAAAAAAAAAATTATTCAATAATAGACCAGTAAGACTAGATTTTTTCAAGAAAAAACTTGCAACATGCTGGGCCCTTATGAATTACGAAACGAACGGAAGAAAAAACGATTCTCGAAGAAACGAAAGTCATGGCGAAGAGCGATTATAAGATACGAAAATAGAAAGCAAAAAAAGTTGCCAGATAAAAACGAAAAATGATAATTTTTTAAAAGCGCAACTTACTTCACTCCTATTACAAATGTCAATTTTTTTGTTTTTTCACAATTGTATTTATTATTTACTTACTTTTTTCCGCTCACTTAACAAAACAAAAACCAACCAAACCAAAATAAAAAATAAATGACATTTGACAACTACCCCCAAAACGAAAGCTGAACGAGAGCTGAAGGCACTCGTAAACAAAAATTTGGTATGCAGGTTGGGATTGATGTTATGATGTTATAATCTGAAGAAAGTCCTTAAAAATCCGGTACACAGGCCAAGAAAATGGGTTTTCGACAACTATCTCGAAAACAAAGTTTTAGAAAAAAATTGTTTTACAAACAGGTAGCTGAGGTAATTTCCCCCCTGCCTATGCACTCTTTGAGTAATTTATTCTTTGTTTTTTGCTTCTTTAAAATTGAAACCTAAAGCTATACAAAATATGAAAAAGTTATCTTCCTTTTAAAGCGTTGATGACTCTATTTTCTTAATTGACAGGTACGACATTACCCTTTAAAAAACCCTCAGACTATAGATATTTGTATGGTATCTTTCGATTGTTGGTGCTAAGATATTTTTTTTAAGGTGGTTGTATTATAGTTAATAGTCTTAGGGCTTTGATGATCAATTAGTTAGATGCAATTTATTAATTAGTTGTATTAGTTTCGTTCTGATTTCATAAGATTGAGCATCCAAAAGAACCCCAAAGTCATGTGTCAAATGCTTAAATTATACCATACAAAATATTTATGTTTGATGAAATATTATAATAGATATTAGGGCGACTTTTAAAAAATCAAAGCAGGTGTTTCAATGAACTTTGAAAATTATGTAGATGGTTAAATTCTGAGTCTTACTATTTCCGGATTTACAACTGGCCTTTCACATCGAGCCTTTTTCCGGTCAAACAGTTCATGAGGAGGATATTGAAAATATAAACGGCCGCCATCTGGTTCTGGATTTACTGGCGGCCAATGTATGTAGAATTTCGGGATTTTAGCCTGGTATAAGAAGTCAGGTGCCAGGTGCGTGTTTTTACTATAGTAAGAGTGGTGTAATTTCTCAACCGTTAATGTTGCGAACAAACTCTATATAAGGTTTTTATGGGAAACTACCTCAGTTATGTGTGACCTTTGATTTATATTTTTGAGGACTTCTCGGATTATAACTGACATCCAATCCCAGCGTGCATACCAAAAATCGGACTGTTACAATTTTTGTCATTTCGTTGGCATTTGTATGTCTATTCCTAGAGAGCTAAAAAGAAGAGCTAAGCGAAATATACATCTATGTCGCTACTGGGTTATGTTTAAGGACAAATCAATTTTTTAAAGGCGTTTAGGTAGTTATTAGAAAAATACTTAAAATGACAAGACAATTTAAACTCATACATATTTTTTTATACTTAATAAATACATTTTGAATCAATTGAATTTAAACGGCCTTCACTTTGTCCAGATCACGTTTTTCAATCATTCTCATATGCTTCTTCTTCATGCGTCTCAGTTTGGCTGGATTTTTGATAACCTGTACAACTTCTGAACGACGCTCATTCTCTAATCTGCGCTCCGCATTCTGAAGACGCCGTTGCTTCTTCATTTCATTGGATTCTTTTTTTGCGTCTTTAATTGATTTTGAAAGCTCTTTGATATGCCGTATTTCGTTGCGGAGTTCCATTTTCTTATCGAATGAGTTTCGGTGTATTGTTTTTTTAATTGATGAAAATCTACCGGTTATTGTCATAAATTAAATTTATTGATTTATTATAAGCTTCTAATACATACTTTTGCTTAGGTGTCTTCCATGGTCTTCCTGATTTGGGAAGTCCTCGAGGAATTTCTTGACTTTTTTTTACTTTCTTAGCATTCTTTGTTGATGTAGTTTTAAGCTTTTTTTCTGTTTTTAAAGTATCATTTTCTATTTTTTGTTCTTGGTCGGACATTTTAATACTGAAAATAAACGAATAATAGAAAAAAATCACTTAACTTAAATTTATATTTATTTACAGAAAATGTTCTAGGGGAATTTACAAAAAAAAACAAATTCAGTCCACGTGCAATTAAGGTCATATGTCACTTTGACATTGACATCTCTTACAATCTTACAGGGTGTAACTTCTCAAGTCAAGAATTAGAGCTTGATTACACGATTCGTGTTTTCGCTCGTTTCGTTTTTCGTCTTTTTGACAGGTACGTAACTTCGTGATTACTAGGGCTAGGATTTCTATTTAGCCAGTTTATATATCTTAGAGGACTCAGAGCGCTCAGAAATATATACAGGATTCCTTTCAAAAACTCCTCACTTTTCCCCTTAAAAACTGAGATTGAAATTAAAACTTACAGCGCCAAAGCACTGTAAATTATATTTTTCTAGGGGAATTTGTTTAAATTCAGACACCCAGAATTAATATGATGGTAAAGCCCGTGGTCTGGCTAATTATAAGAATGATAACAAAGAAAAACGAAAATAGTAGAGAATTATTTTTGTTTTTATTTTTGTGGACTATCGAATATTATTCATAATTAAGATTTTGCGATCAGCTGCTGACAGCTATTTCAAAAGTACTTCAGGTTTCTTAATGTTGAAGGCAGCCAGTTTTTGACATTTGGGAAAACTTATCCTCCTCCACTAGCAGTGTATTCATATTCCAGTTCTATACTCTAGATATGAGGTAAGGTATATTTTAAATGCATATTTTAAGTGCTTATTTATCATTTTTAATTGCATATTTAAAGCGCATATTTTCCATTTTTAAGTGCATGAGAATTCTAGCCATGTAGTGATTACACATAACCAATTCGTTTTTCTGACGTTCAAAACATATATGAGGTTCATTTATCGGAAAATAAACAGTAATAATAATTAAAAATGTTTTTAAATCACTTCTTTTTCAATCTTATATCCACAGTACACAAATTAAAGGTAATACGAGTAATATAATTTTGACTTTTGTTCAATCCATTTTTGTTGTTGTGTTTACGTGTATTTTTTCCTCACGTTCTCAGCCATTTTTAATTTCTGACAATTTCATTTTGTTGTTGTGTTTACGTGTGTTTTCGTCCTCACGTTCTAAGCCATTTTTAAATTTCTGACAATTCCAACTTTGACAACCTCCGGAATATAATACCTTCTATTTGTGTAATGTGTCTTACACCTATTTCAACACGAAAAAACAATTTTAAAGCTCATTATTAAAAGTTTATAAGCATTCCCCGTGTTTTTATACGTGCTTTCGTTTTTTCACTCCCCCTTCATTCCTTTAACCCCTCACCCAATGTGTCAAAAAGACGAAAAACGAAACGTCCGAAAAAACGAATCGTGTAATCAGGCTCTTAAGCTAGAACTATAATGCTCAGCGCACCTCCCTTCAGTACTGACATTTTTTTGTGAAATTAGGATGCCAAAACGAGAAAGACAGTAATACTATGTTCTCACTGGAGCGAAGTCTCGAATATAACTAAGTTGCCGGCAATTTTAAGTTTCTCAAAGTAGCTCGCGGAACTTTTTCCCGGCAACTTTAAGTTGCTCGGCCGCAACTTTATCTGTCAAAGATGACCGTGTTCAACGATGAAATCTTACATATAGATTTTCAGATTTCTGAATTTTCTAATCCTCTGATTCTGATTTATCAAAAATAAGCTATAAACTTTAATGTTTTTATTTGGTATTTACATTTTTATTAACGTTGTAATGGTGTCCGTGTCAAAAGTCAACACAACAAATACACAAAAACATGACGTCAAATACCAAAAAAGTGTCTTGGAAGTTGCCTAGTGGGCGATGGCTAGCAACTTGGGTTGCCGGCAACTTCAAGCAACTAAAAGTTGTTGGCAACTAAGTTGCTCAGTGGGCGCCAAAACTTTCGAAACAAAAATCTCCTTGTGTGGAAGTGGTTTAACTCACAGCAGTCCGCCGTTTTGGATATACACAAACAGGCCTAATGACACCTAAACAAGCGTTAACCCTTCGAACACATCCCCGATGGAGTGTTGAATTTTTTTTGTAGTTGTCAAAAACTAAAATTATTCGTCCCTTTTTTTCTTCTTGTTTACAAGAATATTTTTTTAATTCATTTGTTTCAAAAATTTGGGCTCAAAAATCACAAATTTCTTAATATTCATATTAAAACTAAAACTTACTGATTCTTGTTTTTATCTCACAAGGAGAACAAAGCCAAGAACCCAGCAAGCTTCGCCACAAATACAAGCGAAGAATCTGCCAACTACAACTTTTTTCCAACACGGGAGGACAGCACCTTGCTTCAAAATTGGTACCGATATAGATTTTTTGTTTGAGGAAATGGAGGAAAAGAGGCGCAATCTGGAACTGGACAAAATCTGTCGGGTTTGCTTGAGCCAAAAAAAAGATATGCGACCTATATTTGGTGAAATGATTGCAGATATGCTGATGGAGTGTGCCCGTGTTAAGGTAAGTTATGAAAATTAATATTGCCAAAGTCACGAAAAAAAATTAATTTTAAGATCGAAAATACTGACGGATGGCCAGATAAAATATGTGTCCAGTGTGTGCACTCTGTTTCCCGGTGCCATGCATTTAAGACACTTGTCGAACGGTCCGATCGAGAGCTACGCGAGTATATCAAAGGGCTGACCGTAATTTTTGAGGAGCCAGTTGTTGAGATAAAAACTCAACCAGCGTCACCTGCTCCAACTATTCTGCAACCACGAAAGCAACAACAACAACAACAGACGCAGAAGGAATCAACGAAAACTGCTACTACAACCGGTATATCTAACCAAGGTCAGACCATACAACAACGTCAAGTCCAAACGGCCGCCTTGCCTCAACAAATTGTCCTCTCGAATGGACAAGTTATTAGCACAGCACAGATAGTCGCACATCCGGGCACCCAAATGGCCCAGATTTTGAACACAGGGCCGTTTGGTCAGTTAATACAAACTGGAAATACTGTTCAGATGATCCAGCAGAACGGCCAACCGGCACAAGTGGTACAGTTTCAACAAGCAGATTCCGATGACGTCGATGGGCAATGCGAGATCATCGTACGCGATGAAATGTCGGAGGATGCCGAGTACTTTGAAGACATAACTGAGGTAACCACACATGACGACATTGAAACAACCGAGGACATAATCGAAATACAAGACGAGGAGGAGATGATTGAGGAGGAAGCAGAAGATTGCATGATACCAGATGCAAATATTGCTTACGCTGTGGAAATGTCTGAGGATTCGGATAGTGACGAGAAGATCTATCTAGGTAAGGTTACGTTAATCTGTTTCCTTCTGCAATTGTATTTTGGGTATTTATTTGCATTTGAATGTAGCAGAGTTCATAAGTTCGCAAACTAGTTGCCCTTCACCGGGGAGGTACATATGTAATCTGTGCCGGAAGGAGTTCCGACAAATCAAATGGCTCCAGAGTCACATGAAGTCTCATTCTAATTGGATAAAGGTTTAAGAATTCTATAAAATTTCTGTAGATCCAACTAAACCTTACTAAAACTTATTTTGCAGGCGAATTGTAAAAAGCAACCCCAATGTGAAATTTGCCATCGTAGCTTTAAGGGTCCCGGAATGCTTCGAATGCATATGAAGACGCATGAGGTAAGATACTATATTATTATAACTGGTAAAAATTCAACTTTAAAAAGGACTCGTACAAAAAGATAGAATGTATTTATAATAGTTAGATAGATAGTTTGTATTTATTGGGTATTAAATACAGCATTTCTTTCGGAATCTGCACACATAAAAGTCTTGGTTCTTTCCAGTTAGGTTAAATGTTCGCGTTATAAAAAGAAAATTAAAAAGGCTAGCAAAATTATATTTAAAGAATTAATTAGTCAACAGCTATTTTTTAAAAGGAAATTTAATATTTAAACGTGTTGATAAATAGTACATTATAGATTAGACGTAGAATGAAATTCAACAGTTGGGATCAGTTCGCAGCGCAAATAATTTGATACAAACTTTCTTTTCTTATATATTTTATTTTTATATTGCAAATGATATGACTTAACGGTCAAAAATCAATGTGAAGTCCCTTACTGATTTTATTAAGACTAATTATATAATATCTAATATTTTGAATTTTTATTCACTCTTAAAAAATTAAAATATTAGCCGTGTTTTGTTGAAAAGTTGCCAGCCAGCCAACAACTTTACTTTTTTTCTGCAGTCAAATTTGACTAGCGAACAGTGCTTTGGAACAGTTTGGAACTATGGAACTCTCATACGAAAAAAGCTTTATTAACAATTGTTCCGCACCGTTTTGTTGAAAAGCTTTTGCCTGACTATGTTAGTTTTCAACAAAACACGGCTTTTGTCACGATAAGCCTAGTTTATGCATCCAAGCGAAGTGAAATTTAATGGGCTTTTCTAAACCAAATTTTATGATGAAGAAATGCATTTAAATGATTTTGCTCGCTTTTAAAATAAATCATTTAGAAATTTTTTAAGAACGATATCTTATTTAAAAAAAATTAAGATGTCACTTTACTAAGAAAAATGAACTTTGCAACTTTTAAGCTTACTATAAGCACATATAAGCAACTTGAAACCTGCAAAGAAATTTGAGTTCGTGATTTTTACCCATTTGCAGTGGGAAATATGAGCTTTAAGGTTTACACCATAGTTCTCTCGTGGAAAGACTTCTATATGTGTTTGGTTTAGATAGGTCCATTGAATTATGGCGTTATGTTTTTAAGGAGAAGACACTATTCTTGCTTGCGACCATAATAAATGCAGGCACCATGCCCTCAAATCACTCGTGCATAATGTTTATAGCAACATGCCCTGTAAGTTACCAAGCACCATACATATCCCTGTGTAACAATGGATTGTTTACGTTTATGGCATCGTCCCAAACCTGCAAACGTTGCTTATTCACACGGCCATTACATGAGCGGCGTCCTTAAAAATGTTTTTGATTTGCAAAAAAATCACTTAGTGAGCAGAACGAAGTCCACTACCGCTTACGAAAGACAATAGTGTTAATACAGAATGGCTTGATTGAATTAATGTAGCACAATCATGTGTGTCAACCATTCATAAATGCATCAAACCCACATCGTTTTTTGGTGTGTCGTGTTCAATATAGCAAATTTGCACCAAATGATGTACAATCTTTAAACAAACCAGAATCAATAAAGTTATTGATGTTTCGTTGCTGATGCATTTTACGCATATTTTAGCTGTTAGACGCTTATGAATTTACACTTCGTTGCGAGAATTACATAACGTGGGCATTGTTCTGTATTGAAGTCACTTAATATTTTTATTATTTATAACACGGGTAGTCCGAAAAATTAAAAATCTCATACTATGTAACCAACCGTGGAAACATTTAAAGTCAACTTTAGGTATTTCAAATGCTGATATTCTATACATTATACACGTCTTACAGTATTAGCACTAGCTTTAAGTCCACTCTTAGTCCTGGTTTAATTATTAGAGTCACTTGATTGGAAGTCTTTCTTTGGCTTTGCTTTATTTATGCAATTTTATTTGTAAGAGCTAAAAAAAAAATAGATTTATAAATTTTGCAAAATTGTTTCTATTCAAGTGGTGTGCTATTCGTTTTTAAAAAAAACCACCATTTGCACAAAATAATTTTTTTTTTAAAGCTAAAACAAAAAATTAGATTTATAAATTTACTATTTATTAAAAATTAAAAAAATAAATTAAGTGGCGCAACAGCTCATGGAGAACCAGGGCCTAGTGACTAACAACTCTCAAACATTCCTGTGTGCGTGTTGTTGGCTGAATGGAGGGGACCTACAATTTTTTGCCGATTCCGAAAGGCTAAATGAGAAGCACTTATTCATGACAAATATACTCTTGGAGGATTTGTCAGTCCCTCACAAGAGGCTGTACCTCGGAAAAATACATTTTTGTTTTTAGGTGGCTGTGGCTGGGAATCGAACCCAGACCTTTGTCATGACAGTCCTACGCACTAACCATTATGCCACGAGGTACTACAACCTATTACCACTGTTAACAATATTGTTGCTAATGTTGGTATTCAAAAAAAAAAAGAGCTAGGTTAAATCTTTTCAAAAAGGCTTAAATTTGTGTGTCATCTTTCCAAACAAAATGTCAAAATTTTACTACTTTTCAAAACTCGATTTGGTAAAAATATCCATAAATCAAAAAAGACGTAACTCCCTCTTGCAATGTATTTTATAATTTGCCTAACATAAAGGCTTCAGTGGGGTTTTCCTTTACATAACCAATCTTAAAACCTTGTTTTTACTTAAAAGAGGATGGGCAAATGGGTCCAAATATCCAACGACCAATGTAGGCATGTAGTTTATAATGTCAGCAAAAAAAAACAATGGAAGTCAAAAGTTAAAGTAAAAAAAGAGTGTTCCCTTATTGACCGACAGCTGGTGAACGTTTTGCTGAAATTGTTTTATAGCGCTCAGAATTTTGTAGGCGTACTATTTGCATCAGCGCAAACTACATGGTAGCAATCTGGCAGCGATTTCGTGGCTCTTTGACCACCAAATTGCACGTTCAAAATACAAAAAAGAGCGAAGTTTTTGTTTTTTATACCGCTCCAAATTTTGTGAGAATTCAATTTTTACATATATGTGAAAACTATATGATATGAGACCTCCCTGACAAGAAAAAATAAAATCGTTTTATACGTCCTTAAGTTTCGTTCACTTTGAATTACAAACAATATGCTCTAAACCTGACAGCGCTAGGAAGGTTCCAAGCCAAGAATAATGCACTTTCAAAATGCAACAAAAAATAAAATAATTTTATATCAACCAACAAAGTTTCGTTCCCTTACATTTTGTATTCGTACAAATTATATGCCGTCAACCTGGCAGCGCTAGGACCATCATAAAGCAGGGCAGTGGTATTTTAAGGTAGAGTATTGTTTGTATGTCAAAGTGAACGAAACTCAGGGAGGTATAATACGATTCTATTTTTTGTTTGCATTTCACGGGTCAGCGGTATCTCTGCCTGGTTGGTCGCATATAGTTTGCACATAAAAAAATTGTATGCTTACAAAATTTGGAGCGGTATAAAACACTTTGAGCAAATTGTTCACCAGATTTCTCGGTCTATTATGTACACGCAATAATCTATGTACTCGTATCTCCCCACACGAGATATAATATCTATTATTGATATGACCACGTGTCATTTAAAATATTTCTAATTATTCTGAGTACTGTTTACATGTACTCTATTTTTGGCTTTAACTCTTAACTCCCATTGTTTTTTTTTTTTTTTTAATCTTACTCCATATTAATAGGACGATCGTGGTGGAAATTTGGACCAAACCTAATACATTTTTGCCAATCTCCTTTTGTATGAAAATATCTGCAATGTTTAATTATTCAGTATTCTAAAAAAAAATTAAAAAAGGTATAAACCGGGATTCTCGGGACTGAGCTGATCGGTAACAGCAGAATAAAACCCGCTTCACCGATTGCTTAAAAATTAAAACTAGTATCGCCCAGTGGTCGACCTGACTATTATATCTTAGCGGCAATATAATATAAAAATTAGATTCTGCCAGACCGATTGGATATACGTTTCAAATAAAAAAAATATGAATATATGTACGTTGCTATTAAGTCAGTTAAAAAAGAGAGGACTACAAATTTTTTTAACGTATTAATATATACATTAGGGTGGACCTTATATTGGGTTTTTCGAAATTCTGAGATGGATAGTCATCAAATGGTTCTACACAGAAAAAAATTGTTTTCCTAATTTTTTTCATTTTAATTTTTTAAGATTAAAATTATTTTTTTTTTAATGAATTTAAAATAAAAACTTTAATTAGGAAGCATATTATAGAATGGAATCTTGACTTTAAAAAAAGCTAAGGCGTGGCATTGTAAGTGTTTCCGTTTTTTTAAAATATTTTTTTCCGTTTTTAGCCAAATTTCTAGAAAATTAACCCTCCCGCCTGAACGGGGGGAAATAGTCCGACCTTCAGTACAATTTTCTTCTCGTCTGAATCTAATCTATACATTCTGATTTATTTTCGCGTGTTAATAGAATAATCCTTTACCCATAAGTGACCAGGGGGGTGAAATAAAAATCTGAAAAAATTAGGGAAATTGTTTTTCATTGTTTTAAATCCAATGAGTGCTATCCAAGACTACGTCCAATTTAAGGACCACCCTAATATACATAGATGCTAAGCAAAAGGTTTACAGGTTGATCAATAATTAATACAAAATAATTTTTTCCAGACGGCGGAAAAAGTGCCGACATGCAGTATCTGCAACAAAGAGTTTAAATCGAAAACTATTTTGTATCGACATAGACAAACACATCAATTGGTAAATTATAATATTACAATGCACATAATATAATTAGAAAATAATTGCTAATATTTTATTTTATTTAAGAAATCGTATGCATGTGGGAATTGTACTAAAGCTTTCTCGTCACCGCTTACTCTCAATTCTCATATGACAAAGAAGCATCCTAACAAACCTAACCAATATAAATGTGCTGAGTGCTACGAGTTGTTTTCGGGAATAGATGATCTGAAAGCAAGTTTTTAAAAATAGTTTTTCCATTTATTATTATATATTTTATAAATGTATATTTATTTTTTTGTACAGGTTCACATACAACTGACGGGTCACAGCGTTAAAAATGATAAAAAAGATGACGAGTTCTCGTCATAATCATCGCCACTTTACTAAATCCTCATCAAAGTTATCCTCTCCCCCAATTATTGGTTTTATAAATAATATGAAAATAAGCATATTTTTTACATAGCTATTAAAACGAAGATAGAGACTATCCGTAAGCAACACACACGCACGGTTATAGAAGTGCAAACATCTGTTACACACAATTATATACTGAAGTATGTACTTTGTTTAAATGTATATAGAAATATTTCTTAAATGCAGAGCATTTTCTTTTATCTTTTTAGTTCATTCAAAAAAATTTAAAAAAAAAAACATTCAACAAAATTATAGCTATTAAATAATTACTCTACGTTTTTAAATCTGTTTTGGTGTTGATTTTACTTACCTTGATTTTTATATATAAACAAAATCCAAGTAAAAAAATATAACTGAAAGAAAGTAATAAATATTTGCAGTAATGAAATTATTTGACATATTTTTGATCCTAAAACTAAAAAAGAAATAATAATTACATATTACCTATACTTTATAAGATTCAAATCCATACAGTTTATTTTCAATCTTATTTTGTTTTGATTTTGTCAAAGGCAATTAAATATTAATAAACAAAACTTAAAACAAATAAACTAAAAGTATTTGGTGTTTAATGTGGGTGGATGGTTGATTGTTTTGGTGATAACTGATAAGATACAAAATTCAAAAGGAAAACCAAGTGACGAAACTTTTGAATAGAGTTATTCCATTAAGCAACTGAGTGACATAAAAAAAAATTAAAATTAATAAGGGTTGCCCGAATTTTTTCGTAGCTCAACGGAAAAAATGGCTTAAATAAAGGAAAATCTGGGGATTTATAAAAATTGTACGTTGAGCTGAGATAAGGTTAAGGATAAGTTATGCTGAGTATTGGACGGTGGTATTTATTTCGTCCTTATTTTTAAAGCCAAATCCACTCTCATACTTAATTTTAAAATAGTTGTTTTTGAAATGTGTTCCGAGTAGATAATTTTCAAATCAAAATACATTTTTTTTGCAATTGAATCGGCAGTTTGAAAAAGGGAATAAGTCCAAAAATGAGATTTTTGGTAAATTAATAAAATTGCCTTCAGGAGAGTGCTTTAGCATGCCAACAATAGATTATAAATGATCTCATAACCCAAACAAACTAGCAAAGAAGGTTGAGTTCCTAATAAGCAACCCAGGAACAAACAAAGACACAAAAACAAATCCTGAAAAGGAACGAAAGAAACTTTTTGTATAATTTTTTTAAAGATTCAAAATTAATACTCAGCAATCTTGATTTCATTTTGGTCATAATGACTCAGTTTTAATCAAAAAAGTAAATGCAAGCGTGAAATAATTTCAAAAAGCGGTGCTTATGTGGGAAGATTGAGTTTTAACTCAAAACAATATCTTCAAGAGAATGTACAAAAATAAAAAAAAAGAACTTTTCAATACCCTATCACAATTTTCGAGTGTTAAGCTGGCTCCTTATGAAATTTTGGAGCACCACTGCCTGGGTTTGAAGAAAAATACTTTTTATTAATGGGGGCTATCGCGAGTAAAATTTCCAACGGAAATTCTTCCCATCGTCGAAAACTGGGAACGTGAACTGTGGTCGCATTTTCTCTCGGAATTTATAAGCATCCAAAATGAATATTCCATGGCCACGAGGCTGCCGTTTTGTTGAACCTGCAAGGAACAGGAGAAAATTGTTGGCATTTCAAATTTTAAAAGATAGGAGAAATTCCGTGGGAAATTTTATCCACGATAGCCCCCAATATTAATACACGTGTTCTGTATGTGACGATGATGTTAAATTCCAAGACTATGAAAATAAATAAATTTTATCTGTAAAATTGGTAGAAAGTTTGAAGAAGGGAATAAATCCAGGGGCAAAATTGCCTTAAAATGAATTTTCGTTCCTCTGTCGATTTTCGTCAATTTCTTTTTACTAACATGTGTATCTATGTTAAAATAAAAATAAAATTAAATAAAACGGGTTTACAATTTTTGGTGCTTATTCCGTTTTTCAAACTGCCGATTCAATTTTTTTTAATTAACTTTGATGATGAGTAAAATGTTCTTATTCAATGCTTAAAGGTATCAATAATTGATTTAATTTTTGTTTTAATTTTGTTTGATAATTATTATTACACCCCTATTACGACTATCCATTATCAACTTGATAGTTGATAAATTTAAATTAATTGATGTTCAAAAATGTAACTGATAGAAGTTTTGATTATTGGGAAAGATACAGACCGTTGCGAAATACAAGAAAATAAAAAAAAAATAAAAGAATAGTTTTTTAATAAATTGAATTTCAAAACCCAATTTTCAAGCAACTATCAAGTTTATAATAGGATAGATAGGAGTGTGTAACAAAATTAAAACTTACATTTTTTCGGAATGCAGAAACTACAAATTAGTTTAATTATTACTATTTATTTTATTTTTATTATTAGGTTTGTTCGTTGAGGTTTTATGCCAAGGTATATAGAATATATGGTATGATATTGCGCATATCGTTATCTTATCTCTCTCACGCATTTTGTCAACAAGTTAAGCAATTCTCTTTGCTTTGTTTTTGATTTGTTGTTGCCTTTTATACATGTTTTTGCCCACAAGTGACGTAGTTGCGCAGAACGGAAAAGAAAGTCAACTGGGAATAGCTTGATTCTAATTTCCCCATCACTCATTTTCTGCTAATAATTTTCCAACTTTAGCACTGGTCTATAAGCAAGACAAACAATTTTAAATGAATAAAAGCAAACCACAGTTTCCATTTTCTACTTTTATTTGTTTTTATTAAGGTAAATTTGTGTATTCCATGAATTTCTATTTCACAAACAGAAGAATTACTTGCACTTTAACAGTTTTTTCTTTACCTCAACTCTTCCCAGTGGGAAACATAGATCTACTTCAAAGTGAGTTCAGGTCGACTCTAGGTCTCAAAAACACAGAATATGCTGTTCAGGGTGAGTTCAGGGTGGCCCCAGGGTGACTTTAATTTTAAAAACAATATCTTAAGGCATAATTTATTAACTCGACCAATTATTTGTATGATTTAATGTTCAAACATTTTTGTTCAGCCTATTTTGGTCACTTTCTTCTTTATGCAAACAAAATAACTTAACTTAAGGTAGTTGTAAATATAAGACTTCTTAAGATTACAATGCAGAAATTGTCTTGTAAATAATAACAAATGCTTTAACTATGGTATTTTTTTGTGAATTTATGTGACAAGTTAAAAAAGTCGAAAAAAGCTATCCCGGTTATATTTATGCCTAAAATCTGGGTTGTCCTGCATAAAATTCTAATGTCTAGCAAAGCTACATATCGCTGATCCTAGGGGGAGTTGGGGTGTCTTGACACGATTTTCATTGGAACTCAAAAAACGGGCTGCTATTGACCGGAATAACAGAGTAAAATATTTTATATGCCCATTGTCATAACGAAAAAGTGCTTCTAAATTCACCCATGCGTTTCTGAGAGAAAGGTCACACTGGCCGCTTTTCAATATTTTTTTTTTTTTTAAGGAAAGATTGGGTCAATACATGCATGCACAAAATAAAATAGAGACTTAATGTTTTAATATGGCATGATCAAAAATTATGTAGCTTTCATTAAAAATTTGCAAAAATATACCCATTTAAACTTTACCATTTCTTATAATTTTTCCAATTTTGGCCCGAATGCTCTTTTTTCGGTTCAATATGACAAATTTCACATTCGTTTAAGTATTCGAACTTATGATTTTTTGGAAATATAACATTACGATTATAAAGAAAGTTAAAGAGGAAGGTTCGAGTAATATAAGACTTGGTATTAGGTGCAAGAAATGTTAAATTTGTCATGTGGTACCCAAAAATAGGCTTTCGGGTAAAAACTGCGAAAGATTATTAGAAATTGTAAATTTTAAATGGCTGAAACTCTGACAGTTTTGAACTAATATGCTTTTGCTTTAAAGATTAACCAGGGTTGACCCCAGTAGCGGATCTAGGATGAGCTTGAGGCTCCAATTTTAGACACTTCATTTAATAAAGGATCAATCATAAACTAACAATTTCTCTGTGGGGGGGGGGGGGACATTAAAGCTCCAATTATTTAAACACTTCATTTAAAAAAGTATCAATCATATACTCACAATTTCACTCAATTCCAATTTTCTTTTCTAAAAATGTTTTCCAAAGTCAACAAATTTTTCATATTGCAAAAATAAACGTATCTACTAATTTTTTTTTTTTTGGAAATGGACTGTTGTTGTTGTGGTTTAGCTGCCATTTGGAAAATGCACTTTAACTTATATATACAACCACAGCAACACGCTGTTTAAAAAAGTTATAAGAGTATTTTTAAAGGAAATTTAAACACATATCCTTCTTTTTATTCTGAAGGTTCATTTATAAGGTCTATACATATACTAAAGCAGTACGAAGCCCGTCCTGAATTTAAGCTCTCAAATTTCTGTTCAGTCACCAGCTGAAATGCTATCTATATTTAAACGTAAATATTTGTGGAGAAAATATCACTGTGTTCTGAATACAAATTTTACGCAACCATTTTCAAATATTTCAAGTGAATCAAATAACATAGAATGGATTTTTCCTTTTGACTTTAAAAAATTAATTTTTCTCGAATATTTCTCGTTTTTAATTTTCACTTTTTCACAATTAAGTTGCGACGAACAATTATTTCGTGTCCTAAAATTTAACCGATGTCTAAGTGATGTTTAGTTGAAAACCAAAATTTAATGTTTTAGCTGCAGTTGCTAACCGCTCGGTTAAATTACTGGGTGAAATTTTGAAAAGAATTTTGTGTGTCGATCGAAATTTTGGAGCGATCCAAAGACACGGGTTTTTACAGTTATAAGTTCAAGTTCAGTTTCTTGGTCCCAAAATTAATCAAAAGACGAGCTTAGGAAAAAAAATAATATCTACTCTCTTGTGACCAAATTCAGTTCACTCGCTAAAAACAATAGCAAACTTTATTGAAAATTCAACCTAAAAAGGAATTTTCTGGGCAAAAAGTTACAATTTTCACTGAATACAGAACATATCTGAATTTTGGTTTTTAAATTTCAGAAAAAAATTATAAAATAAAAATGAAAATGAAATGTTCTGAACTAACCTCGTTTGTTTAGCCCAATGCTCTAAGGGCTTAGAAACTTTCCACATAAAAAGATTTTTCTTTTTGTAATGATTGAACTACCTTACCAATAATCATTGGAATCTTTAAAGTCATTTTATGTGGAAAGTTGGGCATATTTGAAGTTTATTTTGACTAGAAATATTAATTAAGCCTTGAGCTTCATCTGTCCATCAAAATAATAAATGATTTTGCTTTCTAAATATCTCAAAATAAATCATACAAATTTTCAATGATATCTATAACTGGCACCTAAACGCTCTAGAGTTTTGAAGCTTCTTATTCCAAGCATACTGTATTTTTCATTATATTGTTAATTATAACTTGTTGTTATAGCTTTATCATTGATACATTTTGAAAGGGTATCTCTTGGAAAGTCATCAGACACGGTTTTGGTTTTGAGTTACTGAAAAAAGCGTGAAAGTTTCGCGGTTTTTTGAATTTCTTACCATGATACGTTTGGCGCTCGAAGTCAAAAACTTGGATTATTTATACAAACAACATAACAAACAACTACCCAAAAAACCAGAACTACCTGATCTGACGCAAGGTCTAATGTACTCGTATATACAAAGTTACTGGATTATATTTAGACAAGACATTAACCTTCCGTAACCACATCACAAACACTCTCAATAAAGTAAGCATTGCTACTAAAATGTTATACCCACTGATATGTAGGAAATCACCCCTAAGTAAATTTAATAAGATTATAATCTGCAAAGTAATCTTTCAAGCTATAATCCTTTATGCATGTCCGGTATGGGCAGACTGTGCAAAAACACATATACAAAAATTACAAATTTCACAAAACAAAACTTTAAAAATGATGACAAATTTGCCCTGGTTATTTTCCACCCAAATTTTACACGAGCAAACGGGGGTACATCTAGTTGCAAAGAAAATTGAAATTCTCAACCAAAGATTTAGCTTAAGATGTAGTGAATCGAAAAATGTATTAATTCAAAATTTAATAAGACAGTAATCTTCATTTTTTTTTTTTTGTATTTTTCTATTTTATTTATTATTTTGTTGATTAATTAATTAATTAATTTATTCTATTTATTAAATTATTTATTTTTAGATTTATTGTTGTTTTGTTATTTATTTATTTTGTTATTTATTTATTTATTTATTTATTTATTTATTTATCTATTTATTTATTTATCTATTTATTTATTTATTTATTTATTTATTTATTTATTTATTCATTTATTTACTTACTTATAATATATTTATTTATTCGTAAATGTCTGTTATTAATCAAACTATTTATTTATTTAATCATTAATCTTACTTACTAAATTATTTATTTATTTAGTTTCTGTTGTTTACTCTTTTTGACAATCAATTTATTTACCTATTTATTTATGTTTTGTTTTTATTTATTCAATACGTTGTTTATCTAATTGTTAATTGATTAATTAATTTGAATTAAATGTTCATGATTATAAATTATAAAAATACTTACTCCAAATATGGCAATTCCCTTAGTTTTAAGTTTGTATCTAGTCATTTTTTTTTTTTTTTTTATCAAATGAAGGTTTTAATCATAGTTTTCCTTCAAATGTTATTATAAATTCAAAATTAATTTCATAATTGTTTATACATATTTTTCAGTTGTAAGATATACTTCAAATATCAAATCTCTGTGCAAGCTGCGTATTTATCTTATATTGTAAAGCCTTGATCTATGAATAATAAAATATCTATCTATCTATCTGGATTATGATTTGAATAAAAATAAATAACATACTCGTAACATGGGTATTCATACAAGAGTGTAAGGCCATCGTAAACGTTCTAAAGTTTAAAACTTCGTAATTCTGTCGCAATTTGTATGATAAATTTGGCAGATTTACGCAGTTTACAACTTTACTACGTTTACGATGACTTTACGCTATTGCATGAATACCCTTAATAACAAAATAACAATTTAAGTGATATTTTTTTTATTATGTTTTTTTCCTATTTCTCTAAATAATAAAAATTGACCTTTTAGACTTACAACCCTTCAATTTTGGTACCGAAAATTGAAATAAAAATGTGTAGAACACACGAAGCAAGCTTTTTTGGTAGCGGATTTTATTTTGAAGAAAGAAACGATATCGATTTGAAATTTTACACATCGTTGATGAACAAGTAATGAAAGCATTCTTAGGAGAAGATTTTGTGAAAAATTGAAGCAACTCAAATTGACAGTAGTTCGGTTCGTGTCGAATTCAATTTATCCAATCCAATTCAATTCCATATTACTTCATTGAACAGATGTGAGTTTATATAAGGGCCCACAGAAACAAGAGAAAAAGAAGATATGACCTAAATCATCAACAGCTCCAATTGACAAAACGCAATCTATCAAGAAAATAAAAAAAAAACATCCTATTTGTCCACATCAATTACTTATGCCCACAACGTCCTTGCTAAATTTTGAATGAGAACCATCTACCTACTCCAATTATGCACCCCCACATTACAGTTAAAATTCCGACTAATAATTGACTTCCAATTTACAATTACGAATTTGAATACTCTCAAGGGATGGCTAAAAAATTGTTTACATCCTTCTTTCAATACACCCTTAGCCGTAGTAAGAATGCTCCTACCGACAAAGCAAAATAAAAAACCTAACAATAAAAACACATCACCACGATCTGCCCACTTTGTATTAGTATTGATTTTATTTACTGCAAAAGTATTAGTCGTTGGCATGGCACGCAGCACTGTCCAAACGAAAAATAAAATCCAAAGCTCCCAATTCGGCCGACGACATTTCAATACACCTGTTTCTTTCAGTTGGATTCACGGTTTGAAGAAGGTTTCTAAATAATTTCTTAATATTTCAAATAATTAAGAATAAAATGTAAGGAATCCTAACCAAATTAATAAAAGAAAAACACACAACATGGAATCATCTACAAAACCTTCCGAGGATAGTGAAAGCCCTTCAGAACTAGGACATCAAAAAATACGTCGCAGGTCTCGTAGTACGACTCCACCGTGCAAGGCCAGTGCGAACAGTGGAAGTAGTTCATTTGATTTTATTAAAAATAAAGTTGAAGTTATGGGAAGCGATTTTAGAGGTTCGAGCCGCCACCTTAATGTGGCGTCCTCAAATAATGTTGACCAAGGTTTTCGAAAAACAACAGCTGAAATAATAAGTGAGGCCCGAACAATGTTACTTGGAACTAGCAATAGCGGTATGTAGGTTTGTGAGGAAGTTTTAACTATCTTATATGTTAGATCTCTTTGATAAGAAACTAAAGTTACATAAACTTAAAGTGTGTTTTTGTTTGTAAACAATTTGATGTTTTAAGGTGTTCGCTTGGTGAGTACTCGTCGACCCATAACGCCCAGAGATCCACGTCGACAGTTATATGGAAAAGCTGCTCCACCCGGACGTCCACCAAGTGCATTTTGGTTAGGAATTTAGCTATAGCTTCAAAAGTGCGTGAATAACTTTTTTTATTTCAGCCTTCGATATCTTCAATCAGAGGTTCGTAACCTACCGGCCTTGGAACCAATTCCGATGCCAACAATTGACAAGAATTCAAACAAATCAAATCGTTCACAATCAATGGGTCCACGATTTGACTCATTTGATCCGAAACTGCAAAGGAAGCTTCCTGCTCTTCCACAAAACGTTGGAATATCTCTAAATGAAGAAGGTATGTAGTGCTTAGTATCGAAAATATCTTTGGAATTTTATTTTTGAAATTTTTGTCATGCAATGAAAAAAATTTTTGCCGACATTGAGAAAACTTAAAATCAAAAATAATTTAAATAAATTTTTACGTACTATGCCGTGCTTGAGTGCTCAGTTTGCATTAAAATATTTTATTTCGTCTATATCAAAACACCTGTACCCGGACGTCCACATTGACGTATTTGTTTGCATCTACACAAATATTTGCGTTGAACAAGGCGCACTACGCAAATTTTTATTGATTTGGACGCGGCTTAAGGTTCTGGGAGAGACCAGAAGAGAGGTTTTGATGGGTCGAAGATTTTAGTTATTCCATTAACCAAGGAATATTTCTCAAAACTTTTTGGTAACGAATAAAAAACTTTAATTTTGAAAACAACTTAAGATTTTAAACTTTTTCGTTTACCCCCAGTGAAGACATTAGAAACAAAAATTAATATTTTTTTCAAAACTAGCAAACAAAAAACCATTTTTTGGTGAACACGTCTCATACAAAAGGTTTCTTATACAACTTCTGTTTATAAGCAGAAGCTGTTAAAATTAATGAATTCAGTCAGTTTTCTTCTCTACAAAGATTTTGAGTATTTATTTACTTGTGATATGGGCACTATAGTCTATAGGGTAAGTTAAGGATTCGTGCAAAAAAAAATTTCGAGAAAACAATCAAACATAACATTACGATGATAGAAAACCAAAAAAGTGTGCGACAAAACTCTATCTGTCTGTTTGTACCTGGAAGATGCCATCGTCTAAAAATTTTGAACCTAAGGCTTTTTTTTTGATTCTCCAGAGGGGAAATAGCAATTTTTTATAGCTCAAAAAATAAATGTGTTTGTCATACAACCGTTAAGAAAAATCTTATTATTTATCTCAATTTTTTTTACCAAAATCTGTTATTAACGTTATACCTGCCATATTACGGATTTTTATTTTAGATTTTTTCACTAACTGCTCAAGCGATTGCAAATAAAATTTTGTATGCAAAAGTTTTTTTTTTAAATGTCAATAAAATCGCATACCAGAATTAAAAAAAAAATAAATTTTGGATTTAAAAAAACATTAAAATGTTTATTGGAAAATGCAATATTTCGAAAATGGGTTGATAATTTTTTTTTTAACTAGGTTTATAAATTTATATTAATAATAAAAATTAAAATTGGCATACAAAATTTTTCTTATTCATATTTTTTCAGGTAATCAAATGGCATACTTGCTTTTGAGCTCTAAGTTATGAGTTGTTTAAACCATTTAAAGGACGGTTCACATTTTTTTCTATTTTTTTTATTTTTGTCGGTAATAACTTGACTAACGAGATTTCGAATACCAAAATCTGATAGGTTTTTTTCAGCCTTTTCGAAGTTTACAGACTATAATCTTAATGATCACCAACCAATAGGAGCCATGATTTGGTTAATATTTTTTCATTAAATTTCGTTAAGTTCCTAAGGAGTTCAACATTTTTAATAACGCTGCTTATAGCTAATTAACTCACTATTTACATAGTTTTCTATCATACCTTTTGCAGATAGTCAGTGTAGTTTGTTGTTTGACTTGAGCTCTTCCGCTTATCTGGTATGATAGAATAGCGGACGCGCAACCATACCATATGAAAATAGATCTTTTTATTAATTAATGAGTTTTCAATACATTTTCCGAGCTTAAAAGCGATGCGATTGTAATTTATCGTTCTAGAACTCAATTTTTAAGAATTTTGGTGCAGTTAGCAATTTTAACCTACTACTTTGTCAAGAAATAAAATTTGAAAAACACCAATAATCATGGTCTTACTACTCTCTAATATATTTTCATTAATAAAACTGACAGATTTTATCCTAAAACGGCAAAAAAGCCAAGTGAGGCTATTCTAATGTTACAAAAAAAAAACCTTAATTTTAATAAAAGTATACCAAATAAGCTTAAGAATCTCTACCAGCTTTAAGAAATAAAATAAAACTTTACGTAATCTCAATATTCAATTCCATATATTTCCATTAAAAAAAAGCACCAACAACAATTGACATTTATAAAAAAAATATAAGTGAGGCTATGTAAATGTTACGGACTGTATTCCAGACTTCAATTCCAGTTCAAATTTTTTTGATTTTTCGAGTTTTTGAATGGGCAGCTCTCAGATGATAATGAAGTCAGTAATAAATTATGGTGCGTTGAACGCATCACCATCGTATGACAGTCCAGTGCTCAGATGTGTTTCAAAATTATATCGGAGAGCTCTAGTCATACTCTGATGTCTGCTCAGAGCTCTATTCCATGCTCTGCTCCGAGTTAAAAAAGGAAAAGGCCAAACAACCTTCCCGGTTAGGTAAATAGCTTTAAAAATATCGTACTTCCTTTAAACAACTGGTACGAAGTTTGTTCATAATGAGGATCCTAAGCATAAATACCGTTAATAAGTTGTCTATCAATTCATCTATTACCATCATACAGAAATTCAGAAATTTAATGGAAATGTCAGTAAACTAACTAAATTTTTATGTTGCATGTAAGCTATGTAGATATTATTCAATGTAAAATAAAATGTCTATAGTAAAAAATAACGGTCTAATTATACTCTTAGTCATGCAAGTTAATTTCTCAATTTTTATTAAGGTCAAACACGCAACCCACCGACAAAAAAAAACAACAACAAAATTTCTCGAAATCGCTTCGATTCGACAACTAACTCAAAGGACACTGATGAATCGCCATCATTATCTGCATTGTCCAGTCAAGATGAAAACGAAAACAATTTAACGAATATTGGAATAAATATTCTGTCCTCGAGAAAACTCTTCACGAGAAACTATGATTTGCTGGCCCAGACATCGACAGAAACTCTAACTGGGATGTTGAAGCAGCATGCTGGAATAAAGGAGTGCACTGATGAAACTGTGCAGCATATTAATGCCGTGGGTTTTCCATACTTATTGTTTTAAATGGACAATATAGACTTGTTAAAGGTTTTTATGAATTTTCATATACACATTTATATAGATTTTATTGGAACTGTACAATCGCATTGGATGTACTCATGGAAGTTGGCGCACCGCAGTTCTGGGAGGTTTATATGGTCTTGTTGAATGTTCATCACCTAAAATCTTACTCGCAGTTGCAAGGGTTGTCCTTGGGGTGAGTATTTCCACACCAAAAACTTGTAACACTCACTTGATTGAAATTCAAAACGACTTCCAACCTAGCTTCGTGTAACTGGAAGTAATCTTACTGGAGCTTGTAAGTTAGTCTTTAAGGTAGCTCGCAATGAGGCCAATGATTATCTGTTTCACGAAAGCGATGTGCCGGAACTTCTTATTGATGGACTTGGGCGGGCTAGTCCATTAGACGAACCGGAAGCTTGTATTTACGGATATGGGGCAGTGCGGTTCCTTACAAGTGAGAGTCAACGACACAGAGACACAGATGCGATACATTACAACAGAAATGACAAATTTTGGGAGTTGATGACCAGCGAACTGCCACCGAAGCCATCAACGGCACCTGAAAGAGACACGAAAACAACTGCTTTACAATTTCGCAACAAGCGACAAAGTTCCCTCAAGCAAATTTCTATTGCTCAGCGTCTTTCAAAGCATGGAGCGGTACAATTAATGGTTTTGCACCTGCAGATGATAAATGAGGCTGGAGCAATGGAAAAGCTAACTGGACCACCATTACATGCACTGTATCAATTATCTGCAGCACTGAGAGCATTAGCTGGAGCTCAACACGCTACAAATGTGGAATTTGATAACTTACGTGCTCAGTCAGCCCATGATCGAGCATCAGTAGACAAAATGACGAAATATTTTGGAGAGACAACCCCTGAAATTGACTTCATTCATCTGGAACTAGCGTGTCCTCACCTTATAAAAGCTGCCGAAATTTCAATAGGGGAACTCGAAATTCAGGCTAATATTATAAGAACACTAAGGTAAGTACATAATCTTTCAATATTTCAAAATAATTCCTTCTGACCTCAACAAATGTTTTTTAAGTGTTCTCTCAGAGGATATCCGGTGTTGTGAGGCTCTTTCAGAGTTTACCGGAAAAATTGGCATGCTTTTGGGACCAAGTCGGCATATATTAAGCGATTCACCAGAAAAGCTTTTATCTGTGCTTAGTAGATTGGGATATATTTTGGGAAATATTTTGGCCCGTTTTAACAGTGCCAGAATGCAGGTAAGTTATCTTGCAAAGATATTGGATCTATAAGAATCTCATTTATAAGCTCTTTATAGTTCTACCTAAATGACGTGGCAATGGAATACTTATTTGATGCTCTGGAGTTTTACTCCAAACAAAAATTTACTTTGCAAAATCAAATGAGTGACACCGCTGTGGATGTTCTTATAAAGTTAATGCGTGTCATTGCCAACATGGGTGTTAATAGTGAAGCAGGTAGTGGACTAGGGCGGAAGACTGGACTGGGTGATATATTGCTGCATATTCTGAGGAGAGTGAATCAAATCAGAGGCACAAATATGGTAGGTAATGAGAAAGATATGAACTGCTCAATGTTATCTTACTTTTGTTTTACCTTCTTATAGAGTTCTGAAATCCAAGAGCTTTTAAATGCCACTCTTGGAGCTCTTCACAATCTTTGTTTCTATCAAGACCAACCATACGATGCTTTTCCTTTGAGTGGAGAAAATTCCGAGGGAAGCATTTGCAATGTTCTTGCCGAGTTAGGACCTGTACTGTGCCAGAGCATACGAAGTGGTCAGGATTCAGTTCGAATTGAAGCAATCCGTGTATTAGGTAATCTTAGCCGTAATCAGATAGCTCGAGTGGCATTTTGTAAAGCTGGTGGTCTTAGGACAATTGTCCATTGCTTGGGCTCTCCAGATTATAACCTTAGAACAAGTGCTGTTGGGGTTTTGGTTAATATCTTGGGAGATTGGGAGAATCGTACGCCATTTATGGAACTGAAGGGCCAACTGATATTAATGGAAATGCTCAAACTATACCTTAATCAAGAGGATTGGCTAGTGGCCGGTATTATATGTCAAGCTTTTTGGAATCTTCTTATAGATACACATAATGTGATCAATGTATTGGGAGAAGAACAAACTGACGAATTGTCAGATCTTCTAGCGGAATATTTAGACGAACATCGATTTTTTAAGGGTGTCAGTCCAGATTCCATGTGGGAACAGTTCGCATTGGTATCAACTGATCTATTGGAAAGGATTCAATCGAGTCTGGGATCCCCCTTCCAATCTTTTGAATTTGACAGTGGGACTGATGAAGATGACGTTCATATCGAAGAAATGGTGGGAGATCAAAGTGCTTAATCAATTTGTCACTAATATATTTTTTTTTAATTTATAAGGAGACAAAAATAGATATATATTCAATAAATGTTGTTGCCGAAAAGAATATCTAGCAAACATTCTATTTTTCTTTTTTCGATCGTCTTGTCTTTATAGCTCCCTCTTTTTTCAAGACGGGATTGGATCATTGAGACCTTTTTTAAAAAAAAGTTCAATGTATGAAATATGATTCATGAGACGTGAAGGTAATGTCTTGATTTCTGTTCTATGTATCAAATATGATTCATGAGACGTGACGGTAATGTCTGGATTTTCTGATCGCTAGTAAAAACTTGTTGATTAAATCTTGTTTTCTCATCACATCTAGATCGTTTTTCCAGGTGGGTATGATTGTTTGGACAAAATTTTAAATTGTTGGAGCAGTTTTTCTAAGATATTTTTCTTTTTTTAGGAAAAAATGTATGGTAGGTAAATTTTAAATTCCTATTTATTAATGTACAAAAACAAAAATTAAAAAAAATTGTTAACCCATTTTTTAGAAAGCGAAATAAAAAAAATAAATTCAAACAAATTTTGATGTGCAATATAATTAGATCTTAATTGAAATTTGTTTATTAAATAAATCAATCTCCGGAAATGAGAAAATTCAAAATAAAAAGCCGTTCTATGAGAGGTACTTTTAATAGTTTTTTAGTATGCATATATTGTATATAAAGTTTTATCAAAAACGTAGAAGCCGTTTTTGAGAAAAACATATTGGCCTTAACTGTTTTTATTATTTGTATAGTAGGTTCCGTTATTTTTTCAAAAACGTAAAAATTTTCGTTAAAAAATATCAAAAAAAAAATATCCAAAAAATTTTTAAGTTATTAAACTTTTCGGAACTTACCGCGTTAATTAATAAGAATTATTTATAAATTCTTCTTCCCGACGTTTCGAAGAAGCCTATATTGACACGATCCAAGAAGAACACAACAACCAACCACCCACAGAAAACGTACCAGCAACAACGCACCGCTACATATTAAGAAATAGAGTAACAAATAACAGCCATGAAAACGTCAGTCTTATCCCGTGACCACGAAGAGTGAAATTTCTTCTAAACGTCGGGAAGAAGAATTTATAAATAATTCTTATTAATTAACGTGGTAAGTTCCAAAAAGTTTAATAACTTTAATATGATTAATGTCCGCGAAAAGAATCATATTCCAAAAAATGTTTCTCTAAACATTTTGACACAGAATACATTTATATTTTTAATACGCTGCTGTATAACAAAATTATTGGCTTTCTACCTAAAGGTAGCCTTTACTAAAAAGGAATTTATTAATTTTCTTATGAAAAGTTGCGGAGTTGTTTTGGAGAAAATGAAATCCATACGAGGAAAACTTGTGATATACCTACTCGTGAGGGCCTTGCTAGTGGAAACTTCTTATCCATTTGTCTATCACACATCTCGTTCAATAACAGAAACAAAAAATGTGTACCAGCATACAATACGTAGTATCAAAATTAAAAGTATGAAGTTGTTATTAATTTTCAACATTGCATGACTGCATACAGTTATTTGTCTTAGTAGTTAGCGTATCGGATTATAGTAAACAGAAGATTTTAAGACTGAATCCCAGAAAAGACAACTTATTTCCTTTCTTTGCCTCTCGAAGCAAAAGGTTACATAACTGGTGAGGTCCCAGAGTATTTTAATAGGAACTCTCGCTAGGTCCTTGTTCACATCAATTTAAAACCTTCTATTAAAAACTAGATTGTTTTTTTCAATTCGGGCGTACATAGGAATTGATAATAGTTGTAAGTCGCTAGTTCTACACGAGCTGTCACCGTCATGCAATTAAATTTATTGCTGCTTGTGCTTATATGTAGCATGTATATACATAAGTTGGAGCTATGTACATGACTGTATATTAGTCAATCTATTTTTTTTGCAGTTTGTAGGTGTTGAGTCAGAACGCAGGATGGTTTATGACATGTTGAGATTTCGTCAGACAAAAATTGGATGTTTACTTAATTTGATTTTTATGGTAGAAGTCATCAAATACAAAAACTACAACAACATATTTATTTGAATAAATGGATACATCATAATTCAAACAAGAACAAAACTAAAATTAAACGAACCATTTGGAATACACAAATATTTAAGCTTCTTCACATTCGAAGAGTACAAGTATGAAATAAACCTATTCAAGGTAATTAAGATAAAAGATCGAGTGCGATAGAAGTTGTTGTCAACAATAATAGGTCAGTTTACCCTCATGAGTGGTTTTTAACGTGTTTGACATTCACCTCTTAATTGATTCTCCCTTTGGTTAGAAGAACATGCTCGGCAAGCCACTTGAGATAAATAATTTAAATGCTAACTACAGCCTGCAAACAAAACACCCATTAGTACCAATAAGGCCTGACAAGTAAACCTATTCCCACATTCGAAATTTATGGTTGAACAACCGTAAAAATAGCTCTGCTAAAATTGCCTTTCTGACTAAACACCAGATTGCCTTGATATGATTTATCGCCATATTCTGGTAAAGGGTTGCAAGGGAGGAACCGAATCCATGACTATATGACGACTGTGGCTTACCACAATCCTTGGTCCTACATTGAGTGAATAACACTTGCTGTGCATTTGATAAAAGGGTAATAATGAGTTTGCTTAGATGTTTTTTTTCCAGATTGTAAGGACAGGAGTTCACTTGCAGACGATGCAGAGGCTTTAGCATTTTTGAAGTAAACGTTTTATGATGTGTAAACATTATTTGTCATTTGAAGCGCACGGTTTTGTCAAACGCCATGACAATCGTACAAAAGCTAAATATGTGTGATTAAGAGTTTTTATATGATTAGTTATTCTGTCCTGTGCTCACATTGGCGGAGGTGGTTTTATTTAAAATTATACTCGAAGTTAACCTAAAACGTAGTTGATGGCCCAACCAGGATAGGTGTCTTTGGCAGTGAAAGTACTTTCGTTCATTCGGAAATAATGGAGATCAACGAAACTACTATTGGGGTGTTTTATATTAGTAAAATTTTGGCCTTAGCACCGTTTTCATTCAGTAAAAATTCGAAGGGCAAAATTGAGATTCGTAGAAGTATTCTATTTGTATTTTACAGTGTTTCATTGATTTCAATAATGAGTAAAAACTAAAAATTTTGATTATTTTTTGAATGAAAATTTAGTGAATTTGTATTTTTATCCTTATAGTATTTTTGACATACAGAGGACTTTTGTTTGATGCTAATTCAAAGATTCCTGTGCGGTAAGTTCTTGTTTAGCTATACCTACATATATGTACATATATTTATATATTTATATATATAGATATTTCTTTTTCTGCACTTTAAAACAAAAAAAAATAATTAAAATAGGCACCAACTTTTATTTAATTCCTAAATTTTTCAATCAAATAACCTTTTAAATTTGATAGTGATAAATTATATGAATTTTTCAGAAACCATTATTCATCTTCGAGAAATCGTTAGACGTAATTCGAAAGAAATTTTTTTATGTTGCGTAACGAAATTTTAGCCGAAAGCCTCAGATTCGGATTCAGCACCCTTAAACATAAAACAGTTGAAAATCAAAACTTCCTCAGAATTTGCCTGCTATGTACCCTTTTGAGCACAAATTGACTGGATTTTTCGAATTACTATAGCCTTTGTATATATAAATCATAGTACTATCATGGACGCACTAGAAGAGGGTGACATCTGCAGGCAGTATGGTGAACCCTGTAGCGGAGAGATGCAATTTTGGGTGGAGACTTGCGAATGCTTGAGAATTTGAGAATTGAGATTATGATTTGAACGGGAAAGACTTATTTAGAATTTACAAGGGTGAGACTGAATCAGGTAGAGAGCATTTTTGAAAAGAATATACATAAAAATCTTTCTTATAAGATGAAAATGAAGAAAATAGTCGATTTTGCTTTGGCTTAGTTTTGTTTACATTTTTGTATTCTTGATGATGAGATAAGATGAAAAGAATTCAAAAGTGTGTCAAATAAAAAATATTTTGGGTATTCTTTCTGTTTGATGGGTTTTTTGTGGATAAAGGGGGAAGTGGTTTATATTTGGAGTTTTGCAAAGTATTTGGAAAACGTTGTTTTTTTTTAATTTTTTATGTCTTCATGCACACAGCTGATGCCAATGCTTTTGAGCGATGGCGCGGCGCGCGAATTATTGAATGCGTTTGGATAATGTTAACTCGCGCGGCTCAAAGGATAGAAGGGATGATTGGTTTTTATTTGGTGTATCCCATATTTTTTCTTATGGCTGTTTGTATGTGAGCGAGATATGAAAGGTATAGAGTATAGGTTTAGTACGTAGGTATGTACATATTGTTCATTATGAAAATCTATAGTTAGGAATGTGCATATGTACCTATGTATAGTTATTGTATTACTGTGTAGTTTAATACGTATTTTAATTTGCAATCTTAAGTAATTGGTTTGTTCATTCGATATAAATGTAGGTAGGTAGGTAAGGTACCTACATAGGTATATTAATGATGTAGCAAAATGCAAGAAAATATAAAATAGCTAGGTATGTAGGTAAGTTGGAAGGTACATTTACGACTATAAGAGAGTGCTCAAGCAGCTTACTTTTCTTAAGTTGTTTTTATAAAATTCAACTTTCATTAAAATCAAAGGACACATTTTTTAAAGAAAATATTTAATTATGAGCAAAATGCAGCAACAAATTGCAAAAAAAATAAAATAAAAACTTAAACAATTTGAAAAATGATACAAAAAATGTCATTGATGAATAGTTTTAAAGGTGCCAAATTTTTTCAGAATTTAAAGTTGTTAAGTACCTACTAGTTTGGCATTCAGTATTTAATGTTCTTAGACCCGCTTGCTAAAATGAAACCTAAATATTTAAGTGCAACAAAAGCGATTATATGCCAAGCTTAAATAAAACATAAATGTTTAATTTTTGTATCAGTAAACGACACTTAATATTTTTTTTGTTGAATTCTTAAAACTATAATGGTTTTGTTTTGTCTTTAACAAAAATTAAAATTACGAAAAATGCTAAATAAATATTTCGAAATTTCAATAGGTGTGTTCTTATACCAAAAAGGGGTTGTTGATTAGTTTGTAATTTAATATTAAATGTTTATAAAAAAATGCTCAAATTGGAATACCTACTTAATTATATTTTAAATCTTACAAACATTTTATATTCATGTGTAGGTATACATATTTCACAGTCATATGTATACTAGGGTAGTCGTCACATGCTTTTTTAGTTTTATGTAGAAGAGATAGGCCTAAATCAGCTCTAAATGAAGAAAAGAAAACTGCCCATATTTTTATATTTTTTTATCCCCCATAGTAGGTATGCTTTATGTGATTCGCGTTGAATGTAGAAAGAAAAAATCCTGTAGGGGGGGGTATATCTCCTCCACTTGGACAGTAAGCGCAATTTTATAAAAAAAAAAACAAAAATATTGAAAAACAACGGCAGCACTTACAGTTGATTTTTGAAAAGCCAGAAATGGCTTTTTTCAAAATTAATATTTTGAAAAAAAAAATAATTTTCTCAAAAACCAGAAAACATACAACTATAGATTCTAAAAATCGAATAAAAATTAGAACAATTGAATTTTCTCATTACCTATCTCTGACAAATGGATTTATAAAAAATTTTGTATACAAAAACTACAAAAAGCTAAGTAATAATATATTTATCAAAGCTTTCAAAAATTTTTTTTTGAATGAAAAGCTTTTAAAAAATCCACTATTTTCTTACTACAGTAATTTAAAACAAATTCACTATAAATGCTTTAATTACCAATTAGAAAAGTAAATTATTCATACCCATTGCAAATGCTTTTCGCAGATAATTACAAATTCTAAATTATGTGTGACAAATGTAATGGGTAATTAAATTAAAACACACAGTAATGGGTAGTTTGTAATCGGAGAATTTTATATTACACAACGCTGGTTATAAAAAAAACCTGTGATATGAAATGCATAGAAAATTAGGGTATTCGAATATAGCAAATACATCATATCTTCGAACACCAGGAACACCTTTTTGAAAACACCTGTTCGAAAACAGGATCACTTTCAAGGAGGCAGTTGCCTATGTTCAAACATTTGTTTGGGTATAGCAAACTCGATAAAAATTCGTTTCCAAGTTATATTTTATCTTTTTATTGGAATTTTTGTTGCAATATTATAAACTGATATACTAATCATAATCAGCCAAGTAGAAGACTTAGCATTATTTCATAGCCGGACGAAACGCCAATTTGTACGACTAAAGGCCATAAAAAGCTATTTTGGATAAATAAAAAATGTTCAAAAGAAATAAAGAGAAAATATTAGGCTTTGGCTTTAAAAAAAACTTTCGCATGAAAGAGTAAGTAGGTATTAACTTTGTTGTATCAAATTTAAGCCAATTTCCTACATAAATGTAGGTATGTATACATATCTCAATGCATTGGCACTCCTACTTACGTATAAACATTGAAGAAATAAAAACATTTGACGAAATTTTTTCTGCTACTGCCTATTTTTTTTTTAATTAATAAGTAGGTACCTCCCTACACTAGAATTTAGCAAAACAAACTTTAATTAAAATACCTACCTACCTAATAAAAGAAATATATATGTACCTAGGTATCTATACAAAAACCCACCCCCATGTTCAACAAAAATATCTTAATAGGTATCTTTACCTAAGCCTAACTCTGAATTTTGCATAAGAATACCTAACCTACATATTTTATTTAAATACCTACTAAAAAACATATCCTCGAAACAACTAATAATACAAAAATTATGTATACCTAATTGGAATAGAAACTAGTCCACTACCAAAATAAATACCTACCTATACTTACCCTTTGCAAAATACAGATTACAATTAAATTATTAAAATAGCCACTAAAAGTTATTGGTATCCTGCCATCGAAATCATACAAAAAAATTTATATGAAAAGATTCCCTCGAAAATTTTAAATCAGCCACAAAACAAAAACTACCCTCAATAATAATAATTATGAGAAAATATACATACCTATAGTCATACCTACGTTTCTCATTCACATCGTCTACAACAAAATCTGTGCAGAAAGGTTTTTCTGCTGGTTGTTACTACCTACGACACCGACGAGGCGACGACGCAAGCAGCTCACTCAGGTGTCTCTTTTATCCCCTTGTTAAATTTTTCTTTGCTACTCTGGCTACATATGAAATATATTTCAAAAATAAAAACAAACAATTAATGTTGAATTCAAAGAGGATACGAGAAACATTTTCTCATTTCCTTCACCTTTTTCTAGTTTGTGTCATTTCACAATCAGCTGGTTTGCTTATCTCACTTACTCCCTTTATTTTTTACTAGAATAGAAATAATAAATCCTCTTGCTCTTACTACTTATCTTCGATTCTTTAATTGTTGTCTCCACACATGTCTCCACCACAATATTTGCGGTCAAATGTGGCGCCCCCGCTGGCAGTATGTAATCCTAAAAAAAATCGTTCATGATAGTACTATGATTTATATATACAAAGCTATAGCTTAAGACGGAGGCCAAAGATTTCTCGAAGATGAATGGTTGTATTTAAGAATTCAAAAAGAATTTTGAAGTAAAATTTGGATACTTTGGAATGACCACAAACATTTTTTAGAAAAAAAATAACGTCAACAAAAATTACATCGCCAAATTTGCATAAAAAACGCATTTCTTTTTGTATATCTTTAGATTCGAATATCTCATAAACGCGACATGCTAGAGCAATTTCAAATCCATATTCGAACTCAGTGCATCAAAGGCCATCAGAAAAATATATCTTGGTTCATGTTGCAGACAAAAATTAAAAATTTTCACATAAAGTAGTTACTAAGTACTTTCAAACGGATTGTTGCAGAAAAAAACCTTAAACAGGGATTTATTGGGAATTGTGTATACTTTCAATGGTATCTTGATATAATATTCAAATAATTTATAGTTTTCGAGCCATTTGTGAAAAACTTCCAAAAAAATTCATTTTTGCATTTTTTATAAGAATTTTTTAGTCAAAAACCTAAGATTCGAATCCAGCACTCCCGAAAACATAAAAGAGGGACAAAGTCCAAACTACTTCTCAATTTGATCGATGAGAGCCAAATTGAGTGGTCTAGTTGCGCAATGTTGAAAATGAACTTAACGCTGAATATAAAGAAAATAAAAAAAAATCTTTTGTAAATAAAAAAATTAAAATTATAGAATTATAGGCGTATAGAATATACAAAAAATATAGGATATTTTATGAGATAGGTGTGCTGTATGGTTACAAAGTGGAGTTAGGTAGACAAAAATTCAAGAGCATTACAGGGTAATTGAAATACGACCCAATTACTGAGTAATTGTAATTAATATTAATTACACACACTACCTGCACTAACTAAAAAACGTAATTAAATAGTAATTTTATTGTAATAAGAACTTTGTAGCTAATATCGAATCATATTCTTATTATTTTAAACCAAAACAAAAGCTTTCAGTAGTATAAAACTTAATTAACTAAACTATGTGCATTTTCCGTTTTAAAATCATTGAAAATTTTATGTTTCGTTCGACATAAAATAAAAAAAATTAATTACAGAATTCATTACAAAGCTTTAATTACATTGCAATTAATATTTAATTACAGGTAGTGTGTAATTGTAATTGGAATTTTTAATTACAATTACTAAGAAATTGGGGGGTAATAAAATTACATTTTTATTATACTTGCGATGTAGTTTAGCTGTAATTAATCAAACAGTTAATCATTGACACCCACTCTAGTTGCAAGCAATCAAACAATTAATTTATTATTTATTAATAAGTTAATCTTCTTCATTTATGAACATAAAACCTATTTAACGCAAAATGCTATGGAAATCAATTTTCAAGCTGTTCTCTACCCCCTGTGCCTCCGTTGTCTACGCCAATGATTGCAGTTAGTAGAGCTATTATTTGTAAAACATGGATACCCGAACTGCGTGTAATCATTTATGCAGATAAAACGCTGATGTTTATCCTCCCGAGTTATTCTTTTAAGACACTTCTTTTCAGTTTGCTACTGAAAATTTTGAATGCATACAGTATTGGATTTTAGACGAGCAAGCACCAAGCGATAAGAGAATTTATTTTGTGCTCTTCGCTTTCTGTAAATGTGTGCAAATACAAATTACTAATTTGAATTGTGCTAAATCAACTACTCAAAGTTAAGGGTGTAGATACAAGCAAATATTGAAATGTTAATAGGATCAGGCTCAGTCACAAAACATTTTTCGAAAGTTTAAAGTACTCATCTTCAAAAGTCAATGGAAAGAATACTTTTTGAGAAATTAAATTTCAGAGTCAAAATTTATGAAAAACATTTAGCCAGTTTATATTTCTGAGATCTCAGAGGACTTGGAGCGCTCAGAAATATAAACAAGATTCCTCCCAAAAAATTCTCACTTTTCCCCTCAAAAACTGAGACCGAAATTTTTTGGATTCGCTTGCTAAATTATTTTTGTCGCAGTAAATTACATTAGAAGAAAAGAAAAAGAGAGCTGTGAGGAATACTGTTTATATTGTATTCTCCTGCTCTGTCAAAAAATTGCGGAAAAATACTGAGCACCCAAGAAATATAAACTGGCCAATTGCGAATTTTTTTCTTTAAGTTGATATTTTACAACTTTTCTTTCGTTAAGCTTTAACATTTCATCCATCTTTTTCTCTCTTCCACTGTCTTTTTTCCTATTCTCTTCTCTTTCTCTTTGTCTCTTTGACTTTTGTACAAATCATCTTTTCCAACTATTTCCCTATTTTTTTGGAAACTTCCAAATCTAAAGCGCATCTTTTAGAATGAAATCGGCAACTTCAAAAGTAGTCACCGCACTTGATGTGTCTGTTGTAGTTGTTTCAACAACTTCTGGTGTCATTTGTGGATTAGTTGGATTGAAATCTACTCAAGACCTCAACAAGAGATTACAACAGGTACGTTTTATTGAGTTTTTGATATTTTTATGATTTCCATATTTCCTTAATTCAATTGAAACGAATTTAGGTTGATACAAATTTAAAATCTTTTGTGAGTCCGAGAAAGGAACAAGTTAGAGCATATGTTATGGTACTGGTATCGCTGTCATTTATAACAGTGCTTTTGGGTATGAAACTTAGATCGAAGTACATTATGTACAAATATTTTAATTTTAAAATATATTTTTTTTTTTTTAAATAAAGGTTTTGATGTCTGGACTTGGTTTCGAGTAGCTGAAGATATGCAAATTGGTGAAGAAGACACAGGTACTGTTTTTTTATAAGAACAACAAGACATACACATGAAGTGCGTTTTATTGGTATTTAAAGCTAGCGCAGCAATGCAAGCACCAATAAAACGCTGTACGAAACGCTGTAACGAAACTTCATCTCAACTTTTGTTGAAACACGCCTATAGCTATAAATTCTTTATGTATATTATAATCATTTCAATGGAGATACAAATCTTGCGGTTTATCTTTTTACTTGAAATGAACCTACGGTACACATTTTTTCTAGCATCACAACAAATCTCTCGTTCAGTTATAACAGTGACAGCAAACATTCATATTAAATTCATAAATAAACTCGTTTGCTGATTGACAGTGGAAAATTATCCTCCTGTTTAATTAAATTCTACTCATCACCAATGTTATCAAAATTAATTTCCATATTCATAAGCATTTCGTCGTCTTTCTGTCAAAACCTCGTTAGTAAGGACTCCTGGTTCTTTTTGGTTGTCTCAACTAGTTTAAAGACATATTATTTTATGCGACTAGTATACTTTACAATACGAGCCAGTACTGGCTGCGACTGGCCAGTCGCAATACACTGACATTTTTTACAATCACATACAAACCTGACCAACTGGCTCGCCAGCTGACCTGCTTTTTTAGTTCTCAGTTGGGAAGCCAGTAGAGCAGCCACTTACAGGATGCGGCTGTACTTTTTCGGATCAGATTTGATATAAATAAATTAAGAATCGTTGAATCTATGTCCCTTTCCTGAAGATCTCAAAGTTAAAGTAATTAAGGCTCTCCCGAACCAAAGTGAACATTCTAGTGAATTCACATCGCGTCAGTGTTATTGCCCTCAATTATCGCCATCTAAAGTAATTCTAAGAGGTAAAATTTCCTTCTGAATGTTTCTCGTTGGTTTCGGAGAGCTTTTACAGAAATAAATTAAGGCTCTACAAAACCAACGCGAAACATTCGTAGCGACAATGAAACTCTCGATCTTGCTAATCTTTTGCTAGTTGCGCCACATGGCGTCGTCAGTATGTGTTTTTTTTAGTGCATTCTTATCTCCGCTTTAAAAAAGAAGAATGTTAAATACAACGAAAATTTGCTTTAAATCTGTATTGTTGTTGTATTTAATATGCTTCTTTTTTTTAAGGCGAAGATCAAAATATACTAAAAAAAGCGGCTAATGACAATTTGCTGCATTTCAGCAGACTTGATCTTGAATAGTGAGCAAGTCAATGGCACATCATGCCACACTACACCACACAAAGATAAGAAAGCTTTTAATCTTGAAAAATCGTATAGTAGAATATCGTATAGTAGTTATATTTCTTTCCTTAAAATCAGAGAAGATTTACTCCATTTGGAGTAAGATCAGAATGGTGGCAAGTAGAGAAGCCAGTGCGGTATTCCACCTACGTCACAGCAAATACACGAATAGAATTTGATAGTTAATGTATGTAGCCAACTAGCTAGCCAGTACCGGCTCATGTTGCCGCAGGGTTAAGGACAAAATGTGGCATTTTAACTTTTTATTTATTTTTAAAAAATCGTTTAAAAGAATCTATAGCTGATCAATTACTGAAACTAGGAGACCATTTATATAGATCTCTTAAGTGTTGTTAATATTTCAAATTTTCCATAAATGAGGTGCCAAAAATCACTATGACCTTGAACACAAATCCAAAAACTAATGTTTAAAAAATTTAAACTAAAACTAGCTGACCTTTTTATCACGATCTATAGATGTTTTGGATGGTAAACAGTTTTTTTTTTAATTTTCCACAAATGAGGTTTAGAAACTTTGAGCCTTAATTACAAGTTATCCATGGCCGACCAATTTCCAAACAATTAGATGGCATTTTCCTTTTTCAAATTTCCTATATATGAGGCCAAAGCCTAAAATGTCTCCTTATGTCCGAAAGTTCTTTTTCAAGATGAATTTCATTAATCCATCTTGACTGAATTCAACAGAAAATCGATAGAATTAAGGATTCTGGACCTGATTTAAGAAAAAGTACCCAAAGTGAAAATGTCATCATTTGGTTCTAAGCTCTTCAATTGTTATTTTTCATTCAATAACTGCAGATTTCTCATTGAAAATTTTTTTTTGTCTGGTTCAACCAGCAACCCAACAATTCTGATAACAACTTTTTTTCTTTACCGCCATACTATCCACTATGGATTTAAATTTAAATCCATGTTCATATTATTCACTCGAAACATGCCTTAAATCCAATGGATTGAAAATACCCCTAATCCTGATGTTAACAGTTTTTAAATCCAGATGTTAAATCGTTTAATCTTAACGTCAAATTTTCTCCCGTGACAGTTAAAAGTATATATTTTTCCGTGTATATAAAATATGTTTAAGCGGATTAAAAACAAATATATGTATTATTGAAAAGGTTTTTAATTGATCAAAAAAGGTGAATAATAATAATTATTAGCAAATTAAATGCAAATTTAGAACGAGTTGCACTTGCAACTTGTAGAGGCTACAGCGAGACTTTACTGAGATAAAAGCGAAACGATGGTAAGACGTGTACAATGATAAAAACCACATGTAGATTTCATGGGGAGAATATAGCGAGAAAACCATTAACCATGACAACAAGTAGCCATGTAAAAATTTTATTTTGAAAAAAAAATTAAATTTGACAAGACTTAGCGAGACTAAAGCGAGATGACGGCAAAACATGCTCATTGCCAAAAACCACTTTTGAATGTCACGGAGAGACCAAAGCGAGACCAAAACGAGACCATAGTGAGAAAACCACGGCCCAGATTCTCGTGTAAATGCTTAATGAAGACGATAGTAAAAGATCAGCGATATGACACTAAGGCAATGGATTGGATTTTAAAATTGGACTTAAGTGTGGGTTGAACGAGTGAATAATATAGAATAGGATTTAATTTTTGGATTTAAATTACTTATAATCTGGATTTAAGTTTTAGTCTGGAGTAAACGAGTGAATAATATGGACATAAAACGCAACTGTTAAAACTATTTTAAGATCTAAAATACGAATGGCGTTTAGTATAGTATTTTTTGCTTGAATTGTTAGGTATTAAACTTCTTTTTTCAACAACATATATTTATTTTTCTGGGTTGAATAAATTTTCTCACAGAAATGAATGTCCAATGGTATATACCATTCTACAGTTTGTACTACATTTTAACTGGACTTCATATCAGTATTGCTCAAACAACTTTTGGTGTTGGAAGAAGGTATAGAAGATTGAATATTACATTGAGGAAAATGTTTTTGAGTGGTTTGTATTAAAAATTTCATAAGGTTCCTTACAAAAAATTATTCGAATTTCAGATGAAAAGTTTATGTATACTGTACCCAAACTCTACAAAAAAGTAACAGCTTTAAAAACGATTAACAATGAGCTTAATGATTCAGGTGCTGTTAAAAAACCTAATGCAGATAGCTACAACTGTAAGTATACTTAGAAAGGCACAATTTTTCTCTACCGATTAAAACAATTTGTTTAAAAGCTATAACAAATTGCAATATAATTGAGAGTTTGGCAGGAATCCATGAATCACTAGGATTTTGCGTTCAAAATATTTCAAGGTACGAATAATTGAAGCCCATTATAATATACCTCTTAAATAGAATATAATGTCTTTTATTTTTGTTTAGTGCTTATGGTTTTGCAGTCTTAACGATGTTGGTTTCTTGCCTTTTGCACTTGGTAGCAACAGCTTATTTTCTGTTTCTAGAGTTTTTAAGCAACAAAAATAGTGTTTACTCCTGGCTCCAAGTATTGTGGATTATTTTCCATGCATGTCGACTTTTGATGATTGTTGAACCTTGTCATTTAACAACTGTTGAGGTAATTTTTGACTAGTGTATTTAAAGCCGTATTATTGATTCATACATATATTCATTTATTGCAGTCGCGTCAGACCATATCAATTTTATGCCAGATAAATCGAGGTCCACATGATACCGCTTTAACAGATAGTGTAAGTTTATTTGTTTTAACTTTTTTTCTGTTAAATCGAAGGAGGGAGAAGTCAATTTCCAATCTCCGGTTCTTTTTAACTCATTTGAGCGTATCGGGCAAAAAGAATCAAGAAGTTAAAATCAACATATGTACATGAGGGTGGTCGTTAAAAAAAATTAACCTTGGATGGGCCTAAATCGTCCCTAAATTAAGTCCCTCATTTTCCCAGATTTTTATTTTTATCCCCTATAGTCGCTGAAGGGGTTAAAAATTTCCCTTTTTTCTTGCAATATAAGGCAAGTTTTGGATTCGCGAAAAAAATTCGAGATAACAATCAAACACGACATAACGATGACAGATAACACCAAAAAAGTGGGTGGCAAAATTCTGTCTGTCTGTCTGTTCGGCTACAGACTTAACGGCTGAATCGATTTTTTAAAAATTTGTGTTTTTTGGTGATTTTGCCGACACGTTTTATTCATTTTTTAGAACTAAAAATAAAACTCGGTATTTAAGGGTTTTTTTATACTCTGTCAAGTAAGTAAAAAAAATTACTTTCGTGAAAAAATAACGGTACCTTAAAAGCAAATAATTACCTGTGTCTATTTAGTTGCAATCACTCAAAGAACAACGGAGCTTCAATATGTTGACCTATTTTTTTATTCTGTATCAGATATCACCTGAGTCAAATTCTATTTTATTGACATCCGGATTTCGGAATTTTTTTTTCGAAACTTTGTTCTTCGAAACTTTCTCTTTCGTCTTTTTATTCTGTATCACATATTACCTGAGTCAAATTCAATTTCATTGACATACGAGGATTTCGGAACTTTTTTTTTAAACTTTGTTTTTCGAAACTTTCTCTTGCGAAACTTTGACATTTCGAAACTTTTTCTTTTCGAAACTTCGTTTTTCGAACTTTATCATTTCGAAACTTTGGTTTTTCGAAACTTTATCCTTCGAAACTTTGCCTTTCGAAACTCTGTTACTATTTCTTTTTTTACGATTACATACTTTGAGATTCAAATCCATTGAGTGGAAAGAATTTTGTTCTCGCAGTTTCGGACAAAACAACTTGAAAGGCACGAAGATCTGTAGGTCTGCTATTTAAGTTAAAAAAAAAAAAAATCATTTACTAGATCTTCGTCAAAAATTTGAAACGCAGTTTTCAATTTCTTTATTTATTAATCATACAAACTACAATCAAACTTGAGAAAGAGAAGAAGTCATTGAAACTATTGGAAATGTGTTGGACCGATAAGTGAGGCAGTTTCTCTTAATTTCACTATGCACTAAAACGCTATTACTTGTTAATGGCTTATCTTAGTGTTTTCTCCAACTCATTCTTTTTGAAGAATTTTCATTTCTTTGAATAAAAATAGTATCTAGTAGCGAGCTATTATACTTGGTACTAATTTCTTAATTAATTTACTTGAGAATCAAATAAAATTGTGTATGGCGTATACGCAACCTTTTTTAATCCCATTTAACCTGCACGTGTTTTCACTAAGAAAAATCCTTGTGGTCCTTGGTGTTTGGTGAAACTTCAAATTATCATAAAAGCTGGTGTTGTTTTACGACAACAAAGAATGAAGGGATCCATCCTAATGATATTATTCATTTAATCAGCCTCATTGCTCTTCTTTTACAGCTGCAAATACATATATACATACAAATGATTTCTTTTCTTTTCAATAAATATTGTAGGTATACGAAATTCTCTATTTATATCTTACTTAATTTATCCCAACACATTTTGAAAATACAGGATTTCGGGAGTTAAGTACCCTTATCCGAACCTTTCCAGTCAATTTAACTCATTTGTGTAAAAATATCGCTCAACTGTGCGGCCGTTTTGGTCGGTTGGCTGCTTTTACTTTGATTCGCACTCAATAGAGAGTACACTCTAAATTGAATTAATATTTTTTTTTATATTCTCTTTTTGTTTTATTTATAGATTCGATTATTTTGGCAACAACTTCTAGCAGATAAGGCAACCTTTTCTGCCCTCGGTCTCTGTAAAGTAGACAGACAAATCCTCACATCAGTAAATGACATAAAACCATGAGTATATTTAAGAAAAATTGACTATTTTAAATGTTCTTTTTTTCTCTTCTCAGATAAGTGCTGCAATTGCTACCTATTTGGTTATTTTAATTCAATTCCAAAAGTCTAATGGATAAAATTATAAAATATAATAATATAAAATGAACTGTAATAAATTAAAAAAAAAATATGTAATTTATGTTAAAACTAGTTATTAATAAAAATTGGTATACCATTTGTGTGTGAAAGAATGAAATGGACATTTTTGCCATCAAGAGAGTTTTTATACGACTTTTTTTTTGTTTTATCATTTTACATTAAACGTATGAAAAATTTATCTGAATTTGTGCTTTGTAAATATTATTTTTCGAAGAATAAAGACCTAATATAAGCTTTGGAGGTAAATATTTATACCTACAGATACCACAGTTGGTGATGTGACCTTACCTCAAAAATACCGAAAAAAAGTTGTTTGCACTTTCAGGCCAGGATATCTCAAAAATCTGAGTAAAGGTCAGCAATTTTGCGGTTATATTCGAGTTCAGGACATCAAAAACTAGGGCTAAGTAAAGTCTAGTTTCCGCTACAAAAATGCGTTGCACACATTCACTCTTTTTCCGTCACTTTTTGTGTCAAACATGGAGTGTTCTTCTGATAAAAGTTTAATCATTGTTTTGGGCACATACAAACAGCTGAATAGTGGATGGTTGATGAAAACTACCTTTTTAAAGCTTCCCTGCATCATTTAAAAAAAAAACCTTGAGTTTTTCTTCAACCGGAATCAATTATTGTTCTATTACACTAATGAAAAAGTTATCAATTGGTATGTACCTACATATGTTCATTTGGGTGGTCGTGAAAAAGGTCTTCTTGGATTTACCTAAATTGCCTCTAAATGAAGTTTAAAGAAATCCCTAATTTTTCTCTGATTTTTCTTTTCATCCCCTACAGTAGCTATAAGGGTTAGTTTAATTTCCTTTTTTTTGGATACTTTGGTGATCCGCGTAATACGGGCCAAAAAATTCAGAGCATGTAGATTGGGAGTATATAAGAAAAAAATCCCACGGTGGGGGATAATATCTGCCCCCACTTGGAAAGAAGGGAAAATTTCATAAAAAAAATATATTAAATGGAAAAAATAACTATAAAACAACGGCAATACTACTTACAGTATTGTTTTGTAGCTTTTTGTAAAGCCAGAATCTGCATTCTTGTAATTTCAAGGTTCTGCAAAAATTGTTTTCAAATAAAACAATTAAGAAATAGAAAATTTCCTTTTTCTTCAAAAAACTTTTCTTTTCTAAAGCTGTTCTTCAAAAAAACTTAATTTGAAAATAAAATATAAGAATAGTTTTTGGCTTTCCAAAAAGCTGCTAAACAATACGTTGCCGTTGTTGTCCAATAATTTTTTTTCTACTAATATATTTTTTTTATAATTACCGCTCCTGCCCAAACGGAAGGAAGTATTTCCCCCTCCTTTGAGATTTTTTTCTTGTCTATTTCCAACCTATACATGCTCTGGGAGCCAATTCTAGAAAACGCGGCGGATCGCTTTCAGTGACGGATTTGTATATTCTTATTCTCAAAAGCAAATGTTAAAATTACATAAAAAAAGATTTTGTCCTTCTCAAAAATGTAATTTTGGAAAACTGGCATAATATAATGACAGAAACACTAACAAAAGAATGGACAAATTTATTCTTTTTGTCATTATAACGGCAGCTTTCCAGTTGTGTAAATCCGGCATAAGAGTTTTCTGTTTGTTACTGTCATTTTGTGTGTAATATGTCAAATTTTTTGATTGAAAACGATAGCTATTCAAGCCAGATTCACATTTAGTTCTAATATCGATAAAGTCTCGATACGATAAAATATTCTTACACAAAAAACAATGACTATATTCACATCATCCATACCTGATACGATTTCGATCCTCTCATTGATTCTTATGTAAAAATATTTTATTGTTGCGAGAGTGTATCGATATTGGCACAATAGTGTGGATCTGGCCGTAAGGTGTCGGATTATTGGCGGATTGAAAGAAAATGTAAACTCACGAATTAAATCATGTGCAAAAATATCCTTCTCCTGATTCTAAGCATTTTAAAACATAAACATAAATAAAAAAAGTTATTTTTTTGACACAGACCTTCTGTCAAATTATTGGAAACAGCTGATGAGAGAGTGGAGGTAAAAACGGAGGGGCTAGGAAAGATTTGGAAATTATTTGAGTAAACTGGAATTAGTTGGAACTCAAGTGAGAAAACTGAAACAAACGCTGTCGTTCTTTTCCGCTTTTGGGAATAACCCAAACCGAAGACGCTTGAAATTGCGGTATCGCTTTAAATTCGATCAACTGAAGCAATTAGTATGTAAAACAAAATAAAATGCACGACTGGATCACACGTCATGCTCTTATGTTCAAGTTGCTTGGAATTAAGAACTTTTAAAACATAAAAGTAATTATAAAAAAAAATATAAAATATGAAAAAAGCATTTAAATCGTTCTTTTAATTGTATAAACAACTAGGTATTTAAAAACTTAGAGCTCAAAAACAAGTATGCTATTTGATGACTTAAAGCACTATAAATAATTGCAAAAAAAAATTTAAATAGTTGGAGCGGTTTTCTTTTAAAATTGATTTTGTATATATAATAATAATTTTATATATATATTTTAATTACATTTAAAAAAAAAGTTTTGGTATGCCAATATTGAGTATGTATTAAAATATATTTTTAAACCTAGTTTCAAAAAAGTTCATAAACTCATTTTTGAAATATTAAATTTCCAAGAAAAAAAGATTAAAATATTTTTTCAAAATTTTTGATATATAATATTATTAACATTTTAAAAAAAATTGTCTATAAAAATTTTGACTGAAATCATTTAAGCCATTAATGAGAAAATCGATAGCTAGAAAAACCCTTATAGGGCAGGTACCGCTAATAACGGTTTTCAGTAATTTTTTTCTTATCAAAAAGTACACCATATCAAAATTGTGAGAGTCGTTTCTGAGATAAATAAGCTTTTCAGCAAGTACCGTTATTTTTGATGTTAAAAAAAATTAAATTTCCCCTCTGGAGAGTTACAAAAAAGCCTTAAGTTCAAAAAAAGCCTTGAAGAAAATTGCTTCAGTGGTTTAGGCTGTAGGTCGATATACGGACAGATAGACAGACAGAATTGTGTCACCCACTTTTTTGGTGTTCTCTATCATCGTAATGTCATGTTTGGTTGTTATCTCGAATTTTTTTCACGAATTCAAAACTTGCCCTTTTGTACCTTTATCGCAAGTAAAAAGGAAATTAAACAAACCACTACAGCGACTATTTGAAAAAATTAGGGAATTTTTGCCTCTTTATTTGCAGCTGATTAAGGCCCATTCAAGTATAAAAACTCAAAAAACTACGAGGGTGTGGTAACGCCCTTCTTCATAGCCCATAACCTGGGCGTTTCCTTATTCGGGCTCAATAACTCGACGATCATTCTTAGAAAAAAGACTCTATGGACTCTATGGCAGGAAAACTCTATCTCAAATGGAAAACAAAAAACTCACAATAAATACGAAAGCGTATAAATTGATGTGCTATATTTGTTTGTGAAAACTTATATTTTATTCTTTTGTTTGCTATTTAAATCAATTCACTTAAGAGAAACGTTTACCTAATAGTCTCGTAGTACCAATGCCAAGCCATCTTTTCATTTAATTGAGTTTTTTTTCTTAATAGTCGTTTGTGTCTAGAAAGTTGAATTTTGTAACTTAAGATACCACAAACCTCCATTATAAAATGTTAATTGTGTATCATATCTCGACTAAAAAGAAAACAAAACTGTTCCTTTTATAGACTCTATTAAATAGACCGAAAAATGAGGGGTATAAGGGAAAAATTAATTGCAAGAGTTTTATTATTGAAGAGGTTTGCTTGGCTCATAATCAAGCTTAAAACCGAAAATGCTACTAAATTAACCCATGCATTTCTGAGATAATGGTCACACTGGCTACTTTTAAAAATGTTTGGTGTGATTCCGCAAACTGAGCCGATTTTGACAATTTAAACTTTTTGTTAAAAATTTAAATTTCTATCGAAATGGGTACTTTAAGAAATGTTATAAAAATAATTTAGCAGGAAAAGAAAAAAAAACAACAACAAGAAAATCGAAAATTGAAGATTTCTTAATTTATTAATAAATTACGCATAACTACTTTTTTTTTGAAATAATAATAAACTTTAAAATATACTCAGACAAAATAAATTAAAGGCTCGAAACTTTAATGTTGTTTAAAATTGACAGATATATACCCATTCAAACTTAACAATTTCTTATAATTCCCCGCATTTCTTATAATTGGCCCAGTAGCATTTCTTTTTGTGCAAATTTCACAGTCGTTAAAATATTTAAACTTAAGATTTTGATAAAATATGACATTAGATACGATTATTGAAAATATTCAAAAAGTAGGTAAGTCCGGAATTTGTTTTCTGGCAGCTTGAAAGTTCTTTCAGACCTACAAACTACAAACGGCTGAGCCGATTAATATAAGACTTGTTTAAGGAGAATAGGACAAGGCGGTCTACAAGACCAATAAAGGTTTGAAAGGCATTTTTGTGTTCTTCAATAGGGGCTTATTTTAAATCACTGTATGAAAAATGTTATTCGCAAAGTAAGGTTGTGCTCTAGTGATTGGTTATGTTCTGGTATGAACAGAATGTATGTAGTACTCGTATGTAGTATGTAGTATAGCCAAAATATATTTAAACAGGTTGAACCAACATCGATGCTACATATATCATTGGAAAGGAATTTTTCGTATCTACAATATTTTGTATATTAGTTCAGTTCAAATCACTCTATGAACAAAGTTATTTGCTAACTGTTATAATATTTTGGTGCATTTTAGTGTGAGAAAAAATTTTTTTTGTGTAGTATGAGGAATAATGTCTGAACGCTTGCTCAACCAATAAGAACGAACCGTATGGCATTGGAAAGGTATTTTTACACACTACAGCAGCTTATTTCACATCATTGTGTGAAAAAAGTTATTGGCTTATTACGAGTATTACACACGTCACATTAATTTTGTTTCTACAAAAATTTTCCAAAAAAAATGCGAAAAACTTTTTCCACACAGTGATTTTAAGTTATTTATTTCATTTCATTGATATGCTTTTTTCTGGTATTTTTTATACCAATTTTCATAGATTTTTTCCATACTGAAATGCACAAACATTGATTTGAAATTAACTACCCTAGTGATTACTGTAGCACATGCAAATAACTTTCCAATGATATAAGTCTCGTTATTATTGCTTCTTAGACCACCTTCCATACATCTTTGCCGATTGTCCTTTGTCATTTAGTACCAGACAATAGGGTTTTGGACAAAAACTGCATAAGAAATGGCCACATACAAAATATTGATAAGAGGTCAGTGTGTCCATTCCCTCAGAAACGCACCGTTGCATATTTAGCAGCATATATTCTTATAGGCCAAATATACATATTCCATAGCAAAAACCTTTGAACAAAATTGTTCTTTTTTAAAAGGTGTATTGAGTAGCAATGTTTGGAAAAAAATTAATTTTATAAAAGCCGTAATATCATGTACTTTTTCTCAAACTCAACTTAAAATATTAAAAAGTGACTATGCTAAGAACTAAATTTAAAAATAAACAAAAACAAAGACCAAATAAAATACAACTACAACAAAAACACATAATATAAAAATATAATTATTTTTCTTAATCGTTAGATCCCCATTCTTTATTAAGCCGGCTACTGCAATTCGAAGTTGACTGACATCCGGATGGGGTTGAGATATAGTATTTGCCAAAGGCATTCCATTCCGCCCTGGCGATTAACAATGACACAGCCAGGATTAGGGAGCATTTAAAGTTGAATTTTCTAAATAACATGTGAATCCACATCTTCTCATATAGAAATAACAAACAACATTTTTCAACGTCCCTCTTCAAAAAATGCACCCCCTTAGCCAATTTATCTTCGATAAAACAGTCGAAACCTCGTAGCTGTTATTAATTTTTATCTCACAAAGTATTACCAGATGTCAGAATAAAGAGCGAAGGAATTTCATACGACTGCCAAATTTTTGTGATGAAGACGATTTTCATATTTTGCATAAACAATCAAATCAAATTCACCGTAACCTCAAACATCCAAGTGGGATAGAATTTCACTTATTATTTTCATCATAATTTCTGTTCAAAAATTCGGAAATTATAGCAAAATTTGGATAACTATCGTTTTGTTTGCAACCATTATTAAAATATCGATACCTTCCCGTAAGAATGTATTAAGCGACATTTAAAAAATGTTAAGGCATTGAAAAAAACCTCTTGTTTAGTTATTTATTTGTGTATTTAAAAAAAATTAAAAAACTGGAATAGGATTTTCAAATCAAAGTCCCTTGAAAAATCTTTTTTTTACTACAAAATACACTAATAAATAATTAAAAATGAGACTTTTAAAGATTTTAATTTAAAATTTTTAAAATGTCGCTTAATACATTCTTACGGGAAGGTATCGAATGGTACTACAAAAAAAAAGTAATAAGAAAAATTGACTGAAATCATTTGGTAAGAAAAGTTATATGATTTAAGTTCAAAAATTTTAAGAGAAGTTATTATTAATATCTAAAAATTTTCATTTGATAATGATAAGATAGGTCACTTTATAAAACAGACAATGTGTAAAACATGTATTGTTCCTTATTCTAATGACTCAAGGCACTTTTATCAAAACCTCGAACAATTCCGGAACTAGATTTTGACTGTTGAATGGCGCAGAGTAGTGGCACTATGGAGAGCATAAATTAGTACGCATGACTCAAAAATATAGGGAAATATTTGTGTCCCTTCTTTATTAAGGATGGGTTTTCTTATTATGACACTTTCAGGATAAAACGTCAGTTTGGTTCAGTTCACTTTCGTCGTTGCCGTCTTCGTTATCCAATAGTTCAATAGTTTAAGTGCGGGTGGATTCCTTTTTTCCTTAAGCGCAGTGGTTAAGGAAAAAGGAACACAAAAAAAATATATCACAACATTTTTGATGTCACACAGACAATTTATCTCTTTCGCATTAAAAAGGACGAATACACAGTGAGCAAGTGGTATTAGACATCGTCGCCTTAAAGTGGTTTTCCATCGTTATATACACCTACATCCCTTGCTATACATGTAGATACTATTTTTCTTCTTTTTTGTATGCATCCTTTGTCCTTTGGTGTACGTTTTTCTACTCATTACTCGTCGGTATTGTCACTAAGTCGCATATAGGTACTTCTACTCACAGAGGACGACGACGTTTCTCATAATTAAACAAAAAAAAATAATATAATAGATACTCGGCAAAAAAGTTTAAGACTATCCTACTTCATTGTTTGTATAGTTATCCATTTTTTTATGAATCCATGATCCGGGTGTATGTGTAATTGGTGTTGGATGTATTAGTGCAAGTGGTTACATAAATAAATTATTGATTAATTACAAGTGAAAGGAGTAAACTTAATAGTTTAATTGTGCTAAGAGGCACCTCGTTGTTGCCGCACCTGCAAGGACGACACACTTTCAAGAACAAAAAGAGGAAAATCCGATTTGTGATCTAAGGAAATAGTTTGTCGCAATTCGTACGTATTATATTTAAATAGATTTATGCTAATTGCTATAGACATTCTCCTTGAAGGATACCATACCCAACCAATAGAGACATCATCACATCGGTTCATTTAGAGGTGTCATGGGAATCTAAAAGAATTATGCAATCAGCTGTTTAGGGGGATATTGTTTTTTTTTTTTTTAATGCAATTGTCCTGGATTTTGATTACATTTTTATTAAAAATCGATGAAATGACTTTCTGTATGTGTTTGCTATGTGCCGCAGTGTCCTTCTAAAGCAATTTTCGTTGTGTAATTTGACATAATTTAATTTAAAAGTCATGTCTGTCAGGTTCTTATGCAATAGACGTAAAGCACAGAAGGAAGCAAGGAAGGAAAGGACAAGATGCTCTGTTTCCTTTGATCTTCCTGATGCGAGTTTTGCATTCATAAATAAGATTAGTTAAGTTAAGGCTCATATAAATCGACAATTATTATTATCTTCTCGTATTCGCTTTATGACAATTTGCTCACTTCGGTAAAACATTAATCAATAAAAAGATGACATCTCTGTAGGGTTGGTGTTTAATAGGTATGTGGCTTGTGAGTAGAGTGTTCGACAAGTTAACGAAGACAACGAGAACGATTCGAAGATGACGACAAAGTTTTTTGTGGGTGGTGTGCTACTCCTTTTTTTGGCAACTGTATGCGCCTCACGCACAAAGATAGCAAGCCCATTAAACCGTTTCACATCAGCCTTTCATTCCTGTACTGATGTGTTGGAAGCAGTTGGAAGAAGCTAGAAACAAAAACAATAGTAGCGCGATCCTTTGTTCGTTATTCTGTCATCATCAGCCGGGTGTAGCTTCTAGCTATAGGTTCTTCTTTTTCTATAGATACTTTCTTTACTACAAAAGGTTTTCATTGTTTGTTCTGTTGTCAATAACAACAGAAGTTTGGACACAAACATGCGGAGTCAACCAGTAAGGTACCCGGAGTTAACAATCCTACATAAAACTCCCCTCGCCATCTCCTCCACGCCACGCCTCGCCTCGCCGTCACCGGCTTTAAAAAGTATAGACTATGATGAGAGACTCTTCCGATGACGTTGAATAGATACATGTCATAATGCCATTTGGCGACAACGACAAAAACAAGGACGACGAATCATTGAGGAAACATTCTAGGAAAACAGTTCTTGTTCCTTTTGTAAAATGTGTGCAAGCAAAAAGGGAGTTGGTATGAAAACAGGATGCAAATAGTGGGGAAACTGTTGTAAGTGGTATGGGAGTCAACCCCAAGACTGCTGGCGCCAAACAGGCCGGAAATGACTAAGAGAGGTCGTCTCCGAGGCTTGAGGGTGGCTTCATTTTTATTACTCTGATAAACTTTCATGGTAAATTTTCATTTTTGGATAAAAAGTTCGTATGCGATTCTTGTATTTTTTTGTTGTCAGTTCATTTAATATAAAATCGATTGAAAAATATTTAAGTTCGCGACAGAATGGTATACAAAATGTGGAGAATTCCTTTTTTATATTCACTCAAAATGGAGAGAATGTAGAAAGTTATAAGCTGATGGAATAAAAAATTCTTTGTGCGTGTGTTATGGAGCGTGTGTTGAAGGACGAAGGCTTTTGGTGGTATAATAAACAATAGCCATAATATGACTAATTTTATCTTTGCCAGAACAATTTCGTACTTGGTTTGAGAAGTCAAAACAAACTTTCCAGACTATGTTTATGGTTTTGGAGAAAAAAGAATAAAAGAAAAATTGAAGAGAACATAAAAGTACTTAATTAATTCTCTATGATTAAATAAAAAAAGAAAATGAATATTTTATATGAGCTCTAGAGCAGAAAGCTCCCGAGGTGTTAATGAAAACTACCATTTCACGCGAAAAAAAAAACTCTTATATCCTTTTGAAATGACCAAGCAAATTTACTACCTTTGGGGCATTATTTTATTTTTTAAATACATTTTTACTACCTACATACGTGTACGTACATTCATTATGTTTGTAGGCTCGGATGACGTACCTATGTAAAAACTTGATTCTTTTAGAATGTCATTATAAGTCTCTATCTATATTTTGAATTGGTCGAAGAGTTTTGGGAGTTATGTTAGACTTCAAGAAACAATGCATTATTTAGGCATCTGGCTGATGTACGACTTCATTTTAGTAACCTGGCAAGAATCAAAACACGTTGGTAATAGCACCATTTAAAAACATATCAAACAAATCTTTTTGTTAAAATGATGACATTTTTCAAACTGTCTGTGGTCCTTAACACGTGTTACCTCATAAACCTCATAAATTTCCCATGACTCATAGTGTCAAAGTTCGTAGAATCCATTGTTTTTTTATCGCATTTGCCCATCGGTTTTTGCTTTCCAAAATGTACATTAGAGCATTCATTTAAGTATTTCCCAAACTCATTTAGTCAAATACGAAATTCCCACACAGCAAAAATTCTAGGTCATTGACCGACCGTGCCTTTACTTTTCTCATACAAATTGGTATAGGATTTTCATTTTTGACATTTTTTTTCAATCGAACTAAAGCAGTTAGATGAATTTATTTCGCGAGATTTTTCTAGGCATACTTATAACTTTAAGGGGGGGGGGGGGGGTGGTCTGGTTAAAAATCTAGATTTTAAATCAAACTTAACAGGTTAACATGTCTGTTCCTTACTAACTATCAAACAATTTAGTCATTTTTAGTTCGAACCTATTCGAAAGTCAAAAATTGCACTGTTTCGGAACAAAAAGGGTGCTCACTTCAGGGTAAAATACTTTCCTTCCTTACAAGATTTGGTTTATGACTATATGTATCTTTGTATTTGTTTCTTACTGATGGTCATCGTGATCAGATTTGAGAAAGTGGTCAAATAAAACAAAAAAAATGTCGACTGAGTGACACCGAAGTGGTAAGTTAAGTAATTGTAGAAAGAATGTTTTTTTTTAGTTTAAGTTTTTTTCCTTACATTTAATTTCCTGGGTAGTGATTATCTAAAAAATGTAATAAAGACTTATATAATTGGCCTACGGCAGCCTTAGTTTCCTATAGTTGAAAAGCTCCTAATATTTTGACAGTTCCCTTTCTCTCTTTAGCATTTCATGCCCACTCTCTCCAATTTGACATTTATTCAGATTTAATACGATAGATTTCGGGAACATACTCTCTACATTACGACGATGAAGATTTGCCAAAGTGGTTTTCGTCATATCTACCGTGTTGGTAGATCATCTTTACGTCTAGACTGTGTCACTGTGTGTCTGTTTGTCTTTTCGTATGTTTGTGCCCGTACGCCTAAAGTGCGGTTCACATTATCAACCAGAGTGACACCTGTGTTGGATATCAAACCTGAGTGAAAAGTTTCGCGGACACACTTGTCAGTTCTGTAGGCGGCCACTGCCAGGCAAAGAAATTTCAATGCACCCAGAAAATGTATTTTTTTATTAGTATTTCCGCCAAGAAGAGTGTCAATTCTTTTTTTACATCTTATTTTGATTGCACTTTTTCTACTACTTCGATATAATAATTCGTGTTTTGTCCCGTGAATGACGGCTCATGAACAAAGTTGTGTACCCCCCTGGAAAAATTACAAGTTTTTGTCCAGTTTAGTCAAGGCCCACGCTAAAAAAAAAAGTTGTTGGATTAGTCTTTTTATCCCATCACATATACCCCATATATGTATAAGAAAAAAATATTTTATACCCATCATACAATAGTAAGAAAAATTAAAGTACGTAGGTATATGGTTTAACATTTTCAACACTACACAAATGTATTGCGAAATAGCTAAGTAGCTAGCGTGTTAGACTGGTAATTTGAAGATCCCAGAATCGAATTCCAGTCGAGACAACTTCTTCGTTTTATATTTGTTGTTGGTATCTCTAGGCAAAAGGTTACCTTACTGGCAAGGCCCTAAACTTTCTAGGAGCTCGTTAAAAACTATTATATTTTCCAGGTGGGTACACATCATCGATCAACCACCCACCAAACCGAGGCGAAGGTTGTCACTTTGTCAGGCAGCATCAAAAAATTTTGTGAGCAGCAGTTTTGAGTGTCAACCTATCATTCAGGGCGTACACATTATCAGTTCTATTTGAGAGAATGGTCAAACTTGCCGCTTTTCAATATTTTTAGAATAACTCGTAAACTAAGCCAAATTTGACAATTTAAGACTTAAAACTATTTGTTAAATTTTCTATCGAAATGGATGTTTTGAAAAATTGATTGATTGAATTGAATCAGGAAAATTTAACAAAAAACATTAAAAAAATTGAAAAAGTCAAAGGTTTTTAAGTTAGGTTTTACGAAAAAGTGGTCTATGGGGCATTTAAGTACTCTGGCGGCGAATTGTTGACATTTTTTTTTGCCTCAAATATCTTGAGAACAAACAATGATGTTTATAATTAATAATTTATAGGATTTGTCAAAAAATTCTACATAAAGTTTTTTTTTTTTAAATAAAAAAAAACAACAGGAAATTGTAGCAAAATCGTTGAATTTTTTTCCTCGCAAATATCCTGAGATCAACAAAATGGTATTCACTTCGGGTTAATTAAATTCGTTACACTAGTTAATAATTGATATTTGATTGGTTTTGTAAAATAATTCAACAAACATTGTTTTTTTAAAGTGAAAAAAACTACAAGAAACTTTTCAAAAAATTGTTAAACTTTTTTCTTCTCAAATATCTTGAGAATATCTTGACTGATGATATTGGCTTTGGGTTAGTTTTATTCTTCTCACTAATCTTCACTTGATTGCATATTGAATACCTAAGAACTTTTTCGAAGATCTACAAAATGCGATTTTTTATAAATAATATAACATCGGGTCTCTAGCTTCCGAAGGGGCCAATGGGAAGTTACCAGTGTGGATCGCACCCAGCCTCTTTTTAATATTAATATTGAATTCGTTCATTAGCTAACAATTAAAAAATTTACACGTGAAGATTTTAACTATTCAGTTTATTTCATTAAGGTACATGTCTCATTGTGGCCACGTAAAAAGATACAGTCTTAACTATCATTTGATCCCTCCGTTATAGAAGTAAATACAGATACCAATACTCATTTATAATTTAAAAGTAGTTTAATGTGGAAGGTAATCTTTTTTTAAACATATATCAGTTAACTTTTTGACAAGACTTGTGAGGAATGTTTCTAGGCAAACTATTGGGCGCTTGGGCCATTTCTCGCTTTCAGCTTGGGGTTTCAAGATATTCCTATTCGAAATTTTTTAAGCCTATGTACAAATGAAAGGTTGTTTTTTTATTAAAATAAGTAAAGTGTACAGCACAGAGGCCGTTGCATACACAAGAGCTTATTGGTCCATTGTGATCCCCTTACAAAACAAAGCAGAGATGTTCCTAAACTACTGGTTCAGATAGACTGGTGAGTTTGCAAACCAGCCTGTACCTGTAAAACTGCATTTTTTTAATTTTATAACAGGAATATCTCAAGAACCCTTATGTCGCAAAATGGATGACGGATTTGGATTTTTAGAACAAGTGTTACCTATCCTGTCCATGTCAAGAACCGTCTAAGCTTGTGTCTATATATCTTGCATCAAAATAATCACTGATTTTGCTTCTCAAATTTCTTAGAACTGATATATGTAATTCAATAAAATTCAGTTAAATCTATTACTGGCAACCTAACACCCTACATCAGCACTTGCGTTAAACTGTATTCCAAAAATTTCAGATTCTTCTTTGAAGTTCCTTCGGATTAAACATATTTTTTTATTTAAATGAAATCCTCTACAAAATAAGAATTTTCGAAAAACTGTTTTTCGTTGAGTGATTGGTTTTCCCAGAAATTAACTAGGCATACAAAAATGTATTTGGGTGGTTTTCAGCAAATAGATATTTTTATGTAGCTAGCTTTGTCCCACATAATTTATTCCAATTGCTAACGATAATATTCATTTAACACCAAAAGAATGTAATAACTTATATAATACTATTATTGTATTATTATATTCGAAGGCTTTTTCGGATATGATTTTTACTAGATTTTCATCATGTGCATGTGTGTTTTGCGGAAACTTAATTTGTGTAATTTTTAAATGTGCAATGGAATAAAGACAAATAATAATTGCAAAAGAGGGTTTTATAGTCTCTTAAGGCCTGAAGTAACTTTCTCAGCAATATTAAGGAAATTAGCAATTGAAGCATCCGGTTAAAAACCAGATAACTCCACTTTTTGGCGAAATATGTTTTTTGATGAAGAATTAACAAAAACAATCCCGCACCGTTTTGTGAACTTAAAACTCAGTTTTTTTGACAAAAACGCAATTTTGTTTTGAAGTTCCCTTCTTTTTGCACCACACATGAAAATTTGAAAAATTTGACCGTCAAACAGTGCTTCATAGCTTACAAAATATATATTAAATTAAAAACAGCAGTTGGTGCAATGTTTCGTAGGTTTATGAAAAAAAAACGATTAAAAACCGGACTACTTTAAAACCAAATTAATTTAATATTGAATGAAAAATTCGTTTTTTATTTTTTTCAACGTATTCGATGAGTTTTTCTATTGTCTTCCGAAGAAAAGTTCAGTTTTTGAGAATATTTTGTTTGTTGATTTTTAAAACAGTATTTTTCTCAGCATTAAAAATTAAGGAGTTATTATTTGCGCTGTTTTAAAACATAATATCCTTTGAAATGTGGAAATTAAAAAAAAAATGTAAGGTTCAATAAAGTATGTACAAAAAAGCTTCTTTTGAGCAATATTACTCAAGCTTTTTATTTTTTTACTGTAGTACCTCATGCCAAAGGTCTGGGTTCGATTCCCAGCCGCTGCCACCTTAAAACCATAAATAAATAATATAAAGATGGGAATCCTCGGCTGTCAAACTGATTTGCCTACAAGCTCAGACCGTGGTGAATGTCATAAAGTTGCACTAGTAACCTTTACCACACTAACACTAATGCAACTTACTGATTTTCACCACAAATCGTCGGTTTTTTTAAATTTGTCAGTTATTTTAAAAACCCAATGGACATGTTCATAAAGTATAAAAGCAGGTGAAGTGAATTTTTAAGTGCTCACTTCCCTTTATATAATTTTATTTTAAAATTGCATTGGCTACCTAAATTCAAAGCGTTCTAAGATAATAAAAGACATATTGGTAGTAATAAATAATTGAATAAATAAATGTATGTTAATTGAACCATAGTGGGAGGAAATTTGTTTGTGAAATATGAAATTTCATAGTAAATATGTTAGCCTTTTTACACCGAACTCAAAACGAGGTTTTCGCTTAAATATTGGCTTTGGAGAAAAACCTTATCGAAAACACAAGGCTTCACATACATTTTTTTGAGCTTCAGGTTTTCGTAAAACACAAGTTTAATATAAAACCAGTCGAAAACTTGTTGGAATTCAGAGATGAACAAAACAAACCTACCTTTTAAAAAGTTCAGTGCCTAGTAAAATGTCAAAAAAGAAACTGATTGGATGCTTTTATATGGATCATATTTATATAAATAATCACCATTTTACATCCATAAAAGTGAAGAAAACAACAAAATGAAAAGATAATTGTAAGTGGTTGGTGAAAGAAAAACTTTAATGTCAAACGAAAACGTATAGTGTAATGTTTGGTGTGAATGGTTTTTGAAAAGTTTTTGCCGAAGTCTGGTTTTGGGCTTTGTTGTGAAAATCCTATTATTCCTTAAATTTGTATTTCTTACTGGAATACTTCCACAGATTTATGATCTCCACAGAAACGAACTATCAAAATTAGTCTGGATAATATAGCTACGTTTTATGCATGTCCATGGACTTTGGGAAAAAAACGACATCGGGACATTTTAACATTTGCCTTGGTCTGCCTTTTTATATAACCAGCAAACATTTAACATTTATTTATTATTTGTTCAATGTAATTTGTTTTTACTTATTTACAGCACAGTGATTTAAGATTTTGTTTCACTCATACATTGAACAAAAAAAAAAGACTGGACAACTATGCACCAAGCACCAAATTCTTTTAGTTCGCTTCCACCAAGGTGAGGACTCTCTCGTCTGACGGGAGAAGTTAACGAAAACTAAACGAAGAGTACCACTTCGCAATTATGTGTGCGTCATATGGATTACTTGTTTTCGCCCGGTTTCCTACGACCACTACGTTGGCTATTCTAGTTCTACCTTAAAGGCTCTCCCAAACCAACGCGAATTCGCGGCGACGGCGAATTTTTGTTGTTGTTTATCGTTGTGTATTTGTCATATTTTTTACTATTGTGAATGATTTGCTGCGAATCGCTCCGCATTCGCGTTGGTTTGGGAGAGGCTTAATTCTGAATTAATATTGTTGTTGTTGTATTTGACTAGTAAATTGCTTTGTTTTGTTGTCGTTTTTTTAGACAGAATTATTTTGAGTTACAAAAAACACAACTAATACTATAATATGTATTGAATTTTCTTTTTGCTTAAAAGTTCTCCTAAACCAACGCGAATGCGGAGTGATTCGCAGCGAATCATTCACAACAGCAAAACATATGACAAATACATAACGCTAAACAACAACACAAATTCGTCGTTGCTCCCCATTCGCGTTGGTTTGGGAGAGCCTTAATTATGTAACCAGGTAAAAAGAATTGCACATTTTATCAAAATATGTATGTTCAAATTTTAATCAATGGTTCATTAAATTTAATTCACCAAATCGGTGAATTAAAATTGGATTAACTTAGGTTAAATGATGGTTAAGGCCAAGTAAGTGATAGTGGAGAATCAGGGCCAGTTTGTTCACATTAGATTAAATTTGAAGTAAGTAAGTCACAGAATCTGGTTAAATGCATCTAACCTACCAATATTGGCCAATTAGCGATTTCTATAATCAACAACTCAATTTTATTGGAACGGCAAACCATTTGGCTGCAATTCGTTTAAAAAAATTATATTTAGGTAAACATATGGATGGTGCAGTCGTACCTTTCAATAATATTCCATTAAAAAAGTGTGTTTGCACCCTCAAAACAAGAATTTTTTTTTTTATTCCCCTGAGGTGAATTCAGAAATGTCACTAAGTTTATGAATTCTTAAAATTCAATGGAAAGTTGGTTGCCGGAAATTTTTGATAAAATTAAAAATATTACTTAAAATTTCTGGCACAAATAAATATTTGTTGTTATTATTTAACAAAAAACGAAAAAATTAATAACAAATATAAAAAGATAAATAAAATAACGATGCAGAATGGCAGACGCACTAAAATAAAAAAAAAACATGGTATCAAGTTTGGAAAAAAATTGGTCTGTCAAAACAAATTAAATTCACCGCGTTAAGTTGTTGTTGCAATTCACATCTATTCATCGACACGGAGTCGGATTACAAAAACAACAATGTAAACAAATGGGTTTTGGAGGGTGAAACGTACGAAAGTTTCCCATCTTTACATTGTTTATTTATGCTTAAAACAGAAATGGTTTTTCTCGAGGTGCTGCCTTTTGCGAGGAACTGACAAATCCTTGTCATGAATAAGTGCTTCTCATCGAGCCGTTCGGATCTGGCAAAAAATTGTAGGTCCCTTTCATTCCTGCCAAGAACACGACCACAGGAAAGGCTGAGAGTCTTAAGTCACTGGGCTCTGGTTCTCCATGAGCTGTTGCGCTACCAAATTTATTTATTTATTAATTTTTATTATTATTTGAATAGGTTTAAAATTTTGATTTCTATGCAGTCAAAGTCAAAATCACATCAAAAAATATAAAAACGACACATAAATAGATGTCACCTGAAATCAGTCACAGAAGGCGATTGTCAACTTGATAATCCCTAACACAGAGCGAAAGTCATAATTTTGACTGTCAACTATCATTATCACCTTAGCCGATTTCACCCCGCAGGTAAGTATGTAGGTATCTACATACTTAGTATTTCATGGACTTTTTACAGCTGGTTTGTTAGGTATAGGGCCAAGTAAATTTTCGAGAAAAAAATTATGAATGTCACTTGAACAATGTTTTTGGAAAGTGGGGGGAAATAGACCGAGCCTCCAATACAATTTTTTCTCGTCTGAATCTTATCTATAAATTCTGATTTAATTTCGTGTTTTATAAGAATAATCCCTTACCAAAAATAAGTACCTTAAAGTGAAAATAGGGTGAGCTGAGCAGGGGGGTGAAATAAAAATCTGAAAAAATTAGGGAAATTGTTTTTCAACGTTTTGAATCGAATGAGGGCTATCCAAGACTACTTCCAATTTAAGGGCCACCCTAATGTACATATATATTAGGGTGGTGCTTATATTGTTTGTTTTTTTGAAATTCTGATATGGATAGGCATCAAATGGAAAACAAATGTTCCTAATTTTTTCAGATTTTTATTTCACCCCCCCTGGTCTCCCTACTTTCACTTTATGGCACTAATTATGGGGTTAGGGTGATTCTTATAAAACGCGAACAAAAAACAATCTGAGGGTATGGATTAGATTAAGACAAAAAAATCTTATCGGAGAGGGGTTTATTTCCCCCCGTTTAGGAACTTTAATAGAAGTTAAGGTACGCATTAGCTTATTTTTATTAATTATTATATATGGGTGTTCCTTAAATTGAACATAGTCTTGGATAGCCCCCTCATTCGATTAAAAAAATTGAAAAACTTTTTTCCTAACATTTTCACTTTAAGGCACTTATTATGGGGTAGGGTAATTGTTTTACCACGCGAAAAAAATTCAGAATTTATAGATTAGATTCAGACGAGAAAAAAGTTAAGTCGGGAGGGGTTATTTTCAATATAAATATTTAAAAAAAAATCGGGAACACTTACAATGCCACGCTATAACTTTTCTTAAAGCCACAAATCCGTTTTATATTATATTTGTATTAAATTTTTACTGTAATTAGTTTTAAAAAACTTATTTTCGAACTTAAAAATTTAAAAAAAAAATATAATTTTTTAAAATTAAGTACTTTTTCAAAAGCTATTTAAAATAAAATCTTTACTAAGGAAGCATATTATAGAATGGAATCATGCCTTTAAAAAAAGCTAAGGCATGTTATTATATGTGCTCCCGTGTTTTTTTTAATAATATTGTTCTGTTTTGAGCCAAATTTTTAGAAAATTACTCCTCCCCCCTTGTGCAAATGCAAATGCTTATGGGGGTCTGGTACCAAAAACACCTCCCGTGGCTTCACCACTGAGATAAACCGTGTTGTTATTGCTATCTTTTATATTTCTCCACAGAAATGCTTCGAAGGAGGGAGTCAATCACAAATGTCTTCTTTGACAACAGTATTGAGAACTCATACGAAAATGTTCGCAGCTGTTGTTCAACAGAACTAAAGTTTTTCTTATTCTAACTTCAATTAAGATAAGATGCAGACTTTTCCTATAGCAACAACTTAACAATATCTTTGAATGTTCCCCATAATGCTTAGTTTTCATAGCCATTAACCAAGAAAGATGCCACATTTCAATATTTAAAAACCTGAACTCATCACTAGAATTAAAAAAAATAGAACTATTCATAAAAAAATATTTAAAAGTCCAGATTCGTCAACTGTACTCATTTTGTCAGAAACGTTTATGTTGCATTTAATAATCATCACTTTAACGAACACATTAAAAAAATTGTATTATTCAAAGTCATCAATCGATTTTCGATATAAAATTGTATAGGTACCTGCCTTCAAAATGTCCATTAACGATTAAAAACGATGATTAAAGACCCGAAGTTCAAACATTAAAAGGAAACAAATTTTACCAAACCTGACTAACGATACCAATTTAATGAGTTTCCATTAAATGAGATTTCTATTAACCTTTTTTCAATACTGTTATCTACATAATAAAAAAAAGTAGTATTCCCACCCAATTAACAAAATGAGATGTCAAAAATGTCTTTAGCGACCTCATGGCCCATTATTCGCCTCCAGCACAACAATCTACTGGTTTCAACCCTTAAACCCCACGATAAATCTTTCAACTAATTTTTTATAGTCATTAAGTCGATGTTAAATTAACTTAAATGTTGGTCGGGAGTTTGGAATGGGACCAGCCCAGCCAACGCAACGCAAGGCTCCAAAAAAGAAAAAAACAAACAGAACAAATCTTTGATCATCACCCTGAATAGCTTGCGGCTATTCACTTCAGACAACAGCGTCGACGAGGACACGAGAACGACGACGACGGCGACAGATTTTACGATTCATTGCACACCATCTCTATTAATATACCTCACACCGTATTTAATGGTGGGTGTTTGGGTGGTGACCTGCACGGTTGAATGGTATCCTTCTTCCTCCCTTCTTCTCGCGATAACATTGCGCCGTTGTTAATGATGCATATACTCACGCTCCACGCTCGTTTACATTGGGGGTTATAACACCGTTAAAGCATTTTCGTATTTGTGACGTTTTTTTTTCTTCTTTTTTCTTTTTAGTGTCTCCGTACCGCAAGCAGAATAGAGACTTGAGAAAAATGGCACAGGATACGAAAATTCCGACGTCGCACGTGACATTTATGGGAATTCTTATCTTAATCACACAAATCCTGGCAGAGAACGGAAGCTTTAGCAGCCAACATCAGCGGCAGCAGTTAGGAACTGACGTTCCGCCAGCAGTACCTTTTGCATTGGATGCGATAAATGGGAGTGTCGAACACAGTGGTAGCAGCACAAATCAAATGCAAAATCTACCATCTGCAAATTCGGCTCCAGTTCTACCCGAACAAGGCACATCCCCAGCATCGCCATCATCGAGTATGTCAAATCCTTCATTATCTACAGTCACGCAATCGGGTACGACGTCATCTAGCTCCACACAAGTACCACCATTAACAACCCAAATACAAGAGAGCTCAAGTGACAATCTCACCGAACCGATAATCGGGGAACATGTGATGTTGGGTTCTGCTGGTCCTGATAAACGTGAGCTGGAGGGTATTCTGAAGGCTTTGGATTGGTTAAAAGAAAAGCGTGCTCCCGACTATGGGTGGGGCAATGACACACACATGGTTATCTTGGCCAAGGAACTGTCTGGCGCTAGGGATCCAACTGACTCAGATGGACATTTGCAAGTGATTGAAGAGTTAGAAGACACTTTGTCTGTGAAGGAAATGGAAATTGAAATTTTAGCAATGCTTGACCGACACCACACATTGCCTAAGCCGATGAATCTAGATAAGTTGGCGAGATACGTTTTAGCATTGGGCTCACTTTGCAAGGATCCAAAACGGTTCCATGGGCATGATTTGGTGGTAACTCTGCAGCATCATGAGCCAGCACAGGATATTGAGTTTGCTTTGACGACTTTGTCTGCTTGCAGTTCAGCTGCTCACGTTAGAAAACGTCAGATCCGAAGGCTTTTGGACATTGCAAGTGGGGTCACAGATCAAAGCGTTGATACAATTGCTATGGTTATCTTGGCTTTACGATGTATTGTAACAGATCACCGACACCGACACTTACAACACTTCGTTCGACGTCCAGCAAGGGGACTTGCAAGTCTGCAGGACCTTAGAGGAGGATTTGGTTCATTACGCAGCACCGCATTAGCAATGCAGGCACTTCAAGATCTGGAACGTGATCCAGCTGGTTCTTGGAACCGAACCGCTGCATCCAGATGGATTTTGAGTCGTCAACGTCCTGACGGTGGTTGGACTGAAGAGCCACTTCAAGATGGGCAAGATCCAAGTATTGGCGTCGGCTTAACTGCAGACATAATTCTCGCTCTTGGTTGGAAGGGTTTGGGAGCTGTTCGAGCACTTCAATGTGATCATGTTATAAGAGAGAATAGCGATTCCCTTTCAGGTACTTCCACTTGTTTATATTTTCTTTTTAACCAGCCCACAATTTGTTTCAAAACGTTTATACTCAATTAGAAAATGGAGAACCCAAGCTCGCCCTTCCATTCGGGCTCACATCAGCAGAAGAATCTGACACGAAAAACGTCTCCTACACATACACACTTTGGGTGGGTTCAAATGTGACCGAGGCCTTTTCACTTTCTCTAGTCTCTGCAAAGAACACAAGCTTCTTTAAGGCAATGACACAAGCTGCGGAAATCGATACAAGGTAAGAATTTTCTTTCCACATTATGTACGAGTGTGTATGTATATATTTTTAATTAAAATTATTTTCAACTGCCCAGATTCAATTTCGAAGCAAGAGAATGGCCAAATGGTCACTACATTCATACTCTAGCTGGCAAAAAGGAAGAACCTAGAGGGTAAGTTCAAAATAACCCATATTCCGCAATAAGACATTAAAATGAAACTATATTACCATCAGGTACAATTATTGGCTATTGTATCGTCTACCAGAACTACCCGATCCCAATAACCCACCAGGAAATCAGCTGATAGCACCTGTGGGTAAGTAAAATTAAATTAAATTCGCCTGCCATCACGTATCTGTTTAGAAAAAGTAAATATTTAATTGCATTGGATGCAGAACAGTATAGCATACAGCATAAACATACCGGGAAAAGGTGTTGTTTGCCTGATTGCTGATTAGTAATGGACGAATAACTTCACCGGCCTTGACTCGAATTAATCAACCCCAATGGGGTTAGTTGATATTTTTGAGTGTTGCTTGCAGTATTTTTAAATGAGCAGGTATACATATACATTTGTATGTACGTGTACGTACCTTAAGATTAATTTAACGTATAACATGGATAAAATGACAACGACCACGATTGCCGTTGGATTAATTGATTTCTTTAATTTCAGAGAAAAAATATGTGAAAAGTGAAAAGTTGCTTTCAGCAAAAGGCCACAATTATAATCAATATTTAAGTCTTATAACTAACGAGAAAATAAATATTTTTTGGGTGGAGGCAGCTTTAAAAAATACTTTAGTTTTACCTATAACAGCTTTTTAGTCCAGTCAATTTGTGATTAAAAGGGCCCTTGGGAAGCAAATTGTGGGCAGGGGCGCAAACAACTTCACTCCTTGAGGGGGAAAGGTCATATTCCAAAAAAAAACTACCCAAATCAGTGCTTAAAAAAATTTAATTTAAATTTGGTGGCACAACAGCTAGTGGAGAACCAAGGCCTTGTGACTTTACCAATTTTTCTTAGATTTAAAATTTGGTTCGAAATTTTGGCAAGGTCAAATATCGTTTTACAAGACCTATTCCTTGGGAAAACCCCAAATCTTGAAAAGCTGAATATTGAAACCAGAATTTTGATCCATTTCCAATTTTAAATATGACATTGCTTCGTGGCACCAAAAATATTTCTTTTTTGTGCGCACTAAAAAAATATGTAGCTTATGGAAATGGTAATCTTAAAAATGTATATGACATACGAGTACATACAATTTTTCAACGTTCGAAGATAGATCTGATGTTTCGAAACAATACTGATATTTTTTTCTTAATCGATTGTGGAAGTTACACTGTACACTGTAAACTAATAAAAGTATTAGGTATGTTCGTTGAGCCCTGAAGTCACCCTGGGGTCGCCCCAAAACCCCAACTTACCCTGGCGAGCCAATTCTATGTTTTTTGAAACCTGCCCAGAACTCGCCCTAGGTTTAGTTGCTGGGGCGAGTTGAGGCTAAGAATAAAATGTATAGGTGGCACGAGCTCTGAAGCATTTTTTTTTGCCATCAAAGTTGACACTTCCAAACAGGTTCTACTGCTTAACTAAGCGTCCTAGTGACTTATAAAATGCATATTCGTAATCTAGGGGGTGCCACCTTTCAATCGGTGTATCGCATGATATGAAAAACCGACTTTCATTTTTAAACACGATTTGCGGCCAAACTAAAGGTCCTATAAACATGTTTTTTGGTTAAACTAAACGTTCTAGCGACTTTCATATTCGCGATCTAGGAAGTGCCAGTTCAAAATCTTGAAAAAAAGTTGGTAAAAAAAGTTTTTTCCAAAACTTTAAACAAAACAGAATTGCGACTAAGCTTGGAGTTCAAGCGACTTTAAAAATGCGTATTTGTTATCTAGAAGTATTATAGAAGTTATTTTTAAATTATTACTGACCTGTTATTGAATAAATCATATAGAAAGGAACTAAGATGTTCAAGGGTTTTTGTTGAACAAATCAATAAATGGGTCATTGAAAATGAGAAAACCGCGTAGTGCTAATAAATGAGATGGTGCAATTTTGAGAGGGGGGCGCAAAAGCAAAGGTTTTGGATATCAATGAAATTCTTTATTCCTGTGAAAGTACGTTCGATTTTCGAATTCCCACAGCCGAAATATGTACGTTTAACAGACCAAGAAAAGTTTTCTTGCAAACAGGCTCAAAAGTTGCAGTTTAGCGAAAAAGAAGTCTTTAAAGATTTGAGCTTCTAAAATTCATGTTTAGAGATGCCCTATCGCAGATTTTGATTTTCCATACGATTTGTATGGGAGAAAACACCTTTTTGTATTTAGAATTAAATAACTTAATAATATCAAGTATTTATACTGATATCATACGTTTTTCTTATAGAAAATTTAACGTTGTACAAAAAATGTCTAGAAATGTTTTATCGTAAATCAAATTCATTCGATAAATTATCATAGATTTATTTAACATTTAATTAGCATTTTTTAGTAAGTGGAGATAATATGGTAACTTACATATCACTTTTACCGAAAAATGATTTAAGACCTTTTTTAGAGAACCAATTTTCCTTTAGAATGGTGCCTGACAATATGACTTCGTTTTAATTAATACAAGTATATATATTATAATAATTAGTTGCAATTACATAGAAATTCCCTTATTAAACTTGATCAGCAAACTTTTTGAAACGGAAACTTAAATATACTTTTCCAAAGGTTTTTGGTCTGAACTCGAACCGAAAGTCAGAAATATTATATTATATCAAGTTTGTGAGATATTGCCGCATAGAAAATTTAAAAAATTGCTGCTTCCGATGTAATGTTTATAAACGTGAGCTAATTTGTTTCCGCAAAATATTCAAAAGGAAATAAATTTCTTCTTTTAAATTTTGTTGAAATCTTTCCAATATATTTGTTCTCCTCCGAGAAATCTTAAGTTTAAATAAATGTATCTGGCATATCATACGAGTATTGTCAATAAATTAACTAGCAAAATTAATTTCTGCGGCCAACAAGTGTTCTTGTAGAAGAAAAAAATATCGGTAATATTTAAACAAAATTGAAAGGAATAAATTAAATTTTTTTAGGAGTGGTACAAATATTATTGAAACAAATTATCAAAAACAGCGAAAAACAATTTTTTTTAAATTTCAAAAGGCAATATTTTAAAAACGTGATGTAATAAAATATTTCTGACTTTCGATCCCAGTTAACCATCTAAAAAACTTTGGAAAAGTTTATTTTAGTTTCCATTTCATAAAATTTGCTGACCAGTTTAATCAGGGAATTTCTATTTAATTTCCAACCAGAAAATCCATTTCAAAGCAATTAATTACTGTAATATACTTGTATTAACTGAAGTGAAGTAATATTGTAAGGCACCATTTCAAAGAAAAATTAGTCCTCTACAAAAAAAAGTCTTTAGTCATTTTTAAAATTTTAATTTTACTGGCATGGTATTCCCACTGATATTAACTCAATCATTTGCTTTATGCTGCTTTAGAGTTTGGTTTCCACGGGAAAAACAGTTTTGTTGCTTTTGATGAAAGTTGTGTATTCTAGTGGCTAATTTTATTCTAGAAAAACCTAGCTTTTGCATATTGAAGAAAAATGTGAAAAATCATTCAAAAAAAGTACACATGCGCCCCAGTGTACTTTGGTTCATCACATAGTCAACACGGCATACTTAAGGGAACTTTTTCAAAGCAACCAAAATTAAACTTTAATTTGGGTGTGCTTTAAATACCTTTTTAATAATACGCTCTTAAAATTAAAGTCAAAGCTACTCCTAAATATTGTCAGTAATTTATCTTCTTGTATGTATATCTGTACCTTCGCAAGCCTGCCCAATATATATATTTTTAATTTGTATAATGTTTTCTTTTTCTTAAAATAAAATATTTATATTTTCTTATTTTTTAGGAGTTGACGAACTTATGGTGGAAGATGGGGAACATTACCTTTACTGGTATAAAAAACTTTAAATGAACAAAATCTTAGAACTAAATACTTACCATAACAAAAATTAAAAAAAAAACAAATGCAATAATTTAAGCTAAATAAAATTAAAAACAAAATAAATGAATACAAAAAAAAAACACAAACAAAAATCAAGTTCCGCGCTTTTAAATGAACAAAAAATGATGAGACATTAAATGCAAACAAAAAGTGTTTTTGACTTTATTTAAAATATTTTTTTATTATTTTACAAAACAAAAATGATAAAACACTGTGTACGTAAAATAAAATAACAAAAAAAATCTACCTAAGCGAAAAAGGCCAGCGAAATAAATAAAAAGATTAATAATGATGAAGATTAGTATAATAAAGCGCAACTCAAAATTATTCGTCTTCTTTCTAATCGTATGTTTTTAAAATTTTACTCAAATGCGTATCCTTAAGCCAACAAATATTTAAAATAAAAATATACAACTTATGTATGTATACCACAGTAAATATACTTGAAAACAAATTATTACAAAACCAAAATATTATATATTGCTTCAACTACTGAAAAAGAAAACAAAACAAAATATAAATGAAAATCTGATTAAGTTCGGATATCGTTAATACCGTCACTTACTTATAACCACTATTGAGCTACTATAAAGTTGATACACTTTAATAGAAGGCGTAGACCAATTTAATAGAGGAACCTATATTATATGATACATGTTTTCAAAACAAAATAACTTATAAAAACTTAACAACTGCATTATTATTTTGGTTTATTCAATTGATGTTTTTCATTTCAGTTTCCAGTGCTGTGAAAGACTGTTTTCGTTTTGAATTTTTGGTCTTAAGATTTTTTGAAAATTATTGTAATCTTTGATATAACACTGTTTTTTTCTGTCATAGGAACAAGAATATACGTTTCCAAAGGTTTAAAATGCCTTGAGTTCGAATCAAATACTAGAATTTTTGTAAGGTTTTTGAGATATTCAAACCTTACATTAGTACAAGAATACTCATTTTTCTCTTCTAATTACATAACAAAAACACTTGTTTCCAAAATACAAATGGAACAGTATCTGAACGTACTACGAACGATACAGCAGCGTGTATCGGCACATTCAGTTCTAAAAGGACCACACCAATGGCCGCCCTAGAAACTTTTTTTTCACTTGCCCCACGCGATCTGTTTACGAAAGAGATGGCGGCCAAAAGTGCTTTAAGACTTCAACAATGTAAACATTAGAAAGGGGCCTCTACGGTCACAGAACTACAATTAATTTTACAGACATTGACATTCAAACAGACTACGTTTTACCGCACATTGATTTCAACCCAGATACCATGAGAGATATCCCCACCGAGGAACTCTGGAATGAAAATAGGGTAATTAATGTAAATCATGTTTAGGTCCTTACTGCCGGTTCCAAAACCTTGGAGGGTGTTGGGTCAGGCATCTATTCAGAAAACCCACCCATAAATAGATCTATGAAGCTTTCAAACTTTTGCAGTATATTCCCAGCGGAAGTGCTGGCAGTTTCTGAAGCTGTGAGACATCTTGCCTCACGCGAATTAGTCAACAATAATATTGACATATTGTAGTACCTCGTGGCATAATGGTTAGTACGTTTTACTGTCATGCCGATGGTCTGGGTTCGATTCCCAGCCGCTGCCACCTAAAAACAGACATTTTAACAGTTCTCAATGCAACGAACACAGTTACGCTAAGATGGGGCCCAGCATCATGTCTTGATCCGAGCCAAATAAATAGAAGCCTCGGTGATCATGCCACTGGAGCAAGAAAAAAATTGAATACACCAGAGTTTCCTCTGGAAGCAGCAAATGTCATCCGTCGACACTTTTCGGGTTTCAAGGAATCTTTGGCCAAATTTCGAAAAAAAATTCTTACTTAAGTCACTCATAGTTGGCATCTTAACGAGTCACAACTCAGTAGGAACCCACATGAACAGAATGGGCATCAGCTCATCGAACTTATGTTAAGGGTGTGGCGATGAAGAGGCTGAGGAGGGCTCCCTTCACTTCTTGTGTGAGTGCCCCAGCCTAGCTAGAACCAGAAAAGCAGCCCTAGGAGAATACTTCTTCGCCTAATTGGGCAAAATCTCCGTCTTGCCACAAAAAAAAAAAACATCCTAAAATTCATTCAGAACTTCCCCCTAACCCCATTCCTATCCCTCTCACTACCCACCTTCACCCTGGGGAGCGCAATGGATGCACCGAGATCCGAGTGAGATGATGCGGCTTGCCCCTTCTAACCTAGCCTAACCCTTACCTAACCTGGACGTACTAAATTTTCAGTTCAATATTAATTCAATTTTTAAACTCCTATATTCCATTTAGTATTTCGAATTCGAGAATAAAGGTAAAGGTAAAGAGAAGACGGAAAACTAAGATATGATTTCGCGAAGAAGGTAAAAAAGATTGAAAAAATACTTAAGAGCTTGAACGATATTTTTGGAGAAAAATTGTTTCTTTATGTACTATGATATATAGATCGCCAGCGAGTTGTGAGTTGGGTACATACATTAACTGTCAAATCACTCGCCGTCTACTCGCTTCTCAACTGGCTTCAAAAAAGACAAGCCATCACTTTACCAGTGAGTAGGAAAAGTTTCGGTGTATTAGCAACTCGCTCGTGTGGACTAAGAGTAAAAAAAACAATTTTTGAACAAGTACAAAACCCCAAATATACCAAAAAACGATTTATTGCACTTTTAGGTTAGAATATCTCCAAAAACCTGACCCACTCGAATAATTCGAAAGTCTGACTTCAAGTCAATGCATCAAAAAAGTATATAGTCTGTTTCCTGTGAAAATTGTAGGGGTGACCGCGGTGTAATAACATACAAAATTTATTTAATAAATGGCAGAAAAAACGTTTTGCTATAATTATCGGTAAGTATAATACACAAAATACACCTGGCTAAGTTTCTCTCCAGACAACATCTTTAACTGTCACTCTTTTCTACAAGAAATACTAGGTTAATATCTTTTATTTTGTAAGTGCTAAAATTATTCTTTAGAAAATATTGGAAAACGTTTTGCTTACAAGCACAAGTGAAGTTTTATAAAAAAAAAATAAATAAAAAGACTTAAGGAGTCTGTGGATGCACCTTTGCATTAAGATATTAAGGTGCCATTAGTAATAACATAAATTTAAGGGAAATATTGCGAGTGGTAGGAGCATGATGGCCAAGTCTATTCAATGAATACTTTTTCTCATTTGAATTCTACTGACTTAATTCTTATAACTTTACACAATCTCAATTTATATTCTTGTTCAGATTTTGATACTAAATAAATTTCATGAATTCAAAGAATGCACTCTTTTACATCGCTGATTAATTTATTTTCTTTCAAACAAAATTTTAATTGACTTTACAATGGGTGGAATTTAAGAATCATAATTAATTCTCACTCAATGCTTATTATTTATCCAACAACAATCACTTTTTCCATACCTATACCAAAGTATACATAGTGGAAACACAAAAATAACTGCAAAGATTTCAACGTACTGCCGAATGAAACGTTTAAAGAGAAAAATGCACTTGCATATCCAAAACACACTCCTATTTTTTAAGTGTTAATAATAATTATGTTCTTTGAATATACATTAAAATAAAATAAAATAAAATAAAATAAAATAAAACAAAAGCTTTGAGAATAAATTAATTATTACATAGATAAACATTGCCTATTATTATTATATACTCTCTCAGCATTAAAAATATGATTAGGTGTCTACTAGTAGTGTGTATTGTATTTAGTTACGTTTATATATGATTTTTTTTAATATGATTATCTATTATACGTACTATACAAATAAATAAAATAATTAAATTTCAATGGCAAGTTTATGATTTAAAACTAAAAGAAAAAATCCAACAGAACAAAACGACAAAAATGGCTTTTGAGAAAGAAAAAAACTTAACCCAAGAATGTTGCGCATTTATTTGTATATATAAACTTGAATTTAAAACAAAATATAACGCCAGATGATAATAGAGTAATAAACAAAACATAAAATTATGTATTTCAACAAAAAAAATAATTGAATAATAAAAATAATATTATTATACAAAAGGTGTTTTAATGTTAATTCTGGAATTTAAAAAATTAACGAAATTTTGCATTTTCAATATTGTGTAAAATATTTTGCAATTCTAATTTTAAAAGTAAGATAAAAAAGAAAAAAGATTGAAATCCCTTTGGATGCGTAAAATCTTTTCTTTATAAGCAATATCTTTGGTCTCTTGAGTCAAAAATTAAGCATGGTTCTAAAGCGTTCTGGACTTTCATCAATACTAAGAAAAAATCTTTTGGCATACCTTCTGAAATGGAATTAAATGGTGTTGTAAGGGATAACTTGAATGTTATATGTAGGGCTAGGATTTCCATGCAAATGCATATTTTTTTGATAAGCTTTTAAAGCATGAGACCAAATTGTCTTTAGGAATCATGAATTTTCCTTTAAAATGGCTTTCAATTGTTAGTGCATATTTTACTATAAATGCATATTTTGCATATTCTTGCATATTAACATGATAAATGCATATTTTTCGTGTATATTTTCAAAAAATAAACATAAAATTTAAAAAATATGGGTTTCAAAGAAATGCACACTCACCATTTATTTCTTTGTTTTAGAATTGAATGAAAACAAATTTTAAAAAATACTTTTTTCGCCAATTTTGAATTAGCACATTCGGATTGGTTGAAATCCATCATGAATCCATTGCTGCTGACAGTTAATTGAAAAGTACATAAGGTTTCTTAATATTGAAGGCCGCCAATTTTTGACAGTTGTGAAAACTTCCTCTCTTCCACTAGCAGTGCATTCATAGTCCAGTTCTAAACTCTAGATATGAGGTAAGGTATCTATATGGTTTTAAATGCATATTTTAAGTGCATATCTATTTATCATTTTTAAGAGCATATTTTAAGCGCATATTTTCCATTTTAAGTGTATAAGAATCCTCCCTGCCCATGGTTTTTTTTTCTTTTTTTTTACATAATACGTGTAGAAGACACTTACAATTTAGTCAAAACAGCGTGTGTAAATTATTTTTAAATTTCTAAGCCACTTTTACAAGTATTGAAAAAAGAAAAGCAGCATTTACTGAGCGCTTTTGAAGCCTCAAGGGATAAAACCAGTAATTAAGAGTCAGGGGATTGAGGCCAAGGGACTGAGTATTTTCATAGTTTTTGCGACAAAAATATATTAACGCACTGTGTTTCAGATACGATTAATTTTTATTTAATGTGTTGGAAATAATTATAAAACACAAATATTTTTCTAACGATTCTAACTATGTAATAGTCTAGCACTCCTCCCTCTCGGCCACCTTAGATATAATTCAGAAGATGCAAATATAATAATAATAATAAGCGTTTTTCTTTTTTAGGATTTCAAAATGTTTCTTAAAACATGTTTTTCTTTTTTGGATCGATATTTTTATTTTTGATTTTACTTAAACTAATAATGTAAATTCTGTTTTTTTCCCTCGGTATAGAAATGAATGAATGAATGAAATATCATTAATGCAACAAGACAATAATTTACGCAATATATAATAATCTTTAAATCGTTTTAAAAAGCTTCTTTAAATGACTTTTACAAGTTTGGACCTCTCTAATATAAATTGACAATTTCTTTTATGGTTCGTGTCTAAGATTTCATAGTGGTTTTTAATTAATCTTTAATTAATTTACAGGGGTATATCCGAAAATAGATGCTAGCCTCGTTTAATTTTCTATATCTAGCTTTCAAACAATTTTAAAGAAGCAATTATTCTATACGAAATTTATTTCTTATGAAAGCTTTATAGAAGCCTTATACACATCCAGACTTGCAGCATATCAGTATTTCTAGGCTAATATAAACTGAAATGTTAGTTGGAAATCCATGACCTCTCGCACAAAAGCCTTCTTAATAAATGGAATATCAAACGGGCGTAAGAAACGAAAAGCAGCCGATTGATGTAGACACAAGACGAAGAGATGCGTTAGAAGCCTACCTGCATATAATAATTGAGTGATCAATACAACCGAAAGTTTTTGTTGTCAGCATCTAAACTAAAGCATAACGACGTTCCGAACTTTCTTTTATAACTGCTGACTCACAACTGTGTTTGCTTCTAAAACCTGGTTGACACGTAGGTAGTTTTTGATGCATATTATGCAATTTTATTATTCGGTTGTACATACGTTTCTCAAAAACCTTCGGAAGATACCATACAGACTAATGGGACTTAAATAAGATGGAGTATTTAGGTTGGCTATTTTAGGAATCGTAACTATTTTGGCTGCTTTCCACAATGGTCATCTCTCAAAATTCGAAAATTAAAAAAACTAAAAGGAAATCTATCAAAAAAAAAAACGAATTAAAAAATTTCAAAAATCAAAACAAATATATATAGGGGTGGTGAAAAAAAGTTAAAGGGTGGTCAAAAGTGGTCATTCAAATGGCCAAAAACAGGACACTTTTGAAAAATTTACTCGAAAAATTGCGGTCTTTCCTACGTTCTAAATATTGTTAATAATCATTATACCATATTTTATCAAAATCTTGAGTTTAAATATTTTTACGAGTGTGAAATTTGCCATGTGGAACCGCAAAACATATTTTGGACCAAAACTTCGAAAAATGTTGAAAGAGGTTTATATCTGTCAATTTTGAATAATACTTACATATGTCACGATGCGTGTCTGACTGAAAAAATAATTTTCTAGATAACGGATACCGACTTTAGGAAGTACAAAAAATACATCAAGAAGAGCAATTGCCCTTCAAATAGCAAACAAAAAAGTCATATTATTTTCAGCGCTTTTGTTGATATTTATTTTTTTTTAGTAATAAATAAAAACAGTAGAATCAAGCTTTAAAATACAAAAAATGAATATATAATAACACACCTCCTCCATACTAAGTTATGCATTCCGAATGTCATTTACTTTCCCGGCCTAAGGTAGAACACACGCTGTTATTCTGCCCTAGGCCGGGATGCACACCACTTTGAGTTATTACCATAATTCAACATTATTTTTTCTATTTCTTAATTGATTCTAGTTGATGGTGAATCGAATAAAATAGATGCGCTTTTGAATGAAATTTGTTTGTATGAGTCTACTCTTCTTCGATGGTTTGTTGCTGTTGCTGCTGCTGCTGTTGATGGTGGTGTTGCTGGTTACGTTGGTTGCGACCTTGTTGGTTTCGGTTGCCTCGGCGCTGACCTCCCCAGTTTCCGCCCTGGTTATTTTGATTGCGGTTGTAACCACGATCCCGGTTACCCATGTTTCCACGCTGCAAGAAATTGCCCAGCTTCATGTCGAATACCTTTTCATTAACATCTACCAAATTTGTGACCTTATCAGTGAATTGCATGGCCAAAGCCTGTAGCCTAGAAGGCTCCGAGCGATGCATTACAACGGTTTCAGTTGGATCATCTAAACTAGCCATGAGTTCCTCGTTGATGATCATTTTGCTAATGAGAGAGTGGACCTTTTGAACAGGCAATTCGTACATCTGTGCCAATGATGGAATGCTGATGGAAGTGTATACATTCGAATAGGTAAACAGGTAAGTTCTTAGACTTTCCTCTTTGATGAATTTAGTCAGCATATCACGAACCTTATCTGCCTCGTAGAACAAATCCCACACTTTTGTATTCATCTTTTTGTTCACAATGAAATTAGCACATGCTTGCCAATTTCCACATCGCATTGCTTTTGCGGCTGCTACCACATGTTCTCGCATCGATTCTGGAGGACCAACCAATGGTTGTCGCTCGGAGGAACGCAATTGTTGATAGAATGTTTTACTGATCATCCTTCTTCTAGCATCAAACTCGTGGGCCGCAATGTATGGAATTTCCAAGAGCATAGCTGAAACCAAGTAAACGCACTCCAACAACTCTAAATTTATGTGCATGTGGAAGGGCATTTGGCGCTGTTTCTCAATCTTTTCCTGCTCTGCAGATCGTTCGTGTTGCCTCTGTGGTAATAAACCTTGAGCGAGTAATTCCTTAGGTTTTCCGGTCACCATGAGATCGACCAAGCAATGATGCGCGTCCTTCACATTTTCCTGTCTAAAAGCACACAATCCTAAATTTGCCATCATACGGTTGTAAAGAATTCTTGTAGAAGGGTCAGCTACATCGATGTTGTCCTGCAAATGAGACATAAGCACCAAATCACGTGCTTGGAACCAGTTGTCATGCATGGCGTGATGATAAATGTGTGCCAATATTGCTCTGGTACGAATACGATCTGTGTCATCCTTCGAGTAAATGAACTTGCACAGTTTTTCCATCACTTCCACGGATGTTTTTGTAGTTTCGGGCAACTCACCATTTTTTTTCTTAAGAACTTCAGGATCGAATTTATAGTACAAATGCTCGATTTTACGCAAATAAACTCTGCAGAGCTCATTATTATTACCAACGCGTTCGAAATACTTCAGAACACTTTCGATAATTTTTGTAACAGCAACTTCGTCCTTTAGTCTGTTAAAAAAAAAAATTGTTACTTAAAAAGTTGATATTTTTATTAAATTATATATTATAATCGCAAAGCAAAGGATTGGTTAGAATTCTGATTTGCTAGAATCTTCTTAATAGCATATATATTGGCCTATAATCACCTTTGCGACTTAAGACACGTGTATGTGTAAAAGTTGAAATGGTTTTAGGTACAGTACGCCCTCAGTGAAAATACGAGCAGTAGCGATAATTTAGGTTGTTGTTTTAACCCAGCCACAAAAAAGTAGATCTTTGGACTAGAAAATTAGGAAAACAATGGTGAATTAAAACAAATACAATGCACCTACGACCAACGATTGTACAAAATTCTGAGTAGCTATGAAGTAACTAAGAGAACGCAAGTTATCTGATAAAAAAGCATTCTGCAGATCAAGGTTTAAACTCTACATTTGCCCGTACTTGGTTCTATTGACTTATGAAACATTTATTCCAAGTTCCATTGACATACCATTATTTTCATAGGGGTTTCGGTAATATTTAACCTGTTGTACTTAAAAAAAATCATCATTTCATAAAAAGCACTATAACTTTTATGTGGGTAGTCGTATCATTTTTTACTTAGTCTCATTAGATTCAGCGTTAAAAGGTACACTTAAAACAGGTATCATATGATTAGGTTGTAGCAAATCAAATATTTCACTTTGATAGACTTCCACCTATCTCCTATGCGCGGATTTTGGGGAACTTTGGATATGCTTTAGAAATTAATATTTCATGAATTAATTATTTCAAGGTTCCCCATACGATTTGAGCAATTTTTCCTGGTCTACAGATCTATTCGTACAAGAAATTGCAGCCTTCAGTGCCCAAAGACTAAGCCAGACCGAAAGCTGGAAAATGAACTCAGTAGGTCACACGCAAATTAAGACATTTACGGAAGGGTTTGTATGCACAGACTACACAACACCCTGTACAAATGTTGAAAAACCGTTTTCTGTCTCCAGCCCCACAAGAGAGGAATGGGATGGTGGTAGAAATATACACCTACGGATCGAACATGCATACAGGTGTAGGTGCTGGATTCTTCTCAGAGTCCCTTAATTTAGCAACCTCTTTTAGACTCCCTGATTACAGGAGTGTCTTCCAAGCGGAGGTTTTGGCAGTGATCACGGATGCCGAACAGATCTCAATGATGGCGATACCAAGGGCTGATATCACCTTTTACATTGACAGCCAAGCAGCGATCAAAGCTATCTCTGCCACAGAAATAAAATCCAAGTTGGTTTCATGCTGCTTTCATGCCACGCAGCGCAACATCATAATATGCTGGGTCCCTGGATGCTGTGGAATTTTAGGAAGTGAAAAAGCAGATAAAATAGCAAGGACTGGTTAATCGTTTGATCTAAGCCTGATAGACTTCAGTGTTAAAATTCTATCCTGTACCATTAAACAGACAATTGGTAAAAACTGAGTCGAACTTACCAATGACAGATGGATCACTCGTAACTTGTAACACCACAAATATTCTGTGCTGCTCTAAAAGAGATCTCTGAATCTTCTGATAGGAATTATCACAGGACATAATCTCTTAGGAGGGTATCATAAACAAACACTAAAATTGCATCCTTCACTTCCTAGGTCAATGACCGGCACTCTGCAATATAAGGAACAAAGTTTTGGGTAGCTATTTCTTTAACGATCTAGCAGAAATCTCGAAGTCGACAGGTGATGATGTTAGTTGACAGTTCCACTTTTTGATGGAATGCTCCTTAATATCTGAGAAATGTCAGCTAGTTTCATTCAAAAATGAAGACAGTTGGACACCCCGAAAAATTTCAAAAGTCTAGTATTTTCGTGTCCGAAATTGTTTGTTATTAATTGTGTGAATTTAATTATTTTTCTCAAAAACTACTATCTTTCAGTTTTATAATGCCATCCTTAGCCTTTTTATCTTAATTGAAGTTAAAAGTTCAAATGAGCTCAACTCCATTGCAATGGAATCTTATCTTAGGAATTAATTGAATTTGTGAGTGGAAGAACAGTACAAGTAGCAAATTGTACTTTAAAGAAACAGTCATTCCTTTTTACTGTGCAGTCAAATAATATATTTTTCTGTATGAAAATCAAAAGGATTTCTCATGATTGAAAAGTTTGTAAACTTTTTTTTTAATATACTTCCTATATACAGGACTAGGGAAGAACCGCCATCTTGAAAAAGAGATTGGTTTCGTTTTTATTTAACAACCTTTCTATATTTCATTTTACAACAAAATGTCCAAGTTAAACCTGAGGATAAAATTATCTACAAAATAAGCTATTAACGACTTCTATAAGATGTTTCATCTGTAAGTAATAGTGGGTCACAGTTTACCTATGTGTCATGTGTTGGGGTCGGTATGACGTTTCTTGTAATAAATATCTCGCTTTCCTTCCTCTTTTTTGGATAATACTCACAGAATATTCAGTTTAATTACCTATTAAATTAGGCGTTTTTCTTTGGAGATGGCGAAGTACTTGAAAATACTTTGCCAGCTTTTTCCAATGGATCTACTCGCACATGCAAGCATGTGCAGTTGACAGTACTAGATTAGGGTTTTCATCTACTCACAAGTACTTTGCCACCTCCAAAAGAAATAATAATTTTATTTAAATTTGTTAAAACAATTTTTTTTGGTTTTAGTCTCAAACAAAAACCACAATTTTCTTTTCATGAAATGAGAACGAAATTCAACTTCAATTTTTTCTATCTTCAATTAAAATTTTCCCCACATAATCTGTTTCTTTTTTAATGTTGAATGAACAAGTTTCAGATATGTATGCACATATTTAAGAAGTGAATAACCACTATTTGCAGTACATATATTCCACTGGAAGTGAAGAATGAAAAGATTCCACGTACCTAAACATTAATTTCAATGAAAAATTAACATCGAGAGTGTGTCCAGGTACTTCCTTCAAATGACAAGTGTGTGTTAAAATCACAATAGGATGCCGAAGGCAAATCACGAGTGCAGCGCAGCTCTAGCTTTATTTTCGTTCTTAAAAAATTTAATCGATTTATATAAACATACCTTGCGACATAGTCATTGGAATGTGGATCACACTCCTTCAACAACTTGGTGAATTCATCGTCTAATCGTTCAACTGCAGCCAGTGAGCAACCGCGTATATAGAATGGAGAAGAGGTGTATTCTTCAGCCTCCTCGGAGACATTCTCCGTCATGATGATATCATTGTTGGCGAGCAGAACATTCAGCATGTCCGGCATAACTTGCAAAAGTTTTTGCCAGTGTTCCAGCTTCATTGGTTCGGAAATCTTAGGATTATAGTCGTAGATAGCCGAAATGATACTGAAGCGAATCTTCACTGCAACTGCATTGCCAAGATTGTTTGCTTCGGCAATATCCTTTAATTCGTAGAGTAAATCAATTTGGGCCCGGCGGTCAGTACGCTTTTTGCCATGAGCCGACATGATCTCATTCAACTTGGCAAGTACGAGATTGATATCAATTTCAGCGTCCTTTGCAAACATTTTAGGTTTCTCAACCGTTGACCCCTTAGTTACTGTCTCCCACTCGCCCTCCTCGTCATCTTCCTCTCGCTTGCCGTGGATCTTTACTTTCTTCACCTTCTTTTCTTTTTTCTCTTTCTTTGTCTTCTCATCGTCGTCCTTTTCCTCCTTGTCGGTAGTCCGCTTCTTAAAACGATCCCTCATGCTCACGTATTGGCCATCGTCCTCGGATGATGAAGACTCTGATTCACTGTCCGATCCCCAATCAATTGAGTCATCCGAATCTTCGTCTTTTGGTGCCTTAGCAACCTTTTCTACGTCCTTGCGGAACGACACGGCCTTCTGTGGGGCTGCAACTTCCTCTTCGCTCTCTGAATCGGGTTCTGGGCGTTCCTCCTCCTCCTCGCTTTCTTGATCCGGAGCTTCGCGGAACTTAGTTAGTTGGTCCTCAAAGTCCTTGATGTACTTTCTAACTTTTTGGCGTAGTGTACCAAGAGATTTTGAATTGTTTTTGTTTAGATTCTTCCTTCCCTCACGATCTTCCCATATGTCATTGATGAAATCTTCCAATTCGGCCAAACAGCGGATATAAAACCTGGGAGTAACACCATTTTCCTCCTTGGAAATCACTGGCAGAGCCTTAGTGTAAGCTCGAGAAAGCTCCTCAAAGCTGGTTAACACACTAGACAAATCCTTGATTTTCTTATAGTTGCGAATGTTTTTAATTATACTGGTAATATCTTCATAGCGTTTTTCTTTTGTGGAGCGCACCACACGTTTTTCCTCGACTTCATCATCGCTATACTGAAATGTTCAGACATTTTTTATTTAAAATGGAAATATGGAATAAAATCGTTGGAGCTTACATTATAAGGCTGCTGCTTTCCAAATGCTGGTGCTTGTACCTCCTCTTCACTAGATTCAGACTCGGAATCGGAACCACCGGTTGCAAAAAACTTCGACATATTTAAGTTGCTCTAGTTTTTCTTCTTTTTTTTTTTGCTAAAATGATAAAAATATTTTATTTTTTTTTTTGCAGAGCTAGGGGTGTAGATTGAGGTTAGGAAATGTCGCCATCGCCATGTTGGCTATGCCACACCGTGAAAGTATAGAGGCGAATTTTATTTGACTTAAAACACTTATTTTACTAGTGTTACTCAAAATAATTCATATTATAAGGATAAAGTAGGTAAAAGACTATATTTTCAAATAATTTTTATAAGGGAAAATGATGAAAAATAGGAAAAACTTACGAAAATTCCTGGTAGACTGTGACGTTTACTGACACTAATGCCAGAGGCAAACTTTTGAAGGAGTTGCCATTCAAAGAATTTTTTGCAACGTATATTTAATTTTAACTGGTACAGCGGATCACTGAAAGACAGTGCTTGGAAGTAGTAATGGTGCGTTCTTTTTCTGGACCAAATCCTCCGTTCTTGCCAAACCTTTGAGTATATATAATACTGAGAGCTTGTTTCTATTTCAAATTCGTAACCATCATAGAGAGCACTACTCAAGTTTGAGTAGTTAAAAGTGACAGCCAGCAGCCGAAGGATAGGGATTGAAGATTATAAATTAATAAAAGCGTTTTTAACAACAAATAAAAATATTTGAGTATATTTAAGTACTATTATTAATACATAAAACATAATAACAAATAACTTGGGCTGAAATATCATTTCATATATGGCGTGTTTTATTTTAGAATAGCTGCGTTTTTTGCATGTCCTTATGGTCATTGGCGAAAAAACGACATCGCGGGACATTTCAACATTTGCCTTGGTCTGTAATTTTGTATTGAATAATTGCACCAACAAGCATTTGGCATTTCTATACAAATTATCGATAGCACAACGACAATAGTAGTCTGGCAGTACCGTTTTTATCGGGACAGAAGTTAAATCCACTAAATTATCATAGCTAACTCTATATGGACATAGTTGTTGTTGTATTTATTTGACATGTAAATTGCTTTGTTTTGTTGTCGTTTTTTTTTCAGATAGAATTTACTGGAGTTGCAAAACCACACAACTAATATTATAGCTAGCGCAGTAAAATTTCTCTCGGTAAATAACAACAAATTTCAGAAAGTGCCGAAAAGTAAGTCAGTAACAAAATGGCTTATTTGTTGTTTACCAAGGAAAATTTTACTGTGCCAGTTATAGATTTCCCAATAAAACCCATCTATAGTTCCGACTTTAAACATGGATCTCTGCTTTTTAAATTTTGACTTCTTATTAGTGTCTAGTCTCTGGCAGCTAAATTGATTATTGGAATGTAAATTTTCTGAAAGGTGAAGACTTTTATTTGAGCTATAGTTAAAATTTATTATTAGTATAAGGCCCAAAGAGGAAAACAAAATCAGCAGAATAATTTTTTTTTTCATATTTTCACGTGTAAACAAACACAATGGAAAGAATAAAAAATTCAATCGAAAACGATATACTTGAATATAGGCCCTTATAAACCACACTAGCGCCACGCCAAGTACACCAAGTTTATAAATCGAAACTAACTTCACTCATGGCAATAATTTGAGAGAAGTGTAAAAGGACGCAGCTCTACGTTCAACTTTGCCAAGCAATATAATAAATATAATAGTTAATTTTTATAAGCAATTTACTTACCATAAAAAACCCCGATCTACTGAAGAATATAATATTTTTTTGGTAGAGCATATTAATCCATCCGAAACCCCGTTCGTAAGTAAAATATATAAGATCTTGACTAAACATTCTGTGAACCACATAACCTTTTTCTTCAAAACCCCATAATTTATTTATTTTAACAGGAATTTTTCTCGTCTAAGATTTATTTACGCTTGCAATTTACTTGCAAGCAATCTCAAAAATAACCACAAATCCGTAAAAATTCAGACACAAACAGAAATCATGGGCGGCGATCAACCGGTCGAAGCTGAGCCCGTCGAATTCTCCGTGGAGCGCATCGAAGACAAACGTATTAACAAGGGCAAAGTAAGTTCTTAGTTAATTATAAAAAAAATGCAGTGTTAACTATCTTGGTTCAGGTTGAATACTACCTGAAATGGAAGGGATACCCCCGCAGTGAGAACACCTGGGAGCCTGTTGAGAACCTCGATTGTCCCGATTTGATTCAGGCCTTTGAAGACTCCTTGAAAAGTAAGGACAAAGATAAAGGTAAACTATAAAACCAGAAAAGTCGAAATGGCATCGACTTTACTAACCGCACGTACCTGCACGTTGCTCCTTAAACTAAAATATTTCTTATATTCCTCCTTCGTACATGCTTTGTGTATTGCAGAGGGTGGCGCCGCCAAAAAGCGCCAATCAACCACACCAGTCACCGAAATGAAGGCCAAACGAAAAAACACTAATGACTCGGACAAAGAGGCGCGCAAATCTTTGGGTTTCGATAGGGGTCTGGAGCCAGCTCGGATTCTAGGCGCCACAGACTCATCCGGTGAGCTGATGTTCCTCATGAAGTGGCTCGATAGCGATGAGGCGGACCTAGTACCTGCCAAACAAGCAAACGTTCGATGTCCGCAGATCGTTATTCAGTTCTACGAAGAACGACTTACCTGGCACACAGCTTCCAACACAGAGGAGGAAAATAAACCCGATAACAACAAGGAAAAAGCACAATAGACTTATTTCTATTCAGTTGTTTTTCTTTCTTTCTATTTTTTTTTTTTTTGTATTTAGTATATTTTTTTCTCATGGAATGCAGACAGAGTTCTTCGATTCTTCGATATCAAACATTGAGTTTTCTAACAAAACAAAAGTTACATCTTTACGTAATACAATGCTGTTGCTTGGGGAACAAACGACACGAAGCTGTTATTCTCTATTCGGACGCGCAAAATTAATATAAATATTCTTTATTTTTAAGGAAAAGACTAGGTCAGATATTTTAATAATGAATTCTCCTTGCAATAGTGTGTCGATAAATAAAACAATAAGTGTAAGATCTGAGAGCAGTTTTTTATTTGTCTTTATTGTTCATTGCCTATGTTGCCTTGTCTGTGAAAAATCGCTTTAGTCGGAAGGAAGCCAAGAAATCACTTTTTCATACATTTAAAAAAGCAAGGCTTGGTTGAAAATATTTCATGTTTCAATTGCCCTACCATTGTCATTGGCCATATTCCTAAATGCAAGATTTGCTAGAAACACATGTAAAGAACACAGAAATTCAAATGAAGTGAATTGCGCAACAATTTAAACATTTGCAAAAATTGCTTTGGATTTTCACAAGAAAAAAAAACAAAAAAACTGTATTTTGGACAGTCTTCTAAGAAGTGATTTTTATATTTACTTAACACATCTTGAACGTCCCATATCATATAACCCGAACAAAAATCGAATGAAATTAAAGCCGAGTTCCCTGAAAAATCTACTCGATAGTAATAAATTCATAGAGAAACTTTCGAGCATCATGATCGCAATATCCGAAGCAAAGAAACACCCAGTGTATTTTTTGTTATAAAATGGCCCCCATTGACACATACCAGTGCCCATATATATTTTATATGATATATTTGCGTGGTCTTTCTTTGAAGTTAATGTATGAATATTAGGGTGGTCCTTAAATTGGACGTAGTCTTGGATAGCCCTCATTCGATTCAAAACATTGAAAATTTTGCATTTTATAAGAATAATCCTTTATCCATAATTAGTACATTAAAGTGAAAATAGGGAGACCAGGGGGATGAAATAAAAATCTGAAAAAATTAGGATTTTTTTTTGTATGTAGAACCATTTGATGGTTCCCAATCTCAGAATTTCAAAAAAAAAAATATAAGGACCACCCTAATGAATATACATTAATCCTTTTAAAATTGGTTATTCGAGAAGACATATCAAGGGTTAAAAGCTTTCAATAGAAAATTCAGAACTAAATCTCTAATGCTCACATCATTTTTGTCATTAATTTGTTTCTCTTCAAAGGATATGTTAAGACCCCTGGCAAGCGCTTATGTCTACATGTCTCTTCTATATCCGTAGTCAATCTCACTTACACAAATTCGAAAATGACGTTGGAACAAATTTGAGCTTCTAAAATGTATGTTTAGACATGCCTCATCGCAGATTTCGATTTTCTATACGATTTGTATGGAAGAAAACACCTGTTTGTGTTTGGAATTTTATAACTTTATAAAAACAAGTATTTAAACTAACTACATAATTATCTTATAGAAAATTGAACGTCCTACAAAAAAAGTCTTGACATGTTTTATCGTAAATCCAGCCGTTTTAAAGTTACAGCCAGTAAAACTCATTCCATAAAATTATCATACATTTATTTAACTTTTTTTTTAGTAATTGAAGGTATTGTGGTGACAAAGCCATGAGAACCATTCTAAAATGCGGGCTCCACACGCCAATCCTCTGGATGCTTTCTTGCCTTAGATGGTTAAACATCAAACAAAGGATAATGTTCAACGCACTTTTATTCGTCTTTAAAATGAAAAACAATTTGGCACCTAAATACCTAACGTCGAACTTAACTTATGTAGGTGACAACCAACCGCATTATTTAAGATCTAACTGTGATTTTAGACTTCAGTTTTATAGAGATACTAGAACACAGAATATGCTTTATTTTCGTGGACTTAAATTATTTAATGAATTACCTTCTATAATTAAAAATGAAACTGTTTTGTCAAGATTTAAAAAACTACTTATACCACATATAAGAGAAACAATTGTTTAAGAAGTTTTTAGTTTTTTAATTGTATACATATTCCTCAGTAAAAAATTGTAACTATTCTCATTATTTTAATTGTAATAGTAAATTTTACTAAATAAAATATACATACATACATACATACAATATATATCAATCTTATCAAAAAATGATTTAAGACTTTTTTGTAGAGGACCAACTTTCCTTTCGAAGGTTGCCTAACAATACTACTTCACTTCAATTAATACAATTTTATTACAATAATTAGTAGCTTCGAAATAGATTTTTCTAGTGGGAAATAAAATAGAAATTCCCTAATAGACCGCAGATTTTGGGTGAGTGATAGCAAAGAAAGAATAATAGGCATCGAAAGCTTCATCAAAACCTATTAAAAATTCCAAGTCCTGTAGTCCACAATTGGGGCCTTTGTGATCAAACATTACAAATAATTAAATAAAATTATTTTGTTTGTACCTATATATATTGGTGGTAATCTCTGGAACCGATCCTAAAAATTCTTCAACCAACCTAATTTTGTTTTGATAAAAAAATAATTTTAAGGTTAAAATCTAAATATTTGTATTTTTGTTTGGGAATGTATATTTGTTTCGGAATGTGAAAGCAATTCTTAGAGCAAGGCTTTTGGGTTAACATTTTGTAAAAATCTATTTGTAGGGTGAAAGGGGGTACAATCAAAAACTTTTGTCTACACGAGCGAGGCCGGGGAGGTCCAGCTAGTACAAAGTAAAATTCAACTTAATTTGCTTTAAAAATGCGTTATTCAAGATTTATCCAAAAGCACTTGTACTAATACGCAACAAAAAAAAATTTAAAGATGAAAGAAGTTTTCATAATTTTCTCAAAAAATAAAAACACATTGGTTGTAACCCTCTGCTTTTCATCTTTCGATTTAAGGCTGGTAACAACATAAAATAATAAAAGACAAATTACTACTTTATAACGTAAAATGAAAAATTACTTAACAAAATTTTTCATTTTTTTATTATTGAGTTTTCAAACGAATTTTTAATTTGATTTGACTACAGTAATAAAATAATCCGTTTTAAGTTGTTTTGAAATAGCTATTTATTTATTTCAAGTTAATGTTTTGGGAAATTATACCTCCCGTATAAAGAGTAGGGAGAAATTCACTCCCCTTCTTATATGATTTTTTTTCTTAGGATGTATCCTAAAACTTTTTCATAAAGTAGTATTAGCCAATAACTTGAAAACATTCTGTGCACTTCTTACCTTTGGAAATAAGCACTGTATCAAACAAATTTAATAAAGACATTTTAAAAACAACCACCTTCCTTACACCCCAGCTTACTCTCATGACGACTGAATCAATGATTTACTTTTTCCGTTATTTCTTATCATTAAAAATTGAATAAGTAAAACAGTTTTTTTAATGTTTAAAATTTCTACTCTCCCCTCATTGTATCTTTCTTTGCTTTACTCCTGCTAAAAATAATAATATATAAAAAACTAATATAAAACCTGTTTTGTAGGAAATTTAAAATGTTTTAATTTTTTAGTGTACACTTTTTCTCCAATACACTGTTTTCAAAATATTCCCGAAAAATTACAAAGTGGGGCCTTAACCCTCCTCCTGCCTAAAGCTCTTGGTCCAGCACTAGGGACTTAAAATATGTTATACCTGAGGTCACCACTGCCATATAAAATAATAACCTAGATAAAACGATTTATTTTATATTTTTGAGTCTTCGTTGACTAGACTAATAAACTTTATTTTGGGCATCACATTAATTTCGAATTCTGGCTACGATCAAATATTTTTACATAAGAATCAATGTGAGTATCGAAATCTGGTTTCGATGATGTGAATATACTCATTGTTTCTTGTGTAAGGATATTTTATCGTATCGAGACTTTATAGATATTAGAACTATAATTTGAATCTGGCTTAAACATCCTATATAAAAAGATAATTTTCAATGATGAGTTTTAATAATAACTACATATAACAAGCAAAGAAAAAGTACGTACAACCAGTCGATCAAATAGAAAACAGTAAATACATAGCAGTTATTTTATTCAAAACAAACAAATTCAATATATTTTTAAAGATTAACTATTCTACAAGAACTGCCAGCACAAGTTGTTAAATTATGTAATGCCAGGCTATAGAGTGCTCTTTCAATCGGTAACATCTCGTAGCCAAGATTTTCGATTTGATATGGGTCTTCATCCAGATCATAAGCCTCGACAAAATGCTAGAATTATATACATAAATTGTTAAAAAATAAATAAAAACAAAATAAGTGTATGAACTAACTTCATGATCTTGAAATTCACAATACAGTTTGTTAGTGCGAAATCTAAAATGACGAATACAAGCGTATGTGTTATTCCATGAATCCTGACAGTGACAATCTGAGTCCAAGGTGCAATCCGCTAAATCATCGGATCTCTTCCATGGACATTGAAAATTATATGTGTTATTATTGCCTTCACCCCAGTATTGGATAAGAATCTCCCGATGGAAACCTCTATCAAACAAGGGATTGTACTTTGGATTCATGAGGAATGCGTGAAAGGATATGCCATCTTCATTTCCCCTGGGTATGATACCCGCCCATTCATAAATTGTCGGCACCAAGTCTACCAAGCTTATTGGAGCCGAAATTATTGATTTTTTGGGTACATTTGGCCCTCGCACAAGGAATGGCACCCTAATATCAGTTTCATATGGCTGCCGTTTATCGTATGGCTGGGCGAATTGGCCAATATGATACCCATTATCGGATGTAAAAACAATATAGGTGTTATCCAACTGTCCGGTTTGGTTAAGAGAACTTATGATACTGCCAACCATTTCATCCACTGCTAACAATGACTCCCATCGTTTTTGGTAGAATATATCCAAAGTGCTTATTAATCTAGCGGACATTTTTTCTCCGAATGCAACCAACCAATGTTTATCTATAAAATGAAGAATCATAGTGTGAATATATTATTTTAATATCTCTGCGTCTACCTAAATTCCCGGAGATTACATTGAAATTAGTTGTTCTAGGAGCTTTTAATCCAGCGTATGCATTTCGATGTCTTGGAGCGGGAGTGAATGGTGCATGTGGTGCTGGTGGAGCTATCATTGCAAAGAAAGGTCTCGTCCCCACCTTCCGTTCTTCCAAGAAAGACACAGATTTTTCAGCAAGCAAGTCGGTAAGATACCTGTCGGTGTACGAACTGATGCGTCCGTTTTCGTTGAGACTATAGTTATAGTAGCGCGAATTACCTTGTAGTGCGTAGAACTCTCTCCATCCAGGGGGCACAGTTCTCCCTGAATACTAATTGAACACATTTTTTAGTACAAATGTAATATCTCCACAAAAGAACTTATGTTTCGGAATAATAAATTCGCAAATCAAAAAGTTACTATATTAATTTTGCTATTTTACTTAAATAAAGAAACTATTCTAGAATATTGTTAACTGATTTTAAAATATGTATATTATGGTGACCCTTATAAATGTCATTGTTTTTATTTTTACTGACGAACGCCTTCTAATTTCTTCCAAATATATTAATACAAAATATTCTGTAAAATTTAAGCCCTTTACAATAACTTTATTTTATTTTTTATTAATTATTAACCCAGCCCCCAAGATTCAGGAAGTTTTACCTATATACATGTAAAAAACAAGACTATATTTTTAACCACATTTAATTTTTCTATGAACTTTTACCAAAGTTATAAAAAATTAGTATTATTCAAAAAAATATTTTGTATGTAGCTATGTATTTATATGTACATACGAGTATACGTATAAATATAACACTTCTTTTGACTTTGGGGCCGGGTTAATGTTAGTATAACGAGTCCAAATTTTTCAGGAATTGTTTGTATTGATTTAGACAAACAAAAATAAAAAAATAATTATCTTTATTTGATGTACATACATACATTAGGGTGGTGCTTAAGAAAAAATTCATAATAATTCTCTAGTTTTGTTCAGATTTACATCTTTTTCCAATAGCGGTTACCGCGAAAAAAGAAGGTACATAAAAAAAATTAATTTAATGCAAATTGAAAGAAATACTGACGTAAATCGAATAGCAAAATACGACTAAAACATAACTTGGGTTAAATTTTTGTATTTTAAGTGCTTTTCAACCATTACCATATCTATGGGAAAAAAGGGAAATTTCACTTCAATTGGATATATAAACTCAATTCAATGCAAAATAAAATCAAAATCAAAGTGAAATATCAATAAATCTCACTTCGAAAGTTTACAAACGAACAAACATTTCGGCGTATGTTTTTAAGGTACTGTTTGTTTTGAAACTTTTTGTTTTTTTCCCCCAAATTTTATTAAAGTCATCATTGTAAAACAACCTCTAATATTGTGAATACATGTTTTTCTCAACTTTAAAATTATAATATTTCAAACCCAATAAAGTAAATTTGGGGGCGTACCTACAAGAATTTATAAATTTATTTATAAATTTTGTTGACCTTTGTTATCATTGAACTCTTTTTGCATATGAATTTGCAATAATTCATAATAATAGTGTCATTATGTGTGTGTGTTTTGGAAACAATATTTGTTCATAATTTTTTACCACCCAAAAGTTGTATCGTTTTACGTTATTAAAGACCAAAAAGCTACATTGTTTCAAATGTCTAAGATTCTGATTAGTTACTCTTCACATACATTTCGGCGCAAGGTCATAAGTTAAATTTAATTAAATTTATCAAATTGATTGATTCGTAGAGTTCTTGTCTCTAGGCACAATGTACGTGGCAAGAAATGTATGAAAAGTATGCTTACTTCATTGAGATACTTCCCAGCGAAAAATGTATCGTAGCCACTTTGCTGCAGAACAACTGGTAGAACCTTGGGTTCCACCTTTTTCCTCCAATATGACCCATAACATCCACCAGACTGAGAGTTATTCACCGTTCGATGATTGTGTGCATACATTCCACTTAGAATGGAAGCTCTCGATGGACAGCAAATCGGCGAGCTAGTAAACTTTATGAAATAAAAAATATCACATAACACTACCTTTTTTTTTAATGATCTACCTACCGCATTTGTAAATGTGGCTCCATTTGATCCAATCAATTGCTGGACATTGTGCATGGGAGTCTACAAAACCCAGTAATAATACAAATAGGCTTTGCGCAGAACATCTTCTGTTATTAAACTTACCAGCCCATGCAGCACAACGTCCTGATCATCGGTAAGAATCAAAAGAATATTTGGTTTCGGCTGATTCCATAAGAATCCAGAAGTACTCACGTAAGACACCTCAAGGACAAGTGACAAAACCACGCCAAATACAACGCAATTCATTTTTCTCAAAGTAAAACCGCAACAAATCATTTAATTAACAATATTACAACTTTTTATTACTGTAGTAACAGTAGAACTACCGCACAATGCATAACAAGCAAGAGTTTTCCTTATACTAAGTACTTCCGTGTTTGGTGACTTGGTCTTATATCAATCCTCTTAATGCGGTGTAATGGCGGGCATAATTTCCACACCGACAAATTCTTTTGCAATACGCACGCCAAGCAGGAATATTCCAAAGCTTTTGACCACTGACCTGCGAAAGTGTGAATACATCATAAATTTTTTTTACTGTTTTAAAAATAATGCACAAAAAATAGTTCTTGAAATTTTTGACAGTCAGATAGCTAAAAATGGGAGGGCATCGTGTGTGACCTTATGTCAAAAGAATCCCATATAACTTTTTTAATTTTAATTCGAGTATTTACCATTGAAATTCATTGTTGTAAATGCTTTTTAAAACTACGATAGGATTGACGCCTTTTTGAGCCATTTTGTATTCAGGTTTTAATAATTAATTTTTGGTTTTTGCTTCACCGAAGGAAAACAATAATCGCACGGCAACGAAAAGAGAAGATTTTTTTGAAAAGCCTATCAACTGGAGACGAGTGGAGACTTGGACAAGCCGAAAATTTGACAATTGAGTGGCTGTGTCCAAGGATTCGAATGTCATTTGGTCACAATGCGGCGGGAAAACGAGACGAGAGCTTGACGTGATTCGCTGTCATCTTTTCCTTGTTATAAAATCGTCCCCAATTCACAATGCGGAAAGATTTTTAACGACGAGAAGTGATTTTCTGTAAAAAAAAATTTAAACAAAAAATATTCCAGACAGCAGATTATCAATTGCTTTATAGGCTCTCCCAAACCAACGCGAATTCGCGGCGACGGCGAATTTTTGTTGTTGTTTAGCGTTGTGTATTTGTCATATTTTTTCTATTGTGAATGATTCGCTGCGAGTCGCTCCGCATTCGCGTTGGTTTGGGGGAGCCTTAGGGCTGACCCAAACCAACGCGAATGCGGAGCGATGACGAATTTTTGTTGTTGTTTAGCGTTATGTATTTGTCAAATTTTCTTCTATTACCTTTAAAGAGATTTCCCGCAGTTCTATTGGTTGAACGCACCTTAACCGTAGATGTGAAAGGAAATGTCAAAAAAAATCTCTGCAAATCCTCGACCGGGAAGATTTTGTTCACCCCTTTTACCTTCTGCCTTTCTTACTCAGGAACTGAAATTTGCTAGGAACTCAGTTTCCTCGTGTGAAAGGGGGCAAAGTATTTTCATCTGTAATTTGGTAATTTCGTTTATTTCGTTTGACAGCTCATTTCATTTTTGAATTTCAACTGCCTGTAATCGCTTTTTGTTATTGATTTTTTTTTTTTCATCTTTGACATTATCATACAAAATGTTTTCAGAGCTCTTCAAAGTGTGCTCAATTGGGTGTGTTCGTTAGGTTTTAACTTAATTTCATAATTTCATGCAAATTTGGTGGAAATTATCTCATTTCGAAATCTTAATTTGTATGGAAAAATTAGATGATTTCGTATCCAATTTGGAAATTTTCAACGAAATTACCTCATTTGGTCTAATGAAAACGTAGTATAAAGGTTCTCCCAAACCAACACGAATGCGGAGCGATTTGCAACGAATCATTCACAATAGAAAAAAATATGACAAATACACAACGCTAAACAACAACAAAAATTCGCCGTCGCCGCGAATTCACGTTGGTTTGGGAGAGCCTTAAAGCGATTTGGATCAGAGAAAATCAATTATCAAGAAGATAATATTTCGTATGTTTCACCCTCAAAACCCATTTGTTTACATTGTTGTATTTGGAATTTCACTTCATGTCGATGAATAGATGTGAACTGTAACAACAACAAGACCTGTGCTGAATGGACGAGTTGATTCTAAGTGCCCTATTACACGACGACTTTAGAGTCATGACTTTTTTCGAAATTCAATGAGTGTGAAGGTTAGATCAGATGTTTTTTCCCGTTCACACTCATTGAATTTCGAAAAAAGACATGACTCTAGAGTCATCGTGTGATAGGGCACTAACCATCAGCTGTTCGCTTCAGCTTGTACGCAAATCAAATTGACAGCTGGGGATTCTCAATCTTATATTGTTTATCTATGATCTGGATAAGTTTGTGTTGTTGTAATCCCTTGTTAAAAAAAAAGCTGTGAGCAAAAAAGAGATCCCAAGCTATCCTAAAAATTTTAGCATACACACCTAATGTCTGTTCGTGTACTTCCCAAAACAGAACTTTGACAGAAATTAAATAAATTAAATAAATACATTTTGTGATGCAACAGCTCATGCAGAACCAGGGCCTAGTGACTAACAACTCTCAACCATTCCTGTGTGCGTGTTGTTGGCATGACAGTCCTACGCACTAACCATCATGCCACGAGGGACTGCGAAACTTTGACAGAACTTTGAACTAAATTCGTAAAAATTCGTAGTTTTGGGAGGTACGCGAACAGACATCTAGTTTATTAATCGGGTCAAACCCGGATTACATTCGAATCGAATATCGTGTTGATCGAAGGATTGAAGAATCGTGATTTCAGATGTTTGTTGGTGTGCGTGTATCTTTGTATATTTCGAAATTTATTTTTTCCTTCGGAATTTGCATAGAATTAACATAATTGGCCAAATATATATATAATATATAAATTTTTTTAAGATACCAACAACGTCACACGCGCACTGTTTAGATTGGGAAAATTGAGTCTGGATTTGCTAGTCTCATCGTGTCTATATTCGAAAATTTTAGGCGCCACATAGAAACAACAACAACTTCAATGCTTGGCATAGTAAAACCGGTCTTAATTCTCCCAATCTAAACAGAGTCAATAGCTGTATTTTATTTTCCCAAGATCTGATCTGGATTGAATTTGCATGAAAAAAATTAGTATAACAAAACAAAATCCAACTTTGCTTTTGGTTTTATAAATAAACTCTGAGCAGACACCCTTAGCACTTTCTTCCAAACATTAGTTTTTTCTCTGACGGATGGCTTTTTCTGTTGAAAATAAGGAGAAAATAAAGAGGAAATACATAAACAAAAGGATAAAAGGAAATATGTATATAACACCTTATAAGAAAATTCTATATACAACGGCGGCATCACGTATTAAAAAAAAAAATTACATTTTCCTATCTTTTGAATAGTTATGAACATTTTGCACAAAAATAGATATATTTTGATAAGTTTTTTTTTCCTTTTGTCTTCGTCATTTTGCCGTGGGTGCGCCGTCAGAGTGAAATGACGCAGGTATGTTCTTATTGTGCACTAACGTGCCCACTATTAAAGGACAAGTATCATATGTGTTTATTTTCAAGTGCTATAACTTCTTAATGGTTATTGTTACGAAAAAACTTGTAGAGATTTTTTAATGGAAAAATGCCTCAGCTATCCGTTTACAGAACTTTTTTCCCAAAGATTAGCGTTTTAGAGATATTCTTTTCGTAACCCCTTATAACTGACCTAGCGTACATCGGACTTGACTTATCGAATTATCTCAAAAACTAAATACCCTTAAACTGGTCTGGTTTTCAGAATTCGATTTAAGGTTAATAACATTAAATAATTTAAGAAAATTTACTATTTATAACGTATAACAAAAAGTTCTTAACAATATTTTTCATTTTTTTTATTATGACTTTTCCAACGAGTTTTTCAAAAATCGTTAGCAAGATTTTGGCTTTATAATAAAAGAATCCATTTAAGCTTTTAAAAAAAGCTAAAGCACAGTATTGTAACTATATCCGTTATTTTAAAGTAGCTATTTATCTACTTAAAATTAGTGTTTTAGCAGTTTATCGCCCGTATAAAAAGAAAGGAGAAATACACCTCACCTCTTAAATATTTTTTTCTTTGAATATGTGTCAAGATTATTTTAGAAAGTACTGATCCATAACTTGGAAACATACCTTTGAAGAAAGCGATTCTCATATATGAAAAAAAAAACACTTATCAAAAAATCAAAGAGGACATTTTAAACCGCCTCTCTTACACTCCAACGTGCTGTCATGACATCACTGGAATGACCATGAATCATTCTTACTTTTTCCGGTATTTTTGAATAAATTAATTATGAAAAATTTGAAATTTCTACCTTGCTCTTACCGAAAATATAAAAAAAGAACTTTTTTGTAGGATTTTTTTTAATCACGCTTAGGCAGTAGTTGCCCAGCTAGTCAACAGTTGTCCAAATACGACCTCATTTTCAGTGTCATATCTATTTTCGTTAATTTTTGAATGAATTTTAGAAGGCTTTTAGGCCCGTTCAATTAGCTTTTCATCCATTTCAAAACTAGAAATATTTTCCTTCCTTGTTTGTTGAGCGAGTCTTCTTTACACCCCGACTCCACAGGAGATAATTACTACGTTTAAATGTGGTGTTGAAGCCAGCTTCAAACTCGCTTCAACTCCTTGTAAGCCTGGGTCGAGTTGAAATGAGTTTGACTCGACTCGACTGCACTCAAGCAATATGGTCAGTTTATTTGCATGTTTGTGTACAAATATAGATTTGTTTTAATATATAAGTATTGTTAGTGATTGTGTTAATTCAATTGAATTTGTTTTGCATTGAAATAAATACATTAATGCCATTAATTTTTCTAGAATCTCATTACCATTTCAACTCAACTCAAAATGGAGCACTCAACCCAAGTGACGAAAAACCTGCGTCTTATATTCAACCCTATTTCAACTCGAGCTCTCAAACCTGCATGTAAACGTAGTAAATTTCTCTCCAACTCATCTAACATTTAGCCAGTTTATATTTCTGAGATCTCAGAGGACTCAGAGTGCTCAGAAATATAAACAGGATTCCTCTCAAAAATTCCTCACTTTTCCCCTTAAAAACTGAGACTGAAATTTTTTGGATTCCCTTCCTCAATTATTTTTTGTCGCAGTAAATTTCATAAGAAAAAAAGAAAAGGAGGGTTGTTTTGACTTCTATGTGAGGAATATTGTTTATATTTTATTCTCCTGCTCTGCCAAAAAGTTGAGGAAAAATACTGAGCGCTCAAGAAATATAAACTGGCCAATTGTCTTCTGTCTGCGCTGGGCAAATCATGTTATGCTATTTCAAATTACGAAACCGAAAATAACACGTAATAACAAACAAAAACTTACTTGCCACACACAAATGCAGAGATTAACCTCAATACTGGTATAAGGAAACAAGACAAAAAAAGAAATTTCTAGTCACAAAGCAAAAATATCTCCATCTTTCAAAATTCATGTCGGAGATCTCTGTCAAGATATAATCGCGGAGAGATATTTCTGACATCCCAACAAGAGATGAAACGGAGTGACTCCATTGGATATTTCATGTCCAGATAAGCATTCTGATAGAAATTATTTCCTGTGGAGTCAGGGTGTTAAGATTGGATTTGGACAGCAAAGTCATATTTCAGCGGCTAAAGCTAGAACTATAATTTTCGGAGGTGCACTTCAGTGAGCAGAAGAAAACAAGTTAATACACGGAACCCCCCCCCCCCCTCCCCCGTCATGTCTGAACCCCGTGGCCCTGGGCTTGGGACTTTCAGTATTTTATACGTGGGGGTCACCTTTACCACATAAAATAATAACAGAGCATGATTTAATGCATTTATTTTAATTAAACATTTCCCTCTTGTTGTTACGATTTGTTCTTCGATTGTAGGCAGTCCCGCTCTTGCCAGTATGTTTTTAATTGGAGTGGTGGGAAAAGCATTGATGCTCTTTCTGGCTGCATGATGGTACAACGGTTTGATGATTTTTAATGTGGACTTAGGACTGCTGCCGAATATATAAAGGCCATAATCAATTTTGCTAAGTAAAAGTGTTCTTTTAAGTTTGTGCTTGTCTAAAATATTTGATATTTCTTGGAAAGCAATGAGGAATAGGATCACCGATAGAGGAGATCCTTGAGGAATTCCATTATAAAGTAGATATGTTGAAGAGAAGCAGTTGTTGATTTTAACACAAAATCTTCTTTTTGTTAAAAAAGATTTCACATATAGCATTATTTTAGGCCCTACCCTCCAAGAGTGTAGCTTGTTCAGAACAAGATGCATGCCAATTTTATCAAATGCCTTCTCGACGTCAATTGATAGGATTGAAACATGATTGCGGGATGACAGAGCGTTTGTTGTATAGTGATCAATATGTAGAAGTGCATCAATGCAGCCCTTTTCAGGTTTGAAACCTACTTGGTTTGGACTTATTAGGTTTTTTCTTTGAGTAAACCATTGGAGACGTTTTGCGATAATTTTTTCCATGATTTTAGAAATAAATGGAACAAGAGAAATTGGACGGTATCCACTAGTTGAAGCAATATCTTTTTTAGGTTTTGGAATTAGAATGACGCAAGCAATTTTCCAACTCAGAGGTATAACCCCAGTTGAAAAAATATTGTTATATAAATTCAAGAGCCTTAGTTTCATTTCAAAAGGTAGATCTTTGAGCATTGAATAGGATACTCTATCCCTACTTGGGGTTTTGCCTGGCAGCTATCAAGTTCTTTTAGTTCAATGCGGTTTTCGATATAGAGAGCCGAAGTGTCAGTTGTAGATGTTTGAATATTTTTATTAAGACAGTCATTTTTTTTGTATGCAGTAACTTTAAGGGAAATTTATATCACTAGAGTCTTCAGACCAAATTTTAGCAAAGTAATTACAAATTTCAGATGGATTTGATATGGGGCCTTGAGGTGAAACTATACATTTTATTATTTTGGGAGAAAAATTCTCTGTTAAACAACGGATATTGCTGCATATTTTTAAGGTGGTTGAATTACTATTTATAGTTGAAGTAAAATCATTAAAACTTTTGGCTTTGCTAATGTTGACTTGACGACGGAAAGCGGCATTTGACTTCCTATAATGTATTAAGTTTGTTTGGTTTTGATTTTTTAAAAACTTTTTCCAAGCTACCTTTATTGATCTGAGGTTAGCTATTTCAGGGGTCCACCAAGGTACTACTCTTTTTTGTATCTTAGGGTTAGATTGAGGTATTGAAATGTTGGCAGAATACCGAATTCCTCTTAAAAATAATGCCGCTTCTTTGTTTGGGTTAGAATTTTCGGGTTTGTTTGACATGTATTTATTTATATTATACCCAAAACTCGTCCAGTTTGCGCGATCTGTTATAAATTTGGGTGAGTTGAAAGGTTGTATATTAGATGATCCTAAATCAAAAGTTGTAATTAATGGGAAATGATCGCTATTGTGAAGGTCGTCTAAGGTGCGAGATGTAGCCTTTGGTAGCAAAGAGTCGGAGCAGCAGCTAATAATGATGTGCGTTAAAGTATTGTGTGTTGATTTTAAATTGAGAGATTGGAGCTGAAAATAAACTCTTCTACAATAGAATCTCTAGCGTTAGTTTTGAGCGATCCCCTTAGTACATTCCAAGAGTTTACATCTTTTATTAATAAAACGGGCGTGTTTATATGACTCAAAATATCAACTGAATCATTTTTGTTGAAGTTTTGATCAGCTAGAATATAAATAGAAATTATATTATAATTTGATAGCAGATTGTATTTCTATAGCGAGGACTAGTAGATTTGAGTTAATTAATATCTGTTTATGGGGTGTATTGTTTTTTATTAAAACAGCAATACCTTGTTTATTTGTAACGTTTGTGGGAAAGTTATGAAAATAACCAGTGTAAGATTTCGGAATAATGTGAGGTTTAATAGAGAGGGAGATAATGCACTTAAAAGTGAAAAAGATCCGCTTATTGAAAGACGATGTCTATGCAACGAAAGCAAGACGGAGACTGTGTAAAATTAATAAACAGTTTTTCCATTTAAATTAGATTTATTTTATTTACAGTAACATATGCAGTACATTGTAGGTCATTACATTTTGTAGTTGACATATAATAGACACAATGCGATGTTTTCAATAGTCGACGAGTTTTTTCAACTTTGGAGGAGCTGAAATAACAATTCTGTTGCGATTATTTCTGTCACTTTCATTTGTTTGAGTTGAATTTCCGGAACCGCGAGCATAGTTTCTCGAAGGAGGTGGATAACGATTTGTTTCTCGATATCTATTGCCTACATTATTTCGTGTTCTAGATCTTGATCTAGACCTACGATTACGAGAATTAGCACGATCACGACGGTATCTGGAACGATCTGGACTTCGTATACGTTTTCGAGAATTACTGCGGCGATTTCTACTTCTCGACCGTGAAATTCTTCGCCTATGTCTATGAATTGACCGACTGCGAGTACGTGTTCTTCCACGATATTTATCACGACTGGAACTTCGTCTCGATCGTATTCTATCTCGATCATGACTATTTCTGTGATTGCTTCGGGTACTTTTTGAAGATTTTTTACTACACTGAGACGCTGACCGACTTCTGGGTTTTATTTGTATTACTTCGGCGGATTCTTCATCTGATGTTTTGCCACCATCGCTTGATTTTGGAGTGCCATACTTGTGGCGAAGTTCTCTTTGCCTAATAAGAAGATTAAAAAATTTCATAATGATATTTGATTATAATTGTAAGTTTAAGACTACTTATCAAACATCAATACTAAAATAAACATTCAAAAAAGCTTTTATTGGAATGCTCTTAAAAGAAGAAAATAAACTTTAAATTAAATTAAATCCATCAATTCATAACGTTACACTATAAGGGTAATCTTTCAACGGCAGCGGCGTATGCTTAGGTTGTACCAAGGTTAACTTTTTCGTTCGATTGACCACACCTTCACTCCCTCTCTTCTTAAAAAATACCCCTACAAGTTAAATATTTGTACAGTCTCTTTTGATTCGTCTTTGTTATGGTATATGAAACGTTTTAACCATTTTCATGTTCCTAAGGTTGGTTAATTTAAGGCCAATCTGCCCCATTGTGTGGCGTAAAGCCGTTGTAAACGTAGTAAAATGTTAAACTTCTCTGATCGAGAAGAAAATACCGATAATATTTTTATCTAAAAAATACCTCACATCAGATATACTCTTTACAAATTGTAATTAACTAGCTTTATGAAAAAAATGTCAAGAATATTTGTTTTTGGTACAAGCAAACCAAATATAAAACTTTTAATTTTCAATATACTTTATGCTGAGATTGATGTAAGTATACAAAACTATGCAATGAGCAAAACAATAAGATATGGTACACCAAGTTCACTGGAAAAACCACCGTCTTCGGAGGTCGGCTGTATGGATACCAGGGAGACACAATTATTACATTTACTAAATCCGTTTCTAAAAAGTGCAAGGTTATCTCAATCACCACCATCTAAATCGTGCACAAAACCACCTAAATTAAAAATAAAACACCCATCCAGCCTGCGCGCGCCAAAAAAGACTCAGAAAAATAACGAACTTCGACAAAGACTTCTTGAAGTAATGGAACTTTATCAAAATCTTCGAAGATAAAATATTGAAAGGAAAAATCCTCCAATAAAACCCAAAGCTAGCTTGCCACAAGTCAATAATTGTAAAAATGAAACGGGTGATGAAGAGCTAGCACGTGAAACGGAGAAGTCCTCAAAGAAAAGATTAAGTAAAAAGCGTTAAAAATTACCTTCGTCGAAGCTTTAGAGCCAATTCACGCATCTCATCCTCCCGTTCTTGTTGTTGTTGCAGTTGACGCTCAGTCTTCTCGATTTCAGCTTTTTTGTCAGCTTTATCTGGGAGAAAAATAAAGCGTTCATGTAAGTAAATTGATTTATTTTGTATTTTTTCAAACTAACATTGTTTATTTAGAAGAATTTGCATCTTGCGTTTTAACCGCTCCCTTGGATTAAGGAGTAATTTGTTTCCGTTTCCATTACCACTACTTGATACCTGCAAATAGTAACTTTGAAATATTAAAAATGGGCAGTTACAATTGGAAAGGGCTTCGTGGGTATAGTTTTATTTTGTTTTAACGAAACCCCGAAAACTCTAGGGAATCGAATCATTTTTTTGTTTGTATTTTTTCGGATGTCATCATGCTGCTAATGGTCGGAATTTTTTTTTTTTGTTATATGTATTTTTAGTTTAAGATAATATACAGAAATAAATAGAGAAAGACAACAAGGCAGACTGGTGCCGAAACAGAGATTATTGTTATTCTTACTGACTTTGGTCTCGGTAGAGCTAGAAAGATTTGTGCCATGTGCTGTGAGAAGATTTTTGTTACTCTGTTTACCAGTACCGGATAATCCCACACCAAAACCTGCCCCCACACTTGATGAATGGGGGAATGGATATGATTTATCAGAGCTGAAAATAAAGTAGATAATCAATCATGACCAATTGGTTTTGGTGAAAACAAATAAATCATTACGATGTTTCAACGTCCATAAGTCCTTGATCTTCCTGGTCTTCATCATTACTATTGTCATCTTCTGAATCACCAGCAGCACACGTGGCATCCTCGTCTGAGTCTGAAGTATCTCCAGCTCTTTTGCGGCCATAGTATCTCTTTATAGGGGGTGGTTCTTCTGGTAGAGGCTGAGGCATATCAATTTTTATTTTTTCTGTCGCTGTCTTTATCTGAGCGCTAGCAATATTCCTTCGTATTGGTAAAGTAGGATACTGAATCATAGGAGGACCCACTGGCGGTGGCTCGGTTACGACTGGAGTAGGGAGTAATGAAGGAGGAGGCAAAGCTTCGGTTACTTTATCAGGTGGCCAATGTTGAGTTCCCGACATCTTTAAAGTAGTTTGAGTTTTTGGTGAATTCTTGCGATTTTCACCTCGATATCCTGATGATGAATGGCTGGATCTACTCGCTGATGAACTGTATCGCCTTCGCCAATGAGATCGAGACCGCGAACGTCTTGATCTTGATCTAGAACGGCGATATCTTCTTCCTCGGGACCTAGTTCTGCTCCTTCTATTTCTTTTCGATCTACTAGAACTTCGACGATAGCGTCCATGACTGCGACTTTTACTTCGACTTCGACTTCGATATTGATATTGTTTTGGTCTTTCGGGTCTCTTTTCGTTAACCTGTTTAAGCTTTTCCAGGTTTTCTTTTACCTTTTGAGCATAAGTTATCTGTCCAACTTGCGATAAGCTACTCCCTGCTATTGGTTTTCCTCCTTTGTTTAAGTTAATTAGGATTTTTGAATGCGGTTGTAGTTCATCTTCGCCACCAAATGATGTTATATACGTGATTTTACCGGAATTCTCCGGTGATGGTGATCGCGAATCGCTTTCATTGTCTTGAGCGTCCCCTATCGTCTCCTCCTTCGCAGCATAACTTGGTGGACTAAGCGGCCGCCCTGCAACACGTCTTTCCTTTTGTGCACGGCGTTCCCTTCGGCTTTTTCGTCCACTTAACATCATCTTCTCTTGTTCCTCTTCGCGGGCCACGCGAATCGCATCTGCTTCGTCAACATCCTTGGTGAGATAGGAATAGAAATCATTACTAAGCATGCCATAGTTTCTACCACAGGCATTCAACTCGTGCGCCTGAGATGTATCAAGCTTGGAAATATCGATCGAGACGTCCATATCAATTTCAGACCCCACAGAATCATTATCGTCATCATTATGTTGCACCGTCGCATTCGGAATATGGCTGAAGGGTGTTGAGCTATCCGCATCGTCATAGGAATAGGCTATTGCAGCACCAGATTGCTTCTTCTTGCTCAAGTTTCTTTCAGCCTCGAGCTGGGCATTAGCTCCATACTGTTCCTCGAGGTACAATTGATGCAAGAACTTTTCTTCAGGCAGATTTAAGAAATCGTTTTGTGCCAATATACGATAGCGTTCGTAATTGCATTGCCTTTCGTCGGATCCGATCTCTTCGCATGCCGTGATTTTTGGTGCTACTGGTATGTGGTCTAAATGAGCACGCACATCAAATCGATCGATAAGATTGTCCTGTTGACCTTGCCATGGAACTCTGCAAAAAAAATTGAATTATTTTCTATTTCCATAACTTACTTATAGAAAATGTCTGCAATTTTCTTGAGATTTTGTCGGAATATCCGAAATATCACTTGCATGATAGCGGCGCCGTCGCCTGCTGCTGCTACTGCTGGATCCAAATGTATTTTGCATTTACGTCCGTGCAATTGTATGAATTGAGTTGGATCGGCTTTCTTTTTGATGAAAGGACAAATGAATATTATTATTAGAATTATTTTTAATTTCAGAGAAGTCTTACAATTTTTTCATAAAAATCTTGTCTACGTTCGGCTCTTTTTCTATAATCCACAATCATGCCACGAATTTTACGTTCTTGCCTGCGAGCTTCGTGCCACATTTCGGTTTGACTTTAACATCCACTTATTAAATTTGTATATTTTTAATTATATTTAAGAAAATATTTGAGTAAAAATTAAACAATTCACAACCAAAAATTAGAAAAAATTATTAGAAAAAATGCCGCAAGCCACACCACAGAAGAAGTACATACAAGAAAAATTGAAAATTCATCTGTCAAACTTGCCTGTCTTGTTTTTTTTTTTTTTTTTGTTGTGGTACCGTTCGATGAAACCAGCTATAGGAGTCATGTCCCACAGTACCACTGATCTCTATAATACACTGGATAGCGTATCGACATAAGAAACATAGAGTACCTATATTATCTAGAGTCGCAACTCAGGGGGTTGGTTCTCTTTCACCCTACAAGCTGAGTTGTGAGCACTTTGTCCAAATTTCCTAGCTTGTATTGGTTGTTCCGTGCATTTTAAATGGGGACTGCACCAACACAATGAAAGAAATGTTGCTACAGTGCTCAGTGCGCAAATTTTGTGGACTACCGCGCTCAGATATTTAAAATATTAATCCGTTGAATTCAAAAATTGAAAATATTTTTTGTTTTTTCAATACAATTAGATTTTTAACTCTTTAGGAACAAAAGGTATACAAAATATAGCTTTTTGTTGCTTCTGGCATACAAATAAAATAATATTTCTGTATATTTTTATTAAAATTAAAGAAAATTCATTCAAAAAGTAGGAGTGTACCCTTGAAACTCAGTGCGTACGTGCCCTACTTCTACCATATCAAATGTGGACAAGTAGCTCAATATTTTGACAGATGAAAAAAGGGTAAAAAAAAGTTTTATAATTGTGGTAATTCGATCGTTTAAAAACATATTCTAATTGAAACTTATTCTTTTCAGAAATTACATCTTCTCAGAGCAGAGGCGCAACACAACAAAACCAACAGTTTAGTCCCCAGCAATCGCAGCAAATGCAACCTCAACAGGAAGCGCAGCAACAAGCTCAACAGGAAACCCGACAACAACGAAAAAGAGACGAAAAGGATGTAAATATACCCCGGAAGGACAGAAGCCCACAATAGAAACTCAGGGGCCACCTCATCTCACATTAGTCCGAGTCCTTTTGGTTTCGATGCCAGTCACCCTATGTATCGAAACGTGTTGATGTCTACGTCCTACATTACATTACTATATCACCTGCCAATGGCACGTTATCATGCTCCCGAAGATATCTCCCGGAATCTATATTATATACATACCAGCAAATGCAGGCTGAGCAGCAGGCACAGCAACAAGCTCAACAACAAGCTCAGCAACAAGCATAACAACAAGCTCAACAGCAAGCCCAACAACAGACCCAACAACAAGCTCAGCAACAATAGCAACAGCAGCAGCATGCATCAACAACAGCAATAGCAGCACCAACAAAAGCATCAGCAGTATGACTGGTATACCTGCCACAGTGGCAGTGGTAATCCAAACGATAGTCGAAGTCCACCACCCCAAAGACATGTGCATACGCGCCATCATACGCACGTTGGACCTGGCTATGTTATGTATCCGCCACCCTATGGAATCAAGTGAAGATAAGTTAGTAGAATAAAACTAACCCAAATCCAATATCATTGATTGTTTTCAGAAGAGAAGAAAAAAGTTTTTTAACAAATGTTCGGTAAAGTTTCTTGTAGTTTTTTCACTTTGAAAAATAATATTTGTTAAATTATTTTACAAAACCAATCAAACATTTTTATCGTAGCCAACATATTCTAATTGAAACTAACTCTTTTCAGATATTACATCTTCCCGGAGCAGAGACGCAACAGTCTGGGTCACATCAACAGCCTCCCGGCTCACAAATGAAGCTTGAAGATCAACCAATGTCGGCACAACATCAACAGTAGTTCAGTCACCAGCAATAGCAGCAAATGCGGTCTCAGCAGCAGGTACAGCAACAAGCTCAACAACAAGCCCAACAACAGGCCCAACAGCAAGCTCAGCAACAACAATAGTACAGCAGCAACAATAGTACAGCAGCAGCAGTAGCAGCAGTAGCAGCAACAACAACAACAACAACAACAACAACAACAACAACAACAACAACAACAACAACAACAACAACAACAACAACAACAACAACAACAACAACAACAACAACAACAACAACAACAACAACAACAACATCAACATCAACAACAGCAGCAGCAGTGTGGCTGGTATACCTGCCACATTGGCAGTGGTAATCCGGCCGATAGTCGAAGTCCGCCACACCAAAGACATGTGCACATACACACCATCATACGCACGTTGGACTTGGCTATCTTTTGTATCGGGCGTCCTATGAAGGTGAGCTTTAGCTTTAAATTAATTCAGTTTAAACAAAAACTTGCCCCACCAAACGAAAAATTAAAAAAAGAGGCTATGTAAGACCCACACTGATAACTTGCCATTGGTGAACTCAGCAGCTAGAAGCCCAAAGTTATTTTATTTTAAAAAATCTACAATTCAAGATCTCCGTTAACGTTTTAAGATGTTTAATATGCAATCAAGTGAAGATAAGATCAGTTTCAATTTCAATGTTGCTTTATAACATTTCAATTTACGATTGGCTAAAAAATAAATTTATAACTATAAGATAAATACATTGATAAATTAATTTATCATTGATAAATGAATTTATCTAATGGTTTTACAAAACCAATCAAATATCAATAATGAACTTGTGTATAGAATTTAATTAACCCGAAGCCAATACCAATTTGTGTGATCTCAGGGTATTTGGGAGAAAAAAAAATGTCAACGATTTTTGCTAAAGTTTCTTGTATTTAGTTTTTTTCGTTTAAAAGAACTACATGTTGATTTTTTTTACAAATCCTATAAATTATTAATTATTATGAACTAGTAGTAATATTGGAAAGAAATGGTATTTGATTTCAATTTCAGTCAGCGGTTCAAAATTTGGTTTTTGGTAAGAGTGTACCTATATATTTACATATATGTTTGAATTTGAAAGAACTGGTATTTGTTTTTGGGTGTAACTTCCAAAGTTATTATTCTAGGATAATGGTTGATACATCCCTAAGCTCTAATTTGAATCCTCTTCAAATTGGCGTTTACCAATTTCAATTCCAGTCACCGGTTCAAAATTTGACTTTTGGTAAGAGTGTACCTATGTACATTTATATTGCAATTTGAAAAAAATGATATTTGATTTGGGTGTAACTTCCAAAGTTATTATCCTAGAATAATGGTTGATACATCCCTAAGCTCTAATTTGAATCCTCTTCAAATTGGCGTTTACCAATTTCAATTCCAGTCACCGGTTCAAAATTTGACTTTTGGTAAGAGTGTACCTATGTACATTTATATTGCAATTTGAAAAAAATGATATTTTATTTGGGTGTAACTTCCAAAGTTATTATCCTAGAATAATGGTTGATACATCCCTAAGCTCTAATTTGAATCCTCTTCAAATTGGCGTTTACCAATTTCAATTCCAGTCACCGGTTCAAAATTTGACTTTTGGTAAGAGTGTACCTATGTACATTTATATTGCAATTTGAAAAAAATGATATTTTATTTGGGTGTAACTTCCAAAGTTATTATCCTAGAATAATGGTTGATACATCCCTAAGCTCTAATTTGAATCCTCTTCAAATTGGCGTTTACCAATTTCAATTCCAGTCACCGGTTCAAAATTTGACTTTTGGTAAGAGTGTACCTATGTACATTTATATTGCAATTTGAAAAAAATTATATTTGATTTGGGTGTAACTTCCAAAGTTATTATCCTAGAATAATGGTTGATACATCCCTAATCTCTAATTTGAATCCTCTTCAAATTGGCGTTTACCAATTTCAATTCCAGTCAGCTTTCTTCTAATTTCCCAAAAATTTAATTTTAGGACTTATCCTTCTTCAAAATGCCGATTGAATTTTACTTCGTTGCATAAATAAATATAGAAAAAAAAATTGAAACATTTTTTTTTAAATATTTGTTTGTTTACAGCATTGCAGAGAAGATGGAAACTGACGAAGATATGATTTGTAAGTTATTTACATACATCATAAACCAAATTAAAGGAAACAAATTGTATTATTTCCAAACATTGCGTTGTCATCATCGTGTTTGTTGCGATGAATTTTGACAAATGCCAAATGACCCTCAATTATTTTTTTTAAACAGCTGAGGTTTTTGTCTGCTTACGCGTCCATATAATTTTGCAAGTTGATTCTTACAGTTCTGCTGGAGACACTAACACCAAATTCCTCTTTGTAGGCATAACAACAACAATAGTTTAGTCACCAGCAATCGCAGCAAATGCAGGCTGAGCAACAAGCTCAACAATAAGCTCAGCAACAAGCATAACAACAAGCTCAACAGCAAGCCCAACAACCGACCCAACAACAAGCTCAGGAACAATAGCAACAGCAGCAGCATCAACAACAGCAATAGCAGTTACAACAAAAGCAGAAGTGTGGCTGATATACCTGCCAGTGGTAATCCAGACGATAGTCGAAGTCCACCACCTCAAAGACATGTGCATACACACCATCATACGCACGTTGGACTTGGTTATGTTGTGTATCCGGCGCCCTATGGAATCAAGTGAAGATAAGTTAGTAGAATAAAACTAACCCAAATCCAATATCATTGATTGTTTTCAGAAGAGAAGAAAAAAGTTGTTTGACAAATATTCGGTAAAGTTTCTTGTAGTTTTTTTCACTTTGAAAAATAATATTTGTTAAATTATTTTACAAAACCAATCAAACATTTTTATCGTAGCCAACATATTCTAATTGAAACTAACTCCTTTCAGATACTACATTTTCTCGGAGCAGAGACGCAACAGTTTTCTGCAGCAAGTACAGTCTGGGCCACATCAACAGCCTCCCGACTCACGATAATTTCAACGTAATTAAAGTATCGGAGAAGGAATTGCTTCGTGGTTACATTTCCGGTGATTTGAAGTGCAACCTTCCCAGGGGAGCTGCTGACTTCACCACTCAGATCATCGTATTGAACCACTCACCAGTGGTCGAACGGTTACACCCCAGTGTTGAATTGCTACACTGCTCACATTGCTTGCAATCAAGCAAAAATCAAAGGCAGATCTTCGTTCAAGAAAAAACCAAATGACATATTTATATCTGTGTTAAAATGACAAATTTATTAATCTTCTTTAAGTAGTATTAGTAATTATATATTATTGTTTATTTAAACTGATCAATACAGAATGTTATCGAACCATTGTGAACAGCATTTAAAATAATTAAAGACATTTTTTTTACCGGCTTGAACAGTTGCTTAAAAAAACGAGTTTTTTTTTATGAAGTTGGGAAATTTAAGTTTAATTTTAAAGCGAAAAAAATATGTAGAGTAGTTGCCTATTTTTTTTATCTACCTAGGAGTAAATTGAATAAGGTCAATTTCCTTGTAACGCTTTCCTTCCAGTTAAAAGATAAAATTAGTTAAAAATTTTAAAATTACCTATGAGAACTTATGTACGAGTAGTATTTGATTTTTATAGTCTTAAGGGCTAGAAGGCTGAAATTTAGATAGATTTTAGAAATTATTTCATATATATTTTAATTCCAATCAGTTCATGCGAGGATCGAAAATCTAAAAGTTTAATAGTAGGAATCATTAATAACAGTTTAAAGAATGATTTACCTATTTTTTTTTTAATCGAAGTCCTTAGAGCCGTTTTTGAAATAAATAAACTTCTTAATGGTTGTATGGCAAAAGTACCGTTATTTGTAAGCTTAAAATTTTTACAGATAGACAGACCGAACACCAACAGACAGAGTGGATTGTGCTACCCACTTTTTTGGTGTTCTCTATCATCGTAATGACATGTTTGATTATTACCTCAAATTGTTTTTCAACAATCCAAAACTTGCTATTTATTACCTATGTATATATATCTCAAGTAAAAAGATTTTTTATTTATCAGCAAAAAATTTTTGAATTTTATTAAAACTTCTTAAGCAAACATACATATAAAAGCATCTAATAAATAAATTGTAAATTTGGATATAAAATTAAAGTTTTATTTTCTTATACGGAATATTAAAACGCCTCTTGTTTTGATAAAATTTACTTTAAATTAAGTCATAAAAGCCAAAAGCAACAAATTGAATTGTAGGTCATATTGAGAAGAAAATGCTATGCGAAAATGTATATGCAAAAAATAGGACTTATGATTAAGAAGCAATTTTTTTTTTAATTTGATAAATTGATTTGAAAATTAAAACAATACAAAAGGCGTTCACTAGTGTCTTTCTTTGTCAAAATAGAAGACTAACATAAAGAAAAAACTACAAAATACACATATTATCGTTTTCAATATAATGAAAGCCACAAACGCTTTCGAGTCCTTAAACCTTACATTTTTTTTAGAGCTTATACAACTCATAGGGAATTCTTACCGAATGTTGGTTTATGTTGTTCACTTATGTGCAATTTGGTTGTATTGCACATTGGTCTTTGATGTTGAAGAATTTTCCTAACAACTTCTTGGTCATCGGAGCCAGTTGCAATAACATTGTCAGGTGTTGAATCAGCGTACTCAATATCAGAAAACTACGGAGATGTAATGGAGATGTTGCTTCCGACGGAGCTTACGGATGCTTTACGGTTGAAGTCTGAAAAAAAGGAGAATTTATAAGATTTATTTATAAGCAAAGATCACTTTTGGGTCACTTCCTACACTTTGTTTTGAATGCCAGTTGTATTCTCATAGGCAGGACTGCCAGTAATTGGTTATTATTTGGCATTTCTGATTTAACTGGTGTATTTTTTGACTCCATGTTGGCAACTAAACTATGATAAGTTCCATCAGCTGTGTCAATGTTAAGCTTTGGTAGAATTTTACAACCTAATTGAGGACCGCACTCTGGATTGGTGGATTGGAAGTTTTTAGATTTTGTGTTAAATATTATATGACTTTACCTGTACTGCATTGCTGCTTTCGGGTTAGCAACTGGAATATTACGAGGTGGTTTACGAGGTGGAGTAGATAGGTTTCTTGGCTTATACTCTACACGAGTACCTCTTAAACGTTTTTGTAACAAACGTCCAACATTTTTGTCACTGCTCCTGGAATTTGTGTTCAATAAAGATTGTTGAAATTCTTCGGTTAGACTATCAATTTCGCTGACACTATCCATGAAGACGAGGGAATGTGATTGTTTGGGAATGTTTTCGGTACCACCGTCAATAATCGTTTGTTCTGCTGTCATTTGCTTCTTAGATGGAGGACTTTTACGATGAATTTTATGTTTGTTCACATGCACCTCCGATACTACACAATTATTGTGTAATTCTTGGATTATGTGAATGAGTGGTGCTTTTGAATTGCGGCTTGAATGTTTTAATGTACTTATCGCTGTAAGTGTTCGAGAAGGATCACTTTTCGATTGGACATCATGCTTTTTTTTTGCATTCAGTGGAAAAGTCTCTCTGTTCCTCATCTTGCTGTTATTGTTTGACACATCTGAAATCTAAAATAAAAAAAATATTGTTTTAGTATCTATGCCACAGATGATTTTTTTAAAATGTTCAAATCCTACGAACCAGTTTCTGAAAATCTTAAAAATTTAAGTTCAACATATTAAGAATGTATTGGGCAGATTACGTGGAGGAAAAAATAATTATTGTATTTTATTATTAACCGCAGAGCTTGTACTTAAAATATAAATTGAAATATCATATTATATTATTCATATATTATATTTTTTCAAAAGCTTATATAACTCATAGGGAATTCTTACCGTATGTTGGTGTATATTCTTTAGTATGTGCAATTTGGTTGTAATGCGCATTAGTCTTTGATGTTGAAGAATTTTCTTAACAACTTCTTGGCAAGTTCTTCGTCATCGCAGCAAGTTGCAATAACATTATGAGGTGTTGAATCGGAGTACTCAATATCAGAAGGATGTAATGGAGATGTTGCTTCCAACGGTGCTCACGGATGCTTTAGTCTGAAAAAAGGAGAATTTATAAGATTTAAAGATGATATAGTAATTAAAACTCTGCCTAAATCACCATTCTTTCGGAGTTACTCCGAAAACATATACTTTCAGACAAAGAGCAATAACCAAAGTTTAACATTAAGTAAAATCATCGATGCGGATTGTAAGGAGAAATCCTATATGGTGTTCATAGTTATATGCATTTTAGTTTTAATTTTTATCATAATAATAACAGCAGTTATAATTGTTAGGCGAATTGCAAAGAAACGAAGGAAACGCATTATGGATGTTGTGCTACCAGAAACACGAACTTATAGGGAAACAGAAATTATTTACCAAATTGAAAATGCTGGCTTATTGAAGACTGGTTTGTAAAAAAAATTAAAAATCCAATGCTGATATATTAATTATGTTGTTTGTGCACAAAACTTACCCAATAGGCAGATAAGATTCCAAGGCTTGATTAACAGTCAATATTGATTCGGAGAGTGCGAATCCCTTTGACAGCAAAGCATGATGATTTGTGAGCGTGTCTTCGATTGTCGATAGGTCTTCGACTTCTTTGTCATCTAGATGGATATATAAAATTTACTAAATTTAGTGAATAAACGAAAAGAACATTATTTACTAAGATGCTATTTATACAAATTAAATTAAAATGTAATTTATATATTATGTAAATTTTTTTGTTTTTAATTTTTGACCATTTTTATTCCTGGGATCTCAATGTTCAACTTATTCTCTGTATTTTAAAATATTTCTTCATAGATTTTCTCATTAAATTTCCATTAATAATTTTTACAAATTCAAGTTCTGAATCACAGAGATCTTGTTTTTAAAATTCAAAGCATAATTTCAGCAACAATTTATGCTCTTATTTGAGCAGACATCAGCTTTACTGTTTAGTTAAAAAGCCAAATAAAAATTAATAGAAAATCAGAACAACAATACCTGGCAAATTTAAATCCTTTTTCATCAAATTAGCACTGCACATTCCTCCTAAATAAGCCAGTTCATGTTCCAAACGTATTAGGCAAGAATTCTTTGCATTCATCTGTTTTGAAAAATTAATAAAAAAAAAACTATGTAGCTATGAAACATTAACATTTTTTGTAAACTCTTACCGCTGTTGGATTATCATAACCAACAACAAGACACTTGAATCCAAAACGGTTACTATGCGGATCCTGAGCGTAAAGAGAAGCTGTCTCCAAAGAAAATTCCACCTGATTTCCAGGCAAAATCATAATATTTTGTGGCCAATTGCTGACACTGTAAATATAATTATCACAAAAACTAAAACCGACAGAAAAGACCTCTGTGGCTTATGTATTAAACTTCTTTATGACAACCCAATCGTTGTCATTTGTATTATCATTTGCACCATGACCTCTAGTATAGTTTGTCACAATGGCATTTTTGCAACTGGAACGTTGCATAGACATGTTATTGTCCAGTATATCCAGGTAATCATTATCAACTTGACAAGCTTCAACTAAACATGGCTTTGTTGGAATAGATATCAATAAGTAGTCTTCAAGTTGAGCAGTTCCACACTGTGAATCGAATTCTATGGCAAACCATTGTACACAATGAGGAAACTCCACCCTTTAATAATATTGAAAATCAAGTTAGTTTTTACATACAATCATTTGCATATATAGATTCTTACCTCTGACATGTTATGGATCCACTTCGATATGGATGCTCGCTCTCTACGATGCAATAATGATTGCTTGTAGTACATATATCTACGCTCTTATCGATCTCATCCATTCTCTTTTTGTTAATATCCAAAGCTGAGAAGTCTACCTTTTTATCCTTTGATTTGAGTGTAAGATATTCTTTGCTCGAATAAAGTTGATTTAACGCAGCTACATGTGGCAAAATCTCCTTAATCAGTCCAAGTATTTGGACAGAACTCTTTAAATATAAAAAGTTGATAAATATAGCACAATTAAATTTAAAAAAAAACTCACCTTTGGGTCATTACACGCCAAGGTTCCAATCTGTGCATAAATCAGGGGCAGCAAAGTATGAAACACATTTGCTGATGATGTATTGAATACCTCCAACAACTGCACTACTGTCATCTGACTTCCCAAGACTCCATCATCAGAATCGCTTCTCTTATCTATCACATCTAATTCATTGTCAGTTCGGTCGTTACCGTTGAGTTTTGTATCAACATGTCCTTTGCGATAGTGCAATTCTTGAATTGCCCCGCTCTCTTCAATTAAATCTTTTGGGTGAATCTCAGGTGCACCAATTTCAATCTCAATATCAAATGGGTTTGTGGATCGTTTATCAAATTTAAAAGTTTCTATCAAACCCTTGGAGAAGGACTCGATTCTCTTTGTGATATCTCTGGCTGTTGTAAGGCTTGGATCTGCAGAAAGAGCTGAAGTCCTCGAATTGTTTGCCCAATTTATATCCATATGTTCCTCAATTGGTGTTATATTGTGCTCCGAATCAATTGTCTGAGTATGATTCGAAGAATTATCACTTGGCGATAGAGATGCGGCCAGAGCATTCCTTGCCAAAATCAATAGTTCCGTGCATTTCTTGGTGATATCAGTTGCAACCTGAAGAGCTGTATCTCGACAAAATTTCCAGTGTTCCATGTTCGGCTCACATCACATCGGGAGAATCTGTTGCCAGTTGAGTGTAAACTACGAGGTGGCAAGAAAGCATTTTCAAACCTAAAACCAAGAAAATATTAAATCAGATTTAAATTATTATAAAAAAGTATAATTATTCCCACCTCATTTAGAGATGTTTGGTAAACGATCTCAGCCAGAACCCTTGCCAAAAGATGACAACAGTTGTTGATCAGACCTTGATTGATATCCTTGTAAATTCGGTCTTTTCCTGTTGTGTTCGATAGATCATCTGTTCTACCAGGATGGGATATTGATGATTCTCTGAACTCGATAACATTGGAAGACCAAAATTATCACTTGGACTAACGATAGACTGCCGTTCATTACCGGATGTCAAAAGGGAAAATGTTGTTCTCAATTTTATGGAAGGACTGCAGAGTCCAGCAATTATTGCACTGAGAAGGCGAGAGTGCAATTCACCCTTTAGAAGAAATAACTTACAATAATGATTTCATTGGATTGCAAAAAAAACATACCAAAAACATGCAAAATAAACAATATTAATTTGGGAAAACCGAAGTAAACAAAAAAAATCAAGTCGAGTAACACATCGAGTTTCACTTGATCACTCGACTTTTGGCACTTGAAATTTAAGTTATTTATTATTGTTATCCACTTTTACTTAAAAATTACTAATATTTAACCTATAAAAAGTATAATTTTCTTTTAAAACCGAGTTTTTGTTGGAAGAATTAAATATAATTAATTCCACCCAACACAAATTAGAATCGAGATCTGTCATTTTGACATTTCATAATTTAACAAAAAAAGCAAAACGTCACTTTGAGCTACTAACCCCATTTTGTATTTTTATCCACAATTCACACGTATTCACCGACACGGAATTTGAGAGAGTTTTCTCTTGGTGTGCTCAAATAAAATTTGCGGGTGTTTTAGGCAAGAGGGGTACGAGTCGCGACTCTAGGTAATATAGGTACTCTATGATAAGAAAGTTGCTTTCATTTGAAGAATTGTTATATTATGAAGCTGACCACTTTTTTGTATAACAATATGACTGTATAACAATTTATACAAAATAATCCCCTATGAAGACGTCAAATTTCCGTTCGTTGCTAGCCCCCCGAAATCTCTTTGCTAACATTGTTGTGTTTGTAATTTTATTTCATTCACAAATGGTTAAATGAAACGGAATTGCAAATGTAAAGAGTGTGACACGGAGGTAAAATCGTAAAAAAACACAGACTATGTAATCGCATTCTCCTCATCACACTTATCAGCTGTTTTGTTCAACTTGTTTGCAAGCTGAAATAATGAACGAAGTCGATGGTTCCCATATCCCATATAAATATTAACTATTACCTATTTACACACCTTTCTATTGATATAATTCAAATAAAAATAAAAAAAATGTACACAATGAATAACTTAATGAAAAAAAAAAATTATAAAATAAACTCCCACAAAGTTTTTTCCTTTCATATCATTGGTCTGTTTCTCTTTCTTCAGATTGAAATTTTGGAAACAGGTTTTTTTGTGTTAATGTAGACGTCAAATTATGAAGCCAACCACCTAATTGTCATCTTCAAATGGAAGCAAAAAAAACTGTTATACATTATAAGGAATACACTATCCAGTGTATATAGAGATCAGTGCACAGTCCACATACATATTCAAGGTAATATCTGTTCACCGTGTACTTCCGAAAACTACGAATTTCTACAACCATTTCAGCTAAAATCCTAGCAAAGTTTTGACATAAAATTGTTGTGGAGAATACATCACAACAAAAACAGCTGTTCTCTGAAAAAAAAAATTAATCAACAATTTCAAATTATTTTATTTTAATATTTCAAGTGAATATAATCAATTAAAATAGATTTTTCTCTTTGATGGTATTGATAAATCATTTGTCCTTGAATATTTTTCGTTCTTAATTTTCATTTTGAAAGTAAAGCTCACGTAAATCTCTAAAATATAAGAACCTGCCACAATTTAGCTCGAGAGTTAATGTGCCGCACAATTATTTCACGCGCTTAAATTTTGACAAATAGGTCCCGTGCAGTAAGAAACAAAAATTTGATTTCTAGCTGGAGCTGCGTATCTATCGGCTAAAATGCTTGGTTGAATTTTAGCTCGGCTTAATTTTGGAGAGAATTTTGTATGAGCGCGAAATTTTAGCTGAAATTTCGTTCACACTTTTCTCTCCAAACACCAGCTAAAACTCCTAGCTAAATTTTGACATAACATTTTTGTGGAGATTACATCACAAAAAACAGCTGTTCTCTGAAAAGAAATTATATTCAACAATTTCAAAGAATCTTATTTCAATGTTTTAAGTGAATTTAACCAAATAAAATAGATCTTTCCCTTTGGCATTAATAATTCGTTTGTCTTTGAATGTTTCTCGTACCCAATTTTCTTTTTCACAATATTAAGCTCACATAATCTCACAAATAAAAAAACCTGCCAGTACGCAGATCGAGCTAAAATTTCACTGCCACTTTTCTCTCCAAACACCAGCTAAGCTCCTAGCTAAATTTTGACACAAGATTTTTGTGGAGATTACATTAAAAAAAAAACAGCTGTTCTCTGAAAAGAAATTATACTCAGCAAATTCATAGATTTTTTTTCAAGTTTTTAAGTGAATGTAACCAAATAAAATAGATTTTTCCTTTGGCATTAAGAAATCGTTTGTCTTTGCATATTTGCCGTTCTCAATTTTCATTTTCACAATTTAAAGCTCACATAAATCTCACAAATATAAAAACATGCCGCAATTTAGCGAATTTTTGTTGTTGTTTAGCGTTGTGTATTTGTCATATTTGAATGTGAATGATTAGCTGCGAATGCGGAGCGATTCGCGTTGGTTTGGGAGAACCTTACAGGCTCTCCCAAACCAATGCGAATCCGCAGCGACGACGAATTTTTGTTGTTGTTTAGCGTTGTGTATTTGTCATATTTTGCACTATTGTGAATGATTCGCTCCGCATTCGCGTTGGTTTGGGAGAGCCTTAAAGGCTGACCCAAACCAACGCGAATCGCTCCGCATTTTTTCCGGAGAAGTTAAAAATTTCGGAATTTTTAGAGGATATCGTAGCCATTCTTCAATGAAATTTGACAGCTAATAGCTTGGCTTGGCTCAGGAAATCACTTTTTTCGCAGAGGAGTAATAGTTAAGAAACTTCGTTTTTTCAATCCATCGACATCGTAGCCATCAAAGACAAACTAATTTTTTACGAAAAAAGATTATTTTGGTCAAAATGTCAACCAATTGCCCTAAAATCGCCTTCTCCAGAAAAATAATATAAATAAAAATTTCCGATATTTTAGAGGTATTTTCACCCATCCACTTTATATTTTTCCCAAACAAGCCAGGCTCTTAATTTGTTTTGCTCTGCAAATGCTTTGAAAGAATTTGACTTTTCTGTATAAAAAAATTTTCAAATTTGTGAATTGAAGGCAATCTTATATTTTTTTAAATTTCTAGCTACGCTACTGTTCTCATTTGACTTTTGTTTTATCTCCACAACTTCAGAAAAAAAAACGTAGAGATAAAATTTGTCTTTGCTCGATCTGTGTACTAGGCTTAAGGCTATTCATGCAACGTCGGAAAACTACTGTGAACATCGTAATCGTCGGAAAGTTTATTACTCGTAAGCGAACTGTCAACATTTGTAAGAGAAATCTTTTCCAACAAATCGTAAACTTTCCGATATGAATTTGTATCGTAAATAAATATGGTAAACGTGGTGAACTTTTAGTTCTGAACAAAAAAGAATCAAAAACAAAAAGTGATAACATTATGGCTCTCCCAAACCAACGCGAATCCGCAGCGACGACGAATTTTTGTTGTTGTTTAGCGTTGTGTATTTGTCATTTTTTGAACTATTGTGATGATTCGCTACGAATCGCTCCGCATTCGCGTTGGTTTGGGAGAACCTTTAATATATTTGTTTTTAACCTACTCAAACTGAAGACAGACACTTTGGATAATTTGTTAAGTCCGTGGCAGACTACTTTTCCAACTCCAGAGAAATGTCTAATCTCCCAAGTGTGTGTGCAAGTCCGTGTGAATCTTGCTTCAAATCCCAGATTTGGTTTTGTCTAGGAAAATCGAATTCTTTTTCTAAACAAATCGAATTTTTTGGTTGAAAGGAATTCAGCATAAGTAAAAAGTTATGAATTGTACTCTTTGTAACATGTTTCTAAAATCTCAATAAGAGGTTTGTTTGGTATCTTTTTTCAAAAAAAGTGTAAAGCCTGTCAAGTTTTGAAAATTCTATCAAAGTTGGGGAAATTTGAAAAAAGTTAACAAACGCGTTGAATCACTAACTGCACCACTTTCTGTTAGAAATGTCATTATCCTTGCCAAAGTATTTACTTATAAGTAGATGAAACCCCTTATCTAGTACTACCTACTGCACATGCTCTCATGTGCGAGTAAATACATTTAACATGGGAAAGCAGTTTGATGTATTCCATTGAAAAAAGCTAGCAAAGTACCTGCAAGTACTTCGCCACCTCTAAAGGAAAACGCCTATTTTGGTGTATAAACGGTGTTGCCACTTTGCAATGATTTCAATCGATCTAATGCGCTTTTTTCGTAAAACAAATTTATTGCTTTTAAATCGAGTCTACTGACCTTTATTTTCCGGAAAACAAAATTACCATTCATCAAAATTCAGTCCTCAAATTTTTCAATTCTATTCTTGCGGCTTCCGGCTATTGGCTTGCTCTGGTAACAATCATTACAGCATAAAATTACATTTTCGTTTTTAATTTCTTTTGTTTTTTTTTTATTTTGAAAATAAAGTAAATAAAACACAGCTAAGGTCAAAACTGTCAATCTTTTTGCCCGCACCACCTGGCCGCTTCCGCTTGGACTGAGCCGATTTGTTTGATCAAAAGAAGTATTGGCTGCACTTATATTTGATAGGTATCTGTCATTTTTAGAAAGCCGCAATTTGTGTTTGTGGGGTGCTTTTCTGTTTTTCAGCTTTCTTTAAAATAAGCTATTTGTTTTTCCACAATTAATTTATAAGAGAAGCAATAGTTAGATACTACTGCAAAATGTCTGGAATTCTCGGACGCACCCAATTTCTGGGTGAAACCTCAAATCTTTTTACAGACGAACGGACAGCCACAGCTCGATCAAGGGTAAAGCGAAAAATATAGGTACTCTTGAGGGTAAACATAAATTTATCTTTGCAGGTTGTTGAATGGTTTAATGAAATGATGGTTGCGGAGCCAACTACAAAATGTGAGCTACTTGCAAAAATTCAAGAAATCATTTTGGGAACCTGTCCAGAGTTAATGGAAGAATTCTTGGAACATGTTCTATCTTTTGGTCATGATGCTAATTCCGATGTGCGAAAGCAAATAATAGGATTCATGGAACAGATATGGTAGGTAAACTTGTATAATCTAATCGCTGGAAAAACTAAAATTTGATCTTTAGCAAATTAAAACCAGAATTTGTGCCGCAAATTGTTAATGTCATATCAATGCTCCTTCGTGACTCTTCGGCCCAGGTAATAAAACGTGTCATTCAAGCATGTGGCTCAATTTACAAGAATGGTTTGAAGTGGATTTGCACTCGAGCAGAAATCACGGACAGCACAGAACAAGCCTGGAACGTTCTAAGTTTGGTCAAAGCACAAATTCTTGACATGATCGATAACGATAATGATGGTATTCGTACAAATGCTCTGAAATTCCTGGAAGGAGTTGTTATCCTTCAAACTTATCCAGATGAAGACAGTCAAAAAAGAGAAGACGACTTTTCCCTGGAGGATATTCCACTCACATTGAAAATTATGCGCCGCAGGAAACTAGAAGAGGAGGCCATGAACATTTTCGATATTTTACTTAAGTTCCATGCTGCCACCCATGTGTCGTCAGTAAACTTAATAGCGTGTACCGGTAGTTTGAGCACTATTGCAAAAATGAGGCCAAGTCTTATGACTCTAGTCGTTGAAGCATTTAAGAGCCTCAGTGCTAATTTACCACCCACATTAACAGATTCACAAGTGAGTTCAGTTCGCAAAAGTCTGAAAATGCAGTTAATTGGATTACTAAAGAATAGAGGATCATTTGAGTTCCAAACTTCCATAAAAAAAATGCTACTGGACCTGGGGTCATCACAATCGGAAATAAGTCGTGCCACACCAAAGATGGACAAACAAGAAGTAAGCTTGCGTCAAAAACGAATTGTCGAGAACGCTGCGCACAGTTTGAGTAAAAAAATGCGTCTGGACAAGGACGAAGAAGTCGGATCAGAAGATATCATGGAGATAGACATTGATATGCTAGAAAAAAATATAGAAAGATCAACGAAAATCAATGAGAAATTCATCGCGGATAACATAAGAAATCCTGAAATTGCTGTTAACTTAGTTTTGGCTTTTATGAAGCATCTGCCAAACGAAGTGCCAGATAACTTCTTCGAAGAGTATGTGCCTGTTAAAGATACCCCATTACCTGCTCAAATTACAAAAATTGCCTCTTTGCTCAGTGTCCAAATGACTGAGAAGAGAATCGGCCCGGGCGCTTCAGTCTTTGCAAAGGAAGCCGACACTCACGACGTGGAAATGAGTGAATTGACTCATGAAATGGACGAGCAACAGCGCAAAGAGGAAGCAACCAAAAAGCTTCGAGAAAACATGGAGAGGGTGAAAGGAGAACAAGCACTTCTGGAGCACATGAAGCAGCGAGCAAAAACGCTTAAACTCCAGGAGGTAACGAAACCCTTCCCCAGAGCAACGAAGGCAAAGTTTCTAGTGGATGCCGTTAAGAGAATTTTGAGTGCCGAACGCCAATGTATTGTTGGAGGTGTTTCCGTAAAACGACGAAAGATCTTAACTGTAATGGCAGCCACTTTCCCCGATAGCGTCAGAGTTATAATATTCGATTTTATCATGATGGATATCAAAGGACGCATTGATTTAGCATTCTCTTGGTTATACGAAGAATACTGCCTTCTGCAAGGTTTCACTAGACACTCATATGTAAAATCTGAGCATCGCCCAGATTACGCATACAATGAACTTCTTAATCAAATCATCAATGGAATTTGTACAAAATGTGAGTTCAAAGACAAGTTGATCCTTTTGCGAAGAGTCTATCTAGAGGCGCCTCTACTGTCCGATGAATCGGTCACTCAGTTGGTGAAGATGTGCCTTACTGAAGACACTAGCAACTATTGTGTTGATTTAATAAAAGATTTAGTCTTGTTACGACCTCCGAGAAAGCTTCGTTTTGTTCGCATTCTATTAAACTTTTGTGTGCACGAAAAGTCGACTCTACGTGAAAAAGCCTTAGAACATATTCGTATTTTGTTCGCAGAACATAAAGTCCTTCCAATTAAAATTGAAGAATTTGCCATAGAATGGATTAATAATCTAGTGAAAGAAACTCCACCACCTGAAGTTTTTGGTGCAGATTATGGACGACATACAGTGGAAATTGCATGGAAAGAGGATCTAGCAAAAATTTGTTTGGGGACCGTTTTAATTTTGATGCCGCATTCAGAAAGTGAGTACCTTTAAGTTTACCTAAATTATACGGACAGTGTTAGCAAAAGAAAAAGTATTTTTATATTATATCTTCGTGGTTCTGTGAAAACTCTCTAACTTCATTTTCTTAGAAACCGAGAACCTCTCGTAAAAACAATATATTTAATAAAATATCAACACTTTAGTTCTTCTGTAAAGGTCTCCAAATCTATTGTTGGTCTATGTATAACGGAAATATAATTTAAAAGTGAAAAAAGTATGGCCCATGGGGGGATCGAACCCACGACCTTCGCGTTATTAGCACGACGCTCTAACCAACTGAGCTAATGGGCCAAGTTGAAAATTGTTGAACAAGAATATACTTGTATCAAAGCTTTTAGTAGATGTAAAATTCGTTTTTGGTGACAAAGTTTTTGTTATCTTTAAATTGCTTTCAGTTTTAAATAGTTTGTTACAACGAGAAATACCTATAGCCTCCGTGGCGCAATTGGCTAGCGCGTTCGGCTGTTAACCGAAAGGTTGGTGGTTCGAGCCCACCCGGGGGCGTTTTTTTTATTTTTTTTTCGTAATCTTTAGTACAAAAAAAAAAATAAATGTTCGTCGATGAAAACAATTTCATATGGGCGTACGCAAACCCCATGTATGACCACGTTTCCTTTTGTCGATAATTCTGGCTGGTGTTATTTTTGAAATATGTATATAACTATATATTTGTGTTTACTTTGCAGAATTACTTGAAGATCTTTGTACTGTATACACAAAAACGTCGCCAGATCTTAAACGCACTATTTTACGTTCTATTGAAGTACCAATAAAAAAACTTGGTGTTGAAAATTCAACACTTCTTAAACTAATCGAGGATTGCCCTAAAGGAGTTGAAACCCTAGTTACAAGAATAATTTACATTCTTTCGGAAAGCACCGTACCCACAGGAAATCTAGTGAAAAAAGTACGTGATCTCTATCAAACCAAAGTCAATGATGTTCGTCTGTTGATTCCTGTTCTGAGTGGTTTGACAAAGGCAGAGATTTTAACCGCACTGCCAAAACTTTTAAAACTGAATCCAATTGTGGTTAAAGAAGTTTTTAATAGACTTCTAGGGATTGGTGCTGAATATGCCAATCAAAAAATGCCAATTTCACCAAGTGAGATATTAATTTCACTTCACACGCTCGATCAAAACAAATGTGAACTGAAGTACGTTGTTAAGGCCACTTCTTTGTGTCTGGCCGAAAAGGATGTCTATACACAAGATATACTTGGAGCATGTTTACAACAGCTTGTTGACATTGTACCGATTCCAACGCTCTTTATGCGAACTGTTATTCAGAGCCTGGCTTTGTATCCAAGGCTTTCCAATTTCATCATTGGGCTATTGCAAAGGCTGATTTTAAAACAAGTTTGGAAACAAAAACTCATCTGGGAAGGGTTTTTAAAATGCTGCCAGAGATTGAAGCCACAGTCATCATCAGTTCTTATACAATTGCCATTGCCTCAGTTGCAAGATGCTCTCAATCAGTGTCCGGATCTTCGTGAGCCTCTGCTCGAATACGCAGAGTCTGTTGAGGAAAATCAAGCAGGAATAATATCGCAACAAACAATGGATATTCTGACTGGAAATGCTTTAGATGTCATGATAACGGTAAAAGGATCAGGAGTTTGTATAGGTTATTATATTTTATTAATGTTATTGTTATTAACAGGATGATTCTGGTGGATTTATGATGTTAGAAAACATCAAACTGGAAAAGGAAGACCCAGTTGAACCATTTATTCCGGACCATAGTCAGCCTCTTCCCCCGGGAGAGGATTAAGATATTTTCAATTCAAATTAAATTGTATTTAAAATGTTGAATTGTTTAATAATATTAAATTTATTGAGTAAAAAGTAGCAATAATTGTTTTTGAACATATACATTTTATTTTAATTTTCAAGACGTGTGGTATGCCAAACATATGTAAATTAAATTTGAAATTTATGTCAATGATAATTTTCATTCCGAAGTTGGATCCGTCACAAACAAAATTACATTTCAAAAACCTTTGTAATTGTTGAGGTAGGTGATGAATGTCCCCCTCCAACAGCGCACTCCACTAAAACGTTGATAAAAATTGTAACAATAAGCCAGTTTAAAAAAATGAGACTTTCTCCGAGTTCATAAATGTAGTCATGCTGCAACACTGCCAAATACAATTGTTAAGAAATGGTTGAATTTATGTACAGTGCTGGCAAACACATTCCGGATTTTTTTTTCAACTTCATTAATTATAAACTTTTTTGGTTTTTTGTTTACAGCTTTATTATTAAATGACATAACTATTTAAAGAAAAAGAATTATCATTCTCCATCCACCAAAAAGAAAATATTAATCAAAATTAGAAAAAAAATAAGAATGTCAGTTGTTTCCTTTGTTGAGAGCAAACGCGCACGCTTCTTATAAATTTAAAGAAACAATTGATCCCACAGAATAATGTAATATTTTATAAAGACTCTACTTCCTGTTTTGCTCCACCACATAACCCATATATTCAATACAATTCTGATCCCTTCTGTCTTTCCTGATCGCTGGAAAATAGCTAAGGTTCTGCCATTGCCAAAAAATTCAGCAGCAACTTGGACGATTGAGAAAGAGCTAAATCACCTAAATCCTTAAAAGAGAAAAGCCATGGTTTTAACAAGAAGCAGATAAAGCGAACTGTTCCCTGTTCTTAGTTTTAAATCAGACTTCAATTGAGTATGTTAAAAATATAAAAAAAATCTTTGCGTTTACTTTAACAACAACTTGGACTTAAGACGGATTCAAAAATGTGTGGATCTCTCCGTGGTTTAAGTCTTGTCTCTGAATACTTGCCAGCTAACGTAAAACTGAAATTAGTAAAATCTTTAATTTTGCCTTATTTTTTTTTACAGCTGAGCTATTTTCTAATATGGAATTACATGAGTCTAGCAGAAAATTAACCATAGCATACAATAGTTGTGCTAGGTATATTTTTAATTTGAGGAGATATGGTCCCAACAAATAACAGGATGTTCCTTAACAGCCCTTTTAAAATATCGTACTTTGTTACTATTGCATAAAATTATACAATCTGGAGAACCAAAATATCTTTTTGAATATATCTAACATATCTAGTAACCGAGCACTACAAATAATTCTGCTGAAGTATAAATTATGAAAACAATTTTTTATGCACGCGATTCAACTATGGAACCAAATTCCCCCCTATTAAGTGTATAAACAACACGAGCGCTTTCAGAAAAAAGCTTTTGAATAATGTACTCTAAATATAAAAAGAAGTTGCCTTATGTTCGGGCTCCATAAACTCGAGAATGGCTGGGCCGAGTTTTTCAATTTGTTTTTATAATGTTATCTTTCATATTGAGGATGGTCTTTTTGTGAAGTTTGGTGAAAATTTCGTAAAGGGCAAACCGCAAATTGCATTTTTGTAAACTTACTAATAAACATTTTGATAGGGTCTTCTGAGAATGTCTATGTTCGGGCATATTGAAAATATCCCATAAAAATAATAGAACAATGATTGCATTAAATTTAAGCCTGTATGATATTTTTTTTTTATTTTCTGCTTTGGAGTGTGAATGAAGAAGAGTGAGGATAGTTTATAAACTCGGGAACATATAGCTGACAACAAAGAAAGTGAAGGAAGTACGCAGAATAGTGAAAAAAAACCGCTTGGTTTTTTTGGAAGTTCTTTCTTCATTAAACGCCATTTTCTATCCGTCTATATTAATTTAGTTCTTATCTTGCTTTATTTGTTTGTTTGTGATGGCTAATCTCAGAAACTACTAATCCGATTTCAAAAATTCTTTTGCTGTTTGAAAGATTATTTTAAGAGAATCGTCTTAGGCATAAAATTTTGCAAAAAATTTGCGTTTGTAGAGTGAAAAGAGATAAAAACAAGAAAATGGTATCGGTTTTTATTTTTTTTTTTATGTTTAAAAAAGTTTACTAAGAGGATGGGTTCAAGGCTAAATGTTTTCTGTCGTGTATGGCTAGCTTTAAGGCAAGATAACTTCGGGCGAACTCATAACAGTTTTTGAAATAACAGAGGAACACAATTTTTTTCGTATGAAATATTTTCCGGGTGGAACTCAAAATAAGTCTGATAATTTATTCTGTTCAATTTATTTATTCAATTTTGTTATTTTTTTTTTAACTTTAGTTTATACCTGAGCGAAGCCGGGACGGCACAGCTAGTGTACTCTAAATTTCTAATACTTTTTTAATTTGTCCCCTTTTTTTTCATATTTTCTTTTCTTTTTTATATCTCCTGTCTCCTTTTTTGCTTTGCTTTGACTTTGTCATATTGAATTTTTATTGCAATTAAAATTTAATCTATATTCCATTTCTGAAATATGAATTAAGGATGTACAAATTAAAAGGTGTAAATTCTACTACTTATAATTATGTACTATGAACACTATTAAATAAATACAAATTCAAAATTCTACAGTGTTGCGGCATTTATGAACTCCATCTATCTATGCTTTCATTGAAGCTTTTGTATGCATTTTCTTTCCTTGCTGTAAGTATATTTCAGCTATGTTAATCTTAAGAAACCCAGCTTGAAACTCATTCAGCAATGTTTTCATATTATACCCAGGTGCAAATTCTACGAAATTTCATGCTTTGTAGTTTTCAACAGCTTAACATCTTTTGAACAATGGGAATATAATTGGGGACAATAAGGTTGATGGATTTGCACATGAAGCGAAAATGTCATTATAAGTTTTTTTAATACAATAAGAAGTTCTTTTAAAAATAATTTGGAATCTTAGAAGTTATCCTTTGCGTACGAAGTTGTAGCATCAGTATTTAGCAGAGAAGCGAAATAGTTTCTCAACTCCCCTACTTTCAGCTTTTAATTATGATTAGGCTTTAACAGTAAGTAAAATACATTTTAATAGGTTTTAACTAGTATTTTATTCATTTTTTCCCTCAAGTATTATTTTCTTGTTTATAGTTTTAATTCAATAGCACATTCGTTACTTATATATATATTTTTTTTCAAATTTGACTTGATTTTAAAAATGTAATTATTCTGACTTCGAAATGATCATTATACAAATGCACACTATATTTCAAAATGCCCATTCCAAGAGGATAGATACAAAATAAATACAAATTATTATTTATAATGATTAATTCTACAAAAATTCCTATTACAATTACAAATTACATACAATTGATTACACAATGCACAATATTTATTTACTTTTATTTTATCTCAAGCTTATCACGGTTACCAAAAAGTTTTCTAAACGGAAGTTAGGCATTCCATTTATATTTCATTTTATTAATTAAATTCTCGTTTTCAGTTTTACATGAAAGTTATGAAATCGTACCTATGCGAAAATTTTATTATGTTTTTTGTTTTGTTTATTTAAATTCCAATGGAAAATCATTGTTCTAGATATTTTGCGTATTATATTTTTGCTAATTTATGAAATAGTTTTATATTTTTTTATTTTGTTTTACTAACTTGAAAGTATGATTTTTCAATGCGGAAATTTTTTGTTTCGAATTTAAATTATACACATATTTACATGAATATATGGCGAGTTTTGAGTTCCAATTATTTGCTACAAAATCCAATTGGTTTGAGCTAAGATTTTAGCTGTTTCTCTATTTCATTGTTATAATACTAATTGTCTGCTGGCTACACATGTTTAAAGTATTTATTTTTTTTTTTAATGCATTTCTCACTTTTTCTATTTTAATTGGATTGCATATAGTTATTTTGGTTTGGTGTATACAAAAAATGAAATAGTTAATTCCTTTCCTTGCCATTATTTTTAAATATAATTTCTTTTTGTTAAATTTTCGTAGTGAGTGAAAAAACTTTATCAAACAATGTGTCCTGTAAAAGTCTTACTTTCCTCTATTTCCAAATTATAATAATGTAAAATCGAAAGAAACTAGATAGGATTTAACGAAGACGATTTGTTTGCAGATTATTAACATTACTTAATGTAAATTTTTGCACTCTGTATTGATTGCACTCGACAAAAAAAAAGAAAAATCAAATAGTTCCTCTGAATGAAATAGGCTCTTACAACGGATTCCGGAAAATCTATCGGAAATCATTTTAAGATTTTGCATTGGGAAGTTATAATTGTTTTTGTTTTGGATTTCGAACACATAATAGCGAATATACCAGCTGTTTAAATAGTTGGTATTGATGGTATAAATTATCGTTAAGCTACTTTTTATTATTTATTTTTACTAACTTTTCGTTAATATCAATGCTTCTCCGCTGTCTGATAATTCTAAAAATACTCAGTTGTATTTCTGAATTTAAATAATATTGCTTTTCTGTGTCTCATTTTTTACTCGCCCAGTTGCAAAATATAATAAACGTCGTTAAAGATTTAGTATCGTGATGGACAAATCTGGTATCTTAGACTCCATAAAATTGTTTTGCAACTGTCGAATTGCTTTTATTTGATATACTTCTTCTTTGTATTTTTTTATATACATATATGTATGTAGATGGTTAAATCATCTTATTAGCTAAGACTCTTTACGGAATGTCTATGCTGCAACTTTCGAATTGCTTTTTTATGTACTCCTTCGTTTTTCTGTCCTTTTTTATATCTGTTCAAATATTTCAATATACATCTCAAGTTGAAGTTAAAATCTTACGTCCTTACTTTAAAATCCTCTCTCGTTAGACCTCTTTTAAAAATCCAAATATTTCGAAAAAGGCCTACTTTTTGATAATATTGTATAGGTCAAAAATGTCATGAGAATTTTGATTTGGATACTGTTATATAAAAGAAAGTTTCAAAGCCCAAAAAACTAACTGTTTTATACGTGTCTTTATTGTAGCAGTGAATTATCTCCACCAAAAATGTGTTACATAAAATACATTTCTGCAGCTTTGTTTTTGAAAATAAAGGCGATTTTGAAAAACCATTTATTTTAAAAACAGTTTTGACTGTCCTGAATTATATTTTCCTGATTTTCTAAAAATAAGTTACACCTTTTGAGTTGAATATAGTTTAATTGGGCTGTAGGTCAGTAAAAGATGTTTATTCTTGCAACGTTTCGAACTTGTTTACGTTCTTCATCGGGCCTTTTTATTATTCAAATATAAAAATAAGCAAAAATATATTTTATATTATTTATCATTTTACAGTAAAAATTGATTTACGTCACTATAACAATGAAAGACACATGACACAATGCAACTAACAAATGCCAGTGTTCAGAACTCCGGTCAAAGAAATTCAAAGTTTATATAGACCATGTAAAGATCAGAAAACTCTTAGCCAAAATCTAAAGACATCAACTTGATAGCTTCTTTTCATTTGACAGTCGAGCCCTCGACCTTGCGGATATGGACGTAGCTAAAAAGCTGAGCCGATGATCTTAAAAGATTTTACTGGTTTATCCCCGTTTGATAATTTAGTATAATATAAACCACTCGAAGATATGTGTATACAGTGGCTCATAGCTTATTTGATACAGTGTCCGTTTTAAAAAAAATTAGAGCTCCGTACGGTGAAGCTAATAGCTATACCAATAAAACAACGAGTAAAATTGAGGAAAAGCTCATAAGTAGCAAGAAACGGCTTATTTGATATAAATAAATTGAGACTTATAAAAATTGTTAGCTATTAGTTTTTGTTCTAATTTTATATTCTTTAAGGTAGATATTTTCCTTTGAAACAGCCTTTAGCCTTTTGTATCCCTGAACGACAGTTTTAATTGAATCGTCCCAAATGCGATGAGGTTAAACACATTGGGTTTTTCTGGTTTAACAAGTGAATATTATGCTCTTGGACTTTATTTTTAAGTCTTAACTCACTTTTAACCAAGATGTAATGGAAAATCTGATGCTTATGTGCACCAAGGCTGCTGCATCAAATAAGCTGTTTTTTGTTACTTCCTTCTTTTAGGAGGCAGAGCAATAATTATGTAAACCCAATTTTAAACCGTTTGCCCCTTAAATGTGTATTTTCAAACCCACATTAAAGTTTTGACACTACAGTGCTTTGATTTAAAGATACAGGGTTCTATATTTCTAAACATACACCACATCAAATGCTGAGAGCCACTGTATGTTTGTATTGTAGGTAATACCACTGCACGCTATAAAAGTTTCTTGTTTCGTATAGATCTCTTTTCATTTAAGATAGAATGTGTACTTCGAGAAAAAATATCCTTCAATGACATAGGTTAGGTACTACTATGTACAGTGTATATTACCAATGGGGATTATCAGAAAAAATACACAATAATGCATAAAACTGCACTTACGTTACAGACAACCTATTTCCGAACTTTTTTCAATATGCTTAAAAGAAATTGGTTGACAAAACAATCAAATCAAATAAAATAAAACAAAAATAATCCTTTTAAAATTAAATTTATGTATTATTTCTGTTTATTTAGGCTCTTGTGTTTCTGTTTAAAACTTAGAAAAATAGTTTCACACAAAAAAAAAATCAACTTTGTACAAGTGTGTTTTGTTTGAAAAAAATATTTGCGTACTTATATTGATGATATTATTTCCAATAATAAAATTTCTTAATAACTAAAAATATTTTAATTGAAAAACAAAAAAGTTTAACAAACAATCCCGTAATTTCATGCAGCCCTTACACCCTTACACCAGACGATATTATTGCACAATATTAAGCATTTCATATTGGCCGTATGGGTTCTAATCTATCTAATCACTATATTGTGGGATATTACATTTAATATGTATTGAAGCTTTAGGAATATTCTGCTTCCAGCATAAACAAAAACCCAAAATAACACTTCGCAATGGCTTCAATTTAATGAAATAATATTGTAGCGTGTATTTCCATGGAATAGTTTTGGACAGTAATATTGTGTGGTGTAAGCGCATTGACATTTTAATCAATAGGTTCATGTTTTCAAAGTTTGTTTAAATATCTTTCTTTGCCATTTACAAAAAAGCATACAAGGTCAAATTATAAATATTTACATATATAAATTGCGTAGTTAGATTTTTTCAGGATTTTGTTTAAACTTTAATATGATTCTTGAGACGGAGTTAAAATATACTGTGATGTTGAAGTTTTGTTAGAAAACAAATACATATAATATATAGATACATAAATGGCCAAATAAAGAGATGAGAAATATCAGACTTAATTTAGATTTAAATTGGGAATTCGCACCCAGAAGTGGCTTTAATGCGTCATTTTCTTAAATACAATTTTTTTAAAGAACCCGGTATATAATTTTGTTTGTAGTCCACTATGTAAAAACTAGTAACTTTTGATAAATGACACTCCCAAAAACAATTCGGCAACTTCATTTCGGCCTAAAAGCGATACTTGAGGAACATTCCAATATATAAGATATAGCTCACCATATTAATATACCCGGAAAAACCTCTTTGCATCAGACACCTGATTGCTCCCTCCGAACTTACAAGAATTTTCCAAAGATGAGTGAATTTTCACACTTGCCCTCGAGCCAGATCACAAAACAATACAGGCGACATTAATATCTTTTCAAGAGATGCTATTTGCAGATCCTGTGTTAGTCTGCGACGAACAGGTACGTTAAAACAGACAAATTAATCAAAATGACAAATATTTCGGAAGAAATTGTTGGGTATTTCTCCCAAGTTGATTGGATGCAAGTCAATTTTCTTTAATTGCGCTTCTCAAATTTTATATTAAGGGTATTCATGCAACGTCGTAAGTTTACAAATTGTGTAAAATGATAAGTTTACGCAAAGTTTGAATGAACGACCTTTTTTAAACATTTGATAAAATGCTACGTAATTCAATCGGAGTAAGAGTCACAATGACGTTTGGATAAGTTTAACCAGTTTGGTTAATTTTACGCAACAAAATCCTTTGATAAGTTTACCCTGTTGTGTAAATCATTTCCCATAAAAAATTTGACAGTTCATTAACCAAAAGATAAACTTAACCAATTTGTAAACTTATCTAGGGTTTTACGAAGTTGCATGAATACCCTTATTGAATGTTGCATAGTTAAATAAAAGTATTAAGTGAGCTCTAGGTACAACAGTTGGGCTCATCAGTTAGATGCTGTTGTACCCTTCTAAGTTGCAATTTTTGCTCTGTGTTTACCGACTTTTATAGAAATTCACAGCATGAACACACTGTAAATTCTATATTTCTAGCATTTAACTGATGTACCCACCTGTTGTTCCTGGGCGAAACGCAATAATATGGAGTAAAGCTTACTTAATACTTTTATTTGAAATTAATTCATTCGCTCCACTTAAACAGAAGAATATTTTTTTTAAGTTTTCTTCAAATTCAAAATAAGTTTAAATATCTCATTGCACTCCTAATGTTCCATTCTTATTAAGCCATTTACAAAATTTGGTAAAACTTTGATTCTAAATATGTAAATCAAGAAAAACTACATATGTCGATCAATTCCCGAAATATGTATAAAAAAAAACAGGTCTCTATTCAGATTTCAAAAATTCAGAAGCATAATCAAGTAAACAAATCCTCCTAACATTTTAATTTTACACTTTACATTCATCTTTTAAGATTTTATTTCTACCTCTTCGAGGTGTTAACTTATCCAATATACATAAATATTATTTAAAACTAAGAATACAAATATACACAAATAATAAGATATGAACGGCTACAATACGTTATAATTATAAAACACACATTCAGAGGTTTAAGCTTATCTTTTCGAATTTCATCTCAACACGAGACGAACAATTCTCACTACCAAATATGTTATTGCTATTTTTTTTTATTTTTTATATTACAAATTTTTTATTTAGTTTTTTCTCTAATGTTTGTAGCAATATCACAAAATTTTCTCATTAAATATAGTTATAAAGTTTATATTTTTATATATATTGATTATATATTATTCATTCGGTTAATTTGCAATAACAAATTTTAATTGTTGTAAATTTTTTCAATTTGTATTCAAAAAACTGTGTTTTTCATAATATAAAACCTGTTAAGTTTTTTTTTTGTTTCGTGTACAAAATTTTTTTTAATCGAAATAGAGTCATTTCCAACTTTAAGTTGCGTGCATTATATTTGCTGTCCAGAATAAAATGGTTTTCCTGGATTTATTACAACTTTTTAAATCGAACTCTTTTCGGTTTGACCAAAGTTTTGTGTTATTTTTATATTTATTCTAAATAAAACCAAAAGGAATCCAAATTTGTATTTCGTAAATTAGCCACTGCTGTCGGGCTTTTGGATTTGGATTATTTGTTGGTGCTGGTGATGCTGTCCAGTTTATTTAAAATATTTCAAAATTCTCCTAACCTTTTTGGAGTAAAAGAGTCATTAAGATTCACGTTCCTTTTTTACTTTGACCTCTTCGCCTAAGATCGTCGCAATTTCTCCTTGCATAAATGCCCATGGTATAGTTGAATTGGCTAGCGGACACCGCTCACCACTTGGACAGTAGACTTCGTTACCGGAGCCCTAAATAAAAAAATTGTAATTTTAGAAAAAAATATGATATCGAAAATAACTAAAATTACTAAATGAGACTGATTTTGGAAATTCGTTTGAAGCATTCATTGTTTACACAGGTCAACACAATTTGGTTGGCGAACCCTTATACTTTTCCTATGTTTTTTTCATGTCCTGAATTTTTGTTTGCATAGGTTACACTTATTTCAAAACTAAATGTTACATTCCGATACCCTAACAAGACAGACATGTACTCAAGTTAAGGAGCCATAAAAGCAATCTGCTGTATTCGATCTTTTTGCTCGTGATGGTATAACCCTCAAAATTTAAAACTTAATAGAGATGCGCAGCATAATTTAAAAATTTTCTCAAATGGTCTGCTTTTCATTTGCCCAATAAAAGTGAATCTATTATGTTTAGGAAATTAAGAATTTTCCAGTACCTTAAATGATGTTCTATCATCTGCAACTGAGTTAATTGAGCATTTCTCAAATCGATTGCGAGTTCGCGTCCAACAACCTTCGGAAAAGTTAAGTATACCAAGTTTCGATGAAAAAACAAGTTATTGATTAAAGAGATTGGTTTTGTTTATGAGCCCTAAACTGTCGCTAGAACCCCTTTTCCTTAATGTATGGGACAGTCATGTGGGAGGTCTGAGGTTCGATTCAAAGCCTAGGAAACCTAAAAAGGAAAAGTTTTTTTTCAGGGAAACTGCAATCTTCCACGAGTAACTTTTGTAACGAACAAGTTTCTCTTTCGCCGTTCGGATTTCACAAAAAATTGTTTGCCTTAATTTGTACTCCGTAGATTTTGCAGTTGAAATTGACGTTTTTGAGATTGCTGAAATCTCTGTGACTATTTTTCTGAACTGGCTTATTGTTCACATTTTAAACATTGTGCCTCAGTCAACACGTTTTTTTTGCTTGCAACAGGCAGTCATTTGCACGCTCATCTTATCAGTCCTTCCACGGATTTTGGAATGCTCAAATTTTTGTTGCTTTAAGCTTTCAGGAACAATAAAATGTAAAGTCCAGCCCGTTATAATTTAAAGCCGTGAGTGCCATAGTAGCCCAACTGCATTTTTCATTATTTTCAGTTGAGCAAAAATAAGGAAAAAATAATTATAATCTTAATTTCTTTAGAAACTTTTAGTTTTTAAATACATAAATTAACATAATCTTGATTTTTATTTGGAATATTTAAAAAAAAAAATGATTTTGTATTAATGATCCTTCAAAATACCGTATTATCAAGATAGGCCACTCTTGCCCCAAGCTTTAAAATTTGTTTGTGGTTGAGTACTGGATGCAATTCAAAACATTTAAATGCTGAAATATTGTTTAATACATACAGATTCAATTTTTAAAAACTAACCTAATTTTAATAAAATTGCAGTTAGGCCTTTATGGCCTCAATTATCTTGATGTCAAAACTTATGTTAAAATTCACTTTCAGAAAACACGAAGCTTCACTTTTCTGTTCTAACTTATAAATTTTCTAGTAACCAAAGCAGTTATTTTGGCGTTCAAAAAAAAGTTTTGATTCTAGCAAGTTTAAATAAGACAATGTCAATGCTTGCAAACGGAATTCAGATGAATATTTTGCAGTTATGAAATGAATTAAATAAAAAGCCAACTAAAAGATATGTTTACTTACATTTTGCCTCTTAATACTTTCACGACTGCAGGGGAAACAAAACTTGTGATGATTTACAGAAGGACATTGCACAAAATGGGTGTCTTCGAGCCTTTCTTGACACAACGTACACTTAAGGGTCGTGTTCTGTGCAGATGTTGGCGCTTGAGCTGCTGACGTAGGTACTGCATTACTCGGTGGACCACCACCATTGGAACTATTTCCGTTGCCAGTTGAGCCGCCATTATTCACTCCCACATTTCCACTGTCAGAACCGTTCGAACCAGGTGGCATTGGCCCCACTGAACCACCGCCAACCGATGCAGGTCCGACTTGTGGTCCCTGATTTGACTGGGCATCCGTGCTTGTGACTGTAGTGCTGGATACATGCCTTGAGCCTGATGATCTACGACCGGAAGATGATCCTAGAGAATTAAGACAAAAAATAGATAGTTGACTTTTTGAGACTGATAATAATTTTTACAAACCAGAGCTGTTTGGCGAATGTTGGCTGCCTCTTGACGCCGTCCTCGGTGGTGGTGGTCCTGGTGGGCTTGGGCCATTTCGAGGGCTACCCGGAGGTAATGTCTCTGTAATTGACATTAAATTAGCCATCGGACTTTGAGCTAATTGAGTGACTGAAGAGGCAGATGTTAATTGTGGCAGAGGTGGTGGTGGTATTGATTGTGGTTGTGATGTTGGTAATGCTGGTGGCGTTGAATTACCCAGCGACACAGGCGGGTGTGGCATTGTTGGATAAACTAAAATTAAAAATCACTATGGGTAACTTTTTTGATCGAAAAGATTGATAAACATTTTTTTTTGGAAGATAAGTAATGGAAACTGTTAGGGCATCAATAACTGTCCCTGGTTTTAAAGTTAAACAAAAATCTAAAAGGCATGAAACCGTTGGTGTTAAATTAAATTTTAATCAAAAATATGTAAATAAAATTGCCACTTTAGGAATTGGTAGTGATTTGGTGTTGTGGAAGGGAAGGGGATTTAAAATCTGCACTCATTTACCAAGAAATATATTTTCAATAAAAATATAGTAGTAGAAAAGAGATCAAAGGCCATGCAACTAGATATTAAAAAAACTAAAGTAAGAAGCTTTACAAAATTTAAATGTGAACTCTTATTTTTATCTGTCGAATTTTAATAAGAAAGTAAAAATATAAAAAATCTTAAAAACCATGGTGCGTTGCAGTACTGCGTTTTAGAACTAAGTCAATCTTTTCTAACTGGCCAGCTGACGAGACTTGTCTTTTGAAGCCAGTTGAGAAGCGAGTGATTTGACAATTTATTATATGCATTGTGTACCCAACTGTCTAGCGAGTATACTCGCTAGTGTGGCCTCAGGGTTGTGTTGTTTTTCATTTGATCTGAAAGATTTGAAAGAGTTGTTCTTTTGAATCAAAAAATATTGGGCATAGTTTAATCAGAGATTTAATCAGAGTTGTCAAGATTTTCAAGCATTTTGACTTCGCCTTCAAATTGTTTGACAAAGTATCGTTTCAAATAAATTCGTAACATTCAAGGAATCTATACCAATAAAAAATAAAATGTTAAACGTTGTGCTTATCATTTGTGATTAAAAATTTGAATTACTGTACACAAAATAGACTGCATAAAATTTAAGCTTTTCGGAAATTTGGGAAATTTTCAGTTTCATTGTTTTTAAGTTTATATTTCTACAACAAATTTTGCCTACAAATCGATAACAGTATATAACCTTTTCAATAACAGCTTAGTGCATGTTTCCCGCAGTTATAAGACATCGTTATGTAATGAAATAGAAGGAACTTAAGTCTTTATTTGTATGGTTAAAATGCCAAAGTTTGGGGAAATCCTGCAAAGAATTCTTGGAATAATCCGTAAAGAGATATTAATAAATGCTAAATGGAAGTTTTAAATAAAAAAAATGTCAGTCATTCATAATAATCTATGAGTAACGTAGGGTTTCCGACGAAACATAGTTATGTAATTTAAAATGCAATATTTCATCCTTTGGACTTCTTCTTTAATATAATAAAGGGCACGGTAGTGTCTAGTGCAGAGCCAAGTTCTGACACTACATCTTTTTTACCTGAACCATATCAGGAGGTTTTCCTTCTTCAGTACACTCAGAAAAAAAACGAGCTAAAATCAAAAATATCGTTGTCAAATCAAGCCGATTCGTTGACGAAAGTGTGTTAAGCTCGTAAATTCTTAATCTAAGCCCAAAATTCTTGTTTTGAGTCCGTTTTTTTTTTTATAAATATTACAATAATATAATTACAAACTTAAAATTTATAAACATTAGTGGACTTCAAAAATCGGAAAACCCGTAACTGACTGACTCATCCCTCACTGACATGACGTCACCCTTGGGTCGGCACAAAGTGTTTTTTGAAAACCCTGTACTCACCCTGGCCAACAAATTCTGTGTTTTTCGAGATTCGGAACTCGCTTTGAAATAGATCTGTTTTTTGGTGGGGCGAGTTGAGGTAATGAATAATTTTCCAAAGTGTCATGAGCTCTGAATCAATTTTTTGTTGTGGATTAAAGTGTTGCATTGTCTGTTTTTGAAATAGAAATTCAAGGAATACACAAATTTTCTTTAATTATAACAAATAGAAATAGAAAATGTAAACTGTGTTTTGTTTTTATTCATTTTTAAAACAAATTTTGTTTCTTGCTTGTCTCAACAATTTTATTTGGGGTAATTTTGGTGTTTTTTGAGAACCGAAAAACCTATAATTTTTTAGACAATTCTAAGGGTTGTCAAGAAAACCTGGGTCAGCCCTGTGTAAACTTCAACGAACGAACTTATTATGGTGTATTTAAAGGAAAATATCGAGGTTTTCTATTTGGAGGGCGTGGTATTCACCCAAATTCATGTAATGAATGCTTGGGGAACATTTGCAAATTTCAGAGTTTACATTCAGGAGGCGTGGCAACTACCTACTTTCTCAGAACTATATATGCAAACAGAATTAAAAGTTTAAAAATTTAAAACTTGGCATTTTCCATCCAGTTAGTTTATACCACAACCACTTTCTAAGAACCTATGAATTATATGTGGACTTTGTCGTAGAATAATGAAATTGGGTAGAGTAATAGGGATTTAGTGCATTCAAAAATTGAAAATTTGAAATTTTGTATTTGTAGGTTAGCTTGACAAGTTTTATTTTTATTGCTCAATTACTTACAATTACTAAAAATAATTTTGGAAACAATGACAATTGAACTTAAACAATTTATTTTAGTCAGTATTCATCTGATAAAAAAATTCTTTCATAACTTGAATTTATTTCCATATTTTTTCTACTTATAACATTTGATATTAAACATTCGAAAAATTTAGAACTTGGCGTACTTTTAAATTTTCATATACCTACTCCGAATTTATTAAATAGGTAAAGAAGATGTTAGAGTTTGGTAGTAGACTCCTTATGTATATTTTATTTCTACTTCACATCGTCACTTGATGGAATCCACAAAAGCCTACAATCTCTCCAATGGGATACCTTTCTATGTAGCTTCCACTACAATCCAAAGCTGCTTATTCAACAATTTACTTCTAGTTTTCGTTCTGCAGTATGATTTTCGATGAGTGAATTTAGTTATTGTACCAGATTATTTGGAGAAGTCTAGACAATTATTTCGCACACAAATAATTACCCAGACCATTTTTTGTTTGCGAAAAAATGATATTTGTGTTTTTTCGTGTTTATTTTTATTGTCTTTTTTCATTACAGCATGGCTGCCTGTGACTAGACTTTAGTAAGAAAATTTTTAAGGTTTAAGCCAAGAACGCTGTTGATGCGAAATGAAATATTAAGTTGGTCTCCAACAAGACAACTAAGCGCTTACGAAACCGAAGCGGAAAATATTCGCTGGCAGTTGCACAAATTAAAAACTTAAAACAAATTGCAAATGCGAAAAAAAATCATATCATGAAAGAAACAATACAAATAAATACGAAAACATATAAATGTCATTTTTTCGCACACAATATTGTTTGGGTAATTATTTGTATGCGAAAAGTGTAGACTTCTCCAAATGATCTGGTACAATAATCATTTTCGCTCATCGAACAGCGTACTGCACAACGAAAAGTAGAACAAAATTTTTCGTTTATCATAACAATTTCTTTGAACTACTACCTACCTGCTAAAATAAAAACATTTGATCTGTGGCTGACGGCCAAGTTAGTGTTTTTCTACATTTTATAAATTTTATTTTATTTATTTATTACACCGATAAGCTGAGCTATGATGTCATAACCGTTACCCGAAAGTTATCATCTGTTACTTAACCCACACACATTAGTTTAAGAGACACACATCATGTGATGAAGGTAAGGTTACGGTAGATGAATGTTTTCGTTCTCTACATCTTTTTTCCTTCACATGTTTTTTGCCTTTTCTTTTTTCTGTACATTCGTCCTTCAAAATATGTATCTTATCTCTTTTGCTCATATTTATTTGAATATAAAAAGACCAAATGACGGCATAATTCACTGCTCAGAACAAAATACCTACCTCCAAAATAGGCAACATGCATTTCATTAATGCATGCTATGAATTGGCTAGTAGATATTGTGTGAATTCAAATTTTTCGTCTATTTTTAACGTACTTGTGATTTTGATTCATTAGTTCAGTTTGTATTTCAGGAGCGCTTGAATGAGCAGACGAATCCAAGATTTTTTACATTAGTAATTGACAGCATTGAAATATATCGATCTCACTCAGCCGTGATGAGCTGTCCCCCTCAATATGAGTTATAAAAGTGGGGGTTATAGGACTACGAAACATGTACAAAATCGGTATGTGTAGACACATAAAGTTAAAGTTAGTTAAAAGTTAGCTGTCGTCGTATTTAGAACAATAATAATAGGCAAGATCAGGAAAATGAGATCTCAAAGACCTCAGCAATGTCAGTCTCGTAAACCAGATTCCTCAGAAAAATGTGTGTCAAATTACAGAGGAAAGAAAATATTGGATTTGCTTGCTCACTTTTCGAAAGATACAATTTGCTGAGCCCTCCGAGATCACATTTGCCTGAACACGACAAATAACAAATGATTTATCTGACCGGTATAATTTTTGTCAATGTTAATTTTAATCAATTATCAAATCGAAAATTGACAACCATAAAAAGAGTGTTTGTTTATTTCCAATTTTTTTTAAATATGTATAGACAAGTGTCATGATGCCGAGTAAAAGTCAAACGCCATACAAATGACGGTGTTCACACCAGCTTCACGTGAACACCGTCGACTCATTTTGACGTCTCTATTTTTTATCTCATTCCTATTTCTTAAAAAGAAAGAGTTGGTGAGGTGAGGCAGAAATTTTCAAAAAAATTTAAAAATCCCATTCGGGATTCTGTACCCTTCCCATTAAAAAATCGTAATCGCAAGAACGTTTTGCCATGCGCTCACTTGCTATTCCTGTCGCGCGATTCTTTAATCGCAAAAACTACAACAAACAGTGAATACCCGCACGCGTCAAAGCAATCATAACGAATAATAATACATATCTACATCACGAGTTGATGATTAGCTTAGGAACGACCTTGTTAAATAAAACAATGGATTTGTTAATATTAGGTTTGTTCGTTGAAGTTTACCCAGGGTTGACCCAGGTTTTTTTGACAGCCCTAAGAAATGTCATACAAATCTGGGTTCTTGGGTTCTCAAAAAACACCAAACGGCTCTCAATTGTGTTGTTGAGACAAGCAAGAAACAAAATTTGATTTAAAAATTTGATTTAAAAAAACCTTAGGTAGTTCCCATTTTCTATTTCTATTGGTGATTATTTAAGTAAATTTGTGTATTCCTTGAATTTCCGTTTTGAAAACTAAAGAAAACCTGCAGCACGTGAATCCACAACAAAAAAATGCTTCACAGCTCCTCCCACTTTCACATTTTATTCTTAACCTCAACTCACCTAAGCAAAAAACCTAGTTCTACTTCAGGGCGACCCCCGGTTTCAAAAAACACAGAATTGGCTTGTCAGGGTTAGTTCAGGCTCATCAAAAAAACGCTTTGCTTTGACCCCAGGTTGAGTCCAGGGCTCAACGAACAAACCTATTGCTTTTTTACTTTAGGCAATCGCAAAGTCAACTTAATTTTTGGATTTTACCAAGGGTTGACCCAGGTTTTCTTGACAACTTAAGTTGTACACCAAAAAACTTAACAAAACATTTTATAAAAAGGTTTTTTATAATACAAATTCTTTATGGTGTTCTTCGCTTAATTACACCGGCCATTTTGTCTACTTTTTCGATCAATAAACCGGGTAGGTAGTTCAACCAACTAAAAAAATTACATGCTTTGAGTTTTTAAGCTGAAATTTTCTAAGATCAATTAAGCAGGAAAATCAATTAAGCGAGATGCCATCATTTGGGAAATAGGTAGGTAGGTACCTACTATTGAAATAAATCAGGCAAGTAGGTACCTAGAAAATTAAGCACTAAGGAAGGATTGGACTTGTTGAATTTATTACTGATTCAAAATACCTAGCTTTTAGTTCTACAAATTGGCGGTTCGTCCGGCGACCTCACTTGGACTCATCAGGGACATACCTACCTACCTAGTGAACTAAACTACAAAAGAATAATAGGTATTGTCCCACCCAAAATGCAGTCAATGTAACATTTCAATGAACTACTTAAGGGTCGGAGCGGGATGTCATGTAACACCTTTATAATTTTTTGTGCGCAGAACAAAGTTAAAACAGTGTAGAAATAATTTTTTTCTTTCATATCATAGTGTAAATTATGTATACTACCTCTCTACCTCGTAGGTACCTACTTAAATAACTACCTACCCCAAATAAAAAAATGTACAATACCTACATGTTAATACCTATATACATACCTGCATGTTAGCCCCCACAGAGTTAGTAGCCTAGCCAAACCAGTGCAATAGTTTGATATCGACTTATTGATGTCTGCCTCGGCTTTTGCTAAAACAAGTCAAGTCACCCTCAATCGCATTCGTAATTTTCATGACGAAACAAAAACGAACCAGCGTAGAATGAAAGAAATAACAAAACAAAAAAGAAACAAACAAAGAGACCACTACCAAACTGGTTTTTCAGGTTCCCTTTTATGCACATCTGGTCTCTTGTCTCCGCATCTATCTGATTTGCTTGCTATAGCGAAACAACCGCGACGACGACAACGAGTCAAGTTGAGTTGGTCTACCTACTGCTGCCATACGTCATTTCTGCGCCACTTCAAAGATTAGTATATTTTATATAAGTATTGTTTTGTATATACCTATGCATAACTTAAATAACTGTGTGAGTATGGGTTTTAATTTTAGGTTGTTTAACTTTTGAATGTGAACAGCTTTTCCCAGCTGCTGCTGCGTATATTTTATAACAGTATTTGTCTGTCGTTTTCTGTGCTTCAATGTAGTGGTGTGTACATTTAATAAAACGAGTTTTGTAATTGCAGTGTGTAAATAGGCAGGAATATTAAAAAAAAAAAAACAACACCTACAAATACAGTTGCAACCTACTGTGTCAAGTGCATTTGCAAATCGAATGGAAAAACAGGTTACGTGCAGATGACATTGTGTTGGTGTGTGACATTCCTCCTTTTTTAGAGAAAATTTGCAACGTCGTCGGCGTCGGTCATCGAGAAAGCTTTTAAGAACAATATTTTTAGAAACGATATAACGAAACGATGGGTTGTAGGTATACCAAAGAATATAAATATCTACATATACACCGCCTTATGTAATATATATGTATGTATCTTCATATTTCCTTGTACACACTTATATGTAGGTATACCTATTCATAGGTAGGTTGGTAATTCTTTAAGAAAACGAATTATGGATATGGATAGTTGGATATATGTAGATAGTAAGAAAGCTTTTCAAGAATGAACGTAAAGTAAAAATTAAATATAGGTGCCTACCTACGTAAGAAGGTGTAGGTACCAACGACAAAGGTGCCTACTTACATATATGCCGGACAACTGGAAAACTGGCCGAATAATGACAAAAAGAATGAATTTGCCCATACTTTTGTTGTTGTTTCTTTCAATAGGTGTGTTCCACATCGAGTTTCAAACTGTTTGAAACCGCTAGATTTAGTGGAAGCAAACCAATTCCACAAGTGAAATATTGTAGGGCCGCAGCACTAAAAATTACAAAATCTGGCGGTCTGAAACTATTTGAAAAAATCTAGTGAACAGGGTTATTATAATGCCAGTTTTCCAATCATGAAATGTCGGATTTAGTACACGATTGGAAAACTGGCATTATAATGACAGAAACAACAGCAAAAGAATGGACCAATTCATTCTTTTTCGTCATTACCTACATATAAGGTGTGTTTGTTAACGTGAAATTTCTTGCAAATTTTAACAATTTGCTGTCAGAAACCATCGAAGACTAAAAGAAAAACCAAGTTTGGGAAACTTGGTGAAAATTTCACGTTACCAACCAGGCCTACCTATAATGGCAGATTTCCAGTAATGTAAATCCGGCATAAATCTGGCAATAGCAGGTAGGTATAATGGCGGATTTACACGAATGGAAAGCTGTCATTATAATGACGAAATGAAATTTGTCCATTCTTTTGTTGTTGTTTCTGTCATTACAATGCCAGGTTTCCAATCGTGTTATCCGGCATAAGTAGGCAGGTAGGTAGTTTAAGCGTGAATTAAGATTAAGGCTGCCAATAAAATGAGTAGGTAGGTACCTATACCTAATAATAAATAAGGTAGTTATATAGTGGCCCCTATTCCTGAACGTCTCCAGGTCTCGAACACTTATCAAAAATCGGTATAGGTAGGTATGTATATACATATGTTAGGTACCTACCTACTATCGTTTTTTTTTCGATTTTTGTCTTCACCAAAAAAATAGTTGATTGGGAAAAGTTTTTAAATGAATAGATACAATTTGTGAAAAAAGAACTTGAATGAAAGTCTGGGGAATGATTTTTTTAAAAGAAAATCAATGACCTATTTACCTGTAAATGTTTTATACTTTATACATCATATTAGTACCTAGAAAAATGTATAATATTGTAACAAAAATACGCATTTCGGTTATCCTATCTCAATGGACCAACTTTGGTCTAAGTGTGTCAGTTTTAATTTACTGACAGTCACTTCTACATATCCTCGAAGCTCGAACATCTGTTCTAAAATAGGAAACTGGCTCTTTGATAGTATTCCTGTTTTCGAACTGCTGTTTTTGGACAAATTGGATTGGTGTTCGAAATATTGCAACTCTATGCTCAGGTTTGGGAAACAAAGTGTTCGAGAATAGGAAAAGGTGGTTTTAATTTTATTTTATATTATTTATTTTAATATTAATTAATTAATATAATAATTAATATTTTCGATTTTACTAAAAAAACTTTTTTATTCACTTAACGGCCAAATAATTATTATGTCTATTTCTAGACAAAACCAAATTGATATATCACGTTACCAGGGTTGGTATAGGTTTAGTCTTACAGTAGCTCTCTGTGGATAATTTTTACCACTGAAATTGTTGTATACATGTATCCAATCGATACCGATGTTGCCCTTTTAGGAACGGCCTTAAGGTCCTTAGCTTTATACCTGCTTTTTTATAGGAAGGTACCTAGGTACTTTTATTGTGAAAGCTCTTTGGTATGGTACTTAACTTGATACCTACCTATTTACACTTCAAAATGGTTATGAAATCAGAAAGCATGCGCACGACATTGAAAGTGTAGATGCACATAATCTTGGAAGGTACAAATCCAGTTAATGGGTAAAAGAAAAAATACTCTCTTAGAAATAATTCAAATGTTTAAATTGTAGCGCTGCAAAATTGAAAACAAAAATTCAATTGATGAATCCAATCTTGTTAAAAAAGTTTAAGATAGTTTTGTGATTCTTTAATAGGAGCATCAGCAACCACTCCAGAACAACCACTAGGATTGCACTTAACCACTAAGAACTTTCATATTTGAAGTTCAAGGGCAGATGACGTTTGAGTTGTGAATCGTGACACGTTGCTTTACCCTCTTTTTCTTACTCCATCCATCCCACATCCATTCTGCACTGCTGTTCTGTTAGTCAACGACAAACAAACACCAGCCCACCCAGCCAACGGTGGCGTTGTCGGCCTTCGTCGTCGTTGTTGTCATTATCGTTGGCCAACTACGACACAAACAGCTGCGAATTTCAATACATAGATAGAAACTTTCATACCAACAGCTATAGATGAATGATATTCCTATGTATGACTATAAAGTGTACTTTACACGTACGTTTGACTCAATGACTGAAAAAAGTTCGAAACAAGATAGGATGGGTATCTTTACATTCCTAAACAAAGGGTTTATTTAGCTTTAGCTTATAATTTGTGGATACGAGTTAATTCATTTTAGTGGGTATATAGGTACTTTCAAAACAATTAAATCGCGAAGCGGAAGAACTAGTAGGTAACTACAATCCTCAAATTAAACCTACCTGCCATATTTTGCAGAAAATTGTTTAATTTTGCGTACCTAAATATGATAAAAATTTAGGGATTAATTGTGTCAGGATTACATAAGCAGGTACCTAGTTCACAAAATTCTTTATTGAAGAAAATATGTATTTAAAAAATTGCCTACCTTGTTACCTGTCAGTAAAAGCTTACCAATTCAATCCCATTACCCACTTATAATTGTTCTTTATTTGTTAAAATTAAGGTACCAACCTACTTATGCCAAATTTCATTAAAATGCGTTTGTGCATGATTGAAGCACGCTAAAAATAACCTTTTTTATCAATGTACCTACCTAGGTACTTTATTTTTTGTATTGAATAGACAATTAACTTTTATTTTAAATAACTTATTGCTTTTAAATTGACCTCCACGTTTACCTACGCTTCCTGGAAAATAATTTGTTTGGGATTTTTTTTTAGCTCCGCCATAACTAGTGGCTGTGCAGTTGCTCCATCTTGCTGGAACCAAATGCTGTTCAATGGGGATAGTACATCTTCGATGCATTTCTGGCTAAAAAAACGAATTCAATATCTATTTAAAAATCATCTTTGTAGAACGATTCGTGCGCCACCTTGTGAGTGTTGGAAATTTCAGGTTTTTGACTTCGATTCTCAATTTTAAGCCTTTCACAACTGAATGGAAAGTTGATCTTGAATTGACGAATAGGTTTGATATTTGTTTTAGAGATTTATCATCGTTTTAGTATTTAACAACAATCTTTCTAAGCTCAAGGCCATATCGCACAGTTTTTTTTATTAATTTTGTTATATTTTCTTTTTTTGTTAATCCTTAATGCAATCAAGAAAAAAGAAATCATTAAGCCATAAAAACACATTTGACATTTCGATGTATGGTTCCTTGATTTTAATTTCGCGAATAAAAAAACATTGCAGGTACCAATAAGAATTTAATGCGTTGGGGTCATAATTCTGTTGTGTCAAAATTCGGATTACAAAGTTCTGTAAATCTAAAATTCTGTATTCCAAAATTCTGTTTTAATATGTAAAAAAGTGTGCAGTTTTTTTTCATTGTGAAATCAATTTTTCTTTTATCATTTACAGAATTTTAGAATACAGAAACTGTGTTGATCATTTTAAAAAACAACGCTAAAAACACTAAAAAATACTTTCTTTATCAAAATAAAAATTTATCAACTTCGACTCGCTCTACAAGGAAAACCATTCAACCAAATAAAATAATCTCTTCGATTACTAGAGTTCCAAGCATTTTTTAATTCACTTTTGCATAAACGGGCAACTGGCCGAAGGACATGGGCATCTTCACAAATTTTTATTCGAGAAATTGTGAGATTCTTCGAGAGCCATGAAAAGTACCTTTAGGACTCGCACGAAATTGTTAATCACTTCGATTTCTGCCATGCACACAATAATGGTTGGAAGTATAGTAAGTCACTTAACCCTTCCTCGATCTGTCAAGCCACCAAATTTTTTTAAATAATCATATAAATATTAACAAAATAAGAAGAAACGAGCCAATTACAACTAGTTGATAGATACATGAATTTCCAGCTACACTATAAAAAAAAAGTATTAACTGGCGAATTGACTGAGGTTCAACGATTAAATTGGTTACTAGAACATACTTGAACCCACCGTTAAACCTCATTTTTTTCTCGGGAATCAGTCAGTTAAAACTACTGAACCACGCACGGATCAAAATTTGAATCACTTTTGTACAACTGGAACTAAGAAACATTTCTAGGGAGGAAAAGAAAAAAAAAATATTAGAATTTTAGAAAGAATACAGAATTTTGCAAACAGAATGTTGGCACTTACAAAATTTTAGATTTACAGAATTTGAAATACAGAATTCTGGATTTACAGAATTTTGGTCATACAGAATTTTAGAATACAGAATAACGACCCGTTCCCGAATTTGATCTTTTGATAACATTATTTTCAGATAAACCATATTTTAGTTAGACATCTAATATCAGACTTTATATAAGTTGATTATACATAGGTACATTAGGAGTGTCGTATTTTTTATATGTGTATACTCAAAATGAGTATGGTGGATCTTATAAAGAATTTAGAAAGAAGTTATTTTTGTTCGGGGACATCTTCCAAAATTGAATTTTGAGACCCCGCGGCCGTTACTAGATACAAAAATCACAATTCGAAATTTTGGTCAGAAAAACCATTTAAATTTGCGTCGACATGTGATCACAAGTACATATTCAGCCTTATTTATAAACTCGATTTAGCGACGGAGTAAAGTTACTCCGGCTTTACAACGCCTCTATCCGGGAAAACTTATTTATAGGAATAGAGGCGGAGTAAGCTAAAACTGGTTCATAGGAGGTATAAGGCATAGTGTAAAATTTACAAAATGGATTGTAAATGATTTTTTGATTTTTTTTTACTTTTTTTTTACGAATAACGTTTAATTGAAATTTTCTAAACAGAATATAATTTATAACTTAACCAAAATATAACCAAAAATAATTAAGTGAAATAAAAAAAAAACAGAGTTTTAGATTTGTCGTTTTTTTGACTAAGGAGCGCATTACTAAAATAGACGGAGTAAGTGTTTCGACTCTGTTTAAGTGTAACAAGGTTGAAACGAGTATTAGTGAAATCTAAAAAATAAAGCTGATTATGTTTTATTTTTGGCTTTCATTTCTCATTTGCACTGACTGAATATCAATTAAATAGCAGTTATTTTATTCTATTTACTAGCAGCAGGTTACAAAAACAAAAACAAAAATATTTTCGTTGGATAAAACAACTCGAAAATGATAAAAATCGCGTTTGATAATTAATTGCGGGATAACAGTTATTTGCACAAGAAAAAGGTGTAGGCAAAGATTGAACGGTTGACATTTTGTTGGAATATAGAGCCAGTTAAAAAAACCGGGTACTGAATTCATAAAAATCGTTATAACTTCTAAACGAAGCGAAAAAAATCGACTTAAAATGACCTCAGGAACTCATAGTTTTTCTCTGCGGCGCGGTGACTGTGGGACACCGTGTATACATCAGACCTTGCGTCAGATCCGGTGGATCTGATTTTTTACTGAGTTGTTTGTGATGTTGGCCTGGTAAATAATCCAAATTTTCGACATCGAGCGCTGCGATCGGCTACAACTACTTGTCATAAATTTATTATTGACACATCTTTAAAGGCTGTCTTTTGGAAACTCTTGGGTCCACAAAGATGATTTTGGGATCAAATTGAGGCAAGTTTAATTAATTTCAAATCGTATAGCAATGTTTTCATCAAAACGCGCATGATACGTTCAGCGCACAAGGTCGAAAACTTGGATTATTACCTAGGCCAAGACGACAAACAACATCGCAAAAAACCAGAACTGGCGGATCTGACTTAAGGTCTCCCTCTCAGTTTTTCAAATGTTTAACTCTATATATACTTTATTAAAACTCAAGCTGTCCAACAAAATTTTAGGATATTGAAGCCAGATTCACACTATTTTGCCAACACCGATACACTCTCGCTACGATAGAATATTTTTACTTTAGAAGGAAAAAATGAGAGGATCAAAATCGTAGCAGGTACCGTTTATGTGACTATAGGTACCTACTTATTTGTTTTTTTGTGTTAGGTGAGAATGTTAAATCGTATCGAGACTTTTTGGATATGAGAACTAGAAAGTTAATCTGGCTTAAGCTATCTGATACAAAACTTAAAGAACAGCTTATTAGGTAGGTACCTATTTATTTTGATTTGTATAGTTTCATGTCGATTTTTTTTTGAAGAATTAGGTACATATCATCTCCCTTGTGCCAGGGTTAACTCGGGGTGAATTTATTCTTAGGATTAGCTATTTCTGATTTAACTCAGAGTTAACCGTGAACTGAAAAACTAGCCCTGAGAAATACATACAAAAAACAAGAACAAAATACTTAATTTTCGTAACAAATGTTTTTCACCAAATTATGAAAGGTTAAGTTAAATAAATCTCTGTTTGATACTCTTATTACTGACTACTCACTTCAGAGTACTCAGTATACATAGAATAGTGTACACTAGTTTTGTGAGTACAACTATTCAAGAAACTCGTTCTTATAGGTAGGTATACACTACATTAAGTGCTTGTTTTAAAATGAGAGAATGAGTTGAATGCTTATCATTTTAGGATTGATTGCAGACCTCTAGTAGGTATTAGAGAATAAGGTAATTTGTTTGGTGTATACCTAGTACCTACTTATTAAGTATAAAACAAATTAAAAAAAAAAACAATAATTGCACTCGCGGTCAATTTTTCTCTGTAAACTGTTATTCTAAAACGCTGCAACTAGGAAGGCATCCATCTTTTAGTCAAAAATTTCTAAGTGCCTTTACATACCTAACTACCTTACCTAGTAGGTATTCAGGTATACAAAAGAAGAAAAAGCAAGAAAATCTGTGTTTATTTGTAGTGAATGTACTCGTATATTGCGTATAGCTTCAGGGTTAACGGTACCTACCTCCATAATTAAATTCCACTACGATATTTTGCTTTCATTTTGTGGTACAACTGGCATTCTAAGGAATTGCATCTTGTAATCTGGTTTTTTTGCGTTTGCACTGTTTATGACATCCAACAGAAGCAAGTACATGCACAGGTACATACAAAACTGTTTCACATGAATTCACAGGAATAAGGAAGTGGGTGGTGCGGTAGGGTGGTGAGGACGTGTTGTTGAAAAAGCGTAGATGCAATGGTCATCTTTATTCTCTTTTTATTTTCTTTATTTTGTTTCCCATTTGTGTGGATGTATAAGAAAAGCGTATGAATATCCAACACACGGTGAAAAAAATACACACAAGTCTCAATGGGTACACAAAACTTACGAAAGCGCAGTTAGTAGGTATTATTTAGCTATAGGTGTATGTATTATATTATTATGTACATATGTATAGGTATATACTAAACTAAATAATATTGCAAGTGATGTCGTTTTTATTTTTTTTTATTTTTTCCCACCACCCCATGAGGACGTAGCCGCTGTAAATTGCGCATGTGACGTTTGCCTCATTCTTGAAAAAGAGATGTAGACGTGGAGGTTGGATCCACAAAAAATCGAAATCAATTCTTTACATACCTACCTATTTGTGTGATGCATATACATTTATGTAGGTACATGTGTATGCTATGGACATACAAACAAAGAGAAAAATTTTGTATCTATCCACGGGCAGGAAAACATCAATGATTTGTTCTCTATTGATTTATTTCTAGGACACAAAAATTTCGATTATGTTAAATTCGAGTGTACAAAATTTCAACTCGGGTAGGTAGGTTTGCCTAATATTTAATTATGCTTTGTTTTTTACCTATAATTCGCCCCAACAGTTTCCCTCCATATTTACTGGCAATCTAGATACATTTAAGAGTGCATTTACCTTTTTATGTTGGAGCTTCGAAAAGAGTAAAGAAAAACATAGCATGAACATCTGCTTTGCTGCGTCTATTTTAGAGCTTCGGTAACAGCTCTTTATATTTTTTTTTTTGAAAATGAAGACCGACTAATTTTTGTTAAATAAATAGGCAAAACTTGGTTCTTATCTGGGATCTTATGATTAAATAAAAAATCAATTAAGTAAATAGGTAGCAATAGGTCACAATTCCATTTCTAGTTTTGGTTATAAACAAGCTATCTTCAAGCTTTTAAAAGTTATTTGAGTCTATATTTCTTGCACCACTGTAGTTTTCCATTGGCATAGCAGAAGGCGCGTCTCACCAACTTAAAAATAATAGCAAATTCAATTTAGGTATTTCATTTTTATTAACATTCCACCTTTTTTTTGTATTTTTTTGTTTATTTTAGTATATTTGCACAACAGCAATTTGATTGAGAAATGAACTGCTGTTCATTTCAGTGCTCAAGTGAGATTTATAAAATCTCTGAGCGCTCAGACATATGTATGTGCCTACAATTCACGATCATTACAATCGCAATTCTAAAATTAAATTGACGCAACATGGAAAAATGCAAAAATAAATTTTTGGGAGTTTTTCACCATCGAAAACCATAACTTATTCATTTCATTGTATAACTGAAAGTATACATAATTTCCAAAAAATTTTTCAGATGGTTTTGATTCGCTGTATTTAAAACCGGCCTCAAAATTTGTTATAGCACGTCACGTTTTTAAGATATTCGACTCAAAAGTTTAAAAAAAAATGCGTTTATGATGCATAGGTATTTAAGTTTATATTATTTCTCGAATAAATTTTTATAGTCATTCTGAGGAATAAACATTTTTCTTTGGAATTGTTTCAAATGCAAAAAACAAATCATTAATTTGCTGTTAGCCTTCGTCTTAAACTACATAATTTTATCTTCAGCGTACACAACAAAAAGCTGTGAATGTTTCTTCACCCAAATGCAACAACTAAAAGCACAAATACAAACAAACCCAAATTCCAGAATCATGAAAAGGTTTGCAACTTGTACGTTTGTCATTCTGGATCGGAAAGCTCCGGTAGCTTCTCCCGCATTTCCAAACGAAAACGCTAGATGTGTGTGTGCTTCTGGTTTTCGAATCTTTATTCAAATGAAGAATTAATTTTCTCTTCTTTTCTGAAAAAGAACTACCTATAATCTTTATGCTAAACGAACGTTCCGAAGCTTTCGACATACCTACTTCCAGACGAACAAACGAAAATTCTAAAGGTTAATCTTCGCGTTCCGATGATTATTTCATTATATTATAGGTATTAGGTACCTAGATATCCCAAACATTTCAATATAACTTGAGTTGTTACTTTGTTAGTGTGCCAGCGGTCCGGATAACTGAAAATAAACATGAGAATACGGCTAGTGTATACTATCCGGTTTAATTCGTTCAGAAAATAGGTACATACCTATCCAAATATGTACATTTTTGTACTAGTAAATACGTAGGTAGGTACTTACCTAGAATTATAGAAACACTAAATATAGGATTGTGTTATACATATCAAAAATCCAGCGAAATGTGTGTCAAACAAATTTAAAAGAAGAAGAATAGGTTTGCAACAAAATCTTTTTCAATGTTTTTGTTTTACTGTTTATAACTATCTAGAAACCTTTTAAAATCCTGAATTATCCGTTGGCCGATTGTAAGCAACTTGCAGTTCTTTACTACTATGCACTATCGTGCAGTATAAAAAGGATGGTCTGTTAAACTGCTCTACCCGCACAAACGCGCCAAGCAACATGGAAAGGTACTAAATCCGGATATTCTAGTCTTTCTTAAACAAGTTAAGATACAACTTACGACGACAGCGATGAAAAATCATACGAAAAGCAGAATTCTAGGTAGGTATAGGTATATAATATTTATCGTTTAAAGTTCAACAACCTTTTTCAACGATACCCATATTATAAATTCTTTTTATTGTTTATCGTTTGTTTTTTATTTAATATGGATTCCGTTATTTACACGAAAGTCATGATACCTACAAGCATATAAGCGAACGGATTATATTTAAACAATCTCATGCGACATTGTTTTGTTTTGCTTAATCGTCGCAATCGAAATGGCCGACAGAGACAGTGACATCATGGAACCTGTGACTTGATGTAGTGATAGGTTTGATTATAACTCTAAATTTCAATTAAAAAAATAAGGTAGGTATTCAGATAGGTACATACATATGTACATAAATACCATAATGTGTATACAAATTTTTCCTGCAATTTAAAAAGAAAAACGTGCTCGCATGCTCAGTGAAACTACATATATATATGTATGTACAGGTATACATACTCGAACATAATTAATGAGAAGGAAATTTATAGAAAAAAACTGAATGAAAATTAAAGCAAATTAGCAAAGATGAATGGGATGTATGTAATATGTATGTACCTTTATAATAAGAAGTATAGGGTGATGGCACTATTAGTATTTTTATGTTAAACTAAGTTTAAGAAATCCTATATTCAATTTTTTTAATAGAGTGTTTACGTTAAATGATTGGTTGGAATGTGTAGGTTATTATAGTATAGGCGTATTTAATAAATTTGTTAATATAAATAAGTTATTAACAAAAATTGAGTACGATTCTTCGGAAGTCGGCCACCAGTTTACCAGTTAGTTCCAGAAGTCGGCCACCTAAGTCAGCTCCCTGTTAACAAAATGAAAAATGTTCATTCCTTCGTTTTGTTAACTGGCGGCTGACTACATACCTACCTACTGAAAATAGGGATTTAAAAAAAAATAGTTTAAACAGAAATCAAGTTAGAATCCATTTCCTTTTTATACATTTGATTAAATTATAAGTAGGTAATTCAATCAGAGTAAGGGCCAGTTTGTTCACTGCTGATCATCTTTAATCAATGATTACTTTGACCGGTAATTCTAATTAAATTAATCCATAGTTTAAGTTGTTAATTATCCAAATCACTAAACAGACAATATGGTTTGATTAGCTCCATTAGCTCCAACCAGAGCCTGTGAAAAACTTGTTACAGATTTAACCCAATGTGAACAAGTTGGCTCTAAGAGTCACAATGACGCTACGATAAGTTTAACCAGTTTTGTTAATTTTTCGCATCAAAACCCTTCTAAATTGTGCGTCATTTCCCACACAAAATTTGACAGTTTATTAACCAAATTGTAAACTTATCTAGGGTTTTATGAAGTTGCTTCAATACCCTTTCTGTTTTTTGCGAAAAAAGTAAAATAGATTTTAAAGAACACAAAAATATATATATATATAAAAGCTTTCTCTTCAGTATTTTAGCTGTTGGAGACCTTTACAAAAGGCCCTTTCACTAACTTTTTTTTTGTTAAAACTGTCACATTAAAATATTTTGTATACTTAAAACAAACTTCAATTCTTAAACAGAAAGCCATCAGCCACATTTAACCAAATTTTGCACTTAGGTAGGTATAGAAGAATGATGAGGCTTTTTAAAGATGTTTTTTTTTTCGAAAGCTAGACAAAGATTTTACTATTTATGCTGGTTTTTTTATAAAGCGGTGTCTAACTACAAGAGAAGGCTGGCCTCACAAGACATCACCCTATAATTATAGGTATATAGTTATCTTAATACCTACATACAAGGTGATTCGTATAAGATGCACCAAAAAGCTACAGCGAGAAGGTTGGGTTAAGACAAGACAAAATCGTATGGGAGGGGGTCTATTTTCCCCCGTTTAGGCGTGAGGGGGTTTTCTAAAAAATTAACTTAAAACAGAAAAAAAATATTTAAAAAAAAAAAACGGTAAAACTTACAATGCCATGCTACACCTTTTTGAAAAGCCAGAAGTCTCTGCTTTTGTTGGCATTTTAAAAAAATTGTGTTGCCTTCCGAAGGCAAGTGAACACCTCTTTAATCTACTGTTTCTGTTCTTGCATCTTTCTATTGGTCATTCTATTCTCTAATTATATTCCTGGCAGTATGTTGCTTGTATTAACGTGCTGAGGTAACTTTTTGTTTTCGTTTTATTAATCGGACCGTCAAAACTAAGGTGGTTATGCCTAGCTAAAATCATCGCAGAGCATCATATTCAATGTTTTTTAAATAAATTAAAATGGTTAAAAACCAACTGAAAATTAATTAGAGGAACTGGCTCTTTTTAAAACCTTGCTCCTCCTAAAGGCTGAAAAAGAAACCTGCTTGGCTTTGGTATTTGATATCATGTTAAAAGCACCTATAAGCCCTCATACTCAGATTTTGATTATACATCCACTCCCAAAATTTGCTGTAGGCTATTAGACTATCTTTTCAACAATACTTAAGTAAATGATTTTTTTTAAGCCCAGTTTAACATAAAAATAAAGTTAAAGGTGCCATCACCTACCTTCCTACAAAAAAATATCAATTGAAAATAAAAATATTAATTGAAAATAAAATTAAAAAAAAAAAAATTATAGTCAAATCTACATTATCCAGAATTCAATAAATCAAGGTTACATATTTATAATTGTGTTTTGTTAAAGGTAACACGATTAGAGTAGATACCTACCTATTTCTTTTTTTTTAACAGTGAGCTAAGAGTCTCAATAGAATAAATATAAAATATTATGGTGAGGAAAACACTGTTAAATGTGATTACAAAAATTGTGAATTGTGAATGGTACATATTTGCGAATTAGGTAGGTACACAAGTTTTTTTTTTGTTAAGGTTACGGATTAAAAGTGTATAGTTCGCCCTGTCCGACTGTTAAAAAAAAAACGTTTTTCACTTTGAATTTCTTTAACGGCCTGGCAGAGCGAGTTATGCACTGAAATGGTCTCGGATTCCGTGGTATTTTATCCGAGGAGCTTATCTAGGAAGGTTTGGCTAACTCGATTACCTTCGAAGTTGCATTCATATATTTTTTTTTTTGATGCACTGTTTATTTACAGAGGCCCCAGTTTTGAACTGCAAGACTTCGATTTTTTGAATAGCTTTCGACGCCTATACTTCTTTTTTTGCTCATACCCAAAATCTGCTGTGGGCCGTCGGTCTAAGGGCCTATTTCGAGCGTCTATTCAAAATAGACTCTTAGTCGAATAGACTTAAATTCGACTATTGGTATTGCGGGTCTATTTGTAAATAATTTTCTATTTGATTTTTATGTATTTTTCTATTTGATAGACATTTCAAATCTATCAAGAGGTCCTGATCGACTTTTGTCAATTCGAATTTTCTGGAATAGACTCTCGCAATAAGGCCCTAAGATTGTAAAAAAGCGAACCATCACATCCATAGAAATTACGTTTAATGGTTTCATATGTCGGAAACTTTCTTTACCACTTTCGTCTCTTTACTACGCATAATAGACACAACAAAAAAATCAGTTCGTTTAACATCAAAAGCTTCAAACAAGATTTATAAAGAAGATCTAACACGATATTTAAAAGCTTTTAGCTTTGACCTTGGCTGACCGAAAACAGCTTGGTTTCAAAATAACTAGTTAATGCTTTATTGTTTTTGTTTTGATCTAATTTCAAATAACTTAAAATAAAAACAAATCTTCCAAAAAAATGTAGATACATTATGTACAAAATAAATACAAATTACTAGATAAAAAAGTACTAACAAAACTTACCGCCTGGCTTAAAAGTAGTCGAATCAAAGGACGGCGCCCTAACGGGTTGATGTTTATCGCGTAATCCTTGTTGTCGATCTTGGACAAATGACACCGCGGGCAATGATTCGCCTCTAGTTAGTGGTGGTCGTCCGCCCGACGGAGAATCATCAGCACCTGAAGCACTGCGTTTTATTCCGCTGGGTGCGTCATTGTGGCCATGCCCATCGTCATCGTCTGGCGGTGGTCTTTTTAAATTAACCGACAAGGAAGGTGGTATTGGGGGTCCGTTGCCAGAAGCAGCGGCTGCCGCCGCAGCCACAGCAGCACGATTTGGCATAGTCATGTGATGTGGCGGCATATGTGATATCCTAACAGGACGAACTGCAGCTTCATGTGACTCAATTTTCACTGGAAAGTCCATTAAAGTGGGCTGTGGTGGCGGAGGGCCTATCCGCTGTGTTGTGTATGCATGATGGTGCTGTTGGGGTCCCGCATTGCCGACGGCAACTCCACCACCACCACCGCTATTCCGATGTTGTTGCTGCTGTTGGACAACTTCACCGTTTTCATGACTGCGTTTGGCTGCTTGGTGTAAGCGTTTCATTTGTCGCGCCGCGTCTAAAACCAGCTCGATACGATCAGCGCCTTCATAGTTAACGCAACCGCGACACACGGCCTCCGAAAAATCATTTATCATTGCCCACGGCATTCGCGGCAAGTCGCACAGGTAGCAGTGTTGTCGTTTCGTTTGCAGCGACATCCTGACAAACCGGGCGGAACTTCCGACGTGATCGCGATCTATTTTGACGGCTAGACGTTCAAAATGCTAAAAAAAAAAAACAACAAAAAAGCTTCTAGCTCTATAACTGACAATTATAAACAAATTTACTGCACTTGAGCACTCTTTTATTTTTTCTGTTGCATCTTGGTATCAAGGTACTCCAATTCACACTACATCACTTCTTTTCTTATTTTTACCGTTATCACTTGATAGTAATAATTATTGACAGAAAACGAGAATACGCTAACTTCCGTTTAATATTGCCGCGTCGTAACTTTTGTTTCTTTGAACAGCGCAAACACTTTGAAATTCAACAACAAATTTTCAATCCACACTCACTCTTCCTCTCTGAACTCTTAGTGCGATTAATCAATCAAATCATTCACGTTGGTTATAATTAGATTGGAATAACTAATGTATTCCTTTTTTCAATCACCGCGTGCGAATTTCGCAGCTTATTTATTTATATCCACAGTGAAGATTATTAAAAAAAAATATAATGTATTAAAATATCCAATTGGAAAATTTGGGTCTAGAGCTTGCTTTGAAAGCCGTTTTTTTTTATTTTTCTTTATGATGTACTTGTTCCTTATTTCTGTCTGGGCGTGCAGCGCGCTAAAATCGTACACTCCTTCCTTCCGAACTCAAAAAATTGTCTGCGGCCAAATAACATTCTTGAAGTCACCGAAACATGAATCAGACGACGAGCAACTCGCACACATTCATACGGAAAAAATGGGCGATGAAAAACAAATACATATACAAATGAGTCGTATACTATGTGAGTTGTGTGTTGTGAAGCAGTAGTAGTCTGGTAGCTTCGACGTCGAAGAAGAATTTGTAGCATTTGCCACACATATATAAAGGAGAAATACAGAAATGTGAAAAATTAATGTAGCTATGTTTGAATAAGAGATATTTAAATGTACCCTATTATTCGAGTTTCCCATGTCTGGGATTAACTGCTCAGATCTTCAAAGTATAAATCAATTCCCGAAAAATTTCACCGCTTATGCCGCACTTTCAGTACGTGAAATTAAATGTTTAACGTTCTAGTACCTGTCTGTTTGGTTAGTCGGTTTTTACATTTACCAGAAAAGCAGGGGAAGAAAGTCAATTCATTACAAGAACAATAAAAGATCATAATTGGAAAAATTGTGTCATTTAAATTCTTTTACGGCTGTACAAATATACATTTTTTTGTTTAACTTTTATTAGATGAAAAAAGGAACTTCCATCAGGCATTTTCCTTTGGAGGTGGCAAAGTAGATATACCTTCCTACCTAATGTCAAAACTGAGTCTGATTTTCTCCGTAGCTCACTGACCAGTGTCAAGTTAAATATTTTTACGGTGATACAAGAAATATTATTCGGTATAGGGTCACGTCCCTAGTAGTCGAACACTTACTTAATAGCTCATAAAGTAATCGTTGACTATAAGGGAAACGTTTTCGAAAACTTCATCTGCGTCAAAAATGGAATTGCAGAATGTTCTTAAACGCAAACTGCAAAAGTTTCCTATTCGAAAACAATAATACAAATTTTGTTGCATAAGTAGCGTGTTCGATAATACAGCTTGCTGAAGTTACATGTATGAAAACATCACCTGCAGTGCAGCTGGGCAGTACAAAAATCGGATTGACGAACAAAATATAGAAAAGTCAGAGAGCGTGTTCGTTAACGTCAAATGCGTTTGCAGGTAAATTAATTGACTTGATCAAACCGGTTTTTTGCTAACAGGACGATTGCATATTGGACGATCACAGTATGTGCACAGTAAAAATGACGATCATTGGACGATCAAATTGACTTTGATTTGACGTTTTCAAAAACAGCCTATTTGATGTAAAATTATTTATTTAGCTGCTCTAACTCAAATATTTGTTATGACTTTTAGTGTTTTTCTAGTAGGTAACTTTAGCTATTTAACCTAGTAGAAGACTAGTTTCGTAAGCCCGATCAAAAAGTTTCCTTATTTTTTATACAAGATTTCGTACAAACATAGTTTGAATAAAAAAATCATAGAACTCATTTTCTCTCAGTTAGAGCGATAATAAAACGTGGCTATTATTCATAAGCTTCTTTTCAAAAAGTGTTCGACTGCTGGGAGTGTTCAGGCGACTCTATCCTAGGTAGAAGACTAGTTTCGTAAGCCCGATCAAAAAGTTTCCTTATTTTTTATACAAGATTTCGTACAAACATAGTTTGAATAAAAAAAATCATAGCACTCATTTTCTCTCAGTCAGAGCGATAATAAAACGTGGCTATTATTCATAAGCTTCTTTTCAAAAAGTGTTCGACTGCTGGGAGTGTTCAGGCGACTCTATCCTAGGTACCTCTATATATTACCTGATTTTTCAGTGCGATTTTTGTTTTGTGTAGGGAATAGGAGGGAATTCAAAATTAGGGAAAAGCAATGTGTGACAAAAAGATAGTCATTGGAAAAACCGTTCAATGTAAATGCCGACTAACATACCCTACACCAAGTGTGCACAAATATATTTTATACACACGGAACATTCACGTACTGCGTCACAGAGCCCAAAAATACTCTACGCATACATTTACATTTGCGTTTAAAAAATCGATACTATCTGACACACACACACACGCTTGTTCTTTGCAACAGCCGAAGCATTATATATACATATAGTTATAGGTGCATAGATATATATACTTTATTATGGGTTATAGGGTATAAGGTGTATAAATAGAGATTATAATAGGTATTTGGCCTTAGCTGAATTGCACGCCAATACAGTGGTACATATACATTTTAAACACTCAGCTTGTTGGGTAAACGAATAGGTACGTGACAACAGCACATTTGGTGTTTATGACGACTTTAACGTCAACTCAACCCTCGAACCGACTCAACGTTGAACGATGATCACTAAAAACAGAAGTAGGTATGTACCTACCCAGCTCTTCATAAAATCGATTTGATAAAAAGATACATATGTATGTATGTACATAAATACCTACCTAAAAACCTACCTAGAAAAGCAAAAATACAAACAACGGGATAGGTGCCCAGAATGAAATGGAAAGATAATTTTTGATTTCAAAAGAAGCTATCGAATGCATCACCAGATCAACAAATCAGCCGAACCAATTTGTGAGAACTGTTTCTGTTGTGAAATGTAAATAGAACGAAACATGGCAACGTTCCTTGCTACTAAAACAGTATACATATAGCTTGTGTCCCCATACACTCTACATGTGCATACATGCATACATACATCCATGCATGGGAAAGCAACATCGCTAAAACTATCCAATCTACCGATACCGATGCCCAACCGCAAAAGCTTGGTTTTATGAGAAAAAACTTTACTCATTGCATATCGAATATGTACATATGTAGATATGATATGTACTTTGAGTTAAATGAATATTGTGGCCAGTGTCGACATTCGACAAGCCCTAAACTGTATCCGCCGTCGCGGCCGTACGCTGCGCTGGTCGGCGGCACAAAACAGTTTCATCATGATTCCTTCTCGCTTCCACTTTATTGATGGCTTGTTGTTGTTGGTGTGTGTCAATTGTCGAAAGAGCGAGGGGAGTTTTATCATTTTGCGTCGTTGGGATATTTTCGGTTAGAGCTCGGAGGGTTTGGGTTAGACAAATTGACTACCTATAGCTACAGCTACATACATAAATAACATTTTCATTTCTTTTTTTGTTTATATCTACCTACCTACATATGTATACAAATATTTTTGCTATGCTTGTGTGCTAAAATAAACGTGGACAATTTACAAATCGAAATGAAACGTCAAAAAATCCAGTTTTTCAGTCCACTCCTTTGTGAACACCGTCATAGATATAAATTTAATAAAAATCAAAAGAAAGAGCGCAGATAGATAGATTATATGAGTGTGTATGTGCATAAACGTGTGCCAACGCCATGTTCATGATGATGACATATTTATCGCTTTTTTGTACGTATATATATATATTTTTTACTATATACCTATGTATGTATATACCTATCTAAAAAACTATTCGTAATGAACGTACTATGAAGGCATATGCATACAGTTATGCTGTAACCAGAATGATATAATTATGTTTAAGTGTTGGTGTGAATATTTTAGGAGTGCGTGTTTGATTTGGATATTTTGTTCGTCTCGTGTTGGGACTTGGGAGTTGGGTTGAAAATGAGAATTAAAAAGAAAAACTGAAAAAAAATTCCAATGGTTGTCGCTTGTCGTCGACGTCTCGTCATCGTCATAGCCGTAGAGTCGTATTTGTGGTCGCATTTGTGTCTTTTCTGTACTCTGTGTCTAACCTCTGATAGCTGATTCAACCGGCTGTCGACCAAATTTTAGATTTTGCCCAGTCGGATTGTACAAAACAAAAATTCTGAAATGCAAAAAATTAGAGAGGGGTAGTTTTTTTATTTATTCGTTAGGGTGGTTCAGAAGAGTCTAAAAAAAGTTTCGACCTCCTATTCCCATTGCGTTGGCCACCATCTTGAATTTTAAAAAATAAGTTTTTGTTAAATACTCGAATATTTTTACCTTTTACCTTTCTTCAACGTTGGTCATATTAGGTAGGTAGGTACCTACCTATGTATATTTTTTTCTCTATGATTGATACCTAATAGAAAAAGGATTGTGCCATTGTATTTCAGTAAACTCATTAGGTAGTAGGCGTTTTTGATCTGTACAAACAATACATTTTATATTTTTTCAATTCATTGAAAGAGGAGGGTATATAAGGAGCCTGAAACGAAGTTTTTGACCGCCCAGCTGTTTAACCTTTGCCACCATCTTGAATTTAAAGAAATTGGCCGCGTTCGGATAATAATTCCCAGTTATCCGGATAACTTTGTGTTGTTGTAATGCCTTGTTAAAGAACAGCTGATGACAAATATCTGTGACCAACAAACAAACCCGAAGTTATCCCAACAATTCTAGGATACTCAGCAATCCAAAGAGAAATTTCAAAACAGCTGATATTTGACAAGAAGTTTGAGTTGTTCATGTTGAGTTTTGCAGTGTCGGGTTTTTTGAAAGGAAAATTAATTAGTAAGATGCAGCTAGATAATGGTTACTTGCGACACCTTGGACTTTACCCAATATGTAAATATAAATGGAATAAAACTACGTTAAAAAAGTTAACATTTTTTTGCAAATTAAAAGCAATTTTAATTCAACTTCTTTGTCAGTTTTTTCCGCTAACCTATCTGGTTCTGGTCGTTCACAAAAGTATCGGCTACTCAGTTATCTTGGATAACCTATCCGATAGCCGGCGGAATGCGGCCAATGGTTTTTGTAAAATATTTATCTATACAAGGTGTTTTGCATAAACACTCGGTGAAGGCAGGATTACCAGGTCCGAAAAAGTCTAGACCCGGAGGTTTTCAGAATCTAGTTCGTTCCTTTCCTCCCCTATAATCATGAAGTGATTTTTTATTTATTTTACTTGAGCATTATTCTGATAGCTTTAAATAGACAAATATTTGGGACCAATTTTTCAAGAATTAGTTATAGTCCAAGAGCTAGCAGCAAATTTTAAAAGGAAGTTCTGGCAGGATTTTTTGATACCAACCAGTGCTGGGGACGAGATGAAGAAAATAGCAGTTTCCCAATTTTTGAGTCAGGGCTCAAAATGCTCTATCCACAGACTTTAATTTTAACTATTCAATAAAATAGAACTCGATTGATTTAAAAAAATCCAAAACTAACAGAAAAAGACTCCCAAAATAAGGTCGATAAGATTCGTTTCAGACGCTCACACATATCAAGAGTTCTATTACTCGGATCGTTATAAATAAAAGTTTTTGAACTTAAAAAAATGGCAGAGTATAATTTTCTTTTATCTTTGTATATGAATTGAAGTACAAAAATTGAAAACCACTATTTTCAACCCTTCGTCACCCTGCCAGACTTTTTATTCAATATCAAGATGCACTCACGTACAAACTCTCATTATCATACTTTGGTTACGCATTCACCCACAAAAGTTGATGCCAGTTCTTAGGCTCTTAAGGAGGCAGTAAGTATAGGTACTTAACCTTCAGGTAGAGTGATATATGTTCCTATTAATTCCTCAATATTTTATTTAAATATTTATTTGGTTTCAGCAATGCTTTCAGAAATATAATACTTATCACACTAATAATAGCAGACCCGAAAAAATCTACGCTTTATCCGTACTGTATTCCCGGAGTCTCGAGGCCAAAATACCCGTCGGTGTAGATATAACAAAAGGCTGGATTGTGTAGATTGGGTTGATACAACCAAAAATCGAATGGGACGCATGTCTATTCCCCCCCCCCCCCTTTTAGGTGAAAGGCACAATTCCCTAAGTTGTAAGAGTTAGGCGCAGCTCTGGTGTCGATTCATCAACACGATTTCGTTGTCACTGTGTAATAATAGATAAAAGATTTTTAAGTAGGCTCCAGGTCATAGCCTGGAGCCTATTTAAAAATCTTTTAACTGTGTAATAATCTGCTTTTATTATTTTCCCAAAGCCAGATTCATTTGGGAAAATTATTGCTATTGATTTTTTGGTTTCTACCATATCTTCCAAGCGATATCCTCATCTTTTTAAACAATTCATTGCGTTTTGGAACTCAGCCGATCTTCTAAGATTGTATTATAACCAATCCACTCTATTAAGAGAGGAAGTAACTGAAATGCTCAACGGGTCAAATTCGGGGTCCCCATATAATTCAGGGTCCTCATATAATTCAGGGTCCCCAGATTGTGGGGAAAAGCACCTCTTTTGTTGATTTCATAATGAAAAAGAGAAAATCGAGGGATAAGTTTAAAAAAGGGGAAACACATTCTTAAAAAGAAAATAAATTAAATGAAATACTTCTGGTTGTGGAAAAGTTTTTAATTTAAAAAGTTCGACTAAAATGTTTCCGCATATGCAAAACCTAATATCGTTTGTCTTCTGCATATTAGAGCTGATTCCGAAAGATTATTTTCAGCTGTAAGCCCAAACAAGCTTCAAAATTTTTCTCACAAAAGTTCTTCTTATAATTTTGGATCATGTATTTACATAGCAAACATATGCACCGGAACATAAAAAAAATCATATTATAATTTATAAATAATACCTACATTTATTAGCTATTATCAGCTAAGTTCGAGTACCTCACAAAACTACGAATTTTTACGAATTTAGCTCAAAGATCTGTCAAAGTTCACATAAAAAAAATAAAATTCGTAGAAGTTTTGGGAAGTGTAGTTCTGGGAAGTACAGTGTAGTTTTGGGAAGTACACGAACAGACATAATTTTCATAACATTTAGCCTGCCAACACCAAAGATTTTAATTTAAGAAAAGTCACACAGTTAAATAAGTTTCTATGTTCATTTGGGCATTTAAGTTTAAAGGTAGATACCTACGTAATTAAAATAAAAAATATAAGAAAACCAAAATCTTTATTTTGTTCTTATGCCACATGAATACCTATACCTACCTATGAAAATTTTATTAGGGAGAGAAAAAGGGGAATTTTTTTAGAGACTAAAGGCCCTCCCAAACCAATGCGAATCCGCAGCGGCGACGAATTTTTGTTGTTGTTTAGCGTTGTGTATTTGTCATATTTTTTCTATTGTGAATGATTCGCTGCGAATCGCTCCGCATTCGCGTTGGTTTGGGGGAGACTTAATATTATTATTGTAAATAGTAGGTAACCATGAAGTCATTATAATTTATAACTGTCAATCTGGTACTCGGTCTCGGCTTTTACCATTGCTAACTAGGATTCATAAAAAAAATTAGGTTTTGAAACTTAATTTAATGATAAAATAAAATTCAAACATTTATTCATTCACATATCTACCTACGTAAGGTAAAGAAAACAGATTTCGATAGGTAATTTAGTTGCATACCTACCTATTTTAGTCCAGAATCTTATTATTAGGCATACCTACCTACTAATGAAAATTACCTACCTAAGAACTTAACTTTTAAAAGCAAATAAACCTTATCTACAATGCTACATACAAAAAAAAAAAACGTAAAACTTGGCAACATCGCCCTATGAGTAGTAGATATATATTGTATAAAACATAAAATCATTAAAGTATCTATATTTTGTTTTGTTGCGTTGCTGTGGCTGTGGCATTTACTCAATCGTAGCGCATACATATACTTAATACAACAGCTGTAGCTGTATATTACTCGATGCCTCCTCTTTCCTCTACCTTCCTGTTCCTATTTCATGAAATCCAAAACAATTCTTGCCTTTTTGTTTTCATCTATATGTTTCTTTCTTGTACCCGCAAATTCGCATTCTATTTTATATACCTTTCTTTCCTTATATATATGTTTGTTAATTTCAATTACACAGTTGTGTTTGTGTTGGAGGGGGGGGGGGCCGAACGAAACGATGAACTATAATAAAAAGAAAAAAAGGAGCGATGACTGCGACGAAATGTTTGCTTCAGTATGCGAGTTTTCTTTTCTAAATATGCATATATACGAAATACGATGTATGTACACCAAACACACTCAAAGAAATATGATTCCAAGCCACACCAGACACGATACCATATAGAAGCAGTACTGAAATGATGGCATGAAGAACTCCCTTGCCATGTGCTGCGCTGTGTATACACGATCGAGTGCTAGTGTGAACTTGTGATTTGTGAACACAAATAGCAATTGGGAACGGCTCGCAGTCCGTACGATTTTCGTTAGTATCAATTTCTTTTCGTAGGAAAACGGTGTTCACACGGTAAGAAAGTTTGTTTATACAGTAAATAAGATGTCACAGCAGCATTTAGCTCCACTTGAGTTGGCGAAGTCTGCCCTCGCTCTTTTGCAAGATGGTTCGGATAGTGAAGATGAAATATTGGCTTTAAGTTTGGTTACATCAGCTGTTGCTCTACATTTGCTCAAACAACCAAAATATGGAACTAAAAGGCGGCGTATTGCCGTTCAAGATGAACCTGATGATGACTACAACAGCTACACTAGAAGCCCGACACCAGAAAGCTCCATGGCCATACAAAAAAAAACTAATTATCGGTCAGAAACCCGCCCCCGAGCGATTGCTAATTCACCTTTTGAGGATAAGAATGAGGAATCTGCCGATTCGTTAGACTTTAAGATCGAAGTTCACTCCATGCCCATAAATTCGGAACAGCTTAACGACACCGAGCCAACCGGCGATGTTAAAGACGATTTGCAAGATGCTTCGCAAGACTCTGACAAAAAACGTCGGAAAACGTGGTCTCAGTTCGAAGACGAACGTAGACGAGTCCTACTTGGACTGAAACCCACAGACTCGCTTGACCTTTTCTGTGCGGAGCCCAAAATTACAGACTACATGAGTCTATTCTTGGACTTCCTTAAAATGGATATAAACACTTTTAATTTGCTCTTATCACTTGTGAGGAAAGATATTGACCATCAAACTACCTGCATGCGAATGACTGTCGCATCCGAACAACGTTTAGCAATCATCCTGAGGTACTTGGCCACCGGAGAAACGTACAAAACGATGGAAAGGAACATCAAAATATCGAGATCTTTCCTCTGCGTAAACCTACCACAATTATGCAAAGCACTTTGGACAAATTTACAAGAGAAATATTTAAAGGTAAGTTATATTCTTAGTTTTATTATTAATTTTAAGACAATAAAAATAAAATTTTTACATTAAGCACCATTATTCATGCCTTCTATACTATCATTGGAGTCCAAACTTATATAACTAGCGGTGGCTGACACTTCAGAGTTCGCTAGTGATAACTGTCGGTTCTTTCTTCGCCGTCGCTTTGGAAGCACTCTGTCTTGCTCTATGCCTCTCCTTAAGACGCATTGTATCTCCCACATGGTGTCGTTTCGAATCGCTTCATCTGAAATGAGGTCCAGTTGACTTTTCACAAGTTCTCCTTCCCAGCTAGTTTGACTTCTTGACTTATAGTTTTCAGCCCTTAGCTCCTTTGCTGCTACTCGGTTCTGCACAATTTGCTGTGTCAAGGCAATGGTTTCGTAAAACTGATCATTTATGTCTTCAACATCGTGATTGTTATTTGGTTCACCCAAAACTGTTTCCACCATCTGGAAATATACGAGCAAACAAAAAATACCTACTATTATTTCTTATCTATTACAGCTTCCATTATGCGAATCGGAATGGGCGAGTAAAGCTGAAGAATTCGACGACCAATGGCATTTTCCTCTATGTCTGGGAGTCCTGACAAGGCGGCACTTTAAATTTAAATCCCCGCGAACTGCTAACTTACTTGCCCTGATCGATGCAAACAGCAAATTTCTACACGTCGCAATAGAAAAGGAAGAAGAAAGTGTCTATTTGGCCCAAGATACAGCTCCTCCACCTCAAAGTATCGGCAACAATCGTGTTTTACCTTATGTCTTTATATCGGAAAACGGGTTTGACCTAGATGACCACATTCTGACGCCATTTATCTACACCGATACTATTGCTCGCCGAGATTTTAACAATCGTCTGAAAGCTTCCGCCCAAGTGGCTGATCTAGCATTCCGATTGCTAGTAAAACGCTTTAAGATTCTTTCGTCGCAATTGAGTATTTCACAGTCAAGTGTAGAGGACGTTATCAAGGCTTGCTGTATCTTACACAACTTCCTAATTGAGCACAATCCTGATTTATATTCAGCCCAAATAAATGAAGAGTACACAGAAGCCGGCCCCGAAGTGATAGCCTTAGCCGGAGTCACCCATTACAATGAAAATGCCGAAGCAATGAGAGAAGAATTCGCGGATTACTTTGCTAATGAAGGAAATGTACCAACCTTTGACGTTAGAATGTTAGACGACGACATAGGAACATCTTCTTCGAACGTCGTGGTCGATGTCATGTCACTGTGATTTTGCTGCCTTATATCACCAGGAGCTTGAAAATCTTCCGTTTTCTGTAAATCGTCACCATTTGTAGTTGGAGGTGCCTCAATCGCGTTCTGTTAATGAAATGAAAATATATGTTTTTAAATTAAATATAAAACAAATAAAGAAAACTTACAGTTATTGTTTTTGATGCTGAACTTGAAACTGCACTATACGGCGATGTGGCATAACGATTGTTGCAGTATGGTTTAAGCCATTCCATTTTCTTGAAACACCAGAATTTAGGTTTATATTTCTTGCTTCCAAGCATACATCGCAAGTCCTTATTAAACTGAGCACGCAAAATTTGAATTTTGTTCTTCACATGTTCAACTGAAACTTTGAGACCCAGTTTATCGAGCAACACTTTACAAATGTTCTCAAGGCACATTTGTCTTTTGGAACGATTCAAATAGTCAGGATGCCGTTGATCATATAGAGTTTTCCTTTTTCGCAGCTCACAGAGAAGAATTTCAATTGCTGCACGTGTCCACATGCCGCTCTGCTCGTTGGACGGTTTATCTTTCTTCATTCTCATTCTGATTTTGCTGGCTGTTTGCTGTATCAGAGCACAACTTGAACTGTTTGTGAGTGCTGTTGCTGTGCTCGATGTTATTAACAACGATGAAGAGAGAAGCAGAGAAGGGTAAAATGCCTCGGTTTACACGAACGAATTTTCGATGAATGTATGTGTGGACTATGTGCTATATTCGTTGGTGTATCTTTTCCCCTTATAAACTGGGTGTAGAATGCAGATACAAACTTTGTGCTGGCTGCTTGGTGCTGCCTGTACTTGCATTGGTGCTGCTGGTTGCCAGCTCAAAAAGAGGGACCATTATTTTCGCTGAGTAGGTAGGTAGGTAGGTAGGTAGGTATACATGCCTATATTATGTTTATAGTTTATTATTTATTTTCCTGAAATCTATACTAAGCGTACATGATTGGGTTTCTTGTTTTTCTTTTTGTTTGTCTATCTTGATGCATGCGGACATGATTTTTATGAGGGTTGAGGGTTAATGGACATGTAGGTGACCCTATACGATTCGGTTATTATTTGTACATACATACATACATACTCATAGTGCGTACCTTCCTATAATCATTACAGGATTTTGGGATGAGATATTTTTCAGTGAAAGAGGTGGTGGTTACTACTTTTGTTTTATTTAGCGGTTGAGCGGAAGAAAAATTTATTGGATAGGCACGTTTGTAGGTGTTAGAAGAAAAAACGTATCGAGTTTTTGGCTGATTTGAGTTAGGGCCAGTTTTGGCATCTTTGATATGTGTAGGTATGTACCTAACTACTATTTTGTTTTTTAAAAATAAAAGTCCTAACTTGGTTTTGTAATGGTTTAAAACGCTTAAGATAAATGATGTTCAGTCAGAAAACCATTCTATTTTTAAAGAAAATTGTGCGTACCTGTTAGAAATTGTTTTTAAAGAAAAATAAGTGACTGCCATAGGTACCTACAAGCTTTAAAAGATCTAAAAAATTATCTAAGAAAAAAAAATATTTACATTTAGATACGACATAAAACATCCATCAACAAAATTAATATAAGAAGGAGAAAAAAATAGAAAAACGCGTAAAAATACCAAAAATACACATACCTACGTTTGTTCTTCGTAACTGCCTGAGTGGAATGGGAGACGGAGCTGGAATAGATGTAAAAAATGCTGCAGCTGTAAGAGTTAAACAAATTTTCTTTCATTGCAGCATTTTTGAAATCTATTGCAGATGTACCATTCTGTTCAGACAGTTACACGGAAGGGTGGGCAGAGTCGTCTAATTTCGAACACTCCCAGTAGTCGAACACTTTTTGAAAAAAGCGTATAGGTAATCTGTGCAATTTCTCTGATTTTCAACTTCTATAAACGCAGAATAGTGCATGTGTTATTCCTGCTAACTAGTCGAATTTCATGATAAAGTTAAAAAAAAAGAAAAGAAAAAGAGGCTTTAGGAAATCCAGTTATTTCAATATTATTGTAAAAAAAATAAACAGTTGGAAGTGTTGTGGGAAACTGTGATTTGAGGAGGATTTGAGTGAGGTGAAGATTAACGTTAATACCTGTTTTAACGCGTCTTCTAATTAGATAATAATTACTTTATTTACTATATAACTTAAAGTTTTTAGGTAGGTACTTATAACTTTATAATTAATTAATAAATTGACTGTTCGAACAAAGGAAACCAAATTTGTTAGAGTTTCCTGTTCGAACACTATTGTTCGACTATAGGCAACTTCGTGGAATTGTTAGCTTCCTTTTGAACAGGTTTTGAATTGCGTTCAAACTAAAAATCCGTTAAACCGTTTTTTTTTTTACTACATTTTTAGTAGAATTGAATAAAAACAAATCTACAAGGAAAATTTGTTTAATAAAACTGAGAGAAAATTACTTCTGTCTTGTTTTAGGTTGAAAATATGTACGAACTCTTGTGTTAGAAATAAGGAAACTTTATGTACCTACGAGCTTAGGAAACTAGTGTTCGACTACTGGAGAATCAGGCTATTTTCACATTTTCTATTTTTCATAAAAAAAATGTTATAGTTACAACAAAAACCATAAAGGTAATAACAAATATTTGAGTTAAAGCTGTAATTACGTTCCCTCACAGTAAACGATTACTTTATTATGAGCCACTAAATGTTCGACTACGGGGGACAAGACCCTACCTACCCACAGTACACAAATAGATAAATAATATGTGTATTGTGGTAGGTAACCTCTACCTACCTAAAAATCAGAAGCATTTTCTGTATTTTTGGCTGTTTTGAGTAAGAGCCAGGCATCTTTGATATGCTTAAATTAATAACGGAACTTAAGTTAATTTATTTCTTTTCTTCGTATATTTGGTACAACACTTAGTACAAAAAATAAGTGGTTTAGGGCAGGCAGGGGGTAGATACCGAACCAAGAAAAGTGGCTTTGAAATCGTTGTAATTATGTGCACGCCACTGTACATAAATGTACATGTGTTGTGTAGGCTTACCTACCTGTAAACTAAATTTTCCTTAAGACCCATAATTTTGAGAAAAACGAGAAACTGGGCAAATGGCAACAGCGCTTGTGAAGTCCATACAACATGTATTGCAAAAAACATTTAAACTGCTAGAGAAACGTCAAGGCACTATTTTCTTTTTCTTATTTTATTTTAATATTTCGGTAACCTCTTTCGGAAAATTTCCCCAAACTGCTTACGGTCAACAGCGATTTTGAGAAATTGAAGTGAATGAAAATGAATAGAACTAGAAAAAAGTCGGAGTGGATTTTGAAGTTTGGGGTCTGTTTTAATAATCATCGCTAGAAAAACATTAAAGCTCATTTTCGAATGTATTTTTGGGTGTACGAGTATAATTATATGAAAAAACAACAGCCTAATTTTAATTTTTAATTTTTATGTTTTCCAAAACTTCTTCAATACAAAAATATCAAAAAGTAACCTGTTATTGCAAAATAACACATTTTATAAAAGTCTTTATTTTCGAACATAAAACGTTATTTTATTTTATTGGCAGTTATTAGTTCACATATTTGCCACAAGATATTTTTTCAAAGATATTTTTTTATGTTGGAAAATAAACAAAAATAAGATGCTATTATGTTCAAGTTGCTTGGAACTTAAGAACTTTTGAAACATGCAACAAAAAACATGAAAAAGGCTTTTTAATCGCTATTAAAAGGGCGATTTTTATTATGGTAGTAACAACTCCAAGATACTTAAGCTAAGAGTCCACTGCATGTAAAATGCCGCATTCACATGCGGCACTGACTTTAACAAAAAATGACACATATGTATCGCAGGCTTATGCGGCAGTGGTCTCACGCGCAAAAAAATGTTGAGTACATGACATGAGAAATCTGCACGAATCAACTAATATCGCAAGTAAAAAGTATGACGAATATGAAATGCGATATCTTCGAATCTGAGTTCGAGATTAAGGAACGAGATTATGAACGACTTTTAAATTAATTTTCTTAAGCTAATGCTATAATAGGTAGGTAGTTACCTGCATACATAAATTATAAAAATTATGTAAGTACCTTACCTACCTAGAATCGTATTATTGACAGTAATTTATTAATGCATGTACCTACCTACCCTTACACAGGAAGGCGGAATAGTTTTTATCTAAGATTATTTATGTGCGTACAGATCTGTGACCTATACCTATTCCTTGAATATGTAATTAATGTAAGCAGGTAGGTATTTAATTTGAGGTGTTAATAATAGATACAGCGTTCGTTATCATTTGTGAACTACAACGCAAATCTTAGACTATTTTAGGTATACAGTGTGTTGGCTAAAACTCAAACACAAAAAGAAATCACTTTGGAAAAATATAAAGACTAGATACCTAATTCAAAATATACCTACCTACCTAGTGCATTATGTACATATGTATGATAATCATAATTTTTTTTTTTGTTTATTACAAAAAAGGACTTATACATATATGCTCTTTTACTATTATTTAAAGGCATTACTAATTTTTTGTTTTATAACTGCATCACATAGATATGGAGTTAATTAGGTATTGTCAATTTGTTGTTTGGGCATTTATACTTCAGGCATATTCAGTTGCTAATTATTTTTTTTTAATTAGGCGCCCCGGGCCAATCAATTCAAGCGCTCCAATTAACTAAAGAAAAATAGCTAAGTTCACTTCATAATTAAAAAAGTCATCATGGTTTGGGAAAAGTTCGGGAAAAAGTTTGGGGATGAGCTTTTTGATGTTGTTTTTGAAATGTTTAACCAGAAATGAAAAGTAAATAAACGCATTTGGGATGCTTCTAGTTTGTTGCGGTGTAAATTACCCATTCGACGTCATTGCTTGTAGGCTCAACGCAAACAAAATTATGCAATTTCAATTCTATTAAAATTTGTACTTATCATTTTGGGCTCTTTAAAAGATACCAGAAGAAATACTTTAATTTATATTTGACTCCATTGTATCATTTTCATTTAATTTAAACCATTTTATATACCGCTACTTGACAAATTTAATTTAAAATTTTTTGATCAGCTGATTTCTTGTTTGACAAGCAAAAAAGTGCAGGAACTAAAATGTTCGGGTAGAATCTTGCTACAGGGAAATGAAGAAAATTCAAAAGCTCTGGCATTTTTGTGTCAGAAAATAGTAAAGAAACACGTTTTGGGTAGATTAGGTATACTTTGGGAACTCGTGGGCGAGTAAAGAAACAGACCTACGTTTTGGGTAGATTTCGGATACTTTGGGATCCCGCGGGCGTGTAAGGAAGCAGACCTATAGTTTTAAATAATGCAACCAGAAAAAACATCAACATTATTGAAACAGTTGTTTTAGATCATTTTTATGTTTTCGTGTTTTTCAGTACCAAGTTGACCTAAATTTTAATGGCAACTTCAAACCGTCAAAATTGTAAGATTTTTCCGATTCTGTGAGACTATAAATAATTTCCAAAAATATTAAAAAAATTAAGTTAGTTCTAATAGATTGTTGACATTTCTAAAGATTTTGGACTATCTTCTTTTAATTTTGTATTTAATTTTAAAGTAATTTTTGTATGAACAAATACATTTAAGCGTAGTTTTAGGACATTTCAAATATAGACTTGACTCAGTTCCTACCTTCGACTGTACTTTTTTTTTTAATTTTGGACCATGCTCTAAACTGAATTGGAAGACTTTGTTTAAAAAAGAAAACAATAGGCAATATCCCCAACTCATTAAGTGAACCAAATTTCATTAATTTGTATAAAAAAATTGAAAACAAAATGATTTTTGTCACCAAATTCAACAAACGGACGACTGCGTGGCGCCTGTAAGGCATTGCTTTTTTCATTAAATAAACACCCCACGCAGTCTGACGCCTAGGGCCATGGCCCTTACGGCCCTAGGGTAAATACGCCACTGGGCATATTACAATTACAATTTGCGCCCGTGTTGAAGGATAAAGTCTTAATGATTGCATTTAGCATTTCGTGTAATACTCTTAGGCACAATGGCCACTTTGGTCATTTGTGACACCAAATTTGGTCATTATTTTTTCACTTGGTTGCATGGCCTTTTTTTCAGAAAGGAAAAACTCGACTTTACTTTGTATGTTCTCATTAATCAAGCGTTTATTTATTTTAAGTAACTTTTGTGATTTAAACTTAAGTAATCCACTGTTTTTTAAAAAAAATCGAATGTTTGGTTTTTCAAAGGGGTTTCGTTTTCTGAATTCGAGTTTGACCTAGTAATTTCTCCATCACATCAAGTTTTCGAAATATTCCGCTTAAACCCAAAAATGCGAAGAAATATTTGAAATAACGGTAATACATTTTCAAACTCAAAATTTCGAAAAAATTGAAAAAAAACTAGTGTTTTTGTCATTATTCCAAATGTTTTAAGCACTTTTTGCTTTGATTAATTTTTAATCAAATACTGAAAACTAGATGGTTTTAAGGCAAATAGTTTTCGAGAAAATTGAGAGCAAAAAATAGTAAACATTTGGTATATTACATATGCATGTACATATCTATTCTCAATTAATTATTTAAGTTTTTGTTGGCTAAAAAAACTTACATAATTAGTTAATATTTGAAACGTCACAATAGAATAATTCATACCTACATACTCTCACAATCGGGTAGATTCTTGCTGAAGAGGAAATGAAAAAAAGTCAAAAGCTCTGGCATTTTCGTGTCAAAAAATAGTAAAGAAACACGTTTTGGGTAGATTTGGGTTACTTTGGGAACCCGCGGGCGAGTAAAGAAACAGACCTAATGTGGAATAAAAACGTTTTAGTAGGGTCGTTAGTGCAGGCATACCATTTTGACTTGACGAGTTGAAGCTTTAGTATACTAATAGTTCATGTCCTAACTTTACTTTACAAAAAGGAAATAACGTGATTTAAAAACTAGATGATAGAACAGATTTTAACTTTGAAAAAAGGTGCAATTCTTAATTGTTAGTATTGCCGTTATTTCTTAAAATTTTTTTTAATTTTAAGTTTTTTGTTTTAGAAAATTGTCCCTCTCGCCCGAATGGGGCGACAGAGCCCCCTTACATTGTAAAAAATGCTTGTAAATAACTGTTCTATACAAATCTGTCATTAAACTTTGTCGCCTGAGTTATCGTACTCTCCCCGGTGCCTACCTTATGTTGGTGCAAATAAAAATCTTATTATGGAATGGTAACAGAACATACTCGAATCTAACCCATTAACAAAAATTTCAAACAACAAGAACAACAAGAACTTTTAAGCCTACATATACATACGTCACTTTGTGATAATATTTCAAAAATATTTCTGGGAATTCATAATCGAAACCTTTTACATATAGCGCTTTATATTGTATAAGTGTATATAAGTACACACATCTTTGGATGCCTTATCATTTCAGATGAATTCCAAAAGCACAGTAATTTTATCGCTTTTTTCGTTAGTTTTTATTTTGAATCGTTATCTGGCCTCAATTCTTTCAAAATTAGGAGCCTCTATTAATCACGTTCCTGTTATCTTATCGGGGTGTTTGTACATATAAGGTTTCCTGCCTGGTGGCGGTGTGAAGATTATGCAAAAGTTTACTTTGCTTTTACTTTTTTGTATGTATGTACAAAAAACACACTCTTATCTCTTGATACGTAAATATATCTGAGATTCCAACACTTAGGTTCAAAATGAGATAAGCTTGCAGATAGTGTCGTCTGCCTGGACTGAGAATATTGCTTTTTGTGATAAGTAAAGTCAGAGACAAATAAAACCTTAAGTGATAATGAACAATTACTAAGCAGAGAGGAGCGCGGGTGGGTGAGAATATTCGAATAATGTTTACTGATAATAGAGGTCGGTTTTAACAGCTGATAAGATAACGAGAGTCATCACATCACCGATATGAAACAGTGAAGTATCAATTCACACGATCGCAATACTTGTAAGTCTCTATTTCTTAGGTACCTACCTAACTAAATTTATTTTGATACAAACAAATTCAACTGTTGCATGCATTATTGGTGTATTCATTGATAGTAAAAGAATGACTTAAAGGCCATTATTCTTAAACTTATGATGTTGAAAACTGAAATTTATAAAAATATAATTTATTACAGCATTATAGGTAGATACTAGCGTGGTTCAAAAAACATGCTTTTTTATTTTATGACCGACCCACCACAGAACTTCGTTACTTGGATTAATTGTGTTACCGCCGCAAAATTTCAACCTCCTAGGTATAATAGAAGGCGGTGCTCAAGCGGCTTTCTTTTCTTAAGTTTTGCTAGAAAATCTAAGTTTTGCTAGAAATGTTGGTGTATACTGGGTTTCTCCAAATTCGTGGTTGATATTTTGGGGGATGATTCCTCGTTTCATTCTAAGAAAAAATTATATGGGTGGAAATTCTATTTCCCCCCTGAGGCAAGGGGGAATTTTTTGAAAAATTTACATAAAACAGAAAAAAAGATTATTTATAATCAAAGTCGCTTGAGCACCGCCTTCCATTATACCTAGGAGGTTGAAATTTTGTGCCGGTAACACAATTAACCCACAATTAACCCTTGTAGATACCTTAAATATGTTCTACTATATTCCTGTAATAAACTTTGTTCTTATCAAACTGTAATCACAGAAAACGCATTCTTGACGATCGGTTATGTATGACATCCAGTGGAGGACTAAGCTTGTTAGAGGCCTGGGGAGGCAAACAAATATTTAAAAAAAATTTTAAACAACAGTTACTTCATTAAAAATAGCAACAAATGTACAAAAACAATGATAGGGGAGAGGGGGGCACCTTTGAACACTTTTTGCTTTCGGGTCTCGTATGTTTTGTAATTATTAGCCCATAAATTAATTTAACTTTGAGTTATGGTGGAATTAACCTTTGGTTTCAACCAATAATCGATTAAATTTAATAATAGTTTATAGATATTTTGATTTTTACAAATGTGGCCCCTATGTGGGTCTCATAAAAACCTATGTGTTGTAATTATTGGACCGCAAATTAATTAAACTTTAAGATATCGAATTAGTCTTTGGTTACGACCAACATTTGATAAATTTTAATAACGGTTTATAATTATTATAATTTTATTAATAAAAATGTATCTCATTTCTTAAACAAAAAATACTTAATGTAAAAATAGAACTCACAAAAGAATACAACAAAATATTAAGAAGGCCATGAAGCCTTAGAGTATTTCAAGATAACATCTATACAAACAAATTGCAGACTTGTTCACTAACCCAATTGAAATTTAGAAAGTAAAGGTCAAAAGCCATCATCGCTTCTGTCCTTAATGTTTCCGGAACGTTAATTGGTTGTGACAGTCTAATTTCTACCGTTCAAATGTGCCCCATCCGTTTTGTTCAAACCTGCCCCAACAGGCCGAGTGAATATTTCGCGAAAATAAGTATTTTTTACATGTGTATCACAAATCTTAACTTAAAACGGTTTTAAATGAAACCACACCTTTAATTTAAAATGCATTTTTCACAAATAGAAAAGCCCACCAACAAAGTTACACTCTTACGAAAAAAATTAAAAAAGTTAAAAATGAAGCATTGAAAACTTCACAACGGCCTTCTTTTTAGTGGCTTATTAGAGGAATACTCAAAGCCATTGACGATAATAGAAGATATAATGATCGTGCGTGCCTTCTCCGTTACCATTAGCTGTCTTCTCCGTTAATATCTTTCATGTTTTTTCTGATCGTAAAATAAAACTTGGCATTAAATTAAAGATGGGTTTTGGTATATCTTGGCTTTATGTATATGTAAGTGTGAAAAAAGTCAACTTCATATCTTCATAGTCTGCGCAGAATTTCAACTTTAAGTTCAAAGTCCGGAAATCTCTAAATCGTACGTGTCTTCTCAGTTACCTTCAATTTTGTTGTATAAACTTACTGAACTTAATTTTTTTTGATGAAACTTATGTGTCGTTAACATTGTGATGAATTCTTAGAAACCACTAAGTTTCATGAAAAAATATTACTTTCTTAACAAGAAAAGCCTCATTATAAGCGTACGATTTTAGTCTCCCTTTGGAATGCCCGAAATAAAAAAACATCTCAAAAACGGATCTGCCGATTTCAATCAAAAGTTTTATTATATTTTTTTTTATCCGATCGAAACCTTCAAAAGACACTCGGTTAGAATCGGTACTGATCCACCACCGGTGAATCAGGACCAATCTATGAAAGATCGACGAATGATTTTTCTTTTTTAATTTATAAATCACATTGTCGGAAGTTTAAAGTTATAACACTTCCCCATAGCTTTTAGTCCATCAGCTCATGAGGATTGGTTCTTCTTAATCTCCAAACATTGTCTGGTACATTCAAGACGGTCTCCATTTCGAAGTTGGTATGACTTTGCAGTCGCTGATTGTGTGATACAGCGTGTTTATCAGCCACTTCTGTAACCATTTCAATTTGAAGGTCACGATGTAGATCACTATTTTTTATATACCAAGGGGCATTTAGTATTCCCTTGCTTTGGGATTTTTGATTGTTTTCTTTGTGCAGACCTATAGTTGGGTGCCATATTTCCAAACGGGTTTCAATACTTGCTTATATAACATTAGTTTGTTCTGGATATATATGTAGGTTAGAGTTCTTTCCTAGTAACTAGTACATTTTGCTGTACTTCAAGTTTAGTTATTTTCTTTTCCTTTTTTTACTTTTCTTTTCTTTTCTTTTCTTTTCTTTTCTTTTCTTTTCTTTTCTTTTCTTTTCTGTTTGATGTGTTCTTTCCATTTTAGCTTTGCATCCAAAGTCATTCCAAGGATTTGGCATAAGAATAAGAATTATAAGAACTGAGACATTGTTTATTTTTTTGCTTGTAAAGTTTATATGCGTCGATTTTGTTTCATTTAGTTTGATTCGCCATTTTTGCGTCCAATCACTAACTTTATCGACTGCATTTTGCAGTTTTTGTGTAGCCTTCGTAACGGATTTATATGGCACCCATATTGCAGTATCATCAGCAAAGGTGGCCATGATAGCGTTGATGTCCACTGGAATATCCCTTGTATATAACAGATGCAGGGTTGGTCCTAGGATACTTCCTTATGGTACACCAGCTTCAATTTTCTTTAGATCCGAGTAATTTTGGTCGAAAAGTACTCTAAAGAGTCAGAGTAGGATTTCAGTATTTCGTAGTACTGCCTGGAAGATCCCTATCCAGTTTGTTCTCTAGTCCCATATGCCAAACCTTGTCAAAGGCTTGAGAAACATCTAAGAATATAGCCAAGCATTCTTTTTTTTTCTTCAAGTGCCTCGGAATTAAATTTTGCCAAGTCTTTTCAGGAACAGTTTTTCGAAAACTTTTGCCATGATTGGTATAAGCGATATAGGTCTGTAAGATGTTACTTCTGTTGGTGGCTCACCTTGTTTAGGTATAACAATGACTTCTGCAATTTTCCAATGATGTGGCACATATCTTAGTTGATTAGGCATGCATTTATTATAAATTAGAGTTATTAATTTGAAGGCTATTGAAGGCATTTCTTTCAAAACCTGAGCAGTTATTATATCGTATCCTGGTGATTTTTTGCTACACAATTTATGTTGACACATGCTTCTTACTTTTTTGAACGTGACAAAAGGAATTTCACATTCGTCATTTCTATCAACAAACTGTAAGTGATCTGTAGCTGTACCTGTATTTGTTGGGAATGGTTTAAAGACATTCGCGAGATGCTCAGCGAAGAGGTCAGCCTTTTGTTTCGGGTTTCCGATCCATTTTGTGTCTGTGGTTTTTTTTAGGCGCTTAGCTGCCTAATAAGGAGTATTCCGTAGGAGCATCCGCCGTCAGACTATTAAGGAATCTAGGTACTAGGTGAATCACTTTTAAACTCATAGATTCTTTTCTTAAATTCGTTGTTAAGACGGTTAAAAACTGCCTTATCACCTGGAAATCTCATAGCTTGCCATTTTTTTCGAGATCCTTTATTTCGACATGATATTTTATTTCCTTTTCTCTTGAATTCGAATTTGTTGGACATCAGCAATAAATTCTTCAACTTCATGATCAATTTGTTCAATTGTTTGTATAGGGATCTTAGGTTTATAAAACTTTAAAGTTTATCTCTGAATTCGTTCCATTTTGTTCTTAGGATTACTTTATTCTATTATTTCTGCTTCGCTCAGTAATAATATTCGATAAATCGTAATTACTTTCGACACTGATATGATTTCGTTTCATACCTTTATCTACGAAAAATTCTATAAGGAATAAGAAACTCGCTTTAACGATTTAATTTTTGTTCGTTGCACATGTTTATTACTGCGAAAAATTGTGAATGTTTGAGGGCAGCCATTTTGTCAAAATATTTGTATTATATGATTTTTATTTTTTTTCTTGTTTGGTTCCTTAATTTATCATAATAAATACCAAGAAGCTGAAATTTTAAGTTTCTATCTCTACAGATCTGACAATCAACGAACAATGTTCATCCAAAAATTCAAAAAGGGTTTGAATTTCTTCGTTGTTATCCGCGTACGGGCAAAGATGGCATTTAGACCTTCGGTGTTATCGTCCGTATACGTTGTTCGTTTTTGCCAGTACGCGCGGGAAAACAAAGGTAAATGATAACAACGAACACGAACAACGAAGAAATTCAAAACCATTTTCAGTTTTTGGATGAACTTTGCTCCCCGTGCGTTGTTTGCAGAACGTGTTCACCAAATAAAGAACGAAGGTCAAAATGCAGCTTTATAAGAGAGAAAATAAAAAGGGTTCGAAGCCACAATTATGACGGTAAATTTATACATAGATATATATTTTTTTTTGTAAAAAAATAAATTTTCTTCCATATTTTGTCTGATGGCTTCAGGTTAACGGTATATCTACACATACACATAAATCGTTTCAATTTCGTTCATGATTCCCAGGGTGAAGGACACTCACGGCCTAAGCAGGAATACAACAAACACGCATAAACGTAGCCATGGTGGCAACACAAAATTAATACAAAAAATAAATGGAAAGCCTCTTGCAACGAAAGCAAGTTCAACATATCCGTGCCTCACACAATATCTGTGCCAATCTAAAACCAGCCAACATGTACATACTTATTTTGCAACAACAGAACAAGAAGCGCCTTAGGTTGTATTGGTATAATGAACCGTTAGATACACCAAAAGTTGTGCATGTGTGGTTTTATCGATTAGTTTAACGTACAATACGTGTAAGAGGTACACACCTTTCCCAGGAACCAGGATATGCAGCCTCATAGTTCATGCTGCTAGGAAAGCAAGGATAGGAGCAGCTAACAGCTTTATCGATCCAAAGAGCGCGAAAGAGTCACTTTAACAATGTACTTGTTCCCGATTGCCGCAAACATGCTGGAGCTCGGATTTGGAGTGCGCTGGTTTGAATTGCATGTGTATGTATACTTAGCGTCGCTGCCTTCGTCTTCGGTCTGGCCTGGATAAAAGCCAAACAGGAAAAAAAAAATAATAGAATTGCGCGGTAAAGTTGGCCATGGTCTGGGACAAAGCAGCCATAGCTGAGCTTTTCGCTTTTGAACCATTTACAGAACAGCAGATTTACCAGCAAGTTTACCTAATCAATATATTGCACAAGCGTTCATTTGTTTAGCGTGCAAGAGAGAGAGAGAGAGTGGTAAATTTGAGACAGTCGAATTCCAGAGTTTTGGACTTGAAAGCTGACTAAATCATTCATTTCCATTTGTTGTGTTGGTATATGCAGGGTGTATTATTGATTTTTTAAAACACACGAACTAGTAGATAGATAGTAAATGGCCAGGGTAACTTTAGGTTTTTGTTTCGTAACGATAACGAACGAACAATGTATACATTGAGAGCGCTGTCGATGTGGAGGTTAACTCCCTGGAGGTGTGTTACGTCAGCTTCGTTTCACGGTTCAGCGTACTTCAAAGGACTGTTAGTATATAACCAATTTCGTCTCTGATTAAGGGGAGGTTTATGGCGTGGAAGGTACATAATAATTATGTACAAAATATTTATGTTGTTTAATGTTAGCTTTATAGGTACCTACCTATATTGCTAGAGCTTATTTTGTTAAGACTTTGGGCTGTTGAGGGTGGGTAGTGGGTACTGGGTAGTCAGTCAAATACCTACAGCACAGCAAAAGCGACTGATAGATAATTGGGGGAATAGTTTTAAACATAAAAAACATCACTTGCTCCGAAAAGAGGCGATGTTCTGTGGGTTGATTCTATCGCTCTACGTGTTGAATAAAAATGTTTTGATTACTATAGGTAGGTACGTACCTATTCGATTTAATTGTTTGTTCCATAGGTACCTATGTATTATTAACATTAGGAACATATGTAGGTACCTAACATAAGATACAATACCTAATAATATATTTAGTTTATTATACGTACATTATGTAGGCACCCGCCGTGCATGTAAATATTTATACATGCAATTTAATAGTTTTCGTCATTTTTTGTACCTAATCATCTTCAAAAGCTATGTTTACTGTTTAAGTCATTAGTGTTTTCGGCTATCACGCTGGTGTTGGTTCTATATAGGTACTATCTAGGTTGGTATTCAGTAGTACACCTTTCCCATTTTGTCAGTTTTTCCTTCTGAGGTTGAACGAGCTCGAAAGCATGCAAAAAAAGGATACCAACTAATAGCTTAAGCTTAGTCGGACAAGCTTTATCTGGTTGCAATGGGTAGAAAACGTATTTTTCAGTTTGCATTTTACTCTAGTGTACCAGCAAGTATAAGCAATTTATATAAATGGGGTATCTAATGAAAGCTACAACAGTCCTCTATGCAATTCCAATGGTCGGACAGACTTTTTGGCTGTTGCAACAAGTCCGATCATTTTTTAAAATATGCTCTTTTCCTAACTGCGTCTTACAGTAGGGGGAACTGAGTAAAATGAAATTCATAGCAAAAAGATCAGAAAGATCCTAATTTTATTAAAAGCGGTCGTACTCGTGGCTACAAGCAAAAAAGTCTGTCCAACTTTTAGTATTGTGTAGAAGACAGTATTAGCTTTCTTCGGATACCCCATACATATAAGTTTTTTTTGTTAATATATTTTCGTCACTTACGCCGATGATATTGACATAAATCGGATGAACAAAAAGCGTGATGTCAGTGGTGCTTTCGTGAGAATTGAGGAGGAAGCCAAGAAGATGGGTTTAACGGTAAATGAAGGCAAGATGCAAGACCAAATATTGACAAATACTTTTACAAAACGATCAAACCTTAATATTCTTATATCATTAGGTGTTTTTCTTTTTTAGCTCTGAGCAGAGTATGGAGCTCGAACTATCGGAGTTAGCTCTGAGCAGAGTATGACCAGAGCTCTCTGATATAATTTTAAAACACATCTGAGCACTGAACTGTCATACGATTGCGATGCGTTCAACGCACCATAATTTCGTACTGATTTTTAATTATCATCTGATTGCTGCCCAATCAAAAACTCGAAAAATTAAAAAATGTGAACTGAAATTGAAGTGTTGAACGCGCCCATGTGAAATGAGTGAAAAAAGCGCGAAGGTGGCTACGCTTAACTATTTACTCCATTCGCTCGGTCTTATAATTCTGGGCTCATGAAGCGGCCTCCACTACTCGCCATCGTGAACGGTTCTGGAGATGTACCTCAACTCTCTACTACTCGTCTGCCTCGCTGCGTGAGAAGGTTCTTTTGCTTGGCCTGACTCGCAATGCACTTGTGACCTTTTCGATGCGTCCGGTCCGTCACTGAACTATAACGAGCTAGTCATATACGTGCTGACTTGGCAGCACTGACAGAAGATATTTCAGTTGATGCAGCTCAAGCTCACATTGCATTTATTCTACTTAGAAGTATTTAAAAAAATTTACAAGGCCTGCGAATTTAAATTTTTAATTGAGAAATAAACTGGGAATCAAACCAAGTTGTAAGGTAAACCAAAATGGGATTGCTGATAAAGCAATTTGAAGCGACGCACAGTGTTTTGTCCCCTTATGAAAAATCAAAAAAAAAAAAATTAGATATGCATATTTTTAGTATCGATTCATTATAATGAAGTGTCAACTCTTCTAAACGGTTTTTTATAGAGATGACTTTCGATACTATACTTACAATTCGCTCCCAAAGATGAGTATATGAGGGAATGAGAAAACTTTAACGGATTTATGTGAATTTTGAAAGAGTGATTATTTATGTATTGGTAAGGTTTTCAAAATTTTTAAAATTTTTTCTGGTGTAGTATTTTGTTATTGTGTACACTTTCAGAAAAAAAATCTAAATTAATAAAAATATGGTTGAGTTCTCAATATTTCTATGGTTTAAAAAAAAAACTAAGTCAAATTTGAACTCAAATAAGATTTAAATAAAACATGTTCATATTTTTTATATTATGTCAAAATTTTTCTAAATTTGATGTTGGCAAAGTTTCATTTGCATTTGTTTGCCCCTTTCTGAGTTATTTGGTTTAAGCTTGTCAACGACTCAAAAATAGTTCCATATTTGCAAAATGGCATAAAGCGGACGAGAACAACAAAAATATTTCTGTTTTCAATTACGTTTTAGACTTATACCAACAAGAAGATGCTACTGATGTTATTAAATCCAGAAAAAGGAATCAGTCAATTGGTTTTTGTCAAATACAGTCGAACCCCTCTAACTCGTTTTTTTCGCCTTAATGATGCATTCCACTCAATTTTCTAGACAAAAACTCCCATTAGTCGAAATTCCATTTAACTTGCTACATTCTTTTGATCCTTGGCCTGTTTTGAGTCGATTTTTTTTTAATTTGTCTTCATAAAAAAAACAATCAACAAAAAATATCACCCTCTCGTAACTTGTATTCTGATATAAACATCAAGCATACATATATAAGTATGTAGGTACATGTATGTACGCTCTCTTTTCAGTTTACAGTGTGATAAGCAACTTTAATTAAAATGTTTTGCTTTCAACTTTTATGTTAAGTGGGACAAAATTATAACACAAAATTCAACTCTTAAAAAACTTCATTGCTAGGTTAGTAGGTAGGTGATGCCTTCTACAAGAATCTTCTTTTTACTTATTTGTTTTTTTTCATTTATTTTTGTAATTTCTTTTAAAAATTTAAAAATTAAAAAAATATTTCTCTCTGACTCAAATTTGTCTAAAAATTCCTCTAAGTCGAACTAATTTTGATATCCCGTCAAAATTCCACTAAGGGGGAGTCGACTGTATCTGTAAATATTGGGAGTTATGTAATAAGAATGAACTTAAAGTAAAAACTTAAATTCTGAGTATTTGAGTACTATTTTTATGTTGAGTGAAGATTTTTTAGACTTCTTAAACAAAAAGAAAAATACGTAGTTCCAAGCGAGGGTAGTGGATTTTCTTCTGTATCAAGTGAAGGGTACCAAGATCACAAATGTATGTCACCTTTGGAAACTATAATAGTATATGTACATATTTTAAGTTCATTTTAATAATGTATTTTAAATTATCCGACTTCAATAAACACTTTTTACGTTTTATCAAAAACACAAGTGAATATTCTCATTTTATAGTGTTAGAACCTCTTTTCTATATTTACAAATCATTTTACCAAACACAAAAATACAAAACTTAAAACATATGCAGCGGAAGTATTTTTGATAAATTTTCATATAGGCTCGCAACACTGTGCGACGCCCTATACTGGTGTTTAAATAAAAAAAACTCAAACTAAAATTTAGACTTGATCCAAACTAATGGGGTTTTCTTTTGGTAACAAAAATTGATTTTTTTCCCCTTCCGATTTGTCAAAACACAGATTTTGACAGTAAAAGCCTTCCAATGGTGAAAAAATCAATTTTTTTTTGATCGAAAATCAAATTTGCAGATCTGGATTTTTCGGCAGATTTACCCCTCTTTTACCAACACCATTACACACCAGAACAATTCACAGCCATCAATTTGACAAGCCTGGATCGCCACAGTTTCACAGATACAAATTAAACACCAATACAATATATCATTCATATCAAATCTCGTTTACAAGATATAATTCCCAAATTCTTGAATGTTTTGGGTGGGTGTACTTGATATGTCAGTGTTTCTAAGTGACCTCCATACCTAGATCACTTAGTTCAGATTGAGTAAATAAATGAGAAAAATGCCTGCAAAGTGGAACTAGCGAAGAATTGCTTCTATTTTGCACAGTGATTGGAATAATAGATTTGAGGAGTAAGGTCATTGGCCGCCAGCATACAAATTGAATTGCTTCAACATTTCTCAAAAGCTGTTATCAACAAATGTCTGCTTATTTTTTAAACAAACTCATTTTAAACTCACTGATTTCAGATCGTGTTGATATAAGCACCTCAGTTTTTGAGCTGACTATTTTTCCCGTTTTCTGGGTTGGTTTTCCCTTTTTCTCTTTAGGGTCGATAAATCCCGAAACACGGGAAAATCCCTCAATCTAGCATCCTTGTCCACAAGAAGTTTATAGGTATTCACTGAGCATTATTATCAAACAGTAGCTGGCTGGTGTTATCAGACTTACATAAATCAGACGGGTGTTTCAAAGATCATATTCCTATAGTAAATTGTTGTTACGTTGGCCGGCCGGCCGGCTTTGGTATACATGTGTAAAATTGTATAATTGTACCATAATGCAAGTAAATATTTAAATTCGATTCTAATAAAAATTAACTATCTGGAAGCTTATCAGCTTATCACTAAAGCATGAAACTTTGTTTAGAAATTCCATGCACTGCGTATTTATTCAAACTGATAACGATTCATTTAAAAAAAGAAACATATTTATTTTTAGATCTATTTTTTTAATTGGTTTAGATTCGAAGAAGAGAATGGTTGTGAAAAGTAAATTTCCTGTGAAAAATAAATTTTGCAATTAAGAATAAGATATTTAAATAAAAAGGGTATTCATGCAACGTCGTAGGTTTACAAATTATGCAAAATGATAAGTTTACACAAAAGTTTGATTAAACTATCTTTTTTTTTTATACAAATGATTAAATGCTAGGTAATTCAATCAGTGTTAGAGTCACAAAGACGTTTGGATAAGTTTGGTTAATTTTCCGCAGCAAAATCCTTAGATTAAAAGTTTAACCAAGTTGAGTAAATCATTTCCCGATACAAAATTTGACAGTTCATTAACCAAAATATAAACTTAACTATTTTGTAAACTTATAAAGGGTCTTACGAAGATGCGTGAATACCCTTAATATGCGAGACCAAAGACGTTTATCGTTAAAGTATTTTTGTAATTTTACAAGGACACTTGCAAATGTTGGTCATTCAACAATAGGTGGCGTTTCTAAATTTTTAACATTCAACTAGTAACTGCGATACTTCTGATAAATGAAAACAAAAAGCCTATTAGGTGTATTTAATGAACCCGTGTCGAAGAGAAAAGAATAGACATTTGTGTACAATCAAACGTAAAATATACCGGTAAAAGTTAGATAGTGCTGATATATTTATATATACTCTATGACTGCTCTGAAACCGGAAGTAAAAAGGGACTATCTTAAGGGGAATTAAAATTATATGAATTTTTCAATGTACTTTTTTTTACTTACTTTACGTTTTGGACTAACACGACTACAAATGGATCGATTTTATTTTGCAGCAATTTTCTACACTATTGGTGCCAAAATACATAATTGGTAGAAAGTCTTAATAGCTCTTGATTTTTTTTAATTATCAAAAAAATTAAATTTGTTTTAATTCAAAAAATTGAAGAAACAAATAAAAAATTTCAACCATCTATAGTATAAAAAATTTGTATGGAAACCCCGTTACAGTTTTTAAAAAATTTTTTCTTTAATTACGTTTTCTCCTATACCGCAATAGGGTTCTGGTCCCGTGTGAGGTAACTCTGCTCCTTTTCTTGGTAGGGAGTCTGCCTCTGCCTCTTCATTTCTTGGTATACCAACATGGCCCGGCACCCGTTGAGTGTAACATTTTTTTTCAACCCAAGTTCATTTAGCCAGTAGACGTACTCCCATATTAGTTTAGAGCCGATGGTATAAGAGTTAAGTGCGTTAAGTGCGGCCTGGATGTCCGACATGTACATGATGGCGATATTTTGGTTTCTGTAGTTTCTTCCGAGGTTACGTTCTGCACATTTCCCTACGGCATTTACTTCTGCCTGGAAGAGGCTTGTGGACTGTCCCATCGGTATGGAGAGTTTGGCTCTAGGCCCAATAACTCCAGCACCAGTCCCCTCAGACCTTCTTCATCCATGAATGTACCATTTGTTTATATTTCGGCTACCCAATATATTTCGCTACTTAATTTCGTTTAACATTTTTGATCGAAATTATAATTTTTTAATAATGCCATCTCTTGGAATGTTCAGGAGGTTGTGTCTTAATCAAAGTCCCTGTCTGTGAGACTAATGGTTTTATCAGATCCAGTTACCTCTTTTGCAAATCTTAAGATAACCCTTAGCAGCACTCTCTACGGCTACGTGATGTGGGGTCAGGTGAAGAATTACTTCCATTGCTCCGGTAATGCATAAGCATATGTAAGCTTTTGTACTCTTTCTAGTGATTTGCTAGTTGTTTTTAGTTTGGTTCTTTTGTGCCATGAGTCTTACCATCATGGTTTGCAATGTGTGTCAACCTGAGAATGTTTGGTTTGCAGGCCCATGATTTGACTGCGAGTCTTTTGCATATCATAAGGGCCTTTGTGGCTTTCCCGACTGTCAATTCGACATGTTTGCTCCAGAGGGGCTTACTATCTGGTAGATATTTAACCTCTCTCTGAGTTTCGATTACTTTGCCAGCCAACCAGATAGGTTTCATGTGTGGCAGAAGTCACTTTTTGGTAAATGGTACTATCGTTGTCTTATAGTTAATATTTAATCCCAGTGATAGACACCAGTTTCTTGTATTGTAATATTCAGTTCTCTCTGTTTTTTTTCGCAAAGAGTTTATACAAATTTTCCCAATAGAAGACGATATCATCAGCAACGTACATATTTTATTTTTTTGAAAGTCCTTTCTGCACGTATTGAAACTACTATCTATGAAATAAAACATATCTGAAGTCGATATCATCGGCTTTCTGTCAAAACCTGGTAAGTCGGTTTTGAAAAATTGATTAGAAGACACACAAAATGGGTTTAGAAGTTAATAAAATGGGATTCTTCGGCCATAAAAGGTTTTGAAACTGGTTGCAAAAGGAACCATGATACAGTTACGAGACATTGATATATTCATTCAGTGATTTGTTTTGATCTTAAATACGTTAAAATGGCATTTTAAGACTTATGAGGTTTTAACAGAAATCCGACGATATCTTCATTCGTTCTTGAGATGTGGTAAACGAAAGATAGCGAATGAACGTATGAATGTACGGGCGTACATACAAACACTAACTTCTAGGAGGCTCGAAACGTGAAGATATGTCAAAATTTCCGATTCAACAAATGGAATTACAATAACTTCTAATTGGGTACCTAGTTAATACATTAAATAACTGTTTCCTTATGTGTATTCTCATGCTTTTTATTAAGCGGTTCTTGAATCATCGTATTATTTTATCAAATTTTGCTTGCCTTTTCCCCAACAAAATGATTTGTCATGCACATAACAATTTGAACTACTTATACTCTTTAATTTTGCATGATGACTCTCTTTACATCTGGACAAACAAAGTTGAACTTTGGCGTCGACGCATTTGCATTTGCCAGGTACAACATCAAAAATACATTCGAAGCACTCGATATTTGCAAAAAAGACGCGTTTCCAAATTCCCATCAAATAAGTCGTGTACTATCAATTTTGTCTGTGACAAAAGCAAGGGACGAAAACGGGCCTTTTCAATAAACTATCAAGATCAACAATATCTGGTAGGAAGGATGAATGGTTTAGCATCATTTAATACACAAACCTACATACATAATGTAGGTACAGTGAGAAAAATAGTTGATGAAAAGCGAGCGAGAAAATTAAACAACTATATGTTTCAATGTTTAAGAACAGAATAAAAAACATACATTTATTTTCAGAGTGAAATACAAGTAAGTGAGGATCTGATAAATAAAACAGAACAGAGTGATCATAAACTAAGTGATATTCATTCTTTTGAAAAACAACACTTTCCCTGAATGAATAATAACAAAATTTATTATATTTTAATTGGATAAACCTAATCGTTTGGCATCTGCTGTATGCTTGATAGATGGCAAAGCTTTTGTTAAAATGTCGGCTAACATTTCGTTGGTTGGAATATATATTAAGTTAATAGTTCCATCTTGTATCTTTTCACGAACGAATTTTGTTTTTGTTTCTACATGCTTAGTTCTGGCAGAATAGGAGTTGTTCTTCGCAAGTTGAATCGCGCTTTTATTGTCACAGAAAAGATTCATTTCCTTAGAGCAATCTGGAAACAATTCAGTCTCTAAACGTTTGAGCCAAATTGATTCTTGTATAGCAGCAACCATAGCCATGAACTCCGATTCAGTCGTTGAAAGCGCAACAGTTGGCTGGCGTTTTGATGACCAAGTAATTGCAGCACCTTGCATCTTAAAAACGTAGCCTGTTGTTGACTTGCGCTGGTCGACATCACTTGCCCAATCAGCATCGCAGAATCCTTGAATCTGGGTCGGTTCCTTATAGTAAATAAGTTTCTTGTTGATTGTACCCTTCAAATATCTGAATATTCGCTTTATGGCTGTCCAATGAGCTTTCCCTGGGTTGCTGCTGTACCGGCTTAACAAATTTACAGCATAGCTAATATCTGGCCTAGTAGTTTGGGCAGCAAACAGTAAGGATCCAACAGCTTCCATGTATGGCACTTTGGACATCAATTGCTTCTCTTCTTCTGTAGTTGGAGACATTTTCAGGGAAATCTTCTGATTTAAGTCCAGTGGCATAGATACTGGATTACAATCCATCATTCCAAATCGACTTAGAATTTCCGATATATATTGCGATTGATCAATTGCAATCGTGCCAGCTGATCTGTTTCGAGTGATGCGAATTCCTAAAACTGACGATGCATCACCTAAGTCTTTCATTTCAAAGTTCTTCATTAAGCTTTCTTTTATGAACATTTCTTGACTTTCATCGTTGGAGAAAATTAAAACGTCATCAACGTAAACAGCTACGAAGGTCATGTTGCTTTTGGTAACTTTATAATAAATGCATTGATCAGCATCGGAACGCTTAAGACCAGCCACCAGTAAAACATCGTTGAGCTTCTCGTTCCATACTCTGCTCGACTGCTTTAAGCCATATAAAGATTTATTCAGCTTACATACCTTATGGGATCCATCACTGAAGTTTTCAGGCTGTACCATGAAGATATTTTCTTTTATTTCTCCATTCAGAAACGCAGTTACGGCATCCATCTGACGAATGTTAAGGTCAAATTTGGCCGCAATCGCAATTAAAAAACGAATCGACGAGTATCTGGCTACAGGTGAAAAAGTTTCTTGGTAGTCTAAGCCTTGTTTTTGGGAACAACCTTTTACCACCAATCGAGCCTTATACCTTAAAATTTCGCCATTCACATCTCGCTTTGTTTTGTAAACCCACTTGCATTTGATAGGATGTTTGCCTTTGGGAAGATCTACCAAATCCCATGTATGATTCAAATCGAGGGATCCAAATTCAGCCTCCATTGCTTTTTGCCACATGGGTGCATCAGGTCGTGACATGGCATCTTCAATAGTTTCCGGGTCGTTATTTTCAAACTGAACACTAAAACTTGCCTGATATTTTGGATTTGGCTTCGCAACCCGTTTGGATTTACGAACAGCAACACCCTCTTGCCTGATAACATCTGTTGTGGTATCAACATTATCATCCCTGACCTCATTTTGCTCTTGAAAGTCTATGGAATTGTTGTCGCCTTCGTCGGTTTCATAAAGACTGTTGTCATTGTCTTCGGTTTGAGGCTCAGGTAATGAGACCGCATTCAAATCTTGAGACCCAAATTCAGATTCTTGATTATCTATTCCCCCCGGATTGATATTTGGTTCAATTGGCTCTTCAAAAAATTAAACAAAAGGGCTAGTAAAAAGTTGTTTATCAACAATTACCTTGTCACTTCGGGAATTCTCAAAGAAAACAACATCGCGACTGACAATAATTTTTTGCGTTTTCATATTGTATAGTCGGTAGGCCTTTGATTCAGTACTGTATCCAAACAAAATACATTCAGTAGACTTTGGATCGAGCTTCTTACGTTTCTCACATGGGATATGCACCATCGCCTTGCAACCAAACACTCGCAACATTTTCAAATCTGGTTTCACATTCGACCATAATTCTTCAGGTGTTTTTGAACTTTCGCCTCTACAAGGAATCCGATTCAAAATATATGCTGCCGTTGATGCTGCTTCAGCCCAAAAACGTTTTTCAAGATTGGCATCAAACAACATACAACGTACTCGTTCAATTATGTTTCGATTGATCCTTTCGGCAACACCATTCTGTTGCGGGGTGTATGGAGCAGATTTTTGGTGTTGAATGCCACATCCAGATAAATATCGTTGGAACTTCGAATTACAGTATTCCGTTCCGTTATCAGTTCGAAAAACTTTGATTTTCTTTCCACATTGGTTTTCAACAAGAACCTTGAATGTTAAAAACGCCTCGAAAACTTCAGACTTTTGCTTCAGTGGATAAAGATATAATTTTCGACTAAAGTCATCGATGAATGTTACAAAGAATCTATATCCTGAACATGACTTTACCGGTATCGGTCCACAAACATCGGAATGAACCAAGTCCAAAACAGCTTTCGCACGGGTACCAGTTGACTTGAAGGGTTCTCTTGTTTGCTTCCCCTTAATGCATATAACACATTTTTCATTCATTCTTCCACCGAAAGATACACCGCGTACTGCCGTCTTCAATTTAATCAAATTGTCTTCGCAGATGTGTGCCATTCGACGATGCCAAAGATTCGTTTCATTCTGTGCATTCATAGCGATAGAATAATTCGTAACAGATGGTTTAGGCATAATGCAATTTAAACGGTACATGTTATTAATCAGAGATGCTGATGCTATAACCTCCTTATGTTCGTTCAAAATTTTGCAGCATTCCCTTTCAAAACGTACTGTTTTACCAATTTTGACTAATTGGCTTACGGAAATCAAATTTGCGCATAAATTTGGAACATATTGCACATCGTAAACTGTAGCATTTGTTTTCTTCCTACCATCCACAAGATTCAAACTAACATCACCTATGCATTCGACCGCCAACTTTTCATTATTGGCAACAAAAACCTCCTTGTGCGTTGGTGATCTAAGATTCTTCAGGAATGACTTGCACATTGTCATATGTGCCGATGCTCCAGAATCTACATACCAAGCACCTTCTGGGACTTCACTTTTGGCTAAAAAAGATGAAAACATAGCAATGTCATTTGATTTATTGCAGACTTTCTTTTTGTTTGGACATTGTCGTGCGAAGTGACCAATTTCTCCACAGTTATGACATCTGAACTTTGGTTGCGGCTTATGTTTTTGAGGTTTAAACTTCGGTTTTACAAACATAGCACTTTCAGTCGATTTTGTATTATATTTGACTTGTTGCAGTAGTAGAGTCTTCACGGCATCACTTGTTAAAACCTTTGATGAATTTTCAACAGCCATAACTAGGGCTTTGAAATCTTCAGGCAACCCTGCCAACATCAGTGACGCAACTATTTCGTCGTCTATCTTGAGACCAGATTTTCTAACCTTGATTGACGTCATTACCATCTTGTTAACGTAGTCCTCCATGGATTCACACTCGGTCAGCTTTAACTGCACAAGTTGTTTCAGCAAATCCACCTTCCTACAAAGACCAGTATCTTCAAACGCATTCGTAAGGCTATCCCAAGCACTTTTAGCCGAGGTTGAATCTGCTACATATGAATAATTCTGCGTTTCAAGCAACAGAATCAGTTCAGACTTCGCCTTTAGATCAGTGATTAGTTGTGCTGCCGTAGCTGTTGCTTCTAGTTCATTCTCGAAGCAACCCCATAATCCTCTGATCACCATATATGATTTAGCTGCAATTTTCCAAACATCAAAATTTTCTCGTCCCTTCAGCTTTTCCACAGATATAGCATTTGAAGCCATTTCGTAATAATTATTATTAAATTCGCTAATTAAATACAAATCGTGGTGGGATCTGGGCCCATAACCTGATGAAAAGCGAGCGAGAAAATTAAACAACTATATGTTTCAATGTTTAAGAACAGAATAAAAAACATACATTTATTTTCAGAGTGAAATACAAGTAAGTGAGGATCTGATAAATAAAACAGAACAGAGTGATCATAAACTAAGTGATATTCATTCTTTTGAAAAACAACAATAGTGAACATATTTCATATATAAATTAAACTCAAACACATATGATTTAGTATGGAAGCGGTTTCTATTTAATCTTACATGATCGGTCGGTTTTTATTTTTCAATTAACAAAAAAAAAAATCGGTATCCTTATCGTTAATTTTTTGGTTTTATATAAATCAAATATGCTTGCTATATACTGAGCTATTTTGCAATACATTTGTGTTATGTTGAAAATGAAAAACTAGGTAAATACCTTCTTAATTTTTGTTGTACTATTGTACTCGTATGATGCGTAGGTATACGTTTTTTTATAGAGGGTGTCCCGTAAATAATAGATAATCTTGCAATTGGTTATAGCAGGCCTTATGACTTTTCCTGACAAAAATATTTTCCCAGTGGTTCCTGTATGTTATGATGTTTTTTTTCAAAAATTGTTAACAAGTACTAATTTCCTCAATTACGTGAAAACAACGACCATGGATGAGCAATTTTTAATGTTTTTAGTTTTTAAATTTTCTAAAATAACTGATTTAATATATGTTTATGCAGGTGATAAAATTTCATAGTAGTTATTGCATTTTTTTTTATTATAATTTTTTCTAAAATATTTTTTCATTACAATTATTTATTTTCAAAAAAGTTTGACCATCTCTTAAAAGTAATAATTGTATGAGGACATAAATAGCCAATTACTTATATTTAAAAGCTGTTTACCTAATGTACTTTCCAAAATGGTACTATTACATTTGCTTGTGTTTAAAAAACTAAACAACAAAATATGACATTTATGTAATAAAGAAGCTTTTAACATTTTCACAAAAACTATTAAAATGTTACAATAACCTTCCAGTGTGGGTAGGACAAATGTTTTCTCTTTTGATATTTAAAGGGGTTCATTGCAAGTATAAAACTCGATTCTACGTGTAGAAAAGGAGTGGAGAAAATGTAAAAAACGTCAGATAATGGTTTTTTTTTTAAATATGTTCAAGGATTGCTGAGAGCAATAATCTTCTTAGTCAAAATTCAGTTTTTCCAATATTTATTTTTTTTCCTCTTTAGGCGTTTTTTTTTTAAATTCAAAATAAATGCTCTGAACAGAGTCCGAGTATATCGAGTACGTTCTGAACGTCCCCTGAAACAAGAGAAGAGTGTTCTGAGCGCTCTGAATTATTTTTGAAACACCTCTGTACACTAGCTGTCAAAATGGCTGTGTTTAGCATTTAACTCTGTCTGCTCAGTTATTTTGTTCTGAGCTCATAGAGCGCACTCTGAACAAACTCAAAACATGCTTAGAACGAAAAAAGAAACACTGGTTGTTAGCTCTGAATGCTCTGAGCTTAAAAAAATGTTCATTTTAATAAGGAATTTAAGAAATTTCATACTGAATTTTTTTGTCCTCCTAAGAGGACAACGCGTCCGATCAAGGGAGTGCTCGCTGAAAGGAACATAAAATGTATGAAATTACGAGAATTTGTCGCCGCTTGAGAGATCTGTCCGCTTAAGGGATCTGTCCGTTATGGGAGGTTTCACTGTTCCGTAAAACATTGTTTCAAAATACAGCGTATCTGCAATATGCTGATTATTGCCATATATGTAAAACTTTAAATATGGGCGTGTACAAGAAAACTGCAGTCTGTATGCATCTATGTCATCTTAAGCAGATCTCCTCTATCTTACGAAGTCCATAACAATTTTTCTTTCTCAAAATAATCTTATATTTGCAGACTTTTTAAGGATTAATATACATGTGTACGTACCTACAACTTTCCTAAATACAACATTTTAAAAGTTTTCAATTTAATATAAAATACAATCTTGAAGCACTTTATTTCTTTCACTTCATCTATCTAGAAGGCAAATTAGACACGTTTTACATTAATTTTTTCACTCCATTTTCAGAGTAAACGATTAATCTTTTTGAAAAACACTTCCATATTTCATATTTCCTATCGCATCATGTCGACGCTCTTTTTCTTGTGCCCATCACTTCATCCACCAACCCAAATTAAAATCACGCAAAGTCCATTCACGTTCTAATATCCCTGAATTTATGGGGATGTTTTACCATCCGCCCAATCAGCCTGAAAAAAAGTTTTATATAGATTCCTGCATGGCCACAAGTTGGACCTCAAATGCCGCGTCGCACCCTCTGAGAACCATCTTAACCAGCACTCTCTGAAATGCAGATTACTTCGATAATTTTGATATGAACACAAAACTTATTGGACGATTTATGAAGCCATTCAAAAAGGATTCAACCAAACTCTCCATCCCTCAAACACAAAAGAATAACAATAAAATAAAACAGCAAGACAAGAAAAAAAAAGCCACGGACAAAAAGTGAATACATAAAACGAGCAACAGTATAGAAGATGAACGCTGGAAGAATGCTAAAAGAATACCTTGGGAGCTTGTATCCGGTGCGAATACTAATCGCATCGCAAACACCAACACCACCGTCATCACCATCATGAACCCATGTGGATGTGGACTCTTCCAATTTTCACAACACCACTCCAGCTTCAGCTTTTCCTCCACGCTATAGGTAATCCCCTGTCCATAATAATAATAATAATATGAGTAGAAGTGGACAAAACTACCACCAGCCAGCCAAGCCAAGAGTATACAGCACCAGGATTGAGCAATGTGGCGTGCATACAAATTAACTCTAGCTTGGTTGTTTGTGCAGACGTGACCAACATTTTGAAGGACATCCGTACACATTTCGATTGGATTCGTGACTGGAATTGGCCAAAAAGTTACGAAGAAACACACAAAACGAATTTCTTTCACTTGATAATGTGTGTCCTGTCCTGAGCCAGAATGGGGGTAACACACGGAGAGTGGGCTGCATTAGAAACATGAGGCTCATATGTATCACTTTAAGCTCTTTTTTATTGGTAGATCTCTGAGTGAACTCGTCATTTGGATATATGTGCGAGGGCAATAAAAAGGACATCATCTTTCGCGAGAAGACGTCAAAGGATGTTCGTTTCTCTGTTTCTCTGTAAGAATAAACTCATTCGAATTCCTAACGCAGCGGGACCTTTTATTTTTCTTCTTTTGCTTCTTGGATATCAAGATTGGAAGGATCGAAATGAGGGCTTCTATTTTTAACGATTTAATATGCATAGCGAGTGGTTTAGTCAATTCGTTATGAGAGCTTAAAATGTTTGTCCAATATTTGAAAAGTATTTGGAATAAGTTATAAGCTTCCGTTGGTTGGGCTTCGTTTTCATATGGAAATGGAGGTTGAAATGAAAATGGCTGCCTTGGATAGATACATTAAGTTGATCTAACAAACTTTCAAAAAGTCCACTACTTACATTACACATACAAATCATGTACAAAAATTATGTTCAGTATTCATGTTTGAATTAGATTTTCTTAAACTATTTCCAGGAATAAGGAGCATTTTCCAGCACTGATTGAAGCATATTCAATCCATTTTTGAACTTTTCCTGTATGAAAACTGCCAGTATAATGACTAAAGGAATGAATTTGTCCATTTTTTTCTGTTGTTTTGGTCATTTTGTACTGAGTACTGTTATGTCTGCCCGATTTTTCCAGAATAAGATTTTTCCTAATAGCTTACATTAAACAATATTTCTGGTTTGATTTTGGTCCCTGTCCACTTACATACTTTATTGCTGTTGGTATCCTTTTCATTTTGCATTATGCAGCGTTGCCGCATTGCATTGGATCTATTAATTAAATTTAGAAACATAAGTTCATTCAACAAAATTAAACTCATACAAATAATTTTTTAATTTTGCCTTTGAAATTAATGCCATTGTCCTCCTGAATCCCATCCATTTAGTGCCTTGCATATGATCTCTGAATAGCAACTACAAATTGAAAATGGTCGTGAATTTTGACACTTTTTTCACATGAGCAACTTTTTTGGTCGCCGACAGAATAAAAAATAAAAATAAATTAAAAAATAAACTAGTGAAATGGGTGATTAAAGTGCCAAGTTGTACAAACGTGGTTTAAAATTTGATTCGTGGTTCAGCATTTTAACGCATTGATTTCGGACCTAGTGAAGTTTAACGATTGTTTAATAAGGTTTAAGTAGGTAATAATAGCCAACTACAAGCTTGATCCATCGTATCGTTTAACCTCAGCTAACTCGCCGAAGTCGGTAAATTAAAATTGTTAAACCACGGATTGAAATTTGAGCCACGATCGTACAATTGTGGCTAAAAGGTTAAATTCGAGGAAGTTTTTCATTCTCTGTTCTGTGGAATGCGTCATGTTGTGGATAACGAATAAGCGTTTGACAATTTTCAGAAAACAGCTTGTTGGTCACGGAGAAAATATAAAATGTAAAATTTTATATATAAAACTAATTGTAAACGATACTATCTATTCAAAATTATTCACATTCGCAGGTCATAGGTAATGAATTTATTAGGCTGAACTTATGAAATGTAGACCTGTCGGGTAATGTGGACCACCGCTTTTTCTCACTTCTTTTAAATGTCAAAATAAAGTAGGAAAGAATTTCATACAACTGGCACATTTGAGTGCTAAAAATGGAATTCATATTTTCAAAAAGTATTTATAATAGAAACTTTAAAGAAGCATATTATAGAATAGAATCATAGCTTTAAAAAAAGTTAAAGCGTGGCATTGTAAAGGCCTAACTACATTCATTTCACTTTTGTACAAAAGTGAAAAATACAAATACATGATAGCAAACACGCATGCATTCAAACACGGAAAAAGCTTGTTTGGCAACTATTATCGATATGAGTGACATCTAAAGTTAGAGTTAGAAAAGTTAGAGACGCTCTAACTTTTACTTTTGTTAAACTTGAGAAAAAAGGTAGAATTGAGTAGTTTATTGAAAAGGGGCACATTTTTTTTACTTTTGTACAAAAGTGAACGGAATGTGGTTAGGCCTTAAGTGTTTTTTTCAAATATTTTTGTTTCTGTCTGAGCCTAATTTTTATCCCGCCTGAACGGGGAAATAGACCCCTCCCTCCTTCGATAAGATTTTTGTTTGGTCTGAATCTAATGTATACCTTCAGATTTTTGTTGACGTTTTATAAGAATTACCCTTACCCCATAATTAGTACTTTTAAGTGAAAGTAGGATGGCCAGGGGGGTGAAATAAAAATCTGAAAAAAATTAGGAAATTTGTTTTCTATGTAGAGCCATTTGATGCCTATCTATCTCGGAATTTCAAAAAAACCCAATATAAGGACCACCCTAATGCACATATATATATTTACGTATAATGTTTTGGGACAACAGTCGCAAATCGTCTGAACACGTGGTTTGCGGGGAGCACTGTCAAACGTAAATTTTAAGCGGTATATTTTCGATTTTGTTCATGACGTCAGAGCTCGCAAAGATTTGCCGTAAGCTCCCTGAAATAACTCCCCAAATCTGTCTAGAAATAGGAGCTTCTCACTCTTCAAAATTGGGAATTTATTTCATGGCTTTTTGGGGACCTTTTTCATTCTTAAATTGGGAGGTAGTTTCATGATGAAATTAGTCCCCAAAATATGCAATGAAAGAAGTCCTCAAAAATATTCTGTTAAATGTACGAGTACTATGATTTATGCGTCATCAATACAATAAACATTAGGCGCGTCTCACCAACTAAAATCTCACTGAGCGCTCAATGTCAGATTGACGGAGGCGGAATGCTTTGCTGGGACAAGATTCTCCGTTGAATTGTATAAACACGTGTTATAATTCTCGAATTGAAATTCGGGAAACGAAATTTCAACTTTGCTTAAAATATTTAAGCACAAAACTTTATGAAATTAATGAAAAATTATAGCAAATACAATTTATTTTCCTTTTTATCAACATTCCACCTTTTTTTTTTGTATTTTTTATCGATTTTAGAATTTATACAACAGCAAAAAATTGCAATTTGGCTGTCAAATGAACAGCTGTTTTAGCAGAGAAAAAGCATTGAAAAATGAATCCAAAAAAATTTCGTCTCAGTAATCTCCTCAAAAAATCTCAGTGCTCACGTGAGATTTTTTGTCCCACTTAAAAAATCTCTGACCGCTCAGAGATTTTATTTGGTGAGACGCGCCTATTAGAAAATGAAACTCAAAGCAAATTCGTGGGGGGTGTCTGCGATGTGCCAAGTGAAATTAAATGATACTGCGCGGAGTTGGGAGGAGGGCAGCACGGAGTGGTGCGGGTGGAACGCATGAGCATGCATAAGTATTCTTTATAAAGAATTAAAGATATAGTTGCGTTCAAAAATTTTAACTTGGAATTTTCCCCAAGTGGAAATTCATTTTTCCTTGGGGTAGGTATGCGAATCATTAGTAGCTCGAAAAACAAGATTTTCGAAAATTGACCCTATTTGAAGACACAATATCTTTTAATTAGGGCTTCGTATCAAAAAATGTTCATAAGTATTCTTATACGGACTATTATTTATAAATAAATTTTTTTCAAAAACTTCACCATTAAGAGAAAAACGCAAAAGACCGTTATTTTTGACTTTTGTCCATTTTACATAAAAATAATATCTTTGTAATGACCGCTAAATAAAAAAAATAATATTTTCTTGTAAAGGTTGAATAAACTACAAACTGTGTTGGAATAAATTTTCTAACATTAAAGGCTCTCCCAAATTAACGAGAATGCGTTGGTTTGGGAGAGCCTTTATCGGCTAAGAGTGGCAAGCGACAAATTTTTATTTTCGATACTTCACCTTTTTGAAGTAACAATATTTTTCTATCGTATGGAAAAAAGTATGTTAATATATTTAGTAGATTACAATGCAATCTATAAACTAAGCATATTTTATTTTATGACAACTATTTGTTGATTATTTTGACCAAATTGAATATAGTAATAGTTGATGGATTAGGTCTTAATTTATTATTTATACTTAAATTATTATTAAAATTTCAAAAGTAATTTTAATATAATTATTTTGCATAAATAATGATTTTGGTTTATTTAATGTAAGTCATTAAACTTTACGTTTAGTTTATATATCTAATTATTTTTGTGCATATGTATGTTTTCTAACAAATTGTTGTTCTATAATGTTAAAATAAAGATCCCCTGAAGAGGACAGCAATCCCTGTCGAAACGTTGGGAATAAATCAATGTAACTTTGTTTCATTGCTACTACCAGTGACCAAAAAAGCCGAAGGATAAATTAAGACCTAATCCATCAACTTTTATTACTTTATGACAACTTCATAATTACAAATTTCATTATATGGCCGTTAAGCTCTAAACCATGGGGTTCGGAAGATTTTCTTTCTTTTTTTTTGTATAAATACCCCCTTAAGGCTATTTAAAATTCTGCGCCTCGGTTTTCCCTCGAAAGAATTGTTTTTAGTTATTTTTTTTCTCTCCAACCATACAGTTGCCAGTATATGAGTTTGTATCGGCAATTGGGCTTCCCTCCGAATATATCCTTCAAATTGCAATTTTCGATTTATGTCAATTTGCGCTATTTATTGATAAGGAAAGTTTGTATTGTTTTACAATTAATATTCTTACATTTATCTTGGTGGCTGTTAGTAGCCATTAAAAAGTTTCGTTTGCTTCAACAGTAGGGAAACTAGGCTTAGGTAAGAATGAAAAGGAAAATATTCTATACTTTGCTATTAACAAGAGTTCATGTCAACCTCCTATGCCCGTTCTTTCTTGTAAAGAAATAGACTCCGTTCAAGAGCTTGAAAAAGCGGCAAAATGTTGCACTAATATTTTTGTACACCACTGTCCTCATAGTATTCATGCATGCACTTTATAAAGCATGCAGCACGTAAAAGACTTGATTTTAGTCACGCTGAAGCACGTTTTTTTCTTCGTTTTTATTCTAGGTAGGTATATTTAGTAATTACTGGAGTTGATTGAGGTATATAGTATACCAACTCCACCATAGTATTCAAAATTCCTAGCGCGAACTACCTAGTATGACAAAAAAAAGCAAAAGGCACGACGTCACGTAAAAGTCCAATTTTGCATTCGCCCCACATGATGATTTTGTACGAATGACATGTTGTGTGGATTGTGAATCTCCTGTGTACCTACCTACCCTGTGATGTGAGTTGCGTACAAGTTGTCAAACTCGCTTTTGGTCACTGTTGCCGCTGTTGCAACCTTCCCACTACACCACCACCTATTTGTATGCCAAAAAAACTATTTGTTTTCGTTTAATGTTCACAGAACATCGTTACTTTGAACGTGCCTAAGTTTTAAAGAATTCATTGTTGCCAAATTTCAAACCCGTAATTTGCACAGCTATATAGGTAAAGTCAGACCTTTGATTTGTTAAAAATTCAGGCTAGTGCGTACCAATAATGAATATTTTTTTTTGTCTTTAATAATTTTCAATTCCAGTGTCTCGCGAGAGCAGTAAATTTGTTTTTATTTTTATTGTAGGACGTCCTTCAAGGCTTCCGACATTTTTAAAAGTTTATTGACTCACGTTTTTTATTTTAACGCAATTGCGACGGCTAGCAGGAATATAAATTTATAAAAAACAAAGAACAATTGAAGCATCCGGTGCAAAAAACAGATAACTCCATAGTTTTGAGTGTTGAGCAAAAAGTAGTTTCAGTAATTTTCAGTTTTCTTAAAAACTAGACGACATAAAATCATCTAGTTTTCATGATTCGCTACGAATCACTCCGCATTCCCGTTGGTTTGGGAGAACGGCTCTGCGCACTCGCGTTGGTTTGGGTCAGCCTTTATGCTGAAAATAAACAAAACATCAATATTTTTGCCTACACTAAAAGCCCATTTAGGGTGGTTTGTACAAATTTAACTTGAACCATGGATTACCTGAACTCGAGTTTTGCATGTGTTGTACAACTGCGAGTCAAGAGCGAGTTAGCTGAACTCGAGATAGAAGTCTATTTACTTGAAATTGGAGTATATAGGTGACTTATGTTCCTTTCAGCTGTCAGTTTATTACTATATTTAAAAAATGATTATAATATGTTTCACATGATTTAAGGCTCTCCCAAACCAACGCGAATGCGGAGCGACGACGAATTTTTGTTGTTGTTTAGCGTTGTGTATTTGTCATATTTTGTACTATTGTGAATGATTCGCTGCGAATCGCTCCGCATTCGCGGCAATGGCGAATTAGTAATGCCGGATTTACACAAGTGACAAATTGTCATAAATTCTTCCATTTTCACGCCATTAATGACATAATCGTGTAAATGAATTGAAAATGTGGCATAATATTCATCATAAATGAATGACGAACTAATTGGCATTAAAATGAAGCCATGTAAATGCACAGTGATACTATTTTGCAAATAATGAAAATGCAGAATAAGGAATGAACCTACTCATTCTTAGCCATTATGATAACAGAGCATCAAAACGCCATTATTTTGCGTTCGGGTAAATTCATGTCATTAATGATTTGATTTTACCATTATTTTGCCATTTTGATGACGTGAATGAATGGAAATTTGTCAAATTTGTCACTTGTGTAAATCCGGCATAGTTTAATTTCTCAAGGATGAAAACTCACATTAAAATTTAATTACCACAAACACAATCACATAAATCTTTGAGTTCCTTAGGACTGGACATATGAACTCCCCAATTATCATTTTATTAATATTTTGTGGAATAAAATGTGAGTTAATTCTAGTTTTAGACCAAATTTTCCAAATCTGCTCCGAAAAAGTACTGCCGAACCCTGTTACTGGCTGCTCTACTGGCTTCCCAACTGGCTACGAAAAAAGCAAGCCAGTTGACGAGCCAGTTGCTCAGGCTTGTATGTGTTAGTAAAAAAATATGAGTGTATTGCGACTGGCTAGCCAGTACTGGCTCGTGTGGCCTCAGGGTTAAAAAGTCAAATATATTTAATAGTGGTATTCATAAAACTGCGCATGAATACCCTTAATATAATTATATACTGAATGAAGAGAGATCCGGCTTGGCGGATTCGTTGGATGCATATGCATCGTACAACACTGGTTCAAAGTGTGTGTTCGGCCACAGCTGCTGAGATCGTTGTCTTCATCATCTGTTTTCGGTTCGTCATCGTCTGCGTTGACACTTTTAATACTGTGGTCAATGGATAGTATTCCATTCAGTAGTAACTGACTTTTTTTTTTAAATAAAACAAAATAAGATTAGCTAGCTAATGTTGTCGGTTTTGTATTATTGTTTGACGCCTATGTCGAGGAGTGAGATGACACTCATATTTTTTTTATTTTGACTTTAGAATTTAGATGTCAAACGCTAAGCAAAACAACGCTCCCATTATATATATACAAGATATATTTTTTTGGGAGAACCTTTACATGTAATAAATTATGTCCAACGAAAAATCCTACATAAATATAAATAAATTATTTATAAATTTTGTCTTACTATAGACAGCCATAAGGCCTTAAGGCTCTCCCAAACCAAAGTGAAAAATTCGTCGATGACAATTTCTTGTTGCTATAAGCACTTTTTAGTTGCCTAATAGCCCATGTAGTATGATATAACTCTGTATTATTCTTAACAAGATACTTTTATCTAAGCGAAGATAAAAATGCACTAAAAACAGGGCTATTATGTATTGAGAATAATTCTCTACGATCTCACGTTGGTGTGGGAGAGCCTTAATCTCGTAAGTATAGTACAAACATTGACCTACTATATATAATAGGTCAATGAGTACAAAGACGTCTTTATCAAATTCACAAACCATCACTGAATAATGATAACATTTTTCAATCCAGATGTCTCTAAAATCAGTTATAAGATAGCTATGTTCAGTAAAAGAAATTCTGGTTCTCGACTTAAGCCCTAACTACATAAGCCTAAAAAGTGAAAAAGTACAAAAGTAAAAATTTTCAAACTCATTTTGGGATAGTGTTTCTCACTGGAAAACTTATAAGAATGATGCAGAAAGCTTTAATTTTGGTTTAGGAAAAAATGTGTATATTCTTTTTCACAAAACAACTGCTCTAGGGGAAAAAAGAATGTTTTAACTTTTGTAATTTTGCAAAGAGTGGCCAGTGTAACTACAGGCCTGACAATACATTGGCAAATACTGGCACTCACAAGCCACGATATACAAGGTATGCTCATTGAAAAAACTTAATTCGCCATTTTGATTTTGCGTGACCTCACAATCATCTGCGAGTTGTTTATTAGTAATTTTTAATTGAATTTTTATAATTTGTCAGCGTTAAGGACTTTCCCAAACCAACGCGAATGCGGAGGGATGATGAATTTTGGTTGTTGTGTAGCGTTGTGTATTTGTCATATTTTGTACTATTGTGAACCCAACTAACAATTTCTCTTCTATATTCCTCCGTAGATGCTTTTCGGTTTCATTCAACCTACGTATATAACCAATGCATAGAACTCCATAGAGTGAAAAAAGCGACATTTTTTAACTCCTTTTGTACCCTTATAGAGTTATTTTTGAGAGTCTTAAAGAAGTTCACATTAAATTAAATAAAAAAAAGTTGGAAGGTCCAGGAATCGAGCCCGTGTCCCTCTGAACCAATTGTCTTTCTCGCTTTTTTTTTTGAAATTCATTATTATTTTCAATTTTCTTAAAACTATCTTGAAGCTAGACAAAAATTCATAAAAACTAGCCTACTTATCAATATCTTAATACTAACTTACTGGCCCCAATCGGACGCTCTAAGTTAAACTATAATAACTTAATGCTAATGCCTTTCGGCCTGCATGTCTTTCTCGCTAACCGCTCCACTAATCTCAGATATACAATTCAAAGTATTAAACTAGAATCACTTTTATCTTGTCTCGTTTGAGACAAGAAGCTTGCATTAATAAGAAAAAACTTTGTTCAAGAAAAATATAAAATAATAGATTGGTATCGCTATAACAAACACATATTTTAATTAAATAAATAGAGGTATAATTGATCAATTATTTAATTAATACCAACCTTAAACATTGACAATAATAATAAATATATGTGCTCGGATGCTAAATTGAATATAAAATACAAAATGGCCGAATAAAGCTTGGCGATGCCATATTCACTAATACAAGCAATATAGAACCAAAGACTAACATAAAGATTGTATAAGAATTTTATGGGATGACTATTGAAGCGATAATATCTTGGTTATTTCATAAGAGTATTATAGAAAGATTAAAGAAACATTGATACATCGCTTCTATTAAGCTGATAAAATTTGCACCAGAAAATACTTAAGGATTAAGATATTTACTTTTTGTGAGAGGGCTAAATGGAGTGCTATAGAAACTTAAAGGCGAAATTTTGTTGTTGTTTAGCGTTGTGTATTTGTCATATATTTTTCTATTGTGAATGATTCGCTGCGAATTTCTCCGCATTCGCGTTGGTTTGGGAGAACCTTGAAGGCTCTCCCAAACCAACGCGAATCGCTTCGCATTCGCAGCGAATCATTCACAATAGTACAAAATATGACAAATACACAATCCTAAACAACAACAAAAAATCGCCGTCGCCGCGAATTCGCGTTGGTTTGGGAGAGCCTTTAAGGTTCTCCCAAACCAACGCGAATGCGGAGAAATTCGCAGCGAATCATTCATAAGGCGCAGTAATGCACAGAAAATCACAGAAATTCAAAGTAAGGGAACAGACCTAAAAAATGAGATCTCGTCAAGTTCACGTCTCTTTTCATCGTCGCATTGTGAATCGGCCTACAGTCTATTGTGAATCAGTTTATATTTGATTATTTGACATTTCACAAATCCACAGTTAAACAGTTTTTGTTTTCAGAAGAAAGCTATTTGTTTATTAAAAATGAATAGTGCAAATTTTAACGTTAAATCTGTTGAAGAGTTATTGAAATGTTCCAAAGATTTCCAAAATAAAATACGACAAGAACTAAGCCTTCAAGCTATAGAGTCTCCCATAATTTCCGACTTCCGGAAACAAGAACAATTGTCACCGGTCTGCGATAACGTGATGCTGAGTTCTTATGGGGATAGAGTTTTTCCAGATCATCATCAGCATGAATTAAGTTTATCGACAAAATTAAATGAAGGTATGAAGACTTCGAGCAAAGCAGCTGAACCAAAAGCAAACTCTAAAAAAATGCAATCAAAATCGAACAGCGGACTAGAGGTCAAGGATTCTTTGTTAAGTCTTAAAAGAATACCTGCATCTGTTGGAACCAAAGTTACAGACAAATCCAGGAAAAAAATAACGTCGCATCTCTCTTCTAAACATACAACAACCTCAAATTTAAATGTGAGCCCTACTAATGCTAGTAAGATTAACTTGGAATCAAACAAACTGGTCGCGACAAGCTCATATCGACTTCCCTTGCAGAGATTCACGGAACCTACCAATAAACATATTGATTTTTTCAAAGAGCACCCTGATTTGGAATTGGACATGACATCCGAACAAACGACATTGTTTCCAAGGCGGTTCCACAAACTTACTGAGTCCCTTTCCCAAAACGTGGAATGTGTAAATGTGGTCAGAGCAGAAGTGAAGCCACCAAAAAAAACCCCTGACGTATTCAAACAAGAAACATGGAATGGCATTCTTATGCAAAACAAAACCAGTAACAAAGCAGCAAACAAGGTTTTATCGTTAAAAAAAAATGAAAAAGTTAATTTGGAGAGAACTCCTAAGATCCTCAATCTTGCACATCGACCACGAATTAAAGAATCAAATGAAAGCTATGATCTTATTTCTTCCATTCCCTCAAAAGGTATTTGTACGCTTCAAAAACATTCCGAGCGATTAGAAAAACGAAATAAATGCCATCGTCAAAGTTTTCCTGTTCTCTACATTAGCCCCGAGTGTCAAGTACAAAAGTTGTCAAGTATTTCTATTCGTGGTGAAAATGAAAGCATTTTAGGAGCGACGACAGTGGAAAATTCTAAAAGAAATGTGAAGTACTTTGTATGTAGACATGATGATGGTGGAAATGGAGAACAAATTATAGACTTCGAAACTATTACGGATGGAGATAAAATAGATGTGAAGCACAATGATGGCAGCAACGAAGCTAATTCAAGAAATAACAAATTTTTTAAAGCACTGGAATTCAGAAATCTGAATGAGGTGAGTAGAAAAACCTATTATTCTGCTTAAACATGACTATTACTAGTATTTTATTTGCTTACCCCCAGTTTCACAGTCTCGTTTAAACCTTGAACTGAGTTCAATTCTTCTGCTGAAGTAAAGTTTAAACCAAAAGTGGAGTTTTAACTCTTACTGTGAAACTATGTGTTAGATAATCTGCAGTTTCTGAGGTTTATATAAAAAGTGTTGTTCAAAAGAAAGAGTTCAAATTCAAAACAAACTAATTCATACTAAATTCCAATAGTTTTCAATAATGGTTTTTGTTTTTCGAAGTCTCGGGGAACCCATTCCTTATATTCACTCATATTAATATTCAAATTACAATACAATGAAACCATTCCTTGTATTATTTTTCGTTTGTTTCCGTTTCTAACGATCCAAAGAAAAATAAATTATTTAAAATTGTAATGTTTTCAATAACTACCATTTTTTTAAATATCAAATCGGTTGTTAAATCCAAAGCTCAAAATTAATGTCATTGCCTTAAGTCAATAAAAGTTCAACTTTCGATTTTTGATATTAAAAAGTTGATGAAATCTAAACTTGGTTAACTTTTGATGTAGTTGTTGACCTGTTGCGTGGCGTGAATAACTTGAAATGGGAAGATGGAGCAAAAAATTAATCACCTGCTCACTTGAGAGCCTTAACTTACTATTTTTACAACAAGATAATGCATTTATAAGTCTTTTTCATAAAGATATTTTAAAATTGTGGTGCCCAACACTGCTCCACCGTGCTTGAATACTCGCTTTAGATCGAACGTCGATAGTTTTTTTTAAATTATTATTAATTAGATTTCTCGATACCTCTGAATCTAAAAATCTCAGATATCATTGAAACTCATCATTGAAAATTTTAATGATTGATTTTGAGACATATAGAGAGCAAAATCATTTATTATTTTGATGAATATATTAAGTTCCAGACTTAATTAATATTTCAAGTAAAAAAAATTTTTCGAATAAGTCCAATCTTCCCCATAAAATGACTTTTAAGATTCCAATGATTTATTGGTAAGGTAGTTCAATCATTCAGAAAAGAAAAAAGTCATTTTATGTGGAAAGTTGGGCCTATTTGAAATTTTTTTTTGACTAAAAATATTAATTTAGTCAAGAGCTTTATTTCTTCATCAAAAAAATAAATGATTTTGGCTTTCTTAATGTCTTGTCTCGAAATCAATCATTAAAATTTTCAATGATGAGTTTCAATGATAGCTATGACTGGCACCTAACAACCTCACAATGCTGATACTGACTTTTTTTGATTCGCTTGCACATATTAAGTTTTGTCGCCGTTTCGCCATTGATCACTTTATAAAAAAGTGACGGAGACGGTCTTTGAGTTCGAGCGGAGAAATCTTGGTCAGGTTTCTACTACTGCTCAGTCAAGCTAAAACGTGAAATAGCCTGTCTGCTTCTAAAAGATTCATCTGATAACGTATCTCTTTCCCGAAACCCAATTTATGTTTGGAAAAGTCCTTGAGTTCGGGACCTCCATAAAGAGCTTCTGAATCGACTAAAAGAAGGTGAGTCCCGACATGAAAATCGTTGGTCTTTTCCAAAAAACGAATAGAGTGTTATCATCTCACGTTTCAGGTTTACGAATGTCTACGAATTTTATTTTAATGAGCTTTGACAGAACTTTGGTCTAATGGGCAATGACTATACTGACTGTGTTAAAAAGTTGGTAGATTTTGAAAAACATTGTGAAATGATTTACAAACAAAATTGCCACAGAAATCGGGTTCTTTCGAAAATTCAATACAAAAATCTTAGTATTGCTATGGCAATTAAAATATATAATTATTAACTAGTATTGGGTAAAGAATCAATGTAAAATTATTACACATTTTACAAAACAACACAAAGAATGTTAAATACATTAAAATGGCTTTCGGTGAAACAAAAAATAATTGTATATGCCTCAATATTTATGTATATCAAAAGTATAAAATAACTTAATCCCAAATTATTTACACAGAAAGCTTGCATTAAGAAGTAAAATACGTCCATATAACTTAAGAAACAATTATTATTTAAACTTACCATTTTTAAGAAACTGTAAAACACAAAATATTTTTTTTTATTTGGGTCTTCATTTACAATAATTTTCCAAATAATGTTCTATTTGTTTTCTATTCAGGATATGTTAGACTTTACAATTATTAATTTGATCATAAAGTATATCTTATTTAATAACCAATAAAATAACTCAGAATTTATTAAAAATTTGGTGGACAAAACTAAAGCCCATTTTTAAATTCATAAAAAAGAACTACAAAACTACGTATTATAATATTTACATAGATCAAGAAAAAAACATATTTTTCATTAATATTATTTCAGGTCCTTACAACTAACAGTGCATCTTCACCATTTACCCATGAATCGTCTTCCTCACATCGATCATTTTCATTATTAAGTTCAAGTTCATCATTAAAAAATGGAAATCTCTTGAAGGATGTTAACGAGGTTCACCCTAGTTTCCGGTGCCCTTCAAGAAGTCTGCTATCAGCAAGGATCACAAATGATTTCGTCAAGAGTGTTTCACATCGACGTGAAGTACAGGTGCAAACAGAGATAGAGCCTAAAAAAACAGTTTCGACAAACACGTCACCATTGTATAATCCAGCACAACACTCTCCACAGCCAGAGGTGTCCACATCGGTTCACACCAATGATACATTAAATAAAATTGCTTGTCTTCATAAAGTTGAAAATTTGGTCAATGACGACATCATCGCCAAGATATTTGAACGAATACGTATCGACCTACCCGATGCTTTAGAAGTATACAAGAACCGCAAAACGTCCACAGCCATTGCCTTCACGAATATTCTGCCCATATCTCCATCTGACGAAGAACCTAGTCAAGAACAAAAGAATCAGAAACCCCCGAATCAAAGGCCACCTTCAATTGATGAATCAAACGTTAAATTGTTGCAAAATGTGATTGAGCCACCATTAAGACATGTTAGAGAAGAAAAAAGGGAAGTCAATGACAGGCGAACCATATCACAAATGACACCGATCGACTGCTACAATAACTTCCCCACATACATCCCAGGAGAACATAAAGATGTTTTGCTACAGCAAAATCCGTTATCTTTAAATAATATTAAATCAAGTGCAGTACCTAATGCAATGTCAGAAGCTGAAAGTATAAGGCAAGAAAAATATCAATATCCTACTGATGCAGAAATTAAATGTGCTGTTAAGATTTTCATTGATTCACTTTCGCTCGATGGCTGTGGGGGTGAGAAAAAAGCAATTATAAACGACATTTCTACTAAAAGGAGATATATGCCACTTCCTAAGTTGGATTTAATAAGCAATAGAAGGCTTAGTAAATATACGAGTTCTGATTCCTCAAACATTTCTAATAGTGTAAATAAAAACAATAAAATTGTTAGAAGCGTAAAGAAAATGAAGAATAAAGTTCTTTGGTGTGATATTTCTGGATCATCTACGTCGACAGTTTTATCTTCAACTGATTTAGAGTCAGAAACTGATATAACAAATGACTTACAGAGTCTCTCATTATATACAAACGATTCAAATAAAATGTCTGATGGCGAGATTAAGAGTGTAGGTGAAATATGATTGCAAAACTTAAGGATATTCTGAGACTTACACGTCATTATGTCAACAAGATTTTTGGGGTAAGTTGATTTTCATATATTCAATCATTATATAAGTAGTTGCGTAGAAATGATTATAATGGGAACAATTACGGATTTTAATTATTGTGGTTTTAAATTAATAGTTAAAAGGTATGAAGCATACAGCCCTATTTCACTAATCAATTCGTTTGAAACATACAATTCGCACAAATTTTTCATGCAATTTCCTTAAAACTTTTGTTTAACCTTTTAAATTTTGAGAGAACAATTGTACAGATATTAAGGGTATTCATTCCACAGCGTAAAGCCGTCGTAAACGTTCAAGAGTTTCAAACTTCGTAATTCTTTTCCTTTGGAACAATGTCTGAAGTTTTTCCGCCTCGGGCCAGAATATATTCATAGATTATCAGAGTTTGTGAAGCGACAGCAAGCACTGTATACCTAACTAACCTTTGAAAAACAGTTGGATGGACCAATGACCTTTTACGTATGCCCTTGTGCTTTGTATTTGTTTTATTCGATTGAATCGCACTGCATCCGGTGAGAATCTGCTTCAATAAAGTTTTTCGGTAATTTTATTTCTTTAGGTCTAGTTCCATTACATAATTTTGTGACAGCAACATTTTTGGAAGCATTATTTAAACGCCAATTTTTAGTACGTTTTTGGGTGCAGGAAGTCAATTTGCAGGAAGAGGATTTAAGAATTCAATTGGATATTTAGTTGCAACATCTTTATTTTGTTTGCGTCTTAAAAGTGCACTATTTTGGTCCACTATATTGATTACACTCAGTCACAAGAGTAAGTATTATGCAGGACACAAAATGATAAAATGAAAAAATTAAATAAGCATATTTTATTGACACCACGATGTTTTACAGTTCAAGCCAGATGCTAAGGATCTAACATCGTATTTGGTTTTGTCAACACTTTAGTACGTTCATCAAGGCCGAGGATGATATTATTCTCCGATTAGGCTTTATTTAACATCCACGGCTCTGATAGATATATATGAATTTTTTCGATTTCCTCATTTAAGGGTATTCCGAACTGAACAAAAACAGTCATTTGCTAACTTTTTTTTAAATATATAAGACCAGTTTTTTTACTTTAATCAGATATTTTGTTTTATATTCTTACTAATTGTTCAGTTGCAGGCGTATTATTGCGTATTATTATAAACATTTTGTAAAAGTACTTGATTTTAACTTCAAAATTTACATGAATTTTCTGCCAAAAAGTGCCTTTTAAGAATTAAAAATTTCAATACAAAATGATACAATTATGATTATATTTATATAAATAATGAAAATCGTATAGACTATAATAACTGTTTTTGGAACTACCCATTGTTGTTTTCATTTAAAATTCAGTTTTTTTCCAGAATACATTTCTTAAAGCTTTGAAATTGCTTTTTTTTTACAAAATACAACAAATTCTGTTTGAATATTCAATAAAATAAAAACATAACGCTTATCATTCGTTTTAAACTTAACAAATTTATGATAGTCATCTAACTGATGAGTCCAACTATCATACCTGGGCGAAACGCAATGGAGTTGAGCTCATTTGAACTTTTAACTTGAATTATAAATTCGGTCACTCCACACAAACAGAAGAATTTTCTTTTTAAATTTTCTTCATACTCAATTATCTTAACAAATTTATTAAGACCATGTAAAATAAACAAAATTGTCTTCAAGGCAACAAACAATAGCAGTAAAAAAAATAGCAGTATTCATAAAAATTGGAAAACGAACAAAAGGTTTAAAAAAAAAAAAACATACGAAAAATTGGTAATATTTGATGGATCTACAAATATTATTACCACATAATAATATTCCTCATTGCTGCTTCACATCGTCACTTCATGCAATGCAAAAAAGCCTTAAATCTCTCAAATGGGATACTTTTTCATGCAGTCTCCACTGTGGGTTGAAAATCTTCCCAAAGGTTCTCTTTTGGGTTGACGTCAATTGATTGGGGAAGCCAACCCATTACTGAAATATTACTGACCCGGAACCCCTCCCTTGAATTTTTGCTGGTGTTCTTCTTCTCTAATAAGGCATTGTGGTTCCCTGTAAAATGTCAATGTATGAAAATTGAAAAAGCAACCTTTATGCAAGAGCACTACCATGTTGTACGTACTTTCGCTTCTATCTAGACACATATTCAGTATTTTGTGGCGTCGCACATATTCACGGAAACCAGAGCTGCCACACCTTCCCTTAAGGGGCCTATCGGAATGAGCCTTGGTAAACTGACTTCTTTTGGCAATGTATTTTTAGTAAAAAAAAAGTTGATCTTTTCTTGGACTTGCTGCGCTATATATTTTTAATATATTCCTGAAACTTTTCACATTTGCTTTTAAATTCAACAGCTTTTTTATCCAAGAAGAAGGCAAGTGGGATAAAGCCTTTGAGCAACTCACAATCCTCTTAACCGATTTCGGGCACAAAATCTTTATTTTGCCTCGGGTTTCAGGTTGTTCTTTATAATACTTCGCATTTGAAATTATATTTCGAAAGATTTGAAGTGTGACTTTAAATTTCTGTATAAGTTTGAGTTTCGCCCTCAGAAAAAAGTTGACGAATGATTCGTCGTTTCTCCGGATTGCAATGTTTACTACGGGTATAATACTATGGGGCCTCGAAAACTTACCTTAAAACTTGAAATTGATATAAATGTAATTTAAATAATCACAAGATTAAAAAAACAATATATTATTAGTACTACCATACTGTTATTATTATATACCTCTAAAGAAAATTCAAGTGACATTTTGAAAAAAAAACTTTTTTTCCTGGAAACGGAAGACAAAATGTTCTTGTACCAAGAATGTAGTTACAAAATTTTATAAATTGCTTATAATTAAGATTGTAATAGAAAATGTCGAGCGGAAGGTTACCCTCTTATTACTTTTACCGCAACTGTACATATATAAAACTTCTATCTATCGTGTAAAGTAGCTGTTAGACACGACCACTACCTTATCTATAGGTTTTATGATATAAGATGAGGGGAAGTGATTAATACCTTCAAAGCTGTGTACCCCTCATTGAGAATAATAATGAACTAAAATAAAATAAATTCGTAAATAATGGTTCGTAAAATAACATGATTAAAAAATTTTATTAATACATATTATAATGCGAGTAAAGATTTTTAGTAGTTTTATCACCGAACAAATAATATAATTAAAAATAATATTTATGAACTCTCTTCATAAAATAAATTCCTAAAACCATTAACCTCTAAAGATATATTTTGGACGAAATTTTAAACGTATTTATTCAATAATTAAAAACCTTTTTTGACAACTTAAATGACAATAAATGATTTGGGAGAAAGCATAAATAATATCTTATCAAGCATAAATATCATTCCAAAATGTTTCATAAAACTTTTTGGCAGACTTATGACTTTAAACGTCATAGTTATGTGAAGAAAAAGGATAACCCTCATTAACGTTAGGCAAATATTAGGTCTGTTTCTTTACTTTTGGGGTAAAGCTTGGGAAAAAGTTCGGGAAAAAGTTTGGGCATGAGCTTTTTGATGTTGTTGTTGTAATGTTTAACCAGAAATCAAAAGTAAAGAAACGCATTTGGGATTTTTCTGGTTTGTTGCGGTGTAAATTACCAATTCGACTTTATTGCTTGTAGGCTCAACGCATACAAAATTATGCAATTTCAATTCTTAACATTTACACTTATCATTTTGGGCTCTGTTAAAAGATACCAGAAGAAATATTTTAATTTATATTTGACTCCATTGTATCATTTTCATTTAATTTATTTAAGTTAAACCATTTTATATACGCTACTTGACAAATTTAACTTAAAATTTTTCGATCAGCTGATTTCTTGTTTGACAAGCAAGAAAGTGCCGGAACTAAAATGTTCGGGTAGATTCTTGCTGAAGGGGAAATGAAAAAAAGTCAAAAGCTCTGGCATTTTTGTGTCAGAAAATAGTAAAGAAACACGTTTTGGGTAGATTTGGGTTACTTTGGGAACCCGCGGCCTGTAAAGAAACAGACCTATTAGGCGCGTCTCACCAAATAAAATCTCTGAGCGCTCAGAGATTTTTTAAGTGGGACAAAAAATCTCACCTGAGCACTGAGATTTTTTGCGGAGATTACTGAGACGAAAATTTTTTGGATTCATTTCTCAATGTTCTTTCTCAGCTTAAACAGCTGTTCATTTGACAGGCAAATTGTAATTTCTCGCTGATGTGCAAATACTAAAGTCGATTTAAAATTCAAAATAAAAGTGGAATGTTAATAAAAATGAAAATAAATTGAATTTGCTTTTATTTTTCATTCATTTGATAAAGTTTTGTGCTTTTAAATTTAAATATTTTAAGCAAAGTTGAAATTTGTTTCCAGAATTTCAGTACGAAAATTTTAACACATGTTTTTATACAATTCAACGGAGAATCTTGTCCCACCAAAGCATTCCGCCTCCATCGACTTGACATTGAGCGCTCAGTGAGATTTTAGTTGGTAAGACGCGCCTATTGTTACCATTGCCTCCCTAGACTGTATGTCGTCGACGAAATAATATTTTCTATTTATTTAGTGTGTAATTTGAAACGTTTTAAATCAATATTATTTTATTTAGGTACATAAATTGTAACCATAACTATTTTGAGCTATGAGTGTGTAAATTTGGCTGACAAATTTTGCTGAGTCGCCCATGTTTTTTTATTTTAAATTTAATTTTACATTGAGATTTGTCTAATGAGCTTCTTTTAAAGAAACGTCTGTAGCCTCATTCTGTGTGCGACGGCTAGCACACAAATGAACAAGTCACAACTCAAGCATTATTCTAATTCTTATAATTCGGCCCATAAACGCAATATAACAATGGATAAGGAAAGACGATAAAATTAAGATAGATTGGGTGTGTAAGAAAGTTTTAGAATGAAGTGCCTATTAAATATTGTCATAAATTTCGATTTATTTTTTTTTCTTTATGGAAAAATAGGAAGGAAGAAGAACTTAGCAATGGTGTGTTGGTTTTACCGTTCGAAATAAGAGCCATTGTCATTGGATTAAATCTATAATAAGGCTCTATTTAAGTGGAGCTAATCAACAAATATTGACTGAATAGCGATTTGGAACATTAACAACTGAAACAACTGAATAGCTGAGAACACACTGGCCCTAAGTTTTGTTTTTTCAATAGATATGGTAGTTTTTTTCGGGATTCGTAAAAGTTTGATATGGCAGAATCTTTATACAAATAAAAATAAAACTGGGGGAACACTCTTGTTTTGATGAAAAAATCAGTACGTAAAAATGTTTGGCGCCACTTAATTTTTTTCCAAAGTCCGCTTTTATAAATTTGTTATTCCCCTATATTTTCTCAGCATTCTATTTTAAAAATATTTTTAATTAAAGCTTTTAGAACTCTATCTTTAAGATAAAAGTATCTACTTGAAATTGATAACTAAATTGAAAACAAATTTACTCGATCACCTGTACCTTCCTGCTGAAAACTTAGTTTACCAAGATAATCAAAATTTTAAAAATACATACACAGAAAATTTAAAGTGGTAAACGCTTTAAATTATTTTACTACGGACAACACTAAAAAAATTAAAGATAGAAGATAGTACTTTCAATAAATTTTATTGATTCTTTTGTATTATCAAAAATTTATCACAGGTAAAATGCGGAGAGAAATTCGAAATTTTATAAGGAGATCGGTCAAAGTGGTCGCAAAAAAAAAAGTATGCTTAAAAATTGAAATTACCAGACCCTATGCAAATAAAAGTTATTGTATATTTTTCTATGTTTTAATTTCTTAAGTTCATACTTTTAACGCAATTGACAAAGGCCTTATTTATAAAGTAAAGTTTTCTAATTCTCCGTTCTGCTGCTGTACCTCCTAGTTGCTTTGTTATTTGCAATCTTTGTCTAAGAAATTGCGATAAGATTAAATTGTTTTATTTTAATTTAAATCAATTATCTCGTTTCTCTTTAAAGTATGTATGCGGATACTCAAACAGTTCTAGTAGCAATTAAAAGTCGATCACGCTCACAGTGTAATTTGTATAGGACAAATTCGAATTCGAAGAAGTTTTACATCAAAACATCATTATTATAGAAAGACGTCTTGGACAAATTGTGGAAATAAATACATCAGTGAACTTGATTCTCAGCCAAAAAGCTTTAAGCAGACATGGCAATCACATCGTGGTACTCGGGAACGGTGACTCTTGCCATATTTATAATATGTTATTCTACGACTTCGATGAGCGTTACGGGACAAGCACGTATTGTAGGTGGAAAGCAGGCGGCCGTAAATAGTGCACCGTTTATTGTGTCACTCCAAAAATCAGAGAAATCGAGCAATGTTCATTATTGTGGCGGAACAATTATCAACGCCAACTGGGTTGTGACCGCCGCTCATTGCCTGTCCTCGAAAAGCTTGGTGGACAATACCGTGTTGGTAGCTGGAAGCATATTAGTGGACGGAGGGTCTAGTACAGTTCAAAAGCGTAGTATTGACTACTATGTAGTTCATGACCTCTTTGTGGGAGGCATCGCGCCTTATGACATCGGTTTGGTTTATACTAAGTCACCATTCAAATGGACATCAGCTGTTCGGGCCGCTGTTCTTCCCAAATCAGAATCTATTCCCAGTGGAACTGCATCCTTGTATGGTTGGGGAAGTACTTCGACGACATCAGTTGATAAGTTTCCTGCTTCACTACAGGTGATGCTGTGTTGTGATAGTTAAATATATTCACCTTAAAATATATTCATTGTTTCAGGTTGTAAATTCCATACCAATAATAACATTATCGGAATGCGAAAAGGCACTTGGATCATATGGTACAAATGTGCATAATACTAACATGTGCACTGGTGACTTGCATAAAGGAATAAGCATTTGTAGGTCTGATTCTGGAGGACCACTTATGCAAGGAAATACTTTGGTTGGTATAGTTTCATGGGGAAAAATACCATGTGGCCAGAAGGACTCTCCATCTGTGTATGTGCGTCTTTCTGCCTTTATTTCGTGGATAACAACACATGAAAAAGCACCATAATAACAACTTAATTTTGAGAGTGTATATGTTTGTGTAAATAAAACCTTTTGAATTACTAGACAACAAAAATATTGCATCCGTAATCAAATAAAAAAGTAAAAGATTTAAGTAAGGTATAATATGTATTAAAATGAAAGCTTCGCGATCTATAGCTTGTACTTGCTCTTAAAACCTTTGTGTGTAAATTACATATCTTATACATTAAGGTGTTCCTCATTTAAAAAATTTTGAGCACCTTATTTTGGTCATTAACATCTTAAAACATTATCTTATTTTTTTTAAGCCACTTTCACACGTGCCGCACTGAGCTTAAAGTTGACGCTCATATGAGAATTAGGGTGTATTGAAATCCATTTTTAGCTCCAAAAATCAAGGTACTTGCTATACAACCGTTAAGAAAATTTTATTGATAGTATTTGAAAAAGTTCATTAAAATTAACCACTTTCAGCCTCTACACAGGCCTTGAGTCTGTAAGGGCAATAATGTACCGAATCACGCTGTACTTCAATCGGAATAATTGGCAACCGATCTCTCCAGACTTAATTTTAAACGTTTTTTATTATTTTGCAGTTGCCAGAGGCCATGAGTTCTAATTTGAACCATTTAACTTAATCCAACCGATTCAAATCAGGACTACCGGAGGGCCATTTGTCAGCTTTGATTAACACAAAAGCATGCTGCTCAAACCACTTCTGACTAAACTTTTCCTTTGTGGGCTGAAACCAAGTTCGTTTGAAGTATTCAGTGCTTTTAAGAGAATAGGCCGTCATTTAGTATCTCCACTTTCTTCTCCTCCTATTCCCCAAATAGTTTTGTTTGGCAATTTCATGATTTGTATCCCTCTTAACCATCAAAAAGGCTGATAATGCCTTCTCTGGACCCTAGCAATCTTATTTTAGCTTCTAAAGAGTCGATTGCGTGTACTTTATCATTTTATTTGTTGTATTTTTCCTCAACCGAGAAAATAGTTTCATCGGAAAAACACATTTTTCGATGTTTTTTGTTAGCGCAGCGAGAAAGTAAAGCTTTTGATCTTTCTAGACTTATTTTTCTTAGAACATCCTTTAGTTAATACTATGTTGTACGATGGGACTTTTTTTATCATTTTAATGATTCAGATTCAGATTTTTTCTATTACTTTATTTCACTGATAGTACACTTAAAGATTTTTACCCGAGTGGAAACGTTGGTGTTTGCATGCATTTCAAAGATGTAGGTACTCGTAATAAATCGGTTGCGATTGAAATTCCGCAAATCAAAATCCCACCTTTTCTACTATCTACAATGCGACAGCGCATTATTAGTTCTCATTCTACCTTTAGTTCTGTGTGGTTAATGGGAATGGAATTTCTTACAGATTTTTTGTTGTTGGTGGTGGGTCCAATGGAGAAGTGTCTAGTGTCTGGCGGATGTAGTTCTGGAGGTAGGTCTGGAACTGTACAAAACAAAAGAAAAACTTTTTTGGTGGTGGGTCTGATGGGGGAGATTTGAGACGTGGGTCTAGAACTGGACAAAGGAACAGCCTTTATTTTTAATAACTTTGATAATTTTTTATGTTGGTGGGTCTAATGCAGTATAGAGTCTGACGAAGTAGATTCTAGGGTGTGGAACTCAGTCAGACAAAGGAAAGAATTTTGTTTTGAAAAAAATTATTAAAAAAAAACGTTGACAATAGGAAAAAAAACAAATAAATTTTTCAATAAATGTTTGTTTTTTAAATAAAAAAAAAATGTTTTTTAGTAATCCCCAATATACAAAATTTTTTTTTTAGCAAAAGTTTTTTGGGTGGCCCGATTCTCGGGTTCTCAGGAATTTAACTTCTTTGTTGGGTCCTTTGTACTCCTCTTTCAACTCCGTAGGCGACAATGCCAACAGTTTTCTTGAGCAACAGTACTTTGGATGAATAGAAAGGTTTTCCTCCACCCATTCTGCACTTTTTCTCATTTTTTTTTTGTGTCAAAGAATCCATGATGATCTTCAACTAGCCTGTGCCTATTCAAATGAACAAAAAAAAGGCTATGATTTCTACATGAATTTAAAGAAATGAGAATTAACACGTGTTATGACGGTACGTTTAAGTTTGTGTGTTTTCTAATTCTGCCCTTAATTGGATGCTTTTTGTAATGCCATTTACAAAAATTAATATTTTCAACTTAGTTGGGAGTTATAACGTTTAATCACACTCGAAAATTTTTACCTATTCAAATGAACGGGAGTGTACATACATATATGCCAAGTTTTAAGTTCGTGAAGTTTAATATCAAATATCTTTAGTATATCATATCATAACAACTCAAAATTATGACAGAAAATCGTTATTTAATGATTTCTGATAAAAATTTGTTGGGTTAACTGGCCAAGTTTTCATACATTGAAAATTTCGTGATTAAGTAAGTATTCAAGAGAAAAATTGCCAAATAAATTCACCCAATTTTAATCAGTAATCTTAAATACCAAATTTCTATCATAATTTCAAGCTATTTCCATATTACTCTTCTTTAGATATTTGATATTAAAATTCATAAAATTAAAAGTTGGCAAATGTTTTAGATCTCATTAATTTTTTGGCTGGCTTTTTATGCACAGGTCTCTTGAACTTATAAAAACTTGGGTGTTTTTTTAACAAGCCCAACCAATCTAAAAAGTAACCGGAAAATTCCAAAATTTTCGTTTTTTTTTCTTTCTAAGTACTTGAAGCCCTACCCATCTACCAACTTACAAGAAATCTGAAGTGCTCCATTTAATTTATAAGAATTTTTAAGAAAGTGGGTGGATACCACGCCCCTAAATAGAAAGTTGCAGGTTTTAATTTTTTTCCTTTGTATGCACCACGAGGCCTACCGTTGTGCATTGTGCTTTTACGGTGTCAGGAAGTGCTCCATAGTTTTGATGATCTGTCAGTGCGTCAGTCAGTTGCAGTTTTGCACCACGAGGCCTACCGTTGTGCATTGTGCTTTTACGGTGACAGGAAGTGCTCCATAATTTTGATGATCTGTCAGTGCGTCAGTCAGTTGCGGTTTTGCTGATTTTTTAAGTCCTATATCTCGGGAAGTACTAATGTCGTTTTCCATTGGTTTCACTCAAGAAGACACTCATTTTGAATCCAATGGAACAGTACTTGTTACTTCCCAATTCTGAGGTTTTGTTCCTACATATATTGGCGAACCATAAAATACAAACTGCTGGCACACAAATAACAGAAAGAATAGTATAGCTACCCCTAACTTACAAATAAAAATTTTTCTTTTTTTTTTTTAAATTTGTTTATTAAATTATATTAAATTATGTTTGCTGCTGCGATCTTACCTTAGCTTAGCTTCCGCGCTTACTGCTTGAATGCAATGTGAAACGGAGCTGGAATAAATGTCAATAATGCTACTGCCCGAGTTGGACAATATTTAGCTTTTATTGCAGCATTTTTGACATCCAGCTCCGTTTCCCATGGTGCAGACAGTTACTTGGAAGAGTTAATTAATGCATTTCCACACCACCCAAGAGGTATGCATCATGGCGCGTTACCGATTTTATAGGTGTCGGTTTCCCCAAAAAGTACATTATTGTTGGTTTAAAATAAAGTAGGTTTTATATACAAATTTTAAAACAACTTTGTCTTTTAAGGCCTATGCACACCGAAAAAAAAAAAATTGCAAGACAAAAAATAATATACTCGTAATGTAGTTAGGTTTTTGTAAAAATTCTTTTTGTGTTTGAAAAGTAAAATATGAACTGCATAGCTTTGGCAGCAAGTTAAGTAATTTTTTCTTGTTTTTAAAATTTTATTTATAACAAAAAGAGAACGAAGGGTTATATTATATCTATAACTTCATAATATTATTTTATAATACAGAATTCAACTAGGATCTGTGATAAATGATTTGAGCAGCGATGCGCGCAACAGCGCGTCACAGCTTAATGTAGTGTTTGAAGCTTCTATAAGTGATGTTTTCTTATACAAATATTTGTTTTGTTTTAAATTATATGATTTCATCATTACATTTTCAGCTTGCTATATGATATTTATTGTATGCTTCATTGCAATTTAGTATGTCATTGATTCAACTATGTACCAATGTATGTATATATTATGAATACTGTTGCTTTAAATGTTTGAAGATAAACGATTTCTCCACAATCCAATCTTTTAACGAATAAACGTTCAAACATATGGGTGCATTTTGCGAACAATCCGTTTTTCCTCTTATTAGTATTCCTGCTAGGTTAGGCACTCCACCGACGGTCGTAACAATTGGGGAACCTGAATCACCATAGCAGAAAAAGGTTGGCGGATTGTCCCCAGCACAAAATATGTTTTCTGCAATTGGAAAACTATAATACTCAGATGAACAAACTGCCTTAGTAAGGATTTTGAGTCGAACAGCATGCAATGCTGTAGAATCTCTCCAGCTGCTGCTGCAGGGCCCAAAACTGAACGAAATTACTTCGTTACCCGGCTTACATAAGTCGCGTTCGGAGATATAAATCTTTTTAACGAATTTGTTAAATACGAATGGAGAATCTACAAAAACAACAGCAAAATCATATTTCTCATGACACCAATAATATTTAACTTTGCGACGCTGAACTTCGGGACGATTCAGATCATTATTATCACTATGTCCAACATATATATCTACATAATTTAGAGGAATGGAGTTGTGAAGCTTTAGCAGACAATGACTTGCAGTTACAACTAACTCCGTGTTAATTATAGTGCCATTAAAACTATATTTGTTGTCAATCAAAAATGATGCAACAAACGGCGCTGCGTTGGGTGTGGCCCTTGTTTTTGGCTTCAATGACAAGTTTCCACCACATGGATTCAAAAAGGGTAGAGATGTGAAAAATGTACTTTTTCCTATATTTACAACCTCATTTGCACTTTTTATCTTAATATTATTATTATAATATACAGAAACGTGAACTACGAGTATAAAGTAAATTATAATTAAAATTATAAGAAAGAAAACTTTAAAGATTGAACTTGTCTCCATGATTATTTTTTTTTTTTTGACTTACCTAGCCCTGAAAATCGATTTATATGACAAAGCAAATTCGCAATTTCGCTCTCTTTAAAACATCATACTCTTACCCTTGAATCACGTATTGATGAAGATGAAGAGCAGTGATGAACATTTTTTTTTTAATTTTAAGACGGATTGGAACTTTGGCAAAAGTGCATTATTAAAGGGTTGTTTGACTTGCGATGTTAGTACTATAAGGCAAGTTTTGGTTTGAGCAACAGAAAAATTTAGAGTTAACTATCAAACATGACATTACGATTCCATCAGAGAACACCAAAAAAGTGGGTGGCAAAATTCTGTCTGTCTGTCTGTCGGTTTGTATCTGGATCTACAGACTAAACCAAAGATGCGATCTTCAAATTTTGAACTCAAGGCTGTTTGGTGATTCTCCAGAGGGTAAATTGAAACTATTTTCTTAGCCCAAAAAACAACGAAAAAAAATCAGTTTGTTGCTGTACTTATAGTGTAATTTCTGGTACCTTTTTTTTACCGAGAACTGTATTTAACGGTACCTGCCATATAATGTTTTTTTAATTTTAGATTTCTCATCAACTGCTGAACCGATTGCAATCAAAATTTTTATGCAAAAGATCAGTTCAAATGTTAATAAAATTGCATACGAAATTTTTGAAAAAAAAAACTAATTTTGGATTAAAAAAAAAACAATTTTTTTTTTGAAAATTCAATATTTAGAAAACGGTCGATGAATTTTCTTGAAATTAGGTTTATAAATATATTTTAATAATTACTCAAAACTGGCGTACCAATTTTTTTTAAACTATTTTTTTTATATATTAAATGTTGGTATAGCTTTAAAAAGTTAAAGTAGTACCTCGTGGCATAATAGTTAGTGCGTTGGACTGTCATGCCAAAGGTCATGCGAGGAACTGACAGGTCCTCCAAGAGTATACTTCTGTGCTTCTCATGTACTCGTTCGGACTCGGCAAAAAATTGAAGGTCTCCTCCATTTCTGCCAGCAACACGCGCACAGGAATGATTGAAAGTTTTAAAGTAGCATTGGTAAAAGTCCGAAATGTTTTATTTATTCATTCTTGATTTTTTTTTCAAATTTTCTTGGACAACAGTTACTTTGGGTTCTCAATCGCACTCACGCAATTTTTATGTTCAATTTGGACCGCTTACGAAATGAATAGTGGTTAAAGTCCGGACTGAACTATAAAAATTACATATTTCAAACTTTTACCAATGTTGCTGAAAAACTCAAAATTTAAGAACTAAATTCTAGAACTTCTATATTTCGGCGTTTACCAATATGGCTTTCAGTATATTTTTCATTCAAACTGTATAAATAGTATTGAACATTTATAATTGTGAACTTCGGAAAGTCAAATACTAAGAATTCAGTACAATAGTAAGCCTTTTTGCAACTTAATGAGGAGTATAGCCTGAACGAGTGACGGAAATCGACTTTTTTCGATTGTAATGAAACAAAAAAATACTGAAAAAATCCAAATATTGGACTCTTTTAATAGATATAATGTGAGCAAACACACAAATTCAAAAATAAAATGTATTGATTGCAGTTATTATTAATACCCCACCAATGTTTTTTTTTTTTTTATTTAATTTGGGAGAACCGAACACGATAACTCGATGCATCACTATACAGACATTTCAAAATATAAGTTTAAAAATAAGATAATTTTCAAAAGCCTGACACGTAAACCGTTTTTGTTTTAATTGGACTTCATCCGGATGTATTTGGAATGTCGGATCATTATTTGTTTTATTATTAACCTGATATGGTAGGTCTATGCACAAGTTTTCTTTTTTAGTAAAAAAAGAGCTCTGCCAACAAGACTGAAATTTAATAGATAAAAAGTCAATTCAACCTCTCATAGTCATATTTAAATAAGATTTTAAGGGGTTTAATTGACTTTTTATGTATTAATTTTATGTATTATGTTTTCTTTTTAAATATGGTTTTGATAAATTTTTGGAGCAAAAAACAAACTTTGAGAAAATATAATTTAGAAAGTGTGCCATTTTTTGATTTTCTGGAGAGAGCTACACTGCAGAGTACTAATAAAAATCTATGAAAGATCATCATGAGTTAAACTTTTTTTTTTTAAAAGTGGAATTTAAGACTTTTTTCCCTTGGCCCTTTAAATGTATTTCATCCGATATCGTCTAGTTGGGGATTTAATTTTTTTGGGAATCTCGATTGAGATATATTTGTTATATATATATATTATATTTCACATAAAAGACTTTTCTTATTTCAATGATTGAACTACCTTACCAAACATCATTGAAATCTTAAAAGTCATTTTGTGTGGAAAGTTGGGCCTATTTGAATTTTCTTTTCCGACTAGAAATATTAAAAAATTCTTGAGCTTTATCTGTCCATTAAAATAATTAATGATATGCTTTCTAAATGTCTCAAAATCAACCATTAAAATTTTCAATGCTGAGTTTCAATGATAGCTATAACTGGCACAATCAATATATCAATTTGTACAAACAATAATTCTAAGTTGTGAAAATGGCAAAGATGTACTTACGTACTGAGAAAATCACATTGTACTAAATTAGGTACCATAGTAAACATTTTTCAACAGTGGCGCGAACTGCGCAGGTCTTTTCAATTTTCTCTGAGAAGAACCATTCTCTTAAATTTTGAAAGATACGTAAAACACAACGTATCTACTTCTCTTCATGTTTATCAATGTGTAATTTGACTACTACTTTAATTGTACTTTTCACCTTTATCAATGTGTGATTTGGAAGTAATGTCGTTTCCATTGGTTTCAGGAAGTCACTCATTCCGAATGCAATGGAACAGAAGTGCGTTCTTTTTCTAACAAAGTTAATTTGTTCAAAATTAACTATAGTTAACTGTCATCGGTAATTATTTTGTTAAAATATTCAATTTTGTGCTAGAATGAAATTTTATTTTAAAAATGTATGCATTTTCAAAGTGCTGATAAAAGTTCTTTTCAATAAATCACAATTTTTTCTTGATTTTTAATTCCAAATGCATTTTGATTTTTTTTCATCCATTTTGTTTGACAGATCAACTTTAACTAGTGTTTCTTTAACTGAAAAGTAATTAATGTTTTGTTATTTTCTTAATCTGGTTATTAAACTACATTAAATAGGTCATTGACTTATTATATATGGACTGCTAGTCGTATGTTATTTCCATACAAAACCCGTATAGAAAGGGGTTCAGCTGCTCCTTAGCGACATAAGAGCTGCCGTCGAATTTCGGCGAAAAAAATAACTAATTTTACGTCATGTGTGTAAATGACATTGTGTCAAATTTTTTTTTTTAATTTGTTTTTATTAGTTTGGAAATCTCTTAATTTTATTTGTGCAATTTTTAACAAGATATTTGTTTTTAATAAGAAGTTGATTCTAGATTTAAATGTATTTAAGTTGACTAAATTTTTAACATCAGTTGGAAGACGGTTGAACAACTGGACCCTTTATAAACAAGATGGTTTTGTGTTTGGGCTCTTCTATATAAAGGTAACCGAAAATCTCTAGCATTTCTTAGTGCATATCTCTCATTACTTATGAAGTGCCAATTATAGTGCATGCATTTATTTGTTCCCAGTTAGGTATTATCTACCTAAGATCTCATCTCAATAAATATCTCTCGGTGGATTCTTTCGGAAATTTGCTTTGCAAAACAAAATAAACACAAAATTCATGTGTCAAAAGTTGCACCACATCCTCCGCTAATCGACGGCAGAGCTAGTGGCGTATAGTAATTAGTTGAACCGAGGTGAAGTTGGCTCCTGGCAGTCCATATATAGTAGGTCAATGAAATAGGTACTCTGTTCTCATGCCTTATTGATTCAAAATGGAAGTTAGAAGTATTTTTTTTTTTTTTTGAAGTTTTAGTTCGGATCAGGGTTGGCCGAACTGTCACGTTTTAAAAATAACTACATTTGTTACGTCTGCTACATATTTTATGTAGTCAAATGTAGTTAATGTAGTAAATGAAACAAATTGTAGAAGACGTAGTTTGAAACGTCAAATGATCTGTCAGTGAGGTTATCAGTTGTCACCTGTTATTTTGAAAATTAATTTTTAAGTCAAATTATCGGTTATTAATTTTAATAAGCAAAGTAAAAAAAGAAACGTTTAAAAAGTTTAAAAAAAAAGCTTAATAAAGATGAAACCTACGCCATCTTAGGTTTTTTGCCAAACTTTCATGTTTTTAAATTTTTTTTTCCTGAATTAATTTAATTAGTTTTTCGTTCAAACTACTTAAGTGGTAGACTAAGTAAATTGTAGTAAATTCAACCTGTAGTTTATTCAATTAACTACGCGTAGTTAATAATGCAGAAAATGTAATGTAGTTAGTTCGGCCAACCCTGGTTCGGATGTATTAGTTGTTCTTTAGTGGAATATGATTTGAAATCAAAAAGAGAATTTCTCTTCTCAGAATGGTCAAAAGACGAATGTGCAATTGGGGTTTGAGAAGACTTCCAGTTGTTTCCAGAGTTCCAAACGCTTTGACATTTTCCACAATTGTGGTAGATGAACAACTTTTTTTCAAAGATTTAAATAATCTGCAACTTCTAACACTTATATCAATACTATTTGCTCATCAAAAAAAAAGAAAAGAAAATTCAAACATAAACATAGAAAAGATTAAACCTTTTATTTATCCTTTCCTCATATGTTTTTCGGCTTAAAATTTTAATGTTAAAGGGAAGAAATAGATTCAAAAATAATACATAAAACAAATGTAACAAAAATGGTGCAGGGAAATAATTCCACGGGCATCTGCTCCACATGGGAATTTATTCCACCTTAAGTGGGAACCTGTTCCACTTTTCAAAGTGCAATTTACTCTCACGACGAGAGGGTACTTTATACAGCCGAAATTTTGTGGAATTTTTTCACACCTAAAATTTGGAATTTGATGTATTATTGGGGTTGGCTACGTTTTCCCGAATAACGCTTTCCCGAATTACGTTTTTCCGAATAACGATGCATTAATTGCATTTAAAGAATCTGCATTTATAGGTGGCTAGGACGTTATTCGGGCAAACGTGATTCGGAAAACTGAATTTCGGGCAAACGTAATGTTCCCAGTGAGATATGTATGGGTGGGGGCATGCTGCAACCTCCCTGCTTGGGCTCATTATAGGATTTGGAGTAGGTGCGAGGCTGAGTGTATGCAAAGTTTCTTTTGCATTTAAAGAATTTGATTTAAAGAAACTTTGAATTTATCCTTTATATCCAACAATAATTGTAGCTGTATCATTTTGATATCTTTATATACATAGAAAAGTATTCAAAAGCAGAGGTATGGATCATACTTTCGCAGTTCTAATAACATTGAAGACTATATGTTGTACAATAAATACCTCCTAAGAATGAATCAAAGAAAAAGAAGTGAAATTGATTCTCATACCAAGTGGGCAAAAACTCCACTTTCCGGTGGAGATCTTTCTCACTAAAAAGTGAAATAAATTCCCTCTCTCGGTGAGAATAAATTGCACTTTGGAAAGTGGAACAGATTCCCACTTAAGGTTGAATAAATTCCCATGTGGAGCAGATGCCCGTGGAATTATTTCCCTGCACCAACAAAAATGGTGAAGGGAAATAATTTTCCACGGGCATCTGCTCCACATGGGAGTTTATTCCATCATAAGTAGGAATCTATTCCACTTTTCAAATTGGAGAGGGAACTAACTTCACCCGAAATTTTGTGGAATTTTTTCCCACCTAGAATTTGGAATTTGGTATATTATTGATTCATTAATACAAAAACGTCAAACGCCAGCATTATGGCGAATAAATAGTGAGGTATGTATGTATGGGGGGCATGCTGACCCCCTGCAACCTTCCTGCTTGGACTCGTTATAGGATATGCAAAGTTTCTTTTATATTTAAGGAAGATTAAAGAAACTATATGTTTAAAATAAATACCTCCTAAGAACGAATCAAAGAAAAATAAGTGAAGTTGATTCTCATACCAAGTGCGCAAAAAGTCCACTCTCCAAGTGGAGATCTTTCTCACTAAAAGTGCAATAAATTCACTCTCTCGAGATTTCCACTTATGATGGAATAAGCTCCCATGTGGAGCAGATGCCTGTGGAATTGTTTCCCTGCACCAGCAAAAATATTTTTTTCAATGTGCTTTAATGAAATATTTACCTTTCAACGAGTCTTTGGAGATTGGAGGATATTTTAAATAGCGAATAGAGATGACTCTTAATTTTCGAAAAAAAAAAAATAAAAATAAAATTCATATTTAAATATGACATTGTGAAACGTGGGATGCAGTTGAGGAAAGAGACTAACATAATAAATATGATGAACCCATTTGTGTAGTTTAGTGGTTTTACCTTATAGTAAGGTAAGCGCAGTAATTGGTCAGTCATAGATTTTTATGAGGTTTTAATAATTTTTTTTTTAATTTTTTTTAATTTTTTCAAGTTCAGCGATTTTTGGTTCTTTATTTGTGTGAAATTCGCAAAGAAGAATAATTTTTGTGCAAAATCATAATAATACAATTCGAATAACGCTGAAATATTCATTCGAGATAAATGAATCATTATTCATTCGATGCAAATGAATCATTCTATCTCACTTCCACTTAATAAAAAAATAAAGCACAAGGTGTTAATCTATTTACAATCTTTTTGTTCGGTGGAAACACCAGATAGATTTATTTAATCTGAGCTGAGATAAACGTTTGGAGGAAACATAGGATTACCTATCGAAATAGTTATGTAATAAAATTAAGTGTTATTTAATTTTAAAATTGTGGAAAACAACAGGATTTGAATTTGAATTTAATAATATATAAAAGAAAACCAGCTGTTTTTAATATTTTTTGAAAGAAGTTCCTAAACAACTAAAATAAAACTTAAACAAAAATTCTTTGTTCTCATTTAAGTTCTGAAAATCAAAATCTACTACTAAAAAGAAAAGACAAAAATGTAACAAGCTAAGTTTTGGCATATACCTTGGTAATGAGGTAACGTATTATCTCAGAAAAGTCGTCAACCATCCGATGACCACATTTAGGCTTAGAGAACATTTTATTCTCATTTTAAAAAAGTTTCAGAAATATAAATTATACTGGTAAATAGAGTTTATCTACTATTATTTGTGAAATCTGACTTCAAAAGTTGTCGGGCACGTAAAGTTTGATAATCTTTTTTTTTTTTTTATGGTTATTTTCCCGTGGGTAGGTGCAAAACCTGCATAAGGCTCTATGAGGACCGAAAAACGCGTGCTCATAGAAGTGTGAGATTCTTACTACACTAAAACCAAAGTTGTATACCATAAGTCCAAACAGGTTTAAGAACCTGTCGATATAAAATCAATTAATTTTTAATACTAAGCTTTGAATATTTACCGAGTAACCAGTTCGTATCTCTTAATTTACTTTTCATTTCTTTTTCACGGCTTCCATTTTAATTTCGCGTCTAGAGTCATTCCCAGATACTTTGCCTCATTTGCAAATGGAACACGAGCGGTATTAAGAAAGACGGGCAATCTATTTATTTTTTTCTACGTAAAGTCCACGTGGAGTGACTCTTGTTCATTGAGCGCTATTCGCCATGTTTTCGTCCACTCATTAACATTATTAAGAGCATTTTGTAATTTAATTGTAGCTTCGCTAATCGTTTTGCCTACTGCTAGTATTGCAGTATCATCAGCAAACGTGGCTACAATAGTGTCATCTGTCTGAAATCATAAAAAAGGCCATGTATTTCTTTTGCTCCGTTATTTTAAGGTTATTTTTAGCTAAAAAATCCCGTAGACAGCAGATTATGATTCTTAGATTAAATATTATTCGCCTTAAATAATATCTAAGTAAACCTACCTTAAAGTTTAGGCTGATATAATGAAGATGCTGTTTTGTACCTTTTAAATTGTTACAAATAGGGTAATAATTCATGATAAAACTATTTTACAGTACATATATTTATGGAATCATTACACATTAATTTAGGTATTTATATGGTCTGAATGTTAAAAAAGTCACATTTTTTAGTGTTCGATTACCGAAAACAAATGGGTCGTTTGAGGAAAAAACACTTTAATTATTGGAAAAAATCAGTTTTATAAATATTTTGATGTAGATTAAACCTTATTAATAAACATTTTTAAAATATTTTACTCCAAAAATTTGATTTTAAGGAAAGAAATACTCCTCGATTAATAGCATTTCAGGGTAACTGAAAAAAAGGACGAAAATGTCAATGTATCTACAGTAACGAACATTTACATTTACTTTTAAGTCTAAATGAAATGTTATAAGTAATATAACAATTAACAAATTTACGGCTCTAAACAAAAGGTTTTAAAATATTAATACCGTACGTGTCCCACATGTTACGGGGTACTTTATTGATTTAAAAACTCCAATTTATAATAAATGCATGCCTTAAACTAAGATGTGTGCCACATCATTGGAAAATTGCAGAAGTCACTGTTATACCTAAACAAGGTAGGCCACATGGCAAAAGTTTTCGAAAAACTGCTCCTGAAAAGGCTAAACAAAATAATAGAAGAAAGAAGACTAATGCTGAGCCATCAGTTTGGATTTAGAAATAAACATTCCACGATAGAACAAGTGCATCGGATTACGGATGTTGTTGAAACAACTATGCTCTGCTATATTCTTAGATGTTGCTCAAGCCTTTGATAAGGTTTAGCACTTGGAACTTGAGTAAAACCTGCATAGGGATCTTTCCAGGCAGTACTACAAGGAAGTGTCCTAGGGCCAACCCTGTATCTTTTATATACAAGGGATATTCCAGTGGACATCAACGCTATCATGGCCACCTTTGCTGATGATACTGCAATATTGGTGCCAGATAAATCCGTTACGAAGGTTGCACAAAAACTGCAAAATGCAGTCGATAAAGTGAGTGATTGGAAGCAAAAATAGCGAATTAAACTAAATGAAAAAAAATCGACGCATATAAACTTTACAAAAAAAAAAAAAAAAAAACAATATTCCAATTCTTATAAACAGTACAGCTTACTCCAATACTGCCAAATGCCTTGGCTTGGAATGACTTAAGATGCAAAGTTTAAATGGAAAAAGCACTCCAAAAAGAAAAGAGAAGAACTAAACTTGAAGTACAGAAAAATGTAATGGTTACTAGGAAAGAGCTCTGACCTATCTATGCAGAACAAACTAATGTTATATAAGCAAGTATTGAAACCCGTTTGGACATATGGCATCCAACTATGGGGCTGTACAAAGAAAAAAATGCTGAACCCATCCAAAAATTCCAAAGCAAGGTCGTTTATGGAATAATAAATGCCTCTTGGCATAACAAAAAATTTATTAATCTCGTAGTTTCTCAATTTTTAAATTTAGTCATAATTTAGAGCAGTCATTAAGCAAATAATCCAAGTTCTTAAGTGAGCTCTTGCTGAGCTTGTGCTCCGACAACAGAAATTAAACAAAATTGTAGTTTTTATTTTTATGTTCCACACTTTTTGCTTAATAAAATTGAGATTGCGCCCAGATACTTGCAAATATTTCAAAAAATATTATTCAAGCACAAATATTCAAGATGGTTTCAACAGTTTTAAATCCAGGTAACCGTTTGATATGGGTTTCTCATACGAATGTCCCACACGTAACAATGGAATGCTCCAGACACGGAAAATATTTTCTTCAATAAAAAATTTAAATTGATGTCTACGTCGAGCTAAGCTAAAACTGGAATCAGCAAACTGAGTTGGGAAATTCAATTGGATTTCTGGAGCAGAAGAAAACTGTGAAGAATTCTGATTTTGGCTGGGTTATAAACAGCCTTAAGCCTTAAATCTAAAATATTGCGACTTTAAAACTTGCTAAGTTTCGGCGGGCCGGGACACTCTGTAATGTCCTAAAAAACAAGTATTTTCAAAAATTGACCGACAATTTTTAAAGTCGGAATATCTTACAATTGAGCGCTCGTATGGAAAAAAGTGTCATCGAGCTTCGATAAGAATAAGCATAGTTATGTTTTGACAACTTCGACGTTTACGATATGATATCTTTAAATTATTAACATACACATAAATTTGGTGGCTCAACAGCTCGTGGAGAACCAGGGCCTAGTGACATCCAACTCTCAACTATTTCTGTGTGTGTATTGTTGGCATGAATGGAGGGGACCTGCATTTTTTTTTCTGAGTCGAAATGGCTAGATGAGAAGCACTTTTTCATGATATGACAAGTATACTCACTTTTTCATGATATGACAAGTATACTCTTGAGTTGTACACTAAAAACCGACACTTTTATCATTTACGGTTTTTTGAAATGTTGATATCTTTTACACTATCAGTCGGATGAGAAAAGATCTTCAGCCTTTTGTGTAGAAATTTTATTATCTACAACAGGTCTCGTTTCAAATATTTTTTAATATCGTTTACCATTTAAAAGTTATATGCGAATTGTTTTTTTGATATTTGACCTTACATAAGCTTTGAGGCGTACACGACTTGTCAATGAACTTTTCGGTGAGAGTTTCTTATGTCAAAATAGAGACAATTCGAGGTTTTTAAATTAGCTTGGATTTATTCCGCAGATTGGGCTTCAGCTTTTTCTGAACTAATCATAATTTTGCATTGATTAAAACCTTAAATTTGTTACGCACTAACCCAATTTTTGCCCTGCAAACGTTACCACGTTTCTGAATAAGTAAAAATATTCATTTGAGGAGAAGGTAGACGATATTCAAGGAACGATACCATTGCGTGAAGCTGTTTGGGTTCTAAAGTCCATGCGGATAACGCGATAGATAATGTGCGTTTACTTTTTCAGTCAACTAAGTACTCCATTGTTTAATCGCTTTTTAAGGCCATCGGTGGCGTTGTCAAAGTCTTTGATCGATTGGGCTTCCAATGACGAATACAATTCATAGCAGGTGCAAAACTTCTGTCATTCAATGTATTATTTCACAATCTGAGAAATAAAAGCTCTTATCTTTTTGTCAAAAATTTGATTAAAGTATTGTATATTTGGTCTTTTATTCATTTAAGACTAATTTTTGCTTTTTGAAAATAATGTAAACTTAGTTCTATTAACAATTTGAGATCATTAGTGTTTTGACAAATAACATTTTATCCTTCGAGAAATTTATTGGCTGCAATTCAGTTGGGCAGAATTAATTGTTTTGTTGATCCAATCAATAAATGATGAAACTTTTACAAACACAGATGGTGCATTGACCTGACCACAAGGCATCTTGCCCCACGACACAATTCCAACTATCGTTGACTTGCCAAAGTACACATTTCTTTGGACTAAAGGCCCTCCCGAGTCGGCAGTGCATATGCTGTTGCCTCCGTCAAGTGGACCTGTACACAAGTTAGTCTCATGCAAACACATTCCGACTTCACCCAGAACTCCTTCACACAGTTCCATGTCCAAAATTGGCATATCGGTGGCCTGCAACTCACTTGGAAATAAAGGCACCGCAGTTGCTGAGATATTTCCCCAGCCGTAAAGTGTTGCTGCTCCATGGGCCAAGTCCCCTTGCTTAGGCAGCTCTACTGGTTGTACGTGTTCCGTAAATTCGAAAGGAATCTTTGTGTAAATGAGAGCGATGTCGTAAGGATTAACACCTCCGAGGAACAGTTCGTGCTTTATGAAACAGTCGATTTTGCGTCGCTGTACACTATCGTTCTCCCTGTTAGAATGAATGTCATGGCAACCAGCTACCAACACAGAATTTTCCATAATTTCTTTCGAATCAAAACAATGGGCTGCTGTCAATATCCAGTTTTTGTTGATAATCGATCCTGCACAATAGTGTAGGGATTGACCTTCTTCTGTTGTCATTTGTATAGACACAATATATGGCGCAGAATGAGGTCTTGCCTCTCTCTTTGCAAGGGTCTCCAGAGGCCAACTGTGGCGTTGACGTGTTTTCTTCAAATATTCAACCCGGTCTGGGAGATATTTTTCCGTCTTTATATTAAACCCGACAGCCACCATGAAAGTGCAAATTCAAAAATACTATAAAAGAATGTTTTCTTATTAAACTCAAAATTGATAACATCTCAAAGAGCTCGTTTAAATTTTTATTTTGTGGACGCGCCGCCGTCGTCAGTCTTTACCACCCGACGTCTTGTGAAACTTTGTATTTACTGAGTGTAGCGGAGGTTGATTTTATAGCCTTCACTCTACGGTGGCGCTTGTGAACAGGGCCGGTTGTAATGTAGAATGAGCAAGAACATACTTACTGAGTGTCAAAATTTGGCCTTCCCTTTTTTAAAGGTGCAAACAAGTTCCCTTTGAATTTAATGTTTTTTTTATATAATTAGGTAATAAATATAAAAATATTTTGAATCAAAACCAAACTACCATTTTTAATTTAAAATAAGGGTTTTCCAATTGGGACGATGCTAACAGTCTGTGGTGGCCATGTTGTTTTGGCGGCCGGTGCCACATCTGTCAAATCTCATTGATACACACTCATCATGTCAAGTGACACAATTGAGCAACGTACAGATGTAAAAATTTGTGTTTTCTATGCAGGAACTACCTTAGCAAAAGCCTGAAATGCAGTATTAACTGCAATTGCAAAAAAACATCTACGAAATCTTTTCAAAATCTTTCTAGCCGTGTATGAGAAAATTTAAAGAAACGAGTTGTTGGGCAGCTTCTCGTTCTAGATGATCTAGAACAAAAAATTTGTTCTCTGTGGAATTGAATTCAAATGGTTTGAACCGAATTTAAAGCAGATCATCGCACCCATTTAGGCCTTAGCGCGATGTTCAGCTGGTCGCAAAAACGCGCAGACAACCAAACCAACAATGCAACATATGTAAATACAGAATTGATTATAATTTACAAGTATGTATATTTAATATAGTAAAATATCGAACTTAGCTGCTTTCCAACATCTTCCTGGGCCCCAGTGTAATGCAAGCCGGCCGCCCTTTCTATGATAAAGCTACCCCTCTCTTTGTTTTGTCAGCTCAGGAGTTTTAATTTTGATTTATCGGTCAATGATATGACTTCTCTTGCTCTTTAGAATTTAGCAATTTTTTTCTTCGAAAATATGGACTCATTTTTACAAATTCCAACTAACTGAGTAATAAAGTAAGGTTTGTCGATGTGTTTGCAAAAAAAAATTTCCAGTAAAGTGTGTCAATATTCATATAGGTTGTAAGTTTTATCAGTTGAACCATGTATCTAGACACGCGCTGATAAGAATTATTGATACTTTGAGCAATAAGGTGAATCATAAGACTTATTTTTGTAGTAATCTGTTCGTTTTATTTATCTTACGTGTAATCCATAAATCAATATACATATGTACATTAGTATAATAACATTATTTAAAAGTAGTAGTAGTTACAATAGTTTATGTCGAAAATATGTTGAGTGATTTAACAAAGTAAAAAAACGACACAATTTCAAAGTACCTCTTTAAACATATAAACATATAATGTTAATCTAAGTAAAGACAAGGATTATAGACTGTCAGAACAACGAAAGAACTACTTCCTTGGATTGAACTTATAAATTGCGGAGATGTAAAATACATATGTATACGAAAAACATACTAATTGAAAGAAGAACATCAAAGTCCGATATTCAAATCAAAATTCTATAGCTATAATCATAAAAATTATTTAAAACAGTCATTAAAAATTGCACGTCACTTGTTTGAGGCCACAATCGTGTTTTCGCGATAAATAAATATTTTTCCTGGAAATGTTTGATAAGGAGAGCTATCTCCCTCGGATTTTATTTTTCTTATCGCCAATCTACTCCGAATAGAATTTCCTCTAACTTGAACCAGTTTCGAAATATTTTGAAGGAATTAAGGCTTGATCCACACTATTGTGCCGATCCACTGTGATCTCCTCACGAAATTCGGCAGAGATGCTTCTAAACTAATAGCTCACATAAACTTGTTCGTTTGCGAACCAGCCTGTAGTTTCAATAAATTTTCTTATGTTTGCCATTAAGATCCACGCTAGTTGGTCCAGTTATCCAACAAAGCTGTTTCCAAAATAACGGAGGCGATTTCTTTTAAGGTTTGTACAATCGTAGAGCAGGTATTTAATGGTTTCTATTTCTTCGACATCCTGTCAGGTCCTACAAATAATGGGTGCGAATACACCCAGTCTGGTAGCCATTGTTCCAATGGCGCAATGACCCGTAAGTACACCTATCTAATATTCTTTTTACTCAGCGATAAAATGGACTGAGTTTTCTTTTCATGCTCTTTCCTTATTAGGTCTATTTTCATTTTAATCACGCCGAAAGGGATGTTTGGTCCCTTATTTAATTGGCTATTACTGTTTCTATTTGATATTGACCTTTCCTTCCCAGTTCATCAGCTATATTATTCCCTTCTATCCAGGAACCCAGCAGAGTTTGACTTGGTTAGTGTTACAAATATTATTCAGTATTTCTCTGCATTTTGCTACTGCCTTGAATCTTAAGTCTCAATGGCTATTGCTTTGATAGCAGCTTGGCTGTCCACTACAAATGTGATCTCCGATGAGCTCATTTTTTTTTTACATTTCTGCCGCTTTTTCATTAGCAATAATCTCAGCCTGAAAGATACTACACTCATTTGAGAGTTTATATGATTCTCTAATATTAAGAGCTTCATAGAACACCCCAGCTCCTGTTCCTTCTTCCATTTTTGACACATCGTTATAGAAGGGGAAACCCTGTTCGCTTATTACTGGTTGGGTTCCCATCCATGCCTTTCGGGTATTAAAGTAGATAAGATTTTGTTAAAATCTACTATCGGTGGTATGTAGTCAGTCGTCACATCAAGCCTGGCTGCTTATGTATCTATTGTGCTCGTCGAGGAATGAAAGATTTAAAAATTAGAATAATTTCCAGTGTTGCTTGTGTCGTAGACCTCTGTGCCCCCGCTATTCCTATACAGGCTAGTCTCTGTACCTTGTTCAGGTTTTTGAGATAGATTACTTTTTTACCAGCCTACCAACGCACGATAGAACCAAAGGTAAGTATGGGACGAACGGTCGCATACCCCACCGCATACCGAAGATTTTTTGCATGTATGGAAAGCGCAGAATGCTCTTCTAATGCTTTCCCCTGTGTTCCTGGGTATCTCACCCCGAGATATTTAACTTCTTTGGAAAGTTTCAGAGGAATGTGATTGCGCGTGGGAGGGTAGAGTCCTCTAATTTCTTTTAATTCGTAAACAAAACTAGTTCAGTTTTTGCAGGGTTAACCCTGAGACCGTTTTGTGAAGCCCAAGAAGATAGTTCTTTAAGTGTGGATTCCATAATTTAATGCCCTGATTCGTAAATGTTCTAAGAATTTTGTTAACAGCGAGGATCCAGACGAGAGTTAAAATTTAAATTTACCCTCCCTGTGGTGTGCCTCTCGTAACTGTTTTCTCAACAATAGTATCACCAAGTTGGGAGTTTATGATTCTACCATTGAGCATGGTATAAATCCAGTCCATAATGGCAGATTAAACTCCAACTTCTTCCAGAGCAGATTTGACGGACTCCGTTTATACGTTGTCTTCTTCTTCGGTGTCTAAAAATGCTGACAGGGTATGTTCTTTGTGCTCGATACTTTTCTCAATTTGTGGAACGACTTCGTGCAACGCAGTCTCCACTGACTTACCTTCAAGGTAAGCGTGTTGGTAGTTGCACACATTGTTTGGATTGAGATGGTTCCTTACATACAGATCAATGAGTCTCTCCAGTTTCTTGAGGAGGAATGAAGATAGACTTATCGGTCTGTTATCTTTTGCAGATCTTCGATTTAGTTATACCTACGCATTCGATTATGGTATTCAAGAACTTGCGTTTTCGGCGGCATTTTAGCTTCAGATTATTACCGTAACCCGTTTGATTGCTTTGATTAATTATTTTATTTTCTTAAAACGAACAAATACTTTCACCCTTTTTCAAACTCAATTGATTGAAAAACCAATTAACTGCTTTTTTCTAAATTTTTTTAAATTTTCCTGTGTTACGCAACGTTTCTGTATCGTTTCCAATAATTAAAACTTTTTTAAGCTTGGTTTTTAAACATCGATTTTAAAATTTATAAACTATTAAGTTGATGATCCTACATTTTTTCTGTATTTCTATGTTAAATTTCTTCCTCATTGTTTATTGTTAGAAATGAATTTCCATTGTTCCTTCGATATCCTATGCCCTATATTAGTAGTTCCAATATTCCTTATTTTATTTCTAATATTTCTTAAAGCAATATTAAGACCATTTTTCGTCCCAAAAAAATCAATCTACCTATACGAAGATTAAGAGAATGGGTGGGGCAGAAGACGGATGGCATCCTTGACTAGAGATAAAAATTGAAAGACAAGTTCATATTGCTTGCTATAGAATCCCCAAGAGTAGTGATTTCGAAGGATAAACTGATTTCCTTGGAATATAGCATTATTGCACCCACTTGCTCATTGTGTGCAGACTTAACGGACAGAGGTACTGTGATGCAAGGTGGCCATTATCGTTGTCGTCTTGATGCTCCCTTACAGTTATTTTATTATAATTTTTTAACCATGCTGTTGCTGTTCATTTGTTTGAAGGTATAATAGTCAAGAAAACTGTGTTTCTTAAGGACACAGTAACAAAGACATGGAGGCTAGCGTTGCTTGCCTTTAATTTAATTTATTTTCCATTTGGTAGGATTAACTCGCCATGAAATTGGAGTTTTATCTTGGTGCACGAGTCATCCGAGAAATATTCGAATAAAAAAAGCCATAAATCATTGGGGGCTTAAACATCCGATTTTACCGGATGCAAGATTATAAAATAAAAGTTTGTTTCAATAAAAATTGTATGCATATAAATAAAAAGAGGCATACAATTAATTTTTTTAAATTGATTTAACAATTCCTAACCGAAGATTAAATATTTGTACAACTGGCCCTAAAATAGTTAAAGTTTGAAAACACGAGTAATTATTGAACGAATATGAATTTATAAAAAAGAATTACAAAACATTTGGCGGAAATTATGGAAATTATTTTTATCATATAAAATTCTTAAAACATTTTTTAAAGAATAATTATATGGATTTATTAATACAGCATTAAATCAAAATACAGAAAAAAATTCAACAAACAAATAATAATCCCGTTTTTGAAATAAATATAGAATTTTCAAACAAAAAAAGCTAAGCAATATTATTTGAAAATTTTGAAGATTATAATTTAAATTCGATCAGGTGATAATGACAAAATTCAAAATCAAAAATACAAATCCATAGAAGGTACCTCCTTCTAATGGTGGCCAGTGAAAAGTCGTTTTATATTTAAAAGCAGACCGTATTAATTACAGGACAATATTTTCAAATATTGTTTTGAGGACTTCCATTGGCATGAAGATTTATAGACTTTTACAGCATCAATATTTCTGTAAATTGTCAAATTTATTCACTGAACCGTGCCATCTATTTTTTTCAAAATTTAAAATAATTGCAAAAAAAAAACAAACTTGCTCCTAAAAAAAAACAATTTTTGAACATATGTAAGCTAATTATACCTTTCTGAACATGAACAAAATAGTGCCACACGAGTTTTTCGGCCGAAAGTGCTTGCTATTCGAGCTCAAAGTCCTTAAAGCAAGTATTATAAGAAATTTCAGTTTTGACAACAAAACTCATCTGCACTATTTTTTGCAAGTCAAACATATATCGAGTGTAAAGCGGCTAGCTCCACATTTTTTTACCATTAAAGACCACTTCAAAAATTGCTAAAAAGTACAAAAGTCTATCAAATCTTTTCAATTTCACTGAATTTGGCAATAACGAGTGTTGAAAAATATTTAATGTAATTTTGGTTTTATTCAAGTAAGCGAACACTTTGTTTAAAATATTTATTTGTAACAAATGCGAAATAGGAGTTAGCTGCTTTACACTCTAAGCCGACGATATGTTAGATATGTTCATAAACCGGGTTTGTTAGAGCAAGTTTGTCGATTTTGGCACTTATTCTAAATTTGGAAAAAAAAAAAATGAAATTTCTCTATTATTTTTTACTTTAATAGTCAAAAATGAATCATACACCCAGTTTGAGCGTATCAACTTACAAGTTTCTCGAAATAGCCATAAATACCATATATTTTACTTTTAAATCTTAAAATCAGCTTAATTTGAGCCGCTGTTTCTCGGTCGATTTTTATCCAAAACTTTTACTGAATATGTCATTTAAAAAAAAATTAAATCATCTTTCTTTTATATAGAATAATGCCTATACTTATCTTTACAAATACAAAAGTAAAAAGGGTGCTTTTGCACCCCCCTCCAAATCGCACCTCCGAAATTGATTTTTATAATAAAAACCCATGAACGTCTTAGTTCATAAAACGTGACGTAAGCAATAGCCTATGAAGGCTAGGAACGCACTTGCGATATTCCGTCGTTGCAAAAAAAAAAATTAGATCACAGCCCAGTATGATTTCTTGGTATCATGTGCTTTAATTCTCATTTAATCTCATGGACTCTATTTTTTTCATGCACAAATTAATAGTAAAGCGTAGACGCAAAATAAAAAATACATTAATTTTTCCACCATTTTACAGAAAAAAGCAAAACAAGGCAACTCTTAATTTTTAGAACTCTATTTATTTTAAGAGAGAGTCATAAGAGGAGAATAAAAAAACATTGAGTATGATACATGCTCACTAGGTGTGTTCCTTAAATTCATCGTATTATTTCGGACTATATGTCAAACTGTGACAGGCGGGAATAAAATCCTCTCAGAGAGAAGAAAAACTGTCAAAATGTCGGGAACGGTTTGGGCACTAATTTGCACTAATTTGCACCATGCCAAAAGAAACATTTGACTAGAACTGCCGTAGTGGAATCATAAGCCAATCAATTTATTTTATAAAATCACTGTACAAGAAATTGAATGTTAAGAAAAAAGAAACGTACAAATATAAAAATGATAATAATGATTAGAAGTAAAAACAAAAATAATATTATTTACAGTGCTTTGGCGCTGTAATTAATTAGTTGTCGATGTCCATCGATTGAAAATAATGCGTCTTAGAAGGGTTCAACAGCATCTAACTGATGAGCCCAACTGTTGTACCTGGGCGAAACGCATTTGGACTAAAAGTCGCAAAATCTTTAAGTACATATTAAATCATGAAAAAAAAAACTACAATAAACAAGAGTTACACAAATTTTCATGACTAAATTTTCTTCTTCGGAAAAGGATTTGCTTAAACGACACATGCATTTAAAGAAAATCATTTGATTGATAAAAAGATAAATAAATTAATAAATTATGCACATCTACCAAAAACAAAACAAAAAAAAAGTAACATGTGGGTAACCTTAGCTATTTGTATTCTATTTGGTTATTTAACTTCAAACTGAAATTTTTTTTTAAATCTGACATACGAACACTTGGCATTTGACATCCAGTACAAAACAGCCACCAGAAATTTCTCGGACCAAATCTGGCAATAGGGGAAATTTTTTCCTCTCTCATGACCGCTCTCTTTGGTCCGAAAAAGTACAAACTTTCACTTGTGGAACGACTTCGCACTAAAAATGACTAAATCTGGCGGTTTCAAACTGTTTGGAACTCGTTCTGGAACACACCTACTGTTTCCAGTTATTTGCGTTTACACTGAAACATTACAGCTTATCGGTTGTTCAGATTATTTCATCAGAAAAAAAAATAAGAATATTTATCACAACTTCATTTGCTACAATGGAAAAAAAGTCAGAACCATTTACAAAAACTAGTCTCGGCCCCCTTGTGTCGAAATTCGACACTACTCAGAAAATGAAAAATGAAATAATTTTTTTGAAAATTTAAAGCAAAAACCAATTTTCTTATTTCCTAAAATTTCATATTTTCTGAATATGCACAGTGATTTTCAGTAAAAAAATAATTTCACTCAAATAGACCCACAGTGTTGAATTTTGTGATTCGCGACTATTGCTTGCCAGCCATATAATTTTTTTCCAAATCAGTTGAATACTTTCTTTATCTAAGGCTAGTTATATATAGATGAAGACAAAAACGCCCGTTTACAAAATTGGCTAAGTTACCGCTTAATATTTGATAGGAAATCCTTTTTGCAGCAGAATATCCTCACATCAAATTTGCATTAAGCGAATAAGGTCCAGACATTTGTCCAGAGGAATGGAATACCAAGCTACATACATATGCTTTTTTATATAGTACGTGCGGTCCAGTCGTGCATTTTATTTTGAGAATCTACCTATGCTGAAAATAAAACTTCTTACTCATTTTACAATTAATCTGACCTCGTGCATGTATATGGAAGATAGTTATGTGTTATTCACCATACAAATATATTAAGGTAACTGCAAATTATTGGAAAATCCATTATTTAATAATATTTTCATATCATTATTCTCAATAGTTAAAAAATTAAGTATAAATATATGTGTCATGCCCGTATCCTTTTCTTAATATTTGCTACGCCTTTGAGGTAAATAATATCGTCCTTTATTTTCAATGCAATTTGTTGTGCTATGACAATAATTAAAACCTCAACCAAAACATACACTCGTGTAATGGAAAAGGTCAAATGATGGACTTTATGCAATCACCAATCTCCAAAAAAGCTAAACCACAAAAGTCATTTAGGACAAATGTTAAAGCAATTCAGATACCCACACATAGTCAATATGACTCCTGGTAACTCTAATATCGTTTCATACCATAATACTCCAAAATGTACTCCGAATACAATAAATGCTTTTTTCCTATCTATGGAAATGGGTCTATTAGAAGTGAAAACCAACTCGTGTCTTGTCGGTAACTATATGTATAAGTATATAGAATGCTCTTTTTGATAGGAATAAATATTTGCTGAGCAAATTAAGGCTCTAGTCAGTTTACAAAGATAATATTTGAGACGTGTTCAGGTTGACTTAGGATGAATATTTACCAACCCTTTGAGGCAATCTGCTTTTCTGGTTTAAGGAAATTGAGATGTGTTTTTCTTTTAAATTGTGACATTCAATGGGACAAAGTAATGATTTGGTAAGAAAACGAAAATTAGTTGGTCAATGAAACAACCAACTAGCCGTATCACATTATTTATTTATTTGAGTCAAAATGAGATAAAGTTTGAAATACAGTTGACTCTGCTTAGTAGAGACACAATAGTTATGAAACAAAGATTTAAGCTAAACGAACTTCAGAACATTGAAATAATTAATAAAATTGGCTACAGCCCTATTATTGACACAATTCAAAACTAGTTTTAAAGTAAAAGTAGTTCTATACGAGTTTCGAGTTTCAAGTTTTGAACAATTCGGTATTATTCAAACAAAAATTGACATCTAAGACTCGAAATCATAAAACTAGTTTTGGATAAAACTTTGAAATTCATAGAACCAGAAATATCTAGTTTTAAGGACTTCAAAACTAGTTTTGAAGCATTTTTATATTAGTTCAATAACTATATACTAACATCAGACCTTGTCAGATCCGGTAGTTCTGATTTTTTGCTGAGTTGTTTGTGATGTTGGCTTATTAAATAATTCAAGTTTTCGACCTCAAGCACCGAACGCATCATGGTAAAAAATTTAGAAAACCCGCGAAATTTTCGGGTTTTTTTCAGTAATTGTCGATTTTTATACCTGAAGGACATTGCTCTAGGATTTTAAGTTAGTAAAATTTGCATTAATTTGAGCCCAAAATCGTCTCTGTAGATCCAAGAGTTGCCAAGAGATACCCTTTCAAAATGTATCAATAGTAATTTATAACAATTAGTAGTATAATTTACAGTATAGTGAAAAATACGGTGTGCTTGGCATAAAATGCTTCAAAACACTAGACCGTGTAGGTTGGGTCAAAAGAAGAAAAAAATAGTATGGGAAGAGGGGTGAGCATACCAAGAGTTTTGAAGCATTTTATGCCAAGCACACCGTATTTTTCACTATAGGTACTGTAAATTATACTACTAATTGTTATAAATTTACTATTGATACAATTGGAAAAGGTGTCTCTTAAAAACTCTTGGGTCTGCAGAGACGATTTTGGGCTCAAATTGATGCAAATTTAATTAACTTTAAATCTTAGAGCAATGCTTTCATCAAAAACTAGTTTTAGGTATGAAATGGAAGATTACTGAAAAAGCTTTAAAATTTCGCGGTTTTGTGAATTTTTTACCATGGTGCGTTCGTCGCTCGAAGTCGAAAACTTGGAATATTTATTAGGCCAACATTACAAACAACTCCGCAAAAAACCAGAACTGCCAGATCTGACGCAAGGTCTCTCTTCTATCAAACTACAAGTTTACTGGACTGTATATTGTTCAATTCAAAATAAAATCGAAAAAGTCAACAAAAAATTACGAAACGTCACAAAATAATTGAGCATATTTAATAACTTTAACGTTGCGTTTGGCGTGTAGAAGGATATTTTCCGAATAAAACTTTTTGGAAGCAGAAGACGATTGGTTTCTTGCAGCCGCCCATACACATTGCGGAATATACATTATTCGAAAAGTTGGATTATTTGGCGTTTCATCAGGGCTTCAAGATGACATAACGGACTTTTCAGCGTGTTGTTGATTTGGTGAAACAGCATATGTATGTAAACCCTACAAAGACGGTAAGATGGCACTATGAAATATATGCACGTACATATATGTATATTGTTATTTGATTACAGATCTCGCTATCTTTACCCTATGGGACAGCACTTCCGTATTGAAGTGGTGCCAAATCAACGCATTGGTATGCTTTCTACCTATGAAATTATAAGCAGGTAGTTGGAATTAAATAAATGAACAAGCATTCCAGTTCAAAACAAGGGCAATAATTAGAATAAGGCTAGGACATACCCATCTCACTCATATCCACCTAATCGATAAGAACTCAACCAACACTCCAATAAAAAAAGACAATAGAACACCTTTTAAACGTTTGGCCCAGGTTCCAACCAACTGACCATAGTACCAACAGGACGGATATACAAAAATATCCCACACACGAGAATTGTACAGCAATCATAGAATTCCTAAAAAAAATTACCTGTTAAGTAAAATAAAAAAAAAATATATCAAAATAGAAAATTTGTAACTTATTAATATATTTATAAGGCTGTCGGCTTGTTTGTCAGTGCCTTTAAGGTTTACTTATTTTTGTAATTTTATACTGCAATAAATATTTTTAAATAAATAAGAAAATAAATTAAAAAAACTATGTAAATTTTGTAGACCAGTGTAATGTAAAGCATGAAATCAACAAATCTTTACCCTATGGCTTTGCCAGCGACATCTTCTGTATATTTTAACGAACAGATATTATGTAGGTAAGGTAGATATACAAAAATAAAATTCAATTTTCTCTTAGTAGGAACAAAAAAATTATCTAAGCAAAAAAAGAGATTGATAATAAAAAATGCGTAATACTAGCCATGGTGAATAGTGTTTGGTGAGTTAAGATTAGTTGGCATTTACATTGAACAGTTTTTCCAATGACGATCTTTTGTTGGTATTGTAATGTGACACATTGCTTTCCCCTCATTTTTAATTACCTGCTTCATCCTTCAAAACACACAAAACAAAAATCGTACTGGAAAAATCGGTTAATGTAAATACCGACTTTATTTTATAAAGTGGAAACAGACAATTTCCAAGTGCTGACTAAAGAGAACACTTTTTACACTTTCTGCCTCTCTTCTTCTTGTTTACTTTACCAGCACAACATCCACAAGTCTACACTACAACGATCGTTGTGGTTATTAGATTTGTTGGACAGGTAAAAAGAGTAATGAGAAAATTAGCTGTGGTGGAATGGAACTCATACCTACTGGCTTTTACGTTTTACCTGAGTTTGTTCTTTGCAGACGTCTACGACTTAACGTCGCGCGGTGGAATAGCTTAATAAATAACAACAAAATAATGTTTTTGTATTAATTAAATTGGTCCTTCCATACTCAAATTTACTGTAAACTTAAAGAAAAACAAAACTGTTATTGAAAATCGATAAATAATAATATCCTTCTCTCTGAGTTTTGAAATACAATTCTGTGAAAATTCTTTCGTTGTCGTGTCGTTTTGAAGAAATTCGTGTATTTTTTTCGAGGTGTGTTGGTGTACATTGCTTGTTCGGTGATCCGTGTTTTGTGTTTGTGTGTCTACTGCGGTGGAGTTATTTTCAGATAAATTCGCTTCGAATCTGGCTGTAGTGCCTAAACCCGGTTTTGAGAAGAAATTCTTGTGATTGCCGCGATCGTGCCCCGCCGCTGTCGTCGCTACCGCCCCGACCCGGACCCGACCCGACCGATCACTACTTCACTACCATTCACGTTCGCATTCCAAACTTTTCATCATTATTCCACACGCTCTTCTCTTTTTCGCGCTATTAAAAATATATCTTTCTCTATATTTTTTTGGGCAACAGTTGTGGTCCCATTCTTACAGCAACTTTTTGGTTTTTGTTTATTTTGGAGAAAAAAATCGTGTTTTTTGTTTTCTATTACTTCGATTTGGTGGCGATAGTTTCGATGCAAGAGTGTATGCGTTGATAGCATAAGTGCAAATGAATGTGTATAGGTGCTACAGGTGCACCTTGTGAATGTGTATATCATCGGTGTTGTTATATTATACCTATTTACCTGTGTTAATTGTGTTTATTTCGAAGAGGATACGAAAAAACAGAAATATCTTTCTCCGTTTTTGGGCGAAATAAAAGAGAAAATATTAAAATTAGATGCAATTTTCATTCATGAAAAATAAAAAATACAAAACAAGTGAAAACAAGAATCTCTCGACGCATTGATAAAAATCCACGGCCATTGCATCGTTCGCAGTTTGTTTACCAGTTTTTTTTTTTATTAAACCTTCCTACTCGGGTGGAAGCCATAATTAGCTTCGGTGACTGGTTTTGCGTGATTTTTTTTCGAATTTATTTGACATTTGGGTCTACATGTATATAATACTTCTTCTTAGTTGTGTATTAACAACTGGCAGCGGTTAAGCCTAAATATTTCAACAGATCAACTGGAACTGGAAGACTTCTTGTTCTGAATCATTCGAGATCAACTGTTTGTAATGTGAGTAAGTATGCTTAAAAGAAAATGTAAATAATATAAGGTAGATTTCACGATTATGTAAAAGTAGAGTGGGGTTTGGGGTGTGTATCTAGTTTTTGATACCTAATTGTATTCAGTTAAATAATTTGGTCCATTAGTTGGGATTTTGAAATATAAAAGGTGATTGGGCCTGCACCCAGGCGATGATTTCTGCCGGCAGAAAGCAGAGTTTATAGGAGAGGGAGGGTATGAAACACCGCACATTTCACTTCCCTCTCGTATAAACTCTGTTTTCTGCCGGCAGAAATCATTCTGTGTGTGCAGGTCCATTCACATTAAATAAAGCGGCATTTTGAGAGACAAGGAAGAAATACGTTTGTGGCTGACGACACGGCCGACGTAAGTCTAGGGATGCCAGATTTAAATAACATTCAAATAACAACCTTCCAAAAAATTTTAAATGTATAAAGGCTCTCCCAAACCAACGCAAATGCGAAGCGATTCGCAGCGAATCATTCACAATAGTACAAAATATGATAAATAAACAAGGCTAGACAAAAAAATAAAAAACCGCGTTGGTGAAAGCCTTAATATATCTGTTATTCGAAAAAAAACGCTTTAATTTTAAAACAGCCTTTTATTTAACATTCTTATTTTTTAAGTCACAAACTTTTATTGGGGACTATGATGTAATTAAAAAAAGAAAAAGATGTATAAGTACAGTATGGTATGGTGGTATGGGGGTGTTTCCTTTTTGACGATACGAAAAATTACCTGCGGGACATTACATGAAATTGCGGGACATAATTTTGTAGCGGGAAACTTGCGGGACAAAAGTCGTTTCCACGCCTGGCGAGACAGACGGTTTTGTATAAAATTATAATGTGGATTCAAAGTTGACATGATTATTTATCAAGATGTCAAGTTTTGAAGTTTTGGGAGCCAAAAATGTAATCAAAAATAAGCGATAAAAATCATCAAGTAAATTGTAAAATCCATTGTGGAGCTGTTATTAGTCATTTAAAAAATTCGAAAAAATCTATTCGTGGTGAGTACAAAAATTATAGAAATATATTCGCATCGAATTATGGTCAGTTAAAAATACAAAGATATTTTTATCAAATAAGAATTAAAAAAAAAATGTTACCGATTTGCGCACCTTTTAAAACTGATTATATATATGCTCTAGTAGTATCAATATTCCTTGATAAGAAACATTAGTCAAAAGTAAGAGCATCGTTCGCAGATCGGAAGAAAAAATTAAAACATTTGTTACGTAACTTTTCAATTTTTTTTATTATTTAAATGAAATATGTTGTTCGTATTTGATAAAATTTTTTTGTATTTTACTGACCTTCATTTGATGCCAATATATTTTTAATATTTTTGTAATTACCACGAATTTAATTTTTTTTTTCAAATTTTCAAATGACCAACAACTGTGAAACGGATTTTACAATTTACTTAAATCGCTTCTTTTACCGCTTATTTTCTATTACAGTACACATATTAAAGGAAATATACTTCGTGGTTGTCAGATAATGAACAAGAAAAACAAATCACTCTGTGAGACCTTGTCAAATTGGAAGTTGCTGCATTCAATGCATCAATTTTAGTAATGAAGATTCAGATTTCTGAATTCTGGCCAATCAGATGTTTGGAAAATACAGAAATCTGAAAATTTAAATGTTAAATGTGAAATGTACACATTCAAAGAACTGACAAGGGTCTCTGCGATTTTGACACATGCGCGAACTTGAACGAAAATGAAAACTCGTAAAACTGTAATTTTCTATGACTTTTCTGGCTCCTAAAACTTAAAACTTGACATATTGATAAATAATCATGTCAACTTCTAATCAGCATTATAGTTTTATACCAAACCCTCAAGTGTGCACACGTGTGTGTTTGCATATGTTACAGAAAGCTAAAGCTGGCCATACACGACAGAGCCAACAAGTCAAATCCAAAATCGGTCGTGTGTGGGGTGGATCGGCCGTTGATCAATTTGGATTTCTAGCCAATCTGAAATCAAACCGAGCCAAATGAATCAGATGGCTGGATTCTAGAGATCTTTCAGATGGTATACAGTTCTTGCGAATTTCCCATAAATGGGGTGTCAAAAATCGATATGATCTTGAATCTTTACTTGCGATATATGTAGGTTAGGTATGTACATACCATAGATCCACAGTACACAAGTCAAGGTATAAGGTGCACTGCGCAGGTTGTCACAATTGAAACTGCCGGAAATAAAAAATGGCTGTGAACGTGAGGAATTAAGTACACGATTAAACAATAACAAATTAAAATTGAAATTGTCAGAAATAAAAAATGGCTGTGAACGTGAAGAAGAAAATACACCTAAATACGACAACAAATATTGGCATTTGACACAAATTTTGATATATATATGCGCAGAACTGAAAAAAGTCAAAACTCTAATGATACTACCTTAAACATGTGTACTGTGCTATAGATCAAGTTTTGGATTCGAGATGACAATGAAACATGACATTACGGCGATAGAGAACACGAAAAAAATTGGTGGTACAGTTCTGTCTGACTGTCGGTCTGTCTGTTAGTATGTCTGTCTGTTCGTTGAGCTACACCTTACACGGCTTCATTGCTTTTTTTTAAACTAGGTACCTAGCGCTTTTTAGTCATTCAACGACACGTTTTTTCATTTTTTTTTACAACCAAAAATAACGGTACCTGCCATAAATTTTGCTAGTAACAAACTCGTATTTTTCTTAAAAACTTTTCTTAAAAAAAATCAATAAATTTCTTTTAAAAAAGGATATCTTTGGATGGGAAACTCTGAATTTTTTGGCTGATTTTACGCAAATCACCAAGTATGCAACCAAAAAAATTGTCAACTTAATTAATGCCTGGAATGGGGATGAAAATAAAGATCTTGAAAAGTATTTTAGGCCCATCCAGGTTGCCCTTTTTTTACGACCACCCTAATGTACACACATGCATACATGGCCTATGGTTTTGATTTCAATTTTTAGCATTCTTTCACATGTCAATTATTTATAACGCGTGCTGAATGTAACTCCCTAGTGAAATACAAAAAGAAAGACAAACCGAAATTCCATCAGATATCAAACGATAGTTCCATTGATTGCAATCTTCAATCAATATCCTCTACTGACAATTTGAAAATTTTACAATTTTTTAATAGGATAGATACCACATCATCCGTCAGGGATGCACTTATTGATGAGTTTGAAATTGCACTTAAGAATCAATTCAATTGAAATAATTCCACTACATACAACAACACTTACCCCCCGATGCGCGGTTTCAATTTCCTGTCAGCAATGAAAACAAAACAACTGAGAAATGATTTCAACCCTTAAAGCTGATTCATTCGAGAGCAATTTCATGATAGACAAAAAATTTCATTCAGAGAATAATGAAACATTTAGCTACACAGAGTCGAGTCCCTGCTAGTGTCGTACTAAAAGGCTTCAAAAGAAGAGGATGCTATTTCAAGAAATCAAAACAATTGCAAGCAGTCATCAGGACACACAGAGACAATTCCCTTTTGTTCTTCTCTTGTCTGAAATGTAGCTCAAAATACTTCAAACCAAAAACACATCAAGGATATTTTGTTTTTTTTTTTGTTCAAAGACAAATGTGAAGCTTATGTTGCTATGTGAATGTGCTGGTGGCCCAGAATCCAGGAAGGTATTAAATGTCACTTCTAATCATAATGTCAATCATCAGCAAAGAGTAAACAGCCAACCATCTAAGCAGACAGACAGACACGTTAAGAGAAAGGGCCTTGCATACGATTACCTCTTGCAGAGCCTGGTAATTTTAATACTTCGTCACGTTGTTGGCGAAATCAACAATGACAGCAACGGCAACAGCAGCGCGGCGGTAACGATGCCAATGTGGACTCGGAGTCGATCTCGACTCTACGACCATCACAGGAATCAGGTCGGATTAATTACATGCGGCTGTACGAGTGCAATACATACGAAATGATATCAACTCCAGCAACTCCAGTGCAGTATAGAGCTGCATGAATGGCACGAACTAAAAATGTGTGCAAATCTGGAGAAATGTGTAGTAAGCCTCCTTGGAGCTTAACAATGAGATTCACGGATTAATGCATGATGACCGTACTTTACTTTTTTTAAATGTCCTTGGTTTTTTTTTTGCAAGATACTACAATCCCTTGGGTGGCTTAATTTTGTGATGCGCTTTCTTTTCTTAGTTTTTCCCACACTCATCAACATCATCAGCTTTGTCACGTCAAATCGGATTCAAGGCTTCCTTGCATGAGATAGAAAAACCAAGAGCCGGAGGAAGGAAGGAAGGAAATCCTGAGCGAAAAGAAGACCACCAAGTTGAGTCAGGAAACCGAATATAATCGGATTTGCCAGCGTGTCAGTCGTCATTTCTTTGGAAATTGTCGATGAAGTCAGCGTTGTTGGCCATGGCCATAGACGACCGACGATGATGATGTGAAAATATATTTCACTCCGAACAGTCCTTTTATCCCAATACCCAATCCTTCCAATGAAAATAGAGTGGTGGGTTTTGTAATCGAGAACCTACACTCATGCGGGTGGTCCCCAATCCCAGGGCAATTGTCGAAGGACCACAACTACACTGCAGCATTGTTAAATTAAAAAATAAACTAAGAAGACAAATTCTGGTTTCTCATGGGGAATGTCCAAATAAAGTTTCAACCAGAATTTTGGAAAAGTTTTCTTCTCCGTTTGGCCGTTAAATTTCCATAAATCCTTTTCGGAGGAACAACCCAAACCGCTGGCCGCTCCTACTTTAACAAAATAACATCAAATTGGTGTGCACAGCATGTTAGTATTTGTTGGTATTGGGCACTTAATTAAGATTCTATAGCAGGGATATGAGAATTTTAAACTACTTTATGAGAACTTAGTAAGTAACTTGGACTGTCAAGGGTTCTAGTCCTTGTGTAAGTCCTTTTAATGTTTTGTTTCTTTTTGTCAAGTAATGAATTTTGGAGTTTGAAGTTTATAGTTTTTATTGGGGCACAGTTGGAAACAGTTGTTGTGTTCTTGTTAGACTATTGATATATATAGATATATTTTATTTTGGACTTGAATGATAACTGGAAACGAAATATTTGCTAACTTTTGATTTTTCAGATACTTTGTTTTATAAAACCTTATATTTTTAAGAACTGGTCACTTTTTGGCGTATTATTGTATTAAAAAAATCATTTTGAAAAAGTAATTTTATTTTAACTTTCAAATTTTCATGAATTTTCTGTCTTTTAAGAATTGGCCAGTTTATATTTCTTGAGCGCTCAGTATTTCCTCAATTTTTTGACAGAGCAGGAGAGTAAAATATAAATAGTATTCCTCACATAGAAGTCAAAACAAACAAGCGAATTCAACAAATTTCAGTCTCAGTTTTTAAGGGGAAAAGTGAGGAATTTTTGAGAAGAATCCTGTTCATCAATCGTTCAATCCTCTGAGATCTCAGAAATATAAACTGGTTAAATTAAAATTTTCATTATCAAATGATACAATTATGATATTAAAGGGTACTTTTTTTTAGGCGTGTGGTTTTCAATCTGGCAATACTTTTATCGGAGTTGGTCTTTTTGACAGCTGTCACTTGATTAATGCTCAGTTTGGTTTACCATTTCATAATGAATAGACTTACTCCTGAACAACGTTTGCAAATTGTGCAAATTTATTACCAAAATAATGGTTCGGTTCACGCCATGCCATACAGCCAAAACAACCAATTTATTGAAGGAAACTTTCGGTGAGCGCTATGCGATTCAACACCGCTGGACTATTTTTTGTGGGGTAGTGTGAAATCGCTTGTCTACGCAGATAAGCCCGAGACGATTGACACCTTGCAAGACAATATTTACGGTCCCACTTGCTGCAAAAAGCGGTCGAAAATTGGGTCTCTGGGCTGGAAGTTATTCGAGCCAGTCGTGGCAGCTACTTGCCCGAAATCATATTTAAAACATAATGGCAAACTCTTATTTTTATGACAAAGCTAGATTCTTGGCCATAACATTATATGAAAATCTTGAATAATAAATTGAATTTATGTCCACTTAGAAAAAAATTGTCTAACTAAAATGCGCAGAAAATCACAGAAATTCTAAGCAAAGGATCAGATCTATTAATTTAGAACTAAGAATGAAAACACATTGAAACATTTTTCTTCATTTACGTAATTGCATATTCTTATTTTGTAAAAAATGAATCCAATTTATAAATGCATGTTGCTTGGAAGAGCCGACTTTATTCTCATGAGCTGCTCAGATGCTCGTGAAGTGACCATTTAATTATTCTACGTTTGGTCTAACTCTATGAGTGAGCAATTCCTTTTTTTTTTTTAATTTTTCTCATACTCATGCTCAAGAGTGTTGGGAAATTTCTCATGCCCATGATCAAAATTTTATCGCAGAATAAAAAATTAGCGCTCATGTCTCATGAGTGAGTTTTTCCGTACTAAATACAAAAGTTCTCATATTAATTATGTACACATTTCTACATAAAATTACCAGCTATGAATCTATTGGCCCTGCAACTCGAGAATACAAGGACAAGAAGGCATAAGAAAGAAAATTGAATTGAATTGAAAATTGAATTTATGTTCTGCCTTTTCAAGAAATCGCCAAGATAACTTAAGCCTAATACATTCTTGTGAATCATGTCGTGAATCTACACAAAATTTGCATTTTTATTCACCCGTGAACGTGCTCGTGAAGCGGTGTGGAGAGTTTTCGGTCACGAGTAATATACGAGAACTATCTGTGAACAGTTGATAGTTCGATTTCAAACGTAACGTCAAATATTCGCAACACGTTCGCAAGTCTGTACCAGCGAGAAATGTCAAAAAATCACTTTCTCCACTGGCTATTGTTCACTTCACGAGGAGGTATGTGGTTTGTACTAGGCTTTATGAAGATACCTTTATCAACAATGAAAGTGAGCTGTTCACTATCTTGTCTCTCTTGCATTCACTCTACTATACTCATGTTGTCCGCTCCTAGAGTTCTTATCAAGAGCTACAGCTAACGCAAGCTTGAAGCCGAAAACATTAATCTTATTATCATTTTCCATTTAGTGGTTTTTATAAAAATCTGTGAACTATAATATTATTGGATGGCTGTAGTTGCATCAGTATACTAAGGTTTGAATAATGAACAAACAATGGTTACTTATTTTTGGCCCGTTAATATCACATTGTCTTGTTTTATTGTGCTAAGTAAGAATTAAAAATTTGGGGATGTGAAAACTCGCGTAGGGCTAGGGCTTAGTGACGTAAAACTCCCAACCATTCGTGCCTGTATGTTGATAGCAAAAATTTATTGCTGAGTTTGACTGGCACAGATGAGGGTTATATTCATGACATGAGATATACTCTTAAATAATTTGCCACTTCCTTGTAAGTGCAAGTATCCCAAAATGAGCTAGTCCAATGCACTATACTTATATTGCGCTGGGCAGGCGCGGATCCAGAATTTCGTTTCAATTGCAATTGCACCCATTGCCCCCTCCCTGTGTCCTCCGCTCTCAAAATGGGCTGGGAAGCCATGGGAAAATTTATTTCCAAGAAAATAAAAACTTTTAAATCAAATTTTATAAATCTGTTGACTACACTAACCACTGATCCAGGCAAGTGAACCCAAGAAGTGCAATAGAATTTGGCATCATGCAAAAATATTGAGCTATTTTACAATTTCTTGAACAAAATTAAACAAGCTTGAATCATGCCTTAATATACTAAGGACTGCACATAAACATCAGTGGATGAACATGAACAGTAAAAAATATATTTTTTATTCAGCAAAATAATCACGAAGAGACAACATGTAAAAATAAAAATATTCTCAATAAAACTAGCTGTAGTGCTATTAGCACTATAAAAAATCGTATCTCAACGTTAAATAAGAAAAGCATCTTTCAACATAATATTTTTTTCCAACAGAAATCTCAATAGGTACTTAAAACTGTAAGGAAGTTCAATCCAAAAACATTTAAATTAATAGTTTTTCCTGCAAAAATTTGAAGCACCATTATCATTCTTCCGAAACTAAATACTTAATAAATTTATTCCCATTTACTATGCCAAATACTTCCGAAAACAATTTCCTTAGCAATAATTCAAATTACCTATTCAAAGAGTTTCGAAAAGGAGTGCCTAGACAGGAGATATTTAAGCAGAAAGAAAGTTTAGAAATATATGAGGTTTAGGTATAGGTAGATACATTAGATACTAATAAATAAAATAAATTAGCTTGCAGTTTAAAAATCTTTCCATCATATTGTTGTAAATAGTCTCGACTTGGACATAGAAGGAGAAGACGATGTTTCCCTTTGTTGATTATACCCCAATTAGTATGCTATTATGCTGTCAAAGTTTCACAGCATAAGAGAGGGCAAATAATAGCCCACTTGCCCATTACCTTTCCAATGGTGGAAGGGTTACCTAACATACACCGAGAGAATTAAAATTGTTTAAATCATAAAATTTATATTTTCAAACCAATAAATTAATACGAAAAAAGTAATAGCAAAATAGTAAAAGCAAATTACAACTAATTCGAAAAGTCTATTATAAAAAATTATCGAAATAAAGTTGAAAATCGATCGATTTTCCTATTATATTTTTAGGGACAGAAGCTTGTTATTTTTGTACTAGCATGTTTTGTTACGAGAGCCAACAAAATCATTTTAAGTGATTAATGGTTTTGTTGACCACTTTTTCAGATTTTGTGCCATGGAGTCTCAAAATTCCAATTCAGAATTTTTTTCTAGAAATCCCTTACAAGATCCGGCGCCCCTAATTTATATACAGTGTGTCCAACAGTACCGCAGGCCGACCGTGCCGCATATGAAAACCATGATGAGTGTGAAGTTAGCAAAGCAACTTTGACGAATTGAAAAATGGAAAGGTGGATAATTTGTCGTTAATTAGTTGTGACAATTTCGAATTTCTCATTCTATGTTTTCTGTTTTTTTTTTTCAAAAAGTGGTAGTTTTTGAAAACTCTATGTTTTTTTGCTTGATAATTTGCCATTAATTAGTTGTGAAAAATTCAATTTTTCTATCAGGCGATGTTTCCTATGTTTTTTTTTTTAATGTTTTGTTTTCTACGAGTGCCAAGTAAGCAAAGCAATTTTAACAAATCGAAAAATGGATGGATGAATAACTTGCCGTTAATTAGTTGTGACAGTTTCGAGTTTGTCGTTCAATGTTTTCTATGTTTTTTTGGCTGCTTGTTGTCCTGAGGTATTGAATTAAAATCGAAAAACTTATTGGGTTAATTTTTCTTTTCTGCTTTCTTTGGAGTTATAATGTAGTTTCATTTTATTAGCTCTATGTATTTCCCATTCCAAGAAAAATTACAAAATTCCTTTTGGCATTCAGAACTCATATTCTTAGAGCCCCAAAACTACCTTATTTTTGTGGTATCAAGTAATACAGAGCAAGTTCGTCAGATTATTTTTCATAAAACGTAGACGTTACAATTTTACCTTTAATAATTTTAATAATAATTTTTGACATGTCCCTGCTCATAAGGAAGTGAGGGAGATGAATGTATATAAATAATTTAAAAGATTAACAAAACAAAAACTAAAATCAACTTAAAATATTAAGAAATATGGACAAAAGTCTTATAATTAATGTAAATTAAAAATTAAATTAAAATTAGTTTAATAAATTTGCTAATAAAATAATCAATGCTTTTTCAGAATATCATTCACTTCACTTTACAAAGTGAATTGTTTGTTTCGAGTACTGTCATTGCTAACAAAATAAAAAAGAAAAATTCCATTTAATTCAATTGACAATTGAAAATTCGGTCTTTTGGCTTGACGCTACTTTTCGCAAACATTCTTCACAAACAACAAAATCATCATACAGCGGATGACTTTAGAGGCTTGATGAAAATATAGCAAACCAAGCATTTATAATCAAACAAAGAATTAATTTCAAGTGAACACCGGTTTGTAAATTAAAAAAATGTATAGGTTGTCACTTTCACGTTTGTCATTATTAAAAAGGTTTGTTTGGTTTGATTTTTAATACGAACTGTCACTGTTTGGACGTCTTCAGATGAACTGTTTTTACTTAAATGGAATTAGTATGATATTAGCTAGTAAAAAAAAAAAAATAGGTTTAAAAATTGAGAAGAGCTAGTTAATTGCTAAATATTTAGAAGATTGTTTACTAGTAACATGCTAAGCTCTTAACAAAAGACTGTTTAAAATTTTGCGCCTCTGTTTTCTTTTAGTGCACTGTGAGTTGTGAATATATTCAAAGTAGGTGTACTCAGATGACTTCGTTTCTTCAGAAAAGCGAACAAAAAACTTAAAACAACAAATAGTGCTATTTACCATTTAATTCGTCATTATTGCTTCACATAGAAGAGATTGTGTTTTATTGGTTTGGCTATGCCCGAAAATCGGGGGTGCAACTCAAGTCAACTAATCTTCATTATTTATTCTCCAGGTAAGTGTTCCAGAGTAGGGCCACGACGACGACGCGACGACAACGACATGGATGTTGTCTTGGTCCGTCAACCCGTCAAACTTGTCGTCATGCGCTTGAAGTCCAATTAACTTTAATTTCCGAATCGGGACTGAAATTTAAGCTAAGAGATCGATGATTTGCGCTGGGTTTTGTGGAAATGTTTTTTTTTTTTGTATTCAGTTTTGAAAGTTTATTTGGAACTCAAAGACCACCGCCCACTTATTTCCTGTGTGCTGAAAACGCCATAAAATAGAAATGACATATGAATGTATGTAGGTATGTTCTGTTCCGTTCATAGGTATGTATGAGAATGTTTATTTTTTGGAGCGTGAATGGCATTGCAGCTGCATATATGCAATATACTTTCGAGTGGGCGATGTGGATGATGATGATAAAGTGATTTGGTCTCCCTTTTCTCCTACAACCCCTTGACACACCGTCATAGGGGACCTTACATCTGCATGAGTTACATTTTTACCTTGACACTCGTACACTTCTAAGTCTACATTATGTCTGTATGTTCGTGAAAAATAGTGCTGTGCGATATTTTTTGGATAAAGCTATTTGTAATTCTTTTTGAAAAAACTACTTTCTAGCTGAGTTAACTTTGAGTCAAATCAGAGAAAATAGATTAAACACATGCTGACTCAAAAACAATTTTTCAGTGATCTATTCATTTAAATACTACTTAGTCAAAAATCTATTGAAACTGAGATATGTCACTGCTATTACATTTGCGTTCTATAAAATATTTATTTAAATAGGTAGTCCTTGAGTTAATTTACCAGATTTGAAATAAACTTAGAGTTTACTCGAGATCAAACCAGAATGATCTGGCACTGAAAAACTAGGTATGCCTTATAGAAATTAATATTTCTGGCCCTATATATAAATCAATTTGAATCTTTTCGAAATTCTTCTCAGAATAGCAAAGTTTCCAAAAACAACTCGTTAAAAAAAATTAAAATCCGATGTTTTGAAACTTTGCCGCTTTGTATCTTTTAAGGGTCTAACTGCGGAAAGTTGGATCTATAGCAACAATTGTTTAAAATTGTAGGCTTAATATTTCTTGTATACACATTTCTTCTCCTCGACCAATATGTATTGAAATAAATCAAATTTAAAAATAGATTTGGGTAAATAGGTTGAGAAGCGTTCAGAAGGGGAATACGATGATTTTGTCTATTATAATTTAGACTTTGAGAAATAATAATATGAAAAGTCCAACCTGCAATGAATTTTTGTGATGTCAAAACCTGGTAGGACTGTACTGTCAGTGAAATTAAGTAATGGAAAAAACCCATTCTGGATTTTAATAAGCTTAAAAATTTCTCTTTTTTTAATTCTCTGGTCAAAATTTTGTCTATATACTCGACTTTATGAATATCAAAGAGAAATTCCACTCTTTTCCAAATAAGATGTTTTTGTTTACAGTGTAAGCCATACAAATTACAGAGTTTTTAAGTTTCTTCTGTTTTTTTTTTAAATAACGGTTTATTGTGAGTAAAAATTAAAGAATGAAGACAAATCTGATTTCATGTGAAATAACTCCTCCAAATTTGAGCTGATTACTCACAATAGTTTTATTTTTTTACCAGGACAACCAAATCTTGAAGGCTCTTTTTTAAATCATTCACATTTTTCAAAAATCAATAAAAAAAAAACTGGACGTGGTAAAATTTTTTTTAAGCCAGATTTGATTTTAGATAAGTTAAATCTGTCATAATTTCAAAAAAATATTTGAAGGCGAAAAAAAAGTAAAGTGTCGACCAGTGTAATCTGAATGAATTGTTAATGTGAAGATGGTTGCGGTTGATTTGAAATGCCAAAACCAATTGATATATTCAGTGAATAAAAAGTGGTGCCAAATTGTGAAATGCGTAAAGTATATGTTTAGGGGAAGAAAAGTGGTTTATTTATACATATGAAACATATATCCCCCAAGATTAGATTTGGCCTATTATGATTGGACTGTCATTCTGAAATTGTTGTCAGCAATTATAGAAAAAGATAGCCCAATTGCCGAAAAATAACCCAATTTGTCAAGCCTGAAATTCAAATTCCTTAGAACTTGACTTTAATTAAAAAACAAAAATGTATTTAAGTTATATTTACGTCAAATATACATATAACAGCAGCTTTAATATATCATATTTTTAAAAGTTATAACTCATTTACAGAATATGGAGTTTGAGTTCAAAATCTGTCCCTCTGTTTTTAAGAAAATAAAATCAAATAATTTGCTATTTATTTTTGTGTTCGTATAGCTCGTATAGTTCGTTATAAGGTACATTGTAATATATATGTGCCCTATTAGACAACGACTCATGAGTCATGACTTTTTTCAAACTTGAATGGGTGTGAAGGGAAGATCAGATGTTTTTTTCTCGTTTCACACTCATTGAATTTCGAAAAAAGTCATGACTCAAAAGTCGTCGTGTAATAGGGCACTATGCATCGAATCTGATCAGCATACGTCACCGTATATTTACAAGAAAAGGAGGACTCTCCAAATTGTTCTGTATAATTTCGAGCATCAAAAATTTGACATCAGTGAAAAAATGGTCACTACTGTGGTATGCGTTATTTCGAACACCATAAACCTTTATTCATGGATAGAACCATTTTTGAATAGTGTTTACTAAACTTATCTTAAATTTGTTCGGAAAATGTTTTGAATGTAACAGTTATTTTGCAAAGTGGACTTAAGTATGTCACTTCAAGCAAGCAAAGAAATTATTCATTATTTTTACATGTAAAATCTGGTGTAAACATAATTTACACCTGTATTGCGAACACTTTCAGCATTAACTTTTGTTATGATAACGATCATTATATGGCATGAAAAAAATTTAAGAAGTCTAACATTTTTGTTCGTACATTTTGTACTCACAAAAGTATCAGTTTGCGGAGAATCGCCTTTAAGTAAGTGCATATTATATTTTACCCGTGATTAGGATATAAGAAAAACTCGGTTAAATGAAACAAAGCTAGTGGCGTTTCGGTGGTTCTTATAAGCGTCATATATTGTACCGCTAAAATACATCCAATAGATATCAATAGGGTTGATATGCCTTGTTTTTGAATGATCTTCATGACCGCTAAGGCCAGATACACTCGACCGATCACTCGATACACTCTCGCTACGATAAAATATTTTTAGAAGAGAAACATTGACAGATCGAATTTGTATTATGTATCGATGATTTGAATATACACATTGGTTGTGTTTTTTTTGCAAGTCAAATACAACAACAAATATGTCAGTACAGAGTTAGCTATTTCCAGATAATTAAGTGGATTTAACTTTCGTCCCGATGAAAACTGTATTGCCAAACTTAAATTCTCGTTATGTTATATCAATAATTTATATAGAAATGTCAAATATTTGTTGGTATGTTAGTTCAATACAAAATGGCAGACCAAGGCGAAATGTTGAAATGTCGTTTTTTTTTCTCCAAAATCCATATGGACATGCAAAAAAATGCAGATATTATATCCTGTCTTATAATATTTTATTGTATCGAGACTTTATCGATATCAGAACTATAATGTGAATCTGACTTGAATCTACATATTTTGAAAAAGCAGATCGTTTTCTTATTATGACAATATATTTCTTTCAAAACTAAAAAGTCTTACATGTTTGTTAGTTCACAGCACTGTAGATGTCAACTTGAAAATCGACATAATCATATACAGATCGGTATATGCATACATGTATTTACAGAGGGAAATCTTTTGGGAATAAGTTGAATGGATGGCATTTCCAGGATGCAAGACTTATTTGAGTACGACGATGACGACGTTGCTAATTTTGTTGCACGGTAAACTAAATCGTTGGATTGTAAGTAGGTAGTAAGGGCTGTTAGAAGGTAGTATAGAGAAGTTCAAGGCAAAAAGAACATGATTTTGAAAATATTTTAAAATAAAGACAAAAAGACACCAGGCTTTCTTAGGGAAGTAAGCGAGAAGCGAGACTTCAACATGAAGTTATAAGCTTTAACTTTGTAAATATCTATTTAAAAATAATATAGTTACGTATATTATGTACAAATTTGTGTAGACCAAATAATTAAAATAACCGATAGAGAGGTAATACATTTTTGTTCGCAGTATATTTTGCTGCAGTTTACCATAGATAGAATCGCAAAAATAATCCTTGCAAATTATTGCTATTTAGTTTAATAAAAACAACGAAATAAAATCAACGAAGTCTACCTATAAAAACCAAGAATATCAACTGTCAACAGGGGCGGACTAAGAGGCAGTCGCAGCCGAGGTGGTAAAGCAATTTTACATCCCTTTAAAAATGAGGGAAAAAACACGAAAAATGATTTTATTCCAGGGTTCTTTCAAGTTTTTATTGAACTGAATGTTTTCGATTAAATCATTAAAATCTATATTTTTTGTGTGCTCCTTTTTGATAGCCAGATTAGTCAACTTATTCTAGCTCATTAATGTTCTTAGATACCTAAGTCTTAATTAATTTTGAAACTTCGTACACACGATGGCACTGAAACGCTTATTGTTAAATAAAAATGTTAAAAATTCAAAGGCTGTCTTAAATTTCAGCATATTTGAAATTTATTTTTTCAGCTACCATATGAGGTCGTATTCGCCTAATTTCCAATATAATACTGTTGTATGTTAGTTCTGTTAATGGCGAGGTACACATTGGAGCAACACCACGCAGTTCTTTTTCCTTTAATACAGCAATATTTTCGGTTGAAGAACTGTCTTGCATGGCCTAGACCTAACACCTCTTCCAACGTCCTCCCATCAGCATCTTGAGCCTTTTTACCTGACATAATTTTCTTCTTTTTTTGTTCTTCTCGCCTTTCAATTGAAATTTCTAATTTTGTACATTGTTGTCTTGTAAGTATTATGGCAGTCACGGTGTCATGACGATATTTATGAAGAAAACTCGCAAGTTCCCTAAGTTTATTCTTACACTTCTTTCTAGAGTGAGCCCGGATTTTGGCAAGTATTTCTATGCTGCATCAACTTCATCCGAAATATCGCCCCAGAATCAAAGATAACACGAAAACATAAAGTCCTATACAGAATATACGACCCAATTAACAGCCTCGTGATAAGCACTCTATCCAGTGCTTACAAGTCCTTTGACTGACACACTTACATTTTTAATGAGAATATGGCCATTTTTGAAAACGTCATCTGCGTCAAAAATTTAATTGCAGAATGTTCTTAAATGCAAAATCCAAAATTCTTCTTTTCGAAAACATCAATACAAATTTTGCTGTATTCGCAGTGTGTTCGATAATGCAGCTTGCTGAAGTCAAATGTTCGAAAACCGTATCTAAAGTGCAGCTGTGCAGTAAAAAAAACGGGTTGACGAACAAAATATTGGAAAGTCAAAGAGCGTGAAAAAATGAAGATCATTTGACGATTAAATTGACTTTGATTTGATGTTTTCGAAAACGGCCTATCTCAACGAAACGTAGATGCTTAGAAAAATGTCCCGATAAACCTTGTACTTGGAAGAGTGCTTTTCAAAAAGCGAACTCCACAAAGGTTTAAAAAACGGTTTGTAAGTACACGGCGTGGCGTAGACAAAGTTTTTAGATTACCTAATTTGCCGAAATAATTTGTGAACTCCTCCATCAATGCCCACCAAAGTCGCAGCATTATCATATCCCTTAGCCCGGATATAGTTATATATATGCGATAAAAACCATGAACCGTTATTCGAAAACGAAACGAAATAAAAATACTAATAACATTAAAGAAAAAAAAACAGAACACAAGAATTTGTGGCTTGGTTGTTGCTCCTATGCGATAATCTTGAGGGGATAGCTCAGAATGAAAATTCATGTCCCATAAAAAAAATGTTCAAAACCTGCCAAATTTTTAAAAGAGGGGAAAATTCTATCATAGCTGGGGAAATTTGAAAGAAAGTTAACAGATGCATTGATCCATGAACGTTTTGTTAGAAACGTCATTTTTGTGTATAAAAAGCGTTGCCACTTTGCCATGATTTCAAAAGACCTGAAGCCCTTTTTTCGTTAAATAAATCGACTGATTTAAAATCGAGTCTACATCACTTTTATTTTTGGGAAAAGAAAATTATAATTCATCAAAATTCAGTCCACTAATTTTTCAATTCCATTATAACGGCTTTCAGCTATTATTACAATCGTGACAGCATACTTAATTATGTTATGCACCTTTAATTTCTTTTGTTCTTCTATTTGAAAATAAAAATAAAAATTGAAAAATGTAGATCTTCTGTAAGAAAATTGAATATAGGTACTAGGTACTGCATTTTTTGTTTTTGAAAACCTACTTAGGAAAATTTTCCAGTTAGTGGCAACGCTGTGACTGAAACTGACTACCATGATTTTTGACAGTAGTTTTAACACTTCGTGTTCACAGAAATCTTATGGCAGGAATTCGCAAGTTTTCCAAGGTAGGGGAAATTATTTGATCTCCCATTGCTCTTTATCGATGCAACTTTTTTGAGTCAACAAACAGAAATTTGTGAAAATTTGCAAAAAAATTAACAATAATAAACAGAACTATAACACACAAATCTTTAAGTGACTTATATATTATTTTATTTTGTGTAATGCTCAAAATTGTTATTTTGCTGTTACTGATGGCACCCTTCTATGAGTCTGAAACCCGGGAGGGACCGCCCCCTCTTAGTCTGCCTGTCAATACCTACTAACCATACTTACCTTACCTACTTACTTACCACAATAAATCATCTTAGTATCTTAATTACATATTACAAATTCCAATACCTAATTCTATATACCCTCGAATTATACTGCCTCAAACCCAACCCCCTGCGTAGTGCAAAAGAAAATATTTAGAAAAGGCACATTTCGCAATATTCCGAATTCGCCATCAACAAAAACATGCACAAATGCACATCACTCAACATTAATGTGCGTGTGGTGTGAGCTTTAATTTTGTCGCTCTTGCATGTTCAGTCGTGCAGTTATCAGTCAAAGTGAATTTCAGAGTTCATTTGCTCCGCGATCGGGTTGTTTAAAATATTAATTTTCGTAGTAAGCATTGAATATTCGGTTGAAAATTTATAAATTAATTGTTTTTCAATATATGGTAATCATTTTTCTAAAAAAAATTATAGCTTTTCTTTACTTAAAAGTGCTTCTTATTAAAAATAAAACCCGATATGTTTTCTTTAATTATTTGTTTTTATAATGGCGTCCGTGTCGCCGTTCGTTGGCTTTGCTCGTTCGTTGTTAATAGTGATGGTGTTTTATTCGCTTTATCGGCCGTTCGTTGAATTCAAATTCGAAAGTTCGACGTCAAATTCAAAAGTTCGACGTTATCGAAAGTGTTTTAAAAGGTAGACAAAAGGTAATCGTTTAGCGATTTTAAACAATGTTTTTTTCTGTCAGATTTAATTCAATTGAAAATAGATTTTTCGTATTCTTTAATATTGTAATTCTATATGTATTTGAGTTACCTAGATGTGTTTTTGGTAAAGAATGCAAGTTTTATATTTTTATAATCTAAAGTTTTACCATTTTGTCTACCTTTTGCTTGAGTGTAAAAAAAAGTGTTGTGATGTTTGTTCCATAGCGGCACTGAGGCGCACCTGTTAGCAAGATTTTAGTGTCAAAGGTTTGTGAATTTATATGACATTTGCATGCACATATATATTCGTGGTAAATATGATATTTTTTAGATCACTTTGTTACACTTTTATAATTTCAAAATAGTTTTTTTCTGTTTGTGTTTGTTATACCTACGAAACTTACATACATGGGGTATTTGAGAAGAGATAAAAAGACGTATCGGACAAGTTTTCCTTGTCTAGAATGCCCCTACCGAAGCCTTTTCAGGGCCTTGAATAAACTTGACAAAAACTTGCCATTTATCCATGTGAGATACATACATAAAGGCTCAACTTTCCTTTACGACATCCCGAATTTTGATATGCGGATGGTCTCATTCGATAGATATTCACTAAAAAACACCAAATATCACAATTTTAGGGTGAGGAAACATTTATAAGTATTTTTAATTAATTTTTAAACTTTCAGTTTTTCCATACAAAATGCATGGAAAATAAATAAAGACTCAAATGTCATTGCATGCTAAGTACTGCCAGATGTACACTTTGATTTTGGGATGTTTTCTTTTAATCCATGTTTTTTAAATGCAAAAGAAACTTTGCATACACCAAACCTTGCCCCACCCCAAATCCTATAATGAGGCCAAGCAGGGGGGTTGCAGGGGGGCAGCATGCCCCCCCATACATACCTCGCTTTTTATACGCAGTAATGCTGTATGCAAGCACTGTATTTATATAAGCAAGTTTTAAATTTCCCGCAAAATTTCCCAACATAAAAACACAAGGGAAACAAAATACGTGTCTGGCAATACTAACAGACCATTTGACATTTCTTTGATTTGTTATTGAAATGGAGTATTATGTATTTTCATTAAACAAAAAGTTCTTAAATTAATTAAAAATACTTAAAAATGTTGCCTATCCTTAACATTGAGATATTTAGTGTTTTCTAGTGATAATCTATCCAATGAGGATATCTGCGTTTTCAAATTCCTTGTGTAAAAAGTGCAATTCGGTAACAAAAAACCCAATTTTCAAAAGTTTAAACATTTTTTAATTGCATTTAGGGGGGTTTCCTCACTTTAAGATTTGGAAAATTTTCTTTTGAGATACCTACCTACCCCTAAAAAAAAAATCAACTTCGAAATCGGGATGTCGTAAAGGAAAGTCGCCCCTACATAAATATCTGTGGGGTTTGGTACAAAAAATTATAATTCCATAAAACAATTTGCGTCCTTACGTTCTCTTTAAATAGAGCTAGAGCTTAAAAAGACAAGCCGATTTTCTTCAAATCTTCTTCTTTTAAAAACTAAATATTCATGTTCATGAATATTTAAAATTTGAAGAAAATCGATTAGTCTAGAGCTCGGTGTTAAGTTAAAATTACTTTCTCGAGATATTCCAAACCATCATTTTGATTGGATTTACTATTTTTCTTAAACGGGACGTGGAAATCCCTTGACAGTCAAAGACAAAGTTAACCCTCTGCTGCAGGCACTTTAATGATCCAATAGCAAAATATATTTCGTATAGTTAAGAGACTAAAACAAAACAAATTGCTTAAACAAATTTTATTAAAAGTTTTTAACTTTTGCCGTTTGTGTATAATTGTATATGGCTGCTCGTGCAGCAACAAATTTGTCAAGAAAACTAAAATTTGCTGGTTGTGCAGTAACACATTTTTCGAGTTAAGTAAAAAAAAATCAAAAGTTAGAATTCAGTTGAACTGATTAATAAAATAAAAACATTTCCTTGAATTTCATTAATTTGATAATTTTTTTTTAATTTCCACTGCAAAGTCATGTGTCGTTTTGGAGTGTTTGAAGTTGAAGCAGAAGCCTGATTTTAGACACATTTTACTCCAGCGCGAAAAGAGCTATTATTTACATAATGTGTCGCTCCTATGCGACATTTATTGGCAGCATTCAAATCTAAAAATTGGATTCGATTCGAAAAAACGACATAAGGAATATCTATCCTATTGTGAATGCACAAACAGTCATATATTGTCCGTCAAGTTAGCATTACCACTTCAAAATTCTTACAATCCAATAATTGGATTAATTGCCATAAATATGCCGTGAAAGAAAAAAAATTGTCGCGCTTTTTTTTAAATTAACCCCTGGTAGTGCTAACTTGACAGTCAAGTTAGCACTACCACCCCTCAAAATAGGGTTAAGTGAACTCAAAAAGGAAAAACGAGTATGTGTGAATCTGTCGTAAATTTGTCGTAAATATATCGCGAAAGAAAAAAAGTTGTCGAACTTGTTTTCTTTTTTAAATTAACCCCTGGTAATGCTAACTGGACAATCAAGCACTACCATCCCTGAAAATAGGGTAAAATAAACTCAAAAAAGAAAACAAAGTATGTGTGAATTTATCGTAAAAGAAAAAAAATTAATAAAACATTTCCTTGAATTTGACTAAAAGCCTCAAAATCTTTGTTTTTTCCGCCTTTTCAATAATTCCAGCACTACCATATGAATACTTTCTATCCTAAGTGTTTGTTGGTATGGAATTTGTTTGAACAATTCTCAGTTGTCGTAATATGTATAAGAATTTTGAGGAATTTTGTATAGAAAAAAAAAGAAGTGACAAATTATTTTTTGACACAACTTATTTAAAGACATATTACGACAATTGTTTAGACAAATTCCATACCAAAAAACACTTAGAATAAAAATTATTCATATGGTAGTGCTGGAATTATTGAAAAAGCAGAAAAAAAACAAAGATTTTGAGGCTTTTTGCCAAATTCAAGGGATTTTTTTATCATTCTTTTTCTTTTACGATATATTTACGACAAATTCTTTTTTGAGTTTATTTCACCCTTTTTTCAGGGGTGGTTGTACTAACTTGACTTTCAAGTTAGCATTACCAGGGGTCAATTTAAAAAAAAAAACATGTGTGACAAATTTTTTTCTTTCATGATCTATTTACGACAAATTCACATATACTCCTTTTTCCTATTTAGAGTTCATTTTACCCTATTTTGAGGAGTGGTAGTGCTAACTTGACAGTCAAGTTATTATTACCAAGGGTTGATTAAAAAAAAAACAAGCCTGACAAATTTGATTGGATTGTAAAAATTTTGAAGTGGTAATGCTGACTTGACGGACATTTGTGGATGGATACGGAACCATAGGTATATAGGAGTTGCCAAAAACGCATCGTGTCTTGAATTAGACAAAATTAAACATTTAACGCTTAAATTTAATTAACCAATATTGAATATTTCTAAAGAAATATAACAGACTTTAAATAAATATACTTTAGTTACTACATTTTTTCACTACACTCTCACTGCGTGCACTTTTAAATTGGACTACGGTTCTTCGAAATTGAGCAAAGATAAAGAAAACCAAATGCACTAAAACACATAAACAAAGAACTTTCCTAAGCGATCAAAACAGTTATTTTCAAATTGCATTACCGCAATCCGAGAAGTCGGCGCATAAAAATGAAAATCCACATATGGCTTCTTGTGCACTACAGGGTTAATTCAAAGCAGAGTTGTAAAAATTCATTTTTTTTGTAATGCATTTTTGTTTGCTTTAATTATTAGAAATAAAATTTTAAAGCAATTTAAAATATTTTGAATAAAAAAAAGCTAACGCAAAGTCAAAAATTTGTTGCATTAAAAAAAATGTGTGAAGAATGCTTGCATTGAAAAAATGTGAATGTATTTTTTTGTTTAACCTCATTTGAATATTTTAATAAAATATTTTAATTTTGATCAAATAAGTGTTTCCTTCCATACTAATGTTAAAAAAAACTTTAAGGGAAAATCTTATGTTCTCAAAAACGACTTCTACGATTTTGATCAAATTTTTTTCTGTGGGTACCCATGGTACCTATTGTACATATGATAATTGAAAATTCAATTGCTTTTATTTTAATTCATTGATTGTTGTATTTTATTTGAAAATAAAGTCGAATACATTAATGTTATAACTCATATAAATATGTACGTTGAAAGATACGCCTTTATATTTAAAAGAAAATTTTCTTAAAGATACTGCGTCACTTGAATAAAGTTAAATTGTTAACCTAATGCCATTGAAAGGTATTTTTAATCAGAAACAACAATCAAAACTTGCCGGATATTGACCTTTTCTTCTTTAAACAATCCACTTTCATTACTCTTTATTTCTCTTTCAACGAAATATTCAATTAAAAAAAAACCTTAGATGTTAATCAAATATGCCCTAAATCAAATGACCCGAAATGCACTGCATTGATAGCGCTTCCACACAAATTACTCCCCAAAAAAACCGAACAAAGTAATTATGAGAAAGGAAAGGATAAGTTTATGAAATTGCACTCATCACAATAATTGCATTAACACGTTGGTATCCTGTGGCTTGGGTTGTCTCTTTGTGGTTGACAAACCACAACGATGAGATTTTGTGGTAATACCAATGACATGTCCCATGAAATTTTCTTTACATAAATTCACATCCTTACTTTAATCATGAACAAAAATAAATTAATATTTGAACAATAAATTTGGAGCTTTCAAAAAGTATTTTTACAGTGTGAGGTTTTGGATTTAGCTACAGTCATTCGTTGTTAATTTTATAAAATAAAATTGAAATATCGATTTTAATTAATAAGAAAATACATTACCTTTGATTTTCATTCGAGTAATATCGTGTGGATTCGTATGATTTGTATTAAATTTTAAATGAAGGTGCGATGATTAATTATTGAATCTACATCGGGATTACAAAAATGTTGAAAGGTACTATTTAAGCCAGGGATAATAACAGCATGTTTGTTTTACTTATGGTTTACATTAAAATTAAAAAAAAAATTAAAGCGTGACTGCTTGTGGCCTACTTACTCACCTACACTCTACCATTCGTGTGCATTTTTTTGTATACTTCCTTTGTAGATTTGGCTTACAATTTTCTGGAAATTCCAAACGCTTAGATGAAGATTACAAGAGATACCTACTCTTGAACGATTTGTCACTTTCTCGTAAGAAGCAGCGTTCCTATCCTTGAATAATTCTAATCAAAAGATAGCATTCATTGACTTCAGTATGAAACTTCGACTTCAAATTATGCAATCACAATTCATTTGACATTCAAAAGATGACAATCTTTTTCACTATTAATTTTGCAGCAATAAATTGAATACAATCTTTTGAGAGTTCATTGATTCTTTGAATTCTTTTGCACTTTGTATTCTCTTTTTATTTTCGTTTGTATTGTTTTTACTTTAATAAATGAATCAGCCTAAGGAAAAAAACTGAATATGGCACGGTTTTCATATTTCTCTTTTTAAAGTCAGGTGGCTAAATTTTATGAAAATTACTTCAAATTTCTGTATTGCTGTATTTGTGAAACATTAATTAGAAATTACATCACAATGACTAAGATGAAATAAATTTGTTAACTTTTTTTTTAAATTAATTTTTGACAAACAAAGCAGTAATTTCTTTACCAAACAGAAGAAAAACTGTGAATCTGAGGGGCTCAGAAAATCAAACGACATTGCCATAAATGATAGAAAACTTCAATGCCAAAAAGTTAATTGCAGAAATGGAACTCTAAAACTGAATCGAATCAAATTTGCATATACGGTATTTTTCTTCAAATGAGGATGAACAAATGTAACTTGTCCTTGTTGAAGGTTCTACCAGGAGTTTGAGTAAAATTGCAGGAATACTATGGCTTTTCTTCTTGCCGCACTCCGCCCAACGAAAAAGCTCGTTAAATAATTATTATAACTTATTTTCATATTCTTAAGGAGAAATACCCTTCCCTTGCCAGTCCACCACTTATTTCTTTTTTTATTATTTCATCAGTAACAGATGTAGCTTCAGCAATGCTGTGTGCTTTTATTAATAATAAATTGAAATGGAAAACCCTAATGTGAAGTTTTTTTTTGTTCGCCTTGAACCATCGACACACAAACTCATGTTTAAAGTTGAATGAAAACCTTTTGGTGGTATTTTAGAAAACTCTCTGTTATTTTCCACTTGAAAAGCGAGACATAGGGAATAAAATGGGGTTTAAACTAGATATGTAACTAGTACACCCCCTGAATCGGACAATTATTGTTCTCAGACAAGAGTCATATTGTTCACCGAACGCTTTCCTTAGTCAATATGTTCGTCCTTATTCGCCATGTCAGTAAATAAAATTGCTGCTATTACCTTGGTTTTTGCTAAAAACCAGGGACGGATTAGAACATTAAAAAGAGGCCTTGTCTAAAATTGATTTGAAACACAAAAACTTGCATTAGACTCAGCAGTTAGATGACTGTCGGAATCGAAAACATTTGATTTTAGAAATCACAGCATTGGGGATATTGTGAATTTTATTATTCTAAAGGCCAGTTTTTCAGTGCGAAATTATCCCAGTCTCGGAGTTAAACCTGAGTAAACTCCAGAAACGTGTTCTTCAGTTTTAGTTGACTAAAATATTGAGTGCCTTATTAGTTGTGACGCCATCTCGATTTCTATAGTGAAAGTTATTGTCAGTGCAATTCCGCTTTTGACAGCTGAAGGATAAAGTTAATCCTCAACTGAAAAACAGTTTTTGAGTTAACTTGGGGTTAATTTATTTTCAGGGTAAGCTAACTCTGGCTTAGCTCAGAGTTTACCCTGAACTGAAAAACTGGCCCTAAGAGCTAGTTTTTTTTTTAGTGTGGGATCATCCTAGTCTCAGAGTTAAACCTGAGTTAACTACAAAAATGTGTTTTTCAGTTTAAGGGCCAGTATATCGGTGTGTGATCATCCCACTCTCGGGGTTAAACCAGAGTTAACTCTATAAACGTATTTTTCAGTCATTTGAAATCCTTAGTTAACTCTGAGTTAACTCACCTACTTTGGTGATTTGGTCCCTAATTGAGTGCCTTTTCAGTTGTAGAAAGTTAGTGGGAGTTATGTTCAGTGTAGTTCCGTTCTAGCGTCGATTAGCTAACTCTGTGAAATTCCGTTTTGGCTCCATCGCTGTCTCTCTTTTGGTGAAAGTCGTAGAAGAGTGATATCCATTGTGTGGCACATCGATTTCAGGAGATTTTTGATAACTGAAAGATAAAGTTAACCCTCAACTGAAAACTTGTTCCCGAGTTAACTCGGGGTTACTTTATTTTCAGGATCAGGAGGCCCTAAGGTCCAGTTGTACAAACGTGGTTTAAATTTTGATTTGTGGTTCAACACTTTCTATTGGCTGATTTCCGTTGAATTTAGTTAGCAGGGCAACTTTCACCTACGCAAATGGGACCTTGACAGGAATTTTCAGTTTTTATTTAGCTTTTTTTGCATTTCTATTCCGATTTAGCAGTTCGCCAAATAAGGGTGCAATCGAGTGACCTGCTGATTTTACAGTGGAGTAAGCAGGTCATATAGGGTATTTCAGAAACCAATTTGCATTTTTTTTTTTTTTTTTTTTGTAATTCAAGAACAAACTAGGTTCAAAATTTGAATTCCTAATTTGAAAAATTTCCCAAACTTCACAGTGAAGTTAGCAGGTCAGTATGAATTTTTTTTCCAAAAAAAAGACTTCCAAATTTTGACAAAACCAATTCTTGAAATGCAAAAAAACGCAAATTTGGAGCTGTATTGCAAGTGCCTATAGCTACTTGGTTTCTGAGATACCCTATGTGACTTGCAGGTCACTTGATTACGCCCTTATTTGGTGAACTGCAAAATCGGGAATAGAAATGCAAAAAATGTGCAAATAAATAAATTCCTGACAAGGTCCCATTTCCGTAGGTGGAAGTTGCCTTGCTAACTACACAGACGTTGGTAAGAGGCTAGTTATATAGCTAACAATTTAAATACATATATTTGTGAGGACATATTTTGAAAGTCAATTGCAATTTTTTTTAATAAAATCTGAGTTGTTTAGTTAGTCACCCTGCAGTTCTTTTAAAATTTATTTCACAATAGAAACTGTCCATGTTTGTATTGACCATTCACGATCTTTTCACGATCGATGTCATTTTTTGTAACATCCATTTCAATCAATTATGTTCTAGACTAGAGGTCTGCATGAATGCATTCATTTGTTCTCTGTTAACTTGTGCACTACTTCAGTGTACACCATTCATTGCCATTTCTCAACACAGTATACTGTGAATATGAGAACCACACTATAATGAATACACTCGATCCCCTGATTGCCAAATGAATGCAGTGCTTTCTTTCTCTCGCACTCTTTGCTGCTTGATTTGAGCGAAAGGTGTGCAATGTAAACTGATGGAAATACACTGAGTACAGTAGGTACACCGAGTACATTTAATAAAAAATAATAAGATAACAGCAAAGAGTCTATTTGGTTTCTTGTTTCTGCAAGAAAGTTAATTTCGGAAAAACGTTGTCTTATTAGATCCGACCCAATTTTGGTTAACCAAATAATGTTTTTAAATTCCAATATAAATAAAACTGAAATTTGTAATTATTGTCCAGTCAATTTGTGCTCAAAAATTCTTTTAGTAGTTTTGATTTTGCCCCTCTTTTCCTCATTTATGTTTTCGGGGTGTTGAATCCGAATCTGAGGTTTTGCGACGAAAAATTTCGTGACGCAACATTCAAAAAATGATGCAAAAATGCATTTTCTGAGAGTTTTTCAATAATGACCCGAAAAATACCAGTTATTTGAAATTGACAATACTCTATTGAAAGGTATAATACTCTATTGTAGAGTACAGTTGGTAACCCTATTGTATACTAACTTTTTTTAAAATAACCAAAGAAAAAAAATTAAATGGAGTTGAAATGTACGATCTAGACGGCCAATTGGAGGCTTAATTTCGAGAAATTATATTTCATTGCTTCATGAGCCCTCCTATAGTGGGGTCGCTTACCTTTATTTCTATGAAAAGGAAACATTTTGAACTACTACCATGAAACCCCTACCAATATTGGAACCTTGATAAAAGTTGGTGAAAACTTTTCATCAAGACCAGGAATCAAAAGAGACCATACAAGTATCCATGGTGTTGTTGCTATTGTTCATTCAAAATTATTCAATTTAAATTGATGTATTCTTCGCAACACTTGTATGAATTTCCGTTTACACAAAAAACCCAACTTAATTTAAAATGAGATGACTTACACAAATTTAGAAAATTCTGTATCCTACTGTTTGAGGTTATTGCAAATAAATGAATGAGTTGAAAGACCTGTTGTTGGAAGATCCTGTAAAAAGAATTCTCTGCATTTTTTGAATGCAATTGACTTTGGAGCCCTCAAAAGACTTATACAAAAAATCTATTAATTAATCCAGCACTGGCAAAAGTTACCTAGAGTGGCCACTAACAACGGTGTGTACGGCTGTTAGACAATATGACCTGTTTTTGTGCTGAAATTGGTTCGTGGTGGACTGGACCGAAGGACGTCAATCGTCGTCATCGTTCATTGAAAGGGCTAGTCCAATTTCCTGATTTCTTTTCTCATCTATTTCCTCCCGTGATCGTTGTTATTTTCAATTTTGTCATTTTATTTTCCAGGAAAAAGCTATTTTTTATTCTTCAGAGATATCAAGCTTCTTTTTGTTGCAATTTTCGGTAAATATTAGGTGTACTCTTATGAGTAGGACTTTATGTCACCTAATAAAATCGATGACGTTGCTTGGTGCATTGTACAAAAATCGATAGATAACTTCAACAGCTGTCTTAAAAAATAGACTTATTTAAGCAATTTTTACATTCATACAAAAGAAAAAAGGTAATTTCATTGCAGGAAGGCTATTTGGCCTTATTACACCTCATTACACCTCATATAATTCTTTATGAAGAAACGTCAAATTGATTGTCGTTCATATTTCACTTCCGTTCGACCGTGTTGCTCGAATCAAGAGCCATGTAAATATGACTGCCACAGTCAAAGTAGAAGGAAGGTAAGGTACAACTGAAAATCACGCATTTGTTCAATTCAAAGCTTGACACTAATGAGATGGAGGAATGTCTATAAAAATGTGTGATTTTCTTATAAGTCAGAGCCTAGCCATATGTAAATTTTTTAACTCAAACTGTGACTTACAAACGGCGGCGCAGCACACACCATCAACTTAAAAACACGCAGCTGATTATGTCAACCTACGCGTTATTTAGTCATTCGTGTTGTTTAACGTTCCATCAGTTCCTCCCCCCTCCGTGCAACGCGAGTCGCGTTGGTGCTGCCGAACCTGATGATATAAGTCTTTGCGTTAATAATATTGTAGTTAACATTTAGTATCTTTACCTATGCTTCATACATTCGAAGATGAATACCTACACACAAAAGTACCTACATACGTAGGTAAACCTAATGTTATGCGAATGTAGCGGACTTTTGCCCCAAAGATTTCCATAATGTAAACGATGATGAATGACATTCGCGTTGGTAGAGGGGTCGAGCTGTCAAAAATATTACACTTGACACTTGGTGTTGCCGTTTAGAAAAGTCAACAAAGAAAAAAAATCGATGTGTGCCTTAAAAAAAAAACGGACAGGCCAACAAGATATTATGAATTGACGCAGTCTGCATTCGGATGGTGTATACGGTATAATGTAGGTATAACAGGTATTTTTGAAAAGGCAGACTATACTAATTAGACTGATATTTGATAGTTTGACTAATTTGACTTGAAACCTTTGGGAGAGACAGTGCCTTTCTCTTTTTGTTTGTCATTTCGTTGAGATTTTGTAGATAGTGAAATGAAAATGGAAGATATACTAAATAGATAGATTAGGTACCCAGTACCCACCCAGTCTAAAGAATGCTGTAAATTAATGATGTTAAATTCTTTGAAACTGGACTTTCATACAGTTGATAATATTCTCTTTTAAACTTTTCTTTAAAATGAAAGAAAGAAAAAAATGAATTTGACAAATATTTGACAGGTTTTAAAATTATGTTTGTTGGAGCAATTAGCACAAGTTTTCATGGGAGATCCAGTGGAGTTAAATACAATTTTCGATTTTTAAGCAACAATTTGAATCACCTTATTCTTAGCGTGTACTTACCTGCATTATCTAAATTGGTTAAATTAATGGTATGAGCTTGTGGATTTCGATATCGAGGAAACTTTTCGTATGAGTAAAAGATGTACGTGAAGTTAGCAACGCAATTTTCAATAGAATAGGATAGAGCGGGGCTAGTTGGACCACGCAATGAAGACGATTATACACGATTCAAGCCTAGTTACTAAATCACACCTGCTTAACTGCTTTAAGGTGCATTTTACCAATTCGCCCCGTTAAATTAAAAATAAATGTTTTATATTGAGAAGTTGTATGTTATATAGTGTATAGGTTGGGTTAGGTTAGGTTAGAAGGGGTGATGATACGGCAAGCCGCACCATCATACGGCAAACCGCATCATCTCACTGGGATCTTGATCGGTATGAGGAAGGTAGAAGACTGAGGTATATGATGCCTCTTTGAACCACCCTGAATTCTGAATGAATTTCAAAATATTCCTTAATGGCAAGGAAGATGATGAGATAGTGGCTATTTCATCGAAAAAGTATTCTCCGAGATCTTTTCTTGTTCTAGCTAAGTTGGGGCATTCTCAAAGAAAATGTAATGAGCCCTCCTCTGCCTCTTCATCTCGACACCCTCTACATTAGTCCGATGAGCTGATGCCTATTCTTTTCATGTAAGTTCCCATTGAGATATGGCCCGTTAGGACTCCAACCAGGAGTGATAATCGAGACCTGCTCATCTTAAGTAAATTTTCAGTTTGATTCTTTGAAAAATTCGGCTATAAATTTCTTGAAACCCGCAAAGTGTCAATTGATGACCATCTGACGTCTGTAGCTTCGAGGAAATTCTGGTGAATTCTAGTTTTATCTAGCTGCAATGGCACAAGTATCGAGGGTTCGTTTGTTTTGGCTATGTAATGTTATGTTATTCTTGGTGAGATCATTTACATTTGTCTTAAGTTGTGCTTTGAATTAAGTTTACTTTGAGATCAAATTAAGTTCAATCTAACAACAACAATGCAAAGCTTCTTTTTTCATCTTTTACACTTTGATCCAACCTACCCCATCTAATGGGGTTGCACCACTTGGACTTGGTGCATTTATAGTAATCTTATTCTTCTGCTGTGAAATATTAATTTTTTTTTTTCAAATTTATTTAAGAAGCCGATGTTACATGCAAATTTGCAATTTTAATGAAATTTTGAAAAATGCAAGCTGTGCTGATTTTTCTCAGTTTGTGCTGTCATAAATACCAAAGAGATACAAAATAAATCACATTTTTACAACTTTTAAGGCCAAAAAACAATTTTGCGAGGCGTGAAGTTAGCAACGCCATTTTTGTATATGGCAGCATAAGTTAGGCACATTACAGCACATCCTTTTTTTAATCGAAAATGGCTTTGCTAACTTCACGCACATGAGTAGAATTTCGTACTGACTTCGGCAACCATTAAACATCAATCATGCCGCTCATAAAGTGAGCTTAATAAATAAAATTGTAAATTTCGGACATGTAAGGATGACCTCGCATTAGGCGAGTTTTTCAATGCGAAATCATCCTAGTCTTGGGTCAAGCCTGAGTTAACTCCAGAAACGTGTTTTTCTGTTCAAGTTAACTCCGACTTAATCAGCTACTTTGGCGAGTTTACTCAGGGACCAAATGAAGTGCCTTTTAAATTGTGGTGCCATCTAGATTTTGATAGTGAAAATTATTGTTAGTGTAATTCCGTTGTAGCGCCATGCGTGAAAGGCTTAGAAGGGTGATATCCATAGTATCGCACATAGATGGCCCTAGATTTTTGTCAACTGAAATATAAAGTAAATCCACAATTGAAAAACTGTTTTGGAATTAACACGGAACACAGAATAAGCTAACTCTGAGATTTAACTCAGAGTTAACCTTGAACTGAAAAACTGCCCCTTAGCGATGTGAAGTCAAGAATAAATAAGATCTGAGTGAAGAGGCTTAATTTGTCTTATAGCACGTCGACAAACAAAACTATCTTATAACCGAGCCTCCGAAAATCTTATGGCCAGTTTTTCAGTGCAAGATCATACTAGTCTCAGGTTTAATCATGACTTAACTCCAGAAACATGTTTTTCAGTCAATTGAAATCCTAAATTAACTCTGAGTTATATCAACTACTTTGGTGAGTTTACTCAGGGACTAAAATGAGCGAAATTTACATTGTGGCGCCATCTTGATTTTGTTATTGAAATTTTTGGATAGTGCAATTTCCGTGGTGGCGCTGTCTGGATTTTGAGAGTGAAAGGCTTTAAAATGTGATAGCCATTTTGTCGCACATCGATTTCAATAGGTTTTTGACAGCTGAAAGATAAAATTAATCCTTATCTAAAAAAATGCTTCTGAGGTGTACATTTATTTTCAGGATTAGCTTAGTATAAGTTAGCTCAGTACTGAAAAACTGGCCCTAGAGTAATTAAAGAACAATAGCTTCATCCGCACATCCGCAAAGAGTGGTATTTTTGGACTGGCGGTGTCATTGGGCTCTATTTCTTCGGAAGTGATGCAGGTGCGTTTTCGTGAATGGATTGCATTACTGAGTGATGTTGACAGACTTGTAAGAAAGATAATAATTAATACTTCCAACAAAACAAAAACGCCGGCGCCGCGCCGCCCGTTGTATCGAAACAGGTTGGAATAATAATGTTTCTACTCTGACCCTGGTGTTTTGTTCCTTCCAATGCAGGTCTCAAACACCCGAATCTTTGGCATTTGCCATGTAGCAAATCACTTTCACCCAGCTGTGAAGTCCATTTGGCCCTACGATCACCAGCTTGGCCAGTTTTTTCTCATACAGAGTCCTAAACATAAGAGATATAGGAAAGCACATGGGATATTACCAGACAAAATTATTTCTGTAGTAAGTAATTATTGGCAGCCTTGCTTATGGTTCAAAATGGTGCATTTTACAGGATTTAAATCTAAACCTACAGTAAACAACCGAAGCCGAGAAAAAAAATAGATAGATGAAGAATTTATACAAAATGAAATGATTTTCAAAGAAATTCTTCTTCTTTTATGAGGCAACATTTCCATAAAACCTAATAAATTATAATTAATATGTGATAAATGATAAATCATTATTTAAATATGTCAACGAAAACATTTCGGTTTCTTATTGGGTGGTTTCCTTGTCCCACACAGGTATCATTTTTCTCAATTAGTGCTACCCACGAGACCAAAAAAGCCTCGGTGTGCTTTCAGAAAACCGATTGGACAAACACTTATCACTTATTATTATTAATGTCAAACAGAATTAAAAAATGATTAAAATCAAATAAAAAATTAGAATTAATAATTAAATCAAACAACTTTCTATCCAAAATGAATAACTGTCTTATTTTATAATTAGATCATAAAGCAGTCATTGTAGAACGAACGACCTAGCTTTAATATTACGAGTATAATTCATGTTTAAATCTGATCAATATCCACTTCCGTTTGCAATACAACGTTCACAGCCGCAAAGCAAATCGCTCCTTACATAGATAAAGTGGTTAAATATTAGTTAATTTATCGCAATTTATCATCTTTGAAGAGCATCATCACTATTTTCTCCCTCTTGGTTTTGCAAAAGGAACCGCTTTTCCATGCACAGAATGTAGTAGCACTGCAGCAGTGGTCTCATCAAGTTCATACAATAGCAATAGCTATATCCCATGATAGCTACCAGTATATTTATTCTGCTGAACTGAAGACCAAAGTCCTCTTGTTGTTCATTATCATGCAACCTGGCACCACCGTGATACAGGAAGTTATGCTCTATTTATGAGAAAACTTAAGAACGGGGGATTGTTTGAGTACTTCTCGATGACGAAGTAACACGAAGAAGTTATTTCCTTTCTTTTTTGATTGCAAATTCTTGAATGTATTTTCTTCATTCAAGAAAACAAACATACAATGCTTGAATAAAGAGGAAATAATTTAGTTGCTTGGTTTTTGAATCATGATGTGTTTCGATACAAAATGTGATATGCACTTTAAATACGATTCAATTTCATCAAGATAAAATATAATTTATAAGCTTTCATTAATAAATTTGTAAAATTAAATTTAACTACTGCTTTCTGCTTTAATATTTATATGATATTTTTTTAATTTCAGAAACCCACGTCATGGTATGAAGGAACCGAACAATTTCGAGGACATTGTGAGTACAAAAATATATATTCTGCTTTTGTGTTTTAAGTGTTTGTAAATATTACAAACGCATTCACAGAAGTAGCAAAAAACTGTAATTTTTTTCTATGTATGCAGTACCCATTAAACTCAAGTACTTGTCAAAAATATATCTAAATGCGCTTATGCACTGCTGGACAAAATTTAAAGAACTTAGCTAAAATTGAACAAAATTTGGTTTATTTTCATTTGATTTTTGTTTTTTTTTTTAATGAGGCCTTGCAACTTGATCAATTTAAAAACATTTCAATTTAAACAATTAGCCGGCATTTATGTATGGGAATTTCATTTTCACTCGAACTGAGTACTAGGCCTAAGATACAAAAATATCCTGCTACATACTTGTCTCCCTTAGAAAAAAAAGTACAAAAACCTTAAAAAAGGATTTCATGCTGAATATAATGACGTTCTTTGAAATTTCGTTCTTGAAAGCTTACTCAGTAGGTGAGTTAGTACTTGGTATTCCCTCATCTTGCTCTTTGGACTTAAATACGTCTTCTTGGCGTAACTCTTGAGTATTTGGCCTCATGCTTAAAGCAAAGGTTCTTTTTGGAATCAGATCAGGGAAACCAGCTGACCAGAAACTCAGTTAGTAGCGTGGGTACGAGCTACTATCTTGCAACAAGATACCATTTTCGCTTATACTTGGGGTAAATGGCATAACAACTTCTTTCACAATATCCCTTAGAAACTTCGTGCGGGCTCCCCAACACATGCCAGCCAGTCCACTTTTGAACCTAAACGATAAGCATCTCGTGACATGAGGTAGCAATATGCATTTTGCTCATCTGATTATCTAAACATTCTTCATCGCCGATCGTCCGACTTGAGACAAAATCTAGAATCATCACTGAAGAGCACTCCTACTGTCCTCAAACCACAGCGTTTGGTGTAAGGAGAGCCTTTACTGGTCTTTACGAGTATTTAACAATCCAGAATCTTTAATTCATCTTCTTACAGTTTTGAGTGTTACTCGAACATTTTTAACTTCCAGATGTCTGTTCCTTAGTCTCAAATAACGTCGATCTTTTTTCAAATTCGGTACTTGATAATTTTTGTATCACACTTAAGAATGTTTTAAGAAACAATATGTGTGTTCCTTTACTTTGAATTTCTGTGATTCTTAGTCCAAACTTATGTCAAACAAATTTTTTATATGAATTTTGGCAAAACTTTGGACTAAAATGCGAAGAAATGCAACGAAAATCGTAGAAATTCAAAGTAAAGGAACAGACCTAATAACAGTGCCTTCCATACAAATGCTACATAACTGCTATGTAAAACGGCTTCTAAGATTTTGAAAAGGTTGTGTATTTTGGTATAAGAATCAGTTAATACAACCAAAAGCTAATTTTATAACTGAACAAGACAGAATGCTGACCTAAGTTGAAGGGAGAATATACAGCTATGGCCAAAATAATAGCAACAGTCATTACTTTCAGACGATATTTTACTAAGCGACTATTTCCTGAAGTGAAGTGAAAGCAATGGGTACAAACTAACTGTAACTGTTAACGTAAAAATCCAAAGGAGTAAAATCTGGTGATCTTGGTAGCCATTCAGTGGGACCTCCCCTTCCTATCCATCGGTCGTTGAAATGATGATTCAGCCAGTTTCTCACAGCCAGAGTAAAGTGTGCTGGAGCTCTATTTGGTTGGTATATTTAATTATCTGTTACAGCTGAAGGGAAATTTTTAAAAAATCTGGCAACAGACTTCTTAGGAATTGTAGATAGGATTCTCAATTTAAAACCTATTTAAGAAACCTGGTCCAGTAACCGTTTGTCTAACAATGCCAAGCCACACATTGCTGTAACTCCAGTAATGCAAGTTGTGGAAATTGGTAACTCCAACTCTGGTTAATTGGGCTTCATCTGTCCAGGCTAACCTTTTAAAATAGTTGTACTCTGTTTCTTTCCTCAGCAATTTCTACAGAATTCAGTCCTCAATATCTTATCATTTGATATCAACTCTTGCACTAGGGTTAAGTGATATGGGTGAAGGCTATCGTTATGAATCACTTTCCAAACTCTTTTCTGCGGTAACCCAAGCATCTTTTTGGTGCTAAGGCTGGGATTATGTTGTACCAAATCCAAAATCCGTTCCACTTTGTCTGTTGATCCACTATATGACCTTTCTCTCCTTCGAGTCTCCAGCACTCCATGGTCCCGAGGACTATTGTGAAGTCTTGGAAAAAGTGATGAGTGGAGACATCTCCTTTTGAGGAACCTTTCAGCGCACAATCTCAATGCTTCCCGACTGGAACCATCCGCTAAACCGTAGCAATAGTTCATAACTCTCAATTCTTCTCGAGAGTAACTTGCCATCGTTCTGTGTTGACAATTTGATACGGAATTTAGAAATGAGTTTGCTTAAAATAGGCTTTATGTGTTAAAAGTATTCTGCTATAGTTTTCAATTTGGGTACATCAGTGGTGGTCCAGTATAACGAATTGGTTTAATTTTGTGAAATTTGTTTTTTATTCGCTATTATAGAATACCTACTGGGGCTTGAAAAAAGAGTTGGTAATGTCGACCACCACTTTCTAACTGCTTGTAATATCTCAATAAATATTACAGACTCTTTCATCGTCATTCGAGATTATTCAACGTCATTTTTTTAAATATACCTCAAGAAATCAGTTCACCTTTCCATTTTCGCCGAGGCATATATTTTGTTCGTAATTGAAAACCTCTCCAGTTTCCAGTATATGTACATAGAGACAGAAAATATTTGAAACGGGAAAATAACGCACCATTATGGCACTTCAACGCTAAGAAAAGACATTCCCGTTGAAGGTGCGTATAGCCTCATCGACTTGAAATTATACCTATACACTCGTATTGGTACCTATAAGGCTAGAGATTGTACCCTTGTAAATAAGATACCCAAAGCAACTCAGCAACTTCGAGTATTCGACCACGGCCACGATGATACCGACTCAGACTTCGACGACAACGACTTTCCATAATAATCTTTCAAATGAAAGAGCTCATTTCAAGTTCATGTGCGCAATGAGATATCGTTGCGAACTGGAGTGGAAGAAGAAGACTGACGACGAGTGTGTTACGTTCGTACCGAAGACCTAACAAGGCACATTTCGAAAAACCCATTCGTCCACCGCAGCGTTCGTCGCGTCGCTTCGGTCGGTCGTCGTCATCGTTGGTGTGTACACCGAATATGAGCCAACGCAAAATCCGTTCCATGGCTAAGAAAACCAGCTTTAGAGCTCTCTGATACCTAATAGCTAAATACACATAAAAATACATATATATGCAGCATCTAGATACACTGCTACAGTTGCAGCATCCAGCAATAATATCTCTCAAAGGCATGCGGCCTAGTTTCTTCATTCAGAAATCGAGATACATGTTTCGCACAATATACTATGTTTTTTATGTTTCCATTTTATTCAACAACCACCGACGTGCCGCCCCGCACCGCTTCATCGCACAACCCTGTCTCCATCTCCAGCCTCTTCGTCGTTAAATCCAAGAGATGTAAGCCGAAAACAAGATTTAATTTAATCGAACCGAGAGGAGATAATTATTACGACCCAGCAAAATGTGACAGAGTGCGGAGCGATGCTGCTGCTTCATTGGACCAGCACCGATACGATGGATGCAAACATTGTTTCATTTATGTGGAAATCTGCACTGGCAGAATTAAATCATGTACTTGTCCCTTCCCTATACCATCACCGCACCGACCGCCTATCACTCGGTCCTGCCTGCTGCCCTGCAGATGGTGCATCAGGATTAAGAAGCAATTGCAACGCACCATCATAAATCCTTAACTGTCGTTCATTAGTATTTTTATATGATGTGAGGAGATCAATGCAAGTCCCAGCCAAGCCAGCACCAGCCAAAGACCGCTCTATAGGTTTCCCACGCTAGCATATATGGATTTCCCGGCAATTTCGAAGCAAGAACCATTAGGACTACATACAGGGATACGGATATACCTGTTGTTCAAGCATTGTCCAAGTTCCCATCACCAGGCCTGTTCGTCAGAATAGAAACAAAACAATTTGCTTTGCTTTATATGACTCTGTCTATACTCGACGATATACACAAAGAATTATGAAAAAGTTACTTCACAGATGAAATTGTTTTTCTATTTTATTAATAAAACTGGCATCGAGTATCCTTTTGAAATAGGCTTCCTGGGCATTGGTTTATCTACCTGCAAATAAGGGCTCTCATTGAATTCGTTGGTATTTGTTTGAAGTGATAATACCTGAGGAATGTTGTTCAGGCGCTATCTTTAGAAGGTAAAACTTGGTGTTGTACAAATTAGCGGTTAGTTGTACTAAAATGATTTATAGTTTGTTTGGAATTTTTAGAATTTTGTTTTCTTAAAAAAAATCTTTTACTGATTAGTTTGCAGCTAATATAGTGGGTTTCAGTATTCACGTACATAATTAAAAGAATAAGGGCGAGTTTTAAGACTTACGTATAAAGTCTCGGATAGCGTATCCGGAACTTTTTTGACAGATTAACTTGAACTTTTTGTTTCAAATGTTTCAGATAGTGATAGCCGACAGATAGAGTCTTGGATAGCATATCCGCCCGCTGGTTCAAGTGGCTGTTTAAGCTTTTATGTAGAACATGCCTCAATGCTTTGAGTTTTCTTCGTAATTTTTTGAAACTCGCTTTGAATTTATCCGTTGTGGTTCATGCTAAATTTAAATACTAAAAAGAAGTAACATTTTTAGTTGAGACGACAATGATTTTATGTTTTGACAACAAAAAGTCAATTTTCAGTATATTTTGTATGTTTTATGCTGTTTTCAAGCTTTAAATTTATCCACCGGTTAGCTTATCCGAGACTTTCATGATAAAAGTGAAATAAAATAACAGCAAATTTTTATCTGCTGAATATCGTTATGTCTTGGATATCTATCCGAAACTTTAACCGGAAGTGGTTTGAAAGTAGTCCTTAGTGTTATTTTATATTGATTATTTCAATACAGGTACATTGTTGCACACATAAAAGCTAATATATATTTGGAAGTGTGTCTTTCGGAAACTCTCAATATTACCTACTACAGGTAGCTGAAAACTATATAATTTTTGTATAACTCTGCAGCAGGCACATTTTTTTCTAAACGACATAATAAGGGTATTCATGGAAAGTCATAAAATACTAGATTAGTTTACGACTTGGTTAAGTTAATCATTTGTCAAATTTTGTGTATGGGAAATGGTTCTCACAATTCGGTTAAACTTATCCAAGGACGTTGCTGCGGAAAATTAACCAATCTGGTTACACATTTTCAAGCGTCATTGTGAATTTTTCTCTGATTGAATTACCTAGCATTTAACCAAGCTTATAAAAATATCGTTCATGGAAACTTTGCGTGAACTTATCATTTTACACAATTTGTGAACTAACGACGGTGACGTTGCATGAATACCCTTATTGTTTTTTAAGTGATTGTTTAAAAACAAATAAAATAAAGGTATTCATACAAAGCCGCATCAGTGCGGTGTAAAGCTATTGTAAACGAAGTAAAGTTTTAAACTTCGTCTGTCAAAATTTGCAATTGAAAATAAGACAGATCTACGTAGTCTACTATTTTAATGTTTTTGTTAAAACAATAAGTATTTTTTAGATACTTGTTAAGTTGCTAGTCTTGGAACGCATTGCTTTATTTTCATTTAGTTTCTAGTTTCCGCATACGCGAATTCGGTATACGCGGTGTTCACTTGAAACGCATCCCTCGAGTATACAACATTTTTTTTCACGCCCACTTTTGAGGGTGTTTTTGACAAACATTTGGCTTTCCGACTAATTTCTATAGAAACAACGGATTGCCCTACTAACAGGTTAAGCCCAAAAAATGATGCAAAATATTTCCTGCGCCTACTTTAGAGGGCGTTTTTGACAAAATTTCTTTTCTTAATCGTTTCCTAAAAAAGTATGAAAAAATATACCTGGCTTTTCTTAAAAACTAGGCCACACAAAGTTTTGCCACACCCACTTTTTATGGGGGAAGTACTACCTACTTTTACTTAAAATAAACGAAAGCTCTATTTCGTAACGATAGTGTAGGGCGTTAAGTCAGTTATAAATTGGATTGTGTATGGTCCCTAAGAAAATTTATTAATTAAGTGGACTCAAAATGGTACTGATGCAAAGACCAATAACATACATATAGGTTTTTCTATAATTTAGGACAATGATTTGAAATCCCATTAAAAAAATGTCATTGAAGAATTTTATATTTTCGGTGGGCTTAAGACATAACCCGGTGCTTTTGAAGGTTCGCAGGAATTAGCAGCAAATTTTGTTTGTATCCGATACATGCTGGTTAAGTTTAAGATATGTACCTATTATAAGTCCGACTGGGGATGACCAGGGTGTGAACCTGCATTTGGTGAAGTATGAACGAAACAAAGAGAAATAATTCATTTTACTACACTTCTCCTTTTGACTGTGAAAGCTATTTTTGTTGTTTTATGACATTAGCTTCGGTCAGCTTCGGACTATTATAGTTCTACCTTTTTCTTTTTGTACCGGTCCAAGAATTCGATTTCGCGCTAATTCGGGAGAGGTTCTCTATTAAAATAACTTCCAAATCGGAACACGTCTAATCTGTCACAAACCTAATCTGTCAAATAAATTTGTGAAGTTTAACAGATTCAATTTCCTAGCATATAATCGTGTATAAAAAGGCCGTTCATGCAAACTTTTGCATAAACTTATCATTTTATACAACTTGCATGCCACAATTTGGCATCACTTTTTTTCATTAAATATTCCCTTATTACGCAATGATTCTCTGCGTCTAACTCTTTTCAAATGGTGCGAGGGTGAAACAGGGGCTGAATTATCGCATAAGTTATCGGGTACTACGTGTCTGAAGATTGAATTATGTGTGACTTTGGAATTACCGCTCACGTTTCGAGCAATCAAGTATACCAAAATTTGAAGTAATCACTTTTATTCGATCACTGATAGCACTCACTCACTTGGTCACTGAAGTGGCAATTCGACCCAGATATAAAAATTCGAAAAAAAAGTCAGATGCAAAGATCGTGTATAGTCATTGGTTTTGACATTTCAAATCAAACGCAACAAACTTCACTTTAAAATCATTTAGTCTCCCAGAATTTCCATTTAAATTCTTCTTTCTTTCATGAGCAAAAAATTCATATTATTTTCCGTTGTTTTTTAGAATAAAAATAAATTGTGATTGCTACTTTCCAGCTTCGATTTTGGGCTACAAAAATGTCTAAATTGGGCTATCTAAATTGGGCTAGACATGGCAACAAATTCAATAAATTAAAACAAATCCAAATGCATACAAAATACAGGCAGCCACGCTGTAAAGAAAGAAATAACAAAAAATAAACACGAAAAAACAACAAAGTTCATTTTTTCAAACACAATAAAGTGTCTAGGCTCTGGGCTCTGGGTTATTAATTGAACAGTGGAGCATCCTGCAGAACGAAAAGTAGAACTAAATGTCTCGTTTATGATTCCGTTGTGTCATTTTTGTATGGAATTTTTCGTTTCGCATCAGCTTCGTAGCAAGCTTACACTGTAATCCATCCTTCAATACTTTGACTTCTATAAATTAGGCTGAAACTTTTTTCTTACTTCCTTAAATCTAGAAACTTAAACAGGAACCACCTACGCTTTCGATTTTTAAGTACATAAATATTTGTTCAGTTCCCATTAAAGGTCTTCCACCGTATTATTTTTGATGAATTTAGATTCAACTTAACGACGAGCTACGTGATGTGGTTTTCTTAATTTCTTCTTCCACTTCCGCTCTCACAGCTGGTAGACATTTAGCATACAAAAATTACATTTTCATCACTTTTACAACAGGAGGGGGATTTGTTCCTATTTGAGCGCCTTACTTCAAAACTGATAATTCCATGAAAAAAGATTTTATTTTTTTCTTATCAATAAACATAACACATGGAGTAACATTTGTTAAAGAAACCAGGAGTGCCATCACAGACGGAATACCATCAGTTCTCACTTGCTATGTTGTGTACAAAAAATTATTCCTAGTGATAACTGTAACAAACATAAAATCAATTCCAAAAAATTATTTTATTCGATAACTCAAAGATAATTTTGACATTTCGAGATCGATAACAATGTGATAATTCTTGCTGGTAGTACCAGTGTTTGCAAGTAATGAGGATTTTATTTCAACTTTCACTGTTTCCATTTCAAATTGCACATAATTATAATTGAAATTCCATTACCTATTTGTTATTTTAATTAGAAAACTTCTCTTACAAACTCTCTTTCCTCAGACTCGTTTCTTTTTCGTCAAATTTCCTTTTACAAAGCGCAATACCAAACATAAACTAGCCTACGTTGACGTTTCAGAAATTTCAGAAATTTTTGTACGGTAGTGTGTGCAAAATTTCACCGCAGCAGGTCACAATCACTCTTTATTCCTTTTTTATGAATTGATCACCTATAGCAAAAAAGCTCACCTTTTTGAAAGTGAGTAAAAGTGCTGAATTTTCTATAAACCCATTCCAAGCAATGTCTAACAATGACTAACCACTTATCCAACTCCAAAAGCTTAGGTATTTATAAATAGTGTGTGCTAAGAAGATCTATTAAAAACGACTGCAGAGATTATAGAAACCTGGACCCGAATTCCCCCTTCAGTGACCGAGTGAGTGAGAGAACGAGAACTGGCTTATGATTTCATGAAAATTATATCAACAAGTGAAAATTAAAGTGAACGATTTCTTCTTTGCCAAGGTCTTGGACTTGAGAATAAACTGCATCGCGACCTTCCCAGGCAGTACTTACGAAATACTGAAATCCTACGTTACGACCGACTCTTAAGAGTAAGGTACGACCAAAAATACTCATCCACTTCGAAAGACTACATAAAAACTGCTAAATGCTGTCGATAAAGTTAGTGATTGGATGCAAAAATGGCGAATCAAACTAAACGAAACAAAATTGACGCATATAAACTTTACAAAAAAAAAAAAAAAAAACACATAAACAATGTTTCTAATTCTTATAAACAGTCCAGCAGTACCTTACTCCAATACTGCCAAATACCTTGGAATGACTTTGGATGCAAAGCTAAAATGGAAAGAGCACATCAACAAGAAAAGAGAAGAACAAAACTTAAAGTACAGAGTACTGTACTGGTTACTAGAAAGAACTCTGACCTGTCTATCCAGTAGAAACTAATGTTAAGGAAGAATTGAAACCCGTAGGGACATATGGCATCCAACTATGGGGCTGTATAAAAAAACCAAATGCTGAACCTATCCAAAAATTAAGTAAAGTCCTTCTTGGAATAAAAAATGATTCTTGGTAAGAAATAGCAAGCTACATCGGGGCCCTCAAATTGAAATGGTCACAGAAGTGGTTAAAAAACATGCTGTATCACACAACCAGTGACTGCAGAGTCATACCAACTCCGAAATGGAGACCGTCTTAAATGTACGAGACAAGTTCGGAGATTGAAAGGAACCAAGCATTATTAGCTGATGGTCTAAAAGCTATGGGAAAGTTTTATAATTTTAAACTTCCCACAGTGTGATTTATAAATTAAGAAATCATAATCATCTGTCAATCTTTCATAGGTAGTTTTAGTGCGGTAAGAGTCCCACACTACACGGTACCGATTTTTACCGAGGGATAATAAAAAAGCTAGGAATAGGTTTGTAGAAATGAGCGTAAGTGTTAAGTTCTTGTGAAGTTTGTTTTGCTGACAATATTTTTAAAATAACTAAAAAACAGAAAATATGTATGAACATATTTTAACTTTTGTTAATTGAACACAAGTCTATCGATGCTTAAGTTTTAAACATTAGACATTTTATTTTCACTTCTACTTGATTTTAATCTTTGTCCTTCCTTTTGAAAGAGAAATATTGTGTCGAATATAGTTCACAACATTTGTCGCCCTTTTGTCCATAGCCTAATATGTAAGACAGTATCTTCAGCCGGTCCTGAGTCTAAAGAGTTTCAAAAACACACAAATATATTCAAGGTTTTCGTCCAAAAATACAAATGAGTAACAAAAATACTACTTCTGCATGTTCTTTTGCTTGCCAAAATGGGCACGTCGCATTTTTTATTTCGACCATCAACAAGCCTTCGAAAACGACGTCATCGGTGATATAAGAAGAACAAAAAAACTGTTTTGTCTTTAAGGCTTGTTCATGCAATACTACAAAGGGAGGGTTGGGACGAGTCAGACCCCTCTCATAATAATCATTTGCTGACATGCAAATCATGTTTCGGCTGTTGACTGTAGTTTTTTCTTAGCCTTACCATTGGATAGGTAGTTTTTTGTATTCGTCGTTGCTGTATGCTTTGCGGGCTTTTTGCGAGTTAATTAGGTGGTCCATTGGTAAAGGTTTCTGGTGTTCTGGGAAGAGACAAGAAGAAACAAGAAAAAATTGATTTAACTAATTGATTTGATTGCGAAATGTTTTCGGTGTGTTTTGACTTATAAATGTGGATTCGTGCGGTATTCTGAAAAGGTCACGTTTAACGATGGAATTTTCGCATAGTAAATATGGAAAGCATGAAAGGTCTATCACACGTTCAAAGGGGAGACAAAACAAAAAAAGTTTTGATACTTAAAATTTATGTAATTTCCCAGCGCCAACTCATTTTTTATTTCCTTAATAAGCCTCCCAAAGTCACAATTGAAATTGCAATTCCAAACTCCAATTCGAAAATTCGAATCCCAATCGAATCCGTCCCAAGAGAATTGACTCACGAACAATTATGTTATTGGCTACAAAAGCACGTAGAGCGCCAAATTACAACCTTGGATCAGTGGAGAGAATCGGTTTATTTTCCTTTTAATGTGCATTTCCAATGGAATTCCTTTCATTGGTGTTTTAGTAGTAGTCAGTTGTGTCTTCAGTTGGGCCCTCGCCGTCGTCGTCGTCGTCGTCGTTATCGGGAGAACCAACGAAAAAAAATCTTCGAGACACGTCAATCTGGTTCATGTTTCAAGTTTGTTTTAAAGCCAAACAATGCGCCATCAATTTCAACAGCGAGCGAAACAAAGCGCACCAAGCACTCTAGGTAAAACGAAAAGACAAAAAATAAAACAATTGCCCTTTGAAGGATGTGGGAACCCTCTATCCCAATCCCAGATGCCAGAGCGCGCCGATCTCCTGGTGTTCTCATCACGACTCAACTCGTTTTGTGAATATGTATCTATACATGGATTGGAATGCTTGCTATATGTAGCTGCAACTCCACCATGGTCACCGAGAATATTATGTGATGATGTGGACGGATGGATGCTGATGATGCTGTTTGGCATCAAGAGACCCGGTGGTGGTGAGTGGTGAGTGGTGAGTGGTGACGCTGACGTTGGCGGTGACGGCACTATTCTGGTGGGATGCAACTTTAACTTGTAACCATCACCAAGGGCTTAAAAAGTGAAATTAGTATGCTTCAAGATGAAGTTGAAGCTCATTCTTGAATATGCATCACGTGTTTATGATCAGAGCTGGTTGGCAAATCATCTACATTACATGCGCCATCACAGCTTCTGAAGCACATGGGTACGGACTACGGATATACATACATACATAAAGAGGACGGTATTTGGGAGGTACAAAGTTTCGAGCACAATGGGTGCGGGTTCTTGCTACATAACATGAAAGTTATGCATACCATGAGTTCAAAATGAATTTGAATGCGGCCATGACTATGTTCTTTTATTGAGTATGCAGAAGATGAACCTTATAACAAAGCCGTTATGAAAGTAAGGTAAATTGAGTCAATAAATGAAGATGTTGTTTTTTTTTATATACATCAAAGCAATGGTTTCGATATACTTAGGACAAAGTATTGATGATGGCAAAAAGTCAAGGATTTTGGTTTATGAAGTCCTTAAAAGTTTCACTGCGGAAAAATTTGAGCCTTCACTCTTACTACTCAACTTTATAGCGACCTGCATTTCATTTCAATCAGGCTTTTTGCTAGTTCGGATGATTTTGCTTTGATTGCTTCTTAGGCACACTTTCTCTGATTTTAGTAAAAATAAAAGTGTGTACCAAGTTGAAGCACTTTTCAGTCAAATGTTTGTATTTTTACTCAAAGCTTTGGTTCTAGGCTTTGATTTGAAAAATTGTCATTTTTTTATCAAGTCAATTATAATAATTGTTTATCTTCTTATTTAATCGTTGCTAATTCTTTGCATTGTGGTACTTACTTGATAAGGACGTTAAGCTGTCAGGTAGCCCAATGTCACGGCATATCGAATCGCAGCGAATGCTATTACTAAATGGTGAATGTTCTCTGTGGCTTCAGCTGTATGGCACGTAGCGCTGTCCTGTTTGGAAACACATGTCTTTCATAATTTAGGTTACTGTCTGGCCAGAATAGAGTGCTTCTGAAGCTGCAGCTGGAATAGCTGTCAAAAAATGTCGTACGTGATTTTTTTTACTCACCCACAATGTCCTGTAGAGCCTTATGACATTTTTATCATTTGAAATCAACTGTGCGAATTTAATTCAACACAAAAATAAAAATTAAAACAAAATTAAAAATGAATAATAATGAAATGGAAGCTAAAATTACTTTACGTCTTTGCCAGAGATTAAAAAGAGGTTGCTCGGTTGCGCTCACAATTTATAAACGTCAAAAAAAGCTTTATGCAAAAGTTAAAAGTTGGCCAACTTGTCCAGCTGCGTCGTGTTGTGTTCGTATCATTGAATTTGTGTATATTCAACATTTTGACAGCTATTCCAGTTGCAGCTCCGTCTTCATTCTGTTCAGGTAGTTAAACGAAATTTTGTATCATCGACCGGTAGTACCTGCTCTCCGTTGGTGATGGAAATGTCATGGTCGACATCGCTTTCGAAAAAGTACGGACCGATGATGCCCCTGACTCATAATCCCCGCCAAAAAATGGCATTCACACTGAGTGGTCCTTGTGTAGATTGACATAGTTCTCTATTGGACGATTTTTCTTGTTGACGTACCTTGTTCATGTAGTACCTCGTAGCATAATGGTTAGTGCGTAGGACTGTCATGCCAAAGGTCTGGGTTCGATTCCCGGCCACTGCCACCTAAAAACAGAAATATTTTTTTCCGAGGTATTGCCTCTTGCGAGGGACTGACAAATCCCTCAAAGGTATACTTGTCATAAATAAGTGCTTCTCATCTAGCCGTTCGGACTCGGCAAAAAATTGTAGGTCCCCTCCATTCCTGCCAACAACACGCAAACAGGAATGGTTGAGAGTTGTAAGTCACTAGGCCTTGGTTCTCCACGAGCTGTTGTGCCACCAAATTCATTCATTCATTCATGTTAAAGCACAGAAAAAATCAGCTGCAGATACGTGCAAATTTGTAAGTTATGCTCAAAAATGTTTCACTGAATCGGATTTAAAACTCCTTCTTGACGGTGGTGTTTACCAAAAAGTTTGATTTCTTCGGTATTAATTATCAGAATGACCTGGTTAAGCCCATTATTTTAAGAAAAAATGTCAAAATTTATTTTAAAAATAAAACAAAATTAATACATTGACCCAGGTCTGAGAATTTCGATTTTTGCGAAACCATTTATTTCTGCCTGGAAAATTTTTCAACTTTCAACTCAATTTTTTTGAAAACAAAACACGAAAAATAGTAGTTTTATGATATTTTGAATTATATGATAGAGCTTAATACGAAATAAAGAAAAGGATTAGAGATAATCCTTTATTTTTTTTATTTTTCGCTAAAAGTAGGGCAGGCAAAAATAAAAAAAGGTATTATTTTTAAAGTTTTATTGCTTTGTTTCTGTTGTGTATTGCGACCATCCTCTACAAGATACTGCAGAGCCATCCAATTTTCTTTTGTTTAAGAAACTGCAGAAATTATACGAAACGAGAAACAAAGAATAAATACGGAAATCAGTAATTTAACCCAGACAATAATTCAAATAGGCGAACGACAGTTTACAATCAAACACGAACTCATGTTCACAATGCTAGACGGGAAGACAGCCCAATCTGTAACAGAAACTCCTGCAGCTTCTTCCTGTTTCATATGTGGAACTACAACTTCTGGAATGAATAACCTGACAAATATAAGAATCAAAGCTGTAAACAGGGAAGCTTTGAAAATGGGAATGTCTCCTCTTCACGCTCGGATAAAATTCATGGAGTGTATCCTCCATGTTGCCTACAATTTGCCATTTAAAGCATGGAGAACCAACAATGAGACCCGCCATATTAGAGATGCTCAGAAGAAGAAAATTCAGCAGGAGTTTCGTGAAAAACTGGGTATCATTGTTAAACTTGTAAAACAAGGTACGGGGACAAGTAATGACGGCAACACCTCCAGAAGTTTTTTTTGCAAATCCAACGATGACTTCAGAAATCACTGGAGTTAGTGAATCCCTAATTCGGTGGTTTGCTGTTATCCTTGAAGTAATAACGTCGAATGAAAAATTAGATTTAAAAAAATATGCAGCTTACACGTGGGAAACTGCTGAACTGTTTGTTGAAAAATATAAATGGTAGAATATGCCAGCAATCGTGCATAAGGTTTTGATCCATGGAGAAGAAAAAGCCCAAGAATGCCGAAATAAGGATTATAAAGCCTACCGCAGGTTTCATTCGAGAAAATGCAGCCGAATTGCGACGAATGAAGATGTGATGCATCATATACTCATATCCTCAGATCCAATAATAACAGGTTTAAGGCCACAGGCAAAAAAAGAAAATACTTTCAATCAGCGCAGACGCTAAAAACCTCATTTTACGAGTAGCATTATAAAATTTCTTTTTTTTATTTATATTTTTTTATTTTTTTTTTATGCATTTATCTATTTATTTATTTAATTTTATAATATACATAGTTAATAATAATATTTTATTCAAAATAAAAAGTTAAGATTTTACTAAAAAAAACTTTTATTTAAATATAACATCAAACCCCTCAAATTTTATGAAAATGTCAATAACTTTTTTTCTAATTATTTTTTCCTGACCAAATTTTGACCAAGCATGTATAATCTTAACATGTGTGTCAAATTTCATTAAAATTCGTTTAATAGTTCAGATTTTACAGACTTTTTTCCGCTCTCCCATACAAACCGAACGACTGTCGCCGCGCCGCTCTATATCCCTGGTGCGGACAAATATCTTGGTTAATTTATTGATGGTAAAATTAACTGGAAAGAAAACATCAAAGAAAGAGAGAAAAAAGCTGCAATAGCTTTCTACACAAGCAGTAAAATATTTGGCAGGCGATGGGGACCCAACCCCAAACCCATTAATTGAATTGTGAGGCCTATCCTGACGTACGCCTGTTTCGTTTGGTGGACTGCCTTGAATAAGGCAATCAATCTTAAGGTCATGACAAAAAATTCAGAGACTGGCATGTATCGGCACAACTAGTGACATAAGAACCACGCCAACCGCAGCCCTAAAAACTTTCCTCTCACTTGCCCCACTCGATCTGTTCACGAAAGAGATGGCGGCCAAAAGTGCTCTACGAATTATAGAAGGAAAACCGGGTCCTAAACTCAAATCATGTATCGGTTTTTACTGACGGTTTGAGCCCGGACGCTGGGGTTGGACTAGCCATCTTCTCAGAAATCCTCCCTTTAATAGACATTTGAAGCTTAAACTTCTGCAAAGAGAGATGGTCAACAATTGAAACCTATCAGATTTCACGGAATCTTTGGCCAGATATCTCAAAGAAGAAAACAAAGTATTTACTAAAGCTAAGCCAACCTCAATTATCTCTCTTGGTTGGAATCCTTCCGGGTCACAACTCAATGGGAACCCACATGAGCAGAATGGGCATCAGCACATCTGCCTTATGTAGAGGGTTTCAGGACGAAGAGGTGGAGGAGGGCTCATCTCACTTCCTCTGTGAATGTTCTAGCCTAGCCAGAACAAGAAAAGCAGCCCTCGGAGAATACTTTTTCGACGAACTGGGTGACATATCTCTTGCCACTAAGAAACATCCTGAACTTCATTCAAAGAACAGGATGGTTCAGGGAGACTCCCCATATCCAAAACTTCGAGAAGTGAGATAAGTACTCCTCATACTTTTCCTCCATTCACCGTCTGCATAACTTAGAAGTCTTGATGTCTATTCTGAACTCATATAATCTGGCCATAGATTCTCTCTCCAGTGGTATTACTACCTTCAAAGATTTGGTTTGCCCGTGTTTGACTAGTTCATCTATAAATCAAAGAGTTTAGGACGTATCGAAAGATTATTTCGTATTTCTTGTGTTCCATAATCTGAACGAGGTACGCAACTGTTCATCAGTTTTGACTTTGTGGCAGCTGAGAAAATGCCTTTGACTTTCGAATGGCTGTTATTATTAACTAGTTTACATTTCGAAGGACTTCGCAGCCTCACAAGCTTAAAAATACTGCAGAAATTCGGTATTTTATTAATCTATTCATCGAAGAGTTATCTGAAAAGACGCCTCAACCGTCCATTCACATCCGATTTTCCTTTTAGAATTCACGTTGTGAATTGCTTCACCAACTCATATGTGATAATTGCACTTGTGTTTCAGTTTCTTTTTTCCATATTGTTAACATAATTTCGGACCCTGTGCCTGATGCTTCCCCGCTTAAGCTATTAACTCTTAAAGTTGAAGTTGAAGTTGGAAATTGCCGCTCCCCCATCACTCCTAAAGTTACAAGTAGAACATAATTAATCACCAATTAAAACAACAACCGCTTAAGAAAGAAAATTGTTCAAAACATCTGGATTCTTGAAATATTTCTTCTTACTGGAACTATTAACCATTAAAATAAACAAAATTTCATAACATCACATGCAATTTAAATGACATAATTATAGTTTATAAATGCATGTCATAACGTCACTTAAAAAGAACAGACATTCTGATGACAATCTTTGTATTTTTTGTTTTGACATCTCTGCAACAAACTGTCAGCTGTCACAATGAAGGGTCAAATCTTTGCCTCGCATCTGCCACTTGCTAGAACAGAAATATTGGACACCCAGTTATTCAAACTATACCTACATTCGCTTCAAGCCCTGATGGTTATCACATAGGAAATTAAGCTAAAACATATTATTTCGCGTAAGCATTCATGGTCCCCTGCTGTGTATACAAGACAACCTCCTTTTCAGATCGAGCAAACGTGTCATTATAGTGCTGAGGCTCACCTAACCTATATTTCCCAGAATGTGGCACGATGGCGCTCTGATCAACGCCAAACCACAGCCATCATCATCATCATCTTCTTCACCAGAACCGACAACAACAACAGTTCAGTCTTCAGTCCGAATGAGTAAACGAGCTTAAAAGTAATAAAATTAAAATAAAATGTTGTCTTGTGTCGCTTTGCGCATTGCCCCCTGGTTCCGAATGACCAGGAAGCGGCACAAAGTCACATCAGCTCAGGAGGAGAAGAACATAACACAAACTCCCGCCGCGACAGGGGCCCACTCCATTACCCCCGATCTTCTCATTTGAAGACTTATATGCATATATACGTATGCATGTGGACATTAGTTTGTGGGTCTTCTTTGGAATAAAGAAGCACCGCTCCATGCATTCAAGAATTACATGTCGCCTTAATCACAGGTTGATATTTGGTTGATGCGAGCGTGGGGCATAAGTTGATCGTCGGCGTCGTCGGTCGTTGGGATTGGGGTAAACTGCAATGTAGTCACGTGCCTCGTGCGTAGTCTCAGAGAAACCAAACCCAATGCCGACGTATGGTCGATTTCCATCTCAATTAGCGCGTAGATGGAAATTTCGAAAAATTATGACTGCCTTGAAGAAGAGTGATAGAAGACAGGTGATAGAAGGTGTAAAGTACCTTTAAAAATACATCAGAGAGAAAATTAAGTGACCAATCGTTCATGTAACGGAGGTCAAAATACAGATAAACCTTTTTCAAACGGTACTTAAAACGTCTATAAACGCTTTGGAAAGTGAAAAATTTATAAGTGCCTCAAAGCAACTTTCATATGTTACGCACGTTACGATTTGTACAGATATTTTTTTTAATTTGGGGAATAACACGGGGCAAAGGTTATGTGTGTGCTTATAGTACAAGAGCTACAAGAGCAACGTCCAAAAAAAGTAATTTTAGTATAGCTGGTCAAGGCCGTAACCAGACTATTATAATCCAGGGGGAGATATAATTTTTGAAATTTGGAATGGCCTGTGGCGGTGACTGTAGGACTGTGGTCGGCTTACAGTTAAAAAAAAATAAAAATAATCACCTCAAGCATTTTTGCATGCAAATGGTTTTTGCACCCAAAAATAATTATTTTCTATTTTTAGGCCTATAGTTCATTAATTTAGGGTAAATAAATGACTCAATGGGTGGCTTAGGCCAAGGAGAACATTTTTTGCCTTCCATATTATAAAATTTCGTGCACAGAATAGGGGAAAATTGTTTTGAAGATTTAGATTTTTTTTCACATGAACACAACTGACTTGAAGCAAAAAAGTATGTTTTAAAATTGCAATATTAAAAATCTTCGGGCCGTCCACAAGAGTTTTTGGAAACGTCATTGCTCTCTATCTTCCTAAGGACTAACTACAGAGAGTCTGACCTATGACAACAATTGTTCAAAATTGGCACACTTGTTGCCTAAATATTGAAATAAATCGATGCAAAAAATGTACGTCAAATTTTAAACCTGATGTTTGTTAAAGGTAGGCAGACAAACGCTTCTTGGTTCAACCCCTCAGCAAAAAATTGTAGGTCCCCTCCATTCTTGCTAACAATACGCCCACAGGGATTGTTGAGAGTTGTAAGTCACTAGGCCTTGGGGTTCCACGAGCTGTTGTGCCACCAAATTTATTTATTTTTAAAACATTTCTAGTCGTCTCGTCACGTCATATTTTCGAAAAATTAAAAAAAAAATCAGTGTCACAACGAGAAAGGATAAATTAGTTTTTAAGTCAACGTTTCGTTTCTCGTCGCATTGCAAATAGGGCACTTAATAAATCTGTCAATTTAAAGAAGTGACAGCTTTCATTGTGGCGGAAGTGTCAAATTCCAAAGTGCAAAGCAAACAAAATTCCACAGCAAATTTCGATATGATAATTCGCCACAGTGCTGATTTTGACGTTTGGTAATGAACGATGGAGTGATATATTGCTATTTGTTAAAGATCTCTATTAGGCTTGACAGTTTAAGGTCTAAATAACTAAACATTTCGGTCGAAGTGAGAACTCACAAGAAAGGGGAATTTTCGTTTTTTGAATGAAACTAATAATAGGCGAAAAGTGAAATGTCAATTTTTCCGCGGGAAATGCAGTTCACTTGAAAGTCATAATAAGGCTGATTGATATTTAGAGGTCACGCATTACAATTTACTGTTTTTCATACAAAATATATGGACAAAAACATGGTGTTTTATTTTCTCATGATAGAAAACTATCTAGTCCATTGGTAAGTTACTAAAAAAATTATCCTTAACAAAACAGGACTGAAGTAAAATTTTCGTATACATATATTGCACCGTTTCAATGATATTCCGTCCCGTGTCTCTAAGGCCATACAAATTTGTATGATTGGACTAGTTACAAACTTTTGTCCACAGCCTTACTAAAATATAAAGCTTACAAAAAAATGTGCTTGTATGAAACTGATTAGCTTAAGTTGAAATTGACTTGATGTTTGATTAAGCTGATTTAGTTTGGGGTTATTACAATTTTATATGCAGGTTTAAAATCGAAGCATAAAACATTTAATTTTCTACTAAAAACTACCCAAACCAATTTTTATAATACGAGTATCACATGAAGCATGATGATAAAAACATGCAAAATAAATCTCTTTAATGTTTGTTTTCCACTATGTTTAGTCAGCAATACAACATGATACGAATTCTTGCTCGATCATCAGCTCGAGATCAGTAATCTTTGACCTTATTTTTAAGGTTTAGAAAATTCAGTCAAAAACTATTAAAAGTCGTAAATTATGTCAAACAAAGAAAAAAACGTGGTGAGTCGTTAAAAGGGCGCGTTCGATTTGCTTGAACGGAGTTGTAAATTTGCGTATATGCCCGCTAAAGGCAGTTGTACTCTATTGGTGATCATGGTATGGCTGACTAACTGCGTCGCCAAACATCATCCGCCATCGTCATTGCTGCCGCGCCGCCATCGCCATACCGTGTCGTCGTCATCCGCATTCGACTGGCAGACATATTGCTGGAAAAGATCTGCGTAAAATTTGCGCCACCACGGTTCACAATTAATGCTTAATGATAGGCGCAGGCGAAAAGTTTTTTTGTCTGTGTGCAAACGTTCGGTGCTTATACGTGCGGGTGCGATTGGTATTCATCAGCAGAGGCAATTTACTGATGGTAAGATTGTAAAGTCTGAGCGGCTGGCGGCTGCACGGAGCGGCGTGCAGTTCTGATTTGAACGCACGTCATCGATGGCGTCGATGCTTATTGGAATAGGTAAGTCTCCCCATAAATTTCGAAGGGGCATTACGCTTGAATTGTCATTTGGGAAAGTGTCGTTTAACTTTCATTTAATCAATCTTGTTTCGAGTTGAATGCTAATGGGACATGAGGTCTTTTACCTATTCCCAATTATTACGAGTGGGAGTCATGATCTTAAATAAATTGGTCGAGTATAGGTACATAAGTTTGTTTGATGTCTCGAATTTGGATTAATCATCATGGATACATTTAAAAGTTTTTTTTTTGTCTTTTGCGTGTATACAGGGTGATTCGTATACGATGCACTCAAATGCTAGAGCGTGAAGGTTGGGTTGAGACAAGAAAACAATCGTATGGGAATAAGGGGTCTTATCTAATGTTATAAAAATTAATGATATTATAAGTAATTTTCGATAAGATCCCCACTCTTCAGAAGACAAAGGTTGTATCTTACTCTTATGTGTGCAGATAAAGTAAGTCCGCCAAATTATAATTAAAGTCTATATTAAAACTGTAAATTTAACCTAAAAAAATAACTGTAAATGTAGTTAACTTTACATGAAAATCGAGGTAAAAACATGAAGAGAATTTTCAATGTCCTGTAAATTTAACTTGAAGATCTAGTTAGTTTAACATGGTTCAATTTTGAATCAACCCTGTATCCGGTAATTATTATGTATTGGATCCATGCTTGTAGGTCCCATCTCCAACGCTGCTTACCATCCAATTCACTTTGCATTATTCTGAAAGTATAGAAATTTATTACCATGTATATTATTTTATTTTAAAAATACCTTCTGATACTTACTTACTTTTGAACTGGGAACCTCTCACACATAGAGATAGCACTCATCCCCTGGGCCACTTCGCTGTACAAAAAACGTGTGCCAAATATTAATAAGTTGGAACTGATTTTGTTTGGATGGCTTGTGTGTGTGTTTCAGCCCTAGAAGAGTGCAACTTTAACAGGCGGCCAGGTTAAATTCAAATAATTTTATTTGGATGGCCTGTGTATGTTTTAACACTGGTGAGGCCAGGTGAAATTCAATAGGAAAACATTGTAAAAATAACCATATAAAACGTACTTCAATTTGATTAGTGGTAAAATAGAAATTCATAACATGAAGTGTTAAAAAAAAACGACCTCAATTAAAATTAACGCTGTATTCTTGTCAAAATTTCTTGTTTACCAAAATTTAGTCTTAAATAACAGATCATCTTTTGAAATCATCTTAAATATGGTAATATAGGCGATGGGCCATCGGACTGATTTAACACTGAATACAAGGTTTTAAAATCAGGTAAATTTGTGAAATGTCTCTAACTTTATATGGGATTATGCACCTTGTAAACTTAAAAATTTAACAGGGCCCTGGTTAATTATTTACCAGACTTTTTTTCTCAGAGTAGTATGCGCATAAGTTATAGGTAGTAATATTGGTGATGACTTACAAAAATGAACTTGTGACTTTAAAGTATGAGACGTATAAGCAAGTTGCTTGAAACCTGCAATGAAATTTGCTTTCGTGATTTTTAGCCATTTGCAGTTAGAAATGTGAGTTCTAAGCTTTAAGCAAAAATAGTAAACTATTTTAAAAAGTTAACTATTGTTTTTGAGTTTTGGCGTTTACGTCCTTTTTGTTTAAGACGGCATTACTCCTGCAATCAAAATTTAAAAAACCTAAGGAAACCTTTAAAAAGACCTTTTCTGAATTATTCTCAAACTAACGGTGAAGATTAAAAAACAAGCCTCATAGAGTCTAAGAAATATCTTGTTTTAATCCTCCTTAAGCTTTTGATACTTTCCCTGATTGTTGTATGTTGGCATTATTTGTTCAGCATAAAAAAAATGTAAAAAATGTACAAAACAAAAATATATAAAATTGTATATTTTCTCCTTGTTTTGCTTCTTTAAGTTAAAATAAATGCTTTCATTTTATTAATTTCACCAATATATTCCGCGGAGTTAAAGTATCTTGGGTAACTAATTCTTTTTATATTTAAATATTTAAAATGCTATTATATTAATTTTAGACCCTAAAGATGAAGAATAGTCCTCGAAATAAACTTCACAGTGAAGTTATCAGGGCAATACAAAATGCTTGATTCCTGAGATACACGATGTGACCTACTTACATCATGTTGAAGTCAATTTCGGGAAATTTTTCAGAAAAAGTAGTTCAAATTTTGAAACTTGCCTATCGTTGAACTGCAAATTTGGAGCCTTATTGCAAGTTCCTAGCATGCTTGGTTCCTGAGATACGCTATGTGACCTGCTAACTTCACTTTGAAGTTAGCAGGGCACTCGATTATACCCTTATTTGGCGAACTGCAAAATCGGGAATAGAAATGCAGACAAAATGCAAACAAACTGCTAATTCCTGTCCCATTTGCGTGGGTGAAAATTGCCCTGCTAACTTCACAGACGGGCTCTGGACCTTTGGCATTCATTTACTAAAAATCTATGGCTGACCAAATACTGAAAATAGTTGACCTTTTATCACGATCTAGAGATCTTTCGGATGGTATACTTTTTTTTTTTTTGTAAATTTCCCTCAAATGAGGTGCCAGAAATCTCACGTGACCTTGAGTGACCTTGAGAAACTTTAAGCCTTTATTACAAGTTATCTAGGGCTGAACAATTTCTTGGACTAGTTGACCTTTCCTGACCAATTACTGACCAATTAGATGGCATTCTTAAATATCAAGTTTCTCATTTATGGGGTCCCAAAGGTCCAGAGCCTCACAGACGTGCTTAATTTTGTTAATTTTATACTATTCTTTACAATTATATTCCATACAGTATCTTCAAAATTCCATGTATAAGAGCAAGTTCGTGTTATTCAGTCGTGGTATCTTTCAAAACAAATTTGCCAATATATTCTTTATTAAAAATTCTTAAAATTTCAATCAATTCCTTGCTTTCTCTTAATTAATATGTATATTGAAACTATTTCTTATCTAAGCTTACTTTAAATTATAAAATTGTTTTGATTATCTTATGATAAAATTTCTGCAGTGGAGAATATTAGTTCTATTTTGTAACTAATTCATTTGCTTTTAAAATCATAAGTCCTTCAAATCATAAAACCTGACTTATTGAAAAGACCACTTTTGCCAAAATAGATAGTTTTAAATTTGGTCATCTTCTAGACAAATACTTTCTTCTTATTTTAAGAATATTTTTCTGTTTTAGACAAACATAAACATAAAAAAAAAAAACAAAAATATCCTTATATGCACCTACATTCATATGAGATTCAAGCTGTGACTCGAGTGAAGAAGAACTTCTTCAAAAATTATCTGAATGGTATGCAATGCATCTAAGTTCTTGTAGTATTGATTCTTTATTTGAATTAATTCATGAATAATATTTCTAACAACAACAATGGCAAACACTGTAGAGATCATACCCTATAAAATTTTGATAACCAAATGAATATTTAAGATTATACTTCTACCAGTATATGTCTGCATTTGACCTAACATATGGAAATGTAAGTTGAAACGCAACTCGTTAACACACGTACAAAACGAAGCCATAATTGATTTCGACTGTGAATCAATTGAATAATCTCTTCTGCCTTCTTCACTGTTTTAACTTAAATTCCATTGAAGTGACGTGTAACCCCATCTATTGGTGTTGAATAAAAAAAAATCTCTCAAACAGTGCCGATACCATAAAACTACAAACTGTGAAATACGATATCGCATCAAATAAGGGTTCGTCAGAAGAAGACAAAATAAAACTTCAAGCTGCGACTGCGACTGATTGTTTCAATTGTTCGATGCGTGACTGAATGACTGCACTCGTTTTTGTTCATTCCTTTTACTCGAGTATCGCTGCGCTGCTCCTGTCTTTACTGTCAATTTCGAGTTCGTCAACTTGATGTTTATTTATCAATCATGTTGTACAAACCTACGGGGCTAGATTAAGTAACATGAAGCAAAGAAGGCCCTTAGCAAAAAAAAATTAATCCTTGTGACTCCGTCATTTTTTTGTTTTTTTGGTATCTGCTTTCATCTAATTTATGTTTAATAATTCAAAATGTAATGAAGATTAATATGACAACGTTTCAGAGAGTCTAAATTTTTTTTCATTTATTAATATCACAATAATAGTCTATTGCAGGGATGGCGAACCTTTTTATAGCCTCTTGCCATTTTTTTTACATAAATAATTTGAATGCCTTTGGCGTGCCAACATAAAGTCTTCATCTAGTTTTCTAGTGACTACTAGGAAAAAAAAACTTTATAATGCGCAGCATATAGTTTTTAAACATATTCAAACATTCCAATCGTAAGTAGAATAGCTTAACCAAATGCAAAATATCCAGAAAGATCTGGCCCGTCTATAGTAAATCCCGAACAATTGATCCGTTATGAAGGCCTAGGCCAGACATAGCTAGGGTCGTTGCAACCTGTACTGGCTGTACTGGACACTGGGGAACAACATGCGGCGAAGCTGGGTATTCCTTACAGTACTCACTGTCGTAGCTGTGACGACCAGCCAGAAAAGGAAACGGTCATTCATTTTCTTGGTAAATATCCGGTACTGCCCAGAATGAGAGCACAATGGCTTGGAGTGGCATTTTTTGACAACCTCAAAGAACTTTTCTGAAATGAAAATCAAAAATTTGATTTCCTTAACTCGACGAAATGGATCTAAGAAAAAATCGGTTGATTCTTTATCATGTTCCTACCCAGATCCCAAAGACCGTGAGAAATCGGAATACGAGCCTCTGCTGAATTTCATGATGTTCAATGACAGCGATGATCGGTTGGATCGTTTGCTCTTCGGTGCCGTCCTGCTATCTACCGAGCTTCGGCATATCGTAGCTGGATTTGGGCGAGATTTTACTCAATCTTTGTCTTATGTCCTGCCTCTTGACGTTGGTGCTGGCTCGCAATATTCTACAACCATATTCCATATCTATTCTAATTCAAAACAAGGAACTCTGGTCTCATGATGGTGGATGCTGATCTTCACTGGAAACCTCCCGGAGGCCCAGGAAGAAATTCGCATCCAATCATGTACCTGGAAGACCCTAGGAGGAACCATGTTTGTCGATTTGTACAAACCTACTGCCTTCGTGGTTCCATTTGTTGTCAACTTCAACGCATTGAAGATGATCCTCAGAGACTGTTCACAAATCCTCACTTTAATGTATTCCAACTCTAGGGAGCTCGAAACGTGAAACCTTTTCGATTTGAATAATTAGACCAATCACTTCCAATAGGAAGCCAAAAATCACATTCCTACTGAGTTGCTGCCTTTGGAGCTTTTCTTAGTGGTTGTTATCAAAAAGCTTTCAGTTTTTAAGCTTTTGGGAACAAAATTTATAATTATGAGAGTCAAAAGTGTTGGTTCTTTGATTTTCCACTTTTTATTTTTTTTTATTTATCTGAATAGGACGTTAAAATGCAGTTTGCAGATTTTGGTAGTGAACAAAATAAATTGATTGTTTTTTAAATGTTTTAAATCAGAAGATAGTTACCCACCATATCTTCATCGTTCCCCGATTTTAAATGCAAAGTACGGAAACTCTGTAAAAGCTTTAACTTGAAACAAATGTGGGAGAGCCAATACAACCAGACTGAGAAGCAAATATCCTATCTTCCTTGTATTGACAATTTTTGTTTGGGCAGAGTATACGAGTACATTGAAATTATAAAAACTCACTCGTCATCTCGCTTGTCCTTGTAAGATCCCTGATTTTGACTTTTCTTAAAAAAAAGTGCGGCCTCTAAAAGTAGTAACTGTGGATAATCCAGCCCCGTGACCTAGAGTAGGTATATAGTTCCAAAGGAATACGAACTTTTGTTTGGATCAAAAGAAACCCCAAGACTTCCCTATGTTATTGTTACACAAGACTAACTTCCTGTTGTGGTATTTCGACTCAATTTCGGGTCGATCCATTTCTTTTCTCCTTATCTACGAAAACAATTTTGAAGGCAGAGTATATGGAAGTGCAGAGGTGGCAGGCTACACCTCTTTTTGTAGACGAAGACGACGACGATGACGATGATGATGTTGATGATGGCGACGACAACAGCGGCTAATTGAAATTCCTGCCTAAGCACAGCTCCATGCAACACATTAATGGTACTCAGTGCGAGTGAGCGCAAAATCCAAGCGACTGCGCCTTGGTTTCAACTTTCAAGACGTATTCAAAAGTACCAGCACCGCGGTAAAAAATATATACTCATAAAATTGTCTATGCAAATCATCGCCGCGCTGCCGTCGTCGGTTGAGCTCAGGTTGAGCGGTATATCTAAGCTGAAAGCATTTCTTTGGGAAACTAGAAAAGAGGTGTGTCCATGTAACCACCACCACCTTTACGTCTAGCATTCCACCTCCACTTCTTCCTTTTCTGTTGATCCTTTTCTTGGATCTCCGTAGGGAAGTATCGGAATGCACCTCTTGTTTTGAAAAGCAGAGGTCATTATATCTCTTGCAGATATGAATCGGGACAAATGGATTTATGAAAGGCATCTAAGTTGAACCGCCTTTTTATTCCATCGCACGAAAGCATTAGCATATTAACTTGAAGAAGAGGACCGCACAGTCTGTCATCATGTCATTGCAATTTAGTAGATATTATTATTGCGGTAACCTCATGTCCACTTTACAAGAATCGAGGGCATTACAAGTAGTGTTCTGTCACTGTCACAGTCATGTTGAATCTCTCTTAATAGACAGGATAAATATCGATGTTATGGAATTATTTAAACACAAGAGCACATCGTACTTCCCTTTGTTCGGAATTTAATTAACAGCTAGACTTTCAGAATATCGATCGATGTTATTAACCACACGCGTGGTAACTGTTTTTTTTTTGTCTTGCTCTGTAAGCCCCTTATTTCCCATCGTCATCATCATCGTTCGGGATAATTGTTTTATGGTCGGTTTGATAGATGACTATAGTGCAGCGTTCACTTCGATTGTATCGATTTTTTCTTATAATTGCATATCGTGAATGCAATGAAGAGGAACGCAAAACTATTTCCGCTTTAATAAAGCTTATATCGAAAGAAAGGGGTCTGAGTTCCGGTTTTAGTATATAGTTTTCCTAGTGGCACTGAAAGATAGTGGTACTTTAGTATTAGACTTTTTTCTTTTAGGAAAAATTAGTTTTCATCTATAGAAGGATTTTTATAGATGATCTCTAAAATGGAATTCTAACAATCCGACCAGGTGTTTGCATTGGGTATAGATTTTTGGTTTTAGTTAATAGTTTCAAATGGCAGTCGCGAGAATTATTTTATTCTTGTGTTACATAACTATGTGAGTTTCAATTCAACGGAGATGCTTGGGAACGATTTTGCATTGAGGTTAAATCAGAATTAACTCCTGAAACCAGTTTTTCCGTCAATTTAGATTCAGAGTTAATATATAGCTACTTCACCAAATGTGATGTTTTAACTAAGGGATTAAGTGAACAGATTTTTCTGTGCGTTGAAAATCCATTGAAACCATTGAAAAGGGTTATTTCTACTGTGGTGACATGTCGATTCTGGATAGCTATGATATCCACATCCAACCTAAAAAATGTTTGACAACTGAAGGTTTGAGTTAATCCTCCACTGAAAAACTGCTTCCTAGTTAACTCTTGTTTAACCAACTGTGAATTACCTTGGAGAAAACCGAGCACAGAGAATGCCGACAAGTATCGGGTTTTTCAATAAGAGCGCTACAAAAGTTTTTTTGGAAATAAAACAGAAACGGTTTTGGATATCAATGAAATTCTTTATTATTATGAAAGTACGTTTGATGCCATTATGTATGAAACTCGATTTCTTTTGCATGGCTACCACGGGCATGCTTGCTGAAGTCCAGACGCTGAACCCAATTTTCGACGGTTTTCAAACATAAATCGGCCGATACTGTTGCAATTTTACGTTCGATATTCGTACGAAGTTCATCAATCGTCGCTGGCTTGTTGGCATAGACCATAGACTTGACGTAGCCCCATAGGAAATAGTCTAACGGCGTCAAATCACACGGCGGCCAAGCGACTGGACCATTTCGTGAGATAACACTTTCTCCAAACTTGGTTTCCAATAAATTGATTGTGACATTCGCTGTGTGGCTTGTGGTGCCGGCCGTCCTGTTGGAACCACATGTCCTCCAATTCCATATCATCCAATTGGGGCCAAAAATGTTCGGTTATCATTGAACGGTAGCGATCCCCATTCACAGTAACGTGCCGGTCTTGATCATCACGGAAGAAGTACGGCCCAATGACGCCGCCGGCCCATAAACCACACCAAACCGTAATTTTTTCGGGATGCAATGATGACTCATGGAGTACGTGTGGATTGCTTCCTGACCAATACCGCATATTTTGTTTATTCACGAAGCCATTCTGCCAGAAATGAGCCTCATCGCTGAAGATGATTTTTCGATGAAAATCCGAATCATTTTCAAGTTGTTGCTCAGCCCAATTGACGAACATACGACGCTTCTGGTGGTCAAGCGGCTTCAGTTCTTGCGTCAATTTAATCTTGTAAGGATGTAGGCCAAGATCTTTTCGAAAAATTCGCAACAACGACGTCACAGGGATGCCCAACGCTTGAGAACGACGTGTGAGAGACAATTTTGGGCTTTCTGCAACTGAAGTCTCAGCGGCAGCAATATTCTCGACACTACGGGCACTTCTTTGTCTCACTGGCACGGAAACATTTTGTACTGTGCCTGTTGATTCAAATTTTCCACTAGACGCTCAATTGTTGATCTGCTAGGACGATTATGACGACCATAAATTGGACGTAGCGCTCTTAACGTTGAGGCCACTGACTTTGGATTTTCTTTAGTAAATTTTAATAATTTCGACTTGTTGTTGGCTTGTAATGGCAAACCTTACTGAAGAGAAATGTCAAAAGAGCGGCAAGAAATATGGCGTCGTTTGCTACTTTTGTAGCGTCCCTGTGGAAAAACCCTTTACATGCAGCCAAACAATAGGCATACAAAACAGCGCTGTATAGAAGGACTAGAGCTGCTTGCGAGCTCCACGACGAGAAGTGGAGAGAGGAACAATGGCTCATCAGAAGGAAAAAAAAAGAGCATGAGCAGCACGCGATCGAGGAATTAGAGGGATGCCATTGCAGGAATGAAGTTGGAGAGTTTTACCAAAAGGTAAAAAGAATCTCCCAAGGTTACAAAGGCTGAATCGAAGTCTGCACGGACGATCAGGGGAATATCGTGGTAGAATTGTAGTCGGTGCTGAGGATATGGAAATATCATTTCTGCAAATTGTATAAGGGCGATGACCAATCGAATGCCGCTTATATGCTGATTGCACCATTCATCCTGGACGACGTAGGCCAACAATTCAACAAACAGAGGAATCGATCTTTTTAAAATCGCGTATAATATCTTGCTGCTGTACTTTGTGAACGCCTGAATCCATTTGTTAACAACCTGATAGGTCCATATCAGTGTGGATTTAGAACCTGGAAAGTCCACCATCTACCAAATATTCGCTATTCGGGTGCTCTTGGAAAAAACCCAGGAGTTTCAAATCGATACCCACCACCTTTTCATCGATTTCAAGGCCACGTATGACAGCATCTATAGAGATGAGCTATATTGATCAATGTCTAGTTAGGGCATCCCCCCCAAACTTGTTCGTTTGTGCAGGATGATGATGGAGAATGCAGGCTGCTCCATCAATAGGTTGGCAAAAACCTCATCGATACCTTTAATGTAAAAAAAGGTTTAAGACAAGGCGACACGCTGTCATGTGACTTTTTCAACATCGTTTTTGTAAGAATTGTGCAAAACTCTCAAGCCAAAGATAGAGGCACAATCTTTCAAAAGTCCGTTAAACTACTCGCTAACGCCGACGATATTGACATAATTGGTGCTTTCGTGAGTATTGAGGGTCAAGTCAAGAAGATGGGCTTAACGGTGAATGAAGGCAATACCAAATAAATGCTATCAACAAGAAAGGAAACCTAACACCGACGTCTTGGTCAGAAAGTCACTATAAATGCCTTTAATTTTGAGGTGGTGGGAGACTTTGCCTACCTAGGCTCCGCTTTATACTCAGCGAACGATCCAGTCCTGAGATCAAACGGAGAAAAAGAATTACTCTTGCCAATTGCTGTTTCTTTGGGCTAAGAAGGCAATTGATAAGCAAAGCTCTCTTTCGAACAACTAAAGCGTCCCTGTATAAGACTCTTATCATCGCTGTGCTGATGTATGGTTAGGGACATGAACACTATCAACGGAAGATGAGAACGCTTTAGGCTGTTTTAAGAGGAAAACTCTCCGGGTAATTTTTTGTCTTATCTGCATTGATGGAAAACAAAGAAGAAGATACAACTACGAACTGTACGGGCTGTACAGTGACACCGACCTACCCAGTAAAGTGGAAAACCAACGACGGAAACGGTTGGCGAATGGACAACAATGCTCTGGCCCGGAAAGTCTTTGAATCCAATTCCGTGGGACGGTGCAGTAGAGAAAGACAATGCAAACAGGTGGCGCACCCAAGTGGAAGAGGATCTCAACTTACTTGACGTGCAAAACTGGAGACAGATACATAGCTAGCTAGAAACCGAGCGGTCTGGAGAATGCTTGTTGGTTGAGGCCCTGGTCCACCCTGTACTGGAGCGCCATCTTAAGTTAATAAGAAAGTATGTAGTAGCCATATTCAAACGAACTCCACTTTGAAAAACTATCACCCTTCTCTTACTCATGAGCCATAACTTTTCAAATATCCTCTTCAGATTTAATACGAATCTTATACACATTACATACATACATTACATACATTATAAGTACAAAAGTATCTGTTCATTTTATATCCAAAACTCTGTTTTCCAAAACTCTGTTTTGGGAAGGAAGACTACTGCCCTCAAAGCAAATCCATGTCACGGAGTCAATTTCTGATGCTAACATCCATCAGACAGAAAAATCATGCAAATGAGAAAAAAACACTTTTTAAAACATCCGAGCTCACCTTTTGCACAAAATAATGGCAAAGTATTATTAATGCAATATCGTCTTTTTTTACTGAGACTTGCAAGGAAAACCCTTTCGCAGTAACATTAATACACGCATACCTCTAGGGAATATGCTAAGTACATAAAATGTAAACATGCCTCGACAGAGCTATCAAAGTTCAACCATTAAACCATCACAATTATTCTGTTCTGAAAACATGGTGACTCCGAGTTATTTAAAAAAAATAACAACGTCGTCCTTGCGCCCCTTCAAACACACATTGACGACCATTATGACAATATTCCCCTTTTGAAGAAGGCGAACAAGCAAATCTCATAACTGTCATAAATTATTGCGTCTGTATTATCAACACAATGAAGGTGAGATGAGCCGTCATCGTCGGGTCGTATATGGCTTAAGGTGAAACCCTTGTTACCATTATGCCAAGGTACCATGGAATGGAGGGGGATTTAAATTCGTTAACACTATTAACAACTAGTTAAGAAGCCCTCTTTAACCTCCATATATGATGTGCTATAATGTCTGCCGCCCCTTTTGGTATTCCTTGGAATAGCTCACCACATTCCCTTACCCCATAACCCGAAGCCACTCTTGCTAATTGTTGATTGCATTACGGGGATAAAGAAACTAATCTCTGATTGTGTACTTGAACTGGATGACATTTAATGAAGAGGAACCTCCAACCCTGTCCTATCATTGGATGTGAAGAAGCGACATAGAGGGGTTGACAAGTAAATATGGTAAATGAGGTTTATGACTTTTCTCGTAATTTAGCTTATTGGTGTTTGAAGCTCATGGGATTGACTTGATGGACTCGTTTGAATTTTACTATAAAGCAATTTTAATTAAATTAACCAATAACAATTGGAAAAGATACAAGGCTGTGTCTTTACTACTTCTACTCCTAATCCGTATCAAATGAAGGCAATTTCAATTGTTTAACACTTCAGATTTAATGTCCTTTTTTTCTTATCATCAGCGGCTCTTCACGGGTACCTTCATTTGTTAGTGGTTAGTTAGTTGCAAACTAACACAAGCAAGCATATTGCCTCGTTTACGTATGCCGTAGTTTGTCTTAAATCTTTGCAAGTAAGAGATCCTCTGTGGTAATATATACCAGCATAGGCCAACAAGTCTGGAGTATTTTGGTGCTGAAATACTAAATCAGTAAGAGCATTATTAACACACCTTTGATATAAAGTTTGAAGTTGGAGGAGCTAGTACCGATATTCAAATAGTGGCACATTTCAGGAATCATCAGGAAAACCCTAATTGGGATCAAAATTTAATATCTGAATCATATGAATCTTCCCGGGGAATGAGTTATAAGTCTAATTAAAAAAAAAACTTGACCAAGGGCCATTTTGTTCACATTGATTTTAATCTGTAATAATTATTTTAAAAGCTCTCGTGAAATGGAGTTTATCAACCAATATTGGCTAATTAGCAATATCGATAATTAACAACTCAATATATGCGGATTCATATACTGAATATGTGGTTAGTAACAACTTCCGTGGATTTACCACTCCCAATAAACATTGATTAAACATAATAAGTCATGAACAAACTGGCCTTAATGATGACATTTGGCTGATTTTTATGAGTCCCTGCTTTCTGATGTAGTATAGTTCCACAAAGCATTTTAAAAACTCACAAAATTTTTAAAAAAACTTCTCTTCAAAAGTTTTCTTAGGCTCCAAAAATTGAAGAACTATTTGTGTCTAGGCCCAGCGATATGTCAGCTAGACAGTTTGAACAAAATTACCCGACATTGAAGTATACTTCTTTTCAAAGTCTTGTAAAATCAAATTTTAGTTTAAAAACGTTCCCGCTTCTGAACGTGTGTTCAAATTTATGTTCAAATTTATGTTTTTAAAATCTTAAGTTGTCTGAATAAAAAGCAAACCCCGTTTCCATTTATCATGGCAGGTTCTTTTCAAAAGATATTTTCAAAAAATACGTTCGAAATTTTGGCTCTTACGTAGAAGGTCTTTTCGACTCATATCAGCGTATTAGACAAAAATAATGAAAGAAGTTAAATATAATTATGAGAATCTTGTGACTGACAACATAATTTTATACTTTCTTTAATTTTCGTTTCAATTAATCCGTTTTTTTAAGCAATACAATCACACTTTCATTTTTCTCAGAATCGTACCAAGTTGACTTAAGCCGTTTTGCCCCAGGACCCTTCATGTTACCTACCTTTTTAGTGAACGGGGGCACAATAGTCTTGTAGATTTTCCTCAATCAATAGGAGCAATAATGATAGATTTCAAAAATAGTAAATTGACTTCATAGCTTAAAAATGTTAAAAAAATTATATTCCTAAAATAGTTATTGAAAACTTCTTTTTTTTTTTATTTTCAGGCTGGGCCAGGACGGACAACCACACAAGAGGTAAAATTATTTTATTTTGCGTTTCCAGGTCAGCAAGTATAAAAGCAGCGGCAGTTCGAGAATTCTCTTAAATTGACCGATGAACTTTTGAGTTTGTGTCTTGGAACAACTGAGTATACATATTAAAATCAGAATTCAGAATCAGAATCAGAAAAATTGGCTGATTCAATTAGTTTTTTTTTAATTCCAAAAAATATGAAAATTATAAATAACTTTATTATGGTGGCGTCCGTTTTTTTTAAATCTCCCACCCAGCTTATGATTGGGTGTCCGTTAAAAGAGAGTATGCTGTATCTTAGTTTTTTCTTGCGACATATGTATAGGTTAGCAAGCTATGCGCTCGTAGAAAAATCGATCTCCAGATTTTGATCCTTTGTTATAAGGATCATAGGGAAGATTAAAAATGAAGGTTTCACAATTCCACCGGTCTGTCTATTCCATTGAGCTACAGACTAAACGGCTGAATTTTTTTCCTCAAACTTGGTACATAGCCATTTTCGGACAGTTCCTACACTGGTTTGAAAAATTGTTATTAATTTCACCTCCCAAGGAACCAATTTTCTTATTTTCGATTTGCTTAAAACTATATGACTAATTGCAATACCTAACCTTTTTTCTATACAGAAGCTTCTAGAAGTATTGTGTAACAAAAATGCTGAAACAAATATTTTTAAAATTATAAAAATATTTTCAAATGTTCTTTTTGAAAGTTAAATGTTTGGAAATCGACATGGATAGATTTTTTTGAAACATTGTACCTAACTAAGCGTTTTTTGCATTCTTTAAAATATTTAAAAAAAAATTACTTTTATTATAAAATATGTAATATTACCTTCCATACAAATGTTAAAAAACCGTGAAAGAAAATATTTGTTTTTCTCAAAAATGAATCTTACTTCTTCTGTATGCTAGAATTTGTGTGATCTAATATAAAGAATTTCAAAAATTTACACTTAGCAACTTTTAACAGTAAGTACATACCTCTTATAGAACAGTTCTCTTATTCTGAATTTTCTCACTATCAGCTGAACGGATTTAGATTATTACATAGATACAAATGTCAAAAAATTTGTACTTATTGACATAATGGTAAGAACGTTGGACGGTAATGCCGAAGGTCTGGGCTCCATTCCCAGCCATGGTACTGCCTCTTGCGAGGAATTGACAAATACTCCAAGAGTATACTTGTCATGAAAAAGTGCTTCTCATCTAGTCGTTCGGAATCGGCAAAAACAAATGATTGAGACTTGTAGGTCACTTAGCCCTCGTTCTCCACGAGCTGTTGAGCTTGCACATTTATTTGTTTATTTATAAAAATTTCCAAACATGAAATTTTTGAATTTTTAAATGGTTTCAATTTTTTTGAAAATTCGATAGATAGGTTTCTCAAAATTGGTCGGTAAGTTCTTTTTGGAAATTTCTCTTTTATAGCACATTACACGGAAAGAATTGAAAAATCACCAATTAAAAAATTTGCAGTCGCAATTTACGAATCAAGTTTTATCCATAAATCAAGGCATTTTGATCCCAAATTGATACAAAAACTGGTAATTTAAATATTTGTCGATACAAATATCAAGAATTGATTAAGAATTCTCTTTTTCACCTTAGCCAATTAAAGGAGTTTTTTTTAAGCTTGTTTAAATATCGTATTTCATGCTTTTAAACATTTTTCTCTCTTAATTCCCACGTCTTTATGTCTATGCCATGCTTTATCTACTTTCAAAGTCACAATTCTATTTTATAAGATGCTTCCTAAATAAAGTTTCTATTATAAATATTTTTTGAAAAAATATTTTAAATCTTAAAAAATCATATTATTTTTTTTTAATATTTAAGTTTGAAAATTATTTTTTCAAAAACTATTTGTAGTAAAAACTTTATTTAGGAAGCATATTCTAGAATGGATTTGTAGCTTTAAAAAAATTATGGCGTGGCATTGTAAGCGCTCCCATCTTTTTAAATAATTTTTTTCTGCTTTGAGCGAAATTTCTAGAAAATTACCCCTCCTGCCTGCACGTTTTTTCCCCTACAGAATCTAATCTATACATTCTGATTTTTTTCGCATGTTATAAGAATAATCCTTACCCCATAATCAGTACCTTAAAATGAAATAAAAATCTGAAAAAAATTAGGTTAATTGTTTTTCAATGTTTTGAATCGAATGAGAGCTATCCAGACTATATCCAATCTCAGGACCACCCTAATGTACATATAGGTACATGCGGCATGCGACCCTGTGGTGTATTTTTTTTACTAGGAAGTCTTTGAAAACTTGCCTCGTCTGGCTATGTTTTCCTGTTTTCACTTTCATTTCAATATTCAAAAATTTAAAATTTATCAGTGGCGTAGCTAGAATATTTGCCGCCCCTTTGGTCTTACTATAATTAAATATTTTGTTTGCAAACTAGTTTTTTTTTCTATAGTAATGTAGTTTAGTGATGGCCACCTTCATACCATGCGTCGGCGTCAGTCTTTAAGCTGAAGACAAAATGTTTACTAAAATATTTTGTATCAATGCAATGAATTACATTTGCGAAATAGTGATACACACCACTTTGCCTCAATATTTGCAGAACTAAAATTTAATTGTTAGGTTAGGAAACCTACTGAGTTTTAACTTTGAACCGACGATATTTTCACATGAGAATTGAAAGATTTTTTTTTATATTTGCCTTCGTTCAAAAATAATGAAGTTCATAAAAAGGTTACAGAAACATATATAAGTAGCACAATTACAAAACTATTTATGCAAGAAAATTCTTTTTGTTTAATCACTACTCGACAACAAAAACTTCTTCCTGTTCATATTTGTCAGATCTAATGACTATGAACCAGGAACGGACTAACTGCTTAGTGACTGATTGAGAAAATCTACTAACACTTCTTGTCTTATCTAATTGTCTGACTAAAGAGTTGCCAATTTACTGAAACTGCAGTAGATCTAATCTAATGCAATTTTACTCAAAATAAATCCACTGACTTAAAATATAATATAAAGCATTTGATTTTAACAAAAAAAAATCAACTTTCAAGCCCTTCACAGGTAAATAACTCACAAATTTATTTTTATACAATTTTTCCTTACAAATAAAAATTTAAAAAATAATTTTGTTTGCTTAATAATTGAATACAAAGAAAATTTTAAATGAAATTTCTTTTGACTTTATCTATTTTGCTTATTTCTAACTTCTAATTTCAAACTACGATCATGATTTCTCGCCCTAAAAATTTAAATACAAACAAAACTGAACTGAACTGAAAACTAAATACATTTTTTATTTCAAACATGAATACGATGGTAACTTTGTCACCCTTAATTATTTGAATACAACGAAAAATTGTACGTTGTTATGAAATTTTATAGAATGTGTAGATATTTAATTTAAACAAAATTTTTTGTTTATTCTCAACGTCTGTAATAAACAACGATGGTCATTGTGGGCCCCTAAATTAAATATACCTAATAATAAAATATTAAATGAATTATTATTTAAACCAAAATTAAAAAAAAGATGATTTTGCCGCCTTTAAAAATTTAAATACTATAAAAATGTATTTTCTAATAAAAATGTTCTCAATTAAATTTTCAATTTAAAAAGCTTTAGTAATTGGTTCAATACTTCCAAAGCACAATGAAGATGATATTGTCGCCCCTAACTCCTGGTGCCCGAGGTGACTACTCCCTTCGCTCCCCTCTCTAGCTACGCCATTGAAACTTATGCGTAGGTATGGGAATCTCCTTCTGAATTCTTCCCTATTTCCCATTCCCTCTGTCCCTGAAGTTCGCATTCTGTTTATCATCTAAAGAAAAGTCAGAACCCCTTCTGTATTACATACTGAAATTACAGTCCAAGTTGCTATAAAAATGCTTTTAAACAAAATGGTTCAAGTCTGTTGTTTCCCAATATTAACAGAAAAGAATTTTAAAATTTAAAACAAAAATAAAAGTGAGATAGGTACCTACTAACAGACATACCAATCATTATCGACCTTAAAAATTGACCTTCATTCAGTTTTGTAATTCCATTGTATATAGAGGGGGAAAACATATAGTTAGGTGCCCTTCGTTCACTATAAATAATAAAGTAAAAGTATCAAATATCAATTATTCATTCTTCGTCTCTGCATCTCATTTCAAGATATTCCAACTAACGTGAACCTATCTATGTGAAGATATTTTCCAAGAAAATTAATTTCGTTCTTTAAAGGTCGATACATATTTATTTTGTATTTAATATAAAAACTATAGCAAGAGAAAAAACAGTTGTTTTTTAATGCAAACAAAATAAATACCTAGGTAGGTACTCACGCCTTCAATCTTCTTCCTAACGTTACGTCGTTGCTTCTCTTCTTTAGCAATTTGTTAAAATTTCGTGGAATTATTTTTGGAAATAAAATGTATTATTTGTTAAACGAAACTTTTACCTATTATTTAATTAAAACTAATATTAACAAAAATAAGTAAATACATACATTAAAATAGAGACTATAAAATATTTAAGAGCCAACAGTGTATAATAGGTAGTTGGCTTATAATAAAGAAATAGCATTACGTTTAATCTAAATCGATATCTACGAAAGGAATTTAATTAGGTAGGTAGGTAAGTAATGTTCAATATCTTTGAGATACATTCTTAAATCCCACACTAGATTTTTAAAATTGTTTTTTTTTCTTCTTTTGGTAAATCTTTTCCAGTAGGCTGGATTTGTCGTATAACTTCGTCACCACTTTTCCTTGAATTTTATGTAAAATAGACACAAAAATAAAAGGAGCGTCAGCTATAAATACCACAACATGAAACTAACCCTAGGTTCATTTAAAAGCAAATGAAATCAAAAGGAAAACAAGGAACACAAAACAAAATGATAAAAGGTATATTTTATCGTTGCCGTCCTCGTCGTCGTCATCGTCATCGTCATCATGCATTATTGTCTTCTACAAGTTAAGTTAAGGAATGCTAACCTAGCCTCCAGGAATTTCATGTTGGAGTAGGACCAATATGAAGTTCAAATTAAGAGTTTATTATCTTTGTTTTAGGTTTGTATTAATTTTGTGTAATGGAAATACAAAAGTGAGACAGGTATTCAAACTATTCACAGGGCAGCAGATAGAAAAACAAAATAAAAAAACAATAATTTACGAAACTGCAAGCGAAGGAATCATCACGCAGTGTGGTGAAAAGATGCTGAGGTGAATTAAACTTTAAGAGAGTTTATTTCACAGTGTTTTCAGCTGTCGCTCGGTGAAAAACTGAAGTGTTGTTGAAATCTTACAAATCAACAGAGAAAAAATACAGGGTGACTAAAATTCCCTTCAAGTTCACCTGCCTTTTATTTTTTAACTGTCTATTCTACACTCTAGAGTCTTCGCGGAATTGGTTTATTATCAACGTCGTCGTTCAGTGAGGAGTCCCTATGTTCATATTTTTTTAGGCAGCCTTTGTAAGTACATTGTATAGTTTTTTGCTTTTAAGAGGGTTTTAAAAATTTTTTAAGTTCGAAGAGAAACTATATTTTTGTAACAACTCATGGCTTTTGAATGACACCTGAATTACACAATAATAGTTAATACGTTAAAGTATGGAAATGGCCATGAAACCAGAAAAGTCTAGATCTCGGCTCCATCTCGAAAATAACTCGAACGATTTGTGTGCAATTTTCAGAGCTTATTTTTTTTGTTAGAAGAGAAAGGCTTAGCCGCCCAATTTGCTAATATCTTAGGTTTTAAAAAACTTCTCCAACCAGTTTTATTAGCGGGGAAAAATCACCAAGTCGTATTTTGTCTTGTACGACAATACAAATACTCATCTTATTTAATTACCTATATGCTTTATAATCAACGAAGTAGTACCTCGTGGCATGATCATTATTGCGTTGAACTGTCATAACGAAGGTGTGGGTTCGATTCCCAACCGTTGCCACCTAAAAACAGAAATGTTTCCGAGATACTGCCAAATCCTCCAAGAGTATATTCTTTTCATAAGTGCTTCTTCTGTAGGTCCCCTCCATTCCTGTCACTAGGACCTGGTTCTCCATGAGCTGTTGCGCCATTAAATTAATTTTTGTTTTTTTTAAATCAACGAACTCATTAGAATTCAGTTCTTGAGCAATTCAACTTTGCAAGCATAGAAACGCAATTCTTCAGTAAGCATTCGCTATGGAGAGCTCGTTGAAATTTTGTTCACGTGCAGCTGAACATTTGAATGGCATGTTGTTGGCCGACCTGTGCGCTTAGCATCACTAGTTAATTCGGTCTCTCTGAATTTTTCAATTACTGTTTTCACAGTTGGTAAGTAAAATTAATAGGTCTGTTCCTTTACTTCGAATTTCTGTGATTTTCTGTGCATTTCTGCGCACTTAAGTCCAAAGTTTTATCAAAATTCATTAAACAAAATTTTAGACACAAGTTTGGACTAAAAATCACAGAAATTCAAAGTAAAAGAACACAAATATCATTTCAATAATACTTTTGATGAAGTTTTGTTGCTACACTTTAAAACAAATTTTTTTAAAATATTTTTGTTTAATTTTTCAAACGTTTTTTGGATAATTTTATCCATGCCATAGGCACCGGCAAACGCTGAATCTGAAGTTCTCTAAATGTGTGATATCTTTAAGCAGATTGCCCATAATAGATATAACAACCGGACTCATTATTAATAGATAAGAAGGCAAAAGATTTCGTCAGAAAATGGTTGGACGTGTAAGAATTATTGATTCATCGCCCCATTTCTGTAACTATTCTACTCTTTCCCAAAAACATGGGCTCCATCTGGGGGATGTCTACAACAATGATCGCAGAGATCTGGTAAATGTAGATTATGTAAAGGAAGTCTTTATCACTTCAACGAATGCGATTCATTTTCTAAGGGACCAACTCATGGTGTGTCAGTTGTGGATTAAAATTATATGCGAAAAGAGGGTTGATTACGAAATTCCAAATACCAAAATCCTTAAAAGGCTTAGTTAGCTGTTTTTGGCATTGCGTGATTTTTAATATCAAAAACTGTACCAAGAAAGCCATTCGAGATTCTAGACTTCGAAATGTACTTTATTTTGAAGTTGTTTTCCAATGTTATTATATTTCCTGATTTTGCTCATTCATTCATTTTCGTAGGTTCGAAATTTTTGCATTGCTGTTTTTATTTTGAAATTTCTTATATTATTTGAAATTTTTTTCATTCTATTTAGATAATGTCATGATGCTTAAGTGAACAGAAGCCAAGCCATTCAAAACAGTTTGATTTCTCCGAAAGTACTGAAATAGTACTAGAAAGAATAGAAGTTTGGGATTCAATCCCGAATATATTCGCGATTTTTTGTCATTCAGGATTTTGTCTATTCGGAATTTTATATACTTCCCATGATCTGAGACTTACGGTCACCGAATAATAAAAAGATTCTAAACAAAACTTCATTATGTAGGTAACACTGTACTGTAACATTGACTTAAAAAATGTCAACTCTGTGTACAGATTATGTTCATCTACTATGTATGATTAAACTAATAACAACTGTATAGTTTCTACCTTATACCTACGGAATTTTCAGTAGGATTTCCATACTATTCTCTCCTTTTTGATTCCAAACATATTGAAAAAAAGGATACCATTTTAAAAATATCTTTCAAGCATTTATCACATGTGATATACGACAGCAAATTGTATGTGTATTGTGTACACTTCATGTACCTGCATATGTACCATGACTTTTCTACTCCTCCATGAAATCGAAAACATAGAGAAATAATCGAGTGAAGAATAGTGAAGAATAGTGAAGAATAAGTAAAAAATAAAAATAGTAAAATAGGAGCAGGTACTCCAAACGACATAACGCGCATAAGGTAGCTTATCCATTTGATATTTTGGAAAGCCAACTTTCGTTAATTTAAGATTTCAGTTAGCTTCCGACTATCAAACTTCTGGGAACCCAATACAAATAGTAAAAAATACACTAAAAACATTCTAAAAAAGATGATATAAGCCCTTTTTTTAGTGCATTTATCTCTTCGCTTAAAAAAAGAAGCATGGTTAAATACAACAACAATTATGGAGTTACATGTACCAAATTAGGTGTGTTTTATTGCTATTTACAGTCGGCACAGAAATGCAAATAAATGTATCTCAAGGTTGGGAGACAATTCTTTACAGTAAAGCAAAGGCTACCAACCTTCAAGCAACGAATATTTTGTACAAAAAAGTTCAGCGCCGGCCGCCTCAGTTTACTTTTACAAAACTTTTTTACTGCCTTATTTATCGACACTTTTGATTTTGTTGTTGTTCACTGGAGGTAAATTTTACGGGTCTAGTATAAATTTTGAAATAAAACATGACTACTGTTGTTATATTTGACATGCCACTTTTTTCTTAGCGAAAAAGATAATAAAACACGACTAATACAACATTTCCTACTGTTCCCTTTAAAAAGAAATTTCCGTACCTACAAATTAACCTTTACTTTATTTAGTGGTGAAGGTGAAAAATTCACTCCTTTTACAAAGAGAACCACACTTAAGTTTATTTTTGAATCTATTAACTTTGTAACGGATAAATACCGTACGTACTCTTTTTTTTATCTAAACGCGACTGGTCACATAAATAAGCATTTCTTTAGGAAGTTTTTAACTATGCTCTTTTGAAAGAAAACAAGGGAATGTACGAGTATGTAGGTTTTAACTTTCTATAATCTTCAGGTGAGATTTGAATTTTATCAATTTTATGTTGAAAACAATTAAAATTTGTTTGACATATAAATCTGTTGAGTTTACAAAAAGGTGAACAATTATTTTAAATTCTCTTTAAGTTAAGAGTAGCTGTGAATAAAGTGGTGAAAATTGTTGAAGGTGAACAAAATAATTCTCACGACTCTGGTGGAATATGGTGAATCTATCTCAAAGTTAAAGGAATGTGACCACCTTAGTACCAAATCAAGTGCCGATACCGAGTCGGAGTAAAACAGATGATATTTTACTGACTGGTTTCATTTTCCTCCGTCCACATAACATTTAGTTACGAATTGAACCTCGAATTGTGACAACGTAACGGCGCAGTGTGGTGTGTTTATCTACAAACCGTAATCTCTTTTCGTGTCGTGTCGTCGTCGTTGTCTGTCAAACGTTGCCGTGTTGCGACTTGTGAGTGTTGTAAAAGAGTATCTTAAAGTTTCATTCATGGGTGTAATGTTGTCCGAAACAAGTTTTCCTTTGCATTTTTCACGATAGGTGTATGTATGTATGTAGGCAGCAACTATAACATCTACAAAACTTGCACACGAGTTTGCATGTGAACGTGGTTTAAAGATTTGAAATTCAAAAAACACGAAAAACAGGAGCAACTTAAAAGTATTAGGAATGTTGGTTCACATGTAAAACTAAGTTTAAATCTTTTGTTTAATCTTGACAAAACCTTGAATTTATTGTTTTAAATTCGTATCCTTATACCTATGATTGATTTCTTTTTGTTTTTTGTGAAGCAAGATATTTAATAAAATAAATAAAGTCGCGGCAGTTTTAATTTTCCCCAAACCTATGCCAAATCTTTGAAAAATCTTTTTACAAAGTGAATCCACTAAGAAGTGAAGTGCATGTTCCTGGAACAAGGAACGATTAAGTGAAAATCGCAATCAAAAAATTTAAAAGAGAAATTCGTGAATTATTCCAGATATTTGTTTGTCCTTGGTCGAGCAAATGGAATTTAAATAAAGATGGATACTAATTACTCAACCCTGAACTTTCAAGGAATTCTGTACTGCCTCAAATGCAATTGCATTTGTGTTTAGTTTAGAGGAAACCCGTTCACCTGGATTAATTGAAAAGTTAGTGTTTTTTTAATATTTTGTTTTTTTATAAAGTGGAATGTGCTGTACAGGCCACTGCGGAAATCATAGGGCCAAAAACTGGTTCTTATTTGTTTTACCACATACGATTTGTAATTTCGGATAAAATTATGGACTGTGGGGGTGGCTGCTCTAGGATCAAAAATTGAACTTATGGGTGGGCCGAACTCAATTCCTAGACACGGCCGATTCTTGAAATTATATGTGATTTAAGGTTTTGTCTCCCAAACGTCTAAAGGAGATGTATGTAGGTTTGTAGGTATACCAACTTTAACTCTTGTCTTTGCCTCCTTTGCTGTTTAGTTTCATCCATTTGATTTGATTTCTCTGCTCTAGAGACTTTTTTTTATATTTTTTATTTTATTTTTGTTGGTTTTATCCTAATTTATGCCTCAGCTGTCGCTTTGTTTACTTTTGTGGAGACCTTTGTATGTAGGTTTGTTCAACAGTAAGAATGAAACAATAGCACAAGGATTTTTGTTTATCTTTTTTTTTTTTTTTTTTTTGGGTTGATAAAAAATAAAGTGATAGGATTTAGAAATGTCCTCGAGACTGGTGCAAGTTGATTCATAAGTAGATATTACTCTTCAAGTTAAATGGACTATTGTATGAAAAATGTCCCTCAATGAATAATTATGTGCTTTTTGTTTCTTTTGGGGAAATGTTGAAAACGCTGAACTAGCCATTTTTATATTCAGAACATAAATAGCACTACGTATAGGTATTCTTTGAAGAATTTAAATTGGTTAATCAACAGAAACTCACGATTAAGTCCATTATCCCCACTTGATAAACTGTAATCCATACCCAAGAACATAAAAATTTGTCAAAAGATCCAATCTTCAAACTTCTAGAAAATTGAATATTTTATCCATTTAAGACTGGACAATTATACCTATGATTAAATTTAATGTGGCGAAAACCGCAGAACTTTCAAGATAAGACAAAATTTAAATTTAAATAAATGCCTATGGCATATTGTGATTACAATAGATTATAAATGGCACATTCTGTCAAGTCTGTTAGTCTTAGACATTGAATCTGAAATTTGAAACTTAATAGCAGATAAGGGGATAGATCATTGATCAAGGGTATTTAGTTTGTTGTCTTCATGGTCACCCTCGCCCTTGAGCTCGCCGAACGGGGACGAAATTGCCCAAGGGTATTTAATTATTAACTTAAGTTTTTGTATGATCTAGTGCTGCTAGATTTTGGCCTGAAAAAAATAGCCTGAACTGTTGACCGCGCCTCGCTGCCATTTCACACTGTGGTTTGAGGTCGAAAACTGGACAGAAATAACTGAATCATAATATGTATTAAATATTATAGCTTTAAATGAAGAAATATTTCCTCTTTAGTGACCCTTTGTTATTTAAAGATGATGATTATCCAGGTTAAAAACTTGAAATTCTACGTTTTGCTGTTTCTGTTGTGTCGTTTTGGATGTAATTATACCCTTCTTAATGCCTATTTATAAACAAAATTAAAGTCAAAAAAGTATTTAAATTAAAACAAACAAATATGATTTTTTAATCAAAATTGCTTTGTATGGCCTTTAGTCCTACAGATTGGCGTTTCGTCCGTCTTACTCTCTTGACTTGACTCATCAGTGACATAGTTGGGGCCTTGTCATACGGAATTTGTATTAAGTTCAGTTTAACTTACTTGAATTCTTTGACAAAAATTCACTGTAAATATGATTAATATTCAGATCAAAACTTGCAAAAGAACACGCTTAATATAATATTGTATTAAGGAAGACTAATACATACGAAGGCTGTTCTTGACCTCAGTGACTTGTCACAAAGAAAGCGCTCGGATCTCATAAATAGTTTTTTTCCCGAAATATGTTATGTGTTATTTTTTAGCAACAGATAAACAAAATTGATTAGACCTAACTTCCTTAACCCTAAACTAAGGTATGTTCATTTTTTCTAACTCTGAAAAATACTCAATTTTATTCTCTTCAAAATACATCTTTCATTTATGTCAATTTTTGAATTTTCGTAAAAACGGGTTAATATTTTATTTTGAAATTTTTTAACAGACTCGAAAATTTTTTAAAATTTCGTTTCATATTTTTGTTCGAGAATTCAGTTGGTGTTCGTTCTCCTTAGCTTAAACTATTTGAGGATGCGTGTCCATTTCAGGGTATTTTCACTATAAAAATCTCGATAGCTGTCTACCAACCTGTTGGCTACTTTAATGACTGTGTCCACTTGCTATTTATGCTCTCGAGAGCTACTTGAAGTCTTTTTACTCTCGAATGCACACGTACCCTAAGGAGTTGGTCTTTCAAACCAATGAACGAATTTCAGCTTTTGAACAAATTTTCTCTTGTAATATCCATGTTTTTTATGTACCTACTGCTTTTACCAACAATTTTTAAAATGGCAATTCTCGGGGGACCCTGTTTGTGCATTTTAGTTTTTTGATTTTTTAATTCAAAATCATATTTTCTGACATGACATGTTAACTCAATTATAATAACCTAGTATTTGAGAGAGCTGACATTTCTGTCAACAAAAATTCTTTGGGCTTAAATTGTCAGCAAGAGGAATTTTGTACTCTCTCTGAGCGCTTTCTTCTATACCCAAAACAGCACAATTTTGTAAGGTCTGGCAGTACCTTTATTAATAAACACTACTCAATTTGTAAATGTTAATTGGTGTCAAGAAGGAATTAACTTTCAAGCTAACGCTTAAGCTGCCAAGGATAATCCCATGGTGATATTTTATTTGCAATTTGTCGCTATCTCCCCAACCAATATGATCTTTTTTAAACAAACCGAAAATGTATTCATCAAAGCGGAATATCTTATAAAGCCTAAGAACGGTGAAATTTGTTTAAACCAAGTTCTTGGGAATATTTTGTTTTCCCATCTGGGAATTTAATGATTTATGATTTCCTAAAAGATATCTACACACATTAAAATGTTTTCGCCTAGTTGTTTTGTTCTTGGCGTAAATGGCAACAGTTAGTAATATTTTCATGTGTCTAAAAAAAGAAGCCCTGAGTACGCGATGCTGCTGCTGCACCTATCATATTGCACCAGAAATAAAATCAGAGTCCTTAACCTCTAGAATCTAAACTGTATTTTGGGTTTCCGGGATTTCGTGTTTTCGGAATTTTGGGTTTTCGGAATTCTGGTTTTTCGGGATTCTGGGTTTTCGGTATTCTTGGCTTTTGGGATTTTGGGTTTTCGGCATTCTGGTTTTTCGGGATTTTGGGTCTTCAGGATTCTGTGTTTTTGGAATTCTGTCTCCCAAAAAAAGTGCAAATGACAAAATTCTAAACTTTAGTTTGTGGCTTAAATTATTTGGAACTATGAATATTTCTGGCTGATGATTAGAGAATGCGTAAGTTTCAAACAATTTGCTTAGGTGTCTTGTCTTCTGCATAAGCCTACACTAAGCAAAAAATTTCCAAGCTCATATCTCTAAGTAATAAACAAACTTTACTCAACCTTAGTACTAATATTTTTAAAATTTTTCGAAACTATTTGATTGTACTCAAAACTACTTACATAAATGGAAATGCTCCCCTTCTTCTACTTCCAATGGCAGTACGAGTACTCGTATTATTAATTTTTGGGAAAGAATTTAAATTATATCGTAAATGATATGAAACATTAAAAGCTTATAATGGTATCTTCAAAACTTTCCAAATATGAAAGCTAAATTGTTTGCCGAATAAATACAAATCTAAATGCTCGTTCGTAGTTGGGTCTTGAAGCTTATTGTTTCTGAATATCTAATTTCAAAGGCTATTCCAGTTAAATGAAAACTGACATTATTATATGGAGAAAACTTTAAGTTATTGGAAAAAGGATTGTTGTGTATCAATTTTTTTTATTTGAACTGAGCTCCAAGGACAGTAAATGTGCTAAAGATAAATGGAGAAAATGTTCCCAAGGGATTATTAAGTTTCCTTGTCAATTTGGGATATCTAGAAGATAGTAGAGAATATGGAGTTACAAATAAAAACAAATGACCCTAAGGCAAAAGTGTCGTGACATTGGGTTATGTAAGAGTGATATACATGGTTCTGAAGTTAACTTTAGTTGTTTTTCACATGGCACATTATAGTAGAACTACACACATATATAATATTTAAAGGGAGTATATATGTAGATATGTATATATTCAAAAGATAGAATTTGTCGATTTGCAAATTGCAAAATAGTTTGAGATGAGAAAGAATAGAAAAAAGGAAAAGAAATGCTATGATATGAACATTTTTGTTTAGTATGATTGTCAGGAAGGGGATTTAATTATGTATGTCCGTGAGAAAAGTTTATCTTTCGTCTATAAATTGATCTAACTTGAGAAAAAGTCATAATTCTGCTAAAAACATGTACTTAGTTGCGTTCATATAATTATATACCTATATGAAAACACTGTCGAAACATAATAATTATGAATTGTTTGAATGAAACAACAGCTTCTGTTTTTTTGCTTTCCTGATGTGGTTTCGCTTGTTGGTTTTTCCAGGGTTAGCCTGAAAAAAAAAAAAAATTCAACGGAAAAAATTTTGCTACCTTATAACAAAATAAAATTTTGAATTTTTCGCGTTGGTTTGGTTAAAAGTATACCAGGGGCCCGTTTCACCAAAAACTTTTCACTTTTACTTCACTTCACTTTGCAACTTTTCATTTCAAATTTGCAAATTCAGCTTATACGCTAATTTGCAAAGAAGAAGTTATTGAAATGAAAAGTTTAAAAGTTTTCCTCTTTCCAAAATACTCTTCACCAAACGCAAATTTGTAAAGTGAAAAGTTCTTTTTTGCTAAGTGAAAAGTTTTGTTAATCTGAAAAGTATTTGTTCTTTTCATTTCACCAAATAACAAATTTTTCAAATTATATTTAGAATTTTGAATAGCGTTTTCGTTTCCAAATTAGCGTTTGTTGGAAAAAGTTATCGAATCGAATAATCATAAAAAAAATAACCGTTTTCATCTCACTTGTACTCATCAGTGAGGGCCTGGCCCCGGGAAAAAACTTCCAGCTAATTGATTTTGGATTCTAATCTTGTTGGATATAATTTACAGTGGTTTTTCTGTCGAAAAATCTATGACCCACTATGTCACAGATGAATCCAAGTGAGATTGCCAAACGAAAGCCCAATTTGTAGAACTAAAAGCCATTTAAAGCTATTTTGCGTCAAATTCTCGGAATAGTTTGTGACAATTTATGACAAGTTTTGTAAGAGTCGAAAACTTGACAGTAGGCCTTTTTCTTTTTTAGTTCAGAGTAAAGCCTAAACTGTCAAATAAAAAAATGTGTTTCTTTTTAAGCTCAGAACGTTCAGAGCTAACAATTTCTGTTTCTTTTTTCGTTCTGAGTGTGTTCTGAGTTTGTTTAGATCGCGCTCTATAAATAAATATAGAATAAAATAACTGAGCAGATAGATTTAAATGCTGAACACAAGCATGACAGCTAGTGTTCAGAGGTGTTTCAAAAATAATTCAGAGCGTTCAGAGCGTTCAGAGCACGCTTGGTTCAAAGGAAGTTCAGAACATGCTCGGACTCTGTTCAGACTACTATTCTGAATTAAAAAAAAAACGCCTAGGAACTGTCAAATATTTTCTAACCATTTCACAAAATGTTCACATTAGTTTTTGAGCAAAAATGTTTCAATTATTGTCAAACTTTCACTTTGCAAACTGGCACCTGTCGCAATTATCGTTTTTTATGAGACCTGGCCATTGCATTCGGTATTCATGTATTCTAGTATTTTTGTATTTTAGTACATAATCTGGTATTCTTTTATCCTAGTATTCTGGTGTTCTGGCATTATGGTTTTCAGATATGGTTTGTTGTGGCCTTTATAATGGTCATAGTATTACTTACTTACTTACTTATCCAACTCCCGGTCTCTGCCTGAGATATTGTGGTTTTCCATCGGTTGTGGTCCCTCGCACGCTCCCTCCAGTCGTCGAGGCCAAGCGCTCTGGCGTCTGTAACTGCCTGGGAGGTTCGGTCTTCCTAGTCGTCTTGTCTCGTGGAGCTGGGATTCGAAGATTTTCTTTGCTGGAGCGTTGTTGTCCATTCGGTCGATGTGGCCGAGCCAGTATAGTCGACGTGTTTTGGCTCATTCGACTTACATCCGATTGAATCTTCTCCTCCATTTGACCTCTTCGCATATAGGACCAAATATCCGCCACTGAATTTTTCTAAAGTGCCCAGTTTAAACTCCCCTTTTTTTACTTATCGTCCAGTACTCGCCGCCCTAGGGTAGAACTGGTAAAATTTGCGTTTTGTATAGCGTGCACTTTGTCTTTCGAGGAAGTAGTTTTGAATCCCTTTGTTTGGCCTAACCGAAGTATGTCGCAGCGGTTCGCTATAGAGTTGTTCTTCGTCATCCGTGACTACCTGGAAATTACTGCTACCAACAGTGATGTTTTGTCCTAGACGATGGAAAGATGAGGCTTTGTTTGTTTGTTGTTTTGTCTTCATTCCTTTCAGACCAACACGTTTCAACTGTTCATCAATAGTTTTGTGATCTGTAAATGCTTCTTGTACAGCTCGCTTGGAGCGGCCGATGATTTCGATGTCGATGCCGCATAGCCAAGCAGTTGAGAAGACCTGTGTAAGATAGTGCCTTCCAGGCTTACACTATACTATTGCGCACAATCTGCTCCAGGACTGAGATGAAGAAATCACATAGTGATAGTGCCTCTCCTTGCCTGAACCCTGTACACGTCTGGAGTAGGTCGGATTAGCTGTTACCCATTTGCACGTTGCACCACGTATTTTTTAACGTCATGCGGTATAGCTGAAAGAATGTCCCCTTCCTAAAAATTCTTCCAAATTCTGCCCAAGAAATTTGTTTGGTCAGAGGCTTTAAATTCTGTGTTCTGTCAGTTGAAAATAACAACAGAAAAACGAAATAGTTTCTGATACGTTTCCTTTTTAAAATATTGAATATTAAAAATTTGATAAAAAAAGTTTATTCGAACTTGTAATTAAACTTTTCCTTCTTATAGACTACTGATTCTGACAGAAATACGTACAAGCTACAAGGAGTAAAGAATGTTAGGAAGTCACTAAGTGGCAATTATTCACAAAGTGTAACTACTTGGTGTTGTCTAAGATCTAAATAAAGGATGTTTTCGAATAAAGATTAAGTGAATCAATTCTTCCTAGCCGTATTCAAACTCACGCATGAAGAATAGAATTTCAAAGAAAGATTTTTATCAATTTAATTAAATACAAAATAAAACTATAATCTATTTAAACCTATAAATCCACATATCAAAGCCTTCATCAGTAAAAGAAAAAAACAAAATTAAATTAAAAATAAATAAAAGTTACAGAATAAAATAAATTTAAAACTAATGTAACAAACCAAAGAAGTAATAAAAATAAGGCAACCGATAAAAAATTTATTTACAAGGCTAGCAAAGGGCTAATCTACTTTTTTTTATGGCGTACCTACCTAACAAACAAACACACTGTAAAGTATCGATATAAACTTCTGACTTCAATTTCATTATTTCTCTTTAAGAAACACATAAAATTGTTTCCTTAAAAACCCAAACAAAATAATACTTCGATACTCAAAATTCGTCAACAGTTTAGATTTTTTTTTTTCAATAAAGAACCAGTCATCAAATTTTAAAGTTAAAAAATAACCATAATCATTTCTCAGAATTAAACCGAGTCTAAATCTATAAAAAAAAACTTAAAATCATTTCACGAAATCTTAAATTCTCCCTAAAACTAAGCCGATTATAGAATGCTAATATTGAATTTTACTAAAGATTTCCCCCTAAAGTCGACAAAATAAGCTCTTATTTTCTATTTTCACTGGCACATAAATAACTTCCGCATTACGTTTGCCGACCAAATCGAATCGACCACAGAAATATTGCCAGTCGTCGCCACGTGCGTTGGTCAGACGTAATGATTCGGTCGTATCTTCTCCGATGTGAAGTCCTTTTCTTTGGTTTTGTTGACCGAACATATTTTTATTTATTTCCTTTTGGGCTATCTTATTATAATGAAGGTGTAGCGTGTAGGTATCGTTGCTCAGGTGCGGGTCCATAATAGGGGTCATAGTCATGATTGTATTAACAATTTTACTCATTTGAATAGCTTTTCTCAAAGCTCAATGAATAATATTGTAATAAGAGTTGAGGACGTTAGAGTATATCTGGCTGGACTCGATAACGATACTTAAAGTGGCCCTGACGGTATTCCTGTATTAATTTTGAAAAACAGTTCCAACACTCTGGCGGACCCTTAGCATTTGTATTTAAGAATTCCTTGGAAAAATCAATTTTCCCTAACATTATTAAAATAAATTCATTATTCCTATCTATAAGAAAGGAAATCGTGATTATATTTCAAATTGTAGGTCGATAGCCAAGCTTTAGTGTTTACCTTAACTATTTGAATTTAAGAGTTTTTATTTCCACTGCAAATCTTTTCTATTGAACAACATGGATTTATGAAAAAGAAATCTACTGTACCGTAACTAATTTTCTTGAATTCACTGCTTTTACAAATATAACTATTGAGAATGGCCATCAAGTATAGATTTCAGTAAGGCCTTTGACAAGTTGTCTCATAATCTTATTTTATTTAAACCTTCATGTTTGGGCTTCCCTTTAGCCCTGGATCAAGTCGTGTCTGAAGGACTTACCACGTTCTTTTCAGAGGAATAACTTTTGATCCTACATATAAACGCAGATTATGGGGTACCACAACGTAGTCACCTTGGTCCACCACTCTTTATAATACCCATGTTTTCATAATAAGATCCTGTCAGGTTCTTATTTACCTTGATATTAAGTTATGTAAAATCATCAGAACTGAGTAAAATTCTATTTATTTATTATCATCAATGGATATACCTTCATAATCTGTTGACTACAATAATTAATAATAATTATCATTAAAAAAATTCAAAACAATATTTTTAAACATATTTCTACTCATTTGAAGGTCGACTTCATGATAAATTAAACTAAAAAGTGATAAAGAATGAGTTATGGGTTCATTTTGTCCATAGTTCGTCCTGTGATAAGGAATCAAAAAGAGAACGTCCCTGTTTCTTAGATTCCTCTCAGGAACATAAAAAGGCATAAGAGATAGTAAATCCGGAGATTTTATTCTACCATTGAGAATGTCCTTTATAAAAAGAACTCTTAAGCATTCTCTTCGACTTTTTAGAGACTTCAAATCTATTAATGCGCATCTAGAACTATAGCTGGGCAAACCTTCCGACCACCCTAAGTTCCTCAAAGCAAAACGCGTGAATCTTTTTTGAATTTTTTCAATCCTGTCGGAGGAGTTTTGATAAAAAGGTGACCAAACAACGCTGCAATATTCCAATATCGGTATTATTAAGGACATGTAAATCGTTTTCAAAGTATAACTATCTTTGAATAAAACTGTGTTGCGCTTTAAAAAACCTAGCTACGAATTCGTTTTAGATATTTCACTTCAAAATGATCTCAAAACCAATTCTGATAGTGGTTAACATAATAATCTTTTTTTGAATGTGTCAAGAAGAAAAAAGCTAGCACCATATCCGTTCATAATCGCAATTTTTGTATGAGATTTTTCACAACTTTCGATTACAATTGAAATCTTGATAGTGCTGAATGTGTTTTTTATGAGAAAAAATCCAGTAGTTTTTACCTACAGCATAAATCAATCTCCACTTAGTAGAGTAAACACAAAATGTTTCTCACAAAGTCTTGACTTTTCACGCCACATTAAGAAAGTTGTTAATAAGGCCAATGCAATGCTTGGTGTTATTAGGCGTTGATTGCACATTGATTGCATCGAATCCGTCCAGCGTTAATGTGTTCGTTTCGCACTAAACCATTTAAACTGGAATGATCCATATCGCTTCCCACCATATCACAACCACCTTCTATGGTGGTGATGTTATGTTTTTACGCCAACTTCTGAATGGTTTCATTGATTCATTGATTCTCTTAGACAAATTTATTTATTAATTAGAAGCCACAGGTCTCGTAACATTGACATTTTTCATCTTGGCTTCCATCGTACCAATTATTACCTCAATGAGCCACTGACTCGTATGAAACATGGGGCGAATAAAAATCGTAATGTTTTTGACTTGGGTTACCCTAAGCTTACACCTTAGGGCAAGTTTTATAAGCGTTTTTAAATATTTGGTGTTACCACTCACCTAATTTATTTATATTTTTTTTTGTATTATAATTCTTTAAATTCAATGTGTCATGTTTGACTTTTTATTGTTTTGTGTAGTTTTGTATATTATTTGTTGTCTTTGGTATTGTGCTAGGGTTTTTTTTTATTTTCTTTCTAACACCACGTTCAATGATGACTGTGACATGTTAATACTATTTCCAATCCAAGTATCTAAAGGCGAATAAACCCGAAGAGATCAGACATAATGTTACAAATGCTTGCATTTCAAGCCTTTTGACACATTTAAAAGTCTGCACAGTGATAACGAAAGTTTTTGGTGTTTACATAATACCTATAGCCGAAAAGATTTAATTATCATCTGAGCAAATTGTAGAAATTAGGTTGTGTAATGTCTTTACCACGCAATTTTTCGTTACTATTAAACATTGCCTTATTTTTATTTTTATTTTGTTCTCTGTTTTTAAGGAAAATTTGGCAACTCTGCCGCCCGTTATTGTAAAATATATTTTTATAATGGGATATTGTGAATAAAATTTCTTTCATCTTTTAAAATTCTAAATGCCAATGATTTTCCACATTTCCTTGTAAGCTCGAATTTGATCAATCAAAATGACAACCCAGTTGCTAAGAGAATACTCGTTTTGTTGCCAGTAAATTCTTAGCGACCATAATTCACGTTCCCAATTTTCGACGGTGGGAAGAATTTCGTGGGAAATTTTATTCATGATAGCAAGCTTGCCAGACTGGGCTATTCATCGGAAATTGGGCTATCTTTTTCCAAAATGGACATACAAAATTTCACTATGATAATAATTGAGCCCAAATCCAATCTTGGGCGATTTATTTTTCATATAAATTAATCATATAAAAACTACTATTCTCCCGCTTAACACATTCTTAAAGCATTCTACATTTGGAACAATTTTTTTTTTCGCTGAACATACTCATTGGTTTTAACTTTTCAAACCAGCCGAAATAATCTTCACTTTAATAATGTCATTCATTTTATCTGTTGTTCCTAGAAACCCATTTTTATAAGAAAAATGTGTTGGTATTGGGCAACTATTTGATCTACTTTTTTGGCTCCGATTTTGGGCTAAAAAATTTCTCAAATTGGGCTATCAAACTACTTCAAGACATGGCAACCTTGCACGATAGCCCCCAAAATATAATCCGGGCTAACTTCCTTGATGTAGAACTTTTGAAAACTAAAGCCGCAAACATTTAATTAATTCATCAGTTACATATATACCAATGAAACCATTCTATGATTGCATTTGCCTCTAGTATTTGTTCTGAACTACTAATAGTAGACATTTTCCCTGCACATTTAATCTCTTATAAATGCGTTCAAATGAGATACACATATCTATTCATTAGAAGACGGTAAGCAAAAAGCGATATGGGTTTTACCACTTCCACAACCCTCCTTCAGATCCAGGCTTGAATTTATTTTAATAAAATTTACCTGTTCATCTTCACAAAAAAAAGAAAAAAATAATAATACAAAAAGGTGGATGTCTACATAAATAAATACTGAATTACAATTTCTGACCTTTTATTGCTTAAAATGTAACCAGATCCTTGGAATGGGTGCCTTCAATTGATTTCTCAATGATTTAATTTTTGTCTTCATTATTTGATGTTAACATTTATAATATTATGTAAAATGTAAATATTAAATCAAAAATTCAAATTGTAGTTTGACAGCAAAAAAAAATATTAATAAATATAAACGTGCTCCACAAACACGTCATTCCACATTCGGAATCAACGTCTCTAATCATTATTAATGTATCTCTTATAGTTTCTCTGACGTGAGTTGTATTCTGGAGCTTGTATATGTAATTCCTTTACCATAAAATTATTTTAAATTAGAATTCTTCCAGATCTACCATTAAAGTATGGTTTTTGAATATATTTTTTGGTCCAAGTCTCATTCGAAGCGGAGGAGTTGGCTGATCGCTCAGGCAGTAAAGTTCCAAGGTTTTATTCGTTAAGAAGTTTTTTTTCCTTATTTTTATGAATTTTCCTTTGAGGGGCTTAGAGGAAAAGAAATAAGGCTCAACCGCTCAACCACTAATGGAAAAGGTATTCCAGTAATTTGAGTTCTTTTTTATTGTTGTTATTCGAGAGCTCAGCGCTCAGGTGGGTATTTGATTTATTCAGATTTTAACATATTATTATGGGGTGTTTTTATTTAATTAATTCTGAGCACTCAAAGGGTTTTTAGAATGTGTCATTAGAGATGGATTGCCTTACTTGTGGGTTGGTATTATAACACCTACATTATCTTTGTTGTGATTATTGGTCAAACCGATACAGTCAACATATTAATGCGTTTCGTATGGTAGCATTGTTATATGGCAAGATAAGAAGGAAACAAACAGACAATAGATAAGATACGAATTTGTTTGCGCATTCATTTGATTTGAGCTTGAAATTGTGCATATACCGTGCAAAATACTTGTGTAAACATAATACAGTGGCGATGTTTTCTGCCTTTGTTTTATTTGTTTGTATAAATAAAGGTGTACCCAAGCAAAGTCTTCAAAAGAATTTCCAAAGAAATATTTGCAATTTCTTTAAGGAATTCATAGTAGATAATACCGTAATCCGATGCTTTGTAATTAAATTTTGTAATTTTATTTGAGATTGCCTTACTCTCCCGAAAATAAACTTCAGAAATTAATAAATTTTCACATCTAAAAGGAAATAGATACCTACTCGAGTGACTCTGAATTTCGGTAACAGAAAATAATTGTTTTTGAATTTTGCTGTCGAAAGTTTTTGTTTCACAAAATTTTTTCATAAAAAAAAAAAACAATTTGAAGGTTGATTATGTTTTGAGTGCTCATTCTTTGGTCTTAAACTTTTTCAAGACGAATGTAATACCTAAAGAAATGGCTTAAATGGAAAAAATATTTTTCAGTTGAAAATAAAAGTTCAATTAGCTGGTAAATTGGCCGATAAATTATTATTTCTACTATATTGAACAAACTGTAATGGATTGGGTAAGATATGTTCGAAAACATAAACAGCTGTGCGGCTGAGCAGTAAAAACGTCAAAATATTGAAAAGCCGAAAAGAGTGATTGTAAACGTCTAATTGTTTTACAAGTTAATCGACTGACGTTGATCAAACCAATTTTCTGCAAAGAGGACGATTGCATACTTGTCGGTAATATCTGCGTCAAAAAAAGTGATTATTTGACGATCCAATTGACTTTTATTTGACGTTTTCGAAAGTGGTGGATATTGTGATTGTTGTGTATGCAGAAAAGAACAACGACTTTAATATTAATAAGAGATCTTTATTAGTTGGCTGCTAACTGAAGAGTGAGTCCCCATATGCAGTTTGCCACCTGTTAAGCAAGTGACAGCTTAGAGTTAGCTATGTTTGTTTACAATATCATTAATAGTTCGTGGGTATCCAACATCTCCCCTCTAGGATTACTATACTTATGTATAGTCTGCAAATCCAAGTCTTCTCGGTGGAACTCGGCTTCGGACTGGACGCTGAGACACATTATTAACTGGTTGGTCTTCTGGTACTTCAGCATGTAAGGGTTGATTTGAACAAATGTTTTGCTGGGCTAGATGTTCTTGCCTCGTAAGCTCTTTTGTTGTTGTTGTTGGAGGAATTGTTGAGCTATCACCTCCTTCAGATTGTTTTTCTTGTGGAACCTGCATATCACTTTCCTGGAAGTTTAAAAGAAAATTAAAATCAGATTTTTCATTTACCGAATGTCTAGGCTTCAATTGGTTCAAATGACGTCTCCAAGTTTTGTTGCCTACTTGTACTGCATACATAACAGTTCCAATTCGTTTCAATATGACACCTGGTAACCATGAATTTTGGCCTTTGGGGTAGTTTGTTGCATAAATTAATTCGTTTGGTTGAAACTCCTTCCGTTTAACTCCATGCTTTATGTTAAATTGCTTTTCCATCTTAAGATTTTTTTGAACAGCTTCAAATGATGATGGCTTGAGCAGATCGAGTTGTATTTTCATTTTACGCCCTAGCATGACTTCAGCTGGTGTGATGTTGTTTGAAAGTTGTGCGTTTGGTGTGGACCTGTAACTTTGAAGAAAAGTCTGCAGTGCTGTAGTGGTGATCTCCTCCCCTTCTAATTTTTTCATCGTGCGCTTGAATGTGTCGACGAACTTCTCTGCCTGCCCATTTGACTGCGGGTGAAAAGGGGCTGTTCGGATGTGCTGTATGCCACAACTATCACAAAATTCTGCGAAACTTCCAGACGAAAACTGAGTGCCATTGTCTGACACAATGATGTCGGGAAGTCCGAACCTGGCAAAAACTTCTCGTAAAACACCAACGGTTGCAGATGTTGTCGTCGACTGCATACAAAAAATTTCAGGCCACTTCGAATAGGAATCCACTATAATCAGAAACATGGAATTCTGAAAAGGACCAGCGTAGTCGAGATGAATTCGAGACCATGGTTTAATTGACACTGGCCACGAAGACAATGGAACCTTGATAGGTGCGGGTGCTGATGTTGCACATGAAGGACATTCCTTGACCACTTGCATGATATCTTTATCGATGTTAGGCCAATAGACATAACTACGTGCGAGGGCCTTCATGCGAACAATCCCTGGATGCCCACTGTGTAGCTGCTTCAACACTTGCTTCTGCAATGAAATTGGAATTACTATTTTATTTTGTAATAATACGCAACCTTTTGCTTCGCTTAAAGCCTCTCGACGGAAATAGAACAATCTCAAGTTTACATCCTTTATTTCCTTTGGCCATGAAGTAAGGAGAAACTGCCTAACTTGCTTCAAAATCGGATCAGTTTCCGTTTCTTTCCGCAGATCATTAAACTTCACTGGTAAGTTTTGGACTGAATCTGATAGAACTCTGTTGACTTCATCTTCTATTTGAATTGCAGCGATTACGTAATCCTCTTCTTTGTCAACAGCTTGACGATTTATCAATCGCGACAACGCATCAGCATATCCAAATTTTAAAGTACTTACGTATTCAATTTTGAAGTCATATAAAAGCAGCGTAAGAGCCCACCTCTGTAAACGATGTGCGGTATAGACAGGAACTCCTTTTTTAGCTCCAAAAACAGCCAAAAGTGGCTGGTGATCTGTCTGAAGCAAAAATTTCCTTCCATAAATCCATCTATGAAATTTCTTGACACAAAACACCAGTGCCAGTGCTTCCTTTTCGGATTGACTGTAGTTTTGCTCCGTCTTAGTCAGAACCCTTGAAGCATGCGCCACTGGCTTTTTGGAACCATCGGGAAATTTTTGAAGCATGACGCCACCAATGCCATCTTTTGATGCGTCCCCAGCGATTATGATGTCCTTCGATGGATCAAAATGAACTAAAATCAATTCTGATTGAAGCGCTTCCTTAGCCTTGTTGAACGCAGTTCGGCATTCATTCGACCAACAAAACTTCACATCCTTCTTGAGTAAATTATCCATAGGGCCACGTATTTCACGTACATTTGCAATAAACTGCGAATAAAAATTAAGCATTCCCAAAAATGAACGTACCTCTGTAGTGTTCTTGGGCTCCGGCATATCTGCAATTGCTGCTATCCGTTGTGGGTCTGGCCTTCTGCCGTTTTTGTCAATCACAAAACCCAGAAACTTCACCTGTGGTTGGAAAAATTGGCATTTGTCGTAGTTTAATTTGAATCCCCACTCTTGGATACGCTGCAAGACAAGCTCAAGAGTGTGTCTATGCTGTTCAATAGACTCTGCAGCTACGATGATGTCATCAATAAATGGCACTACACCTTTCAAACCAGTCAACATTGTGCTTGTTATTTGCTGGAACGTACCCGGTCCTGTCTTCACACCGAGAGGTAGTCGTTGATATTGCAACAGCCCTTGATGCGTATTGACTGTCAACAGCCTTTGGGATTCCTCACTCACTTTTACCTGTAAGTATGCATCAGACAGATCAATAGTAGAAAAATATTTACCCCCCTGTAGCGTAATAAAAATTTCTTCCGGCAAAGGGAGTGGAAATTGATGTGGCTCCAAAGCATCGTTCAGCCCTGTAGAAAAATCTGCACAGATTCTTACACCACCGCTTGCTTTTTTCACAACCACAATCGGAGCAGCCCAATGTGAGAAATCGACTCGCTTCACAACACCTAATTCCTCAAGACGATTTATTTCTTCATCTATCAGTGGAAGTGAAGCGAAAGGCACTGGTCTCTTTTGGCGAAAACAAGGAACAGCTCCTGGTTTGAGTTGCAAAACAGCTTCTGCCTTAGTGCATACACCCATAGAACCATCGAATAAGCTTGCGTACTTTGCCTTCAGCTCACTTACTACTCGCTGAATAATATCTGGTGAAACCTGCATTTCACTGGTTGTGCCTATCACTTGAGCGCAAATAGAGTTGATAGGAACGTCAAATAGTTTCAAAGCATCAATCCAATCTATTCCCAATATATTCAACTGCGGAATACTCGTTATGTAACCAACACCTTTAAAATTGGTGTCTCTGAACGAGACGTGACACTGCAACTCCCCTGTTAATGTTAGATTTTGTCCACTGGCGTTCCTAGCTGAATGTTTTGTTGACTGGATATTCGGACTCCCAAGATCTTTCCACGTGTCTTCTGAAAGTATGGTTATGTCGGATGCTGTGTCAATCTGCAATTGAACTGGACACCCATTAATTTGCAACCATATAAATTTCCGCCTGCTTGAATGATCCACTTTCGAAACTGAAAAGATACTTTTAGATTCAAAATTAGTTTTTGAATGCTTGGAAAATTTATTTTTAAAATGCGTTTTCTTCTTATTGCTTCTATTAGCACTTTCACAAAATCCTTCTTTGTGCCCTTGACGTCCACAATCAATGCATTTATGCGCTTTGTACCAACATTTTTCGGCAAAATGCATGCCGCCGCAAAACCAGCATGGACTTTTCGGTGGAGTCTTGACTTTCATCTTTCCGTACTGTACTGCTCTAACCTGACTATCCTCAGCACGACTTTCAACGAGTGCCACATCATGTTTCAACATAATTATGCGTTCACATTCGCTAGCTAAGTCTGAAAGTGTCAACTTCGAACTGCTTTCATCTGCCTCCAGCTTTGCCAACAACCGAGTTCTGATGTCGCTCTCTTTTGCACTCGTCAACCCACAGACAAACATAAGGCATTTAAACAATTCCGGAGTAATCGATGAGAGATTAAAATCTTCACATTTCCTATTAATAATGCCAGCGTATGTTTGGTAATCGTCACATGATTTTTTTTCCAACTTCAGACAGTTATAACGGATAGCAAAAAGAGAGGTCTTACGGGAAAATATCTCAGTTAACTTTTTTACCGTATCATTAAAATTCAAGTCGCGTGATTTTTTTGGCAAAATTAGATTGGAGTACCGATTGTATGTTGTCTCATCTAATTTTCGTAACAGCAACCTCACCTTTGATGCATCGTCCAAATCCTTACCATCAACATTAAAGACATCTTCGTGGCGGCCAAACCATTCAGAAAATGTTAAACCGTTCTCGGGATCATATATGAACTTGGTTAAGCCATTCGCCAGTGTCTCCATAATCCTCTCTGCAGATGATTTAATTGTTGTGGATGATGCAGATATGCTGTTGTTGAACGATCCATCCAAAAGGGACTTCATCAACTCCTGTTGTCTTTCTAAAATATCCTTCTGATTTTTTAGAAATAACCCAAATCGTGTTGCATCCATTGCACAAAAAAAAAATTCGTCTTCTTTTATATATATGTATATATATAAAAAAAAATTCCTCGTCGCCACTATATGTTGTGTATGCAGAAAAGAACAACGACTTTAATATTAATAAGAGATCTTTATTAGTTGGCTGCTAACTGAAGAGTGAGTCCCCATATGCAGTTTGCCACCTGTTAAGCAAGTGACAGCTTAGAGTTAGCTATGTTTGTTTACAATATCATTAATAGTTCGTGGGTATCCAACAGTGATCATATCACAGTTTAAGGAATATTGTTTCTTAACTCTTTTTCAAGGCAGCTGATTTTTTTTCGAGTCAAGATTTCGAAAGGTCAAAATTTAATGAATAATTTAAAAAAGTAAGTTTTTCGACTTGGAAGAGAGTCGATAGGCATAAAAAGATATTTCACCTGTTTTGTTTTGTCGGCCATTCGAAAGAAAAGTACTGAAATTTTGTTGGTACTGGTTTGGAGTCAGTATAAGTACGGTGGAATTGACACGATTTATTATTTGATTTTCTTACTAGCTCTGTATACAAATCTTTGTAGCGAAAAAAGCTGTTTTACTGAGCGTGCCCCAGCTTCTCTAAGGACTAGGAACGCCCTTGATGATATCTAAGGAAGATATTTTAGAATCCCGCATTATTTCATGGAATGGCGATCAAAATTGAGATGATTCAAATGAACCTGTGAAGTCACTAAAGACTATTTTTTCAGTGGAGACTTAATTTGGTGAATTAACTTTTCCCACGATAGACTAAGTTTTTTGGAATTTTTTTAGGGGTTCAGCATTTGTTTTCTGTACAACAACGCCCAAACAGGTTTTAGCACTTGATCGTGTGCTTATTCTGTTTTATGTACTCTTTCCATTTTAACTTTGCATCCAAAGTATTCTAAAAGTATTTAGCAGTAACTTGCATACAGCTTTACTGTTGATATAAATTGCTATTAGCTTTTTGTTTGTAAATTTTACACGCGTCGATTTTCGTTTAAACACCATTGTAGGGGTCTTTATGGTCTAAATTTAGCAGTTTTTCTTCGGCCTTTGTAACTAATTCCGTAGGGGGAATTTTTCATAATTTCCCTTTCCAAAGCTTTCATTTTGACATTAAGTACTAAAAGTTCTAAAACTCATCAAAGCTGCAGGTTGTTTTGTATCATGTATAATCTAGAAAATAGCGTTTCTTCAGTCGAGGGTCGTTATATTTCACTCGATAGTCGTTACAGAAAAAATGTGAGTTTTTAGTGTAGCTTTGATGTCCATTGGAATATCCGTAGTATGTTACTTATACGGAGTTGGTACTTGTACACTTCCCACAGGATTCAATTTTCTTAAGTTTCGAGTAATTTTGTTGGTACCGTACCTTTACGAATCGGTTCGTATAACCTTCAATTCTATGTTTCGTGGTGCTGCATGGGAACGTCCCAATACAGTTTGTACTCAAGTCCCAAATGCGAAAACTTGCCACTTTTATCTTAAGACTTTACTGGTAGGTTTTGAGCCTGGTGTCTTTTTAGGCGCTTGGCTGTTCTCCATAAGAATTATTAAGTAGATAAGTCCATTTGGATTTTTTTTAAGGTGCTTGCTGCTCCATTTTATTCGAAATTCCTTTAACTACTGCCATCTCACGGGGATGGATTAAAAGATTTTTGGTATTGGGTATCGCTCAAAGTTACCAAACTATTTCCCAGTCCTTAGATTTTCACTCTAATCCCCATACAAATATTTTTTTAAAAAATTTCTCCACTTAACGTCTGTAGCCAAGAAAGGACCAAAAAATACCGGAAAAACTTATCCAAGGTGTTGCTGTTTCCTGTTCTTGCTTATTGACCAAAAAACCCATCTTCTTGGCTTCCTTCTTTGTGAGTATTGAGAAGGTAGGCTCCACTGACATCAAGCTTTGTTTTTTCGACGATATAAATAGTGTTGGTGGAGTGTTCTGAGGTTCAGCTCACCGGGATTTCATCCGACCGTATTTCGACTACTTGCCTTACTTATTTATGACCTGCCGCATTAAATAGCTTGGGCAGCAAAGTCATCAAATTTATTGAACTCAAGATGTTTGAATCTGAGTTATTTAATGTTTCTCCAGAAAAGTCGATTAACCAAAATTGGTTATCAAAGATTGTGTCATACAGGCAATTCTTTCCACAAAATTTTCTTTTTAAAGTCTACTGAAGACCATTGAACCACGCTCACAAATGTTCATGTCTAATAGTTCAAAATTTTGTTCCAATTTCTATGTGGTCACTGTTGGTAGTAATACTTTGAATGGTGCTATTTTGGTGTTTTTGTTTTTCTTCCACGAGACATCCCTACCCTATATCTACAAAATCAAGCATCAAATCAATTTCAGGGCGATTAAATTTGTTCAGCTGTTAGAGACACTGATATAATAGGTGAGATCATGCCTAATTAAGTTGTTAAAGTTACATAGACAACAACAAAAATACAAGTATCAATTTACCATTTTCAAGTCCTGACAGCAGAAGATTAAAGTAATTGCAAATGCAATTATTCTCTTATCAAAAAGTACTAAATCATTCTGTCAATCTTGATTTAAAATAGGCGTGGTATCAACGCTTCAAGTTGTAATGCCAAAAAAAAACGTTTGCAACTGCAAAAAAAAAAAATTACCCCAATTTGCAATTGGACTTTTAGTGCGCGGGAAATTTTGTATTTATAAGCAGTTTTGTGGTGTTCCCAAGTTTTGAATGTGTCTGTTGCAGCAGACTTTCCATCACCCAACTGTTTGTTTCGACCAACTGGGTTTTGTGCATTTTGGTGGAACCTATGTACCTACGACGTTTGCTGTCTTCCTATCCCTCGGCACTTGCAATTTATCATTTGTATGCACAAATATTCAATTTTTTTTTATCTCATTCGTTACTACAGATGTCACTACACAAAAAAAACATAAAAGAAGCCTCTTTTTGGTGGACTGTCCAATTGCCGGACGACGACGACGCTCACACAAATTGTGATGGCTATCACCGCATAAGATCACAAAAAATTTGTATTCGAAAACGAGACTGGTATTACAGCATTTTGACTTTGTATAGTGAACAGAATGCCGCACCGTGCTGCGCCGGATATGGTCGAACATCTACACAAATTTGGTCGTAGCGCGCGGTATGTCTTAAGTTTTATAGCTTTTTTTTTGTTGTTGTTGTTGTTTGATTTGTGAGTTTCACTTTTATTTCTAAAGAAGAAGTCGGTTATGTTAACGATATGAACATTCTTTGACATGTTTTTGGTTTCCTATATATTTTAATATACAAAAAAATTTAGCGTTGGGCGCCATTCGGTTTTCTCTATTTTTGGTATTGATCGATGGAGTATTAATTTTATTTTAATGTTAATCGGAAATTTAGCTTCCGAATTATGAATAAGTTCTTTTCATAATGATTAATAATATTAGCATACTTGATATATGGCCGGGAATTTTTTACAATTCGGGTTGAAAAGAAAATCAGCTTTTATTGTTTTTTTTTTGAGGAATTTTTTTTGGACCCAATTAAAATGTGTCAAATGATATGTTTATTCTCTATCTTTGTTTTATTCTCACCTCGCAGGTGACGCTCTAAGACCTAAAGTGCTATTTTCAAATTCACTAAATTCTTGATTTCAACCTATATTTTTTTGCCGGGATTTAAATATGCAAAGCTTCCAATTAAATTGTGAAACATTATATTTTGAGTTGCATGGAAATCACAATCTTCAACTTTTCTCAGTAAAATTTTCTTTATCAAACTTAAATCCTAAATCTAATGTTCTTTAAATATGACGGGACCATATACACCAGATATAAGGCCAGACGTCTAAGTAATTCCCTGAATCTAATTATGCACATCAAGACCGTACAATGGACACATATGCTATATACGACTACGATTTGATTACCAGGTTTAGTTTTTGGCTTTCACACTCGAATGGGAATTCTATTTTATTTATCCATAGGATACTACCTTTGCCATGGTTATGAAATGGCTATTGAGTTCGAGTTCGAAAGTGCAAGGCAGTTTCCCTCAAAAAGTTATTAATATTCAATTTTCAAGTTGAACTGGTGTTCCACATCAAGTTTCATGTGATATGTATTAGTGTGTTTGTGCATGATTCTACGTCCTATATATAGAGAAATACTCTGGGGAATTGCCTACCACATTCCAAAATGTGCGCAAGGCATCAACCTACACCAATGCATGCTTATTTGATCCAGTTAACCGGAAGTTTATCATAAAAGCAGAACTCAACTTCTGAATTGTATACAGTCGTGGTGCAATGTTCGTCTTGTTTTTAATTTTTGAGATTTTTTTTGTTGTTGTTTGGAAATCCGCTTCACTCAAAATGTCACACAAAAATGATAAAATGTCATATGGATATGAATACATACCTATAATTATAGTGGGATTGTTCTGAGAATTGGCGCCCAACGTAAAGTGGCGCTTTTGACATAAATAAATGGAAAATTAGCTAAGAAACATACATAAGAAAATGAAAATTTACTAATAGCTTTAAATTTGAGATTCGTTTTTTAGGGGAACCACTTTTATGTGGAATAATTTACCCCGCTCTATTTTCCTCTTTCATTTTAATATTTAGAATGTGCACTATTTAAATCCTTCCTATTTTTCCAACGGTCGCACCTTAACACATTTAAGTGCAGTAAAAACTCTTAAATGCACACTGTGTAATAAAAATTTGTTATGTTGAATTTTTTTTTAGTTTCTTAAGGATATTTTTTTAAGACGTGTGTTTTTCAATCTGGCAATACTTTTTTTAGGAGTTGGTCTTTTTGACAGCAGTCACTTGATTTATGCTCAGTTTGTTTTGCCATTCCATGATGAAAGAACTCCTGGTTCGGTTCGCGCGACGCATCGCGAAACAATCAATTAATTGAAGGAAAATTTTGGTGAGCACAATATCTCGCGTCATGGGGTTATTTTTTGTGGGGTTGTGTGAAGTCGCCTGACAACGCAGATAAGCCCGAGACGATTGACGCTTTGGAAGAGAATATTCGGCGCATCACCAAAAGTTTCCTTCAATAAATTTGTTGTTTCGCGATGCGTGGCGCGAACCGAACTATTATTTTGGTAATAAATTTGCACGATTTGCAAACGCTTTTCGAAAGTAAGTCTTTTTATTATGAAATGGTAAACCAAACTGAGCATAAATCAAGTGACAGCTGTCAAAAATACAAATTCCGAAAAAAGTGTTACCAGATTGAAATCCACACGTCTAAAAAAACACCCTTTACTTTCTTATGACTAGTTTGATATAGTTTAAGTACTTATTCGTTCTTATTGCTAGTCCTAGTTCACACACAATGCGTGGCAAGTTTTTGGTAGTATAAATCCGTGCGAATGGACAGTGGCGTATATATTCTACATAAAACTTTTCACGCGAAGTTTGTATGTTTGTCGTTTCGTTTTATACTGCCGTTTGGATTTATACTGCAAGAAAACGTACCGTTTATGTTGTGTGAACCAGGGCTAAGTTTTACAGTAACAAAAAAAGTACAAAAAATCCCCTTTTTGGTACTTTTTTCCTAAACGATGTACTTGTTTTGAACAAAAATTATACTTTTTATATGCAATGTCTAGTCTTCTTATAACTTTCAAACCGCAAAACCATGTTCGTGCTACTATTTTCTTTATTTTTTAACTTTTAATTTTTGAAAAGTTTTATTTTGTTCGACACAATTTTAAAAAAGAGTCACTGTGCGCTATCAACTTTGAATTCGCTCACATGAGTGACAGATTATTTTGCATGTGAATTATTCATGTGATGTGTTATGTCGTCCTTTTTTAAAACTGTCCAATTGGTTATGGGTGTAGGAGAAGCAAGGGAGTGTAAGTACTCTCGGTAATTAATCTTTTATGATTATTTGCATGGCTTATCCATGGCCGAAATTGCGCGTTCTTCAAAACCAAATAAGGGTATTTTATATCAAGAGTACACAAGTTATTTTCATTGCATCGCAAAAAACGAAAACCTCGGTGAAAATTCCATTTTGGGAACGTTGAAATGCCAAACGCCAACCACTTAATTACAAACATAGCTAAAAAAGAACCGCACTTCAAAAGCTTTAGCACTGAGAGGGTTCGTTTTTGGAACTTAAACAGCGCGAACACGAAAATTTGACTTTAGAAGTTTTTTTTGTTGGTTCCTTAATTTGCCAGAGCTATAGGGGGTTTCTGTTTCGACGTTTATGAAATTGTGGAGAGTTACACTAGACAATTTCAATGCACATATGCGAGTATTGTTCATTATGCGGTTTTAAATAAAATTTTGTTGATTGTGTATTGTGAAGAGCTGTTGGCCGTTGGGCTGTGGGGGAGAGTACCTACGGTCGGTCGGCGCGAAGTTTTTATTTTACACTTGTTCGAAAGTTGTTCTTTTCATGTTAACGCTTCAGGATAGAAAGTAATACGTGGTATTTAATGTTGGAAATGGTCCTTTCTATCATCAATTTCATGGAACTCAAAAAGGAGTTCCCGGAAATGCCAATTTGCTGTCAGGGAAAAAAGTTTTCCATTGTGATTGTCCCGCAAAATACATAATTTTTGTATACCAAAATAAAAAGAAAACTTTTAATCACTTTTGAAGTATTTTGTAATTGTTTCGGCTTCAGAGAAAAATAACGTAGGTGATATTGATGTTCAACTTAATTGAAATATTTAAATATTTGATATTTTTTTTGATTTTTAATGAAAGATTAACAACTTGAATTTTTTTCATGAACTCCTATGAAATAAATTACTTTTGAGTCGACAGTATTTTGCTGGTAGTGCTCTTATTGATTAGTTATTAATATTATATTTTAAATATGTTATTGAAAAGAATAAAATTATTAAAAAATAAATTAATAACTTTTTCTTAGATATTCTACAATTATTTTTGAGCTATACTATTTTCTTTTTTTTTACTGATTTTGATTACTTGATTGAAAAAAAAACGATGCCTTTTATTTAAGGTTTTAAGTTTTCAAAAAAAAATGTATGCTTAATTTAATTAATTAATACAAATAGTATTAGAACACTATTTTCCAAATGTATGAGCGATCAGCTAAAAGATAATATAGCTACTTGGAACTTTTAAAGAGTAAATTTTGCGAAACATTCTTATAATTAATTTGATTATTACCTAGATATACACCTTCACAAGGAAGCGTTAACATGTTTCGCAGTCTAATAGCAAACATTTTAAAGATATCATTATTTCTTAAATTATAAAACTAAATTGTTGTCCAGTACCGATTTTTGCTCAATTTCACAAAGAAAGGAATGAGGGGTATAATTTTAAAACTCTTCTGCTCCACTTTTCAGAATTTTGAATGAATTGAATAGAACTGTTCAAAAGCTGTAAGAATGATATTTGCGGTTAGTTTAAACGCTTAATTTTATGATGATAATTACCCATTTCTAATGATTTTGAACTAATTAAATGAACCTTAAAGATAAGAAAGATCAGTTAAATTTGGAAAAGAAGAGTTTTGAAACTTACATTCAGAATTGAATTATTTTTTGTATGGGAATGGATGACTTTTGATTCAGAAACATAGGAATACATGAGTTTCAAAATTAAGAAAACTAAAAGAAAATTATTTTAATCATAAAGGGTGTTTTTTTAGACGTGTGGTTTTCAAGAAGCAATGAAACGCATATAATTTAATGTCGTGGCAAAGAATTCAGCTTTATTATAAAGATCAGGGTTTGCCATTTTGTTTAAAAAATAATTTCGGGCATGTGGCCGCCGCGGCTGGCTTGAATAAATTCCAGCCGAAAGGCCTAATTTTTGTCCACTTTTTGCAGCAATTGGGGCCGTATGTCAGCAATAACGCGCCGAATATTCTCTTTCAAGGTATCAATCGTCTAGGGTTTATTTGCGTAAACCAGCGACTTCACATAACCCTACAAAAAACAGTCCAGTGGTGTTAAATCACACGATCTTGGAGGCCGCGCCACAGGCTTACGACGCGAGATAGTGCGCCCACCAAGAAATTCTTTCAATAAATTTATTGTTTCACGATGCATCGCGCGAACCGAACCATTATTTTGGTAATAAATTTGCACGATTTGCAAACTTTGTTCTCCTGAACAACTAAGTCTATTTATTATGAAAAGGCAAACCAAACTGAGCATAAACCAAGTGACAGCTGTCAAAAAGACTAACTCCGAAAAAAGTATTGCCAGATTGAAAACCACACGTCTAAGACACACCCTTTAAAAAAATTTTAAAATCGAAATAGCACAAATTTCTTACTACTTACCTTGGTTTTGTTTTTCAAGTGAAAAGGAGAAATTTGGTTGGGAAATTGATTTGTATGAAAATAAATGAGTTTTAAATTGAACGACTGAGTTGAATAGTGTAGTAAAAAAAAACTTTCAGGTAACAAAAAGGTGAAGTTTTATTTTTATAAATTTCAGTTAATTATGTTGCAGTAGAACCTTTAAAACACTTAACTCATTTAAAAAAAAAACGCTTTTCTTTGCCTAAGAACTATAAGTCTCTTAGCATTTTTATTTTTGCACGAAATCTTAAACGTTTCTAAGAACATACTAGATAGTGATTTTTTGCTGTTTTTTTTATTTAAAAATTTATAAAAGATGGTTTTGAAAGTTATAAATGTTCAGCCATAAGTTTGTATCGACAATCTTGCAGTACAGTTAATGCTTAAAGGACATATATTCAAATATAAAAATTTGAAGCATTCAAAAACAAGATAAAAAGTTATAAAAATAAAAGTCAGAAAAAATGTTTAAAAATGGGTAAATTTGAATTTTGAAGTTCTCTGTCTTTTGTTGCTTTTTTATTTCACTAATCAAGTTTTTTTTTATTTTTTTTTTGTGAAGTTTTTTTCTTTGAAGAAATGGGTGGATGCCACGCCCTTTAAATACAAAATATCAATTTTTCAATGCATTGCATCCCTAACACTCTGCCAATTTTTGTTCATTCTACGACAAAGTCGCCATACGGTTGATAGATTTAAAAAAATAGGTGTGTACCACGCCCCTTAAATTAAAAATCTAGACTTTTCAATTGTTAGCTTTGTATGTCTTACAACTTCTACCGCTCTACCAAATTTTACCATTTTACAAAATTGATAGATGAAACTAATTCTCAGAAAGTGGTTGGATACCACGCCTCCTGAATGCATAATCTCAAAATTCCTTGAACATGCATTAAGAGCCCTATTATAACCACCAAATTCAAAGATCTTCTTTATATGATGTGGAAGTGCTCTATATGGGTGGGAAAAGAAAACATCACTCTTAAACCATATGACGCTTTCCTTTTATCAACGCATATTTTATTGATACAACTCCAATAAGGTCTTAAAACTATTAATAAAAAAATTGATAAAATTAAAATAAATTCCATTTCTATAAATACGGTAGCCACGTGCTATGATGAGCTGTGGTATTTTTTTTGTTGGTCATTCGTAACCTCTCTCTGAATACATTCATCATACCTACATGTTACATTGTTCTATTTCAAGATTATAACAGTAACACTCGTAGTATCTTCTTTTTAATAAAACACTTATAAAAAACACCTAATTAATTCAAACCAATAAAAGAAAATGATTTTTGTGAATAACATAATGTAATTAAAATAGCACTCTCATTCCACAACGCACACAGATCGAATGATACATATCAGAGTTGTAGTATCAGCATGCAATCAATATTCATAAAATTAAATCAACATGTTTCTCATTAGCACATTCCATACATAGTGTAAATGTATAATATATCTTAATATTATAGAAGCCAAAATTTACAAACAAGTCCAAATTAAATTGAGAGCAAAATTTAAATAAATTACTTTAAGCACGTAATCCGCGATAACAAATAGCATAGGATGACTGCGTTAACGCGAAGTCTTTGTCGCCGTCTGATGGTTAAAAACAAAATAAAAAAATACAAAAAAAAAAAAACAAAACAAAAACTTAGGAAAAAAAATATACAACATGAAAACGGGTTAATGTTGCTTTTGTTTCTTTTTTTTTTGTTTTAATTAATTTTTGGGGTCATTCCACTGGGAAAAATTATTATTATTTTAGCATTTTTTTTTCATAACGTTTTTCTATTTTATGTGTTTAAATCACTTGACGACAGAATTCGCTGTAGTGTTTGTGTGTAATTTTTAATTAGAAAAAAGGATACGTCAGGCGACCTGATCATAAAACAAAATGTTGGCACTATACCCTTTTGCTGTCATTTGTCCCTATTTGCAAATTAAAAATAAAAACAGAATATTCTAAAACACACCACGTCACTTGATTTAGGGTGGTTATATTTGAAATTTCCATATTTTTCGCGATAACCACAGGGAATCTTTATTCTACAAAATAATGAAATCACGCTTGCTAAATACTCTAATAGCAGCTAGCCATGAACTATGAGTCCAAAATCAACGATCCATACATCTTGGGGCTTCAAAACTAAAATCTGATTTTTTCGCAAAACATGTCGTAATGAAGCAATTGAGAAAATGACAAAAAACTATCTTTCGTCAATCAAAAAACAAATTCTAAAAAATCCATTTTTTTCTGAGAATGAGAACAAAAAAACACTTTCATTAAAGTCTAAGAGCCGACAGCAAATTTGAGGAGTGGATCTATGAACAAAATGTGATATAAGGGTTTTTAGGTACATTTATCGTGATATCGAAAACCTTAGTCTGGCAGGTTTTTCTCTCAGCCTTTGGGAAGGGTTTAAAAAGGTTAGGTCTCCTTTTCTATTTTGAGGGTTATAAGGACTCAAAGTTATTTAAAAATGTTGTATATGATGCTATGTCATTTTGCTTAAGGATACGAACACTTCAATCTTGACACTTCAATCTGAATTCAAAGATATAGGTACCCATTTTATGGGAACCTTATTCTCCCTTTTTTGGAGATTTAAAACTATAACATAAAGTCTCAAAAAAATTACCGATAAAGTTTACTTAAAAAACTAAAATCATGGTTCCTACTCTGCCGTCATAGAGGAAAAAGGGGGTATCTCCATTTTAGTAGTTTTGAAATACATGCATTTTTATGATCTTAAATAATTAAACAAAATTTTAAGAACGATTTGTTATTTTGAAAAGAAGAATGTTGTTTTATTATGCATGAGTCATAGTTATTTTGTAGATGACATAGTAAATCGAACTCGCAACTTTTATCCTTAGGAATTGCACGTAAGCAACCATATTGAAACCATCAAAGAAATATGCGTTCGTGATTTTTTGCCATTAGCAGTTGTAAATATGAGTCTTAAGCCTTTATTGCACATAAATAATAAACGGTTTTAATAATGGTACTAAATTTTTGAGTTTTGGTGCTTACGCCCTATTTTCTTATGATCATCAAGATAAAAGTGTTTGGACTTGAGAAAAATTATGTTTTTTAATAGTAAATTGAAATGTTAATGACCCTAACACGTATATAGAAAGTAAATCAAGTTGGTTTTAATCTCCCACAGCTCCCAAAGGCTGCAAACAAATTTTTGAACGAAAATTATTTAATGGAGTTGGTTATGTTGATCGAAATTAAATCTTAATAAAAAAATAAGGACAGACACACTGCTTCATGATTTCTAAAAATTTGTGCACTCTACAAAAATTGTATAGGAATTATTCGAGAGACAGACACAATCCCGAAATTATAAATAAAATATCGGTATCGGCAAAATGGTGTGGATCTGCTCTTATTGAATTGAAATCAACTAGTTTAAATTAATTAATAACAAATTAAAGAAGTATTTTAATTTGAAGTAAATTCATTCCATCAAATTTCAAAATAAAAAGTAAATTAGAAACAAAGCGTGAAAGCATGAATTGGAAAAAAAGTATAATCACACCAACTATACGTACAGTTTGTGCAAATTTTTCATTTTGTATAATTTTCCGGGATTTTAGATTTTCGGGGATCTGTGTTTTCGTTTTTTGTTTTTTTTGGGATTCTGGGTTTTCAGGATTCTGGGTTTTCGGGATTCTGGTTTTTCGGGATCCGGGTTATTCGAGATTATGGGTTTTGTGGGATTTCAGTTTTCAGTTTTGTCATTTGAATTTTTACTGTAATCTCTTTGTTTCTTGGAAATTTTTAAACCCTAACCACAAAGTTATAATTAAAAATATTGACAAAAAAAAAGATTAGAATTCCTAATCATTAAAGTGGAAGTTTTTTTTGCCCGGGGCCGGCCAGATTTTTTAAAAATGCAAATTCTATATGCTGTTAAAATTAAACAGCTTAAGACTAAAGCTAGAACTATGATGCTCGGAGGGGCTTCAGTGGTCGGAAGAAAACAAGCGAATGCAAAAAAAGCTTACGTCGCGACTATAATTCCGAATTGGAGCACTTTCCTTACAGTAAAACTGACATATGGTGAAATATGAATGACAAAAAGAGATTGATAATAAGAACAGAATGGGTGCGTTCCCCTTTTGACGATGCGGAAAGCTACTTTTTGTTGTTTTTTGACATTAGCTTTAGTGTTCTTCCGACAATTATAGTTCTACCTTAAGTCTTATACTTCACTGATTTATTTCAGTGGAATTTGTTATATAAAAAAACTTCCAATAGATTAATGTCTCGCTGACACAGTTCACTTTAAAGGATAAAATTAACTCTAATTGCAATATAGAAGTAGATAGTCACTACGTTTAATAATTCGATGAACTTAAATCTAAAAACACAAATTTGTGAATTTTGATGGTATTTTTATTGACGCAATAACTCAACAGGAACTAGAGCTATAGCTGGAATAGATGTAAATCTCCAAAAGAAATACAAAATTTGTCCTACATTGTATTTTGTACGTGTCCCAGATGCGCGATCACTTCAAATTTATTAAAATATGACTCATGGGATTTTCCATTGTTGGTTAAATAAATCCATTTATTTTTTATTTAGATCTGCCAAAAACATTACTTTTGCAATTTTCGCATTCCATTGATCGAAACATTCATGATTTTTTTTTATTTTATCAATTTGCAGTTCTATATTCTTAGGCAGACTTAAGATTTGTTATATTTTAAATATGTTATTCAATCAAGTATTTCATAGCTATTCAATTTTCGTAGAGCCGTTTGCTGAAACGAAGATTGAATAGTTATTAAGGTTCAACTTAAAAGCCTATGGTCTTATTTTTTTCCTCATCGTAAACTTTAAGTTATGTTCAACTTAACTATTTAAGTTTCCGTAGTCTTCCATATGGTCTGATGTTGACAAGAAAAAGAAACTAAAACTTAAACTTAATAGTAAAAGACTGAATTTAACCTTTTCTTCAAACAAAAAACTTGTTTTCACATCAATAAAAGCCAATATTTTGTAGCTATGGCGTGGATAAAAACTGTCGTTTTGAAGTAAGTCAATTGTGTCGTAGAGTGTTTAATACATTGGCTCTGTTTGATACAGCATTCTTCTATTATCGTTACAACATTTCAAAGAAAAACCAATATAAATCCAGTGATTTGTAGTGTACAACAACCTACAGGTTACTTTTTAATTTAAAAAAATCGTTTAAATTAAAACTTAAACCAGAAAACCAGATTTTTGTATGGGGTAAGGATATCACAAAAAAAAGAAAGAAAAAAAGGTTTGATTAGTAGCCTCCTGGAGGCATCATTAGTGTGATTTTATGTCATCCTTTCAGAAAGTGTTTGGGTGTATCTTTTTTATTGTATTTCTTCAATGACACCAAACAAGCAACAACAAATAAGTATCTACAATCAAAAGGAGACAAGAGTGTTCAACACAACACGAAGGCCCAGGCTCAGATATGTACATACTTCGAACGACAATCATCATCATTTGTCAAGTGATCATTTGTAAAGTGAACTTTAGACACGCACAGACAGACGACAGTCAGAGACTTTTGTGTTAACCTTGACAGGAAGATGTCATTTATCATTGATGTGCGCGCGACGAAGAAATGCAATTTAAAAAACAAAATTATTCATTTAAATTTTTCCTTTTCTATAACAATCGCGGTATTCGGAAAAAAATAAACAAGGCGTGACATTTTCTGAACTTAATGAATTAAACAAGGTCATACATCTATTTGATTGTTGTGTGCGACTTAAGTGATTAATTATGGTGTCAGGGCTTGACTTCATTGTCTGATGTCACTATAGTTATGGCGAGCCTTACAATACAGCAGGCATTGATGACATAACGTTCATCCTAAGTTTAAATTTGTTCGTCAAATTACTTTTTTGGAAAAAAACATACGAGTATTTAGACCATTAAGTTGACATTGTAATTGAGTGTTTTAAATACCTAAAGTTAATTAGGTTTATAATGTAGGATTATTACGTCGGACGCAAGAAAAATACTTTCTACGCTAGACTTAATAGATGTCAAGCTCACATGAATGATCAACAGTAAGTTTTCCGGCTTTGATTGTTTAGCAGTACAAAATGTCAGGGACTTAATATAGTTGCATAGCTTAGAGATGCCAAGTCGAAATATTCTCGATAAAATTTTAAACCTCGAAAAGCCATCAAAGACTATCATGCATAATCTTACCTGTTTTTATTTGAAGAACTATGGTCCGATAGTGCTATCAGAAAATAATCTGAACATGCATTATCAGCCTCTAATGCAGACTTTAAGGCGAATATCTCTTTGTGGAAATTATTATTATAAGCCATTATTTGAATTGCAAATTTGATATTTTTATTTTACGGATGCGCCCTCTTGTACGTGTACATATTGTAAGCATTGAATAACTTTTGCATTAATCAACCGATTAACTTGAGAAGTCATGTTTTTGACAAGTCAATTCAGTACAATTTTAGCCATGGATCGCTTCAAAGCTCCCAAAAAGTGACGATGCACATTGAAAAAAGTAGTTCAATTGTGTTAAATCAACGTGCATATATCGTCGAAAGCATCGTGGCCAACTAGCACCGTCTAACAACACTATTCGTCGTTTGGTCTCAAATTTTGATGACCACAGGCCAATCAAAGTAGGATATCTTTGACTTGCTGTTCATCAACGCCCAATGAACTGGTTGAAGCGGCAAGCGTAAAAGAGAATGTTGCCAAAAACCCACTTGGGTTGTATTTGTATAGTCATCAAATTGAGTATTCTGGCGTCAATGATTTATTTATTTATTTCCGAATAAAATGCAATTCACACATATTGCCGACGGACCGTCACGTTACATACGCTCCAACAGCCTCCCGAATGGTTGACCTGATTTTTGAAAGCGAATTTTGATTACCGACGAGTCCCATTTCACACACTTACAGCGTTAACAAGTGAAACTAGCGCTGAAGAATGCATGATCCATGGAAATACTATTGTATCACCAAAAAATGTCTCGTCGATGAAACAGTCGATGGAAATCAATATCGGTGAATGTCAGCTCATAATGTCTTATCATTTACCCACAAGTATGAGAACCGGATTTGGATGGTTACTGATTGCAACAATACAGCCTGCCAAATGGTAAATCAAACTATGCCGTTTTTGCAACGAAAATTCTTGGGACATGTACTGGTAAAAAACGGTGACATTGGTTAGCCATTCCCCTATCTCCAGACTGTCCGAACTTCTATATGTTAGGTTATTTTAAAAGCTAAGTGTTCGCAGCAAACCTCAGACTATCGACGAAGTCAAGACAAATATTCATGCTGAAATCATTTCTTTACCACCCAAGATGCTCGAAAAAGTGATGAGAAACTCTGTAAAAATGGTACCTTATGCTTTGGACACTTGTATTAAAAAAAGATTTTTTACTTTTAGGGCTAGTTTTTCAGTTCAGGGTTAACTGAGTTAAATAAGAGTTAACTAATTCTGAAAACAAATTAACCCCGAGTTAACTCGGAAACAGTTTTTTAGCTGGGGATTAACTTTATCTTTCAGTTGTCAAAAATCTAGGGCCATCGATGTTGACACTGTGGATACCGACCTTCTAAGCCTTTCACGCATCGGAATAGAGTTGACGCCACAACGGAATTGCACTGACAACAACTTTCACTATAGAAATTGATATGGCATTACAACTGAAGAGACACTCAATTTGGTCTCTAAGTTAACTCACCAAAGTAGGTTAGTTAAATCGGAGTTAACTTAGGATATCAATTGACTAAAAAATACGTTTCTGGAGTTACTTCACGTCTAACCCCGAGACTAAGATGATCTCACACCACACTGCAAAACTGTCCCGTAGTGGTTGATTTGGCTTAGAGATTTTGTTTTTAAAGCATTTTTATTCGCATTTATGTTTTTCGTGTTAAAATTAACTTAAAATCTTTTGAAACACCGAAACTTCTCCAATTGGGCTCTTAAAAAACTTAAATAAAAATCTGAATTTCATCGAAAAATCAGACTCAGCTCATTGGAACCTTCAGAAGAGTACTGTACCAGCAAAAGAATGCAGCGATATGTGGATTTCATGTCAGGGCTGTGAGTGGACCTTATTTTTTGCCGATGAGAATGATCGCCATGTTGCGGTGTGGTGAAATGATGGACAATAATTTTTGGGCAGAACTAGATGAACTTGATATCAGCGGTATAAGGTTCCAACAACATAGTGCCACATGCAGCTGGTCAAACAATTCATCCATTAATGGGAAAGTTGGGTAATTGTAAAATCTCAAAAAATGATCTGCTCGAATGGGCAGTTCGCTTATACGATTTAACGGTTGTATTATTTTTTCTTCATGATACTACTTTAAGTCGTTGGATTGTGCTAATAAACCATTATTAACGTTAAACAGGAGCTAAGGAACGTGAATTTTGTTAACGTTCCAGCCGATATGTGTGAAAGAGTGCTTAAAACTGACTCCAATGAATCGATAGCTGCAAACGTACTGGTGGTAGTCATATGATTGGAGTTCCTAACCTAAATTTAACATACATATGTACTTTGTACAGCATCTGGAAAAAAATCAATTCTTTTGTGTTTTAATAAAATACAAAATTGTGGTGTGATACTTTTCTATAGACTGCTTCTACCCATGTCTATAGTCTATAGTCTCTATAGTCTATACATACCCATGAATATTTTGCAAATAGTTCTTTTTTATTCTGCTTTAAACAAAAATTAATTAAAATTAAACAAAATTGCTAACTTATTAATTGTATGAGTCAATATTGCACCGTTTCAATATTTACGCAACGAGATATTATAACCTAAATGGTTTTTCGAGTTCAATGAACAAAACTTTTAATCTAAATTCGCATTGTGTAGGTTTAACCATATTCTTGATACATATCAGAAATGTAATCAAATAAACGCCGCGCTGTTGACCAATTAAGGCTTGGAAAAATAAACAACAATTTAATTTTAAATAACTAAGCACTTATTATTTAGAATTAAATACATAAAGCTGACCTTTCGCAAAATCAACAAATAAATCCTGTTTTTTTTCTCTGGGTTAGTTACAACATACGACGAAATGAATTTGTATTTTCCAGTACTAAATTAATTGACGGCAACCCAAATACGAAAAAAAAATCAGTACTCCTCTAATTAGAACACGTCAATTAATATTTATTATTATACCCTAGTGCGGCTGTTTGCACATGCAAACTAAAAATCAATTCAATTATACTTATATAGCAAAATCACTCCTATTTCGCCTGCCAGAAAGGATTATTTCATCCTTCGTTATTCACAATGAACACACATACATCTATACATATATCTAAAAGCTGTTGTTGTTCAAGAACTACAAAACGGTATATAAAATCCGAGAAAACAAAGAAAGAATGATTGGGTAAATTTACCACTTTTCCGGCGGCATCAGATAAATTACCCATAAACCGGATAACAAACTACCATGTTAGTCCTTCAACAGGTCCTTACAGATATCTATTGATTAGGCAACCACCATCACGGCTGTTCTGTATGATGGTCAGAAGCTTATTCACAATATGTTAAATGACCATGAGAAAACGGGCGGGCGGAGGACGAGAAAAACTTTAGTACGAGGTTAAGTAGAACCGCTAGCTGCTACCATCATAGTTGTTATCCCTTATTTTTTGTATCCAGTGGAAACATTAAAAATCGATATGGTGACTAAGGAGTTTCTAACCACTTGATATTTTTGTTTTGGTTTTGGTTTCATTCGACCAGGCTTGAAGCTTTTCAGTTTATAAATTTCTACGTTAAAAATGCATGCAATGAAGAGGTTTTTTGTTTTCTTAAATATAAATCAACTCAGCTTTGTAGTCTTCAATGAATTAATAAACTTGTTTAGTAAATTGAAAACTCCTTCAAAATTCTTGTTTATTTACTCAAAAAAGTTTCAACGAGGGAGCACTTTGGCAGAGAACATAATTCTCCCTCCATTGGAAAAATAAATTGGAGAAACTTCTGTTCACTGATTTCTGTGTGTACTGTTTTGCTGGATTTAAACATTAATGGCTTCACCATGTATATATGTATACTCGTATACTATCAAATCTAACATTATTTTCGTTAGAAAAAAACTTAAGCCTCTAAATTTCATTCTGACATAACTGTCAAATTATAAAGGAGAATGGGCGAGTTCCGATCCATTTTTGTAACACTGTAATGTCCAATTTCGTTTGAAAGGTCTAAATTCGTGTTAGTTTTTTACCACTTGACCACTTTGACCACTGCATGGACAAGGACTCATTTTTGTGACTCAATGTTTCGGTGCTAAGTAGAGCAGATTATTCCCTCTTAAATAGACAACAGCTTGTAATTCAATTGGTTGAGGCCTAGACATGCTAGCTGCCCAATCATCCAATGAAATAAAACTCGGAACATTGTTTTTAAGCCACTCTTGTGAAGTGTTTGCCTTGTTAGTTGGAGAAGTATCTTATTGAAATGCCCACTGTTTGTTGGCAAATATTTTTTATTTAAGAGGCTTGACAACGTCTCCAAAACAGTTGTTGAATAAACTTTTGCCGACTTTTGACTTCTTTCTCACAAAGTAAAGGTCTGTAACACTAATAACTCACTTCAAACCATACCATATTACATTTGTAGGATAGTGGCTTCTGAAGAGAATTTCCTTATGCTTTCGATTTTGTTCAGATGTCAAGTGTGTCCTTTGTGTTCGTTGAGTCCCAAATCTTCTTAAATGATGCAAACCATGGATTTTTGGAAAACACTCATTTCCTGTGACAAGATTTTCACAGATATTCTTCTGATTTGAACCCACAAGTCTTTAAGGGCACTTGAAGTCTTTACAGTGCGTGAGTCGCCGGATCTTTGGCAGTAACGCACTCCACTAGTATCCCTGAAGAACTTCACCATACGATACACAAAACAACTTGTGTTTCCAAGTAGAGGTCAAGAGGTTTGAAAGATATCACCTTTTTTCATGTGAAATTTGTGGGAGCAAATTTGAACAATATGGTTTTGGATATGACCTTATGTCATGATTCTAAGCGACTGAAACTAAATATTTCTCCCGGTAGTGATAGTGAAGCATAAAAAGTACAGATTAAATAATCGTTCTCTTTCGCACAGAGAACATAATATCCACTTTGAAAAAATATAATTCAATGATTTGTAAAATATGTGAGTTATGACCTGCTCTTTAGGAGATCACAATTTCGATGATTTTGTGACTCTCACAAGTTGTGATATACAACATAAAGTCATAAAATAAGATTCACCACTACTTGTGACTTGTGAGGTATCAGTGATGATGGGGAGAATAGGGCTATAGGTATATCTGTGTTATAACCCAATAACTGTTACCCTACACAAGTTGCGTTCCAAGGGAAACAGGGCAACAGTTATTGGGCTATAGTTACTTTTTCTGAAAGAGATATAGACTGTACGTCCTTACGTAACACTTTTTCTTAAGAAAAGTCTCAATGAGAACTATTTGTTGTTGTATGGTAAAGACATAAGTTTGTTTCCCTCGCAGGAAAATTTTTATAGCGGTTCATCTCTTAAGCCTAGTACGCTGCTGATGCGAAACGAAAAATCCCACACCAAAATCAAAATGACACAACGAAATCATAAACGAAAAATTTAGTTCTACTTTTCTTTCTGCAGTACGCTGTTCGATGAGTGGAATTGATTATTGTACTTGTACTAGATCATTGTTTTACTGTGTGCGATAAAATGACATTTGTATTTTTCATGTTTATTGTTGTATTGTTTCTTTCATTACAGCACGGCTGCCTGAAAATTTTTTTGCATTTAAATTGTTTTGGTTTGTTGAATTTGTGCAACTGTCAACGAATATTTTTCCGCTTTAGTTTCGTAAGCTCTTCGTTATCTTGTTGGAGACCAACCACCAACTAAAAATTTCGTTTCTCATCAGCAGCGTACTAGGCTTAAAATATAAAATACAAACAAGTTTACAAATATCAGCTAACTTTTTGACACGACAAGAAGTCGATATTGTTTCTGCGCATAGCTACTTGTGGGTCCTTAGCTAAAAACCGTCATCCATTTATTGCTAAAAGCTAGGTTTTTTGGCAAATCTCCTTTAGAAAATTAAAAACCAATCGTTTTCGCCATTTTTGAGGTTATTGCAAAAAAATAAGAGGTAATTTTTTGCCAATGATTTTGACAAAAATGACAGATAGTCATGATTCTTATCTTTTTTTCAAATTTTGGTTAATAAGTCTTCAATATCCTTTTTATACTCTGCGTTCTGCGAGATATCCTTAGTTAGATGTTAGTCCTCACCGTTTTTTCTTTATTTTTGAGGTTATGTAACCAGCCTTAATAATTTTTCTTCAACTCAGTTTGTAGCTATTCCTGAAAATACTATTCCTCTTCCTGCAAAATTCTTGTTTAGAAAATAAGTACATTTTGAGAAATCTCTTGTTCAACATATTTAATCACATTTTACTCTCCCTATTAAATTACTTAGGGACTAACAATTAAAAAAAAGTAAAAATCAAATTTCTCGGAGACTTGAAAGATTTAAACTAAATTTGGAAAAAGAAGATAAGAATTTTTTTTTTGTTAAAATTTACACCGCGTTGGATACGTAACCTCAACGAATCATTTATCAAATTGTATCACTATAATATCTCAAACACATGGGGGGTCAATTTTCGATCTGTAAAACTGTAAAATGAAAACAAAGTTATCATTTCAGCTTTCAAAGAGTTTTATCATTTTATCACTTCACAAGCACGTGCGGTTCCCGAACTCGTTATAAAAAACAGCTGTCAAAGTAAGTACTAAAAAGTACTAAATTAAAAAATGTCGTCACTCGCTCATAGAAAAAGATGATTGAAAGACCAATATGGTGACGTGGTTGAATCTAATGAGCATAAATTGTTTCTGTTTATTATTTATCTTTTCACAGGTTTCCACAGATTGAATTGATTGTGATTCTGAAAAAGAATTAACATTATAGAAACATTTGTTTTCATATTTCCACACTTCGAGAATCGCTTTTGGCGTGAAGGCGTTATCATATTTAACACTTCATAGTTTCACATATGGAAAATCGATCTCCAGAGCTGGTCACTGGTTACTGCCAAAAACTACCTTTAGAAAGAATCTTACGGACCCGTGTCAAAAACCACGTAAACAAGTGTAATTAGCCAAATTGTAACTCGCGGTAACTCGATTGATCGAATGCCGGATAGTCGGGAGTTTACTGTATACTGATACAAAAAAAAAACAAATATAAATAGCAATAGTTTATGATTTAATTGTTTATTATTAACTATCTTATGTTGAAGAAATAATTATTGTGATTTCACTTGTTGGATTTGGGGCAGCTTTGCATAATGAAGTCAAAATATTTTGATTTGAGTCCGATTAAGGTCAATTGCTATTAAAACATGGCATCTTGATTAGATGTTCCATTCTATTTGAACAAACATCAAATAATACCTTTCAAGAACCAGGTATACCTACCTACATATCTTCATATTTAACAATTTACAAAAAGGACAAGTAAAATAGAGAAGGACTATTTGTGTAGGTATGTGTGTATGTAGGTACTAAGGGATTTTGTAAATTTATTTGTTTTCTGTTGATACATGCTGCTGCTGCATTCTGGTTTCTGGAATTTTGTTCTTCGACTTTCCTTCCGTTTCTGCTGTTCTAGTGAATCTCTCTTTGGTATTTTGAATAATTAATTTGCGCTCCTTGACGCAAGCAGAGCTAAGATGTAAAAATACTTAAATTAAAGGTACATAAAGGTTTATACTTGCAGTACCTACCTGTGTGTAGTTTTAAAAGAATATGTATACACTCGTGGAGAGGCAGGTATGTATGTTCAGATATGGAAGAAGGGTGCTTTTATTACAGTGAATTTACATCCTTTCCAAATGGACAGAGAATGAGAAACAACGCATTCTTTGGAATTCAAAAACGCAAATTTCACAAATAGATGCCTACCAATGTGCATATACGCAAAGCAGAAGCCTTTTGATTTGTTTCCAAGACGAAGACATTTTTTTTTAAATTTAATTTTATCACAGAAAGGGAAATAAAGTTATTTATTGCCGGTGTAACAGGCAATACATCTCTAGGGAATGTTTTTCAGTCCTTAGTTATGATGGCAAAGTTCATGGTTTGTATGGTAATTACTACCATTAAATGGCTGTGTAATATGTGTAAATTAAGGCACACTTTTGAACAAAGAGTCATAAAATACTTCCATTAATTAGGAAGCTTATGATACCTACGTTGTCGTTAATTAAGAATTATGATAATGTTTATAGGAACATTTATGTTTTTTTCAAAAGCCTTTAAAAACACTTCTGACTGCCTTTTTTTTTTATTATTTTTTTAAATTAAAATAACAACAACGGACTACTTTGTGAAAAACATAAGGTATTCGAATTAATTTAGCTCTAAAGTGTAAACTAAAAATATGCTCAGATTTTTTAAATAAACATTCAGGTGAATCAGGAATTTTATCGTAATCGATCACAGAATTCATTCTTGTGGAATATATGAAACAGTTTGGCATTACGTACTGGCAGTGGCAAACTTTTGGCTTGGAAGAGAATATTCCGCGCCTCACTAAAAGTTTCCTTCAATAAATTGATTGTTTCGCGATGCGTCGCGATTTACTTCAGTAATAAATTTGCAAGATTTGCAAACGTTGTTCAGGAATAAGTCTATTCATTCTGAAATGGCAAACCAAACTTAGCATAAATCAAGTGACAGCTGTCAAAAAGACCAACTCTGAAAAAAAGAACATAAAATTGACTCAGTTCAAGTCTTCGACAGTACTTTTTTTGAAATTTTGAAATTTTCGACCATGCTTTGATCCAAATTGTGAAGCCTTTGTTTAAAATAAAAATAAAAAGGCCTTACCTCTGAGCTCAGCATCCCCAAATCATCGAATGTACCAAATTTCATTAATTTATATCAAGGATTGGAGTGGGAAATGTTTTTGACATATAAAAATTCAACAAATGGCGCTTCTTAAGCTTTACTTTTTCCATACTATTTTGTAAAGGAATTTAACATTTTTACCAAAAGCTGAGTCCCGCCCCACGCAGTGTGATGCCCCGGGCCATGGCCCTTATCACCTTAGGGCAAATACGCCACCTCGTGCGGATTCGATGATTTGTTAAATCTTCCTTTAAACATTTTTTTCAGTTCGCTTTGCGAAACAATATAACTGTTTTATATTTTTCGACACACACACAAGACAGCAAAGTGTACTCTCTTCTTCTGACGGATTAAACTGGGAAACACCAGAACCTTAAGAGTGACTGATAGTATGTTCTTGTTTGTATTGATTTATTTATTCAAAAGTCTTGCATGCACTAACATCAGTATAAAAATAAGAAGATTTTTATTTACGTAACTTTAGTTTTCCATTTTAAATTTATCAAAACGCTTAAATTCATATTCGCAAGTAGTTAAATAAAGGGTGTTTTTCTAGACTTGTGGTTTTCAAGAAGAAATAAAACGCATATAATTTAATGTTATGACCAAGAATGTAGTTTTATTATATTGATAATAGTTTGCCATTACGTTTTAAAAATTATTTGCAGCAATTGTCAGCAATAACGTGCCGAATATTCCCTTCCAAGGTGTCAATCGTCTCGGGCTTATCTGCATAGACAAGTGACTTCACATAACCCCACAAAAAATTGTCCAGCGGTGTTAAATCGCATGATCTTGGAGGCCACGCAACAGGCACACGACGCGAGATAATGCGCTTACTTATAAAAAAATTGATTGTTTCGTTGGCTGTCGTGAACCGAAGCATCTATTTAGGTAATAAATTTGCACGATTTGAAAACGTTGTTCTGGAGAAAGTCAATTTATTTTGAAATGGCGAACCAAACTGAGCATAAACCAAGTGACAGCTGTCAAAAAGACAAACTCCCAAAAAAGTATTGCCAGATTGAAAACCAAGTGTCAAAAAAAAACACCTTTTACAGGGTTGTTTTTGATTTTCTCAAAAACAACAAACCCTTTAAGATCTTACTGTTGTGTAGGCAGAAAAGAACCACGACTTTAATATTAAAAAGAGATCTTTATTAGTTGGCTGCTAACTGAAAAGTCAGTCGCCATATGCAGTTTGTCACCTGTTAAGCAAGTGACAGCTTAGAGTTAGCTATGTTTGCTTACAATATCATTAATAGTTCGTGGGTATCCAACACTTACCAACAAAGATGAAATTTTGTATGCATACAGTTAAAGTTTCTTCAAGTAGTTAAAAATGTTAAAAGTATTTTCAGTTTAAAGATTTTTAAGATTTTGTTCAGTATGACTTTGAATTTTGAACTTTTGAACTTTTTTATGTACCTATAATATTCTCGGACTTCGTTTGAAAACTTAAAGCCTTAAAAAGTGATCTTTAGTTATCAATATTTAAAATTAAAATTACCTTAAAGTTTCTTCGTTTAAAGAAAGTATTATTTTCTATTTTTTTGAAAATTAAGTCTCGAAAAAATAAAATAAAATGTTTTTCTGTTATTTTGACGTATTTGAACTAAAAATATACATTTGTCTTGACTTAATTGCAAGTGGTCAAAATTTGCCCTTAACTTTTTATTCTCCTTTTTGTTTTGTTTTAACTGATGAACACTTGGCTGAGTGACAACTGTACTATGCTGCTTAAATGTAGATCCACTAGGAAAGTTTTCCCCAATCGTCTTTAGAAAATATTAACAATGAACCCGTGTTTCTTCAATTTGTATCCGTTCGTGTATCATAAAAGTTATTGTTAGTATTCTATCGATCATTGTACTTGTTGAAAATAGCAACTATTGAAAAGAATCCTTGATATATTTCACTTTGAAGGTTTATTTCCTTCTTTCTAATTCTTCGATCTTCAATTCCATCAAGCATCAAATATTAAGAATTCTCACTTGTAATTCCTTCTGCGAAAATATATGTGCTGAACTATCCCAAACAAATCCTTGAAATAAAATCATATCAAATAGAGAACGTAATTCCCCTAAAAAAGTAGATATCAATGTCCTTGATATTATCTACTAGGACGATATGGCAAGAGAATAATATTTTACACAATGTCATCATTTCTCTACACATAGAGTCGCATATGCGAATACAATGGCCAAATCTAGGGCATGTAGCTACCTACTACTTACTCCAATATATATACATATACATACATACCTACTATACCCAAAAGATATAAAATGCACCATGTTCAAACAAAATACTCATCCTCGTAGTAGGGTAGGTACTTTATTCAAAATCTAGCACAATCCTGCATTCGTTTTGTTTGTTTGTAGGATGATTTTTTAAGGATTTCGTGTGTGTTTTTTGTTTTTCATTTAGGAAAAACACTTAACAACGTGCAAGTGACTTCCTGTTCTACACTATTTTAACTGCCTCACAAAATTTGCACTTTTGAATTGCTCATCGTTGATGCTGATTGCTGAACGGGAAACTTCAAGTGCGGTGAAAGCAGTGTAAAGTTAGGAAAAAAAAATTCTCTGTGAAAATCTGAAAAGTACTAACCGCAGCAGTGCGAACAAGAGTACCTAATAAAAGAATACGTGCGTGTACATTTTATTTGATTCTCTTCATATAGATAAGTATAAGAATGGGAGGATAAAAAGGTATGAAGTTTATTCAGAAATTCAGATGCGGATCAATTAGTTATTGAGTAGGGGTTATATTGATCGGTAAGAATTGGTACCGAGTAGTGTAAGACCTTTACCGCACTAAAACCACTGGTGAATCAGGACCAATCTATGAAAGATTGACAAATGATTTATTCTTCCTAATTTATAAATCACATTGGGGGAAGTTTAAAGTTGTAACACTTTCCCATAGTTTTTGACCATCAGCTCATGAGGCTTGGTTCTTCTTAATCTCCGAACATTGTCTCATACATCTAGGACGGTCTCCATTTCGGAGTTGGTATGACTTTGCAGTCGCTGATTGTGTGATACAGCGTGTTTTTTAACCATTACTTCTGGAACTATTTCAATTTCATGGCCACGATTTAGATTGCTATTTCTTATATACCAAGGGGCATTTATTATTCCACGAGGGACCTTGCTTTGGAATTTTTGGATGGGTTCAGCATTTGTTTTCTTTGTACAGCCCCATAGTTTGATGTCATATATCCAAACGGGTTTCAATACTTACTTATATAACATTCATTTGTTCTAGATAGATACGTTCTTTCCTAATAACCAGTACATTTTTCTGTATTATGCATTTTACCTTTGTACCCAAAGTCATTTCAAAGTATTTGGCAGCTTTGGAGAAACGTACTGCTGTACTGTTTATAAGATTTGGAATATTGTAAATTTGTTTGTTTGTAAAGTTTATATGCGCCGATTTCGTTTCGTTTAGTTTGATACGCCATTTTTGCGTCTAATCACTGACTTTATCGACTGCATTATGTAGTTTTTATATAGCCTTCGAACAGGTTTATCCGGCACAAATATTGCATCAGCAAAGGTGGCCATTACAACGTTGATGTCCACTGCAATATTCCTTGTATATAACAGATACAGGGTTGGTACTAGGACACTTCGTTGTGGTGCACCGGCTTCAATGTTCTTTAGTTCCGAGTAATTTTGGTCGTACCGTGCTCTAAAGAATCGGTTCATAACGTAGGATCCCTATACAGTTTGTACCCAAGCCCCAGGCGCCAAGCCTTGTCAAAGGCTTGAACAACATCTAAGAATATAGCTGAGCATACTTGTTTTTCTTCAAGTGCCTTTTCCACAACATCCGTTATCTGATGCACTTAATCTATCGTGGGATGTTTATTTCTAAATCCAAACTGAATTCTTTTCAAAAGCAGTTTTTCGAAAACTTGCCATGATTGGTATAAGCGATATTCTGTTGGTGGCTTACCTTGTTTAGATATAACAATGAATTTTGCAATTTTTCAATGAGGTGGCAAATATCTTAGTTTGAGGCATGCATTTATTATAAATTGAAGTTTTTTTTCAAAAGAAATAAAAAAACAAAGTCGCTGTTATCGGCTTTTGTGTGAAACAAGTTTTATGGGCAAGTTTAAGAAGCCTCGCACAAGAATAAAACTTTAAATTTGGAGATTTTAATGTTGATGATTATAAGTCTCTTTACTGAAAAGCGCACACTATTCCATAAAAACTGAAAGGTAAAAGTGTCATGCATTAGTGCCCCTCTCACAAAATTTGTCACACCAAAGTTACGGCATACCTTCTGCTAAGAGCTGAAAGATGTTACTAATAAAAAATGAATAAAAGAGCTTGAAGAGGCGTTAATTAGCTTTTGGTTAATGTAGAAATAAGTTGTACCTATATTAAATTGATTTTTTACTGACCGAAATTCAAAATATTTTTTTATATTCTTATACTAAAGGGTGTTTTTTTGTTTGACTTGTGCATGGTTTTCAATCTGGCAATACTTTTTTCGGAGTTGGTCTTATTGGCAGCTATCACTTGATTTGTGTTCAGTTTGGTTTGCCGTTTCATACTGAATAGACATCCCCCTGAACAACGTTTTCAAATCGTGCAAATTTACTACCGGAATCGAAATACAACAAACGAGTAGCCTGCTATGCAGGATTTGTATACATAAGTTTTTTGTTTATGTTGCGCTGTTTTTTAGAATGTCCATTCCAGCCCTCTCCTCTCGGGATCCGCGCCTGTGTTATACAATTCATAGAATATAGAAAATAAATTATTTCAAGTATTCTCGTATGCACAATTAAAGGACACATAAAATGCCACATCCTCATTAGGACCTACAAACATACCCAGTGTGATATTATGATGTGATGCACTTTTTGTAACAAAACACGAGATGTTAAAAAAAGAAGCACCCTTGCTGAGTTGATGTATCATCATTTAAAGTGATGTTGACACACATTTCCATGATACAAACAAAAATAGTGGTGTGACTAAACCTAAACTCATGATCCTTTTGACACTTGAGCTGTGAATAATTTTTGTATGTGTATTTACCTTCTCCTTTAAATCATCCGTCGTCGTCGTTGTCGTCGGTCGGTGGTCCGTTTTAGAATGTACATACACACAAAGGAGTATATAACTTAATGATGCAATGGTGCAATCCCATCACCCAAATTCCAGAGAACACATTACTTCATGGTGCAGTGGCCAGTTGCAGTTATCATCACCCAAATTCTAAGTAAATTAATATTCAATCATATCACTCATGCCTTTTGTTCTATTCTTTCAATATTCAATTATAAATACATGTGCAGTTAAGATATTAATTTGAGTTGTTATTCAGAAATTGTCAATAAAGGTTCAGGCAATCTGCCTGAAGAAAAAATATTTTTTTAAACAAATACAAAACGTGTTTAATAACTGGCGCCCGAGCAGGGACCGTGAAAGTGTTCAAAACTCTTGATGATCTAAAGTAAAAATTAAAATTATAAAACAAAAGTGAAAAAATAAAAAAAAAGTGAAAGTTAAAATAAAATTAACTAAGTGAAGAAAAGTTAAAAACTTTAAAATAAAAATCATCTAAAGTGAAAGTGGAGAGGCCCCGGAGTCACCTTTAAAATATAAGAAAGGATAAAACGGAAACCGCCATCCTTTTTCACCGGAGTTACCCTCACGGGATCCCAGACAACAATTTGGCAGAGAAAGATAGCAGCTCCCAAGATGTTAATAATCTTGTAAGTTAATATTGATTTATAAAAAAAGAAGTGAATATTATAAAATTTAAAAGAAGAATTATAGAAAAGAATATTAATTAATTTGAAAGATATTAATACTTAAAGTGAACTTTATAAAAAAAAAAAAGGAATACATTAAAAATTTTAAAAGATTATAAATATAAAATTTAAAAGAAAAGAAAAAAAAAAATTTTTAAAAGAAAAAAGGAAAAAAAAAGAAAGAAAATAAAAATTTTAAAAGATTATAAAATTGGAAACTGAAAGAAATTAATTGATTTAAAACCTATTAAGAGTTATTATAAAAGTTATTATAAATGAGAAAAATTTAATTATTAATGAATAAACAGTGATTAGTTTAGGAAAAAGAAACAAAATACAATTATACTTGATTAAAATTATTATAAAATCTGCAAAGCATAAAATCAAAATATAAAAAACTATTCTTATCTCCTTACTTTCTTGAAAATTTTAATTGAAATATTTAGAAGATGAATCCTAACAATTTAGTAAGACTCCCTCGTGCGGAAAATGTTGTACCGGCTGGTGCACCACCTGCTAACGCAGGACAACCACCCCAAAATGCCCCCAATGAAGCATTTAATATGAATGCTATTACGGAGCATGTGAACAGAATAATTAACGATACTCTCACGCGAGAAGGTAGAAATATTTTACAATCCCTACTTAACCCAAACCTCGATTTTGCAAATGACATAGACCAACCTATTAACATAGGAAATGATAGAAATTTAACAGATTTAGATAAAATTCCAGATGTTGTTAAAAGCCTCCGTGAATTTTCAGGGCAAGCAGGAGAATTTAGCTCCTGGAGGAAAAGTGTTGATAGAATATTAACAATATACGAACACCTTAAAGGTACACCTAAGTATTACGGAATTTTAAGCGTCATCCGTAATAAGATAGTAGGCTTAGCTGATATAGCTCTTGAGTCATATAATACGCCACTAAACTGGCAAAAGATTTCAAAATGTTTAACTCTCCATTACGCGGACAAACGAGACATTGGTACATTAGAATATCAAATGACCACTCTCGTACAAGGTAATAATTCTATTCCCGAATTTTATCAAATGGTATACCAACACCTTTCACTTATTCTTAATAAACTCTCAAGCATGGATATGAACCATGAATCACTTACCAACATGATACAATGTTATCGTGGTAAAGCATTAGACACATTTGTTCGTGGATTAAGAGGCGACCTCCCACGCCTCCTCAGCATTAAGGAACCTGTAGATCTCCCACAGGCTCTTCACCTTTGTCTCAAACTTCAAAATATGGACTATAGAACGCAATATGCAAACAATAGCCAACATATTATGCGTAGAACACAAGTCTCTATGCAACCACCACCAATACCACCAAAACGTCGAGATCAAAATATTTCGGTCCCCCGCAAACAATTCTATCCGGAATTGTTCCACGATCCACACCCTTATAAACCCAACTACAATCAACAATATGGTTTCCAAAACAGGCCACAATTCGGTGCAAACCAATACAGATTCCAAAACAGGACACCATTCGGAGCACAACACAACAGGTATCCAGGACAATACATCCCTAGGCCTCAGCCTCCACCAGAACCAATGGATGTTGATAGAAGCATCCAGTCAAGACAAGTAAATTACGCAAACCGACCACCAGTCCGCCACTTTGCTGTAAAACGTGGAAACCCCACGAATTCCCATCAGTACAATACGAGACCAGCTGATAAATTCCAAAGAATTTATAACACCTACAACACAGAAGCAGACGAACAACCAGAGGAAATCAAAAACACAGATGTCTTGGAACACCAAGAACCGGATCAATATCCAGAAGAAGAAGAAGAACCATCCCCCCTTGACCAAACTGAAGAACCAGAAGACATATATTTTTTAGATTAAATCACTCTTCACTTCCCTACGCTGAACTAAAAGTGAAGAGTGGAGAAGTATTAAAATTTTTAATCGACACAGGCTCTAATAAAAATTACGTTCAATCAAGACGTATAAAAAATCCAATACCTAATGAAAAATCCTTTTTTGCCAACTCTATTGGTGGTAACATTGAAATTACTCACCACTCCTTTTTTAACCCATTCGATAGAAATAGTACTAATAAACTGAAATTTTTCATTCTTCCAAATTTAACGTCATTCGACGGCATTATAGGAAATGATTCCCTAAGAAAACTCAAAGCAATCATACACACAGATAAAAGTTTTATGACTATTCTTGAAAAAATACAAATTCCCCTAAAACAATTCAAATCAGAGACAATAAACAATATAGATATACGTACTTCACATCTATCTGAAGCACAAATTAAAAAACTTCACAATATTATTAGGAAATGTCCTAGTCTTTTTGCAGATCCGGACGAAAAACTAACCTATACGAGTAATGTAAAAGGTGAAATCAGAACAACCACAGACACACCGGTGTACTCAAAATCATACCCATACCCTATGGCACTAAAGGAAGTTGTCGAATCTCAAGTAAAAGAATTACTTGACCAAGGGATAATACGACCGTCAAGATCTCCATACAATTCCCCCGTATGGATAGTCCCTAAGAAAATGGACGCTTCCGGTCAGAAAAAATTTAGAATGGTTATTGATTACAGGAAACTGAATTCCATAACTATTTCAGACAAATATCCAATACCGGAGATAACTGAAGTCTTGGCACAATTAGGAAAGAATAAATTTTTTACTATTATAGACTTAAAAAGTGGATTCCATCAAATTCCATTGAAGTCTGAAGACATAGAAAAAACTGCATTTTCTATTAATAATGGAAAATACGAATTCTTGAGGCTCCCATTTGGTCTCAAGAACGCTCCCTCAATCTTCCAAAGGACATTGGACGATATCCTAAGGGAACATATAGGCAAGCGTTGCTATGTCTATATAGATGACATCATCATCTTTGGCGAGTCCGAAGACGAGCATCTAAAGAACATAGAACTAGTCTTTACGACACTTAATAAAGCAAATATGAAGATCCAGTTGGACAAATCAGAATTTCTAAAAAAAGAAATAGAATTTTTAGGATTTTTAGTAGGTATCAATGGCATAAGAACAAATCCTGCTAAAATTGAGGCAATTGTGAATCTTTCACCGCCTCGTAACCTAAAAGAACTTCGTTCATTCCTCGGCATGTCTGGTTATTACAGACGATTCATTCAAGATTATGCCAAGTTAGCAAAACCGCTAACTTCTCTTTTAAGAGGGGAAGATGGACGCGTGTCCAAAAACGCATCTAAGAAAAAAATTATTCAGCTTGACGCAAACGCGATGAAAGCCTTCAAAAATTTAAAAAGCGCTCTTACTTCTAAAGAAGTCATACTTAATCATCCAAACTTTAAAAAAGAATTCGAACTTACAACTGACGCCTCCGACTATGCCATCGGCGCAGTCTTATCCCAAGATAAGAAACCAATAACATTTCTTTCTCGGACACTAAATAAAACCGAAGAAAACTACGCCACGAATGAGAAAGAAATGTTGGCGATCATTTGGGCTTTAACAAGCCTCAGAAATTTCCTATACGGATCAAGGAAGGTAAAAATATTTACGGATCATCAACCCCTGACATTCGCATTGAGTAATAAGAACACGAACAGTAAAATGAAAAGATGGAAAGCCATCTTAGAAGAATACAATTATGAGTTAAAATATAAACCGGGTAACACTAACGTCATAGCAGATGTACTCTCAAGAATTCAGCCAATAAGTCATCTAAACTCCTTAACTATGACTCAGCATAGTTCCGAAAGTTCTTCACATAATCTAATCCCTACAGTTGAATCTCCTATAAATGTCTTCCGTAATCAAATAATTTTAAAACTAGGTAATGAAGACAGTTACCAAATAAAACCCATTTTTTCGAATTTTACTAGACACATCATTATTAAGCGCAAATACAATGAAAAAGATTTAATTGATATCTTTAAGAGATATTTGAATCCCAATCTAATTAACGGACTTTCAGCACCAGAACATGTCATGGGAAAAATACAACAAATCTACCCTTCTCACTTTAAAAATTATAAAATTAGATTCACTCAAACTCTTGTACAAGACATAGAAAATGAAACCGATCAAGAAGAATTAATTCTTACAAAACACAAAAGAGCTCATCGTAACGCTGAAGAAAACAAACTTCAAATTCTAGAAAAATATTACTTCCCTCAGATGAACAATAAGATAAAAAATTTGGTAAAACGTTGCACAGTTTGCAAAGCAAACAAATATGACCGACATCCAAACAAGCAAGTAATCGAACCTACTCCTATCCCAAATTACCCAGGTCATACTTTACACATTGACATATTTTCGACAGAAAAATTCCTTGTGCTTACAGCACTAGATAAATTCACTAAATTTGCACAAGCAAAAATAATAGAATCTCGTTCAATAGAACACATAAAGAGACCTCTTCTAGACATTTTATTCTACTTCTGCATTCCAGAAAATGTCGTAATTGACAATGAAAAGTCTCTGAATTCCGCATCAATTACTTCCATGTTAGAGGATGACCTCCAAATCAAAGTCTTCACGACTCCTCCATATAAAAGTGAAGTAAATGGACAAGTGGAACGATTCCACTCCACTTTATCTGAAATTATGAGATGCCTTAAAGCAGATGGACCTCCTCGTTCATTTGAGCAGCTCTTGGAACGATCAGTCAATGAATACAATTTCTCAATTCATTCCACCACAGGTAAAAAACCTGTTGAGTTATTTCATGGGCGAATACCCGGATTAAATCCCGAAGAATTCGAGAAAGTTCGTGCTTCTAATATTGAAACCCTTAAATCAAAACAGCAAAAAGATTTAGAATACCATAACAAGAAAAGAAAACCAATAAAGCATTACCATCCCGGTGAAACAATTTTTGTCAAACATAATAAGAGATTAGGATCAAAATTGACATTTAGATACACGAAAGAAATAGTAAAAGAAAACAAGAATACAGTAGTTATAACAGAATCAGGCAGAACGATTCATAAAAGTCTAATAAGAAACTAAAATAAGAAATTTTAATTACAGGCTATTATTCATCACCGTTAAAGGAGAAATTCAAATTCTGGATTTCTCAAATTCACAATTTGTCTCTTTACATGTCGGACAGGCAAAAATACAAGAAGGAAACCTTAAAATAATACACGATGTTGATATTGAACAATATCAAAAATTTATTGAAGATATTACCCCGACTTTAAATCTTAACATTACCCGTAACCATACATTATTTCCATTGATTTCGCATGAGGTTGAACAAATAAAAAATTTAATTTTACATATTAAACCCAAAACCAGGAAAATAAAGAGATCACTAAACTTTATTGGATCCGCATGGAAATGGATTGCAGGAAATCCTGACCATGACGATTTTTTAATTATAAAAAAGAAAATGTCAAACTTGTTAAAAAACAATAATAACCAAGTTGTTATTAATAAACTACATAATGAAAGAGTAAACAATCTAACAAAAATTAATAATGAAATTTTAAAATTCCTAAAAAAAGATAATACTGTTAATAGTAAAATTGTAACCACACTCCAATATAAGATAAAAATAATTAAAGAAGAACTGCAAAATATAAATCTTGCCATTAATTGGGCAAAAATGGGAATCATTAATTCATTAATATTGTCAAAAGAAGAAATAAACCTAGCTATAAATACTTTAGATAAAGAAAAAATTCCTTACGAAACAATTGAAGAAGCATTAAATTTTGCTGAAATTAAAATTGCAACAAACATGACTTCACTTCTTTATATCATAAGCATACCAATCACAAAAGAAACAAATTATGAAAAATTGTTATTAAAACCTATTAAAAAGGGAAAAGTAGCCCTTGATATAAAATACGAAAATATTATACGAAATAAAAATGAAATTTACGCAATAAACAATAATTGTAAAACTATTAATTATGTAACAATTTGTAATACTAAGAATATTGTAAATCTAACTAACTCCACATGTATTGCTAAATTATTAAAAAGTTTAAATGCAGAGTGTAACTTAATGAACAGTCAGCATCTTCCCTACATTGACGAATTAACATCTGGCATCATCCTACTAAACAACTTCAACGGAACCATCAAGGCCGAAAACATGAGTCAAAATCTTACTGGCACGTTTCTCATCAAATATCACGATACAAACCTTACTATCGATAATCAACAGTTTACATCAAGAGAAATAACTACCCATAAAATCCTTCCAGCAATACTTCAACCCTCTCCCGCAGAAAAGGAGTACCACAAACTTATATCACTCGAAATGGTCAACGAGCTTCACATCAACAATACAAAAGAAATACAACAAATTCAAACAGAAGAAAAAACCCACAAATTCACCATATATGGGCTGATCATATTTCTTGGCACACTTTTCACACTATCAACCATATGCAAGCCATTACTTACCAAATCCAATCAGTCAAACATTACCATAAAAACTATGGAAACAAAACGAGACGAAATACCATTGCATATAATTTCAGACGAAACAAAGTCAACGATCTCATCATCACCAGCTCACGTAATACCTACATCCAAATTCTATGACCTACCCTATTTTTGAATAACAGAAGTTACATCATTATCAACTTACATAATACCAACACCAGAGTTCTATGACCTAATGCACTTCAAGCGATCGTGGACAATCGCATTTAAGAGGGGAAGACTTAATGATGCAATGGTGCAATCCCATCACCCAAATTCCAGAGAACACATTACTTCATGGTGCAGTGGCCAGTTGCAGTTATCATCACCCAAATTCTAAGTAAATTAATATTCAATCATATCACTCATGCCTTTTGTTCTATTCTTTCAATATTCAATTATAAATACATGTGCAGTTAAGATATTAATTTGAGTTGTTATTCAGAAATTGTCAATAAAGGTTCAGGCAATCTGCCTGAAGAAAAAATATTTTTTTAAACAAATACAAAACGTGTTTAATAACTTATACGCGTGTGAAAAGAATCTCTTCACAACCATATTCCCTTTATCTCCGGGCTTTAGTTATTTTGAATTTTTTACTCATTTGGTCGTGGTTGTTGGAAGAAGGACACTAGAGAAGTTAGTCTTGCAGTAGATATTCTATTTAAAATCAATGAGATGGAATTTTATGCAGTTCTTTGTTGACTGAGGGTATACCAACTATGCTGTGATAACTACTCGTTTCTAGACATATGTACTCGTATACCTAGCTGTACAAGTGTACGTTACAACCTTCACTCATTAAATAAACAAAAATAACAATGTAACTTTATCTTCTTCTTGGAATATTAAATGATTTCACGAAAAAGACTGAATATGAATTTCCTTATAATTACCTACCTAAAAATGCGAGTAAGAAAAATCAATTTAATTTGAATATTTTATTTTTGCTTTGAGGATCAAGTGCAGCAAGACACGCTATAGGGCATAAAATCACTGTTCTTGAAGGCAAGGCGCAGCTAATCGATATTTTGTTGATATTGAAAGAATATTTTTTCAACGCCCGTCAAATGTGTTGCTGGGGTAACATTAAAGAAAAAAAAACAAGTGATTCCACTTTGAGTAAATCCATCCAATCGAAGTTGCGTTCAAGGATAAAGTAATTAGCGTTTCTGTACCTGGCTTGACGGGTAGGTATGTCTCGAAATTGTTTCAGGAGAGGTTGAGCCTAGTACATACTTCCTCATGTAGTGAACAATGGCTAGTGGAGAAAGTGATTTTGTTGACATTTCTCACTGGTACAGACTTGCGAATGTGTTGTGAACGTTTGACGTTTAAAACTACAATACCTTAAATGACTAGTAAACGAACTGTCAACTTTTCACTTAGAGTTTTCGTACATATTTGCATGTTAATTGCTCGTAAACGTAAAATTTCAACACAGCTTCACAAGCAAGTTTATAGGTGAATAAAAATGCAAATTTTGTATGGATTAACTATACATGATTCACAAATATGTACTAGATTTAAAGGGAATGTGTATTCTATCTCTCTTGAAAGATGCTGGTTTTTTTTGGATCTTAAGGGTTTTAAAATTACAGTTTTGTACGAAAAAATGCAAATTAAAATCTCGCATTCAGAATCTCTAATGACGATATTCCGCTTTTCATAATCTTGCAATACTAAAAACTTGCTTTTAAAAATCTCACAGTAGCATTCCAAAAACCTGCAGATTAAAATCACGCTAAATTAAATTGCATTTGCTGCAACAAATATTTTTTTTAATATTTTGTGAGTCATCATTTTTTTTTTATTAAACAACAATTACTTATTCAACTATGTTTGTTTAACAAAAGAAAAATAATTTCTGTAACTCAATAAAAACCGCAAAAATTGTCAACTGAAAAAAATTCCCACGACTTGTTAAACCAGTTAAACAAGTAATTCTTACACAATGAGTCTTAAAGCCTCAAAAAAAAAAACAAACATTTTATCTAAAATGAGCGCTTTTCTTCTATTAGTGGGCGGACGTTATTTTCGAGGACCGACTTTCAGTAAAATAATCAAGTTTTGTACACCGGACACGAACAACGGATGTGGCTTTATTTTAAAATAATTTTTTTCTTAAAATATATTTATGGATTTTTGATTCTCATCATCTCTGTCGTCCGATTCAGAATAAAAACTAAAACACTTAATAAACCAAATTCTTTACCACTTAATAAATTATAAACAATCTTCCCGATTCCATTACTATTACAAGTCCGCAACAGTCAGTTGAAATTTATAAGCTGTTCAACAAGTTTATTCTCTTTTTTTTGAACTCTTGTTGTTTTCAGTTACAGAAACGGCAGTTTTATGAAATTTTCCACTTGTTGAAAGAAGCCAAAACAATTGTGTAAGGTCTCTAATACTTGTTTTCTGTGTTACATAAGTTGTTAAATGTTGTTAAATTTCACTTGTTCAAGAAGAACTTTTTGTATTGTGTTATAGGCCTGACCCACCTACTTTCAGACCCTATATTCATAATTATCTATTATTAGATTTAAACAATGAATATTGATTACGAGATACAAAAATTTTAAAATTTGCTGGGACGAAATTTTGTTGGCCTTTGACTTACAACTTTCAACGATTACTGTGTTCATGTTGTTAGTCGTCAGAAATGGAAGGAATTTAAGACAAATATTTTGTGAATTTATGAAAAATGAAAAATAAGAAATTTAAATATGTTTACAAATAATTTTTATATTTATTAAAAAACTTTAATCTATCACAACATTAATATTATTTATTAAATTTATTTTATTTTTTTATTTTATTTTATTTTATTTTTTTATTTTATTTTATTTAAATTCCATCTTAATGATAAGGAATTCTTATCTTGTTCGATATAGTTTACAGTGGATTTTTACAAAAGAATTCATGTAAGCTGAACTGAACTTAACATTGCGTATGACAAGGCCCTCTCACTACGTCACTGATGAGCCCAAGTGAGTAAGCCGGACGGAACGCCAATTTGTAGGACTAAAGGATATAAAAAGCTATTTTGAATCAATAATTCAACAAGTCCGTGTCCAATCCTTAATGCCCAGTCTTCTACTTGGCTTATTTATTTCAGTAGTAAATATATAGAATTTGTATTATTAAAAACCTTCTTAATTTAATTTAATTTTGTTTTATTCGATTTTATTTTATCTTATTTTATTTTATTTTATTTTATTTTATTTTATTTTATTTTATTTTATTTTATTTTATTTTATTTTTATTTTATTTTATTTTATTTTATTTTATTTTATTTTATTTTATTTTATTTTATTTTATTTTATTTTATTTATTTTATTTTATTTTATTTTATTTTATTTTATTTTATTTTATTTATTTTATTTTATTTTATTTTATTTTATTTTATTTTATTTTATTTCGTACGAATTTTAATTTTAATTTTTTTTTTCTAAAATGGGAACACTTAACAGAACCTTCATTTAGTGCATAAAAAAGCAATAATATATATTCGCAGTCATCGTCCTCGTCATCGTTGCCGTCACTATGTGTCGCCGTCGTCGTCCTTGGTAACCCGGCTAACGAAAACAAAAGGTTTTCACTCTCTCTAGTCCTTTTACACAGTTTGAATTTTTTTTTGTGAATTTCCATTTGAAAAGTTGATTGCTTAAAGTGTGTTGTGCTGCAAAAGCGTTCGTGGCCGCCATTGCCAGTAAATGTTTAAGTGACGAATTTTTAATGTGAAGCATGTTCCCTCAACGGAGGCGCTCTGGCTTGGTAAGGTTTCTATTTCTATTCATTCTGCTGAACGTCTTCTTAACAATGTCTTGCACTTGATATGCTTTGAATGCTTTCTCTCCACCACACCTCCGCCTTCAACACACTATCATCATCTACTAAGAACATATATAGGCGAGTATCTAGGTACTTAAGCAAGCATGTTGCACTTTAACTTAAAAATTACGTCGTCTGTCTTTGTCGTATAACCGGAGATGGAGCCGGAGCCGGTAGGGTTGTGTAACTGTAAAAATTCTAAGAAGCTACTGATTGGATTTATATACGGTTCACGAAATGAGTTTAGACCTGGTTGTCAGTCTTACAATGTACATATGTACATGTGTGTGTGTGTTTTTTTTTTTTGTCTTGTCATTTGTGCGCGCTGACGAGTCATCAGAGTCAATTGTGGCAAAACGAGCGAAAGAACCTTTACACGAGTTTTAACTTTGTTTTTTTTATTCCTATTTTTTTTTCTTCAATTTATTAGTTTCGAAAAACAAAGGAATGTACTATAAGGGCACATTACATATTCGTACTAAAACTCGAATACCTAGATGTAACATTACCATAAAAGTTAAAAGACAAAAAAAGGAGATTTGGTAACTGCGCCGTGCCGTCTGTCGTTGCATACCTAGACCTACCTATACCTAACCTACATACCCGTACATAGACCAGCCTTTATTTTCTGTATTGTTACGATAGTACCTAATCTGCTGCCGTAATTGTATTTATGTTTCTATGTACTCAAAACGGGTACCAATTCATAACTGATATTCTTATTAATTTAAATGAGTTTGAAAAATTTAAATTATGTACATAAATATAACTAAATCATTTGAACGATTATAATAAAATTTCATAAAGGTTAACATTAAATTATAATTCAAGTTAAAATTATTACAGTCTTTTTAATGTCAAATAAATGGTGATTGCATTATATTTAAACCGTTCATAGTCGAAGTCGCAAAGTGAAGTCAATGGATGCAGTCTCTTAATTGATTTCAATGAATAATTTTTCATGATTGCATTCATAAAAGATTGCATTCTTTTACAACTCTGGTGTAATAAGTAAGGCCTGGATTTCTATGTAAATAGTTTTTTTTGGACAACCGTAGAAGCAATACAATTTGGTAGTTTTCGAATGAAGATATTTGCTTCAAATGGCATTTGATCGTTTGCTTATATTTTTGCATTATTTTGTGATAAATGAATATATTAGCTCATTTAACATATTTGAACAAAAAACGCATGGTTTTGATTAAAACTAAAATAAACACTAAACATTTACCCCTAGTTTCACAGTCGTTTAAACCTTGAACCTAGTTCAATTGCTCTGCTAAACTAAAGTTTAAACAAAAAGTGGGTTTTAACTCCAACTGTGAAACTGGGGGTTAAACATTAATTTGAAAAAAAAAAACGAACAAGCGTATAAAATTATAGAGGGGTGGAACTAACTTAAAAAGCAAAACGAATTAATAGACGACGCAGTGGCGAAAAAAAAAATGCATTAGAGTTCAATGCATTTTCTTTTAAATTTATTTTTCCGTGGGTAGATGCAAAACCTGCATAAGGCTCTAAGAGAGATTCTTACTACACTAAAACCACTACCACTTCCCGATTGCAACTAAGTTGAAACTTATCTAGCAATTTATTTTTAACGAAGGTAAATAACGTGTTGCAGGCTACTTTTTGATAATCGTTGCTGCTTATTCCGCGATCTTAAAGCGGTTTTCTGTTCATCGCACCAAGTCGGAAGGTTTTGTTCTTCGTAGACGGCGTACTAAATTCGACTCGTCAAGAATGTAAATTATTGTTGGATTAGCGTGTTCTAATAACTGATTTCGATGTTTTCGCTCGAAACTTTTTGTTTCTTCCCGAACTGTAGGAATCACGAGATCCCTGTGAAGACCACGGACCATTTAAAAATGACCTAAGCAATTTATTTTCAAACGTTTGTAAGTTATTTAAATTTATATCGCAGGTACAACCTCAAAGTTGTATACCATAAGTCCAAACTGGTTTAAGTACCTGCCTGTATAAAAGCAACTTATTTTCAATACTTAGCTTTGAATATTTACCGGGTAGCCAGTTCATATCTCTTAATTTACTTTTTAGTTCTTCGCATTTTTTTTTTAACGTGCGGCTTCCATTTTTCGTCCAGAATCATTCCCATACTTTGCCTCATTTGTAAATGGAACACGAGCGGTGTTAAGAAAGGCTTATTTTTTTAAACGTAAATCCCAAGTGGACTGACTTTTGTTGTGGCGCTATTCGCCATGTTTTTGTCCACTCATTAACATTATTAAGAGGATTTTGTAATTTAACTGTAGCTTCGCTAATCGTTTCGCCTTCTTCTAGTATTGCAGTATCATCAGCAAACGTGGCTACGATATTGTCTTCTGTTTGAAGTGTATCGCGTGTAAATAAAATGTACAGAACTGGACCTAATACACTTCCTTGTGGTACCCCAGCCACTATTTCTTTGAAATTAGAATAGTCACGGACTTACATGAAAATGTCTGCTATCTAGATATCCGTTTAGAATGTTATACAGTCTTTCATGCAGATCTTGTCTCAATTTTAATTTGAGGCCTTCGTGCCACACTTTGTCAAACGCCTGCGACACGTCTAAAAAGACTGTCGAACAGAGTTTCTTTTCTTCAAGAGCTGTCTCAGTTACGTCAGTAATTCTACTTAATAAATTATTGTCGTTTGCTTCTAAATCCCAACTGATGTTCAGGTATTAATTGTTTCTCTTCTATTATCGGCTGCAGGCGCAGGAGTAGTATTCTTTCAAAAACTTTTGATATAATAGGAAGAAGCGAAATCGGTCTGTAAGATTTCTTTTTGTGCCAGGTTTCAAAACCATTATGATTTCCGCAGCTTTCCATTGGCTCGGAACATATTCTAACCTTAGAGCGACTTTTATTATGTAAAGGAGGAGCATTTTTAAAATTTCTGCCGTGATTAAGTCATATCCTGGAGCTTTATTTGTCGTAAGCTTCCTTATTTCTCATTTTAATTCGGCGAGTGTAGCATTTCTTGTTGTGTAGCTTTTGCGGTAAAATTCATATGAGTTCTTGCCCATCGAACGGCTTAAATGTTTCCTCGAAGGAATCGGCGAATACCATTGCTTTTTCCTTGTCACTTTTAGCCCATTCATTTTTTATTAATCGAAGCCGCTTGGTTTTTTCGTTACTTTAATAGCTTTCCAAAGTGAGTAATAAGATTCTTTTTTTGCTGTCTGATTTTCAAGGTAATTTTGAACTTCACGGTTTTTGAAAACTGATATTCTCGTTTCAAGCAAGGTTCACTAGCGATTTAAATTGGCTCCCACAAAATTGTTGGAAATGTTCTTAAAAGTGTGGTTCCACGTATAGCCAAAAGAATATATAATAAAGAAATAAAAGAATTCTTCTTAACAAAATAATAAAGAATATTTATTATTCCAACTTGATTGAACAATTATTAATTTAAAAGTGAAGAAAATTAATTTTATTTTTATACACAACAAACAGAAATATAATAGATAAATTATATATAAAAATCTAAAGTGTTTGAACACAAAGTGTAAATGTTATTTCAACACTCCTCCTCATTTACACAAAGAAATACCACATCGTTCTCTTAACATTGTATGTCGTTTTGCCATGAGAGGTTTAGTAAGAAGGTCAGCCAACATGGTTTCGGTAGGACAGTATTTGCAAATAACCAAACCTTTGTTTACATAATCCTTTACAAAATGGTATCTTGTATCAATATGTTTCGTTCTATTTGAAAACTTCTCTTCTTCTATTAATTTCAAACAGCTTTGATTATCTTCATATATTTTTGTTGGTTTTTCTTTTAACTCTTGCATTTCCATCAATATGCGACGAATCCATGAAGCTTCCTGGCATGCTTCCGATAAAGCGATGAACTCCGCTTCTGTTGAAGAAAGTGCCACACAAGCTTGTTTTCGACATGACCAACTGACAACTCCGCCGTTTAACTTGAACACATAGCCACTATTTGATTTTCGAGTTATTCTGTCTTCAGCCCAATTAGCATCAGCATAGCCATACAAAATCTCACCCTCATCATTTGTACTCAATGCAAGTTTTAACTCTGAAGTTCCCTTTAAAAATCTGACTAAACGTTTCAATTCGTTCCAGTCGTTTTGTGTCGGTTGACTGACTTTTTGTGCCATGATTGAAACACTAGCTGATATATCAGGACGGGTATTTACTGATATATAAAGTAAACATCCTATAAGTTTTTGATATTTGGAATTATCAATCAAAATTTCCGATTCGTCTACTTGCTTTCCGTAATTTGGATCAATAGGAACATTTGAACATTTTGAATCTACTAAACCAAAATCCCTGACGATCTGTTGAATATAATTTTGTTGGCATATATTATAATGACCATTAACATCTTTTTCAACTTCAAGTCCCAAATAGTTCTTAATAGTACCCAGATTTTTCATTTCGAATTTAGAAGACAAAGATTTCTGCACAAACTCAATCATTTCTAAATTTTTACTAGCCACGATTAGATCATCTACATATATTAAAACATAGCACCAATGTTCATTCTCCTTTTTAACGTAAAGACATGGATCAACTGTGCTTTGATTGAATTTTGCATTAACTAATACGGAATGAAGTGCTTCATTCCAGACTCTTGCTGCCTGCTTAAGCCCGTAAATGCTCTTTTTTAATAAACAAACTAGATGTTCTTTGCCTTCTTCTTCAAACCCTGGTGGTTGCTTCATAAAAATAGTTTGGGTTAACTCACCGTTTAGAAACGCCGTCTTTGCATCTAAATGTTGTACTGTCAAATTATTTTTTCCAGCGATTGATAGCAATATTCTTAGCGTCGTTTGTTTGACTACTGGAGCAAATACCTGATCATAGTCCATTCCATATTTTTGAGAGAATCCTTGAGCGACCAAACGAGCCTTGAACCTCAATATTTTTCATTAGATCCTTTCTTCATCTTAAAAACCCATTTGCTGCCAACCACATTTCTCTCTTTTGGTAGTTCACACAGTTCCCAGGTTTCATTTTTCTTCAAGGAATTCATTTCCTCCTCCATTGCAGAGAGCCATTCATTTTTATTTTTACTTGACATCACGTCTTTCAAATTTTTGGGCTCATCTTCTTGTGTCACATTCATGATTTCAATTAGCTTTATTGGTGGAGCTCCTTTGTTTGCTCATTCTGACCGCCTTAATAAAACTGGTTCGGATTCTTCATGATGTTCAGAAATATTTTCTTGATTCTCCGTCTCTTGTTCTGTATTTTGATTTTGTTCACAACAGGAATTGAAATCCAAATCAAATTCAATTGGAACTGTTGCTTCACCAGGTTTCATTTCTTCAAAAGATTTCACATTAACGGGAGTCTCAGTTGTTTTCATACCAACTGAATCTGGAAACTGCACGTCCCGACTCACAATTACTCGTCTTGATGATGGATCATAGCAACGATAGCCTTTGGATTGCTCGTCATAACCAACGAAAATCATCTGCTTTGCAGTCCGATCCATTTTTCTTCTCTTTTCAGTTGGAATATGAACATAACATTTGGAACCAAATACTCGAAAGTGCTTGCTATTCGGTTTGATACCATTCCATCCTTCATATGGAGTCATTGATTTAGCTCTTGTTGGAAGCCTGTTCTGCAAATAGTTAGCTGCTGTTACTGCTTCCGCCCAAAAAATATTCGGAAGACTCGCATCCAATAACATACATCGGGTCATTTCAATCAAAGTGCGATTTTTTCGCTCTGCAACTCCGTTTTGTTCAGGTGAATATGCGACTGTGTTTTGCATTTGGATTCCTTCATTCTTCAAGAATGTCATGACTTCATTTCCAGTATATTCTCCTCACAACTTTGATTGAACCAAGCTAAATGTTAGGTCTTCTTCAGGGCGCGTTTCCAATGCCGTTATTAAAGTATCAAAGCTTCTTGGTAAACTACTTAATAACATGGCTACGCTCCAATTATCAGATAGCTCAGTTTCACCGATGTCTCTAAGTTTTTCGAATAACTCAGTCATATTATTAATATGAACCTGGACATCATCACCTTCGTTTAGCCGCATGCTGCAAATTCTCCGCATCAGATGTACCTTATCGCTAAGTGTGACCTTCTCGTGATAACTTCTTAATGCTTCCCAAGCTGCTTTTGCTGATGTTGCTCGCCTTATATGCACAAGCTGGTCATCTTCAACTAGAAGACCAATAACTGCTCTCGCTTGTGCCCTTATTATCCCATACTGCATCAGGTTTCTCTGGTCTATTTTGTGTAATAACATCCAATAAACCATCCTTAATTAGCACCAACTCGGTCTTGAATTTCCATATTGAATAATTTCTATTGTTCAATTTAGCCATGTTGAATCTTCCTCCTTCAGCCATCTTTTGGTGAGTACTTATATGCAATTCTTTTCCTCAAACAATTTTTTTTTTTTTTTTGTTTATTAAATTCTTTTGACTCACACTGGGCCCATAACCTGTTGGAAATGTTCTTAAAAGTGTGGTTCCACGTATAGCCAAAAGAATATATAATAAAGAAATAAAAGAATTCTTCTTAACAAAATAATAAAGAATATTTATTATTCCAACTTGATTGAACAATTATTAATTTAAAAGTGAAGAAAATTAATTTTATTTTTATACACAACAAACAGAAATATAATAGATAAATTATATATAAAAATCTAAAGTGTTTGAACACAAAGTGTAAATGTTATTTCAACAAAAATGATTTTAGTATTTACGACACTAACGACTTAACCGATTTTGATTGTTGCACAGAAGAACTAATACCTACTAGGTAAATGCGCCACAATATTGCTCGGTACCAGAATAAAAAATAAAGAATTTTGGTGGTGCAACTGCTCGTGGAAAACCAGGTCCTAGTGACTTACAACTCTCAACCATTCCTGTGTGCGTGTTGTTGGCAGGAATGGAGGGTTCCTACAATTTGTTTGCTGAGTCCGAACGGCTAGATGGGGAGCATTTATTAATGACAAGTATACTCTTGGAGAATTTGTCAGGTGCTGGTAAGAGGCAGTACCTCGGGAAAAACATTTCTGTTTTTAGGTGGCAGCGCGGTACCAGTGCTCAATGAAATATTTTTTGTATTTTAAATAAATGTTAAGATTCCAGTCGTGTCTTGCTACCTTAAAAATAATTAAACCAATATCTAATAATTATGCTCACACTAAAAGAAAATGTCATTCGTTTACAATATTTTTATTAACCTACAAGTATGTTTTTAAGAGCAATTCAATGCAATCCATTTGTGGCCTTTATATATATTTATTTTTTTTGTACAAAATTGTAGGTACTCTCTTGATGTGAGAATTATTAATGAGATTATATTTCCCTTTGAGGGGTATCGAATTTCAATTTGTTTTTTTTTTACTGCTTTTGTACATTTTTTGTGAAACCTAATTCACCGATGAGAGTTGGTGATGGTTTATTAAAATTATTATTTGCATTATCGATTGATTTTTGTTGATGTTGTTGTTGTTTAATTACAATTTATGCACGTTTGTAGGAGTGCATGTGAAATTTAATGTCACACCCGGTGTATAGATTTACAGAGCCCTAGTTGTGTATAGTTAATAATGGAAGAGTTAAATTAATATTGAAAACTGATTTATGCTCTGGTATCGAATGCCTGCAAGGAGATTGTCTTTTTTTGTTTAAAGTCTTGTGTGACAAATGTATCAGGTGATGAACAGGACTTTTTATATATAAGTACGTATACATAGTTGTAATTTCTTTGATATAAGGTACCTATAGGTATACCTACACCTGGCCTTAGATATGGTTTATCAGTGTAATAATTCTATTTGAAAATGAAATTAAATCATTTCTGGTATTTGCAATTTTAAGCGGACTAAGCGTGTTTCATATCGTTGTTTTCCAAGAAATGTCTGGTTCATACATTAAAATACTCTGAAAAAAAGTGTACCAGGAAAAATTTAAAAGCTTAGTTTGACGACCTACAAATCCGTTAGTTACTATTCCTTCTATTGTGTTCGTTTAACCCTTTAAAGGCCAGTTTTTCAGTGCGTGATCATCCTAGTCTCGGAGTTTACCCTGAGTTAACTCCAGAAGTGTTTTTCAGATTAAGTTAACTCCGAGTTTTTGCGCTATCTCTATTTCGAAAGCGTTAGTTATCTTCAGTGCAATTCTGGCGCATCTTTATTTCTCGTGAAAAGCGGAGAAGGCCGATATGCATAGTGGCGCACATCGATGGCACTTTAGATTTTTGACAACTGAAAGATAAAGTAAATCTTCAACTGAGAAACTGTTTCCTAGTAAGCTCGGGGTTAATTTATTTTCAAAGCTAGTAGCACTGATTTAACCCAAAGTTAACCCTGAATTGAAAAACTGGCTCTTAGTGTGTTAAACTATGACACCATGCGAAGCCAGAGGTCTGGGATTATATTCTACAGCCCAACTAAATTTTTTTTTTTCAGGTGAAGCTACTTTTTGTGATGAGAACTCCAAAAATCCAAGAGTATCCCTTGGTCATGCATGATAGTTAATTGCATCTAACCCAAGCCTATTTTTCCCAATTTTTTGTTTTAATAAATTGATTAAATCAAGAGTTATTTGTGCCATTCATGACCTTAAAATATTCCGGCAAACTTATATCAAATTACAGCTTCTTCAAAATGTTTTTAATTTCATTATTGAAAATTGATTTATTGAAAATGTTAGAATAGGTGTATTCCCCTAAGTCAAAACTTATAAATGATGAGGTAAAGGTACTGCTTTTACATTTGATATCAACACCGCAAACACACACTGTGAAATAAGTAAAATGATTCCAAAGCTATCACAATTAAACTTTTGTTCCTGCTTCACAAGCTCGCACAGTTTGTAGTTTGTTTTCCAGAAACGTAACTCAATACATTTCTTAACTTTTTCAATAGGGTGTTGTGGGCTGAAAATTATTTAAACAAAATTAGATAGCTATGAGCTGTTTACAGTTAATGTTAAGGCTCCTGAATCAATATCCGTAACTGTGTTATAACTCCTCTAGGAATGCACATCAGTTTACCCTTGACTCCAATTTCGGACGTACTGTCAAGTATAGAAATTCTTTTCTTAGTCGCCTTACCCGGAGTAGAATGCATTACCTGGCTCTGTGTCCGTATCTCACTCTGATTTTATATTCAGAACTACAAAACTAATGTGCATCGGTATCTCCTCTTGAATCCTTCCCTATTTTCATAACGTTCGCATTGTGTTAAATCATTGTAAGGGTACTTAAAACCCCTTTTTTGTGCGCTAGTTAAAAAAATGAAAAGTTATTATAAAAAGAAAAATGTAAATGGTTTTAAGCGTTTTGTTTATCTAAGCGAAAAAATGATCGAATAGTTTTTTGGGGAGCAATTATTTTTCTGCATTTTCTAAATGTCTACAAAGTTGCCAATATCCAGCAAATAATTCTTAAAAGCGATTACAATTTATACGGCACGGCGGCCCACAGTGCGTTGACCAGTGGACAAATATAACAAAAGCAATTTTTTCCTATTAGGCTTGGATGTGGGCTTATCACATGTTGAGTAGCTGTTATTTATTGTTTTTTGTTTTCTTTAGATGTTAGATTCCAGTCTTATTTGGTTTTTGAAAAAGTTTGTACAGTGGCTGAATTATTGAAAGGAAGCATTTTTTTCACTTTGGTTAAGTTTTAAAAAAAGTTTTACAAATTTTAGCAAATTTTTAGTGTCATTACATTGTTTTATTATTATACTTTGCGAAAATGCAAAGCTTTCATACTACTTTTGCTAACCTTTAAAATATTAAACTTTTTGTAGCACATTTTTATTAATCACGAAAAATTGACAATTCAAAAAACTAATTAGGGTCCTAAACCAAATTTTTGAATCAAACCCTTAAGAAGTTCCATCAGGCTTGGCCTTAAAAATAGTCTTACACTTCCTGGTGATATTTCTACTTATTCGCGAAATTCATTTTCTCTGGTTCATCAGAACCAGTAACTAGTAAGGCAAGACCTCAAACCCAATTTTTAGAAAAGTCAAAAATTACGAAAAAAAAATGAAGATCTGCGAATCTTTTCTAACATTTTGTACTTGTGAAATATTTTTCGCGCATAAAAAGCGATTTAAAGGAGGCGTGGAAAGGGGCGAATAGCGTTAGCAATTTTTTATATGTTTTCCGACTCACCAACTTATTCAAGTTTCTGTAGTATTCAAATTTTACAAACAGTTTATAAGAAGTAAACAATGTAAAAAGTGGGCGTGGCAGTAAGCGGATGGGGTCGACACTTCTCTGTCGTTTCAAACTCACTTAGATAATCAAATTCCTTATATTTTATTTAAATCGTACAAGCCGGTTTCAAGATATAGATCACATACATAAGTGGGCGAGCCAGAGGGCGTTAAAATGTATACATTTTGTTTATTTTTTTGTATTATATTTACAACAATGTTTTTTTAAAGTCAACTTTGTTTTGGAAAATTGATTCTTATCCACCATTTTAATAAAATCGACCCACTGTGCGGCATGGTGCTGAAAAATACAAATTTTTGTGCAGAGACACAATACAAGTATTTAATTAAACTCTCTATATGGTACCCTTAACCCTGCTGATACGAAACTCATTCTCTCTCTAGTCTCCAACAAAGATAGCGACATGCTTACAGCGAACAAAATTCACGGTGGGTTTGAACATATTCGAATGGGTTGAGGTCATAATTCTGTATGTGCGAACATTTATTCTGTATTCCAGTATTCTATATTTCAAAAATTCTCAAAATCCGAAATTCTGTAAGTGATTTTTGTGCGCACTTTTTCAGTATCAAAACTATTTTTCTTATATCATTTACAGTATTTTGGAACACAGAAATAGTTTCGATAGTGAAAAAACGTGTCATTTTTTCCTAGTTTGTACGCACAATGCTTAATTTTTTTTTTAAATACTTTCTTTCTCACCATTAGAATTTATCAATTTTGACTCACTCTACAATCCTATCAATTTATCCAAATGAAATAATTTTTTCGATTACTAGAGTTCCAAAAGTTTGGTAATTCACTTTTATTATCCAAATTGCCATTAACAAAAAAAAAAGCGAGCCAATAACAACACATTTCGAAACAAGTCGATATCTCCATTAATTTCCAGCAAAACTATAAAACAACGATTAAGTTGATTTACCCATAATTAGCTTACTAAGGGCCGGTTGTACAAATATTTAATCCGTGTTTCAGCAATTTTAACTCACCGACTTTGTTGAATTAACTGAGGTTCAACGATAGCTGCTTAAGACATTAAATTGGCTTCTTGCTTGAACCGTCGTTGAACCTTTGTAATTCCTCCGGAATCAGTCACTAAAAACTGCTGAACCACGGATCAAAATTTGAACCAAATTTGTACAGTTGGAACTAAGAAATCAGAAAACTATCATCCAAATATTTCTGGGGAGGGAAGTCTAAATTTACATTGAAGAAATATTAGAATTTTAGATTTACAGAATTTTGAAATACAAAATTTCACTTACATAGAGTTTTGGATTTACAGAATTTTGAAATACAAAATTCTGGATTTATAGAATTTAAGAATACACAATAATGAAAGAGCAGAATAATGGAATACAGAGTTCAGTTCATACGGAATTTTGGTCAAACAGAATTTTGGAATACAGAATAACGACCCGTTCCTTATTCGCACACTATAAATGATCGGAGCAGTTAATTCTGTGTGAAAAAATGGATATCTATCCAAATATTTATATTTTTGTTCGTCGAAATTCTTACTAGGCTTGAAAAAATTCCACTTTATTCTGAATTTTTCGGTCTGAAAGATAAAAAATGTATAGCCTGTAATTTTAAAAAGAAAAACTTAAAGCTTTTGAAGATTAACAATAAAGTGACTTAAAAACCGTCCTTGTCCAAAGATATGGTAGAAAATGTTTAAGACGTGCATACAAATAAAACTATCCACCAAATTTCAGTCTTGTCGAAATTTTTGGAAGTGAAAATATAATTTTACTGAAGAATTAATGGTCTAAATTTAAGGTTACTAAACCCCATTTATATTTTTATGAACCGAACCCAATAATAATGGTTTGAGTTTATACCACCCTGTGCATCGGATAACCATCTGCAGTTAGAGGTGGGAAATTGTGGTTAATTTCGGGTAAAACATTTGTGGTTTTTCACTTCGACTTCACACTTTATAATTAATGAAGGTTTACTTTATAAATTACTGAGAACAAAAACCTTTTGTTTATATTTTTTTTGTTTTAATGAACACATAGCTGTTGTTGTTTGAATGAATTCTTAATTATTTTTGTGAAGAAAACAAGGGAGTTGAGATTCTTCGACTTTGTCAAATTACGTTCCTTTCTTATGAGCAAAAAACTTTCCATGATACCTTCTTCCATTTTAACTATCTTTTTAGCTAAATTATGCGTTGACAGTTTTTTGTTTAATTTTACCATACCAGAGTTTGTTGAAAATAAAAACAAAAACAAACAAAAAGAATAAAGACAAACTATGTGAATGTATACTCTTCTACGAGTGGTACAACTTTAAAAAATAAAACTTTTTCACAAAACTTCCACTTGCATATACATACACACGCAGCAGAGGGTATTTTTCTTATAACAAGTACTTACCAAAGTTTTTCATTCTATACACTCTAAAAGAAGAATGCAAAGATGAAAAAATAGAATATCTGTCGGGGGCATCACAAAAGGATCCTGGGTGGCTTTGCTTTCAGCTGCTGCACTTCAATCTCACAGTGCTTTAAAAGTTTTACATTATTTCAACCTCACTGGACATCAGAGATTTCAAATGCAGTACTTTTTGGAATCCACAAAATAGGGAGCATCATCATCGTGCAGTATCAGTTTGCCTTTTCTATATGTTGAGTAGGGCTACCTATGGGCCGAACTAGATTGTGAAGGAGCCTCTAGGCTTTAACATGTTAAACTGCCAATCAGTTAAAAATTGGTTTTTTTTGTTAGCATGTTTTTTTTTTAAATTGATCGATATTTATTAATAGAGCTGTCAAACTTCAACTGTAACTCATGTACGAGTATTCAGCTTATGGAATTATTAATTTGTGTAAAAAAAAAATATGTAAACCTACTTATTTTGAAGGCTATTTTAATATAATTTTTGGTAAAAGCAAATTGAGAATTAGTTTATTTTGTTTAGTAAAGTCTAGCTTACTGTTTCCTTGCGTAGAAAAAAATTTATGCAAATATTCTCGCATATCAAAAATAATTGAAGTAAAATGCAAAATTAATTGTTTGCATGATTGGTTTACACTTCAGTTTCATGCAAAAAACCATTGCTGTTATGAAATGTTATGCAAAACAATGGACCGGCAATTGTTTCGCATCCACAAGAAAGTGTGGTGAAAAAAATATTTTTTGAATGGTTGATTTACACTTAAAAAATATATATATTCACCTCAAGGCATTATTTGCATGCAAATGATTTTTGCATCCAAAAATAATTATTTTCCATTTTTAGGCCTATAGTTTATTAGTTTTGGTTAAATTAATGAGTAATTTTGGCCAAGGTAAACAATTGTTGCCTTGAATATTTTATAATTTGGTGCAAGAATAGGTGGAAAATTGTTTTTAACATTTAGATTTTTTCGCATGGGAACTGCAAACTAGGCTTACGGAACCTACATACATCTAGCAATAACTTGTCAGTCACATTGTGAACTCATTTTTGTACCGAAGCCCACCAACATTTTACCGCATTTCACAGTGAAACTAAGCATTTTGAAATATGGTTTGAACAACGGGATCCCATAAAAACCTAGGGCCTGATGGCAAATGCTTATTCAACAATCCAACTCTGTTCTAAATGAATTCTGAAAATAAGTTTCTTTTAAAATACTAGGATTGTAAAGTTTTCATGGGGGAAATACAAAATATATCGTATCCAACACTGCTGCTGCTGCAACCTGGCCTGTACTGCATATAAACCCCATATCCGAGGATTTCACTTCTCAATTTCTTAGATAATAAAAAAAGGAAACTATTAACTTTTTTTTTCTCTTTCAATTTCAGGTGAATCAAGCGTCAACTATACATTAAAAATTATTTATTTGTGATTTTTAAGTAAAAAAAAGATAAAGTGAAAAGTCGGAATCATCTTTTACCAACAAGTGCTATTTGTATTAAATTTTAAGTTCATACTTGTTCTCACCCTGTCCCTATGTTAATTGATAAAATTTCACACCATACATTATTGAAAGAGGTAATTTATTTTTATTTTATTTTTATTTAAAATTCTTTAAGTGCTTAAGACATTCAATCTGAATTCATATATATTTTCGATCGTAGTTGTCTTTAAAGCTAAGCCCTCCTACGCTGATGTTCTTCAAATTCAGCCTACATGCGTATTCAACATAAGCTTTTCAATTCACTTTAAAGATACATACATACCTTGATACACTTTTTCCTTGGCTCAGAAATTCGTATAATACATACAAGACAACAAAAAAAAAATAGATAAAGTAGGCTACGATGAATGAGACTAACGAATGAATGAAAATTGTTAAACGACATAAAAAAAATTGTTTTATGTAAATGATATGTTGGCTTAAGAGATTTCGAGTGCTGCCTACTCAGTTTTCTGATTGTCATTTGAGGTTTTCCATTCAACAAAACAGTCTTTTCTTCTTCGTGAGTGGTTTTTGAAAAAGGGAAAGCATTTATTACTGTAGTAGGTGGTGTTTTTCACGAGTGCCTTCTTACGATAAAAAAACTTTCTGGCGTTCATCTACATACATGTAGGTCATATAAGCTATTAAAATCGAAGAAATTCTTATACAATATGGACACTTGTTGCCATAAATAAATCGTTCGTATGGATAAAACTGAGCTTGTCCTCACAGCAACTATTTTATATTTAAACAATTTCAAAACTAATACTCGTACTAAAAAAAGGAATAATTACATAAACGAGATGGGAGGAGGTCATAGCTATTTGCAGTATAAATCTGAAAAAGAATGGAGTGTGCATAGTGGAACAATTTACAAATTATTAAAAAATGCCATTGTCATAGTGCTATGTGCTATATTTATACTAATCGTCCCTATGCATGAACTAGTCCAATCTTTAAACCTATTTACTAATTTGATTTTCTTGATTTTCTTAATCGTCTTAATTACAATCGGGGTGCATTGTTTTTGGGGAGCCTCTTTTAACCACCATGTTATCTATTTTTTCATGAAACTTTTTTTCCATTTCGAAATTATTTGATTGTCTTATCTTGTGTGATCCTTTCAAGAAGGTCCTTCAAGGAACTCAGCCATTCGGCAAGTTCAGGAAAAATTGAAAATTAGACCTACACGGAAAAAAACCCGAAACACTGAACCTTAAACCCTAAACCCTAGACACATAACTCTGAATTGAAACCCTAAGCTACAACCCCCAACCTTAAACCTTAGTTTATATTAAAGGAAGGGAGATTTTTATTGATTCTCATTTTTGTTAACCTGGCTGAAGAATTTTTTCGTATGTACTTCATTTTTATTTTCTGAAGATAGTTAATTTTTTGGTCTGGACTCGGCTCTCAAGATTTCACAAGGATTGAGAATGAAAATGAAGTTTCGTTAAGAAGTAACAGCTTAATCCTTACGAAAACCTAAACCCTAAACCCTAAACCCTAAACCGTAAACCCTAAACCCTAAACCCTAAACCCTAAACCCTAAACCCTAAACCCTAAACCCTAAACCCTAAACCCTAAACCCTAAACCCTAAACCCTAAACCCTAAACCCTAAACCCTAAACCCTAAACCCTAAACCCTAAACCCTAAACCCTAAACCCTAAACCCTAAACCCTAAACCCTAAACCCTAAACCCTAAACCCTAAACCCTAAACCCTAAACCCTAAACCCTAAACCCTAAACCCTAAACCCTAAACGCTAAACCCTAAACCCTAAACCCTAAACCCTAAACCCTAAACCCTAAACCCTAAACCCTAAACCCTAAACCCTAAACCCTATACCCTAAACCCTAAACTCTAAACCCTAAACCCAAAACCCTAATCCCTAAACCCTAAACCCTAAACCCTAAACCTTAAACTCTAAACCCTAAACCCTAAACCCTAAACCCTGAACCCTAAACTCTAAACCCTTAACCCTAAACCCTAAACCCCAATCCCTAAACCCTAAAACCTAAACCCTAAACCCTAAACCCTTAAACATTAAACCCTAACCTCTAAATCATAAATCCTTAACCATAAACCTTAAACCCCAAACACTAAACCCTTAACTCTATACCCTACACCCAAAACCCGAAACCCTAACCGAAAATAACCTTGACCAAGCAATTATTTACAAAAAAAAGCAGCGATAGATTTTAATTGATTCTCACTTTGACGCAGCTGATTTTCGTTTCGATTTTATTTCCTTTTAATTTCCTCAATAAAGTTTATTTGCAGCATGAGCTCAGCCATTAGATTTGACTAGTTTTGGAAAAGCATCCAACTAATTTTTGAATGCGTGCTTGTAAGACTGAGGATAAAGTTTCGGTAAGATTTAACAAAGGAAGTTCAAGTATGCAAACATTTAGAAAATAATTGCCATCTAGTTGTGATTATGTTCCCGGAAAACCGTACAATTCTTAAAGATGAAAGTGTTTTTCCTTAGTTTTGTTTTCACAGCCATTTTATTTGCATACCATCGTTCTGTTACTTCTTAAAAGTGTACTTAATATTACTCAGCACATTTAATTGAATTAAGATGTTTGCGTTTTCTGTTGACACAACCTTCAACTATTATTTGGGAATAAATATGTAGGTACACACTTTCAAATTAAGGAAAAGTTTAATCTTTAATATCATCGTATATCTAGACTATGAAAATGACATTCAATTTAAGCCTTCGGCATTGTATCATTTCAATAGAAAAAAGGATAAGAACTTTAAGAGAACAAAAGAATGGAGAAACCCTTATAAATCATTTTTGCTCTCATGAACATAATCATCTCTTTTCTATCCGAACAGTATGACGGGCGGGCGGTAGGTAGCAAGTGTATGGAGTAACTTCTACTTTCCTTTGAGTTCAGTTTTTAATCTTCATAAAATTCAGTTATTTTTGTATATACTCGTAGTTTGGTACACAAGATGGTTGGTTTGGTACCTACTTGGCAAACTTCAATCGATATTAACTATGATGAAAATGTTTTAGGATGTTTATTATAAAGTAATTTTTAAGCTGCCAGTTATTGAAGGATGGAGGAAAATAAATGAAACTACATAAATAAATATTTTAATTTAATTCATTTAAAAATGTTGTAGGACAGAAGTGGTCACAAAATGTTCTCAACCATTATATTATTCACTTTTTAATTTTAATGAAACAAACGAAAATTTGCCAAATAGATTTCTATAAACTTCCAGCACTGTTTCTTTATTCCTTGGCTCCGAGTCCTAAGCTGGTCTCTAAACAAGATGACTCTTCATGCCTCTCAAAGGACTGACCTTATGTAGTAATGTCCTATCTTTATGTTGATGTAATGGCTAGCAATTGTGACTTCTGCATTAGCGCTCACTCTTCGAGCAATGCACCATATATGTACATATATACGTAAACACCATAATTTGAAATGGTTACTTGTTTATTCGAACAATGATGGCACCCACTCACTCGATCACTGAAGCGGTAGTTCAGCCCCAGACCTAATGACATTGGTACTGAAAAGTGAAACCGAAATTGTCTCAACAAACGCAACGAAATTCTCCACTTGATTTCAAAGGAAATTTAAATTAAAATAAATTCAATATCAGTTATGACATATTATATAAATACTACAGATATCGATTGTGGAGCTGTGGCGTGATAAAAAAACTATCATTTGCGTCATTTTTAATTTTTTCACTTCACAAACACAAACTTTGGCGATTCTTGATAAGTTTCTATCAAAACGTGCACTAAATAGTACTCAACTATAAATGTTGTTTAGTATTTGTCTGAAATGTTTGAGTTCAATTTTAGTGCGTGTCAAATAGCTTGAAATCGACATTAGTTTAAAGTAAATTTTATTTTGTTTCCTTAAAGTTTTCTTATCGAAACATTTTGTTTAAATATTTAAACCTATGCCCCAGCGATCCCAATGATTTAAATAAAATCGACATTCACAGTCTCCATCGCTTTATTAAAAGCTCCAATTGGCCTATTCTGGCCTAGGTGTGTCAGCAGTTTTCTTGGCAGCCACCTTAAGCTAACCAAACCTATACCTATGCCCAGGACCAGTTTCCGAGGGGCGAGTGTTATTTTAAGACGTGTGGTTTTAAATCTGGCAATACTTTTTTCGGAGTTGGTTTTCTTGACAGGTGTCACTTGATTTATACTCAGTTTGGTTTGCCATTTCATAATGAATAGACTTACTCCTGAACAATGTTCACAAATCGTGTAAATTTATTACACAAATAATGGTTCGGTTTGCGCGACGTATCGAAACAGTCAATTTATTGAAAAAATGCATTATCTCGCGTCGCATTATCTCGCGTCGTGGGGTTATTTTTTGTGAGGTTATGTGAAGTCGCTGGTCTACGCAGATAAGCCAAAAACGATTGACGCCTTGAAAGAGAATATTCGCACCCTCACCAAAAGTGTCCTTCAATAAATTGATTCTTTCGCGCGAACCGAAACATTATTTTGATAATAAATTAGCACGATTTGCAAGCGTTGTTCAGGAGTAAGTCTATTCATTATAAAATGGCAAACCAAACTGAGCATAAATCAATCAATCAGCTGTCAAAAAGACCAACTCCGAAAAAAGTATTGCCGGATTGAATACCGCACGTCTAAAAAAAGCACCCTTTATAATGTTATTTATTACTAAAGATACAGTACAATAACCTTGTAGTTTCATAGGGGGGAGACCTTGCGACAGATCTGGCAGTTCTGGTTTTTCGTGGAGTGGTTTGTGATGTAAATCTTATAAATAATAGAAGCTTTCGACCTCGAGCGCCGAACGCATCATGGGTGAAAAATTAAAATATTTCGATATTTTTTCAGTAATTGTCAATTTTATACCTGAAAGACTAGCTTTCGATGAAAATATTGTTTCACGATTTTAAATTAATTAAACTTGCTTCAATTTGAGCCTAAAATCGTCCCTGTAGACCCAAGAGTTTTCAAGAGACAGCCGTTTAAAATGTATCAATAGTAAATTTATAACAACAAGAAGTACAATTAACAGTATAATGAAAAATACAGTGTGCTTAGCATAAGATGCTTTACAACTCTAGAGCGTGTAGGTTGAGAAGAAAAGAAGGGAAATGCATATCTTCCCGTTCAGACAGGAGAGGCAATTATCTAAAAAAGTGACTTTAAACGGCAACACAAATATTGAAGTATTGAAAGTAATATCTCGAAAAATCCCTTAGCTCTTTTTGGGTCAATCCAAATCCATTCTCTTGAACAATTAATAAAAAACTAGGCTTAGAGAAAAAATTGTCCAGTTTATATATCTGAGCGCTCAGAGAATTTATCGAGTTTGGCTGTCAAAAGCTAAGGAAAAAATCTTTGTTCCGTCAGCTCAGTGAGTGCTCCTGAAATATAAACTGAACAAATAACAATGGGTTCTTAAAGTAGGTAAGCACGAGATTTGAAGTGGGATTTTGTAATTACGAGATTTCCTTATGTGAGATTTTGAATGCGAGATTTCATACCCAACCCCCCTCAGAGAGAATCAAATTGCCAAAAATGTGTGGAACGGTTTGGTGGCAACTTATCGAAACAACATTATTTATGTACATATCTGACTTCAACCTGGAAATTGACAGGACGAAGAATTTCTGCCCGAACAAATTTCTTGAAGAAAATCTGTCAGGCAAATTCTGTGGTGAGCACTCTCTTCTGCCAAAAAAACAACTAAATTTTTAGTGCGAAGCTTGAATTGGCGAAAATAAAAGCTTTTAAGAAAACAAGTTCGTGCCTTGTTAGAACTTCTAGAATTAGAAACTTGAAATTAAAAATCTGAAATCACTTAATCTTATGCGTCACCTCCGTTACCAATGCCATCTATTTTTAAAATTGCTGATTTTCATTTGTTTTTCTGCGACGTAAACTTTGTGATATAATTTCGAAAATAACTAAGTTACAAGAACAAATATTACTTTTTTTGACGTGATAAAACTCACAGTGCATTATAAAACCCTCCATTTGTCACCTTCGTTGCCTTGGAGTGGTCAGTATGTTTATTATATTATGTTAATTGTTTATTATTTTCCCACTAAGAAATTCATTTCGAATCAACTAATTATTGAAATATAATTGTATTTATTGAAGTGAAGTAGTAACAAATAAAAAGGAAAATTGGTCACTCTACAAATGAGGTTTTGAGTAATTTGTTGATAATAGTGGTATTAGTTACCAGAATATCTTCAATTAATAAAAAAAACTCATTTAATGTCAAAAAAAGTAAAATAATTTTATCGAATGAGTTTGATTGATTGTAACTTTTAAACGATACAACATGCGTTAGAGCGTTTAATTTTCTATAGAAAAAACGTACGCAGTTTGTTTAAATACTTATTATTATTAAGTTTTAGAATTTCAAACACAAACATGTGTTTGCTCCCATACAAAACGTATGGAAAACTGAAATTTGCGATGAGGCATGCCTAAACAAGAATTTCAAGAGCTAAAATTTTCTCAAACATCTTTTTCGCTCAACTGAAACTTTTGAACCTGTTTGCAAGACAGCTTTTTTTGAAACAGTCTAATGCTTACATAAATATCTATAAAATATTCTAGTGTATTTAATAAGCCATTTTTTATTTCAATAATGTTTTTTTTTTTATTCCAAAAATCGAATTATAGATTCATAAAAACAATTTTTTTTATTTCAATAAGCTTGTGCCCAATCATTAATAAATCATCAAAAAAAAAAAAAAAAAAAAAAAAAAACAATCTGACTCTAATGGGGCTTTACATAAATTTGAATTCTGAACAAGGAAAGCTTTTAGTTTGAACAAAAATTCGCATCACCGCTTAGCATAAAGCATAAACTATAACTTGTTTTTGTCAATATTTTCGCTTTATTTTCCCCATCATGTGAGAAATATTTCAAACCAAAACCAAGAAAGACTTCATTGAAGTCAAACGTCCCAGAACGTACGAGCTTAACACTTAAATTCTCTGCTGATTTTGAACAACTCAGTCAACACAATGTGTCGCTCATCAATCACATTACACAAATAATATACCCAATCAGCAGAATTAACATATATTTTTTTATACATAAAAGTTTTCTTCTTCATCAGTGAACCACAAGTAGTATGGCGTGTCAGCGGATGGGAACTTTTTCTTCTCATACCAAACTTCCATTTCCAACTGATTTACGCTTTACCCTCGAATTGCATTCAAAGTGCGGGAATACAGTGATGTGTCGAGCTGGGCCGTCATTGCTTCTTCATCATGAAAAAAAAAAATATATTGTAAACACATTTTTTGTGATTCTTCAAGAGAACAACAAAAAAATAATGACACGTGTATGTAGTACTACATTATGTTTTTTTTCTGCATAACGCTGACGAGGAATAAAAAACAACACATCATCAAATCCAGATTGTAAAATGGTATTTAGATGAATGGAGGGTTGTGTATTGTATTTGTGCTTATGCTAATTCAATTTGTTTATCCCATCTATATCTATGATATGCTGATGGAACTAAGTAAGATAGGTAGTCTGTTTACATATTGAATGCTATCAGGATGAAGCACCATGTGTAGTGTATAGTATACAGATACACTCCTCGTCAATCGGTTGAGTTTATATAAATTAAATTGAAAAAAGAAAGGCCTTATTTAATACCAAAAGAGCCATTGGTTTCTTTTTAAGAAAGCTAAACAAAGAGCACTGTTAAATATTTTCCAATATTATTAACTTTATTGAAAAGACTATACTTTCCGGTTGATAATGGAGTATTATTTCATTCAAATAACAGCTTAATCTGCTTTGGATAGGTAAGGCGTCCTGTCAACCCAATTTTTCAATAAATTTCTGATTGTTTCGGCCTTTATTTCACGAATAACTAAATCGAAATTTGATTTGAATTGTTTGTATAGCCACCATGTTACCTCGAGGCCACACGGGCAAGTATTGGCAAGCACAAGTTGCAATACAAACACATTTGTTTACTAGAAACCCAAGCAACTTCCTCATCAACTGGCATGGAATATTTAAAGCCAGTAGTGAAGCAAGTTGAGAAGCAAGTTGGGAGACAAGCAAATGGAATGCAAATGGAAGCAAGTGGAAGGCAAGTGGAATGCAAGTTATAAATTTGATAGGCATTGTATGTAGCCAACTACCAGGGAAGTCTATCATCGACGAAATTTTCGTACTACGACAGATTTTGGAAAAAATCCAGGAGTTTCAAATCGATACCCACCACCTCATCATCGATTTCATCTCTGCTAGAGGTGAGGTATATAGAGCAATGTCTAGTTTTGGCATCTCTTCAAAACTCATTCGTTTGTGTAGGATGACGATGGAGAATGCACGCTACTCCGTCAAGTTCGGCTAAGACCTCACCGATGCCTTCGATGTTAAAAATGGTTTGAGACAAGGCAACGCGCTGTCATGCTACTTCTTCAACATCGCTCTTAAAAGAACTGTGCAAAACTCTCACGTCAACACTAGAGGCACAATTTTTCAAAAGTCCGTCTAACTACTCGCTAACGCCGCCGCCGGCGATATTGACATAATCATGAAAGCAAGACCTGGTATATGTCTACCTAACTCAGCTATAAACTCAGCGAACGATGCCAGTGCTGAAATAAAACGAAGAATTGCTCTTGCCAATCGCTGTTTCTTTGGGCTAAGAAGACAATTGAGAAGCAAAGCCCTCTCTCGAGCAAACGCTTATCATCCCGGTGCTGATGTATGATGTATGGTATGCAGAGACATGGACACTACTAGCGGTAGTTGAGAACGCTTTAGTCTGTTTTAAGAGGAAAATTCTCCGGATGATTTTAGGTCCCGTCTGTATAAATGGAAAATGGAAAAGAAGATACAACTACGTACTGTACGGGCTGTAACAGTGACACCGACCTAGCCAGTAAAGTAAAAAGCCAAAGACAGATGGCTGGCTGGGTCACCTAGAGCGACTAGACAACAATGCTTCGGCCCGGAAAGTCTTTGAATCCAACCCCGTGGGATGGCGCTTTAGAGTATGGTAGTGCTGCTGGTGACGTATGCAAGTAAAAGAAGACCTCAACCAACTTGGCGTGTAAAACTAAAGACATCTAGCTAGAAACCGAGCCGGCTGGAAGGAGCTTGTTGGTTGAGGCCCTGGTCCACCCCGGACAGAAGTGCCACCTTAAGTAAGAAAGTAAGTATGTAGCCAACTTGCTTGCCAGTACTTATGGCCATGTAGCCTCGGGGTTAAATGACACTCCACAAAAAATCCAATGGCGTCAAATGCAGCTCTGTGTCTAATAAGCAACATTACCAAAACGACTGATACCACGAATAATGAACCTTGTGGGCAATAAATCGGTTGTTGGATGGCTTGCATGGCACGTAGCCGAATCTTGCTAAAACCATGGCCACACAAAATTTGGTTATCTTGCCTTGGTAGTACGAGTATTCTCCATTAACTGTTATGTTTCCAACATTTTTGGCTTGGAATGGTCCATTAAAACCACCACTTCAAAAACCTCGCCAGACTGTAACATATCCAGGACTAATTGGCTTTTCTATCGCTAGTGTTTCGCTTGGATTTCCCTTGCACCAAATAACTCAACTTTGTTTGTGAAGCCACCGAGATGCAAGCTTAGGAATAATTTGAAATCCTTATGCAATCTATTTATTTCGTACCGTAAAAATATAATACTGAAATTCTGTGATTTTTTTTGAGCGCCTATGAGCTATCAGTGTCAAAATGACTTATGATTCATAATGAAACTAACAAAAAGCTGTAGGGTAAGCTTTTTAATAAACAATTTATTTCAATAACAATTGAACTAAATTGTTTAAAAAAAATAAATGGCCATGGAGGAAAGCGGTGATTGGAGGAATTTAGACTTTGAAGAGGTCTGGATCGAACCCCTATCCTAGCTTATTCCACCGTAATTTTTTTGTGCCAAACCCTCCTTAGTTTTTTTGTTGTTAATAACAACACCAATAAGTATATTTATTTGGATGAATGTATGAAATAAATTATTGTGATAAATATATCATAGTTTAAAAAAAAAAAAACTGTAATGGACTTTTCCTCTATCTATAACCAAGTGATTTTGAGTGTAAATATATAATACAGATAGTGACTACCGAGCTATCCAGAGTGACCCTATTGATAGGTTTATTAGTGTTATTATGGATTTACTGTGATATTCTATTCCTAACCATAAAAAGTTGTCCATTTCGATTGAGTGATTATTTCAATTTCAGTGATGACAATTTTATCCATAGCTAGTCGGCCTTTTTTGGTATTAAATATTTTTTTTTCTTCAGATACAAATGGCTGAAGTAATCGCATCTATTTATCCAATTACCCTGTTCGAAACGATCTGTCGTTATTTGGTGTTGTGTGAATCCTTTTATTCTGTCTTATTCGAAATGGGATTACAACAAATAAACATCTGGCAATAATTGAAAATCCAATACATTTCCTGTGTGGGAAAATCTTACCACCCCCAACTTCTCCAAAGCAACTGGAGAAAATTTAATATATATAAAAAAAAAATATTATATCCGTAGGTGCGCCTCTACCCTATAGTTTTCTTTTTATTCTCCCTTCACTGGATCCCAGTTTGCGGAAGGAGGTTTAATTTGACTTCATTCAACAAAGCTACATCTGTAGATACAGATACGTACCCAGCTTAATATTTTTTCGAAAAAATATACAAGTAGGCGTCCAACTACTTCTACATTGTCTGGCGGCAGGCCTGATCACTCGCGCCCGTTCTCCAATTATGGAAGCCAGAATCCCGGTGATTGAGGCACGTTGTTTTATTTCTAAATCAGAAATCGTGCTTGGCTCCAGCTGCCGATGCACACATGTGTATCTTTGGTTGACTATACCTACACATGTGTGAAAGAAAAATATACAATTGAAACTAGGCAACAAAACAACCCATGATATACATACCTGAGTTAGAAAGTGATTTTTAATTTATCATTTAATTACTTAAATGTATTTAATTGCTTTTTTTCATTATTAATAATTAATTGCTATCATATTGAAGCCGCAACATATGGTTCATCAGTTAAAGTGGTGACGGAATTTTAGATGAAGGCTGCTGGCCTTTTAAAAAAAAACCGAGAGAAAAAAAAACAGATTACCATCTGAAATTAAATTAATAAAAAGTATTTTTAACTATAATTGTTGTTTGATAAATAATTGAGCATACAGTTTTCCAACCTCATATTTAAAATAATTTGATTAAGTTAATTGGATTAACACTGCAGCTTCTGGTTTGGTTTTGTGTGTGATTTATTTAGGAATGTGGATTGAATATGCTTTCAATTTACGAGTATGAGGTCATTCGTTCTCATCTCACATGCCAAAAGTTGATTACTTGTTGGTTTCTTTGATGTGGGTGACATTTGAAAATGGTGAAATGTATGACACGTTTCACTTAAGCCGACAAGCGAAGGAATTCTAGATGTTTGCAATTAAATTATTAATATGACAACGATTCGGCGCAGTGAGGCCTAGCGTTCTATGCAATTTAATGTATGCTTCTCGGTTTAGGGGTTTTCATTGTAAGCAATTGAGATAAAACTTAAGTAGTGCTTATAGGCTAAGAGTCGACAGCAAGTTTTGGGAGTGGACGTATAACCAAAATCGGAGGATGAGAGGGATTATGTGTATATGTATCGTGCCTGATATAAAATACCTAAGTCTGGTAGGTTTTGTTTTCAGCTTTCGAGAGGGGTGGTCCCTGTTTTTAATTTCAGGGTAATGGCCTCTTTAGTTAATTTCTAACTCTGTCATTTTTCTAAGCATAAATACCTCAATCTTGGCGGTCCGATTAATATAACTCAAGATATAACCATTTTACTTGAACCTTATCATTCCTTTTTTGGAGATTTCCAGCAAAACCAAAATAATAAATAATACAGTCTCTACAAAAATGCCGATTAGGTTAATTAAAAAAAATCAAAGGTCCCATTTATCGAATCACCAAGATTTTCACACTTAAAGAATATGACAGAGCATCATTTCCTATTATTTAAAAGTGAATTGTAGTTTAAATGGCCTAACCACCAAAATAGGAAACCTGACTGGTTTTAACCCCCACCCCCACCAAAGGCTGACAAAAAAAAAAACCATTCAGATTTTTGTATTCGATATCACATGTAGGTACCTACACCCAGCGACGAAAAAAATGCTTGCACTGATTTCCTTCTACATATTTTCGTTATTTAGAGGTAGATCCTATTTTTACTTGCGATATACATACATAGGTAGGTACTATGAAGCAAGTTTTCGATTCGTGAAAAAAAGTGGCTAACAATCAAACATGACATTACGTTAATAGAGAACATCAAAAAAATGAGTGGCACAAGTCTGTATGTGTGTCTGTTTGTTCGTCTACAGCCTAAACGACCCGATCGATTTTCTTCAAACTCGATTTATAGTGGTTTTTGGTGATAATGTCCACACGTTTTTTCATTTTTTCTTAGAACCAAAAATAACGGTATTTGCCATACTACATATTTTTTTTTAGCAATTTTACATAATCTTATTCTTCTCAAAAACGGCTGGAAAGCTTTTCTTTAAAAGGCTTCCTTTGGTTGCAAAACTAAAAAGAACCTAAAGAACCATTTTTTTAACTTTCGATTTTCTTCAAAACGTTATGACTGATTTCAAAATTTTTTTTATGCACAGGCTTCCAATAACTATAAATATTTTTTTTGTACTGAAATCTAAAAATAAATAATTTTTTGGATTTTTGAAAAATGTTTCAATATTCTTTGTTGGAAAGTCAAATATTTCGAAAACAGTATGATCGATTTTTTTCTTAAACTCAATATTTAAGAGTTTTTTAGTACTTTCTAAATTATGTTTAGAACAAATCTTACAAATATGAAAAAATAACAGTACCTTCCATACAAAAGTTAAAAAACCCGTAGGTAAAATATTTTTTTTTCAAAAACGACTCCTACGATTTTGATTAAACTTTTTTCATATACTTAAATTGATCCGGCCTGCTATAAAAAATTATTAAATTTTTCACTTCACAACTATAATTAATAGTACCTGTCATAGAACGTGTTTTTTTATTTTGAATTTTCTCATTATCGGCTGAACGGATTTATATAAATGTTTATATATACCAATTTTTTTTTCAAATTTTATTTTTGTGTGTACGTAAATAAATACTTAAGATTTGTATACGAAAAGTTTTTCTTAAAAATGTTTTAGGAATTTTATATATAAAAAATATTTTTTTAAAAAACCGCTTTAATGATTTAAATTTTTTCTGTCCATACAATCACATTCAATAAAGAATTAAGATGGCGTTCTTTCTTTTTCATCTGAAACTCTCAACGAAGTTTTTTTTAGCTAATTTAAATACATATCGTATTTCATGCTTTTAAACATTTTTCTGTCATAATTTCTTTGCATATAATTTTTTTATATCCTCAGCGTCTTGAACGTGCAGCCCAGTCGTGCATTTTACTATAAATCCATAATCCCTAATATCGATTGACACAAACTGGAAAATATTGTACATTTCCATCGCATTCAAATTTCAGTTTGCATCTTAAATTTTTAAAACGCACGTACTTTCTTAATTATTTGAAGGGTTATCATAATTCTTTGAGAATGCGCAAATTAAATTAACAAAAAAAGTTCTTTCAACATTTCTATAAAAAGCAATTTTTTAGCATCTCCCAACAGCATTTGAATAAAAATTCCTTTAAATTGTTATCTATTCGGTCTTACATATTTTTTGTATGAGAAAATAATTTGAAATTTTATTACTTAATTATAACAAGTCTCCAAACCAATAGTATAATTTGTTGGTTGAAATTTGAACGCCCTAAAAAACACGTTTCAACATATTTCAATCGTTTAAAATTAGCATACAATTAATTTATATAAAATTTGCATTTTTAGGTATGTAAAATATTATGATAACTATTATCTTTCTTATTAAATAGTTATACCAAATCTTTTTTTTTGTATAGAGATCCAATTTTCCAATTGAATACTACATACTAATTCTTTATGATTATTACAGTTTGATTATTATAATTATTTTACCACTTTGAAACGATTTTTTCATTGGAAAATTGCTATTAATATGTCTCAATGTGTGACAAAATTTAATATTTTAGTGATAAAAGAGATAGGCAATTTTTTCTGAAGGGTTTTGATGCGTTGAATTCGATCTGGCTCCACAATTAAAATATCAGAAATATTTTACTCTTGAAGGAAGCCTTGAAGCTAACACATGTCATCTTTAATTATACCATATTAGATATTACGTCAATTCATATTAGGGCTGCCATGTCTTGAATAAGTTCGATAGCCCAATTTAGAAATGTTTGTAGTCCAAAATCGGATTCGAAAAAGTAGCCTAAAAGTGAAGTTTGTTGCGGTTGATTAGAAATGTCAAAACAAATGCAAATGTCTTCTATTACTCGATGATTCTTTGCGTCTGACTCTTTTCGAATTTTCAAATTTGATTTCACCTTCGCAGTTCAAAAAAATTGAAAAGAGTTAGACGCAAAGAATCATCGTGTGAAGTGCAATATAGGGGACTATTCAGTGGAGCCAAACTGTGGAATGCTTATAAAGTATGTTAAGGGAGAGAAAAGTATTTTATCTATGGTTTATTTGTGCCAAAAAATTTAACGCCCAAAATGAGATTTGGGCTACCAGTAGCCAAATTATACTGTCATACTAACATTGTCCTCGGCAATTTCGGAAAAAGATATCCAAATTTCCGATAAATAGCCCAATCTGGCAAGCCGGATAAATATGTATGTATGTATACAATTCATTTCAAAAGATTACTTTCATGTGTTGAACGGTTCTAATTTTTTACTTTCGATATGGGCATGACATTACGATGAAAGAGAACACGAAAGAAATGAATTCTGTCTGTCTGATCCTTGGTCTAAAGGCTAACCTAAACCACTCGAGCGATTTTATTCTAATTTTGAACTTAAGGATTTTTGTCAATTCCCTAGAGAGGAAATTGAAATTTTTCAGCTTCAAAAATAACTAAGTTTTCCATAGAACCGTAAAAAAGGGCTAATTGATCTCAAAAAATGGAACTAACATTATGGAAAGAAATCAGTTGTCTGTATGACGTACTTTTTGGTAAAAAATATTTACAAAAAGGCGTCTCTAACCCTGCGGCCATACAAGCCTGTATTCTGTATTGGCTAGCCAGTGTTTGGCTACGCGCATTGACTGTCAAATTTTCGTGTATTTGCTGTGGCGTTGGCAGCATGCTGTACACTAGCCAGTGTTCGGATGCTAATCCAAATGGAGTAAATCTAATTCGATATTCTGCTCTTTCAAGATTCAAGCTGAAACCACTTTAATCTATCGTGTGTGCGCTGTGGAGTGGCATTTTGTGTCGTCGACTGTACTCACTAATCAAGCCTGGTAGGCAAAACTGTGATTAGCCATGTTTTTTTTTATAGATTTTTATCTCTGTTTGAAAGAAGAAGCATATTAAGTACAACAACAATACGCATTTATTGCAAATTTGTTATATTAACATTCTTCTTTTTTAAAGCGGAGATAAAAATGCACTAAAAATACACACTGATGCCATGCAACATCTTTTCCAAAAGAATCGCAAAATTGAAAGTTTCGTACCGTAGTACAAGAGCCGACAGCAAATTTTGGGAGTGCGTTTATAACCCAAATCTGAGTATGAGAGTTTATAGGTAGATGTATCGTGATATCTTATACCAAAGTCTTGCAGTTTTTTTCAACCTTTGGAAGGAGTGGGGGTTAAAACCAGCTGCTTCTTACTATGTTTTTAAATGTATATTTGAAAATTTGGCCTAACTTCACTTTGCAATAGTGAATTAAGACAAAATCTCAACATTTGGCCCTATTTCACTTTGTTTGGTATCGGTATCGGAAACCGAAGCGATACCGAGAAGATACCATCTCCAAAGCATCCGAAAGCATACCGAGACCAAACCATACTTTTGGGACCGAAATTTACCGATACTTTCGCTAGTATCATTTGGATGACATTTTCAGACTTGGTTCTTTTTATGAAGTTTTTTTTTTGCGGACAGTTATAATATTAAATTTATCAGTATTTTCGAAACTTACCGCGTTAATATTTAGAAATTTATATTAATTTCGTCTTCCCGGCGTTTAGAAAAAAATTGCATTCTTCGTGGTTTTGGGAAGAAGAAATTAATATAACGACTCATTAACGACTCAACCGATTTCATTGAACGTTTTTTACACAAACGCTCCTTTAAAATGTCATTAATATTGCATATCATAAAAAAATAAATGTTTGCCATGGTGTCACGTGACGAAAAATGTTGGGAACCTCATAAATTGAAAAATCCAGTTGTACCTTTGAGTCCATATTCAGTTTAGTGTTCTTCTAATAGTTGTATGAAAAAAATTCGGTGGTTGCTACCTTGATAATATTTTCGTCTACCTATTCGTATTTATGTAAGTCAGAAATGAATAACATTAAGGATTCATTTAGAAACCGTGTAATTTGTTTCTTTTATAAAAATAGATGAAAAAACTATAAATTTCAAAAATAAATGAATATGTTTAGGTTTTTTAATAAAGTGTTAAGCACTGGAAAACCATTTTATTTTTCAAATAGTAATTGGAAAACTAGATCAAGACTTTGGCCGTTTTCGAAAACGTCAAAAATGTATTTGCGAATGTTCTTGAACGCAAACTGCAAAAGTATTCTGTTCGAAAACACAAATTCACATTTTAGTGCATTTGTATTGTGTTTGATAATGCAGCTTTCTAAAGTCACATGTTCGAAAACATCGACTGCGATGCAGATGTACAGTAAAAAAATATTGACGAAAAAAGGATTGAAAAGCCAGAGAGCGTGTTCGTTAACATCAAACGCGTCTGCAAGTAAATTGACTAACGTTGATCAAACCGATTCTGTTCAAGCAAGAAGCAGGGCGAATGGATATTTGATGATCACAGTATCTGCGTCAAAAAAATGACTCTCATTTGACTATCAAAAAGAATTTAGTTTGATGTTTCGAAAACGGCTGAAAAACGTTAGCACTCCAAAGGCATGTTAATTTTTTTTATTTTTAAGAATCTCACGAGGCTCTTAAAAGGTTCGCAATCTCTGGCATAGCCATTTAAAATTAAAATTATTTACTAAGGATGACTTATTTCACTCAAGGAAAATGGGACAAGTGGCCCATGAACTCAATACGAATGTGTCATTTATCACTGAAAAGGTGATTGTGAGAACTTTAAGCTAGTTAAGCTCTAAAGCATGGACTTAAGTCAGTACACTGGTTAAGCTAGTCAATGAAAAATTATTATTGTTCTTCTCGGTGTTTTTAAGCTGAATAACTCTCGAACCTTATTATTTAGAGCTTAACAGTTGCATAGTGAAATGAAGTACTTACAATAGCCTTTTCAACGATGTATAACACCTTCTTGTTGAGAAATATACCAGCTGCCATGCACTATTTTTGTCCACTCCCCTTTTAAGTCAATATCAAATAAAAGATGGTTAATTAGTACAAATTCTATGAATTTCATATTTATAATGGCGACTTAAAATTAAGTTAAGAGTGAATAAATTTGGGCTAAATATGAGACAACTGTCCAACTGATTTTTATAACATCAGGTCAACTGTACAGATATAATAATTTTGATGACTGTTTCTCGTATCATGCATTTAACTATTCAATAATTCAAAAGTTATACTATAAATGCTGATATATTCTGAAACACACATATCCTTTGTACATAAAATTCCCATTTAAATCGAACACCTTGATCTCTTATCGCATGGTATCCGTTATATTGTCATCACTCCAAGGATAATAATGCTGTCTTCAGATATACCGGCTTCCTAAATACACATATCACATATCTTTAACACCTAACTTAACCATCATATAGTGTGTTGAAATTCGTGATAAAGAGATGATCAGCACACGATTTAATGTTCGCAGTCTGCCTACACGTTTTTATACATATTTTCGATAATGGGACTTGTAAAAACAAACCACCCCTTCTAACACCATCCACCATCATCATTACAGCTTCATCACCTTTTTGCCCACAATTTCCGCACTTAAACCATCATCCACATCATCGCATATAACAAGACAAATTTCTTCAAGAATGAAATTCCTCATATCATAGAGGACGAGTCGTGGTGGGAGGGAGGGATAAATGAAAGCAACCCAACATCGTCACCACCATCTTCGTCATGCTTGGTGAAAGGGGAGTAAAAAAACTCTCTCAAAATACTTTAAAATAATTTGAAAGTTCAGCATCTTTTCTTTCTCGTCAATAAATTACCAAATGTCCACCGCACCACCACACTTTTCTCCTGACATCGTGTTTTAGGGAGTAATTTCGTTACTGCCCATTTCACCCTCTTTGCTAAATCCAATCAAATGATAATAATAGGGACGGATATGTACGTAGATTTTCTTTGTCACAGAGAGATATAGCTTTTAAATTTCTATAAATTAAAGAGGTTTAACGGTAAGATGAATACAACAGAAGCTAACAGTATCAGTCCCCGTTTCTGTGAACGGTAATCGAGTGAATTATGATCTCGTTTTAACCGTTTTCAATCCAATCAAGTCAATCGTCATCCGTCGTCGTGGAAGTCGTCGTCGACTTAGTCGTCATAGTCATAGTCCATTTCGTCTCCATCTTCCTTGTCATTATAGCGGAAACCTTGTTTCTTGTGTGTAGTTAGACTCAAGTTTTTTTTTTCTTGAAGGTGGATGTTTAATACCGGCACCGGCAGCATTACCAACAACAACAACAAAAACAAAACGACTTTTGTAACAGATGTGACATCGAGCATTACCTATATAAATTTAATGAGAAAATTCAGTTTTCCCAATAACATTTTACTTCTGTCCGCTGTTAAGCTGCGTCACGTCGCTACGTTCTCTACGTCATACAGTGGGTTAGAATGGTGTTTTTAATATGTTTTCCATTTTTTATTAAAGGATTAGTTCAAATGTTACTGTACACTTCTGTTAAGACAAATCTCTTACAAAAAAGAAACAACGAAATCATAGATGAAATATTAAGTTCGACTTTTCGTTCTGCAATACGCTGTTCGATAAGAGAAAAAATGATAAATAGTAGCAGATTCTTTGGAGAAGTCTCCACTCTTTTTTCTTGTGTGAAATAAAGTAGAAGAAGTTGTGTTACAGCATGGCTTTCTTTCATTTTGTTTTTGTTATTATTCAAAAAAGTTTACATGTCTTTTTTAAAGTATTTTATTTAAGTAGCTGGAGACCAAAGACAAAATTACTTTGGGAGTTGGTGTTTCACAAAGATTTTTCAATAATTGGTAAAAAAAAGATATTTTGGTAATTTTCAATGATTTTAGCATCGTACTATCTTTTAACATTATGCCAAAGCTAAAATCACCAAATAAGTATTTTATTTTTTTAATATCATGCTAAATCCATGACCTCCATTATTTTCCTCAAAACAAAAATTCTTGGCAATTGTATTTCAGAGTTGAATTCAATTACATTTTATAAATTAAATGCATGAATTCAATTGAATTAATGTTTGATGCACAAAAATAACTAAATTATCGATTGCTATGACCAGCCCCTGTTCTATTCGGTCCACTTCCTCTTGATCTGTATTTCAAGCTTCCACAACAATTTCTACAAACAATTTTCACAAGACAACATATCCATCTTAGAGCGAAGATTAAAATCTTGTTAAAAGTGAAATACAATAAAAGCCGAAGCCCAGTTTAAGCCAACTTTCTTACAAACTTTTAACCAGGCACTACTTATAACCGAACAAAAAATTAATTTCAAGAAAACACCGGTTTTTAAATTAAAAAAAAAAATTTATCATGTCATTATTAAAAAGGTTTGTTTGTTTTGTTTTTTTATACGAACTGTCGCTGGACGTGTTCAAATGAACCGTTTTCAATAGTTGTTCTGTATCTTCTTATCCATCAGTTAATTTTTTTTACGATGGATATCGTATTTCATAGTCAAATGCCCCACTGTTGTCGTTGTTATTGTCATATCCTTAAATCTACAGCCACATTTCAATCTGAAGTTGATTATTGTAAGGTTCTACTATTGGCAAGTAACACACAGAAAAAATTGATATTCGCCAGCCATAAATTTGTTGCAATTCGTCAGCTTGATGTGATTTTTTTTATTTTTTGCATTATTTTGTTGGATCCTTCTCGTTTCGGAATTGAAATTGAGAAAACATTGTAGCACTAATGAGTTGTTTATGGTTGAAAATGAATAGAAGTCAAGTGACGTTGTCTACCTTATTTTGGTTTTAGTATGAATTTATGCTAGCAATATAAAAGCATTGATTTGTGTTTTGCAAAATTACTACATAAGGTGTGGTTTGTTGACCTTTTACAGTTGCGATGTTCCATAACTTGTCATATAATGTAGTAAAATGAGCTGTAAAATTGTTGTTCGCAGCATCTGCATGTTCAAATTGACTAAGTGTGTGACATAGAGTAATGCATCACACATTAAGAAAGCTTAACAAAACTAAAATTTGCTCATTAGGTAGTAGGATAATGCATTAGTAAATACGAAAACTATGCTCATGTGGCTTTTAGGTTGAACAAATTTTAACTTTGTCTTTTAGAGCCAGTTTTTCAATGTGAAGATAACCTTGTCTCGGGGTTTAACCTGATCAAACACCACAAACGTGTCCATCGGTCGATTTAATAGTAATATAAATTTTAGTTTACTCACCTAATTTGATGAGTTAACTCAGATTTCATCCCTTTTGACGCTATCTCGTTTATATAGTAAAAATTGTTGAAATTTCCGATTCTGGGTTGAAAAACTGGCCCTAAACCATACATATCGCCCATTTGCTAAGACCACAATAACTCAAAAATTGACGACTTTGAACTATGATGTCTATTTCCTTTCTCTTTTCAGTACAAAGTCTCGATATCTCCTCTCAAATCCAAATAACAGCGCACTATTTTTTCATATGTTTTCTAGAAAATTAAATTTTTAATCGTATTTGTTGTTTCGAAACAAAATGTTTTGAGCTGCAGTGAATGAAAAAATTGTACATTTGATTTTCTTAAACCTTTTGCAATTTATCTGTAGTTTATTGAAAGTTTTTATCAGAAAAAAGACAATTATATATTTCAAAGCTTTTTTGAATAAAATAGATTCAAAAAATTAAGATGAACAAAAATTTCAAATTTTCAAAAAGTCAAATTTCTTACAGATTAGTAAAGAAAGTCCCAATCTTTGGTTCTTATTATCTATCTGAGATGGTTGTTTATTAAAAACACAAGCCTTGAAGTAACTTCTGTTGGTATTGTGTTCTCTTAAATTATACAGCTTTGGAGTGATTTTTGATAGTTATCTGTAAGAGTTTTTTCAACTTTTTTTTTTAACCAAAAAGGGCCATAGGTGCTTAACGGGTTAAGGTCTGAGAACTGTGGTGGATGAGGCAACTAAGATCTAACACTTTACTGCAGCCACTCTCTTACTAAAATAGACGAATGCTTCCGGTCATTGTCCTCTAGCAGTATGAAATCATTCTGTAACTCAATTCTTTCAGCTCGGGCCTTAAAATCACATCTGCAAATGTTTGTGTTTTTCCACTGTTTCTTCAATAAAAACAAGATTTTAGACACCATTTTGCATCCATAACTCCCCAAACCACAATTATTTCACCTTCATGTCTCACCGTAGTTTTTAAACTGTTTACCAATACAGTGTATATGACGGTCTTGTAACAATTGGGCTATATGTAAGTGCATTAGGTACCTTCTGAACAACCAACAGCAAAATGTTGTTTTCAAAGTCTATTTTGTTGCATGAATTTTAATATTATTCCTTTCAAGGACATTCGAAATTAAATGACATTTTGCACTCAAAGCAACTTTTCAATCAAATATGATGTTCCAATATTCTCCCTTTCAGTTATAGAACACAGAAGCTTGGTAAACACAAACGCTTCGATCAATCACACGTTTGCTGACAACAAATCCCTTCCACGCTCCACCACTACCACTACCACCTTCGTCATAGTTCTTTCGTCATTCATATGACATTTTAAAAGCACACTCTAGTTCACATAATCTTATCTAGAAGAGATCTTTTATGACAATAAAGTTTGTATACAGATATTTTCAATTTCCTCAAAACGCGCATTTGAAAGCATCATCCACTTATCGCACATAACGGTAAAGTAGATTCTTTCCGTTTTCTTGATTGTCCTTGCTCTATCAAGCTCCAGAGAACTCATCCATTACTTTCCAAACCCCATTACATGTAAACGGCTCCTTATGGTAAAATGGTTATAATTTTGTAGATTTTCGTCGAATAAGGTGGCATCAAGTTGAATTTAATTTCCTGTAAAAAAGGACCTCGACAGGAAGTCACAATGGGGATATGAGCTTGAAAATGTCCTTTCTTTGTATCCATCAGATCCACCCGCATCGCACTGCCATGCAAGCAAGGATTATTAAAACCAAACAATTTTAACTCAGCACGTAAAAGCCATGGATCTAGCAGATACATCATGGTGGATGTGGATCTGTGTGTGGGTTTGCCTTTTAGTTTAATTATCCCAAAGAGTGCATGTTACAATATTTTAATGTAATTAACAAACAAATACCTAATACTATGGCACACGAAATGGATGGGAGGAGAAAGCAATTTTTCCCAGCTGCACCTTCACTTAACTTTGCCAGTTTAACGAGAAACTCACAGATAATGTAGGTAGGTAGGTGTGGGTATACATAAAGTGCGAATGCCTTTGAAATGAAAATACGATAAACATTATGAAGACCTTGGAACTGGAAAATTGAAGGACAATGCTATAAAGAGACGTGTAAAGTGCTGTAATTTTTTTTTGTTCTTGAACTGTTGGTGAAATTTAATTAAACGTAATTTCAAGATATTAATGAAGCTTTGATATGAAGGTTGCGTTATTTTATCGTCAAACGATTTTCCTCTTACTGTCCAATCGAAGTGAAAAAATTGATCATTGTTGTCTAAGAGTTCTCTTAGATAGTTGGAGGAATCAATCGTCTAAAACTTGACATTTTATTTGATTGAGTCAAGCATATATTCAACATTTTAGTCAAATTTCAACTCCAAAAGCAAAGAAGACAAAAAAAAAAATTAAAAAATGTTAAAGAAAATGACAATTTTGAGAAACATATCGGAGACATTTTTTTTTCTGGTGTGAAGACTCATGAAAATGTTTGAAATATTTCTTTTGTATCCACTGTTGCACTAGAAAATTAACTTAAGGCCACTTAACACGTTTAGAGAAATCATATGGCTTCTGGTATGACCTGTCATAAAAATAATACCAAATCATCTGAACACACTCATAGATTTCATATGATTTCTCAAAAGCAAAAAGCATATGACTCGTTTGACATTAGAACTGCAGGTTCCGTGCTTATAGAGCTCAACAGGTATTCCATCGCGGTTTTTCTTCTCTATTCGGCTTCCTCACACTCAAGGTTTTCTTTCGAAAGCTTAAGTGATCGCTCGACAAAACGATTATCGTTTTGACGATTGCTCTCTCTCTCTATATTTCCCTAAAGATATGAAAAAGACAATTATCATCGGAAGGATTTCAAAAATATCGATAATACACTATCAAGTTAGCCAATTCCACCTCTGGTTATTGAAGAAATCACCTGATGGCGCACCTCTTTGCCAAAACCTTATAGCTGTTTGAAATAGTTCAGAAGAGATATTCTCCAATTTTTAATTGCAAACATAAATCAGCGGTGTTGATTGCAAATTACACGCAACACAACTGGATCAATTTTCCCAGTATCCCGTGCTCTGCCATCGCCATATTGAGCTCTAGAAGATGAATACTATCATATGCTTTAAAAAGGTGGTGAGCCCCGACTTGAAATTTGTTAGTCCGTTCTGGATTTAAATTAGGGTGTTTTTTTAGACGTGTGGTTTTCAATCTGGCAATACTTTTTTGGGAGTTGGTCTTTTTGACAGCTGTCACTTGATTTATGCTCTGTTTGGTTTGCAATTTCATAATAAATAGACTTACTCCTGAACAAAGTATGCAAATCGTGCAAATTTATTACCAAAACAATGGTTCGGTTCGCGCGACATATCGTGAAACAATCAACTAACTGAAGGAAACTTTTTGAAAGCTGTCAAAAAGACCAACTCCGAAAAAGGATTGCCAGATTGAAAACCACACGTCTAAAAAAAACATTCTGGTGTTTGCCCATAAAGAGTTGAAATGAGTTTTAGGACCGCCACAAAGATCATTTAGAATTTCATATGCGCAACGCTTAGCACATTGGATAACCTTTTTGGTTGATAAGGAGTTTGGAACTGACAGTCCAATTATCGGACAACCTTTCTTTTCTGAAATTGACTGAAACATGTTTCGAGGGTTGATTAAAGGTTAACCCCTTAGCTTCCATTGAAAACTGGGCCTTGCAGCTTGCCTTAAATTCTAGTTCCCACGTAGAGTTCTCTCAAAAATGTTTCGTACTCTTCTGAAGATGACGGGTTCATGCACTTTTTTTGGTATTTTTCAACAAATTTTGTGCACTTGCTTACTAGTAGATAAAGTAAAATTAGGTTTTTAAATCACAATAAGTTGTAAGATGCTAGACTTAGCCTATAATTGTCAAAGTCTAAAGTATAACAGGAAAAAAATCATAGCCTTCGTAGAGAAAAAGATAATTCTCCTGGATTTGTTTTCAGAATTGCAACCATCAGAATGGTTCACACGCTTCGGAGTGTTGTTCCGGTGGTGGTTTACCAATCAAAATGGCTTTAACCATTTTTTTCACAGCACTGTTAAACTCGCTGCCAATGAGGAAGTGGATATGAATGTAATGCCGGGAATTAGTTGCAAGTGCAAGAATGTGCTATAGAATGCGAATCTGTGTTGGGATCCACATCCAATACGATATTCCATTTGTTCCCAGATGCGCCCAGATAATGACGTTAGGAAATAATTTACCGTAGTTTGCAAGTGAAATTATGTACTTGGCTTTGTGGTTGCTGTAGTGGCTTCACAAAGTTTATTTTTATAGTATTGTGTGGTTATTATGCATGAGTAGCGGCGACAAAGTGTTAGCTTTCCAGCTGAAGCGACGAGTATCTTTACGAATGGCGAACGAATCATCTTCTTCCTAATTCGTGCCGTTTACCGGTTTAATTGTTGAAGATTTGCTTTTAAGTGAGAAAAATGTGGGTACTTTGGGTCTTAACGAGTATTTGTGTTCGTGTAATCCAACTCTTGTGTTTCTCTCTGTTATGCATAAATGATATAAATTTTGATTAGGTAATTGTTTTTTTTTTTTTTTGTTTTATAGTACTAATGCCCAAAATAATATTTGCTAAGAAAACATTTCATTGTCAGCACTGGCCTCTCCATGATGGCTTCTATTGTAATTCTTTGGTATAAGGGTGCGATGGGAAATGTTAATCTTTATTTAATTATTCATTATGTACATATGCCTGTATGCGACGGTCATTTTAATTCCCATAGAGGCTTTTAGTTAATGACACGCATTTATTTTGATTTCAGTGCAGATTAAGAATTGAGAGACAAAAATAATGTCAATGATGCCATCAATTGAGAATTATTGCTCTATTGTTGTTTATAGCCTGTAGAATTTGCTGGTTTCGATTGCAACAAAAACTTTCCCAAGTCCAATGTTTTCAGTGTTCTTTCCATAGTTCAAATCTAAATATATAATTTTGGAAATTATTAAAACTATACTTTTGCATCTGCTTAAGTTTTCTTTGATTATATTCTTCTTTGCAGACTTAAATTTGAATCACTGCGTGAACTGTTCTGAAAAAATGCTTTATAATTTGTGGACAGAAGTTCCTCAATTTAAATTTTATTAGTCACCTTAAGATCCAGAAGCTTAAGGTAGAAGTTCGTCAATTCAAATAAGAAGAACTAGAAAGACTACAAAAAAAAACTTGACGTGACATTAATACATCTGTTTCTGTTTTTGTTTCGAATAATATTCCCATTCTTCATATTTTTATTTAAATTTTTTAGCATGTTCTAAAAACCTTGAAACTTTTTTAAGTTTTTTCATGACAGTTTTTTTTGTCATTGGATTGCGGAGAAAAAGTTTTAAGTTTGTCGTCTTTGTCTTCTGTATTTATGTAGGTATGGACCTACTTGATACTCCGAGTAAAAAGTTAGGTTCATTAAATTGAGCTGTCATTTGAGTATGCTGTCGCGATTTATGCGAACAAATAATTATGCTTAAGCATTTTAGAGATAGGCAAAATACGCTGTGCCAAAAAATTAGAAATGTTTATTTTTTATGATTGGAATCATAATTATCGTAGAAATAAAATGACATTTTGAGGTGGCACATCTCGATTTTTTTTTTCATTCAAAATGTTGGACAAAATCATGTTAAGTTCGTTCCAAAGTCACTTGTGTTACAAACTCAACTATCTAAATAAAATTTACGTAAATCACACCGTTTTGACGATATTCCGCCACATGCCCAGAAAGCTATACTTTTTTCATAAAAATGTATATGGGTTATGGGAATTTTAAAATTTTAACGAAACATTTTTTTTCTATTATATGTACATTAGGGTGTCCGTTATTTCCCAAAATCGCTTTTAAATAGCAGACACCACCTAAATCAAAATAGTATCCCCTACGAAAAAATACTTGGCCAATCAAAATTTTGTCCAAGGTCACTTACACGTGGCTCTACTTCTATACTTGTCGAATACAAATTTGTTTGGGATTTTTGCTCTTTCACGTTTTGCTTTTATCTTTTGCAGCTATTCTAATTTTTTTTGTTGATTTTTGTCCTGCTAACTTCATATGAACTTAGCAGGACAACTTTATCAAAAATACAGATAAACGATCCGAAAAAATTCGTTGTTAAGAACTAATTGACTGTGAATTAGTTACATATTTAGTTAAATATTTTGTTCCTTTGCGAAAAATGGGCGTTTTGTAATTTTCACGTGAACTTAGCAGGATTTAAATTTTTTCAAAAATAGAGATAAATGACTTAGAGACAAATGGTTGTTGGGAACTAACAAATTGCGAAATAGTTACGGCAAGAAATAATTAATTGCGGTTTTGGCTTGCGAAAAATTGGGTGCCAACTTTCTCAAATATATACATAAACGGCCTGAAAAAATTTATTTGTTGAGAACTAATTAATTGCGTATGAGTTTCGCAAAAAAAATATAATTTTTCGTTCGTTTGCGATAAATGGGGGTATTACGACTTTCACGTGAACTTAGTAAGAACCATTTTTGAGAAATAGAAACAAACAATCCAAAATAAATAGTTTGTTACGAACTAATTCATTGCGAATTATTTACGCAAATAAAAATTTAATTGCATTTTTGGTTTGCGAAAAAATGAAATTAGCAGGACAAATTTCTCAAAAAACAAGATAATCGGAGCTGGAAAAAGTTGGTTGTTGGAGTTACGCAAACAAATATTTAACTGCATTTTTGGTTTGCAACATGGGTGTTCTCACGGTTGTCACTTGAAAATAATATTCGCGTCCAAAATTGAAAATAGCAATGTAGATTAAAATTACCAAAGTAATTTAAATCAGAATTTGGTTCTGTAAGCGCAGAGTAACTTAATCGCTTTAATTACGTTCCAACAACCAACTTTTTGCAGCTCGATTTTCTTCATATTTGAGAAATTTGTTCTGCTAAGTTCATTGGAAGTTGGCAGGGCACCCATTTTTTTGCAAACTAAAAATGCAATTTAATTTTGTTCACGTAACTAATTCGCAACTAATTATTTCACAACAAACAAATTTGTTCAAATCGCTTATCTTAATTTTTTTTAGAAATTTGTCCTGCTAAGTTTATTATAAAGTTTGCAGGACACTCATTTTTTCGCAAACCAAAAACGCAATTAATTTGATTTTTGCGTAACTAATGCGCAATTAATTAGCTCCCAACAACCATTTTAAATTGTTTTCGTTTATCATAATTTTTAAGAAAAAACTCCGCTTTTCTCGCAAATCATAGAAGCACTCAATTTTTTTTTGCGTAACTAATTCGCAATTATGTAGAAACTAATGATGGGATACTTTTTAATCGCAATTTCCAAAAGTATCCTGCTAACTTCATATACATAGAAAATTCACTTTCGTGGTCGCGCGACATTGTGTTTACAAGCACTTACCACCAAGCACGATATTGCTTAGGAGAAATCGGTAATAAGACACATATTTTGGTAGCGCCATCACCAAGTGAGTGATGCGACCGACCAAAGCTCATCGCTGGTTGCGCGATCTTTGTTCAATTAGAGCATAGTCTTACAATTGATTAATTTTCGATGCAAATCGCAAGTATAATTCTTGCCTAAAATGCAAGTAGACTTCATGCGCTTAGCTGACATTCCTGCTTGTGGAAGTTTAAAGTAGTATGAAGTAAGTAATTTGTAAAGCAAAAATTCTATAGGACTCTGCGGTGTTTTAAGGTATGAGGTGAGTCCCTAGATCCAGGCAACATATCCCTGCATTATATAAAATGAAAATTAACTATTTTTTTTATAAACAATATTTTTTTCATTATCTATCTGCTATACATTTTACAAATCTACTTCTTTTTTTTAATCAATTTGCTTCACTTTTTGTGCTCAGCATTCTCATCATTTTAAGTCATATTCAAAGATATTGTTTAAGCTGTTGCAAGGCAAGTCTTGAGTTTATCAAATCGAAACTTCACCAAGTTAATATTGGCTGTCAGCATTCAGGAAGTTGGCCGGACAATTTGTACCTTAAAAAAAGTTAAAAAGAACATTTTTCGCTTGTCTCCTAACTTTTTTTCGATTACAATAGGCCTTAGAAGGTTCAAGTAATTTGCGGAGTTGTCTATACAAAAAAGCTGTCATCCTTTTTGTGACAAAGGTGATAACGAATAATTGTTGACATCATACTGGATATACCTTTTGTTAAGGTGATGACTTTTTATGTCCCATCGTTTATTTTGATAGATTTAGAAAGCAGTTAAATTGTTTGTAGTGTTGAGTGGAGAATATCTATTTTCCATTGCGTTTTTTTTAACCAAATTTAAAATGTAAATCGGCTTTAGGGTACACCGCTTTGAAGTGTGTGTGCTTCTCAGTTGGAAGAAATTGGACACTGCCAAAATAAGAGATTTAAGAGTGTGGCCACTTTAGACTGCATTGACTAGCGAGTACCATTTTGACTGGAATGTTGGTATTGATGTTGGATTTGTGATTATGGGCATTCGTTGATAGTAAATTGTTGTGTCGATACAATGTAGCACAAGTGGCAAGATTCGTCAGTTTCTCCTTTACCGTCAATCTTTATCCCTGCACTCGTTCTTGCTGGGTTTTGTTTTCAATTTCGTGCAAAGATATCCAAATCCAAGTATTTTTCTTGACTTACAAGTTAAAAAAACATTTTTCTAGTTCTTAATAACGATATGCCTTCTCAAAGTTATTTTGATAAAGAGTTAAGCCTGGAACATTGACAACACTGTCGAAGAAGAAATCCGTATAAATGCCACGTAAAAATATTTGTAACTCTTTGACGTTGATGGAGTGAAATTGCTGATCACTTAAAGTTAATACTTTTTCAATGTGGTTGGGAGTAACTCTTATACCAACCCTTGTATTATACTATATTTTAAGGTCATGTTTTTAAACAGATGCACTCATGCCTATTTGTAGAATTCTATTGTGCGATCACGTTTCCCCCGTTTATTAGAAAAAGTCCTCATTAAAAATAATTTATTTGCTCTTTTAAGCTTCATAAAATGTAAAATGTAGCCATTAACAGTTCATATTTAACTTCTTTATTTGCTCAAATATAAAATTGATCCAAATTAAAATGACTGCAGCTCCCCGTGTGCTATACTTCATTTTAAATTAAATTCAACATCAGTTTGTGTTTGTGTACATACTTTGTTTTTTATTTGTGTTTGTGGAAGTAGTATTTCTTTCTTTTTTTAATTTGAGCCCTCAACGTCATCTCAAACCTTAACTATGAAAAAAAAGACGACGATGTTGTTGATATAGAGCAGAGTTGAAGATGACGAGGTTAAACAACAACAATAACTACACAAACTGACCGTTTGAATTCCATAAAGAAGTACCAGAGCAGAGTATCACATCATCATTGAAAACTATGATTTGAACCGAGAAATATCCCTTCCTATATCAACTTCCAGTTTTAAAGACTCTTATAGAGAATCTCATCATTATTATATGGAGAGGACAAGTAAACTAGTCAAGTTACCTTAAAGGCATTTATGTTGAACTAAAACGAAAAAAAAAAAAAAAAAATAACAGAAATCTGCTACGAATATTATACCAAGCATCTGAAAGGATCTACCTTACCGGCCCAATGGAATGCTTTTAATAAGCAAACAAAAAAGACGGTTCAGCGCGGCGGCGGTGGCGGTGAGGATGCAGACGAAGGTGAAGGTGACTACCAAGCAAGAGATGATGCTTTAACATAGTGTTCCAAACATCTTTGTCATCGTCAGCGCCGTCGTCGTTGTTCTGCTGTCATCGTCATCGCGTCTTGCTTGTGCTCTGGTTTCTGCCTGAAGGCCAGACCTACACCAAAGTGATGCTCTTCTATAAAACACCATGTGTCTGGCATGAATACTTCTGCATATATTGACAGTAATTCTCTTGCTTTGCTATGATTCTTATTTTTTTATTATTTGTTTTATACTTGTTTTATATGGCAAGTGTTGGATTCATAAAAAAAAAAATCATGTTTATAATGATATAAAATATGTGTACATATTATTTTTGGTGCAGGGAACTAAGTCCACCGAGAGACTTTATCCTACTATATTCAACAATCATATTTTTAACTGCAGTTAACAACCCTGAAAAAAGTCAATGCAAAATCGCGCGATTTTGAACTTGTGTAATTGTTATCGTTACAAGTTAGTTCGTTCTTTATTTTTCAAAATATGTACTTAGTTCTCATAAAGAAGTGGACTAATTTCTCACCTTGAATGGGAACTAGGTCCGCTTTGTTAAAGTGAATTTAGTTCCCATTAAACGAGAACTAAGTCTCTCGGTCGACTTAATTACCGGAGACTTAGTTCCCTGCACCATTATTTTTCACTTTCAGCCCCATCTATCGGAAAACTTTGCACTTTTCGCTGACAAATATATTCTGTTAGACATAAGTTTTTGATATGTTAACACTTAAGCGAACATGTTGAGATTTTTGTGTTCAGCGACATATATCCAATAAAAATGTGAAAACTAACTTTTAATATTTTTTAATTAAATTTCTTGTCTCAAATATATACAGCCATGGCCAAAAGTATAATGCACCCTTGATTTTTCCATATATATTAAAAAAAAGTGAAATTTAAGTGCTAAGACGTACAAGAGGCTTTAGATCGGTTTCGGAAGACTAGAACACCACTTTATCCTAAAGGAAACGATGGAAAAAAAATAACCGCGCACAGGGTCGCGGTTTGTATTACGAAAAGCCGTCAAAAATCGTTAAAAAAAAGCTTAAAGTTAACTGTTTTCTGAAGAAACGGAACATTTTAAAAAATGCAATCTTCGCTTGAACCGTTAGCAGAAAACTCACAGAAGGTGCTCCACAAGTTTGAAAAGCGAGTAAAAAACCATGGCTCTTAGAAAAAAACAAAAAGTTTTGCCTGGCAAAAGCCAAAAAAATGCCAAAATTCTACCGACGAGGATTAGTCCTTGTGGTTAAATTAATTAAACTTTAAAGTACGCATAACAATGAAGCCCTGTACTTGTAACCATTAAGAATTGTTCATAGTGGAGCTTCACCTATTTTTATTTGTGGCTTTATAAACAGATGTTTTTTCAACTAAAGTTGTGTGGTGATCCTGGTGTAGTTCTTTGTGTGGTGAAGGCTTGCCGAAGAATTTAGCCCGAAATGAATGGTACCAACTTCTAAGCCCAGTGGATGAAGCGTCATGGTCTAGGGCTGCCTAGCTGCGGAGATAATTGGAAAAATATTCGTTTGTGAGGGTCGTATGCATTCAAGGAAGTGCTGGAAAATAGGGTGATTTCATCTTTTAGGCATTTTTTTTGGTGCCTCTAACATATCGAACGTCTTACACAAGTAAGATAATGCACTCTGCCACTAGGTTTTCTTTTCAATACGATGATTTGCTTAAAACTGTATTGACTTCTTTCTGCAGTCTCCAGAACTGAACTTAATTGGCAACTTTGAGGAATATTAAAATGAAATATCCAAAAGCATCCCACAACATTAAAAGAGATGCTCAAAAATACGAGTATTTCAAATCAATTTTAGAAAAAAATAAGTTCAGTTGAGTGATCTTAGGTGATACGATCTATTCTTAAAAGGATACCAGCCGTCTTCAAAGTTAAAAGTGGCAACACTTTGCTACTAATTTATTTGATTAAAATCCATTTCTAACGTTACTGCATACTTCGTGTCTTTTATATTTACTTCCTATGGCAATTTTTTAGTGGTACCTAATACTTTTAGCCAAGGCTGTATTGTGTTTTATAAATTTTTTTCCTAATTAGATTTTTAATTTTTGAGTTTTCATCCCTCAAACTACATTTTAATTAGAATAATTACATTACTCAGTAATTGTAACTACAAATTTCACACAACCTGCAATTATAAAAAGTAGCGAAATTTCAATTAAAAATGCAATTAAATAGTGATTTAAATGTAATCAAAACTTTGTTGTACGTAATAATTTTTTTTTTTTAATTTAATTTTAAGCCAAAACAAATTCTTTTAGTGACTAAATTGACTAAACTTTGTAAATTTTCCCATTTTAATATCTCTGAAAGCTTGTCTTTTAAGTTTTAATTACATTTCAATTACTATTTTATCAATAATTTTTTTTAAAACACTGTGTAATTTCGAATAATTTTCAATACAATTACAGGCTATTGAAATTTTTAATTACAATTACTGTTTAATTGAGGATTAGTCAAATTACATTGTAATGACTTGCAATGTAATTGAAAATTTATGACTAATAAATAACAATTGTAATCATTATACTACCCAACTCAGTACGCAACAAAAGTGAGTCCAACTCCTGCCGCGCGCCGAATTCAGCGATTGGCATGAATGTAAAAGAAAAAAATAACTTTCTTCTATGATCTTGCGAAAAAAATCCTCGAGAACTACGAGTATTTCGTAGGTGCTATCATCAAGTGCATACAACCCTGTTGCACATTTAATTTATTTATTTTTTCTTGTATTACCATTTTGTTCGCCTTCAATCTTTTGGATTTGCTCTGCTATTTCAATGTCTCATTCTGTAGACTTGAGTGATTTCTCTTTTCCTTTTAGTTATTTTTGTTCTCCCTATACCTAGCTTTGTGGATATATGTATACACCTCTTCAAGTATTCTTAACTCAATGTGAATGGTTTATAGTTTAGAGATAAATATATCAGCATAGATATCTATATGTTATATGCCATGATTGTTCTCGGGAATAACTTGCCTCTCGTTTGTATAAATCTTGAACGAAATAGACAGCCACAGCTAAGTGCTTGTTTTTACTGTGTATGGCGAATTGCGATACATGGTAAGAAACATGATTTAAGATGTGAAGTAAATAAATTTGTCGACTTAAAACCAAATGTATTTCATAAATAAAAATAAAAATATCAGTTTTTAAAATATTAACTCTTCCATATAAATTCTAGCATAGATTTAAACTTATAGAACAGATTTAACAACATCACATGTTCAAATCTACATATGAGGCGGTGAGAACTAAAACTCGCCATATCCATGCCAGAAAAACTCGTGACAGCCAGATGTAGTCGTTTAATATCTTTTTAACGAAACTTTTAATATAATTTTCCTTTTAACCATAGCAAATAGATTTCCGAGTTATCCTGATTTTGAGTAACAATCATTATATGTGATTGTGATACCTCATGTAACTGTCACTGATACTGTAGGTATCACAAAAAACATGTGGTCAACCGACTAGGCGTTTATGGCGAAAGAGATGGGATATTTCTCTCTTTTCTACTTATCTAGTGACATCCCAAATTTATAATGTCTTTTGTGCACAAGTGAATCATATTTCCCTGATGTGTGATCCCGTGATCCTTCATAAATGTTGTAGAGCATACATGTTGCACTACTTACTGAGCCAGGAATGCTGAGTTTTCTTCTTGGCTTGCACTGTCCTGTGCGAGTGCCAATTGTTGTTGTTTCTGCTAAGGTTGCTGCAGGATGTGTAATGTTCTTTTTGTTTATTGGTTCCTGCCAAGTTTTGAAAGTTCTATCAAGGTTCGGATTTTGTCTTATATTTGGTCAAGTTTTTGTCCTATGCAGCAGTTTAAGAATCAAATTCGGTTAGAAAGTCAGTCGTTCCTTTATGGCTATAAGGCGAGCCTGCCTTTTCATTGCCATGAATATCAGCTTCATCCGGTGAAATTATTACTCTTGTCAATTTCTTAAATCTCCGCACGCAGTTTCTACAAGTTTTGAGTTGATGGCATAGCGGTTTAGTTTTGTCAAATGCTATTATATTAGCTATCTAATGTGTTTTGGTTTCGATTATTTTATTTCGGGGGGTTATTTTCTGCACATTTCTCTATTATATGTACTCGTGCTTGCTAAATGCTTATGGGCTACCCCGTCTGTACAGAAAGTTTGCTTCAGGCTTCCCAGATCCTTCAGTATACCATTTGATGGCACTTACTTTGACTTACCAACTCTTTCTTGCTACTTACATAAGTCCGTTTCAAAATGTTGTCTCGAATTTAATTCATGCCATATTTGGTTGCAAAAAAGGTTTGTAGCCGTATAGAACTAGAAATATATTCTTTTTTGATGATTAGGGTTATCACATCCTAAGACTACAAACTGCTTAACTTCTTCTTTTTTTCTTCTTCTTTTTGGTTCGAGAAAAGAAATTATTGATTCATTATTGAAAAAGATTTTTTTTAATTTACTTTAAAGCATCACTCATATTAACACATTCTTATTCGAGAACGAGTAACTTTCATGAATTTTTTTTTTTCTTAAATCAACAAAAACTTTTCTGACCATGTGTTCAAAGTCATGATGGCCATTTTTCTCCCCCGCCTTTTGCACGGAGAAATCACCCTCGCTCTCTCAAGAGGGCTCTTCATCAATCGTCAGTTGTTTCTTTTTTTCTAATGCCTCTACAGTCCACAGGTCCACACAGACAATTTGTAGCAACCACTAGTAGAACATACAAGTTGCGGCATATTAACTAGGCCTTTACAATCATCCTGATTCTCGATAGCCGCATCATCATGCAGGAGGTTTGTGACTTTCCATAGCCTCCTTAAAACAGGTAGAACTAAACGTCAAAGCAAGCGAGGCCAACACATAGACACATAAGTTCTGTGGTGAAGAGTGATGAAGGTAAATTTCCTTTTGGTTTCTTTCAAACGAGCATCAACACTACCGAGGCACTGACTCGCCGAGACCGCCCGACCGACAACGACGACCATCATCATCACCACCAACCGGCGCAATCCAACCCACCCATAGAATCCAGCAACCAGTTGTTGTTATTTCCAGTCACAGCCATCAACCGATTGATGTGTGAATTTTTCATTCCCTCAGCAAGAAGTCCCTGATTTGTTTTGATCCAGATTCAAGATTTAGTCGGCCAACTCGTCGATAATATTTTTTGTTGATTGGATGTCATTGAATAATAAGTAAATACTATACATATAGATTTTGGAATAGTTGTATTGAGCTGGTGGAGCTGGGGGTCGATGTCGGGGCGGTGAACTGTTTTTGATCGAATAGCACGCACTCTTTGAAGTGTAAACCTTATTTTCCGCTTCATTGGGTTAAAGGACTGAGCTGTCATAAATCAAGAATACCGAAGTCGAAGCTAGCGCCAGCGGGACAGTGCTGGCATTGGGCGTTATGATTTAGAAACGACTCGTCGTGAGTGTGACTTTTCGCTTGCCTACGTGGGCGTGGGCTGGATTAGGTCTCCATACAAGTTAGTTGTGATGTTCTGTCAACAAATTTAATATAAATATTTTGATATTGTTCTGTGTGATACTGCGTTTTATGTAAACAAACGATACATGTATGCCTTTGGAATTTCCAGCTCATTGCATTCTGAGGGCGCAATCAGTATTCACGTGATCGCATCATTTTGATTGTCAACATAGCAGTCCACCGTTGCGTTGCCTTGTCGTTGCCCGGAAACGGGAAGTGCTCTTCTATGTAGGTAATCATCGACTGTTTGAGCCTCTCACAAGATGTGGATGAGGATAAGGATTAGGCATGCTGGAGCTGCCAAAAGGTCGGAGCTAATGTATTTTGCGGGCAATGGAGGTGGAGGCACTCCTCGAATGGTTACATGAATAATTAATCATTTTGTGAAGTGAAATTGTAGAAATGGTGCCGGTGATTTACCTTGCGTATGATGTGGCTGTGAAGCCTGTGACGATGACAAAGCGAAGTAGGAGTTAGACTTGTGGTTATTTGGTCTTTGGTAATGGTTTTGAGTTGTATTGTGTAGGTATGTAGTTTTCTGAATGATCTCAGCACATTTCGGCCGACTAACTAATAAATGTCCAACCAACCTCTTCAGTGGCAGTCAAGAGGGTTAATGAGTTCAATTATGGCCATTTTAATACTTGGTTAAGTTTTGGTTGGTTTTAAAATAATTCTGTTAGAAATGCTGACAGAGTTAAGTTCGAAAAACATTTTGTAGTATTGGTTGAAACGAGACTGTAAGCATATTACTAGTATATTTTATGTACAAACTATAGAAATTATAGTTAGTAAATTGTTCTATCTCAAAGAACTATCAAAACACTTTCAGAAAATCTAATTTGAAACATACCTAAGCTACATATGTATATAAAGTCAGCGATTGTTTTTATGTTTCAAAATTTATGTGTGTCCCAATTACCATAGATCTGTTCCTTACTTTAAATTTATGTGATTTTCTGATGCATTTCTGCGCATTTTAGTCCAAAGTTCTGTCAAAATTCATATACAAATTTTTTTGGCACAGATTTAGACTAAAAATCACAGAAATTCAAAGTAAAGGAACACACATTATAATTTTGTAAATATGTTAATTTTATGTATGTTCTATTTTTGTTTTGTTTTATTTAAAGAAAACTTTCCTATGCCAACCCGTGATCGGTTGATTTTATGCAGCCCATTTCTTCCCTCATTTTTTCTTAATTTCGACAGAAATCATAGACGATAGAAACAAATTTATTTGAGTTTTCTTAATAAAACAGGATACTGTTCAAACTTTTGCAGGGAAATGGAGTTTTCCTAGAATACACAACATGCAATCGAAACTCCATTATCCGTGGTCCTTTCAAACCAAACTACATTTACCAAAGTTTTTCTTGAATGGTTGTCACACGTTGCTTATTTAAACTCTGCCAAGAGTTTGATATCTCCCTACACTACGAAGCAGTACTTCCTCTGAAAAAATAATATTTTAAGTGAGAACTTAGGTTAGATTCGAACCAAGATCTGCGGCAACCGCGGTTAAACTCTATGATTAGTCCTACACAGTGACCAAGGGGTACTAATTTTTAAATTGTTTAATAAGTATCTATACATTGCTTTTATTTGAAATCAAAGGTCGTCTATAGGAACAATCAGAAAGATTGCAAACGCTTAAAACGACAGTATCCGACAAGAATGCAAGAAGTTACGAGGAAATGCAGTACTTCACTTGGCTAACTTAAAAAAAATAAAAACATGGAACTGAAAAGTCCAAATAACAAAAAAAAGAAAAAATTTGAAATTATGTCTTTTCATTTTAAAAATGAAGCAAAACAACATTAGCTTAGGAGGGGGGGGCAAACGCAAACGGCAACGCCATTGCCCATTAAAATTATTCTATATTGTATTTTGTAATGTTTATTTAAAAAATTAAAATAAAATAATTTATAAAATCTAAAAATATAAAAAAACATTAGTTTAGGGATTTGGGCAACCCTGAATAATTTGACAATAAGCAGTTTGATCAGGTTGCTTCACGAACTGGGGAAATAATGATAAAAATAGTTCTCCAAACTCTTTTTCAATAACTGAAAATAAAAGTTATCATAAAATTAGCAGTAATGATTACTTTTTTCCATTACCTTCACAATAATGTAATTAATTTATAGCGTTTTTTAACATTTTACATCAATACAAGAAATCAATTACCTTAAATGTAATTAGCAATGTGACTTGTGAGAACCCATTACCTACTATTTTCAATTACATATATATGTAATTTGTAATTTTTTCAATTAGTATTAGCATTTTTTTAAAACAGTTACAAGTTATAAAAATGTGTCTTTTTTAATTACAATTATGTATGTGATTTTGTAATGGAAAAAAAATCAATTTCTAATAGCGTCTAATTTAAATAAATTACAAAAAGTAAGCATTACTTCTCAACTCTGATATGTCATTCATTTTATTAGTTTTCAGCAAAGAATTGAAAAATCACCAATTGCAAAATTTTTAGTTGCAATTCAGAAAGCATGTTTCATTCGTCAATGATGGCATTTTTATGCCAGATTGAGACAAACAACAAAATTCGTCAAGGTTTGCAATTAAAATTCATGATTTAAGCTTACATTGTTCGTGAAATATAACTTTTTTAGCATAATTTATTCTCCAAAAGAATGATTTCACTATAGTATCATCAAATATATTGTTTTTCGATTAGTTTCTATTAGACAATCACTGATTTGTAAACCACCAAATATTTATTTTAACTAATCATGGTTTTCTGGTCTGGTTTGAAACTCTATTACATAAGTTGCAAATCGAAAATATTTTCCCAAATCACGACTTTCTTGTTGCAATTTACTATTAATTTCTGACACCAGACAGTGTTCTGTATTGTTCTGTGTGATGAATTGGTGCAGGGATGACGAACCTCTCTAGAGACTCGTGCTATTTTTTAAAATAAATAGTTTGAAATGTCTTTTGCGTGCCAACATACAGTCTTGACCTAGTTTTCTAGTAACTAATTTAAAAAATAACTTCCCAGTGCTCACCATATTCGCCCCGATTACAGGATTCGACGAATGGGTTGTGGTAAAAGTCAGACTATTATAAGCTAAATGTCTAAATGAGTCGGACTTCCTCCGCTGCTCATTCGTCAGATTCTGTATTCAATGTGATTATTTTTAAACATGTTTTTGAGGGTAGACAGTTTTCAATCCATTTAAATTAAAGAAACGAATTTCAGATAACAAAAAAAAAAAAACAAATAAAAAAGCACTTTTTTTAGTATGACTTCTGTAGTTGCGCACTCAAGGCCTCTCAATGTCGAACTCAGATTCAGAAATCTCGCATTTCATATTTTGTTTACATTTTGGTTTATTTTCCAACGAAAACAACCATCTTGTGGCAAATATGTGAACCAATAAAATAAAATAACGACTTTTATTCGAAAATAAAAGCTTTTTTTAAAATGTGTTATTTTGCAAGAATTAGTTACGAGTCATTCCATAAGAAAACGTCAAAAAAAAATTGAACTTTAGCATTTGACAAAATGAAACTTACACGATTTAAAGATCAAAGTAAGATCCTGAAAGGATAAAAATTTTTTCATTCAGTCAATATTATAGTCTACGAGTAAAAACTTGAATTTTTCAAAATCTAAAACTTTCAAATGGAGATTTTTTATACAATGAGGAGTAAAACGAGTCAATTTTAGATTTGACTTCTTTTATAATAAGTGTACTTGATATTCAAGAAAAATTATGTAGTTGCGTTCAACAGTCGTGACACTAGAGTTAGTTGAAAACGACAAAAAATCAGAAAATCACTCGTACTTACGGCACCATTTTTAATATTGTTTGACATTGATTATGTGAATTAAAATATAAGTCACAATTAGTACTGTTTTTAAGCTTTAATATCTTAAATATCTTAAATAGATATTTTTTATAGCAAAAGCACTAAATGACGATTTTCAAATACTTCAATGGGAACAGGAGAGGAATGAGGCATGAGAAAATTAAAAGACGGTGGATATCCTTTCTTTAATCCATAAGGAATATTCTCACACGTTTGAAAAAAATCTAAAATGGGTTGGCATTTTCGATTTGACGATTTCATATGAAATGACTCTTACCTAGTTTTTGACAATTTTTTTGTATTGAAACAACTTTAGAATACATATTTGTTATTTGGTCAAAGTTAGTTGCATTTTCCTTATAATTACACACCCAAACATAAAGCGTGTTTTTTTTAGACGTGTGGTTTTCAATCTGGCAATACTTTTTCGGAATTGGTCTTTTTGACAGCTGTCACTAGATTTTGCTCAGAATAGACTTACTCCTGAACAACGGTTCGGTTCGCGCGACGCATCGCCAAACAATCAATTTATTGAAGGAAACTTAAGTTTAGTGCATCATTCTATCTTTAACACTTAAGTTTTTTTCAATACGTACAAACGCTGTTACCATTTGTTCAATTTCCTGTTTTTCTCAAAATTATGGGTGGAGGGCTCTGAAGCTAAATGCAAGCTGCAAAGGGATCATCTGCCAAATGGTTTCTAAGCAAATCGTTCAAAATAATGACTCACGATAAGTAGACAAAAATATTTTCTAGATAGCAAACTCCGACTTTTTCATTAGCTCGCCATCGCTGGCCAGGTGGTTTCATGCTTACTCAGTAACTAAAGGGATGCGAGCTTACATCCTAGCAAAGCAAAGTATTTATTTCAAATAAATTAAATGTGTATACTACTCAAAATGAAAACAAGAAGCTCCTTCAAGTGGCAATATCACGAAATAAAACTTTTTTTGCAAATTTATAAACTGTGCATAATTTAAACTGAGGAATATTTTGATCAAATTGCAATTTGTGGAGCCAATTTTTATTTTTTCTCAATCGAATAACTATGTGTGTTCCTTCACTTTGAATGTCTGTGATTTTTAGCCCAAACTTATGTCAAAAATAAGGAACAGACCTTGAAAACAGTGTTTTAAAATGTGGTGCCAATACCCCATAGGCGGGCAATTCCATTTTAAAGGGGTTCAGTTCTACGATCTGATGCATTACAACTGTTTAGATTTCAAAATCAAATGAAAGATGAAAAGTTATTACTTTGAAAAAGTTTTTGTAGGGCACCATACAAAAAAGGGCTGAGAAACACTGCCCAAAAGTGTTGTTTCATGTTTTTCGAGTATCAATATCTTCACTTTACTCTGTTTTGCAAACTGCAAACAAATTATTATTAAATTCCAAGCCTTGCAGCTCATATTTCTTGGACAGATCGAAGAATTCTTTCCGTGTACAAAGAACTTAAGTAGAACCCCTACTACCTTACCGATTGATCTTCATTTTGGTTTCAATTTCATTTAATCGGAAATATTTCGTATTTTTGTATTGAATCTTAACTCAGCGAGCACTTAATAGATTAGTGATGACATTTTTACATTTCAACCAGAACTGCGAGGATAAACTGAACTAGAATTCATAACCCAATGTTTGCCTGATTTCCCTGTTTGATCTTATCAATACTAGAATTTTAGTTTTTGTGAAATTTCATTTTAAAATTTTTTTTAATAATATTCAATGAGCTAGAAAAATTTCCGTAGCACCCCACCGATAGAAAAAATGAATGAAAACTTAACGTACATCACATAAATATGTGTACTTTCTAAACATTACTTAGCACAAAATGACGCAACTACTATCGTTATATCCTTGAGCACGAGATACATTTTTCTGGTCCCTGAAATCTTTGTTTTTCTTTAAAGAAATTAAAGGTCAATCATCCCAATGTAAACAAATCTAATATAACTTGTTCGCAAATGTTACTATGGAAGCAGATTTTTTCAGGTTAAAATTATTATTATTTCGTTTTAACCTTAATCAAGAACACAAACTTCAGTTTAATTGCTGATGGAATTGTCCTAAACTATAGATTACCACAGTGTAATTGAGCGTAACCTTAAAAAATGTTTTGTTTTTTTTTTTCCTCAATTAAGTATTTTCTGTTCGAAAACTAGCGGAAGTTTGTTCAAGAATTCGTTCTCATAGTAATTTCTTCTTCTTTTTTTTGCACAAAAATCACATATTTTGTGGTTACAAACTATTTAATTCTAAGAGAAAAAACTCGATTATAACTATACACACCTGAGTGTGAATACAACCAACTTCTGGAGGTTATTTTATTATAATTTCCAACTGCGCAACTTTATGTTGACTTTTTCTATAAAATGCGGAACATTTCATTGCCAGAGGCTAGACAAAAATATTTTTTGTTTTATCTTATTTAACTCCGCACCTTTATCTTGAATAATATTTAATTTTTACTTCCAAATTGAGGTTAATAATATAAAGGCGAGTTATAGATTCGTAGACAAATCGGAACTCGATGAAAAGAAATCTCTTCAAACATGAGTTTACCATTATTTAAAAATATTTAAACCTACAAATGAATGTGAATGATATATTTCAATCGCTAAATTTTCCATTCAGGAAAGCTGATTCACTCTCGATAAAGTCACACCTCCTGTGCATATCATACTTGTTTGTCTTCAACAGTCTTCTCCCGCTGACAACTCTACAAAAGGTCTTCCAAGCCGACTATAAGTTCCTCATTTGATTTCCAGAGTGCAAATACTGGCGACTTAATCAAGGCCTTTACTTTTTTTTTAAACAGGTAATAACTACTGTGCGAGTGCGTAGATTAATACATGTATGTATTAAGTTTCTGATTGGATAACTTGATGAGGTTTTTTGTCGGTCAAAAATGATTTCGCCAATTCAAGCTGTGTGATTAAAACCTTGATTTTTGAAATAATGAAAATAATAAAATTATTATTTCCGACATTATTTGCTGTGGCTGTTTGTTTTGTTGATTACACACACAAAAACTTTGTTGAATATTTTGGGGGAAAAGGTGAAAGGTAAATTGAATTCCGAGTGCTGAGGTGATGCGAAGAGATGAGATTACGCAATTTTATTTTATTTTTGTGTTTTTAATTCGTGGCTGCCCCAATATTTGCTTAATAGAGGACCACATGCTATTCAGTTTTATCCTCTTCTCTGTTGAAAAAAATACCTGGTGAGGGTTACAAGAACTCTTTTGTTTTGTGGACTTTATAAATCGGTGGGCGCTTGTTCTGAATTCTGAATCCACATGGTTTTTTCTGGCATTGACAACAATTGGTTATTGATTGTAGTTCAAACTGCACCCTTCACCTTGCTTACACTCAAAGAACTCTATAGTTTGTAGTTGATGAAGTAGCCTAGAGAAAATTGCGGACAAATCTGAATGCAAATATGAATGATTTTTATGGGAATTTTCAAAAGGGTATTTTCTGTCATCGTGAATGGTTTTGTTTTTGTTTAATTTTTCGTCATAAGATTATCATCATCATAATATCTCAAAACCAGTGCCACGCCATGTTGGTTGATGCTGGCACACCATTACCATCATGATATAGCATTGACTGTCGAAAACAATAAAAACGAATTAATATGCAAAGGTACCTAGTTGAGGTTTGAGGGTGAGGTGAGCCCAAGCTTTTAAAGTGTGTCTTTAGGAATAGATGGAATCAGAGTTTTAAAAGCGGATTAGTGTGGGATTTTTGTACGCATTGTTTAGTCTATTTTTTTTTTTTGTTGATCTTACAGAGTCTTTGAGGAGATTTTTAAATGGGAATTAAGGAATACTATGTGTTTGTTCGCTGGGATATAAAAAATGTATAGAACCATTTTTTTATGGCTTGGTAATCGCTTATTAAACGCAGTCGTTTAATTTGAATAAGGACCATCAGGTTGTAAATTTTTGATGATGCTTTATTTTTTTTATGACATTAAATTGTTGTTTGATTTTGAAAAGCTATTTAAATATTTATGTATATAGGACATGGTTTTTTTGTGATAAGGAAATAAAATATTCCTATGTTTTTCAGTGTAGTCTGCATATAGTAAAGGAATTGGGATCAATAACTGGCTTAGGTTTTTTTTTCCAATTCCTTTTTGCTTTTGATAGGCCTAATATCCGGGGACTTTGGTGTCTTCAATATTTTTAATTATTTATTGTTTGAGCAGATATTGAAACCTCTGCAAATGTCATTACTATTTTTTATTATAACTACTGTCTTGAAAATAGAAGTAAAAACTTGAATAAGAAATCGATTTTTGAAGAGAAAAGTTTTACCTAAGTTGGGGCATGGTTACGCGTTTTATGGGGAAAAATTACTAAACCCTAAATCGGCTTCATTTAATCGGAAATATTTCGTATTTTTGTATTGAATCTTAACTCAGTGAGCACTTAACAGATTAGTAACGACATTTTTACATTTCAATCAGAACTGCGAGGATAAACTGAACTAGAATTTATAACCCAATGTTTGCCTGATTTCCCTGTTTGATCTTATCAATACTAGAATTTTAGTTTTTGTGAGATTTCATTTTTTTAAATTTTTTAATAATATTCAATGGGCTAGAAAAATTTCCGTAGCACCCCACCGATAGAAAAAATGAATGAAAACTTAACGTACATCACATAGATATTTGCGCACACTTTTTTTTATGAACTGAGTACCTACATGTTGAAATCAGTACTGACTACATTTAATTATTGACTATGTAATGTAAGTGATAAAAGTTCTAAGGACCCATAAAAAAAGAAAATTCTTTTGACACTTTATTGACTTAATACAAATTACTTTGTATTCATTTCATAACTTCCTGAAATAAATACAGTTTTATTTATATGTTGGTGGCTAACTTAAAATATTTTTGTAGTCAGCGCATATTTCAATGCGCCCGTGTATTGAGAACATTTCGTCAGAAATCACTTTGTTCGGGCACACAAATACAATAATATACGTTTTCCGCAAAGGTGTTTTCGGATTTCATTCGTTTCATAAATTGAAATGTTACCAGTAATCATTAACTGTTCCTCAGTACATATAGCTCTTGCTGCAATAATTTGAAAATTTTAATTAATATATTTACACAAAAGTACTAAATACATACATTTTTTTTAAGCCTAGAACGCTGTTGATATTTTTAGTTGGTCTCCAGCAAGAAAACGAAAAACTTACAAAAGGAAGCTGAAAATTATTCATTGACAGTGGCTCAAATTTAAAAAATTGAAACAAATGCCAATGCAAAACTAAATACCGCCAGCCATGCTGGACGAAACAAAAAAAATTAGTACAAATAACGCAAATATCACTTTGCCGTTCGGAACAAACGGTTTAAGTCTAGTACGCTGCTGATGTGAAACGAAAAATCCCATACAAAAATGACACAATGAAATCATAAACGAAAAATCAAGTTCTTCTTTTCGTTCTACAGTACGCTGTTCGATAAGCGAAATTGATTTTGTAGCAGATTATTTGGAAATGTCTACACTCTTTTTTCGCACACAAATAATTACCCAGACAATTTATTGTGTGCGAAAAAATGACATTTTTTGTTTTTTTTTGTGTGTTTATTTTTATTGACTCTTTTCTCTGCGATTTTTTTGCATTTGTAATTGTTTTAATTTTATTAATTTGTGCAACTGTCAACCAATATTCTTCCGTTTAGGTTTCTTAAGCATTTCGTTGTCTTTTTGGAGACCAACTAAATATTTCGTTTCACATCAGCAGCATACTAGACTTTAGGCAATGAATTGTGTGCGAAGAAAAGGGTGTAGACTTCACCAAATAATCAGCTTAAATAATCAATAAATTTCGCTCATCGAACAGCGAAAAGTAGAACTAAATTTTTCGTTTATGATTTCGTTGTGTCATTTTTGTATGGGATTTTTCCTTTCGCATCTACACCGTCCTCAGCTGAAAGCCAATTTCTTACTTAGAGATCATTATAACAGACGGATTTATAGAAAAAATACTATTAAAACACCAAATCAAGCAATTTGAAATATGTTTTTTTTATCACCTGAACCAATTCTGAGACTCGACGGGCGATTTCTTGAGTCTTAAGAATTTTTATTTAAAATTTTAACTCTACGAAGTCATATTTGTTTTCATTAGAGTATGAAAAATATAATTTCCTTGAAACAGTAAAAATCAGCGAATTCATAAATCTTAAGCAAAGCCTTTTTTAGAAAAGCCTTCTCTGATAGACTGTCTCATAAACCTCTAGTAGAAAATTCTTTTGAAATGAGCCTACTCACTTAGACGACTAAATTTCTAACCAGCTTGTTTGCCCTTGTTTGGATTAAATCCAATATAACCCTAACAAATTCTTCTATCCCAATGATTGGTAATGTTTACGGAAGTAAATCCTTTCCAAACCGCGTACAGGAAAAACTATTTTCTTTTCAATTTAAGACCACAATAGTAAAAATTGATTTGTGGCGGTGGGAAAGTCATTAATTCTACTTCATCTTTTCACCAGGTGCGTCTGACGAACCTTGACGGTGAAATTTTTTTCACAAAACCAAACAAATCCAAAACGGAAACCAAAAAAAAAAACATGACGGCTGATGGTCATTTTATTACAAAAACCTCTTATTTTTTTTAAACAGACTTAATAATCTATTTTTTTTTTCTGAAGAGACTTGTTGTTTGATGTCAGTGTCGGGTTTGGGGATTTGTGTGTTTGTTATTGGTGATTGCCACAAACAGTAGGTGTAACAATAAAAATAAAAAAAAAAAACATAACACGATTTGAGTTTATAAGCTTCTCCGCATCCCGAGGAAGAGACCCATTTGTCTTCGTGATGGGAATTGGTGAATGGCTTTGAGGAGAGGTGATGACCTTTATGTGAACTGATGACCATATCATGAAATACTACGTGAATTGCTTATAGTAGAGTTTAGCAAGTATAGATGTATTTTTGTGCGTTTGTGTTGGTATTAATGGCATACAATTATACGATTAATATCTGTCCAAGTGAAAAAATTGAATTCAATTTTTTATTGAATGGAATGGTTCTCATAATACGTGTTCTGTGTACACTGCTTTCTGTGTTCGTTTTACTTATCAGATATACATATAAGATAGGCGATTTAAGTTAGGAAAATGTTTTGATTTAGCCCTAAAATTATGCAGCATGAAATATAACTGAATCGATTTAATGTGGTAGACGTGAGGAATCATTATTTGTCTCTGACAAAAACTGAAGAATAGCATTTGCACGTGACATAATTTTATCAAGACCCTATTGTCCTTTTTTAAAACTTGTGTTAAAAAGGGTAGATAAGCATGAATAATTTGTAAGATACAATGACTTTTATGTATGCAAACAATGGTTTGAGGACAAATTTCAAAATATTTACTTAATTTTGCTTTGGCAAAATATCGTTAGGGCAAATTTTCAACAGATGGGTTTATTTTTAGAAGTGTAATCGGAATGACAGCATATTATGAATTTATAAATCTTTGTTAAATGTTTTCGATAAGCTCAGTGGAACTAGTGCGACGTGCTGTAACCTGTAAGTTGAGAAATGTTCATTATTTTGTTTCCATAATGTCGGAAATATATATAATTTTTTTCTTTTTGAACATTAATGAAGGAGAATTGGCATAACTGTATGAGTTTCATTCCATCGTTGTAACACTTTATAACCTTTATCATTAGATAGCTCAATTCAGATTGTCATTTTTCAACACGGTAGATCAGGTTAACAGCTTAGCCAGATACCTGATTCGAACGTCGTCTTAAATCAACGTAGGTTGCAGGTAAAGCTGCATGACATCTTGTAAATTTCAAACTGCATTCAAATAGTAAAACTTCAAAATTTACTTAAAGGTCTTGTTAATTTTTTTCTGAAAATCTAGTTAAATTAACATGACTTAATGTTCAATGTCCTGTAAATTAAGCATGTCAATCTTGTTGAATCAATCCTGTATCCTGTTAAAATTATGCTTTGCATTATTCTGAAAGTATAGAAATTTACTATTATGTTTATTTATTTTATTTTAAAAATAATTTGTGATTCTTACTTAGTTTTGAACTGCGAACCCCTCACATACGGAGATAGCACGCATCCCCTTAACCACATCCCTGCACAAAATTCTGGTGCCATATATCAATACGCTGAAAATCATTTTATTTGGTTGGCTTGTGTGAGTTTCAATACTGGTAGAGTACTACTTAAACAGACGACCAGATAAAATTCAAATCATTTTATTTGAATGGCCTTTGTGTACTCGTTTTTAAGTTGGTTTCGTTGAAGTGAACTAGCGGAGTGCTTCTTTAACATGGGGCCAGGTCAAATTCAACAGGTAAACATTTGTTAAAAAAATAATCATATTAAACGTTAATACAACCCAATTTGAGGTAAAATAGAAATTCATAGCATATAGTGTTGAAAAAATACGACATCGACACCATATTCTTGTCAAAATTTCCTATTTACCAGAATTTAGGGCTAAGATAACAGTTCATCTTCTCAAATCAACTAGAAAATTGTAAAAAAAAAAAGGCCACCAGGTTGTTTTTACACTGAATATTATTAATATTATTATTATGGTTATTAAAATCAGGTAAATTTTTCTAAATATTCAGTTATTTTAAATTTTTTTTTCGTTAGTATCATACTAATTCTACTTTATTAAAAACAGTTCATAAGTTTTTCAGAACTTTTTTTGCGTTATTAACTAATTAGGTAGAAGTTTTTTTTTAAGCAAATAAATATAACAATTATCTATAGTCAAAGGCTATAAACAATAAAAACATTTATTTCTTAATATTTGTGGTGTTTATGAATAAAATTCAATTTTAAAATGTAATTGTGGCCTTTACTCCAAAATGTATTTCGCCTACCCATGCGTTATTAATTAATTATTATTTGATGAAAAAATACAATGTTTGCTGTGAATAAGTATTTTATGTTAAATTTCGTTTTAACTTTATTGTTCACAATTTTTTTTTAAGTTGGGTACCCGCAGGATTCGAACCTTGATCCTTTCGGTTCTATCTTTACGCATCCATCAGAAAATTCCCATCCCACAAAATGTTGCTACAAAACTTTTTTTTTTAAGATAATTAACACGAAAACCTATCGATGTCGATATCGTCAGACTTACATGATGGAGGCCCAGGAAAAATTGTCAGGTGTGCGTAGCGATAACTAATCTTCTTCTTGCAATAAAACTGTATTAATCTATTAGAATTCTTCCATTTAAATTATGCAATGTAACTCAATTCAACTCTTAAATAGAATTTCTATGAATTTTTTGTTTGAAGAAAATGATAGATCTCATGGATTTAGCACGATAAAAAAAAATAAAATAACTATTTGGTGATTTGACTTGAGTAAAATGTTAAGAGATAGTGCGATGCTAATCTTTTAAAATTAGCAAACCGCTCTTTTTAATTAAGTATTATTTATAATTTTCTTTAGCGCCATCAATACTGAAATGCAATTAGAAGAAGTAAGACCAGTTGTAAGTCTTTAAATAAGATGATTTCTTTCATATACAAATTTAATTTAATATAACCATGTAAGCAAAATTTACATGCCGTTTACTGAGGCGTATGCGTAGGTTTTTTTTAATTTTAAATCTTATTCCGTAAGTATTTAGGTACAATCACATCTTTTGCGACAAAATTGTTCCAAATTATTTTTCTACAACTTAATATCATTAAATAATTGTATTTCAAATAATATTTAGGAGAAAGAACACCGCGTTCGGGAAGGGCACTTTTCTCGGGCTACCCAGCTACAACACCTTAGGTACTGTTGCAAAAAGTCATTGGTATATTCAAAACTTATATCCTGTTTTCTGAAACTCATCTCTGATACAAATAACAACTCCAAACAGCCTTTTGAATTTAGAATATGTTCTCTATATATCAATGTTTAGTATTGATAATTATTTAAACATAAACAGCCTTATTGATTCGAATTATTTAGGCGCTAGAGTTTTTTTTTCAAAAGCCTTTAATAGTTAGAAATACGCCTTTTTTTTAATTTAAAAAATGTCAAGTTTAAACAATTTCAAACAGCCGATGCCGTTGTTCAAGTAAGACACCCTTAGGACAATTTTAAAAAAAAAGTTTACTAATAAAGTTTATAAATATAACCGAAAATACCACTTCAATTCTTTCTCAAGCCTGTTGTTTCAGTTGGAAATGGAAAGTTCAGTGGTTTCAAGAATTTGTCTGCTCTTTCGTTATTTATTTATTAAAAGTCTTTTTTTTCCATTTAAAATAACTATTGGTTGTCTGGTTTAACTGTAATCATTTCAAAATAAAAATTCTGCGTAGCAGATGGGTACTGGCTCAACTATGCAGTGAAACTGAAGCTGCATCTCAATGTTATAAAAAGTACGAAACTAGGGCAGTGCTTAAATGTGGAGCTGTAGCTGTAGGTAATTGATCATGCATGGTGCAGTAGAAATTGAGTAAACTTGTATTTCGAATCTACTAAACGTACATATGTCAAAATTAATTTTTTACTATCTTCATAAAGTCAGCATTTTGAACATTCTTAAACAAAAAATCACTTCGAATGGAATCATAGCTCTACGATAATTGTTTAATGAATTGTCAACTAAGACATAATTAATTCTAACCTACTTAAAAAGATTTCAAAAAATTATTCGAGTTAAATTAAGTTTCAATTATAATTTCCCAAAATAACAGATAGGAAAATAATTTTACCAACTTTTCTTCCTAATATATATAAAAAAAATTGTACACTCCCACTTACGGCACTTTTGACAAAAGTGTGCGATATCAAATCATGACACCAGCAATTATAAAGACACTTTTTATTTTAGACAATCTCAATTTAAAAGTTTTTAATCAAATTTGGCAAACAGAAAGACTTTCGTTTCTTTGAAAATCCACACTGCGTAGCTGGTTTACTATAGGGATTTCCTAGACAAAAAAAAAAAATAAAAGCAAAAATCATGAAATGAAAATGCTTTGCCCATTATGTTTTGAATCCAATTTATTCCTCATGGTTGAAAGAACCACACTGCAGTATGAAAACGTTCGTTTCCTTAGAACCACAATAAAATCGAAAAAATCGCTTCTTGAAACTTCTTCCCCGACTATACTCTCAAGAATTTTGTGCATGGTAACCAATTGTGACTCAGGAATTTTCATCTCAAGAAAATCAACTAATTATGTGGCTACAAAAAAGATTTTTCCTGTGTTTTGTTATATCTTTCTCTCTCTATTTCTCTAAGAGCAATTTGAAAAGTTTTTAAATATTCTTATCATAGCACGGAAAGCTTCCAACGGAAAGAGCATCATTTTCAACTTCAATTATTATTTTGAAAGCGTCTATATAACGTCGTTTTTATACAATAAAAGAAAAATGCACACAAAAAGTTTTCGTCTTTCTAGATCCCCTCTTGACCTAAGGGCGGTCCTCTTAAATGAGCCACAAAGGGAAAAAAACATAATTTTCGCCTTTTCACCTTTTCAATAGAAACCAAGTTATTTATGTAAACGAGAACCTTTCCAGCGGGCATTTGAGAGACTTTTTGCTTTGTTGCCATAACTTTGTTGGTTGAAAGAAAGTTTAATACTTTGCAGACACATCTGTTGGCTTTTAAGCTAACAAGACCGTTTTCTTATTTGAGATAAACTTAACACATATTTTCAGAGCCATTTTAGAAATTATTTATTTATCTACCTATGTGTTGTGTAGGCATTAATACATTTTTACCAGGACACAAGGTCTGTCATCATCAACCCCTATCCACGATTAGAGAACCGTTATTGAGTTTTACTATCTTAAACAGAACAACAGTTAGTAAACCATCAAATAATCACCGTATATTGGGCAGAAATCTACTTTAGAGTTTTATCAACCCGAAAATTCAACCTGACATATCCTAAGCGGATATCCATATCCACACACATCATTGTACATATATCACTGACAAGAACAAAAGATTAATAAAACTCACAGCTCAAAGTAAAAATAGGCTTTGTGCACATATGCCCTATCGTGGCTCACATATGTCAGCCATGTCAACCAAGAGTTAGGTGGGGTTTGTTTCGTGACTACACGTCATCGTCGTCGGATCATTTCAAATGTTGGCACAAGGAATAGGGCGTCCTTAAGTTCTGCGCCTTCCCCAAGGAGGAATGTTTATCTTAGAAAAAGTTAACTAGGCATACATAGTTGTAGTGTTTATACAAGTTTTATGGAGTAGAGCATTCTCCCTCTAATGTTCATGTTAGCAGCATGGACTCAGCACTCAGCACTCAGCACTCCGTCTGTCAACTAAGCAAATTTACATTTTATTTGCCTTTTGTTTGAATGATATTCCCTGTTTTGTTGTTATTTTATTTTCAACTCTTCTTTGACTTTGTTTCATTTACAGTAATATCTGTGATTTAACTGTTGTTTTGTTTTAAACTTGATGGCAATAAAATCCCTTGAAAGGATATAAAACAAAATAAAATACTTAAGAACAAAAAATCGTGTTTAGTATTTTTTTTAAAATAAAGTGCTGCTTATTTTTAAACATATTTTAACAATAACAAATTGAAAAAAAAAACAAAAAAAAAATGTTAACCTGCGTTTGTCGACCGGTTTCTGGCAATTTGCCAAAAATGGCACCATCATCGATGCCACAAAAGCGCAGTACAACAACAATTGTTGTTACATCGGAGCCAAGGATTGGAACTGCAACAATTGTCAAACAAAAAAAGGTAAATTAAATGTTTACTTATGTAAATATATGTATGTTGTTTCTTTTTTTGTTGAATTTTTGTTTGCAACACACCATCAAACACCACCAAATACATAAACAATGAAAAACATTTAAATTGTCTTTAGTTAAAAATTGGAAGAAGTAAAAAAGGTCAGCAAAGTCCTTTTTTTAGTCCAGCCTAGAAAATAGTAGCATGCTAATTCTAACAACAAACTGGTAAAGTTCCGTGTTGTTGTTGGATTTAACATGCTACTTTTTCAAGCGAAGATAAAAATGCACTTAAAAACAAGGCTAATATCTAATTTCCAACAAAAAGATTTCAAAACCTACTTTTACCAAAATTTATGTAACATTTACAATGGTTATCGATACCTTCAAAAGGCTTGACAGGATACCGTTTTTTTCTGTTGGTTTTGGAACAATAAATTATTATATCAAACAAATACTATAACCTGTGGAAACCAGATACTTTACGAGGTCGTTATCAAAAATACCGACCTAACAAAGGAAGCATTAACATTTTAAAAATACGACATTATTTTTCTGCATAAGTCCCCTTTAAGTTCATGCAACCAAAACCTTGAAATTTTTCAAAATATACTCGTTTTTCAAACTGTGAGTGCCTGTAACTTATTAAATTTCAATCCAACTTACACAACCCGTACATTGTTGGAAGGAAACAGATCAGACCATTCAGAAGATATAAATTTTAAGTAAATTAGCAAGATTTATGCCAGTATCTGAAAAAATAGCTGAAAAAATGATTTTTGTGCATATCTCGAAAACGCTTCTTTTGAAAAAAATTTGTAGGTTTTGTATTAAGCGAAATGTTTTAAAAGTAAATTTTTTCCACGAACCCTTTAATTTTGTAAACTAGTGTTATCTAAGGAGGTTAAAAGTGGTGAATGAAGTTCTTGACAAAACAATTAAAACTTTATAAACTAAGGGCCAGTTGTACAAATATTTACCTCGTGGTTCAGCAATTGTAACTCACTGGGTGATATGAATAAAATCGAGCACGTACTTAGAGCAGGTGCTCCATGACAACCGGAAGAGGTGCTCCATAAAAAAGTACCTGCTCCTGTTTCGTATGAATAAAATTATAAACAAAATCGAGAGCACCTCCTCGTTCGAACATAGCAGCTGCTCTCAAACCTCAAACAAAATTATATTTTTTTTGACATTTGGAATTAATTTCGATGATTTTTAAAAAAAATAATAATTTAAGAAATGAAAATTCTTCTGTTTTACCCTGCATTTGTTTGTGAAACATGGAAAAATGTTGTTTGACTTGTCCAAAACATCGATTAATAAAACACTTATTAATGCATTTTTTCATATGTAAGTATCTCAATTTTGATTAGGAGTAAGTACTGTACATATGTACATATAAAGGCACAACATACACACATACATATGTATGTACATACACATATGTATGTATGTATTTATGTACATTCATATGTGGCTGTGCATTTATGATATGTTTGATTCCATTACATGATTTTAATCATGTATACCTACATAAACATGTACATACATACGTATGAGAATTTATCCAAATTCGTTACTGATCCTGGCCAAGAAAGGCCAATTGAGTTAATTCTTTTCTAGATTCGTGACCGATCCTGGTCAAGAAAGGCCAATTGAGTTAATTCTTCTCTAGAATTGCATTTCACCTGAATTTCATCTACATGATAAAACATGGTTTGGCTACATGAATGTACGAGTATACTTAGTTCCATGTAGTGCACCTATTGCTGAATAGAAAAGGTATTTTTGTTGCCATTTTGCAGTTTTTTAGTTGTTGTAAGGAATTTTATCCAATTGTATCGTTTTTTGACTACTTCCGCACTTTTAAAAGAAAAAGTTAACGAATTACCGTAGACTGATATATTCCAATGTTTTCCCCAGCTCCACTTTTAAAAACCTTGATCTCCTATGTACTGAAAAAATTACCTCATTTTTTTCAAAATTTGTTAAGGCACCACCCACCAATATCCATCCTAAATTATTACAAAGGAGAAGAAGAAACTGACATTTTCTGAGCTTACATTTCTTTTTCTCTTATGAAAAAAAGGTACTAAACGCTATTTACTTCAACGTTGAGCAACCAAGGTTCTCATCAAACATGAAGATGCTCAATAGTTGAGCACCTTCTCTATTATTTTATTCATACCAAATGAAGCACCTGTTTCGAAAAGTTGAGTTTTGAGCAGGTGCTCTGTTTTATTCATATCACCCACTGACTTCGGCAAACTTACTGAAGTTCAAGGATGGTTAAGGCTTTAATTTTCAAACTATAACATACTCGAACCTTGAACCATCGTTACAAATCCTTTAAGCACGGATCAAAATTTGAACCACGTTTGTACAACCGGTCCTATATGTTTGCCATCGCGAATAAAACTTTTTTGTTTGGCAAATGCGCCCGTTTTGTTTCTTTATTTCAAAACACATGCAACAAGTTCGCAGAGTATTCTCCGTTTGTTGTTTGTCCTTGTGGAGATAATCGATTGAAATTATTCCACGCGCATCCCAAAAAATACTAAAGCCATGACTTTGTCTGCAGATAAAACAGTCTTCAACTTTTTCGTATCCCATTTTCCTATTCTTTTATTTTGACTGCGTCTCAAGTGTAAAATGATGGACCCATATTTCATCCATGGTAACAAAGTGTCGCAAGAATTCCGCTTTATTTCAATAAAACTTCGTAATCCTGGTAACCATCTTGCCTACAGCCTTTTCAGGTCTAAATCAACTGTTATTATGTGATGTACAGCACTTTTCTAAACGCGTGACAATTTTATGAGCTTAAAAGAGCCAGTTGATCAATTGAATTCACGTACAATTAAAACTGGTAAATTTCCAGTTATTTTTGAAAAAGAGCAGCAAAAGGGCTAGTCAAAAGTTTTGCTCCTGCTTTGTAAATGGGAGCAGTATAATAAATAAAAGTTATTTCTAACACTACCTTTTTGTGAACTTTTCCAACTTTTTCCGGGGGATTAACCTCCCTTGATCGACCAATGCTTTATAAGTCTTAAGAGCATGACATAGAAAGTCAAGTCATTTGCCTTACATTGTAAGTCACATCTATCAATAGCCTTTAAGGATTTAGCCAAAAAAAGCTTGTGCCTCCCTAAATACTTGACCAATATGTGTAAAATTTGACATGAGTTTTGTGCATCTATCTATTAATCAGACGGGTGTCGGAAGAATAAAGTGCAAACAGGAAATATTTATCTTGCAATTTTGAAAACAAAAATTCTTCTCATAGGTCCCTTTACAAAAATGTGTGCATTTAGTATCGATAAATCTCTTCTTCGTTGGATTAGAAATTACCTTTTGGACCTTTCAATAAAATTCATGTTGTTCGATGGTTTCAAGTCTGATATTCATTAAATAATGCCGGTGTGCCCCAGGGCTCCATTTTGTCTCCGACTCTCTTCCTTATTTCTATTTACTGATCTTCTGTCATGAAACTTTTAATCCATTAAATTGTTTTGTAGTCGAAAGTACCCTCAGCTTTTCATATGCGTCTCAAAATTCACTGCCTTGCTCTTCAGATGTGGAACTCGAACGGCAGCGTATGATAAGCTCATTAAATTCTGATCTCAACAGCATTGTCCAATGGTGAGCAAAAAACCCCGTAGTATTAAATTCTTCAAAAACACAAGATGTCTCCTGTCGTTAAAGCGAAATCCACCCCCGATGCCGCTATCCATGAGTGGCATCTGGGAAACCGAATAGCTTTCAGTTCTGGGTATGTGCATCATCAACCACCTTCTGTGAACCGATCACATAGTCGACATTACCAAAAATGCTGCGAAATGTTTAGGGTTTCTTCGAAGATGCAATAAATATTTTTCTCCTTCTGATATCGTCGCAATGTTTCGTGCCTTTCACTATTTTACTGGTACTTTTACAAACGATGTTCTGGTGAAATAGCCAGTTGCATTCCTTCCCTTAAGCAGTTCGTAATACTCGCACTTCTAAGAATGCACATCAGTTCCTTGAGCCCAATTTCGGATGTTTCTTCTTTTCTTAGTCGCACTACCCGAATGTGGAATACCTTACCTGGCTCTGTATTTCCCTTTTATTTTGACATTCAGAACTACAAAACCAATGTACATACATCGGTATCTTCTCTTGAATCCTTCCCCATTTTACTAAAGTCCGCACTGTGTTAAATCCCATAGCAAATCTGTGTTCAGGTTTGTATTCAGAACACCAAAACCTAGTATAATTTGATTTGGTAACTCAAAACATTTTTTGAAAATTTCGAATTCGAAAAACTGATTTCACTTTGTAGCTATGTATTTTCCCAGTTTTTTTTTTTTTGGCTTTTGGAAGTTTTTACATCTTTGGATCCTGAAAACTCGCCTCGTTTGGAATGTCAGTATAATAGGCCGATTCGAAGAAGCGATAAATCATGATGTACTAAGTCCACTGATCAGCTTGTCTGAGCACAAGCGAAGCACTTAGACTCCACGGCCGTTTTAAGGTAAAACGCCACAATTTGAAAAAGCGGTCAGATTTAAATTTGGGTCGATTTGTGGTCACAATTACTTAAAATGATTTTTTTGCTTCTGCTACTAAAAAAACTAAAAAAACTTGCCTTATCAATTTTTTAGATTTGTTTTTTTGTTTACCTAAAAAACAGCCGCTGGGTCTCAATTTTAGAATATATCTCAGAGCAAAAATTACTTTTTTCTAAATCGTTTACAAGATCCACCACCCGAAATCCGGCACCCCTCATGAACATACGTATCAAATAAAATTATATAAATTTGTGTAGAAAATGTTTTCTTTGATAACCTTAACACAGGAGGACACAGGACCCTATTGCTTAAAAAATCTCACAGACTAATATTATACAAAATTTTATCGTTGTACTTAGCTTCTGAACGTAACACAAACTCAAAAGAATAAAATGTATTCATAAATACTTGTAAAATATCTTTTAAGAGTTTTTTTTTTGTTTTAAAAATAAATTTTTGCCACGGGTTCTTTTGATACATTTTTCCAGTTTGTTGCTATTTCTATTTAGTAGATACACTTCACTTCAAACTCACAACTCAGTTCAGCAACTTTCAATGGAAAATTAAAAGAATTTTCACATTTGTAAAAGATAAAAAAAAAAATAAAAAACTTATACAGCAAAACTGCTACATATGTCTATCAATTCAGTTGAAATCCAGGTTAAACCATTTTCAAACGAAATACCGACACAAGCAAATCCCTTCGCGATATTGCTTTGCCGGGGATATTTGTTATTATTCACACCAACTTTTTTAATTTCTCAAGCGATTTCTGTGTAATAAATTGCAGAGATACAAATTTTTTTTTTTGTTAAATGGTCCTCTTTTCTGTTGGGGTTTGATTTGGCTTTTGTTCCTCCTAAGGCATCTTTATATATATAAAAAAAAAAATAAACAGCTTCCACGAGCAGGCAAGCACAAGCGTTGTCGTATCCGCCTGGCAAGCTCTTTGTTTTATTAAAAAAAAAAACATATGTCATGGATAAATTAATTCAATTCCACACGAGAGATACAAAAAATAAACACCCACTCCTGTTTAAAATACCACCTTGTTATATGCGTGACACATCCCCGTTTCTCGCTATTTAATTGCAACAAATAGCATACACTTTCTGATTAGAAACAGTGACAGGATAAACGCGCAGTTAGCCACACCACAGCGCACCGCCACAACCAACAACCAACAACAATAAAACCATACACTTAGTGATGCATTAAATATTTACAACACTCATACGCCCTGGTGTACCGCACCAATTTGATACATTTCGTTATTTTTGTTTGTTTTTTTCACTTTTTTACCCTGGAGCTCAATTTCTTCGACACCCTTTTTCATCCCTCCTAGCCACTCTGCCCACACATTGCTAGACAGACCGAACACACTTTGAATTTAAATAAACCTAGCAAAATTGTTTTATTAATTTTTATATTTTTTATTTGTATTTTTCAGGTGCCCGGAAGGCCGACATCTGCCGAATTAAGGGCAATGGCACTTCGGCAGCAACAACAAATTGATTCTCAGCACCAGCTGCTTGCAACCAAAGAACAGCGTTTACGATTCCTTAAAGCACAAGAGGTACGCGGTGCGGCTGCTGCTGCGGAGGGCGAACGCTTGCGACGATTACGTGAGCGTGTCGAAGCGCAGGAGTCAAAATTGCGTCGGTTGCGGGCGTTACGTGGGCAAGTAGATCTGCAGAAAACCTACAATGTTACACTGAGTAAGTATTCACTATACCTAGACCTACCTATATCTACCTGAATATTACAATTTTGTATATGAATTCGAGGCACAGATGTTAAAGCTCTTTTCCAGCTCTTGCACACACAGTTTGATTACTCACCTAGCCATGTGCCATAACAGCACAGCTAGAGCCAAAGCAACAACTACTGATGCTGCCACAATGGGTTAATCCAAAATCTGCTCAACTGTGTCTGCCCGAGAGCCTGAGGAAGTAAATATTAAGAAATTAAATATAATTTTCTGGCATTTTTAATCTACTGCCACTCTATAATGGTTTCTCTCCCTCCATTTACTATATTGAGCTTGTGCTTGGCTTCTCGTGCTTTTAATACTGTATTGGATTGACCAGGGTTGGATTATCTTAAACGAATGTATGTGAAGGTAATTAAGTTGTGTAGTTTTGAGAGCTCCACAGCCAACCAACCAACCGCCCAACCAAAGAATTTTAAAATCCTCCCTGAACATTTCTGAAATATACTTACTAAGAGGCCTTTAGCAAAGCTAGCCAAAAAAGTATAGTCCACACGGATTAGTCATACATATATTGTTGAAATGGTTATAATCTGTACTTCATTTTGTTACATGGCCACTAGGGTGTAGGTAGAAGGTTTCGAGAGACATTCAGCATCAGAAACAGCGAAAAGAACAATAAGTAATGCAATTCTTCTATGGGAGCTGGTTTGCCTGCTCAACAGTGATGTGTTAAGCGTCGCTGTCGTTTGAAAGGAATTCAAAAATTTAGGTTCAAAAATTTGACTCCAAAAAATCCGACATCAAAAAATCCGAAGCAAAGAGCTTTCTGCATTGGGCACTGGGCTGCCTTGCCTACTCAACAGTATCATTGGAAAGGTTATTCGGTATACTTCGTTAAGCTCTTAGCCATTGATACCAACTATCTCCAGCATTCCAGGATCTATAGCTTAACGGCCATTTAACAAAATAGAGAAATTTTCAACGAAGTACGACCGAGACATTCGTGTTGAGTTGAGCTCCCATGCATTTTTGCCCATTCTCATTTCACAGTTAATCTTAGATCTTCTGAATGAAAAGTCAACACTATTTTGAGCTATAAATTCTGTAATAGACCTCGTACTAATTGCCTATGGAAAGCTTTAAATATGGGCATGGTCTAATGAAATCTCACGTTGGTATCAGAGTTTTTCATTTTTGATTTTCTCTAGAAACAGAGCTTAAGGCTCTCGCTGTTTCAAATACCACCCAGAGACTATTAATGGTAGTTCGTTTAGTTGTTCCCACCTGGGAACTTTAAACCGCTATGATAGGAAGGTTTTAGAAAGATGCAAGTTGCTTGGCAACTACTGTGTGGTCAGGAACAACAGAAAAAAGAAAAATATACACATTGGTGCTTGGCGCTTGCTGACGGGTTAAGTTTGGTATTTGCTAATCGAATCTCAAACTACTGTAATAATAGATCAGCAATGGGGACGCGGCTGATGAAGATGACGACTACAACCAGCGGTAATCGTTGTGATGATGATGATGATAATACTGATGATAGCTGGATTGCCAGGCTATATACATACATATATCCGTTAAGTGCGGCTTTATCTATTTAGGAATACGGTGAGTCTCCCGTTTTTCAAGTTTGTATCTTTCTTATTTTATTCCAATTATGTAATTCTTCTTTGACATTATGTTTTCTCCTTGTACCTACATGATCTCGGCTGGTATACGAGTTGGAATAAAGATATTTAAGGCAAAACATGGCAACTTATCAAGTTGTCAACTAAAATGCTACTCTGTGCTGTTATGCCGCATTTCCTATTGCATTGCTTTTACTAATTAGGAGAATTTCAAATCGCAAAAGGTTTCTTGTGCATTTGTAGCACAATGCACAACTGCTATGTTGTATGGACGTGAAGAAATGAAGAAATCAGTTTGACTTTATGAGTGTACAACATTTTGTTGAATGGGACGATTAACTGTTGGGTTAACCAACGTTTCACAATGGGACTTGGTAACTATAGTGAGTAACGAGTCTTATATTGAGAGTATAAAGTGAAAAATAGAAAAAAAATATAAAGGGCGATGATTACTTCATAGGGCTTTGGATTCAGCCTTTGCTCCATCGCTTTTTTGACTTTTTCTTTGTATTTGGGCCATGATAATTAGCTATTTAGCTTTTTTTTTATAAATTTTGGAAATAATCGAACATTTAATGGAGCATATTCATAGATGTTGTTTAAGTTGTTGTTCTTGGTAAATTTGAAAATTATCTTATCAGTTTTGGCTGCCAACAACTTAAACAACATCCAATGATTTTACATAATTATGTTTAACTTTAAAATGTACATGAATTTTCTGTCAAAAGGTGCCTTTTAAGAATTAAAAGTTTCAATATCAAATGATACAATTGTGATTAAATAATTAGTGAAAATCGTGAATAATAAATTGAATTTATATCCACTAACAAAAAAGTTAATAAAAAATACCATTATCTATAAAATATTGACTTTCAAAAATGTGTGTTTTCAAAATTGTCTTTTTTTTTTGGCGTGTGGTTTTTAATCTGGCAATACTTTTTTCGGAGTTGGTCTTTTTGACAGCTCACTTGAATAACGAATAGATTTACTCCTGAACCACGTTTGAAAATCGTACAAATTTATTACCAAAATAATGGTTCGGTTTGCGCGACTCTTCGCGAAACAATCAATTTATTGATAAAAACTCTTAGTGAGGCGTCGAATATTGCTTTCCATGACGTCAACTGTATCAGGCTTATCTGCGTAGACAAGCGACTTCACATAACCCCACAAAAAAACTCACGATGCGAGATAATGGGCCACCAAAAGTTTCCTTCAATAAATTGATTGTTTCGAGATGTGTCGCGCAAACTAGATCCATATTTTGGTAATACATTTGCACGATTTGCAAATATTGTTCAGGAGTAAGTGTATTCACTATGAAATGGCCAACTTAACTAAGCATAAATCAAGTGACAGCTGTCAAAAAGACCAACTCCGAAAAAAGTATTGCCTGATTGAAAACTACACGTATAAAAAAAATACCTTTTTCAAACATTTTTATTTTGTATTAAGTTAAGTTGGAAACCTTTCATATAAGAAAGAGTAAATAAAGCCACAGTGGCAGTTTTTTCTTGCAAAAAAGCCGTTGGTGGTAAATCGTATACAAAGTCCATAAAAACAGCATGTCCATGCATAAGTAGAGCACTTCGGTCGACTTCTTCCATACTCCATTTGACACCTCTCGACATTACTAGCAAACAAAATTATCGTGAGCACTGCAATTCATCTCAAAGCCTCTTTGCAGTGAGATCAATATTGAAATTGGCCACTCCGCTATTCTGAACTCATTCTGATCACCTCCAAGTAACACTGACTACACAATCCCACTATTGAAATTCGATAAAAACTTTGAAGTTACCAAACCTTCCAGATCCACCTGAGAGGGTGTGGAGTTCTTAAAAGATCAATCGATTTAGTTCTACACTGATGGATCGAAGACCAAATTTAGGGTACTTTGAAAGACCGAAATTAAGTCTCTCGTTCCGTCTTCCTAATCACTGTAGCGTATTCTAGGCAAAATTTCTAGAGATAAAAGAAGTACTATCTTGGCTCAAAGAAAACGTGACAACAACCTCGAAAATCCGCATCTTCTCTGATGGACAAGTCCCTGGACTCTGTCTCTATAAACTCTAGAAAAGCCCTTAACAGCCGAGCATCTCTGTTGGAGATAGTGCAGCTGTTTAACATTCACCTTGATTGGGTGCTGGGCCAAAGTGACAATCCAGGCAATTGAAAAGCTGATGAACTCGCTAAAAGTGGAACATTACTACCTATTTCATCTGAAAAGACTAATATTAGTATACGAAGTAGGAAGCTTTAGAAAGAACAAACATGAGGTGGAACCGTTTAATATGTCTAAGCAGACTGCACATCAGCTATGTTGTAAGGTGACATAACGGGACTCTTTTTAAAAGGAAAGCCCGAAACGCGGCCTGGCATACTTTCAAACAACTTTTGTAGAAGCTGTTTGGACGACGAGAAGTAAGAAACGATTTCACACCTTCTTTGTACGGCCCTGCTCTTTCCTACAGACGTAGAGTCCACTTAGGTGACTACTTTTATAACGATTCTAGTGATCTAGCGAACACAAACATTAATAGTCTCGTACGCTTCGTCAGAAGCTCTAAGTAGTTAAGCGAGTAAGGATGGAGTCTTCTAGATTCATGTGGTATCACAACTGACCAGCTTGGGTCTTAGGGCCAGTTTTTCAGTTCAGGGTTAACTCTGAGTTAAATAATAGTAAGCTAATCCAGAAAATAAATTAACCCTGAGTTAACTCAAAAACAGTTTTTCAGTTGAGAATTAACTTTAACTTTCATTTGTCAAAAATCTGAGGCCAACGATGTGCGACACTATGGATACCACCGTTCTTAGCCTTTCACGCATCGGAATAGAGATAGTGCCAAAACGGAAGTGCCACCGCTGAAAAGGCACTCAATTTGGTCCCTGAGTAAACTCACCAAAGTAGGTGAGTTAACTCCGATTTAACTTAGGATTTCAATTGACTGAAAAACTCGTTACTGGAGTTAACCCGGGTTTAACTTCTAGACTAGCGTGATGTCGCACTGAAAAACTGTCCCTTAGTGTGTCAGTTTTAAATACTGACAGCCACTTCTACGTAACCTTACATTAGGAAAAAAATTTTTTGTCCATAGACATTTTAATCGTTTTGATCTGACAAGTACACGCTTCACAATCTTTCTCATGGAATCACCATTTCAGTCCAGAACAGTCTTAATGGGCTAAATGTTGTTTTTGTTACACAAAATTATTATGAGTGATAAGGGTCATATATTCATTTGTTTGGGTATACTTTAAGAAACAAAGCTGTTGCATCTGAGGCTCCAAAAATCCAATATTAATAATGAAAGAACCTCTTCATCCATAATAAGTCACAATTTGGTGCAGTTTCTAGACTAGTGGGAGCTGGGTGGTGTCATTGGACGATAGTAGTGATGAAAGAGGTGTAAGCGTTTCAGTGAATGGATTGCGATATTGACAAACTTGTTTTACTTCAAATTAATACTATGGATTTCATAGACGTTCACTTTCAGCAAGATGGACTGCACGTCATATTTTGCAGCTCGCGAAAGAATGCTTCTGTTGGGTGACAAATTTTCTGGACAAGTGATAGTTTTTTCATTTTAATGAAAATATCAGAGGTATTATTCGTGAAAATTAGTTTTAATAACGCTGTGTACAACCATGCTTTTCACAAAATCTGGATTGCGTTGAAATAAGCATATTTGTATTTCATAATTAACGACGAAAATTTTGGATTTTACCAAATTTATGCCTGAGACTACTTTATTTCTCAGTGAGCCTTAAAACATTTAACCTTTAAGCTGCCAGGAAAGGTAGCCTAAGCCTCTCACATTTCTGCTTTGATGAACTATGGCCTTTTCGTTCAATAACTTAAAGTTGTAAAGGCACGTGATAATCGAAAAAAAGGTGTAACCTATATTTTCAGTTTGGAACTACAAAAAGAACAATAATTTCTTACATTTTTATTTTATCAACCGAATGAAATAAAGCCTTAATTCACTTTCGAATTGAATTATATTGTTATATGTACATATATATTGTTTATTATTTGTAATTTCATTTGAGTAAATAATACGGTCCCTTGAGCTAAAGTTTTTTTTTTCATTGACACCCCATAAAACACCTGTCTCATAACAAAAGCCTCCTTAAACCTTAACGAAATTATTCTTTGTCTAGAGATTATTGAAACTGGTATTTGTTGGTAATAAAAGTTCACCTCTTTTTATGTGAATAAAACATTAAACTGGTCGCTACCGCAAATTGCTATCTTATACGATATTAAAACCTTATACTTTTGGTATCATAAAAGCTGTGACACTTCCAAAAAGGAAAACACAAAACATTATTGAATCTTCCTCTTTTATTTTGCCTTACATCCGAAAGTCAAAATATAACACATTTTATTATTATTGATTTACACAGCATCAGTGAAATGGTATACCCTTCTTCTGTAATAATCTTATCGTGTCTTTTCTACCTTCCTCATAAAACATCTCCTTGACCTTATCGAAAACGCTTTAAATTGATTTATAGCACTTTCGCTGTCGATGTTCATTGCAGGTTTTAGTGTTACGCTGACACAAATAAGTTCTTAATATGCTTATGTGAACTCAATAATGTTTTTTTCATCAGAGTTGTGTTTCTGGAAAAGCAGTCAAAATCGGTTATAAGGACATCGGTTATAGCAAAAGATCTGTAGTTGGTAACTAATTTTGAAGTTCCGGCAGAGGTTCAAACAAGTTTTACTAACCAAATATCGCTTTTATCGATATCTTCTACAGCGAATTATTGCTTATAACGGACAGTTTTAAGTACAAAATCTATCGCTTATAGCGAGTAATGAAACAAAATTTTAGTGGAAATTGCAAATTTCGTTGGTGATTTTTTATTAGAGAATTCCGTATTCTGGTTTTGAGAGGAACTGGATTTGTCACATTTATATCAAGAGGTAAAAAGTGTTGTTTTTTTTTTTTAGAAACTAGTTCAGAACGTGGATTTTTTACTATTGAAGAAAAATCTGCAATAATTTTAAGGCTCAAACCTGGTGATTCAAATTAAAGTTTTCTTAGATTAAAAAATGTTTGTCCACTTTTTATTAAAGAACAAAATAGAAAATTGGTTATAACGATCCACCAGGTACAAACGAACAAATTTTTCAGTTCCATCGAGTTCGTTATAACCGATTTTGACTGTATATATAATTTGATAAAGGTGCCATATGTTATCTTTTCCTTATATTTCGTCCATATTGCTGTATTCCTTATGAAGGAGAGTAAAACAAATTGTTATTTTCTTCAAGTCATAAATATAATAAGAAGACTTTTATTTTCAACCGAAAAATGAACACATTTTCATGTTACATGAATGTTCTAATAATATGACAATCCTGAGAAAATGGAATACTATTTGATCTACCAAAAAACCTAATTCTTAAAATAAACATTTTCCTGTTTTGACCTAGCATTGGTACTAATGCTATATTTCCACCTAAGGTTTATCTCAGTTCTGATTTAAAAAATCTATTTGGTTTTTTCACCACAAAAATTTATTTTGACAGTACTTTTAAAAATGCAAATGGTATTTCATTTTTTCTTATGAAGTGGAAAAGAGATAAAATGTTTCATGTATGAAGAACTGAATTCGGCCAGGAATGAATCCTTCAGCGCCATATAAGAATAGGTTAGTTCGATTTGTAGAAGTATTTTTCCTAGGAAGATTTAACAAGATTAATTTCTCATATTCAAAATTTACGAAATACATTTTTTTGGTAAATCTTCGAGATTTGAAGAGGATTTGAGGTAAATCTTATTAAATGTTAGGTGTAGATGTAGTATAACCTTCCATCTAAAATCTCGCAGCTCAATTAATTACACGAAATTAAAAGAAAAATAATTGACGTTCGGTCAAAGAACCATTCTATTTTAAAAAAAAACTGACGTTTTAGCTCTTTTTTTTTACGAAAAGAAGGGTGACTTCCATACAAGCATTTGTAGATTTGAAAAATAATCTAAGAAAATAAATTATTTACTTGTAGATATGACAAAAAATGATTTTATTTTAAAATGCCAAAAATACAAATTCATGGGCGATTCTCAGCAAAGTGATACTTTTATGCTCCTAGGCGATTTCAGGTTCATATTTACAAAGTGGTTTTTCCACCTCTTACACAGCTGTATAATCTAGAAGATCATGTGTTAGATGCATGGCAAGTTCAGTTCCGACAAAATCACAAGTGTTTATATTTATAAAAAAAACTACTTTATGCACCAAATGTCACTACCGTAAGCATGTCCTAACACTGGGGTTACCAACAATTTCGTTAGAACTCGACTTTAGTTAAAAAACAAAAATTTAAACAAAACTATATTTACGTCCAAAAGATAAGCTTTAACATTCTATGTTTTTATAAGTAATAACTCATTTAAGGAATTTGCAATTTGAGTATTCAAAATTTGTCTCCGAGCTTTGACAAAAATCAAATCAAATTATTTTATTTTATTTTCGTGTTCGTACAGCTGTGGATTGCAATATACGCGTCATATGCATCGATTCTGATCAGCATACGTTACCGTATATTTTCATAAACATAAACAAACGACTCTCTCCACATTGGTGTGTATGATATCGAGCATCAAAAATTTGAAATAAGTTTGGCTCGAAAAAATGGTCATACCGTGGTATGCGTTATTTCGAACACCATATACTTTCATTCATAGATAGAACCAGGGTTGCCATGTCTTGAGCTTATTCAAAACCTCGATTTGAGAAATTTTTAAGCCCAAAATCGGAGCCGAAAAACGAGCCCAAATAGTAGCCCAATACCAATACATTTTTACTTGCGATATAAGTACTATAAGGCAAGTTTTGGATTCGTACAAATACAAAAATTGAGATAACAGTTAAACATGACATTACGATGATAGAGAACACCAAAAAAGTGGGTAGCACAATTCTGTCTGTCTGTTCGTCTACAGCCTTAATGGCCCGATCGATTTGCTTCGCCAAAAACATGTTGGTTTTTGGCGATTATGTATATTATTTTTGGAACCAATAACAACGGTCCTTGCGTACAATTTTTTTTTAAGTCAAATATATTTAGAAAACGATATGATCGATTTTTTTGAAACTCGATACTTAAGAGTTTTTAGTACTCTCTAAAATATTTTTAGAAAAAATTTACACCAATGAAAAAAGATCGGAAGCTTCCATACAAAAGTTAAGAAAGCGGAAAGGAAATTTTTTTCTCAAAAACGCCTCCTACCATTTTCATAAAACTTTTTCCATATACTAAATTTAGTTCAATTTACTACACAAAAAAAAATTATACAATTTTGCACTTAACAACTTTTAATGATAATTAATAGAACGTGTTTTTTTTATTTTAAATTTCCTCATTATCGGCTGAACGGATTTAGATACATTTTCTTATATACAAATTTCAGATAAGATTAAATAATAATATGCAATATCATTTAAAATTTTCAATTTTTTTTTTTAATTTTAATAAAATGTTTAAAATTTTTTTTTTGAAAATTCGATATTTCAAAAACGGTCTTACAATTTTTTTTCAAATTAAATTTTACTATACACATAAATAATACTATGGATTTGCATATCAAAAGCTTCCTTGAAAAAGAATTTTATATATATATACATATACAAAATTATTTTAAGAAAACCTTCAACGATTTATAATTTTTTTTGTCCATACAATCATATTCCATAAAAAATTAAGATGGTGTTCTTTTTTTTCCATCTCAAACTCTCAACGAAATTTTTTTTAGCTAATTTAAATAACGTATTTCATGCTTTTAACATTTTTCTCTCATAATTTCCATGTCTTTACATATAATTTTCTTAAACTCTCAGCGCCTTGGACATAAGAGCAAATACGTGCGACCCAGCCGTGCATTTAATTTAATTTTGTTTTGAGTTTTTCTTAACTGGAATTGAATAACTGCTTTTGAATAACTGAACATAAATGTACGATGAAAAAAAACAATGGGAATATTAAAAATACAATGCTGTACCGACTAATTTTTAAGTCAGAATCCTTTCTATTTAGTTGTTTGACTTGGAGCTAGCCTTAAAATTGATAAGAACATTGAATACTAAGAACCATACTAGTAACTATTTATAAAGAATCATTTAAATTAAAATAAAGAGAAATGTTTTAAATTTTTCTTTCAAAATTTGTAATTTTGTTACTTTTTTCAAATAACTAATTTTTGTAATGACTTAATTTAGGTATCAAATGAAATACTAGGTTTCTTGCTTTAAAAAAAAAACATAAAGCACGATACAAAATTACTGTATTCGTTGTTTTCTAATATTTTGTAACTATTTTGAGCTAATGTTTAGTAAAATTGCCAATCCCGCTAAAATGAGGGAAATAGACCCCACTCTACACGATTTTTTACTAAGAACATATCCGGGGACAGTTTCCGAAAATAAATATGAAAATGGGCGTTTTAATAGGCGTGTCAATTGGTGTGTTTGGAAATACCTAAATACTATTTTTAGAAGCAAGAATTAAAAATTTGAGGTTCTCAGCTCTACCGTCCGAATTGATGCCAATTTTTATGACATTTTGCTTCACTGTGCACCTGACGATAGGCTTAAAACCATTATATGACCATAAGCCAACGCAAACACTCTGTCTATGCAGTGCAGAATGTTATCCCGCCTCGTTTAATGAACACACCGCACAAACTAACTAAGTGAGGGGGTTAAATGTGGTTGTTGGCTGTTTGATTCTGCTTCTGACAGCTCACATACCTAATGAAAGGCGTACAAACACTTAAAGTGATGTCTTTTCATTTCATTCAGCAACAAAAAAAAGGTTGAAATTATTCCATCTATAAACACACGCTGATGTGGAGGAGCAAAATTGAACCTGTTCATAGCGTTAATATGCTCGTAAATCATGTTGAATATGTCAGTGAAACACGGTGGTGTCCATATGTTTGTAGACTGAGGTAGCACTAGAAAAAGCCAAAACGACAACACTGCTGCTGTTCCATGTTCCAGCAAACGACCAACCGACCGATCGATGAAGCTCACAAATAATAATGAAGGATAGTAGTTTTATGACCATAAAATGAAGTAAACTTTTCTGTTGTTATGACAATGACAGTCGTCTATCTCGGCTGTACAAACAAGTAAGCAATGAAAGGATTGTGAATCATTTTGCTCTCCCATAACAGAAAAGAATGGGCCATAAATGTGAAAATTTTCAAAGATTTTTGTGTATCTTTCGTTCACCAGAATCATGATTGCCAATGTAAGGGTTGATATGGTGGTCGGAGAGTAAACGAATGATATCCAGTCTCCTTTTATCCACAAACACACAAATTGGTTAAAAGGCAAAGGAATATACGCATAAATTCGTCATGAACTTAAAAAAAATTGCAGGGATAATCAAAATCAATTCAATTCGACTCAAAGAATTCATTCAGTAAAGTTTTATGTTGATTTTATGGAGTCCTAAATTTTGTATTTTTGTATACCAAACATAACATAACATTAAATTTACGTTATTCGAGTTTTTGAAAGCCCCTGAAGCAAAGATCATCACATGTTCTCGCATGGCTAATTTCTTCAAAAATATAACTTTCAACTTAAAAAACAAATTCAGCACCTTTGATGTTTGTTTTAATAAAACGGTACACTCCAATGCTAATCGGGTTACTGAGGTTGTTTCTCGTTTCTGGCATTTAAACCCAAATATTTGTTATAATTTTTTTGTTAGGTAGGTACATTTGCAAACAAATAAAATAAAAATAATTCTTACCAGCTTGGACTTAAATTTGTGACTGTCTTAAATTAGACAGTTCTTCGCAGATTTTACAAAATTTTAAACAAAAACATTAGAAAATAAATATTAAACTGCTCTTTACTTCATCGAGAAATAGTTTTGAAATTCCGTGAACTTAAAGTTATCTGAAAATTAAAAAAAAAAAATACCGAGCTCAAACAGGAACAAAAAAACTTAAAAAAGTCCTTGAATCTACTTAAGGGTGCTTCAACTCAAGTTTTCTGACTCTAATTAAAAAACAAAATGCAGAATTATTTTTTTTCAAATATTTGGTAATAAAACCCATCGCTTCCTAATGTCACTTAAGTCGCAAAACTTAAGAGATAATTTTCTCGTTCTCGCTTTGCTTAGAAGTTTGTACTATATTTGAATTAAAGTCAAACAACCAAGTTCAAACGTGTCTTGGAGAATTTTCTCCAACACTAAGAAATAGAGGAATACACCGCACTGTTTACACCTCACCACCTGCAGTACCTTCTTTAGTAAAGTTAATTAAATGCAAGCCAATGAAGGACTGAATATGATTGCAGAAAACTTGGTCTTTAATGTTCTATTATTTGCTCTTATTGTAGTGGACAAACATCCAAATATATTCCTTTTACTACACACTTCAATCTGACTGACAATGAAGATTTTTTAAGTCAAATTATATGAAGACGAAGTGTTGACTGAAGCAAATTAAAAATCTTAGCAACCAGAACCGTCAAAAAAGATTTGAGTAATTTCTTAAAAAAAAAAAAACTAAACTAAAATGCTGTTGTGATGGATTAGGTCTTCAGGGCACACCACTTAAACACCACTTAGAGAAATATAACTTGTGAAGTATAGGTCAGAGAAAACTAATTCTATACAAAACTTTTAGAAAACGACATATTGTGCTACAACATTTTTTTTTGTAATAACAACAACCGTTATGGAGATAAAACGCAAAATCTAAATAAGTCGTACTTTAAAAAAATGTACATCAAAATTGAGACTGAGCACTGCCCTTCCCCTACACAAAATCCTGCGTACGCTGCTGACACCCTGTATTTATTATGAACAGTTATTTCACTAGATGATCACCTCTAGCCCTTATGCAGCAGTTGATTCATTCGAGATCATTTTTAATGACATTTTTTGCAGGTGTTGAATTTTTCGATGTTTTTAGATCAAGTAACTACCATCAGTCACAGTTTGAGAATATCATTTCCTTTAACCTAGATTTGAATTTTCAAATCTTTTGAAAAATTAATAATTAAAACTTTTTAATGCATTCAAAATTCTCTCACCAAAGTTAAAGGAAATCAGTTTTACTTGACAGGCAGACGTCATAACGAGTCCCCTTTTTAGGACTTTTCCATTATTATCTTATATTAAAATTCCGTAAAAACTACTGTAACTGTAACTACTGATACGAGTAAGTACTTAGTGTAAAACTATGTATTTTCAATAATAAGCTTTCATGACAAGTTTTAATAAGACGTAAACTTGACTTGTATATTTTCTGATCATTTCACAAATTTCTCAAATTATTTCTTGGACTAAAATTTGGGTTGTTTAATTGACACTTGTCACGTTAAGTACTTGTTACTTAACAAAAAAAAACAAAGCCTTAGTGTTCGATTTAAATAAGAATTTTCAATTACAACTACTCTTATTCGAAACACACAGTTTATGCATATCAAAATGTACCTAAGCTTTTTAACTTGGTAAAATCAAATACTTGTTCATGGACAAAGGCAGACAGAGAAGTATCTCAAGGCATAGTGGTCAGTGCATTCGACTGTCAAACCAAAGGCTTCTGTTCGATTCCCACACGCTGTCACCTTAAACAAAAAATGTTTATTTCCGAGGTACTGCCTCTTGCGAGAAACTGATAATTTTTTTCTGTTTTCAGGAAAAAAGTGCTTAGCATCTAGCCGTTCGGACTCGGGAAAACATTTTAGGCCCAGGATCTCAACGAGCTGTCACGCCACCAAAATTATTTAGTTAGTTATCACAGACAGAGATAAACCTCGAGTTCGTAAATGTAAACATACTGTATCACTGCCAAAAACAGTTGTTCCATTTACTATCGTATCTTTATCTTTTTCTGTTAACCATCAATTGATTTTCTCACAAAAACAATTTATGCCGAATAGTATCAAATTTTAGAAGAACGTCCTTAAGCATTCAGTTATCTACAGCAAATAAAAATAAACAAGTAAAGTAAGTACCGATTTTTTGTTGCCTTGAAGGCTGAAAACTCAATACAATTAATTAACAAGGCATCTTTTCTGAATTTGAACAATTTTTTGTTGTTGTTGATGGAAACTATTTCAAGGTCACATTCATTCGGTTGAATTGCAATTGCCATAAGCAATCTGCAATCAATAACCTTCATAAAAATAGAACCTCGAAATTATACGAATGTATAGCAATCAGACGAAATAATTTTTGCCTTCATCCTAACATCGAGCCTCCATTACCATAAAAGCTCTTGACTAATTGCCACATCGAGAGAAATAAATTCACGGTTTTACTTTAAATTTTTAAAAGCAACCAGTCTTGTTTTTCCCTATTGGTAGTGGTATAACTGTCATTTCCTTCAACGTACCAAATGTTACATTTCGGAGATTTTGGGCGGATTTGAAAAAATCAAATAGGTATACAGACTTTGCCAGAATTACTGCATACAAATTTCATAAATTTGTTCCCAAAATAACGTACAATGGCGACGGAGAATATACATATGTGGTCAAGTGAAAGAACCAAGAATATCTTCTTCCATCCTCGATGCACTAACAATGTACATAAATTGAGTGAGAAGCATCGTTATACATAAACCAAGCCGGATTATCCTTGAAATATTTATGAAACGTAACTTTATACTTATTATATGAGACTGTCACATTATCCATTCTCAACCTCACAATTGGCGAAAAAAAAACACCAGAAATCCCAGAGTGCCAGCGGTGCTTCATGGACATCATACAAATCATTGTCATTTTATTCCAATTGTCCTCGCTTTTCGTCTTCATATACACTCCTCGGTCGTATATACATAGTGAGGCACAGAAGTAATGTAATAGAGCTCCATTATTAACAGTGGTTGTGTTTGCTTCCGATGTATTAAAATATATATTTAGAATCCTTTCTTCCGTTTTTCATTTTCGTTTTCATTTTTATTTCATTCATATAATCCTCTGAATGTATTTTTTTTCTTTTGAAATACATGCATACATGTGTATAGATATGTAGGTGTGTGGTTGAGCCTTGAGCCTCGAGGTCTGTTTGGTTTTCTGTTATTCATGCTCACTCTCAAAAGTACCTACACTGCTGTCTGATACTTCAAGTATACAACCCATAAAGCGAGTGTCCTCGGTGTCTGTTTCGAATGTAATTTCCTGAATATATTATTTGATTTCTTATATTGTCCATTAAATATCTTGATTGCCGCTGCTCTAGCTGCTGTTGCTGATTCTTCTAGTGCTCGTGCTCCTATTTCATGCGTATTTAAGCTGCTTTAAGGCGGAGTCTTTTCGATTACACATTTTTGTACTTTGTAACTGTTTGTTTATTTAGCTATTTGCAGGGGCGGATTTCGACGTTGAACGCGGGCTGGAAGCAGTCAATTTTGATAGGATATAGAAATAATTTTGATATTGCGTATAGAAATAATTTTCTCCAATAAATAATTAGTCTAGTCAATTTGTGCTAAAAAAATCTCTTAGCGAGCAAATTGTGGGATGGTTTTGATTTTGCCCCACTTTTATGTTTTCGGGAGTACTGAATCCGAATCTGAGGTTTGCGACTAAAATTTCGTGATGCAACATGCAAAAAAAAATGCTACAAAAATGCAAATCGACTGGATTTTACGTATTACGCAGTCTAAGAAAAAAGTTAACGATTTCTCAAAAATGAATTAGAGTATTTGAGAAATTTTGAAGTAAAATTTCATACTTTAGAATGACTATACACAATTTTTTCAAAAAAAAAATTAACTCGACAAAAAATATAACCCCAAATTTTCATAAAAAACGCATTTTTATATCTTTAAATTCGAATATCTCAAAAACCTGAAATGCTAGAGCAATTTCAAGACCAGATTCGAACTCAGCGCATCTAAGACCATCAGAAACGTAAATATCTTGTTTCATGTTAGAGACAAAAATTGAAATTTTTTACACAAAGTAGTGCTTTCGAGTGGAATTTCGAAAACAGGAAAAATATGTCAGTAATTTTGATTTTTTGGATTTTTTTCCATCTTAAGTCACGAAATTTTAGTCGCAAACCTCAGATTCGGATTCAGCATTTTCGTTTTGTTTTAAATAATTAAATTCGTCATAAAAGGTTGAGCATATCTATTCTCAATAATAGCTTCGAATTCAAATATATTCGATTATTTTCTTTGAAAGGATCACAACTCCTTAAGAAAAAAAAGAAAATAAATTGCTAAAAAACTTCTACATTTTTGAATGCCATCAAAGGTCAAACTTATATCAATTTAGATTTTAACTAATGCAATCTCATTAAAAGTTATCTTCTAATGCCACTTGGTACTTCGTATAATTTGACGCCCCAAAATGTATGTATGTCATCCTACGCATATGGCATATCCTCTGTGCTTCATTTCTTATAAATTCATTCCTGTGTTGGCAGTGTGTGCTGGCTCGTTATATGGCATCGATTTCACTTTAATGTAAATTTGCATTTTATTAGAGAATTAAATATGTATGTATGTTTGGGTTTTTGTGATTGTAATAGTTTGTGTCTGTTGCTGCCATTTGTTTCTATATATATAGCAAATAATGTGATAAAAAATAAAAGGGACTACCAAAATTAAAGTTTTTTTGTTTTGTGTATTTATTATATCGACGCATGTATTGGAGCACAAGAAAAATCTCATCGTTTCAATGCAAATACCCATCCAATTATTCTGTTTAAAACATGTTATCCGATAATAAAAGGAAACAATAAATAAATCCAACTTTATACAAAAATCAATATATGGTTCAAAAACTTGTTTACATATTTAAAAAACACGAAATTCTTGGAAAATATAAAAATGATTTTTAAGTACGCAAGCTCTATACCCTGATTAAAGCTCGTTTAATTAATCGATTTCGAAGGATTATTGAGGTTCAACCAGAGCTCGAAATTCAGGTGTTTTGATCCGAAGATGAACCAGGTCCATGGTCCCGATCTGCGAAGCAATTTCTAATAAAGTATCCCGCTCAAATTAAATCTGAATTTGTTTGAATAATTAAAGTGATGTCAAGAATTAAACAAAAAAAACCTTCAGGGCAATTTCATAAGAAACTATCATTATATGAATACGTGAAAGGAAACCTTTCGGTGCCTTTTTCTAGAATTATAATAGGTATGTGAATTATTTATCATTGCAATGGTTTTGTCTCACAGATGTGCAAAAAGAAAATAATGAAATTTTCGTCTGTCTTTAAGGTACATGTAGGCAAATGATATTTTGAATTGATGTGGTTTTTTAAAGAGTTGGTTCAGAAGTCTGTTTCGAGAGATGTTTAAACTTTTGGTTGGAACTCTTACTTGCCAGAAAAATTAAAAGTTTTACAGTTCCTTAATTATGATATCTCTTGAGTGCGTGCACGTACTTGAACCTATATTTAAGGCTGTGAACTCAAAAGTGGTGTAACGCACTTTTCGTTTTCCAAATTTTTGGTTTTGAACAAATCTTAAATACCTTTTACTTTCAACTTCAATGGGGCTTAGTCATATTTTTGAAAATCTTAAATATTTTAGAACTAAGAACGATGGTGTCTTCTAAGATAGCATTTGATGAAAAAAATGTAAAAATTGCAAACAAAATTATTAGTTTTGCCCAAAAATGGGTTACACCACTTTTTCGCTCCGTCTCATTTAGGCATTCGATTTAATTCGTTGAATTTACAACTCTGGATGCATTCTAGTTAATTTGTAACCTAAATTTTTAACCTTCTAACCTTTTTAAGCTTAAGTATTGACAAACAAATGTAAAGTAAAAGTTTTTACTAAAAATTACTAGAAGAAGTAATAGTGGTTTTATTTATATCAAGAATTCAATGCTTAGTAATATAACTAGAAAGCTACATACATTGTGAACTTTATAGCAAGTTGTTTTCAATAGCATTCACCGTTTAGGAGTTATATGCACCTCCTCCGTTGCAACATATCGTCCCCCTTTTGTCAGAAGCATGAATGTTCAAATGTAATCATGTCGAGGTGGTTATAGTCCAGTGAATTGAAGTAAAAATGGATTGCTACCCTAAAATAGGTCGTTTAGTTCTAAATATTTGATATTTTATTAATTTAGATATTCCACAACCACGCCCCCTCCGCCTTCTTCAAAATCTAGAAAAAAAAAGGTTTTTGCCTATAAGTTCTTTTTGGTATATTTTTACGGAACAATTGGTATGGAAATTTATAGACAGCAAAATTTCTTACAATCATGAATCAGGTATTATTTTTGTACAACCGTTAAGAAGTAATTAGTCCGCAAAGAGGGAAGAAACTGAAAATTGTACAAAATACGAAATTTTAGCCTTTTTTAGAGCTTCTTAGTGCCGTTTAGTTTAGCATAGTTGTACAAAAATACTTTCTGGGTCATATTTGTAGGAAATTATGTTGACTACAAATGTCCATACCAAAGTATAGGTTAGGTTAGGTTTGAAGGGGTGATGATACGGCAAGCCGTACCATCTCACTCGGATCTCAATGGATCCATTGCGCTCCCCAAAGGAATTGGTTAAGGTAAGTGTGAGGAGAAGGAGAAGGTGGATTGGGTGGAGTTTAGGTGTTGGTATTGGTATTGGACGCCTCCCTGAATCACCCTGAATTCCGGATGAATTTTAGAATGTTCTTTGGTGGCAAGTTTGAGGTGTCGCCCAGTTCGTCGAAAAAGTATTCTCCCAGGGCTGCCTTCCTGGTTTTGGCTAGGCGGGGGCATTCACAAAGAAAGTGATATGAATCCTCATCCACCTCTTCATCTTGACACCCTCTACACAGGTCCGACGAGCTTATGCCCATTCTGTACATGTGGGTACCCATAGAGTTGTGACCCGTTAGGATTCCTATGAGGGTGGATAGTTGAGGCCTACTGATCTTAAGTAAATATTCTGTCTTTTTTCTTGAAATATTCGGCCATAGATTTCTTGAAACTCTGCAAGTGTCGATGGTTGACCATCTGACATCCGCATCCTCGAGGAAACTTTGGTGAATTCTACTTTTCTCTTGCTCCAGTGGCATAAGTACCGAGTGATCGGTTTGGCTCGGATCAAGGGATGACCCGTTTTTGGACAGTTTATCTGCCATTTCGTTTCTGTATATATCACGGTGTCCTGGGACCCATTTAAGGGTAACTGTGTTCGTTGCGCTGAGAATCCTCAGTATATTTCGGCTACTATCTGCCAGTTAAGACTTTATAATGATTGAGGAAATGGCTTTTATTGCCGCCTGACTGTCTATGAAGATGTCGATATTACTACTACCAACTATTTCACGTGAGGCAAGATGTTTTGCGGCTTCACAGACTGCAAGTATTTCCGCTTGGAATACACTACAGTGATTTGGAAGCTTTACTGATCTGCTAATAGGTGGGTTAACTGAGAAGATTCCTGACCCTACCCCCTCACATGTCTTGGAACCTTCCGTAAACACCGAAACATGATTTTCGTTAATGACCCGGTTTTCATTCCATGATTCCCTTGTCGGAATATCTGTTATGGCCACTGGGCTGAAATCTATGTGCGGTGTGATGTAGTTTGTTTGAAGGTCTATGTCTGTGAAATTCAAAATAGTTCTATGACCGTAGTGGCCCCTTTTCCAGTTATTACACTGTTGAAGTCTTAAAGCACTTTTGGCCGCCAGCTCTTTTGTAAACAAATCGAGTGGGGCTAGTGAAAGGAAAGTTTCAAGGGCAGCCGTTGGTGTGGTTCAAATAGCACTTGTTGTGCCAATACACGCTAGCCTTTGAATTTTTGTCGTGATTTTTAAATTGGTATCCTTGTCTAAGGCTGGCCACCAGACCAAGCATCCGTACGTAAGAATAGGCCTAATTATGGCTGAGTACATCCAATGAATGGTTCTGGGGCTGGGACCCCATCTTTTACCAAAGATTGTACTGCAAGTTTAGAATGCAATTGAGGCTTTTTTCTCTCTTTCTTTAATATCTTCTTTCCAGTTTAGTTTACGGTCAAGCACAATGCCAAGATATTTGGCAGTTCGCGAAATCTGTAGCGGAATTCCGTTAATGGTTGGTGGGTCTAAGTTGGGAACGTTACGCTTTCTTGTAAACAACACCAGTTCTGTCTTAAGTGGGTTAACGTTAAGTCTGCACCTTCTGGCCCAGTTGCTGAGCTCGTTAAGGGCTGTTTGTAGGAGTTCGCCCAGCGTAGGGACAAATTTACCCGAGGCCATTAACACGATGTCATCGGCATAAGCAATGACCTTGACACCACTCGGACTTAACTTAACTAAAATCTGATTAACTACAAGAAGCCAGAACCTCTGCACGTCCTGGCTTTTAGCTTGCTGTCACCTAATTCTGCATTTATAAGTCTTGTTTGAAGCATACAGTCTATCTAATTTATCACAATCGGATCGATGCTGATAGAGTTTAGGGCTTATCGAATTAAATCGTTGTTAACATTATTGAAGGCCCCCTCTATATCCAGGAATGCTGCCGACCACTTCATGAAGTGCTGTCTCAACAGATTTGCCCTTCATGTATGCTTGTTGGGCCTGCGAGAGCACACCATCATTTAGTTTCAGGCGAAAATGGGTTTCAATTAGCCTTTCGAGGGTCTTGAAAAGAAAGAAAGACAGACTTATTGCCCTGAAGTCTTTTGGTTCAGTGTGCGTGGGCTTGCCAGCCTTCGGGATGAAGATGACATTGACTTCTCTCCAACTAGAAGGAATGTAGGTGATGTTAAGACATCCCCTAAAGATGTCTACTAGAATTGGAATTACTAAATCTTTAAAGCATTGGAGCATAATAGGAATTATTCCATCCGGCCCTGCAGATTTATATGCTGAGAAGGAGTCAATGGCCCAAGCCACCTTCCTACTGTCTACGATTTGTTTGCTTACATCAGAGATAACACTTGTGTTGGGAGCTCTGTTCACAGGAGATGTATCGATTATACATCCTGGGAAGTGAGTGGTAACAAGTGATTCTAAGGTTTCAGAGCAGGAGTCTGTCCAGGTGGAGTGTAGACCTTTGATATGACTTTCCTGAGCCTAGCAGCGTCATTCGTGGTCAGTACTCAATGTCAGTACAAAATGTTTGCCAGGTTGCTCTCTTAGCGTAGGTTGTTCTGTTTTTGTATTCGTTTTTGCTAATCTTGAAAAGATCCCAGTCAGCAGGTTCATTACTGTGCTTTGCTCGGTTAAATAGCCTCCTTGAATTTTTCCTCAGGATAGACAGCTCATTTGACCACCATACAGGGTTACAGGGTTAAGCTTGCCTTTTCCTTTGGAAATGGGACAGGAACCTTCGTAAGCATTACCAATGGCTAACGTAAGTTCCTGTCTTTCAATGTCTGAGCAGTGAAGCAAAGGTCGATTTTCATACTGGCCCAAAGATGAGTCCAATCTATACCAAATTATACCGGAAAGAAGTTTAATGCAAAAAGATGAAAACAGTGCCGATTTTTGTGGTTTTTCCTGTTTTGAAAATTTTGACTTTTCATCTATACCATACCATACCAAATAACACATCAAAAATTTAGAACTTATCGGTATTCCATGATAAAACAGTACTATTAATGTGCGTATGTCTAAGAAAATATAATATTTCTAAATATTAGTTAAGCCATTAGTTGATTTAAAACTCTATTTTCATCTAATAAAACTTTAAAAACGATTTCTCAAACATTTTAGAAAACTTGCACTTACGTGTTATTGCACCAGTGCGGAGCAAAAGTGCGATATGTTTAAAAGAACTTGCATTTTTGTTGCCCACGACTTCTTGTGCATCAACATTTTGCAATATGTATGTTCAAACAAGACTCAGATTTCAGTTTACACATAAAAAACATGCGTTGCCTATGACCTTAAATTTATAAATTTATATAAATCTTTAAACCGATTTTACAATTTTCGTCAAATTTGAACGATGTTCATTTTGTGCAGGTTATTTCAACAAGTATCGATGATAGTAGCAGGCCCAATCATGACCTGAGTGTTGGGCCATACGCAGATTTGAAAACAATTGAACTTTTCTTTTGTCTTGCCAATTGCTGTTAATCGGCTTGGAGATGGGCACATGGTACATTATTGAAAAATAAGAAAAAGTCCATAATTTTAAATTTGTTTCGCTGAGGGATTTTAAGGTAATAATGTATAAAAAATCAATGTTTTTAAGCAAGTTTCTACTAAATCATACTTTGATATGTTTGTACTTTGTTTTTTTTTTTTTTTGAACATTTCTATCATTTTAAAAATATTCAGAATCTGAACTGAACTGTAGTTTTGTAAAGGGTAGTCGTGTCGATTGGGTTCTAGTTTCAATAGATTCAGCATTAAAAAGTACCCTTAAATCATGTGCCATCATGTGCCTTAATTATACAATACAAAATATTTCAGTTTGATCAAATTTCACCTCCCTCCTCTTTAAATTCTTCTAAACATAAAGACAATACGGGGTTTTTGGAAAATTGGACATCGATATAAAGTTTCAAAATCGAAACGAAGCCAAGAAAACAAATCCTCCATAGGACAGACCGAGTGGGCAGAAAAAGAAGATGTAAAAAAACGAACTATTTGGTCCTATTGTGGATAAAATTTCCCACAGAATTTCTCCCATCTTCTAAATTTGGAAGTGCCAACAATTTTTCACTGCTCCTTGCAGGTTTCAAATTTGGTCGATCAAAATGGTAGTCCAGTGGTCATGGAATATTCATTTTTGATCCCAATAGATTCCGAGAAAAACTGCTACCACAATTCACGTTCCCAGTTTTTGATGATGGGAAATTTTATTCACGAAATCACGATAGCCCCCATTAAACGAAAAAGCAACATTTCTTTAAAATACAATAAAAAGATTGTTCATACTTGGTAGAGTGGTTTAGAAAAAGTAATGAAAGTGAAAAATCAGTCAAGAATTTAAGGGTTGGGCCTATTAAGATTTGTGTTATACTTTGTCCCCAGGGGGTGTTTCTTTTGTCAGGACATATGAAACGAAGCAAAAGAAGAGCCTAGAGGAAATTATCATAGCTACTTGAATTCGTCATTTTAAAGAAACTTTTCTTTATCAGTTTCAAATAAACAAATAACCCATCTCATATTTCATTTGCTATCACTCCGAAAAACCCAATAGTAGCACATAAAAGTAAATAATGTTACCCGTCTCAAAAAAACAACAAACAAAATCTGACCTACGCCACTGGCTATTAAGGATCATAATTGGTATGTGAAAATTGTACGCAACTCATAAATTACTGTAAGCAAAGTTTGAGTTGAGATATTTGCAAATAAACCTACATCTAAATAAAAAAAAAAAACTCAAATTTACTATCTCCGGTTGGATCGGAAGTACTAAATTGCAGAACTTAAAATATTCACACCTTTCAACCGGTTAACGAATATAGACAGGAAATTTAAATTACATTGCTATTGAATTTTCAATTGTATATAATATCAGCAACATAACGTACACCTCTGTTCGTTGTACGATGCAAATATGAAAACTCGGCGCCAATATAATGGAGTCTTTGTCTAAAAGTTTAATTGAAACGATGACGGTGCGGCGACGGTGAACGCTCGGAAATAAAGTGCCTGCTAAACGCACGTTTTGACTTCATCCTTCGGTAACTTATTTTGTAGCCATCATCTATTTCGAGACTGAACTTAATTGACAATTCGTTGTTGTCAACGCTGCGCGCCGTCCACGCCACCGCTGTTTCTTGTACATGTACGTGACAACAATGCCGTCATTGTAGTCCTTGATGTTTTGTTGCATTCGAAGAAATTATGTTTTACCAAGCAATAATATATTAAGCGTGTTTGATTGGGAAATTCATAGTAGCTCAGTGAAATTTCCTTTGGCAAACAACAACAAAGAATCTTCATTATTGACTTATTTATCGGCATTTTCTGGTATTTGTTGTTGTTTGCCGAGGGTAATTCTACGCTAGCTTAAATATTTTCCAATAAAACACTTCTATTGTACTTGATTTTATAAGATAAAGTAAATAATCATATTCTTTATTTTAATAAGATTGGTTAATGAAATTAATAATTTAAAATAGTATTGGATCAACAGAATTTAAAAAAAATTGGCTTCGAGAATAAAAAATTTGATTTTTAAAATTCTTAAAGATTAACTTTTTACTTATATAAACAAAAAACAACTGTGAAATGTGATTCCGCGCCGAAATAAATTGCGTTATTTTGGAATATTTTGGGAGAACATATTTGAAACTGCACAATTTCGATTTCAATGACTTTTTTTTATAAAGGATCTTATAGAAAACATGGGAGAAGTTTGGAAATTCTATCGTCTCAAGATGTATTATATTCTTCGACGGATATTATATTCCTGAAAACAAACTAAAGGTCATCACCAAACAGTTTTTTATGGAATAGAATATTCTCAAAACCTCGAAAATTTTTTTATCCTGTGTCTCAAATATTATGATTCGGCTATTTTGCTCTGCAATGGAACATTAAAGTGAAAACATTAAAGCAATATTTAATAGAGTTGAAGCTTGATAAATCGATTTCTTAAAACTCGTTGCTACCATAAACGCCAGAGAATGATTAAGTTTTGTTTTGCTATGCATACACAGAGAAAAAATTGAACTCGTTCATATTTAAATCAAACTCAAACACATATGATTTGACTTGGAATCAGTTTCTATTTAATTTAAATGGAATCGTATTAGTTCATCGTTGAAACGATTTGAACATGATTTTGTTCAAATTTACTATGCTTTCTATTTAACATAAAGATATTTCAGTTTGTTTTAATTAACTTCTCTTTTTAATTACTTTCGTGTTTGGTTCGAAAATGCTTTCTGTTTAAATTAATTGATTTCAATGTTTGTTTTTCCAAATAGAAGCTAGCCCCTTTTAACTTAAAACAAATGTTTTCTATTTGTATTGATGATGGTAAATTTTCCTTTAATACATGCGACATACATACATATCGTGTCGGTTCAAAGTTAAAACTCACTTACCTACTAACAAATTACACTTTTTAAAGAAATCAGATTGAAACATTCAATGTTTTATAAAACCGAGCAAAATGATAATTTTTTGATTTAAAATGCATTTCATTCTCATTTGCTTGAAAACAAATTTTCGCACTTAACGAGTTTTACCTTAGGACCGATCGACAGTATTACGATGGCACTACTTTTGAAACTATTTGAATATCTTTTCCGACCAATCGATGAGAGAGGCGAACTCATTTGCATACATCTTAGACGCTAAACGCCTTTAGTACTCTGAGTTCAATTCAAACTGATTCGAGTTTAAACTTAACAATTCTGTTCAATTTTTTCTTTTCTTTCTCCGTGTAGTCTTAAAAATTCCTGCTTTTCTTCTTTTCATTTGAGAACTTATCATTTATTACTTAGCTTAATTTATTTAAGAAGAAAATTGAGACGATGAAAGTATCATCGTAACAATTTTTTTTCTGTAGAAAAATAATACAAACTTGGCAGCGATATCTCTTGGACTATTGTAGTTACGCCTTACGCCTTTATGACACCAAACATGACCATATTCATAAGCTACAAAATGCAATGTGCGCCCTCGTTGAGTTACTTTATTGAATTTAACTGAAATTCATTTCCAACGTCTTTGTGAAAATGGAAGAGTTGGTGCGGATGATTGACTCATTCACCAAAACTCATAAGAATATGAAAAATTGAAGTGCCACCAAATGCCAAACCACTTTATCCCTCTGCCATACCATCAAACTCAAAGAACTTACTCTGCTCCACTGATGCTATGGTGTCCTTGAATTTGAATACTTTCCATTCACGCTGCTGTTGAATAACATGCAGCACGTTCATCAATTAAACTATTCATGCATTTCAACAAACGCTCCAACTTCATCTCCATATCGGATATCAGGAAATATAAATTTATCTGTCAATCAGAGATGACGAAGACGACGACGGAGACGACTTAAGGTTGACTGATGCAGGATGGAGACAAGAGATAAACCTGCACTATGTATGCAATGGATTAGAGTGGCATCCTTCATATTACAATGCCACTCCATCAGCACTCCCTTCTTCGAATATCACTAGATGCCTCGACTTAACGCTTGCTGCCCGACCGTCCCTCACTGCACCACCCACCGTTCCATTTCTGTCCTTCATTTTATTTGAATTCAATGAATTCCAATCGGAAATTCAATAAAAAATTCATCTTTCGCTCGTTTGCCGCATAAAATGCCACATTCCTGCCTGAGTTTCGATTTTTTTTGTATGCATACGTCCTCCATTCCTTCGATATTACGAAAAGATGCATAACTTTCGAAGAAAGAGAAGGGGGAAATCCCATCCTTCTGCTTCCTTATAAATCGTTTCGCATCATGAAGTATTTCAAACTTTTTTTTTTAATATTCCATCTAAGTCTATCTAAATCCAAACGGAACCCAGAATTAGGTATTGGAAGAGATCTACATACATAGAACTGTCGATGCATTGGGATTTTAAGTTCTTCAGCGGTAAATAATCGCATACTCTTTGGCTTTGACAGTACCTGGTAGTTGGTACTAATACGAGAGTACACCTTGCGCTTGCACGCTTTCTGCGGAAGCAAACAAAAAATGTTAATTCAATTAAATCTCTATCGGAATCGATATCTCTCTTATACTCTCCGTCTCTAGGTATCGAGTTGGAGCTGCGTGCATTCCAATGATGTCCGACAAGCTAAGGAGGGCATGACGTTACAAGCAAAGGTTTATGTTTTTTTTTTTGTTCGTTTGGTTTTTGGGATTTTAACTGATGTTACGTTGATAGTTACTCAGGCAACAACCTATCGAATTCATTTAATGTTTTCGAGTGATACTCTACGTATACAGCTTCTATATATTGGTTGAAGGCTGTGCTGCTTTTCCTTTTGTTTTTTCCATTATACTCTAGTTGTCTTTCCTTGTTTGGCATAGGTGAACATTATTTCCACTTTGGCAGTTGGTAATCGTCTACTCGTACTCGTAGGTACTCTAGGTATAGTCAGTCTAATTAAAAAGGAAATTTAGGTCGGGATTTGATGTGCCTCTTGATACACTCTGACAGTTGATAATTTTAATTTATAATTAATATAGAAAAGCATCAATTTGATGTTGATATTGGTAGATCAGAGCTGAAACATATTTTTGAATTTGTCTAACTACGAGTATAATAGGCGACTAGCAATAACCATTCCAAATTTATGTCACGATTTTGGAACTGGCCAAGGCTTTTGACTTATTGGTGTGACAGTAAGCTCTTAGGACTACAACACCGGAAAGAGATACTATTTTGAATCCAGCATGTTCCGAACAAAATAGTGCTGCCACTTACAGAATGAAAACTTCCTTGAGCCCGATTCATTCAGCCTTCATTTAATTGGAAGTTGCCAATTAAAATGGAAAATCTTCAAATTTACTATGAAATTTAATACGGTTCTTATTTTCTGATGGCTGAATGCTATTGCACAATTTACAACTGCAAAATTATTCCAAACCTGTACAAGTTTTCTGCAAGAAGATGCGCTATCATGGTTATGTGAAAAAGTGATACCAAAAACATTTCATGCTTTCACACTAGTTCCGAATCCCGTTCTGGGAAAATGTGAAACCAAATATCAAAAACTTTTATATGAATAATTTTTTTCACGCTGTCACTTGGAGGTGAATCTTAAAAATGAAAACATGAATAACAACAATAAACAATGACAAATTCAATCATATCTCTTTTTCTGTCAAATTCATAAGAAAAAAAGTGTTTCTCTGTTCTCTTAGAAAACACAAGAATATTAAGAGAATCACGCTGTTTTTTAGAGAATTGGTAAGGTGGTTCGAGCATCGATAATATAGGTTTAATTCAAAGAACCAAAATGAACCAGAATCGCTTATTTGTGATAAATGAATCGAAAAAGCGAAGGAAACGTTTAGTGGTGAATGTAAAAACGATTTATTCGATTGACTTTTCCACAGAACCAAAATCGGCTCCCTAGTGTGATCACTGAGGGCACTATATTCAACAAATTCGTCCCACATAAAGGAGTACGTTTACCACATTCACACACTAAACTACCGCTCTATGACTTAACTTTCTGTCATTCCGAAACTTTTTGAGTCCATAGTATATAATGTGCTATATTTTAATCGTAAATCTATTATTTTTAACAACCAACATGGTTTTGTCAAAAACAATTCTATTGTTACAAACCTGTTTACTTCTTTTTGTCTTGATTCCTTCGAAGATCGAAAGCAGGTAGATTGTATCTTTTACGATTTTAGTAAAGCTTTTCACAAATTGTGTCAGTTGTGACTTAACCAATAAACTGAATGCTTTAGGATTCAATGAATGTTTTTAAATGTGAATATCGTCGTATTTGTGAATAGGTGTTATAGTGTGAATTTTCGAAACGACCACTCTGATAATTTTATTGTTAACTCTGGTGTTCCACAAGGTAGCCATTTAGGTCTATTATTATTTATTTTATATATAAATGACCTAACTTTGATCATAAAAAATGTGTCTATTCATCGACTCAAATGACTCACCCAAAAATAGATTTATGAAGCTTCCAAACTTTTGCAGTGTATTTCAAGCGAAAGTGCTGGCAGTTTGCGAAGCCGCGAAACATCTTGACTCATGCAAATTAGTTAACAGTAAAATTATCATTTTCATAGATAGCCAAGCGGCAGTTTAAGCCATTTCCTCAATCACCATAAAGTGAAAGTCCAAATTGGTCGATCGTTGCCGGAATGAGTTAAGAGTTCTCAACGCAATGAACACAGATGAATTCCAGGATATAGGGATATTCACGGGAACTGACCAAAAGCGGGTCATCTCTTCTAATTAAATTGAAGCCCCAGTGCTCATGCAACTGGAGCAAGAAAAAAGTAGAGTACACTAGAGTTTCTTGGAAGCTGCTAATGTCAGATGGTCATCCATTGACACTTGTCGGGTTTCATGGAACCTTTGGCCATATTAACAGAATAGGCATCAGCTCATCGGACTTATGTAGAGGGTGTCATGATGAAGAGGCGGAAGAGAGCTCCCTTCACTTCTTGTGTGACTGCCCCTGTCTAGCTAGAACCAAAAAAGTAGCACTAGGAAAATACTACTTCGACAAACTGGGTGACATTTCTGTCTTGCCAATAAAAACATCTAAAATTCATTCAGAACTCAGGGTGGTTCAGAGAGTCCCCCCACACCTAGAACTACCACTTAACTCCCTCCCTATCTCTCCCCACAATGGGTCTACCGAGATCCGAGATTATCACCCCTTTAAACCTTACCTAACCTAGGATAACAATTTAGATAACAATTTTACAATTTCATCTTAATTTAAAAAATATATCAAATTTATAATCTAACAGTTTTAGAATTAATTTTTATAATCATGACATATGATATATTATAAATTATTATTTGATTGAACATATTCCATGATTTTTCTTTTGAATTCATTGATGTTGTTTATGTTTTTAATTTCTCTCGGAAGATTGTTGAATCCATTGAAACCCAGGTAAAATATAGTTCTTTGACCTCTCGTGGTCCTCGCTCTTTCTATTCTTAGGTCATCATTGTTTCGTAGGTTATATTCTAACAAAGCATTAGTGCGTACATTTTCGCATAAATATCCTGGATACATATTGTTTTTAATTTTAAATACAAATATCATACATAACATAAAAAGACGTTGATTTATATTTAACCATTGTAGTGTACTTAGCATATTTCTAATTGGTGTATATCTACTACATTTTAATATAATTCGCATTACTTTGTTTTGCTGTAATTGCAGTCTATCTTTGTGACTTTGTGGACACATATACAATAAACTAGAACAATAGTCAAAATGAGGTTTAATTAAAACATTACATAAATTCACAGCGGTACTCATAGATATATTATTTCTTATTTGTCTTAATACTCCAACTTTTTTTGATATTTTCTTGCAAATATAATTTATATGTTCATTAAAGTTAAGTTGTTCGTCTAACATTACACCAAGATACTTTAATTGTTTAACTTGTTCAATTTGCTCATTGTTTATGGATACATTTATATTGACATTTAAAGACGAACTTACAGAATTACATTTGAATACCATACATTTTGTTTTTGTAACATTAAGCACTAGTCTGTTCATTTTCAACCATGTATTTATTCTTTCAAGGTCTTGATTTATTTCTTGAAAGCAGTCCGCAGCATTCTTCCCAGTGGTGTAGAGTAAACCATCATCAGCAAATAGAACAAGTTTTGATGATTGAATTACCTTGCTCATATCATTTATAAACATAAGGAACAACCACACTCCCAGTATTGTGCCTTGTGGAATTCCTACATTTACGGCGATTGGTGACGATATTTTGCCGTTTACGGAAGTGCGTTGTGTTCTTCCTGTTAGAAACGATTTAAACCACTTAAACTCAACAGATTTAATACCATAGTACTTTAGCTTTTTTAATAAAATTTCATGATTAACTGTTTCGAAGGCCCGTTTCAAGTCCAAGAAGACAGCAACCACAACATTTTTTGCATCTATTTCTTTCCTCCATTCGCTTATCACAAAGTTCAAACATGTTTCACAGGAATGGTTTACACGAAACCCCGACTGATAACTATCCAGTAGTCCCTGGCTTTCTAGGTGTTCTTGGAGTTGCATCACTACACATTTTTCTATTATTTTTTCATACAAAGGCATCTTATTGATTGGTCGAAAGTCGCTTAAAGTTTTTGCATTTGGTATCTTTTTTATCGGAACTATAAGTGATTCTTTCCAAGATTGTGGAAAAACACCTGCACTTAGGGATATATTTATTATTCTTTCAATCACTGGACCAACGAAACACAGAGAGTCTTTTATCATTTTTACATTCATAAAATTAAAATCACTTTTCTTATTAAGCATATCTATTGCACATCTTATATTATCTATGTTGACTAGATTGAACTTAAAATCTATATTGCACGGTTCGAGTAAATTTGTATATTCACAGTATATCACAGATTGGGTAATTTCATGTATGGACTCAACGAAAAAACTGTTGAACTTATAACTTATTATTGCACTATCATTTATCACAGATCCATCTTCAATTTCTACCTCCAATATTGTTTCTTTACTTTTTTTAAGGACGTACTTTTTTAATTTTTGCCACATATCTTTTTGGGTGCTTGCAGTCTCAATTTGGTTTTCTATGAAACGGGATTTTGTTAATCTTATATTCGTTTTGTACTGATTTCTACATTGATGGTACAAACGCCAATCATTATCGTCGTTGCTGAGTACGGCCTGCCTATAAAGATTCGTTTTAGTCAACTTTGCCATTCTCAGATCGTTATTAAACCACTCCGCATTTTTGTATGGAACTAGCTTTTCTTTTACCATGGAGTCTACTACATTTTTAAGACTTTTCACAAATTGATCACAAAGTACGTTCAAATTAAAAGGCTGTTCACCACTAATATTAAAAAACAAAGGGACTTCAGACATTTTTGTTAAAAAAAGAGTTTGATTATATACACAGTATCTAATTTTTTTTTTATGTTCTGTTGAATGCTTGTTTTTAATTGTAATATCGATGGATTCATGGTCACTTATTTTTAGATTTTTATTAACACTCGCGCTTATTATGTTAGTGCAATTTGTTATTACATAATCAATCAAAGTTCTAGAGTGATTTGTTATTCTTGTAGGTTCATTAATAATCATATGTAAGCCATTATCGTTCAAAATATTGGATATTCGTCTCGTATATGTGTCCGTTACATCGAACCAGTCTATATTTACGTCACCAAGAATAATGAAATTACCGCATTGCGATAGATATTCTATCCAGATATCAAGTTCATTACAAAAAACACTTTTTGATGACAAGCGACTGGGTGATCTGTATATTGCACATAAATATATCACAGGATAGTTTTCATATTGCACTTTTAACATTAAACACCAATATTGCATACTAACTTGACATTTTTTCAGAAGACTACATTTAAAGTTATTTCTGACATAAACAACAACACCACCAGTATGACTAGATTCACTTTCACAACTAAAAGGAGTATAGAATCCTTCCAGCTGGACGTACTTTAAGTCGTTTGGGTCGGTAACATGGGTTTCTGTTATCACTAAAATGTCCACACTTTCATTTTGTACTAGGCTTTCTAATTCATCAAAATTATTTGATAGTCCTTGAACATTTAAGTAGATACACCTAATGTCATCTAATTGCTACTAATCTATTAGTTCTTCCGCAATTTTCAGTTTTCTTTGGAAAACTGGACAATTTACATCATTCGCTTTATGATTATCGTTTATATCCATTTTTAAATTTATTTTGGCATTAAAACAATTTATGCATTTATTTTCAACGTTAGTACACATTTTTGAATCATGTTCCTCAGCACAGTTAACACAAGCTTTTTTGCCTGTACAATTTTTTGCTGTGTGATTATAACCACAGCAATTAAAGCACCTTTGTACATTTGTATGTTTATACACTCGGCATCTATCCCACCCAATACTAACTTTAGTACTCTCCATAACTTTACTATAGGCAACACTGTCCATCTCTACAATTGCATTAAAGCACTGAATTTTTGGCGACAGATATATATGTAAACACTTAATTTCGTATTCATTTAGCTCATTTTGTCTTTTAAGCGCTTTTACTAGTTCTTCCTCGCATACTTTCTCTTTCATGCCTACTATAAGAACTCGTGGTTTTCTTTTTGCCGGCACCTTAACGTTGTAATTGTCACTTTGTTTTTCTTTAAATTCATTTTCAATTTTCTTTACGGACATTTCATCTCCTTTAATTAATATCGCACCATTTTGAATATTTTTCACATTACTAATTTTTAATTGTAGGTTTGTTGGATCGATAGTGTTCTTAATCACCTCGCGAGTTTTATTATTATTTTGATTTTCTTTCGGCTTTATTATAATAACACTATTTTTTTCTTTAATTTTATCTGCGTATGTTGGCAGTTTTACTTGCGTTTGTGTTGGTGTTGTTTTGTTTTTTTCACTCACAACTGATTCCTTGATTTGTTTTAATTCTTTTGCCAAATCTTCTTTCATTTCTTTAAGACTTTGCATGGAATTTTTATTTTCACTTTCTATTACTTTTACATCCGCACTAATTTGTTCACTTTGCGATTTAAAGCATTCACTGTATTTACTGATTTTTTCCATTTCTTTTACACTTTTCTCACATACATCTTGGGCAATTTTCATCTCATTTAATCTGTCAGTGTATCTCGCTTCAATCGCCTGTAATAAATCTTTAATTTCCAATTCATTTTTTTTCAAAGAGTCTTCAAATTCATTTTTATATTCTTTTAAATAGTCTCCATTTTTCTTAACAGTTTCCTGCATTTCTCTGACCGCTAAATCAACATTGTGTATGTACATCACACAATCATCACACATGAATCTTAACATTGGATTTGTGTCTAATACACCACTGCTATACCGGTCAAGACCACTACATGCAATCTTCGGGTGGAATATTTTACCGCATATGCCGGCACATTGTATTCCTGATTCCCCACTAATCGCACTTTTGCATTTAAAACACTCCATAATTTACTAATTTACTTCAGAGTTTCAAACTCCCGCGCACTTTAAGTCATTTGCTTTTATGCACTGGTGAAAAACTGAATAAATTTATAACGAAATTACTATTGTTTTTAAACTTTAAAACTGGGATCGATTTAACACACGTCTATCTTCTACGAAAGTCACCAACTTACATTGAGACAAGCTTAAGGAGACAGTTGCCTTGTGTCCGATCTTCAGTGGTCCTTTAAATCAATTGATTTTAGTCTTCAAAAAATATTATTGTGTATTTTCTTCTATAAAAAGGACGATCAACTTATCATTGTAGTTGAAAATATTTATTTGTATTGTTGTAAACTAGTTTTGTAAGTTTTCTATATAACAAATTCAATAAATAAATAATAATAATAATCGTCTGTTTCCAAAAGTCTTCAAGTCCAAACGATAAAAAGTCACTTTTTAAATGAATTTTTTAACGAAACTTTTCCATAATCCACTTGAACACTATTTAAATGAGCATTTATTCAAGCTCATCAACCAACCAATTCGGAATATTACAAAATAAATAATTTATTAACAGAAATTTCTAATTTTCAACATGAAGTTCACTTGAGAGCATACAGTACCTTAAGTATACTACATAAGTAATACCTTTCCTTTCGTTCCATAATAAAGCACCAATAAATATGAAATACTGTCTTAATTATGGCAAAATACAAAATATACAGCTTGTTTCCCATTTATTGGAATAAATAAAAAAATATAAAAGCATCATTATTTCTCGCTCAGGCCCGTTGAACTGTCAAAAATACCCTAAATCAACCTCATTAAAATTATATCTTTTGTGTATAATTTTCTGCAGATATATCCAATTAGGTTGGGTGCCATTTATAAGGTTAACAATATTCTAACTTGATTTCTGTTTTGTGTATACGAAATTTTCTCCAAATTTTATACCCTATCCCTGTGTCTCCTTTTCGCTATTTTGCATATGAGACTCACTTTTTAAAAGTAAGTAACCTTAAAAAGCCTAACCATATCGTGCTCGAATGAGGGTCGTTTGTGTTGCGTGCTTTGGTGGCGTTTTGTCAAAAATTTAACAAACAAAATCAATTTCTTTTATTTTCATGGTAATTGTGATTCGATTTAAGCTTCTGTTATCGCATGTGGATTCGTCTCATCGTCGACATTAAAAATAACAACAACATTTTTTCTAAAAGCTTGCTTTGCCAATTTACCTTTAAATAGGCCTCTTGCGTTGTCGGCGGCAAATACTTCAATTGTGATCTGACGATGAAAATGTGATTATGTCTCACAAATACTGTTTATCTCGCAATTTACATCCGTTCGAGAACCCATATTTGTCGGAATATAAGAAGAGAAAAAAGTCATGGAAAATCGTCAATCGCCTACCCCGGTTTCCTTTTCTTCAATTTACATCAGAATTAGGGGACAACAAAAACCATCACCCACTGATGGTGCGCCGCGGAGCAGTCATACTTCACAAATACCCTCAGAGAATTGAAGAGTGTTAGCAAATAGAACACAAATTGCATTTGAAGAGCCCTTAAGAGGCCTAAAGAGGTAAAAGATGGATGGAAAGATTGAAAAACGGCACGAAATTCATGATGCTCCAGACCGACAAGACGATTGCAGTTGGCAATTGAAGGTCGTATATCTATAGCACAGCAATGGATGATTTTCTCTTCCATTGCAAGTTTTTTCCAGGAGATATGTTTTTTTTTTCACTTTGATTCCGTTTATTTTTACTTATTTCTTGTAACCACTCGCTTTGACAACTCAGCACAAACCATTTCGTTTTGGGGAAGGTATACTAAATCGATTCAGACCTGGGGAATTCTTGCAGTTACCCATGCTTTCAATTGTGCACTGAAGGAATTTTCTGATAGTAATTGAACTTTCCAAAACTTCGTAAATAAAAAAAAACTGGCTCTGGAAAAAATCTTACAGCTTAATGCTTAATACTACATACTGTGTGACAAAATTTGAAATTGTTGTCTCTTTTGAATTAGAATCTCATGGCATGCTTGCTTTGGCACGCAACGTTTTTTTAATATTCCAATTTAAAATCTTGAAAAATTCGTTTTCAGGCGAACTAGTCGCTTTGATTTTTCTCAAGGTTTTTTTCGAGATAATTTTTATCTTCATTCAAAAGTATACAAATTTTTAAAAGGACATACATTTTAAAAAAGAAGTTTCATTCTATTAAGCCAGCCATAAACGATAGAGCCAAAGAGCCAAAAGGCCATATGCCGATCCAAAATTGGTCGTGTGTGGGGTGGATGGGCCGCCTATCTAAATAGATTTTCAGCTTATCTGAAGTCAAACCGAGCCAAATGGATCGGTACCTTTAGCATCTGGATGGATCAGTATTTGTATTTCGACAGATATATAAATGCTGCTTTGACCAGGGCTAGAGGAGCTTTTGCCCTGACGAAACGGTTGTTTTATAGCAGTCGACTTGACAGCAGGGTGAAGGTGATTTCCTACATGGCCCTCATTTGCCTTGGGTGCCCGGTTTGGTTCAACGTTGCGCCATCTCAAATGGAAAAGATTCAAGTGTTTGAGAGGCAGTGTCTAAGAGATGCTGCCTTGGATTGCACAGAACACGAGGGTCGGAGTACAAACATTACTATTCCAACCTGGTTTTATACAACGGCGCCAACATAGACAGGATAGATAATTTCTTGCTGAAGCTCACTCAGGGTCACATTGCAAGCTTACTACCCTACGAGAGTCTGCGTCTAAGCGGCTTTATTCCGCCCGATGCATTCCTCTATTTAGACTGTCGAGGGCTGATGCAGGATAGAGCGGCGGCTCCGCTAATCTACCACGTCAGCCGTACATTTGTAGATCGGCGGCTCCTTTACAGTCAAGGCGTCCTCGCACAAGATGTAGCTAAGCACCTTCGGTTCAGTAGGATTGTGTCCGAACGGGACCGAAGAGATAGGGTAAAGCAGGAGAACCAGTTCTGGTGGTTGAAAAAATAATTCCTTCTGACATTTAAAAGTTGACCTTGCTTTTTTCTTTTTCTGTATTTCCTCGATTTTCAATTTAAATTTTTTTAGCTCTAAGAGATATTTTGGACTATGTCCATTCACATAGTTGAAAACAGCCAGTCAAAAAATTAAAAACAAAAAATTTTATGATCTTTTTTGAAAACAATTGTTCCAGGGAAGTGAACATTTTTAATCTTAGCATAAAGCCAGAACTAGGTACCTCGCACTTTCCTACTTTTAAAAAATGTTTGAAAAAATGTTATAAGTTCAAATTGATAGCAAGATTCTTCGATAAAAATAACTATGACTTATTAAAATACTGGATACAATCGGAAAACAATGTTTCGAAGGACAAAGCTTCAAAAAACAAAGTTTTGTGAAGACAAAGTTCTGGAAAATGAAGTTTCAAAAAAGCAAATTGTTGAAAAAATTTGTTGTTCACATACGAACTCAACTTACTTACTTTTCGAATGCCCGCAGTTAAAATCCCTGTAGTTAATGCCCCTTACGATATAGAAGGTAGCTGCAAAACATGTGCTTCATTCTGCGACTCATAGAAAAGTTTGAAAACCGGCAACTTTGTTGCCCTCTATCTTTCATCGCACTTAGTGCAGAGAGAATGAATTGCTAGAGCTCAACACTATTTGCCTCTACAAACTTCGAGAAATAATATAATGAACATCAAAATTTGTGTCTGAAACAAAAATATCAAAAGAGATTGATGTAGGAGGGAATACTTTGTTAATTTCTGTGTGATCATGGCCTAGACTTTGAGGAACAATAAAATCCAAACTCCAGCGATTTACAAAGTTCGTGATTGATAGTCCAGCCTATAATTTCTGTAGAGACGAAATTATAATAAATAAAAGATGTTCAGGAAGCCTTAAAAACATGATTTGTATTTCGCACCAAAAATTTTCCTTTTATTCTTTTATAAAGAACGAAATTAAGATAGTGTACGGAGGAAGCAATATAATTTTGCCCTTGGCTCCACCTTTCTTTTCCATTCTCATTAAGTTCAAAGAGGTGCTCTAAAACACCATGTTTTTTTTTTTTTGAGTGTACATATTGCTGTCAAAGATTGTCAGTATCAAGGAAGCATCAAGCGACATTAATGCTTTAGTGATTCAAGTTTAGGTTAAGAAGGTTAAAAAGTGCGTGTGTAGATAAAGATCCATTTATATATCTATTGTATTATGATGAGGCAGAAAAAAGTACCCTCACACACGAAACAAACCAGAAGACTTCCCAGCACAGGAAATGGGCTCTTGACGATGAGACCTGATGGAAGCTATTAGTCATAGAACATAGTACAGAAAAAAGTCCTTGTTCGCAAGCAAATTACCTTGAGTATGATGGTTTCTTTGCTATGCTGGTTCCATTCTGTGCAAGGACACGAATCGACTTTGAGCGCTGGCTTATTAATGTCTAAAGATTAGTTAAAGAGACTAATTAATTAGAACTAGCAATGGATGAGGTCAACACGATGGTCATTGGCTTAGATAAATGAGGTGGAGGGACAAAACCAAAAAGACGGCACAAACCATTAATTAATTGGCTAGAAAAATCGATTCTTTTTTACATAAATGTATGTCATCACCACAACTGCTGATGGTGGGAATGCTGTTTGACCTTTCGTATAAAACGAAAAAGGCCGCTCTCTTTGAATGGAGTTCATCTAAGCAGAAGCAACAATCCCCTCTTGTAAATCAGAAAAGCCACGATTGAGGACATTTAGACCATTCGCGTCGCGCTCTTTAACTGTGTATGTTGTGTTCGTTGAATGAGATTAAAAAGTTTTAATTGCCTTCTTCATTGTGTTTTGTTTCTTTTTTTCTTTTTTTTTAAATCTTTTGTTTTGTCTATGTATTCATATTGCTCCTTCGTTTTTTTTTGTATAAGGAGTTTAATTTCTTAGGCAAGGAGAGGTTGAGGAAAAAGCTTTTCAAATTGGTACATAAACCGGGATGGGTCATATCCGAAGAAAAAAAGGCTAAAACCAAAGAAAAATGCACTTAATAGGAATAGAACTTGGTTAATTGTGTTTTTTTTTTTTCTGACTCTCCACAATTCCTTTTGCCGAACTTTTCTGTCGCTTTTTCATCGGCCTTCTCTGCCCTGCCCTCGCTGGTGGTTATCATTTATCTTTGAAAAGGCCAAGTTTTATGAGAAAAAAAGTTCCATTGGAAGGTATGTACCTACTACTAATGGCAAACTGTGTAAATAGCATAGAAGCATTTACCGCAATACTTATCCACTATCCTATAAATCTAGATACAATTGATTTTTTTTTTTAAGTTTAGTTAGAGCCGGAGTTGTTTGCATTTTTTGATAGTCAACAAAATGCCTGCGTTATTTTGTGGATTAAGAACGAGCTTAAACATTTTTTTTAGGTATTTAAGGATGTTTGTCATCGTTGGATTAAAATAAAAAAAAATACAAGTTTGAATTTAGGTGAAGATTTTTCTTTTTCTTTATTGACAAAGGAAAATTATAAGGCTATCAAAAAAATGAACACCGAAACAAAATATTAAAAAGAATTCCTTCGAAGATTGAAATGCAAGTAATTGTTTGAATAGAAACATACATATTTGGCTTATTGAAAACTTGAATAAGTAGTTTTTAATACAATTAGCCTAGATATTATGGCATAACACAAAAAACAACTTACTTAAAACGCACACATTGCAAAAATAAGTCTGGGTGCGATCCTAAATGCTATCTTTCGGAAGCTTACCTGAAGTTATTTTCTTGTTATAAAAAAAAAATCGGCAGTTCAAGATCTTCGAAAACGTTATCAGGTTTTCATTATGGAACCGAAAACGAAAGATTTGTTTGCTTTCGAGATATTCGAGACAAAAACATTGTTTACTAATAATATTTGTCTTTTAAATCGTTCTTATTTTATAAAAACCGTATCATTCTTGTGTGGCAAAATAAAATAATCCTGGAAACGAATCCATTATTTGCTCTCAAGATTTTCGAAGAAAACAACATAGTAATTGACAAAAGAGAAACTCACCAAATTTTCGTACAATTGTTGATTTGTACGCGTTAATTTTTTTTACAATTCAAATAAAATAAAATAAGCTCCAATCCAATATTTTCTGTTCTCAAGAAATTCGAAACAACAGACTTTTTTCACCAATTTTCTTTAATTTATATGTTTACCAATTATTTATTACGTAGAATAAAATAAAGCTGAAGTGTTATCTGATTCTCGAGATATTTGAGACTAAAGAAATGATAAAAAAAATTCAAACTGCTCGCTGTAACAAAACTGTAAATTGGATTATTTTAAAAGTACTTTCTACACTTATAAAATAGAATTCATCCGAAGTCGATTTCTTTATACGCTCTTGGCATACAAGTAGAAAAAAATTATTGGTTACAAAATGCGAAGCTCTCGTGTAAAATTAAATATGTGGTGTTGCTAATATATGTTTGGAAAAAGTCTTAAAATTAAAATCTTTAATAATCAAAAAAAGATTGATCTTCCTATTATGTACAATTTACGCTCAGAATGCAAATTCCTGTTTCTTACCTACAGTTTAGCACATACCAACCAAGTATGAATTTAAAAAAAAAAACAAAATTATTGTATGGAAGACTCATTTCGGATTTCTCCCCAAAAGAATCAACACTTTTCAAAATTTAAAGTACCTACATCGACTTAGGCTTAATCTCGATGTGCAGTAGCAGTAGACGCATAGACATACAGACGCGTGCACAGACCGAAGAGTTTCATGACAAAACCCACTTTTTTAGACTTATGAGTCTTTGAATTCTTTTAATTTTGTACGAGACCAATACTTGCCCTACAGAGCAAGTAAAGAGTCTAAAGAACAGTTAATGAAAGTGAAAGGATTTAAGTAAGTCTATGCCATAACAATATATTTAAATGTAGACTGAAATGTAAATATAAAGTGTATAGCCTAGTATAAGTATCTTCTCATTGTTTTCTTATTTATGAGGTCACCTTCTGGCGTTTATTTTGCGCTTTATGTTATAATTTTTAAATGTTAAAAGATCTAGAAAACATTTAAAATGTAAAGTATTTTCCCAACAAGAGTTCATAAAAAAAGAACCCTTCCGCTTCCTTTACAAAATTTAATAACCAATTCTAAAAAAAAAAAAATCAATGGTTCCCAAAAGCACCGAGACCAAAAAATACAAAAGCGTACCTTCCTACATGTTACAGTTACCACGCCAACTAAACTGGCAAATGGCAACTGGTAAGTTCACTTGCAGTTTTCCTTCCGTTCAACACACAAAAAGACCCAATTCTCTGGGATCGGATGGCTTGATGGCATATAGTAGTAGTTTGGTGCAGGAATACTGTCAGGTTGAACTTTGTTTATCACCAATAAGTTTTCCATAAACTTTCAGTTAAGGGAAATGGCAACATGAAAGTACAAAACGTGGCTCCAATCTTCGAATAACAATCTTCGCTACCGCCATATCGCCACAAACCCCCTTCGCAAATACTGCATAACCCTCTCTCACATACATACGTTCTACATGACCCATCACGAGGCTGAACCGTCTGCTTCCCAAACAATTCCGAAGCATAGGGCAACAATCATGGGGAGGATGATGGAGGCAATGCAACAATTTGGAAGAAATTTATGCTCCACAGTTTTCTTGTATCATCATCATCATCATGTTTAGCCACTTCCGAGGATAGTTGCCATTGTTCGGCCATTGTTGGAATCGAAGTGTGGAACAACGAACCAAGAAATTGAAGTAACAAAAGACCGCTGTACTTTGTTTGTTTCGAGTATATGAACAAACTAAAAAAGTAAAGAACAACTTCTAGTACATTTTGTGGGTAGTAACCAGTGACGGGCTAGTCTTTATATAATCTAGCAATTACTTTATATCGGGGCCCGTTTTACTTACCCGAACAATAGTTTGTGTGCTTTCAAGTTCATGTTGAAATTTCTTGTTTTCAATTTGTGTTAGAACTATTATCTCTTATCTTCGCACAGGAAGACAGACAATCCTTCCGCCTATGCAAAGTGATAAAATCGATTTGAGATGAAAAGCTTTTTGTTCTTTGCGTTAACTTTCTATTCAAAGGTTTTTTTTTCGTTGAATGATCTTAAAAATACTTCCTTAGTTTCGAATTTATATTGTCAATTGTCTCAGAGTATTGATTTGAGTACATCTTCTCGAATATATCATTTTAGTTTTAAATTTGGTTCTGTAGACACAAAAAAAAATAGTGTCGAAAATCCAGAAGAACGAAACAAATTTTCTTTTGGTAAATTAAAAAAAAACTCCTTGACAAATTAATGTCGTTTTCTATTGAATGTTTGGAGTAGTCCTTTTTCACTACTTTTTACTCCTACTACTCCAAATTTTCCATATTCCATAGGAATAAAACACAACATTAAACCAAACTAATCGGCATTAGAATACAACAAACAATTTCGAACACAAAATTTTTCAAACCAAAATTTCTTATATTGAGAATGAGAGCCCTTCCTTAAATAAAAAGCAAGATGGCAAACTTGATGTAATACTGCACTGGTATTGTATTGCAAGAAACTGCATACTTTTGCAGGACTTGCACGCAACCAACACACGCGTTGAATTTGTATTCCCTTTAATTCTCAATGCATGGTATAAGTTTCGAGTTAACTAGACCAGAATAATTGTCATAAATGCGACAAGTAGTTCGGTTGCAGCTTAAAGGACATTTCGTTGGAACTTTTTTTGCTTTGATGATTTTTCTCATATAATTTTTTTTATTTAGTATTTTTGAAGTATAGTGGTTTATGATAAATGATACTTCGTGGGCAGCAGAAAAGCTGTTTTTGATGATGATGAAGAAACTTTTATCCATACATCCAGATATAGGTATAGGCACATACCTATATAGACGAGTTAGAAAAAATATAAGAAAGGGTGTGCCTGGGTCGTTTGATGCAGAGACTTATCAAGTGCCAAGCCATTTATTCTTATAGAAAAAGGATGTTCTTCAGCTTGAGTAAACATCCCTTTATATAGCTACATTAGCATTATCTACTTGACTTAAATTATAGTTAGTGTTTGGGTGAGATAAATTTGATCACATCATAGCATCATTGAATCCAAACAAAAATTAAGAATATAGGTACTGCTGACAGTATGAGCTTAAAAATCGTTGCTTTTAGATGGAACAAAATACGATTTTCTGAATTTGTTTTTCACAATATTTCACTGCTAAGGGCACTTTGTAGTGTTTTTCTTGGTCATTGTTTACAAATTTGTTCTTTTTGCGAAAAGATTTTGAATATTTTTCTTTTTATCATTTCTTATTTAAATAAAATTTAAGACGAAAAATACGATCTTTCTAGTTTGGGAGATTTGATCAGGGACCGAATTACCACATCAGTTATCAAGCAATACGTGACTGAATAATGTGAGTTTGGCATTACCGCTCACTTTTCGAGCAATCTAGAATACCAGAATTTGAAGTGGTTACTCATTCATTCGAACCAGGGCTGAAAAGTACTTAAGTACTCTGTTTGTACCCAGTGCCTTGTACTTGTTTTAAAAATAAAAACAAGTTCAATGTACTTTTCATGTCCAAGTCCATTTCATGTACTTTTTAAGTACAATTCGTTGAGTAGCCTTTTTGAGCAATTGAAAAATGACCACCATGGAGAGACTTTAGCGAAATGACGCCAAGACAACGAGACGCCGGACGTCAGCCGTCGTGATCTGTGTTTTTGAGTTGAAACTTGAAATAGTCATTATTCCATAGCTCAATCACACTACTTAACGAATTGTACTTGAAATGGACTTGTACTTGAAAAGTATCTGAAATGGGCTTGTACTTGAAAAGTACTTGAAAATATATTGAGCAGTATTAAAGTACCTAGTACATGTACTCGGAACAAGGTTCTTGATAACCACCATGAAGGTTGTGTTTTTCAAGTACAAGTACAAGGTGCTGGGTATTTTACTGGTACTTGTATCTGAAAGTTTTCAGGTCTGATTCCAACGCTGATGGCACCTCACTCACTCGGTCACTGACGCAGTAACTCAGCCCCTGGATTCATCCATATGTGCAAGCATGCACGTCTGTCAAATGTCATATCGAAATTGGACCATTTGTATGTTTTGTATTATTTTTGCCCACGGCGCACAATATGTTATTTTGCAAATCTAAGGGAACTTAATTTAAAATCAGAAAGTTGTCGGAACGAAAACATTTAAGTGTAAAATGATTGGCAAAATACTAGGCATTAACATGTTAACAAAAAAATATTTATCAAAAATTTATTTAATTAACAGTTACATCACAAACTTAAACCTTAAATATTCGCAGAAAAATAAAATGGAAATTTGAGTTTTTTGAGTAGAATTGGTCAAAGTGGTTTGAAGAAGTTAGCTGTGCAAACCTCCAAAATGCATTGTTTTCTGATTTTTGTATTAATTACTGATTTTTTCAGGCAAATAAAAATTTTCTATAACCTTAAAATATGGAAAAAAAATCTTCGTTTCAAGTAAAACCTTAAGATTGGTGATTTTTTTAGTTTTGTGACTTTTTTAAGGTTTTTGAAATATATCCTCATGTATCCATCGAGATTGAATAGTGAGACTATTCCCCTGCGTATTATTTGTCAGAATCCACTTCTTAACATTATGCTCACCGATACAACTTTTTTCTGGTACAACCTAAAGTAAATTTCAAATTCAGTCAATTTTTAGTTTTATTGGAATTTCTTGAGAAGTTTTCATGTTAAGATACTAGATAGAGATAAAATTTTAGTTAAAATATTTTTTTTGAAGATATTGGTGAAAGTTTTATTAAAATCGGTCCATTAGTCTTTGAGTAAGGGACATTTGAATCAAAGAAGGAACTGGGCAATAGATAAGAGCAAGGTCAGAAATATTATGTAGGTCAGCAATTTTTATTGAACAAGTACATAGCACAAGTAAATAGCAGCCAAAATGTATTCAAGTGCAAAGAGAATAAATTTCCGCTAAATTTGCAGATTTTATTTGATGCCCAGATAATTCGTTGAAAAGAGCAATTCTGGATTAAAAAATTAAATTTCTTCAGATTTCAATGAAAAACGACATAAGAAAATTATTTCTATCCGATTTCATATAAAAAGTTCTTGTACGAATAAAAAGGTCATTCTTTTAATATATAGAAGACCTTTTAACTGAATATTTGTACAAAAAGTTCAAAATAATTAATTTATCATTTTTTTAGGCAACGATCTGGACTCTATTCGAGCGTTATTTAGTGAAAAGGAGAAAGAACTTAGTTTGGCTGTTGCAAAAGTGGAAGCTCTGACGAGACAACTTGAAGATTTGAGACGTGATCGAAGAGGACCCTTAAATCTAATACCCGGCAATGGAGCATGTAATGCAAGTCAGCCACTACCAACGCAAGCGGCGCGAGAGCTGGAAAAACTCCGTAGAGAGTTAATGGTAAGTAATTCTCATTATTTTATATTTCCATTTAAAAAAATTGTTAAGTATGTAGTTTCATAGCACAGTGCGAATATTGAATGTCATATTAATAGCGATTTAAGTTTTGTTCAGTTCTGTGTATCTATCAAATTAAGGAAGAATTGCGAATCGAGAGGTCTTTTTACTTGAAAAATGTTAATGTTAGAATAGTCCAGGGGGAAAATGGCCTAAGTTCATTTTAAAAATAAAAACTAGACTAATGATAAGATGTTTAAAAGCATTTTTGGCAAGAAAAACTTTCTGGACCTGTCGACATATCAGCTATACATTTTAACAAACAAACGGTCGATGTGCTGTCAAAACAAATTGTATTCCAAAAACGGTTCAATGTCTAGCTTGAGAAAATTATTTTATTTTCAAATTAATATGTTGAGAGTCTAAAGATTTCTGAATTAAAAACAAAAACCCCTTCTATATTAAATCATGTCTGGTACTTTCAAAAAAAAACATTCAAAATTTTGTCGCCATAGCCGAAGATCCTTTTGACTCACATAAGCGTATCAGACAAAAAGAATCAAGTTAAAAATCGCATTAAAAAAAAACTTCATAACTCAAAATCTTAATTTTTTTTATCTTAACTCTTGTGAACAAAGTAAATCGATATCTCTTCTCCATTTTCCTTACTAGCGTTTTATTTATTGTATTTTCACATATTTTTCACAAAAAAGTAACTTTCAATCGCATTTATCTCGAAACAACAAATTTTGAGTTATGATGGTGTTCTTTTTAATAAGCGATAAATAATTTGTTACTTTCATTAATATTCTTTTGGATTAAGCATGGCTTTAGTATTAATCTTCCAAACAAAAATTGGTTTTTACCCTAAACCCTTCATTTGTTTTTTTTTTTTTTTTGCTCCCGAATTTCTATTTATAATTTCGGACACTTTCAATTTTGATAACTAGCTCTCTATCGCACAACTAAATTTATTTATTATATATATTTTTATTCAATCCGTATTTCAAGTGACAAAGAATCATACAGGGAAAAAATTAATTATCTATTTTATTTTTTTCCAGTATCGAAATCAACTATCCCTGCAACAAGATGCTCGTCTCCACTTACAACGTGAAGCCTTACAGCAGCGGCAAGCTGAATTGCGTTCAGTTGATCAACGAATATTTGAGCTTCAAACAAGGCTTCAAAAGAAAAAAGCTTCAAATCTCAATCTGCAACAACAACAACAAAACAGCCCACAAGTTTCTCCAAAAGATCGCTCCCAACAACAACAACAACAACAACAACAGCAGCAGCAACAACAACAACAACAACAACAACAGCAACAGCAAAAACATCAACAGAATACGACATCATCATCATCAAGATCATCTTCGCAACTAAAGTCGACGCAGAAGTCTTCCTCATCAGCGGGAAGCAATAAAAACCAACAGCAACAATCTTCAACGGTTTCCACAAACATACCGCTTAGTGTTCGACCCTCGAATAGTGTGTATCCATCGCAGCGAATAGTCCCACGAGGTAATGTGGCCGCTGTTGAACCCTACATCCATACCCCCCAGAAATCGGCCATAACATCAACAGCAGCTCTTGTGAATGCCAGTCACTTAGCCAAACAATCAGCGGCGACAGCGAATACTAATCAGCAAAATCAGCTTATACAAGATCTGACAAATCTCAAGCTTAACTTGGCGCATGTAAACTCGAGCGTGAGTGTAAATCACTTGTCGTACGCCGAAAGCGACGAAACGAAATTGGCGCGACAAAAACTATCTGCTTTACCAACGACTAAGCTGACCACAAATGTGAACACGTTCAACAGCCCCCCTTCGCAGAACAAAGACGGTGAAAGCGACAATTCCATTGATGCTTCATCAAAAAAAGCCTCTTTCGCATCGTCCTCCGAAGCGTCGTCGAAGTCGACCACTCTGCCATATAGTAGTAAGATACCGAAAAGCATTTCAGTCAAGCCAGTGTTGACAACCAATAACACGAGCGTGTCGAACGAATGCGATTCTGATAAAGCTGGGGAAGTATCGGTAATCACAGCTCATCAACTCACTGTTCATAGCACTCCCTTGGGAGTAGTGAACAAATCAGTAGCGCTGGCAGTTTCTACTGCGACGACAACGAGTACTACAACAACGGCGCCCAGCCAACAGCCGCCAGCCATTGAGAGCAGGCCAGCTGTAAAGCCAAAAGCACTCCACCACCAAATTCCATCGGGAAACCTAGTTGTTCCGCCAAGAAAACCAATAAGCAGTGTTGCGCCTACTTCAGTGACAAGTTCCATTCCAAAAATTGTCGCCCACAGTCCTAAGGTAAATAAAGTCGCACCTAGTGTAATCTTAGACGCGGATAAGTCACGACCTGCTTTGCCACCCAAGCCTAGCAAATTGTCTCCCACAGGATCGGACAGTTCCATGCAGGCCCCTTCAACAGTTCCCACTGTAGTTAGTGTTATAAATAAGGCACCTATTTCTGAGCCGAGTTCAATACCATCCAACGAAACAGGCTTAGCGAACTCCGTATCCAGCAGCCATAATCCAGACAACCTGCCAATCAAGGCAAAGCCTCTGACCATTCGAAAACAACCGCTGTCGGAACAGCCACGACTGAAATGTGTTACCTCGGGTCTAAAACCAGTCCACCAGTACAATTCCAGGAGAATAGAAATGCCTCCAGCGTTCCTCTTTCCAGAAATCGACAGGGCAGACTTGAAAGACAAGACCAACAATTCTCCCACGCAATCGCAGCAGCAATCCCAACAACAACAGCAAACAGATGTGAATGCCAATGGCAGTTCTCTCGATGAAACCGATAAGTCTGTCTCAAGCCAGGCTAGTGAAGAGAAGTCCCCAGACGATGTCAAGCATCGCCTTAGGCACGAAAATGGCAAAGCGAAACTCGCCCGACGAGTAAGCTTCGACCCTCTTGCCTTGCTTCTAGACGCCAGTCTGGAAGGTGAACTGGAACTGGTCAAGAAGACTGCCATGCAAGTGCCCAATCCAAGTGCAGCCAACGATGAGGGTATAACAGCACTTCATAATGCCATCTGTGCAGGACATTTTGAAATTGTCAAGTAGGTCTCTCTTTATATCTTTGAAAAGTCCTCTTTCCATTCCAACTGTTTTTCTTTTATAGATTCCTTGTTGAATTCGGCTGTGACGTCAATGCTCAAGATTCCGACGGTTGGACGCCACTTCACTGTGCGGCCAGCTGCAATAACCTCTCGATGGTCAAGTTCCTGGTCGAAAATGGAGCATGTCTCTTTGCTGCTACACTCTCAGATCACGAGACCCCGGCTGAAAAATGCGAAGAAGATGAAGAAGGTTTCGACGGATGCTCTGAATACCTCTATAGTGAGTATTTCTACCCCCTCTACTTCTATTAATAGAAATTGATGTCCTTTATATCTAACGAGAATACCATTCCGCTTTAGGTATCCAAGAGAAACTCGGCATCCTCCACAGTGGGGAGGTGTATGCAGTGTTCTCGTACGATGCTCAACAATCCGACGAATTAAGTTTCGTTGTCAATGATCGATTAACGATACTGCGGAAGGGCGATGATGCTGAACGTGAGTGGTGGTGGGCGAAAAATTCCACTGGAGAAGAAGGCTACGTGCCACGAAATCTGCTGGGGGTGAGTCTATAAAACAGAAACAGCAAAATAATTCTTTCAGCGATTTATTTTTAAGTACTTAACTTAGTTGTGGTAATTAAAGGAAGATAGAAAAAAGTCTATACAAAGTCCGTATAAAACCAATATAAATTTACATTCCATTATGCAATGTACATCAGTAGAAGAGAGTGAATCAAAAATTTAATTTACCACCTCTCGAAGACGTGTGGCCAACAACGTACGGATGAACTGGAAATATTTTAAGCAACGTTGTCATTGTCCTTGGTCGTTTTTATAATTCCGATGGCTTATTGGATTTTGATTAACCGACATCATTTTGGTATTCCTCCGGGCGAATGAGGTTCCAAATTGAATTGGTTCAATTTATTTGTGAGAAGATGGAAGTATTGCAGGACGTGTGAGTTTATACCATGCACTCCTCCTTTTGTATTCATTGAAGTACAGCATATGGTTTTGTGTTGAAGGAAAAGTCTCAGGATTATTCGTTTAACCGCAAGATGGCAAGGGTTGGTTACCTACTATACGATTCCGATTGTGAATTTAAAATTAAATGGCTTTGTTTATATACTGAGTTTTAGGGATTTAGTTTTAATGAAAATTTAAGGCAAGCTAAATATTGTACTTACATTATTTGTGAGAGTTAATTTTTGGATTATCTATTGTTGTATAAAAACAAAATGTCCATATTGAATTTTTGATCTTAAATACGTAAATGGTTTAGGGAGTTATAAACAAAAATGAGAACCTTGTTTTGAAATTTTCTTCTCCAAACTACTTTTCTTGAATAACCTTCAAATCTATACTGTCTTTACAAATATGTACCTACATCATTCACTTAAATAAAATTAACCAGTCTGTAAATCGATTAATAGAAACCTTCGGTTTTAAAAAGCTGCAAAATTATTCAAAGTAAAGTGTCGAAAATCCGGGGTTTCGCTTTTACTTTCAAAAGCTATTGCTATCAAAATGTCGTTTGAGTCAATTTTGTGGATCATGCAATTTTCTATTGAGACACTTTTTTCGTAAGATTTTGAATCCAATGGAACTGTTGTGCTTGTTACTTCTACTCAATTCTGAAGTTTTGTCTTTATATATATATATACATATATATTTTGTGACCTTTATTATTAATCTAATATGATAGTTAGTTTTACGCTTTAGGTCAATAATATTTCAATAATTAAATGAAACACATAATTTTGTTTTTGTATGTTTCGTCCATGATTATGGACGCTTCGGAAGGTTTCTGGATGTCCAATGGAGAACGACATCAGAATGGTTACAAGAGGTTTTTTGTTGAACGGTTTAAAAAGACTACCGGACGCTTTGGAAAGCTTCTGGATATCCAATGGAAAATGACATTAGAATTAGGCGTGTTCACTATTAGGAATAGGTCTGTTTGTTAACGTGAAATTTCTTGCAAATTATCACTTATTTTCACGAATTCTAAAAAATTGTCCACAAATTCCTGTTTGTTAACTCAAACAAGTTGCATCGAGAAAACGCAATGAGAGAGCAACTTCCGGAAACTGCGCTGTCAGTTTTTGTCACATTTTGTCATCGATTGAGGTATCTGACGTCTCTGCCAAGGCATGCACTACGAACAGATAGATTCCCATTGTTCGTCCTCTAACGACGACGACGAGGTTGTCATTAGGTTTGTTCGATGTCGGCACTGGGGCGCACAGAATCGGCCTGAAATCGCACTCAGGTGTTTATGTGACATATAAATGATAGGTAAATGTAATATGTTTTGTAGACAATTTTTTGCTACTATTTATTAATTCATATATTTATAAAAAAAATAGTAAGGACAATTTTTGGAAATCTAGTGATTTCATGAAGATTTTGAAGATGCACAAGAAAGTTAATAAGCAATTTAACTTTTTTGCCATACAAATGTAGCAATGATTTTCAACAAAAATTCAGTGTACCTTTTCAATTTTCCTGTAGTAGATCAAACCAAAATTTAGCTTTGCTCAATTGACATGTGCCAAAATAATTGCGTCCGCCATTTTATAGCTATTTTTCATAATTTGATTTTGTCTTTTCAGAACTTTATTATCTTTAAAAACATTTGCCTTTTTAAAATATAAGTTTTTTTCACAATTTGTAATCCGACATTAGAAAAAATTCTTCACTAATGAATCCAGCATGAGCAACAACGTTATCTATCAGAATATCAGAGATGTACCCGTCTGAAGGTAAAATGCCTTCCCATATCATAACAGATCCTAAAGCCATGGTTTCGGCAAAACAGCATTATGCAAATAGCTTGCCAAGTCATCTGTATAGTCTGCATCTACGTTCAACGATCGCTTATACAGATTCTGGACTCATCCATAAACATAGCTTACCTCCATTAGTCAACTCCCATCCGTAGAGTGCGTGAGCAAATTGTTTTACCCGGCCACGGGCGACAAGCTCGCTTAACTTAAGCTTAACCATCTTCGTTAAGTCGACTCCTAACTGTCCATTCCCTAATGACGCTTCTTTTTAAATGTCTGGGCTGTTCTTGGACGTAAACGCCTGTCAAATGACGATTTCGGAGATATTCATTACGACACATCTGTCATCTCTCTCCGTGGTGCATCAAACAACGCAGACGTACGCATTTGTACAAACTCCCCAGTTTTCCTTAAATTTTTGTAGGTTTTGATACGCAAGATTGGCTAAGAGAGCCGACAACCCATGCATGTTGTAATTGTGTGACAACCTGAGCAGCTTCTTCGGGCGTGGTTTTCATTTTTTCAAGATTAACAGAATTCAATTTTCCCACCACACCAACAAACACAAACAAATATTGGGTGCCTTATGACGAAAAGCACGAAATCTGTGCAATGGATTTTTATGTTTTTGATTTCAACTTAAAGTTTCAAGTTCAAGCTCTAAAATGAGACCATTAACATTTAATCATAAACCTTATATTCATGGCAAGTTTAGTTTCAATTAAATAAGTGAACAATAATATGATTTGGCAGAAGGAAGAATAATCAAATTTATTTAAATGTAACATAGCTGTTTTGATTGATATTGGTTCGAATTGAACATTCGCAAGCAACTCAAAATTATTGATACACTCTTTCTTGTACATAATTAACATTAAACATATGTGACTATACAAACATATTATAATTTTGGCATTAATGCGCAATTTAAAGTTTGGTTAACTAACGATCGAAGCAGCTATTAAACTGATCCGTATAATAGTAGTCACTTAAATAAGGTTTTACATTTCTCTATTTGAAACAATTAAAACAGACTAGCATATCTAAAGAAAATCTATAGCTTTAATCCAAATAACGGCTTCAGATTAATCTCGATTCTATGTGAATCAAATTAGTTTCCTCACCAACTGAGGTATTAAGATTAAGAGCCAACAACCGAAAGCGAATTTTGTAATATAAGATGAAAATGGTCAATTTCGGTTCACAACCTTCAACGTTCCTTTTCCGTCTTAAACTCCAATCAACGACCCACGAAGAAAGTTTTATCTCATTTCATTTGTTTGCCATTTCAATTATTGCCTCATTATGTACCCTCCTCCTTAAGCCCTAATATCGCATTTCAAGGACTAAACTCTCATCGCTATTTGGAGCCACAAAATATCCTTTTTAAGTGTCGTAATGCCCGAAATAAAACAACCCGGTCATGGGGTGTAGGGGTTTTGTTATGTATATTCGACGGAAAAGCGGACATTAAATTCAATAAAAATATTTTTTTTTATTTATTTTTGTTGCTGTCGAGAATATTTTGAGAAATTAGAAAATTTCTTTTCCCACAAAAATAGCTCAGAATATAAATACAGTACTGGATTTAGGTATTACAAAGCCAGAGTAAGTATTATGGGCCCCTTAGCATTAACTGTTTAAATAAAAGGTGCATACTAAAAACAAAATGTAAAATTAGTAAAAGCCTCCTTAATATAAGGACGAATGAAATTTTGCGATTCTGAGTTGATAGTCATCATACAAATAAAATCTTATCGTTAATGGAAGACTTGGGGCCTATAACGCCAAACAACAGGTCAACTAGTCAACAACTAGACTGTGTTTGTTCAACAAGTGAAAATCATTTTTGAATCTCAATAACAACACAATTGTCAACTGAAAAAAAAATCACTCGACTTGTTGAACTAGTTCAACAAATTTTTCTTATTAGTGGACGAACATTATATGTAGGAAAGACTTTCAGTAACATAATGAACATTATGTACACCGCACGCGAGCAACACATGTTGCTCTATTTTAAAGAATTTTTTTTCTTTAAATATATTTGTCTATTTTTGTATTCTTACAATCACTGTTCGATTCAAAATAAAAACTTAAACACTTTATAAACCGAATTCCTTGCCACTTAATAAATTCTTATCAATCTTCCCGATTCCATCACTTGATAAACACTATTTCAAGCGTTTATTTCTTACTTGCTGACTTTGAACAAGTCTGCAACCATCAGTTGAAATTTATAAATTATTCAAAAAGTTTATTCTTTATTCTTCGAACTCTTGTTGTTTTCGGTTATAGAAACGGTAGATTTATGAAATTTCCCACATGTTGAAAGAAGCCAGAACAATTGTTTAAGGTCTCTAAGACTTGTTGTTCCATGTTACACAAATTTTAAAAAGTTGTTGAATTTCACTTATTTAACAAGCACTTTATGTATTGTGTTATAGGCCCCAGGGGCCTAGTTTATAGAATAAACTTGTCGAATAGTTTCTAAATTTCAACTGATGTTTGCTGACTTGTTCAAAGTCAACAAATTAGAAGAAAAACACTTGTGTTTATCAAGGGATGGAGGCCACTCAATTTACATCGAACAATGATGATGAGAATCAAAAATAGACAAATATATTTTAAGAAAAAATTGACTTTTAAATAGAGCTACATGTGATGTTGTCCGCGTGCTTCCTACAAAAAGCGTTCGTAAACTAATAAAAGAAAACCGCTGATTTTAGATAAAACATTATTTTTCGGAGACTTTACGACCCATCGTGTAAGAAATACTTTGTGAACTGGTTCAACAAGTCGAGGGAATTTTTTTCAGTTGACAATTGTTACGCTTTGTATTGAGTTACAGAAATGATTTTCACTTGTTGAACAAACATAATTCAACAAGTAATTGGTGACTAGTTGACTTGTTGTTGTCAATTAAAAAAAAACAAAATCTAAATGATTCCAATTGTATCACTTTATAATCACTGCGGCAAGTGTTTGAAATTTATCGACCATTCAAAAAGTTTATTCTCTATTTTATATTTTCCGTAACAAAAACGGTGGATTATAATGAAACTATTCACTCGTTCAAAGAAGCCAAAACAAATGGAAAAATTGTTCTTCCGTGTTACACAAATTCTAGAAAGTTAATGAATTTCATTTGTTCAAGAAGCACTTTATGCATTACTGACCCCTGTTAACAAAAACACCCCATGCAAAATATTGATTTGCCAATTATCCTTATTTTTTCAAGAATAAGCTATTTAATGTAACTTCCTGCAATTTTTTTTCTCTTCATGTGGACTTAATAGATGTCATAACCAGACACTGTCTAATAGGTGAACAGACCCACGCGGCTTATTGTTAGAGTGCTTACAAATGATTACTATCAATGGGGGAAAGTTTAATTTTTATGTTTCTCACTCTTCAGAAATATCCTATATTTGACTATAATAGGAAAAAATTGGACGATAAATCTTGAAAACTGTATTAAACAACACCTTTTTCGCCGAGATATTATAAAAATTGAAAATTGAGTTACCTATTTCTTGCAATCAGGGGACGATATGGTATCACAATTTAGAATGGATCGACTAGAGTTTTGCAGTTAAGTTCATTTGAGTGAGCGATCAATTTAGTTCAATTCAAGCTACTGAACTATTTCGTTCATTTTAATTCTATTGAGTTCAACATTTAGAAAACAAATTAAAATTTACTTGTTTGAACCGCGTGAAAATATATGATCTCTTATGATATTTGAAATTATTAGGAAAAATACCAAGCTCCTAAAAAGCAAATATATATTTTTTTTAATTAAGTGATTATTAAAAAATTATTGAACTCCTTACCTCACGTCTGTATGGTTGTGTCTCGATTATGACAGCTAGCTAGCAAGCTTATTTGATTTAAAATTTTGATATTTTTTCAGAAATATTTTCGGTTAATTTTTTAGCAGCTCTTTCATGGCTGTTGTAAAACGTCAAAAACTAATAAATTCAAAGACACTTGGACCTTATCAAAATTTAAAAGTCTTATATGAAAAATTTGTTACGTTATTCAAACTTCAAACGCACTTCAACTTCAATTGATAAAAAAACTTTGGAGCTGTCTGGACTGGACCTCTAGACGGCCTCCATCAAAAATTTGTCCGGCCCTGCACATGTTTTTACAGGGGAAAAGGAAAAATAACAAACTTATAAAGGAAAAAGTACTTTTTTATTTGTCTTCCATCCAAAAAAAAGGATCAATAGAAATTATTCCCTTACAAAAATAATAAAAAAAAAAGAAATATAAAAAGAAAACTCTGGCTTCTTTTGCAAATGGTGCTGAAAGCTGCTGGCGATGGGCTTGGTTTATTTTCTTTTACTTGGTCTGTTGGTTTCGTTCAATTGTGCTTCATGCGGTCGCTGGTTTCTCTGGCGGGCTCTATGCTCTACGGATTTAATTTATTTGTAGAAGAGAAATTTACTTGGAATCACATTTCAATAATTTCGTAGATGGATTCCCATTTTCATTGGAACTGAAACAGCATCACATAAAATGCCAGAGGTTGTTGATTTGGTTTTCCTTTGTAAATGTATAGGCTCGGTGCGGGTGACCTTGTACATATATCTGTCTTCTTATTTTCGTCTCCAAAGAGTTGATAATTTGCCAAGAAGTTAATGGAAATCAAAAATATTTACATTTCACAAAACGATGTCCTTGACAATGTTGATGATAGGACACAAAAGTTGTTGTTGTTTTCACTTGTTTGTTTACTCTTATCCTTTTTTTTGTCATCATCGTTGAGGGTTGTTGTTGTTGTTTTTGTGGGGGGATGAAACAGTTATTATATATATTTCTCTTTTGGGGTAGCCTTGGCGGTTTATTATGTTGTTTTGAAGAATTGCCTTTGGTAAGAGTATCAAGGCGTTGACAATTTAAGCGTGTGCTTAATTTGTTTTTAGATCTTGAATTAAGCCACTTGCTTTATTTTGTTTTCTGGAATTAATATTATTTTCGCGAAGAACGTTGAGGCTTGTATAAAAAGTGGTGAATAATGCTGTTTTATGATAGAGCTGAAATAAACTCTTTCATATTATTAAGTTAAGCGCCTTTTAAAGTTTGTTAAATTATCATTTCTAACTGTCTATGATGTAAACTTCAAAATAAGTTCGTTTTTTATTCTGAACTACTGAAAAGATAACTTGAAGTATCCTTATGGCATTTTCGATTGGTTGGCCAGAAGCATTTAGAATGCTTCCGAAACCTGCTGTTCTGATATTTTAATTTGCATTGAAAAGGACGGTTCTTATCCTCAAAAGAAGAGAAAATGCTTATGGATCTGATTTCTGTTTCAAAATCTAAAGCACACTTGCATGGCTTTAATGTTAAAATCATAATGTAAATTTGTTGGAGTTTTTTTTTTGTTTGTAATTTTGTTAGATTCAATGGAAATATGTCTGTGCTGAAATGAGATTCTCCGAACAAAAAAATCAAATCAATGAAAACTGATGCAAAAGAGTGTGCAACTGAAATGAAATCAAGTACTTGACGACTGAGGCTTTTAAGGACGATAGAAAGAGAGCATGGTTCTTAGAGGGTAAAGATTTTGCAACGTACATAGTTATTGATGTGTTATGGTAAGGCATCAATTTGAGAATGCTTTTGTTTTCCTATTTTACAAGCCATTTTCATTGTAATGAGTTTGCAACAGTGGGCTTAAAGATTCCCTAATTAATAAGTAAGGCAAGTTTTGTATTTTTACAATTGGCTTAAGGAATAATTTGTAACTATCAGAGGGTCTAATGGTATAAATTGATTCAATTTAAAATACAAGTAAGATTTATAATACATATGAAAACTTAATATAAAAGTTGACGTGACTTTATCCCGGGCTAGAATTAACGCTAAAAGAAACATCTTTTTGGAATTTATATTTTCATGTGCGTATTTCAGATAATTCGAATTCATGATCACTCAGCTTGCGTAAAGTTTTACACTTATTTGTTTACGAATACAAATCAATACGTGTTTCGCTCTGTGGACTCTTACGCGCCGGAAAATCAGGCCCAATCTATGAAAGATCGATAAATATTTTTTCTTTCTTAATTTCTAAATTACACTGTCCACTGGAATATCCCGTGTATATAAAAGATACAGGATTGGTCCTAGGACACTTCCCTGTGGTACACAGTCCGAGTTCTGAGTAACTTTGGTCGTTCATTACGTAGGATTTTAGTAATTCGTAGTACTATCTGGGTAGGTCCCTACGAAGTTTTTACTCAAGTCCCAAGTGCCAAACCTTTTCAATGACTTGAACAATATCTAAGAATATCGCCAAGCATACTTGTTTTTTTTTTTTCAAGTGCGTTTTTAAACATCCGTAATCCAATGCACTTGGTCTATCGTGGAATATTTGTTTTTAAATCAAAACTGATGGCCTGGAATTGATCTTCTTTCTTCTGTTATTTTGCTAAGCCTTTTCAGAGGCAGTTTTCGTAAACCTTTGCCATGATTGGTATAAGCGATATAGGTCTGTAAGATGTTACTTCTATTGGTGGCTTACCTTGTTCAGGTTTAACAATGACTTCTGCAATTTTCCAATGATTTGGCACATATCTTAGTTTAAGGTATGCATTTATTATAAATTAGAGTTTTTTTGTTTCAAAACCTGAGCAGTTATTAGAACGTGATTTTGTCAGGCGCCACTTGCACGCGCTTCTTACTTATTTGAGCGTGACAAAAGGAATTTCAAATTCGTCGTTTCTTTCAAAAAACTGTAAGGGATCTGTAGCTGTATTTGCTGGGAATGGTTTTAAAACATTGGCGAGATGTTTAGCGAAGAGATCAGCCTTTTGTTTTGGGTTTTCGATCCATTTACCACCTTGAGATTTTATTGGAGGATTTCTGTCGGTGGTCTTTTTAGGCGTAAGGGCATCTGCCGTCAGACTATTCAGAATTCTACTTAGTTAATCATTTTTCAAATAAAATGAATTAAATAAAATATTCATAGCAGTCGCTTGAAGTTTGTAGGACAAAATTATTTCGCATTATTTTCTTCATTAACAGACCTTTTTGTTCTTGAAATTTATTCATTTTGGCAGATGGAAATAAGAGATAAAATATTGCAACTCTTAATCTTAATCTGATTACAAACAAATCATTCCATGGTGACAAAGTTCAACTCTGTTTTCTTAAGCTCTTTGGACACTCTCTATCAAATTTGAATTACATTGTAGAGCCAGGTTTTAAATATAATCGGAGTCTTCCCTAAAATAAATCTTACTTAGCAGTTGAGTTTCAGGCGAGCTTTTTTAACTTTATTCACGATACCAAAATTTCTCCCACGTCAAAGAAAAGAAAAAAAATCTGGTTAAATATGAACGAGTATGTTCCTCTTAATGTAGAAACAACAATCTTCAATTGTGATTCTCAACCATATTCCTAATCCACTCATTAATAGGGCTAGCCACGATACCAGAAAAGTCTCGGTTTCGGAATGCGAAACGATTCCAAGACGATACCAGCTCCAAAGCATCCGAAACGATACCGAGGCGAAACTTTGTTATACAAGACCAAACGAGACTGAGTTGTACGAAACCGATACCGAGACGATACTGAAATTTTTCGATTTTGACGATACCGAGACGATATTTACAAAAATATCGTTTGGTTTATTATCGCGGCCAGCCCTACTCATTTAAAAAAAATGTTCTCTATAATTAAAATGTATTCATATATGTTAATCTAATTTTTTAATTTCGTCTTCTTTTTTCTAGCTCTACCCACGAGTCCCACTGCAGAACACCAACTTCACCGATTAGCAGTTATTTAAATATTGGATATTTAAAAAGAAATCCGGCCGGATAGTACAGAAGCACTACATATCAAAGTACTTATAAATTGAGAGACCAACTATTCTACTTTTAAATAATATTACAAATAATTTACATATAAGTAATAATAAATATGAAACAAAAGTTAAGGAAGTTCATATTCCGAAACACCAAGAAAAAAACTAACACTTACTTTTGCAATGCACGCGAACAAGAACAAATTGATTAATATTTATTTTACATTCAATTTTTAGAATCATATATTTATCATTATATAAGTATATGTTTACCTTACCTACTTACCACCTACCTTATGTATAACAAATAAATTAATAACACCTAAATCAAAAGAATACATTTAAAAAATGAAATGCAATAAATTATTGTTATGTAAATTTAAAAAAATATAAATATATATGCATAGATATATATAAATATTAAAGAACAAAAAACATACTCGTATATACACAAGTATAAGTGATTGTATAAAAGAATTTAGTTAACTAAGTGGAATTGCTCCGAGTTTCCATCTATATAACAAAAGATACATACCTACATATATACAATATATCAACTGTTTATATTTATAAAAAAAATAAATTTAACTATAAGCTTAATTCACGAAATGGAAACTAACAAGAAATAATTGTGAAATCGTTCTAAATAAATATATATTATTATATTGAAAGTTAAACAAACAAATTCTTTGCATTTTATTTTGATCTTTTTTGTATCCTTAAATTGTATTATTAGAGTTTAGTTTAAAAATGAAAACAATAAAACACTATATCGAAAGAAACAAATAATAAGTTAAAAAAAAACAATAAATAAAAACTTTGTCTGAAATATAAGTTTATTGCGTTTTTACTTACCTTACTTGAAAATGCAGTTGCCTTCCTCTACTTCCTGTTTTTGGTGAATCGCATGAAGAAAAAAAAAGCAGACATGAGAGTGGTAACTTCTTGAAGATTTATTTTATTTATTTTAAAATAAAATTAATAAAATAAAAGTAAGTATTTACTAGAAAAAACTTGTGACATTGTTTAATAACAATTTATAATTTTAGTTTTCTTAAGTCTTTAAATCTTAAGTTGATAAATTTCTTTTTATCAAACATTCCCAAAAGCTGATCAGCAACAATCTAAAGTACAAATGTCTCCAAATTAAAACAATGGATTTGGAGAGTTTTCATTCAACGATTACGATATACAATAGCCGGAAAAAATATTTTGCCAAAATAAAATATGCCTTTTCTTTGTATCTTTCTTTTTATAAATATAAAAAGCTGAGCTTTCAATAAAATACACAAACGCAAGAATAAAAATAGAAGATTAACCCGAACCTACTTGGGTATTTTAACACAAGACTAAAAGACTATAGCCCCACTAATTATAAACATAGTTATTTAACTAGTCTTGCTTTAAATTATTTATCGAAGCACATAATTCTGAAATCAATATAATATATTTAATTTTTTTTTAGAATTTTCCTTCTTCACCAACGAAATTCCCACTGTACCAAAGTGCTTACAAGACGAGACGGTTGTATTTTTTTCTTTTTCTTCAGTTTTGAATCCGCCTACCAGTAACTGTTTTTTTTAAGAAGACAAATTGTTCAATGTGTGTGATTTGCCTCTAAAATTTGTCAAAAATAAGTAAATTTTTCTCCGAAAAACACCAGGAGAGCATACGGCAGCAGTAGGCATTTAAGATACCACAAACAAGCCAATAGCCAATATGTCATTCAGCAATTATTTGCCCAGAGCAAAGAGAGAGACAAACTAAATCCATTCTTCTCTGTTTCGTCGTCAAGTCGATTTAGAAAAATATCAATGTACATATATTCATATGTCACTGATCAGTCCAAGTAAGATCAATGCAAAGATAAGCTACGAGCTGCAAAATTTAGCCAAAATAACAAATTTTTTTCCTGAAATATCAGGCAAGGATGCAGCAGCAGAAGGTATAGTGTGTTTCTGTGTTTGCCTCCCAAACTAATAAAATAAGACTCCGCCCCCATTCAACCTAAAACTTTAAAAATATGGATGATTGTGTATGACTGGCTGTTACTGTCAAATACATATATATCGAACATAATCCTCCCTTACCCATCCTTAGTTATTTTTTTTTTTTGCCAGTTAGTGTAAAATGAGAAGCTCTTCATCTCTCTCGCTTCAATATTCCTTTGCTTACCTATTATTATAGTTCTTGACAAACAAAAATTCGATTCTTCATGATCGATCGCAATTGTTTTTTTTTCGTTAAATTTGTAAAAAAAAAAAAAATAATAATAAAAACAAGAAAAGCGCTTGCCCTTCTCCGTTTCTCTTCACGGAAATCTCATTGCTTTGAAAATCTGACTAAAATAACAAAAATTTTCCCTGAGACACCAGGCGAGCATGCGGCAACACAAGGAAGGAAAAGTATTTTTGGTTACCAAAATGGAAAAAAGAGACTCCGCCTTCATTCAGTCTAAAACTTTAAACCAACATAAAGTAGAGTCAAAAAAAAATTGTCTCAAGTATTGGAGTGCGTGGTTGGCTTTTTACAAATAAACCAAACATAATTCTCACTAATCCTTTAGTTTTTTTAAATTAATTTGTATGGCTGCAGCTGCAGTTAATCTGCGAATGAGAAGAAGTCTGCTTTGGTTCCCTATGATCGATCACCTTAATTCTTTCCTATTTCTCTAACAAATTATAAACAAGAAATTCTTGTCTTCCTTCTTATACCCCCTTTCGTTCTATTCAACATTTGCTTCAAAAATTTAACCAAAATAACAAACATTTTCTCTGAAGCACCAGGCGAGCATGAAGTAGTAGGTATTTGCTTTCCAAACTCAACAAAAAGAAGCTCCGCCTCCACACAACGGTAAATTTTAAGATTGCCAAAGGAGAGCCAAGTGTTTTTGCTTTATTTCTTTTGTCATTAAAACCTGTTTTTGATTTTGGCACGAAAGAGACAAATAATCTTTATCTGTCTCGATCATGGGTGGCTGGTTGCAGCTGCAGACGTAGTCTATGTACATTCAGTACTTTTTCTTCTTAAAAATACCGTTGCTGGTAGGTGGAGTCAAAACTGGAAAAAAAACTACATCCACTATCCAGTTTTGTTTATCTTTTTGGCACAGTGGGAAACTTGTTGGCAAAGAAGACAAATTCTACTGTAATAAATTAAATAACATAACAAAGTCAACTAAGGAGCAAGTATCATGAAGGTATTTTAAAGTTTAATAGACTATAACTTGAGGATATTTGATTAAGGGAAACTATGATTAAGAACGTTTTCTCATCTTTGGGAGCTTGGCTTTGCTTTGGTTTGAATCTGTTGTGCCTGACAATAGAAATGGCTCATAATTACGTCGGGTTTTTATTTTTGAGCTGTCATAATTATTTATTAAACTATTATAAAACAAAGAATTGACTCACTCACTCATTCACTCACTAATTCATTTTATTTATAAATCATTGTACAGGTTATACTATTATATATATTATAATATAAAAAAAAATTCTAATAAATTAATATATGTAGGCGTCCACTAAGAAAGGATTTTTTAAAATTCTTATTTGTATTTTAAATGGTAAGGCTTAGAGAAATTTTTCTTATAAAATTTATAGATTTTTAAATTATAAGAATGGCAATGTTAATTGAAAAAAATCAAAATTACCGTTTTCAAGTTATTGCTGTTTTAAACTTGAAAATGGGAAAATTGATGTTTCAAAAATAATTCACTATAAATCAGGAGAGTGTGCGAAAAATTGAAATTTAAAGTTTTGAAAAGAAGATAAGAAAAAAAGTTAGGTGTGTATTAGGAATTTTTGAATAACATCGTATTTTGAGTGCTGGGAATTTTTGAAAATGCACAATTTTTTTTAGGTTTTTTTCGTGGTTTTTTATTTTTATCTTTTTAATAAGCAGATCAAAAAATCTGAAATTTAAGGATTGTAAAGTGTTAGTAGATTTTTATATAAAGTGTAAATTTCAATTAATTTGAACAATATTCAAAGGAGTTATTCAGATATGTAAAAATTTTTCAACAGCGTTTTTTGAGAGTTTTTTACTAATAACTTTATAAGATGTGGTGGTAGAGGGTTGATTAAAGTCTTATTTGATAGGTGTTTTTGAGATGAATTTTACTTGAAAAAAATTGCATCATCAAGTGCCGTTAAAGGGAGATAACGGTAGTTTAAATGTTGCTATAAACATATGTGCATAACTTTTTACTCCATGCATCTATAACTCGTTTATTTTTTATCTAATAGTAAATACAATACAAGTCTCACAGTTAATTAATTAAATCGATCAAAAAATTAAAAAAATTACATCGAAATTTCCAAACCGGACCATCGTCGACGAGTAGCCACTAGCATGAATGATCCCGTTATCTATATCAATTATTTTAATTAAAATTTTGGAGAATTTGATTAAAAAAAATATAGCTCCCGTTCTACTAATCCGATCAAGGATAAGGTCTTTAAGGAATCCTGAAAAAGCTACATTGTGTGCTACAAGTTTTTTAATTCATTTTTTGCTAATAAAATCAATTTTAATTAAAAACATCATTGACACGGCATTATTAAGTAATCAATAACTCGAGAAATACTGCATGAATCTTTACAATTAAGGTCTTGAAAAAATTTCATTAAGATAACCGTTAGATTTATAAAAAAAAATTATCAACTTTTACATGGCAACTAAGAAAAAATGTTGAAAACAATTTGACTACATTTTTTTTCTTTCTTATTTCATAGCTTTAATAATTTAAAAAAAAGCATACATTTAAATAATGTGTTTTTTTTCAACTGTTTTTTTTTTTTTTTTAAGTAGTTGCTAACGGATTTTAATGAATAAAGATTTTTTGGATTATATTGGACAATTAAAAATACTTTTATTTTTATTTATCATAAATGTTTGTAAACTACGAAAAAGGTAAGAAAGTTATGTTCAAAAAAAAAAATTTAGTTTATTTTTTGCACATAAAAATAACTGTAAAAGTTCAATAAATGGCTTATAACATTAGTAATTCTTTTTAAATATTTTAAATGGATATGTCAAATGAAAGAATATAAAAATTAAAATAATTTTGGGCAAAACCAAAATTTTTAAAAAGTCACAAGAAGTTTTACACGGGCAAAGAGGCTTTCGATATAGATATATTATTAATATATACTTTTCAAGCATATTTACACTAAAATTTTAAATATTTATATTAAAAACTTGAGTATTAAGGAATTAAAATACACTTAGATTATAATTTGATATATTTTTTATTAAATCTAAAATTAAATCTTAATCGAAAATAAAGTATAAAAAGGAGTTTATAAAAAAAGTCTTACATTAAAAAAACTGCTCCATTTTGCTAATTATGTGGCTTATATTTTTCTACCACGCCCACCAAGTAGTGTCAAATTTTCAAAATTATGTACTTCAAATTCTTATGGATAATTTGGTATACAAGACATTGCTGTTCATTCCTTACAAGCTTCACAATTAATTTTTAATTTATTACTTAATTACTGGAAAATTCCCAATTGCCAATTTCCAAATAAAACTTCGATTCACTAGCTTTTAACTGGCTATAACTCGAGAAATACTACTTTGATTTTGAAAAATAAGATGTCTATAGGAAGATTTATTTGTCTTAAATTTTAATAAATTACCAAAATTATATTTGCATAAAATTTGAGTAGCTTAAAGACTTCGAAAAGCAAAAAAGTACGTTTTCTACTTCATTAAAAATGATGTTCTTAATTTTAGTACGACAATCAAAATTTTTAATTCATAATAAATCTTGAATAGTAACCGATTGTTTTGGTATATCAATTGTATTTTTACGTTAACTCAATGATTTTATATAAATTTTTAAATATTCTTCAACGGAAAATTTGGCAAAATTACAGCCTATTGTTGGCTGTTATAATTCAAGATTTCATAAATTATGCATAAGCTTTCTGAAAATTGCTTATAACTTTGGTAGTTATTTTTTGATCTTCTTAAAGGAGGTATCTAATGAAAGGTATGAAAACAAGGATCTAATAAAAAATAAAATAAGGATTCATAAAAAATTAAATATCATTACAATTACAGACAGGTGCAATAAACGAATTTTATCATGTCTTTTTATCTTGGGAACGGCTACACCGATGTGCATGAAATTTTCACAGTTAATTTGCATGGGAAAGAAAAAAAGTTTAAAATATTTTTTGTTCAGTTACACCCACTGCCACGACCACTTTGTTTTTCTTAATTTATCAAAAACATCTCTTAAAATTTCTACAGGTATCAGATATTTGTATGAGTAAACAAATTTATGGAGATTTTTATAGACCCACCCACAACCACGCCAACTTTTTTCATGTCTCTATATCTCGCTAACGGTCCAAATGATCTGTATAAAATGTTCAGTATTTATTTGTATGAGCAAAACTAAAGTTTGGAAATATTTTTTTTTCAAATCTGCCCACTACCACGCCCACTTTTTCCTTTTTGATTTCTCAAAAACGGCTCTTAAGATTACTATTGGTATCAGATATTATTTAAATGAGTTAGAGAAAATTTTTTGTGATATTCTAAGACCCACCCACGACCACGCCCACTTTTTTAAGTCTCTATATCTTGGTAACGGCTCAAACGATTTGCAGTGTATATATTTTTTGTTCAAATCCAACACCCATTTTATATTTTGATTTAAATAAATAATAAAGATAAATAATAATAATAATAATAATAATAATAATAATAATAATAATAATAATAATAATAATAATAATAATAATAACAATAATAATAATAATAATAATAATAATGAAAATAATAATAATAAAAATAATAATAAATACCTGGCAAAATATACTATTGAAAAGTCAGCGAAGCGACTGACAAATGGGTATAGAGGCTAGTTATAATATAAAAATGTATGTTGATAAACATAATTATTGACTGTGGCGTATACGTACTTTTTATTAAACAATTATACGCTTATTTTTATGCAAAAATTGCATTTAATAGTAGACAACGGGCCTATTCATGAAAGCGCGACGGATGGCTTTCAATGGCGGACTTGTATTTTCCTATTCTCAAAAGCGATTTGCTTTACATTTGAATTTTATTCTGTCAGCACATTTTAAAGCGATAGGTTTGAAGATGACGAATTAGTTGCGGACGAAGAAACAAGTATCGCTTTCAATTCGACCCGCTGCTCTTTCTGGAATGGGAATCCAGACAATGTATTGCAAAAATCTATTGTTTTCAAAATTTGTTTCTTACATAAAATTAAAAGGTAGAAGAAGAAAAAACGCCAAATGTATTATTTTTGATTTTGAAATGAAATTCAAATTTTACCACTGTATTTTCTTAGGTATTTGGTACACATTTATCCAAATTGGTCACCCTACCACTATCCTGAAACTCGTTCAGGAGCACGGGAGTACTTAAGATTTAATAAATTATTTGTTTATTTTGAACTCAATTAATAACTTGCCCTACCTATTAAGTGTAGTATATCCTTATTGTTTTTTTTATTTAATTTCAATATAAACAGAAGAGTTTTCTCTTTTTTCATATTCTACAATTCCTTAATTTACTTTTTAAATTGCAAAATATAGATATTATATCGCGCTCTGATTGCAAGAACTAGGTAATTCAATTTTCAATTTATATAATATCTCGGCAAAAACGTTGTTATTTATCTAGTACATTTTTCAAGATTTGTCGTCCAATTTTTTTCTATCATAGTCAAATATAGGATATTTCTGAAGTGTAAGAAACATAAAATTAAACTTTCTCTCAGTCTCTTGTAGCTAGGTTTCTACGAACGTTTCTATCTCCAATATTTTAAAAATTGAGTTATCTAGTTCTTGCAATCAGGGAACAATATGACAAGTTATGCATTTGCAAACAACACTGAACTCGAGATTTTGATCAGACTTGGCATTACGATGATAGGGAAGACGAAAAAAGTAAGTCTCACAAGTCTGTCTGTCTGTTAGGCTGTAGCTGAAACAATTTTCTTAAGACTTGGTACAAAGTTGTTTTTGGTGATTATTCCCACTCGTTTTTCCATTTTTAGAAATAAAAATAATAGTACCTGCCATACAATTTTTGTTTTGCAATATTACAAAATCTTATTTTTCTCAAAAACAGGTCATTAATTTCAAATAAAAATTCAGTACATTTCATTCGGTAAAGGCTATCCCTATGTGTAGAACCACTTTTTAAAAAGTTGTTATAAATGATACCTCCCGAAGAACTAGAATTTTTGTTTTCGATTCTCTTTAAAACGGTAATTCTTATTTCAATAATACAGAACGCTTCGAAACAAAGCAAATAGTTTGTCTTATCCAAATTATTAAAAAGTATTTTTTGGATTAAAAAAACAAAAGTTCAGAATTTCTTTTTTGGAAATCAAATATTTTAAAAATTAAATGGTTGATTTGTATAAAACTCTGTATTTTTAGACCTTTAAGGTATTTTACCTTCCATGCAGATGTTAAAAAACCGTCAAGGAAAATATTCGTTGTCTTAAAACGGCTCATACGATTTTTACTAAACTTTATTTGTATGCAAAAATGAATGCAATTTATTACCAAATATTATAAAAAATAACAAAAAAACAACTATTAACAGTACACCTCATAGAACGTTTTTTTTTTAATTTGAATATACAAATTTCCATTAGGATTCAAAAATATTGCATACTATCAGAATTTTCAAAAAAAATGTTATTGAATTTTTAAAAAAAAGTTTAATTTTTTTTAAGTATATTTCGCGAATGGGTTAACAATTATTTTTTTTAATTTTATGCATAAGTTTTCCCTAAAAATGTTTTAAGAATTTGATGTATAAAAAAGAACCGCTCCAACGATTTATCATTTTTTCCATGCAATTAAATTCAATTAAGAATTAAGATTACGTTATTTTTTTCATCTCAAACTCTGAAAGAATTTGTTTAAGCTAATTTAAATATCGTATTTATTACTTTTAAACATTGTTCTGTCATAATCTCCATGTCTTTAAATATAATTTTCTTAAACCTCCAGCATCTTGAACAAAAAAGTAAGTACGTGAAGAATTCGCCTCAAAAATTTGTCAAAAATAACTAAATTTTTCTCCGAAAAAAAAACCAGGAGAGCAAACGGCAGCAGTTGGCATTTGCTTGCTTTTAAAAAATATCACAAATAAGCCAATAGCCAATATGTCAGCATTCAGCAATTATTTGCCCAGAACAAAGAGAGAGACAAGCTAAATCTATGCTTCTCTGTTTCGTCCTCTAGTCTAGTGTTTTTCAAACTTTTTGAGTACGCGACCTCTGTATTAGCAAAATTCTTCTGGCGACCCCCACATTTGTAAAAAGTCTTTTTCAGTTAAAAAGTGAATTAAACTGAACTTCTTACTTGTGATAAAATTTTCCGGTTTTGCAAAAAAAAGAAGATTAAATCGTAGCCTTACTGAAATTTTATTTTTGATTATTAATACCTCGTTTTCATTAGACCCCAAATAAGGTAGTTTCGAAAATAAAAGAAAAATTTTCAACTCGCCGTTTGTTGTTATTGTGTTTTCTTTCTAATTCTGTTTTTCAAACATTGAGCTTGGAAACTTTTTTACAAAAGCGTTTCAAACTGTTTTTAATTGGGTGTGTTCGTCAGGTTTTCACCTAATTTCGTGAGAGTTTTATTTCGAAATGTTAATTTGTACGGAAAATGATATGACTTTGGAATAGAATTTAGAAATTTTCAACTAAATTAACTCTCATTTGGCCAAATGAGTCATTTCATTTTTTTCAAGTCAGAATTGATCATATTTTATCGTGTTTCACTTTAAAAGTACGAGAATTGGTCATGCACAATATTAAGTAGCTAATGGCTATCAGATCACCTGTCAGGAAATATCTTTACGAGCGAGCATAAATATAAAATGAATAATTTTCTCAAAAGACAAAAAGAGGCAAACCCGAAAAAAATAATTAGAATCTGTAAAACGACAACTACCTCAAAAATGGTTTTAAAGTTTTGAATAAAGCCTGAGTGTACAGGACTTAAAACTGAACCATCAGGCAAGCATGCAGCAGCAGAAGGTATAGTGTGTTTCTGTGTTTGCCTCCCAAACTTATAAAATAAGACTCCGCCTTCATTCAACCTGAAACTTTAAATCCGCATAATATGCCTAAAGTATGGTTGATTGTGTGTGACTGGCTGTTACTGTCAAATACATATATATCGAACATAATCCTCCCTCACCAATCCTTAGTTATTTTTTTTTTTGTTGCCTCTTGCAAGTGTCAAAATGAGAAGCTCTTTATCTCCCTTGCTTCAATATTCCTTTGCTTACCTATTATTATAGTTCTTGACAAACAAAAATTCGATTCCTCATACGATCGCAATTGTTTTCTTCGTTAAATTTGTAAAAAAAAAAAAAAAATAATAAAAACAAGAAAGGCGCTCCCTTCTCCGTTTCCCTTCACGGAAACCCCATCTCATTGCTTTGAAAATCTGACCAAAATAACAAAAATTTTCCCTGAGACACCAGGCGAGCATGCGGCAACACAAGGAAGTATTTTTGGTTACCAAAAAAGAGACTCCGCCTTCATTCAGTCTAAAACTTTAAACCAACATAAAGTAGAGTCAAAAAAAATTGCCTCAAGTATTGAAGTGCGTGGTTGGCTTTTTGCAAATAAACCAAACATAATTCTAACTAATCCTTTAGTTTTTTAAATGAATTTGTCTGGCTGCAGCTGCAGTTAATCTGCGAATGAGAAGAAGTCTGCTTTTTGCTTTATCTCTCAGTGGCCTATTCTTGACAAACAAAAATTTGGTTCCCTATGATCGATCACCTTAATTCTTTCCTATTTCCTCTAACAAATTATAAACAAGAAATTCTTGTCTTCCTTCTTATCTTTCGTTCTATTCAACATTTCCTTCGAAAATTTAACCAAAATAACAAAAATTTTCTCTGAAGCACCAGGCGAGCATGCAGTAGTAGTAGGTATTTGCTTTCCAAACTCAACAAAAAGAAGCTCCGCCTCCACACAACGGTAAATCTTAAGATTGCCAAAGGAGAGCCAAGTGTTTTTGCTTTATTTATTTGTCATTAAAACCTGTTTTTGATTTTGGCACGAAAGAGACAAATAATCTTTATCTGTCTCGATCATGGGTGGCTGGTTGCAGCTGCAGACGTAATCTATGTACATTCAGTACTTTTTCTTCTTAAAAATACCGTTGCTGGTAGGTGGAGTCAAAACTGGAAAAAAAACTACAACAACTATCTAGTCTTGTTTATCTTTTTGGCACAGTGGGAAACTTGTTGGCAAAGAAGACAAATTCTACTGTAGTAAATTAAATAACATGACAAAGTCAACTAAGGACAGAACTCAGGAGCAAGTATCATGAAGGTATTTTAAAGTTTAATAGACTATAACTTGAGGATATTTGATTAAGGGAAACTACGATTAAGATACGTTTTCTCATCTTTGGGAGCTTGGCTTTGCTTTGGTTGGAATCTGTTGTGCTTGGCAATAGAAATAAATACGCCGTGTTTTTATTTTTAAGCTGTCGTAATTTACAATATAAAAATGTATGTTGATATACATAATTATTGACTGTTGCGTATACGTACTTTTTACTAAACAATTAGACGCTAATTGTATGCAAAATTTCCATTCAATAGTAGACATCGGCCTATTCTTGAAAGCGAGACGGATCGCGAAGAGTGTCGAAATTGAGGTATCGCTTTCAATTCGACCTGCTGCTCTTTCTGGAATAGGAATCCAGACAATGTATTGCAAAAATCTATTGTTTTCAAAATTTGTTTCTTACATAAGATTAAAAGGTAGAAGAAGAAAAAACGCCAAATGTATTATTTTTGTTTTTGAAATGAAATTCAAATTTTACCACTGTATTTTTTTTTAAGTTTCGATGTACCTTTATCCAAATTGGCTACCCTACCACTATCCTGAAACTCTTTTAGGAGCACGGGGATATTTGAGATTTAATTAATTATTTGTTTATTTTGAACTCAATTAATAACTTACCCTACATTTTAAGTGTATTTCCTTATTGTTTTTTAATTTTAAAGTTCAAATGAGCTCAATTTCATTATAATTTGAGTTCATTTGAACTTTTTAATTAAATTATATTCAGTCGCTCAATATAAACAGAAGAGTTTTCCATTTCTTCATATTCTATAATTTTTTAATTTACTTTTTAACTTGCAATACATAGTTATTATATATCAAGTAATGGATTTGCAAACAAAATTGAACTCGAGATTTTGATCAGACTTGGCATTACGATGATAGGGAAGGCAGACGGAAAAAGTAAGTCTCACAATTCTGTCCGTATATTAAGCTGTAGCGGAATCGATTTTCTTAAAACTTGGTACACAGTGGTTTTTGGTGGTTATTTACACTGGTTTTTTCATTTTTTGGAACTTTAAAAAACGGTACCTACCATACATTTTTTTTTTGCAATTTTACAAAATCTTATTTTTCTCAAAAACTGGTTAACAATTTTTCTTACAAAAGTTCAGTAAATTTCTTTCAGGAAAGGCTACTTTTGTATTGAAAACCACTTTTCAAAAAGTGGTTATTAATGAAATCTCCCAATAAACCATAATTATTATTTTCGATTTTCTTCAAAACTGTAATTCTGATTTCAATAATTAATACAGAAGCTTCTAAACAATGCAAACAGTTTGTCTTATCAAAATTATGGATTTAATAAAAAAACATTCAGAATTTCTTTTTTTGAAAGTTAAGTATTTTAAAAATTAAATTGTTGATTTTTATAAAACTCGGTATTTTTAAGACCTTTTGGAATTTTCAAAAAAAAGTGTTATTGAATTTAAAAAAAAAGTTTAAATTTTTTTGAAGGTATATTTCGAGAATGGGATTTTTTTAAATTTTTATGCATAAGTTTTCCTTAAAATGTTTTAAGAATTTGATGTACGAAAAGAACCGCTCCAATGATTTAATATTTTTTCCATGCAATATTCAATTAAGAATTAAGATTGCGTTATTTTTTTTCATCTCAAACTCTGAAAGAATTTGCTTAAGCTAATTTAAATATAGTATTTTTTGCTTTTAAATTTTGTTCTGTCATAATCTCCATGTCTTTGCATATAATTTTCTTAATCTCCAGCATCTTGAACAAAAGAGCAAGTTCGTGCAGCGCAGTCGTGAATTTTATTTTAATCAAATTCAGAAGGCAAAGTAATACTATTTTTTTTTTTGTAGATTTGCCTTTCCTTCCCACTGTACAAAAGACGAGATTCCGTTGTAGTTGTTGACTCCACCTACCAGCAGCGGTATTTTTGAGACGATAGTTTTGAATGTAGATTGCTTCTGCAACTGCAGTCAGCCACTCATATTCGATACAGATTAAGTTTGTTGGTATCTTTCGTGCCAAAATCAAGAACAGGTCCTTATGAAAAACAAAAAACAAGCAAAAGATTTAAGAGAAGTGGAGTTTCTTTTTCTTGAGCTTGGTAAGCAAATGCCTACTGCAATCGCATGCTCGCCTGGTGTTTCAAGATTTTTATTTTATAAGGAGGGGTCGTATGAGAAGGGGTCGTATGAGAAGGGGTCGTATGAGGAGGGGTCGTATGAAGGGGGGTCGTATGAGGAGGGGTCGTCTCTGTGGTAAAAGAAAGAAGGCACATTAATATTTCTTGTTTATTATTATTGACGGGACGGGGAACCTTATTTGTGTTCGTCTAAAAAAGGCCAGTGGATAAAGCAGCTAGCAAGATACAAAAATCTCTTCCCTAGACTAACTGCAGCCAGAAAAAATCAGTAAAAATAAGCAATTATTAGTAACGATTATGTTTGGTATATTTGTCACAGTCGCCATTATGTACAAATAGTCCTCTTATTTCAAAACAACAATTTGGTAGAAATTTTCAGGTCACCATTCCTTCTAGAACCCTCTGGGAGGATTTGGCATTATTGGATGATGAATCGGATCATATTACGCAGATCGATCGAAAACTGATGAAGGGGTGGCGATGTGTACTAAGAGAGACTAAAATTAAGTCTATATCATTCCGTCTTCCTAATCATTGTAGTGTATTCCAGGCGGAACTTATGGCGATTAAGAAGCCTTATCATGGCTAAAAGAAGATAATTGTAAGGCCGATGAACTCGCTAAAAGTGGAACAATTCTACCTTTTCTACCTAGCAGGGTAGATATACTTAGGTATACCCATCGCTACATGTAAACTTACCCAACTAACAATTTAGCTGGTATAAGGTAAAAATTTTCGAATTTGACAAGTAATAGCTTGTATAGAGCTTGTATAAGGCAATCTTGAGCAAGCCAAGAATATTCCACCTGGAACTTAAACAAATAGCTGCCATAAGGCCTTAAAATATGAGTTACACAAGCTCTAAACAAGGCTTGTAAATATAAATTATAAATGGCTAATATAAGGCCTTCCAAAGTTGTTTACTGAAAATGTTTAAAATAATAGCTGCTATAAGGCTCTCCACGACAAATCATAAGGTTTTTTTGTAAAGGCCTTATACAAATTAAAATAATCAGTGAAGATGAACAAGTGTGTCTTATAAAATATTGTGCTTATAAAAAATAAGATTAAAATAAATAAGAACGCTAAGTACCAATTGAACATCGTAAAACGAAAAGAGGTGCTCACAGTAACATTGAACTTTTTAGCAAAACTTAAAAATGAATAACTCATGGCAAACATTTAAAACATCTGAAACCTACCAAAGACAAGTGAGAAAAAACAGAAAAGCAATTCTTAAAACAGCCAGAGACCATTCAAGAAGTTTGGAAAAATAAGGAACAGATATGAGATGCGCACAGTTATTGACTGTTCCCTCTGCGTTCACGTGAAGTATATGGTATCAACTTATTCACTTTTGATTACGTTTTCCTCAACAGCAAATTGGCATAGTGGTAGAGTGCTAGACTGGTACGAGGAAGGAATCGAGTTCAAATCCCAGGTAAAAAAAACTTTTCATTTTTATAATTAAATTAACTTTGGACTCATTTCAGAATACAGAAAAAAAGGTTTGGAAGCTGACTGAGGAGATAAAAATACAATAAAAAATACATCAGAAAAATAAAATAAAAAACCGATAAAAAAATGTATTTAATTTATTTCAGAATCAGCTTTGTTAAGAAAATCTTTTTTCTCTCAATGCAATCGCTTATGCAAAATAAATTTGGGTAAGGCCTTATATAACCATCCATTGGCAATAGCTGTCATTAAATGGCTTGGGTAAGGCCTTATTTAAATATCCAAGACCTTATATAAACATCCAAGGAAAGCTATTTGCAATAACTGTCAAAATGGATTTCGTAAGGCCTTATAAAAACATCTAAGGCAAGCTATAGCTTGTTCAGCCAAGCTAATAGCAGTTCATGAAAAGCTATTTGCTGCTATAAGACCTGTCAACAAAAGTCTTATGGCAGTTAATTAGCTTGGGTAAATGCACCAAAATGACTTGCATAAGGCCTTTTACTATTACTATAGCAGTCTGAAAATAGCTTGTATTGAACCTTATACAAGTTAAATTGTTAGTTGGGTATGCTGAAGCAAGATACATTAGAGAAAACAAACCTTATGTGGTACAATATCACCACTTTTTTGGCCACAAAACTAATCAAGCCAGCAATTGATTTAAAACGATCTAAGTATTTATTTGATATATCTAAGTAGATTGCACATTAGCTCCATGATTGGTGTTCTAGCCAGAAACTGTCTTAGACTATGTCCTAATTGAACAAAGATTGCGCGACCCACCGATGAGCTTCGGTCGGTTGCATGTTGCATCGCTTGTTGATAGAGCTGCCAAAATGTGTGTCCTATTACCGATCGCTCCTAAGCAATTCCGTACTTGTTAAGTGGTTGTAAACACACTATCGTGTGACCAAGAAAGTGACTTTTTAATGTGGTTTCCTATTCGGTTTGCACAAAACCTCAATGTTGATCAGAAAATAAGGTGAGTTAACAATACGAGTATGTTTACAGCTTATCTTGAATGAAGAAGATTGACTCTTTTTAAATACTACAATCGTGAAATGTGACGATTGTGAAGTTCAATAAATAAATGTAGCACTAAAGCAATTTAAATTTTTAACCCCCACCTTCAATACTATTTTTGTAGAACTCCCAACATTTATTCCATAAAATTACGGTCAATAAGCTTCATTCTCATAGACGAAGATTTAACCTTGGTGAATTTTACTATGAGCTTGGACTTACAACTAAAATACATAATTTCTTAAATCTATACTTAAATATATAAAGGTTGAAATGTTCAACGGGCTGGATTTAACAGGGCTATAAGATGAGTGAGTTAAGAATGGTTAGTCTTTAAGCAGGCTTACTAATTTTAGGGCTGAAGGTATTTACTTTATTAGCCTTACGCTGCATTTTAGTCAAGGGTTCATTTAGACCATAATCAGAACGGTGGTGGTCAATGAGGAAGAAAGGTACTGATCTTAAGTGGAGAGGATTTATATTCAAAGTTATCTTTTGGAGCAGATTAGGCCAATCAATTAATAATTGGTGAACAAAACAGTGACGACAATATCACGGCGTAGATTAAGGGATTGAAGGCTTAAAAGTATGAGACGGTCAGCGTAAGAAGGGCCATCTTACCATCCCATTCAAGTCCTCGCAAAGCAAAGCGCAAAAATCAGTGCCGGGTGGCTTCGATACGTTTTATATGAACTTGATGATATGGTCACCAGACTTGAGAGGCATATTCAAGCAGAGGTCTTACGAATTCATGTAAAGTGATTTGGTAACATAGGGACAAGAAAATTCTTTTGACCAGCGTTTTAGGAAACCGAGAGCTGAATTAGCTTTACTAATTATATGATCGTAATATGCGTCACACCAGGGTTTTGCATGGATGTTGCAGTAAGAACAGACATACCATTGATCAAGTAGGGAGGACGCTTGCGAGAAAAAGTTGGCTAGACAGCTCAAGGAAGTTATTTTGGCACCAGGTAAAAAACTATTTAAGTCTGATTGCAGCATGAACGCATCGTCAGTGGCTGAAATTTGCATAGAGATCCTCATTTCATCAGCGTATATTTCCAAATCAGTGTGGTGTTAAATAAGCTCAGCATAATTTATGGTCAAAACAAAAATAAGAAGTCCCAAATGGCTTACCTGAGGTACATCGCCCTGAAAAGAACTAAATACTGACTGCGACTGGATCCAAGACAAAAACGATGTTTGTTTTCGATATACATACATTTGTTTGCATTTAAGGTGAATCATGCCCTAAAATATTTTGAGAAATTAAGGGACTCCCTGTAAAAACAACATCATCAAAATCGGAAAAGTTCAAAGCTGTAGCGATTTTTGTGCTTTTTATAACTCTACTAATAAAATCAATTAGTTGTCATGGTTTTTAATAAAATATTTCATATTAATATTGCCATACTGTAACGAGTTTTGCAGGAATCACGTACTATCAATATTTATATATTTTCACATAGAAGTCCTTAAAAATAAATTACTTTCCACAAAAATAAAACCCTACCAGATTAATAAAATGATTTGCATTGGAGGTGCTAGTATTTATATAACACTCATATCTATATGTATGTGTACAGTGTAGGTATATTGCAAGTGAGAAAAAATACAAAAATAAATTGGTTTTAAGAACTGATATGTAAAAAAAACATTCGCGGTTGGAAATAGTAAAAACATTCACAGCAGGAAACTTTACATTATTAAAGTTGAGCAAAAAAATAAAATGACAATGCACGTGGAGGGATTATGTTTGTGCTGTGCTCGAATTCGCTGAAGCCAAAACGAGTTTTTTTTTTAAACTCATAGCTAGTAGCTTATTTCGGGGTCAAAGGTTACACAAACTTTACAAGCACCGCACGGGGACTCCATTCACAATGGTATTGTAAGAACCAAACCAAAGTGGTGAACTTTCAATCCCATAATCTGCGCAATAATTTCTCTTTCGGTTGGTAAACGTTGGCAAAATCAACTCTGCCAGACTAAGTTTTACTTTTTAATTAAACTGCAACATTTATTAACCCCATTAATCGTTTATTATCCTTTATTTAACCCCCATAACTAAGTTTACATGGATCTTGTAGCATTTTAAACTGTGCAACTGTATTTGCAACAGCGATAACAATGATAACGAACTTGAGCTTGAATAACAAATGCTACATGGAAATAAGAGTGTGGAAGAAAAAAATGGTATTTCAACAGGGCATACAGAGATTTTGAATCCCACGGTTAAAGTTTGCATTGACATGAAAAAGATTAATTTACTTTAATCTAACCAAACGTGCAAAGATTTTTATTTGTGATATTTGAATGAAGGCAGTTCAATCAGGGATTCCACTTGAATAAAATACAAAAATGTGTGTCTAGACTTAAGTCGGTGAGAAGATATTTTGAATACTCATATGATTTAACAAGCCCAATTAACAAGTGCTACTTAAGGCCGATATATACCATCCGTTTTTTTTAGAGAGTGTTTTTGTTTAGATCATTAGATACAAACCATAGGGACAACAAACTATAATATCGTCGGCTGAGTAAGCAGACCTCGTAGCTCCACCTTTAACTGAAAATAACATTTGAGTGCCGTTTTATAGAAAATTTGTCAGCGCAGCAATTCACAAAATTTCGTGTTTCTCTTCCAACTCTAAATACACTTTGATTCAAATTTTGCGTAATTTACGCGTAAACTTTCTTATTACAACAAAAAGTCTATTCATTTAACTGTATTATTTTTTTATTTTATTTTGCACAGCATACAAAAACCGACACACAATTATTAAAAAAAAAAAACTGTTGAAAACCAATGAAGAGGCCTCCAATATGGTCGCGTCGATTCTGAAATGGAATAAAACAAGCTGTTGTGAGGTTCTAATGAAATAATTTGTTCTATTTTAAAGGGCCATGTATGACAATATTTATGGAATTTGACATCGCTCAAATGTCCACTAGCCACGGCTTTGCACATTGGCACGCATCCGAGAATTTTTATTTTAAATGAATGTCCCGCAGATCCGGCTGAATTTGTGCGATAGTCTGGGCTAAGCTGACATAGACCTGCGATCTCAGAACAGTCAAACCGCACGATTTGGGGGGCAATTCTCATTACCTCAGCAAAAACTTGATCAATCCTGTCGTTAACGTTTAAGTACAGTAAAATTGGAATTTTAAATTGAAATAAATAGCGGCAGGATGAAACTATGCTGGTCGTTTCGAGGGTGGGTATACAACTAATATCTAGGTTGGTGATTTGCTAACCCTTGCAGAGGTGGTGCCACGCCCACTTTTCTTCGATCTTGGGTTGGAAAGACCGATGTGGATCAAATTTAAATAATTTGTTTCGATTACCGGAAAAAAAGCTAAGAATATTGTTGCAGTAAAATCCACCCATTGTCACGCCCACCAACGGATTCAACGACTTCCATGAAATCTTCACTTTTCTTATTTCTTTGTTTCTCGGAAACGCCTTGGAAATTTATTTAAGTCTGCCCACTGCCACCCTCTCTCTTTCAAAATATTTAATTCTTCGGAACGGCTCTAGCTATTTGTTGCATGAATATTTGAAAAAATCTTTCAGTGAAATCCACCCCTGCCATGCCTACTTTTATTTATTTTTTTCTCAAAAACGACTTTAACGAATTTCTGATGAAACTTTCAGGGCCCGTATTTCGAATTACAAAACGATACTCAAGGAAACGATAGCCACTACATAGACCGAATTTGATTTACGAGAATGGATACTTGAAAATATTGCCAGATAAAGTCAAAAAATTTGAGCCTAAAGAACAAATATATAATAAATGTGTGAAAACTACATACAGTCATATATAAAAACTATAAGAAACGACTGCCAAAAGCAGTCGTTAAAGAAACCAAGTATTGTTTTCAAAAAACGTAATCGCAATATAACGATTACGATGGATTTTGAACGATAGTCGTAATTCGTAAAACGGGCCCAGTTTACGTTTTTTAGCGAAAAACAAATTTAAATTTTATTTTATTTAATCAACACAATTAGATTTCCGGTTTCCCTTCCTATGAACATTGTTAAATTATATTAAGTCTAAGATTTGAAAATTGTACGCACATAAAAAAGCCGTCTTTAAGAAACAATATGGAAGAAAAGTTTCGTGGCAGTGAGCGGATTTACTAAAAGCGATTTTTTAAATTATATCTTATACAGTTATTGTCCATTTAGCTGCAAAATCCTTATTTACGCTACGAAAGACCTCAAATGAATGATTTTCTTTAATCTTTTTGAAGCCTGATTTGGTTTTTTACAGATTTTACTAAAATCAATTTTCTCGCCCATAAGAACATATTTCATGGAAATCGTTGAATCCATTCCCAAGTGTCAGGGCTATTTGTATTCTATCTATATAAAAACCAGGTTGGTCAGGGAGGAAAAATTGGTATCATGCTGTAACTGGAAGAATGGTGTAGTCAATGTGACTTGTAGAGTATTGCTAATAAGTATAGTCTCTTATCCCCAGTAAGACTACCTTAAACGAATGGCTGGTTATTATCTGGTTATCTACAAAATATATTTAAAGAGCAATAGCTAGTCGAGAAAAGAGGGCTAAGTAAAATTCGGAACCACGAAAATTGATTACCCTTAGATGGCCAGAGAATCGATTTAACGAACCTTTAAGACACTCAACAACAAATCAGATTATTAAACACGAACAATCTATTATTAAGCTTTTGCTGATCCTGCAATGAATAAATTTTGTCTCAAAAAGCCAAAAAGGCAATTAGGTGGGTGGTACACCCCAAAGTTAATTTAAAAACTTTTCCAAATTCGGGGAGGAGTGAAGCACTGTGGCTCTTGATTCTGCGAATCATGATGTAATTGAGCCCAGAAATGACAATGTCAACGAAATATGAACCTTGTATGAATTATGGTTCCTACTAAATAAGTTACAGCTAACTTTTTGATAACTATCCCGCTGCTCCATTCAACAAAACAACAAGGACTCTCATCTACCACTATACTTACATAAATTATATACTTTACATTTAAATTGATGCAGAATCACCGCGACGTAAGAATTTCAAAAGTTATAGGAAAATCTCTTTAGCTATTTCCCGGAATTGGAAAGAGTCCTAGCAGAAGTGTCCTTATTGTTCAGGTACCATCATCCAATGTCGGTTCTTCTTATGTTGTTTTTCGTTTAAATTTTTATCTTATATTCACACAGGCCACAAAACATTTTTTTTTTTAAATGAATTACTTTGTCCTCATAGCACAGATGGAAAGCTTTGCATAAAATTGGAATTAAATCAGTTGTTAGTATTGAGTGGAGAATATGTTTGTTAGTAATGAATGATCATGAAGTTAATCAAAATATTTCATTAAAATAAAAGGTTGAATTAATTTATGACAATGGATTCGATCTGAATCCATGTTCTGTAATTATCGCATCGAAAAATTTCGTCGGGAAACATTGAAAAATGAAAAAAAAACTCATAAGATTTGTTTCTATTTATATGGTTTCTCGACGAATTTTATCGATGCGATGGGTACAGAACATGGGTTCTGGAAAATTCGATTCCAATTAAGATCCACCCAGATAAAATTACCAATTTTATATTGCCTTAGTAATCGTATGAAACATTTTCTAATGAATAATTCAACAATATTAGCCATGTTTTTTTTTAATGCGTTGGACTGTCATGCCGAAGGTCTGGGTTCGATTCCGAGTCACTGCCACCTAAAAACAGAAATGTTTTTCCCTAGGTTCTACCTCTTGCTCTTCGAAGAGTATACTTGTCAAGAATAAGTTCCTCTCATCTAGCCGTTCGGACGCGGCGAAAAATTTTCGATAGCAAATATGTAATTCACGTCGATTCTTCTATTTTCTCCACTCCTAGTACGCAGATAGCACTAACATTTCACTCCCATATAAAACTTCCTTCCTTTATCCACGCAGTAAAGCCAAGGAGTGCATAATTCCAGCGAAAAAATTAGCTCTCGAAAGCCATATTTTATTTCATTACATTCACTTGCAATATTGAAGAGAAAAGTCTTTGAAACGATTTAGTAAAAATTCTTTTCAGAGAACAGCTATTTTCTGTTGTATGCATATTCTCCATATTTTGTCAAAATAATTTGGCTATGGGGTATTGAGCTGGGGTCGATTCCCTAACTGTGAAAACGTGAAGTGAAAAAAGTTATCATTTCAGTTTTCACAGTTTCATCATTTTATCACTTCACAAACACGCGCAAGGCGTGTACTTAAAAGTACTAAAATGAGAAATGCATCTCATCTCAATTTCTTATAGTAAAAGATGGTTGTTGTATATTGTAAATTGTTTCTCTTTATCATTTATCTTTTTTCACAGGTTTTCACAGAGTGAATAAATTGTAGTAAAAGAATTATCATATGAAAACATTTTGACATTTGTTTTCATTTTTTCACACTTCGGTAATCGCATTTGGTGTGAAAGCATAATCAGATTTATCACTTTACAGTTTCACAGATAGTGAATCGGCCCTCTGGTGTTTGGACATAAATGTGTAGCGAGAATTAAGTGCGATCTGCGTACTACTTGGCTCTAGCAATTTTTTTTGGAACCATTTTGGGCAATAATATGTTAGGGCCCTATTTAACTTTTTAATTATGTACCTTCAGTCATAAACCAAAGCAAGTATCAAGAAAACCTCCCAATGGTAACTTATAAAAACTTTTCATAAACATATAATTTTCAACTTATTTTTAGAACTAATTCCTACTATAATTTGATCACTTTCCCACTGTTTGCCGATGAAGGCAGTATCGAGTAAAATCTTGATTCATTAAAAATTGTGAAAACACATTGAGATACAAAATTGGTAAGGAGGTGTGCAATGTCGGTGATGGATAGGATACATCCGTGCTGCTTGGAGCTTATGTAGATGGTGTTGGTGAATTATATTTTTGCCTTCACTCTTTAATGAAGGTTTTATAAATTATTGTAGTTGATATTCTAAAAGATTTTCAAACCTCATTCTTAAGGCTTTAAGGTTTTTCTCAAAGCCAACAGCAAGCTTCTTTGTGCTTTATCTGAATTCAATTAAAATGTAATTGTTCTTATAAAGAAAGAAAAGTTGTCAATGAAATATTTAAATTCCTTCTCGTTGGCCTCATGGCTATATGTATCAATTGAAACATTAGATACACGTTTGTTTATTGTAATATTTAGAACATGTGTGGCTTATTTATCAATCAAAAACAAAAATTTAATAAAAAAAGCAGATTTTAAGTATAATTTAAGTACTTTAAGTTTTAATTAATTTTCTAAGATTAAGTTTTTAACAACCAGTCAAAATGCAATATGGTCTTATGGTGAGGTTTTGGCAAGCCTTTTCGTCTCGTCTCGTCTCGTTGAGTTAATTTGGGAGGTGTGGTGGTGCAAGCAAAAAAATTAAATATTTTCAGGTGTTCAATATGCAATCAAGTGAACACCAAGAATTAATTTGCTTCGTGAAATTAGAGTAAAAAACATTGTTTAATTGGTTCGTAGAATCAATTAAAATAATCAATATCATTGTTTGCTCTCAAGATATTCAAGCCGAAGAACGTTTTTTCAACAGTTTTCAGCATTTTTTAAAAATAACAAAAAAACAAAAGTTGATCAGATTTTATACCAATTCTTTATCATGCCAATATGCGTAGAAAGAAATCAACTGTCATTTGTTCTCGAGATATTTGAGACCAATGTAATTTGACAATGTTTTTTTTAATACTTGCTATAGAAAAATAAACCGCTTATAGATTTTTTTAAAAGTCCTTTCCATATCTTTTTCCTTATTCGTTCTTAGAATATGGTGAATGAAAAAAAATTATTTAACGTACGAATCTACGAACGTACAAACACAGACATCTCTCTAAAAATTATAGATTTCAATTCCAGGGAGCTCGAAACGTAAAGGTATGTCAAAATTTTCCAATGGGAAGTTCACAAAAATTAAAAATAATAATCCTGAGACGCATTATTTGGAAGTTATCATCTACTGTGAGAAGTAAAGTTTAGATGTCAAATTAACATCATATAATAAAACGGCAAATACATATTTTGCGATACAATTTATGTGGTCTCCAAAAGCCGAAGGCATATAAATAATAAGGGTATTCATGCAACTTCGTAAAATCGTAGATAAGTTTACAAATGGGTTCATTTTATCTGTTAGTTAATGAACTGTCAAATTTTGTATGGGAAATGATTTACACAATTTGGTTTAAACTTATAAAAGGATTTTGTTGCGTAAAATTAAACAAACTGGTTGAATTTATCCAAACGTCATTGCGACTCTTACTCTGATTGAATTACCTAGCATCAAATGAAAAAAAGGTCGTTCATGCAATCTTTGCGTAAACTTATCATTTTACACAATTTGGACGACGTTGCATGAATACCCTTAATACATAGTTGGAAAGGTTTTTTTACACAGAAGTGCAAAATGAAAATATTGATTAAATAATCGCACCACAAAAAATTAAAAACAATACAAAAAAAATTGCGTAGCTAGGCGCATAGAGTACCTATATTACTCGTATCTAGAGAACCGACTTCAGGGCTTTTTCTCTTTCACCCTACAAACTCCATTGTGAGTATTTCCTCCACATGGCTGAGCATGTGTTAGCTGCCCAATGCATTTTAAATGGAACCTCACCAATACAATGATAACTTAATGGATTTTGGCTTATTAGACTGAAAACAACAAAAAATTGAATCAAAAAATTAAAAACGTCACATTTAGAGCCATCACACTTATTCACGGACAGGGAATTTAAGAGAGTTTTCTCTTAATGTGCTCAAATAAAATTTGCCGGTGTTTTAGGCAAGAGGGGTACGAGTCGCGACTCTAGATAATATAGGTACTCTATGGTTAAGCGAGAGAATGAGTGAGAGCGAGACAGATAAATAAATGATAAGTGGAATGTCTGATGGCAGTGTTCAGTGCTGCAGAAAATAATAATGAATAGCTCATATAATAATAAGTAGCTCAGTTTTTCTCCACGCTAAAGACTGCTTTCAAACGATGGATTTGTTTTTGCGATTTTTTGTTTCTTTGTTAAGTTGGAGTACATGGGAGGTGGTGCACTTGCACCTACAACCAGTATTAATTTCTTAAAATTTGCGATAAGCAGATACGCAATCAAGGACGTCTGCACAAAACTGCTATCGATAATTTGTATGGAAACCTTATTTTTTAATTAATTTATAAATAAAGTTTTCTGGATTTTTATGATATTTACAATATATTTTCTTGAAGATTCTCAAAAAATGTAATAAGTGTAATAAGCACTCGAGTTTTGAGTGCTGGACGTACTTGTTACAATAAACAGGTTTTACTATATTTCTAAGATTTAAACAGATAAGTATAGCTTAAAATTTTACCAATTACATTATGAAACTTAAAAATTAGAATTCTTATTAAATGATTACAATTTCATTAATGCACTCGTAAGTAATTTCTCATGTTTAAGAATTCCTTATAGGAACACATTTGTGCGACTGCATAGTGAACTTAATTTATACATCATAGTCAACAGTAGTTTGGTATTATAAAGGTTGAAAAGAACAAGGATTAAGGACACAACTTCAGTGTAACCACCGGCATTGATATATCCTTGTGCGAACAGTTACCTGCGCGCCTATACTGACATTAACATACAAACCACCAGGACATGCCCAACTCGGCTTGAAGTAATTGTAAATGTCCTTGCATGCAATGCCTACACATTATTATGCTAATGAGGTTAGAAACGCTCGCTGGGATTGAAAATGTAAATGTTGATTGAGGTTGATTCACAGTGGGTCTAGAGAAAGAGGTGTGGCGTTTGGATGTCAGTGCGATGATGACGGTTTATTAAGTCCGCACGCAAAATCATGAAGTTAAGGTGCAAACTTGTTAATGTTACACTCCACAGCACAACAATGTTTGAGTGTCTGTTCACAAAACACAAATAGAATTAGTTGAAATTTGTAAACAGGTCGCATTGATCCATTTGAGGAAATTTACATAGTAGATTAACTTTTTGCAAGAGGAAAGGGCATGGTTTTTGAAGTGTGATTATTTTCAAGGGATATAATTTTGGGCTGCGGTTTTTGTTGTTGTCAATATTTATTTTGCTGTTGTCGACTTTCTTGAGGTATTCTTGTATTTTCCTTATTTTTGTCACTGACTCAGCACTTGATTAAGAAAAATTTTTGTATAAAATTGTAATTAGCTTAGACAAAAAGTGCTTATACCACACAAAAAGTCAAACAGATTTGATGGCTTCTTACCTAGAAGTGGATTATTTAAGCCGAGTAATTATATTAAATAAATACGGAAGTTAGGTGTCAGTTTAATTTAGCTATCTGATATCTCTCAATTTTGAAACGTTGAGAAAACAAAATAAATGCTTTTTTTTTAATGTTAAGATAAAGAATATGACTAAATTATTATTTTTGGACAAAAGAAATAATTTTCTTTTTCGTACAAATGATTTCAATTGTCATTGATAAGGTAGAACCAATAGAATATTAAGAAAATTTGAAAAGGAAGTTTTCCTATTTAGGTGGAGCGACTGAATACAATTCAATTAATAGTTTAAATGAGCTGTGTTCAATAGTGTCTAACTGTCATGCCTGGGCTGGGTATTTCGGAGTAGGACTTGTTTGGACTTTTAATTGATTTACTGATTGGCCTACCAATCATTAGAATATTAGGTGTTTTTTCTTGCAGGTCCCTGGAGAATTAGACAAAAAAACGACAAAAAAGTAGTCACAAAAAAAAGCACATCTCTATCACGAAATGCCATAAATATTCTTTCATCGGTGACAAGAATGCAAAATGGAACTTATCACTTATCGGGATGCCTGAATCAGGCTCCCGCATAAAAAAAGTAAAATGCAAGACTGGATTGCATGTACGATGTATCTATATACTTGCTCTCATAGTTCAAGTTGCTTGGAACTTAAGACTTGAAAGTTCATATTACATTATAGATAATTTTAACGAAGCGCTTGAAATTCATTCTTTAAATAATTGTGCATATAAACAACTCACAAAATAGCTAGAGCTTTAATACATGAATGTCATTTGATTGCTTAAAAAATAACATGAATATTCACATACAAAAATATATATATACAATTAAAAACTTAATTTAAAAAAAATCGAAATATACTTTTTAGCACGAATCCAAAACTTGTAACTATATGTACTACCTACCTATGTCGCAGTTAAGAACCAAACTTATCTTCGAGTCTATTATCAACAAACAAATTAAATTCCAAGACACTGGTCAGCCACCAGACAAACGCTTGTGATAGTGACGCGTGCAGTACCCTACGCAGGGTTTTATATTTAAAATAAATTGTTTTGTTCAAGTTTTTTTTTGCTCGGTTATAGCAACAACCTCAATTAACGCAACTGCCCGAATTATTAATGATTTCTTTTGCCACAGCATACTTTAAGTGGCTGATCCTGGGGAAAGCTTAGTTCCCTAACACAGCCGTAATAGATTTAATAAAATCCACAACTTGCTCTTATGCTCAAGTTGCTTGGAATGTAGAACTTTTAAAATATGAAAGTAATTATAGAAAATAACAATGAAAAAGTATGAAAATGCATTAAAATCGTTCTTTTAATTGAATACAAACTAGTAAAATAACTTAGGCTCAAAATTGAGTTTGCAATGTGAATTCGATTTCGATTTCGAGAGTTACAAAACAAACCTTAAGTTCAAATCTGAAGAAAATCGCTTCGGTAGTTGAGGCTGCAGATCAAATTACAGATAGGCAGACAGAATTGTGTCACTCAGTTTTTTCGAGTTCTCTAGCATCGAATTTATTATGTTTGATTGTTCCTACCTGTATCGTAAGTAATGAAAAAATACAGTACATACATTAATATTTCGGCCGTTTCGAAAACGTCAAATCAAAGTCAATTTGACTGTCAAATGCATCGTCATTTGATGTTTTCGAATATGCTCTCTGATTTTTCACTTTGTTTTACCGTCCGTCAGCTCGATTTTTTTTAATGCACAGCTGCACCGCAGATGATGTTTTTGAACCTAACTCTAGCCGTTAACGTTAAACATTCAAAATCGGCCTTCGTTTTTAAAAACACAATTTTTTAATAGCTACATAGATATAATACATATTTGTACAAGTTGAAAGAGAACTGAACAGAAAAATCAAGACTATTACAAGCTTAATACAAAGTTAGGGCTGACAAATTTTTCTACAGTAGATTGTGGGTGTGAGCACGCAAAAAAGAGATATAGGTGTCGAAAGTTTGAGTAAAGGCTATTCAAAAAATCAGGGTCTTGCAGTCCATAACCATCAGGTTATCGAAAACAAAATATGAATTCAAATTGGAGAGTAATTATGTTAACCGAAATTGTCTTTCACTCCTTCCTAGATGTACTCCTAGGATTATATATCCACGGAATGCGAGATCATTTAAATGTATACTTCGCACTGTCATGTCAGACTTTTTTTAAACCGAACTATACGCTTAAATGGTCTAAGATTCTGTGATGTGATCAGAGGAGCATTATCCAGGGAGTGGTAAAAATAATTGTCGGCTTACATGATAATCCTTCAAGTTTAATTCATATTTTGATTTCGATGCACTGTTTTTTCACTAAAGCTAAAAACGATGTAAACTGTTCAAGCCACTCGTAGGGAATTATACAAAAAACAAGGCAAACAAAAAAGTAGTGCGTTTTTGTTCAAGCCCTTTGTCGAAACAAATGGGGTTTGCTCAGCAAATTTATACGTTGGATGCAGTTTAGGAGCTAAAGAACAGCATCTGATATTTTCATTTTATATTATTTTTTTTAAATTTTTTTTTCAGAAATTGGAAACCCGAAATTCACATAATTATGTATCTGTATTGCGTACAAAATTTGACTTTCACCTCGAAAATGATTCTAGCTGCATGAACGGATGAAAGATAGCTAAGTAGTAGAATTCATCATTAAAGATCCGCAAGAGTAAGTGCCATTTTTTTTTTTCCTAAACCCAGACAAGTTTTAGAACTTTTACCTTTTAAACTGTGGCTCCGGTGCAATCACTTTTCCCCCATTAATTTTATACTTTAGAAATTCATGCATTCTTTCTATACATTTGCATTCTCTTGCATTATTTTGAATTCTTAAAAAATAATTCTTTGAAATGGTTGAATAAAATTTGTATGCAGAGAACAGCTGTTATGAAATATTTTCTTCATAAAAATATTATTTTAAAAATGTAGCTAGTTCTTAAGTTGGTATTTGGAGAGAATTGTGGGGCTAAAATTCAGCAGGATCAGAGTACTATTTAGATGTATAAATCCTACAAAAACATTCAGAACAATAATACATCGAAATTAAAAAATATAACCAACACAAAATATTGAAAACCAAAGATTTCTAAATTTAGGTACTAATAAACTATCCATAACTTCTTTAAAAAAAAGGCTCAAGATATGCTTAGACAATATAAAGTACAGGGTGGCGCACCAATTGTGCTACAATAAGAAATTCAAATAACTTTTTTTTTAATTGATGTATTTCATTTATTTTTTTTTTATTGGTTAGAAAATTAAATTTTATTTTAAATAGTTAGTTGCTTTTAAAGATTATAGACCGCAAATGACCTCCACGCTCTCCCACGCATATGCGGCACCTGATCAAAAAATTATTCATTGCGGCCTGAAGAGTTGAAGTTGGGATCGCCTCAGTTATTGTCGTTATGGACTGCTTTAATTCAGTTAAATTCCTGGGCTTCGTTTTATACACCTCTTGCTTGACATAACCCCATAAAAAGAAGTCTGGTGCAGTCAGGTCAGGTGACCTTGGGGGCCAGCGAAGAGTGGAGTTCCTAGAAATTAATTTGTTTGAGAATTTTTTGTTTAGCTCCGCCATAACTGGTCTGGCTATACTCGTATGTGCAGTTGCTCCATCTTGCTGAAACCAAACGCTGTTGAATGGTATACGTCTTAGGCGCAGTTCTGGGTAAAAAAACTCCTTCAACATCTTTAAATAACGGTCCCCATTAACAGTAACGGTTACACCGTTTTCTTCAAAGAAGTACGGCCCGACAATACACCTTGATGAAACTGCGCACCACACAGTGACTCGTTCTGGGTGCAGTTCCGTCTCATGGAGCATTTCTGGATTAGACTCATTCCATATACGGCAATTTTGCTTGTTTACATTGCCGTTAAGATCAAAATGGGCCTCATCAGACATGAACAAACAATTGATCAATGTGTTGTCTTCTTCGGCCATTGATATCATTTTTTGGCAAAATTCCAGGCGAACAGGCAAATCCTGAGGGTTTAACTTGCTAGTAATTTGGACTTTGTACGGAAACAAGTTTAAATCGTCATGAAGTATCCGTTGTAATGACCGTCTACTAACTCCAATTTGCCCCGATAAGTTTCGGGTCGAAACGCTCGGATTGGCCTGTATTGCAGATGCTACTGCTGCGATTGTATCCTGAACCCGAACATTGGCATCTCGATGGTACGGCCTTCGTGCGATGCTTCCAGATTCGGCAAACATGTTTACAAACCTCATAATGGTCCATCTACTCGGGGGATTACCGCCAAACTCCCGCCTAAATTCCCTTTGGACGGAAATGACGGACTGCAAAGCATGGTACCGTTGCACTATCCAAATTCTTTTCTCTGTATCCCAAGCATCCATTTTTATAAATCTAAATAGTAACCTACAAAATAAAAAAAAAAAATAAGCCGATTACTCACACAGAAAAAAAGTTATTACGTTTTATTTTTGTAGCACGATTCGTGCGCCACCCTGTATAAGTTTAAGGTTTTTATGTGGCACTTTTTTTAAGGACACCAGTTATTTGGTTCTTGAACTGAATGCTTCAGTAGTCTTTCTGAAATTAGGAAACTAAATTCAGAATGCAAGACAGAAGTGTACGTCACTGGTGACACGTATGCTAATAACAAAATTAGTAAAATGTTACGTTTAGTGAGAAAGTATGCTGTTCAATTAATAGTTCTTGTTGATTGTAATAGATTTTTGTAAAGATTTCATACTTAAGCCTAGTACGCTGCTGATGCGAAACGAAATTTTTAGTTGATCTCTACCAAGACAATGAAATGTCATTTTTTCGTACACATTAAATGGTCTGGGTAATTACTTAAGTGAGAAAATAAGTATAGTCTTCTGCAAATAATCAATTTCGCTCGCCGAACAGAGTACAGCAAAACTAAAAGTAGAACTAAATTTTTCGTTCCTAATTTGATTGTGTCATTTTTGTATTGGATTTTTAGTTTCGCATCAGCTGCGTACTAGGGTTTAAAGTAGATTAGTAGTTTATATTTTATTTACAGACATTTTAAGTCGTGATCTTAACAAATTTTTACTAATTCATTTTATGGTGTGCTGTGGTTTCATTCAAACTTTCAATATTAACCTGATGGCAAAAAAAGCCTTACGGTCATTCATTAGCATACAAAACCCCCATTCAAGGTTATACGAAATTATTCAAATTGAAAACATAAGTATTACATTTACGGAGTTAATTTTAAATTAAGAACAAATTTGAAAACAAAGACTTTTTTCGACAACTTTAATAAAAAAATATTTTATATGTACCTACATTAACCACAATTATCATTTTATAATTAAACAGATTGTAGCAATTAAGTGGAGCCTAACTTTTGATTTTTCTAGCAGAAAATAACTCAATCAAGTGCATAGTATACAGCATCCTCATTCAATACTCATTCGGAAACAATTACCTCAAGTGCTGCATGTACTTGTCATTTCATTTAGAATAAAGCATTCATCTACTTCAAAATTTCATTCAAACTTTTTCATTTCGTCGGCTTCATGCACATTGCATATTCTAACATACATAAATCACTCCCGCCCTCCCTCCGCCCTACAAAACTAACACACAGACCAGTGTTTTTCAGTCAACACCCCATTCCTGTTTTTTGCCACAGGAAACCTCCATATGTATATGACATTTAAAAGTTTTCAATTTACTGGAGCTTTTTTGTCAGATTGATTTTTCGGAGAGGAAAACAAATCAACTCACAGACACATTTCGATATGAAACAGAAAGGACATTGGACATTGTCCTGGGTGTTGGGAAATGGGCACCCTCTCTGATAATTCAACCAACTTCAAATGTGATCCCTTTCCAGAGCTGGATTGCCATTGAAAAGGCGGTCAAAGAATTCTTTTTGTTAATGTACTTATTTAAAAGAAAATTAGTAAAATTCGATATTCCCGGTCCATTGTTTTGAATGACATTTCATGACAGCAATGGTTTTTTTCTGCGTGAAACTGTAAACCAAGCATGCAAATAATTAATTTTGCATTTCACCTCAAATATTTTTGACATTCGTGAATATTTGCATAGATTTTTTTTTCGCACAGGAACTAAACTAGGCTTTTGCATCAACAGTGTTCTGAGCTTTAAACCTAGCACACTGCTGAAGTAAATCGAAATTTTACTGTGGTGGTCTCCAAATCAACCCCGAAAACATAAACAAAAAGATTGTGGAAAAATACATAATTATGTAAATGGAAACTTTAATTTTTTTGTCTCGTCTGATGTGAATTTTCTTATTGGCTTTGCTATGCTGAGGGTTCCAAACAATAGTATGGTCGATTCTCTTCACCTATTTAACGGGAAACTGAATCAAATCAATTTCCAGATTATTTGCTTCCACTTTTCTTTGAATAAAAATCCCATAAAATAAATAACGTCAATTTTCTAATTTTAGTCAGCAATAATATATCTGTTCGAAAACTACGAATTTTAGTTCAATTTTACGTAGAAACTCGTAGTTTTGGGAAGTAGGTACGCAAACAGACAAAATAGCTTGTCCAAAATTCGTAGAAGTTCATAGTTTTGGGAAGTACAGGTACAGAAATAATGTCCGGGCAAATAAATTAAGTGCGGAAAACAAATGGTAACGTGGATATATGTAGTAAACTACTACAATTTTCCATTAAAGTGACATTTTACTCTATCGAACTTCAGAACCTAAACCGAGTTGCAAGTAATTTGTGTTTGACTCACGAGACAACACCTTGATATTAGTCCAGCCCTGTAACTTCTTCAAAATACATTAAGAACATTTAAATTGCAAATTTTAACAGCATTTCAGACAACGTTTGGTAAGAAGTTCGCAAAAGTTTTCTCGAAATCAATTGGATAAGCCTGTGATGCTATTTAGCGACAAGAAAGACTGACAACGATGATGACGGCAGCAGCAAGGACCAACACAATATCGTTCTGTCTCTGATGAGATGGTAATCTACCAAAAACGAGCACGACACAACCAAGAGGATGACGGACAATGATGTGATGTGATCGGACAATGTGTTGACAATGTCCTTTTTCCATTTACATTGCAAGCAATCAGAAAATTGAAATGAATACGCAAAATTGAATAATGTTGTCCGTGGAATGAGTGTTTGTTTTTCTGAGTTTACAAAGAGTCCTGAATCCTGTCATCACAGTTGCTACTTAAATCATTGAGAAGTTCGTATTTTCCGATGCAAATTGTGGCGAATTTTTGTTGTAGTTATAGTCGTTTGTAGGTATTCGGTTTTGCTTGTGTTTGTTTTGAATAAACGAGGTGATGTCATATGTTGTGTTTGCGTTGGGAAGGACATCGGTAATCCATTCGATTCAATTACCTATTAATTCGGACTGGTGGCTGTGTAGTAGTGCTGGTCATGGTCTTGTTTCAAGCCATACACCGTGCTGAGTTGTTCACCGTTATGCAAACAGATTTGCACCACCTATCCGACCTTTTTAGTATAATATCCTGCCCAAGCAACTACCTCTATATAAACATTTATATATGATTATCGAAATTCTTGGATTAAGCCACATATACCCTAAAATTCTACTGACGGACGGTGTGAACCTGACTAACTCATGATTGTAGCCTTTTTGTCCAACTGATGTTTATAGGATTACAAAGCTCATGTGTGAATCCAACAAGTAGCTTGTATATAATTAGATAAAAACTTCATTGACAATTCTATGTGTTAAAGGGATAAGAGAAAAGTCAAAATGTCCTCAAGCAAGGGCAAGTACTTTTATATTTATAAGTGCAAATCTTTATTGTTTCATCACGAATTCAAAAGGATAAAAACTGTATGAGGAGATTTGCTTAAGTGTCAAACAAGAAAAAAGAAAGATTAAAGGCCTTTCCTTTTGAAAAAATAGATTCAATTCCTGTTCATGAAAGTGTGCATAGAGAATAATAAATTGGATAGATAAAAGATTTAAAAAAAAAATGTTTTTATCTATTTAGGCTTCGGTTACAGTGGATGCGTATTTTGACGAACAATTGTTTTTTACGTATTTATCGTACTTAAACTTTTTTGTTTAAGAGTTTAACATATGCAGATGCTTTTTTAAAAGTTAAGTGAAAAACATAAATGCTCTAGAGTCTTGAGCACATTAGATGCTACATTGCTACAATCTTAATTTCAATTTCTCTTTGATTGTAAATTAATTTTCAATTTTTAATTTAGAGAAATTAAATTCCACACATACCAGATTTGAATAAACTAAGTTCAATCAATATTTTAAGTGAAGAATATTCTTCAAATTCGTTATTTAAATGAATTCCTTTATTAAAAAATTTGGGTTCCCAAGAGTTTAAAATAGCAATTATTTTTTTTAACGACATATCAAAAATATATAAACTATAACTACTCAGCTACTTGAACGTACATTCAGAAGTTCTAAAAACCATCATCGACCACCTAAGGAGTGGGACACAAATCATAAACTACAAAAAATTTACCTTGAAAATATTTTTGTTTCAAAATTCCCTACACTAAAAACGCTTAACTCAAAAAAAAATATTTTGTTCTTATATCCAAAAATACAAGCAAGAAAGTTTTTTTTATAATATAAATTCTTTATACTACTGACAACAAATCAGCCAAGTAGAAAACTTAGCATTAAGTATTGGACTTGTTGAAATATTAATTCAAAATAGCTTTTTATGGCCTTAAGTCCTACAAATTGGCGTTTCGTCCGAATTTGATACAAAAGGCCATAAAAAGCTATTTTGAATCAAAAGTACAAACTTCATTAGCAAACTGTTCGTTTCATATAATTTTTTCGGGATTTCAATTGTGGCTTTGGATTTTTGGGATTGTGAGCCCAACCCGATACCTCACATAAATTTTTTCTTATACATTTTTGAAAATGGTACGAGTATAAACTGGCTTTGATAATATTTTATGCAGAAGCTCGAAAAAATTTCCAAAATATATTTTGTAAGATTTATAAATAATATTTTCTGTTTTTTTTTGGAAACTCAAGACTTCGAAAACTATGCCATCGATTTTCTTGTAATGTTTAAACAAAATATTTTACTTAAATGTAATTTTTCTTGATGTGATGAACTTATTCTGCGTTCTAAATTCTAAACATACTACTGCTTAATATAAAACAATTTTGCATCTAGTATTTTTTAATAGTAGGTACCCCTTATAGAATGATTTTTATTGATTTTTAGCTTTTTCACTAAACGAATTGAATCGAAATATAATAAAAAATATAAAATATTTCATCCAAAATATTCAGACACGTAGGAATATTTTAATTTTAAAAATGAGTTCTTTTATTTTTATTTACTTATTTATATACTAGTGTATTTATCGAGCTTACAATCTCTATAAGACTTAACAATCAACGATACAATACAAATTTTAGGATAAATATCCCTTGTCAATAAAAATTATTGAACTTAAAAATATCTTATGTCGATTAAAACTATTATTACAACATGACTAGCAAAACGCGGTTTTAAATAAAGGCCTACTTCAATCCTTTAATTTTATTTAATTTTTTTTTGCATTAATCCATTTGTTCAAGGCCTGAGAGACTAGGTATCTTATGCTTAATCTTAATTTGTTTGCAAATAAAATTGAAGAACAAATTTTATTTCATCTAATGCCTCTCGAATAAGAGACATGAGACCAAATACGTGCGGCCCAGCCGTGCATTATTTTCTTTATTTGAAATCAAAATGGATTGATTTTTGTTTAAACTAGATTGATTTATTTTGATTACTTATATATAAAATTATGATTTTATTTTGCATCCATACATTTATTTGATTTCATTGCATGAAGACTTACTGTGTAGTGTATACAGGGGGATCTATTTCCCCCCGTTTAGACGGAAGTGGCAATTTTCTAAAAAAAAATTGACTTAAAACAGACAAAAATTATTTGAAAACAACGGTAAAACTTATAATGCCATGCTATACCCTTTTGAAAAGCCAGAAATCTCTTCTTTTATTTTCATTTGAAATTAAGTTGTGTTTGTGAATGGTTTTTAAACTTGATTTACTTGAAAAATAAAAAAAAAATCAAACTAATTTTTTTCAAAATTTTATGTATTTTATGTAATCTTTTGTTTTCAAAATTTAAGCTCTTATTAATATTCAATAAAAAACAGAAAACCGGATGCTAAAATATATCTTAGTTTTTGAGAGAAATTACGCAACACTGTTTTAATCCACTAAAACCTCACTTATGTGAGTATGGGAGTATTGGACGAAATTTTGGGGCTGTCGTTTCTTAATAAAATTGAGGAAATAATCGGTTTCTTAAATGTAGTCCAAAAAGACTACATTTGTAATTTTCTATCAATTATTACCAAAGCTATAAAAATTTAATATATTATTGATCACTTTACATTAGGGTGTGTCACTTTGGTATGGCAAAAAAAAATACTGTTCAGGTATAAAATCTTATGCCTGCCAAAAGTAGCATTAGAATCGTCGATATAGATAGATAGATAGATAGATAGATTCTTTATTTTTTCATCATAAAGCTTAACAATTTTTATACTTAAGAATAAGGACATGGCAATACTGCCGTCTGCCTGAGATGACATTTCATAATATGATTTAAAAATAAAAGAAATAATAAAAAGCAAAAATTTTAAAATACTCGTATAAGAAAAAAAATTTAACAAAAGATATGAAGAAATATTTTTATATAAAACAATGATATCAATTTTAACGTGATTTGAAACACAAAATATTACACAATTTGGTTAATTTGATAAGCTGTTTATAAATTTTTTATCAATTTTAACGTGATTTGAAACACAAAATAATACACAATTTGGTTATGATTAGCTGTTTATAAATTATTATCAATTTTAACGTGATTTGAAACACAAAAGAAATATTATCACATTTTGTATGATCAGCAACAAAACAATAAATAGTTAAATTAAGTATAAAATGGTTTTACCTGCAATAATCGGGTAATCGACTAAGTTTGATATGTGAAACTGTTACGGTAAGAGAGAGCATGTTGGCAATATTTAAAGAGGCTGAGCCAGCCCATTGCTCCATTTAAAATTTCAAAAAGAATCGTCGATATAAGAATATGTGAAAAAATGAAAAAAAAAATTAAATGGTTCCTTTGCTCCCTAAACAACTAAGTTAGTTTTCTAAAACTGTGTCTTTAGTACTTTTTCCGTCTATTGCTCGGATATGGTTAAAGTTAATTTGAGCTGATTTAACTAATTTAAATAATTTTACATAAAGTGTTCAAACAATTAAATAGAAACTAATTTAAGGTAATACAAATTAACGGGTGATTTTTTAGCTGGTTTGGTTTTGGCAACACTGGTTTTGACAGCTGACGTGTGTTTAGTACCTTGTGTCACTGTCAAACAGCTTCAGTTTGGTTTGCAATTTAAACATGGATCGTCTTACAAATGAACAACGCTTGCAAATTATTGAATTTTACTATCAAAATTCGTGCTCGGTTCGAAATGTTTTTTATCGAAAAATTGTGTTCAGCGATGAGGCTCATTTTTGGTTGAATGGGTACGTAAATAAGCATAATTGCCGCATTTGGAGTGAAGATCAGCCAGAAGCATTGCAACAGCTACCAATGCATCCCGAAAAAGCCACTGTTTGGTGCGGTTTATGGGCCGGCGGCATTATTGGGCCATATTTCTTCAAAGATGATGCGAATCACAGCGTTACTGTCAATGGTGAACGCTACCGAGCGATGATAACAAACTTTTTTTTGCCCGAAATGGAAGTTCTTGACTTGCATGATATGTGGTTTCAACAAGACGGTGCCACATGCCACACAGCACGCGAAACAATGGCGCAATTGCGAGGCGAGTTTGGTGAACAGTTAATTTCACGTTTCGGGCCGGTCAATTGGCCGCCTAGATCGTGCGATTTGACACCATTAGATTATTTTTTGTGGGGGTATGACAAGGCTAATGTCTATAGGGACAAGCCCGCTTCGATTGACGCACTGGAAGCCAACATCCATGCATTCATTCGTGAGATACCGGCCGATATGTGTGAAAGAGTATGCCAAAATTGGACTCAGCGGATGGGCTACCTGAGACGCAGCCGCGGTCAACATTTGCATGAAATTATCTTTAAACATTAAATTGCAAGGTTCAAACTATCGATTAAAATAAATATTTCATTCATTTTTTCGAATTTTTTGTGTTTTTTTTTTTTAAAGTTCTAAACCTCTTAAAAAATCACCCGTTAGAATTAAAAATCGAAATCACTCAAAATTGTATTTTTATACAATTTTTTAAGTGCGACAAATGCTAATAATTTTTTTAATCAATTTTGGCTTATTAAAAGTACCTAACTTAACTAGCAGTTTATTTTATATTAATATAAAATTGTAAATCGTAAGTTTACTTTTGATCAACGTTTTGTTTTTTAAATACAAATTGTTTGAGAAAAAGTTGGAAAAAGTGGTTGGCACGCTTTTGGTATTTCAGTACGATTCATATTAAGTGGAGCAATTCTATCAGACTTACTGAGCATGGAATGGATATTCCATATCCAAAGTGATAGTACCTCTGGGAGTGCAAAGGTCACAAAAGTAAAAAAAAAATGATCTTGCAACCGGGATATCAGTACGTCTATCTATTTGGTATGTTAGACTTTATAGGCTAGGAAAACTCCCAACACAAATAAGCCCAGTACAAAATTTATTTTTTCTTAGAGTATTATTTTCAGGTCTTTAATATTTTACTTAAAAACAATCAACTAAAAAAATATCCAGGTACTGCAACCTGTTGCACCGATTTAGTGTAGAAGTTAAACTTTTCCAAAATGCCACGTTCAACACCCCCCCCCCCCCCCCCCAAACTTTAGTAAGAATTCTGCCAGAAGCTAGCGGAAACACTTTGCTCATCATTTCTCACCAAAAATCTCAGACTCAACAAAAATTTAAATCGAATAAAGTCTCTTTAATATTCATCGGAGCCTGTAATAGAAATTATGATAAAATAATGTTCACTGTTTTAAAGACATTTAATGGTCCCTGCTATTAGAATCAAGTTCAAAGTTATTTTGCTTCTTTCTTTTCTTTAGCTTGTTTTAATTGAAATTTGAAACTCTTAGGGAAGAATCGTACCTTTTTATACATTTTAATTCCCAACAGGAGCTCCTAAAATTATATTCAACTTTTACTTGCTTTGCACGCAATGGCCAAGGACTTTAAGGAGTGCACTTTATTTCAAACTTTAATCTACACTGCACCTATGAATTTTATTTGAAATAGTTTTTTTTTTCTTGCTAAAAAGTTTTGTTTTAAATTTTTTGTTTGGTTCGGTTTGGTTTTCATATAACTATATACATAAGGTAAACAGTTTTTTATTTTTCAATCAAGTATACATATGTATATGTACAATGTACATTAAAGGTTTTATTCAATCGAGTATTAAATTAAATGGATACAATCTGTATCTATAGATGGTTTTCTGACATAAGTTAAATTGCCATAATTTAGGCCGAACTAATTGGATATCCCATAATTGCAATTCTCTTCAATACGAAGGCTGTTGATGAGGACATTCAAATGGTTATCGATTAAATTTTGAGACTTGAGAAGGATTTTTCATATGTAGACAGTTAAACTAAGTAATTATTTAATAACAAAATGAAAGACAAACAGTAATTGTTAGTGAGGGACTATTGGTTTGGAAGGGTTGAATCAGCGCACTAACAGATAGTTGAATATATAAAAAACAAATCAATTTGGTGGCGCAACTGCTCCTGGAGAACCAGGCCCTAGTCACTTACAACTCTCAACCATTCCTGTGTGCGTGTCGTTGGCAGGAATGGAGGGGACCTATAATTTTTTGCCAAGCGCCACTTATTCAAACAAAGAAACATTTCTGAAAAGATTCAGAAATGTTTCTTAAATGTTTCTGAAATGTGCATTTTGCCAGCATTCCTTAAATGTTTATGAAATGTTTCTATGTTTTCCCTTCCGAATGGAAAACTTCCTTTGTTTCTCAAGCATTAACAAAGGTATATAGTGAGTGAGTGGTTGTTCATATTAAAATAAAAATGTCCCGAAAAGTGTGAAGTAACGACGAGTTGATTTGAAATTTTTTTTGACTAGAAATATTAATTAAGTCTTGAACTTCACTTGTTCATCAAAATAATAAATGATGATAAATGTCCCAAAATCAATCATTAAAATAGTCTAATAGTTCGTGTATGATGTCGATGACGCTTGATGTAAAAGCATTTATAGTTTCTAAGCTTTTGTGAAGAACTAGTTTTTCGCGGGTGTTTTATTTGTAGTTGGTCGATGAATATAGCTAGACAGATCCATCGTTGAGTTTGACGATCAACACTAAACGCGTAGATGAGAATTGAGAAGGTATATCAAAACAAAACTAATCAGCACATGAGATATTTATATTAAGTTTGTAATGTATGTTATTTCTAAAAGGTCACCGTGATGCACCAAAAATCCCTAGAGGAGTACATACACTATTGTTTTTAATAATTCTGAATTAGGAATTACGAAATCTCATTATAAGGGAATACAAGTCTTTAAATCTTATAAGGGAGCAAAGATTGTGACAAATTCTATATTTTCAACTAAAAGTCTGCAACCCTTAATTTTAATGTCACAACTCTAAATCAACCCACAAAATTCATTGCAGCTTTAATGGTTTTCTTAATCAATTTCATGATTACCGTATTATATCTTCCCCATCATATTTCATGATTATTCTTGTTCTCAACCACCCCAAAGCCATTTATTTACCCAAAGCTTCATGGTCATCATTTTCATAGACTACTCGTCACAGATTCACAGAATTGTCCTTTTTTCAAAGTAAAATACAACGTCGTTGTTCGTAAAATAGCTTTCAAAAGGGCCAACAAGAACAACTATACCGAACCTATCCTAACCGAGGGCAAAATGGATAGAAACTTAATTCGATGAGTACGTATGTAAGTATGTTTTAAGGATAAAGCATATAGCTATGCAAAACATTTTAGTATTCTGGATTCTTCTTTTAAAATGCTATATTGTAACTGGTGAAAAACGATACAAAATCAAGCCCTTTGATGAGATTATTGCCTTCAACTTAGCCAACATTAATCACTCTTTTAAATAACTATTAAAAATATCGGACAGAAAATCCTCGCACAAATAGAATCAGTGGAGCGGAGAATCGTTATTTAATAGAAAACTCTGACACCTGTCAATTAACTATTCCTCCCACTTAAAACCACTGCAATGCTGTTTCACATATCCGTCAAGGCATCGATTATTATTAGTTCGGTGAAAAGAAAACTTTAACAACTACCATAAACGAAATGAGGACGAAGTCAGCATTGGCATAGTAGCATTTTCCTAAACAAACATTATTGTGATGTGGAGAAACAGAAGAGAACAGGCATGTTACAGGGCCTTCTCGATGTCAAAGCAAACAAATCTTTGAAGTCGGGCGCAAGGTTTTCAAGGGTTAAAGATCATTTGCTGAAATGAAACTTTAATATTTAAGTGCAAAATCCATTAGAGCCAATGTGAGCTTAGGAGGTTTTTCCGTTCCTCGCAAGAGGCAGTACGGTAAAATTATGTACTTTTGACGATTTTAGAAAGTCAGTTGGTTTCTATATATAAAATTTTCAATTAACTGTGGGTTGCACTACTCTCTACAGATTTGAAATGGAGTTTAATGACAATCAAATCATATTATAAAATATTATAAAACACAAAACGGCAAACACGAATTTTGTGGTACAATTTACGTGGCTTGAGAAAACCGAAATTATACACCGTTGGAAAAGTTTTTCTGCACAGAAGTGCAGAATGCAAACATTTATTTAATAATCGCACCACAAAAACTAAAAAACAATAAAAGAAAATTGCATAATAAATGCGAGTGAAAGCTAGAACGAGACCGAGTTTATATCTGTCGTAACCTAAATTTGACGTTTTGATTTTGTCCACCCACCAACTAAACAGTTTTTAGCACTGATAATTTGAATGTCCGATGTCAACGTTCAGTGCTGCAGAAAATAATAATAAGTAGCTCATAATAGTGTCGTTTTTTGTCTGAAAAAAAAAACGATAACAAAGAAAAGCAATTAACATGTTAAATACAACAACAACTATATCCATATAGAGTTAGCTATGTCAAGATAATTAAGAAGCATTCCACGAAAAATTGTAATCAGATGTGAAATTTAAAACTTTGTTTCCATCGAGATTAATTTTGTATGGTGATGTGAAGCTTCTCATTCTACCCTAATAAAATAAGTTGACTTTTTTTAAAAATAACCCATGGTTACTTAATAAGACCCATTTGTTTTCATATACATTTTCGCATCGTATTTTTTCTCAATATTGACAACAGTTCAATTTGATGCTCCGGTGTGGTTTTTATGATTTATGAATTGAAGTAAATTTTATCAAACGGAATACCTCTTGTATTCCGTTGGAAAATAAAGAAAGACTTTCAAAACTGAATAATCTTCATTTATTAAGTTGGAATGAAGGTATTTTGCCTGTCCCGCACGTAACGCTAAGAGTACATTTTCTTAACTTACTACCATTTTAAAAAAGATTTAGAAATAAATTAGATAAACAGATTTAAAATCCGAAGAAAATTAAAATTTACAATGAATAGATTTTGTGAGATCCAACTTCAAAAGTTGTCGCACACGTAACGCTTGATAACCTTCTGTATTCTGTAACAGATAGGGAAAAAATCATGATAAAACTGCTTTACAGATAGCAAGTAGTGATGGTACATTTGTTAGGATTAAATATTTTTATGGAAACATCACACGCTAGTTTTAGTATTTCTATACTCAGAATGTCAAAAAGGTTACATTTTTAGTGTTCAAATACCTTTTCAGGCGAAAAAATAGCTATGGGTCGTTTGAGGAAAAAAATTAAACTATTAAACAAATCAGTTTTATTAATTTATTGATGTAAAATCTTATCAGTGCACATTTTTATATTTTACTCAAAAATTTTGATTTTAAAGAAAAAATACTCCCCATTGAATAGCATTTAGAGCTTCCTGAAAACAAAATACGAAAGTGTCAATATAGCTACTGTAAATTCAAGTTTTTATAAAACGAGCTCTAACAATATTTAAGTCCTTATGAAATGTTATACTTTATATAAGTATTAACAAATTTTGCGGCTATAAATGACAAGTTTGTGCCACACGTTACGGGGTACTTAATTGATTTTAATTATTATTTATCTGGTAGTTTCTTAATTTTTTAATTTGGTCAAAAATTTTAGAAGTCTCTAAGCGAATAATCCAAGTTCTTAAGTGCATTTCCAACTTCAGGTTTTGCTAAACTTATAAATTAACCACACAAATTTAAAACAATGGTATGGTAATAATGGAATTGAGATTGTGCCAAAAATATTATTTTTTAGTGTGAACAATATGTTGATGTATCTTTTTAAGAAAAAATATTTGAGCAAGTTTTAACAGTTTTTAATGTGGATTTAACTTTTCCCCTATAAAAACGGTATTGCCAAACTCGTTGTGTTATCGATAATTTACACAGAGATGTCAAATGTTTGTTGGTAAGATAGTTCAATACAAAATGGCTGACCAGTTGAAATGTCCCGATGTCTTTTTTCTCTAAAGTCCACATTTGTTTTAGAGCAAAACCAAACCCATACTTCAGAATCATGAAAAAGTTTTCAACTTGTTTGTTTGGCATTCTGCGTCGGAGAGCTCTAGAGGCTTCCCCGTTCTATCTGAGATTTTGCATTTTCAAAATTTTGGCATTCGGAATAACATATCAAACCCTTTCAATTGAGACCAAATCAAGTTAAGTACCACGCCCTCTTATATCGCCTCTAACAGTTAATTGTAACAGAAAAAAAAATTGAATATCAAAATTAAAAACGGGCTACTATTTCCTGTTAGACCGGCCTCTAATCTCCTCTAATCTCTAATGGATATTAATGACTAAGGTTTCCTTGCTAAATTCGGACCCTTTTTCAAATGATATATCTACCAACGTCCGTTTAAATAAATTCTTTTCGCAGACAAAATAGTCTGAGGTGTTTCAAGACAATTAATATTCATTAAGGTTTACACCTTTCGACTCCTAGCATGAATCTTCAGAATGTCTTGATGGGTAAGCGTGACTGCCATATGCTTGAAGCTTTATACATACGTAGCATTGAACATCGATTTCAGTTTGAGCATAATTAATAAATTGTGTGTGTGTGTGTGTATATTTCCCGAGGAGGATGATTTAAAGTTGATGAAACTGAAGCTTTGGTGATTTCTGTGAAAAGGATACATTCAAATTGCTTTTTTTATTGTCAATCTGCTTAGATATGGCAAGATGGTGGCATTGATTGAATATACTCAATCAAAAAATTAAACCATCAATGACACGTGCCTAAGGAAGGATAGATGCTTAGACAGCATTAATAAAAAGTTTAACTGGGTGCAAACATTTTAATGAAGCAACATTATACGAATTCATAAATGAGTAAGTTTGCAATCGTTTACATGAATGGTTCATTGTGACAGGTTCATATTGTGAGTAGATTTGTCTAGACACCATTTTTCAAGCTTGGAGCGTGACCTCTATAAGGGGTCTCGTTGAAATATTAACGAGGGTCGCAATCTGTACAAAATATTAAACGCATACAAAATGTATACGGAATATACATTAATTGAATAAACTATGTTTGTACATTTAAAACAACTGTTAGAAAATTTATTATTGAGTAACATTCCATAAAATAAACCGTAATAGTAGTCTAAGAGGCCACAGGAAATTTTGGTAGTGGACTTTGAACCAAAACATGAGTACATTGCATGCGAGGGCTTAAAGGTAAGTACATGTTAAATTTAATTTAGTTTTTTTACATTAATTTGAGATTGAGCTCTCTTTAAAATAACATTATACTAAAAATTATTTTTAGAAACAAACAAACATTAACTTTTGTGAAGTTAGCAAGGCAACTTACCCATGCAAATGATTTTGCAAAAAAGCTGCAAGTTTGGAGGCTTACTGCAAGTTACTAGCAAGATAATATACAGTCAAACTTCTTTATAACGAATCTACAACGGAAACAAAATTTATTTTTTATTGAATACTGCAAATGTTCTTTTATATTGTTAAAGAAAACTGGCACGAAAAAGAACCCATTGTAAAAAACTATGTATTTATTATTTTTTAATTAGAAACATCCCAATTTACGATTGCACATAAACAGTTATGTTTTTTCAAAATAGTTTTTATGGCATTTATTTTTACAAATTGGCGTTTCTTCCGGCTTACTCCCTTGGACTCATCAGTGACATAGAGCCTTTGTCATACGCAATTTGTATTTCAGTTTGTAAGTTCAGTTTAACTTACACGAATTTCTTTGACAAAAATGTTTTGATTTTTTTTTTTATCTGAGTTTTCATCTCTTGTTTCAATAAAACTTCGTAAATTTTCAAATGCAGTTCGTAAATCATTATCGTTTTCTTTTTAAAATAAATTCTTTATCTTACCTTACTTTAAGCTTTTACTTTTAGAAAGTACTTCGGTTTTACAAAAATATAAGAGACAACATTTTGGAATTCACATTTCACACTCACTCAAAGCCCTAAAATAAGAGCACGCCAATTCCACATTCTGCCCTTCGCTGTGTCGCATACAGATTATGATAGCACGTGTTTTATCTTAAGAAATATTAAATAGTAAGAAAACTTTGATTTAAAAATAAATTTAAAACTTAAAGCGGGCCATTCACGTTGATACAGTCGCAAGGACTGTCGATCGGACTGTTGCAACGACGGTCGAGAGCACGCACACACGTTGCGACCCCGTTGAACGGACGATGCTATTGCTAGTCTCTTTAAGTGTTAAGTACTTTAATATTATGAACCGAAAAAAAAGAAATGCTGCCCTTGTGTAGCGTCATTTGAGTTTCTGGTCTGTATGTAAAAAAGAAGGCGAAGTGGTCAAAGGAATGATTCGGGGTAGTATTCTTGGGCCTTTTTTAATAATTCAACAAAGGCTGAACTTCTTATTTGCTTGTTGCTATACGATAAACTTTGTGCTGACCACAAACACAATTAAACTAAACAAATTTTTTCATTAGTTCCTTCTATTTGTTTTTATTATTATTCATTCACTATACTACTATTTCGGTCGTTAAGTTCGTTGAAAGCGGGCCATTCACGTTGCGACAAATGCAAAGTCTGTCGATTGAACTGTCACAACGACGGTCCAAAGAACGCACACACGTTACGACCTGGTTGAACGGACGGTATTTAGTTTGTCTCCTAGAAACAATACAAAAACGTGCATATTATTTGACGATTATTCGTAGACTGAGTAGTGCGGTCGCACGGACTGTCTCAAAAACTGCCATTCGCCCTACGACCATTTTGGTCATTTCGTAAGGTTCGTTGAAATTTTCAACCGACTTCCCACTTGTCGTTAGACGCACGGTCCAATGAACGATAAGGACATTCAAGGTAGAATATGTCGTATGCGACTGAAGTCCGCTTAAACATACTGATCATTGACATATTATGATCAGAGATTGAAAACTTTATTATATGTATGTATGCATGTACTGTACATATTGTAATATTTTCTCAGGTTCGTTAGTTAAACTTATTTAACTCTTTTTTAACTTCTACTTATGTAGTTCGCAAATCAAAACACTTTACTTACCACCCAACTACACTAAAACCAATTCATCAACTTTACTTTTCCAACTTTATTCATTCAAGGTTAAGAACAAACTGTTCCTACTGCTGGTCAGGCACATATGCCCTTTATACTTATTTGACAAGCACTGGACGTTGCTTGAAATGTATCTGCCTATAGAGCCAGCCAAGGCTTTGATTTTGACATTTAGTACTTAAAGTTCTAAGGCTCACCAAAGCTCTCCGTAGGTTAGTTTATGTCATGTAAAATCTGGAAGATGGCGCTTCTTCATTTCATTCAAAAGCCGTTATAGAACAAATGTGAGAGTCGCTACAATATGTATATCATTGAAGCTTTTGATATTTATGAACCGCAACTTTTAAAAATTATTAATATGGAAAATTGAAGCAAAAAGAAATCAATTTCTTGGACAATTTTGATGGCAGGATACAAAATTTGTCTAAAAACAACAAAAACATAAAAATGAATCCATTTACATACGTCTCTTACATGTAAAAGGAAGAGGAAGAGGGTGGTAAGTAGGTAATAATAATATTAAGTAAATAAGAGTATATTGGAATTTCTTACTAAACAGAAGCGTTACCGAAACCAAAACCAAAAAACTAAAAACAATTTGTCAGCTTAACAGTTTTACACACAAAAATATTTATAGAAAATCCGATGCATTACGTAAATTAGTTAATTTGATAATAAAAACTTTTCGTAAAAAAAGCACACAGGTAATTAGCGCTAAAGAATTAAAATTTTTTTCTGTTACTCTTTTGGAGTTAGTTAAAAACCAAAAACCATAAAAACGTGACTGGTTCTAGAGTTCACCTCGGATGCATCACTAGACATTTCATTATACATAGAAGACACACGGTCCTGTGGTCAAACTTTTATTCAGTTAAAGTAGGTATGTAGTAATGCAGTATAGGATAATATAGAACCTTTACCTAAACGTATACAACGCGTTGACAAGCATATAGCACAAACATTCACTCTAGCCTCAGTAAACTTCCACTGGTAACGCCAAACTCAGCCTGATGTAAGTCATATTTAAAACTTTGGCTATATTAATTAAATCTTCAACTTCAACTATCCATAAAGCGCTAACAGATTTTAAATTTTCATTGATGACTAAATTAAACTGGTTCCAAATCTTATCCAAGATACCTGCCATAAGGGACATGCTTGATGTTCCTAAAAATTTTAATGTCAAATTCCCTCAAGATACATCGGAACATCAGGAGAAAATAAATTTAACTCGTTATTTAAATCCCTAGTTCCTACTTCCATAATCAAAAACTTAAGAAGTGTCAACATTTATTGAACGCATAACAAAAATTTGATATAAAATAAAGAATACCTAACTACATTAAATTTTCATTTCATTATAGGAGCCATAAGAGGTATGTGCCTATCTATTCAGGCCCGAAGGAATGTATCTTTTTCAACAAGCGTCAACAATTATTACCTTAGTGCCTTTTAAAAAATGTATTAGAATAAGCTTTATCCTCAAAGTGTCTGGCAATTTGTGCTTTTTTCCTTTAATTTTAGAAGCATTGCCAAAAATCCAATTTCCCCCAAGTTGGCTGCCTTTATTCTCTAAGTTATTTATTTAAAATTAAATTCAAACACGCAGATATATCCTCTCTCCAAACAAATACTGTAACATGATACCAAAAGTCCTTGGAAAAAAACAGTCAGGAAATCCCATTCTAAACACATATCCTTATTTAGATGGAAGCCAGAGCAGACGGTAACCATAGACACCTGTTTTGGATTTTTTAAAATTATTTTTGAAACAAGTGATTAATAACTGTGATGCCCGAATTTGGCCATTTATCTGTTAAATTCTTTGGCAACAAAAGAAAGCCTTTACGATAATAATGTTGACTGGCAGTAGCTGCTTTTGGTCGTCTCTTTTTTATGTAATGGGTGAAAGCGTGTTGCTTTAATGCTTTAATGTGGCTGGCGCGTTTCACTTTAATGTTTACTAATTTAACGTAACTGTGTTGGATACCACCAGCATCACCAACGCTATGAGTTCGAGTTTCAGGGTTGAAAATTACTGATGGCGTGAAGAGTGAGCCATTATCCGCTTCGTGATAGTCCTTTTGCTACCCTCAGGGGAGGCTTTCTCAGTTTTGTTCGGCAGCACTATGTCGAAGCGCAGTTTAACCGGTTGGTGTGCCATTTCGGTTGAACCGTTTTATCAATTATCAAGCCTGCCAAACGAGATCTCGAGGGCAGAACGGTTTCATAAAGCAGGTATTTTAATTGCTTTTTGCCACCATCATCAGCAATCCCTACACCGCCACCCCTTTTGACAACTAACGCAGTGCTGGACTATCAAAAAGAAGGATAGGGAACTTAATACAGGCCAAATGCTTTTGAAGGGCCCGTTACATGATGTTTGAACCACAAGTTCGATTTTATTGATAAAAATCAACCTACATATAATAGTAGGTAGGAACATAACCTATGTATGTAACATTATTTTGTATTTAACTAATTAAATTTCGAGTATACTTACTCAAAAAAGCGAAGCGATATTATCTATATATAAAAAAAATCCAATATAAGATTGAATTTTTAGTGACCCAGTGATCTAAATGGTCTCGACAGAAAAGATTGAAACTAAAAAATGCAAATATTTCGCAACTTAAGCTACAAATTTAGTTTTATATTTCTTTCACAAGAACACACAAAATGCAACAAGACCGAGATGATACCGGGACGATATTAAGACTATCCTGAAGTGGAAGGCCACAAGATATGTAGTTATGAAAGTTCAACTTGTTTCAGTAATTGGTCAGCCATAGATTTTTAATAGTTTTTTTTTTTTAAGTCACCAACAAAATAATTTCTGTCCAATCCATACATCTTCGTTGATATTTCAAGGAAAATTAAACGACTGCGTTTGCTAGAGCTATTTATGTTCCATGAACGTGCAATGTTAAACATTTTATGCCTTCACATATTTCAAACTAACAACAAACTAGAGAGGAAGGTAATGAGCCTTAAACCAACAAAATTTAGCCTATCCCGACCCTGATTTAACAGGCAACCAACAGCAGCATTATACTACTACACTGTCATTAATTTGATCTGCAATTAATTTGCTCATTGAGCTGTCAATCTGTAGAAAGACACCTAGGCACAAACACAATCATCAATAAATTTTTGTGCAGGGCTAATTGTCTCAAGACAGAAGTGTTTATTTACATTCAACTTTCAAAAAATGTAATTAAAACATTTAAACCTGAGGCTTGTTGTAAAAACACTCAGCAAGTTTATCAGTATGCAACATCATTGGTTGTGGCTGTGGCAGAAACTGTACATTCCTGGGCTAAAAAGATAGTAAGCAGTAGTGTGTATTTACATTCGTTCAACACAATTTGCGTTTTATCTCTAAAATTTCAGCAAATAGCATTCGGGGTTGAGAAGTGATATGGTGCTGCTGGAACAAAAGCGACACAGATTATAACATTGGATTAGAAAATGTGCATCTCGTCTCGGGCAAAAACATCGACTACGGTGCGTGTGCAACATTTTTGCAATGCTGTCCTTTTTGTTGGTGCTGTTGTGCATGTGTTGAAGGACATATATCTTAGCTTAATGATGCGGCGCTTGTATGGTAACATGAGTTTATTTTGGTTTCGTTTTGATGTTCCATTATTGTATCAGGACAATATAAAACAGAATGTGCTTGTACTGTGTGAATTTTGTTGCATGGGCTTAGAAGTTCAAAGTTTATGCATAATAAAGAAAAAATGCAGCAAAGGTGGTAATTGCTCTCCTACATTAATATGTTCATTTAAATCATTTTTTTAAAGAAATCACAAATTATTTCATCCTTAATGCAGTGTCTACTACTACTAATCTACACCAAAAATCATTTACATTTGGCACAAACATTTAATAAACAATGTGGTAACTTTATGTACATATAACAGTTTACTATCTTTAGCTTGATTATGAACATTCAAATTTAAAAAGAAAATTCTTCTGTTTAAGTGGAGCGACTATTGTACCTGGGCGAAACACATTATAGAGTTGAGCAGATTTAAACTTTTAACTAGCTGAGAAATCCTAATAAAGTGAAATTTGTAAATGCCAAAAGTGTGGAGTTATGATACTACAAACACAAATGATAGGTGTTCGAAGATTTCAAACTGAATAGAGCGCTAGAGATAGGTGCAGGGAAACAATTCCACGGGCATCTGCTCCCCATGGGAGTTTATTCCATCTTAAGTGGGAATCTGTTCCACTTTTAAAAGTGCAATTTATTCCACCGATAAAGGGAATTCATTGCACTTTTTAGTGAGAAAGATCTCCACTTGCCTCACTGTTTATTCGTGTTTCACTCAATTAATTCATCGTTATTCGGGAAAACGTAGTCAACCCATCTCACTATAGTACTGTATTTATGTAATTAAACAATGACGGTTTCCATATTTTTGAATCAATAATATATCAAATTCCAAATTTTAGGTGGGAAAAAATTCCACAAAATTTCGGGTGTAGTAAGTACCCTCTCGTCATGAGAATAAATTCCACTTTGAGAAGTGGAACAGATTCCCACTTAAGGTGAAATAGATTCTCATGTGGAGCAGATGCCTGTGGAATTATTTCCCTGCACCTAGTAGGTAATGTCACTTTCTGTGGAGCACCTATAAATGTTTTGAAAGTGGTCAATGGAAAGCAGGCCCGTGTGCGGAAATTGTACAAGGGGGAATAGTTTCTTTATTTTTCATGATTTTAAAATTCATTAAAATACGGAAACTATTGATTCATAAAAATATTAATTTATATGAAACACACAATGTAGAAAAACTGGGTCGTCCACCCTGTATCCTGATCGGACCGGTTAGTTGATCAAAAGAGGTAAAGGATGAAATCTACAACAAATTTGAGGGGAAATTTTCACCTATCAGAAATTCAAGGTCGTCCGGGTCATGGGGTCACTTTCTCTGGCCAAACCAGATTTATGCATTTATTTTAGATTATGCGATACTCACTTGTACACATTTATTACATACTGAAGCTCATGCTTCAAACTTTAATTGGTGAAAGACCAGGTCATGACCTGTCAAATTATAGAATTAACTTGTCCATACTTAATCGTTACCAGTTGGTACGATTACCTGAATAAACTGCACTGCAAACTCGTGAGCCCCATGTCTTTTCAACGATGTATGCAATATTCGTCTTGAGAAATGGACCAGCCAGTAGGAATTTTTATTTATCATTCAACTCCAAAAATATAAGTTAAAAGTTAGCTTTAATCATACTTGCAGTTTATTTAGGCATTCCTACCAAATGTTAAGGATTTAGTACAGACAAGTTATAGAATTCTGACAGGTAATGTATGCAAGTATCGCCTAATCTTAGATAAATGCATAAATCTGGTCGGCGAGAGAAAGTGACCAAGCTATGACCCGAATGACCTTAAAGTTATGATTATTGACAATTTCCCCTTGAATTTGATGTAGGTTTAGTCCCTTATCCTATGGGTTCTGGCACCCCTGAGAAATGACCAGTGCTTTAGGTCTGCCAGCTGGTATGACCAGGATACAGGTTGGACGACCAAGTTCTTCCATATCACCTATAGTGGCAACCTAAAGTAAGGGGCCAATTATAGCGATCAGGAACAATTTTTCAAATGAACTTGAAACCCAAAGGCTACACGAATCAATGACAAAACACACAAAGAATCTTTTGTGCAAATAAAATTATCAATTGACCAATTATTTTTTTCTAAATTATGTATTTTAAATATTTTCCTAATGCAAATTTATCAAGTGTGTCAGTACCAATCCAATGTATACAAGGAATGGAACCATCTCACTTATTAGCTATTATTATAAATACGAGTAATACTAATAAAGAAGCACACTGCTGGTTATCAGGGCCAAGGAGTAGATTCAATACTTTTTGGCTATCGCTACGACAATAAACAGGTATAACTCCGTATTTTTGTTGTACTTAACATGCACGATAAAACTGCACTAAAAAACAGGGCTATTGTCTATGAAATAACGAGTTAGCTTATACTTAAAGAAATGCAAAGCTTGTAAGCTTATATGAAATACCTTGTTACATTAATAAAAGACCGTTCAATAAACATTGTATTACCCGGAGTTCCGAACTCTTCACATTCCGAGTTTTTTCATTCTACGGAGAAGCTGGAAAAACAATCACAATATATACATAGATAGATTAGTTGTTCTTTTCGGTTATGAAATCATAGCGAAATTTATTTTTTAGGGAAATATAACTGGAAGCTAACGAAACAAAAGATTTTGGAAAAAACCCAGGAGTTTCAAATCGATACACACCATCTCTTTATTGATTTCAAAGTCGCGTATGATAGCGTAAACAGAGACGAGCTGTACAGAGCCATGTGACATCTCGGCATCCCAGCTAAACTCGTACACCTGTGCAGGATGACGATGGAGAAATCTCGCTGCTCCCTCAAAGTCGGTAAGAACACCATTGAAACCTTTGATGTCGAGAAAGGTAATGCATTTTCATGCAACCCTCGTGCTTGAAGCAATTGTACGCAACTCGCAAGTCAACAACAGAGGTACAATTTTTCAAAAGTCCGTTCAGCTACTTGCTTATGCTGATGATATTGACATAATGGGGAGAACGAAGCGAGCTGTTACCGGCGCGTTTGCAAGTATTGAATCGGAGGCGGCGAAAATGGGTTTGGCTGTTAATGACGACAAGACGAAGAATATGCTATCATCGAGAAAGGAATCTCAACATAGTCGACTCGGGCAAAACGTCACGATGAATAGGTACAACTTTGAAGTTGTCAAGGACTTTGTCTACCTGGGCTCCACTATTGCATCCCAAAATGAAATCAGTGCAGAAATCAAACGAAGAATTACTCTGGCCAATCGCTGTTTCTTGGCGCTAAGAAGGCATTTGAGTAGTAAAGCCCTCTCTCAAAGAACAAAGGAGACCTTATATAAGACCCTTATCATCCCGGTTCTGCTGTATGGGGCAGAAGCATGGGCTCTGTCAAAAACGGATGAGAATCTGCTTGGGTACTTTGAAAGGAAAATTCTTCGGGTGATCTTTGGAACTTCGGTCCCGTCTGTATCGATGGAGTATGGAGGAGAAGATTTTACAATGAACGTCGACCTGGTCAAAAAGCTGAAAATACAGTGGCTGAGATGGCTGGGACACGTGGAGCGTATGGACACCTACGCTCCAGCCCGACGAGTCTTCGAATTTACGGTCTGTGCAGCAGGGAAAGACCCCACTTAAGGTGGCACTTACAAGTGGAGAGCGACCTCAACCAACTTGGAGTGCGTACTTGGAGGCATTTAGCTAGGGACCAAACTGGCTAGAGGGGCTTGTTGGTTGAGGCCGTAGTCCATCCTGGACTGTGAGCACCATCTAAAAAAAAGTAAGTAGGTAGCTAATATTTTAAATTGAATTTTAAGAAACTTCGCCACCTTTTATATTTTGTTTTCAAGTTTGAAAGTTGGACGTAAGCCGCCATCTTGGAAAACGCCTTTAATTTAATATCTCGTAAACTGTGCATCGTACGTCAAAAATATAAATTTTTTTAAAGCTTATATTCCATTTTTTTTATTTGTTTTTTCAACCAAGTTGTTTTGGCGGAAAATGTATCAGAAATTAAATTTTAATTTTGATTTTTAACAACTATTAAGGACCACTGTTCTTCTAAATATTCAATGCTCTCATCAATTTTAAGTTGAATAATGAAAACCAGATGTAAAAATTTTTCTTAGTTTTTCAGAAATAAAAAAATGTTCCATCACCGACCGACCCACCACTTTTTTTGTTGTCGGCTTCACGTGAAGTGCTCCTATTGTAAATTCTGAAATTTGTATGAGGTTTTCCATTATTAAGTATATCGAGAGTTGATTTTTGGTTTCGATCTTCCTCTGTACCTACAGTATTTTGGAATATGCGTTTTTTTCAGTGATTCTCCTTTCTATCTAGGACCTTAGACAATAGGCACATTCGGCAACGTATCTTTAGCAAACCGGATTTGTTTTTGTTGTTGTAATCCCTTGTTAAAAAACAGCTATTGCAAAAGCAACTCAACGTATCTGAACATTTTTTGGATTATGGATACCCTATCGATTTACCAGCCGAACGCGACCAATTGTTTAAAAATAACCAAAAAAAAACTTAGACCTAGCTTTTTTCAAAATGAGTGCATATTTTTGTGTGGACCTATAAGGCATTTTGTATGAATGCTATCATGGGCATGTCTTGCAGCTTGTTACGAATAAATAGCTTGGCGGGATGGATGAAATGTATGTTTGTGTCAGAAGATGGATGCGTGGTAAGGATTTTCTCATAGTTACATAAAAGTATCTTGCAGTAGCAGTTCCTACCTTTATTGCGTTAAGTTTTCCTACCCATATGGTGAACATTTAAAAAGCACCATATGGTAGATGGAAGGTTTTCAATTTAAAGTTTCACGGGCGGAAGGAATAGAGACATGAAACAGTATTTCGACAATGAGATGCTATTAAACGTAATTGTTTGAGATTTTAATGGAAATTCATAAAGAAGTCAAGAACAAGAGCACAAACTTTTGTACAAGGAATATGAGTAATTGAAGTGATTGATTTAATCCTTAACCATATGTATATGTATATCAATAGGTATCTTCATGTTCATATTCGCATATCAGCTTGAATGGAGATGGATAGATGGGTGATTCTATGCCAACTATATTTTTTATTTGAAATCTAAAAAAAAATCTAAAAATCTATTTGTGGCTATATTTAGTCAGGGTATCAAATCTGTAAAAGCAATTTTCTACAACTTTTAAAAAACAAAAATATGGTGAAATGTACTAAAACCGGAATAGATGATAATGAAACTCTTTTACTTTTTTTTATTTGTATTTTGTTCTTTCTCTTTTTGACCATATTTCTGTTGATATTCTTGATAACGTATTATTTTTTGAACTCTTGACATTTCTACTTCCCTAATTTTCTTTAAAAATGTATAACTTTTTCGTTTTTGTAGTCTATTCTTCTAAATGGCAATCCTTTCATTGTACTGAATTACAACTTAGTTTTTATTGCGTGGATTAATTTTTGTTCGCACCGTGTGCGAGGTAATGCTACCGTTCATATAAGAAAATTGGTACACTTTCCCAAGCCGTATCGAATAAGTAGCAAATTTTTGTCTTGATATAAAATGTAGATTGAAGTAAATAGCCATCATTTACCCAATTTAAAGCAAAAAATGTACAAACATTTTACATTAAATAACATAAAAAGCACTGAACACAAAGAATCACAGTTGGCACGGAGTCACCCAGATATGTATTCTTTCCATTTTTATGTATGCTACGTAGTGCAAAGCAAGGTAATGCAATAAACTACTTTTAAAATTAAAAGCTCAAATCGTTTTTTATCACCACAAACTGTATTTTGAAATAAACTTTTATAATTGTATTTTATTACCGATGATAAAAATAGCACAAACCGGGACCCTTTGCACCAATTTTCTTGCTCTCTAAACACCATGCTCCGCAAAAACTCAGATAGATATACAAGCTTTGTTTATTTCTTTTTTTTTTTTAATTTCTTAGTCATGACTTATGATTTTCCGGTTTTTTTTTGTATAGTTTCCTAACTTTTACTTTCTTCGCGTTCTCGTAAAGCTACGTAGGGTCTACGTTGTAGACCCGTCTTTGATAGAGCTCTATTTAGGAACTCATCTTCCGAAAAGTTACCCAAATAGGATGACAAACCGTAAGTAAGGTTTGAAATTTCCTTTTTCTTTTACCACGACTAATTTGTTTTTTTTTTCTCTGATTTTCTTAGTGCCCTATTACACAACGCCCTTTGAGTCGTGATAACTTTTTTTTCGAAATTAAATGAGTACGAAGGTGAGATTCAGATGTTTTGTTTTCCGCAAAAACTCAGATAGATATACAAGCTTTGTTTATTTCTTTTTTTTTTTTAATTTCTTAGTCATGACTTATGATTTTCAGGTTTTTTTTTTGTATAGTTTCCTAACTTTTACTTTCTTCGCCTTCTCGTAAAGCTACGTAGGGTCTACGTTGTAGACCCGTCTTTGATAGAGCTCTATTTAGGCACACATCTTCCGAAAAGTTACCCAAATAGGATGACAAACCGTAAGTAAGGTTTGAAATTTCCTTTTTCTTTTACCACGACTAATTTGTTTTTTTTTTTTCTCTGATTTTCTTAGTGCCATATTACACAACGCCCTTTGAGTCGTGATAACTTTTTTTCGAAATTAAATGAGTACGAAGGTGAGATCAGATGTTTTTTTCTCGTTCGCATTTAATAAGTGTGTTTTTTTAAATAAGCTCAGAGGAATCAGACGAAAAAACGACATTGGGGCTTAGCGACAGACGTCATTACAGACAAAAATGGAGTTTCCATACAAAATATCGATAAACAGTATGAAATTTTATGCCAGTAACACAGTTCTTATCTGGGCTAAAGTAAAGGCAATATTACATTATCATATACATATGGCTTATGCAGCCATATAAAAAGCTTTTCATTGTATGACACGTTTTTTTTTTTTAAATTATGCGCGCACTAAAGGGGTTGTGACTACCCTTAAGATGATTGAACACAGTGCGAGCGTTAGGAAAAAAGGGAAGGATTTAAAAGGAGATACCGATGTACATTGGTTTTGAAATTCTGAATATCAAAATGGAAGGGAAAAATAGAGCTAGGTAAAGCATTCGTGTGGTTCGACTAAAAAAAGAATCTCTGTACTTAACAGTACGTCCGAAATTGGGCTCAAGGGTAAACTGATGGGCATTCCTGGCAGTGCAAGTATTACGGTGGAAATGTTTAAGGGGAGGAATGCAACTTGCTATTTCGCTTGACGTTGTATTACACTATGTCATACATATATGGCTAATTTATATGACAAACGGCTTCGACAAATAAATTTTGTTCATATATATGACCAAGCTGAATTTGGCTATCACACTATAGTTTAAAATTTAAATATGATAATATGACAAACAAAATTATTTGATAAATTATAATTTATTTAAAAATTTATGTTGTCAAAATAAATAATATTTTCAAACTTTTTGTTTCATTATTGTCACTATTTGGACCAGGGGAGGAGGAAAAGGAAAAGCAGTGAAAAAAATTCTGCTCCGCGAATGACAGCAGTTAATAATTTTTGTTGGGGTCGATGAAAGAAAATTAATGTATGTAATAACTAAAGGCGGTATTACACTATCATATAAGTATGGCTAATGTCACAAACTCTTTAGAATGCTCTTGAAGGTGTTAACAAAAACTCACAAATTAATCGAAAAACCAACACTTTCTTTTGCCAGTGTTGAAAATGCATTTTTCACAGATGTCACCATAGCACTTAAGAAGTCATTTCTTTGACGGTTACGGAAAAAGGAAAGGTGTTGAGTCCTGAGTGTGAATATGCACATGACATATACTTCTTAGTGGCTCCAATACCCCAGACAGAAGCGATCACGATTATTTTCTATACAAATTCTAGGACAAAACTGATGTAACCTCTCGAATTACATCATAATCGATAGGTCTTGACTACCAATGCATAATTCCAACCGCGGGATAACGCAATTAAATTAACGGTTTTGTTTTTAATGTAATTTTCTTTAATAGAATGTTAGAGGAAACCACTGCACTAAAATGTATTGCAATTGAATGGGTTTGGCTGCGTTGAAATACCATACCGTTATTCCAGACGCGGATGAAATAATTTTTAAAAAGTTGTTCGTTCAGTGCCCACTAATGCTGAATTCACCCGAGGGACAATATGCAATTATTTCTACTTTTTTTTAAACCTATTTTTTGTCATTTTACACGACTATGGTAGCTCAAATGGTTAACATATCACATACCTTTACTTTTTTTAGTGCATAGATGCAGTAACAAAAAATAGGCCCAGGTCCTCAATAAAAACCTATTATAATTAGGATAAAATCAATGAAGAATTCTATTCAATTATCCAAAAGCAATAAATAAATATTTAAATTATATGACAAATAAATGAACATATAAAATCAACCGATTTTTATATGACTATATGGCGCAAAACTTCCAAATAAATATGACAATGCCTTTGCTTCGTTATTAGACTGCGTCATATATATGTCTCAAAATAATGGTCATATATATGGCGTCATATATATTTTGTCATATAAATATGTCAATCACACTTATATGACTGTTTTGGGCCATATTTATACTCGTATGGCTAATTGGCCATATTTATATGCTAGTGGAATATCGCCTTATGTCTGTTTATCTTTTAGTTTCTGTATTTCCTCTCAACTCTATTATCTCGCAATTTTCAACACAAAAAGCCATCTACCCGACGGAGAAAAAAATATTTTTTGCAAAAAAAGTGCTAAGGGTGTGTGCTCAGAATAGATTTGTTTATCAAAATCCAAAAGCATATTTGCATTTTGTGTTATTTTTGTAATACTTGTATTTTTGTATGCAAATCCAATCCAGATCACATCTGGGAGAAAATAAAATACAGCTATTGTGAAGGCCTAACTACATTTATTTCACTTTTGAACGAAAGTGCAAGAAGTGCAAAAGTGAAAAAATACAAATAAAAATAAGCGAAACCTCAGTGTGAAAAAGAGTATAAAATCCAAGTAGAGCTGAATACATTCAAACATAGAAAAGGCTAGTTCGGAATATATTATCGATATGGGTGGCATCTATGAATCAGCTTTTTAACTGTTTATTTAGATTTAGGTGCCAGTCATAGCTATCATTGAAACTCATCTTTGAAAATTTTAATGATGGATTTTGAGGCATTTAGAAAGCAAAAACATTTATTATTTTGATGAAAAAATGAAGCGCAAGACTTAAAATATTTCTAGTCAAAAAAGAATTTGAAATAGGCCCAACTTTCCTCATAAATTACTTTTAAGATTTCAATGGTCATTGGTAAGGTAGTTCAATCATTGAAAAAAGAAGTCTTTTTATGTGGAAAGTTTGTCATATTTGAAATTTTGTTTGGCTAGAAATATTAATTGAGTCTTGAGCTTTATTTGTTCATAAAAAAAAATGGTTTTACTTCTTAAGGTTCTCCCAAACCAACGCGAACGCGGAGCGACGACGAATTTTTGCTGTTGTTTAAGTTGTGTACTTGTCATATTTTGTACTATTGTCCGTCCGACTTCTAAAATGGAATTGGCTGCAGCTCTAATGTCAAAAAGGTCATATATGAGAAATCATATGGCTTCCACAATCGTGTAAAGTAGCCTTTACATGACCTGATTTTTCCAATGACTATCCCTTAGTTGTTGTTGTGGTACATTGGTTTTCCCCTTATTTTTATTTCCCTTCTATTCTCTCCACCCACAAAAAAAAACAATTATCGCTCTAGAAAAATCGGGTCATGTAAATACCGACTAATGTAATAGCAGATTTAAACCGTCGATAAATCAGTTTACCACAGATCTTATGCACAAACCTCTTAAAAACTTAACTGCCATCACTATCCAATGTTACCAACCAACGCATATTAAACTCAAACCTAATAAAAAGAAACGCTAAATGCCAAGAAAAGAAATAAAATCGAACACCGAAAAAATGTACGCAAGTAGAAGAGAAGGAAATAAGATTTTTTGTGTCATACCTCGCTCACTACCCGTACAAAAGAATTTACAACACGTCGCGATTGAAATTATTTATTGAAAAACCCCAAGTATTTTCGTTGCAAAGTTAAATTTAATAGAATTAATAATCAAGTATTGAAGGGAAAAACGCGGAAAACCCACCGAAAAGTTTGTTTTGACATTTGCCCCTCGAAAACATTTGACAGTAGCCCATCGCCCCCCTCAAAATATATAAATTTACTCGGGCTCGGGTGAACTTCTTGGCGAGGCGAGCAAGCAGCAAATTGAAAAGAAATTTTGCGACAGCCAATCGACGAAAAAAAATTAATTGAGAAAAAGAAAATGTGCTCCAACGAGACAAGTCATTGGGAATAGTTAATATGTTGGTTGCGTTATTAGGTAACTAAGGAAATCTCTTTGGAATTTGGTCAAAAACTTGAGGAAGTTAGTGGCGGGCAATTGGTAAAAAGTGTATTTTTATTTTGTTTCATAGGCAAAAGTTGTAATTTATGAATTAAACTTTGCGTTCAAGTTGTAAAAATTTATAGGGTTAAGGTTCTGGAATAATATTCTTGGCTGAAAAAATCTTGATTAAAGATCTGTTTTAAGTTGTTTTGCTGTTTTAATCGCGATTCTTATAAGAGAGTGCTGTGGAATAGAATGAATGTGAGTCTACCCTAGAGCACTTAGAATGGACACAACAGCAAATACACTGGAGGAGGCGAGCTCCGAGAGTGAGTACAGTGATTCGTACGAAGGAGAAAGCAATTCGGACTCGGCTGGCGCCGCCACAACATCATCAGGTGAAGAAGAGGAAGATAATGGCGAAGGTGAAGAAGATGAGGAGGACTATTCTCCTCCAGAGGACTCGGTTGAGATGGCTCGCATCACTAAGGACACCTTGTTGCATCTGCCTAAGGGCCTGTGTGAGAATGCGGCGGTTTTCCAGGAGTTTTTCTCGATGGAAACTTGGCGAATGCTTCCTGCCAACTATCAGGCCTATCTGAAGAACAAATTCATTCCCCATTTTTCAGAGAACAACGAACAGGAGCAAGAAAAAACTCTAGAAATGCTCTTCAACAACGAGTTGAATCGATTTCAAGCATCCCCTCTGATTGATCTGCAGCGAAACCTAGAGGAGGGAAACTATCGCCCCGATGTGCTTCGGTTGCGTGAAAGCATAGCTAAATCACGTAGAAAAGAACGCCGTTTCCAGGAATACGAACGTATCAGCCACATGGCTAAGAATATGTTAGTGTCAAGAGAACGATTGCTTCGTGTGGCATACGAAGCACCGCAAGGAGCAGAGTTAAGAGTCGAGAAAGTATTGAAGAAGACACCACAGCTGGACAAGGGTGTGTGTGCCGTAAGAGCGCGCAAAAGATTCTATTCGGAAATTCGACAGTTGAGAAGCCAGGTGGGCATATCTGAGTTGAGTGAAGATGATCTAGGAGATGAACCACTGCCAGATGTAAATGATGATTCAGAACCAAAAGTTAAAATGGAAATTGATCAAGCAAAAGAGGCAAAAATTTTAGGAACATTACACCGCTACAAGAAATTCAACAAAATGGGTCCCGTTGAAATTCTCTGCGATGGAAATTTTAAGAAGGTTCTATTTGAACATAAATGTAGAAAGTTGGAAGAACCGGTAAGTACGTCTGTTATTATTATTTATTTAATAGGAAATCCAAAATATAGATCAACGGGATAAAGTGCATTTGAATGATCTATAATGCAAAGTTCAATTTATTTTTGAATTTAAGCTCGTCTGTTATCTTCTTCGGAGCAATAGCTCCACTGGTGATATTATTATATTTGCATACTATTGTATATCTCACTAATATTTTATACAAAAATGTAAAATTATTGATCACGGTATTTCAAAAAAAAATGAGAATCTACTACCAAGGGGTTTTGTCTAGCAACTGTTCTTTTAGTTTATGTTTGAGACCGCTTAGTACCTAAAGTTCCTATTCTGAAAGCCATCATGGACTCGTATCATTCAATGGCTGTAAATGGGACATTGTTAAAACTAATTTAATGTATAAATCAAAAAACAAAGTAATAAACAACTCTTTCCCCCATTAATTGATAATAATTAACATTTTTAGATCAGTTTTGCTTTCGTCATATTATAAACTTGTTCTTCTGTGTATATTTACCTATATTTTGATTGAAGAAATGCTTCTTTTGAAATTTTGTTTGTTCTCTTCCGAAATTCAGGGTTTTAACCTTGATGGCGAAGGGTTTTCTGCATTTTACTGATTTGTTTAACAATTTATTAGTATATGTACATTAAAATTTCAACGATGTTTTTTGTGTATTAGCTGCTGGCTGGAATATCACCATTTTACCTAATCTTTATAAGACCCATTTTACTGCCCCATGCAGGGGCTGATGCCATTGGCAAGGTAGAAACAGTCCTTTAATACTTTGCGTTTTACGCAAATCGACTGTGCTGATATGCCTTTCTGGATGACTGTACATATTATGTTCTTTCTCTTGTCCTCATTAACTGCCAAATAGTTACAATTGTTAATAATCAGCATTATTAATTATGTAGTCAAAGAAAGTTTTGGTCAGGTATCTCAGCACGAGCAATATAATGGAAGTTATATTGAAGACCGTGTACTGGGATTGCACCTAACTGCAAATAATGTTTGCAACCTTAACTCGATAACGCTAACTGGTTAAGAGTTGTACGTGAAAAAATCTATATTTTTTACACTTGGCCATTTTGAAATCGAAATATCTTGTACGAGAAAAACTGTCAAACCTTTTAAGTAGAACATTTTGACGTCAATAAACTGAGCATAAATTTGGTTTGAACAAATTCGTCATATACGAGTAAAAACCAGAAAACTATTATAATTATATTTTTTTAACGGTAAATTTTAGGACAAATATTTTTCTATAAAACATCGAAAGATCTACAAACATTACTTGAAACATTTACCGATAACATTTACCGTTAACGAGTTATTCCCAAAAAAAACGATATTTTCGTCAAATTATTATTTTTTTTTAAATATGTAGCTTTATTTTCTAGACAAAGGTCTTAGGAAAAAAAGTTTATTAAGTATTTTTCCAAAATAAAGATCAACGGGATAAAGTGCATTTGAATGATCTATAACGCAAAGTTCAATTTATTTTTGAATTTAAGCTCGTCTGTTATCTTCTTCGGAGCAATAGCTCCACTGGTGATATTATTATATTTGCATACTATTGTATATCTCACTAATATTTTATACAAAAATGTAAAATTATTGATCACGGTATTTCAAAAAAAAAATGAGAATCTACTACCAAGGGGTTTTGTCTAGCAACTGTTCTTTTGGTTTATGTTTGAGACCGCTTAGTACCTAAAGTTCCTATTCTGAAAGCCATCATGGACTCGTATCATTCAATGGCTGTAAATGGGATATTGTTAAAACTAATTTAATGTATAAATCAAAAAACAAAGTAATAAAAAACTCTCCCTCATTAATTGATAATAATTAACATTTTTAGATCAGTTTTGCTTTCGTCATATTATAAACTTGTTCTTCTGTGTATATTTACTTATATTTTGATTGAAGAAATGCTTCTTTTGAAATTTTGTTTGTTGTCTTCCGAAATTCAGGGTTTTAACCTTGATGGCGAAGGGTTTTCTGCATTTTACTGATTTGTTTAACAATTTATTAGTATATGTACATTAAAATTTCAACGATGTTTTTTGTGTATTAGCTGCTGGCTGGAATATCACCATTTTACCTAATCTTTATAAGACCCATTTTACTGCCCCATGCAGGGGCTGATGCCATTGGCAAGGTAGAAACAGTCCTTTAATACTTTGCGTTTTACGCAAATCGACTGTGCTGATATGCCTTTCTGGATGACTGTACATATTATGTTCTTTCTCTTGTCCTCATTAACTGCCAAATAGTTACAATTGTTAATAATCAGCATTATTAATTATGTAGTCAAAGAAAGTTTTGGTCAGGTATCTCAGCACGAGCAATATAATGGAAGTTATATTGAAGACCGTGTACTGGGATTGCACCTAACTGCAAATAATGTTTGCAACCTTAACTCGATAACGCTAACTGGTTAAGAGTTGTACGTGAAAAAATCTATATTTTTTACACTTGGCCATTTTGAAATCGAAATATCTTGTACGAGAAAAACTGTCAAACCTTTTAAGTAGAACATTTTGACGTCAATAAACTGAGCATAAATTTGGTTTGAACAAATTCGTCATATACGAGTAAAAACCAGAAAACTATTATAATTATATTTTTTTAACGGTAAATTTTAGGACAAATATTTTTCTATAAAACATCGAAAGATCTACAAACATTACTTGAAACATTTTCCGATAACATTTACCGTTAACGAGTTATTCCCAAAAAAAAAACGATATTTTCGTCAAATTATTATTTTTTTTTAAATATGTAGCTTTATTTTCTAGACAAAGGTCTTAGGAAAAAAAATTGATAAGTATTTTTGTAGCAGATTGTATGATCTACATATGTATAAATTTGGAACATTTCATTTTCGTTTTTAATAAAAATGTGTTCAAAAATAATTGTATGTTTTGCTTTCTCTAAAGTTTTTTCGTAATATTGTCGTTATCTATAAGAAAAAAAGCTTTTTCAACTATAAATTGTATAAAAAAAATAGAACCCAGTACGTGCAACAACCTCGGTTATTGCAACTGCCCCAGTTTCTATTAGTTGCGTAAATGAAGTGTGTACTGGATAAGGTCTTTTAAAGAGATGATTAAGAAATAAAAATCTATTAAAATCTTCAAATTGGTGTTGTAGTTCAAGAGAAACAAAACGTAAAAAGTGAACACATGTATGTTTTCGTTTATTTGGTATAATTTACTATTTTACAACAGAATTTGTATAATTGGCGAAGAACAAATCCTTTGCTTTTGCTTCAAAATTCTGCTCCGCCCAATCAAAATAAAAAAAGGGTAAGCTCTTGCAAAAAGATTTTTACCCTTTTGGGAAAGCCCGATGAGTTCAAATTTGAATGGAAAAATTCAAAAACCAGAAAGCTAATTTGGTGAAGAACTTTCTTGTGAAAGCTTTACAAGTTTCTTAGTGCACTTTTTTTTGAGTCGTATTTAAACTGCAGCTCTTTTCCAATATTCGTGGCAGGAAATTAGTGTTTTTTGTATCCTTAATTCTCTATCATAAACTGCAGTGTTGTTTCTCTTTCTTACACAAGGACTTTGACTTTATAGCTGGCACCTATTCCTCGCTCAAGGATATTCAGGTAAATCTTTCTTACCCCAGATATGGATAATCTATATTTTCCTATTAAATGTCAACCTATGTGGTCTTAAATTAGCAAATCCCTTACTTCAGGTGTGAACGGTTTCATATCACAACCATAACCAAATAAAATAAAACTAAGCAGTTATATGATTATAAATTTAAATTTAATCCTTTAACTTTTTGATATTTTTTCGGTGAGAAATATTTTTCTTTACTTTATTATTAGCATATTCTTAAAATATAAAATCTTTAAACTAAGGCCAACTTAAATTTGAAATCAAGTAGGTACATCATTTTAGGCCCACTACTTGTTCAATCAATGTGTCGGTGAAAAAGTGAAATAAATTTGAGAGATGTGTAAACACTTTGACTCGTGAAGCATCTCTTGCTAGGCAATAATGGTTGGTTCATATGTCATACAATCTGATTTTTTGTCAATTATTTTCTTGCATGTGGGACTCAAATAAGGCAAATCTGCTTACTTCGCATATAGTAAGTTTATGGTGCAGGTCATAGTTTACCTGTATATTGAGCAGGATATAATTTGATAAGCTACCCTCAGTTCAGGGTCCACCATTTTCGTTCCTTTATTTTATTTTTCCTCAACTTTATGTATTTAAACTAAAAAGTATTAATGTATATTAAAACGATTCTTAAACATATATATTTTCTTCGTTTTTAGGATCGTCCTGAGTTTGAAACAAACGACATTCGCCTTAGGGACGTTTATGCCAGAACACAAATGACAGGAAGTTATAAACGTGTATTTGCCTCGGGCAAAACACCTGGCCGTAAGCCAAAAGCGAAACTTCTTCAAGAGAAGATCGAAGAGACTCCTTTAGACGTTAAAATTGAAGTAAAAGAAGAACTTCCTACATCACCACCAACTTTGATAACGCCTCCAACCCACCATCCACCACAAATCCAAACACCACCAGATAGAATCTATGTGGAATCACCAATCCACCAGCAGAATTCGATCACTATATCTCCGCCACAAGTAGTTGAACAACAAACTATGGAGCAACAACCTCCTGAAGATTCGGAAGAGGATGAAGTCGTCAATGTTGAAACTATCGAGACAACGCCAATATGCCAACTGCCTGTCATCAATGGCTCTGATTTTGTTCATTCTGAAGAAGTTATTATTCCAATGACTGAGATCAAGTCAGAAGATCCTCCAGAACCAACTATTCCTTCGCCATCTAAACTCACTTCGTACCATGGAAAAATCAAAATAGCCACTTTCTCCGATCTGAAGGGAATAGACGTGATGAATATTCCAATGGATATGGATGACTCTTGTCTGAGTGAAGCGGACTTTAACACTCATCATGAGCCAATCGTCACTCAGGTGCAGCAAACTACACCTGTGAATGCAATCAAGAATTTCGCAGCCACATCGAGCCCTGAATTAATGCAGGAAACACATGCCTGTTTCCTATCACTCATTCGAGATATCTTCTGTTCGACACCAAACCATCGTATGAAGTTGGATGATCTACGGGAGAAAATTAATGTTTGGCTTTCGAATCCCATTACAGCTCTAAACGACTGGTACTGCTTGGCGGAGAGTTGGTCTTCATTGGTCACGTCGGCAATAAATTTTCTAGCGGGTGATTTCAGTGACCAACCAGAAGAGTATGTTCCTTATATTGAATACAAGTCACAATTAAATATATACCAGTGGATTGGGGCGAGTCGAGACTCTGACACGCATCTTGTTCAGTTGTGCAACTACTGGATGTCCCGTAAACACGAGATGACACACAAACCCATTCAAAAAGCCGACATGACGCCAAGGAAGTCAATTGATTTTGATGAGAATGGCTCCAACGAAAGAGCCACCTCACCTCCACTGCCACGCTGTCCAACGGCGTGGGCGGTGCAGCCTTCGAGTCCAGAGGAAATGTTAGAATTCCAACGGCAAGAGAGAGAACGCTTTGAAAATCCACATAAGTCGTTCACATATCGTATGCATGGATATGAAAGTGTTGTAGGGCCAGTAAAAGGCATATACACCCAGATTTTTGCACTGACCAAAGCCCGAGGACATAGTATGATGATCGGTGATCGCCCAAGCTTTGTAACTATTCTCACTTTGGTAAGAGATGCAACTGCCCGCTTGCCTAATGGAGAAGGCACCAGGGCCGATATCTCAGAGCTTCTTAAGTGCTCACAATACATAAACCGAGATGCTCCAGAAAATGTTCTCCAAACTATTGTGAGTGGAGCTCTAGATCGTATGCACACTGAGCATGATCCTTGTGTGAGATACGACACCAAACGAAAGATTTGGATCTATCTTCATCGAAATAGATCCGAAGAGGAGTTTGAACGCATGCATCAGCAGTATCAAGGAATCGGAAAGCACAAAAAGCCAGCAAATCGCAAAGTCAAGCCTAAAATTGTCATAAAAGAAAATGTTTCAATTACCAGTCCTACTACTCCATCATCATCGCTGCCAGCTTTGATGCCTTCTAATCCCATAATCATCAGTAGTTCAACTAATACACAAAAGAACCAGCAACAGCCACAGAAAACGGTATTGAAACCTGAATTGATATCAGAAGATAAAATCGAGGTAATGGAAACGCAGGAAATATCAACTCTAGACGATGCATTGTCTCCTGGACCAGCACCACAAGTGCAACAGCACCAACAACCGCAACAGCAGCAACAAAAACAACAGCCGCAGTTCATTTCTCAGAAAATCTTTGCAACTACTACAAGTAGCACGCCTTCACAGCAACAAGCGAAAAAATCAACTGCAACGCCAATCATAGTTGCAACTCCAACTGGTATTCAAACTGTTCATGTTTCGACAGCCAACAACCCAACTGTAATAACGATTCCGAGTACTTCAACGAGTTCTTGCAGCCCTGAGAAAAAACAGCCAATACCCAGCCCCACAATTGTTTTTCCAACAACGCAGCAAATAATCACAACAAGCCAACAGCCACAGCAGCAACAGATCTCCGTAGCCAATAAGAAAATAGCTCTCAACAAGCCAATTATTATAAATCAAACAGTTTCTTCAGGGCAGCAACAGATTCGACCTCAACAGCAGCAGCAGCAGCAACAGCAAGGTTTCATCATTCCCATCAACATTAACAATTCTGATCAATTCAAGGTGATGGGGAATTCAATTCTCCTTACTGACCAACAAAAGCCGAATATCAATCCCACAACCACAACGACTTTCATGCAACAGCAAACGCCAAAGAATATAGTTCGTCTGGCTAGCGGTAAGTCGTTGCTATCACCCCAGTTAAACAAAGTCCAGGCGCAAAGCTTGCAGAAGCTACCAACAATCACAGCAACTGCTGTTCGACCGCAATTGCAGAAGACAATTGGTGGAATATCACTGATAAATAATGCCACAGTTGGAGGAGTCAAAATGTCTTCACAGACTCTGACAAACCTTCAACAAAAGCAAATTATTCAGAGTTTTCTTAATCAGCAAGGAAATAAGCAACGACTTGTCATTGGGAATTTGGGAACCGTCATTCCACAACAACAACAGCAACAATTACTGCAGAATAAAAACGTAATAATTCAACAGACGTCACAGCCACAGAAACTAATAAATGCTGCAACTTCGACTGTTGTGGCGTCGACTGCCACTAATACAGGCACTGGCACCATAATCTCAACTTCAACCCAAGGAGGTAATATCATTGGATCGCCGATCTTTCAAATTCATTCGGCGCCTACAACACAAGGCGGCCCGACTAAGATCCAGACGATCAGTGCGAGTAGCTTGACGCCACAGCAGCAGCAAGTAAGTACTTGTTTCTTTTTTATCGAGTACATGTGCGTTTGTAAATTATTATTTTGCAACAATAGTATTGTATATAGAATCTTATTAACATAGTTTTTTACAAACAAGCAATAGATTTTGAGAAAAACGTGCACAAACGCGCTCATTACAGTGAAAAATTCTTATTATAACGTTTGTGCACGTTTTTCTTGAAACCTGTTGCTCCTACGAAAAAAATTGTTATAATCTTTTTTGCCCAGAATTTTATGACCATTAATATAATTTTATTAGTAAAAAAAAATATATCGACTGAGATATTAACAAAAAACCGTTATTTATCTATTTACAGTACAAAATAAAAAGTGTTACTTTGATACGTTATAACTTCAAAATTAATAAACCTACAGAGTTAGTTAATAGCTCATTTTTTAGATAATTTTATTGTCTAAATGTAATTCCTTCGTGAGTTTGTTGTCAAAGGAACCAAATCACTTTTTATTATGTATGCATTTATATATATATATATTTAATATCTAGTTAATGTATAACGCACAGTAGCTAGAATTGCACCTCAGCATGCAATGAGTTCGGATAGGTATACATATACATATATGTATCGGGTTTTTCAATAAGAGCGCTACAAAAGTTTTTTTAAATAAAACAAAAACGGTTTTGGATATCAATGAAATTTTGTATTCCTGTGAAAGTACGTTCCATGCCATTATGTATGAAACTCGATTTCTTTCCAAGTCCATATCATCCAATTGGGGCCAAAAATATCATTGAACGGTAGCGATCCCCATTCACAGTAACGTGTCGGTCTTGATCATCATGGAAGAAGTACGGCCCAATGACGCCGCTGGCCCATAAACCACGCCAAACCGTGATTTTTTCGGGATGCAATGATGACTCATGGGGTACGTGTGGACTGCTGCCTGACCAATACCGCATATTTTGTTTATTGACGAAGCCATTCAGCCAGAAATGAGCCTCATCGCTGATGATGATTTTTCGATGATTTTCAAGTTGTTGCTCAGCCCAATTGACGAACATACGACGCTTCTGGTGGTGAAGCGGCTTCGGTTCTTGCGTCAATTTAATCTTGTAAGGATGTAGGCCAAGATCTTTTTGCAAAATTCGTCACAGAGATCCCAACGCTTGAGAACGACGTGTGAGAGACACATTTAGGCTTTCTGCAACTGAAGCCTCAGCGGCAGCAATTTTCTCGACACTACGGGCACTTCTTTGTCTCACTGGCACAGGAACATTTTGTACTGTGCCTGTAGATTCAAATTTGTCCACTAGACGCTCAATTGTCGATCTGCTAGGACGATTATGACGACCATAAATTGGACGTAGCGCTCTTAACGTTGAGGCCACTGACTCCGAATTTCGGTAGTAAATTTTAATAAATTCGACTCTTTGTTGGCTCGTAAATCTTTTCATCATGAAATGGCAAACCTTACTTAAGAGAAATGTCAAAAGAGCGGCAAGAAATATGGCGTCGTTTGCAGTCCCTGTCGCTCTACTTTTGTAGCGTCCCTGTTGAAAATCCCTTTACATACTGTGAGTGTAAGAAAATGTGTACAGCTTCGAACTGGATTTTTGTAACTCTGTTGAAGTAATACATATATTCGATCTTTTAGTAAAAGACTTATCTTGTTTTTTTAAAACGGTTTATCTACAATGAATTGCCTGTAAACTTAGCAAAAAAATGTTGCAGAAAAAATTCAACAAAAAAATTAAGAAATAATACTTAATTTTTATGGCTTCAAAAAAAAGTTTACACTATTTAATTAAATCGAAAAACTTAAAACCAATACTTCGTCTGCTTGTCTTTTGCCCTTATGACATCATTTATGCGTCTGGAGCTACTAGCTTCCTTGTCAATTCGGCTCGGATTTTTTGCCACCCTTCAATTTAAATTGAATTTAGTTCCACTTTTCTGAATATGTTCCATTTTTGGATCTGTTTATCCAAAAAATCTTACAAATGCTCGATGAAGTCTAGGTCTGGGGATTGTGGAAAGTCTTCTAATTGCTTAAAAGTACCATGGAGAAAACATTACTTAAAAAAAATTCGATTTGTGCTCGAGGTCGTTTTCTTGTTGGAAGACAATTAAACATGACTTTACGATGGGTGGGGGCACAATTCAATCCATCTGTCTGTCCGTATCTCGATGTACAGCCTAAACCACTGAACCACTGTCAAGAGGGGAAATTGAATTTTTTGCTCCAAAAATAATGGCACTTGCCATACAACCGTTAAGGAAAAGCTTATTTATCTCAAAAATGACTTCAAAGATTTTGATTAAACAAAATCAGAGTATATCCATAGATGTGCGGTACATTTTTATACACGGCTGTTCTGATGTTCTGTCGAACTGAATCCGTACGTTCTGAAAACGGAAACAAAAATATACCCCAATTGAAAACTTAAAAAAAATGACAGATTGTGCATCTGTTCGTTTTAACAAAGATCGATGAATAATCGCTGTTCATCGGCAAGGCGAAAGGATCCAAAATGCGCAATTGTTTGACGATTTCAATTGCGGTTTCTTTTTGTTGGCCGTTTTAAATCCCGTGTATTTTCTGGCTTAAGGGGGACCATTATGTCTTATTGAAAATTCTTAGTTAAAATATTATCTTTATATACTTTTTTACCAGATTAGTAAATAGTTTTAAAAATGTAAAAATTAAAAAAAAACTAAAATGTATGCCCTTAAACCAGTAGAACGGAGAAAAAAGAACTGTTTTAGTAATTAACTTTATTGTTTTTATTACTTGTACATTTTTTTTCAATGTTTAATATTATTTTGAAAAATGTTTGCAGAATCTTTTACAAAATCTAAAACAGCCACAATTCAAGACAGTACAAGGCTGCCAATTGGTTCCAACACAACAACAATCTCTCATCATCAAACAACAACCAGTTTTCACGACACAGCAGCAGCAGCAACATCACCAACAACAACAACCGCAGCAACAACAACAAACACAACAACAACAACAAACACAACAACAACAACAGCAGCAGCAGCAACAACAACAGCAGCAACAGAGTACATCGCAACAACAAAAGATTATAAACACAAATCAGCAGCAAATATCAACGGGCACAATGACGGCCGTCAGTGTGGGTTCAGCATCTCCCAAGGCAGTTGCAGTAAGTGGTGTTGGCAACATCATTACCACGGCGCCTTCAAATGTCACTCAGAATATTATCAAGCACCCAACATTGCAGCTTCAACAAAATCTTGGCAAACCTATCACCGTTGTGTCTCAGCCACAGAATATAACGCGACTAATAAAGTCGGGAAACGTTCAGAATCAAATAATTTCCCGTGGAGGTCTCAGAGCCCAATCAGTGAATCCTGTTATGGCGAAAGTGCTTACCAATACATCAGGGCAAATAATATCCCTTGAAAGCCTGCTTCAAAAGCAAGGTGCTACTCTTCGGGTAACTAATGCAAAACCTTCACAAACTACGAACCTCATTCAGCTAGCCGGAACTGCTGGCTCCCAAATTACCCAGTATGCTGTTGTCTCTCAAGGAAGAAATCTAATTTCTATGAGTGGACAGCAGCAGCCAGCGCGCCTGATCAGTACTCAGGCGTCTTCTAGCACAGTTTCTACAACAACCACACCGGCTAGCAAGCCCGTTGTCAGTCCTGCGCCTACCAAATTCATCTCAACCAACCAAATCACTGCTCAGCAACTAGTGAATGCCAAATTCCTCAGTAAAACCTCGAATGTGACAACGACGTCTGCCGGAGGCATTCGAATGATCAATGCCCAGAACTTCAATATAGCCAACATTCAGGGAAAACCTGTTATCATTGCCAGCAAACAAACAACAACCAATCTAAATCAGCAGCAATTGGGACATCAGCAGACAGCAGGTGCCGGTACCAGTGTTGTGATTGGAGGTCAAACTCTTAAGCTGCAGGGAAATGTCATTTCAACCGTAAGTCGGTATTTGGGGAATACATTTTAGTATATATTCTTATTTTATCATTGTTTTTTTTAGTCTAACGTTCAGCTGATCAACAAAGCAGTGTCTTCAGTGGCTTCTTCCTCTGCGACAACATCGACTGTCATGATGGGCAGCCAAATTCTGAAAGTTCAGCAGTCCACACCGCTGAAGCAAGGTGCGGTTGTGGCAACGTCTTCTCCTTTAACAACAATTGCCAGCACTAACACCGGCACGGTTGTGGTGAACAGCAATTCAGTATTAAATCATCAGAATATGCCCACCAAAACAGTCGTGCTAGGTTCAACAGGGCAAACTATTCGAGTTCAAACGCCAAACCAGATGCAGGGTGTCAATGTAGGTGGCCCAGGTGGTGGCCTTAAAAATGTAACAGCTACAAGTATAGCTCAGGTAATTTAGAATAATATTGAGCAAAAGATTTTTCTTTGACTGGTGAATTATTTGTTTCAGGGCACGAGTATGAAATCAACGGCTAATCGTGTAGTTCTGGCAGTTCAGGGTGGGGGTCAAATATTTCTTTCGCCAAATTTCCAGGGTGGAGCAATAAATCTTAAGTCATTGCAAGGCATGAAGGTTGTTTCTCTAGCCCAACAGCCGCACCTGCAACAGCAGCAATCGCAGTCCCAACAGATTCAGCAGCAAACTCAAACTACACCACAACAACAACAACAACAACAGCAACAACAACAACAACAACAACAACAGCAGCAACAACAACAACAACAGCAGCAACAACAACAGCAACAACAACAACAACAGCAGCAAGCAAAAAGTAAAAGTCTGCCAAAATGAGCTCCGCTCTATCCTCAAATTATAACAGGAGTACGATATATTATCAAAAAAGATAAGGATATATAATTGGATTGGAATCCAATGTAATCCATTTCTGTACATACAATTTATATATATAAAAAAAATGCATAAAACTACTTTCTATAACCACACAATTAAAATATAATACATATATGGCCGCAATTGTTAAGGTTTTCAAAAAATACTTCTCTGATTGTATTTAACATTTTGTTTTTGAAATAATTAATTTTAAAAATACGTAACATTGATAATTCAAAAAACAAAATATTATGTAGAAAATGTTAATTTAGTTGTAGCAGAATTTTAAATAGATACATATTTGAATAGCTTTAAGATTTTTGTGAATACGTTTCATTTTTAGATAAGATCAACTTTGATATACATACATATAATATAAAATCTTAAAAAATAACAAATAAGTTCGTAGAGATATTTCGAGAGTAAGCGAGAGTGAGATATGTAAATGGTAAAATCTTAAATACACTAAAAATAATTTTAACAAACTATGTAAAATAAAAAATAACAAAAAGAAAAACCTAGTTTTATGAAACCAAACAATTAAATATAAAACTATTCAAAAGTTTTAACTAAAATGTTTTTTTTGTTTATGGCCCAAGGCCCACACCTTTTTTTTTCTGAAACTAAGCGTTTTCGATATATGTATTTGTCAAAAGCCCATTTTCGTGGCCTTTGACCCCTTTTTTTTAGGACTTTTAAGGACTTTTCTTCTAAGTCTTCTACTTGGCTGATTTATTTCAGTAGTATATAGAATTTGTATTATAAAAAATTCCAATGCGCATACCAAAAATCAGCCTGTCACAAATGTTTTCCTTTCTTTGGTATTTTTATGTCTATTCTTATTGGGCTATTAAGAACTAAATGAGGGCACTAAATTTTTAAAAAAAATTGAAGTTTAAATAAGGCAAATTCCCAAATGCATACAAATCGCTGCTATATGTGTTAAGATGCAGAAGATTCTTTTTTCTTGTGCGAATGCAAATGTTGAAATTATGTTGCGCAATTCACTTGCATTTTTGTATTGTGTGTTATTATATCTGCTTTTCACGTATTTTGCTTTGCAAATCTTGCGTTTGTCAATTTGACAACAGATATGTGCAATAAAAGGCGTTTTTTTTTGGAGGTGGCGAAGTACTCAAGTAGTTTTTTTCAACGGAACATATCAAACTGCTTTCCCATGTAAAATATATCTACTTGAGAGCACGTGCAGTTAGTAGTACTAGATTAGGGTGTTTTTGATGTTAAAATGTAGCTTGAACATTGAAAATATTTTAGGAATTTTCTTGAATACAACATGGAGAAAAAGAATTCCATTTACTTTCGTGGAATTTGGAAGGCTCATTTGGTTTGATGCAACTAAAAGGATCGATAGTTTGATGAAGGCAATAAGTGTCAAAATTGAAAAACCATTTTATTGCATTCTAATTTTCTTTCAATATAGATACTCATGTATGACCCACCCTAATGTATATGCAAAAAAATCATTGAAATCATTGGAGCGGTTTTCTTAAAAAAACAATTTTTTATATATAAAAAATTAGTACCTAACATTTTTAAAAATGAATAATAGTATACATTTTTTCAAAAAAATTAACAACCCGTTTTTGAAATATTGAATTTTCAATTTCCAGAATTAATTTATTCAAAATTTTTATATGCAATTTTATTGACATTTTAAAGGAGCTTTTACATAAAAATGTTGATTTAAATCGTCTCACAAATAAGTAAGCCATTTGATTACTTTAATGATTAATCACCTCTATTACCGATGTCGTCTCGTTTTTTCCACGACTCTCGTTTCTTTTGTCGTGTCGTTTTTCAAATGGTATTCTATAACTTTTTCGACGCTACAAATTTGTAGCAGATTTTCAAACGATGAAAAAGTAATGGATATCTGTCAAACTCAAATGAAATTGAAAACAAAACAAATAAAAAATCATTAGTCAACACTCAATAAACAACAAATGCCGTTAATTTTATAATTATCTATTAAATAATACATTAAAATGATCAGTTTAGAAATGTTTTATAACACAAGTTGCAATAGTGACGAGAATGAAGAAGTGCGAAGCGCAGTTTTGAAAATGCACACTTATAAAAGAAACCACATAAGACAACACTCAAATCCACTTGATTTGCCTGATTCAAAGTGAGTTCATATTTTTAATTCAACTTTAACTATTAAACTTTTGTACCCTTTAACAGATTCAAGCAATACTTTTGATTAACAAAGGAAGCTTTTAAAAATGTGTTAGATGAAATAAGTGATAAAATAACTATTCGGCAACGTTCATCATTGATTCCAGTAATATTGATGCTCGCAGTCACCTTAAGAATTCTAGTTGAGGGAAGTTACCAACATGGCGCTGGCAACAACTTCAATTTGATTATCTCAACCAACAATCAGCAAGTTTTTTAAGAAATTATTAATGCTATTCAAGCTCATGTCTACCTAAAATGGATATGATTTCGAATGACAGACGATGGAAAATCTGAAGCAAAACATAGCTTTTTCAACGGAATGGGGTTGCCCGGCGTCATTGGATGTACAGATGGTACACATATACGAATTTTCACTCCCAAAAAAACAGAAAAGGTTTCTATAGCCTTCCATTTTTAGTTCAACTTTCTGTACACCTTTCACAGATCCCCTTGCCAATTGCTCATTTTTCTCCACCAGCTCAACAAGCGCCTGAAACTGGCTTTGATTTGTTTATTTCAACAGAAAATGTTAGCAAGTATTTAATTGTTTTGTTTATGACAAATAAAACTACAATAAATTTCATAAAATAAATTATTTAATAAGAATACAAACCGTTTTGCGGCCTTACATTTCTTTGTCGTTAACAAATTTTTGAACGAGAGCTACCGTCGTTTTTTTCATATTCGTCGTTTCATTTCGCCTTACAGAATGCAGAATGAAAATGTTCAACGACATTTGACGTTTACAAACGACAGCAAAACGAGTGACAAAAGCTGAAAACGACAAATGGAATGCAGATTGTGTCGCGTCGCATATTTTATTGTCGTATACGACATCGGTAATAGGGGTGAATAAATATGAATACGTATATTAGGGTGGGTCAAATTTAAAGGAATTGCTTTGATTTTCTTGATACCATGAAAAGCTTGGGGCTCAAACAAAATTCTCTAAAAAAATGAGATTAAAATTTTAACGTTTTGAGGTCCCTCATGTTCGGGAGAAACATTGGAATTTTATAACTTTCTAACCGCTATACCTGGAGTAAATTTGTTTTTTTAAAAAGAAAATTGAATGCTCTACAAAAAGAGTTCTTAATCAAACATTTTATAAGAGTTACCGTTTAGAAGATTCAGTGCTAAAATCAAACTTGTTGAGATTTCACTATCTTTTAAATGAAATACGCTAATATAAAATCGTAAACCAAAAAACACGTTATATTGCAGGTACCGTAAATAACGGTTTTTGTAAAAATTAAATTTTACCGCAAAGCACTCCATACCTACAATAATAAACTGTTATTTTTGAAGCTAAACAAATTATCAATTTCCCTTCTGGTGACTCACAAAAAACCCTTAAGTTTAAAATTTGAAGAAAATCGTCTCAGTTGTTTAGGCTGTATATCCAAATACAAACAGACAGACAGAATTGTGCCACCCATTTTTTCGTGTTTATAATTATGTATCATTATCGTAATGTCATATTTGATTGTTATCTCGAATTTTTATTGTACGAATCCAAAACTTGCCCTTTAGTTACGGTGACCATCCGTCCCGTACTTCCCGGGACAGTACTGTGTTTCAATAGCCTGTCCCGGGTTTTTATTTAAGAAATACGGGACGTATATATATGTCCCGTATTTAATTTTGTGTCTTGTATTTTCTTGATACTCCATAATATTATCATTCAAAATATTATTTTGCATTTTATTTTGCAAAACATGCAATTTTATATTACTTTAAAAGAACATAACCATTCAATAATTCTATTACAACCATATTTGCAAACAGATTAGAGATTAATCGAACTATTGAAAAGCAAAGTGAATTCAAACATAAGTTCCACCTCTAAACATGGAATATTTTATAGGCAGCTTTCTAATAATTTATTTATTTATTTGTTTCTTTAAATTTAAAGAAAATCGCAGAATGGTTTAATAGAATAAAAACAGTGGATAGAAGATAGAAATGTTTACCCGTTTTCAGAAAAAAAATATTTCTATTGTAAATCCTTTCAAAATTGTGGAAATAATTGTTTGATAATTTTTGAAGGCATGCAAAAAAGCAAAACACGTTAACTTATAGGTCTTTGTTATATGTATTTGTATAAGTTTTACTAAAAATGTCAATTTTTTAGTCCCGGGTTTCGCTTCTAAAAATATTGTCCCCATACCTATAGAACTACGTTATGTATATCGAAGGTAAAAATACAAGTATGTACTAGGGATGTAGGAGCAATTTTTGGAAAACATGACTTAAAATGAAAAAAATATTTATTTACAACGGCAAAACTTAGAATGAAGTACTATAATGGTTTTGAAAGCCAGATATGTATCTGTTCCTCAATTCTATTTAATTTTAATTACTTGTGTCAATAGTTCTTGAAAAATTCGTATGCAAACTCAAAATTTTGTTAAGAAAAAAAAATAACAAAAAAAATTTAGACCAATGTTTTTAAAAATTGTGAAAGGAAGTGCTAAATCGGCTTTTTATGGTCAATGATAATTTTATATAAGTACCTATGTTTTTACTTACCTTCCGCTAGGAGTTGTCTACGTTCCCTAAAAGACTTCCAGTAACAGGTTTTTGTACAATAATTATATTTATTGGAAAAAAAGAAATAAAATATTGCATACAAAATAAATAAATAGAAAAAATTTTCTAGCTAATATGGTACATTGATTTAAGCTATAGGTAGTATATAGTCACTCAACGACATCTATTTCGTCTTCATCACTCTCGCTGGATGAAGTGTAACACCTTTTATCCGACGTTGACAGATTATCTGCCAAAACAGCAGCATTCGATTTCCCCGATGGCGCATTTTGAGAAGACACTGGTTTTTCCTGTCCACTTTTTAGATTCTCTCTTGTATGTCGCCATTTCATTCTACGATTTTGGAACCAAACTTTGACCTACACAATTAAGAATTTTAATAAAATTTAATAAATGAATGCTTTTTTTATTATTTTATTACCTGAGCATCAGTCAAATTAAGTCTAGCGGCGAGTTTTCTTCGATCAGGCTTGGTTATGTATTTTTGCTGCTGAAACTGAATTTCCAAGCCCTTACGTTGTAAGTTGCTAAACACTGCCCTCGACCAAGATCGCTTTCGTTTTCCATTATTCGCTATTATTCCTGGAGAAACCGTTGACCCATTTGAACCAGATACGCTGCCGCCTCCATTTGGTGTTGTTGCTGGTGGAATGTCTAAGGACTTGGAAGCCGCCTGAATATTAGCCTGCTGACGGAAGTGCTGCTGATTGATCTGCAATGATTTCAACCCGCTAAACGGCGCCATTAGTGAAGACAACGCTCCAATTGATGTTGTTGGTGGCGGTGGTTGCGGGTGCTGTTGATGGTGTTGTTGGAATTTAAGTATCGAGGAGGCCATTGATGAGTACGATAGAACTAGAAGGTTAAGACAGATAAATCTCAATTAACAAAGCCATAAACAGTTTGAATTGTATGTTATTTTTGTTTAAACAACATAAAAAACTATTTATACCACATAACGCCACGCCGACCGCCGCCGGGCAATTATTCTTCGCTCGTCAGCGGAAGAGCACTTGTTAGACTCATTAGAGTTAGCATCTGTTTGAAATGATTAAATAGGTGTTTGTGGGTGCGATGCCGTAGCAATTCGCATTGAGATAGATTGTTTGGTTGATTGATCGTATCTACAACACTATCAATAGAAACAACATAACGGACGCTACGACCAAACTGGCGCTTAGGACAGAAATGTATTTTACCTAAATTGAATATTAAATTTACTCTATTGAGCTGCATACCTACTCAGTTTACTACTTTCGAAAGCAATCTATTGATGATTAGGTTCGAATTATATAATTATAGGGCCATTTAGCAAGGTGCAATTTGAATATTGTCACACAATGGAGCTATTTTTTGGGGTCATGTCCTGCTGAAAATAAATATCCTAGTCCATCGCATTAATTTCAAACAACAAAATTCAACATTATTTCATTCATTTCATTTCATGACACCGACAGCCTTAAGCTACGAGCAGACGATTTGCGATAGTCGCAAATCTTTGCGAGCACTGACGTCACGAAAAAAACTCGCAAATACACTTCAAATGCCTTACGTTTGACAGTGCTCGCAAACCTGCAAATACACATGTTCAGACGATTTGCGAAGGTTGTCCCAAAGTTTTCAAATACATTTGCGATCAAGGTGCTCGCAAATGACATGCTCGCAAATAAGATCGCAAATTTTGCAGCATATTTGCGAGGTGTTCACACGATTTGCGGCAACATTTGTAGATATCGTATTCTTACTCATTTGCAGATTTGCGAGCCTGACATTTCTCTATTGACAAATTTGTTTATTTGTTGAGTTTTGTCATAGCTATAGTCTCAAAATACTATATAGGTAAATATATGTATATACAAACACACATGGGTATGCATCTTATATGTATATATTTTGGTGATGTTTTATGGGCTGTAGGTCAGTTTAATTTTTTTTAACTACGTAAAGTTTATTTTCATAAAAAAACGAAACAAAAATAAATTTAAATCATTAAAAATAATAATAAAAATAATGAAGGTACCTACATACATACATAAAACATAAACATAAAACCACAGCCAATTACTTTAAGTACAACAACAAAATTCATCGCAAATGTCCGCATTTGCAGTGTTCCATTTTCGTGTTTTCGCAAATGGTTGTCGGTAGCAAATACTCGCAAATTGTCACAAATTATTTTTGTGAGTGTTCACATGATTTGCCAAAATATCACAAATGCATTTGCGACTTGGGCCCCGCAAATCACACGCAAATGATTTGCGAGCATTTGCAGGCTGTCCCAAAGTTGTGTTCAGACGATTTGCGATCAAAGACCGCAAATTGTGACGTAAAAATGACGTCATTCTCGCAAATATTTGCGACTTTTGCAAATTGTCTGCTCGTAGCTTTAAAAATGCACCAAACTATCCCTCTCGTTGTGCATTTATTGTTAGTTGAAATTCATCCCCGGAGGGGTGCCTGGGCCTATTTTATGATTTTTGTATGCTCCAAAACGATGGAATCCCCCATAAAGTTTGCTTTTATAGAATTAGTAGTTGAAATACTGTTACCAAAGTTTTCATAGAAACAATAATGATTTTTTCAAATATTTTCTTTCAAAGAGGAGTCGGGAGTGTAATTGTTACGCCCGTGTGGTATCTCTACAGTTCACTTGTTTCACATATTACAGACATTTTTTTATTTAAGGTCCTTAAAATATTATTAAGAATATGTTAAAGTCATGCTAATGCATTTTGCCTTATATGTGGTTATTTTATCAAAATTCACTTTATCAATTTTGAAAATATGTTCAAAAACTTAAAAAGACTTCTAGACTGTCCCCGAAATTGAATATATGCTGCACGTTCATTTAGACAACAAAATAAAAACATCATTGGAAGCATACTAGTAGGGGCGTTAGTGTACGATATGGGCATACCTGTCATTTTGACCTGACGGGTTGAGCTTTAGTATACTTGTAGTGCATGTCCTAACTTTACTCTTAAGAAGTGATGCCAAGGTGGCAACACTGTCATAAGGACGAGAAAGGGGTTGCCACTTGTTTCATGCCTTAGCCTTTGAATCGATAACCAGGGGTCGGTACCATAGGACCACATAAATGATTTTCTTCCTCCCCTCCCCTTGCACGAAGAGGGTGTTAATACTCGTGAATATACCTAAATGCACACTTACATTTTTTTGTTCGTCTTATTCTTAGTGATTGGGGTATATAAGGTGCTGAATCCGACCCCTGTTTCTCGTTTTATAGGCTAATGCATGAAACAAGACCCAAACCTTTTCTCGTTCTTCTGACAGTGTTGCCACTTTGGCAACACTTCTTAAAAGTAAAGATAGGATATAAACTATTAGTATACTAAAGCTCAAACCGTCAGGTCAAAATGACAGGTTGGTCTCACTAACAGCCCCACTATACTCAAAAGAACAAGGAAAGCGGTTTTACTTGGACTTTATGGACTTCAAGAGTTGGGATCGTCAGAGGTTTAATTTTGGAATATCACACTCTTAAATCAGTGCATTTGTTGATAAAAATTGCCGTTTTAGTGTGGGTACCAAACATTAAACAAAAATATTAAGAAAAAAGGAGTTTTTGTAATTTTCAATTTTTTCAAAAATTTATATTTTTTATATAAATTTTTTCATATAAATTTTTACTTTCCATTTTCTTAAAACTATCTTAAAGCTAGACAAAAATTCATAAAAACTAGCCTACTCATCGATATCTTAAAACTAACTTACTGGCCCCAGTCGGGCGCTCTAAGTTAAACTATAATAACTTAAAGCTAATGCCTTTAGAGTCAAAAAAAAAATTAATATTAATACAACTATGTGGCTTAGAAAATTTGATTTTAAATTTCTAAAAGCATTGAAAATCTATCTTTTTTACATAAAATTAAGAAAATTTTAATAAAAAGTTATACTTTTTTTCAAAATTCTGAATTTAAAAATTAATTAAAAAAATTCTTCAGAGCAGTAAAAAAATCATATACAGAACCCAGGCACAAAGTTTCTCTTGACCAGAGCTAATAGTGGAAATCGGTGAAAAACTTTGAAACATTATTATTTGAGTAATTTTCGGGGGTTTGTAATTTGAAGTATTCGGATGTACCAACGCAGATCAAACCGATGTTAAACTTTGCGGAGGTGCAATTTTTGCAATAGTTTTTAAGCTTTATTTCAAATTACTTCAAATGATTACTTATTAACGAAAAGCATCCAAACGCCTCCTGGTAGATCTGCGACTTCGTGGTATTCAACATATCAGGTATGTTCGATGTCGATGTCGACACTGACTGAAGCACACTGGGCACTTAGCCTTGACTTAAAACAGAAAAAAACAAATATTGAAGAACAGTGGTAATACCTGCAGAAAAATCCTTAAGCTCCTTTTAGGTCAGAAATCCATTCTCCAATATTCTTTTAAAATAAAATTCATTTTCCAACACAAATTTTTGAAAATGAAAAAATATGTATTTTTTTGTTTAGTTTATGTTTATGGTACTAGGTATTTTGTTTCTTTTTAGCATCCAATGCTCTTTTCAACTTTTCAAGTCAAATTCTGAAAACTATATTCTAAAAGTCTTTCAGTTTTTGAGAAAAATAAGAATAGCCAAATCTACTTTACTAATAATTACAGAGCGGGAAGTTTTTGATACATTTTGAAAGGGTGTCTCTTGATAACTCTTGGGTTTACAGAGACGATTTTGGGCTCAAATTGACGCAAGTCTAGTCTTTAAGGCAATAAATCGACAATTAATGTTTATAGTTATTAGACTACAAAACAGACGAACGTCTTCGACAATTTATATCTGTATCTTTTTATTTTCTATTTTATGGCAAAAAGTATATTCACAAAATGCAGATAATTTAAATTTCTACCAAAAATAAAAAAATATATATAAATAACTAACGGTTGTCAAGATATCGTAAAAGCTCTTCTTTACCTCCTTTTTAAAAATGACGGCCAAATGGGGAGGCTTTCAACCCCGAAAATCGGGTTTTATACTCACACTGAGGCCAGATCAAGAAAAAAAATGCAAGGTTCGGCCAAAATTTCAAATGCCAGGTTGGCATATTACAAATGCCAAATAAAAAAAATAGTTGAAAAATGTTGCCACGGGTATTTGCTTTTCTCTGAGAGAATTTCATCAAAATTTGACAGGCTGATAATTTTTACCCAAACATCTCTGAAAAGTTAGATTTTCTAGATTCGATTTAAACATTGAAAATCGATCGATAAAGGCAACAAAATTGATTATTATGATTCTAAAAAAATTGAGTAGATAAATCAGCGGATACCACCCCTTCGAATGAAGTCGACCAAATTTTCGAATTGAACAGAAAACATTTATTGTGAAACCAATATAAACAATATACATGTATGTACATAAAATAAAATTATTATTTATGTTATTTGCCTTCGAATCCTTTCATTTTTTTTGTTATTTTCTTTCAATAAAGTTCAATAACAACTCATAAACCATCATGTGTACAAGTTGAAAATTAAATAAAAATATTTTTACTATACGAATCCAAAGGTATCTAGCCATCAGCTTAACTCAATCGGTCTCCTCCTATACCTACCCTCGGCTAAATATTCGATTTTACTCTCGCGATCAATTGCGTAAACAAAACTCACCGCATGAACTCGAATTTATTATAATCACTTTACAGAATGAAAAATACTCTTCGATCTGCTTATCGTTTGGCAATTTCACACCTCCTCGTGCTCATCATCGTCCTCGCTAGTATAATTGGACAGATACACGGTATTGTAAATATTTTATCCTTGCCTAACTGGTCAGGGCCAGACTAAAAATTTAAAGGGCCCTCTACTCTTTTAGCAGATCAGTTTCTTTGTGGACAAGAGAACTCTGTATCTCTTCCAGTTTAGAAATATTTGAAACTGAAAAAATGGTTATTGAGGGGTTTTCTAAAGACGGTTTGATTTGTAAGGTATAAAATTGTGTGTGAGATATGCACTTATATGGCGTATAATGATTTTGAGGGCATCATTGTTAGTCCCAAATAAAGAAGTTTAAGGTGGTAAAGCACATGATCTCGGTGGCCAGCTAACGGCACTATGTTCAATGTGACACGTAGCGTTATTCGTTTGGAACCACATGCTAATTGTGTTTAGTTAAAGCCATAAGAAGTTACCTATCACTGATTTGTAACGTTTGCCATTGGCGATTATAGTAGTACCAGATTCGTTTTGGAAGAAATGCAGATAAAAATTCACACCAAACAGTGATTTTCTTGGGACGCATTTGGTGCTCATCTGGATTGGTTTTGTGCAAAATTCGACGATTTTGCTAGTTCACACATCCATTCATCTAAATATGGGGCGTGTCCCTAAAGATGTTGACAATACAATTTAATGGATTGCACACTTTGTTCAGAGTTATAACCTCCCAAATTGAATGGCAATTTTATTTGTAAAATTGTATAACTTAATGATGAAACAACTAACAGAAATCGTTGACAGGGCTTTAATTGTAAATTTTGTTGTTAAATGCAATGCGAAGGAATTATTCAACAAAAACTAAACTGATCTCTTTTTCAAGATGGCTGATGCTCTCTTCCCTTACCCCAAATATCTCAATAACTTGTTTAACCAACCAAAAACATGTGTCTACCAAAAACTGCAATTTAATGACAAATTTTATTTTACTATATTAATTTTTAGCTGAACAGCATTTGGTTCTCAACTAGACAATTAGCTAAACGGCAACAAAAAAACATATGGTATGGTAGCACATTCGAGTTGTGGTTGTCGTTTCATTGAATGCGTTAAATAATTCTTTGAGCTTTAAACCATTATGTGACATTAGAATACCACGAGGCGCCTAGAAGCATTTGTCTTCTTGCCTATTAGTTACTCCGGCACTGTAGCGATCTTACAATAAACTCTAAATGAAAGAACTTGAGTACACCTCAGTTTCAGTTGTTCAATAAATTTTTAAATCAATATTTAGTTTCGTATATTTTTCTTTTTTTGTGGATGGCATTCTATCCACTCACCTTTTTAAAGAGAACTCATCTTTATGGAAATCGTATCAATTAGAAATCAGGAGGTGGGCGTGGAAACGTTAAGCTTCTTCAATATAATTAGACTCATTAAAAGTTTTTCATATCTGTAATTTGTAATTTAATTAGCATTGGGTGGTATTTTACTATTTTGTTCGGTTTTATTTGATTTTTGGTGAGTGTTTTCACTTGAGCTGCTCCAGATACAGATTCGTTCATAATATTTTCTCTTTGATTTGGCCACCCTCTGAGCGGCAGTTTTCTACAATATTATTATCGAATGTGTTGGGAATTCGGTTTTTGTGGATGTTGCCTTTTACTTCTAGAACATCGTTGGCGTTGCATCGCTTCGCTACCTATAGAAGAAGCATGTGGTTTCTGTAACTAAACGGCAGTGGAATATTATAAAATGTTTAAATGATTTTTTCTTCACTTCGATGTAAACAAAATGAATCTTAATTGGTTAAAATTCTTAATAAACAATTCAACTTGACTCAAGCGAGCTGTGTTGTGCTGTACGAGTACACCCCACCACTCGCTTGCGCTTCACTCAACGTAAGCGGGGAGCAATTGAAAAAGCCATAACGCCCGAGACAAAGGTGATTTTTCAAGATTAATTGTTTATCTCGTGCTGGTTAAGGGCTTCTGGCAATAATATGGATTCTGGCAAGGATGTTATTTAATTAAAAATAAAAAAAGGCTAAAAGGATTCATGCAAGTGAATGGAAATTCAGTTCCAATTCGAAGTGCATTTAAGAATTTCCGGCTTGTGTTTACTTTTATTGAGTTAACCGAAGATCGAACCGACGAAGAGGTGCGCTATTGAAAGTATAATTGAAGATTTGTTTATGCGTACGGATATGTTGATTTGTTGGGCATCAGATATGCAATTGATTTCGTACACTACACTTTCGCTTTGTTAGTCATTTGACTAGGTAAGAGTATGAGATTATTAATGACTTGTTTATAGATTACCAGTTAACAGTGTTTGAGGAAGGATAAATTATTGAAGAATTGCTTTGAAAGAATGAAGAAGTAAATGTGGTATTCTTCGTTTTATTGCGTATTGTTTTAAGGGGATAAGGAAACCTAAAGAACAATAATGATAAACATAAAAATTAGATTAAACATAAAGCAAGTCCCCATTGCCAACTCAGAACAAAAAGAAATAAAATGAGGGACTGGGTCAAATATACTTGCATTTCCGTGAAAATGAAACTGCAAGAAAAACAAAACTTAATTAGAGCACAATTATTTTTAAGGAAACAAAATACGGAAAGAAGAGATTTGTTGATGAGAGTGATGAGGGTTTTTGTACTAAAAATTCAATAAGCAAAGCTTTCTGTCGCACGGTGACACTTACCCCAGCGAAGACCCTTATGATGAAGTTTAGATCGACAGTACGACATTATAATCGTTGAGAGTACGATTATACCACAGATACTAAAGTTACATAGTATCGCATACAGTACAAATAAAAATGAGCATTTTTCAATATTTTGTGTTTGCAAGCTCTTTTTCTTCTTCCTCAAAAATTGAGTCGGTTGATGGAACTAAGGCTGAATTGTAGTTGAGGTTTTATATTTATGCTTAGGTATGCAAATCTATATCTTATTTAACATCATATCGGCCCCCTCATACCAGAAACACAAATGTGCTCAACTCATAGAGTTGGGTTATATCCTCTCTTCCATTCGCACTAGCCGGACATCACAGGACCAAGTATCCGTCGAAGATTATTCCTTTCTGCTTACTTGCCAAGCATGAACCCTCCATTCCTGCCGTCTAGTAATACGCACACCGGAGCAGTTGAGAGTAATATGAGTTTCTTTACCCCGGTTTTCCGTGAGCTATCGTGTTACAAAATTTATTTGTATATCAAAACTTCTACAAAAGTCTATAAATCATAGATGATAAGCAAAACGAACGGATCCTAAATCTGCCATTTCTTATGTTTCCAATTCCAGTATTTTTTGCTGGCCGTTTTCAATCCGTTCGGTCAATTTGACCGAATGTCAGAACAACCGCCATACGTGTCGAAATGACTGAACATTTAATGTCTTTTCCGCTACCGAAAAATAACAAATGTTGGTAAAAATGGCAAACTACATATGTATATAAGTATTGGTAATGTTGTTGCGCATACAAAGCTAGACTTGAAATATAGTTATTGTAGAAATTTGATAGTTAATAACATGTCTTACTAACTCAAACAAGGTAATGGAAAAGACAAAATTGCACTTTTCTCTCCCAAATTTCAACTACTTAAATAGGTTTTTTTTAAACGTTGCAAGTGCTAGTAAGTGTTAACGTTAACCCCATTCAATACAATTTCATTTTATTTACCTTTATTATGGATGACAATAATTTAAAAATACAAATTACAATATGATTGAACAAAAAGAATCTTTAATCGTACTTGTCTTCGCCGTTACGCCGTTACTTTGTTGACCAATCAAATTTGTTGATCAATCAACTTTGTTGATTGGTATCCATTTGAATTGAGTTTGTATCGGGTCAACAAATGTTGATTGGCATTGTCAAGCAATACGTCAACAATTTCTCAACACTGTTGATCAACAACGATGTTGATCTACATAATTCAATATAACTTGGATGCGGTTTTACAATAGTGTTCTGCACTGAACAAAACCAGTCATTTGCCAACTTTTTTTTTGCATATATTAGATCGGTTTATTTCACTTCGTTTTATAAAAATTTGTCAGCAGTATCAATAGAAACTGGTGTCCGCTCCCTAACACACAGATAAACAACTTATCCGTTTGATAACTTTTCTTATTAAAAAAGATATGATATTTTTTCAGTATTAATAACTTCACCAAATTCACCACTTCATCAAATTGTGGGGATTTTAATACATGTGTCACATGCATGCACTTCTGTTCGAAGTGTATACTGGCAGTAGTAAACTGTCCCATCACACATGTGCGTGTATGTGTTAATAAGTTATTCGTTCTCCGGAATTTGGCGAATTAAAGTTATCCGTACTTTAACACACGTCACAGCCTATTACACACTTGTTAATAAGAATAATAAGTTAACAAATGTATAAACGCTAGCACGTTTTATCCGCCCTTTATTAATATAGGCGTTTATTTTTACTAATTGGTCACTTATAGGCGTATTATTGTACTTAAAAAAACCATTTATGTAGTAAAAGTAACTAATTTTACTTCAAAATTTACATTCTTTGTTCAATGATGTTTTAGGAGAACAAGTTTTTCTGTTCATAGACACATTAATCGTTTTGATCGGACAAGTACACGCTTCACAATCTTTTTTCATGAAATCACTATTTCACTCCGGAACGCTCTTAAACTTAAAATTCAAAGTCCGGGAACTCCCAATCGTAAGTGTCTTCTCTGTTTTTTGTATAAACTTACGGAATTTCATAATTTTTTGATGAAATTTATGTGTTTCTCAGTTTTATGAAAAAATATTACTTTCTTAACAAGCCAAAAAAAGGTCAATAAAAGCGTCCGATTGTCCTCTTTTCTATAATAGAATTGCCAATAATTAACTAACATTTTAATTTTAACTATAAAATATAATAAAACAAAACTCATACAATTATTTTAAGAAAAACAACTACTGTTAAATATAAAGAAACTTTCAAAGGAAGACACTTCAAAACTATGTTTATTTTTTCAAATAAAACCCACAATTGTGTGCTCCCAAACATACATACCATAACAAAGGAAACATTTATTAGGCAAAATAATATTGTTTATTAATCTTTCACCACTTGTTTATGTTTTTCATTTCTAATGCTCACAAATAAAACACAAGCATCAAGAACTAAACAATACATTCCTTTAAAATAAGATGACATCGCACACTTCTTCGTGCACGGATAAAAAATCTGAAAAAAGAAACAATTGTTTACAATAAATATCCTTTGCTCGATAAGATCATCGAAGATTCAAATTAAAATCAAACAGCAGGAAGGAAATGAAACCAGCCTTTGACAGAAATTGTTCTTCTGCTAGATAACACAACCCAACTGTTGGTTAGCTTGCGCACATAGAATGCGTATGCATACAAACGGCACTATTTGGCAGGCACACTCGAAATCATTTTGATTCTCAAAAAGAATCAACCTATTTTTGATTATTTTCTCAATCAAGCGGAAAACAATAGACGAGCAAAAGGAATAATAACCCAGCCGTTGAAAGATAAAAGTAAAAATTTAGATCGAATTAACAAATAATGCTTGAATATAATTCATCTTCGATATTAAGTATTAAGTGATCAAAGAGACGACATGAATATGAATATGAATCAGAAAACATTTCACACATTTTCCATTGTTTTCTAAAGATATGTACGTACATATATCGATCGAAATTCAAATGGCTGTGTTTATAAGGATCGGTTGATTTTGGAATGTTTTCATTTGGTTATCGAGTAAACGAATAAGATTTTTGTTCGTTCGAGAAAGTGGTCAGCAATAAATTATTACTTTTAATATGTTTTCTCTCAAAACTAAGGCGCTAAGAAATATATTTGTATAATATATGCTAAAGTAAACATGAAATTATTAAGATTTTAAATATAAAGTTCAAATAAAGCTACTCATATTTACACACTGGCGTCTATAACTTCCTTCAAAATGTATACAGATATTGGGTTTTAGGAGATCTGTTTGAGGTTATATTAAAACTGCAGTGATTCTTCACATTTTAAGTAAGTGAATAAAATAATGCTTTTAAACATTAGATCAGTTTTCGTTTTGCATTGAGTGAAAACGAAAAAAAGGAAGATAGGATCAATTTAAAATATCTAAAGACGGTTTAAGCTAGTGAATATTGCTCATCATCATCATCAACAACACCTCTGCTGTCAGTTCACAAGAGAAAGCCAAGCTTAGTTACAAAGCTATTATGACTTTCTTTGATTTTTGATTGATACAAAAATTGTAATACAAAAATAGTTGGACCCGTTTTTTCGTTAATATGAAAAACCGAAATTGTTGCATGATAGCAACGTTCTAGATGAGCTGTTGAATAAAATTCGAATTTCTCCTCAGGGAATCACACAAGTGAATCGGCCTGCCTGTGTTGACTCTAGGTCGATGTACAGTAAAACGGACATCATGGTTATGCTAGATTTGATTTTGAATTTTTTTTTACATGAAACCAATGCTTTCCATTTAGCTAGAGCAAGTAAAAATGGTGGTATGGTAAGTACCGTGTTAATGACAGTTTTTGATCAAATTTGAATGAAAAAATTGGTAGTTATCGTGGATAAAATTTCCCACTGAATTTCTCCCATACTCCAAGATTGGAAATGCCAAAAAATTTTCACTTTTGGTTAAAATTTGGTCGAACAAAATAGTAGTTCAGGGGCCAAAGAATATTCATTTCCGATGCCAATAAATTTGGGAAGAATTCCGAGGGAAATTTTATTCACGAAAGCCCCAATTGAGTATGAACAAAATTTGAAAAAAAGTTCTATTATTCAAAAATTATAAATAAATAAATAAATTTGGTGGCACAACAGCTCGTGGAGAACTAGGGCCTAGTGACTAACAACTCTCCACCATTCCTGTGTGCGTGTTGTTGGCAGGAAAGGAGGAGACCTACAATTTTTTATGAGTATTGCAAGTATACTCTTGGAGGATTTTTCAGTTCCTCGCAAGAGGCAGTACCACGGAAAAAACATTTCTGTTTTTATCTATTATTTAAAATGAATTTAAATTATTAACTATTTTTCGTATCTAGACAAAATGCAAACACGGATAAAATTGTGTCTTAATTGCTGTAGTCTATTATGAGATTAAAATAAGCTCTTTCTTAACAATTCTATGATGGCTACCATTATTTTTGGAGCTACAAAAATCGATATCACCTCAACTCTTAAATCCTTTTGTCTGAAGAAATTTGATCATTACTAATCTAAGCCTTATAGAACCTATGTGTCAAGTACGTCAAATAAGAAATGGTTCGGTATTGGGTAGGTTAAACGTTCCCACAGACGTTCAATTTAATAAAACTACAGTAAAACGACCGACAATGCACGGCCCCATAAAAGAATGAAAGTATAAGTTAAGGGTGTTCTCCGTTCTTCAACATTTAAACAGAAGTCGTTTTATTGAAACGCCTAGTGTCGCTTCTCGAACTGTGTCATTTTACTAGCGTTTTAATAAAATTACTACTAGAATTCTTAATGTTTTCTATATTCTAACTTTGTTGATATTTTTTAGAGTTGGATATTTCACATAAACGGATTTAAATCGGGTCAGAACTTTATTTTTCACGTTTTAAAGTATATAATTTTTTTTGTTACCAATTTCTCACCTTCATCGGTTCCATTGTTCAAGGCTCGTATTGGAGTTGGTCTTACAACCGATCTAACATCCATACTAGGTGGCAAATTAATTCCCCTCTCATGATGGCCTCGATTCGCTTGCAGATGTTTCTGCAGATGATAATGTCCCATAAGAGCATTATGACCATTAACATAATATTTACAACAATCATACTGTCCAGATTTCATAGCACCGCCTGCACAGCAATTGTTATTATTTGAACTTATCACAATCCTTTGACTATGGTCAATTGTACTATCGCCACAATCTGCACTCAACAGTCTATCAACACTGAAATTCAGTTTGATTTTTGTTTCGACTCCAGTTTCAGTCTTCACACATTCACTCATCATCATATGATCACTCTTTGTATCCATGTCCGAATCCTCTGTGTCTTCCTGATGTGACAGGACACCTATGAACAGAGCCTGGCCATTCTCTTTAGTCACCATTATCTCGTCATCTAAATGCTGATCATGTGATGAATGGTGAATCTCGTTTGAAGCTCTTAACTTTCTTGTGGTTATGTCCTGTTGTGGCGGATTGATTACTTGCATCGGAGCATAATCCATTGCAGCAACATCACTTGAAATGAGTATGAATCTGAAATATTTTTAGAGAACAGGATGTGATTAATTAATGGAGTGTTGTTAACATGTTATATTTGTTGTTGTTTATAATAAATCAATAAAATACATCGATTAGACCGAGCCTGAAGGAAATCAATCAACTGAAGGCGTATTATTAATCACTCAACAGTAGGTTGGTGATATTTTTAGTTTTATTTGCTTTTTTTGTGAGAACGAAAGTGCTTAAATGAGTAATATATGCTAACCCTATTTTATTGGAAGATTTATTCGTAGTTAAATTAAGTGCACGATTCCTAGCACCAATAGTAACCCAATGCAACAAGTGATGATACACATTACCTTTATAATTTAACTGTGTACAGTTGGCATGACAACTTTCGAAAAAATAACTTTTGATAATGTGAGTAATTACCGAAAATATGGCACAAAAATAACGTGTCAGGAAGCAGGAACAAAATTTTGCGGATCAAAAAGGTGAAATCCTGATGATAACTGATTGCATATTTTGTCCATGCTAAACAAAAAGAATTTATGTTTTGTGGTACATTTTGTTTTCTATCTGATGTTGTTTCAAAAAAAAATACGGATTAAAAGGAGAAAAATCTTATACATATAAATCGATCAAAAATTGTGATATTTAGAAATTTTATCTGTCAGGTATAGCTTCCACAGTTGAAATTTTTATTGAAACACAGAACGTTAACAATTGAATGCTGAAGAAAAACCGTCTTTGAACGTTCAAAAATGTGAAATATATGAAAGCGTAAAATTAAGATTATCGCGTGCGAAATCTCCATGGATTTTATGCGTGGACATTTTAAATATATTTGAAGCATTCCCCTTTTTTAAACCGAAAAAAACTATATGATTGGTTAAAAAGTGATTGAGTTGACAAAGTTTTTCTTACATGAATAATTTAAGCTTAGCTGAATTGTTTATTGAATTAAGATTATAACTGACCAGTGTTGTGGGTTCCCAGAACGACAAGTTTATAGCTTATGAAGTCATAACTATCTCATGTCAATGTTAAGAGTAGGGTTGTAGTTTGTATGCTAAAACGTCTTAAAAAATTTTATTTCTTATTTTCGTATTAAGCGAAAAATTTTATTAAAAAAAATTACTTTTGGCACAGTGTTAAAAATTAATTTTTCTACATCATGGAAAAATTTTTATTACTCATGTTAGTTTTAATTTTAATTTATTTCTGCCACATAATCCAAAATATACTTTTTGAAAGGTTAAGTGGTTTTTGAATTCGAATCTGGTTTTAGAATTGCTCTAGCACATCAAGATTTTGAGATAATTCATTTTAAAATACCTATCTCTTAAAGCTAAGAAAATGTCCTTAATTGAAATTTTTGAGTTTATCATATTTTGGATTAAGATAGTTTGAAGTGAAGGCTGATAGCTGATTAATGATTTCTCTAAGATGAATGAAGGTATTTGAAAGATTTCAAAAGAATTTAAAGATAAATGTTTATACTTCCGCTTGTCAATAAAAATGTATTCCAAAAACTAAATAACTTCGAGAAATAATATTGCTTTAAATTTGCCACATTTTCAAATTTTGGATTTAAATACACTCCTCGTCAACTGAATACGCACAAACATTTTTGAATATATTTTATCCATTTTTTCCAAACAGTGATGGTTATTATGCCATCTGTTGATGGTAAAAATGTTCGTAACATATAAATAACAGAATTTCAAAGTTTTATCCAAAAAGAACCGTGAGTTTTTCCTTCAACCACTTCCAAAGTGTAACTTATACAAAGTAGAAGTTTTTTTTTTGAGTCAACTGAATAGGTACAAAAATTAAAATTGGTATTGGAATGGAATGAAACAAGTTTTTGTTTAAGTTTAGTAGTGGGTACTTCCACCTTTATTTTTAATTACTTCGTAAATTCGATCCGGCATGGAATCGTATAGCTTTTTAATGTAATTTAACGAAATTTTGCTCCACGCTAATTTGATTGCAGAAATTAAGGTTTCTTTGTTTTTTTTTTTTTTTTTTTTTTTTTGAAATTCATTTTTATTTTTCAATTATCTTAGAACTATCTTAAAGCTAGACAAAAATTCATAAAAACTAGCCTACTTATCAATATCTTAACACTAACTTACTGGCCCCAGTCGGGCGCTCTAAGTTAAACTAGAATAACTTAATGCTAATGCCTTTCGGCCTAAGAACTATCTTAATACTAAATCCAGGTCGGTTTTATTTTTTACCGAGAAGAATTTCACAAAAAAACTCGGTATCTATGTCTTTATTTAAAGTTTCTTTGTCTTCGAACTGACGACCACCCTCATAAACTTTGCGTACTAACCATCCCCAGACATTTTCTATGATGTTTAGATCAGGTGAGTACGGCGGCCATTGAAGCAACTGCACTTGTTGCTCCTCTATCCATGTTTTTATTGAATGAATAGGCGCATTATCATGTTGGTAGGTCCAGTTTATGGGTCCAAAGATGTTAGAAAATTTAGGAAAATTTCTTTCCAAAATTACTTTATACCCAGCTGCTGTCATTCTTGATGTTACAACCTCGAGCTCAACTGTTCCATAATAACTGACTGCTCCCCATATCATGACACCTCCTTCACGACTATGATGGCGCTTTAAAAATCTTTTTTCTTTTCTTAAGTCGTGAAAATAGAAGTTGAACCCATCAGGGCCATCGAAATTAAACTTTTTTTCATCTGAAAAAACCACGTGATACCATTCTTTTTTCCAACTCATGTGAAGTCTTGAAAAATCTAATCGCAACATTTTCCGTCTCTCGTCAAGTGGTGGTTTTTTCTTAAGTTTCATTCGGTTAAGATGGCTTGAGTTGTTGATTACTCTTAATACTGTTGAGCAACTTGCGTTTACGCCGACTTTTTGTTTTATTTTTGCCACAGAATCAGAAGAATTTGATGCATATCTTAAAATTCTTCGTCTCTCAGCTGCTGTTGTTGCTGTTTTCTTACCTCCCTTCATGTTTTTGCCGTATGCATCTTTATTTTTCAAGTAAGAATAAACTACATTAGAACTTCGGCCAACTTTATCAGCTATTGCACGTCCAGTTAGGCCTTGGTCTCTAAGTAAATCGATTTTAGCTTTTTCAACACTGTTAAGACACGTAGATCTACCCATTTTTCTTAAAATTTGAAATCAAGAATTAAATTTTACTGAAAACACTAAAATCGTTAATTTAAACTGTCAAGCACTCCAATAAACTTATAAACAACGAAGAAAATGGCGTTGTACCTATTCAGTTGACTAGAAAAAAAACTCCTACTGTGCATATAAAACACTTTGCAAGTGGTTGAAGAAAAACTCACGGTTGTTTTTGGATAATTCTTTCGGAATTATCTGCTTAACCTCTTAAGGGAATAGTTAGCATCAACAGATGGCATAATAACCATCACTGTTTGGAAAAAATGGATAAAGTATATTAAAAAATGTTTGTGCGTATTCAGTTGACGAGGAGTGTATCTTAAAAATCGTAAACGTGCTAGAGCAATTTCGATTCCAGATTCGAATTCAGTACATCAAAAACTATCAGAAAAGTATGTATTTTGGTTCGTGTTAGAGACAAGATTACACACAGTGTAATAGAAAAGTCAATATTATTGATGTTTAATATTTTTTAAAATATTTTTTGTTTGACCTATTTTAGAACCAACTCATATAATCAATACATTTTTGTTTATGAAAATACATGGTTTTACATGATGTTTTTAACACAATACATTATTCAGGAAACCCGGTACTTATTAATGTATGTATTTTTAAATAAAATTGATGCATTTATTGATGATTTTAGAAATCAGCAAAAAATAATATGCAGGAATGGATCGCACGTACTTTTTCTTATGTTCAAGTTGCTTGGAACTTTAATGAAATATTCAAGTAATTACAGAAAAAAAAGATAAATCAAAAAAGCATTTAAATTGTCTTTTTAATGGTATAAACAACTTGTTAGATACTTAGAGCTAGTTTGTTCACATTGAGTTAAATCTGCAATTTGATTATCACTGATTTTGTTAAACCCTTTGTTATGAATCTGTGATAATCAAAGGGTATTTGTTCACTTAAATTTCAGTTTGATTAATAAATCATGTTTTTTTCAATAATCTTTCCATTTTTCATTCTATCTGACCAGGTGTGAACAAACTGGCCCTTAGTGAACACCTTGTCAACTTATATCAATTATTATTCCAGCTAATTATTTAAACAGAGAATCCATGATTTGAGCACTTAATCGGAGAAATCAAGTCAAGCATACAAAAAAGTATACCTTTTTTTAAAAAAAATGTTGGTAAGCCAATTTTGAGTGTTTATTAATATACATTTGTAAACTAAGTTTTAAAAAATTTTATCAACCCGTTTTCGAAATATTGAATTTTTCAAAAAAAAACAGTTTTTTTTTCAAATCCAAAATTTATTTTTTTCAAAATTCTGGCATGCAAAGGAGCTTTTGCATAAGAAATTTTGAATGCAATCGGTTCTTTTTTTTAACTTAAAAAAAAATCAATTACCCCTCTGGAGAATCACCAAAAATCATTCAGTTCAAAATTTGAAGAAGGTAGCGCCATTTGTTTAGGCTGAAGATGAAGGTACAAGCAAACAGACAGACAGAATTTTGCCATCCACTTTTTTGGTGTTCTCAATTATCGTAATGTAATGTTTAATTGTTATTTTGAAATTTTTTTCAAGAATCCTAAGCTTGGTCTATAGTACCTACTAGAGTCCTCGATTTCAGGCGGGTGAATAATTGCAATAATTGCAATAATTGAAACGGGTACACGTGTTTCAAGGAATTGATACCCGTGTACTTTTTAAATACACGTGTCGATAAAAATATACGTGTATTTAAAAAACCTTTGAATATAATAAGAATTGATTTTCAGTTCTGGTTTGAAGACGACACCGACGACGGCAGATGTTTCTAAAACCAATTTTAAAGATTTTTTAATCAGGTTTAAAAAAAAATATATAAATATAAATATAGTGCGTTATTTGAATGAACTAGTAGAGGCTCCTATTATAAAACAATTACTTGTAACTATTCAAACAATAACTGTACTTATTTTCAACGTGCACTAGAAAAATAGTAAAAATGATTTTAATTATAACTACATGTGTATTGCTAAATATACGGGTAATTATAAATAACGTGTAAATATTAGGAAACGGGCTCATGCACAAATAATTAATTACACGGCTAATACGTGTATTTAACTACACGTACATTACGGGGATCTAGTACATACAGTCAATCACGAAAGTCTACATATATTTTTAAAAAGTGCTAAATTTGCATCCCCATTTAAAATCCATTTGTTGCATTGATTAAGATCTAAGTATTTTTTTTAAACTTTGTTTTTAATTACTATCTTGTTAAAAAATACTTAAATCTTATTCAATGCAACAAATGCATTTTAAAAAGGATTGCAAATTTAGCACTTTTTAAAACTATATGCCGACTTTAGTAGTTGTTAGTGCGTAGGACTGTCATGCCAAAGGTCTGGGTTCGATTCCCAGCCACTGCCACCCTAAAACTGAAATGTTTTTTTTCGAGGTACTGCCTCTTTGCGAGGGACTGACAAATCCTCCAAGAGTATACTTGTCATGAATAAGTGCTTCTCATCTAGCCGTTTGGACTCAACAACACGCACACAGGAATGGTTGAGAGTTGTTAACCACTAGGCCCTGGTTCTCCATGAGCTGTTGCGCCACTAAATTTATTTATTTTTTTTTTATGCCGACTTTCGTGACTGACGATATACGATATACAGCATAAGTATTTTCGGGCCCAGTGGAAATTTATTTTTTTAATATGAAAAATTTAAAATTAAACAAAAAACTTAAGTTCTGTGAAGTACCTATTCCTTATTAGCGGTGGATGGAACACGATTTTAACTTGATTTTTGTTTTGTCATTGAATTCGTATAATTTCGTACCTGTAGTTTCAACTTCAAGTTGACAAGTATGAACTTGATGAATATACCGGCTTCTTTTTGTATTAGATATAAAATGTTCATATTTTGAACACAATTTTCACAACTGACCGTATAGACCGTATGTCCTTACTAAAAGCTGAAAATTGTTTTGGTATTTGAAGAGATTAACAGTATATATCTGCCAAAATATGTAGATCAGCAAAATTGATTTTTTTTTTTAATGATCACAATCATCTATTTGGTATCGAATTGATCCAATACCAATAAATGAAGATAATATTAAGAATTCTCCTAAAACTATTGATAGGAATAATTAATTATAGGGGTAACACACAATGGGTGCCTAGAAAATGCTAGTTTAGAAGCAGTCTCTTAAATGCGCTAAGATGCTGTTAATCATTTCAATTAGAAACTTATAAACATAACGTTTTCGATTTTTTTTTATTGTAAATATTGCTTGTTTTTCTTATCATTTTATGTTCGAGTTTCTTGGGATACATATATAAGTTTTTCTTTAACTTTAGTACCTGTATTTTTACATTACATTTAATAAATTTTTTTTACATTTAATAAATAGAGCCTCATGAATTTTTTGCACCTATACACGGGAAAAAAAAATAAAAAAATTAAATTAATAATTGATTTTATTTTTCATTTACATGTATTTTTTAAATTAAAATTTTCAATAACAGTTACAAGTAATCAGTGATTGAACTTTATCACTTACAAATTACATTTAATGTTAATTGACTTTTTTGTAATCATTATTACCCAACTATTCTAATAACCCTAACTATACAGCTTAATGCTAACGAAATAAAAGTAACCAGAAATATTAAAAGGACTTCTCATTTAAATTTCTAAACAAAATACCGTTATCCTGTCTATGATGTTGTTCTTAAAGTCCAAACTGATTTCTATGGTAAGAAAGTGCACACTAAATTCGATCTAATCATTAATAATTACAATTTTACAGTTGCTATGATTATGCTTATAAGTTTTAAAGAGAGATTAACTTATTCCACTATACATTTTTTTGCTTATTTAAGGAAGAAGTTGTGCTCTATTGAGAATAGGATTATTAACACAAAAAGAGGATACAATTTTTTCCAACAGTGGCTTATTCCACTCAAAAAAAAATGGGCAATCAGGGGGCCATATGGCTGCCTTATCGTTGAACTGATGAAATATATATGAAGAGTAGTATCCAGCACTTTGAACAACTTGTTTTCTGTTAGATAGATAAACATTCAATTATCATTTAATAAAGTTGTCATTAAAACCTTACCTTTTCAAGCTTCCAAGGAGATAGTTCACTTTGTCAAATGTTTTTACAAAATCTGTTAACCTAGTGAAAGTACACAAAAATTTGTATAAGTCCACTGACCCTAAAAAAGACATTTTGTGTTCGAAGAAAGTGAACTTTGAACTGAAAAGTAAAGCTTCAGTTCCGAATTTCTCATCAAGCTTTGGAAAGGCGGAAAACAATTTTTTGGTCTAAAGTTTTTAACTTAACATTTTAAACCACTTTTATAGATCAACAACCAAAGCGGGTAGATGAACAAACATCAGAACTGCACCAAAAACTGTCACTTTACTTCAAAAACAATAAGGGTATTCATTTACGAAAAAAATCATAATTTTTGTTAGAAAAGTGTTAGAAACGGGATTTCCTCCTAATATATTAAAAACGCATTATATTAATCTGTTAAGGTCATTTAGAAGTTAAAGCTTTTAAATTTATTTAAAATTCGGGGTTTTTCCAGGACAAGTTTCTGTTCTTTTCAAACACTTTACAAACGGTTTTTATTTTTTCTAGGCGTGAAGGTAGCAGAACTATTATTTTGGGTATAAGGATCTCTTAGAGGTGGGCGTCTACATACACCGAAAAAATATTTTTATATTATATTTCGATAATTGATACATATACATATACTGCGTGAAGCTAGCATCCCATTTTTCAAAATCAATTTTTTGGTGAAATCGGACAGAACTATTTTGGAAAACTATCAGAAACTATAGAACTCAGGTGCATGCGACACCTCCAAAAACAATTGGTATTTTGACATTTGATATGTCAACTTCACGGACACAAGATCGATCCCGAGCGCAAACCGCGAAAGTTAAGCTGTCATTATTCGGTGAAATAGGAACGAAAAAAAGAGAGATAATTCATTTTACTTACATAAGTGGAAAACGGCTCACTTCTTTTTTTGACTGTTTTTATGGAAAGCTACTCTTCGTTGGTTTTTGACATTGGCTTTCGACTGTTTACCTTTAGATTTTTCATCGTTCCGAGACTTCGATTTTGCGTTGGCATTGGTTCGGGAGAAGTTCTCCATTTAAATAACATTTTTTATGCTTTACTTATTATTTTGTAAAATTTATAACCTTACGACGTTGCATGAATTCCCCTAATGAAAAAGACTCAAAACAGATTTTTCATGGCCGTTAGTCATACAAATTGGCGTTTCGTCCGGCAATCTCACTTGGAACCATCAGTGACATAGTGAGAGCCTTTTTTATACGCAATTTGTTTTAAGTTCAGTTTAACTCACGTGTATTTTTTGATAAAAAAAACACCATAAACTATATCCAACAAAATAAGAATTCCTAACCATTAAGCTTTTTTCTTAAAAAGACGGTTTAAACTTAGTGTGTCATTCGAAGTGACAAATATTAAAAAAGTATACAAAAATTCAAAACAAACCACTGCTTTATGTCACTCGCAAAGAAATGCGCTTTCAATTCCTTTGAATAATTTGTAGTAAAAAATTTTATAGCAACGTTTTGTTTTGTCGGATAAAAACTAAGTGTTTTCGGAATCAGAGGGGACAAGTGGGTATAATTTCTTCTTTTCGCATAGGAGTTATATCTACCGGCCTCCTCTGGGCAATTAATATTAAGGGAGAAGAATATTGTGGCAAAATGTCGTCCAGTAGTATTTAACATAATTAACTTGGTATATAAAAAGAGGATAATGAATCATACAAATTCAGTACATTATTTAAAGTCTAATACGCAAGACAACGAAATGCTTAAGAAAATATAGACAGAAAATAATTCATCGACAGTTGCATCAATTCAAAAAATTAAAATAAACGCAAATGCAAAAAATCACAGACAGCCATGTTGAAATGAAAGAAATGATAGCGCGTGCTTCGTGAATACAATTGCTTTCGGTGGGACCTTGCCCATACATAAATACATTATACTAAAAGAAAAGAAACTTAAAAATTTAATTTTAACATAAGAGCTTATGTGACAGTTTATGCTGAGGAAAAAGTAGAACATAAGCGTTTAAGTTGAACTTAAATATTTAAGTTTCGTATAAGCCACATTCCTGAATTGCACAATATTTTTAAAAAGCCTTTCGCGTTATTTTTTGATAAATAAGTCACAAAACAACTTTTCTGAAAAACTTCAAAACTAATTTTAAATCTTTCTAATCCTTTTTATTTCTCTTTCGGTCAATGTTTATAGTTTTAGCCTCACCATAATTTTCGAAAAAAAAAATAATTAAAGTTATCATACTAGGATGAGCACCAAAAAAATGAGTCTGAAGATCGGGTTGGATGAATAGGGACACTTTGGTGTATCTACATTAACATCATGTTTTCGAATGGATTACGAGGTTTCTCTTTACAAATCACTGAATAAGTAAATTCAATTTTTTAATTTAATTAAACATTTTGATCGCGCCTACAAAATGGCCAAAATCGACGATTTGAAAAATGAGTCGTCATGCAATTTAAATAAAATTTGAATGTTTACCCTAAAATTTTATCAATTTTTCAAGTTGAGAACCTTTATAGTGGAGGATATTATTGAACGCTTTGTTTGTGAGATCCGGGGCAAATTTAATGCAAGAAGAACGCTCAATAAACTTTTCAACGCAACTGACGGGCAAAAACAAAATATGACAGTATACATTTGTTGAGGAGCATGTTTGAAAGAAGTTTGACTTATTGAACACAGTTATTTTTATGAAACAAATACAATATTTTTATTCCCATAAGTCCATTGGTTGTTTGTCTAGAAGCAAATACTCAACGAAGCAAATTCTCTAAAAAGTTGTGAAAAGTTGTGTTTGGTCCCGTTTGTTAATGGCCACTTTGAAATTTTTTAATTCTTTGAGTGCATTTTCAGTAAAGAGATCGAAGAACTTTGGTATTACCGAAATATTTTCATTTTATCAAAATGAAGCACAAGTCTGGAATCGTGCAAAACTTGACTCATATTAGACTGCATCTTCTTGATATTACTGCTAATGGTACATTCATCTGATATAAACGTCATTGAAAATATGCAATATGTGATGTATCAAACCTAAAAATTTTTCAAACCGAGTTAACTCGAGTTGAAATTCAAGTAACTCGAGTCGAAGCTAAATTATGTGAATACTTTCCATGCGTTGTTTTTGCAAACTGAGTTCGGTTTAAAGCGAAATTTGGTGAGGTCACCTCCATTCAACTTTTTAAATGTGACATGGTTGAATGGAAAACCCCATTACATTAGGGTTTTCTGGAGCATAAAAAACATCGAAATTACGTGATTTTTCAAATTCTTTTATAATTTTTTAGAGGTTTTTAAATTCATCGTCATCCTAGTCATCCTTCAACGGGATTTGACAGTTTATTGTGTAACAGATGGTGGGAGAACTATATTTTAAGGCAAATAGTGTTTTTCGTTCCAATTTCGTTCCCATTTGGCCTTAAATTATTTTTTTCTGCAGCACTAAAAAAATACCAATCGGTAAACGTTCAACTTATACCGATGCCAAAAAACAAACCGAGTTCATTAAACTGAATTCTATCAGTATTTGTTTTTTATTAACCGAACCGAGTTGTCTTTCGATTCAGGTAAAATCTAACTCGAGTTTAAAAAAAAATCAAACCTGTCAATTCAAACCGAGTTATCTTTCGTTTCAGGTAAAATCTAACTCGGATTAGAAAAAAATGAAACTAATTTAATTCGAGTTGTGCTTAACTCGAGTTGACTCGGGTTAGCAAACCAAGTTGACACATCTGCATGTTTTGTGTGACATCAACCTTCGTTTACACAAGATTTCAATCAGAAATTATTTTAACTGGGGCATTCTGGATGAATGACTGAAAATCACTTCAGATATTAGAATAACCTTATTAAATATCATGCCAAAAAGACCTCTTGCAAATAAACACTGTATCAAATAAACTGTGAGCCACTGTATATGTAAATCCGGCTCGAGAGAAGACGTGAAAAAATGCGTTCATTTTATCTAACTAAAACTAAATTGTGTCGCGCATTTTAGGTAATTATTTAGATATGCATGGGAAAATGTAGTTTCATGTAGTTTAACGTTTAGTTTTTTTTATTGAACTGTGAACTAGCCCAAAGAAAATAAATTTTAAACAATAACAATGACATTTTCATGCGAAAAAAAATTACGTTTGTCATTTGGGTTTGCTTTTGCATTAGAACAGTCTCTTTTTTTTAACTGTAAACTGACGACGAATAAAAAAATGTAAACGCCACACATATTTTACATTTTTTTCTCACCAAAAAGTTTATTTTTATTCAAAAAAACTGTATACTAAGCTTACTAGAAAAAAACTGATGAAAATCTCATTGCAACTGAAGCTTTTCATTAATATAAATCTTGACGGTTCAGATCAAAGCACTTTAATATATTCAAAAGCGTCCCATTTGTGCATATTGTTCCTAATATTTTTAGTTTAGGACATCAGTGTAACATGTTTCTGCCTCAAATAATATTAGTAAGCTTATACCATATAAACATTAAAAAAACATTAAAATGCTTGGATAAAAGTCATTTCTATACGTCTTCCAAAATATTTAATATTCATAAAAATAATTTGAATATCTATTCCATTTAAAATAAAATAATTGTTTACCTTTCACGGTTATAGTCCAATTAATTATAAACTCTTCCACTGATAAGATCTTAAATACTTTCCAGGGTAAAAATCCAATTCTTTCTTCCCAAATAAACAAATAAGTGTCAGCAACAACTCATAAATTTCTTAGTTTTATTCAAATTTGACTAAACTTCCTCAATTTAAAACATCGAATTTGAGAAATATATTTTTATGGCCTTCATTAATCAAATCAAAATCGATAAAACACAATTTATGCACGCATGCAAATACAAACAGTAATGACTAATAATTATGAAAGATAAATATCGCATATAGTGCCTCGATCGGTATTTATTCGCACTTGTTTGAAAATTAAGCATCTAAATCAATACGCATACGTTTCCAATGCTCAACTATGAAAAATCAATAATTATTGCGCAATCTAATAATGTTTCCCGCACAAGTCACAACACTTTTAATAATAACACTTTTTAAAATCCAATAAAGCTGAACATCGATTTGGTAGCGCCGTCATACACCCGCAATTACCTTATCCCACCAACGATATGCACGAACTGATCACTGATCGTTGTAGATCTGGATAGACAGGAAAAAGTATCTGAAAAATTCCCATTCAAGATGTTTATTTGTTTATTCGATCAGTTCAGGTTCATTTGTTGTACCACATGTTCAAGCCGGCCATTGCCAACCAATCGCAGAAAGAATTTTGGATCGTATTGTAGGAGGAGCCTGTCCATTCGTATAGCGTTGTTGTCTCTTTTCATTTTAAATGTTTGAATTTTTGTATCTCACATCTCTTCCCATTGGACGTAATATAATAAAAAGTCTATAAGGGTACTTAATTTCAAAATACATTAAACGTACATGATTTACAAGCTGTGAATTTTCTGTCACAGCTTTAACTGGTTCGTTAGAAAAATTAAAAATGCCAAAATAGTGCTTTCGAGGGAAATGTATGTAGATCGATATTAGTTCAATTTTTAATTAGGTTATTTCAGCTATTTAAAGAGGAAAATATGGGGATTTAGAACTTTGATCAATTGTTCTGCTGAACTAAAGTTAAAACAAAAAGGGGGCTTCCATTGTGAATTAGATACAAAAAGCCTTAAGTAAATACATTTTGAGAAACCATTTTCCCAAAAAGTATTAAACCGATCTGGATAAATTTCATAATGATTGGAAAGCCATAGTCGTGAAGTGAGCGAATCACAAAATTAAACACTGTGGGTTTATTTTCGTTAAGTACCATTTTATACTGCCGCCACTGTGCACATTAAAAAATATTAACAAAAATTGTTTTTTGCTTCAATTTTTAAATATTTTTAAGCTAAATAATAGGTCTGATGAAACCTATAAACTGTCAAATGCAAATAAATTTGTTGAGGCAATTCCAAGGCAAATATTAACAAATTCTTGTTTTAACTTTTCGACAAAATGAATGAACGATCTTATCTGCATTTTTGAAAAGAAAACACATCCCAAAACTACATACATATGTAACAGTTTAAATTGTTAAATTTAACATTTTTATATTTTCTACAGGACCAACGAGATATTTTATGCGAACTGCCTAACACCTAGTGGCGATCCACAAAATCAGGAGCATTGCACATATCTGCGAATGAAAAATTCGCTCGAATTTAATTTTAAATTTTTTAAGCACTCATTTTACTGGTTTATTTTTCATAACAATTCGTGTCTGTTGGCGAACACTCATGTGAAAGAAATGTCAAAACTCACTACCATTCGCAATTTGCAGTTCGCTATCCGCAGCTGATGTGATAGACACTTGTCACAATAATTTCCAAACTACACACTTTCACAGTACCTAATGTGAAAGAAATGCATGGCACTATATTTAGCTTTCATTCTCTTACTTCCATGGTTTCATTTAGCTGAGCTGTGAATTTTAGTCCAAACAAATTTCTTGGACCGAAAATCACATAGCGGAAATATTTTATTCTATCGCGAGCTTACTCATTTGTGAAAAACTACTGATTTTTTAAATACGAGAACGGTTTTGGAATAAAAATCACATAAATGCACAGAAAATCACAGAAATTCAGAGGAAAGGAACAAATCTAATGAAGGTATATATGTGATATGCATAGCCCTCACATTCCGAGTGGAATCGAATTTCGACAAAGGGGGGGGGGGGCTAGAATTGTATACTATGACAATGCTCTTCTAGCAGACATAGATATAGATAAACTAAGCATACAGGGTGGTTTCATTTTTCATAAACGTCAAAAATCTGCGCTAGTAAAATAGTTTTCTTCTTTGTTGCACTGATGAACACACTTTCAGTAGATGTAGAACGTGTGCAGGTCTACTTCAGTTCAATTTGAAATTAAATGAAGTTCTGATCAATCTTATTTGTGAATAATTATTTCTGTTCGCGTACCTCTCAAAACTACGAATTTCTACGAACTTATATAGGAAGGACACAAACAGACCTATTATTGAATGATCAAAAGACAACAAAATGTAATTTTAAATATAATAATGTCTTCTTATCAGAATTATCAAAATTGAATTCTTTATCCAACAGAGTTCTCTGATCAATTAAAAGCTCAGTTTTCGCCACATTCTTCTTTCTTTAAAAAAAGATTTCGCACTTTAAATTTTGTTTACCTCCTTCGCCTTCTGTAGTCAAAAAATATGGATTTGTATACATTTATGAAGTTTATGAACATATCTTCTGCAATTCATCTGGGTTTGTTCGATTAAAAATCTGACTTTATGAATACGTCTAACGTAGGTCTTTGTAAAGCAGACGTTTATGAAAACACCCATGGCCCATTTCTCATACGAAAATTAAATATTTAAGTAGAACATAAGCACTTATATGACAATTTATGCAGAGGAAAAAAGTCGAACATAAGCACTTTAGTTTCGTATTTGTAGCGGGGAATAAATTACCTATGGGTAAGTTCAAACAGACCCCAGACTATCCATATAGGCAAACGCAAAATCTCAGTTGGGAAACCGATGAGGTTGCGTTTGTCTCAAAATTGACGAAAAAGACGAATTCGATGAATTTTTTGGCCGTGAGATGTTAAGAAGTAGATCTCGTTTAATTTTTAACTTCCCATTGGAAGTTATTATAAATTTTGACATATCTACACATTTCGAGCTCCATAAAATCGGGATCCATCATTTTTAGAGAGATGTTTGTGTATGTTTACGTACGTTCGTATGTTCCTTCGCTTTTTTTTGTTGACCATATCTCAAGAATGAATGAAGATATCGACTTCAAATAAATTTTATTTTGTAGAATAAAGTTTCAATACGTGCAAAAAGGGCTTTCATAAAAATCAAGGAGCGGTTTTTTTACTATAGCAGTTTTAAAAGCCCATTGTTAAGTTTCTTTAGTCTCGTATATCTCAAGAACAAATCATGCTAGCGACTTCGAGTTGATTTCATTCTACGCATATTAACGGAGTAAAGAATTGCTAAAAATGTTTGAAAAAAGTGGTTTTTCTCAAATATCTTGTGAACAAACAATGATATTAGCTTTGGGTTAGTTTTGTTCTTCTCATTAATCTTCACTTGATTGCATATTGGATATCTAAGAACTTTTTCAAAGATCTTTAATAGGCGATTTTTTCAAAATAAAATAACATCGGGCCTCTAGCTTCCGAGGGCACCAATGGGAAGTTATCAGTGTGGGTCGCACCCAGGCTCTTTTCCAATTACCAAATTACATGCCTAATTTAAACATTACTATAATAAAAAATATATTTTGAAGTGTCATTACTAAAACATATAAAACAAAAATGGGGCAGTGAGTGTAAAAGTGGTGAAACCTATTTTTTGGCATTTTTTACATTTTTTCTCGTACTTTTACATTTATACACCAAAAGACATCTAAGCTTTTCAAAAATGTTACTTGTTCTCCCCTTATCTTAAACTAAATAGTATTAAACATCGATTTTGTAAGGGAGAAAAATTTGAACAAAAAACGTGGGTAACACCTCTTTTGCACTCACTGCTTCAAATATGAAGTTATTTTTTCATTTTCTCATCAATTTAAGATTATACTCATATTTATTTCATAGGAAGCTTATTATAATTATCTAATAATTAACATAACATATTAATTTTAGTGTGAACTACTCAAAAACGGATTTTCCAGAGAAATTTATGAAGGTGATGTTGACGGAAAAATCCCAATGAAAATGAAAGTTTATATGTGTACATTAGGGTGGTCCCTATTTTTAAAAGGTTTGAGTACCTTTTTTTGTGTTCATTGTTAACATATTACCCTATTTTTTTAATCACGTTTGCACGTGTCGCACTGAGCTTAAAGTTGTCGCTCCTGTGAGAGTAAGTCTATTGAAATCCTTTTTTAGCTCTAAAAGTATCGGAACTTGGTACACAACAGATAAGAAAAAGATTATCTATCTCAAAAACGGCTCAAATGATTTCGATTCAAAATTTTAAAATGTTTTTATAAATACTGAAATATTTTCTAAAATTCTTAATTTCGATGCATTTTGAACCTTTTGAGCAAGCACGTATGAGCCAGTCGTGCCATTAATTTTTATTTTTTTTTTTTCTTAGCTAGCGTAGGTAACAGATAACAGACAAAATGCGCTTCACTAATTATTCTGTAAATCAAACTTTTAATGGCCTCCAGTTTTGCTCAGTTTTTATGAAACCTCCAATACAAATTTTCAAACTGATTGTTTAATTTCGAGTTTTGTTCTTTCCTTACGTTTACCATATAACCAAAAGGCTTGTTTTTATACTGCTTATACCAATCACTACTGGAAAAAAAAGTTATAAGCAACTACAATAAAATGCCCAACTGGGTCGCAAGAACTCGTTCTTATGTTAAATGCGCTGAGAGTTTAAGAAAAATCAATGTTAAGAAATGGAAATTATCAGATAAAAATGTTTAAAAGCATGAAATATGATATTAAAATTAGCTGAAAGAGCTTCTTAGGAGTTTAAGATGATTGTGAATGTTGGAGCGGTTTTTTTAAAAAATAATTTTTCATATATTAAATTCTAAGAACATTTTTAGGTTAAAATTTTGATATGCAAATCTTAAGAATTTATTAATGTGGATGTAAAAATAAAATTAAAAAAAATTGTCAACTCAAATTGAGAATATCGAATTTTCAAAAAAAAAAAATAAATGAAACTTTTTTTTTAAAGTTCAAATTTTTTTTTTGAAATTTTGAAATGCAAACAAATTATCCAAATCTTTTCAGCCAATAATGAGAAAAATAAATAATATAATTTTTGGCTTATATCGCACTAATTTGAGCATAAGAGTCATTTAAAAAAAAAAAATATGTACTTTTCTGAAAATAGTTTTGTTGCAACAGTAGACTCTTGACTTCATTTTGCAGGATATCAAATAATTCTACTCAGTAATTTCAAAGGCATATAACTGAGTTTGGCATCAATCTCCCTCGGCGAAAATGTTTTTATTCAGTTTTATTGAATTTAATCCTCAATGAAATTGAAAAAGCTTTGGGGTATTTCAATACAAGTACAATTCAGAGAATCCATTTACTTTAAAACTTCCTTCAAGTCTCCAATTAAAGGGTTTTTGACTCTTCAGCGAAAAGTGACGAGCCACCAAAAAATATTTCGGAATTTAAATTTGGGCTGTTGGTCTTTCAAATGACAGGGACTTTTATAAATTGCCAGCTTCTCGCATTAAAGATTCATATCCGTGTTCTAACGATAGCAATAAATTACTGAAATGTACAGCTCAAAGTGGATAATAAATTCAAAACATTCGAATTCACTATGGCGTATACTTACTTTTTTGATATATATTTTCAACATTCAACAAGAGTAGTGCCGGATTTGAACTATCTATAGGTACCAACTGGAAAAGGCTCATCACATTTGTTGCTTAAAATTATCACAATTTGATTATTTGAGCATACATACATACACTTGTGGCCGCGTAATTAAGCAACTAAGCAAATAAATACTGTAAATTACAATAACATTTTTCTGTGCGCTGTAAAACACGTAGAACAATTCCTGCTGAAGATAGGAAACTCATCAGACCTAACATATCAGACACTATCGGTGCAAATAAATACAAGAATGAGATCGACTACTACGTAAAAATATTGGCACATTGGACGAATTACGAAATGTAGGCTGAATGTAAAAAAAACTATTGCACGAAGATAATGGTTCGCTACATTTCCATAAGAGTGAGAATTTTAGAAATTGGGTAATCTGAAGCTGAATATTTGCCGTAGTGGTTTATCGATGATGGTTTGGAGATATTTCACCTGATCTGGAATTGGTCCACCAATCCAATAACCACCTAAATAATTGATGATGATATGATTATCAAGTCCGGGTTTGAATCAAACTTCATCCAAGTTCTGGAGTGGTCTGATCAAAGCCCCGATTTAAATCTCATAAAGAGTTTTTGCAGCATAAGGCTAGGAACACACTTGCAATTTTCTGTCACGCGATCATTCCTAGCCTAATAAAAAGGGTAGTTATGAATTAAAAAATCCACGCATAATGCTTCTTTTTGGAATAAGCCTAACAAGAGTGAGAAAAATAACCCCTTCCCAATGCGCACCCCTGATCAATAAAATTGGAAATAGATGAGCCGAAGTAATAACACAGAATGGTTTTCCAACCAAAAACTAATTGCAAAAAAGTTAAAACGTATACCAGCATACAGTAAATCCAATTTTAATGTTCTTGATTGTATATGGCTAGATGATTGAATGACTTAGTTATATATCCACTTGGTTTAGTGCCATGTAAACAAATATTCTCTTAAGGCCTAGTCAAGATCAATACAAATATTTTCGCATGTCAAGAACTATTGAGGTAAAATAAGAAATTATTTCTTACATGATTTGTACAGTTTCAAGCAAAAAAAAAAGACCATAGCTGTCCTGGAATGTCATGCAAAACAATGGATTGGCAATTATTTGCGTGCTAACAAAAATGTGGGGAATAAATTACATTTTTTTGAATGGTCGGTATATTTGCATGCATCCAAAAATAATTGTTTTCCATTTTTATGCGTATAGTTTGGTAATTAAGGATAAATTAATGACTCAATGTGTGGTGGCATGATGGTTAGTGCGTTGGACTGTCATGCCGAAAGTCTGGGTTCGATTCTCACCCACTGCCACCTAAAAACAGAAATGTTTTTCCCAAGGTACTGCCCCTTATGAGGAACTGACAAATCTATCAATGGTATACTCGTCATGAATAAGTGCTTCTCACCTAGCCGTTTGGACTTGGCAAAAAATAGTAGGTCCCTCCATTCCTGCCAATAACACGTACACAGGAATGGCTGAGAGTTGTAAGTCACTAGGCCCTAGTTCTCCACGAGCTGTTGCGCAACCAAATTTATTTATCTATTCTGTTCGTTTTCTAAGAATTTTAGAGTAAAGTTCTGGCCAAATTTATAGAACAAATGAAATAAAATAACTCAAGATACCTTCAAAAAATATTGCGTGAAAAAAATCGCACCGGAAAAATTACGCAAAATTACAAAAATTCTCAATACAACAACAATTTAGTAGAATTACGTATTGTTGAATTTAGGCGGCGATAAAATACGCACGAATAAGCAGGGCTATTATGTGACTAAAGAATACATCATTATAATAAGCGGAGCTGAAATAGTTACTGATTCAATGCAACAGTTTTGATTACGCTGTAAATATAAATACATAAATTACTAAACTCCTTTTTTTTTTTTGTTTAGTTTTAAACAATTCTTTACAAAAGCTATTTCTTTAATAAACTGCAACTGAACACGACTAAAATAAAATGCACGACTGAGTCACACGTACTTGCTCTTAGTTTAAGTTGTTATAACGTAAATAGTACTGATCAGAAAAATATGAATAATACCAGATACATTGAGAAAATATTAATGAAAAAAAAATAATTTTATGTCAGTTTTGAGTATTTATAACATAAATATTATACATTTAAAAACTTAGTTCTGAAAGAAAACCAAAAACCCAGTTTTTTGCACTTTTGATGCATCAAAGTTGAATAAGTTTAAATATAAAACGAAATAAAAACTCACCGATAAGTGGAGGATGACTACGGTGTATGTATTGTTGTTCTCCTCCCGGATAAGGATGTCCATTAACATTGTATCGATTTGACTGAACATAAGATGTTTGTTGACTATTTCCATTATAATGACCTCAACCACCGCCTCCACACCACTGGCGGATACCATAAATAAAGTTCTGTTGGCCTGAACCGTTTGTGAAAGGTGATAATGCTAAGGTGCCGGAGGATAGAAAAATCCATTTGGGGAAATAGGTGAACCCGGTTCCTATTAAACACATTGGGATACATTAAATTGAAATACAGTTAATTTGATATCCTGTATAAACATTTTTTAAATACTCACCCCATTCTGCCATTTTGCACTGCCCTGAATGGGTGGACGATAATTCTTCGGTTTGAATGGTTCACCACTTCCATTTGGTGTATCATTTCCGTTTGCATTGACATTCGGTAGTGGAGTAATCCCATGCGGATTTTTAGGTATTTTCGAATAGTCAACTTGAGATGCTGAATTGTTTTGGCTGCGTTTCACTGTTTTTGTGTTTTTAACAATTCTTGTGAACGAAAATATCAAAAATGGTAAAAAATGAAAATATTAAGGAAAATATGCAACAAACAAAATTTGATGGCAGGGAAAAAAACAACAAGAAAAATTAAATTAAAGCAGAGAGGAATTTAAAATTAGCTTTGGACCACCAACATCTGGCTAATTAAGTACTCCAAAATGGTAAGTTTACAAAAATCTATCTTGCGTTGGACCCGACAAAAGTAAAAAAAGTAGAAAGGGCATTTTTTTTAAACAAGTGTGTTATATCACGAGATGGTATGAAAAATTGGTTTCATACAAGAATCTCCTGAGTGTATATTATAACGAACTGGCGGTATGAAAAACAGATCTTGATGCGATTGATAACGCAGTTTTTAACCATGCAAGTGAATATGAATGAATATGAGGTTTGTTCGGTATCTTTTTCCATGAACCATGAAGTACACCACTTTTTGTACGAAACGTCATTTTTGTGTATAAACAGCGTTGCCTTCTTGCCAAGATTTCATACGATCTAATGCACTTTTTTAGTAAAATAAATCTACTGATTTTAAATCAATTCTACTGCACTTTTATTTTTCGGAAAATAAAATTATCATTCACCAAATTCAGTGCACTAATTTTTCAATTTTGTTCTTACGGCTTCCGGCTAGCGGCTTGCTTTGATAACAATCATGACAGCATAATTAATTATAATACGCAATTTTGTATTTCTTTTGTTCTTCTATTTTCAAAATAAAAGTAAAATCTGGAATATGCAGGTCTTCTGTAGGAAGACAAATTTGCTTTCTTTTCATGCACATTCACGAATTACAAAAGTAGTCAACGAATGACATCCTCTCGAAGCATGAACCAAAAAGGCAGAAAAGAAGGAAAATAATATTAGTAATCGGTCCACGGGTGATCAGATTTTATATCTTACCGGGCCAGTGGCATAGGTAGGGGGCAGTATCCTAGGCGCAAGGAGTAAGGGGCGCCAAAAGGCAAAATCTTCGCTGTGCATTGATAGTTGTAGGCAAATTACAAAAGTTTTTTTTAATTGAAAAATTACAATTTTTATAAAGGATTCAATTTTTAAGGGGCTGCAAAATCATAGTCGTTGTTCATGAGAAATTAGAAATAAGATAACAAAATTTTAATTTTTGTTTAGTTGATAATTCAATTAGTTTAATATATTACATATGTTGAAATCAATATGGGCGCAAAATCATCATCATCAGAATTCAGAAGGGTTGACACTTATCAAAAAAAAATAAATTTTGGAACAAATTTAGTCATTCATGACTAGATTTGGTAAGAAAAACTTATGAGACCGAACACATATTTCCTCAATTTTAGACCTATAGACAAATTGTTCTTGTGTATAGACACAAGTCTGTGACTATATTTGTACCAAAATTTAATTTTTTTTCTATAGAAATTCAACGTTTTTTTAACATTTTTCCCAAATAAAAACAGCTTTCGTCTTGGGGCCGGGATAACGGTTAAATAATGAGCTAAAATTTTACAGGAATTTGTTTGTACTTATTTGGAAAAATATAAGGGAATACACCAGCTGTAATTAAACAATGACCTTCATAAAAATCACCTTTATGTTTATTTATGTGACTTTTATATGAACTTTACTTCTTTAAAAAGAAGGCAAATATAAAAACCATTCAATTCGTGTGTCAATATTTCGCAAAATATAATTCTTTGAATTGATAAAAAATATTGTAATCAAAATTTTGTCTCCAGCTTTCACATCGACTATATAAGGTACCTAACTCTTAACTACATAGCTAAGAAAATGCACCACCATGCACGTACTTGCTCTTATGTTTGAGTTACTTGGAATTAAGAACTTTTTTATAATAATATTTTTTTTTAAATCTAAAATTATTTTGTTTTTAATTTTGAAATGCATTATTATTGAGATTTGAAATTAGCTTTTGCATACAAATTTTGACTGAAATCTTTGGGCCATTAATAATAAAGTCGAAAATCAAGAAAACTGTTATATGGCAAGTACCGTTAATAACGGTTTTTGGTATTTTTTTTTTTATCAAAAAGTTCACTTTACCTACAATCATTGCACTGATTGTTTTTATTAAAACTGTTGGAGCTATTTAACTGCCTGACCAGAATAGAGTGCTGCAACTGGAGCTGCAGCTGCAACTGGAATTGCTGTCAAAAAATGCTCTACGTGATTTTTTTACTCGCCCATAATGTGCTGGACAGCTTTTTGACATTTTTGGCATTCGAAGTCAGCTTTGCGAATTTAATTCAACACAAAAATACAAATTAAAACAAAAATAAAATTGTATAATGTTGAAATGGAAGCTAAAATTACTTTACGTCGTTATTAGAGAAAAAGAGTTTGAAACTCTCTTCAACCCCCATGTAAACACTTGGTTGCGGTCACAATTTTGAAACGTCAAATATGCTGCATGAAAAAGTTAAAAGTTGGCCAACTTGTCCAGCTGCGTCTGCAGCTTCGTCTGCAGCTGCGTCGTGTTCTGTTCGTATCATTGGATTTGTGTGTATTCAACATTTTGACAGCTATTCCAGTTGCAGCTCCGTCTCCATTCTGTTCAGGTAGACAGTTGTATAGGAAGTACCATTATTGTCAGTTTTCTTTCTGAAGAGTTTCAAAAAAACCTTAAGTACAAAATTTGAACAAAATTGCTAATAAGCTGTAGGTCGAGGTACAGACAGACAGAATTTGGCCACCCACTTTCTGGTGTTCTCTATCATCTTCATTAGCAATGTCCTCCTTTTGAAAATTAAGGAAAATTTTTAGCTGGGCGCAATGAACTTTCAATAAAATAACTGAACGCATTCGTTTCTCAAGTTTTTTGCGTATTTCTGCAAAAAGATACGGAACTTAATAAAGATTTTCATCGCAAGCATCGTGAATCATGATAGTTGGCCAGTTTTTATTCCTCCGTCACTTTGACAGACTAGCAGAATATGTATAATACTGACGTGTTTAGAAGAAAAAACGTATCTGGTTTTTTGACATATTGAGATAAACGCATTTTTGTTTTATATCTATACATGTCTTTTGATTTGTTGATAAATGTTTTGCATCTAAAAGAAAATATTATAAATTATAAATATAATTGCTTGAGCACAATTCCCATATTTTGGGCAGGTGCTTCTATAACCCAGCTAAGCCTCTTGAATAGAAATTAAAATACAGTTTTAAAAATAATAGGAGTGAGATATAACTTAAAAATTGCATCTCTCCAGCCAGCACAATATTGCTTCATGTCTCATATTTTAATTCTATTTTTATAAACAGTGAAATAGCCAACTGAATTCCTTTCCTAAAACGTCATTCCATCGTAACATTCGAACTTCTAAGAATTCTAAATAGACTTACTTCAGAACGATTGCAAATTGTAATTGCCGATAGTAAACGACACAAACTGTTCAATTGGTTATGTATTTTGAAACACTAGCCAGTACCATGTTTGAATATGTATTTATTTAACACAAATTATTCTCTTTAACTTCTTTATTAATGACTCGAATAATCTACATAAACAAAACAGTATCGTTTTTACGTTTGGAATTAAAACAAAATTGTATATCTTTTTCTGTTTTTTTGCTTTGAATTTATGATTTCACACAAAAATCACAGAAAACAGACATTTGGACAGCAAAAATAATCACCACACTAGCAACGAAATTATAAATCTGATGAACGAATTTTTCTAGTTACATTGATAGAAAATCGATTATCATGTGTTGCGGCATACTTTCGGGGAATGTACTCTTTTAAGAGAGTTAAATCTTTTTGAGTCTCATAGCATGTGCAAATTTCAAAACATTTGCATTCGTAGCCATTTGGTTGAATTTTATGGCGAATTTTATTTCTCATCGCAAGGCATTTAAGCTTCCAAGGTTTTCTAAGATCTCTCTCAATAGTCCATTTGCACATACATGGTGGCATCCCACTGCAATCATGATAGCTTTTTTTCTGACCAATCGAAGAAGGTCCTTCTTTTCGTAGGTTGAACATGGCGTTGGTATGTCGGATATTTCCACCAATATATTCCTTTTCATAAGGATCTGTGTGTTTCAGCCATCGCTCCAATGACTGCCAATGGGTTTCGTACAGTGAACGAGGTCTTATGAGATGCTGCATTCTACCGACATCTATACGACGAGCCATGTCGTACTTGGGACCGGTTCTCGTTCGGAAGAATTTGTAAAGATTATCTAGATCTCGGTGGGGCATTGAAATACTTCTGTTGAATGCAGACTTCTCAAACCCAAAGAGATTCCGAATAGCATGAGTGATAATTCTAAGATGGTCAAAATTTTGTACATTCATTTTCACCAAGTAAGATGCGTCTAAGCGTAAAAGACTTCTTCCATTTATCTGGTTCTTCTTAAAAGTATTCTTAAACGAATTTAATTTTTTTTAAATAAATTAAAAAATAAACATAAAAACACACCACACCTGGTACTGGGGAAATCCTAATTTTCGTATCCAATCTGCGACCTCAAGAACATTCCAATAAAAAGGGTCTGGCAACGGAATTGCATCCAAAACGGAAGTACATATTTCAACCAATTTATCAGGGGATGTCTTTAAACGTATTGAAACTTCACACGGTCTACTTTTTTGGTTTCCCTTCAGCTGGGCACTTAAATGGAACTTATATGTATCCAAAGGTTTCTGATTTTTCGTACCGCTTTCCATCTTCACGTACTTCTCATCCGCCTTCCCGTAGAGAAATGGCATGTTGAACTATTTTACTTAAACTGCTGAGTCGACTGAACAAAATCCCTAAATAATTCAGAACAACACGAAAATCTTGCAATGATTCAAAAATACAAAAAAAAAAAAAACGAAAATAGCAAGTGAAGTTTGTTTTAGCTGAACTTCTTGTTTTGTTTTCTCATGATTTAAGTGGCAAAGTTTCGATTATATTCCAGGCAGAAGTTGAATGTACCTATCAAGCGGTAGTATGAAAACGTTAATCAAAGAAAGTTGTACGGTAGAGCATTGCGTGATGATGGGTTGCTTATTGTGCGCTTTCAGTTACAGCAATAATATACTCTTTCAAAACACACAAAGTAAACGCCCGCCAACCAGCTGGTGGTAGCAAAATGTACACATCCTATCTTGTAATGTAGGTCGTGGCAAAAGTTAATCGGAATCTTTGCTTTAAGGGTAATTTTGAGTCTATGTTTAATATAAATGTGTATAAGGGGTGTAAACTTATATACATTTATATTCTTACATGACAAAAATGTCATGTAATTATTCATTGCCTCAAACCAGGTATCCTTATTCTAGTTTATTTTAGATCGAAATATAAAAATAAAGGTTAAATTTTAATTTCGATTTGTTGTTTTGTTTGGTATCTATGCTAAAACTTCCTTATATTAGCTTCGTTGATGTAGCAAATTTTCGGAAGATAACCAAATAGGGGCGGTCTAAATAGAGGATTCCCCTCTTTTCTACGTACCTAGCTGTTTTTTTTTTTAATTGGTAACGATTTCTAAGAGTACTCTTCTTCTTCTTTAAAATTCAATTTAAACTATTCTAATATACGGGTGATTCCACAAATGATGGAATTTTTGACGGCTCTGTTGATATTTTAATAACTGTTCAAGTATTCTATCTGATTTTTTTGTATAACTACAAATCTAATTGATGTCTACAACGCCAGACAAAATTATTAAGATCTGACATATTTTGATTACTCAAAAAATTCTTCAAAGGGTCTAATTCTCAGTCCCCTGGCGTGTCCGTTGCTCGTTTTTCAATGGAAAAATTCTGCTATTTCAGTTCCAAAACCAAAATGAACTTCAATTATTGACGTTAGATAATATATCTTTTTATGATATAAATGAATATTTAGTACCATTATATTATATTACAAAAAAAAATCATTGAACTTTGTGTCTCGGATTTCTAATCAGTCCCCTGACCGATTGAAACAGTCAAAAATTTTCCTTAAATTTAAAAACTATCGAAGTTTCACTTCTAGCAGCGTGAAGCATTAAGTCTGGTGACAGTTAAATCATTTTGGTATCTTAGCCCGTTTGCTATTTCATTTGTTAAGAAGGCATTTGTGCGAGAGGTCATGGATTGTCCGTTCAGTTACTCAGTCCCCTGATAAGTGTTTACAGAAAATATTTATATGTAAGCAGGTATATATTTTAGCATTTTAATATAGGCTTAGTAAAACCTTAATTATATAATTTTTTTTATTTTGTGCGTTAGTATGTTTAAGTGGCAAAAACTGTGAAAATACTCAGTTCCCTGACTTTTAATTACTGATTTTATCTCTTGAGGCCCCAAAAATGCTCACAAAATGCTGCTTTTCTTCTTAAATACATGTAAAATAAAAAGCAGGACTCGGTTTTTTTGCATAAATTGTATAAAAGTGCTAGAGACACAGGTTCGGTCGAAACAAGAAAAAAAATGTGTTTGAGGGGGTATATTTCTCCCCATTAAAGTGAGGGGTATGATTTTCTTAAAAAAATTGACTTAAAAAAATAAAAAAATTTATAAATGTTCAGTTCTTTGGAACACCTGTTTTCAAAAAAGGCTATAAAATCGTTGTTTTTAATTTTTTTTAAAGTTTACCGGATCTGCGAGGATAAATGTTGACTTAGTTATTTTTTTGAGTTGTTTTATCGGGTCATAAGATTAAAAGCACTAACAAAAATGAAGAAAAAAGATGGTTTTGTTTGTTTTTTGAAGATTTTATTGATTTCATTTACTTTTCTTAATAATGTGTGCAGCCACCACCTTTCAAAATAACTTCAAAAACTCGATCTTTAAGAGAACAGTGATGCCAAGTAGTTCAGTGAAATTTCACTCTAGGCCAACTTAATGGCGTTAATCAGCTCTTCCTTGTCATCGTATTGCTTCCATCTTTCGTAAACTTTCCGTGTGATCCATCCCCACACATTTTCTATTATGTAAAGGTCCGGTCAACGGTAGCGTCTAGAAGGCTAAACCAATGATTGGTGATTCTTCAGAGGAAAAATTGGAAAAAAAATTTTAGCTCAAAAAATAACGATGCTTGCCTCAAAAACGGCTCCAACGATTTTAATAAAAAAATTAGGGTATTAGTGTGCAAATGGTGTACTTGCAGGTGAAACATTTTTTACCAAAAACTGTTATTAATGGTACCTGCCATATAACAGTTTTTTGACTTTATATTTTCTTATTAACGGCTCTACCGATTGCAATCAAAATTGAGTTGGTTTTAATTTAAAAAAAAAAATTTGGATTATATTATATTATTTTTATATAAAAAAATTGTTTCAATATTTTTTTGCATATATTCATATTTTTTTAAGTAATCTAATGGCATACTTGTTTTAGAGCTCTAAGTGTCTAACGAGTTGTTTATACCATTAAAATGGCAATTAAAAACTTTTATTTTGCTATTCTTGTCAGAATACTTGAATGTTTCAAAAGTTCTTAGTCCCAAGCAACTTGAACATAAAAGCAAGTACGTGCGATCTAGTCGCGCATTTTATTTAAATTATATAAGGACAGGTGAAGACCAACACTTAGTTAGGATTTCTCGGGGAATAAAAAAGATTTTGTAGACAGTAAGAGCATGCATTGATTTTGCACAACTTCATCATTCACATACAAGCCCGTACGCAGGGTTTCTAACAGGGGGGGGGGGCGGTTGATCAAACTTATTCTAAAAATATTTTTGTTACAAAAATTTAACTTTTGAGTCTTTCCAGAAAAAAATAAATAAATTGAAGTATGAATTTCGTATGAAATAAATTTAAAATGTTGGTTTTGTTATTTATCAGCAAAAAAATGCACGAAATATCTCTTGATAAAAGAGGAGCAATCACTCCTCCCGGCCTCCCTTTGCCTACGTTGTTTGTGTTATGGGGTTACTTTGTGCCTGCAAAATTTGCTTCCCACTGGGGTGTTATACATGGAACAACATCCTGTCAACAATTCTTTAACAATTATCGATGTTTGATCATTTACAAACAAAAGCAACCATTTTGTCCAACTATTTTGTATGGTTTTAAAAACATTTGAAAACTTTTTCCGTTTCCATCAAACAATGTTTTCCAACCATGTTTGAGGAACAGAATTTGCTTTTTGACGAACCGACTTTGCTTTTTGATTACTTTCAGACGTCACACACATATACAGATACAGGATGTCCTACATTCAGCGTCGCAGTATAAAACCATGGGTTCCTGAAGTCGAAAACTTTAAAGTATTTTTCTTATTTTCCTAGAACTTATAACACAGAAACATTAACAAAGGAACATTTGTTAATGGGGTTTTACTGGAAATTTTGCACCACTACCACTCTACCATATCTTTTAGGTTGGACACCCCCCAAAGTCACAAAGCACAAACAATTACAACATTTATACTTTCACACTTATTTAAAAAAAAAACAAAAACTTTGCAAACTTAAAAAATATTCCGCAATTATTTTAGTTAGTTCATCTCAAACAGAGATTTTTTTTTTTTTTTTGTATTATCCGATGGAAATCTTCAAAAGACACTCGGTAAGAATCGGTACCAAGTAGTGTGGGACTCTTACCGCACTAAAACCACCGGTGAATCAGGACCAATCTATGAAAGATCGACAAATGATTTTTCTTTCTTAATTTATCAGTCGCATTGTGGGAAGTTTAAGTTATAACACTTTCCCATAGTTTTTAGACCATCAGCTCATGAGGCTTGGTTCTTCTTAATCTCCGAACATTGTCTCGTACATTTAAGACGGTCTCCATTTCGGAGTTGGTATGACTTTGCAGTCGCTGATTGTGTGATACAGCGTGTTTTTTAACCACTTCTGTAACCATTTCAATTTGAAGGTCACGATGTAGATCGCTATTTCTTATATACCAAGGGGCATTTATTATTCCGCGAAGGACCTTGCTTTGGAATTTTTGGATGGGTTCAGAATTTGTTTTCTTTGTACAGCCCCATAGTTGGATGCCATATGTCCAAACGGGTTTCAGTACTTGCTTATATAACATTAGTTTGTTCTGGATAGATAGGTCAGAGTTCTTTCCTAGTAACCAGTACATTTTTCTGTACTTCAAGTTTAGTTCGTCTTTTTTCTTTTTGATGTGCTCTTTCCATTTAAGCTTTGCATCCAAAGTCATTCCAAGGCATTTGGCAGTATTGGAGTAAGGTACTGTTGTACTGTTTATAAGAATTGGAACATTGTTTATTTTTTTGTTTGTAAAGTTTATATGCGTCGATTTTGTTTCATTTAGTTTGATTCGCCATTTTTGCGTCCAATCACTAACTTTATCGACTGCATTTTGCAGTTTTTGTGTAGCCTTCGTAACGGATTTATCTGGCACCAATATTGCAGTATCATCAGCAAAGGTGGCCATGATAGCGTTGATGTCCACTGGAATATCCCTTGTATATAACAGATACAGGGTTGGTCCTAGGACACTTCCTTGTGGTACACCGGCTTCAATTTTCTTTAGTTCCGAGTAATTTTGGTCGTACCGTACTCTAAAGAGTCGGTTCGTAATGTAGGATTTCAGTATTTCGTAGTACTGCCTGGGAAGATCCCTTTGCAGTTTGTACTCAAGTCCCAAGTGCCAAACCTTGTCAAAGGCTTGAGCAACATCTAAGAATATAGCCCAGCATACTTGTTTTTCTTCAAGTGCTTTTTCCACAACATCCGTAATCCGATGCACTTGGTCTATCGTGAATGTTTATTTCTAAATCCAAACTGATGGCTCGGAATTAGTCTTCTTTCTTCTATTATTCTGCTTAGTCTTTTCAGAAACAGTTTTTCGAAAACTTTTGCCATGATTGGTATAAGCGATATAGGTCTGTAAGATGTTACTTCTGTTGGTGGCTTACCTTGTTTAGGTATAAACAGAGATTAAAAAAAAAAAACAAATTATTGTTTTTATAAAGGTTTTACTTATTTGTCTCCATTTGTTTTTCTTTTCCTAACCCACAAGAGAAAAACTGTATAAGTTGACATCGTTGAATAATTTTGAATGGATTTGCATGATTTGTTTTAACATTGGGTCTGTGTTAAATGTCATAAATTAGTAACATTATGGCCCCTTGCACATTTCAAAAACAAAAACTATAATTTTGTCGAAAGTCACCAGGAACAATATACATTTCAATATCGACGATAGAGGCTAAGTATTGAGTTATATTTAAATTGGCCAAATTTTTTAATATACATTAAAAAGCCCATTTTCAAAATTTGATTTTTTTTACATACATTTTTTATTTTTTTCATCTTGGAGATTTCTACTTCAATGATCCTAATAGTGATTTACTAAACTAAGTAACTTGTCTGATACGCTACATAAAGAGCTTCAAGTCGTTCAACGAGTGGGGAAAAGTTCATGTGGTATTACAATAGTCTAAGTGTGTCAGATTTTACGGCCACCTAACTTACCATCCAAACAACAAATTATGAGAAACATTTTTAATTAATTATGATTACTGACCAAAATTTAGTAGTTTTTCTTTTTTATTACTTAACCACTTAATCACGAGTTTTTGAAAGCTTGACCATTTGCCATTGCTGGGTCGCCTTATCTTTAATTAAAAAAGTGAGTCCGTTCTCTCTATAAAACAAGATGGGCGAAACCCTGCAAGGAGCTCAGATATTTAAGATTCTTTTAAGGTATACCTACATATATACTCTAACCACGACAAACACTTTTTTACTGCAGTAACTGCCCCTGTTCATCTAAACAATAAACAAAACTTAATTATTTTCTATGAGCTAAAGTTATGGAAAGTTATACATATTTTTTATTGAAATATCTAATAACAATAAAACTTAATAGTTATTATAACAAAACTCAGGGTAATGAAATTTAAGTAGGTGGAATTACACCTACACAGAAATTTTAAAATTTATTTCATTGCGCCGTCATACATATTTATGGGGTTTATTATGATCGTTTTTTTTTTTTGTTGGCCTTGCAATATTTATGGAAATTTATATTTTTTCCTTGTTTATATTTTGTAAAGCAAACATTTAAAAATTGAAATAGTTACGTCGACGACAATTGGGGAAGCTGATTTTTTAAAGAGCGTATCAAATATAATTATTTTTTATGTAGGGTAAGATCGGATATTATGAACAATCCTGGGGAAAAGTTGATGCACAAAGACTTTAAACTAGACGACAAATTAGAGTTTAATTTCACCCACCAAAATGAACTCGTTTCAGAGATGTGTATACAGTTCCCTAAAATTGGAGTTATTTCGTATCCGTTATCCGTATAACCTAACCCAGAGTACTGTTAAACGATCGGTTCAAATTTTGGGTCATTGGCTTCATGATATGGAAAATAATTTTTGTTTTGGTAAGTACCTACAAAATTTTGGTCTGAACATAATGTTAAAACCGAAATAGTGGTTTAGCCTTACACGTTTTTTTTAAAACGAATAAAATGTAGAATTTGGTATAATTTTGAATACAATTTTAAAGGAGACTTTTAAAATCGAATTTTGTTCAGCATTAATGAGTTTCACATGGATAATATTTCACCCGGAAAATGTATGTTCCCCCGGAATTTTAAAAGCTATTACGCGATGGGCACCAGTACCCTCTGTGTTTCTTTCGTTATCTGTCAAAGTGTAAGAGACAATTTAAGGTCTTAATTAAACACTTAGAACGAAGTGAATTCTCACACAAAAGGGGAATTTTCGTTTTTCGGGTGAAATTCACAATGGGGGAAAAGCGAAAATTCAATTTTTCCGCATGGAATTTTGTTCACGTCGTACTAATAATAAGGCTGGTTATTCTAAAAATGATTGATTTAAATGAGTAGGCTAACAATTTATGCACAAAAAATTCAGAATCGACAGGAACGAAATGTTCAATGGGTACTTAAAGTATAGATAATTTAGCAATTGATATCCACAAAGGCAACTCCGAAATCCATAAAGTTAGAGCAGTGAGACAACAAATTTGATTCGATTATATTTATGTATGTGTGAACATACAAGGTGTCCTTGCATTTGATTATAGCAGGCCTTATGATCTTTCCAGAAAATAAACAAAATATTTTCCCAGTGGCTACTATGTTACGATGTTTTTTAACGTCTGTGAAATTGGCATGGCAACTTTTATCCACGCAAATGGGACCTTGACAGGAATTTGTAGTTTTTCTGCATTTTTTTTTTCCATTTCTATCCCCGATTTTGCAGTTCGCCAAAAAATGGTGTATTCGAGTGACCTGCCAACTTCACTGGCAAGTTAGCAGATCACATAGTATATCTCAGGAACCAAGCATGCTAGGAACTTGCAGTAAGGCTCCAAACCTGCAATTGTTTTGCATTTCAAGCTTGGTTCCAGAGATACCCTATGTGACTTCCTAACTTCACTGTGAAGCTAGCAGGCCAGTGTGAATTTTTTTTTCTAATAGAAGACTTCAAATTTTTAACCTACCCTTCCGTTGGAATGCAAAAAAAAAAACTGGAAATTCTTATCCAATTTCACAGACGTGTTTTTTCAATATTTTTAACATTTCAATTTTCAAGACTAATTGTTTCAATAGATAGGTCATAAAATTTTATAGTTTTTATTGCATTTTCTTATTATAATTTTTGAAAACTATTTTTTTTTATTACAATTATTAATTTTCGAAAAAGTTTGACCACCCTTTAAAATTAAAAATTGTATGAAGACATGAATGGCCAATTACTTATAAAAGTTGCACTCTCCAAAATGGTATAACACATGCTTGTGTATACAAAAATAAGCAAGAAAATAAGTCATTAATTAAATAAAGTAGCTTTTAACATTTTCGCAAAAAGTCTATACAAATGTTACAATAACCTCCTCCAAAATGGTATAACACATGCTTGTGTATACAAAAATAAGCAAGAAAATAAGTCATTAATTAAATAAAGTAGCTTTTAACATTTTCGCGAAAAGTCTATAAAAATGTTACAATAACCTCCCAGTGTGGGTAAGACAAATATTTTCTTTTGTGATGTGTAAGGGGGCTCAGTGCAAGTATAAAACTAGATTCTAGCTGTAATGATAACTTTTTTTTTGTAATCTTACGCACAAATGTAATTGATTACACAAAATATCAACTTAATTTAGCAAGATGTGAAGCAAAAATCTTTCCGTACCATTTACTAAGTTCATGTTGGGCGGATGGGCATACATTATAGATCGTTAGAAAGGTTTTAAACCCCAGATATGAACAAGCTACATAATGTACATATATCCTTCACAGCTTGTTAAATGTAATTGATATTTTGTAAAAGCCCTTCCACACTAGCCCACTGAGTATTAATACATGTCAAATTGAAAGTGGGAAAGAATTTCTTGCGACTGTCAAATTTGTGGGAAATATGACTTTCAAATTTTCCTTCCACACTGGCTTGTATTAATACATGCCAAACTTGTGTTGACACACAGATGAAATGTATTAAAAATTAGAACCAACCCTAAAAATTGTAAAGTATTAATACATGTCAAATCATGAATGCAGAGCTGTCAAGCTGTGTAAGATGGGCTGTCACATCTTGTATTAATACCTGCCATATTTTGTTTCCACACTATACACATTTTTCCCCCCACTTTTTTGACATGTATTAATACTCAGTGGGCTAGTGTGGAAGGGCTATAATCAATTACTTTTTTTGTCTGTTTACTTTTTTCCAAATACATGCTATTGAATCAAATAATTGTTGTTTTTTTTAATTGTATGTAATTTGTAAATGAAAATTTTCAATTTATTACATGTAGGTAACCGTAACTGACTTTTTTTGTAATGATTACTAACCAACTTTGATTTGGATTAAAGGTCCCAAAATCTTTAAATTGAATATTTGTTTATACAGAAGCTTCTAAATAATATAGATGTTTTTTCTTACCAACATTTTCAAAAAATATTTTTGGATTTTTAAAAAATGTTCTAAAGATCAAATATTTTAACAACTATATGGTCGATTTTATAAAACTTGGTATTTAAGAGTTTTTTTTTTACTAAGCTTAAAATATAATAGTACTTGCCATACAACGGTTTATTTATTTCAAAAACGGTTCTTACAATTTTGAAACAAAAAAAAACAGTGACTTATTAAAGGTATGTTGTTTTTGGTTAAAATAAATTAACGAAAAACAGTTAGATACTTAAACTTTTTTTGATTTTTGTTTTTCTCAAAACAGCTCGATTGATGTAAGCAATCAATTTTTGTAAAATATTAATAATATTGTACCAAAATTAAAAAAAAAAATGTTTGCTTTTAAAATACTTTTTTTTGTTGAAAAATCAATATTTCACAAACTTGTTGATGAATTTTCTTAAAACTAGATCTTTAAATTTATATTTTAAGTATTCATGATTGACATTTCAAAATTTGTTTTTTAAATGTTACAAAAAATGTATTCATAAAAACTTATTTTTTAAGAAAACCGTTCTATTTTTAATATATTATTATTTGCTTTATGATTTTTTGGCATAACATGAAAAGAATTGATTTAAAAAAATCATTGTCTTATCAAATTTTTGTGTGTTGAAAATTATTTTTTCTACAACTATCGATCAAAATAACTTTATTTTAAAAGAACATTGAAGAATGGATTTCTGAACTAAAAGGAGCTAAATGATTTTTCCCCAGATATTACCACTGTTCTTCAATATTTGTTTTTCTGTTGAAAGTCACTTTTTAAAACAATTGCCCCTCCCTTCTCAATGGGGAAATATGCACCCCCTTGCCATACAATGTTTTTTTCTTCTTTTGATAAAACCTACACGCTTTAGAGTTTTGAGGCATCTTATGCCAAGCACAGTGTATTTTCATTGTACTTTAAATTATACTACTAATTGTAAAAAAATTATTATTGATACATTTTAAAAGGGTGTCTTTAGGAAGCTCAGAGATGATTTTGGGCTCAAATTGATGCAAGTTTAATTAAGTAGAGCAATATTTTCATCAAAAACAAGTCCTTTATGTATAAAATCGACAATTACTGATTAAAGCGCGAAAATATCGCAATTTTTTAATTGTAAGCCATGATGGGTTTGTCACTGGAGATCGAAACTTGAATTTTTTATTATATTTATATTATATTTATTATTATTATTTTTTATTTTATTTTTTATTATCAAAAAAAAACTCTTGCAAAAAGAAATCAAAAGAAAAAACGGGCTTTCCAAAAAGCTGTAAAACAATACTGTAATTATTGCTGTCGTTTTTTAACTAATTTTGTGCTATTAAATATACATTTTTTCTATAGAATTTCCCGTCCTATCCAAGCGGGGGGAAATATTACCTTCCTCCCATGGGAATTTTTCTTGTCTATTTCCAACATACATGCTCTAAATCTTTGGGCAGACTTTACTTGAATCACCTAGTATGTAAGAAAAAAATAAAGGACATTAAATTAACCCCTTAACCGACATAGGGGTTGAAAATAAAAAAACTAAAAAAGTTAGGGAATTGTATTTACTTTATTTAGAGTCAATTAAGGTACATCTAAGATGACCTTTTTTAACGACCATCCTAATGTTCATACATAAGCTTGTATGGATCACAAGTTTTCCTTTATGGTAAATTTGTTGCGTGTAAGCTAGCGTAATAGTGTTATCAAAATATCCATTTTTGCATTACCTGAATTTGTGTATAAGGCAGCTTAATTGATTGTGACATTAAATATAGTCATAGTCATGCTATACAAATATTGGATTATTGAAATATGCAAAACGTTAGTGTGCAACAATTGTTGTTAATTGTTTACAATCATTCTGTAAAAGTTGAACATTCTAACAGGCTCGGCACGACATCTGAGTAATATCTCCTTCAAAAGACCTTTGACTTCCCTAAACCTCTCAGCAGAAATTTTTACTATTATTATCTTAAAAAAAATTATAAAACGAAACCAACCAAACCCCCAAGTCAATAGGTGGTTCTACCATCGAACCCAAAAATAACTATAAAACCCAAACATGAATTTCAAATATTTTGCTACCCCATGCTGGTTGCAAAATTCATTTCGTAACATTCGCCTTATTGACAGACACACTCGATTCAATTCTTCAGGACTTCGCGTGCTCAATCATCTTAGAAACGCAAATAAAATTAACATTGACGCGGTCGTGCATATTAAATTCAATATTGCCTCCACCTCCTTCGTCGTAGGTTGCCTTCCTCACCTGGAGTGTATATAGCAGCTTCGTTTATGCATAATTTGCAAATTCGCATATCTGCATGAGACCGTAATGTGTTGTAATTGCATGTTAAGAGTGTAACCCCATGAAAATCGATATTAGCGCGTACACAAACCATCCTTACACGCATATAAATTACTTATGAAAGTAGCCCCCATCTGGGGCTGGCCATCGTCACGGTAAAAGCTGAGAACGTGTGTGTCGAATGTTGGATTTTGGTTTGGTCGGCAATGTTGCCGTTTTTTTTTTTAAGATCACAAGATGAAGAAGGAAGTTTTTACGATACAAATTTTGAGTGTAAAAAATAAGGAAGCACCAGCTTTTTTAGAGTAAGATTTTCTTCAAATGTAGGGAAGGCTTGCATTAAGCAAACATTATATTTCTGACAGATTAAAAACTTGCCAGGAAAAATGACTGCAGCTGTCTTAATAGCGCCGAAGGTTCTTAAGCGTAGTTTTACTAACACTTCAGATAAGCTCCATGTTGGCTTTGAAGTTTTAAAATTATTTGATAAAACAACTTTCTGAACAAATCAAAAAATCAGGTCTAACTAAATAATGAAATGTTATTTTTTTTTAAATTCAAGTAAACTCAAATGCAGTTGATATTTTTTCCAAGTTTTCAAAATTATTATTTTTAACATCCGGCAACACTGGACCTTAGTCAGAGGCTGAGACACACCCCCTCCGCCTGCTGTCTAAATGTCTGTCGTCACAGTGTCGTCATATTTTATATATCGCCTTCGTTCGTCGGTCGTTCCGTTCGAAATGAAAGATGCATGTTGCAGATACATTTAATTAGTAATATTCTGTCCGACTAAATGGATTTTTATCGCGATGGAACACACCAGAGCAACAACAAAAATGGAAATGAAGACGACCTGCATATCGGTATCGAGCTTATAGATTGGAAACTAATCCAAGAGTCATCGAATATTTTTCGGATACTGTGCGCGCTCAGCTCAGAACAGTTCAGTTGAGCGCTCACGCAGCTCGCTAGAGAAACGGATGGTGATTCTGGTGATATGGTGCCATAGTGGTTACTATAGAGAGGCCTATACTTTGAGTAACTTGACCACACGTACTTCTCCCATGCTGCCCAGCAGGACATCGTTCCGTTCTGGACAATCAATAAATTTTAACACATGATCATTACCGCTGTGGTATGACTTGCAGTGTGGTGTGGTGGTTGTTCTTGTTGGCCTAAATGCCTGCCTTAAGATGCACGTAATATTGTTAGTTGGTTGTGGAAGCGGACACTGAGGCGAGGGCGGGGTAAGAATGTTTGGTGTTTGGTGGAGCTCATGCAAATCAATGTGCTGTTTTTATTCTCTTTTTATTTCAGTTCACATGATGGAGGGTTAATTATGTAGGTGTTTATGTTTGGAAAACAAATAACCATAAAACCGCTGCGTTTGTTGGTTATTGGAAATTGTGGTAGTGGGTATGCTGAAAAATTATTTTATTGTCAACTTTTTTGTTTTTTTTTTTAAGACAAATATGGTTCAAAAGAAGTGTTTTCTGAAGCAACGGGAGTAGAAGATCATGATTATGAGATAATGACAAGAAAGTCAAAGTTTCTTTTGAGCTATTTTTTTTTTTTCTAAATTTTTGTTACTTTGGAGAATTGATAGTTAAGATCGTAAAATTAAAAATAGACGGTTATATAATCAGTTTCATCAAAATTTTAATATTTACAGCACATTATGATATGTTTGAGATAAATCCAAATAGATCTGAACTGGGAAGTAGGTTTGAAATCAATTTGAACATTTGTACAAAGCAAACGGACAGACATAGGATGCTAAAGAGCTAAAGATTTGTAGACGGGGATGGAACAAGAAATTGATGTAACACTTATATTAAAAGAAAAAGCCAGTGAAATATGTCTCTTATTTTGTTAAAGTGGTGATCATGTGTTAAAATTTATTGATTGTCTAAAACGGAACAATGTCCTGCTGAGCAGCATGGGAGAAGTACGTGTGGTCAAGTTAATCAAAGTATAGTCCTCTCTATAGTAACCACTATCTCTAGTTACCACTATGGCACCTTATCACCAGAGTATCATCCGTTTTTCGAGCAAGTTGCGTGAGCCTTAAGCTGAACTTTCTGATTCTGAGTTTAGCGCGCATAGTATCCAAAAAATGTTCGATGACTCTTGGATTAGATTGCAATCTATAAGTGGTGAAAGTGTTGTAACACTTATTTTGAAAGAGAAATGCAGCGTCTCTTATTTTGTTAAATTTGTGACTAAATATGTTACGCTAAGAAAGCACTGCCCAGTTTTGGCCCCAATTTGGTACTACATGGAAAAGATACGCAAAAATATTAGCCAGTTTTTTATTATAGATACATATGGGTGATTTTCCGCAGACTGATACTTGTGTGAGTGCAAAATGTGAGATTTAAAGTCGAATTTTAACGAATTTGTTATTAATACAATTGTAAAAAGTGGACAAAATATATGTAAATACCTAAAATTGCCGAGGGACATACAAGTATGGGTTTGCTGAGAATAACCCATTGTACAATGTACATATATGGGTGATTCTACAAATGATGGAATTTAGTACAAGAACAAGTACAAGTTCAAGTACAAGTACAGTACAAGGTGCTGGGTACTTACCTGGTACCTGTACTTGAAAGTTTACAGATCTGTATTCAATAGCCTATTGCTCGGCCTTTAAAGATCCACCAAAAAAGATTTGAAAAAAAAAATAAAATTAGCCCAATCGTACTGGTAGCTTGCGATTTTTCTCTGGGTGAAAGAACAAACTTCTATCAAAATCATAAAAGCCTTTAACGAGAAAATTAAAAAAAAAAACAATATTTACGCACAGTAACAACGTTCTAGTTGAGCTAAGACAATAATTTGATTTTTTTCTTCTAGGAAATTACCTACAGTGCAAAACATTTGCAACTTAAAAAACAGATGGTTCCATGTCATACAAATTGTCAAAAAAAGCAAACTGCAAACTTCTTTGTACAGTTTTGAAAACCTTATTATAACAGTTTATGACTGTAAAAAAACAAAAAAAATATTATTCACTTAAACAAAACTAAATTGAGATAAACTAAAAATAAGGGATATTTGATATGCAAAACATTTGCAACTTCAAGCAATGTTTTAAAATTGTCTAATTTTCTAACTTTTATGCAAGAAAACGCTAATATTTTACTGCCACACACCTTATTTCTTCTCGCAGCTGGACATCTTCTGGACACAGAAGCAATGAGGTTATTAATAATATTTTCTGGTATTTCATTCCACTGCTTATTAATTTCAGCATAAGAATCGCCCTTCCGCTTAAAAACTTGGCATCCAGTTATTCTTTTAACCAGCTCCCACAAAGGGTTAAGATTTTTTTCTCTGTAAGCCAAATTTGTAGCCTACCTCGTCTATTGCTTGGGGTATTGTCATATTGGAAAGTCCAGGCCTCTTGCCATTTTGTCTTCCATCCGACTAGTGCATGTTGAATTTAGATTCATCAGAAAACAGTCTTTTTGATGAATATAAATTCATTTGATTCTAATTATTTTCGAAAAGTTATCAATAATTTGCTTAAAATTGGTTTAGGTTTACAAAAATGTCGTGCAAATCAAAGCAATCCTATTAGAAAGAAATTTGTGTGGTGTCATATTTAATGTTATGGAAAGTAGCCTTAATGATCACTTTCCTTTGAGCTCATGACCCAATCTTCAAGGAATTTTAAAAAGAATATTCAAACTCAAATTAAAACGACCAACATGAGTTTACAAAACACACGTAACATATATTTGAACGTAGCATTAGACAACCCTTATTTGATTAATAACCTTGTCAACAGATTATCCTAATTACTTAATTAATATAAAAAACACCTGCCTATTTTGTTCCCTAATTGAGAAAGACTCAGAGAGTTACACTGCCCATCGAACTTGGCTTGTGTAGTTGGTGGTCGGTGGTTGTGGTCACACAACACATCGAAAATAAATCCCTGTTCCTTTTATTAACTAAACAAGTGCTACTTAACCATATAAATCATCTCAAGACCCCAAAAACAATTTATTCAGTTTTAATTTAGTAAATGTGCAACGGCAACGGCAGCTTCTCGGCCTCGCCAGCAATTTGCATTTAGCCACTGTGCGTTGTTTCGCCGATTGCCGGCCAAGTGCGGAGCGCTCAAGGTGATATTTTTCTCTTGTTCCACCAGCTCGGCAATAATCGTGGATTCCCATCGTCTCGTCCTGATTTCAACTTCAACACAGGCAGAGTCCCAGGTATGTAAAGATATAAGTCGCCATCGTGTCGACTGTTTTGCTTGTTCCTTCACAATATAATCGTTTCAGAGATAAAGAATCTTTTCTTCCTCAATATCAGAGGGATTACCAGGGTTTCATTACGTTTGTATTTGATGGGACACGGGGGCTCCTCTGTTCTGTGGCCAGTGTTTAGTGGTCAGTGGTCATGTCCCGCCTTGTGTGTGGTGCTGCGTTGCCCGTTGTGCTGGCTGCTTCTACCAGCCAACCGAAATATGATTTATAGCAATTTAATCAATTTAGCATGTTTATTTCATTCGGAATTCAAAATTATGATTCTGTTTTGGGGTTTCCATTACCTTTGGGCTCGATGGTTGTACCTATTTATGATTTTATCTGATCACACAGATCTCATCTTACACCTACAGCCCGGTTGTGATTGCGTCTTCTTTTTCGTTTTTTTATTTGAGTTGTTCTCCGTTTGGTGATATGATTTACTTGGACGCGTGCTGCTTTATATGAAAGATCACATTTGCATACGCCAATAAAATATTTAAGTTTAAGTTGAATTTAAGTGCGATGGCCAGAGGGGCTTCTGCTTGTATTTCGAACTAAATGAGGAGATAATTGTTGCTTTGAAATTAATTTCAATTTGTCATGGTGTCATGGATTATGGGAGTAAATGGTTTTTAAAAAATAGAATACAATTTTAACGATCGATTTCTTTAATGTTTAATCAGATTGTTATCAATAAGAAATACCGCTGTTAGCTTTAAGGATGATGAGAGAACACTTGATTTAAATATTCGGTGCAAGAAAATTAATGTTTTTGAAGTGAAATAAGAGTAGTGAGATTTAAAAAAGATGTGAATAGCAAAATTTCGATAAATGAAAAAAAAATATGGTTGCACACTATTACAATGGTACGTGGTAAGATTACAGAAATCGACATGATTAATTATTTTGAGAACAAATTATATTATGTATATAAAAGATATACAAAATATCCTTGTATAGTACATTTTTGTTCGCAATTTATAGGTCATATACAAGCTCTTCCAACAAAAGACTTTTACAGATTTCTATTCCTGTTTAGATCATATTACAAAACGATAAACACGAATTTTGTGGTACAATTTACGCGGCCTACAAAAACCGAAGGCGTATAAATTATATGTTGGAAAAGTTTTTTTGCACAGAAGTGCAGAATGCAACAATTTATTTAATAATTTCACCACTAAAAACAATAAAAAAAATGCATAATAATAAGTGCGAATGAGAACCAGAGCGAGACCGAGTATTTAATTGTTTTTATTTGTCGTTTCGATTTTTTCCACCCACTAGCCAACCAATTTTCCAGCACTGACTGGAAATATAATTGGAATGTCCAATGGCAGCGTTCAGTGCTGCAGAAAATAATAATAAGTAGCTCATATAATAGTTGCGTTTTTTCGCAAGTTAAAATACTATAGTCTGAAAAAGATTACAACAAAACAAAACAATTTACATGTCAAATACAACAACAACTATGTCCATATAGAGTTAGAATGTCCAGATAATTAAGTGGGTTTAACTTTTTTCCGATTAAAACAGCATTGCCAGACTACCATTGTCGTTGTGTTATCGATAATTTATATAGAAATGTCAAATGTTTGTTGGAAAGAAAGTCTAATACAAATTGGTAGACCAAAGCAAAGGGTAAATAAATATTGAAATGTCCCGATGTCATGCAAAAAAAGGAAGCTAATAACAAGTAGCTCAGTTTATCTCCACGCTAAAGACTGCTATTAAACGATGGATTTACTCTAGCGATTTCTTACTTAATTTTGGAGCACATAGGGGTGAGGGTAGTGCAGTTTGATTTTTTTTAATGAGCAAATACGCAATCAAGGGCGTTTGCATACAACTGTATAACCAGCGAGCGGCTTGCTATTGATAGTAATTTGAATGGAAGCCTCAATTTTCAATTACAAAACATATTTTCTTGAAGTTTGTCAATTAGAAAATAATGAAAATAAAAAAGAAGAAATTATATCGATCAGGAGATCAAATAATCATTTTGTTGCTTGGTCGAACGTATTAGTAATGGCATTACTAATGAGTTCACTTATAGGCATTACTCATTTATTTATGAGCGAAGCCATCACTGAGAAAAAAATTGAACTCATTCATATTTAAATCAAACACATATGATTTGGCATGGAATCGATTTCTATTTAAATTAAATAGAATCGTATTAATTCATCGTTGAAACGGTTCAAGCATGATTTTATTCAAATTTACCATGCTTTCTATTTAAAATAAACTTTTTTCTGTTTGTTTTAATTAACTTCATTTTATGTTGTTTGACAGAATCATATTAATCTTTTCAAATATTTTCGTGTTTAGTCAAAGATGTTTTCTGATTAAATCAAATGATTTTAATGTTAGTTTTTCCAAATATGTAGATGCTAGCTCCTTTTAACTAAATACAAATGTTTTCTATTTGTAATGATGGTAAAGTTTTCTATAATACATGCAACATACATACATATCGTCGGTTCAAAGTTAAAACTCACTTACTAACAAATTACACTTTTGAAGGAAATCAGATTGAAATATATTTTTTGCCACCGAAAAGTCACTTTTTAAATTAAGTTCCCGTCCATACCTTTCAATGTTTTATAAAACCGGAAAAAATGATACTTTTTAGATTTAAAATATATTTCAGCCTCATTAGCTTAACATTTTTTGCCACACTTAGCGAGTTTTACTTTTCGATATCTTAGACGCTAATCGCCTTTATTACTTTGAGTTCAATTCAAATTGATTCGAGTTTAAATTTAACATTTTTGTTCAATCTCTTTTTTTTCTTAATATTTTAAGTGCATTCATATTTGAAACAAACTCGTGCCTGATGTTGATTTTATGTTAAAAATTTGTAAGTAAGTAAAATAATTTAACAGGTCTTTCAAAAATCAAACTCTAATGGGCTTGAATTCACGTAAAAATTGCGTGTAGCTTCCAATGTAATGATTAAATATGAATGTGTTTGATTTAAACAGATTTAACCTAAAATAATAGTTTTTTTGAATCTGAATAGATAAGAGTTAGATTTAAATCGAATTCTATTTGAACTAATTTAAACATGTAGTAAATGTTTAAATAAGTCATTGTTCAGTTTTATCAGTGCAATATGTACTGTAGCATAGTGCGGTATATCAAAAAAGTGCCGTAGAGCGCCGCGCTGTGTCAAAGTTCCACTCAAACCCCACAGGCAAGAAATTCCATTCCATTCCAATATGTAACAAAGGTAATAGAAATAAAAGTGGAGACATTTACCACATCTTAGCAGTCTGTCAAATTCTAAAGTTATTCTTTGAGCCCAAAGAGATTTTAAATGGAAAATATTGTTGAAAAGTAAGTTCTTTTCAGATATTGCAGAATTGCTTTTAGATATCGAAATTGCTTTGGGATATAACCACAATATAATATTTAAAATATGTTTGTATACGATTACAAACACAAAAATGTATTCTTATTTATCAGTATATCTAATACACTTAATTAAGTAAGAGGCACGAATTGTTAATCACATAATAATACTTTATCGCTTTACTTTGAAAACTAGTATGTTAAAAAAAAAAACAACTTTATATTTATGTATTTATCTGTTTTTATCAAAATAACAAAATTATAAAATATATATAATGCCAATAAAATCTCAACAGACGTCACTTAATCCCATGTTCATGTTCATAATGTCCATTTTTCTTATAAAATATCTCGTTTTATAAACATATATCCAGCTTAAAAATAATAATTGTAAAATGGCTAGCGGCTAGTTTGTCCATAATAATTATTGCAACTGTTCAAAACCTTAATTGTAATGAATGAATGCATAGCGGCACAAAAATACAATAGTGTACGCCAGCGTTCGAACCTAACTCCAAAAAAATAAATCTACTCCACTTTTTTTAAATCTACTCCTTTTTTTCCACACTTAAAAATTCCTTAGGCAACCCACATGAAAACACTGTTTTATTAAATTTGTTCAACCAATTCTGACTCTGAAATCTGAATGTTTGCATCTGAAAGTCTATGCTGAAAGGAATTATTCATTTTTTCAAAAAATCAGAGACTTAAATTCTTTTCTAAGTTGCCCATAACTTTTTTCGAAGCAAAGATAGGGTCATTACATACCTACATATGAATACAAAATATAGTAGTAGCGAGTAAAGGATTTTGTTCTTGTCTACTTCCAACCTGCATGCTCTGAATTTTTGGCATACTTTACGCGAATCACTTCGTATGCAAGAAAAATAAAATGCACGACCGCATCGCACGAACTTTCTCTTATATTCAAGTTGCTTGGAACTTAAGAACTTTTAAAATTGCAAGTAATTATAGAAAAAGTACCTATAAAAAATCATTATAATCGTTTTATAACCCGTTGAATAACTTAGGCCGTGTGCCAATTGCGTTAAAATTTTGGTTACATTTTATCCCAATTAAATTTCATCCTCATTTATAAGGGTGAATAAAATGTAAAGTTTTTGCTGTGCCAATTGAATTAAATGGAATTTCTTTGAAACATACATTTCCCACTAGTTTTGTAGTTGCATTTTTGCAGTAATGACCGTACGCCAAACAAACAATTCTGTTTGCAAAATGAATGAAAATCTGAAAAAGTATTTTCAATAAATTTTATTGATTCTTTTGTATTATGAAAAATTAATCATTAGTAATGCAAACAAACGGAGGAGAAAAATTCCCAAACATTAACGCTTGAAAATTTATACTTTTAAAAGAACCACGAGACTACACTACACAAACAAAAATTATTAAATATTTGTCTTTATAATAATTTCTTGAGTTCATACTTTGATGCTTTTGCCTATATTTTAATTTGATTGTAGTTTTTTTAACATTTCCCGATAGGATTCGTGTCTTCACCATAACAAAATAAAATACTTATCTACATTTTTCTCCCTCAATCGTTCATTAGCATTGACATGTCAAAAATTAACCACTGGCTAAAATTTGAACGAGCTCCTGAGCAGGTTAAATTTTAGCGTCTATATTTACCGCAGTAATGTCAAAATTTAGCCATGGGATCATGGGATTTAACCATACTTTTAACGCAATTGACACACGGCCTTAGAGCTCAAAAACAAGTTTGATTATTTGGAAAAATTTGAATACTTATATGCAAAAAAAAAATACAATCGTTGGAGTGGTTTTCTTAAAATTTAATTTTGTATATATGTATAACAATTTAGATCATTTTTTTTAATTCTGTTATGTTATACATTTACATATTTAGTCTTAGAAAAAAATTCATCAACCTTTTTTTGAATTTTCAAAAAAAAAAAGAATTTATAATTTTTTTAAAAATTCAAAATTTTGATAAGCAATTTTTTTATTTTAATTAATTTTAAATGAGTTTGCATACAAAATTTTGATTTAGATAGGCTTAACCATTAATGAGAAAATCGTAAGCCAAAAATACCGTTATATGGGAGGTACTGTTAATAACGGGTTTTTTTATAAAAAAAAAAGTTCACCTAAAAGTACACTACACCTACTAAAATACACTAATTTTTTTTATCAAAATCGTTAGAGCCATTAAAATATTCTCGATCTATGTAGGCTATTGAATAGACCTTTTAAAGAGGGACAGTAATATTACTTATGTATGAGTATATATGTACACCTTCTTTAAATTTACTTTGTTTTCAAACACTATAAAACAATATGTACATATATTATATTAAATTATTAATTATTTATATACCTAGAATTAATTAGTTTCGAAATTAAAGATTCAATAAAATAAGAACTATTGTTTATTAAACAAAGAATAGCTTTTATTGGCTTTTATTGAAAGCCATGATACTTGCAAAGGTTTTGTATTAATGAATATATTTTGTTGGTCCATGAATGCTTAAAACCGAAAAGGCTACTAAATTCAACCATTCGTTTCTGAGGGAATAGTCACACTGGCCAATTTCCAATATTTTTGGTATTACTCCGAAACTAAATTGAATTTGACATTTTTACACCTAAAACTTTTTGTTCAAAATTAAATTTTCTATTGAAGTGGGTGGTTTAACAAATTTTATATAAAAATTTAAACAAGGAAAGTTATCAAAAACCAACCTAAAAAAATCGAAAAGTCATTTTAAAACGATTGATTTAAATGGTTCACCAGTCGAAATACGAACTTTTGTCTTTTTAATTAGTATGCATCCTCCCACGTTGACGTGGGATAGAGAAATTATCACATAATAGCTCATCGAATAATAGGCTTTGAACATAAGTTAATGTCTTAAATAAATTCATTATAATTTCACCTTTCAACAACAACAGTTATTTGATTTCCTTCGTGTACCTCGTTTTAACTTCTCTAACTTCCTTCTTACTTAAATCATTCAATTTTTGTATTGAACATGGCATTCAGACCAAAACTGCCAAAAATTATAATAAATGGAAAAGTTTAAGTGTAAAATTGTCAAATTTGTTTTAGTTTCCGAGTTATACCAGAAATATTGGAAAACGGCCAGGGAGATCATTCTCTCAAAAACGCATGGGTGAATTTAGTAGCTCGGTTGCAAGAATGTGTATGGAACAAACACATTAAATAATAAAAACTCATGCTCGTTCCATTATACTTTTAAAAAATACTTATGGTATAAGTACCAAAAACTCGCCCCACTGAGTAAATAACAATATATACATTAATTTTCTTTTCAATATTTCCAATCAGATTTCAATTGGTCAATACATAATACATTTTTGTAAGCCAACTTGAAGCCATAAAGATTTCAATTTTAAACAAAGCAGTTTAACTTTATCCACTAACTAATTCCTACCTAATAAATATGTCGAATTTATTTATCAGCAAATTTAAAATGTCAACAAAGAAATCAGTTAATCACTAACCATTTTGAGCAACAAGGCAAGACCAAGAGTGTAGTATGTAATTCCCTTTCACAAAATTGATTTCCACATACATGTTTGGTCGATCCGATCCTACAAACGATTACTCACTTTGGGCTGATTTAATGTACTGAAAATTTATGGGGATTATGGCCAGGCGTATATAAGTCTACCGTAACCCGTAAGGGACCATCTCATTTCCAAGAATCTTTTGAGCTTCTTCCAGGGATATGAATATGATGTATGTAATTTGTATGGACAGAAATTCATATTACAATTTATTGATTTTAAAAATTTATATTCGTTAAGTTAAATGAAGTGCTAAATGGTCGTTCATAAGCGGTGGACTTTAAAGGCGTCTAATAAATTCGATTGAATTATTTGTTAAGCTTAAGAATTCGTTTATAACTTTTTTTTAATGAAGATGAAAATGAAAATAATTTTCCGAAGGTCTTAAAGTAGTATACTAATATTACATTTACATCAAGGGCGGATGTTTTTGGATTTAGGGAACGACATCCTAGCGAGACTTTATGATAGTAAAGAATAATCTTGCCAACGCCAACGACCCAACGCTACCCGGAGCGTTCAGCGATTTTCTTAAAATCGGTAGAAGCTGGAATATTTGTCTGCTTCTTTATTTTATAATAAAAAGTATTTATATGTCATAAATACTCGTGTAACCTAAATCATCTTCATGTGTTATGGAATTCCATAATGAACCAAGTATGAAACTGTGTGCCATACATATATTAAAATGAAGCATGCCATATAGGCGTCAAAGGAAGAAGAACAGCGAGCAATTATTAAATTCAGATATTATGAATCATTCAACAAGAAAATTAAAATATTCGAGTTATTAAAAAACACAAAAATTGCAAAAACTATTGTTTTCTTTTTTAATGCTTGTTTTATATAGGAATTACTTAATTTCAGAAACGTTTGTGAATTATATTTTTAAAATTACAATTAATATTTTAATGAACTAAATTTTTTCGCAACACTTATTGAAATTTTAAATATTTAGTTTAAAGTCTAGTACGCTGCTGAAAAATCCCACACAGAAATGACACAGCCTAGAACGCTGCCTTTGTGAAACGAAAAATCCCATACAAAAATGACACAAAGAAATCATAAACGAAAAATTTAGTTCCACTTTTCGTTGTGCAATACGCTATTAGATCAACGATAAATTGTAGCAGATTTATTTTGAGAAGACTACACTCCTATTTCGCAAACAATTAATTAGACAGACAATTTTTTATTGTTGGCGGAATATGACACTTGTTTTTTTTTCGTGTTTACTTTCATAACAGGACGGAGGTGGGTCTCTTTCCCTCCGTTCAGGCGGGAGGGGTGGTTAATATTTAAAAAAAACGGGAACACTTATACGCTTTAGTTTTTTTTAAAGCCACACATAATAAATTGTATTGTAAATAGTTTTTGAAAAATTATTCAAATTAATTAGTTTTAATTTTAAATATTTTTTAATACTACGAGTATTTTCATAGTGTATTTTGAAAAATATTTTCAAACCAGGCTGTTTCAAAACCATGTCAACATTTTGTTGTTGCTGAGAAACTTCAATGAAATTGATATAGGTGATTCCCAAGAAAATAACATGCAAGACTTGTACCGACCGTACTTGCTCTTATGTTCAAGACGCGGAGGGTTTAAAATCATTATACGTAAAGACATGGAAATTATGAGAGAAAAAAGTTGAAAAGTATGAAATACGATATTTAAATTAGCTAAAATAACTTCTTGAGAGTTTTAAATGAAAAAAAAAGAACGCCATCTTAATTCTTGATTAAATATTGTATGGATACAAATAAAATCGTTCGAGCGGTTTTCATAAAAAATTATTTTTTATATATCAAATTCTTAATACATTTTTAATGAAATTTTTTGATATGCAAATCGTATTTATTTATGTGAATGTAAGACTACAAATTCAAAAATTTCTAACCCGTGTTTTGCGTTTTTGTGACATCGGATTTTCAAAAAAAAATTGAAACTTTTCTTAAAAATTCAAAACTTTTTTTTGAAAATTTTGATATGCAATATTTTTAATCTCATTTGAAATTTGTATATGCAAAATTTATCTTTATTTGTTTAGCCGATAATGAGAAAATTCAAAACTAAAAAAAAAAAATGTCTAAGAGAAGTACAATAATTAAAAGTTGCTATTTGTAATTTTTATAATTTTTGGTAGTATTATCGCACTAATTTCAGTATACACAAAAAGTTTAATGAGAATCGTAGGATTGATTTTTAAGAAAAAAATATTTTCCTTTACGTTTTTTGTTTTACATTTGCTTGGAGGGTACGTAAGACAAAATTGTATTGACCTAAACGGGATAACAAATTATTTAAAATCAACGAAGGCACATACAATGATGTGTGGATTTTGATTTTTGAAGCCAATATTCCATTCTTTAATTTGTTTTTTAAATCAAATTGTTTAAGTGAAAAGTTTTTGAGAAATTAAATTTCAAAGACAATATCAAAAAAAAAAATTGTGAATTTTTTTAAATTTCGCTTAATTGAGCACCACTGTTTAATCAAATCAATTTATATCAATTTTGATGAAACACTGAAAATGTAAGAATCTTTCTTAGTTTTCAGAAATTTAAAAAAATGGAGACAAACTGAAAAACGAGTAACGGGTTTAGCTATAAGAAAAAGCATCTTTGTTTTTTTTTTTCTGAAAAAATAAGAAAGATTTTGACATCTGGTTTTCAGTATTTGAAAAGGATTTAAGTTGAATAATTATTTAAGAAGCTAAATATTTTTGGTTTTTGAAATATTTGCTTCAAAAAGTTACAGATTTGTGTACGAGTGTGCATCATTTTTGAATGAAACTAAATGTTTGACTGGTTAGAATCATACATAGCATTATCAATTTAATTTAAACGTTAAATTTTCATTAAAAAAAGGACTGTTCACATTTTTTTCTTTTAAATTCGAGTCCCAGGGGATGGAAATAGTTTATAATTATTTCTTATTCCTGAAATTAAGAATTGTATTGGTCAGTAAAATGTAACTGTATTTCAAATTCAAATTCAATACGAACAGCATTAATCGTAAAAATAACGCAACATCCCGCAAAAAATTTCTCTTGACCTATTGAACGCAGAATAAATGTTTTTTTCTACGTTTTTAGGAAAAAATATTTTCCAAAACTTTTGGTTTCAAGAATGTTTGTCAAAAAACTGACAAAACAACGAGTTTGTTCTTTTTTGTGTTAGTGTGATAAAAACGTGAAAGTTTTTCAACAAGGTACAGTAATCTTGAGAGTTCTGTTAAGTTTTTTCAAACTGACGGAATATATTCATCAGCTTGGAGAGGGGTAGGTTTTCAATAAGACCCTTTTTAAGAGCATTCAATTTTCTATTCAAAAATGTCGAACGAATTTCTTCCACGTTAAACGGATAGGCAGTTATAAAATTCCAAAGTTTCTCCCAACTTTTTCCCATACGATTTGCATGGAAAAAGAAAATGACGATGACCTCATTTTTTTAGAGACATTTTTTTCGAGCCCCAAAGCTATGAAATTTTAATAGTATCAAGAAAATCAAAGCAGGTTCGAAAAATTTGACCCACCCTTTTTTTACACATTTGGGTCTTGTGAATAAAAAAAAAGCTAAAGCTAAAACTAGCATTTCTAAGTAAAAGCTCCAAAACAGTCAAAGCTTAATTCATGTAGCTTAAGCTTATTTTTCCAGCTAAAGCTTTAATGTGTGTGATTAAAAATAGCTTAAGCTAGAATATTATAGTTAAAGCTACAAAAATATCAAGATTCATGGAAAGCTTTAACTAGTTCTTATTTCTTAGATTTCTTTGTTGTAGTGCGTTCAGGCCGTTGGGCTAGGAATCGAAAACATAAGGCATGAATACAATCAAAATGTTAATGAATAAGAGTGTACAAATGTCAAAAGTATTTAACAAATATTTTTTTTATAAATACAAAAAAAAACTTTGGAATTAAAACTTTTTAATAGTTATTATAAATATTTGTGCCAAAATTGGATCAAAGTATAGCTTACAGGTACAAAGTTTAATTACAATCCTTAGAGATAGTTTTAAAAATATTTGGAAATATCAAATCCGTTGTATTGGAGCGGCCTGTCTTAGATGGGCAAGCACAAAAGTTCGAACTTTTCCTCTAGGAAATTACATAAAAATACTCTGTACCGAATTTGAAAAAACTCGGTCTATCCGCTTAGGCTACATAGCGATGAACAGTGAAGGTACAGACGCAAAAACTCACGGACTGACGGACGGATACAAAATATTTTTTGGACTCATCGTCTGCATTGTATAATGTTAAGTTTGATTAAAATCTCGAAATGTTCTTTTTACATGAAAAAGCAGTTTTGGCAAATCAAAATCTAAATCCACTTGCTTTGCTTTTTGGTTGCAAAAAATCAAGTTTTAGCTAAAGCCTATAAGCCAAAACATGTGAATAAACAAACAAAAGCTATACATATTAGCTTTGACTTCTTTTTTATTTGCAAGGCCTACTCCTATAAGAATTCAAGCTTCTTTGGACCGACACTGCAATGGTTACAATTATTCAAGCAATACAAATTCAATTTATTCGCAATCATTAGAACCCATCTGTTTTTGAACAGGTAGTTAGGTCGGTCACACGCTTGAGAGCCTCAGACAAATTACTGCAACCCGACGCACGCTCAAGCAACTTCAAAGTATAGCAATTACTAAATTTAATCTGGTGACGAAGCTCCGCATGGTTGACGAGACTTTCTTTTCTTTTAACTTACAACACTCTTCAGTTAAGTAAGGTACGTCTTTGTGGTTATAACTCATTGGGAAAATATGTTGTGGCTTAAATTTGAATTTATTAAAATATGTGGTTTTATACTCTTTATCCTGTGGATCTATCTTTTAAGTGTAGTTCAAGGAAAACATATGGCTAAGCGAGGAATTATCGAAAATATTAACAGTGGAATCAAGTACGCTGGGCAAATGATGGGTAGGTTCTGGCACAATAACAAACAAAATTTTAAATTTTTATTTCCCAACAAAGGAATAAATACTGCCGCTGATGTGGCCAGCCTGGTAGCAAAAGCATTTGCACCACAACAAGCTCCTTCAAAGCAATTCGATCCATCGTTTCTATTTCAAACGCCCAATAAAATGCAAAACACTGAAAGAGATACTGGTCCTTCTTCCATTATAAATACAACGGATATGCTTGGAGGGCTTTTGCGGATGCTTGGATTCGATGCCGGAAAACTAGGAGCCATGGCTATCAATGCACTTTTAATGATAGCTCAATTGGTTTGTAGAGCAATTTTCATGAAAGCCAATCAATTATGGTTTCTTAAATTCTTTATAGATAGGAACCACTTTGAAAAAGCGACAGAATCCAACAAATTTTCCAAAATCATCGGAGGACGGAAGAAATTATGAAGCATCTCAACATGAATATGATGAGCCTTCGTACGATGACTTGCAAGATGAAAGATCGGCTCGTGGAAGTATCCGTGATGATACACCTTTAGACTGGATACTGGAAAACCCACCTGAAGGATTGTCTGATTTTATTGAACAAATTACAGATCGGAAACTTCCCGACAAGTTAGTTGAAGCTGTTGGTAAACTAGAAGCTCAGAACGGTCAGGGAGATTGTATTAAGATGCTTATGTGTAAGAGTGCACCTTTTATTTGGGGTATGCAGAACTCCGTTTCGAAACGTTTTGATGGAGTATTAAATGAATCACATACAGAGAAGTTCAAAAGTGAACAGCCAATGTCTATTTTATTTAAAAATTTACCTGACATAGAAGAATATCGACGCCATGGCCATCTCTGTGAACGTCGTTATTCACAATTTTGCAATAGAAATTATTCTTAGAAGAAATGTGTTGTTAACAATCTAATTTATTATTTTTGTATTTTATACATAATGTTCCAATTCTTAAGAAATCTAATTAAGCATTCGTTAAACTGAATTGAGTTTTTTTCTTTAAATAGGAATATTTAACTAAAATGTGTGGTACAGAAGACCATCGTTATAAATAATAACAAGCCCAGGTTAATTGGACGAAAAATGGCAAAATTACGAAAAAATTTCGACAAAGCTGAATTTTGGCAGACGCGCTCAATTTACCTATTGGCAGAGTTGGGAAATAATGATTACTTTTTGTAATTTATTTCAACTTTCATTTCAATTGCATGCAATTAGAAATTGATTTTTTTCAATTACTAAACCATACATTTCCTTTACTTGTATAGTTGTAATTGAAAAAAAATTAAATGTAATTGAAAATAGTAATGGGTTTTTGGAAGTAATTGAAGTAAAGCACAGTGTTAATTACATTTAAGGTAATTGATTACTTGAATTGTAATTCATTACAAGTTTTTACTATTTAAACATTAAAATAATAATAATAAAAGTTAAAATAGGTATTTTGACTGCTAAAGCCGCAAACACACTGAGAAATTTGCTCTGTTTATTATTATTAATTTAACAATTTTCTAAAGCAGAATATTTAAAAGACGTCAATAACCTGGTAAAAATTAATAAAATATATAAGTTTTAAATAACACACATAGATTTAACACTAAAGGGGGCTACAAATTAATAACATTTTGTGTAATGATTACTGAAAGATGTAATCATTAGAGGTAATTGAAATTGAAATTTTTTTATCATTAAATCCCAACTCTGCCCAGGGGCCCAATTCCACAAGAGTGAGTATTTTTTGTGTAGTTTTGCGATTCCGCAAGAGTGAGTTTAAATTTTTTAAAGGTTAGCGTACACGTCAAATTTATTCACACCTGTTTTGAGCATGAATAGAGCGTGAACACAGAAAATCATTAACGCTCGTGGAATTGGGCCTCAAGCGTCATTTTGAAAAGATTTAATTAGAGTAAAAAGGCTCTTATTATAAAGTTTGTGAACGTTTTTCTCAAAATCTCCTTCGTTCCTATGAAAAAAAGGTCATAATCTTTTATGTAAGAGTACAATTTTGTTATTTATTGTTTTTCAGATGCATATATACAAAAAACTTTGCCTGAGTACTTTCATTTAATGTTTTTCTTTGGCATTTTGTTGTAAAATGGAATTCAATCTTATTGTTGAATAAAAACTAAATCACCCTCATTTTAAAATGCCGACCTTTTTAACTCTTACCTTGGGCACTCCGAAACTTAATTTTATAATTAGAAGATGTTCACTTTTTCTGAGAAGAATAACACACTCCACATTTTTTCAAAATAAAAAATAAAGTTTTGAAGAAATTAGAAAAAAAAAACTGAATGTTACCCCCTTTCACCTCTCCTAAAATGTTTTGCCACGTTAATGTTTTTTGCGAAGCACTGACCCTTGCAAAGAACTGAGTAATCCTCGTCTACTCGAACAAAAAATTAGATCCCCTCCATTCCACACAGGAAAAGTTAAGAGCTCAAAGTCACTAGGCCTGGGGTCTTATTTCCTAAAAATTGACAGGTGACAATTGTACGAATTTGTAGCGCTTGTCTAACAATTTTTTTTGTTGTTCATTAAAAATAGTGACATGTGACATAATTGTCATGAATGGCCTTTTCGATTGGCAATCCGCAACACTAGTTCGATACGGGTGAATACTTCGGTTTCCATTCTGAAATCAAATCCATAAGCATTTTCTCTTCTTTTCGGGACAAGAATTGTTATTCTGTCCCAATCGAAAAGGCCATTAAATACAACGATAAATTTGCCGTGACAATGGGTACGTTCAGACGACCTAAGTGTTAGCCAAGTTTCTAATCTCTGATTGGTCAAATATCAAAATATTGCTTTCCAATTAAGGTAACTCTATTGACAAGTTGACGAGAAAGTAAGCCAGCTACTCGTGAGGCGACTCATTTTAATGTCTGTTTTTTTCATCTCACTCCTATTTCTTGTTCAGAAAGAGATGGTGAGGTGAGGCAGGAAATTTCAAAAAATTTAAAAACATCTGCCCCACTTTGGAGAGAAAAACTGGCGCCATCATGCCGTGAAAGTCAACACGATGCGAACTTAAGAAGAAAAAATTGAGAAATTATTGTTGCTATTATGTTTACCAAACTGAAATGAATTTGGTACGATATGTTCGAAAGCATCATCTACGATACAGCTCAACAGTAAAAAATCGAATTGACAAACAAAATATTGAAAGGCCAGAGTATGATTTTAAACGACAAATTAGTTTGCAAGTAAATTTACTGACGTTGACCAAACCAATTTTCTGCAAACAGGACGATTGTATACCATTTTGACGTCTTCTATTTAAATCACACTCTCATATCTTTCTTACAAAGGGGTGCCCAAGTGATGCAGAAGCTTTTAATTTTTTTGAAAATGTCTGCCTGACTTTGCACATATAAGACTTATTGTATTTTAATAATCATGAGTAAGTCATTTTATGCATTTTATTTTGTCAAGAAATAGTAATTAATACAAGAGCTTTTTTTGACATCAAAATAATCACTGATTTTCCATTCTAAATGGCTTAAAATTCAAGATCAAAATTTTCAATAATAGCTATAACTGGCGCCTAAATACGGTGGAAGTGACACGATTTATTATTTATTTTTTTACTAACTGTATACAAACTTTTTGTAACACCCCGACTCCACAGAACATATAGATGCCCAACATCACAACCACAATCCAATCAACAAGCAGCAGATTTTTTCTCGCTGGGCAAATTATTTCATGTCGTTTCATTTCTCTACTCTCACCACCACTTCTATCTTTTGCAGCAACATTCATCTCAAATCATAAAAACAATGGTCACGTAAATGAATAGCAACTTTTGCATCAATATTTATCTCCAGATAATAACGAAAATCAGACAAAAAACTCACATGTACGTGAAATCTTAAATCTCATGGCCAAGCTTGAACAGCGTTCATGTGCTGTTCAAAATTTGGTTTTCTTCGACATGTCGTCGACAAGACATGGATTTCTCTGCCTCCATTGGTTTTTTTCTCGACAGGTTCATAGTCCGAGCATGGCTCATGTCGGTTTTCTCTGAGCTTGTCGCAGGTACTCTTAGGGCTAGGAATGGCCCTATGTTAAGATATAGCAATAAGTTGAGACTTAGATAGATTTAGTGTTAGACAATCTTCAATGGACCAGTTGGTAATTGGCATAAGATCTTCATTTATCGTATATATAAGATCTTCCTGTAGACCGGGACAAGTAAATTTGTACATAATCTGCGTATAGATGCAGCGATACATTTGAACACACAATCGAGAGGTCATTTATGAATATGTAAAATAATAAAGCCCCTAAAATAGAACCTTATGGTATTTGGTATACCTATATACAGATTCAAACGTTTCGATTCTTCCTGAGCAATCCTGAGCCTTTGGCAGCGATTGTACAGATAACTCTTGAACAGATACACCGCTCAGCATCATGAAAGCCAAAATAGTATGTACTTAAGTTTTTGGCAAAGAGTTTCATGGTTTAATCTGTCAAAAGCCTTTTAGAAATCCAGCAGACAGAGAATCGTTACGTTGTTCAAATCATATTCACACCTAATATCATAAAGGACTTTGATCAATGCAATTTGACAGCTGTGATTTTCTCGGAAACCAGACTGAAATGATGACAGTAAATTGAACCTTTTAAGGTAATTCGATATTTGTGAGTTACTCAAAGACTTTTGACAGGCAAGGGAGAAAACCGATTGGACGGAAATCAGAGCATGAAGTAGGATAAGACTTTTTGGCTACAGGAATGATCTTAAACATTTCTAGCTTTCTGGGAATGAAGAGGATGCAATGCAAAAATGTATCAATTGCGTCAGGACGCTCAAAATATATGGTGTAATTATTTTTATAAACACATTGGCACGAATACGCTTGAAACGTGCTTAATTGAGAAATGGTGTTTTGAAAAAAAAAAAACTTTGACGAGACAAAAGCGAGATGACGGAAAATCATTTAAAATGCAAGAAACCTCGTGTTAATGTCACGGCGAGACCAAAATAAAAACAAAGCGAGAAAACCACGACACATATCCCCGTGTAAATGGGCTTGGCGAGTTAACAGCAAGACGAAAAACAATGGCCGACACTGAAAACCACGTTTGGACTTTTAACCACGTTTTTAGTTTATTTTTACCTTTCTGAAAAATGTTATTTAAAAAAACACTTTGTCGAGACTATAGCGACACCAAAGCGACATGATGGAAAAACATTCTAAATGCCAAAAACCACGTGCAAATATCAAGGCGAGACTATAGCGAGAAAACCATGACACAGATCCCCGAGTAAACGGTCTTGGCGATTTCACATCGAGACGAACACAATGACCAGCACACTGAAAACCACGTTTGGACTTTTAAGCACATTTTTAGCTTATGTTAACCTTTCTAAAAAATGATATTTAAAAGAAAAAACTTTAGCGAGACCAAAGCGAGATGATGGAAAAAATGCTGCAATGAAAGTTAAAATTTGTTCAACTCTTGCAGCATTTTTACCATCCAGTTCAGTCTCCCATTCTGTTCAGGCAGTAATAGACTGAGAGCCAACGACATAAAAAGTCAAGTCATTTGCATACGTTTGTAATTCACATCCGTAAAAGCCTTTGAGGAATTGAAGTTGAACCATAAACCGTTTGTCTACCTACCTTAAGGCCACTTTACACGATTATAGAAGTCATATGATTTCTCAAATGAGCTGCCAAACAATTCAGACCAAACCGTCTGAACACACTCATAGATCTAATATGACTTCTCAAAAGCAAAAAGCATATGACTTTTTGACATTAGAACTGCAGCTAATTCCATTTGAGAAGTCAATTGTTGTTGTTGTTGTTGTAATTGTTGTTTTCATGGAAAATAGTGAATTTAGAGTATTGAAAATAAAAATATTTCTACAAAAAAATTAGTATTTTTAATGAAAACAACAATGGATAGTTCCAAGAAAGTGATTTTGCTTTACAAGAATGTATTTGTTTACGAGTTTTTTTTTCTTTTATTTTGGTTTTGACAGATAACCACAGAGAAAATCAAATGCGAAGTAAAGACGTGTAAACATAAAAAAATGATAACCGTATGACTTGACTTGAAATGACAGCTCATATGAGAAATCATACAGAAAAAATAATAGACAGGTCATATGACTTCTATTATCGTGTAAAGTACACTTAAAGACGTGTAAACATACAAAAAATGATAACCGTATGACTTGACTTGAAATGACAGCTCATATGAGAAATCATACAGAAAAAAATAATAGACAGGTCATGACTTCTATTATCGTGTAAAGTACACTTTAACCCACCCGTGTTGAACAGGTGTTAAATTTAACTTAAAATTTTGTACATTTAGAACACACGTACATATACAACCTTTTGTCGGATTAATTGTGAAAAGGGATACATAATGGAAGACGCCATTTTGTAAAATGGCGTCATTCAGTAATGTATGTAAATTTGACAACGTGATGTTTTCATATTCGATTGGAATCAAAAAGCAGTGGAACAGTCAGAAAATTCAATCGAAAACGACATAGACTATAACACCCTGACTCCACAGAATATACAGATGCCCAACATCACAACCAGAATCCAATCAACAAACACCAGATTTTTTCTCGCTAGGCAAATTATGTCATGTCTTTTCATTTCTCTCTAACCACTACTTCTATCTTTTGGAATAATATTCAACTCAAATTATAGGAAAAAAGTAAATAAATAACAACTTTTGCAGCAATATTTACCTCCAGATATAACATCAACATCAGACAAAAACTTACACGCACATGATATCTCAAATCTCATGTTCAAGATTTGAACAGCGTTCATGTGCTGTTCAAAAGTTGCTATTCTTCGGATTGTGTCGACAACACATGGATTTTTCTGCCTCAATTGGTTTTTTACTCGACAGGTTCATAGTCCGAGCATGGTTCATGTCTAGTTGAGCAACTTGTTTTTTCGTGTGAAAGGGGACAAACAAGAGAGGATATCCAATTTAGAAGACAAACGTATCCAAAGACCGTGTTTAGGTTTCACTACAGCATGACGACAGTCCGATGGTGAATTCGGCGAGGTAGAAAGGGAGGGAATAGCCAAGGAGAAAATATAAAAATTTGAGTGAGCAGTCACGTTTCATAACCAAATTAGTCAATTTCAATCCATTTTGTTCATTTTTGCTCGTGCGTTGAACAGAAACGTTCTATCTTGATATGTAGTTGGACGAGATCGGAAGCAGAAGTGCATATACGCTGCCCAAATTTGCAAATATTCCATTAGTGCCCTATTACACGACGACTTTAGAGTCATGACTTTTTTCGAAATTCAATGAGTGTGAAGGTGAGATCAGATGTTTTTTCTCGTTCGCACTTTTTGAATTTCGAAAAAAGTCATGACTCTAGAGTCGTCGTGTAATAGGGCACTTAGCAGCAGAGATACACTTGTGTGAAAACTACAAGTGTATCCACGACACGACTATTCACTACCTAGTGAAACGAAGACCCCTATTACACGATGATTCTTTGCGCCTGACTCTTTTCGAATTTTCATGAGTGCGAAGGAGATGAAACATCAGATTTCACCTTCACACTCATTGAATTTTGAAAAGTGTCAGACGCAAAGAATTATCGTGTAATAGGGGTCTAACCAATCTAGATACGGTCAAAGTTCATAGTAGCATTTGAAAGAAACAAACCTAAAATCCCTGCGTTCAAGGATCCAGAAATCTGAATTTTTGGGGCTTCTGATTGGTCAGCTGTCAAAAAAAATCTGAAAATTCAGATGACTTTTCGTTACGTTTGCTTACGTTTTTCAGATAAAAATTTTCATCTGAAAATTCAGATGACAGCTAATAAACAAGACAAAAAATAACAATCTGCACATAGAAGCTGAACTTAATAGTAGATGCAGCTATTTTGTGTTCTTTTGTCGGTTTGGTACGACTTCTTGTTTTTTTTTAAGTTTTGTTTTTTTGTAAAGCCTAGTACGCAGATCGAGCTAAAATTTCGCTCCCACTTTTCTCTCCAAACACCAGCTAAACTCCTAGCTAAATTTTGACATAAGCTTTTTGTGGAGATTACATTTCAAAAAACAGCTGTTCGCTTAAAAGAAATTATATTCAGCAAACTTCAAAGAATTTTATTTCAATATTTCAAGAGAATGTAACCAAATAAAATAGATTTTTTCCTTTGGCATTAATATATCGTTTGTCTTTGAATATTTCTCGTTCTCAATTTTCCTTTCACAGTGTAAAGCTCACATAAATCTATCAAATAAAAAAACCTGCCACAATTTAGCTCAGGAATTAATGTACCTAACAATTATTTCACGCGCTAAATTGTGACAGATGGCAACGTACAGTAAGAAACGAAAATTTGATTTTTTAGCTGGAGCTGCGTACCTCTCGGCTAAAATGCTTGGCTGAATTTTAGCTCGGCTTAATTTTGGAGAGAATTTTGTATGGGAGCGAAATTTTAGCTCGATCTGCGTACTAGGCTTAAGTGAATAAAATAAAAATATAAGATTAAGAAGTAGTTTTTCCATGGCATTTTGGCTTTAGTTTTTCCTTAACAAGAAGTGATAGTTATCCCCATTTTTATTTATAATAATTAGATTTGGTGGAAAAACGCGAATAAGACGTGCATTTTGGAGTAATAACTGTTAAGATTTTTTGGTTGCCAGTGAAAAGTGTGGCTTCAACTATTTTGTTAAGTATTATAATCCAAGTAAAAACAACGAACAAGCTTTTTCCAGTCAACTTACATAGTAACTTCCTCGTCAGAGTCACTTATTATGCGACAAAAAAGTTCTTCCTTATATTACTTTCAGTAAAATCAGCAGGTTAACACAAGATTATGGCAGAAAAAAAATATATGACATTTGGCTGAAATTTCAGATTTTTTGTGCGTTCAACGTTACGTTTCAGTACTGAATTTTCAGATTTCTGCCGATGAACGCACCCATTCTAACGTCAAAATCCAAATGTCATCAAACTGTCATCAGTAATTTAAGAAAGAAAAAAAATAGACCGAGTGCGAGTCGCGAGATTTATATAAAAACTCTTATTGAAAATTTAATCAAAAATATGAATCAAGCTGAAGTTTCAAAACTTATGTCCCAGCTTCGGATAGCTATTCGACCAAATAAGCGTCATTTAAAGAATGCCGATGGACCAGAGGGAAGATTAATGAAATTGCGCAAAACAGTGACAGCCTTGGTCAAACATGAGCGTATCGAACTTTACTACAACCGTGCCGATGAAGCGAGAGGTTACGTAGAACTGGTAATAAGATTCATTATTTTCATAATACAATTTTGTAAGATATACTTCCAACTTCCAGCTTATTTCGAATGCTATCCGCCATGGGGATTGTCATAAACAAACAATGGAGCTAGCAGATTATTGGCTTCTTGAAAAGCAACTCGTGCACAAGCTGTTCAAAGTTCTAGTACCCCGTTTCCAGGAATGCAGTGTATCATATACCCGAATGTACAAAGCTCCGCGAGATTATCCTGGAATGTACTACAAAAAATCTGTTTTAGAACTTCGCGGAAATCCTTATCCTAGTTTGCTCCCCGATATGACACAAAATCGGAGTCTCATCCAGAATGTACTTTTAGACGAGGCACGCAAGGATTTCCAGAAAGAAAAACTCTCACAAATGGCATCAAAGATTGTTGCAGAAACAAATATTGTCACCGGCGAACCAAAAGAAAAGGTGCCCCTGTCACAGAAAGCTAATTAAATTGCGTCATGATTAAATAAAGCAAATTAAAAAAAATCGTTTTACATACCTACATACTTGACATGACATTCAATTCCCATTTCCGAAATCGAATTTCAAAATCTATTTCGTCTACATCGTCCGAATCGAACGTTGTTTACATTTTAAATGGATCAGCTGGATGCCTTGTTCAACCACAAACACATCCGCATAGAAAGTCGCGAATAACGGAACAAAACAAAACGATAGTTTCTTTGAATTTGTATCATTTGTTTCTTCACGCACAGTATAATAGTATTTATAAAACTAAAACTTTACACTTTTCGACTTCTATTTATTTTTTGTTCAACAAATTTGATAATTTACACTTGATACTACAGAATCCAAAAGGGTATCAAAATTTTTCTCGTAATTTAAGTCCTGTTCGATTTGTAAAAAAAAAAAAATTCAAAAGGTAGTACACACAACTATCCACACTTTAAGTTGGAACCACAATGGGTTCGTATAGTTAGTGTCCTATTACACGACGACTTAATAGTGATGACTTGAAGTCGTGTAGTAGGGCACTTATTGTAAAATTCCTCGCGCATCAACAATTGTGTTTTCTTTGAGTATATATAATATGTAGAGCTCGTTTCTATTTCAAATTCGTAACCTAGGGGGCGCTACTCAAGATTGTGTATTTTAAAATGACAGCCGTTAGCCGAAACATAATTGTTCTGTTGTGTTGTGTTCTGTGGGAAGAGGGATAAGGACTGAAAAGTAAATAAAAAGCGAATGTGAATAGACATGTATGGACAGATAAATTAATAATAGTTATAAATCAATAAAACTTTACCTTTTTTGTAAAGAAAAATTAAATCATTAATAAGAAAATTAAACTGCAAATAATTTCGAGAGAGGTAAAAATTTGTAAGAGATCTGACTGTCTTAGACCTGGTTCCTAGTTGCTCGAAGTTGCCAGCAACTCCAGGCAACTTAAGTTGCTCACCATCGCCCACTAGGCAACTTCCAAACAACTTTTTGGAATTTGACGTCATGTTTTTGTGTATTTGTTGTGTTGACTTTTGACACGGACACTATTACAACGTTAATAAAAATGTTAATATCAAATAAAACAATTGAAGCATATAGCTCATTTTTGATAATTCAGAAACAGAAGATTAGAAAAGTTGCTGGGACGAGGAACTAAAAGTTGTCTAGTGGGCGCCAGGCCTTAAGGTCACTTTACACGCTAAGTGTTATCATAAAAATTGTCAAAAAAATCATCCTTTTATTTTGGTTTTGACAGATAACCATAGAGAAAATCAAATGCGAAGTAAAGACGTGTAAACATAAAAAAATTATAACCGTATGACTTGACATACAATGACAGCTCACACGAGAAATCATGCAGAAAATATAATGACAGGTCTTATGACTTCTAGTATCATGTAAAGTGGCCTTTACTTTTTATAAATTGACAGCTGATGACTGTCACCATAAGTTACAGAAAGTGAAACAGCGTCCCCTATCTGCGCTACACATAATAATGCTTTAAATATAGGAGCAAGCCCTCCATATTATATAAGATTTGTTCGTGTACTTTCTGGGCTACATTTGGCAGTCTGTCAAAATTTGAGGAGTTGAGATGCAATTCTCTCAAAGAGAAATAAAACTGTGCAAAAGTAAACGAACGCACAGAACCAAAATATTTACAACTTTTTGAACGTCAACAAAAACTAAACAAAAAACCTCATAGGAAATCAAGAAAACAACGCCATAGCATTCGAATTTCAATTTTAACTTTATATTTAAAAAAAAATGGTATTTTCTGTACATAATTCTACTGACCACAAACTTAGCATTCCAGAAATAAGAAAAAATAAAAAAACTTAAAGCAAAATTTCTTTATTATTAAAAACTAGTTATGAAATATCAGTTTTTCTAACCAAAAAGCACTTCACAATAAACAAAAACACAAAATTCACTATTGTCTCATTTTCTGGTGATGAATGATGCATATATTTTTTTAATATAAAAAAACTAACGAATCAAGAAAAAAAAATACTTTTACCAAAAAAAAAGCTAAACTAAAAGTAAACAGCAGCCATTTTGTTTTTCTCAACTCAGAGCACAAAACTGACAATTTCTGCTCAAAGAAATTTCTTGGGCAGAATTTGCCAAAAATTGTCACGAAGGGGAAATTTTTTACCGTCTCACAGAGATTCTCTTCTGCCAAAAAATACACAATTTTTGAGTACGCGAACAGCTTTGGGCTAAATTTGGTAGATATTCCTGGCGCCCACTATCCAACTTTTAGTTGCTCGCCCCAGCAACTTTTTGTTGCTCCCGATTCAAGTGCATTGGGTTAAATGGGAGAGCGCCCACTAGGCGCCTTTGTTGCCGGCAACTTTAAGTTGCTCAAAGTTGCTCGCGGAACTTTTTCCCGGTAATTTTAAGTTGCTCGGCCACTCCCACTGGGCAACTTTTGTTGCCGGAAACTTTATCTGTCAAAGAATACCATGTTCAACGATAAAATCTTACTTATAGATTTTAGGATTTCTGAATTTTCTTATCCTCTGATTCTGATTTATCAAAAATGAGCTATAAACTTCAATGTTTTAATTTGGTATTTTCATTTTTATTAACGTTGTAATGGTGTCCGTGTCAAAAGTCAACACAACAAATACACAAAAACATGACGTCAAATTCCAAAAAGTTGCTCGGAAGTTGCCTTGTGGACGACGGCAAGCAAGAGTGAAACCAACAAATCTATGTACGTATGCATGAGACACTTCGCTTTGCAAGGATCCAAGAAGGACAGCAAAGTTGGATAACGTCAATGGACAAAAAAATAAAACCAAATTTTTCAAAAATGGCCGCTCACAGTGGAGGAACAGATTGGTCCTCTGTAGTAAAACCACTTTTATCAAATAATTATGGAAATTTAAACAAAACTGATGTTTTAAATATAATAAAAGCTATCACTAGATGGTAAGTAAAAAATTAAATCTTTAAAATTGTTTCCAACTACTGAGAAATCATTAATTAAAAATTTCGCAATGGCGACGATTACTTTCCAACAGTGGAAAAAAAAGTTCTAGCAAATTTTAATCAAATTTTCTTTTAAAATGTTTTTTTAGTGAAAATGATTTTTTCGAAAACGATAACGTCCATGGAGCGTTTTTTACTGCTTTTTCGGCTCTGGCTGCTGATACCATTAGTGGACAGTGTAGTCTGGGTGAGTCATGTGGGGTGGAGTGGAGTTTTTTCATAAGAATATACCTAACGTAATTGCGAAATCTTTTGTTTTTGTTTCTTTTCAATATGTGTATATTTTAAAGTTTGCCAGACGCAGGTGCCACAAATGATAGAAGCCAGCTCAGTGTTGATAAGATTTATTTTGAACAGACTGAACAAACTAAATGTCTTTGAGATAAAATGGATATTGCCTGCGTTAAAAAGTTTATGCGAGGGAAAACAGCGATTGGCAGGTTTCGACCATGCAACTGTTGCTTCTGTATTGAAAGCGACAAAGTTTCCGGATTCAAGCAAAAGCATCGTCAGTGGAAGCAGTGACAAAGATAGCCCTAAGTCGGAAATCAAAAGATCTCGATCAGATTTGTCATCGGTTATATTGCAGCAGCTGACTGCACCTTTGGAAGTAGGAAATCCAAATGCGTGGGCACCGCTGAGTGAAGAATTAACTGATTGTACTGTGAGTATATTATAATATTTTATTTCCTGAATATATTCTTTAATATTTTAATATTAAAGAATATTTATATTATATTAAATTATATATTATATTAATATTTTTTTTTTGTATAATCTTGGCGTAGTAGTACGTTATTGAAAAGGGCATTGCACAAATAGATTTTTTTACAATACATACATAAAAATTTGCCCGTATCCCTGCCAGACCCAATAGATCACGAGCCGACATCAAATTTTGGGAGTGGATGTATAAGCAAAATACGTGTATGAGGGTTTACAAGTGCATGTATCGTAATTTCAAATACCAAAGTCTGGCAGATTTCTTTCTTAGGCTTTGAGAGGTGTGGGAGGTTAAAACCCTTGGTTGGTTTCCTTTTATATTTGTTAGGCTAGTCGCGCACATGCAACTGCTACCGCAACAAAACAGTTTAGTCACAAATTGAACGATGAGCGCCCACATGAGCAGCTCCACAAGCAATCGCAACGAACCTAACAATGTTTTTTTCAGTTTTTCTATCTCATACATACAAAGAAAAATATCGCCTTTGTCCCATTTTTTAGCTCAGCAAATAAAAGAAAAGAAACATTTGCTCTCTTTCGCACAGAGAACATAATGCCTCTTTGGAAAGAACAAAATTCAAATATCCGCAACTATTTGGTTGAGTGTCCGCGCAGTTACATATTGTTCCATATGACACAAACTGAAAAACTGATTTCGGGCAATCGCCCAGTTTGTGCCAAAACACAAACGATCAATAAGAGCCATGATTTTAGCTTTTGAAGCAAACCTTATCGGACATTTTTTTGGAGACTTTACTGTTGATTATTTTGTTTGTTTCAAATCTCCAAAAAAGTGATGATATCGTTGGTACAAAATGGCTTTATCTTGAATTCTATTAATCGGACCGTCAAGATTGAGGTGTTTATGCTTAGGAAAAATGAACATCATCATCATCATCAATATTTTTTATATAAATTTAAGTGGTTATATGCTTGACAAGTAAATTGAGGAACTGCCTCTTTTTTTTACCGCTCGCCCCTTCCAAAGGCTTTAAAAGAAACCTGCCAGACTTTGGTATTTGATATCACGATACATGCACCTATAAACTTAGATTTTGCTTATAAACCCACTCTCAAAATTTACAGTCGGCTCTTAGACTATAAGATCTTTAAATACAACATGAATTTCACGGCACTAGTTAGAAAAATTAGACAAAAAAGAATTGGTACAAGGTTTTCATTATCTCATTAAAATCCCACGAGGGCGGTCAGTTAAAGTTGGGGAAATATAAAAAAAACTGCTTGCTAGAGTGGTCCTACCCTATCCTCTAAAAGTGCCAATTATAGTGATCAGGAAAATATTTCTTAAATTTTGTTCAAAAACATTATTTACTATGTTTATAACCGATTTTTAAACACAAATGCTACACGAATCAATGACAAATCACTCAAAACATTGTTTGTGCATATAATTTTCAATATATTTCAACTTTTTTCCTGATGCAAATTAATTTTTCTTATCAGGAAAATAATTATAAAATTATAAATTTTTTTACACGAAAAATTCTTTGAGTATCCATCACCATTTTTTATCCAAATCGAATGAAAGCATGAAACTTAAACTCAATTGTTTTCCTGATAGCTTTAACTGGCCCCTAAGCTAATGTAGCAGTCAATCCAGTGCACAGTTGAAATCCAGTGTCACTGGAGCATTGCTTGCTTAACGTTTAATAAGAATAACATAATAACGATGCAATAACCCTAAAAGTTACAGTTCTTTTCTAAATAAAGATTAATGTTTTCCGAGAACAGCATGTTACTTGATACAACGATATGATCGATTATTGGTAGCATCAAATTTCGTTCAGTTGTGTTCGATTAAATCGTCAGAGTATGCAGCAGCAGACAGACAAAACAGGAGTACATTTTGCTAACAATATATACCTCTGGGTAATTCCATGAAAAAGTGGACATGAAGATAGAAGAACTGAAATAAATAGGATGATGTATTCTTGTATCTTATTCAACAAACAAGTAAAGCTTTACTGGTTTTGTTTATTTTTAAGAAAATGTGCAAGGTACTCCCACAAATCCTTGGCCCGAGACGGGTAACGTGAGTTACCAACATATTTTCGTATTTTTTTCTAAGAAAGAATTGTTCCCCAAAAATATTATTTTTTCCTAGCAGTCGAAATAATTACCATGTTTAGAGCTTATATTTTGTTTTATTTATGTTTTAAAATATAAACATCGTAGAACTCTTCCAAATATTACGTTAGTTAGCATGGAATTGCCTATCTGTTATATAAGTGGTCGATTTTTCTTAAGGAATCTTGAAAACTGCACAAGGAAGGGAAACAATTGTTTTCTAGGAAAGACTTGATGAAAGTTAAAAATAAAAGAATTTATTTTTGTCTTTATATCAAAATAACTAAGAGTTTTCACTCTTTCAAATTAATAGGCATGTTCAGGAAAATGAGATCTGAGAGCCCTCAGCAATCACAATTTCGTAAACAGGATTTCTCAGACAAATGCTGTGCTTTAAATGTGCTTTAAATGTGCTTTAAAGAGCATATCCCTTCGTTAGAGGACGCTTTTCAAACCGATTGGCCCTAACTTTGCGGCACATCAAAAACTTTAATAGCGCCAAAGTCAATCGATGAAATGACCTATAGGGAAGTTTTCCTCCAGGTTTACATTGCGCCTGCAGTCAACCAACTTCTGGGCCAACGTCGGCTCCTCACAAGAGAGCTACAATCCAAAGAAAATTGTGCAGAGTTTGTGGCTGCCTTACAAAGCTTGCCGTTGACTGTAAGTTGTATTGCCCGTATGGTATGGATTATATTCCTACGAGCCCAATTCATAAGAGGTCTCAAAGACAATCTCATCAGGGAACAACTATTACAGGACGACTTAGCAATTAGTTAGAGACGGCCAAGCTGGGAAAAAAAAAACTACCAGACTTTGGCATTTGATATCACGATGCATGCAATAAACCTTTATATATGTATGTGATAAACGTTCACAGCCAGATTTTGGTCATGCATCCGTTCCCAAAATTTGCTGTTGGCTCTTTTACTTTATCACTATCTCATATAAAAGTAAATGTAAAAACAAAACAAATGAGCCCTCAATGAACTCTGTACGATGATATTCTAAAGTACGTTTTTAATAAAAAAAAATTTACGAAAAAGAAATTGAATAACTTAAAAACTATTTAACGGTGTTACTAGAAAGAAATTGAAGTTATCAAAAACACAACAAGATATATTATTACTATTTTTGGGGAAATGAAAAATATTTATAAAAGTTGTTTTTTTAAGAGGCGTAGAACTTTGAAATGGAATAAAACAAAGATGATTTTTTAAAATTAACGTGACTTTATTCGAAAGATAATTTAAATATGATTTATGGGATATGACCGTCTGGAGGTCCAATTTTCGTTGACTTTTTCCTACATAATGTATGTGGCCGTATATCGGCAATAACGTGGTGAATGTTGTTCTCCAAGTTGTCAATCGTTTCGGGCTTATCGGCGTAGACTAGCGACTTCACATATCCCTACGTTTTCTTCAATAAACCAATTGTGGCACAAGATGTGTGACATGTTGGGCCGTCTTGTTGAAACACCATCTTCTGCACATCATTGTTGTTCAGTTGATGAACAAAAGCCAGTAATCATGGCTGTATAGCGGTCACAATTGACTAACGTTCTGGCTAGCATCGTTTTTTTATTCCACCAACCCATAAAGCACAACAAACAGTCAACATACACTTAAGGATTATCATTACTCCAAACACGGCAGTTTATTTATTGACGTATTCGTTCAACCAAAAGTGAGGTTCATAGCTAAAACTCGCGCGATACGTATTTCGAACAGAACCATGATTTTCAAAACTTGCCAGATAAGTTGTTCTCTCTAATGCATCTTGCATCAGCAAACGTTTACACGTAGCGATGGGTATTTCTATGTATAACTGCCATGCTAGGTAGAAAAGATAGAGTTGTTCCACTTTAAGTGAGTTCATCGGCCTTACAATTACCTGGGATGTCCCTATGCCCCGGCACTCAACACAGGTGAATGTTAAACTGCTGCGCCATCTCCAACAGAGATGAACGGCAATTTAGGGCTGTTATAGAGTTAATAGAGACAGATTCCAAAGATTTGATAGATGCATTCACAATCCGAGAAGGTGCGGATATCTGTGGTTGATATCACGTCCTCTTTCAGGCAAGATAAGGTTTCTATAATCGCCATAAGTTCCGCCTGGAACACTCTACAATGATTGGGAATAAGGAATCAGGGACTTGTCGTCAGTTTTCGATCCGTCTGTATAGATATGAATCGATTCATCTATCTATAGATATAGAATTCTATAAGGAATGGTGACTTGAAGGTGTTTGGCCCAATTGTACTAGTACCTGCAATTATTTGCACGCAAGTAAATCACTTTAAATCACTTGCGGCAAGTACTTGCCATTTGCAGGTCTAGCGTAAGCAAGTTTTTTACTTGCCTTCAAGCGAACATATATTTTTCCATCAAAATAACAGACAAAATTGTCTCCTATGTCTGAAAGTCTCTCGTCAGTGTTGTATTGAGATTTTAGATTAGATTAGCATTTTATTTTTAAATATTAAAAAAGAAAGTTAAAAAATCATAAGTTAACATAATGCATGCAAAAATCAAATTAAATGGAAGTTAAACATTTCAAGAAAACAGCAGGTAGAAGCATTTACAAAAATATGGATCATCTGGATATGTTCAAAGGCAAGAACTTTAGTTTACGTTGAGTTGCGTCGTTCAAATGTTCTCAAATTTTTGTCTGCCAATTAATTTTACTTGTTAACGACAAATATGGGTCGCGGAAAATTGTTAAGTGAGGAGGAAAAGGGCAAAATTAAAGCATTTTGAGAGTTAAGACTAAACCAACGACATATTGCGAAAAAAAATTAGCAAAAGTCTAAATTAAGTTAGAATTATATGCAAAATGTCGATAAGTATGGACAAAATATGAAAGGGGGCACTTATAGGGCCACATCAAGAGCCGATAGACGTGCAATCATCAGATCAGCTTCCAATTCCCATGATTCCGGGTCAAAAATCAAAATAAAAACTGGTGTAAAATGTAGTTTGTCAATAGTACTCGTAAAACGAGTTATTAGAAGTGCTAAACGTTTGAAAAGAAAAAAAGTTCAGAAAAAAACACCGCTGAACGAATCTAGAAAAGAAATTCGTCTCCAATTTTGTAAAAAATATATGTCGTGGAAGCCTGAGTGGCAACAAGTGGTTTTCTCAGATGAAAAAAGAGGGCCCTGACGGCTAAAATTATTATTTTCATGACCTTCGAAATGAGGAGCATTATTTAAGCCGTCAGCATAGGAGTGAATGCAGTGTCATGCTGTGGGGAGCTATTTCCTTCTACAGAACCTTCTAATTTCAATTTCTAACATCAATGATGAATGCAAATAGTTATAAAGCTGAGCTAGAAAAAGCTTTCCCTCAGATTTCTCATCCGTTTGGACCAATATCCTGGACATTCCAACATGATAATGCCCCAATCCACACAGCAAGGACAGTAAAACAGTGGATTGACACCCACCATACTCCCCGAACCTCAATATTATATAGAATGTGTGGGGAATTCTTTCCCGTAAAGTATATGAGTCAGGGAGACAATTTGAAGATAAAAAATCATTAATCGCAGCAATTTCAAAATTCCTCGGCCGAAATTTCGCTTCACTACCTCGAAAAATTGTATAGTTCTATACCAAATAGCATTTACGAGATTGTACCAAAAAAAGGGAGTAATAATACTCAGTAGTAATACTCATTATTAGTTATTTATTATTGTCATTATATTCTAACCTATACTAAAGTGCTAAATAAATCATTAAAATACAGTTACTTTTCTTGTTTTTCCATTTCATTCGTTGAACCTATTCAGCTGAGCCAAAAAATATGTTCGCTTTTATGAATGAATTTGGTTTAACTAGCTTTTGAGAATAACGGTAAGCCTTTAGACTAAATTTTGTCTCCCAAACTAAGTGTATAATGATGCTCTTTCGTTACATATATAACAAAAATATAACATTGCAATATATATGAAGAGAGGCTAACAGTAGGGTGCAAAAAAGCTGAACCTATTCAGATGAGCGGCAGTGTAACTCCAAAGCTAAACAAGAAATTTCATTTTTATTTTTATGTTACAACAATTAGGCGGTATTTTCCAAACAAAGTTTTCAAAGACCAAATATTATATAAGGAAACAAGAGAAACCATTGACCGTTTGGTATTTTTTTTTCTTGCATTAAACTTCCGTTGTTTCTATAGAGGGTGAATATGTCAGGATTTCTTCATTTGGATTTGTGTTTTACCTGTTCTGTGTATGTTACAACAATATTGTATTAAAAAGACAAATTATTGAATATGTTCAATAAATTATTATAATATGTAGCATATAATTAAAATTAATTGTAAAAATTAACTTTAAAATGTGATATAAATGTAGTTTTATTCTATTTTTCAAAATTGTATTGTAATCTAAATGGCTCATTACTGAAAATTTTGGTCTTAAATTTGGAGGCATTTAGAAAGCGAAATTAAAACGTCTCAAAATCTTTAATATATGTTAGAAACACATTTTTTCAACTATTTATTTTAATACATGCTCAGGAACACAATAATAAGTGAAATTCCAACCATTTCTCAGGATATTTTCTCATCAGCAAACATTGCCTACCTTGAATCATTAAACGCTGGTGATGTAGTCCTGGAAATGTGTGCTGCCCTACCCACATTATCAAAATATCGTCTAAAATGCGAAGAGAGCATTTCGTCTGGAAAACCTCTCTATTTGCCTCTTACCACAGCAGAAGCAACACAAATCAAGAATAACTTCTCACAAATGTCGGCCGAAGTTTCGATTCTTTGGCAGGCACTTAACTTACCCATAATGGAGCCATTGTCTCCACTCAAAATTAATCAACTGTCACGCTGTGCAAAGTCAGCGCTATATTGTGCTGTGCTTACATCCATCTCATGCAGTGTTCTATCCATGTCTACATCTGGTTCACAGAAAAGCCAACAAGCAGGAAGCTCCTCACAGGTCGGCAAAGAATCTGATGAAACGGAAGAGAGTGCACGTATAATCGTCGACGAAGCATTGGAAATTTACACCAATATTGGTGTTATGCTAGAGAATTCAGCAAGAATACACGTCTATCAGAACCATTTGTGCTTTGGTGCATGGTTACTGGTCACGGGTATTCAAGGAGCACTTGGAGCTTCGGGTAGCACCAGCTCAAAGCAGCAAGTTCAGCAAGCTGAAGCCGATTCGATTGCCAAGGGAAAAAGTCCAGCAAGAAATTCGGATCAACACACTCCATCTGCCAGAGTTAATCTCTTTAAGGTACAGCAAGGATTTGGTGTTCTCAATGCGGCTATTGCCATTCACAGTCTCCACCTACTTACTGAACTCATTGATGATCTGAAAATTGAAGCAACATGTGGGGAAGATGGTGCTACTGAAACAGGATCAAATCAGAATGCACCAGAACCAGCTGGTTTTGATATTTTGGAGCAGTATTCCGCTCTTGAGAGGGTTGTTCGAGTGTTGAACACGGCAACACTTCAGCAGTTGTTGACGTTCCTTGCAACAGTTGCTTATCGAAAGGCATGTTCTCTTAAAAGGGCAAACGCTAAAGATCGAACTGAATGTGACCCCATTAGTTATTCAGAATCAACAACCTATTACAATGACACCTTGTCATGTTCGGATAATTCCGAAGAAGATGACAGCGAAAGCTACTTGGGACTTTGGTTTAAAGAAACGTTATCTCCAGAAGCTAATGATGAACCTTCAGAAAGCCAGGGTCAGGAGAAATTGAATGAAACACAGAAATCCAACTTGGTGCCGGCAAAGGACGAACCACACGAGTATTTGGAACTGGCCGCTCAAATATTTTGTTTTCTTGACCAATCACTCGGAACGAAGCATAGTTATTTAAACAAATACGTGAAAGCCGGTCTTAGTGAACAGCAAATGGTTCTGTTGGCTAATATATTGAAAGATCTAGATCGAGATGCTTCAAGGGGAGAACCAGAAGCTTCTAGTTGCCCCCAATGGCAAACGGCTATGATAAAATTCTCTGGGGCCGTGGGAAGATACCTACATAATCTTATATCCGGACAGCTTCTTAGCGAGTCCTTGCAATCAAATTTGCTTTTGTACTTGTCAGTATCGCCATGGACTCAGGATACCAACACCTGGCCGCTTCAGGTCTACTCGAGCACTCTATCGGTTCTCGTGCAGATTCTCCTGCTAAAACCAACACAAGAAAAGGAAGCCGCTTGTCTTTCGGTTTGGCATCGTTTAGTTAATACACTAGTTGAAGGTGTTTGCTCAACTTCAGCTGCTAATCAAAGTTCTGAAACTGACTACGAGGATCTAAACATCGAGCATGCACAATTGCTTCTCTTCCTCTTCCATTCACTCAACCTTATGCAAAAAAAATCGATTCTCTTGCTCACTGCTGGTGGTGTAATTCGATGTGCTGAAGTGTGTCGCAGTGTTTCACCAGAGAAACCCTTGCGAAATCATCAGATTATGCTTCTCTCGCGATTATTATTGTTTTTGGAGTACTTGATGAAACATCTATATAACGCCCCAACTGTTTTACTGGAACAAGTTCGCTGGAATCTATTCTCCGTTAGTACAATGGATGGCAGTCAAAAGGTATCAGATCTTCTTAACAACAAAACTAAAATGCATTCATTCTGTCGCAAGGATATTGAAGATAAATTTAAAAAATTCGCTCCAGAAGCCTCAACGAGTATGATCTTTAGTTTTTAGTGAAAGAAACAAATGTTAAATTTATTTTTTTCCTCCACAGGCATTCGCCCAAAATTCTATTCGCTCGCTGTCGTTGACTCAAAAATTCTCCAGGAATTTAAACTTGATGGTTTAGCTTGGAACTTTATTCTTTGCACTCCAGACAAATTAAAATACCCATTGCTTGTTGACGCCCTTATAGACATTCTCTCTGTTACCGACATTTGCATGGCAAAAGTGAATTCTCATACTTTGTGCGCTGTTCACTATTGCTTTAGTATTTGCTGGAAATTGCTACTAGGGCTGCCTCCATCGACACCACATGTAGAGGCATTACTGCAAGATAAAACACCGACACTACATTCACTTTTGTGGTCTATTCGCTGCTTCCATCCAGTTGCAGCATCACATTATTTGATTGTCAATAGTTTAATAAAGCAAGGCATGTACACGCAGTACGCTGAAACTTTGTGGACAAACATCACAGATCATGTGGCTGATCCGCGCTTCAGTTTAAAAAACACTATCTTCGGTCTGGAAGCGTTTAACAAAACGTTCAATATACGTAAGTTTCTCCATTCTCAAGTTTTGTTGGCAATATTTCACATATTTAGTTAATATTTTACATTTCCTCAGAGAATCCTCGCATTTCGAAGATTCTTACGTTAGATGCACTTATGGCGTACATGCACGCACTCTCTTGGGCAGAGAAAGAAGGTGTTCAACCTCCTAAACAGACGAATACTCAAAGCAACGATCAATCAGAATCTTCTGACCAACGAGGAATTTCTCCGACAAGCACTAGCAGCATTGTATCTACAAGCAACGACTTCGACGAAAAGACAACTTCTAAAACTGCAGAACTTGCAAAGGAAGAACTTTCCAAAGACCTTCTTTTAATTCTTTTGGACACACTAAAGATCCTTAATGATACTGTACAAAAAACAATGGCAAAACATATTGGCGCAACAATTCCGACAAACATCTTTGAGTTCTTAATTCCTATTGCCAGTCTGAAGAACTCATATACATCTGAGCTTTCTAATCAATTCCTTAATTTGGTTTCTGGACAGGATAAAGAATCCATAACAGTTGAATGGACAAAAAAACTAAATGTTCCCGATGAGGATTCATTTTCGAGTAGTGTTTTTCCTGTCGAACTACATACTCTCACCGTGATCGATGCTCATCTAACAGAGATATCAAATCACTCCAGTTATTCTGTGCTTTTGTCATTAAAAAATTCTCTGAAAACTCTCATGCATTTGATATATTATCTGCTTCCCGCTTGCAAGGGAGATTCAAAGATCGAAGAGCGCTTGAAACCAACTTTAACTGCTATGCTTTTTGATATTCGAATGGAATATTTGTACGATATAAGTGAAAAATGTTTGAACTGTCTTTTAAGCTCAGATGAAGCTGGGTCGGATGAAAGGCAGTTCCTTTCGTACAGTCATTTATTAAAACATTGCTATGGAGTAATTATCGAATACGCCGATGAGTGTAGGCAAACTCAGAATATGACTCTGAGTGAGTCAGTCTTTTTGGAAGTTCTAAAAGTCATGCAGCAAATGCTTGAGAAACCAATGGGTATGAAGGCAATGTATGAATTTTTCCGTGTGTCCAACTCGGGAAGCTTAACCGATTTGCTTCTGTCATTCACCGGAACAAATCTTTCACAAAATTATGCAACAAAAATTCTGTTATTTTTTGAAAATCTCTTCCAAGCTTCCGACAAATCAGATTCACTTTTTCCGCTGCCTGATTTAATACAATGTGTTTCCGAACTAGGACATACCGACCTAAATCGATTAAAAAATTGGCTGAGTCATATTCTCCTCGGTCCTGGGCAAGGTGCTCAGCCTTCTAGCAATTCCTCTAGTAATGCACAGACACCCACGAATATGGCAACTGTTTCGGCTATACCTAGTATTTCCGATCAAATTGCTCAATCGTCTGCAATGGATGCAGAAGCCATGGAAATAGACGAAGATGGAGGCGTTCAGGTTGCTCCTAGCTATAGTTATTTCACCAATCGCTCGGATTCGCCTACACATGAGGGAGATGGTGTCGAACGCAATGGAAAACTTCTACAAAACATAACAAAATACATTGTCCAAGACGGAAAAACTCCTCAATCGGTCTCGATGGTTCTGTTTCATGCGTTGCTTCAATTGGGCCAAACTCTTCTTTGTCCTACACAAGAAGCTTCTGATTTTTCAGATTTACTGCAGGTAAACAGTCTTTGTCTTACCCACTTGTTTTCTTCCAGTTGTAAAAACAAATCTGAAAGTATATTCTCTTTTTAGGTTATGATAACATTGGCAGACGCTGCTCAAGGTCGAGGCCATTCAACCCTGTTTACTGCAGCAATTGTTTGGTTAGATGTGTCTAAATTCCACGTACTAGAAAAAATTGTTGTTCCAAAGACTCAACAAGTGGTTTTGAGACCTCAAGTAGCCCTTGATAATGTTACCGCATTGCTTCGCTATATGGGTGATCTACTGCAAGCGCTTGGCTTCAAAGGCAGTCGTTCTTTAACTCCTCCATGGGAGGAAGACATGCAAGCTGAATTTGACGATTTAATGGATGAATTAGCAGGTGGTGGAGATGATGATGATTCAATTGTCGAAGATTCAGATGAGGATAGTTTGGGCAACAAGCTTTGTACTTTTTCACAAACCCAGAAGGAGTTCATGAACCAACACTGGTATCATTGCCATACCTGTAACATGGTTAATACGGTCGGCGTGTGCTCCGTTTGTGCCCGAGTCTGTCATAAAAATCACGATGTGAGCTATGCAAAATATGGAAATTTCTTTTGTGACTGTGGAGCGAAAGATGATGGTTCATGTCAGGCTCTAAGCCGGCGACTTAATCTTTCATCTGGTGTCCAAGATCGTTCGTTAGTTGCATCAGCTTTAGAACCGGGCGAATCTTCGTATTGTGGAGCACTAACCAGAAAAAGAGCTCATACCCCACCATCGCACATATCAACAAACTCTACACTCAGTAAATCGGATGGAGGAACTTTGAGTGAACGTGCTTCTCACTTGGCGAAAATTATTGAAACCTCGAAAGATACCCTGCAGAATAATGAACAATGGGCGACCGTTGTTCGGTGCATATTGGAATTCTTTGAGTTGCTGATGCCTTCGATCAGAGAAAACTCGGCATTATTTTCAACAGTGGGTTGTCATAAGCGAACGCAAAGCGCTCTTGAACGTCTGCACACCCTAGACCAGACCTTCCAAATCAGTGATCAGATAATGGTGCCTACTTTAGGCTCCCAAGAAGGAGCTTTTGAAAATGTGCGTATGAGTTATTCAGGCGATCAAGGACAAACTATAAAACAGTTGCTTTCATCAGGATTAGTAAGGCGCGTAGCCTTATGTTGTCTTTCATCTCCACATGGAAAGCGACAACATTTAGCTGTGTCTCATGAAAAAGGAAAGGTGACTATATTACAGTTGTCGGCCTTATTGAAACAAGCCGATGCTGCTAAGAGGAAACTCACTCTTACACAACTATCATCAGCTCCGATTCCCTGTACAGTTCTCTCACTTACTGCTAACCCTGCAAATGAGGACTGTCTTGCTGTTTGTGGATTGAAAGAATGTCATATTCTAACTTTTTCAAGCAGTGGTACCGCAAATGAGCATATAGTTCTTACACCACAATTGGAAAATGGAAATTTCATCAAAAAAGCTATCTGGCTTCCAGGCTCTCAGACTATGTTAGCTTTGGTTACTGCAGATTATGTCAAAATCTATCAACTGGCTGAAGATACTTACAGCCCAAAATACTATTTCTTAGTTGCAGTTGGAAAAATCCGAGACTGCACTTTTATATACCAAGAAGGAGTGTACTACATGTTTTTGATTGCTTCTTCTGGATACATATATTATCAAACTTTAGACGATGAGAGTCTTGCAAAGCATGGAGACTTCTACGTTACAAACACTTTAGACTTGCAGCATCCCCATATCAAGGATATTAATGGGCAGGTTGGAGGCGGTGGTGTTTCTATTTACTACTCGCACACTCTGCAGATACTTTTCTTTAGCTACTCGCTAGGTCGTAGTTTCATGGCTCCTTTAGTGGACATAAACAAGGGAGTGAAATGTGTTATGCAAGTTCAGACTGGGCCACCCAATTCTTCAAAGACCTCTTCAAAGGGACCACCACAACCACTGTGTCAGTGGACCGAAATACCTGGACATCCTGGACTTATTTGTGCTATGATGCATACTTCAAACAATCCAGTTGTTTTCATGTTAACTCCTGAGCGTATTGTTATGCAAGAAATCAAGGCTCAGAGTTCAAAGTCGAAGATTATGGACATGGTGGCAATTCGTCATACAGTAGCTGGAGTTGAGAAAACCACATTGATACTCCTCTGCGAAGATGGAAGCTTGAGAATATTCACCGCGCAAGCTGATAACACAAACTATTGGCTTTCTCCTGAAGTCCAACCCATTGGGAACCAAATGTACTCAACAGCGACTCTCATACCATCGAAAACATCTCGCAAGACAAAATCAAAATCTAGTTCACGAAATAATAGCGGAAATGGGCAAAAGACTGTGGGACCGAACGGTGCACCAGCTTTTCCAATAGATTTCTTTGAACATTGCACTGTTATGCCAGATGTTGAGTTCGGTGGTAATGATCTACTTCAGATTTACAATAAACAGAAGCTCAAAACACGTCTTTTCTCAACTGGAATGTTTGTTGCTTCGACAAAATCAAATGGTTTTACTTTAGAAGTAACGAATTCTGATCCAAACATGGTGATTGTTGGAATCCGAGTACTGCTAGGAACACAGGATCCGTTAAGGGCTCCCCAAAGTGTCACAGTTGTTGGTAGAACTGTACCCACTGTTTTAAGGCGAGCTAGATGGTTTGATATACCATTAACAAAAGAAGAAATGCTTCAATCAGATAAAAAATTAAATGTTGTCTTTGGACGATCACAGGATCCGGAAAATGTCTGCATGTTGGATAGTATTGAGGTCTATGGGAAATCTAAAGATCTTATTGGATGGCCAGAAGAATCTGATGAAACCACTGCAACAGGGGCTGCTACGGTGGGAACATCGGCCGCTGCAAATGGAGGGTCAAATGGCTCCAGTGATTCCAATATACCAACAATCACCAATCTTGACAAGATGGTGGCATCTATGTTGGAAGTTCTGGACTGTGGCCTCGGTCTTCTTGGTGGACCGAATATAGAATCGAATTTGAAACAGAAGGCCATATCAGTAGCCACTTCTTTGCTTCTCATGCCATCACCGAATCCAGTTCAAATACAAACGAAGTGCGTGCTGGCCACATTGTATGGTAATCGAAATTCTTATCATGCCTACAAAGACAAGCAAATTCTTAATGAAGTAAACAATGAGCTGATTAAGCTGCAGAAGGTCGAGGACATGCGCAGCATCGATCCTGAGGCTTTTTATCGCTTGGTGTTGCTAACAAGAGGCATTGCCGTTGCAAGGCCCCAAGCTTTATCCAAAATTTGTTCCGAAAATGAGTTTATTATTTTGCCAAATCTTCTGGAGCTCATGAAAAAACTTTTCGATATCACTCCGCGCATTGACGAACCAACATCAATAGTGAAACGTGGTCTTTGCCATACAGAGGCTATAATACATTGTCTTGTTGAGATTATTCATGCATTTGCTCTGTCTGACCCTGCGCAGGTAGAGCAAATGACTAAATATCTCATAGAACTGCTTCTAGATAAATCTAGTGTGATTAGCCACAGTGCAAAGGAAGCCATTATTTTACTACTGAGCCCCAGAGTAAAGCGCAGAAAGGTAGTAATTGTGAGTCCACCAGCCTGTTCTACTCCGACTCCATCGAATACTACAGCCACGGTGACTCCATCAACAAGTGCAGGTCCTCAGCCCGTAGGTCCAGGAGACGACACTCCATCTACAAGCCACAGCGGGGCTGAATTTGTTCCTGTCGATGTTGATGCCATTGAACCGCTGGGTCTTGGGGAATCCGGCATGAGTCATCCCTTGGGAAATTTAGAAGCTTTTCTTGGAGCAGGCGGTTTTCCACAGCTGCTCGACCTTCAACAGGATGCGGATGATGAGGCTATTATGGATATTGCAATTGCATTAAGCCTGGAGCAGCACGATGGACGAGATCTACGTCAGGGGTTGGCTTATCTTCAAGGAGTCCGTGATGGTGCTTTACAAAATGTGCAACGATTGGGATCTTCCAGTAATGCTGGTGAAGCCGCTAGTGTTTCAGTTGGTGGATCGGATGATGAGGGATCTAACGCCGCCACAGATGGTTCTACCTTGAGGACATCGCCAGCTGAGCCCGCTGGTAGTGGAGGTTCCGAGAGTGGTGGAAGTGGAGTCGAAAGCATCGGTGGAATATCCGGAAGAAGCAGTACTTATGGTGACCAGCCTAATGCATCGCCTCCTAGAAGCAGTGAGCTTCAGCTTCCTCCATTGGGCGAGCCCCTGCTGCCCGAAGAAACGCCTGAAGCAGATGAACAACAGGCTGAAACTGAAGAAACCGAATATTCAACAAAATTACATGATTTGAGGTAAATTACACATAGAAAATATATTATATAAAAAATACAGAATTATTACACACCTTTTATTTCGCAGGTGTTCAATTTTAAATAAAATCGTCGAAAATTTCAAGTCGCTGGAAGGTTGCACTGGTGCGCAGGTTATACCATTGGTTCAAGTAGTTTTAATGCTCACCACTGATCTAGACGGAAATCATGAATCTGATCAGCACATTTTGAATCTGCTGCTTAATGCTCTTGTCGAAGGTTTGGGCATGAATCCAGCTTCCATTGCATCACAGGTAAAATAAAAAATAATTTTGTAAATATTTGTTAAAAAATGTTATATTTTTCAGCTGGTTGAACGTAAACCCAATACAGAAGTGAAGCTAATGCTTCTTTGTTTATTCAGTGTACTAATGGGGAAAACAAAATCATCCAAGCAGGCAGGCACAACATCGCCTCCACATCAATTTAAAGACAATGCATCATTTGTTGCTTCAACTACTGCAAATACATTGATTAAAAGCGGAGCTATTCCGTTCTGCCTTGTAGTTATGGAATCATTCCTTGCACACTGGAGAAGTGTTTCAGCAGCAGCAGAAAGTGGCCACCAATTGGTTCCTACGTCTGGAACGTCGTCATCAAACTCGACCTCGAACAATTTGCTTAAGACCATAAACTATGGCCCCAAACCCGATATATCAACTCTTATTCCACACAATTACTTGAAGAACTTCCCCGAAATATTCGATGGGTACAGTGCACTTCTAACCGAGATTGCAGTACGACTTCCTTATCAAATTCTAAAACTATCAGCTGGTCACCCGGCCACTTATGATTGGTATCACAAGTTTTGTGAGAACATGACATTTACTTTGTGCGAGTATATGATGTTGAATTTGAGTCCATTGTTGCGTCGGCAGGTGCGAAAATTGCTTATGTATATTTGTGGCAACAAAGAAAAATTCCGAATGTTCCGCGATGGTCATTCACTTGATGTTCACATCATCGCTATAAAAAAAACTTGTGAATTGCAAAATTCAAAAGTAAGTCAAGGTGGTCTGGAAACATTTCTTTTCTTTTTTAAATTACAAGTTAACTTTTTTTAGCATATTGGAAGTGGTATTCAGCCTCTTCTCACTTATGATTCTCTTGTGGAGCTAACTGAGCATCTTCGTGCGTGTCAGGAAATCAGTCAAATCCGAACTGGTAACTGGCAAAAGTTCTGTGTGGTACATGAGGATGTTATTCCGTCGCTTGTTCAGATTGCGTGCTTCCAACTTGACGATGGTGTCTCACCAATAATTCTACAGCTATTGCAAGCAGCCTTTTGTAATAACAACCAAGCCAAACAAGATTCTAACAAACAATCAGTATCCTCATCGAAGAGCCGTCAAGATCGTGATAAATCGGAAGAGAATGAAATGACATCTGACTCTAAATTCGATCCATCGCATTGCAGTACATTCGTGCACCAGCTTTTCCGCTTTGTGCCCGACCATTTGCTATCGAAGTTCATAAAAATATTCCTCTTGGAGACGAATATAACTTCAATCCGCTGGCAAACACATTCGCTCGTCTATGCTATTTATGAGAACAGTAACGATAGACAAAAGGAGAAACTTATCAATTTGTTGTGGAATATGTGGCAGTATTTACCAGCTTATGGACGTAGATCAGCCCAGTTTGTTGATATTCTTGGATATCTAACGCTCAGCACAAAGTCTATATCGGAAAAACTCCCTGAGTACATGGAAAAGGCCGTAGAAGTGTTACAACAACAAAATGAGCTTCTATCCAAACATTCGAATGCACCCATTTACACAACTCTAGAACAGGTCCTTCAGGTAAGTGGTTATTATCTGGAATCAGAACCGTGTTTAGTGTGCAACAATCCAGAGGTGCCAATGACCAATGTAAAATTACCCTCTATCAAGTCCGATTCTAAATTCACTACAACAACGATGATTGTTAAACTCGTACAGAGTCATACAATCTCCAAAATAATTCTTCGCATTGCCGACCTGAAGCGAACTAAAATGGTGCGCACAATTAACATTTACTACAACAACCGAACAGTTCAAGCTGTAGTCGAATTGAAGAATCGCCCAGCATTATGGCATAAGGCGCGTTCAGTTAATTTACAATCTGGTCAGACCGAAGTGAAAATCGATTTCCCACTCCCGATCACTGCTTGCAATCTGATGGTGGAATATGGAGATTTCTATGAAACGGTAACAGGATCCAGTGAAAATCTACAGTGTCCGCGCTGCAGTGCAGCTGTCCCATCATACCCTGGTGTATGTGCCAACTGCGGCGAGAATGTGTTCCAATGTCATAAGTGTCGTGCGATAAACTACGATGAAAAAGATCCCTTCCTCTGCCATTCGTGTGGATTCTGTAAATATGCTAAATTTGATTTTAGTATTTATGGACGTGCATGTTGCGCTGTGGATCCTATTGAATCGGCTGAAGATCGTACCAAGACTGTGCAAATTATTCACTCTTCTTTAGAACGCGCGGATCGAATTTACCGTCAGTTGCAGACTAACAAGCAGATGCTTGAACTATTGATTCAGAAGGTTGCCGAGCACCGCTCGGATCGCCAGATCGATGATACACTGGGAACGGTTCATAGTACATCACAGGTGAATAAAATAATTCAGTTATTGGCTCAAAAATATTGTGTGGAGTCAAGGACATCCTTCGAGGAACTCAGTAAAGTTGTTCAAAAAGTTAAAGCCTGTCGCAGGTAAGTCAAAGAACTAGTTTTTTTTTTCAATTTATTAAAGAGTCATTTATTTCTTCAGAGAGCTTGTTGCTTACGATCGAAGTCAAATGGATCAACCTAATAAGTCTTCAAATCCCGGATCAGAAGAGTCGGCTGTCAATCATTGCTATGGATGTGCTTTAGCCTCCACTGAGCAATGTCTAACACTTTTGCGTGCAATGGCATCAGATCCAGAATGTCGATTAGGCTTATACAAACAGGGCTTGGTAGAAGAGCTAGCTCAAAATAATCTCCGCCGTGGAACACCGCAAATACAGGATGAAGTGCGCAATCTACTTTGTTTGCTGACAAAAGACAACACTGATGCGTGTCTTAATCTACTTGATTTGATCCATGAACGTGTTAAAATGGCTTTGATTGGAGCCATTCCTTCGGCAAATCTAGAAACTGCAATACGTCACGAGATGATTCTATTGGAGGTGCTAATTGCCCAAGATGATTTTTGCTGGGAGCAAAAACTCAGAGTTGTATTTGATTTATTTTTGATGGCTTGTCGGTAGGTAGAATGATTTTAAAAATTAAAGAAATTATATAAAAAATCGTGAATATTTCAGTGATCGTCGTGGACCAGCTGTAGCTGTTATCCAGCCCTGCTTGCGAATTCTTCAAGCCCTCATCTGTCCACCAACACCCACAAGTAAAACAAACAAAGATAAGCTGCCCCAAGATTTGTCCAGCATCACAAGCGGTTGTGGTCTAACAGTTGATTTTAAAAAGTGGCTTGAGGATGACAAAGAGCAATCTTTCGAAGCCTGGAAGGCAAGAATGCCCTCAAATGTGTCTGGGACAGATAAACCATCAAAGAAAACTGAAGAGAAACCCGCCGTACAAACAACAACCGGCCAAAAGGGTCAGCGAATGTTTGGAGCGACGCTCGAGCACAAGCGAATGCAACTTCGAAAAGCTTACTTGTGGGAAAAATATGGAAAAAGATGGAGAACTCGATTTTTGCAAAAGGGAATACCAAGTCCTCCACTAGAACTAAGCGCTTCCTGGCTGCAGCCGATTCTATTCAACGCAAATTCTCGATTTGGACGACAACTAGCTTGTTCACTAGTCACATCCCTCAGTAGAACACACGAACGAAAGAGAGAACTGCTTAATTTGTTAACAGGATTCCTGAAATACGTAGGTGAGTCCGGCGAAACCAGTGCAGAATTTTTAACTCTTTACAGAGCTCTGGGAACTGATTCTCCATGGAGACAATATTTAGCACTCCGTGGAGTCCTCACCGAAATATCGCAACTTCTTTCAACTGAAATAGTGAATATACATCGTTTAGAGGAGACTACTCTTTCTTCAGATCTCGCACAGGGATATGCGCTGAGACAATTTGTTGAATTGCTTTCGATGTTCCTTGAGAACCCAGCCATTCGTCAAGCATACAAGACAAGACTTTTGGGACCAGTACTCGAAGGATATTTGTCACTAAGAAAACTTGTTGTTCAGCGCACTCGCCTGATAGATGATGCTCAAGAAAAGCTTTTGGAAATGCTTGAGGAGATGACCAGTGGCACCGAAGAAGAAACTCGGGCTTTTATGGAAATCCTTATCGATACGGTGGAGAAGACACGAGTGAACGATATAAAGACGCCTGTTTTCATTTTCGAACGACTCTATTCAATCATTCATCCCGAAGAAAATGACGAAAGTGAGTTCTTTATGTTGCTGGAAAAAGATCCACAGCAAGAAGACTTTTTGCAAGGTCGTATGTTGGGTAATCCCTATCCCTCCTCTGAAGTTGGCCTTGGGCCGCTCATGAGAGATGTTAAAAATAAGATTTGTACTGACTGCGAGCTCATTGCACTGTTGGAAGACGACAACGGCATGGAACTGCTGGTAAACAATAAAATCATAAGCTTGGATCTGCATGTGAAAGATGTTTACAAAAAAGTATGGCTTGCTGAGGGAGGAGAAAGAGATGCCATGAGAGTTGTATATCGTATGCGAGGCTTACTTGGTGATGCGACTGAAGAGTTTGTGGAAACTCTAAACAACAAAAGCCAAGAAGAGGTGGATACGGAGCAATTATATAGGATGGCCAACGTCTTGGCGGATTGTAATGGTCTCAAGGTAATGCTAGACAGAATATCTAGCTTACAAAATCTTTCTCGCACCAGAGAACTTATACAGGTGTTGCTAAAGTTGTTCTTAATCTGCGTCAAGGTGAGAAGATGTCAAGAGGTACTCTGTCAGCCTGAACTGGGAGCAATTAATACACTTTTGAAAGTATTGCAAATTTGCCTTCAATCTGCAGAAAATGATGTCCCTATACAATCGTCAGTAACAGAGCAACTACTTGAAATTATGGAAATTATTCTTTCGAAAGCCGCCAGCGATACCCTTGACTCATTCCTGCAGTTTTCTTTAACATTTGGGGGCCCCGAGTATGTGACAGCTCTAATTTCCTGTACAAATATTGTAAATGTTAGGAACAATCCATCTGTACTACGCCATTTAATTCGGGTTCTGGCGGCTCTTGTCTACGGAAACGAGGTTAAGATGGCATTGTTATGTGAACATTTTAAAGCCACATTGGATTTCACCAAATTTGATGCTGAAAAAACGCCAGAAGACGAATTCAAAATGGAACTCTTCTGCGTACTGACCAATCAAATTGAACACAACTCGATTGGGGGAACATTAAAGGACTATATTATTAGCCTGGGAATTGTAGATGAAGCAATTAATTACATTAATAAGCACGCACCTTGTGTGAAACCAACTTTGTTGCGGATCGATTCGGATGAACTGAAAGAGTTCATATCTCGACCTAGTCTAAAGTATATTCTGCGATTTCTTACTGGACTTGCCACAAAGCATGAAGCTACCCAAGTGGCAGTTAGTAAGGAAATTATTCCAATAATACACCGCTTAGAGCAGGTTTCCAGTGATGAACATGTAGGAAGTTTGGCGGAAAATCTTCTCGAAGCGCTTTGTACGGATGAAATAACAGCTAAGCGTGTTCAAGAGGTTAGAGATTTCACCAGAGCAGAGAAGAAACGATTGGCTATGGCCACACGAGAGAAGCAACTCGATGCCCTTGGAATGCGTACTAATGAAAAGGGCCAGGTAACAGCCAAGGGATCAATATTGCAGAAGATTGAAAAACTTCGTGATGAAACTGGGCTTACATGCTTCATTTGTCGTGAGGGCTATGCGTGTCAGCCAGCAAAAGTTTTGGGAATTTATACATTCACCAAACGCACCAATGTTGAGGAATACGAATTGAAGACCCGTAAAACTGTTGGTTACACCACAGTTACTCATTTCAATGTTGTTCACGTTGAATGCCACACCTCTGCCATTCGATTGGCTCGAGGACGAGATGAATGGGAACGAGCTAGCTTACAAAATGCCAACACACGCTGCAATGGATTGCTTCCACTTTGGGGGCCAGAAGTGTCAGAGTCGGCTTTCTCGGCATGTATGACTCGTCACAGTAGTTACATGCAAGAGAGCACCCAACGCTGCGATATATCGTTCACCAGCAGTATACACGATTTAAAAATGCTGCTGATTAGATTTGCTTGGGAGAAGAGTTTCCACGATGATGCAGGCGGTGGAGGTCCACAATCGAATATGCATTTTGTCCCTTATCTGCTATTCTATTCGGTGTATTTGCTGCTTTCGTCTAGATCGGCTACCAGAGAAGAGAAGACTTTGCAGACTTTTTTGACAGCTCCTGCATCCGAAAAGTGGCTAGAGTGTGGCTATGAAGTTGAAGGATCGCTCTACTTGTTGACGCTATCGGTAGCTATCCATAACCAAGCTAATTGGAACAAATACAAGTTGGCTCACATGAAGCGTTTGATAGCAGTAGCACAGGCACGTCATGTATCGCCTTCAGTTCAGTGCAAGGCACTTCTTTCAGCCAGTGACCGACAAGCGAAGGATTATAGTGTATACAAGCCTTTCCTCATGATGTGGGCAATGATTGATTTAATCTATAGCCAGCTGTTTAAGACAGTCCCAACCACCGAAGATTGGCCGATTGCACTCTTTGACTATATTCGCAAACACGATGAGGTGATGCTTAAGGCTACCGATACAATTTTGCAGACGTTCACGGATGAATATCTTCCTTGCACATCTTTTGGCGAATTTTGTGATGTAGCTGGTAAGGATAATTAAATAAAATACTACTATAATGTCTTTATATATAATTTTTCGTTTATAGGTCTCCTGAATTTAATTGAAACGCCAGAACAATTCATCAATGATATATTACTATCGTTGCCTTCAACCTCGGCAACCTAGAAAATTTACTTAAACAAATATATATAACAATTTAATCTACATACTTTTAATCGCAATATAATTAATCCATTTTAACTGTATTTCTATCGCATAATAAAATTACATTGTTCGGCTTTAAAATGTCTTGTATTCAAATAAACTTGCAAATTTCACGGCGACTAAGTTCTGTACTCAGTAAGTACTGTTGTGAACTCACACCCTTATTATCCCCTGGGGAGCACAATGGATCCACTGAGATCCGAGTGAGGTGATGCGGTTTGCCGTCAAATGTTTCCGCTCAATGCTTTTTGTGATGCTGATGCGCTGATTATCAAGAATTTTCTTAATTCTAATTTATTTGAAGTTTGTGCATCACTTGATGCAAGATTACAATAATGAACACGTTACACAAAAAGTTATGCGACTTTGATGCATTCATGAATATTTGGCGGAAATGATTATGCATCATTATCAGAATGTGGGACGAACGAGGAGAAGAATTTTTCAAATTAAGCTTATGGGGGCAAAAATAATTCAATTATGGACAAACGAGATGATTTTGCTACGAGATGTATGCTATTCCCAGGCCAGCTACGTATGAATGTTAATGTATTATGTGCCCGTGTTTGCGTGGCCCTAGTGCCCAGAATTTGTATGCATGTTTGTGTCAGGTGTTTACAACCACCACAACCACTTCGTTCATATAAAATGAGAAATGATAATATCAAATTTTTCATAAGTCCACAGACTTTATTTTTAATGATACGAGTAATAGAACTCAAGATATGAGTCTCTGAAGAGATACTTATCGGCCTTATTTTGGAGATTTTTGATTTTTTAAATCAAATATTTTGAATTTTAACTGTCAATAACATAGTTTCCGGTACATATTCCAATGGAAAGACAAAGTTTATTTGTCCAGGTCGAGAAACGTTGGGATTTTGTGTTCGATGTTTTTTCGATGAGAGAAGTTCTCGACAAAACATTAACGAGAGTGAAATTAAAAAAAAAAGTAGGTAACTAAGCCCAAAATAATTTCTTACAGTGGGCGTACAAATTTTAAAATGAAATGAGTTACGTGTTTGTAAAAAGATCTTTTAATTATATTCACACAAATGCCCGCACTTCGGACAAACAGATTTGGAAGAAAAATACTCTTTAAGATGTTCTAAATGTCCACCGTGGGAGCATCCTTGACACCAAGCATATAATCCCCTCACCACCAGACCACATACACAACACTTAGAACTCTGCATAGACTTGCATTTGGCACAATACCAACCAACAGCTCCATTTAACGGTCTTCCACAATCACCACAATTGGTATGTACGGATGTTGATTTTTGATTAAGTTCTCTCACCGATCTTATCCAAGAAAGGTTGATTATCATACAAGCCTCATTCCAGAGTTGATAGCGATGTAGGAGCTCAATGTAGGAATGAAACCATTCTTCCTAAACAATAATTAAATTAAACAATTAAAATTAAAAAGCTTAAATTAAAACAAAATAAAACTTGCTGAACTTACTAAGAGGGTTTCCTCAATTGGTAGAAATTTTCGCGCATCTCCCATGGCAATGACGACACATAGAGCTGTTTGTACATCACCAACATCACTCTGCAATTTCAGTGAATCAGCTATAAATTGATGAGGCTCCCACATGGGTATCACGGGTACATTAGAAACTTTTAGAAGACTAGGTTTATCTGGAGGCTAAAACAAAACTGAAACTAGAACTGAATATAATACATTCTTAGAAGACTTCTCACTGGTGAAGTATCTCTCTTTTCCGACTTCATATCCTGCTGCGGCCTTGCTGCTTGAACATCATGATGTAAAGCTGTCTCAGGTAACGAAAGTGCCTTTGTAAAATCGGGAGGACCCATGTACAAAAATCCATTTCGCAGCATATCAAAGTTTTCGAAAGTTATATCGTTTAGAATTTGATTTTCTGATAAAATAACAGAGTTAAATTGTGGATTTTGACTGCCATCATCTAGACAATCTTTTGCACTATCTTCTTCTCCGTCATCATCTATAGGTGTATCTTTCTCTCGGCTATTCCAATCAATTTCCAGTGGCCGAGTTGTTTGAGCCATTCTTCGGTTTGCTGTAACATTCTTTTGTGTAGTGAACGAAGTCCTTTGCTCGATTTTTTGGTTGCTAAACTCTGAAGTACCATATAGCATTTTAACAAACTTCCAAAATGTTGTTGCCTACAGTATTTTTTTATTAAAATTCGGATAATTCAAATGAAAACAAGAATGGACATAAACTTACACTATGTTTTCCGAACTTTTTGGAGACATTTGCATTATGATCACACATATCTATAAATTTTTTGCCCGTCAATATGAACTCTTTCGCACAGCCAATAAAACATTCATATTCCTTCAGTTGACCGTGTTTTTGGTCACCAATATAACCTGTGTACTAGATATAAAAGGAATAGTTTACATTTTAACGTTAAGATGAATATAAGATAATAAGTCCATTTGATAAAGCTATATTTCTGTACCTTGGTTCTAAAATGGCCAATATGTAAATTTTTGGGAAATAGAAAATTTTGCATTTAAATATATAAAAATATGTATTACTTTTGAAAATTAAACTTTCTATTACCATCGGTATCTTGTTAAGAAACAATTGAAGCACATTGGCCTTTATTACAGATGTAGAACATCTTGGTCCCTTAAGAACCAAGGTACCGAATTATATTGAATGTTTGAATGAAACAAGGAAGGAATTAAAAAGAAAATAAATGGAAAAAATAATAAAACTTATCTCTTATATTTTGACAAATACGTTTTTTCATATAAATGTTATCTTTATGCTTCCCTCCACATATTATGCTCAAGAAAAATACATCTTTAATATTTATTTTGCTGTTATTGTCATGGTTTGCACCGAAATACTTTCAAAAAGGTCAAAACTGTAGGAGATTTGGGCTTTTCAAATTTATTGCATTAAAAATACTACAAACGAAAGAGAGCCTGAATTACTTTTTTCAATCAATAACTCATGTTTCATTTAGATACATTAAACGAGTTTCACGGTATTTATATCTTTTTTCTCAAATTCTGTGTACTCTATTCCGTATATTTCGAAAAGGTCTCATCTCATAAATATAAAATATCCAAAAATTTATAAAAAATAACGATTAACATCAAATATTCCAGTCAACGAAGGAAAAAAATGCAATAGATCATGCCCTCTTGGTTATTATTTATTATGTGGTAAGGGTGACCCCCAGGTATGACATACTAAAAGTCCTCAGCCAGGTCCGCGAGCTTTAAGCAGGAGTGGTGGTTAAAGGTCCCCTTTTGTAGTTTTTCGTGAATATTTTGAAAAGTATAGACAAAAACAAAGAAAATTAAATTTACTACAAAAAAAGTTCTGTTCATATTTTCAGTAGGTGCGAAATTAAAAAAAGATACGTAGAGTAGAAATGACAAAGATTTGAAAAGCAATGTTATTGTCTTACATAATTAATGTTTATTGATCCATTTACCCATAAATAAGGGAAAAGTACGTATATATTGGTTCATGGTCATTCCAGTGACGTCAAGAAAGCTTGTTGAGGTTTCAGGAAGGTAGTAGGGTTTAAAATGCATTTATTTAATTTATTTGATAGTGTTTTTTTCATATGAGAGACACTGTTTCTTCAAAGGTTCTAAGAAAAATGTCATATAGAAGAGAGAGTGAATTTCCTTTCCCCTTCATACGAAAGGAATAAAATTTTAAATAATGGATTTAAAATTGATAAACTGTTATTAAAAAATAACGGAAATACTTACAATACAGTGCTTTAGCTTTTTTGAAAGCTTACGGTTTTTTTTTAAAGCCAAATCAAGTCAACAGTTCTTGAAAAACTAGTTGTGCTAATTTGCTCAGCTTTCAAGATAATCACGAAAAACTATAAAAGGGGAGCTTTAACCCCCTCCTGCTTAACGCTCGCGGCCCTTTGCGGGAGAATTTAATTTGTTTTTAACCTGAGGGTCACCGCTTCCACATAAAACAATAACCCAGAGAGCATAATTTATTGCATTTATTTTATGATTCGAGTCTTCGTTGACTGGACTAATTGACCCCAAAATGTATTTCAAAAATAAATTTTATAAATTTTGAACTACACTTAAGAAAGAGTGTAATTATGTAGTTTCTTTTTGTTTTCCGAACATTTTAAATATTCAAGGATATATGCCCTTTTTGAAATTTACTATGCAATCAATATTTTAAGACTATTAATAATCAGTTTAAAAAAATTGCTTTTTTGGTGGTAACAATAACGGATTACGTAATTAGAGTAGATGCTCGGTATAAAAAGCTAAGCAGGTCTTCGTAAAACTGCATTTGATCAGGATCATTCGATTCATCCCAGATCGCGGCATCGCTTCAAAAATTAAACTTTGGAGTATGTGTTTTATTTTATTCATGCTACCCAGTGGTTCCCAGGCTCATCGTAGGAACAACTGTCCATCTGATGATGTCCATATTGTGACAAAAGTTAATTTCATTTGACCGGAAACTCGTTCAAAAGCCGTAACTAACCACATGAAATGGTTACCAATATTAAAAAGGAGAACTTACGGATGGTTTTAATAAAAATTTGTGCATCACTGATTGCGCCATATGAAAGTGCTCAACGTTGGGCGGTGCCTTTTGTCTGCTCCTGTAAGACATTATGAAATAAAATATTTATAAAGGTTAGGTAATGAAAGACAACGTCTTTTAAATCGAACGCAGTTTTTTTTTCTTACAGTAAAGAAGTGTTTTTCAGATGGGATGTCGACTGTGTGACGTTCACCTTAACCTTTATTGCATGCAAGATGTCATCTTTATGATTTAAGCTTGCGCCTTGTGGATTGGCTTTTAAGGCTGGACGTGCAGCATCCTTAAAAGCGTGTTTGTAAATAGTTGAGTCTTTACTTGTTGAAAGCAAGATATGTGAGTCGTTTCCTTTCCATGCAATGCCAGTAGTAACATTTGTATGATCGTTAAATGAAGCAAATGGAATATAAGGTCTCCTTATATCCCAGATATGTATGCTATAATCGACTACAAGTGCACAGCTAGCGATGTGGTGACTAAAACAAACCAAATTCTAAATTTCGCATAAATTCACATTGGTCAAACAAAAAAGGAATTACGTTCTTTCAGGTCGCCACTTTACTCTGCCGACCACAGCGATGGTATGAATAGTGTGCTCTAGGGATGCTTTTCCGTCCATATTCCACACCTAGTCAGTGGGATAATTTATAAGTCATCTAATTTCTAGCATATCCTCTCACCTTTATTTGCTTATCTCTACTCCCCGTTGCAAGCCAGTTCTTTGTCGGATGCCAGTCACAAGTGTAAATTGGTCCACTATGAGCCGTGAATTGTAAAATGCACTTGTCCGATCTAAATTCAAGATTTTCATTAGGTACTGCTTTGTTATAGTTTTGTACTAAGATTTGTACTTTCTTAAATCCCATAGTTGGACAGTTCCATTTTCAGAGACAGCTGAAAAAATATTCGTAGCATGTGGACTGAACTTTACGTCCCGCACACTTTCAGAGTTGCTAAAGTAAGTAAACACCGACTTTTCGTATCTCGTATCGAAACACTTGATTGTGCCATCTTGTGATCCAGATATTAGTAAGTATTGTTCAGTGCTATGGAAGGTCACCGTATGAGCAGTCCGCTCATGCTCATTGTAAACTAGTAGCTGCTTTTGCCTTCCAAATTTAGAGAGATCCCAGACGGAAACAACCCCATTTGTAGCCGCCGTAGCAAGTATGTTGCTGTCTAACGTACTCCAAGCAACATCATTGGATGAGTAACTGAGATTTTGGTTTTTTCCACCCCGCATATTGCAAACTTCTGTGAAGCCATCGCTATCGATGGAAAATACCTTTAGCACTTTAAGAAAAAAACATTTAAATACAAAAATAAGACCGAATATTTTATCTTACAGCTTCGACCTGCAACAGCAATCTGACTGTAGTCTTTGTTGAGAGCCAAAGCATTTGCATGACCCTCTTGGCAAATACGTAATGAAGATGTCTTAGAATCAAGCATTTATAAAATTGTCTGTTTTTCTATTTTAATTTGATTTTGTTAATGTGCAACTTGCAAATGCAAATTAATATTTGGAAAATAACAAAAAGTCCTCAAAACATATGTTTTTGAAAGGAATCCGCGACTTTCAAGCAAACTCACATCACTTCTCCATTCATTTGTCGGTACTTCTTGGATGCTCAAAAAAATGAATGGGCGCGTTCGGCTGCGTACCTTTAGTCCCCTTTCATGCGAAGAAACAAGTTGCTGGCTACATACACTGCCTGTCAAATTCGTAGTTTGTATTCCACTTGCTTACAACTTGCATTCCACTTGCTTGTCTCCCAACTTGCTTCACTACTGGCTTCGAAAATTCCATGCCAGTTGATGAGCAAGTTGTTTGGGTTTGTATGTGTTAGTGAACAAATGTGTTTGTATTGCAGCTTGCTTACCAGTACTTGCCCGTGTGGCGTCGAGGTAAATCACAACCTCGTGTTCGATCGGTCCGGCTCTAATGGGCGTTTGATCGTATTTTCAATTTTATTTGTCAAGAAGTGTGACCTTAGCATTTGTAAAACAAAATCTAGCTTCAAACCTCGAGCTTTGACTAACATTTCAATGACATCTTTGATAAGTATGCCTACTTGCCTCTATACTATGAGCTTGATTACACAATTCGTATTTTCGTTCGTTTCATTTTTCGTCTTTTTGAAAGGTACGTACCTTCATGATTACACCCAACCAAGAAAGTAAAATATTTTTAAATCACTTTTTTTTCCATCTTATGTCTATTTAAACACGAAAAACAATTTTAAAGATCATTGTTAAAGTTTATAAGCATCCCCCGCCTCTTCTCGTTTGTCAAATCAAAAAAGGTCAAAGTACAACCAAAAAAAATCTTAAAATTTTCATATGTGCTTGTCATTGACGTATTATATATGGACTGCCAGTCGTATGGTTTTTCCATGCAAAAGTTCTATAGATAGGGGTTCAGCTTCTCCCTAGCAACGTACTTCCGTTGAATATACAGCGAAGAAAACAACTATCCTAACGTCTCTGTATGTCTATCACTGTATCATATTTGTCAATTAAAGTCAAATATTTATTATTATTTTTATTTTAAAAGCGTAGATCATTATTTCATTTTATTAAAAAATGTATTAAAAAAATACCATGGAGAAATGTGAATTTACAGGATAGGTATTTAACCTTCCTATGATCCTACGGATATCTATAAACAAAAATATCACGCAATCATCAAAAATGGTAAGTCGAAATCGAAACCAAAAAATCAAGTGATATTTAAATAAAAAACCCTTACATGCCGACTCCACTAGACATGAGTCATGCTCGGACTATGAACCTGTCGAGAAAAAACCAATGGAGGCAGAAAAATCCATGTCTTGTCGAAGACATGTCAAAGAAAACCAACTTTTGAACGGCACATGAAGGCTGTTCAAAGCTTGGGCATGAGATTTGAATATTTCACGTGCGTGTAAGTTTTTTGACTGATTTTCGTTGTATCTAGAGGCTAATATTGCTGCAAAAGTTATTATATATTTACGTGACCTTTGTTCCTATAACTTAAGTTGAACATTGTTGCAAAAGATAGAAGTAGTGGTGAGAGAGAAATGAAACGACATGACATAATTTGCCCACCGAGAAAAAATCTGCTGTTTGTTGATTGGATTGTGGTTGTGATGTTGAGCATCTGTGTGTCCTGTGGAGTCGGGGTGTTAAAACCATCTTTTTCTTCCTCTTAGGCCTGGCGCCCACTGGGCAACTTAGTTTCTGGCAACTTTTAGTTGTTTGAAGTTGCCAGCAACTCCGAGCAAGTTAAGTTGCTCGCCATCGCCCACTAGGCAACTTCCGAGCAACTTTTTGTGTATTTGTTGTGTTGACTTTTGACACGGACACCATTACAACGTTTATAAAAATGTAAATACCAAATAAAAACATTGAAGTTTATAGCTCATTTTTGATAGTTCAGAATCAGAGGATAAGAAAATTCAGAAATCTGAAAATCTATATGTAAGATTTTATCGTTGAACATGGCCATTTTTGATAGATAAAGTTGCCGGGAAAAAGTTCCACGAGCAACTTCAAGCAACTTAAAGTTGCCGGCAACTTAGTTGCCTAGTAGGCGCTCTCCCATATAACCCAATGTACTTGAATCGGGAGCAACAAAAAGTTGCTGGGGCGAGCAACTTAAAGTTGCCTAGTGGGCACCAGGCCTTAGTTGGGTTATTATTAAAAGTGGTGCGCATCGGTAGATTTTGACTGGATCCAACTTTCATTAACCCTGAGGCCACACGAGCCAGTACTGGCTAGCCAATTGGTTACATACATTGACTGTCAAGTTCCTATTCGTGTATTGGCTGTGACGTAGGCGGCATGCTGTACTGGCTTCTTTCCTGCCAGGGATCGGATATTAGTCCAAATGGAATAAATCTACTCCGATTTCAGTGAAAAAAATAGAAGTATTATGATATTCCATTCTTTCAAAATTAAATGAACTAAAAACACACTAGTGCTATGCGACAAAACTAGCAAAAGCACAGAACGTTACGAATGTTTTGCTTTGGCTCTGGAGAGCCTTTACTTGTTTCTGTAAAAGCTCTCTCAAACCAACGCGAAACCATCAGAAAGAAAACTAAAATTTTACTTCTCAGAATTTCCTTACATAGCGTTAAATGAGAGCAACTACACTGACGCGATGGGAAAATTGATTCACTTTGGTTTGAGAAAGCCTTCTCACCGCTTAATCAATTTATTCACCAATATTTTGGTTCTCTTCCCGAATGGTAAGAGGACTCAAAAACACACCACACGAGACCTATAGCTTATTTCAGCCACTTTGAAAAATTCAATTTAATAAACTGGGGAGACTATGGTGAGACCCAAGCAAGATGATGGCAAAACATGCTCAATGCAAAGGACAGCGTGTAAAAGTGATGGCGAGACCATAGCGAGAAAACCATGTCATAGATTCTCGTGTAAATGGGCATGGCGAGAACATAGCGAGACGAGCTTAAATGACCATGATACTGGTAAGTAGGTTTCGAAGACCACGGCGAGACATGTGAATCTTGAGTAAGCCAATTCGTTTTCCAAAACAATGCATGCAAATTATAACAAATTTTTGGTTAAACTCTGTTGAAAAATCTTAGGTTTGATATCACTTCTTGAAATAAAAATGTCAAGAAAAGCGAATAATATAAAATTCAGTATTTATCTGCATAACTGACCTCCGGAAAGCAATTTAAATCCAATTGCATTAAATGAGTGAATAAAATGGGCATTAGCAAATTAATAAAACTTTGACTCCCCGATTCTTATTTTATTAATATTTTGTGAAATAAAATGCGATTCAATTTTAGTTTTAAGACCTTTTTTCCAAATCTGCTCCGAAAAAGTACTGCCGAACCCTGTAACTGGCTGCTCTACTGGCTTCCCAACTGGCTACAAAAAAAGCAAGCCAGTTGACGAGCCAGTTGCTCATGTTTGTATGTGTCGGTAAAAAAGTGTGAGTGTATTGCGACTGGCAAGCCAGTACTGGCTCGTGTGGCCTCAGGGTAAGAAGACAATGTTTACGATGCACGTTTCATGAACACCCTTTTGTGTAAACATCGTAAACTAATCCGTTGTTTGTTTAACGTCAAATAAAATGATACTTTCGTCCAATTTTATTTTCAATTTTTATTATTTTTATTTTATTGTATCTTTCCTCAGCCATTTTGATTAAAATGTTTCTCGTTTTGATGTTTTTGATGTTTTCGCAGCGAATCATACAATAGTACAAAATATGACAAATACACAACGCTAAACAACAACAAAAATTCGTCGTCGCTCCGCATTCGCGTTGGTTTGGGAGAGACTTTATTATTTAAGAAAAAGATAAAAAAAAAATGATTAAAAACATGAAGTATGTTGACATGTTTTTGTTATAAAGCTCCAACACTCTAAAAAATAATGTCACGTGGAAAGCTATACGCAAGAGTTTAAAGTCAGTATTTTGCAGAAGTGTTAGTCCCCCATTACACGATGATTCTTTGCGTCTGACTCTTTTCGAACATTATGAGTGCGAAAGAGAAATGAGACGAGATGGAAGACCAGTTGCCCTGTGCGTTGTGGGCCAAGATTTCCGAGACTCTTTTTGACGTTTCTTTTCAGCATTGTCCGTATTTTCGTATATTTTCTATACAGACTCTCAACAAACCACTTAAACAGTAAATGGAGCTGTCAATTTTGCATTAAGCGTCGAGAAACTCCGTGTAATAACGCGTGACTCACAGAATGATTTTCAAAGAGAAATTCGAAAAAAGAGTCAGATGCAAAGAATCATCGTGTAATAGAGGACTTATCTCAAAATGGCAGTTTTTGAGTTAACGCTCTCTTGCACCGAGGGTGCGATATATACGTCCATGAATGAGGGTTCTGAGATTTCATTTTCCTGAACATGCCTATGGACTGACTGACATTTATGTCAAAATGACAGCTCTTTGTAAGTTTTGTTGAGTGTTGAACACGTCTATTGTCTTGTAATTTTGTTTATTTTTCTTGTGAAAATGGAGGATATATTTTCCTCAAGTTTAGATAAAATATGCCGAACTTGCACCAAAGCAAAATCGCAATCGCTTTATCAGATATTTGATTCTGAAATATTAATACTCAATGAAGAAGAACCCATCTCAATATCTGAAGTATTGTTTGCTGTTTCCACTATCAAAATGCTACCTGACGATGACCTCCCCAAAGGAATATGCATTCAGTGTCTAACTAGTTTAAAGAAAGCATATCATTTTCAAAAGATGTGTATACTTTCCGATCTGACCCTGCGAAGTTTGGAACTCGGTAATAGAAGAAAAATATGTTGCAAAACAGATCAATCATCTCGAATTGAGGACATTAAAGGCAAGTCAGGTAACACAAGTGCATTCGATTCACCCATTTCATCTGAAAACAAAAACGGAATTATCAATATCTTGTCACCTAAAGAAAGTGAAACTATTGTTCATTACGAAAATAAAAAAGTAGATGATTTAAAAAATGAACACACCTGTGTCGACCTAAAATCAGAAATGTAAGCTTTGTAAAGAATTTTTAGTTGAACAAAATTATTGCATTTACCTTCCTTTCAATTTTGTAGTTATATCGAACAGAGAAGAAATATAAAGGAAGAAGAATCTGAAAATAACTCTAACCCCCCAGAAAAACATGAAGCAGACTACGAAGATACTAAAGAAAGTAAAAACTCTGAAAACAGAGAAGAACATTTTGAATTAAAAAAAGAGACCTTATCTGAACCCATTAATCAGAAAATAGAGAGGTAAAACACAGTTTGTTGTTGCATAGTTGCAGTAGAACATAATTATATTTAAATTAACAGGCCAAACCCTCGCAATAAGAGAAATGCTTGCTTCATTTGTGAAGATTGTGGAAAGTCCTTCGATCGTCAGCATCGTCTTCGGCGGCATTTAAGTGTTCACAAAAAAGAGGGTCGGCCATTTGAATGTGAACATTGCAAAAGACGTTTCGCTCAAGAAGGACATTTGCGACGCCATGCTATAACCCATGATAAAACCTTTTTACAACAGACAGAAATAAAAAATATCGACGGACACCAGTGCTCTGAGTGTCCCAGAAAATTTCTCAAACAAGTGTCGCTGGCTTCTCATATGAAAACTCACCGCAAAGAAATCAATATTTCCAAATCTTACCAATGCGAAGAATGTCTTAAGATATTTGAGGGAATACAGCGCCTGAATAGGCACAAAAAATTACACGAGGAGAACCACAAGTATATCTGCGACACTTGTGGGCAAACTTTTGGCCTTAAATCTCATTTGATTGACCATCTTAATAAACACGGCGGTATTAAACCACATACTTGTCGTTACTGTGAAAAAGGTTTGTACATTTTTTTAATACTTATAAATCTAATGGCTTACTTTTTTATTTCTTCTTTAAATCCGGAAATAAAAAAAACACCATTTTCGAATCTTAATTTTCGAACTTCAGCCTACTAAAATTATTATGTTTAGAATAGTTAATTATTATTGATTACGTACTTTTAACCTTATGGCATGCATATTTCTGCGGTACTAAAAATCACACCATCATTTGTGTGTGAATTTCGAATCGACTTATTGCTTACTCCGAAAGGCTATTTAAAAAAAATTAAAATAGAAAGTCAATGAGGAAAAAATTCAAATTTATAAAGGCAAACAGAAAAATATTTGCAACAAATCATCTTTGACTAAGTTCCTCAGATAAACCTTGGGAGGGATACATCGGGCTTTGCCTTACTACCACAGATTTATACTCTGCATATACATTTTATATATTTTAACTCACATTTGACCAATTACTTTTTTAAGCGTTTCAGCAAGCAGGTACTTTGAAAGATCACTTGCGTACACACACTGGAGAGCAACCGTATTTATGCGCCGAGTGTGGGAAAGCATTTAAAAGTGCAAGTAATTTAAGACAACATCAATTGCGACATAAAGGTATCAAGCCCTACCAGTGCTTAGAGTGTCCAAGTAAGTTTATGTCAAAAAGTGATCTTTCCAAACATGCGAATACTCACCGAAATGAAAAGCCGTACACTTGTGATATTTGCGAGTCGAGATTTACAAAAAATAGCTCATTAACAAAGCATAAAAGAATAATACACGCAGGCGAGAAAACACATCAGTGTGAATGCTGTGAAATGAGGTAGCCGCTTTTCGCCGATCATTGTTTTTTTCTCATATTTTATCCTTTTATAGATTCAGTTCTTCTGATCATATGAAGCGCCATATGCGAACACATACTGGAGAAAAACCATACGCGTGTAAATATTGCGAACGAAAATTTTCCCAATCAAACGATATGATAAAACATCTTCGGACACATGTTGGGGAGAATGTCTATAAATGCGAAGAGTGTGATGCATCTTTTCGGTTGAATACGGAGTTGAAAAAACATATAGCGGAGCATTATCAAGCCCAAATGAAAAATGATGCGACAAAAAGTATTTAAAATACTAACTTTGTATGTGATCAGATCACGAAATGAAATCAAAAAAGCATTTTGTATTGGGGAATATTCCTGTTTAGGTCCCGAAGAAACCAAAGCGGTGGCCGTGGATGTAGCGTTCGTGACACATTAGTATGGTGTGAATGTTTCTGCACACATTCATGCGATTGGTTTATATAGCGGTCAGATTCTTTACAAATTAAATTCGCAATCATTAAAGAAAAAGATATCAACAGTTATTTGTTTCAGTTTCAGTTTATTAAAAATGAGTGTGTACAGTAAAATATATCTTATAACGTACAATTCTTTGACTTAAGTTCTTTGATTTTTTATTATAAGTGACAATTCTTTAACTTCAATATATGTATATAAAAAATGACAAAATGTGAGAAAAAGAAATAAAACTTTCATTCAAAAAGAAATATTTCTGTGAACTTTAAATATGTACAAAATTCTTTGATGAGAAAGTTAATGTAATTAGAAATAAAAAAAAATATAAATCGACAAAGATAATTAAAGGAAATAGATAGTAAAAGTAGAAAAGGAAAGATCAGGGGGAAAAGAAATAAATTTCTAAGCGACGAATGAACTCGTTCAGGTTTTGGATTTGTTTTATTTGTATTGGAAGTGAGTTCCATACCATAACGGCATGGACAAAAAACATCCTTTTACTGTAAAGAAAATTAAATGGAGGAATTAACAAACTATGTGTCCTATCATGAACAAATATGCGGATTTTGACATATAAATATTGCGGTGTTTTGAGTAATAAGAGTTTTTTGAGGTAGATTCAATTACGCATATCAATAAATTTTTGAATAGAGCAGCCAAGTAGGTTTGTTCGTATGTCTGAGATGTTGTCAAATTTACGCCGTTGAAAGATATATCTCAGAATAGCATTATGAGCAAGCTCCAATTTGCAATAACAGAGTTAATATGTTCAGAGGCTGATAGCTTACTATTAATAACGACTCCTAAATTTCGTGCCTTATTGCAGTAAGGGACTATTTTGTTGTTTAATAGTGTCACGGGAAGTTCTTTGACTTCGATGAATGACTTAGAGACTACCAAACATTGAGATTTATCCGGGTTAAGGTATAATAAGTTTCGAGTGGTCCAATTTAAAATATTTTCAAGATTCTCATTCAATCTACACACGGCTTCCGTCAGAAGTCCAATACGGCGCGAAATATAAATTTGGACATCGTCAGTATACATAAGAATATAACGAATTTACGAATTGAGACGGTATCATTTATAAAAAGCGAGAAAAGTAATGGCCCTAAAATGGAGTCTTGGGGAATGCCGGAAGATAAATGAAGGAATCCTGAAAAACCAATTTTTGTTTTAACTTTTTGTGTCCGACCCAATAAGAAATTAGGCATAAGTACTGCTGCGGATGAACTAAAACCATATTAAGACATGAGTTTATTATGAAGGATCCTAAAATCGATTGAATTTAATGCCTTTAAAAAGTCTAGAAAGCACAAAAACATCAATTCATTTTTATAAAAATTTTCGCGAATGTCGTCTGTAACTGTTTCCGAAATCCTGATTGCAATGGTTTGAGAAAATTACAGTTATGAACACGAGACAAAATTTGATTCTTTAAAATTATTTCACCTATTTTTGAAATGCATGGTAAGATGCTAATAGGACGAAAATCTTCACATTTCATTTCATCTCGAATTTTTTTGGGTATAGGATGAACTATAGATGATTTCCAAGAACTAGGAAAAACTGATGTGGTAAAGTTGTGGTTATTATATATGTAAGAGATTTTTTAACATAAGGTAGCATGTATTTCAAGAATTTTAACGAAATTCCATCCGTGCCGATGCTGGAGGCCTTACTTTTTTAACCGCAAGAACAACATCTGGTTCGGTTACGTAAGTAAAATTGAATGGATTAATATGCTGGCATCAGTCAACGGGGGCCTTACTAGTTTTGCTAAACAAATAGTGATGTTAATCCACCTAATGTTTGTTCTCTATAAGGCATCCTGCTTCAGAAAAAGTTTACACATAGCGATGGGTATACCAATATTTGTCCTTTCAGATAAAATGGATAGTAATGTTCCCTTTCTGGCGGGTTCATCAGCTTTACAATAACCTGGAATGTCACTATGGCCCGGCGCCCAACAAAGGTGAATATTAAACTGTTGCGCCATCTCCACCAGAGATGCTCGACAGTTAAGAGCAGTTCTAGAGTTTATAGAGACAGAGTCCAGAGACTTAATAGCGGCTTGAATATTAGAGAAGGTAAGAATATCCGAGGTTGATATCACGTTTTCTTTGAGCCAAGGTAATACTTCTTTCATAGCTAGAAGTTCCGCCTGGAATACACTACAGTGATTAGGAAGACGAAATGAGAGATTTAAATTCAGTCTATCAGAGTACTCACCTCCACCAACCCCATCTTTGGTCTTTGATCCATCGGTGTAGGAGTGAATTGATTGATCTTTAAATAATCCCACATCCTCCCAGGTGGATCTGGAAGGTGTGGTAACTTCAAAGTTTTTATCGAAGTTTAATAGTGGGATTGTGTAGTCAGTGTTACTTAGAAATGGAAGCGGAGTGGCCAATCTCATTATTGATCCACTGTGAAGAGGCTTTGAAGCAAATAGCTGTGCCCGCGGCCATTAGTTTGCTGAAAATATTCAGAGGTATCAGATGAGGTAGAGTGTCTAATGCAGAGGAAGGAGTCGACCGAAGTGCTCTACTTATGCATAGACATGCAGTTTTTTGGACTTTACGAAGTTTATCGCGATGTATCGCTTTATCCAAGGCAGTCCACCATACTACCACGCCGTAAGTTAGAATCGGTCTAATTACCGAAATGTATAGCCAGTGAATAATGAGTGGTTGGAGGCCCCACACTAACGACGGCTTTTTTGGAAGAGATAAATGCCACTGTGGATTTTTTGAGCTTTCCAGCTTAACTTCTTATCTATAACTAGCTGGCCCGTCCCGGCTTCGCTCGGGTATAAACAAAAGTTTCTCAAAAAAAAAATAGCAAAAAGTAAATAAATTGAACGGAATAAATTATCAGCCTTATTTTTAGTTCCGCCCGGAAAATATTTCATACGAAAAAAATTGTGTTCCCCTGTTATTTCAAAAACTGTTATGAGTTCGCCCGAAGTTCTCATGCCTTAAAGCTGGCCATACACGACAGAAAACATTTAGCCTTGAACCCATCCTCTTAGTAAACCTTTTCAAACCTAAGACAAATTAAAAAACCGACACCATTTCCTTGTTTTTACCCCTTTTCACTCTACAAACGCAATTTTTTTTACAAAATTTTATGCCTAAAAAAAAATAATAATAAAAAAATCTTTCAAACAGCAAAAGAATTTTTGAAATCGGTTATGTAGTTTATAAGATTAGCCATCACAAACAAACAAACAAATAAAGCAAGATAAGAGCTCAATTTATATAGACGGATAGATAATGTCGTTTAATGAAGAAGAAACTTTCAAAAAAAACCAAGCGGTTTTTTCACTATTCTGCGAACTTCCTTCACTTTCTTTGCCGTCAGCTATATGTTCCTGAGTTTATAAACTATCTTCACTCTTCATTCACACTCCAAAGCAGAACATAAAAAAAAATATCATACACGCTTAAATTTAATGCAATCATTGTTCTATTATTTTTATGGGCATCTTCACTGTTTCTCGATAAACCAATAATACTAAAAATAAATAGCTTGTGATGTTTTAATTTTACCAATATCCAGGTTTCTATCTTTACATATTTCCCTGCACTTCTCCAACTTCTTTTTGAAATAATTGCTGGGCCATACTGATGAACTGAATGCTGAATCTATTAATAAAAAAACTAATTAATCGACCCGAGTTAATGTCACAGATAACAAACTTATTCCATCTTAAATCAGTTTAAATAAAATTGACAAATTAACAAATTATAATTACAGGAAGAAAACCTCTTGGTTTAGTAATGCTTGATAAAAAAGAACGACGTTACCGCTTTACCGAAACCTTTGTAGGCATCATCAGAAGATCCTACCAAAATATTTGTTAGAAATTTGACAAAAACAAAATGCACTTAAAAATGCATTTATGGCAAACTGCTTCACAAAATTTAACCAAACTGGCGCAGAAACCTTAATAGACATTCTTAAAAGACTTTACGAAAAGATTTGTTAGTAGTTTGACAAAATGCAACTAAGAATGCATTTTGCGGTTTTCCCTTTACCGAATATTGACCAAACTTCACAAAAAGACCATCCTCAATAAAGAAGATAACTGTAATGCATTTTGCGGTTTTCCCTTTACCGAATTTTGACAAAACTTCACAAAAATAACATCCTCAATAGGGAAGATAACTGTATAAAAAAAAATTGAAAAATTGGGCCCAGCCATTCTCGAGTTTATCGAGCCCGAACATATACATTCTCAAAAGACCGTATCAAAATGTTTATTAGTAAGTTTACAAAAATGCACTAAAAATGCAATTTGCGGTTTGCCCTTTACGAAATTTTGACCAAACTTCACGAAAAGACCATCCTCAATATGAAAGATAACATTATAAAAAAAAATTGAAAAACGCGGCCCAGCCATTCTCGAGTTTATCGAGCCCGAACATAAGGCAACTTCTTTTTATATAATAGATGAGACCCAAGTATTTAATTTCGTCCAAGAATGTTAGTGGAACACCATTAATAGAAGTGGGGGGGGGGGGGTCTATTTGCGGAATTTTGTATTGCCTGGAGAAGAGGACAAGATCTGTTTTGTGGAGATTTAATCTAAGTCCGCACCGATGTGTTAGCTTGTTTAGAGCGTTTTGTAAAAGATCTATTAAAGTGTTAGGATGCTTTCTTGATACTGCTATAGCCACTTCGTCTGCATAGGCAATCACTCTGTAGCTCTCCGCTTCTTATCAATTCAGAAACTCATTAACTACCAAGTTCCAAAGAAGGGAAGAAGAACGCCGCCTTGCGGTGTGCCCCTACTCACAGATCTTGCTGAGAAGCCGCCCAGTTTTGAATTAATAACCCTGCTTGTAAGCATTTGATTAATCAATTCACCAAGCCACCCATCGGCATTTAGAGATGCCAGCGCAGATGCGATTGCAGATGTGTCGACGTTGTTAAAGGCGCCTTCTATATCTAGGAAGGCAACCATTAAGAAATTAAAACAAAAAATTAAAAGTACTTTGTTCCAGGAAAACACTTTTTTGTTTGTTCCATCTCCATTAGCAAGGAATAAAAAAATAACTTAATTAACTAGTAATATTTTTAATACCTGTGACATTTTAGCCTATTCTAATAAAAATTAATAATGATGTGAGGGTCATTTCATTTTCCAGCTAAATTGTGACCCCAAGAATACTTCGTAAATCATCAAAGAAAGACTCTTGTATAATGTGCATAGACAACTCAAAACTCTTCCGCAATTATTAGATTTAAATATAACTGAAATTTATGAAATAATCTTGAGCGTCACATCCGCCAACACAAAATAAACCCAGAAGCCCATACATCACCCAAAAAGATGTTCTGTCGATGCCTTCGAGAGTAAGTGCAGTTAGGTCAAAAAGTTTCCCTTTAAAGGTAGGTATAAGATTCGAATATCAAGTTGAAAATGTTAGTATTTCGAGGAGTGTATAGGTCCTTACTTTTGTAACCTGAATTTAAAGAAAATTTTACTTAAAGATTCATGTCTTAGCCATTTTTCGAGAAAAATGTTTAACTTTTGGTTACATGAAAAGATGATAAGAAATCCTTAAGAAATATATGCCACATGTGTCAGTAAAATATGCTTATTTAATATTCGCTTTTTGTTTCTCATTTTTTTTCCTGCGTATACTTACTTTTGTGACTGAGTGTACATATTTCTTCATGAATCCTTAAGCGTAAAAATTGAAAGGGGTTAAATCTGGTGATCTTGGTTGCCATTCAGTAGGACCTCCCATACCTATCCAATCCATTGGTCGTTGAAATGATTATTCTGCCAGTTTCTCACAAACCAAGCTTAAGTGTGCTGGAGCTTCATCTTGTTGCTGTATTAAATTGACTGATATATCCAAAGGGAAATTTTCTAACAAATCGGGTAAAACAGTTCTCAGCAATTGCAGATAGGATTTTCCATTTAAAACCCTATTCAAAAAACGTGATACAATTTAAGTACAATTACCATGTACTTAAAATTTTTAAGTACCAGTACAATTCAATGTACAATGTACTTGTACTGGTATTTAAGTACTTCAAAAGTACTTGAAATTGTTGTATTGATTACTTTTGTACTTATGACTTGTACTTAAATACTTTTCAATTCCTTTTTAATTCCAAAAGTACTTATAATTCCTCTTGATTCCTTTAGTATTTTCTTAATTCTTTTTAAGTATAGAACTTATTGTAATTCATATTGGTCATGTTAGAAAAAACAATAACAAAGCTTTGATATCTTATATTAAATTATAAGCTTAATAAAAAAAGAAAAAAGTGTAATAAACATTTTTTTTCATATCACGGGTTTTTCTATTTTTAATTACAAATTGAAAGGCATCAAAAGACTCCAAATAGAAAAAAAATTCCTATTTTTTTTCAGATTTCGGGTGGGAGGGGTAATTTCCAGAAATTTGGCACAAAACACAAACAAAAATATTTAAAAAAAAAACGGAAACACTTACAAGCCATTTTTTTTTAAGTCACACATCTATGCTATAATATGCTTTCTAAATAAAGTTTTTATTGTAAATAGTTTTTGAAAAAAAAATATTTTCAAACTTAAAATTTAAGAAAATATATAATTCTTTAAGATTAAAATTACCTTTTCAAAAATTATTCGTAATAAAAACTTTATTTAGATATTCAGTTCAGTTATCATCTCTTACAAAAAGACTTTACAATCTTTTTAATTGCTCGAGTACAGTAAGTTAAAAAGGCAACTTGATTTCGAAGGATTTATTTTGAGCTCATTTTCTGCAGATCACTTGTTGAAACTTTCAAGATCTTCGTTTATCTTACATATATACCATCTTCGATCAGTCCCAGTTTGCAACTAAAGTATAGCTGGTAGTCATCAGCATATAAATGGTTGGAACAATTATTTGTGCAAAGAGGTAGATCGTTGATGAAAAGTGTAAACAAAAGTTGGCCCAAAATTGATCCCTGTGGAACACCTCTATGTATAGGCAAGTAATTCGAAGCCTTATTATTTACAAAAACAGCTTGAGATCTTCCACACAGATATGAAAAAATTTGCTTGCATGCGGATGAGGAAAAACTAAATATATTTTTCAATTTATAACTATATCTTAAAATAATGGCCATATATATGGCGTCATATATATTTTGTCATATAAATATGTCGATCACACTTATATGAGTGTTTTGGGCCATATTTATATGGCAAATTTGCCATATTTATACGCTAGTGTAATATCGCATTTAGACTTTATGTAAAATTATTTAAAATAGTTAAATCAGTAGACGGAAAAAGTACTAAAAACATAGTTTTCGAAAACTAACTTTGTTGTTGCGAGCCACAAAGCCCTTTAATTTCAAACTTTTTCACACACTCTTATTCCTAAGATTCTAATGCAACTTTTGGCAGGTATAAGATTTTAAATCTGAGCAGTATTTTTTTCGCCATACCAAAGTGACACACCCTACTGTATCTTTGCAACAAAGTGGAACAGTAAAACAAAATTTTTCCATCTCTAGATACAAGCCGTTGCAGGGGCCACTTTATCAGGACTTTAGGGGTGAGTTTTTTGTATATACCACTATAGTACTAAACATTTTTTCAAAAAAATATTTGTGCATTTATATAAAAAAAATAGTACGCAGATCGAGGGGGGTTTGGAACGTTAAGTTATTATTAAATTAAAATTCAAAACAAAGTAGTTAAAAAAAAGTGAAAAGGAGATTTGAAATTCGAAAACAATTTAATCAAATAAAATCAATTTTCGTTAACCAGCCACAGGGTTGCCGAATGGTGAATTAACCTTTTTGTGGGTATTATATAAAATTTAATTTTCTAATCGAATTGAACCTTTGAATTGTTTTTAAGATAATATATCAACCGTTGATTACAATATGAAATAAAGTGTTTGTACATACATTTTAAGTAAAAATAAATATATTTTTAATTTCGGTGAAGCTTGAGTTCGTTCGTTTTCGGGATAAGAAGGATGAAGTGAAGGGAATGATGTAAAGGGGGAGAAGGAGCTATATTAAGGGGTTGCTCTACCGAGAGATGCAAGGCGTGTGCGGTTCTATTTCATGATGTTGTTGTTGTTGTTGATGTGCAGGTTGTTGGGAGTAAACAATACTTCAACAACAACATCATGAGTTATGTACATAGAACCGCCTTCGCCTTGTCAATCTAATACATCATCATAACATCTCAAGAGCAGTTTCCTGGTGACCACGCTCCATGCAATTTGATGCGAAACGTTTGGATTGAGTGCCAAAGTGTACTCTTTATGGCTTATTTATAATGCGGGCGTTGGGCGTTGCGTTGAAAGAATTGTCTGTCAACGGAAAAGTTCAAGCATAGGAATTCCTGATTAGCGTTTACAATGACGCAGTGAACATTATGTTACGATTTTGCATCCATTAGAAAGTACACAAACCAACGTAATGTAGGCGGCTGCAACGCGAAATCATTCAACTTTTGCATGCGTTTTGACATTTTGATTTTCAATTTAGGTATGTGGCCATCTTGTGTGGAAAAAAGGTTTGAATTTTGTTCTCGCATCCGTAACTCTTGTTGAATGTTACATACGCATCGCGAACGCGAACGTGTCATTGTAAATCAGCCATAGCTTTGATAACGCGGCTTATCCAAAAATAATTATCTATTCGTACCTGGAAAAATGTCAAGTTTAATCAAGGCCTTGAAAAGGCTTCCGTACGGAAAATCAAGACAAAGAAAACTTGTCAATTACTCGTAAGCCCCCCCTAATAAAAACTTGTTGAATAAGTGTTTTAATAACAAAAACAAAACAACAAATATTTTACACTCATCATATAATAAAGTAAGACAAATTAAAGTATAGGTATTCTTTTTCATTTTCAACGTTGCACAACTGTTTTGCAAAATAGCTTAGTAGTAAGCGTATTGGACTGGTAGTCATAAGATCTCAGGATCGGATCCCAGTCGAGACAACTTTTTATTTTTGTTTTCTCTCGAGGCAAAAGGATATCTTACGGCCCTAGAGAACCGATAGTTGCCCTTGGTAGTATCAAAGTTAAACTTTCTACAGCCTCGTTAAAAACTAGATTTTTTTCGATGTGGTTTATGTATATTAACAACCGCGAAAGCCTAAATGTTATATTCTTAAAAATAACGAAATTTTCGATTTCCAAAAATTTACAAATTAGATTCTGGCCCTTTTAGAACCAAGGTAGAGAACTGTTCCTCTTGAAAAGGTTTATTTAATAGCCTACTATGAAACTTAACAAATTTTCGAAACCGGGAAACATTAAAAAAAAACTAATTTAATTTTGTTTACATTTATTTCAATAAAATTTATAATAAATACATGCATACATCAAACATCAACACAAATATGAAATACAAAAATTCATAATCCTTTTTGGAAGTATTGTTTTTTGTTATATTACATTCACTTTGGCCTGATAGTGCTCTGAGATATGTTTTTTCAACTCTGTGTTTAGCCTAAAATTTGCACCACACTCTTCGCATTTATAGACGTTTTCACCAACATGTGATCGAAGGTGTTTTATCACATCGTTTGATTGGGCAAATTTTCGTTCGCAATATTTACACGCGTATGGTTTTTCTCCAGTATGTGTTCGCATATGGCGTTTCATATGATCTGACGAATTGAATCTACAAGGAGTTCCAAATCAATTAAAAATCGGATGAAATTTTATACATGGTACTGTTACCTCATTTCACAGTAATCACATTTGTAGGGCCTTTCCCCAGTGTGTATTCTTTCGTGTTTCTTAAGTGAGTAGTTTTTGGTAAATCTTGAACCACAAGTTTCGCACACATAGGGCTTTTGATTGCGGTGAGTGGTCTTGTGCGAACAAAGACCACTTTTACACGTGAACCTACTTGGACACTCCGAACACTGGTAACGCTTGACTCCGCTATGACGCAATTGATGCTGTCTTAAATTGCTGGAATTGTTGAATGTCTTTCCACACTCTGCGCATAGGAATGGCTGCTCACCAGTGTGCGTTCGTAAGTGATCTTTTAGTGTACATGCTTGCTGAAAGGCTATAATAAGGAAATTTAAAGAAGATATGCATATGAAAGTACAAAGATGTTATAAAAATGAGTACGTACGTGATTATTTTCTATTTATATACATACGAGTATATTTGAAGAATAATAACCTCGCAAAATGTTGTTAAACTTTGAAAAGTTTATTTTTAGTCCAGTCATATTGTGATTTTACCATGCAAATTGTGGGGTACTTTTGATTGTTTCCCTATTACATATATGTTTTCGGAGTTGTTGACTCCGAATCTGAGATTTGCGACTGTAAAATTAAATAAAGCAAATATGGGAAAAAATGCCAGAAATTACGAAAAATGCATTTTTTGGGAGTTTATCACTTAGTCCAGTCTATTTATAATCTGACCTAGCAGTAATATTGTTAATTGTAATATCATCAAATTGTATTACATTCGAAGTATAGTTGATTGAAAATCATAGCCTTAATTATTAACCGTTTGGCAACCTTCTTGATTTTTGTTTCATTTTAGGTTTTATTAATTACCTCGGTTCCTAGATGTTCTACAAAAAAGTGTGTAATACAAAAATGAGGAGAGAATAAAACTTTATTATGCTTTATGCTAACTGTGATTTTTCGATATTTTTAATATTTAAAACGTATGTAACATGTATTTATTAACATATTTTTGAAAATTTTGCGCATTTTCAATTGTAGATAAAAAAAATTCTAAGAAAAGTTTGTTGGTTACTAAATTGTTCTTTTTTTTTGCTATTTTACAATTTTTCTGTATTCAATAAATGAAAAACATGAATATTTTTATATTTACAGTTTCATACAACAAATTGAATATCACGCGGCTTTCTATACTTATTACCAATTTCAAAAAAGTTTAAACTTTTTTCTTGAAATTTTGATATATCAAAAATGAATTATTTTTGAAATTTGTATTTGTATATGCATAAAAATAAATACTAACGAATTGCATACCAAAAGAAAGCCGCTCAACGATTTTAAATATTTGTTTCCTTAAGCTAAGAGTACACGGCATGTAAATGCCGCATCCAAATGGGAAGCATATTTGATGTAAAAATGACGTCACTGCGCATACACATGTGGCATTTTACATGACATGTAGTCGTAACATTACAATCATATCCAAGCAAGAATTAAGATGGCGTTCTTTTTTTCATCCAGAACTCTCAAAGAAGTTATTTTAGCTAATTTAAATATAGTATTTCATGCTTTTAAACAATCTCTCATAATTAACGTCTTTACATATAATTTTCTTAAACCCTAAGTGCCTCGAACATAAGAGCAAGTTCTTGCGAACCAGTCGTGCATTTTATTTCTTTAAGCTGTCGTATTATCTTGGATTTGGTTTCATCAGATTCAGCTTTAAAAGATACTTTTGAAACATGTATCCTATGATTAAGTTTTGTACCAAAACAAAAGGATATTGATAGACTTCCAATATCCCCTCCTCTTGAAATGCATCTACCTGCTCAAAGAAGCAATGCGGGAATTTTAAAGGACTTTGGGTATGCTGAGAAGTTTGCAATTCTACATCGATACTAATTTTAGGACTATCATAAATGCCGTTTTTGATTGGATTTTCGGACTGTTTAACTCCTTTTTGATTAAAATCGAATATGAAAACATCGTGTTGTCAAATTTACACGCACATTACAAAATGACTTGTTTGAGCAATTATCACTTTTGATATGCGTGTGTTCCAAATCTACTCCTTCTTCAAATCGGGAACAGAAGAATAGTCCGAAAACAGTACTCCTTACAGTCAATCAAAGGCTTTTGGAGTAGTTGGAGTGAAATTGGAGTAGAAAAGCAGTGCTCCGAACGTCCACTCGAAAATGACATAGTATCAGATCCTAAAAAAATTCTTTCTAATTTGTACGCTATGTACGAAATTTCAATTATAGCAGCCATTCCGATTGATAAATCGGAGATCCCTTTAACAAAATTCAAAGTATGCGTTGAAATGTCAATATGAAAGCAACGATTCACGAAGCGATACATGGCTCAGATTCTCTAACAGCCAAATTGTTGTGGAACTTTTACTTTGACGAAATGATGCTTATTCAATTTTGGTGCTTTGATGGAGGAGGGTCTGAAGAGAAAGTTTTTGAGGTTGTTCTGGAACTGGGACAAAAAAACACTTCTTTTTTAATTACCTTTTTGATAGATTTTTTGAGGGTCTGGTGGAGTAGGGTTTGAAAGTGGAGATTTTGGAGGTTGGTCTTATTTCTTTGTCCCATTATCAGAACCTCTGAACCGAAATCTAGAAAAAGTTTTTAAAAATATAATTTTCACGAGACTTGATGCTCCATGCTGCAAGATCTATAACTTTGATCGTTATCGATCAAAGTTGACGATGATTGTGCTGTTTCAATATTTCGAAAACATTAAACCCTAGTACGCTGCTGAGGTGAAACGAAAATTTTCTCTGGCCTCCAACTTTTGGTGTTAAGGATTCCAAATAATAGTGTGGTCTATGTTCTTAGTTTGCTTCTTCGTTCATTCTCCATTTAAGCCTAGTACGCTGATCAAGCTAAAACTCCGCTCCCATACAAAAATCTCTCCAAAATTTAGCCAAGCTAAAATTAAAACAAGAATTTTAGCCAATAGTTACGCAGCTTCAGCTAAAAAATCAAATGTTCGTTTCTTTCTGTACAGCGCCATCTGCCAAAATTTAGCGCGTTAAATAAATGCTCGGTACATTGATTCTTGAGCTAAATTGTGGCAGGTTTTTTTTTAGATTATTTGAGCTTTATATTGTGAAAAAGAAAATTGGGTACGAGAAACATTCAAAGACAAACGAATTATTAATGCCAAAGGGAAAAATCTATTTATTTGGTTACATTCACTTAAAACATTGAAATAAAATTCTTTGAAATTGTTGAATATAATTTCTTTTCAAAGAACAGCTGTTTTTTGTGATGTAATCTCCACAAAAATGTTGTGTCAAATTTTAGCTAGGAGTTTTAGCTGGTGTTTGGAGAGAAAAGTGTGAACGAAATTTTAGCTCGATCTGCGTACTAGGCTTTAAAGATAAAATCCAACTGCAAGATAAGACAAACTGTCGAATTATCGTCAAAAATATTGTGTCGGACAGTTAATAGTGTGTGAAAAATAAGTGGAGAGTTTTAATAGGAATATACTACCATTTTCTTTTTAATTGACATTTCACTATATGGAAATTTTCGAACGCTTCAGTTTCGTACTATGCTTACTATGCTTACATATATATTTTCAAAATCCATATTACAAAAAAATCGGTGCTTAGCCTAGTTTATACTTGAAAGCGAAGTGAAATCAAATTTGAAGTGAACCATTAATAATTCATGCATCAATTGTTTTTGTCATAAAATTTGGTTTGGAAAACCCCATTAAGTTGTATTTGTTTCGAGACAAATTTGTTCTTCCTTGTCGCCGATAAGGATGTTTGTTTGGTCCCTTATCTAATTGGCTACTACTGTTTCTATTTGATACTGACCCTTTCCTTGCCAGTTCATCTGTTATCAAATATGTAAATACCAGTAAATATGTTTAATTTTCCATACAAATTGTGACAGAATAACGAAGTTTACATTTTTACAACGTTTACGACGGCCTTACGCTGCTATATGAATACCCTTATTAAGAACATCGAAAAATTATTCTTAACATAAAAGATAAAAGATTGTATTCCCTATATTCCATAACACACAAAGATAAATTTCGCTAGTGCGAAAAATCAGGGATATGATATACTTCGAAGTTCGAATAATAAAATAAATTTGGGGGTGCTACAAACTGCTGGATCACCCATATAAAATGTTATAAATGCACTGGACTACTTATAGCTCCAAAATTATAAATTATTCTGATTATTAGCAACTGATGTAGTTGCTAGATTTAGACGTGCGATGTAGTTGATGTAGCTCCCTTTTAGGAGCGCTGAAATAGGTCCCTGGTGCTTAATGGTGTTAGTAAAAGAGGGGTAAATCTGCCGAAAAATCCAGATCTGCAAAACTAATTCCCAAAAAAAAAGTGTTTTTTTCACCATATTGGAAGGCTTTTTTTGTCAAAGTCTGTATTTTGACAAATCAAACGGGGAAGAAATCAATTGTTACTCAAATTGACTAGACTATGAAATATTTATTTTTATTTGCCCTCCAATTAAAACAAAATATTAACTAATCCTGCGGTAAGATTGAAAAAATCTCGAGCTCCCGAGCGCACCTCACTAGTAAAATTGACATTAATTTATTGAAATAGGAATGCCAAAAAAAGATAGATCGTCTACAGTATGGATGTGTTCTCCTCTTGACGATACGGAAAGCTACTTTTGTTGGTTTTTGACATTCTACCTTTACACTATCAACCATTCCTAATAATAATAGAAGAAAGTAATCCTAAGCTCGTGAACAAAAGAACAAACTGGAACGAATTCAGAGATAAACTTGAAAGTTTTATAAACCTAAGATCCCCTATGCAAACAATTGAACAGATTGATCATGAAGTAGCTGATGTGCAACAGGCTGCAGAAGAAAGTACTCCAACAATTTCGAACAATTTCGAAAAGAGAAAAAGAAATAAAATATCCTGTCGAAATTAAGGAGCTGATCTTGGAGAAAAGAAGAGCTCGAAGAAAATGGCAAGCTACGAGATTTCCAGCTGATAAGGCAGTTTTTAACATTTTAACAATGAACTAAAGAAAAGAATCTGGGAATTTAAAAGTGATTCACTTAGTAGATTCCTGAATAGTCTGACGGCGGATGCTTCTACGGAATACTCCTTATGGAAAGCAGCTAAGCGCCAAAAAAGACCACAGGCACAAAACCCGCCAGTAAAATCTCAAGATGGTAAATGGATCAGAAACCCAAAACAAAAGGCTGATCTCTTCGCTGAACATCTCGCGAATGTATTTAAGCCATTTCCACCAAGCACAGCTACAGATCCCTTACAGTTTGTTGATAGAAACGACGAATGTGAAATTCCTTTTGTCACGCTCAAAGAAGTAAGAAGTATGTGTCAACATAAGTTGTCTAACAAAAAATCACCAGGGTACGATCTAATAACTGCTCAGGTTTTGAAAGAAATGCCTTCTAAAGCCTTCAAAAAACTCCAATTTATAATAAATGCATGCCTTAAAACTAAGATATGTGCCACATCATTGGAAAATTGCAGAAGTCATTGTTATACCTAAACAAGGTAAGCCACCAACAGAAGTAACATCTTACAGACCTATATCGCTTATACCAATCATGGCAAAAGTTTTCGAAAAACTGCTTCTGAAAAGATTAAGCAAAATAATAAAGGAAAGAAGCCTAATTCCGAGCCATCAGTTTGGATTTAGAAATAAACATTCCACGATAGACCAAGTGCATCGGATTACGGATGTTGTGGAAAAGGCACTTGAAGAAAAACAAGCATGCTCGGCTATATTCTTAGATGTTGCTCAAGCCTTTGACAAGGCTTGGCACTTTGGACTTGAGTACAAACTGCAAAGGGATCTTCCCAGGCAGTACTACGAAATACTGAAATCCTACGTTACGAACCGACTCTTTAGAGTACGGTACGACCAAAATTACTCGGAACTAAAGAAAATTGAAGCCGGTGTACCACAAGGAAGTATCCTAGGATCAACCCTTTATGTGTTATATACAAGGGATATTCCAGTGGACATCAACGCTATCATGGCCACCTTTGCTGATGATACTGCAATATTGGTGCCAGATAAATCCGTTACGAACGCTACACAAAAACTGCAAAATGCAGTCGATAAAGTTAGTGATTGGACGCAAAAATGGCGAATCAAGCTAAATGAAACCAAATCGACGCATATAAACTTTACAAACAAAAAAAATAAACAATGTTCCAATTCTTATAAACAGTACAACAGTACCTTACTCCAATACTGCCAAATACCTTGGAATGACTTTGGATGCAAAGATTAAATGGAAAGAGCACATCAAAAAGAAAAAAGACGAGCTAAACTTGAAGTACAGAAAAATGTACTGGTTACTAGGAAAGAACTCTGACCTATCTATCCAGAACAAACGAATGTTATATAAGCAAGTACTGAAACCCGTTTGGACATATGGCATCCAACTATGGGGCTGTACAAAGAAAACAAATGCTGAACCCATCCAAAAATTCCAAAGCAAGGTCCTTCACGGAATAATAAATGCCCCTTGGTATATAAGAAATAGTGATCTACATCGTGACCTTCAAATTGAAATGGTTACAGAAGTGGTTAAAAAACACGCTGCATCACACAATCAGCGACTGCAAAGTCATACCAACCCCAAAATGGAGACCGTCTTAAGTGTACGAGACAATGTTCGGAGATTAAGAAGAACCAAGCGTCATGAGCTGATGGTCTAAAAGCTATGGGAAAGTGTTATAACTTAAACTTCCCACAATGCGATTTATAAATTAAGAAAGAAAAATCATTTGTCGATCTTTCATAGATTGGTCCTAATTCACCGGTGGTTTTAGTGCGGTAAGAGTCCCACACTACTTGGTACCGATTCTTACCTCTTATCGAGTGTCTTTTGAAGATTTCCATCGGATAAAAAAAAAAAACCATTCCTGGGTGAGGGCTGTTAAGGTAGAACTATAAAGCTAAAACTATAATGCTCGGGGTAGCACTTCAGTTGTCGGAAGAAAATAAGCGAATGTATGGAAAGCATATAACACGGCTATAATTGCGGAGTGGAACAATTCGTCAAGTTTCGTTCAACTTTGTTACGGAAGTGAGGTGCGCTACCGAGGTCACTTCACATGTAAAACTGACACATTTGGTGAAATATGAATGCCAAAGAGAGATGGATGATAAGTACAGTATGGATGTGTACTCATTTTGATGATACAGAAAGCTAGTTTTCGTTGAGTTTTGACATTAGCTTCAGTAGGCGTTTTCCTTTGGAGGTGGTGAAGTACTTTGCCAGCTTTTTCCAATGGAACACATCAAACTGCTTTCCCATGTAAAATGTATCTACTCGCTCATGAGAGCGAGTAGACAGAGCAGGAGAATAAAATATAAACAGTATTCCTCACATAGAAGTCAAAACAACTATATTTTTCTTTTCTTCTTATGTAATTTAATGCGACAAAAAATAATTGAGCAAGCGAATCCAAAAAAATTTAGTCTCAGATTTTAAGGGGAAAAGTAAGGAATTTTTGAGAGGAATCCTGTTTATATTTCTGAGCGCTCTCAGTTCTCGGAGATCTCAGAAATATAAACTGGCTAATTATCTCATTTCGAAATGTGAATTTGTATGGGAAATGAGATGATTTCGTATCGAATTTGGAAATGTTTAACGAAACTACCTCACTTGGCGTAATGAAAACCTAGTATAAAAGCTAGAACTATAATGCTCGGAGAGGCACTTCAGTGGTCGGAAGAAAATAAGCGAGTACTTACGGCGGTGAGGTGTGCTCTGTAGCATATGATCCGGCTATAATTGCGGAATGGAGCGCTTCGTCAAGTTTCGTTCAACTTTCCTTACAGAAGTGAGAAGCGCTCTACTCCGCATTTTAGCCGCGTCATATGCTTTCCGTGTATTCGCTTGTTTTCATTCGACCACTGAAGTTCTATCTAGGAGCTTTAGTCTGCATGAATAGAGGGGATCTACAATAGTTTGCAGAATTTGAACGAATTAGATGAGCGGCACTTTATGTTGACAAGAGGTGCACTTTATTTGACTAAGGGGCAGTAATCCTGTACAAATATTTTAACTGATAAAGGCTGACATTTATTCTCATTCATGAGAATGAGTGCGAAAGCTTCAAAAATCTGTAATTATCAAAAGCTAAAAAAGCTACCAGGCTCATAAACCTAGTCACGAAGCTATAAAAGCCCATTCTTATGAACCCTATTTAGTTTATTTAAACTTATTAGTAGTACTCTTTGACGTGAACTTTGTCACCAAGACAAGTAAGACAACACCCCGTTTTCTGACTAAATATGTATATTTTTTCATGTGAGCGGATTGTTATTACGAGCAATACGACAACATCATAAATATGCACTTAAAATTGATTTCACAACTCATTTAAATAGCACGGAAGAAGGCTTTTATGATGGGTTAGTAAAGTTAGTATATGAATTTCAAAAATAGATTCTAAATTTTGTGGAATACGTACTCATTTTATATGGGTTATCATCAATTATACAAACATTTCTGGCAGTAATCACAAACATGTGGCTTAATACCGCTGTGCATGTTAAGATGTTCAACTAAATGAGAACTTAAACCAAACGTTTGTCCACAGGTGTCACATTTATATTTACGGTTCCCTTCATGGAGATGTTTGTGCCTTGTGAGGCGATACAGACTTTCAAATACTTCTGAACATATGTCACAATTAAATCGCTTAAATGCATCAATTTCTCCTTTATGAGTTCTTATTTCAGAGGCTAGTGATTCTTGTTTCAGATTTTTTTTTGGACACGCAAGACACTGATTTCCATCAACATTTTGTTGTGTTTCTAGCATATCCAAGAACGTTTTTTCGTGTGTAATAAAATGGCGCTCCAAATGGGCTTCCTGAACGAACCGTCTTCTGCAGTATTCACACTCGAATGGTCGACCTTCCTTTTTGTGAAGATTCATATGACGATGAAGACGATGTTTGCGATCGAAAGTCTTTCCACAAGTTGCGCATGTGAAGCAGGCATGTTTTTTCGTACGCTGATTTGGGCTAAAAATTTGAACTTGGCAATATTTTTAGTTAAATACTATTCAATGTTATTTACTTCTCATTTTCTTGGATGATTTTCTTAGGATCTTTCATGTCTGTCTCAACATCTTCTTCGATGCTGTTTTGGCCTAAGCTTTCACCATTTGATTCTTCAGATTCCGCTAAAGGTTCTTCTTTTCTTGTAAATTTATTGTCCACGATATTTTTCTGTATAAAATCCTCCGCATCAATAACACTACAAACAAATAATTAATATTTTAAAAGTGTGATTAAACAAACATTATTGACACTTATTTAAAAAAAGCCCTAACCTTTAGTCCAAAATTTGATGAAAATTTGTTCTGCATTACAGATTTGAACAAGGGTTTCATGACTTAGAACAATATCATCTTGATATTGAATATTTTCGACGCCCGTAGTACGTACAACCACTTCAATTCATTTATTAAAAATGGAAAATGATGCTTAATTTAATTAATTTTGATGAATCGTTTTATTTTAATATCTGTGTAGTGTTGCGAAACTGGGGGTTAAAAGATTCATGGTTCTACTAACAAGACAACGACCTCAAGCACACATCGAAATTTGTCAAGGAATGGTTACACCATAGTGCCTCTAAGCGATTAGAAGACCTTCCACGATCCCCAGGCTCATCCTCATTGAGCATTTGTGAGATTATCTGGATAAACAGATCCAAAACCGAAACATATTAAGATGAGAGGCACAAAATTCAATTTAATTTGAAGGGTGTCAAAAAATCCCAGACGAATTGGCAAGGAAGCTAGTAGAGTCAATCCCCAGACCCTTCCCCTATGTCCTTGGGACGAAAGAGAAGCAGACGAAGTATTGGTTTTAAGTTTTTCACTTTAATTGAATAGTGAACTTTTTTTTGATTTCATAATTCTTTTTTGTAGAGATCAAGTAGCATTCTACAATCAGAGGCTCATCATGAGTGCATTTGTTGGTGGTTAGTAAGTAGATTAAGTAAGCTAACACAAGCACATAAATAAATAAATAAACATTAACAAAAGTAAACAATATACAAAAATTAGAAACATAATACAAAACATTTAAATAAGATAATATAAAATCAAGACCTTAAAAATTCACGAAAGTGGTGCATTGGTGCGCAACAATGTTTTTAATCCAACTTTACTTAAGTTAAAATCAACAGAGGAAGCGTTTAAATTAAAAAGTCTGCACATACGATTAAGAGGTTCGTGTATACCTTTCAAGGCGAAACGAATGAAGTTATGTTGTACTGATTCAATAAAATTTCGTAAAAGTAGTCCATACTTGAGAGGCGTACTTAAGATGGGGTCTCACATAACAGTTGTTATGTTTTTCGTACACCAAATATTAAAACTGTCAATATGAGCCTGCAAGAGAACATGGTCATGATAAAATTCACGATACACATATTGAAGGTAATATCATTAGCGTTTTCATTTTTGTTCAGTTCTGCGCATATCTCAAAACCAGTGGAAAATGGTGGATCCCGCGTTATTTGACTGAAAATTATTGTATGTTAAGTGTGTATTCCTTTGTTACTTGATAAGCAAATAAAATTGTTTCGACATATTTAATATTTATAATTATTATTTTATAACTTTGACAATTAGAAAATTGGTTTTTAGTGTTATTTAAATAATTTCTTTCGTGTTTGTTGTTGTTGTAATACGGCAAAAATATCACGAGAATCCCTTCTGACAGTTCTCATTTTAGACAACATGCGCAATATAATACTCGTACCTTCTATTTGTGTACTGTGGATCAGATTGTACTGTTTTGAAAATCTTCATATCATCAGCATATAAGAATATCACTATAGCATATGCACTAAGTAACATCATTTATTGTGAGAATAAACAAAAAAGGGCCCAGATGACTTCCCTGATGTACACCCGAGCCAACACTGAATGAGTTTGAAAGACAATTTCTGAATGTTACCGGATAAGACCTTTTTTCTTTATCCATGATATAACAAGCGTCGGAAAACCAATGGTTTTAAGTTTCAATAATTTCACGACTAAATTGATCGAACGCTTTCGAAAAGTCATTGTATCGGGTTTTTCAATAAGAGCGCTACAAAAGTTTTTTTTTAAATAAAACAAAAATCCGAATCATTTTCAAGTTGTTTCTCAGCCCAATTCACGAACATACGACGCTTCTGGTGGTCAAGCGGCTTCAGTTCTTGCGTTAATTTAATCTTGTAAGGATGTAGGCCAAGATCTTTTCGAAAAATTCACCACAACGACGTTACAGAGATGCCCAACGTAAGAGAACGACGTGTGAGCGACACATTTGGGCTTTCTGCAACTGAAGCCTCAGCGGCAGCAATATTCTCGACACTACGGGCCATTCTTTGTCTCACTGGCACGGGAGCATATTGTACTGTGTCTGTGGATTCATATTTTTCCACTAGACGCTCAATTGTTGATCTGCTAGGTCGACTAGAACGACCATAAATTGGACGTAGCGCTCTTAACGTTGAGGCCACTGACTCCGCATTTCGGTAGTAAATTATATTAATTTCGACTCGTTGTTGGCTGAAAAGAATTACGAACATTTTTCGCAAACGCGTTACAAATAGATATCAAAGGTTTCTAGTAGCGAGCAATTTTCATACACGAAGTTTGCTGGATAACCATCTTAATTTTTTTAGAGCAAAGCTCCAGAATGTCTTTGGGTCATTTTTTAGAAAACTACCTATTTCGTTTACATGATTATTGTATAGATTTTTTGAAAGAGTTTTATATTCTTCAGAAAGGGTAATGCAGGAATTGTGGTCTACTGGCGAAAGAGTTCTTAAGTACACTTTCCATGCTCTGTTTCTATTATTTCGAAGTGTTCTAGCTCTTTCGTATAAAATGAGTGACAAAAGTTCATAACTCTTTGACATTTTCAAAGGGATAGTATTATTAATGCAGTTGTTAAGAACTGAATAAATTTGGTGACACAACAGCTCGTGGAGAACCAAGGCCTAGGGACTTACAACTCTCAACCATTCTTGTGTGCGTATTTTTGGCAGGAATGGAGGGGACCTACAATTTTTTTTCGAGTCCGAACGGCTAGATGAGAAAGCACTTATTCATGACAAGTATACTCTTGGAGGATTTGTCAGTTCCTCGCAAGAGGCAGTACCTCAGAAAAAAACATTTCTATTTTTAGGTGGAAGGGGCTGGGAATCGAACTCAGACCTTTGGCATGACAGTCCTACGCACTTTTTTTTTTTTTTTTTTGTAAATTCATTTTTTATTTTTCAATTATCTTAGAACTATCTTAAAGCTAGACAAAAATTCATAAAAACTAGCCTACTTATCAATATCTTAGTCCTACGCACTAACCATCATGCCACGAGGTACTACTACTAAGACCGGAATAGAAACTAAAAACTGCTTCGTCAATATCGCTAGACACTGATATATTCTCAATACCAGACCTAGTGATTGCCTAAGTCAAAAATAATATCGAAAGGAGGATAAAAGTAATCCAAATTAGTGACCCCAGAATTAGATTCTAGAACCATGAAAATCGAGAATTAGATTTTTAGAAGTTTTAATATAGCTTACTTGCTGTAAGTCAGTTGAAATTATTCTATGAAAAAACTAAAACTCATTTTGAGAAGAAGTTAAAGAAGCTTTTTGATAGGATTCATCATCAGAACGAACCCACTCAATGTGAGATAAATTAAAATAACCAAGAAGTAATATGTTGCTGTTGGAGCAAGATAATTCCACATAAACTGCGTCCTAACTTTTTGGACTGTATAGTATAGTTAATTTTATACAGATTAATTCAATAACGAGATTAAAAGAGAAACATATAGACGGAGACATAAATTTATTTCTGACTGCACGGATTTAGAGAGAGAGCTCCAAAAAATGTATGCAGCCAGTAGCGTAAAAATCAATCCAATCGTCATCTCGGCCACGGGACTGAATCCAAAAAGCCTCAAACAAAATCTTAGGAAAATGAATATGGAGCGCAATTTGGAACCAATGCAAAAAGCAGTTTTAATATCAACACATAATATGTAAGAAGATTCCTGCAATAATTATAAATAACAAAAAACAATATCAGAGCCTAATCCCTTGGCATAGCCCGGGATAAGTATTTTCCAACCTCATCGAGATTGAGAAATTTAGAAACTCTATAATAATAATAAAAATAATAGTAATAATAATAATAATAATAATAATAATAATAAAAATAATAATAATTATAATAATAATAATAATAATAATAATCACAATAATTCAAAACGGTTGCCCGAGTAGGCAGAAGTATCCTGAACTAGATCACATCTCAGAACAAAGAGTTGCAGATCAATACCGGGCTATCAGGAGACTCAACTTGATACCAACAGCGAGAATTGATGAAATGAGGGAAGAAGTCCGACGGGTTGTAGAACAAAATGATCAGCAGATTCGAGATCCTGAAAAAGTCCCACAAGTTTTAGATCAAAATAACCAACAGGTTAGGAATCCTGAAGAGGCTATTCAACAGGAAACCCAAACAACTGAAATGCAACAACAACAGCAGCTGGAAACCGAAACAACTGGGACAATATTGAACCCAACAGAGCAGAGTTCAACATTTCATTTAAAGACTCTAATGGAAACATGTTTAATTGAGTATAAGAAAACAAACCCTTCCTACCGGCCACGAATTCCTATGATCAATTTTTCGAAGAAAATGGCAGAAATAATCAATCTGCTCAACGCTAACATATTACCAAATTATATTAACAGAACAACAAATCTGACAGAATTCCACTTAATAATTAACTCAGCGGCGTATACAGCTCCATTTCTTGGGGGGGGGTCATACCAAAACAAAAACCCAATTCAGTTCTTATAAATTTATTAATTAAAAGACTGATCCATGGTTTCCATTTTTTTCGCATTTTGTACTTTTTTTGGAATTAATTTTTGCTGGTCCCACAAATGTTACCATTTTTTTTTTAATTATAAAGAGTTGGGGTCAAATTTTACCAAGGTCAAAATTCGTTTTGCAAAACTTTTCTTTCGAAATTTTGTTTCTCAATATTCTCCAAATTCCGTTTACATAATTTTGACAAAATAAAGAGAAGTTTGGAAATTGTAAAAAAAACGTAAATTGTCTTCTTTTTTCAATTACCTTCTAATCATCTTAAAATAAAATACAGTAGACGCTCGATATAGTGAGGTAATAAAACCAGCCTGCTCACTCTTTCGACTCTTTCCACAATTTGTTTTTATTGAAGCCTGAAAATGAACATATGAAATATTGGCCGCAGATCAGATCTCAATCAAAAAATGTTCTTACGGTGTATGACAGGGCTGTGTCTAAGGGTGGGGCACTGGAGCAAATCCCCAGGTGCCTTCCTATGAAGGGGGCCATGCCGTACTGCGAATGGCTCGCCACGTTCCATGAATGGTGCGATGAAATGTGTTTGCGGAATATTCGTTAACGTAAACTGCAAAAGTCTTCTCTTAAAAAATGCAAACACAAATTTTACAGCGTTAGTATTGTGTTCAATAGTCAATACATCATCTACGGTGCAACCGAGCAGTACAAAAATCGAGTTGATGATTATTGAAAAGGCAGAGAGCATGTTTGTAAACGTCAAAAGCCTTAGCAAGTAAATTGACTAGCGTTGATGAAAACAAATTTTCAACAAACAGGACGGTTACATATTATTTGTCATGACGCTTTCTGCGTCAAAAAAACGACTATCATTTCACGAACAAATTGACTTTGATTGACCGATATTGTGATCAATTCATAGTTTAGGGAATAATGTTTAAAAGCACGCTTAACTTTCGTTGGATTGTCAAAATCGAATATACGATCGATACGATCAAAAGAAAATGTATTTTAAACACAATCCAAAACTAATAGTAACTGTTGAATTCGTGTTAAAAAGTCAGACAAGATGTATGATTAGAGTTTTTGTTGATTTCATTCAAACATTCCAAGCAGTGCGATGTATTTTAAGTTACGTTGCGTTGGAATGAAATTATTAACGATAGAAAAAATATCGAACTAAAAATAAAAATGTCGACAGGTTAAAAAATCAATTTATATCAACTTTTTTTCTATGTACTAAATATTGGGAAGAAAAATCGAAAATTCGATAAAAGTCGATCCTTTTTTCGACTTTCTTTTTAGGCTGCTGACTTTTTGTCTAAGTTCGAAGCTAAAAATTTTATGAACTAGTAACCAAAATAGGTATTCTTACATGCAAAAAAGTCGATATAAACCGACATTTCAACTAGTTAAATCGCCTTTTTTGCTGGTAATTCGTACGTAACCTATACTGAAACATGTTGGTACTGGGTTTGAGTCGGAACGGCCCTGGTGTATCGAATACGGTTTAAAGTAAAATTTTTGTTTTTCATTGTAATATTCGTATAATATCGTCTGTTAGTTTTTTTTATCCATTCATTCATTTATTTTTTTTTTTTTTTATCGAAGATGATTTCCTTGATATTTTGAACAAAATTCTCACAAAATAAGTAAGTTAAACCGATCAAAAACAATAATGAAAATACTTTGAGAATTAAAGAGTGTATATCTGCCAAAAACGTAGATCTACCAAATTGATTTTGAATCAAAAAATACATCAATGCTAAAATTTTCTGAATGCAAGTGGTTAAAATCGTCTATTTGATACATCTTAACCAACAAAAACCCCAATAGTATTATTCGGGCAATGGCTTGTAAATGTTGATAGGAGTAGGTAAATAAACTTTACCAATAATGAATAGGTAGCCTATTCCAAAGCTATACAAAAATATTTTTTTTCAAATTATATTTTCAGATTGCAAATATTTTTGCTTTTCTTATTATTTTTTGCGTATATCTTTTGAGTTCTCGGGGGGGGGGGTCATGACCCCGTGACCCCCCCCTTGTATACGCCGTTGAATTAACTGCTTGTCTATTACTGTAGTTAAGACTTTGGGTCTGAGAACAATAAATACAGCAGGTAACTAACAACGAAGAATGAAAAACATTCCCCAAAATGGGAAGTAAGACTCAATGTAAAAATCGAAGTGTTAAGGTTAAATATAGGCCAGCTTACAGAATATGTAAGAGGAACAAGAACTAAGAAATTAGACAAAGCTGTAAAAAACTTGCTGCGAAGATATAAGGTGCACTCCCGATATGATGAACTAAATACTAAAGCTGAACAGTGCTTTGATACAATGAAACAAAAAAACTAAGTAGGGTTTTGTGTCTAAAATGGAAATCCACAAAAACAACAAAACAGAATGAATATATTAGACAAATTTTCAGTAATATATAAAATCAATAGCTTCTCTAAAAACTATTTAACAAAGTAATAACAACAACTGATTTATGTGTTCTTCAAATTCCAACACCTCCACTAGAACGCATAAAAATTTCATGTTTGAAGTCCCATTAGTGTGATGAAGTCCTTAGCTTTTTCTGTTGACAAAGGTTTAGTCATTGTACCAGCTACCATTTCTGTTGTAGGTATATGATAAACTTTGATTGTACCGTTGATGATTTCGTTACGAACAAAATGATGACGTACATCTATGTGTTTTGTTCTAGCATGATATAAATATCGCTAAACAATTTGATTGGTGATTTTGAACATTCACAAAGTTCCTTCTCCAAACTTTGAAGCCAAAATGCCTCTTGTACGGATAAAGTCATCGCCATGTACTCGGCCTCCTTAGTTGATAAGGCCACTGTTGGTTGTTTTCCTTAGCACCAGGATATTGCTCCGTGTCCCATAACAAAAACATATCCAGTGACCGATTTCCTCTCATCGACGTCACTAGCGTAGTCAGCATCACAAAAACCATTTATTGCTTCCACGTTATCGTTTTCCTTTCGATAGCACAGCTTTTTCTTTGCAGAACCTTTTAAGTATCGAAGTATTCTTTTGGCAGCTATCCAGTGCGCCTTGCCAGCATTGGCATTGAACCGACTCAAGAAATTTACAGCAAAATTTATATCAGGTCTAGAAACCTGAGCAGCAAACAATAAACTTCCGATTAATTCTTTATATGGAATCTGTGACATTTCTTCAATTTCTTCCTTTGTCTTTGGACACATCTACTTGCTCAATTTTTGACTTACATCCATTGCTGTTGAACATAAATTGGCGTTGGTCAGTCCAAATCGGTTAACTATCTCTTGAATATAATTCTCCTGATCAATCCAAATTCGCCCCTTCGATCTATCTCTTGTCAATCGAAGTCCAAGAAAAGAGTTTGCAACTCCCAAGTCTTTCATTTCGAATTCGCTCATTAATTTTGATATCAGGTTTTTCTTCATTTCTGGATTGCTATTAATTATAAGCATGTCGTCCACATAAACAGCGACCAATATAATTTTTCCTCCATGATGTCTGTAGTAAATACAAGGGTCTAGTTTCGATTGGATCATTCCGAATTTTTTGAGTACATCATCCAGCTTCATGTTCCATACCCTTGATGATTGTTTCAAATCATAGATGGATTTTTTAAGGCGAAGAACTTTCTTTCCATTTCTGAAACCTTCGGGCTGTGAAATATAAATTTCCTCTTCCAAATCTCCTTGAAGAAAGGCTGAAAGTGCGTCAATTTGTTCAATGTCCAAGTCCATCCTTGAATGAATGAATGAATGGTAATGCACAAATTGTTGTTGTTCATTCAAAAATTATTCAATTCAAATTGATATATACTTCGCAGCGTGTACTGCATTTGTATGGATTTCCATTTTACACACAAAACCCTACTTAATAAAAAAATTAATTCTTGACCAGCGTCAAATCATTCAACTCATCACCCCCCCTTGTATGAACCATCGAATTGTTGGTATACGAATAGATGCATAGGTAAAAAAGAAAGAACGACTGAACAATAGCAAGATTGTGTGTGTTAGTAAAAATGCTGTTGTATTCTAAGTCATGCACTGAATAAATGGTCTTGCCGAGGAAATTGAGAGGAAGAGAAGTAATGGATATTTACTTCTAACATCATCACTTCGCAAATACTTTCATCAAATGTCAAACTCATCCCATCTTATCAAGGCCTTGACAATGGTCGATGAAAATTATTCACCACTACAGCTTGCAAAGCTGACATGGAACGTACATCTCTTAACAAACAGCAAAGAGTAGAACAATGGTCATTCAAAATGCTTCATGGTAAATACTACCATATTTCACGTAGCCCAAACGTTGACTTGGAATTGTCAAACAGATGGCTGACAAAAGGTGGTATTGGCATTTACGCTGAGACAGAAGGAATGATGACTGCGATCCAGGATTTGTAGGACTAAAGGCAATAAAAAGGTGTTTTGAATCAATAATTCAACAAGTCCAATCCTTAATGCTAAGTCTTCTACTGGGCTGATTTAATTCAGCAGTATACAGAATTTTTATTATAAAAAACCTTCTAATCTATTTTGTATTGTTTACAAAAATTTGTTAAGTACGAAACTTGCAAAAACTCAAAATGAGTTTGCTAAGAAAATTTCTTATGAAGTAAATAATTTTTGTAAAAATTTAAGTTCACAGTTATTTTATAACTCATTAAGATAATAATAAAGGAAAATGGGCAAATTGGCCTACATGCTATACACAAAAGTGTGATACATTTTTGAAAAGGGTATTGTTAGGAAACCATTTAATTATATGGCCGTTAAGCTCTAAGCCATGGAGTTCGCAAGATATTCAGCTTGAAAGCACCGAAAAGAACAATAATGCAATACCGTATTTAGACATTGACTTTCTTCTCAACATCAACGTTTCGTACATCGTTGATAAGATCATTGTGAGTACGCCGTTTCGTTATTTGGCCGTTAAGCTCTTAACCATGGGGTTCGAAAGTTCTGCAGCTTAAAATGACTGCAAGGAATAAAAATACAATTTTTTATTAATGACCAGTGACTATGTTGAGTTGTAGCAACTCATTCCGGGAGGATGTGCGAAGGAGGGAAGGTGATATCTTTGTATTTGTTTGTTTTCGATTCACCTCATAAGTGAATCTTCGATTTTTGTAATAATAGCTTTAATATTGAACGTTTTTAGTTCGATCGCGTTTTTCGGATCGCAAAAAGTGGGAGCTGGTCTATCTGATAATATTTAATATTTGTTAACCAAATAATAGAGAGCTCTTATGCTGAACTCGATTGTTAAAATGCGTCTCGTCTTTCCGTTCCCCTTGGATCGTCTCAACGTACCCAATGTCAAAATACGAAGTTGCAACATTTTTCTTTTCAGTGAATAATTCTCAAGCGCCATTGCTTAGAGCTTAACAGCTATATAATCGAATGATGTAACTTTTCAACGATGTATGACACATTCTTGGTGAGAAATGGACCAGCTCCGATACATTTCTGCTCATTGTTATTCCCCTTTAACTTTTTTTACACTTACACTTCTGTTTTTTTATCATCACTATCACTATCACCAAGGTCATCATTATTATCATCCACTTCAAAAGATGTTGGTATATTAGTTTTTACATTTGGCACATCATAGTGTTCAATGCCTTTTTCTGTAGAATGGCAAGCAGCTAGCAAATATCTAGAAGTGTATTTATGAGAACAGAAAATAAAAGAATATGCTCATATGATTTTACATGTTTGATTTTTCGTCAGTTTCATCCAATGAATCCATATTTTGTATTAAATTTGTCTCCCTAGCATTTTTAATGTTATATTCTGCAGATTGCGAAACAGCTGACAAATGTTTAGCCCTGCAGATTAAGCAGTAGATATGCAACAAGATACATAAAATTCGTTTTCAAACTTACAAGATTAATTTTTCATCTTTGCGTTCAGAAGTTGGTTCAGTTTTTGAAATAATTGTCTCTTCACAGTGACCAACTTCGGCTTTGAGATACAGTGGATTAAACGGTACGATATGAGAACTCCTTTCAGACACACTTTGAATTATAGAGGTTAGCTGATCATTTGGACTATATGTTTCATTTGAATGTTGGGCGGGGTTGTTTACTGTAGGTAGCGTCTTTTTTGGATTTTTTTTAAAGTTTTTCTCTTCAATCAGAATATTCGCACTAGGTATGCATGGTTCAGGAACATTTGCCATATTTAAATGGTCTTTAGAGCTTGTAAGCGCCACTTTGGTAGAAAAAACGTTAATACTTCTATTGTTTTTACTTGGAACTGTCACCCTTTGGGCACATGACCCTTTGGGCGTTTTCTTAATCGATTGAAATGTTGCTCCCTTTTTCCAGGGTGGTACTTCTGTCAATGAAACATTTGTTAAATCAACTCGCGGTTGATTTAAAAGCATATTGCTTTGCGTGTGTGGGCCCAAAAGAATTTCTTTATTTGAAGGATCAAGTTGGTCTATTGCTGGACCCTCAGCTGAAAAAATGTTTATATTACCGTTGATTTCATTTGGAATAATCATGCTTGAACCCAAATGGTCTACTGAAGGAGGAACTGGAGAAAAAATGTTCATACGGCTGTTGATTTCACTTGGAATAATCATGCTTGATCCAGAATGAATAAGATCACTACTTTCTGCTGGCAGTAACAAAATTTTGATACCATTAATATCTTCACTTGGAAGGATTTCACTTTGCATTATTGGTTTAGAGACAATAGATTCATCGGAAATGCCAATGTTTTCAATATCTGTATTCACTGATTCAGAGAAAACAATATTAATATTATTTAGATTTTCACTTGGAGTTATTAGATTTGGAATGCGTTGCTTGAAGTTTGTAGAGTTATCTGATTGTTTTCCGCTATACACGGGGTTAGTAAGTGGAGCATCTTGCAAACTGATTTGCATCTCCTTCGGTAGTATAGCACTTCTCATGCATAGATCCGAGAGAATACACATTTTTTGAAAATTATATGCTTTTGTTAAACTATCAAGACATTGGAGGCATATTGCTTTTGGTAAATCATCATTGGGATGCATTTTTAGTGTAGATACAGCTATCAGCAATTCGCAAGTTCTGATGCTTTCATTTAATATGACAACTTCTGAATCGAATATCTGATGAAGTGGTTCTGTTACTGTTTTTATGCAAGTACGGCATATTTTATTAAAATTAGAGAAAAAGATATCTTTTGATTTGGAAAATAATTCCATTTTGGAAAACAAATTTAGAAATTGAAATTGTCAACAAATTAAACAAGAACTACATTACTATGAACTGTGACAGAAATCAGGGCTGTTAATTTTATGGGAAAGATTAGGCATGTTCATGAAAATGAGATCTCAGAGCCCTCAGCAATCCATACTACGATTTCATTAGGTCAAATGAGGTAATTTCGTTGCAAATTTCGAAATTTGGTACGAAATCATCTTTCAAAGTAATTTCAACCAAATTTGCACGAAATTAGGTTGGAAATTAAGTCAAAACATATTGAATGCACCCAATTGGACACAGTTTGAAGAGTTCTGAAATGGTTTTGTATGTCAAACGAAATTACAAAATTACAAGTGAAAACTCTTTTTCTGTAATTTGCGAAATTACCTCATTCCGGCTTTAATATGCCGGCTCCACTAGACATTAGCCATGCTCGGACTATGAACCTGTCAAGAAAAAAAACCAATGGAGGTAGAAAAATCCACGTCTTGTCGACGACATGTAGAAGAAAACCAACTTTTGAACAGCACATGAACGCTGTTCAAAGCTTGGCCATAAGATTTGAGATTTCACGTGCGTGTGAGTTTTTTTATCTGATTTTCGTTACATATGGAGGTCAACATTGCTTCAAAAGTTGTTGTTTATTTACGTGACCTTTGTTCTCATAATTTGAGTTGAATATTGTTGCAAAAGATAGAAGTAGTTGTGAAAGAAAAATGAAACGACATGACATAATTTGCCCAGCGAGAAAAAATCTGCTGTTTGTTGATTGGATTGTGGTTGTGATGTTGGGCATCTGTATGTTCTGTGAAGTGTGTAATGAAAACGTAATATCAGTCTCGTGAACAGGATTCCACAGAAAACTTTTGTAAAATTACAATGAAAATATTGGATTCGCTTGCTCACTTGTTGACGGAACAATGATAACAATGATACAATGATATAGATAATCTTATTTTCCTGAATACGTCAATTTTTTTGGTGTGTTCAAAAATAAGATCTCAAAAATTTTGCTCCATCAACAAGTGAGCGGCGAATCCAAAATTTGTTTGCAGCAAAAGTTTTTAGCCTTTCGATTGGGGAAAGAATGACGGCTATTGTTCTAAAAAGAAGAGATAATTGTTCTGGATTTGATTTCAGAATCGAAATGATACTCGTTCACACGTATTGAATCGGGCTTTCGGAGTGCCAATCGAAAAGACCCAGTTTATAGATTGGGAAATTTGAGTCCATCAAATGATTTTCTTAAAATGCATGTGTCGTTACTAAAATCTTTTTAAGAAGAAGAAAATTTAGTAATACAAATTTGTGTAACTCTTGTTTATTGTAGTTTTTTCACAAATTGATGTTTCATGATTTAATATGTATGTTGCTCCAAGCACAAATGAAACTCCAAATTATAAAATTAAGCATTCAAAAGAGAACTCGAATAAAGAACAATTCTTTCTAAATTCAAAAACTTAATTTTATTTCCTAAAAGGATAACAATATATCAATAACTTTAAGAAACGATAAATTAATTAACAATTGGTATATCCATTGACTTAATATATATGGACTGCTAGTCGTATGTTTTCTCCATACAAAATCTCTATATTTAGGGGTTCAGCTTCTCCCCAGCAACATAAGAGCTTCCGTCGAATATGCGGCGAATAAAACAACTATACTAACGTCACTGTTATGTCTATCCCTGTATCATATTTGTCAATCAAAGTCAAATATTTATTATTATTTTGTTGAAAAAGCCGTAGATTATTTTATTTTATTTAAAAAATGCCTAAAAAAAGGGAATTCAACCTTCTTACGATCGTATCGTATGGTTATCAATCACCGGAATTATCATCACGCAATCATCAAAGCATGATACAATTAATTGCAAAATGGTAAGTTCAAAAAGGACTCAAAAAATAAAGCTATATTAAAAAAAAAAACTTGCAATTATCTTGTTTTTCCTCTGAATTCAGAAGGGGGTGACTGACTGGCAACACCAATAAAAAAGAAAAAAATTCTGAAGAACAAAGGAAGGTCCTGCTCACAGTTTTTATTTTTATTATTTTAAAATAATATACTTGCTATAGTTTTAAAACATTCAAATGGGTAGCCACCCTAAATGGACACCACTCTAGGATATCTAACTAGTTACTTCTACTTCATCGTTGCCGTTGTGATTAATTACTGACAGCCACTTCTACCTAACCTAACCTATTCATCGGTCTAGGCCATAAAAGATTTTTAGTTAGTTTTCTCAGCCCTTCAATCAAAAATATTGCTGTATTGAACGAAAGAAAACGAAGCTTTTCAAAATTAAAATTAATTACATAAGTTGACTGGCTGAATCTGGCTATACTTTCAATCGAAAAGGAGCGCACAAAAAATATAGGCGCAAAATTATAAACAATTTAGTGCGATGCTTAAGCAACTCTAAAAGTTAAAAGGAGCGTTTTGTTAATTTTAAACAATTTTAGTATCGTACTATCTCCTAAAATTAACTAAAGTTAAAATCACCAAATGGCTATTTAAATTTTTTAGTACCGTGCTTAATCCATGATATCTGTCATTTTCTTTAGTGTAAATACGAGTATTTTTAGTGTGAATATCTGAAAGGAAAAGTTTCGTAGCAACATTGTGTGGATTGGAATTTTCTGATCGATACGTCAGGATCGAACCAAAGGATTAATCCTGAGGGTATCCAATTTTTTTATTTTATTTTTTGCGCACAGAACCTAAACCCTGCAAAGGCTTTTCCAACCGTACAAAAGTTATTAACACCCTAAAAAGGTTTTTATTGAAATGGAATTAGTGTGGTGTGATTCTAATTAGCAAAACAAAAAAAGATTTATAAATTTGGAAGAGCTTAGTAATTGACTAAATATTTAGAAGATTGTTAACTAGTATCATGGTTAGCAAAAGGCTGTTTATAATTTTGCGCCATAGATTTTAATGATTTAATTGAAACAGTCAGTACCTACAACAAAAACTCGAAAGCACCTTTAAATAAAATCATTGTTCGTGTATTTTTCCTACATTTTTTAAGGGGTGTAACCTTAGAGATTTTAGCCTATGGATGGTGTGTGTGTGTCATATATGTATTACATTTTCAGACTCCCAGAGGGAAATATGGTCTCAATGATTCTTATAGCTGAAATCATCAATTGATTCACTTGCTAAATCAAACAAGGAGCGACATGCAATGATTAATTAAGTGAAGAGTAATGCAAAGATTCCTCAGTTCTGCTTTGAGCTTAAGAAGCAACCCTTTCTTTCGCCGAATTACAAATTGCTATTGTAATAGGGAAAGTTATGCGATGAAAAATCTGTTGAAAAGGAATGTACAAGTTCATCAGTTCATATTTTGTGATTTGTTTGTGACTATAAATTCTCATCTTGGTGGGTATAGTTCACAGTGGCTTTCTGTAAGAAAATCATTGGAACATGAACCAAATATAACTTTAATTCGTTCATTATTCACAGTCATTCAGTGTACATCGTTCAGTGCGTGTGCATGTTAAGCGGAAGAAAAAAATCCACCCCGAAATAAATAAAAATTTTAGTGTAACTCAGGTATACCTGCGGGCTACCTGCGGTTAACAAGTGCTTACCCTGAATAATTCGCGGAATAAAGGTTTTTTTAAAAATAAATATTTTGCGTGTTGTCAGTGTTGTAAACAAAAATAAATAAAAGTGAAGTTAAGCCGAAAATGGATGAACCATTTAATCCGGATTCAGCATTTGCTTCTGTTGACGCAATGCTGGCCAGGATAGTCACCCACCTGCCTGATTATGAACCAAGGCTCAGCCAGCTTTTCAGCAAGTATGTTATCCCAAACAAAAGTAAAGAGGAACAACATATCGAAGAAAACAGCGAAGAAGGTGACAGTATGGAGATAGAAGATTCTCCTAGCTGTGATTCATCCAGTTACGACGATTCAGAGGAGCACTCTGAAGAGAGCGATAAAGAAGATGTTAGCGAAGAACTTCCACCCAGCCAGACTTCGGAAGTAAGCTCAGAGGACGACTTCAGCGATTCTCCTTTACCTGGTCAGAAAAGACCACGGAAAGCGGGGAAAACAGCACAGAAGGACGTCACAACTAAGCGCCCCCAATTGGACGAAGGGTCACCTAAAATCCAGACAAAGAAGCAAGTGCCAGCCAAACATGAAGATACCCCAACAGCATCAACATCATCGGCCGCCATCAAGACAATAGCAGCCTCTAAATCTGCTCCTGCACAGACACCGAAGACAACCCTTGACACAGCTGCCGTCAACCCAAGCAAAGGTCCTGGAATGCCTCCGATATTTTGCTTCTCCGGAAGTGTCGCCGAGATAAGGAGACACTGCAAAGCAAGTAACATATCGGTGACTTTCAAAAACAGGAGCACAAAGACCACCATCATCAACGCCCAGGACAGAACATCATTCGAAGCCATCAAGAAATATCTAAAAACCATGAAGATACAGTTCAACTCCTTTACGCCAAGGGAAGACAGGAAGAACCTTCTTCTATTGAAAGGTATTCATTTTACCTGTTCAGCCATAGAAGTTGAAGATGAGCTTCGCATCGAGGGACTCCCAATAATCTCAGTCACACACTTCAAATCCAAGAAGGCAAAGACAAAGCAGTACAACAACTTTGTCGTTGAAGTTTCAAAGACGTGCGACCTTAATGAAGTGTGCTCCAAGACCCTTATAATGAACCAGAGGGTTCATTGGGAGCGAATGAAGAACAACGACATCGTTCAGTGCCGCAACTGCCAGCGCTTCGGACACGTAGCCACCAACTGTGGCCGCCAATACGTGTGCGTCAAGTGCAAGGAAGACCACGAGCCTGGACAATGCAAGCGAAAGGAGAACACAGGACTGGACGTCTGGTGTGCCAACTGCCAGAAAGAAGGACATCCTGCGAGCTTCAAGGGCTGCCCCACTCTAAAGGCCCGCTTGACAGAGAGGAACAAGGTGATAGCTGAGAAGAAGGCACACAAAGAGTTTGTCGCTAAATCAGCCTGTGTGGTTACCCGTCCATCAGTCAGCTATGCAGCAATGGCCAGACAAAGTTCGACACCCAGACCATCAGCAACAAAAACGCAGCATCAACAGCAGCCAAGGATTCCAACCAAAACCATCCCTGTGAAGACAGTGCCTGTTAAACCAACCAGAACCCCAGCAACTTCCCCATCCATGAACCTCAACTTTGAAGTCCAGCGGCTCCTCGGGTCCAACCTCATCTCCATTATGGATAAAGCCCGGAATGCCGTCCCATCCAACTACAATCAATTAAGTGATAAAGACAAGTCCGCGGTCTTGGCCGCCTTCGTCTTCGAAATATGCCACTGAAGAAACTCCGCATCCTGACGTATAATGTTAATTCATTATACAGCCTAGATAAGAGGACGTCATTCAACATATTCATGAAGAACAACACCCCCGATATTGCCCTCATCAGTGAGACGAAAGTAACCAAACGTAACAACATCAACATCAAAGGATTCAAAACCTACCGGCAGGACAAAAACGATGATCGTGTTGGAACAGCAGTCTTCATAAGAGACAAATTCTCCCCCAATACAACAGAAGTCATCATCCCAGGACTACAGACTAGTGAAGCCACCGCCATCACATTGTCCCTTGGAAGAGGTGAGACCCTTACGGTCATCAGCACATACTTCAAGTGCACATCTTCTGCAAGGAACATACATAGTGACCTGCTCATCCTCAACAACATTCTGAAGCAAAGCACGTACGGCATCATTGGAGGTGATTTCAACGCGAGACATCACCTATGGTTTGACTCCAAAATCAGCAGCGAAGGCAAAGCAATTGTTGACTGGATGGAACTAAACAGCAATGACCATTCTCTGGTGGTTATATCCCAACCGAAACCCACATTCCCTAGAACGCCATCAACACTGGACTTCTTCCTGGCCTCCTCCAACCTCGTACATATTCTTCCAGAAATCCGGAATTATATCTGTACAATTGTGCACAGTGACTCGGACCATGAAGCTGTTCAACTATCCATCAACCTCAACCAACCCATACTTCTAACAACCGCAGCTCCGGAGAACTTCATCAACTTCAGACGGCTGGATATTGAAAGACTTCACAGGGACATCGAAGACAACATAAGTCTCCCACCTTCAAATAGAAATCTGCTGAATAGTGAAATTGATGCAGCCATTGACAACCTTGAGCATGCCGTATCTGAAGCCCTGGAGAAGCAAAAGCGGCCTAGGACATCTAAGGACAGGTACCAACATCTTCCTGAGTACATCCAGAGCTTATATGCTCACAGACAGCGGCTAAGAAAACGACTCCAGCGGATCCATCAAAGCGAGCTAAATACGACAAATATCAACTACCAGACAGTTTGGAATGAGCTTCAGCAAGTCAACATCATGTTCCGGAACTCTATTCAACACCACAACAATATCCAGTACCAGAGACGTCTGAAAGCAATTAAGCCGGGTCCTGATGCCTTCAAAAACATCAATAGGATCATTGGAAAACAGCCACAGATGCCTGATGCCATCATCAGCAACAACATTGAAGCTACTTCAACCCAGGACAAGGTGGAAGCGTTCGCCAACTACTTCGAAGGAAACTTCACACCGAACCCACCTACTGACCCAACCTTCCTACAAGAAGTTGATGCATCAATTCAACAGACCCTACAGCCAAATCCGGATATAATCAGTTTTGATGACACCAATCCAGCAAGTGATCCCACCGATAGTCCACATCTATGCAATCTTGAGGAGGTAGCAGAGATCATCGGCAATTCTAAGCCAAAAAAATCAGCTGGACCAGATGGCGTGTCTAATTACATCCTGAAACGGTTTCCACAAGCAGTTATGATCTTCCTCACAATCATCCTCAACAACTGCATCAACAACTGCTACTTCCCCCAGACGTGGAAAACAGCAAAGATTGTGGCTATCCCAAAGAAAGGTGCTTCCAACTTAATAACCAACTACAGGCCAATTTCACTTCTCAACAATATTAGCAAATTGCTGGAAGAAATAATCCTCCGGAGACTGAAGAATTTCTGCAGTGAAAATTCAATCATCCCTGACATGCAGTTTGGCTTTCGAGAAAAGCACTCAACGCTGCATCCGCTGCTGAAGTTCCAACACGATATTACCACCTCCCTTAACAGTCATCGTGTCACCGTCGGATGCTTTCTGGATGTCGAGAAAGCATTTGATAGCGTTTGGATTGAAGCGCTAATACATAAACTTCATCTTTTACAGGTTCCACCGCCACTAATAAAAATTCTTTTTTCTTTTCTTTCTTTCAGGAAATTTTTCGTTCAACTGGACAACTGTAAGTCAACCATGAAGAGTATCAGAGCCGGAGTCGCCCAAGGCTCAAAACTTGGCCCCTTCCTCTACAGCCTGATGACATCCGACCAGCCTGCCCCAATTGGATGCGAGAACCTGCTTTATGCTGATGACTCGCTCACCTATGCGTCTTCAATGTCACCGTTCATCGCTGTCCGGAAAGTAGAAGCACACATCGACAGACTGTTTAATTTTTACAAGCGATGGGGCATCCGAATCAACACTTCCAAGTCGGAACTTGTCTGCTTCAGGAGGCCCTCAACCGGTAAAGGTATTCGCTCCGCAGCCAACTGCAGAAATCTGGTCTTGAGACTTCCTGATGGATCCACCATTGCTGCCAAAAAGAATGTGAAGTACCTGGGAATTCTCTTCAATGAGTTACTCAGGTTCAACCCACACTCGAGAAATGTGCTCAAAAAAGCCAGTTGGGCCTTTCACCGTCTACACCCATTGATGAAGAAAAGGACAGGACTAAGCCAGCCAACGAAGATACTAATTTACAAGCAGCTTTTACGACCAGTCATCAGCTACTCCTTCCCGGTCTGGTTTTCAATCTCGAAGACAGCCATGAAGGAGCTTCAAGTATTCGAAAGGAAGATTCTCAGGGTTTGCACCGGACTGTACTACAACCGGCAGCGGCAGAAACACTACAGGAACGAATATCTTTACTCCGAAGCCAACGTGATCCCGCTGGACAAATACCTAGTCCTCTCAGCGAAAAGACTAGTACAGAACATCATCGACCACCCGAATCAGCTAATGAGAAGGATGACCACCGAACAACGACATCCGGAGCCAAGGTACCTCAGTGTAATGGAAACTCTTGATGACAACATTCTCATGGACAACGAGGAAGCAGTCTCGTTCTACGCTGACTTAGGGTCAGCCTTCTACCGCGGCTAAACGCCAACACCTCCCCCAACCTACCAAAAAAACACCATTGACAACTGGGAATGAACACCCTGAGGACGATTAAGTCAGCCGACTTTTAATTTAAAAATTAATTTTGACATGTAATTTATATTCCTATAATTTGTTAAACTTAAGACATTCTATAACGTTAGGCCCCCTATGTGCCAACAAATGTAAAATTATCATAGATCATAGTAATAATATTAGTTATAAGCCAAATTGTAAATATTATGTTCAATAAAAATTGAAAATTGAAAATTGAAAAAAAACTTTAATTCGTTTTCCAAAACGCTAATAGATAAAACTTTGGAATTTTCAAATAAGCGCTACTTTTTGGTTCATTGAAAAAAAAACATCTTGAACAATTAGCTGCTGAATAGGCAACTTATGAAAATCTCGTGATTTCGCAATTGAATATTCATTACATTTTTCATTAAAAATGAAAAACTGTCCCTTCGATTTCAATTGAATTCAAACCTGAATCGAAATTTTGATTCGGATTGAATCGGATCCTTCAATCCGATCATTTATACGTGGAATTAGAAAATTGATAAAAAATAAAGAACAAAATTGATCGGTTTCTTGCCTCCCTTGGATTTTCATCAATATTATGAATGCGTTGATTTCTATTTTCTGTAACTCTTTTAAACCTTGACTTTTATCCATATTTCTTTAATTATCTGCTCATTTTTAACACTCCAATCTCTACACCACATTCATTTTCGCCACTGTAGGTGGCAGGCCAGCTAATCCTATTCCTGATAGTACTAAATAAATATATACGAATATAAAATGTATTTATTGAAGTTATTTATTCTTATATTTCTGTAGAGTAAACGAAGTGAAACTCAAATCATTCAAGTTTTATGAATAAAAACTTGCTTAATTGTTTTGTAAATATGTATGTATTTTTATTTTTAGTTTTTCAATTCACATCCATTTGGTACAACAGTAATTTTATTAAAATATTTAAATTACACACAATAATAAAAGCTCAATCGATATATAAAACATTTAAATCCGTTAATAGAGGAAGAAGTTTCTCCCACTCTAATTCGCTGGTAAAGATACCCATTCGAAAAATATCCCAATTCATACAAACTTTGCACTAATAGTTTTCTTACAATAATTATCTATTGTTATATTATAAGAATAAATGTTTCGGAATAATTTTAGCTTAACAAAATGCCACCGAAAAAAGATGTAAATACATTTTCGTTAAAAACGAAATTAGAAATCCTTAATTTTAAATCACAATAAATGAAAAAAAAATAAAACCAAGCAAATCGTTAGAATTACAATTATAAGTTTAAAAAAATTAAATTAAATAGAATTTTTTTTAATATTTAGCCAATATAAATAGTTTTATTAAATTACAAAGGAAGTTCAATCCTCTTATTGGAATTCTTGTCTAACAGTGCTTTGTTTACTCAGCCTTTTTTGTAATATCCTTTTTCTGTCGTTTCTCCTCGCGTTCAAGAACATCAAAAGCTGCCAAATCAATGCTAGCCACATATGCATGAAGGCAGGATATAAGAGATTTCAAAACCGCAAAAGGGGCGGAAACAAATGCCAAGACTTTGAATAGTGAGCAGCCAAAAACTACCAAAACAATTAAAATTGCATACACAAACATTTTCATTTAAGCTACTTACTCATTGGTCCCGTGGTAAAATGAAGCATATAAAGGCAGACGTAGAATAATTCATTAACACAGCACATAAAAGTAAGAATATCCTTTTGGTAGTAAAGTCTCAAAAGAAAGTTTTCATTGACATCGAAAGATTTGTGTGATGATTTTCCAACTGTCACGCTCCTGGTTTGTACAAGCATACAAATATGTAATTGCATTAATAATAAATGCATAAAGCATAACTTACGTTTGCATATATAGCCAATGGCATGCAACATCAATAGCCATTGAGAGTTGGAAGTAAAACATATATTCGGGATAAAAATAGCTAAGTGTAACCAAAAGGCCCATTGTTCCACAGCGGTCTGTCAATTGATCAAGCATAGCTCCAAATCGAGTACCTAAAAAGTCATTGATGTAGATGTTAGTGTATAGGATTTTTGATCTATTAATTTCTTTTTCTATTATTAGTCGTGTGTTATTGGAAAATATTATAGCTAGCGCAGTAAAATTTCCCTCGGTAAACAACAACAAATCCCAGAAAGAGTAGATAAATTGGTCACTAATAAAGTGGTTTTGTTATTTTTTACCCAGGGTAATTTTTCTGCGCTAGCTATGGATTTCCCAATAAAACAAACCTATTATTATTTTTTATTTCATAACAAGAAAGCTTTGATTCCTTAGGATACCTTAGCATAGTAGCCTCCGAAGCATATCAGCGAAATTCTCAGTTTTCAAAAACTGGGGAAATAAAATCACTTTTTGATAATCACGAAGGTTATTCAGTGAAAAAAGCTTATTTGTTCAAATGTAATTCAAAAATCAAACGAATAACAAAATACATAAATGTATACTTTTTTAAGCCGCACTACTCGAATGAGGAATGCTTTGCTGGGTCCTATTTTTGCTTCCTATTATTAGTCAAAAGTTAAAAATAGGCGATTTATTTTACAAAAACCCATTTTCCTGAAACCAAGGTAGCTAGGCGGTGGAAAATAAATCCCATTTTTCAGTAGATGTACATACATACAGTACATACATACAACAGAAAATGTCCCACTCATTAACCCAATTCTTTTTCTTTGAAAAACTGTATTTATTTGTATTTATTTATTATTACAAGCGTGCACTAAAATATAAACTTAAATCTAAACTTAAAATCTATGGCGAGTTTTTTGTTGTTTTTTTTTTAAATATTAATCTGGGACCGTAGGCCGACCCACTAGTTTTTTAGATAGGAAAAAAGTTTAAAAAAATGAAAAAAAAAATGGAAGACTAGGGGGCTTTGAATCAAATAAAGAGGGGTTGAGAGCTAGAAGAGAGTGTTTGAGGCAGTGGAGGGATTGTGCGGTTAAGGTTGGAATAGAGCGAGATTTTGCAAAAGTGTTTTTAGGTTTGAAAGTCGAAAGAATTTTGCATAATGTTGGAGGATCGAAGCATACGTGTCAATGGTTCCTTACTACCATAATTAGTACGATGAAGATTGACATCAAAGAGAGACACCAATCTAAGATTTCCAGGGTAAGTATGCAATGAATTTTTTTGGAGAAGCATAGGACAATCCCCGCTAAAATTTGACGAGTGAATACAATGTCGGCTACTTTGCGAAGTTTATCAAGAGGTTGCAGATTAATAAGTTGAAGACGATCTTCATAGGGTTGGAGGTGAAACGAATCAAGTCAGGGAAGCCCTCGAAGTGCAAATCGAAGGAATCTTCGTTGAACGGCTTCGATACGTAGGGAATGGGTAACATAACAGGGTCACCAAACCTGACTGGCATATTTAAGAATGGGCCTTACAAATGTGAGGTAAAAAGATTTTGTAAAGTAGGGATCTGAAAATTCTTTTGACCAGCGCTTAAAGAAACCAAGTGCAGAGTTAGCTCTATTAATAGATGTGGTAATGTGAGATCTAAAATTAAATTCTTTATCACGAAGAATACCTAAGTCACAAAGTGAGTGAACTACTGTGACTGCCTCATTGTTAATAAAGTATGGTCGAGGAGGGAGAGGTGAGCGTTTACGGGAGTACGTTATAGCTTGACACTTACTAACATTAAGTTCAAGAAAGTTCTTCTGGAAAATTTAGGAAATCAAGAAAAATTAATTTTTAATAGAATACTGCATTTTTGTTTTAAAAACATCAACAATTTTAAATTATGTATGAATATTGAAAAACAAAAAATAACAGAAAATAGGTAACAAAATAAAATGGCTATTTTCATCTTACAGCGAAAATGGCCCAGTTACATTCTAGTTGGAAAAATGTTAGTAAACGCGTATTGAAATCTTGTTTTTTTCTTTTCGTCGTCTTATAAATGATTTAAGACCACTTGGGACAGCTTCAAAAAATTTGTTGGTGAACTTATGGCTTATTTTATCCATTTCTTCAGTAAAACTCTTTTCAAATCAATTTAACTGAAAATCTTATGTTTTTGAATTTACATATCAATTTTTTTTCCTAAAATTATCAATTATGTTTAAATCCGGTGATCCAATCTTGCAACAGCCATTCCCTATTAATTTCAGCCGAGAGGCTTTAGCCCAGTAAAAATGTACTTTCACTGCGGAAACATTCCAATTGAGGTTTTTAAATGCAATTATTTTTATTCGTGGATAAGGAATACGCCTGCAAAAGTCTACAGACGAATTTGGATTGCGTTAAAAGTTATTCAGGTTCAAATGTCGGAAATACTAACTTTTCCGCATCTAACTTTGGAACGGTAAATTGTATGAAAAAGGAGTGTATACAAAACTTGTAGATAATAGGTAAGGATTCTCTACAAAAACTGTTTTAACACATTTTGTCTCCGAATGCTTGTTAAAAAGAGATCGGCGTTTCAAAAAACGTAAATTGACGAAAATATCACTTATTTTGCGTATAACTCAGAAATGGTGAGTGTTATCAAAACTATTTGTGTATTATGTTACCCTCTACACAAAAAAAAATATTTTTCTAGGAGTAATAATTTAAAAGATATATGTATGTATTTTTTTTTTAATTTCGCCAAAAACCCAAAATTTCAGATTTTTGCTTTTTACTCTAAAATAAAGAAGTTGTCATTAAATAATTTATGCTCAGTTTATAGTGTTTTTTTTTCATATGAGAAACACCTAGTTTTTGATTAATACCTTGTGAAATAACATTGACTCATGTTCTAAGAAAAAAATATTAAGAGGGGAGGTGTATTTCCCCCTCATTTTTATACGGAAGAGATAAATTCCTAAAATACTTTAATTTTTAATTTTGCGGTAGGAAAGTTTAGGTAGAAGGGCCTGTCAGTAGTTAAAACTGATACACTTAGACCAAATCAATTGGGCACGGTCTGGAACATACTGTGAGCATTAAAAAAAGTGTAGACTATAGACTATTTAATAAGAGGAAAACTTAAAACCAACACATTGTCTGCTAATCTTTTGTCGCTAGGATGAAAGGGAATAGTCTGGGGTTTGAATCTACTAGCTTCCTTGTCAATCTGGCTGGGAATTTTTGCCACTCTTCAAATCCAACTATATTTTGTGCCACTTAGCTTAATATGTTCCTCTTTTGGATCTCTTTATCCAGATTATGTCACAAATGCTCGATGAAGTCTAGGCCTGGGGATCGTGGAAGGTCTTCTAATTGCTTAGAGGTGCCATGGAGTAACCATTCCTTGACAAATTTAGATGTATGCTTGAGGTCGTTTTATTGTTGGAAGACACATGAATCGCTAAACCCCCAGTTTTGCAACACTACACGGCTAATTGTCTCTTGAAATATTGAGATAATCTTCATTCCTCATCGTAGCATTAGTAAAGGCGAGATTTTCTGATATGACCATACAATTTTTTTCAGATTTTTATTTCATCCCCTTGGTCTCTCTCTTTTCACTTTAAGCTACTTGTTATAAGGTTAGGGTGATTCTTATAATACACGAAAGGTAATTTGTTTTTAAGTGTAGATGTTTTTTTATCGAAAGTTGGGGCGACTTTCCATTACGTTAGTTAGTTTCAGTGAGCTAAGACAAGAGTCTCAATAGAATAACTATAAAATATTAGAGTGAGGAAAGAGAAAACACTGTTAAGTTGTATTTTTTTTTCTTCGCTCTACTCAAGGGAAGCCAGACAGTCGCCTATGTCAACAGTTTTCTTGACAAACATACATTTTGTATGAAAACTTTAAAAATTAATTGAAAATACAAATAAAAGTTTCCTCACACTAAAATAATGATATTTATTATTTTTTAACGAAATGTTGTGCCACCGCAAAGGAAAGTTTAGTCGGTGAAAATTAGCAATCAATCAAAAAATTGATAAGAAACCTTTATTATCAATAAATTTAAATGCAACCAAATTTGTTTATGAAAATCAATAGATAACAAGTTTCTGCTAAAAAATGTCAGCATAAACATCATACAAACATTAATACCATTAAAGTATACCTAAACCTTGTACTTTAAGTAGTAAATTGCAACGATACGAGTACCAACATAATTTCTGTGTTCACTATAAGAACGGAACATTTACACCGTTCTTAGCCAAGCTTCGAGTTTTTTTTTAACAACTTGTTTTGCTGCTGAATTAGTTTTTTTTTTTTAATTAAACATTAAATTAAATAAACAAAACTGTGATCACTTACTTTGGTCAAATGCTCTTGCGGCATGTCCGTCAACACTGTCTAGCAAAGCGCTAATTATATAACACCATCCAGCAACAACATAGTTTGTCGACATGAACCAAAAGGCGATGATAGCCAGTACGATTCGTCCATATCCTGAAATTAAACATTGAGAAATATGTATAGCCTTCCACTTTATCCTTGCCAAAAATATACTATATCATTTATTAATAAATGTATACACATATGTATGTACATTGTAAATTTTTTCGATAATTGGATAATTCAATTATGAGAATAACAATCAATGAATTTTTCAATTTCTTTTCTTGTTCTTGGGAAGAGATATTTAGGAACTTACCAATCAAATTAGGAATGAACATAAAAACGTTTTCAGTTTCTTGTACCATTTTTTTCAGACGTTCGCGGTAGTCCTAAGAAAACTTTAATATTTATTATTTAGGAATCAAGGAATGCAACAAATTGATTCTTTGAAAATTTCAAAGGTGATGGTTTAACTATCAACGCGATACACAGTAATTGACCTCCAATTGCTTCAGTTCACATATAAAATAAATTAGAATTTAGAAAATCGAAAATTCTGCGCAAAAGTGCAACTTATTTTACGATCTGTAAAGGAAAAGCAAGACCGAACACAAAAACAGATTCGCAGTCGCAGCAACATTTGACAGTTTACAAAATAGCCGAGTTCAATGCAAACAATCGCAGTTCAATTCAGAATTTAGGGCCAGTTTTTCAGTGCGAGATCATCCTCGTCTCGTTGTTAAATCTGTGCCGAGATTTAATTATTCGAAACCGCAGGAAGTGAGTGAGATGAGTCATTTTTCGTCGAAAATCGATTAAGCTAGAAAAAGTGAGTGAGTGAAATAAAATGTCAGATTACTCGCCGGATATTTCAGCAGTGACTTCGTGTATGTATTGGTTGATTTCCTCTTTTGGACAAGTTTATTTGTGCTATTGCTGAAGAAACTTTGTCACACCTATTCATTGATAGGTAATGAAAATAAAAAAAAACAACGTGGATTAAAACAACTACACTTTTATTGATACTTCTCATTTTATTATTAAAATATATTAAATAAAATTATATTCTATTCACTTTAGACACTATAAACATTTTATTTTTCAATGATAAAAAGTCACATTAAACTTTAACTACGACAAACAAAAAATTACTCAAATCAAAGATACTCCATTATTAAGATTCCATAATGTTTACATATTAGGCGTAAAATCACCCTTGGCAAACAACAACAAACCCAAAAGAATCGTTAAATAAGTCAGTAATAAGTGGATATAAAAGTTGAGATAAAGTTTCGTTAAGTTCAAACTTATGTGGCACCGGAATTGTGTTGAATATAAAAGTGAGTAAAGCGTTTTATTGGTACTTGCATTGCTACACTAGCTATAAATACCAATAAAACGCACCTATTGTTGTGTTTGTTGTTTCTTTTTTCGTCCATTAGTGGTGATATGTTAAACAGAATATCAAACGTAATGAGTGTGACAAATAGAAGTAGAATTCGTCTCTTTTATATTTATTCTTTGTTTCATGTTCGAAACTAAATTCGAACTTACTCGTCTCACTTCAATAGCTAAATCACTTTAGCGAGTGAAGTGAGATGAGTCGGCGGGTAATATTACTCTTCTGTTTCTACCGGAGCAAAATCTCAGATTTCAAAGATTTCTATCCAAATCTTCACATTTCCCCATAGAGTTTTGGGATTTCAAAATGCGAAATTTCATTGAAATCTCAACGAAATCTTGTAACGATGCGAACTCTTCTTTATGGACGGACCCATTTTCAGCATTTACCATAGAAAGGTGAAAAGTTTTTTGATAAAAATTAAGATCTTTCACTCCAACGCCAAGCAGGCAAAACGAGAGAGTATGATATTGTAATTGACATTTGAGAGGAGAGAAACACAAACACATAAGAACACAATATGTCTGTTCGTGTACTTCCCACAACTACGAATTTCTACAAATTTTATTTTTTTATATGAACTTTGACAGAACTTTGAGCTAAATTTGTAAAAATTCGTAGTTTTTGATTCCAATCGAATATGAAAACATCGTGTTGTCAAATCAACACACACACTACTGAATGATGCCATTTACCAAAATGGCTTTTCAAGCATTTAAAACTTTTGACAAGTAGTCCGATGAAAAACTGTATATGAGCCTGTTTAGATTGGGAAAATTGAATCCGAACTCGTGAGTCTCATCGTGTCTACAACAAAACGTGAAACAACAATAACTTTAATGCCTTGTACATTGAAACAACAACAAATGAGTTTCATGAGTCCAGTGCTTATATTTTGTTCATACCTCATGAAATCCCTGACTCCCCACTTCTCTTGTCCAGAAACTACACCGTGAGACTGGCTAGGCTCATAGACGCTGTTTAGATTGGGAAATTTGAGCCTGGACACGTGAGCCTCATCGTGTCTACATTCGACCATTTGAGGCGCCTCAAAACACATAGAAACAAGAATATCTTCAATGTTTTGCACATTGAAATATCATGAAATGAGTCGGTGTTTATATTTTGTTCATGTCTCACGACATCCCTTACCCCCCACTTCTATTGTCCAGAAACTGCCATGCGTCCAGTCTCAATCTTCACAATCTAAACACCGTCTATGTATGCGTGTGTTTCAAATCTTTTCATCTCGGAAATCTTTGCTCGGAACAGCCAATCAAAGGCTTTTGGAATAGTAGGAAGGAGTGCAAATGGAGTACGCTGAACGTCCAATTGAAAACGACATGAGTTAACTCAAACGTGTTTTTCAGTTTAAAGGTAAGACCGCACTCGACGGAACTGCACTTCAGCGGAACTGCGCTACACAGCACGGCACTCTACGGCATTTTTGTATACCGAACTATGCTACAGTACATATTGGCTTCACTCATAAATAAATGAGTAGTGCCTATAAGTGAACCCATTAGTAGTGCCATCGTAATGGTATTACTTATACTTTCGACCAAGCAACAAAATAATTATTTGATCACCTGACCGATATAATTTCTTCTTTTTTATTTTCTAAAATGTAGGCTCTACTTCCCACGTGGCAGAGAAAAAAACAAAGCGCACAGCCAAAACACAACGTTTCGTGACGCTTGCTATATCGCACTTGCGCCAACGGAACGGAACGGCCGTAGCAAAGTTAGTCATATAATCAACTTTGCCGCATGGTGGCGCACCCTGAAGTTCCCATGTTGCTTAGTGCGATAAAGCTCATACAATTTCATACAAAAAATATTTTGAAGTTCAGTTGCGGTGCAGTTCCGCTGAAGTTCAGTTCCGTCGAGTGCGGTCTTATCTTAAGGGTCAGTTTTTCAGTGCGAGATCATACTAGTGTTGGGGTTAAACCTGAGTTATACTACGTTTTCATTACAGTTGCAATGAGGTAATTTCACATATCACAGAAAAAGTGTTTTCATTTGTGATTTGGTAATTTCGTTTGACAGCTCATTTTAATTTCAACAGGCTGTTTTACAATTTCTGTTGTTGTTTTTTTTTCTACTTCCATTGAGCTTAGACATTTTCATACAAAACCCTTTTCAGAGCTCTTCAAACTGTGACCAATTGAGTGTGGTCATTAGACGCTGTTTAGATTGGGAAGATTGAGACCTGTCTCATGAAGTTTCTGGACAAGAGAAGTGGAGGGTCAGGGATGTCATGAGGCATGAACAAAATATAAACACCGACCTCATGAGACTCATTTTGGAAAATATTGGAAAATATTTTTTAATCACTTCTTTTTCAAATTATATCTATTTAATCACGAAAAATAATTTTAAAGCCCATTATTTAAAGTTTATAAGTATCCCCGACCTGTGCTTACGTTCTGTAACTCTCGCATCGACAAAACCAGTCGAGAAATGATGAAAGTTAAAACAAATTCGTATGAGTTTTGTTCCATTTTTCAACGTTTCTCGACCAATTTTATCGGTGCGACAGTTACAGAACGTAGGCACTGTACTCGTTTGCCAAATCATAAACGTAAAAGTTCAACCAGCATTTAATCAGGTTCTGTGATTGAAATTATCTCATTTGAAAATATGAATTTGTATGGGAAATGAGATGATTTCGTATCGAATTTGGAAATTTTCAACGAAATTACCTCATTTGGCCAAACAAAAACGTAGTATTAACTCCATAAGTGGATTTTTCAGTCAATTCAAATCCTAAAAGTGCCTATGCACTATCTCACAAAGTATTAATACATGTCAGAATAAAGTAGGAAAGCATTTCATACGACTGCCAAATTTGTGTGCTGAACATGATGATGCTTCCACAATGTGTATCCAAACAAATTATTTTCACCATAACCTCAAACCCTAAGTGGGATAGAAAGTGTGATGGTTTTAGATGGTTTAAGAACCGTTGCTAAATATTTTCATGAATTAACATTATGTCAAATCGTGTCGGATGCACTGTGAAGTTGGGTGTGATGAAATTTCATATTTTGCTTCCACACTATTATAACTACATGGTTTTCTTCACACTTTTTTGACATGTGTTAATACTTAATGGGATAGTGTTAAATGGCTTGTTGTATGAACAAAATTTATTTAATAAAGCCAAAATATATTTAAACTTGTCGAACCAATATTGACACTACACATATATCATTGGAAAGGTATTTTTCTTACCTACAATATCTATTATAGCAGTTCTTTTTTGTGTAGAATGGGAAAAATGTGTAAACGCTAGCTCAACCAATAACAACGGTATGTATCATTTGAAAGGTGTTAAAACTTAAAATCAAAAGTGGTATAGTAGCTAACTGCTCCCCATACCATAACATCACTTTTTCATGTATGTATTACAATAGTTGGTAGAGCAGCCTATTCCAAATCACTGTGTGAAAAAAGTTATTCGCTTATTATTGCCCACGTCACATTATTTTTTTGTCTACAAAAATTTACCAAAACAGAGAATAACTTTTTCCACACAGTTATTTAAAGTAAGCCTCGAGCTGTATCTTTTTCTTCATATTAAGTGCTTACATTACCCTCTCCAAGATGGTAACCGGCGGATACTGGTCTTGGCTTTATGTCATGACTTGCTAAACTTGTAAGTGCGAGTGTTGATCAAGGAAAGAATTGCAACACCAAGTCCATGGCTCATAGATTGGAGATAAGTGCGTTGGGCTAATGACCCGGCTACATTAAATAAAATATTTGTATGAAAGAGAAACGAGAAACCTTGGATAACGACCCCCTCAAATGGCAACCAGATCCGGAACGAAAATGGACTACGACCTACGAGTAAGGACACTCTATATGCCAGGTGCTACTCAAAAACCTGAATCTATTCTCACGTGGTACAAGGCAGATTATCGAGATCCAGAAGATACGATGGAGAGGATCAGGGATTATGAAAAGAAAAGATTGCGACATTTATTACAGCTGTCATCAAAGATTGCACATGCTAGGATGCGGATTCACCAATCAGCTATTGCCTGGCTGTGATCCGCATCAAAGCTACCTTCCAAAACATCAGCCTATTATATGCACGCGCCTGATGCTTATATGCGAAGCTGAGGAGTCTAACAAGGAGGACCTCCTGAACGGAGCTTACGGACCCTGTCCGGAGTACGATGTCAAAGTCGTGCTCGGAGACTTCAATGCTAAAATCGGGAAGGAAAATATTTATGTTATTTTCGATTGGACTTTCTGACTGTTCCACTCCTTTTTGATTCCAATCGAATAAGGCCTGGCGCCCAATAGGCAACTTCTAATTGCTCACCCCAGCAACTTTTTGTTGCTCCCGATTCAAGTACATTGGGTTATATCGGAGATCGCCCACTAGGCAACTAATGTCGTTTTCAATTGGACGTTCGGCGTACTCCTTTTCCACTCCTTTTTGACTCCTTCTACTCCATAACACCCCGACTCCACAGGAGATAATTTCTATCAGAATGCTTATCTTGACATATGAAATATCCAACATCACTCCGTTTCATCTCTTGTTGGGATGTCAGAGATATCTCTCCGCGATTATATCTTGACAGAGATCTCCGGCATGAATTTTGACAGATGGAGATATTTTTGCTTTGTGAATAGAAATTTCTTTTTTGTCTCATTATCTTGTTTGATGTTAATCTCTGCATTTGTGTGTTGCAATTAAGTTTTTGTTTGTTATTTAGTGTTATTTTCGATTTCGTGATTTGAAATAGCATAACATAATTTGCCCAGCGCAGACAGAAGACAATGTTAGATATAAATATATAATATTTAGCTGGACAGAAATTATCTACTGTGGAGTCGGGGTGTAAGCATTCGATTGGCTGTTCCGAGTTATGTTTTCGGAGTCTTTTTCTGTTCCCGGTTTCAAGAAGGAGTAGATTTGGAACACACGTATACATATACCGTTTTTCGTTGGACTACTTCTCAAAAGTAATAAAAGCTTGAAGAAGCCATTTTGTAAAATGGCATCATTCATCAGTGTGTGTGTAAATTTGACAACACGATGTTTTCAAATTCGATTGGAATTAAAAAGGAGTAGAACAGTCCGAAAATCCAATCGAAAACGACATAAGTTGCTCGGAGTTGCCGGCAACTTCGAGCAACTAAAATTTGCCGGCAACTAAGTTGCCCAGTGGTTGCCAGGCCTAATTCTAGGTGCGCACACATGATACAACTAAACAGATAACACCATCCTGTTTTCTTTTTGTTTCGTTCTGCACATCTACGTCATCGACGCACAATTTTCCCTGATATGTTAGTTCTTTTTATAATAAAAATGTGTGTTCAGGATCCTAAAAACAAGTGCCTTGTTTTGAGGAAATGATATTTCATATTAAATTAATAGATGTTAGTCAAAAAATCTTTGTTTATTAACCTCGGAGAAAATATTTGTGTGCGTCGATGACGTCATTTTATGTGAATGATGCGCAATGCGCTATCTTATTTAGTTGTATCATGGTGCGCACATTCAACTGCTTTTACAAAATAGCTTCTTCAAGATTTATCACTTTTGACAAATAAACGACGAAAAGTTGTATAGGTATGCGTGTGTTCTACTACTTCTTCTTGATATCGGGAACAGAAAAAGACTCCGAAAACAGTACGCCGAATAGCCAATCGAAGGTTTTTGTAATTGGAGTGAAAATGGAGTACTCCGAACGTCCAATCCAAATAGACATTTCATTTGTGTATTTTCGTGTACTAGGGGTCTAAGAAGAAATGTTGCTATTTTCGAACGCTGCCAAAATTACACTAAATTTTAGTACAGTTCCGTTCATAATTCATTATACAACTTGAACGAACTTCACAGGGAAATATATATTTTTTCATCCCATCATCGAATGAAAATTGAAAAAAAGAACAATTTTATCGCAAAACCAAGTGCTACACTTTACTTACTACAAGATTTTCTGGTCATGGCCGTCGTCGTTTTTCTTGTGAGAACTTTTATGCAGACTTTTCCTCAAAAGAATTGCACCATTTACTAAAAAACTTATTAATAAAACGAAAAATTTGATGATTATTAAGTTTACATTCGATTTGACTTGATTATTTTGGAAAAATGATGTGCTTGTGAGTGCGAAAACCTAAAAAAATCGTCGGATTCGGATAGAACGAAGTCGCGGAGAAAAAAAAGGACTACAACATACATATTATATTAATCATCTTTTTTTGACGAAGACGATGAAAATTACCCTAGTTACAAAATGTGCAATAAATTGAAATGATATATTTATTATTACAATAGTGAAAATTGTTGCGAAAAAATGCAAGTAATCTCATCTTTCTCAATAGTGCAGTCCCAGTGCCAGTGACTTGCAGGCTTGCAGAAAGCGAAGTGTGACAACAGCGATCTCGTCATATCGATATTTTCCTATAGTTTTATTGGAATTATTATCTCTAAAAGATCTTTTTCCAATTGTCTGCAAAAAAATAGGTAAACCGGAACTAATTGTTGCTTGGGATCGGGACATTTCGGGATTAGGATTATATCGTTAGAGAAAAAAATAGGTGTAAATTTACAATTTTTCCTGCCCTAGTCTGTGTCCATAGGCATAGCTAGTCGAACGAACGAAAAAAAAGAGTAAAACCGATAGAAAAATGACGTGTGTTTTGTAAACCTTTAACATAAAAAAGAGACGGATATAGTGTATTGCTGTCAGAATTTTTACCTTGCAAGTGCGTTTCTTCTCATTCCATTCAATGTGCGTTAAATGATGTGTTTTCTTTTCCCATGAACAAGTGAATAAGTTTTTATTTTTCGAAATAAACAGAGTAAGAAATATTCAAGTTGGCCGTTCGCATTTCTTATAAAAAAAATTAATCTTGATCTCTATTGTTTGGAAAAGTAACTAGAACAAAATAATTTAATTCTTTCCTAGTCAAAACTGTTTGCTGCTGATTTTACGTTGATAGAATCTAAATATTCCGAGTCTTATCAAGGACAGCTTTCTCCTTCTCGCATATGTTGTTCACATTTTTTGAATAACATTTTGCTTATAAGAATTTTGCAAATGAGTAAAACTGAAATAGAATATTAAGTCGTCAGGCCAAAAACAAAAAAAAAAAAAACATAAAGCAACGATACAATTTTATTTGGGAAACAAAAAAAAATAAATATTGCAACCCATTTGTAATCAGCTAACAACAATGAGTACTTCTATGCACTAGAAAATATTCAATCTCCTGTGGATTTGTGGACCGTGTGGCGTCAAAACTCAACTTATTTTTTCTGTCCATCATCGTTGTCGCTGAAAATCAATTAATTGCATCACACTGTCTTAGCATCGTCTATTCGTCATCCAAATATTTTATTCTCAACATTGCAATAAGAGCAGTGTTTGGGAATAAGAAACACAATTATATCCGAGGACCAGGACGTAGAGGCAAGGTTGGTTGTCAGCAGTGTTGAGCAACGTTTTTCTCAAATGCTAATATAAAATTGAATATCAACAAAAATGAACAATGATATAAACGCATCGTCGTTGTCGTCTGTTGCTGCTTGCTCATCAAATTCAACAACTACCACTACTACCACAACAGCGCCTTGCAATGCAATTGCTGGAAGTGGAGGTGGTGGTGGTGCCACAACTAGTGGACCAATAAATGCCAATGATTCGTCAATCGCATCCGTGACATCCATGGCAAGTAATTCGACGACAACAATCAGCACCGCATCACCATCAATATATACTTCTGCTAGTGCAGCGCCGGATCAAACAACTAAAACTGGAAATGATGAAGACACACCAAATGTGAGTTCAATTTTTTTTTAATTAGTAGGTAGGTACCTATGTACATATTTTAATGGATAGGAATAGACGCTTGCTCTCTTTTTGACGAGCAAAATTTGTTGAATTCTACGAGATCTCGTTTTACTGAGCATGCCAAGTCTTTAAACTAAATGATATTTGTTTTCTCACTTTACAGCTCCACGTATTGACAAAACAATCTTAAGTCAAGGAGCAATATTAGCTGATATGTTTTTTTCCCCGAGTTATTTGACTCCAAAACTCGTTAACAAGAGTGAGATTGTGGAAGATCTCGTGTCGTGATTAGTGTCAAAGGCCAATATTTGTTGTTGAGTGTTGAGGCATGAACAAAATACAAACACCGGGCTCATGAGGCTCATTTGTTGATGTTTCATGTGCAAAGCAGTGAAGTTGTTGCTGTTTCTATGTGTTTTAAGGCACCTCGAATTTTCGGATGTAGACACGATGAGAACTACGGGCCGGACTCAATTTTTCCAATCTAAACGGGATCATAGCCATTTTTTTCTGATAATTTCAATTTTCTAAGGTTTTTTAAAATACAAATTCTATATAGGTACCTACTACTGAAATAAATCAGCCAAGTAGAAGACTTAGCCATGGACTTGTTGATACATAGGTATATTAATTCAATTAATTTAATGACTTTTACTCTTACAAATTGGCGTTTCGTCCGGCTTACTCACTTGGAATCATCAGTGACATCTTTGTATATAAACGGTCAGTTTCTTTACTTTTGGAAAAAGTTTGGGAAAAAGTTTGGGGATGAGCTTTTTGATGTTTTTGTTGTAATGTTTAACCAGAAATGAAAAATAAAGAAACGCATTTGGGATGTTTCTGGTTTCTTGGTTTCTTGGTTTCTTGCGGTGTTAATTTCACATTCGTCTTCATTGCTTGTAGGGCCAACGCATACAAAATTATGCAATTTCAATTCTATTAACATTTATTTTTATATATTATGTTTGCACTTATCATTATGTGCTCTATCAAAAGATATCAGAAGAAATATTTTAATTTATGTTTGACTCAATTGTATCATTTTCATTTAATTTAATTAAACTAAACCATTTTATATATAAGCTACTTGACAAATTTAATTTAAAATTTTTCAATCAGCTGATTTCTTGTTTGACAAGCAGGAACTTAAATGTTCGGGTAGATTCTTGATAGAGGGGAAATGAAAAAGGTCAAAAGCTCTGGCATTTTCGTGTCAGAAAATAGTAAAGAAACACGTTTTGGGTAGATTTGGGATACTTTCGGAACCCGCGGGCGAGTAAAGAAACAAACCTAAAATCTATAGTACTATCATGAAGAAGAACGATCGGGGCGACATCTAGCTTCTTGTTGGGTGTTGGGTTGGTTAGAATATTCATATGAAGAAGGATTAAGTGATAATTTATTTGAGAACGGGAAAACTGTATGCCAAAATTAGAAGAGTTCGAGGGAGAGAAACGCACAACAATTTTGCCGTGAATATGAAGATAAATATCGTGGTGGCATAATACATTAAAAAAAAGAGGTTCCAAAGTTAGCTTACAAAATTTTTTGAAATGTGACTCAGTCAAACTTTAACTAACGAAATTTACAATAATTCAAGTTAACTATCATACCCTTCTAAGACGCAAATTTGTATCGATATTTACCGATTAATATAAAAATCACGGCCCTGGATCTACCTACTGTGAATTATATTATTCTAAGGGAATTTGCTTAAATTCAGACACTTAATTTCAAGTGCTCAGGCTTTTATAATAATTGGAATATGAAGAAAATTAGAAAAGAAAATTCTTCTGTTTAGTGAAGCGACTGAATTTATAATTCAAGTTAAAAGTATAAATGAGCTCAACTTTTTATTTCTAACTTGAATTATAAATTCGGTCGCTCCACCTAAACATAAGAATTTTCTTTTCAAATTTTCTTCATATTGCCTAAATAATAAGTGCATGTAACCGAAATTGAAATTGCATTATTTAGTACCTTATGCGTTGAGAAGAAATATTGAGACAGAAAGACACCACACTTACTGTTCTTTCACTCAATGTAAACAAAAGTACAGTTAAAGTCTGTTCGTGTACTTCCGAAAACTACGAATTTCTACTTATTTAATTTTGTTTATATGAGTTTTGATAGAACTTTGGGCTAAATTCGTAAAAATGAAAGTACGTAAACAGACTGAAAATGGGTTACATCATAGTATTTTATTTTTAAATTTTTTATAAATATTAATAAACTAGTAATGGCGGTTCTTTGAGTATTTGATTTGATTTGATTCCTTATTTAAAACTAATTAAAAGAAAAAAATCAATACTTAATTAATTATAGTTAATTTTTACATACGTTATAAGCTTCTTTTTAAATTACATTATTTTCCAACTTTAAGTCAATTGGTAAATTATTAAACAGTCTGAGACCATTATAACACAGCATGTTCTGCGATCTATTTGTTGTGAAGTAAGGTAGTCTAAAGTCTCTCCTATTTCTTAAATTATAGGGTTGAACATCAGATACATAATTTATTTCGTAACATAGATAATTTGGTAACATATTATTTTTTATTTTAAATACAAATATAAGTAAATTCATTATTGTTCTTTGGTTAATGGTAAGCCATCTGAGAGTATCAAGCATTGTTCGTATATGTGTTGGCCTATCGCACATCAGTATACATCTCATTCCCCTATTTTGCAGTTTTTGTAATCTATCCGACATTTGATTAAATCAAAGATCCTAAAAATAGTATTGTTAAATAATATTCAAAATGTGGTTTAGTCATAACATTGTATATTTTTATTGCACAATTCATCGATACTTTACGCCTAATTCTTTAAAAAAATCCAATTTTTTTTGCAATTTTACCACATACATAGTTGATGTGATTTCAAAACCTAGTTTTTTATGGATTATTCCGTGCGTTCAAGGATCCAGAAATCAGAATTTTTGGGGGCTTCTGATTGGTTAGCTGTCAAAAAAATTCTCAAAATTCAGATGACTTTTAATTAAGTTTGCTTACGTTTTTCAGATAAAAATTTTCATCTGAAAATTCAGATGACAGCTAAAAAACAAGACAAAAAAAAAAAAGAATCTGCACATAGCAGTTGAACTTAATAGTGGATGCAGCTATTTTGGGGTTCTGTTGTCGGCTTGGTACGGCATGTTGTTTTTTTTTAAGTTTTGTTTCCTTGTAAGTAAATAAAATAAAAATTAAAATTGAAAATAGTTTTTTCCATGGCATTTCGGGTTTAGTTTTTTCTTAACAAAAAGTGAAAGTTTTCCCAATTTTTATTTATAATAATTACATTTGGTGGAAAAACGCGATGAAGACGTGCATTTGGGAGTAATAACTACTAAGATTTTTTGGTTGCAAGTAAAATGTGTGGTTTCAACTATTTTCGAAACTATTATAATCCAAATAAAAAGAACTAAAAAGCTTTTTCCAGTCAATTTACATATAATTTCATCCTTAGATTCCCTTAGTTTTGAGTAAAATTTAATTTTAATTTCCGACGAAAAAAGTTTTTCCTTTTATTCACTTTTAGTCTCAACTTTTAGCCTCAAAAAAAAAAGAGGTGAAATCTAATTAATCCAGTTTATTTTTTTTTATTTGCTCAAAACTAGAGGGTATTCAATAAAAAATAAAAAAGGGGTGATCCATTAATTTGATAATTGACCTGAGCAGATCAAACTTGGGAAAACCAAAAAAAACCTTGAAAAAAAAGTACTTTTCATTTCTCGAAAACTAAGATACATTTTAACATCCGGTTTTCTGTTTTTATTGAAAATTAATAAGAGCATTTATTTATGAAAATGAAAATTATACTTCATTACATAAAATTTTGAAAAAGATTGATTTGAAAGTTTGTTTTTTATTTTTTTTTTTGTCAAAATTTCGAGTTTGAAAATTAATTTTTCAAAAACTGTTCACTAACACAACTTAATTTAAAATTAAAATCAAAGAAGAGATTTCTGGCTTTTCAAAAAGATATAGCATGGTATTGTAAATTGTACCGTTTTTTTTTGTAATATTTTTTTTCTGTTTTAAGTCAATTTTTTAGAAAATTGTCCCTCCTGCCTAAACGGGGGGAAATAGACACCCCTCCCCCACGACTTTTTTTCTTGTCTTAACCTAACCTACTCGCTCCAGCTTTTTGGTGCACCTTATACCAATCACCCTGTATACTTGGTGGTAATGCACACAATTGTTGTTGTTGTTCATTCAAAAATTATTCAATAGGTTCAACGTATTGTTTTCTCCATGTCAATATGGAATTATTATTTTATATTTACGCGTCATTTATAAAAGCTTTTAAGACTTAACCAAACCCAAAACTGAAGTAAAATAAAGGTCAAGGCATAGTAATGGATCATTTTCAATAGTCAAAATGTTAAATGTTTATTTTGTATTTTTCATTAAAATAAACTCAAGAAACTTAAAAGGCAATCCAATAATCTTGCGCGGCTGACTTAACAGCTTTTTGGATTAGTTCCACCATTTTAAAGTGCATTTGACCGTGCGGTGCGCAGTGAAGAGAAAATCATTGCGTTAACAATTGTGCTGCTTCTATTCTCGCTGTTTATTATTGCTCTGGCTCAGTTGAATAATATTTATTTGCAATAAAACGAAAAATTTAGAAGCTACCTACATCCATGCAACATGAAGCAAGTAAAATAAAACCCAAGTAGTAGACAAGCACAAAACTAAAATATATCTCATTCTCCATAAAAGTAGCAAACCGAATTAGATCATGGATAAATAATATCATGCGCAATAATTTGTGGTGAATAAATCATTTTTTTATATTTCATTGGGTACGTATGTTTATTAAATAAATAAAAAGTACTTTTCATCACAGAAGACATTTCGTCATCGAACAATGTTTTTAAAGCAGATAGTAATTGATAGGACCACACATACATATAAATATACAAATTTGTCTAAAGTCATTATACAAACTAAGATAAAAACGTTACCAACCAAAAATGTCTGTCAACGGGTTGTTCAGTCACAATTGGGTGGCATTAAATTTACAAGAGGAGAAGAAATGTGCGGCGGCCGGCCGGCGGTGAATGAAAGTTGAATAAAATAAGTTCAACAGAATCGTTGAATGCTACTAAAAAGAATTTCAATATTTCTAATGATTTTGGTGATGCTTCCATTTGCTGCTGCCGTGACTGTTGTTGCTACTTCTTGGGAATATTTTGTTGTTGCTTTTCGTTTTGAATATAAATACATTTGTGATTCTATTACGACATCATCGACATATAACACAAAATAATGCGGCAGAAAATAACCTACTTTTTTGCCTCTTACAAATTAATTGCTCTGTACTTTTTGTATCTGCTGTTATTTTATATTCTTGCTTTAGTCCTTTTAAGCTGGTGGACAGAAGGAGTAACAAGGAAGTATTCTTCGTGCATTAAATAGATACCACCATATAAGGCAGAAATACCAGATAGGAGAACGTTTTTTTTTTTTTTTGTCTAATTAAAGGGAGCAAGTAACTTAGGCTAACAGAATTAATATTTCGCAGCAATGATTTAAAATTATGTTTTTGATCTTTTTAAATCATTTTACTGATGGGAAATCATGAAATTAGGGTCGATGCTTACATTTTAATCATTTTTATAATTCATCCATATTAAAAAAAATATTCCATCAAAGGGTGCTCCTGCACATTCAATGACAATAGAGGAGAAGGAGGTATTACAGTTTGGAGGTTGTTAAAATTGGAAATTTCAGAATTCAAAAAATGGCTGTAAACGTGAGGACGAAAACACACTAAAACAACAAAAAATTGAACTTTTAAGAAATAAAAAAATGGCTGTAAACGTGAGAAAAAAATTCACGCAAACGTCAAAATTCTAATGATATTCAATTTAATTTGAGATACAAATTTATAAAAATATAAAGCTATATTTTTCGAGCAGTTTTTTGTTTTTTTTTTTGCTTGACAAAACTCATACTTAAAATGTCCAAAGGCATATAGTTATAACACTCCCCTCTATTAAGATTAAATGCAATTACATTTTTCAACTAAATTCAAATTATAAATTTATAATATTATAAGGTTCCTACCTACTTTATTTTTATTTCAAGTTTCATTCTTATAATCTAAGTTTAATAATATTAAAATGTTTTATTAATATCTATGGAACTTCAATTATTTATAAGTAATTTAGTACTTAATTATGTCCACGGGTTTTTTTCTGGTGATTTTCAAGAGTCGCACATTTCTATTGTTTCTAAATGTTAGGAAATAGCTGTCACAAGAAAAAGTCACAAAAATATGATTATCACATGTGACAATCCACTTACGCAGATCGAATTTGATTTTTGTGATTGTAAACTATCACAAATCACCTTAGCCGACTCCACCCCTGTTTAATCTGTTTTAATTGACAACCATGACTTTTTCTTACGTTACGTCCAACATTTATCAAATAAATACTCTTAGTAAGTTGCCTTACTATTTGAGAGGCGATCCATTTAACCGAATTATTGAAAACATTCCTATATCACACCATTTCATTTTCTTTAAATATACATGCCGATTATAGAATTCGCAATATTCTACTCCCCGGGAATTGACCAGATTCGTGCTTGATTCTCTGTCGCGTTCTTTTCAATTAGTGAATTCGTCGAATGAACTATGTTACCAATTCCTGAACTTCCCTACCATTATCCGAACTATAGTATCGCTTCTGTCATTTATTGGGATTTCCAAAATCTCAGAGGGTGTTCAGACAGGCCTCACGTCTATGATACAACTAAACAGATAACGCCGTCCTGTTTTTTTTCGTTCCGTTCTGCGCATCTACGTCATCGACGCACAATTTTCCCTGATATTTTTGTTCTTTTTATACTAAAAATGTGTGTTCAGGATCCTAAAAACAAGTGCATTGTTTCGAGGAAATGATATTTCATATTAAATTAATAGATTTTAGTCGAAAAATCTTTGTTTTATTAATCTTGGAGAAAATATTTGTGTGCGTCGATGACGTCATTTTTTGTGAATGATGCGCAATGCGCTATCTTATTTAGTTGTATCATGCCTCACGTCGAAATAAGTCGCCTCACGTTAAGCCTGTCTGAACACCATCTTAAAATTGCAAACAATTTATTTCTTTAAAATTAATGTTAAATACTTTACTTTTACATTCAGAATTTTAAGTTTTAGCTTACAGTTTTTGTTATTAATGATGATTTCCTGGGGAATAATGAAAAACAATAGCAGATTCTATTTATTTCATATTTTGATGAACAAATAAAGCTCAAAACTAAATTAATATTATTATCCAAACAAATTTTTCAAATAGGCCCAACTTTCTACATAAAATGACTTTTAAGATTCCAATGACCATTGGTAAGGTAGTTCATTCATTGAAAAAAGAAAAGTCTTTTTATGTGGAAAATTGGACCTATTTGAAATTTTTTTTTTGACAAGAAATATTAATTAAGTCTTGAGCTTTATTTGTTCATAAAAAAATGGTTTTAGCTCTTAAACGTCTCAAAATGCATCATTAAAATTTTCAATGATGAGTTTCAATTATAGCTATAACTGGCACCCAATAGCTTAAATCTCGAAAGTGAGTTGAATGGTGGATAAAGCTCATTCGCCGAATTCACTGATAGAGGTGATAATTTCTTTTTGATTTTCTTTATAGTTTGATTTGTTTTTAGTAGAATTCTTTATACATTTATTTATTGGTCTTTTCTTATTTCTAAATTTTAGACTAGTTCTTTTAAGATTAGTTATTTCATATCTATCATTCCTATTTTCATCATTCTCCCCCTTTCTTAAATTCTCATTATATTTCTTGTTTACTTGAAGTTGGTTATAATTTGTTCTAGGCTGAAATAGAAAAACTAATTTCGATGGGCAGACATTTGTTGTTGAGGTTGTCGTATTTCTGTATTTAAATAAATAGTTGTTAATTTTGAGGTCAATAGGCATTGTACGTAATTTTTCATCAATCAAGTATTTTTTTAAACTGGTCTTAACGGTTTGCACCGTTCTTTCCACGATACCATTTGATTGCGGGTCATACGAAGGAGTTTTTAGCAATTTTATGTTATTTGCAATGCAAAAATTATTTAGTTTTTGTGATCCAAATGGGGGACCATTATGGGGTAGGATTTCTTTTGGCAATCCGAAAACTAAAAATATGTTTTTTAACACTTTGATAACATCACTGGCGCAAGTTTTATTCATTTTCACTACCTCTAGCCATTTCGAGTAGGTATCTATTATAACTATGAAATTCATTCCTGAAAAGTAAAAAAATTCATGTGGGTTTTTTCGAAAGCCAGTGAGGTATTCGTCCATTTGCTGAGAACGATTGGGCTTGGCTTGTTTGATGTTTGCTGACACACTTCGCATGTCTTTACGAAATCTTCTATGCTATCGTCTATTCTTGGCCACCAAAATAGTCGACTTGATACCGTCTTCATTCTCACAATACCTATGTGGCCCGCATGTATTGTACCAAGAATTTTCTCCCTAAGGGAAGTTGGAATTACCAGTTTGTCTCTTAAAAGCACACAATTATCTTGCACAGATAATTCCATTCGCCGAACAAAGTACTTTTCCAAGTCTTTGTCAATATTTTTAGGCCACCCATACTGAACAAAATTGTGTACTTTTTGCAAAATTTGGTCTTACTGAGTTTCTTTTGCAATCAAATTTGAATCAATAGGAATATCTCCTGCAAAATTAAAAAAAAAATATTAATTGGCTTTCAATTCGTGTCGGCTCTTTCAAAGGAAGCCTGGAAAAGACATCCGCATTTCCCATTTTTGAAGCCTTTCGGTAATTGATTGCGTAATCATACTGAGACGAAATGAGAACCCACCTATGTAATCTAGCATTTGCCACTGCAGACCCACTTTTCTTCCCGAAAATTACTTGCAATGGCTTGTGATCACTAAAAATAGTAAAATATTTACCGTAGATGTCTTTGTGAAAACGTTTCACTGAAAACGCCACTGCCAATGCCTCACACTGCACTTGGGCATAATTTTTTCAGAGTCTGATAAAGTGCTTGAAGCAAACAATATTTTTCTTTCTTCGCCATTTGGTTCAATGTGGAACAGAACTCCACCAACTCCATAGGAGATCACGTCGCATACTATACCCAAACGCTTTTTTGGATCAAAATGTGTTAAAAGATTATTCTGTTTAAACCATTTTCATTTTCACATTCCTGTGACCATATAAATTCTTTATTCAATTGATGAAGTATACATAGCCCATAAAAATTGAGAAGACCTAAATACGACCTGAGGGTTTTTATGTCATAAGGAGAAGGAGCATTCATAATTGCGTCCATTTTCTCTTTTTTTGGACTAAAACCATGCTTAGAAATATTGTACCCAAGATATTCAATCGAGGGCTGTAAAAGAGAACATTTATCCATTCTAAGTTTAACCCCAAATTCTTCAAAAAGCTCCAACACTTTTAAAAGGTTCTGCTTACAATCGGATTGGTCAACACCACCAACAATTATGTCATCGACGTAAGCTTTCGTTCTTTGAAGACCTTACAAAATTTTATCCGTCATCAACTGGAATTCTGAAGAGGCTATTTGAATTCCATAAGGGACGCGAGTGTACCTCAACAAACCTTTTTGCGTGTTTGTAGCTTGCGACAGGGTGCAGCTACTTGAATTTGATGAAAAGCACCAGCCAAATCTAGTACACAAAAAACGGTACAACCAGCTAGTTCCAGCAAGATTTTGTCTACTCTAGAAAGAGGATAATGCAAAGTTTCCACCATGGGATTAATGGTCGCATTGCAATCCATGCATAATCTAACTGATCCATCTTTTTTTCAACTACAACGACACGTGAAGCTTATTCACTGTATTTAACTGGTATTACTAATCAACCGATCTAACTCCTTTTCCAGGCTTGTGGAATCCTGGAGTAGCATCTGGTTTCATGACGATTTGTGCCTCGTGCACTTTTATACTATTTTGAAATTCACTCCTAAACACTGTAAGGAACTTCTTTAAACAATCAGACTTAATATCCTGCTTAGTAATCAACTTTTTTACTGCAAAATTATATTGCCATCCCGGAAAGATAACATCAATCCAGTTACGACCTTATAATGGAACAAATTGCTCATTCGCAGCAATTACAACCAATGGCATCATAACACTGACAACTGTACTCTCAACTTGCAACGAAACATCAATCACACCAACAACAATCAACAACCTCCATACCCGTAACAACCTTTAAACACTTGTCAAATTTTCTGAATTCAATGTGCGAAAAAAATTTATCATAGAGGTAAACAGGAATTATAGATATGCAAGAACCGGTATCTATTTCCATACGTATATCAATGCTATTAATTTTAATATTTATAATAAGAGGAAGAGATGTCATTTTACCCATACTCCTTACATAAGCCAATAACTTATTGTTCAAAGAACTATCAATTATATTTTTCAAAATTATTTTTAAACCTGGCATTCTTTTTAACTCTTTTGTTTCGGCATTTGGTTGCGTAGTGCCCCCAGTCTTGACACTTCACTTGAAACACTGGACATTCTGGTTCTCCTCGTAGACTGCTGCTTTCCCGTTCTGTTGCTTATTGTTGGTTTTGACTTTGAAATTTTCATGATGATAGCTTTGTCTCTTTTCTGGTGAAAAGCGAGGCTTTCCCGTTTGACGAAATGCCGCTATCGATGAGCTAACACTAGTCCTCTCACGCATTCCCTTGACTTCTCTCAAGGTCATCTCAATAGGTAGGGCCGTTTCACAGATTTTAGAGAATGTTTTGGTTATTGGTTCCTCTAGAAGCTTCCATTGTATTCGTTCATCCCGTTGTGATAAGATGAATTTATCACATAGGGCTTGCTCTAAGAATGAACCGTATTCACAGTTTTCTGCCAAAGTGCCAAAGTTTTTAATTCGATTATGAGATCTGACAGCGAATTCCCATCTTCTAGTGATCTTGACAAAAACTTCTTTGGTTTATGATGTTGCTGAAGAGCTGCGATAATATCAGCATACGAACAATTGTTCCATCCTTTCTACGTACTGCTCAAAATCATCGTCTGGTAAAATCGGTCCAATATTACCCAGGAGTCCCAATGTAGGTAGGAGCTAGCAGGTTTTGCTTTCTTTTTCGGTCATTTTTTAGAAATCCACGTGCACTGTAACAATTTTTTTTTTTCACAAGATACAAAATCGAATTCTTTTCGCAAGCACTTTTTTTTTTAATAAATGTTTTAACTTTAACTTTTTTTATTCTAAATCACCCTAAGATTTTATTGGAAAATCCCATGCTCGTTGTTATGATGTCTCAGATTAAATAAATCGGTAATGCACACTTTTTATTTCATTAATACTTTATTAAAGACTAACTTATATGTAACATAGTTACTTATTATCATAATACGAGAGTTTAAAGAGAAAGCATTGTACAGGGTTGCTAATAGCAAATATAACAAAATGATGACTGAGTTTTTAGTGAAACAAGTAAAATTTTACCATATTCTGACGAATCTAAATTCAAATTAAAAGAATAGCGTAGTTTTCGAAGATTCCGTTGGTCCATCAACCAAGCTCATTCCATGTACCCAATAAACAAAGGGCACTGTTAAACATGGAGAAGGAAATTGTATGGTTCCGGGATGTTTGGCTATGTTTCTTTGGACATGAAGTGTGTTCGATTCATACAAAATATGGAATTATGAACCGATTCGTATTCGAGAACATCCTGTGGCCTATTGCACCATCTTAAAAAATTGTGATTACAAGCATTTTTTTTAAACAAATTTGTAAAAATTCAAGATTTTGTCGTTTGTAAACTTTTTTTCAAACACAAATTTGTACTTGTTAATCACAAGTCACAAATTTGTTGACAAATTGAATTTTTCGTTGCACAAAACAAAACTTGTAACTGTCAATTACAATAAAAAATTTGTAAAAATCGTTCTTTTTTGTAGTTTTCTGTCGCACCATAATATTTAAAACCATTACAAAAAAATAATAAGCATAATTGGACCTCAAAAACAACACAAAACCAACAAAAGCTTCTAACAACCCTACACTGGCTTGGAAACGGATGGCAATACCATGAAGTTGTGGATATGCACGGTATTGATAAATCTAGAGAAAAATTAAAAAAATATTGTATTGAATATGTTTGTTTGGCTTATAAGCATGCTTAAATCAAAAAATGCTACCAAATTCACCATAAGTTTCTGAGAGTATGGTCACACTGACCACTTTTCAATGGTTTTGGTTTAACCCCGAAACTAATTAGATAAATAAATTTAAGCAGGAAAAGTTATCAAAGACCAACTCAGATTTTCATATTCGGTTTTAGGCATATGGCCAAACAAAAATATTTAAGAGTTAAAACTCTTACACGTAATTATTCCCTTATACCCCTCATTCTCCCGGTCTTTTCAATAGACTTTTAGGTTTATTTTTAAAGAAAGAATTTTATGAGCTTTTAAATTATAAGCAATACATTTTTGATTGTCATACAGAAAAATATATTATTTTCCTGCGCAGTAAAAATTTATCTGTTTTTCCACTTCCGATTAAATTAATCCTGAAAATAGGTGCGTTTTATTGGTATTTACAGCTGGCAATGCAGGCATCAATAAAACGCTATACTCACTTTCATATTCACTCTGTTTTTTATCTCAGCGTTGGTAGGCATTCTAAAATAAATTAATGTCAAAAGTATTCGCCATTAAAAATTCAAGCTTATTTGTTTACTATCGAAAACAAACAAAGAAAAGTCAAGTAATAAATTTTTGCTTACAACCTAGTTCAGCACTTACTTACTTTTATACTCACTTTTTTACGTATTATAAATATATCGACACTTGGTTTTTTTTACTGTTCACTCAGGGAAATTTTACGGTGCTAGTTAAAATGTTTCCAATAGAACACGCATAATAGCTCTGCAATAATCTTCCTTCCACTTGTCCACTTATCATGGGTCAACTTTTTAGAAAATTTGCCAAATAAAACTTAGTTTCTATCTCTTATGAGAGAGTTGCAAAAACTTTTTTGTTCTGTGTTCATAATAGTTTTTTATCAACAGCGACCAAAAAAATTGTGAATAAAACTTGTAGCTTACAACATGCAAGTATAAATGGTGCAACATTAAATTGTAGTTAAATTGTACAATTTTGTTGGATCTTTACAAATTTGTAAATACAATCGTTTGTATATGGTGCAAAACAAATTCATATACAAAATTTGTAATTATAGACTACAATCACAAATTTGTCGTTGTAAATTGTTAACTGGTGCAATAGGCCACTGCAACATATTTAACTTCCACGTACTGAAAATGATCCAAACCATACCGAAAAATTTGTCAAAAAATGGTTTCAAGTGCAAAAACTTGATGATATGAAGTTGACAGCACAGTATCCCGGTATCGTACAGTGGTCTGTTTATTGAATTTCGGTCACAAAAATCAATTCCAATTCTTAGAATAAATTATTAAAATTTGATACACTTGATAATTTCGGGATGCCCAATTCAATGATACAGCCTTTTTTCTCTCAAATTTCAAATAAAGTACTGTCAAAAACAGTGAAGTTTATGTTTGAAATTTTCCCAAGGGATTAGAACTTATTTAAGTGCTCATTTTTGCGTCTTAGTTATGGAGTAATTTTAAATTTTAGCAGGTAGATCAAGAAATTATCTGGCTTTTTTCTTACAGAAACAGTTTATCTCACATTTTCCAGTCTCTCACAGTTTAACTTATATTTTTACAGGCTCTGACAGAAATTTTATTCCAAAAAGTTTTAAGTCGAGACAATCTAGTTTTAGAACCAAGTGAATTTAAGAAAACAATTAGTATGCCAATTCACGAGAAATGTATGCCATACGAGAAATTTCTCTATGCGTTACAGAACGTTGGCACAGATAACTCCACTTTTTGACGAAATATGTTTTTTGGTGCAGAAATATGAAACAAAAAATCCTCCATCGTTTAGTGTACGTGTACTGGAGTTAACTGATGAACAGTTATGTTTTCAAACTCAACATTTTAAAGAAAAATGCAATGAAAAAAAAATTTAGTTTGCAAACTATTTCAAATCAAAGTACACATATTATTTGTATACATTACATTAGTGTACTGTGATTTCAAACTATTTATTAAAACAGCTTTATTTGAAAATAAACTTTAAAAACTTACTTCTGGATTTCCAAAAAGCTGCAAAACAATACTGTAAATGTTGCCCTTGGTTTTTAATTAATTTTATTCTAGGTGTTAAATGTATTTTTTTTTATAAAATTACCCCTCCTGCAAAAGCGGAGGGATTTTTTTTTTCTTGACTACTTTCATGTTACATGCTCTGAATTTTGTTGGAGATTTTATGCGAATCGCCTAGTATGCAAAAAAGGGAAATTTAATTAAGTCCTACGCAGCGACTGTGAATGAAAATAAAAATCTGAAAAAATTAGAGCATTTTTATTTCTTGATTTGGTTTTAAGCTGATTTAGGCTCATCCAAATATCGATGGTTAACTATGAATATCTCCCAACAAACATTTTTTGTGAAATTTACTTTTTGATGCAGTTTTGTAAGCATTTACTTCTGCATCGCTGAAGGCATTCATTATATTGCTAGTAGCTGTCAAAAGCGTTTAATAGTCGTTTTTTATAGACTCCTATCATCTAAGAGCTTTAAATATGACTAAAATATCTCCTATCATCACATTTGATTCAAACTGTGTGCAGGCAGAAGGACCTCAAAGTAGTGTTCGCTATATACATAGTTAATTAAGGGTTTAAGTATTTGTTTGGTTTTTGTCTGTTTTCATTGAATTTAGTATTGCATTATTGAAGTCTTAAAATTGTATGGTTTTATTTCAATAATGAACAGTAAATGTTAAAAAAACTAACTGGTATAACCGATGCCATAACATCTCCTATCAACGAATTTCTGTTGAAATTTTCATTTCTATTTCAGTTCTTAGGTAAATAAATTAATTACCGGTCGTATACCAAAAACTACTGCTATCAGCATACAAAGTTTCTTTTTTTAATTGTAAATATCTCCTATGTTCTTTTTTCTTAAGAAAATCACAATTTTTAGCTTTTAAAACTATTTCATATCATAGAGATTTAAAAATGACAATAGGTACTTTGGCAAATTTCATTACATTTATGTTTTCAGAAAATATTTATAGTTTTTTGTGGAAATTTTACAAAATGCGACATAGGAGGTACTCATAGTTAAGCGTCGATATAAAACTCAACAAAAACCATTACACTTCACTCCTAATAGAGTCACTCCGTCTCATCTTTTGTTTGGATGTCAGAGACATCTTTCCGCGATTATATCATGACAGAGAAAGGTATCTGCCAAGAATTTTGACAGATGAAGATATATTTGTTTTTTGTCTCAGCATTTTGTATCCTTACTTCCTGACCAGAATAGAGTGCTGCAACTGGAGCTGCAGCTGCAACTGGTATAACTGTCAAAGAATGCTGTACGTGATATTTTTAACTCTCCCACAATATGCTTTACAGCTTTCTGACATGTTTGGCGTTTCTAATCAGTTGTGCGAACTTACAGTGGGTTGCCAAATTAATAGGGACAGTGATACATTTTAAGCAAACTTTAGTTTACCTACTTAAGATCGATGAAAAATATGTTTTTATATTGTTTATATTGATTAAATAGTATTCATTCATTATTCGAGAGTATTATTTTATAAAAATAAATTAAAAAACTAAAAGTTTAAAAAGAATTTCCTAAAAACTAGTCAAGAACAAAAATAAAATCAAGAATTTAGAAAAAAAATTAATATTTTGTTACGTTTCCTTTTGCCATTATAGCAGCTTCCTTCTAACAGTCTTGGCATACTCTAAATGCACATTTTAGCAGCTTTTGCTATTTCAGGACAAACTTCAGGTGGTTCTGACTTGCTAAGCAATTTCCTTTTTTTTGATATTTTTCAAAGGTTTTCTATCGGGTTCATGTCTAGGAAACTGCCTGGTCACGGTAAAACTTGGATTTTTTGTTAATTCAAAACTTTTTTACACTCTTTACTTTATGCCATGGAGCGGAGTCATGCATAAAATGTATTGATTAGTTGCCTGGGATCAGTTTAAAGCTGTTGTATGGATCGATTTTTTAAAACTTCTTTGTATTGGTGTTGTCTCATTGAACAGTGAAAGATATGCAAGGGTCAAACACCTCATGTGCTAATGAATGACCACATTAAAATCTTCACAGGATGTTTTATTCTTTTGGCGATGCATTCCGGGTGATATACCTCGCCTGGCCGTCGCCGCAACAACAGCACATAAGGTGTTGGACGCCTTGCATATTCAGGGTGCAATGCGACAAGACAAGGAAGTTTTGGAAAATTGACTCATACCACAGCCTTAAGACTGGTCCCACGCAACGAATCAATACAATTTATGCACGACTCCGCTCCATGCCATAAAGCAAAGAGTATAATAAAGTTTTTAAATGAACAAAAAATCCAAGTTTGACCGTGGCCAGGCAATTTCCTAGACATGAACCCGATAGAAAACTTTTGGAAAATAACAAAAAGGGAAATTGCAAAGCAGGTCATAACCACCAGGTTAAACTTAATAAAGAGTTCATTAAAATTTGGCGCCACTGTCTTGCAATAGCAGAAGTTGCTTAAAGGTATTTTGAGTGCATACTGAGGCGGTTAGAAGCTGTTATAATGTCAAAATGAAACGTAACAAAATATTACATTTTCTCTGAACTCTTGATTATATTTTTGTTCTCGACTAGTTATTAAGAATTTTTTTTAAACTGTTAGTTTTTCAATTTATTTTTATAAAATAATATTCTCAAATAATGAATAAATACTATTAAATCAATATAAACAATATAAAAACATAATTTTCATCGACCTTAAACAGGTAAACTAAAGTTTGCTTAAAATTTATGACTGTCCCTATTAATTTGGCAACCCACTGTAATTCAAACACAAAAAAGAAAATTAAAACAAAAATAAAATGGATAGTGGTAAAATGGACGCTAAAATTAGTTTACGTCTTTATCATAGATTAAACAGAGTTTGAAACTCTCTTCAAAACCCATGTATACACTTGGTTGCGCCCACAAAAATGCTGCATGCAAAAGTTAAAAGTTGGTCAACTTGCCCAGCTGCGTCTGCTGCTGCGTCGTTTTCTGTTCGTATCATTGGATTTGTGTGTATTCAAAATATTGACAGCTATTTCAGTTGCAGGTCCGTCTCCATTCTGTTCTGGCAGTTATGCTAGTGTTGATGTTAATCACTGCGTTTGCGGGTGGCGATTAAGTTTTGTTACGTGGTAAGCTTACCTGAGCTTAAGGGCGTTTAGCAATCACCGCACTGCGGATTCCAGACTCAGGGCAACATTGGTGAGCCCATGAGATCCATGGGGAAATACACGATTGAATCCTGAAAGGAAAAGAAGAACAAAAATTAATTTAGGCACTATGTCTGTTTTTGTAAAACTCCAGATGTTGAATCTGAATTTTTACAATACAAATAACACACTACCTACATAGGCTACTTACCTCGAAAGTATTCCAAAATAGTCAAAATGATCTGAAAAGAAATTAGAGACAATAAAATATAATTAAAATCACTTTTATAATACAAATTTTGAAAAAATAAAACTTACCCATATAATTTTACTCCGCAGCACAGCCATGATGTTGTTTTGTTTTGATTTTTTTTGACATTTCACGAAGTTCAATTCTTTAAGTATCCTGCCGTTTTCTTCTGCGCATGCAATAGTAGCTTGGTCTCTTTTCACACAAGGGAAAAGGGGGCAGAATAACTATTTCTAGCGCATGCGCAGAAAACTTTCGCTAAGTTTTATACTATGATGAAATGAATTCTAATGAATTTTTAAGGTGCGTGTTTAGGATAAGTGTTAATACATGTGAAGGAAATTTTAATAAAAGGAAATTTTAATAGTTTAGATAGTTTATTTGACTTAATAGATGGATAATAAGATTAGATTGATTTGATTAGGAGAAATAATAGGATTATGTTAGAATTATGTGATATTAGATTAGTGGAAGAGAATGAAGACTGAGACAAACATATATAAGGGCATGAGCGGTGGATATCTGTGTGTGCATAGAATTTTGGAGATGGATAAAGGGGGGAAATTATTAGTGATAGGGATAGAAGATAATAATCCAACTATAATTAGTTTTGTGTTATTTTTAAGCAAAAGGGTTGAAAATAGTTATCTCACTCAGATGTAGTGGTAACTATTTACTTAGGTATTAGGATAGAGGCCAGGAACTAACCTAGGAATTTTATGGTCATTGTTTCTTCCGATAAGGTAAAGCGAAGAAGTAATTTTTTTTGAAAGCTTAACTGCCGGTTAATTTTAAGCCCGAATTTAAAATTGATTTTTTTTTTTAAATTAAAACTTGTCACGCTATTTTGGTGAATAAAACAAAAGTGTATTCTTAAAAAAAAAAGAAAAGATAAAAAAGAAGTTCAGGTGGAATTCAATTTAAATTGAAGGTAAATTCAAAAGTGAAACAGTGATCGGTATATATATATATACATATATATGAACTTTGATTCTTCTAGAAAGAATAGCGTCCTGAAGACGAATTTAAGGGCAATATTGTGAGGAGTTGCGCTTTTCCAAATTTTTAAGCAGAGGTATGTAACCATAATGGAAATCTTAAGCGCAGGCTTTCTGACGAGTGTTTCTTTTAATTTAGGTTTAGGTTTGCTTTGTGCGAACGTAAAATTCACTACAGGGACCTAGGCCTCTGCCATTTTTTTTTTGTCTTCTTTTGACCTTCATTAAGGACATCTTTTGAGGCGAAAGAGTTCCTTTGTCCAAAGTGATAAAGGTCAAATCTTTTGAGGACACAAAGACCTAAGTCTACAGGAGGATTCTATACATATAGAAATTATATATATAGCTATCAACAGAGGAGACGCTATCGAGAGGGATTTGTGAAAGAAGGAGGTGTTTGGAAGGCAAAAGGGATAGATCAGGAGAAGGAAAGAAAAGTGAAGTTTAAAGAACGAACTGAAATATAAAAAGATAAAGGAAGAAGTGGTTAAAGAGAAAAGAAAAAAATACAATTAGATATAGACATACTTACCATAAGTCCAAAGTTTAACGTAACGTAAATTACCAAGTGTGTAAAATTTGGTTCTCCAAATCGTTTTTTTTTTTAGTTATTAATTTTTTTTTTTGAATTTTTTTTTTTGAACTAAGAGAAGTTAAAAGTGATCTTAAGATTTAGTGATATATCAATTTGTTTAGAAGTGGTAGTTAAAGTGTCTACTCCTGATCTCCAGTGTGCTGCCGGCAGAACAACGAGGGACCAAGGTAAAAACAAGTGAGTAGTTGATAATTGGTTGGATATAAAGGTTCCATATATCGGAAAGCCTTAAGGTCAAATTTGCTTATCTTTTGTTTTTATTTATAGTAGTTTATTTTTTTTATTTTTGAATTTATACATATATATTCGGGAAAAGAAACGAGTGGGAGAGCTCGAATTAGTTTGTCGTTCTTTTTTTTTTTATTTAATGAATTTTATAAATAAAACTGGTATTTGAGCTATAAAACTAAAAAACTATGGTGTGCTAATTTCATAGCTTACGGTGTGTGGAGGCTTGGTAATGCCGTCCTGATGGATTCTGGTTAAAGACGTGACAGGCCGACCTTTTACTATGAACTAATTCGTAACTGGTTGGGTCAACATAGGGGCTATTTCCAAGAACACTTGGCCATGGAAATAGCGAAGGAAGTGTCTACGCGATACTTGGGTGGGTTGGCCAGACCTTCGTCAATAACATCAGACGAACGTTTTGGAATTCGGTGTGACGATATCTAAGGGTGATAAAAGGAGGTGCTTTAGAAATAGGACTTAGGATTTTATTAGGGTTTAGTTCTTTTTTTTTTTTTTAATCTTTTACCTTTTTATTTTTTTTATTATTCTTTTGGGTGAAGGGTTGGTAGAAGGGTATATTTAGTTAGTTTAGTTAGGTTAGTTTTTTTATTTTTATTGATCTTAATTTTTTTTTTTGAATTAAAATTCGAAGCACCAAACTTAACTTTTCTCTTGGATATCGTCAGAGTCCCTAGATTTGTGTCACATTCAAATTATTGTTACCTTAGGCACGAGTATAAATTAATGTTTAGTCGAGCAGGAGGTACTTTGAGAAGCGGCAAGAACCACCCCATACGACGAGCTGAGCCGTGAAATCACAAGCGTGCCGTAGCCACTTCTCGGGTACCGAAGAACTCCCCTGTGGAACCTTGGCTCCTAACAATGGCGCCCAACGAGACCTAAAGTTTTTTTTTGAAAACTATTCAGGGCAACTCTGAGGGAATGATTTTTTTTCAATCCCTTGGACTTGTTTTGCTTGATTTTTTTTGACACCTTTAACAGTTTTGTTTTGATGCACAAATCTGGGGACTACGAGCTTTTGGTCTTGTCACAGGCCGAAAGCAGCTGTCCAAATCTTCAGGCCAAGAGCCAGAGATTTCTGTGAGGTAGTTGGACATCTGTGACAACACCAAAAGTGGAACAGGGTCGTAAGATTTTGAGTCTTGGCTATCCATAGAATCAGGTACAACCAGATTCTTAGTGAGGTAGAGACTCGGATTTGAAAACTTTGTTCCTGTAGAGGTTTATCTTGAACCTACAGCCAACCATTGACTAAGCTACATGCCAGGAAAAATGTAGTGGTTGTGGGAGAGAGATGAACCAAAGCAGCCACTGAATTCCAAACGCACCGGTTACAAGACAGAAAACAAAACACAACTTAACAGACTACCAAATATCAGAGGGAAAGGAAACTTTGCAAGTCTTCACACACCTACGCGTTAACCTATTAAAAACACGTTTAAATACATCAAAACATACATAGTATATTCTACGTTTTTTATTATTGCATTTTGTTTTTTTTAGTTTTCTATTACATTTTTCTTATATTTGGGAAAAATTTTTAATAATTTTTTTTTCTTTTTGAAACTTACATTATAATTTTTTTTTTTTTTGGATTTTATAAACGTATTTTACTTTTCTCTTTCTGCGTTCATCTTTTAATTTTTTTTAATTTCTTATTACATTTTTTTTTTAATTTGGTTTGGGTTTTTGGATTTTTTTTTTTTTTGATACATATATTTTAGTTTTTTTTTTTCTTTTGAATTCTTTATTTTGCTATTTTTATTTTTTTATATATATATTGAGGAAGGAGTATGCCAGAGGGGAGAAAGAGTAGGACGGGTGCAGTCCCTAAGGAGGGTCAGCCTAAGAAGAGAATCACTCGTCAGAGAGCTGGGGTGTTAGAGGTTGGAAATGAAGCAGCAGGGCTGACAGAAGAACAACCACTGTGCACCGTGCTACCAACTTTGACAGAAAACGAAGACTTAGACAGAACGTTTCACGAAATTACAAAAATAATTCGGGACATAGATTTACATGGTACAGAAGAGAGAGACAGGACAATAACAACAGTAATACGAGAAGAGGCTTCGGACAGCTATGAAGAAGACGACAACAATAACGAGGACGAACAGTACAACAGAGAACGAGAAAAACTTTTACAACGAAACCAAGAACTTGAACAAGAACGATTACAAATAGAACAGAGGCGAGAACAAATAGAACAAGAAAACAGAAAACTTAAAGAAACAGCAAACAAAAGAACACAAAAAAATACAACTGTACAATTGACTGAACTTGAACTAATAGACAGAATACAAACAGTTGCCTCTCTGACTGTTAAGGAAAGCCAGACTAAAACTCTAAGTATTCTTGCTGACGGTTTGTCAGAAATGTACAAACTGTTAGACAATAATATGAAAGAGGTGCATTCCAAGTTGCATAGTATGGAGCAGTCCTTGACAGATCAGAGAGACACAAAATTTAAACAAGACTCAAGATTAGACACCACAAACGCTAAACAGAACGTTAGACGTACAAACCACTCGTCAAATATTCAATCGACATCGCAACCATCGAGTCACCAATCCTCATTTAGGGATGTCAACAGAAAGGTTGATGTTCATAAATGGGGAATTAAGTTTGATGGTACATCAAAAAGCATGTCGGTTGAAAGTTTTATTTTCCGAGTGGAGACACTACAGAAAAAAAGTGGACTGACCGACGAACAACTATTTGCAAATTTCCACCATTTGGTTACTGCCTCTGCTGAGAGATGGTATTGGCAGTTCTTAGAGGAGAATCAAGGTGATGATCTTTTGAATTATTATGATCTCAAAACAGAACTTCTTAGGCAGTTCAAGAATAACAAGCGAGATCATGAAATCCTCAGGGCGATCATGGATCGAAAACAACAATCCCACGAGACATTTGATGATTTTTACGCGGATATTAGAGGCCTCACTTTGCAAATGCAAACAAGGCCTAAAGAAAGTGATCTGGTGTCGATGGTCAGGAAAAATTTGAAAGACAGAGTAAGCACTCTAATTTTTGGCTGCTCTATCAGCAACATTAGAGAGCTAAGAGAGGAATGCAAGCGCGCGGAAGAGCACTTGACTGTCAGGGACTCAAAGTTTAAAAATAAGTTTGTAAATGAAATAGATGGTGGGGATTACTCTAGAAGAAGACAAACATTTAGTGACTCAGAAGAAGAAGAGTTACTAATAGAAGCTATACAAGGGAAAAAACCGGAAAGAAGAAATTTTGAACAAGAGAAGCAAAATAAGTATAAAGGACAAGTGAACAGGGACGTTTTGAAAGATACAAGACAATCTTTGGGCGCTTGCCCTTCAACGTTTCATACCTTGACTTGTTTTTGCTGTGGACAGGGTAGTGTGTCTTTCAAGTGCGCGGACTGTCAGGGAAACCAGAAGGTCGGCAGTGTACCCGGGAGTCAACCGTCGACGTTGAAGCCACTCCCGGAAGAACAGAAGAAAAACCTGAAAGAATAAGAATTTTAGAAAGAAGAACCGAACAAGATAATTTAAATACTTACCAAAAGGAAGAACGAAATCCTCCAAAAAGTCTTCACCAGAGGATGAAAGAGTATGAAGAAGCTAGGAGAAGAATTTTTAATGAAGAAATCGATTTGAAGGAAACAAAAAGTAGAAATTATTTAAAAATAAGTAGGCTTAGGGAAAAACATGCAATACTTAGGTTAAGAAAGAACAAAATAGAAGCAACGATTTTATCTGTGACTGATGACAATAGGCCATACGCGAAAGTGCAATTAGAAGGAGAAGAGATATTAGGGTTGTTAGATAGTGGAGCGTCCGTTACATGTTTAGGGAGAGGTGCAATACAGTTTATAACTGAAAAGAATATACAAATTACAAAAATGAACAACGACATTAAAACAGCTGATGGAAATCATCAGAAAATAGAGGGTCGCTTCAAAACGAATGTCTCGTGGGGTGGTAAATCACACGAGTTGGAGATCTATGTTGTTCCTGGCCTTTTACAACCGCTATATCTGGGTGTTGATTTTTGGAGCACATTTAAAGTGGCTCCAAGCATAGTTAGTGAGATAGGCATACCAACCGTAACTAAAGAGCAACCTACCTTTCGAGATCTCACACCTGATCAAGCTCAGCAATTGGAGAGTGTCAAGTTACTGTTTCCTTCTTTTGCCGTACTCGGGTTGGGTAAAACCAACCTTGAGGAGCATGTTATTGAAGTGGAAGACGAAAATATTCCCATAAAACAAAGGCACTACCCCATTTCACCAGCAGTACAAAAGCTTATGTACGCCGAGTTGGACAGGATGCTGGAAATGGGGGTGATAGAGGAGAGTAATAGTGCTTGGAGTTCTCCAGTTGTTTTAGTGCGAAAGGGTGCGAAAAGTAGGCTTTGTTTAGATTCTCGGAAGGTGAATGCCAGGACGAAAAAGTTTGCGTATCCACTTCCACACATAGAGGGTATAATAAGTAGGCTGCAGGATACGAAGTTTATCTCCAGTATCGACTTGAAGGATGCCTTTTGGCAAATTCCTCTGGAGAGCAAGTCAAGGGAGAAGACAGCTTTTACAGTCCCTGGGCGGCCTTTATACCAATTCACGGTTATGCCGTTTGGGTTGTGTAATGCCGCTCAGAGAATGTCTAAGTTAATGGACAAAGTCATTCCTGGTCGTCTTCGGCAGAATGTCTTTGTCTATCTCGATGACCTCTTGATTTGTTCTCCAGACTTCGAAACCCATATGAAGGTACTGGAGGAAGTAGCTATTGCACTTAGGCAAGGTGGCCTGACTATTAATGTCGAAAAAAGCAAATTTTGCTTTAAAGAAATAAAATATCTCGGATATGTAGTTGGTGACGGATGCATACGAACTGACAAGGACAAAGTATCGGCGGTCGAGGACTTTCCGGTACCTAAGACCCCCAAACAACTCCGAAGGTTCCTAGGCATGACGGGCTGGTATAGGCGTTTTATACCAAATTATGCGTCTATAGCAGCTCCGATGACCGATTGCTTAAAAAAAGGACAAAAATTTGAAATGACAGACGAAGCAATTACAGCATTTCAACTACTCAAAACAAGTTTAGTTACAGCACCTATACTCACAAATCCAGACTTTTCAAAACATTTTTATATACAGTGCGATGCTTCTACCTCAGGTGTAGGGAGTGTGATTTTCCAGTTGGATGACGAGAAAAATGAACGGCCGATAGCATTCATGTCCCAGAAACTTAATTCCGCTCAAAGGAATTATAGCGTTACGGAACTTGAATGCTATGCGGCCATTCTATCGGTAAAGAAGTTCAGGGCTTACGTTGAGGGTTTACCCTTTACTATAATCACCGATCACGCAAGTCTGAAATGGCTGATGACGCAAAAAGACCTTGCTGGACGTTTAGCCAGGTGGAGTTTTAAACTCCAAGGCTTCGACTTCGTGATCGAACATAGGAAGGGTGTCCAAAACGTGGTCCCTGATACTCTCTCACGAGTTCATATGGAGGAGATCACGACCGAAGACTTAGCGCCAGAGGTTGACTTTAGTTCACCACATTTCTCTTCAGAGGAATATGTTGAACTGAAGAAAATAGTAGAACAAGACAAAGAAAAACTACCAGACATTTGCATTTCGGATGGATTCGTTTATAAACGAACGGACATTAGAACAGGCGACGCAATACAAGACGACAGAGCATGGAAGCTATGGGTTCCTAAGGAGTTGTGTGAGGGTCTTTTGAGAGCCGCACATGACTCACCAGCATCTGGACACGGTGGCATAAACAAAACATTGTCTAAGTTGAGGCAGAAATACTACTGGCCCGGGATGACTACCGATGTTCAGCTTTGGGTGAGATCATGCGACGCTTGCAAGTGTAGCAAGCCCATCAACACCACAACTCGGCCGCCGATGGGACAACAGACTATTACTGAACGACCATTTCAACGGCTATATATAGATTTTCTTGGTCCCTATCCACGCACTAGAAACGGTAACACACACATATTCATTGCTCTTGACCACTTCAGTAAATATGTATTTTTGAAAGCAATACGAAAAGCAACATCATCTGAGGTAGTTAAGTTTTTAGAAGAAAATGTTTTTCATGTATTTGGCGTCCCCGAATACATTCATTCCGATAACGGAAAACAATTTGTGTCGGAACTATTCGCTAGTTTTTTAAATCGCTATGGAGTGAAGCATGTGAGAACAGCGATCTATTCCCCACAAGCTAACGCTTCAGAACGAGTTAACCAGTCGGTATTATCGAAGATTAGATCCTATCTATGTAACGACCAAAAACACTGGGATCAACATGTCAGCAACGTAGCGTTTTCGTTGCGAAGTGTTTTACACGACGCTATTGCAGTTGAGCCCTATTATGCGGTTTTTGGTACACCTATGGTACAAAACGGCAAATCGTACGAATTGCTCCGTAAATTAGGCGCAATAAAAGAATCGAAAATCGAAATATTGGACAAGGACGATAGACTCGAACTAATCAGAGCAAAAATTTTTGAAAATTTAAAAATCGCTCATCAAAAGAGTGCAAAAGTGTATAACACTAGAAGTAGAGATGTGCAATATAAAGTAGGACAAATAGTTTACCGAAGAAACTTTAAACAAAGTAACAAAGTCGAAAATTACAACGCGAAACTAGGCCAAAAATTCATAAAATCGATCGTTTTGAAAACCGTAGGGAATTCTCTATACGCGATAGGAAACTTGAAAGGTGAAAAAGTTGGAGTCTATCACGCGAAAGACCTCCACGTATAAAGCGAATGAAATCTTAATGACGCACTCAGATGGTGTTGTTTTTCTTTTCTTTTTTTTCACTGTGATATTAGGTTTAGTTAAATGTACTTCAGTCTTTTTACACAGTTTATATATTTATCTTATAGTTTTTATATATACACCTCTCTTCTGTAGTTTTTTTTTGTATTAGTTATAGAAGCTTAGTTTTTTTTTTAGGCTCTGTGATATTTTTTTTTAGTAGAAGTATCTAATTTTATTTCTAAGATACTTTATTTTATAGTAGGATCTGTGATATAAGCTCGTAAGCTGTAGTACCTAAGGTTATCTGTGATAGTTAGTCCATAAGTTTCAGTACCTGATTTTAAGCTGTGATATTTACATAGAGTTAGTAAAAGTACTTGATTGTTTTTTTTTAGTTTATAGTTTATTTATAGCTGTGATAATTAGTTTAAAGTTAAGCATCTGATCTCTACCTGTGATGTTTACCTAGTCGCCGTACCTGAACTATAGTTAATCATTAATTGCTATTTAGTTTTAATAGAAGCATCTTTGCAACAACTGCTATAGTAAGTAAATATTAATGTCATGGACAGTATAAGAACAAAAACAAAACAAAAAAAAAAAAAAAAAAAACCGAAGGTTGGAAAAGTTAAAGCAGTTTTGTTAGTTTTGTTAGTGTAGAAAAAATAAGATGCCCGACTCTACTAGAAGTATGAAATCTCAGGGAGTAGGCTCAACCACACTACGAGACCATTCAAAACGCGGAAAGAATACTGATAAAGTAGCTTATCCACTTTTTTTTTACGTTTCAAGTGGCCTCACGACCACTCAGCCACTTGCAACGAGCCTGTTACGTGGTAAGCTTACCTGAGCTTAAGGGCGTTTAGCAATCACCGCACTGCGGATTCCAGACTCAGGGCAACATTGGTGAGCCCATGAGATCCATGGGGAAATACACGATTGAATCCTGAAAGGAAAAGAAGAACAAAAATTAATTTAGGCACTATGTCTGTTTTTGTAAAACTCCAGATGTTGAATCTGAATTTTTACAATACAAATAACACACTACCTACATAGGCTACTTACCTCGAAAGTATTCCAAAATAGTCAAAATGATCTGAAAAGAAATTAGAGACAATAAAATATAATTAAAATCACTTTTATAATACAAATTTTGAAAAAATAAAACTTACCCATATAATTTTACTCCGCAGCACAGCCATGATGTTGTTTTGTTTTGATTTTTTTTGACATTTCACGAAGTTCAATTCTTTAAGTATCCTGCCGTTTTCTTCTGCGCATGCAATAGTAGCTTGGTCTCTTTTCACACAAGGGAAAAGGGGGCAGAATAACTATTTCTAGCGCATGCGCAGAAAACTTTCGCTAAGTTTTATACTATGATGAAATGAATTCTAATGAATTTTTAAGGTGCGTGTTTAGGATAAGTGTTAATACATGTGAAGGAAATTTTAATAAAAGGAAATTTTAATAGTTTAGATAGTTTATTTGACTTAATAGATGGATAATAAGATTAGATTGATTTGATTAGGAGAAATAATAGGATTATGTTAGAATTATGTGATATTAGATTAGTGGAAGAGAATGAAGACTGAGACAAACATATATAAGGGCATGAGCGGTGGATATCTGTGTGTGCATAGAATTTTGGAGATGGATAAAGGGGGGAAATTATTAGTGATAGGGATAGAAGATAATAATCCAACTATAATTAGTTTTGTGTTATTTTTAAGCAAAAGGGTTGAAAATAGTTATCTCACTCAGATGTAGTGGTAACTATTTACTTAGGTATTAGGATAGAGGCCAGGAACTAACCTAGGAATTTTATGGTCATTGTTTCTTCCGATAAGGTAAAGCGAAGAAGTAATTTTTTTTGAAAGCTTAACTGCCGGTTAATTTTAAGCCCGAATTTAAAATTGATTTTTTTTTTTAAATTAAAACTTGTCACGCTATTTTGGTGAATAAAACAAAAGTGTATTCTTAAAAAAAAAAGAAAAGATAAAAAAGAAGTTCAGGTGGAATTCAATTTAAATTGAAGGTAAATTCAAAAGTGAAACAGTGATCGGTATATATATATATACATATATATGAACTTTGATTCTTCTAGAAAGAATAGCGTCCTGAAGACGAATTTAAGGGCAATATTGTGAGGAGTTGCGCTTTTCCAAATTTTTAAGCAGAGGTATGTAACCATAATGGAAATCTTAAGCGCAGGCTTTCTGACGAGTGTTTCTTTTAATTTAGGTTTAGGTTTGCTTTGTGCGAACGTAAAATTCACTACAGGGACCTAGGCCTCTGCCATTTTTTTTTTGTCTTCTTTTGACCTTCATTAAGGACATCTTTTGAGGCGAAAGAGTTCCTTTGTCCAAAGTGATAAAGGTCAAATCTTTTGAGGACACAAAGACCTAAGTCTACAGGAGGATTCTATACATATAGAAATTATATATATAGCTATCAACAGAGGAGACGCTATCGAGAGGGATTTGTGAAAGAAGGAGGTGTTTGGAAGGCAAAAGGGATAGATCAGGAGAAGGAAAGAAAAGTGAAGTTTAAAGAACGAACTGAAATATAAAAAGATAAAGGAAGAAGTGGTTAAAGAGAAAAGAAAAAAATACAATTAGATATAGACATACTTACCATAAGTCCAAAGTTTAACGTAACGTAAATTACCAAGTGTGTAAAATTTGGTTCTCCAAATCGTTTTTTTTTTTAGTTATTAATTTTTTTTTTTTGAATTTTTTTTTTTGAACTAAGAGAAGTTAAAAGTGATCTTAAGATTTAGTGATATATCAATTTGTTTAGAAGTGGTAGTTAAAGTGTCTACTCCTGATCTCCAGTGTGCTGCCGGCAGAACAACGAGGGACCAAGGTAAAAACAAGTGAGTAGTTGATAATTGGTTGGATATAAAGGTTCCATATATCGGAAAGCCTTAAGGTCAAATTTGCTTATCTTTTGTTTTTATTTATAGTAGTTTATTTTTTTTATTTTTGAATTTATACATATATATTCGGGAAAAGAAACGAGTGGGAGAGCTCGAATTAGTTTGTCGTTCTTTTTTTTTTTATTTAATGAATTTTATAAATAAAACTGGTATTTGAGCTATAAAACTAAAAAACTATGGTGTGCTAATTTCATAGCTTACGGTGTGTGGAGGCTTGGTAATGCCGTCCTGATGGATTCTGGTTAAAGACGTGACAGGCCGACCTTTTACTATGAACTAATTCGTAACTGGTTGGGTCAACATAGGGGCTATTTCCAAGAACACTTGGCCATGGAAATAGCGAAGGAAGTGTCTACGCGATACTTGGGTGGGTTGGCCAGACCTTCGTCAATAACATCAGACGAACGTTTTGGAATTCGGTGTGACGATATCTAAGGGTGATAAAAGGAGGTGCTTTAGAAATAGGACTTAGGATTTTATTAGGGTTTAGTTCTTTTTTTTTTTTTAATCTTTTACCTTTTTATTTTTTTTATTATTCTTTTGGGTGAAGGGTTGGTAGAAGGGTATATTTAGTTAGTTTAGTTAGGTTAGTTTTTTTATTTTTATTGATCTTAATTTTTTTTTTTGAATTAAAATTCGAAGCACCAAACTTAACTTTTCTCTTGGATATCGTCAGAGTCCCTAGATTTGTGTCACATTCAAATTATTGTTACCTTAGGCACGAGTATAAATTAATGTTTAGTCGAGCAGGAGGTACTTTGAGAAGCGGCAAGAACCACCCCATACGACGAGCTGAGCCGTGAAATCACAAGCGTGCCGTAGCCACTTCTCGGGTACCGAAGAACTCCCCTGTGGAACCTTGGCTCCTAACAGTTTTGTATGTTATTAAGTGTAATTTACGGTTTATAACGATCACCCTAATGTACATAATGTAGTATATTTACAAATGTACAATTCTGCATCATACAGAATATGCTTTTTTAACATAGACCTATGCACATGATAACTACTGTAATAAAATGTCACTCAATAAGTAGCCACTCAAATTAACTACATACTTTTAAACAAGAAAGAGACAAATATATTTTCAGACGACGGGGACTTCCTTCCTTGTATGGCGATTCTATATTAATATTAACCGCAATGCTTATGCTATGCCGTTATCACCAACTCCAAAAATTGATTAGTGACATCGGAATATAATTTTGATCTCGTAATTTTTTTTTAGAAAAAGTTAGTAATTTCTTTTAATTATATCTAACAAAATAAATAAATTTAAAGAGCAAACAAATTGAAATTAATATTGTAAATACATTTTATTCTACCATTGATCGGATCAAATTATCCAGGTGGACATTTTCTTATAAAGATTTTTTAACGAACAGGAGTTGTGTTTTGTGGAAATTATGTCTATAAAATCTGGAGTAGCTTAAGCAAAAATAGATATGAGCTCCAATATTTTAGTTATATTTTCAATTAGCTACTTACCCACAAACATTTCTTTTTTTCTCGAATTAAACGTAAGATAATTGTGCATTGCCAGTGTTGGAAGGTGGGTACCTGTGATTGATCAAATTTTAATGAAAATATCTTATCGAAAATTGTTAGAATTTTCCTTTTTTAAAAAGTGTTTTATTTGGATAATAAATGCCTTTACGTTATTTAGTGATTTAACTTGCCCAGACCCGTTAGCATTAGTCCTCTTTCCTTCCTTGAAGATGAAGACGGAGTATTTCTTCAATTTTTTAACATTTGACCGCTTAAAATTGGCAATTGGCCTTTTTTTCGTTTGGAGAGGCAGTCCCACCGAGGGAATCTGTTGACAAATTTGAAAGCTCGTATATGTACCCATAGTACATATATTATCTATTTGTGTACTGTGGTATATATATACCTACTCTTTCTAGGGGTAAATTTTTTAGTATAACTCTAATCTTATGGTAAGCTAAATTAAGGCCCTGATTATGATTAGTGATAGGTAGCGAATCCAACTTAAAATGTTGCTAATTCAATAATTTTGTATTATGAATAGCGGGGCGACTTTCCTTTACGACATCCCGATTTCGAAGTTGATTTTATTTTTAGGGGTAGGTAGGTATCTCAAAAGAAAATTTTGCAAATCTAAAAGTGAGGAAACCCCCCTAAATGTAATTAAAAAATGTTTAAACTTTTGAAAATTGGGTTTTTTGTTACCGAATTGCACTTTTTACACAAGGAATTTGGAAACGCAGATATCCTCATTGGATAGATTATCACTAGAAAACACTAAATATCTCAATGTTAAGGATAGGCAACATTTTTAAGTATTTTTAATTAATTTAAGAACTTTTTGTTTAATGAAAATACATAATACTCCATTTCAATAACAAATCAAAGAAATGTCAAATGGTCTGTTAGTATTGTCAGACACGTATTTTGTTTCCCTTGTGTTTTTATGTTGGGAAATTTTGCGGGAAATTTAAAACTTGCTTATATAAATACAGTGCTTGCATACAGCATTACTGCGTATAAAAAGCGAGGTATGTATGCAACCCCCCTGCTTGGCTCATTATAGGATTTGGGGTGGGGCAAGGTTTGGTGTATGCAAAGTTTCTTTTGCATTTAAAAAACATGGATTAAAAGAAAACATCCCAAAACCAAAGTGTACATCTGGCAGAACTTAGCATGCAATGACATTTGAGTCTTTATTTATTTTCCATGCATTTTGTATGGAAAAACTGAAAGTTTAAAAATTAATTAAAAATACTTATAAATGTTTCCTCACCCTAAAATTGTGATATTTGGTGTTTTTTAGTGAATATCTATCGAATGAGACCATCCGCATATCAAAATTCGGGATGTCGTAAAGGAAAGTTGAGCCTGAATAGCGACTACACACATTAAGTTCGCTTCAAATGATTATTATGATATAGGGTAAAATAGGATTAAAACGAAGAAGTATCCGATTTCGATTTCTTTTTGAGTAATGAAAGTTTTTGGATTATTGGGTGAAAAAAAGGAATCTAATTTTCAAATTTTTTGTTGGAAAAGTTATAGATAATTAAAGAATAAATATAGCTACTTACCGCAAAATATTTTTTTTTATATTTTCTTGGGTTAAATTTCGAATTTTAAACACACCTTTTTTTGCATGGAAAGTATATACCTAGTATAGGTTTCTAAATCGCTGGCTTAATATTTTTAAAAATTAAGTTATTCCAATTTAAACAAATATTTCTTTGTTCGAAAAATTATTCTTAGAGGTTGGTTTTAGGACCAGATATTTTCAAAGTTTAACTTCATAACTCTAATGGGTGAAAGAGGTTCGCATTCGATTTTAAAATTCTTGATCTTCTGAAAGTCTTACATGTACTAACAGCTTTATTCATAAACGCATTATAGCGAGTGCAGAGCGCTTATGCAAACTTATGCAACGTAGCTAATTCAATTCAATTCGTTTTCATTAACTTTAGAATAAAATTAAAATATTGAAGTAAAAAATGGACTCTTTTTTGTTTATATGTATGCCGAACGTGTGGAAGTAAAAGAATCCTGAAACTTGCAAATTTCAAGAAAATTAAAGTTCTTCTTCACTTGCTTTGAGATTTGAATGAGTGTTTTTGTGCACACACTAAAAGAAGCATTTGTGTTTGCCATGGTTTGGACGAAATGAGCGCTAAAAATTGTTACTGGTTCGTGTGTTGATGTTTTGACCAACCTTTTTATAATAAGAAGTGTATTAAAAAATTAAATTTATGTTTGTAGTTTAAAAAAAAAAAAAACAATTACACCCACTTTTTAATTTATTTCAATGAAAACAATGAACAAACTATCACTTTCGCCGGCTACAACAAACAGTTAAAAAAAGCTATCGGAAATTTATGCTGTAAAAATGGACATCTAATTTCACATTTGATTTCGAAAATAAGGTGAATGTAAAACGAAAGTGAATGGAGTAATATTAAACCTACTTTTCGCCGCCTAAAAAAACTCGGTTCGTATTCCCTAGAGGCGATCTTCCCTCTCTAAAAGTGCTCCTAATATTCAAATTTCTGAGGGAAATAAAAGTAGAGTAAGATCTGATGAGCTATTTCATCCAGTTTTTACGTTGGGGCACAGTAGATCTTGAGATCGCAATACAACAATCCCCAATTTATTCATTTATTCATTCATTCAAGTAATCAAATGGCATACTTATTTTTGAGCTCTAAATTCTTTAACAGGTCGTTTAAACAATTAAAAGAAACATTTAAATGCTTTTTCTATAGTTACTTGCATAGTCAAAAGTTCTTAAGTTCCCAGCAGCTTGTGCATAAGAGCAAGTATGTGCCATCCAGTCGTGCATTTTATTTATTCAATGTAATATGTCAGTGTAGCGTAAAAACCTTAACCAAATAAAAAGAACACGAATATAGAAATGTTGTCGAGAGTTGTGGGTTAAGAGTGGCTTCTGAATCGAGTAGCTCGTGGTCGTGGACAGAACTCAAATACCTACACAGCTTCACAAATGTATTTCTCTTGATCAAATTTTGGGTGCAGTATGTCAGTAAAGTCATTTGTAAGTCCTTTAAATTTTATAGGGCGCAGTCAAAAAATTACTGGGGCAGCTATGGTGGTGTTTTGACTATCGCTATCTCTATCATATCCTTAGATAAATACAGAGAGAACAGTCGCCAAAACGACAATAACTTACTTTAGCAATTGTTTTAGTCCTATGCGATTCGGGACTTCATTTTTAAACTCGTCATATATTTTAGTATATATAACAATAACAGAAGTAGCGCGCATTTATATGTATTATTAATTAAATTCACATTAATTTGTTATTGAAACTAATTTTTTATACACCACAATATAAACAAAATAATTCATTATATATTGTATTTAATTTAGAAATCTGAATCTTGGGAAGAGAGCAAGTTAAAAGATTGGGATTACTGTCGTTTCAAACAGCTGCTGGACGAAGCGTATTCGTACAAAAATCCTCGCGATAAAGAAAATAAAAGTGAAATTTTCTTAGTAAGTATTCCATATTTAAAAATAGTTATTAAAAGTAAAAACTATATATTAAATTTCCAGCAATTACTGCAAAAAGCAGAAAAGGAAAAGGAAGATCAGAAATTTACATTTCGTGCGCTGACTTCATTATACACACCGCGTACCACTACTTCGAACAGTCAAAAGCAGGGTGGATCCTTACAGGATCTGGTCGAGGCGGTACGCAACGACTCGCTCGACTGTGATTATAATTACGGTGGACAACGTAACCGCCGTCACAACCACAATTCGCGTCCAAAAAAGTATTCATCTGTTTCGTCCCGACAGCGTGAAGGAGGTAGCTTGCCGAGTAACGTTAATGTGTCCAACTGCAGTCTCAGTGTTTACGAGGAACCGTTTTTGAATGAAGAACCAGCAAAACAGAGCCTCGATAAAAACGAGCCACGGGTTACTAACATAAGTGCAGTACCTTGTCACGGAGCTGTTGGTAATTTACCAGCGAAAAACGCCATCTCATCACCTGGCACAACGGCAGTATTAAGCAGTGGCGGTGCTGCCGAAGTTACAATCGCCACAAAAGCTTGTTCGCAAACATCTAAAAACGATTTTGCTGTTGTTGGCGGTTGCGGGGGTGTATGCGAAGGATCCAAAGGAGTTAAAGGAATTAAGAGCGCCATTTCACTTGCTGCAACAATTGGCAGTGCAACAAGTGCTACATGCGCCGCTCTGGCTACAGCAACAGCCGTAGTTTCTGGCAGTACAGATACCGTAGTGGAGATGAATGAGAATTACATTGACCAACACAATGAAATGCTCTCGCAGGTAAGAATACTATTTAGTTTTGTTAAGTAAACGTATGGCAATTCCTGCTTTTTGTTTAACACTTCCGCGGGCAACTATTTACTGCGATGGCAGTGCATTTTTCACACTCTTTAATGGGAACCCATTGCTTTAAGCGAAAATAAAGGTTACAAAAAGAACTGACATTCCGATATTTCTCCACGGATGTCTCGGATGTCTGCGAAAGTGTTAACATCTTATATTAGAACTACTTGTAGAAGTTGCTTACACTTAAATATTGTTATTCTATGAATTCAAAGCGGGAATTGTTTTAAAAAAAAACGTTTTGTTCTTTTAGGGTATTCAATTCGATCGTTTTGATGGAATTGAAATGAAAATCCCTCGGGCAAACATAATCGGTTCGGTTTTGACCAGAAGTGATTTTTCACCCAACAACACTACTTGTTATGTTGATGAAGCAGTTCACTTTACAACCTTAGAACGTGGCAAAAGCACAGTAGACGCTAGCTATATACCATTAGATGAAAACTACAAGGCATGCAAATCAGTGTTGGGCGAAAAATCCGAACTCGTCAAAATGCAATCATTTTCCGCCACGAAAACGATTTCGGTGAGCGTATACACTTGAGGCCTGTGTGTGTAAGTTTATTTTAATCAAATTTAACCTTTATTTTCTTCATCAGAAACAATATGACGAAAATGGCAATTCCCTCAATACGACCTTCACAGTAAATCAATCGCAGGCGAAAACAAAAAAGAAAAAAACCCAATCGGAACGAAATACGAAAACTCTTGATGTTCAATCCGTCGAAGGATATCGCGGGTCAGATCCAATCGAAGAGCTGGTAAAGTACATTGAAAGTTCTGAAGATACGAAACAAAACGAAAAAGTCAACAAATTTGCCGATAGCAAAAAGAAAGATAAAAAGCGAGACAAGGACAGAGAAAAAGATAAAGAAAAGGGTAAAATAAAAAGAAGTAACTCCCTGGAGGAACTAAGATCATGTTCAAAAATGGATGGTGATGATGTAACCATGCGGAACAAACCTAACATTAAAAACAAAAATGTTGATATCAAAGATAAACAAATAGTGCCGTCAGCTGTCGGAGGAAATACTGGAACAAATAGAAAGGGTGAAAGACGTTCCTGGGGAACAGAAGAGCTTACCTACTTGGGAGAGAATAATGCGATCGAAGAAGTTCGAGAAAAGGTAAAGGACAAGGAGAAGAAGAAATCAAAAGAAAAGGATGTTAGTGAAAAATTAGAGAAAGTAGTTGAAAAACGAAAGAAGAACGAAACTAACCTTGTTGTTTCAATGGAGTCAATTTCGTGTGAATCGGCTGAATTCCACGTTGTGACTAAAAAGAAGAAGCCCAAAAAGCAGCGACAGCTGACGGAAGAAATCAGAAACAACAATTCTGCAAATACCCATAAGAATCCAATGTACCAGAACCGAAAATACAATTCAAATTTCAGCAATGATCGTGATGCTTATATGGGTACGTTTAGTAATAACAGCAATAACGATAAATCACGTCGGAAATCCACATCGTCAATGCCGCCTTCAGAAAAATCTGATTCCAGTGACTTGGACTCTGTTCATTCATTGCCAATTGAATCAGCAGGCGGTAGAAGTCCTCTTCAGGTGCATCATCATCAAAATCAACCAAGATCTTATGCTGAAATAGCACGAAAAACAGAAGCTGCTGCCGCTGCTGCAGTTATGTGTCAAACAACAGGAGGAGTTATTGATTTAACTGCCTCTAACACAAGCAGCAACAACTCATCGCACACCGAGCTAGAAGTCAATGCAAATTCCGTGCCTATTGTTATTAACACTGTGACAAAAAAATCGAAGAAAATCATAAAGACCGATTTTCCAGAATTAATTTCAAACGAAATAGCTGCCACAACCAGCATTTGCAACACCAATCCCAACATTAGCACAATAGTTAAACAAATTTCCTATTCTCAAAGCCTCACTTCAGCAGGGAAGAACGAAGAACCAACAGTCGAGCATGTTTTACAAGTATCGCCGCCAATAGACGCCATAAAAACTACTGAGAAGCAAACACAAAAGCCACCTCAGCACCAAATGCCTCTGCAAAAATCAAAGAGCGTGGAAACCGATAGCTTCTATAATAGTATCGATCAGTATCCAGCTCTGGAAAAAACTGTCAAACGGCATAGCACTGCAAATGCAAGTGGATCGGATGTTGGAGGAGCCACCCCAACAACTCCAACGTCAGGTACGGTTTCCCTTCAAATGAATAGTATTACCAGTTGTACAACTATTGGGAACTCTACTCCTTCAAGCAACAAAAAATCAAAAACAAATACCAAAGCCAGTGATGAAGTACTTGTAGAGCAACAGCATTCAACGACGAAAAAGAGTAAAAGAGAGAAATCATCAACTACTGAGCATTACTCCTCGATTATAACCCAGTCGACAACATCATCAACATCCTCCTCTAATATAAATAATAAAAATCAAATTAATCATAATCATCATAATTATAATTTAAATAATAATAAATCTAGTTGTAGTAATAATCATAATAATAATAACTCTAGTAATAACAGTAATAGTAATAATAAATATTCAAATCGTCCAGCTGTGATTATATTAAATGATGATACTACTGCTGGTGGTTTATCATCATGCATTGGAAACGAATTTACCTTTGGTGACTTTAACGAAGAGGAACTGAGGCTTTTCGACGACAGTCTACCGTCGTCTCAAACAACTTCGGATGTATTTCAAAAGCATTACTCTGCTACCACAATAAATTCGACGACGCCCCAGAATTTTGATGACTCGGGAGGTAATTTCAATACTACCGGCGGCAGCATTTGCTCGGATGTGACCAACAATAGCGATGATGCATTGATTTTGATGCAACACACATCATCGCCTAATTCTTCGTTGGTCATAGACCAATCCTCCGACAGTGGTATCTGTAACAATTACAATGCGACTAAGGGAAAGAGAATAATTCAACAATCCACTGGAACAATAGTAACCACCAATAGATCCTTATCGACGGACGCCCTGATTAACAATACTGTTTATCTGTCTGCATCGACGTCGCCATCCAAAGAATCTTTATCATCGTCGGCTTCGTCATCTTCTTCAACCTCATCAAACTCATCCGCATCATCAGGCACTTACGTATTAAATGCTCCTGTTTCAAAATCAATCACTTTATCTGGAGGCAAAACGTCCAAATCTAAAATAGCCTCTTTGTCTTCTCCAAACTACAATCAACAGAAACACAATTTGGATAGAAGCAAAAATAAAACAAATAATAGTATATGTAATACTAAAGTTTCAACAATGAACAAGCGTAACAGTCAACGACAACAAGAGCAGAGCAGTAGTAGTAGTACTTTTACTAGCACTCATTGTAATGCTACAACATTACCGTCACTCGAGACATGTGATGATATTGAAACAGCTATTATAGCTGCAGCTAAGAAAGCTGCAGCAGTTGCTGCCGAACAAACTAGCACTTCTGTGATAAATAAAAACTACACCACGAAGGGCATGAATAATTTGTCAGCAATGGGATCAACAAAAGCTACTACAACCACATTAAACAATATAAATAATAATAGCAGTAATTTAAATAATTCAAAAAGTTTTAATAGTCAACCAGGAATGAATTCACCGCCATTATCTGTATTTTGTCAGAACAAAGATTATAGTCGAAGAGGAGGTGGCAGCAGTAGTAGCAGCGTAGGTGGTGGAACAGTGGTCCTAGGACCACAGCAGCGAAAGGAGATTGATGTGCATTTTATACAGCCAACGTTAGCGACACCTATAAGTTCGATACAAAATAATGAAACTATTATTAATTTCATTGGTTCAGGTGAGTTCAATACTTACATACATTTTTGGAATATTTTGTTTGTTTACTGCAACGCAACGCAACAAACTGCTGATCTTACCTTAATATAATAAATAATTATTTAGCTTTCAATTTTGACTGGGGACATATTTGCAGGATACCTATCCTCATTTTGGATCATATTGCATCAAAATGTAAAAAATTGACTTAGAGCCGTTTGCTCATACGAAATTTAAATATTTATGTTCAACTTAAAAGCTTATGTTCTACTTTTTCCTCAGCGTAAACTGATACATAAGCTCTTATGTAAAACTTAAATATTTATACCCACGATAATAACTAGTACTTCAGTTTTGTTTAGCTCAATTTCATACGTATTCCCATTAAAAAAATATCCTATTTTATATAAGTTCTCAACAAAATACTAACCTAAAGTGGTTATACTGCCGTCCTAAGAAAAAGGGGTGTTAACGCAAATATTAAAAAATTGAGTTAGTACTACAATACTATTTAAAGTAGTTTACAATTTCTGTGTAAACCTTAAGACGCATATTTTCAACTGCTAATGGCTTAAATTCACGAACGGAAATTTAATTGTCAGTTTCAAGTAGCTTATGTGCCGTTAGGTTAGGTAGAAGGGCTGACAGTTGATCATGTTACCGTCACACTTAGATGTCGTTGTGATACCCTAGGAAGTTGTATTCCACTTAATGTAAAAACATATGTGTTCTGTTAGCAGTCAATACATTTAGAGACGTTGATGAAATTCAGAAGGATAGTTGCCGAAGTTCTAGAAAGTCGCTCTAAGTCGCCATAGAAATGATTGTGTTTCTTTCTTAAATGATAGATTGCAAAAGGAATGTCTGCAAAGGTCGTCAGTACTGAGCCTAATTTTTTTGTGGTATCTCAGTAGGTTGTGGTAGTGCGAGGTCTGTTGAAGTTTAAGTCTGTGCAAACATTATTTACCACATATCTCTGCAGAATCTGAATATGGCTCGTTGTGCTTTGTTTCCAACATGGCTTACCCGTAAGGCACTGTATGCTGCAGATTCTTGCACGAATATATCTAGGGGTCTCAAATTGAGTATCGATTCCAGTCCCGCTGTCTAAGTGGTTTTCAACGGCCCCGTAATACCTACGCATGCTAATCTTTGAACTTTTGTCGCGTTCCACCAAACTAAATTAACTAACTATTGCCGTGTACATTCACCTGATAATTTTCGGATTGGATCCCAAGGAGTTTCCGAAAATCCTCTTTCTCTAGTGAGACTCAAGTTCAGTTTCTTATCAAGGATCACACCCAGGTACCTGGCTTAATCCGAGATTTTGAGTGGCGTCCCTTCAGTTTATGGTACTCTAAACATTGGTATTTTCCTTCTGTTAGTGAAGAGAACCAATTCTGTTTCATGGATTGACCATAAGACGACAATTCTTTGTCCAAAAGTTGACCTTTGACAGGACATACTCCATTTGTTCACTAATAGTGGATCGGAATTTACCGCAAGTAGTGCTTGGTCATCTGCATAAGCTTCTACTTTGATTCCACTATATTTTTATTTTACAAGAATTTCGTTCATTATATTATCAATGAAGCGGAGAAAGCATCCCTCTCTGGAGTGTTCCTGGATGTGGATACTATTAAACGTGATTATCCAAGTTCTGTATTTATATTCATGTTTTTAAACATACACATAGTCTAATTTATAATTGAGTACAACCTTGATTTTCCGCCATGCTTGTGGTACATATCCCCATCTGAGGTACATATCCCTGTTTTCAGGTGCGAAGTGTTGCACGGTGAGGGAACGTAGGTGACGTAGTGTCGTCGTGCAAAGCTCTTTTGGAACCAGTTGGGTGAGAGCTAGGCGGAGGCAAGAGGCCTTCCTTTCCCATCTTCACCTTTCCTTGAGCAGTCTTCAAATTTGGCTCGTCCTGAGTCAGTCTGTCAGTCCGTGACGGATTGTCGTCTTGCTTGGTTGGACGTACCTGCAACTGAGTGAGAGTCAGGCGAAGGCAAGGTCGTCCTTTCCCTTCACCCTCCCTTGAGCAGTCCACAAGTTCTGCTCGTGCTTAGTGCGTTTGTCCGTACCCGTGCTAACTGTCGTGGTCGGTCTGTCCAGAGCTAGCTTTTCTTTGGCCCTTAAGGATTCTCGGATGATTCTCTCAGTGGTCCGTTTTTGCCTGCGGAGTACTTGATTATCCTCAAGGAGACCTTTCACCTTGCGCTTTCGACGCTCAGCTCGGGCCTCCAAAACTGTTTTCACGGTGTCCATTGTTTATCCGGTCGGTTTGCAATCTCCTGGCTAAAAAGAGGTGGACGCATCCGCACCGCATTCAGGGTTCTGGACCCAAATGCAACCCGAGTGCGATTCCTCCAACTTATCCACTCCCGGAGTTACCTTCCCATCGTTGGAGCCATTAGTATCGCGCCACAGCTAGTCGATGGTTTGGATGGACCAGGAGCTGGTTCATGCGTCTTGTCTTTTGTCGTGTCAGTATTTGCATGCACAGCCGATGAGGCCTTTCCAACCTAGGATTTACCGACAGTGGGTCTGGGTGGTCCCATCAGCGTATTTACGTTTGTATTCTACAGAAGTAGCCTTTGCCGGTGTTAGGGCAAGAGGCCCAAGTTAGGTTGGGTTAGGTTAGAAGGGGTGATAATACGGCAAGCCGCATCATCTCACTCGGACCTCGGCGGATCTATTGCGCTCCTCAGGGTGAAGGTGGGTAGTGAGGAAGGAAAGGGAAGGAAATTGATTTAACTGCCGCCTGGCTGCCTATGAAAATGAAAATATTATTGATGACTAATTCGCGTGAGGCAAGATGTTTCGCGGTTTAAGGTTTTGGAACCGTCAGTAAAGACCGAAACATGATTTGCACTAATAACCCTGTTTTCATTCGAGAATTCCCTGGTGCGGATATCTGTCATGAATTCAATTTAAAGTTTTATATGACCTTCAGTCCAAAATGCGTTTCGCCCAGGTACAACAATTGGGCTCATCAGTTAGATGTTGTTGTACCCTTCCAAGACGCATAATTTTGGTCGATGGTTACCGACACGTATTAAATAAACAGCACAAATATACTGTTAATTATATTATCTAGTGGAATTTGGTTAAATTCAGACAACTAGAAATTGATGATGGTAAAGCCCGTGGTCAGGCTGGTAGAAGTATATCTGTCATGGTTGCTGGGTTGAAATCAATGTGCGGTGAAACGTAGTCTGTTTGAATGTCAATGTCTGTAAAATGCATTATATTTTTGTGACCGGAGAGTCTTAAAGCACAGATCGAGTGGGACAAGTGTGAGTGAAGTTTCTAGGGCGGCCGTCGGGTTGTGGCCCTTATAGCACTTGTTGCTCCAAAAGACGTTAGATTGGTTTCCTTCTCTAAGGCTGGCCACCAGACCATACAGGCGTACGTTAGAATTGGCCTTATAATTGTTGTGTACATTCAATATATGGTTCTAGGGCTGGGACCCCATCTTTTACCAAAAATTCTGCTACAAGTGTAGAAAGCTATTGGGGCTTTTTTCTCTTTCTTTAATTTTTTTTCCAGTTTAGGGTATGACCAAGATCAACTCCAAGATATTTGGCAATTCTCGAAACCTGTAACGGAATTCGCACGTTTAAGTTTAACTAAGATCCGGTTGACGAAAAGGAGCCAAAGATAAGACTTCACCCTGTGGAGTACCCCTACTCGTCCTAACTCTTAACTTGCTGTCACCCATTTCTGCATTTCTGAGTCTCGTTTGAAGCATGAAATCATCCAATTTATCAGTAATGGATCGATACTGACGGAGTTTAGGGCTTGTCGAATTGAACTATTATCAACATTGTTGAAAGCCTCTTCTATGTCCAGGAATGCTACTAGAGTGAATTCCTTGGCAAGAGGCCCAACGACCGTTGCAGACTCCTTCTGTAGAAACGCACGTGCGTTATGTATCCGTTTTCGTTCTAGTTCCGTAGTAAGCAAAGTCATTCGTTCGCTCTTCTAATGTTGCGGTATTTATTCCGCACTGAAGAAGTTGATAGCCGTGATATGTTGGAGCTGGCCACAGAACAACAGTAATTGATTTCGTCAGTGTCAACCGTTATGATGCAAAACCGTGATTGGCAAAAGGCAAAGATTTTCTTTTTCCTCAGTCATTTCCTTTATTGTGTCGTTCTTGTCTTTATTGTAAATGGTTTTTGTCACTGGCGACTTCTACGCACACCGGCAGCCTCGACTTCCACCGACGGTTTAGCGTATATCTTTGCTAGCTTGTTTTGTGTTCTTGGTTTTTACGTTTTATGTTCCTCTGTCCGTGACGAATATTCGTAAAGCCTAGGTAGGTTGGACGTACAAGGATTTGTTGAGAGCCAGGCGGAGACAAGAGGCCGGCCTAGGAGGGTACCTATACTAACCCCAAAAAGTCGCAATTTCATTTTTCTAAGTCATCACCAAAATTACAATAAAATATGCACATAGTAAAATAGCATCACCTTTTTAAAATAAAAAATTGTCGTCAAAAATTTTCAAAATTAATTAATGTGAAGGTGAGAAAAGCAAAATCATAAAATTGCATTTTTCTCAAAACTACTGAAATGAAAATATGCCCTTTTTCCTCATCACGGCAAAATAATACACATACGTATATTTTTTTTAATCAAATTCGTTAGAGCCGTTTTTGAAATAAATAAGGTTTGCCTTACCGGTTGTATGGTGAGTACCGTTATTTTTGGAACTAAATAAAAATTTAATTTCCCCCTGTCTGTCTATAAATCTAGATACAAACCGACAGGAGATAGAATTTTCACACACATTTTTTTGATGTCAGTTTGATTCTTATCTCGGATTTTTGTTTGCACGAATCCAAAACTTGCCCTATAGCATCTATGTACTCATTTAGAGTTAAATAGTCTGGGTCTCGATCGCAGACCTCTGGCGGGAAAATTCCATTAAGGACTTTTAAATTTTAACCATTTTTTTCCTATACAATTTCTTTACCTAGGCACTAACTGATTTGTTTGTTTTTCAGCTTGGGAAGAGGTAGCTAATAGTAAAGTTACGCAATTTTACGATGGACAATAAAATCAAGTCATAGGTAACCTAGTTCTAGAATTTCTAAATCGTCTTTAAAAATTATATAAATATATATTAAACAAAAAAGTAATACAATTATAATTATTGCTATTTACTTCCATGTACTGGTCTACATGACCGTTTTAATATATTGAATATCAGGAAAAATTTAAAGCCCCAGTAAATATTTATACACTATTATATTAGTTTTATTTTGTTCGTTTCTATTTAGAAGTTAAAGGAAACTAAAGAAAAAAATACATAAAAATGAAAAAAAAAAAAAGAAAAGCAACTAAAGCATGTACACGAGTAAAGAAAATAAGCTTTATTTATTTCTTTTTCTTGTCCAAAATAATTATTTTGATTGATTTTGATATAATTAACATTAATAATTTAATTAGAAATTTTCATTATCAAAGAGCATTAAAACGTTCTATTTTAACGATATTAATTTAATCAATATACAAATCTATGTTAATTCGTAATAATAAAATAGAGGAACAATAACATAAATAAAGAATTATTACAAACAAATTTAATGCGCAATTGATCCTACTTCCTATCTCTAACATTATGTATATTTAAATAAACACTATTATATTAAAACAAGTAATTGAGTAGAAAAAAAAACTTGGATGGGTAAGAAACAAATTTAAATGAAGTAATAGAGGTTAAAACATTTTTTTAAATATTCAGAGTATTGTATACAAATATAAATGTAGTTATTTGTTGTCTGCCTTTGTGTGTCGAAAGAGATATATAAATTTGTATTTATCAACTAAAAATTGTCAGATTGTTCTGTTGTGACAGGAAGAAAGAATTTTGCATTGATGGTAAACGATAGGCTCATTTTGTCAACCAGAAAAAATATAAACCGATACTGATAGTAAAAAATGACTTAAGATAGTCTCTCATGCGACCATTATTAAAATTCAATATTTAAAACCGGGAATTTTCTTGAAAATATTTGAAACTTTATATAACATCATTCAAAATACATAAATCATCAACACAATTTTGCATTCTTTTCCAACTTTAGCCAAGTAAATGTGAGGTATATAATGTACGAATATGTAACTTGGATCGAATTTCTCCTTTAAGTTCAATTATCCTTGAAAAATGGTATCTTCGTGTCTTGTGTTCAAAAATTTGAAGATTATGCTTAAAGTCTTCGTAGGCATACATACATAGCTTTTAGAGCTTAACACCTTAAACTTCCATTAGATAGCATTTCCTGCCCTAACTTCAAATGACTTTTTAAATAACGCGCTTTACTGAGAGAGTTAAGTTTAAATGGATTCTTAAGCAATACAAATGTGTTAACAATACGTGAAGTCTCTATGCTTTAAGCCTCAAGGTAATAAAGCAGCGGTAAAACCGCTAACAAAATACTTATGTGTTCAGGCTTCATCCAAGCATTACAAAAAATAGCTCATTTGATTAAATTTAGTAAAACATTGCTAATTCTTTTAAATTAAGTTTCCTTGACCAAGTTTTTAAGATAAAATGCAAGACAAAAACACGGCAAATGGATGAGGTACACTAAATTGACAAGAAAAAAAATAATATTTTCTCCCATTAAATCATCTCTTGTAAAATATTATACATATATAATACAAAAAATATTAATTAAATATTCAAATACATTTATGCCATAGTCCTTAAAAATGTATAGAACAATAAAAATAAAAAGAATATAATTATAATTAAATCTTATATAAATGTCAACATTTGCAACAAACTATATATATACATATATGTTAATGTAAAAAAAAATCAAAACTATAATGCTTATAAAAACATACGACTTTATCATAACATCCTTAAATACACTTCTTAGTTTTTATTTAACTGCTCCTAGCAAAGCAATAAGGAAGTTTGTTTAGAAACTATTATACATTTTTTATTTTTTTTTTTTTGTCATAGAAAACTATTGTTTTTTTTAGAAATATGTAGTTATTTGTTATACAAATAGTTATCATTTAAATTGTTTGAAACAACTGAAAATATCAATCTTCTTAACTGTGTTTTATTTTATCTTAAAGCGGAGTCTTAGTAAAATAATTCAACTTTTATAAAGCTTTTTATACAATTTGGATTTCTAGCAATAAAAATATTGGTGTTTGTAAGAGAAAAGGGCAGAGTTGTAATTATTTATAATTATTTAACTGATATAATTACTGATAGTTGTTAGAAGTTTATCAATTAATTGCTTTTTTAAGATTAACATAAATACCTTTAAAGGGTTAGAACTGTTTAAAACCAACTCGTAGCGAAAATTTCCTTCAAAAAATGAACAAATTTTGTTGTTAATAATTAAAATCCCTCAAAACACTCAAGTAGTGAACGTGATAATTTGAAAATTTTGTAGACCAACTTTTATGGAGCTCGTGAACAAAAGCCTACAGTTCTCCACCATCGTTTTTATGTTTCTTTGTATTTCTTGGGCTCTTAGAGTTCATAACTGTAGGGCTTTCAAAAATATTCAATCAAAACCGGTTCTATCTAACACAAAATAATTATTAAAAAAATTAATTTTCATACTTATCCCGTTTGTATTTTTATATCTTCAGGTCGCAAACAATGAAGGAGACCGGTTCACCAGCTCCTCAGATATACAGAGCTATTCTCTTCTTAGTAGATAATTTTTTTTAAATCAAGAAGCACATAGCGGAGGTGGATTTAAAATTCTAAAATATTCATTGAATAATGAAGTTTGCTTAATGTCCTGAAATTATATTCGCAGCGATCAGATTGATTGTTTCAATCTTGGGTGGTTAATTTAGATTCAGAGCAGTCTAAGGCCGGCTTAACCTTTTTAGTGATCAAGTTCCTCGTAAACCTTATTACGGTTTTTAATTCAATTCGATATCGGTTCCTGTTGACATTCATAAATTTGTTGTTCGACTGAAATTTTATGCGGAATAAAGATACGATCTATTGTTGCCAAAAATATTGTTATTTTTTGCCGTTTTCCATTGAAATCTTCAGATTTGATCTTAAAATCCAGAATTGCACTTTTTTGAGTCTTATCAGTGTACACATTGTACATACATAAATGTACAAACCACGTCGTGGCCACACACATTATAAAATAAACAAACTGTTCAATTTCGATATTAAGTTTGGAAGGAAAATATTTGAAAGTATGGGTAGATGCAGATCAAATCTACCAAACTAGAAAGAAGAAGAAAAGGGCCTGTCGTCTTCAGATATCTTCTTTTTTAAAGAAAGATAAACAAATGCAAAACAATGCAGAGGGTCATACCGTATTTCGAATATCGCCAAACTATATCGTTTAAACGATAGTCTTGCTTCATGTAATATTGAAAATGACTATTGTCTTGACGATCTCGTTTTTGCTATTAAATATTTTATTTACGTAAGCGAATAATCGTCGAAACGCTATCGTCAAAACGATATACCTTAGATGATAACTAAAGAGGTATCGTCTTGTAATTATTTGAGTGCTTCTATAGCGATAAATTCTTTTTTCGTTGATTTTTTAACACTGTTTTTTAATAAATAGATGCAAAAATAAAATAATAATTGAATAATAAGGCATTGATTTATATCAGTTCATAATTTGAGCTTTTAGAACATATCCTACAAACCAATAAAACCTACCAAATAGTCAAATACATAGTTAAAAAGTATACTTTTGGTTGGTTTTTCAAAGGAAGTGCCATGTAAGAAAAATATACTATTGTTTTAAAGTAGCATATTCTGGGATCCACAGTAGAGCTCCGTCTATAGTTAAACATGAAAGCCACTATGCTTAAGGGGTGCCTTTGCCTACGGTATGTAGTTTTTGAGAAAAAGCAATAAGTCAAGGAACAGAAAAGCATATCTTTGCTAAAACTGATAATAATTGATTAATAATAATAACTGATTAATAATTTTTATGGACATCATACATTTGTTGACAATTTTGCACTTTTCAAATAACCAAAAAGTGGAAATCGAATAGGTTGAGAGATGTAATGACAACCGCTATAAACCCGCATCGTGATTAAGGGCAAAATCATACCTCAAGCTATATTTCATTGGATATTATATGTATATTCATATTCCTGTTCAACACTCGGCCGCTTGTAGGCCAAAATTGTATTTTTAAGCAGGCACTCTGAATGACCGGCTACTTTCAGGACTTATTGCTATATTGTTACGTATCGTAAAAAATTAATTTATCCACGAATATAAACTTAAACGGATGATATTGCAATTGAATTTTTAGAATAAGGTGACATTTCAAATAAAACGACAAGAATTTTTAGTTTTGACAACAAAATTCATTTTAAAAAAACCATAGACGAGGCGATAGTTGATTGAGTTACGTGAAGTAAATTAAAGGCGACTACGTTAAAAACAATCGTTTAAGCGATTATTGTTTTGAAAATTACGGAACGACCCCCCGATCTTTTTGCAAAAAGATCAAATCGTTTCAACAATAAGGGTATTCATGCAACTTCGTAAAACCGTAGATAAGTTCACAAATTGGTTAAGTTTATTTTTTGGTTAATGAACTGTCAAATTTTTTATAGGAAATGATTTATACAATTTGGTTACAATTATCAAGGGATTTTGTTGTGTAAAATTAACCAAACTTGTTCAACTTATCCAAACGTCATTGTTCTGATTGAATTACCTAGCATCCAATCAAATGTATAAAAAATAGGTCATTCATGTCAACTTTACGTTAACTTATCATTTTACACAATTTATAAACCTAGTACGTTCAATGAATAACCTTAATGATCCACTACATCAGTTATTTAAAACTGACACAAGATTCAAGATTTTTTTTCATTTGATGTATAATTTTAGGATGAATCAATATTGAGGAATGGATTTTACTTCAAAATATGTGTAAAGGTTTTTTTTTATGTATTTCTAGCTCATTATTTTGACCAATTAACTATTTTTTTTCTTTTTTGTTCGCAACTTAAACAAATGTGAAACATAGTGAATAAAAACTCTTTTATTCAAATGCAAAGTTACGATATTCAATCCAGAAAACTGAAATGTCGAATTGCATTAATTCACATTCTTTATTAGGGTTTCGCTAAAACGGCTGGGCTCTTAACGCGACAGTTGGTGTTTCAGTAAAACAAATATCGTTATCATAACGAGAATAGTGAAGCTTTTATTTTAATATATGTGAAATAAAATTGATCAATTGACAACCATAATACCAAAGGTTTGATCAAATGATATAAATATTTAATGACTGCTTTGTACTGTTCTTTCATAAATTGTATTTATAATTATTTAATTGATCTTTTTCAATTATAGTAGAAATGTTCATTTTAAGGAAGCAATTAAATTTATTTTTTTTGCGTTCATACAAAATATCAATTTACACGGAAGCACTTTTATCTTTGAGCGAAATTTTGCTTCAAAATAGCTATTTTCTTGATCCAAAAAAGTCTTTCATAATCAGGCCCAGTGCTTAATTTTGTTCATCTGTTTGCTTGATAATCTGAAAAAATTATGATATATCTATAACATTAATCTATCTATTGGTATTTTAAAAATAAAAAAGCTTCGGTCCAAAATTATAGTCGAGATAATATGATTTAAAACAAATTTAAATAGATAATAGTGTAAAATAATAAGTTTTTGAATTTAACTCAAAACACACATTAAATTAGCTTAACAGAAATTCAAATAAGGCTAGATTTTCACTATTGTATATTCTTACACAGGAAACAATGGCCCTCATTATGAATAGCGAATCGAACGTTCGCTTAAAAGTGAATGATTTAGAGAATTCCCCTAATCACCATATTATCGATAGCGAGCCATTCGCCATGCTGCTAAAAATATTGCGAAAATAACTCTTAAACACAACAGGTTAAACGTTAAACAATGGCTAATTGGGAATTCGCAAAATCATTCGCTTTTAATCGATGCTGTTAATACACTAATTTTTTCTTGTGAAGAATATTTTATTGTATCGAAACCTTATAGATATGCGCACTATAATGTGATTCTTTAGTTATCTTAAAGGAATTGAAACCCGATTTGTCAATATTTTTGAGTGATTGATTATAGATGTTTGGGTAATCCAATTTCTTATGTGCACGATTTATACTACGAGATAGGCAAAGAGTTTAAAAACACTTACATAATGAATGCAAAAAGCATCTATATGCGTTGATATAGTGTTAATTCATAAACGTGAAGTGTTTTCGCATTACTGCTTTTTTGCGATGCTGATGCGTGACAATTGCATAAGGAACAACGCATCAAGAATTTTCTTGATTCTTATTTGTTTGAAGTTTGCGCATCACTTGATGCAAGATTGCAATAGTGAACACTACCCAAAAAGTGACGCGGGTTTGATGCATTTATGAATGTTTGCTGGAAATGAATTAACATCGTCTCTGCCAAGATGCGTTTATGAATTTACACATACATATCTGGTTTGGGTGTGATCTGCTTTACAAAGTCTTGCCTTCTCGAATTTGGCAGACTTAATATTTTTCAGAATATAATAAGATCTCTAATGTGCATCGGTTAAGACTTATTTTGATTTGTATTTCACCAAAATTATCATACACCCAGTTTTTGTTAAGGTCTTTCTTGTTTCCTTAAACGCTTTTGTATTTATGTTTTTAATTATGTTAATGTTTGTTTTGTTAAAGTTTAATAATAATACAGCTTCCTTACCACTGACTGAGTAGCTGCTATTCGCTGAAATTCTCTTCTATATAATGTTGGAGTATAAAGTAATATATTTTAAACTCTTAAATAAAATACATAATTGTACATAACTTTTTATTAGATATATACCTTATAAATATCTCATTTGTTTGATAAACAAAAATATAATAATAATAATTGTATATGCTGTATCTTATTTTATGGAAGGGAGTTTTAGCAGTCGGTATATTTAGTTTATTATGATGTATGTATATTTATAAATATAAATATTTAAATACACTTAATTTCCATTACACGATATGAATGTGTAATTTATTAAAACGGTTTTATCCTTAAAAATAAAGGTAAATAACTAAAAATGAAGTAAAATACTTTTAGGCCAGCAATAAACATTTTACACAGTTACACACATGCAATTCATACAAACTTACAGACAAATATTGTACCATAATAAACATAACATAAGATGAAATTAAATTAATTTATCATTAAATAAAAGTAAATGTAGAAAAGTAAAAATTGTTAACTATAAGTAAAGCATTAAAAAGAATGTACACACAAAATAAAGAACACAAACATCAACCATTCAGCAACAGTAGTAACTTTTCATCAATAAATCGAATCAAAACCCTACCTAGCATACTTTTTATTTTAGATTATTTTAAAAAGATAACAAAAAAATTAAAAAATTCTGAATGAGCTGTGAAGATTTCATTATTAAAATGTTTTAATCACACATCCTATCAAATGAAACAATAGTTAAATCATATTAAAAATCAATAGAAAAGAGAAAAAATAATAATATTATTTATAACAATGTACACCACAGCGGCGCCTATTAGTAGACGAGAGTTATTTTATTTTATTTAGAACTTAATTTAAAATAATGAATTACAAATTTTTAAATAAAAGAAAAAATACGTTTAAATATTTCTAGCTAGTTTACTTTTATTGTTTTATATTAAGAAATAAAGCAAATAAAAATCAATGAAAATGGATTAAAAAATTAAATAAAAAAGTTAAATAATCTTAACAAAAAATATTATAAAGAATTATGAGTAAATATATATTATATAATACCACTAATAATGTTAAGTTAGTACATATTAATATTGAAGAAAAAAAAACAAACAAACAAAATAATTTAATTGTATTTAATTAAACAAAAACTATAGGTTTATTTTTAGTTTGCCTTTTGGTATACAACAGTTTGTTTTAAATGATTATCCAATTATTCTTTATTTTTTGTATTGTTTGTTTTATTTTCAATTTTTAATGGTGCTTTGTTCATACCCGAAAAATTATAAAACATTATTTTCATTAACAAATGTATCTTTTTTATTTTTGTTTGCTTAAATTATATCATTTGGATAGCTAGAAAAAATGGATATATGAATATTATGCGCATGTAAAGACAAAACAAAATAATAGTATTTTTCAAAAGTCAATGGAAAAAACAAAATTAGTCAAAGTCAAAATGAAAGGAAACAAGTCATAGGCACACGTCTGTTGTATATCAAATACAAATTATTAAACCTAAAAACCAAGTCATTTAAATAAAAAAAAAAAATAAAATATTAATTTGTTGTTTTTATCACGTTTTTGGAAAAGTTGGGATTTTTATTCAGATTAAATAAAAAAATCAAACAATTCAAAAAGTGCGCTTTATCTTGTTGTTTTATTGCCCAACAATCGATAAGTGTATACAGCTACGGCCAAAAGGCAGACCTGTATACTAAAGGCTTAAGTATAAGTAACAGTACAATTATCTTATACTTGAAATTTTTTAAGTACTTGTACTTAAGTTCAAAGTACCATTAAATGTACTTGTACCTTAAAATACCTCAAACGTACTTAAAATTTTTGTATTGATTACTTTTGTACTTATGAGTTGTCCTTAAATATTTTTCAATTCCTTTTTAATTGCAAAAGTACTTATAATCAGCCATATCATGAATTCCATCGTAATCGGAAAATTTTCCGGATCCCGAAAAAAGATATCACCAAATCCGTTCGTTATCACAATTTCTATGAGATTTTTCACTACGATGGATTCTGTGATAGTCTTTTTTGGGATTCGTAACAACTTTCCGATTACGATGGAATTCGTGAAAGGGCTGAATACCTTTAAATTACTTTTAATTCGTTAGTATTTTAACTCTTTTTAATAGGCCAGTCGTAAGATTTTCTTTGAATTGATAGGGGAGTTGATTTTGAGTATATGATAAAAAAAAGGGAATATATGGTAGTATTGTGCATCAGCCTCCATTTTAAAAAATGCGTTTAAGGCAATATCTCGAGAAGGGTTCATTGGGAAAAAATAAGTTAAAACAGTTTGTATTGGAAATTTTATTATCTTTTTTTCTGTATACAAAGTTTCTTTCTAGAGTTTTTACAATTAGGGTAAAAGCGCCTTAAAGTATGCTTTTTTAGTTTTTAACTTATAGATATCTCCTTGACGGTTGCTGTTGTGGAAAAGCAAATGCAATAAGAAGTTGTAAAACATACTTTCCAAAATGTTTCAGGTATGTATTTATTTTGTTCTACGGTGTTTGGTTCAAAAGTTATTGTTCGGCATTTTCACGCTTATAGACCAAGAGCTGGTGAACGTTTTGTTTACGTTCAAAATTTTATATCTAGCTATTAAGAAAATGATTTTTCAAAAGTAATAAAACAAAGAAAGATAACAATTATAATAAATTTATCATAATGAACTTCACATTTTATCAAAGGTTTAAAACTAAGCTTTTCAATTACAATACCAAAGTGTACCTGTGTCATCACCAGCGAAAGGATTTTGTTGAACTTGAAAAAAAAACAATAAAATCCTTAAAAAGGCAAACAAAGGTATTTCAGTTTAATTTATAAAGTGGATACACCCCCGGCTTTTTTGGTGACAACGGATTTGGCAATGAACTTATCATTACTTTTCCCGACGTTTCGATAGGGGCTGCTGCCTTCTTCAGGGGAACTTTATTTCACAAGAAAAAATAAAATAAAATTGTAACAATTGTATGACAACTTTAGGAATTAATCAATTAATTATTCGCTAAATCACTCGCTTTTAAGCGAACGTTTCATTCGCTATTCATAATCAGGGCCGTAAAAAAAGGATACAAATTACAATTTCTCAAAATTAGGATCAAAACAGAAAAAAAATATTTAAATAAAACGGGAACACTTACAATGCATGCCTTAGCTTTTTTTAAAGTCACGATTCCATTCTATAATATGCTTTCTAAATAAAGTTTTTATTTTAAATAGTTTTTGAAAAAATAATCTTCAAACTTAAAATTTAAAACCAAAAATTATAATTTTTAAGATTAAAATAATTTTTTCAAAAACTATATAAAATAAAAACTTTATTTAGGAAGCATATTATAGAATGGAATTGTGGCTTATAAAAAAGCTAAGGTGTGGCATTGCAAGTGTTCCCGTTTTTTTAAATAATTTTTTTCTGTTTTTGGCCAAATTTCTAGAAAATTACCTCTCCCGCCTGAACGCCAATACAATTTTTTTCTCGTCTGAATCTAATTTATACATTCTGATTTATTTTCGGTTTTATAAGAATTATCCTTTACCCTTAATTAGTAAAAGTGAAAATAGGGTGACCAGGGGGGTGTAATACAAATCTGAAAAAATTAGGGAAATTGTTTTTCAATGTTTTGAATCGAATGAGGGCTATCCAAGACTACGTCCAATTTAAGGACCACCCGTATATACATTCTATGTTCGATTCGACCCAGCTTGCCCAGCTACTGGTCTTCACGGGCCTAAATCCTGATTCATTTCGGATTATCGATGAATCTTCCTGGCACTAATTCAAACTGGTGTTTTATATTTCAAACTTAAAGGACATAAACCGATTTTGTTGTGCATTCCTAACCACAATTCTTTTGTGGCGCCGAAACCATTTTAGACAGGTATCCTATGGTTTCAGGAACTTTTCTAGCTTGGAATGGATTGAATATTAAACTAGTTTACAAAATCTTGGGCCATGGTAGGGTCCTTGAAAAAATATATTTTCTAGACTAATTTTGGTTCGCTGAACACGAAAATGAAATATTTTTTTCCAAAGAAGCGTTTTCGAGGTACTGGCATAAATCTCGCTAATGATTTAGGTAACTTACACAAAATGTATATTTTCTGAATCGTCGGATCTGCCTCCTTCCGACAATGTACTGTTTGTCTAATCGGATTGAAATTAAATAACAATAACAGGTACTCAAAGTTTAAAAAACGTGTATTTTTGAAAAAAAAAAGAATGGTTTCTGCTGCTCCGTATGTGTAGAAAAAAAAATGGGTTTAAACAGTTTTAACAACTTAAGTGAAAAACAGTGATTTTAAGAAACATTTCAGTCAAAGTTTGCCAAAATCGGACGATAAATGAAGGAGTAATAAGATAATAAGTGAAAGAAGGCAATTTCAATTTAAAAAAAAAAAATGTATATATTAGGGTGTTTGTTATTTCCCAAAACTCATTTTTTAATATCAGAAACTCTTAAAATCAAAATTGTATGCCCTAAAATAAAGTATTTACCAAATTTTTTTTATTTAATGTGATAAATCGGTGCCTCTTAGCCCATTTCTTCTTCCATACAAACGGGAATTGGCGAATCATGTATCGTTGGAAAGGTATGTCCATGAACTACAATATTTACTACAGCAGCTCATTTCAAATCACTATGTGAAAAAGATATTCGCTAATCAAAACGGCGTTTCAGTGCATTTTGGTGTGAAAAAACTATCATTAACTAGCGAATAATTTTTTTTCTTTTTGTTTAATTTTAACGATCCGATTAATAGAACTCAAGATATAAACTTTTGAGGTGCACCATATTGAGAGATATTTAGAGAGTAAAAAAAAAACTTTAAAAAAATTCTGCAAAATAAAGCCCATAGGGTTTGCTTCAAAAGCTTATATCTTGAGTTTTATTTTTGAAATCGTTAAAATCATAGCCTGTTTAATAAATTAATAGAAGTGCATGTAACCCTAACACAATAGTCTTAAAACCTCTATTTTCAAAACCTCGTCCTTACCACGACGGGCGCCAAAAAATCCTGCCAGACATTTGAATTTGATGTCAAGATGCATGTACCTACAGACCCCATTGACATAATATATATAATAAAACAACGACAGACCCTTATTCTCATTTTTTGGTTATGTGTTCAACCCAAAAATATGCTGCTAGCTCTTAGACTATAATAGTGAGTGATAAAAGAGAAAGGTTTTTGCAAATAAATAGTGAATTACTGTAAAGAAACCAAAACAATATTTAATATTTCAAGGACGAATGTAAATTAGTTTGCGAAGTTAAACTAAATTATTGGGAGTGGTTTGCAGTAGAACTTAACTCTTGTTACTTGTTAAACTAAATAAACTACCGCCCTGTTGCTAAACTTTCTGTTATTCCGAAACTTATTTTCTAAAGCTTCTATATGTATATTTTGTTTGGTCAGTACTTGAATACGGATGTGTAGTATATGGCCCCCTTACTTCAATGTTTTCATAAACAGGCTTGAATGTATCCAGAGAAGGTTTATGCGTTTTTGTCTTCGTTTTCTTCATTGGTCCCACGGCCTTCTCTCATTATGCTAAAAGACTCATGTAAATTAATCTTCCTTTATTCTCCAAACAAAGATAGTATATCCAGTTTATTTATTTTAAAACTATCAATGGGTCAAAAGTATCTCCATCAGCTCTTAGTCGTTTAAATTTAAGACAAGCGAAGAAGACTTTATGACAAATCTTCAGCAGTATAAATTATGGTGTTTAAAGTCCTTTAAACCAATTGACTACAGTCTTCAATAAATATTATTTTGTAATTTCGTCTATAGACGACAATGTAAAAAGATGTTAATTCAAACAAATCTTTTTCAGTTCATCATTGTAGTTGACTATATTAATGTTCATATATTGTAAGTACCTAAAACTAGTTTTGTTAGCTTTTTTTCTATCTCTAGTAATTGAACGGATTAAATTAAAAAATTATTTTTTGTTGATAATTGTTTTCTAAATTATATATTTTCTATTTATTATTATATAATTTGTAAGAGTATACCAAGTGTATTATTTATTATTATAATTATTATCATTGTTATTATTTTATATTGTATTTATATTATACATAATGTATATTAATTAAGAAACATCTGTTAAGCAAAACGTTTGTAGATAAAATAAAATAAAAAATTTCCCATGATTAGGTTTTAATTCAACATAATTTTTCTGGAGCAATTCATTCCGTGGTTGAATAAATTTTGATGTTCTAATAACCAAATAAAAACTCTAAATATTCGGTCGTATTTATAAATTTTGTCTAACTTTAGACAGCCGTCCAACTCCAAAAAGCTATTTTTAAACTATACATCGTCCTATATTTGCAGTTCAGGGAAGATAGGATATTTACCTTTCACTTTGACAATTATGAATTACAATAAGCTGTATTTTTAAGCTCTTACATGGTTGACGTAGTGAGAATTATAAATTGCTGCAAATATCACAAAAAAAAAATATCGATAGGGTTACCAACTGTTTATTAATATTTTATAGTCAAAAACGATGATGACTGTAATAAATGGAATCTATTTTTTTTTCTAAACCAACCAATTTTTAATGGTTTTCCTAGAAGGCATAAACATTTTTAAGGTACATTACTTCGCTCTTACCAGATTTTTTTTTGAAAGAAAAAAATAACCTCTATTTTTTGAACAGCTTCTGTCTTATATTAAACAAGGTCTTAATATTTGTTTGTTGCGTTAATGATCTCTTGCTTTTTCTTTGCACCTGTGTCCATCGAAAAACTTTAAAACTTTTTATGTTAATTTACACAGCACCAAAATAATACCTCCTCAAATTGTAAAAGTAAATTATTTATTTTTCGTTTCATATTTCAGTACTAGAAACAAATTTGTATCAAACTTATTAGGTATTTGGGGAAAAAAGGAGAATACTATGATCTACTCTTAGACGAAATTTCAAGAAATCGAAATTAATACTGGCCCGTATTAAAAATTTTAAGTTTATGTCACACCCGTAACAGATTATTAGCATTTCAAAACATATTCTGTTTTTCAACTCATTTAGTTAAGTTGCTTCTAGATATGGAATTCATGACGTAGGAATAAATTCTTAGAAAATCTCTACTTTAAATGCGAATTCATTCGTAGAACACAGCTGAAGCGAAACGAAAAATTTAATACCGAAATTGAATCAACGAAATGATAAATGAAAAATGTTGTTGTGATTTTTCGTATGTAGTTCGATAGTGAAATGTCAATAAAACAGAAAACGGTAGTAGATCTTGGATCTCCACTTATTTTTCACACAACATTCTTGACGAAAATTTGACAGTTTGTTATATTTGCCAAGAAGCAAATGAAAAACATAGACCACACTATTGTTTGGAACCTTCCAAAAGGGGCGAAACGAAGACAAGAACAAAAAAACAAATTCACATCTGTATGAGAAAAAATTGGCTTACGATTTTTTTTTGTTTTTTTTTTTTTTTAAATTTATTTTGACATATCTGATTAAACTCTCCATATATATTTTTCAGCAATCTTTTCGTGTATTATTTCCTTGTCGATGTGGAGACCCCAAAAGTAAGTAAGACAAGTATTTCCTACTCAAACAGAAAATGTATCAAATCTCATTGAAGTGAGATAATAATATGAAAATTGCATATAATAATGAATATATATAATAATGAATATAATATATGCAATTTTCAAATAGTAGGTGTCCGTTGTTTATTCTTTCGTTTGCTGCAAGAAAAAAGTGAACATTTTGGCTCTTAATTACAATATATGTTCATATTTCGCAAAATATGAGTAAGTACTCACAATAAAAGGAATTTTCAGACATTAAACATTTTTTCGGGTACAACTCATAATAGACAAAAAGTGAAATATCAATTTGTACAGGTAAAATGTTGTTCGGGTGAAACTCACAATACTCATTTTCACTTTTAAGATAAAAGTGAATAAAATAAACTTCATCACCGGCCTCCTCCATAAATAGTAGTTCGATTTCTTTTCTTTAATCCACTTCGTTCATAAGCGGGCATTTTTTCGGAATTCTTTGCATATTCATTCATGGAAGTAATTTTCTATCTACAACGCTTGTCTCACTGAAACAAAGAATCTGAGATGAAATAAATACGTCCACCCATTCGAACTAGATTGAATTAAAACTTATAATGCAGCAAGGAAATTTAAAAATTGCATACCATTTTTTATTTTTTTAAACCCATTTCCCCTTTAAATAGGAAACATAAAGCTAATAGTTCTCAAAGTCCATCCTCTACATTTAACCTTTCAAACACAAAATGAATGTTTCAAATAGGTCCGGTCCTTTGAGCATAACCTTTCCGACATTAAAAGGATTTCCAATTGTAGCTTAATTTTTTATTTCCTCCCCATTTCATCTTATGTCTGTCTATCCTTTTAGTACATAAAACTTTCAGAAGATTAAGAATTTTTAAAATCGAATAGGGAAACATATCTGGTCCCAAATCCAACATCTAAGAATAGCTTTTCAAACAAAGAAACATTTGTTTGAATTGGAATAGACAACTTAGTTTTTAAAAATACCAAGCCAGTGGTTTTTTAAACCTATTCTATACATATATAACATTCCATGCACAAAAAGTGTATTTAAAATTTGAAACCGTATTTTACCAAAAATGTAATATACAAAAAATATTTTCCAACAAAAAAAAAAGATTTTTTTCAAAATTGGATTGCCTTTTTTGTTTTCACCCTATTTCATCCTATAAGGAAAGCTTGATTTGAAAAATGTGTAGCAATAAACCCATCTTATAAAAATAACCTTATAATACAAAAAGAAATCGAAATCGGGTTTTTATCCCATTTCACCCTATAGATATGAAGCTAAATCTCCGAAAACATTTAGCATTGAACCCATCCTCTGAGTAAACCCTTTCAAACATTAAAAACAATTAAACATTTTTTGTTTTAACCCCTTTTCACCTTACAAATGCAATTTTTGTAGAAATTTTTTTGATTAAGACGATTGTTTTTCAAAATTTTGTTTCACCTTTTTTAACTAAAACTGTATATCAACTACTGGGGTAAGAATGATACAAACTGTTCTAACAATATTTTAAACCACCTGAAAATTAGGTGTCTTACTGCCTGAACAGAATGGAGACGGAGCTGCAGCTGAAATAGCTGTGAAAATGTTAATGGCAAATTTGCAATCAGTCTCCTTTCAGCTATGGGTTCAATAGAGATTACACAACCAATTATAATGCATTTCGGTAATTCTGTTTCGTATTTTAGTGGCAATTTCACAAGTTAAGTGCCGTGCAAGCAACAGGCTCCAGTGTTTTTGAAAAAGCTCTCCCATAAGGCCTGTACTGCAAATATGTATAAATTTGCCATAGTATCAATCGTCTAAAAATCTAATAAGTAAGGCTGGTTGTATTTTTTACTTCAAAACCATTGTTGACTTTTGCTTTGCTTCCAGCGAACAAAATATTCTTTCAAGAATATACATTTCATTAACATTTATTTTAAACTAACTATATAACTTGTGCTCTTAAAGCTAAACTACTTGGAATTTCAACCTTGTTTACTTTCAAAAGGTTAACTAAATTTTTAAGAAATTCTTGAGACATTTTCAGTTCATCATCGGCTTCGAGTTTCTCAAAAAGTTCCAGTGACGCTGCACAATTATTGTCACTTACAAATTTCATAAGTAGCATATTATAAACATCATATTCCTTAATCACATGTCCTAAACCTCTACACGCTTTGGCCAATCTCATAAGTGTACGAATACTGCCTTCTTTATTGAGATGCTCACAATTTTGCGCCAACATTTCGTGGTTTAGTCTGAATTCTGGATTTATTAGCAATTTGCGGAGCTGATTTTCCGTACCAGACTCGGCAACAGCTAAAAGAAGTGAGGAATTCATATTAACCTGACCATGTATACTCGATACTATCGCTGTTAATTGCTGAAGAAGTTCTTTGGCTTCCTCTTTACTAACATTGAAGTTTTCGGGGTCTTCTTCGTTGCTGAGGCGAACCAAAAGACTCGACAATTCAAATTGCAGCGGAGTATGTCGAAAAGTTTCTGCAAGTGTTTTGAATTCAGCCAGAGCTGAACGGATATCCTTGCGAAGGATATACTCTCGAATAATTGGACCAAGTACAGCATTATGTGCATTGCAGAAACCAAGTTTACGAACCAAGAAGTACATTTCTTTCGTGAGATTTTTATCTTTTGGTAGATCCGTTTGTTGGGCAGCTAATCGTGCTACACTGGTCAGCAAATTCCACACATTTTTAATGACATAATCTCCACCGAACACTTTTCTCGATGCCGCTCGATCGATGAGGATTTGTTTTGCTTTTTCCAGTTCATTATTTTGCACTGTTAGAGCTGCAAAATCGAGTAGTTTATGTTCGTCTAAGAGGAAACCTGAAAAAATATATAAAAATTATAAGATTTTTTTTAAAATTAAATCGTTATTACCAGGAAATATCTTCTGTAGGTACTGAAGACTCGACTTTGCAGCTGAATAATCTCCCAGTTTTATGTGCATATCAAATATACTCGCCATCATTCCCGGACTCAGTTCGACTTTTGCTAAGTCGCATTTCTTCTTGATTTCTAATGCTCTTTGCAGCTTATTTTCTCTTACACAGATCTGCAAGAGTCGTCGAAGCACCCCTCGAGTGTTCATACCCTTCGCCTCCAGTTCCACCAAATGGCACTCGAGTTCCTCGTACGACATATCTCTAGGATGGACGATATTCGATCTTGTGTTTTCCGACAACGTTAAGCTTAGTTTCCGGTCGGTCATTGTTGCCAACATATGTCGAATATTGGGTACATTAGTTTCTTCGGTTTTTATCTTTACCACATGATTATTTAGGGCTTCTGCAGCCATTGGCGATATTTTCGTCCCCAACCTACTCAAATTACTGATAATGCGCTCCAATACAATAATATCATTATGTAGTTTGTTATGACTAGTTATTTCCATGAGGATTTGTCCAACAAAATCAATTTTAGCATCGTTGGACTTCAAATAAAGTGTGTGGATGGTATTAGTGTATTTTTGGTAACGTTTAGTCGCTCGGACGCGCACTGCTAAGTGTGCCAGCGGCTGAACAAAGTGTTTACTTTCGAACTTGGATGTGTAGAGTTGGGCAATCTCTAGTACTTCCTCTAGCTTCTGCTGGGCTATCAAATGCGCTATCAAAGGAGTTAGACTCTGTGATGTTTTTAAGCCACAACTCTCAAGAGTCTTAATGGTTTGTTGAGCATTTTCCAGAGTAACTGACAACTTAGGGAGCACGTAAAACGATAAAGTTTCAAAGTCACAATCGACTTGGAGTTCAGACATCATTTTGATGACATTTAGAATACCAGCCTCCCCATTATATTGGAATTTGTGCAAGAACAGTGGCCAGAAATAGTGCGGACGCAGAGGCTCTATTTTTGAAAGGGCCTTCAGATAAGTATGCGCTACATCTAGATTTCTGTGCATTGCACTGTCGCAGGCAATATGAAGAGCACGCGAATTTTTGCCACTTTCTATGAGATTATTTGCAATTTCGATTATTTTCTGAGGTTTTACTTTACTGCGAAAGAGATCCTGAATGAAAGTATATCCGTATGTGTCGATATCTTGGTTTTCGTTGAATTTAGGGCAAGGGAGAACATTGATAATATCATATGCTTCATCGATACGCCCAGTATGTATGAGTTCGGTACAAAAGTTGCGAATAGGTGAAGGGACTTCTTTGGCAATTAAAAATTCCGTCGGAAGTTCTTTGATAAGAAGATCCAAAAACGTGCGTTTTCCTTCAATCTGTCCAGTTGATGTGAGACTTTTAATGATCTTAATGATTTGATCTGCATTAAACTGTCCAGAATGTTGTAGAAATACTTCAGTGGCCTTATCCAGATCGCTGTTCTTAATGTAGGCTCCAATCAACTGGGTAAATGTTGAAGAACTAGGTTCCACTCCTGCGGCTTTCATAGTTTCCAGAACAAACAATGCACTTTCTAAGTCTTTGTTTTCCGAATGACCCATTATGAGAGCATTGAAGACATTTTCAGTCAGAGCAAAACCTTTGGCTTTCATCTCAGCCAGTATTTCAGTTGCACGCCTGATGTCACCAAGTTGACAGGCGAATTCTATGAGCTTCTCGTACATTTCTGGGTTTTCGGTGAGTCGTCTTTCTTCGAGATACTTACGAAAGTCTTCTATGGCAATACCGTTCTCTGCGTGAACTTTTAAGTAAGATATGTAGTGCTCTTTTTTAAGTATATCGTTTTTCTTAAGATGTTCCCATAGTTTCCTGAATAATTCCATTCGATTTTCGGAACTCTGAGAAGGCATTAATTCGGGACCACATGACTCTAGTAAAAATATACTCTGCTCGGTAGTTAAGGTTCCGCCAGTCTCTAAAGATTCTAGTAGCTTTCTGAAGTTGACACGACTCACATGACCTGACTGAGTAAAATCTGATTGGAGCTTACATAGTATATCCTCGAATAATGGTGATGCTTTTTCATAAGTTTGCGGTTTAGTAATGTAGTTTCTCTGGATCTGAGGTAATATAAGGAAGTGCCGCCTCTTAGTAGATTGAATTGCATAACATCTGCCGGTTGTTTGGGAAAGTTTTCTAACAAAATTTAAGCTACTCAGACGCCAAACACTTTGCAATATGCTTGAGTTCATTTTGGAACGTTAATCTTCGAAAATTAAATTAAACTTTATTCTACAATGACGGATTTTTTAAACAACCAAAAACGAAAAAATATGGTTTTATCGCGAACTGTCAAAAGTAATAGTAGTCAGCTGTTTTGAAGGAAGAAAGGATGATAGGGAAACGGCAAAATAAATTCCCTGCGTTCAAGGATCCAAAAATCTGAATTTTTAGGGTTTCTGATTGGTCAGCTGTCAAAAAAAATCTGAAAATTCAGATGACTTTTCGTTACGTTTGCTTACGTTTTTCAGATAAAAATTTTCATCTGAAAATTCAGATGACAGCTAATAAACAAGACAAAAAATAAGAATCTGCACATAGAAGCTGAACTTAATAGTGGATGCAGCTATTTGGTGTTCTGTTGGCGGTTTGGTACGACTTGTTGGTTTTATTTAAGTTTTGTTTTTTTGTAAGTGAATAAAATAAAAAAATAAGATTGAGAGTAGTTTTTCCATGGCATTTTGGCTTTAGTTTTTCCTTAACAAGAAGTGAAAGTTATCCCCATTTTTATTTAAAATAATTATATTTGGTGGAAAAAAGCGAATAAGACGTGGATTTGGGAGTAATAACTGTTAAGATTTTTTGGTTGCCAGTGAAAAGTGTGGCTTCAACTATTTTCTTAAGTATGATAATCCAAGTAAAACAACGAACAAGCTTTTTACAGTCATCTTACATAGTAACTTCCTCGTCAGAGTCACTTATTATGCGATAAAAAAAGTTCTTCCTTATATTACTTTCAGTAAAATCAGCAGGTTAACACAAGATTATGGCAGAAAAAAAATATATGACATTTGGCTGAAATTTCAGATTTTTTGTGCGTTCAACGTTACGTTTCAGTACTGAATTTTCAGATTTCTGCCGATGAACGCACCCATTAACACCTACTTGAGTCAGAATTCTAGTGATGCCAATAACGATATGTTGAATTCCTAAGTCCCCTTTCACACGAGGAAACAAGTTGCTGGAGATTTTTTAGACGTTTTGTTTTAAGGCTCTCCCAAACCAACGCGAATCCGCAGCGACGACGAATTTTTGTTGTTGTTTAGCGTTGTGTATTTGTCATATATTGTACTATATGATTCGCTGCGAATGCGGAGCGATTCGCGTTGGTTTGGGAGAACCTTTAGGGCGGTATTTCAAATGAGGTAATTTTGATGAAAATTTCATATTTTGAAACGAAATCATACAAATTCACATTTCGAAATGAGATAATGGCTGCGTTCGGATGTTAATTCTCAGTTATTCGGATAGCTTTGTGTTGTTGTAATCCGAAGCTATCCCAAAAATTCTAGGATACTCAGCAATCAAAAGAGAAATTTCAAAACAGCTGATATTTGACAAGAAGTTTGAGTTGTTCATGTTGAGTTTTGCAGTGTCGTGTTTTTTGAAAGAAAAATTAGGTAGTTACATGCAGCTAGATAATGGTTATTTGCGACACCTTGGACTCTACGCAAAATGTAAATATAAATGGAATAAAACTCCGTTAAAAAAGTAAAAAAATTTTGGCAAATTAAAAACAATTTCCTTGTCAGCTTTTTTCAGCTAACCTATCTGGTTCTGGTCGTTCACAAAAGTATCGGCTACTCAGAAGAAAAGAAGAAGAAAACAAAATTAAAATCAGGTAAATCTTATACTTTATCTTTATATATAACTTTCTATCCATGTGTCCTTTTAGAAAATTTATAAAGGAATATCAAATTTTTGACGCCGAACGTGAAATAGGATGGTTGTGCAGTGAAGCTGTTAGATACCAATTTTTTTGAAAAAGCTAAAGGTATTCAAGCTTGGTTGACGAGGCGTATGCATGCAAAGGAGATATCAAAACTCCCTTAGCAGCTGTATCATTGTAGTCTTTTGTTGGAGAGCATTAAGTCTCTCCCAAACCAACGCGAAAGCGGAGTGATTCGCAGCGAATCATTCACAATAATAAAAAATATGACAAATACACAACGCTAAACAACAACAAACATTCGTCGTCGCTCCGCATTAGCGATGGTTTGGGAGAGCCTTTTTAGATATAGAAAGTCACGTCGATACCCAAGAATTGAAGATTCAAGATTATTTCTACTCTGTGTTGCTTTACAGTTAACCAGTGCATAACGAACTCAAATTATTTGAAAAGAATGACTGCGATGCAAAATAAAAGAAATTATGAAAATTTAACTGTCAATATTTTTTTTTGTTAAGAAGTATGTAAACGAAAAGTTTGTAAAACTTAAACAAACGGTATCGTAGAAATAATTCTTGGATTCTCCCATGCGTCTGATATCACCGCAAATTGCGTAGGTACATCTGCTTGGCTTCAGCATCCATTTTTGACCGGTCTCTGAGCCAACATTAACGATGTTCACGTATTCATATGTAGTACAAGTCATAGTCAATAGGTTCTCCAGCTCTTATATGTAACTAATATCACAAACGGTGTATGCCTTAGATAAAAACACCCGTCCTCTTGGTTTCTAGGTCCATACAAACATGTTTTATTGAACGGAAGCATTAAAGCTCTCCCAAACCAAAGCGAATCCGCAGTGACAACGAATTTTTGTTGTTGTTTAGCGTTGTGTATTTGTCATATTTCTTTCTATTGTGAATGAATCGCTCCGCATTCGCGTTGGTTTGGGAGAACCTTAATAATAATCTTTGCCTTGGGTAGTTCTATAACTGGGGTAGAACATTTTCGTAAGCAGATTCTGTGGCATTTCTCCATTTTAATATATGTTTCTTGGGAGTTTATAATCAGTAACATAACACTTGACGATAAAGCTAAAAAGGACAGGGCTGTCAAACGAAATGAAATAATTAGATGAAAATACTTTTTATTTTAATTTGTGAAATTATCTCATTTCGGCTCTAATGAAAACGTAGTATAAGTCAGATACAACTCAACTGATAGAAACTTGGACAAAGAAAATATATATATATATTTATATTATATAAACAAAAATTGATAGCACTGTTTTTAAGTTTTAGTTGATATCTTATTAATAACTAAAAGATACTATTTTAAATAACTTTAAACACCTACCTTATTTATTTATTTATTTACTTAAATCATCCATTAGTCTATTAACAGTGGACAGAGAAATAGCACACTTGTAAGTTAAGTATTTAAGTTTTTATTTGTTAATTGAACCTTGCAGGCTAGTTATTTGTTTTGATTGTGAATGCTTATTTAAACAGGTGATTTCAAAATATGGACAGAGAAGTTCATTGAACTCTTGAAAAAAAGTAGTATTATCTGAAGGAAATAATCCTTCAAAAAGTGCTTAATTAATGACATTTGCGCGAGAAATGGTGCCATTTGTTTGAACTTTAAAATTTGTTTTGAACACCAAAGGGTTTTTCTGCTTAAGCGTTCATATAACGGCATCGTGTTGAGTCGTCTTGTTACAAGTCTACTGGAGACGTTCGCATCTGTAATGTAGAGTTAAAGAAATGAAGATTTGCCACAATCTAATTCTTTATGAGTGATTCGCATGAGACAAACATGCGGTCGTCTGGACAGCATTCAGTGAGGTCAAAGAGGGAGAACAGTTCTTCCCAGGAAAGAAAGCATCTCTTGAGCAAACGCAGATCCGACAATTTCACAGTTTTGTCACAGGATTGACCATCGAGTAGCTATCTGATGGCCGAGATATAAAATCACAATCGAAGAGATATCGCTTCCTTTCTTGTGGGTATTCCTTGCGCAGTGCAGAATAGGCAAACATCTTCCGTTTGTTGCAGGTTTGGGTGAATCCATCAACACTGCTAGCGACAATCAGCTTGATTAATAAAATAAAAATAAAAATATATTTTTTAATAATAAAAATAAAAAAATAACTCACAATCGTAAGAGGATGTCAAAATGTAGACTTAAATTAAAACAGATGACTCGGTTTTTTATAGGTGGCTTTAGTTTCTATGTTAAAAAACTTCCTAAGGCGAAGTGGCAAGAGATGGCATCGGTAATTATTACTAGTTTTTGGCACTTTGCTCCAATAAGCAGTTATATCACCAAAAAGATGTGAGGTCCTTTCAATTCAGCTTTTGTATGAAAATGAGACTCGACTAACAGTCCCTATATAATAGGTCAATGTTCTTTGGTCCATAGTTTGCATGACATTTCATGACAGCAATGTTTGTTTTGCATGAAACTGTAAACCAATCTTGCAAACAATTAATTTTGCATTCACCTCTATTATGTTTGACATGCGAGAATATTTGCATTAGTTTTTTTTTGCGCTTTGGAACTCTAAACTTGGCTTTTAGTGTTAGCCAACCATCAACAAAAAAAATGTATTCCATTGTCTTGCATGACATTTCACAACAATGGTTTTTTTGCATGAAGCTGCAAACTAGTCCCACAAACAAAAAATTTCACATTTCAACTCAATTATTTTTGACATGCGAGAATATTTTCATAGATCTTTTTTACGCACGGGAAATATATCCTTTTCACACCGAACCCAAAACACGGTTTACATGAAAATGTCGGTTTTGGAGAAAAAACTAATCGAAAACACAAGTTTTCCCATACATTTTGTATACTTCAGGTTTTCGTAAAACACAAGTTTAAAGGCTCTCCCAAACCAACACGAGTATAAAGTGATTTGCAGCGAATAATTCACAATAGTACAAAATATGACAAAAACAACGCTATATAAAAAAAAAATTGGTCGTCGCTCCGCATTCGCGTTGGTTTGGGAGAGCCTTTATATAAAACTAGTCGAAAACTCGTTGGAATTCAGAGATGAACAAACAAACCTATAGAAGTTCAGTGTGTAGTAAAGGCTCTCCCAAACCAACGCGAATTCGCGGGGACGGCGAATTTTTGTTGTTGCTTAGCGTTGTGTATTTGTTATATTTCATATAGGTCATATTTATATAAATATTCACCATTTCACATTTTAAAAAATGGAATAAAACAGAAAAAAAGAAAATTGTGAGTGGTTGGCTAAAGAAAAATTGTAATGTCAAACGAATAATTCATAACACATATTGATAAGTGCATTGAAATTTTAACATCCTTTTATACGATTAAAAACGCATATATATTTCCAACAACAGTTGCAAAAATAAAAAAAAAATAGTTAAGCATTTGTTAAAATAAAAAAAAGTCCAAAATCGACCAAAAAACCCATCAATCGAGGAACACATCAGCGACCGCGAGCTTCATTACGTTCAATCGACTTTGGGCACGACTTGGATTCGAAGTTCGTTGATATTTGTATGACTTCTAATTGATTGTTCACTGCTTATTGATGAATTAAAAACTTTTTAAGGGTATTTATGCAAAAGCCTAAACTCATCGTAAACGTAAACGATCTTTTCTTCTAAACAAATCGATTTTTTTCTAAATTGATTTTTTTGTTGTAAGGATTTCAACGTTATAAACTAGGTTAAATTCATCCCATCCCAAAAAAATGGCAATAGCTTAGGAATTCGACGTAGAGCCTGATTACACCATTTGTTTCTTCGGAATTTTCGTATTTCGTCTTTTTGACACATTGCGGGTGAGGTGTAGAAATGTAGGGGGAACGAAAATACGAAAGCACGTATGAAAATTTTAAGATTTTTCTGTTTGAGCTTTGACTTTTTAATTTGATAAACGGTTAGAGGCGGGGAGTGCTTATAAACTTTAGATAATAAGCTTTAAAATTGTTTTTCGTGATAAATTAGATATAAGATTGAAAAAGAATTGATTTAAAATATTTGTATTCATTATTACTGTCTATTTTCCAATAAATTAACCTCATATTTTTTTTAACGTCAGAAAAAAGAATGGACTTTTTTGATTGTGTGTAATCGCAAAGAATCATCGTGTAATAGGGGTCTAATCAAGCTTATAGTCTACACGATGACTTGTAAAAAACCTCTTCGTTTAAAAGCAGCAGTCTTACTATCTGGCAACGTCTCATAACCTGGTTGCGTTTTGTTTATTTTTGTAAAAAAATCCCATTTGTTTTGTTGTATTCTTTCTCCTTTTTTTTATTTACCAACAACAACCAGAATTTTATGTGTACATTTTCCAGCCGCTCTCTTCGAAAACTACAAGACAGAAAGAGAAAAATACATTAAAAAGCAGTGTACACAAAACACAATCGCATATTGAAATTGAGTGATTTCACATTTCGTCACCAAACCAAAACCAAATTGAATATTGAAACCACACGTTTGCCCCAAGTCCGTACTTTGATTTTAAAATGTTAAATTTAAAATTTACTTATAGGTATTTTTCACAGAAAATTTCTTCTATGTGTATTACTTGTGTATTTAAAATGTTTTGAGTTCGTGTGAAAATAATTAACAATCAATTGGTATACATTGCAAATAAAAGAACAATTTTTTGCAGAAAACTTTACATAACGTAATAAAGTGCATTTGAATGGTGAGTAGAGAAATTAAGAATATAAAAAATATATGTTTACAGATATTCTGCCCGTCGCAGTCCTGATTACGACCCGTCATCGGTCTCGGTCGGGGCTCTGGTTCGGGTGGTATATGCTTTTTGTTTTTTGTGGTCCAACGATGTTCATTACTGCATTTAGAAAGTTGCCGAAAAGTTCTATGCTTTGAAGACACGCAGGCAGTTCACTGACTTCAATCACCTTCCAAAAAAGTCTCCCAAAGTAAATTCGCATTTAATCATCGACATCAATATAATCATCGTGGTCTCTGGTCTTCCGAAATCGAAACTCGTGTAGTCCAATGAAACGAAAAACGAATTATTTTTGCTGTCGGTTGTCCGGTGGAACAAGTGAATTGTTTCGTTTTGAACACACATATTTTGTGATGGAGTGTGCAGGGCATGTATCTATAGGAATTTGCACGCGGTGGTGGTGGTAGTTCTCTAAGGTTCTGTGCAGGGGGGCCGATGTGGACGCGGAGCAGACTCGGCTTTTGCACCGGCATGGAAGGTTTGTTGCAGTTGGAGTTTGGGTTGGTCTGCCTGCACCAGATACAGCATTTGACATGCCACTTGTTCTCCGGGAACAAGATTTTTTCATGTTAATAGCAATAGGTTGACCTAGATAATGTGGCTGTGCTCCCTACTAGAAAACAGAAGTTGGGAGATTATGAATATTTTTTAAGTTTTGTGTCTTATTGATAATTGCTTGACCATGATGATTAGCATATTCATGAATCTGCTTCTCTATTGTTGTTTACTCATGGCTATTTAATATTAGAAGAGTGTATCGAAGAAGAAAATGATAGCAATTGCCACCCATCCGTGAAATGTTTGCTTTAATATCACCTATACACACAGGGTAGGAGGCCAGCGACAGCGTGCCAGACTTAAAATAATTTATACATATATATGTGTTTGTAGATAATGTAGATATACAACATATACACTTATGTGAGCAGTTTCTGTGGTTATATTTTAGTGATTTAATCTTTGATGTAGGTATTTTGACTGTTTTGGTAGATTTGTGCTCTCTTCTACAGTCTGCTGATAGCATTGTTGATACTAGTTGGTGTCTGATCCATTGCAATTTAAAATTGATTTGAATGAAGAGCAAGTTTTTATTTTTTCTAAGCTTTGAAAGAGAAATGAAAAAAAGCACAAAAATAAAATTAAGTTCCACAGCGAAAATTGTTTTACGCAGTGAAGGGAATAATTCGGTAACACACTTTATCAAAAGTTGTACCTAATTGGGCTCCCTGAAATTACGCCATAAGAAATTATCCAAAAAATAAAAATGGAAAGGCAACTCAAAAAGTTTGGTGTGTTTTCGGTTATTTTTTTTCAAAAATTCCTTGGGCTTTTTTCATTATTCTAAAACAACAACAAAGTAGGGGACAAAAACAAGTTTTGGCCTTTTTTTTCAAACAAAAAAGGAAAAAAACGTATGAAAATAAACTTTAGCTTATGTTCTGTTCTGTTCTGTTAACATAAATTGGCAAATTGAAACAACAACCAAAGTTATAAGTACGCAGCGCGCTTCGCGTACATCCTGCCGGCCACCCCCGCACGCACCATTCAAATTTGTTATACTTCTTGGGCTTAGTTTCCAAATACATTTTGGAAATTAGACCAGAAAAAGCTGTGTTTATACTCTTTGGGGATAATATCCAAAACTAATTTGGAAATTACACCAAAAAGTTCTTATTTTTTATGCGTTTTTTTCGTTTTAGTTTTGTGGCTCTTTTTCCAAATGTTTGGAGTAATTTTCACGTTTTTGGCGTATTTTTCAATTTCATTTGTTTGGCAACATTTGTTGGGTTTTCTTTCCAAAATTGTTTTTGGCGTAATTTCAGAAGGCCCTTTAGTCCACTATCCTTATGAACGTACAGAAAAATCAGCTGAACCCCAGCTTAAAAAGCCACAGAGAACATCTATGTATATCAACAAGTAAAACCAATGGCACGGGGTTGACAACTTATCTTGTATGGTTTTCAAAATATTTTGAAAACTTGTTCCTTTTTCCTTATGAAAATTTGTGTATGGCAGGTTTGAATATTACGACCTCCTCAGTCTCCCAGAGCCCATCGACAAAGCAAAACGTCTACACCCATTTTCCATGGGTTTTCACAAATTTTTTCTAACGTCGTCGTTCTGGCGGTTCTTGCAAATTTCTTCGCTTTTCAAAATTGTGCTATTCAAAACTCCAACAGAGAGAACTGAAAAAAGTTGAATTTTGAAAACGTACATTTCTTGAAAAAAAAAAAAAACAGAATGTTTAAACCAGAATTTCGAACTGCTCCCCAATCACCATACATACACTCCAAGTCGTAACATTAATTAACAACCGTTATTTGGTTGATCCACCAAAAAGAAACTTGTTGGAAGAGAGACTGTAAACACTGCAAGTGAAACATGACTTTGATTAATTACGAATTATTAACATGTTCAATTAAAGCAATAAATAGAAAAGCTTTTTGTGAAGTGGTTAAGTCTTTTTCGGGATATAATGCTAAATTTATAAATTTTCAATATATTAAGAGTTGTCTGTGTTATTTTAAATAAAAAAAAGTTTGACTTAAAAGGGACAGCCAAAATTAGATGTTTATCACTCTGAAGGACTTTGGAATCCCGCTGTAGCTCGCTTTAAAAATGAAGCGAGTCAATCATGCTTTCGCTCATTATTCAAAGGCATTATTAAAAAATGAAGAACAGGGGTCAGAAAATTTTTCTTCGATAAGGCCAAACTAAGCAAATTAGAGGAAGACTGGATTTTATATAGAGCCGAACCTAACTCTTACACCAAAGAGTTTAGATGGCCCAAAAAAAGATTCATGGGCTACACAAGTGAAGCAGCGAAAGATTCTTGCTTTTAACCCTACGATTACGGATATATTAAACATCCTGATGAATCATGGTCGAATTTGATACAGGAAACACGTGAACTTTTTATGGAAACGCATTTTCCTGGCTGTAAAAGTTCTGAAGATTTTGATAAAACAGAACCAGACTCTAGATTTTATACAATCTGCACTTGAATTAGAATAGGTTATCACAGAGCAGAAGATAATGTGGGCAATAAACTCGTTCAAAACCTATAAATCAGCTGGACCAGACTAGATTATTATTTATTATTTCTTCAACACGCTCTACAGAAAAATCACCCCAAAGCTTAGGGTAGTCTTCAAAAGTTGTATTTAAATACTTCCCTAGCAGCTGGTGGAAGGTTAAAGTGGTCTTTATTCCAAAAGACACACTCGACTGCTAAAGATTACAGACCTATAAGTCTCTCTTTGTTCATTCTAAAGACACTGGAGAGAATTATTGATATTCAATCGAAGCTGTTTGTGCAACTACCAACACGCTTACCTTAATGGTAAGTTGAACAAAGTTGTCCCAAAAATTGAGAAAAGTCTCGAGCACAAAGAACATACCCTGGCAGCATTTCTGGACATATAGGGAGCGTTTAAAACCCCAAAAACGTAGTCTATTAAATATGCTCTCGAAGAGATTGAATGGTAGTATTATAAAATCGCAACTTGCAGTTGAAAAAACACTTACAAGAGGCACACCACCAGAAGGAGTAATTTCACCTGTCTTTTGGGTCCTCGTTGCTAACAGAATTCTTACAAGAATTAGGAATCAGGGCATTAAAATTATGACCTATGCAGACGACATAGTAATTTTGATATCGGGAAAGTATCTTTCCACCATCAATGATATGGAATCCGCACTTAAACAACTATCTTCTTGTTCACGAAAACTAAACTAGTTCTGTTTACGAAGAAAATGAAATTAGAGGACTTTACTCCTCCCAAGCTTAATGACATTACTCTGAAATTATACAAAGAAGCTAAATATCTCAAAGTAATCCTTGATTCCAAGCTAACATGGAAAAGTAACACGGAGGGCAGAATGATGTGCTTTCTACACATACAAAAAAAACCTTCGGTATGCGACGGAAAGTCTTCCAGTGGATGTACACGGTGATTGTTCGTCCCATACTTACCTTACTCAAAGAACGGACTTGATGTGATGACAGACTACATACAACCGATAATAGATTTTACAAAAATTCTCTATTTTAATATCCGAAGGGCATGCATGGGAATCCAACTAACTAATTAGTGAACAATGTATACCCTTCTATACCGATGGGTATAAAATGGAAGAAGGAACAAGCTAGGGTGTTATGTGAAGCTCTTAATATTAGAGAATCATATAAACCCCCAGATGGGTGTAGTGTCTTCAGGCTGAGAAATATTGAAAAGCGATAGAAGTTCACATTTTTCGTGCACAGCGAAGCTGCAAAGCAATATCCATTGAGACTACAAGAACCAAGGCAGCAAAATGCCGAGGCAAACTGGATAATATTTGTAACATTAACCAAGTCAAAAATTGCTGGGTTTCTGGACATAGCAATACAGAAGCAAATGGCCTTTCCTTGCCAGTTCATGTATTATATCATATAGAAACAGTAGTAGCCAATTAGATAGGGACCATATATCCTCATCGGCGTGATTAAAAGGAAAATAGACATAATATCGAAAGAGCAAACCAATTACTCCTGAGTGACCAGGAACGACTGAGTGAGAATCGCATCCTATTCCTGTGGGGGCTGTCGAAATGTCGAAGAAATAGAAACCATTAAACGAACACCTGCTCTGCGACTCTCCAAACCTGCAAACAAATTGCATCCGTAATTTTGGAAACAAGTTTCTTGGGGAATTGGACCATCAAGCGTAGGTCCCAATGGCAAACAAGAGAAAACCAGTCTATCTGAACATGTACCTTAAGAGCATCTCTGCTTTATTTTGTTAGGGGGTCACAATTGACCAATAGGCCGTCCTCTGAGCTTTGCACGCCCCTCCTAACCTAACCTAATAAAGATGTACTTTTCCTGAGCATAAGCATAAAGCAAGTTGGTCAAAATATGCGAGATGTGTCCTTTTCGAAATTGGCTATTAAATTTTATTTCATTGTTCATTTATTAAAATTAATTTATCGATGTGTCAAAGTTTGTAAAATTTGTAATTATAACTAATTCACAAACTTTATCCATGAAATCACTATTTCCCATCAATCAAGGTAGTTTTATTTGACTAAATATGTTCTGAACATCATGCACTTTAATTAACATAAATAAAATGAATATCCAGCAGGTAAAATAGCTCAATGTACTTGTATATTATATAAAAAGCAAACGAAATTATATTTGTTGTAAACATTTACTCTTAATAAAATTAATTATAATGAATGAATTAATGTTTGTTGCAAGAAAAGACAGACCACTTGACTTGCACCAATGGCATCGACAACAAAAGGAAGATTGGCGCTAAATCTTTTATGTTTTCGCTATGGTTTTTATAGTTGGCAATTAGTATTTTAAAAGCTATTTGCAAGCAGAAAACCTCTAATGATAAGTTAAATATATTCCTCTGTTGCTATGCACTAACTTGATTGTTTATAATATAAAATCGAATTTAAACTCAAAGGAATGCATGCATATTGTATTGATATATTTGTACGTATTGTTTATATGTACGTATACTAAACCAAAGATACATTTGGGTTGCAAGCAATTTAAAAAATATTTTTAATAGACCTTATATATTTTTTTTTTTTAAGTACTCAAATAATTTTTAATGAAAGTTATTATAGAATTTCTGAATACAAAATATGATAAAATTGTTAATTAAATTTTACCCCTATTGCGATGATCTTTTTAGCAAAACGAAAGTAAATCAACAGGTCTCTAGAAGCGACAATTGAATTACCAGTTAGAAGAAGAGAGTAAATCCATCTGACCTTACTTTTGGTAAAACGCAAAAAACTGAATAACTTCTTCATTTAACGGTTTTCAAATTTTTGATATGTAGATAAAATAAGGTTCTCTTTGTTTCAATTCCAATGAGATAATTTTTTTTCTAACGCTTCCTAGTAACTCGATATACATACCTTGTTAAAAAGCTTGGATTTAGTCCATTGACAAGACACGACAATACATACATCGATGGAAAGGTACTTTCATGTGCTACAATAGTTACTATGGGGACTCATATCAAATGCCTGTTTGAATAAAGTTATTTGGTAAGTAAGATTGTGTTCTGGGTGCATGAACGTATATATGCTTTTCAAAATCCTCAATATTTCTGTAATAGTTAAAAATTTTACTATTTTCTTAGACCAAAAAGATGCGTATAGAAATGACTTTTGCATCATAAAGTCATTTATGTTAATTTTGGGATTTATTCCCTTCTGCCAAGTGGTGATTCAAATGGTGTTTTGAGGCAAAACGAAATTCATGTTGCTGAGAAGTTCGAAGAGCGGAGGGAGTATTGAAGTTAAAGTTTAATTTGACCACCACTTGTCGCTCCAATTGGGGGATTATCTCTATCTTATTATAATTTATGATTTACTTATCCTGTATCCGGCAAAAAAAAAAATAAAATGCAAAACCGGGTGGACGTACTTGCTCTTATGCTCAAGAGGCTGAGGCTTTAAGAAAATTGTACATAAAGACATGAAAGTTATGAGAAAAAAAAAATTAAAAGCAATTTTAAATTAGTCAAAACAACTCCTTTGATAGTTTAAGGCGAAACAAGAACGCCATCTTAGTTCTTTATTGAATAATTGTATTGATTGATTGATTGTATTGAAAACAAAATTTTAAATCGTTAGAGCGGTTTTTCCAGAAAAATCATGTTTTATAGATCTGTGAACATGAAAATAGCAGTGGTTCCACAAACATTTTTGAATGCTTTCTACTTTTGGTTCTTAACTCCTGAATCTTAAGCATTTTTAAAAAAAGAGAAAACTATAGTTAGTTTTTCATGCTTTCAGAATAACAGTAGATTTTATCGTAGAGCATCGCTTTTGAAGTGAACACTAAAATATCAGTTTTTTGTAAGTATTCGATTTTCTTTAATTTTTGGAACTGCTATAAACCGAAATCAAGTGAGTTTTTGTAGAAGAGATGGTTTTAAGAAAATATGAACACAGCCGCTGCCACCTAAAAACAAATGTTTTTCCCGAGGTACTGCCACTTGGGAGGAACTGACAAATAAACTTGTCATGAATAAGTGCTTCTCATCTAGCCGTTCGGACTCGGCATTGTAGGTCCCCTCCATTCCTGCCTTCAAATGCACACAGGAATGGTTGAGAGTTGTAAGTCACTAGGTCCTGGTTCTCCACGAGCTGTTGCGCCACCAAATTTATTTATTTATTATGAACACAAGGAGTTGTAGTCTTTTGTTTGCAAAAGTGGGCAATTTTTAACACTCTACTGATGAACAGCGAAAATTAATTCTGTCGCTGCTCAGGGATGGCAAGTCATTCCAGGAAATGCAGCACATTTGATGTTGCTCGTCTATCGTAAATTCTATAGAATATGCCCAAAATCTAGAAAAAAGAAATATATAAAAAAAATAACGACCCATGTCGGAAAGAGGATTGTGCGATTGTCGAAGAGAATCCACAAAAATCGGTATTTGAGATTCGTCAAAGCTCAATCTGTTTTGAAAAATGATTTCCTATCCAAAGGTAGCCTTTACTGATTGTAATTTATTGAATTTTTTTAAAGAAAAGTTGTGATATCAATATATGTACATAAGTACATTAGGGTGGTCATTAAATTGGACTTAGTCTTGGTTAGCCCTCATTCGATTCAAAACATTGAAAAACAATTTCCCTAATTTTTTTCAGATTTTTATTTCTACCCCCTGGTCTTCCTATTTACAATTTAAGGTACTAGTTATGGGTATAGGATTATTCCTTTAAAACGCGAAAATAAATCAAAATGTATAGATTAGACTCAGACGAGAAAAAAAATTGATTTGAAGGGGGGGTCTATTTCCCCCCGTTCAGGCGGGAGGGAGAATTTTCTAGAAATTTGGCCAAAAACAGAAACAAAATTATTAAAAAAAAAACGGGAACACTTACAATGCCATTATTTCCATTCTAAATAAAGTTTTTATTTTAAATAGTTTTTTAAAAAAATTATTTTTATTTTAAAATTTTTTTAATTTTTTGTTTTTTAATTTTTAAGTTTGAAAATTATTTCTTCAAAAACTATTTGAAATAAAAACTTTCTTTAGAAAGCATATTATAGAATGAAATCTTGGCTTTAAAAAAAGCTAAGGCGTGGCATTGTTAGTGTTCCCGTTTTTTTTTAAATAATTTTTTTCTGTTTTGATCCAAATTTTGAGAAAATTACCCTCCCGCTTTAACGGGGGAAAATAGACCACCCTCCAGTACGATTTTTTTCTCGTCTAAATCTAATCTATACCCTCAAATTATTTTTTTCGCGTTTTATAAGAACCACCCTAACCCCATAGTTAGTACCTTAAAGTGAAAAGAGGGAGACCAGGGGGGTGAAATAAAAATCTGAAAAAATTTGGATTTTTTTTTGTATGTACAACCATTTGATGTCTATCCATCTCAGAATTTCAAAAAACCCAGTATAAGGACCACTCTAATGTACATACATACAGTGAATAAACAATAAGATCAGTAAAGATACATTTACAATTATCTCTTTCTTTTGAAAATTAAAGAAAAGTTGTTAAATATTCTTTATTTTTGTCAACTTTAGCTGCGTTTTTTATCTTCGGGTGTGGGTTGAGGTAATCTTATAACACGTATTACAAATACAACATGGGATCCAGGTTTCAATTGAAGTTTATTTAAATAACCCAGACATAAGATTTCACTTTGACCGGCAGGCTGCTTTTTCCAATTGTGCATAATAAAAATGGTCCAATTGTTTTGTCCGTAACTATAAAAAGGGGTTTCTAATAAGGGCAGACGGGATATGTACGGTGGTACATATCCGAGAGGTATAATTTTCAATGACTGACGCTTAGATATGAATTTGAGTGATGGCCTAGTTTACGTTGACTTTGAGGTCATCGGTCGAATGCGATTTGTTGGCATTGACCTGCAACTTCAGTGGATCCCACCAGAAAAAGTCTAAATGAGCAAATCGGTGGCAATTTAACATTGTCTTTGCGTAAAATATTTCATTTTATCCTTTTTTAATTATACTGGTCTGCAAAAATGAACTTTTTTTCCTAAAATAATTTTTTGAAATGATGATTGATTTGACTTAATCAATTTGAATATGAATATGAATGAGTTGAAGAAAAGAGCCCTTTGCGTTAGGTTGCAGTAATACAAAATTTAAACTATTGGCTATTCTAAAAAACTACAGAAAAACTAAAGAAAATGATGTAGTTTTTGATTAATTTGAAAAATTGTTTTCATCCGACTCTCTGTAATTTGTCTCTTAAAAGAGAGAAAGCGCCAAAGTTTCCAAAACGAGTTTTCACATTTTTTTACCGAAGTGGTTTTTGGAAGCTTTGTTGTTCTGAGAAGAAAATTAATTTCGAGAAAAATTGAAATAATTAAGGAAGATAATATACAGTTTTAGATCCTGTTAGTAGTTAGTTGTGAAGTAATTCGACGTCAGATGTGTTAAAAAACGGGTTTTTGACATGCTATGTTAAAATATTTCAAAAACGTGACGTGCTAGAGTAATTAAGACTTTGGATTTAGCATGCCAAAATCTTTAAGAAAATATGGTTTGGTTTAAAGGAGGTTTCGGATGCAGACCAATGTTATTTTTCTTTTGGTATTATCATTTGCATCACGTGTTGCTCGACGCTATAACTTACCATAGTGATTTGGCATCAGTGACAAAATAATAAACGACAAATTTGACGCCAAAACAACATTCCCTGTGTATATTGGAAAACCCTTATATTTGTATTATTTTCGTTTGCAACAACTGATTGAATTTATATGTTGAAATTAGGTCAGCAACAATGTTTTATGGGCAGGGAAATGGGCAAATGGGAATCGTCAAATTTTAAGTAGTGGGAATGAACGTTCAGAGAAAAGTTAACTATCCAAAAATGAACGGGTTGAACAAAAACTTCAGAAACATTTTTAATAAATTTTCGTATTTTATGAAATAGATTTGATTATTTAAATAGATAAGTTAAATTAAAATTAAAATAAAGTAAACGCTAGGGCAACTCTTAGTCAGCAGCTTTATTTGAATTTTTTATTTATCTTTGGTATTCTAACTGAAATTTTTGAGAGAAATTCTATCTGCCGATTTCTATCCAAAAAATTTTCTTCGGCAGAAATTGGCAAACATTTTCAGTAAGGGGATATTTTTATCTCTCATAAGCAATCTCTTCTGGCTAGAACTACCCAATTTTTGAAGCTAGGAATAGGATTCGGCAACAATTGGCGTTATCAATAGGAATATGCAGTTTTTGGTAGGTCTGAAACATATCTATTATCTCTACCTTCTTACTTTATACGTACTTATGCAGTTATATAATGACAAACAGACAGCCACATTTTGTAAGCGCAGTCGTCGTTTTTTTTTAAATCAATTTCAAACCCACCTGGAAAAATAATCTAGTTTTTAACGAGGCCCTAAAAGGTTTAATATTGATGCTAAGGGTAACTATCGATTTTCTCTTGGGCCTTATCCGTTAGGTAACCTTTTGCATAGACACAGCAAAAAAATAAAGAGTTGTCTCGACTGGGATTCGATCCTGCGGTCTTCTAATAACCAGTCCAACATGCTAGCTGAGCTGTTCAGTTGTGTAATGTTGGAAAAGAAAAACAATAAACCCACTTGAATTTTTCTTACTATTATGTGATTGGCATAAAATATTTTGTTTGTTTTTTTTTATAGGTTTATGGGGAATGGGGTATTTGTGATGGGATAAAAAGACTCATCCAACAAGTTTTTTCTTACAAGGACTTCACTAATATTTGACAAATTATCCTTGTCTAGATTACCCCTACCAAAGTCTTTTCACGACCTTGACTAAACTTGAAAAAAACTTGCAATTTTTCCAGGCGGGAAGTTATAAAAATATATGTCAAAAATGTTAAGAATATTATTATTTAAAAATAGGCATAATATTTTGTTGGTTAATTTAGAAGTTGTATGTTGGTATAAAACAATTTGAGCAAAACGTTCTCGTGTCTTTTATTACAATATGCGCTTCAGATATACAAATGCTTACTCTTCTTTATAAAATTATCGTCTTTGCATTTTGCCTAGAAGTGTCATTTTATGCGACATTAGTTTTTTTGCATAAATTTTTATTTTATTACTCATAAAATTTCGAAATTTTCCTATTCATGGTTATTTAAACCCAGACCGGCAGATATGCAAATAAATACCTTGTTCTTTCTAATTCTTATAATAACATACTTACATATGTAAATTAAAAAAAATGGCGAAAAATGTTTTGACTGAATAAAAAAAGTCCAAATAATATAACATAATGTTCCAAGTTTGCATATAAAGAAACAATCTTTTTATGCAACTGGGATGACTAGTAGCGAAAATGATTTTGATTAAGTATTTTGCAAACAAACCAATTGGGCCATGTGTGTACAAATCTCATTAACACATCAAAAACAAAATCAAAACCAAGAGATGATAAATATGTAAACAAACAAATACTAAAGGCTATAAAAGAGCTTTGGAGACCACTATAAAAGTCGGGAATATTAAAAGCTTCTAAAGACCGGCTAGCTCGTCACTTGATGTCTTACGCTATATTTAAAAATGGTACTCGTAAGCACATGAACGAATCACGAGCTAAAAACTCGGAGTTTTAACCACAAAACAACTTTTTTGCAGGTGGTTTAACTGTGTGGTTCTCTTCTTCCGTCTTCCCACCCACCAAAATGAATCGCACAGCAATATACTTATGAGACATCGAATAATATATGTTTCACGTGGTTTATCGCTATATCGAAATCGTTTTACCTGAGAAGCTTAAGCGGTAAAGTCTGTTATACAAACCATCAATCGGACTTTGCCAGGTAAGCAACAGTAATAAATGCTGCTGTGTTGTGCTTCGCTCTACAGCCAACAATAAAGACTATATTGGATGGAGAATAATGTTTAGTTGTTTTTTTTTTTGTTGGTCTTAGTTAATTGTTTTCATGTTTTCCTTTAATGAATTTGAGAATTACTAGTTATACGATTTCAGAAAGTCAGTGCGTAAACCAATAAATAAAATTAAAAGAAAAAAAGGATATTTATCCCGATAACAAAATACGGCGGCAAATCCAATCCGACAGAACTTTCGAAATCCGGTGGTGATAACATAGTTTAACATTTTTTGGATTAGGTGCCAAAAATAGCTTTTTGTATTTCAATGATCATTGGCAAGGTAGTTCAATCTTTAAAATAATTAAAGTGATTTTATGTGGAAAGTTGAGCATATTTGAAAATTTAGTTTGACTGGAAATATTAATTAAGTCTTGAGCTTTATTAGTTCATCAAAATAATAAAGATTTTCTTTTCAAAATGCCTTAAAATTGATAAACAAAATGTTTAATGATGAGTTTCAATGATAGCTATAACTGTTGCCTTAGTGAATACTTAACCCATCCCCGTTCTTCATATAAAGGGTGTTTTTTTAGGCAATACTTTTTTCGAAGTTGGTCTTTTTGACAGCTGTCACTTGGTTTGCCTTTTCATAATGAATAGACTTACTCCTGAACAACGTTTGCAAATCGTGCAAATTTCTGGATTGGATAAAGTGACGCATCGCGAGTCAATCAATTTATTGAAGGAAACTTTGGTTTTGTTCATAAGTGAAGGGAGTAAAAAGTGAGGGGGAACCGAAAGACTAAATTTTTCGTTCCTCCTAATAAAATAAAACTATTTTTTTAGCATGTTTTCGTTATCTTTTCCACTTTTTCTAGTTTCTTGTGTGCGTTTTTATGCTAAGAACCATTTGTTTGATGGTGTGAGTGAAATTTGAGGAGAATTCTAATGAAATATGAAGAGGACAAACACAAAAGTCTCTTGAAAAGAATTCAATAAAAACATTTAATCCTATTGCGCAAACAATCGTAGTGGAGAAGTCGAGCAATTTTGTTAGGATAGTTAGTACCATCCCATGTGGAAAAATAAACTGGTTTTTAACAAGGCCCTAGAAAGCTCAACTTCGATAGTAGCAAGGGTCTAGCAACAAGGGCGTACGCAGGATTTTGATCAGGGGGGGGGGCAAACTTCTTTAAGAAACGATTATTTACCTCAATATTTTGTATTTAATTTTATTTTGTTAATAACATAGAAACATTATTTTATTTAATACATAAACTTACCTATACATTTCTAATAACTTATTTGTTGAGTACATTATTTTAAATAAATATAAATAATAATAATAAATAAAAGGTATTAGGTAAAGTAATTAGGTATTTCCTGTAAAGTTCTGCCATATTTGACCTAAAAAATCTAAAATCTCAAACTAAATTTAAGTTTAAACATATGTAATTGAAAACAATGGTATCTGAATTCTGGGGCCAAATTACCGCGTCAGAGAGTGCCATCAGTGATCGAATGAACGAGTAACCACTTAAAATTTTGGTATAGTAGATTGCTCGAAACGTGGTAAAGCCAAACTCATATAATTCAGTCAAGTATTACTCGGTAACTGATGCGGTAATTTGCCCCCTGGTTTCAAGCCTAGTGAATTTTGTATGCTAAAAATAAAAGAAAATTTCTACATGTTTCTATATCCATCTATGTTAAATCTTTCTAACACTTCTTTTTAAATTTCCTTCTCATTTTCCATAACTTGTTTTCTTGTGTACACAATCCTGAAAATTTTAATATTCAATCACATATATATATTTATCTACCAAAATCACCCATGGTGTTTAATCAATTACCATTTAAACGATCTTCAATCATGGTTGAACGAAGCCAAGTTTTGACTCTTCTCAACGTACTAAAAGCCCTTTCAATCGAACTTGTGGTACAAGGTAATGCTAGGGCAATATGAAGAGCAAGTTTTGTGTTTGGGAAAAAAATGTCTGCTTCCTGTAGAACATCGTATAGGCCCAGTTTTTGAAGATCTTCAATGGATAATGTTTTTTTTTTTTTCAAAGATTATACCATAATTCAGCTTCTTCATTAAAACTTTGTAATGCGTAAAATTCGGAAAAACTTTTTGATTTTTCTTTGAAACCGTATAAATTCATTTTCAGCATATTCGCAGGAGTGAAAAGAGTGAATTTGCTACGTTCAAATGACTAAGGAATCTAAGTAAGGGATCAAGAGTGATCTCTTCCAAAATCCAACCAATAAAAAGATGATTGTCCTTTTGTAGACTTTAGGTCAATTACTGATCATATATAAATAATTGACTTAAAGCTCACTAGATGACAATCATCTTTTTATATAAAAGGTCACAAAATAAGGATACATAGTAAAATAAAAAGTTTGAAAATTACAGCTGTCTAGAAATAATAGTTCTTTTTGTAAGCTAATTAATTTAAGAATCCAGAGGGAGGGGCAACTGCACCCCCCCCCTGCCACCCCCTGTGTACGCCCGGGTAGCTATCGATTTTTTCTAGGGCCTTGCCCGTTAGGTAACCTATTGCCTAGAGAGACAAAAGAAAAATTTAAATTTGTCTCGACTGGGATTCGATCCTGGGATCTTATGATTACCAGTCCAACATGCTAGCCACTGAGCCACATCGCAATACAGTTTTGTAATGTTAAGTGAAAAAACTATATACCTACTTTGATTTTTCTAACTATTGTAGGATGGGTACGAAATAATTTTTTTTTGTTTTTGTTATATATGGGGTATATATGTGATGGGATAAAAAGACTCATCCGACAAGTTTTTTTCTGGCAAAGGCCTCACTAGTATTTGACAAGTTTTCCTTGCCTAGATGTCCCCTACCGGGTCTTGACTAAACTTGACTAAAATTTCTTTTTTTTCCAGGCGGGATATTATCCGATGATTCCTTTCGTCTGACTCTTTTCGAACATAATGAGTGCGAAAGAGAAAAAAGAAAAAAGTTGCCCTGTGCATCGTGGTCTTGGCTCGTAGACCAAAGTTTTCGAGACTCTTTTTGACGTTTTTTTAAAAACATTTTCCGTATTTTTGTTTATAGATACTGTTAAGTAGGAGCGAATATCGCAATAAAAGAGAACAGTCAAGTTTGCAACAAGCTTTGTGAAGAGTAGTGTAATAACTCGTGTAATAGATCGTCCCTATGTTTTTGATTTGTTTTAATAATTGAAAATAAAATAAAAAGAGATTAATACGAGTACTTAAGTGAAGAAGAAATACATAAACCAACGACGTCTTTTCTGACGGAAAAAAATTTAACTTCAATAGATACAATTATTTTGTAAATGATTTGAGAAATGATAACTTACACCTTTCAAGGGACTGTTTGAGGTTATGGGATTTTTAGAGCTTATGCCTACAAATGCCTACTAAAATAATGGAAAGTGCGTTTTCCGAAGTATTGTACAGTTTGGATTCAGAGCCAAAATGTGGCCGTATTAAAATAGCTATCATGTTTGACGGACTTAACACACCATGGAAAACGTGTTGGGATAGCTTTCAAGATGAAGGAAGGCAATATAAAAACTGAAGAAATAAATTGCAGCTATGAAACGAGCCCGGGGTCAGATATTTTTTTTAAATTATTTGAAAGGACTATGAATCTCGAGCGACTTAAAGTGATTCAGCAATGATAAACAGATTAGAAATTTAGGCATATTATGAAACCATGTATGTATGTAAGTCCTTTTTTTACACCCTTAAAATTATAGATTTAAGGCTGGAACGGTGCTGATGGTAAACAAAGTGCTAACAAAAGTACGGGAAAAGAAAGTATTTATGGAGAGTTACGCCGATTGCAAAAATAAATAAAATACACCACTGGGTCGCATGTACTTACTCTTATGTTCAAGAAACTGAGACATACTATATTTAAATAAGCTAAAACAACTTTTTTGAAAGTTTGAAATGAAAAAAAGGACACCGTCTTAATTTTTGATTAAATTCATATGATTGTATGAAAAACAATTTAAATCGTTGAGCGGCTTTCTTAAAAAATAGTTTTTATATTATATGAAATTCTTAAAACCTTTTTAAGAAATTTTTTTGGTATGCAAATTTATTTACATACATGTTGTGTTCATAAAAATAACAGTGCTGGTCACACTTTATTAGTTTGTCAATAATTTAAGAGACGCAGATTCTTACAAAACAAAAAAATAACCTGTCATTTGCATCTAACGGTCTTTCATTTTTATATTCGAGGCTTTAAGCTTGTAATTTAACCTTACTTTTCCCGTTGGACGCGCATTTGTTCAAGATCTCTGTTGTTCATAAAATAGCAGTGTCTTATCATTTAAAGTTAAAAGTGTTAAAAATTGAATTTTTTTATTTTTCGGTAAGTAAAAATTGTACTATTTGTAGTTTTTATTATTCTTAAGATAATATCATACAAACAAATATGAAATATTAGCTCAAAAATAAACAATGGGTCGGTCAAAACACTGCACAGAAGAAACTAGAAATTTAATAAGAAAACTGCGTTTAGAGGGGTAAACTTATAAGGATATTCAAGAAATCCTAGGATGTTCAGCAAAAATGGTTAGCAACGCCCTAAAATGGCAAAATAAACCGGAAATACGCGGCCCAAAATGGACGACAACTGCTAGAACTGATAGAAAAATCGTTCAGTTAGCTAAACAGAACCCTTTCTTAAGCTCCACAGAAATAAAAGACAATCTTGAACTGTCTTTAAGCTCCGTTACAGTACGAAGACGTCTTTTCTTTTGGAAGCTAAACTACCAGCTCGAAGTCCACGCAAGGTACCATTGTTGACAAAAAGACATGTGGCAAAGAAAATGGAATTTGCTAAAGCGCATCGAGATTGGCCAAGAGAGAAATGGAGGAATATTCTGTGTAGCGACGAGAGCAAAGTCGTCCTTTTTGGATCCAAGGGTCGTCGGGAGTATGTGAGAAGACCTAAAAATGCAGCAAATGATCCAAGATACACGGCGAAAACAGTGAAGCACGGCGGAGCGAAAATTATGATATGGGCTTGCTTTTCATATAACGGAGTCGGGCCTATTTATCCCATAAAGGGTATAATGTACGCAGCTGAATATGTAAAAATTCTCGAGGAGGTTATGTTACCCTATGCTGAAGAGGAAATGCCGTTGGTTTGGGTATACCAGCAAGATAATGACCCCAAGCATACTTCAAAAAGGGCAAAATCATGGTCTTAGGAGAAAAAGTTATGCGTTATGGAGTGGCCCGCTCAATCCCCTGACCTTAACCCCATTGAGAACTTGTGGGGGGATGTAAGAATGCGGTCCATGAAGCGAAACCTAAAAATTCGAAAGAACTGTGGGAAGTAGTGTGAGATTCGTGGAACTCAATACCAGCCGAGAGGTGTCGAAATTTAGTGGACTCGATGCCACGAAGATGCCTTTCAGCCATCAAAAATAATGGTTATGCCACAAAGTATTAATGGTAAGCTAAAATTATTAGTACAGTTTCATATAACTTTTAATAGTTTTGCGTTATAAATGCAGTACAATGCTATGCACTGCTATTTTTGTGAACAGCCATAAATTTTAAAAACGTTTCTATCTAGGACAAAAGTAACATTAAAAAATCAATCATATTTTTTTCTGTTAATAACGGGTGATTTTTTAGCTGGTTTGGTTTTGGCAACACTGGTTTTGACAGCTGACTTGTGTTTAGTACCTTGTGTCACTGTCAAACAGCTTCAGTTTGGTTTGCAATTTAACCATGGATCGTCTTACAAATGAACAACGCTTGAAAATTATTGAATTTTACTATCAAAATTCGTGCTCGGTTCGAAATTTCATCGCGCGCTGCTTCCATTTTATGGTCGGCATTCTCGACCTTCTGAGCAGTCTATTCGGAAGATTGTGACCAAATTTCGCACCAAATTTACTTTGTTGGACATTAAACCACCAACACGTTTACGTACTGTGCGTAGTGAAGAAAATATTGCGGCCGTATCAGCTAGTGTGACAGAAGACCGCGAAATGTCGATTCGGCGCCGTTCCCAGCAGTTAGGCCTTTGTTACAGCACTACGTGGAAAATTTTGCGGAAGGATTTGGGCGTAAAGCCTTTTAAGATACAGCTGGTGCAAGAACTAAAGCCAGCCGACCTACCACAACGCCGAATTTTTGGTGAATGGGCTCTTGGCTTTTTTATCGAAAAATTGTGTTCAGCGATGAGGCTCATTTTTGGTTGAATGGGTACGTAAATAAGCATAATTGCCGCATTTGGAGTGAAGATCAGCCAAAAGCATTGCAACAGCTACCAATGCATCCCGAAAAAGCCACTGTTTGGTGCGGTTTATGGGCCGGCGGCATTATTGGGCCATATTTCTTCAAAGATGATGCGAATCGCAGCGTTACTGTCAATGGTGAACGCTACCGAGCGATGACAACAAACTTTTTTTTGCCCGAAATGGAAGTTCTTGACTTGCATGATATGTGGTTTCAACAAGACGGTGCCACATGCCACACAGCACGCGAAACAATGGCGCAATTGAGAGGCGAGTTTGGTGAACAGTTAATTTCACGTTTCGGGCCGGTCAATTGGCCGCCTAGATCGTGCGATTTGACACCATTAGATTATTTTTTGTGGGGGTATGTCAAGGCTAATGTCTATAGGGACAAGCCCGCTTCGATTGACGCACTGGAAGCCAACATCCATGCATTCATTCGTGAGATACCGGCCGATATGTGTGAAAGAGTATGCCAAAATTGGACTCAGCGGATGGGCTACCTGAGACGCAGCCGCGGTCAACATTTGCATGAAATTATCTTTAAACATTAAATTGCAAGGTTCAAACTATCGATTCAAATAAATATTTCATTAATTTTTTCGATTTTTTTGTGTTTTTTTTTTTTTAAAGTTCTAAACCTCTTAAAAAATCACAAACACTTTTTTTTTGTCATTTGAAATATATTATAACGTTGATAATGAAAGCCTTTTTGTTTTATTTGGGGAGCACTGCTATTTTTATGAACACAACTGTATGTACATATCGCACTGATTTTAGTATATTTAAAAAAAAAAATATTTTTAAAAATTTTGATCAAAGGTAAATTACTTTGAAGATTTAAAAAAACCCTAGTTTTATAAAAATAGATCATTTAGTTTTTTCTTGAAAATAGTTTCCCATTCTAAGGTAGCCTTTACTGAAGGAAATTTATTGATTTCTTTTAAGAAAAGTTGTGGAGCCGTTTTTGAGAAAAATAAGATTTATTTGATAGCAAAATTTTATGGCAGGCACCGTTATTTTTAGTTCTTTAAAAAATATGAGAAGAACGTGCTGGCATAATCAACAAAAACCACTATGTACCAAGTATTAAGAATTGTTCAGCTGTAGCCGAACAGACAGACAGACAGAATTGTGAGACACACTTTTTCGGCTCTTCTATCGTTGTAATGAAAACTCTGATCAAAATCTCGAGTTAATTTTTTTTTTACGAATTGTAAGTAAAACCAAAGAATCATAGAAAGCCATGCTGTTATGATTTATGAAATATGCCAATACGAATTCGGAATATCAATAAATCAGAGGCTCTTCATGCCTATCAATTATAATCATTATTATAGAATGATGTTTTCAAAATGACTGTTTAAATTATAAAATAATGATTTACCTAGTCACTCTAAATAAAAGTTTGAATCAGAAAAGTGTCTTTATCACATTTGTCACACACATAGCTACTTAATAAAAACGAACAGCAATAACAAAATATTTGTTTTATAGTTAACATTTGAAGTGCATATATTTTCACATCTGTTTTTTTGTTGAGGTATCAATTTTAATCTATTTTAGCTACTTTAACTTCGCCGAAAAAGACATCCATACCTAAACATATAGTTTGTTGTGTTTTCTTGGGCTTACCATTTTTGTAAATTTTTGTTGTTTCCTTTTTCCTGCCTTTAAAAATAGAGTCTTAGTAGAAAAATCGAAAGAAAACACACAAAGTTGTGTGTAGTTGTAGATACAACGAATATTTTTAAATGTCATTTGACCAACAAAAACTCTTCCAATACATTAAAAATAAAATCGTATTTTTCTTGCTGTTCTTCATTCTCGAATGGGTTTATTTATTCCACCTTTTTTTATCAAGTAAACCGGTATGCGTGATAGCGTTGTTTATTTTTAAACAATAAAAAATAACTAATGAGTACTAAACATATCTACATTTACTTTTGTTTGAGTGTATAATTCATTTGTGCACAACGTACGCTTAAATCATTTGATTTCATAAAATACCTTAATACAGTAATGCACAGAATTTTTTTTCTACTTTCAGTAAATTAGCTTTTTATTATCATTATTTTCATTGATCTTATATTAAAAAAGGTGTAAATGTGATCAATAAAATGACGGCAATGCTAAAGCGAGGGTAAGTTTGAGGCAGTGGAAAAAAAGTTCAATTTTGGTTTCGAGCTAGATATTCCGAAAGAAGAGAATAAAAGACCACGTATGACTTCTCAACTATCATTCCAGTATAAGCTACTAGCTTTTTAGTTTGAAGTATATATATGTTTCCTGGTTCGCTCCCAGATGACGGACAAAAGTGTGTTTTTTTAATTAATACGAGCATAACCAGACTAAGCACTACTAAAAGAGTCTGATGGTCGAGGTGGCACTAGTGAAATAGCTACAACTCCACCCTATATACTTGGTGGTAATGCACAAAAGTTGTTGTTGTTCATTCCAAAATTATTCAATATATGTTTCCTAGTTTTAAAATATAGATAAGGAATAAGCTTACTTCCGTTAAAATTAAAAACTAAATATTTGTAGTATTCGAAACGCTCAAATTTGGCTGCAAAATTTGTCTGCACAGTACTGTATATCATCATAAGAAAAGAACAAAAAGCTTTTTTTATTTTGTTGATCAAAACAAACTCTTTTAATACAAATACTCGTAAGCTAAAAGGAACGTTTTTCATTCAACGATCTCGAAAGAAAAGTCCCCTCTCTGATAACAGTACATAAAAATGCTAGAAGAAAAGATAGCGGCTGTGCATTTAATATATCGGGTGTTTTTAGTGGCCTCTTCGTCTACATGTTCTAAATATAGAAACTTAATAGGTTTTTTTCCGTTTAAATTTGAAAACCAACGGCTTAGATAAATATCAAAGACACATTTTAGTAGGGACATTAGTCCACAATATGAGTGCACACCTGTCATTTAGACCTGATGGGTTGAGCCTTAGTTTTTTTTCAAATTTTGGGTGGTATTTTCTTTTTTAGCTTACCTTCATAGAATGAAACAATGTCTGAAAAAAAACTTAAAAAGTGGAATTGGAACTAAAGCCCAAAATAGGAAAAAATGCTCAAAACAATAGAAGGAAAACACGCCAAAAAGTGTATGCCAAGGCAAGAGTAGTAAGATGTTGAAAAACCAGTCACCCACCTTTACGGTGAATGAACAATGAGGTATGTATGAGGGGGCATGCTGTCCCCCTCCAACCCCCCTGCTTGGGCTCACTATATGATTTGAGTTGGTTGCGAGGTTGGGTGTATGCAAAGTTTAGATTTAAAGAACTTGAATTTATCCATTACCACGGGTTTTATAGCACCAAATCTTCACAAATATTTCTAAAAACTTTGCATACTCATTGAAATAAAGTTTGGAAATATCACCCAAAATTGAGGAAATATGGCCGAATATTTGTGCTATATTTCCATTTTAATATTTGGTCACAAGGTAGTTTTGGGCAATATTTCCAATTATCTTTGCTTTTTGGGTGTTACAAATATTTTTGGGCAATATTTCCAATTCAATTTGGGCAATTTTCCTTAAGCGTTATTTCCTAACGCCGGAACTAAAATCCTCCAAGAGTATACTTGCCATGTATAAGTGCTTTTCATCTAGCCGTTCGGACTCGGCAAAAAAAAGTAAGTCCCCTCCATTCCTGCCAACAACACGCACCCAGGAATGGTTGGGAGTTGTAAGTCACTAGGCCCTGGTTACCCACGAGCTGTTGCACGACCAAATTTACTTTTACAGTTTGATTTACCTCATCTTAGTTTAATAAAACTCACGATTGATTTGCATTGCACGTACATACCTACCTGCTTTATGGTTGAATGTTCTATGACCACTCTTACCTCGCTCTTATTTGAAATGAGTAGTTTTATCACTTACCTTTTGATCTTAGCACGAATTGCACCTCATTAAACTTAATTTTAATTAATCCAACTTATTTAAATTAATTGTACTCCCAAAAAAACTAGTATCAACTCCCAAATCAAACTTAATGAAACTGACGCATTTTTTCTTTGCATAACTTCTGTTTCAGTTTTTTTTTTCGCGACTATAGGTCCCGCTGTGGGTTCTCATAACAAAATGAGAAGAACATTCATTTAATGTGAATAAAAATGGACGCAACAAAGATATACCTCTTTCGAGGAATACTTGTGTGCACTCACTTGTATTCATAAATGTGGAGAAAATTGAATCTCCATAATTTTGTATCTTGAAAAAAATTCCGCACAAGTCCCCTTACCCCTGTATGAGGTAAAAGTGATCGCCTTTTTGAGTATATTTATTGATTTGATTCACTGAATTGAATATTTTGCGAATCTTCATTTCATTGAAACAGATGGGACAGGCATACATATACATTTGGGTGGTCCTTATATTGGGTTTTTTTGAAATTCTGAGATGGATAGGCATTAAATGGTTTTACATAGAAAATAAAAATGTTCCTATTTTTTTTTCAGATTTTTAGTTCAACCCCCTGGTCTCCCTATTTTCACTTTAAGGTTAGGGTGATTCTTATATATCGCGAAAAAAATAATCTGAGAGTATAGATTAGATTTAGACGGGAGCGGTAATTTTCTCAAAATGTGGATCAAAACAAAAAAATATTTAAAAAAAAAACGGAAACTTACAATGCCACTTTTAAGCTTTTTTCAAAGCCGCGATTCCATTCTATAATATGATTCTTAAATAAAGTTTTTATTTCAAATAGTTTTTGAGAAAATAATTTTCAAACTTAAAAATTAAAAAAACAAAAAATTATTATTTTTTAAGGTAAAAAATATTTTTTCAAAAACTATTTTAAATAAAAACTTTATTTAGGAAGCATATTATAGAATGGAATCGTGGCTTAAAAAAAAGCTTAGGCGTGGCATTGCAAATGTTCCCGTTGTTTTTAAATAATTTTTTTCTGTTTTTGGCCAAATTTCTAGAACATTAGTTCTCCCGCCTGAACGGGGGGAAATAGACCCCCCTCCAATATAACTTTTTTCTCGTCTGAATCTAATCTATACATTCTGATTTATTTTCGCGTTTTATAAGAATACCTTAAAGTGAAATAGGGAGACCAGGGGGGTGAAATAAAAATCTGAAAAAAATGGGGAAATTTTTTCAATGTTTTGAATCGAATGAGGGCTATCCAAGACTACGTCCAATTTAAGGACCACCCTAATGTACATAGATTAGGAGCTTCTTATTCTTTATGAGTCCGGTCTGTCTTTTCAGTTTGCCCGCTTCAGATTTGCCATGGCAGTTTGTTGAATTTCATCTTGTTAGGGAAGTTGATTCCAAGGTATAATTCGTTACTGTCCTTAATGTAAATAATGGTGCCTCTGTTACCTGTTGTTGTTGCCGCCTGTTTGTGGTGGTCGGAAGCAAATGAGTTCGGTTTTGTTGGCGTTGACCTTCTTACCCCATTTAAAGTAGTACAAAAGATTATCATTAAAATCACCCGACCAAAACCTTATCGGACATTTTTGAGGATAATTAGTACGAAAAGTTTAAGAGTTAGACGGTCATAGCCTTATTTATGAGATTTTTAAAAGTCTTTTATAGTTGAAAATATGATTTTTTGTATTTAAATAAAATGTCAATTTAGACAAATCTTAGGCAATCGATGTCGTTGTCCAAGTAAGACAACTTTAGAACAACAATAAAACAAGTTTATCAATAACTTTTGGAGTTGGACAGCTGTCTAAAGTTAGACAAAGTTTATAAATACGACTGTCAGTTTATAAGGACGGTAGATCCCCAATTGTAGCCATAAAATTAGCCTGGATCGAAATAAAGCTGGATAACATAAAGACTGAACGATTCCACGTCGGTAACGTATGACACATTTATGCTGAGTAGGGGACCCGCTCCCATACATTTTGCCTGTTCTTATTTAAAGAACGAATTCCATGCTTTTAAACCTGTTTTTTAATCTTTGTATTTATACTTATTTGTAATTTTTAAAATTCTTAGCCTCTTGAACATAAGAGCAAGTACGTGCGACCTAGATAGTAGACCTTTGCAGAGCTTTTATTTGTATCTTCTCAGCCAAAAAAAAAAACAATCAAATTCTACCATTGAAGCTTGGGAAACAAATAAAGTTTTCCATCTGGAATAGGAAAGTGGATAGACATAGACATTTCAGACATTTTTCATCGCTCCTCCCCTGCCGTGTAGACTTCAGACAAGACAGATATTCTTTTGGTCTGTTCAAATTTTGATAATACAAATTTATATTTGTTAGAATTAAATATTACCAATTTTCTTTATCAAAAAGACAGCAGCAAATATTTATGAATCGCAATTCTACATTAAACGATTAATGTTAAAATATGAAATCGGACTGGTTCTGTGATGCTTTAAACTGTTGTTTATGATGCATTTGTTCTGAAAAATGGTGCAATAAGAATTAAGACTTTTTTTTGTTGTTGGACACTAAAAAGCAATATATTTTTTTTTTATTGACGCATTAAAATTAAAATTGATTCTCGTCTACTTGATAGTGATAGTCCGTGCAACTTAATCATCGTATCTCAGGTCTGAGCAATGCGCATGTCACTCATTGTCAACCAACAATCTGAAAATAAATCTTTAGGTTAAAAAAAGAAGATAAATGAACGAGAGTATTAAGATCCGCAGAGCGATCCGCATCTTGTAAATCATCGAGATGATGCTTTTTCATACATACACACAACAATACACATCTTCGTATTAAGTTTTGTCAAAACAAATAAAAAAACGAACTAGGTTGATGCTTATATTTTGTTGTTGTCTATTTATTGTTTTATTTTGTTTATTGTGGTTGCGATTGTTTTAATTTTGTTTCACTGTTGAATATCACAATGGCCATCTGTCATCTCTTTCTTTTCTTTTTATTTGTGATACAAAAAAACGTAATTATGGTCAGTTATGCACTCGTAAAAAATCGAAATAAAATCGAATCTAACCTGACAATATTGTTGAGAAGATGTTTTAGATATTATTTAGTTTTTTTTTAACGCCAAAAAGAAAAACTTTATCGTAAACAAAAACTTGTCGCCCGGGAGTTATTTTGTCGTATACGTCAAAATATTTTTTTTAAGTGAGAATGCATATTTTCAAAAGCTAAGTGCCAAAAGGACTTTGCGTGCTTTTCGTTTTTTACAGTAGCAATTTAAAAAAAAACCTTCCGACTTGGTGCGGTGAACAAAACCGCTTTAAAATCGCGGAATAAGCAGGAACTTCGACCGGAAAGTAACCTGCAACACGTTACTTAATTTCGTTAAAAATAAATTGCTCCATAATTGCTTAAACCGGTTTAAGCACATAATTTATAAGTAGAACCGTTGTTTTTAAATAGCTATTTATCTAGTTAAAGTAAGTGTTTTGGAATTTACTCCTCCAGAGAATTTTTTGTGTGAATGAAATTTTCAATTGAACCATTATATTTTTTAATGTATGTATTTGAACTATTTTCCTGGTGTAAACTAATTTTTCGTATCAGGGAAATATTTAAATGTTTTGTTTGCACAAAAGTAATTTGAGTTATTTGTATTTGATAAGTTTAACATTTTTGATTCAAATGGAATGAATGATTCGTTTTCATGATAGCTATAACTGGCCCTTAGTTTGGAAACATCCTATGTACTTCTTAGCTTCGAAGAAAAGTGTTTCTCATATGAAAAAAACACTGTATTAAAAAAATTAAAAAAGGACATTTTAACACAACCACCTTCCTTAGACCTCAACTTGCCGCCTTGTACTGCGAATGGCTCGCCATACGTTCCATTAATGGTGCCACCATGTGACGGCTGACACAATGCGAGCTTACGAAGAAAAAAAAATTTTGAAATTATTATATTGCTATTATATTGACCAACAACTGAAATAGATTTAGAAACGACATGTCGATTAGATCGATTTTTTTAATCTCGACAGCAAACATTTCTAGTGGTTCAGGAACAACAGTTGGGCTCATCAGTTAGATGCTGTTGTACCCTTCAAAACAAAAATAATTCTCTATTATTTTCGTTTTTCTTCTTATGACTCAACAAACAAAAATTAGACGGAATTAGACTCCTGGAACAAAATGGTTTATCCATAAAACGCTTCAGAATGAATAAAGAAACACTCATAGCGTACAAACTTTATCTTAAGTTATATTCGATAGCATTCACCTTTTGTGAGTTACACACGAAAACTCGACATTTTCTTAATTTTATATTTTTGAAATGGCAATATCTTCTTAGCGATCAGTTGGAAAAATAAAAGTTTCAAAACTTTTTCTGTACAAAATCGCATGATTGACAACTTTCGCATTAAACATATTTAATAGCGTGAACCGTTTAGTTTTGACGAAACCAAAAAAACAATTATTGACGGAAGATTTAGTTGACTTTTCACGGATTTTTATCAAAGTGTTGTCACTCAAACATTTAACAAGATTTAACATTTTCGGCGCCATCAACAATACATTTGAGTAGAGTACGTCTAAAACTAAATCATGTTTTTTTCGCTGATTAGATTTTAAAGGTTTCGTTATTAAGAAGCTGATTTGTTGGGGTTCATTTGATTTCAATATTTTCAAGGAAATAATTTCTGTCTCAAAAAACAAACCAAAAATACATAGAATTATTCAAACTGATTTCAACAAAAGCTACTTCATTATAGTAACTGATTATTAAAAAATTTATCAGTAAGAAACTCGAACACAAAAGTTAAGGTATCGAAATGTTTTTCTCACCTGATTTAGATTGGGATAATTGCTATCGGGGTCATGATAAGGATCAATTAAGAATTGGTCGAACAGAAATCAATAATAAAATGAAAAATAATGCTTTGGCCGCAGTGAAAAACGATCAGAATTACATTTTTCCGATTTCGCAGAGTTTGAATTTGAAGTCTAAAATATTCCACCTCATCTCGTTTGTGAGATATTGTGGTTCGAAAACAAAAAACCCGCGGCAATTATGATCTTTCCCTCTGTATTTTGACCCTAACCGTTATAGTTCATTATCAAATCGTTTCATATACGTAGGTTTATAGTAAGGTTCGGGGAACTATAAAATATGATTTGTTCTGTCGTGAAAAATTCAAAAGGGTAAATGGATCGGACAAAGAAAATTCAGTTACAATATGGTTCTCTCCTTAAATCGAATTCATTCAGTACGGTTATGAAGTGATTTATTTTTTGAATGATTTTGAATAAAACAAAAAAAAAATAAAAACAGGGTGTTTCAAAAATATGTCAATACTTTTAACCTTCGTTGTTTCTTGAAAGCTGACACCAAATAAAAAAAGTACACAGTACAGTAAGTTAACATTGAAAATGAATACGATATTCATGAGGATCTCGTTTTGGCGATAATATAATAAAATGGACTTGAATTTTAACGCCTTAAGGTTCTTTACATGCACAAAAATTTAAAACCAAACAAACGATGTCAAAATAATTCAAAGTCGAACTGAACAAAAACTTTTAAACGAACATCGAAAACGAAACAATAAAAGGCGAAATAAAGTTGAATCGTACTAATAAGAAAATGAATAATAAAACTCCAAATAACTGAAAAGTGACACAATGAAATGGGAAACAAAACAATTTGCGAAATGCCTTAGACTAAACAACAAAAGTACAAACTGAAAAAGACGAAACGAACCATATCCTAAAATAATATCTCTTATTTATTAGGTATATGAAAAAACACGTTTGAAAATCTCCACGATTAGATCAAATCAATGAAAACTCTCCAAATTTTGTGATATATTTAAAAAAAAAATGTTTGACGATAGTACTTAACCACTTTCATTTTAAATTTTTTTCTTTGTTTCTTTCAGGTATTTGCGTTTCAAGAGATCAAGTTTAAAGGTAAGTGACTTTTTTTATTAGATTTTTTAGACGGTTGACTAGTTAGACAGTTTTTCAAAAGTCGTTTACAGTTGAAATTTACTTTGTTTAATTGAATTAAATATCAACTTAGACAAATCTTACACAACCGCTGCCCTCGTCTTAGTTAGACAACCTTAGGACAACAGTTAACAAAGTTCATTATTAACTTTTAGAGTTAGACGGCTGTCTATAGTAAGACAAACTTTATAAATACGACTGTTATTATTTGAAAATTGGTCACTCCAAAGTAATGGAAAAGACAATCGGACGCTTATAGTGAGGTTTTTCTTATTAAGAAAGTAATATTCTTTCATAATAGTCAGTGGTTTTTAAAAATTCATCACATAGTTTACCTAAACATATGAAGTTCAATAAATTAAAATAAAGAACAAGATGGTAATGGATTTGCTGGTTTTTAATTTCAAGTTAGAGATCTTAACAAAGAAAACTAGCGGAAATAAAGTTAAACTTAAAATGCAATTGGGCAGTATTCCTCTAGATAAAAGGGGAAATTGCCCAAATAAAAATGCAATACAACCCCAAGAGCTGATCAAAAAACTCCAGCCAAATTGACAAAATTCCCAGACGCATAGATGCTTTCATAGGGGCGAAAGGAAAACAGACTAAGTATTGGTTTTGAGTTTTTCGCATTAATTGAATAGTGTACACTTTTTTTGACCCCTAAACAATTAAGTGGTTTTTGTTATTTTTTTATTGAATTTTTACTATAGTAATTTTTGTGAAGTTTTATATGGCAATTCATTGAAGATAAACCGCTTAAAAAAATAAGATAAGTCTTTTTACTAAAACATCGAAGTTAATTGCTTGAACAGTTTCAAAAACGTTGTACACTTTTTTTCGACGCTCACTGTACATCTGATACAAACCAAACTGAGCATAAATCAAGTGGCAGCTGTCAAAAAGACCAACTCCGAAAAAATAATTGCCACCATTTACATGCAGCTATTCTTAATGAAGAAATTTTTTCAATTTTTCTTCAGAATAAAATATGGCTGTTTTTGTGTTTTTCTTGCTATTTTTAATGAATCAACTATTAAAAAAATCAAAAAAATTATTCTGCAAGCACTTATCTTCTCCTCGGGCAAAAAATGTCAGCTTAATGATAAGGAATTCTAATCTTGTTGGATATAGTTAACAGTGGTGTTTTGTAAAAAAATTCACCTAAGTTAAGCTGAACTTAATTCAAATTGCGTTTGACAAAGGCGCTCACTATGTCACTGACGAGTCTAAGTGAGTAAGCCGGACGAGTCGCCAATTTGTTGGACTAGAGGCCATTAAAAGCTTCTCCTTCAAATATCAGTTTACATATATCTTTCTAATATATATCTTTCTAGTATCTTCTTTTCTCTCAATCAATCCTTTGTTGAAATGTTTGTGTTTATTTACTCTAGATACTGTTAAAATTTGTGCCATGCTGAAATTTACATTTGTTGCACCAATTTTTTAAAATGTTTTCAACAGGGTTTCTATACGATTTTCTTATATCTACCAGAGATGCTTAAACTTTTTCATTTTTTTTTCTTCAATTTTTGGAATTTAAAACAAATACAATTTGTTTAAGTACCCTTTGAGATAGCCCATTTTTATTTCCGCTTTCAGAGCAGTCATAGAGTGGGCTATACGCCGTTTTAAGATTATTCAATGTTAACCAGACACCCTGTATATGTATATTAGAAAAAAAAATCATAAGATTTAGCCGGTTGGAAGTGGGAAGCTTGTTAAAATGATTACCTTTAATCTGAGGACTTCAAGTACCTACCTAATACATATTTTGTTTTTATTCTTTATAAAGAGAAAGAAGAAACGATCATAAATACGTAATACTCTTTCGGAAGCCATCCCTGCTTTTTAGAATTCGATAAACAAACAAAGTGATCATATTAAGTTGTTGTATACGAGTAGCTATGTTCGAAAGTACTTTTTATTTATAATTTATTTATTTTTCACAGAGTTTTAAGTGTAAAAGAATGTGACAACTAACCGAATACCACTTTACTCTAGCTTGCAAATGACAACGTCGCTCGTCGCAGCCGTCTTACACCAAAATAAAATGAACGCGTTTTTTTTTGTATTATTTGTTAACGTGCCAGAGATAATGTCGTATACTCAATCGTATAGCTGTATCTGTGGATAGTATCCATATCTGAAGCTATCAACAATAACAAATACGAACCGTGGCGTGCCGTCGTCGACGTTGTCAGTTAAATGTGTATCTACGCCGTGCTTCTGGGCTGTAGTTAGTGTTATTTTAAGTTTTGTTGTCTAACTAAACGATTTACACAACACAAACATTTTTATCGGTGTCATAGCTCTTTCCAAGTGCATTCAAATTAAAGTTAAATAAAATCTTGATATTAAACGCCAATCAGGTAACTTAAAAACAAAATATAAACGCTGCAAAACTTTTAAGCATTTTATTTTATTATTCCTATACACAAAATGCAAATTTATTAAAATATTAATGAAAAATGTTAGTTTTTTTTTGTAATTTTGTGTATTTTGTGTTTTTACCTGTGCTGTTCTTTGACCTAATTCTTTGTCAACAAGAATATACATTATGTTGGTTGGTGTATATAAAACCAATCAATGTTGGTCTCTACTTAAAAGAAATTGAAGAAATTTAGGTATGTGTGAAGTAAAGAAAAAATGCACGTGGTCATAACCAAGGTTATACGCAACACAAATCTCAATAATACAGCCTTTGCGACATGCACTACACAAATGGTTTTAACGTATGTGCGAGAACCAAATCAATTATTGTACTATATCATATGACAAAAGTTTTCAATAAAATAATTGAACTATATTTATTTACTTTCAACTTATTTACTGTCACAAAATGTTAATTTGTTTAGTTTTTCCATATAAGGGGAAGAGTGATTGCTCATTCACTAGATTGAGAATGCTAATTTTAGTGAGAATTTTTTTTTTCAACTCAAAACTCAAATACACATCATGTGTGTGTATGTGTGGAGCTTTTTTTCTATCCAATAAAAGAATTGCCTCTTGATTTTATATTGTTTATTCAAGAGAGGAAAATTTACTTGTTGTTGTTTCTGTTTTGAAGTAGTCACTATTTTAATTTTTGTTATTTTTATTTTGTTTGAAATGCTTTTTTTTTTAACGTACCTACTGGGTTGTGTTATGCAAAGTGATGGTTTTTGTATTTAATATTTATTATAGATAATGTTGTTGTTGACTCTTTTTTAATGTCTCTCGGCACTCGACCCTTAGTGTATTTTTTTTTTAAGTTATTGTTTATGTTGACTTCTTTTGAACACAGCTGTTTGTTTTAAGTTTTCAGGCAACTTGGGGCCTCAATCTCTTTTTAAAATTTAAAACTTTAAAATTAACTTTTTATTTCAATCAATACAAATAAGTTGGGACAAGAAGAATAATAATTGGTCGAATAAAATTATGTAAATAAAAAATTAAATTTTGTGGCGTGCCTACGCAAGTGTCTTAGAATTGTCGGTTGGCATTCTTTTATAGGTGTAAGTATTTAGCTAGATATTAATTTATATAGAAGAGCCAATTCGCGCAACAACGACTAAATTCGGAGGTTAAAAGATAAAAATGACATCACATACGATTTAACTCATTTAGAAGAAAAACAATATGTGTGATTGTTTTTTAATTATTCGCTAAGTTAATTTAATTGGTGATTGACTTGATTTAAAATTTTTCTACTTAAATACTTTCACTGAAGATAAAAATTACCTGTTCATTTGATTCTTTTTGCATTTATATATATAAAACTTGCATGATATAACGTATATACATATGTGTAAAATAAAATTAAATAAAATGTAAAATATCTGCCCTCTCACTCTCTTGGTGAGAATAAATTGCACTTCGAAAAGTGGAATAGATTTCTACTTACTTATGGTGGATTAAACTCCCATGTAGAGCAGATGCCCGTGGAATTATTATCCCTGCACCGCTTTATTCATGTCAATGGTCCTTAAATTTGACATAATCTTGGATAGTCCTCGTTCAATTTAAAATATTGAAAATTAATTTCCCTATTTTTTCAGATTTTTATTTCATCGCCTTCGGCTCTCTGTTTTCACTTTAGTTGCAAATAGATAAGATTAAGAAGGGGAAATTAAAATCTGAAAAAATTAGGAATTTTTTTCTATTTACAGCCATTTGATCCCTATCCAGCACGGAATTAAAAAAAAATCTAAAATAAGGACAACCATAATGTGCACCTAATTTTTTTTATCCGATGGAATCTTCAAAAGACACTTGGTAAGAATCGGTACTGAAAAGTATCTCTTAGCGCCGTAAAATCACAGGTGAATCAGGACCAATCTATGAAAGATGGACAAATGATTTTCTCTGTTAATTTATAAATAACAATGTGGGAAGTTTAAAGTTACACTTTCACACTTTCCCATTTTAAGCCATCAGCTGATGAGGCTTGGTTTTTCTTAATCACCATTTTAATTAGAAGGTCACGATTTAGATCGCTATTTTTTATATACCAAGGGGCATTTATTAATCCACGAAAATGGTAAATTTTTACTATTTTATATTTAATGCAGGAAGTGTTTTTAACTGTTTCGCTAAAATAAAAGGAGAAATAACAAAAAAACCCACCCCATTCATATATGTACATATATTATATATACGTATATAATACCTATAAGATTTTTAAGAGTTATAATTCTGCTTTTATATCCGCTTAATTTACAAATTGAGATGTTTATCAACAGTAACTAATCGACAATAAATAAGTTGTACGAGGAGTTACCTGTCCAAAAAAAAGCACCTATTATGTAAATTTTACAAAAGTCCATATTAAATTTATATTTGATTTCATGTTGTGTACATTAATCTTTTTCATATCAAAATCAAAAATGTGCTTTATCAGATGATAAACAATATACATACCTACAAGTACATAAGCTACGAAATATTTTCAACACCATTCAGGCACACTTCTAATCTTGGAAAATACATTAAATAAATGGTACGACGAATGAAGAAACTTGATAAATATTATAAATATTTTATAAAAAATAAAAAAAAAACCTTATCACGAAATTTAATATATTTCAAGGAGACAAAAAAAATCAAATATATTCACTAATTAATGATAATTGATAATCAACAAGAAATACAACATGAGTGGGATACTTACTCAACTTTTTGATCAAAATATAAAATAATAATTTTTTTTTCAACAAAATTAGAAGCATGATAAGACATTTATGCACATAAATGTATGTGTTTGTTACTGTCCCAATTTTTGGTAATCTATTTTATTGAATTTTATAATCTTTTTTGTGTACAATTTTCGCATTAGTTATAGAATCTTTATTCATTGCAATTTGTATACTTAGTTGGAGTACAGGAGATGGTCGTTTAAACTAAATTTTGTAACATTTTCTGAAGTACAACATATTAAGACAAAGTAACCATTCAACATACATATAGCTTTATCAATTGATTGTATATGAAATCAATGCGATAGGGAGGCTTGGGGCTTGAAGTATTACTGCGTTTGATGCTCTTCCTTAAATCTTAAAAATAAGCAAGCGAAATCCTTAGAAATCCTTCCTCCATAAAATAGATCGAAAAGGCCTGCGCAGAAACTGCCAAAATATTGTTTATGGTATATGGTGTAACATTGACCGAATTAAGTCGAAACAAAATTATGGAAAGAATTGAAACCGTTTGTCGAAAATTCAATTTTTCACCTCAGCTCTTAGACACAAACATTTTCAAATATCGCCAGTTTCACACATACATTTTAGGCCAAAATATGAGTTGAATTTGCAACTTAGTTTTTTAATGCTATTTTTCCACCAAAGGTCTAAATTCTGATTTAATTAATATATTTAGTGTTTTCACCGCACAAAAAGATTTGTTTTGACAGGACAGCGAATGTTCATTTTTTCTTATAAAGTCGAAGTGAGATAGGATGCTTCATTTGTGAAGAACTGAATGCAGCCATGAAAAAATCCTTCAGCTCAATATAAGAAATAGGTTAGTTCGATTTGAAAAAGTATTTGCCCCAGGAAGATTTAACAAGATTAATTTCTAAACTTCAAGAATTACAAAATAAATTTGTATGGTAAATCTTCACAAATTGAAGGAGGTTTGAAGTTAATCCTATGAAATCTCACATTTGTGTTAGATAACATTCGATTCAATAAATCGATTTCCTTTCGAACTAACTTCACATTCTGCTATAGGCCACTAAGAAACTAAGACGTTCAAGAGTTTTTATTGCAAAAATAATTAAATGCGTCATTCAAGGTGAGAAACACGCAGAGTGCTATTAAATTGGAAGGTGCAATTTTGAGCTTTTTGCAAATAACTCGAAAACGAAGCAAAATTTCGAGATAATGCTGAAAATCCTTTTTTGTAAAAAACAAAATTTACCATCGAAATGCAGGATTCAAAAAATTAATAAAATTGTTACTTAAATCAAAAAAAAAAGTTCCAACAAAATGCGAAAAATTCCATTTCCAAAAAGTATTTTTGCCTTTAACTCATTTTGGAGTAGAGAAGGATATAGGATAGGTATGTTTAATATAAAAGAAGGATATAAAAATAAGTCAATATGTTTTAAGAACGGCCCATTATTTTCAAAAGGTTTTCGGAAGATAATGTGTGTTTTTATATACTGAAAATAAAGTCAACCTTTCATAAATGTTGGTGCCATGTGATTCAACATTTAAAACTTCCTTAAAAACATGTGTCATATTCTTAAGTTTTCCCAAGGTTAATTTTTCTGTTTAATATCCCTAACTTCTCCCCGTTTCCCCCCAAAGAAAATACCATTCATGTGAAATATTTTTAAAGATTATTTTGATTCTTCATTCTCATGGGTCGTGAAACGTTTTCACCAAGTTTCAAGGTTTGTGTTTGCTTTGAATGAACTATTTTACCTGCACTAAATTAAAAGATAAAAAGAATTTTAGTATGATTTTCACACTACTTTTGTATTAATATTATTAATAAACTAAATAATAATTCTCACTTCATTAATTAAAAGTAAATTTAAAAAAAATAAGCATTGAAATAATGTCGATAAAAAACCGAAAATTTTGCATATTTTGAGTGATCTCTAATCGACTTTTAACAAAACTTTTTTTGAATGAGTTATTAAGTTATGGACAAAAAAGAAAAAAAAGCAAAAAATGGAATTTTTGACATTTTTTGGAACTTGTTTTTTTTTTTTAATTTAAGTAACATTTTTTTTTCAACCAAAAAAAGGTGCTTTTGCACACCCCTCTTGAAATTGCACCCTCCAATTTAATAGCACTCCACGGTTTTCTCATCTTCAATGGCCCATTAAATGATTTTTGCTAAAAAAAACCCTTGAATGTCTTAGTTACTTTCAATATGCTATATTCAATAGCCTAGCACTGCCATAGCCCGATTTGACATTCATGCAAACAGCTGCTGTTAATTTAAAGTGTTTTGTGTTTTTGTGTTTTATTCAATTAATTTTGAGTTACCCTATGTTGTGCTCAGTTTTTAGCTTAGTAGGGGGGGGGGGGGGGGGGTGACCGGAGCACAAGCTGTTCTCACGGTTAAGTAGATCAACTGTCAATGACTTCAAATTTATATACATAATAATAAAATTGATTTTGTAAACCATAGCTGTTCGCTTAGTGTTACAGTTTTGCGTACTTGGGGTATTCACATCAAGTTGCAATGCAGTTTAAGAAAACACTTTTTGCATCCGTAAGTTATTTTTTTAAAATTGTTTTTCTCTTTCCGGTTTGTCTTTGGAGTTCATAGTATCTACCGTTGAATCTTTCTATTTGATCTGGTTTACTTTTACATTGGGCGCGTTCCGATGTCAATTCTCAGTTATCCGGATAGCTTTGTGTTGTTGTAATCCCTTGTTAAAAAACAGTTCATGAGAAATTATCTGTGACCAACAAACAAATCCGAAGTTATCCCAAAAATTCTAGGGTACCCAGCAATCCAAAGAGAAATATCAAAACAGCAGATATTTGACAAGAAGTTTGAGTTGTTTCTGTTGAGTTTTGCAGAGTCGGGTATGTTGAAAGGAAAATTAATTACTTAGATGCAGCTAGAAAATGGTTATTTACAACACCTTGGACTCTACGCAATATGTAAATATATATGGAATAAAACTCCGTTAAAAAAGTTAATTTTTTTTTGTAAATTAGAAAAAAAAATTAATTCAATTTCTTTGTCAGCTTTTTGCAGCTAACCTATCTGGTTCTGGTCGTTCACAAAAGTATCGGCTACTCAGTTATCTTTGATAACCTATCCGACAGCCGGCGGAACGTGGCCATTACCAGTAATCAAGAAAACCCCGTTAATTGCTTAATGGTCGGTCGGGGCTACCTGACTATTTTTCGCTTTTTTAACAATATAATTTATGTGTTCAGTGAATTCTAAAATAGAGCTAAACTGAACACTGAAGTTAAAGACACGGCACAGTTTTGCTTCGAATTAGAATAATTAAAAGCATTTGCAACTATAGCGAGAAGGAATAGAAAAGGGCCCAGATGACTTCAATGAGGAACACGGTATACGTAGGTACTATAAGGCAAGTTTTGGATTCGTGCAAACAATTTTTTTCGAGATAAGAATCAAACATGACATTATGATGACAGAAAACACCAAAAAAGTGGGTGGCAAAATTCTGTCTGTTTGGCTACAACCTAAATGGCTGGATCGATTCTCTCAAAACTTGGTTCAGTGGTTTTTGGTGATTCTGCCCACACGTTTTTTTAAAAACTTTTTGTAGAACTAAAAATAACTGTATCTACCATACAATTTTTTTTACAAAATCTTATTTTTCTCAATTTTTCCAAAAAAAAATGTAAACGTATTATTTTGGTAAAAGCTACCTTTAGATGGGAAATCATTTTTTTTTAAAATGGTTGTTAATGGTACCTCCCCAAAGAACCATTTTTTAATTTTTGATTCTCTTCAAAAGGGCTTTTGATTTAAATATTATTTTTTATACAGAATCTTCTAAACGATGTTAATAGTTTTTACCAAAATTTTCCAATGATTTTTTTGGATTCTTAAAAAAAATTTCAAAATTTTGTTTTGAAAATCGAATTATGAAGACTAAATGGTCGATTCTTATAAAACTCTTTATACTTTAAGAACAAATTTTGGTTTTATTAAAAAGTTACGGTACCTTCCATACAAATATTGAAAACCTTTAGGGAAATTACTTGTTTTCTTTAAAACGGCTCCCCCTATTTTTATAAAACTTTTTCTTTATGCTAAAATTATAAAAATTAGAACTTTTTTTTTAATTTTGAATTTTCTCATTATCGGCTGAACGGATTAAGATACAAGTTTTTAGTAAGACTAAAAAATATTGCATATCAAATTTTTCTAAACAAAAGTCTTTGATTTTTTAAAAAGTTTCAATTTTTATTTGAAATTTAATTTTTATATGCACTTAAAAATAATTCCTACGAATTGCATACCAAAAATTCCCCCACCCCTTTTTGTAAAGGGTCGTTTTATATGCAATCACCCATATGTAATACATACGTACTCTTAATATTTTCACATTTTCAAATACACCTTCCTAAACAATATACAAATATTTTAGTTCTCATATCATCAAATTGTTTTTTCGCAACTTAATACTCCGTTCAACCTATGCCTATTCACTTAATGACAATAAGTGTGTTTGATTGGGAAATTTGTATCTAGAGCAGTAAAATTTCCCTTGGTATGGTAACAACAACTAAGCCACTTTATTTCTGGGTTATTTATCGACACTTTCTGGGATTTGTTGTTGTTTATCGAGGGAAATTTTCCAATAAAACACGCCTAATATTTAAATAAACCAGGGACAGCTACCTAACAGTAATTTCACTCTTTTGAACATTCAAATGACATATCTACTCGTAAATTATACAAATCTCTCAAAATCAAATTATCGCTCGCTTTCTCAAAAGTTTTGTTTGTATTTATTTGGCTTATTTAAAATAGCAAAAGCAGAGTATATTTTAGGAAGGTATCAATGTGTTAAATTTACACCTGTCCTTTGCTTCGGTTTACCTTTATTGGTACATATATTAACATAAACATTTGTATATTTGTGTCCTATTTTTCAGGCCCTAGGGAATTTTTGTTTTTAAATATCATTCATGCGAAACGAAAAGATTAGGTATATTTCTAAAAATAGGTAATGCTTTATGAATAAAAGTTTATTCTTTCTAAATGCGTGCTGTACCTACTCTTGTGCATGTACTTGCTGCCAAAAAGTGTTTGCGAAAAACATTTAAAACAATACATATTGATATCGAAACGATATACTTTGCCAACAATTACCGGCGTTCTCTTTTTTTTAAGTATAAGACAACTTTATGTGTTTGGGAGATGTGAAAGTAGAATATTTTATTTTTGTTTGGTGTTGGTGTGCCTATACTCTTTGAATGTGCAAGTTTAATTTTGTATCTTCTCATTATAACTCAACTTTTAGAAGCATTATAAATACTTCACCTAATAACCAAAAAGAGCTATGATGTATGTATGTAGATAAATAATAAAAATTGCAAAATGTAAGATTTGTTTTGTGGAAAGTGTATGAAGTTTTGATATTTGAATTGAATACAAATTTCAGTTTGTTTTTTTTTAAATAATAGGGTATTCATTTTAAACAACTTGATTTGAAAAAGAAACTTAAAAAAGTGAATTCCGACTTTTAAAAGGAGTTATTTGCAGTTTTTGCTCGTAAGCACCATTTTATTTGTAGTATAGATATGTGTACCAACCAAAGGCCAAGTTTTGGATTTTTACAAAACAAATTTTCGAAAAAAAGTGGGTGCCACAATTCTGTGATGTGATTTTCTTCAAATTATAAACTTAAGGGTCGATTTTTTTGTCGCTCCTAAAATAACGGTTCATGCTAAACAACCGTTTTGGAAAAGCAAATTTTTCTCAAAAAACAGCTCTTACGATTTTGATAATCAAAAAATTAGTGAATGATTGCAGACATTGTGTCCTGTTTGGTAATTTTTTATTATCAAAAACTGTTACTAACGGTATCTGCCATACAACGGTTATTGGTTCTTTATTTTTCTCATTAAAAGCTCTACCAATTTTAATACAAATTTTTATTTAAAAGCACCTTTAAAATGTTAATAATATATCATATATAAATTAAGGATTTAAAAAAGATATAATTTTTCTTGTTTGAAAGTATATTTCAGAAACGGGTTAATGAATTTTGTTAAAATTTAATTTTTGTTTGCGATATAGGTACCATAAGCCTAGTTAACAGTTCCCATGCAAAAAAAAAATCAAAATGTTCAAAGCAATTTTTCACCCCTGGCACCAAAGTCTAAAACTTCAAGGCAAAAAATATTTGCCTTAGCCTAAACCACCCCTTTAGGCCTTAAAATAAAAAATAATTGTTTTAAGATGCAAAAACCATTTGCATGCAAATAATGCCTTGAGGTGAATATATATATATATTTTTTTTGGACCATACAAAAAAAATATTGTATTCACACTTCTTTTTGCGCATGCAAAACAACTGTCCGGATGATACGAGTATTAATAACAGCAAAAGTTTTTTTTGCATGAATCTGTAAACCAATCATGCAAACAATTAATTTAGCACTTGAGAGAATATTTGCATAGATTCTTTTTGCACACGGGAACTGTAAGCTGGGCTATAAGGCAAGTTTTGGATTCGTGCAAACAAAATTCCGAGATAATAATCAAACATGACATTACGATGATGGTAGCACACCAAAAAAGTGTGTGGTAAAATTCTGTCTGTTCGGCTACAGCCTAAACGGCTGGATCTATTTTCTTATAACTTGGTACAAAGTGGTTTTTGGTAATTCTGCCCACTCGTTTTTTTATTTTTTATTTTAAGAACTAAAAATAATGGTACTATTACAAAATTTTATTTTTCGCAAAAATGGCTCCACAACTTTTCTTAAAACAAATCGGTTGGTAAAAGCTACCTTTGGATGGAAAACCATTTTTCAAAAATATGATTATTAATGGTACCAACCTATTTTTTTATTTTCGATTTTCTTCAAAAAGGATATTTTGATTTAAATAATTTTTTTTTATACAGAAAGTTCTTACCAAAATACCAAAATTTAAAAAAAAATATTTTTTCGATTTTTAAAAAATGTTCAAAAAGTCAAAATCTCATAATAACGTTCTTAATCCCTCGGCGTTTTGAACATAAGCGCAAGGACGTGCGAATCAGTCGTAAATTCTATTTAATGTGTATTGATAAATTCTAAAAATTCATACTCATAATTCATTCATATCATTGACATACACATTACGAAAAATTAATATAGAACAAACTAATTTTTAAGACAACCACTCCAACGATTTAATTTTTTTGCACATAACATAAATGTGTTTTTCTCATGCTATTAAATGGCATTTTTGTTATCGAGACAGTTATTTAACGATTTTTTAAACCTATAAAAGAACGATTTTCCTACTTTTTTCTTTATTTTTGTCTGTAATTTCTTAAAATTTCTTAAATACCTAGGAACTCCACTATAAGAGGACGCTCGTGAGATCCAGTCGTGCATTCTATTTTACTTGCAATGCACTGGTATTTCAAGTGTATATGGCAAGTTTTCCATTCTCGAAAAAACCAGTCGAGATTTTATCAAATGTGCAATACGGTGGTGGGCCTGGCACTTTTATCTGCAAACACAAAAAAAATATTTTTGTTTTAAATGAAATTTTTAAAGGAAGGGTACAACATTCCGAATGCCATTATCCCGAATACTCAAAGTCCCGAATGACAAAATCCCAAGTGGACAAAATCCCAAATAAATTAAGGATTTAATCTCGAATTTTATACTTTTTTTTTTACTAATATTTTAGTACTTTAACAGAATTCAAACTGTTTTGTACGGCTTTTGACTTCCGCTCGCTTTGGCATGACATTGTCTATAAAAGTGATTTGCATATAAACAATTGCCCTTATTATGATTGTCACTTATCAATTTGATAATTGTTAGACATTGAAATATGGTATTTCAAAAATCAAAACTTAAAATTTATCAATTATCAACAAGCAATTGTCAATCTAATAGGGCTGAATACAAATCTTGAATGTGAAAATAACAAATTTACATAAATCTTGAAAGAAAAAAATGACAATGCCCTACGCCATCCGGCATTTTTCGGGATTATGTCATTCGTAATTATAGTATTCGTGATTTTAGCCATTCGGGCATTTGAGATTTCTTGATTTTCGAAAAAGTGAAAGAGAGCGAATGTTATTTTTTGAACTTTAGGATCTCTCATTAACGACCTTACCGATTTTTATGAAGCTACATCATTGCAGTATATTGATAAACATTGTTATATCAGATGGTAAAATGAAAAAATAAAATTGGCGTTAAATAAAAAAAAATTAAAGAATATTTTTTGGTAATTTAAAAGACACATTTAACTTATGCTTATCAAATTGAATTTATTTTAAATCAATGGTGAAATGTTACTGACATGATTCAATGATTTTCAGTAGATTTTTTGTAATAAAAGGACAGACAAATAATAAATAAAATTAAAATGTATAAATAGTGAGACAAACATAATATTTTACAATACTATTAAAGTCTTTTGATTAGTTGAATGATTTCGCAATTCCCTTGCCTAAATAGAACGATATATTGTTCCACAATATCTGATATATATTAATCAAATAAAAGACAATTATATTACAGATATGCTTGTTTAAAAAATAATGAACATTTTTCAAATAATAGTAAAAATAATTTAAATAAGACTGTCCGCCTTGAAATAAATTTGCTTAAAATTCAGACTCTCACTGCTGCGAGAAAAAAAAACAAACAAAAACAAATTGCACGTAGGTACTCTTTAACCTAGAAACTTATTTTGTATATAAAAAAACTCTATTCCATTAAATAAAACAAAAAGTTATTTGCTTGTGTGTACTGTGTATGTGTAATCTATAGCTTGAGAGAGAGAGAGAGAAAAAAATACATTTAAAGAGAATTTCTAAGCAATCTTTCTAGCGAACGAAAATCGAATGATTGTTGAAAGTTGGAATTTCAAAACAAAAATGACTAAGAGAGGCAATATTTTCAAACAAAATACACCCCATGTGGTGTGAATCTATAGAATACACAAATATTTAGCTTGGTGAATAATTTTTGTGCGTATTAATTGTCAACTGTTTGGGTTGGTTGAAATTTAATTTGTAGGTTTAGTTACTTCTTCAACATAACAAGGAGGTGGATCGAAGAACTTAGCGCCTATTTTAAACTTTAGAAATTTTAATGTGTATATAAACAAGGTGTTAAGAAGGGGTTCACTTAGTGAAACTCTTTAGAGCCTCGCGAAGCAATTTAAAACTAAAAATTGTCTTTTTATCAATTTTATTTTATTTATTTTACATTTTGTTTTATGTTAGGATTAGATTTTGGGGCCTAGGCTCACTAACATTAACGAATAGCGATCCTCGCCTGGAAAAATGAAAAGTTTTTGTAAAGTTAGACAAGGCCCTAAAAAGGCTTTGGTAGGGACAATCTAGACAAGGAAATCTTGTCAAATACTAGTGAGGCGCTCGCTAAGACAATTAAAGTACCTATGTTTATACTTTTTCATTTTCAACATCACACAACTGTATTGCAAAATAGCTCAGCAGTTAGCGTATTTTAGTTTTCATCAACTCATGATTACTATTTTTCTGGCACAAGTAGCAATTTTTGAAACATGTATGCATAATCAGAGCCTTATTTGTAAACTCGATGAAGCGGTGGTTTTAAGTTACTCTGATGACTTAACAACGCCTCTAATTCTGAAAAACTCATTTAAAAAAAAATACACGAGGAATAGAGGCGGAGTAAGCTAAAACTAGTTCATGGAGGTATGAAGCCTTATTAGAGCCCTTTTAGTAAATAAATGTCATTTGGACATGACATCGAGTGAAATTTACAAAAAAGAGTATACATTAATTTGTTTACCTTTTTTTTTTACTACTAACGTTTTCTGTAATTTTTCTAAACCATTTATTAATTATAACTTTACCAAATTCAGAATTTTTTTTTATAAATAAGGATTAGTTTGATGTCGCGTATAGACGTAGTAAGTGCTTTGACTCGGTTTAAGTATTCCGAGGCTGAAATGAGTATAAGTGAAGTAATAAACAACAATTGAATATGAAGAAAATTTGATAAGAACATTTTTCTGTTTAGGTGGAGCGACTCAATAAATAAGGCTGCATTTGTTAAAATGAACATTTTTCAGTGGTTCCGGGTTTTGTTTTGCCAAATGTGACTTAAAATGATCTTTAAGAAATCATTACGGCTGTTTCAAACAAACAATATATTGATTGTTCCTCATAAATATTCAAAAAAAGTTATTTTTTTTTTAAAGGAATATTTTTCAGAAGCTTCCCGATTTTTGTTTGCCCAGGGGACACTCAAAATAAATGTTGAGGATGTGTTCAGGAAACCATTACACATAAACCATGAGTTGCACGCAGTGATTTAAAAAAAATCACTAAAAACGCTCCACCGTACGGAAGAAGACGCGCCTATCTTGTATCACAGTTAATCCTCACCCGAAGATTTGGTCTCGTAGTACACGATGCGACAAAAATAAAACGGTCAACAAAAATGTTTTTCGTTTTTTTCACATTCGTTTTTTTTTTTCATGCTATGCTATTGTCGAGCAGTACTAGTAGCGCACAGAATTATCATACTTAGCTCATACAAGTCGCGAGTGGCACAGCACACCGCACCGATACAAAGCGAGTTCCTGAACAGATTTAATTATATTAACTTGAACACTCATATTATTGTCTATTTGAATACATTGCATATAAATTATTGTGGTTGTGAAGTTGTATTTATACGAGTGATGGCAAGATAGTTTTGCCGTAGTGTTGTGTTTGTGGAGTGCGCTGTCCCCTGGCCTGGTGGCTATACATTGATTCGTTGTAATTACGCTTTTCCGCTTTTTGTTTAGCAACTGACACCAGTAAACTGATCGGAAATAAAGAAATTGTTTTTTTTTTTTGTTTTTAATTTATTGCACTTATTTATGAGCGTCCCGAGTTTTGAAGACGAAACAATAAACAAATTATATGCTTCAACGAAATATAAGGAATCAATTTTGTGATCTTTGTTTGTTTTGTTCTGAGGAAACAGAAACGTTGTTTCAGAAAACATATATTTTTTTTTTTTTTGTTAAATACTTTATTATTTAGTACATTCAAAAATACTAGACTGAAGGTGATCAAAGTAATTAAGGCAACTCGTTTATGGAATAAACCTAACTTTTAAAAGGTAATAGTATTTTTAAAACTAAAAATGCCAAATATATACAAAATTGTGGATGGGCGACGATGCATGTGCTTATCAAAATACGCTTCGATTTCACTATCAATGATGTAGATAAGAAACTAGTGATAAGGTTGTTATTATGGATATGGATTGGAAGTTTCATAATAAATAAAGGACTACAAAAAAATATACACAAATAAAATTTAAAAATAAGTGGGCATTTTGTATGATTGTTTCTAGAAAGCAGTTTCATTTGAATATTTTTCTTGAGAAGGATGACCGAAAAACAATGATATTTCTGGATAGTATGATACTACAGGAAGAGGAAACTATAACGCTGTACACAATTCTTCAAACTAGGTATTGATTGTGTTCCTCAATTTAGTATTTTCTATCACATGGAACCCTAAAAAAAGGCTTTTCAAATTTTCACGATTTTCTGAGAATGAGAGATTACTAGTGTATATTTCCTTTTTTGAAAATGTACTCCTCAATTGTTAGACTCGTTAGTAGAAAGGTTTTCGGTATCTTTTAAAACAAAATAATATCTTTCTATTTTAGATATTTTCGTTCTAAATATTGAATAATATGAAATATTACCAAGGGAATTCCCATACAAAAAAAAAATCATAGAGTAAAGCTCCATTAAGTTAACGGGTTGGGGTCGAAATTCTGTAGGGTCATTATTCTGCTTTCAAGATTCTGCATGTCAAAATTCTGGTTGTACAAAATTCTGCATGACCAAAATTCTGAATTCCTTATTTAAAAATTCTGTGAATATGTTGTAAAAGAGAAATCGTTAATCAAAACGATTTCTCTTTTACAGAATTTTTAAAAACAAAATTTTGAAAATCAGATTTACTGTTGTGGAACTATAATTAAGTGGAAAGAACATACATAATTGAAACGATTTTAAATTAACTAAATACATACTATCTCAAGGCAGAGTTTTGGTCTGTATTTGATGATAAAAAGCCAAATACGGAAGTTTTTCCAAAAAACATAAAACAGTGTCGATGCTCGACTCGCTGACTAAAAAGCTTGGTTGGAAAATGTAAGGCGGGTTATATAAAAAACCTGAAAAATGAACTTCTTTTCTTTAATGGAGAGCAAATTTAAAAAGGAAAGTTTTCTAAAATATAAGCAAATAGTGCGAGTCATAAGAAAACGACTTGAAAGCTTAAGAGTATTTACACAACAGCGTAGAGCCGTAAACGTAGTAAAACTTTAAACTTCGTAATTATGTCACAATTTATGTATGAGAGCAAAAAATGAAGTATAGGTACATAGGTGTCGTAAGTTTCAGTCAAGATAAATCCCAAAATCAAGTCTTGCAGTCCATTACCGGCAATGAACTCCAAGTCTTTGAATTTTGAGAATAGCCTTTACTCATGTTTTTGACGCCCATACTGACATTCAAAATTTGCTGGGGGCTCTTGGTCATAATGGAATCATAAACAAAAATGGTTTGTGTTAAGAGAATTTTTTTAGACAGAATTTTAATTTTAATAAGCAGAACTTGGAAAAACTGAATTTTGACCAGGCAGAATCTTAACACACAGAATTTTGCACATACAGAATTTTGATATGCGGAAGATAGCATTTTCAGAATTTTGGAATACAGAATTTTGACCAGACAGAATTTACAAAAAAAGCAGAATTTTGACTAAACAGAATATTGAAAACCAGAATTCCGACCCGCTCCCAAATTTAACATAGAATTTTTTTTAATAGAGTTTTTGAATAAGATCTTTTAAAGGGAGTATTAAAGAACAAAAATACCCTTATATACACTATCGGAAAAAAATGAAGTGCAGAAGCAGTTAGGTACTATTAAAAGTCAAATTAATTTCTTTTGGCAAAATTGATACTTTTGTCTGGTATTTTTACATTTAAGCATCAATGCAAAAATTCTAAAATCTGAAATATTTAGGCTTTCCAAAAATATTACTTTTCCTCTTTGAATCTGTTATTTAAACCTATTTATTCAAGCTGAATAATTATATAATTTTTTCATTAAACTTATATTGCACAATTAACACAAACTTGTTATAAAGCTACCTTACTATTCAAATATTTATAAGCTTATTTTAAAATATCACAGACCATTTATTTAAATAATTGGTATAAGGAAATGAGTATATAAAATATTAAATAAATAAATAAAGGAACAGACAAATTAATTAATAAGTAAATCAATAAATTAATAAGTAATTAAATGATTTTATAAAGCAAAACAAATATCATAGAATTAAACAAATAAATATTTTTTTTTAATAAATTAACAATAACATATACAACAATAAAATAAATAAATAAATAAACAAATACATGAAAAAAAATAAATAAATAAATAAATAAATAAATACATACATAAAGTTTTGAATTGCGCAGAATAATTTTTCAAATATTCTAGATGGAATTTATAGTTTTTTTTTATTTTACTTATTTTCATTGATATTCTTTTAATAAATAGTTAAAGCGTTTTTAATTTCACATTTACCTTTGTTTTTTTGTTTTTTTGGATATGTAATCCACAACTTTATGATTTGTGGAGATGTACTACCAAGTATTAAGCACTGGGTTTCCTTTCCGTCTGTATCCCATTAATTGTTATCATTCCACTAGGCAGAAAAAATGCTTTCCTTTTTCTGGTGAAAAAGACGGCTTAAGTCTTTTTACGTATTCAATTGTTGAAATAATATTGGACATTATCCAAAATGGTTTCAATTAATAAGTAATTCGATCCTGCTAAACAAATGTAAGTATCATCTCCAAAGATAGCAGTTTCACAGTCCCTGAGCTTCAGAAAGTCAGATATATATAAATGTTATATAAGAATGGCCTCTAAACACATTCTTGGGAAACACCTGCTAAAATTTCTTTTGGATCTAAACACTTCAGCATTAATTGCAACTCCTGAACATTCTTCCCGTTAAAAAAAGAGTCATTTATGAACTTAGGAAAATTCAAATTACTTTTTTAGGAATCAGACCCTTATATCGAAAGCTTTCTAGACATAGAGTAAAACTTATTCTGTGCTTTTCCCTAATACAAAATTACTTTTAATGTCCTTAGTAATCCTATGCATTTGATGCACTGTACATTGATGGCTTCTACATAAATACAAATTGCTCTACCGCACCGTGGTTCAAATTATGGAAAGGCGGTCATAAATATATAAAATCTGAGCAAGTCTACCGAATTTAATGAAATTTTCAGAAATTGTTAAATATTGCATAAGGTATGGTCAGAGTAAATTTCCACCCACTGGCGCGCCTACTTAAAAAAAAAGATCTCTTAATTGTCAAAATTGATGTATATGAGGGGTGTGTTCTTGTAGAAAGTTGTAGATAACGTAATTTCACATAATTTTTTCTATTAAGCATTTTCTACCACGCCCACTTTACAATTTTTTTTTTTAATTTTTGGAACAATTTCTGAGAAAACGAAATGAGTTGCCGTAAAAACATGAAAAACAAAAATAATTATTCAAAATATTTACCACGCCCACTTTAGGGGATGTTTTTGACAAAAATCTAATTTATTAAATCGTTTCTTGAAAAATGAAAAAAATATACGACAGAATATGGAGAAAAATGCTTCTTGACCATGTTGGATTATTTCCTCGACTTTCAAGCCATTTATAAAATAAAAATTGCGATTAATTATACGCATCAGCTGTCAAAACAGTTATAAAAATATGGGTCCTTAAACTATCATAGCTTGAAAAGCAAAAAAACGGGAAAAACTACCTTATTATTTAAAAAGGTAAAACAATCATTTTAGTACTTCATTCGTAGTGGGCACTTGGAGGCAAACCAACTTTAATTTATCTTATAAACTAAGCTAAAAATTTACAAAAAGTGCCTCGCGCGGGGTCCTATAACATTAATTGTTAAAGTTATTAAACAATAAAATGTATGTTTTTGAAAGTACTTTCTTTCTTGTTTAATATCCATAACAATAAAATATTGCTCACACTTACACAAGTTATTACTATCACAAGCTCTCTATTAAAAAACTGCACCGATAAGCAAGCTATTTGTTTTATTATATCGTCGGCTTAGATTGTAAAGCAGCTTATTCCAATTTTGCATTTTTACAAACAAATATTTTAAACAAAGTGTTCGCATTACTTGAATAAAACCAAAATTACATTAAATATTTATCAGCAATCGTTATTGCCAAATTCAGTGAAATTGAAAAGATTTGATAGACTTGTATTTTTTAGCAATTTTTGAAGTGGTCTATAATGGTAAAAAAAATGTTGAGTTAGCCCCTTTACACTCTAAGCCGGTGTGTTAACTTTGAACGGCAATAATGGAATGACAAAAAAAAATAATGTGTCAAAATATTGGTTGGTTTTGCTTTCGCGAGAGTTGGAAGAAACTTATAGACACTTTGAATTCTTGATGATTAAGGACATTTAATTTTGGCCTATAGAGGTACCCACTGTGCACCGGCAAGATTTTATGTAGCATTACTAGTTACTAAATGATTTTAATATTCAAGCACAATTCAGAGCTTCATTTCATTCATTTCTAACTTCACATACTCTCGGATATTAAAACACCACTATTAATTGACTGCTTTCTCCATTTTTTATTAGCTGCGATTATATTGCAGTTTTTGTATTTGAAACGCGACAAATATTGCCAAACAATTGACGGTATAGAAAAAAACCTTTCTACCGGAAAAAATATTAAAAAGTCAAAAGAGAAAATTTAAATTTAAAATCATTTAAGTGAAAAGTTTTATTACTCGTATATTTCATAAGTTCTGTAGCTATTGCTCATAGATGTAATTTGTCGAGAAACTTAAAATTGTAATTTCTCAGTTAGAAATATTTTCATTGTATGATTCTGCGCTTTATTTACGTTAAAATGAATTCAACAAAAAAACATTAAATATGATTTGCACAAGCTTTTTTGTTTTAAGCGTTTATGGGTTAAATATTTCGGAAATCGAAACCTTGCATCAAAATCTCGCATTATCGAAGCTCGCCTGGAAAGACAATCTAGTGTGTAACGAGGTCCTATAAAAGATGTACATTTGTAATAGTCGTTTGGGAAATTCTCTTGCCAGTGATGTAACCTTTTGGCTTGACAGACAAAATGAAAAAAAAAATCATTAATAAATAAATTATCCGTTTAAACAAATAATATTGGCTTTATGATATGAAAATTTGATACTTTTGTCTTTGCGAAACTGATTTTTAAAATGCGAATTTCGGTAATGCGAGATTCGATGTATGTATTAAAAAAAATTGAGATTTCGTTATTTAGGATTTTGGTTTCTGTTCAATCTCACCGCTCGACCCCCTCTTCTGAAATATTTGATTAATTTTACTTTGGGCATTTGATATTTTACTATTCCAATTTATACACTGACACATATACACGTTTCTATTTTCTGTTTTATACTTAATTTATTTTATTTACAACCCACCGTTAAGGACTGTCAGATTTCTCTTGGGCTCCATTTGGCGCAAAAGCATACAAAAAAGTTAAAAAAAAAAAAAATCAATCAACTTAAAATGTTTTACAACGACAAAGAAAGTGACATCTGCTCAATTTAAGTAAGATAAAACATATTTGCTAGCCTGACAAAGAAATTAATAACATTTTTTTCATTTTATTTTTAAAGCTTACTCAAACTACGAGTAGCTGTGTGTTTAATATTATTAAATACAATAAATACTAAATGGAATGATTTCATATAGGCGACAATGTGAATCATAATATTTTCAAGTGTTGTTAGATGCATGAAAACCCTAAGAACGTTTACGTTCCTTGCTTCGATGACAGGTCTACATTAGCACGCGTATGATATGACCAAATATATAAATAGAATTATTATATCTTTGAATCATTAAACAATATTTTCAGACACAATGTTTTGGCTTGAAACCCTGCTGCTACAGCGATAAGTAAAATTTCAGCTTCGTTTTTGAGTAAAAATAGTTTTGAAAAAGCAAAAAACAAAACAAGACTTCCAAGAAAACTAGTTGCGTTCATATAATAATCCCAAAATAAAATTAAGAACAAACCATTTGAATTCAGAGAACTATATGATTGAAAAAAAATTAAAAGTTTGTAGATCTTAATTTGACAATATTTTGAAATACCATAGACATCACACTAACTGCGCCTTTTTAGGCATTAGTTTCATACATAGCTTACTTACAAAAAACACTGCTTCCTACTGCATTCCTAAACTCTTATTTCTAGAAGATTGCTTAAAGCGTCAGAGGCATGTGACTGACACCATTGAATATAAATGACGATGATACTACATCCATGGACAATTATTCTTCGTTCGTCTTCTACAACAACCTATTTGTGTTCTAAGTTTGTTTTGTGTACAGCTAAAAATATATTTTTTCCATTTTTAAATAATATTCCATCCATTCAGTGTACAAGCAAAAATAAATAAGCAAACACAAATTGTAAATTGTGTGCACCGTGCTTATAAGACAAAAGAAGATAGTGTGTATTTTCTTTTTGTTAAATATTGTTTGAAGTTTATATATAAATTATTCATTTGACTATTCTAATAGCTGTGTTGTCTATTTTAGATTTAAATTGAATTTTTGTATTTTTCAATTGTATAAATGGGATGTAGAGAAAAGAACCTACTTCCAATTGGAATTCCACATAAATGAAAATAAGCTTTATTGATATTATTTGAAATTTGAGTTATAGGATTTCACAACCATAATTTTTATTAATATTTATTAAAAATAAAAATAACTACTTGTTCTCTTAAACAAACGCATTTTCTTAAACATACGACTACTCGTTAACATTTATATATAGGAAAACAGTATAAACAATACAAGCGTAAGGAAATAACGCCTAAGGAAAGAACGCCCAAATCGATTTGAAAATAGCGCCCAAAAAAATAACGAAGAAATTGTTGTTGTAATATTTTTTTTTTTTCAAATTTTGTGTGACATTTCCTTTTTTAGCTTACCTTTAAAAATAAAATAAATTTAGTGGCGCAACAGCTCATGGAGAACCAGGGCCTAGTGACTTACAACTCTCAACCATTCCTGTGTGCGCGTTGTTGGCAGGAATGAAGGGGACCTACAATTTTTTGCCGAGTCCGAACGGCTAGGTGAGAAGCACTTATTCATGACAAGTATACTCTTGGAGGATTTGTCAGTTCCTCGCAAGAGGTAGTACCTCAGAAAAAGACATTTCTGTTTTTAGGTGGCAGTGGCCGGGAATCGAACCCAGACCTTTGGCATGACAGTCCTACGCACTAACCATCATGCCATGAGGTACTATTAGCTTACCTTTATAGATGGAAAAAAACTAAAAAGTGGAATTGGAACTAAAGCCTAAAATGGGAAAAATTGCCAAAAAAAACAAGAAATATCCCCCAAAAAGTGTATGACAAGGTTAGATTAAATAAGATCTTAAAAAACCAGTCACCCAGCTTTACGGCGAATAAACAGAGTATGGGGGCCATGCTGCCCCCCTGCAACCCCCCTGCTTGGACTCACTATAGGATTTAGGGTGGCTGCGAGGTTGAGGGTATGCAACATTTTTTTTTTAAATTTAAAGATTATGTTTTTAAAGAACTTGAATTTATCCATTACCTTATTATCCATTAGTCTTATAGCACCACATCTTCACAAATATTTTTAAAAACTTTGCGTATTCATTGATATAATGTTTGGACATATCACCCAAAATTGTGGAAATATGGCCAACATTTTACAAAAACAATTTACATGCTAAATATTTGAGCGATATTTCGTCACAAATATTTGGTCACAAAGTAGTTTTGTGCAATATTTCTTATTTCTTCCTTGCTTTCGGTTGATTTGTTTAGGCAATATTTCCAAATCAATTTGGGAACTTTTCCCTAAAGCCTACAATACATACATACATATGTATATGCGGTTAAAAATGAAATACACATTCACACAAATTTCAAGTTTTTGAAAATCACATTGAGAGGGAAGAATTTAGCTGGGTTAAGCTAGTTTACAGTACCCATGCGAAATAAAAATCATTAATTTACATTTAATTAATAAACTATAGGCTTGAAAAAGAAAACATTTATTTTTAAATGAAAAAATAATTTGCATGCAAATATTGTGCCTCGAGGAGAGTATGTATATTTTTTTTTTTTGAAGAATAAACCGACCATCCAAAAAAATATATTTTACCCACCACATTTTTTGGCATGCAAAACAATTGCCGGTCCATTGTTTTACATGACATTACATGACAGCAATGATTTTTTTTGCATGAAATTGTAAACGAATCATGCAAAGTATAATTTCTTTTCACCTCAATAATATTTTACGTCAAAAATAATTGAGGTGAAATGCAAAATTATCTTGCATGATTGTTTTACAATGAAATGTCATGCAAAACAATGGACTGGTAATTGTTTTGCATTCGAAAAAAAGTGTGGTGAGTAAAATATTTTTTTTGAATGGTTGGTTAACCAATCCAAATAAAAATATATTCACTTCAAGGCATTATTTGCATGCAAATGGTTTTTGCATCCAAAAGTAATTATTTTCCATTTTTATGTCTATAGTTTATTAATTAAGGGTAAATTAATGGCTCAGGGTGGTTAAAGGCCAAGGCAAACATTATTTCTGTTCCTTTACTTTGAATTTCTATGATTTTTTGTGCATTTCTGCGCATTTAAGTCCAAAGTTCTGTAAACAAGTTTGGGCTAAAAATCACAGAAATTCAAAAATCGTTTTGAAATACCTTTATAAGGGCAACCCTAATACATATACCATCAGATCACTAGTAAACCTTATTTAGGAACGTAAACTTTGTTAAATTTGTTAAAAATTAAAACAAAAAAAATCTTCGGTTCCAAGTCAGTTTGCTGCTAATTTGATGCTTCCGTAAAGTGCGTCGTCGGTACAGTCTTATAACAAACCTGTTCATTATTGGCATATTTATTTGCCCAGACTACCGTGGAAAAGTTGTTTGTTAAAATGAAATGAATATTAACAACCAAGTCGCTCTAAAACAAACACTAATTACATAATTTTATCTTGAAATATCACTTCAAATACAAATGAAAAAATTAACGATGCAGAAAAAGTTTTTTCTCAAAATTAGAAAATTAATATAACTTATCAAATTATTTGCGTATATCAATGATAAATACAAACATACAAAAGCAAATGTACATCCATATTTCTTTGAAAAAAAAAAACTTATCATCAGTTAAACTTTTTTTTACTACAAAATAAATTCTAAGGCACCTACATTTATTTGTTCGTTATTAATTATTATTCATACATATGAACATAAATGAGTAAAGTTAATTATTTGAAATTTACTTCATTAATTTATGGACGACTACTTTTTAACTAAGCGAAAAAAAACCACATTAATGACAAACCCGACATTGATAAATAAAAAAATATTTAAAAAAAATTACTTGGTATTCACTTGCCTTAAAGGCTGGTTTTTATCGCAACGCCTTGTTTCGCGAAAAACGTTTGTTCTGAGTTTATAAATAAAATATAATATGCTTTTGTATCCAATTGTATGCGCTGAAATATATTATGTAGGCCAAACTAAGTAATACAATACAAATGCATATGGGTGAAAAAGTGGACATAAAGATTAAAAAAACGGAAAATTTTTTTCGAACCCTGTCTATTAATTGCTAATTTTAAAATTAGAAGAGTTGGGAAGTAATGATAAAAAAGTTCAATTTCAATTACCTGTAATTGAAATCTCCGAACACTTTTTAGATCACTTTTAAATGTAATTGAAGAAATTCAATTAAATTTTAAATGTAATTGAAGAAATTCAATTACTAATTAAAAATAATTGAAAAGTGTCAATTACCAGTAATTCAATTACATCAATCTAATTGAAAACATAAGTAATCATCAAAAATATGTTATGATTACTTTTTTCAAGAATCTGCACAAAATGTCATTAATTACTAGTTTTGGTCAATTTCATTTTTGGTGAAGTTGCACGAATATAGTTCCCTTCAGTATTAAAACTCTGTACTGTGTGATGTTGATGTTTTGAACTTATTTACATATATTTTATTTACTTTTATCTAGGTTTTTATTTACAGCCGTCTTTTAAATAATATCCCTTTGAAAAAAATTAAATTTATAATACAAAAATGGGCAAATTTCTCGTTGTGTTTTTATCTATTTATATTAGCTAAGCAGTTAGAATAGTTTTTTTTTACTTTTATTTGTATCACTCTAATGTTTAAATAATAAAAACAAGTAATTAAATACAGTCCAAGTAATCAATTACCTTAAATGTAATTAACATAGTGCTTTCCTTCAATTACTTCCAAAAATCCATTTCTATTTTCAATTACATGCAATTTGTGAGTACATTTTTTCAATTACAATGACAAGTAATGGAAATGTATGTATTACTAATTACATGTAATTGAAATGGAAGTTGAAATAAATTACAAAAAGTAATCATTATTTCCCAACTCTGAAAATTAGAATTGAAGTATCCAGGTCAAAAAGTAGATAACTCCAGTTTTTCATAAAATATGTTGTTCCGCACCGTTTTCTGTACTTAAAACTAAGCTTTTTTGACTCCAAATAAGAAAAACACAATTTTGTACTGGCTGTCTTGTTTTTGCACCGCACGTGAACAATTTGAAAAATGCAAATATTGTTAGAGGTACTGAATCTTTGGAGATTTGACTCTCAAACGGTGCTTCAGTTTACAAAATATTATATTTAATTGAAAAACAACAGTTGGTGCAATGGTTTTAGGTGTTTGATGCTGAAAACAAAGCCATATATTTTCACCAAAAACACCTAGCAAAAACCATACAACTCCAAAAACAAATTAATTTATTTGTAAGTGAAAAATTCACGTTTTTAATTTTTTATGAGAGCGATTACGATTCCAAAAATCACTCACCTGAGTGGGTTTGGGAAACTTCATTGCTCTCTATCTTCAAAGGGAGAGAGTTTCGCCTATTGCAAGCTTAATATTTGTTGTATGCACCACTTTTCCCTCCGACTAATAGGTATTGAAATAAATCGATTCAAAAAATGTACGTCAAATTTTACACCTGTTTGACACCTGTTAAGGTAGGCAGACCATCGGTTATTGGTTCAACCTTTTATTGACATGAACTACAAAAGTATGCTATCTTTCTAGTCTATTATTACATAATTTGAAGTCTCCAACTCGTGTTCTTCGGGAAAAGTTAGGTGGTGAAAATACCATCGCTGAAGCTGTGAGTGCGACTGAAAACCAACCCATAGATGTGTATACTAGGGTGGTCTTTAAATTGGGTGTAGTCTTGGATAGCCCTCATTCAATTCAAAACATTGAAAAACAATTTCGCGTTTTATAAGAATTACCCTAACCCCATAATTAGTACCTCATAGTGAAAATAGGGAGACCATGGGGGGTGAAATAAAAATCTAAAAAACATTAGGAATTTTTTTTTCTATTTAGAGCCATTTGTTGCCTATCCATCTTGAAATAAAAAAAAAAACAATATTAGGACTACCCTAATATATACACTTCGAGAATCGCATTTTGCGTGAAGGCGTGATCATATTTATCACTTCATAGTTTCACAGCTCGAGAATTGACCCAATTGACAAATGATTTCTTGAAATTGAGATTTCAATTGCACACCTTAATCGTGCGATTTAACTGTGCGGTGAAATAACTTCATGGGATTTAAATTCACCTCTGGTGGAAAATAATTTCATTTTTTTGAAGTGAAGTTTATTCGCACTAGGTGTGGGAAATATCTTAGGTCAGGTTGATGATCATCGACACACATTTTCCCGCTCGCTACGCTTAGCGTGATGACGATTAAATATTTGTTTATAATTTCAAACACATAACTCTCCGTAGTTGGTTATTGAAAATCTATTCTTCCAAATAAAGTTAGTTGTAAGCGGAAAATTTTTTCATGCGAATTTTTTATTTTCACACCCCAAATTGGTTCCCTCTAAAGGACTTCACGGGTTTATTTGTCTTGTTAGGAAAATGCATTTGGAAGTGAAATAAGTGCATTATTGCCTTATGACGCTTTATTGATGCGACGTATTGTCATATGTTAAAATATGAACACATTGTGAGAGCATATTAAAACCTTCTTCAAAAAATAGCCTTATATCACGGTTCAGAATTAATAACACCGCACAAAATCATCAAGATTATTCCACACTCATTTCCACAATATAACATTCGTACAGAGAATTCTTTTTCCCTTAAATCGTTGAGAGGAAACTTCACCCATTTCACAATTGAGATGAAATTATTTCCCCCGTTTAGTGGGAAAAACTTCACTTATAAAAAGTAAAACTATATCCCACTAGAGGTGAAATTATTTCCCATGTGCAGGTAGTTCCATTGAAGTTAGTTCTCTTTCTCTGCAACGATTAAACAGCAATAAAATTTCTTTGGGGTTATGCAAAGTTTCATCGAAAGAATCAATATTTGTAGGTAGAGTCGAGGAGGTCATTGGGGAGATATGTATTCCATTATTAGCCACAGGGTTTGTATTTAAGACTATATGACCCGACAGACGTTTTCCTGTCTTCAATTCGAACAAACAATTCTAAAAAAGCTGACTGAACAAATTTAAAACTTCATAAATGTTCCCATTGAGTCAGTGTGTAAGCCTATATAGTCCTTAATTTTTTTCTTAATAACCTTCTACAAAGTATTAGAAAACTTGAAAAAAAATTAACGAAATCGGTAAAGTCAAGTTATGGAGTGCCAAGCGAAATAGGGATTCATTTTTATGTATTTATATATTAGTTAAAGTATAACCAGTTGTTGGAACACCCTTTACTTTCCGGACATTACGAACTTTTCTGTAAGATTCTTTTATATTCCGTCGGATTCCTCAACGCGCGCCCCTTTCGACTTAACTGTCATTTGAAACAACTAAATAAATAAAAAAACCTTAATCAATAAGCTGTCTTTCCCAACCTGGTGTTGTTCAAGGTTTTATTTAATTTTCTACTTTGGTGTCTCGTAAAAAAATTTGCTTCCTCTTTCATTCTAAGATTTATATAGTTTGTCGTTGTCAAGACCCTTGAAAGCTCAAAAGGCCTAACCATGCGGTATGCGCCGCAATCTTCAACCACTTCACCACTTTCTATGTTGACTGGGTTGCTGAAATGAAATGGAAGCTCTGTTTTGGTTGTATTTGTTGTATGTTGTATCTTATAACAATATTTATACAATCATTACTTAATGCAGTTCCGCATTTTTTAAGAAAAAAATTCAATGATTTGTTTTTATTTAATTTTTGTATGTTCTCGCCTCGCTCACCTAATGCACTTATGAAACATCTAAAATAGCTAAAAAGCTGAATTCCATTTGTAAAGCGAATATTTGACTGCTGCCAAGTTGAATCTATTTTTAAAACTATATCTCGTGTTTGTAACAAATGGCAAGGATGCACATAGGGTCAACATGACAAAAAGAAACAAAAATTCAAAGAGGTATATATGTATGTACTATACTTATACATAAAGTGGGTACACGAAATTTTATCTTGAGCTTTTTTTATCGACAGAGGATTCAGTCAGAAGGCGTCGCTAACAACGCGACTCGACCGACGCCGCCACCGCCGCCGCCGCCGCCGCCGACGATTATTTTACCGCCACCAATTATAGAGACAAGCGGTTTTTAGCCAAGTGTATATGAAGTCTAAATATCTCGTGGTTTATCGGTTAGAAGTCACGAGTCGATTGTACTCCGTTAATTAGTTGTGGGTTGATGACGTTTGTCTGTAGTAAGGTAAACGTGAACGTCATCCACACTTGCGTATTCAACACAATTTTGTGTGGTGTTTTAGTAAGCATATCAACTAGGTTGTTTGTATCGGATTCATACAAAAACAAATATTTAAGACAGCTTACAAAACAGAAAATATACAAAATCATAAAACAGAATCTTGATGAGAAATTGGAACAATTATTAAATTTTAAGGATAATTGAAGCTTTATTTTTTGCTATCGAGCACACTATACGTATACCTACTATATTGAGTGTGTGTCATAATTTGTATGACCAAAGTCAATAAATAATTTTGTTAATGTTTGCACTTGTTTGGCCTCCTTGAGACGAAGAAACAAATCGTAGGATATTTTTTTCCCTAGTTCCATTTTAAAATCTCTGAATTCAATACGCGAAAAGTGGTGAAAAAAGTTTTTCATTCCCGTAGTATCCATGCGTTTTGCCCTTTAAACTCGCGAGAAAGAGTTGTTCATACCTTTTCAAGTATTTTAGCTTGAAAAAAACTTTTTTAGTTTGCGTTGGCAATTGCTGGGTGCTGGGTCGTTGATTTTCTTCGTAACACCACTATTTAAAAATGCCTTAAATTTACCACGAATATATTAACTAATTTGTTTATAACTTTATTAAGACGTAACTAAATAACTATGCTAATATTTTTACTTGCAAAAAGTATTCGTGGGAATTTTGTTCTCTTTTAAAGAGAAAAGTTGTAGACGAGACATTCTGAATACGTGAAGAGTATTTATTGTGTCGTGATGTATTCAGGTTAATTTCACCTGTTTTATTTTCTGTTTTTTGATTAGTGACTTCGATTATATAGGTGAGCTTTTTGGATTAAAAGTAAAGCTTGTGCTGTTTATGCGGTTAATATCAACTAAGTAACTGTTGAATATATCGTTTAGTAAGGGATAGATATGAAATTTTAATTGATTTGCATACCGGTTCTTTGAGATGATAATGTTGATTGTTTTGTTTGTTTTTTTATTTAAGCTTGGACAAGCTTTTCTAATTAATGCTGATGATTTAAAAAATTCTTACTTCGAAGAATGTTTTTTTTACGTCATGAGAATAAGTGATTGTTTCTGCGGAATTAGAAACTTGTAAACCACAAATAATTCCGCGTTTCTAGGGAATACTAATTTTTGCCAGGGCATTTACATTTTTTAAGTTACTATAATTACCTCCTTATATACAGGTCTGCCTAGTAAAACTATTTATTTAAATTTTATGGAAATAGCGTAGATTGATTAGCAAAACTTGGTGTACCTACTTAGTGCGGTTTTAAAACATCAAATTTGAATTTTTATCAATTATCAGTTGAAAGTATTTTGCTTAGGCAATTATGTAGGTGATATATTTTTGGATTTTAAAGTTAAAATTTATAAAAATTTCCCTTCAAAGTAAAAAAATTTGTCGTGCTTCATCTCGTTGACTCTAATCTGTTTATTTATGCCTGAATTTCTTACAAACTGGTACCAAAAATGCGGCAAACATTTTACATTTCTTGCATTTCCGGTTCTTCCCGAAAATTCCAATAAAGGAAACACATATTTGCCGTTTTCTTGAAAAAATTGCCTTATTTTTGGGTTGATTGATTTAATCCATTTGGTTGTTAAAACTTGTGAGTTGAGTTGTGCATTTTATTTCTCAATGAACGTGTCTACGTTCAGTCTTTCAACTTTAAGTTAGTTAACTAGCAGTTAAGCATTTCAAGATAAGACTGAGCGTGCTCTATCGTTTCTTTCAACTTGCGACATACATATCTTGGTTCTATAGGACTTGAAAAATTTGAGATAATATTTAAACATGCGGCACAATTCTGTCTGTCTGCTTGTCTGTCCATTTGTCTGTACTTTGACCAACCGCTGGCTGAAGTGATTTCCTTCAAATTCTGTAGGTTTTTCCCTGGTGGAGAAATTGAAATTTTTGTTAATCTTTAAAAACGACTGTATTTGGGTAATTCTCTGCCAACTGTGATTAAAAAAATAAAAAAATAAAACCTATTGGAAACAATTTTTGTTTTGTTTTAGTGGCTTTATTTACTCAGAGTATCTAATCTGTAGAAAACATTTTGTTACAACTTTCAAAGAACAAAAAATATGGTGAAATGTACTAAAACTGGTATAGACGATATTGAAACTCTTTTACTTTTTTATTTGTATTTTGTTCTTTTTCTTTTTGATCATATTTCTGTTGCTATTCTTGATAACGTGTTATTTTGACCTCTTGACATTTCTACTTCCCTTATTTTCTTTAAAAAATTATAACTTTTTCGTTTTTGTAGTCAATTTTTCTGAATGGCAACCCTTTCATTTTACTGGGTTATTACTTAGTTTTTACTGTGCGGAATTATTTTTGTTGAGTCCGTGCGAAGTAATGCTAGCGCTCATATAAGATAATTTGTACAAAATAAATATTATTGCAAGAAATAATTTCATTAAAGTTCACGATGTCACGGTACTGACATTTAGACAGTTTATGTGACTTTACTTCGCTATGCTAGTGAGAAAAATTGTTTTCAGGAAAATTTCAACATTCGCCGTTAAAAGAAATAAAAAATTCTGATTACCAACCAAATACATATAACATACATAAAATGCTTAAAAAATACTACCACGGTACTGACAAAATAAATTTGTGACACACTTTCTTCGAAGGACTTAAAGCACTACAACGTTAAAAAAATAAAACGACTGTTGTAAAATATGCATAAATAGTGCTTCTTTTAGAAAACCACCATTCAAATGTCTTGAAACTAATAGAAAACGGAGGTTATTATTTTTTTTCAGCAATAAGTATTTTGACTTAATTTTTGCAAAAAAAAAAAATAAGCAAATATTGCACTAAAATTTTTCTAAAAACAATATTTCTATTCAATGAAGTTTTTTATTAGAAAATAGTAAATTTGATTTTGAAAAACAAGGAACGTAAGTGCGACGTTACATTTTGGCTACATTTTCTCAAGCCATATGGAATAAGTAGCAAATTTAGCCTTGATATCAAATGTAGATTGTAGTAAGAAGGCATTTACCCAACTCAAACCAAAAATTTATACGAACATTTTACAATAATAATATTGCATATCAAAATTTTGGAAAAATAAATTTTGCATTTTTAAAAAATACCAAAAATTTTTTCTTTTTGAAAATTCAATATTTTAAAAACGAGTTGATGTACTCAAAATTGTATAGCAAAAACTTTTTTTTAAATGTAACCAAATTTTTATACATACACAAATAATTTAAAAAAAAAACCGCTCCAACGATTTAAATTTTTGTTCCATATATTCATATTTTTTTAACTAATCAAATGGCATACTTGTTTTTGAGCTCTAAGCGTTTTAAAAAATTATTTAAACAATTAAAAGAACGATTTAAATCTTTTTTTATACTTTTCTATTCTTGTTTCTATAATTACTTTCATATTTTAAAAGTTCTTAATTCCAAGCAACTTGAACATTAGAGCAAGTATCTATGTACGTGCGATCCAGTCGTGCATTTATCGTGAAACATCGATCGTTAGTTAGGTAAAAACTATTATGAAAAAAAAGTGTAGAGTTAAATTTTGAAATTAGTTTTCAAAATTCAAAATGGCGTCGCTCGCAAATGGATTAGGAGGCCGAAAACTTTTTTTTTTGAGTCTATGTCCCCTAACGAATAAATTCAAAAAATACCCCTATTTTTTTTTTGCATTTCAAATCTACATTCCGACTGGTGTAATAGACTAATGACTATACAGGGTGTCCCCTAATTCATGCTCTATATTTTGGGGACTATTTTAAAACACTATCTTATTTTCAATAAATAAAATCAATAAACAAAAATGAGAAACTGCCCTCACCCGCTTGCCATAAGCTTCGTTCTTGGCGTGGACCTGAGATTTACTCCTATCTGTAGAAGCAATAACCCAGATTACGGGATTTTTTAAAATTTAGTTTTGCTCCGTTGGCGTTGACTAGAACGGACACATTTAACAAAAATTAAAATATTTTTAAAAATTTCAAACATTTACAGTACGGCAATAATAGGGACAAAGCGAGTATTATAAAGCTGTTTCAGTTGTTTTTCTAACACTCTTAACTCTGCCACCAAAAAAAGGTAATCAAATGTACATAGTCTTTAAACTATAATTTTGTCATTATTAATTAATTAAGTAATAACTGAACAAAACAAAAACAAGAAGATTTCTGTCAATTGATGATTTTTTTTATTTACTTTTAAGTGGTTCAGTTTAGCTTGAGACTAAATTCATCATTGAAGTGTCATAACTTGGCATGAGTCTCTAAAATATTTCTGCTTTATTCTTTTCTTTTTTTTTGTTTCTCAAATTTAAGGCGTGTTAAAAAAAGAATTTTTCTCACTTGAAAAGCGGAAGAAAAAAAAACTAAGCTGACACATTATGGTGTATGTAGCTAAAAAATAATTCTATTTTCGTTGAATCGTGAAGTATTTGAAACCCAGCCAGAGTCGAATGCCTATGGAAATGTCGAAAATATATTTTTCTCTCTTGACACTTTTACCTATACCACAAAGCGGGAAATATTGTTTTTGTTGTAGTTGTTTCCAAATTGTTGGTTGGTTACGTGGACAAATTTAAAAAAAAAAGAGCCCTAAACCTAATGACTAAACATTTAGGCATAGTTTATAATTATTTATAGAAGCATGTTTGTTTGGTTTGTTCAACTAAAAATTATGTATACCTTAAAGATTTTATTAAAGGCATAGAAAGTGCAATACATGTGTATGTTATCTAATTTATATTTAATCTAAATTATAGCATGCTTTCATCAGATAATTTAACTCTCCGGGCATAGTGGGTGCAAGTTTCAGTGCTGCTGCTTTTCGGGATCAAATATTCCGAGGAAACATTTTAGCACCTCAAATGAAAATTTTGAAATATCAGATCTACTTATGTTTATGTCAGAATATATGTACATAGGTCTAAAATAGGGGCGCAAGTTTCAGTCTTGGGGGGTTTTTGTTGAGATCAAAAGTTTTTGTGATCAAATCTCTAGTACTAGAGAGAGGGGATAATTCAATAAATGGAATTTTGGGTCAGTTTCTTTGTCGCTATCGATTAAACTTACCACTTCAAATTTCTCCTTATTGCAATATAATTTTTGCATAGAAAATAAGTCAGAATATAGTTAATATACTTGTAGAGTGATATTCGTTTACAAGTTGACATGTCTTTGCGACTGATGCATTTGAAACACGACTGGATTGCATATACTTACTCTTAAGTTCAAGTTAATTGGAACTTACAAAAAAAAAACATATTTTTCAAACACCCCAAACTTTCTTATTTTTCAAAATTTTGATATAAAATACTATTAACATTTTAAAGGTGCTTTTTAATAAAAATTTGAATTGAAAATAAAAAACAAAAACATTATATGGTAGGTACCATTAATAAAATGTTTTAGTAAACAAAAATGTTTACCAAAAAGTACACTTTGTCTACAGAAATTCACAATTTCTATCAAAATAGTAAGAAACAGAGATTGTGATCGTTTTTGAAATAAATAAACTTCTTTCTAACGGTTGTGTGGCAGATGGGTGATTCCGTGCCATCTGGGATTCTTTGTGTCCAGTGCTTTTATTATTATTTAAATTTCTAAAAGAGTTTTTGTGACTGAAATCGTTTGAATCGTTAATGAGAAAGTCGAAAATTAAAAAAAACCATTATATGGCAGGTACCGTTAATAACAGTTTTCGGTAAATTTTTTTCTTATCAAAAATACAATAATATATTGATTTTTTTATTAAAATCGTTCGAGCCGTTTTCGAGGTAAACTTGCCTAAACGGTTGCATTTATATTTTTTTTAATGCACTGTTTAATCACAAAGCCCCCAGTTGTGGAGCAAAACTTCGATTTTTTGAATAGCTTTTAATGAAGCTTTCGACGCTTATACTTTTTTTTGCTATCATTCACACCCAAAATCTGCCGACGGCTCTTAGTCTATAAAGCAGATTCTTTTATTATAAAGTAAAAACAAGTTAACAATTTTTAAAAAGTTCGATTGAAAACACAAAATGTATTAGTTTTTTTTTTTTGATTTTGTTAAATGATTTAAATTTTTTATTTTAGGTGCCAGTTATAACTATCATTGAAACTCATCATTGAAAATTTTAATGATCGATTTTGAGACGTTTAAGAAGTAAAACCATTTATTTTTTTGGTGAACAAATAAAGCTCAAGACTTAACTAATATTTCTAGTCAAAAAAAATTCCAAATAGGCCCAACTTTCCTCATAAAAAGACTTCTTTTTTCATTGATTGATCTACCTTACCAATAATCATTGGAAACTTTAAGGCCATTTTATGTGGAAAGTTGGGCCTATTTGAAATTTTTTTTTTGACTAGAAATATTAATTAAGTCTTGAGCTTTGTTTATCCATCAAAATAATATTTAATTTTGCTTTCTAAATGTCTTAAAATTTATCATTAAAGTTTTCAATGATGAGTTTCAATGATAGCTATAACTGGCGCCTTACGTTGTAAAGTAGTAAATTGTTTTTCATTGAGGGTATTCATACATCAGCGTAAAACCGTCGTAAGCGGAGTAAAGTTTGAAACGTCTTTATTCTTTCAAAATTTGTATAAAAAATTTGACATATTTTCCCAGCTTGCAACTTTTACGATGAATTTACGCTGTTGAATAAATACTCTTATTATTTAATGTTGTTTTAAGCCTTAAGTCGAATAAAATTATTTTTGTTGGGTGAACGTTTCTGAACTATACAAACAAAAAATTTAAAATTTTTAAGTTCGCTGAAAGAAGAAGTCTAAACATGCCTTCGACCTCCCAGCTGTCAACTCTGGATACCATCTTGAATTTAAGGAAAATGGCTTTTTTAAAGTAAACAATTTGCTAAATTTACTACACTTTTGTTACACCCTGTGTTTTCGCAAAACACCCTGTGTTTTTTTTAAGATGGTGGCCAAAGTTGAACAGCTGGGCGACCGAAAACTTGTTTTATACATCCTGTACCCACTTTTATTACAAGTGTATTTTTAGTCAAAAGTTGAAAATAGGCGAGTTAACTATTTGACAAGAACTAATTTTTCTAAAATCCAAGCTGATGGCCAACGCAAATGAGTTAGGATATTAAATTTTTTTTTTTTAGACTGAACCACCAACAACGACAACCAATAAAATCAAAAATAACCATTTCAAATTTTATGCATTTCAGCATTTTTGTTTGTACGTATATATTCCGACTGGGCTATATAATCTCGTACAGGAAAAGTATTACAGAGGTCTCATTTTTTCAATAAAATCGTCAGTTGAAAAGATATGGTATTTGGGACTTGAGTACAAAGACAAACTGTATAGGGATCTACTACGAAAAACTGAAATTCTATGTTACCAAAATTACTCGGAACTCAATGAAATTGAATCCGGTGTACCACAAGGAAGTGTTGCCTAAGACCCACCCTTTATTTGTTTTATTCTAGAGATATTCCAGTAAACTGGAAATTTAAGCTTAAACTATAAAAAGTGGAAGCTGTCGGAAGCTAATGTTAAAACGCTTCCGAAATTTCAATTTCATAAGCCACTTATAATTAACGTAATTGATTGAAAGTGAACAAAATGTAAATAATTGTTTGTTCAATGCTTAAATTATGCAACAAGCGCCAAATTATTTTTAGTTTGCTTCAAATATTTTGATTTTTGCAGCAAGCTGTTAGCCCACTAATGTAGTAGCGATCTATTTTTTTCCGACGAAAAAAGTTAACGAAGACTAGACGAAAAGTACGACCACTTGCGTCGCCGTTCGACAGTTATATATTATACCTAAACGTTTTCATGGCCTTCTGCTTCAGATAATCCAACATTGGATAAAAATTGAAATTCCTTTTGCACACCCTTATTCCTAATACATATTAATTTTGTATTCTCCTCTATCATTTCGTTTAATAAGATTTGCAATAAAAATATTCAATCAGAAATTATTGATTTTTAAGCAATTAGGAAGTTAGCACTGGTCGTGATTGATTGTCCGAGGGGTATATGCAGTTAAACTATAATATATTTTGAATTTGTTGATTTTATGGAATTAATTGTGTTCTGTGGACTTCCCTCTGCCAGATTTATTGGCATGAAGTTTAAAATACATCTTCGGGTACGTCCCTTTAATATAGAAAAATATTTTTTTGTATCTGATGCATGAGTTACTCATATGCTTCTGCACCAAATGCAATTTACACCATTCGTTCTGAATGGCAATATATATTCTGTTAATAGTTCTCCTCTATATTGATTTTTTATATCGCTCACCAGTAAATCATCGAAATGTTATTCCCAACTTCTAATGGTAAAAAAATAACACAACAATGACTTTGGCTTTGACTTCGACATCGAATAGGAACAGCAAAAGTTAGTTCAATAAATGGCGACGCTGCCGCGCCGATAACCAGAAGAAATGATGCATTTGATTGCCAATTATGTAAATTTCGTATTTTTTTCTTCTTTAAGTAGATTTTATAAATTATAACCATTATTAATGCCTTCCAATCAATATATATGGTGACCGGCGTGGCGATAACAACATTGATTGCACTTTTAAGAAGCATGAAACTTCTAGCAGTGAAGTGATTGCAAGAGGCATAACAACTCTAATTGCGGCTAACCAATGACGCAAACTTAAGTTTATACAGATTTCACGTTGGCTGGAGATGCGATTTGAGGTTACATCAATTCACAGTTCCAAGTTGATTAATATTTGGCCTAGCAATTATTTACTAAGTTATTTAGAGCGATATTTTTGAATGAGTTTTTTACTATTGCTCCATAAACAAAAAAAATAATCTTAACCAAAATGTATGTTAGAACATACATTTCTTCATGAAGTGGGTCGAGAGAGTTATATTAAGAATAGTTGATAGAAGGTTATATTTAATTAACATTTTACAGATCGAAAATCCGTTTCTGTACGAGTCATCCCAGGCGATTTTATTTTAGTGGCCCCGATGTTTCAAATAATTGTAATTTTCTTACAATTAATCATCAACTTAATGTTTTAAAACCATTGTTGTATAAAACTAGGGATAAAATAATTGATATTTTTTTTTTTTTGAATTCAGCATCTACTATGTTGACATTTTTAAAGTTTAAACATCGAATATAAATAAATTTTGTTAAAAAAGGTGTGTTTGCTTAGATTTGTTTGCAGGAAATGTCACGTGTTTATTACTTAAAAAATAGCTTTTGCACGGTACTTGTTGAAAGGTTAGTGATTAAAATTAATAAATAAAAATAGTATACTAATGGCAAATTGCATAAACAAACACTAAGATTGATTTTATGTAAACCTCCTTCGTAATTTTATCAGCCATTTAAAATTCTTCAGTTTCAGAAAAGGGATATTTTAGGGACATTTTAATTAGACTGATTTTGCCTCACATCCCTGGAAATAAAAGAAGAGATTGTTTCACTTGCTCATACAAAGTGTATAAGAAAAAATGAAAAAGCATTATGGATGAGGGGACAATTATTCTGACAGCAAGATATCAGCTGTTGTTGACTGGAGTAGCTGAACAAAAAGACTTTTTTAAATTTAATGAGACAAAAACACGCTTTTAGTGTACAAGGGCATTCAAAATATTCTTAAATTTAAAAGCATTTGGTGGAACCAAAAAAAAATCATTTAAAGGCTAAATGGCTTTTAAAATAACTAAAAGTCTTCCGTGAAACAAGGCATTACTTCTTTAAAATTAGCAAGCTATTGAAAAGTATCAAGCTAACCTCAACATAATGTTAATGCTGCTTAAAATGTTACGCTAATTTTTTCAGCATGATTTATAGATTTAAATGGTTAGATAATGGTGAAATGTCATTTAATGTCACTAAAATTGCTAAACAATTACAGTCGTATTTATAACTTCGTCTAAATTTAAGCAACCGTATAACTCCAAAAAGTTATTAGTAAACTTTGTTTACTGTTTATTCTAACTTGGACAACGGCATTGGTTGTCTAAGATTTGTCTAACTTGATATTTTATTCAATTAAATAAGGCATATTTCCATCTAAGGACTTTTTAGAACCATTTTGCACTATTGCTCAACTTGAGGCAAACTCTCAAGTTGATCAACTTGAGGGTTGACTTCAACTCGAGAGTTAAAACCCATTTTTTTTTTTTTTTTTTTTTTTTAAATTTTTTTTTTTATTATCTGATGGAAATCTTCAAAAGACACTCGGTAAGAATCGGTACCAAGTAGTGTGGGACTCTTACCGCACTAAAACCACCGGTGAATCAGGACCAATCTATGAAAGATCGACAAATGATTTTTCTTTCTTAATATATCAGTCGCATTGTGGGAAGTTTAAGTTATAACACTTTCCATAGCTTTTAGACCATCAGCTCATGAGGCTTGGTTCTTCTTAATCTCCGAACATTGTCTCGTACATTTAAGACGGTCTCCATTTCGGAGTTGGTATGACTTTGCAGTCGCTGATTGTGTGATACAGCGTGTTTTTTAACCACTTCTGTAACCATTTCAATTTGAAGGTCACGATGTAGATCGCTATTTCTTATATACAAAGGGGCATTTATTATTCCGCGAAGGACCTTGCTTTGGAATTTTTGGATGGGTTCAGCATTTGCTTTCTTTGTACAGCCCCATAGTTGGATGCCATATGTCCAAACGGGTTTCAGTACTTGCTTATATAACATTAGTTTGTTCTGGATAGATAGGTCAGAGTTCTTTCCTAGTAACCAGTACATTTTTCTGTACTTCAAGTTTAGTTCGTCTTTTTTCTTTTTGATGTGCTCTTTCCATTTAAGCTTTGCATCCAAAGTCATTCCAAGGTATTTGGCAGTATTGGAGTAAGGTACTGTTGTACTGTTTATAAGAATTGGAACATTGTTTATTTTTTTTGTTTGTAAAGTTTATATGCGTCGATTTGGTTTCATTTAGCTTGATTCGCCATTTTTGCGTCCAATCACTAACTTTATCGACTGCATTTTGCAGTTTTTGTGTAGCCTTCGTAACGGATTTATCTGGCACCAATATTGCAGTATCATCAGCAAAGGTGGCCATGATAGCGTTGATGTCCACTGGAATATCCCTTGTATATAACAGATACAGGGTTGGTCCTAGGACACTTCCTTGTGGTACACCGGCTTCAATTTTCTTTAGTTCCGAGTAATTTTGGTCGTACCGTACTCTAAAGAGTCGGTTCGTAACGTAGGATTTCAGTATTTCGTAGTACTGCCTGGGAAGATCCCTTTGCAGTTTGTACTCAAGTCCCAAGTGCCAAACCTTGTCAAAGGCTTGAGCAACATCTAAGAATATAGCCGAGCATACTTGTTTTTCTTCAAGTGCTTTTTCCACAACATCCGTAATCCGATGCACTTGGTCTATCGTGGAATGTTTATTTCTAAATCCAAACTGATGGCTCGGAATTAGTCTTCTTTCTTCTATTATTCTGCTTAGTCTTTTCAGAAGCAGTTTTTCGAAAACTTTTGCCATGATTGGTATAAGCGATATAGGTCTGTAAGATGTTACTTCTGTTGGTGGCTTACCTTGTTTAGGTATAACAATGACTTCTGCAATTTTCCAATGATGTGGCACATATCTTAGTTTAAGGCATGCATTTATTATAAATTGGAGTTTTTTGAAGGCTGTAGAAGGCATTTCTTTCAAAACCTGAGCAGTTATAAGATCGTACCCTGGTGATTTTTTGTTAGACAACTTATGTTGACACATACTTCTTACTTCTTTGAGCGTGACAAAAGGAATTTCACATTCGTCGTTTCTATCAACAAACTGTAATGGATCTGTAGCTGTGCTTGCTGGAAATGGCTTAAAAACATTCGCGAGATGTTCAGCGAAGAGATCAGCCTTTTGTTTTGGGTTTCCGATCCATTTTCCATCTTGAGATTTTACTGGCGGGTTTTGTGCCTGTGGTCTTTTTTGGCGCTTAGCTGCTTTCCATAAGGACTATTCCGTAGAAGCATCCGCCGTCAGACTATTCAGGAATCTACTAAGTGAATCACTTTTAAATTCCCAGATTCTTTTCTTAAGTTCATTGTTAAGACGGTTAAAAACTGCCTTATCACCTGGAAATCTCGTAGCTTGCCATTTTCTTCGAGCTCTTCTTTTCTCCAAGATCAGCTCCTTTATTTCGACAGGATATTTTATTTCTTTTTCTCTTGAGTTCGAAATTGTTGGAGTACTTTCTTCTGCAGCCTGTTGCACATCAGCAATAAATTGTTCTACTTCATGATCAATCTGTTCAATTGTTTGCATAGGGGATCTTAGGTTTATAAAACTTTCAAGTTTATCTCTGAATTCGTTCCAGTTTGTTCTTTTGTTCACGAGCTTAGGATTACTTTTCTCTATTATTTCTGCTTCGCTCAGTGATAATATTACTGGAGTATGATCTGACGATAAATCGTAATTACCTTCGACACTTATATGGTTTCGTTTAATACCTTTTACTACGAAAAAGTCTATAAGGTCTGGTATTTTGTTAGAATCAGATGGCCAATATGTTGGCGAGCCAGAAGAATAAAATTCGCAGTTGTATTTGCGGCCTGCTTGATATAGCCGTTTGCCTTTCGTTGTTATGAGCCTAGATCCCCATTGGGTGTGTTTAGCATTGAAGTCGCCACCAACAAGGAAGTTATGTCCTAACAAATTTAGGAGTTCTGCATAGTCTTCTTCAGTTGGAGAGTGCCTCGGAGGGCAGTATATAGATGCTATCTTAAACTCTTTCTTTTTTATACCAATACTAATTGTGGTTACTTGCATGTTTTCATTAGTAAACTTCGGCTCTTCATAGTGTGTTAAGCACTTTTTTATTAGTATTGCTGATCCTCCCCTAGCTTTGTCAGCTGGGTGCGGAGCGTGATAACACGTATAGTTAGCTAATTTATTATCAAGATTTTGTTCTATAGCGAGGTGAGTTTCGGACACCAAACAAATGTCTATATGCTCTATGTCTAAAAAGATGTTTAGTTCTGATACATGTTGTAAAAGACCGTTTGCATTCCATGTTGCGATTTTGAGTGTTCTGTCCATCATTGTTTTTTAAGAGCGACTTCTTCGCTTAGCTGTTTTATGTTTAAATCTTGTTTGTCAATCCTTTTCAGGATAAGTTCAAGCATTTCTTTAATAGATGTTTCTTCGTTCTTCCGCACATTTTTAACAATCTGGGAATAGGATTTATTTTCATCACTTTTGCTTAGTGCAATTGCTTTTGGCGGTTGATTTTTAGTTTTGTTTTCAACGGCTACTTTTTTGCTTTCAACTATTGCTTTTGTGTTTGTTGGGTTTCTTAGCTTGTTCCCAGTTTTGTTTTTTCTTTTTGTGTCTTGGAATTTTTTGGCAACTGGACATCCTCTGTAACTTGCAGGATGGTTGCCTTGACAGTTAACACATTTCGCTTTCTGTTCTCTGCCCATGGGACAGTTTTTAGTTGCATGCTTGCCTTCGCATTTAACACAAGCAAACTCACGATTGCAGTATTTTTGTGTATGCCCAAAGGCCTGACAGCGTTTACATTGTGGAACAATTTTTGACTTTCGTAGTGGTTCAATTTTGACAACTATGCCCATAATTGATTTTATACTGTAGATCTTATCGAGACTTTCTTTATTTTCAAAGGTGAGCATAAACAAAGGTAGAGATCTCCTTGTTGTCGTTGATACCCCAGTGGAGTCTTTGATTGTCTCATTTTTAATAAAATTATTCGCATCGAGAGCTTGGAAACCTTTTTGAATAAGGTCTTCGACAATATCTTTGGCATCACATGAAGAGTGGAGGCCTCTTGCTACTACCTTTATCGACCTTGTAGCTTTATTTTCGTACGAGTGCCACTGAATTCTCTTTTTGTTCAATTCTTCAGTGATAGATCTATACGCATCGGCTTCTTCAACTATGACTTTCCAATTGTCTTTATTGTATGATGTATATTTACATGCCTTATTACTGCATTTTTCTACTATGCTCTTAAGCTCACCAAACATTGTCAATCCGGAAATCATGATTGGAGGTGGTGAAGTTTGCTTAGTACCTTTAGCAAAAGACTTCTTTTGGGATACATCTTTTATTTCATTGTTTGATGTTTTCACTGTTGCAGGAATATCCGCTTTTGAAGCTACCTGCTAAATTTTTTGAACAGTCTCTGGGCTACCCTCTGCTTTCCGTTTCTTGGATTTACGTTTATTTCTGTTACCATCTGTTTCAAAAAGAAGCTCTTCCTCATCAGTATGAAACTCAATGGTTTTTGATGGGCTTTTCACTACAAGTATTTTTGGACTAGTCTTGCTGTCATTATTTGAAGTTTTCTTGTCTAGCAAGCTGACTTTTTCTTCAAGTCTCTTAACTTGTTGCTGAAGACTTTCAACGAGCACTTCAAGTTTTTTTCTGGCTATTATTTCTTTTTGCCATTCCTCGAAATAATTTTCGGATTCAACTTGGTGGATCTCGTTGCTTTTTTTGGAACACTGCGGATCTTTTATTTCGATCTTTTCATAGATTTTGGTTCCTTTTTCGTTAATGACTTCTTTGTCATTTGATTTTTCGGTAAGGGTTTTCGATGGAGTGACCCTTGAGAATATTTTTGGTGGAGTCCTCAGTGTTTTAGAACTCCGTCTACTTCCTGTTAGCAATAATTGGTCCTCCCCAGAATCCGTAGGACCGATCTCCGAAGAGAGTGGATTTACCAGTTTATCTGGATTGCCACCTGGGGTACAATATCTATTTGTTTTATTCATTGCCATATTTTTTTTATTTTTTTGTAACTTTTGTTTGTTACCCATAAATAGCTTCGTTACTTATTCTATTCAAGGTCTTTAATACAGCCGCCCCTATGGGATCAGACGCTGACCAATGAGCCGCACATTATGCGTCAGACGCTCTTGGGTTTCATGGAGAGCTGGTTCTTCAGAGCGATGTCTTATCTTATGCTCCTAGTTCCTGAGAAGGTAACTCAGGTGTCTCAGCTCTTGGATCCAATAGATCCAACGCTCGTCGTTAGTTCACCTAATTGGCTATCCAGCGGGCACCACTTGGAGGTGACGATGCGATTTTGCTCCGCCAACCCAAATTGAAATTCATTTTTATTCACTTATTTGTTTCTCAACTCCCAAGTTGAAAATCAAAATTTGTTTTGTGCAGGCTTGTAAGACTTATAAACAAATCATTGAAAATATGCCAAAGAAATGCTGGAACCAATAGGTTGTTGGCATAAATTATTAATTTTGTAATCGGGTCTTACGTAAGGTGGGGTAATGATGTGGCTATTTGTATCACGTGGCTCGGATCTCAGTGGATGGAAATATAAGAATTGGAAGGTAAATAGGAAGAATTTAGTGTAAGTATTGCCTATGAGGTGCATGTCCGAACCATCCTGATTTCTGAATGAACTTAAAGAAGTTGTTTAGTGGACAAAATGAGACGTCACCCCGTTTGTAGAAGAAGAATTTTTTGGGAGGATCTTTTCTAGTTCTATCTAGGCTGTGCTCTATTCACAAAGAAAGTGAAAAGAGCCTCTTCCACCTTTTTGTTCTGACACCCTCTGCATAAGTGAGATGTGCGGATTACGATTCTTCTCATGTGGGTTCCCATTTAATTGTGACACGTAGCCCATACGGATTCCACTAAATAGAGACAGTTGAGTTCTGCTAACCTAATCGCGACTTACAATGTATAGAAGTTAAAAGAAGTACATTAATATCCGAAGAAAAATTTTGGCATGCATTTTCAAAAGAAAAAAACAATATATTTCTATGTAAACTCTCAAGTTTGCTCTGCCTCCTTCTACTTTTTCCGGGAGTTGAGAAAATTTGATCAACTCTAGAGTTGAAAATCGAAAGTTGAAAACTTCAGTTTTGAGTTAATAAAAACAAATTCACAAGTTGAAAATAAAAATCCTCAAAGTATGTTCAACTTTTACAGAAAAAAAAATCGCCCTAAATAGACTGTCTAACTAGTCAGCCGCATTAAAATCTAATAAATAAGGCTATTATAGTTTACAAAAATTGAAATTAATAAACTACTTTATATACACGGAAAGAATTCTTGGATCAGATCACGAAAATGAGCTGCAAATGACGAAAAATGAATCGCGAGTTATACCTTGGCTCGTGATTTCGTAATTTTCGACTATTTGTTTGCAATTTGCAAAACTGAGCGAAATGAAGATATTGATCCTCAAAAATCGTAAATAAACACTCTTAAGTATCAAAAATTGCGAACAACAAATCGCAATTTGATCCAAATATTCCTCAATCGCCAAATTGCAAATTGCAAAAAGTTTTGTGATCACCACTTTTATTTCATGATATTGCGACTTTGAAAGATCAATCTTACTTCTCTACCCTTCCATTGCAGGTATACACATTTAATTTCAATTCATTTGAAATAAATACTTTACGCTTGACTCTACTCGGATTTGAACTCACATCCTTCGAGTTGCGGAGCGAGCATGCAACTACTAGGCCAATTTGCATTACAGATCGTAGGTGTCAAACATTAATCATTAGATACATACCATGTTGTGATGCTTTATCTCTTCGAGAAGTAAATTGTGATAAGAATGTCGTGATTTAAGAATTTTTTGTTGGTGATTTGCAGTTATTCTCATGGAGTTGCAAATTGCGACACAATAAACGTAAATTTGTGATTGAGCAATGCAAATTACTAGATATTAATCGCAAATTAATATTTTTAAATGCTGTTTGTAAAATTATTTTTTTTGGAGAGTAAATTACGCCAAAAAAGTTGTATTTTGCTATGAAAAGTACAGGCTTGAATCATGAATTTTAATTGCAAATCACGAAAACACAAATTTTGCAAATTGCTACGTTTTGAATGTTAAATTACCAGTTTTTGTATTAATTTGGGATCAAAATGCCTTGATTTACGGATAAAACTTGATTCGTAAATTGCGACTGCAAATTTTTCAATTGGTGATTTTTCAATTCTTTCCGTGTACCTTCTCATTTTTCAAATTGTAACAAAAAGAACTTAAGTCCAGACAGAACACAAATGTCACAACAACAAATAAATATATGAACTCAAAAATCCTGCCTCACTTCATCATCTAAGGTGGCCATAAGAATTCGGCTCAGTGTCCAATATTATCATGTTAATACCTTGCACCAGAAGACATTTCATGTTATGTCAAAAATCCAGACATAAAACTATGCACGAATCCATCGACAGAATTCTTAAGTGATTATTAAAGTGAGTCAAGCGTTTTATTGTAGTTTGCATTGCTGAGCTGTAACTTTAATGCCCAATAAAACACGCATTGGGTATATTATGAAAAGTTTATACTTTTTATTATCATAAACAATATACATATGTACGTAAATATACTCATTTGTTGACACGTGAACCAATTTTTTAATACAAAAAAAGTCGAAGGTCTCTCTTCTCTCACTGTATGTATATTTAAGAGTCACTTGACAACTTAAATTATTTACAAAGCATAAACAAATTAACTATATTTTATCTATAAATTTATAATCATACATACTAAGAAAACCTATAATATCATAATATTAAAATTATATACTAAACAACAACTGAATCCGCAAAAGTGTATTTCTTGAGAGAGGACGACTTTAATACGTTATTGCGCATATGAAAAGCTTTTTTTTAATTTAACAACAAAAAATGTTTATGATGACTACCGATGCAGGCAAAAAACAGCAAACCAAGATTGTAAGATACTCTTCGTCATTTATATAAAATTATTTTTTTTTACTTCAAACTCAAGAATCACAGAAATTGTAAACAAATATCCAAACAACTCTTTTATATGAAAAAAAATAGGTATGGGAAAGGGAGGTAGAAAGAAACAGATAGAGGCGAGCTTTTGCAAAATAGCGATACAAACAGTAATAATTTACGAATATTCTACGTCACAACTCGCTAAGTTTTCTATTTTGTGTATATTTGCGTATGTGTGGCATTAGTTGGTAGAAATTTAACAAGGATCCAGAAAAAAGATAGATTCTATATTTACACACATTGTTGAAAAAGACAAAAAGGCGATCGGACAAGAAAAGCGGCGAGTTACTTTAATTGATGATGGAACAATATAGAAAGAGTGTTAAAAGCTAACCGATGATGACGCGAGCGTATCACGTATAGTAAGTAGGTCGTCGTGGTCATATATTTTAAGGGAAATATTTCCAACAAATTCCCAATAACTATATACAAAAGTATTCATGGGCTCAAATTGCATGAATTAATATACGAGTTACTACCCCATCATCCAGCTTATTCTCCGGTTTTAACTCCCTGCGATTATTTCTTATTTCTTAATATGAAGAAATTGTTTGGTAGAGAAAAAATTGGCTGGGGTTATTCAAAAATAAGTGAATATTTTGAGGCTTAAAAAAAAACAATTTTTGGAGGCAATTCAAAATTAGAAAGACGTTTGATGTTTGAAGGTTTTTTTTTCCGAAAAGAGCGTCCCTTATTTTTATTTGCAGGACTTATTGACCCGCCCTCGACTCACATTCGGAGATAACAAAACGCAGTTAATGGTGTCCACAACGAGCTTGTTTGTAGCGATCGATTCTTTAGAGACAGTTTTCCTCCACTCATCCACACATATTGGTCGGAACGTTGACAATTTCTCGTTCTATATTGTTCCTGAACTCCTATATATAGTTATTTGCTTGTGGCACACCCCAACGACTTAACGCGTCCCCTTAGAAATGAAATGGCGCTCGTGAAATCGAATGCAAACTGGCCCTGCAACTGCACCATTTTTAAGTGTGGGGTTTCCATTGTTTTGAATTTGAAACCATCTTGTTGGTTTTGACATCACTGATAATGAACTCGAAAACATTCGGTCCAGTCAAATTTCCTGGTATAAAATCCGAACCAGGAAGCCGTAAAGCTTAAATTGAGCTACATTGCTAAATATGATACAGAAAATTTAAGTTTTTCTTTAAACTTTTCAAAGATTACAACCGGTGAAATTTGGGGACTTCAAATGATCAAGAGTATTCAGTTCTTAAATTTATTTTATCTTATAGAGGTTTAAACCAGTCTAGGGTAGGTCATGACCCCCCCAGAGGTCTATAGAAACACGTTCAATCTTTACTTGTTATTCAAAAAGACAGAGGGAAATCTTAAAAGAAAATTTTAAACAGGAAGCATTAACAACGACCTACATACAAAAATCAAAAGTAATTGTGATTTTTATAGAAGCATGACTGTATTTTCAGCACAAAAGTTAAATATTACCGAAAACCAATTGAAAATAATGGTCCATTGATGAAACTTGACATCAATGGTTCGTTTCTCGTAAAAACCAATAATCAGAATAATCAAAAAAAATATCTATGGTAAATAGGTGTTTGTTTTGGGAGTTGGGTTATAGTGGGATTATTACCATAAAACCTATAAAAAAATGGAACCACCATGATACATGGTAGAAATGTGTTCTGAACTATCAAAATCAAGAATCAAAAGAGTCTATAAAAATATCTATACTAAAAGGGCGTTTTTTATAGGTACAGGAGAGTATAATACTTTTTTTTTCAAAAACAAATATTGTTTCCAAAAACAAGTAATACCGCCTTTACTCAAACCCACGAAAACACCCTTTCACCGTTGATATTTTTGTAAATTTCTTTTACTGTTCACTCTCGTAGTGAATGAAACATGTTTACCACGTTTCTTGAGGCTACCATCGTTTTCAAACAATTTTGAAAAATAACACGACACTTTCCAATTGTTTCAAAAAACACCTTTCCATGCAAATTTTTTTTATAGACTCTTATTCTTCATCCTGTTAGTTAATTTTTACCAAGTTTCATGGTGGTACCATTTTTTTAATTGGTTTTATGGTAATAATCCCACTTTTAACCCACCCTCCCAAAAAAACACCTTTTTACCACAGATATTTTTTTAGATTCTTCTGATTATTGTTTTGTATGACGAATGAACTATTGATGTCAAGTTTCGACATTGGACCATTATTTCCAATTGGGTTTCTCTGATATTTAACATTTACACTGAAAATACAGTCATCCTATAAAAATGACAATAACTTTTTCTCGGGGGTCCTATTGACTTGGTTTTGGTATCATATGATTCAGCATTAAAAACTACTTTTAAAACATGTGTCATTTGCCTAGGTTAATGTAAATTTTTCCGTTTGATACACCACAACTTCCTTCCCTCTCCCCCTCAAAAAAACACCCTTCCATGTGAAATATTTATTATAGACTTTTGATTCTTCATTCTCATGGTACATGAAATGTTTTCACCAAGTTTCATGGTGGTACCAATTTTTTTTATTCGAAGGCCTCTCTGTACTACTCGTATTTCACTATACCAAGTGAATAAATTGGAGCTCAATGATTTCTTTGATTTCACAAAATTTCAATTTCCCAGTCTTCTAGTACTGGCTGTATAATTGGTTTCATAGATTTCCCTGCGAAATCTATCAAATAGATACAAAGAAATAGATACATATATCTAAACACATACATACATATGTATAAACATGTGTGTGTATATTGCAATAAAAATTATCCTGTGACCTTTCATCTTTGGCCTTTCTTTAACTTTACTCTTACCACCATCAACAACCCTCTCTCAACATGTTTGATATTGCGTTTAATGCAACTTTTGTTGGTTTTTTGTTATTCCTCCTTTTATCCGTAGCTTTTAGTACCTACCTACTATTTTTCTTTAAAGTAAGGTTAATGTTCTGTTTGATTTTTGACTACGTTTACACGTTTGTGTCATGCTTTCATTTTGTTTAAGACTTTAATTAGGTCAGCAACGACAGTGCACGTAAAATTATTTTATTTTTATAAATGTAGGTACACTTATGTATATATGTAGATATATATAATGTTGTATATTCAGTATTAAAGAAATAGCGCACGAGTATTTTTAGCATTTTCTTCAAGTTGTTCTTTAAATTTTTGTTTCTTTTTTTGTAAATCTATAAATACAAATCAAACCCATTGATTGAAAACTCAAAAATTTGTTGACATTTTTAAAACACATTGAACATTATGTGATGAGTTAGTTTTTCAAAGAAAATACATACATACATACATATATGCAGTTAATTAGTTAAAAACAAAGAAAAAAATTAAAAAAAAAATCTAAAAATTGTCAAAAAATAATTTATAAATGGGGTAAACAAAATCTGCTTTTAAACAAAAATCCATGCAAACGTTCCAAACAATTCATTTACTTCTGTTGTGTTGTAGGTAGGTATTGCGTTTTCATTTGTTTTTTTGTTTAATGAAAACTAATACCATTAAAAATTTTATATCTTTTTGTGCTGTCTCTTGTATGTATTGATTTTGTTTAAAAGCTAAGAACCTCTCTCTTTTTGTATACTTTTCAGAACAAATTTGTCTCTTTTTCATACGCTCACCACAGTCACAGTTTTTATTGAAAATCCTCTCGCTCTCAGTACTCGTCGTAGCAGTAGCATTTTATGTGTAAAGTTTATGGTTTCGTCGTAATCGTCGTATTCGGTCTGGTCTACCTTACTTAAAAATTCAAATGGATATAGTTTTGTTTTAAACCTCGCCGTGTGTGTTAAACACAATCGCCACAACAAGGTGATTGATAAAAAATAAATCTTTAAAATTGAATTTTTTAATTTAAACAAAAAATATATTTATCTGAGAAAAAAACCGCCGTAAAATATTTTTAAACTTTAAAAGTTCATGGACATGAAACTTGTGGAGTTTTGACCTAAGCAATATGAAATGTACTATTTTAATGAACAATAAAAAAATGTCTTATTATTAATAAATTTATAATTTGCTATCTAAAAATGAACATCACAGTACTGTTGCTCGTTAGAAGAATTATGTTCTAATTTCACGTGCTCCATTTTAGATTCAATTGAAATATTGTTCAAAGTTCAATACTAAACACTAAAGATAATAAATAAAAATGGTGGAATCCAAGTTTATCTAACAAATAAAATAATACAAACAAAATTATTATAAAGTTGAAAGTGAGAAAGAAAAACACACATACTCAACACTTGGGAATTTTTCTCGTGCGTAATAATTTGATTGAATTTGTTTTAATTTTTGCTTTCGTAGTCATTTGCACATTAATAAGCATTTTTGATTTAAAAAAAAAAACAAGAAAAAGAAACCTGAAAGAAAACAGCGTTAATGGTTTCGCAAAAACCACAACGGATTTTGATTAAAAGGAAAACGAGTAGTGCAGTGTTGATTAAGGATATTATTTGATCATATCTAGTGGTAAGTTGTGTTTTGTATCTATAGAACTTAACTTGCATAATCGAAACGTTTACTGATTCTATAGATAAATGTTTTAACTTCAAGTTGTTATGCACTTGTGCCAAAGATAAAAATGTTTGTTTGATTTGAAGAAAAAGATACACCTGAAAATCGTCTGTTCTCTTGTTATCTTAGCTATTAAGCCAGAAAAAAAAGTATACACCCATCCCCATGTGTTTTTCTTTTTATTATTTTCTAGATAGAGTCATGTAGGTTGATATACTGTTTCATGTTGGTTCTAACATTTCGCTGCACCTACGTTTGTTTACAAGTTGTATTCAATGTTTTTTTGTTCTCCTTTAATTGAAGAGCTTTATATTTTTTTATTTTTTCTTCTCTTAAGGAGCAACTTCTCTGAGTTTGTCTTATTTGTTTAGCTACATACGTTTTGTATTTTTCATCTCTTGGATTTAAAATTCATATTGAACTTTGAGCAACGCAGCGGTATATGTATGTATTTGGCAGTTTTGTTTTATAATTTTTTTTTGTTGAAAATCAACAAGGTAAAACAAAAATGAAGCTTTTCCTACTGAAAACAACAATAAATTTCTGCTTTTTTTTCTTCTTAACGTGTTATAAGTTAAAGGTTGTTTTTCATGGCCCATAGATTGTTAGTTGCTTGTAGTTTTTGTTTTCTTTTATTTTTTCTCTAAGCCACGTGTTTTTTTCCTTAATTTTTTCACATTGTGTAGGTACTCGTACATTATTTTTTCTTTCTCTTCTTCGTGGTCATGTGATAATTAAGTCAATTTGTTGCATTGATCTATGCAAAGATTTCATCATTTTGCAATACACAATTTGTATCTCTCATCCTCGAAGTTTATTTAAGCGAATTGTGAAAGTATACAGGAACCTACATTTATGTATAGGTATATGAACTTACATATATATGATGGCATATCGTGTTGATTTTTTTTTGTTCATTCATATTGTCTGTTTTGCTTTTTTCTATATTTTTGATTTTCATTCTTTTTTATTAATTCAACAATAATCATCATCATGTCGACTTAATCGACAGTCCAATATAGTAGTCACTTAAGTACGAATATAAGTAGGTATAGTAGGGAATATAGTTGTATCTCGATGTCAGTGTAATGAATTTTTGCTGTTGTTGTCTTATTTACTTTATATCTGCTATTATGTATGTACCTATATATTCCGGTTTAATTTTGTTTTGTTTGTAATAAATTATCTCTTTTTTATTTGTTGTTTATTTCGGTTCAAATTGTGTAGGTACTGTACGACAAGGAATTTTAATAAGGTTCGATAACTTTTGGTGAAACCAGAATGATTAAAGAAAAACAACAATTAGGTATAGGTTCCTATATATAAGTTTATAAATTAATAAATTATTTGTTTATATCTAAAAATTAGCTATAGTTAGGTACCTACAGGTCGATTCAATTGTAACGTATTCCGTCTCACAGCATTTATTATTTTAGTCATGATGCTTATATTTTTTTTATTTTTAAAAACAATGGTAGGTACCAATGTTTTGTATTTTCATTTTTATCTACTTACAACTTTTGGAAAATTTTGACATGAAAAAAATAGTAATTTGCTATATGTATGTAGATTATTGTATGAAGCGGCAAGCGCTACTGTGTTAGCATTTATATTGATACTTTTAATTTCTACAACGAGCTTTATTTGTAACATACCTACAAACATAAACAGAACTTGAAAAAAAAAATCAATCAACAACACCCATTTATAGCACAAAATTAAAAGGCCAACTTTGATTTGCTATACATACGAGTATATAACATTAACAAACTTACAGAGTTCTACAATTGCTTATTTTGTTGTAAAATAAAACGCGGTTGAGCTATTGAATTACAACATAATCACCCTTCACCTTTCTCTTATCCCGGGTAGCCCAAAATTTTTATTTTATAGTTAGAAAATGTAGCCAAACACAAATTTTGTCCATCGATTATTAAATTTGATACACAAATTGAGTGCGTTGGACCGTCATGCCGAAAGTCTGAGTTCAATTCACACCGGCTGCCACCTAAATTCAGAAATGTTTTTCCCGAGTTACTGCCTCTTGCAAGGAACTGACAAATCCTCCAAGGGTATACTAGTCATAAATAAGTGCTTCTCATCTAGCCGTTCGGACTCGGCAAAACATTGTAGATCCCCTCCATTTCTGCCAACAACACGCATACAGGAATTGTGCAAGTCATTAGGCCCTAGTTCTTCACGAGCAGTTGCACCACCAAATTTATTTATTTAATTTAATTATTTTTACACAAATTAATTGTAAGTAAAAAAGTATGTCAATCTTATTTGCGTAAAATTCCATAAGCTACAATGTGTACCTTCCCATACAAAAAAACTAATATTTTTTCTAGAAATTAGTAAAAGTTTTAGCAGCCTAACATTTTTTGCAACGAAAAAAAAACAATATTTGAAAAAAAAAACTGTCATATGAAGTATATAATTAATGTACCTTCGGTACTAAAACGATTAGAAAAGTATTAAATGATTTTAACTTTAATAAAATATAAGGAACAGTATAATGGTAAATTTGATTACAATAAGCAAAACTGTTTCTGTCAGCTAAGTATGTATCATTCTAATAATACCTTTTCTTTAGACCAAATGAAGTAATATTTCTTTGAAAAATTCCAATTTTGATAAGAAATCATCTCATTTCCCACACAAATTCACTTTTCGAAATGAGATAACTTCAAAAAAAAATGGGTACGAAATTAGGTTGTAAATTAAGTCAAAACTTAATGAACACACCCAATAAGCCACAGTTTTATAAGATCTGAAATGAGGTCTGTTTCTTTACTTTGAATTTCTGTGAAGTTCTGTCAAAATTCATATACAAATTTTATTCTGACACATTTGATTGAACTAAAACTCACAGAAATTAAAAAAAAGAACACACGCAAATAAAACACGAATTGTCTTTAGTCAGTGAGTTAAGTGTCAAATCTTATCAATAAATTTTAATGCAAAAGTAACGAGTAATTTAGTTAAAAATACTTCTGTCATTGTTGCCAAAAACTAGAGAAAAAAGGAAACAAACGCTAGTGACACACATGCTTCTTACAACTTCAAATGAGAGAGTGTATGTGCAAAAGTTCGCAATTTGTGAGAAAGAATATGTGCAGTTCAAAAAATTGTCTTTGGTAACAGCAGAGTTCTTGTTGATCGTAGTATTTTTATTGATATGAAATTTTAATTCGTTAACTAACTCCTAATGGACGTTTTAGATAATTTGTGAATTAAAAGATATCAAAGCAATTTTTATTGATACCTTGGGCTGATAATGTTTTGTATGAAAATGTCAAAGCTCAAAGGAAGTAGAAAGAAAAACACAACAACAAAAAGCGACTAACAGCCAGTTGAAATTCAAAAATGAAATGAGCTGTCGAAAGAAATAACCAAATTACAAATTTTATCTGTGATTTGCGAAATTACCTCATTTCAGCTCTAATGAAAACGTAGTATAAGATAGTTTCAACATAGTATTAACACAACAAAAATTTTGCGCCATTGTTGTTTTTTTTTTTTAAATTGATTTTAGATGCCCGTTTTGACCGCATAGGAGCTGTTTGCGCATATAAATAAATTATATTTTCAACCTACAGCAGGTTTTATATATTTTTCTTTAAAAATTAAGGAAAAGAATTTTAAAATATTTCGACAGGTTCGATTTTATTAGCAGCCTAATTTTAGTTTGTTATCATTTTATCATCTGTTTTTGAATTGAAGCCCAACAAGATTTTTATAATATTTTCGAATGGAATTCCTTTTCTCTCAATAAAATGCTGTTATGTATAAATAAAGAAAAATGCTTTGTAACTGAAGTAACTACACGCACAATTGAATTATTTTAATTCTTTTGGAAATCGCCAGACATTTATTTTTGTGAGTTGAAATTTGAATTGTATAGGTATTTTTGTATTTATACAAAAATCTAAAGCACAGAACTATCTAGCTAGGAACATATATGTATGTAGGTAGAAAAGTTTCATCGAAATTAGTATAGTTGATTTTTAGATTTTCCATACCTACTTATTCTGGAATCTCGCAAACACAACTAAGTTTTGTTATTGAAAAAATGAATAACAACTTAAAAAAGCTCGCTCTTTCTATCGTTTCTGTTTTGTAGCAGTGTTGGCGATTAAATTTTAATATATTCTCTCAAGAGCACTGTTTTCTGTTTATCTTTTTCCAACATATACATTTGGTAACGGAAAGTTAACTGCTCTTTACTTGGGGCTAATATTCTAGTACAGTATATATGTATGAATGGCTACTGCTATTACTGGTATTGTAAACAAAAAAAAATTGAAACAAGACGTAAACACAAAAACAACAAAGATAAGAGAATGCTAGCTACTTCTGTTTGCCGTCGTCGTCAGACGCAGTGAGCAGAGACGTGATAATATTTATTAAAGTATGTGTAAATTTGTATGTATTTGTGTTATTAGTGTAGCAGTAGTGGTAGTATCAAAAATATTAAAATATTGTGTGATGTTATTTGCAGTGTTTTTCAGTTGGTCTATTTTTCCTCTCGTTCGCACCTCTCGTTCTTCTCTTTCCAAACTATAATTTACAATAATTATTTTTGCGGGCTTTCAAACTTTGTTTGTAGCTAATTTTATTTATATTCATTTAAATCTTCTTCTTTTCTTCTATCGAGTAGGTGTAGTAGGTATAATATTTTTGTGAACCGGCTGTTGTCTAAAATAAACACCTTTTACCTTTTTCTGTTTTTAAAGAAGAGTGAGAGGAGGACTACATTTATTACTATCCACCTTCATGGTTTCTCTTTTCTCATCTTTAATGTGTTCAACTTTCTTTTTGTTATTACCCATGATATTTTTATTTTGTATTTTTTTAATCGTTGCCTATGCCAATTCTAAATAAGATGAGGTCTTTGCTGAAACTTCCTATGAATTGTTTACGATCGCCATTTTGCGATAGCAATGGTCAACATTCAACAACAATGCTATAAGATTATGAGGTTATTCAAAAGAAATGCGTCTGATCTTTTATTTACCAAGATGAAAACATACTTTCTTTTATTGGAGACCAGCAGCCAGCATGTACTACATTATGTATGTACTTAATTGGCAAATTTTATTCCTTCGAAAAACAGGACTTATACGTACTACTCGTATTTTGACATGCGAATCGGTATCTAGAAATGAGTAAGTTTCTTAGAGAAGAGAAACTGACAAAATAATTCTGTAATTATGGCTAGTCGGAAACGATTACAACTACAACTACCTACCTCGGTTCAAAAACAGTTTTAAACTTAGGTATCTACCTATGTATATTGTTTTAAACATTTTTCGTTCAATATTATATTTTTAAAACCTACTTGTTTAAATTGTACCAATGATTTATGTATATATATATCTGTGGTGTTTGGTAGAAACATGATAACTGCATTTTAAAATTTGCTTCTTTACGTCCACTTTAAATCGAGCTAGAGCCTAAACAAATGAACCTATTTTCTTCACAGATATATATGTACATACATATATAATTTATATTCTGCCAAATTCTCCTGTATTCGGTTTAATTTGACAAGGTAACCACTTTTAAAGAAACAAATATTACGTCTATAGGAATATCAAAAACAATTGGCTTGGTTTTGCATAAAAAGATGCCAACTTTCTTTCCTTATTTTCAATATTCATATACCTACATACATATATTAATACGAGTATAATAAAAACAAAACAAATAAAACGACTTACCTAATTAATTAAAAAAAAACTGTTCAACTGTTTTATCTTAGACCAAATCTGCAAAATCTGTCTTAAACTATGTAGCTATTCAAAATTTGAACGGCTTTCATTTTGTGACAAAAATTAAAAATTAATAAAACAAAATAACAAAATGAACCACATTGAATGTTATTGTAAAAGTCTCTTCACAAAACCTACCACCAACTCTCATTCTAATTCAAGAGCACTAAAGAAAAGCTTTTCTTTTTTTTGTGAAGAAGAAATACAAAGAGAGTACAATAATTATTGATGGAATATGGAAGGAATACATGTTTTCGCAGTATTTCTGACAGTACTATTAAGTGACTGAGTGCTGTGGAATTTCGTCATGTTTATCACGATAAAAATTAGTAATTTTATTTTTGTAATCATTTATTAACGGTGCATAGTGAAATTGAACAAAGTTATGCTTTCAATTTGGAGAAAAACAAAACTTAATAATTTTAAAGTTACCATAAAACCGATTGTGTAAATGAAAATGAAACATGCAAATATAAAGACAAGAAATATTTGTGAATGACTTAAAAAATAAATGTGATATAAGCTCTTCTATGATGAATTGATGACCTATGTATGTATTTAGTGCTTCTTGCTAATTAAAAACCAAGTAATTGTGTACCATATAAATTAAGGTATCTTCGTATTTTACTTGAATAACCTTAGTCCCTTTTGTTTCTTTTTAAGTTTTAAAATTGCAATATTACTATGGTTACCGTCAGTAGGTACACAACCTAGATTCAAGTTTTCTTAATTCTCACTATATCCTCCTACATAAATTTCAAAAGTTACAACCTACCCCATATAGTAAGAGTTCTTCTTCATGCCTAATGTTACCATTTGTAATTTTTTGTGTACCTACTTGGTGTTCTAAAGTAAAGGAAAAAGAAAATATGTACCATCTAGTGTTTAGGTTAATATCCTTGTGATTTTTGTTTGGGAAATATATTTTTCCTAAAAAATGTATAACTGAAGGATTTTCAAATTATTTTGATTAACCACGCTGTGTAAAACTTGCTAATTAATAACACAAATCAAATTTTCTATAAGGAACAAAACTAAGCTATTTTCCATTACCTAATAGACCATTAATAAGTTTGTCGAATGTTTCCAACCTCTTGTGGGAAACTGTTTCTTCATTTTCATTTTCATTTTCGAAACTGAAACCTTCATTTTCAGTTCGCTAAACAAAGGTTTACTCAAAGATTAATAATTTGAGTAGTGGGTAATGTATGAATAGCAATTAAAAATTAGCAATGTTCAGTGGACAATTATTTATAAACTTTTTTTTTGCAATTACGTGTTCAATTTGTTGTGTTTGTAATTAACCATCGAAATATGTTTTGAATTGTTTTCATAAATAACTTTGTACATAATGTAATAAAATAAATAATAATTGTTTGATGATTTTTGATGGGTTGAATTCGAATCGGTCTCTGAATCGCCTATTAAGTTTTTTAAGAATTAGAATTTCTGACCGAAAAAAACTTTTTTTGTGCAATTGAGGTAATGCTACATCATAAGGTTGTCACAAAACCAAATATGTTTTGTCTACACAAAGCTGTGTTGTTGCCTTAAAACACGAATATTAGTTGATTGTGACGTTTTTGTTCTCGAACGACGTCATGTGCATTATAATTTTACCTGGATGTTGCTTTGAAATATGGTCACCGTTTTATTTGCTATAGACCTATGTTATAGGTATATATTTATAAATGTGATATTCATACATTTTTCCTTGGGCAAGGTCTCCTCCTTCACCCATTTATGCTCATCACTTATTATTATTGCAGTCTTTTATCTACTTCTCTTTCAGCGCAGTTTGTACTTCCTTTCCGGAGGGTTGTTTGTGAGCTTTCACGCTTTTTAAGAATTTAATAAGGGTTGTATTGTGTGTGTGATAAAACGAGAAGTTGATGTAGTTGAAAAAATCCTTGGTGAAATGTCAAAAGGTAAACAATGAAATCTTCGTTATACCGCGTTGCGCTTATAGACCTTTGTTTCTAATGATAGAATTCTCATTCTCACAATTTAATAATATAAGCTCTCTTTCATGACTCGTACTCGCTCTATGCTCTTACTCGTGTAAGGTTGATTCTCGAGTTGTGTATAATTTCTCTAAATGTCTGATGATTTCCAACTCCAATACCAATAAAGCGGTTATGATTTTATTTTTTACTCCTGATTGCTCTCTTGGCGTCGCTGTGGTTGCCCATTCGACCTTGAAGAGCATATTGTGCATTTTTGTTTTATTTAATCAAAAATGTATGTTTGTATATTTCTGTTTTTTGTTTAGTAGTGGTGTACTTTTATTCTCTCTACTAAGTATGTATAATAGTGTTGTCTCACTCAGTGTTTTCGTTTTCTTATTGTTTTTTTTTTATAGAAAAAAGTAGTTTACTTATTTGCATATGATTTCTTTTTCTTACTTATTCTTCTTTTTTTTTTTGTTATATTTCGCATTCCTCCGGGCAAATTCTTAAATACTTTGATTGTTTTTGAAACTTTACCCGCAAGGCACCAAAGTCGATGAATGCTTTAAATTAAGTGGCCTAATGTGATCAAGCCACATCAATTAAATCGAAAAAAAAATTGTGTAAAAAGTCATACTTCGATTTATGATTTCCAGAACGGCCTTTCCCTCAAAGCTTGGTTATATGCAGCCTCTACTTTACAGGCAGTTGTGCACTTGATAAAATAATATCCTTCATTGCACTGGTAAATAACCCGACTGTACTAAATTCTTTCTACCTCGTGATTTTTTGTTGCTTTTCAATACTTACTTATTCTATGAAAATATACTACGGACACTGTGGCGTATGAGTGATATTTTGTTTTGTGGATTAATTGTAAAATTTTATTTTAGTAGATACATTATCATTTTAGTCTCATTAAAAAGTTAAATATAATTAATTGCAGAAAAGGCACAGAAAAATACATACATAATTTTAATTTATTATTTGTTTTGTATGTTTTAAAAAAAGTACCAGTTACTTTGAAAGTCAAGGTAATAATTAAAATGTTGATAGGTAAACACAATAATAACTCGTTATACCAATGTACGAGTACCTAACTTTGTTTTTTTAAATTAAAATTATTATTTATATTTGAGTTAATCAACCAGAAAAGGGTTCCTTACGCAATTCAAGGTTCAAAGCTATTTGAGATTTTTTACGTAATAATGAATGATTGATTCTGAATAAGATTGTTCTTGAGAAAGATTCCAGAACTACTACTCCTTTTATTATTAGTTCAATAATAAAAATAACAGATACAAAATTCAATAGGAGATAAGTTGTAAGAGCGATTTTAAACTATCATAATTTCATAAAAAAAATTACTCGACGTATTTAAAAAAAAAATTAGCATGGACTTTTGCATATTAAGCTTGCCATACACGACAGATCCAAAGAGCCTAATAGCCCCGTGGCGATCCAAAATGGGTCGTGAGTGGGGTGGATCGGCCATCGATCCATTTGAATTTTCAGCCAATCTGAAATCGTGTGTGGCCAGCTTTACTGTTCCTCATAATCTAAAGCATATAATATATTTTTTTTAATTCGATTTATGTCACTAGTGCTCAAAAAGGAAGAGTGTGTATATACAAGAAATATTCGGCTTGCAATTTTGAACATTTGTTAGCACAGGTCCGACTCTAAAAAACGTAAAAATTCTATTTTATATTTTGTTCATTTTTAGCCAAAAACTAAAAAAATTCAGTTTTGTTACAATCGCCTAGCCACATGCACCTACGACATTTAATCGATCTCATTAAAAGCTTTTCAGAAAATCAAAATTTTTATGTCAGCTCCTCGTGCCTCTTTAAGATGAGTTTGAACAAAAGTTTGATTTTTTTTTCTAGAGAGCCCACTAAAATGCTTTACCAAATTTGAAGCAAATCGTTCCATTCGTTTAATTTCTAACACCATATGCAATTGACGCACAGACTTTAAAACCAACGGACGCCAAGACAAAAACCACATTGTTTGACGTCTTAATCTCAATGTGAGATTTGATTTAAATCGAGTTCTTTTTGACAAGAAACGAATACAAACAGAAAAAACAGGGTACTAAAATATGAAGAACTCAAGACTTAAATAACAAAATAATATTTAAAACAATATCTTTTTTATAGTTTCTTACAATTATTATGGTTTGGACCTCTTTACTTTAATTGCTGAGTCATCTTTGCCATTTTGGTTAGCATACACGAACACATCCAAACTTATAATATATTAAGTCATGCAACTGTATACATTTTTTTAATTAATCTAATTGTTTAAGTTGTCGCGTCAATAGCAAAATTAACCTTGCATGACAGGTGCTTTTGGGACTACTTAACTCTTTAATTTTACTGTTGAACTATCGTTCAATTTTGTATACACAGAAGTTATAAAATCTATTTTCTAATTATGGAGCTTTTAATAAAGAGGAAATGTTTGGGCGCCATTCACATATTCGCGTATCTAATCTTTTTTAAAATTGGGTGGTTCTGCAATCCATTTTGTGTTATCATTTTATGGAAACAACATTAAAATTTAAAACACTAGAATTTCGAGTTTTCAGTTTCCCAAAAATCGCTCTTCTTCAAGATCTAAAAGTAAAAAAATAAAATATTCTGTAATTTGTTTTACATATTACTTTCTAAATAATATCTCGAAACATAAATAAGTATAGGTAGCAAATACTTTTCCATGAGGTTATTTAATTTGCGTTTTATAAGTGTGGATACTAGTTTATTGATTGGTTATGTAAACAAATGGGGGTACGTATTAGACTTAAAACAAGTAGCTTATCAGCTGATAATAACTCAAGTAGTTCAGCAATGGCGCCTTCTCTATAAGACCCAAACAATTATATTAATTATGTAGAGATATTGATATTTATATAATATTTTTTTTGTTTTAACAATGTGTTTTTGTGTACACATTTAGAATCAGCAATGTCAATCAGCATTAAAATTTTCTTATTTGAAATTTAAAAACGCACAAAAATCCTAATCAAGTTTATAATCATAGTCATTAAATCTTAAAATACCATTTTTTATTAATATCTGTTTCTTTTTTCAGAACAGTCTGGTACGGGATAACAGCAAATAGCATTTCAGTATAAAAAGTATCGTGACAAATTATCAATATCTCCCACAAACATGGTGCTTTCAACAATTCCCATAGAAGGAGGGCATGTCGTTATTCGACAATCAAATGGTTCCTCACAATTGACAAATGCAAATCTGCAATCTCAACAACAACAACAACAACAACAACAACAACAACAACAGCAACCACAACAACAACAACAACAACAACAACAACAACAACAACAACAACAACAACAACAACAACAACAACAACAACAACACCAACAACAACAACACCACAACCACCACCACCAACAACATCAACAATTACAGCAGCAGCAGCAGCAACACCATTTAATAAGCACTAATCAAGCGAATGGTTACTCCTCAACGACAACTCAAATCCATCACAGCAGCCCTGCTTCGGCTTTGATTACAACGACAAGTAGCAACAAAAATACTTACATCAGCAATGCTGGCAATAATGGATCTTCCAATAGCAATGCAATTGCAAATAATATTCCAACGCAATCAAAGTATGTGTTTTTACAACAAAACGGAAATGGTCAGTACACAACAAACGAAGTTGTTTTGTTAGCGACTGAACCCGTGGACATGGGAACCTCTGAACAAGTTGTTTCGGTCAACGAAGCTGGAACAGCGACCGTTTGCGATGAAGAACTTACTTCACTGTCATGGTTGCATGATAAAAATCTACTGAAAGGTTTTGTGGCACGTCCGAAAAATAACCGGAAAGTAGCCGACCAACGCGTACAAGCACAAAGCAATGGGGGAGCGCCGGTGACTATTATCAATGCGGGAGGCCAGGTTTCTCCGACAAGTGAATACATTGAGGAATCGCCAGGAATCTCCGAAGAAACTGCTTCCAACATAGAGCACGGAATAAACGAATATTCTTCGCAGCAGCATATTCATTACAGCGCCAACAACAACAACAACAATCATGGTTTGATGAAAAATCGCAATGGCCATCAAATTTTATCACCAATTCATACCGGCAACAGTGGAAGTAATTATATAAGCTCCAACCAGTCTTCGATCCATGATCAAGTTAACGGAAGTTTGGCAGCAATTGGTGCCACAACAACGGTCCATGTTGGACCCAGTGGAACAACCACTGTTGTCGAATATAAAACAAACTCAACTTTTGCTCCATCACGTTTGAGCGGTGGAAGTGGGGTAAACACTGGCAGTGCAGGTGGAACCACAATAACCCCGGCCGCGAACAATTATGTGCCTTCTTCTCCTCAAAGGAATATTGTTCTCACGAATGTGGCAAGTCCACATCAGAATCAGCAGCAACAGCAGCAACAATTCAATAGTTCCAGCAATAACAGCAACAGCACTCTGTCCACCACCCACCATCCGCACAAAAAGTACCTGCGTGAGAAAATGAACGGTTTCGATCAGAGTGGTGGGGGTGGAACCAATAATAGTGGAGGAGGAAACATTAACAAGAATGTTAGTATCCCTTCCCCCTTCAGCTCGAGCTCGAGCACTAGTTCGAGTGCTTCTTCGCCAGCTTCATCGGGTGCAAACTATGCCATTACCACTGTCAGCCATACATCGTCACAAGGAGTGTAAGAATTTTTTGTTTCGAATTATTTAAAATAAAATATTAATATATTTCTCTTTTAATTAGTTCAACACTATCACCAGAACCACCAAGAGAATACCATACACAAAATTTACACCTACACAGTGTGATGAAAAGTCCAGCATCATACTCCACAAACAGCTACGAGAATGATTCGCTCAAAGATTTTGAACTTACATCAGTACCTTCGACAAACAATGGTCGGATACCTTCTGCAATAAATGCACAACAACATTCACAACTGCAACATCAACCGCTACCCCTCCAGAAATCATCACCCACTCCACCAAAGCAAAAACATCCAACGAATGTGCCATATGATCCATTGGTGCATACACACAACAAACCGCCATATAGCTTTAGGTAAATTATTGAGTTTCTCAGAAAAAAAATTGTATGTCCAATTTTACAACTCCCAACAGTTCCTTGATCTTCATGGCAATCGAAGGCTCGACAGAGAAAGCATTGCCAGTTAAAGAAATATACGCATGGATTGTTCAGCATTTCCCGTACTTTAAAACAGCTCCCACCGGATGGAAGAACAGTGTACGACACAATCTTTCGTTAAATAAGAGTTTTGTTAAAGTTGAAAAGGCACCAGTAAGTATATAAAAATTATTATTTGAAATGTATAAATGATAAAAATTTGAGATAAAATTTTTAATATTTTTTGCGGCGTAGTTCCAACTATTCCAATTGTCGTCTAATTTTACGAAATCTTTTTATCGTATCAAGGTGAATTGAATCTCCCTTGGATCCAAAATTTTGTTTTTTAAGTGTTCCTTTACTACGGAAAATATTGAAATTATTAATAAATACAGTTTTCATATTCGTCATAAATGAGAAATATTTAAAATTTGGCGTTATTTTTTATCATTTGATTCATTTCATTTGGTTCTAGTATTTCAAATAAACCCTACAATATTAATTTTTCTTAAATCTGAAACAGAACATGGGTAAAGGTTCTTTATGGCGTGTCGAACAGCAACAAAGGCAAAATCTTATCCAAGCTCTTTCTCGCTCACCGTTCTTCCCAAATTCTGCAGTAGATAAGATCTCTCTGAAGAGCCCAACAAGCAGTACAAATGGTATTGTCATGCCTAGCAGTCCAGCTGTATCAACTGAATCCGACGGCAGTCCACCGATGACACCTGGAAAATCTAATTTAGATGCACGGCTCTTTCCAAATCTATCCAAGGCAATTAAGCTGATGGAAACTAATGATCAAGACGATGATAGTCCATCCGATTACAGTACAGTTAAGTCGGGCAATGGTTACTATACTAACGGAAATTCGACTCCGAATGGAAGTTTCGAAAATATCGAACTTATGACTAGAGATTGTGGAGCCGATAGCATAGATGATGTAAATGCTGCAACTGCAATGCTGGCATTGAAACATGGACCAAAAGTTTTCAATGAAACATTTCAAAATGGGTAAATTAAAATAACTTCAAGTTTTGCCTAAAAACCTTGTCATGGAGCTTCTTTTACTTTAATATTTATAGTTCTCCAGTGATTACATCGTCACCAAGCGAGGACCATACTTATTCAGCTGGTGGTAGTGGCGTCGGTAGTACTAACAGTAATAATGGCACCACTACCAACAGCAATACTAATACAAGTTTTAATGGAAGCATAATAGCAAATGGAAGTGGTGATAAATCGGCCATACCCACAAACGGTTTTTCTCCAGATAATCAAAGTAATTGTGCCTCATCAGATGCTGCATACGAAAGCAGTGAAGAAAGGTTATTTAACAGATAAAAAAAATCACTCGGAATATTCTTAATCATTTTTCAATTTATAGTCACAATATTTCTCCGGAAGAACTTGAAGACCAACAACGACACCGTGATGGTGTCTACGCCCTACTCTCCTTATCGTCGCATGTTGACATGTCACCCATCAAACGTCCACCATCAACAACCGTCGAAGAAGAGCACATATCCTCGTATATGGAAAATATACCACATCTCAACGGCAAAGGTCTTCTCGTAAATGGCTGTAGTGCCTTAATAATGAACGGCAGCAGCGGAGTCCTCGATGAGGGCTATAACACTCAAAGTTACTACAGTCATATGGCATCGCCATCACCTCCAAAGAAACAAAAACCCCTGCGTAATATCCGGGCGAAAATCAAGCGCAAAACCACTTTGATACGATGAGCGGTTTCAAGTTCGGTCGGTCAGTTCAAAGCTGACTGGCGTTAAACTGTCTTCGCAGTAGTAGGCTAATATTGTAAGGTTTCTAAAACGGTAAAATAGGTTCTTTTATATATAAATCTAAGCCACATATTATATATTGTGCCTCAAACCCTTTAAAATTTACCATTTCGTTTCTTCTTATGTTACAAATTGTTATTGGACAGTTTTTGTGTTGTGTTAGATATGTTGCATTGTTGTAAAGTTGCGTTTAAATTTGAAAAGTTATTGTTATATATCATAATTATCGTTAAATGCAAGTGCTTTAGAATATAATTGTTGTTTGAAGAATTGGATTTTGCTTGGGAAATATAAAAACAAAAGTAAGTGAGAGAGAAGGTCGATTGGAATTAAATGAGCGAATTGAAATCTAACCCAACTATTGTACCTTAACTTTTATGATATCTTTGTTGTTGAAAAAGTGCAACCCTCTTGTTGTTCTTTCAATACACTGACAAATAAACAAATATCCAAAATAAAAATGTATCTTCCTTCTTTCCAAAAAGATTTATTTTTTTTTTTTACAAAAAAGAAAAAAAAACAAGAAAGAAAATGAGAGAAGAAAACCAAACAAAAAGTGCCTACAAACTCTTAGAAATTTTTTCGAAAACAATTATTTTTGTCTTTCCTTTAATTTGATGACTGATTGTTAAATAAATATATAAAAAAATAATAAATAACATCGCTATGATAAATTTGTGCAATAATAATAAAATTTAGATCAAACATTTTGTTTTTCTACCAGTCACAATATCCACAAAATATTTGTGTATTATAAGTTTTACTTCAATTTTTAATTTGATAACCATCAATTTTTATTTTTATATATTTAATAATAATATAAATTTTTTACAATTATGCTATCAGAAATGCATTAGTGAATACATTATATACATATTGTTAGTAAATTAATTTACATGGACTGTAAACAAAACGTTGTCTTAAACTATTTTTTGCAATAACATTATATAAAAAAATATATTAATATTCTGAATGAATAAGAATGTATACAAAACAGAATGAAGCTATAAAAACATAATTTAGACAAAAACACATACATAAATATTAAATACATAATTAATGCGCGTTGCAAACGACATATTAATTGCTTAAAAATATTTCATTTCCAGTGTCAAATAACAATATTCAACCAACAAAAATATATCAGAAACGCTAACTTCTACAAAATTTATAAAAATTTAAAATAGTCAAAAAAAGTTACCACAAAAAAGCAATGAAAGAAGTCTGACTTAAGAAAAAAGGATCATATATGATATAAATTTTGTTCTAAAAAATAAATCTGCTTTTAGAGCTTCATTAATTAAAAAATCGCTATGAATGTTTATTTAATAAAAAAAAAAAAATACCTCTAAAAGAGGAAAATAAACAAAAAAAAAAAAAAACAACAAAAAGAATCCCTAGTTTACTATTTATAGAAAAAAGCAGCATATAATAAATTAAATTATGTTTTGTTAATTTAAATTTAATTTAAAATTTAGTCTCCAAATGCGTCTTCGCTTTGTTTATAGATACAATTAAAAACAAAAAATAGTGAAAAATAATAGATTTAGTTTCATATCTAGAAAAGAAAAAAATATTATATTATATTATATTATATTATATATACATTATAAAGAATAAATAATAATCAAAAAACTTGTTTTTTATTAGTATTAGTAAATGAAAAATATTATAACAAATAAAATGAAAATAAGTTTACTTAAAGAAAAAAATAAAAAATACATAGATTTAAACTATACATACATATTATTATATAAATGTGTACACAGATATAAATTCCTTTATTTTTTAAATTAAAACAAAATAAATTTATTGAAGACAAAAAGCATTAAACTTTACAAAAAATCAGGAAAAAACTAAAATCGTACACAAAAATAAATATCAGTTGATGCGAAACAATATTACAAAGTGAATTGATTAAATAAAATGATTATTAAGTCAATTTCTTTTATTAATTTAGTAATTATTATGGGTTAGTTAATTTTATTAAAAGAATCAAATAAATTCTAAAGGCAAAAATCATCTTTGTTATAAAAATATGTGATTTAATTAATTTTGTCTTGATTCGCGTGTTGATATTCGCTATTGGAGATGGTTAAAAATGGTTTTAATTCGACAAACTTTTTTTTTTACTATGAATGGAGATGTGTAATGCACTTTTTCTTAACTGGCACGTATATTTGGGTTATTTCACAATATTACAAATGGAATGGCTAACGATACAAAGATAAAGTTCTTTCATTTTTGTTGAAGCTGCAGTGTCTTGGTAGGATAATTGCTTTCGAGGTCAGTTAAAATTTTAATGGATTATTAATAAAATAACGTCCTACTACTTAGAACAAAAATGTCACCAATTTCAAAGGTATAACAGGTATAATTATTAAAACCCGTGTAACACTAATGTTTTATCCATTTGTTCATGAAACCATGTTAACAGTGTTTGCAAAGCAAAAAAAGAGAACTTTATATTGTTGGCCACTAAATTTAGTTGCAGAAAGACATTGCTCTTCAAATTTGTTGTTTTAAGTAGTTCTAGCAAGGTGGAATGTTTGCTGAATCAAAATTTTGAACCATGTTTCTTCTTAGAAAAATTGACTTGCCGAATTTACATCATTATTGTTACAATTACTCATTAATAAATTTTTGAATTAAACCCGTTTCAATTTTATTTATATAAAACATAAAGCAAAAATGAAACTGAAAAAAATATTATTGAAAGCAAGCATATCACATCTTATCATTTGTTCACCAAAAATAATTCGAGTTTGATGAAATTTGGTGAAAACGTATTTTATTGTGTTTCATGCAAGCAAAATATGTATATTTGGATTTTTCGTGACTTTAGGCCACTACTTATGACTTGCGATTCGCCAAGTCGAACGTTTAAATGTGGCTATGTGGAATTACCGTTTGCGACTCGCCTGAATTAAGTTCGCCTGCAATGACTAAAATTTGGAAAACTTGAAAGCCAGTCAATACCTTTAGCAGACATTCGCATTTATCGTCCATTTCGAGCTGTAATTTTTTGTGACTGAACAAAATCACAGTTTTTATTTTTGAAAAGTCGAACGTTGGAGTTGAGTCGAACGTGAGACTCGGTGATTCGCAGTTAATTTTCAAAAATGACCCAATTTTCAATCAAAAAGGTTGAGGACAAATTTTTAGATTTTCGATAAATTTAAGACGGCATTCTTTTTATTGAAAAGATGGTGTAAACAAATTACACTGTTATTTAGTTTTTTTTTAAATAACAGTGTAATTTGTTTTTTTTTCAAGAATGGCAAAAAAACAAAAAAAAATATTTTTTCAAGTCTGAAATATTTTCCATGGGAAACTCATAATAAGGCTGAATATGTTTGTAAACGCGTATTGTAATCTTGTTTTGGTCTTTTTAGAGAATGATTTTCGTCTTATAACTGATTTAAGAGCATTTAGGACTGCTTCAACCTATTTTTTGGTGTAATTGGGCTTTATTTTGTTCCATTTTTCCAATAAAACTTTGCGTTTCATTGAAAATCTCATGTTTCTGAATTTCCAGTTTTTGTCAAAAATTGTCAATAATTTTAAAATCCGGTGATTGTGGTGGGATCATGATCACTCGTAAACAAATGTGCAACAGCTATTCCCTATTGTTTTCAGCCGAGTGCTTTGGTTCACTGTCTCAATAGAAATAAAGTGTTTTAATTCTCAAAATATCGAAATTTTGATATCTGCTCATAATTCCCTTAAAAAAATGTAAGGTGTCAACCCCATATGCATGCACCTCTAAGCTATTTCAAGACCACCTCAGCTTTTATTCAGCTGACCCACCATATGAATGACCCAAAAATACTGTAGGTACCAAAGATAATATCGTCGATTCAAAGGTAAAACTCACTAACTAACAAATTACACTTTTGAAGGAAATTAGATTGAAACATACTTTTTGAAGCTGAAAAGTCACGTTCCACAAATTTTTAAATAAAGTTTCAGGGCATAACTTTGAATGTCTTTATAAAAACCATGCAAGATAAAATTTTTTGAACTTGAATGGTTTGGGGAGCATGCTCAGCATCTGTGGTTGACAGATTTTGAAAATCAATTTTTAAAAATAGTTCTAATGCTTAGAATTGGAACACTTTTATTTCTATCAAGACAATAATCCAAATTCCAAAGCCCTCAATTGAAATTAATAGGGAATGGAGAGCAGGAGAATAAAATATAGAAAAAAATAAAATAGAAGTCAAAACAACTCCCTTTTTCTTTTCTTATGTAATTTACTGCGACAAAAATATGTTTACAAGCAAATTTCAGTTTCAGTTTTTAAGGGGAGAAGTGAAGAATTTTCCTGAGGAATCCTGTTTATATTTCTGAGTCCTCCGAGTTCTCTGAGATCTCAAAAATATAAACTGGCTAAGGGGATGTATGGAATTTATAACATAAGCGGTGATGGCATGCTTTTGTGCATACAAAAACTTTAATGGCGTCGGTATAAACGCATTAATGTCATTGTAAAAAATTCTTGCTACAAGTCCAAAAAAAAATAGCATCATAGACCGCTATGGGTTCCTAGAAATGTTACTACGAAATTCCAATCTCGTAAAAATATTTCTGCTTGGAATGGAAATGGAGTTGTGGACTGCGGTACGTTTTTTTGGAGTGAAGATTCCTAGTACATATCTTATTCGACGTAGCCTTTGTTAAGGTCGATTAGGCATGCTTGGTAAGTTAAAATTCGTACCAAGTTTCTGAAAACGGTTTATTTTTATATGTATGTAACTAGGTACTATAAGGCATGTTTTGGATTCGAGCAAAACAAAAATTTGAGATAACAATCAAACATGACATTACGATGATAGAGAAAACCAAAAAAGTTGATGGCACAATTCTGTCTGTCTGTCTGTTCGGCTACAGCCTAACGGCTGGAACGATTTTCTTAAAACTTTCGTTTTTCGAGTGAAACTGACAGTAGGCGAAATGTGAAATGTCCCTTTTTCCCCGTGAAATGTTGTTCACGTGAAACTCACAATAGGGCAGATTTTTTTTTTTTAACTAAAAATAACGGTACCTGCCAAACTATTTTTTGCAATTTTACAAAATCTTATTTTTCTCAAAAAAGGCTCTACAACTTTTCTTAACAAATTCAATGAATTTTGTTTGGTAAAAGCTGCCATTTGTCAAAAAATGGTTATTAATGGTACCTCCCCAAAGAACCATTTTTTCCGATTTTCTTCAAAGCAGTTAATTTGATTTCAATAATTTTTGTATACAGATAATTCTTAACAATGCAAATAGTTTTTCTTATTCAATTTTTCAAAAAAATATTTTTTGGGTTTGAATTTTTGAAAAATGTTCAAATTTTGTTTTCAAAATCAAGTATTATAAAAACTAAACAGTCAATGTTTATAAAACTCGGTACTTAAGGTTTTTTTATACTCCGTAAAGTATTTTAACAAACAAAATTTACTTTTATGGAAAAATAACGGTATTTTCCATACAAATATTAAAAAACCGTTAAGGAATTTTTTTAACGGCTCGTACGATTTTCATTAAACTTTTTCTGTATGTTAAAATTGGTGCGATATACTTACAAATAGCAACTTATAAAAGTTAGGGTATATGTGCAACTTCGTTAATCCCTATATAAGTTTACAAATTGGATAAATTTATCTTTTGGTTAATGAACTGTCAAATTTTGTATGGGACATGATTTACACAATTTGGTTAAACTTATTAAAGGATTTTGTTGCGTTTAGTTAACCAAACTGGTTAAACTTATCCAAACGTCATTTTGACTCTTATTCTGATTGAATTACCTAGCATTTAATCAAAAGTATAAAAAAGGTCGTTCATGCAAAATTTGCGTAAACTTATCATTTTACACAATTTGTAAACTTACGACGTTGCATGAATACCCTTAGTATTTCTCATAGAACAATTTTCTTAATTTTGAATTTTCTCATTATCGGATGAACAGATTTAGATAATTTTTTTATTTACAAATTTCAAATAAGATAAAAAAATATTGCAAATCAAAACATGAACAAAGAAAAAGTTTTTAAAAAAAGTTTTAAATTTATTTTTGAAAACTCGATATTTCAAAAAGGGGTTGACTATTTAAAATTTTTTTTTATATGCACATAAATAAAAACTTACGAATTGCATAGGAAAAACTTTCAATAAAAATGTTTTAAGAATTTTATATATAAAAATAATTTTTTAAGAAAACTGCTCCAACGATTTAAAATATTTTTTCCATAAAAATTATTCAATCATTTTTTTCATCTCAATCTTGAAGTTGTTTTAGCTATTTTAAATGTCGTATTTTATGCTTTTAAACATTTTTCTCTCATAATTTCTATGTCTTTACATAAAGATAATTTTCTTAAACCCTCAACGTCTTGCACATAAGAGCATGCGACCCAGTCGTGCATATTATTTCTATGCATTTGGCAGTAAATTGTGAAAATTTTAAAAGATGTTATGTGTACAATAAAATAATAGTCTTTTTAAAAAAATAAAGAAAACATGCATTTGTTTTGGCATATAAAACTTTTTCTTAGCTGAGATGAAATTATATTTTTTGTTAGATACTTAGAATCAATAAATTGAACCATAGGACCAAAGTTCCACACAGAGGTAAATTGAAAGTAGGTACTTAAAATGAAGCTTAATTACTCGCTGGAACAAACAGGTGGTAAAAGTGTAAGACTAACAAATCCAACAAGTGATTCTCATAAGTCAATATTAACAATCAATTAACATTTCTTTATAAATTATAGCTTTTACCTTATTGTTGGTTTTTGTTATAGAATTTAAGCTTAATATAATAAAAAGACTATCTTCTTTACTAAAAACGCACATAGGAGTATTTTGGTCAAAAACCTGGATAAAAAAGATTCTTAATTGAGTCGTGAGTTATTGTTTTTAAAAACAGCGGCTTTTAAAAATCCATCCACTCCTAACTTTTCTTGTTTAATTATTGTGCTTATTCCGATTGTCCATTATCAATTTATAATAATTGATAAATATTGAAGTTCAATATTTAACAAATCCAAAAAAGTTGATTGATTTTTAAATAATTAAAGCTTAACAAATTTCAATACCAGTTTTTCCTTTTCAGTTACATATGTGTTAAACAAGCAAACTCCTCGAACAGAATTAAGTTTTCATGAAACTGAGTTTCATAAAGGAATCCTAAACAAAATGGTATTATGTGTTTACATTTTAGATACTCGTATGTATAAATCAATCCAGGAAAATCAAACAAAATATTTTGTAATGTTTTTAATAGCAAATACTCCTATGTGCAGTGGCACGGCACGGCACGGTCGGTCCGCGTTTAGAATAATAATTGTTTTTGTAATTATAATTTGTAATTCCCATATGAATTTGACGTCAAGATCATTGAATTAATAAAATGCACTAGTGGGTCGCACGAACTTGCCATTTGATTGAGAAATATGATAATATGAATAAATTCAAACAAAATTTTAAAGCTCTTTAAAAAAAAAATATTAAAAATATAAAAATTTTTTTTTTGTTTTCTTTTTTTTTATAAACATTTAAAAAAAGGAGTTTTTGAATGAAAATTTTCATTAAAATAGGAAAAGTCGCTGAAGAAAAAAATCAAAAATATAAATAAAATATTCTATGTTTAATGCCAGGGTTGCCATAACGGAGTTCTTATCGCCAATTGGGCTACTCGAACTTTTCACGCGGTTCTTCAAATTAAATTTTAGATAAATTCTTGTTTGGGCTATTTACTTTAAAAAATTGGGTGATTTTCGGCCCAAAAGACGAAAGAGATCTTATATGGTAAAACACATGAAAATGTTAAATCAAATTTTAAATTTTTTAACTTTGGTAATAATGTAAAAATGTAGACGATTTGATATGTTGTGGCATTGGAAAAAATATTACTACGTTTTAAAAATTCTTTCAAACAAAAAATTTGAATTTTACGATTTTTTGTGCATCATTTTTGAGTGGGGCTACTTTTGTCTCCAAGTTTTTTCGAATTGGGTTCCACTAATCATAAAAATCCAGCAACACAGATTCTGTAATAAACGAAACAAAAGCGACCGTGCTTTTTTTAACACCGACAAAAATCGTGCGAAAACGATAGTTGGTATCTGGTTATTTTATTTGATTCGTTCAAGCTTGAGAGCTTTTGTTGCACATTATGCATACCTCTATGTACTTATGAAATTATCGTTAGGGATATGAGATGGTGAATAGCCGAACACAGATTAGTGGTGAAAAAGTTTTGATTAAAATCAAATTCAGGATACAAAATTATATTAATTTTTTGATATGATATGGCATGTATTGAAAGCAAATTGAACACCAACTTTCAGCCTTATATTCCAAACCGGTATTGAGTTATCTATTTTATAATAGACAAGTAATTAATATCAATCTTAAAAAGTAGGGTATCATTTTTGCGTCTCTAAATGTAGTTTCTGATACTCGATTGTATCAGGTTAGGTGCTGGCACCCGTGTCTTCGAAACAAAGTGTGCTTGAATCCTTGCCATCGTTTATGGAGTAAAAGATCCCAATTACAAAATGGTTCTGCTGGCTGGATAGATTGTATCCACTTGATAAACCATAAGCAGAAATTGTTTGGTGTCAAAGCTGATTAATACTCCACCACTTACGTGTGTACCAGTTGAATCTCATGATGATGACATGGTAGCTTTGACACTGAACCGTTTTCTACTTGGCTCATAAGATATACAAATCAGCAGGACGATCCGGTAGTTATCTTTGACTCCATAAACAATGACGACTATATATGTCAGCGAGCGGAAAACTAAGACTTGCATCGAAATCGATGCGATCATTGTGCACGATCGCCCTAATTCTTTAAATGTAAGAAACTGATTAAGACATAAACAACTAAACGTAAAAAATTGTTTTCAAAAAAATTCTATCAGCATCAGCAGCACTTAATTTGCGACAAATTGTTTTCAATAATTATTTTTTTCACTACACAGATCGTGATGTAATCATAGAATGCTGAGAAATTATAAAATCTATTAAATTAAATCAATGAAATAATTACATAATTTTCGTAAATACATACATTTGTTTAATAGGGGGTTGGTACACGATATGAGGGCATACCTGCCATTTTGACCTGACGGATTGAGCGAGCCTTAGTATACACTGAGAAAAAAATTGAACTCGTTCATATTTAAATCAAACTCAAACACATATGATTTGGCATGGAATCGATTTCTATTTAATTTAAATAGAATCATATTAATTCATCGTTGAAACGTTTTGAACATGATTCTGTTTAAATTAACTGCTTTGTATTTAACATAAAGATATTTCTGTTTGTTTTAATTAACTTCATTTGATGTTGTTTCAAAGAGAATCATATTAATCTTTTTAAATATTTTCGTGTTTGTACCGAAGATGTTTTGTGTTTAAATCCAATGATTTCAATGTTAGTTTTTCCAAACAGATGATAGCTCCTTTTAACTAAATACAAACTTTTCTATTTGTATTGTTTGATGGTAAAGTTTCCTTAAATACATGTAACATACGTACATACATATCAAAACATACAAAGAATAATCGATGAAAATTTTTAAACTCCCCTTTATCAAAAATTGGTTGTACTCACTATTGAATTATTTTTTAATTTGTTTAACAAGTGTACCTTTTTCTATAAAAAGTTTTTTTTATAAGTTTTGTCAATCGGCAGACGGCTATGCCATGCTCAATGATTTTGTAAACTATGTATGTATATAGAAAAACAAAAGGAAATAATAAATTTAGTATACTATATTACATTCATATCGTGTCGGTTCAAAGTAAATACTGCTTGAAAATTTTTTCCAACACTAAGCGAGTTTTACTTTTTGACCGACGACGCACAGTGGAACGATCAGTACAAATTTCCGGTCATGGGGTATTTTTTTTTAATTGAATCTTTGTTTTTTGTGGTATAAAGAAAATTGACTTCTTCTTCATAATCAAAACAATTTTTTTCTTAACATAACGGTTCTTTAGAAATACCGGTTTAAATAATACATTTTTTTTAGTTCTATAAAAATGAAATATTAGAGCTTATTTGTGTTCCATTTTTCTCAGCCAATATTTAATGCATTTCCTTGAAATAAATTCTGCTAGGTCAAAAACAATTCATTTAACTAAATAACATCAAAAAATTAACCAAAAAAGCTGGCTTTCAACTTGAAAACACACCATTTTATACTTGTTCTTTTAAAAAACGCAAATTTAATCTTTCGATAGAGTTTTAAAAAAATGCTTACATATGCTTATCCGATTCTTGGTCGTTTTTTATAAAATATTAAAAAAAAAATTGGATCCGACCCCGATTTTCTTTAAGGTTTTTATTTTTTTGGTTTTATTTTTGAAAAGTATTTTTTTTTTTAAATTTGTGTACTTTTTAATTATGCTATAGGTTGTGTGTAAAGTAAGTGTAAAGAAAAAATATTTTCCAAAATTTTATATACATTTTCAAAATTAAGCATAAAATATTACTTTAGATTGCGAAAAAGTTGACTACATATGTAGCATTAACGAAATCTCTCTATTTATTATATGAGCTTTGTTTTATATTAATTCTTATCATTATATTCATATATTATTAGAATTTGTAAATGCAAAAACTAAGATGGTTTCTTATTTATTTAACATGCATTCGTGAGTAGGTACTCAATGCGTAAGGCTTTAATTTCGGGTTAGCGTTTCAATAACTTTCTGTTTCATATTAACATATTAAAATTAAATTCATTTCATTTGTAACTTTCGGTAAGTTATTGACTTTGACTCGCTAAATGAGCTTGAAAAGTACATCAAAAAAGTTTGTTTGCTATTCTAGAAATTATAAATCAGAGAAAATTGTTCTATGTAAATTAAAAAAAAAAAACTGAAAAATTTCAACTTAGGATTTTGCTGTGGGAGTAAAACTATTTCGAGAATTCTAAATGGATTTTAAAGGGGGGATAATACTTTCTGATTCCAGAAGAAATTTTTGAAAAAAAATTATTTATGATGTAGCATAGCCTCAAATATTTTTTAACACATTTAAGTCAAAGATAAGTCAAATTTGATTTAAAAAAAATTATTAATAATTGGCGCACTTAAAAAATTGTGTTAAAATACAATTTTAAGCAATTTGGTTTTTTAATTCAAATTTGTATTGCCTTAAATTTGAATTATTTAATTGTTTGCTTACTTTATGTAAATAAAATTATTTAAATTAGTTAAATCAGCTCAGATTAACTCTAACCATATCCTAGCAACAGACGGAAAAAACATTTATTTTTTCAGATTTTTTTTTCAGAAATCACATAATTTTCAACAAAGCATTTCTCGGAAAGTAAAAAAGATATTGGCAAGATTTAAACTGATTTCGAAAGAAGAAAATTTGTTCTTCCAGGAAAAATTAAAAGAAAAAAACTATTTGAATATCTTTTCTGACCGATAGAAGAGACGGACGCTAAACGCCTTTATTACTTTGAGTTCAATACAAATTGATTCGAGTTTAAATTTAAGATTTCTGTTCAATCTCTTTCTTTGCTTAATATTTTAAGTGCATTCATATTTGAAACAAACTCTTCTATGTTGATTTAATGTTAAAAATTTGTAAGTGAGTAAAACAATTTAACAGGTCCTTCAAAATCAAACTCAAATGGGCTTGAGTTCACGTAAAAAATTGCGTGTAGCTTCCAATAATCATGAATGTACATATTTTATTTAAATAGATTTAACTTAAAATAATAGTATTTTTGAATCTGTATAGATAAGAGTTAGATTTAATTCGAATTCTATTTGAACTAATTTAAACATGCTTCTGTTTAAATAAGTCATAGTTCAGTTTTCTCAGTGTTTTAACAGTTCATGTCCAAACTTTACACTGGTAGTAACACTGTCAGAAGAACTAGAAAAGGGTTGCCACTTGTTTCATACATAAGCCTATAAGTCGAGAATTATTAACATTTATAGATTGTTGTCAACGCCAAATTTCACCATGGCATTAGGTGTTTTCCTTTGGAGGTGGCAAAGTACTTGTGAGTAGATGAAAACCCTAATCTAGTACTATCAACTGCACATATGCTCTCAAGTGCGAGTAGATACATTTTACATGGGAAAGCAGTTTGATGTGTTCTATTGAAAAAAGTTGGCAAAGTACTTGCAAGTACTTCGCCAAAGTTAATTGAAAAACCTACATTGGTTTAATAAAGAGTCACTTTCAAAGAGGGGAGTATGACAGTTAAATAGACTAAAATATTTATCTTGGTATGATCAAAGCTTACGGCACATGATTTAGGGGTGTTTTTTACTGCCTAAACAGAATTGAGACGGAGCTGCAACTGGAATAGCTGTCAAAATGTTGAATACACACAAATCCATAGATACGAACAGAACGCGACGCAGCTGGACAAGTTGGCCAACTTTTAACTTGTGCATGCAGCTTTTTTGTAGTTTCAAAATTGTGAGCGCAACCAAGTGTTTACATGTGGTTTGAAGAGAATTTCAAACTTTTTTTAATCTCTGATAACGAAGTAAAGTAATTTTAGCTTCCATTTCATCATTATCCACTTTCATTTTCGTTTTATTTTCTATTTTTGTGTTGAATTAAACTCGCACAGCTGACTTCAAATGCCCAAAATATCAGAAAGCTGTACAGCACATTGTAGGCGAGTAAAAAAAATATGTACAGCATTTTTTGACAGCTATTCCAGTTGCAGCACTCTATTCTGGTCAGGCAGTTAATGACCAATATCTTATTAAATCAAAATGAACTCGATGAACTAACAGCCCCACTATGTATGTAGGTACGGATTAAATACATATAAAAAAAAGGTGGGATTAAAATTTGAGGAATATCATAGTTTCTTGTGAGAATTCGAATTCGAGAATGTGTACATTAATATAATGAGAAAAGAAAATTATGAATTGGTCTCAATTGGCATCCAATTCCTTTAGAACTTCAAAATGTATTATTATTTACCAATAATAAATGATGATAACCTTTTTGCCTTTCTCCCACTGGATATCTTTTTATATTACATAATACGTTCGAATCAACCTTTTCAGCAATAATAATTTAAACAAGCTTCTCGTAAGCTGCTGCATTGTAACAAATTATCGGCTTTTGACGAATGATTTAAATAGGTAATTCGAGAACTTAGGTGTAAAAAAAGGTACGTATAGATACTTACCTATACCTTTATATTGATTCTAGAATTGATTCATCTTGCGGTCCATGTCATTGTTTGTTTTAGCAAAATGCCTCTGTATAAAAACAAGATGTTTAGAACAGTTTACTGCAGTGGAGATTAGTCTGTTGAATTAACTCGTCTTCCGGAATCGTATAATAAAGCTATGGCTTTCCTTAGCATAGTAGTAATATTGTTCTCACTTTGTATCTCATTACGATACTCGGAATCATTTGAATTTCGTAAGTTTAAATAAATTAATTATTAGTTGCGTATGTGTTTATTAAAAGATTAATTTATTGGCTTTCACTCTCGAGCAGCTAGTAATTTTGAGCTTTGTCATCGGAACGATAATGAGTGCATTATAAAAAATGCCAATAAAATCATTCATGAATATCCTCATGGATATCCTGAGATTTTTCTGCCCGATTTTGAACCAATGCGACTGGAAAAATTAGACGTAAAAGGCAATCCGGATAGCCCCATCAACTTTAACCTGCTTATGACAGACATAGAGATGCATGGCTACTCAAATGGAACCTTTACGAAATTTACGTAACTTACTTTTTCATTTTTAGAAACATTTTAAATTTTAAAATGTAGTTTTGACCTACTGATAGTGGTTTCGATAAGGACCCGCATAAAATTAAAATAGAAACTGAGTCAACCAACCCTCGATTAATTATTCGTGGAAAGTATAAGATATCCGGAAAATTATTGGTGGTTCCTATAACTGGGGAGGGTGAGAGTACTATGACAATATCTGGACTAAAAATAAAAACTCGGTCAAAGCCAACATTTGAGGCAAGAGATGGAAAGACATACCTTAAGTTTTCAGCTTATAAGATACAAGTTGAACCAGATAAGTAAGGGTTTATTTTAAGTTCTATGTAGGTATTACTAAAAACCTTAATGCTGTTTTCTTTCAGATTGGAAATTGATATGACGAACTTATTTAATGGTGATCAAGTTCTCAGCGAAAATATGTTAAATATTATGAATGAAAACTGGAAGCTCTTGTGGGATGAGATGTCTCCAAAGTTTAACAAAGCCATAATAGATGCAAACATAAAAATCTTGAATGCTTTACACGCGAAGATACCTTATGAAGATATGTTTTTGCCTGATTAACTACATATTTGCATTTCTTAATTTGTTATGAAAATAAATTTTGAAATAGTATTTTTAATGATGTTACCGCAAAAAAGCATTTATTTTTATTTTTGTAATTTTTTGTTTGATTGCAGCTGATTCCATCGGCCGCGGCTTGGGGCAGCCAGCGCGGTGTCACTAGCGTTTTAACTTTTATATACATATGTACATTAGAGTGGTCCTTAAATTGGACGTTGTCTTGGATAACCCTCATTCAGATTTTAATTTCACCCCTGGGAGACCCTTTTTTCACTTTAAGGTACTAATTATGGGTAAAGGATTATTCTTATAAAACAATTAGAATGTATAGATTAGATTCAGACGAGAACAAATTGTATGGGAGAGGGTGTTTATTTCCCCTCGTTCAGGCAGGAAGGGTAATTTTCTAGAAATTTGGCTAAAAACACAAAAAAATATTTAAGAAAAAACCGGAGCACTTACAATGCCATGCTTTAGCTTTTTTAGAGCCACAATTCCATTCCTTAATATGCTACCTAGTTAAAGATTTTATTTTAAATAGTTTTTTCAAAAAATATCTTAACCTTAAAACTATAATTTTTTTGTTTTTTAGTTTTTAAGTTTGAAAATAATTTTTTCAAAAACTATTTGAAATACAAATTTTATTTAGAATGGAATCGTGGCATTAAGAACATGGCATTGTAAGTGTTCCCTTTTTTCAAGTAATTTTTTTCTTTTTTGATACAAATTTTGAGAAAATTACCCCTCCCGCCTAAACGTGGGAAAATAGACCCACCCTCTGATACTATTTTTTTCTCGGACCAGCAAAAAATCCGGTTTATTTGACTTTTTTGCAAATGAAAAATCTACTTTCAAAATCTTCACTAGAAAAAAGGTCAGCTGCCTTAAAAAAAGTCGAGAAAAACATCAACTTTTATCGACATGTCCAAATATTTTTCCCAAGACTTAGTATATACAAAAATTTGACATACAAAAATCAATATTTTAACCTGTCGATATTTTATAAATTAAACATTTTGTCTGTTGTTCATTTCTACGATACTTTAAACAATATGGTCTGCTTGGAATTTTAGCACGAAATCATCACTAACTCGAATCATACATTCTTGTCTGACGATATGCTATAAAGTATTTAAGATAAATTTTAAGATACGATCGCTTAACTTGATTGATGACAATCCGAAGAAAGTTTCGAGAGCTTTTAAACATCATTCCAAATACTATGAACCGAAATTATCGGCCGTTTTCGAAAACGTCGAATAAAAGTCAATTGCATCATTTGAAATCATCAAATGATCGGTGTTTTTTTTTGACGCAAGTATTGCTATCGTCAAGTATGTATGTAGTATTGTCCTTTTTCCAGAAAATTGTTTTGGTCAACGTCAGCCAATTTACTTGCAAACAAATTTGACGTTTACAATCGCGCTCTTTGACTATTCAATATTTTGTTTGTCTAATCGATTTTTTTAAAAGCTCAGCTGCACAGCAGATGATGGTTCCGAACATATCGTACCCAATCCATTTCAGTTTGATCCATATAATAGCAATAATAAAAATTTCTCAATTTTTCCTATGTGAGTTCCCCTTGTGTCGGTCTTCATGACATGGTGACACTTTTCGCGGAATATATCGTGGCATTTGCGATAGGACGTCTTTCGTGGCAAGACGCCTGGGACATTTTCCGTTTTCTTCACCCCTAGATACGGCCATGTGAGGGAGAGTGGGACAAGGCTTGACCGACTCAGAAATTTAAACAGGATTGTCATGAAAATTCCTCACTTTTCCCCTTAAAAACTGATACTGAAATATTTCGGACTCGCTTGCTCAAACATCTTTTGTCGCAGTAAATTACATCAGAAGAAAAGCCAAACAGAGTTGTTTTAACTTCTATGTGAGAAATATTGTTTATATTTTACTCTCCTGCTCTGTCAAAAAACGGGGGAAAAATACTGAATGCTTAAGAAATATAAATTGGCTAATTTCTGATACACCCCCTTATTTCCTTCAAATAAATAAAAAGTGTTCCTGTTAAATTTTAGCTCATTTTACAGTTAACAAGGCCCGGCCCCCAAGACGAAAGGAATGTTATATGAGGCTTATGAGCGCAAAAGTGGTGTAACCCACTTCTTTTCACCATCTTTGCTTGCGATATAAGTTCTATAGGGAAAGTTTTGGATTCGTGCAGAAACAAAATATTGAGTTAACAATCAAACATGACATAACGATGATAGAAAACAAGAAAAAAGTGGGTGGCACAACTCTGTCTGTCTGTCTGTCCATATATCGACCACCAGCCTAAGCCCCTGAAGCAATTTTCTTCAAATTTTGGATTTAAGTTTTTTTTGTAACTCTCCAAAGGGAAAATTGATTTTTGTATCACCAAAAATAACGGTACTTTTTTTTAATTTTTGATTTCTCATAAACGGCTCAAACGATTTCAGTCAAAATTTGTATGCAAAAGCTTTTTAAAATGTTAATAATATTGCATATCAAAATTCTGAAAGAAAAATTTTGGATTTTTAAAAAAATATTTAATTTTTTTTTTCGAAAATTCAATTTTTCAAAAACGAGCTTATGGATTTTTTTGAAATTAGGTTTAAAAAATTTTATTACATACTCAAAATTGACATATCAAAACTTTTTTAAAAATGTAATTAAAACTTTATATATAAAAAGTTAATTCTTAAGAAAACCTCACCAACGATTTAAAATTTTGTATTGCCTATATTTACTCAGTTATCTTAGATAACCTATCCAATAGCCGGTGGAATGTGGCCAATCTAAGCAACTGGCATTCTTTTTTTTTTGCCAGGAGAGCAGCCAGTAATAGGGTCTGGAAGTACTTTTTTGGAGCAGATTTAGAAATTTAATTTCGAGTAAAACTAAATTTTACTCACATTTTCTTTAACAAGATATCAATAAAATAATGGCGTTTTCGATTGGACGTTTGGCCTACACCTTTTGCAGTCCATTCTATTCCTCATACCCTAAAAGCCTTCGATTTGCTGTTCCGAGGAATGTTTTTAGGCCGTGTGCCAGTTGCGTTAAAAGTATGGTTAAATTTGATCCCATGGCTAAATTTTGACATTATTGAGGTGAATATAGACGCTCAAATTTTACCTGATCGGGAGCTCGTTAAAATTTTAGCCAGTGGTTAATTTTTGACATGTCTATGCTTATGAAGGAGTGAGTGAGATGAATGTAGATAAATATTTTATTTTGTTGTCTTGAAGTCACGAATCCTATCGGGAAATATTAAAAAAAAAATCAAATCAAATGAAAAGATAAAGAAATATAGGCAAAAGCATTATAATAATTGAAAGTATGAACTCAAGAAATTAAAATATTGACAAATATTTAATAATTATTGTTTGTATAGTGTCTCGTGGTTCTTTGAAAAGTACCTATCAATTTACAAGCGTAAATTAACTAGCCAGTTTATATTTCTGGGTTCTCAGAGGACTCAAAGCGCTCAGAAATATAAGCAGGATTCCTCTAAAAAATTCCTCACTTTTCCCCTTAAAAACTTACGACTGAAATTTTTAAGATTCGCTTGCTCAATTATATTTTGTCACAGTAAATTACATAAGAAAAGAAAGAGAGAGTTGTTTTAACTTCTATGTCAGGAACACTGTTTACATTTTATTTTCCTGCTCTGTCAAAAAAATTGAGGAAAAATACTGAGCGCTCAAGAAATATAAACTGGCTAACCCCGAAGCCACACGCGCAAGTACTGGCAAGATAGTTGGATGCATACACTGCCTGTCAAATACTTGATTTGCATTCCACTTACCTTCCACTTGCTTCCCACTTGCATTCCACTTGCTTGTCTCCCAAATTGCTTCTCTACTGGCTTCAAAAATTCCATGCCAACTGAAGAGCAAGTTGTTTGCGTTTGTATGTGTTAGCGAACAAATGTGAAGGTATTGCAACTTGCTTGCCGGGGTAAATGTTTGTGGCCATTTCGATTGCGATTTGCTTTTAAAACTTCGAATTTCTCACCGCCGTTTGCTTGGATTGCCTGTAATAAATTATATTGATACAAAAGAATCAATAAAATTAATTAAAAATTCTTTTTTGATGATCATTCATTTTGCAAACTGAGTTTTTTGTTTGGCGAGCAGTCATTTCTGGAAAAATGCAACAACAAAATTAATAGGAAATGTTTGTTTAGAAAAATCCCATTTAGTTCAATTGGCACAGCAAAAACCTAAAATTTTATTCGCATGCAGGAGTCATTTTGTTAAATGGGGTTATTGTGTAACGGAAATTATAGAAAAAGTCTTTTCATCTTATGTGGCTTTCCTTTCGACCAAAAATCGATTTTAATTCGATTTTTCCAACCTTACTTTTGCTTTTCTTTCAACAAAAAAAGTCAATTTTTGTTATCTCAGGTTGATTCTTCGAATCTCAATAGCAAGATTTAAAACATTGCACACGAATATCTCAGAATAAGGCTACCATCACTGGAACATTATAGTTTTGAGCCAGTGATAGTGTGTACGCGAAACTTTTAACGCAGGAGTGATCTCAAGCGCGGGTCACACTCAGGTTTGATAATGTGTACCACATTTTAGGCTCATACAGTTTCATACAAAAAATATTTTAAAGATCAGTTCTCTCGAGTGCGGTCTCACCCACCACGAGGCCACACGGGGAAGTACTGGCAAGCAAGTCCCTAACTCTTATACTACGTTTTCATTTTAACCGAAATGAGGTAGTTCCGCCAATAGGGCTCTTTAACAAACAGCAATACATCTCTGTCTTGTTCATTTGTAAACGTTTTTGGCTCTGGTGATATTTATGTGACACCCATTTGTTTTTTTTTTTTTTGGAGGAAAATTCACTTCACTTCAACAGAATTAGCACACAGATTTTTAAAAGTGATTTGTCCCTTTTTCAAACTTTTTTGTACATTGTCCTAAAATTATTATAAGAAATAAAAACCATTTAAAAATTTTGTTTACTTCCTTCCATTAAATTTTTATTACCAGTTTCAATATTTGTGCTTATTCAGTTGACACAAAAAACCTTCCTTTTTTCTGAATGAAAAGATTTCAAGATAACCGGAGAAAAAATAGAAGTGCTTTGTGAATTAATCTTTCTGTTTTCTTTTCCCAACATCTTAAACAAACTAAGGATAACCAAATGGTACATAAATGCACAAAGTTTAGAAAAAATGGTCGATTTGCCTTTGAAAATCTTAGTCCTTATTCAGTTGAAGCGGAGTGTAAATATTTAAAATTTTTGTTTGCCTTGCAATTGCAACTGTCAAAGAGCCAAATTGTTAGCTGTCATTTTGACACTGACAATTTGGTAGAGATCCCTATCAGAGAAAATGTGTTTTCATTTGTAGTTCGGTAGTTTCGTTTCACAGCTCATTTCATTTTTGAATTTCAACTGACTGTTAATTGCATTTTGCTGTTGTTTTTTTCTTTCTACTTCCATTGGGCTTTGACATTTTCATACAAAATGTTTTCGGAGCTCTTCAAACTGTGGGCAATTGGGAACGTTCAATAAGTTTTGAATTTTCGTGCAAATTTTGTTGAAATTATCTCATTTGGGAATGTGAATTTTTATTTGAAATGAGATGATTTCTTATCGAATTTGGAAATTTTCAGCGAAATTACCTCATTGAGCCTAATGAAAACGTAGTATTATAAACCAAGCAACTTGCTCATCAACTGGCATGGAAAGCCAGTAGTGAAGCAAGTTGGGAGACAAGCAAGTGGAATGCAAATAACGTATTTGACAGGCAGTATATGTAGCCAACCTGCTTGCCAGTACTAGTACTGTCGCGTTTGGTCTTATCGCAGTCAGGAAGTATGCAACAGCCATTTTATTTTCTGTTGTTTTTCTCAGCTCACAAAACATAGATAGCACTTAACATTTCCGCCCAAAAAAATGTGTGGGGTAGAATTTTACAGAAATTGTCACGAGGAATAAATTTTTTACTCTTGCGAAGATTATCTTCCGCCAAAAAATACAAATTTTTGAGCATCTTATTGTAGGTATTTGAACGCACCTATGGAAATTAAATTCTACTTCCATGTATTCCAGTTGCCTTTATTCACCTTCCCCACATTGAAGTCAACAACAGCTCACCACACTGCGGCCATATTGAAAAAGTACAAAAATTTACAAGTATAATCTGTGTGAATGAAATAAGAAAACATAATCGCGTCGGCCATTAAAAATCTTACCAAGGAGAACCGACACTCCTTTGAAATACAATCTTAAATCCTACGGTAAATAATTGTTTTATAAATAAGTGTAAAGTGCGTTACTGTAGTGTAATTAATATTCTTTAATGTTCTGTAAATTTTATCTTTTTTTGTACGAGTTAAAACTGAAATTTTGTTTACAAAACAAAATTAAATCTCGGCTACAATTTATTTTCTTTGCTGACTCTAGCTTATCCCATTCCAAATAATTTATTGTTCATTCCAGAACGGCGGCCGTGTGTGTCGAAGGAATTGATGTGTATACTATACGTAGTTGGTATTTCTTCAAATTTTTCGTTTTTCCTCAAATTGAATTTGTTTTGATTTTTGTCCTAAAATCTCAAAAAAGGAATAGTTGCGAATATATAAAAAAAAAACTGTTGAAAAATAAAAGCTTTCCATGTAAGTACCATCAAATAATACCAATGATTTTTATGGATTCATTCTTTTTTGTATAGAAATTAATTTAAATATTCATTATTGCTTTGTTTGAATAAAATGTATGTGTAGTGTTGATAGAGAAATGTCAAGTAAGTTTTTGGGTGTAAACCAAATAGAAAGGTTTCAATAGTTCCGTTCGCGTACTATGAATTTGCTACAATTAGAACTGTACCGAAGTTTATCTTATTCGAAACTGCAGCGAGCGAGTGAGATGAGTCACTTTTCATTGAATATCGATTTACTGCCTGAACAGATTTCAAGACGGAGCTGGAATAGAAGTCAAAAATGCTGCAGATGCAGGTGATAGAGTTGAACAATTTTCAACATTTACTGCATCATTTTTGACTTCTTTTGCAGCATATTTGACACATATTCCAGGTCTGTTTAGGCAGTTAGCTAGCGAGTGAAATGAATTGTCAAGGCCTGTGCTCCGTTTCTTTTCTGTACAATGTTAACAATTGTTAATATAGCAAAAAAAAAAATGTTGAAATGCCATTGTTAAGATTGTTTTTTCGGTCGTTTGGTCTATTTGACATATTGGATAAGGGGTGTAGAAATGTCGAGGAAACGAAAAACCAAAAGCACGTCAGAAAATTTTAAGATTTTTTCCGGTTGAACTTTGACGTCTATGATTTGACAAGCGAGTAGAAACAAATGTAAAAAAGATTTGAATACTCAGTTTGTACATTATTTCACTTAAAATAGATTGCCGACTTTGAATTGGCTAGGCTACACTAGTAGAAGCCTTAGTGCACGATATGAGAGCATACCTGTCATTTAGACCTGACGGGTTGAGCCTTAGTATACCAATAGTTCATGTCCTAACTTAACTTTTAAGAAGTGTTGCCAAAGTTTACACCAATTTTCATCAACGTACCAGTTTTGGGAGGGGTTTCATGGTAGTAGTTCAAAATTTTTCCATTTCATTGATAAAACACCCTTTCACTACAAATATGTATTTGTGTAAACTTTTTGATTTTTATTAAAATTAAATATGTGGACCAAGTTTCATCACTATGCTATTAGAATTTCATCTATGAAAAAGACTATACCTTTTTTGTAAGGTAGTTGTATCGACTTCATTTTGATTAAATAAGATTTTGCATTAAAAAAACCCTTAAACCATATGCAGCAATGCAGTATGCTTAGATTATACCAAGATAAATATTTTAGTTTATTTAACTCCCCCTATTAGAACTATTAGTATAGTCAGGGAAGCATTGTCTTATTTCTTTAATAATATAAAAGGTAATGAATCTGCTGATACAATGTTATAGATATTGTCACTTTCGATTGAAAAACCGGATTTTTTGACGTTTTAGTATTCACATCTCATTTCAATTAAAGAGTGTGAGCGAGATGTGAATAATGAAATAATAATAAAAGTTTATAATAATGAAATGTTACCTTAAATAACTACGTCTTTCTTTGATTTACTGTCTGAAAAGAATGAGAAGTGGTGCTGGAATAGACACCAAAAATGCCGGAGCTGCATGAGTTGAACATTTTTCAACTTTTTAGCTGCATTTAGACGTTATTTCTTCATGCGGTGAACATGGTTTCACCAACAAAGAACAAAGTTAATCGACAATTCAAAGAGACGGTGTTCTCATTTACATATTAGTTGCTCCGCGTACTGGTAAGCAAACAACGTACACAGTAATACCAAAAGTCTAAATACGCCTTTACTGCAGCATTTTTGACATCTACAGTGGCTCACAGTAAAAATAGCCCTACCTTAACCAGATTCATTTTCTTTGAAAAACTAAGAAATCAAGTAAAATAGACAAAAGAAAAATGTATTTCTAATAGTGTATTCGACTTAGAGTCTATTTTGAATAGACTCTCACAATAAGGACCTAAGTTGTAAAAAGGTTAGTAAATGCGCACCGAAATCTTGTTTTGTATTTTCTAGAGACTCCTTTGTGTCTTATAACTTATTTAAGGTGTTTTGGTAATTTTGGATTATTTCATTCCGTTCCTCGAATAAAACTCTTTTCAAGTCAGTTTCATTGATAATTTCTTAATTCCGAATTTCAATTTTGTCAAAAATTGTCTTTATGATAAGATCCGGTGATCGTTGTGCGATCTTGATCACCCTTAGGCAATTGCGGATCAGCCATTTACTATTAATCTCAGCCGAGTAGCATGTTAATTCCAACAAAAACTGGTATAAAACAGAATTTCTAAAGATTTACTAAAGAATACGAGGGCTTATAGCTCTAACCAAACCATTTGGCCAACAACGGCCAGTTGCACAGAGAGAGGATTGGAGAGAACAATAATAGCGCGAAATTACTTTCGAAAGAAAGAGTGAATCTTAATTAAAAAGAAATCTACCCCAGTCGCATCAAATCAAATAGCTAAATAATACACAAGGAGAAAAATGGCTGTAAATAACGAAAAATATATTTTTTGTATCCAAAAAGGTTTCTTTCATCTTCATCAATTATTTCTTTCATCATTAATACTAAATTAATTTTGCCATCGTCCGTCTGCTTCTATTATTATTTCAAGCTTTATTCACTCAATAATTCTTAACTTAAAAAGTTACGTTAATAAAAAATTTATATATTTTATTTAACGAACAAAAGTTGTACTTGAGTTTTTTTGAGATGTATGTATAATGAATGTAAATGAAGCTTTGAGTATAAAATTAAAAAAAAAAAAAAAATAAGCATATCGAAGTTTGGCTTCAGCATTTTTAGTTTCAATAATTTCAACCAAATTATGTCTGTATACATGTTAAGACAAAGCTGGGCTTAGAGTTATTTTTTCGTATCGCTGTATTTGTGCAAAGTGCAAATTCACTTGTAGATACCGAAATAGTTGTTCAATTTTAAATCAAGAAAATAGTAAAATAATTTGCAAAACGGAAAGTAATTGTTCCTAGAAGCAGTAAAATATATGAGATATTATTTTTAGCTAAAAATTTAAATTGATTTGATAGTGGAGACTTTCAACGTTCTTACTAAAAATTTACTTTTATCAGTATTTGACAACACTTTGACAACTATATTTTTGAATGTTTAAGTAGTTCTCATTTCGCTTCTGGATTTCCAATTGAAAAGGCCATTTTACAAAGCTCCACAACTTTTCTTAAAAAAATTCAATAAATGACTTTTAGTAGGGCTTACATATGAGTGGAAAAGTATTTTCCAAAAAATTGTTATTAATGGTAGGTAGCTCCAAAGGAACCATTTTCTTGATTTTCGATTTTCTTAAAAACGATGTGACTCGCAGCTACCATGCTTTTGATCAATTTTTTTTCAGTTTGCTAGAATAATAAATTTCTAAAAAATGTTTCATAAAGTACGATAACTCAAACCACATAATGTTAACCCCTTTTTTTTCATTTTCACTTTGTTTTTATCTAGTAAAACTTTCAAAAGCTACGTTGCAATATTTCCACTTTTTTACATTCATGTTTCTGGCTTAAAGGTGACGCATTTGAAAATATTTTAAGAATTTTATACAGGGCGATCGGTATAAGTTGCACCAAAAAGCTAGAGCGAGTAGGTTGGGCTAAGACAAGAAAAAATCGTATGGGGCCAAGAGGGGCAATTTCATAAAAAATTGACTTGTTTCTTGTTTCTGTTTATTTAGTTTTTATTTGTTAATTTATTTTCAACTTTGTGTCAGCGCCGTCGTTGAAGGAGGGATTCAATAGTAAGAGAAAATATTGACAAGTAAAATATTATTTAGTACAAAACATTTAATAAAAATCCCCTGAAGAAGTAAGGAATTCTTACGAAACATTGGGAGAAGAATGGAATAAGTTTTTATTTGCATTCAAAACAAAAACAGATTGAAAGAGCCAAAGTAAAAATTAATCAAAAAAAAATATTTAAAAACAACGGTAAAACTTACAATAGCATGACAATACCTTTTTGGAAAGCCAGAAATTTCTTCTTTAATTTGCATTTTAAATAAAGCTGTATTAGTGAATAGTTTTTTAAAAAATTAATCTTAAAATTCGAAATTAAAAAAAATTTATTACAAAGTAATTTGTTTTTAAAATTTTATGTAATTAAGTATATTTTTTGTTTTTAAAACTCAATGCTCTTATTCATTTTCAATCAAAAACAGAAAACCAGATGCCAAAGTGTACCTTAGTTTTTGAGAAATAAAAAAAAAAATGAAAAGTACTTTTTTCCAAGAAAAACACTTTTTTTGGGTTGTCCTAGATCTACTCAGGTCAATAATTAAATTAGCGGATTATCCCGTTTTTATTTTTTATTGCATACCATCGGGTTTTTAGCAAATAATAAAAAAAATTGATTAATTAGATTTCACATTTTTTTATTGGAGCATAATTTAAAAAAGAAATGACTTGCATGCCTATCTGTTACACACATAGAGGAACGGATTTTGGATTTGGTACGACGCGACGTAATCCCACCTTTAGCACCAGAAGGATAGCAACTATGCTTCGATTGCCCTAGAATAGAGTTTGGACAGTGATTCATACCGATAGCCTTCACCCATATCATTTTACCTCAGTGCAAGAGTTAACATAAAATGATAAGATATTGAGGACTGAATTCTGTAGAACGCTATTGCTGAGGGAAGAAACAGAACACAACTACTTTAAAAGAATAGTTTGGACAGATGAAGCGCGGTGATGGAGCGCAGTTTACCAGAGATGGAGCAACCAATTTCCACAACTTGCATTACCGGAATCACAACAATCCACAGTTTAAAAAACAAAATAAATCGCAAGATGGACCTCCTTAAGGGCCATTCACATGAGAGCGACCAACGAACGACGAATAAGCGAACAAAATGGGATTTAACACATTTATAAACCTAAATCCTTCAAAAAAACTAGACAAAATTGTAGAAACATTTTTATCGCTAATTATTGAGTTACTGAAATCTGCATTTAAGTTGATAATATAGGAGAAATTTATAGTAAACAAATTCGTGGTCGCGAATAAATTTATTCATTTATTCAATTTATTTATCGCTCTCATGCATGTGGATGGTCCTTTAGCCTACTTATGAGAAACTGGCTGAATAATCATTTCAACGACCGAGGGGTGGTCCCATTGATGGCCACCAAGATCACCAGATTTAACTCCTTTGGATTTTTACGCTTGGCGATTCACGAAGAACTATGTACATATATGAAATTGAAATTTCTTCTGTTGAGCAACTTTAACAACGCAGGGGAATTAAGAGGACTTAAATTTATATGCAGCCATAAGACGAACATACAACCTTTAACTTCTGAAAAGTGGAGATCATATCACCAACTTCTTACATCATTTATTTTTATTAGAATAAGCTAAATGTAACAGATATTAAAAATATTAATAATTAATCAAGTTATTTTTTGTATTACTTGCTAAAGGTATTTATGCAAAGATAGAACAAATAAAAAAAGTGTTCTGCTTCGAAAAGAATCCTTTTATTTTTTTAATTTCTCCAAAACAAAGATACATTTAAGCATCTTGTTTTCAGTTTTTTTATTTAAAATTTAATGAGAAAATTGAATTTTGAAAAACAAAAATTATACTTAATTACATAAAATAAAAAAAATGTTTTAAATTTCGAGTTTGAAAATTAATTTTTTAAAAACTAAAAGAATAAATTTCTGGCTTTCCAAAATGTTATAGCATGGCATTGTAAGTTTTACCGTTGTTTTTAAATAATTTTGTTCTGTTTTAAGTCAATTTTTTAGAAAATTAATCCCCCCCCCCCCCCCGCCTTAGCGGAGGTAAATAAACCATCCTTAGCCTCTCTTGTCTTAACCCAACCGACTCGCTCTATACTCTGTCCAATTTATATTCGCAGTGCAGGCCTTATGGGAGAGCTTTTTCAAAACCACTGCTGCCTGTTGAAATAAGAAACGGAATTACTGAGTTACATTTAAATTGTTTTTGTAATCTTCATTCAACACAACGACCTACCTGGTCCCAAGCTGAGAAGACAAAAGGAGACTGATCGCCATTTGCCATCAACCCGTTTTGAAATTTTGTTTATTTAAAATAAAAAAAAACTTTTCATCATAGTTAGCATTGCCCGGTTTATGGAAATTCTTAAGGATTTTCCTTTAGTTTTTGCTATGAAGCTTAGGGACTTAGGTTTTTTGAAAGCCAATAAAACAACTTTAGGGAAAAAGGTGTTGACACTTGGTGTTTTTGTGTTTTTTTAATGCTTTCAATTTTTGTATGGATTGCAATCAACAATTAACGGCAACTTTGAATAAGAAGTGCAAATTGTTGTTTGTTTTATGAAAATACAAATACAGGGTGTCCGCCGGGAAGGTATCCTACTTTTTTTGTTTATAATTTTTGATTAAATGAAAGAGAATTGATCTTATATTGATAAATGTTTTATTTAATGTCGGCAATTATGTATGGAATACAATATCAGGTAAATGTCCGCTTCTGTTAGTCTCACAAATGCGAAGCCTTTTGAGTACATTTTTCATTACATTCTCATACTTTTCACGCGCTATTTCATTAATTTTATCACGAATATTTGGTTTGAGTTTCTCAAGCGTTTCTGGTTTGTTTGCATGAACCTTGCTTTTCAGATATCCCACAAAAAGAAGTCCGGAGCAATCAAATCAGGCGACCGTGGAGGCCAATCATCATCACCATTTCTTGAAATAACTTGCTGTGGAAAGAGGTCTCGCAGTAATTCCATTGTAATCCTAGCTGTATGCGATGTGGCACCACATAATAATCAAGCCCAAAGCATGCAGTTGTGGCTATCAAAAGTTTTTAAAGTTTTCAATCATATCACGATATCGCTCCCCATTCACAGTTACCAGAGCACGGCGTCGAATTGAGGTTGTTGATGGATTGTTTTGAACACTTCCTTAAACAGCACTAATGTTTTCAGCCGATCTTGCAGTACATTGTGGTTCATGCTTGGGCCTGTCACCTACAGACCCTCTTTCTTCGAAATCATTCACTACACGATAAATAGTGCGTTTCGTTGTTACGTTGCTTCTCCCAAAAAAATTCACGTAACTTTCTCATCGTCACAGTAATCGATGATTGATTTTCATAAAATGTTGAAACGATTAAAGGATTTTCCATAATAAATTTGCCACTACTTCACGACTGCCAAACATGAACTGTCAAGACTAATGTTTACCAAAATGGCGGCTAAACAAAGTAGTGTACATTACCGGCGGACACCCTATATTACTTTCTTTAATGGATTTATCTTTAAGGATTGAAGAGATTTTATGTTTTTTTTTTTTAATGTGCGACAAATATTTAAAAAAAATCGGATAATTGGGATGCTTTTGTTAAGGACCCATAATTTGGTATGATGTTTTTCACTGTTTTTGGATCATTCATTAATGCTTTTAATAAGACAATTTTAAATTTAATTCGATACATTATTCATTGTTTTATTAATTAAGTAGGTAGGTGCCAATAATTAGGTCCAAAAAACTAAGGTTCAATAATTGGCAAGGGGTGCCAATAAATACCACCTATGTAGATTCAATAATTGGCACTGCCAATAATTATACTTTTAACACTGCCAATAGTTGTAGCAAGCATTTGTTATTGATTTTAGTTTGAAAAATTTCAAAATAAGCGTTAAAAATTAAAATATCTTAATTTTACCACCAAAAATGGTGCCAAATTGTTTTTGGTAATCTTATTATTTTTATATTTAATTAAATTAACAAACGCATATTTTATTGAATAATACTTTGATATAAAAACGATTATCATCACTCTACAGACACAAAAATTGTGGTTAATTGGAGTAAAGGCCACAGTCACCTTTATTATTGAATTAAAGAAGAAGGTTAACGTGTGTGATAATCTTAAAAACAGTGCAGTATAACAAACATTTACTTTTATGATTTGAAGAGGTATATATATATTTTTGTATATAAAAAAGCTTCAAGTTTTTCAAAGGACCTCTGTACAGAGAAAAGGCAGAAAATAGGTGACTCATTCAACAAATTTTACGATCTTGTTAAAAGTCGTGCAGAAACTGTTCAAAAAACAGCGGATGGTTTTTCTGTTTCCAAACGAATTGACTACAATTGTTTAAAGGAAAACCAAAAAATTTAAAGTCAAAAGTCATCAACAAAAAGAAAAAAAAAACGCTAGGAGCGAAGTTACCTTAAAAAAGATAAGGCCCACTGAAAAAATTTGTCTTGTTGTCTTAAAACTGTTGACGGTGTGGAAAAAGATAGATTCAATTTATTGCGGTCAACATTATTTTATACCATAAATATTAATTTATATATAGTTGGTAACCCTATCGATATTTTTGTGAGATTGGCTTTAAAATAAAGATAGCTTATTGAGATCCATAATGGTCAGAGTGAGATGCAAATATCCCATCTTTCCTGTACTGCAAATATAAATTGGACAGAGTATAGCTCCTTTGTGCACCTTATACCGATTACCTTGTAAATATAGGTTGTATTCATAAACGCAGAAAATCTGCGCTAGTACAATCGCATTTCTTTTCTGATGCATTTGTGAACGCACTCCCAATGCAGAATGTCTGCAGTAAACAAAAAGGTCTGACTTAGTCCGATTTGTATGTAAACAGAGTTCATAAACGTCAGAGAAAAATGGCTGCCAAACAAATTTTGTTGAATTTGATTTTTGATTTGCTTACCCAAAAAGAAAAGAAAATTATAAAATAAAATATAAAAAAAATATAAAATATTTGCAATTACTTACATTCTTTACGAGTCAGTGTCGCTTTGTCCTTCTTGTTGTCTTAAAAATTATTTTAATGATTCCCGCTCTTTCTGCAGCCAAACAAATTCAGCTGCACAATCTGCCCGACGCTGACGACAGTCTGACGTTTATGAACGGTACGTACTGCAGTTCGACTAGGTTAGTTCGATCGAAAATCTGACTTTATGAATGCAGATAACGCAGTTCTTAGTTAGGCTGACGTTTATGAATACACCCATATTCATACTTCAACTAATCAAGTGGCATGCTTGTTTTTGTGCTCTAAGTTCCCTTTCAAACGAGGAAACTGAGTTGCTAGCAACTTTCAGTTCCTAGGTAAAAAGGGCAGGAGGAAAGAAAGGTGAACAAAATCTCCCCGGTCGAGGATTTGAAGAGATATTTTTCACATTTCCTTTCACATCTGAGGTTAAGTTGCATTCAGCCAATAGAATTTCAGGAAATCTCAAAATTGCCTCGATTTTGTTTCCTCATGTGAATGGTACAAGAGATTTTAAAGGAAATTAAAGAAAACGTCAAGAAATCTCCAGCAACTTGTTTCTTCGTCTGAAAGGAGACTAAGCTATTTAACGGGTTGTTTATACAATTAAAAGAGCGATTAAATGCTTTAATACTTTTTCTATAATAACTAGCATACTTCAAAAAGTCTTTCTTTTGACCAAACAGTGTTTTGAAACACTTTGTGCCAAGATTTACTATACTACTTGTTGTTATAAAATTTTGGAAACTTGAAATCGTAGCGCAAAATTATAACATTAAAAACTATACATTTAGGCATAAAATCGCTTGTTTTGGTCCACCTCTGTTATTGTTTTTGTTACGAACTATTGCCTTCGATTTTCTGTCTGTCCCACCTCCCAATTCCAATGAAATATGACAATATCTCGCCACACTCTATCAAATGCCCCCAAGGCCTTCAAGCATTTATCAATCTTAACGAATAATCCGCGGAAATTTATGTTCAATGTTTGTTTTAAAATAAGTTGTTTTTTGTTTAAATAATTGATAAAATTGTTTCTTAATTAAATCTGTCTAATTCTTCTTAACGTGAATTTTAATACATTTTAACTTTATTTAATTAAGTAAATTAAGTAATTATTTTGTGAAGACTTATTCATTAATATGAAAACAAGCATAAAAGGGTTTACTATAAGCGCAGTAAAATTTCCTTCGATAAACAATAACAAATTTCAGAAAGAGTCGATAAAGAAGAAGGCAATAAAATGTCTTTGTTGTTGTTTACCTAAGGAAATTTTACTCCGCTAGCTATGCATTTCCCAATAAAACAAGTCTATTATTCATTCAATATTTTCTCATTTCATTAAATCAAACCCTATAGCCAATTTTCCAATAATTTACACACAATCAAGAAATACGGTCACGTGGTTGCTAAAAAAGATCAATTCATCTATAAGATCCAAATAAACTCATTCGACCTTCAATACTTTTTTCCGTGGCCGCAATCGTTAGCCAACATTGATGTTAAACGAAAAAAAAATCACAAAGTTCAATCTCAGTGCCAGTATCAGCATAAGCATCTCGATCTATATCGAATATAATTCGTAGATTATATGTATACGTACATATATATGTTAATATACGTTTCTACCGGGATAGCCAACACTGCATAGATGGAGTACAGAGGTATACCCAAGTATCCATATCCATTGATTTTTTTCTTCACGCTTAACTTATAGCTCTTCCCACTTTCACCTCGATGGCACAAAGAGCTCAATATAAAGGCGCGGGTGGCAGTTGTGGCATCGGGTTGAAAAAGTAATACACATCTAAAGAGACGAATACCACTTAATCCTCTTTTGTTTTGTTATTTCAATACCCTTGTCCCTTGTTACTCCCCTCTGGAGCACAATGGTGCTAGCTGCTAGAGAAGAAATTGCGGGCTGATGATGATGGGATGTTGTTTATGCTTCATCCTCTTCTCGCAGCACAACCTGATATGGATGGAATAGCAGGCATATCGACAGGGCAAGTGATGATATTGTTCTCCTCTCTTGCGTTGTTCGTGTTGGTGCTTGATGCTGGAGCCAAATTCTTTGATAATGGTTACCAGGTGTGTGATAAATAAAAAAGTTAATATTTAAACATTTAATTTAAAAGTTGAACATTTTTTAGATTGAAAATGAGGATTAATTAAAACTAATTAATAAATGAACCTTGTTGAAAGTGTCGTTTGTTTATGGATAAAAACTTCTGTCGATAGTCGACAGATAGAACATGTATTTTGGTACTGCGTATAGCTAATTTGAAATTTTTCGTTTTGACGTTTTAAGTCGGAAATTTCTATGCGTCATCCAGCTATTTACAATTTAGATATCTCTGTCCATTGAGAATTGAGATACACTAAACCAAACAAAAAATTTGACGATGCGATGACAGTCGCATTAGGAGTCTAAATATGTTTGAAGTAACCTGTCATCTGGCTTTAAAGAGTTCTAAAATCTGACGTGAACTCTTAACGGCCTACAGACAAACATACTTCCACGAACATAAAGTAAATATAATCCACATTCTGGTTGAGAGCTAAAAAAAGATATTGATACAACCTGGCAACCAAGTGAAACCGAGATGGCTTTTGCTTTCGGTTAACTTGGTTGGTTGGTTGAATGAATACAGCGCCCGAAGGGAAAACTATCTTCAAGATGATTTCAGATTCAGTCCATTTCGGGAAATAGATTGGAGTTGTTTGTCGTGTTTACTGCTAAGGTTGACAACTTCACGCGGTTTTGAAGTTAACTTTTTGGTATTGTTGCGTGAGTGTGTTTTTGGTTGCATCTGTTATTGTTTGTATTTGTTGCTTGTGTTGTTCTTGTTGTTATTGAAAGTTTGTTTTTCATTTCTAATATTTTTAAAAGACCAACAATGAAAAAAACAACTGATTTTTGAGTGTCGATTTCTCTATCTCTATTTCGCGTAAACAGAAAGACAAACTCTATTGGAATCTAAGCAGCTGAAGGAATACACTGAAGCGGCCACAAAATTGATTCCTCTTCAAATTCAAGCTTTCACATAATGGAAGATCCCAATCGTATGATGGCCCATACTGGAGGTATGATGGCACCTCAAGGCTATGGAATGCCTGGACAAGATGACGGCACAAATGCTGGCGGCAATGAAAATGAAGTTCGTAAACAAAAAGATATTGGCGAAATTTTACAGCAAATAATGAGCATTTCGGAACAATCGTTGGACGAAGCACAAGCGAGAAAACATACATTGAATTGCCACCGAATGAAACCGGCATTGTTTTCTGTGCTATGTGAGATCAAGGAAAAGACTGGTGAGTTAGTTTTTTTGTTTAACATATACAACATTATTTTTAATTTTAATTTTTTTGTTTATTATTGAGAAGTAAAATTTCGGGTTTGTTCATACATAAAATTGTTATACTCGTAGTTCTATCAAAGAACATTATTGGCAGAAATATCTCATCCCATTGTACTTGGTTAATAAATAGTTTCATACACCACAAAACTGTCGACAAGGATAAAAAAATCGATGGGCATGATGATATATTCCAGCGCATGGATTTTTCTCGCAAATAAAGCGAGAAAATAGTGCTCCACCTCCTTAACCTCTTGATTTGCTTTCATGTTTTTTTTCTATCCTCTTCTTTAATGATGGTGACAAAACGAATTTTGATACAGGAAAAGTCTTCGTCCTTTTTTGAGAAATCCTTTTCTGTTGTAGTGTAGTGTAGGAAGGTGTACACGAGATAATAACTTGTGTTGTATACACATAGATATTTTTTTTTTAGATACGATACTATACCTTTGCTATGAGACATGATAGGTGGCATCTGTTTTATATGTTTTCAGTTCTCACAATCTAATCTTTTTGTTTTTCAAAAAAAAAAAAAAAAAAAAACAGACAAAAAATTAAAGGACAGCAATGTCATTTTGCTTTGTTTCTCGGCATAGACGTGTTTGGCATGTATTTATTTTTGCTATGTTGGGTATAAAAGCTGAAGAATCGAGTATGTGAACAAATTATGTTAATAAAGGCAAACACCATCTAGAAAAAAGGAAAAACAAATAAAAGTATAATGCCAACAATGATACATGCTTCAATGGAACGAAATATTGAAATCGTTCCCAGCAAACAAACAACACAAAAAAAAAGGAAAAATATATACATTTAAAGGAGCTGGTTACTGAAGCAAATATTATAGGTTTTATATTTTTTTCTTAGAACGCAAATATAGATATGTAGTACGTGTTCTGCTGCTTAAAATTAAAGCTTTAAAATTTGAACTCTATCCCATGCGGAAATGGATTTGGTATAATCTGAAAAAATCTAAACAGAGGTATATTTTTGAAAACGTTTTGATACAATTTATTATTAGTTATCAATATTTCTTAATTTTGATTAAAAGTTTGTAGTTCAGGAATTTTATGCAAAATTTTAAATAATGGAAAGAGTATTTTAAAAAATCCTCGCCTCTAACTGTTTAGGAAACCCTGCAATCACATTTTGAAAAAAAAATATTATGGTATACATTTTACAAATTTCCAAAAAGTTTAAAAGGATGTTAAGTGAAACATTGGGTCTTGTGAATAAAAAAAAAGCTTAAGCTTAAACTAGCATTTTTAAGTAAAGCTTAAGCTAGCATATAAAAGATGTGTTCTAGTTATAACTATTTCAAAATAGTCAAGCTTGTTTTTCCAGCCTAATCTTTAATTTGTGTTTAAAAATAGCTTAAGCTAAAATATTATAGTTAAAGCTACAAAAATATAAACATTCTTGGAGCCCTAACTAGAAAGCTTTGACTAGTTTATATATCTTAGATTTCTCTTTAGTTGTAGTGCGTTCAAGGCCGTTAGAATAAAATTAAAATGTTAATGGATAAGAGTGTACAAATGTCAAAAGTTGGTACCAAACTAATACTTTTTTTTTTATAAATACAAAAAATTGTTTGAAAAACCTTGGAATCCAAAATTATTTAATAGTTCTTAAAAATATTCGTACCAAAATCGGATCAAAATAATCCAATCCAATTTCGCTATGTGATTTTTTTTACCAATAAACTACAGGTACAAAGCTTAATAAAAATCCTTAGACAGTTTTGAAAACATTTGGAAATATCTAAACCGTTGTATTAGAGCAACCTGTCTTAGATGGGCTAGCACAAAAGTTCGAACTTTTCATCTAGGAAATGACATAAAAATACTTGGTACCGACTCCATCGATGAACAGTGAAGTGAAAGTATAGACGCTCATACAGACGGACTAATGGACGGATACAAAATATTCTTTGGACTTAAACGTCAACATCGAAATGTTCTCTTTTCATGAAAACAATACTTCCCAAAATAAAAAACGTGACAGCGGTAGCATTGCAAAAACTTACAAAATTTCTCAAATGATGAAAAACTAAATTTGATTTTTTTTTAATTTTTGAATTTTCAAACTTGCAAAGTATTTCAATTGATGAAAATTAAAAGAACCGAGGTATAAAATGTATGCAATGTATGTATGTATGAAAACGTTGAAGAAGTGAAGTTTTTTATTGAATTTTTTAAACTTAATTTAAAAAAAATATAGTAGTGGCAGTAAGTAGTAAATAAATTTTATTTTCTTATTAAAATCATGTGTACATATGTACATCATGTATAGTAACAAAATCAAGTATAGCATGGCAGTGCCGTCTCTGTCTACCAGCTGGACAATTTGAATAATTAAATACATCATGTATACTAACAAAATCAAGTATAGCATGGCAATGCCGTCTGCCAGGTTGACAACTTAAATAAATTGCATAAATACATTAACTGCGTCTAAGTTTCTTAAATATCAGTATCTAAATCAGTATCGCTGAGAACTCTGTTTTGGGAAGCTTGCGCTACTTTGCGTTCGCAGTACATACAAAGTTTTTGCGTCGCCATTTCGTTTAAATATGCTATCGTTTCTGTGTCAGTTAAATACTTGCAGCCGAAAAAGAATCGCCTAGTTTTTATTAGAATGGGATATGTTCCTAGAAAATGAAAAACATCTGCTCTTTCTCTCAGATTTCACAGAAGGTATAATTCAATTGCAGAAGCTCTGCGCGAAGAGTCACCATCGTCGAGTCGAAATATGCTCCACACTATTCTCATCTCTGAAGTAGTTTTTTAGTCCTAGGTTATGACAAAGGCGACTGTAAACCACTCTGTGGACAGAGCTGGTGGCATCTTCGACAACCTTCTCGAAGTTTATCATCAGCCATAGGAATTAACTTATACAATTTAGCTTTCCATTTATCAAAATTTTCAATATGCAAGTTTAGCTCCATACCACACCATTACGCGAGCTCGTTCCATTCCGCATACCAGCTGTATCTCTGATTTCTCAAAAAGCTCTGCTTTATTGGGAAGTCTTTCATTATTCGTGCTCAAAACTTTAATAATGTAATCTACCTGGGTTTTGAGGGTTTCGACGAAGAGTGGGAATAATCCTGTTTCTAATATTACGATGTTTTAGTTTAGGTGTGTTGGAAGGCAAGTGGAATATCCTTTTAATATTTCCATATTGTTTGTGATGCATAGAACATAATTAATTCCGAAACTTTTCTAAATACAAGGAATTTACAGCAGTAAATGACTACAGAGTCATACTTTTGTTGGTGAAACACTTTTTCCATGTAGATAGCTCCAATAGAAATTTTAGCCTTAACAAGTTTCTCATTCAGATGCTCTTCCATACTTAGGTTTTTTGTAAAACACACTACTAGGTATCTTAATTCGTCCACGACTTCAATAGATAGTGAATTATACGAGAATTATCGTAGAACCATCTTCTGTTTAAGCTATTTTTTCCACCACTGTTTCTGAAGATCATTATTTTTGATTTGTTGAGGTTAACTTGAAGATTCCAAGTAGTACAGTGCCTTAAGCTACAGTTGGTTGATCATCAATTAGAACGATTTGGGTGAGGTAGATATCAACACTATGTTGTCAGCGTTATTTCAAATGACTAAAAATTAAATTTAGCATAATATTTTATATTGCTTTTTGTTTATATTGTTCTCTAAAGTTGGTAAATTTTTAGTAAAGCGTAAAGGGAGTGAAGACTAAAATACATTTCTACACCCTAAAAGGGTAAAAATTTAAAAATAAATGGACTTCAAAGTTTAGTTTACAGTTCCCATCCGCAAAAAAAAAATCTTTGCAAATATTCTCGCATGTCAAAAATAATTGAGGTGAAATGCAAAATTAATTGTTTGCATGATTGGTTTACATTTTCATGCAAAAAAAAACATGGCTGTCATGGAATGTCATGCAAAACAATGGACCGGCAATTGTTTTGCATGCGAATAAAAAGTGAATAAAATATTTTTGTTTTGGATGGTCGGTTTACACTTAAAAAAAATGTATATTCACCTCAAGGCAAATGGTTTTTACATCCAAAAATAATTATTTTCCCTTTTTAGGGCTTATTTTTTATTTATTTAGGCTAAATTAATGACCCAATGGGTGGCTTAGGCCAAGGAAAACGTTTTTCGACTATGAATATTATTCAATATGGTGCACAAAACAGGTGAAAAGTCGTTTTGAAAATATCGATTTTTTTTCGCACGGGAACTGTAAACTATGCTTAATACAAAAAACTGCTACAAAGTTTCGTGATAGTTTTATGTATACTTTTTTACAAAAAAAATTTGGTAAATACTATTGCGCTGATATTCATTTTTAGTAACGAACATAATAGGCAGAAAAAACATGTCGCTGAAGCTCAACGTGCAAGCATTTTGACGAGAAGGGGTGAATCAAACCGAAAAATGGAAATGCAATGAAATGCTATTCGACGATAATATTCAATTCGTTGCAAGCTAAAAAAGTTCCTGAAAGTAGAGAATACCCGTTTAAAGTGACGACTAAAGACAAACAAATCTTGCTTAGGATAGCTAAACAAAATCGATTTATGTCGTCCAAGGCTGTGAAAGATGAAAACACCAGTTGAAGTGAGTGCCAGGACTTTTAGTATAATAATTGCAGCTGATCGTATTCTACTTTTTTTTTTTGAAAAAGCATACGTACATATCGTCGGCTTTCTGTTAAAACCTCCTAAGTCCGTTTAGAAAAATTACTTAGAAGACACAAAAACGCGATTTATAAGGTACAAAATGGAATTCTTAGATCCGTTAAGATTTAAAAACTGATTTAAAAAACCAAAAGGAACCATTACACAGTAACGAGACATTGATATTTGAATTCAGTAAAGTTTCACGAAGTTTTGACATGACACAAGATATACTTTTCTGATAGCCTTTTATGCGTTCGAATCTGGTCTTGAAATTGCTCTAGCATGTCACGTTTTTTAGATGTTCGAATCTAAAGATATGAAAAACGCGTTCTTTATGCAAATTTGGGGTTATATTTTTTGTCGAGGTAAAAAAATTATAGTCATTCTAAAGTATAAACATTTTACTTCAAAGTCTTTTTTGAATTTTTCAAATACCTTTATTCATCTTAGAGAAATCGTAACACTTTGTCTTGGACTACGAAATTCGAAAAATTCTGTCAATTTGCATTTTTGTAGATTTTCAAACAATTATTTTTCAGGTCTATTTTACATTATTTCAAGTTTTTGATAAGCAGAATTTATTTGAATTGTGTTATATCGTCACTAATTGAAAATAAATCAGGATGATAATTATTACATTTATTATTTATAACAATAACTTCCTTATCATATACCGCATTCAATATCATTACAAATACACTTTTTTCCGAGAGGACAAATAGATATAAAATCTATTCAAAAAAGCGCCAACCCACCCAGTTAATCAGTTATGTATAATAGGCTTCAATAAATAAACAATATTATTTCATTTGTGTTGTTTAAACTTCTAGGGCGGCATTATAACATTTTTAAAAGAAAAAGACAAAATAAATCTCAAATAATAATCTTAAAGTAAAGCCGTAGAATTCGAATTTACCTGACCGCATTTTTGTATGATAAAATATAAAACTTCTCTTTAATTGAAGATTTCATAAAACAATATTTGCCTGGTATTAATTGTGATTAGACACGGGTGCTGTTAATTAATAAAAACAAACAGGTTACAAATTAAATTCTTATAACTCTTAGAGCAACTTGTTGTTTATTCAACAAATAATGACAGTAAGCCACAAAATATGTTCAGATAAGATAAACTATTTTAATACATTTTGAAGTTCTACCTTCTACCATAACCTGGCAAATTCGGCTATTGATTATGCCATTTAAAAAGGAACTAAGATGTTCATAGGTTTTTATTGTACAAATCAATAATTGGGTTATTAAAGATGAGAAAACAGGGGAGTGCTATTAAATTAGAGGGTGCATTTGGGAGGGGGGCGCAAAAGCACCCTCTTTAGTTTTTTGCATATAACTCGAAAAAGAAGCAAAATTTCGAAATAATGTTGAAAGTCTTTTTTGTAGATAATAAAATCAACCATCGAAATGGATCATTCAAAACTTTTATTTGAAAGGTTTTAGTTACTTAAATTTAAAAAAAAAATCATTGAAAAAAAGTTTTGGTTTGTTTTACTTATTTACCTATAACTTTTTTATCTATAAAGATAGGTATAGGCATGATTTAATTTTCTTTAAAATGACATGTTCAGAAAAAATTTTGGATAAAAATCGACGGAGAAACGGCCGCTCAAACTAAGCTGATTTTAAGATTTAAAAGTAAAATATATGACTATTTAACGAAACTTGCAAGATGATATGCTCAAACTGGGTGTATGATTCATTCTTGACCATTAAATAAAAAAATAATAAAGAAATTTTGAATTTTTTGCAGTTTAAGGGTTATCTTATTTTTTCCAAATTTAAAATAAGTGCCAAAATCAACAAACCTGCTCTAACAAACCCGGTTTTTGAACATATGTTAGCTTATTATACCTACTTAGACCTGCAAAATATAGTGTCGGATGAGTTTTGTTGTCGAGACTGAAATTTCTTATAATACCTGCTTTAAGAACTTTGAGCTCGAATAGCAAACACTTTCGGCCGAAAAACTCGTCTGGCACTATTATTTGCATGTTCAGGAAGGTAGGTAGGAAGGTAGCTTACATATAAAGGTTCAAAAATTGGGTTGTTTTTTTGGCAATTATGAAAAAAAAAATAGATGGTAACCCTTAAACTGGGAACAAATTGAGATTTCTCTATTATTTTTTACTTTTATGGTCGTCAGGAATGAATCATTCAAACCGAAAAATGTGATTTTTTAATTTTTTTTGCAATGATTTTATTAAAATTTAGGTAACTAAAAAATTCCACAAACAAAAGTTAACGATCCATTTCTATGGTAAATTTTACTGTCTACAAAAATGGTTTTCAACATTATTTCGAAATTTTACTTCGTTTTCGAGTTATATGCAAAAAATTGAACACCCCCCCCCCCTTCAAAATGCACCCTCTAATTTAACCCAATTATTGATAATTACAATAAAAACCCATGAACGTCCTAGTTCCTTATTGGCCTGTTTTTTAGGACATAATCAAAAGCCTTTATTACCAGTCAAAGGATATAGTACAGGAAAAAAGTACTAAAAACTTATGTTCAAACAAATGAATAATCATTATATTTAATAATAATAATTTGCGTCTATTCTTCGTTACTTTATTTTTTTTTTAAGAAGAAAAGAAAGTTAAAAACTTTTTAGATGAACTTATTTTGCATTTGTAACTAAATACTTGAAATCAACCAATTTGTATTTGACTTGCTTTGAAAAAAAAAAAATTAAATGCCAATATTCTCTCATAAATAAAGTGTAGGTATACAAAAACAAATTAAGTATATTTTTAAAGAAAACTGGTGAAACAAACATCTAAAACATACAAGAAGAACCAGACGCGATGCATAAATTCATGGTAACTTATTGATTCGCCAATAATTTGCGTGTTTTATTTGTAATTTAAATGTCAGCTTGTGTGCCGTCTTGGTTCCAACGTATATTTGGCGTTTCTTCATATAAATATAATCCAAGCTATTAAAATAATGTCGCTTGTAATCGAATTTCAATCTTTATCTTAACTTAAAGAAAGTCGAAGTTAAAAAGAAAAACATACAAATAATTGAATCGGTGTGAGTGGAAGAACAGTAGAAGCACCAAATAATATACTAAAGAAAAACAGACATAACTTTTTACAGCACCAGACAAATAATATATTTTTCTGTATGATAATCTAAAGATTGAATAGTTCACAAAATTCTTGATTTTAAAATAATGTTTTTACAAGAAACGCAACTTTTTCCCTGTTACAGTACAAAATCGAAAGGCTATAACTTCAAAACTAATGAACTCAGAAAGACCGTTAATAAGTCTTTTTAGATGATTTTTCTCTGAAACATATTCTTTCGTCATTTTCTTTTGAAATGAAAATCGATTTAATAAAAACCTCAAAAAATTGGTTTTATAATGTAGAGGCAAATCATACTATATAACTATATATCGTTGGCTGTATCGAAATGAAGTTTTTTGACTTAACTTGCTACACCATGAAGTTCTTGGTTATATGAAAAAAATTATGTATGTCTTTCACATTTTTCAAAAAATAAAACTGATCGAGAAATGAGAAGAAAAAATATCTCCTCTCCATTTGCTAGCCCCGGTTCAAACTAAAGTCTAGTACATACTTGGGAATCATTTTGTAAATCCATACAAAATTTGCATTTTTATTCAGCCGTGCACGTGCTCGTGAAGCTGTGTGGAGAGTTTGCGTTTACGAGCAATCCCCGTGCAAAATGTAAGGGAACTCTTGGTGAACAGTTGACAGACTGATTACTAGTCATTTGAGGCATTGTGGTTTTAAACGTCAATTGTTCACAACACACTCGCAAGTCTGTAGCAGTGAAAGTTTAATTTTCCTGGCCTACTAGGGGAAATAATTTTTTTTTTTATTAATCTCAAAATTTTGAAAAAAATTCTCTTGTATTGATCACTCTACATCACGAATATGTAATGTTTGTTTCTTTGTTCCAGAAATAATACCCACTTGTGAAACTAAAATCATCCTAAATCGTTTTGGCTTGTAGACTTGTGATTTTTTTGCTATAGGGCGCTGGTGTAATGCTTATCTTATAACGGGTGATTTTTAGCTGGTTTGGTTTTGGCAACACTGGTTTTGACAGCTGACATGTGTTTAGTACCTTGTGTCACTGTCAAACAGCTTCAGTTTGGTTTGCAATTTAACCATGGATCGTCTTACAAATGAACAACGCTTGCAAATTATTGAATTTTACTATCAAAATTCGTGCTCGGTTCGAAATGCTTTTTTATCGAAAAATTGTGTTCAGCGATGAGGCTCATTTTTGGTTGAATGGGTACGTAAATAAGCATAATTGCCGCATTTGGAGTGAAGATCAGCCAGAAGCATTGCAACAGCTACCAATGCATCCCGAAAAAGCCACTGTTTGGTGCGGTTTATGGGCCGGCGGCATTATTGGGCCATATTTCTTCAAAGATGATGCGAATCGCAGCGTTACTGTCAATGGTGAACGCTACCGAGCGATGATAACAAACTTTTTTTTGCCCGAAATGGAAGTTCTTGACTTGCATGATATGTGGTTTCAACAAGACGGTGCCACATGCCACACAGCACGCGAAACAATGGCGCAATTGCGAGGCGAGTTTGGTGAACAGTTAATTTCACGTTTCGGGCCGGTCAATTGGCCGCCTAGATCGTGCGATTTGACACCATTAGATTATTTTTTGTGGGGGTATGTCAAGGCTAATGTCTATAGGGACAAGCCCGCTTCGATTGACGCACTGGAAGCCAACATCCATGCATTCATTCGTGAGATACCGGCCGATATGTGTGAAAGAGTATGCCAAAATTGGACTCAGCGGATGGGCTACCTGAGACGCAGCCGCGGTCAACATTTGCATGAAATTATCTTTAAACATTAAATTGCAAGGTTCAATCTATCGATTCAAATAAATATTTCATTAATTTTTTCGAATTTTTTGTGTGTTTTTTTTTTTAAAAGTTCTAAACCTCTTAAAAAAATCACCCGTTACAACCAGACTAACTTTTTACAAATCTCATTTTTGAAAGTCTTGTTTTTTTTACGTAGGGATTGTGTCGGTTAAAATAAAATCTTAAATTTTAGCGCAGTGCTTGTTTGAAAAAACGAAGAGTCAAATATGTTACTATTACGTGTTATTACGTGTAGTATATTGAATATACCGGGAAATGAAGGGGTGAGGCACAATCAATTTCAAGTTTTTTTATTACTGAATATGTTTGTTTGGAGCATAAGCATGCTTAAAACCGAAAAAAACATTTATTTCCCCTAAAAACAAAATTGAATATGTATTTCTATTTTTTTAAATAAAATATCAAAATGTTCTGTGTGCGACTTCTCAAAAGTTTTACCTAAGCTATTAGATACAAAAGTTAACCTGTGTATTTTAGTTTTGGAGCCTTATTTAATCTAAACGGTTATTCCAACACAGATGGGTTATCTACATTATTTTATAGCTCAAAAATGCATAAATCTCTCGTTAACAAGTTGACAAGTTGGCTTTTTCCTTACTTAAATAAAATCTTTTCAATAATTTAGGTTTAAGTTGTTTACATAATCGTTTACCGACTTTGTTCATAATAGAAATTACAACGAAAAATGTATTTTATAAAAATATTGTGAACCGACCGTATTGTATGAAACGAATGAAAAAAAGCAGTGGTTATAATTAAATTTTAAATCAAATGTCTTTTTTGTAATTTAAGTTGAGAAAATAATATATTTTAAAAATTATGCAAATTTATTATATACCTACTCTGATACAAAATCCAAACTTAATGTTTCCCAAACCATTGAGTTGAAAGTGGTGCTTAAAGGTCCACTCCAGTGGGCACCTAATCTTATGAAAACAAATCTTTCAAAAGAAAAAAGGAAGACAAAAAAAATAAGACTCATCGAAAAGGAATGAATCAAAGCGATTCACCTTTGTTGGAAATAATAATATTGTAATGCAAAGTGGAATTGTGGTTCTTCTTCTTTGTCGACTGCTCCGATGATCACTTTTAAAGTATTACAGGGTGTTGTGTAAGTTAAACAAAAATTGTTTCAAACCTGTCACAATTTAGCATGCTAATTAATACGGAAAACATTTATTTAATTCAATCGATTGATTGATAGATAAACGATGGACAGTGTACACTGTGAACAATAACAAATTCAAACGTCCGACATAGGAGTATTTGTATGCAAAAACTGGACAGAATTACTTTTTATCTTCATTGTCCTAATTTCATCTCAAACTATGAAATATATACCGTTTTTTAATAAACTCACCCTTTTTTAAAACAAAAACATGTTGACGTTTTTTTTAATACCTCTGTGTGACTCAAGAAAAATATATGCATAAAATGGGATATACAATATGGCCAAATTGCTAAAAAGGAACAAATTTGCCGCCATTTTGTATACACACAATCACCAAATAACTCCGAAAAATAAAAGAAAATGCTATTCGAAAAATTGCAGAAATAGTCAGTTTGAATGAGCATAAAAGTTGGAATACGATATGACCAAAAAAACTACAACCCCAGCCGATTTTTTTTTTGGAAACGAAACTTGATGATTTTTTTTGTTAGCATATAAAAAATAAGAAAAATTACTTCTCAATGAAAAATAACCAACAAATTGGCATTTCTTTTAAAATAAAAATTCAAAAAAATATAAATTTTAAATTATTTATCGTAATTTGATTTTTACATACCAAAAATTTCATCAGACTACACAAAATTTTTAACAAATAATTCCTAAAATGGTACAAATTTTTTGGATATTGATTACAAAAAGAAGTGACAAATTCTTAATTGATGACTTTGAACTAATATCATAGCAAAAGTTTGCTGTTCAATAAAAAAATATTTTAGCCTCTTGTTCCATGGGATTTTAGTATTGTTTACCTTTTAAATTTTGACATTTGGAAAATCGACTTTTGGCCAAGTTTTGTAAGAAAATACCCCTATGTGCGTCGATTAGAGACATGATTTATTTTAAGATATTTAAGCAAGATTAACTAAACAATCTCTGAGAGACATTTAAAAAAAAAAACTAATAAATAAGCCTTTTCATTACCTTGCATGGCCACCCTGTATATCTCCTCTTTCTTCAATATATTCTAAATATACATACATACATAAACACAAAGTATCCGTCGGATACCTGGAATTATTTTTGTGGCGTTCATGACATGATCGACGCAAGTCTTCTTCACAGTCGAAATGCATGGCACTGAGTTCATTCAACGAATAGTTATCAACACTATTGAAGGTAAAAGGCAGAGGATGTTGACACATATGTAGGTAATTTGAGTTCATGTGGTTGCATCGATAGTTCTGTATATCGTCACGTTGCTGTCCGTGAAACCTGAAATGTGTGTTGCTTCAATATTTTTGAAAATGAGGTTTGAACAGAATTCATTAGCTCAACCTCATAAATATACTCTTACTTATTTGGAATCTGGGAATTCTCTTATACCTACCTGTTAGTCACATAAGTATGATTTCAAAAGTATGTTAGTCTGCGTCAAATACCAAATACAAAAATTGATTTTGTTAGCTTTAAACGAACATATCATCACTGTCTTAAAGTTGAATGCATTGAATGGAGCATAGATGTTGTTTAAGCTGTTGCTACAGAAATCTGGAGTTTACCTGATGAAGTTTTCGTATGATTAACTCCAGATTTGCTAGCAACATCTTAAACAACATCTATGAATCTGCCCCACTTCCTTTATAATCTTAAGCATCGTACTTATTTTGAATATACATTTTTGACTTTTTAAATGTTAAATAAGTAGGTAACTCTGATAGAAACCATATTGAAAATTTTTTAATTGAAAATCTAAATTACTTCTTGCGTGACGTTTTGGACACCCTTTGCATATACATATTTTAAGTGTTTTTTCTTCATATGAATTAATTTCCTAACCATGAATAGTGAATAAATAAAATTTAACCAGTTTCACCATGAGAAACTGAGAAGGTATTCCGGCATTTGAAACTTAACCTTATAATAATGATTATATTTAGCTTAAACTTCTTTGATTTGTTAATATAATTAAATGTTTAAAAAAATATATTACAATGTTTCCGCAGCAAAGAAACAGATTTATTTGGTCAGTTTGTGTTTTTGATCATTATAACAATGAAGTAGTACATACCTACACTCTGATCCAAATAGAAGTTTCCTATGGCAATCCGTCTATAAAGGCTTTCTCGATGTGTATTGAACCCATGCAATGACTTTTAGACGTTTAAGCCTAGTACGCAAAAAAACAAATTTAATCTCTAAATTTTTATTCTCAAGACAAATTCTGATGGTGTAGAGATAAAAGAAAAGTCAAATGAGAACAGTAGCGTAGCTAGAAATTTAAAAATTGAGCGCCTGTGCTTGTTGGGGAACAATTTAATGTGGATGGATGAAAATAACTCTAAAAAGTTTGAAATTTTCATTTTTTTTCCGTCAAAAATTCAAATTCCATTAAATGGATGGCTACGATGTCGTTGGTTTAAAAATCCTTTAAAAGTTTTTTTAATTCTCCGGAAAAAAGATATTTTTAGGGAAATTAGTAGACATTTGGATCAAATAAATTTGTTTAGTCAAAAAGTCGTTTCCCTATCTGTTAAGCTATCAACTATAAAATTCCATCGAATGATGGATGTGATTTCGATTGATTAAAAAAAACCCTGCAAAATCAGAAATATTCAGAGTTTTCTACTGGTCCAGAAAACCAATTGAATTTCCCAAATCAGTTTGCTGATTCCAACTTGGTTTGGAAATAAATTTAAATTTTGACTTGAAAAAATATTTTCCGAATCTCCCTTTGTATACCCTTTCCCATAATCTACGCCACTGTCTGATTTAAAACAGCTGTTCTTCTATTATTCTATTCTCAATGGGCGTGATCGGCCGGCTATCGGATAGGTTATCCAAGATAACTGAGTAGCCAATACTTATGTGAACGACCAGAACCAGATAGGTTAGCTGAAAAAAGCTGACAAAGAAATTGAATTAAAATTGCAAAAAAAAATTTAACTTTTTTAACGGAATTTTATTCCATTTATATTTACATATGTCGCAAATAACCATCATCTAGTTGCATCTAACTAAATAATTTTAATTTCAAAAAACCCGACACTGCAAAGCTCAACATGAACAACTCAAACTTCTTGTCAAATATCAGCTGTTTCTCTTTGCTGAGTATCCTAGAATTTTTGGGATAACTTCGGATTTGTTTGTTGGTCACAGATGATTTGTCATCAGCTGTTTTTTAACAAGGCATTACAACAACACAAAGCTATCCGGATAACTGAGAATTAACTTCCGAACGCGGCCAATTATTTTTATGTCATCATCTTTACGCATTTTATATTTTATTTCCGTCATGCTTCTTCAAAATTCTTTAATTTATAAAAAGCGAAATATACATGAAACATCACAATTGAAAAAATCAATTGGGGACTTTCTTTTACCTTTTCATGTAGAGCGGTTTCAACGGTCAAATTTTGCGTTCAATTTTCTCAATTCCTACCGTACTCTGAAGTTTCAATTTTAGTATTCCATAGTGCTGGCCTCTATAGTTTTTACTCGACTCCCTCTCTTGTTATGCCAAACTTTGTCAAAGGCTAAAGGATGGTTATCGATCTTGATCGATCACACTCTTGCTCACGTCATTCGTTCTCAACGTCAGATTTTTGAGCAAAAATTGCGTGGCAAACCATCATTTCAAATGCACACAGTTGTTATCAAAACTGGCACTCATAATCGATAAATGTTTACCACATTTAAGCAACGTATACAAATAGACTTGACATAAGCTTCTGGAGCAGTATACGCTTGGCATAGTCGAACAATCAATCAAATGAATTGCAAATGATTTCTAATCACTTATTCCCAGAAATATAAAATGTGAATAACTCTCCTGAAACAACTTCATATATCCCGTGCTATTGTGCTGTTTGATATAAAAAGTCTTATATTTTAACCCCTATATTAATAAATGGCGGATAATAACGTGCTAGCGTTTATACATTTGCTAACTTGTAATTCTTATTAACAAATGTGTTATAGTCTGTGTCGTGTGTTAATGTACGGATAACTTTAACTCGCCAAATTCCGCGTATAATGAACGGATAACTTATTAACACATACACGAACACGTGTCATAGCACCGTTTACTTCTACCAGCATACACTTCGTAAAGCCCTGCATGCATGTGACACTAGTATTAGAAAATCCCCAGCATTCAATGAAGTGGTGAATTCGGTGAAGTGATAAATACTGAAAAGTTATCTTATCCTTTTTAATAAGAGAAGTTATCGAAAAGACAAATTGTCTATCCGTGTGCCAGTTGACACGTGTGTAAGGGAGCGGATTCCTGTTTTTATTAATACTGCTGTAATTGTATTACAATAAAAACAGAACACCAGGAAGTTCAGTTTTGAGGCTTTAATAATTTCACCCTAGAAACTATAAAAAGCTTAATTAAATTTCATAATAAACTTACATTTGGAAACTTGACTTCGAGGCAATAATTTGTATTTAATTAGTAGTTTATTTAAGTATCATCTTCATCTTGTTTAACAGTCTTTGTACCTTGGTGTCAAATAAATCTTGTTGAATCAGTTAGAAATGGTTCATTAATTTAATATTGAACTTGAACTACTTATTTTGGTATAATCATTTATGGACTTGTTTAACATTGTGTGTTAAAATATTTCTTCGAAATCATCTAGATGTTCAATGACGCAACATTAAATAGAATGCTTTGTGTCGGCATGTGAATATTCGTTGCAGATACTGCATTGTTTAGTTTGCAATGTGACATGATGCATCGCCTTGTTGAAACCTGTGACCGTCCAGACTTTTTCACACATTTGTGGGCCAGCCATAATAAGCCAACATCCACCGATATCAATTCCCATCGACTGTTTCGCTTTCTTTGTAGAAAAATGGCCCAATGGTTTTGGGGCAATTGCAATTTTGTTTCATGGATCTCATGTTGATTTTCCGTTCCCTAAATGTAGCAATTTAGTTTGTTAATGTCGCTAGAGTATGAAAATGGCCTCTTTGGTCATCAAAATTTGTTTCCAAAAATCATGCAGGTGGGGGTAGAGTTGGCACGATATATTCATATACAAAATACATTTTAGTATAAGATTACTTAACTTTGAAGCTGCCGACTGACACTGCATCACTGTTCGTAAATAAACATTTTCTAGACTGACAGTTTGGAATTATTCTGGCATTTATCTTTCAAAAAACAGGCAATGCCAGTTTTCCATTCGTGTAAATCCAGCATAACGCTTATGCCGTCCATATGTCATTGTCATACACATTAAGCAGTACATCTGTTTTTTTTATATTCTAATTTTTAACCTTAAAAATAAAATGGAACACATATTCCTAATATTTGTGTTTAATTCTAATAGATATATCGTTAGACTCACATCTTAGACATCTCAGTGTCTAGCAAAGTGATTCAAATATAATTAATGTTGGTTTTCATCGTACAAGTGTATGTTTTGTTGTCTATGACACAAACCCATTATGAACAAGTATTAGCGCCTTCATTGAGCGTCTTTTTTTACCTTTCTCCGTCTCCCTATTGTATTCCAAAAATCGACTTGTTGATTTCAATAGACCGGAGGGAAATTTATGACTGGCTATAAGGTCGTAAATGATTCGCCTTGTGAATTTCATGAAGGGTAGTTTTCGTACAATGCTCTCTAAGGGATTTATATTTTACGACTTTTTTATTATTTAATTTGATGTGATTGTGTGCAGGAGGAAGACAAACAATATTAGTTGTTGCAATGATATTTTGTGGTTTGGTTCATTCTTTTGTTATTTATTTACTTGTTGAGCTTTTCTTAAAAAGTTTGTTTAGATGTAGCAGTTAATAAAAATTTAACATCTATACCACGAGTATATTTTGTACACAAAAATTACTTACGGGTATACATACGTATGTATAGTTATGTATACCGCTCATCTCACAGCATATTCTTATAAGATAAGTTAAAAGATATGAAATTTTTCCTTAGAATAAAGGGATTTGAAGCTATGGTTTTCAAAAAAAAAAAACTGGCAAGGGGCAATAGGAGTGAGTAGTAAACGATTTCAACGCACAGAAAAGGTCAGGGCATAAGTACGTCCTTCAGGATTTATTTTAATCAAAATTAACAAATTCCAAACTGCTATAAGTACGTTTTGCCAAGAAATACTTAGCACACAGTAGCAAATTTCGAGGGTTCGCAGCTGTATCGGAGCCAATTTTACTGTACCAAGTACAAGTTTTGGGTGCCAAACAATACAACATAGCGTCGTCGTAGAAGTTATTAAATGTATGTACTTCATGAAATGGATTTTCTATCTTTCGCGCCTGCACACCAAACAATGTTGGAAACGGAACTTCCACCGATTTGAATAAAGACTCTCAAGCTACAAAGCAAAATAAGCCGCATGTACTTAATTTTGCACCTATCAGCGTTAAAAACCAAAATTTTGCCAACAGATAAGCATGTTTTTGGTTTGATTATGATATGTTTTGGGTTTTCTAGTTTAAGATGTGTTTAATTGCGTTTGGTAAGAACTTTCACCTGAATAATAAATAAAATAAATAATTATTATAATTTCATAGCTCTTTAAAATAATGAACAAACTATCAGGACAGTATTGTAGTCATGACAAAGAGGGGCATCTCGACGTGAATAATAGCTAAGAATCGGTGTTCATATAAGTCCAGAAAAGGCGAGCTTTAGTTCCAAAGGCACAAGTCAAAGGCCGCAAACAAATCTAAAGGATGCGGACGTAGCTCGAAGGATATTAGAAATGAAAAGGACAAGTGTTTAACACCGAATTATGCTTCTTTAGCAATAAATATACCCGTTAGCTGATGACCTGCAAGAAGAACCCCTCACGACATAAGTTATATCTCAGCGGTTAAAAAAACCAAAGCCTGCATTGTCGGTAAAAATTTTAAGGTGTGGTTAAAGTTTGCCAGAGAACACAGATATTAGACAGTAGATGAATGAAACCGATCGAATTCTGACCACAATACGCGTTGCCAATGTCCGTCTGTCCAAGTGTCCAATTTCTTTGATCCTAACCCGTAGGGGGTAAATGTTTCCAAATTAAGCAATTGATTTTCATTTGTTTATTTTCACTCGATGAAAAAAAAATTAACTGCTTAGAACTTAAATTTTATGGACAACTGGTAAAAAGTTTGAAATCATTGAAATATAAATAAGTAAAATCAGAAAGTGTACTATACTCAACAATACAATTGAATCGGTGAGTGGAAGAACTGCACGAGATAGATTTAATTTTTAGTGGGCTATATACGTAGGTCAATACAAAGATGTTTTTTAATGCATCGTTTCGAGCATCTTTATGGCTCTTCATCAGGCCTTTATTTGTTACCAAAAATATAAAATAGTACAAAAACATTAGTACATATAAACTTTTTATATGACGTCAAAGAAGTTACTTACAAACTATATTCAAAGAATTTTACTACGGTTTTTCACACTTTAAATAATTAATTTTGCAAAAGCCGGGTACCTAATGGTGAAGTTTTTAACTAAACAATAAACAAAGAATATACTTTTTAATTTTAATTTACTAGGAGCGCAGCGACAGGAAAACACGTCCATAATTCAACGAAATCACCTATACTTTATCCTACTAGTATTTGTTGTTGGCTTTTTTATCAGTTGACTGTATGCACTACTTAGCTTTTCACAGTCCGATCTTCGGTTGACAGCGTTGTTGTTGCTAATTATGTGTAGCAGCTCCAGCCACATTCTTTAAGAATAATGTTGCTCTGTTTTCAGAATCCCCACATTTTTCAAACGTGCCTATTAAAATCCAAAAAAGTTTTTTCCATTACTTTATTTCACTGAAATTGCAGTTAAACCAGGTTTTGACCTAACTAAAATTCGTTACAGGTTGGACTTTTCATATTATTATTCCTCAAAGCCTTAATTATAATATACCACATACTGACAAAACTGGCGGATTCCTCCTCACAACGCTTCCCAATTAATTTTGCCAACTCTATTTTTAAAATTGATTTATTTCAATACCTATTGGTCAGGGGGAAAAAATATGTACGCAAGAAATGTTAAGCTTACAATTTTAAACAATTGTTGCCATATATTCGACTCCCTGCAGTTATTCCTTTAATAGATTCAAGGCGGCAAAGTTTCAAAACATGAGTTTTTACATTTTTTTTAAGCCAGTGATGAATTTCGAACAGTTTAAAAATGATTTAAAAAGATGAAATACAATTCTTTGAGATCTCATTAATAGTTTTGCAACAAAATATTTAGTGGTCAAGCAATTCGACTTCAAATATACCCAAAAAAACGGGTTTTTAGCATATTTATGTTGCAATATCTCCAAAACGTGATGTGCCAGAACAATTTTGACTTTGGATTTGGTTTAAAGGCGATTTTTGTTGGAGACCAGTATAATTTTCGTAAATAACCTTGTTATTGATTATTTTAACAGTTAAGCATTAACTTCATATAAAAGTGATTGAGTGGAACAATCATAGTAGTGTAGTTAAGTATGAATTTGAATGTACTGTTATTTTGTTGATTCGAAGGTTTGCAAAAGCAGAACATTTTGGCATTTTCAGCTCATAGTTCATTTTTTGGTGCTTGTACTGTTCTTTCACTCACCGATTCAATTGAATTAACCAACAATATAACCTTCTGCTCAATATTAAAATATAATTAATCAAGTGTAGTATATTGATTCAATTTTATTAGTTTGTTTATAAAAAAACAATTTTTGTTGTCTCTTCACGGTTATTTATATATTCTCTGTTAGACGTGAGCATTTTTCACTTCATATTTTACAAGCAATGATAGTTCACTGATGAAGTCTCCATTGGATGAAATCCGTCGGGCTTTTATTTATGAAAATAAAATAAACTTATGTGTACAACATATTACATATTTATAGCAATTTTTTGTAAGCCCTAGATAAAGAGTAAACTAAACTTCATGTTAAAATATTTATTTGAAATTGTAATTTATTTTTATAAAAGCTTATATAATATATTTTTTTTAAACATTTATTTGCATAAACTATGTATATAAATTATATTCAATTGATTCCGTTGTGTTCTACCCTTTAATATTCAAATATGTATATGTATGTATGTATTTACTGACCAACAAATAGATAAGGAAATCGAATGAGACAAAACTAAAACCAACCCTATACCAAATGAATTCATATACCCAACAATAATATTAATAATAAGATCATTTATAATCTAAAAATTCGCAAATTTCGACCGTAATTTTGCTTTAATTAAATAATTGTGCCTAAAATACGTAAATTTGAATGGTAATCCCTTTGGAAAACTTGCCCTTCCTTACTTGCCCAATGAAACGCAACGCAAAAGAAGAATTAATTTTGTTTTCTTCGTCAGTGAACGGCCCATAGCCTGTCTTATTTAATTTCTGTTTTAATTTTTAATGCAAATTCCTCGCAAAAAAAATTAAAGAGAGAAGTACATTCAACATCAATCGGCATTGGGTTAAGGCTGAGGCGGCAGAGTCTGGGTTTTTATATTTCATTTATTTTCAGTTGTTGTTTTTTTTAAGGTTGTTTGGTTGGTTGTATCTGCTGAATTTGTAATCCTTTTTTATTATTCAAAAGAGTAACTACACCTCCAATCCATGGAATATATAATATTCCTAAAGCTAAAGTCATCCAACAATTGCTGTGCGGCGAACTGTTGAAATGTACAAAACTTTCTCCGGGAGGATAAACTCCTCGTATCCTTTTATTATATATGTATATATTTTTGATGCGGCACGGGAATGATAAAAAGGGGCTAGGACGACGAGGATAAAGTTGCAAGTTGCTTCTCAAGACGGCAGTGGTGATGGCGACGACGAAGACGAAGACAACCAAGACAAAGACGATGAGATGTGATGAGAAGAAAAAATTCAAAAGACGACGCAGAATAACAAGAGAAACAATATGAAAAGTTAAATCGGATCACATCGGTGTCGTAAATTCCCTTTCGAGCATTCCCTTGAATATTCCACCGAGTATATGAGGTCGGGGAAAATGTGAATTAGGTGTGGGGGTATGGGGTTATGGGGGTTTAGGGGGATTGAATGGTATAAAGTTACTTTGGTTGTAGATAAGACACAGAAAGTAAGGTATTAGCAGAGGATAAGAAGTAAGAGAGGACAACGCATTTAATATGCCGTTTTTCCATTGAGTTTTTCTTAGTTCCTTGGGGGTGATGACCACCGCCGAACCGCCGTTGCTTTGGTAAATCCCCAAGGAGTTGCGTTTGTAATTTTCTAACTTTTACTCTCATTTATTTCTCTATCCTTACAGCAAAAATGATTAAAACTATATTATTTTTTTGCGTACACTTTGAAAAAGAAAACAAACATAAATACATACCTACCTAAAAGTTGAAAGAAAAAAAATCGATTTTGATTAAACGCCTTCTTGCAAGTGTGACCGAGAGTGGGGTAGAATTTTTCCAACTTAACCATGTCATCCTCATGCCCAAGTCGATGCCGAATGCTAGAAAGTACTTAAGCGGTTTCATTTTACTCATCTTCTCTCTCTTGATATTGCATGAAAAGACAAAATAAGATACGTGGCCTCTTTGGGTTATGTCCTTTTCTTTATTTGCGGTGAAGCTGGCGACAGATGGCATAACGTAATTTGATTCAGCGTGGTGTTTGTGAACGTTTCCCCAAACCACCCCCTTTATCAGCTGTGTACTTGTGCTGCCTGCTGCCACAGTCACTATGTGTATAACGTACAATTTCATTATAAATAAAAAGAGAATACATAGGTATGAGACAAGGATAAGGTGGGTCGGGATAGAGAGAAAGGATGTTTTCTTTTTTCTTTAATTCTAACCCATCCTGCAAATACTAGCTGTGCTCCTTTTATTTGTATAACAGTTTGCATTTATTTCCAACTACCGTTACCATATTACATGCCATAAATCAATTTTATATCCTTTTTAATAATTTAACTCACCCTGTAAACATCAAAAACTGTTTACATGCGGGGATTATAACTTACGAGGAAAGTATTCGAATAAAAAAACATTTAATGCAACTCGAATATCAACGTAACCGTTTTTCCTCCTTCATACATGAATTCATATTAGTATTAGTACCATAACCAGGAGTAATGAGAACCAATGCTTTTTTAAAAATATGGCTGAGCTTCCAATGCTTTTATATCACTCGGCAATTTACTCTATTTGTTTTTTTTTTTCAGAACATATGTTTTATCTTACAACTGTTTCAGTTGTTAATCTACATATGTAATAATAATGGATTAATATTATTCAGCAATAATTAAATAGTACATATGTACATGCATTTAAAAAAATATTGTTCAACTCCACTGTCACTATCGTGTACAACTTAAATATCCGGGAGCGGGTCGAAATTCTGGTTTCAAAATTCTTCTTTTCAAAATTCTGTTTTTTCCAGTTCTGTTGGTCAAAATGCTGCTTTCAAAATTCTGTCAAAAAAACAAATTTAACAATGAAATTCTGCTTTTTTCTCAACGAAAATTAAAATCTTTATTGTTAGACAACTGATTGCAGCATTATTTTTCAAGCTGAAGGAGATGTTGTTTTTGTCTTATTGATTAATTTTTACTTAGGCGCTTTTGGTCTGTTTTTGTTTTGAATGCAAATAAAAAACGTATTTCTTTCTTCTCCCAACGTTTCGTAAGAATTCCTTACTTCTTCAGGGGATTTTTATTAATCCCACTATTGCATTTGTCTTTTTTCTGGTTTGCACATGCCCAATTATAATTTTAACATTGACTTATTTTCTTTTTAAAACATAAAACAAATGACCAGCTATGCATAACTAATCTTTTCCTTTTCCTTTATTTTGTACTTTTACGGAATGGTGTAACCCTATTTTTTTTAACAAATTTTTTAACCAAATCGATGTTTTATAATTGTATGTTCAAACTTAACCGAAATGTTCAAATGGGTGGACCAGGATTTCATTAAGTATTCGTTAAAATCTAGAATTTCGATGCAATTTTCATGAAATCTTGCCAGCAATTAAAAATATCAAATATCGAATTTCGTTATGGTGGGAACATAGCATAATATTGCTTAATTTTAAATTCAATTAGGTCATATTTTTGAAAAACTTAGACAATGGTTTCTAAGATAGATTTGGACGAATTAATGTAAAAGTAGAAGACAGGAGAATTAAAAAAAAATTAGCCACACCACTTTTTCTCCAAATCAAAGAAATTTTTCCTATAATTCATGCTAAGGCAAGCATTATGTTAAAAGCCGATTGACAAGCAAAATTTTGACCAGCAGAAATAATTTTGACCCTGCCAGAATTTCGACTCCAACTCCTAATATCACTATCGTTGCTTGTACAAAACCTGAAGCAATTAACTGTCCCTATAGATTTAACTTTCATTTAAGATAAGTTCCTTGAAATATATATGTACATGTATTTTTCATGTATCTATAGAATAGAAAATGTTTTTTATAATACAAGTTCTAAAATATATTATTAGGGAAAGGATTTTGTTGAAATAAAAACACTTAAAAAGGCAAAACAAGTCCTTTTTTAATTAAAGAGAATATTGACATAATTTAACTTCCAACAGTTTTTCTATTAAGTTTTGACATTGCCATTCATAACAGCATCTACATTACAAAGTATTTTCACAACAGTTTTAAGTCCCATATTTGCATTTAAAACCAAGACCATTTACTAAATTTTTGTCGAATGAGACAATTTGTCCATAATCCTTGATTAAAAAAATAGCTTTGCTCAAAAGATTTTTGGGCAAAAATTGTGAGTCTGTCAAATTTTTACGCAATGAGAGTCAATTTGCCGAAAAAATTCGGAAATGTTTTTAGCAAATGTTTAGCAAGAATTGTATTTTTTGTGTCGATTTTGTGCTTGGGGATATTTCGAAACGGTCCATAGCGGCAATAGCTTCTGACAAACCATTAGTCGCGTAGATAAAATAATCATCACGGACATAAAAAAGGATGCTTACTTATAGTCAAAGAGTATACAAACTTAACTAGGCTTAAAAAATTGTGGTAGGAATATCTGGCGAAAGACCTGATATGAACAAAGGGCATAGTTAAGCATATGGGGGAGGCAACATTATTGTGTGATGGTGTTTTTCTATCAAGAACACGAATCAATTAACAAGATAAATGGTATAATGAATCGTTTCATGTATATTTTTAAAAATGGCATGTGACCTTTTGTGGACGTAATTATACCGTTTCGATGAATCGTCCAACATGATAACGATCCTTAAAATGCCGCTAAACTTGTAAACATTTAGCAAAAAGAAAACCATATTGCTGTTATGATTATTCAACAAACTTAAATTGCCTGGAATATTATGACCATACATAAAATAGACAACCTACTTGATAAGGTGTAGTAATTTGAAAAATAGTTTCGTCTCTAAATATTAGTAAAACAATATATTTGTTTTTTATGAATTCAAAAATGTGCTTGAGTTTTGTCCACCTAATTTCAATTAACTTACTAAAAGTGTACAAAGATTATTAATTTTTACTAAATCAAAGTTCTCTTTGAAACTAGTTTGATAAACGTAAACTCCGAAGCTCTAAATGTAACCGATTAAACCGATTAAAGCCTGAGTACAACTGAGGTGTAAACATTGAGAAAGCGATTATTGTTATGAGGTGGGACAGTAGTTAAGAATTGGTTATTACTTCGAAGTTCATAAGCCGTCAAGTTCTGATCATGTATACAGTAACCACTTCGTATATAAAATATTTCAAAACCTTACAAAAAAGGTTGAAACTATGATCACGTCCCCTTTTTTTCCAAATTATTCGTAGGATATGCTTTTGAACAGCTATTAACGGCTAGAGATTGTTGTTAAAAGTACCAGCCCAGCCAAGATACCATATTGCAGCTTAGAAAGCACAATCCCAAAATAAACTGCCTCAAGAAGTTTACGAGAGCAAAATTGTCTTTCTTGTTGACAACATATATTTGGTCTTGACTTCATTCACCGTTCAAACCATCTTCCTCCTTAATACTCAGCGTATTGAGTAGTTGAGCGGACTTTTGAAGGATTATGCCCTACTGTTGACGTGAGAGTTTTAAACAATTCTTTCAAGAACGATGTTGAAGAAGTCGCATTACAGCGATTCGCACATTTTATTTGTATACACAAAATTAACAAAATTAATGTTTGTCTTGATTGCCCTATATTCTTCTCAAACTATGAAATAAATACCGTTTTTAATAAATTTATCCTAAAAACATTATTTTGAAGTTTTTTTTTAATTTCTCTGTTAGACTCAAGAAAAATATTTATAAAATCGGATATACGATATCAGCAAAATTGCTAAAAAGGAAAAAATTTGCAGCCATTTTTTTTTAAATCGATACTTCAAGCTTTGTTTAACCCCTGTAATTACCAAATAATTCCGAAAATAAAAAAATGCTATCCGAAAGAATAATAACAGATTAAATGTTCAGTTGAATGGGCATAAAAGTAAGAATACGATAAGACCAAAAAAACCTCATTCGCAAAAATCGCCAGCCAAAAACCACAAACATACTCGTATTCAATAACACAAAATTTTTCCTTTATATCCCTCATTTTCCGGTCAATTCAATAGACTAGGTTGTAAAGAATTCGATACTAATAATTTAGAATTAATATGATGATTTGTATATACATTTTTTCAGACGTTTTAAAAACAACATGCAATTGTTATATATTAAATGCCTAAAAAATTATAATACTACTAATCCGATTCAAGTTAGCATATAGCAAAAAATACCACTTAATTTATATATTTTTCATTGCAGTTCTTTCTATTCGGAACACTCAAGAAGAGGAACCTCCAGATCCACAATTGATGCGCTTGGACAATATGTTGATTGCCGAAGGAGTTGCTGGGCCGGAAAAAGGGGGTGGAGGTGCTGCCGCAGCGTCAGCAGCTGCAGCAAGTCAAGGTATCAAATTAACTTTAAATAAACTCTGAAAAGCCTTATTTTCTCTATTTTCCCGAAGTAGGTTCTTCACTTTCGATTGATGGAGCAGACAATGCAATCGAACATTCAGACTATCGTGCCAAACTCGCACAAATTCGACAGATTTACCATCAAGAGTTGGAGAAATACGAACAGGCGTGCAATGAATTTACTACTCATGTGATGAACTTATTACGAGAACAGAGTCGCACAAGGTAGCCTTTTATTCAAAAATGTAAAAATGTAATTTTTGACCTATTATTGTAATATTTCATAGACCTATTACTCCAAAGGAGATTGAACGCATGGTCCAGATCATACACAAGAAGTTCAGTTCCATTCAAATGCAACTTAAGCAGTCAACATGCGAGGCTGTTATGATTCTGCGCTCACGGTTCCTAGACGCTAGACGCAAACGTCGCAACTTTAGCAAACAGGCATCTGAAATTCTAAATGAGTATTTCTACAGCCACCTAAGCAATCCGTATCCGTCTGAAGAAGCAAAGGAGGAATTAGCACGAAAATGTGGCATAACGGTGAGTGTAAATACAAGTTAATATTCACACTTTGTCAAAAAAATAAAATAAAAAAACAAATTTAATCCAATCGATAAGGTCTCGCAAGTATCCAATTGGTTTGGAAACAAGCGCATTCGCTATAAGAAAAACATCGGAAAAGCCCAAGAAGAGGCAAATCTTTACGCAGCCAAGAAAGCAGCCGGTGCTTCGCCCTACTCCATGGCCGGTCCACCCAGTGGAACTACGACGCCAATGATGTCGCCTGCCCCACCACAAGATTCAATGGGCTACTCCCTTGGGTCTGGGGGCTACGACCAGCAGCAACCCTATGATGGCAGCATGGGCTACGACCCAACCATGCATCAGGATTTAAGTCCTTGAGGAAGATACTTTGATGGAAAATACTAAAGAAAGCCATTGGGCTATTCAAACTTTATTATTTTGATTATTTTACTTTAGTTTATATGTCAAAGTTGGTGTAGTTTCGCAATTTTAATTTTACGTTCCGTTTTATTTTGTGTCCGTTTATGTTCAGATTTTTCCTTTTGTGAAATTTTATTTTTTCATTTCTAACTTTTAATAATCCTAGACTAAGTGAAAAACGCAGCAGAAATACGTAATTAAATTTTAAGGCAATTTTAAAAGTATACTGAACAAGAACAAATAAAATTAATCCTAAGCAGTTATTTACTCCATATACGTATTTTATATAATTATTATAAATTAAAACTTAGTATACTAAATCAACTATGAAACAAAGTATAACGATTTGAAAAAATGTATGTATACAAACAAAAAAAAAAAAAAAGCAACAAACTGGTATACTATTATAATTTATTTTTTTGGAAAGCAAAAACAAATAATTTATTATTTTAACAAATATTAACTAATTGAAATACTACAAACAATGTATACGAAAACAAGTTCTGAGAAAACTTATAAAATGTTTTGTTTTTAATCGTTTTTGTTGAAAAATATTATACTTTAAAAATTAAACTAAAATTCTTGCCAGTATTTAAACGAAAACATTAAAAAAAAAATAATCAAAAAAAATTTTAGAAAATAAAAAAAAAAAATATTATATCTTAATCATTTACGAAAATATAGTTACAAGTAACGCTTTTGATGAAACACAAAAAGAAAATGCAAACATGATTAACAATTTTTTTTCAAACCTAATCTCACAACTCATCTCGAAATTCCTTACCATTGATTCCAAAAGAAAAATCTGAACAAAAACAGATGTAAGTATATCGATAAACTAATTTGAACAACGTATACTAAATAAAGTGTATACCTACCTATTTAAACAAAATATACGAACATTTAACAATTTGATGCAATACGCTTTTACAAATGATACAAAGCAAAAATTTACTAAAATTAAAATATAGATTAAATTTTATTAAGTTAAATCAGTTGTTATCATTTAACAAAGCAAAATCTTTTAAGATTATTATAGACAAACAAGAAACTTGTATACGATGAAAAAAGAAAAGAAAAGATACAATTAAAAATATATACATACTTCAATTTGCACATGCGCATCTAGAAAAAGTTAAGAAAGTTATTATTTTTTCTTAAACCTTGAACAAAAATCCTATGTGTAGAATATTTATACATATATATTTACAGAAAATAAAAGGGATAGAAACTAACACAATAGCTATACAGTCAATAAATCAATAGTGGTGGAAGTAAACAAATACGCAAGAATTATATGTCATGAAATATGTATGTCATTTTTAAATTTATTTAATGCAGCTTAAACAAAACAAAAAAGAAAACAAATGGTTATATTGAAAGATACATAAGTTAAAAAAATGATAGGTATAATAATTGAATGTGTACTTAAAAACAAATACAATATAAAATAAACTTAACTACATAAAAACCTATAAAATGTTACTGTTTTTTTCTTGTTTTTCATGAAAAAAGCTGATTTTCTTCTTAGCAAATCGCTTCGAAAGCTATCGCGAATAAAATTTTCTTGAGAATGTCTCCCTTCTTCGAATATTGGAAATTTGAATGATGGTCCTTCTGAATTCATTTTGGGTATCGGGAATTGATCATACAGGGGAATTTTACTTCCATTTAATTGAATTTTTGGTAAGTCATGGCCTCAGTTTGAGTGAAAATGAAATGTTCAGTTCATATCAGTAGTAGAGAAGTGAGAACCAAAACTTGTCATTTTTTTTTATTTTTTATTTTGTGCAAATAGAAAAAAACTAAATAAGGCTAAATGATGGTTGTTAGAAAAGATTTTGTTTTCTATAATAAAAGATTTTTAAATCTATGTTGTGATTAAGAGCAAACATTTATTGAAAGCTTCGTTAAATCGACATTTTACAATTAAATTTGGATATGTTGAGTGAGTTATATTGCAAATAATTGGATATGACCAGTTTCCAACAACCCCCGCCCTCCTGAATTGCACGCTTTAATATAATCACAGCTCGTGTAGAACCAGGGCCTAGTGACTTACAACTCTCATCCATTCCTGTAAGCGTGTTGTTGGCAGGAATGGAAAGGACCTTTAATTTTATGCCGATTCCGAACGGCTAGATGAGAATCACTTTATCATGACAAGTATACTCTTGGAATTTGTCAGCTGTACCTCAGAAAAGTGCATTTCCGTTTTTTGGTGGCAGCGGCTGGGAATCGAACCCAGATCTTCGGCATGACAGTCCAACTTACTAACCATTATGCCACGAGGTACTATTACGATGTTTGACATTAATATTAAAAGGGATTAAAGGGATTCGAGCGGTAAGGCTGTCAAACTTCCCTTAAAAAACTTTTCAAGCTTAACACGTCTGCATCAAAACCTCAATTTTTGATAAAAGTTGACGTGACGAGTTTTAGTTTTCCTCTGCTTATATAAAACGACGCACGGTTAATTCCCAGCGTTGGAATTCACAACGTAAGGGAGTTACCCAAGTACACCGTCGGGCAAAATGAAGTGCTCTAGCACTTATTTTATTTTAAAATGCAGCTATTAAAAAGCGAACAGCATTTATCGCTCCATTTAATTTTTTTTTATAAAGAAGGATAGGGTTTAAAAGGAGATACCGATGCAAATTGGTTTTGAATTTCTGAATATTAAACTCAAGGGTAAACTGATGGGTGACTATTACGGTCAAATTGTTTCAAGGGATGAATGCAACTAGTTATTTCAATCGAACACTGTTTATATAAGTAACTATGCTCAAGAGAATCGAATGTTTATCACCTATCATTTTGAAACTTATTTTTTTATATTAACTGCAAGATTCAAGTAGATTATGCCCAGATATGCGAGTTATACTCCAGCTTTGGACGAATGTACGTCCGCCTTTTAAATAACAGCAAGTTCGGAAGAGGAGAAAAACTTCTTGCATCGTCTAATAAAACTTAAACACTGCAGCGTTTTTGGCGACATCGAGTTGGTATGTGGTCAGTCTACATAAAAAGATCTATTATACATATACCGATAACTGCAAGTTGTTCAGTTTCCTGGATACAAGCACCGCTGATGGATAGCGACACTAGGGGTGGTTTCCGCTATAGCGACAGGAGACAGCATTGAGTTTTAGAAGCATTAAATTCTATACGGTTTTTGATTCCCAATTGGACAATGATATCGATATCAGAATTCAATGAGCTATTCATACGCTGCCGTTGAAAATCCAAATCCGAAGGACAAGAATGTGAATCTTAAAACGAATACGAAAGGCTACCCACAGCGTTCGTCAGCGAAATAGTTTAATGGATTAGAAGTTTCATACAAGAGATCGTTTATGAATATAAAAAGGAAGAGGACCGGAGACAAAACAGAGCCCTAGTACACAGCAGCATTTTTTTTTGTGAATATAAGACTTGAAACCATCCAATAAAACTTGTATTGAGCGGCCCGAAAGGTAATTTCTAATCCAACAAAGAAAAGATTCATCGATACCAAATTCACACATTTTCGATAAGAGAGCTTGATACCAAACTATCAAACGCTTTTGAAATATCAATTGCAATAATCTTACTTTCTCCAAAACCATGTAAAGATTTGTTTCGCTATTCGGTGAGATATATAATCAGATCACCAGAAGATCTATTGTTACGAAAGCGATATTGCCGGCCATTAAAAAGATTTAGTTCTTTGAGGTACTTCTTGAGCTGATAATTAATCAGCGTTTCCATGACCTTAGAAAGAAGGGGCGTAAGCTCAAGTAACCGATAACATTAGTCAAAAAACTTCAATTTTCGTTTTGTTACAGAAACCAACAAATACTTTTCTTAAGGATTTTAGTGTTCTGCACTCAAATCGGAAGGCAGAAAAATTCTATGGGATCACGTTTCTGAGATATACCAGTTATAAAATTAAAAGAAATATTTTTTACCTGTTTAAACATTGTATTTTAACATGAGGCAAATTGTTTCAGCAAAATTTTGAATGGTTTCTAAGAAAACTACATTTCTTCTTTTAAAATCAGTTTAATTACACAAGAAATGATTTTTTCAAATTTTATAAAAAAAAAACACTTATAATGTAAAGCCACAAAACGAACAAGTAAAAAAAATAAATCCAATCTTTTTTTGAGAATATTTAAGTCTGCCTAGTGACTTTAAAATAGTTTTCTTATAGCACCTTTTGTTCAGCAAAATTTGTAATTATTTTCAATAAATTTGTATAAGTATCAGCGCAAACCTTGTGTTGTAGAAATCAAAGCTAATCAATATAATCTTTGAACATGACACAAGTAGACCGAAGATAATTTTTTTTTATTTAGAAATTTTTCTTCCAACTTTTACTGGTTTGTAAATTCAATAAGATTCTACTTATATATGAAACAAATCTTAATTTTTTTGTATACATTTCTAAACGACTAGAGAAGAAAAACTATAATCTAATATATGAATGTCAACCCTTCTGAAAGTTTCAATCCATGAACAATATCAGATGAGTCCTCGTGGGTTAAAATAGTCTCGAGGTTAAAATTTTCTAACAATTCATCTTTTAGTATTGACATTATACACCCTTGTATTGGTATTATATTGAATTCGTTCAAAATACGTTTTTAAATTTTGTTCTTTTATTTTTCAGCTTCATGAGCAATAGTTTTCAAAGAATAGTTTCCTGAAGGGCCTTTTTTATTAAAAGCTACGAAATAATTATGATTTATGTATGGCTCAATCAATTACGAAATTCATAAAATAATTTTTTAGTAGCCCTTAACCACCCTAAAATTTTCAATTTTGCGTTACAAACTTTGCCACTCCTGGCAAAATGCACGGCTTGCCCTCCCCTAGATTAGGCACTGGATGGCTTACCCAGTGGTTTTGCCAGCGTTGAAGAACACGTCTTCAGAACAATGGAAGATCTTTGCAGCTGCTCGAGTGTAAAAGAAGATTCGTCCCAAGAAATCGTTAGTGCTCTCAAGTATGTACATGAGGAGTCATAACACTCTCTGGCAGGTGTTGCAAGCTAATTGATATTTTCTAGTGAGCTTACATAGGGAGTGTCATTAAAGATGAGCCTTGGAATCACGGGCCAAGTAGTATTTCGAAAATTTTTTGCAAATGACTAAACATTTGTACTACCGAGACATCCAACACCCTGTATGGGGAAAAAATACGTTTTCAACCGAGGATATATTGAAAGTTTTCTCAACTAGGATTCAATCTTGGGATCTTCTGATTACCAGTCCAACCCCCTAGCTACTTAGCTTTTTCGCAATACAGTTGTGTAATGTTGAAAATGAAAAACTATATACTTGCTTTAATTTTTCTTACTATTGTATGATGGGCATAAAATATTTTGTTTGTTTTTTTTTATACAATTTATATATACTAAATACACAGGGTATTTGTCATAGGATAAAAAGACTCATCCAACAAGGTTTTTCTAGCGAGGGCCTCACTAGTATTTACAAATTTTCCTTGTCTAGATTGCCCCTACCGAAGCCTTTTCAGGACCTTGACAAAAACTTTCCATGCGGGTAACTACCTACGCTCTCGTTTTCCCACTGACTATTCTAGCTATCTTGACTCTTATCTCCATTTTACCGAACTATACAATTCCCTTGCCATCGTTATAGTTATAACGGAAACACAACCCAACCTTACTAAGTATCCTTAGTCATTTTTTCAATTTGTTAAACCTAGTTTACAGTTCCCGTGTGCAAAACAAAAATGTGTGCAAATATTCTTGAATGTAAAAAATAATTGAGGCGAAATGTAAAATTAATTGTTTGCATGATTGGTTTACAGTTTCATGCAAAAAATACTATTGTTGTCATGAAATATCATGCAAAACAATTTCTTATGGTTGGTTTACACTTCAAAAAAAAAAATGTATATTCCCCTCATTTTCATTTCATTTTATATTCTTAGGCCTACATTTTATTAATTTTGGGGTGAATAAATTACTCAATGGGTGGTTTAGGCCAAGGCAAACATTGTTTGCCTTGAATGTTATACAATTTGGTGCACATAATAGGTGGTAAATTATTTTGAAAATTTTGATTTTTTTTCGTATGGGAACTAAACTAGGCTTTATTTACAAAAGAAAATCCGAAAATCCAATTTCTCTCTCTTTCTATAACGAAACTTCAAACCAAGGAACTATCGCCAACCTTTTTGCCAAGTTCTTCAAACAATCTTTTGCCGAAGACTTCTTTGTACCTGATTCAACCTATTTTAATTATCTACAAAGTTTCTCTCATGGACCGCTTCTCCCTCATACCGTCAATCCTTATCTCTTCGAATATAAATTGACGATGAATTTTATCCTGTTCCAGATGGTCTCCCTGCCGTTTTTCTAAAAGAACGCTTATCCACCCTTTCTCTCCCTCTTTGAAAAATTGTCAGCATTGCCCTAATTCAAGGTATTGGTCTTCTACCACTAACCTTGTTGAATTCGTGTCCCTCACCCTCTTAGCCTTAGAAAAAGGCCACGAAGTCGACGCTACCTCAACCGATTTCAGTAAGACCTTCGATAAAATTTCTCATAAGGTAATTCTTTTCAAATTGTCCACTCCAGGCTTTGAACTTTCTTTGTTAAAGTGGATTTCTTCTTGCCTTGAAACCCGTTATTAAAGCGTTCAATTTAGATGTCTTACCTCTTTTCCTTTCTTAGCTACTTACGGGGTTCCTCAAGGCAGCCACATATGCTTACTTTTATTCATTTTTGGTATCAACGATATCGAAAGAGTCATCAAATATTCTTCTATCTCTCTCTACGCCAATGATTCTAAGTTTTTCAAGACCATTTCCCCAAATCATGACTCTTCCCTAATTCAACAGGGCCTATGACAGTTTTTCAGTTTGGAGTCTACAAAATTGCTTACAGCTTATTTGTTCGTCTACCCCTAGAATATGCGTCTCAAGTTTGGTCTCCTTACCAACTTACTCACATTTATAGAATCAAGATCATCCAGCGTTGTTTCCTACGTTTTTTTCTTCGAGGTCTACATATTGGACTGCATATCGCTGTACAACTCTATCTGTTTTAATAAACCCTTGTAATACATATAACACTCGTCTCATTTACAGACCTACCCGCCGAACCTCTTATGGCTCCAACGAACCTGTCTCTCCTATGATGTAGGCTACATTAACTCGAACATGTACTCCTTCGACTTTAACCTCAGTATCCTTCCTTAAAACTCCGTCTTCTGAATCGCCCTCCCCCTGACTTACGTTATCTTCAGTTCTTAGTTTTTAAGTTAGATTAAGAAATATCTTTTATTAAGCCGAATAAATGGGTTTTTTTTCCCCACCAAAATTAAAGAACTTAATTAAATTAAAATTAATTACACCAGAATTTTCCATTTCAAGTCCTTTTCGAACTTGATAGTTTAAAAAAAATAAAAATCAATGTTTAAAAACCCAACTGATAAAAGTTTTGATTATTGGGAATGATACAAACTCTTGCAAACCACTAGAAAATTACAAAAAATAAGAGAATAGTTGATAGGTTTTTTAATAAATTGATAAAAAAACAATTTTAAAGGTTTAAAAAATTTAAGTTTTATAATTGACAATAGTGGGCGAAAATTAGGGTTGAAACTTGAGAGAGATTGGGAAATTTTTCTAATAAAAATTTATTTTTGGTGCCAACTAAAACTCCAATAGTCTTTTAACGGGTAAATTGTAAATTTGGGTCTTGGCTCCTCTGACTACAATACTCCAACCCAAAGTGGCAAAAATCATAACCCGTGTTTACAATTTTCTTCGAAGATAGAACCTTGAGTGGTGCTCTTTAGGTTAAAGCCCCCTTACCATTTGAAAACAAATGTATGGTATCCGAAACATAAAAGTTACCATTCTTCATAAAAATGTTTATGTTTGGGATTTTTTGAGCTTTGAGAATTTTACAAAAGAAAATATTTACTGGGGATTTTGTTCCCAAGGAGATTTCACCCGATTGAGATATTGGTTTTTGGGAATAACTGGTGTCTCCCTCTTTTTAAACTTACTTTATACTTTGGTACTGTGGTGCAGCTACATATATCATAAGCAGTACTGAATTGAAAATGCAGCAACATCTAAATCAAAACCACAATTTCATTTGCATAACAAATTCAATTAAATTTCATATTTTATTTCATTTTCTTTTTTTTATACAATTTATTAAGCTAAAGTGTGAAAAAATGTTTCGCTTTTATATTTTTACATCATATTTTTTTGTTGTTTTGTTTTCATATTTTTTCTATAATTTGTTATTGATTTAATGTAAATACATAACTCTTACGAAAACTAAAAAAGCAATAATAATTCTTTTAAATATTTATTTTTTTGGGTTGTTTGTTTTATTCCTTTTTTATTTATTAATTTAAATTATTACCTTAATAAATTTAGATTTTGTTTGCTTGTTGTTAAGTTTATAATTACATTTTTAATGTATTGTGCATCGGGTATAGGTTGTTTTTTGTAGTTTTTTTTTTTTGTTGTCACAGGCGTGAATATTATTTAAAAATTGTTTTATTTCTCTTTTATTTATTTATAAATATAATAAAGAAGAATGTAAAAATATATAAAAAGAAAACAAAAACTTAACAAGAGCACACGCTTTTTTTCTAAAATTTTTAACTTGGCTTACCTATTTTACTGTTTTTTGTCTTTTTTTTTCCTTATTTTTTTTTAACATTTTATTGATTTTCACACAATACATGGGATGTTATCCAAGATTTTTTCGTAATGTTAAGTATGGCTTTTTGTTTTTACTGGCATTTTTGAACTACGAATAAGATTGAATGAAAAGAGCAAAGTCAAACCAAATTAAAATTGTTGTGGACCTGCCACTAGGATTATATATTGATACCAAAAATTGCTGTTTCAAGTGCATTAAACTCCAATATAGCCGGGGAAGATGCTATATTATTGGAGTTTCTTTAAGAGCAGTGAAAGTGTTGTTTAAGATAAACGAAAATGAACTAACAAATCAAGGTACATTATACGAAGGTACTTTTATATCCAAAGATGGAAGTCATCACTGAAAATGGTTAAAACGATAAATTATTTTAAACCAATTGTTGTAAAACTTTCTTAACGATTTATGTTCAACAATTAAAATTATTATCTATAACTCTCTTTAAAGTATAAATAAATATATATTTTAATTTTTATCTCGATTTAGGATTCAGGAAAAGAAAAACCCAATAAATCGAACATTCTTTAAAATCATGTAAATTTGTAACTACTTTTATTTGTGTTCTCACTACTTAGTACTTTTGAATTTCTTTCTCAATATGGTTACTTTTTGTACTCCAAAAATAATGTGATAATATGATTCTCCATAATTAAGCCATACTTATAGTACCTAAAGTTCCTCTCCCTAATTTTTTCCTAGAAACTTAAATACAAAATTATACAAAAAAAAAAAACAAAAGAAAGAGTAAGCGTTTTTTACATTTTACTTAAGTCTTATGCGAAATAAAAATTATTTACTCTTGCATTTATTATTAGTTAGTTACATAATTTTTTTTTCGATTTTTATTTATTTATATTTCATACTTTGCTTTTTAACTAGAGATTTTTTATGTATATTTTACAATGTATAAAGCTAAAATGTAGTGTTAACAAAGAAGCATTTTGTTTTTTTTTTCATTCCACCAATTTACAGTTTGTTTTATTTTAATTAATTAATTAGTCTACACTTTGTTTTTGTTTTTTTTTTTATAGAAAATAAATAGCTAAGTTTTTGTTTATCATAATGTTACTTAATTTTTGCTTTTTCCATATAAATATAAAAACAACTGTGAATTTCTGTGATTTTTTTTAACCTATAACCGAAAATTTTATTTTATAATTATTATACATACAAGAAAAAATATAACGAAGATTTGTTTCTTTTAAATTTAGTCAAAAAGCTCTTGGGTCAGAGAAATTCATAGTTGATCTTCGATGCATAAAGAATAAGCAAAACATTTGATTTATTTTATATATACATATATATTTACAATATATGTATTATATAAATATAATTTATTATTATTATTAGGTATTGTGTTTTGTCGATTTGAAATTTTATTGTATATATATACATACATTTAGTATATATTTATATAGGTATAATATAATGTAAATGTATTTTGTATTCTAATACTCGCCCTACCCCTCATTAAATAGAGTGCACGCAGAAATTTTAAATATAAAAATTAATATTTCATTGAAAATTAATGTTAAGTTGATTTTTAATATTTTTTTATATTTTATTTTGTTGTTATTAATATGAGTTTTCTATTTGAGTGGGAAATTCTTTAAGTTTTGTTTTTATTTTGTTTTTAATGGAAAACCTAAAGAATAAAAATAACTGAAAGAAAAAAGCTATTTTTTCTTTAGCGATAAACTTATCTTAATTTAAACATAAATTAAAGCTGTGATTGTAACTGATATACTAACAACTATGATTGAGATTTCTTTTTATTGGAATTAATAAAAAGCTTTACATGTTAACAAAATGTTATCAAGCTGAATGTGGATTTCTAATTTAAAAATTAAAAACGAAAAAATTAAAAATTAAAAGTCGAATTTTATTTTAAGCTCTGTACTTATTTTTTAAATTTAAATTTAAATGTTATATGCATATATTTGTGTATATGTATTTTTCCAAGACTCTGCATGTTCGAATTTTATGTCTCGAAACTTAAGTGATTTTTGCATTTTAGTTCGTTTATTTTACTTTGCTGGCGCAATTTTTATGATTGATTTTTATGACACATTGGTATTGAAAATAGTTATGTATTTATACAATCAATTTAAGGCAAGTGATTTAAAAATGAAATAAATTTTTATTTAAAGAAAACTGCGATGTTTATGATTTGATAAGCGAAGAAAAAAGCTGGAAATTCAATGAAAAGAATACCTCAAGTAGAAAATGATGATCCTATGTCATAAAAATTCTGATTAATTTTTGTCTTGCTATTTACTTAAAGAAATCTTTTTATTTTCGTATTTAAATTCGAAAGCCACTTTTCTTTTCAAATCAAAACAAAATAACAAATTAAAAATCGACACAACTAAAAAGTTGTGATCGTGTTTGCCGTTAGTTACAATGTAGGCCAGATATCATTCCTTTCTGAAATATGTGCAATAAAATGAAATTTTCAAGTTAAATAAGAAACAAAATAATAAAACCAATCTTATGCATAAAAATAATCGCAAACAAAACTATCGAAATTCTTGTTTTAGCAAATAATAATTAATTTCAAATAAAATAAAATCTGCTTTTCAGATAGATGTTAAATGGAAAATTAAACCCTTGATTGAAAAATTACGTGAAATAAAATGTAAAGTATTTTACTAATTACACATACCCATCGTTTTATTTATATATATATATTTTTTTAGTTAAAGCTTTTATACATATTTTTCAATTGAAAATGTTTAGTTTTTGTTTTGGAAAATTTATTTCCTTAGCAGCTTATATAATTCAATTGGAGTTTTCTTTTTTCCTGTCTATGTTTTTTGTTGTTATTGTTGAATTGAATCCACTTATACTTGATTTTTTTTGTTTGTGGAAAGTATTTTATTTTTAAATTTTACGTGCATGTCTTATTTTTGCCCGATTCTCTTATTGTTCGTTTCTAAATTGACTGTTCACTCACGACACACTTTGCACTTGGTTTATACTCAGTTTTCATAGTTGGTTTTTTGCGTTTTTTTTTTTTAACATCACAACACTATACTTTTTTAATTATAACTATTTATGATATTTTATATATTTTTTGTTTAGCTTAAAATAAACTAATTTTGATTCACAAGCCTATAAAAATCACACTTAAATGTATTTTTGATGAAGGTTAGATTTTGAGAATTATGATTTTATTTTTATTAATTTGAGGATGCAGTTAGTTTTTTAAACGAATTGTATTACTATTTTTAAAATAATTATTTCGTTTGTAGTTATTTTTTGCGCCCCAACTCCAAGATTTCCATCATGCGTCTTTTTCATTAAAGTTGTTTGTTTTTAATATTATTTTTTTAAGATAGAAAAAATGCTTCTGTGTTTTTCTTAAGAAATTGGATTTTGTTGATAAATAAAAAAAACTTTGTGAATTATATAGGTCAATAGAAATTTGATATGGCAGTCGGCTTTCCATTCTGTTTTTTTTGGTTTTATAAAAAATATTTATTTTTACAACATTTTTTTTTATGAAAACAAAATGTTTTTGTATATTATTTTTTCATATTTTTTTTTTTATAAATTTTCCAGAGCTTTTATTTTTAAGAGTTATTATTTAAAATTTAGGAGATAAATAAATGTATTTATTTTGTTTTCTTTAAAAATGAAATATTTGCTTTTATATATTAAAATTAAGTTTAAAATTAATAATTTTCTATGTTTTTAATTTTTTTCATTTGTTGAAATTTAGCTGATGTCTTTTGCTGTTTATTTGCTGTTGGTTTTCTCATTAACGCCAAAAATATTATTGTTTAGAGATGTGTTTTGTTGTTGTTGTTGTTGTTGTTTATTGAAGTAGAAAAATTATTAATTCTGCCGTGCTTCTTGGAGGGGGGGGCGAGGCCTGGCTCAGACATCTGCCGTTCTAGATGTTATACTGGGTGATCGGGAGTGTATTACAACCTTATGACCGTTTTTTGTGACAAAACCATCGCTCTCAACTAAAACGGCTGTCTGTCGACCTTGCCGATCACCCGAACTACTACTACCCGGACTTAATGGACCACCACTTCCTCCAGCACTATTGCCTTCCATTGATTTATCCGGACTACTGCCGTTCTTCATTGAGTGGTCATCAGGACCATCGCCAGCACCATCGAAGTCAGTGTCATCGCCAGTGCCCTCATGACCATCATCTTTGTGCAACTTGTGCTTGCGCCACGCATTCTGTATCAGCCGTGCGCAATACTCTTCTCGCTGACGCCATAATGTTGACGAAACTGGTTCGTAGCCTTCCGTATCTGGTCTGGTTGCGATTTCACCGATTTCGCCGGTCTCTTCAATGGGATTGCCCTTCCGAGCAAAGAAGTCTTTGGTTAAAGCATCTAGAATATCCACACAATACATGAGATCACCACGGCAAATTGGTATATCCATGGAGATGATTTTGTATTTGTTTGGCTTGTGTATTTGCAAGGGTGGCTCAAGGACGTCGAGAAACTCGGATAACTGATCGTACCGGATGTATTGCGTTCCCTCTGGATCGAATTGCTGCCAGATTTCATAGTACATATCGTAATCGTCATCGGTGAGACCTTCTTGGACATCTTCGGTGGCCTGACTGTAGTTCTCGAGAATGACAGCAATGTACATGTTGATAACTATCAAAAAGCTTATAACTAGATATGAAAGAAGATACGTAATTCCAACGGTGGCTGAACCACAATTTCCCGGATATCCTCGATCGTTGTCCGGCTTATTGCAATCTTCCTCATTTATGATGGCATCTAGAACACCATCCCACCCGGCTGAGGTAGACATCTGTGTAAGCAAATTTTAATTTTAAAAATATTAATATTTTATTTAAAAGTATAGAATGCAAATTGATATCGTTATATTGATTAAGAAACTATCAAAGTGTAATTTTCATACATGCATCATATCATTTGTGAAGTTCAGGTAAAATAATAAACTAAAACAAACATATTTGAAAAGTACCTACCTATGTATTTGTATCTTAAGAAAATACTTATAAGAATTAGGTTGAAATTTAATATTTATTAAAATAATAATATGTTCGAATAAAAAGATATTTTTTTTTAAATCAAAAGTTTGAAATGTTTAAACACAGTGATAGAAAAGTTTGTATCACATTTAAAGCAGTGGAAAATGAATACACATTTTAGTAAGGACTAGTTGCGTTCAAGGGTTTGAATTATTTAATATGTTTGTCCGGCAACTAGAAATTATAAAAAAAGGATTTCTTAATCCAGACTTACATTTTTAGCACAGGGTAACTTCAATCACTTTTTAGTATTTTCATATACCTACACTGCCAGCCATTTGAATAGGTTCAATCATTTTGCCACACTCATCTTCTTCTACTTTAACATTTATTGGACGAACACACCTTTGTATTGCATTTAGTGGTGGGCCATTTGTTTGCACTCAATTTCAGATATGTTTAAAACCGACCTGGAAAATGCACTGATATTGATAGGCTTGTTTTAGTGGAGGAACAATTGCTGAAAACAGTGCATTATTAAGGAACCCGGGGATCTCCGATTTTGACGATTTTTTTTTGAAATGTATAGGAAATTGAAATTAGAAAAAAAATCTACAATTCGAAAATCGACACTCTCATACATTTTAAAAAAATTGAAAATCCATTTTTTTTAATTGGTTAGAATTTTTTTTAAACTTATATAAAATACTCTCAAAGTTTATAAAAACACTTTCCATAATTTTATTAAATGTAAAAGTCTAAGCACAGTACAGTAAAACTCACTTATAGTCAAAGGAAGATGACAAGCTATGCACTTTTAGATAGGTCTTACTGTGTTTTTATTGTTTTTATAATTATTCAAAAAATATACACTCCGCTTAAACTGAATAGATACTCAAAGTTTCAAATGTTCACTTTGTCCATTTTTTCCCAACATTGTGCATTAATGTATCATTTGATAATGCAGCAAGCAATAATATTTATGATTTTAAGAAAATAAATATGTAAGAATAATTCAAAAAGTACCGTTGATTTTTCTCCGGTTCTCTTGAAAGAACTACCACGTCGAAAAAGCTGTTTTTGGCGTTAACTATGAGTAGACACAAACATTGAAAACGGCAATGAAAGTTAATGGAAGGAAGTAAAACAAGTTTTTCTTAGGTCAGTATTTACGAGTAATTGGGTAGTTTTATAGTAATTCTATAGCGGCACACTATATGCGAGTGACATTAAGTGTTTAAGTGTTTTTTTGTTGGATTTTTATATTTTTTTAAATATTTAAAACTTCGAATAACACACTTTACTGTAGCCAAGTTCCACTTAACACAGTCTTTTTAATTGGCAGCTCTATGCTCAATTTCGTTGTCACTACGTAATAATCCCTTTATATTTTCCCATGGTCAGACTCATTTTGGAAATTATTGCTTACTATCTGTCGGCTTCTACCATATTCTTCCTGCAATATCCCGATGTTTTAAAAACAATTAACTGCCTGAACAGAATGGAAGATGGAGCTGGAATAGATGTCAAAAATGCTGCAGCTGCAGCTGCAAGAGGTTAACAAATTTCAACTTTCATTGGAGCATTTTTGACATCTATTGCAGGTCCATCTTCCATTCTGTTCAAGCAGTTAATTATTTTTAAAACATCGGGATATTGCATTCTGTTCAGGCAGTTATTGAACACTTTGAACTACCTTTTTTCTTCCACACTTAAGGGCTTGACACCGACGGTTTAAAAATAAAATGCACGACTGGATCGCACGCACTTGCTCGTATGTTCAAATTGCTTGAAATTAGGAAAAAAAATTAATATTCATTTTTAAAAATTCAAAATAATTTTTGTTCCAAATTTTGATATTATTATAATATTATTGACATTTGTAAGGAGCTTTTGCATAAAATTTAATAAAATTTTGGTAAAAATCGTGAGAGCGTTAATGAGAAAGTCGAAATCAAGAAAACCGTTATATGGCAGGTATCGTAAATAACGGGTTTTGGTGATTTATTTCTTACCAAAAAGTACACTTTACCTACTGTAATCCATAGATTTTTTTTTTTTAAATCAAAATCGTTAGAGCACTTTTTGAGATAAACTAGCTTTTCCTTAACGGTTGTATGGCAAAATTATTGAGCCTATAAAAATGGCCGGCAGTGTATATGTACATTCATAAGTCAAAACTAATAAAATCAACTAACTACTAACTTGAAATAGAAGACGCTTTTTAAGATCTCCACACATCGCAAATGAATAGTAATGTGCTTGTGCATTCTCAAATATAATGGAAGACAGTGAATCGATCAAACTTCTGCTGACAGGTTGAAGTATTGATTAAAAACTGAGGATGCTTGTCAGAAGAGTACATTTCTGTGTTGGGACGCTGACGCTCAGCCATACCATGACGAAATATTGAGTATGGTATTGGCTAAGGAATCTTCTATGAGGTTCTTCAGGCTACGAACGGCAATAGGGAAGCGTGGAAAATACGTATACACAAAAGGCAAACAATAACCAAAATACAGCAATCCTCACAAACAGTAAGGCAGCTCTGAAAGCGATTAAAAAATGTGTCAAGCAATGCCAAGATGAGCTCTTAAGTCTGAATATTACCCTCAAGGTCACTTGCATCTGGGTTCTAGGTCATTGTAGGCATTGATGGAAACGAAGTGGTTTTCTTTGTCCAATTCCTAAGACCGCGACCACAAGCGAGTAGGCTATGCATTTTTTAAAGGAGCTTATAGTGCACTGTGGCCGGAGGATTACACAGTTGAAATAACTTGACTTTATGACCATTTTTCTGAATGTTTAGTTTGGCACAATATAAGGGGTTTTTCTTTTTTAGCTCCGAGCAGAACTCGACCTATCGGAGTTAGCTCTGAGCAGATTATGATCAGAGCTCTCCGATATAATTTGGAAACATATCTGAGCAATGAACTGTCATACGATAGCGATGGGTTTTAATTTTTATCTGATAGCTGGCCCCAAACTAAAAAAAAATGGAAAATGTGAACTGAAATTGAGGTGTTGAACGCACCCATTTGAAATGAATGAAAAAATAGTGAAGTTGACAGATATTTGCTCAGTTTTTTTATTCTGAGTTTATGGAGCGTACTCCGTGCTAGCTCTGATTAAAAAAGAAACACAAGCTGAGCGCTCTGAGTGCTTTGAGCTAAAAAAAGAAACGCGGATTTTTGTTTGCAGTTCAGTGCAATGCTCGGAGCTTAAAAAAAAAACGCCTATATATGTGTTTGGGTGCGGGTTGCAAACCAACTCCGCCTCCTAATGATTGCGAAAGATGCACCATACCTAACGATCCTAAAGTAATTTTGAGTCACAAACCATAACTATCACGATTTAAGGCTTAGTAGTAAAAATTCTGTGCTATGACTAACTAACAAAAAACCCGATTTGTTAGTTTTTAACATAGGCACACATACAGAATCTGTGAACCATACATGCTTTAATACATATAAACTTTCGTGCATTTAAAAAAATAGTTTTTAGAACCCTTGTTTAAAATGTATTAAAAAAAAGTAAAAAAGAATGTGATAGTTGAAAAATAAACGACATGAACAAATAATGTCATATTTACCAATATTGACAGAACATAAAGAAATATTATTACAGCACATCACTCACATTAAAAATCCCACAACAAAAAAGGAACAGACCACGCATCATTAAAATCCAAATCCAATTTGGATCAACTCACCTGAAACAGCAATATCATACTCTGTCCGAATGTTTTAAAATTATATACATCGTCCAATCCATTCTTCTCTTTGACATGCATAAAAAATGACATCCCAAATATTGCGAAGATAAACATTACAAGAAATAGCAGTAGGCAAATGTTGAATAAGGCTGGCAGGGACATGGCCAATGCGAAGAGTAACGTTCGAATACCCTTGGCACCTTTGACCAAACGCAGGACACGTCCTACTTTAGCTACACGTACTACACGAAGTAATGTTGGCGATACAAAATATTTCTCGATTATATCACTAAGAACAAGACCTGTATTCGAAGAAATTGAAAGAAATATATTTGAAATTAGTATTGCTTCAGATTCAAGTCCAGCAGCTGCTAGCTCCAGCGACAGGGAACGACACACCAAAAATATCCTAAGAAACGCTTCTCAACAGACACAACATTAAAACAGAAATTAAAAAAGACAACAACATAAAATTATATAAATACATTAATTCAAAAAATATTAATATTTATATATATATATATTACGCTCTGGGTGTTTTACGCTGTGTTAACAAATATTTAAATGTAATTTTAAGACAAAGCATCAACGTATAAAAAAATTATATCTATGCTGTGGAACTAAAGAAAATTTTATAAGCGATGGTTAAAATAATAAGCGTTTTTTTTTTACTTCATGAGTTAATTTGTTAAAAAGAAAAAGAAAGGAAAAATAGCATTAAATTGTATCATGATGGAAAAAAGCTTCCTTTTAACTAGATCTAATTGTATGATTGGTTCGCATTGAACATTAATTAATTTCCAAAATATTCGCGCAGTGATGCAGTGTTAGCGATAATTCGCAGCATATTGTTAAGTGCAAAATATCACCCGGAGAAGAGGGAATCAACTGTATCCGTTTTCTCCTTTTTTTCTTGTTTTTGAAAATGCATTTCCAGTATTTTGAAACACTGGAGAGCTTTGTTGGAATTTTGTAATTTTTATCATTATATTTGGGATCAAAAATTTTGGGATTTGCATTTGATTGCGTGACTTGTATCTTATTGACATTGACATAATATTGCATTATGTTTTTATTTTAACTTTGTTAAAGTTTTTCATCAGGTGGTTAATTGAAGTGATGAAGTCGGTCATGTTTTGGGGAAAGATATACATTATATAGGTACTGGTTTGATATTTTTGGAGGATTTAAATGCGGATGCATCTAAGATTTTGATTTTTTACATCATTATTGGGTGAATATTTGACATAGGGTTGCAAATAGTAGTTGAGTTATGATAGATGAAACTACATGCAGTCTAGGCTACATTATTGAAAGGGAGAGGTCTACATTTAATTACAGTAGGTAATGAATTTTTGAAATGTCACTCTTGATCCGTTTTAAAATATTTTTTTTTTTTTAAATCTTTTTTTTTAATTTGAAGGCAGTTTTGTTATTTAAACTGGAATTTTAAAAAAAGGTTGTAAAATCCCATTCAATTGAATAATATTAAGTCTCTATTGCCTCGAAACTAAGTGTGTTAAAGAACTTTCACCTTGCAGTCCTGCTTAGAGCTAAAGTTAGTTAAAAAGAACATAAATGGACAATTTTAAAAGTTTTAAATCTTGCAAACAAAAAGTATTTGCTGATTATATTACGGAAGGGTGATACAAATATCGTTTAAGCTACAGTTTAAGAAATAGTTTGAAATGCTTTAAAATCTTAGCCTCTCGTAAAGTAACATTACCAATTTGGAAATAATATAATTGTATTGTTTTGGATTTAAAACAAAATATAGACGTACTTTATTTGGTAAATAAAAACTTTTTTTTTTAAAGTATCGCTAGATCTTGAAGTATTGAATGAAACAACCAAAGCTTGAGTTTGATTCAATCAAGTTTATAGGCTGGAGTAAAATCTATTTTATGAAAGTGAACCCGATCAACAGATTCCTTTTAATTTGTCACTTTGAATTGAAAAGAACCCCCCAGCTGGTTTCGGACTGAGAACAAAGCTTTTCAGAATTCTTTTAACTAATTTGTTCTTTTTAATAAAAACACAACTTTGCAGGACTAGGTAGTAAGAATCCTTTAATTTTTTTTTCGAAGTTTTAGAATTATTAAAAAAAAAAATATTCAAGTGAAGGAAACCAATTTTCAGAACTTCAGCCGTTTTCTGGTTTTTTGGCGTTAGATTGTAGTTGTTGATCAGTACTTGAAGAATGCATAATTTATAGATAGTTCTGTTGAAGTTTTAAATTCAGGAGAAAATTATTTAAAGCACTCGATATACATTTTATGCGATTCAATGTAGTAGCTGATGAAGTTTTGCCAACAATATAGGCTATTAAGCTTGTCCTAAAAAATTAATAGCTTGTCTTAAAGTATCTGGCATTCTATCTCTATTAAAAATTTCAATTTTTGTAAATTAAGGCAGTAAAGCTATTGTTAGGAATAATATTGTTGCTAACTAAAAGCCGACTTTCTATTTATTTTTAAAATATTCTATTCCAGATAATTATAGAATAATATATGCATGTTTTGGCTAATACATTTGTATTAGATTTAAAATGTTCTATTTTAAAACAAAAAGTTGCATGTGTCAATGTTTCAAGAAACTTTTATTTTTCGGTTGGAAATTTGGAAAGCGAATACAATTTAAAGTATTTTTTTTTTTAGATTTTAAGCAAAATTATATTTTAATCTACAATTAATTATAATTATAGATATAGAACACATACTAGCATTAACAACATTTAAACAAAGCCAAAATATATATTTTAACTTAATGTTGGACGATGCATGTTTATGTTTTGACAAAAAAAAATATGATAAAACTGCCGTCTCAAAACAACAGGAGTGCACATCAACTAGTATTTGGTACCAATAAAATTCTCAGTTTTGTTTGAAAATTTGCTACTTACTTTTGAAATCATTGTTATTAATTAAAAAGTTGAGGGGTTTAATATAGGGATTGGTTTAAATTTCATTCAAAAACCCACTGTGGTATTGGATTCTGTAAGGCAACTGCACGTGAGTTTGGTGGGCCGTGATTTTGAGTGTTAAATTTGGTTTTTATCGGCTTGCAATGGGTGGTGAATTCATGGAAATACATAGTTTACATCGAATTGGAAAAGATTTAGGATAAAGGGTTATTGAACTTCGGAGAGCATGCTTAAAAGATTTTGAAATTCTAGGCTAAAGCAACTGCCCTTGTCCTGCTTGGGACCGCAATATCATTGTGACAGTACCGAGTGGTACCATGGTTTGATTTTATGCGCTGAAAACGCACTCCTGCAAACACCTTCAATCAATTAGTTGTAATCCTTAGATTTTTTTCTTTATTCAGCTAAAATATTATTGGAATATAATGGTGCTGTATTTTCATTTACATTACCATTGCTGAAATTTATTTAAAAATAGCAAAAGATCTAGAAAAATCATTCCCCACTACAAATGTTGTGCATTTAATGAAATTGTTTACCAAGATTCCAGAAACCACTCAGGTAAATACACATATGTAGAAACTTTTGGAAACTTCGCAGCTCTCTATCTTTTTAGGGACTAAACTACAGAGAGTCTGACCTAAGGCAACAATTGTTCAAAATTGCAGCCTGCAGCCTGCATACTTCTTGTACAGCTACACACGTTTTGTATCCGAACGTTCGTTCCGTCTGCGTTTTTGGAGGCCTCTCAAAAGGAATGACATTAAAAAATATAGATTATAGATTAAAAAAATTTCGAATTGTCATATCTTAAAGTATGTCTGAAGGGTGTAGAAGAGATAGAGAAGAGTTATTGTCTAAAAGTAATCGAATTTAGACAGTGAATTTTTAGTTGGCTAACCCCAATTACACAGTGGAAGTTTAAACACCACTTTTGGTTTAAACCTCGGCTCAGCAGAATAAACTCAGTTCAAGGCTTAAATGAGACGATGAAATTGGCCATAAGTTAAGCATATTTATGTTTTCGTTGTATCATTTTTGTATATAATTTTTCGTTTCGCACCAGCAGCGTACTAAACTTAAAGCTAAAATTCAGCAAAGCATTTTAGCCGAGAGGTACGCCGCTCCCAATTTAAGCACAGCTGTCAAAAATTTAGACTGTTAATTGTCTTTTTCATTAATTCTGGAGCGAAATTGCAACAGTGTATTTTATTCTTGTGATTTATTTGAACTTTACTTTTTTAAAAATCGAAGACGAGATTTATTGGATTTATTTGAAATACTGAAACAAAATTCTTTAAAAACAACTGTTTTCTGTAAAATATTCTCCACTTAAGTCTTATGTCATAGTTTTGGCTAACATTTTAGCTGGTGTTTAGAGAGAAATGTGCGAAAATTATAAGCGCAATATGCGTAATAGAACTCAATCTTGAAAAAGCGGAGTGGGTTATTGTTTTCCCTAAAATGGGAATAGATTTACTCCATTAGAAAAATGATCTGTGCCCTGCCCATGGCAGAAGCCAGTAGGCCTGCCACCTACGTCACAGCAGATACACGAATAGGAGTTTGATAGTTAAAGTTTGTTGCTGACTGCCTTGCCAGTACTGGCTCGTGTAGCCAAAAGGGGAACTGACAACTGAAACTAAAACTGAAGGGATCGTCTTAACGGGGCTTAAATGGATAGCTTAAGACATCAGTTTATCTAAAAGGTCAACTGACAATTAATCGACAATTCAACTGAAACTGAAAAGATCGGCTTAAAACCTCAATTTAACTGGTAGCCAAATAACACAAACATCCGTTACAGGTTGGCTTTTTCAAGGTAGGTCTATATCATAAAAAACAAAATTGAAATATTATTCCCATCACAGTGCTACCCTTTCAGTAGTAAAAAACAGGGGTTTGAAATGTTTGTGTTAAAATATCTCAAACGTGACGTGCTAGAGCAATTTTGACTTCGGATTCAGCATACCAAAATCCTTAAAAAAGTATGGTTTCGTCTAAAGACCATTTTCATTGCACCATCAGATCATCAAACGTTTGCTTCGCTTGATTTGTTCGGTTAAGGGAATAGGGAACTGCCCGTTGTAAGCATTAAACGATAGGCAATGTCTTGGGGTAATATTTTGAAATACAATTTAGTGCTGTTTTTGAAGGTTTTGAAGGCCATCTTATTGTTTTGAGACAACAATGTTCATTTATAGTCTCATTATTAGAGTTTTCTAATTATTAAAAAAAAATAAGAAATATCATATTCGGTAACAGATTTTTCTGTTGCTTTAATTATTAAAAATTTATATCTGATTTCTGCAGCTTATTAAGTGAAACATTTTTAAATACAAAAATAGATGTCATAAAAATCGTTTTGAAAGATGCAATTTGCAACTTTTGAAATTATTTTGTTTTGAGAATTCAAGTTGCTGATTTAGATGAAAAGCAACCGCAGCGCCGATGTATTATTGTTTAAGCTTTAATAGTTAGAACAAGCGCATTTCTTTGAAGCTTTATATGCCATTGTTAGGCTTTACTTTTTAATAAAACAAATTAATTTATAGAAAAGTTTTCAAGCGCATATTAAATTTTTAAGCAATTGAAAATTAAGAGCTTTTTGAAACTAACCTAGCAACAACTCTTATTTTATGTGTTGTTAACGGTTTATATTTTGATTAAGTTTATTCATTAAATTTGCAAGCTTAGAATTGGCTATCGAGTGAATTTGAGTTCGGAAGAAGTTCAATGGTTCTTTAAATCATTTTCTTATGGTTTTGTTTATCCTAATAATCAGACTTTTTTGATGTCAATGGAACTATAAAAAAATCAATGAAATTGTACTCAAATCAACTTCTATATATTAATAAACAAACCCAAACAAAGAAACTTCATTTAAAATATATAAAATTAAATATATATGTATATGTAATGTATGTGTATTAAAACATATGTGTATGTGTATGTTTTTTGGAAATTTGTGTATTTTGTATAATTTTGTATGTAATTTTTACAGGACAGTGGTAATATTTAAATTGAATTTTATTCTAATAGGGTATGAAGGGTGTGCAAAAATACACGATAGTATTTTTTTTACATTTTTTTTTTAAATATTTTATCAGAGATGCACATGATAAATCTAAGAGTACCACTAAATAGGAAACACTACACTATCGTACAACTATTTTAAAATTACTGTTGATACTATATTTATTTGATTTGATTTGTTTCTACAAAATGGGGAGGTTCATATTAAAGTACATAATCTCCATTTGCCAAAATGGACAAAAACCATTAAGAAGATTCAGCTTTTGCCCGGCATTGCTGGCCAACACACATATTAAATGCGGAAGGACTGCTTGGTTGTGTTTACAAAGATGTAAGAAATCAATTAATTCGTCGCATAAGGATGGAATTTACCCTATCCGGCAAATAAATTCATTTGAAATTATACTGGGCAAAAGACTAACAGAGGTGTGCAAAAGTACACATCCAACTCTGATTGAATCGTTTTTTTTTTTATACCATTTTTTGTAGCCATTTATTTTGTTGTTTATATTATAGATATGCTTCGAGTTGTTTTCGTTCCTGTTTTGTTATGTGGTTTGTGTCTCTACGTTTTTCTTCTATCATTTAAAGTGTATTAATATATTCTGCTAATCTGATATCACTTAATTGATGTTTTAGTTGTGGGTAGTTAAGAATTCCGAACTCACGTCCATCGAACGTGTTCTCTAAAGAGCCGGACCTAAGGAGGATCCTAAGCGGTGTTTTAAAAGCAAAAGCCGTTTTGCTTTTGTGTTTTTCTTAACCTAGTTTTAATGAAACAAAAAATCAAGCATTTTAAACCTAGCTATAAATTGTCTTAAAGCCTCGGTTGTAAGGATATTTAAAAGCAGTGTCTCCGAAGAAACAAAAAAGCTTCTTAATCTGAGTTTAAGTTCTTATTGTAAGACTTGTTTTCCTCAGACTTAAGAAGTAAAGCAAAAATTAAAAAAATAGCAAAAATAAAACTTGATAAGGCTGTTGTTCTTAACGGCAATATATCTATACAACAAAAGAACAAACAATATTAACATTTAACTTACTCGTATTTTCTAAAATAAACCTAGGTACATAAATAACCTATCAAAAGTCGTTGCAAACAAAAAACAGAACAACCTTTTCATATACAAACTGTTGTTGAACAACATATTATATGAACAGGTTGCGTTTCTGTTTAGTATTAATGTAGTAAAGCATATTTTATGCCATCTTCATTTGGTTTTGTAAGTTAAAAAAAAAATATTGAGTTTCGTAGTACATATTCGTTTTGGAATGTGAATTTTGATAGGCAAGTTTACTTGTTTGCTTAGAGTAGTAAGCATTCAAGAAACTGCGATGTGCTTACGTTTTTTATCAAAAATTTATTGCATATCCAAGGAATTCTTTAAGCACAGCCGATTATAATACGTATGTATGGTTTTAGTTGTCTGCCGTCAACTAAAGTATTTCGGTCGAAAAAAAGGGTTTATTCAACAAAGGGTCGATTGGTTTGGATTTTTTTTTTGATTGAATGGTATGGTGGTTGGACCTCTTTATTTTGTTTTTCTTTCGGAGTAATTTTTAATTCATATAATTATTAAATGTCCATAGGTTTTGTTAAATAAAAGATTAAAAGCGTCTAAACTAAAAACATGCATTCAAAACGTAGATACATAAATTAAAGAAAATATAATCAATTGAAAACTGAAAAGTTTGAGCATGGTAAGTTTTCATTTAATACAAAAATTGTCTAAGAGCCGACAGCAAAGTTTGACTGTTAATATATGCATGTACAACCAAACCTGAGTATGAGGGTTTGAAGAAGGAGGAAAGACTGACATATTTTAATCATTTAAAAAAGTGGATATGTTGCTCTGTCATATTTATTTTAAACATAAATACCTTAATCATGATGGTCCTATTGAAAGAACTTATGATATAACCGTCCTAAAGAATGGGTGTTTATAACCTTTACACAAAAATAGAAAACCAAGCTTGTTATAACTTTGCATCATTACCAAAGGCTTACAGACTTTTGTATTCGATACCCCATGCAAACACTCATACTCATATTTCAATTTTGAAAGAAGACCGATGCACAATAGTTTTGAAGTTCTGAATATAAAAATTAAAAGGAAGTATAGAGCAGGTAAAGCATTCCATATTAGTGTTTTGCGACTCAAAAATAAATCTATGAACTTAGAAGGAGGTGAGATTTATTCTGAATTCTATTCAAGAGAATTAATGGGTTATGGGAGTATGGCTTAAATATGAGGACTGTATAAATGCCTTGGGGGAATGAAAGATTTCTAGATTACAGACAGATCAAAAGGAATCTACGGACTTAACAGGATTTTTGGCGACGTTGAATATGTGATAATTCCACAAAGGTGAAATCTGTTCAGTTTCATTTAAGCAAGATCCGCCCATTGAAGGTGGGTAATTATACATGATTTTTAATTCACCACTGAACAATGCTGTCAAGATCGGAATTTAATGAGATTATTATATGCTGTCATTCAAGTTCCACATCAGAAGAACAGGTGTGTGAATTATGAATCTTGAAACGAATATAAAAAGTTGATGGTGCTGTATCGAACTTTCAGATAAGAGATCGTTAAGGAAAATGAGAAAGAAAGTCGGAGACAAAATGGAGCCCTGGGGCACACAAGTATTTATTTTATAAACAGCTGATTAATACCAAATGCACGCATTTTCGATAAAAAAAGCTTGCTGCCAAACTCTATCAAGCGCTTTTGAAATATCAAGTAGGTATACAATCTTACTTTCTTTAAAACGATCATAAGATTGGTTGTACTGTTCGATATAGGTAGCATCAGATCACCAGACCTATTGCTACGAAAGCCGTACTGACGGTCATTAAGAAATTTTCGCTCTTCAAGATATTTCTTAAGCTGATAAATAATCAGCGTTTTCAAAACCTTGGAACGAAGGGACGTAAGTGCAATTGGGTGACAGTTGGAGGGAGACAAAGACTCACCCTTTTAAGGGGCAAATGCAGTTTTCCATTCCCTCGGAAAGAGACCAGGAGAGGATAACAGGTGGAAAATCTAACGCAATGGTTTTCCCAGCATTGAAGAACATCTCCAGCTGATTTGTGTAGATCGAGATCCCTTAGAAACTTTGCTACAACACTTGTGCAAAATAAGATCTGTCTTATAAAATCGTTAGCACTCTCATGTACAAGTGGAATCACAACACTCTCTGGCTGAGTCGAAATTTAATGCAAACAGCATGATTAGAATTCACAGCAAACTGTTCTGCAATAAAATTGGCTCCCTCTAGTGAGCTGACAGTATGATTATTCATTAAAACCAAGCGTTGGAGCCGAAGACGAAGTAGTATTATGAACTTTTTTTTTACCAAAAAATTGTACTACCTGTAGGATATTATGATATTTTTTGCCCAAAGTCGAAGATCCTCTTTGGGGATCACAATTATTTTAAACTTGACTACAAATCATCTTACTGGTTGTGATACAAGTCGGCAAATTCACTAAGGTCTTAACGCAAATTTTTTGGGGCTTGGATGCAATCCAATACACTGATGCAGATTTGATATGTCCTTGACATGACAGCAGTAGTCATATTTAAGAAGACTTGGCTTAAGGCTGCTTTTATAAAAAGAACACTTTTTGTAATTAATTTTCAACCTGCTGGGTTTGATTTTATGCAAACAGCATGATTATAAATTTGTTTTTTTCGTCATATTTACTATAACACATTTATATACATACATTCTTGACTTGACTGTCTCCTTCACTTGACTAATGTGAAGTAGCAAACGTTCTGCATTATTTTATTAATTCCTGTGATTTTAATGCCCAGGTTGATGCCAAGTATCACCTTGTTTTGTACACCTTCTGTGCAGCTTATAAGCTCTTGGCGGCAGGGTTGCCATAGAAGCTAAACTGGATTATCGACAGTTCAAACGTCTATATTTGTAAGCTTTTCTATACTAAAGAAACACATTCAAAGAGTTCTAAAATGTAAGTTAAGAATGAGCCATTTTTTTCGTTTTCAATTTATGGACCATCTTTATTACCAAAATGTAGCGCTAAAAGTTATTATTAGTTTTCTGACCACGGTGCTCAACTGTATTTGTATAAAACATAAACAAAACACATTAACATAGCCACAATTACCAAAATATATGGGGCTTTACATGCCAAATCGAACAGTTTGAAAAATTTAATATTTTATTTTTCTAAATTTTGTGGTATTTTTTAGTATCCGTTCAGTATGGTGCGTTCAAAAGACATCGCATTTTCGAAAAATCACTCTTTTTTTGTTAGTTGTTCATAACTTCTTTAATAATGGTTCAAATTGGAGCATTTTTTTAATTTGAACTTTTTTTATGAACTTTTCAAAAGAAAAAAAATATGAAAACTGGATATTGTTGGTGGTGTTGGATAAAAAAAGATTTTCAAAATATGTCGTGATTCGGCAAAGATAGAGTCAATTAAAAGAAACGGACACAAAAATCATAAAAACTTCTAAACGAAGCGAAAACGAAAAATTTTCCTCATAAGTTTTCCGACTTAAAATGACTTTAGAAGGCCATTGACTTTTCTGCGGCGCTGACTGAGAGACATCCGCATACCTAATAATGATCAAAATCACAATTTTCAAAAATCGAAAGAAAATATAGTAATTATGAAGAGCCCATGATCTACATAGGCTTAACAGTTGCTAAATTGACAAGAGTTTAAAATAATGAGTGATATGTACTCACTTTTAAAAACGAATTTTAAACTTAAAATTTATAAAATCACATCTAAGAACACCTTGAGTTTTTTTTTTTAATTACATCAAAAAACGGTCAATTTAACAAAAAATGGTTCCATTTGAACTATTATTAAAGAAGTTATGAGCAAGTAAACAAAAAAAGAGCGTTATTTTAAACGGGTCATCAAACAAATCTTAAAACTTACCAGAAAGTGTTTATCGCTGGATACTAAAAAATATGAAACAATTGTGCATGAAAATCAACAATAAATTTTTTTTCAAAAGGTCAGATTTGGCATGGAATACCCATAAGTATATGTTAAATTTATATAAATAATTATGTTATTATGGCGGAGATTTATAAATTATAAAAAAAAATAATTAACAAAGAACTGCAAAAATATAGTAAACATCAAATAAAGGACGGTGAACAGTAAGACTATATATTGTCCTTAAATATGTTCATATTATTTATTAATTACATTTTGAATGGGTTAAATAAAAAAGAATAAATACATGGAAGCATACACCAATGAAAACATATTTTTAAAAAATTACACTTTTGAAAATAAAATAATAAAAAGAAACAAATAATGATTTTGGGAGAGCAGGAGGGAAATCATATTTTCCAAAAACCAACCATTTTGCATAGCTATTAAAAATAAGAACTATGTAAACTTTTGTGGAGTATAAACCCCGCTTTTTCGACCTCCGTCCAATTGGATAATAGAAAATTTTGTTACTTAAGGACTTAAGGGACATATATTTTCATATTGATGTAAGAAATTACACACACATATAAAAGAATGAATATTACAGCACAACATTTACATGTAGAAAACGAAAGTGATGTGTGATTTTTTATTGTTGAAATAGATAATATAGAATAGCACCTTTTTTTAAATAAAAAGGAGTAAGAAGTGATAAAGCGTTTTATATATACGTTTAGTCAATTTATAAAAATTCTAAGTTTTACCATAAACAACACACACGTAGAAGCATTTTTTCTGTTTACAAATAAATTATACATAAAACACACATTTAACATTTACTAAGTGGGACGTAAGGTACAGTTAAAAATTGTATATTTTTTACGTATAAAAACAGTTTAGGGAAAAGCTTTTTAATTATATGTATATATATATATAACGGTTCAATTTTAAGTTTTGATTATATAAAAATCAGTTAAGCTTAAACTATACATTTTTAAGTTATAGTTTTTTCTAAAAGCTTAGAAAAAAAATATTCGAAGCTAAGTTGAGAGAAAGTGAAAAAGCTTTTCTTAAATTAATTTTTTTTCTTTTGTAAAAATATCAACTTTGTAAAAATATTTAAGCTATATAAAAGCTTAAATAAAACATTTAACACATAATAAAGGGGACGTATATATGTATTTGTATATGAAACATATATAGAAGCACAACATTTACTTTATATAATTTTATTTATATATAAATATATAAATATTTATGCATACAGTTGTATATTTTTTTTTTGTAAAATTATATATAGTAGTTTTAGCAACACGAAAAACACGATTACAGAGAGAAGTTTTCAAGTTTGAAAATATAATCGGCTTTTACTTACCTAAGATGGATAAAATGACAACTACTACATCAAATAAATTCCATGGCTCAATAAAATAGTGATACCGTAAAGCGAATATTTTTAATAGACATTCGGCACTGAAAATAACTACGAATATCGCATTTAGATAATCTAGTACATTGTTATATGTTGTCGAAGCATCATAACGATCGAGTGTCATTGTAAACATATTTAAACCAATAAATAACATTATAATTATATCGAATTTTTTATCTGTGACTATTTCAAAGACTATTGCTTGTGGACGCCACTGTAAGAAAATTTTAAAGAAGAAAAAATTGTATATTTTTAATTATATTTGAAATATAGATCGTAGGTTTTTTTTATTTAAGTTATTGTATCTGTGCCAAAGGTTATTTTTTATTATATATTTCATAGACCGAAACCGATACTATATATATTTTTTTTTAAATTACTCTTTGAGAGGAATTCTTGTATTGTTATACTAAAATCTCGAATAAGAGATTTTTTAGTATACATCATTATTTTACATAAATATATATGTTTAATAATATAAATGCGCGTTTTGGAAATTTGGTTCTTCTATTAAGCAAACCATCGATAGTACTAAGTGCTAAATATATCTAAGGATTGAAAAAATTAGTCGCGAGTCGGTTTTATAAGATACGACACTACGACATTTCAAAAAACGGTTGGCACAGACTATAATCAATCAGTAATCAATAAAGCAATACTCTCTAAGCATTTGTTTGTTAATTATTATTTTCATTATTATTATCATTAGTGTATCTTAGCTTATTTTTTTAAAAAAATCTTTGCTAATTTTTGCACTAATTTTAATAGATTTTATTTTTTTTTGTGTTTGGTTAAGCCTTACCCTCGGTCTAGGAATGGCTTTTAATGGTTTTTTGGAGCCCATCTTTTTCATAGCATTATAGTACTTTTTCTGATCTTCTGTCATGAACATTTCTAATGATCCACCTGCTTTTTTCTTTTGTTCATTGAAATTATCGATGATAACACCAATGAACAGATTCAATGTGAAAAATGATCCAAATATAATGAAGAACACAAAATATAAATACATGTAGATATTTGTTTCGCGTATTGGCTGCTTATCCACCTATAAAAATTTAAAGATTTAAAAAGTGGGATTATGTTTTTTATGGGATTTTCAAAGGGGGGAAAGATGGGAAGAAAAAACATTTGATTAGTAGATATAAAACAGTTTTTTTTTCAATAAAACAATATGAAAATATTTGTATTTATTTAAATATTCAAAAATGAAACAATTTTTTTCTGTTTTGATTAATTAGATGACATCAATTTATTCTTTGATTTTCATGGATTTATTTAATGTCAAAAATAAGCCATTTGTAGTCTATGTGATTGGAGTGAGTTTCGCAAATGGTAGACCGATTTCGAAAACATTGTATTAATGAATTTTTTTTGTTTATCATTATTTAAACAAAATTAACAGCCTCCGCATACTCAATTAAAAACTCCGTTTAATTGTTGATAAGTGAGGTTTTTACTTTATTTGTAAGTGGAGCATTGGTGTAAACTTTATCTTTGATATAACCCCAGCAAAAACTTTAATGGGGTTGTGTCTATTTCGATAAATTACCCGAGATACCAGAAATGTCTCGGTATCTTTTGGTATCAGTATCGAAAACCAAAGCGATACTGAGACGATACCAGCTTCAAAGCATCCGAAACAATGCCGAGACCAAGTCGTGGTATCGACAGAAAAAAAATCAAATATTATAATTTATCTATTACAAATAAAAACTTTTTATCATTGATTTCTCGGAAACGGCTCTAATGGTTTGAATGACATTTTCACAGTTTTTCTCTTTACTAAGTAGAAGGTTTAAGCAATTGTTTAAATTGGAACCACCCATTTCTGATAATTTGGTTGACATTTTTGAACTTAGTTCTTTTAGCTGGACGAAGTAACTTCAATGAAATCCACCAACCGCCTCTCATTTTTTTCTTATATTTTGGTTTCTCGGAAACGGCTTCAATGGTTTTGTAACAGCATACTTTTCCTGCTATGATATTTTGACGCAGAATTTTTGTTTAACTAATCTAAATATTACTTAGACATTGCGAGAAAAGCCTTTTAAAGTTCTTAAGACAGCAAACAAAACTCCAATTAAAAAGAGTTTCGTTAGTTTACATACTTTTCATATTTTGTATAAACGATTTTTATTAAATCTTAAAACTACCAAGCGACTTTAACTAGAAGATCAAGAACATGTAACCAAGTTGTCCATTTTATTTTTGTTTGTGACTGAGACTAGTCCGAAAATAGACGAGACCGATGCCGAGACGAGACTTTGTTTGTTTTAAAATAGTTTTGTATGGATATTATTTATAATAATACAATATTTCATTTAACGAAATGAAAAGTATTTGACGCATTTTTCCATTCAAAAATGAAGTTTCTACTTAAAAGTACTAAAAGGTTCTAAAAAAAGGTCAAATGTCAGTTTAATATTGAAGGTTGACACGACGTGTCACTTAAAAATGATTGTGTTTTAAACCTCTTAGAATTATTTCTGTTGAACATATCCTTTTTTTTTAAACTATTACGTGGTTAGTTGTGAGTTGTGACTTGTGAGACCTGTAGTATCTTGACTTGTTGAGATTACCAACTATTTCGTTAGAACTATATTATAATTAAAAAACATGTAAAGCGGTTATATGTTAACGTCAAACATATAACCACAGCTTTAAAATTTTATATTTTTATAATTCACTTACAGAACTTGCAGTTGAAGTTAAAAATCTATCGCAGAGTTTTGAAGGAAATAAAATCAAACAATTTGCTTTTATTTTCGTGTTCGTACAGCTGTGTGGAAAGTAGTAAACATGCATCGATTCTGATCTTTTACGTCTCTCTTTATCTACACGATAAACTAATAATAAACTCTCGCAAAAATTTGATATCAATTTGGCACTAATCTTGGTATTGGTTATTTCGAATACCATATACTTTTTTGCCATGGATCAAACCATTATTAAGTATTTGCCAAACTTATCTTAGATTTTTTCGGAAAACATTTTGACTACCTATTTGATTTTTTTGCAAAGTGGTTTTGATTGTGGTGAAAATGTCAATACCGTGGCAAGCAAAACCATATATCACTACCGTGGGATTTCATCATTTTAACATGTAGAATCAAGTGTAAACAAAATTTACAGAGACCATTTTCAGCATTAACTTCTGTTATGATAACAATAATTATGGCATCAAGAAAGTTTAAGAAATCTATAATTCTTTTTTGGAAATTTTGCCTTCACAAAAGGTTTGCCGAGAATCGCCCATAATGTAAATTCAGTTTACTTAATATGGTCAGGTCACAGTAAAGAGAACATAAAAATACTTCTTGAAGTGCCTATTTAATTTTAAGTTGCCCCAATTTAGTAGCAAGTAAGTGCATAATTTACATACATACCTACTTGTATTTCTATCACCAAGGTACCTACTCGTATTAGGGAGGTGAATCGAATATTTCTCTAAACTTAAGGAGATATAAAAATGCAAGAAAAGATTGTGACTATAGGTCTTACTTGCTATGAATAAACTAGAGGCTACAAATTTATTGCTAAATTAAATAAGATCAGTAATAGATTTTAAGCGAACATTTTCGATATTTTATCCGATCTTATTGAAACATTTAACACCTTTTCACAAGACCCAAAGGACTTACAAATGTATATGTATGTAGGCATGTTTATATAGATATTTGTAATATCGATTAATGAAGAACAAAAATAAAAGAATTTTCCAATATAAGAGTGACCCATACCCACAAGCCAAATCAACATACATATATCTTAAAACAAATGAAAATTCTTATAAGTTACCTCTCGAGAATCAATTGCATCGTTCATTATTTGTATCCAACCTTTGAATGTTGCCACTTGAAAGAGGCACAAATACGCGTTACCTACATGATCGAAATTCATCGCTGAATTCTCCCAGGTGTAGTTCTCATTTTCACATGCATTTCGATTTGGAATGATTTCATGACTAATTGTGGTATGGTTGTCATCCACACACTACAAAGAAACGTTTTTTATACAGAAAAAAAAAACAAGAAAATTAAATATTTAAATTACCTTAAAATATTTTCCAGCAAAAAGCTGTACACCCATAATGGCAAAAATAAGCCAAAATATTAGACACACCAATAGCACATTGAAGATGGACGGTATAGCTTGAACCAGAGCGTTTACGACGACCTATATGATGTTGCACGAGGATAAGATTGTTGATTGTTGTTTTGGATATTGGTGGGGAAAGGGATAAAGATATATTATGAATAGGTTTTTTTCATTTGGCATTTAAGTTTTACTTGTAATGACTTAATGAACAATATATTTAAAGCATTTTTTTTTTGATAAATGAATGAGGTCGAAAACAAAGAGAAACATGCATTAACATAGGTTTTGAGAAAAAAATATCTTACTACATATTTTAGGAATTAAGAATTTATTAAATGACTTAACAAACAAATCTAAGCCTGTTTTCTAATGTCAATTGGTTTGTTTAATTTTTTTTATTTTATTTCTTTTAAACTATCCATGAATAGTGTTTTGCTTGTTGGTTTAAAAACCTCAGAAACATTTCGGTTTTCCTCTAGCTAAGTCTCAAAACACTTTATTTCCATTATCATGGACATTTTTAGATCAACCTTATGGGACTAACAACAGATTGAAATTCCTGCCTTACAATTACAGATGCAGTGTGTTAACGCCGAAAAATGTTCACCAAATTTCTTTATTTAACGTTACCATATATGACCTCAACCAACATCTGATTAAATAGCACAGTATCTAAAAGCGTTAACTTACCTACACAATGGGTAAACATCCAACGCGACGCAACGTTGCATAAATAAATAAATAAATCTCGTGGTACAACAGTTAGTGGAGAACCAAGGCCTAGTGACTTACAACTCTCAACCATTCCTGTGTGCGTGTTGTTGGCAGGAATTGAGGGGACCTACAAATTTTGGCCGAGTCCGAATGGCTAGATGAGAAGCACTTATTCATGACAAGGACGCTATTTAGATTGGGAAGATTGACACCGGTCTCACGGTAGTTTCTAGACAAGAGAAATGGGGGGTCAGGGATGTCGTGACATGAAGAAAATATAAACACCAACCTCATGAGACTCATTTTTTGGTGTTTCAATGTGCAAATCATTGAAGTTGTTGTTGTTTTTATGTGTTTTGAGGCGCCTCATATGGTCGAATGTAGACACGATGAGACTCACGAGTAATCTAAACAGGCTCAAGTATACTCTTGGAGGATTTGTCAGTTCCTCGCAAGAGGCAGTACCTCGGTTTTAGGTTGCATAGTGGCTGGGAATCGAACCCAGATCTTCGGCATGATAGTTCAACGCACTAAACATTATGACACGAGGTACTACGCAACGTTACATAAATATAATTGAAATAAATTCAAAATTTGCAGGATTTTTGCGTTCGTTAAGATCCACAATTACCTGCATCCCAATTAGATGATATTAAAAATAGAAACATTAAGAAATTGTGTAGCAGGATAATACTGAAGTTGTCGACCCTCTACGACATTACGTTATCAAGGAGGCTAATAGGTTGTTCATTTATTTGTTTTCGAATACAAGAGTCTAATGTAACAACTCAAACAGTAATCATATTTGTGGCTTTTCTTTCTATAAAAATGTCTTCCAATAATATCTTCCAAATAAATTTTTATTTATTCTTTATCTGGGTTTGTGTGAGTTTATCTCTGAGAGTGAGCATTCGCTTGCTTAAAAATCTAACGATCACTCATGGTTAGTAAAACTGTTCTTTCTGCCACAAAGAAAGACATACAATAAATAAATGTACCTATAAATTAAAAAATTTGCTTGCACAGTGTAAATAAAAATTCACCGCATATTTATTTAAAAACAGAAAGCTATCCCCAGTTTTATTTATTTATGCCTTTGTTTCACGCAAGCGGTCTTATGATAGGTAAGTTTTGAATACATATACATATATTTTGTTACATTTATAAGTTCACATCATAACGAAATGAATCATTTAATAGCTTGCTAATAATATTGTTCTGAAAGAGTAACAATATGGAATTACCAAAATGCAAAATATTAAAACTGAGAATAATTTTTTTAAAGTTTCTAGAATTAAAGAAAAGAATCGTCTTTACCCAGGATTTAAAATTGACATTAAGAAAAATAATTTCTTTACTTTTACTTAGTTGAAATACTGTTTTTTTTTCCTCAAAACCATTGTTCAAACAAAGCATTCTACATGGTGCGCAATTACGTACAAAATAAGTTGCACAACTACTCAAAAAGCATACAAATATTCAAAATAATTCCATGTTCATGTTCATCAATCAGTTCTATATTCTTATCAACATTCCATGCAAAATCAAATCAAATGCAATCAACAATAAAATGGGCATACAAAAGCATTCAAGGCTTAGACAAGAAAAAATCAAATAAAGTTAAACTTACTAAGGATTATTAGATTAAAAAAAAAAATAATTTTTAAAAGCGTCAAAATAAGATCAAGTTTTAAAGCCTAAAAAATCTCTAGATAGAAGAATATTTATTATATTTTGGTTTGTTGTGTTGAAGCGATTTATACTAATATTATATATGCTTTGAGCTTATAACAAAAAATATTAATTTTTTTTCAATATAGCTTATGTAATTAAGCGTTAAAAATATTTTAAAATATTTGTTTTTATTTAAAACTGTTAGTTTTTTTCTTTTTACTCTTTTTTTATATGGCATTGGTATGTGTATTGTTTAATTCAGTTTTTGCTTGTAAATTTTCGTGTTATTTAATTAAATAGACTTTAAGCATAGCTATATTTTTGTTAAATCATATTGAAGCATTTTGTATTTTATTTGTTTAAAACTTTTTTCTAACAAAAGTGATTCTTTCAAAAACTAAAATAATATTTTATTTTCTAAAAATGGCTTATTTCTTAGCATATTCAAATGGAAACGTGTACAAATGCATTTTTAAAAGTCAATTTCATTCGCAATGATGTGTGATTAACAACTATATTAAAAGAAATATAAATAAATCAAACCAAAAATTTAATAAAATAATGAAATTAAAAATTATAGTAAAAAACTAAAAACATAAAACATATCCATATGTAGAAAAATAGATATTTTTTCGAAATTCTTAGACAATTGCTTTTCTATATTGATGTCACAGTAAGTGGGTATATAAAAGCTAGTAAATAAATTTAATGGCTTATAATGTCTTTATTATATAAAAGCTTGGTCGACAGTTTCCGAACAAGTAAAACGAGGTGGTCCGCAGAATTTGTATTAAAAAAGTTTCAATTACAAAATTTAAAGCTCAAAAAGAAATTTCTATTTATAAAATTTTGGAGTAAAAACGATGAATCGGTTAAAAGGACTTATGATAAAATGAGTTCAATAATTCAAAAGAGAATATAAGATGCAAATTTAAGAAAAATCTTATCCAGATTTTTGAAATTAATAAGGTAAAATTTAAAGTAAAAATGTCAATTATTTAAATATAAACATAAGGATAGTCGTTATAATAGGATTTTTTGAGTTTTCATATTCGGATGGGCCTAAATCAGCTCCAAATGAAGAAAAGCAACTCCCTATTTTTTAGATTTTTATTTTCATCCCTTATAGTCACGTAAGGGTTAATCCTTTTACGCTTTTTTAACTCAGCATTTTGAAGAAAAATTAAATTTTTTATTTTTTCATTTGAAAACAATTTTTGCTGAACCTTTTTATTAAAAGAACTTAATTTGAAAAGAAATCATAAGAGTGGACTTCTGGCTTTCCAAAAAGTAACAAAACAATGCTGCAAAGATTGCCGTTGTTTTTTTAATTATTTTTTTTTCTATTTAATGTCATTTTTTAATAAAAATGTTCCCTCCTGTCCAAGCATCTCCTTGGATTTTTTTCTTGTCTACTTCCAATTAACATGCTCTGAATTTTTTAGCACTTTATAATCAATTTTAATTAACACCCACCAGTGACCATAGGGGATGAAAATAAATAATAATAAAAACCACCCTAATGTATACATACTACTGAAAATGTGAAAATAAATTTGCAGCAAAATGGTTTTGATTTTTCTAATTCGGAATTGGAAGAAAAAGTTAATGGAAACAGAAAAAAAAAAAATTGTTAGTATGCCCCTGATAAAAACTTGTTTTGCAGTAGAAGTGTGTATTTTTTTGGTCACTAGAAACTTTTAGATTTCCGCCGTTATGATCCATTATCCAATAAAAAGTTTTTAAAACTGGCTTCAAAATCATAAGTGCAGATGCTTCAACGAAAAACAAAAAGGTTGTTCGCGAATAACAAAAATGGCATCGCTGCTTAAGATAATTATATAGTTAATAATTATTATGAATTACACCCCATTGATAATTTGTATATACCTACATACATATGCTTGTGTGCATATTGTTGATTCTCTGCCAATTGTGATTTTAATACTCAAAAATTTTCAAAAATTAAAACTCATTGAAACGTATTTTTCTTTGTTTTGTATGGCTTTCAGTATCACATCCGTAAAATCATTTTGCTACAACAGCTATTGAAAAATGTGCTAAATCTCGGACACTCAGTAGGTCCTGGCACTCCTTTTCCTTTTTTTAAACCGTAGTTCCTTTCTTCTTTTTGCAATATTTTAATGAGATTCTGGATCGCCTCTTATGTTGTCACCTTTTAAACTTTCTATTTATCTTAGTTTCTTCAAAAATGTTTCTTGTTTTTCATTTTGAAGTCTGTATAATCCTCTGCCGGGATTATTTTATAGCTTTCATTGCATTGGAACGATTTGTATACGTTTGTTTGAAATAGTATGATACTAAGGGTATTCATGCAACATCGGAAAACTATTGTAAACATCGTAATCGTCGGAAAGTTTACTACATCGTAAACGAACAGTCAACATTTGTACGAGAAATCTTTTGCAACAAATCGTAAACCTACATGAATTTGTATCGTAAATAAAAATGGTAAGCGTGGTAAACTTTTATACTATTCTGAATAAAAAAGAATCCAAAACAAATAAAATTTAAACATCAAAACGAGAAATATTTCAATCAAAATGGCTGAGTAAAGATACAATTAAAAGAAAAATGGAAAACAAAATTGGACGAAAGTATCTTTTTATTTGACGCTAAACAAACACGATGATTACGCAAGCCGTTTCAAAAGGGTATTCATGAAACGTGAAAACTACTACGTTTAAAGCTTACGTCGTTGCATAGCTGGAAAAATTTTAAAATTCAATGAGGAAAATTCTGTTTTTTCCTTGAGGAATGGAAGCTGCATCAGCCAGTTTTCAGCTTATTCCTTTGAAGAATTTAACATGGACATGGGCGTGTCATTGGCGAGAAGCACATGCCACTTTCTTGATGAAAATTCATCAACGAAATCACTACTTCGTTGGGAGACCCAAGTGATGTTTTCATCACTTGGTGATCTCTCTCTCTGTGAATTCACTGCATAAATGTGCTTGCCTTATTCATCAGTTCTATATTTTTGATGAAAAATGTAATGAATATTCTATTGCAAATTCACGAGATTTTCATTAGTTTCTTATTCAGCACCTAGTTATTGAAGATGTTTTTTTTTTTCAACGAACCAAAAAGTAGCTTTCATTTGAAAATTCCAAAGTTTTACCTACTTGCGTTTTGCCAAACGCAATTTAAGTTACATTTGGTTCATGTTTCATTGATTTCCTTACAGAAAGCCACTGTGAACTATATCCAACAAGATGAGAATTTTTAGTCACAAACAAATCACAAAATATGAACTGATGAACTTGTACATTCGTTTTCAACAGTTGATTCATCGCATAATTTTCCCTATTGCAATAACAATTGGTAATTCGGCGAAAGAAAGGGTTGTTTCTTAAGCACAAAGCAGAAAGTGGAGTAAAATCTATGAACTGAGGAATCTTTGCATTACTCTTCACTTAATTAATCATTGCATGTCGCTCCTTGTATGATTTGACAAGTGAATCAATTGATGATTTCAGCTATAAGAATCATTGAGGACGATATTTCCCGCTGGGAACATTTTTGAATTATACAGTTAAAAGGAATAAAAAACAAAAATATTTGATTACATAATATTTAAGTTTAACCATGAACAAAAAACCAATGGATTCTTGTATAAATAAAAGTAAAATAGAAAAATAAGAAGTGTCTCTTTTAGAACATCATCACAAAAAGAGTCAGGACAAGGAAAGTTGCAGTGTGTGAGTTAGTATCTCAGACCGTATTTAGATTTGATGGTTTTACTACAGCATGACGACGGTTCGATGGTGAATTCGGCGAGGTGAAAAGGGAGGGTGTAGTCAAAAAAATATAAAAATTTGAGCAAGCAGTCACGTTTCATAACCAAATTAGTCCATTTCATTCCATTTTTGCTTCTGCGCTGAGCAGAAAGGTTCTATCTTGATATGTATTTGGACGAAATCCGAAGCAGAAGTGCATAAACGCTGCCCAAAATCGAATGCTCCAATTTGCAAATATTTCATTAGCAGCAGAGATACACTTGTGTGAAAACTACAAGTGTATACACGACATGACTATTCACTACGTAGTGAAACTAGTCTACGGTCTTAGTGTGTATCGGATTTGTGCAATGAAGATAAACAAACAGCGGAAGAAATGTATTTTAAATTAAATTTAATCAAATCCATCCCTTGTGGTTAAAAACAGTAAGCAAATACAGAAATACCATCGGGCTACAATTTTTAATTATTTTTGAATCCAAAGTAGTTAATTGCTTTACTTGAAACATTGCTAAAAAGGATTGTCCCAGATTGGCAGTAGAATCCGAGTATACACAGAACTATTAAACTCATTGACAACTGCTAGGGAAGGATCCACTACCGTGAAATGAATATAACAAACAGTAACTACCATACAGTATGGAGTTAATTTCAGTGTGTCCGCATTATGTTTCGGAACTCTTTCTAACAGCATTTACCATTGCAATAACCGGTTCAACAAGAGACTGCAATGAATCAAATTTGGACCTGCTACCATCAAGAACATCAACACACTGATAACTGATTGGCAAAACACCACCAACAATGGAGAAGTTACATAGACAAAAGCCAAAAGCTAAGTATTATGAAGGAAACTTCATCCCCAATCCATCTGCATCTGCAGCTCCAGACCAACTCGTCTGAACTGGCTGCAGAAACCTGCCGTTTTAAGATGACTTCCTTAGCTATACCACCTCAATATCAAAGCAACTTGTTGTCTGGATAGTAGGGGCCCAAATCAAGACTGTTTGAGTTCTACAAGAATTTTTGGCATAAGGATCAAAATATCCAAATCGGAGTTTGTTTACTTCAGGAGACTGCAAACCGGCAGAAGTCGCTCGGAAACCGCTTGGAAAAATTTAGCTTTTAAGCTCTCAGATGGATCTAGTATTGCTACCAAAAGGTTAAATCCCCTCTCAAAAAGTGTAGGCAGCCAGAAAAGCAAACTGGGCCTTTGACCGACTACACCCATTGATGAGACAATCAGAACATACTCGTAGGCAACAGGCGCAGTTACTTGTATTCAAGTAAAGTAACTCCTGCGAACAGTCATCAATATGGTCTATGATCTCAAATTCAGCGATGAGGGAACTGCAAATCTTCAAGAGGAATATGCTAAGAATCTACACCGGACTCCACTTCAAACAGCAGAAAAGAAAACACTACAGGAACAAAAAGCTCTGCAGAGAACCAAGGATAATACAACAGTTAATGAGAAGAATGGCAATAGAGTAACGATATTCCAAGCAACGATGTATATCATCTGCTACGAGGAAGCAGCTAAATAACAAGAGTACACTTTTGCAAGCCTTTTGGAATATTTAGTAAATTTGTTCATGAGGCATTTACCCAATTCAAACTATAAATTCATACGAAAATAAAAAAAAGCAATGGGCTACTGGCCAGTTGACAGAGAATCATACATATACGCACACAAAAACACATCTAATAATGAACTTCTCATTCGATCAAGACTACAAGTCGACCAAGCAAGGAATTATCTATTCACCCGTGGGGATTCACTGTAGTCTCGGATAGTGCAAGCAAAATAATGTTTCGGTTCCCGTGACGTATCGCGAAACAATGAATTTATTGCAAAAAACTTTTGGTGAGCGTAATAATCTCGCGTCGCGTCGTGGGGCTATTTTTTGTGGGGTTATGTGAAGCTGCTTGTCTACGCATATAAGCCCAAGACAATTGAAGCTCTCTAAAATCTTTCTGGTTAATATTTTAACCAGTTCACGATTCTCAGATCTCTTGAATCTCAGCAATCTTATAATGTCAAAGAGCTAAGACTGACATTTTTTCAAAGAATAAAAACTAAGAAATTAAACAATACTCGATTGAATATTAACCAAGAAGTTAATTTTAAATTTTTTTAATAGCAAAAGTGAACAAGCTTCAGCTTTTGTTGTTTTTTTTTTTTTTTTATCACGAGTGTACTGTATTCATCGACGAACAAACGAACTAAATCTTGATTGATAGTTTCGGTAGTTTTTGGGTCGAGTTTCAAACAGAATATAAAATTGAAAATTTTACTATTTTGATTTTTCAAAAAAAAAAAAAATTTAGTATGCGAATTTAATTAAGACTTTTGCTATAGAATTATGACCGTCTCCACTAGATATAAATTTTCACACTCGCAAATGGAGAATAGCAGCTTGATTTTCAAAGCAAGCGACATCGCATTCCATCCATGTCGCATGCTTCATCGCAAAAGAAGTAAGACTTTGAATTTCACACCAAAACTACTTTTGATTTTATTTGTTCTTTTTAAAAAGTATTTTAAGCTCTCAACCGTTGCCTGAATGATCAAGTTTTGAAAATATCGATATTTCTGAAAAAAAAAAAAAAATAATAATAGTGAAGTACAAACCATATTTTCTGTTTCAAGTCTTGAAAATCAAAAATTGAACAAGAGGGTACCTTACAAATTGTTCACTCGTATACCATACATATTTACATACTTAAAAAAGAACAAATAAAATCTAAAAACAAAACAACTTAGTTTTAATACTTGTCAGCTGCAAACTTGCGGTGCCTGAAAGCATAAATGATTGATTAGAATGTGATTTTTGTAATGATATTAATGTTGAAAGATGTGGTCTTATTTTAAAACTAAAGTGTAGCTGCAGAAGATGTGTTGTTTCTTTTGTTTGCTTTGCATTAACTTTGACTATTGTACAGTGTTGCGCTCTAAGTTTGTGACGACTATTAGTTTTGTTTTCATATTTAACTATATAAAAAACAACATTAGCTAGGATTATATTATTGAACTTTCAAATTCTAATTTGTTGATTTTTTGTAACAAAGCTTAGTTATAAATAAATACAAATTATAAAAAGAATAAAAGAAAATTAAAAATGTATTTAACTGCCAAATATTATAACATTAACGGTCGAAAGGAAGTATATCTCTATAATATTGAAATCATAATTTTATAAAACTAATGCATCTCAAAAAAAGTAACATGATTATAATATGTAAAAGAATTTATTTTTTGTTATTATTTTCAAATGCAAAAAAGGACAACCAAATGTTTGATCTAAATTATTTAAATAAAATTTCTAATTGATTTTGTTTTACTTAAGTATAAAAAAAATATATAAAGTTTGATAAAATTAATGCTTGAAATATATATCATTTTTTAGTACTTTGTATTTTATTTAATAAAATTATGTTGATTTTGATATATGAATGGAGGAAGTACGTACCCTCATGCCCTGCATTCGGGACATGGCACGTAGTGGTCTCAGTGCTCTTAACGTTCGCATAGTCTTGAAGGCTTGAATACCACCAGCTCCAACAAGTGAAGCAACGAAGTTGATAAGCGACACCTAGTTTTTTTTTTTGATTCAATATACATTTGAAAATGGGTAGTTTTTGATTTTGTTTTTTTGTTTTTTTTTTATTTACGGAGGAATTCGTATCGAAGATTTTCGGTAATAAAGAAATAAATTACATTGATAGAGTAAAAGTTAGTTTTTTTTGGTGAGTGAAGATATTTGGTCGAATTAATAGTTTGAATTTTATTTTTAATTTTATGTGTAAAAGAAGAGAATAGAAAGGAAATTATAAATAAACAACAAAAAAACAAACAAAAATATTTGTTCTCTTTTTTGCTACAATAAGATTAAGTGTTGTATATAATGTTAAGAAAATTAACCCAGTTGGAAACTTAAAACAACAACAAAAACATAAATAAAACGTTAAATAAAAGTAAGAAAAAATGATTTAATAATTGAAAAAAAAACACTTAGGTCCATTAACGCTCAATTTTCATTAGTTTAGTTTTAACGATTATTTTAAACGATTTTAAAATTAAAGTGCATTTTCCTAAAGGGTCTTTCTTTTCTTTTTATTTCATCCCGCTATTCAAAATTACCATTTTATTTATTTAAACTTTACACCAATGCCAAAATATTATAACGTATAGGTATATGATACATACTATATATTTCTTGCTTCTGCAACACATGTCTCTTATCAAATTGAATCTTATGTAATTTAAAAAAAAATAAAATAAATATTTTTAAAGCATACACTGATGTTTTGGCAAATAGCGTTAAGCAATACAATATTACATATTATTATTCATAAATACACATAAATAAATAATACACTTATAATAGCCTTTGTACTTTTTGAGAATATAAAACGATTGCTATTTTTATAATTTGAGCATTTTCTTTCCTTGACAGATACCTACTTAACAATTAATATTTTTGAACAACAACTTGTGCTACCACCAAGTTTATAGACTCGACTTAAAGACTCAGGACTCCTATTTGTGATGCTTAATCTGGTATGCTCATATTAATTGAAAAACATCTAGGATTGAACCATTTACAACCACTTTAAAAGCCGATAAATTAAATATCGCGTTTCCGAAACCATATAATTAGCTCAATCCTAATGTGGGTTGCATTATTTATCAATTGCAACGGCGCGGCGGCGAATAGAATTTTCATTAGCACATCCAAGCTTGTTATTTTTCAGTCGGTTTCTTTCTTTTTTCGCGGTATTCGATACCTATTTTATTATTTTCAACCTAAGCTCATATTATGTGTGAGGTGTTAGAGGTAAGAGGCAGTTTTATTTCTAGAAAAAGTGTAGAACTTTTAGATGTGTTCATTCAAATTGTGCTTACGAAAATTTGGGTCAGTAACTTTTTTCTATAAATTATAATTTGTCCTATATGTATTTCTATAGCCAAAATTTTGAGTACACTGATGGGCCTACAGAAATCGATGTTCAAATTCCCACCTGGAAAAACACTCTAGTTTTAACGTTGACCATAACATGGGCCTAGCAAAGGGTAACATTCGATTTTGTATCGGGCCTCACCCGTTAAGTGACCTTTTGCCTCGACAGACAAAAAAAAATAAATAAAAAGTTGCCTTGGCTTAGACTCTATCCTACGATATACTGTTGGTAACCACTGTACGCTAACTACTGAGCTGTTTCGCAATACAGTTGTGAGATCAGCGTTGCCCACGAGGCAAGATCGTGCACTTATGACACCTTTTAATTCAAAAGGCACTGCGGCACTCTAAGATTTCATATGACACAGATGTTGGTGTAGTAAAATAATATATTCAAGCAAAAAATATTTCTTATAAAGTTTTTTTTAAGCAACACTTACATCAGTTACAATATTTACTTCAATAGGTGTTGATAGCAATAACACTTATTTCTACTCATTGTCATCTGTCAAAATATTTTCTCTTTTAAATTATTAACGTTTTTCATTGAAATCTGAAAGATTTGATTTTAAGACCCAGAATCGCACTTTTGAAAGAAGCACCTGGGACCAATTTTAAGTATCAATGAAAAGGCAATTTTGATTTGACGGTAGACAGGAGAATGTATTTATGTAAGAGTGAAAACAGTTAAAATCTAACACAAACTAGAAAAATAGCATCTTTCGTCTTGAGATCTCACTTTTTTTTTTTAATAAAATATGAAAAGAATAAAAGCAGTGGTAATCTTTCCGCAGAAAGATAAAAAACGACACACTCGATTAAAAAAAATTGTTTCCCCATCTTTTCCGTTGGTGGCACCCAGTGGCTAAAATGAAACTTGACATTTTTCGTCAACCCATCATGACTATATGATAGAGGTTACCACTATCAGTTATTGAAAGCAAAAGGTTATGGTTTTTTCAGTGGTTTTTGTGGTTTTTGCTTTCGGTATTGGTTGGTCTTTGAAGCTTTTGAGGACAATTTTATAAATTTGAAAATGTGAAGGGTTGACGCAGACTATGGAAAACCTGTGAGAGCTTTAAAAAGGACAGGTTCAGTGTAAACCTAAGCCAACTGAGAGGCAAATGTTCTATCTTCTCTGCATTGACAATATTTGTTGTACAAAGTAATATGTACCAGTAAACAATCTATCCCCTAAAAGAAAACGAACTGAATTGAGACTTATGGGAACTGAAAGTTCAGAAATAAAAATATTAGACCTTCTTAAGCTTCGTTTAAAATTAAAATGTTCCTTTCGTATTCATGTCTATATTTTGTATAACTTCTCCATGCATGAGATGCGTACTCAGATCAATGATTTTCTTAGTTGCAAGGCAAATTGAGTTCATTTTGAATAAAAATGATCTGTAGTGAGCAAGAAATTCAATTAGTATTTCTAAAGTCAGTTCCAAAACCCTTATTGATCTAAATTATTAGCAACAGAAGCATTTATTTCGAGCATCCAATTTCTGTTGTTCTGTCTGTATAAATTTGTGTATATCACAGATTATATGGTTGACAATCGAAACCAGCTTTAGATAGTCATGTGAGCAACAAACCCAAAAACAAAACAACAGTAATACTCGTATCTCTTAGAATAAAATTTCTATAATTAGGTACATGTTTCGCTATAGAAAATATAACTAATATTTTTATCAATATCAATATCATCGATAAATTGAACATTGTAGATAATGGGGTCGAGTATCTCTTAGAATTAGAGCTGCTGAACTCAGGAGTGGCTATATTTGTTTCTATACTGCTATTGAAAATAAATAAGTTCATTTAATTTTACTTCATAAAAGTTTTTTTTCTAGAATATGTTCAGGAATTTGAAATCAGGTGAGATTATAAAAAGTTGCATATATTGCAACATTTAATGATTCAACAACAGACAAATACGTTACCAGATGTTAAGAACAATATGTATGTACGAGTATTCTTTTTGTATACAAAAATGACAGAGTTCGACCCAAGTTAGAAACCAAGTCAACTTACTGCTTATGTTGACAGTGTTAACAGATGATAGTTAAAAAAATTTGTACTCTCGGTTCTTGAAAAGATGAACAAGTGAACAATCACCACAAGGTACTTTATGCCTTCTTTGTGTTGAACTCAGCCACTTCCATTCTAATGCCACTTTCTAAGTATATTTACAATTCTACTCTTTGGCACAGTGATTTCAGATTTTTTTTTAAATGAACATAAAATAAACAACGACAACTAATTCGGAATTTGTCCATTGTTGAAACATATTTTTTACTAGGTCGGCTTGTCTAATTGCTTAATGCCTTGAACTTTGCTGCAATACTTATCAGAAAGGAAGTTGTGTTATACTTGTTTGTTGTTGTTAATTATATATACATATAAATCTTATTTTTTTTATATTTGAAATACATATATTAGGAAATTATTTCTTCTCCAAGACCAAGCGGTTATGAGAGAACGAATGAACTCATTTTTATAAGTAAACACTGCCACCACTGCGCAGGAGTTTTTACTACAGTGGATTTTTATTCTGTTGAAGCTTGAACGAGAAGAAATCTTTAAAATTGAAAATCTAGAGAGTATATTTTACAAAATGTTCTGTTTTCGTTACACATTTGTATGAATGATTTCTAGGAGTTTTTAAAAGTTCCACTATTTGGTTTCCTTATAAAAAAAAAGAGGGACGCAAGGGAATGTATTACTATTTTTTTTTGGTTTCAACGAACTAGTTTCGTTATAGGGCAAACACACACTAAATATGAGCTTTCTAACTAATTGAATTATGGGCATATTATATCCTAGATCTAATAATGACTTCTAATATGTATCTATAAGTTCTGAGAGAGGTTGAAACTAATTGCACCTCGCCTAAGATATCTACAAGCTATTCTAAGTTTTACCTTTATTATTTTTTGTTTAATAATCCGATTTTAAATGGAAATTTAAGTTTAGATGCAGTATTTTAAGTTATAGCTATATGTTTATTATAATTTATTAATCAAAGGCAAGTTAAATATAGTTTTTAGTAAAAGACAATACATTTAGAATGATTATTTGTATTTTTTATACAAGGTTAAATACACACGAAAATTTATACACGTTTGTAGTATAAAGGTTGCAAAGAACTATAGTGTTGAATTTAAGAAATTGTTAAAATTGTATTGTTTTCAAAAATGCATTCCTTATCAAGGCCATCTAAGTGTTGATAATTTAGTTTACTTCAAAATACATTTACTTAAGTTAGCTTAGATAAAAATGGTATTATTACTATGGGCGTGCGTTATCAATATTAATTTTGTATTTGTTTTACAATTTTTGATTAATTTTAAAATATTGCATACATAGATTTACAATTGTACCCACACCACACAGGGCAGGTAAAATTAATAAATGTATACAATAGCAGGTTATCAGAATGTTACGTTTAGATCTACTCCTTCAGAGTATTAATAAATACTGTCATCGAATGTTATTTAATATTTTCTGCAAAGGTGTCACTCAATGTCGTATTCATAGGCGAATCAATCCTGAATTAAGGCAGAGTGTGTTTACTTTCAATATAAATTAATAAATTTATTTATATTCATAATTGTTAATTGCTATTTCAGCATAATATCAGAAAGGTTTCATTTATTTCATCAGTTAATCCTAATTTAATACAGCAAGAATTAAGCTAAACAAAATTTGTGAATTAATTCAGGACAGAAAACAGAAAATCATACAAATTGTTGAAAGCGCAATATTTCTATGATATTATCGCATTTTGAATTAAAAGTTTCTATTGAAAGTCAGCGGTGCAACACTTGTAAGTAACCTTATACCGATTTCCTCACCAATTGCTTTAAAATGGGTTTTTAAAGCTGACGACGCTAAACCAAAACACTTTTGAACGGTCCCTTTCCAAAGTATTCAAAATACAAAATTGCGTTAATGTTTTTTGTTTTTGAAAATAAAGACGCACCCCCAAATTAAAGGACAGTTTTGGAAATTTGAGTAAAGTAGGGTCGGCACCCTCCGACACCTTAAGAGGAAGTATGCAAAAAACTTTTTTTTTTCAAAAATTAAAATTAAAATTATCCTTAAATTAAATTTATGATTTTATCGACGTACTGGCGGAGATAAAGATTTTTAAAAATTTGTTTATTATTTTTAAGTTTTTTGAAAAATAAGTGTTGAAAAGTGTCGAAAGGTTACATCCGACAATGGCTGAGACAACTTTGTCTAAGGCAGTTTGAATTGTTTTTTTTAATAAAAAACACCATTATCTTTAGCCAACAGTAAAAGTTAAATTTAAATACTTAAAGATAGAAAGGGTAACTCCGGCAACCTGTCAGTCGGTGCCCCGTATTGTACTTTTTTACTAATCACTTTGCACTAATTTTTTGTAAAAAGATATTATAAATTTGCATTAATAATAGTTATCATATTCAAACATACTTTGTTTAAAGATAATTTTAGAAATAAAAACACAATAGTCTTAGAAACTTCCTCAGAAAATTATATTCAATGGTAGTGAAAACTAATTTTTCTTTTTCTTTTGACACAAATAAGAAACCGGCAGCTAATATAATTGATGTGGGCTTGGCATTAGAGAAGCCTACTTTGAGAACTTTTTTCAGAAGTCTTAAAGGTTTTTTCTATCATAAAATAGCCAGGGGTGTCGGAGGTAGCCCGCCGTCGCAGGAGCCGACTCTACTCTAAGCTTTTTGCAAGATTTTATAGAAATTATTGTTTTTGACCCTTCACCTTCAACTTCAACTTTAGTTTAAAAAAAGTACTAAAAAACGGCTGCTTTTGATGGCCTTCTTTCTTTTGTTTCTTTGTAAATGTGGATTGTATGACTTGTATTGGCATGCAGATTGATAGACTTTAAGAACATCAATTTCGTGGTAAATTTTCAAATTGATTTATCAAACCGATTTTTTTTTGTATCATCTCAATACGACCATCACTCATCATTACTAAAATACAGCTCACCGAAAAGCACTACAAAAATTGAAAACATTTGTGCTCGGAAGCACACCTCACTCCCGAAAGTAAAATTTGTACAATTTTGGAACAAAAGCAATCCGAAATATTTTCGTTTTCTTTTTAAGTTTTTGACTACACTGTGTGTCCAATATTGCCATTTTTGTTGCAAAAATCATAACATTTGAACGCATACAGATATCACTTCAATTGTTTTCAGCTTGAAGCTTTGAAGTGAATTTTCAAAATTATGAAAATGGTAATTTTAAAGAAAATTGTTGTACAGGATGTTTCGAAATCGAAATTAGAGAACAACTTTAAAAGAAGTAAAATTTTGTGGAAAGACCACACTAACACTGAAACACAGAGACACAGACTGCCGTTTGCTTAATAGTTGACAATACGTAGTAACATCATTTTCTTATACTTTTGAGCCAGTATGGTATAGAGTTTTCATGCCAAATTCACAAAAATTGATCAACCTAGAAAATCAATTAAATGGTGGGCAATTAAACAGGTTTTACTGTAGATGTTTCATATTTTGTTACAATGTATACTTGATATAAGAAAAGAAGATATGCATTTCTTATAATATTTGGTTAACTGTTTTTTTCAGTTTTTGCTGTCTAAAACACGTCTTTTTTCCACAAGAAAAAGGATATATTCAAAAATATCCCCCTTTTCAGCCCCATAGACAAAAATATATTGCTTGAAATGAATTCTTCGACCCTTAATTATGTACAAAAACTGGCCATCATTTTGAAAAAATGACCGATGTTGGTAAACTTTTTATCGCATGTGAAAAACATCTAAAAGAGCCAAAAACTGTCCCTTCATAGTGTAATTGATACACCGGAAAGCAAAAGACGGTAATAATATAAAATTTGACCTTTCCTTCTCTTCACACTATAAATTCGCATCAAAGACAACAATGGCAATCAAGTTATTGTTTAACAGTAATAAAATGTTTATTCTTTAATAATGCACTTTGTTTCATTTCATAATGTTTATCAGTTATCACTCCCCTAACATATCGACGCAATTGGTGAAGCCACGGATTTGCATACTGGGCTGACTTTCAAAAGCTAAAGCTTTGGGCTGCAATATAGCATTTCATCACCAAAAAAAAAAACGATAACAAAAAATAATGGAATATGAATATTGCTTATACGAAAAATGTATGGTAAACTAGGGCACATTCGTTACCGGGGAACATTCGTCTTTGCAATTTTTTCAAAAACTGTTATGTGTAAGCTCGTAAATATATTCTGGTAAGTAAGCATTTTTTTAATATTAATTTTTTTGCAAAATCATTGAAATTTTATAGGAGTATTTTAAAACAAGTTGGCCAGAAGGAATTCGTAATTCACTAATTTCTTATTGTTAAAGTAGTTGTTAAGGAAAAAAATCCAACAACGGGGCACATTCGTCGTTTAAGCTAGGGGCAGATTCATCAGCATTGTTCTTGTGGAGTTTAAAGGAAATTTAGCTAAACTAAACCAGCATTTATCTCCGGAAGTTGTAAAACAAATATTGCATTAATATTAAGGGCCCCGGGCTGGGGCACATTCGCCGAAATGACTTCTCTTTTTCAAATTAAAAAATAAAATATACTTTGAAGCTATACGAAAAACTTTCCAATTGAAGATTTAAGACAAAATATCAACTTTATGAACTTTTGAAAAAGTTCAGTAATTAAGATTTTATGATTACTATATACATAGGTATTTTATTCTTTTATTTTAAAATCTTCAGCTAGAAGCCCTGGTAGCTATTAGCTTTAAGTATTATATTGTACATTAATGTTTAATATAATAAATAATAATAATAAGATTTTATGATGCTTTGAAATTTTTGTGTCGAAGATGCTCCAGCTTACCATACATATTTATTTACAGATAAAAGATAATTTACTATCTACAACTTTGGTTCTGATAACCTTTCCCGCTAAAAAAGTTTCAGAGATATAATGGCGGATCGTGGTGTCCCGAAAATCTGATCGAAAGTATCTCTATTTCGTGTACCGAAATTTCTTAAATTGACATAAATATTTGTCATATGCATAAACATACATTTTGGTAATTTTGAATTTTGATTAAGAAAGATAAGAAGGCGTGCGTAGCATGCTCAACACACGGTATTAGGTTTCGTGCGAGGTTTTTTCGAATCCAAAAGTTTATAATTTTACTTATAATGTAATGCACAGAGGTAAACTTAAAATTATTTGCCTTGTGAAGTGTCTCTTACACGGTCAAATGTTTTGTTCAAGTTATGAATTAATTATTCTCCAAGTTCAAGAAAACTCATGTTTAATTGTCTTTCTTCAGCCTAGTTCCATCGAAACTTTACCTGTATTACAAGTTTGAATAAATCTTTTGACCGTGTTAGGAACTTTTTAAGGAATGCAAGTTGATAAATTTTGTAACCTTTACTGCCTTAAGTATTTGAACTTAGGTAGTCATGTATTTACCAACAAATAAACAAAAATAAAACAAAACTATTTCAATATATATACATGTTTGTATATACACAATATTATTAGTTAATCAAATTAAATTACGATCAAGTTATGAAGCTCACAATATTGCATTATTCACACTATCAAAGTTATCGCGTTTAAGGAAGAACAGAAGTAAATATTTGTCATAAATATAGATTAGATACACACTTTAAATTATTATGCACAGCTTTTACTTTAGATTATATGTATTTAAATGTTATATTATATAAAAAGGATACATTGTAGAAAACACATTTATATATTCGTAAGGAAAAAAATATATATAGACACTTTGCTGCATAACGGTTTTACGACTAAATACATGTTTAACACCATTTTTTTTATATTCATATACATTATATAAATATGATTGCAGACAATAAATAAATATATGTTAGTATATATATATAAATATATATATGAAAGACAAAAAAGTAGTAAACATTTTGTGGCGAGAAATACATTTCTTTTTATTGTTAGTTAGTTAGATTTTTATTTGTACATAAATGCACTTTGCAAAAAGGACACGTTGCTGAATTTTTGCAGAAAAAAATGTATCTTTACTTACTTTCATACCCTCCCATCGAGATACAGCTCGAAGCGGTCTGAGAGCTCTTAAAGTTCTCATAGAACGGAAGGCTGGCACGTCATCAGCGCCGGACCATACAGCGGCCAAATTTATAAGCGACAACTATCGTGATTTTATTTAAGTTTCAAAATTATTTGCAATGTTAGTTTTTTTTTCGTTTATTACATTTGCCGATAGATATTTGTTTTCATTTTGTTGGAGTTTGCGTTAATTTTTTTTGTTTTTTTTTTTTTATGTTTACATAAAATAAATAAAACACATTGTTGGTTATAAGAACGTTGTTGTTTTCATAAAAATAAAATAAAAAATGAAATGTAGGTTTATGTTTGCTATTTGAAAATATGAAAACTAAACTAAATCTATAAACTATACACATAAATAACTAAACAAAATTAACTTAGGTTAACAAACAAAATATTTATAAAAATTAAACAAAAAAAATATGTGATTGTATTATTTTTCTCTGTCCATATATATTATTTGTATATTTAGTTTAAAAAATATTTATGTTTTGTAAAGAAATAATAGATATTTTGTAAGTTCTGTTTTTTTTTTTTTAATTTAAATACAATTCAAAATTAAAACGAAATAATACTATTTCTAATGAGGAAAACTTTGAAATTAACTTACCATTACAATGATAAAATCAAGCCAACACCATGCATTCGTGAAATAGACCTTAAAACCCAAAGCCAACCATTTGATTAACATTTCTAAGAAAAATATAACTGTAAATATCCTGTCCATATAATACAGAATATCCTGAAGAATTGGTCGTTGGGGAAGGTGAACATCTTCTAAAGCCTGTTTATATTTTTAAAAAATTAAGGAAAGACAAATTTCAAAAGTCAAAAAACATTATTTTAAAAATAGAAATTATTCTTACCAAAGCTAAACTACTTAGTAAAATCATAGTGATAACAGCTGTTTCAAAATATTTGTTTTCGATTAATTGAAAAGTTTTCAGTCGCAAATTGCCCCATCCTTGCCAGAATGGCGAATCATCATCTCCGGCCAAGATTGGAAACTTAACGTAATACGAATCCGGGCAGCAGTCGGCCGGATACTCATCTAGAATATCTTCCTCGTTCGCCTGTATTATGATATCACCGTCAAGGGGGCCTTCTTCGCCTTCGCCTTCCTCATCTAGCTCCTCATCAAGTCCGAGATCTTCTTTGCTGGCATCTCGTTTCTCTTCGCCTTCCATGGTTTCGGCGCTACCTTTATGACTTTCATCTTTAAATGGTCGATTCTTATGGCTACCATATGAGTTAATGCTGGCAGTGTCGTCGTCCTGTAAGGACAAACCTCTATGGTTTAGCTCGTGTTCCAGTCTATTGTCTTGGTGGTTAATTGAATTGCCAATCATCTGCGAGGTATATATTATACATAGGTTGGTTGGAATTGGATATTTTTTTTATGTTTGTTTCGTTTATTTACAAAAATAAAAAAAGGAAATCAATAACAAACAAACGTGGTATAACAGATTTTTTGCTTCCTTTACTTTTTTGATAAAAGGAATTTACAAATTACAGATTGAAAGTCTTACAAATACAAAATACTAGTAGTCCGGTAAGAGTAGACATAAAAATGGGTAATCGTCGTCGGCTTAAAGTGTAAACTGGTAAGGTCCATATTTATTTATTACATCACTATCTATGATTTTGGAATGTAAAAAAAATATCAAATCTTTTTTAATTCTTTCGATTTGAGTACTCGTAATAAGGATTATAGAAGAATTCCGTTCATTATTTTTGGATCTATTCAAATGTTAGGTTTTTCTTAAATGTTTGTTAGTAAAATGGAGTAAGCTGTTTTTCACTCACTATAAGTCGACGAAATGCTCATTTCATCATCATCATTATTTACAAGAGATGAAAGGTTTCACAGAATGTTTATTCTCTAACAAAATATAACTATTGTACTGTTGACAATTACTAGCGCAGAAATTAATGAAAAATATTCAAATTTTTCTATTTGTTGTTTAAACTTTTCTGTTTATTTTTTGTCTATTCTCACTGAACTACTGCTGTTTCATAAAAAATAAAATAAGATCTTACCATTGAATTATTCAGATATTTTGATTTTTTTGATTTGTTGTTCTTCAAATCACCGTGTATCGTAAATTCCATGCCATCGCCAATGGCGACTTCAAGTTGATTTTGTTCCTTGATGCCCTTCTTGATTAATCCATCGGCAAGTATTTCATCGGCGCCTAATTCGAGTTCATTATCACCATGTTCTGCAGAAATACAACGACAAACTCCCATGCCTAACGTATCCGTTTCGTTTTTTTTTTTTTTATTTTTAACATTATTTTTGAAAGGTGCATTGAATGAGATTCGAAATAATGCCAAGCGTAGGATATTTATAATGATCGTTAGCAAGATAGCGTTGGAGGCCAATATTTTTTTTTTTTTTAATTTTAAATTATTTATTTTTACGAAACGTAACGGTTGATAGTTTATTTTTTTATGGAGGCGTTAATGAAGAAAATAAAGAAGAAAATAAAGTAGGAACCAAATTCCATTTAAAAAAAGCTTCCAAATTGTTTGAATCAACACCAATTAAGCTAACGTTACAAATCACAACACATATGTACATATGAATAAATAAATAAATAAAATATTTAAAAAGAGAATTGAAATAAAATTTGAAAGTTACTCTGAACAAGTGTGCAAAAAATTTGGATTTTCTGACATAATAGACGAAGGTTCCCAAGGCTGCAAGATATTCGCCATTTGTGATGTGTTAATAATACTAATACAAACATAATAAGATATAGTAGTAGAAGGTAAGAACTTAAAAAATATGACCGTGTCAGAAAAGATAAAACTTCGGCATGTACGTGCTAAATTCCATGCACCAAATAAGAAAGGGATTTTTAAATGTTTGTTTATTTTGGTATTCACATATTTATTATTACTGGTGGCTAAGCAGCTATAAAGTTTCCGCCATTTCATTTAATTTTTTGACTGTGAAAAAGTAGTGTCGAATTTTGACACAAGTCGCCAGGCTTGTGTCACAAAATACGCTTTGAGAAAATTACCTAAAATTGCAACATTTGCCTACAATTTTAGCACTTGTTATCTTCCAATGGCAAGGCCCCCTGAATCAAGGTTCGTATTATCCATTTACTCCTACTATCATGGTGTTCATGACTACAAACTTCTATTCTAAACGAAATTAAATGATATTGTAAGGGCAAGTTTTTCAGTGCGAGATCATCCTTGTCTTGGGGTTAAACCTAAGTTAACTCCAGAAACGAGTTTTTTAGTCAATTGAAATCCTAAGTTAGCTCAGAGCTAACACAGCTTCTTTGGTGAGTTAACTCAGGGAGCAAATAGAGTGTCTTTTCAGCTGTGGCGCCATCTCAATTTCGAAAGTGAAAGTTATTGTCAGTGCAATGCTGCTGTGGCGCCATCTCTGTTTCGATACGTGAAAGGCGTAGAAGGTTGGTATCCACGGTTTCGCAATCGATGATCATAGATTTTTGACAACTGGAAGATAAAGTTAATCCTTAGATGAAAAACTGTTTCTGAATTAGCTCAGGGATAATTTATTTTCAGGATAAGCTAACTCTGATTTAACTCAGAGTTAACCCTGAATTGAAATTTGGCCCTAAGTATATTGAACTTGTTCCTCTGGTTCTAGGCTTAAACGTAATGTAAATAATTATTTTTTTTAAATACAATTATTGCCTAGTTGACGGAAAAAAATCGAAAAAGTATTAAAAAAAAAATAATTAGTTCCTTAGAATTTTATTGTTAATAGAAAATAAAGTTGTAAAACATTTTAAGTACAATTTTATTTCTACTTATATGCTAGTGTACAACATACATATGTGGGCAAAGATTTATCTAAGTTTCTCGAGCCTTTAACGAAATATATGGAAAGGAACCAATAATAATACTTGTACAATCTTCTCATAACCCTTAAAATCCTATCTTCATCCCATCTTCATTAGTTCATTTTTCGTCAAAAAGCAAAATTCAGTTTTTATACTATACAGAGGCGGTGGAAGTGTGCCGTGTGTGCCACCGTAGACGGCCCGCACTTCGAGGGGCCCCGCAACGCATTGAAGAGTATATTCGCGTTTAGAAGTTAATATTCCAACGTTACTTTAATTACAACGCTCTGCTTGGAATGTCAGCAAAAACTCAAACCATACATTTTTGTCTGGTTTTTTAACACAATTTAACAGGTAAGTTATAAATACATTTTTTTCCAATCGCCTTATTTGATTGAAGGCAATGTAAAGCAAGTTAAACATGCTTTTAAATATCATTACCTAAAGTGACGATTAAATCGTCAACTCGATTTTTTACTGCTCGGTTGCATTGTAGATGATATATTCAAACATATGACTTTTGCAAACTGGTTTATCTTTCTGAATTCGGATCGTTCGGTCTTTTGACAGCTATACATTTTTGTATTTTTGCATCGACATATCGTACCCAAATCCTTTTCAGTTCTTGGCCAATATCAATAATAATTTCTCAATGTTTTCTACATAAGCTCACCTCGTGTCAGCCTTCGAGACATGATGTGGCCTTTTATGGAAAGTGGCGAGCCATATGCGGTACGGTGCCCTTCAGAGCAAGGTACCTGGGGAATTTGCCCCTTTGCCCCACCCTAAGGCACGACAAAGATTACGCAACACTTAAACAACAACCAGTTGTGCCACTCAACGAAAAACAGAACAAAATCGGGCACCTCACCTCAACAGACATGTTTTTAACTATTGCCACTCGAATTTTTGTAATTAAATCTAGTGTTTTAAGTGACGTTGCTTCTTCAAGACCTGGTTGAAGACAGCGAGAACTATAACGGGACGGTCAATACTTTACTCGGAAAGAAAGAACGTGGCGGTCAAATTTTGTTTGTACATTTTTACAGAACCGCCGGACCATGGACCAAGCTTTAAAACCCTATAACCAGAAGTTATTTACGTATTATTTTTTTAATGCTACCCCCTTTTCAGATGTTTTCACAAGACGCAGTTGAAAAGGAAAATGAAAATTATCTTTTTTCGCCAGGGGCCCCGCAAATTGATCTCGCATACGCCTCGTTTTGGTCTAGCACTGCCTCTGATATTATATATCAGGAAATCACAAACGAACGGACAAACGGATGCACAAACACAAAGGCCAAGGGACGTCTTGAGGATACCCAATTTGTTAGATTTCATTATCATCGTAATATACCTACACGTAAAGAATTGAAAAATCACCAATTGAAAAATTTGCAATCGCAATCTACGAATCAAGTTTTATCCGTAAATCAAGGCATTTTTTTTTCCCAAATTAATACAAAAACTGGTAATTTAACATTCAAAGCGTAGCAATTTGCAAAATTTGTGTTTTCGTGATTTGCAATTAAAATTCATGATTCAAGCCTGTACTTTTCATAGCAAAATACAACTTTTTTGACGTAATTACTCTCCAAAAGAATAATTTCACAAATAGCATTTAAAAATATTAATTTGCGAAAATTATCTAGTAATTTGCATTGCTCAATCACAAATTTACGTTTATTGTGTCGCAATTTGCAACTCCATGAGAATAACTGCAAATCACCAACAAAAACTGCAACTATTTGGTTGAATGTCCGCGCAGTTACATATTATTCCACAGGACACAAACTGAAAAACTAATTTCGGGCAATGGTCATGTTTGTGCCAAAACACAAACTGAAAAGTTGCTTGAATCGACAACGGAATATTTTCTGTATGTACGCGGAGTCTCATACGAGCCCATAGGAATCAATTTTGCAACCACAGTTTCGAAACTGAAAATTGCATGTGCGCGACTAGCCTTAAGGTTGATCTTTCAAAGTCGCAATATCATGAAATAAAAGTGGTGATCACAAATCTTTTTTCCAAATTTACAAATTGGCGATTGATGAATATTTGGATCAAATTGCGATTTGTTGTCCGCAATTTTTGATACTTAAGAGTGTTGATTTACGATTTTTGAGTATCAACAAATAGTCGTAAATTACGAAATCACGAGCCAAGGTATAAATCGGGATTAATTTTTCATAATTTGCAGCTCATTTTTCGTGATCTGATCCAAGAATTTTTTCCGTGTATGATTTGATAATAAAACCCAGATAATTTATTTTTCCAGAAGCTAATACATATTTGTCCTCCTATAGTATATATAGTATGGCAAGTAAAAATTGATTGTGAATGTTTTTTTCAAAAATCATCAAAATTGATCTGCTTTGGGATAAAAGTAAGTTTTTTTTTACAAATCAAACAATAATTAAAAATTGATATTTTGTCAAATTCTTTGTCTAATTTGTTGCACACTTCAAAACTATACATAGTTATTTTATACAAAAAAAAAATAAATACTACTAAGTACATACAACTTAAATTTATAAAATAATTTTAATGTTTTTTTTTTTGTAAGGAGTTTTGATGAGAATAGACTGAATGAATGTACGAGTATGCATGAAAATTTGTGCTAGTGATTTAATGTGTGAATACGTAGAACAGAAAACTAAAATTTTCTTCAAATTTTAGTTCTAATGTTACTTCAAATGAAATGATGAAATACACAATTATATAAAAAGGTAATTTTTAGTTGTAAATAAAATTAACCGAAAAGAAATCATTCTAAAATTTTACAAGAACGAAACTAATTATAATACAAAATCAGTGAAATTACAACCTTTACGAATAAAATTATTCAAATTATACGACAGTAACTTATTTACAATTTAATTACAAAATTAAAATAAGGAAAAAAACAATTGGTTTTAAGAAGTGAAAAAACTATAATACAATATCATAACACTAAGAAGGGTCAAATCCACTGTTTTACTTTCATATTATATAAATATGTATTCAACTTTTCATTTTAATTTAACTGATTTTTTAATTATTATGTATACTAATCCAAAAAATGTATCATTTATACACATTATCTAAGAGCAATTTAAAGTATAAAAACAAATTAACCAAAACGAAATTATTATAACTAATGTAATAAACAAATATAAATACATTATCAGAGCTTAATAACAAAGTTCAGGGGGGGGGGATTAAGGGCTTCTAAGCTTTTTAAGGGTATGTTGTTGATTTCAAATACTATCAGTACTTTCAAAAATCTAAAGGATATCATTCCTTAAGTTTGGTTTCTCGAGGAAAATTGCTAAATTGCAAAACTAATCAAAGTACTCATAAGAAATATTTGATACAACCAACGCTTTTTTAAAGGAATTTTCCAATTTATTTCAAAAGTAATAAAGCTCTCCCAAACATACGCCAAATCATAGCGATTCATTCGCAATGATACGAAATATGACATCATACACAACGTTAAACACCTATAAAAAACTGTCGTTAGAGAATGTTTCGCGTTGGTTTGGGAGAGCCTTTATTTGGGAAAATATTTGGAGTTTCAAACATTAATAGACGCAAATAAAGCATGAATTATCATATGTCACTAAGTCAGTGAATTAACTGTGTCTAATCAAGAAGGCTGGCCACGATACCAGACTAAACGATACTTTTGTAAGTATCGTCTCGGTATCGTCAAAATCGAAACATTTCAGTATCGTCTCGGTATCGGTCTTGTATAACTCAGTCTATTTTGGTCTTGTATAACAAAATCTCATTTGGGTATCGGTCTCGTCTGGTTTCGGTTTGGTCTAAGTTGCAAAGCAGAATAAAATGCACGATATGGTTACATGTTCTTGATCTAGTAGTTGAACTTTCTATAGGTACTTTTAAGATTTCAGACAAAAATCATTATTATAGAAGACAATTTTGTTAACTGAAGTTTTTTTTTGTTGATTTAACAATTTTCTAAGGCTCTTATTTCACAATGTCTAAGTAAAGTTCCGATAATGAATTCGACACAAAAAATTTGACGTGGGGTCATAAGCTCATAGGAAAACAATGCACATAAATATTTTATGGATTTCCTTAAAATCACTTTCTCACTTAAGAAAAATCGTTGGTTTCCGAGAATGCTAGCATAAGTTAAATGGGCTTGGAAGTGAACAGTTGGTATTAAAATTATTACCTAAGCTTTCTCCCTGCTAAAGAGAAAAGCTGTGAAAATGTCAACAAAATCATTAGAGCCTTGTTTGCAATACTCGTACATTTATAATAAGATTCAAAAATCTATATTTTCTGCCGATACCAAACGATACTACGATAAGTTAAAAATACTTTTAGGTCTGTGAAGTTAGCAAATGGCACCTTGACAGGAATTTGCAGCTTTTTTAATTTTTTTTTTTCGTTTCTATTTGCGATTTTGCAGCTCGCCAAATAAAGACCTGTCCAGGTCCCATTTCCGTGGGTGAAAGTTGATCTGCTTACTTCACAGACGTAATAGTTTTGTCGTTTTTGCAAAGAACAAGATCGAAATAGAAACAGACGCTAATAACTCATATTATATTCACATCCTCAAATGAGAACGTCACTTGAATAGAAACAAGAGTTTTCGCTTCGATAGAAGAGCCTTGTGCTTTGGTAGTTTGATGAAACTATTTTTTGTTTAATTTTCGGAAAGTCTTTACAATTTAGAAAATAATGTATCACCAAGAATAATGTAGCCATTTTTATAATGCCATTTTCAAAAAGATGTGCTTACCTTTAAAGAAAATACTATGTTTGTTTCCACACAACCAGAGCTTAGAAAATTTACTCTTTTTTTATCGTGGGACGTAGAGCTTCTATTGTTATATCAATATTGTGTGTTCTAGTATCTGGTGGTTTAAAAAAAATATACATTTTGAAGTTTCCAAGCAATTTGTATTCAAAGACATTCAAAAAATATCTACGAAAAACTATTCCAATATCGTTTTGTAGAGTGCCCTGCTAATTTATTTGTTAAGAATCAAAGATCGTTCAATACAATAAAGGTGTTTCAAATGTGGTATAAGTATTATTAATTACGTTCTTTGCATGCTTTGATGCCATTAGTATCTTTTTTTACCTTGGGAGTAACTGAATTGGAAGCCAGTCTAAGAATAATTCTTCTGCCTAGCGCTTGTGTGGATCTTTCTTGTCTTTTTCCATATCTCTCCTTATTTTTCAAAAACTTATAACTTTTGCACTTTGTCTAATTTTGTATGCAATCATACATAGAGGGAATTGGTGTTCTAAAAGCAAAAAATGCATTTAAATTATCCTTTTATGTGTATAACCAACACGTTAAATGACTTAGAGCTCAAAAACAAGTACCTCTATGTCAGTTGATTACTAAAAACATATATGTAAACATTTTACACTAAAATGCGGTAATTTTGTATTATCCGCCATATTGGCTAAGCGCGTCATATACAGAGTTGTAGACATTTTGCCATCGTCTTTTACGATAAACTTCCAATAAGACCCTATTTACAATTTTTTTGCAATTAGTTCTAGGTTCGACAACAATTTGAATAGACTATAAATAAAACTAAATAAAATATTCAGCATTATTCTTGGTCATACATAATTTTCTTTAGCCTTTCGGAAAATTAAAAGAAATTTTTTCGTCAACAATTTTTGCGTTAACTAAGTCTTCAAATCTCGTACCTGCCCCCAAAGTGAAATATAAAATTTTAGGGCACTGCTAAAATAAAGATTTGGCGTCCTAGAAACCCTTTTTATATCAGGAAAAATAGCTAAAATCCTATGAGGAATCTTGAAATAATTAATTTATGGAATATAAAAATTGCTATCGACGCAGAATTGCGCCTTCTACAATCAAACTAAAATATAAGTTTTGCTATAACCTAACGCACTTGAAAGTTAAAGTGCTCTTTTTATGTAATAGTGATATTTTTTAAATACAAAAGGTAAAATATTACCAAAAACTCTATGAAAATAATTGTATATCAATAAAATTTGGAATAAATGTTTCATTTGTCAGAAGAACCAAGAATCAAACGAGTCTTTTAAAATATCTTTGGTGAAAGGGTTTTTTTTTAAGGGTAGGGACAAGTGTCAAATTTTAACCATAACACCCAAGAAAAAACTCTCTTAGGAAACTCGCCATAAGTGTTAAATTTGTCATGGCAACCAAGAATCAAAGTATTCCGCACAAATAATTTTGTTCCAAAGGGTTTTATTAAGATGACGGAAAATCTTGAAAGGAGTTGGGAAATTTTTCTCGAAATTCCGGTTTGGTGGAATTGAGGCATGTACACAAAGTATGGTTGATGATTTAAAAGAATTGTTTAACACTTAATTTAATAAAAGAAAAACTAAGATGATACAAGCAAGTTATGGTTCTTTTTATTTATTTTGTTATTTTTATTTTCCCGTGGGTAGGTGCAAAACCTGCATAAGGGTCTATGAGGACCGAAAACGCGTGCTTCTATTTGAGGTATATCACGTGTAAATAAAAGGTATAGAATTGGACCTAATACACTTCCTTGTGGTACCCCATCCACTATTTCTTTGAAATTTTAATTCTCATTAACATGTCTTAGACGAAAAAGTCTGTTTTCTAAATATGCAGGCAGAACTTGTCTTAATTTAAATTTGAGGCCTTCGTGCCAAACCTAGTCGAACGCTTGCGACTTATCCAAAAAGACCGTCGAACAAATGTTCTTATCTTCAAGAGCTTTCTCGATTTGATCAGTAATTCTGTGTACTTGATCAATTGTCGAACGCTTGGTCCTTAATCCGAACTGATGTTCAGGTATAAGACATTTTTGTTCTATTATTGTCTGTAAGAATTCTTTTCGTGTGATAGTTTGCCAGGTTTTAATACCATTATAACTCCCGCAACTTTCCATTGGCTCGGAACGTATTCCAGTCTTAAAGCAGCATTTATTATACAAAGGAGGTTGAGTAATCCTTTATTAGGAAGGATTTTTAATATTTCTGTTGTTATTAAGCCTTATTAGACTTTAGTTTCTTTATTTCTCTGGTTCAATTCAGGGACTGAAGCATTTCTAGTTGTGTAGCGTTCACTTGAGCTAAAACTCATATTAATATTTCCATTGAGTACTTGCCCTTCAAAAAGATTTAAGTCAAAAGGTTTAAGGGTTTAAGTGGAAAGTTAGATTTGAAATACTATTTCCCGTAGGATAGGTCAAACTTTAACCCTAAAAAAAAACACTATTAAAACAGATATATTTAAATGGACTATTTAAATTAATATGTTGACCATGAAAAATTTAATATTTTTGCCAAATTTTATGCGGGTAAGAATTTTCTCGTAGATTACAACTTCGTAATAAATCTACATTGCCCTTAATCTTAAAAAAAAATCACCCTATTACCCGAAATATTTCTAGGGACTCCTTTGAATCCGAGTTCTATTGACTAATGAAACATTAATTCCAAGTTCCATTGACATACGTATCATTATTTTTATAGGGTTTTCCATAATATTTTACGTGTCATACATACGTAAAAAAAATCATAATTACATAAAAAGCACTATAACTTTTTCGTGGGTTAAAATGTACCTTAAAAACATGTATGATATGATTATGTTATGGAGCATAAAAAATATTTCAGTTTGATAGACTTCCAATTTTTTCACCACTTCACCTCTTCAAAAATGCATCCACACAAATGCTTTTCTGCGTCAATACCAATTTTAATATTTCATGATTTAATTATTTCAACCTATGAACCCATTATTGCTGGCCTCTTTTGTTTTTGTTTTTTTATCACATAAAGTTGTATGCACGGCACGTGTGTGTTTTAATTTCTTTAAATTCAATTGTCAAAGAAAAAATAAACATCACTATATAGCACGCACTTGCTCTTGCTAAAACTTCGCATACCTGAGATAGTAAACAAAATTTCTTGGACCTAGCAAAATATATGAAAATATTGCAAGCATAATAAAATTCATCAAAAGAACGAACAAGAACAAAGAACACTGTACAAAATCGTTTAAGCCATTTCTGAGTAGATTTGAATAAAAATTGCTGTACCGCAGCTATCTATTCCAATAAGCCAACAATTCAATTCCATAGGGAAAATTATAAAAATATTCTGTATCGAATTTGAAGCAAATCAGTTCACCCGTCTAGGTCTAGGCAAGTAAAATTTTGCTAAACTCCAAAATGGTAATTATTGACTTCAACAATTTTAAAATTAAGTGCGAATGGAGACTAATATAGGTTCAGCGGATTTCAGCGAGTAAAATTACTGCATTTTTTGGTGACTAAGTACCTCAAACTGTTGAGAATACACAGCTTAGATTCTCTTGTATTGTAATTCCACAAAAAAAAAAATCTACCAAATAAAATACAAAACTTAAATAAGCAACTAATTAAATACAAAATAAAATAATTAACAAGCTTCAGTATACCTCCGATATTTCTATTTCTATACTTTTACAGAACTGTTTTTCTAGTTAAAAAACAACATTTACATTTAGATACTCCAAAAATTCTATGAATTCAAACGTAGATCCCAATTAAAAAAAAAACTCTATAGATATATTAAAACGTATCTAATGGGTCAAGTCTACGTATATATAGAGGTAAATTCTACTTAAAGACGGAATTCAATTTTTAAAAAATTTCTTAAGTTACTTTATACTCGTACGTATTATGATCTTATATGAGAATACAAAAATATGCAGAGGTATGTTTCAGATAATTAATGTGTAACAGTTTTTTGTGTATAAATATGCATTTAAATGCATCCAACTATAGACACATACATATATGCATACTGAATCAACAATAATATTTCATCAAAATTCCGTATATACTCGATTGACATATATCTTAAGATATAATCATATATAGATATGTATATAAATATGAAAATATTTTTGTTTTTTGTTAACAATTATTAAAAAACAAGTGGATAAAAACCTTCGTTCCATATCCAACTGATCTGATTGGTCCTCTCACCTGGTGGTTGATCGCTAATTTGATTTGTCAATTTGTTACGAATTAATTTGAAACAACTTGCTACGTTACGTTTGATCCATTTTGAAAAACGCGAAAATCTATTAAAGGCTTCAGCGATTTTATTTGTATCGTTGTCTGCGGTTGGCGCTGATAAACTGGATGAACCGAAATTGGACAAAAGCAAGGCTAAGAAAAGATTCAAAACCTATAGGAGAACAAATATTATATTATTATCAAACTTTATCAATCAAGAATTAATTATTTATAAGATACTTACGACTAGATTTCCAATAACGACTGTAGCTAAGAAGAATGGGATACATGAAACGTCACCAACGTACATACAATCCCACATGGATTCAATCCACTCTCCACATAAGACACGGAACACAATCATAAATGAATGCATGAAGTCGGTAAAATTCCATCTTGGAAGGTCTCCATCGGGGAATCTGTCTTTGTGATCTAGAAGTGTAATTTCAGTTAAAATTTAATATTAGATTTTTAAGCAAAAGTATCTTAATTACAGAAATGATTATACGAACAAATATTATGGCAAGAAGTGTGAACATTTTATTTATCTTCGTATATATTAAGGTAAGGCACCTTTGACCGCGAATTATTTTGTACATCTTGCTTTTAAAATCATTTTGCAGATTAAAATGCGAGATTTTATGATTAACTGTTCATAAAGCAATATTCTTAGAATTAGTTTTTATTTGTTAATTTTATAAATTCTAGTTTTTCAATTTTTTTCTTCAAATATTATTTCTTGCAGTCATTGGTACCTTCGACATTAATCTTAGGACCATTTTATGAAACATTTTAATTTTGTGGCTTATTTGAATAAATTCAATCTCTTAGACATTAAAAAGCAGAATAAAGGGACATAGAATAGAAGTAAAATAATTGCAATATTGTTTTGTGTTGAGCATGCAAAATTTCTTAAGAGGGTGCACAAAATACAAAAGAAGGATTAAATAAACTGGAGAAAATTGAATTACCTGTGAAACAGATTGACAAAACTACTGAAGTATATTTAACATTTCTTAAATTAAAAATATAACCCTGATAGCCTGATTATAATAATACTTAAAAGTTGAAAAACTTAAGTTTACGTGACAAAAATAAACTCCTTTATTATTTCACTATAAGTACTCAAAGTGAATTGAAGACTCAATCGAACACCAGTTCAAATTTCTTTCATTCGATTTTTTCAACAAAAATATAAATATCAATCTATCCGAAGTCCTAGAATTAGCCGATAAATATGGTGCCTATATAAAAAAAAACCCACATTGGGTAATATGCATGAAACATAGTAAAAACGCTTTTACTATAGAATTTCTAAGTGTATACTAATTTGTAAAGGCATATGAAAATGAAGTAAATGCTGAAATTTAAGAAGATATTTACTTTTGGCTAAAGTATTTGCGTTTCCAGGTGACCTTTCTAAGTAAATCGTTCATTTAGTATTTAGTACTTATTTAGTATATCGCTCCAAATTTTGTGGGCCTCGCCTACTATTTATATCAGCAGAAACTATCTGGTAGCGATTTCGCGGTTCTTTTGTCACCAAAATTAACTTTCAAAATGAAAAAAACATTTGCGAAGTTAAAGTGTTTTATACCGCTCTAAATTCTGTGGACCAACATTGCAGCCATACCGCGGCCTCTTGACCAATAAAATGCACTTTCAAAATGCAAAAAAAAAAAAAATAAAATCGTTTTATAACACCCTAGGTTTCATTCACTTACACATTCAAACAATATGTCACAAGCCTGGCGGCGCACAGTGGGGCCAAAATGGTCGTTTTATGGTATTAATTATTTTTTATGGTGAGAATGATGTTTTGATAACTTTTTATGATTTCATTATAAAAGTAATACGTATATATTCGGAGGCTAGTTTGACGTTTTGTAAAAGGGTTTTGAATACGACTGGGTTCACTTTTCTAAAAAGATCAGATTGACTTATTGCATCACTAGCTTCAAAAATCTAACTTCTTTTCCAAGAATCGAAGTTTCAATTTTCCAAAGAATTTGAGTATGCTGATGCTGAATATGAATCTATGGCTTAACAAAATTTTTAGCACTTAACGTTTCAAAGATATTATACAATAGGTGCCCTTAAAAACTTTTTGAATATTTTTACGTTCTATTTCATCACGTTTTTTAAAAATAAAATCGGTCTTATGCTTGCTGAATGTTCAGTCGAAAGAGAGCCTCGACAATAGGGTTTTTCGCACTTATAGATTCGAATATTCAAAGTACCTCGAGGCATGATGGTTGGTGCATTGGACTGTCATGCCGAAGGTGTGGGTTCGATTCCCAGCCGCTCCCACCTAAAAACAGAAATGTTTTTCTCGAGGTAATGCCTCTTGCGAGTAACTAACTAATCCTCCAAGAGTATACTTGTCATGAATAAGCGCTTCTCATCTAGCCATTCAGACTCGACAAAAAATTATAGGTCTATTCCTGTCCCCAACACGCACACAGGAATGGTTGAGAGTTGTAAGTCACTAGGCTCTGGTTCTCCACGAGCTGTTGTGCCACCCAATTTATTTTATTTATTTGATGTTTTAGAATTATATATATTTGAGTTTGGAATATAAGTAACATAAAATTTGAGCTATATAGACTAAGAGCCGACAGCAGATTTTGGGTGTGAATGATAGCAGTAAAGGCGTCGAAAGCTTCAGTAAAAGCTGTTCAAAAAATCGAAGTTTTGCAGTCCACAACTGGTACCTTTACAGAAACAGAATTATAGCTTTGTTCTATAATTACTGTTACACATAAGGGATAATGGTGTTTTCTGTGTAATATTATTTAAAGCCAAGATATGGTAGCAAGAAAACACACTTACTACCTATATATGTAGCTATAGAAAGAATAATATTAAATTAAAAATAATGAAAAACTTAATACAAGTACCTAAGTACTATGTTGACGAAAAAATCATTTTTGAAAAAAACGTTTGTTTGAACTTGGGGCTATCTAAAAACATTTTTGGATTTTTATTGTTAACTGACAGTTTAAAACTTAGGTATTTACTAGCTCAATCCATCTTATAATTGAACAAATAAAGCCACAAACAGCCCAAAAGAATTTGTAAATTGTGTTGTAGACAAACAGCTCATGTAGCACTTGTTTAATCCGATTTCCGAATTCCTGTAGCCCACAACCGCTGCCCAAAATGTAGCCCAAAAACTAGCCTCAACTCATTTTTAAAAAATCTAAAATTGCTATACATTCTACGTAATTTTTGTTTTTTGGAATAGTTTTGGAATAGATTCTAAATTAAAATCTCAAGGAATTTAAATATATTTTTGGACTTTTTTTTTTACAAATTGTCTTTAAAATAATAAGAAAGTAAAAATATCAAATTGAGCTACTTTTTTTCTAATTCTTTTCGCAAATTTAGGAAAAAATAGTCCAATTTATAATAAATAGCCCAACCTGACAACCCTGGCCCGGGGACCACACGAGCGAGTACTCGCTAGGGAGTTGGGTACATGTGTTTATTAATTGCCGCTCTACTGCCTGAACAGAATGGGCGACGGAGCGGAAGTAGATGTCAAAAATGCTACAGTACAACTTCAAAACTATTAAATTATTACAGCTACGGCTGCAGCATTGTTGACATCTATTCCAGCTTCTTCTTGCATTCTGTTCAGGCAGATTCTCGCTTCTTAACTGGTTTCGAAAAACGCAATTCAGTTGACTAGTGAGTAGGATAAGTTTATATGTATATAAGTAGCTCGCTAGCGATTACTCGCTCATGTGGCCACAGGGTTAAATGACAAAAAATAAAAATAAAACAGAAAGGGACTATTCACCACATTTAAGAAAAAAATGGAGTAGTATTTATATTATATATTTTACTTGTGTACTTGTTAACAGTTCTTATATAACTATTTATTTACTAAATAATTTTGAAAATACGTTTATTTAAAAAGCAATTGCAATTTTAACTTGTTAAATACTATTTTATCAAAAATAATAAATTATTTTACAGACTAAAAATTTTGGCACAAAAAGTTACGACATTTATTAACAGAACCTGAATAAAATTTAATTTGAAAAATAAAACTATTAGATTTTTATTAATCTGTGTTACCGATTCACAGACAAAATATCATGATTTGATTTGAAATTCTTGTCCCCTAAGCCTTTAAATTGAACAAAAAAAATTGTTTAAATACGAAAACTTTACGATTGGCTTTTAAGGAAAATCTATTTTTTGACAAAAATAGTGATTTGGACATAAGGCATGAAACAGAAACAAAAAAAAAAACGGATAGTTGTTAAATACATTTAATCCTTCAAAGTTATATTTTTTGTAATAGAGACATTGGCAAAAAATTTTAAACGATTTAGTACGATTCTAAAGCAAGTTTAACATTACATGAAGTTAAAAAGAGGATTTTGCTAGTTTTAATCGATTTTAGGATCGTACTTTCTCTTAACATTTTACTAAAGTTAAAAATCACCAAAAGGCTTTTTTAATTTTTTGTTCTGCCTCATTATCCTCAAACAAAATTCTTGGTAATTGTATTTCAGAGATGAATATTGAATTAGACTGTTTAGATTAAATTCAAGTATTCTAATGGATTAACATAGCTTGATGCTCCAAAATGTTTTTCACGGTGGGCTTCCTCTTTATCTTTGTTCTATGCACCTACAATAATTTCCCCAAAAACACTTCATAAACAACACAACCATCATATAATAGAGCGGGGGACTAGGGCCTTAAGGAAAATCAAATCCAATAACCGCCGAAGCACAATTCAAGTCCAGTTTCAGTTGGGCCAAAGAAGAAAAATATAGTATTTGACAATTACTGAAAAAAAGCTCGAAAATTTCGGTTTTTTTTAAATGATCATGATGTGTTCAACACTCGAGGTCGAAATAACTTGAATTATTTTTCAGACCAACATAACAAACAACTCAGCACAAAACTAGAACTGTCCGGCACTGTCTGAAGCAAGGTCTCCCTTCTATGAAACTACCAGGTTACTGTTCTAATAAACAAAGAATTAATTTCAGGCGAACACAGTTTTGTAAATTTTAAGAAAATTGAAGGTTGTGTTATACGAGCTGTCACTATTTGGACGTGTTTAGATGAACTTTCTTTAATAAGATGGAATTAGTATGATACTAATTAGTATAACCAAAAAAAAAGGTTTAAGAATTTGGGAGAGCCAGAAACTTACTAAATATTAAGAAGTTTGCTAGCTAGAATCATGTCTTCACATGAGGCTGTATGCTGTTTCAAATTTAGCGCCAATGTTTTTAAAAGTTAATGGAAGTTGGTTTGTTGAATTCACTACCACTTCCGTTTTTTAAATTATATGGTCAGACAAAACATAGTTTTTGGTGTGTCAAATTTAATACGTTCGGCCGATTCAACCAAATTTTTAATCTATTTTCAACTTCAAATCATAATAAATTCCTTAATCGGCAACACTAAATACTTAAAGGTTAACATACAATTCCCAATACTAATAATGCACTAAGAAATCAAAACAATGTTAATGTACTTACCATGGTAATTCTTCCCGAACAGTTGCATTCCCATGACGGCAAATATGAAGATGATAATGCACAAGACAAATGTCAGATTACCCAATGCACCCATTGTACGACCCATAATCGATATAAGTAAATTTAATGTTGGCCAAGATTTAGCTAATTTGAAAACACGAAGCTATGTTTTTTTTTTAATTTTTAATCGAAAATGTGTGATTCCAATGTTGCGAGGTGATTGTTGATATATTTGGGGAGAGATGTTAAATTTATTGATGCAGGATAATTTTTTAAATATTTTTTGTTCATCAAAAGCCGGGCAACACAAGCAGTTTATAGGAAGTATATTTTAATTTTTGGATATAAAATATGAAAGAAAAGAAGAAAAAAATTATTGTGAGTTATAAAAAGTTTGTCAAACAAATTTAAATGTTTACAAATAATAATTATACTCGTAGGTGGTACATTTATTCATCAGACCCCTTGTTGCTAAGCATACCATTACTAGACTAGTGTTTCTTGAATTCATATTGCTTAAAGCTATAAAATTCTGATATTGTTTAAATTGTATATAAAAGATTCAAAAGCTAACAAAATGCTTTAAAATTGGTCAAAAGATGTACATATTTAGAAAAATAAAAACTAAATAAAGAATTCAATTTAAAGAGAGAAGAAAGAAGGAAGTGAGCTGATCGTTTTAGTATAACGATTTTAAATCAGTTAAATGATGCATCATGTTTTCATTAAAAAATACCTGTGTAATTTTTGCCAAACAATTGCATTCCCATTACGGCAAATATGAAGATTATAATACACAATACGAATGTTAGATTGCCTAAGGCACCGACAGTTCGGCCCATAATCGATATGAGCAAATTCAATGTTGGCCATGATTTAGCTAATTTGAAAACACGTAGCTGGGAGGAGGAAGATGCAATACAATAGAATTCATTTTATTTGAATTTAAATACAAACAAAATAGAATTTTCATCTGGATCAAATCAAATAAATTTGAAGGGAGAATATTTTTAAAATTTTGTGTATACATGTTTAATTGAATTTAGTTATCGATTTTCTCCCAAAAAAATATCGATATGAGATACATCATTCTTTTAATAATGATAAAGTGAGATCTCGTATCTTAATAAAAGTATTAAAACATTGTTACCGATCATGAAACTTTAAAAAAATAAAATTAAATTAATATTCATTAAACTGAAATTCTGTTATTAGTAGAAAATTGGAATATATTAAAGGAAAAACCAACACCATCTTACCAAGCGAAATGAACGTAATACAGATAATCCCTGAACGCCCTCCAGACCGAGTTCGAGTAAAGAGAGAGCTACTATAATGAAATCAAAAATATTCCATCCTTCTTGGAAATAGTATTTCGGGCTCATCGCACACAATTTCATCGTCGCTTCAATCGCAAATGTCGCCGTGAAAAACTAGAATAAATAAAGTAATGTAAATATAATTTTAATAAGAGTTCTACATAAATTCTAAAAAGCATAAATGTATGTCTGAAGATCTTATTTAAAAATTATTTAATGGAATCTTAAATCCAACTGTGTTTTGATCGTTCAGATTTTACAACTGTAAAAGTAAAAACAAAATTCCAAAAAATACTTACATAGTTTCCACTTTTTAGAATCTTTTCCATTTCTTTATTCATGTCGTGATGATCTAGTGCCATGAACATTGTATTTACCACAATACAGAGGGTGATAAACAGTTCAACAAATGGATCGAACACAATTAAGGACACCCATTCCACAATCTTAACCCAACAGAAGCAGCAGTCCCAAACGCAGAATATATCTATAGCTCTAAGGAATGCCTCGATGGCCTTATCCTTGAGTGTTGGACCATCTTCGTCGTCGTCCTCTGTTGGAAAGTAGTAAATGGAGACTGAATATAAAGTTGAGAATTAGTATTATTTTGACCAAACTTTGACTCAGCCGATTTTTTGTTGTTGTTCATAGTTTTCAAATGTGTTTTTTTTTCGTAAAAATGTATACTCTTTTTTGGAGTTTTGTTTTTTGATAAATTGATAGAAAAAAAGAGAGGCTTATGTATGTTATCGCTTTCCTAAATGAGTTAAAATAAATTCTAGTTAGTGAGCAAAAAAAACCTAATAGAGAGCTATGATTAATTTGTTAATTCTTATATGGCTTGTACTCTATCTACCAAGCGCAGTCAATTTGTGCGATGATATTTTAAGATATCAAACTATTTTATTATTTTAATGTTATATTTGTTTCTTGTTATGAAATTCTAATCTACATGATTAAAAGCACTGTTAATAATTTTTAAAGAGTTTTGTAAACTAGCTTAGCATTTAAATAGAATCGAAAATAAAATGTACTGAATATGTGCTGTTGCGTTCTTTAGAGAGGGTATTTTGTAAGGAAAAATGGGTGGTCATAAGGTATACGGTCTGCTCGTTTTAATTTTGCTGTTTTATTTTAACAACACAATAATGGAGACACTAAGCAATTAAATTTTTAAAAATATAAAATCTCGCGATATAAACAGTTTTGAATCTAAGCCCTAGTAACCTAGTGTGTCGACATAACATTACTCCGGCGATGTCCATAGTGTCAAAAGATGTACAGTTCAAAAACTGATTGAAGTCGGTAGAGCCACTAAAATAGCTGTGTTCGGCTGTTTGCCAGAATCTGCGTCAAAAATGCATCGGCAAAAAATATTCTGCATTAGCAGTAAATTTTCAATAATGTAGGCTGCTAAAGTCACATTTTAGAAACTTTATCTGCCATCATTTTTGCCATAAAGTAACGAATATTTGCTGGTCAAATTGATATTGATTTGACGTTTTCGAAAACACCAAGTAATAATGTCTTTTGTCAAAAAAAAGCGTTTTTTTCAAAATTTTCAAGCATTTTTACTCTGTATAATTAAATTTTTTATTTTCTTGAATAGTGCCATATTAAAATATAGAATTTTATTTTATTAAAAATTTTGATTTTTTCCCAATGATGTCCTAGAAATACATTTTTTCTGTAAATAGACACCTTAATCGTTTCGATCGGACAAGTACACGCTTCACAATTTTTAGCTATTATGTAAAATGTAAATTTTAGTAATTCAACACTATCGTTAGTTAGACTTCTACCATTTTGTCTTGTTTTTTTTTTAAGAATTTTGTTATATAAATGTGTTAAATCTCGGTTTGTTCCTTTATTCTACGTTTATTGGACTCGTTCGCGCTCATGTGCATGGCCCTTTAGGTATGCGATTAAGTTTAAGAATTCCTTAAGAAGCTCAGATATGTTTCAGATATCTAGTATGTTTGGATTTAATGAGTGTCACGTTAGCAAATTATTAAGTCATAAGACATTAAGTTTAAGAAGTTTCTACCGCTTTTCGAGAAGCACCAAAAAAAAAACAAAATGCACGACTGGGTCGCACGTACTTGCTCTTATGTTCAAGACGCTGAGTGTTTAAGAACACTTTATTAAAGACATAGAAATTATGAAAGAAAAATGTAATAGAAATAGGATATTTAAATTAGCTAAAATAACTTCCTTGAGAGTCTTAAATGGAAAAAAAATAACGCCATCTTAATTCTTGATTAAATAAGACAGAAAATTTTCAAATCGTTGGAGCGGGTTTCTTAAAAAAATAATTTTGTATACATTAAATTCTTAAAACATTTTTGAGGAAAATGTTTGATATGCAAATCTTAAGTATTTATTTATGAAAAATAATATTTGAAATAAATTGTCAACCCATATTTGAAATATCGAATTTTCAAAAAAAAAAAACACTTTTTTTTAAAAATTCAAAAACTTTTTTTTGGAAAATTTTGATATGCAATATTATTTAATCTTATCTGAAATTTGTAAATAAGAAAATTAGCTAAATCCGTTGAGCCGATAGTAAGAAAATTCAAAATATAAAAACACGCTCTAAGACAGGAACTATATTAATAGTTGCTTAGTGCAAAATTGTATAATTTTTTGTAGAAGATCGTACTAATTTTTGTATATGGAAAAAGTTTTATCAAAATCGAACGAGTCGTTTTTGAGAAAAAAAAAAAATAATTTCCTTTCTGGTTTTTAACTTTTGTATGGGAGGTACCGTTATTTTCGTACATACATTGTAAATTTTATTCTAAGAAATATTTTAGAGAGTACTAAAAAATTTAAAAAAAAATCGATCATATCGTTTTCGAAATATTTGATTTTCCAAAAAAAATTTGAAACATTTTTTAAAAATCCAACAAATATTTTTTTATTTAAATTTAAAAAAAATATTTATAGTTCTTAGAAACATCTGTATAAAAAAAATATTAAAATCAGTCATATTGTTTTGAAGAAAATCGCAAATAAAGAAAATGGTTCTTGACCATTTTGAATAACCATTTTTTGAAAAATGGTTTTCCACCCAAATGAAGCCTTTTCTAAAAGTAATTTATTGATTTTTTCGCGCCGTTTTTGAGAAAAATACGATTATGAAAAATTGATAAGAAAAACTTGTATGGCAGGTACCGATATTTTTGGTTCTTAAAAAAATGAAAAAAAAAAATATGTAGGCACAATCACCAAAAACCACTATGTGCCATATTTGAAGAAAATCGATCAGGCCGTTTAGGCTGTCGACGAGCTGACAGGCAGACAGACAGGCAGGCCGACAGAATTGTGCCACCCACTTTTTTGGTGTTCTCTATCATCGTTATGTCATGTGTGGTTATCTCAAATTTTGTTTCCTTATAAAGTACCTACATATATTCAAAACTGTCATAACTAATTTACATTACTCATTATCCACCTACCCATTTTTCGATTCGTCAAAGTTGTTTTGCTAACTCGACACTCATAGCAAACAAATAGCTCAAAAAGACATAGAAAACATGTCATGACAAATTGGTTTTTTCACAACTAATTACCGGGAAACTATTAAGCCATAAACCATTAGGTATAAGAAGTTTTAACTTATTTTCGACATATGTTTTGATCCCTAATTTTTATTATTTCATCAACGTTTTTCTGGCGTATCTATAAGTAAATATTGTTCATTCCATACTACTAGACACATTTGTTTTTCTTTAAAAAAATGTTAATTTATCAATTTTTCATAAGCCACCACTAAAGCGAGTGAAGACTTTTACTTTAAAAATATAAAATAATTAACATATTCACCCCGATTACAGAATATGACGAATAAGCTGCGGTGGGAATCTCATTAAGTTTTGACAGTTGACTCATAGGAAAACTGTCAAAATTGAGTCTGATTCCCTCGGCAGCTCATTCGTCGGATGCTGTAATCGGAGGGATTGTCTTTTACCTAAACCTATTACAGAAATTGAAAATACCTGAAACTAAAATATTTTTTTGATTTCAATTTATTTTTAAATAACCTTATCATATTTTTTTATTCGAGTCCTAAAAATATATTTTAAACCGTATTATTGACATAATTGACATATTTGACATTTAAGGATTAATAACTTTGTCCATATCTCTTGTAAGCTCAAATTTAACAGCTTCTAAGCCAACTATTTATAGTTATTTTTTAAAGCTATGATTTGTTTATTTGTAGGTATATATAAAATGTATGATATATATATGCAATTGAGTGCTATATTATGTAGGTATTGTTATCATTTTTATATATAATTTTCGTGTTAAAAGTGCCTTTTTCTTAATATATATTGTATGTTTCTGTTTACTTTAATTGTACTTGTTTTTTGTTTTATTTATATAAGAGAAAAAAAGAAAAAAAAAATAAGCATTAACTGCTAAGAACGAAACCATTTGCATTCCAAAAATCGAACTCACTACGATTCTAGACAGATATGGAAAAAAGCTAAGTGAATTTTGTTTAATCTATTATTTATTTAAATTCAATATTAAGCAAACTTAAATAATTATCCGTTGAGTTTAATTTCCAAAATAACTTCAATTTCAATTCATGCAAAATAAATTGATGCAATAATTATTTTTGAGTAAAAAAAAAAAAACTTAAGGAAAAAAGAAAACTTGTTCTAATGCAAAATTTATCACATTCCACAAGTTCACGTATTAATTAATTTGAAAAAAAAATCTAAATAAAAATTTTATTTTCTGTAAAGGAAGTAATCGCTAAAAACAATTCGCAATAAACCTCTCTTTTAACAAGAAATTTCGAAAATTACAAGTTTTCTTTTAAAGGGAAAAACTCATAGATTTCCAGTGCGCTCAAAAATTCATTAAAGTTTTTTTTTATTATATTTCAGAAAAAATTGAAAAAAATCTGTAATTTGTGTGCGTTTTCAGATCCGAAAAGTCGTCAGGAAATTTGGACGAGTCAAAGAAGAGTCATTTAGTTTATGGTAAGCTTTTAAAGAAAAGAAAACAAATGGAGAAAATAATTTTAATTATGGTCATTGTGGAGGAAAAAAAATACTTTTTTAAATGCTACTATTCTCTTAGAGTATTATTTATTTTCAAGATGGATCCTTGGAAAACTTTAGTACATTCACGACGAGAAATAAATAATATTGTATTTACAAAGATTTCGATAGTAGGTACGACAAATTGCTAAGCGTTTCTTTTCACATTTTTGCTTCTATTGCCATTTGTGATTTTCGATTTACTTATAAATTGATCGACAAAGGGCGATTGGTTAGAGGTGTTGGTGTTGTGTATATTGGAAATAAATATTTTATGATATATCTATTTTAAATAAAAAGTAAAGAAATCCAAGGGTAAACTCGTGTTTGCTTTCAAAACGGAAGAAATTTGGAAGAGCTTGGGTTTATTTTAGGCCCGAGAAAGTTTTCCGTATAGAGAAAATCACGTCCCTTATCTTGGCGGTTATTTGGTGGCGGAATCAAATAATTTTAATATCTGAATTTGTAGCTAGTTAAATGCTAATTTATTGCTCAAACCAAAGGTTTGTAGCTCCAGTACTTTTATTTTTATTTAATTTTCCTCTAAAATAAGTCTGAAGTTAGCGGTTAAATTCTAAAACAACTAAAATAAACCATTTTAATTGTAACCTAAATATGTATCCCTTCTTTTTAGTTCTAACAGTTTGAGCTAGAAATTTTCGATTTGATTAAATTTAAAACTAAATATAAATATATATAATAAATATTAACTAAATTTTAAAATCTGTTGTTTTAAGATTTCACTGGCCTATTTCTAAGCCCGAAAATCCACGTTTTAAAACTTTAACAGCTAATAAAAATTATCCATCAAAAATTCAAAACTAGGTTTTCGGCAGCAAATTATCATTTAAAAAGCTACAATTTTGGGCATTAAAAGAATTATGACTTTCGAATTTTCGTCCGCTAACTTCAGTCTCATTTTAGCGGAATTTTGAATACTTAAAACCGTTACAGCTACAAAGTAGGGGTTTTAGCAACAAGTTAGCATTTAATTTACTACAAATGCAGGTTACAATTTAAAAGGTTATTTAAGGTGATTTTAAATTATTTTAGATTTGTATCGCTTACTTCAGACTTATTTTGAGTAACAAGAAAAGTACTCGAGCTACAAATTTTTGGTTTGAGCAACAAATTAGCATTCAATTCGCTTAAAATTCAGTTATAAAAGGTATTTGATTCCACCACAAAGTGTCCGCCAAGATAAGGAATTTGAATTGGACCCAGCAATACTGGGCCACTATATACATAAAATTACGGTGGTCCTTATAAAGGTCATATTTTAATTTTAATTGGTACGCCCCCCTTATCTGTACTAAATAAATTAATAAAAATTCCTGTTAAATTTCAGGTCATTATTTCACCGTTAATAAAAGGTGAGTTAAATAAATATTATTCAGTTACATGCCAATATTTTTAGGAAAAAAAGACAAAAAAGAGCACATAAATAAAAAGGAATACAAAAAATAGTTTAAAAAGAAAGAATAAGAGAGACCAGAGTCTCGTTAAAAGAGATATTGTGGAAATCCTTATTTAAGAGTAAATCATTACAAACACCTTTTGAACTTTAAGACGCAGTGAATACCTTTGTTTATATGTATGATACAAAAGGAATGATACGCCTCATCAAAGGGTAATGCCTTGCTATAAAGATATAAAACATCCGTAGGAAATAAGGATTTAGTGAAAGAGAAACGAAAAGCACGAAAGAAATGGCAGTGAACCTCAAACCAAACCTACTCGACACATTCATTTAAATAGCTTCTGTAATATACTTAAAATGGCGATATCAGATTTCAAAGAAAGTGAAGTTAAAGATAATATTGAGGGCTTGAAAGAGGGGAAAGAATCCAAGTACTCACTTTGGAAAGCTAACGAAAAGCCCAAAGCATACAAAACGAATGGGCTTAAGGTGACAAAGAGAAATCGGCGGTATTCACAGATTACCTGGATGAAACATTCAAACCTTTTGATGGGCAAGCATTCAATGGAAATATTAATATGAGTTCTAGCTCAAGTGAAAGCCATCCAAATAGAAATGCTACACTCACCGAATTGAACAGAAAAATAAAGAAACTAAAGTCTAATAAAGCTTTGGTTTATGACTCAATAACAGCAGATATATTAAAAATACTTCCTCGTAAATGATTAACTTACACTCTTTATATAATAAATGCCACTTTAAGGCATAGAATATGTTCCAAGCCAATGTAAAGTTGAGGAAGTTAAAATGGTGTTAAAACCTGGAAAACCATCACACGAAAGGAATTCTTACAGAAAAAAAAATACCTGAACATCAGTTTGAGTTTGGAGCAAGCATTCAACAATTATTGATCAAGTACACAGAATAACTACTGAATCGAGAGAGCTTATGGGGATAAGAAAATTTGTTTGACGGTCTTTGTGGGTGTGTCGCAAGCGTTCGACAGGGTGTGGCATGAAGGTCTCAAATATTTCAAACTAAGACAAGTTCTGCTTGAAGGATTTTTATAAAATTCGAAACGAGAAAACAGACTTTTTCGTGTAAAGCACTGAAATTAGTATTCAAATTTCAAAGAAATAGTAGCTGTGGTACCACAAGGAAATGTATTAGGTCCAGTTCTGTACCTTTTATTTACACGTGATATACATACCTCAAACAGAAGACACTATCATAGCCACATATTCTGATGATACTGCAATACAAGCAGTGGACAAAACGGTTAGCATAGCAACAATTAAATATTAAAATGCTCTTTATAATGTTAAGGATTGGACAAAAACATGGCGAATAGCGCTCAAAGAAATAAAATAAGTCCACCAATTACCAGTCTTTCTTAATACCGTTCGTGGGGTAAAGTATCTGGGAATGACTCTAGACGCGCAATTTAAATGGAAGCCGCACGTAAAAACGAAATGCGAAGAATAAAAATATAAATTTAGATATATGAACTGGCAACTCAGTAAATATTCTAAGCTTAGTATTGAAAATAAGTTGATTTTATACAGGTAGGTACACAAACTTGTTTGGACTTATGGCATACGACTCTGGGATTGTACCTGCGATAAAAACTTAAAAACTTAAACTTAATAAATTGCTAAGATCATTTGTAAATGCTCCATGGTATGTATATAAGAAACGTAGATCTTCACAGGGATTTCGGGATTCCTACGGTTCGGGGCGAAATCAAGAGCTTCACACGAAAACATAGAAACCGGCTATTAGAACACGCTAATTCAACGGTTATTGACATTCTTGATGATTGCAATTTAATACGCCGTCTGCGAAGAACAAAACCTTCAAACTTGGTGCGGTGAACTAAAACTGCTTTAAAATCGCTGAATGAGCAGGAACCGAAAAGTAGCCGCAACACGTCACTTTACTGCCTTAAAAATAGATTGCCAAATAAGAGGAGGTGGTTTTAGTGCAGTAAGAATCTCACACACCAAAAGTGCGCTAAAATACCTATATAGTATTTTTCTAATGGACTGGATAGTTTTTGAAATATAAAAATGAGAACCCAATACCATATGTGATGCGCAACATCTTAACATCAATATAAAATAACTCAAATTTTAGAATTATTAATTATTTTCCATTCATGGAAAAAAAAACATTTCGATATTTTTGACACAGTCCTATATAATGTAATTTATACATACGAGTAGGGATGTTAGTAAATAATTCTAAGAAAATCTTGTATCTTTATACATTTTAACTAATCGTTTTTTTTTTAAACAAAAAATAGTTTAACAATTTTTTTTCATCGGTAGACTAAAAATAAAATGGTGGAAATAAACAAAGCTAATAGGAAGATATGAACACATCAATTTCAAAAAGTGCTACATCTTATGACCAGGTTACACAGCTCCAATCCTTAAATCAATCAATCTTAGTCGATTTGATAACCGATCAAAAAGTGCAATAGAGGTCACTCCTTTGACATCCATAAGTGGCTGTACATGTGTTATGTATATGTAAATATGGTGGTAAATTTATCTTAAATTTCACCAAAATTCCATGTTGTTATGGTTTCTTTTGAAAAAAATTTGAGTATAAATGAAAGATGTAGAATATAGTAGGTATGTACAGATTCGTTAAATAAACGCGGTTTAATTAAAATATATACAATGTAAAAAAAAGAATATATAATATCATTCTCTTAGCAGTTCAAACGAATATATTGAGTTACATTAAGCCAATTATGATATTTTAAGAAAAGTAGCATTTTAATTACAGTATATAACCATTGAATATAAAAACAAAATATAAAAAAAAATCCATTCATTCCGATATAAATATATTTTTGTAGAATTTCAAAACTGTAACGACCCGATAAAAAAATATTATTCTGTGCAGACAACTTAAAAGGAGTTTTTGAGCCGAGTTCAACACAAATTATAAAAGTGACCAGTTCGCTACTGATGGGAAAAGTTTATGTTTTTTTGTGATTGCACAAGAAATTCCAACCAACAATTTGACACATTTTATTTTATAAACTTTAACACATTTGAAATCTAAGTATGTAGCTGTTATTAAAATATGACTTCCATACTATTCAATTAAATATTACTAGAACAGTTATGAAATCAAAAGTTTTAAAATTGTCAGTCAATTTGCATTAAACACGGCCATAAGAAGAAATAAATACAAAAATGACACACAGAAAAGACAGATTGCAAAAACAAAGACAATGAATTTTTAAAAAGACATTCTCTTGACATTTCAAACATTCGAATGCAAATTTTACATAAAACAACATTAAATAAAAGTTATAAGGGTTTTTGCGATTTTGTCAAGAGAGTGAAAACAAATTGTATTATTAGTATTAATGTATAACAACAATGCAACGGGCCGGCCGTTATCGAGAAAACCCTTATACTTAACGTTGACAAAGTACAAACAATTTTGTAATGTTAGTTATATGTATTTATAGATCATGTTTTGATTTTCCGAAAAAAATATTTACAAATATTAACAGACAAAAAAATAACAACAAAATATTCATATAGAGTTAACATTGACACAACAGTATAATTTTTATAAAGAAAAATAAAGTAATGGAAAAGGATTATTTTGTATGTACATAACAATTTAATTCGCTATTATTTAAATAAGAAATTACCTCCTTTATCACTTGCTCGACTCTGCCGACCAGCGGCTTGTTCAATAATGTCATTAAGTACCATGACATCTAAAAGCATCAGCAAATTTTAAGTTATTTATAAACAAAAGTTAATACAAGAGAAAAAGTACCTTTCATATCCACCACTGTTTGTGTTTGGACGGGTTCAATAAAAGGATTGTCGTGGTGTTTTACTTTTCCAGCTTCATCTGTACATTCTAATCCCATTTCCTAGAAGAAAAAATAAATTATTTAATTTCAAATATTTATTGTTTTTTATAATTTTCAACCTCTAAGCAGAGAAACATCTAGTAAACAAAAAAAAAATAGAAACAAGTCGAGAACATGTGTATATCTGTTTTTGAATATGAAACACAATTTCTATTATTATTTTTTTGAAAATGTAATGGTTATGAAGTGAGATTTTTTTTTTTAATTCCCATTTGAAGTTATTGGAATGAGTTTGATTTGTCGAATTGAAAATGTTGACATATCTTTACGTTTCTAGCACCCTAGAATCTTAATCCATCATTTTTAGAAAGATGTCTGTGTCTGTACGTACGTTCGTACGTTCCTTCGCTTTTTTTCGTTCACCATATCTCAAGAACGAATGAAGACATTGAGTTCAAATAAATTTTATTTTATAGATAAAAGTTTCAATACGTGCAAAAAGAACCTTCAAAAAATTCAATGAGCGTTTTTTTTAGTATAGCAATTTAAGAAAAAAAAATTTGGAAAAAGTGGTTTTTCTTGAATACCTTGAGAACAAATAATGATATTGGCTTCAAAGGAGTTTTGTACCTCGTGGCATGATGGTTAGTGCGTAGGACTGTCATGCCAAAGGTCTGGGTTCGATTCCCAGCCGCTGCCACCTTAAAACAGATTTGTTTTTTTCCCAGGTACTGCCTCTTGTGAGGAATTGACAAATCTTCCAAGAGTATACTTGTCATATTTAAGTGCTTTCTCATCTAGCCGTTCGGAATAGGCAAAAAATGGTAGGTCTCCTCCATTCCTGCCAAAAATACGCACACAGGAATGGTTGAGAGTTGTAAGTCACTAGGCCTTGGTTCTCCACGAGCTGTTGTGCCACCAAATTTATTTTTATTTATTTTCAAAGTAATTTTATTTTATGTACCAGCTTATTAATAAAAACTGATAAATTTTTTTAAAATATTGAATCAAATGTTTTATTTTTTAAGCGAAAAAAACTCCACGTAATTTTACCAAATATTGTTGAAATTTTTTTCTTCTCAAATATTTTGAGACCAAACAATAATGTTGGCTTTCGGTTTCCTTTTTTCTACTCACAAATCTTTGTATTGCATATTGAGTAGGTACCTAAAAACTTTTTCGAAGATCTTAAATTAGCGATTTTTTAAAAATAAAATAACATTGGGGCTCTAGCTTTCGGGGGCACCGATGGGAAGTTACCAGTGTGGGTCGCATCCATTCTCTTTTTTTTTATTTTGCAATTTAGCAATTTTTGACTCCGTTGTCAATCATTACGGATTCAAATGGCACTGTCTCTTGCAAGAAAGTGACTAAAAGGTACTTCAAGAGAATCTCTTGCCGCATGAAACCTTATTTTGTATACCTAATATATATATATATATACCTATCTAGAGAATCGACTTCGGGGCTTTTTCTCTTTCACTCTACAAACTGCACTGAGAGGATTTCCTCCACGTGGCTGAGCGAGCATTGTGGTAGCTGCCCAATGCATTTTAAATGGAACCACACCAATACAATGATAGTTTTATGGTTTCTGGCTCATTAGACTAAAAACAACAAAAAAAAGAATCGAAATAATTAAAAACGTCACATTAGAGCTATCTACAATTCACACGTACTCACGGACAGGGTATTTAAGAGAGTTTTCTCTTAATGAGCTCAAATAAAATTTGCGGGTGTTTTAGGCAAGAGGGGTACGAGTTGGTTCTTTAGATAGTATAGGTACTCTATGGCATGAACGTTGAAAGTTGTATTATAACTTGTAAGTCACCAGGCCCTGGAGCTTCGCGATCCCAATACAAAAGAGGTTGGGCCAAAGTTATTTTATTTTTAAAAAACAGCCAATTCGAGATCTTCGAAAACGTTTTCAGGTGTTTAATATGCAATCAAGTTAAGATTTGTGAGTAGAATAAAACTAAATCAAAGCCAATATCATTGGTATCAAGATATTTGAGAACTCTTGCAGGATTTGCCAATTCCTCGCAAGTGGCAGTACCTTGGAGAAAAACATTTCTGTTTTAGTTGGTAGCGGCTGGGAATCGAACCAAGACCTTTGGCATAACAGTCTAACTATCATGGCACGAAGTACTACAGCGCCTTGAAGAATGGTCTTTTTAAATATTGCTTTACACATCTTAAACAGTTGCTATTATGAAAAAAAAATTGTATAAAGTTAAAGAAGAAGTAGTTTTCTAAAATATGTATAATGTTTCCGATAATAGATTGAGGACAAAATAAAAGCTCATACTGGTAGTAATCTTGCATAGGTATATATTCATATTTAAAATTTAAAAGTGAAGGAAATCCCTTAAAAAGTTGAATTTTTGTAATTATAGCTATATAAACATTGGACTTACATAATCACGATGTTCTTTATGATTTGTGTTTTCGTAACTTGCACCATTCGTAGCACCTATTGATTGATTTCTTGAATTACGACTCCGTAGTTTACTTTCTTTTGTCATTGGGCCGGCACCCATGGCAGCCATTCCACCCAACAGATCACCGTGTGATGTATAGGATATTCTGGACTGATGCGAGGTATACGATGAATGTCTAGATCCTGTAATTAAAAAAACATTAATTAATATTTATCATCGAATAACTAACGAAGAAAATAACCAACCTAAATTACCATAATAGACAGGCACAATTATTGCACCATTTTCTTCGGACATTGGTGTTACCGCATTTGAATCATCCGCATAGGGTAAATGCTGCTGAGCATCCTGATATGTTGATAATACGAGCGGTTTTCGATCGCTGCCAGGTATGCCGAAACGACCTCGACCATTTCGTATTGTGTACTGATGGTTGAAATTGTACTTTAGAAAATGTTAAATTAAAAAAAAGTTTATTGTAATTTTAATCGAAAGTTTTTCTTTTGTTTGTAAACATTTTTATTCTACTTTTTTAGTTTAAGTTTTGTGTCGAGATATGAGAGCAATAAAAATTAACAACATGGAATAATAATACAAAGAACGAATGAACTAAATAAAATATAAAAAATTAAGTATGATGTGAAATAATATCAACGTGAAAATAGTGCATGATACCCATATATATATATATATTGATGTTTACTTTTAAAATTGTATCTGATTGATTATTACTTACGAAATAAAAACTTTAGTACGTATTCTTACCTTGTGCGAACTACGTGATCCTCTTCGAATGTTAAACGGTGAACCGGGTAAGGATAAGGATGTCTAAGTACCAGAAAATAAACAAGAAAATAATCAAATCAAATCACAGAGAAAAAACATAAAAGCTATAGTCGCATGGAAAAACGTTTTTGATAAAAAGAGTTGTTTTTTTTTTATATCCAAAAGACTGAGGGTATAATGTTCGGTTAGTTGTTTTATTAGTTTTTCGTGTGTTTTAAACAAAAATTAAATAAACAAGTAATAAATACATAAATAAAAGAAACTATTGTAGATACTTTAATAAAAAAAATCTAAAGAAATGCGCATTTTTAATTAAATTAATATTTTTATGGACTACAGGGATTATTTAAAAATGCACAACCTTTAATAGCTTTTACACAGTCTACAGTTAACAATAGCAATATTTAAGTAGTTAATATCTAACAATAACCATATCGAACAAATCGATATGATATTGATTACTTGTAAAATATCAAACGAAAAATGACCAATATTCTCGGAATTTGGAAAACTCAAAGGGCTGTTTATTAAAAATTGAATATTATCAATATACCTATACCAATTAAAAATATTAAGCTGAATTAATTATGGACTGTTAGTAATGAAAGAACTATTTGGCATTACTTGTACTTGTATTCCTGCTTTGTCAGATACAATTTTGTGCTTTATACGTTTTCAATAAATCAGTGTTGAGTTTCTAACACAAAAAAAGATGAACATGTAGATCAACTTTGACTTTTGCCAGAACCTTTCAAGATGTAAATGGTAATTCATTGTTTTCTTGCGAAGTGGAAGTTAAATGGAAAGTTATATTTTGATAAAACAATGAACAAATCTTTACTCGAATGAGTGGGTTCAACGCGATACGGAAATTGGTTAGTATGATTATTTAAAAAATTATTGGTCTTATGCAGTTCTTAAATGTGCTTTCATTTTTTATCTACTATTATAGTTCATAAATTCTACTTTCTTGGCATTTTTCTTCTAAGAAAAGATATGCTTCTGGGCTTAAGTCGAATTTTGAAATATTTATTTACATATCAAAATTTAAGTTGCAAAGGTCTCCCATTCTTTTGAGCTATATTTCTAAATAAATATACTCCCCAATGAAAATATTTTTAAAATCAGGCCTACAGAGTTTCCATTGAAGGAAGACAAAAAAGAGCACAAAGATTATTTTTTATTAAATATAGAAAGATTGGAAATGCTAAAAGAACTTGTTTAAAAGTAAGAGAGAGTAAGAGAATTTGACAGTCATCTCGTGAAAAAACAGTATAAACAGCTGCAAACGCTTCAGTCAAAACGTTTTGGATTTATATGGCAAGAAAATATTTGCAAAATATTTTTTTTGTTTCGATTGTTTATCTAGGAAGTCAGAATAAAACATATTGATTGATGTGATGCATGTTCAGCCTGAATTAACCACGTTTTTTACTAACATAACTTCAATCTAAACTAATTTTTGCTATACAGTGATATAAATACGACCAAAATTCATTTCCAGCTAACGAACGTCGAGAAAATCAGCATCTTATATATGACTGATTCTTATTATTTTAGTTATACAATCATAATATAAAACAGCAAACACAAATTTTGTGGACCAATTCACACGATCTAAGATCTAAGAAAGATTTGTTTGCACAGAAGTGCAGAATGCAAAAACTAATTAATAATTGCACCACAAAACTAAAAACAATTAAAGAGAGACCGAGTGGTGAGCCTGCTACTGCCATCAGTATTAATTTTTTAAATTTGTTGATGTGTAAACACGCATTCAAGGGCGTATGCACAAAACTGTGTAATCCTATGGAAATTTCAAATTCTAATTAATTGATAACATGCTTAATCCAATGTTATATCGAAATATAAAGTTTTCTAGAATTTTAGGTGAATTGCAATAAATTTTCTTTAGGTTGGTCAAAGATGATAATGTTTTTAGCACTCGAGTTTCGCATATTCAGCGTTTTGAAAAGCAAAGGTCTTGAAAATAAAAAAATTGGTGGCAGCATTTTTGAACTTACTAGAAATAAATGGCTGTTAAACTCCAAATATTTTAAACGTTGAGAGAGTCTTTTAGAATAAGAAGTTATTCGAAGTTCACATTAATCTTAAAGCAACAATGTATTTTGAAATACGTTTGCAGATCATTTTTAATGGCTTTCGCAAAAAGTTTTATTTAATAACATTTGTCTTTGGTCGTTTACATGTTTTTTTTATATCTATTCGACCTAAATGTTTCCTTAGGGGTACAAGCTCTTTCAAAGAACTATACAAAATAATCCAAGAGTATCTCTTATCATGATAAAGCGCCTCTCAGGGTATCAAAATCGTTCCTTTCATGTTAACCTACAACACACACACATGCAAGCTCGATCGAGTCTCATTGAACACAATAAATTAAGTTAAATCTTGTAGCAAAAGTAGAAGTTTATGTACCATTTATTTCTTTCTAATTTTACAGCTTCACATTGTAGCACTGTATACTTTGTTCGAACCGTTCTACTATTGACAGTGCCACAAGCTACACCTATAGCAAAACAATTGTGTTTGGCCAGTATAATTCATTAGGCCCGGGTTTTTTTCCGACGTCTTAAGTGCCCATTTGACATATAAAAATTATACCTTAATTTACTATAAATCAATTTTTATTATAAATATACCTTCCTAAAGGTTAAATAAGCGATTTTGCTCTCGTTTATTCAGGTTAAATTATGCTATATCTAATCTTTTACTAGATGTGAATTCATCGAAGCTATGGAATTTACAAATGTTTAACTAAATAAAATGCACGGCTAGATCGTACGTACTTGCTCTTATGTTCAAGTTGCTTGGAAGTTAAAAACTTAAAGTAATAAAATATTGACGTTTTTATTTTTCATTCAACTTTTAAAATAGGTATGTCAGTTATTTAAGAAAAAAGGTTCCTGCTATTTTTTTTTCTAAAAAGTACATACATACCGTACATACAATAATACACTGATTTTTTTTATAAAAAAATCAATTTCCCTTCTAGGGAACTACAAAAAAACTTAAATTAACAATTTAAAGATTATCACTTCAGTGATTTAGACTGTAGGTCGAGGTACAGACACACAGACAGATAAACAGAATTGTTCCACACACTTTTTCACGAATCTTAAATTTGGACTGTCCTCTCAAAAAGAGGAGGGATAGTCACCGTGAGAGCCTGTTTAGGTTGGGAAAATTGAGTCCGGACTCGTGCACTTGAAACAAAAAAAGTGAGTCTCATGAGTCCGTTGCTTATATTTTGTTCACGACTCTTGTCCAGAAACTACCATGAGGCTGGTCTAAGTCTCTCCAATCTAAACAGCGTCTAACTATGGAGTTACACAGCCGTTTTTTTTTGTTGGTATTATGTCCTTTTTATTTTATTTTTTAAGGAATCTGTCCTCCTTTTAGTGAATTGTCTCCCTAGTTTCCTCTTTTAATTTTTCAAACCATTTGTCGAAGATTTAAAGTACAAAAATATCATTATTATTATTTGTAGGCTTGGTAATATTTGAAATAAATCTAACTTATTGAAAAACGACGCGAACTGAAATTTATATTTTTTCAATTTTTGTTTATGCTTGTCCGATTTATTAAACCAGGTTTTTGTCTGTTTAAAAATGCAGTTCACTCGGACGTATACGTACTTTTTTAAAGAATACTTATTAAACATTTTTCTTAAATTTTTGTCTATGCCTTTCCGATATTATAAATCTTAATGTGTATACTGACATTAAATCAAAACGTTGTACACATGTATCATATTTTAGTACAGATCTTAAAATCATTGACGAGGAATTGTGTTAGGAGGCTAGTATAGTCAAAGGATACACGAAGAAAAATTGTAATATGGACTATTTTTCCCGAGATAAGAAATTATTAGAATTTTTTTATTGGTAAATTTTGATGAAGAACATGTGAAATATAAAAATATATTCAAGCCAGTAGAGCTATCACTATCGTTTCTTACATGAAGTGCAACAACTGAAAAGGTTGTTTAAATTTCAGTTGGACAACCGAGAATGAGCCACCAAATAGAACATTATAGTGCTACTAACAAAGTGCAATAAATTACGACTTTGAATTTTTCTTAAAAAATCGTTATGAAATCTTAGAAAAAAACATTGCGAAGAAAAATACAAGAATCAAACACAAAGTTAATTTCAATAAAACCGATACAATAATGGTGAAAAATTAAGTTTTTTGTAACTTTGTTTTTGTTATTTCTATTATGTCTTTTTTTAATTCAGCTTTTAAATAAAAATAATTCGTTCTTTAACTTTTGTACATTAATATAAACTTGTCCTCTATTTGCCTCTTCAAAAAGTCACCACCCATAGTACCTTATCGTTGGTAATAATTGTGTTTGCTTAGATTGTTTGCACAAACTGACACTGTTTGTGAATTTGTCGTTTATTTAAACAAAAACTGACAATATTCCATCCTTATTTTTTCCGTATTTCAGGTACTCATTTGATTTTCAATCAAGGAAATTTATATCATGTGTAATTCGCAAATTTTAGTAAATTGTTTTAATTTTGTTTTTGTGACTTCATTCCCATTTAAAGAGGTGTGTGTAGGTAACATCCTAATCCTTCAATTTTCCAAATTCCAACTACATGAGAGTGAATGTCAATATGCCATTTCAATTGACGCTTAACTATCAACATATCACTCATTTCTTAGTTAAGTGAAATGGCTCATATATACATACCTACATACATCAAATGTGTATATTACATATAGAAATTCATGATTTGAATACGATCTTTCGATTACTATACATTTCAAGAGGTAATACATAGATTACCTAAAAGGTGTCACTCGAACCTTTTGAGTATTGTAGTCTTATAGTTAGTTAGTCGAGGGCTCAATGTGGGAACGGAAACTATGAAATTACGAATTTCACATTGACTCAACTTACTAAAGACTTACCTACTTCATCAAATTTTACCATGCCATACTGACATAGCAAAATAGAAATATTTCAGTTGGTGTTTTGGAACAGTGTTGCCTAGTCCTAACTATAAAAAACGTAAAGCTTATTAAAACAACTTGATATTAATTATGAATAATTGATCACTTTTCTCTAAAGAATAATTCGTTCAAATTGGTTTACATTTGTACACATATCAAACATCTTTGGTCAGTTCTCGAATGTATTTTGAAGATGTTTAGTTCAAAAAAATAGATACCACACCTCTATATTTCTTATAAAGAAACTTAAAAGAGTTTTTTTAATTTTTCAATATACTTAATTAACAAAAAAAAATAATCAAATAAAAAATAAAACAAAGAAAATATAAATGTGTTTTTATGTATTTTAATGTTTCTTTTTTTCTTTTTGTTTACCAATGTTAAGTTGCTTAACAATTTAATATTTTCTTTGAATGTTCTTATAAGATATTATCTAAGTTTTAACCTACCTTTTGTCTGTTGGAGCTGAAATGATTGTTAAGACTAAGAAGCATCTTAATTATTTTCTTTTTTTTTAATTTTTAAAGGAAAAGTGCAATTAAATAATATCAACCGTTTTTTAACAACCATTTCATTGCTCATGTCTACTCGATACTTGATATATATTTACGTAAAAAAGTTAACATAGGAAAATTCTTATTTAAAAAATTTTATTTTAAAAAAAATTTGTGAAATTGAACATAGCAAACAAAATTATTTTTTCTAGTAATTTGCTTCTATAATATAATTAAAAAAAAAATAATATCCAATGTGGGTCAAAGTTTTTTACATAAATTTTATTAGTTTTTCGTGATATTATTACATTCAATTTTTAAAAATTTTGAATTTTGATCTCAAAAGACCAGTTTTTCAGTTCAGAGTTAACTCTGTGTTAAGTCAGAGTTAGCTTATCCAGAAAATAAATTAATCTTGAGTTAACTCAGGGACAGTTTTTCATTTGAGGATTAACTTTTTCTTTCAGTTGTCAAAGATCAACTGAAATCTATGTGCAACACTTTGGTTATCATCCTTCTACGCCTTTCGCGCATTGAAATTGAGACAGCGAGTCCGTCGCCACAACGGAATCGCATTAAAAATTACTTTCACTGTCGAAATCGAGATGGCACCAAAACGGAGAAGGCTCTTAATCTAGTCCATGAGTTAATTCCCCAAACAAGGTGAGTTTACTCGAAGGTAACTAAGGATTGACTAAAAAACGTTTCTGGAGTTAGTTCTGGTTTAACCCAGATAGGATGATATCTCACTGAAAAACTGGCCTTTAGAAGCAGAAGCATTTAAAAAAAGGAAGCGTTACTTTACATTAGTAAAATGGTTTGTAATTGAGTTTGCTTTGAATTAAGAAATATCAATTGTAATTCCACTGCCCAATTTCTTTGTTTAAAAAATACGAACTTTGTTTCTATGTAAGATTTGAAAAAAAAATTGCACAAAAGTGATTATTTGTTTTTTTGTTTGATTTTAGCTGCGGCAGTGTTTGGTTTTAAAGGATAAAAATACACAAGTATCAAAATTATTTTAAAAGAACAAATAACTAAAAAAAAAGTAAATATATGTAGTTATATGCGCCTTTATACTAGCAGCCTTATTTATTCGATTTTTAGGCGGCTGACTAGTTAGGTAGTCTATTTAAAAGTCCTTCATAGCTTGAAATATTCCTTATTTAATTTAATAAAATATGAAGTTAGACCGTGGTCCAAGTATGTAAGACAACTTTAGGAAACAGTAATCAAATTAACTAATAACTTTTTGGAGTTGGACGGCTGTCCAAAGTTAGACAAAGTTCATAAATACGACTGTATGAATTTAAGAAATGTACATAGGTATTGTTTATCAAAATTATAATTTGAATATAATTCTGTTTATTTTGTTAGTTGTTGTTCTTCTGGTTAGAAAACAAGGTGAAGATAATGATGATAATAAGAAAATAATAACGAAAATCGGAAAAATCTATCCCAAAGTTATTTCGTTGTGGAAAAACTTCCAATGAATTTCAAAATTCAAGCAATATCTTATTTGTTTCTAGAAGTTTTCCAAGAATTTGGAATAAAAATAAAATGCATTTTCTTCAGTTGCTAGGTTAATAGTTCAAAAAATAGATGAATTGGGTAGCGCAACAGCTCATGGCGACTCCCCACCATTCCTGTGTACGTGTTCTTTACAGGAATAGAGGGGACCAACGATTTTTGGCCGAGTTCGAACGGCGAGATAAAAAGCACTCATTCATGACAAGTAGTATACACTTGGAGGTTATGTAGTTCCTCGCAAGAGGCAGTACCTCGGGAATCGATTCCAAACCTTTGACATGACAGTCCAACGCACTAACCATCATGCCACGAGGTATTATAAGTTAATTGTTCATACTACTTTTTTCATCTCATCTGGACAATGTCTTCCAATGTCAATAATTGATGTATTCCTGATGTCGACCAGGTTACAAAACGCGCAATAGTAGAAAGTGTAAGAAACTATCAATAAGCTTTTTGGTTCTCACAAGCTGTAAGGCCACTAAATTATTTAAAAATGAAACATGGATCAGATACAATAAATTGAAAACGCAAATGAAATAATATGTTTTTAAAATTGATACAACTTTCCAACAAAAATTTTAAGCAAAACAAAGTTAATGAAGATAGGAAACCACATTATTCTTTTTAACACCTTACAATGATTTGACGCTAGAAAGTTGATTAAAAAATTGAGTGTTAATCGGTTCAATAGGGAATCTTCCGTTCGGATATTTGCTACAATGAATTCTGTGATAGCATTAAAGACCTTCACTCAATAGGCCTAGCGCATGGGTATTGTGAGCCGATTTAAATATTCAATTTCACAAAATTCTTTCTCTTCAAAAAACCTGTATCCAGCACCTGTAAGAATCCCTTTTTATTTTGCAGCATCATAGGAATAGTTATCTGCCCAATTTTGGCAACTTTGTAATACTCTATCTTATTCATTTAACTTTCACACAAAATGTAGGAAATTAAGTGCTCTACAAAGAACTACATACACACATACATTATTATAGTCATTTTTTTGTTCACATGATCAAGAGGTGAGATAAACGTTAAGAGTATTTTTTTATTTAATAATTTTGACAATTTTATGACAAAGCATTTCATCTGTCGAAAATATTTGTAGGCAAACATTTTGTATGATATTTTTACCTACACACGGAACAGTTTTTACTCTGAGTCGAGAAAATCACATTTACGTTTTTCAACACCCTTTTCCAAAATGGAGGAAAACGAAACATTTCCACCATCCAGACTCAACTCACACACATCATGAGAGCATGTTTCAAAAAATCAGCTATACTAAAATGACTTATCGAAAACGTTAGCTCTTCAACTACCAGGCTTATTTAAAATTCATTACAAAGTATACCCCATTAATTCTTTTCAAATTTGTTTCAATCTACATATATGAATTATTATTATTCTGATGATTATTACGGGGATCTAACTGCTATCTGCTTTGGTTGAACCTTTAAATGCTTTATTTCTTCAATCTCGTTAGGAGAACCTCCTTCTATTTGCAGACACGCTTTTGAAATACCAATCTATTAAAATAGCACAAAGAAGGAAAAACCTTACTACCATACCAACCCAAATTTGTCTGCATTCCTAAACATTTTTGAAATGCCGTTTTACTGTAAACAATAGACGCGGAAACCACAAAAGCACGCATCTACTGCTATTTATTTGTTAGAACTATCTATATGAAGTTAGCAGGACACTTTTGGAATTCAAAAGTCCTGCCTACTACTTTATTCTCAAAAAAGAATATGAACGGTCCAAAAAAAAGTTTGTTGTTGAGTACTAAATAATTGCGAATTAGCTACGCAAAAAAGAAATTTATTGCGCTTTTGCTTTGCAAAATATTGGGGGGCTGGGGCCTGTAACACAAAACTACAAGTGCTTGTAATGCAAGTGAATGCTTACAAGGTAACTAATTTTTAACACAAAGCTACTAATCCGCTGGCAATTTGTGTGATTTCCCTCTTTTTTGTAACACAAAGCTACAAGTGTAGAAAAAAACTAAATCTAACTTGTAGAATAACCGATGAAATCTTACAGGTGATTCAAGACTAACTTGTAGTTTGCAGAAGATGTATTTAAATAATACAATCAATAATTAATTAATTAATTAATAATAAATAATAATATCAATAATTTATGTTCGTCATTTTTGCTTTTCTTACCGAAAAAACCTCCAATTGTTATGTACTTATGCAGATTAGTACGTCCAGCCCTCGAAACTCGAGAGCTAATAACATTATTTGTCAATAAAAGCTGTCTTTATCGTAGAGAAATGGAGAATTGTATCCGAATTGAATCAGGATTTATTTCCATGTAGACTTGTAGGACGGCGAGCTGGATCGAATCGAAAATAGAATGTCTATACCTAGATCAAAGGATTGAAGAATCGATATTTCAGATGCTTGATGTTGTGCGTGCGTAATTGTGTTTTTTTTCCAGACTGTTTTATGTTGTATCTTTGGCTTATTTTGGTTGTTTGTTATTTGCGGTCGAAATTTATTTTTACTAACAACGCAACGTCGCACTTTCACAATGAAAGCAAAACTTTTACTTCAATTCCATTTGAATTCAATCTTTCGATTTGGAACTGTCATAAGCTTGGGTCGAAATTTCGATCCGGATTGATCCTTCGATCAGCTCATGTAAACGTGGTATGACCTACTTATTATTATTTTCTGCAACACTGAACGCTGCCATCAGACATTCCAGCAATCTTTCTAGTCAGTGCTGGAAAATTGGTTGGTTGGTGGGTGGAAAAATCGAAACGTCACATTTAGGTTACGACCCTTATTCTCGCTCTTGCTCGCACTTATTCCGCAATTTTATTTTACTGTTTTTTTAGTTTTTGTGGTACAGTGATTTAATATTTGTTTCATTCCGCATTTCTGTGCAAAAAAACCGTTTCAACTATTAATGATTTATTTTACCACAAAATTCGTGTTTGCCGTTTTATTATATGATATGTTTGTTGCAACGTTTGTGATCCCAATGGATGATTTACAAATATGCGTTTACATGGAAATACAATCGGACGTTTCTAATCATACTCGTATATTTGAGAGAGGAACTTTAATCCACCAACCGCTTTCTGTTCTCAGTTCGAGTTTTCGAAATATTTCTGTTGTAAAATGACCAGCAAATGTTAAATTTGTTATTTTTTTTTTTAACTTTATAGCCAAGCAAGGTAATTTAAAGTAAAAAATTTACAGTGATTTCATAAAGTAGGTACTACTTTTCTACTATACAATAAAATTTGTTTATTTTTAATTATCTTTAGCTGGAAAATTTTTAGCTAGACTAGGTTTGAGGTTATGTAACAGCGTCAGTACATTTTTTTAATAAAATTTGTACAACGAATAAAAATAATGATATTTTTTTTTTGAAACTCAGTTTAAATAACTTCTCTTCTGTTATACTTTTCCTATGTGTAAAGAAATATTATTCCTTATTTTAGCGTATTTTTTAAACTACATATGTATGTTGGGTCAGATGAGAACTAAAAACTATTTAAGTTTTTTTCGGTGACTTAAAGATTTATCGAAAAGATTTTAACATAATTTTGAAGAAAAAAGTTAGTTTACTTTCATTTTCAGGAAAGATTGCAAAATTAAATAATCTCGAGTTATTACGGCACCTCAGAAATAGCAAAACAATTTCAATTTTTTCATCTTCTAAAAGGAATATTTCGAACACTCGATGAAGGATTTGAATTTTGTAAAAAAAAATTATCTAAAGAATGACGTTAATAAAAAAAATAATAATTGAGGGGGCCTACAATTTCACTTTTCGTTCATTTCATTGGTTAACACATTGGAAAATTTCAAGCTTAGTATTTGGTGGAAAATTTATTGAAATTTACTTGGTGTTTATCCCATCATTTCATTTAGCCCTTAGATTACTTACAAACTAAAAGAATAAAAGAAGAGGGTTGGGGCAATTTCTTTGTGAAATATAACGTTTCAAAATAATGGAATTTTTCATTCACATTAGCATTTTGAATGATGAAAATCAAATTGATGGGAAACTCAATCTGTCATCTAGTATGAAATTTTGTGTACCTCCTCAAAAAGTTGTGTACAAGAATGTCCTCATATTTAAGGACCTTAACTTTGGAGATCGGATAGTTGGAACCGAAGTTATAAGTGAAAATCGTTCAACTTGCAGGCTATTTGTGCATAACGAACGACGGAAAACTACTCCACTCTTTGTCAGAAGAATAGAATAAATGCCTTACAAGTGAAGAGAAATTTTTGTTTTGTACAACTGTAAGTTTTCTTTACAGAATTACAGAAATAATCTACACTTGAAAGACTAACATAATCCTACAAGTGGCTCTTGACTTGTAGACTTGTAGCTTTGTGTTATACGCCCCTGGTTAACTTCATATAAACTTAGCAGGACAACTTTATTAAAAATGCTGATAAACAATCGGAAAAAAGTTGGTGGTGAGAACCTATTACATAATTGCAAGTTAGCTGCCTACGCAAAAAAATAAGTTTTTTGTTCGTTTGCAAAAAATGGGCGTATTGCGAATTTCACGTAATTACCATTATTAATTACGAATTAGTTTCGTAAAAAAAAAAATGTATTGCGATTGGTTTGCGAAAAACAATGGGAGTCATTTGGTTGGTTTCACATTTTCGCAGAACGAGAATCGAAAGTAATGTGAAAGCATGAAAAGTTTTTCGATTAACTATTTCACAAAACCAGAATCGGCCCGCTGAGGGCATGAATCGAATAAATCGTTTTCACATACGCTGCCAAGCATTGGTTTCAGTTTTTCGATCCATTTGACACAAATAAGCTATTCTTGTTCTGTGAATGTGAACTCTATTATCGATTCTCGAACCACCTTACCATTTCTCTTGAAAACAGAGTGATTCTCTCAATGTTCATGTGTTTTTTTAAGAGAAAAGAGAAATGCATGAGATAGAAACACGTTTTTCTGAATGTATTTGACAGAGAAGGAGATATGATTGAATCTATCATTGTTTGTTTGCATTCACGTTTTCATTTTGGATATTCCCTCCCAAATGACGGTGTGAAACAAAATTAGTCATATGAAATTTATTGAAGCTTTTTTTCACATTTTCACTGATCGGTAATCAAAATTAAAGTGAAAGCGTAAAACGTTTTTCGATTCACTTTTTCACAGAACCAGAATTGACGTCCTGCTTACTTTATATCAACGAAGCAGGACAACATTTATACTACGTAACTAAAACGCAATAAATTATTTTTCAATAACACAACATTATTATAATTTCTGTTTATATATTTCTTTTATTTACTACATAAGTACAGAATTTAAAATTTTGCATCAAAAACTTAGCGGTTATTAATAATCTATCAAAACACACTGGTACAATGTGTTGAAATGCTGAAAATTCACTGCAAAAATGTTGAAAATATCGCGAGAACGTCTTGATTTTGTTCGACAGTTGTGGTGAATTTAATCGATAAATTTAAACGTTTTGTATTCGTCAGGCAATGTCAAATGAACATACCGCCGCTCTGTAAGGATTAAAAAACCATGTTTGTCACTTTCGAGCTTTCCAAAGCCACTTTTCTGAATTAAATGCTATTAGACGTCAACGACGTTTACTTTCAACGGGATGGCGATCATGCGATCATGCGATTGAAAACCATTAGATTTAAGAATTATTTACTTAATAAAAAATACTTATGTTTGTATGTGTATTAATACGCAGTCTATATTTAAATTTTTTCTCTGAACTGCAGTTATTGAAATAGCTGTGAATTTTTTTGAATAAGAAAAATGAACGATTCATTGCCTCAAGAATCAAATTGGACCATTTGAACTTTAAGGTTTATTAAGAACTTTCGACTGACATTTTGGATGTATTAGTTTGCATTAATTTGTTTCACCACATTCGTGATTTTCAAATTTGTATGACTTAGAAATTAAGTTAAGATATTTTCGAACAAACCATCAAAAAAATTGTGGGAGGTAGAAACTGCTGGGTTGTACAAAAAATGCCCTGGATTGTGAGACGTAATCTTGCAGTGTCTAATAATATTGTTAAGAAAATAATAATTTACTATGGAATGTGAGTAGGCCAAATCTACTCACCACAATACGAGTATTACTGTTCAAATAAAAAAAAACTATATTTTCTTACCATGCAAATGTTTTATTTATCTTTTTTTAACACAACGAAAAAAAAAAGAAACGGAAATGATAAAAAAAATAAAACAAAAATAAAGCTGGCAAAGATTTGTTTCTAGCAATAAAACTAAGAACTGATACATTCTCATTCAAATTGTTGCAATCTTTTAAATTTTTATCTAAGTCATTCCAAAGATAACTTGATTAATTACATAGCGAAGCTCAAACGAAATTACAAAAAAAACTAAATAAAAACAAATAAAATGAAAAATTATAAACTAAAAAGTAATAATAAAAAAAAAATCGAAAGGGACAACGACTTTAAAGCACATAGCCAGCTCATACTTACCGTGCTCACTTTACGAACTTTGGTGGCTGTAGGTGCTGTAGTAGGTGCTGGTGGTCTTTGTATAACGCTCACCGACTCCGATTCCACTTCAACGCTACGTATTGACATTTTCTCCTTGTTGTTGTCATCATTGCCCTTCTCGCCGCCAACAAATAGCTCATAGCTGATACACGAGTATGTGGGGCTCTTTGCTAGCTCAGGATGCAGTGCCGCCTCAGCAGCATCGGCCGCAGCCTGAGCAGCCGCAGCAGCAGCATTTGCTCGCTCTTCTAGTTTGGCAGCTCTCGCCGCGGCAGCTTCTTCCGCTTCCTATAAAAATACAAAACGCAATGAATGAATGAGTCACGGGGTGATGGGGCCGCCCGAGATTGTGATTGGATATGATTGAATGTTAAGTGATTTATACCCTTATAGCCTCCTCTTCGGCAGCCTCCTCTTCTTCGGCCTTCTTTTGCAATTCGTCATAAGACATGGCAACAATAGCCAAAATCAAATTCACGAGATAAAACGAACCTAAAAAGATGATCACGATGAAGAAGAGCATATGCCAGGGGCCAGCCGCTCTTAAAACCAGTTGATATAAATTCTCCCAATAATCTTGGGTCATTAGACGAAACGCCGACAGGAATGCCCAGCCGAAGGAATCGAAACTGGTGTAGCCATAATTGGGATTATCACCAAAGCCCTGAAGACATACGTAGTCCTCCTCACATTGTCTGCAACAAATTTTTGTAAAGAGAGAGAGTGAGATGGTTTTTCTAGCAGAACATGATGCATCCAAAAGGTCAAGTCATCAAAACAACAACAACATCAACAACAACAACAACAACAACAACAACAACTAAAAGTTTTAGCAACATACCCTGCTCCAGAGCTGTTACCACAAAGGGGGTACGTTAGACCGTCATTGGTGAACCAATTCGAAGCATTCCGATTGTGGTAATCCCAATTTTCATCGGTTAAATTCCCCCATGAGCCGTCTAAGGGGAATCTTTTAATGCACTTTTGTGTTAGAACACCCATATAGATTTGCAGACCCATCAGTGCGAAAACTGATAGCGAAAACATTGTCAAAATTATCACATCGCGTAGATTTTTAACCGATTCGATGACAGCGCCAACAATGGTCTTCAAGCCTTTAAAAGTCACACAGATTATATTACATTGGTTTGCGAGGTTTTATTATTTTTTTTTTTTGAAATATTTGTTGGTTTATAAAGAAGCCATTGTTAATTTGCAAATTGAAATATTTACCTGGCACAATGGCTACTGTTTTAAGTGCTCGCAATACCCTAAACGTTCTCAAGGCTGCGAGATTACCTAAATCTATACCCATCGTCACATAGCTATTGAAAGAGGTTCAAAAAAATTTGTTTGTTTTTAAAGAGATTTCTTCAATTCAATTCTTTAAGAAGCGGTGTTCTGAACAAATGAAGCTTGTGGCATAGTAATAAATGGAAATAAATATTTTTATATGAAACCAAAAACAAAAAGAACACAAATTATTATTAGATTCTCTTTCGCAAATGATATTCGAACAAAAGAACATAAAAAGTGACAGTTGGTTGATACAACAGCTGCGAATGTTGATGTTTTTATTTTTTTTATTTTTGATTTTCGAACATTGGACATTTTGAACGGTAGAAGGGACGCACACAGAATGGTTCTTTTTTTAATTTTCATTCGTATTCGATAAGAGTGTCAGCATGTTAGAATATTAGATACGTACATATGGAAGGGACTGGCTTACAAAGTTTTGTACCTATAGGTGCCTACTGACTGAGTGAATTGTGTATGATTATGTAACATTTCTGTTTGTATGACATGTCAATATCCTTGTTGTGACTTAACATAAGCACATTCTAATTTCCTACCACTATACCGCACCCTCTATAGAATTGCTGTTCATTTTTTTTTTTTTAAATTAATAAAACATTTGAACAATGGGACTTTTCTGAAGCTTCTGACACTGACACAGAAAAGAGGGAAAGAGAACGAGAAAGATAAAAATATCCACCTTGATTTTGATAGCTTTAAGAAAAAAAAAAGGGATAGAAGAACGCTGGTTTATGCTAAAACAATAATAAGGGCTCTTGAGAATGTTTTGTTTCCTTTGACGACGACGACGTTCGTAGTATAGTTTCACGAAGTGTTTGCCTGCATATTTGACTTTCAGGAAACAACATATTATATATTTTTCGATCATCTCGTATATCGTAAAATGTAGAACAAGTTATTACCTGAAGAGCCAAGAAAAGCAATTCAATATTCTTGATCTCACCTGTTAAAAAAAACGTAGTAAAATATATATATTTCAAAAAATTAAATAAATTATTTTTTTTTTTGTTGAAGTATCATGTAGATTTTTTTATTTTTGAGTGTGTTGTGCTGCTTTAAACGCAATTTATCTATAGTTTTGAATGAGCTGGACGTGTAGTATTACATAAAGGGTGTGTTTTTAAAGGCATGTTACTTTAAGTTGGCTACACTATTTAAACTGGCGGTCATTTTGTCAGCTGTCAAGTGATTTCTTTTAGATTGGTTTGGCATTTCTCATGAAAAGGTTGACACCTAAACAAAGCTTCCAAATTGGGCAAATTTAATTTTAAAATCATGGTTATGTTCGAAATACGAATCGCGCGGATTTTGCTAAGCGATGAAGCTCACTTTAGGTTGAATTGATACGTCAATAAACAAAACTGCCGTATGTGGAGTGATGATAATCCTCAAGTGTATGTTGAGACAGCCTTACATCCACTAAAACTGACTGTTTGGTGTGCTTTATGGGTTGGTGGAATGATTGGTCCGTACTTCTTAAAAAACGTATAGAGCCATGATTACTGACTTTTTGGTTCATCAATTGAACAACCATGATGTGCAGGAGCTGTGGTTTCAACAAGATGGCCCAACATGTCACACAGCTCGTGCCACAATTGATTTATTGAAGAAAACATTTGGTAACCGCATAGTTTAACGTTACGGAACCGTAAATTTGCCTCCAAGATCGTGCAATTTTACGCTGCTAGACTATTTTGTATGTGAATATGTGAAATCGTAAGCTTACGCAGATAAATCGGAAATAATTGACAACATTCTACGCGTTATTGCCGATAAACGGTTACAAATGTTGGAAAATTAATCGAAAATTTGACCTCCAGATTAGACTACGTCCGAGCCAGCCGTCGTGGTCATATGCCAGAAATCATATATAAAATATAATGTCAGAAGATTATCTTTCGAATAAAGTAAATTTCATATCAATTTAAAAAAATCATCTGGTGCTTTATTCCATTTGAAAGTTCTATACCTCTAAAAAAAAACCCTTTACATACCAGTACATTACTGTGAAGTGTAATACATTTTTACAATTAATGTTGAAAAGTTATAAAGTATGTAACTTGCTATAAGCAAATTATTGTCACGATTCATCTTTTATCAATGGGCCAGGAACAGAGGGTTTGTTTTTTGTATATGCTCATTTGTAACACAGCAAAACCCAATTATAAAAGAGCTTTGAATCATATTTTGTATCAAATGTACATATGTATTATATTTTGATAGAGATCACACTCTTTCTCAAATTGTGCTTCGACTTAAATAAGACGACTTCAACATGAGGTTAATATCTGTTTTATTTACTTACTTACATTATTGTGCAAGTCTTACACAGGATTAGCAGTTTACAATATTTGTCTTGGCAGTTTTGAGCTGAATTTCAAACAGATTAATTTAAACCAGCCAATCTGTTTGTACTAAGTTTGAAAACCTTATATTTTCAACTAGATCCTGTGATGAGTACCTGGGTGATTTCTTTTAAAATAAAAATAGAAATTTGTTAGTTACATTAATCTAGAAGGTTCATGCTTCAGACCCAACATGCTGGAAAGTGGAATGAATATACATTACATTTGCCGAAGGATATTTATATTGTATGTCTGAAAAAAAATAGATAGGTACACTGAAAACCCCTTTTCAAGTCCTATGCATTTCCCCATTAAAGATTTTAGATGAAAAAGTTCTTTATAAATATTAAGGTGGTGTGAAAGCATTCTTTGATTAAGGATATGGGCTAGTTTGTTTTGTGAAATATCGAATACGAATTTTGATATTTAATGATATAGATTTTAATAAGAGAATGAAAGAGAGAAAGGGTGAGACGAGAAAATTGTGTGCCAAAATAGTTTTTTTTTAATTTTAGATAATAAGTTTTTTTATTAATTTTATATTTTGTATTTAAATAAAATGCTAAAACTGTGAAACAAATAGATTGTTTATCTGCTTTTAAAAGTATAAAATGTACAACTATAAATTACTATATGTATCAAATACTATGAATTACATTTATAATAATTATATACGAGTATGTATTAAGTAAATGTAAAATATTTAATCCAATGTTCTACAGATTACGATTACAACTATGTACGAGTATATAGAAGAAAATCTGGTATTTATTAATATATTGTTTAATATATTTAAGTGAAGGAAAGGAAGGAGAAGTAAGCTATACACGGAAGAAATTGATACAAAATTTTGGTTATATATGAAATATATATTAACGAAAAAAAAAAATAAAAAAAAACTCTAGTAAAACAAAATAACAATGAAATACAATAATGGTTAATAGTATACTTATTAATTTGTGTTTAAACGGTAAAATAAAAAATAAATATGAAATCATAAAAAACATTTAATGATTTTTCTGTAAATAATAACAACGCAAAAATTTTTTTGATTAAAAATCATATTTTATGGAACTCACGCTAAAGCTATTACTACGAAGTCCAGCCAATTCCATGCATCTCTAAGATACGTAAACGGGCATAAAATGAAACCTCGTGCCATCACTTTAACAGCTGATTCAAATGTGTAGATTCCGGTGAATATCACCCTAAAAACGAATTTTTAAGTTTTTTTTGTTTCTTTTTTGTATTTTTTTTTGTTTTCCATTTTGTATAAGATTTTATAAACAATTTTTTTTTGTTTTTTTTTTTTTAAGAAATAGAAGGAATAAGCAAAATAAACTGTATAATAGTTGAGAACACAAATACGTTTTAATTTTAAACTAAATACCAAATTCATATAGTATAGTAACCCCATTAAAAAAATATACGTAAAAGAAGAAGAAATTTGATAATTATAGGTATTTTAACTTTATGTCTACATAAAAAATCTTTAATACAATGTTTAACTTATAATAATTACAGTTATTTGTTTGGACTAAAATTGAAAACTAATCGGAGATGAACACAAAATTGTTATCATTTTACATTTTTAAAAGATGTTTCGATTCACATATTTTGTTTTTTTTTTTTGTTCTATATATGTATGTATTTAGTTTTACTTTAAGTCTTAAATTAATACACATATTATTTACATTTTATTTGTCATTATGATATTTAAAATACACTCAAGATGATTTTTTTATTTTAATCTTCTAAAGGCTGATAAATGTTTAGCAAAATATTATTTTTATTTTTATCTTCCCAAAAAGCTGATTGATTTTTAAACATTATTAAAAAAAGGATGGTAGCCTAGGTGACAACTTTTTTTCCAAGCTTCGAAATCACGATCTTTATGTCATTTCATTTGAAGTAGACAAATTTATGAAGTAATGTTTTCGCGTTCGAAATGTTTCGGAGAACAATTTACAAATAAAACAAGGAAAAGAGTGTCAATTACGTCTATTCAGTGCTCTGACTTAATAGAACCATAAAATCAAACCAGAAATTGATTCCAATAGTTTTAATGATCGGACCAAAATTACTTAGAACTTAAAAAAAATTAAGCATAGGACCGACCCTGTATTTGTTACGAAAATAAAAGAAGGAACGTCTCATTAAAAAAAAAAAAAACTTTTTAGCTCGATAAACTTCATCCAAAATTTTTCTAATTTTGTATTCCCAAAAAATGGCTTTTTTTGGAAAGCCTCAAAATTGGCACTTGTGTTTTTTAAATAACCTTGCAATTAAACCAATTTTTTTCCTCCGAGCCATTTCTTCATATTGAGAAACAGTCGCAGGGGGCCATACCCGGAGAATAAGCTAGATTGAGTTGTAACTCGTATCTTAATTTATGTAATTTTGCCATTGTGCGCAGAAGCTTTGTCTTGTTGAATAGGAATATTTTTCTTGGTCAAATGGGTTCTGTTTCCCTTTATATCAATATTGAATCGCTTCAAAAGATAATAAGCACAATAAACACTGGTAATCTCCTTACCAAATCCAAATCGAAATGGATGGCGCATCTCCCGCATCCGAAGAAAATGTCACCATCACCGTGTTTGCCGATGAAAACACTTCGTCTTTTTTTGGCTTGGATTCACTTGGAGAAGTCCACGGTCTCTGGGGTGTGGTGATGAATCCATGTTCTATCCAAAGTTTCAAACGGCGCAAGAGCATGCGGTTAAAAATGGCCAAATACGCCATTTAAATGTTAAAACGGTTCCGTTTTTTATCGATCGACAGCAAACACGGCACTCATCATGCGGAAAGCTTTTTCACAGGCAAATATTTTTGTAAAATAGAAATTACCAAGCCGTGTGATCAGCCTGTAGCCTCCTTGAGTTTCCGCACCTTCACTCTCGTCGATCGTCCAATATTATAGACTTCAATCGGATGACCAGAGCGTTCTGCGTCATTTGCGCTGCAACGTTCTCGTTAACCAGTTTTGGATGGTTCCAATGGATAGAGAATAGTCTCCATAATATTTTTGAGGCTTTTGTTTTATAATGTTTTTTTGAGCAAAAAACAATGTTTTATTTTCGAAATCGAATTTTTGCACTTTTCTGAAAACTTTTCAGTCGCTTCTGATTAAAACATTCAAAAAATAAACGAAAATTTTACTTGTCAGAATTTGTTTACATGGCGTTAAATGAGAGCAACTACACTGACGGGATGTGAATTATTTACTAGAATATTTATACACTTTGGTTTGGGAAACCTTTTCTACCTAATCAATTCATTCAACAGTTTTTTGGTTCTCGTCTTGAATGGTAGGAGAACCCAGCAAGACACCACACGAGACAGGCAACATGTTGGAATTTTAACTACAGTATGTAGCTTATTTTTACCACTTTGTTCAATTTTGTAAAAAATATTTTATCGAGACTATGGCGACACCGAAGCAAGATAATGGCAAAACATGCTCAATGTCAAAAAATACGTGTAAATATCAGGTCGAGACCATAGCGAGAAATCAACGACATAGATTCCCTAATAATTGGGCATGGCGAGACCACAGCGAGACGAGCTTAATGAACACGATACTGGAAACTACCTTTCGACGACCATGACGAGAGACATGAGTCGTCATCGTCGTTTTCGCTTTAAATGGAGTAAGCCAACTCGATTTCCAAACACAATATTAAACTCGGTTGAAACATTTTTGGTTTGATATCAATACCTACTTGAAATTCAATTGTCAAGAAAAATTGAATATTAATGAAATTCAGTTTTAATGTGGCTAAACGAGTGAATAGTATGGGCGATAACAAATTTATAAAATTTTGAGTTCATTAGGACTGAGCATGGACTCCCCAATTCTTATTGCATTTATATTTTGTGAAAGAAAATGTGAGTAAACTTTAGTTTTAGACCTATTTTTCCAAATCTGCTCTGAAAAATTACTACCGAGCCCTGTTACTGGCTGCTCTACTGGCTTCCCAACTGGCTACGAAAAAAGCAAGCCAGTTAACGAGCAAGTTTCTCAGGTTTATATTTATGTGTAAGTAAAAAAAATGTGGGTGTATTGCAACTGGCTAGCCGGTTTTTGCTCGTGTGGCCTCAGGGTCAGATCTAATTTACCGGTGGTTTTGGTGCAGTTCGACACTACTGATACCGATTTTTATTAAGTATCTATAAAAGATTTTTGCTGGATAGCAAAAAAAAAAACAGAAATTCGGACAGATAACCACAGCAAGTAACGGTGGCAAGCATCATGAGCAAATGATACGTTTGAATTACAAAAATGGCATTTGGAAGATAACAACCAGCCAATACCAAATACCATTCAGTTATTCAGTTTTTACATGGATACAAAATCTTCCTGACCCAGGAGCTAAATGGAAATTGACATAAGCATCCTCGTGTGTTCGCTGACTGGGGTCTGGAGCAGCGTAGGGGTCCGCTCGAAAAGAAAAGAATTCAGTGACGAGACAGTTAGGCAGTATTAATATGAAGTACAATTTTACGCAAATGACTTGACTTTTTATGTCGTAGGCTCTTAGACTAATAGTTTATGTTGACAAATACCGAGATCGATAACCGTTGATTTTGGTCGAATAGAATTAATCTTTGAAAATGATATTATAGATGAGTCCTACTGTGAATAAACTGATCCTAAGACTAGGCTACGGTCACAACTTTTTCCTAGTAAGCAATGATGGCTTTAAGCTGGCCATATACGACCGAGGCGTCTGTTCCATTTGGCACGGTTCGATTTCAGATTGGCTGAAAATCCAAATGGATCGGCAGCCAATCCACGCCACACACGACCGATTTTGGATCGGCGCGGAGCCATTTGGCTCTTTGGGTCTGTCATGTATGTCCAGCTTAATAATACAGTTTTCTACAAAAATATGTTAAAGTTAAAATAATTATGAGTAGATCGATGAACTGTTGCCTATTTATGTATCTCTATCGGAAAAAGTTGCTCTAGATTTGTATGTGTTTGATACCAATCGAAAGACGAATCTTATCCAAAAACAATATCCTGTAATTTATTAATAGCTTAACACAATAACTAATGGTTGCTATTATTAGTACAAACAATTTTAATGAGCAATATACGTAAAGAATGCCATATTACATTTGTAAAAAGAAAATCTCGATCAATATCTTATTTTAAGAATTTTTATCAATGCAAATAACATTAAAATCATATTTAGGTCATATCTGTAAAATTAAAAATAGTTCTTTAAATTTATCATAATGAATGGGATATTGGAATAACATGGTAAGCCAAACCCTAGTTCGTTCATTGTATACTCGTATTATCTTGCATATGATTAATATGAACTTTTTGAAATGCAATTTGAAACGTGTCACAGTCATTATAAAGACTTATGTATTTAAAAAGTGTGGCTTATCATGTTTTTCCTATACTTCGTGATTATTTTTTCACACTTCGCAGTAAAGGACTTTCGACAGTGCGTAAAATCATCATTTATAATAAATTGTTAAATTCATAGCAAAATACTTTAAAACTTAAGTGTAATCCATTGTTAGATGCTAAAATAGTTTTTCTTTTTTATTAATAAAGAAGAGTATACATTGCATATATCTATTAAAATGTTTCCCCGTTCAAAAAACAACACTTTATTCCAAAGGAATCGTTCCTTTATTTCTCAGTGTATGCGTTTTTTTCATAGAAATGCGAAATCACCTTCGTACAAAAACACTATTTAAACGCTAAATAATCTCAAACCAAATATGATTGCTCTAGAGGAGCACTTGAGTGTATATTGCAAAGTGCAGGGCTCGTAGTCAGAATCTCTTGACATCGTTTCCTCCATTCTATTTGAGTATTTTGCATATCCATATATCGTTATCACTTCATGCGTATTTTGAATGCGTTTTCAAGATATCCCATAATAATTCATGTCCCTTTATTTTAAACAAAATGTATGTCAGGTGACATGCCAATGGCCTTCAAATTCAGACGACTGCGACCTCTCCTGACTCACCGCACAAGCAGTATATTATCGATTTCTGTGGATTTATTGTTGTATCGTTTATCTCTTGAACGTGTGGGCTGTGGAGGTATCTTGAGCATAGAATCTCAAGAGTTAGCCTACTTTTTGACAAAATTCCAGTTTTCCATATTTATATTTCATGAAAAGTTCAAAGTCAAGATAAACAGCCGCAGCAGAAAAAAAGGTAGGCGACTTTGACAAACATTTGACACAAATCCCTTCAAGTGTGTACTTGGTACTCGTACTAATTGCAAGACCGTGCTTGGTTTAAGAAATTTGGAAGCATTGTTTTTCTATTGTATTCTGTACCATATTAACGGAGATGCACATCATTTTTTTTTTCTTTGTTGCCACCAAGTTCACAACCCTTTTGCTTCTTCTGAATAAACCATTGTATTTGTTGCTATAAAGGGTATTGGCTACTTTTTCACGTACTACTTCTGGCACCCTGATCATTATCATAACACGTATTCTACTGGTAACAATAAAATAACAAGCATTATCGGTTAATCTTTTATGAATGTAGCTTTTCGATGATTTATCAGATTCATGATCCAGTGTTGCTCTGCAGATAATGTATCGAATCCACCAGGTATAAGATAACACGTAGTTTATATCAAGTTGATAGTCGAAAAAAGGTGGTTAATTCTGATACCAAATCTACGCCGACAATTTTGACATCAGCTAAAAAAATGACGTTACTTTTTTGTCGGTATTTCCATTGAGATTCATTAAATCAAACACAACTTCTAGCACTAATTTTTCACAAAAGAAAAAATAATTACTTTACATTCACATATGATAGGTATGTATGCTGCTTTTAAATTCTAAATTAACATTTGAAATGATCTATTTCTAAAAGGTTCTGATTTTATACATATAGATACAATAAAGTAAGGTTGAATGTTTATATTTTTTATGATTGGAATTGTTTTCTTAATACTTGATCTCAATGTAAAACAAATATATTGAATTATTTTCTTTTAATTTAATTAAATTGTGAATTTTAATTATGTAACTGTACACTTTTGCTACTTTAAAATGATGACGAAATACAAAATTTTACAGAAAAATATATATTTTATGTCTTTAAATTAAAAAAGATAACAAATATATAAATTTGAGGAATAATTACTGGAAAATAAGAAACTTATAAATTTGTGCTACAGTTTAAAGACACACATTCCAACGATTAAAGGACAAGGTTAAATTGAATTACTAACTCTTTTTTTTTAATGTCATAAGAGTTGATGTTTAATTAAAAGCAAATGCAAACCGGTTGAAAAGGTTCTAGTTATTAAAATTATTTTATTTTATTGTATTTTATTTTGTTTTATTTTATTTTATTTTATTTTATTTTATTTTATTTTATTTTATTTTATTTTATTTTATTTTATTTTATTTTATTTTATTTTATTTTATTTTATTTTATTTTATTTTATTTTAATTTTAGTCAATAAATTGTTTTCCGTTAATTTTAAATTTCATTTATTTGTATGAACCCAATAATTTTTTAGTCTAATCTCATGTATCGTTTTTATATAAAGAAGTAATTTAGAAAACAATGAACTTGAAAACAAAAAGTGATTTTTCATTTTTGGTATTTTTCGCATCGGGTTCAGAACCCTGTATTCTATCTATTACCAAGATTAAGTCAAGCATAATAACAAAGGTTTGGAACACCCTGTTTTGATTTTTTTTTCTTTTTTAATTCTGTATCAGGTATAGCCTGTGTCAAATTCATTTAAATTGGTCAAGAGAAGCTACACTTGCCGAATTAAAAAGAGAAGTAAGGAAGCGTAAGGGATTTATTAGCTTCACATAATAAATGCTAGATGGTGATGATGGTTAGAATATGTCCCGAGCCAATGGAAAGTTTCGGAAGTCATAATGGTTTTGAAACCTAGCAAATCATCTCACGAAAAGAAGTCTTACAGGCCGCTTTCGCTTCTTCCTATTATATTAAAAGTTTTTGAAAGAATACTACTCCTGCACCTACAGCCAATAATAGAAGAGAAACAATTAATACCTGAACATCAGTTCGGATTAAGAAGCAAGCATTCGACAAATTATCAAGTGCATAGAATAACTGACGTAATTGAGAGAGCTCTTGAAGAAAAGAAAATCTGTTCGACAGTTCTACCTAAAGGACTTTATAACATTGTAAGACACGGAAATGAATATTCTAATTTCAAAGAAATAATGGCTGGGGTACCACAAGGAAGTGTATTAGGTCCAGTTCTGTACCTTGTATTTACACGCGATATACCTCAATCACTATCGGAGCCACGTTTGCTGATGATACTGCAATATCTAGCAGTAAGCAAAACGATTAGCGAAGCTACAATTTAATTACACAATGCTCTTTTTACTGTAAATGAGTGGACAAAAACATGGCGAATAGCGCTAAGTGAACAAAAGAAATACGAAGAACTAAAAAGTAACTTAAAAGATATGAACTGGTTGCTCGGCAAATATTCAAAGCTTTGTATTGAAAATAAATTGATTTCATACAGACTGGTACTTTAACCTTTTTGGACTTATGGTATACAACTTTGGGGTAGAACCTGCGATACAAACTGAAATAACTTGCAAACGTTTGAAAATAAATTACTTAGGTCATTTGTAAATGCTCCGTGGCATATAAGAAACGAAGATCTTCAGAGGGATCTCGGAATTCCAACGGTTCGGGACGAAATAAAAAGTTTCGGCTATTAGAACCCGCTAATTCAACGATTATTGACATTCTTGACGAGTCGAATTTAGTACGCCGTCTGCGAAGAACAAAACCTTTCAACTTGATGCGGTGAACGGAAAACCGCTTTAAAATCGCGGAATAAGCAGGAACTTTCACCGTAAAGTAACCTGCAACATGTTACTTAACTTCGTTAAAAATAAATTGCTAGATAAGTTTCAACTTAGTTGCAATCGGGAAGTGGAGGTGGTTTTAGTGTAGTAAGAATTTAACGCTTCTATGAGCACGCGTTTTTCGGTCCTCATAGAACCTTATGCAGGTTTTGCCCCTACCCACTCGAAAATAAATACAAAAAAAAACTAATTTGTGTCAAATTCATTAAAATCGGTCGAGGAACAGCGAACTTCCGAGGATTTCTGATTTTTTTTTCGAAACATTCTCATTCTATACCTTCTCTTGCGAAACTTTGACATTTCGAAATTTTCTTTTCTGGAAACTTTGTTTTTCGAAGCTTTGTCATTTCGAATCGTTGGTTTTGCGAAACTTCGTTCGAAACTCAGTAACTATTTCTAAAAAAAAACATATGAAAAAAGTGTTTTGATATTCGTTTATATGTAAGACCGTCTTATAGAAGGAGATGTCACTATTCGAAGTTTTGTTATTCTATAATATGACAAAAATGTTTAAGCATATTTCTTAGACATTTATTTGCTTGTTGGATCAAACAGTGACACTTTTAACATATTGAGTTTCAAAAGGTTACAATTTTTTGGTTTTGGATCAAAAAGTGACAAATTCAATTTTTACTTGCGATATTCACATACACTGCCCGTCACTTGTTTGAGGTCGCTACTTTCGAAATTGTTTTGTCTCGATAAAAAGCTATGAAAAATATTTTTCTGCTTACTTTTGATACAAGTGAGTAGGTAGGCGAGTATTCATGTTATCCAATAAAAATGGATAAAGTTGCAGGGGGGAAACTTGGAAAATTTTTTTAGCAGATACATGCTAAAAACTATGGTAAAAAGTAAAAATGGCAGCACAGGAAAAGTAAATTCACATGAGAAAAGTGATAAATTCTGCAGAGGATCTCGAACTCCGCGAAATGATTTTCGCAAATATGGTCAAAAACCGGTTTTTTAGCCAGTGTTTTGATGGTTTGAAAGATGATATAAGCCAGTGATAACATTTATTATAAGAAAATAAAAAAGAAAACAGTCTTACACAAGGACACAAGGAGATTCACATGAATTTCGCAACGAACAGAAATGGACTATCTCTTCGGAGGAAAAAGTTTTATTCTTGACGCATACGATATGGTTAGAATTTTTTATTTATGATTTAAGTGAAGAGGAATTCATTTTCACAAGTATCACAGATGTACGCCAGGAGCCTTGGGTAAGTTGACTTTTTATTATTATTAAGGGATCTTTTGGATGGTAAACATTTATTAAGAGTATCCCAAGATTGTGCCTGTATTTTGTGTGACTTTGGGAAAATTAAAGCCTTGATTTCAAGTTAAGAAATAGTGAACACCATGGATTTAGTTATGGCTTTTTCGATTGGCAATTCGTTCGTTCGGAATGCATGTAAACCCTTCTGAAAGTCTTCTGTTGGCATTCAGAATGACGGTTCTTCTCCTGAAAAGAACAGAAAACGATTCTGGATTTCATTTCAGAATCATTTCATTTCAGAACAACTCACACATTCAAACACATAGTTGTCAAAGTGTTGTCAAATATTTCAACTTCACACATTTTACAGCTTTAAAGAACAATTATTTTTAGTTTAGAATATTATTTTCGCCTTTTCTCGTCCATATTTGTGTCCGACAAGTTTACAAGTATGAAGAACTATTTCGGCAATTGCATGCGAAGTTGCACAAATACAAGGATACGAAAACTTCATAATCAAACTGCATCTGCTTGTTTGTTTTATTGGTGCTCCGGATCGGAGAGTACTTCCGAATTGCCAATCAAAAATGCCATTAGCTTCAAAAGTTTTTGCGGAACATTTATGATCGAATGCATAATCCGCCATTTTTTGACGTTTTTAATTGGGGTAGTTTTTGTTTTCCTGTTTTCAATCCGTATACAGCCGTGTAGGTATGTGATTGTTAATTATTTTTCTTTACTGTCGACACATCATTTCAAATATTAAAGAATATACACATATCAAGTGTACATATACATCTAAATTTAAAAAAATATGCATGAAAACAAAAATTCAAATCATTCTTTTCAACCTTATTTTCATTTTAAACTTGTCCCAAAAGTTTTTCAGTGTGTGCCTTGGTGTCATTATTGATTTATATATTTCTTAACCTTTTTTAATGACTACATGGTTCTTTTTTATTTAAATACTACAACTACATTTGTATTAATTTATGTAAATCGAAACTCAAAACTACAATTCTTTTGTCTATTTATTGAAAATTAACATTAAATTGATCTACATATCTAAGATAACAGAAATACGTTATATATTTTAAATCTAACAATTTAAATTTTCTACTTTTTTTATTAATTTATACAAAACTTTTACTAGATAAATATTTTTAAATATACGTTTTAAATAACTAGTTATATTTTGATATATAATTTCTATAAAATCTACTGTTTTTATTTATATTGATCAACAAAATTTAAAACATAATAAAATTAAGAAAAACAAAACCGGTAACACAAAACAAATTAGTTATTTTGTTAGTCATTTATAAAAAACTGTTCGATAAGGCTGCGATTGATTAATTAATCAATGGGACTTGGGTCAAGGATCCATGAATGAATGAATATTTAAATTCAATGTCAAACAAAACTATTCACACAATTTACATTAGGTATTTCTGTAATTCAAAATATACATGAAAAAAAAAAACAAATTAGTAATATTCACACTTTTTTTCGCCAAACTTTAAGAACGAAAATCAAAGCAAATTAAACTCTCATTTTCTACGGACAAAATTTCAAAAAAAGCAGCTTTTACCTTGGAAATTAAATTTATACGAGTATAAGTAACGGAATTTTTGGTATACTTTTGCTTTCGGCTTTGAACAACAAGTAATATAACTTTTAAATATAAGATATAGTAATACTATCTGCACTTTTGCATATAAATTTCTTCTTTTTTTATAATTTCTTGCAGGTTTTTATAGGTTTAAGTAATATTAATATATATTTTAACAGGAAACAATATTTTAATATTTTTAGTTTTTCTTTAAAATAAAAACAAAAAGTTAAAAAAAAAATTAATAAAAATATTGAAAGTAGGAGTTTAGTAAAAAGAAACACAAGAAACAATATATTTGGATTTTAAGTGCTAAAGAGGGTACTCACTCAGTTGATTCGACCGTTGGTGTCGTCGGCATTATCATCAATATACAGTTAGTAAGAATAGTTGTAATAATAAATAATGAAAATAACGGATGTACTAAAATATAAATAGCTACACGACGTATCGGGTTGAATGGATCGAGCAACCACATTGCTTTGGATGCAGAAAAGCGAAAAATATCTTTTCCTTTGCTTACTACTACAAATGTCTGAAATAAATAAAAAAAATGTTAAAATTTAAGGAAGCAGGTAATTCGAATAAAATTATGTTAATTAATACGGGTCAGGTCCATATCTTATGAAAATAGGGAATCTCCATGAATAATATTATTAAAAATCATGTATTGAAGGGTAACTTTTTAACACCATTTAAGAAGATATTGAAATTTAACTGATAATAGCTATCCTTGTTTAGACGAATAAAAAAACTTTTTTTTTGGTGTTGAAAAGTAGGTAGTCATGGCGCGGATACAGGGGGAGGGCAATGGGTGCAATTGCCCCACCTGAGCAAGAACGAACCAAGCATAAAATATTAGTTCATTAAAATGTCATCAAAAAATGCTTTTTCGTTCTATGTACGTTTATAAATTTTTTTTTGGCATCGAAAAGAAGACTACGTTTTTATTTTCCTGATTTTTTATTTCACAAAATTATTTAATGATACTACAACAAACGATTTACCGTGAATTTTTAACGTGAATTGGAGAAAAATTCCGATATGCAAAAATAGCGATATTCAAATCGAGCGACTAAAGCTTATAACGTCGGTTTTATAACGTCCAACCTTCAAATTTAAAGTTTTAAATGTAACGCAGAAGTCAGCAGTAGCACTTAGGTATCTATATTTTCAAAAAAAAGGTCAAATTAAATTGTTTTAAAAATTCTAACTTTGCTTCAAATACTCCTTTTTTGTATAAAAATTATTGAGAAATAGGTACCAAAAAATTTGATAATAAAATGATGCGTATCCATTTGACAGTACTTTCACTAGAAATCTCTCGAGAGTAACTTTCGTATGTCTTCCCCTCTTGTGAACTAATTTCATGAATGACTTGCGAGATTAACACTCTAGAGGTTGTCCCCATCTTTTAACTCTCTTATGCATTTCGAGTTCAGTATGCAACTATGTTGCACATCTTTTTTTCCATAACATACGTTTCTGATGGTAATACAGTAGACGTTTGAAATAGTGAAGTAATAAAAACCAGGCCTGTTCAGTATTCATTCTTTCGAGATTGTTCACTTTTTCAAGCGGAAGTTTTTAAAGGCGTTTTAAAGATGAATTTGATTCAAAAGACAAATTTTATTCGATATGAATGGTTTTTATATTTATAAGTCAAGAAAAACCGAAAAAAATTTCCCAGTGTTCTCAAGTAATGTTAAATGCTTCCGAGTTAATTTTACAAACAATTTAATTTTATAGACAATTTTGTGTGTTTACTATTGTAAATAGTTAACTATTTTTTTAAGATTCACTAAATCGAGCGTCTACTGTATTCGTGAAAGATTTTTTCACTTCTATAGATCGAATAAAAAAAAAAAAAAATTCTATAGATGAGTTTTAGGATCGTCCGTACTATTCATCCACAAATCAAACAAAATTTATTTCATCGAATATTTTAAAAACTACAGGTTTTTGCCCATTTACTTGGTTTCATGTTCATTTTTTTGTTGCCTCTGTTTGATTGTTAACGACACATTCTCTGGCTTCTGAATACTTATTTGTTCCGTCAACTCGATGCTCTTACAGTGCGGTGAAATTGCACTGTAGATGACATTTCAAACATGTGACTATAGTTAACCGCATTATCGAACAAAGAGCTATTGTAGTAAAACATTTATTTGTTTTTTTGAATAGAAGACTTTTTTAGGGAATATTCTGCAAATGCATTACTGACTCAAATAACGGCCTTTAACTTGTCTTTGGCCACAGAATCTTATCCCAGCTATGGCTAAAACTTTTGCTCGAACTCGAACGTTATGTGTGGGAATAGGAACATACCGATGTGCTATTATTCTTTCCGAAATTCTAGGTGGTGCTGCGAAGATCTAGATGGAATTCAAAAACGCTGTTAAGACACGCTGTTATTGCCACAAACTGCATAACTTCATACCACGAAGTTCAATTCTCCAATTCTAAAAGAACTAATTGCGTTCTTCAAATTTTTAGTAGTATGAAAACTACTCCAATTGTGTGTCAAGATTATGGAAACTCTGGAAACAATTTCGTATTAGTGTGACCAAAAATACACCAAAATTGCTCCCCCTGAACGAAATTCTGGATCCGCGCCTGCTATAATCTCGTACTTCCATCTACTCATATGCTCTCATCATACGCGAGTCGATGAGCAGAGTTGTAGTTACCCAACTTCAATCTACCAGAGGGTGGTGCAGGGAAATAATTCCACGGGAATCTGCTCCACATGGGAGTTTATTCCATCATAAGTAGGAATCTATTCCACAATTCAGAGTCACATTTTTTTTCACCGAAAATACCGAAAAATGCACATTTACGGAAGATAACGTATGAGTTTTTTCACTATTTCCCTATTTATCAACAACAAGTCGAATTTTGTATCTACAGCTTTTTCGTTATATATATATATTCTTAATATTGGTTTACCAAAATGTATTTTTTTTTTCAATTGAGTTGCTTTGTTTCGATTTTTTTGGAATGGCTGATATTAAAATGAACCAAAAGAAAACCATACTATGCGAATTGTTCACACCCGTGATTCGAAATGAGCTGCCATATTAACTATTATAGCACACAAAAATATCCTTCCAATGACTTAAACTCGTTGTTATGGTTTCCTAGACCATCTTTCATTTATTTTGCTGATTGTCTTTTAACAATTTAATGATGAAATTTTTTCGTTTGTTCTAATAACCATCTGATGAAATATTGCTTTCTCCACAAAAAAATTTAAAATCTCACAAGTCACGCACTTTCTAACAATTTTTTATCAGAAGATTTTTTTTTTGGATAAAGTTTGACAAAAAATATAATTTTTTAGAAAAACATTTGTCTGATCCGAGCGAAATATGTATGTCAGGTTTAAAATTGTAACAAAAATTGATCCGATCCGATTTCTGGTCGAAATCTAAAAAATAAATTGGTGGCGCAACAGCTCGTGGAGAACCAAGGCCTAGAGGCTTATAACTCTCAACCATTCATGTGTGCGTGTTGTTGGCAGGAATGGAGGGGACCTACGATTCTTTTTACCGAGTCCTAACGGCTAGATGAGAAGCACTTAATCACTCTTGGAGTATTTGTCAGTTCCTCACAAGAGGCAACCTCGAGAAAAACATTTCTGTTTTTTTAAGGTGGCAGCGGCTGGGAATTGAACCCAGACCTTCGGCATGTCAGTCCAACGGACTAATCATTTTTCCACGAGGTACTACGATGTCGAAATCTAACCAACGCTAATTGAAAGTCAAGGTCGCAACGGTAAGTTTTTTTTATAAAACTAATACATTAAGTATTTTGACAATCAAAAGAGAACAGTCATCATGTTTTGTTCCTTTGCACAAAATGTACACACAAAATTTTTCGATATACGCATATTCTCTTCAATTTAGAACAATTCTTGATAGATGTTTCGACATCTAAAAGCTTTAATTATTCAACAATAAATTTCAGGTTCATATCATAATTTTTCCAGAAAACAAAACAATTTTTCCCAACAATTATCAAATCCGAAATTGGAATGAGTCATTTTCAATAACAATCAATTGTTGTTTATAGATGACTTTCCTTACATATGTATATAGTTCCTTGATTAAACTTGTTTTAAACAATCATCAAGGACTTTTCTAAAATATTCTAACAGCATTTTTGGAATCTTGAATATATTTTTTTTTGTCATAATATCTTTGACAAGCGTGCAGCAATACCACGAATTACGAACACAACTGCAAAAAAAAACAACACTATCACGTACAAAGGACAGTCATATCGATCGCATTGCAGTCCTTTTTGCTTGCTATATCCGTATCTGTGTTATACACAATGAAGTTTTAAATTCAACACTATGTTTCTTAATGTGTGTATACTCTTATTTTGCAGCAAAAGATACAACAAAAAACAACTAACCCCTTTTTTAAAATTTATTGGGAAAACGTTTATTGTTGAAATATATGGGCCACAAGACAGGGCCAAGAAGAGCAAATACAAAATTAGTATAAACTAAAAGAATAATGCAGCACCCTTCCCCAAGATTTGTTTTTATATCCCCGCAGCAAGTTGGCGACAGACCTTGTTTTTATTCGAATTTTCTATAAATACCATCGTGTTTTCGTGTTGTTTTATATAGGACCACAACTAGTATAAATGTTGCGTGTTTCAACAAATAAGAGGGTGCGGAAGGTGCGCTTAAAAACAAAACTATTAAATAAAAATTCGCGGTCACTGGTTATAATAATGTATTTCTTTGAGTAAGGTATTTTCAAAAGGAAAGGAATATCAATCCCGATTTGCAGTTTTGTAGTTTTTTCTTAAATTAACATATTTTTTAGCAACTAACAAGTTTAGTCCAAGGCTCTATTCTACTTACTTCTGAATAATTAAAATTAAAAGTTTTAATAAGTATAGTTCAATAGGTAAAGAAAATTTAGCTCAAAAGTACTGCCTTAGTATGTAGCTACAAACCCCCTTTAGGTAAATGCAGCAATACCATAAAGCATATAGTTGACTTCAGCCATATAGGTCAACCCGGTAAGGTAGGCAAAGCATACATATTTGAAAAAACTGTTATAATTTATTCACCCCAAATATTATAAGCTGCTTCAAAAAATATGTCACGACAAAATCTGCGTTCAATTAGTAGAAAACGAAAATGAAAATGGGCCTGATAAAATATCGATACGCCACTGCTTATTTTTATTATAAGACTTATAACGTAATTCTTAAAATAGGAAAAAAGACGACAAAGTTTTTTAAAACACATAAACTTAGTAATTTAAAAAATTAGAAAACAAATAAAATAAGCTTACCAGTATATTTGAGTAGAATGGATCAATATCCTCGAGAGGAGTGGAGGCCAATTCCGGCGGGAAGCTGCTCTGCAGTCGAACAGGTATGGGCACGCCCTGTTCAAGTGTAGGATCCGGTTGTGGACCTTCATCCTCGTCCTCGTCATCATATCGGATCTGCTTAGTTTGTTATTTTTGTTATTTTATTTTTCCATGTCACGAAGGATAGTTGTGATTAATGAAACGCGATAGAAGATTTTAAACATGAATATTAGCTATTGTTTAATTTTAAATATAAATTAAATAATTTTGTGAACGAATTTGTATTGTTTAGTATTTTATTTTGTTCCGAATGGGGATTTTGTTTTTATTGTTTTTTTCATCAATCAGAAGTAAAAACTTAAAATAAAAATAGTGAAAAGATGCTATCCTTAGTCCTTAATTTTAAAAATGAAATTAAAGAGAAAGAAAATCAAACAGAAAATTTAAGAGAGACACAACAAAAAAATTAATTTCTTTGGTTGCAAACATTAACCAAAGGATAATGCCAGTGAATGAACTCATTTTGTAGAGTTGTTCAATGTTTAAAGTGTGTTTTTTTTTGTATTGAAATAAATACTGTTGAGTAAAATAAAACGCTCATTGTGCTCATCCAAAATTAATAAGCAACATTTTATTTAATACTAAATGCAAACATACCTTTAGTTTAGTTATTTATTAGTAATACGAATTTCGTTGGGTGTGTAAGGGAAATTTGTTATGTTGAAGATGTTTATAAGTGTGTGCTAAACTATTTATGTATGTTAAGTTCAGTTTTTTAACTTTGAACCTCATTCATATTATAACATAGAATAACGGAGCAATTGAGTTTTATTTAAACCTATTTTTTTTATCTTTTAGTACCTGTACAAAGTTAGACACTTCAAAATCTAATTTATGAATTGTATATGTATATTCTTAAGAGATTTAATATAATAATCTCAGAGTACCCCTGGTAGAAATATTGATTTCGAAATTCTAATGAATTCTTTTTGTATTGTTTTTAATTTTCTTGTCTTGAAAATGAAATAACTTAAAATTTTTAAACATTGAAAAAGCTCTCTTTTGTAAGGTACCGTAGGCCTGATCATCTTAAATAATCTTGGTTTTTTATTCGATTGCCTATTCGTATCATATTGAACACTGTCATTCTGAGAACTTATAAGTTCATTTTGACAGACCACAGATTATAAAATTATTAATTGGCTTATCTACTTTTCCTTAATTTCCCAGATCCTTAAAGTGACAGTGACCGTCAAACTTGGAGAAAGGACTGGCTACGATACTAAACCAAATGATACTTTTGTAAGTATCGTGTCGGTATCGTCAAAATAGAAAAATGTCAGTATCGTCTCGGTATCGGTATCGGTCTCATTTACTCAGTCTTGTTTGGTCTCATATAACAAAGTCTCGTCTTGGTATCGGTATCGGTCTGGTCTCGGTCACAAGAGCACGGCTCTGAGCAGATTATGATCAGAGCCCTCTGATTTAATAATGAAACACACTTGATCACTGAACTGTCACACCATTGGCGTGAAATTTTTACAATTTGCTCTCAAAACACATATAAATAAATAAACTGGATTGGTAAAAATTAAATGAAAAAATAGGTGAAGTTGGCTTCGATCAGCATTTCACTCGATTTGCAAGCTCTGAGCTTACTCCAATGGAAAAAAGTAACACACTTTTTATGATCTGGAAAACAATGCTGTAACAAAATTATTGGAACGATCCAGAGAAACCAAGATAAAAAATATGCGATGCAGTTGGTAGATTTCCCTAAAGTCACTTCCTACACCTAAAAAGAACCAAATCTGAAGATTTCATCCAAATTATTGGTTTCAGAAAATGAAAGCCTAGACGTATAACTAGGTCTCGTTTGGGTCTCGTATAACAAAGTCTCGTCTCGGTTTCAATTCGGATGCTTTGTAGTTGGTATAGCCTCGGTTTCCGATACCGATACCAAACAATACCGAGACTTTTCTGGTATCGTGGCCATCCCTTCTTGAAGAATATCTTTCGTCCAAAGGCTGTTCGATAAGTGCATGACTTTTTCCCGGAATGTATGTTATTTTTTAGCGATACACAAACAAAAAATCAAATATATCTGTCAAAAATGTTGGCTTTTTCAGTGATCAATATTCCTTTTGTCTAAGTTTTTCCACCTTAGTGGAAAAAAATAATTTCGTATTTTGATAAACTACTCCTTTTTGGTTGGTAAAACCATTAAGTAAAACAAGGAGAGTTTTGAAAATATTCCACGGATTCTGTTCTTTCGACTGAGATGAGGCACAATTTTTGTGGCTGTCGAGTGAGCTAGAAAAACGGTGAAAACCAGGGCATCCAAATTTTGTAACGTTGGGAAAATTGGTCAAAAAATAAACGAAATCGTGTTGGACGATCGTCGGGTCAGGGCTTAGATGAAAGTTAACATTACAGCTATTTTAAAAGAGGTTCATTTCTTTTTCTGCGTCACCATTTGGAAATGGAACCAAATGGAATAATGTACAAATTTTATAACAGTGTTTGGGTCTTTTCAACCTTAATTGAAGGTAATTTTTACATTGCCAGAAAAAAATTAGAAATTAGAAGTCACAATTGAATCGGTCATTTCAAAAATTTTATCTCCAATTCCTTACCTGTAAGTGCCCTGGTCTATTAGACCGTCTAATTACACTTTTGTATACATTTTAAAAAAGGTGCAAGAAGATAACGCAGTACATTATGGTTTCCAGAATTTATAGTGTACCTTAGAATCAAATTTTTCAGACGTCAACATGACATCAAATTAGATTTTCTTACCCCCAGTTTCACAGTGGGATTTCAAACTCACCTTTTGGTTTAAACTCAATTCAAGGTTTAAATGAGAATGTGAAAATGGGGGTAAGCTTTGTGCCACCCTCCAAAAGAATACCACTCCACTGCTTTCCAACCTTAAATGTTCCATTTAAAGATTTTTACAATAAGAACCCATGAATAGTTCCTTCTTATATGACATTATCAAAATAGGCTATGAGAGATAAGAAAAGTTTAGAAAGCAAACATACTGCAAGCAATGGATATTGAAAATTGTGATGTAAATCGCTCTGTGAATATGGAGAGTTTTGGAAGCAATCACGATATTTGACATCAATATTTCAGGGGATTGGAGGCTGTCAACTTTTCCTAAAAAAATTATTCAGCTTTACATATCTGCATCAAAATTTCAATTTTATGATAAAAATGGATATGATGAGTTTTGGTTGTCATTATACTCATACATACGTAGAGGTTTCAAACTCTGACCACTTTTATCTGAAACTAGAATAATTTCTAATATTTTAGAACATTAAAACTATTTAGATGCGCCTCTACACCAACTATTTTTTTTAAAGGGGACAATACCTAGCTAGAACAGGTTAAGAGATTGTGCTGCACAAGACGCCGGGCTGTAAAAAAATCCTACAGGAGGTATTAAAATGTTTATATTTGCGTAAAGCTCAGTTTAAAAGAAAAAGTTTTTGAAGAGAATTCACCTGAATTTTTAATTCTTTCATCCCAAAGTAGTAATTGAAGTTCGAAAATTGAATTTGAATTTGCAATTTAAAAAAAAAATTGTATTACTATAGAATTGTTTTCGAACACCACCTTGACACAATTAAGAGCAGTGTGGTCTGCATGTGCAGCAAACTCTCTTTATCGGTACCATTCCATTGCACTGGACAAACAGTAATTTACCAGCCATATGTTTAAATGTTTTAAAGGTAAATCGTAGTTTTGCTTAATTTTGGGTGTTTACTTCAGTAGAACATATTAATAGATGATTTTTTGCCTACAATACTGCCATGTTAAGAAGAAAAAATGTATGTGTATTTTTGGCATTTTGAGATGAACACATTTTTCTATTTTTATTTCTTTCTTTCAAAAAAGGATGAGAATCTGTTTGGGTGCTTTGAAACGAAAATTCTTGGGATGATCTTCGGTCCAGTCTGTATCGAGGGAGTATGGAGGAGAAGATATAACAACGAGCTCTTCGGGCCTTACAGCGACGTTGACCTGGTCAAAAACCTGAAAATACAGTAGCTGAGATGGCTGGGACGCGTGGAGCGTATGGACACCTATACGCACCAGCCCGACGAGTCTTCGAATCCACCCCTGATGATCTGCGCAGCAGAGGAAGACCCCATCTAAGGTGGCGCACACAAGTGGACAGCGACCTCAACCAACTTGGAGTGCGTAACTGGAGGCAGTTAGCTAGGGATCGAGTTGGCTGGGGGGGCTTGTTGGTTGAGGCCGTAGTCCATCCTGGACTGTGAGCACCATTTAAAGTAAAGTAAAGTAAGTAAAAGCTGGTTTGCAAACGATCCAGTCTATTTGAGCTATTAGGCTAGGAGCATCTCTGCTTTACTTTATAAGGGGATCACAATGGACCAGAAAACAAGACCCTAAGCTTTTCTAACGTCAGATATGAGCAAATCAGCCTTCTTTTGTGCATATATTTCATTTCATCTCTATACGAACGTACTGTTTTGGATCTTATCGCCATTATCCGCAGTCATTGGGAACTTTGTAGACGCAAAATATTTAACAGTCATTTTTGGTCATACAGAGGGAAAAAATAATTATGGACAACTCTACTTTACTTTGAGTTTGACATTTAATTTTAATTGCATAATTCTGCTCTCAGTTAAGAGTTTTAAAATGCCAAAATAAATACCAAGGAAGATTTACTGTTGCAATCAATCCAAAGTCATTTGCATTTCGTCAAAATTGATTGTCTTAATTTATTAAACGTTTCCTGCTAGGTAATTTCGCTGAAGCAGTTTTAAACGTATTTACTATTCAAGCAACACCTTCTTGCTATCGTGAATCATAATATAAGAATAATTTGTGTGAAGCATTCCAGAGCGTTTTCCATTGGGTTCATTTAATCGAAAAAAAATTAACATTTAGATATTTCCACAAAAATGTTTGGTTACAAAACGTCACTGTCGACGTTGACTCCTTATTATTTGTTTGTTAATTTGAGTAAAGTTATTTTAAATTTGTTTTGTTTTTCGTGCTCTCATTAATTTTCAACTAAGAAACAAAAATATTTCTTTGTCTACTTTGTGATAAATAACAAAACGGTTACAATTCATTATTGAGCCACGTTAGACTACGAGGTTAACTACAGGTCACGTGCAGTTTAATGGTTGTGTAGACTGGTCTTAGTCGCTTGCAACGTTTAACCTCAACTATACAACGACAAAACCATCAGCCTAAAGTAGAGAATTGTCCTTCAGGTAATGCGTTCGAAATTTATTATTTTAATTTACTTAATGTTTAAGGTTCAACATTGAAAGTTTTGTTTTTCTTTCCTCTTCTTTAGTTTGTTTTGTATATTACTTGGGTTCGTCCCATAATGTCCTTGTTGCTATATTTCATGTGTCCCTTGGCACATTTGTTAAATTTTTTATGTCACTATAGTTCAATCATAACCGTTGATCCAATTTTTCGATACATTTGATAGAATGACTCCTTTTTTTGAGTAACGAGTATATTTGTTCGTGCACACATTTGTGAATTGTTGGCCCATGAAATAATTATTTTTCGCCATTCCCAGGTGACTATATAAGACAGAAGTGAGTTTACTTAGAAAAAAATAAAACATATTAAATGGTTGACACGCAAAGTTATTTATTACGGTAAAAAATATATAAGTGTAAGTAGGTACATAGCGATTGATAAAAATGTATTGCGCAGTTGTGGAAGAAAAAAGTTAAATATACTCGTATTATACGGGGAAAGGTGTACTGAATTTCAGGATGTATGATTAACTAAGTTAAATATTGACCATGACACAGAAGTTACAATCAGCAAGAAACGTCGTGGTGAAAGTAAACGTAAACATGGATGGGCTAATTTTAATTAAACACGATAGAAAATTACGCACACGGACATACAATTAGAAAATTTTTCTGAATTTCATGAGTTCTAGTTTTATGAAAGAACTTTTATCGATTAATTTAACCAAAATGATAATTTTGATGTCCGAATCGTTTTCGGGTTCTTTTTCTCATTTTATCACAAAAAACTTAACCAAAATTTCAACAAATCCTGATATTTTATATTAGTTCAGTCTTTTTTTAATATATCTTTGACCATATATAAGAAATCGTGCCATGTTATGAACCAGTATACACAAACAATTTAGCAATAATACTAAAGGCATATATTTCTTCTTCTTCACTATGTGAACCCAACAACATTTTAATATTAGAAAGTGCCTTAAGGGATCCCAAAACTTTTCAATATATTTACGCTGACTATAGTGCCATATGGTAAATCATAAGGAAATCAACATTTTACAAAAAAAAGTAAAACCCTGCCATCAGGTATAAGTTTTATTGCATTTTCAAGAATCGTACATATAAGGTATAGGCATCATATACATACGATTATATATACATATACGAAAAGACAAGATTCCCATAAGATATTCCCTTTTTTACGAAGCGGGGTCGTTAATGTCATCGTTGTCTTCATTTATTTTTGCTTTTATATTTTTTCCATAAAATAACCAAAGTACACAACATATAAAATGTAAAAAAATCAATAAAATTAGCCTTTTACATTACTGACTGTCGCACAGACGAGAATGAACACAGGATAGCAGCTCCAACCACTATCCTCCCACTTCCACGAGCTCCTCTTATAGTGCTGTGTATGCATATTAGTATGCGACACGAGAGTGTGTTTGTTAATGCCGCCCGCCAATGAAAATCGAACCGAAAACATATTTATTTTGTATACATAATGTTGTATGTATGTAAATTTATACAAAAGAAATGGAAAAAAGGCAAATTCGTGTCTAATTCTAATAACTGGAAAGCGATCGGGGCTTAGGCAGGCTTTGTCGTGTATTTACTATTTGATTACCAGTGATATGACGGCGCGCCTAAAGCCAAGAATTCTTTTTTTTAGCATGCATGTGTCTAACAAGGAATTTTATTCTGACTTAAACTGTTGGCTCTTTAAGAGAGCCACCCTGGGTGCCGAGGTGTTTTCTATCTGGGTCGACCGTATGATCTATAAGCACCATTGGTATCGATGCGTTTAAAAATGTATGTTTGTGGTTTAATGCCAACGAGTTATTTTTGACTTGCCAATGATTGGTTTAGTAGTCAGCTCTTATAGTTATGTTAAGGACCGCAAGTTCATTAGTCTAACAATAACCCAGTTGGAACGTACATTTGGAAATGCAAAAAATTAGATAGGGGTATTTTCTGATTTAATTCGTTAGGGGGGTTCATAAACCGTTTTGCGTTGACCACCATCTTGGATTTCAGACTTTTTCAACTTTTTACTAAAAATTAACTTAATAAAAAATTTTCAAAATAATTATCTACAACTTTGGACACAATAATTTTTTCCCTACGATCGATATTTTTCATCTTATTTCAGTTAAATCATTAATAATGAGCGTTTTTTAACTATAGCCCAGGAAAATAAGACAACAAACAGCAAAACTACGTAGGAGCAACAGATTTTGAGGAAAACGCACACAAAAGCGCTTTTTTACACGGGCAAGGTTATGAAAAATTTCATAACAGTAAAAAGCTTATATACGAAACTATATTATGAAAAAAACGTCATAATTTTTCATGTGTAGAGTCTTATGAACTTTAATATAAGTTCATTAATTTTGAAAATGTTATACACTTGTTGAGATATTTACAAAACAAATTGTTTTTTTTTACAGTACAAAATCAAAAGCTTCAAGACTAATAAGCCTACAGAGTTAGTTGGTTGCTCATTTTTTAGATAATTTTGTCTAAATATTATTCTTTCATGATTTTGTTGTAAATGGAAACTCAACCGAGTTGTTGAATAAAAACCAAATCACTTTCTTTTTCAAGATAGAGGTATTCCCCTTACCCCGAGCACCCAAAAAACTCAATATGCCCTAAAACTTAGTTTTCACCGCACAAAAATGCACAATGTTGGTATATTTTCCGAAATCATCTTTCAAATTGCCCAGTTTTCCATACATTGAAGCAATTTCAAAATCACCTCAATGTCAGTAAAAGTAAGTAGGAAATAGTATTTTATTACTGTTAATACAAGTTTTTCGATATAGTAAACAAATAGAGCTTAAGAAACTACACTACAAGCAATTATTCCCCGTCACTTATTGTATATAATTGAAAACTATGTACCTATTTTCGTTTAGATGTGTGTTCATAAAATTTTAACAAATATCAAGAAATATGTCCTTTCTCTTTGGAAGCCCTTTAAACATCATAGCCTGCCTTTACCAAAACAGTCAAACAAAATCGTCTCTCTTGTAGTGTGAGCACTTTGGATAATTTTAAAATTGAGTTCTCGAAATTGCCTAGTTGCAGGCTCGGTGGGAACACGAAAAAAAAATAATATTGTTTTTAAGAAAAAAGCTATTGAAGTCAGTTGCTTTGCGGGACCATACCTAAGATAGAAACAATCTGGACAAGATGTCAAAAACAATTGATTGTCTGAAGATATTAGCTTGAATTGGTGGCCACTAGAGGTCTTTCACACTTATTTAAACTTGAACCTGTGATACGTAGTTCTCCTTTAAATTTAAAAAGGGGAAACATACAACTGTAATACAAAAAAGAGCTTTCTGTGTCACTAATATTCACTTCAACAAATAAGTACATATTAATTTAAGGGACGTTTTAATTAAAAGTTAAATAAGATCAAATTCAATTCGCCTGAATGGTACCATTAAATTCGAATCTGGCAGTTAAATATAGGATTGTATTAATTACTTTAAGAAAATATATGTATTATGTACATGAAAAGTGTTTAGTGTAAGTATGTACATAATGTTTTTTTTTATTATATTTAAAATTCAACTGGCTAATATATTTTGGTTAGGTTTTCTTTAATTTTTTAGTTGTCTAAAATTGCATTCAATTTCAAATCCAAGGCAAATATAAAGAGAAATTTAATTCATGCAAAGCTCAAATAAAAATCAATTAAAAAAGCGAACAGTTCCTTGCCTCAAAAACGGAGTGCACACGTACGAATAATTGACACAATTACCTACATTTTGCACAAAATAATTGCATAACAACAACGTCAAATCACAACATTTAAGTATATAGGTATATGTATAGCTTGATGGTGCACCCAAAATGGAAGGATTTGCGCACCCCTCTTATGTTAGTCATTTTAGTAAAACAAGCCAAACTGAAATCGTTTATACTAGTTGATCTACATTTAAGTGTCTATCGTAGAAATTATTATCATGTATTTACATATTTTTGTGCGAAGACGAATGAAAAATGGATTCTGAACGAAAAATAAAGAACAAAGCAGTAATTGCTGAAATATTTCTGGGGTAATAATGTTGCTAGGCAAAAATGCTTTTCGTGCTTTGATTGCACGAAACCATCGACATAATATATGTACTCGTAGTTCGGTAGACTGCATTGTCTTAAGTTTTTTTTTTAATTTTGAACATAAACTTCTATTTTATACTCGTATATTTTTTTTTAATATCTCAAATTGAATTTCCTTAAAAAATTTAGACCACATAGTTAGAAAATAAATTACCTTTTCCGTGAACGGCGAGTGAAAAAACAGTACAAGCATCTTTTCAGGGAAATTTTAAAGTTAGTTTTTTGTTCAGATATACTTATGTAAACAACATACATGTATGTATATTTACATAAAGAATTTTGTGAATATTCAATTATAAGCATCTCTTTTACATTATCATTTATACACATTTATTATCTGTGTTTTCAATAAGAAGTTTCGTTAGTTTCTTGGGAATAAATTGGAGGAAAATACAAAATTCACTTTATTTTGTTGAATGGCAACAACAATGCAATATTACATCATTTCAGTAAAAATAGAGAATGAATTTTTAGTAAAATGCAACCAACTGAGAGCATGCGAGATGTGACGTTAGAATATAAAATGGAGCGATAAACGCTGTTTGTTTTATAAAAGCGCAGAAGCTCGTGGAGAACCAAGGCCTAGTGGCTTACATCTCTCAACCACTTCTCAACCACAAATGACTAGGTAAGGAGCACTTTTTCATGGCAAGTGTTCTCTTGGAGGATTTATCACATCCCTACAAGAGGCAGTACCTCTGAAAAAAATTATGTTTTAGGTGACATTTTGTACATTTAATATTTTTTTTAATTTCCTTAAGTTATATAATTGTTAACTGCCTGAATAGAATGGAGACAGAGTTGCAACTAGAATAGCTGTCAAAATTTGTAATACGAACAAATCAAATGATACTAATAAAACACGACGCAGCTGCAGACGGAGCTGGACAAGTTAGCCAACTTTCAACTTTTGCATGTAGCTTTTTTGACATTTCAAAATTGTGAGCGCAACAAACGGTTGAAGAGAGTTTCAAACCCTTTTTTTAATCTCTGATAAAGACTTTAAGTAATTTTAGTTTCGATGTCATCATTTTCCATTTTTATTTCCGTTTTAATTATTTTGTTTTTTTAATCAAATTCGCACAGCGGACTTTAAATAACAACAATGTCAGAAAACTAAGTGGGCGAGCCCCAGCTCCATTGAAAAAGTTATAATATTGAAGATTATAAAGAAAGTTTCCAATACATACTTATTTGAGTATTCAATTTTCTAACTTAGTTATTTATTTTGTAAACAAGATATGAATGCTTAAGACCGATAATTTATTTCTGTTGCTATAGAAATGTACATGTTTCCAAAAATGTTAAGTCCAAATCTCGAGATTATTAAAGAGCTATGCTTAATCCTTTATTAGCTGCAATATTCAACGGCTATAAAATTGCAAGGCTACCGAACTATTTGCAAATAAACAAAAATTTCAAAAGCATATAGGGACACCATTTAGCCAAATGAACACCATTAGCCATTCTTTATAATTAGGCATGCAAACAATCTTAATAAAAATAAATTGTAGATAAATAAAAATTCAAATCAAACCAAATCAAAATTAAATTTAAAAAAATTAACGCTTTTTCAAAACTTTGTCATTTTTTAATTTTTTGTTTACATTTTTCTTTTTTTTAATATTTTTGTATGCATTAACTTCTAAAATCTCTAAGAAAAAAAATATTTTTTTTTCTATTTTCTAGACTAAGTCTTACTTCTTTCTTTTTATTCTTGCGACCATATTGCGGCTAAAAATATTATTTTAAGAAGGAAGAAAGAAAAAAGAACAAGGACTCATTATGTAGAAATGTTCATTTACCGTCATAGTTTAGAATGTTTAGTTATTTTTTGAATGATTTGAGTTAATTTGTTTTGATTATTTAATGAATTATGTGAAGGATTCTCTTTTTTTCAGTTGTATTGTGTTTTGGTTCACAATGAGAATGCGTGTAAAGGTATTTTATGTAGGTATGTTAAATGAAATCTAATATTTAATAAATCGTGTAACGACTTTTGTATAAACTTTTAAATGTAAATTCTACTATGAATTTTGATGACTTTATTTCTTACATATATCTTTCATTGATGAATATGTACACATAATTTTAAGTAACAACTTATTAACTATGTACAATTGTACAAAAATCAGACAAGAACACTTTTTACAAAATTTTAAATTTAGTCAACAGGAGAAAGAAATAAGGAAGTGAAAATATTACTATTATGCCCTACACATAACTTGTTTTTAAAATGCTTTCGATGAATGTGTAACGTGACGTGATTTTATTTAACGAAAAAAAAAATTTTTATCTGTTTTCTTATCTTAACTCTATAAATATTTACTCTTTAATGATTTTAAATAAGATATATTTAATAAAACCAAAACAGAACTTTAAGTTAATTAGGAACCGATTGACTTTTATTGATGTGAAAATCCTGCAAATCTAGAGAATTTCTAGCTTGGTAGATTATATGGCCATCATAAACATTGTTGCTAACTTTATGTTCATATTGTTATTTTTACACAAAAAAAACAAATGTATAAATATATATTTGGCTAATTTTTTGTTAGATAAATAATTTTTTTTTATTTAAAAATAGGTTTCATCCAGTACCTACAAGAAGTCTTCATTTCAGAATAATTATTTAAACAATGCTTCTGTAGCTGGCCAAGGATAGTCGATTGATTAAATAAGTTTCTAAGTTCATCACCAATCCTTCTTTATATTAGAATTGTTTTCATTATAAATTAAAATACCTAGCAATTAAAAACTTTATAAAAAAAGGTGTGAAAACGAACTTTATAATTGATTTTTATATTTTTAGCAATATTGAATTAGTGCAATTGTTTGTTGGTAAATGTATGACTTAAATAAATATCAATATATTCCAGTAAAATATACTGCTTAATATAATTTTCCTGCTCAAACCTCTTATTAAAAGTCTTTTAAGGTGTAAGATTTATTTTGTTTTACATGATAAAATTTTCCTAAAAAAACTTTTTATTTCACTTTTTATTTTTTTTAAATAAGTATAAAACCTTTTCTTGAAAACTACTCAATCAGTAATAAACTAAGCAATCAGGTTGAAAAAAATTGTTTAAAGTTTTTTTAAATTAATATAAGTAGGTATAAAAAATGTAAAAATACCCACATACCTACATACTAACCAATTAAAAAAAAACAGAAAATTCAATATTTTACATAAGACTGTTATTGCAAAGCACTGTACGAACATTGTGTAATCATTCATATTGTTTATTCGTTAATATCATGTTACCTTTATAATATATATTTGGTGGGGGCCCTAGTTTTAAGAGGAGGAAGGCGAGCTAACTCTAGGAATGGCCCAACCTCATGTCCTTGTATGTAAAAGTTAATGCTTGTTGAAAAATGTTAAACGAGAGAGAGAGAGCAACAGAGTGAGAAAATCTCAAGCGACAACAATATTTAAAATATATGAGAAGTCACGAAGTCATTGAAGTCATCAAGGTATATATTATTCTGAGCAAAAACGCTATGCCTTCCATTCTGTTCTTATTTTTACTCAATTCTGAGCGACATTATTTTTTAACGAATTCTTGACATTTTTTAAATGATTGGGATTTTTTAAATAAAGGGTGTTTTTTAAGACGTGTGGTTTTCAATATGGCAATACTTTTTTCAGTGTTGGTCTTTTTGACAGCTGTCACTTGATTTATGCTCAGTTTGGTTTGCTATTTCATAATTGAAAGACTTACTCCTGAACAACATTTGCAACATAATGGTTCAGTTCGCGCGACGCATCGAGAAACAATCAATTTATTGAAGGAAACTTTTGGTGAGACCATTATCTCGCGTTATTTTTTTGAGGGTCTATGTGAAACAATTGATGCCTTAGAAGAGAATATACGGTGCCTCAATAAATTGATTGTTTCGTGATGCGTCGCGCGAACCAAATCATTATTTTGGGAATAAATTTGCACGATTTACAAACGTTGTTCAGGAGTAAGTCTATTAATTCAAAAATAGCAAGCCAAACTGAGCATAAATCAAGTGACAACTGTCCAACCAACCCCAAAAAATCTATTGCCACATTAGAAACCACACGTCTAAAAAACAACCTTTATACTGTACCTATGGTCACAAATTGATCATAAAACTAGTTCCCTTTAATGATCACATAACAGTTTTTTTTCTAAGTTTTTTTTTTTTAGTTGATGATGAGTTCTATTCTATTGGTGATCAATGCATGGGTATGTTCAGATGATTTAAGGGACTTTCTTTCATCTGACGGGCCAACTGTCAAAAAACTAGGTACATTTGCATTTATATTCGAAATTTGACTTTGAAGTAAGGCCCTGATTGTGAGAGTCTATCCAAAATAGACTCTGTCGAATAGACTTAAAGTCAACTATCGGTACTGCAAAAGTCAATCTTTAAATATAGTTCTATTTGATTTGTATGTACTTTTTTATTTGATAGAAATTTCAAATCTATCAAAAATCCCTGATGGGTTTTTGTCTATTTCAATTTATTTGAATAGACTGTCGCAATAAGGCCGTAAGTTATTTTTCGAGACTCATTTAACATCAAAACTTGTGTCAAAATGTCAGCTCATATGAAATATAACAGAAAAATAACGAAGGATCAGTACAAAATATCCACTGTTTTAAAGATAGACTGTTTGTGACATGGAGCTATTTGTCCAGCTTATTTTACACACGAGAGGGCTTACGGTTTTTAGAAAAGAAGCAGCTAACAAACTTTTAAAATTGAGTAAAAAATCTTGAAACGAACCAAATTAAGTACTCGGATTTAGTACATGCCATTATTTTATAGTCCTGGCTAGTTCTGAATCCTAATTAATACTCAGAAACAATTTGACCAACTGGTATACAAATCAGGCACAGACTTTCCTAAATAAATTGAGTTGTAAATTTAAATTCAGGATATACATACGAATGTATGGATAAAGCATGCTTTCGAAGATTAATGTACTAATGGTCAGATCAACCGAAGAATAATTTCCTAAATATGTAGACAACCTTCTAGCAAAGCTATACGGCGAACGTCACTTTTTCATAATAATGGCACACGATATTAAAAAAAAATAATTTGATTTTCATTAGTTCGCACAGTACGTTAACGTTACAAGTAAGTAATTTACTTTTTACCTCTTCTTCAATCAATTTATTGATATAGGTACAAATTAACATAAAAGACAAAATATTAGGTTGGTTAAGAGAAGAATATCGAGGGTTACATGGCAGAACCTCGCGCAAGAAATAGTATTGTATTGAAAGTTGAAGTTTAATTAGCGTTTATACTTAGTGTAAATAAAAATCGTATCAAAAACCTGATATCTATCGCAGAAAACTTTGAATGAAATTAAAATTGTAAATTAATTGATGAAAATAAAATAATTTAAAAAGAACCCAATAATAATTTAGTAGTTTATCATCTTCAAACAAAATAATAAAAATAACAAGTTAAGGAATAAACTGAAACAAAACCTTAAATCAAATACTTGATACGACACATATGTTAAGCCAATATTTAACCACTCTTAAACTGAATTTAGAAAATACGTTATTATATTTCTTATTAATCATGCCAAATTATAGCAGTTTCAACCAATTATTTTTCTAAGTGTATGTATTTCGATAATATTCTCTTCTGATGTGTTAAATAGGGAAGCATTCAGCTTTTTATCCTTTAAATTTGAAAAATAAATAAAATTAGAAAAAAAAAAAAAAATTTTAAAATTAATTCAAGAATATTAACGCTTAAAACATACACTTTTATTAGATAATAACATTTAAATTTCAACCATATACCATTTAAAATTAAAATATAACATTTATATAATAGATAAATTTATTTACGACATATATTTACTATTATAATATTTACAAAAAAAGGAAAATAATTAAATTATATATATTGTATATATACAAATACTATATTTATATATATATATATATTATATTATATTTATAATAAGTAATACATTGAATTAAATATTAAAAAAATATATTAAATATTTAAATAAGGGTTATGAAGAAATATAGGATTCAAAAGGGGATTTTTATTATAATTCTCTACTTTAGTAATATTTTAGGAAAACACTGATAATGTCTTCGGAGTGGAAAGGACAAGCAGTTTTAGATTCTATTGAAACATTAGAAGAATAAACTGCACAGAAACAGAATTGTTGGATTCTATTATAAGTTTTTCTAAATTTTTATTAAGTGCATCAGATTATATATATGAAAAAATAAATAAAATATCCAACTTTATTTTTACCTAAGGAATATTGGTTTTAAATCATTTAAAAGTATTAAACAACAATTAAACTGTGAGAAAAATATTTCTAAACATCGAAAAAATCTGATTTTCAATCCCAAGTTTATAGAAACTACAATAGATTTATTACTTTTGTATAGACATCTACTAATAGATAAACAAATTCATAGATTAATAATGAGATAGTAATGTTTTTGGATAGAACTACATAATGGAAGATGTATCTGTACGAGAGACGTTATACGTTTTTTGATATATGTAAATAATATATAATATATATTTTTGTATAATTATTTTAATATTAACAATTACCACCTCTCCCTCGGCTCTCTTTCTTTCCAGCTCTTTTTGTTTAGCATGTTCTGCAGCAATACGGGCTTCTATTACCACCAATGATTCGCGGGTGAAGGGACGGAACAAACTGCGTTCTTCCTCAGATATCGAGTCGGAATCTTCTGTCATTGTCTATGCGGCCAACGATGAGAGCCTCAGATTTCCAAGGCCTGCAAAAAATATGTTTCTCAATTTAAAACTTGATTGGTATTATATTTTAAACATAATATAGTTAGTTATTGACTGACCTTCCCAAATAAATTATCTTATATTGTGAAATTCAGCCCTTTTCTTATTTTAAAACAATTATTATTAAATTCTAAGTAATCTAGTTTTTTCTGAGAAGTACCTTATCCAAATTCGGATGCTTCATAAAAAAAGTATAAATTTCGAGAAATGTCGACTTTTTAAAATATCGATTGAGAAAATGTCGACAGTGATCGACATTTTAACAGTTGACAATTTAAAAGCAGACATTTCAACAGTCGACATTTTAATAGACGAGATTTTATCGGATCATAGTTAATGGAATGATGTTTACGGCACGCGCTTGAAAACATCATTACCCAAGCTATGATCTGATCATAATAAATTTTGCATTGTCTTCAACGACCATTCTAGTTCTTACTAAGTGATTATTTAAAGTTGAAGATTTGTTTGATATTACCTTTTGTTTTGCTTCACTAAATCACATTTTTGTGCCAATATATTTCGAGGTCTTGGTCTCATGGTAATAAATATAATATTAAAGACATAAATAAAAAGGCAATTATAAGACTTTGAAATATTAAGGTAAAACAAGAATTGTATTGAACTGTCTTAAAGCAAAACAAAAAGTTATATCAAATATATAAAAATCTAAATAAGTTCAACATTATAAGGCACCAGTTATAAAGGGTTTTTCGAAAGCGACGATACAAAAGTAGAACGACAGGGACAGCAAACGACGCCATATTTCTTGCCACTCTTTTGATATTTCTCTTCAGAAGGGTTTGCCATTTTATGATGGAAAGATATAGCAGCCAACAACGAGTCGAAATTATTGAAATTTACTACCGAAATTCGGAGTCAGTGGCCTCAACGTCAAGAGCGCTACGTCCAATTTATGGTCGTCATAATCGTCCTAGCAGATCAACAATTGAGCGTCTAGTGGACAAATTTGATCCACAGGCATAGCACAAAATGTTCCCGTGCCAGTGAGACAAAGAAGTGCCCGTAGTGTCGAGAATATTGCTGTCGCTGAGGCTTCAGTTGCAGAAAGTCCAAATGTGTCTCTCACACGTCGTTCTCAAGTGTTTGGCATCTCTGTGACGTCGTTGTGGCCAATTTTGCAAAAAAAAGATCTTGGCCTACATCCTTACAAGATTAAATTGACGCAAGAACTGAAGCCGCTTGACCACCATAAGCGTCGTATGTTCGTGAATTAGGCTGATCAACAACTTGAAAATGATTCGGATGTTCATCGAAAAATCATCTTCAGCGATGAGGCTCATTTCTGCTGAATGGTTTCGTCAATAAACAAAATATGCGGTATTGGTCAGGCAGCAACCCACACGTTCTCCATGAGTCATCATTGCATCCCGAAAAAATTACGCTTTGGTGTGGTTTATGGGCCGGCGGCGTTATTGGGCCGTAGTTCTTCCGTGATGATCAAGACCGGCATGTTACTGTGAATGGGGATCGCTACCGTTCAATCATAACAGAATATTTTTGGCCCCAATTGGAAGATATGGACTTGGAGGACATGTGGTTCCAACAGGACGGCCCCACAAGCCACACAGCGAATGTCACAATCAATTTATTGGAAACCAAGTTTGGAGAACGTGTTATCTCACGAAATGGTCCAGTCGCTTGGCCGCCTCGGTCGTGAGATTTTGACGCCGTTAGACTATTTCCTGTGGGGCTACGTCAAGTCTATTATCTATGCCAACAAGCCAGCGACGATTGATTAACTTCATACGAATATCGAACGTGAAATTGCAGCAGTATCGGCCGATTTATGCTAAAAAACCGTAGAAAATTGGGTTCAGCGTCTGGACTTCTGCAAGCGTGCCCGTGGTGGCCATGCAAAAGAAATCGACTTCCAATCATAATGGCATGGAACGTAATTTCACAGGAATAAAGAATTTCATTGATATCCAAAACCGTTTTTGTTTTATTTAAAAAAACTTTTGTAGTGCTCTTATTGAACAACCCGACTTGCTTTCTAAATGTCTCAAAATCAATCATTGAAATTTTCAATGATAAGTTTCAATGATAGCTATAACTGACGCTTCACATAATATTTTTAAGAACTTTATTCCAAAATTTTCTATAGCATCAAACAACTGTTAAGTTCCTGTTACAAAGTCAGGCAAGAATTTATAATTCTTGATTTATGCTTATTCCGTGCAAACATTCAAAGAGAACTGTTGTTCTTAGTGGGTTCCGTTCAAATGGCCGAAGAAAAATATTGACAGGTAAAAATGTCGACTGGTTAAAATGTTGATTTATATCGACTTTTTTGTATGGGGAAAATACCAACAACTCGTTATTTTTCTCGACTTCTTTCAAAGCAGTCGACTTTTTGTCAAACGAGATTTCAAAATGGCAACACACTTCCAAAAAAAATATATTCAACTCAAGGCATCATTTGCACGCAAATGTGTTTTGCATCCAAAAATAATTATTTTCCATATTTAGGTCTATAATTTTCACCTGCGATATACATACATACATAGGTACACTATAGGGCAAGTTTTGGATTCGTGCAAAAAAAATTCGAGACAACAATCAAACATGACATTGCGATGATAGAGAATACGAAAAAAGTGGTTGGCACAATTCTGTCTGTCTGTCCGTATATCGACCTACAGCCTAAGCAACTAAGGCAATTTTCTTCAAATTTGTAACTAAGGGTTTTTTTTTAACTCTCCAGAGGGGAAATTAAATTTTTTTGTAAGCACTAAAAATAACGGCACTTGCTCTAGAACCGTAAATGATAAGCTTATTTAACTCAAAAATGGCTCTTACGGTTTTGATTTAAAAAATCAGTGTATTATTGTAGGTATGGTGTACTTTTCGATAAGAAAATGTACCGAAAATCGTTACTAACAGTACCTGCCATATATGAGTTATTTAAACTATCGATTTTTTCATAAACGGCTTTAACGATTTCAGTCAAAATTTGTATGCAGTTTTTTTTAAATGTTAATTATATTCCATATCAAAATTTTGAAAAAAATTTTTTTGGATTTTTTAAAAAAAAATATAAATTTTTTTTGAAAATTCAATATTTCAAAAATGGGTTGATGAATTTTTTTGAAACTAGATTTAAAAATGTATTATAATACATACTCAAAATTGGCAAACCAAAACTTTTTTTAAAAATGTAATTCAAATTTTTATACATTTAAAAAATTAAATTTTAAGAAAACCGCTCCAACGATTTAATTTTTTTTCGCATATTTATATTTTTCAAGAAACCAAATGGCATACTTGTTTTTGAGCTCTGAGTTTTTTAACTAGTTGTTTATACAATTGAAAGAACGATTTAAATGATTTTTTTGATATTTTTTTTATAATTACGAGTACTTTCATTTCAGTTCTTAATTCCAAGCAACTTGAACAAAAAAGCAAGTACGTGCGATCCAGACGTGCATTTTATTTAATTTAGGGTACATTAGTGACTTGAATATTATACAATTTCTTGCACAGAATAGGTGAAAAATTGTTTTGAAAATATTGATTATATTATCGTATGGGAAATGTAAACAAGGCTTAATCCACAAAAAAATATAAAATTAAAACCTAAAAATTTAAACCAAAATGTGCACTTTTAGGTGTTAGTAGCCATTTAAGAAATTAATGTCAAATCAAGGAAATGTTATTCAGGAATCACTTTCAATATGGATGTTCAATATGGACTGAATGTCATTTTAAGAGAAGATATTTACTGTTAATATAATGTATTCGCAAAGAGCGATATCGCAAAGTTAATACATTGTTAGTTGTGATGTTTCGGAGATTTTTGTGTTTTTAGAGATTTTAGAATCTTCTCAGGACCCGGTACGGTTTGAAAAAAAAAAACCCATTACTGCTATTTTTTTGGTTTTTATTTATATTTATTTTAATCGGAAGTTACGTAAAATGAATGTTTGAAGACTTCATAGTAGCAAGTTCACTAATTGAGACGTCCTATAAGACCCAATACATATAATAGCATACATACAACCACATTTGTAGACATTTGTGATTTCGTGATCTAAATGAATGAACAAAATCCTAACACAAGACTATTCTGAATGATGAAGCTCAACTCATGCTTAAAAACAGAAGTTTTGCATGCACAAACCAAGAGTAATAGTAAAACAACTGCGCCATCCATAACAAGTAACAATTTGATAAGGTTTTCAAGCTAGATCAGATTTTTTTTTTTTCAAAGTGTCTGATCGTTTCATTAAATGGAACGTCGGTGATTGACCTTTTTTAATAGATTTTGATTCTGCGGACGTGGACGATGTCTTTTCCAGCACGAGGCTAAATGAATGTCAAGCATCGTGACAAATTTTGTGGACGAGTGATTTCACTATAACTCAAAAGATCACGCAATTTATCAGTCTCTTTCCTCTCGGGGTACGAAGGTACTTTAGAGATAAGGCCCAAGCAAAAATATCAAATCTGTATTCTTCTTTGGCTGTATCAGCCACAATTCAGTGGAAATAAGACATCAAAAGCCAGACTATTTGTAAGTGGGACCATGATGGACATTTGCCCGATATTTTATATCATAACTGATTATTAACCTCAGAGTTGGTACTTTAGGTTAAAATACAATTGTCATCACTATTTATAAAAATTATATTTTTCTATATAAAATGATAATTCTTGTTGAATTACCCTGTATATCACTTTGACCCAAAAATCAGCAATTTGGTAGAATATATTTTTTGATGTTGAAGTGTGATTTGCCACAAAAATTAAGTAGAGGTTAATGCTCTATTACACAACTTTTGTTAGACTTTATTATTTGATATTTTTAAGCAAATTTTTGATAGTAAAATTGAAACAAATTTCTTTCCAATATTTAAAAGAAACACAAATATACACTTTAAAAGAAACTTGATGAGTACAAATTATCGTTTAGGTACGTTTAAGTTGTAATAATTTGTAAAATCGAACTAGAGACGAAGTAGACAAAAAAACGATAAGGCTTAGACTTTGTTTAACAGAAAATCGAATAAACATAGTGAAATTAATTAAATTCAATTATTTCTTCTTGAAAGCTTATAATTATTGAAAAAAGCTATTTTGTTTACATCTCCACATTATTTTGATTTTTCATTGAAAAAAACAAAAAACATAAAACAGGTTATCAAGTTTATTGATTGTAGACACGTAGAGAGACAGGTTGGAGGGGTGGAACATCATCTGAAAAGAAATCAATTCTATTATAAATTCATATCTAGCAAATACAGTATGAATCTAGCCCCACTTTTTTGAAATATATGTATGTACACACAATTATATACAGGGTGCTACGGGGGGTAATTTGCATAAGATACTTCAAACCCCTACACCATAACTTGGGTCAGTATAAAAAAAATCCCAACATTGCTTAGGTGAAAGGAACAATTTTCCGAAAAAAATTATTTTAAATAAGAACACTATAGTCAAAAATTATCAGAAAAACGCATAACCCACTTGGAAAATAATCTAGTTTTAACCTGGCGCTCCAAAGTCTTTTATTGATCCTAACAAGGGTCTAGCAAGGAAAACTTTAGATTTTGTCTCGGGCCTCACCCGTTAAGTAACCTCCTCACCTCGAGACACAAAGGTTTTTTTAACTGGGATTTGATCCTGCGATCTTCTAATAACCAGGTATCTACTGCCTTTTAGTTTTTCAGAGAATTGAAAACATACCAGCCGAGTCCTTGTAGGTGGATTCCAAAACAACGACTGCTATCCTGCTTCCACTAGTTAAGGATGTTTAAGAGAATTTTATCTATCCTAAAGACTGGAAAAATGGCGTTATAGTGAGGATTCCATCCAAGGCGATCTTTAAAATTGCAATAATTGGCGTGGAGTAACCGTTGTCTATGTTCTCGAAATTAATGGTCACTGTAGCTCTCGAGCAGATAGAAGAAAGGATAAAGTCATGATAGGCACCAAGCTGGATTTCGCAACTCCTTGCAAATAATTCTTACACAACTATGAGTATCAGTCGCTCCCAATACTTCATTTTAAGGCATTCGATACGGTCAATCGCGATCACTGGCTTAAGAATCAATGCCAAAAATGCTGCAGACCAGTCGCAACACACAACGACACATTTTTCTGAGGCAGGAAGCAGGGCAACCTCCGTGGCTCTAAAGAGCCACTTTAGCTCTTTTTGTTTCCAGGTGTCGCTCTTTGGCTCCACTTTTCTAAAATCATTCAAAAATTTGAAATTTTCGTTGCTCTTTTCACTCTTTTGCAGACTAATTTTTAACCTACTTAAAATAATTTTAATAATGAAAATAAATAAAAATAAATAATTCACATCCAATGAGAAAAAAAATTAACTTAAGATTTTAAGCTGTTATTTATATTGACATCTTTCTAATAAAATTCTAAATATTTGTTTTCGTAATCGTTTAGTTTCTGATTTTGTTCATTTAGTTTGATTCGCCATTTTTGCGTCCAATCACTAACTTTATCGACTGCATTTTGCAGTTTTTGTGTAGCCTTCGTAACGGATTTATCTGGCTCCAATATTGCAGTATCATCAGCAAAGGTGGCCATAATAGCGTTGATGTCCACTGGAATATCCCTTGTATATAACAGACACAGGGTTGGTCCTAGGACACTTCCTTGTGGTACACCGGCTTCAATTTTCTTTAGTTCCGAGTAATGTTGGTCGTACCGTACTCTAAAGAGTCGGTTCGTAACGTAGGATTTCAGTATTTCGTAGTACTGCCTGGGAAGATCCCTTTGCAGTTTGTACTCAAGTCCCAAGTGCCAAACCTTGTCAAAGACTTGAGCAACATCTAAGAATATAGCCGAGCATACTTGTTTTTCTTCAAGTGCCTTTTCCACAACATCCGTAATCCGATGCACATGGTCTATCGTGGAATGTTTATTTCTAAATCCAAACTGATGGCTCGGAATTAGTCTTCTTTCTTCTATTATTTTGCTTAGTCTTTTCAGAAGCAGTTTTTCGAAAACTTTTGCCATGATTGGTATAAGCGATAAAGGTCTGTAAGATGTTACTTCTGTTGGTGGCTTACCTTGTTTAGGTATAACAATGACTTCTGCAATTTTCCAATGATGTGGCACATATCTTAGTTTAAGGCATGCATTTATTATAAATTGGAGTTTTTTGAAGGCTATAGAAGGCATTTCTTTCAAAACCTAAGCAGTTATTAAATCGTACCCTGGTGATTTTTTGCTAGACAACTTATGTTGACACATACTTCTTACTTCTTTGAGCGTGACAAAAGGAATTTCACATTCGTCGTTTCTATCAACAAACTGTAAGGGATCTGTAGCTGTGCTTGCTGGAAATGGCTTAAAAACATTCGCGAGATGTTCAGCGAAGAGATCAGCCTTTTGTTTTGGGTTTCCGATCCATTTACCATCTTGAGTTTTTACTGGCGGGTTTTGTGCCTGTGGTCTTTTTTGGCGCTTAGCTGCTTTCCATAAGGAGTATTCCGTAGAAGCATCCGCCGTCAGACTATTCAGAAATCGACTAAGTGAATCACTTTTAAATTCACAGATTCTTTTCTTTAGTTCATTGTTAAGACGGTTAAAAACTACCTTTTCACCTGGAAATCTCGTAGTTTGCCATTTTTTTTTAGCTCTTTTTTTCTCCAAGATCAGCTCCTTTATTTCGACAGGATATTTTATTTCTTTTTCTCTTGAGTTCAAAATTGTTTGAGTAATTTCTTCTGCAGCTTGTTGCACATCAGCAATAAACTGTTCTACTTCATGATCAGTCTGTTCAATTGTTTGCATAGGGGATCTTAGGTTTATAAAACTTTCAAGTTTATCTCTGAATTCGTTCCAGTTTGTTCTTTTATTCACGAGCTTAGGATTACTTTTTTCTAATATTTCTGCTTCGCTCAGTGATAATATTACTGGAGTATGATCTGACGATAAATCGTAATTACTTTCGACACTTATATATGGTTTCGTTTAGTCTGGTATTTTGTTAGTATCAGATGGCCAATATGCTGGCGAGCCAGAAGAATAAAATTCGCACTTGTATTTGTGGCCTGCTTGATATAGCCGTTTACTTTTCGTTGTTATGAGCCTAGATCCTCATTGGGTGTGTTTAGCATGGAAGTCACCACCAACAAGGAAGTTATGTCCTAACAAATTTAGCAGTTCTGCATAGTCTTCTTCAGTTGGAGAGCGCCTCGGAGTGCAGTATATAGCTGCTATCTTAAACTCTTTCTTTTTATACCAATACTAATTGATGTTACATGCATGTTTTTACTAGTAAACTTAGGCTCTTCATAGTGTGTTAAGCACTTTTTTTTATTAGTATTGCTGATCCTCCCCTAGCTTTGTCAGCTGAGTGCGGAGCGTGATAACACGCATAGTTTGGTAATTTATTATCTAGATTTTGTTCTAAATCGAGGCGAATTTCGGACACCAAACAAATGTCTATATGCTCTATGTCTAAAAAGATGTTTAGTTCTGATACATGTTGTAAAAGACCTTTTGCATTCCATGTTGCGATTTTGAGTGTTCTGTCCATCATTGTTTTTTAAGAGCGACTTCTTCGCTTAGCTGTTTTATGTTTAAATCTTGTTTGTCAATCTATTTTAGGATAAGTTCAAACATTTCTGTAATAGATGTTTCTTCGTTCTTCCACACATTTTTAACAATCTGGGAATAGGATTTATTTTCATTACTTTTGCTTAGTGCAATTGCTTTTGGCGGTTGATTTTTAGTTTTGTTTTCAACGGCTACATTTTTGCTTTCAACTATTGCTTTTTTGTTTGTTGAGTTTCTTAGCTTGTTCCCAGTTTTGTTGTTTCTTTTTGTGTCTTGGAATTTTTTGGCAACTGGACATCCTCTGTAACTTGCAGGATGGTTGCCTTGACAGTTAACACATTTCGCTTTCTGTTCTCTGCCTATGGGACAGTTTTTGGTTGCATGCTTGCTTTCGCATTTAACACAAGCAAACTCACGATTGCAGTATTTTTGTGTATGCCCAAAGGCTTGACATTGTTTACATTGTGGAACAAGTGTAGTGAATGATTTCGAAGAAAGAGGGTCTGTAGCTGATAGGTAAAAGCATGAACCACAACGTACTGCAAGATCGGCTGAAAGCATTACTGCTGCTCAAGGAAGTGTTCAAAACAATCCATCAACGTCAATTCGACGCCGTCAGTGGCTCAGGAGCTTGGTTTTGGTTAACATGTGGTATCAACAAGACGTTGCCACATCGCATACAGCCAGGATTACAATGGAATTACTGCGAAACCTCTTTGCACAACAAATTATTTCAAGAAATGGTGATGTTGATTGGCTTCCACGGTCACCTGATTTGACTGCTCCGGACTTTTTTTTTGTGGGATATCTGAAGAGGAAGGCTTATGCAAACAAACCAGAAACGCTTGAACAACTCAAACAAAATATTCGTGATGAAATTAATGAAATACCGCGTGAAATGTGAAATGAGAATGTAATGAAAAATGTGCTCAAAAGGGCTCGCATTTGTGAGACTAACAGAGGCGGACATTTCCTGATATTGTATCCCATACATAATTGCCGACATTAAATAAAACATTTATCAATACAAGATCCATTCTCTTTCATTTAATCAGAAATTATAAACAAACAAAGTAGTATACCTTCCCGATGAACACCCTGTACATCCAACGTTCCATAGAATATAAATTAGCACTAGTCATAAGATATGTACTTGCTACGAATAATATAAAAAAAGTAAATCAGAATACTAAGGAAATATCAAATGCAAACTAAATTCCAATACTCAATTTAAATATGTACATACATAAATGATTCTTAAACCTTAAAATGTTAATGCTTCCCCCAATTTATGAATTTGTAAACAAAAAACAAATAAAAACCAATTAAATACTACTTTGAAACCTCAAAATACTAACTGGAACATGATGTAAAACAAATAAAAACTATCGAACATTAAACTGAAGAACTATACTTTTTCTAATGACATTAATCATAAAATTCAAATAAACACACATTAATTCTTAATAATATCACCACTCGAAACACATTCGAAATATTATAAATCTACAAAAGTTATAACTCTCACTTCTCTAATTTCATCCACTTTGAACTTTCAACTCTCGCACAAAAACATAATGAATACAAGTTTTATTTAAATATTTTCACAGTATAACTTTGGTAACTTTTTCAAGGATTTCTCTTCCTCTAATTTTAAAAGAATCTTTTCAAAAAGAGGGAAGTAAGTTTCGTTGTTAAAGTATTTTGTTTTGTTTGTTTACTTAAATATGTTGGTAGTCATAAGAAAAAATAGGTTTTATGAAGTGCATACTTACATGAGGCACATGGATGTTGCCTGCTACATTAAGGTTACAACTATATCCGAGGCGCCATATTTGTGAAGCGCCTACCGGCTATCACGATTTCTGAAAATAAAAGAATGTAGTTTGTCTATTATTTAAATGGAACAGTTTTTTTAAAAAAATGTATGATCTTAGAGAACATACAAGTATGAACACTGCATTACATGAAAATATTGAGAATCGTGGATTTGAAATACAAATAAAATAAAGAGTACAGTCTGGAACTGTAAATTGCTCGCAAAAATGCATATAGCAAGAGGTGGAAAATCAAATGTAACGCATCTTTTAGAATAATATATGAAACATCTTATCAAATGTTTATTTATGAGGACTTTTGAAGAGAGCAATTTCGTGAAAGTCGATTTCCGTCGCAAATTACTTCCTGTTAAAAGACAATACCGTTAAGATATGAAAATTATGCAGTTAAGTTACATTTTAGTTTTAAGAGACTTTTATTTCCATTTAATATTTATGTATATATAATTATAATATAATACAATGATTATAATAGAATTAGCCTTTTTGGATTGGCTTTTGGCTGTCTACCAGATTAACAATGTACTTCTTAGGCCTTATGTAGATACATTTAAAAAAAAAGCAAAACACGAAATTTAAATTTCAGAAGTCTCCCTCCATTTTTACTTTTCTTTATCGAAGTGCGGCCGTGATGTATTTGTATAAAACATCCTATCCTTTGTCACCGTTTTAAACTTATCTCCAAAGTATGCTTTCAAAAGAGCGTAGCACGAAACTCCGTTCAAATTGAGAAAATGCAAGAAAATGAAAGATGTTCTCTCCCCTGCTCAAATAGCAGAGGTTGCATTGAATTGGTAGGTCAGATCTATCAGTATCTTGTTGGCAAAGCCAAAGGTTTATTAATAATCGCTGGCAGTAATGTTGTGGCTTTGGCAGAACTGTGATGACGTTGGATGTCAAATTTGTCGTCTCATAAGATTTGTTTTCGTTCAAAGTTCCATTCATAAACGCAGTTTTCTTTCCGACAAATTAACCCTTGTGTAGAATCCCAAGTGAATGTTTTATCATCTCAAAGAAGTTTGTCATCCCTCAATGCTACCTTAGGTTGCCACGGATTTCTTTCATGAATGGAATTATTTTGGAACCCCCTTCACGCTTTTTAAAAGGTACATCGTTATCAATGATAATGTTTGTACCTTAAAGCTTTCTAGAGTTCCTAAAATCGTTCGACACCGATTGACGGGATTTCATTTTAACAACAAATTTCAAGCTAAAAGGGTGTATAAGTCCCCCCTCAATTCGTCTTAGAAAAAATAACAACAATGTTGAAAGCCTAAAACACCACAAAAGCTTACTACGGCATGTAACAATTACTCTTGCAATACAATTTTTGTTTTTTTTTTTTTGCAAACTATCTTTAAAATATTTATTTTATTTTAATCTTGACTTGTATGCTTCAAAGCTATAAAATGGGTGAACATTGAAGATCTAAAATATTGGGTTCTTAACATAATAAAATTTCATATCATAAAGACTTTTTCGTGTAAGACACGGAAATGACTATTCCGATTTCAAAGAAATAGTGGCTGGGGTACCACAAGGAAGTGTATTAGGTCCAGTTCTGTACCTTTTATTTACACGCGATATACCTCAAACAGATGACACTATTGTAGCCACGTTTGCTGATGATACTGCAATACTAGCAGTAGGCAAAACGATTAGTGAAGCTACAATTAAATTACACAATGCTCTTAATAATGTTAATGAGTGGACCAAAACATGGCGAATAGCGCTCAATGAACAAAAGTCAGTCCACGTGGACTTTACGTATAAAAAAATAAATAGATTACCCGTCTTTCTTAATACCGCTCGTGTTCCATTTGCAAATGAGGCAAAGTATCTGGGAATGGCTCTATATGCGCAATTAAAATGGAAGCCGCACGTGAAAAAGAAATGCGAAGACCTAAAAAGTAAATTAAGAGATATTAACTGGTTACTCGGTAAATATTCAAAGCTTAGTATTGAAAATAAATTGATTTTATACCGACAGGTTCTTAAACCTGTTTGGACTTATGGTATACAACTTTGGGGTTGTACCTGGGATACAAACTTAAATAACTTACAAACGTTTGGAAATAAATTGCTTAGGTCATTTGTAAATGCTCCGTGGTATATAAGAAACGAAGATCTTCACAGGGATCTCGGGATTCCTACGGTCCGGGACAAAATAAAAAGTTTCGCGCGAAAACATAGAAATCGACTATTAGAACACGCTAATTCAACGATTATTAACATTCTTGACGAGTCGAATTTAGTACGCCGTCTGCGAAGAACAAAACCTTCCGACTTGGTGCGGTGAACAGAAAACCGCTTTAAAATCGCGGATTAAGCAGGAACTTTCACCGGAAAGTAACCTGCAACACGTTACTTAACTTCGTTAAAAATAAATTGCTAGATAAGTTTCAACTTAGTTGCAATCGGGAAGTGGAGGTGGTTTTAGTGTAGTAAGAATCTCACACTTCTATGAGCACGCGTTTTTCGGTCCTCATAGAGCCTGAATAGCAGGTTTTGCACCTAGCCACGGGAAAATAAAAAAAAAATTTCATATCTAGGTAGAGACGTCAAAATTAGTAACTTAAACTTTAAATGAGCAAAAAACAAAACGGCGGAAACATGCGGAACATTTTATTGCACTTACTAATGCACTTTAATCCAAATCTTATGTCTACATAAAAATAATGGCGGAATCAAGCGGAAAATATAAAGAAAAACAATTTTTTATTTTATATACAGGCACTTTTAATATTGCCCAAGGATGCAAAACAGGAAAATATCAGAGTCAATTGTTTTGTCTAATAAAGTACACACCCATAGCTTTCATCTCAAGTGAAATTTTTTTTTTTTGCAAACTAAGCCCCACGAAAACACATTCTAGAAAGAAGCACAAGCATATACCATAAAAGATAGTTTGACGAAATAAAAAATTGATTAATAGAAGCTGGTGCTTTCAGCCAAATTTACATGGAAAAGGGGGACCGGACGGAAATTTTATGGATGCAGATTTTAAGAACCATCATCACACTTTAAAAAACCAACGTCAAATACTTAGTAAGGGAATTTTGTGTTTTGACTTTTGACCTTTTTTTTATGCAAATACTCCTATGTGCGGCGGGCGGTCAATTTGGTGCATAATCTAATCGAAAACGTTCTTCATTGCTAATTGATCAAATATCAAAGGTGTTGGGTTCCTTAACACTTAATTGCACTAAAAGAGGTCAACAATGTATCTTGGATTAAAGGTGGTACAAAAATACTTCTTTGTTGCTTAACGTCAAAAATCGCAGAATATGCTCAGGGGGGTCATTCCGTATTTCGATTATCACCAGTCGATATCGTTTAGACGATATCCAGGCTTCACGTTACATTGAAAATGACTATCATCTTACCGATCTCGTATTGGCAACTAACAACGGCGTATACAAGGGGGGGGTCACGGGGTCATGACCCCCCCCGAGAACTCAAAAGATATACGCAAAAACTAATAATAAGAAAAGCAAAAAATATTTGCAATCTTAAAATATAATTTCAAAAAAATTATTTATTTATAGCTTTGGAATAGACAACCTACTCATTATTGGTAAAGATTATTTACCTTCTCCTATCGACATTTATAAGCCATGGACCGAATAATACTATTGGGGTTTTATTGTCGAAATTAATCAATTTTTTTTTTGGTAAGGATTTATCAAATAGATGATTTTGACCACTTCTGCTTTCAGAACATTTCAGCATTGATTTATTTTTTGATTCAAAATCAATTTGGTAGATCTACGTTTTTGGCAGATATACTCGTACCCTCTTTAATGCTCAAAGTATTTTCAATATTGTTTTTGATCGGCTTAACTTACTTATTTTGTGAGAATTTTGTTCAAAATATTAAGGAAATCATCTTCGATAAAAAAAAAAATAAATGAATGAATGCATAAAAAAATAACAGACGATATTATACGAATATTACAATGAAAAATAAAAATTTTACTTTAAACCGTATTCCATACACCAGAGCCGTTCCGACTCAAACCCAGTACCAACTTGTTTCAGTATAGGTTACGTACAAATTACCAGCAAAAAAAAAAAACGATTTAACTAGTTGAAATGTCGGTTTATATTGACTTTTTTGCATGTAAGAATATTTATTTTGGTTACTAGTTCATTAAATTTTTAGCTTCGAATTTAGACAAAAAGTCAGCAGCCTAAAAAGAAAGTCGAGAAAAGGATCGACTTTTATCGAATTTTCGATATTTCTTCCCAATATTTAGTACATAGAAAAAAAGTTGATATAAATTGATTTTTTAACCTGTCGACATTTTTATTTTTAGTTCGATATTTTTTCTATCGTTAATTCATTTCAACGCAACGTAACTTAAAATACATCGCTCTGCTTGGAATGTTTGAATGAAATCAACAGAAACTCTAATCATACATTCTTTTAAACACGAATTTAACAGTTACTATTAATTTTGGATTGTGATTAAAATACATTTTCTTTTGATCGTATCGATCGTATATTCGATTGATGACAATCCAACGCAAGTTAAGCGTGCTTTAAAACATTATTCCCTAAACTATGAATTGATCACAATATCGGTCAGTCAAAGTCAATTTGTTCGTGAAATGATCGTCGTTTTTTTGACGCAGAAAGCGTCATGACAAATAATATGTATTCGTTCTGTTTGTTAAAAATTTGTTTTCATCAACGCCAGTCAATTGACTTGCTAAAGCTTTTGACGTTTACAAACATGCTCTCTGCCTTTTCAATAATCATCAACTCAAGTTTTTTACTGCTCAGTTGCTTCGTAGATGATGTATTCAAATTCGTGACTTTCACGAACTTGACTATTGAACACAATACTAACGCAGTAGAATTTGTATTTGCATTTTGCGTATTTTGTGTGTTTCAATTATCATGAGAAAACCCATTGAGAAGGTAATTTTAAATTTACACATATTTTAAACATTTTTGAGAGTTCGAAGACCATTTTGCGTCTGCATTCAATTTTTTGATCTACGGCCAATACTTCACATGTTCATTTTCAGGCATAAATAAAAACAAATTGTGAAAGCTAAGAATTTTCGTCTTCAATAAAAGAGTGGTTCCAACTACCACAATTTATGATTGATAAATGAGAAAATTATCCCCTCATTATTATCCCCTTATCAGATAAGAAAAAAAATTAATGCAAACTGTCCCTAAAAACTGTCTTCAAACGTAAGATATTAAGAAAAATATTAAAAAATATTAATATTAAGTAAAATATTAAGATTAACATCTATAAAATCAAATCAAAAAATCGATACGAAATATTTTTGGTACACAACCCCAAGATCATATTAAAATTTGGGAGTGGATCAAAATTTTGTTTCCAAAACTCAGCTCCTCAAAATTTGTGTTTTACACAGAAAATAATAAGGGTATTCATGCAACGTCGTAAGTTTACAAATTATGTTAAAAGTTTGCATGAACGACCTTTGTTATACATTTGATTAAATGCTAGGTAATTCAATCAGAGATAGAGTGACAATGACGTTTAACCAGTTTGGTTTATTTTACGCAACAAAATACCTTGATAACTTTAACAAAATTGTGTAAATCATTTCCCATACAAAATTTGACAGTTCATTGACCAAAACATATCTTAACAAATTTGTAAACTTATCTACGGTTTTACGAAGTTGCATGAATACCCTTAATATAAACATTTTTAAGCTTTGTCAGCAAATAATAATACAGTAGACGCTCGATTAAGTAAATCTTAAAAAAATTAACTATAGTGAACGCACAAAATTATTTATAAAAACATATTTTTTTACAAAAATGTCCCGAAAGAATTTAACATTGCTTAAGGACACTGAACAAGTGTTTCTCTTTTTTAAACCTCATTGAAAGCTTTGTTTAAAGCTTCAACTGCTGCGAAAAAGGAAACAATCTCGAAAGAGTGAACGGGCTGGTTCTATTACTTCACTATATCGAGCGTCTACTGTATTTTATTTTAAAATGATTAAAAAGGTAATTTAAAAACAGGAGACAAAATTACGCCCTTTTTATATTTTCCAAACTTCTCTTTATTTTGTCAAAATTATGTAAACGGAATTTGGAGAATATTGAGAAACAAAATTTCGAAAGAAAGGTTTTGCAAAACGAATTTTGACATTGCTAAAATTTCGACCCCAACTCTATATAATTACAAAAAAATGGTAACATTTGTGGGACCAGCAGAAATAAATGCCGAAAAAAGTACAAAAAGCGACAAAAATTGAAACCGTGTGGATCAGTCTTTTAACTAATAAATTTATAAGAACTGAATTGGGTATTTGTTTTGGTATGACCCCCCCCAAGAAATGGAGCTGTATACGCCGCTGGCAACTAAATATTTGATTTGCGTAATTCAATAATTTTCTAAAAACTATCGTCAAAACGATAGAACTTAGACGATGGCTTAAGAGTCATTTTCTTGTAATTATTTGAGTGCTTTTAATGCGATAAATGCTTTTTTCGTTGATTTTTTACTACTGTTTTTCAATTAATACGAAAATAAAATAATGATTGCATAATAACGGAATTTATATCAATTCATAGTTTGAGTTTTCAGAAAATATTTAACAAGCCAATCAAACCTACCCAATAATCAAATAATTAAAAAAATTAAACTAAAAAGGTTTTTCGAAGGAAGTACCGTGTAAGAGAAATACATGTACTTTTGTTTAAAAATAGCATAGGCTGGGATCCAAAATCGTACCTCAAGCTAGATGATATAATTTTATATGTATTCTTCATATTCGGATTCAGCGCTGGGCCACTTGTAGCCAAAATTATAATTTTAAATGGGCGCTCGGACTTATTGATTTATTGTTGCATACCGTCGAAATCAATTTATCCACGAATATAGTACACTCTAACTGGATGATATTGCAATTAAATTTTTAAAATAACTTGACATTTCAAATAAAACGACAAGAATTTTTAGTTGTGACAGCAAATTTCATTTTTAAAATGAGATGATAGTGCCCTATTACACGACGACTTTGGAGTCATGATTTTTTTTTTAAATTAAATGAGTGCGAAGGTGAGATCAGATGTTTTTTCTCATTTAATAAAAAAAAAGTCATGACTCTAAAGTCATCGTGTAATAAGGCACATAGTGATTAAGATACGTGAAGTAAATTATAGACGATAACATTAAGGACAATTGTTCAGTTAGTTTTGATTTTCGTCCTGCTTTTTGTTTTCGGGTGTGCTAAATCAGAATTTTGGCACTAAAATCGTGGTGTAACGAGGAAAAAATGCAGAAAATTATGCAAAAATGCCCTTTGAGGCTTAAGTGCTAGTTCAATGTTAGCCTATTTTCTACTTCCACAAAACCCCATTAGGTAGCTTTATACGAACAGTAACAACTAAATTATAAATTCTCAAAGGTGAATGAAAGCCAGAAAAAAAACTGTTTCGAAAAAATAATACATCGAATGTTAATAGCCCAAAATTTGCCAAAAAATGTCTCTTATTCAACATTTTAGATTCGAATATCTAAAAAGCGTAAAGTGCTAAACCAATTCTGAGATCAGATTTGACATCAAAGACAATCAGAAAAGTATATTTTGTTTCAGACAAAAATTCTAATTTTTCACACAAGTTATTAATTTATGTTTTAAAGTAAATTTTCGGAAAAGAAATAGTAAAAATAGATCAATTTTCAACCTTAAACGCAGATTTGATCAACACGTGTTTATGTTGGCAGACAAAAATTTAGTGGTTAAACATCTCAAAAGCTGTTATTGATGTGACTTCTCTTTTTATGTCTTTGGCTCATGGTCTTTTACTTTTGCAGTCAAAGTGTACGAGAGAATCAAAAATAATAGGAGTAGACAAATTTATTTGGAATCACATATTTAAAACATTTTTTGTGACATTTAGAGCTCAATTTATTGACTAATGTTTTATTCGTTTTCGTTTACTTCCATCTAATAATCAAATTTCAAACGATTTCACATCAAAAAATAATGGTATACCAATTAAGTCAAATTCTTGCGAATATTGCAAGGAATATATTAAGGGTTTCCATGCAACTTCGTAAAACCCTAGATAAGTTTACAAATTGGTTAACTTTTTCTTTTGGTTAATGAACTGTCAAACTTTGTATGGGAAATCATTTACACAATTTTAAACAAAGTTAAACTTATCAAAGGATTTGGTTGTGTAAAATTAACCAAACTGGTTAAACTTAACCAAACGCCATTGTGACTCTTACTGTGATTGAATTACCTAGCATTTAATCAAATAAAAAGGTCGTTCATGCAAACTTTGCATAAGCTTATCATTTTACACAATTTAAAACTTACGACGTTGCATGAATACCCATATTAATTATGTACATACATATATGTATATATGTATAGATAAGAATTAGGGAACTTTTTTAAAGAACATCAAATATTTTTAGGATTCTACCTTGATCATTTCTATGTGATAACCAATTCCTAAGTTGGAAAATTAAGAAGGAAAGAAAAACAAGTTCAAATACAATTTGATCGAATCGAACACGGAAAGAATTAAAAAGTCACTAATTGTTAAATTTGCAGTCGCAATTTGCAAATCATGTTTCATTCGTAAATCATGGCTTTTGATCCCAAAATTATACAAAAACTGGTAATTTAACATTCAAAATGTAGCAATTTACGAAATTTGTCTCATCATTTCCGAATAAAATTCATAAGTCAAGCTTGTATTGTTCATAGCAAAATACAACTGTTTGGCGTTATTTATTCTCTAAAAGAATTATTTCACTAGCAGTATTTATAAATATCTATTTGCCATAAATATTTAGTAGTTTATATGGCATAATAACTGATTTATAAACCACCAAATATTTTTTTTTTGCAAATCACCCTTTTCTGTCGCAATTTGAAATTCCATTAAAATAGTTGCAAATCAACAACAAAAAATTCTTAAATTACGACTTTCTTGTCACAATTTATATTGAAATTGGAGAGAAAAAGCCCCACAGTCACAACATTGTATTATTCTATTTATTAATGTGTGACACCAGCGAACTGTAATGCAAATTGGCCTAGTGGATGCGTGATCGCTTCGCAACGCGAGATTGATATTTCAAATGGCAATATCACGAAATAAAAGTGGTGATCTGAAACAAACCTTTTTTTGCCAATTTACAAATTGTGTATATATATAGAGCTGGCCACGATACCGGAAAAGTCTCGGTATCGTTTGGTATTCGGTATCGGAAACCAAAACGATACCGAGACGATACAAGCTCCGCAACTATACCGAGACGATGGCAAACGATACCGCATTATTTGGACCGAAATTTACCGATACTCTCGGTATTATCGTTTGGTATCGGCAGAAAATTTGAATATTATTATTAATTTATTGGAAACAATAAATTTTTGTAACTGGTTTCTCTGAAAAGGCTCTTATGATTTAGATGACATTTTCAGAGGTTTTTTCTTTAGCAAGGAGAAGGTTTAGGCAATAATTTTAATTAAAACTGCTCACTGCTACGCCCATCTTAGCTATGCTGAAGCCCAAAATTTGGATACGTAATTTTCAGACTTGGTTCTCTTTAGTGATTTTTGTGTCGAATCCCTAATCGGAACTTAGACATTGTGAAACAAACGTTTTAAAAATTGTTAAGTGAACATTATAAACTTCAGTTGAAAAAATTGTCTTTTATAATAATGATTTTTGTTTTAAGTCTTAGAAATACCAAGCGAGTTCGACTACTAGATCAAGAACATGTAACCAAGTCGTGCATTTTTTCTGGTTTGCGACTTAAACTAGACTGAAACCAGACGAGACCGATACCGATACCGAGACTTTGTTATACGAGACCATACGAGACTGAGGTATACGAGACCGAGACCGATACCGAGACGAAAATGAAATTTTTCGATTTTGACGATACCGAGACGATACTAACAAAAGTATCGTTTGGTTTGGTATCGTTTCCAGCCCTACATATATACTAACTGAGGAATATTTTCAAATTGCCATTTCTTGTTCGCAATTCTTGTTTTTTCTCGATCGAGTAATTGATACTAAATGGGGGTTTCCTTAGGTAAATTTAAGATTTTGATCTGAAGATCGAGTTTTTTTTGTAGCGAATGGTATAAGATTTCAGATTGATTTTTCATTATTATTGACTTGTTGTATAATTTGTGTCTGTGAAGATCGAGACCTTTCAAACTGATGGGCGTCAATTGTTCTGGTGTGTAATGGTTCTAGTAAAAGAAAGGTAAATCTGCCCAAAACTCCAGGTCTGCAAAATTGATTCCTGATTTAAAAAAATAGATTTTTCCACCATTGAAAATCTATGTTTCGACAAATCTGAAGGGGAAAAAATCAATTTTTATTACCAAAAGAAACCCTCATTAAAGCGTTGGCTTGTGATTTATGAGTAGGTATGCATATCTTCAATTTGTTCAATTTTGCAAATTGCAAACGTAAACTACGAAGTCCCAGCAGCTCATTTTTGTGATCTAAGAGTTCTTTCCGTAAAGATATTTTTTTTAATCAGTTCAATGTACCTACTCGTATTACGTATGCAAGCGTATTATGTCATGTATGTATGTCAGCAAGCTTATGACAAGAAACGTTAAAAGAATTAAATCAAATTAATTTATGAGTAACCTTCATTTACAGTTCAAAGTAAATAAAATGCGTACAAAAAACTAGACCATATTTTCAATAGTTCACAGACAAATTGAAATCATTGTCATTTTAAGAAAAATAAGATTTTCCTAAATAGTTGAGTGACAGTTCCACTTTTCTCGGAGCTTTCACGCTTAAAAGAAAGAAATGACTCTCGGTTAACAGATGACATTAATAGGATTACAAATTTTCAACCATTTACACTTAACTGACCTGTAGAGTCTTACATTTACAAGTAGGTAGGTACTCATAAAACCAAACGATAATGGATTCAAGTCGCACTCAACTACCAAAGCTAAATAGTCATGTGGTGAATAAACTAAATTAATTGCCATAAAAGCTGACCATTGCCATGATCGTTGTCGTCGTCTATGCATTTTTCCAACTCCATTCAGTTCGTCTATTTTAATTAAAAAAGGAGGAAAAAAACAAAACACCTTTCAAGTCTGTACCTAGCCTTCAAGTGACGGACTGCTGACAACCATTATTATTTATTATATCTCCTCCTTTATTTTCACCATGACCATGACGATTATAGCAATTGTGTAGGATATTAAAATATACATACTGCATTTTCATATCGTTTTAAAACCTAACCCTTTCGTTCTCTTGTGGCCTTATCAAATAACTTCATAGTATGTATAAACAAAAAAAGCTATTAAAGTTACCTACTGATAGTGTGATAGTGCAGCATACACAAATGCACACGGTCGTATTAATAGGTGTCCCAAGTCCACACGTTTAATCACTAGTCCCCAGTGTTGCAATGTATAAGAATACTTCATTTCTTTTAGCTCATCTATAAAGAAGGAGCATATCTGCAGCAAAGACAAGGGAACTTTCATCAGCAATAGCGAGAGCTTCTACGGAATCTGTAACACAGGCAGCTACCTATTTTTCCTTCGGGGACTGAAATGTTTTTGACATGAAGCCTTGCCTGCACCCTTTAGTTCTCCAGTGTGTATGTGTTTTTCTGTTTTTATTTCATTTTTAATTAGGCCAACAAGTATCCACTTGAATGAATAAGGATATTATTTGTATGCCTATTAAAGCGCTATCGGTAATGGTAAAACAGTGTTGTTTTTGCAGCGGTAATTGAAGTTTGGTTTGAGATGGTTATGTATCAAAATGATATCGTATATCATACATAAAACTATCTTATTTATAATTTCTATAATAAATGCTCATATTGCAGCTTTCACGCTCAAAACCCAACCAAGAAGCAAATAAAGTTTTAAATGAAAGGGTATTCAATCATGGAAACTAGATGAATTGCACTTTCGGCTAATAATAATAATGCGCCGCGGTGCCCTGGTCCGCCGCATAGATTATACAGGGGTGCCGTGAGAAGATCTGGTATATTGTAGGGGATACTAGGGTTGACATTTAATATAATAAAACAAATTAATAAAATGCATTGAAAAGAAATAATGTAGCCTCGCAATTTAAACCTCACCAGTAGTAAAGTATGAACGCCAGCCACACAGACGCACCATGTATGTATATCCATCATACATTCCAAACTCGTGCTAATAATCATTTCGTTCTGAACGCCCCCCTTCGAATTTAATTGAAACTTTTTGCTAAAACCAGTGTGTTTGTGCGATGTATTTGAAAAAAATGAATAATTTAAGTCCACAGAATGGTTTCCAAATACTTTGCCGAAGACAATGTCGAAAAATTATTCAAGCTCCACTAGAATTTCCTTTGCAAGAACAAGAGAGTCTTATGAACTTTCTGGCGACAGCAGCCATAAAAGAAGATTCACTGGTTCCGACTTGGTGGAGTTTTGGATATCGGTATAAAATGAACACCCAAGTTAAAGTTTAAAACGTTAAGAATTCTCATTCCCTTTGCAACATCTTATTTAAGTGAGGCTGGATTTTTAGCTGAAGTTGTAATAAGAAGCAAATATTGGTCAGGGAGGACTAACTCTCGCAGATCAGGTGGGAGGGGCAAAATTCTAAAAAAATTACTTAAAACAGAAAAAAAAATATTTAAAAACAAAAAATAAATTTTACAATGCCGTGTTATACTGTTTTGAAAAGCCAGAATACTCTTCTTTAATTCTCATTTTAAGTTAAGTTGTACTAGTAAATAGGTTTTGAAAAACTGATTTTCAAACTCGAAAGTTTGAAATAAAAATTAAAAAAAAATAAACAAACTTTTTTCAAAATTTTATGTAGTTACTCGTAAGTTGAAAAAAAATGTATTTGAAAACAAAAATTATGTTTTCAAAATTCAATGTTCCTATTAAAATGTCAGAACTGTAGAAATACTAGCGCTTAGACAAATTTGTCTCTATTTTAAATATTTCCGATTACAACAATATTTGAAACAAACACTGTAGTGTATACGTACTTATTTCATACTGTTTTTCTGTATTTTTTATTGTCAAATGTAATTTTATTATTTTGATAAGCTAACGGGTGATTTTTTAAGAGATTCAGAACTTTAAAAAAAAAAAAAACACAAAAAATTCGAAAAAAATGACTGAAATATTTACTTGAATTGATAGTTTGAACCTTGCAATTTAATGTTTAAAGATAATTTTATGCAAATGTTGACCGCGGCTGCGTCTCAGGTAGCCCATCCGCTGAGTCCAATTTTGGCATACTCTTTCACACATATCGGCCGGTATCTCACGAATGAATGCATGGATGTTGGCTTCCAGTGCGTCAATCGAAGCGGGTTTGTCTCTATAGACATTAGCCTTGACATACCCCCACAAAAAATAATCTAATTGTGTCAAATCGCACGATCTAGGCGGCCAATTGACCGGCCCGAAACGTGAAATTAACTGTTCACCAAACTCGCCTCGCGATTGCGCCATTGTTTCGCGTGCTGTGTGGCATGTGGCACCGTCTTGTTGAAACCACATATCATGCAAGTCAAGAACTTCCATTTCGGGCAAAAAAAAGTTTGTTATCATCGCTCGGTAGCGTTCACCATTGACAGTAACGCTGCGATTCGCATCATCTTTGAAGAAATATGGCCCAATAATGCCGCCGGCCCATAAACCGCACCAAACAGTGGCTTTTTCGGGATGCATTGGTAGCTGTTGCAATGCTTCTGGCTGATCTTCACTCCAAATGCGGCAATTATGCTTATTTACGTACCCATTCAACCAAAAATGAGCCTCATCGCTGAACACAATTTTTCGATAAAAAAGCGGATCCTCGGCCAGCTTTCCGAGCACGAATTTTGATAGTAAAATTCAATAATTTGCAAGCGTTGTTCATTTGTAAGACGATCCATGGTTAAATTGCAAACCAAACTGAAGCTGTTTGACAGTGACACAAGGTACTAAACACACGTCAGCTGTCAAAACCAGTGTTGCCAAAACCAAACCAGCTAAAAAATCACCCGTTATTATACAGTCCATAACATTTGGAAGCCTAACTCATATTTTATATTAAAACTTACTATTTTTGGAACTTCTTTAATGCAAACATTTGGAATTGTGTAGTGAATCACAAGATGAGGTACATAGTCTTCTTGATATTGTGTTAAGTTTTACCTAAATGATTTCTAAAGTTAGTGATTGGACACAAAAATAACGTATGAAATTAAACAATACAAAATTGACGCATATAAACTTTATAAACAAAAATATAAACAATGTTCCAATTTTTATAAACAGTATTCTATTATCGCCAAATACCTTGGAATGACTTTGGATGGAAAGTTAAAACTCTGATCTATCTACATAGAACAAACTAGTAATAAATAAGCAAGTACTGAAGCCAGTTTGGACACATGGGATCCAACTATAATATAAATAAATTTGGTGGCGCAACAACTCGTGGGGAACTAGGGGCTAGTAACTTACAAGTAACAACTGTCAACCATTCCTGTGTGCGTGTTTTTGGCAGCGATGGAGGGGACCTAGAATCTGTATCCGAGTCCGAACGGCTGGAAGAGAAACACTTATTCATGACAAGTATACTCTTGGAGGTTTTGTCAGTTCCTCGAAAGAGGCAGTACCTCGGAAAAAACATTTCTGTTTTTAGGTGGAGGAGGCTGGGAATTGAACCCACACCTTCGGATGACAGTCCACCCAAATAACCATTATGCCACGGGGTACTACAACTATGCCCTTTGGTATATAAGAAAAATGGATCCATATCGTGAACCTCAAATAAAATGGTTACAGAATTGGTTTAAAAAATCACGCTGTGTTACAAAGTCAGCAACTCCGAAATGAAGACCGTTTCAAATAAACGAGACTCTGTTTTGTGATAAAAAAAACCAAGCCTAAAAAGGTAATGGCATAAAAGGTATGGAAAAAAGGTTGTTACATTAAACTTTATAAATTAAAGAAGAAGAATCATCTGTTGATCTTTTATAGATTGGCCTGGATTCATCGGTGGTTTTAATGCGGGAAGAGTCCCACACTACTTGGAAACGATTCTCACCAAGGGTTTCTTGATGATTTCTATTGGATACAAAAAAGAAATAATATGGTTTGCTGTCACTAACAGTTTTATTATCGAAAATGAATTGGAGAGTGGTAAAACAATAATGGTTTGTAGTTTTTTAAATTTTATTTTTTGAAATCAGCAGCAATAATTCCCCAAAACTGTACCGGAATTATGCAAAATGGAAAAATGGAACTCTACATTAATAAATTATTTTGTATAATATTATTGATCATATAGTTTAGCGGATGTTTTATAAATAATTTGCTTAAAAGACCAATTCATTCTTTCCCAACGTTTCTACGACTTTCCGAATTTGAAATGTATCAATTCTTAAAAAAAAAATTTGATTACTACAAGTTTGTTACAAATGAGAACGGAAATGTGGCTTTTAAGGTTACACAATTGTAAAACCTATATTTTGTTTTAACTAAATTAAAAGTTGCAAAAAGTGTTTTAAAATACAAAATAATTGTATCTTTTTATTTTATATAAAAGCTATATATTGACCTGAAATATCCAGCATAATATTTCTACCTAACATGCTTAAATCAAATACGTAAATTTATTATTTTTACTTGCGATATATTGTGAGCGTCAAAAATAAGTGTACAGCTTTGAACTGCATTCTTGTAAAACTGTTGAAGCAAATGAACTCGATCTCTTAGAATAATCTTATTTTTTTTTTAAGTGGTTTATCTTCAATGCATTGCCATATAAAACTTAACAAAATTATACTGTAGCAGAAATTCAATAAAAAATATTACAAAAAATGCTACATTTTTATAGCGTCAAATAAAAGTGTACACTATTCAATTAAAGCGAAAAACTTAAAACCAGTACTTCGTCTGCTTCTTTTTCGTCCCTGGGATAAAATCTAAGAGTCTATGGATTGACTCCATTCGGTTGGGATTTTTTACCACTCTTCAAATTCAATTGAATTTTGTGCCTCCTAGCAAAAGACGTATTGTAAATATCGAATATAATTGCTTTAACATAGTTACAAAAATGCAGTTTGAAGCTGAACCCTTTTTTTTATACTCACAATAGGTATTAGAAAGCAAGTTTTGAATTCGTGAAAAAAAAATTGAGATAACAATCAAACATGACATTACGATAATAGAGAACACCAAAAAAGTGGATAGCAAAATTCTGACTGTTCGACTACAGCCTAAATGGCTAGATCAATTTTCTTAAGACTTGGTACAAAGTGGTTTTTAGTGCTGCCTCACATTTTTTTTAAACTAAAAATTATGATACCCGCAATACAATTTCTTAACAATTTTACGAAATCTTATTTTTCTCAAAAACTGCTCCACAACTTTTCTTAGAAAAAATTCAATAAATTTCTTTTGGTTAAAGCTACCTTTGGATTAAAAACCATTTATAAAAAAGTGGTTATTAAGGTTCCTCTCCAAAAAACCATTTTATATTTATTATTTTCTTCAAAACCAATTTTTTTACCTTTTTAAAGTATTATAAGAAAAAAATTGGCTTAAAGAAAAAAAAACTGTACCTTCCATACAAATTTTAAAAACCCGTTAAGGAAAATGTTTTTTTTTAAACGAGTCCCTCGCTTTTATCATCTTTCAATAGTACCTTCTCATAGAACGGTTTTATTTTATTTTGAACTCTCCCATTATCGGCTAACCAGATTTAGATAAATCTTGTATGTATATATTTCATATAAGATTAAAAAATATTGCATATCAAAATAAAAAAAGAAGTCTTTGAATTTTTAAAAAAAAGCTTAATTTTTTTGAAAATTCGATATCTCAAAAATGGGTTGACAATTTTGTTTGAAGCTTTATTTTTATTTAAACATAAGTCAATACTTACTATTTGCATACCAAAAATTTCCCTTAAAAATGTTTTAAAATTTTTAAATATCGTATTTCATGCTTTAAAACATATTTATCTCATAATTTCCATGTCTTTACATAAAAAATGTTCTTAAACCCTGCGTCTGTATTAAAGCATGTACGGTTGACCCAATCGCGCATTTTATTTTTTATTTTTTCATCCCTTCATAATTATTCTAGAATTTGTTAAGTAATATGTGTTGTAAGCCTCAATAAAAAATAAACTTCAATCTAAAAATCTAATCTATTTAGAATTTTGAACCTAAAAAAAAACAAATTTCAAATTGTTTTTCTTTAAGAACTTCTATTTTCAAAAAGTAAGTACCTCGTGGCATGATGGTCAGTGCGTTGGACTGTCATGCCCAAGGTCTGGGTTCGATTCCCAGCCACTGCCACCTAAAAAAAAAAAAAGAAATGTTTTTCCCGAGGTACTGCCTCTTGCGAGGAACTGACAAATCCTCCAAGAGTATACTTGTCATGAATAAGTGCTTCTCATCTAGCCGTTCGGAATCGGCAAAAAATTGTAGGTCCCCTTCTTTCCTGCCAATAACACGCATACAGGAATGGTTGAGAGTTGTAAGTCACTAGGCCCTGGTTCTCCACGAGCTGTTGTGCCACCAAATTTATTTTTTTTTATTTATTTATTTTCAAAAAGAGGTTGTCCTTCTTCTGGCAAATTCAAAGCATATTTTCCCTGAGCTAAGTGCCTTTATATGTATGTACATACTTGAAACAAAACTAAAGTATGAATCAAAAGCTTAACGCTTATCAAGCTAAAATAATGACTTAACTCATTACATTCAACCCTTAATGGTACAAAACAGCAATTTAAATAGGAAGAAAAGTTCTCATTTTAAATTAAGCACTGACTCTGACATTCAATTCAATTCCTACCACGCTTACTATAAAACTAGAAAAACAATCCGATTATGTCTTATCTTTGGCAATGATGTTATCGATAAAATATGTGCGCATGTGTATAATTAATCATAGGTTAACATTAACATGTTAATTATTCGTAAATTCCCTGACACCATATATATGTATAGATATGTCCATATGAATGTAAGCAGATACACAGCGTTTCTTTAGATTAAACATATGTACTCGTAGTTCTTTTCAATAAACTTTTGATTATTTTTCCATAACCTCTCACAATCAGTAAAAATCTAATTGCACCATTCTACATTTATTGAGTGCAGTATGAGGATAGGGCTCCAGGAAGAATATTCAACCTTCGTAATTTTTTTATAGAGTTATGGCTTTTTGACCAATTATTTCAATCGACGTTTTTTGACGTCTTTTTGTGTCATTCATTCAAAAACACAACAAAACTGAAGGTTTTAGAAGTAAAAAGAAAGACAAAACTGTTTATGGTTCCATTTCAAAATAAGTCTTTTGATTGACGTTATATCTTGATTTATTACCTCAAGAAAGTTCGATTACTTCTAAAAGTCCGCAGCGCAGTTAATTAGTTATAAAGGGCACCCAAAAAATACAGTGAAATCTCAGTTGAATTTATGGCGTTAAGTATTTTTTGGTTTAAAATTGTCTCCCACCGTTTTCTATAATGAAAAAGTAATGGTGCATATGGCAACCAGGTAAAAGTTCTTCATTTAATAAAGGCTGTATAGTCCACTAACTTGGTGGTATGCACAGTTTATTTAACTTGGGAAACGCTCGTTCCAGTTTATATTTAGAGATATTCCGCTGTCATACGTGAGGAATGGTAAAAAAAGTTTATTGAAAAAAGACTGTATTTAAACGAACGGAACGCAGTGTGTGTACATACAGGTGGATATTAGTTAAGGCGAATAAAACGAATTAAATTAAAGCCTGACTTAATGAAGAATTAAGGACTGCACTAAAGAAATCAATCAATAAATAAATGAGCACGCAAATGACACCCAAAACATTTTAATTTGTAATTAATTTTATTATCCAAGCAGTACAGTGCTTGTCATTTAAGAAATTTGATGAACTTGATTGAATTTGTATTAATGCCTTTTTGATCATTAATCTTTTATAACAGAATTAAAGATTTTAATCAAACATATGATCAAAGAAACTATGTGCAGTACTAACTACAAAAAATAAGTATTAATTAAAAATATCTGTTGGTCTTTTTGAGAAATAAATGCACGGGTCACGACCAACAGACACAAAGAGTGTGATGTAATAGAAGTAGGGTCATGTTCCCAGTAGTCGAACACTTAGTGGCTCACAATAAAGTAATCGTTTACTGTAAGGGAACCATTGAACGTAAATATGTGATCTAAAATTATTTAGCAGCTTTAACTCAAATATTTATTATTACTTTTATGGTTTTTATAGAAACTATAACAATTTTTTTTTATAAATAAAGAAAAGTTGAAAAAAGCATATTCCCCAGTAGTCGAACACTAGTTTCCTAAGCTCGTACATGAAGTTTCCTTATTTCGAACACAAGATTTCGTACATATTTTCAACCTAAAAAAGCATAGAAGTAATTTTCTCTCAGTTTTATCAAACAAATTCAGCCTTATTTATTAGATATTAATAGTTGGATATATGCCTTATTTAATGAAATGAAATGTCAAGTTAGACAAATCTTAGACAACCGAAGCCGTTGTCCAAGTAATACAACTTTTGGAAAGCAGTAAACGAAGTTTATGAATAACTTTTTGGAGTTGGACGGCTGTCTAAAGTTAGACAAAGTTTATAAATACGACCGGTTGTGTTGGTAGATTTGTTTTTATTCAATTCTACTAAGAACGAAGTAAAACAAAAAACGGTTTAACGGATTTTTAGTTTGAACGCAATTCAAAAACTGTTCGAACAAAGGAAGCCAACAATTACATGAGGTTCCTTGTATCGAACACTGGAAGAAAAGAAGAAAAAGGTGTTTGAATACTGGAAAAAACGTTTTTCTTCATGTTCTTGACCAAAAACCTTAAAAAATAAATTATGATGAAGTTGCCTATTTTCGAACACTAGTTTTCGAACAGTCAATTTATTAATTAATTATTAAGTTTTAAGTAAAAACTTTAAGTTATATAAATAAAGTAACTATTATCTAATGAGATGACGTTAATCTTCAAAAATCACAATTTCCCACAACACTTCCAACAGTTTTTTTTTACACTAATATTGAAATAGCTGAATTTCCTAAACCCTCTTTTTCTTTTCTTTTTTTTAAACTTTATCATAAAATTCGACTAGTTAGTAGAACTTTAAGGTTTGAGGGAATAACAAATGCACTATTCTGCGTTTATAGAAGTTGAAAATCAGAAAAATTGCACAGATTATAAACTTTTTTTCAAAAAGTGTTCGATTACTGGGAGTGTTCGAAATTAGGCGACTCGACCCTATTAGTAATTAATTTATTTATTTGTTTTTAGATGCAATGCATTAAGATCAAGGACATCACATTTTTTATGAAAACTAAAGATATTTCTCTATAAATAAGCGTATGATTGAAGTAATTTAATTACATGAGGTTCAATTTAGTTAAACGCAAAGGAGTTTGCTCACTGAATTCCAGGCCACTTTTTTAAATGAATCGCATATAGAATTTGCATTTGCTTCTATTTTTCTAATAAAGGTTGTGTGCCAATTGCGTTAAAATTTTAGTTAAATTTGATTCCTGTTAAATTAAAGTTTTTGCTGTGTCCGTTGAATTAAATGGGATTTTTTTTAAACATAGATTCCCCATTTTCAGTAATGACAGTATGCCAAACTAACATCTCATTTTGCAAAAGTTTAAACCAATAGTGGAGTTTGAACTCTCACTGTAAAACTGGGGGTTAATAAATTCATTTAAGTTTTTTTAAATTTCCTGATTCGATTTTATGATTTTACGACAACAAAATAAAATATTTATCTGCATTCATCTCCCTCACTCCCTCCTTTATAAGCATAGATATGTCAAAAATTTAAATTTTAATGAGCTCATACCATCATTCAAACATACCATACGCAATTGGCACAAGGCCTAAGGGCCACTTTACACGATTATAGAAGTAATATAACTTCTCATATGACCTGTCAAAAAAAACATACCATATCGTTTGAACACACTCATAGATCTCATATGACTTCTCAAAAGCAAAAAGCATATGACTTTTTTGACATTAGAACTGCAGCTAATTCCATTTGAGAAGTCAAATGCGAATTTTTGTTTTCAAATAGTTCGATAGTTCCATAAAAGTAATTTTGCTCTACAAAAACTTATTTTTTTATGAGTTTTTTTCTTTTATTTTGGTTTTGACAGATAACCATAGAGCAAATTAATTGTGAACTAAAGACGTAAACATATAAAATGATAACCACATGACTTGACTTGAAATGACAGCTCATATGAGAAATCTTACAGAAAATATAATGACAGATCATATGACTTTAATTATAGTGCAAAGTGGCCTTAAGAGCCGACAGCAAGTTTTGGGCGTGGATTAATAACCAAAATCTCAGTTTGAGGGTTATAGAGCCATGTTTCGCAGTTCGGCAGATTTGTTTTTCAGCCTTGAAAGAGGCGGGAGGTTAAAAGAACCAATCTTTCTAGTTTAATGTCAGGGGCATAAGCACTTTAATTTACTTATAAAAAGGTCGAATATAATGCTCTGTCATTTTGTCAAAACCAAACACCTAAATCATGACGAACGGTCCGATAAATAAAACCCAATATATAACAATTTTACACAAAAATCAACTAAATTAGGTCTCCAAAAAAAGGCCGATAAGTACGAGTACCTGCACTCATTGACCAGTTTTAAAGGGTTTTCATTGAAAGACCATTTATAGCTATGTATTTCAATCCGAACAGATATTGAAAACACCATTACTTTTTTATTTTTTGCGGTGATAACAATCAGGCTACTAAATTATCAATGAAAAGTGCAAACAGAAGAGCACTTAGAAGGCATCTTTGTTTCAAAGCCAAAATCAAGCAGCATAATACAAGACACAATATTTTTGTAAAAGAACGTCCTTATATTCATTCATCCTTGGGTTTTACCATACTGAAAAATGTATAATTAAAGAAACAAAATTTTCGACATTAATAATAATTAAAGACACAATATGAGTTCTACTTGAAATTGTCAAATTGGAACTCAAAAATCATTGATCCTTTTTTTTTTAATTTCAAGCCTTTTTCTTCATCAACCACTAAGTAAACAAAATTCACCCTTCCTTAAGTAAATTCCATATTTGATTGAAAATTTTGTATTACAAAGATGGACAATCGTCCCTATCGTTGGGAATCTAACCTCGCTATATAATCTTCATTTGCTTATTAAAATTAATTGACTCGACACAAACAAAAGAGTTTTCAAGGTAGCTGCTTATACCTATCTATCTTCTTAAATTAATATAATACATTCTATCCATCCAACGTCCTTCGTCATCACTCCAGTCAGAGAGGTATTAAATCAATAACACATACAAATTAGGCCAATAGAATTTCAAAGTGAACGCAAAGTCAATTTGAATTCGTTATTTTACCAACATATCTAACTGGTAAATCCAAAACTGCACAATCGTTCAATGACTAAGCTTAAATGCAAATACATTAATACTCGTATGACCTACACATATACGGTAGGTATGCCTTTGTACAAAAGACAATTAATTGCATCTAAGGATCAACTTTAAAGTGGTAAAAAATGCATTCAAACCTGTGGGCTCAAGAAATCCACTCATGGTACTAATCAAAAGGACACCACAAGTATTCTCTTAAAAAAAAAAAAACACTCATATCCACCTTCTATGTGCGTGTGAATGTTCAACCCGTGTTTGGAGAAAAAAAATCAATTAACTTTTAGATTGCAGGTAAAAGTAAAGAAAAATCAATATCCTTTCTACTATGACAATAGCCAAAACATACGTAGAAGGAAGTAGCACACTTGAACATAGTGAAATGTGTGATGGTGTGTGAAAGACTGAAAGGCGTATACTGCCACAAAAGCTTCTTACTCTGACTATTAATGCAGTGCCCCGGAAAAAGTACGAAATCTGATTCAGCGAAATTTACTCGCACGAAAACAATATTATAGAAATATAGTCCATACACAAACAGACAACCCCGAATTAAAAAAAAAAAAAAATAAAAATAGGAATGATAGTAGGAAGCATATTTTTCGTCCTGCGAAACTTAAAGTACCACAGCAAAGTAATCAAAATGGGTTGCTTATTTAAACGTTGAAAATTGCCAGAGGATGAATTTTCCGTCACTCGCAGTTGTGTGACTCACCCAAAACAAAGTCAAAAGCTCAAAGTTGATTGTGTATGTCTTCTCTTTTCTCCCTGCTCTTTAAGGATATGCCTTATACAAAACTAAAACAAAACAAAAAAACTTCGAATAAACATAAAAAAGGATAATGTCTTTTTGCTATAATTGTGCTAACATAAGATATCGTATCCAAGCTATTAAAATAGCTCGATGCAGATTACTTGGTTTGAGACCAGCCTTCCCTACCTTTTCCCCTTCATCCACGAGCTGGCTTATAATATGGGGCATTTTTCGACTATAAAGAAAGTGGCAAGTAATAATATAGAAAATGAGTCAGTTTCTGAGGAGTTGCGATGTTTGGTTTTTTATTGTTATCGGAAAGACCTCTGAGCTCTGACTGTTACTCATGTGATATAACAGGTAAATGACGTCAGTTTTTAATATTTTTATAACATTTTTTTGTTCTCATTTTCTTATGAAAAATAATCATTTGAATGTGTGTATCTATGTATTTATAAAGGAATATAATATTAGAATCTTCTATATTTTACCTTATAATAATAAATAAATTTGAATGAACGGCTTCACCGAGGATCTTGGAAAATCCCTTTCTTTGGGAATTTCGACTTCCTATTATATTTCTTGTTCATAAAATTTTATTCTGAAACAAAATTATTTCATTTAAAATAATTCGAATGGACACTTTTATTCGAAATTGGCATTAATTTCAGCGGATAATTCCTTATATGCAAAAATTTCATTGTAAATTCAAAAATTTAATTTGTATTCCTTCTTCCAGTCTAAAGATGGAATTTTTATCGATGCGAATAATAATAGAACATGGACACAGGATTGCATTATTATTATAAGGAAGCAAATGGGAACAAAGTTATGACTTTAACCTACATTATGTATGTTTTAGTTCAACTTAAAGTTATCAGTATAGCAAAAAATGTTGCCTTACAAAGATTCATAGGACATGAACCCAGACCTAGCTAGCAAGTAGTCCACATGTATCAATTAATGTTCTTCTAGCGTCACAGGCAGTTAATTGGAATCTCTGTCATTATGATTTACATAAACTCATGTATATTTGTATAGGTTAATAAATGATATAAATTTAAATGATGAGGAAAAAAATCAAGTTAAATGCATGAATGAATACAAGGAACTTATTTTTGTCATTGAAGCTTAAGCTTGCCCGTGACTAAGCAATGAAGTTGTTAGAAAGTGTTTAACTGAAACAAAGATAGCCTTAACGAGAAATAGAAAAGGGATAAGTGTTTTTTTTTTAACTACCTGTTCATACAAATTAGTTAGAATTTGGATTGTAATGAATGTCATTCGAACAACTGAGGGCAGTAATGACTTGCAAAATAATAACAAAATCAGTCGCACCTATTTTTAAATGGATTTATTCTATGAATTTGTTTGCACTAAATAAAAACATATGTATTTGCTAAATTTAGAAATGCAATATTGTACAAAAACCAAAGCACACATTTTACTTTTAATTAGTTTCGGAAAATAAGGAAAGGGCAGTTTTTGAGGAAATTTAAAAAAAAAGCTTAATTGAAATGCAAAGTATAATGTATAGTTAAAATGTATAGTATACGTCCATATGCTTTTTAAAGGCGAGTGACCCAGATAGAGCTATCTTTGCAGAACCTCATAAATAGGTCTGCAACTCAACTCCGAAAAGCCTTCAAATAAGGGAGTAACTGCGAGATAAGTGTTTCTAGCAAAGATTATTCGAATCTGGGTATATATATTAGATAAGAGTAGCAAAGCCAAAAATTACTAAGAATTACTGTGGCGGAACATGCTTAAATCGTGCTTTAAAGATCAGTGCCGACTGTTTTTTTCTTTCCATTTATTACCCTACCAACTCTCATCAGTTTTAAGAGGGGTTTACTGGTAATGACCCCAAACTTTTCCCTTTCATTGAAAAACTCTCCCTTTTTCTACAAATATTTCTGGAAACTAATCTAATTCTTGTTTCTCATTGTGCCGTTGGAATTTCGTAATATTTTACTTGTTTCACTGATAATTCAGTTATCAATTTTTAAAACTAGCTGTACATTATTTTAGGGTGGTTGAATCGTTTTAATGTTGGTTTCATCAGATTGAATATTAAAAAATACCCTTAGACATGTGAAGCGCTTAGAAGATGAAGGTGCTAAGTGGCATTTAAAAAAAAAAAACGTTTTATCGTACATATGAAGGTCCTATATACTTGAACTTAAATTTCTGTCTCATGTGCACTTGTCTTTCGCATCTGGATTCCAATTTAGCAAAGGATGAAATTTTCATACGCAATGGATTTGTATGAAAAAAGTTATAGATCAAAAACTTTAAACGGTGATTACTCAAAATTTAGAAAATTTCACTTAGCACCTTTATCTTCTAAACGATTCATGTGTCATATACTTAACTAATTTCATGGTAAATACTTTAGTTTGACAAACTTTCATATCCCCCTCTCCATCACCTCAAAAGTGTTTTTTTTTTTAAGCCAAAGTAGGTTTTTCTATTAACTTTGGAAAAATGTTAATGGTGAAATTCTGCGTTGACTCGAATCTTTAAATTTTACTGTTACTTTTCTTTCGGCTTTTAGACTTTTGAAGTTATGAGTTAAATAATTCTAGTAAAAATTAATTTTTAATAAACTATGCATCTTAAGTTGTTTTTAATATTTTGATAGTTTAACTTTCATGTGTAAATTAAAGAACTTTTTTCACTTTCACTTTTCTACGTCCCCTTTTTCACTCCAACATTAACAATTTCGTAAAATTCCGAATTGTTGTTGTATTTAACAAGAAAATTTTTCTTAAGCAAAGTGAAAATGCATCAAAAAACTAGGCTAATAATTTGTCAAATTTAACTATTTTATTTCTCAGTATTTTTTACTATTAGGTATATAGGTACCTGTACTTACATAATTATTTTTAGTTCACTCTTAAATGTCTACATACATATATTCGTTGCTTTCATTTGTATTTTGAAGAATTTAAGGTATTTTCTTGGATGCAATTCAAAGATACAAATATTTATTGGGATTAATTTATATATATTTCTTGTAATCTCAAAAAATGTCTGGAATATATCAATACTAAATGGATGAGTTTTTTGTTAAGTTTTGAAGAAGAACGAAGAACGTAACTTAGAACCTATTTGAGTTCTTGTATTCTCTGTTTTAATTTGCAATTCAAAGTTTCAACCAAAGAGTATTATTTCGTGAACTCATAGTTTTTTTTCGTGTTTAGTTTTTTATTAAACGAAGAATGGCATCCTTTAAAGTCCAGGATTTTAACACCTTTTGTCCTATAGGTGTGTCATGAATAAGTGCTTTCTCATCTAGCCGTTCGGACTCGGCAAAAAATTGTAGGTCCCCTCCATTCCTGCCAAAAATACGCACACAGGAATGGTTGAGAGTTGTAAGTCACTAGGCCTTGGCTCTTCACGAGCTGTTGTGCCACCAAATTTATTTATTTTGTTTGTCCTATAGGTTAGCCTATGCGCTATGCTTTGAGCGACATGGCAACCCTAACTATACCTATGTAAGTCGGTTATTACACGAAACCTCAAGAGCCATGACTGTTTTTCAAAATATAAAATATATAAAATCCATACGGAGGTGAAATCCAACCTTTTTTCTCTAAAGCTGACTAAAAATTTGGCCAAAAATCTTAATATATCTGTACTACTATTTTCCCAAAAAAGAATCGTCTTTAACTATGGAACCTTCTTTAAGTATTTTTAATTAAAATCTTAAGTTACTAACAAAAGCCTAACGCGTGCGTATCTCACCGGTACTTATACGTGATAAATTTTCCTCACCTAAAACTTTCCTTCTTTAAAATGTTTCACCCGATTTATGAATTATATATGAATTAATTCGTAAATACTTTTCTATATCTTCTCTTTTAAATGACCTAATAGCAACTTATTTTCATATTTTTTTCATTTGATCTCTATGAGAACCACCCTATTGTAAAAGAAATCATAGGTATAGGTATGTATGTACATTAGGGCGGTCATTATATTAGCTTTTTTTTAATTTCGAACTGGATAGGGATCAAATGGCTCTAAATAGAAAAAAAATCCTTATTTTCAGATTTTTATTTCACCCCCTTGGTTTTCCTCTTTTCACTTTAAGTTACTAATTATGGACTTAGGGTGATTCTTATAACACACAAAACAAATATCAAAGGGACTAGATTAGAATCAGACGAGAAAAATATCAGGTCTTTTCCCCCCCGTTCAGACAGAAGGGTAAATTTTCAAAAAAGTTGACTCAAAACAGAAAAAAAAATAATTGAAAACGAAAACACTTACAATGCCATGCTATAGGTTTTTTAAAGCCACATATCCTTTCTCTAATGTATTTTCTAAATAAAGTGTTTATTGTTAATAGTTTTTTCATTTATTCATTTATTTATTTTCAAGCTCAACATTTAAAAAAAAAACTATTATATTTTTCTGAGTTTGAAAATTATTTTTTTCTTTGATTTTTTCTATTAAATCAAGGAAATTTCCCTCTTTTTGGAAAACTTCATTTCTAACTCTTGTTTTTTTAAAAAAGGTGATTAAACTGATATTTCAATTAAATTTTTCAAATATTTCAAATTAAAGACCTATATCCAAACTGTCCTGTATTTGAAAAATCTTTGAATAAGTTGTGGGTGGGACTTTAGCATTCTATGCCAAAAATATAACATGTGAACAAACGCATGGGTTTGTGAGAAGAAAATCAAGAGTAACAAACCTCCTTACATTCTTGTATAAATATTCTAACACGTTAGTAAATGGAAGTGAAATGGATTGTATATTATACTGATTTCCGTTAAACGTCTGGTGTGCCCCAGGGAATTCATCTAGGCCCATTTCTATTTATTCTTTGCTATAAATGATGATGTCTTAAGTATACGTTCAAAAAATTTTAAGACCATAAAGGCTTACCATGACCACATTCTTTTGCAAGCCGATATTGTTACTTTCGCTACTTATGTGTGTGATAAAAATGGTCTTTCTTTTAACTCTGGCCAAATGAAAAACAATTACTTTCTCAAGAAAGTGACTTGCAAATGCTTTTAACTATTCTGTTTCACAACACAAACTCCCTCGAATCTTTAGTTTAAAGAACTTGGGTGTTAACTTTAGCTCAAATTTAGAATTCACTGAACACATTACCTTCATTATTAATAAAGCAAGTTCTATGCCTGGGTATATAAAACGTTGGGCAAAGGAATTTGCCGATCCGTACGTTACGCTTTCCTTATACAATTGTTATGACCTCATCTAGAGTACGCCTCTTAAAATCAATACAACATAAATTCATTCGCTTTGCTCTGAAAGGTCTTCCTTGGGCTGATAGGATCCAGCTACTGAAGGTTGAAACCTTAAATCAAAGGCGGGTTAATAATGATCTAATATTTCTTCACCAACTTGTTAATGGTTAAATTGATGCTCCTGATATGTTAGCCTATATTGGCATAAATTACCGCGGGGGATCTCACCATCTGCGAAGATTTAAACTTTTACATGTTAATTTCAATATAACTAACTACGGTATACGTGATACATAACCGTATGTACAAGATATTTAAATTACATGGTTCCTCTGTTGATTTAAGCATTAGTAAGATGGGATTAAACAAAAATTGTTTCGAAGCAGTGCTCCACTCTCGTGATTGTTTTTTACTTTTTGATTATTTATTTTAAATGTTTTATAAATTGTTTAATTATGTTTATTGTTTATTTGCTTAACTATGTAAATTTATTAGTTGTATTTGTATGAATGTGTCAACTCACATTATTTTACTAAACACTAACACATGCACTTGTGATGAGCCTCTCTGATTGCAGGTTTGCAGATTGCTCTAAGATCACTACAACAAACTAAAAAAAAATTAACACTTTTTAATATTTTCCTATATACCTAGGTACCAAGGCTACATACTTGGAAATTTGCAATATAGGAAAAAAAAAGGATATTTAATATAATTTTTTTGTTTTGGTAAAATTAACTATTGCAATATTTTTTTTTACATTTTGCGATTAAACTTTTAAAAATCAGAAAAAAGGTCAATACTCTCAAAAATGTAGGAAAATTAAAAAAGTAGATAGATAAGGTAGGTACAATAAGCTTAAACTCACACTTTAGAAACAAATTTAAATCAAAACTATGATGACAAGAAACGGTTTAAGATTAACGGAAAAGAAGAAAAAAAAAATATAATTTGTAACAAAGTCAAGAAGTCCTAACTAAGTACTTAAACTGAGCTACTGTACTGACGAAATTTAAAAAAATAAAATAAAATACTAAATTAAATGGAATGTGCTCATCTGAGAGCAGCAATGAGCAAAGAAATATTATTTAACCCAACCGATTAGCTACACAATCACACACCGACACAAGTCAATTTAAAATTATTTGTTTTCAGTGTGCAAGCAACGAAATATCATCAATGCACCAGTACAATCGCATAAAATGTCAACAGAAATGAGCTTTGACTGTATATTGTTATTGTTCCCTTTCGATTTTTTTTTTTTTTGTTTTTTGATGACGAAGGAGAGTAAAAGAAGGAATTGAGAGTAAAATTATTTTACTCACTGGAATGTAGAAAAAAGGAAAAAAATAAATATAGAAGAAACAGAAGAAGAGTAAGAAGAAAAAACATAGAATTCATCCTTAAAAGAGAAATAGAATTAAGGATTTCATGTTCCAATTTTATAAGAGAAACGATTTGAAAGCAGTGAGAAAAAATTTATACCTAATTATGTTAGGATTGAAAGGCTTTACTGGAATTCCAGTTCTGAATCATCCGATTTTTTTATTTTATGTTTAAAAAAGAGAGTGCAGAGGAGAATGGGAAAATACAAATAATATTTCCCCCAAACCTCAATTTGTGTTTTGGGTGGCCGGAAGCCCAAGTAACTAAGGGAATGTAGAGAGTTAGGAGGATAGCACAATCTTAAAAATGCAAACATAGAACTTGAAGACCTAATACAATGGGTTTATTAGTAAAGCAGTTTTCCCATCTCTCAGCAAAGGAATTTTCGATTGAGAATTCCTGAGGACTTCTTTTTATTTCCAAAATAAAATATTTAAAAAAAACTTGAATTTGTAATTTTGTGGATTAAGTTAAAATACTTTTGCGTTTTATAGGTAAATATATTTGAACCATGTTTTTGCCGGTCATTGTAATAGTGGAATTATTATAACAGCTGTTATACCTACCTATGTACCTACCCAATTAATTTTGTTTAAAGCCTAGTTTACGGTTCCCATGCGAAAAAAAATCGAAATTTTCAAAACAATTTTCCACCTAATCTGTGCACCAAATTGTATAATATTCAAGGCAAAACATGTTTGTCTTGGCCTAAAACACCCATTGAGTCATTAATTACCGTAAATTAATAAACTATAGGCCTAAAAATTTAAAATAATTATTTTTGGAACCAAAAACATTTGCAAGTAAACAATGCCTTGAGGTGAATATATTTTTTGTGTAAAAAAAAAAATATTTTATTCACCACACTTTTTTCGCATGTAAAACAATTGCCCGTCCATTGTTTTGCATGACATTTCATGACATAGTTTTTTTTTTGGCATAAGACTGCAAACCAATCATGCAAACAATTAATTTTGAATTTCTCCTTAATTATTTTTGACATGCGAGAATATTTGCATATATCTTTTTTGGCGCACTGGCGTAAACTAGGCTTTAAGGAAAAAATAAAACAAATTTCAGGGTAGAAAATCAAAGCATTCTCTTTATTTTAGAATACCAACACAGATTCAGGAATTTAGTTATTTTGATCAAATTTTTGCTGGAGTCATTTAACTTTAAATTATAGAATTATAGAACGCTTGGCATTAAGATTAAAGGTCCCTAGATAAGTATGTTCACATGTACCCACCTATTATAGGTACAACTTTTATCAAACAAATGAAGTTTTTTTTAATTTTGACGTACAGGTACATAATATTTTATATTTAGTCTACGTGACAATTTACCTTTCTACCTTTTCATAGAATAATTGCCCTGATTAACGGAGCTCATTAAGGTATTGTCATAATACCCAGTGTCATAAATTGAAGGGGCAGCCTACCCTGGCACGCCATACCGTGGAAAAATATAATTATCCAAAACAAATCTTCATATTTAAAAAAAAGCAAAAAGAAGAAGGAAGTTATCGATAAACCAATCAAAAGACCGATACACAAGTACACAACTATGTACATAGAATGTATATATTTAGGGTAATCCTAATAAAGATCATTATTTACTTTGAGTTGGTGCGCATCCCTTAGTTCTTCCAAATAAATTAAAAAAAATTCCTTTAAATAAATTTTAAAAATTGCTATTAAATTTAAGCTCATTATTTTTACGCTAACCTGGCCTCCAAAAGTAAAGAAGTTTTATATGTGAAAATGCATGTAAAATATTCAATAAAATTAAAATTTGTAAACATAATAGCAATAATAAATAAATTATATCATTTAAAAATCGGCATATTTGAAAAACATTTTAGCGCAGTTATTTCTTAGCTTATTGACTTATTGAATTTTAATCTATGGATCTAAGCTTGAGGAAATTTTCGGTTTTGATTTCTATGAGTTTTCTACCGAGCCTTAGATTTAGTAATAAAAGTCAACATTTGTACCAAAATATAAATTTTTGTATAAATTATTATCAAATTTATACAAATTCAAGGAACCAAATTCAAAGAAATAAGGGGACGCACCAGTTTAAATTTTACAATGACTTTTGTATATATACCTATTGTATATATACATATATGTATATGTAATTGTAATAAATTCATTGTATTCGAATAAATTATCTTCTGATGATAAACTATTTTTTTTTTCTAAAATGTAGTTTGGTAGAATAGGTGTTCTCTAGAATTGCTTACTTGCACTTGATTACCTAGTAAATTATCTATTACTATTTAACTGATATAAACTGAACTGCATCATATAGGAAAATGCACCCACACATTTCGTCTGTCTGCGTTCTTATTCCGTCGATTCGGGACTCCACTTATTAGCGGACTATGCTTATAAGAGGACCGGGGCGCTAATGCTCAATGAAGTATTAGGCACTGTGAAGTTAGTAGGTCACATTTTGTATGCTAGGAACTTGAAATTCAAAGTCCTTAATATATGCAAATTTCGCGCTTTACTGCAAGTTCCTAGCTTACTAGGTTGCTGATATACGCAATGTGACCAGTAGACTTCACAGTGAAGTTAGCAGGTCAATATGATTTGTTTTTTTTCAAATTAAGGACTTAAAATTTTGAACCTATTCTATCGTTGAAATGTAAGAAATCTGCAAATTTGGAGCCTTACTACAAGTTTCTATCATGCTTGGTTCCTGAGATACACGATGTGACCTACTAACTTCACATTTAATTTAGAAGGTCATACAATTGCACCCTTATTTGGTGAACTGCAAGATATGAGAATAGAAATACAACAAAAAAAACTAAAAATTCATGTCAAGGTCCCATTTGCGTGGGTAAAAGTTACCCTGCTTACTACAAAGACGTCTGGAATCCGCCTTCAGGTTTGTATGGGAAGCACTTTATGTAGTCTATGTACATAAGACATTTTAAGTTGGGCTAATCTAAAATACACCTAAAAATTTCATCAAAATCGGTCATGCCGTTTCGGAGTCAATTAAGCTTCTGGGTTCAGGGACTTGCTTTAAAATTGAATAAAGTATTGAATACCTAAGACAATACTAGAACCGGACCACCCCTCTTGCCCATACCTTAGTCCGCCAGTGACTCTCCCTTTTTAAGTATTGTTTTAACTCGGATATTCCCCTGAAATGGTTGTCAATTTATTATTTTTATTTATTTTCTTGTACTTAGCGATGTATCAAACCAAACAATTTGCAGACCGATTTGAAACCTTAGAAAAACGAGTAGCAAACCGAATTGGCAAACTCGGTTTGAAGCAAAGTCATTGAATTCTGTTCTGTATTGTGCATTATTTTTGAATAATTCGTTTCGGTTTGCTTCAAGTCGTATCAGTATAAAATCGAGTTGCAAACCGAGTTGGCCAATTCAATTGGATTTCTAAATCAGTTAAGAAATCTATGAAAACTAATAATTTTGTTTCCATCCTTCAATGGAATTTCTTTGCGAATCATGCAAATTTATTACCAAAATAATGATTTGGTTCGCGCGACGCATGTCACAACAACTTATGCTACCACACAGTTTTATAGACAGGAGTTATAGCTTCTTCACGGGTGCCACCACATGCCGATAATCAGACTCCTTTGGTGATGCTCAGACTATTATATTCATTGTAATTGAAAAAAAATTTGGCCGTCTCAGGGGGTTGAACATAGACCGAGTGACTTCAAAAGCCTATGCACATTGCCCAATGGAGGTTTTATTGTTTAACAATTGCAATGCGATTAGCATTTTTTCTAACCATTAAGAATGGATATGAATTAAATATGAGAAATCGAACAAGCGAAAGAAACAGCTTGTGAGAATCGAAAATCCCAGTATTTGACAGCTCTTAGGGCACTCAACAACATATAGACTTGTGATAAGAAAGTGAAGAATACAAATTCAAATGTAAAAATAAAACTAAACAATTTCAAATAAATAAAAAACTGTTTACTTGTCACTATTGACATCTTAGGCTATTTCTCTCTGAATTCGCTGCTTTTCAATTCCCTCGTCGGTCATTCAATCTGATTTTATGTAATGTCACTGCATGGCATGGATTTCTGTGGCGCCATTGGTTTTATTTCTCGACATGTTCATAATCCGTACATGACTCATGCCCAATTGCATGTTAAGTTCACTCTAACCATGTTCAAGTTTCTACGGAGCTTGAAGTTTTTAAGAACTCGTAAGATCTGTCCCTTTAATTTAAATTTCTGTGCATTTGTATAGCTTTAAATCTACTCGTAAAGTTGTGTCAAAGGTCATAAAATTTAGAGGTCAATGATTTTGTTTAGTTGGGCACGTCAGTTTAAACGGCACATGCCATCAGTGCTAAAATCAAACTAAGAATTGTTCTTGCAATTCTATTACCTTGGGTTAAGTAAGCAACTAAGAAATAAAACGTCTATCAAGAAATACCAAAGAGGTGCTGAATAGGACGCTGATCATCCTGGCCCTGATGTAAGGTGTAAGTTGATGACAACTCCCTTGTTAACTTTGAGCGAAAAGTTCTACGCACGATTTAGGATTATTCAGAAAATGCCTCAATGATTTTTGAAAAAAAGCAAGTTCCTATCAAATTTCTTTTATTACAATTTGCACATTGCTGATACAAACACATATCAATAAATATTTTTTTTAAGTAATCAGATTGTGATAGACTGATAACTTATGTACTTGACTTAGCTCTCACAGTAAACCCAAACTATTTTAAAATACTATGATTGTCAAAACAAAGAGTAGGATTTACTGGAGACTTGACTAATTGCACTTTTACTTTGTTAATAGGTATAAACTTACTTTTCACAGAAACGTATAATATTTTATAATAAAAACAATTACAATATGTTTACAGTGAAAAATATTCTTGAGGGACACAGTCATGGCAAAAATATGTATGTATGTATTATGTAAAATTGTTAAGGATTAATCATTCTAGATAAGTTTAAACGGTCTCCATATTTTGGTTTGCAATGTGTCACAATCACAATATCGTCAGCTGGTGTTCGTCGTCAATTTTTTTGGATGAGAGAAGTGATATACGAGTATAATCAAAGATAAGCTATTAAAAGTTTTTTTTTACTAACATTTACTGATATGACAAGCGCTAGCTAGCGTGCATAAATATGAAAAAGGTCGAAAATGTTGAAAGGCAAAACTACCACACAATATAGAAGAAAATATTACGAGTACATCAAGCGTTCAACGGTACATCATTGCTCATTTTAATGTAATAAAAAATAATAAATATGTAGATACCTTCTCAAAGCTGAAGCCAAGCTTTGTAATAATATTTAAAGGGGGCACAGATATCTCGAAATCTTCTCGTTGGTCCGCGAGTTTCTGTGAGTTGGGTTGGCCTGGCCTAAACGGTTGGCCAGATTTGCTTCAAATTATGTAGGCACCTACAGAGCATCAAATTCTCTAGAGTGGTAATTCAAATTTTTGTTTCAGGTCATCTAGAAAGGCTAGCTCCTAGAGAAAACTATTTTTTTTATTTATTTGAATAAAAGATGCATTTTTCCAGTGGTTGAAATATATGAAAAATTGCACTTGAGACAGCAAACTCAAATTAAAAGTCTAATAAGTTGGCGTGGAGAACCAATGCATTGAGACTCACATTAGTCTCAATTCTATGCGTGTTTTTGGCAGAAATTGAAGCGAACTACATTTTCTGCCAAGTGCAAACGGCTTAGATGAGAAGAATGAGACAACAAACTTGCCAAGTGAATATTTTGTGTGTTTGCAGAAGAGCCATTTTTAGCAACCGACTTAAACTTTCACAAATTATTATTAAATTTATCTGATTTTAAACTTATATTATGTAGGTATTTACTAATCGGGAGATAAGATTAATTCTTCACAAGGGGCGAGACTGCTTGCTCATTGAGATAGACTCATTGTGCTTTTGTTAAGGAAACTGGCCAACTGAACTCAAATGGAATTGACAGCTGACTCATCCGGAATCATTTAGTCACAGTACACAAATTAAAGGTAATATCATTAGAATTTTGAATTTTGTTAAATCAATTTTTGTTGTTGTGTTTACGCGTACTTTTTTCTCAAGTTCACAACCATTTTTTATTTCCTACAATTTTAATTTCAATTTGTTGTTGTGTTTACGTGTGTTTTCGCCCTCACGTTCACAACCATTTTTAAATATCTGACAATTCGAGCTTTGACAACCTCCGGAGTATAATACCTTCTATTTGTGTACTGTGTTTTAGTAATTTGTTTCTTTTGATAGAATTCACCCTTGTAGATTGTTGAAATATATATAATTTTTGGAAATTCAGTAAAACTTTAATTTAAATACATATTTCAAATAAATTTTTTATTCGTAAGAAATAGAAAGGTATTTTGTTTTCTTATTTGTTAAAATCATTATTTTGTTTTGACATGTTACTCACCGTTAAACCGTTGATGTTCGTTCGTTTTTACGTGGATCAATAACGTGGGAAATGAATGATTCCGCTGTAGTTCTTAATGGTTGTCGAGGAAAATATATGCTGAGTGGTTTTTTCAACTTTTGTTGATTGAATTTATTTAATTGCTTTTTTTGGATTTAATTTGTTAAACTATTCATATACAATTAATAGCTAGTTATACAGTTGCGAATATTTATAATCGTTACTATTTTATTTTATTTTTTATTATTATATTAAACGAATATCCATTAGAGTGGCGATGAAAGATGACTTTTGAGAACGTGCAAAATATTCTTAATTATATTACTATTATAAACTTTTATTTTGTTTTATTAAGTTTTAAGCTTTTTATTAAATTTATTTTACTTATTTGGTAACTTGACGGATTATTTACACTTTCATATTTTTTTTGTTGCGTTTACGAGATAAGTGTTGAATATCTAAGCACTATTTTGTCATGTATTATTCTTTTATTTTTTAAACTTTCTTTTAGCTTGAATACAGGAAGAAAACAATATTTTTTCATCAATGAGTTTTTTGACCAACAAAAAAAATCGTATAACAAGAAGAAGAACAGAAAGGATGACTGAGGAAGTGAATAGAAATGAAAAATCAGAATTTAAGAGAACGATGTAAGAGCAATTTTTTAAAAATATTTTATGCAAAGATAGCTTTCTTTTAAGAGAAAATTGAGTTCTGGCAGTCGTATTGGAACTTTTTGAATAAAAAGCAAATAAAAAGGGGAAATGGCAGTGACGACAATGACGATGAAGAATTGTGATTTTTCCAAAGAAAATTTTTCACGAAACAATTTTTATTATTGAGGATAATAACTTGAATTCTTTTTAAGTTAAGAGACAAACCAGACTGTTGGGTCTCAGTTAAATGAAAAAATAATTAAGGCATTGAGAAACACTTCTATTTATACTGATCTAATGTATTTTTGTGTCTGTGTTACACTTTTCCAAGGGGAAGGTATTTACTCAACAAAAGTTATGTATGGTAACTGAATGTTACAAGATTTTTTAATCATACAAAATTATCCAACAAGAAATCTATGTCTTGATTCATTCAGACACATTCTTTTTTATAAAATAAATGAAAGTTCAATTTTGAAAATTTCGTTGTGGAAATATTTAAAATATGTTAGATGCCTAAAATGTTATTTTAATTTGCAAATAATGTTGGTATATACCTACCCTTTTCATAAAAAGAATGAAAATTATTTTAACCAAAAATACAAAAAAGCTTATAAAAATATAAATTTAATAAGAAAACTTCAAAGGACTACTCTGACTCCTGACTTCACTAGCGAGTCAGACACAAGCAAAAAGGCAAATAATCCATACATTTCGTGCATCCATACAAACATACAAATACACACACACACACTATTAAACAGCAAGGAGGAGATTTTTTCCTCGATTTTTAGTGGCAACGTATAATTTACATAACGCGATTTTTTCCAGTTGTATTAACGATTGAAATTTCATGAATTTAAAGTTTGTTAAATTGTATAATTCCTTTTTTGTTATAGAAGAATTCCTTATATAAACTCTTAAGTTTTTTTTTTGTATTCACAATAATGAAAAAAAAAACTTCTGAAAATTCACAGACAAAAAACAAACCAAAGTTTTTTTTATTTCGTTGAAGGAAACTTTAAAAAAAATTTGTTAAATTTATAATTTTACAAAACAAAAACTTATAAGAAAAATTATAACCAATTACACAATAAGTTTCTGTTTCGGGCCAGAAAATTCGTTCGTTGGTTGGTTCTTCTCTTCACATTACGTTTTTCCATTTTTTCATATCGCTATTGCGGAGGACATGAATGTGTGTACATTTTATCCTTATACATACATAACAGAAGAAGAAAAATCGAATGTTGGAATAAAAAATTTCAAAAATTTTCACTATTAACTTGGTAAATTTTATGGAAATATGTTCGAAATTAACACCGTTAAGCACTTTTTGTTGAAAATTGAAAGATTTTTGTAGAATTTTTGTTGGAAAAGTTTATAACTTATTGTAGGTATATCCTGTGGCAGGAAAAAAAAATTCTGTATGTGGGAAAGAGAGAGAAAATCAAAGGAACACCAGTATGTGAAGCTATATGGGAGACACTATACCCGAAATCCGTTCTTCTCCGTGGTTCGCTTAAACTGCAGTCCGCATAATTTGTTCAGCAATGCCAGAGTCCCCGAATTGGAAAATTCTCTAAAATGAACTTTATTTAAAAGAAATTTTCCATTTCCAGGAAAATCCAACTTTAGCAATTCTCTTTGTTTCTCTTGTTTAGGGCGAGAGAAGGGTGGCAATGGTGACACAAGGAATTATGGAATTACCCTTGTCGAGGACAAAGTTTGAGAAGCAAAAGTGCATAAGGGTGTGTTAGCGTAGCTCTGTTTCAAGTTTTCTATTCTCTTTAAAAGCAAAACGTCATTCTCTTTTCGGTTGAGGAATTATCCTTCCAGTAAAATTGACTTTTCCTTTATTTTTTTTTACTGAAAATTGAACATATTAGGAAAGGAAGTGGGGGAGCAGGTAACCCTTCATTCATCCTCTGGTCTGTTTGTGTTCCTTCTTTCGTACCTTATTTTTTTGTGACGTGAGGTCATACTGACATCATATAGTATATGAATGCGTATACGCAATTGTTTTTTTGTTACCATTATTTTATTACATGTTTTGAAATTCCTTCTGATCCAATATATACCCACATAAATAGTAAAATCAAAATTAAGGATCTAATGCATAAAACAATTTTTTTATTTTCAGCAAAATGAGCAATCCTAGATTCAAAAAGCTGAAAAGCGCATAAAATACAAATTTCGGAAAAAGGAAAAGGACAAAGAGAACGATAACGATTGTGCTAGTGCCACGCTGACTGACTTAAAGGGATTGACGACATAGTTGCTATGACTACGGGCCAACCAACACCATACAACACTCATGAGCCTCGAGTTAGCCATTAAATGAATAACTCGGCTGATGAAAAGTGGTAGCAGAAATTTTATAAGTATAGAGTATTGTATACACTATTGATAGCCAAGCTGGCGCCAATATCAGAAACTTTAGGTTTTGATAGAGCAAAGTTGATGGCTATTTAATTTTTTTTTCTTTAGTTTTTTTTCAGTAAATTGAATGTCAAATCGTATTAGGTTTTCCACAAACCATCATCAATTTTGTTTGTGTAAATGTAGTTTTATGCATAAATTTTATTGATGAAGTTAAATAATTTGAAATATTCATTGTAGGTACCTACACCTATATATTTATCTTGTGATTAATTCTTCGTAGAAATTTATGATAAATTGACAATGTGAATAGGATTACTCAAACACAGTTTTATTTCGAAGGTGCATTTATTTTATTAGCTCAATAATATAATTTTTTTGTGAGCAATTAGTAATGGCTTAATGAGTTGAAAAGTACATTTTGAGGATTTATTTGTGTATAGAGGTTTAACAAGCATTTAAATCGGTGCTACAAAACAGCACGTGAAACCCAAACAGTTTTGCACTAGCAAATGGGTTGAAGCTGTTACCATACGGATATAGGTACAAACACTTTTTATCGCTAACCATTTCAAATTTTGCAATGGTGCGTCCGCGATTGGTCTAGATCTAGATAGAAGATGCGATTTTCCATAACAGTAACTTTGGTGTAACCGGTTTATATGTAAAGGGTTTTTCAAAAGTAGAGCGACAGGGACAGCAAACGACGCCATATTTCTTGCCGCTCTTTTGACATTTCTCTTCAGAAGGGTTTGCCATTTCATGATGGAAAGATATACCAGCCAACAACGAGTTGAAATTATTAAAATTTATTACCGAAATTCGGAGTCAGTGGCCTCAATCTAGTGGAAAAATTTGAATCCACAGGCACAGTAAAAAATGTTCCCGTGCCAGTGAGACAAAGAAGTGCCCGAAGCGTCGAGAATATTGCTGCCGCTGAGGCTTCAGTTGCAGAAAGCCCAAATGTGTCTCTCACACGTCGTTCTCAAGCGTTGGGCATCTCTGTGACGTCGTTGTGGTGAATTTTGGGAAAAGATCTTAGCCTACATCCTTACAAGATCCAATTGACGCAAGAACTGAAGCCGCTTGACCACCAGAAGTGTCGTATGTTCGTGAATTAGGCTGAGCAACAACTTGAAAATGATTCGGATTTTCATCGAAAAATCATCTTCAGCGATGAGGCTCATTTCTGCTGAATGGCTTCGTCAATAAACAAAATATGCGGTATTGGTCAGGCAGCAATCCACACATACTCCATGAGTCATCATTGCATCCCGAAAAAATTACGGTTTGGTGTAGTTTATGGGCTGGTGGCGTCATTGGGCCGTAGTTCTTCCGTGATGATCAAGACCGGCACGTTACTGTGAATGGGGATCGCTACCGTTCAATGATAACAGAATATTTTTGGCCCCAATTGGATGATATGGACTTGGAGGATATGTGGTTCCAAAAGGACGGCGCCACAAGCCCCACAGCGAATGTCACAATCAATTTATTGGAAAGCCAGTGACGATTGATGAACTTCGTACGAATATCGAACGTGAAATTGTAGCAGTATCGGCCGATTTATGCTTGAAAACCGTCGAAAAATGGGTTCAGCGTCTGGACTTCTGCAAAAGAAATCGAGTTCCATACATAATGGCATCGAAAGTACTTTCACAGGAATACAAAATTTCATTGATATCCAAAACTGTTTTTGTTTTATTTAAAAAAACTTTTGTAGCGCTCTTATTGAACAACCCGATATGTTTAACTTCATTTTAAATTTAAACTGGTTTTCATTAATGCCGTTTTCGTAATTCGTAATTTGAAATTTTTTGAACCACTGTGGGTAGGTAGGTAGAAATGGTGGCACGGGCGTAACACTCGCTCGGTGCCCAATTAGCAGCAATTAGGCAGTAGGTTTGTGTGTAAAACTCGACAAATCTGATTCCTTCGGGGGTATGGTTGTAGTGTATAGTGGGCTAGCACCAACGTCGACAGGCGTTACATAGGACACTCACTCGATTAGATCGTATCTCGACCAAGGCCAGGTACGATATGCCGAGCTCGGCAGATAGCAGAATGGCACCGTAGCGCAAAGGATTCAACCGATAATCGTTGTCATTTAGCATCATGAAACCCAGCATAGGCCTGTATTCCGATTGCTCCCGGTCTTTTAGGTCTGGGGGGAAACATGATACAGAATCAACCGATTTTGTCTTAGATCCATTTCGTCGCGTTATGAAAGAAAATCAAGTTTTTGATTTTCATTTTAGAAAGTTCGTTGAGGTCGTCAAAAATACCACTCCAAATGATTGTGCTTTCATTCTAGCCCAATGTTGCCAGAAACACCGATTTATCGTTATTCTTCCGATTTTTAGACCTATTTCCGATGCACCGATTTTTGATCCAAGTATGACACTTTTCCCCGATTTTCAATATTTCGAATAAAAATGTAAACAAAATAGTTTCCACTTTGGATTCATAGTAAGGGTATTTATGCAACGTCGGAAAACTATTGTAAACATCGTAATCGTCGGAAAGTTTACTACATCGTAAACGAACTGTCAACATTTGTATGAGAAATCTTTTCCAACAATTCGTAAACTTTCCGATATGAATTTGTATCGTTAATTAAAATGGTAAGCTTTTAAACTAATTCTGAACAAAAAAGAATAAAAAAAATTAAAACATCGAAACGAGAAACTTTTAATCAAAATGGCTGAGGAAGGATACAATAAAAAGAAAAATAATAATAATTGAAAACAAAATTGGACGAAAGTATCATTTTATTTGAAGTTAAACAAACAACGGATAAATTCACGATGTTTACAAATTACTACGTCGAAAAGTTTACATCGTTATAATTTTACTAAAATTGTGTATATTTTTTAACCTGGCTATGTCTAGCTTAAAATAATAAAATAATTCTGACATCTGAAATTTCAGCAGAAAGTTTTGAGATCTCGAGGTGGTGAAGTGGGATTTCACTAAGGTTTCGTATAAATCTCGAGTTCTCATTAAATTTTAGTTGAAATTTCCATGAAATCTTGATAAACTAAGTTTCCAACAATGCTTGGGCACTTGATACTTCATAAATAAAAATATCTAATTTTAATTTAAAGGTTCTACTCCCTGTGCTTTAAAAGTATTACTTTTAAAAATAGACAAACAATTCAAAATAAATTAAACAATAGAAATGGAAAATTTGTTTTTAAAAAAATATGACTTTTTTACCTTCAAACAAATAGTTTTTTTCTGATTCTAGTGAAAAACACAATCTACATTCGTAAAAAATTAGCAAAAGGATTATTGGTCCGTGATCAAACTTGTATCTAAAGCGATCTGGATAGGTTTGTGTTGTTGGAATCCCTTGTTAAAACACAACGAGAATACAGCTTTTGAAAAGAGATCTCAAGCTTTCCTAAAAATTCTAGGATACAAAGATATCCTATGAGAAATGTCAAAAACAGCTGACTGGCGTTCAAAAACATACATATGGATACAAGGGTTTCCAGCGAAATTTGAACGCGGTCATTTTCTAGTGTGGTAATTACCCGATTTTAGCTAATATTTTGTGGCAACACTGTTCTAGCCAGAGCAGGACATTTACAAAGAAAGTGAAAGAGTGTTTCCATTTCTTGCTGATCGTCGCAGCTACGGCAGTGAGTGTTGTAAGAAATAATACTGGCCAGTACATGTTGCAATGACCCTAGCTATGTCTCGCCTGGGTCTACATAATAGATCAATTGTTCGGAATTTATTATAGGTGCACCAGATCTTTCTCGATATTTTGCATTTGGTTATGCTATTCCACCTACGATTGGATTCACTTAGGAAGATTGACAGTAAATTGCCCTTCACAACTCCCAGGGGAATGTTGACTCATTCCGCAAGTGAGCTGTGAAGGGCTGCTCCTTGCCTGGCCGTTTCATATGCCCGTTTCTTTTCCGTTAATGGCCAGGAACCCAGATAAGGGACTACCTACAATCAAATACCCTGGTTCAAGACCGAGTGCAAATTTATTTGTTTTCTCAGAAAATAAATTTGACAGCTCTTGGTGCACTTGTGCGTTATTTTTAAACAAAGCTGTCCAACTTTAATTACCTACCTATTTTTAGAAAGAAAAAAAAACTTTTCGTAGCTAGGTAGCTATCAATCATTGACTATGTAGGAAGGTTAGGTACCTAGCCTAAAAACGCACGCTAGTCTTTTTATAAAAAAAAAAAAATCTATGAATCATCTGGACCTATCCAATATCGATATACCTATGTACCTATATTTATATTAGGTGCATCGATACCTAGGAATCGTTTTTTGTTGCTGCAATGTTTTCCTTATAAAAAAGTTGTTTGATCTCAGAAGCAAATGTCCTTATAAATAGATACAATAGCCCTAGTAACGTACATACATGTTTCAATATTTTAGTTTTATATAAAATCAATAATAATATCATAAAAAAATGTGCTAGTTTCTTTTTTATTCATTTTCCGTCATTGCGCTCCGAAAAAAGCTCAACATATGAAACCACAACTACACAACACACGGCGACAATGCCGATGACATCATACTCGAGAAAGCATGTATGTAACTATACCAAGTTGCCAAGTGTATACCCTACAGCAACAACAACAACAAAAACAGTGGTGGCAAGAGGAATAACAAATTTACTTTGTCATAGAAAAACTAAAGAACCTATCCAGTTAATTTTTTTTTTTAAATCTTCATTTATCCTTCCAATGACCATGTCGCCTTACAAAGATAAACCTTGCCTTGCGGTTGTTTAAGCTTTCAGTACTGGATCTGGAATATATTTGGGAATTATAGAGCAAGATAAAATACTTAACCAATAACTTTAGCTCTTACTTTTCGTATAAGCATCAAAAGCAAGAGAAATGTGCACTGGAATCCTGCGCTCCTGCTCCAAAAACAAAGTTGGATCGAAATTTTTTATTGAGCTTCAGCGCATACACAACCAAGAGAGAAACATCGCACATAAGAAGGAGAAACACCGCCATAAACGGAAGAGCACAAACGATTTGACGGACGAACTTTGAAAACTCAATTAAAAAAACATCATGAACATTCACAAATGCTCTCACAGTTGTGCCCCTCTTACAATTTTCCTTGAGCTAATAAATGTGACCCCATTCCTATTGTTGTGAAAAAGGACTATCGAAAGTCATGCTTCACACTACTGTCGTGGTCGCTGTTTGTGTGTTTTCTTTGTTATGATATTATTATGCCAATGTATTCGTGTGTGTGAAGTAAATTTAAGAAAAAAACCTACATACCTATATCTACAGAGTAAGCTTTCAAAAACGATTTTGGTTCTTCTGTGAAAATCGGACAGTAGGTTGTGCTCGGTGCATTATTGCCACATTGCATTATTGCCTCATATTTCAAATTGTTCCATTTTTTCTGGGACATCACTATTTTTAATTAAAGCAATTTAATTTATATTCGATTTAATTTAATGCAAATTGCCTTATTATATATAATATAAATAAACCATCATCCAAATCCAAAGTAGACACGTAGTGGTAGTGAGAGAGGAGAATTTGAAACGCTACGCTCAGCGCTGCAGAAACAGGCACTTCAGTGCCCAACTGGCACTTTTAAATAAGTTTGGCATTGTGGCACTGAAAAATTTTAAATCTGGCACTCATTTTTTTTTATTAAATTTTAAATATCATTCCTAAAGTAACAAACTCACTTAAATCAAACCTTTGTTTTTAATGAGCAAACAAACATTCGTTGAATGGACAAAGGAAAACATTGCAGGAATATTTTCTTTGAAAATTTCCGTTTAAATTTTCTGTTAACAATAATTTTTGTTTTTTCTTATTCAGTAAGAAAACATAAAAACAAAAAAAAAATGGTGGTGCTACAGCTTGAGGAAAACCAGGGCCTAGTGACTTACAACTCTCAACCATTCCTGTGTGCGTGTTATTTGCAGGAATGTAAAGAAGATATAGTTCCTAGTAAAAATTACCGAGGTTTCAATTAAAAAAAAAAAAAAAACAATGTTTTCTTCAAAAAAAAAACACCTTGTGCCAATCAGCTGGTTTTTACCAAAGTTTTTTTTAATTATTGAAATATGTACACTATGCATCACTTGTTTGAGGCCACTTTTTTTGCAATCGTTTTTCTCGATAAATAACTACCACTGATTGATGCCACTTAAAGAATCTTTTAAAAAATTAACAATAATAGCAAAACGTTTACTTGTTTTTTTTATTTTTGTTTACTACTTTTTTGTCCATAATTAATAAGTAAGCCCACTATTTTTTTTTTTTTGTCAATGAGTCTTTAAGATGGTTTAGATTAAAATCTTACAGTTTTTTTAAATCAAGCTCCACGCTTTTGATTATCTTCAGGCTGTTTACCATCTTCATACAATTTTCGATAAAACGAAACCCAAAAGTTTTCGAGGATGTTTGAGTCCGGTGAATAGGGTTGCCGTGACAAATTTGGAAGTTTTTCGATTGAATCCAGTTTTTTCCTTTTACAAGGTTGTTATCTTGTTTGTAAAATTTAATGTTCAAGTACAATAATGTCTGTCATCTTTATATTTGGCCATTCAAACAGATATTTGTAACTATTTCCGTTAGTTGTTGTAGTTATCAACTCCAATTTAATTGTTCCATGATAAGTGAAAGCGCTCCGACTGTGAATACTGGTCAAAATAAGTTCCTCTTACTTAAATCATAAAAATAAAAATTCTTAGCATAGAATGCGTCATGATGAACTTTTTTCATCCGAAGAGAACCTTTTTCTATTCGTTGCTCCAAGCAACAAGGTCCTTGATGAAATGCATGTGAAATTCCTTGTTTCACTGCCGTAAAATCTTTTTATCTCTAACGCTGAATGTTATCGCTGAATAAAATTGTATTTAAAACCGTCAAAACATTTGACATTAATAGTGCACAATTCTAGGTATTCTGCAGAATTGACCACATTTCTAGAATTTTTTGCTTAACGTGCGTGCTTTTAATTTGTTTCCATAGTTTTTAGTATCTGCTAGATTTGTTTGTATAGTTATGTCAATTCCTTCTATTTCTCATGCTATGGCCTGAAACTCCCTGTTCCTTAAACTCTTCTGTCTATTTAGGATACCGTCAAAGTTGTTCATGAGCCCAGTTAAACTAAAAATCAATCCTACGCTTTCTCAAATATTTTAAACTTTTGTTAAAATAAGGCACGATACTAGATTTTGCAAAGCAATATTTGCAATGGCCTCAGTAAAGTAACTCAACCTTTTATACTAATTTTTTATAGTTAATCCATAAAACTTGTGAAATTTCTATGGATTTTTAAGTAACTCTTTCAACGTTGTCCTCTTTATTGGACAATATGTATACCTACTCACAGGTGTCAAAAATTTCTAAGAAAAATATTTCTCACAGGTATTTATCGAAAAAAAAACTATTTCCAAAATATTGACCTCAAACAAGTGACGGGCAGTGTATATGAACGTATTTTAAACAAAAATACGCAAAAAATGCCAGCTCGATGAAATATGCCCAATTATTCCCTAAATAATGTCGCTCAAAGCAATGGATAGAGTTTGTCATGAAACGTATTTCTCTCATGGTCTCTTCTAAAAAGCGCTGCTTAAAAAAATATTCTCCAGCGTATTTGAGCATCCGATTTTTTTTGGCTTGAATTCAAAGTCTTGGAACTCTGTGGCACCCATCAAAATATAAGTTGGCGCTACAATATTTTTTTCAGCTGCAGCGCTGGCTACGCTGCAGGACCCTACAGCAGTGGCGGTCATGATATCCCTTTTAGATAAAATAAGCTATCCCACATTCACCATCTGAATCTGTCGAAGTTTAACAAATTGGCTATTGAATACATCTTTTAAAAACGAACAACTACGCGCAAGGGTTTTTATTATTGAATATGCTTGTTCAGCCTGTAAGTATTCATATACATGTTTTTATGAGAGAATGGTCACACTGGCCACTTTTCAATATGTATGGCATAACTCGGAAACCAAGCCGAATTTCAGAATTCAACTCTTAAAACATTTTACTTCACAATTAACTTTTTTAATGAAATGGATGGTTTAAGAAACTGTATAAGAAAATTTGAGCAAAAGACATTAACAAAGACCAACATATAAAATAGAAAAATCAAAGATTTTTAATTTTTTTCGAAAATAGACACAACTTTTGTGGAGCAAAGATGCGTAAAAGTATAAAGGCTGAAATCTATTATTAAAACTTTACTACGAGTTTTTCTTAAAAATGTTTGCTTTTTTCGCCCGAAACCCCGTTTTTTGGTAGTATATGATAGTCTTATATTAATCAGCCCAGTCGTTCAGTTGGCGGAAAACAGAATCGTGGACTTACTTTTTAATACTCTCAATATCAAAATCCTGAGTTCTAATATTCTTACGAATGTAAATTTGTCATGTAGTACCGAAAAAAAGGCTTTGGGCTCTCGATTTTGAATAAAAATGACTTTTTTACCATGCCATATTAAGATTTTGAGCCTTTACTTTATTTGTATTAGTATGCTCTCAGCCTATTCTTGCTCCAAAAAAAGTTTTGAAATCTATTTTTGGTTGGGTTTTGTTTATACTTCATGCATTTTATAAAATTTTTTAAACCATCTTTAGAAAATTTAAATTCGACTTAATTTCCGAGCTATACCAAACAAATATATTTAGTATTAAAAACCTTTGCACGTAATTGTTACTGCAGAAAACTCAATTTTTACTATATTTTTCAAGAAGTTTCAATTCACATTATTTTGAATTAGTACTCTGTGTTTTGGTCCCTTGAAAGAATGAGAATCAACGGGAACGAAGCATAAACCAAAGGAGTCGTCACAAACAAGTATACAAGCTGGTGCGTTTCCGAATTTAATCGCAGTTTGTATTAGAAATTGGTAGAGGCTAGTCCTCGAGGCAAAAAGATTAAAGAATTGCAAAGGGCTAAAAACTAAATTTTCAATTTTGAGTGGTCTGACTGGATCTGAATCGACGATTATGGTCTGGATCTGGACGGACGACTTTGGTTTGGATCTGGACGGACGATGACGCTGACGTCACCTTCGACAACGTTGATGTCACCTCCGATGACGTCGATGTCGTCTCCAACGGCGGCGATGGTAGGTATGACGGTGTTGGGTTTAAAGGAGGTGGATCTGGGACTGGTACAAAAGTTCTGGGGGTGGGTCTAGAATTGGGACAAAGGAACATTTTTTTTTTGACAAATTTATTGAAATAACAACTTTCCATACTTGTTTCTTATAATTCCATAAAAATAAAACTTTTTGAAAAATTTTTGTTTACAAATTTGGAAACAACTTTTTTTACAATTTTTTTTTAATTTTTTAGAACTGGCAATTTCTAAATCACGAATATGCATTTAGAAGTCTCTAGGACGCTTACCTTAGCAACTCACACTGGCCTGCAACGAAATCAAACTATACTTTTATTAAGGATTTTGAAAGCTTTGCCGCTTTCTATCCTTTAAGGGACAAACTACAGAGAGCTGAGCGTTGAGCCTATGAAAACTATAAGCAATTGTTTTTAATATTATTATTATTATTTTTATTATAATTGTTATTATTATTATTATTATTATTATTATTATTATTATTATTATTATTATTATTATTATTATTATTATTATTATTATTATTATTATTATTATTATTATTATTATTATTATTATTATTATTATTATTATTATTATTATTATTATTATTATTATTATTATTATTATTATTATTATTATTATTATTATTATTATTATTATTATTATTATTATTATTATTATTATTATTATTATTATTATTATTATTATTATTATTATTATTATTATTATTATTGTTATTGTTATTATTATTATTATTATTATTATTATTATTAACGTCATTATTATTATTATTTCTTGCATACACACTTCTTCTCCCAAACCAATAGGTATTGAAATAAATCAAGTTTGAAAATATGGTTGGCTTAACGGTGGTGGGAGACCTGAGAGGGAGAACACACCAATTTTGTTTGCTACGATTTAGAATTTGAGAAACAATAATATAAAAGTCCTACCTGTAACTAATTTTTGTGATGTCAAGCTCTGGTTTCACTGTTCTTTCAATGAAATATAGTACATACCTAATGGAAAAAACTTTTTTGGATTTGAATACGCTTTCTTGCTTTCTTTTATAAATCCTTTGATCGAAATCTTCTTTATACACTTGATTTTATGAATATTAAAGGGAATTTCCACTATCTCCTAAATCAGATGATTTTTTCACAGTGTAAATCATAAAAACTACGGAATTTTGAAATTTCTGCAGTTTTTAAAAATGAACGCTTCAAAATATGAGTAAACATTGATAAATAAAAAAAACTGGTTGCATGTGAAAGCTAATTACTATGTGAAAAAAATCCTCCAAATTTGATCTGAATAGACACAGTCAATAGTAAATTTTTTTTACCAGGTCAACCTAATCTAAGAGGATTCTTTTGTTCTATTTATATATATTTTTCAAAAATCAATCAAAAAAACTGTACACGATAGAACTTTTTTGAAACCAGATTTACATAGATTTACAAATTTACAAAAGTCAAATATGTCATAATTTCAAAAAATTATTAGAACGCGAAAAAAAAGTTCATTTTGCAGACCAGTGTTATCAAGTTTAATGGTGTAAGCTTTGATGCCTCTAGGACGCTTAGTTTAGTCGCAAATCGTCGATTTTTCATAGCGATGTATCGATTGAAAACTGGCACTTCCTTCTTTTCTTTAGTAACAGTTCCTTGAGTGGCCCACTTCGCAGGTTCTCAAGATTTTAGCCCTCCGTTCTGCTCACGCAACTCCGTTGCTCCGCTTCGGGTATTTAAAGTCGTCTGGCAGACGCCAATGTAAAGTTTACTTGAGGAACAGTACTTAAAATTTATATTTCGATGAAAAATTTAAAAAAGAAAAACAAAAGTTGAGAAAAGTTAAAGTTTTAATTGAAATTTTCTTTAAACAAAATTTTAGAAAAAAGTTATTTTTTTTCTAAATTTAAAAAAAAAGTCGAAAAAGTTTATATTTTTATATAATAAAAAAATTCTCAACTCTGTACAGAATCCAGACCCACATCTGTCTAGGTCAAGACCACCTATACCCCGTCACCAAAAACCCAAACAAATTAAAACCAATTTCGCAAAAGTAACTAAATCTTCTGCCAGAATTGAAAACCAATTTTAATAGAGAGAGTAACGAAATCTCCCGCCAAACAAAATTCCGCGTAAAATTCTGCTCTCTGAAAAATATATTAATTCCAAAGAATACTAAATTTGAAATCTATTCTAATTGTATTTTTATTTAAAGTAGGGAAAACTGAACTGAATGAAAATCCCTCCGAATAGTATTTGTAATACGCGGAATTTCGTTACTCTGCCAAACCAAACTGAGCATAAATCAAGTGACAGCTGTCAAGAAGACCAACCAACCAACTCCGAACAAGTTTTGCCAGATTAAAAACCACACGTCTAAAAAAACACGCTTTATAATACAGTCGGATCTCCACTATCCGAAACTCGCTCAATTAAAGGCCTGATTTTCAAAATAAATAATCTGTTGATATAGGATATTTCTATTATCTATGATGGTTGTCTGGGGAGCAAAAACTCCATTTTTAGTGAAATTTCAGTGCATTTTGCAAAATTTCTAACAAAGGTCAGAAAAAGTATAGTTCATTGAACTACAAACTACATAGTTGTATAGATTTACTGGCCAAACAGAATGGTGTAGATGTAGCTGCGGCGGTGTGTAGCACTGTCAAAGTAGAAAGATACAAAAATAGTATACAGTGCCACAATTTAAAGTTGTAAATGTAGCAAGAAATGTATGGCATAGCAAAAGTTAAACAAAATTCAACTCTTACTGCAAATTGCAGCTATATTCATTCTGTTCAAGGGGTTAGATCATAGCGTTAACTTATGGGCCTTGTGTGTGAGCTTTGTTTGCTTGTGCAGTGATAGAGCATTATGTCCTTTATGCTTCTTTTTGTTGTTAGTTGTCTACTGGTTTCCCATACATTATCACTTCATCATGTCCTAGATTGCTATGCTCTGCTCATACTCCCCATTCGATACGCAATTACGTGCCTTCGATTAATCCGTTTCAGAAAAAATGTTATCCAGCACAAACGAATAAGATACATACCAATAATAAAGTCATTGACACTATTATAACTCAAATTAAATGTATTTTTTTTTGACAAAACAACAAAACAGAGTAAATAAAAACTTTAAATAAAAAAGATCTGTATCTGCATACATAGATACTTGTACATGTGTATATAAATATAAAAGTTTCTTTATGAAATAAAATGGTTGTAATTTTGTTAGTGCTGCTGAAACTTATGTTAATGCGGCTGCCGTTGATAATGATTGAAGATGGGAGGCGAAGCTTCTTTTTTTTATTGTGAATGCATATTTAACGTAAGCAGAAAGGATTCTTCTGCAACAAAGAATGTCGACTGCTTTTGTGGATTCTTAAAAAGAGACCTGATACAAACACATGTGTATTCGGCATACTGTGTGTTTATACCTATGTTCATATACCATATACATATAATGAAGGCTTTGTTCGGAAGTTTGTACATTAGGGTGGTCCTTAATTCGATTCTTATTCGATTCAAAACATTGAAAAGCAATTTACTTAATTTTGCCAATTTTTATTTCAGACCACCGGTCTCAAACTTTTCACATTAAGGTACAATTTAAAGATTAGATTCAGCCAAGAAAAACAATTGTAATGAATGGGTGTATAGTTCCCCCCGTTCAGGCGGAAGGGGTAATCAAAATAGAAAAATGGGAACACTTACAATGCCAGGCTATATCTTTTAAAAAAGTCCCAAATCTATTCTATAATATGGTTTTTAAATAAAATTTGTATTCATGAAAAAATAATTTTAAAACTTAAAATAAAAAAAAAAAACAAAAAAATTATAATTTTTTAATATTAAAATTATTTTTTTCAAAAACTTTGTATAATAAAAACCTTAGAAAGCATACTATAGAATGAAATCGTAGTCTTAAAAATTGCTAAGGCATGGCATTGCAAGTGTTTCCGTTTTTGTTAAATGATTTTTTTGAGACAAATTTTTAGAAAATATAAAGAACCCCCTTCCGATACGAGTTTTTTCTTACTTGAATCTAATCTTAACCCTCAGATTGGTTTTGTCACGTTTTATAAAAATCACCCTAACCCCATAATAAGTATGTGAAATATAAATCTAAAAAAAAATTAGGACATTTTTTGTCTATGTAGAGCCATTTGACGCCTACCCAGCTCGGAATTAAAAAAAAAAACCAAAAATAAGGACCACCGTAACGTACATATGTAATTATATACATTAGAGTGGTCCTTAATTTGGACATAGTCTTGGATAGCTCTTATTCGATTCAAAACATTGAAAAACAATTTCCCTAATATTTTCAGATTTGGTCTTCCTAATTTCACTTCAAGGAACTAATTATGGGTAAGGAATTATTCTTATAACCCCGACGCCACACGGGCAAGTACTGGCAAGCAAGTTGGCTACATATACTGCCCGTCAAATTCGTAGTATGCATTCCACTTGCCTTCCACTTGAATTTCACTTGCTTGCCTCCCAACTTGCTTCACTACTGGCTTCAAAAATTAGATGCTAGTTGATGAGCAAGTTGCTTGGGTTTGTAGTTATATGTTAGTGAACAAATGCGTTTGTATTGCAACTTGCATGCCAGTAATTGCCCGTGTGACCTCAAGGTCACGCCAAAAAAAATCAGAATGTATAGATTGGATTCAGACAAGAAAAACATATTACCGGAGGGGGTCTATTTCCGGTGGAAGGGGTAAATACAACAAAAGTTAGGTATAACTCTGTATTGTTGTTGTATTTAATATGCTACTTTTTTCAAGCGAAGATAAAAATGCAACGAAAAACAGGGCTATTGTAGATTTAAGGCTTAAACTCGTTGAGTATAGACAAAAATGTTAAAGAAAATAAGAATGACATATTGTGTAGGTATTTTTCTCGAAATTATTAGTTTTTCTTCAAAATTTTGTACAGGTAGGTACCAGTGGCGTAACTAGGATTTTGGTCTGGGGGGAAACTATTTTTTTAGCAAGCAAATTATGGGGTAGCTTTGATTTTTTTTCCTGCGTTATGTTTTCGGGGGTTCTAAACCCAAATCTGAGGTTTGCAAATGACGCATTTTTTTGGGAGTTTTTCACTTGTGGCTTGAAAACTATCAATATTCGTTAATAACATCTAAATACAGTTGACCTTGACAGTATACACTACCCAGTTCCCATCAAATTTGCGTTTAAGGTTTTCCCTCCAACAACCCATTTCGATTCAAACGCAAGTTGAAAATTGACCTATTTTTACTATATGTTTTCCGAAAATCTACTCGAAAACACAAATTAATAACACTGCCTGACAAAATTTGAATTTTAGTCTTTGTTGTGCTGAATTTGAATCTGGCCTCAGGACAGAATTCCTTTTGCACTTCACGTTTGTGAGAATCTAAATATAATATTTTTTTGAATAAGTTTTTCAGACCTCCATTCACCTTCGAAAAATCATTACTTATAGACCGTGTGTTTTATACCGCTCCAAATTTTATGGGCGTACTATTTGCATCAGTACAAACTACATGGTAGCAACCTGGCAGCGATTTCGCGGTTATTTTACCACCAAAATGCACTTTCAAAATGCAAAAAAACTAGCGCAGTTATAAACATGTTTTATACAACCTTAAGAGTCGTTCACTTACACTAAGTATATGCACAAATTACGAGTATATGCCATCAACCTGGCAGCGCTAGAACGGTCCTAAAACCAGAATGCAACAAAAAATAAATTGTTTTTTTACCAGCTCAAGTTTTGTTTACTTACACTTTGTATTCGTACAATTTACACTCCCTCAACCTGGCAGCACTAGAATGGCCCTAAGACCAGGATAATGAACTTTCAAAATGCAGCAAAAAAATAAAAATGTTGTAAAGGGTTGTTCAATAAGAGCGCTACAAAAGTTTTTTAAATAAAACAAAAACAGTTTTGGATATCAATGAAATTCTTTATTCCTGTGAAAGTACGTTCGATGCCATTATGTATGGAACTCGATTTCTTTTGCATGGCCACCACTGACACGCTTGCAGAAGTCTAGACGCTGAACCCAATTTTCGACGGTTTTCAAGCATAAATCGGCCGATATTCGTACGAAGTTTATCAATCGTCGCTGACTTGTTGGCATATACCATAGACTTGACGTAGCCCCACAGGATATTGTCTAACGGCGTCAAATCGCACAACCGAGGTGGCCAAGCGACTGGACCATTTCGTGAGATAACACGTTCTCCAAACTTGGTTTCCAATAAATTGATTGTGACATTCGTTGTGGCGCTTGTGGCGCCGTCCTGTTGGAACCACATGTCCTCTAAGTCCATATCATCCAATTGGGGACAAAAATATTCGGTTATCATTGAACGGTAGCGATCCCCATTCACGGTAACGTCCCGGTCTTGATCATCACGGAAGTACTACGGCCCAATGATGCCGCCGGCCCATAAACCACACCAAACAGTAATTTTTTCGGGATGCAATGATGACTCATGGAGTACGTGTGGATTGCTGCCTGACGAAGCCATTCAGCCAGAATTGAGCCTCATCGCTGAAGATGATTTTTCGATGAAAATCCGAATCATTTTCAAGTTGTTGCTCAGCCCAATTCACGAGCATACGACGCTTCTGGTGGTCAAGCGGCTTCAGTTCTTGCGTCAATTTAATCTTGTAAGGATGTAGGCCAAGATCTTTTCACCACAACGACGTCACACAGATGCCAAACACTTGAGAACGACGTGTGAGAAACACATTTGGGCTTTCTGCAACTGAAGCATCAGCGGCAGCAATATTCTCGACACTACGGGCACTTCTTTGTCTCACTGGCACGGGAACATTTTGTACTGTGCCTGTGAATTAAATTTTTTCCACTAGACACTCAATTGTTGATCTGCTAGGACGATTATGACGACCATAAATTGGACGTAGCGCTCTTAACGTTGAGGCCACTGACTCCGAATTTTGGTAGTAAATTTTAATAATTTCGACTCGTTGTTGGCTGGTATATCTTTCCATCATGAAATGGCAAACCATTCTGAAGAGAAATGTCAAAAGAGCGGCAAGAAATATGGCGTCGTTTGCTGTCCCTGTCGCTCTACTTTTGTAGCGTCCCTTTTGAAAAACCCATAACACCCAAGTTTCGTCCACTTATGCTTAGTTTTTGTACAAATTATATGCCATCAACCTGGCAACACTAAGACGGCCATTAGACCACAAAAATGCACTTTTAAAATGCATTTTTGTCGCGACAATAAAAAAAGAGCATGTTAAATGCCACACAAATTTAGTATAATTCCGTATTGTTGCTTTATTTAACATGCTCTTTTTTTAATCCAAGATAAAAATGTACTAAAAGACAAGGCTAACAACAATACGAAATTGTACCAAATCTTTATTGGCCACTCCGCACTACACAGACTATAGATTAAAGTCGACCCAGCTTTAATCTTGAAAAGGCGGAATATCGTAGTGCATAATTATTTTCCTTTCCTTAAAATCGGAGTATATTTATTCCATTTGGAAAAGGAGTATATTTACTCAATTTGGAAAATATTCGAGCGCTGGCGCTGGCAAGTAAAGAAGCCACAAGAAATACACGAATAAGCGGTTTTACATGAATCAACATGGTTGGACAATATTGCTTGATGGAAACCAAACAGTTTTCAAAAATATTTGAAAACCATACAATGAAGTTGGACAACATGGTTGTTTTTGCGTTTAAATGATCCAACAACGATGGCTGTCAAACAATGTTGGACAAGATGTTGATCCGTGTAAGCCTCCTTAATAAGAATTTGAAAGTAAGCGTATTTTGTTGACGTCCTTTAATGTGAACATTAAGAAATATTTAACATTTAGGAACATTTTCAAACGTAAAATCCAACTTCGTATTTGAGTTTCAGTAACTCTATGGCTGAATGTGGACCGTATCTTAATGGCCGTTTCGATGTTAATTCTCAGTTATCCGGATAGCTTTGTGTTGTTGTAGTCCCTTGTTAAAAACAGCTAATGAGAAATCATATGTGACCAACAAACAAATCTGAAGCGATCCCAAAAATTCTTGGATACTCCATACTCAGCAATCCGAGGAGAAATTTCAAAACAGCTGATAAGTGACAAGAAGTTTGAGCAAATTTTTCATTCGCAGATATGTGGAATGCATCGTGATGTTGTGGATTGCAGTTCGCAGAAAATATCTCAGTGGTTGTGTAGAAAATATAAAAATACTTGATTTAACAATTTAAACAAATTTTAGGCCGTGTTTTCTAGATACGATCGTTTATTCAGTTTGTCGAAAAGAAAAACCAATTTTTTATATCTATGCTTGGAATTGCCCACACAAATTTAATTGCATTCACAGTTCGTGGCTCTCGTGAAAGGCACTTAAGCCATTATTAGATCGCATGGCTCAGGGTAAGGTGGACTCCACCTGCCTTTCACTTGTTTCAAAATGCATATCTACTATAAACATAAAGGGAGTATAAATTTATACTTAAGTGAGTAAGAACCAAATCGTCCATTTCTGGATGTTGGCGTTCTCTTTCGCACTTTTTCCAGTTTCTTGTGTGTGTTTAGTGTTAACCAGCGTTAGCCAATTATCCTTAAATTTTGCCAAGTAAATTCAAAAAAATCTAGATTAAATTTAAGATATATATGCATTTTGAGATTTGTATTTGTATTTTAAAAAAATATTACTGGTGGTTAACTAATAGAAAATACATAGTCAAACATTACCCAGGGGCTACGAGTGCAAATAAACTTGCTAGGCAATTTTTTCTAAACGCAAAAATCAATTATTAATTCTTATTTTAACTTTTCGACAAAGTGAATAAAAATAAACAATTCTATTTACAATTGTAAAAAGAAAACATGGCTTTTTGTTTGAATTGTAAAATTTTCCCCGTGACCAACAAGTTATTTTCTGAGAACTATCCTATAATCCACAATGCAGCGAATGAAAAATTCGTTCAAATTTTACCTTTTTTTAGCAATTATTTACTGGTTTATTTTGAATAGGCAATTCACGGCGCGACCAAGCCAATAACTCGCATGGAAGATATATCAGAATTCATGACTATTCGCCGTTTGTAGTTTCCTATTTACAGTTCATATGCAAGGCAATAAAAGGGTGGGTTCCACGAAGAATTTATTGAAAATTTATGTCGGTTTTAAGTTTTTTGAATGATATTTTTTTTCAATAACCCAGACACAAGTTTTCATTCTGACCGGCAGACGGCTATTTAAGATTGAAACCAGTCTCATGTAATTTTCTGGACAAGAGAAGTGAGGAGTTCTGACATCCTCACTTCTCTTGTCCAGAAACTGCCGTGGTAGACCGATCTCAATCTTCCCAATCTAAGCACTGTTTTCCCACTAATACTTCATTTCCACCAAACACTATTCTGAGATTTAATAAGATTTACCTCAAATATTAATCAAATATCGAAGATTTACCACACAGATTTATTTTGTAAATCTTGAAAATTAGAAATTAGTCTTTTTAAATCTTCCTAGGACAAAACCTTTTACAAATTTAAGGAATGTTCGTGTACTTCCCATAACAACGAATTTCTACAAATTTTATTTTTTTATATGAGTCTTGACAGAACTTTCTTAATTCGTTGAAATTCGTAGTTTTGGGAGGTACGCGAACTGATATCTAAGTCGGCATTCGCATGACCCGATTTTCATAGGTGAAGGGAGTATAAAGTGAGGGGAAATGACCAAATCGTACGTTCCTGGCAAACTAACAAGATTTTTCCAGATGCTTGAGTTCTCTTTCACAATTTTTCCAATTTCATCTGTGTGTTTGGTGTTAACCAGCGTTGCCACTAATCGGAAAATTTGTCTAAGTAGATTTAAAAAAAAAAAAATTATAAAATTTTTGCAGTAGATAAGCATTTTTAAGTTATATGTATTTAAAAAATTAATTTTAACTGATAATTAGTTGAAAATACATAGTAAAACATTGCCTACGATCTGCGAATACGAATAAACTTGTTAAAGCAATTCCAAACGCAAATATCAACTCCTTCTTTGTTTTGACTTTTCGAAGAAGTGAATAAACGATGCTTTTTACAGTTTTAAAAAGAAACATGGCTTTTACAATTGTAAAATTTCGCATTTTATATTTTCCATTCGACCAAAAAGTTATTTTCTGAGAACTACCAAACCCATTCCTCAAGACAGAGAATGGAAAATTTATTCATTCGAACCTTTCATTTCAATAATTTTTTAACATCCACTTTAGCAATTCAAAGACAGAACTGAAAAATTAATTGAGGTTCTAATTTTGTTGAATGATATTTTTTCTTTTTCGTAAGACACAACAAGTATTTTTAATGCAATAGATCTACTGCAATTGTGGCAATGCTGGTGTTAATGTCCCGCTTACTCTGAATGCAAAATGAAAAGGACAGCAATAAGTTATGAAGAGGACATAGACAAAAATCGGACGGGAAAGATCGTTTCATGTAATAATTTCACCCGATTTTGAGAACAATCGGGTCATGTAAATACTGACTAACTAACCTATTCTTACGGCGCTGAAGAATTCATACGTGGCTGCATTCAGTTCTTCTCAAATAAAGCATTCTATTTTACTTCCACTTCATAAGAAACAATGAAACACCATTTGCCTTTTTAAGGAAGCTGTCAAAATAAATCTTTTCTAAATCTTTTTGTTCGGTGAAAATACCAAATGGGTTTATTAAATCTCAACTGGGAAAAGCCTTTTCTGGAAATGTAGCATAACCCACATCGTTTTATTTTAATGAGGTAAACCATATTGGTTATAGGCTATAATAAAATGGAGCTTATAGTAGGCAAAAGCGTTTTATCGAGAAAAAAGTTAAATCCACTTAATTATTTGGACATAGCCATACTCTATATGGTATATGGTAGTACCTCGTGGCATGATGGATAGTGCGTTGGACTGTCATGCTGAAGGTCTGGGTTCGATTCCCAGCCGCTGCCACCTAAAAACAGAAATGCTTTTCCCGAGGTACTGCCTCTTGCAAGGAACTGGCATATCCTCCAAGAGTATACTTGTCATGAATAAGTGCTTCTCATCTAGCCGTTCGGACTCGGCAAAAAAGTTGTAGGTCCCCTCCATTCCTACCAATAACACGCACACAGGAATGGTTGAGAGTTTTAAGTCACTAGGCCCTGGTTCCCCACGAGCTGTTGCGCCACCAAATCTAATCTATCATACTCTATATGGACATAGTTGTTGTTGTAATAGATAAGTAAATTGCTTAGTTTTGTTGTCGTTATTACAGTGTTATTTTGATCTACAAAAAATACAACTATAAGCCATATTTTCACAGTAGTCATGTTTTATTGAAAAAGTTATAGCTAGCACAGTAAAATTTCCCTTGGCAAGCAAAAATAAACCCAAAAGTGTCGATAAGTCAGTAAGAAAGTTGATATAAAAGTTGAGATAATATGTGTTTTCGCGTGTCTCCCAAAAATACGAATTTCTTCGAATTTATACCAAAATTCTGTCAAAACTCATATAAAATTAAATGTCTGTTGGCGTACCTCCCAAGACAACTTATGTGGCGCCTGAATTTACTGGAATATAAAAGTGAGTATAGCGTTTTATTGGTGCTTGCATTGCTGCGTTAGCTATAAAGTTCAATAAAACGCACCTATTGTTGTATTTGTAATTTTATTTCTTGTGGAAGAATAGGCATCTTTACTTGATAATCGTCTACCCCCGGAAGCAAAATGAAAAGGACAGCAGTAAAGTATGAAGAGGACAGGGACAGAAATTAAACTGGATTGATCGTTTCATATAAACATTTTACCCGATTTTTGGAAAAATAGTACTGGAAAAATCGGTCCATGTAAATGCCGACATATTTAGTTCTTAGTATATCCCAATTGTGTTTCCATCTTTAAAATCTCTCTCTCCTTTGTTTCGCCTTTACTGAACCCATTCAAAAATGAAAACATCCCATGAAGTTTTCTAGGCTCGCATTTATGAACACAGATATGGCGTCTTACAAAAATCATACAGAAAAAAGGTCAGACTGTAATCATGCAATTTAATTTTGTAGTTTTTACTAATCTCTTTTAACTGCTTAAGTTACAGTTTCTATAAATATAATAATTATTTTAATCAGAAGTGCTTAAAAAGTGAAATTTCTAGCCCTCATGGCTAAATAATCAAAATTACACTGTTGGTGGGAGTGTGCAACAAAAAGCTTTCAAAGTGACAGACGATTGCAAAAAAAATGTTTTCCTCTTGCTGCAGTCAGCAAATATAAAAAATAAAAAACTTCAAGTACAGACAACTTGCGGCTAAAGCAAAACTGTATTATGCAATTACAAGGAAGAAGTTAGATAACACAACATGAACAACATGATTTACAACATCCGTCAGCCTCCAGTATATGCCACTCAACAACAGCCACTTGGAAACGGTGGTGGTGGTAGCGGCACAGACCAAACCACTACAAGTACAATGAAGCAAAACAATGGGCACTTACTGGCAGACAAGCTAATTATCGGCCTTGACCATGTACCGCCCGCATTCAATCTTCTCGCGCAGCTGAGGGGTTTGGAAAGCGCCAATTTGCAATACATCCGCAAAGAAACTGGGGTTAACATCACTCTGCGTGGAATCGGATCGTTATTTATCGATCCGATCACTGGAACCGAGTCTCAAGAGCCACTTCATTTTTTTATCGAACATCAACGTCTGGAAAATCTCAATTCGGCCAAACAACTCGCAAAAAACCTGATCGAAACCTTGCAACAAGAGTTCCTACAGTTTCAGCAGCAGCAGCAACAACAATCGCCAGCATTACCTCAGATTAACATACCACCCCCCTCGCTGATAAGTGTGCCTCCGCCATCGATTATTCAATCAAATATAGCTCCGCCGGCTGTCCCTACCGCTGCTTCAGCACCGGCCAACGTAATCCATCAGCAATTCGTGACCCAGGGAGGAATCCCGATCCAAATGCAGCAAGGAAACATGGTTATCCAGCCGCAGCAGCAGCCGGGAGGAGGTCATAACTTGAGTATACCTCCACCAATGAAACATATTGTCCAGTTTCATCAACCTCCACCACAAATCCAGGCGGGAGGTGCTCCATTGCAAACCACACAAACAACATCGTCTCCAATTATTCTCAATCATCAACCTCAGACTTCGATCCAGTATCAATATATTCAGCAACCTGCAAGAGATGCACAAGGAAACCAATTGACGCTGCAGCAGGTTTGTTAATAAAATGTTGCTTAATAAAACTTCCTCTATTCAAAATATATTCAAGATATTACTTGCGATGTAGCCATAGGTACTTTAAGGCAAGTTTTGGATTCGGCTGAATTGATTTTCTTAAAACTTGGTACATACTGGTTTTTGCAGATTCTGCCCACTTGTTTTTTTTTCATTTTTTTAGAACTAAAAATGACGGCACCTGCCATACATTTTTATTACAATTTTACAAAATATTATTTTTCTTAAAAACGGCTCCACAGCTTTTCTTTAAAAAAAAATCAATAAATTTACTTTGGTAAATGCTACCTTCGGACGGGAAACCATTTTTCAAAAAATATTTTACTTTCGATATTCTTCAAAGTGGTTATTTTGATTTCAATAATTTTTTCATACAGAAGAACGAACGAACTAACGAAATATGAGAACTAAATCGTCGACTCTTATAAAACTTTACATGGGTTTTGATTTGGGTGGCCTTTGCTAAACATTTTGGTCTAAGTTACATCGTCGTATGATAATATTTGAGGGAAATAAAGAGAGATGCATTTCTTGTTTTTTTATGTTGCAATTTTTAGTTAATTTTTATAATTTTTTATTCGAATATTTGTTTAAAAAAATCATGAAAAAGAAACGTCAATTAATTTTTTTGCTGGACCAAAATTCATTTGATGTTGAGGGTTTTGTTTCTGTATGCAGGGAAGAAAGATACTGGAATATGGGTGTTTTAGTTTGTTATTTTTTTCTTTCCTACAGACACATCGAAATAAAAATGTATCGAGAGAATGAACTGCCTATGTTTTGTTTTTATTTGTTTTATATGTCGAGGGACTTAAATTTTTTTTGTTGAGTTCTCCGTTCTTGTGTATTGTTGTTATATCTTGTGCTTGACAGACAAGTGCATTAAGAAAAAGAAGGATATTAAAATGTACCTACCTTCTTATATAGATTTATTTAATTTTTTGGATTCTACAATGCCAAACAGAATAAAAATGAAAGAAATTTAAGCTGAACAAAAGAGGTAACGATGAATTTCAGCACTCTTTTCGTGTAATTTTTTTATTTCTTGTAATTTCGTTGTTTTGATAAAATTATCATTACGATGATTTTACAAATTATTTTCGCTAGGTAGGTACAGCGTCCTTCGGTCTGTGGGGTTGTGTTTATGGGTTTTTTTTTTTCTATAGGTACATAAAGCAAGAGTCTAAAAGGCTGAGACAGACCTGCTTGAAGCTTGTTATAGATAGGTGAAATCTCCATTTCTATTTTATAACTTTTAAGGATTAGCCGCGTTATAAATATTTGATATTAAGCAAATTCAATGCTGTACTCACTCGAGTGTGTTTTCCGGTTCCAACGCTACAGTAAATTCTATATTGTTCTTTAACCCAATGGGTTTTTCTTATTTCTTTTAAGAATGGACAAGGACATATTCCAATAAAGTTTTTGATATCCTCCTTTTCGTTTAAGTTGCACATTGTGCAAACTTAAATGTCGTGTCTGTTTGGTGTATAATTTAATCTAGTAATTCACCTATATTTTGTTGTTTTCCTAATCTTAAATATTCTTTTAAAAAAACTGTTGATTTTGATTTATTAGATCGGTAAGGTATTCATTTATCCGGAAGTTCTAGTACTTTCACCATGGTAAGAAAATGCAATTTATCGTAAAAATTCATAAAGGTGACGGATCCAGTTTCCAAATGAAGCATAAATGTAGACGTGCTTTTGGGTAGGTCAAAAATTATTCTTAATGAAATAACGCACTTCCACTTCCTCGTATTAAAAGATTCCCCATATTTGAGCTGCGTAGCACATAATCCATCTAACTAGTATATTCTTCCAGCTACTGTTGATAACTTTGTTTGCTTCTTTTAATTTTTTTTTCAAGCTGTTTTTAACGACAATTTAGGTGTGATGGTGACCCCTAGATAATTATATTCTTTGGCCTTTTCGATCTCCTTATTTTCTCATTGCCACATCTCATCCTGTGCGTACCTCCCAGTCCCATTTCGAAATGTCATGATTTTTGATTTGCTGGTATTCACTTTAAAGTTCCAAAAAGTACAGTACTGATGGAGCTTATCTAACATAATTTGCATTATGGAGGGAGTCTGTGTGAATAAAATAATATCGTCCGCATAGATAACAAGCTTGATGCCTGAGCCATAAAAATCGAAAAAATCGATTTCACCAGGGGAGCAATGTAACCAGATCGCGCAAAAATATGGACACCAACAGTAGGCTGAGAAGAAATCCTTGTTTTACTCTCAGGCCTCTCCTTTTTTAAAAACTGGCAGGATTATAATTTTCTGAAGCTTGATGGGATTTCTCCATTACTAAAAATGAAATTGTAAGCCATCGCAAGTTTTTCAATAAATTCGGTTGTGGCGTTTTTGAAAAACTCGTAAGGAACACAATCTTCTCCCGGAGTTTTGTTTGAGGTGCATCAGGAAATAACCCTTCCTTCATCTCTATCCAAAGATGCTATTTCCAATATTCAATTTGGTTGGCTTGGTTGTGGATTGAATAGTTTTTCGAAATGAGGGTCATCATATCAAATCAATTTGAATTCTTATTATTTATTTTATTTTATTATTCTAAAAATACTGCTTACCATTTTTCTTTGATATTTTTCGTATTTTAGCTGGTAGTCTACTTTAGCATGATGTTGTACGTGTCTCCAATGTTTTTAAGTAATATTTTTTTTTAATTAAAATCATTCAAAAAAAGAATGCGGCACTCGCTCAAACGGGGGGAATTAAGAGCCCCTCCAAAATTATGTTTTTTTTTCTTTTTTCGTAAAACCCACATCCCCTTGCGATTTATTGCATCTTGAAAAATCATTATAAAGAGATATATCACAAGTTTGCTTTACTATACATTTTGTCATAAGCCACATAGGTGGTCATATTACAAACGGCTGAATACCAATACTCTCATGGGCTAATTTTGGATATGTCTTAAGTACCACCATAGATTTACGAGAACACTTTGCAAACTTTATTCTCTTTCTCTATGAAATATTCAGCAATTATTTAAGTTAATTCTTATAAAAAACAATTTTTGATGGTATTTTTGAGTTTCACGATCCAAAAAACATAAAATGATACACCACGTGGGCATATATACACATTTTTATTATATAATATCTATAATTTTTGGGGTCACATCGGTCACTCTTCTATTGAATTGGTCAAACGAGAGCTTCTTCAAAAGAATCCGAGTGTACAGACAAATTAAAGATGACATTAAGTGCTTGGGTAAGCATTTCTTTCCATAATTCAGACGATTGTTAAAAAAAATTCCTATGGTATTCCTTTCAAACCAGCCACTTTACGATCTTTAAGTTTATCCAGAATTACTTCCACTTCTGACATTGTGATTCCTTCATATAAAATGTTATTCGTGATAGCTGGCCTAGCATAGATATTTTTCAATTTACTAGCTCTGATCTTTACTGGACGGATGGAGTTTTACATCAAATGTTTTGTCAATAAAATTCAATTTATATGGACAAGATGGCACTTGATGACGACTAAAGACATTTCAAATTCTACGAAACGTTTTCACAATATTTTCACCAATTTTTATTGAGTTTTTACAATTTAAACAAGTTATTCGAGTCCCTAGTAGGGGTCTGCATGAATGTATTCCTTTGCTCTTTCTTCACTTGTGCAATACTTCAGTGTACACGATTCATTGCAATTTTTCAACACCTTATACACTGAATACGAGTACCCACTTTATTAGAAGCAGTTGGTGTATTCTATTGATCACCTGATTTCAGAATGAATACTCTGTGGTGCTTGATTTGAGCAAATAGTGAGCAATGTTTACTAAAGAAAATACTCTGAGTACACCGAGTGGATTAAATAGAACGTTTACCAATTCTACTTGGTTTCAAGCATTGTTGAGAGAAGAAAAAGTTGAGAAAAAGAGAAAATAAAAAATAAAAACTATCGATATATCAACAGCCATTTCTCACCGTCGTTTAAGAAGCTTGCCTTTAACTTGAACCAGTGTACTCAGTGCCGCACATAGTGTAGTATACATTCTTTTTATGAATACTCATTTATGAATAACCATTCTTTTTCAAATGGGTGCAAGGCTCGTTCAGAAATCAAATATTAAACTATTCATTCATTTGAGTTTCAAGCAGTGTGCAGAGTGTGCGTGCTTGAAATAAAATGAATGTCTTGGGACTGGTTGCAAGACATTCATTGAAGACCTCTAGTCCCTAGTGCCCTATTACACGACGACCTTATGAGTCATGACATTTTTCGAAGCTAAATGTGTATGAATGAGAAAAAAAAGCTGATCTTCCCTTCACACTCATTAAGTTTCGAAAAAAGTCATGGCTCATAAGTCGTCGTGAAATAGGGCACTTATCGATCCATAACTGCTAAAATTTGTACTAATCAAATTGATTTAAAACATTTAATGTTGACAAATGAAAAATGCAGTGAAATTAAAAATAAAACATCTTGTTGGAAGACCCAGTGACAAAATTTCTTCCAGAACAACGTCACATATGTATGTAATAAGTTGATGAAACTCAAACAGAAAAATTTTCTTTTCAAATTTTCTTCTATATATTTCTATTCTATTCTATTCTATTCTATTCTATTCTATTCTATTCTATTCTATTCTATTCTATTCTATTCTATTCTATTCTATTCTATTCTATTCTATTCTATTCTATTCTATTCTATTCTATTCTATTCTATTCTATTCTATTCTATTCTGTTCTATTCTTTTCTATTCTATTCTATTCTATTCTATTCTATTCTATTCTATTCTATTCTAGTCTTTTCTATTTTATTCTATTCTATTCTATTCTATTCTATTCTATTCTATTCTATTCTATTCTATTCTATTCTATTCTATTCTATTCTATTCTATTCTATTCTATTCTATTCTATTCTATTCTATTCTATTCTATTCTATTCTATTCTATTCTATTCTATTCTATTCTATTCTGTTCTATTCTATTCTTTTCTATTCTATTCTATTCTATTCTATTCTATTCTATTCTAGTCTTTTCTATTTTATTCTATTCTATTCTATTCTATTCTATTCTATGTACATAATAATATACATACATACATATATATATAGCACTCACCAGTAGCGTGGCGTCCATATATAACAATATCATTAGATTTTTTAACATAAATATTGCCTATACTTTTTCCGAGATTTCAAGGTATGAGACTTAAAGATCTGATCATTAAAACCCAAGTTAAGTTTTTCCCCAAAAATGTTGAATAAATTCAATTTAAATTTCAAATGAATCTGCTTTTCATCTCTTGAAACCTATTCATTATCGTTTTGAACAAATTCATTCTAAATCAGTCGGAAAATAAACGTCTTATAATGATAAGCGCATGATGAACAGAAAAAGATAAACAAAAAAAATAAAATTTCACAATTTAACATTTTTGATTTTGCACCTCTTTTATGTTTTTGGGGGATGCGGAATCCGAATCTGAGGTTTGTGACTAAGATTTCGTGACGCAACATGGAAAAAAAATGCAAAAACTTCATTTTCTGGAAGTTTTTCACGAATGGCTCGAAAAATACCAGTTATTCGAAAATGACATCAAAGTACCAAAAATCAAAACTACCCCATAATTTGCTCTCTAAGAGCCTTTTTGAGCAAAAATTGACTGGACTAAGGTTTTATAAATACATATTGTCATAGGAGTTTTAATATTGTCAAATTATATAAAATCACGTATTAATATTTTCAGATATCAAACAAGCTTTAATATTGTCGAATTAAAACCAAAATTTTTTAATTGGACCGAGCTTACATATATAAAACCACGTATTAATATTTTTAGATATCAAACAAACTTTGTAGAGAATCAAAGAAATGGAAAACGACTGCGAATATCTATTTCTTAAAGACATACTAATGTACCATACTGTTGCAAAAACAGTGCTTCGTCTTCCCTTTTCAAATTGTTCATGCCACGCCACTGGTACTCACCCTACCAAAACCTAATTGAACATTTTTGGAGATGGCTGGTACGAGAAGTTTACCAGTATAGCTGGCAAACGAGAATCCACAGTTGCAGCCATGAAGTTAGCCTGGATCGAAATTTAGCTAGATTACAGATAGAGACTTTACGATTCCATGGCGAATCAAATTTGTGAAGCTATGTGCAATGAAAAATAAAATCGACAACTGGGTCGCACGTACTTGTTGTTATGTTCAAGACGCTCAGTGTTTAAGAATATTATAATGTATAGACATGGAAATTATGAGAAAAATATAATTAACTTCTTTGAGAGTTCTAAATAAAAAACAAGAATGCTATCTTAATTCTTGATTGAATATGATTGCATGGAAAAAAAAATATTTAAATCGTTGGAGCGGCTTTCTTAAAAATTAATTTTTATGTATCAAATTCTTAAAACATTTTTAAGGAAAATTTTTGGTATATAAATCGTAAGTATTAATTAATTTGCATACAAAAATATAATTTCAAAAAAAATTGTCTACCTGTTTTCGAGAAATCGAATTTTCAAAAAAAAAATTAAACTTTTTTTGAAAAATTTGGTATGCAATATTTTTTTATCTTATTCGAAATCTAAATCTAAATCTGTTCAATAATAACAAAATTCCAAATTAAGAAAAAAGTTCTATAAGAGGTACTATTAATAGTTGCTTTAAAAAAAAAAGGAACATTTTTTTAAAAATCAAAAAAAAAATTGAAAATTTTAGTAAGAAAAATAGTTTAAATTGCTTAGAAGCTTCTGTCTTAAAAAAATTATTGAAATCAAAATGACCGTTTTGAGGCAAATCAAAAATTTGAAAATGGTTCTTTTGGAGGTACTATTAATAACCATTTTTTGGAAAACGGTTTCCCATTTTTTTTTATACGAATCCAAAACTAAGACAAGTACCTACATATATCACCAGTAAAAACCTACACTAGCCCCTACTAGAATAACCCAATAAATACTATTTAAAAAAACCTTCTTTGACTTTCTTCCGTTAACTGAATACCAATTTCAATTGAGTGTGTCTATTCAGTTGAAGCGAAGTGTATATCACAAGTACAAATTATTGACAGAAGTTTGTACTTTAAATCACATAAATTCAAAGTAGCCAGACCTATTCTGCCATCCTAAGTAATAAAATGTACGATTGGATCGCACGTACTTGGTCTTATAATCAAGTTGCTAGCAACCTAAGAACTTAAATTAAGTAATTACAGAAAAAGTATTTAAAAAATCATTTTAATCGTATTTTAACCCGTTGAATAACTTAGAGCCAAAAACAAGTATGCCATTTGATTACTTGACAAAAAAAATGTATAGTGCAAACAAAAAATTAAAATCGTTGAAGCGGTTTTCCTAAAAATTATTTTTTTTATAAATAAAAAAATTTAGTTACATTTTATAAAAAGAATTTTGGTATGACAATTTTGAGTATTTATTAATAAGGGTATTCATGCAACTTCGTAAAACCCTAGATAAGTTTACAAAATGGTTAAGTTTAGCTTTTGGTTAATGAACTGTCAAATTTTGTATGGGAAATGATTTACACAATTTGGTTAAACTTATCAAAGGATTTTGTTGCGTAAAATTAACCAAACTGGTTAACTTATCCAAACGTCATTGTGACTCTTACTCTGATTGAATTACGTAGCATTTTATCAAATGTTTAAAAAAGGTCGTTCATGCAAACTTTGCGTGAACTTATCATTTTACACAATTTGTAAACCTATGACGTTGCATGAATACCCTTAATATATACATTTCTGAAGTCGTAAACTCTCGAAAAGTTTCCTTAACTCTATCATAAAGTAAGTTGGCTGAGGTGAATCCGCGATCATATATAACCGCTTCCCATTGATGAAGCAGTGTGCGTTCTTGTACAAACAAGGATGTTTTTCAAGGATGCCAAAAACTTATAATCCGTCTCTATAAATATTGCTATCCGGGCTTGAAATCGATGAAAAGGTGGTGGGTGTCGGCTAAAAGTTCCTTGGGTTTTTTCCATAATGGGTTGAATAGAATTGTGTGTCGATGCAATTACTTATAGTTATAACTCTGTCATGATTTTCATTTAAAATGGTTTATATTTGAAAATTATTCAAGGAAATGGTGTGTAAAAACTAAAAATAACAAATGTTGTATTTAATTTCTTAAGGTGTACCACCAACAGCCTCAGCAAATACAAGGCATCCAAATGCAGACGCTCCCACCTCCCAACCAGCTGCAACAACAACAGCAGTACATTACTGTTCAGGGAAACACTGCCTATATGGTTCCCCCTCCAACGATAATCCAACAGGCTCAAGGGCAACCTACTCAGTTGTCAATAATTCAACATCCTCCACCGCTACATATGCAGCTTCCACCTGGTTCGATAACTGTCCAAGCTCCGATCGCAGAAGCAATGCAACAACAACTTGAACAGAACCAACTAAGGGCGGAACAAGTGACTGCTACAGAAAACGAAGAATACTCCACCGAGAAACAAGAAGAAATTGAACAACCACCTCCAGTTGAAGAGGAGAGTGGTGTTCCTGCTGTCGCGGAAGCCGAAGTGTCTCTAGTTCGAAATCTAACTACATCTGTACCACCACCTCAACAACAATTAATGCGCCAGCCCCCTCCTCCACCCATGACGCATGTACCTCCACCAACAATTACTATGTCTGTTCCTCCCCCGATGAATGGGGTCCAGCAGCATATAGTTGGAAATACTCTCTACACCACAACAACTACAAATCCAGGCGGGAGCATTCAGCAGTTCCAGCAGCAAGTTATACCCTTGCAACCACAGCATCAACAGACGCAGCAGTACATTCACACTGCACCGAATGGACAAAATTATGTTATGAATACTGCGACAGCTCAGTGGCAAGCTCGAGCTCCACAGCCAACTCAATTCTTGACACAACAAATCTCAGCTGGCGATTTACACACACTACCACCACCAGCAGTTTCAATGGGCGGCATTCCTGTATCAGGAGCTTCTGTTCAACAGGCAGCTCCAATGGCCGTTACTTTTTCTCAGCCAATGATGCAACAACAACTTCAACTACAGTTTCAGCCCCAAATGATGCAACAAGTACAAATGCAAGCACAACCGGGAGCTCAGCAGTTTAATATTATTCAAACGCAGCCACCTCCTCCACAAGCCTTGCTCCAACAGCACCATCAGCAACACCAACAGCAAATGGGACTAATAAGTGTGAATCAAAATGGTTTAGCGTACACTCAAACAACATCAAGTGCTCCACCGGCGTTTTTACAACAACAGCTACAACATCAACAGCAACAACAGCAACAGCAACAGCAACAACAGCAACAACATCAACAACAGCAACAACATCAACAACAGCAACAACAACTACAGCAGTTGCAACAACAGCAACAACTTCAACAGCAACAAAGACCTCTAGCACCACCACCACCGGTATACATATAACTTAATAAATTTACTCTTGTTTTGGTTTTTCCTTACAAAATCTCAAATATATACTTTTAGTATGGCGAACAAATGATGGTGAGAACGGGACAGAAGAGGAAATCAACTAGCGATCCAACGGATGCCCCTCCACCAATGCAACCCAGATTGGGAGTGGGGTAAGTTTTTTTTTTAATTGCCGTTGTCAATTTTGATTTCAAATGAAATTTTGAATGCGAACATGCTTAATTTTATACCGTGGTTATGGGAACTGTATTTATTATATAAAGATTTAAATAGATATTAGACTACCAACACTGGCGAATGTGTGTACAAATTTTATTATTAAATAACTTGTAAATATATATTTATCAATAGGCATGGAAAGAAAGGTTCTAAGAATCGAGGAATTTTGAGATATATATTTTAATTTATGAGTTTGTAATTGAGTATAAGTTTTAAAATGTTGTTCAATTTAATTAATAAGCTACAAAGAAAACATATTTATCAAAAAATGCTTGGGTTTTAAAACTATAACAGTCAATTAGGTTAGAGGATAGAACGGAGTATACTTATGAATCCTAAATATTGAAATAGATTTTGATTTTGTACTTGTTTATATTCAGCCCTATCACGAATGCCATCGTAATCGGAAAAATGTTACGAATCGCGAAAAAAACCTATCACAGAATCCATCGTAGAGAAAAATCTCACACAAATTGTCATCGCCATTTCATAAGATTTTACCAATATTTGGAAGAGTCAGTAAATAAGATGTCATTGAAACGCATCAGTTATACCTAAGATATATTTGTTTTAGAATCAAGAGAGTGATTTTTATTTGAAAGATACTTTAGACGTTCACCAAACACCAAGTCTCGATAAAATATATTAATTCTGGGCACTCATTCCGTAAAAGGATTATCACTCGACGATAGCGCTTTGACGATAGTCTTTCATTCCGTAAAACTGAAAATGACAATCGTTTTGAAAATAAAATATTTGCTTCACGTAAAACGATAATCGTCAAAACGCTATCGTCAAAACGATCCTGTAGGTGATAGGCCCAAGCATGGACCACAACGTACTGCAAGATCGGCTGGAAACATTACTGCTGCTCAAGGAGGTGTTCAAAGCAATCCATCAATCTCAATTCGACGACGTGCTTAGGTAACTGTGAATGGGGAGCGATATCGTGATATGATTGAAAACTTTTTAACGCCACAACTGCATGCTTTGGGCTTGATTAACATGTGGTGTCAACAAGACGGTGCTACATCGCATACAGCCAGCATTACAATGGAAGTACTGCGAGACAAAAAAAGTAGTATACCTTCTCGGCGGACACCCTGTAGAAATATTCATGGAGAAGTTCACCAATAGCAAAAAAACAAATCAAACGCAAGAAAATCACAAAAACGAGTAGCCATCCATGCTATAATTTAAAAAACTCGAACAAATATGCGATTGTCATCTCTTCGCAACAATTAATGTTCCGAACAATTAAACCTGTTTCAGTGCGAGAGTGATGAGTCTGTCCAAATACTAAACTATTATCAATTTATTATTAGCTTTGCTTGACGAACTGTGTACTGCAGAATTTATGTAGTTTTTCGTTATGATTACGTCTATAGGATCATTTCTTTCGCTTCTGCATTGTACAATATTTTAAATAATCAGCCTTTTTGTGAGTTTCATGCAGAAAAATTGACTTTTTATTTTTCGCCTATTGCGAGTTTCTCCTGAAAAATGTTTAATGTTCGCAAAATGTCCCTTATTGTGAGTACTCATTTTTATGGTGAAATGTATCGTACAGAAAGAATAACAAGGGGTACTGGTGCCCTTCACGCAGGTTTTTTTTGTTTATTTCAGATCATGAGAAATTAGGGAGAAAGAAGCATAGAAGCTTTTAAAATTACCGACGTACAAATGTTTTTCGGATGAAATATTTCCAGAAAAAACGCATAGATAATAAGAGTCTTGTCTGTCTTCGTTCTATGAAAACTCCCAAACTTAATTTTTTTGCAAACCAAGATATGTCCAGTCATGTCATGTCATAAAATATAAACATTTTAGTTCAATAAAAGGTCTCATTTTCAAATTACGGTCAGTAAAAATCCATAAAAAGTACATATGTCTAAAAAAACACTAAATGAAGTTAGAGAGTTTTCATTGAACGACGATGATATTACCCTGGTATTCATAAAAAAATATTGTTCTGTTTCATAAGTTATAACAACCAAGAGTTTGCGTTACCAATATGGTGGATAAGAGGGTTATTAAATATTTGTAAACTAAAAATGATTTTATTTATACGTATGGATCAAATTGATATTGATATGATATTGAGCTAAGAGTATAATGGGCAAATTTTTGCGGTATTGCAGCGAATGAGCGATATATTTTGTAATCGTTGTAAAAACTTATGATACTAAAGATTTTTATAGTTTTTGATATGTAAACGTACTGAATGATAGATTTCCCACCTATATTTATAAAAAAAACTCTTATGTATTAAGTCGACAGTATAAAAATATCTTAAATGTATAATCATATCAGGCTTCCCTAAATAACTGAAAAAAATCTTTGACCTGAAAGTTTGTAAAAATCTGCATTGAATTTTCTTTGTGATGGATGACTAATGAGGATAACCAATATAGTATGGTTAGTACTCATCAATCTTACTGGGAATAATTCAATGAAAATAAAAAATTAAATTATTTTAACTAGATAAAAATCACATCACATCATCACATATTTTAGTATTTGTTTTCCTAAACACCGTTCGTAAAAAGTATATCTCCTCTACATTTATTTTTACTTCCTCCACTACTCTTATAAAATAAATATTAATTATATAATAATATACGTTATAATTCCTTTTGTTTTCACTTCAATCGATTTTTTTTTTATAAACTAACAAAATTTAAAGCCGATTTTTAGCGTTCTAAAAAAAATTATTTGTCTCAGTCATTTCCAAAAACTAACCACTTTCTGTACCGAATACTCCTATATAATGTAATTAATGAATAATTTGATGTATCAAATGCCAAAACGACTGTTATCCTGACTAAAGTTGATGCTGAAAGTTTTCGCACTACACGTGTAATTTTCTTACACCAGATTTTACAGGAACCTAAAAATGATGAAATGTGATCATAGTGACACGTTTTCACTTGCCACAGTAGTGACATTTCATACTCAAACCCACTTTGCAAAAAACTGTTACAGTCAAAATATTTTCCGAGCAAATTTAAGATAAATTTAGTAAAAATTCTGGCTGTTTAAGTTAAACTATTCACTTTGGTTAATTTCATCATTACTTTATAATTTTTACATTATTTTATCATTTTTCACAACTTTTGTACATACATGTGTAAAAAAATTAAATAAGAACAGAAATAAGATTAATCAAATAATAACTTATGAATTATAAATGAAGAGTAATGTTTTTGTAAGTTCCTTACAATAATCTAATAATATTATATTTTCTAGCTTGAAATAATCGTATTTTCGGTAGTAGAAGTTAAACTGTGATATCACTGCGCAAATTTTCTAATGATAAACTGTTAGTACATAAGATATTACTTCATAATTTGCTTACTTTATAACAGTCAATTGGTCAAACTTAACACACTTTTTTTTTTGTCATTTTTTGTAAATGTCAAAATATTAAATGGAGTTAGGGCGATAAAGGATTTGATGATTTTAAATTTAATAAATTATAAAAGATAGTATGATAGTAAACTATATTTTATTTTGTCAACTTTTTTTATCCTTATTTTATCTTTTTATCATCGAACTAAATTTATTTCATATGACGCTTTGAAATTTTAAAATGTCAACAAAAATTGTGGCTGCCTAAGTTTTTGCATGATCCAATCCATCGCTCTTTTTGGAGTGTTCAGCTGCAGTTTGTTAGAAATAACTTGCACGAAATATATATTTACTAAAAAGTGTTTGTTTAAAAAAAAAAATATTAAGTAAACTGCTTTAAAATTAGGAAATTCTTAAGTAGTATTATTAGGCTTGTTGAAATTTTGCGCCATTGTTTTGTTTCAATAGTTTTGTTCGATGTTCCCTGCCCCAGTACACACACTGGTGAATGTCATTCAAATGTAAAAATACTGGTGGCTCGAACGCCTCAGTTCTGAATTTGTATGACAAAAATGTGAAGTTGTTTAGGTACTATTTTGTGCAGCTTTATGCATTTGTCTTGGAAATTTGTTTGTTAATATATGCTACAATAGCCCAGTAAAAATAGACTTTTCAAAAAAAAATTTTATCAGACTGATTTTTGGTATATAAACGTTGGTATTGAGTGGAAAAATGTGCATATTTTTGCAAAAACTCATTTTTGTGACCTTTGACCCCTCATAACGGACCTAGCTGTCACTGGATAGTTGAGGGCTTTTCTCAGATTATAAGTTAAGTTACATCAATACCAACGTGTATTCCAAAAATCTTTACATTATGTTACAAATTAGTTCCTTTCTTTGTCATTTTTTTTCTATTCATACTGGGCTATAAAACACAGACATATAAAACCACATTCACCATTTTACCGTCTTTAAAATTCGCAAAGTAAATACTTTTCCTTGGACATTCAACTCTTGCCAACATCTGATTTCAATTTCGCAGCTCGATTTCATTCCTTGAGTGAAAACATGGGGTGCATGAGAGCGAATTCAGTGCGTACCCAAACACGTATGGAACACAGTGCAAATAAACTGAAGTGAAAAAAGTGTCACATAAAACGTCTGAGTGCAAGTTCATGGAAACCCAGAATGAAACCCCTGTGTCAACATCAAACAAACTTAATGACATATTTCAAAACCCTTGAAAAAAAATTAGAAACAAATCATCAGGTTTTGTTAATATCAGATCAGATATTTATTATTCATTTTATTCTGCAACGTATAAGATCTTAGAAATTATTTTGATTAACTTTAAATTAAGATTTTATCCTCTTTCCAATAATATACCCTATATATCGGGTTGTTCAATAAGAGCGCTACAAAAGTTTTTTTTAAATAAAACAAAAACGGTTTTGGATATCAATGAAATTCTTTATTCCTGTGAAAGTACGTTTGATGCCATTATGTATGAAACTCGATTTCTTTTGCATGGCCACCACGGGCATGCTTGCAGAAGTCCAGACGCATCACGGAAGAAGTACGGCCCAATGACGCCGCCGGCCCATAAACCACACCAAACCGTAATTTTTTCGGGATGCAATGATGACTCATGGAGTACGTGTGGATTGCTGCCTGACCAATACCGCATATTTTGTTTATTGACGAAGCCATTCATTCGCTGAAGATGATTTTTCGATGAAAATCCGAATCATTTTCAAGTTGTTGCTCAGCCCAATTCACAAACATGCGACGCTTCTGGTGGTCAAGCGGCTTCAGTTCTTGCGTCAATTTAATCTTGTAGGGATGTAGGCTAAGATCTTTTCGCAAAATTCACCACAACGACGTCACAGAGATGCCCAACGCTTGAGAACGACGTGTGACAGACACATTTGGGCTTTCTGCAACTGAAGCATCAGCGGCAGCAATATTCTCGACACTACGGGCACTTTTTTTGTCTCACTGGCACGGGAACATTTTGTACTGTGACTGTGAATTCAAATTTGTCCACTAGACTCTCAATTGTTGATCTGCTAGGACGATTATGACGACCATAAATTGGACGTAGCGCTCTTAACGTTGAGGCCACTGACTCCTAATTTCGGTAATAAATTTTAATAATTTCGACTCGTTGTTGGCTCGTATATCTTTCCATCGTGAAATGGCAAACATTACTGAAGAGAAATGTCAAAAGAGCGGCAAGAAATATGGCGTCGTTTGCTGTCCCTGTGGCTCTACTTTTGTAGCGTTCCGTTTGAAAACCCCTTTATAATAATATAAAATTCTTTCACGCCAAATACTATTCCCGGAGTGTGAAAACATGAAAAAAAAATGTCAAAATGTTTTCATATGATAATTCTTTTATCACAATCAATTTATTCATCCTGTGAAAAGATAAATGATTAAGAGAAACAATTTAAACTCATTAGATAAACCCAAGTCGCCATCTTGGTCTCTCTATGGCACAACAACCATCTTTTTCTATGAAAGATTGAGAGAAATGAGAAGCATTTCTCGTTTTAGTACTTTTAAGTACTCTCTTTGGCAGTTGTTTTTCATAACTAGTTCGGGAATCGACTTGCGCGTGTTTGTGAAGTGATAAAATGATAAAACTCTTTGAAAACTGAAGTGATAACTTTTTTCACTTCACGTTTTCACTGGGGGTCAATTCTCGATCCAAAGAAAGTACTAAAAAGTACTACAATGAGAAATGCCTCTCGTCTCTCTCAGATTGTCATAGTAAAAGATGATTGTTGTGTGTGTCATAGAGAGAACAAGATGGTGACCTGGGTGTATCTAATGAGCATAAATTGTTTTTCTTTATCATTTATCCAAACTAAAATGCCAATATATTTTGCATCGCGTCACAGCTTTAGAGATCAAAAATTGATCCACGGAGTTGGCTATACCTAAAGTTGAGTTAAAAGTGGAATACAACAAAGAAAATATTTGTCATATATTGTCGTTGTTCTTTAAAAACTCATGTTTTTTTTAGACTTTAGCAGCTTTTGCGGAACCTAGATATCTATATTTGATATAGTATGGCCTATGTAAAGGCCAAGGTACACATAAGAGGTATCTTACGAGTAGTTTGAGGAAAAAAATGGACTTTAGGAAATGAAACACAAAATGTTCATAGATTCCTATTTGAAAAATTATCTACCATAATCAGCTACTCGAAAAAAGTTTTAATTTGCTTGAAATAAATTTATAAAATATTCAATTTTTTGAATTCTAGGTCAATAAAGTGTTCCATCTATTTCATTTTAAAATTTTCAAAATGTTTGTTTAAATTAAGCTTTTTTTTTTGTGATATACAATATACAGGGTGTTCGGTAAAAAAGAATAAGCTTTAAATCCTTATAGTAGACATGACTGTTCTAAAAACGATTGAAAAAAATATGTATATCAAGCAGAATAAGAGATTATTGCATTTTTGTCAGTGTATTTTTATCTATCTTGCTTTAGGTTTTGAAAGAATTTCATGGTTTTTTAGCAATATGCTACCTTATTTGCGCCAAATCATAAATAGTAGAAAATTTGAATAACTGTTCAAGTTTAAAAACAAACATTTCTGTTTTCAATGCAATATGCAGAAAAAAATTATTTTTGAAAAAAAATATCTATCAGTTTTTAGAACGGCCTTAAAGACAACTTAATAACATACTTCACCGGAAACCTTGTATTTATGTGTACATTATATAATTATATACATATTTCCATACGGTGCCCGCTAAAGCACTCCGTATATACATTACTGCATAAGGAGGGCTCGCTGCGAAACCGAACCAAGTGAACAAAAGAGAATTCGAAAGTAATAAGAGCTTTAGTAATTAAACTGCCATTAATTACTAAAATCAATATTTTACTAGTAATCAGGACAGTTCTAAAGTTTACTCTTTAAATGTTCTTCTTAAAAAAAAAAAAAAAAAAAATAGAGTTGACAAATATTCACACAAAATTGAAGAAAAACAAATTATGACTTGGTTCGGTACAGCTGTGAGTCCTGCATTTGTACATAAATATTAATATAATTTGTTTTGACTGATTTTGGTTTAATCGTTCTACCATACAAATATAGATCAAATGACTCGGATAGAAAAAAGACAAGTATTAGAAGTAAGTCCATAGCAGAAAATGTTTAAAATATACATAAGCGAAGCGTGATATTTTCAATAGCCAAGGGGGCAAGTGTCGATTTTGTATAGAAAGAAAATTTAAAATTTTGTTAAAAGTATTTAACTGTTATAACTTAATAGATTTCTGTTCCTTACAATAAATTCTACCCTTACCCACGTAACATAAAATATTAACATATATAAATAGTTGAAAAAAAAAACATATCGTTAGCTTACCTATATTGAAATTTAATTTTGTTTTATTAAAATTTGGTGAAACAATTTACAAATTAATTAATAGCCAAGCTTTACTCAAGAGATTTAAATATTTAAAACTAATATAAAATGAAAAATTAATAATATAAATACAAAATCTTTATATTTATTTTCTTAAAATTACATATATTTCAAATTTATACACATATTTAAATTATAATAACATAAATGAATTATAAACAGAACACAACGGGATCTAGCGGATTATACTCAGGCACCACCTCCACCACCGCCGCCACCGCCAACTACATCTAGTTCGAATTTAAATTCAACCGGTGGTGTTGGCATCGGTCAAGGTTTGTATTTTTCAAACAGAAACACACTGTTTTCTTCCTTTTTTTGTTTAAAGTAGATTTTCGACAAAGGGAAACGAGTAAATTTGTTATATTGAATGATAATTTTTCTTATTGATCTAGCGCTGTCTTATTTAATGGATGATCCATTTCTACCGAAACCATCACCCACAGCATACAAATGTGGTCGATAGTATATTTAAGAAAACATTTTTTTTGTTTCCTGATTTTACTTGTTTCTCTTTCAAAATTGGAAACCGTTAAAGGATAAAAATCTATCTTCTAGAGTGTGTGTGTTGATTTAAAACTAAGACAATCGAATGAACAAATGGATTTATTTCAAAATTTGTATTTATCATTGAATTGTAGACTAAATTGCTTTTAAAAATGTATTATTGTCTTTTTGTTTTAATGCGCATAAAAATTTCTTTGAAGCTTTAGCTAATTTTGCTTCTGTACACGGTTGATTTAATATCTTGACATTCATATATTCGTTTAAATTTTTTAACTATGCGAATCCATTCTTCGATACACTTTGTTTGTGTGATAACAGATATGGCATTCAGCTTTCACTTTTCCAGAAATAATTTATGCCAGACTTGGTAAAAAGGGTTTTGTGTCTTAAATTGGGTACAACTTTAGCTGCACGCGATGGGTCTTGAAAATCCACGAATAGTTCTTGCCGTTGTAGTCGGACTTTCTCACTTTTACCACTGACTTAAGTTGTTACACTCAAAAATTTAATATTCGTGTCATGAATTTGGGGCCTATTGCGAGTATGTACGTTATATAGTTGTAATGCATACAAAAAACCTCTTATCGCCAAAATCAATCAAAAAATACAATTGCTTGTATAAACAAAGATTTCGGGATTGCACTCACAGTTTTTACAAATGACACTTTTCAAAAGTAGAAAAAATTCTTCTCTAAGTGTTCCTATGTCATTATTTGTTAGCAATATTATTTTCGATGCGACCCGATATTGTACTGTTTTTCCTCTGATAATGATCCAATACAAAATAAATATTTTTTTCATTAACCTTATGCCATTATCCAAATCATTTTAACATGACATTATTTTTGCTTAGTTACTCTTGCAATCTTCGTTGTTAAAAATATGAATTAATTGTTTATTACGTTTGTGTGAAAGGTTTTTTAAATGTACAGCCTTAAACTTCACAAGAATTGAAACAAATGCACTTAAATCTGAAACCAAAAATTGCCTTTATTTTTCTCTATTGGGAGTATTTAAACCTCCTCTGCTTCGTTTCAAAATTAAAGTGATCACTAAGCTGTTTTTGACTTTAAAGAATATTAAGCGTGTACAGAAATATTTTAGTTTTTTTGCAGTTTTCTGTATTTCATTTTTTTTTTGGTGAAACTTTTTTTTTAACTAAAAATTATTTAAAAACTTTTGGAATTCTATCAAAAAAACGCATATAATCAAAAGCATGCGAAAATTGTCATTCGATTTTTATTATTATGGTAACATTTTTAAATTTAAGAATAAAAAAGAAGATTTTCAGGTTTTATTTGTCAGCCTAGCAACGGAACAACAACTTTCAACGATGGCAATTTGTTTTTAAATAAGTTATTCCTTGATAATTAAATAAAAACTAAATATTTTAAGATTTGCTATTAAACTAGAATAGATGCTTAAGAACATTTATGCATTTTGTTCCTTATAAATAACAAATTTCATAAATTTTCCTCTATTAATATAGATAACGGTCCTGAGCCGCCAACGACTACGACAGCAGCATCAGAACCAAATCAGTCTACTGCGCCTCCACATACGACTCAAAGTCTGAAACCTATAGGACACCATCCTGCTTATATAGGTATGATGCGCTACAACTCAGATGTACGCAGAATGGATGGAGGGGTATCGCAGCCACCTCGTCTTCAATACTCTTCTGGACCACCACCACCAAGAGGACGAATGATGTTTAATAATAACTACAATAATATGAGACCATCAGCTCAACATGAAGCCAGCTATCGTATGGGGTTCGGCCCGCCACCCTATAGAGGCGAAGGTCCCGGCCAGGGCATGAACTATGGTTCCCGTAGGATGCAGCGGTAGTGGTGAACTGAATTAAAATACATTATTATCTTCTTAAGAATTAAGACATATTTATTTACATTTTTATCGTTTTATTTTTTAAATACGCAAACCAAATAAGCTAAAATAGGCACATATTTAAATTTTTTTTGTTTATTTGAACACAGATTCGGTATATTTATATAAATTAAAAACTAAGAAATTGGTTGAATTAAATAAATTAAAAGAACTACCAGTACCCGATGAAATAAACTGACTAAGTAGTGCTGTGACATGATTAAAAGTAACACACATTTATTTAATATTTATCAATTGATTTGAAAGAATTTGATGTGTATTTACGTGGCTTTTAAAGTCCAAACAAAAGATAAAGTAGATTTTATCAGTTTTAATTTTAATTATATTCATAAATATAACATATTATATATATAACCATATATATTAAGAATATCTCTAGTATTTTAGCGCAATCATAAAGCTGATAGTATAGAAACAGTTTTTTTTTTTAATAAAATGAATACAAACATACATGCATGAACTGAAATCAAATGATTTTTTTTTGTTAAGAGAGCACATGGGTCAAGTAAATATATGCTTTTCCCTCAAAAAATTCTAAGACAAGAAAATTGAGCTTCAGTGAGCACTGACAATAAGCATGAATGTGTCATATTTCTCACAACATACAATTTCAGTTTTGAAAAATATATTGGACTAGCTGGCCCGTCCCGACTTCGCTCGGGTATAAACAAAAGTTTCCCAAAAAAAAAATAGCAAAAAGTAAATAAATTGAACGGAATAAATTGTCAGCCTTATTTTTAGTTCCGCCCGGAAAATATTTCATACGAAAAAAATTGTGTTCCCCTGTTATTTCAAAAACTGTTATGAGTTCGCCCGAAGTTCTCATGCCTTAAAGCTGGCCATACACGACAGAAAACATTTAGCCTTGAACCCATCCTCTTAGTAAACCTTTTCAAACCTAAGACAAATTAACCGACACCATTTCCTTGTTTTTACCCCTTTTCACTCTACAAACGCAATTTTTTTACAAAATTTTATGCCTAAAAAAAAATAATAATAAAATAATCTTTCAAACAGCAAAAGAATTTTTGAAATCGGTTATGTAGTTTATAAGATTAGCCATCACAAACAAACAAACAAATAAAGCAAGATAAGAGCTCAATTAATATAGACGGATAGATAATGTCGTTTAATGAAGAAGAAACTTTCAAAAAAAACCAAGCGGTTTTTTCACTATTCTGCGAACTTCCTTCACTTTCTTTGCCGTCAGCTATATGTTCCTGAGTTTATAAACTATCTTCACTCTTCATTCACACTCCAAAGCAGAACATAAAAAAAATATCATACAGGCTTAAATTTAATGCAATCATTGTTCTATTATTTTTATGGGCATCTTCACTGTTTCTCGATAAACCAATAATACGTAAAATAAATAGCTTGTGATGTTTTAATTTTACCAATATCCGGGTTTCTATCTTTACATATTTCCCTGCACTTCTCCAACTTCTTTTTGAAATAATTGCTGGGCCATACTGATGAACTGAATGCTGAATCTATTAATAAAAAACTAATTAATCGACCCGAGTTAATGTCACAGATAAAAAAACTTATTCCATCTTAATTAAATCAGTTTAAATAAAATTGACAAATTAACAAATTATAATTATAGGAAGAAAACCTCTTGGTTTAGTAATGCTTGATAAAAAAGAACGACGTTACCGCTTTACCGAAACCTTTGTAGGCATCATCAGAAGATCTTACCAAAATATTTGTTAGAAATTTGACAAAAACAAAATGCACTTAAAAATGCATTTATGGCAAACTGCTTTACAAAATTTAACCAAACTGGCACAGAAACTTTAATAGACATTCTTAAATGACTTTACGAAAAGATTTGTTAGTAGTTTGACAAAATGCAACTAAGAATGCATTTTGCGGTTTTCCCTTTACCGAATATTGACCAAACTTCACAAAAAGACCATCCTCAATAGGGAAGATAACTGTAATGCATTTTGCGGTTTTCCCTTTACCGAATTTTGACAAAACTTCACAAAAATACCATCCTCAATAGGGAAGATAACTGTTTAAAAAAAATCGAAAAATTGGGCCCAGCCATTCTCGAGTTTATCGAGCCCGAACATATACATTCTCAAAAGACCGTATCAAAATGTTTATTAGTAAGTTTACAAAAATGCACTAAAAATGCAATTTGCGGTTTGCCCTTTACGAAATTTTGACCAAACTTCACGAAAAGACCATCCTCAATATGAAAGATAACATTATAAAAAAAATTGAAAAACGCGGCCCAGCCATTCTCGAGTTTATCGAGCCCGAACATAAGGCAACTTCTTTTTATATAATAGAAGATTAATATTGCTGAGGAGAATTTACTTTTGCTACAATTTGATTGAATTCGTTCTACAATTTATTAACAATTTTTTTACATAACCGAGTTCCATATTACCTATGTGTGACGACAAGAACGGCAAAGTAACGATACTCGAGAAAACGGTAGTCACGGCCAGCATTGCCAACTACTTTTGAGGATGATCTTTTTCCATGCATAATTGTTCTTGTAAATACCAGTACAAAATAATGCAACAGTTACCTGAATAGAATTTTGTCTCTGTAGGGAGACTTGATTATACGAAAATGAGAAGCAAACCAAAAAAAAGAAATAAGGGGAAGTAAATAGATAACGTTAAAATTATGTATAAGAAATCTTACAATCTTGTAACGGTATATCCCATGGGCGGGCTTATTAAAGTTATGTATTAATTTTCGTTTGATACAGTTTTTTTGTCAATATTTTTGTGTTTTCATTTTTAAAACATTTTTGTTCAAAAACAGTCCGTTAAATATATTAAAACTGAATTCTATGAAGACGGCAAATTCATTTTTTGTACTGTTTACTCGTCAAATTCGGGTATGTTTAAGTCTCCCCAAAGGGCCTTCCTGTTTTTTGTTTCATTCTGCGCATCTACGTCATCGACGCACAAATTTCCCTTATATTTTTGTTCTTTTTAAAATAAAACGTATGTTCGAATCCTTAAAACAAGTGCATTGTTCTTATGAAATGATATTTTATATTTAACTGTTAAATTTTAGTAAAAAATTGGTGTTTTATTAATCTTGAAAAAAGTATTTGTGTATCTCGATGACGTCATTCTTTGTACAGGATGCGCTACTTTATTTAGTTGCATCATGGTTTCCCGGTGTAACGGGAGACTTGAACCGAAAATCTTTTTTCAAACAAGTTGTTCTGGGTTGAAACCTGTTCTGTTTCTGGGCACATCAGACTATTGTGTCATATCTGCCAATTTCTCGTGCCAACACAATCAGTCAAAAGGAAAAAACCCTAGGAGAACCGTTTGGCAATTCGAGAAAGCCAACTGGGACTTAACTGGTCACTATGCTTCCTCGATAGTGTCGTAGACTCCAGTGCAGATTAAAATCTATCAAACCGAAAGAGAATTCATGGTTTAATTTGATTAACAGGGTTAGAGAAGTAAGCTTCCGATGTTATAAAGCTAACCCTACTGAGGAAAACCGGATCAAGTTCAAACAAGCTAGAAAGACCTGCAATGGCCATATTCAACGAACCAAATTTTTGCATGACCAAAAAGTAAAGCAAAAGTTACTACAGTGTCCCAAAGGTAGTAAAATTTGTTGGTCATTTGTAAAAAACATTAGAAATACCACCTCGTCTTGGGTTCCAACACTCATCTTCTGACACTGCCTATGTTAGCTCAATAGACAAAGCCAATTTGCTTGCAGCACAGTTTGCTGTCAAGTCGACGCTGCCTGAGAGTGCCATGCACCCCCCTGTACTTGAGAGCGATAATGATTTCATGGGACGAATCTTTTTTTCGCAAGCGTACCCTGGCAAGAGTTCTCAAAGATCTGGATATTCACAAATCCGCTTGTCCGACTAGTATCCCTCCCATTGTTCTGAAAAGGTTTTCTTCAACCCTGGCAAAGCTACTGCGTAGCATTTTTCATCATCAAAGATGCATTTTCTGTTCCCTCTAACTATCGCCCGATTGCACCTGCGTCCCTTCTTTCCAAGGTTCCAAATGGAAACTTCTTAATGACCGGCAGTACGTCTTTCATAGCAATAGGTCTGATGGTATATATCACCGAACAGTGGAACAAATCTTTACATCGTTTTGGAGAAAATAATGATGAATTGAAGTTGATCTGATGTTTATCTTAAAGGATTCGTAGAGTGAAACTCACATTACAATAAAACTCAATTTAAAATTATGTATTGTATAAAAATTGATTTATTTCACGAACAACAAATTTTTGTTCGGAATGAATAACATATAATAACATAAATTATAAATTGAAAGTATATATTTATATATGTACTTATACAAATAAATGTTCATATTTTCTTAAAAAAGAAAACAAAAAATATTTGAATACAACATTTTTCTTTTTCAAAACAACATTTTAAATAAAAATGCCTATGATTTTTCAATGAATTTTTAAGAAAAAAATAAAGGATCAAACGCGTGAGAAATCCAAATTAAAATTTTGAATATGGCATTGATTTTAATAAAACAAAACAAAAAATATGCGATTTTTGCACGAACTTTTTTATAAACTAACCACGACCCTTTTGTCCCAAAAAATAAACTCTTCGTTGTACTTAATTAAACTCACGCGCATTTTTTGTCTACAGGGAAAAGAAAAAATAGTAAATGGAAGATATTCTTAGAAGCTATCAATAATAGTTATTATACAAAAATATGAGTATATATACTGCAGTGTATAGAGTTTGAGCTCAGGATTGAAGAAACGGCCATTAATTAAGCTTCTCTCGTTGACTGATTTGTGCCATTGTTATGTACTGCCGTACAAGACGGGATATTTCATGAGCTTGTTCGGTTTGTACTCTGATGACACGTTGTTGCATTAAATTACCGACTTTCATGTCCAGGAAGAGTGCACCGTCCTCAGAACGAACCTAAAAACCAAATTTAAATATAAATCATTCAATCCTGTACAATGACCTTTAAAGACGAACCTTTCTTGTTGATATGACTTCCATAAATGGCCAATGTTGAAGCGTTTCATGTGTATTAGGATCAAGGAAAAGAACGCCTGATCTGTTGAGGGCCAAAATAAGATCCCGCCACATAGGGTTGCTGTCTTCGACATGTGGCCCCTCCTCGGCCCAAATACGTTTCACAGCGAAGAAACTACTACCGAACAGAGGCCACGCAGATAACACATTCAAAAATTGCGCCTTTACTTGACCAGGACTTAGGTTGGAGACTGCCGGCCAAGCAGATTGCACTAAACTAACCCATTGAGCTGGTCGAATTTCTCGTATGCCAAGTGCTGGCTTAGGCAGAAGGAATTTGATTTCTTTCATCGCAGGAACATGATTTAAATCAGCAGCACGATGCAAAAGGGCTGCTATTCTCGCCATGTCGCGAACCACTTCGGGAATTGGTCCACCATTACCAGGAAGTTCCAGCAAAAGTCCTTCTAAGTAATCAGGAGCAACTTGATTAAAAAGTACTTCTATATAGAGAGGAGTTGGTGACGGGTCACGTTTTAATGAGAAATGCCATACTGATCGGCAAAAGATTAGGTAGAATGGTTGACCTGACTTGAGCAACTCAGTGGTCACATCTAAAATATATTCGTCAGCAGCCAGTGGCATTGTGAAGGCGTCCCCTTGAACAATACAGTAGAGGGAAAATTCTTGTTGTTCTGCCTCAGAATCAACTCCAAGTAGGGCACATAGTTCGGATATAACATCTGCAACAACAGTTGAACAGCGTGTGTTGACAACCCTCTCAGCTCCACCTGGAAGGCGGTAGATTTGCCGTCGAGCAGATCGCCCAGCAGAAACAGCAGTTACTTCTTCCACGCTTGGAACATTCTTGCGTCCGCCGCAACGAGCAGTTTTTCGCAAATTCGTAAGGCATACTGCCGCAGTTCCATGACACGAGCGTCTTCGATCTGAAGCTGCAGAAGTTAGGTGTTCCATTAAATATGGTCGCAGGGCATCGGAACAACCAAAGTAAGCTGCCAGTATACTAAGAAGACGCCATGCTCTTTGTGAAGAGTCTGGACAAGGGGACCTATTTGCAGTTGTCTGTTTCATTAATTGACAATAGACTTCATCACGCAGTGCTAAATACTTGTGGCAGTGCTGAGAAAAAAGGATAATGTTAAATAGGTTTAACGTTTTTCCAATTAAATTTCTTACCATGAGAACCGTATAAACGCATTTGACTTCAGTGAGTTCTGGGTCAAGAGGCACATCGCCGCAATATCGAAGAATACAGTCGAAACACTCCAAAGCAAGTGGAGCTAAGTCAGTTGGTAGCCGCAAAAGTGGTGCCCTAATTGGAGTACCCTGCCATTTGACAAGTTCTGCATACGAGCGGTTGGATGAGGCTCGTCGATCCCCTCGCTCATTTGATCGATGATCAACTGTATGGCTGTAAAAAGATATTGGTTTAAAAATTAAAGCCATTATTTTAAATGAAACCTACTCATTTCTAAAGTGCTGCATGGCAAACTGCAAAAGGGAGTACTTTGTAACGGATGGAGGTGTTTCCGGATGTGAATCCTCTGTGATGTAATTCGCCTCCATACTTGATTGTTGCTGTTGGTGTTGATGCATTTGGCTGGCTGATGTCTTTCGAGAGTGCAAATAGCTCTGCTGTTTGATAAAATGGTGACGTTCAACTTGTTCTGCATGGTTCTCCAAAACCAATTGAGCTTCATTCAACATTCCATTATTGGAAGTGTGGGTAGCATTTCCGCCTTCTTCATTCATCTGTGCATGATGATGAGTTTGAAGCTGTTGTTGCTCCTGCAGTTGTTGTTGTTGTTGTTGTTGATAAGAATGATGATTGATGATTTGATTATCGACAACATCTTGTCTACTATTTCGATGGTGAGTCTCGATTACATCTCGACCTTGTGAAGACTCACGGTTATTGGATTGTCGTGATTCCAAGCGCTCAATCGGGACATTAAGTGTTTGTGCGGCAGCTCTAGCTCCAGATGAAATAGTGGACGACTTTGATTGAGCCTGTAAAAAAATAATTTCAATTAAAAAAAGTGTATCTGGCATAACAATCTTAATTGCGGACTGAAAATCGAAAGTGGTCCTAAGTTAAGGAGATATACTATATTGTGTGCGGTGTATTTTTTTCTTTAATAACCGAGCACTTAAGACGATGTGAAAGTTACCTAGCGCCAATAGACGAGACCTGTTCTTTCATATGCCATTGACCATGCACCAGTACTACCGAACCACTGTCATATAAGACTGAATCCATTTGTTACACAAAAATCGTATAAACTGGTTCAATTGTATTACTGATTTCTCATGCTGCCATCGTTTCAATCCTCAATAGCTGGAGCTTGAGGTTCACTTTTCCGGAACCAATGATAAAGTGCTATTAATTGTACATAATTGAAGTGAAGCCAACAGCTTTATTCAAATTGTAACAGTTTTTCTTGTAATTGAAAAGCGGTAACATTCTTAGTTGCAAGTATGTTAGTAATGCTCACTATCATAAGAGGACGACAACACAATGATCTTTCGGGTCAAAAATGATAAAAAAAAATCTGTAATACCAAGATCTTGGATTGTATTGTCCCTAAAAGTCTTAAGTCATATCTCCCTACTCCATTGTCAATTTTACAAAATTTAGCTGGAAAATAAATTAAAGAAAGGTGTGTGAGGGGACAACAAAATCCAAAGGTTAAGTATTTTCAATCAAATATAAATGAATGTACTAAAAAATAAAATGCCCGTCGCATTTTGTAAGGATTCAATAACATCAGATATTTGTGCATTATTGCTGAAGCTGATACAAATGCATCAGACCAACAACGCATCAAGAATTTTCTTGCTTCTGGTTTGTTTGAATTTTTAGCATTACTTGATGCAAGTTTGCAATAGTGAAAACGTTACCCAAAAATGTTGCGTGTTTATTGTATTTAACGATGTGTTTGTGAATTAACACTTTATTTTTTAGTTAGTTGCTTATAACTTAAGAACTTTTAAAAAAATATATATAGAAAAATGCAACGAAGTATGAAAATCGTTCTTTTAATTTGATAAAAACTCGTAAAATACATAGGTTAGAAGTTAGAAATAAGAATTTCATTCGTAGGCTATTTATTATGTCATTTTTTAACGAACTTTACGTTTATGGGTTTTTATTGTAAAAAATTATTAAATAGGTTATTGAAGATAGGAAAACCGCAGAGTACTCTTAAATTAAAGGCTGGGGGAAGAGAGGGAGTGCCCACTTTCAAGTATTTTGCAAAATTTTGAGATGGTGCTAGAAATTTTTTTTTGTAGACAAGAAAATTAAATCTTTGCAGGGATTTTCTTAAAAATAAATTTCGTATACCTGAGCTCCGTCTAAAAACTTACTGAAAAACTAATAAATTACAACAAAAACAGACTGTTTAAGTGACACACATGTTTAGATTAAGTTGAAGTGGCTGCAAGCCGGTAAAACTTACACACTTATGTCGTTTTCCATTGGACATCCAGAAGCATTCCGAAGCGTCCGGCAGTCTTCTAAAACCGTTCCATTGACATAAAAATGATCTTTTATCTCAGACGATTCTGAGAAGAGAATTTCGTTTCTCGATTTGAAATAATGTCGCTTTTCATATTGTTGAAAAGATTTATTTTTTTTTTAGAACAAATTACCACTTTTCACATTTATTCATGTTTTATTCAAAAAAAGATGAGATCTGAAGACGAAAGATGATGTCGTTTTTCATTAAAATCTGAAAGATTTGATTTTAAAATCAAGAAATGCTGTCTTGAATGAAACATCTGGGCACTCATTCCGTAAAACGAATATCACTCGACGATAGCGTTTTGACGATAGTTTGCATTCCGTAAAACTGAAAATGACTATCGTTTGGGCGATATCGTTTTGAAAATAAAATATTTGCTTCACGTAAGACGATAATCGTCAAAACGCTATCGTCAAAACGATGGCGTTGAGACGATAGCTAAATAGGTATCGTTTGCATATATTTTGAAGCTCACTTTATACTTTTTTTGTGATTGAAAGTTTGTAGGCGACTGTAATTGAATGACTGAGAAGCCACTGTAATTTGACATCCTGTCTTTTGTCTTCTTTTTTGTTGCACCAAAGACACAAAAACAACGCAGATTGTTATTTGTGACAGCCAATATGACGTTTTATCCACAGTTTGGGAATACCAAATGCTCTCAAATTGCATTTTTAAAATAACGATAGACGAGACGATAGTGATGGAGTTACGTGAAGCAAATCATTGACGATCACGTTAACGATTATCGTTTTGACGATTATCATTTTGAAAATTACGAAATGACCCCCCTGGGCATATTTTTGAGTAGATTCAGTTAACACACATACAAATACGCATACACTTTAAATTGTCATATGGCGTCGGCATAAATAATACAAAACAAACAAATTGCCCTATGGGTGCATGCAGATCAAATCATCTCAAACTAGAAAGTTCTCATCTTTCGTCTTCCGATCTCATCTTTTTTTAAATAAACCATAAAAAATAAATTTCAAATCTTTTACCAGAAAGATCAATTTTTTCAACAATGAAAGACTACATGAGTTCTTTCTAGTTTCGTAGATTTGATCTGTATGCACCCATTATGCAAGGCAATTTTTTTGTTTTATATTTTTTGTGCCGACGACAAACGACATTTGTATGTTTATATTTACGTGTATGTATGTATGTTATGTGTGTAAACTTAATCTAGTCAAAAATATGCTCAGATATTTCATTCTAGGTAGCAATTCTAGACTTTAAAATCAAATCTTTCAGATTTCAATGAAAACAATCTCAAATGATTTAAGAACTCACTCGAGAAGCACTAACACATTCAAGAGCTCAATCTGCAGTGCAAATTTATGTTTTGTTTATGCAATTGAAAGCAAAGAATTTAATTTTTGTAGATATATTATTATTGCTAATTTTTGATAATTTTATAATATAGTTTTTTTTTAAATTTGTCTTGAAATTTTCTCAACACAATCTTCATTCATAGATACAAACCGTCTTAGAACAGATAAACATTGAATAGAAAGGATACAGGTGTAGCAGGCCATCGACATGTACACAAAATGAATGGATATAAAACTATTAGAAAAAGAAGCATACATTCATGTACCCACTTATCCTGTCCAAAATTCTTTTAAATAAAGGAAACCCTATCGTTTCTTTGTTCGTTGCCACTTTATGGAACCAATTTCACATCGTGATCGCGCTAAAATAAAGCCAAAACACATTATTCAAGCAACAAAACTCATACATTAATGTGTTCTAGATGGGACACAACTGGCGGCGTCATTTATAGTTTAAAGTCTAGACAAACCAGTCTATATTTTGCTGCAGCTCAAAAGTTGATATTTCCGCATTTGGCGACCGTTAAACTGGGTTAAGTATTTTTGTAGGTAGGTTTTATTTGTGTGTCCTGAATTTTCTTTAAAATATTTAAAGAAGAATTCTTAATGGAATATATTTAACACTTTAAAGTAAACTCTTCTTCACAAGAATCACAAAAACGAATAAAATGTTAAATGTGAAAAAACTGGTACGAGTATGTCTATTATATTATTTATCATTTTCCCACCGCGGTTTACAGTGCGTATTGTTATTTGACTCGTTTGTGAGATGATGATCCACCTTATATTGCAAATTAAAGTGGTTGTCGGAATGCTATGGCATAGTGTAGGTAGGATAAACAATCACTGCTCTCTAAATCGAAGCTTGATTTTCTATCTAAAACTAAATGTAGACTTATTAAAAACCTCCGTAGGTACAAGAAGACATCTATAGAGCTTCGTTACTTACTTAAATCTAATTAACTCATTTTAAAATTAACACGATTGATTTAGGGCTTTATACTACATTTCCGCAAAAAAATTATCCGGGATTCAAATCAAAAAAGAAGGAAGATTAAATTTGACAACACACTTTATAAGAAAATGGTGTTTCCTGTCGAACACAAGGAATCAGAGTTGGCAGATAATAGCGCATACCACATTACACATATTACAGGTAATATCATTAGAATTTTGACTTTCGTTCAGTCAATATTTGTTGTTGTGTTTACGTGTATTTTTTTCCACACATTCACATCCATTTTTTATTTCTGACAATTTCAATTTGTTGTTGAGTTTACGTGTGTTTTGACAACCTCCGGAATATAATACCTTCTATTTGTGTACTGTGAGCGCAAACATAATTACGCCATGATCGATGATGTATGTAGGAACATATATTAGGATGGTGTTTTTTTTTTTGTTTTGTTTTATAATTGGGTGGGTCTAGGCTTGTTTCACACACATTTGGTTTCATTCGTTTGGTCTGTATTCGGTTCGTTTTCAGTTTTGAAATTTCACATACATATATACGGTTCATATAAGGTTTTCATTGAAATACAAATTGTGTATTCAAAAAATATCAGCACTAGTTGTCAATTCAATATTAAAATAGGCATGTTCAGAAAAATGAGATCTAAGAGCCCTCAGCAATCTCAATCTCGTGGGCAGGATTCCTCAGAAAAATGTCCGTCAAATTACAGAGGAAAAAAATATTGGATTCGCTTGCTCACTTTTTGATGGATAAAATTTGCTGAAACTTCAAAGATCTCATTTTCCGCCGAATAAAACCTATAAGACCAAGACAGCAAATTTTGGGAGTGGATGTATAACGGGAGTGTCGAGGGAACGTTCGGTGCTATTCGGTTTCTATGTACATAGGTATTAGGTTTTTATTCCTGCCGTTTTCATTGGGTCACAATTATCACGTCCGACCAAAAATGAACCGAACCGAATGAAACCGAATGTGTGTGAAACAAGCCTAAATCAAATCCAATAAAGAAACAAAAACTCCCTTATTTTTTGCAGATATTTAATTTCATCCCCTATAGTCGCTGTAGGGGTTAATTTTTTTTGTGCATCTAGTCTGCCCAAACATTTTTTTCTATTTAATGTAATTTTTTTTATAAAATTTCCCCTCCGCGGGGAGAAATACTACCCCTTCTTTGGGAATTTTTTCTTTACTACTTGCAGCCTACATATTCTGATTTTGTTTGCTATAGCTTTTTTTAAGGCCAGAAATGCATTCTGAAAATGTCTATTCAAAACAAGTTGATTTTGTTAACAGTTTTAGGAAATGAAGCTGCTAAATTAAAAAAAAAAAAAAAAAAAAAAAAAACAATTGCGTGTGGAATAGGTATGGAAGATCTTTTGGTATGTCGCGAAATTAAAAATTTTCAAATTAATTTTTTGCTGTGATGTTTGAAAGGGATAATTAATAATTAAAGGAAATTAACAGATAAAATAGGAATAGATGCCGTAACTCGTAACTCGAAAAAAATATGAAAAAAGCACAAACCTCATTGAAATTTGTATTGGAGAAGGGGAAAAAATGCCATCACCTTAAAAAAAAAATCAACTGTTTGAAACTTGACACACTTATTAGGAATGGTCCAGGGATGAAGATTGAAAAAGTCGACATGAATCTGCTCTAGCGGCAGGAATGTGCAACTTTTTTTTATTTTTTCGTATTTATCTTAGAAATTACATGTCTTTTCAAAAAATGTTCTGACAACAAAAGATAATTTATCTTGTGGTCTATTTCTATGAAAGATATCCATAATTCTCCATAATTTATAACACTATTACCCTAACTGTCCAAGTTTTATATTTTTGTATTGCTTTTAAAATTGTTTTAAAGGATCTTGACTGTATTTTAATTGACAGCTAGGTTAACATTAGATAATTAAATGGTAATGCAGTATAATATGGCATATAGTTATAAATACGTAGTTCAAACATTTTATTTACAATCTTTTAATGCACACCATAAAACGTGTACTTGGTGTATGGACACAAGCATTATAAACTATCAACTATTTGAATTATGTTTTACCTTGTTTTAATTGTCTTGTTTAACATTTTTCAGTCGCACAATTGTTGACCACTTGCTCAACATTTATGTTGACATTCATTATGCAATTTCTGTAATGATCGCACTAATTTCTCTTATTTTTTTTAAACTTTACCTAAACACAGGTGAACTTTCACACAAAATTTAAAATGTGTATGTATATGTTCAAGATCTCTCGCGTTCACCACATCCAATTTTGTGATTGAAAAATCATTTGTTTGTGTTCACTTTGAGTGTGCAATTTGTAAAACACAAGTTGAAATTTTAATAAAAAAAAAATCTTGTAAAGACATTAGACACGAGTACTAGCATAGCATTTTTTTCTTCATGGAAAAAGTTTTCAAATATAAATGAAAAATTTAAAGATCAAAATTAAAAAGCAAAACTTGTGTGTCCACATTTACGTGGATACTCCGCAGCAACTTTTAGCCGATGGCGATGGAACATGACACAACATTGATGATCGCACAACAACAAAATAAAGTAAGCAACAACCTAAGAGAAAAACAAGTATCTGCATCTTTGCAACGATCCCAATCATCTTCGGGTGATCAAGTTTGCTACCATTTTCACTTGTATTTAAATTGATACCTACGATTTTCTTGCTCCTCGATGAGACGAAAAAAGAAATAAATAACTTACTATTTTTTTTTGCAAGTAAAATCTGGTAGAGGTATGTCTATGTATCTATATCTACCCAAGATCATTATTGCAAAATTAGATTTTGATCTTGAAAATTTCGAAGAATATCTATGTAGTTATTTTTAATGCAAATCAATTGATTGAAAAAAATATAACGGAATCGAAGGTTAATTATGCTTTTCAATGAAAGTTATTTTATTTCCATTTTGTGATTTTCAATACTTTTGTTGTAAAACTGGTATTTTAAGTTTATTTTATTTATAAATTCTCTATAATAATTAAGTCATCAAAGAAGAGCAAGAAGTTTTAAAAATTAAATATAAAAGGTATTTTTGCACAAGATGCGACAAAAAGCGAGTGTGTTGACGGGAGGACAATTTTCTAAAAAAATAGAAATAAAATTGAATCAAAATTATTAAAAAATAAATACTTTTACTGTCATGAAAAAGCTTTTTTTAATTCCAGAAATCCATTCTGTAATATTCCTTATAATTAAAAAAGAACTAGAAACGCATTTTATGGCAATTAAAAAAAAAAAAACTTTCCTAAACGGGGGAAATAGATACATCTCTTGTACGTTTTTTTTTAATGTTCTAGCCCTTTGCCGCATCGTATGAAAAACACCCAGTGTAAGCATGTATGAAGATAATTAGAGAAGAGTGTTTAAACTCATTTTTTCAATTGCTAAAAGAAATTCCAAAGAGAAGGGTCTCCTATTTAGGCTATTGATTATGTCATTTAAAAATGAACTAAGAAGTTCATGGGTTTTTATAAAAATCAATTATTGGGATATTGATATGAGAAAACCGTGGAGTGCTATTAAATCTGAGGGTGCATTTTGAAGGAGAGGATACAAAAGCACCCTTTTTGGGTTTTGGCATATAACTCTAAAACGAAGCAAAGTTTTGTGATAATGTTAAAAATCTTTTTTTAGGCAACAAGATTTACCATCGAAATGGATCATTCAAAAAAAATTTTCGGTTACCTAAATATAAAAAAAAGACATTGCAAAAATATGTGAAAAATCACATTTTTGTTAACAAAATTGACTTAAAAAAGAAAAAAATATTTAAAAACAACGGTACAATTTACAATACCATGGTACACTTTTTTGGATAGCCAGAAATCTCTTCTTTGATTTTCATTTTAAATTAAGTTGTGTTAGTGAACAGTTTTTGAAAATTAATTTTCAAACTCGAAATTTAAAAAAAAAAGCTTTCGAATTATTTTTTTCAAAATTTTATGTATTTTTAATTTCAAAATTCAATGCTCTTATTAATTTTCAAAAAAAAAAACAGAAAACCGGATGTTAAAATGTATCTTAGTTTTTGAGAAATTAAAACAAAAATAAAAGTACTTTTTTAAAAGAATGCAATTTGTTCATTTTGCACGGTGTGTGAAATAGTGAACATTTAGTACAAAAAAGTATGAATTTGAACTGCAATTTTTAACCTGAAATTAATAATGTAAGGCTATCAGCGATATTAACTTTCAGTAGGATGCCAAACATTTCGTAAAACAATGGCTCCAATGTTTGATAAATTTCATGGAAAAGTTTGTTTTTTGATGGATTTAAAATGAAACCTCTTGTTGAAACACCTTATATGTACATGAGTTGGAAAAGTGTGTTCATACGAAACTTTAATTGGAAACAAGCCAATCTTTGAAGAAAGTGCATAGGTACTAGCTGCAGTAATATCAAAATTATCATCTCATTTACATAAGTACGCATGTATATGAAGGTAAATCGGACGCAGTAAACTACAATAGGTTGGTGCAACAGAATTCAAATTTAACATTTAAGTAATAATTTAAAAAAAAATTACGCGCTCTTTATTTGATTTTTTATATAAATCTTGTTCATGATAAAAGATAACTCAACACAGCTTCGTCTCGACTGTTCGGTTCGTTGATGATCGTTAAGCGTGTAATTCATGAACTTTATCCGCAGTTAAGATCGACGAACTCACTCAACACTTTGCTAGTAAGCCAATTTATTTTCTTTAACTGTTCTTTTGATTTTGGTTGTGAAAAACCATAAATTAAACTTTTCTCGGTGAAAACACTACAACCGATGGACGCTGTCAGCCGTCGGTCATTGAAATAAAAGCAAATTTAAATTCGCCTCTGATTAATTAAGTAACCAAATGCATGCAATTAAAACGGAATTTATTTTTGCTATTTTCTGGTTACTTATGCTCAGTGGCTTGCTTACTATACCATCATTTATCCCAACGGGCAGAGTGGCATATGTATTGCACTTGTATTAGCTGACCCAATTAAAGGCTTTTCTTCGATGGTATTTGCTTTTAAAATAAAGTGTAGGGTAAGACGTTGCAGTTCTGTCAGATAAGTGTTAAGAATTGTTTATAATAAATTAATATGCAGCTAACAACAAATTGTACTGTCAAAGTATAAGACATACAAACTGCAAAATGTTTGTATTTATTAAGTGAAAAAAGTTGAAATAAGGCATTTCTAATAATTAAATGCATTGCATGTTCAAGACGCATATAATTTAAAAATTTTTATTTATAAAAACATGGAAGAATACTATTTTCATTCTTGAACAAAGGCGTTGAGTATAAGAGCCTTTGGTTAAAATCAATGTTGCCAATTTTCGGGAACAAACTTTTTTATATCAAAGTGGTGATAATTTTTAATATTTTGAAAAAGAAAAAACTTCCAATTTTTTTCCCTACATGCGTACCTTATTTTTGCAAATACGCGTTAGGTATCTTTGTATGTTTCCGTAATTTTTGTATGTTCAGTATATTAAAAAGGTGTTTAACACTTATCTTTTAACACATCAAACATTATTTTTCCAACACACTTCTGGAGGAGTTTCTGCAACGAATTTCACATTAAAAAACTAGCAAAACGCGGTAATTCTACATTTTGACATAAAAAAGGTTATTCCTGAAAAGTGGCAACATTGAAATTTAAACTGCAGGTTCGTCTACCCAACACCACTGTAAGTATCCTTGTTTTTGTGCATTTGATGTTATTTTTAACGTATTAAATATTGTTTAAAAATCCTGAAAATAATTATTTTATAAACTGAAAATAAAATTGTACATAAAATCAATGAACGGCGATTTTAGAGCCAAAAAGAAATGCCAAAATTTCACAAATAAGCGCCACCCTATTGTACAATGTACATAAATACATATTTACTACTGTCAATAAACAAACTTGATAGCAAATACGTCAAAACCATTCATGAACCTGATTACCTAACAAATGATTAACTATTATAATAATAATTACCTATAAAAACAATGGTTTAAGACTAAACACGCAATAACAAATTTCAAATAAGCTTAAATATCTCAACACAAAAAACTTAATGGTGATATTATATAATAGATTCATAGATCTACACACTCAATGGCTGAATAACTTTATTATTCAAATTTAAGTTCCATATCTTTTCAAAGTTTCGCATGGAGATCAACTAAAACTGTAGTGACACACAAAAATGTAAATTGGTCATTTATTATTTTTTTTGCTATGGCAGAAACAATACAAAAATGTAGGCAATGGCCATATTGTACGAGATTTTTGTGCTTGCAACACTAATTTTCTGTCGAATATTATTCTTCAACTTCTTAACAATGGTTGGCTTATATTATTTGTGTCAATGTGATGACTTTTCATAATTTCACAAACAATCAAATTCCGCGGAGTCCTTGAAGGCTACAAATCGGACACTTCTTCATGACCAATTTTAATAACTCACCTACCGGCTCAAGAACTGAGCCACTAACTTTTTTCTGGGTCGAGGTAAACTCCACCTTCACCCTATATTTCAAGCTGTGAGCGTGAGCAATAGTGGCCAAAGTATTTTCAGTAGAGTAAAAATAAGAAACAGATTATTTTCAAAAGCTTGCAGTTTTTAACTAAAGAAACATGGGTGATTCTACAATTGTTCAAATATTCAATCTAATTTTTTTTCTAATCTCAATCATTCTAATTTTCTAATTGATATCAACATGGCCAAGCAAAATTATTAAGGTCTGATATATTTTCATTACTCAAGAAATGATGATGATGAGGCATACGTTTTAGCATTTTAATAAAGGCTTAATAAACCAAAATTATATACATTTTTACTTGCGATATATACATAGGTACTAGAAGGCAAGTTATGCATTCGTAAGAAAAAATTGAACTCGAGATTTTGATTAGACTTGACATTACGATGATAGAGAAGACCAAAAAAGTGGGTCTCACAATTCTGTCTGTCTGTCTGTTCGGCTACAGCCTAAATAACTGGATCTATTTTTCTTAAGCATGGTACGTAGGGATTTTTGGTGATTCTATTTACACATTTTTCATATTTTTTAGAACGATAAATAAAGGTACCTGCAATAAATTTTTTTGAAGCGATTTTACAAAATCTTATTTTTTATTTAAGAGACAACATCATTAATAGCAAGAATAAATAGAAATGGTCCTAGATGACTTCCCTGGGGCACACCGGAGTGAGCCTTGAATGAGTTAGAAAAACAGTTTCTAAATTTTACCTGGTAAGATCTGTTTTCAAGGTATGATTTTATCCAGGTGATAAAAAATGTTGGAAATCCTAAGGATTTTAGTTTGAATATAATAATGTTGTGACTAAGTTGGTCGAATGCTTTGGAGAAATCAGTATATATACAATCCATTTCACTTCCATTTTCTAACGCGTTAGAGCATTTGTGCAAGAATGTAAGGAGGTTTGTTACTGTTGATTTTCTTCTCACAAATCCATGCTGTTGTTCACATATTATATTCTTCGTATGAAATGCTAAGGTCTCACACACAACTTGTTCAAATAGCTTTGGAATACATGACAGTTTGGATATAGGTCTATAGTTCGAAATATCAGTTTTATCACCTTTTTTAAAAACTGGAGTTAGAAATGAAGTTTTCCATAAATAGGGAAATTTCCCTGATTTAATAGAAAACGCAAATAAAAATTAAAGAGACTCAGCCAGTATATGTCTACACTGTATAGACATATTGGGGGAATTCCATCTGGTCCAGACGACAAATCATCATTTAACGATGAGAGAAGGTCTAAAACAGTACTCTGCTGCACAGCGAAATTGTTACAACTCGTTTGCGCATAAGAATGTAAATTTCTGAAATAATCTTCATCAATATCAAGGGCTGTATCCACAAAAGAGTTACGAAAATTGTTTGCGAAGGCGTTGCATATATCAATAGTTTCTTTCAATACACAATTCTCATATTTGAAATTTGCGGGGTAACCATCCGAATTTTTCTTCGAATTGACAAACTTCCAAAATGCTTTAGGGTTTTCTTTAAGAGATCTTCCCATTTCGTATACATGATTAGTGTAAAGCGACTTTGAGTTGTAGTCAATTGAAGATAGGGTCTTTAAATATATTTTCCATGCTTTATTTCTTCTATTTCGTAGTGACCTCAACTCTTTCGTATACCATGCATGACAAAAGTTCGTATTTATTATTATTTTCTTAGGGATATTATTATTTATGCAATTATTAAGTATGCTGTTAAAGCTATTAACTGCTTCGTCAATATTACTAGATACTAATATACCATCGATACGCGATCTAGCTAATTCTTCTGCGAGTAACTAAAAGTTTGCTCTTCTAAAGTCAAAAGTATATGAGTGATCATAAGTGTTGCTATTTTCTAAAATTTCAATCACCCACATAGCTTTGATTTTGTTGTTTGAAAAATGATTAAAAAAACTAGTTTTTAAATTGGATTCATGATCCTTCAAAATACCGTTACATTTCAACTGATCACAGATAAGCAACTCTTGCACTCGAGCTTTTATTTCATTATGGTTGGCATCTAAGTCAATCTAGAAGCTTATGGTTTCAAAGTTATTGCATATGCTGATGACGTTGCCATTGCAATATCGGGAAAGCATCTTCAAATTATTACAGAATTAATGCAAACCACTCTCAACAAACTACTTAAATGGACAGACAAATGTGCCCGCAAAACTGAACTTGTCCTCTTTACAAGGAAATATAAAATTCCGAATATAGACCCTCCATCAATAAATGGTATTACACTTAACTTCTCCGATCAAGCTAAATATCTGGGTCTGATTTTAGACAAAAAGTTGAGCTGGAAGCCAAATTTACAAGAAAGAATTAGAAAGGCCACAGTGGCACTTTTCTCCTGTAAAAAAGCTATTGAAAGCAAATGGGGCTTGTCGCCACATATCACCCACTGGCTATACACAGCGGTCATCAGACCGATACTTACTTATGGGGTGGCAGTGTGGTTGACTGCTTTAGATAAAGTAACTTATAGTGATAAGCTAAGCAAAGTACAAAAGTCGGCTTGCATGTGTATCAGCGGAGCTCTCCGTTCGACACCTTCCGCTGCTTTAGACATACTGCTTAACATCACACCCCTCGATATATACACTAAACAAGTGGCGGCGAGCACAGCTATTCGTCTCAGAGCCATCTCTCAATGGTCCAATAATTCTATTGGCCACACAATGATTCTGAACAAATTCGAATCAATCCCTAAGCCCTCCGACTACACCATCCCTCAGCCGGTTTTCGGCAAGAATTTTCAAGTAACAATTCCAACAAGATCCACTTGGGAAGATAATGAATTTTTGAGAGATGAGCAATTCATTTCTATACGGATGGCTCAAAAACCGAAGAGGGGGTAGGTGGCGGTGTGTACTCAGAACGACTAAACATTAGTCTCTCTTTCCGTCTCCCTGATCATTGTAGCGTGTTCCGAGCGGAAATCCTGGCGATAAAAGAAGTTTTATCTTGGCTCAAAGAAAACGCAATATCTATTTTGAACATCCGTATCTTCTCAGATAGCCAAGCTGCCCTTAAATCATTAGGATCTGTTTCTACAAACTCTGTAACTACCCGAAACTGTCGATTGTCTCTAATGGAGATGGCAGAACAGTTCAACATTCACCTTTTTTGGGTGGCGAGACACAGAGATCTGGCCAACACTGGATCCGAAGCGATCGAAATGTTTGTTATCTCTGAGTAGATTGCATATTAGCTCCACAATTGGTGTCATTACTGGACACTGCTCTTTCTCAAAGACGCAAAACACACTTGGGAAATTTTTTCTTAGATGATCCCAGTGACTTAAATAAAATCGACATTCACAGTCTCCATCGCTTTATTAAAAGCTCCAATTGGTTTAATTAACGAGGATTACCTCGCACTCTTCATGTGGTATCACAATGGGCCTATTCTGGTCTAAGTGTGTCAGCAGTTTTCCTGACAGCCACCTTAACCTAACCTAACCTGGCCTCTAAGTGCAAAAAGGCCTGTAACTGTGGCATCAACCCTTCAATTCAAAAAAATTAAATGCTGAGATATTATTTAATACAATTTTCGTATAAAACCAATTTCAATAAAACTTAAGTTAGGCCAATATTGCACCACGTAACTATTTAACTAAAGTCAAACCAAATCTGTTCTTAATTTATATAACATATATAAGCCATTTAAAACCGCCACAATAACTACAACCACCATCTTAAATGAAGTAGGTACTGTTTTTATTTTAACAAATTTGACAAAATTCTTTTCTCATCACTGTTAAACTGTGTTCTAGAAAAATATAAAATCTATATCCATTTAATTGACCTCACAACTCTGTTCGACTGAACTCAAGGATTATTATCGTTTGTTCCATCTATAATAATAGAACACAAAACGTTAATTGATATAACGGTTTTTTCATCTTCATCTTTATTCTTAAAGCCGCCACTGCTCACTATGTCTAGTTTTCTTTGTTTCATATCACATTAAGTAAAAGAGTACATACATATAGATAGATATTGTTTTCTTCTGATCACTCTAGGTGAACTAACTCAATAGTTTATAGAATTATTTTGCTATTATTTATGTAACAACATACATATGTACAAATACATTAGGGTGGTTCTTATAAAGGTCAATTTCGATTTTTTTCAAATAAATTGAAAAAAGTTTTAGCTCATCATTTTACCGTTAATCAAATTTTGAATTTTTATAACTTTGATAATAATTGATATAAAAATTCAAATTTTTGTACAAATGTAGTCTCTTTTATGACTAAATCTAAGATTTGACATAAAATTTATGAAAATTGAAACCGAATATTTCTTCAATTTTAGACCCAAAGAGGAAAATTGAAAAAGTCGAATTACCCTTAAAAAAAAACTGCCCTAAATTCTTTTCGAATACACCATTTAAATGTGAACCTCATTTGTACCAAAATTAAATTTTTTCTATCAATTATTACCGTTAATTTATAAAAGTTCAAAATTTGATTAAACATTTTACATGGCCGGGTTAACGTATACGATTCAACAACAAACTATTTTAGTCCTGGGGTTCGGGTTAATGGTAAAATAAGAATTCTTGGATCAGATCACGAAAAATGAGCTGCAAATTACGAAAAATGAATCCCGATTTATACCTTGGCTCGAGATTTCGTAATTTACGACTATTTGTTTGCAATTTGCAAAACTGAGCAAAATGAAGATATTGATCCTAAAAAATCTTAAATCAACACTCTTAGGTATCAAAAATTGCGAACAACAAATCGCAATTTAATCCAAATATTCATCAATCGCCAATTTGCAAAAAAGATTTCTGATCACCACTTTTATTTCATGTATTGTGACTTTGAAAGATCAATCTTAACTTTTCTACCCTTCCCTTGCAGATAGGTATACACATTTAATTTATTTCATATGAAATAAATACTTTACACTTGACTCTACTCGGTCGAGTTGCGGAGCGAGCATGCAACCACTTGGCTAATTTGCATTACAGATCGTTGGTTTCAAACAATAATCATTAGATACATACCATGTTGTGGTGCTTTAGCTCTTCGAGAAGTAAATTGCGATTTAAGAATTTTTTGTTGGTGATTTGCAGTTATTCTCATTGAGTTGCAAATTGCGACAAAAAAAACGTAAATCTATGATTGAGCAATGTAAATTACTAGATATTTATCGCAATTCAATATTTTTAAATGCTGTTTATGAAATTATTCTTTTGGAGAGTAAATTATGCCAAAAAAGTTGTATTTTGCTATGAAAAGTACAAGCTTGAATCATGAATTTTAATCGCAAATCACGAAAACACAAATTTTGCAAATTGCTACGTTTTGAATGTTAAATTACCATTTCTTGTATTAATTTGGGATCAAAATGCCTTGATTTATGGATAAAACTTAATTCGTAAATTGCGACTGCAAATTTTTCAATTGGTGATTTTTCAATTCTTTCCGCGTACATATATTAAATTCACGGATGTCTAAAGATAGCAAGAATGATTATGAAAATTGATTTTAGATATTAGACTATTATACGGGAGCGAGGTGTATAATGTGATTGATCTTAAGTTTACAAGATATACTAATAGCCTTTTCGCAACGAACCTATTTCACTTTTTCTTTAAAACATAAAAAGGATCACATATCACATTCTGTTTACACTGTACTCATAAATATGAAATGTCTTTTTTCTATCTTCTCTCTTCTATGGGCAAACTGTTTTACGGGAGAGAAAAAATGAGTTATTAAGTGTGATTGTGAATAGGCCAAGGCCAATTAGATTTTAAGAAGATTTGGTGGAAATCTACTAGATTACGAAATCTTAAAATGTATGGGAAATATCGTTGGTTTAAATGAAATGTTGTGCTTTTGGCTCGAAATTTAGATTTTCATTCGGTGTGAAAAGGTTATTACTGATATATATTTTATGTTATGTATAATTGTAAACATGAACGAACATTTTATGTCAGCATCCGGCAACAATGCCCCCAATAACGCAAATTACTCCATGAATGCAGTTTAAAAAAGATTTATATTTTTGGAATTTATGAAAAAATTTGAATTTAAAACTTCCAAATATACACAGTATGGTACAAAAAAAAAATCGCTTACAATTACTAATACATAGCTTAAATTTCCAAATACTTTTTCAATTACTTTTAGATGTGTGTAGTTAAAGAAATTCAATTACAAATTATATTCAGTGGAAGAAAAGTTTCAATCGCAATTACCCCCACGATGCCACACGGGCAAGCGAGTTGCAATACATACACATTTGTTCGCTCACATACACAAGCCCAAGCAACTTGCTCATCAACTGGTATGAAATTTTTGAAGTGAAGCAAGTTGGGAGACAAGCAAGTAGAATGCAAGTGGGAAGCAAGTTGCAGGCAAGTGGAATGCAATTAAGTATTAAGTATCGGGGTAAAGTAAATGTAATTAAAAACAAAATTAATCATGTAAAGAACAGTTATGATTCGTTTTTTCAGCAATCATTACATTTTTTGTCACTGGGTGTACAACTCTACATATAGATCACTAATAATAAGTGAAGATTTTTGATTTCATAATTCAATTTGTATCTTTCGTTAAATATTCTTTTGTAATCCCAAACTTTGTTGCGATAGCTTATTACATAAATTGAAATTATTTTAATTGTCAATCTGGCAGACGGCAACGCCATGCTATAATGATTTTTTGTATTTAAAAACAAGTAATGTTATGTTAATTTCAAAGTAATGTAATAAAAATTGTATCTAATCTAATCTAAAATCTATAAATAATAATGAGCACCCACTTTTTGTGTTCATTGACATATTAAAACATTTCCCTATTTTTTTTTAACCACGTTAACACGTGCTGCACTGAGCTTAAAGTTGACGCTACTGTGAGAGTTAGGGTTTATTGAAATCCCTTTTCAGCTCCGAAAATAACGGTAAAATAAAAACTTAAGAACAGTTAAGAAAAAGCTTATTTATCTCAAAAACGGTTTTAACGATTTAGATAAAAAATTCTTAAACTGTTTGTACAATTAATTGAATAATTTTAAAAGTTCTTAATTTACAACTTGAATCTTTTGAGCAAATACGTGCGATCCAGTTGTGCCGTTTATTTTTAATTTTTTAAGCTAGTGTAGGTAACAGATTCGAAAATGCACAAAAAAACAATCCAAATATCCTGAAATTTTGTATCTAAATGTTTTTAATAAATAAGAATAAAAATGAGTCTCAGTTTAAACAAATATTTTTTTTGTCCATACAAATAAGGATTACCTTGACATAGGTACATGTAATTTGAAATTGAGTTTATTCGGGGTTCAAGAATTGTAATTTTTTTCCATTTTTGTGGCGGAACGGAAGTAAAACCACCTGAATTTATGTTTGTATAAACAAATAAGGATATTGCACTAATTTGGAGAACCAGATCTCAAACGTTATATTTTAGCTTATGCTGGTCACATGGAAACACTCTACATTTCTTCCTTATTACAAATATAAAAGCTTCTGATAAATTGAGTACAGCCAACCTCTTGCTAGACTAGTCAGATATAACTAAAGTATCCTCAAATGCATTTTTCAACTGAAAACCCAAGTTCTTGAGAGTTGGTTTGTTCTTGCAATACTTTAAAGTTTTTTGTCACTATGAATGCTAAATCAAAGCGTCTGTAAAATTATGTCACATGATATTACAAAAGCCTTCTAAAGAGTTTGAATTCAAGCTCTCTTATCAAAAAAAAAAAACTTGTTTTGATATCGATACCCTTCTTTGCTGGATTAATACAAGTTGTATTGGACGGTTTCAAAATTCTTAAATTCACATTATAAATACCGGTGTGCTCTTGGGCTCTGTTTTGGCTTTTACTCCCTTTCTTATATTTATAAATGAACTTTCGTCTACAACTCCTAAATTTCAAAACTTCTACCCTTGTTCTTCCGACATGGATCTTCAATGGCAATGAAGCTCATTAATAAATTTTGATCCGGACAGAACTATCCAATGAAGAATCAAAAATTTTGAAGAATTTAATCTTTAAAAACTCAATTTTGTTGTTTACCTGACAGTTATCTAAAAAGCGCACTTATGTCCTAAAATTTAATAGCGTTCCCAAATAATAATTAGTTAAGTTGGAGCTCTTTTAACACGCTTCGATTCTGTGATAAAGAAATAGAACGTAGAAAATAGCTTTAAAATTGATAGGTGATGAACGGAACATTTAACTACGCCTCTCCAGGATCATTGAAGTGTTTTCTTTCAAGTCTTATTTCATTCCTTCTGTTACTAACAGTGTTCCAGATTTTCAATTTCAGTTCACCCTTGACCCCAAGTTCAGACGCATTGTCAAGTACAGAGATTCTTTCTTTTGACACAGTAAACGAATGTGAACAGACGCAACCCTGCTTTCCTCTCCAAAATAATATTTACTAATTTGAACGCGATGTTCATGTGCATTGGTATTTCTTATTACACCTAAACCTGAATCAAAAATAACCCCTTTAATGAATAAAACGAAATTTATAAATTAGGTCTTTTACATCTCATTAGAAAGGCCCTTCACAGATCCGACAATATGTATAATATTTGACTATTATTACAAATATCCTTACCTCAGATGTACTCATAGTTTCGAAACGTGCCAGTATCTCCTTTACCGAAATCTTGGCCTCAATTGGTTCCTCTAAAATAGTCTCCATTCGTCCAACAGAACCACTGCTTGTGATACTTGTTCTTCGATTTTTCGTCGACGATGCAACAGATGATGTCCCCGATGAAATACTTCCGCTTCCATTATTATTGCATTTCGAATTCGCCGATTTATCATTATCGTTATCATCCATTAAGTTTATGTCATTATAATTATTATTACTATCAGGTCTTCCCGTTTTGCTATTACTTGAACTAGAACTACTACTGCTAAAACTTTGGCTTTTATTATACTTAAAATTATTATTTTTACACAAACTATCCATATCGTTTTCCATCATCACAACATCATTGTCTTGCTCATCATCTTCATCAATTGCACTCCATGCACTATCAAAATCGAAAGTCCCACCTTTGGCGCAGTTTTTTATCGAAAGATCATTAAGTTCATCAAGATCGCTGCCTTTACGTTTGTGGGTACGATAATTTTGTGATTGATGTATTTGCGTATGTTGCAGCTGTTGGTGATTAAGGTGGTGTTGATGAACTTGAGCAGATGTTTTTCCCGTGATATGTGCTATTTCCGCATCCGAATCCGAATACATGGCATCATTGTCTTCGAAACTATCCGGATCCGTCAAATTATTTAAACTATCCAACGATGCGGAACGTTGAATGAAATCACTTTTATTGTTGTTGTTATTATTACTTTCAGTTGGATTCTCTTGCTGTTGATTATTATCAACAACTGATGAATTCATGTGTTTTTGCTTATTGTTATTGTTGTTTGTTTGGCAGTTTGTTGTAATGTTTAATTTATCATGATGAATTCGACTTATTAGTGACTCCATTTTTTGAACGATTCCTGATAGTTTCCGCGCCTCATTTGTTGTAGATTTGCTTTTTGATGATGATGAAGATGTTTTTGATGATTTCGTCGACTTCACCGACTTGACACTTTTAACACTCTCCGACATTTTTATTGATATAATGGTAAATTATTGAAAAGTTAAACTATTTCATTTCGTTATGTTGAGATTTAACTCTCCTCTCTATTTGCAGAACGGTTTTGTTTAACATTTGAAATAGTGAAAGTCTGAATGCAAAATAAATTTGCAATTTAAAATCACCAGAAATTATTTTAATAGAAGCAATTAAGCAAGACCTGTTTGTATTAAATTAAAATAAATAAGATTTTATGAGAAAATATTAACCAGTCGAAAAATTTGTTTTTTTTTTTGTCAATATTTGATTTGTTATCTTTATTCGCAGTTGGTCAGTTGACTTTTAATTCGTATTAATTCTCTTTCTCCGTAATCATTTGGTATAGCAAAAATTTATTTGACATTTCCAGTTCTCAGTCTGCTAAGGCTTATATATTTATTTACGTTTTTGCGAAATGAAGATTTTTTATTATATAATTACAAAGGTGGTTATAATTTAATACACATCATGCGGAACTACCTGTTTGCTCTAGTTTCCGGTTAATATTAATACGAATTAAGCTTTTTTTCCAGGCATACAATGTTCATTCAAGTGAAAACAGCGACTATATTCAGCAGACTATGTTCATGTTCTTTTTTAAATAGTTAATTATTTTATTTAAAAGTTTATTTCTTGTGTGGCCAAAATAGTCCAATCGAAATAATAATTCAATCCAAAGATCCCAAACTGGTCATTCACAATAGACCTAAAAGTTTATCACTTTACATTGAACTCATACCGATATGATTTAACTCCTACATTAGTTTTTATAATCTGACAATATTGGAATTGATGTAAACTTTGCCAAAATACACTTTCTGTACTTCCAAACATTAAGGATTTTTATACAACGGCGTAAAGCCTCCGTAATTGTATGGAAAATTTGACTGATTTACGCAGTTTCCAACTTTACTACGTTACACCGATTTAACGCTGTTGCATGAATTATTGTTATTATTTTTATCAAAACTAGGATAACCATATGTCAATGCATATTTTCCATGGTATCATTCATTGGAAGAAGTCATAAAAATCTACGAATAATAAGTTTCGATTTTAAAAATATTAAAACGTTTGGGAATTGAATTAATTATTCGCAAATATTCACAACAGAGCAACTATAAATAGTCTCACAAAAATTAAAGTTATCCACAAATTTATAAAGCCCCTTCGATTGATGATTATTATCAATAATAATTAAAACACATTGTAATCGACGACGCGACAGACGATGAACAAAAAAATCTATTGCAAAGCAGTTGCGCTACTTTAAAAATTCACTACACAGCCGTGCTGCTCGTTCGACCCGTTCTTTTCAACTAAAAGTCGTGTTTGACCATTTGGGTAGCATAAGCCGTTCATTTGATGGTATTTCTTGTATTGCGGTACTACGGATAGCCATTTCGCGTTTCCATTTGAATTAACCAGTATCTTGAAGTTAGCCAGGTATCTTTTGGTATGTGCAATGAATTTATAGACGGGTGAGTGTTTAATAGTGCACAATAGATGAAAAAAACGGCATACTACTACTGTAGCTGATTGTTGGTCTATAGGTTCGGGGAGCAAGCCGTGCGTCAGTATCACAGTTCATACCTAGCACTGAGATGGGCTTTAATGTTCATATGTTTCACATAATATGTACTTACAGAGTGATTTTTTCTTGTTTTTTTTTTTTTTTTTTTTTAATAGAAAAGATATTTTTTATTGAATTTATGAGTCTTCAATACCATGCTGCAGTTATATACTCAAGAGTCAATTTTGAGTGTTTGTTCATTTCTCGTTAGTATCACTTCTTGATATAGCTAAGTAATTAGTTATTGGAATTTAACATCAGACGAATGAAAGACGATACCCAGGGGTGGACTAGGTTTAGCGGGAAGAACATTATTTTTTATCAGGGGAAATAAATTTAAGAAATAAAAGAAAATCTTGAGGGGAAAATTAAGAATTCTCAAAAACTATATTTGAAATAATATACACGGACGGAAATGGATAACCGGAAAAAATGGAACTGGAGTCTCAATACTGAAGAAAGACCAAAAAAAATTATGGTTGCGTTCAATTCCCCCAACAGGATTTTCGGAAAATCCTGGGGACCCAACCCTAAAATTATCAGGTGGATGTACACAGAAATAGTTAAACCAATACTAACCTACGGTAATTTAGTTTGGTGGAACGCGACTGAGAAAGCAACGGGGGCGTTGCTGGAAATGAGCCGTACTCCGATTCTGTAGAGATTAGAGGGAAATAATGCTGGCACAGACTACACAACACCCCATTTAAACTTCAACAGACCCTTCACTACCTTTTTTTCTAATAGAAAAGAGTGGAGGAGGAAAACAACCAACCTTTCAGTAATGAATCTACGATAACTGTCTTCACTGATGATTCTAAGATGCAGACTGGAGTCGTTGCAGGAATTTTCTCGGAAACTCTAAGACTAGCTAGCTCCTTCAGACTTCCGGACTTTTGCAGCGTCTTTTAAGATGAGTTCTTGGAAGTGACAAAAGCAGCTACGCACATATCAATGATGGCAATACTACGAGCTGATATCACTCTCTTTATCGATAGCCAAGGAGCAATAAAAGCAATTTCTGCCACCGATATACATTCGTAGCTTGTATCTTGTTGTCGCGATGAGCTAAGGGCTTTTAGCAATCAGCATAACATTAGACTCTGCTGGGTTCCTGGTCACAGTGATGTAGAGGGTAACAAGAGATCTGATGAGTTGGCGAGAACGGGTTCGTCGCTTGATTCAAGTCAAGCTGAACAATATATTAAAGTATAGCACCCTGTACCATCAAACAAGATATTGGTAACAAAATATTGGAAAAAAACCAATGAGAGATGGAATCTGCTTCAAACATGCGGCACAACTAGAAAATAATGGCCAAATTTCAATAAGCAGAGGACAGAAAAAATTATGAAAATGAACAGGAAACGGCTCCGTTACCTTGTCAGCATAATCACCGGACAGAACCTACTGAGATACCACAAAAAGAAAATGAGGCTCAGTAGTGACGACCTTTGCAAATGGTGCAGCGACGAAGAAGCACATGGGGATACCTTACATTTCCTTTGCCACTGCCCACTTCGGCTAGTAGCTTTCTTAACTGCATTCATCAACGCTTCTAAATAGCTTGACTGCTAACAGAACACATAGGTTTTTACATTAAGTGGAATACAACTTCCTAGGGTACCACAACGAATCTACATACATCTAAGTATGACGGTAACAAGATCAATTGTCAACCTTTCTACCTAACCTAACCTCTACGAAAGTCACATTTAACATTTTTTTTTAGTTCATAGTCAAACAAAAAACCGTCTTTTTACTTTAGCTAAGTTCATATTTGTGTTTCTTTTTTCGTTGAGAGCATGTTCAGAGGTTGTTCTGAGCGCACTCAATGAGCTCGGTATATAATAATAGGTAATTGAGTAGACAGAGTTAAATGCTTAACAGCCAATATTTGACAGACAGACCAAGTGCTCGAGTGTATTTCATGAAATTATTCAGAGCTCTTAGCTTTTAGAACAAGTTCTCACTTCGGAAAAAGTTTAGGGCATATTCGACATGCTCGTGCTCTGTTCAGTGCTCTGCTCCGAATGAGAAAAAGAAAAACACCCATTATTTTCTTTCTCGAGACCTTATTAAGTAATAATAATGAATAAGGACCAAATGTTGTACCATTTTGAAATATTGATGAAAAGGGATATTTTTTTGTATAACTTACTAGTGATATACGGTCAATAGGATAGTTATTACTTATTAAGGATTACGTAAAACAAACTTTGAAATTTGGAAATAAATCTAGGGAGGGCTGAAAACTAATTTTGGCTAACACGATTACCTTCGAAGTTACATTCATATTTTTTTGGATGCACTGTTTAATCACAAAACCCCAGTTTTGGACTGCAAGACTTTAAATTTTTTGGTAGCTTTTAATGAAGCTTTGGACACCTATACTTCTTTTTTTGCTATCACTCACACCCAAAATCTGCTGTGGGCTCTCGGTCTATAGTCAAAAAAAGAAAATATATATAAAATAAATGCAATTAATCATGCTCTCTGGGTTATTATTTTATGTGGTATGGGTGACCCTCAGGTCACGGCCGCGAGCTTTAGGCAGGAGGGGGTTCAAATGTTCCCTTTTGTAGTTTTTCGGGAATATTTTGAAAACTAAGCGAATCAGCGGAAAAGTGTTCACTTGAAAATGAAAGATTGTTAATTTTTTACAAAAAAAAAGTTTTATTCATATTTTCGGTAGTAACAAGGTTAGGAAATATACGGAGATTAGAAATTTCAAACAAATGAAAAACAATGTAAGTGCCCAGAATTAATGGAAAAACGGAATGACAGCAATTTGGATGAAAAAAACCTGAAATCTATACAAAAGATGAGCTAGTTTCTCAGTTATTGGTTAGTTATAGATTCTTTCTTAGGATTCATAAGTAACATATATACTTACATACCATATTTTTTAGTTTATATCACTAGATTTCAATAAATTAATTTGAAAAAAAAACTTTCGTTTTCTCTACTGCACATATTTATCTATTTTTCTGTTTTGTTTAATCAAATTCTGTGGATTGGTGCAAGACGTGGTGAGACTTATATCTAACAAATTACAAATAAACATTCAAATAATATTTTTATTTTTTTTTCAAAAATCACTGAATGAACAAAATGCATGAATTACATTTATGAGGGAAAGTTAAACAATTATTACAAATGCAGTATGGCCATTAGATTTGGTTTGGCGATTGTTATTTAATTTCGATCTCTTACAGTTGCTTTTTATTTCTTATCTTAATTGTTTATGCATCACTGTATCATTAGCAATGATGCACATATTAGTTGTTGTGGTATGTATAACTCAACCATTTCTTCGAAATAGAAAAGAAAATATCTATTATTGACATTGAACTTCTTTGAAGTGAGAGCTTAATACTTTTTTGTTTTCAATTCAAATTCACAACATTAAAAGATGATACAATAGTCTTTGCGATACAAGTGCATCTTACAAAATCTAGCTCTTCACGGAAATATGAAATTTTTTTACTTTCAGATTTTCATATTGTTGGACAAATTTTCAAAATACGATTATTAACTCCTAAAATATATTATTTTATGTACCTACATATTAAGTCAAGTGAATCTAGGGTTTGACACCAGACAAATTGTAACAAAAGAAAATTTTATGCAAATAGACTCAGAACAAAATTAACCCATGGGAACATTGGTATTTAGCCGTTTCCAATATGACCACCAATTGCTGATGGCAAAAATGTATTCCGTTGTAAAGCAGACTTGTGATACATCTCTTTAGAATGAGTTTTCACGCTGATTTTAACTTTGGTACCAGTTTTTACCAAAATGAATCTTCAACTTCAAACCAGCATTTTAATTCTCATATGAGAGGTATAGTTTCAAAACTCTTCTATTCCATTTTTTTCAAAAATATGTCAAGTATGAGGAAGCGTTATTTAATAGGTCCTTTATTGACGTAATAAGTTAAGATTTATAAAAATTTATTATTTCCTATACTTTTTGGTACTTCAAAAGAGGGTTTTTTTTCAAAACAAAAAAATATTCCAGTCAGTCGTTCAATTTAAAACTCATATATTCCCATACAAATCAGATTCCATACCAAAACTCTTCTTTTTCCTTGCAAAACAAAGTAGTCGCTTTTAACATGGCATTAAAAAACGTGGACATTTGTGTTATTTTGAGTTTTAAGTTGTTTTGAAACTATACCCCTCATATGTACAATAACAAAATTTTCATTTCTACTCTATACTGAAATATTGTAATTATCTTAAAACAATCTTGTTTATTTGGTTTTTGTAAATATATTATGGTGTTTTAAAACAAATTTTTTTCTAATCCTGGCCAAGAAAGTGCATACCATGATATCTTACGCGTTGCAATTGTTTGTTTTCTTTTTAATTGAAGTCATCTTCTTTCTTTCTTTTTATATATCTTGAAAAAATAAAAGTCCCAGAATTATTTGTTTTTTTTTTTTTGTTTTTGGCTAAAAATTAACGAATGCATTGAATATTTAATACAAAATTAGTACATAATAGTATACATTTTTTTCAAAGATAAAAAAAAGGGAAATAAGACCCCAATTTAAAGTAATTTTTTTCTTTTTTCGGTGCAACCTACATCGTAAAACCTAAGCATATGACACATGTTTTAAGGGTAGTTTTAAATGCTGAATAACATGACATTAAAATTAAGTTGATTTGAATTCCGTGAAAAAGTTATTTTTTATGTAAAGGTGTAAATATATTTTCAGTATAAAAGCTAGACACACATAACCTATAGAAAACCAATTGAAAATAATAAGCTGATATCTATCTCTGCTCCAAAAAGAGTTAGAGGAAAAAAAAACAAAAACGTGATTTTTCACATTTTTTTTTTAACTTTTTTTGTTAAATTTAGTAATCAATTTTTTTTTAATTTTTTGAATAATGCACTTTTACTCTCTATACAAAAGTTTTTCAGCATTATCTCGAAATTTTGCTTCGTTTTCGAGATATATGCAGAAAACCATAAAGGCTGCTTTTGCCCCCTCTCAAAATTACAGCCTCTAATTTATTAGCTCTCTGCGGCTTTCTCATCTTCAATGAACCCTCCAATAGCCGGTACACATTGAACTACTACTATGTTATTTTAATTGAATGCAGTAGCCAGTAGCGCAAAGTTGAATTGTATCATTTTAAAGAATTGATTTAGATGTCTGGAATTCAGGAATGATGGAGATTATTGATTTAAATATTTGATGAAATAATTGCATTACTTAAGCTTAGATATTCCAATCTTTAAAAGTTGGAACCTAAAAGTAAATTACTTTTGATAGCGTAAACGGATCAATTTGGTTTTGCCTTAATAAAGAAGTAGATATCGAACAAACCTCACAAGTTTCACAAATATTCTCTAAATACCTGAAAAATTAAACGAATTGTAACAAGAGAAATTCATTTGCAGTTTCGTTCAATGACATATGCCAAAACATATATCCAAAACTAGCTACACTCCACCACTGGAAAATGGCTTAAGTTTTTCTTACGATAGAATTAATGATGACAAAATAAAAGAAAAAATTATTCTAAAGGGGGATCTTATGAGCGGGAGGGGCAATTTAAAAAACACAATTACTTAAATAAAAAAATTAAATTAAAAAACAATGACATCACGTACAATATGTTGCTATAAGTTTTTGTTAGGCCAAAAATGCATTTTTTAATTTTCTTTTTAAATTAAGTTGTTTAAGTAAATATATTTTGAAAAATTAACCTTCAAACAGAAAATATTGAAAACATGATTAAGAACAAAATTATTCAAACTATTTTTTTTTTTTAAATTTGATGTTATTAATTATTATTTTGTTGGTTAATATTCAAAGCCTTAGACAAAGACACAAAACCAAATGGTTTTAAGACTTTTATTTTTTGAGATATAAACAAATACATAAACCAACTTATTGATACAAAAATTTACTTAAATATCAAAATTTTAAAATTAATTTTAATTTTAAAACTCAAAATTTTAAAAACGTAATCAAAAACTAATCATTAAAGCAGATTTTTGTTTCCAAATATTATGTTATTAAGTACCATTTTTGGCTTTAATATTCAATACTTTTGTCAATTTTTAGTCAAACACAAAAAACCAAATGGTCCTAGGGCTTCTTTTTTCAGGGTATAAACAAATAACTTAACCCACCTAGTCCTCATAAAAACAAAGAAAAACTATTTTGATAATATGAAAATAAAAGTTATTTTATTTCAGTAGAGAGTATAAATAAATTATAAATTTAGAAAAACCTAAAGGGGTTTTTTTTTTTGTTACACTCTTAAAAGTATTTTTAAGGAAAAAAATTGATTTTATGAAAAAATAACGCTACTTTCCATACAAACTCTAAAAAACCTTTAAGAAAAATATTTTTTTCCTAAAAATGGCTCCTACCACTTTAAAATTTTTTTGTATGCTTATGTTAGTGCGATACTATCAAAAGTTATAAAAAATTACAAATAGCAACTATTAATTGTACCTCACATAGAACTTTTTTTAATTTTGAATGTTCTCACCATCGGCAGAAAAGATTTTAAATAATTTTTTTCTTCAAATTTTCCATAAGATTAAAAAAAATAATGCATAGCAAAATTTTCAAAAACTAAGTTTTTGAATTGTTAAAAAAGTTTTAATTTTTTTTATATGTACAAATAAATACTTAAAATTTTCATACCAAAACTTTGCCTTCCAAATCTTTTAAGATTTTGACATATAAAAATTATTTAAAAAAACCGCTCCAATGATTTTAATTTTTTTTTTCATAGTCATATTCACTTAAGGATTTTTCATCTCAAACTTTCAGATAAGTTGTTTTAGCTAATTTAAACTTCTATTATCTTTCTTTGTTTAGTACATTTTACCTGTACATGATACCTGAATTTCAAACAAGAGCGCATTATTTGTTGCACTTAATTCGTTTTTTTAAATAAATTTTTAACGAAAACGAAATCGCTTTTATTTCGAAACAAACAAAATGCACGACTGGATCGCTCGTACTTGCTCTTATGTTCAAGTTGCTTGGAATTAAGAACTTTTAAAATATGAAAGTAATTATAAAAAAATATAAAAATATAAAAATAGCATTCAAATCATTCTTTTAATTGCATAAGCCATCAGTTAAAAACTTAGAGCTCAAAACCAAGTAAGCCATTTGATTACTTGAAAAAATATAAATATATGCAAACAAAATTTTTAAATCGTTGGAGCGGTTTTCTTAAAAATTACTTTTTTATATATAAAATTAAAAAAAAGTTTTGGTATGCCAATTTTGAGTATGTATTAAAATAGATTTTTTAACCTAGTTTCAAAAAAAAATCCATCTACTCGTTTTTGAAATATTGAATTTTCAAAAAAAAATTAATATTTTTTTAAAAATCCAAAATTAATTTTTTTCAAAATTTTTGACTGAAATCGTTTAAGCCGTTAACGAGAAAATCAAAAACTAAAAAAAGCGTTATATGGCAGGTACCGTTGATAACGGCTTTCGGTTAGTTTTGTTCTTATCAAAAATTACACTATACCTACAATAATACACAGATTTTTTTTATTAAAATCGTTGGAGCCATTTTCGAGATAAATTAGCTTTTCCTTAACGGTTGTATGGCAAGTACCGATATTTTCAGAGCTAAAAAAATGTCAGTTTCCCCTCTGGAGAGTTTCAAAAAAAGCGTAAGTTCAAAATTTGAAGAAAATCGCTTCAGTGGTTTAGGCTGTAGGCCAAGGTACAGACAGACATACAGAATTTGCCATCCACCTTTTTGGTGTAATATCATGTTTGATTGTTATCTCGAAATTTTTTTCTGCACGAATCCAAAACTTGCCCTATACATAGGTCCTATATCGCAAGTAAAAATTTTGAGTTATGATGGTCTTATAAACAAATCGGCGATATAAACAGCCATAACACCGCACAATAATACACAATTAATTCATACACACATATGTACTTATGTAAGTATAAATGATGATTTTCGTGAACTTTTTATCGATATAGATAGATTTACTTAATTTTTAGTGAGCTATAGGTCAATAAGAAGATGTTATTTAATGCAACTGTACATTGTATAGAGATTTCGTTGAGTTATGGACGCGTTTTCCTGTCGCTGCGATGCTAGTACCGAAATTTTTGGAAAATTAATGAATTAGAGTGTGAAAAATCGTGGCAAAATTCTTTAAATATTGTTTGCCTGATGAAGAGCATAAACATGCTCGAAATGTTGCATTAAATAACATCTTCTTATTGATCTATAGCCCACTAAAAATTAAATCTATACTTATGTAAGCTTATATATCTAACTTTAATAATAACAAAATCAAGAATGTTTATAAATCAAAATTTTATTCAACTCACCTGTCTGAATTCCAGTGAAAAAGTCTGTATCATTGCTTGAATTGCGGACGCACGGGCTGCGTGAAGTGTCAAATGTCCACCGTTGCGCATGTTCAACTGTAACGCAGCGGGACGTGGTAGAGTAACAGCGCCTTGCAAATCGTTATATGGCAACGACTGCACCACAATCAAATAATCTGCATCACGTCTAGCCAAATAGACACCATTATGTGATATGCCCATAATCGAAACATCAGGGAATTGAGGAGCACCCTGAACAGCAAACAAGCGTGCAAAGTAAAGTGGCCAACTGCGAGCCATATCAACCAAGTGCCGTTTGACAATTGCACGAACATTTTGACTGCGTGCATTTTCAACGGTTACTCCATGTCCATTGAGCATATTCATAGCAGCAGACTTTTCCTGAGGAGTCACGCGGAGACATGGTGTTAGTCCGAATACGTCTCCGATAATTTGGGCGAATAGAAGGTCTAACGCGACTGGTGGGCCTATTGGTTCGTTTGGATGAAATACCTCCTTACGAACACGTAGTTTCCATGTGACGCGATTGTATGTGAGGCATGCAGTGGCAGGTGACTTAAGCGATGGTGGGGCTGGAACAGGTGCCGGAATTGAAGGCACTGGCCACTCTTCAGCATAATCGGTTTCATCATCTCTTCGGGTTCCCTGGGAAACCAAAGTTGAACTAGATGTCTTTCGTTTACGTTCTTTTTCTAATTTCTGAACCATGTGTGTTTTAAAAGTTGCAGTTGTGGTATTAGTGGTAGTTGTAGAGCTAGTGGAATAATGCTGGTTTTGTGATTGCTTGCGATTGGGAGCATCTCGATCTATCTGAGGAGAAAAAGCTTTAGAAGGAGGATGATAAACTTTATTTCCCTCTTTTTCTCGTTCAACCTGCCGCATTTCATAAACACGTTCGCGTTTTTCTCGCTCCTTCTCACGTTCTCGCTCAGATCCAGTGGAAGGTGGTCCTTCGACCTCAGCCCGATCCCATACTGACTCTGAGAAATCATCACGGTCTCGAGACCGAGATCTCGATCTAGACCTCTCTCGGTCATTGGGAATCTCTTTTTTGAAACTTGTCTCGTAGACCATGTCTAACTTGGCCGCTTCAGCGCGACCCCAAGAGTCATAAGTGTCCTTTGAAATCTCGGATCCATTCCAATTATGTCTTGCACCAAATGTGTCGCGCTCTTGCCGCTGAATAAATGCCGGGATATCTTGTTGCATTTGCAATCTATATTCGCGCTCATCCATCTGATCTTCACGAACGGGGGGACTTTTTGGAACAGGCGGTGGAGCTGGCGGAGCCGTTGTTGGTGGACGAATTGGAGGTGGTGGAGCTGGTACAGATGGAGCTGGAGGTACAACTGCTGGCCAGGTCGATTGAGGAGGAGGTGAAAGTTTTCCTTCCATTCGTTCTACTTGTGATCGCACAGACGACATATCAGTCGAAGCTCCCATCATTCCAAAGTGGCCACTCAGTTGTTGTTGTAACATAAGTTTTCTTGTGTCTTCTAATTTGGCTGGTGCCCGCTGCTCCGACTTTGTGCTTATTGATGATCGAACTGAATGACCCGCAGTTACTTGCTCTAATCTCTGGCGCATTTCTGAACTCAATTTAAGTTTTCCAACACTTCCAGGTGGCGGACGATCAGCACCGATCTCAAAACTTTTTCGGGATACTTTTGTTGAAGGACCTGTCTGATTTGGGTCAACTGTTTCTTTTATATGCTTCCCATTTGAAGTTTCAATTTTAATGTGAGTTCTCATGAACTGTGATGTATGCATCACTGTTGGAGGCGAAGGTGCTTTTGAGGAATCCACTTCAAACTCTTCCCACTCGATTGCTGAACCATTGAGAGACCCATTAGAACTGTGCAACTGGGATTGTGGTGTAGTTTTCCTTTGACTTTGTCGCATTTTGAAGACAAAGAAATCCTCTTCGCAGTCTGGTTGAGGTCCATCTTGTGGTGGTGGCCAACGCCACTTACCAATACGGACTGTTTTTGCTCGTCCATATGGATCAAGGAAATGTCGAGTTTCTGAGGGATCTTTGGACTCTATCGGTGGTGGCATTGGCGGAGGTGGAGGAGGTGGTATCAGAGACCCTCCACTTTCTGACGACGTCTTTCGGTTACGATCTACATCGGTGAACTGAGAGATTCGATTCTTGAAACTCTGTCTGCGAACGGAAGATGGAGCATTATTTTGCAAACTTATTTTGCTAGTTGTAGTATGGGTTGTGAGTGATGATTGCATGAGTGGTGGAGATGCAGGTGAAACTGGTGCTGTGTCTTGCTGACTGAGTAATGTTTGAAGAGCTTGATTCTGCGCCAACAGCTGTTGTTGAATTTGTAAATTTTGAGCCATAGCGGATTGGAGGAATGCTCGTTGTACCTGATGCTGATACATAGAAGGCTCTGCATCTTGAGGTGTACTCATCATTTGTATCAAGCTGTCAGAGTTTACACCAGTCATGTGAGGTCCACCCACTGGTCGACCCATACTAGAATTAGAAACGAAACCAGAAGTTGTAGCGGAAGGATGATGAGCAGTTCCTCCACCCTTGATGGTTTCGATTAACTCAGATTTCCCTTGTAAATTATTAACGGTATCGCTTATGAAAATCGGCTTGAATAAGCCCGAGATATATTCGTCAAGGTTGGCATCATTACTGGTACTCTCCGTTGACTTTTCTCCACCACCCTTGATTTTTACTGATAGTAAATTTGCATTAGTTAATCCACATATTGAATCGTCTATTAGAGGTGCTTCCATAAAGTCATGACCTCCTCCTCGAATACTTGCCGCTAAGGATCGAGCATCTGAAAGTTCGTCGAGTGACCCATCTAATACAGGACTGAAAAGGTCATCGAGGAACTGATCAACATCTGAAGCCTGCGATGGAACACGTACTCGCCGTACATGACTAGCCAATGACGGCGCTTCGCTTGTATCTGACATAGCCGAGGATCTAGTAGCATACTCTGATTTGTCCATGTATTTACTTGAATGAGATCCTGCATGAGACCTTCGGCCTGCATTCTGGGACTTCTGATAACGTGGGCCTGTTTCTTTACCCATGGGAGCCAAGCGTTCTGCTGAGTGATATCTGTCATTCAGGCGGCTCTCTGACAGGCCAAGATCTGTCAGTGGCTCCGGCTCTGGTGTGGTTACCATGTCAACGTCGTCACCAGCTAACAGGTCATCTAAAGATTTTGATCGGGACTTCTCGGTTTCAAAGTAGCGTTCGTTCAAGGCTGAACTTCTAGATAGAAGGTCTCGCGAGTTCTTTCGAACAGCGTTGTATTCGATTTTTTTCTCTACCACTGGCTCTGGAATTGGAGCTTCCATTGGCTTTGAAGATGATTTGGCCTGAGGTGGTTCAGGAGGAGGAACTTGAGGGCGTTTTGGACTACTCGGTTCAATATCCGGAAGTAAAGTGCGTGAAAACTTTGAGTCTGTTTTAAATAAGTCACTTCGAGCAGCTGGGAAAGCAGGGCATAGTTCTTTTTCTGCAACTAAATCCAGAACATAATCAAGACCACACGAATCTGTAAGTAGTTTTCCATCGTCAAGAACAACCGTCCACCCACGATTGGAAATGCCAAGTGTTGAAACTGCCAACGAAGCTGCCTCTTCACATGTTGTCCAAGAGTCAATAGCCACTGTTTGAGTCACATCATCTGGTAGTGTCAAAGCGACGGCAATGTCTGATGTTCGAGAAATTGCTCGCCATTCAACCCAAGAAGGTGTAAAACTACGGGATGCATTAGATTGTAAGGAACCGGAGTTTCGGAGAATCTTCTTAAGTAAAAGCTCCTTCATCGAAGCAGGAGCATTGTCAGCAATAAATTTCATCAAATACTTGCTGAATGCTGGGCCTGGTTGGAAGCATGACAAACAATGTGCCATAAGGTGCCATATTCGCAGAGATTGACTTTCTTCAACTCGATAAACTTGATTGCAGATCTGTACAAGAATTTCATCCCGAAGACCCCGAGAAGAGAGTCCTTTGTGGACAATGTAATCGGATAAAACTTTTTCCTTGTTGCTGTCTAGCGAAGTGTCATTGGTCCAACGCAAAATCAACTTGAAAACAGCCAGTGCATCCTGAAAATCTTGGTCTCGTGAAGCTGCTCGTGTCAAAAATGGTGCAGTGATTGGATCACGTTTGGGAGATAGTCGTAAGCCATTGCAATAAACAGAACTGAATTTTCCAAAAGAAAACTGATCCAAATCCTTAGGCAATTCACCTGCCACAGGTGGCCCGGGAACAGTTCCAACAACTTTGACCAAATGGCGGTCGCCATGAAGTGGTGTCCAGCCCTCTGTTTTTGAAAAAATAAACGCTAATTCAGCTGGAATGTCCAAATAAGCAACTTGACTTCTTTCAATGTTTTCCTTTGCGATTTTCTTCGCTTCTCGTTCCTTCTGAGCCTTCTGTGCTTCTAAACGGCGTTTATGATCAGCTTTGAGCTTAGTAAAGCGTTTTCTTGCCAGTTTACCTCGCCAACATGCTTGAGCTTTAACAGCTCCATGCCGAAGCTCTTTGAAATGTTTTCTCTCCTTGTAGCCGCGCCATTTTGATTGAACTTTTATAGCAGCTCTCTTTTCTCGTGTAAGTCTTCGACGAACAAGCATTCCACGGACACTCTTTTGAATGACTACTGCAGCATTCTTCAAACGATCTGATCGGCCACTTTCCAGTATTCGGTGCAAAGCTTCTCGTAAAAAAACTCTTGTAGCACCTAGTTGAAAATCAGGACCCTCAATTCCAGTTCGTGGAAGTGAGTCCAAGACTGTTCTACAAAGCTCACGGTATGGTGTACCTCTAGGTAAGGGTACTTTCATAAGATGACGATAGCGTTCCACAAAATGTTGAAACCTTAACCGAACGGGATAACCCCTTTGACGAATTTGGATAGTGTCTAGCATTCCCAAGTACCGCAGCTGCTGCAGAACACATGGCATATCCATTTTAAGAGCGTGTTTTTCATTATTTGGTTTGACGCAGCGAACAAACCAAGGATTGCAACGGCCCATTGATTGTAAAAGTTGTTGCAAAGAGTCTGAAAATCGGGCTGCAACTGTTGGTGTTCGTGGTTTCATAGTTACGAAGCGACCATTCGATCCCTTGGGTAGTGTCTTCCCAGAATCTCGCTGCGCTCGCAGTTGTTTAGTAAGGTCCACAACAAGCTGAAGTTTGCTTGAGGCAAGCAATTCAAGCACATCACCTCGGAGAGCATCTCGATTTTTATCCAGAAACCCATCGACGCAGTACCATACTTGACCAGCATAATGAGTTATACCGAATTCTTGAGCTCCAATTCGTGGTCTCGAGTATAATTCGTTGAGTGCATGATTGTAGTGACATTTTTCCAAAAAGCTCATATCTGAAGCCCTCGGAAAGTTTGACTCATCATCTAAAAGATGGAAAACCCCAACTGGTTTCTTTGCTAGCAAATGAATCACTGGTAAATTGTCATCCCAGTTCAAAGGTGTCCATTCGAGCCGTTCTCGTGCATATTCTGCTTGCTCCAGCTTAAATACATGCTTATTAAAGTAAAGTTGAAGGTTCTCATTGGCATAATTAATACATAGCTGCTCAAAGGAATTCTCAGCTAAATCTTCGAATCCAAATATATCTAGAATAGAGATTCGATGTGCGTCGTGAGTGCCACCTTTTTGCACAATAGAATTAATTCGGGATACCAGCCAGTTGAAGAGACCAGCGTACAATGCCTTAGCGAATGCATCTCTGGAATCTAAAGCTTGGTCGATTCCCAGGGGAGTGTGTAAACGTTCTGACCTAGCTTCAGTTGTGCGACTTGTCAATGATCTGTGGAGTCCCTCCGCAGAGATGTGCAACAAATGAGCCGCCCATTTGATTTCAGCATCTGATCCAACTTCAACACCTTCCTGACCATGTCTTAGCTGCCGTCTATGGAAATAAACATTTCCAAGATGAAGCACCGAAGCCAAAACTCTTATAATTCCTTCTCGCTCGCCTTCAGACACGCCAAGGACTTGCATAGCACTCTGTAGTGATCCCCAATCAACTCTTCCTGGAGCGCAATCCGAGCCACCTTGATTAAGGTAGAAATATTTGTCAGCTTCTAACAAGCCGTACTTTGTTCTCTCTGCCTCAGAAAGACCACCCAGCATCTCATAAAATACATGATAATTTCGTTCACCCGGGGCTTGTGTTACAATCCTTGATTTTTCTAATAGATATTGTGTTATCTTAGCGCCAACAATGGCACCGGACTTGAAATAAACTTCTAAATACTTTCCAAAACGAGAACTATTATCGTTTCTAGCAGTTCTGGCATTTCCAAATGCCTCTAGTAGCGGAGCTGCCTCCAGTATCTGCTCTGTGATGACTGCTGAGGCAGATCCACCTCCTGGTACGACCGCTGCCAAATACTGCATCACCAATTTTGTTGATTCAGTCTTTCCCGAACCAGATTCTCCAGATATGACTACAACTTGAGGAGATGGCAAAGCGGCATGTGCTGCTGCACCAATCGCAAACAAATGTGGTGGCAATGTTCCAAGCGGCCTTCCAGCATATTGCTTTGCTACTTCCAAACCATATGAGTCTGGAAACATTTTGTAGGGATTCACTGCAATTAGAATACTGCCAGCAAATGTGTAAATTAGACCTTTGTCATAACGCAAGCGTAGATTCCATAGAAGTGATGCTTCGTGTAGATCATCTAATTGAGTCATGTCATCTACCCCACTGCTGCCAAGATCTTGCCGGGGGCGTAAATTGCCCTCACCCGGTTGGAGTGCAAAAGTCTGTGGCTAAAAGAAAAAAATATTGTTTAAAAATTTTTCTTAGTAAAGATTATTAAATATTTGTCGATAAAGGGTTACGTATTAAGAAAAGAGTTTGGCACGAGAACGATAACTTGGGCGCCGAAAATTGATAACCGATTTTTGTAGAGAGGTCAAATACAAGCAGTTTTTACTACCTAAGGGGGGTCTATCTCACCCCGTTTCGTAAAAAACGACTTAAATGGAAAAACAAATATTAGAAAACAACGGCAATACCTAAAATACAAAGCAATAACGGTTTTAAAAATCAAAAATCTGTTCTTTAATCCTACATTTAAATTATATTATCTGTGTCAATAATTTTGAAGAAATTTGCATTCAAACTCAATTTTTGATAAAAAAAAACGCTAGCAAAAATATTTGCATCAATTTTTTTTAAATTGTGAAATGGAAAACTAATTTTTTTTTGGTCAATGCTCATGTTAATTCTTTCTGCCCAAAATAATAAGTTAAAATTTTCAAATGAGAAATAAAGCCCAAAATAACTTGTTTCTCCTACAAAAACAAATTTTAAAAAGGATATAATCAGAACGACAACACTTTTGGTTTTCATTTTAATTTTATTTTCTTCTCAAAAGCTTCAAAACTAATAGTTCTTCGATAAGAAACTCTGAAAAAAGCTTTATTGTAAACTTCCATTGGAAGTTATTGTAATTGGTCCGATTTGGCGAATCGAAAATTTTGACATATCTTCACGTTTCGAGCTCCTTAGAATAGGAATCCATCATTTGTAGAGAGATGTCCTTGTCCTACGTTTCGTTGGAGCGGTTTTCTTAAAAAATTATTTTTTATATTTAAAATTTTAATAACATTTAAAAAAAATATTGGTATGCCAATTTTGAGTATGTATTAAAATACATTTTTAAACCAAGTTTTTTTTTTTTTATTTAAATTTAAAAAGATGATGTTATTTAATTTTTTATATTAGTTTGTAATTAAAAATTGATAAAATTTGTAAAAATATTAAATGAAAATCTAAAAACTTTTTCGAAGATCTTTAATTGGCGATTTTCAAAAATAAAATAACGTCGGACCTCCAGCTTCCGAAGACACCAATGGGAAGTTACCAGTGTGGGTCGCACCCAGCCTCTTTTTTTGTTTTCTATTAGAGGGGTTAACAGGGATCAACATTGCTTGATGGAATCAGAACAAATTTTCAAAATATTTTGAAACCCATACAACATAAGTTCGCAACATGGTGTCTGTTGATTTAATTCCGAAAACTACGAATTTCTACTAAATTTGGCTATTGGCAAAGACAACTCTTTTGGAATGTATTTTTGTTTGTTTTGTTTTCATATAGCGAAGTTATAAGCAAAAGTGAGTATACGATCAAACTGCATTTGGTATTGGAAGATGGCAGTCATGTTGGAGCGTACGAAATTTGTCAAGGAATTAAAAAAAAACAATTCTTGTATGTTAATCAGTGGGTTAGACCCTGTTAAAATTGGTTGGTTCCACTACGTAGTGAAAAATTATGTCGTTTACACTTGAAGTTTTCACTCAAATATATCCCTGCAGCTAATAGAATATTTTCAAATTGGAACATTCGATTTTGGGCAGCGTATAAGATTTTCTGCTTCCGATCTCGTCCAACTACATATCAAGATAGAACCTATCTTTAGAATGTACAAGTAAAAATTAACAAAATGGATTGATCAGGAAACGTAAATGCTTACTCAAATTTTCATATTTTCCTTCCCTTTTCCACCTCACCAATTTCACCATCGATGTGGCGTAATTCTGTAGTGAAAACACAAAATCTAAATAGAGTCTTAGTTTTTTTTCAGTGGAAAATTTCTTATTTTAATGTTGTGATTGTTTCATTTCATTTTCATATTTTTCTTCCCTTTTCCACCTCACCAATTTCACCATCGATGGGCGTAATTCTGTAGTGAAAACACAAAATCTAAATAGAGTCTTAGTTTATTTTTCAGTGGGAAATTTCTTATTTTAATGTTGTGATTGTATACCACAGACAACAAAAAATTTGATTTGAAAAAGCTCACCCGTAAGCCCGTTTTTTTTGACAGAGAATAGAGACAAAAATTTAAAAATTTATAAATACTTTTAATTGTAGTTTTAAAAAACTTACTTCCCCACAATTTGTATGGCAAAAACACTGAACCAATATCTGAATTTTATTGATAGGGCTGTATACATTTTAGATTTGTTGAATCGTTATCAATTTTTAAATCCAGAAAAAATCGGACAGACACTACACTCATGCCATGCTTGTATATGTTTATTTGAACGTATTATGCAATATTTTTGATTGTATCTATTTGAAATTTCTGAAAAATAAATAGATTTTAATAAAGGAACAAACTTCAATACAATCAGAAACTCAAAACTGATTTCTTAAAGAATCAAGCTATTTTTTTTTTGTTTAGATAGGTCTGATATTGCTGAGATAGCAACTTAAAATGACAATGAATTTCTATGCAACTCAATATTGAAAATATTGAAATACTGGTCTAAAGTGTATCCGTTTTTGAACCTAGCTTGACCTTAAATTCATTAAAATGTTTGTCTGCACATTTTGTTTTTTTATGATGTTCTTTATTGAATGCTTATCATTCAGCTTTAAGTTGTTTTTTGAAATTCCCGGACTTTCTTCTTTGAAAGTGGTTTTATTATCTTTATAAAAATCTTTATAACATCATTAGAATACAAAAAATTGACCTTTAACCTCTTTAAAATAATAAATATATATACTTTATCTGTCTATTTACAAGCTAAGCCAAGGTTAAAATTTTATGCTTTTTAGAGGCTTTATACTCTTACACTATTTGTTTTCAAAATCGATTCGATTTTTTTATAGCATAAATTATGTTTCTTGCCTTTACATGGTAGGTTGGTTGAATTGAACATTTAAAATCACTCTCACTCAAAAAAATAATTAAATTAAAATTACCATTCCGGTTCACATTTTTTTATGATCATAGCTTTATACCATACTGTTTACCCCCACTTTGTCCCACTTTATCACGAATAGAAAATTTAAGAAGAGACAATGAAAAATAAAAACTAACATGTTCTGCGATACAATCACTGCACAACGTGGAAAGTCTCTTCACAACTTGTGGGTAGCGATTCCTCATTTTGTCCCTGCTGATACGTTTGCTCTTGGTAGATTCGGTGGTCGATGATGATGTTGACATATCTTCAACGCTTGGAGGACGCTGGCGTCTCAGTACATGCGGCGACAGGATTTGAATAGACGGTGATGATATTGGGCTAGGACTCACTGAACCACATTTCTGCCAGGGGTCCAAGTGGAAGCGTACAATTCGCATCGACTTTAAGAATTTGAACACATTTTTAGGAATATGCTAAGCAAACCGAAAAATCAACGAGAACTTAAATTCATTACCAGGATGAAGCTCATCTGGAAAGAAACTGATAACCAACGGTGTGAATCTCTTCCAAGCGAAACCCATTACATGCAACATCATAAGTAGAAGCAGCAGCAGCTTTACGAATATCTGGAAAAACTCGTTCGAGTCTTAGATTTTCTATCGCCACACCAGTCGACCGAACCGAACAACCAATGCAAGCAACATTGAAAACAATTTTAAATGTAAAAAAATGCGATTCCTTGATGCTCCACATTTGGAGTTGGAGTTGAATGCGCGCTTAGCCACTTCATCTTAGTGACAACTTTCCACTCAAAAAAGTATATACATAACTATTAATGAAACGTCAAATTGCGAACGAATTTTCTTGGAACTAGTTTTCTGGACAAAAACTTAACCTGATTCAGATACTATGTGAGATATCATGGCTTCTTAACACTCTACAATAACATCTGGGCTGTCGTTTTATGCATAATATGAAGTATTTTTTATATACTGCAACTCGAGATTTAATAAATTAAGATGTTTTTTTGTTTAAATGTACATGTAATGGGTGATTTTTTAGCTGGTTTGGTTTTGGCAACACTGGTTTTGACAGCTGACGTGTGTTTAGTACCTTGTGTCACTGTCAAACAGCTTCAGTTTGGTTTGCAATTTAACCATGGATCGTCTTACAAATGAACAACGCTTGCAAATTATTGAATTTTACTATCAAAATTCGTGCTCGGTTCGAAATGTTCATCGCGCGCTGCTTCCATTTTATGGTCGGCATTCTCGACCTTCTGAGCAGTCTATTCGGAAGATTGTGACCAAATTTCGCACCAAATTTACTTTGTTGGACATTAAACCACCAACACGTTTACGTACTGTGCGTAGTGAAGAAAATATTGCGGCCGTATCAGCTAGTGTGACAGAAGACCGCGAAATGTCGATTCGGCGCCGTTCCCAGCAGTTAGGCCTTTGTTACAGCACTACGTGGAAAATTTTGCGGAAGGATTTGGGCGTAAAGCCTTTTAAGATACAGCTGGTGCAAGAACTAAAGCCAGCCGACCTACCACAACGCCGAATTTTTGGTGAATGGGCTCTTGGAAAGCTGGCCGAGGATCCGCTTTTTTATCGAAAAATTGTGTTCAGCGATGAGGCTCATTTTTGGTTGAATGGGTACGTAAATAAGCATAATTGCCGCATTTGGAGTGAAGATCAGCCAGAAGCATTGCAACAGCTACCAATGCATCCCGAAAAAGCCACTGTTTGGTGCGGTTTATGGGCCGGCGGCATTATTGGGCCATATTTCTTCAAAGATGATGCGAATCGCAGCGTTACTGTCAATGGTGAACGCTACCGAGCGATGATAACAAACTTTTTTTGCCCGAAATGGAAGTTCTTGACTTGCATGATATGTGGTTTCAATAAGACGGTGCCACATGCCACACAGCACGCGAAACAATGGCGCAATTGCGAGGCGAGTTTGGTGAACAGTTAATTTCACGTTTCGGGCCGGTCAATTGGCCGCCTAGATCGTGCGATTTGACACCATTAGATTATTTTTTGTGGGGGTATGTCAAGGCTAATGTCTAAAGGGACAAGCCCGCTTCAAATTATCTTTAAACATTAAATTGCAAGGTTCAAACTATCGATTCAAATAAATATTTCATTCATTTTTTCGAAAGTTTTGGTGTTTTTTTTTAAAAAGTTCTAAACCTTTTAAAAAATCACCCGTTATAATAGGTTACAGAATATACGATGAATCAATGCATACAAATGCATAATGTACAATCTTTAAATTATTTAGGGTAATCGAGAAGCTTATAAAATGCACGACTGTGTCGCACGTATCTACTTGCTTTTGTGTTCAAGAAAATTAGAATTATTATTTTATAATTTATTTTTTGCGCAAAAAAACCATTACGGAAATAAAACAAAAGCTCCAAAAATATTATGGGCACTATTCTCCATCTATTGATGGAATCATCCGAAATTGGTTTACGCGGACGTTCCACAAATGACAAAGAACGCTCTGGTCACTCGATTGAAGTCGCAATACCGGAAATGATTGACAAAGTCCACGGTCTAATATTTTACAATCGGCGCGGCGAGTGATCGCGAGGGAACTCCAGAAGTCTGAAGCTTGTCACACAGCTCGGTAATTTTCATTTTGCACAAATATTTGGACATGAAAAATCTTTCCGCAAAATGGGTGCCGCGTAAACATTTCAATGGAGTACTAAGCCACCTTTAACCGTAATCCAAGCGAGTATTTTGCGCTGATTTGTAACAGTGGATGAAACATGAATCCATCACCATACACCAAAGACAAAAAACAGTCTAAAAGTAGACTTCTGCATGTGAATCAAAGCCAAAGAAAGTCAAAGTGGATTTATTGGCAAACACGGTGATGGTGTTTCAACCATGATTTAAAGGGAAAAGACTCCATTTGGCGCAGAAAAATTAACTTCTTCAACAAGACAAAACCGCTTGTCCAGGTCCGCAGTCGCAATGGCAAAATTGCATGAATTAAGATATAAGTTACAATCTCATTTAGCTTATTCTGTGGGTTTAGCCCCCTGCGACTATTTCTTATTTCTCAATAGAAATAGAATTTGAATTAAACTATTATTTACCTTCGTTAAATATAAAGTTAATATAAAATCAGTTACTCTCAGAAAATTGAAATCAAGAAGTATAATTTATAACCATTTTTTGGAAGAAAAAAAGTTACCAGAAGACAGTGTCGAAGAAGTTACCAAAAATTACAAGGTCAAAGAAAATCAAATAAGCTGTTTAGGTTGTAGCCGAACAGGGACAAACAGAACTGCTAGGTCTACTGTTTTCATCTTCCATACCATTGTTAGGTAAAGCTTGATAAAAATCTCGAATTCAAATTTTATTTATTTCTAATGATAGAAAATATGTTGTTTAAATCCATTAAGGTATATTGTATAATGTAAGTAAATATGTAACTTTAATAACTACAACTACAATAAAATAAATTTGGTGGCGTAAAAGCTCGAGGAGAATCAGGACCTTGTTAATTGCAATCCTGGAGAGGATAACAATTTGCCAAAAGGCTAAGATGAGCAACACTCAATCAATGCAAGAGAAAGAGGTACTCTTGGAAGATTTGCTAAGTCTTCACAGGCCGCAGGTCCTTGCTTTATTTTTAAGTTGACCATGGATTAGAGTTTGTTCCCCAGGCCTCTGCCAAAAAAGTCCCACGCACTAACCATTAAAAAATAATTTAATTAAATTTGGTGGCGTAACAGCTCGTGGAGAACCAGGGTTTAGTGACTTACAACTCTCAACCATTCCTGTGTGCGTGTTGTTGGCAGGAATGGAGGGAGGGTGCTATTAGCTATTACACCAAAAATTTAAAAACACAAATAAAAAAAATATTTTGTTATGTTTAATCTTATGCAAATCTCTTTCCTTAATACGAGTACAAACAAAAGCGACGTCTCTGGTTAAGGTTTGTCTCTCATCCAATTTGAATGAGTTTTGCATGTTATAAGTGTTACCTGAACTAGTTCTGTTGGCAAACATCAATTTAAATATGATTAAAAGTGCAATCCAAGTAGCAACAAGTTGTAACTGATGCAGTAGATACATAGTTGAACGTTGTGATGATGAACGATGCACGCAGTTCAGTTTAGATACATACATTTTAAATTTATGTACAGGATTGCGAATTATCTCTTCGGCAGACAACGAGGAAGAAAATATTTTTGTTTTTAATCAATAAGTATGCAGGTTCTATAGGATGTTCAATTGTAAATTTATGTTTATGTACAAGTACGTCCAGTACTCAAAACTAGAGTGCTTATAACACTATTGTCTAATTGACAAACTTTAAGAAAATATATTGTAATTAACATAAAAATCTAGAAAACATTATTTTTCGATATAAGATTGGAATAACCATGTTATAAATCAATTAAATTTGAGGTTTCCATACAAATTATCGATAGCAAGTTACTCGCACCGGTTACACAGTTTTGTGCATACGCCCTTGATTGCGAATCTGCTTATCACAAAATTGAAAAATTAATACTGATTGCAGGTGCAAGCGAACCATCCCCCCATATACTTTAAGATTTGAGTAAAAAATCGCAAGAATAAATCCATAGTTCAAAAGTAGTCTTTAGCGTGGAGATAAACTGTTTGCCGTTTTATTATATGATTTACATATTAAATAAAAATACTTAAAAAGTAATGAGAATATGTAGATACCTAACCTACTATTATCAACAAATGAATTAGATTGGATCTAACAGCATTGTCTTATGGGGAATCAAAAATCGTGTAGAATTTAATGCTGTACAAATTCAATACTGTCTTCTGTCTTTAACCATAAGCTGTTCATTAACTACTGCTAACGTTAAATCCTTAGCTATTCTGATATGGACAATTTTCGCATTTTTCTTATACGAGTAATCATGGCTCCAAAATTATTTTTTTTTCAGAATTTTGATGCGTAATTGACATTATAAAGGAGCTTTTGCGGAAAACATTTATTTAAACCGGCTGAACTGTTAATGAGAAAATCTTAACGGTTATACGGCAAGTACGATTATTTTTTAAGCTAAAAAAAATTCAATTTCCCCTCTGGAGAATCACAAAAAACCCTTCAATTAAAAATTTGAAGAAAATCGTTTCAGTGGTTAAAGCTGTAGATCCAGATACAAGCAGACATTATTTGTCCTCAAGATATTCAAGCCGAAAAACTTGTTTCAAATATTTTAAGCCATTTTAGTTAGATGATCTGTTTTATGTTTTAACCAATTCTTTATAACGTCAATATGCGTACAGTAAAATAAAACCGTCTAAAGAAACATTTATTCTTCAGAGATAAAGATTAATGAAATAATACAGTTTTTTTTAAATTACTGAATTTTTGAATTTGAATTGAATTTTTCTAAAGTCCTTTCTGCACTATACGACATTATTATCTATAAAATAAATTCATTTGAAGTTGATATCTTTATTAGAGGTGAGATATATGGTCAGCGAAAAAAGGTGTAGGAACGTACGAATGGAAGAACATACGAACTGGCAAACGGACGAACGTTCGTACGAACACAGATATATCTAGTTTATTTCTGAATTAACTGTGGGTGCTACTTTCGATTTATTACTTGTCCTGCCAAATGAGCATTATTTCTTTAAACATTTTAAATTTGTTCGAACTAATTACATTAATTAAACACATAAGTTGAATTTTTTTTAAATAATATCGAAAAACTTTGATTAGAAACCAATAAAAATGCCAAACCACTATATTTTGATTTGAGTATTATGAGTATTTCCTAACTGTTTATTTGTTTATGGATTATCAACTTTTCGCTCAGCTTTGGAATTTAAGAAATGCAGTAACAATTGACTGCCTATTTTTTTTTCATCCGGTTTGAGAAAAACTGGACTGAAAGGGAATACGCCAGACACACACACCATGTCCATTGCACTTGCAACACCGTAATATTTTCAATGGAAAGTTATGTAGGCAGACATGCTGATAATGATAATGGTAGACTGATTTTGTTGACTAAATTTTCGTTCTTTGATTTTAATTATTTTCTTCAGAGCTGTCTTACCCACGGTCAACGTATTTTTTTTCCTAGGTCATTGGATCACCCAAGATCTAATTGAGTTTCTTTCGTAAAAATGTTCAATCCTATAAGCAGTACATTACATAATGTATGTTATGATAATATTGGGTGTATTTTGTGGCCACTTCTTAGCTTAAAATCAAATTACAGTTATTGTAGCTATAATCTGTTATCTTATTTTATTAGCCGGATTTGTAATTGCTTGCAAATTAATTTTAAGCGAAGATGAGTGCACAAAAATACATCTATTGTAAGAAATAGTCAACATGTAAGATTTTGTTTCACAGGTCTAATTAACTTTGAACCTTTACACTTTCGTACGTAATAATAAATTACTTAACCATGCAAAAGCACTCAATCAATCAAAAAGTTTCATTTACATCAATCGAAATAAGAGACGTGTCAATTGGGTTGAATTTACAAACAAAATACTCACTTTTCCTTTAATTAATGCTTGCACAACAATAACTTGCGCCGCACGATGCACTTCTTGAATTTCACCAGGAATTGGATGTCCAAGGCCTGGATCAAACCATACCAAATCGCCTTCGACCCAGTCCATGGTTGTGGCTCCTTTGAACTGTCCCTTAAGGTATTTTGATGTGTTTTTACTTTTTGTTTTCGTTCTTTTTCGAGATTTAAAGTTGATCGATCATTGATGTAGATTTTGTGTTCTCATTCGTTGCTTTTTTGTATTATTTTTTTAAAATATTGGGAGGGGACATCATAGCTAAAATAAAAATATTTTTTTTATTAGATTACCGAATTAAATTACATACATATGTACATACATAATAAGTTAAAATAAAATATAAATTAAAACCATCTCTCCCTTGACCATGGTCAAAAGTATTTAATTACATTACAGTTTACAGTCCCTATGCGAAAAAATCAAAATTTTCAAAACAATTTTCCACATATTCTATGCCCCATATTGTATAATATCTAAGGCGAAAAAGGTTTGCCTTGGCCTAAGCCACTCAGTGAGTCATTGATTTACCCTTAATCAATAAATTATAGGCTTAAAAATGGAAAACTATTATTTTTGAATGCAAATACCAATTGCATGCAAATAATGCCTTGAGGTGAATATATAGATATTTTTTTGTTTGGAAGTCGAACATCGAAAAAAAATATTTTTCATTCACATTTTTTTTTCGCATGCAAAACAATTACCGGTTCATTATTTTTTTTTTTTGCATGACATTCCATGGCATTGATGGTTTTGTGTATAAAACTGTAATCATACAAAAATCATTACAAAAAATAACTATTTTACCTCAATAATTTCTGAAATGCAAAAATATTTGAATAAAATGACAACGCATATCCTTGTTTTGTTCGAATTTTGTTAATTTCAACTTTCCAAGAGGTACTCTTTACGATATAAAAAAAATTGTCGCAGTATCATTTGTAGGTATAAAATACTAATTTAACTAGACTAATCAAAATTAACGCACATTAAATTTAGCTGGATGAGTTCAGCTGTTATGATTTCAGCTACTGATACTGCTTTGTAAAAATAGAGTCTTTACCTTTAAAATCAAAAATCCTTTACATATTTAAGTCCGATGCAACATAAATGTACATAAATAAATATTTGTTTATTATCTGTGTTTCCTCAACTCTACCAAGTTATAGTGTGCAAACAATAGTGTCGTTGTTTTTTATAAAACTTTGTCAGTATGTAATGAAGACATTACTCTAACCTTTCTTTTGGCAAATAAAATGTATACACATACTAATCTAACAGACCGTAACCATACCAATTTGTACCAAATTTGTGTGATAATGACCTGCCTAACTGTTTTTTTAAATGTTGCTTTAATGACACTTGTTTATACGGTTCAACCAAGTCGAAAGCTGGGAAGAATTAACATAAACTATTTCAATTTCAATTCTATTTCTGCAATCATTTCTTTTCTTTCAAATTTATTAATCCTATAATTTAAGCTTAGATTTGTTAAAAAATTCTTTATTTTCTATTTTACTTATTGCATGGCTGTTTATAAAAATTCATTAAATTCAATGCTCTAAAACCTTACATGCAGTTCAACGACAAAATTTAAAAATTTCTTTTCAGAATCATTTGTATACTTTCTCCAAAGTACTACGTGTTACGCATTTTTGATGCCTCCGTCGCCGGTATTTTACCTTTACTAATAAAATATTTTAAACTCTGTTGAAAGGTCTTTCTTACCTATAAGCCGTGAAATTCTTTACCATTTGATCACGTACCACCAATGGTTCGAGCCCGCCAAGAGGAAAAGTGTAAATTAAATTATCATTTTACTCAAATAAAAACCACAGTTCAGATGATCACTCTGGATGTAGTCGCAGAAATTAGAAATTGTCCGCACCTGGTGCTGTTTTCTTAGAGATAGGTTAGACACTTATAAATACACATTTAAGATATTTGTTTTAATTTGTCTGCGATAGATACCTATTATTAAAACAAACGACAATGCGAGGTCATTTGGCTTATTTAAATGCAGTTACCATAGTACAATGCAATCTAGATCAATTTTTGTACTTAAAGGTGAAAGCTGAAGTAGGTACATACTTCGAATTGCTGGGTATCGCGAAAGCAGAAAGAAGATCAACAACCAGGTCACACGTATTATTTTTACGGACTGCAGCTAATTGATTATGTCTACACCGTCGATTTGTTGTTTTTCTATTCTGCATAATTTGGCAAAGGTAAAGATTTTAACACAAAGTAGTACTTCTTTAAAAACCAAAATATTGAAGGTGTGAGCCTCTATAAACATCTACTTTAGGATAAGCTCTTTAATTTATTTTAAATGACAGTAGTACATAGTTATTGTCATTCTTAATTTTGAATGCTTTTTAATTGACGAACCCTTAAAAGGTTCGGTGATGTGTCAAATGTGAAAGTCATAGCTACAAACAGTGAATCCCATTAAAATCTTGTTTGGCACAGAATACTTGCAGAGCCAGATGCTTCTTAATGTACTTGACGGTAGGATTTTATTCTTGTTTTTTATTCATGCAACGTAATAAAAGTTTAATTTTTTTTTTTAACTTTTTGAGACTATAAATCATAAATGCATTATTATTGGCATTATCATTGTATTCTACACAATAATTAATGGGGTATGGTTCGTTCGTCTTCTTCACTTAGTTTTTTTTTTTTTGGCCTTAGTCGTTTTATATTTTATTGTTTCACTTTTCATTTATTCAGTTTTCAATGATAATACGTTCTTAATTTCATTTTCTAATAAGCACATTTTAACTTCATCTTAATTTATTCGTTTTAAAAATTTTCATGATTTTTACCGCGAGTAGGTTTTTGTAAATAAGTAAGTGATGGAGAAATAATCGAAGTCGAACTGGAATCCCAACCGCAACATCCTCTTCTTCCTTTATTGATCCTCTTATACCCCCTACAGTCAAATGCACCCAACAATCTAGTGAATCCACCGAATGTCGCTATGCTCTCTCTAGGCTTAGAGATAAGAAAACCTACGACAACATTCGACTGTTTTTGGCGTATCTGCACGATAAACCCCACTCTGTCTGCTATGAAGGTAAAACGAAAACAAGCGTAATAGTTTCCATTCAACAAGAAGACCTCCCTACAGATTTCGCCAGTCTTAAAAACCTCTTCATAAAATACCATGATTTTCTAAATTTGTCTCCCCAAAAGGTGGCAAATGATCTTGAAGCCCTGGGACAGTATATTCATTCAAAGCGAATCTCGCACCTTCAGCGCAGCAGAGCTGACCATGATCGGTTTTTTCGTTTCTAATGAACTCCCAATTTCCGCTTCTCATTCCAAAAACCTCCCTTTTTCTTTCTACTACCAAAATGTAAGAGGCCTTCGTTCAAAAACTCAGTCAGTTTTGCAACAAACTCATGCCCTACCCTTCGAATTATATGCACTGACTGAAACGAATCTTATCCCCTGCATCAAAAATCAAGAATTATTCCCTTCTGCTTTTAACGTTTATCGTGATGACGATCTTAGCCGACCCACCAACGATTGCCCTAGCCGTGGTGTCCTTCTTGCTGTAAAAAATACTATTGACTCTTCCCTTATAGCCATTTCTTCTTCCCCTATTCTTGATTATGTGTCAATTAAGATTTCACTACCCCGAAAGTCACTCTACGTTGTCTGTTGTTACATCTTACCTTCACAACCTATCGAATCCTATGAGCTTGCCATTGAAACAATTGACAAAATCACTGACTTGTGTGAGCCACATGATGAAATCCTCCTTTTCGGGGATTTTAACCTCCCTAATTTAAAATGGACTCCATCAGACGATTTCTCATTTTATTCTGCTTCGAATCCCTCATCTGCCAAAGAATGTCTGTTTTTAGATAGCCTTGCTGATTCTAGCCTCTGCCAAGTTAGCGGAATCTCAAATTTCATGGGTAGACAACTTGACCTTATCTTCACAACAGACCCCATTAAGTGCAGATGCAATTTAACAAATCCACCACATACCTGTACTTTAAAACCACAACTTAATAATTGTACAAGCAAATGTCAATTATGGATATTTAACAAGTAACTTTAATTTCTGTACCACCAAAGAAAACAACTAAAGGTTTTTTTAACAGGGACGCTACAAAAGTAGAGTGACAGGGACAGCAAACGACGCCACATTTCTTGCCGCTCTTTTGACATTTCTCTTCAGTAAGGTTTGCCATTTCATGATGGAAAGATATACGAGCCAACAACGAGTCGAAATTATTAAAATTTACTACCGAAATTCCGAGTCAGTTAAGAGCGCTACGTCCAATTTATGGTCGTCATAATCGTTCTAGCAGATCAACAATTGAGCGATCTAGCGATCTTGTGGAAAAATTTGAATCCACAGGCACAGTACAAAATGTTCCCGTGCCAGTGAGACAAAGAAGTGCCCGAAGCGTCGAGAATATTGCTGCCGCTGAGGCTTCAGTTGCAGAAAGCCCAAATGTGTCTCTCACACGTCGTTCTCAAGTGTTTGGCATCTCTGTGACGTCGTTGTGGTGAATTTTGCGAAAAGATCTTGGCCTACATCCTTACAAGATTAAATTGACGCAAGAACTGAAGCCGCTTGACCACCAGAAGCGACGTATGCTCGTGAATTGGGCTGAGCAACAACTTGAAAATGATTCGGATTTTCATCGAAAAATCATTTTCAGCGATGAGGCTCATTTCTGCTGAATAGCTTCGTCAATAAACAAAATATGCGGTATTGGTCAGGCAGCAATCCACACGTACTCCATGAGTCATCATTGCATCCCGAAAAAATTAATGTTTGGTGTGGTTTATGGGCCGGCGGCATCATTGGGCCGTAGTTCTTCCGTGATGATCAAGACCGGCACGTTACTGTGAATGGGGACTGCTACCGTTCAATGATAACCGAATATTTTTGGCCCCAATTGGATGATATGGACTTGAAGGACATGTGGTTCCAACAAGACAGCGCCACAAGCTACACAGCGAATGTCACAATCAATTTATAGGAAACCAAGTTTGGAGAACGTGTTATCTCACGAAATGGTCCAGTCGCTTGGCCGCCTCGGTCCTGCGATTTGACGCCGTAAGACTATTTCCTGTGGGGCTACGTCAAGTCTATGCTTCTATGCCAACAAGCCAGCGACGATTGATAAACTTCGTACGAATATCGAACGTGAAATTGCAGCAGTATCGGCTGATTTATGATTAAAAAACCGTCGAAAATTGGGTTCAGCGTCTGGACTTCTGTAAGCGTGCCCGTGGTGGCCATGCAAAAGAAATCGAGTTCCATACATAATGGCATCAAACGTACTTTCACAGGAATAAAGAATTTCATTGATATCCAAAACCGATTTTGTTTCATTTAAAAAAACTTTTGTAGCGCTCATATTGAAAAAGCCGATACGAATGTTAAATTTGCGAATTTCTCTTTTTTGTACAATTCAGTTATAAAAGTAACCTCACTACGACTAGACAATGCGTTTGCAATTAAATAAAGCGGGAAAGAAAGCGTTTTAGCGAAAATCCTTGAACAAAAAAACTCTATTTGCTTGGAACTTAAGGACTTTTAACATATGCAACTAAAGAAAAAGTACAAAAACAAAATGCACGTACTCGCTCTAATGTTTTGGAACTTCAGAGCTTTTTAAATAAGCAAGTAATTATAGAAAAACCAAAAAAAGGTTTTTAATCGTTCTTTTAATTTATAAACAATCCGTTAAATAACTTCTAAAAACAAGTATGCCATTTGATAGCTTGAGAAAATATGAATGGATATGCTTATGATATATGAATAATCTTAAATCGTTAGAACGGTTTTCAAAAATTATTATTATTATTATTATTATATGATTGGGTGTATATAAAAATTAAGTAATGATTTTAAAAATAAAATATTTGGTATGTCAATTTTGAGTGTTTACTAATATACATTAATAAACTTAGTTTTTTAAATATTGAGTTTTCGAAAAAACCTAAACCACTGAGCCGATTCCCTTCAAATTTTGAATTTAAAGTTTCTTGGAAATTTTCAGAGAGGAAATTGAAATTTTTTCCTAGCTTCAAAAATAACGGTACTTGCCATGCAACCATCAAAATCTAATTAATCTCAAAATCGGCTCCAACGATTTCGATTTGAAAAAATCAGTTGATTACTGTAGGTATGGTGTTAGTTTAGGTAAACAAAAATTAGCAAAAACTGTTATTAGCGGTACCTACCATATTACGTCTTTTTTATTTTCGATTTTCTCATTAATGGCTCAAACGATTTCAATCAAAATTGTATGCAAAAGCTCCTTAAAAATTTCAATAATATTGCATATAAAAAAAAAAGTTTTGAATTTTTAAGATTATTTTTTCTAAATTCCATATTTCAAAAACGGATTAATGAATTTTTTAGAAACTAGGTTAATAAACCGTTTGCATATATTTATATTTGTTCAAGTAACTTAATAGCATACTTGTTTTTGAGCTCTTAATTATTTTACATTTGCTTAAACAGCTTAGAAACGATTTAAATGTTTTTCTTTTTATATTTCCTTCAAGTTTTAAGTTATTAATTCCAATGTACTTGAACATAAGAGCAAGTACGTGCGATGCAGTCGTGCATTTTATTTTTATTTACCTAAGTATTATAAATAATTATCATTCATAAATTGATTTAAAACTTTAAAATTGAAAATGGCCAATTAAAGATGGATTTGAGTTAAGCCTGCAAAACTATGCTAAGAAATATTTTTTTTTGCCCTCACACACACATGTGTATAGTTTTATCAAAATGCTCTTTTCCTCATGCATTTTTGAAATACAGCTTTTAGTTTCAAAGCTCTAAAATTGAATTTCGTTTTGAGATTCTTTTAAACATTCTTATCATACTAGTATAATGAAATATTATAAATAAACTTATCTTATATAACTAAAACTTGGTTTTGTCGGGGGCTTCTCAAAACATACGATTATAAAAAAAATAATATTTTCTGTCTTTGTTTTTGACGTCCAATAGAACCTTATGTATTTAGGTATTGTATTACCACCGATACCTAAAAAATGGAATTTCGCTCCACCTTAATGCACATATGTACATAACATTTATATTTTTGTATGCACCAATTTTTGCTGCACCAATTAATAAGCTAATGTCATTTAAAAAATAATTCAGTTTAATATATAATATATTAATATAGAGACATAAAATGCGAAGCAACTGTTGACGAATCAACCTAAGCTTAAGTTTTAAAGGAAATGTAAACAAGTAAATTACAAAAAAAAAGAAATGAGTCAAAAAGTGAGCAAGCAGATCAAATGTATTTTGCCTAGGTAATTTGACAGCAAAACTGAGAAATTTAGCTGAAGAATCTTCATCACGAGAATGAGATTGCTGAGGCGTCAGAAATCTCATTTTCCTGAACATGCCTAGTGACTCTTACAACTCTCAACCATTTATGAGTATTTTTGATTGGCTGGACCTGAGGAGGGAGCAGTGTTGACCTCGGCTTCAAAAAGGGTCCAATTTTGTATTTTTTGGTTTTAAAAGACGAACAATTTTTACTTACAATTTTTAAGCGTGAAAATAATTTTTTTCAAAAACTGTTCATCAGTCGAGTCAATTTGTGCTCAAAAAGGCTCTTTGCGAGCAAATTAAAGGGTAGTTTTGATTTTGCCCCTCTTTTATGTTTTTGTAAGTGCTGAATCCGAATCTGAGGTTTGCGATTAAAATTTCGTGACGCAACATGCAAAAATTTGCACAAAGTGCTAAAAATGAAAAAGGGTATTTGAAAAATTCAAAAAGAGTTTTTAAGTTAAATGCTCATACTTTAGAATGACCATAAACATTTTGTTCGAAAAATATTACCGCGACAAAAAATACAACCCCAAATTTGTATAAAAACGAATTTTTTACATCTCTATCATTGTTTCATGTTTTAGACAAAGAATCAAACAATTCGCAGAAAGTAGTTACTTAGCACTTTCGAGTGGATTTTCGAAAACAGTAAAAATACGTCAACTTTCAATAAACGCTTGAGTCCAAATGAATTGTCACAAAAAAAATTTGAATCAAAGATTTATTTGAAATTGTGTATACTTTTTAATTCTCGAATAATTGCTAGTTTCCTATCCATTAGTGAAAAACTCCCAAAAATTGCATGTTTGCACAATTTTTTGCAATTTTTCCATGTTGCGTCACGAAATTTTAGTCGGAAACATCAAATTCGGATACAGCACCCCGAAAACATAAAAGTGGCAAAATCAAAACTGCCCCACAATTTGCATGTAGTAAGAATACAATATAACTTGATTCAAAAACAGAATTAAAGAATATTTGTCTAGCTTCAAAAAGTAACTGAATTGTTTTATACGACTTTTTCAGTAAATAATTTTTGTTTACAATTTTATTAAAAATTGCTTATCCTGTCTAAAACTATTTTAATTTTTGAATTGTTTTGTATGTTCAATCTACACACTTAGTTTTTTTTTCATATAATAAATGCATATTCTTCGTGCATATATTCAAAAAATAAACATAAAATTTAAAAAAATATGGGGTATCAAAAAAATGCACACGCATCATTAAATTCTGTGTTTTAGGATTGACAGAAAAAAAAAATGTTGAAAACAAATGTGTCCGCCAATTTTGAACTAGCACATTGTCCCATTTTATTACACGATGATTCTTTGCGTCTGACACATTTTTCGAATTTCTCTTTGAAAATCATCCTGTGAGTCGACGCTTGATGAACAATTTACAGTTATCTTCAATGTTTAAGCGGTTTGTGCAGTGTCTGTATAGAAAAAATAGAAAAATACAGTAGATTATAAAAAGAAACTTCAAAAAGAGTCTCAGAAATCTTGGCCACGAAGCACAGGGCAACTGGTCTTCCATCTCCTCTTCTTTCTCTTTCACACTCAGTGCATGAGAATCGTAGCCTTAATGATAACAATACAAGAAATCCTTGAGAACTCTAAGTTCAGGTTTAAGTGGTCAAATGCACACTCGTTTGTTGCTATCGCTTCAAGATCTGTTATTTAAAAAAATATGTTCAAGTTTAAAAATTCTTAATATTTTGGAAATTTAAGGCTATACCAATTTAGTTTAATTTTTAAATCGTTATAAATTGAATATCGAATAGGAATAGTTTATTGCCTACGGCTCTTTCTGATTAAAGTCCGGCTCTGCATACACTTAAAATGTTTTCTGGGTGTGGTGGCTAATACAGAAAAGTTTCGATTATGCCGATCAGTTCGAGAAAGTAAAAGAGGTATCAAATAAACATTCTTTTTAAATTATTTTGAGTCATTTATTATGATGTATGAACACTTGAATATAATTTCCCATTTTAAAAGAAAATTAGAAAATGAAGGATAAAAGTTGTCAACAATTAAAATCTATCCCACACAAGCTCACATAATATGCAATGCAAATATATATTGTTTGTGGTAATGACTTCCGACGCTGACATTAACATAAATACAACTTATGTATATTTTTTTTTAAAGCAAGTTATGACAATAATTTGTTTCTCATTATTTTTGAAAACGCATTTCTTTTATGATACATAGTCAGTTAAAATGTTATCATAAAATCATCCATCACGATGAGGAAGTAGGAATTAAAAATTTCTACGCCAAAGTGCTGATCATAATAATATACACATTTTCATATTCAATAAAATGAACGACTAGGTCGCATGTACTAGCTATGTTCATGAAGAAAAATATCCAATATGAAAATCAAACAATTAAAATTGTATCATTACAAACATTTTAAAAGAAAAAAATTGGTTGAAAAAATTTCAAGCCCATATTATTAAAAGACGGAGAACGTGTTGGCATTTATACATTTGCTAACTTGTAATTCTTATTAACAAATGTCTTATAATCTTTGACGTGTGCTTACGAACAAAAACACACACACATTTGATAGAACCGTTTACAACTACTCGTATACACTTCGTATAACAGTGCGATCAGGCGCGGATACAGGGGGGCAATGGATGTAATCCCCCCCCATGACAAGAATTTACGAAGCATAAAATATGAATTTTATAAAAAAAATTTATCAAAAAATTTGTTCTATGTACATTTATAGAATTTATTCTTGGCAGCCAAGGAGGGAAAGCTTCCATTTTCCTAGAACTTGCTCAATGCTTTGCCTAGGACTTTAAGTTTTCGAAAATGTCGTCTGCATCAAAAATGCATTTGCAGAAAGTTCTCCAATGCAAACTGCAAAAGTTTTCTTTTAGAAAACGCAAATAAAATTTGTACTGTGTTCGATAATGCAGTTTACTAAAGCCACATGTTCAAAAAAATCATATATTGAGAAACAGATAACATTTGCAAGAAAATTGACTGACTTTGAGCATAAAAATCTTGTGCAGACACGACAATTTATATTTGAATTTTGAAGATGTCAATATTTGCCTAAGAAATGAGGATCATTCAGCGATGGAATTAAGGTGATTCTTTTTGAAAACAGCCATATTTTGGCAACAAGTATCTTACACAATCCTTGGCTTGTGTTTTCACATTAAAAATAGAATTTATTTTGTTGCTCGTATTAAAAAGTTTTTATTTTAAAGAAGCTCCTGACAAAACTCTTGATAAAATCTTAGGATTTTGCTAGACAGAATAAAGATTGGGAGCCAGATGCTCAAAACCCGAAATTATTTAATATTTTTTGAACACAACCGATGCGATGTATCACACCTCTCCCAGATGAGCCTTACCTACCATACGATACATTCGTGGAGAATCCGATGAAGAAAATTGAGGAGAACCCATAAAACCAAATAGTGCCGTTACCGCACAGTGTGATATTTTGCAAATATATAAGAACTTAATTAAAAACCCGAAAGTTGTCAGAACGAAAATATTTTAATGTGAAATGATAGGCATTACAATGTTAACCAACAAATATTAAGCAAAATATTATTTAATTTAATGTTACATCAGAAAAAAGTCTTAAATATTCGCAGGAAAAATATGGATATTTGATTATTTTGAGTCGAATTGATCAGAGTGGTTGGAAATAATTTGCTGTGCAAACCTCTAAAATGCATTTCTTCTAATTTTTGTATTTATTATTAATTTTTTCAAATAAAAAGTTTCTATTAGCTTAAAATATGGAAGATTTTTGAGTCTTATGACTTCGTTAAGGTTTTTAATATGTATACGTCGAGATATTCTGTCGAACTATTCCCTTGCGTGTTATTTATCAGAATCCATTTAAACTTTTTGCTCATAGGTGCTCACCCCAAATTCACAAAATTAGTCCATTTTTCGTTTTATCTAAATTTCTTTGAAAAGTTTTCATGTTAAGCTACTAGAAAAATATAAGAAGTCAATTTAAATGTTTTCATTTAAATCAAAGAAGGTACTGAGCAATAGATGGGAGCAAGGTGAGAAATATTTTATAGTTAGGCAATTTTTTTTAATATCACTATTTTCTACATAATATGACATCATTGATAAATTTTTTTCTGTGTGCATTTAAGTTAGGACGCTTATCGTCCTAATATTAATAATTAAATAATTTTACACTAAGTTTTTATTTCCGTAGAACCGTTTTTCTTTGGCTTTTTATTTTTATTTATACTCGTATTAAGAAATGTCACAATTTTGGACGTTTAATTTTAGTTTTATTTTAATTTTAAAAATTATTTTTATCTGCGCATTAAAAAACTCAAATTTGTTTCTTACAAATGTTAAAAGTTTTTGAGCGTTTACGCTCCAACTTTTCTTTTCATAATTTCACAAAACTGTCGGCATTTTTTTATTTCCAATTGAAACAGTTTAGGAAGTTGTTTCAGTAACAAAACCAATTTATTTAGTGCTTTTGAACATTCTATCCTAATAGCCAGTTATAATAATTAAACACTTATCAAATTTTAAGTAACTGAAACACTAAGAGCAAGACAGTAAAATTCAGACGCGCATTTCATTTTTAGCAGTTATTCGAATGAGTCACATGTGAATCATTCAATATGAAATCTTCTATCAAAAAAGCCACCTCATTTAAGATTCTGCTCAAACTTTTTGCGAACCTTTTTTAGGTTCCAAAGAAGGAAATCCGCGATTATTAAATTTTTGCATGTGCCAATTCCACCTTTTAAACCGTTATTTTTATGCTTAGATGTGTGTAGCTCTTCAAATGTTTTTACTAAAGATATATTAGAGTTCAAGATGACAATGTTAAAAGTTGAAAATTTCAAACTCATCATTCTAGTTGAATTTATTTATTTATATTGTAATGTAATGCAAACTAATTTAGTAAGCTCTCTATCGTTTGTTATTAAGTGAATTAAATAAATAAAAGATGGCCTTTTAAAGCTGTAAGATAGCTTTTTCAAAAAAAAATCAAACAATCATTTACAAACAATTTCATACAGGTGTATTTTTCAGATTTGTTCGTGGTTTTGATTTTGGACTAAATCTTAAACAGAGGACATTGTTTTATTTTAAACGATTTCATACAAATAGGTATGTGAAAAACTAAATCTTAAACTCTCTAGCTAAAATTGCTTGGTTTCAGTGTAAACAAATTGAATCAAAAACGAAAGAAAGAATTGGAACAAATTAACAATGGCAGATTTTGATGAACCTTCCCTATACGATCTTCAATTTTGTTTACTAACCCACTTCATTTTTCCACACCATAATTTTAAATAATTTTTAACTTTCATAAACGGAGTGACACCTACTTTATTAATTTGACGTTAGAGACATATGGGCGATACAAATGACATGGCAAGGATGGGTTGGGCATAGGTTTGGCTTTTACATAAAAAAAACTAAGAGCAATTATTTGGAGATAGAAGTGGGATTCATCAGCAACAATTAAGCGTTAAGGTGGTTTAAAATATAATCAAGGTAACTATGTATATATTCAAATATATTTGTTGTTTTTTGTCAAAAGTTTGTTTTCTTAAGCTGATGATACTCATAAAAGGCATATATATGGGAAATTTTATATCTGAGTTAAAATTTGGCAAACAGTAAAAATATTGGTTCCCTGGTTTTATAAGAGCACAAATGGTCCGTATGTGTATTAACGCATTATTGAACGTGTAATCGAGAAAAGCATTCATAATTCATTTTAAAATGTGGAAGTTCTACGATAACAGAAAATGAGATTAAAACCACTATGGAGGGAAACAGCAAACAGTGTTAACACACTAAAAAAAAGCACATGTTTTCTAAAATTTGCTAGAGATAATTTAAAATTTTAGCTGACCATTTAATAGTTTATTTTTGGTGTTTTCTATTTCTGTTTCAGGGGTTTTTAAAGATTTTCAATTTTTTTTAAATAATAACACTGGGCAACAAATTTTGACTTGGTAAACGCTATTGTTCATGGAAAGTAACTTTTCTTATAGTTTTTGATGCGCTGAATTCGAAAATCAGTATGAATAAATTTAATTAGTTCTCGTTTTTTGAAAAAAATTATTTATTAAGTACTTTTTACTTTTTACTGTTTACTTTTTTACTGTTGCCCAGTTTAATTTTAACTACGTACCTATGTACATAATACATTCATGCATATGTACATGCATCATGGTCTTTTAAATGAAATCCAATTCAATGTCTTCGTTTATTTTTACCTTATTTCCATACAAGTTTCGTGCAATTTTTTATCTTCGGATCAAACTGTGTAAATTTTCAACGAAACTTCGGAGTATAAAACTATACATTTTGTAGAAAAAGGAATTAGGAGGAGATCGCTACAGACATTTATTGCGGTTCTCATGGGATGAATTGAGGGAAAATATCTTCGGCTTACCTGCAAATGCAAGGTACTGATAATTCAGAAATGAGTTAAATCGAAAAAGATTTTTGTGGGTTAAAAAATAAACCTGTTACAGAATCCGCAATATTTGACTCCCTTCTATTTTCTATTTATTTAACTGCACAACAATTATGATGGCAGCAAAGCGATATGAGATATGAACCTCACAAGCTTAAAAATTTTTACTGTGGCGCATCCATCTGACTTTTACTCTAAATGTGTTGATTGTTAAAAAAGCTTAATGAAAACCGAAAATATTTTAATTATTTAAAAATTATTATTGACCGAATCATTGTGTTATTTGTTAACCAAAGAAGATGAAGATTTCTTAAATTCAATTTACGTATAATCAATCTCATTTCATGTTTTAATCATGCAATAATCGAATAATACAGAAAAGAAGTATTAACATGAAATTCGTGCATACGCTGCAATCAGATGCATGTGCGATCTGATTCATGTCAGAATATGAATATGTATACACTGCAAACAAAACTGTACACCCAACAAATATGCTTCTTTTTATACATCGCAAAAATTATAAATAAACTTTATATTCCGTGAATCATAATGCACAGAAACTTTAGATAAATTTAAAAAAATGAAAATTTACTGGTAACTCATTATACTAGTGAGAGTGCATTAAGATTTGAATCGTTTATTATGAAAAGGGGATAAGTCCACTATATTGAATTATTTCAGGTGAAACAAAAACTGTCTAGTAGTTTTTGTATACATATGTATCTCACTACTATTCACTATTTTAATATTTTGAAATAAACATTTGAGACACATGGAATATGTTTGTCCATTTTGATTGTATTTATCAACATTATCATCGAGAAATATTATTGATTTTTGTAAGTGACTTACAGTAATATAATATTAAACAAACAATTAAACAAATTGTTAAAGTCTTATACTTCATCAGTATATTTAATGGGCCAGTTCAGAATTAAGTTATAAAAATCAATGTTCTTAATAGGAATTTTCTTCCGTTTTTAATCTTCATTAGTATTTTTAAGGGAAATTTTTCAACATCCATACAAAATACACCCACAATACTCAATTTTTTGCAGAACAAGCCATCTTTGGACATTGTATCTACCCTTTAATTTGTTTATTTTGTAAAGGATGAACATAAACCTAGGGACTTACAGGGCTACCTTCGTGGCTCTAAAGAGCCACTTTGGCTCTTTTTTCAGGTGAGGCTCTTTGGCTCCACTTTTCTAAAATCATCCAAAAATGGTTCTTTTAAAGATTTTAGTGGCTTTTTCACTCTTTTCCAGAATAGTATATCTACCTATACCTACTAAAATTTCCTTTTTAATAATTTTCAATCTTCCTTTAAGTAAAAAAAAATTTTTAAAATTTGAACGCGTTCATTTTCATGCGCATAGGAGCGTATTTGCCGAGAGATTTTTCTCATAATTGTTTTTGATGACAAATTTAGTTACAAACTCGCTTATAGCTTGAATTTAATTGTTCAAAGAGCTACAAGATTGGAAACCAGGGGCCCAATTCCGAAAGTGTGAATGATTTTCCGTTTACACACTCTATTCATGCCCACAAAATAAGTGTGAATAAATTTGACTTATAGTGTACACGTTATCTGTCAAACATTCCCAACCCACTCTTGCGGAATCACAAAAATCGATGTGTACACAATTTTCTGAGCACACAAAAAAATCTCATTCTTGCGGAATTCGGCCAGAATTGAATTGGGCGGAATTGAAAACTTAGAATTGTTATAGTTTAGTAATAATAAGAGTGTTATAACAACAGTGTTAAGCCGTCATAAATGTTATAAAGTCTTAAGCTTCGTAATTCTGGCGCAATTTGTATGACAAATTTGACAGATTTACGTAGTTTACAACTTTAAGGTTTACAGCGACTTTTCGCTGTTACATGAATACCCTGAATATACATATAAAACAAAATACTACTACTTTTGAAGTGTGATTTTAATAAATTATATTTTATACAATTGTCCGCTTAACGTCGCCAAGCACAGACGTGTTTAAATTCGCTCCTCATTACCTTTCAAATATAATTAAAATTCTTTTAATTAATAACTCAGTTTGCTTAGCCCTGCATTTTCATTTGCAAATTCTCTGACCCAATTTTCTGCCCTTAAAACATTCTTTCATTACCGCTTCGCAGTCAATTCGATTTGAAAATTGTGCTTACCTGTGTTAACTTCTTGTAACAGTTTGTTGTGTTTACTTTAATTCTGCTTAACCAATTGTGCCGCGGTAGCCCCCATTCCACATTGTTGACTAATAATAAACAAAAATAAATAATAAACAAAAAATAATAATTATGGTGAATCGATGTGATTTTATCCATTGCGAAGACAATGATCACAAAAATGCTGACCCGGTGCCTTGTAGAGGCCTTTGTGGTAAATCTTTTCACCCACTATGTATAGGATTAAGCAAGAGATCTAGTGCGTATCTGAAAGATTATTTGGAGCACTTTTTCTTTTACTGCGATGAGTGCAGAGATTTCTCTCTTGCGCATGTGCTCCGTGCAATAAAGTGTCTAAGTGATTCAATGAACTGCATCCCAGCTGATAATAAACTTTTTCATAAAAACATTCTTGATCAGCTTCAACAGTTGGATGTTTTTAGCAAATCTATGGACGACTTGAGTAACACTGTTGACTACCTCAGCAAAAGGTGTACTGATAAATTTTTATCAGTAGATAAGCAACTAGCTACACTTACGCAGTTGGTGTCAGACTATTCACGAGACGATCGTATCGAACAATGCATAATATCGCTCAAAGACGAATTTAAATCGGTTGTGAGTAGCTATCAAACTGTTGACTCTGTTGACTCAATAAATCATAACATAAACACCATGCGCTCCGACCTTGACCAGCATATGCAAAGCACCTCAAAATTAGTGATACCCGGCCTTCGTCATCCACTTGCTCTTCTGGAAAATGCTGTAGGCAAAATCAACTCCATGAGTAACGAGATTTTGGCAACAAGGCTAAGCATCGTTGATCTTTCTGATGACATTAGAACAGCAACTTGCAAAATCGACAGCATACCGGATCAGCTCCAGTTAAACCAATCTGTCTTCAACACTTCAATTCTTGCTGAAATAATGGATGCCACCCCTTTCGTACCCTTATCTGCTCAACAGCCACTTCCTCTACCTTCAATTATGTCTACCACGGAATCACCACCTTCAACCATTGGCCTTGACTCTCCTGCTTGTGTATTCATCACTACTAACTCATCCAACCACTCAGCCACTCTTGAAACTGATTCACCTCATGCATCTGCTCCCGTCTCTACTACTCATCCATCCTCTACTTCACCACCTTTGACCGCAAGTGCTCCTAGCCTTATTAAATTTGGAACTTCATGGTCAATCCCAGAGTGGAACTTAAGATTGTCCAAGCTCAATAGTGCAAACAAGAGCTCATATTTCCTGATTAATGCGCCTCGAACTGCTGATGATTCCTGGGTCCGGACTTACTTCTTACGAACTTTCGCTATGGATATCGACTGCCAACGTACATCTACTTGCCGCTTCAAAATCATCATCCCATCGAAATACGAATGGTTATTCTCCCACTGTAATGGGCACACTCAGCTTGGTGACATGAAGCTATTCAAATGGATTGATAAAACATCATCATCATTGTCGCCAAAAAGTAAGAATAAGCCGCGCAAATCTAAAGCCAAAATTCAATCCGGTATTAACTCGAAATCAGACTGGAACTTTAAAATAGGTATTCTTCCTAACTTTTCTCACTCTATTTACCATGACTCATCTTTCCTTAAAAGCCACCACCCAATTCTAAATTCTCCTTCTGTGTCTTCCTTACCTTCTTCTAATTGCGTTCATCCAGTCTCTACTAACCCCTCCTTACATCATAAGAATAATATGTATAACCCCATCCGAACTAATAGACCTTCCTTATTTCAAAATCCTCCCGCAGTCCCTCCAAAGAAACGAGTGTCTTTTAATATCCCTAACAAAAAGTAGTGAGTAGTGAGTAGCCTTTTCGAAATATGTTGGGGCCATTTGATAAAAGCTGGGGTTACACTCTTTACATAAAAATCTTTCCATAGAAAATTAAGTTATAATTTCATTTCATTAATGTATTAAATCTCTTTTTCAACTAGTTTAAAACAAAATCAAAAATCTGTTTTCTTAAGACATTTTCCGATTTGAGCTCAACTTAAAATTTAGAAATATTTTTAGGTAAATACCTACATATGTATGTATATCCTAATCTGGTTTAGGAATAAAATTAAAACGGATCAGATCATGATAGATTAAATAGACCGGATATTAGTGACAGGATTGTTATATACCTGTCTCTTTTTGCCTTATGTTTGTTTATTTTTGATGTGTCTGTTCTTCTTTTCTTTGCACTACTGGGATACATTCACAATAGTAAATTGCATCCAAGCCACCAGAGTGAAAACTAATTTCTGGATCATTGAAATAGATCCAGAAAAAGAAACAGGATCCCATGCTGTTTTTATAATTAGGTGTATGAAATTGATCCGAATCAGATTATGTGGATAATAAAATGCGCCTACTGTCACTTTTTCACTTCAAACGACATTATATTTATTATATTTAATTTTGTACAACTTTTCAATTTTTTTAAGCACAATAAATATTTTGATATGTAAGATCAGCTATTTAAAGCTTTGGGGGCCATTTCTAAAAGGTCCGGCCAAGGGCAAAATTGTAAAACAGGGGGCCAAAAGGCCCGATCGGGCACATTTTGGCAACGCTGAATTATTAACCGCAGAACGTCAAATGTCAAATTTAATAATTCTATGGTTATTTATTCATAAAACATTTAGATATCTAGTGGACGTGAAGACGAAATGATTTTTGGATTTGTCATGTTTCTCCCAAACATCGTAAAAAATGGATTTATCACCTTTTCAAGATAACCGCTATGCACATATGTTAGACGGAATAATTCAGTTATAAAAAATATTTGTTTATATTTCTTGAAAACAAACATTTTTTTCTCCTACAGAAAATTGCAGTCTAAACTCAAAAATAAAAAAAAATAAATTTAAAACCACATTCAAAATATGAAATTTTATCAATTTCAATCAATTTTATTTTCAGTGTAGAACACAATCAGCGTTTATTGATCTCTATTTGAAGCTCGTTTACATCATACATATATGAGTGAAGAGGTGCTCAATTGAACAATTTAATAATTGCTCGAGATATTTTATATTTATACCTAGTCTTCTGCTAGCCAACACTTTCTATAATAATTAAGTGAACTGTTACGAATAAAGATAAAAAAACAAATTTTGCCAGTTCATCGCACCTGCTTTGTGAATGCTCTATGCTATGCATCATGCTATAATTGCTTGATTATAGAATAATGACTGATGTCATGCAAACGAGTTATTCCATCGTTTAGTATTATAACATTTTAAATAAATTTGAGATAGTTAACAACATAGGAAAAATTGATGATATTTAAGAAGGTTGGCTCTTCTTTGATAACCTTTAGAGTTTAATCCTTACCGGTGCATTTTCTTTCGTTTGTCTTGAAAACATTTTACCACTTAGATTAATTCCAAGAGTATATAAATACCAAACCAAGCAAGCTCACGATAAAAAACATTTTGTTGTAAGACTTTTGCAAGAGGGTATTGTAGATACCTAGAGATTTTAAGGTGTGATTCCCATTCTCGTGATGATGAAATGACAACTGAAAAACAGAAGACAATAAAAACACTATGTAGCTGACATTATAGCATCTTATTTCTCAAATGTGTATTGTTAACTATTCGCGCAATACAGGTATTTGTTATAGAGATGATACAAAACAAGTAGAATTAGTCAGCACTAAAGTGATGCACAGCTACAGGGTGCATTGGTTCTACTTATATTACCGTTATTTTGAATCCATTCCAGTCGAGTGGTAAAATTTTCAATTTTCAATTGAAAAATAAGTATCCTTTCATCGTTCGCGGAACATACTTTTTAATTATTTATTCAATTTAATATAATTTTAATTTATTTAGAGCCAGTTTCAAGACTTACGGATAAAGTCTGGGGTAGCCTACCCGTGACTTTTTTGACAGATTAACTTCAACTTTTGATTTCAAATGTCTCGGATAGTGATATCCGAAAGATTAAGTCTCGGATAGCATATCCACCGGTTTAAGTCGCTGTTAAAAACTTTATCCAGAAGATGGCTCACTGCTATGAGAATATTTTGAATCTCACGTTGAATTGTTAAATCGTGGTTTAGGTTTAAACTGAATTTAAATATTAAAAAGCAGTGACATTTTTATTTAAAACGGCAAGGATTTTATGTTTTGATAACAAAAATTTAATTTTTAGTATGTTTTTAATATTTCCACCGTATAGTTTATCCGAGACTTTTATGATCAAACCGAAAAAAATAAAAGCCACTTTTATCTGCTGGATATCTTTATGTATGCCAGATATCTATCCGAAACTTTAACCGAAACTTTTGAAACTGGCACTTAATCCGTTAAATACTAACGTTTAACATAAACAAAACAATTATAAGAATTTTCAGAGAAAAGATTGTTGATAAATATGAGAAAGACAAGCTGGGACAAAACATGTTACCATGCTCTTTAATGAAAAGTTAAAACCGCCCCGTTTGTGAGGAAGTCGTTAGTAAAAAACGTTTTGTTGTGAAAAAAAAACCTTCCTATGGTAACTTAATCAGTTATTTTTTCCTTTAAATAATAACAACTCTATTTATAAACGCATAAAACATGAAATATCTTAGTGAGTTTAGTGGAAAATCTTATCAATAAAACAAAATTAATGAACTCGCCAAAGTATTTATTAAACGGGTAATTAAGTTTATACTTTTTTCATTTTTGCCAAAATAATAAACAGAAGGCGATTGAAACACATTTATAAACATCAGTTTTAAATTGCATCTAAAGCATAATGATACAACGAAATTAAACGAAAAATTTAGTTCATCTTTCGTTCTGCAGTACGCTGTTCGACAAGCGATTGATTATTGTAGCAGATTATTTGGAGAAGTCTATACTCTTTTTCGCAAACAAATTATTATTCAGATCACTTATTTTGTGTGAAAAAATGACATTTGTGTTTTTTCGTATTTATTTTTGTTGTTTCTTTCATTACAACATGGCTGTGTGTGATTTGTTTGCTTTTTTTATATTTGTTTTAATTTTTGAATTTGTACAACTGTCAATTAATATTTTTCCGCTTCGTATTTTTAAACATTTCGTTGTCTTATTTTAACCAACTACAAATTTCGTTTCGCATCAGTAGCGTACTAGGCTTAAGCGAAAAAGCCTTTTTATAAAACTTATAGAACGTTGAATAGTGCCCATATGAGGATATTATAGTATCGAAATGTCCTTTTGATAATGCTTCTCAATTAAAACACACTGTGAGTGAATTTTAATTCATACAAATTTTATTAGATAAAGCTACGTGAATATATGTATATGTATGTACATATATCTAAATATTTTACTTTTTTTTTAATGTTTATAATAAATTTAAAATCAAATTGATGTTGGTGTATATGCGTCACCCTGTGAAAGCAATAAATAGAAGTATTCCTCCGATGCTAAAGTCTACTAGCAACATTACTGTTACATTATTACTGTGCATTATTATATTAAAAGTAAAAAAATTTGGAGATGACATTTTAAAAGTTTATGTTTGGATTTCTAGAATTCTTTTGAAAAAAATAATTCAATTAAACGAATATGATGAATATTTTATGAGAAATCGGTTAATTACTATTTAAAACCTTATTGAATTGTTAATATTTGCTAGTGATACAACGAAATCATAAACGAAAAATTTAGTTCATCTTTCGTTCTGCAGTTCGCTGTTCGGCAAGCAAAATTGATTATTGTACTCGTAGCAGATTATTTGGAGAAGTCTACACTCTTTTTCGCAAACAATTAATTATTCAGATCACTTATTTTGTTTGGAAAAATGGCATTTGTGTCTTTTCGTATTTATTTTTGTTGTTTCTTTCATTACAACATGGCTGCCTGTGATTTTTTTGCATTTGTTTTAATTTTTGAATTTGTGCAACTGTCAATTAATATTTTTAAATAAATTTGACTGGTATGTGCACAAGTTATCTGTCAAACATTGTAAATGCACTCTTGCGGAATCACAAAAATCGGTGTGAACACACTCTTGCGGAATTAATTAATTGCCCCAGAAAATAAAATGATAAGCAAAAAGGGAAAATTAAATAGGCATATTTTATTGACACATGTGGCATACCGTACCAAACGACCCTTTACGAAAAAACACAAAATATGACTTAGAATTAAAAAAAACTAACGTAAGATGATTTTAGAAGCTTCGATGTTTCATTTCTAAAGTGAAATTATCAATAATTTATTTTATCAACACTTATTTCGCAGTAAGAACCACTTAGCAGAATAGGGCTCCAAAAGTAATTTTTTGTTGGTAGAAACTGTAAGCCATATTTTTAGTAATTAGCTGTTTCTGAATTTGAAAACTGGTGCTTATTTCCCCTTATCATAACTCTGAGCATACTTTTGTGACTTTTATTATTCAATAGTAAAGACAAACTCAGTTTTTCATAAAGTGGTTAGTGTCACGCCAACCACTAACCACTTTAACAAAAATAATCATATTTTTCATTACTAGAAGAACAAATTTTTTTAAGAAGCTGAACATTTGGGGAAAAAAGAAAAATTTTATGATCTGCTGTCAGGCAAAATTTTAAGAATTAAAAATTGTCCCTGGGCCCGTATTAAAAATTTTAAGTCTATGTCATACCCGTAACTGGTTGGCATTTCAAAATGTATGCTTTTTGTTTTTTAGCCCATTTTCAATTGTGTTGCTTCTGGATATGGAATTCACGTTGCACGGATATGAATTTAAGAAAATCTACACTACATGACAATTTGATAAGTTTTAAGTGAGTATTTTCTTTACTACAAAACAGAATGGAAAAAATTTCATTGAATTGAGAAATTTATTCACTTTTTAGTGAAATTTTTTTTTTTTTATAGAAGAAGTATTTTTCACTCCAAGTGAGTAAAGATAACAAATCTATGACAACAATTTCACTTATTACATTATTTTTCGGTATTAAAATCATACTCGGTCAAACACGTAACTTTGACCTGTCGCACTCATAACGTTTTCATATCAAGATGTTTGTATTGTTTTTAATAGTTTTTAATTCTCATTTCTTAACAGAAAGTTAAAATCAACTATCGGGGTTAAAACTTGCAGGAGAATGATACATACAGTTTGCATGCAATTTTTTACACCATATGAACATTAGATATCCCAATCACAAATCACCAGGTTCGAAGGTCACACCCGTAACGCAACTAAATTGAAACCTATAACAAAACCACTAATTTTTCATCAGTTAAGTTTTAATTTATAAATAGGGAATAGTTTTTTTATTTGTTAGTTACTGAAAATAACATCTTTAATTTATTTAAATAAGAAACACGTTAAAATCTCCACTAACAAGTTAATTTAAATTAAGAACATATTTAAATACTTATATGTATATATCTACATATAAAAACCTTATTTCAAAAAGTGCAAATACTTGCAAAATAGGCGCCACTCTAATACATACAGACAGCCCGATGTTTCATTTCTAAAGTGAAATTATCAATAATTTATTTTATCAACACTTATTTCGCAGTAAGAACCACTTAGCAGAATAGGGCTCCAAAAGTAATTTTTTGTTGGTAGAAACTGTAAGCCATATTTTTAGTAATTAGCTGTTTCTGAATTTGAAAACTGGTGCTTATTTCCCCTTATCATAACTCTGAGCATACTTTTGTGACTTTTATTATTCAATAGTAAAGACAAACTCAGTTTTTCATAAAGTGGTTAGTGTCACGCCAACCACTAACCACTTTAACAAAAATAATCATATTTTTCATTACTAGAAGAACAAATTTTTTTAAGAAGCTGAACATTTGGGGAAAAAAGAAAAATTTTATGATCTGCTGTCAGGCAAAATTTTAAGAATTAAAAATTGTCCCTGGGCCCGTATTAAAAATTTTAAGTCTATGTCATACCCGTAACTGGTTGGCATTTCAAAATGTATGCTTTTTGTTTTTTAGCCCATTTTCAATTGTGTTGCTTCTGGATATGGAATTCACGTTGCACGGATATGAATTTAAGAAAATCTACACTACATGACAATTTGATAAGTTTTAAGTGAGTATTTTCTTTACTACAAAACAGAATGGAAAAAATTTCATTGAATTGAGAAATTTATTCACTTTTTAGTGAAATTTTTTTTTTTTTATAGAAGAAGTATTTTTCACTCCAAGTGAGTAAAGATAACAAATCTATGACAACAATTTCACTTATTACATTATTTTTCGGTATTAAAATCATACTCGGTCAAACACGTAACTTTGACCTGTCGCACTCATAACGTTTTCATATCAAGATGTTTGTATTGTTTTTAATAGTTTTTAATTCTCATTTCTTAACAGAAAGTTAAAATCAACTATCGGGGTTAAAACTTGCAGGAGAATGATACATACAGTTTGCATGCAATTTTTTACACCATATGAACATTAGATATCCCAATCACAAATCACCAGGTTCGAAGGTCACACCCGTAACGCAACTAAATTGAAACCTATAACAAAACCACTAATTTTTCATCAGTTAAGTTTTAATTTATAAATAGGGAATAGTTTTTTTATTTGTTAGTTACTGAAAATAACATCTTTAATTTATTTAAATAAGAAACACGTTAAAATCTCCACTAACAAGTTAATTTAAATTAAGAACATATTTAAATACTTATATGTATATATCTACATATAAAAACCTTATTTCAAAAAGTGCAAATACTTGCAAAATAGGCGCCACTCTAATACATACAGACAGCCCGAATAGTGGGACCCACTTTTTGCGTGTTTTTTGTCATTGTAAATTTAGGTTCTATTAATATCTCGACTTAAATTTGTTAACGAATACTACATAATGTATGTACATATTTACATACACAATCTATTGCAAGTAAAATACTACGGGCTTTGATACACATTGATGCTGTTGTAACCTTCGAAGAATTCATTGAAATTCAGTGAGCCGATTAACTTTTCTATGAAGGTAAATATGCTCTGATTCAACATAATTTAGTTTTTTTTTTTAATTTTCAATATATTCATTAATTTAATTTAAATAAATAAATAAATTTATTAACATTTTTTGTTTTGTTTTATTAACCCAGGCAAACATGCACGAAAGACATTTTGACAGCAGTAACCACCGGTTTATTAATTTGTGAATTTAAACATTACAAATGAAGAGTTAGTATGTTTTATACATGCATTAATATATTCGGAATGAATCAACAAAATATCTCATTTTTTACTTTTTGTTAGCTTTGTATTAAATTGAATAAATTATAATAACAACAAATTTATGGTAAAACTCTAGAAGAAATCTTTGTGTTCTTTTTCAACCTTCCAAATACTTAGCATAACTCTTATCTGTTTAAGTAACTTTTTTTTGACGAGAATGAATTAAAATTAACTCCGACTACCTTCGTTTTAAAGTAAATATTCGTTTTAAAGTAAAATTTTACATTTGGCAAGGTTAATGAACGGATGTTGCTCTTACTGAATTATGTATGTATGTAAAGTAACACAAATTTAAAGGAGTTTTTGTTGAGAACTACGCACACTTCCAGTAAACATTCTTTAATATAAAATTCAATAAAAATTATTTCATTAAGTTCTACTACTTTCTAACCTACTTATATTTTCACATTTCTTTAGAAACCCCAAACCTATTATGGAATAAGATATTGTTCTGTGAAGGTGTAAATGGTTTAAAATAAACATTGTCCAATCATGTGTATTTGAATATATAATTCGATACAAAAATGAGCATACTAAAACAAATTAGAAAGCCAGTAGATAACTAATCCACACCTCTACATTTATTTCGATCGTAATTGTTGAATACGTTTGAAACGTCAATCTTTCCAGTCAGAAATGAAAACCATACTTTGACTGATAATTTCAGGAATATAATGAAGAAAATAAAAAGTAAACAAAGAAGCAACGAACTGAAAAAATGTAAGCAAAAAAAGAAACTCATTCAGGAATTTATATAGAAAAAATATAGAGAGAAAAAAAACAACTAAACGAAAGAGCTGAGGTAAGAACTTGAAGCGGTCTTCATCCTCGGATCGGCGCGGTTTGGTCGTTGGTGGTGTTTGGAACAGTGAGTAGCTATTATGGGCAAGAATATAACCGGAACCTGTTTTGCATTTCACAGTTAGACAGTGATATTCTTTCCGTTTTTTGTCTTACTTTTGCCATTTATACGATTAAACTTACACTACCATGACTATTTCCCGATGTAATGTATATTGACAATAAAACAGGGAAGAAAAGAGTTCTTTAGATACAAAAAATATAACTTGACTTACATGCAGATCAATTACATAAAAAAACCTTTCTATTAAATGTTGGGTTTTAGTTTTGTTTACTTATGTTTCATTATTTGTAAACATAAATGTGGGATTCAAATAACAGTACATTTGTTTAAACAGCACTTGTTGACTTATTCCAAAAATGAAAGCAAATATTTGATATTTCTTAAGTAAGACTTGTAGAAAATTTGTAGATTTTTTTGTTACATTTTTTATATGAATTTAGCAAGTGTGTCAATGAATCAAACAATTGATTTGGATAAGGTATCTCACCCAAAAAATATCAAAGAATCAGATTTTATTGATGTTCTTTAGTATGGAAGAATGTATTTCAAACTTAAAACCATAATGTGGTTCGTAATTGTACGTTGTTTTAGAGTCGAACAGTTTGTGAATATCGTACAATAAGTAACTGTAAAATTCACCAAAAATTCACTATCACTTTTTTGCAACAAATTTCAAATAGAGATTTGTTGTTATTTTTCTTTCGTTTTAAACTTTCTTAGAATATTATAATAAATATTTGTGCACCATAATTCACCGACTGTTTTGAATAGAGCTTAAATTCTACCGACCTGAACTAGACACACTCATATATGTATATTCTATTAGCTTTTTTAATTTAATTAATTTGTTGGTTATACAAAGGAGAATGGCTAAATTTGTATGAAAACATGGGCTCCCAAGAATGGTTTTGTCATTTTTGGATGTGGTTTAGTCCTGCAATCACCGTGGAGAAATTTTGTCACTGTGGTATACAAGCTCTACTAAATCACACTTGATTCCGTTGCATGTAATTGAATTCCCTCCATTTTGTCAAAGGTTCCCCAAAATACACTACTACAGTGCCACGAGACCTTTTAAAGTTACGAAAAAGCATTACACACACCAAAAATATAATTATTATGCGATATCGCTCCATACGAATTGCATAATATTAACATTGAAATATCTTCTTTTTTGAATGAAATGCAATGAAACGCCCATAGTGGAAGTTACTCCTCAGAAACTATAATTTGATACTAGTTTCATTAATGGCCGCTAACGCCCAAAAATGCCCAATCTCCTTTTATTTAGATTAAACTATTTATTTAAATTATTTATTGATTGAATCAACTCACATTTATTATTAAACAATATCTTTTCTTTAAGAGTTTGTTTTTATTATTATTACTCGTATTAATTCAATCAATTATTGGTCAGTCACTAAAAATTTGCATTCGCTTAGTTTTCAAGTTTGAAGAGAGTCACTTAACAAACGTCTGCTTATTGTCATACCCGATTTAATTCATTCACTAACTTATGGGTTCGCTTCGCAAATAGTGATGCGTTCCTTGGATACAAATTTCTTATTCTGCTTTTGCTTAATTTGAGGTTAAAGGCTTATAGGGAAACTTTTTCCCATGAAATTTCTCCCGTTTTCCAAAAATCGATATGATTTTTTTAATGTTGAAAAATAGGCATACCACCTAAATTTATGAACAAATATGAATTTATGGGAACAAAATTGAAAATCGTTGGAGCGGGGTTTTTAAAAAATAATTTTTTATATATATCAAATTTTCAAAACATTTTCAAGGAAACATTTTGGAATGCAAATTTAAAGTTTTCATTAATAAGCAGTTAAAAATTAAATTTATGTTTAAACAAAAATTAAAATATGGAATTTTCGAAAAAAAATATTTTTAATTTTTTTTAACTCTCAGCCAATCAAGGCAAAATTCAAAATCGAAAATTGGGTTCTAGGGGAGGAACTATTAATAAATGCTTACCCCCCAGTCTTACAGTCTCGTTTAAACCTTGAACTTTGTTTAATTGTTCTGCTGAACTAATGATTAAACCAAGAGTGGAGTTCAAACTTCCACTGTGAAACTGGGACAAAAATTAAAATATGGAATTTTGGAAAAAAATATTTTGAATTTTTTTTAACTCTCAGCCAATCATGGCAAAATTCAAAATGAAAAATTAGGTTCTAGGGGGGGAGCTATTAATAAATGCTTGCCCCGAGTTTTACAGTCTTGTTTTAACCTTGAAGTTTGTTGAATTGTTCTGCTGAATTAAAGATTAAACCAAAAGTGTGAAACTAGGGGTTAGAGTTTTTTTTATATTTTATAATAAACCCTTCAAATTTTAATATATTTTAAAAAATATTAAATTGTTCTCGAGAAAAAGAAGAATTGCTTCAATGGTTTTTAACTGGTTCGTTTTCAAATCATTGAGCTTTCAAACAAAAAATTTAATATTGTTTGAAAATCCAAAAAATTAGTTTTTAAAAATGTTGCTAAGCATTACTTTTTAAACTTTCAGAGAGCTTTAAATGAAAAAATATTCAAATCCGGTCTACCACGGAAAGGTATGGCCTTTCCTTAAAGTAATTTATTACTTTTTTTTAAGAAAGTTGTGGAGCCGTTTTAGAGAAAAAATCTATAAAATTAAAAAAACCTCTGGGGAGAATCACCGAAAACCAGTTTGTTCCAAGTCTGGAGAAATCCATTCAGCCCTTAAGGCTATAGCCAAACAGACAGATAGACAGAATTGTGAGACCCACTTTTTTCGTCGTCCATATCATAGGTCTGACAAGTCTGATCAAAATATCGAGTTCAATTTTGTTTACGAATACATTACTTACTATATATGTACACGGTAAAAAATGTTGGGGGAACTATTCTGTAATTAAATACTTGGCAAATATTAAAATTACTTAGTTAATTTAAAACATATTAAAGCTTAAATATCAGATATTACAAAGGAATATGAAATCTGTTGTATTTTTAGTATCACCAACAACAATTTTAATTTTAATACAAAGTTATTAGAAAAAAGTAATATTTTCTGTATTATGAATACGGCTGTAATACAAAGGCTGTATTAAAAAATACCCCACAATTTGTATTTGGTAATTTTTTCAAGACGAAAGAAGGTTTATAATCTGCCGTGTTAAAAAGGAAAAAACTTATCTGAAAAAATAGCACATTTCGTTGTACAAACATCATATTTCGTAAGCACTAGTGTCTTTATTAATAAACAATAAAATGATAACCGTATCAAGGATGTCAAAACTGGTCCAAACTCAAAACAAGCACAAAGATAGAAAGGATAGATAGATAATGCTTTTACTAATAAACAATAAAATAATAACCGTATCAAGGCTGTCAAAACTGTTCATAACTCAAAACATGCAAAAAGATTGAAACATTTTTTATTCTTAACACGGCAGTTTTGTAAAATGTAATGTAATGTAAAATTGAAAAAAGTCTTATTTTCCTTATTTCCAAGCTAGGAAAATAACTGCCCTATAAATTTTTAGATTCGACGTATAGGGAGAAAATTCATCGATTAGAAAAATGGGCTTGGTTTGGCGGATTTTCAAAAAACCTACACATCACATACTTTACGTTTCGAAGAGCTGAAATACAAATTTTCAGATTTCAAGGCATGCATTTAAATAAAATAACTATATCTCAAGCTAAAACAAACAAACTTTAAACATTTCATACAAATCGGTCTAGTGGTTTCCGTGATTTAAGGCTAGTAATGAGTATATTGAATTTTAGTATTTACATATAAACAAACAAATTAGTGGCGTAAAAATTCGTGGAGAATCAGAAACATAATGACTTATGGGACATAATGTGAACTCGAAGGCTGTATTTTCAGTTTATTTTTAAAACCGGCGTTATTTCAAAATGACAACGAAATCTAAACAAAAAATTGATGGGTAACAATTTGGTAAAGCAAAAATTGATTTTTTTAATTGAAAAACACATATTTTGACAATTGACCTATAATGGGTAAACAAATATCAGAAATCAATTAAGCATAATCTAGATTGACCACTCTTTTAATTAACACTTTTATACATCAGAACTATTGGCAGCTATCACTTTGATAAGTTTTGATCGCCACAGCTTCACAGACACTAATTATACACCAATACAGTGACAAAGAAAAATCAATCTGAAATCCTACACCATTCACGACGAAAAAAAATCAAATTTCAGATCAAAATCTGAATTTACCAAAAGAAAACCCCATTGCACTCTCAACCATTTCTGTATGCGTGTTGTTAGTCGACAGGGGACCTACAGTTTTTTACCGAATCCAAACGGCTAAAATGAGAGCCACTCAAATTTCTTTCGAGAAATTAGGTACAAAAAATTTAGGGTGGAAAGAGCTGGATTCGAATCTAGAACTACGACATGATAGTCCTACGCTCCAACTACTAGGTACGTACCAAAATATCGCCTCATAATAACCAAACCGCACCAATTAGAGGCGAAGGTATTATCACATGCACTTTAAACCTCCCTCTAATTCTTGCTTTTCTGGGTTTTTTACAAAACAATTTATCCAAATTGGTTTATTTTTGCTAAAACCCAAAGATTTAAAATAAATTCTTAATTTCTCATTTAACTGTTATCATTATTTCACTCTTGTAATCTTTTATGTTCTTAAATTATTCAGCATCACTTGCCGGTATTTTATAACAAGATTAAATCGTAACAGCAAGTAGCTTTACCTATGTATATAAAAACTATGAAAGAAATATCACACGATGAGAAAATATTTTATTCGAAAAGGTAGGTGCGAGTACCATGCATACAATTCAATCTTTGTGTCAGGTTTTAAAGATGTATCTATCTAGATTTTTATTCGAATATATTACAAATACATTCACGTTTCACATTTGTGTGTATCATTAAAACTTGTATCAAAAAGAGTAAATTATTAAAATTTTAAGAGAAAATTCGTTACTTTACTACCACAACAAGTCCATATTATTACTAATGCTTGTGAGCTGTTTTGTAGAAATAACGTCATGTCCTAAGCACAAAAAAAAATAAAAACACACATTATTCAAAGAAAAATAAAATTATCTGGCTACATACGTAAAAAACAAAATTTTTTAATGATGTGAACATCATTTGATATCCGTTAAGTGTATGAGGACTTATAAACCTCTTACTAAAATCTTAAGTTTTTGGTGTGGTGACTAAATTCTTATTTTCTTTTAAATTGCAGGTAAACAATACAACACAGGCTTGGATTAAAGGAATTCGAAACCAATGACACGTTTAAAGAAAATTACAAAGAAAGGTATTTTTCAAGTTTTAGGTACATATATGTAGATATTTTTTTCCTATGACTTCTGAGTTCGCATTCGCATAATTTATAATCATATTTCTCGTTTGGCAAGATTGTTTTTGTATCCATTTTTTGATGCCAACCGCAAAAATGAAATACCTGCATAGTATCAGTTAGATATTCCACATCATTTCAATGGCATGCACAACAAGCTGTGAAAAATTATTTGTTTTTTTTTTGTTCTCACAGATTTGCGTAGATTTTTCTCGCGTAAGATAAGATACTTTGTGTATTTTCTTGTTCACAACTTAAACTAAAAAAAAAGATTGCATAAATTCAAAGATGGCTGCTCATGGGATATATAAATATTGATGGATTTCTTGTATTACAACTTTAGCTTTTAGTACAACTTAGTGAAAAAACATTGAGACATTCATTGGAATGTCTTAAAAAGTCGCGCACTAAACTCAATTTATTGCTATCACTTTATAGATACATATATAAAAATATTATTACTTTTTTTATGAAACAGGAAAGCACGTATTTTATTTTGAATTCATTTGCTTTTTTTCTAAGTTAGATTTTTACACTTGCTTCACTTGCAGACTTATATATAGCTGCACTGCAATTAATTTATTTAAAAAATTATATGTATTTTTTCTTTTTTAAGAAATGAAATACATTTATTTAGTAGGTATATTGTATTTTTGTCTTCCGTGGCAAAAAAAACTACTTTTTAATACCGCGAATATACAACAACTCGGTTTGAAAGTTTTAAGCCAACTAATCAAGTATCTAAACGAATGGAATTTAGGTTCTTACCTTTTTACATCAACTGACACAAACACCCATGCAAACGAAATTCTCCAACATGCAAAGAAAAATGTTTATTATTACGAGAAGTTTACCTGTTGAATTCAGTACCTGCTCTTTTGGATTTGCCTTTGAATGAACGACTTTGTACACACCTTAAAACCACATCTAAGAAATCTTTCTTTGCTTCTCTTAAAATATCAACAATACGATCATTGTTAAGTTGGAAAAGTGCTGCTATGTTTTCGTTCTATTGCCATTGTGGTTACTTCTATTCAACTTCGAATTATTTTCCATGCAAGCACCTGTTGAACGTAAGAGTGGATTACACACATCAGTTTGAGGTGAGTTGCAGTTCCCCTTCTGTGGTTTGTTGAGATTTCTCTTCGCTCTGCAACATTAACAACAACACACGTAGAAAATCTTATGAGAAACTGAAAGGGAATGATAGGAATGCAATTTTAAAATGTTTAAATACACTTATTTTTAAATTTATTTAAACATTTGTAATGATACTTCAATACACTATAATAATTGAATCGGTGAGTGGAAGAACAGTACAAACGGCATTGCTGAAAAATATTTTTTGTTTAGGTATATTTTTAAATTAAGAATTTTATGAACTTTTCAACCATGAACAATCCTATTTTACCATACAAAAAATATATATTACTTATATGGTTTTATCTTTGAATTTAGTTCACTTGGGAACAAGTGTGATATATCAAATGTTTGGTAATTGTTTGTTACTAAACAAAAAAATTAAATACAAAATATGTATCAAAGCTTATAAAATAAAATGCACGACTGGATCGTACGAACTTGCTCTTATGGTCAAGTTCTTGGAGTCAAGAACTTAAAAATATGAAAATAATTATAGATACAACAAATTAAAAAAATATAAAAAGCATTTGAATGAAAATAATTACATATAGACAAAAAATATAAAAAAAGGAATTAAAACGTCCTTTTAACTGTATAAACAAGTAGTAAACTCACCTAGAGCTCAACATTTATCCATACGTTTTTGAAAGATTTTGATATGCATTATTATTAACATTTAAAAGGAGCTTTTGTATAAAAAATGCTGATTGTAATCGGTTAAGACGTTGGTGAGAAAATCAAAAACCAAAAAAACTATAATATGGCAGTAATCCGTTAAATAACGGGTTTCAGGTAAACAAAATTAATTTACCAAAAAGCACACACACATTTTTTTATCAAAATCGTTGGAGCCGTTTTTGAGATGAATAATATCTTCCTTATCGGTTGTATGCCAAGTACCGTTATTTTGGTGCTGAAAAAAATCAATTTCCTCTCTGGAGAGTTACAAAAAAAATTAAGTTAAAAATTTGAAGAAAATTGCTTCAGTGGTTTAGGCTGTAGGTCAATATACGGACAGACAGACAGACAAACAGAATTGTGGCACACACTTTTCTCGTGTTTTCTATCATCGTAATGTCATGTTTGATTGTAATCTCTAATTTTTTTTTGCGCGAATCCAAAACTTGCCCTGTACCTACATAATCGCACGAAAAAATGTAACACAAAATATTTCAAGTGCCAAAGCTTCTAAAATATATAGGTCAAATTTTGGGGAAAAAAATCGCTATCGAGGTTGGTTTAGTTTTGTTTAATTGAAACTTATGAAAAATAAAAAAATTAAAAATTGAAAACATTTAAGGAACTAGTTATACAGAAAATATATAGAATTACACGGAAAAAATATTTACTTGTGTTTGAGAAGATTTTAAATGTACCCTTTTTTAATAAAATTCATAATTGTATCGAATTGACCCGTTGACGTTGTGTGTGGCTTATCGGAATATTTTGTTTTTCTTTGAAAATGTCTGTGCAGGTAAAATATTTATTTACCAGTGTTTGAGAGGATTAAAAATAAGCACTGTCAGGGAGAATATATAATTTCTTACTCACTATGCATTTAATCCAAAATATTAGTATAAATTGGTGATAGTCAAAGAGATTTTTATTCAATTTGATTTTGGACACCTAGGTGTAAGGAATAATTTTGATTATTAAGAAGTAAAATTTAAATTTAGTTAAAGTTGAGTTGTGAAAAATACGTTTTTATAATGTCTGGAAACAATAATATTTGTGTTATTTGTGATCAAACTGTATACACAAAAATGATGGTGCACTTGCGAAAAGAGCTTTATTTAAGTATCATAGTCGAGGAATGACAATTTGTGGACAAAATTTGAAAGTGTTGCTGAAATTTTTTTGCACATCGAGTGTCGGAAGAAATATACCAGGAGCATTACAAAATTAAAAACGAAAAAGCATTTACACTATTGAAGACCAATGAACAACTGAGGACTGATGAGCATGTATTCTTGCAAAAAAGTGCAGCTTGTGGAGCGCTCTTCATATGTGGGCTTTACAATATTCCTTGAAACACACCTCTTGATAAAGCACGGTACCACCGTGGTTACAATAGGGTGATTGCTAACCCGCAGTTACATTCTAAGTTTGATTTAGTCTGTCTTCCTCCAACTAAAGCTGCTGAAGATCAACATTCACATCCCGTTTAGCATCGAGTACAATCCTGCTGCGAAATGCTTTGGAACCAACATTGGAAATGGAAATCCATCAAAGACCATCAGATCTGCCAACCCAAGCTCATGTTATGGTTGTTTTTTGAGTAAATTCTAAACATTTTTCAAAAGCTTCGTAGGAGACACTTGGAAAACATTTTAAACGATGTAAAATAAAGTATAAACAAAAGAAATTAAAAAATTGTTTTATAAACATCCATTTACATTACATTTAAAAATCAACGGTAAAAAACTATAAAAGAAAAAAATGTTGTTTCTTCAACGTTTACTAAAATTTTTACCAACTTCAAGGAACTGTTTAAATAAAGTCTTTTGTCTTCTGGTTAATTAAATTCTTCGTCATTCGACGTATTTTTTAAAATTGTTGTCATAAATCATACAATATTATATAGAATGCCACTCCGCGTTGTTTAAAGTATTTTTCAAGTTAAGTTCCTACCGTCTCTAAAATGTATCGTTAAATTTTTACTAATTAATTAAATTAATTAATTAAATTTGTTTTCAAGATTTTTCTTTAAATAAAATATTTTTTTTTTACTGAGGGGTGAACGAAAAATATTGGAAAATATACCAAACGACGCAGAACTTTTAAGTGAACAAAACTGCGTTTTTGTTTTCATTAAAAATTGGTCAAAATTTTACGGAAAAAATTATAAAAGAATTTTTCAGCTTTCAAAAAAGAAAATTACACTTTTTAGCTACTACAGAAAAAAAGTATCCATCCTTATAATTATTCTAGTTTTTAATTATTTTAAATAGAAGTTTGTCAAAAGTACCGTTATGTTTTTGTTTAACCTATTTTTTCGGATTCCTCATCAGCTAGAAGTGGGTCCTGTTCGTCAAATACTCCTTTTAACTAGATCAACAAACCCACATAATTTCCATCCTATTACCGAAATTTAGAACTTTTGTACAAAATTCCTGGGCTACAACTTAAAAAGTTATAGTTATTTTTGAAATGTTTAAAATTTCAGAAGATTATCAATCTTTGGAGATTCACTGCGTGCTGCTAATTTTATTATATCAAATCATTTTAGGTTTAATATATTTTTTGAAAATGGTCCCTGTTTAGGTTATACCATTAATTTTGTATTTCAAATTTTATAAACTGAAACTTAAATGGATTTTATAACAAAATTCTCTAAATTTTTGGTAGTTATCTACATTTTACAAGGACGAGCTTTTTAAATAAAAAAAATTACTTCTTGGGCTCTTCTTATAACCATAGCAAAGTCACATTTGCTGGGAACTGAATTGATTTATTTGTGATTTACTCTGAACTTACTTTACAGGGTGATTCACAAAATTTATTTAGGTACTTTAAAATATTTATTTCCTTTTTTTATCAAGCAAGTTATAATTGTTAGAAACACAATAAAAAATAAATTGAATTTGTAGGTAGAAAAAATATTAACCAACCTGAAAGGAAAGGGTGATTTCTTTAGACGTGTGGTTTTCAATCTGGCAAACTTTTTTTCGGAGTTGGTCTTTTTGATAGTTGTCACTTGATTTATCTTAGTTTGGTTTGCCATTTCATAATGAATAGACTTACTCCTAAATGCCAACGACAGCCAACGAAACAATCAATTTATTGAAGGGAAGTTTTGGTGAGCGCACTATCTCGCATTGTGGACCTGTGGCGTGGCCTCCAAGATCTTGCGATTTAACACCGCTGGACTATTTTTTGTGGGGTTATGTGAAGTCGCTTGCCTACGCAGATAAGACTAAGGCCCCAATTTCTGCAAAAAGTGGTCGAAATTGGGCCTCTCGGCTGTTTTTTAAGCGAGCCAGCCGCGGCGGCCTCTTACCCGAATATTTTCTTATGCTTCTACAAAAGACATTTTACAAGGGCATATCAAAACCAAGACCCTACGTATAATGTTTAATTCAGAGTAAAAGTGCTTCGTTCTAATTTGTCAGGGTTGTTGCACTTAAATAGATTAAGTAAATAAAATTAAATTAAATTTGGTGGCGCAACAGCTCATGGAGAATCAATGGCCAATTGCACCATCTTTGAATTTGTATACAAAATTGTAATCCACATATGTGTACAAATTTTCAAATACAAAATTACATACATCACAAATTTGTAGACAAATCTAATTTTTATTTTACAAATAAAATTTTGGAGTTGTTAATTACAAGCAAAAAATTGTGAAATCATTCACAATTTTGTTCAGTTTGTGAAAAATTTTAACAGGTCCACGATCGTTGTAAATTCTGCTAAATACAAATATTAAACCGAAAATTCTAGTTGAACCTTACAATTTTCTCGTCTCCTCACAAAATTATCAATCAACTCATTGTATAGCAAACATTCAAATACAAGTTTTGTGGATCGCAAATACAAATTTGTGACTGTAAATTGTAATTGTAACAGGACCTAGTGTGTTACAACTCTCAACCATTCCTGTGTGCGTGTTGTTCGCAGCAATAGAGGGTATTCACCACTTTTTGCTGAAGCTGAAACGGCTAGATTAAAAGCACTTTTTCATGACAAGTATACTCTTCGAGGATTTCTCAGTTCCTCGCAAGGGGATATACCTCAGAAGAAATGTTTGTTTTTTTAGAACATCGGGATGGCAGTTCAACGCACTAACCATTATGCCACGAGGTACTAAAGTAAAATATATTTAATTATCTTAACATCTTTGCAAATTGTAAGAGCTGTTTCCGAGAAAAATTATTGCATACAAATATATACAATAAATATTTTTCGTCTGAAAAAACCTAACAATTATTCAAATTCAAAAATGGGAATTTTGATTTCGAGCCTCAAAAAGTCGACATCTTCTATTTGCGTTTAGGGCATGAGGACGTTTCGACACAGCGACCATTATTCCTTGCAATTCTATCACTCAAGTACAAAATTAAATATAAGAAAATAAAAGCAAGACTCCTTGATGGCCGCAGTAAATCTGCAGAAGAAATCATTTTTTTTCGAGGAACAAATGAGCGGATCAGTTTTTATAAAATGTCAGGACAACTTGCACCGTGACCTAATGAGGCAATCTAGTGCAACTAAACTTGCTTGGTGCTAGTGCCATCCCCGTTCAACTATACCCTGTGTTTTGTTTTGATAGCACACAAATCATGGCTCACCCTGATTCTACAAAAAGTCATCGGTTTGTACCTACATTCCCTACATTCACTTGCTTACGAAGAAGATTTTTTTAAATTTTACAATATTTTTCAAACACACTATTAAAGATGGAAGAAGTACATATGTTGTTTAAAGTTTTTGCTTACTTGCTTACGGATATATGCAAAATGTACCTGTGCATTCAGTGCTGACTTCATCTATATTTTTTTATATTTATCATGTAATCAACAGTCTTACCTTGAAGTTGCCTTGCTTTGTTTTCTTGTTTGTTTGCTCTGTTTTCTCTATAGTTTTCATATTGCTTAAGGTAGGATCTTATTTATGTACAACAAAACCGTATAGGCAGGTTTTCTCCTCTGCTCCTTGTAATCTTGAATTTGTTTTATTTTTTGTTTGACATAGTACCGGATACAATTATCAATGTCTTAGTATTATTAATCCATATTCTACAATAAATGTTTTATAATCTCTAAGAGCGTCTGTAAAAAATTTTCTTTTACTTGGTATTGCAGCATATTTTCAAAAAGAAAAACACTTAAAATTTATTTATCAACAACATAGTTTATAATTGACAGAAGGACACCATCTCTCATTTAAATTCTATTGAGACATTTAAAAATGTTACTAGCGTCTCCAGCTGCTTTTACCGCGTCCTCCTCTTCCGAATTTCGACTGAAAAGACCTTGAAGTTCCAGGGGCTGTTGTGGCAAGTTCGTCCTTCTGTGGTAAATGGGCAACATGTAAAATGTCAAAAAGCATTTTTGCATTTGCTTGTGAGTCTAACAGTTCTGCTAGCTCAGCCTAAAATAATAAAAATAATAATAAAATATCAGATAGAATTTTAAGATGAAGTATTTACTTAAAATTAAAAAATCGTTAGTATTTATTACATTACATTACATTGATTTGTATTGGCTCCCCTAAGGGTTACAAGTCTCCCGCTTCCTTACTCTGCTCCCTCTCCACCCCTCTCTATCATCTTATCTTTTCTTACTGCCTCTAGTTCCTTTATCCACTCTTCTCCCTTCCCCGTTTCGTCCATTATTTCCCTCATCCTTTCCCCTATTGATTTTCTTTCATCTCCGACAGATCTGCATCTTTCTAATACATGCTCCCATGTCTCTTGTTCACCCTCACATATTCTGCATATTCTCTCCTCTTCGCGTTTCCAGTACCATCTTTCCCTCACCTCATTCCCTAGCCTGACTCTTGCAATTCTCCTTGTTCTTTCTGTCTTCCAACCCGCTGTTAAATATTGTGGAATCCCTTCTGTCATTATTTCTTTGTACCACCTGTTGTAACTGGATTCTCTTATTCTTTCCCTTCTTTCCTTCTCTTGCTCTCCCCAGTCTTTTCTTTCTATTGCTTCGTATCCATTCATACTGTCTTCTCTTCCCTTTATTTTTTCTCTCCCTTGTTCCCATCGTGACCCTCTTCCCCGTTCATCTCTCTGTCTCTCTTTCATCTCCTCTAAACATTCCCTTGCTATGTCACTTCCTTTTCCATCTGTTAATTTCTGTTCATAATTCCATGCCCTTTTCCGTGCTCTAATCATTATGTTATCTCGTTTTGTTTCCTCTCTTACCATATACCCTGGAGTTTGCCATTCTACCCCTAGCGTCCACTTGAGGTACCTCTCTTGCACCCTTTCCATTTCTTGTCTCTCCTCCCATCCCCATACTTCCGCCCCATATCCCATCACCGTCCACACCAGAGTGTCAAAAAGCCACATCTTTCTCTCCCAATCCTTCTCGAATTTCCTCCTTCCAATCCCCCATGCTTCCTTCATGGCCACTGCTGCCTTTTTTATTCTGTCCTTTATGTGTGCTTCCTGCCCTCCATTTTTTTTGAACACATACCCCAGGTATTTAAATTTAGTATTTATTTTATACTAGAATATTTTGTCTCATCCAATAGCTTAATTATCAACAAGTATTAAAATACTACCCCTTAACTAAAATTTACAATAAATGTAAATCCTGAATAATTCTTACTAAAATAAAATGCACGGCTGGATCGCACGAAATTGGTCCTATGTTCAAGTTGCTTACTTAAAAATATATGCAAGTAATTATAGAAAAAATATTTTTAAAAAAACATTTAAATCGGTCTTTTAACTGTATAAATAACTGGCAAAATAACATAGAGCTCAAAAAGAAGTATGCCATTTGATTACTTGAAAAAATAGGAACATACATATGCAAAAAAAAAATAAAATCGTTTCAAGGTGCACTCAGTCATAAAAGTAAGTATACACTGGACTCTAGAAAAAACACTAGTTTATGATGACCCAGTAAAATTTTGTTTTTAATAAATACATTGGGAAAGGAAATACATACATCGATATTTCAAAAATGCTTTTAATTGTTTAACTACTAAACAATTAAAAGCATTTTTATATTAATAATTTATAAATTTATAAATACATAATATAAATTGATAAAAAAATACAATATTGATAGAAGACCTATGCATTTCATAAAATTTCTTTGTTAACAACAGCATTTAAACTTATTATGCCAGCATAAAAATGATTTTTAGAAGTAACATGCGTTGTGATTGGATTTTTCGAATTTGAATGGTGGTATTTGAAAAATTCAAAAAGAATTTTGAAGTAAAAAAAACTTAAACAGAGATTTATTGCAAATAGGGTATACTTTCAATTGTACTGTGATGTAATTTTTGAAAAACTCTGAAAATATTATTTTTTCCATATTTTTTTCAATGTTGCGTCACGAAATTTTAGTCACAAAATAAAACCAGTATCACACTTCGTATCATAGATCAATTGAATCGGCAGGGAATAAGCGCCATCATGTATTTGAGCAAATGTTTCACAATTGCACTAATTATTTTGATCAAATATGAAAGTCAATATTACTAATATAAAGGTATTAGCTTTGAATTAAAAAATTGTACCTTTGTATATCATTTGAAAAACTTTATTATGGTTTTTGGTATAAGACTTTTATTCTCAATAATTCTATTATTGTACTCAAGAAGTTCGATTCATATATGTAAGAAGGAACAAGGTCAACTTAGACCTCAACTTAGATATAACTAATAAGCCTCATCAAGAATTCCATCGTAATCGGAAAATATTTCCAAATCCCGAAAAAGCTATCACTCAATCCGTTCATAATTGCAATTTGTATGAGATTTTTCACTAGGATGGATGCTGTGATAGTCTGATTCGGGATTCGTAACAACTTTCCGATTACGACGGAATTCGTAATAGAGCCGAATAACTTTTAGTTTGAAATTAAGCGTTCTTACCTGAGATTTTGCCAATAATTGCTTAAGATCTCCTCCGTGTCGCATAACTTTATGAACATTTTTTGAATTAATACCGGGTAAACGTAGCATAAAATCAAAAATATTCGAATTGAATTTATCCAGCACATCTACACTTCCCCCTGCTTCCTCTGAACCAATGGCAGCTGCAGTTTTCGGATCAGGTTCTGGTTTACCCAGTTTAAGTTCTTCAAATAATTGAGCAGTAGCATAAGGACTTGGTGACCATATAAGTCGTAATTTCGGAAAGTGTATAGTCAAAAGCTGAAGTTTTTTAACAATATCAGCATTTGTTGTTGTAGTATTAGCTGATAACATATACTTGCCCTGCAAGTGAAATGGTTTGTTTTGATCGAATTCGATTAGTAAAATGGGTTTTGTGTAGTGACGCTGCATTTGAATACACTGATTGTACAAACGGCCTGAGTTTAGGGATCCAATCAGATCAGATATTGATTTTCTTTCAACACAGATCTCCGGAGTTAAAATATAATCTCCAATCTGAATAAAAAACATAAAATAAATGAAAATACATTTAAAATGATTTTAGAAACTCACAGTAATTGTAACTGGAAGGACTTCAATTCCACGCTTATGAATCAAACAAGGTAAGTCGGAACGGAATTCTCTCATGTCAACAATGACTTTTGGTGATTCTAGAACAGGATCAACCTGCCCGCCGGCTTTACGTGTTGTTTCGTTATGTTCTTCTTCAACGTGTTTATAATGTTTAAGCAGAACGAATGCCTCATCCGTTTTACCGTCTTGATATTCTGGGATGACCATTTTCTATTAAAATGACAAAGTTCACTTTTAAATATACCGTAAAGAGTAACAAACAAAAAATATCTTTACACTTTTGGTGTCGATTATAAGTTCAAACGCCTGTTTCTCCCTTCGCAGACTTGTTAAATAAGACTGCTCTTCAACTGTTTGTGCATGAATCAAGAAATACACTTTTATCCTCTCGACTATCGGTCGTCTTAATCGCGCTTCGTAAACTTCTAGTTGCCTGATTGCTGCAATATTGCAGTGATACATGATCACATAATGTGGTTCGATTTCATCTAATATTTTATCTAAAGCCATGACTCCCTCACGTTCAGTCTTAAACGTTTGAATACAAATCAATGGTTGTTTGTTTGTTGCAACTGTTGCAGTAATATCGAGGTTTTCCATCTTAAATAAATATTAATTTTAAAAAAATGTGTACTTGAGTTTGATTAAAATTAATATATTCTTTGAAGAGCCAAAAATGCCCAAATATTGGAAAAAATTAACAAAATCCCAATTCATTTCCCTTTTAAAACTTCGTTCAACAAGAGCTATTGCACTATTTTGGCGAAAGAACAATATGTTTATTTCTTGTTGTCCATATTGTATTGACTGATTTGAATCAAATTACGTTGTTCCAAAACATTTTTTCTCTAACTACGTTCAAAATAATCCAATCATTCTTTGGATAAATATTTAAACTCTCAATAGCTATCACCTCAATTTTTTTTAATTTCTTACAAAAAGCAAGTGAACGCGTTAGATTTAGTTTTCTAATGCGTTTTGTTTTGTTGATTCTGAAATAATAAGGATATTCATGCAATGTCGTAAGTTTACAAATTGTGTAAAATGATAAGTTAACACAAAGTTTGCATGAACTACCTTTTTTTAAATGCTAGGTAATTCAATCAGAGTAAGAGTCACAATGACGTTCAGATAAGTTTAACCCGTTTAGTTAATTTTGAGTAGCAAAATCCTTGGATAAGTTTCACCGAATTATGTAAAATTTGACAGTTCGTCAACCAAAAGATAAACTTAACCAATTTTAACTTTCTGGGGTTATACGAAGTTGCATGGATACCCTTTATATTCTTATTCGCTAGTTAATCTTTGTTGTTCGTGTAACAAAAAACAAATATTATTAAAGTTTTAGTTGTTTACCCTTCAGGTTCGCCAAAGTGGCTCTTAATTGAACAAATATGTTGAATCAAAATGAAGCTGAGTTTAAAACGCAAATATATCAACCCAAACTCAAAGGCCATTTGCCACGAAACTATATAAGTTTTGGTGAAGAAAATTAATCAAGGAGGTCAATTCGATCATCAGTCTTATTAATTTAATGATTTTAATTTAATAACTTTTTCGGCTCTGGACCCATAGCACCTCATATATGGGAAATTTGAAAAAAGAAAATGCCATCTAATTGGTCAGAAAAAATCAACTAGTCCCAAAAATTGGTCAGCCATAGATAAATTGTAATCAAGTCTTTAAGTTTCTTAAGGTCACGCAAGGTCACGCGCGATTTTAGACTTGGGAAATTAAACAAAATTATACCATCAGATAGATCTCTAGATCTATACTTTTACTTTAGCTATTTTCAGCAAAAGGTCAGCTATAGATTTTTTTTGATTTTTTAAAAAATGTCAAGGGCATAGCGATTTTTGGCACCTCATCAATGGGAAAATTGCAAAAAATTAATACCATCTAAAAGGCGCTAAGATCTATATAAAAAGCAGTTTCAGTACTTGGTGAGCTATCAGTGGCGTGTAGTCCATATAACACGATTCCTTACGTCTTCCTTTTTTAAATGTCCACCAAACATCAAATTACAACAATTCTCATTGGATTTTTAAACTAAAGTGTAGCCTTTTATTTTTCCTTAATTTCAAGCTCCTAAGGCTATACCTCAATGACTCCATCATGCGTTCGATTTTGATACGTTGAACTGACAACTTCGACTTTGACCTACTCGCCATTTATCGATGGCCCAATAAATCGTTATGCGTTGTTGGTTGTCGACGGCAAAGAAGTTTCTCATTTCGGTAGCTATGTTTACGCATAAGAGTACGAAATCGAAAAGATTTAGATTAATTTAAATAAAATAAAAACTAATAAAAACTGACAAAATAAAAAAATTGACAAAATTAAAAAATATAAAAAATAAGACACATAATATAAAGCACATAGAAAATCACGGGTGGAGCACTGGTTCGCAACAATGTTTTTAAACATATTTTGTTTCTAATGTTAAAATCAACATAGGAAGCGTTCAAATTGAAAAGCTTACACATACAATTAAGAGGTTAGTGTATACCATAATTGATTCTATGAAAAGGAACGTGAAAAAGTTCAAATCTTCGTAAATGGTGGAATCCCCCGCGGTAGTTAATATCTATACAGGCTAATAAGTCAGGAGCATCAATCTCTACACTGATAAGTTGGTGGATACATTTTAAATCATTGTTAACACGCCTTTGATATAAGGTTTGAAGTTGCAGAAGCATGATTTTGTGTTCATAAGGAGGCAGGTTATACGGATCAGCCCAAGGAAGACCTTTCAAGGCTAAACGAATGAAGTCATATTGTATTTGTGTTTTTGTATTTTATGAAAGCAAATAACACAGCTGTTCTCGTCTTATTTGAAATTACTGTGTTTAAAGTATCAATGTTACTCCAATAATAAAATCATAACATGAGTTCTTTCCTTTTCAAATATTCCACGCCACGGCACTGTCAGCTATAGATTCAATTTTCTTGATCGTTCGCACTGTCCACTGTATCTCATGACCTTAAGGGTAGTCAAAATCTATTCAGTGGGTGCAAATTATAAAAATAAATCTATCGCTGACCAATTACTAAAACTAGCTTACGTTTTATAGATCCTTCAGATGGTTTACAATTTTTCCAAATTTCCCCTATTCGAGGTGCTAAAAATCGCGTGTGACATTGTGAAACTTTAAGCCTTCATTACAAGTTAACTAGGGCTCACCAATTTCTAGGACTAATTGAGCTTTTAAGTGACATAACTGCCTAATTACAGACCAATTAGATGACATTTCCTTTTTTTCAAATTTCCCATATATGTATATAAAGGGTGATTTTTTAGCTGGCTTGGTTTTGGCAACACTGGTTTTGACAGCTGACGTGTGTTTAGTACCTTGTGTCACTGTCAAACAGCTTCAGTTTGGTTTGCAATTTAACCATGGATCGTCTTACAAATGAACAACGCTTGCAAATTATTGAATTTTACTATCAAAATTCGTGCTCGGTTCGAAATGTTCAAAATGTTGGAAATTGTGTTCAGCGATGAGGCTCATTTTTGGTTGAATGGGTACGTAAATAAGCATTTGTAGTGAAGATCAGCCAGAAGCATTGCAACAGCTACCAATGCATCCCGAAAAAGCCACTGTTTGGTGCGGTTTATGGGCTGGCGGCATTATTGGGCCATATTTCTTCAAAGATGATGCGAATCGCAGCGTTACTGGCAATGGTGAACGCTACCGAGCGATGATAACAAACTTTTTTTTGCCCGAAATGGAAGTTCTTGACTTGCATGATATGTGGTTTCAACAAGACGGTGCCACATGCCACACAGCACGCGAAACAATGGCGCAATTGCGAGGCGAGTTTGGTGAACAGTTAATTTCACGTTTCGGGCCGGTCAATTGGCCGCCTAGATCGTGCGATTTGACACCATTAGATTATTTTTTGTGGGGGTATGTCAAAGCTAATGTCTATAGGGACAAGCCCGCTTCGATTGACGCACTGGAAGCCAACATCCATGCATTCATTCGTGAGATACCGGCCGATATGTGTGAAAGAGTATGCCAAAATTGGACTCAGCGGATGGGCTACCTGAGACGCAGCCGCGGTCAACATTTGCATGAAATTATCTTTAAACATTAAATTGCAAGGTTCAAACTATCGATTCAAATAAATATTTCATTCATTTTTTCGAATTTTTTGTGTTTTTTTTTTTTTAAAGTTCTAAACCTCTTAAAAAATCACCCCTTATAATAATGCAGATTCAGAAGATTCTGCGTACTTATCACATAAACAGCCTCCAACAAACCTAATTACTGACCAATTAGATGGCATTTTCTTTTTCCATATATGAGGTGCCAAAGGAGCCAACTTTTCTGCCATTAAATTTATACCTTAATCATGCTGATTCAGATTATGCGTACTTATCACGCTGTGGGCACATAAGCAGCCTCGGAATTTATTCTTTTTTTCAGCAAAAGGGCGGTATTTTTACGACCTCCAACAAGTATGCTGTTGTTTATAAATAAAATATTTATTTTATAATCGAACTATATTTTGCGCCTATAAGGAAGGAAATTATTAGGTTTGTTCATTGAGCCCCGAAGTCACTCTGGCGGTCGCCCCAAAGCGTTTTTTGAAAAACCTGAACCAACCCTGACGAGCCAGTTCTAGGTTTTTTGAAAAGAAAGTGTCGCCCTGAACTTGCCCTGAAGTAGAACTAGGTTTTTTGCTGGGGTGAGTTGAGGTTAAGAATAAAATGTGAAAGTGGCAGGAGCCTTGAAGCATTTTTTTGTTGTGGATTCAGGTGCTGCAGGTAATTCTTTTGTTTTTAAAATGGAAATTCAAGGAATATGCGAATTTACTTAAATAATAACAAATAGAAATAGAAAACGGAAACGGTGGTTTCTTTTTTTTTCATTTTTAAATCAAATTTTGTTTCTTGCTTATCTAAACAACACTATTGAGAACCTTGGTGTCAACCCAGGGTAAACTTCAACGAACAAACCTATTATCAGAGCTTTGACACAAATTCAGAATTGATTATTAAATATTGACAAAAAACATTTCACTACAAAGAAAAGATATTTGTATCTACCTCTGGAAAGGGTTCAAAAATTGAAGCATCCAATGTAGGATTTACACTATCTTCCTCGCTATTATCTTCTACTGATAAATCACATTTATTAGTTTCTTGTTGAGTCATAGTCAACATGTAACTTTCTTGAAAAACTTCTTCATCAGGATGAACATCATTTGCAAGCAGTTGTGTAAGTTCATCTTCTTTTTCATTTTGTGAAGAAGATAATTCTTTGACGATTTTATCCGCCGTCTTCTTAAAAGAAGTATTTGCTTCAGATAATTTGATATTTTGAACTTTCTGAAACGATTTTGATAGTTTTCCAATGGGTATACTATTTCTCATTGCTGTATAAAGAAGGAAACGTTCACCTCCCTCAGTTAACATTTGTCTCAATTGAAAGCATGTTCGTGAGTCTTGACACAAAATAAGTACTTTAGGTGGCAATAGACTATTGGGCTTCGTTCTTTTCATATCACCGGGTATCTCATTTTTTAAAATTTCTGTTAGTATTTTCCATTTTGGACAGGATTCCGGCTGGAATTCTAAATAAAAAAATTAAAAGTAGTTCAATAATTTAGAAATCTTCTATGTTGAAACGATTATTCCCACCTCCTTTAGCGTTATATATACGATCCTTGGCCGTTATGAACATGTGCTCTGCAGAATCAAGTAGAACCCATCCGGAGTTGCTGAGAGCATATTCAGTTGTTCTGTAGCGTTTTATCAGTGCGTATGCACTCACAGAGTCGTTGTAGATAGTTGAACTTAAAGAGAATACAAAACAATAAAATAAGGACTATTGCTGACAAAAGAGGTGAGATATTTGCTTTCTGTATTTAATGCGAAACAAAAATTTGTTTAATAAGTTGTTCTGGTTCTTCAATTGGGAGCATAAAAAAGCTGCAGCTAATCCACTTTGAAAAAATATTTAAATTAAATTTTATATCAGACTTGGGAAATGCCAATTTATTACAACTAAAAATATTTGTTATGTATATTAAAGCGCTTAAAATTATGTCCGCTGTCGGATGACTTTATCCTACAGTGAATATATCTTCTTATATCTTTTTAGGGACTAACCAAAGGGTTATTCGCCAATGACAACAATTTTTAAAAATTGCAAGCTTAATATTTCCTGTATGCGCACTTTTTTCCTTTGACCAATAGGCATTGAAATAAATCGATACAAAATGTTCATATTTATCTGCCCTAAATTAATGTAAATTTTGGAAGCAATGTCTGCAATGCTGGTGACCGTCTTATTCTTGAACTGTAATTTGCCCAATATGTCGGTATCATCTGACTGGATCTTGCAGTCTGTGCCCCTCTCTATTTGATCATTTTGTCATGTGCTTCGTCTTCTTTGTTTCTGTTAAATTTTCTTATGAAAGAAATATTATTTCACTTATGTATATATGTATTTGCATTTGTACAAATCTCTATAATAATATTATATTTACCCTAGTTAATTTTGTTATTCTTGACATTCTCGAACATCAATAATTAAACTAATAGATAGATAGATAGATAGATAGATAGATAGATAGATAGATAAAAAGATAATTGGGACTACAAAAAAAAATAAAAACTATAAGAAATGTTCCGTTATATATAGTTTTTTAATTAATAGTTATGAAAACAACATTACAAGAAACACAAAAAAACGTTAGCCAACGATAACTTTTTATCTTTTTGTTTAGACAAAATTAATTTAACGAAATTATTAATTAATTATTAAATAATTAATTATAATTATTTAGAAAATATTATTATAAACAATAAAGTTTTTTTAATTTTTACATTGCGATAAACTGAGGCTAAGGTATTAATTAAAATCTAAAAACATAAAATTGGCCTGACTTGCTTATGTTCATTAATTCATTACTTGGCTTCCGTCAGTCGTAGAGGGCTGGATTATTTTTTTAAATTGTAGGTACATATATACAAAGACTTTTAAAATAAAAATAAAAATTTCAACACTAAATGAGCTTTTTTCATAATAAACACGAAAAAGTGATTTTCAAAAACAAAAAATTACTTTAACTAACTATTACTTTTTTTTGTATTTGTTTAAAAAAATTAATTTTATCATGATATATTAGCTAATGCTATTATGATTAAATAAATGAGCGACATGCTGCAGCCGAGTAATTCACAAAAGACTAAACAATGGAATAAAAAAACATTTTTACCAATAACTTTGGTAACACTTCCAAAAGAGGTAAGACAGTAGGCGAGTTGTTTAAGTTTATCCTCAGTAGGCCTGAACCTTTTATAGGTAACCAAGCCTCTACCAGTCTTTTTATTTTTATTATTATTTTCATTTTTTGGGACGCCTTTGGTCCTAACTTTTGTTTTCCTTCAAACAATTTTAGAAAATTCATATTGATACTATCAAAAGCTCTAAGAATTTCTATGAACTGACAATGGTAACTCTGATTCAGTGTTTTTTTTTTTGTAACAAACAGAGAACAGGGGTGATGGCAAATTGGCGATCAGTCTCCTTTCAGCTCGGACAGATATGTCATGGTGAGATGTGCGTGGGTCGAATGAAGATTGCACAAACAATTTAAATGAAATTCTGTTTCTTATTTCAGTGGAAATTTCTTATGTCAAGTGCCGTGCAAACAGCAACTGGCAAGTGATTTTGAAGCATCTCTTTCATATGACATGTACTACAGATATAAATCGGACAGAGTATAGTTTGAATAATAAAGCAAAATATTCCTAATTAATTTTAATTTGTTTATATTTTGTTTTTTTTTTTCAAATATAAATTTTTAATTCAAAGAATATCAACATATGTACTTCAGTATTAGTGTCAATTCAGTATAAACATTAAAAAAAAGCGAATGAAACCTATTCGTGTCGAGGGGACGTACGGTGCCATTCGGTTTCTATTAGGCTTTCGTTCCTCCGATTTCATCGGTTCACACTTATCAGGTCCGACTGAAAATCAACCGAATACAGACCGAACCGAATGTACATTTATGTGGAACAACCCTAAATGTCAGAAAAAAAAAGGTTCCATGCTAATTTTGAAATTTTCCGACCTTAACGATTACGGGAGTTTGACAACGTTGCATTAATACCCTTATTATATATATACTAGTAGTTAATAATATGAAACATATTGAGTTCCGCTTTCAAAATATGTGTCTTTGGATGATAAAAACGTTTGAAATGAGCGAAGTGCATATGTATGTATGTATATTCGTTCATTCAACTCATTTTCAATGAAAAAACGTGTTTCACATTTTGATGTGTGGTTCAGAGATTTCAATGCACCGATTTCGCCAGATTAACAGCGGTTAGGCGATGGTTCAAGCTTGTAAAAAAATTTTGTATACAAGACGTTGAATTTCTGATTTTTCTGAGGTCATAGTTTTTGAGCTGCCTTATAAATATAATTATTTAGTAATTATGTTTTTTGTACTCTATTACTTCTGAGAAAAATAATAATTTGATTTATTTTTATTAAAATCGAAATTTATGGACATCTTACATATACATAGCAGGTCTTTAGTTGAAAATTTAATGAAGACTGCAAAAATTTCCAATAAGTCAATATCAAAAATATAAAAATACTTACATCATTAGATTTCGCAAAACTTTTAAATCGGCAACAATTAACTTGGTTTGTGAGTTCAGTTGATGCCAAATGCAGTCAAGTTGAGCTTGCAGAATCTTGTGAAATTGTTTTGTAACGCAATTTTCAACTGTGATTTCATCCAGATCCACTGTACGGTTTATGCGTTTAATTTCCTTTACCAAGTAATTCATAATGTCTAGAATATGGCCCTGGATTGTAGTCATTTTCTCAGACATTGGTACATGCAGTTCAACGGTTTGTGCTTCGAAACGTTTCAAAGATGCTCGAACCAAAGCATGAAATCTTGGCCAGATGTACAATTCCTTTACAAAGAGATTTCTCATTGTTCGTTCGATTTGAGAATATCCGATTGTAAATGCTTGTGGGTTACTAGAAAATGCTTTGATAAAGCCTGTTTTGTTTTTCTGTCGATAAAGACGAAGGGCAAATGCTTCCTGACACGATTCTACTATGGAGTGAGCTCGCATCACAAATACACCTGTGATCAACTCAATGGGAATGCGATTCTTTAGCAAATCCACAACAAGGATGCGGGTGGATATGAATTGGATACCGCCCTCTAGATATACTCGTTCCCTGTAAGAAAATAAATAGTCTAGTTATAGTCAAATGGTGTTCAAAAAGGACTCGAAGTGGAAAGTTCTATTGTAATTATTTTAAGTAGCTCCTTTTATGTTTTTTCGATCGCTGAGCACAAATCTGAACTTGTCCAACAACATTTTTCACGGCAAATATAAGACATCGTCAAAAATGTCGAAAATATCGTAATTTTAAGGGTTTTTGCTTTATTGCGAAAAGTACTCATGCAGAAATAAAGTTGATTTAATAACCTACATTTTATGTTCATATCATTTTTTGAGACGAATTATAGTTTCCGCAAAAACGGAAGTTGAAAAACGGCCCAAATTAGCCAAAAATAGCAAAAAAAAAATTGTTCGAGATTCTTCCTTCACAATACTAAAATTTAACAATTCATTGTTAAGATAATTCTTTACTTTGAAAAACAAGATCAAGTTCTTCACGTGTAAATTTTTAAATTGTTAGTTAATAAACGAATTCAAAAAATAAACATTGGTAAATAAAACTACATAAATATGAATGTAATAAAATCGCGGCAACACAACATTGAACCAAAGATAGGAAATGAAAATATAGAAAAAGTGAAATCAATTAAATATCTTGGAGTTATTATTGATAAACGCTTAGACTTTAAAAAGCATGCTAGTTTCATTTGTTCAAAAATAAGCAAAAAAGTATAGGCCACGAAAAATGGGTCCAGAGGTTGAAATATTTAATTTATGAAATAATAAAATTGGTGTCGATGCAGAATTGCACCCTCATAGCATATCCAAAGTCCCCCAAAATCCCGCCACTGCCTTTTAGTGCAGATGCATTTGAAGAGGTGGAGTGGTGAACAAGTTGGAAGTCTATCAAACTGAAATATTTGTTTTGCTGGAACATTTTTGCCAATGCGGAGATTTCGGGGAACTTTGGATATGCTATAGAGGGTGCAATTCTAAGTCGCTACCAATTTTAATATTTCATGAATTAATTATTTCTAGGCTCTCCATACGATTTGAGCTATTTTAAAAATTTTTAATTTTCAAAATGCTGTCATGGTATATAGTACAATCATTCTTCAAGTGTAACAAAATGGAGCCATGCGTTCATTACTCAAGTTTAATATCTATACAAGAACTTCATTTATGTTGGAGGCATTACAATGGCTTAATGTGAGACAACGTCGTTGTTTAAAAATTCTCATTTTTATTTTCAAGGTCAAGCACAACAGTTTCCCTGAGTACTGGACTGAAAACCTTCAATACGTCAATGAAGTACAACCTTACAAGATTTAACCTGAGCAACACACAAGATACAGTGGACTCTAAATTTTTAACAACCTGACAACGAACATAAAAAATGAGTCAAATTTTTAAAAAAAAACTTGTAAAAATTCCTACAATAGTGCTTTTTCGTTAGGTAAGTCAAAATTGTTTTGATGTTAAACTCCTCAGTTTAGCAGAGCCCTCTTGCTCAAAGAAAAAATGTAAATTGAATTATGTATATAATTAGACAAAAAAACGATGTCCTCCATCAGTTATTGCATCGCCATAATGTCTATAGCATGGCTCCTTTGAAATATGAACTGTCGTAGTTAATACATGATCTTTCTTGAGGGTCTGGAGAAATCTCATCTTTCACACTTTGAAAACGGCTTATGCTGAATTTATCAAATTATCTCATATCATGCAAAACAGATGTTTCTAGCAATGGCTTCATCAAGATAAAGATGACTTAAATGACTTAAATATTTAAGTAAATTGGAAGTTAAGAGTGCATATATATTAAGTAATATTCAATATTTAGGGTTCACTTAATTATTTAATGGGGCTTTCTTTTGGTAACAAAAATTGATTTTTCCTCTTCTGACTTGTCAAAACACAGATTTTGACTGTAAAAGCCTTCGAATGGTGAAAACTCAATTTTTGTATCAAAAATCAATTTTGTAAGTCAAGCCATATTTGGTATATTATATAGAGTTTATGTATATACTATTGTGGTCCATTTTATTTAAAGCCTAGTACGCTGCTGATGCAAAACAAAAAATCCCGTACAAAAATGACACAACGAAATCATAACCGAAAATTTAGTCTAACTTTTCGTTCTGCAGTACGATGTTCATGAACGAAATTGATTATTGTTGCATATTTTTTGGAGAAGTCTACACTGTCTTTTCGCGAAGTGTATGCCCTTCTGAAAGTGTTCTATTGGCATTCAGAATGACGGTTCTTTTTCTGAAAAGAACAGAAAACGATTTTGGATTTCATTTTAGAATCGAAACCAGAACAACTCACACACTCACACACATAGAAGTAAGAAAAATTTTACTGATTTTAATGCTTCTAAGAACAACTATTTTCTGTTTAGAATATTATTTTCCCATTTTTTATTGCAAATTATCATACTCGTCCATATTTGAGTTCGCCAAGTTTCTTAACGTGAAAAACTATTTTTGCATTCGCATGTGAAGTTGCACAAATACAGGGATACGGAAACTTCAGAATCAAACTGCATATGCCTGTTTGTTTTATTGGTGTTCCGGATCGGAGATATCTTCCGAATTGCCAATCGAAAAGGCCATTAATTACCCAGGCTATTTATTGTGTGCGAAAAATGACATTTGTGTATTTTCGTGTTTATTTTTGTTGTTTCTTTCATCACAGAGGACTGCCTTTGTTTTTTTTTTTCTGTTTTATTTGTTTCGATTTTTTGAATTGTTTTAACTGTCAATGAATATTTTTTTCGACGCGTTTTCGTAAGCATTTAGTTGTCTTGTTGGAGACCAACTTAAAATTTCGTTTCGTAACAGCAGCGTATTAGGCTTAAATATTTAAGTCGTCCTTTAATTTGATAAAGGCCCAGTGTGCTGAAATTGTGCTTTTACCTGAATTTAGAAAATATATGTATATTTGAATTTAATTTCAACAGCTACCAAGTTGATGCAGCTGTAGGGTTGGGTACGAATTCCCGAATGCCTAAATCCGAAAAATGCAAAAAAGCCCGAATGGTAAAATCCTGAATGGACAAAATGGCGCTTGCGATTTTTAATACCAAAAACAACACTAAACAATTCGAGATTTAGGCATTCGGGGTTCTGTTATACGGGATCCTGGCATTTGGAATCTGTATCATAATTTGCCCATTCAGGATTTTGTGTTCATTAAATTGATATTCGGAATTTTTAAATGTTTGGGATTTTAGCATTCGGAATTTCGTACCCAACTCGAAAGATGATTTTGCATTTGAGATTTTGGGTAGGTATTTTGGATTATCATTTTTTTCACTCCCACATTTGTCATCGACAATACTAGTGCTTAGTGACAAAATTTCTTGGAATAAAACACGCAGAGAGCAGTGTTCTGCAACACTTCTATTTATTTTGGTCCTTGCTTTTCTCTACTCCACAATATATAGTTTTGAACTCGAGAATATTACCCTAGTCTCTACACATCTTCTCGGATTTATCGCATATATATTGAAGGGAACTTCTTCCTATTGCTCAACCACAGAGGGTACGGTACCTTCGCCGACTCGGAATTAAACTATATAATAATTCTAGACAACTTCGATCAAAAGAGGCGGAAAACAAGAATCGATGGCCTTTTTATGAACATAAAATGTTGGTAATTACATCAATTTTATTTCTGCATAATTACTTTTAGCAAAAAAAAACTCAATTTTATTTTATTTTATTCAGTATAAAACTCAGTTTTTTTTCAATATCGTCTTTATTCTCTGAGAAATTCTTAGCTAGGCTAAGTTTGAGGTTATGTAACAACGTCAGTATATATTTTTTTTTTTTTTGAAACTCAGTTTTAATATTTCAAATAACTCTCCAAGAAATCCCCTGTTATAATTTACCTACTTGCTAGGAAATATTATTCCCTCTAAGCACGAAATGCTACGCGAATGGAGTTAGATATTTTATTTATTTCAATGTCTTAACGTCATACATCCAAGTAATTTTCAAGCTTATAAAATCGTCATTTGTTCACGATTTTTTCTTTTTTTGTATATTAAATTCTACTTTAAGGTGGAAAGTTGATTGAAATGCGTCTACTGTCTCGTCTCCTCTGTTGGACTAAGCCATGGCAGATTACTCAAATAGTAAGAACCGAAGTTTTAAGGCTATTTGTTCATTATGGAAATTTTCTACCAGGATCTTGTCAGTAGGTGGCAGACCAACAACTACTCCACTCTTTGTCAGAAGAATAGAATGCCTTACAAGTGTAGGGTAATTTGTGTTTTTTTCAACTGTAAGTTTATTTTTTGTGTTACACAAATAATCTACACTTGTAAGACTGATATAATCCTACAGTGGCTCTTGGTTTTGTAAACTTGAAGCTTTGGGTTAAAGGCCCCAGAACTCTCCACTTTAAACTACCATTTGACTAGACTAAAAGCACAGTACGCAAATAGATTAATATCTATACTATGGACTAAAAGTAGACCTCAAATGGCGTTAATATAAAAAAGAACTAACCTTTCAGCAGCTGTATTTGCAACTTCATGGACGTATTTTTTGTCCAGCTTGGATTTGTAGAAACTTTCTTCCCAATCCGACGAGTTTATCACCAATATCAAGTTACCGGCGTCACTGTATACGTTCATAATGTTAGTTATGACTCTATCGTAGGAAAGCCCTCTGGAATCCAATTTAATATTTATGTAAGGATTTGATTGCTAAGCAAATAAAGAGCAAGGGTTACAAACTTGGCACAAACGACTAATCCATCCGACTGAACTATGTCCAGAAACATTTGCCGCTCATAATCAAGAAGGACTATGTTCTTTTGGTTAAGATATTCCTCTGCCGTTAATATATCAGCTAAATCATTCCTAGGCTCTGAAGGTTCAGGATCAGGATTAGTTTGTGTTTCGATTGTTTCATTTGTTTGTTCCATTGAAACAATACAATTTTATTTGTGAAATAAATTTACAACCAAAAATATAAACAAAATTGACTGCCTTCGTTTTGTGACATTTGGATTTAATTGTACGCTTTTTAAATTTAAGCTGGAACTGCAATGGGAGTATTATTAGGTGTGTTTGGTAACTATTACTACATTTACAAGCAGGTTCGAGAGTTCGAGTTGAAATAGGGTTGAGTATACGACCCAGGTTTTTCGTCATTTGGGTTGATTGCTCCATTTAGAGTAGATAATGGTATTGAGATTCCAGAAAAATAGACACAAAACAAATTTAATTGAATTAAAACAAAGACTTACTACACGTATATATGAAAAATACACTTTATTCGTACACAAACATGCAAATAAACAGACCATAATCAATCATCTTTTAAACCAACTCCTCAATTCAGGTTTTTCATCACAAATTTCGACTCGACTCCGCTCCTCCAAGCTCATTTCAACTCGACCCAGGTATAGAAAGAGTTTCAAGCTCGCTTCAACACCAAATGTAAACGTAATATATTGTTGATGTTTCCAAAAAAAGTTGAAATGCCAAAGTTTCAACCTGATAGGGTTTTCACACGAAACCCCAAAGCTGGTTTTCGGCGAAAACTTTTTCAAAAGCTTGAAAACCATTCACACCGAACTCACAATTTTCTTTTCTTTTTGTCGTTTTCTTCCATTTTATGAAAGTAAAACGGTGATTAGTTATATTAATTTGATACATATGAACAATATGATAATTACCACAAGCAAAATATTATCAGTTTCTAAATAAATTAAATAATTTTGAGATTGAAATTTTATATTTGATATGATAGACTTTCGTCAGCTGCTTTCAATTTTTGTTTTTTAAGTATTCAATCAGTTTTTACATTTAATTAGGCACTGAATTTTTTCAAAGGTTTGTTTTTGTTTCATTCATCTCAGAATTCCAACATTTTTTCGACTGGTTTAATATAAAACATGTGTTTTACGAAAACTTGAAGTATAAAAAAATGTATGGCAAAACTTGTGTTTTCGATTAGGTTTTTCTCCAAAACCGATATTTTCACGAAAACCGCGTTTTTGGTTCAGTGTGAAAAGGCTATAACGGCCTAACTACATTCATTTCACTTTTGGACAAAAGGGAAAAATATATGCGAGCGACACCTTCCTGCGAAAAAAGTATGAAATTTGTGCAGAGCTGAGTGCATTCAAACACGGAATATGCTAGTTTGGCAACTATTATCGATAAGAATGACATCTAAGAATCAGCTTTTTAAGTGTTTATAGCTGCGTTTTTTTGCAACTCCAGTAAATTCTGTCTTTAAAAAACGACAACAAAACAAAGCAATTTTCATGTCAAATACAACAAAAACTATATTCATATAGAATTACCCAACTAACAAAATTGCTTCGCATTTCAGACATTAAAGTGTTATTTGTTTCTATAGCGCTCCATTTAGCCCTCTGACAGAAAGTAAATACCTTATTGGAGCATTACTGAATCCTTAAATATTTTCTGGTGCAAATTATATCAGCTTGAAAGAAAATAAGTACCAATGTTTCTTTAATCTCTCTATAATGCTCTTATGAAGTAACCAAGATACTTTCGCTTCAATAGTCATCCCGTAAAATTATTATACAATCTTTATGTTAGTCTTTGTTTTTATAGTGCTTGTTTTAGTGAATATGGTGAAGCCAAGCTTTAATCGGCCATTTTATGATTTATATTCATTTTAGCACCCTAGCATATATATTTCTTATTATTGTCAATGTTTAAGGTTGGTATTAATTAATAAATAAATCTATTATATCTCTATTTATTTAATTCATGTTTTTGTTATAGACATATACTAATCTATTATTTTATACTTTTCTTGAAGAAATTTTTTTATATTACTGCAAGCTTCTTGTCTCATACAAGACAATTCTAGATAAAAGTGATTCCAATTTAATGCATTGAATTGTATATCTGAGATTGGTGGAGCGGTTAGCGAGTAAGGCAATTGGTTCAGAGGAACACGGGTTCGATTCCTGGTTCTAGCAACAAACTTTTTTTATTTTATTTAATGTGAACTTCCTTAAGACTATTATAATTAACTCCATAAAGGTACAATAGGAGTGAAAAAAGGTCGCCTTTTCACTCTATGGAGTTTTATGCAATGCGTATATGCATAGGTTGAATGAAAACAAAAAGCATCTATGGAGGACTATAGAAGCGAAATTGTTAGTTGGGTAGCCATGTCCAGACAATTAAGAAGATCTAACTTTTGCCAAGATAAAAACGGTTTCGCCAAACTACTCTTGTCGTTGTGTTATCGATAATTTGTATAGAAATATCAAATGTTTGTTGATAAAATTATTCAATACAAAATGGCAGACCAAGACAAATGTTGAAATGTCCCGATGTCGTTTTGTTTGCCAATGTCCATATGGACATCCAAAAAAAAGCAGCTTGTGTTTCACTATTCTACAAAAGTAAAAGTTAAGCCTTGAGGTAAGACCGCATTCGACCGAACTGCACCGCATTTGAACTTCAAAATATATTTTTAATGAAATTGTATGAGCTATATCGCTTTAAGGCTCCCCCAAACCTTTCTATTTTTAATGAATCGCTGTGAATCGCTCCGCATTCGCAGCGAATCATTCACAATAGTACAAAATATGACAAATACACAACGCTAAACAACAACAAAAATTCGCCATCTCCGCGAATTCGCGTTGGTTTGGGAGAGCCTTTAAGGCTGACCCAAACCAACGCGAATGCGGAGCGATTCGCAGCGAATCATTCACAATAGTACAAAATATGACAAATACACAATGCTAAACAACAAAAAAAATTCGCCGTCGCCGCGAATTCGCGTTGGTTTGGGAGAGCCTTTAAGCGACAACTGAAATTCGCGACGTGGCATCATATGTGGCAAAGTTGATAATCTGACAAACTTTGCAGCGGCCTGAAGTTCCGTTCCGCTGCCACAAGTGCAGTATAGCAATCGTCACGAAACGTTGTGTTTGGCTGTGCGCTTTGTTTGTTCTGTACCACGTAGGAAGCAGAGCCTTAATTTTAGAAATATTTTGCGATGAAAATTAAAAAGGAAAAATTATATCGGTTAGGAGGTCAAATATTCATTTTGTTGCTTGGTCGAACGTGTATTAGTAAAACCATCGCAATGGCACTACTAATGGGTTCACTCATAGGCACTACTCTTTTATTTACGAGTGAAGCCAATATTAACTGTATCGTAGTGCGGTATGTAAAAAAAGAGCCGTAGAGTGCCGTGCTGTGTAGCGCAGTTCCGTCGAGTGCAGTGTTACCTTTACGCCCATATTAAGTCTCCCCCAAACCACACGAATGCGGAGCGGTTCGCAGCGAATCATTCACAATAGTAAAAAAATATGAAAAATAAACAACGTTAAACAACAACAAAAATTCGTCGTCGCTGCGGATTCGCATTGGTTTAGGAGAGCCTTTAAGGTTCTCCCAAACCAACGAAAATGCGGAGCGACCACGAATTTTTGATGTTGTTTAGCGTTGTGTATTTGTCATATTTTGTAATATTGTGAATGATTCATTGCAAATGCGGAGCGATTCGCATTGGTTTGGGAGAACCTTTATCCAGATTAAAACTCAAACCCAGATTAACAGCCCTATTCTGGTGTTTGTGAGTTCACACAAGTCACGATAAGCTCTTGTGAGGTTTTCCTTGTGAAGTTGACTCACCACAGTGAACATTCAAGCATGTCAGATTTTCATGATTTTTAGATTTCTTGGGCTCTGATTATGGCTGACTGTGATAAAAGAAATATAAGTGAACTTATAATTTTCTCGATTTATGTTGCATGCACTTATTAACTACGACAGAAAGAACATATGATTTGTTTTATTGCTTTTTAATAAAAGGTAAGGCCTGGCACCCACTGGGCAACTTTTAATTGCAGAAGTTCCGGCAACTCCGAGCAACTTAAGTTGCTCGCTATCGCCCACTAGGAAACTTCCGAGTAAATTTTTGGAATTTGACGTCATGTTTTTGTGTATTTGTTTTGTTGACTTTTGACACGGACTTCATTACAACGTTAATAAAAATGTAAATACTAAATTAAAACATTGAAGTTTACAACTCATTTTTGATAAATCAGAATCAGAGGATTAGAAAATTCAGAAATCTGAAAATCTATATGTGAGATTCCATCATTGAACACGGTCATCTTTGACAGATAAAGTTTTCGGCAGCAAAAGTTGTCCGCTGGGCGGCCGAGCAACTAGAAGTTGACGGGAAAAAGTTCCGCGAGCAAATTCGAGCAACTTAAAGTTGCCGCCATCTCAGTTGCCTAGTGGGCACTCTCCCATATAACCTAATGTACTTGAATCTGGAGTAACAAAAACTTGCTGGGGCGAGCAACTAAAAGTTGCCTAGTGGGCGCCAGGCCTAAGCTAAAACAAATACAAATGAACGTGTTAATGTCGTTGTATGCGAAATCACAATTTTTTATTTTTAGTTGTGACCTCCTCCGAATGAGATTACAGTTTTGATAGTTTTTGTGAGGAGCTCGCAACTTGTGAGGTTGCTGCCAGAATTCAAAAACCTCGCAAAATCAAATTGACTCACCTTATGAGGTTGTTGTGACTTGTGAGGAACCAGTGAGGTTGGCCAGAATGGGGATATGAACTTCTGAAAAATAGATCATATGCAAAAACAATTCTACGCTTTAAGGGATGAACGTCACCAATTAGACTCCTATTACACGATGATTCTTTGAGTCTGACTCTTTTCGAATTTTCATGAGAAGAGAAAAAACCTCTGATTTGACCCTTGCACCCATTGAATTTTGAAAAGTCAGACGCATAGCATCATCGTGTAATAGGGGACTTACATCTACTCAAAATTCAAAATTTGACAGACTGCCAAACTTTGCCCTGAAAGTACACGAACAAACCTTTTTTGTCTGAGAATACAAACAGACCTTTTATGCACATGTGCGTGTTATGACAATTTTTTCTGTTGCCGGTTGTCATCACCAAAACCGAAAATTTTTCTTAAAAAAATTATTTACTTAAAAAAATGGAGGAAGTATCTGCATTTGCGGCTTATAAAAACACTGGGTTAAACAAATCTTTGAATAAGTCAACTGGAAAAAAGCAGAAACAAAGTAAAACCAAAAAGAAATCGGTTGGTGCCCCATCTAAAATAGTTTCAGTCACAACTAATCAGCAAACTGGGAAGAATATTCAATCCGGCGGCGATAAGCAAGAAAATGTTCAAAAAAATGGTAGAAAAAGAAAACAGAAAGACAACCACGAGGAATCAGCTAAAATGAGCAAATCTATAACAACTGGAATCGATAGTCAAGACGCAAGAGAGCCTCTAGTCCACATTGCAAATGGAGGTAAAAAAGAATCTTCAAAGAAAAAAAAGAAGCAATTTGATGAAGTTACTGTCGAGAAAGCATCCAAGTCCAAAGAAACTGCAGGTGTTGTCAAAAACGCTACAAGCAAAACAGCAATTAAAAGTGAGCTCGAGTCTCCTTTGGCCAATACGCCAGTTCGAAATAATAGTATCAAGGACGGAACAAAGCTATTCAAATGGTTGGTATCTCCTATTGGTGTAGACATGTTCTTTGAAAAGTTTTGGGAGAAGGCACCTTGCCTAATTGAACGCAACAATCCCAACTACTTCAGCAAATTAATTTCTTTTCAAATGATCGATCAGATGTTGATCCATAATCACATTGAATTTACCAAAAATATCGATATAACTTCCTACAAAAATGGTAAGTCTGGATTTCAAAATCAACACCAACTGTTTTCCTATCATCAAAAAATAAGTTTAGTTTCAATTAAATGAAACGAGTAATTTTGTTTTTAAAATGAAGTTTCGTTCATGGTTAGGAACATCATCACGTTTATTTCTAGCTGGCTTTTATTAGCTTTTTCTTTCTAACGAACATTTAAAGAACACAGATACTAAAGAAAAATTAATATTGTACTTTTTAAACATTAATATTGCCTTTGATAAATGTATCAAATTCCAAAGAAGAAAAAACAAAACAAGCAAGCAGTATTATGCTTCAAATAGTTGACCAGAACTGGTAGAAAAAGAAAAGGAAAACTGAAACAAAAAATCATGAAAAATTCATTAGCTGTATGTCTAGGTGGCGAGCGGGTGTTGAGGGGATCTGGACCTTCGCCTGGGTCACCCTAAACTTGCACTCGGGTGTGTTATGTGATACATTTGTCACCCCATTTTTGTTTAATGTGTTCGATGTGTGTGCTGGGCGTGGACTGAAGTTGCTCTCACGCAGCCCAAGTTTTTTCTCAGGAAAAGATTGTAATATACTGTAATATTTTACTTGGTTCGATTCCCGGCCACTGCCACCTAAAAACAGAAATGTTTTTTTCCGAGGTACTGCCTCTTGCGAGGAAGTGAAAAATCCTCCAAGAGTATTACTTGTCATGAATAAGTGCTTCTCACCTAGCCGTTCGGACTCGGCCAAAAATTGTAGGTCCCCTCCATTCCTGCCAACAACACGCACACAGGAATGGTTTAGAGTTGTTAGTCACTAGGCCCTGGTTCTGCATGAGCTGTTGCGCCACAAAATTTATTTATTTTACTTGGTCCAAGAATGCCATTTCATTTTATTTATTAATTTAAAACATGAAATTAACATAAGAAATAAATGACCTTTGCCCTCTTGATGTTCTCATTCTCTGGATAAACAGATCTCTATTTCGCAGCCTGTATGTTGTATTTTCATTCATTGATATTTGGTCACTGAGGTACTCTCATATTATTTTCGACATTAAATATAAGTGTTTCTTGTTTTACGCAGGACTCCCAGCCTTTTTGAAATTTTTTTACATAAGTAGTCTTTATGTTCATTCCACGATAGTTTATTGTCTATGATAAAACCGAGATACTTTCTTTACTACACAATTTCAAGGAGACATTTATCAACATGAATGTTCGTTTGAGACGGTAGTGCAGATACGTTTTTAAAGCATAAACTAAGACTTTTCCATATTAAGTATCACACGATTCATTTCTAGCCAATTATTTATTGAACTTAGATCTTTATTAAGATGTTTCTACATTAGGCCCAGAAATACACAAGAGACCATCATCCGCAAAAATTTTGAGCCATGAAGTAATAAGATGGCAATATTACTATTTTCTGACTTCATTCAAAGTGCCTTAAAATGTGATACTAAAGCTGGCCATACACGATCGAGCCATCCGATCCATTTGGCTCGGTTGGATTTCATATTGGCTGAAAATCCAAATGGATCGGTGGCCGATCCACCCCACACACGACCGATTTTGGCTCTTTGGCTCTGTCGTGTATGGCCAGCTTAAAATCTGTGGTACCTTAAATTGTGATAATTTTGACGAAATTGCCCAAAACTTTGGGTATTTGAAATATTTCTCTTATTTTAACATAAATACTGACAACATTGCAAAGTTTATATCTAATCTAGATGATAGTTGTATACCAAGCCCTGATGGTTTACCTTCTACTGTTTTGAAAAAGTGTGTGAGTCACTTGACGTTACCTTTGTCCGTCATATTTAAAAAGAAAAAAAGATGAAAGGCCTTTTGCTAGATTATCAGTTATTCCAAAACTTTTCGGGGCTATTATCGGGGCGCTCAACTGTTACTTTATAACTTTAATTGACTGAAAAATGTGTGACTCATTTGAGAACAAAAGGCAAGCATATTGCGTCTTGACAGACAGCAGTAAGGCGTTTGATAAACTTTCTCATCGAGGTTTACTATTTTAATTAAGAAAATTTGGATTTAGTGACCGTTTTGTAATGTGGCTTCAATCTTATTTATTTTATAGATCATACTCGGTACTATTCAACAGCTGTGAATCGAATAACTTTAAAGTTAATTCCAAAATACCACAAGGTTGTCATTTGGGCCCAGTCTTTTTTATTTAAAAACAAAAACAAAAAAAACTACCTGATTTATGCGGACGATGTTACAATCTTTAAATATACTTCAAATAGTCGATATTGTGAGGAGTTGCAGTATGACATAAATTCTTTTTTTGACTAGTGTTTTCGTAATTGTTTTTTCTCAACATCAACGAAGAAGTCTTCCGTTTCTTCTATGAACTTTTTGTTTAACGGTTAACTTTTGTCATGTGTAAGCGATATATATAAATTTCTTGGGGTATAATTTGATCGAAAACTTGAATTCATACACCACATCAACTCCATAGCTAATAAGGCCAATTCAATTGTTGGTTGGATTTAGAGGGAGTCAAGACGGTTTTCGATCCTTTCATTATCAAACAGATCTTGTGTCATTTGTTCTACCCATTCTGGAATATGCCTGTTAGGTCTGGTCACCCCATTATGATTGTCACAAGGCCAGATAAGAACAAATGCATAAATATTTTTGAGATTGGTGCTCAGTGGTTTAGGTTGGGAATGAACTCCCTCCTTAAAACAATAGACTTAAACTTATCGACATGCCCTTGCCTAGCAGACGATCAGTCACCGGTTTTTTGAAATTTGAATGACATTACCCGGAGCGCCCTGGATCAGGGAATATCGAACCCTTTTTACTAAAAATAAGAACAAAAACTGACATCAACCTCTCGTAAGCAGGTATCAATAATAAATGTTACAATAATAAATATATAAAATTAAGTTCTTTACATGGCATTGGCATTGAAAAGTGTAAAAACTTTTGATATTATGATATTTGGATATCTTCTCTATTTATTAAATATTAAAGAAATTCAAACTTAAACTCATTATTTAAACTTCACAGGCGTCCGTGAGACTTTAAATCCAGAAGGACGGGCAATACCGCCAGTAGTTTGGGATCACTATTCGAATGGATGCAGCATACGTCTGCTAAATCCACAGACTTTTTTCTCTGCCATTTTTGCAATGAATACATCTTTGCAGGAACTATTCCATTGCATGGTTGGAGCCAACGCGTATCTTACTCCACCAAATTCACAGGGATTCGCTCCACATTATGATGACATTGAAGCTTTTGTTCTGCAGATTGAAGGACGGAAACGTTGGAAATTATATAATCCCCGAAATGAAAATGAGCAACTGCCGCGATTTTCGTCCGAAAACTTTTCACAGAATCAAATAGGCAAGCCTATTTTGGAAAAGGTACTTATGCCAGGAGACATCCTATATTTCCCACGGGGAACGATACATCAGGCATTCACAGAACCTGGATTTCATTCGTTGCATATTACACTAAGTGTATATCAAAAGCAATCATATGCTGATCTGTTTGAGAAATTGTTTCCCATGATTCTCCAACGTGCTATAACAGAGAACGTCGACTTCCGCCGAGGTCTACCGTTGAACGTGTGGCACAATGCTGGCATTGTTTATTCAGATGATTCAACACGGGAACGAAAAGACTTTATCCGCAAGTGTCGTGATCTTATTTCGAAATCCTTAGAAGAAATTCCCATCGACCAGGCTGTTGACCAATTAGCAAAGAAGTTTCAGCATGAGGCACTTCCTCCAAATTTAACTGATCAAGAGAGATCACGAACAGTGTTTGGCAGCAAAAACACCGTCGACTCCAAAGGATTGTGTGTTAGTGACTATTGTATCAACTCAATGACTAAAGTTCGTTTGTTGCGGGCAAATATTATGCGTCTTGTTGAAGAGGATGACAATATTCGCATCTATTATTACGTAGACAATTCCAAGGAGTATTGCGAGTATGATCCAAACTATATTGAAATGGAGAGTGAATGTGCACCAAGCGTTGAGGTTTTGATAAAGTCTTATCCAGAATATGTTGCCGTTAATGAATTACCTTTGGAAGATGATGAGGAAAAGAAGATAGGAATTGTGACAGCGCTATGGGAAAGGGGATTGTTGATGTTTGAAAAACCTTTTAGGTGTTAAAGATATAATGAAGTTGTATTATTAAGCAATAAACTTTAATTGTATACAAAATTAACTTAATAGACTAAGGCTATGTTTCCACCAAAGTTGTATCTCAGCTCATATTATATTAATCTATTCGGCGTGTTCACCCAAAGAAGAAAAAGTAAGAGAACTGTGTATATTCTGTGTAAAGCACACAAATGCATTGCTACAGGATCGGCGTGTAGTTACGCGGCTGAATAAAGAATCAAGATTTGAAATCGTTACAAGATTTGAAATTGTTAAAAAAGTGAAAAAAGCTTATAAAAGTGAAAAAAAAAGTGAAATACAATTCAATATAGTGAATACTTTGCAATACTTAATTAAAAAAAATTATGTATAAAACAATACGTGGTTCTCAATTAAGTCCTCTAAAAACGCCTATAATACGGTGTACAAATTTTTAACAAATTTATTTAACATTTTTTTTTATAAAGTTTTGCAGAAAACAAATTTCAAAAAGGCTTTGATTTAGCGTTTTGTAAGATTTTCAGTTTCTTTTCTCTTTACAGCACAGTAACCGTCGAGCTTACGGCAAAATTCTTCACAATCTATCTTTTAAATAATTTAATTGGCTACTGATTTCATGTCACTACAGTTAGATTTAAGTGGAATTTACTTCAACATTTCTTATACTATACTAATATTTATTAATTTTTCTCTAAGGGCTGTTGTACAGCTGTGGTTCAGCAATTTTGACTCACTGCCTTCAGCAAACTTACTGAGGTTCAAAGATAGTTCATTCATTAAATTGGCCTTTGAACCATTGTTGGACCTGCGTAGTTATGCTAAAATCAGCCAGTAAAATTTTTTTAACCACGTTGTGTCAGTGTTGCTACTTTTCACTACTTCTATGCAGGAATTATTTAAAGATAGTTTTCGATTTTTTTTATTATTATTTATTTTTTTACTATCAGGTCTTTTTTTTACAAAATTTTATTATAATCTTATGTTAACAGTCCTAGGTATACCATAACTGAAAAACTGGTTAATTTAATGCAAAATGCTTATTTCTTACAAAAAAATTATTAATCATTAAAATTAATTTTTGTAACTACATGCTCTGGGTTTTTAAAGGTGTTTGGGTTTTTAATTTGGATTTTCATCCCCTACAGTCGCTGTAAAATTTAGTGCATTTACAGTGAGTGTCAAATGTATGTAAAATGTAATATGATTTCTGGAGTTAGGTACATGGAATTTAAACCAAAATATAAACGCTCAAAATTAAGAGGAGGTACTAGCCTATGTTTAGTTTCTTGTAAGGAAAAAATGCATTACTTTTAGAATATGGCTTTTTTTTAAATTACATATTGGGATGCAATTTTTATTTACATATTTGTTTGTAACTCCAGGAAGAATTTTTGTGTTCACCTGCTTTTGACACCCACTGTAGATATTGAAAGTTTACAAGAAAAAAATCATACGGGAGAGGATTTTATTCCCCCCGCTTGATCAAAAGGGGCAATTTTATAAAAATACATATAAGGGTAAGCCGAATACCAAAATTCTGTTTTTTCAAGTCGCATTAGTGCGGAAAAGTTGTGCGTTGGAGAGATTAAGAAGGGGTGAAAAAATAAATCAAGTCGATTCACGTCTTCCGATCGCACATGAGCCTTTAAGATTCGACGAAAATGGGAAAATCGACACATTCTTACGATTATTTCCTTCATTCTTGGAATAGCTTCTTCCTGAATGTAATGTAATCTTATAGCTCAAATTCAAATCCAATGCCGGATATGGCATGGCGAACCTTGGCGTAAGCGGTGGCGCTGTAAATTACTTTTCTTGTAGATTGGTGTGTTTGTTTACACGCAGCATATTTTGTGGTGTAAACATACGCAACAATATTTAAACATAGTTTTCTGTGATTCTAGTGAATTTGAATTTGAGCTATAACATTACATTACATTTTCGGAAGAAGCTAGTCCAAAAATTTAATAAAGTATCGTAAAAATGTCGATTTTCACATTTTCGTCGAATCTAAAAGGCTCATGCGCGATTGGAAGACGAAAATCTATTAGTTTTTTTTTTTGACGCCTTCTTAATCTCCCCAGCGCACAACTTTTCCGCGCTAATAGCCCTTCCACTAGTATTAATAGCCCACTGAGTATTAATACATGTCAAAAATGTGGGAAACAAAAATGTGTATAGTGTGGACACAAAATATGACAGGTATTAATACAAGATGTGACAGCCCATCTTACACAGCTTGACAGCTCTCCATACATGATTTGACAAGTATTAATACTTTACAATATTTAGAGTTGGTTCTAATTTTTAATACATTTCATCTGTGTGTCAACACAAGTTTGGCATGTATTAATACAAGTCAGTGTGGAAGGAAAATTTGAAAATCATATTTCCCACAAATTTGAAAGTCGCAAGAAATTCTTTCCCACTTTCAATTTGACATGTATTAATACTCAGTGGGCTAGTTTGGAAGGGCTTTAATACAACTTGAAAAAACAGAATTTTAGTTTTTCGGCTCACCCTAATACACATACGGATATGGCTGTTATTTTTGAATTTCTTTCTTTCCACCCCCATTAAAGTGGTCAAGGGAATTAAAAAAAAAAATCTATGTTCGAATTTCGCATACAAAACACATGGAAATTCTCAAAATGTCGGTAAAGGTGTAAAAGTTGATGGAAAATCTTTAAAATTGGTACGTAAGGAGTATAAAAGTTTGAATTGTTTGCATTGGTATCAAACAAGATTGAGCAAATAGGTAGGTAATTGATCAAAAAACTTCCAAAAACTTAAGTTGCTTAGTGATAAGTTCCATAAAGATTGGTTAGACACAATTGCGGATACTATTATTTTATTTGCAAAAGGGTAAATTCAATTTGAACACCACGTACATTCATACTAAGGGTATTTATGCAACATCGTAAGTAAAGTCGTCGTAAACGTTGTAATGTTGTAAACTGTGTAAATCTGTCAAATATTCCATACAAATTGTGACAGAATTACGAAGTTTAAAACTTTACAACGTTTACTGGCCTTACGCTGTTGTATGAATACCCTTACTACTTATGTACGAACAATAATAAATTGTTTAATTTTCATTAAGTATTTCAATGATTGTTCAAGGCTCTTATTTTGCACTCGTTTTTCAATTCAACAATGTGGAAGAGTTGTACCAACGCAATGCTTAACACATCCAAACGAAAACAAACCTAAATCAACCAACCAACCTAACCTCACCATTCACAAATCACAATAAACCTTAAGGTATCACCACCGGCTACAATGCGCCTACAAAACCTATTTAAGTATTAAAATACCTACAACAGTCTAGAAATAATCTATAACACACCATCATCAAATAAATAAAATCGTAACTCTACGCGTTGTCCTCGCATCACGTAAAAACTATTGGGTATATTGAGAGGCAGCTTTTTGAAATTTATTTTTATTGGGTCAGCGGTCGTTATAGAATTTATTTATTTATTTTTGAAAATTCAAGCACAACATGGTACTCAAATGAAATATTATGATAAAATATTCACTCAACAAAGAAATTAAAAAAAGAATAATGTTTGCTATATTGTCAAATATGTATGTATGCATTTCTGTATACGAATTTTAGCTTTAAGAATTTTTGATTTAAAAATTACGGATCCGGACCCCGATCTGAAGGTTATAAGAAACAAGAATTCCCTGTGATTACTTCTGAACATAAGGCAATCAGTTCTCAGTGCTGCCAGTAGAAAGGCACATTTCACACACATATCGAACTGAAAACAATCATTCAACCGACCATTGGAGTCAAAAAGGATCCTAGGTCCCTGGTGTTCACACAATGACTCTCAGTACTGTGGTCAACATTTACGGGGAAAATTGTTTTGGGTAAATACGCCCAGATGACGAACACCCTGATAACGTTGGCGTGTTCAATGCAGTTCTCTTATGTTGTTTTCCATTCAACATTTTCATGTATGGTGGTCTCTAGAGGCAAATAGAACCCTAAATGATTTTTGATTTATTTTTGTAATTGTGTTAGTGATTATCCTTTACTGATTTTGATGAATTTGTCCAAAAAAACAACACCTTATAGCCTCTTCCAAACCAAACTTTCAATTCAGCTCACATTAGAGCCAAATACGCATCCGCAGTACGCACCCAACTCTCAACCTCTTTTATTCATTGACAGAACCCACAGTACACATATAATAAGGGTATTCATGCAACTTCGTAAAACCTTAGATAAGTTTACAAATTGGATAAGTTTATCTTTTGGTAAATGAACTGTCAAATTTTGTATGGGAAGTGGTTTACACAATTTGGTCAGATGCCGGCAACTCCGAGCAACTTAAGTTGCTCGCAACTTTTTGGAATTTGACTTCATGTTTTTGTGTATTTGTTGTGTTGACTTTTGACACGGACACCATTACAACGTTAATAAAAATGTAAATACCAAATTAAAACATTGAAGTTTATAGCCCATTTTTGATAAATCAGAATCAGAGGACTAGAAAATTCAGAAATCTGAAAATCTATATGTGAGATTCCATCGTTGAACTCGGTCATCTTTGACAGATAAAGTTGCCGGCAGCAAAAGTTGCCCAGTGGTGGCGGCGGAGCAACTAGAAGTTGCCCGGAAAATACTTCGCGAGCAACTTAAAGTTGCCGGCAACTTAGTTGCCCAGTGGGCGCTTTCCCTTATAACCCAATGTACTTGAATCTGGAGCAACAAAAAGTTGCTGCGGTGAGAAACAAAAAGTTGCCTAGTGGGCGCCAGGCCTAAAGATCAAAGAAGTGTCATCAAAGTTTGGCCAGTCTGAAAACAGTTTGATTTCCCAGTTTGGGTATGTTTGGTGAAGAGAGAGTTGTTTTCATTTTCGGATTTCAAAAAAGAGTTATGAATAGTTGGTGAATAGCATAAATATTATTTTGAGTAATGAGCCTCATAATTTAAGAGCCGTTTATGAGTGCTTGATGAATACCGCCCTTTATGATGTATGCTCTGAGAAATAGGCCCTAGAAAATAAAATACATCTAATGTGCACCACACTTTATTTTTAGTGAACATACCCGACTGAAAAAAAAACACTACGCCAGGTCAGTAACCCTGAGGCCACACGAGCCAGTACTGGCTAGCCAGTCGCAATACACTCACACTTTTTTACCGACACATACAAGCCGAAGCAACTGGCTCGTCAACTGGCTTGCTTTTTTCGAAGCCAGTTGGGAAGCCAGTAGAGCAGCCAGTTACAGGGTTCGGCAGTACTTTTTCGGAGCAGATTTGGAAAAATTGGTATTTTATTTCACAAAATATTAATAAAATAAGATTCTGGGAGTCAAAGTTTTATAAATTTGCTAATGCCCATTTTATGCACTCGTTTAATGCAATTGGATTTAAACTGCATTCCGGAGATCAGTTTAAGTTATTAAATCCAGATAAATACTGATTTCATATTATTCACTTCTTTGACATTTTAATTTCAAGAAGTGATATCAAACCTAAAATTTTTCAACCGAGTTCAACCAAAAATTTGTTATAATTTTCATGCACTGTTTTTGAAAACGAATTGGCTTACTCAAGACTCACATGTCTCGCCGTGGTCGTCGAAACGTAGTTCCCAGTATCATGGTCATTAAGCTCGTCTCGCTATGTTCTCACCATGCACATTTACACGGGAATCTATGCCGTGGTTTTCTCGCTATGGTCTCGCCATCACATTTACACGCTGTTCTTTGCATTGAGCATGTTTTGCCATCATCTCGCTTGAGTCTCGCCAATTTTTTTTTTCAATTAAATTTTGCAAAGTGGTTAAAATAAGCTATAGGTCTCGTGTGGTGTGTTTTTGGATCCTCTTACCATTCGAGGAGAGAACCAAAAAATTGGTGAATAAATTGATTAAGCGGTGAGAAGGCTTTCCCAAACCAAAGTGAATAAATATTTTAGTGAATTCCCATCGCCTCATTGTAGTTGCTCTCATTTAACGCCATGTAAAGAAATTCTGACCAATAAAATTTTAGTTTTCTTTCTGATGGTTTCGCGTTGGTTTGGGAGAAACAATTAAAGGCTCTCCAGAACCAACGCAAAACATTCGTAACGTTTTGTTCTTTTGCTAGTTTTGTCGGATAGCATTAGTGTGTTTTTAGTTCATTTAATTTTGAAAGAACAAAATATCATAGTACTTCTATTTGTTTCCCTAAATTCGGAGTAGATTTATTCCATTTAGATTAACATCCGAACCCTGGCCAGTATAGAAGCCAGTACAGCATGCCGCCTACGTCACAGCCAATACACGAATAGGAAGTTGACAGTCAATATATGTAGCCAATTGGCTAGCCAGTACTGGCTCGTGTGGCCTCAGGGTTAGGCAGATAGACAATGGGTGCGTTCATCGACAGAAATCTGAAAATTCAGTACTGAAACGTAACGTTGAACGCACAAAAAATCTGAAATTTCAGCCAAATGTCATATATTTTTTTTCTGCCAAAATCTTGTGTTTACCTGCTGATTTTACTGAAAGTTATATAAGGAAGAACTTTTTTTGTCGCATAATAAGTGACTCTGACGAGAAAGTTACTATGTAAGTTGACTGGAAAAAGCTTGTTCGTTGTTTTTACTTGGATTATAATACCTAAGAAAATAGTTGAAGCCACACTTTTCACTTGGAACTAAAAAATCTTTCAGAAAGCTTTATACAGAAATCAGAAGTTACTGTCAACTTTAACAGTTATTACTCCCAAATACACGTCTTATTCACGTTTTTCCACCAAATGTAATTATTATAAATAAAAATGGGTAAAACTTTCACTTTTTGCTAAGGAAAAACTAAAGCCAAAATGCCCTCTCAATCTTATTTTTTATTTATTCACTTACAAGAAAACAAAACTTAAAAAAACCAACAAGTCGTACCAAACCGAAAACAGAACACAAAATAGCTGCATCTACTATTAAGTTCAGCTTCTATGTGCAGATTCTTATTTTTTGTCTTGTTTTTTAGCTGTCATCTGAATTTTCAGATGAAAATTTTTATCTGAAAAACGTAAGCAAACTAAACCAAAAGTCATCTGAATTTTCAGATTTTTTTTGACAGCTGACCAATCAGAAGCCTCAAAAATTCAGATTTCTGGATCCTTGAACGCAGGGAATCTAAAAAGACTCAAGAATCATATGGTTTTTGACATACTAAATTCACCACACCACCTTTCCATCATCTTTTCTATTTGTAGTGCTATTGGAGTAGAGTTTATTGGGGAAGAAAACTTCGATTACTTAAACATGTTTATCACAAATGTCTTGATGAAAAGAGTTAAAAGCAAGTAAGTTAATGAACAAAAAAACTGTCACTAAATTCAATTACCATTGTCATTTCTGTCCCTTTAAGGAAGCTCATGGTTCTAATGGAAAGTGTTGTTAGTGGACATCAGTTCAACATAATCCGCGAGCGTTTGGCTGATAAAATTGAAATTATTCGATTCGATCCATATAGTGAGTACAATTAAAATTTATTGAATATGAAAATAAACTCAATACCTATTTTTTTATTGAACTGTGCTAATAAAAAACGCAGTTCAAAGAGATTCTGTTTACAGAGAGCGGCGAAAGATTCGCAGTGCTTAGGGACTTGGATTTGTTGGGTTTTTTTGACCGAATGTTTCAAAATAAATTATAGAAATTAATAAAATAAAAAAAAAGATAATGTATCAACGCTGAAAAGCTTTGTTAAAAAGTTACCGTTATTGTTTTTACTTTGGTGCAATTAAACAAAATTGGTAGGTATAGGTATTAAAAATACAGGGTAGGTAATCCGTAACATTTATCCATTTTTGGTTTGTGGTTAACATGCGGACGAAAGGAGGTAGCTGCTATAATTTCTTCCGAAAATTATGTTTTATTGAATTGATATATTTAAGCTTGGGTGATTCATAGAAAACTGATGTTCATGTAATTTAAAATTTCAAGTTTTGAGAACTAGTCATAATGTTTGAGTTCCTAGTCCCAGTTAGTTCAAAAACCGGCTGCGTCGCCAGTGTTCATTTTTGTACACTAGTTTTTCCCTACAAAAATGACAAAATGCCCCACTTATTCTACTTTACGAAAGATACTTACCTCCAAAATATTTAGCGAACAAATTTATCTTCAGTATTTTATTACCGAGATAGTTTGATCACTCCTCTTCTAAAACTTTTCCCTTAAATATCACTAAATCATTTGGATCAAGTTTCCAAACCGTTAAAATAACTGTTTTGTTTAATGGTGAAAATAAATTCTAATATGTATTTCAGCCGACACACGTAAGCAGATGTTAAAAAATAGTATAGGTACAAATTTAATAATATTAAATTCAAGTTTAAAAATTTTAGACGTGTGTTGCCTAAAAAAAATTTAGCTTGGATTTTATAGCTTGTTAAATTACTTAACACTTTGACTTCAAAAATCACTACTAATATTAATAGTTAGTTAATAGCGTTTGGGGTAGCATCAAGAAAGGTTAAAAGTTCAAGTTTTTTTACGTTTGTTCAAAAAGTGGATTTTTCACTATTGAAGAAAAACATACAATAGTTTCTAGTCTCGCAGCTGGTGATTCCTATAAAAGTTTTACTGAAATAAAAAAGTTTACACACTTTTTAATAAAGAACAAAAAATAGAAAATCGGTTACAAAGAAAGACCGGATATAACGAACAAATTCTCCAATCCCATCAAGTTCGTTATTACCGATTTGTACATTCCTTACAATAGGATTTACATAAAGATAAGTGCAAAAGCAACTGATTATTCACCTTTAATATTAATTATATAGTTAAACAGAAATATAATAATTTAAACATATGAATTTCGAAAAGCTAAAAGTATCTGTGAAAACGAAGTGAAATTTTTTTTTATCTTATATCTTAGGACTAGATAACGCTGTGGGGCGACCCCAGGGTGCTTCTGGGCTCAACGAATAAACCTAATTAAATCGACAAAGTGAAGTGAAATAAAATTTGAAATGAAACATCATTAACTTATGCACCAAAGGGTTGTCAAAAAAAAATATTTTTTTGTTATAAAATAATGTTGCGAAAAGACCATTGAATTACATTTATTCCGAGACAAATGTATTCCTTCTTCTCGCCAAAATAATTTCATTTAGTTTTTGAAAGTTTTTCAACTTAGGAAAAAAAAGCATCTGCATATGAAAACAACACTTCGTATGGATGTATAAACTAGGCTTTAGCAATTAAATATTTTAAGCAAAGTTGAAATTTTGTTTAGAGAATTTCAATTCGAGAATTATAACATGTTTTTTTTTATAAAATTGAACAGAGAATAGAATTGAAATTGCATAATTTTGCGTTAAGCCATCACTAACTAGAGTTGAAGAAATTATTAGTAGATATATCAATATTTTGTTATTTTGAAAATCAATTTTGATAATAGTGCTGAAATGCTTGGAATTGGAACACTTTTTATTTTTATCTAGACAATAATCCGAAACACTCGGCTGAAATTAATAGGTAATGGTTATTGATCAAGATTCCACAACAGTCACCGGATCTAAACATAGTAAACACAGTCCCGTTTACACGTTTACTAATCTTTTTACAACTAACACGTAATTGATTTGCCAATTTAACTGTGAGATGAGATTATTTTTTTTTTGTTATTTTCTGTTATATGTTTGTTTTTCTATACAAGTAGCTTTAAAAATGTTTGATGTTTATTTTAATTGGTTTGAGGGTGGGACATTTTCGCTGTGAGCGCTGTGAACTATACACATTTGTTTCTTATAAAAAATAAAAATGATGACGCTTTCTTATATTAATACTAAAAATATAAAGTTTTTGTTTATAATTTAATGTACGTACATAGTTGCAGACAGATAAAATTTTTTAAAATTACAATTTTAAGTACAATTTTAAGAGTAATGGCTCTTTCGATTGCCAATGTAAAACACTGATTCGATACGCATCCCGAATACATAATTTTTCTTTGAATTTCGTCATTGGAATTTTGTCCAAGAGAAAATCAATTCGGGATGTAAAATTAAAAATGAGAAGCTTTCTTAGCTATGGGGTGATCATATGAAGAGTATGTTCAAAAAAAGCCGGAGTACGGCTTAAAGGGTTTTGAACGAGTTTATTGCCCATGTAATCTTCTGCTCTGTGGTCAAATTCTGGTGCAGATTATGTAATGTCTTAAGATTCTGGTCGCCGTCATGGCTTTGAGGATTTAGTTTTCCACAAGTAACCAAATTTTTGCTATGATTTTCCCATCGAAGATTGGCCTTACATTTATATTGTTCCTAAAAGGTCTATAGAAACAACAGAATTTGAATAGAGCTGACCTAGTTGCTTGTGTAGTTCATTAAAATACCTTTCCAGCGAAATATGCACATCACGTCATACTTACTTTTATTAATTTTCATACATTTTGCACATAGGGCCTAAACTTGCATCAAAAAGCAATCTTAAATTAGCGAATAACTTTTCCACACAGTCATTTGAAAAAGTTTCTATACCTACTTTGTAAGTATTGTAACGGGTGATTTTTTAGCTGGTTTGGTTTTGGCAACACTAGTTTTGACAGCTGACGTGTGTTTAGTACCTTGTGTCACTGTCAAACAGCTTCAGTTTGGTTTGCAATTTAACCATGGATCGTCTTACAAATTAACAACGCTTGCAAATTATTGAATTTTACTATCAAAATTCGTGCTCGGTTCGAAATGTTCATCGCGCGCTGCTTCCATTTTATGGTCGGCATTCTCGACCTTCTGAGCAGTCTATTCGGAAGATTGTGACCAAATTTCGCACCAAATTTACTTTGTTGGACATTAAACCACCAACACGTTTACGTACTGTGCGTAGTGAAGAAAATATTGCGGCCGTGTCAGCTAGTGTGACAGTAGACCGCGAAATGTCGATTCGGCGCCGTTCCCAGCAGTTAGGCCTTTGTTACAGCACTACGTGGAAAATTTTGCGGAAGGATTTGGGCGTAAAGCCTTTTAAGATACAGCTGGTGCAAGAACTAAAGCCAGCCGACCTACCACAACGCCGAATTTTTGGTGAATGGGCTCTTGGAAAGCTGGCCGAGGATCCGCTTTTTTATCGAAAAATTGTGTTCAGCGATGAGGCTCATTTTTGGTTGAATGGGTACGTAAATAAGCATAATTGCCGCATTTGGAGTGAAGATCAGCCAGAAGCATTGCAACAGCTACCAATGCATCCCGAAAAAGCCACTGTTTGGTGCGGTTTATGGGCCGGCGGCATTATTGGGCCATATTTCTTCAAAGATGATGCGAATCGCAGCGTTACTGTCAATGGTGAACGCTACCGAGCGATGATAACAAACTTTTTTTTGCCCGAAATGGAAGTTCTTGACTTGCATGATATGTGGTTTCAACAAGACGGTGCCACATGCCACACAGCACGCGAAACAATGGCGCAATTGCGAGGCGAGTTTGGTGAACAGTTAATTTCACGTTTCGGGCCGGTCAATTGGCCGCCTAGATCGTGCGATTTGACACCATTAGATTATTTTTTGTGGGGGTATGTCAAGGCTAATGTCTATAGGGACAAGCCCGCTTCGATTGACGCACTGGAAGCCAACATCCATGCATTCATTCGTGAGATACCGGCCGATATGTGTGAAAGAGTATGCCAAAATTGGATTAATTAAATATTTCATTCATTTTTTCGAATTTATTGTGTTTTTTTTTTTTAAAAGTTCTAAACCTCTTAAAATATCACCCGTTACATACAAAATACCTTCCAATGACATTATGTCTTTAATTTATTAATTCAGCAATAAACTATGTATAAGTACATAAATATAAAAAAGATCGAGGGCCGACAGCACATTTTTGACGTAAAAATTTTTTTGGGGTTTTCGTGAAAACTCCGAATCCGAATTAGGATGTTTGAACTCTTGTATACAGGGGATATTATTCCGGGAAAAGCTACGAACAAGAAGTGAATTTGTGATAAAATAACTGTTTCAAATGCATTTTATACTAAAAACGTCTATCAAAACCGTTTTTCTGTACATACCTAGGAGATGTATGCGAATGTGAATTCTTGAAATTCTCATTTTCATTTATTCTATTTTCCGAAAATTTTTAATTTTGGTGCTGGTAGAAAAACGTATTCATAAGCATTAGATATGCTTCCGAAGATATTAAATCATATCTATGTTCCTACATATGTATGTATAAGTTTTTTTTTTAAATTTAATCAGATTCTAATCCGATTAAACAACCTGAGGGAAATCGATTTTACGATTGCACTAAAGCAACGTGACACGAAGCCATTGAAATGTAGAAGCGTAGTTTTGTTAATAGGTACCCTGAAAATGGTTCTTTTTCAAAGGTAAAACTCGAAGTGAAGACATCATTCAAAGTCGTTAACACATCATCCAATTATACTTGCCCACACTAAGTTTATAGTTTTCACTTTATTTGCGACGTTGCAAAAAAACTATTTTAATCTTTTAAAAATATTATACTGATTTAAGACATTCGATACTCTATCGTCACTTCTTAAATTTAAGTTACTAGTTAATAAGTAAATCATAAGCCAACAAACATAAGGAATTTAAAAATTAAAATTTAAAATTGGTATTAAGTACTAATCTACTTGCAATAATCTCTATAGTCTATACATACTCGTATATAGTAAAATAACGAACTGAAATCAAACGTAAACAAATACCAATCACGCTTATGATATGAAATATACACAAAAAAATTTTGAAATCGGAGTTTCTCTTCTCCTAATATTAAAAAAAAACACGTTGCATTTCGAGCCAAGAGAAAAATGTATCCTTAACTCTCCTGGTCGTTGATTTACATAAGCTAAAATGAACCTAGGAGAATCCATAACATGATTTCTCTAGAAAAAAGCAACTTAGGAAAAAAATAAAACAGAAAGCTTAAAATCTAAAAAGAAATATAAATATAATATAATTTATATTATGGAGAATACTCGCATAGTGTTGCATTCAGTGTGACCAGACTTCGGCAATGAATAAACAATATACGCTTCGACTGCGTTTGTTATAATATAAAAATACACATTAGGGTGGGGCTAAATAAAATAATTTAAATTTTTTTTAAATATTGTCTTAAAAATAGCGTGATGACCTTGCGGAGGGCTTGGCCGCCAACAGAATGGTCGTTCGGTTGAAATTTTAAAATTTAAATTATACTATAAAGACTACCCCACAGACTGAAGGACGATGCACCTACCTTCCCAGCGAAAATAATTTATATGAATGAATGATTGATGTTTATTTTATAATTTTGTTCAACAAATTTATTGTAAACCTTATTTAATGTAAAAATAAAATTCAATCATTCATTCGTTAGATAATTTGTAAGATCATCGTAAAAATAATTTTGATTAAAACAACGAAATTACAAGAAATCTAAAATTTACATGAAAAAGAGTTGAAATACTCGCTACCTCCTTTTCAAATTTATTTTCTTTCGGTTTGATTTTGATCGACAAAAATGTAGAATAAAATATAATCTATATAAGTAGTTTAGTAGGTTCTTGATACACTGAAAAAAAAATCAAAGTCCCTCGACATCAAAAATACAAACAAAAACAAACCACAGACAGTTCATTTTTTTGCCATATTTTCATTTCGATCTGCCTTAAGTAGGAAAGAAAAATTGATGAACAAACAAAAAAACTTCTCTTTCCTTCCTACTGACTGACAGAAACGAAACTCTCAACATCAAATGAATTTTCCTTTTCCTTCCTTTGATAAGCATAGGCCCAGCAACAAAATAGCAAGATAATGCAGAGAGACAGTGTGAGAAAACAGCTGGCAGCAATTTTTGAATGTTGATTATGGCTTTTAAATCTTAGATAAATGTTGGTGGACCCATGGTGATTTAAATTTTCTGGCACAGATTTTTGTTCTACGTGCCATATATTTGAAAAATTTCATTTTATTTTCCGACGTTTGGTTGCCATCTTCTGCAGGGGATATTTAGTGGGAGTTTTTTATGTAAATAGATTGAGGTGAAAGGAAATAGTTACATAAGAATGTGATTGTATTAAATTAAAATTTCTAGAAGGTTTTTTTGTTTAATTTAAAAAATAAATAAAATTACTTAAAACACTTCGAATGAAGTTTAGTCAGTTTGAAACTGTTATAAATTATGCCCAATCACCAAAGACCTCTTTGGTGACTTTGGTGTATAAGGGCTACCATTTAATCATTAAAAATTGACGTTTACAATTACCCCAAAGGGTTCACTTCCACCCCATTTTATTGTTTTTTTTTGGGAAGCCAAAAATGGAAAAATTGTAAACAGCCTATAACTTTTGTATTTTACTGTAGAGTGGAACGGAAATACTATATGCATTAACAAATCATAAAATTTGTACTTACTTTGATATGTTATATTTTTTTACAATAAGGGTATTCACGCAACACCGTAAAGTCGTCGTTAACGTTGTAAAGTTGTTAACTGCGTAAATCTGTCAAATATTCCATACAAATTGTGACAGAATTACGAAGTTTAAAACTTTACAACGTTTACGATGGCTTTACACTGTTGTATGAATACCCTTAATATGTCTTAAAATTCAAATAATTTGAAAATCTCAAAAAATTAAATGACTTATGTCAACGCAAGAAAATCTAATATCCTGTTGACAGATAATGTTTGCAACCTGTCAGCAAAATGAGAAAATAATAAATTTCTTGATAAAATCGGTGCCAACTCCCTCAGACGACATTTTACTTAAAACAAAAAGGTTTTTGCAATTACCCCAGTTCACAATTACCAACCCCCCGACCCTATGTTTTGAAGTTGTGTATTGTTGAAATTTAAAATAAACAAATAAATAATTTATTTGTTATAGTTATGTATTGTAGAACACTCGCTATGACGACACACGAAAACAAAATTATCGACCCTCCGTTTCCTTCCTTGTTTTTTTATACCCTGTTACACATATTGACGTAAAAAGTGGAAACAGTAAACATCTGTTAATGACTGTTGATCGTCAGTCGCGTGTAAATTGCTGTCAAACCATCCTCAGTCTCAACAACGATTTTGTGTCGAAAATCACCATGAGCGACTAGGCGTATTTTCACCTAAAGCCTAGTGCATACTTGTGAATCATGTCGGGAATCTATTAAAATTTGCATTGTTGTTCGTGCTCGTGAAATTGTTTGGAGAATTTTCGTTCACTAGCAATTCCCGTGCAAAATGTACGGAAACTCTTGGTGAACAGTTGACATCCATAAGTCATATGAGGCATTGTAGATTTAAACGTCAAACGTGCACAACACATTCGCAAGCCTGTAGGCCGGTGAGAAATGTCAAAAAATCATTTTCTCTACTGACAATTGTTCACTTCACGAGAAAGTATGCACTAGGCTTAAGCGGTTACGTCAGTACGCAAAATCTTCTTTTCTGGGCACTGAAAATCACCGTGTGATGCACGAAAAGCCATTTACTTCCACTCAAAGCAACTGTGTGGTGCGGCACTTACACGGGAGGAGTGCTTGGGCCATATCCCGTATTTTTTTGAAGATGCCATCAACAATAAGGTCATTGTTACTGGCGAACCATACAGGGACATGTTGGAATTGGATGAGATTGCTTGGTGAACATGTGTTTTCAACAAGACAGTGCAACCGCACACACAGCTAGAGCCACAATAGATATTGTGATTTTGATGATTTGGCAAGGCCAGCAGGAACGCCCGATTTAACCATTCGAGACTTCTTTCTTCTTAAGCCTTAGACAATCTAAGACCTTAAGGAAAATATTCACAAATGTGTATCAACACTGGCTGCAGCCACTGATTTCCATCACTTAAAATTATTTTTATTATTTAGTAAAAAAAAGGAACTCAAAAACGATGATAACTTTTCTGTCACCTTAAACATATGTTTATAAGGTACATTAAAATTAAATTTTTCTCAATTTTTTCTAGTTACCTATATGAAAAGATGATTGAAGTCCCCCCTCCCGTTTGCACACCACCACTCCACCTTTTGTAGGTTTGTACTATTGGTCTTAAATTTCACAACACCGCCAATTAACTTTTGGAATTTGAAAACTGTATTGGAGAATGTTCACAATGGCCACTTTCCAAAACTATAAAAAACTAGGTCGCATTTGACAATTTAATTCTTCAAACTTTTTGTAACCAACCCACCAAAAAATAATCATAGATTTCTAATATTTTTTTCTGAATCGCGCATACCAAAGATAGGCTCAAGACATGCTCAAACGAAATAAAAGAGGCTATAGGCTTGAGTATGACATTTTCAAAAAGTCTTTTTTTTATTCAAAACAGGCAGATGGATATCCATTAAGACTGCCAATTCTAACTAGTTTTTTTCCCGAAAGCCTATTTTTTGGTAAACTTTAAAAGATACGAACCAACAGAAGGAATTGTGTTATATGGATAACATTTTTGAACACTTTACATTGTTTCCAAACCCCCCGATTTGTGTTCCCTCCGTTTACCCCTGGCTGCAATATTGAATAGAGATCGATAAAGTTCCAAACTGTTTCAAATAAATGTTGCTATTTTGCACTTCTGCAATAAAACTATAATACCATTAAAATAAAGGGGAAAACAATCTCTCTCAAAGGTTTTGAGTCACTGCATTCATTATTTTCCTCAGTATTTTTCTCTTTTTTTATTGATATTGATAAGTACTCGTATTCTGGTCATACCAATTTATGGAGAAAAACTCTCATAATATTGCATTACCTATTGTAACAGAAAATCAATGGGCATGTAGAAAGCTTAGAACACAACAGTTCGCTTCTATTACTAACCTCTATATTCTGGCGGCAGGCAAGGAAGGCAGAGGGTTGTAAATGCGATTACATACCCCTCGCGCACATTTGAAACCTTATGAAGCCCGTCAGCTACAACGTCATCATCGTCAGCAGTAAATGGTTTCGTGCATGATGGTTGGCCCCACAGACACTCAGAAGCTTTTGCCTTTTGTTTAGTTTATCACCGTCGTTCGTTCGCAGCGCAAGTTCTAGCGGAAAAAACCTAAGAGCTGAGGTTGGTTGGCTGTATCCACCACCTCCGCCTCAGTAGTGCGTTTTTGTTTTTTATCTTATTTCCATAGAATTAAATAAATAGTCCCAACAATTTTCAAAATATTGAATCTCAAATGTGGCGCAATATTGGATAAGCCATCGTTGGTTTTTTTGAAAAAAATAAAACAGAAAAAATACCCTATTTGTGAATTTTGGTCGCCGCGAAGTTAACATATCGTGAGCAAAAAATAGCAAAAAAATGAAAAATATTTTTTTTTCATCTCAAAAGTATTTACATGATTATTATTAATTATTGTAAACCAAATACAAGTGCCATACAGTAGTGAAACAGTGAAAAAAAAGTATTCCCAAAGTGCAAAATAAATATCAAGGTGTGTACAAGGTATACAGTGTTAGCTGCTGAAGCTATAGCCAGTGGCATAGGGTGTGGGTTTCGTGCTTTATGTTGTTTTAGGGTCGTATAAGAATTTAAAAACAGAATTACAAAAGCAAATCTTAACTTTGAAATGGCCATCGTTTTTGAAATTTCAGGAATTGTACCTTTTATAGAACTTTTAATTTGTGTGTATTGCCAATATACAATTCATTATTAGGTAGGTTCTAAAAGTGGCGAAGAAAGCGCCCCCGCCATATCTTATTACGAAATTTCTAGGACCTTTTTGAATAATGAATGCATTTGCTAGCTGATGGCCACGAAAAAATGGAAAACTTCAGCATCACTTCTGGGACTTCTGGGAGGAACAAGGATATCTCAAAAATCAATGCGCAAGATTTCTCTTTGAGTTTAGTTATATTTTTTGTTTAGGTATTTTGTATTATTGTGACAATGCGAGAGGGAGAGATTACTTATTCTCTTTTGAGTGTGATTTTTGTTTGTCAAGAGTCAAGGCGAATTGTTTCAAATATTTACAAAATAAAAAAAAATCAAACCTTATACATATTTCGATATTCGTAGCATTTTTTTTAAGATTCCGTCTTTAAATATAATTGCGCTTTATTGCTGAAGTTGTGCAAATAAAATTTGGGGGTGTAAGAGTTGGGAAAAAGTTAGTTGCATGGCAACTGAACGTTTAACAAACATCTAAATTAAACATAAATAATCATAATCATTTACAAGAACTCCATTAATTGACAACTTGTTTTTATAACTGACTCTGAGTTAAAGTTACCTGTTAAAATTATGAACAATTATGTGTCAGGTCGCAAGCTTAATTTAATTTGCTGACTTTATGTAATTTAAATATCTTGGTAGGGTAAGTGTACCAGTACCCGGCCAGTCACTAGTATCCGTCCACTTTCAATTAAATCGTTAATATTAAGAAAATAAAACATTGTTTAAATAGGCAAATATATTTTGACAAAAATTCCAGGTACATTTTACGTTTTGGTAAAGTTTGAAAGATCTGCTGTAGACAAATCCATGTCAAAAAAATGTTTAGAGTACGAAGTTCACGGCGAGAGTAGAAATTGCGTTTTAGAGTTCGAAAATGTTAGGAAAACCAATAAGAATAAGTTGTAATTTTCGGTATTATCCTTGAGTATACAAACTTGTATTTTGTTTTATTGTATCAACAATATAATAAACTATCTTAAAATTAAAAAAAAAAATAATTTAATGTTCTAAATAATTAAAAATATGGTGGCCGGTTACTGGAACACCATTTTTATAAGATGTTTTAGTAACCGGCCAGGGTGGCCGGGTACTAGATTTTTGCCTCAAATCAACTTTTGTATCTCTTTTATGCTTAAATGAAGCAAAATACTTCTAGCTTCCTCTACCATCAACTAAAATGTATTTTACATGTAAGATTTCAATATCCGGCCACTGTTTTTGTTCAAGGGATTACTATGGCCGGTTTTTAGAACAAACGGCACCAGTATACGGCCACATAACTTATTGTATGTAAACTCATACATTTTTGAAGAAAATGAGTCAAGAAACTGCTGCATAAGAACCGAAAGACCTTCAACGAATTGGTTTTAGATTTCTTTAAGAATAAAATGCACGACTGGGTCGTACGTTGTTGCTATTATGTTCAAGACGCAGAGGATTCAAAAACATGAGAACTATGAGAGAAAAATTTTAAAAGCACGAAATGTTTACCATATTGAAATTAGCAAAAACAACTTCTTTGATAGTTTGAAGTGAAAAAAGATAATGCCATCTGAATTCTTGATAAAATATAATTGTATGAAAAACAAAAATTTAAGTCATTGGAGCGATTTTTTTAACAAATAATGTTTTTTATATATATATATTTCAAACTTGAAACATTTTATGGGAAAAATGTTGGTATGCAAATTATAAGCATTTATTTTTTTATTATCAGATCTTATTTGAAATTGTTATATAGGAAAATTAATCTGAATCCGTTGAGTCGATAATGAAAAAATTCAAAACAATAAAAACCAATAGGTTTTATCAAAATCATAGCAACCATTTTAGAGAAAAAATAACTTTTTCCTTAACGTTTTTTTTTAACATTTGTGTGGAAGGTACCGTTATTTTTTCGTAAAAGTACAGTAGAAGACAAATACAAGAAAATCTCATATAAGAAAAACTCGCTTAAAAGACAGACATTCTAAAGCACCATGCACATTTCCATGAAGTAACGGGTAAAATGAATCTTATATAAGGAAACCGGTTATAAGAAAAACACAAAACCGGTTATAAAAAACTTATTCTGGTACAAAATTAAAAAAGTTAACGTCTTTAAGAAACCACCCCGTATAATGTTATTTTGAAAGAAATTAATAATTTAATGATTGTTTTTGCCACGTTGTGAGTGATTTTTATGAATTAATGCAACTACAAGATATTTACATACAATTTTTCAGTGAGTAGGCTCCTTGGAAACTTATTTCAATTGATTAAGTCATAATGCGTTTATCTAATAAAATAAATTTTCGTTCTTATATACAATTTCTGATATAAGAAAACACCGTTATTATAAAGAAATTCTCTGCATTTTTTGACTTTCTTGTGTCCGTCATCTACTGTAAAACTTTCCAATATTCTAAAAAAATTTAAATTAAAAGATACCTTTAACTACGTAGTTTTAAAAAATACATCAAAATCGTTTTTGAAATATTTGATTAAAAACAAATTTGAAACATTTTTTTGAAAATCCAAAACATACATACATATGTTTTGAAAATGTAAATGAATATTTATTTTCTACTGTTTTGAAGAAAATCGAAGATGAAAATGGTTTTTTGGGGGTACCATCAATTATCATACCACTTAAAGGTATAGCCTTTACTTAATTAACTTATTGAGTTTTTTTTTTTTAGAAAAGTTATGGACCCTTTTTTGAGAAAGTTGCTTAAAAATGTATGGCACCGCTATTTTTTGTTCTAAAAATTAAAGATCTATGTGGGTGGATTTACTAAAAAATGATATGTTACAAGTTGGAAGAAAATCGATCCAGTGGTTTAAGCTGGTAACTCAACGGACAAACAGACATAATCTCAGAATCGAGAGACCATATTTTTTCTTCTTCCCTATCATCGTAATAATAAGTTTGATCAAAACTTCGGGTTCGATTTTTTTCAACGAATGCATAACTTGCCATTAGTGCCTTGCGGTTACTCCTAATCGCAAGCAAAAAAGGGCATGGCCGGATATTGGATCAAAGTGGCCGGATACTGAAATTTGGTGGCCGGGTACTGGTGAAAATTCACTTTTTTTAAAAATAAATCCATATTAAAAAATATATTGCAAGCACTTAAAGTTTATATTTTTTATTCAATTCTAAACATGATCCATAATTGGTCAAAACAAACAACATAAACAAATAAAATCAGCTGAATTAGTTATCCAGCTTTAAAGTAGAAAAATGCGTTAGGTGGCCGGTTACTGGTACACTTACCCTATGTACCTAAACATTTATAAGGTTTCAGTCTTAGTCTCGATTACGAACTGTAGTTTCCCTATAGTATATGAATATTGTTTTTCTTCCAAACTTCTTAAATTACATACAAAAAAAGTGACATAAACAATCTTACATTTTAATTATAAATTTTCAAAAAATCATGGTCTAACAACTTCAATTGAAACTGGAAACGGAACTGACACTTGCCACTCAAATAATAGGTATAGCCATAACGCCCTATGACCAATAAATATATAAACATATGATACAAGTTGCCATATGGTAACTCGAATCTAAAGCAACTGCTGCATTTTAATTGAAACGAATTCGGCACCCATTAGTTATAAATCCAAACATTTCATTCATCAAGATAAGAGATTAATTAACTAACGCCCAAGGCAAGAACAGAGTTGTTCTTTTGGATTAACTTTTAAACGCAGAAGTAAAAGTTTTGTTTTTATTTTTAATATGTTTAGATAAAATCCCGTCTGTTGTGACATTCTTACTCCCAGTTCTTTCCCTTGAGTTATAAACTGATGTATAATTTTACACCTGTTTTTAAAAGAGTAGGCTATAAAAAAGTTCTCGACTGGGATAAGTTTGCAAAGTTGTATAATGTTATTGAGATTCAGATTGAAAGTTAACAAGTTTCACAAGCATCTATGTATATGTCTTTTTATCTATTAAATGAAAATTCGATTAGAGGAATTGCGACTCATTTTTTGTTTTGAATTTAAATGAGAGCAGAGATACGAGTACACTTTTTTTTAAATTTTAAAGATATTGAGTAAGATACGTGATATTAAGATCTTTTTGTTTGTCCACAAAAATACCTATGTTTTAGGGTAGTTTTGAATGAGTTTTTAAATAGAATGAAAATAAATATTTGTAAAGAACCATATGGTGGTTTTTGAAATCTATATTTATGTTTGTGGGCCTGATAAAACAGTAGGTGCAGGTACATCTACAGACCTACCTACTCTCAAACAATAACATTATAATTTAAATAGGTACATGCATACACATATGTATGTATGTGTGTTTGTAAAGTTTATGAACTCCAGGGTTTGCTTTCACATGGTAGATTATATATCTTAAACAAATTTTAAATATTTTTAAAATCTTTGTTATTAATTTTAAACATGACTTTAAATAAGCCATTTTGTTAATGAAAATGGGGCTAATTTTTTGATTTTTCTTTTAAATATTTGAAATTGGTTTTTGATTCATTCCAAATTAAAAAACATCAAATATTTTTTTATTGCTCCAATTTTCGGACAAGTTTTACCTACATTTTTTTTAATTTGATTTTGACACCAATTTGTTGGTATTCTTTATTATACACAAGACATGAAGTACTTAATACAAATTTGAAATGATAATAAATGACAGTTTAAATAGTTTTTTTTTATTTTTAGTTACAAATTGGTGCAATGTAGTCCAAGGGCGGGTGTTACTTTGCTCCATTATAAACTTTTGGTTATAATGCCTTTATTTTATTGAAGGTTTAGAGCAATGCTGTAAAGGTATTTCTGTCAATGAAATGCTCCGAGAATCATAGTCATGAAAAAATATTTTAAAAAAATCGAACACTATTTTCAAACAAACAAACAAAATACCTTTAGCAGACACTCGATTAAGTGAATCTCGAAATAATAGGAACACACAAAATTAAATATATTTTGAAAAAAACATTGCTTGAGAACACTGAAAAATTGCTTCTATTTTTGGTTTACACATGATGGAGAGCTTTATTTAACGCTTAAATAAATGTGTAAATATAACATCGAACAAAATGTGAATTTTTGATCAAAATGTATCTTTATAAAGCCTTTTAGAACTCCCGCTCGAAAAAGTGAACAATCTTGAAAGAGTAAAAAGGTTATTTTTCATAAAAGTAAATTTAAATGTTTCCTTTACGAAAAGAAATTTATTGAAAGAAAAGTTGTGTAGCCGTTTTTAAGAAAAATAAGATATTGTAACATTGCTTATTTTAAGTTCTAAAATCCACTATGTACCAAATTTTAAGAAAATTGATCCAGCCATTTAGGCTGTAGCTGAACGAACAGACAAATAGAATTATCAGACCCTTCCCTATTAGCGTAATAAAAAGTCTGATCCAAATATCGAGTTCAATTTTTTTTTTACAAATCCCATATGGGTGATTCTATCGGGTTTTTTAATAAGAGCGCTACAAAAGTTTTTTTTAAATAAAACAAAAACAGTTTTAGATATCAATGAAATTCTTTATTCCTGTGAAAGTACGTTCGATGCCATTATGTATGGAACTCGATTTCTTTTGCATGGCCACCACGGGCACACTTGCAGAAGTCCAGACGCTGAACCCAATTTTCGACGGGTTTCAAGCATAAATCGGCCGATATTGCTGCAATTTCACGTTCGATATTCGAACGAAGTTCATCAATCGTCGCTGGCTTGTTGGCACAGACCATAGACTTGACGTACTTCCCCACAGGAAATAGTCTAACGGCGTCAAATCGCACGACCGAGGCGGCCAAGCGACTGGACCATTTCGTGAGATAACACGTTCTCCAAACTTGGTTTCTAATAAATTGATTGTGCCATTCGCTGTGTGGCTTGTGGCGCCGTCCTGTTGGAACCACATGTCCTCCAAGTCCATATCATCCAATTGGGGCCAAAAATATTCAGTTATCATTGAACGGTAGTGATCCCCATTCACAGTAACGTGCCGGTCTTGATCATCACGGAAGAAGTACGTCCCAATGACGCCGCCGGCCCATAAACTACACCAAACCGTAATTTTTTCGGGATGCAAAGATGACTGATGGAGTACGTGTGGATTGCTGCCTGACCAATAGCCCATATTTTATTTATTGACGAAGCCATTCAGCCAGAAATGAGCCTCATCGCTGAAGATGATTTTTTGATGAAAATCTGAATCATTCTCAAGTTGTTGCTCAGCCCAATTCACGAACATACGACGCTTCTGGTGGTCAAGCGGCTTCAGTTCTTGCGTCAATTTAATCTTGTAACGATGAAGGCCAAGATCTTTTCGCAAAATTGGCCACAACGACGACACAGAGATGCCCAACGCTTGAGAACGACGTGTGAGAGACATTTGGGCTTTCTGCAACTGAAGCCTCAGCGGCAGCAATATTCTCGACACTACGGGCACTTCTTTATCTCACTGGCAGGGAAACATTTTGTACTGTGCTTGTGGATTCAAATTTTTCTACTAGACGCTCAATTGTTGATCTGCTAAGACGATTATGACGACCATAAGTTCTTTCCAGTCAAGTATCTTTCCATCATGAAATGGCAAACCTTACTGAAGAGAAATGTCAAAAGAGCAGCAAGAAATATGGCGTCGTTTGCTGTCTCTGTCACTCTACTTTTGTAGCGTCCCTGTTGAAAAAACCTTTACAAACGAAGGATTTTTCGACGGCTCCCCTGATATTTTAATAACTGGTCAAGAAAGTATTCTATCTAATTTTTTTGTAACTATAAATCTAATTGATGTCTACATGGCCTGGCAAATTATTAACATCTGATATATTTTCATTACTCAAAAAATTCTTCAAAGGCAGTCCCCTGACGTGTCTTCTGCCGGTTTCGAAGGGAAAAATTCTCACAGTTCTCTTATTTAAGTTCCAAAACCAAAATTAACTTTCAATTATTGACGTTAGGGTTAAATACAATTTTTTTTATGATATAAATAATGGTAATGGTACTAAATCCATTATATTTTTAGTACAAAAAAAGTTTAAGTTTGTCCCTTGACAGATTGAAACAGTCAAAAATATCCTTAACTTTGAAATCTATCAAAGTTTCAAAATCATTTTCATTTTTTACGCCCGTTTTCTATTTCATTTGTTAAGAAAACATTTGTGCTAGAGGTCATGTATTGTCTGTTCAGTTTTTCAGTTCCCTGATGAGTATTTAAAAAAAAAAAATCTATGGAAGCGCAGGTAGATATTTAAACATTTTAATATAGGCTTAGTCATATCATAAGTATATATTTTTTTTTATTTTTTCGTACAATGCGTTAACATGTTTTCGTAGCAAAAACTACGAAAATACTGAGTACCCTGGCCTCAGTCCCTTGACCTTTAATTACTGAGTTTATCTCTTGAGGCCTCGAAAATGCTCAGTAAATGTTGTTTTTCTTCTTAAATACTTGTAAAATACAAAGCACGACTAGGTCGCACAAACTTAGCCTTATTTTCAAGTGGCCTAGAAATTTATTTAATTATAAAATTGACTTAAAATAAAACAAGTTTAAAAAATGTCAAGTTCCCTGGAACACCTGTTTTAAAAAAAGGCCTTAAATTTATTGTTTTTAGTTTTTAACTGGCCTTTTTCAATTATGTAAAGGGACTTTCTAAAGTTCATATATAGTTAGTTTTAACGACTCCAAAAATTTTATGTCGAAATTATCATCATTTTATTCCATTTCTTGTAGATTTCCCATATACAATTATAATGCTTAGTTTTTTAAAAATAAACAAAATATAATTAAGCAAAACATCTATAAATCGATGAAATTTGGCCACCAGGAGCAAAAAAAAAAAAAAATACATCAAATAAAATTAATTATTGTATTTATAAACTTAGCAAGTAAATTAAATTCGTAAAGCTATGAAGAAAAAATTATTTTTTCAAAAATATTTTAACTCAATCGATCAATGGTAAAAAAAAATACAAAATTGTTGCGTGGCCTTCACATATCAACAGACTTTTACCAGCTACTAGGAAACGATCAATTGCACATGGCGACAGATGCATATTATCTATGAAAATAAATAATAATAAATAACGGAAGGTTTGGATTAGAAATCGTAATAGACCAAGAGTCGACAGCAGATTTTGGGAGTGGATATATAGTACAACCAAAATCGGAGGTACATGAGATGGGATACAAAAGTGGGTCAGTTTTTTTTTCAGCCTTTGGTTTGTTTGGGGGGGGGGGTGAAAACCAGCTTGGTTTTGCTATTTATTAACATTAACACTTCAATTCACTTTAAAAAATAGGAAATTATTATTATTTTGTAAGTCCCAAGACTTTTACCTTAGTGATTCGATAAAAAAGGATAAATCGGCGTTTTTGAGGAGACTTAATTAGCTGATTTTTTATTCCAAAAAATTGGTGATAAGGCTCACGTGAAATTGTTATATCTTGATTTCTATTTATCGGCCCGTCAAAATTGTGGCGTTTATTCTTTGAAAAAATGACAGAGCATCATATCCGATTTCTTAAAATGAATCAAAGAGGTTATAACCCTGAAAATAAAACTGGGGACCTTGCATTTTTTAACCCCTCCACCTCTTCCAAAGGCTGAAAACAAAACAAGTCAGACTTTGTTATTTGATATCAAGATGCATGCACGATGCAACTATAATCCCTCATATTCCGATTTTGTTATACACCCAGTCCCAACATTTTATGTCGGCTCTGAGACTATAACCTATCAGTGGGGCAAAGTAACCCCATTTTACCCTATATGTAAAATATTTAATTCAGTTGTATGGGTAATGGGTGAACGCAGAAGATGACTGCTTTGGAAATGTTGTTTAAAAATATCCGCCTAAAAAGTATCTATAAAAATTAATACTAATACTATAAAGAAAAAACACTTATACTTTGACATTTGTTAGGCGTCTGGTTGATGTGAAGTGCTACTGTAAGCTTTTGGTTTACTCCTTCTTTGGGTCTTTAATACCGCATGCGCAACTGTGCTGCTTCGCAAATGGTATGTTGCAGTCACTAAGCGGAAATGTATTTTTATTTTGTTACTAAAATCCTAAAATGCTTGACTTTTATTTACGCGTATATTCGCTAAATGTGAATGTAATGTCGCACATTGTAAGGGAAATGCAACAACACAGTTTTCCTGAAATTCATCTTGCATGAGATTTAAGTCAACTTCACTGTAATGTGTTTAGTCCCAATTTAAAGAGAAATAAGTTCCTCGGTGGTCTCTAGCTCCTAGAGACTTAGTTCGTGCACTACCTTCTAAAGGCAGCTGAGACAAAGTCCGTGGTATATATTCGTTCTCATCCATCATAGTTTACACCAACAGACAAAATCTTGTCTTTGATAAAGTAACGTAAGTCTATTCATGCCACCATATTTGGGTCTAATATACATTCACTTTATGGTAAAAGTTTTCTTCGAAAATATGTTTGTTTTCAACGAATCTTAGTTCTAGTATTCTTTGCCACAGTTCTTAAGTTCTTAAATATTAGTTTCTTAATAATTTTTTCCATTTTTAAATTTAATTAACAAAATAATTCAAACAAACTACAAAAAGTACATAAAGAAAGCAAACTAAAGCTTAAAATCACAGTATCACACAGACAAAAACATTTCTCTAGTTTATTTTTTTAATTTTCTTTCAATGTCCCTCTCACCACATCATGGAGTGACTCCTAGTATTTTTAATCTTCTTCAAAATGAAAAGTGGATGCTGACTGCTTCCTTGTCAATGACATCCTTTCAAATAAAGTTGGATAGAACCAGATGTCCAGATAAGTAATTTTTAAAATTAAATTGGCTGTTGGGAAAATATTTCAGTTGTAGAAAATACAAGGAGAATATGTAGAAGAAAATGATTGCAAATCGATATTAAATTGTAAAAATTTTAAAAATTAATACCGACTTAATAAAAAAAATCAAATTTTAGGGAGTTTGAATTTATATATATACTAATTATTTATTTTGATCTGTCAAAAAGGATTTGACAATATTTTTCATACATTGGACGACAAATAGGTATTACATTTTTGTCAAATTTAAAAAGATTTTTTAATTTTGATTATTTATTTAGATGTTTTTTCTTGAAGCTTCTGTGTTAAAATCAATTAAGTCATTTACGAGAAAAAATTATGCTCAATATTTTTGTTGTTACTATTTATTTTGAATAAACCGATGTAAAGTTTTAAAAACGAACTGAATATGTGTTTAAAATAATTGTATTTGATAGTAATTTGCAAGAAACCCGTTATCTGCACAGTCAAAAATTGTAAGCCAGGTAGTGGTAGGTTAGCAAAAATCCATCCAGTTAAATGAAACAGGACCCAAAGTCATAAGACCTGTTAAGATTTTTGATATAAAATGCCCTCAAGAACATTCGGCGGTGACTATTCTGGAACACTCTGTATACATGTGGAAAAAATATATTGAAACTTTTACGAATTTCAAGGCACACCAATTTTTCGCTGCCCGCTTTACACGCCAAATTTATAAATTTGTTTGCCAAGTTGTTGGGAAAAACTTTTTAATTTTGTTCATGATGTTTATTTTATGTTTATAATCTGAGATAGTGCAGTAGTAAAGGTCTCAATGAGTGCTATTGTTTTTTTATGGGCATAAGTCTGTATCTCGTGCAGGTAAAGTGTTATAGCCGAATAACTGTTGCACTGCGCTATAAGACCTTTAAACGTTTTTAGACTATAACACTTGCCCTACGCGAGTTTTAGACGTATGCCCATATAAAAAAAACTAATGCTCATTGAGGCCCTTCCATTGCAACAGGTCATAAACTGTTACAACGATGGGATGTAACTTACATTTTTATATTTTTTCGGGGTCGCCATCTTGTTGGAAAAAAAAAGTTCACTCTCTGTAGCCAGTTTTTGTTATAAATGTGGGTAAACTATATCGCAATATGTGAAAATATTTTTCTCTATTCATTATTCATTCGATCTGTAGGTACTAACAGTCCAATAGGAACTTAACGAACAACACCCCCACGCCATCACCGATCCTCTACCATGTTTCAACATTCTATAAACATGCGATATTGCAGAAGTGGTTCTCCAAGGGGTGCAGGGAAATAATTCCAGGGCATCTACTCCACATGGGAGTTTATTCCATCATAAGAAGGAATCTAACCCACTTTCCAAAGTGCAATTTATTCTCACCACGAGATGGAACTAATTGCACTCGAAATTTTGTGGAATTTTTTCCCACCTAAAATGTGAAATTTGGGATATAAATGATTCATTGCAGAAAACGACATTGTTTATTTACAGAAATACGCCAGCGTTATGACGAATCAATAGTGAGGTATGTATGCAACCCCTGATTGGGCTCATTATAGGATTTGGGGTGGGTGCGAGGTTGGGTGTATGCGAAGTTTCTTTTACATTTAAGGAATCTAGATTTAAAGAAACTATGATTAAAAAATACCTCCTATAAGAACGAATCAGAGAAAAAGAAGTGAAGTTGAGTCTGATACCAAGTGGGCGAAATCTCCACTCTCCAAGTCGAGATCTTTCTCACAAAAAAGTGCAATAAATTCCCTCTGTAGGTGAGGTAAATTGCACTTTGAAAAGTGAAACAGATTCCTACATATGATGGAATAAACTCCTTGTGGAGCAGATGCCCGTGGAATTGTTTCCCTGCACCTCTCCAAGATGTGGCCAATAATACGACCTGCCATTGGAATCACGTTCTACTCGGTTGACCTTCGTCTCGTCAGACCAAATTACCCTTTTCCACTTGTCAATTGTTCAGTTCTTGTGACTTTTGGGGAAAGTTCATAAAACATTAAAACATCGCAATATATGTAGACCCCTGACAAAAAAAGAACAAAGGGATAGAGTGGACCTCAATGAAAAAAAAAAATAGAAACCGATTTTTTAAGAGCCATGTATTAATCTAATCAATTCATATCATACGTATGTATATTGTAGATAAAATCATAAATCTGGTTTAAAAAAAATTAAGATAAAATAAAAACAATAAATTTGTTCATTCTTCAACAATAACAAAAACGACACTGAAACCCTTTTATCTCAAAAGTTGAACTTAATTTTGGTTCTTTTATTTGTAGTTCATTATAGCATGTAATTGAAAATCTAACCATTGAAGCGAGAACCTTCTATTCTCATCTCTCCCAATCATAAAAAAATAGTGAAAAAACATGGTTTATCTATCCAGATGCTTTTAACATGTTTTTATTTGTGACAATTTTTGTTTCTATTAAGAAACTAGTATCGATGCAAAATACTGAAGCTTTGTAGTTGCCGCACAGTAGGGCCGACCGCGTACGTATCTGGTCAAAAGTTAAAAAAATATGGGTTTTATATCAAGTCTGGAAATAGGGTGATGTTTAAGAGACATATGGGAATCAATCAAATTAAATGAAAAGGGTCGCTTTTGGGTCCCCTTGTTCGTTCAATTACTGTGATGGTAGGATTTGGTAGTTAAATTTCTGGTTATAATACAAGAAGGTTTCTTATTTTATTTTGTTATGAGTTATGATGTTGAAGCTATACAAACCCTTGAACCCAGTAGGCAAAAATTTGACTCTGAAAGCTTCAACTTTTTCTATACAGTGAGATTGAACTAAAAATTGTGCTCAAACGCAAATTACACAGCTTAGATAGGCCTACACAGTTTTTGACAGGGACAGGTTAGACTCGTTCTAAAAAATTTTAACCAAATTTTAAAGAAGGAGATTAGTGCTTTTAGGAATCGTTACTAGTTATATTAAAAAAACTTAACATTCAAAATTACGAAAAACATTTTTTTTTCATTTTCTCATGGGAATACTTTGAATACCTGAGCTGATATCGGAAAATGAATGACGAATTTGAGCTCAGCGCCGTATCATGTCTAAAAGTTAACAAATATTTTTGTAAATTTGTTTTATCATAAGACAACTATCACGCGAGTAACCTATCAGAAATCATTTAAAAGGCCAACAACTTTTTATTTGATTATTATTGTAAAAAAAATTTAAATCATTAGACATTAAACAAAAATCAAAAATTAACTATCCACCATTTACCAACTACAGTAATTATTCTCTTTATTTGGAACTTTCTAAGGTATTTAGACGCCAAAGTAAAGTTAAGACAAATATAGCACTCGTTGGCAAATGTTTGAATTTTTAACCCTCTAAATTCATGTTCGGTTCCGCTGTGCGCCAAAAAGGCAAGATAAATCATAGTTAGAGTGACCATATTTTTGAAAAAAATAAATAACCATATCACCAGCAAATGTGGGCGTCTAAGGTTTTTCACGACCTTTTCTGTGCGGGACGGAATCGCATTATTAGTGCTTCGAATAAGAAGAAAAAATAGTTTTTTTTAGACGTACAAAATAAGAATTGTCTAAACCGTTTCGCTTAGTCTATACAAAAAATAGGTATCTCAAGTGAACCAACTAGTTTATCATTTACCATTAAGGGACAGTTGTTTTTTGTTTTTATTTTTAAACCAAGTTTCTCTAAAAATGCCTTTTTTGAAAAACTTTTTCATATTTAAAATTGAATTCCATCATAACATTGAAAACCACCATTACACCTTGCGTACCTTTAAATAAATTTTAACTATGATATTAATAAAGATTAACGTTTGTACCTTCTTTTCGCTTGAAAATTACACTGAGATCATTTATACTACGGCATATATTGCCTCTGAGGTAATCTCTTTTTTCCAGCTAGGATATCCAACAATCCAAGGGTCAAAAGTAAAATAGAAACCACATGCCAAAATAGTGCGCATTCGTAAGAAGGTACATAACTGCACTCGGTCTGATAGTTTTCGTTCGCAGTTATTTTACCTATTTCAGTCGAATTTGATTAAACCTACAGAAGCGTCCAGAAAATATAACTGCAGTCTTTGGTAAACTGACTGGAAATAAATTTTCTTCAAATTTGAAAAAACAATTTCTTTAAAAAACTTGTTTACCTAAAACCGCTTTTTGCTTTTAGAAATTATCATTAAAAAACAAATAATAATCAAATACTAATCTAATGGGGTTTACTGAAAAAAGTGTTGCCAACCAAACAAGGTTTTATGACTGGTCGGATAATATTTATCTGGTGGCAGTGGTTACCAAATGTACTTTTCAGGTTGCATTTTTGGTCAAGTGTACCGAGCCTCTAGTTTTTACCGCCCTATGCAAATTGTTATTTTGTCGCCCAAAAGCTTAGAATAAGTAAATTATATTGTTAAGGGGTTTTGGACGAAACCCAGCAGATTTTTTGGATTGACAACGGCAGCGGCAGCGTTTCCGTAGACTAATCGAATCGGAAAACATTTTTTTTCTTCAAATCTTTTCGATATTTCTTTTAATTTAAGTCTTCTTCATTATTTGAAAAATACTCTAAATAAAATATTTATGGCCAAGCACGTCAATAGATTTATTGCAAACGCATTTAAACTGAGTTCTAACGAAAAATATTATTATTTTTAAAAATAATTGCTAATTTTGTTAAAAAAATTACCTCACATTGTTAACCTAAAAAAAAAAGTTAAAAAGTTTTCAATGTTATTTTTATTTAGAAAAAACTAGTATATACTTTTAGGAATTGATAAGAACTTACTTGTTTGGATTCGTATTATCAAAAATAGCAAAAAGCATATTTTTGGTAGTTAACATAAAAATAGTTTTTTTTTCATTTTCAAAATTTTGTGTTGTAAAATTAATTTTTCAAAAATAATCAATTAAATAAACTTTATTTAACTAGAATATTGAAGAATGGATTTCCGGCCTTAGAGCAGCTAAAGGAGTTTTCTCCATACATTACCACTGTTTTTGAATTGTTGTTTTTCTGTTTTAAGCCACTTTTTAGATGATTGCCCCTTCCGCCTCAACCGGGAATATGAACTTCCTATACTATCTTTTTCTTCTTTTAACTCAACCTACATGCTCTAGAGCTTTGAAGCTTCTAATGCCAAGCACACTGTATTTGTCATTAAACTGTTATTTATACTACTGGTGTTGTAAATTTATTACTGATACATTTTAAAAGGCTGATTATTGGAAACTCTTAAATTTACAGAGACGATTCTGTGCTCAAATGGGTGAAAATTTAAGTAATATTAAATCGTAGAGCAATGTTTTTACTAAAAACTATTCCTCCAAGTTTAAAGTCCACAATTAAAGCATCTATAGGTTAAAAAATTCAGATAACTCCATTTTTGACGAAATATGGTTTTTGATGCAGAAAAAACAAACAAAAATTACGCACCGTTTTGTGTACTTGCAACTCGCCTTTTTTTCCTCTAAATTAGAAAAACGTAATTTTGTATTGGAGTTGTCTTGTTTTTGCACCGTACATACAAAAATTGAAAATTGCAAATATTGTTAGAGGGATCGAAGCTTTGAAAATTTTACTCTCAGACGGTGCTTCAGTGTAAAAAATGTTATGTATATTAAGTTGAAAAACAACAGTTAGTGCAATGGTTTGTAGGTGTATGATGAAGAAAACGAAGCCTCTAATTATTTTCATCAAAACAATGGAGTAAATACCAGACAACCCCAAAAACAAATTAATTTATTTTTTAATGGAAAATCCACTTTAAAATTTTTTTTTTTAACTTATTGAATATTTTTTTCTATTGTCTTTCAGAGAATAATTCAGTTTTTGAGAATATTTTGTTTATTGTTATTATTTATTTTTAAAATAGTTTTTTGTATTTTCTCAACATTTGGCCAGTTTATATTTCTTGAGCGCTCAGTATTTTTCCTCAATTTTTTGACGGAGCAGGAGAATAAAATATAAACAGTATTCCTCACATAGAAGTCAAAACAACTCTCTTTTTCTTTTCTTCTTATATAATTTACTGAGACAACAAATAATTGAGCAAGCGAATCCAAAAAATTTCAGTCTCAGTTTTTAAGGGGAAAAGTGAGGAATTTTTGAGAGGAATCCTGTTTATATTTCTGAGCGCTCTGAGTCCTCTGAGATCTCAGAAATATAAACTGGCTAATTCAAATATATTAAGTTATTAAGCTCAATTACTGAAAAAAAGGTCGAATATTTTGTGTTTTTTTGAATTTTTACCATGGTGCTTTCGGCACTTGAGGTTGAAAATTTGGATCAATAATAACTAGGCCAACATTATAAACAATTCTGCAAAAATTCTGGACTGCCGGATCTGACGCAAGGTCCCCTCCAATGAAACTATAAGGTTGCTGGAATAAATTTACTTTCGAAGAATTGTTTTCATATTCTATTAGTACTGTTGAAGTTTATGTTAAATTCCAAACAAGTTGAAAAGCCAATTGATTATATTTGACACATATTCGGAAAGTTTTTACGATTTAAGAATTCCATTTTATTATTTTTTAAATAGTTTTTTTTTTGTGTGAAACCTAAGACTGTCCTCTACACAGTACCAATGTTCGAACATAGTTTTTTGGTTGTGGCCACGAATCCAACCACTTTTATAAAATTTAGAATTTTGTTAATACTTTGATATTCTTTGTTATTTGATATTATACTTCCCATTTTTTATAAACACATTTTTTAAACTGAAAAATAACCCTGTGTAAATTATATAATTCTTGTGTCTAAACCTCAGGGAATGGTCACCTTAGCCAAACGATTAGATTGTTCATACATATCTCAACTTTAAATTATTTGAATTTTTTATCAATAAACCCAGCCCCTTTGTAGTATACTGAAACCCAACAAAAATTGTTTGCAAAGAAGCCTTGTTTGCAATAGATAAAGAAATGTGTTCTCAAAATAAAAACACAGTTACTGGCTTCCCTTCGATTTAGATAGTTACTCTAGGGAGGGGAGATTGTTTGATCTAATGTTTACTGTAAAACCTGAACACATATTAGGTGCAAGCGTGGAAATATTAAGTAAACTGTCACGCACTTAAGGCTATGTGCACTTGTTTTAATTTTAAAAATACTTCAAACTATTTAGGTATGTAGGTATAGGTGCATACACGTACATATTTAAATTTTTTCATCAGGGATTTTTTTTCAGGGAACTAATTTTAGTCGGTTCATTATCATAAAACATCAACTAGTACTGAATATTTTGAAAGAGCATTAGCAACTTAAGCGCCCTGCCAAAAAACTTATAAGTTGAAGTAATGGCTATTTCAAGGGTGTCAACTTAATCATTAAAACTTCTTAGTGGTCAGTCAGTATGATTATTTATAATTGAAACCCCCTTTGAAAAAATCATCAACACAAACTACCAAAAATCAAATTTTAATGAGGAGATTTTTATTATAACGAGCCTTTCAGCAAAAAGTTTCATTTTAAACTTCGCGCCATTTTTCAACTGTCATTTGTCAACATTAAATGCCATTGCGGTTACTTTTGCTAAGTAAAAACTAGACGGTTATTAATGGATCGATATATACAATCGCACAGTATTTCAACTAATGCTTTACAAAAATTATGAAAATATTGTGGAAACGTTTCTTAAAGTTCGTACTGATTTGGTGGACAACACGCGCCGCACATTGGAGTATTAAAAAACCTAGCTAAAATTTTTGTTGTTATTATTTAAGCCTAGGTTATAGATAAATGTGCAGTGAATTCCTAATCAAATGAATTAATTCAGTTTTGTAGTATGTACGGTTTGGAGAGTAGGTACTTTTCTTACTTATTTGTTGCTTTTTATCGTCATTAATTAATTAAATTTAGTTTTAATGACCAACATTTCTCTCCTCGCTATGTGCAGAAAATAAATAGAGATAAAATTGCGCAAAGAAATTGCACTCCAATTTTTTTCTTGAAAATGTTGTATGGCGTATGAATGTTTTTTTTCAAATGAAGTTGAATACTAATTTGCTTGCCAAATTTCGAGTGGCAGAAAGTACGAGTATCAGCTAATTCTCTTTGTATTAAGCTCGAAAATATTTTAAGCAATGCAAAAGTGCTATAAACTATTTTTTGGCAAAGTTGATACTTTTGTCTCTTAATTTTACATGTATGCCTTAAAAGAAGGTCGGATATTTTAAAGCTATGGGGTTTATATCGATTCTTTGACATGACGTACAAAAATTGTAAAAAGTGGTGAAAGGGTGCGCAGGGTTAAAAGTCCATAGGCCAAAAGTCCATAATGGACTTTGGGCTCATCAGGGTGGGCTAAAAGTCCATAAATGCGTTATGAAATTATAACTTACACAAGTGGGCCAAAACACCAGAAGGGAGTGAGTCGAAAGTTCATAGTTTTTTTAGGAAAGTGGGTCAAAAGTCCATACTTTAGTCAAAAAAAAGGATGAACCTATTGTAAAATTGTATATATATATAGGATTTACTCAAAGCGTGTTAAAATCCAGATACTTTAAATGGAAAAAAACTTTGCATACACCCAAACTCGCACCAATCCCAAATCCTATAGTGAGTCCAACAAGCTTTCGACAAACGCATCGCCCGAAAAATGGAACAAATTTCGTGATTTCTCGGTAGCATGTGCGTACATTCTCATTTGATTTGATTAAAATCGTAAGTGCGGTCTGGCTGGCGTTGGTTTATAAATGTGCAGTGTAGTGCTGCAGAACTTATATTTTTTTAAACAACAGATTTTATAATTTGTTTGGTAGAATTAACTAACTGCAAATAGTCATCAAAATAAAGATTCAAAAAGATGGCGTAAACTTAAGAAATCGCTTAGTTAAAAAAATATACCTAATTTGACAAGAAAAATCTTGCTACTCAACAACTTTAGAATTGCCGTTTCTCTGAGATTAAATTAATAAAATGAAAGATAAATCATAAATGTATAAATTTTAATTTACGTTTATTTATAAATTAAAAATGTATAGGTATCATTTTTTATTTGAATCGATTTTTTTTTGTATTTGTATGACTATAGAAATCTAAAATAATGTTCCTTGTTTAAAATTCTAATTCGATGTAATTGACATGAGATTGAATTTTTTTCGTTGACCCCAACTAGAATCTGCCTTTTTTCAGAAATAATAGACTTCCATTTAAGAGTAACATTAAGCGTTTAAGGCAATAAACACATTGCAACATCATTCGCCGGTAATACAACACCGTCATCCTAGTCAACCAGACCTTATAAATTTTCTAGTCCTTTTGTGGCTTATATTCTTTAGATGATATTTATAGCACTCAGCGTAGTAAAGGTAGCTATCTATCTATATACCTTTTAAATACGGTATGAAGGCAAAAGTATTTTTTACTCTTAAAGCCAATATCGATTCGGTCGGTGCCCTATGCTCATACAGAGACAACAATATTTTATTTCCTTTTGCTCCATTTCATTGTTGGCATTGTGTAATAGATTGTATAATACTTCCTGTTTGTATTTTATGGATCAAATTGATGGGATAGGTTCCAAGTTCCAGCAAATAGTTGAGGATACGATATTGAGGGTAGAAACCGAAGAATTTGTACTGTGGCCCTCCTGCGTAGATTTGAAGGCAACACATGAGTCCTTTATGTTTGCTTGCTGTGTTTGGTTTGCTGGTTCGGTGAGTACAAACTCATCGTCATTATTTTTGGTGTCGATCTAATGGAGATACTTTTTGTGACGACAAAGAAGAAAAAGCTGTGGGTACTATCTATTTTTAATTTAATTGAAAGCGACATTTGCTAAGTGACTTTTGGGGTGGTAATTCAACAGTATTTTTGTTTTCTACTCTTTTTCTTATACACCTAATTTAATCATTGAGTTATCAGGAGTTAAAGAGTAAGTTTTGTGATTTTTTTTGAGTTTTCCTTATAATCAGAATCAGGAAGGATTTCTTTTAGAAAATGTCCACAAATCATGCTTAGGAAATTTATTGACCGGGCAAGAATACGTATTTATCTTCAGTTGAAAATGAAAAAACTTAAAATGTTATTTGAGAAGAAACTAAACACAATTGTGGTCTAAAATTAAAAATCAAAATAAAAACGAGTACGAGATGTAAGACCTTAAAACAAAATTTTGAAGAAAGAAGCAATTTATTTATAGTGAAAAAAATCATCACATGCAATAATAAAACTTATGTAAATTTATTCATGTTAGAATTTTGCAAAGATCTTCCATTAATAATATCGTGGGACTTTGGATTATCCAAACATTCACATCGTATGATGTTGTAGGTATCAATGTAAATATATATATACACTGAGTGAAACAGTGGCGTAATTTCAGCTTTTTGTGATGTTATGGGGATGATAGTTTTTGATGTCCGTCAAGTTAGCATCACCACTTAAGAATTTTTGGAATCCAATAATTGAATTAATTGTCGTTAATTTGCCGTGAGTTTGTTTTTTTTTTTTTAGATTAACCCCTGGTAATGCTAACTTGATAGTCAAGTTAGCACTACCACCCCTGAAAAAAGGGTAAAATAAACTTAAAAAAAACAAAGAATGTGTGAATTTGTCGTAAATATATAGTAAAAGAAAAAAAACTAATAACAAAATTCCTTAAAGTTGACAAAAAGCCCCAAAATCGTTGTTTTTTCAGCTTTTTTTAAGAAAACATCACTACCATATGGAAACTTTTTACCATTAGTATTTTTTGGTATGGAATTTGTCTAAACAATTGTCGTAGTTGAGTTGTGTCAAAAAATAATTTGTCGTGCCATTTGTTTATACAAAATTTCTTGAATTAGACGAAAATCCCAAAATCTTTGTTTTTTTTCTGCTAACCCTGAGTAAGTGATGTTTGCCTAAAACCTATTATCCTTCAAATTTTCAAGTTTAAACCTAATAAAGATGAAATTCCCAAAAGTAAGTTTCCTTAAAATAATATCCCCACGAGAAAATTTCAAAAATTAAGATGAGCAAGTAGGCAATCAAGCACTCCTTGCACATCTTATATTTGGGATTTTCTCTTGTTCAGTTTAAATGTTTTTGTCCGTTAATTCTAAGACTTTCTTATTTAATCAAATAAACAAAATATTTTAGGGCCAGTTTGTTCACAGTTCCAAAAATCATTGATTAAAGATGATAATCAATGATTTTTGGAACTGGTAAATCCGCGAATGTACTTGTTAATCGCAGTTTTAGCCAATGAATCTCTAGTTTGAGTTGTTAATTATCGAAATCTCTAATCAGACAATATAAGTTGATTAGCTCCATTTCAACCTTTGAGAAACTTAGTATAGATTAACATAACCCAATGTGAAAAAACGGGAGCAAAATCTGCGTCAAAAAACAGCGGTCATTTAACGATATAATTGACTTATTTTCCAAAGCATGATAGATAAGAATTTTTGATTCCAGCTTTTGGTCTGATTTTGTTCAAAAAATACAAGCAGAGCGTTGTATTTTAAGTTTCGTAAAATGAACTACAGAAAAAATGTTGAACTGTTAAACATCCACAGGTTGAAATATGATTTTTTGTATTTAATTTTGAATAAATTTTCTTGTAGCAAAAAAGGTGACATCTCTGAGCTTGCCATAGGTGCTCTTAGGGCTAGGAACGGCCCTGAGTGAGTGAGTGAGATTTTTTGGAGATTTGAGGATTTTGGCAAAAGAATTTTTTTAAATAATCACTACTTATGTGTGCAACCAGTGAATTTCAATACGAAAAAAAGGTAAATGGTTAACTGATAAATAGACCAACTATTTTGGTTTTGGGTCGAGTAATTGACGGCCTTTTATTTCAATTTAAAGGACTCGTGAAAACATCCAAAAAATGTCTGTCTGAACATTGGTATCGTGTTAAGGACAATCTAGCCTTTCATTTGGTGTCCCATTTATATATGTATGCTGCTTCATTATGGGTACATATAGCGGAAAATGCAACCTGAAAAATACATTTTCTAACCAATATTGCGATCAGGTAAAGCTTGTCTCACTAGTTGTTTTGTAAGTGTTTAGACTAGAGCTATTATTTGACATCCTCTTTTTGCGTACCCGCGATGAGATGAGATAGGCAATATAACGGTCAGCTCCCCTCCCAGACTATAAGCAGTATTATATATTTCAATTCGTCATTTTCCTAATACAAATATTTTTACTGAACAAATTAAAAAAGTTTACTCGTCTGCCGTATGTGTTTAGGTTAGGTAGAAGGGCTGACTGTTGGTCTTGTTACCGTCACACTTAGATCTATGTAGATTCCTTGTGATTCCCTAGGAAATTAAGTTCCAATTAATGTAAAACCTATGTGTTCTGTTAGCAGTCAAGCCAAAGGCGTTGATGAAGTTCAGAAGGGTATTAGCCGAAGTTCTAGAAAGTTCCTCTAAGTCGTCATAAAATTGATATCCTAGGTGTTTCTTCCTTAAATGACAGAGTGCTGGACATTGGCAACGGAAGTGTAAGGTATCTTCATGTGCTTTTTCGTCGCTGCACCCCCTGCAAAGATCGTCAGTACTGAGGCTCATTTTCTTTTGTGGTATCTCAGTAGATTGTGTCTGGTGATTATGCTGACAAGGGAACGGAGATGTTTCTTGTTCATTTACATTATTTTGTCTGTCCTCTGGTTATTAAAATATGTCTGGACTTATATTTTCATGAAACACCTTTCGATCCGCCTGGTTTCCAACCTTTTTATAATGATTGACTGCATTTTCTTATAAATAAATAATCGCGATATTATTTTGGTAGTTTTGACAGGCAAGCATTTTAGTTCCCCATATCCCCATATAAATTATTTTATTGTAATTCTTCAAAAAAAAAAAAAAAATCCGACATGAAACCAGAAATCAAAATAAATAGTCAGCTGTTCTTCAAATTTCCCATGGTATAGTTTAATATACAGAACATTTCGATCATCACCCGTTTTAAACTATGGGATTGCAACAACACAAACAAATCCCGATAGCTTTCAATGGTATAGAAAAAAAAATCAGCTACGCAAAAAAATGTGGTACCGACCTAGTATTTTTGACACTATACTCGTATTTACTTATTTTGTACCGGCGGGCGTAAGTCACTACACAAAATATATGTACATATGCATATGTAACCTGCATAAATGTACCTAGACTTAAACAACGATGTTTTTTGTTTTAATAAAGCATTTGTGGTTGTTCAAAAACCAAATTGCAACTGTTAGCTCCACAGGGCTCTACTATAAGAATCAGCAGGAGTTGTAAATAATTCTTATAATGTTGCTTATAAATTTGTTTTACTTACGTAATTACAAATTACATCAAATACATAATGCCTTAGAATGCATATAGGAATCCTGGGAAACTTTAAAATAATCTATCATAGACTTATGTGGATAAGATAAATATTTTTAAAGTTAACAGACGTTGTTTTAATTTATTTTTTAATTTATTTTTCTTGTTTTTCAATGCACGTCCCACAAAATTCTCATTCCTACTTCTATTCCAGTCAACAAAGACTCAAAATTATTAATTAAATGCAATTAATAATGCTCTCTGGGGATATTATTTTATATCGTAAGGGTGACTTCAGGTATAACATACTAAAAGCCCCCAGCCTAGTGCCGCGGGCTTTAAGCAGGAGGGGGGTTAAAGGTCAACTTTTATAATTTGATGACGTGATGTTCTAAGAAAAGAGTGGAGGTGTATTTCCCCTCCTTTTATACGGGAAGGATACATTTTATAAACACAAATTGTAAGTAGATAAATAACTATTTGAAGACAACGGTTAAACTTACAATACTATGCTATAGCTTATGTAGAAGCTTAAAATGGATTATTTTATTATAAAGCCAAATCATGTTAATAGTTTTTGAAAAACTCATTTGAAAACTGAAAATTAGTTAAAAAAAAATTTAAAAATTTTGTTAAGTGACTTTTCATTTTTATTTTATGTTATAAAGTAGTAAATTATCTTTCATTATTTACTATTGTTGGTAATCTTAAGTCAAATGCTGAAAACCAGACTGTTGGAAGGTATTTAGTTTTTGAGAAATTAAAAGTTATGAAAACTTGTTTTGAATGTGGTGTTGTGAATCAATAACATTTTTTTTATCGTTATTATTACCCTGTATTAGATCCAATTCTTCATGAGGTTCTAGACTTCTATGTCGAACTTTGTCTGAATGGCGGTTAACAGTATTTCCGTCTTCAGTTAAGACAGGCAAGCATTTGACCATGTAAATTACTTGACCCTATTGCTGGGTTATATTGGCTGGAATCCAAATAGTTCCCCTTGAATAATTTCGTATCCAAACAGGTTCATTAGCTTGCAGTTGTAGGTCATTACCTTTACCGTGATCTCTTTTTGATGAACGAAGTGATTGGTTACCAGGACGGGTCTTGTTAAAGTAAGTCCTCGTCGGTGCTTTAACAAAACTTCTGCTGAAGACTAACGAGTAATTGTTGATGTTGATGGTGTAAAATGGTTGAGTAGCAGGAATCTTACTAGGCGAAGCTTAACACATCCACTGTTATTCCGTTTGAGATAATCCTTCGTTGTGCACACATCATCCTTTCTGCTTGTCCGTTGGTTGAAGGATGACACGTTAAATTAAATTGCTTTTGCTGGCTGTACCATTGTCAGATACAATTGAATCTGGTAATTCGTGTGTTGCGAATATAGAGCGAAGACTGTTGATCGCCCAACTAGTGCTTGTTGTAGATACTAGTTTCACTTTTAGCCACTTCTAATAAGAATCTTCCAAAATAAAAAAAAGATCTTACTTTGAAAAAGTCCTGCAAAGTAGCCGTGACCATGTTCTAGAAGTTTCTTCCCACGGGTGAATAGTAGACTTAGGTTTCTCTGGGCGAGATTCTTGACAGGTGATGCACCTTTTGAACCTTTTTAACTCAATGTCTGCATCTATCTTCGGGCAAGATTTTCATTCTAACTTCTCCTAGATCACCAGAATGTATAATTTTCAGAATATCTTTCCGGACGGCTTCTGGAATTATAATTCGTTCACCAAGAAGTAAACAGTCTTTGTTTACCGATATTTCATGACTACGCCGACGCTGATGAAATGGTCTGATTTGTCGTTGCAATGAATCCGAATACTATCACTATCACTTTTAGAAGTTGTTAAGATGCGGTTTGGTGGTTTGTATTCCATTGCCACTTGTTGTTCTTATCCAGCAGTCTGTGGAAAGGTTCAGCAAATGCCACTTTTAGAAAAGAATGGTAGAAGTTAATGAGTCTTCAAAAGGCCTGAAGTTGCTTCTTGGAGTATCCCTATTTGCCCTTAAACTTTATCATCAGATGAACGAATTTCTCTGGAATTGACTATATAACCCAGGAAGTTAACAGATGGTAAGTCAAAGTGACATTTGTCTTTGCGCAAACGTAATTCAGCTTTAAAAAACTTCCCCAAGAGTCTCAATGAGGTGTGAGGAATTTTCGCAAGCAACGATGATGCCGTCATAATATATTCTCTACTCTTTGTAGAAATACGATATGGGAGCCTCTTAACTTTGAAAGCATTTTAATGAGTAGTTATTGAAACGGCTTTTATTTATTTAAATAATCGCTTTTAAAGTGGTGAAGTCGCAGGATTACATTTGTACATTAATATTTCAGACATTTTGCTCTCGATTTGAAGTCCAATACTTTAAAAACAAAAGAATGTAAGATTTCGGGGTTTTCCTTTAACCTGATAGGTAGCAATCTCTAGTTGAAATGGCAGGTTCAGGTATGTTCTTATATCTATTATTAAAGCAGTGTTTTTCAAACTTTATGAGTACTCGACCCCCACACTCATAATAATACTTTAAAAACAAAAGAATGTTTTTCCGAGGTATACTGCCTTTTACGAAAAACTGACAAATTCTCTAAGAGCCGTTAGGACTTGTCAAAAAATTGCAGGTCCTTCCATTCCTGCCAACAACACACACATGAGAATGGTTGAGAGTTGTAAGTCACTAGGCCCTGGTTCTCCAAGTAATTTTTTTTAATTCTGATGTGAGCATTAGAATTGTCATTTATTTTTTTTCAAATAAGTCTGGTTTCTCCAAAAACCCTCTCAGCTTCACAAATCTGCTACAAATGAAGGCTGTAAAAGCAATAAAAACCGAAAAAAGTGACTTTATGACAACAATTTCCTGAAATATAGTTTTAAAGTTTTGAATAATAAGCCTTAGTGTTCAGGGCTTTCAACCTTTGTTTTTTAATTTTAACGCCTAGTGACTCCTTGAGCTATTCTTGGCGGGCCGAAGGTTGAGTAGAGCTGATCAAAATAGAGGTGAAAATCAATTCTCAAAAGTTGCATTCGGGTAATTCCATGAAATAGTGGACATAACGATAGAAAAACGGACAATTTATCTCGCCCTCTGTTTTTTGTGTTCGCTAGTTTAAAAATTAGAATTACAAAATATCCTACAAGAAACGAACATTTGGCTGAAAATAATATGATATTATGAAAGGCTTCACCCTTAATTTTTAAATTGAAAACATGAAATAACGAAAATTACCGACCTTTTGCAATGTGAGTTACCATGTATATTATTAAATTTGTATGAAATATTTCAGTAATTTAAAGTTTCTGTACAGTTATAAATAGGCTGATATATTCTTGTATCTAATTAAACACTCTAGTTCAGCTTTAGTACCTCGTGGCATGATGGTTAGTGCGTAGGACTGTCATGCCAAAGGTCTGGGTTCGATTCCCAGCCGCTGCCACCTAAACCAGAAATGTTTTTTTCCGAGGCACTGCCTCTTGCGAGGAACTGACAACTCCTCCAAGAATATACTTGTCATGAAAAAGTGCTTCTCATCTAGCCGTTCGGACTCGGCAAAAACACAGGAATGGTTGAGAGTTGTAAGTCACTAGGCCTTAGTTCTCCACGATCTGTTGTGCCATCAAATTTATTTAATTAATTTATTTAGTTCAGCTTTATTGGTTTGTTTAATTTAAAAAAAATGAACAAGGTACTGCCACAAAAACCGTGTCCGAAACGGGTAACATGAGTGACCAACATGTTTTCGTATTTTTTTCCTAAGAAAGAATTTTACTCACCAACATTTGTATTTTTTCCTAGTAGTCAAAGTCATTAACATGTATAAAGTTCATATTTTGTTTCATTTATATTTAAATAAGTAAGAAAATTTTAATAAAGAAGCTTGTAAAACTCTCCCAAACGTAACGTGAGTTACCATGGAATTGCCCATTCATATTTTTTTCGATGCACTGTTTAATCACTAAAGCCTTGGTTAGTTTTACTTAAGCTGTCAACCCTTATACTCTTTTTTCTATCATACACAACCAAAATCTGATGTGGGCTTTCGATAACCCTTATTTGGTGTATGCAGCTTTTTTCGAACAGTAAAAAGCTGGTGGTCGAGTTATATGAGTGTGATTTATCTAGTATTTCTATAGAAAAAGAATCAAATATCCTCCGCTTAAAGAGGAAGCTTTATAATTCGCCACGCCTTATGTTTGTGAACTTAAATTCTTATTGATTTAAACATAAATACTAAATGCAGAAACACACTGGAGCTAACAAGCCGATAATCTGATTGTAATTAGTAACTTGTGTTTGTCTTAATGTATGCGTATCGACTATGTATGTTTGACAAAAGAGATAAAATGAGTACGTGTTTAAAATCACGTCAGCCTGTCTTGGTATCTGTACACCCAAATTGAGCAAAATTATGCTGCGGGTCTTTGAGAATTCTATCCAAATTCCAGATTTCAATTAGATTAGACCATGTTTGATTATATTACCTATTTACATTTATGGTAATTGAAATCAAGTTTGTTAAACAACCTTTATTGTAATCTCATTTTCCAATTGGAAATGTTTTTTTTGTTTGTTCATTCAGAAGTTTAACTAATACGTGGCTGCAGAAAAGTATTTAACTATGTGTACTTACGAGCAACACAGAAATCGTGCATTGAATATAAATTCAAAATAGATATCAACTGCTGCGCTCTCATGAATACATCATTATTCAATATTATTGTTATCGTTTGTCTTAGTGCATGTGGATACTACGTATCGAAAGATTTCAGACTTTTTGTCTTATCGTCTGGTTTAAGAAAGCTTAAAAAAAGGACCCTACATATTACTGTTGGTTGTTTCTCTTCATTGTTGGTGGTATATAATTAAATAAATTAGAAACATGATGGCTGGCATAGCTATAATTTCTTTTATGATAAGGCATGCCGAACGGTTTGTTGCGAAGATTCTTAACTAAGTGGCACTGTCACCTAAGGACGGGTGATTCTATTATCATTGGAAAAAAAGAATGATAATTTCCGCACAACATTTTTGGAACTAAATAGACGTAAAAACTAACTCAATATGAACTTTTGAACGTCTTTTCACATCTACTAGTAAACACATATATCGCTCACAACGGCACAACTAGTTTTGTTCAGTTTCGAAATATAAGCGATTTATTAAAATAAGTCCGTTTTTCAAATTCGATTTATAAATTATGCTATCCTGACATGGATTTGCCATTTTGATGCGAAAAGCATTCGGGATTCAAAAGTGGGTGGCATCCGCTCCTTTTTGGGAGAGTGTCATTATTTCTTTAGACAAAGTATATCGAAAGCCTTCAAAGGCCATTTCAAACAATAACGGCATATTAAAAAAAGTGGATGAAATGGCACAAATCCCAATTGTTCATAATGTTTTCATAATCCACGATTAGTCCAACAGTATGTGTGTTCACTGTAGTACACCCAGGGTTGACCCAGGTTTTCTTGACAACCCCAAGAATTGTCAAAAAAAAACCTAGGTTTTTCGCTTCTCATAAAACACCTAATGGCTTTCAATTGTGTTGTTGAGATTAGCAAGAATTGATTTAAAAATGAAAAGCAAGAAACCACAGTTCCCATTTTCTATTTGTATTTGCTATTATTTAAGTAAACTTGTGTATTCCTTGAATTTCCATTTCACAAACTAAAGAATTACCTGCAGCACGTGAATCCACAAAAAAAAAAGCTGCAGAGCACGTGTCGCTTTGAAATTTTATTCTTAACCTCAACTTGCCCCAGCAAAAAACCTAGTTCTACTTCAGGGCGAGTTCAGGGCGACCCCAGGTTTAAAAAAAACACAGAATTGGCTCGCCAGGGCTAATTCAGGCTTTTCAAAAAACGCTGTGGGGCGACCCCAGGGTGACTTCAGGGCTCAACAAACAAACCTAGTGGCACAACTCGAAATGTGTCATTCTTTCCATGTGTAAATATTCTCTTCGTATTTCGTAACTTGAGTTATGCCATTATTACTCTAAAAGCTGAATAATTTGCCTACCTTGATCCTGGGTTACCTCGATCCTGGCACAATGTGCCAAGAGTTGTGCCGGTATTGATATAAAGCGAAAGTACAAAAGCTTCGAAAGTTTAATTGCAATTTCTCGTGATTGAAAAGAGATATCAATGTACCAATATTGCAGAAATGTAAAGGGTTTAATTTTAATCATCCACAGTTCAAATTTGATTATTTTTTAGTTGTGCCATTATTGGAGGCAGTGAGCGAGATGAGAAACAAAGGTTTTATGGTCACTTTTTGAAAACAGGTGTTGCAAAGACCTGAAAATTTTAATTAATCTTTTTTATTTTAAGTCAACTTTTAAGAAAATTGTACTCCTCACCTTGACGGAGAAACATACTCTGCTCTGCTATTCATACAAAACACCCTGCTTTACTTTAAATTTCTGAGCCACTTGAAAATGAGACCAAGTTCGAGCGACCGAGTCGTGCTTTTTATTTTCCAAGTATTTTAAAAGAAAAGCAGCATTGACTGAACATTTCTGAGGCTTTTAGAGATTAAATCAGTATTTTTATTGCAGGGGACTGAGTGTTTGGATTGTAAAAAAAAAAAAGAAAAAAATATATAATTAGGCTCAGTAAAGCCTATATAAAAATATGTTTATATATATGCCTTCTTATATAGAAATATTAACTGTAAATACTCATCAGAGGACTGGGAAATATAACGGTACTAAAAATGTTTTTATATCATAAAAAGGATCTAACGTCAATAATAGAAAGTTCCTTTTGTTTTTGGAAATCACTTAAATATGAGAACTGTAAGAATTTTGCCCTTCGAAAACGGACAGGGGACATGTCATGGGACTGAGAATTAAAAGCTTCGAAGATTTTTTTGAATTATGGAAATATATCAGGGACCTGTTTCACCAACCACTTTTCAGTTTATACTTTGCAACTTTGCAAACAAATAATTTCCTTCACAAAATTTGTAAAGTGGAAGACTTTTCACTTTTTCATTTTTTTGACTATTTTTGAAAAGTGAAAAGTCAAGGTGTTTCTCCAATTTGAAAAAGAACTTCGCATTTGAATTGGTATTTTGCAAAGTTGCAAAGTGAAATTTAGACTGTATACATTTGAATTAATTATTTATTGAAAACAAAATTATTGACACTTTGACAGAAATTGAAGTTGCAAATTAAAAATGTTTTGAAAAATTAATACAAAATGATCATGTACACTACCTACATACCTAGCCAGCTTACGTAAGTATAGAAAGACATCTGGGCGACAAACTATTATTGCATTTAAAAAGCATGGTTTCCATGCCTGTTGACAATATATTTTTCAACCAAGTGAATCGAAATCGATATTAATAGACCGGGAGGTTACCGTAAGATTAAAAACCTCATCTTCGAGTCCATGAAAAAAGATAAAAGAGGATACCAACTGATAGCTTTAGTCCAAACATTTACAAAACTACTGGTCGGACAAGCTTTATATGGTGGCAGTCTAACCAATTGCTTTGATGTATGAATAATGTTATTTACCTACATAATTTATATTTTTACACGAAATACAATTTTTTTGACCTGCAGCAATTACGTACTCAACATCAATAAAATAATCATCGTTTTAGTTTATTGACGTACATCAAAGAAATTTGCACAGTTAAATGATGGGTAATTTATTCTTAAGACTATTAAGAGATTTTGCCGACTAAGATCATGAGGTGTATGATTGTTTAATATATATTATTGTGCGCATTGTTATCTGCAACAGTAAAAAAAGATAACCTGCTCTTGCTATAGTAAAGCTCTTTCAATGTAAGAGCACCACTCGTATTTCGTAGTGTTGTTTTTCACTTGAACAAATTCGAGAAACAATCTTTTGTTAGTTTCATTAGAAAATATCAGTGTTTTTTTATTAAACATTTATAGATCATGCCAAGTCTATGTCTTAGTAGTTTAACTTCCCATTGAAAATTATTGTAATGGGTCGGATCTGTCAAATCGAAAATTTTGGCATATCTTCACGTTTCGAGCAATCTAGAATCGGAGTAGATCATTTTTAAGAAGATGTCTGGGTTTTTACGTTCGTTCGTACGTTTTCCATTTTATTCTATACATAATAAAGTGTTAAGTGCAGAAAAGCGACTTTCAAAATATTTAATAAGTGGTTTTTTTTACTATACCAATTTAAAAAAATTAATATCTTGAGAAGAAACAATGATATTAGTCTCAAAATAACTTAATTTTGTACACTTTTTTCATAATTTATAACTGGTTGGATGTAAAAAAACTTTACCAAAAACTATATACATTTTTCTGACCCGAATGTCTTGGGAAGAAACATATATTTTTGGCTTCGGGCTAATTTTCATCTACACACTGTCATAATCGATAATTGTAACAACAATTTTATTAATAGCTAATAAAAAAGTAACATCAAGAAACTACACAAAAATTGTTAAAACATTTTCTCATCGATTATTGGCTTTGCGATAGTTCTATTCCACAACGAGTTCATAATTAATAAGATTCGTAGAAAGTTTAACTATTTTTTTGTAAAAAAAAAACTACAAATAACATATTTTAAATTACTAAAAAAATGTTTTGTCTTTAATATCTCAAAGTCAAACGAATTTTAGTCTTTTCTTAATTGCATATTGAACACCTGAAAAAGTTTTAGATAATCTTGAAAGAGGGATTTTTTCATAACAAAATAATGTATTGTATTGAGATGTTACCAGTGTTGGCCGCAACCAGCCTCTTTTTTTCTATAAATTTAAACGTCAGTTTAGTTAAGGTTTGAGCATCCGATTCCGGTGTCTAAGCTAGATAACAATTGAAAATTTGTAATTACATTTTTTTTAACTTACCTGGCCTGGATGCCTAAATTTGGACAAGGTTTTGTCAAAAGTTTTTGTTGTTCTGAGCTTGAAGCCTATTCAGCAGTCTTATCATCGGATAGAGGTCAGTTCAGGACATCAAAAAAACTTTGGTAAAATCAGTTAAATAATCTTGCATTGACAAAATTAATTTTAAGTACAATGCACGATATACTTATATGTTATGAGGCAAAACATAGTAGATACAACTGGAAGGCTGAATAGTATTTAAAAGTAGAAACAGGTGGCGTAACTAACTCTATTACAAAGTGTTAGGGCCATTAAGAAAATTAAGCGCATCACATACATACATACATCACACTAGCGATGCCTTACATAACCAAATAAAAAGCGGGGAACCTTGAAATAAATTATTCAAATTCAAAATATAATTAATTATATTTTAAGAAAATTATTTTTTTTCAACCTACCAGTTGAAGAAAACAAGAGAATGTGTTTTTACTGTTTCGAAATTATGTTAACGTACATTTATTGTTGATGTAACTTAGCAATTGGCATAAAATGTACCGCTCTATATTCCGCTTATCTCCATTATCTATTTAAATTAGTTAAAAAGCTTTTAAGTTTTGCATCAATAAATATTGTTTTCCAATGAGAAATCAAGCATATCAATCATAACGAAAAGAAGTCGGAGTCACTGACCTTTCGTTAATGTATTCTATTTTTTAAAGAAACTAATATTTCATTAAATTCTAAAATAAATCATTTTTTTTTAATTTTATCAAGTTCAAAGAAAGATTCAAACATATTCACTCAGATTTAAAAACACACAAACCAATCACCCCCATGTAAATTACGCGGCCAATTTAAAAAGGCGCAAACAACCTCATATTATATCAACAAAATCTTACCAAACATTTTAGAAAATCTGTGCGAGATAATATTTTGATTATCAAGTAGCAGCAGTTGGCAGTCAGTTAACAATAGCCCCCCCTGCTAGTAATCTAGATGTCTTTTTGGCTCGTTGCCATTTCATATAGCAATTTGAACGTCTGGATTATCTGTTAAGTTTAGTTTTGTTGTTTTTTTCTGCTTATTCTTTTCTAATTTATTAATTTCGTTTCGAGTGTTCGTTAATGAAAGATTTCTATTGCTTTTGGTACCTTTTTTGCCGAGTGTTTACTGACATTTTGCGTTCATGAGCTCATTAAACTTCAACCAAAGCGTCATTGGCATGCATGCCGATATCATAAAATGTATATGTGTATGTTTCTATTATGAACTATCCAACTAGCTATTAAAATTATCTACACTAAAAAAAATCAAGTAAATTCAAACAAAAATAAAAAAATCCAGAAATGTATGGACGACACTAGAGACAATCCATTTTATAACAGAAATTGGTGATTCTCAGCAAACTGATACTTTTGTGAGTGCTAAATTTACGAGAGAAATGTTAAATTTCTTAAACTGTTTTGATTCCATAATGATTAATATCCAAACTAAAAAGTAGTCTCACTATCAGTGTTAATTTTCTTACACCAGATTTTACATGTAAAAATGATGAAATGCCAAAGTAGTGATATGTTTCCGCTTGCCACGGTAGTGAAATTTTCGAACAAAAAAAAATGTATAGATTCTGTGGAATTTGGAGCTTAGCTCTAATGTTAGAACAAAATTAATAGCTTTTACAATTTTTTTTGTTATTGAAGCACAAATTGTTAACAGAATTGACCAAAGATACAAAAAATTGAATGCACACCAAAACGGTCTTCGAAAGTTCAAAAATGTGTTTAATATGTGTAAATTTAAGATAACTTTCTCCATGGTTTTTAAGTCTGTACAAAATAAATATTTTTGAAATGGAAAAACATTCTTCTTTTTAAAAACGTAAACATTTAAAAATTGGTCAAAAATAGATGACCTTTCATGTTTTTGATGTTTGACCCCGTGTAGGTGCAAATCCTGCATAAGGCTCTATGAGGACCGAAAAACACGTGCTCATAGGTGTGTGAGATTCTTACTAAACTAAAACTACCTACACTTCCCGATTGCAACTAAGTTGAAATTTATCTACCAATTTATTTTTAACGAAGTTAAGTAATGTATTGCAGGTAACTTTCCGGTGAAAGTTCCTGCTAGTTCCGCGATTTTAATGCGGTTTTCTGTTCACCGCACCAAGTTGGAAGGTTTTTTTCTTCGCAGACGGCGCGGCGTACTAAATTCGACTCGCCAAGAATGTCAATAATCGTTGAATTAGCGTGTTTTAATAGCCGATTTCTATGTTTTCCCGCGAAAATTTTTATCTCGTCCCGAACCCAAGGAATCTCGATATCCTTGTGAAGATCTTCGTTTCTTATATACCAGGGAGCATTTGCAAATGACCTAAGTAATTTATTTTCAAACGTTTGTAAGTTATTTAAGTTTGTATTGCAGATTTAAGTACCTGCCTGTATAAAATCAATTTATTTTCAATACTAAGCTTTGAATATTTAACGAGTAACCAGTTCATATCTCTTAATTTACTTTTTAGTTCTTCGCATTTTTTACGTGCGGCTTCCATTTTAATTTCGAGTCCAGAGTTATTCCTAGATACTTTGCCTCATTTGCAAATGAAAGACGGGTAATCTCTTTACTTTTTCATACGTAAAGGCCATGTGGACTGACTTTTGTTCATTGAGCGCTATTCACCATATTTTTGTCCATTCATCGACATTATTATGAGCATTTTGTAATTTAATTGTAGCGTCGCTAATCGTTTCGCCTAATGCTAGTATTACAATACCATCAGCAAACGTGACTACGATAGTGGCTTCTGTTTGAGGTATATCGTGTGTAAATAAAAGGTACAGAACTGGACCTAATACACTGCCTTGTGGTGCCCCAACCACTATTTCTTTGAATTTGAATTTCATTTTCTTGTCTTACACGAAAAAGCCTGTTTTCTAAATATTCTTTTAGAATTTAGTAAAGTCCTTCAAGCAGAACTTGTCTTAAATTGTTGGTAACCTCAGAGTGGGGACATGCCACGGTAGTGACATTTGGGGTATAAATTAGATTTTTAAATATTTATACACTTGTAATTTTTCTTTCGGAATTGAACTTGCCATATATCACACACGATCTACTAACTAAAATAAATGTTAAAAATGGAAAACTAATAAGTAAATACCTAAAATCGCTGGGGGACATAAAAGTATCAGTTTGCTGAGAATCACCCATATATGCGAACAGAAAAACAACTACTATCATTTGTATCGCACTCTTGTACATCATTAGAGCCAGAAGTTAAATAATATAAATATAAAACTTAAACTATATCCACATAATAAAAGAAAATATTTTATTTTTCAAAAACATCAACAGAATAATACACATTTTTTATTAGAGAATGAATAAACGAATTGTAATTAGTTTCTAAAGCTGCACGACGAAAAACTGTTATGAATTTTCTTTAAGTGCACGAGTATTTATTGATTGACATTGTTTTTCTTTTTTATTTACTTGATTTAATTTTCGTTATGGGAATAACTTTTTTTCTATCTTGACACGCGTTAAGATTAGAAATGTGCGTACTTTTTACAAAAAATAAATGTAATTTTAAACACCTGTTATGGACAAAATACTGAATGTTTTGTCTACCACAACAAGTTAATTAACTCATATATGGAGCTATAAATTTTATAAATAATTTTATTGAAAGAAAGATGTGTATAGGCAAAAAGTAGAAATATATTTGTACTACATATGAACCTATACAACGTGCGTACTAAGCTGTAAATTAAACCGCCATCTCTTACCTTCGCAGTCCAAAAAAATATCAACAAGATTTCTGATTATTCAGAATAACTGTTAAAAAAATTTTTAGTAAATTTAAGAAATTGTAATCGAGTTGGGCTTTTTATGTACCTATACTTACTTTTTTACTTGCGATGTAAAGATACTAAATATAAGGCAAGTTATGCTTTGGAGCATTCCACGAAAATTGGTAATCGGATGAGATATTTAAAACGTTGTTTCCGAGATTAATTTCGAATGGAGAATTGAAACTTCTCATGCTACCCCAGTAAAACTAGTTGATATTTAAAAAAATAAGTCTTGGTTACTTAATAAGCCCCATTTGTTTTCATATTCATTTTCACATCAGATTTTTTCTCAATATGGACAACAATTCCATTTATGTAGTTTTAATGATTTATAAATTGAAGTTAATTTAATCAAAACAACAGGTATTTTAAAATTCCGTTTGAAAATAAAAACTTTCAAAACAGAACAATCTTTATTTATTATTTTAAAGTCGCAACAAAGGTATTTTGTCCCGCACGCAACGCTAAGAGTACTTTTTCTTAATTTACTTCCATTTTAAAAAAGTTTCAGAAATATTTGATATATTAGTAAACAGGGTTTATCTACTGTAATTAAAATCTGAAGGAAATTTAAATTTATATTAAATAAATTTTGTGAAATCCAACTTCAAAAGTTGTAGCACACGTAACGCTTGTAACCTTCAATCATAAAAAGTCCTCGCATTTCTTTTTCTCAGTTATTGTTAGCTTAAAAAAAACTCGTAAACAGCTAATTATAATTGTTGATTAAATATTGTTCCCTTAAATAATATCTAAGTAAACGTATTTACACTAAGGCTGCAAAAATGAAGATGCAGTTTTGTACCTCGTATTCTGTTAGAAATAGGGTAAAAATTCGTGATAAAACTATTTTACAGATAGCAAGCAGTGATGGTACATTTGTTGAAATTAAACAGTAATATATTTAATAATGTACATTACGCAATTGTTTTAGTATTTCTATGCTCAGAATGTTATAAAAGGTCTCATTGTTTAGTGTTTAAATACAGGTTTTGCTAAACTTGTACGCTAACCACACAAATTTTAATCAATGGTAGCAGAATTGAGATTGTGCCAAAATACTTTGCAAATATTTCAAAAAATATTATTCTATAGTGTATACATTGATGTATCTTTTTAAGCAAAAATATTTGAGCAAAATTTTAACCCAGGTAATCGTTTGCCATGGTTTTCTCGTACGGATATCCAACACGTAACAATGGAATGCTCCTATGCATTCGTAAAAAAATCGAACTCGAGATTTTGAACAAACTTTTATCACTATTTTCTTAATTTAGAATTAAGCTTTTTAAAATTATGTATAAATAGTATTGTATTACCAAAATTTTTCAAAAAATATTTTTTTGGTTTTCAAAAAAAAATATTTAAAAAAATTTCTTTTTTGAACTTATTACATATTTTGAGAACGACATGGCTGGTACCTAAAGGTTTCTTTACACTTTCTAAAATATTGAAACAAAATATTTTTTGAACAAATACAAATGTCAAAAAATGTAACCCTAAGAAAATCTTATTTTCTCTGGCACCTACGATTTTCATAATACATTTTCTGTATGCTCAAATTAGCGCGATCTACTACCAAGAAATTACACTAAGCAACTTGTGCCTCGCATAGAAAGGTTTTTTATTTTGATTTTTTTTTACATACGAATTTCAAAAAAGTTTAAATAATTTTGCTTATCTAAATTCTCAAAGAAAGAAGTTTTTAGATTAAAAAAAAATTATTTTTTTTAATATTAAAAACATTAAAGTATACGGCCTTAAGTGTTCGATTAAGAATGGATAAGAACATTGAATACTTAAATCGAAAATTGTCCTTAATTAGTTAAACAAAATCGATAATTATTTTTTTTTTTAATTTTCAACAAATAACTTAACTTAAAAACTAAATTAAAGAATTAGTTTTTGGCTTACAAAACGACATTGTGAACTGTGCTAGTTTTTGTTAAAATCTTTTTGTTCTTTTTTAAGTCAATATTTTAGAAAATTTCCTTTCCGCCTAACCAAGGGAATAAATATACTTCCCAACTGTACTGTTTGTTTTCATCCAATCTATGCTTTCAAGAGTTTTGGTGATTTATGCTCAACAATAATAATAAAAATAATTAATGTCTTAATATGCGCTTGTATTTATAAAAAATAAAATATGTATAATAAAAGTAATAATATTGAAGAAAATATCTAATTAAACCAAGAATGCAGTTTTTAGGCACATAGAATAGTAGAAGTTTACACATCGTCTATCGGATTTGAAGTGGACGATGAGGTATTTTCAGAATAAATGTTTAAAAATTATTTAAAATATAATCTTTTATGACCTTCTGTCGAACTTGAACTTCTTTTTTAAGTAATTTTTATGTTGTCTGACTTCATTAGATAGTGCTTACATACAAAAAGTCAAAGCCTTGAACACTGGACTTATGAATCAATTTGTAAAGTCAACATTATCTAAAAATTCATCAAATTAAAAGAATACATTATTTCTTTTCGTTTACATCCTAAAACTACCAGTTTCTACGAATTTTGGTACATTTTAATTTTTTGTATATATAAACAAACTTTGACAGAACTTTGGACTTAATTCGTATTTTTGGGAAGTAAGTAAATACAAAAATATGTTTTTGTGTATTAATTGCCGGTGGTCAAAAAGTTTTCTCGAATGTTTTTACAAAAAATATCCCATAAAGAAGATTTTCTCGTATAACTTCGTGTTCATTTTTATGAAATTTCGAATCGGCAAACAGACAAGTTAATAGATCCTCACCATTAATCGTTTAGCAGCTTATTTCCAGCTAATTACGTGGGCTAAAATTCCCGCAAATTCGAAACAACCAAGAATTAATTAACAACAAGCATGATTGGAATATTATACGCAATAAAAACACATACTTATGTACTACATATGCACAGCACATAAATAAAAAAAGCAAAGAAGCAAGTAATACGCTTAGAGTGTATAAGTTATTATACCTTTCTTAATTGGCCATTTAGTGAATATTTTGGTGTCTAGAAAAATATTTTAAGGTAGGTTATATGCGAAAATTAAACATTTTTGTGTTTTTGAAAAATTAAGACAAAGTCAAACAATCAATTTTCAATTAAATTAGCGTTGGTGTGTGGGAGGGCAGAATTTATTATTAATTTTGAAAGCATGTGAGAAAAATTGACTTCCTTTTAGTTAGCATTTGTAAGCACTGTAAAATTTGTTTACATTTTTTTTTTATTAAGAAATTAAAAATAAAATTACGGAAGTCAACACATTTGGAAGGCGATAAAAATAGTTTTTTTTTAATTGTTTTTTTTTTTTTATCTTAGGTAGGTATAAATAGATTTGAATGGTGAATAAACATTCTTCCCGCAGAGCTTTTAGAATTTAATTTTCGCTTATTTGTTGATATAAAAATACAGAAAAAAGTGTTTATGTATTGCAATGTTCTGTGATAGTGTGAAGAACGAAACTGTAATTTAAGTGGAATAAATCAGCTAGAAATATGTATCAAAGCCAATATAGTAACAAAAACAATAGCATAGTGGAATGAATCTTCCGTACCTACCGAATAATGAGATCGTTTTGCTTTTCTGACTAATAGCCAAGTCAAATTAGTCAATAAAAGGGCATGAAATTGCATTTTTCGATTTTGTATGGAATCTGTTTAGCTACAATAATTGAATATGAAAAAAAATTAAAAAGAAAATTCTTACTTCTTACTTTTAACTTGAATCTGTTTAGCTATGCCTACTCATCATTCAAACGAATTTTAATGATCTTTGGGTTGAGGGAAGAGCCGCCATCTTGAAAAAGAGATTAGTTGAGATATATCTGTGACACAGGACGTCATAGCGTCATAGTTTTAGTTGGAAATTTTGTTGTAAAATCAAATGTCAAAAAGTTGTTAAATAAAAACCAAACCAATCTCTTTTCAAGCTGCTGGCTCTTCCCTTGCCCCAAAAATCCCAAAAACATACAAAGAACATTAATTAGCTCCTACTTTTGAGGTTTTAACAACAAGTAAGCCCTGGCTCACGCGGCGACGCACCGCACGTTTTTTCGCAGTATAAATCCGTGCGAATGGACAGTGGCGTATATACGAGTTACACATGAAGTTTCTACGTTTGCCGCAAAACAAATACTGCAAAAAAGTGTGCGGTGCATTACGTGTGAATCAGGCCAAAAAAAGGGTACGACAACGTACGACAGTTACCTAACTGATAAGCCCAACTTTCATCCCTGGGCGAAAGGCATTCATGAAGTTGAGCTCATTTGAACTTTTAACTTTTTGTTGTTTCTTTCATTACAGTATGGCTGCTTGTGATGTTTTTGAATAAGGTGAAACTGTCAATGAATATTTTTTCGTTGTGTTTTCGTAAGCATTTCGTTGGCTTGTTAGACACAAACTAAAAATTTCGTTTCGCATCACGACCGTACTAGTCTTTAAAATTGAAAATTTACCAAAAAAGCCTATCAAAATAATTATAAATTAATTTTGTTTAAAATGCTCTAACATTTAATGTTTATTTTTTAATTCTTTTTAAGTTGATATACCTACATTACATACCATTGTCTTTACAAAGAAAAACGTTCAATCATTCGAAAAAGTCGATTTATGTCTATAGGTAGATATATTTTTAAACCAACAAAAAAAGTTGACAACTTTATATAATATCCAGCCAATCAATCAAGATGAATGGAAATGTGTGCACCTAACCTTAAGAATCAAATATTTATCGTCAAATTGAATTTTGAGTTAAGGTCCTCTCCGAGCTGTCATGACACCATCAAATTAATTTATTTTACTGTACAATATGTATGCAAAAAATAAGCAAGACTACCTATTTGTGATATATAAAATTTTCCTCAAAAAACAAGAACGAAGCTCTTTTACAATCACTAAGTATATGGCAAACACAGTTGAGAAGCTTGATCAAAATCATGTTATAGTCGGATTTGAGAAAATCGTAGGTTCTATCCGTTCTATAGATGAGTCAAAACAAAAGTTCAAATTTCTCCTCTAGAAAGAAATATCTATTCTGAAAATGAGCTTCTCCGTTCAGGCCTAGCTCTATGTGCATTTTGCGGTGTATATAGATATGTCCACATTAACAGACGGTATATGGCGATATAACTTCTCCATTATCGTAATGTTAAGTTTGATTAATCCGTCATATTTCTTACATGAAACCAATACTTGCCCTTAATGTACGTAAAGAGCAAGTAAAATTGAAAATTCAAGATAAAATTTTGCACATAATGAATTAATATTCCCAAATGCCAATTTATTAATTCGAAGAAGGGAATGGGGTGGATTGAGTTTGAAAGTGAGCCTATAAATTAAAAAAAAAACATTTTAGATTAAATAATATTGAGGTCATATTTAAAAAAATTAAGCCTAGTACTTTGTTCTAGTGAAAATAAAATGTCCATACAAAAATGCCGGTTAGTTCACAGCGATGGAATTCGCAACGAGAGGTGAGTACCCAAATTCGAGAATGAAATATTAACCGGTTCGATATATATATTTACGAAATAATTTTCATTTTCAAATGAACCACCACTAGAAAAAAATAAGGAGATGTGGAAAAATCTGACATTTGTTAATTTATTTATTTTTATTGCTACTGACAACAAATTACGAAATAAAAATAAATATTCGTCAAAAAATATTTCAAGTTTCAGTGAAAAAACTTTCATAAAAATCAATTTATTTTTTCCGATCAAAGTAAGTATTAAAAATTCCAAACTGAGTATCAAAAATTCACATGAAAAAACTATGATTTTTTCATAATGTTAATTCACGTGCATTTTCAACCGGTCTAAAATTTTTATTTCACAAGAGGAAGCAATTTTCTTGAACTATTTACGTATCATATCACTATTTTGCTGACATTCGAAAGGAATTTGATTCACTTATCGGTAACGTTAGTAATATTGTGCATTATTCTGTTACATATTCAAACGAAACTATTTTTTCTGTACATCTTCGATCCGCATATATTAAAAGTTATGGTTTTGTACTTTTTGGTTGCGAATAAAATTGCTGCGTACTTAAATATACGCAAGAACCAATTTTTTGATAAGAATTTGTTAAACATTGTTTTATTTTGAAAACAAAAAATTAGTTGAGAATGATTCATCGCGGGGGGGGGGGGTGATACAAAAATATTCATTCCGGAATTGAGATACCCGCATTCGTTAATTTTCTGTTAAAGTCTAGTACTAGGTTCAAAATGCACGCGAATTATCATTATAAAAATATCATTGATTTTTAACGTGAATTTTTGGTACTCAGTTTGGAATTTTTAATACTCACTTTGAGTGGAAAAAATAAATTGATTTTTATGAAATTTATATGACTGAATCTTGAAATATTTTTTGAAGAATATTTATTTATATTTCATATTTTGCCTGTATTTTCTAGTCTTGTGTTATTTTTCTATTTTCGGCAGCAATAAAAATAAATTAATTGACCAATGTCAGACTTTTCCACATCTCCTTATTGTTGTGTTGTACATTGGGAAATGAAAATCATGTCGTGAAATATATATCGAACCGGTTCATATATCACTCTCGAATTTGGGTACTCACCTCTCGTTGCGAATTCCATCGCTGTGAATCAACCAGCATTTTTGTATGGAAATTTCATTTTCACTCGAACTGAGTTCAAGGCTTAAGATCGAATTTTAATAGTACTTTGAAATATTTTTTTTCGAACTCAAAAATTTCAAAAATGAAAAACTACTTGATGAAATTTTTGTCACTCTTCAGATTAACAAAACTTAAAAACCTCTGATGTAAACATTAGATCAACAGAGTTTTTTGGGTAAATTAAAGTGCTTCCCGTTCCCAAACAAAGCCGGGGCGGGCGGTTCAATAATACATATTAAATAAAATTCCCTATTAATTTCCCATTAGGTAAGTAGTTACTGTAGGTAATTTGTCCGATTCTTCAAATCGAAAATTTAGACATACCTATCTCCACGTTTCGAGCTCCCTAGAATCAGAATCCATTACCTTTTTTTTGACTATACCTCAAGAATAAATACAAATACATATTGACTTCGGATACATTTTATTAAACAGATAAAAAGAGGCTGGGTGCGACCTACACTGGTAACTTCCCATTGCTGCCCTTTGTTATTTTATTATTAAAATATCGCCAATTCAAGGTCTTCGAAACAATCAATCAATATGCAATCTAGTTAAGACCAAAGACAGAGACCAAAACATTGTTTAATTAGTGAGTAGAATAAAGATATTCTGGAAGAAAGTTTAACAATTTTTGGTAAAGTTTTTCACTTTCACATCAAGAAAATTCTGTTTGTTGAATTATTTTACAACACTTATCAAATATAAATTATGAACTAGTGCAGTGTTTTGCAAAGATTTATTAGAAAAAGAAAGGTTGAAGACTAAGGCTTATTATTCAAAACCTTAAACCCATATTTGAGGTGACAACTCCATGCTTTTTTAATGTTGAGAAAAATACAAAAACTCAATTTTTCTTCGAAAGGCAGTAGAAAATCTCATTTAATAAGTTTAAAAAAAATAAAAACATGAATTTTCTATAAAATAAATAAAGTCATTTGATTTGGAGTTGTCTGGTTTTTTCTCGTTTTTTTTTTTTTTTGGTGATAATAAATACCGGCTTGGATTTTTTCATCATAAAAGTACAAACCATGCAACTGTTTAATCAATATCAGTTTAATATAGTATTAAGTAAGCTGAAGCATCGTTTAAGAGTGGATTCTCCAAAGATTCAGTACCTCTTATATTATTTGAATTTTTCAAATTGTTCACAAGCTGTGCAAAAACAAGGCAGCTTTAATACAAAATTGTGTTTTTCAAATTTAGAGTCAAAAAAGCTAATTATCAAGTACACGGTGGGGGATTTTTTATTTCTACATCAAAAAACATATTTCGTAAAGAAGTGGAATTATCTGGTTTTTGACCTGGATGCTTCAATTCTACTGCGCACATTAGAATTGATAAAATGATTTGGCAGTTCGTGGAGAACCGGGGCTCAATGACTACCTACTTCCAACCATTCTTATTATATGTGTATTGTTGGCAGGAATGGAGAAGACCTGTAATTTTTTGCCAAGTCCGAACGGCTCTTGGAGGATTTTCCAGTTCTTCGCAAGAGGGAGTACTTTGGAAAAACATTCTTTTGTTTTTAGTATTATGACGAAGTATTAGTATGAATGTGGGGGTCGCCTGAATGTTTTTGCTAACAAAAGGGTCGCGTACTGAAAAAGTTTGAAAAACATTGAACAATACTAATCCGAAGACAATACCATTGTCTTTTCTCAGTATACATACATAAGACAAACATTTTTAAAATAATTTTTGAAAAAGTTTCTTGTAGTTTTTTTTTTATAAATTTTATCAATTATTTATTATAAATTAGTGTATAAAATAAAATTACCCCAAAGTGAATATCATTGTTGTAGTATCTCGTGGCATAATGGTTAGTGCGTAGGACTGTCATGCCGAAGGTCTGGTTCGATTCCCGGCCACTGCCACCTAAAACAGAAATGTTTTTTCCGAGGTACTGCCTCTTGCGAGGGACTGACAAATCCTCCAAGAGTATACTTGTCATGAATAAGTGCTTCTCATTAGCCGTTCGGACTCGGCAGAAAATTGTAGGTCCCCTCCATTCCTGCCAACAACACGCAAACAGGAATGGTTGAGAGTTGTTAATCACTAGGCCTTGGTTCTCCATGAGCTGTTGCGCCACTAAATTTATTTATTTTTTTGAATATCATTGTTTGTTCTTAAGTTTTTCTTCTTAATTTTCAGCAGTTTTTTTGCTAATAATTATAAAGCCCGAAGTTGAAAGCATCATTCGTTCTTGAGATTGAGATATTCGAGACTAAACAAATTTGACAACGTTTTTTTTTTTTAATTGAAAAAAATTGTAAAATTTTATTTATTTTAAATCTTTGGAACAAATAATGTCTTTGAATTCAAGTTAATTTTATTCTACGTATATTGACCTAATAAAAAATATAAACACAAAACAAATAGTGAAAATTTATGAACTAGTTGTTTGCCTCGAATATCTTAAGAACAGATAAAGATATTGGCGTCGAGATGATTTAATTCCACGCACTAGTTCATTGTTGATAAGATTTGTAAACAAATAAAAAGATTTTTTTTTTTTTTAAAGATTTCAAACAATAATTATTACTAAACAATTTTTTGTCTCTAATATCTCGAAGGCAACCTAATCTTTGGTCTTCACTTGATTGTATATTAAAAAACGTTTATAAATATCTTGAATTGGCGAAAGAAAATAGAGCGAAAGAGAATCTATTGAATATTTATTGACAGTTGCACAAAATCAACAAATTAAAACACTACAAAATGCAAAAAAAAACTCCCAGCCTTACTGAAATGAAAGAAACAACAATAATATTTATACGAAAAAAACACAACTGTCACTTTTCTATGCACAATAAATGGTCTGAGTAATTTATTGTGTGCGAAAAAAGAGTGTAGACTTCTCATAATATCGATCTGATACAATAATCAATTTCGCCCATCGATCAGCGTTGGTACTACAGAACGAAAAGTAGTACAAAATTTTTCGTTTATGATTTCGCTGTGTTATTTTTGTGCGGGATTTTTCGTTTCGCATCAGCAGCGTAATAGGCTTTAGGGTGAACAAATATTTTCTGTACCTATATATATCAATCCATTTGAATGGTTTTTAATGGAAAAAGAATAAAATTATAAATGGAATTATGTCTTAGCTGATTGCAATGGATCTTTTCTTGGAGTGTTCCTATGCCAAAAACAAAATCTAGTTATCTAGTGATGTAACGTATAAATTGAAATTAGGTTCTTATTTTTTTTTTCCAACCGTTGTGACACAATTTTGATTTCATTTAACAAAAGTACAATGATGCACAAACTTTGGAATGAATACATTTTTACTTCCCTGTTTCGGAATGTTTCCGAAGTTACGAATCGAAAACACTATTAAAATAAATCTGAAACCAGAGTACAGAGATAGACTGTTATAAAACATATTTACGCAATAATTTTCATTGAAATTCAAATGATTTGAGATGATTTAAAAATTGCGGAGTTGTATGAGAAATTGATCACATTCAATTTAATCCACAATGAATTATAAAACTGAAATAGAGCACTTCAGCTTTTTTTAATCACTGAGTAATTTCGCAGGTGGCCTTCTCTACATATACATATCGGAAATTGTTCAATTTCAAAAATGATATCTTACAATTTTCCAAAATGTGAAAACAAATTATAAGACTTCTGTTGTTATCTTCGACCTATTTAAGATTCATCCTTGCTGGTTTGCCTATATGATTACACGTTCATAGGCGAACTATAAAATAAACTTAAATAAATATCTTTCTACTAGCTTTTTCACTAAGCAACTTTGTTTAGTCATTACTTATTAGATTTGAGAATAAAGTTAAACTAAACTTGCTTCGCAATGGTATAGAGAACTTTCATCAAAGTCAATTTCTTCATGAATCTATAATTATTGAACATACTAGTAAAAACAACATTACCATGCGGTCTTGTCAAAGTTTTCTACTAAAGCAACATCAATTTTTAAGATAATTTCAAAAAATCTAGGATACCAATTTCAAAGAAATTCAACTTGTTAAAAGCAAACCAAAACTTTGGCTTTACAAGGCAACACACAGAGAAGCAGCCAGGTCTTCAAATTGACACACTTAAATTTGAGAATTCTTAATGGATGCAGATGCATTCAACGTAAAACTACAACAATTTTGTGTAAGGGCGTTCATGATGCATTTCCCCCCCACATAGAGAAAGAGTAGTTTGTGAATGTGCACTTAAATTCAGAATGGTAGCACCATTCACTATACGAACTCTTTGCAAAGCACCTGCGGCAGGTGACGTGTCGGCTCGTATGTTCAAAGTAGGGTGTTATCGTCAAGGCAGGTAGGTACACAAGTTACTTGCGATGCGAAATAGGGATAGCTAAAGCCATTAGAGATTTACTTTTTTTCTACGTTTTATGTGTGTACAGAGTGTAGACAAAAATGTTTGATTTACCTCTGAACGAAGTTATTCTTTTTTAACTCTTTTCAGTTGATTTTTTTTTACTTACACTTGATAAAAAACATCAGAAAGTCATAATTAAGACTGTGCTGGGTCACTTTAACTTGTCATTATGCAATACAGGGTGTTTTGTTCAAGATGCATAAGAACTCTGGATCATTAAAAAGATTTCTTTAAGTACGTTATTAATAATGATTTCTGTTTTTAATGTTCATTTTTCTCCATACTCTTGTCCAACACGAAAAACCAAATGGTTAATGGTCCGCTAAACAAAAACTTCTTTTTCTTTGGTTGATATATCTTTATTTTAAAACCGAATATACGACCGTCAGCACATGTTATGTTTCCAAGTTCACAAAAATAGTTTTTTTTATATTTTCAACAAAATAAACTTACCCATATAGCATACACCTCCTTGCTTAATAACGCATCGTGTGCCAGTCATTCTGTATGCTATGCTCAACTGCTTATGCAGTATGCATTTAAGTCCTATAGGAGTTAACGAAAAATAAAAAAATTATTTGTAGCTCTAGCAAAATTTTTCATTATGAGCATTTTTAATAATATATTCATGAGGCCTTTCGTCTTGTTGTTTGAGCTAACCTTTCAGCAACGCCTCTGTCAAACACGACTTGAAGAACTTTAGAACGCGACAAAATGGAGTGAGATATCGAAGAATATAATAATATATATATAAGAAAAATAATAATATTATGTGTCTAATTTTGTTAATTTGTATTTATGAATTGCATGCTCAAGATACTAACGACTGCATGCAAATTGAAGACCAAATGTCAGAATGTATTTTGTTGCAGGAAAAAAAGATGGCCTTTATTTTTGTATTAGTTGCTCTTATTTTGGTAGACAAAACCTCAAAAATATCTATTCGTTAGATAATAGACTTCGGTCTGATTGAATGAAGGTTTTTGTCAAGTCAAACATATGAAGACAAAGTGTTGGCTGAGACATTGGTCATCGTCAACAAAAATGTGAAAATTTGAGTAATTTCTTAAAAAAATACTATTGTGAAATACATCTGTAAGGGCTACCACTAAACAAAAAAACAAATAACCGAGAAATAAGTTGCTTGAGTGTAAAGATTCTATTTTTAGAGAAATATAACTTGCGAACCAAACACACAAATTTTTTAGAAAATAACATATTCTTCAACTTTTTAGCAATTTTTGTTGTCACACAAGCAACAAAAAAGGAAATAAATAGGCAATCGGATATTCGATATTTTTTGAGAAAATTGTCTCAAATTTATTTGAATTATTCCGGTTTATTCCCTGAAGCAATTTTGCATACATTTTCTTCTAATTAATACCAGTAATGTCGTATTTTCTTAGATTTTACAACTAATCTATATTGAGAAAAAAATTAGAGAATAATTTAACTTCATATTGCAAATAACCTAACTGTATAACTTTTAAGGTTTCGCGGTTGCTTAAAATTTTAAAATAACATAAAATAGATGTCGAAAAATATTTGAGTGTCGGTTGACTTTTTCATCCTTGGGGTGTTCCATCCCGGTTGTCCAGTGTTGACTTTTGTGTGGATTGTGTTAGTTGACTGGCCCTGTGTTAGCGTAGAAGGAAACGGCTTCCTCGTTGTCTATGGTGAACTTTGAAATGTATTGACTATTTTTATCGTACAAACTATTAAAGCTGTGTAAATCGTTCATTTCAAATGATCGAACCGTTCAAGAATCGATCAAAAAAATGATTCGATTATTTCAATCAATCGATTATTTGATCATTTTTATTTCACTCAGTTCATTATTCACTGCTCTGATTCGATTTTTATTTCGGTTTCTATTAAATCCAATCTTACATTCAAATCAAATCTAAATTATTCCAAATTAACAAACAATACAATGTGATTGGATTAAAAACTGTTAAGAAAATCTAAAATTGTCAATTTTACTTCTCCGGTAAAATGTGATTTTACGTCGATTGATTGACATTCGGATCGAAATACACCTATCCTGTCAAAATATAGTTTGCTCCCTATCTGTCAAGCCATCAACTGTCAAATTCCATTGATGGAGGCTACGACGTCCATGGATTAAGAAACCTCTAAAAAATCAGAAATTTTTGAAGAATTGAGATTCGGATAGAAAATCGAGAATCATCCAAATGATTGAAAATGAGATGGAAAATTGAGAATCGTCGAAATGGTTGAGATTGGGATGGAAAATCGAGAATAATTGAAATGGTTGAGATTAAGATCGATTGAAATTAAAATTTGTGATTTCAATCATTGGTACTTTTCGATGATCAGATCAAAAATATCGAATCGTTCCTGATTAACACAGCCCTTTAATCTATGGTTACGAAATATTTAAGAAAATGCGTTTTCCATGATAGCGGCTGACGCTCGTGGCCCTTCGTACAGTGGAACAGCATCAGCAAATGGCGCTGGTACTTAAAACCTTATTATACTAAAAATAATAGCCAATATGGAGTGTTTTTTCTTCAAATATTTCTTATCAATTGTTGTCCGCTCAATAAATGTATTGATATTACTTATAGGTATATTCGAATCCTATATATAGAAGAATCATTTACAAAAGTTCAGAATGTAGCGTAAACGGTTCGTTTAAAAACTACCCACGATTTTAGCCATGTCTCGTAATTTTCAACTTTGGCCGATAAACTTCAGTTTTACATAAATTTTTTCTGCAAACGGTTATCATTTCTTGATTTGATAACTATTTTACTATAAGTAACGAATTAAATCATAAAAATTGATACGAAAATTGGATTTTTTCCACGTTTTCCCCACTGTTCTTCGTCCCGCCAACTTGAATTTACATTCTCGGGACACCCCTGAACACATACCATCAACATTCAAGAAAATCAGTTCAGTAATATATTGCATTATGAACCTACTTTTTTGCTCTGGCTCTTCGACTATAATAGTTAAAACATGAAACTAGGTACATGCATATTCTTTTTAATATTATATACCTTTTATGTAGCAACAATTCATCAAGTATTATCATTCTTAATAACTGAAACGAAAGATCTCTCCATTTTTTTGTCAAACAAAAATCGTTTTCTATTATTTGCCAATTGAGTTCCATTGAACCAAAACAATTAAAGAAAAATGAAAAAATAAATCACATTTGTGCTTTAGATATCAACTTTTCCGTTGTGCTTTTAAAGTGAAATATTTTATGATAATATAAAATAAACTACATACATATATCCATTTGAAAATAAAGTGTCACCACACAATTCCATTGTGACACCAATTGAATAAACTGATTCAATAATCACTATACATGAGTACCGACTATTCAAATTTGTAACGTTCTTCTTTTTTTTTTTGCAGATATCAACTTTAACATTCAGTATTCAATGCATTCCATAGCTAAGCAATTATTATAGTAACCCAAAACCGAAGAAGAAGAAGAAAATCACATCTTTCAACAAGAACTTCCAGCGTTTGCGTGAAGTTCGTAGACAACGCCAAAATACTTGCCAAAAATAATCTCTTTTTAGAATTGTCACCGCCCGAACTCTTATTGAGGGACTGCGTCGTGCATTCATTTCTAATCTCACCATCATCAAGTTAACATTCAAGATAACCACACAGGAATCTAATAACTCAACGACAACAACATGACAAAGAAGTACGAATTCGATTGGATTATTCCGGTTCCTCCGGAACTAACAACTGGTTTGGTGTTCGATCGGTGGTTCGAGGACAAAGATACAACAGACTTTGAAAAAGATGCTCTATTTCGTGTTGATGAATATGGATTCTTTTTATATTGGAAAAGTGAAACAAAGGTAATTTATGTATTTCGATGATCTTATTTTTTAAGCTTAAATCTAATCCGAATGTCTAATTCTAAACTTTCGGAATTTTGTGAATAAATACGTACATATGTATGAGGCAAATGTAAACGGATATGGACAGATCTGATTTGTGTCGCTTGTTCCGGTCGGATTTGCCAGATTTTTGGTTTTGGATAGTTTAAAATTCTCAAATTTGTGTAAAAACAAAGTTTGAATAGTCTATCAGTTTGAAATTTGGGTAAACATTTTGGGAGTGGATGTATAACCAGTATCTGATTACGAGGGTTTTAAACTGATAATTTTATGTCCCTTAGCGGTTTTAGGTATTTACAAAGTATTTTTCCACTTTTTACGACTTATTAGATAGTAAATCATGTGTTCGATATATGGCAAGTTCAATTCCGAAAAAATCTCAGTCGTATATATTTTTGAAATTTTATTTCTTCTTTTATCTTGATATCTGAAAAATACTCAGCCTTATAATGAGTTTCACGTGAACAACATTCAACGCGAAAAATTGACATTGCACTTTTCGCCTAGTGTGAATTTCACCCGAAAAACTACAGTTCCCTTTTTTTAATGTCGCTCGAAATGTCTCGTAATTTATAGGTTAAAGTGTCACTAATCGACGGCTTGCGAAAGAAAACAGAAGGTAGGTACTGGTATCTTTGCACAAGTTTTTTATTTATTTTAGGCTAAGAGAAGTTCAGGCGAAACTCATAATCAGTCTTATGAAACTCATATTACATAGAAAATATTTCGCCCGAAAAATGTTTGTTCCTCCGGAATATTAAAAGCTATTATGAGTTTCGCGTGAACTTTTCTAAGCCTAAAATAAACAAAAACTTGCTCAAAGGCACCAGTCAGTACCCTATGTTTTTCTTTCGTTCGCCGTCACACTCACAGAAAAGGGTAGTTTCAGTTTTTCGCACGAAACTCAAAATAGGCGGAAAGTGAAATGTCAGTTTTTCCGCGTCAAATGTTCTTGGTGTGAAACTCACAATGAGGCTGAATAGCTTTTAAAATTCCCGGAACAAACATTTTTCGGGTGAAATATTTTCAATGTGAAACTCATTATAAGGCAGATTAGCTTATTACATTTAATAGTCGAAAAATATATACGCATTTTCAGCACCGTGTTTGATATTGTTTGGTATTGGTATATTGATGTGTGATCTATCAGCTTTATAATCGCATCTAGTTCTTTGAAGTGTACTTGATAAAAATATTATAAAACAGTGATTTTAAATTAGGGATTTGACGAATGCCATAATGCCCTTCCTTGAAATCCCAAAGACGTTTGGACAAGAACTAAAGCAGTGTAGCAATAATTTTTGACGGTTTCATTTGCAAGGACCCATAAGAGTTGCTAGAAAATAGGCCAGGGATAATCAGGGAAATTTATTCTTCAAAATAGTGGTAACTATATGTAATTTGTATACATACATATATAATAATAATAAAAGCTGACCCGGAAAATTCTGTTCTGTCATATAAATTATCAAATTAATTGAAAGTGAAATATTAAATTTGAAACTTTGTAACAGATTGGACTTTTAATTCAATTTTTTCTCAAAGTTTTTTGCAAATAAAAACAAATTTCTGACACTCCCCCTGCCAGCGCTTCTCCTCTTTTCAGCCCCTTTATTTTTTAAAAATCAATTTATCTAAGTTCCTATTGGTATAAGTATGCATATTATGTATATGCAAAAACAAAATCATTAAATCATATAACTTTTTGTTTTCCCCACTCACATATGTGAGTCGATGCATAAAACAAGAGGGAAACATTAGGAAAAAGGAGTACATACTTGTAATTTAAATGTATTTAAAAGTTTGGTATTTGAAGCTTTTTGCTATTCCATTCAGTTCCATTTTTCAAGACCAAAAGTATCTTTTTTCATCAAAAGTCAGATAAACCATGTAAAACTAAATTGTACAACAATAACCAAATTAAAGCTGAATAAACAAGTTATCCGACTATTAAATTTGATTGACTCAAAAAATTATCCATAAAAATTACGACCCGTAAACTAATTTAAAAAAAAAATTGTCTTGTAAATGGTACTGCAAGAAAAATTATTTGCAGACAAATCTCAAAACAAAATGTTTCTTCAAATACATAACACGAACCAAAAATGGAAAAAAATCTTGTTCAAACCAAACATAAATACATCCCAAACTTCTTCGCATTAACTCTAGTCTAAAAACGAACTATTCGATTCAACGGACAACAAAACATATAAAATGATACAATTTATAGTCTATTTCCCAAAATCGTAGGTTTGGCCCCACTGTGCGCAGGTTGCCGACAACCGCCTTATTTAAAGCGATACGTTTGCCGGGTTCCATACATTATGATAAGCTGTATGTTTTCTACGGGTTTTTCTCTTTTATAATAATTCATATTTTAAGAACAACGGAATTTTATAATTTAGTTTTTGCCAATAATTTATTTTTTTATTTTTGATCTCGAACTTGAACTAATAAAATTTGTGAATTCTGCCTGAATTTTCACAAATCCGAATAATAGTTAAAATCTTTAAGCCTAGTACGCTGCTGATGCGAAACGAAAAATTCCATACAAAAATGACATAACGAAAAATTTAGTCTTACTTTTCGTTCCGCAGTACGCTGTTCGATGAACGAAATTGATAATTATTGCATATTTTTTAGAGAAGTCTACATTCTTTTTTCGCACACAATTATTACCCAGGGGGCCAATTCTGGTTCTGTGAATGCATGCTTTCACACTAATTCCGATTCCCGTTCTGTGCAAATGTGAAACCAAATATCAAAAACTTTCATATGAATAATTTTCTTTCACGCCGTCATTTGGACGTGAATATCCAAAATGAAAACGTGAATACGATCAAGCAATGTCAAATTCAATCATATCTCTTTCTCATTTTAGTACTTTTTAGTTCTCTCTTTGGCAGTTGTTTTTCATAAAGAGTTCGGGAATCGTATTGCGCGTATTTGTGAATTGATAAAAACTGTGAAAACTGAAATGATAACTTTTTTTTCACTTCACGTTTTTACAGTTAGAGAATCGACCCCCAGGCCATTTATTGTGGGCGAAAAACTGACATTTGTGTTTATTTTTGTTGTTTCTTTCATTAAAGTGTGGCTGCCTGTGTTTTAGTTTTCATTTGCATTTGTTTTGATTTTTTGTATTTGTGTAACTGTCAAAGAATTTTTTTTCGGTGCATTTTCGTAAGCATTTCGTTGTATTGTTGGAGACCAATTAAGAATTTCGTTTCGTATCAGCAGTGTACTGGGCCTTAAGCTAAAAATAACAAGATATCCGGAGAGTAGTTTTCAAATAGTCGAATATCTTTCAATATACATAATGTATAAATATTTTTAAAACATTAACTTTTTTAATTCTCAGATTGACTTTTCTTCTGTATCTTCTTTTGCAGGAAGGCGATGTTATAGAACTGTGTCAAGTGAGTGATATAAGAGCAGGAGGCACACCAAAGGTAAGAAGAATTCTCAAAAATATGTATTTTTCTTTTAATTATTGCGTCAAATTGAATACCAGTTTACGTACATATGTAGTTTTTCTTTTATGATGAGTAACATGGCTAGTTTTTTTTTCAATAGAAGGTCTTTGAATTTGTATGCTAGTTTAAAATATCCTTTAAATTAAAAATTGATAAAGTAGTTCGCTCGGAATAAATCTTTAAAAGAACTAAAAAAACGGAGACGGAGCGCTGCTTCCCACTTTGGTTAATGTTTTTTAATTAATTATATGACGTTAATAAGGGAAAAAAGCACATAAATAAATACAAAACACCAGCTACTTGCTATCATTATAGTTTGATCAAACGATTAGAGTTTTGAGGAATAAAAAAAGGGCTTGCAAATAAAAATTATTGAAACAGGGACCTTATTTCTTTGCACTGATTACGATATCTATATGAACATTATGTAACTCCATTATCTGTGTTACTATATACTATACACACTATACAGTCTATACTACGCATTGAACACAAAAATACACATAACTATAGGAGAATGGGAATGTCAAACACCCTTTAAAGTTTTCATTTTATAAATAGCTCTTCAAAATAAATATTTATAAAAGAGTCAACTTTTTGTTTTCACATTTGAAACATACATTTCTAATGTATGAGAAAAAAAAAATGTTGTTAATGTCTGTATCATGTTTATATAAGTTTGACCCACGACTATCAAGTTAAAACGAAGACAAGTTTCCTTTTTTATTTTTGCTGTTTTCACCGTGCAATAAATAATGGTCTCTTCAGAAAAGAATGAAGTATACACAAAAAATGTTCACCTGCTCGTATACCTTCAGCAGGTTTAAAGCTCACAAAAGTGTGGTGTTGTCTACAGATACTAATGAAAACTTCTCTGCAAACGAACAAAAATATACTACACCACCAAGCTTAAGGATGGCTCATCTATAATTGGCTTTTTTTTTAAAAAGCTATGCACAAAAGTATTTGTTCAATATTTTTAAATAAAGTAGTGGTTTTTTAACTGTAAATTAGTATTCAATTCAAATGACCGCCTTGACTGACTTGACAGTAGGCTTCCTGTCAACCGATTTGGTAACACATTTTCGAACGTTTCGGGCATATTGTTTTTGAGTGCCCGAATCATCTGTGAAAAACATTCTAACGGGTGTGCGGTAGGTTAAATTGCAGCTCCGTACAGACCAGAACAAAATGACCAAAACGGCTGATTGCACGATTTTGAACTTGTAGGAAGAAACCATCCCCAGCTTCAGCTTCAGTACAAGCCATTGTTTTGAATACTCCTAAGAATTTGCCGTTATTGTCCTTTCTTTAGTACTTTTGATTATAAGAAATGTCACCAATTCCTTTTTTTCTTTTATTCAATTATCTTAATTCATGAAATTAAAAAAAAAAAACTTTGACACAGTTCTGACAATATTAAGAATTTGTAGTATAAAAAAATCTTCTTATAAATGCTATAGAACTATTACCAATTTAGGCTATGGTTACAGTGGCTGTGTATACTCTGACGAACAGTATGTTTTGAGAAACACGTCAGAACTAACACAACTCTTTGTTCCTATGAAAGTGGTTACATTGCACGCTATGTGTAATGTATTCCTCAGAATTTTCTCGAGTCAGATTTGTTTTCTTATTTAATTTATTACATATGAAAGACCAAATACGATGCATACTCGTATATTTTGTTTGCCCAAAAGCTAACTGAAATATGCTTTGAATTAGTTTTTTGTTTCTATTTCTCATTCTATTAATTTTTATTTCTTTGATTTAATGGATGTCATTTTATAAAAACACATTCAAACTTATTAACTTAAGTTAGGTTTCCTCAGTAACTGGACGGTGTTTTCTTTATAGTACCTACATTTTATTTTTACATAATATGTAAGTATGTACTTGGAAATAGGTTTTTTCTTTGTATATGTATTTGTTGAGGTGGTTCGTTAAAAAAAGTCATCTTGGATGGACCTAAATCGACTCCAAATGAAGTAAAACTACTTTGTTTCGGATTTTTATTTTAACCCCTATAGTCGCTGTAGAGGTTATTTTATTTTATTCCCCCTTTTTTTTGCATATTAGGTTGGAAGCAGACAAGAAAAAAAAAATCCCCCGCTTGGACATGAGGGGAAATTTAAAAAAAAAATACGCTAAATAGAAAAACAATTAACTAAAAAACAACGGCAACACTTACAGTGTTGCTTTGCAGTTTTTTGGAAAGCCCGAAGTCCATTTTTGCAATTTTTTTTTTTTTTTTAAATTAAAAGTACAAGAGCCGACTGGTTATGAGGGCTTACAGGTTCATGTACCGTGATATGAAATACCAAAGTCTGGCAAGTTTCTTTTTCAGCCTTTGGGAGGGGTGGGTGTATTTTTTGTCTTCATTTGGTGCTGATTTAGGCCCATCCGAATATAAAAAATAGAAAAAATTAGAGTAATGTACTTGCAAATATTGTTCTGGTGACAACAAATAAAATGGTCAAATGGTTGAAAGACCATGGAAGTATTTTACTATTGGCTTTAAATTTAAGGGGAAAAAAAACATTTATTTTTGAAAAAAAAAAAAATATCAGCAGAAAGTTAGTGAAGGGAAAAATTAGAAGCAATAGCAAATAAAAGGAGCAAAATAAACTGCCCCTTGCAATGTTCGTATTGCGATTTTTACGTGAACTTTCGCCCGAATATAGCAGGTCAACTTTTTCAAAAAATGAAAATAAATGAATTTAAAATAGTTAGTTGTTTGAACTAAGTTCTGAGGCCAGATTCAAATTCAAGTCATTAAACCCATCTTAAAAAAAATACCAACCAATTTTTTTTTTCATTCACTTTGCAAAAAAAACTAACCCAAGTTAAAACCTGATAAAACTTTTATGAATTAAATAATGAATACAAAATTATCCTGCGTTTACAAAAACGCATTTTTTTTTGGAAATTTTAAGCTACGATTGGGCATTTCGATGTTCAAATTTAGACACTAATTTTTTATCAAGTGGCGACCGTGAGAACGCCCATTCGCAAAGCAAAAATGCAAATGATTTTTTTTAAGTAACTAACTAGCAATAAATTAGTTCTCAACAGCCCACTTTTTCAGCTCGATTATCTTCAGTTTTGAGAAAGTTGTCCTGCTAAATTCATATGAAGTTGGAAGGACACCTATTTTTTCGCAAATCAAAAACTCAATTAATTAGCTCTCAATAACCATTTAAAATATTTTTCGTTTATCTTCATTTTCTCGTAAACCATAGAGCAATTAATTTTTTTTTTGCGAAACTATAATTCGCAATTAAGTAGCGACTAATGATAGGATACTTTTTTACCGTAATTTCAAAAGAGTAATACTAACTTCATATAGGTACATAAACTATTCTTGATCTACATCAAGTTTGTATTTTTTTTTTCAAGTTGAAGAGGAATAATTGCAGTCATTTAGGGTGTTTCTGTGCTTATTGGTATGAAAGACAAATTCGAAAATGTTTTAAAGGCATACTTGAGGCTTCTTTCATGTGGGTCGTGGTTACAGAATTATAAATGTTTTCAATTTAGGCCTAAGAACCCACAAGGCATGTGGGATCCTTTTCAAAGCAACTTCGGCCTATGAGAACTATAATTTTCTTAATGTAATGTTTATGTAAATCAAGATAGGATAAAAAACTTTAAAAATTAAATATTTTTCTATTTGCAGATTCTGGCTTGCAAGGTAAATAGGTACTTAATTAATTTGGTCAATGATAATAACCAAAAAAAAAAAAAAATTAAATTCTTCGCTTTGTACACATTTTAATTTGCTTTAACATTTTCTTATTTGCTTATTAGTACACTACTTGTAAATGTTTGTCTCTAACTATATAATGGGTGGTTAGACAGTATACAGTCGCAAAAAGTAATATATTGCACTTTGTTTCAGGATCCAAAGCTATTAGACAAAGTAATTAAAAAGCACGGAAATGATTTGACTAAGCTAGATGAGAGATCATTGACAATATGTTCGAATACAGACTACATCAATATCACGTACCATCATATAATTTGTCCTGATGCCGCATGTGCAAAGGTAAGTGTTTAACTTCTTCGTTAAATAAACTTATGAATTTAAATAACTTTGGATGGATGCTTTGGCTTTTATTTTATCTAAAACCCGTTTACCCATTAATATTGCGCAATCTCAACCGTGCAGACTTCTAGAACTTACCTAATGATAAATTTAAATTAAGTTATTAGTAAATTTGAAAATTAATTTAACTATTTAATCGACCTGTTTTTGGATTTTTGTCGAAAACGCTGTTCTAAAAATGTCGTCAAAATTATAGTTTTTCAAAAAAGTACCAACCACAGATAAACGAAGGTTCAAATTATATTATGGAATGAAGTTGACGCAATTTATATGAGTTTCTTGCTTGAAAGATGAGATCATAGCACTACGGTGCGTTTTCGTGACTTTCGCCCTAAGTAGAAGCATTTGAATCAAAAAACAATATTTTCATTTCTTGTGTTTTAAATTTAGACTAAATATTTTTTGTCGGAATATTGTCAGCCTTATTTTTAAATTTTTTTAGGCGGTTGACTTTTTAAACATTTTTTTAAAACTGCTTAATACTCGTAGTTGGAAAATTAGACAACTTTCGGACAGCAGTAAAAAAGTTTAAAATATAAATACATTTGATAGCGCAAGAGCTCGTAGAGAACCAGGGCCTAGTGACTTACAGCTCTCAACCATTCCTGTGTGCGTGTTGTTGGCAGAAATGGAGGGGACCTATCATTTTTTTGCCGAGTCTGAACGGCTTTTGCCGAGTCTGAACGGCTAGATGAGAAGCAGTTTTTCATGACAAGTATACTCTTGGAGGATTTGTCAGTTCCTCGCAAGAAGCAGTACCTTGGAAAAAAATGTATGGTTTAGGTGGCAGAGCCAGCGCCAGCGGCTGGGAATCGAACTCAGACCTTCGTCACGACAGTCCAACGCACTAGAGTGACTCTAGAAGAGTGCTATATAATACAAGAACATATTTCAATGAAATTTGTAAATTGTTCATAACAATCATCTATTTCTCTGGTATGGATATAGTGCTATCTATTTCTCTGGTATGGATATAGTGCTATTAGGCGCCTAAGAGGTGGGTAAGGGTGCATCAAGTCTTAAATAATATTTCTAAACAAAACAAATTTCAAATATGCCCAATTTTCCACAAAAAATCATTTTTAAGATTTTAATGATCCTTGGTTAGGTAGTTCCATCATTAAAATAAGAAAAGTCTTTTTATTTGCATAGTTGAGCCTACGTCGACTAGTTTGTATGGTTGTACAGACTGTCTCAAAAATTGCCATTCACTATACGACCATTTCAGTCGTGTCGCATAAGGTTCGTTAAAATGTTCAACTGACTTCCGACCTGTCGTTAGTCGTACGGTCCGTTGTACTACAAAAACATTCTCGGTAAAACCTCCTGTCGTATACGACGAAAGTACGTCGGACAGTCCTTAGGACAGATTAAATGTAAATGCCCGCGGAAGGAATTGTTCGATACACGCACCGTCTGTTCAACGGGTTCGGAACGTATGTGCGTACCTTTTACGGTCGTTGTGACATTAAGATCGATAGTCTTTAGGAATGTTTCAACGTGAATGCCCTGCTTAATGTTTATACATATCTTCAGCTTTCTGTCAAAAAATCTCTTAAGTCTTAAAATGCCATTTTAACGTACATATTTTAGATCAAAACAAATCACTGAATGAAAATATCAATGTATCGCAAATGTATCTTGGTTTCTTTTGGTTTCGTCAACCAGTTTCAAAATCTTTTACGGTCTAAGAATCCGATTTTATTAACTTTTAAACCGATTTCTTGTGTCTTCTAATCAATTTTTCAATATCGACTTACGAGGTTTTGACAGAAAGCCGACGATATATAATATATATATATATATATATATATATATATTGTTGGCAAGAGTAGAGTATTCCCCCTACAACAAGCCTAGGCTTTTACCCTATTGGGTTAAGCTGGTCTCTACTGCAAGCTGGCTAATCATCTAGTGATATAAAGTCTGGTACCTTGCTTTTGAGCCGCTCCTCAGCCTTGAGTGATTTTCGTGACTTGAGCTGTAGAAGAATCTTTTTGGAATATCAACTGTCTTTGAGTCTTTGATAAACTTTCGCCGACGTTATGACTCCTCTCGCAGAGAAATGATGGTCGGTAACACCACGAAAAATCACTTCCCACTAAAAGCATAAAGTTTAATGAATAATTTTTCGATGATGAATAATTTCTCGTCATTTAAGAAAATTTGCTAAAGTTTTTCTTGCAAAGTGACTAGGTTTTTATGTTTAGAGTGTCTTTTTTTATGTGTGATGCATGCAATAAGGCATACGTATACGAGCAATTAGGAATTACTTACTCATACATATTGTGATAAGGTTTTATTTTTTTGTCATTACTTTTCGCATGATTCGGGCCTTAAAAGCTTTGAAAGAACGAATAGTTTCACTTTACTACTAAGCACTAAAAAAGGATTGAATCCAAGCTGTTGCAAGGTCAAAAAGATGTAACTTTATTCCTTGTTCCACTTACGAATTTTCGAGAAAAATTTGAACAAAAAATACAAATCATTGAATCATATTGATGCTGAACGTTTAAGACGAGCTTACATACAGAATTGTGCTCTCTACCAAGCTTAAAAGCGTTATTACTACGAGTATTTTGCTAACTTATTTAGTATTTATACTGCAGATACGAAATTATGTGCTTCCCCATTTCGCATAGTATTTTTCTGATACAAACATTCAAAAAAAGTAATTAAATAGTTTATTTTTTTTTTGTCAAAACTCATATTTCCGAAAAGAGTTTGATATAAATATATGCTTAGTTTTTTGACTCTATCGTGGAAACGAAGTTACACATTTTCTATATTTAATTAAAGTTCAAACTTTTAATAGTTATATCTTGTCGTGGCACATACAAACAAGACTACTTACTTTGAAAGAAAGGACTACGAGTATACTTAAAATAGAGAAAGAGACTGTATACCTACAAGTAATAGATAAAAGAAAACTTATTTGCTCCTGATGACGCTGTTGAGTTGAAAAGGTGTGAAACACTTTTAATATCAACATGCTATTCTCTAGCATTAACCGATATACAGTATTAGATAACTTTTCCACTTTTGTTTTCAACACTTGTGGACTAATATACTTTTTCATTTTCTTTGAAAAGAGAAGAGTTAGTTAATTTTCAATATAGTCAGTACTTGTTGTTTTTTTATTTTTCAATGTTTCTTCTTTCTGTCCTCTTTAAAGGCAGAATTTCACTTCATCAAAACGATTTTTATCGTTTTTCTCAATTATGTTTTTAATTAGAATAAAAATTAAAAATTCTTAAAAAACTAAAAAAAAGCTTAGAAGATAATTTAAACCAAAAACTAACGATTGAATTTCACGAACTTTCTTTTCTGATGCCAAAAGCTAGAAAGTTGGTAGGAATTGGAGGTATAAAAGTACATATTAGTTTCTTTTATACAATTACACATTGTTACTGGATGAATGGAAAGAAGTACGTACTAGGTTATTATTTTAATTGAAGTATAGGCATTCTATAGAATGGATATTGCATTCACACTATCGAATTGAGATGGCGATGGCGAGTGCTACAAATAGCATAAGGTTTGAATTAGTGCCTGAGTTAACTCAACAAATTCAATGATTTTGGATAACTCATAATCTAAATTGATTGAAAACTTATTTTAAGAGTTTACTCGAATTTACCCTCAAAACTAGGGTGATCTTGCACTGAAAAACTTAGCCTAAATAGAACATGCATGTGCGCAAAGTTTTAACAAGATTTTTTTGAACCGTTGATGAAATATCCCAAAGAAATAGCTCACTTTTCTCTTAAAACGTCAAAATCCTTCATTCGTTTTGTGCATTTTTCGTCAAAAACCAAAATCGCAGTTTTACTACAGTCAGAATTTTAAACAAAATCATTTAAGCTATTTGATGAAACTCACTTTGTTAAAGAATATAGATTGACAGCCTAAAATTCAACCGATTTTTGATTTAATTTGGTACTTTAACGAAATTTTAGTCACCGACAGTTTTATAGCCACCAAATACAAAAAACTCATTCTCATATTTCAGCTAGGAGGCGTTATTTATTAAAGAAAAAAACTTAAAAAGCGATCTACGACTTGAACTGGATTGACCTCTTATCCTTCTGTGTTTAATGGCAAAAGCTGGCCATTATTCTATGTTCACAAAGCTGTTTCCAAGCAACAAATATAGACTAAGAGCTGACATATTTAGTTTCCTTCAATAAATTGATTGTTTCGCGATGCGAGGCGCGAACCGAACCATTATTTTGGTAATAAATTTGCAAGATTTGCAAACGTTCAGGAGTCTCTCCCAAACCGAATCATACATTGCATTGTCATTGGGATGGGAGAGCCTTAAGTTAATTCATTATGAAATGACAAACCAACCTGAGCATTAATCAAATGACAGCTGTCAAAAAGTCCAACTCCGACAAAAAGTGTCGCTAGATTGAAAACCACACGTCTAAACAAAAACACCATTTACAAAATATGACATCAGCGCAATTTAATTATGCAATCCAATCAGCACGCAAAATGTTTTCTTAAAAAATATGATCTATTGATAGAACTCAATTATAAAATCATGTACAAATACGAGACATATTGTACCGAAACGAATCTTATGTGGTATTCATGTAATTTCGAAAAATATGTTATTTCAAGTACATAAGACGACATTACCTTTTGGTTGTACTTTTTTGCATCATATTCTACATAAACGACGTCTTGTTTTTTATTATTAAATAAGCTTGCGTAGTATGTATGTGTGTATGTTTATTTGTTCTTCAACGAATGAAGTATATTATTCCCTAAAATGGTTACAGATATCATTCTCTTGCTTTTTTTTGCTCTGTAAATCTCTTATGGAAAATACCAATTCAACAAGTGGGGAAAACCTTAGCGTGCTTTTAATCAAAGATGTTTGCTTGTGGTTTATATTGTAAAAATAAAAGTCTTAAGGTTTATCTATAAAATGTCCGTCTATTTTAAAATACATACAAGGCTTTCCTTATATTATTTTGTTGAAGTCGTATTTTTAAGGGATCAAGGTAACTTTTTATGAAACAAAACAGGCTTGATAAATTTAAGGAATTTTCGTTTTTTTCTGTATAAGTCTTGTGAACTAATTGAGATTGTAGATACTACAAAAGACAACCTTTTTTCTTGATTTAAATTTATGTAAATTTATGTATAAATATTTTTCGTTAACATGTTACCTGTTATCCCACAAGAGTACTCTTACTCAAGGCTTACAGTATTCATTCGTTCTTACTTACCATAGTTGACATTGACGGACAAAATTGTATGGCTTTGATAAATGACGTAGGACTGGCGACCCTAGGATCTGATACACAAAAAATGAAATAACATGATGAAATTTGTACATAACATTTTTTGAAGCTTATTGTTGCAAAAACTTACTATATATGAACTTTAGAACGTCCTTTCACGTAGTTGAAAACGGACAGTCAAAAAAATTTAAAACAACGATTTTATGGTAAAACTTTTTTTTACTTTAGGTCATTTTTTTTTTGGAAAATCACACCCCTCTCCTTAATGGGGAGACATACACCCCCTCCCAGACAATTTTTCTATTTTTCTATTTTCAACCGAACCTGTGCCTTCTAGTTCTTTTATACAATTTATTCAAAACACCCTGTGTAAATTATCTTTAAATTTCTAAGCCACTTGAAAATAAGAGTAAGTTTGTGCGACCGTGTCGTGTTTTTTATGTTACAGCTGTCTAAGAAAAAAATCAGCATTTACTGACCATATTTGAGGCTTCAAGAGATAAAATCAGTAATTAAAGCTCAAGGGACTGAGTGTTTTCATAGTTTTTGCCACTAAAATATGTTAACGCAGTGTAAAGAACAAAATAAGAAAAACTTATAGGGTTTTACTAAGCCTTTATTAAAATGCTAGAATATATGCCAGCTTACATAGAATAATTTTCTGTAAATACTCATCAGGGGGCTGAGAAACTGAACGGACAATCCATGACATCACGCACAAATGACTTCTAATCAAATGAAAGAGCAAACGGGCGTAAGATACGAAAATGATTTTATTGTCACCAGAATTAATGCTTCACGCTGCTAGATCTGAAACTCTGATAGTTTTCAAAGCTTAAGATATATTTGACTGTTTAAATTTGTCAGGGACTGATGAGAAATTCGAGGGACAAAGCTCAATATTTTTTTTTTGTAATAACACATAATGGTACTAAATATCCATTAATATTATAAAAAGATATTTTATCTAACGTCAATAATTTTTGGTTTTGGAGCTTAAACAAGAGAACTGAGAGAATTTTTCCCTTCGAAAACGGGCAGGGGACACGTCAAGGGACTGAAAAATAGACCCTTCAAAGCATTTTTTGAGTAATAAAAATTTGTCAGATCTTGATAATTTTTTGAACAGTTATTAAAATATCAGTGGAGCCGTCGAAAATTCCATCTTTTGTAGAATCATCCACATATTGGTAATACTTTTTCTTATCTTGTTTTCCTTTGTTTTTTTTTCTGTAGAATTCCCTTCTTTTGGAATTAATTCAACTGAAGAATTTTTTGTTTCACTAAGTATTTGTGAAATTTCATGTGGTTTCCATATAAATTTTAACTCCCAAAGTATTCCAGCAGTGAAAATCCATCACAAAACATCAATCCAAAAAGACGAAATTGCGCTTGCAAAGTGTTATTGAGATACGCAGTATTTATAATTTTGCTTTTGTCCAGACTCAAAATTAATATGATGCTAGGTATGCCTGTAAATGTATATTTAAACATAAATAGTTACAGTTGATTTCACACAAATTTCCCGGAATTATATTTTTCTACTACCTTTTACCCGCGACTTTGCTCGCCCTTACTAAGGAAAAAGTATAAATAAATTACCTTAGAAGCATTAGATGGAACATCGTTAGAAGTCCAACAGTTTTCTTTGGCAACATGTACCTCTTTACCTTGAGTGAGGTTAGCCCAGTCCTTACGGTACTCTACATACCGCTCGAGTTAGTCCTTTGCTCTGTTTGAAATAATCCAGTCGACAAGCAAGCCTATATGGCAGTTCACATTTGAACTTCTATTAGCGGTTGGGCAATGAACAATGGTTGTTGAAAGCGTCTGTGAGTCGATACGTTCGTTCAACCATTTTGTGTACTCTGTCCAATTTATCCTAGTTGGGTCTCTAAGAGGCCTAATATCTTTTTGGTTCGTATCTAAGGTAAAGGGTATCCTTAAATGACCCGAAAAGTATTCCTTAGGTGAGACTCCAATTTCCTACGTACATTTTATTATTACTACCCATAAAAGTGAGGTCTGAATTTTTCCCTGGGGCTGGTCTTCTTGTGTATGAAGACCAGCCGTTCCAGCCAAGAAGGGTTTCACCGTTGTCATGAAAAATAGTAAACACTTATAGCGCCCAACAACGAACACCGATGATGATGGCCGGAGCAAGGCGTTCTCTGAAAAAGTTGAGGAAACTCTTCACCGGAAGCAGGTACCACTCCAATCAGAGGCAGGCTGCTTTCCGCAAAGCTTCAGCTATCTTAACGTCACAAAACCATCTCCAGTAAAGAAGACAAAAAAGGCCGAATAAGTTCGAGGGGCAGGGTTTAAGATTAAGAGAACTTGATACATTTTTTATTTTTTGTTCGTACCTTATATATAATTTCTTATAAATACTTATATAGTATAAGAAAATAAATAAGGTGATAAATGAAATTGTTTAGGTACCAAATATTTTTTTGTTGTCTTTTTATTTCATATGGTTTAGCAAATTAATCATCATGTTACCGTCCCAGGGTACAATCTATCTCTATATCAAAATTTATCATAACTGGTTCAGCCGTTCAAGCGTGAAAGCATAACAAACGAACCAACTCACTTTCACGTTTTTAATATAAGAGTACACTTATAGGAAGAACACTTGGCACTGATCGTTAAAAGTACCTAACAGTCAAATACACTGATGCTCGAAATTATCCGTAAAGTCGGAAATGCTGAAGTATTGCCAATACCAATAAAACACATTAAACAGCTGTGATTATATAACTTTTTACTTGCGAAATACTCGTACATGTGTAAATATATGCTACATAAGTATATGGTAAGTTTTTCATTCGTAAACAAAATCGAACTCGAGATTTTTAAACATGTCATTACAAAGATGTGGAAGACAAGAAAAGTGGGTAGTCCCGACCACTCATAAAGTTATGAGTGGCTCTTTCCGAAAACTTATTCGAAAACTTCAAAGTAACTCTTCAAGCAAATTCACTGTGCTTCTTAGATCCTTATAAAAATGAGGGTCATATGCACATATACTTTAATTCTTTTTGTCTTCAGGGACTATATTATTTCCCCACTTATTTTTAAGTAAATTTTTGCAGGCCACGTGGTGAAGACCATTGCCTATCTTAGTCCGTTTTATTATGAAAACTTCGGTGAGTTATATAAATCCACTTCTCTTCATCAAGCGAGTCCGTTTTGGATCCGCAAACGTAGTCAACAGCTTATGAAGTAAACACCTATAGAGAAACCAAAAAGTATTAAAAGAAAATTATTCTATATGCACAAAACTAACTGAAAAATGCAATGATATTCAATGATAAGTCCTACAAACTAATCAAAAAAGATTATATAAAGAAAAGAAAATCCCTTCAGTAAAAAAATGCATGCATCACTCATTTTTTGTAAGGACTCAAAAAGTACCGACAAAATTGGGCCGGTTTGAAAACAGCTTGATTTCCCAGATTAGGGGTGTATGATGAGGTGAGAGTTGTTCTCATTTTTGGACTTCGAAAAAGAGCTATGAGTTGTTATTGAATAGCACAAATATTATTTGAGTTATGAGCCCCATAAACTTAAGAGCCGTTTATGAGTGCTTGAAGAACACAACCTTAAGTTCACGGTATTGCAAATTATTCTATTAAATATAAATATTTTTCTATTTGATTATTATGTATTTTCTTATTTCATTTCTATGAAGAAGTACTTTTTTTAATTTCAATGAAGAATTATTGACTCACTTTTGTTTGTCGTGGGAATATACATTTCTGGAATGGAATAATATTATTCACTCAACTTAAACCTTATTTACATTCAGAGTGAAATAGCACTCAAATATAATAGTTTTTAAAATATTCTTGATGAGTGTGAAAACATTTGTATAAACCTATCTAAGCTAGATCACCTCGCGGCATAATAGTAAGTGCGTTGGACTGACATGCCGAAATTCTGGGCCTGATTCCTAGCCACCCTGCCACCTAAAAACAAGAATGGTTGAGAGTTGTAAGTCACTAGGCCCTGGTTCTTCACGAGGTGTAGTGCCACCAAATTTATGTATTTAATTTATCTAAGCTATAAGATCAAATACGTGCGACTTAATCGTAGTTTTCATTTGTATGCAACTTTGTTTCCAGATAAAATTTTTTTCAAAACAAGTCTACTACCCCTTAAGTTTCAAAGGATAAAACCAAAAAAGAAAAGAAATCAAATAAAAAAACTTGTGCCCCAAGGACAGGAAACAGGAACAACAACTGTTACTTCTCGTATATGTGACACATTTGTTTAATGAAATTCTTCCCTTTATAAAATATATGTATACGAAAAACCCTGAAAAGAACTTCGTTGATGAAAAATGAGGGTGGGAGAATATTTGGGTTGGAAAAGTTTGCAATATTTCTCATCATCAGAAGTTTTCTCATTTTGTCTGGTTGCCCCACGTTTCATAACTTTGCTAACCATCCATCTAGTTTGATATCTTCTTATTCTTAACCTCCGTTTACCTCCATCAGATGTTAACACGTACAGAATAGTTGAGTAATGTGAAATCGTTAAAGCTTTACTTTTTTACATAGTAAATTATTAAGGCACGGCCAAGTCTCTACATATGGAAGTATAGGCTGCTGGAAAACAGATGCTACTAAAGACTTTATCCAGAAGAGAGTTTATATCTCTTGACCCCAATGATAATATATATTTTTTTCTGTCTTCTGCAAACAAAGAAAAAGCTGAAGAATATTTCATTGAATTTATATACCTAACCCTATCTCGTTGCAATTTTAGATTTGGTTACGTGGCCTGAGAAAAATCACTCATAATTCGAAGGCGAACAACATCTGCCCCATGATGGTTCTTAAAAAACAGTAAGTTTAGATAAAGAGTTTCTGAAGCAACATTAATAGTTTTCTGCATGCAAATAATTAACTTTCTTCGAATAAAATTTTTATTAATAAATAAATTATCTGGGTATTGTGTCTGCTTTTGTTTGTGTTTTGTTCGCACCATTCTTTTCACGCAATTTCAACGAAAATATTTTTCTTTTTACATTTAAATATTTACCTACTAATTTTAATAATGTTTTTTTGCATGGGCACTTAATTTCTTTTTTTGAATTTCCTTTTAATTTCAATGTTTCGAATTCATAGCGTTGGCAGGATGGATTACGCCATATCACTCATAACAACAAAGCAACTAATGTATGTCCAACTACTAACCTAATGAAACAGTGAGTATAATGCTATTTAAACGAATTTTATCCATAATGGATTCCAGGCAGGTAAGTCGAATAAATGAAAAATTTTTAATGTCTCGGAGAGATAAACTCTTGTGTATGATGAACTCCCCAGATTTATTTTATTAATTTTCAAACTAAAGTTGTAACTATATAACTGTCGGACGGGCACTGAACTAAATGTCATAAACAAACACAAAAGTAGCTTTTCGTATCGTGAAAAGAGGAAAACACCCATACCGTACTTAGTCATCTATCCCGTTTTTCTATTCCTATTTCAATTCCACCAAACTTCAGTTTCATTTCAGTCCCTGAGAGCATTTCACTTTCGAAAGCAAAACTGAACGAAGCTATACGAAACGTCCTACTCCGCAAATATAACTGCATCATATGATTTCCATTTTCGGACCATTCTATTTCTTTTTGATTCTAATAGACTATGAAAACAGCCTGTTGTCAAATTTACACACACACTATTCAATGCCGCCATTTAACAAAATGGCTTCTTCACGCATTTATGACTTTTGACATGTAATCGGACGAAAAACTGTTAATCAGGCTTGCCAGATTGGGCTATTTATCGGAAATTATGCTATCTTTTTTCAAAATTGCCGCCAGCAATTTCGGTATGACAGCCCAATCATAATTGGGCTATAAATCTATCGTTGGACAATACTTTATTCATATAAATATCATATAAAAAACTACTTACTCCCCCTTTGCATATCCTTAAAGCATTCTACAATTTGGCACCACTTTCTATTCACTGAACATAGTCATTGGTTTTGACTTTTTAAACCAACCGCAATAATCTTCACAATATCATTCAGTTAATCTATTGTTTCCAAAATTCCCATTTTTACTAGAAAAATGTATTGGTATTTGGCTACTATTTGGGCTGCTTTTTAACTCCGATTTTGGGCTACAAAATTTTTCAAACTAGCTCAAGACATGGCAAGTCTGGTATCTACCCGTGTGTTTTAACGGTATCACACCGATAGCTTTAGTAAAAATATTTACAAAACCACTGCCGGACAAGATTTTCATGGTTGCTGTGGTTAGAAAATGCACATTATTAAAGTTGCATTTTAGGCTAATTGGAAGTAAACGTATAGTAATTAAAAGAAACTTCTATAAATTGGGTATCAAATGAAAACTGGAGATTTCATCTGTAAGATTATAGAAAGTTTTTATTTTTTGCAAAAAGAAGTATAGATTAGAAAATGGTAATACAAAGTCAACTTGTTTCATTTGATTGGTCAGCGAAATAAATTTTTCATACATTGTTAAAGTAAAAGAAAAAAAATTGCTATAATGATTTATTAAATTTCTTTATGGAAACTGCGCACCTAAGTATTTATTACAAAAACAAAATTTTGGCTAAATGCATCCATTTATTCAAAAAACAGAACGATGTCCAGTTTTTTGTAAAATAATATTAAAACTAGGATTTCAGCAACTAATTTTGTCGTCTTTTACTGCAACCACAAGATTAGAGGTATACTAGGTCGTATACCGACGTTTCAAATAGTGCAACCGAGTAGAACTTGAATTAGTTTTTATCAAGTGCATTCAAATAATGTAGGTACTTATATGTAAATGTAAAGAATCGATTGTAATCTATAAAATTTCTCAGCTCACGTTTTACTGCGTAAATTCAGTTCTTGTCAGAAATAAAAATATCCCACTTCTGGCACGAGCTTCAATTTATACACTGCACCTGTGATAAGGCTATAAAAAATTAAACCCAAAGAAAATGGCAATCGCATATGTAAAAAAGCTCATCCAAGCGAACAAAAAACATCCACTCTATAGCATCAACTCAGCAAATAAATATACTTTCTCGAATTCGCTCACACGACCACACTATTCTGAAAGGAAGAATATCCAAAGGGCATAAATCATAGTGACAGTGATGTCATTTAAATTCTGGTTGTGCTCGAACACAGATGCTAGCAACTGCAACAACCACTTACCATTTCCTTTTGAAATAATTACATAACCATGATTGAAGGCTTAACATACGCACAGGTTTGTTGAAGCAGAAGGAAAACACCGTTTACAAGGACGCATGGTGATGTAAAGCAAAAAGGATCTGGTTCTACTATGTACATTCTTTTGTTGCTATCTGTTAAAAATGAGCAAAGAAGAGTTGAAGGCTCTTAAATGATTTAGGAATATTGTGCAGCGTAGTTTTAGTGATACTGGATTGGCCATAGAAGCTGTAATTTTTTGCAAGCCCATATGTGACCAAAAATTGGCATTACTTTCACTATCGTGGCAGAACGCTGGGGCTGCATACAATATAATGATGTTTTTGTCTAATTAAATTTTAAGTCTTTTTTACTAAGCCAGTCAAGAACTATTTCGATAGCTCAGGAGTTCATCCGAGATTATAACAAAATCATTTCACAATAAGAAATATATCATACGTATTTTCATAGTGGAAAACGTCAAAAAACCACTTCTTTCCATTTTATTTAAATTAATAATAAAAAAGGCAAAGCGGCCAACATGCCCGCTTACCGTCTATCTCGGAATCTCAGCACAAACTCAATTTATCTTTCTCGATTTACAATCATCAAAGCTCTTTCCTTTCGTTGAAAAGAATTTATATAACCAATAAATATACAATATAAAAAATATAAAAGTATACAAATATAGGAAAACATCGACTGCGGAATTACCAGACTCATGCAGTTCGACAACAAAAGGGATATTTATTGCTGATAATTTATGGCAGAATTATTATTATGGCCCCTCATCACTTTTTCCCATAAACATATACGAGAGAAACAATCTCTTTTTTGTGTATCCAGGGATGTGTGGCAAACTTGTTAAATTGAAATGTCCCTTTTCTACATCTCTTTCTGATCAGATCGCTCAAAGTCAAAAAAGAAAAACGCCAAATGCGAGCTATAGGACCACTTTGCCCCGTTTTGCGCCAGCACAAATAATGCAAAATAAACAAACTGTCCAATTTCGATGTGACACCCTAGACCTATATAGTAAATGTTACCCTAAACTTTATTCATCTTGAGTTAATGACATGAATATTCTGAATAATTTTGAAACAAATTGAGAAGTGCTAACATTCTTATCAGTTATATAAAAATGATCAAATGAATTTATGATATGATTTGACTCTTAAACACATTAATATTTTTGTTAAATATTTAAATCGCACACTTTTGAAGTGCCTATGCCTACTTCTAGTTAATGGATTTACAAAATTGTGAAATAGTTGCAAAAGATATAAAAGAGATATACGAGACAACAGGACATATTTTTGATCAGAATGATAGAATGGCAGGAAAAAGGTATAAGGTTCTTGTATCATGTTTTGTCTAAAGAAAAAAAATAAAAAATTGTAATATGTATGTATGTGTATAGAAATATAGAATTTTTCCAAAAATAACAAAAGTTTTCACATACAATACGTCTGTTCGTGTACACTACTCACCGAATTGTACTTGAATAGTACTTGAAATGGACTTGTACTTGAAAAGTACCTGAAAATGTACTGGGCAGTATTAAGTATATACATATACTTGGAACAAAGTCCTTGACAAAGTACTTGTACTTGGTGTTTTTCAAGTACATGGTACTTGTTTTTTCAAGTACAAGGCACATGGTAATTGACTGGTACTTGTACTTGAAAGTTTACAGGTCTGAGCAAATGTTAACATTAGGAGATCAACCAACGTCTAATGTAAATATAAATAAAGAATTTTTTTTTTGTAAGTTTAGTGTTTGATTTTTTTCATTTCTGGAATGATGAGTTTGAAATTAATTAACAAAAAAAAATTTAAATTTAATGAAGAACATCTCTCCACTAGGTACTGCCAAATTTTGCCCATTTTGAAAGTACCCGAAGAAACTAAATATTTGGTTATCGAAAATAGAGTGTCAAAAGTGATAAACAGAAGATATTAATTCAAATAACTGAAAACACTTATTTTATTTATTTATTTACTTATACTTTATTTATTTACATTACTTTCGGTAGCTATGCTTCCATCGTCAGTAAGCTAATGTTTTCAACAATGAAAAACGAAATTAGACTCTGTAGTTTTTGTCTATCAACCAGATTGTCCCCTAGTTCGTGCTTTAAATTTTTGGCGATGGCTTCAGGCATCATTCTAAGAAAAAAATTGTAGATATGTGCGCAAATTCTATCCCCCCCTTGAGTCAGGGGGGGAGGGGGGTTGAATTTGCTTTTAAAATCAAGTTATTGGATGCGCAGGGGGCCTATTCAATGTCAGATTTGCATTTTCCTATTTTCGAAAGCGATTTGCTTTACATTCGACCTTATATGGAGCGAAAGCGCTTCTGAACTCAGTACGTCTCATTCTGCCAGTATGTTTTAAAAGCGATAGGTTTGAAGCTGACGAATTAGTGGCAGATCGAAGCAAAATGTAAATAAAAATACAAAATTTATCACATTAAAAAAAAAAAACTTTTTTTCTCAAATAAAAGTGTTCTTTTGATTGTTACTGTCATTTTGCGTGAAATTCCTCAAATAGAGTATTTTTTAATTATTATTTTCATTTTGCGTTTGAAAACGATAGGTGTTAAGCCGGCAGGATTGTTGGTGGATTGAATTAAAAAATAAATACACGTTTTAAATCATAAGGAAATATTTTTCCACTCACTCTTAACATTTAAAAACACATATATTGAGTGCAACATTGCAAAATCATGATTTAAAATATCTTTTACACAAAATGGGTAAACCAAAACAGTTTTTATGACACAGACCTTCTGTAATATTTTTGGAAACAGCTAATATTTTAATGAGAGAGTGGAAGTAAAAATGGGATCAGCCTGGAATTATTTTGTATTTAAATGAGAAAACTAGAATTATTTGAAACTCAAATGAGAAAACTTTCAATTTACCACTAGTTTTTAATCAATAAAGTTTCAAAGTCAGTGGCACATAACTAAAGTAAAGTTAAACAGTTTTAGTAAAATACTATAGACAGCCTTATTTACTAGAGTTCACTAATACTCTTTTCAACCTCGTAATACTTAAACCGAGTCAAAGCACTTACTCCGTCTTTATGCCACGTCAAACTAATCCTTATTTATAAAAAAAAATCCGAGCCGTTTTAGTTACGCCCTCCCAATGTCAAAAAAACCATCAATCAAAAACTCTAGTTTTTAAAAACGTTATCAAACCCTAGCTGATTCCCACAACTATTCATTTCACTTAATTATTTTTGGTCGAATTTCGGTAAAGTTATAATTAAATAAAGTTTAGAAAAATTACAAAAAACGTTATTTGTAAAAAAAGGTTACAAAAATTTCATTTACACTCCTTTTTGTAAATTTCAAACGATGTCATGTCAAAATAATATTTATATGTATATTAAAAAGGCTTTACTACGGCCTTATACCTCCTTTGATCCAGTTTAAGCTTACTCCACCTCTATTTCTCGTGTATTTTTGGTATTAATAGGTTTTTCAAGATTAGAGACGTTGTAAAGTCAGAGTACCTTTACTCCATCGCTAAATCGAGTTCATAAAGAAGGCTGTAGGTGAAGATAGTGTTTTTTTTTTTTATTTTTAAACGATGTCAAATGCACTATTATTTAAACACTTGCATTAAAGTTAAATTCGTCAAAGTCTGATCTTAATTTTCTTGTGTCACACGATCGCTCGTATGACATCTGTCACATTTTATCTCACCAACTGTCATTGATTAAGGCGAGTTAAACTTTAATTTGTTTAGAAGATGATTTAAACAAGAAGAATTGTGATTTTTTTTATTTCAAGTTGACTTATTTCAAAATTTTACAGAAATAATCCCCAAAAATGACTAGCACGAATTATAGTAGACCTTCTATAAAGATAAAGAATATAGTTGATACAAATATGTAGGTACTAGTACACTATGTAAAAGCCGATTTTTGGATACAAAATGTTTTTTCATGCTGAAAAAAATATATTCTCTTGTCTTCATTTCTTAATGAGTGCGTGCCACAAGCTTATATTATAATCATTATCATTGTATTGATTTTTGATTTATGCACACGGTGCGGTGGTATATTAATGACTTTCGAGGGGGTTAAATTAGTACTTATCAGAATGAACAAGAGCTTCTGAGAAACCACAGCGACATGATAGGGGATTATAACTTGTATCTACGAGTATATATTTAAGCCAAATAATAACCTAGAGAAAAATAATCAGTAGTTTATTTGTTTACTGGTGTCAGAGCTAAGAAAGCTTTTTTTAATAAAACGCATCAAGAAATTTTGTATTGTGATAAAACTCTTTGCAGCTATTATTGTTTATTTAAATGACCTTTATTTAGTAAGTATCTATTACAAATTGATTTGTGTATAGAAATAGAGAATTAAAAGTCAATTTACGTAAATAGAGTATTTACAAATTATGTATGCGATTTCCTTAACATAATTGAACGATAATTTCGAGGAATCTTTCTAAAAACAAAGCCAGGTTAATCTGAGCCGCTCATAACAACATAGGTGTGTACTTTTTACTATATATGCACAATTGTGCATACATACTCGTATGTAGGTATGTACGTTCATATATTAACATATTTTTGGGTGGTTGTTAAAAAAAATTAATGATTAACATAAAATAATTATTTAAATACCACGGCAACACTTAAACCCGTTTGCTGATACGAAATTTAAGTATTTATGTTCAACTTAAAAGCTTATGTTCTACTTTTTTCCTCTGCGTAAACTCTCACCTAAGCGCTAATGTTTTACTTACTATTTAAATTTCGTATCAGCAAATTGGCAATTTTGAAGGTGCATTTTTTTTTAAGCAGAAATAGTAATGAATAGAATAGTTTTCAAACCCAAAATTTTGAAGAAAAAAGATTACACATATACTTGCATAGTCTCTAAATTGGCCAGTTGTCAAAAATGATTTCTTCCAATTAAGGAAATTTTAATGAAGAGTTGTCTGAAAAGTAATTAGTGAGGAAAAATCTGCCTTAATTGTTCAGTTCAGATAAATGAGATTTGTCGATTTCTGCGAAAAGTGAGGAAGCGAATACCAAATTTTGACTTTGAGATATATGGATATTAAACAGTAAAAAACAATAAAACAAAATGTGTTTGAATTTAACGAACAGTTCTTGAAGCAAAACAAATGGTAATTAGAACCCAATTTTAGTAAATACCTTAAGAGTGTTCCGGACTGAAATGATGATTATGAAGCGTGTACAGTGCACTTGTCCGATCAAAACGATAGAGGTCTCGATGAACAGAAAAACTTGTTTTCTAGGACATCATTGGAAACAAAATTTAGTTTTGTTATCTATTATGTGGGAAAAGTCTTTAAGAAAACGAGAATATGGCGAAAACGGTTCTTTTGCAAAGAGAATGTTGCTTACACTTTTTGCAAAAAAAAAAAATGTTTAATAATATAAAATTGGATATTTTTATTAGAACTTAATAGTGTTTTGATTTTGTACCAAATAAAATATTTTGTATAAAAATGCTTGTAAGTTTGAAAAAAAACGCATTTTGACAGTCAATATCTTATACATTACAGTATTTTTTTACAATTCTTTTTTTAGTGGATATAAACACACTTTATTATTCACGATTTCGGATCTCATTTATTATATAATTGTATAATTTGGTATTGAAATTTTTAATGCTTAAAAGAAACTTTTTGACAAAAAATTCATGTAAATTTCGACGTTAAAATCAGTTACTTTTACAAAATGTTTTTTTAAGTACAATAATAGGCCTACAAGTGACCAATTAGTAAAAATAAAAAGTTTTATAAAACAAAGTATCTGATGAAAGTGAAAAAAACCAGTCTTATATGAAAAAAAGTTACCAAATTACTGTTTTTTTTTTTTGTGACAGATAACCTCCCAAAATTATTGGGAATACAAAGTTTTTTTAAATCGTCCATTTTTTATAGAACGATTCTTTTATTAAAGATAACTTAAACTGAGTTAAACTTGTGTTTTTTGTTATATCTTGTAACAAAATGAACTTAAAATAAGAAAAAACTTTATGTTTATCTAATTTTAAGTTTTCTTTCATAAAAGAATAGTGACAATAGAAAAGATTCACGCTTAAAAAAAAACACTTTTTATTCCGAATAATTTTGTGAGTGAATGTATACACATTTCGTCAAGTTTAAGTTTTGGGTGTGAGTAACATTTCTACATGCTAAATTATAGGCGCTGCAAAACTGGGTTCCTGTTAATGTTGGTGATATTGCTAAAATAATGGCTATATCTGAGATCCAGTTTTAATGATGTGGCTTTATAGCGTTTTCACACTGAATCGAAATCGAGGTTCCGAGCAAAGAGCCGAAAATCTCATCAAAACCAACTAAATTTTCCATAAATTTAAAGATTTCTCAATCTAGTTGATTTCCATAAAATCTGCCCAAAATCTCGTTGGCCCATTCACAATAACACTTTATTACTTATTATTTTCCTCTGTATAATAAATTAACCGATACAATAGAGCAGATAGAAAAAAAGGGTAGTGTAATACTACAAACAATGGAAGAAACTTATGATAATTACGGCATAATATTTTTGGAAGCAAATAAACGACTTTGGTTGAACATTGGAACGTCCTTTCACGTAATTGAAAGCAACCAGTCGATATAATAAAAAAATAGCAACTTCATAGTAATTTTTTGAAAAGAGGTGTTCAAGGGAGCCGACATTTTTTTCTAGTTTAAGTAATTTTGTTTACCTTGCATTTAAGTAACCTGAGGCCTGGGGAGGGGGACCGAGTGTCTTCATACCTTTTGCGGCAAAAACATTGTAACCCATTGTGTGATAAAAAAACATAAATAAGGTTGAATAATTTTGAATGAACAACAGCAAGATTTATATAAGGCCAATAAGGTTTTAATGTGCTTATATATTACAATGCTAAAAAATATGCCTACTTAGTCGGCATTTACATTGCCCGACTTTTCCAGTACGATTTTTTCCAAATTGGATGAAATTCTTTCATTAAACGTACTTTTGAGTCCAATTTCAATCAATGTGCTTGTTATACTTTACTTCTGTCCTTTTCATTTTATATTCAGAGCTTGATGGCACATTAACACCCAGCGTTGCCGCAATTACAGTAGACCTATTGCATTTTTGTTCGTAAAACAAGTCTACTTTCCTGTCTATAAAATACTTTTCGGTCTTACTAAAAAAAATCATCATTCATCAAAACTAAAACCATAAATAATTTTTGAGTTCTGTCTTTGAAATGCAGTTGTCCTTTTTTCTCCTGAAAAAGCCACGTAGAAGATATCAAATGAAAAATGTACGATAAAAACAAATTTAAGGCCATGTTTTCTTTTTAAAATTGATTTATAATCGATTATTCGAAAAGTTAAAACAAGAAATAGTTGATACTTGCATTTGAAATCACCTAAACAAATTTTTCGCATTCGCAGGCCGTAACTGTTTACGCAGGCCGTAACGTTTACTGTTTATGTATTTTCAATCAATTATTTTTTTTCGAAAATCCCAATACAAAGTTGAAAATGCGTATACAAATATTGCAAACAAAATTAAATCTGCCTACTGAACGCAAACTTAATGGACAAATCGTGTGAGTTTACAAGTAACGCCCGGATCGGTCCTTACCCCTCACTTTATACTCCCTTCACCAACGAGAACAATATCGTATATAGATTTTTTTTAGTTTTTTTGCAATTAATTTCTTTTGAAATATCAAAGGAAATCTGTTTTATGGGTGGTGTTAACGATAAGATAGATTTTGAAATCTTGTTGCTCGAAATCGAAATCTATCAAAAACGTGAAATGCTAGAGCAATTTTAAGAACAGATTCGAACTCGGCGCATCAAAGACTATCAGAAAAGTATATCTTGGTTCATGTTACAGATACAAATTAAAAATTTCACATTATGTAGTTATGTACCTATTGCTTCTAAGTGGATTTTCGAAAACAGTCGAAATACGTCAATTTCCAACTTGTGCTTGTGTCCACATGGGTTGTCGCAGAAAAAAACCCTAAACAGAGATTTATTGGAAATTGTGTATACTCTCAATAGTACTTTGATGTAATTTTCAAATAATTGGTTGTTTTCGAGTGAAAAACACCCAAAAATGCATTTTTGAATTTTTCCCATGTTCGTCACGAAATTTAAGTCGGGAACCTAAAACTCGGATTCAGAACCTCGGAAAAAAATAAAAAAAAGGGGCAAATCAAAACTACCCCACAACTTGGATAGTAAAAATACAATATGACTGCACTATTTGTGAATGGAATAACACAAAAGTTTATAACTCAACGATAGAATAATTTTATTTTTATTGCATTTTATATCCATATTAATATAAAATTATATACATATGTTAAAATTAATGTTAAAAAATGTAAACTAGAATTATTTGAGATAAAATCTTATTCCAAAGATGTTGATGCCAATGGCCGCGTTCAGAATTTTTTGACAGGAAAAGCTATCCAAGATTTGTTTTTGTATTAGTTGTCATTAGTTGTGTTTTCACAAAGAATAACAACAACAAAAAGTTATCCAGGAAGCTTTGGATACAACCTGAACGTGGCAAATATCTACGGGTGGGTAAGTACTTTGAATATTAAACATCTGTGTTCGCTTGCTTTAGTACTTATGTACATACTACCTGTTTTGTGCCTGTTTTTTGTCGGAACATTTATAAACTTTTGATGTGTCGTTCCTCAAAGTGTCTTACTATTTTGTTTAAAATGTATTTTAGTTGGATGCGATTGTGCTTCTTAGTCGACGTTAAAGGTCGGATACCGGTGAAAGTCATTGCAAAAACATTTGCCTCTGGAAAAACAGAAAAGCTTGTGTACCAATGTATTTCAGATGTTGGATTGCCAGGTGAAAAAAGTGCCACAATGACGAAAGATCAATTTACTTTCGATAAATTTTATGCTTTGTATCATAAAGTTTGCCCTAGAAATGATATTGAAGAGCTGTTTGCAAATATGTAAGTTTTAAATAACACGATCCATTCAAATTTAATATTAAATTTTTTACAATCTATGATATAGAACCAAAGGGAAGTCAGATGTAATCGGTCTCGAACAATTTGTTCAATTTCTCAACGAAAAGCAGAGAGATCCCAGGATGAATGAAATTTTATACCCGCTTTACGATGAAAAACGTGCCACAGAAATCATAAACGATTACGAATTAGATGAAGCTAAAAAAAAGGATTGTAAGTACAAATATTTTGATTACCTTTTGCTTAAACTCAAATATAAATCAAATGGAAAAATCACTTTGTAGTTCACTGAAAAAAATATCAACGGTCGATAAAGTCTTGAAAATTAGACAACTGCTATCTATGATATAAAAAAGTATCTACATATGAAAAGTCAAGGTTGGGTGTTTATTTTACAAAATATCTAAAAAAAAGTTCTTATTCAAAATATTTGATCATCTAATATTTGAAAAGATCAGTGTCACATCATATTGATGGTCGTAAATGATAACAAGCATAGGGGTGATTCCATGCCAACTGTGATTTTTTTTGTCCAGTTTGTTATTTAATGTAAAATCTTCGTATATATTTTTGGTTTGAGTTAGGTAAATGGCTATTTACTACTATCTGAATTTGATATTAAGACTAAATTTGCTACTTGTTCCATATGGCATGGGAAAGTGTACTCAAAATGTCAGTACCGTGGCATGTCCGTTCCATGTTTTTCCAATTAAATTTACTATTTTCTATAATGAAATACTTCATTGAATACAAATATTGTTCTTAGAAAAAATTATGTCAAAATACTTATTACTGAAAAAAAATAATAATAATAAATAAGGATTTACTTTATTTTTTATTTAAAAAGATTTCGCCGTAAACCGTAATTTTATTTTAGTTTAAAAACGTTTGAATAGTAGTTTTCTAAAAGAAGCAATATTTACAACAGTCGTTTTATTTTTTTAAAGTTGTTGTATCGGGTTTTACAATAAGAGCGCTACAAAAGTTTTTTTTTAAATAAAACAAAAACGTTTTTGGATTTCAATGAAATTCTTTATTCCTGTGAAAGTACGTTCGATGCCATTATTTATGGAACTCGATTTCTTTTGCATGGCCACCACGGGCACGCTTCCAAACGCTGAACCCAATTTTCGATGATTTTAAAGCATAAATCGGCCGATACAGCTGCAATTTCACGTTCGATATTCGTCCGAAGTTCTTCAATCGTCGCTGGCTTGTTGGCATAGACCATAGACTTGACGTAGCCCCACAGGAAATAGTCTTACGGCGTCAAATCGCACGACCGAGGCGGACAAGCGACTGGACCATTTCGTGAGACAACAAGTTCTCCAAACTTGGTTTCCAATAAATTGATTGTGACATTCGCTGTGTGGCTTGTGGCTCCGTCCTGTTGGAACCACATGCCCTCCAAGTCCATATCATCTAATTGGGGCCAAAAATATTCGGTTATCATTGAACGGTAGCGATCCCCATTCACAGTAACGTGCCGGCCTTGATCATCACGGAAAAAGTACGGCCCAATGACGCGGCCGCCGCTGGCCCATAAACCACACTAAACCGTAATTTTTTCGGGATGCAATGATGACTCATGGAGTACGTGTGGATTGCTGCCTGATGAATACCGCATATTTTGTTTATTGACGAAGCCATTCAGCCAGAAATGAGCCTCATCGCTGAAGATGATTTTTCGATGAAAATCCGAATCATTTTCAAGTTGTTGCTAGCCCAATTCACGAACGTGCGACGCTTCTGGTGGTCAAGTGGCTTCAGTTCTTGCGTCAATTTAATCTTGTAAGGATGTAGGCTAAGATCTTTTCGCAAAATTCACCACAACGACGTCACAGAGATGTCCAACGCTTGAGAACGAAGTGTGAGAGACACATTTGAGCTTTCTGCAACTGAAGCATCAGCGGCAGCAATATTCTCGACACTACGGGCACTTCTTTGTCTCACTGGCACGGGAACATTTTGTACTGTGCCTGTGGATTCAAATTTTTCCACTAGACGCTCAATTGTTGACCTGCTAGGACGATTATGACGACCATAAATTGGACGTAGCGCTCTTAACGTTGAGGCCACTGACTCCGAATTTCGGTAGTAAATTTTAATTTTTAATAATTGAAAAACCCTTTACTTTAGGGTGATATGTTTTCATTTGAAGAAAGTGTGTCAGAAATTTATTTGTCAATACCGTGGAAGTATTTTTTAAGCATGTTCTAACATGTTTTTTGCTGATAATCAGAATATTTGAAATTTTCCTGGAAATTATTTTTCTTATTAGCATAGTGAAGTGAGGTCAAATAAACTGTCTTAATGTCAGTACCGTGGCGTCGTGAACTTTAATGAAATTATTTCTTGCAATAATACTTATTTTCTTAAAGTGAACTTGGTGAACTTCCTCCATAAAATTTACAGCGTTGAAATAAATAGATTCTTGTAATTAATATGGTTCCTTTATGACTATATTTAAGTACCTTATTTCTCCAACAGTACAACTATCATTGGATGGGCTGAAACGATACCTCATGTCTGACGAAAATGCTCCCGTATTTCTAGATCGGCTGGAGATCTATATGGATATGGATCAGCCATTAGCTCATTATTATATCAATTCCTCGCATAATACGTATCTATCTGGTCGACAATTTGGTGGCAAAAGCTCAGTAGAAATGTATCGGCAAACTATGTTAGCTGGTTGCAGGTAGCTACGAAGAAGGCTTTAAAGTTCTTTAAATAGTTGAAACATACTTACCTTTTTAGATGCGTTGAGCTTGATTGTTGGAATGGCAAAGGCGAAGATGAAGAGCCTATTATAACTCACGGAATGGCCATGTGCACTGAAATAATGTACAAAGTAAGTTTTCCCCTAGGAACTATATAAATATTTATATAAAATATTTCTTTTCTAGGATTGCATTCATGCCATTCGTGATTGTGCTTTTGTAGCGTCAGACTATCCTGTGATTTTATCATTTGAAAATCATTGCAATCGGGCTCAACAATACAAATTAGCGAAATACTGTGATGAGATATTCGGAGAATATCTGCTCAAAGAGCCGTTGCCTGACCACCCGGTAAGTGGAGACTTGGGAAAAAAAGAAGCGAGAATGTAATTGATTTGAATATAATAAATTTAGTTGGAACCTGGAAGACCACTCCCACCCCCTTCAGCTCTTTTGAAGAAGATTCTCATTAAAAACAAAAGAATGAAGCCTGAGGTCGAAAAGATTGAACTTGAGTTGTGGCTCAAGGGTGAATTGACAATAAGCGATGAGCCTAGCGAAGATGCGAGTGCTGCAAAGCCCCCACCAGTAGAACCTCCACCAGAAGCTCCCCCAGCAGAGGGCGCTCCTCCTGGTCCCGACGGTGCCCCAGCAGGTGAAGGGGCCGAGGCAGCTGCAAATTACAGTGGATCAACAACCAATGTACATCCGTGGCTGTCATCCATGATTAACTATGCGCAACCCATTAAGTTCCAAGGATTCGACAAAGCAATCGGTAAATATAAACTGTTTTCTATCATTCCAAAAAGTAACACAATTTTTATCATGGTCATTTAAGAAAAAAATATTGCCCACAACATGTCATCCTTTGCTGAGACGGCCGGCATGAATTACCTGAAGCAGCAAGCCATTGACTTTGTCAACTATAACAAACGACAAATGTCCCGAATCTATCCAAAAGGTACAAGGGCTGATTCTTCGAACTACATGCCTCAAGTGTTTTGGAATGCTGGCTGTCAAATGGTCTCCTTAAACTTCCAAACATCAGATCTGCCCATGCAACTTAATCAGGGCAAGTTTGAGTACAACGGTGGCTGTGGCTACTTACTGAAACCGGATTTCATGCGACGTAGTGACAAAGACTTTGATCCATTTGCCGACGCCCCCGTAGATGGTGTGATAGCCGCCTCATGTTCAGTGCAAGTGATTGCAGGGCAATTTTTGTCAGATAAAAAAGTTGGAACGTATGTGGAAGTCGATATGTTCGGTTTGCCTTCTGATACCGTTAAAAAAGAATTCCGAACACGCTTAGTGCCAAATAACGGTCTCAATCCAGTTTACAATGAAGACCCTTTCCTTTTCCGAAAAGTGGTCTTGCCCGATTTGGCTGTGCTTCGTTTTGGTGTTTATGAAGAGAGTGGCAAACTAATTGGTCAGCGAATTCTGCCAGTCGAGGGTTTGCAAGTAGGCTATCGACACATCTCGCTAAGAACCGAAGCGAACTTTCCAATGTCCTTGCCTATGTTATTCTGTAACATCGAAATGAAAATCTATGTACCTGATGGTTTTGGTGACTTCATGGCGTTGTTGTGCGATCCAGGTGGTTTTGCTGGAGCAGCTAAAAAACAGAATGAGCAAATGAAATCTCTTGGAATCGAAGAGACCAGTGCAGGAGCAGCTCGAAACGCTGGAAAAGGTAAAAAAGAAGAAGAAAAGAAGGAACCACCCTTGGTATTTGAACCGGTAACACTAGAGTCCTTACGAAGTGAGAAAGGCTTCCAAAAAGTCGCTAAGAAGCAAATAAAAGAGCTGGATACTTTGAAAAAGAAACACACTAAAGATCGCATGGCTATGCAGAAAACCCAGAATGCTGCTATTGATAAATTAATTAAAGGCAAGAGGTATGTATGAATCTATTCCTTTGTGAGCAGTTGATTTGTTAGTTTTGTTTTAATTTTGCAGTAAGGACGAAATCCGCAATGATTCAGCTATAAAGAACGCCATTACTGAGCAAACTAATCAATGGACTGAGATGATTGCTAAACATAAGAAAGAAGAATGGGACATGCTGCGTGTACATGTTCAAGACTCCCAGGAAGCTATGAAAGCATTGATGCTAACAGTTCAAGCTACACAAGTCAAACAACTTGAAGAAAGACATTTGAAGTAAGTTAAAACTAATTTTATGGAAAGCAGATACATACCGGGCACTGACTGTGGAAATTTCTCTCGCTGCAAGATTCATACTGCCCGTAAAGACCCTAACTACAGTTTTCATACTTCTGAGTTATAAAGGAAAACACTAAATCGCAAACCGCAACCTGAATATAAAACGTATAAAAATTCCAAAAAAAATATTTTTCTTAAAAGCTGTGCTTTATTCTTCACAATCACCTAAAATTAAAAATTTTAGAGAATTTATAAAATAGCGTAGAAAGGGTTTTTTGTGTTTCAAAAAATATATGAAAAGGCGCTATGTACACCAATTTGCAAACTTTTTGTATTAAAATTTCTTATTTTAAATAAATTTAAAATGAAAAACGAACATAAACATATAAAAAGGTAAAAAATACTAATTTCTTTAAAAATCTTTACTGTTTTTTATAAAACAGAAATGACTAGAAAATTTGTAAAAAGCCCTAACTGCCACATAGGGCTCTTTAAAACAATATAATGGGTCTTTTTTCAGTATGCCGCAGTTTATAAAAGGCCCTATGTGATTAGTTAGGGCTTTTTAAATTTCAGTGCATATGATTTGTAGTTAGGACTTTAATAAATTGCCATTTTCTGTCTGATTTGAAGAGCTAGTATCAAGAAATATATACGAATAAATCAGAGACAATTCCTTAGCTCCAAATTTGCAAAAAACTCAATATTGGAAATTTTGTAGTTAGGGCCCTTGCGAGATTATGGGCAGCATACCATCAGCCTGGTTTTGGTTAAATTGGATTAAACGATTCCCACACATAATCCAACTTTGAAATAGGTAGACGTTACTGCTAGTCTGGCTATCAACTTATTTTGCTAAACAGTTTGATATTCGTACATAGTTTGAAAGGCTCTTATAGCTTTTAAATTTTACTGGATGAATAGCCAATTTCGTAAAGGGCACATCTATGAATATTTGCGATATTCAGGAAGTGAAAAAAATTATTCAGTTTCTAAAGCTACGAGCAGACGATTTGCAAAAGTCGCAAATATTTGCGAGGATGACGTCATTTTTACGTCACAATTTGCGGTCTTTGATCGCAAATCGTCTGAACACAACTTTGGGACAGCCTGCAAATGCTCGCAAATCATTTGCATATGATTTGCGATGCCCAAGTCGCAAATGCATTTGTGACATTTTGGCAAATCATGTGAACACTCACAAAAATAATTTGTGACAATTTGCGAGTATTTGCGACCGTCACAACCATTTGCGAAAACACGAAAATGGAACACTGCAAATGCGGACATTTGCGACGAATTTTGTTGTTGTACTTGAAGTAATTGGCTGTGATTTTAAGAATGTGTGTATATGTCATTATTTTTATTATTTTTTTTAATGATTTAAATTATTTTTTTTTCGTTTTTTTATGAAAATAAGCTTTACGTAGTTAGAAAAAATTAAACTGACCTACAGCCCATAAAACATCACCAAAATATATACATATAAGATACATACCCATGTGTGTTTGTATGTATATATGTTTACCTATATAGTATTTTGAGACTATAGCTATGAAAAAACTCAACAAATAAACAAATTTGTCAATAGAGAAATGTCAGGCTCGCAAATCTGCAAATGAGTAAGAATATGATATCTACAAATGTTGCCGCAAATCGTGTGAACACCTCGCAAATATGCTGCAAAATTTGCGATCTTATTTGCGAGCCTGTCATTTGCGATCACCTTGATCGCAAATATATTTGAAAACTTTGGGACAACCTTCGCAAATCGTCTGAACATGTGTATTTGCAGGTTTGCGAGCACTGTCAAACGTAAGGCATTTGCATTGTATTTGCGAGTTTTTTCGTGACGTCAGTGCTCGCAAAAATTTGCGACTATCGCAAATCGTCTGCTCGTAGCTTAAAGGAGTTTAGAATTCCTACATGACAATAACAGTTGAATAAATATTGAAGATGTACTGTTTTTGAGCATAATAATTGCTGATATGATATGAAAAAAGGTATGGATTAGTATTAATTGGTTATTCAATTTCAGTTTTTGTTAATACAAAATACATGACACACAGCTTATTTGATACATTACTACGATCGCTTTGATAACAAGCGTTTGTTATTATATCACTTAAGATGTGATCTCAGTTTATTATAGCTTAGTACAAGTTGTAGCTCGCAGATAAAAATTGAATGAACAAAGTAAGCAAAGCATTCCGAATGCTTCTGAAAACGTTCGTTTGGCATTAGATGAAAAACGATTCTGGATTTGAAGAAAGAATAAAAACCAGAGGCACGCACACACGCACTCAATTAAAACGAAAATCATCAAATGTAATGTTTTGTATTTTAATTTTATAATTGCGACTGTGCATTATACTTAAATTTTAGTTTAAAAGAAACAATTATGAAAAAAAGGATAGGCCAAACATTTCATCCTCTCCATTATCATTATCTTCATACCATACTGTTTGCTAAGGTAAGGAATTTACTTAAAGTAAAATCCCAAGGTGGTGAGGAATATCAATATTCAGAAAAATAGTTGTTAATATTTCATCACCCAAATGCAAGAAGCAAGTGCACAAATACATACAACCAAACCCAAACTTCAGAATCAAAAGAAAAAGTTTGTAATTTGTTCATTTGGTATTGGATCTAAAAACTCCGGAAAGCTTCTCCGGATTCCCAAACGAAAACAGTAATACATAGTAATAATAAGCTTAAATTTATCACCTAAGCACTTTTCTTAATATTTTTGAACTAAGAATGAAGAAAAAAAAATTAAAGAAGAATGTAAACATTGTAACTTGAAACCAAATTCAATTTAAAAATTAATGGACAAAATAACATTTCAAACATTTTTAAATTTAATTGTTTCCCGTCAACACAAGGCTGCATTTTTCTGTTCTTTCTTTTTCTGACAGCTTCCACACACCTGTGCTGTTCTGTTCTTGTTTTTTTTTTTCATTAAACACAGCTATTGCTTTCCTTATAACGCCAGCAGAAATTTGTTAAGTTTGCTATGACCCAACACTTATTCCTCTCTATTCTTTGATTTCTTTTCTAGTGCCGTGCAATCGAGGTTAAACTAACTAAAAAGACCTACATATTATTTCTTTTGAAACTAATAATATTATTTTAAATATGAATACAGTTTTGAGAAATCTTTTTTTTTTATTTTAGAGATATAAAAGACTTGAATGCAAAACAGGCAAAAGCTTCTGTAGAAACAGCCAAGGAGGTTCAAAATGATAAGACTTTGAAAACAAAGAATGAAAAGGATCGTCGACTTCGAGAGAAAAAACAAAATAACATCAAAAGATTCATGGAAGAGAAAAAGGTAACTAATGAAATTACTGTCAATTAAGAAAATATTGCTTGATTTCATTATTGTTCTAAATATTAATGGTTTCTTTTTATTCTTCTATTATTCTCTTAGCAAATTGGTAACAAACAGAATCGCGAAAAGGAAAAACTAAAGAATGCCCATACCAAGCAGGTCGAAGACTTTAGTACTGATGTTACAAAGGTACTTGATGCTAACATGCAGAATTCGACTACAGTTACCAGTATTGAGACTGTACTTTAGGCTAAATAAAATTTATAGAAACCCTATAGAGCTAGATACTCAGTAGATGAATTTATTAGTATAATATCATTTTTAGATTTCTATTTATTTGTAATACTGATTCGCTTATTTATTTTCTGTCTTTTGTATGTATGTACGTATGTATTTTATCAAATCAAATTTTACAAAGGCTGTTAGATATTTGTATTCGTTTTTATTAACATGCATGCTATTATGATATATATTCTAACCTAAGTTAATATTTTACGAGTAACACACTTTTTTTCATTGGATGCGTTTTTATGATTGATTTTGTTATTTTGCGAATATCCTTGACATGAGTATATTTTGTATTAATAACTAGCAATCATGACTATGAATGCATACATAATCAAACTGAACATTTTGGTACACAAATATATGTCCATATATTTATGCATAAACTTAGTTCTCAATACACGGTATATAATTTGTGTAATCATAATAAAAAAGGGATAGATGAATCCTTTCACTTAAGAGCTTTATAAGTGCTTTATAAAAACTCATAGCTCACGATAAACAGAAACAAGGTATGATCGCTTGCTGTGTGATCTCACAATCATCTGATTTTGATCGGAGAACAAATAAATAATATTTTCGTTTATGATTTCCTTTCTATCTTATTTGTTAATTTTTTTTTCATTCCTTTATGACATAACCGCCAGCTAGCTTTCTACTATTTACTACAGTTCTACCTTAATATAAACTTGAGAAACTGATATTGTACCCAACAGATAAAATTCAAATCTTTATATTTTAAAATTTTGTGAAATTTATATGAAATGAATCCAAATCCTTTCGCAATGCTCGGTTAACATTCAAATTGTCCGGTTTCCTCCTTAAGAGAAGAGAAAATTGATTTTTAATGAAAACCAGAAGCACTCATTACAATGTACCTAGCTGAAACGTAAAATTTGACATGCCATTTTATTTGCATAATGAAAGCTGTTACAAAAACAGTTGATAGTTGGATACGTCCAAGTTTAACTTGCATGTTCGATTGTCGCTAGAGGAGATCTTTTTGTCTAATTTCAGCTAAAGTTTTTTTTTTAATAGTTTTTTTTATAATTCAACAACACACTTATTTATCATTAAAGCCAAAAATACTTATAATAATTATTTAATTTTATAGCAAATAGTTAGTTACCAACATTGCCTCACAGTTAAAAATTAAAAATCTTTCTTGAAATTTTAATGCAATTTATTTTCTGCAATTCATCTGATTCATAATTCTTTTCATTTTGTATTGCTTTTTATCTTAAAATACCTCACAAACTAAATAAAATATATTAAATACAAACGAAAAAATATCCTACTTATTAACGTATTTACTAATTGGATAAATCTTATTGTTTTCTCTTCTTTTTTATATTATTTATTACAATTTTTAAATTATAATTACAAAAAAATATCGATGCAGCTACTTGATATGTACAAAATGGAGGAAGAAGCTTACAAAATTCAAGGCAAATCGGAATTTTTCGCTTAAGAATTAAAATTAAGAACCATTAATAACGAATACATACCAAAATTATACAAAATAAAAACAAATATTTGCAATCGAAATATAAGTTAAATTCCTAAACAACAAAATGAAAGTAATATTAACCTACGTATAAAGAGTTTAATTGCGGTTATGTTTTCAATCAAAAAATTGATTCATGCTTTCCGACGAATCATCATCGTTTATTGATTGATTGTTTTGTAATATAAACGCGTTAAGCCTGTAAAATATTTATTTTCAAATTAAAAAAAAAAAACAGAGTCATAATTAAGAATAATTACAGCAGTTTATTCAGTTATTTGTATCTATGCAAAAATAAAAATGAACGGCATAATTCTAATCAAGATTTGTTTATATATTTTTAATCTAATAACATTTATTTAGTAAAAACAAATATATGTATATTCAAAGAGGAATATCTAACATATACTTTAATGTAAAACCAGAAAACAATACACCGATTAACTTGTAAGTAGATCAATTAAATATTTATTGTATTTATTTTTTTGTTTTTGTAACTAATTTCTTAAAATTTACAAAAAGAAAACATACATAACTTTCATGCAAAAAATTGACTTTTTCTAATTTAGTAAAACCATTTGGTCATGATTTGGTTTATCTCTGAATCAACTTAAACCTTACAAATTGCATATCGCAATTACTTTCCAGGTAACAACTGTTTATAATTTTATACTTTCTTAATATTTGAATTTGCTTTGCAAACGGAATTTTATAATAAGAAAATAATAAAAAAAAAAACAAAAACATGTGTATTTGAACCATATGCATTATATTGTATTTCAAAATAAAATAAATAAAGTCAAACTTTATGAGAAAATAAAAGTGATATAGATGTTCTAGGTTTTAGAATATTAAAGAACACAGTATATATACAAACATAGACCTAATGTGAATATTGAATCAATTAGAAACAAATTTATCTATGAAAAACAAAATTTATTTTTTAAAAATACTAAATAAGTAATTAAAACAAGAAGTATTTAGTGCGTTGTTGGTAGACAGACAAAAAAACTTGTTAATGCGTAAGCATTTTATTGAACCAAAAAAGTAATATTAATTAATATTTATCAATTTACTAGTATTGTGAATGAATAAAGTGCGCTGTGTATCGAACGACGAAGACGAATGAATGATAAATTTACTATATATATTTTATTGTGTACACCACCTTGATATAAAAATTGTCTTAATGACATTTGTTACATTATTGTGTATAAAAAAAGGCAATAAGCAATGAAAGTTTATTCACAAGATAAATACACATAAGTCACAAGTCTTCAAGTTTATAAACTTTGACATAAGACATTTTTTATATCGTGTTAATAAAATTAATTATTAATTTATCAATCTTGAAATCGATATTACCTATCCATTTTAAGTCCAAAATAAAACACGGTTTGTTTATTTTTTTGTATCTTTTCGTGAAAAGGTTGAAGGAAGCATCAATCCGTAATATGATCTGAAGAACATACATAACTTCGTAATTGCAAGTAGTAATTTAAAATACCTTAATATAATATTGATACTAAAACTAAGATCATATTTCTCAACTACATTTTTGATGGTTTTTGCATTTGATTTCGTGCCTTATATGTTTTGTACAAAAACTGTCCATAGTGAATGTTACAGTTTTCTTTCCTTCAATAAACACATTCACTCTAACCACCCCGATCGCAGAACCTGTTGTAATTGCAGTTTTTCTCGAAAGTACTTACCAATTTCTGGTCGTAATGGAAAACCTCCTATTAACTTTAAAAAACCATTACGAATTGTGATTACAATGGACTCTGTGATTTAGGGTATATATACCAACGTCATCTATCTTGTAAGTTTATTATTCTATTTTTCTCCATGTGTGTATTGTCGTCCTTATTTTCTAAATTTTAAATAAGTATATCAACAAAAAAACTTCAGTTAAGAAAATCATTACAGAATTCGTAAATTAAATATTAATATATATTATAAATACATATATTATATATATATATATTATTCTTTAAAAAAATAGATTAAGGTTGTATGTTACTAATTTTGATTATTAATTTATTTAATTTATTGACGAGCAAAAAAAATGTAAATTAAAAAAAATTGAGTTGAAGGAAGAAATTCTTGAATATCTACAGAAATTAACTAAAATAAAATGGAGTACTAAAATTATTTATAAATATAAAAATAGAAATGAAAACGAATAATTAACATAACAAACCACAATAATTTGAAAATAAAAGACATCCTGAAAATTGTGACTGCGTGTGGGAATCACATGCTTTTTAGTATTCCTGTACCTATGTATTATAATGGAAAACTATACAGTGCAGATAACAAGGTCAAATCGAATATAAAATGTTGGACACTTTAAGGACATTATTTTTCTGGAATTCAAGTTTGCAACAGACAGATTTATTTACCAATCGTTTCAGAAAGTATTTAAATAAATGATATGATTATATAAATGGATGGATTTGTTTCTGATTTAGTTTTTTGTTTTAAGGCCAGCATGTTGTATCCTTATCGCTAATTCTTCTACTTGGCTGATTTATTTCAGTACTATATAGACTTTTTAGGGAAGAGTACGATAACTTTGGCGCTAAAATTTGATAACGCTTTTTTGTAGAATAAGCATTTTTTACTATGGGGGGCAACACTTACAGTGAAGTGCTATTCCGGTTTTGAAAGCCAAAAATCTGTTCTTGGAGCTCTTGGCTAAAATGGTAGGCTAGGCTAAATTTTAGCTTGGCTAAATCTTGGAGAGATTATTGTATGGGAGTGGAATTTTAATTATTATTTTAATTTAATGAAATATTCGCATGCAAACTCAAAATTTTGATTTAAAAATAAAAAAAAAACACATTTTTTTCAAAATCGTGAAATGAAATGCTGTATTAGATTTTTGAAGTCAATGCTTACATAAATTATAATTCGAACCCAAAAAACGAATGGTTTTAAATCTAAATTTTGAGAAAATTGAAAATTACCTAAAACCACTTTAATGGGATTATTGTTTTTTTGATATCTCACTTTGAGGATTAATGTTGATGATAGGGTTGGGCAATTTCATTGTTGTTGGAGAAACAAACGTGTTCTGAGCAAACCTAATTCACATTTAGATAATATATCAGTCTTTCTCTATCTATCTCAGTCTATACTGTTTCTTTATCTTTTCTATTTGGCTTGTATTTTCAAATCTAACCGAATTTTGAACGTGAATGGTACAGCTCCAATTTTGTCAATAATAAAGTGTTTTGTCTATATTGCAATTTAAATCTTTTATTTAGTAAGTCTGAATCTGAAAGTTGACACAATTATTCAACAATGGTAGCTCACATTACATTTGGGAGAGGTTTACGAGTTTTTTTATTTAAATTTTCATGCTTGTTTAAATATAAATGAAACAAAATATACAGTTCATGTAAGGTAATGATTTCGACTGCTGGGAAAAAATAATGTTTTTAGAGGGACAAAATTCTTTCTTAGTAAAAACTACGAACTACCAACATGTGGTAAGTCACGTTACACGTTTCAGACACGGGTTTTGTTGCAGTACATTGCAAATTTTCTTAAAATTAAACAAACCAATAAAGCTTAAGAAGTTTGTTTGATTAGACACAAGAACATTTCAGCCTATTTATTACTATAAAGAAATTGAAAAAATTTCATATAAATTCAATAAAATACATGGTAATGCCTAAAACAGATGTGCAGCACGTCTGCACGCATCTCTGCAAGCAGCGCCGCAATTAAAACACATGTGCATACTCTTAAATATTTATCATACACAAAACTCCAACGCCTTTTTAGTATGAAATTTTTCGATATTTGTCAATAATTTATATACAAATATGTAGTTTTTTATTTAAACTTTAATTCAACATCTTAATCTTGTAGATCCGAACATTAAAAGCAAAGTTATAATTTTGTAAGCTAAGGAAATCGACGTTTTTTGAAGATTTTGTATTTTTTTAGATTAAAATCAATTTTAAGTTGGAAAACTAAGATAAGTACCCCTGCCGTCTCTACCATTGCATTAAACAATCATCAATCTGCTGTCTAGTATGAAAAAAAACTGAATATTCTTAAATTATTATACAGGAGTGTAGCTTGACATTAATCCTTTCCATAAAGACCTTTAACTTTGAAGATCGGATAGTTAAAACCGAAGTTATAAGCTTTCCAATAGATCAACTTGAATGCTATTTGTACATAACGGAACTTTTATTCACTGAACCTAGTCATCGGTCGACGAACAACCACTTATTGCTGCGACGCTGCGCAGCAATTTTAGAAATAAAGACATCGTGCAGCTCTGGGCTGCATGCAGCTCTTGAGTTTTTTTGCTCCCATAAGAACCTGTGTTTTATTCATAACTCACGTTACAAAAAGCCGGTAACTCTAGTTATTTCACGTTTTTAATTTAAAATTTAAGGATTAAGCCATTTACAATTTCATTTTATTTTCAGCTATATGTTTATTACTTGAAAGATATTTTGCAATTGTAATTTTAGAGGTAGCGAACAATAGGCAGGTCCACTTTTTCATTGAATTACCGGTTGATCTCAATGGTGGATCCAGGGGGGAGGTCATGGGGGTCATGAGGTCCATAGAAACACTAGCAATCTTTACTTGTTATTCAAAAGGACAGAGGGAAACCTTTTAAGTAATTTCATATTTTTTAGTAATCTATATTTATACGAAAACCATGATAGTTAGTTACATATTCTTACATATTACTTTTGTAGTAGTACCTCGTGGCATAATGGTAAATGCGTAGGACTGTCATGTCAAAGATGGTTCTATTCCCGGATTCAGCCAACTAAAAAACAGAAATGCTTTTTTTCTGAGGTACTGCCTCTTGCGAGGGATTGACAAATCCTCCAAGAGTATTACTTGTCGGGATTAAGTGCTTCTCATCTAGCCGTTCGGACTCGGCAAAAAATTGTAGATCCCGCCTCCATTCCTGAAAACAACACGCATACACAGTAATGGTTGAGAGTTGTTAGTCACTAGGCCCTGGTTCTCCATGAGCTGTTGCACCACTTAAGTTATTTATTTTATTTATTATGATTGTAGTAGTGCGTGGCATGATGGTTAGTGCGTAGGACTGTCATGCCAAAGGTCTGGGTTCGATTCCCGGCCACTGCCACCTAAAAACAGAAATGTTTTTTTTTCCGAGGTACTGTCTCTTGCGAGGAAGTGACAAATCCTCCAAGAGTATTACTTGTTATGAATAAGTGCTTCTCACCTAGCCGTTCGGACTCGGCAAAAAATTGTAGGTCCCCTCCATTCCTGCCAACAACACGCACACAGGAATGGTTGAGAGTTGTAAGTCACTAGGCCCTGGTTCTGCATGAGCTGTTGTGCCACAAAATTTATTTTTTATTTATTATGATAAATTAACAGAAAAGAAACATTTACAAAAAATTGCTTCTAAAATTACACTGGTCAACAAAATTTTATTATTTTTTTTTTGTTACAGAAAACAAATAATACTTTTCTGTAGGTTTTTTAAACATTTTTTAAAAGAAAAAAAATAGTTATTTTAGAAACCATTACAAATTTTCTTACACAATTTACCTCGCGTTACAATACAACTTTGAATACAGCAAAAAAACGTGTTTTTGATATTATAACGGCAATATCTCAAAAACATAGCCCGATGGAATTTTTCTGACTTCAAATTCGAGTTCAAAACACCAAAAACCTACAGAAAAGTATTATTTGGTTTCTGTAACAAAAACTTTGCTGACCAGTGTCCACTTATTAGCCTTGAAGGCCACACTAAACTGTCTTATTATCCATCCGACTCAAAATTCTACACACTCTCTTAGATGGTGTTCAGATTGGATTGACTACTCAACCTAATATGAACACAATAGACTCACTATGACGTTGACATGTCGGAAAAACAAAACACAAATCTGGGCTTTGTTAATTTTTTGTGTATTCTTTTATTTTTTAAAAATATTATATATTCAAATGAAATCACTGCAATCATTGACAACAGTTGTCACAGAAGATAGCTTATGTTGAATTCCTACAACCATTTCAAATTGATTTTTTTCTGGTTGCAAGGAATACACAAAAAATCAAATCTTTCGCGGTCGACTGTATGTATGCTATTTGACAGTGGCTTTGGTGCAAAAAGTAAACAAACTAGTGCACATATATAGCTTAGAGCCTCAAACAGTATCCGAATCTTGAAACCATCCGGATATCCGGATAATTATGAATGAGACAATTGGGATCCGACACTATCCGGATAGTATCGGATATTCGGATAGTTAAATGATGGATAGGGTCGGATCCTCGGATCCATGTTCACAACCAGTTTGATGAGTTTTGAGGTGTATAGAACAGGTAGAACAGAGAATATAAATACAAAAAAAAACTTTACCTTCATGAAACTTAGCCAAATACATTACAAAAAAAAAACAACAAATGTCTAGGTTGGTGAGTAACTTTTTTTGTAAATAAAAATACCATACCCAGCTATATTTAACTCTGTCTCAGCTACAACCGTTGTCAGTTTAAATGAAATCGCTCAAGGAATAACGAAATTGCAATATGGTGACATATTTTTGGAACACCCTGTGTTGAAAATATCCTTTTCTTTGTAATTCTGGCGCAACTATCACCTGTGTCAATTTCATTGAAATAGTTCAAGGAACAACGATTTGCAATGTGGTGACCCTCGGATCTACTATACCCATCCCCCATTGATATTCATTTAAAATAGGTAGTATAAATTCTTTAAGGATGATTTAATCGTCTTCATTTTTATTCTATTGGCTTCAGTATTAACAATTACCTTAAAATCATGTGCCAAATGTATAGATTGTAACAAAACTATTTTTCAGTTTTATAATCCACGATAGAGCGATAGGGGGAAAAAACAATACAATGATAACTTAATTAATTTTTGGCTCATTAGACTGAAAAGAACAAAAATTAAATCGAAAAATTGAAAACGTCACTTTTAGAGCTATAACACGTATTCACGGACAGGGAATTTAAAAGAATTTTCTCTTAATGTGCTCAAATAAAATTTGCGGGTGTTTTAGGCAAGATGGGTACGAGTCGGTTCTCTAGATAGTATAGGTACTCTATGAGTTGAACGATGAGCGCGCACATGAGCAACTCAACAAACAATCGCAACGAACCTAACTAACACACTGACAATGTTTATTCAGTTTTTCTATCTCATACATACAAAGAAAAATATTATTGCCTTTGTTTTATTCTTTTGCTCAGCAAATAAAAGAAAAAGTACATTTGCTCTCTTTCGCACAGAGAACATAATGCCCCTTTGGAAAGAAGAAAATTCAAATATCCACAACTATTTGGTGGGGTGTCCGCGCAGTTACATATTATTCCATATGACACAAACTGAAAAACTTATTTCAGGCAATCGTCCAGTTTGTGCCAAAGCACACACTGAAAAGTTGCTCGAATCGACGACGGAACAGTTTCTGCATGTGCGCGGAGTCTCATATGAGTTCATAGGACTTATTTTTGTAACCAAACAGTTTCGAAACTGTGCGTGACTAGCCTTATAATCCACAATTCTGTTATGAAACTTCGGAAACGAAATCAGTCAACGAACAGACCTAAAATCTGTTGTTATAATCAGCTGTTCTGTTATATAATTTATTTATGGGCTTTTCTTTTGGTAACAAAAATTGATTTTTTCCCCTTCGGATTTGTCAAAACACAGATTTTGACAGTAAAAGCCTGCCAATAGTGAAAAAAATCAATTTTTTTTAATCGAAAATCAAATTTCCAAATCAGGATTTTTCGGCAGATTTACCCCTCTTTTACTAACACCATTACACACCAGAACAATTCACAGCCATACATTTGACAGGCCTGGATCGCCACAGTTTCACGGACACAAATTATACACCAACACAATAAAAACGAAAAAATCAATCTGCAATCGTATACCATTCGCGATGAAAAAAATCAATTTTCAGATCAAAATCTGAAGTTACCAAAAGAACACCGCATTATATTGGCAGCGTTCCGATGTTAATTCTCAGTTATCCGGATAGCTTTGTGTTGTTGTAATCCCTTGTTAAAAAACAGCTGATAACTAATCATCTGTGACCAACAAACAAATCCAAAGTTATCCCAAAAATTCTAGGATACTCAGCAATCCAAAGAGATTGCAACAAAACAGCTGATACTTGACAAGAAGTTTGAGTTGTTCATGTTGAGTTTTGCAGTGTCGGGTTTTTTGAAAGGAAAATTATTTAGTTAGATGCAGCTCGAAAATGGTTATTTGCAACACCTTGGACTCTATGCAATATGTAAATATAAATGGAATAAAACTCCGTTTAAAAAGTAAAAATTTGTTTGCAAATTAAAAACAATTTTAATTCAATTTCTTTGTCAGCTTTTTTCAGCTAGCCAATCTGGTTCTGGTCGTTCACAAAATTATCGCCTACTCAGTTATCTTGGATAACCTATCTGATAGCCGACAGAACGCGGCCATTTAGTTTGTGTTGAAAATCTGAGCTGCGTATGGAAATTAAATTAGCCTCTTTTTTGAGCTCTAGTCGTGCATTCCAGTTTAGGTTAAAACAAGTAAAATAAATATATTTCTAATGTTTAGTAAATTTATTTTTGGTTGCTGTTAAGGAATGTCGTGATATAAAAGATCACGCCGAATAGGCCTAATTAGATATGTCAAGATAAATAAGTGGATTTAACTTTTGTCCCGATAAAAACCGTACTGCCAAACTATAATTCTCAGTGTGTTATTGATAATTTAATATAAGAAATGTCAAATGTTTGTTTGGTAGCATAGTTTAATACAAAATGGCAGACCAAGGTGAAATGTTGAAATGTCCCGATGTCGTTTTTTTTTCGCCAAAGTCCATATGGACAAGCAACAAAAAGCAGCTATTGTAGATAAAAGGAATGGACTACGGTACGTTGCGGATCCAAAACGGACTAGTTTGTTTGAAGTGTATTCTGAAGTTCACTTTCTGATTTGACTTATATCGCACTGAACAGAGCTAAATCCCTTGTCATTTGCAATTTTGCATTTCGTTTGTTGAGATGAAAGGGATCGAACCAGCAACGTGTTAAGTCGCAATTTCTAAAACTTAAAATTTAAAATTTGGAAAAAAAACCTCTTAAAGTACTTAATTTTTTATCAGATTAAAGTAATTATCTAAGGATTATCGTAAAGTTTTATCTACCGCCTTTTACTGGCGTGGATGTACATCACAAACAGCGATAAATCTCGGATTTTACCAGCCGACCAGTTAACCTCAACTGCACATTGGTGTATATACCCACTCGCCATCATAGTCCTCCTCGTTTGCTTCTTTTTTGGGGCAAATATGAGGAGCCATGAGGCCCAAACAGGACGCAACTATTTCTCCTAAAGGAAAAAACCCTCCGGGTTTGCATAATTTACTTGATCCGCCATCATTCCACAAGGGAAAAAAAGCGTCTGGGGTTCCTAAATCCCTTTATAACTCCAACAACCAACTACTTAAATTGGACGCAGCTCAACAACTACTCAGTTTGAGCCAAGCAAACGCCCAGGAACTTCCAGAAATTCCTCTGCCTAAAAATAATATGTCGTTGAGTCATTCCACCGCCACCTCCTCTTCACAAATCGCTTCGCTGTCACAGCAGGCCGCTCAGCAGCATACAACCTTTTCGCCTAATTTTGCCACGTCACCCCATCAGGTCGCCACTCAATCACTTGCCTCCATGCCGTTACCACCTTGGAGCCAACAAGACGTCAATGAAAATCTCGATGCAAATGAGATGGATTGTTACACGTGTGATGTTCACGATCAACCGGCCCACACCTCAAATAAGGATGGTTTGGGATTTCCTTCCATTTCTGCGAATGCTCCTTCTGGGTGGCTAATTCCCAGGAAAAGGCAGCTAGCCCAATCCAAAATTCTTCAGCATACAGATCCAAAAAGTAAGGATGTTTGCGAAAATCAATTTTCGCTCCTGATGGACCTCAAAGTCAATGCTAAACCCAGGTTGGCCAAGAATCCTAGATTGGACTTGATTCCGAATCAAACCACCTTCAACGATTTGCCTCCGAACGACGCAAGTTCACAAAAATCTGTTCCTGCTGCTGCTGCCGCTAACCCTGGAATCGAAGAGATGCTGGATTCATCATCAACTAACAACACAGCTACTAACGCAGTTAGGACAGACGAAAAACTGCTCAGGGGTAAGTTCTGCCCACCTATTATTATGGTAGACGTTGACGTTCCTCAACTTATTTCAGATATGAAGGAGAAATCTCTTTCTTTTAACTATAAGCTAGTGTATCGTGGTCCTACTTGTAGGTTCTATGTAGATAACCCAATCATTCATAAAGAATTATTGTCCGTTTTGAGATCCAACGAGGACGTTCAGGCCTACTCCTTCACTCCTAAGGAGGAAAAAACTACCAATCTGGTTCTCAGGGGCCTGACGTCTGATTATTTGGAGAATGAGATTTTAGATGAGCTCAAACTGCGAGCTCCTTGCGTGGATAAGGTTTCAAAATTTGAAACTATCCGCTCGAGACAGCTCAAAATTAACTATAATCTTTTTTTGGTTCGGCTGCTGCCCGGCTCGGGTGCCAGTGCAGTTAACACAATTAAATTTCTTTTCAATACAAAAATCAAATGGGAAAAACCCAGAGGAAACGGTGGCGCTCTGCAGTGCAGGCGGTGCCAACAATTCGGTCACTTGGCCAAAAATTGCGCTAATAAGTATAATTGTGTTAAGTGCACTGGCAACCACGAGCCGGGTGCATGCCCTACGATAAGATCGGAGGTCAGTAAGGCAAAATGCGTGAACTGTGGTGACGACCACCCTGCCAACTTCAGAGGGTGTAAAGCCTATCGAGAATTTAAATCCAAAAGGGATAGAGTTATCATTGATGCAAAAATCAAAAAAAAAAATAATAATCCAGTCCCTAAGGTGGCTCCAAACTGCGAACTCCTGCCAGGTATATCTTATGCCAGTCACTTCGTCGACTCTACTCCTATACCTAAGGCGTCCAAACCCAAGATTACTTTCTCGCAATCCAGTTCCCAAAGTAACAATGTCATTCATCAATTCATAAATCTTTCCAAAGACCTCTTCGGTATTGATATGGGATCCTTAGTTAAAAAAATTGAAGACTTTATGTCAAATATCAACAGCTTTACCTCCACGGTAAATAAGAAACTAGCTTACCTTGATCTGGTAAACCAACTCCTTGTTTCCTCGAAGCCATGAATCTAAAAATAATGACCTTCAACATTTCGTCCTTGATTGCACATGCCCGAAGAATAGAACTTCTAAAAATTCTTCTGGCAAATAACATTCCTATTGCGTTTATTCAGGAAACGCACTTGAGCTACAAACACAAAGTCTTTTTGGACTCATATAACATCCTTAGGGATGATAAATCTCAAGGGGTTGCCGTGATCGTTAAAAATAATATTCAATATGAACTTGTTAATTCCCACTCTTATCAGTTTAGCTATCCTTGCCTTTTCCTATGCTTGAACATCCGTAAGAACGATATAACAGAACGAATACTCATTGGTTCCATGTACTTTCCTTCAAACTGTCCGCCTTCATCTCTCTTAAATGAGTTGAACAAAATTGACTCCCTTGCTAGCACATTTGACGGGGCTATCCTGGGGGGGGATTTAAATGCTAGGAGCCCTGATTGGGGTGATTCTACTACCAATAGTAACGGCAAGTCATTTGTTGACTGGCTCCGTATCTCTAATCCTACTTTAGAACTTATATCATCTCCTACTCCCACTTTCCATAGGAGTTCCTCATACCTTGATCATTTCCTTATTTCTAAGCATTTATTAAACCATTTCAACAATAATTTTGCTCTGACCACTCTTCATTCCTTCACAGAACATTTTCCTCTTCTCTTGGAACTTACCCTAGCAGATGTGGACATTCCCCTTCTTTTTCCCCTCAGTGGAAAATCCTTCAAAAACACTAATTGGGAATCCTTTAGAGAACTCCTGGATAATAACCTTCTTGAAAATTTTCCCCCTACTTCTCAATGTCTTTCCAACCAGGACATTGAAACATTTATTGTAATTTTTAATCAAGCTCTTCTTAGCTGTCTTGATACTCACTCGACGAGCATTTCCTTTTCCTCTAAAAAATATAACAACTTACCTAGTGATATTGAAAAACTCTTCAAAATTAAACATTCTTGGCAAAGACGCCTCAAACATATATACCATAACAACTTTAATAGAACCTGCTTCCAGTATAAAGATCTATCGAACAGAATCTCTCTTCTCAATAAAATTATTCAAGAAAAAATTTCCTTATGGCTCAACAAACAACTAAGTGAAAGTTTAGGGAAAATCAAACCAGGACCTCAAGCCTTCAAGGAATTCTTTAGACTTGTTGGTAAAAAAAAACCATTCTCCTGTGGAAAATTGGTTGTTAACAACATTGAGCTCAATAATGAAAAAAATATTGCTGAAGCCTTCGAAGAGCACTTCAAACTCACTTACTCAAACACTATTCCCTCTCACAATTCTCAAATTACAGAGGAGGCCATAGCTACTGCCAATAACATTAGCCACTCGAAGCCCGACAGAATTTTTATCTTCAGTGAGGATAACCCAGCCATAAACCCCTCTGCCTCGCATATCTTTACAGATGTAGATGAGGTTGCGTATATTATTAGTCAGATTAAACCTAAAAAATCGTTTGGACCTGATGGGATCTCCAACTTTGCCCTTAAAAAACTATCTTCTCTTGCTATCGAGTTTCTCACTATCTTATTAAACAACTGCATAAATAATGGATTTTTCCCATCTTCGTGGAAGATTGCTAAAATTTTGCCGTTACAAAAGAAAAACAACGACTTTGAAATCAACAACTTCAGACCTATCTCTCTTCTCTCTAATGTTGGCAAGATACTAGAAAGAATAATTCTTAACAACCTTAACTCTCCTTCCGAGAATCCTATTGAGCCTCTCACCGATTACCAGTTCGGTTTTCGGAGTGGTCATTCCACTGTGCAAGCTCTTTTAAAATTACATAATGATGTCTCACTTAGTCTCAGAGAAAAGCACTGTACGGTTGCTTGTTCTCTAGACCTGGAGAAAGCCTTCGATAGTGTCTGGAGAGTCGGTTTACTTTCAAAAATTGCCAGCCTTAACTTCCCGCCTCATATCGTCCACCTTCTTGAAAGCTTTCTTCAAGATAGGAAATTCTTCATCCAAATACAAGCCACAAAGTCTAACACATGCGCGAGTGATAGGGGAGTTCCCCAAGGATCGATCTTGGGCCCCCATCTCTATAACCTGTTCCTCCATGACTTCCCTCACACTTTCTCAGAGCAGAATTATCAGTCTACCAGTCTTCTTTATGCTGATGACACCATCGTGTATTCTAGCAATAGCTCTCCCTTTGCAGCTACCTACTATCTCCAAAAACATATTAATATTATAAACGATTTTTACAAAACCTGGGGTATCTCAATAAATATTCCCAAATCAGAAATGATTTGTTTCCGAAATGCGAGTGGGAAAGGCCCTTCTAGCACAGTCTTGGAAAGCAAAAATCTATTGCTTAGATTAAATGGACACACCATTAAAGCTAACAACAAGATGAAATACCTTGGGGTTCATTTCAACAAATTATTAAAATTTAATATACATGCTAGAACCGCTCTTTGCAAAGCCCGTAAAGCTGCTAATGCCCTAACACCTTTCCTTAGACACAAAGCTTTAAGTAAAAACTCTAAACTTTTGTTTTATAAAACCCTCATTCGTCCTATAATAACTTATGCCTTTCCTGTCTGGTTTGTCATCTCTCCTTCAGTGGCCCTTGAAATCGAAATATTCGAAAGGAAAATACTTCGCTTTTGTTCGGGGAAAAATTTTGAAACTTCATCTAAACGCTATTCGAATGCCTTTATATATAAAGACACTAACACCATTCCGATTATGAGATATATGATGTATTTACTGAAAAACACTATCTCTAAATTTAGTCTCTCGAACAATGATCTCGTCAGAGAGATCGTTTCCAATCAGTCGGGGACCTCTGGGAGCTCTGAGAGGTACCTTACCGTACTTGACATATCTTCGTTGGATCTAGATGCAACTACTGTTGAATCACCTTTATCCTTTTATTCCAAGGCCCTTCTTGGTCAAAATCGTGGCTGAATATCTCTTTTGTTAACATTCGCCTTATTCCTCGGGTAATCCACGATACACTATCTTATTTCTTTGCATAATATACATGTTTACCATCTTTTATCTGGGCAGAACTTACCCCTTATCATATTTGTTTTCTCAATTAATTACTCTCTAACTTTACTAACCCTCTTATATTATTTCCAGTTAAATTTTACTTTTCTCACATATGATTAACTACCAAAATTGTCAAGCTCTCAACTGCTTCATTAATCATAACCAATCGTTTATTTCATATATTTTTAAAATTGACTAAAACCATTCAATCATAAATAAGCATTAAGGAAGAATTATCAATAGCAAAAAAATAAAAAGAAAAGTAAAGACCTTACAAGATGAAATCAATTTTAAAAAACAAAAAAAATGAACAAGATATAATAAACATGTTAAGATTTCATTCAGCTATATCTTTTATCAAATACTTTTATATTCATAATTCACATTATAAAGTACAACATTAGTTGTTTCTGTTACTAACTCTTCCACTTAAATTACCTTACACATAATGTACTTCTAACTTTAAAAAAAAAGAACTTCCTAAAGCACCACTGGTGTATTCGTACCTGAGAACCAGAATCTGATTATACCCTCAGTATATTCATCTCGTTCCATTAGATTTAAGTTATTTATATATTGTATCATATCGTGACCAAACGTCACATCCAAAAAATGTACATATTGCTCCTGAGCACGAGCAATTCCAGTCCCTAACTGACAGCCACGAGGCATACATGTAACGCGATAAAGCAGGCAATACTTGATAGCCGCAGTATCTAACTATTGTTAAGAAAAAAAAATATAATACTTTGAATTGTACTCGTTTGTAATATCTCTAAAGTCTCAATAAAATTCAATTCAATTCAAATTTCGTTTGTTGAATGTTGAGCTTGATGTTGTTTATTTACTTTTTGCTTTGGCATTCAAAGTTTTGAACAGAGTTAAATCTAGATAAAAATGAAAAAAATTGGGGACGAATTTACTAAGGCATGGCCAAAACAAAACACACAGAATATGCTTACAGATTTTAGCAAGAAACTAATTTCTGATTGTTCAAAAATTGAGAAGAAATGTTTCGGGTACACAACACTCACTGATATAATAAATGCATCTTCAAGATTTCCCATCGAGGTTAGTGCTCCTCTTGATTCAAATAAAAATATAAATAAACTTTGAATATTTTAGTTTGGGACGAATAATTGCAGGATTAAAAATCAACCAGAAGACCGAAATGCATTGATTACAAACCAATTGGCATCAGCTTACCCCATAATACATGAAAGAGTCTTATATCTCTATATTCAATTTCTAGAACACAGGTCTCGGTATGGTAAGTGAATTTTTGCATTTGGTGAATGATTCATAGGTATAATTTCACAATCACAAGATCGCATTCAAACCACAGCAATATCAATACGTTATGTGCAAGTACATGCCTGTTTCATTTTCAAAGAACCAACCGACACGACGCGACACCGATGTCAATATTATTTATATGAATATTTTTTGGTTGTGCTCAGTAAAAAAACAAGAATAACACAGGGGCTGTCTAAGGGAAACGATGAAATAAGGCGGTAACAAGTTTCCATTTTAAAATACATTGGCTCGGAGAGTCTACATCAAATTTTGGGAGAAATATTAAGTTGCGTACTCATTTGAGCGGTTTTTAAAAACATATTTTAAAAGATTATTAAAGAAAATGTTTGTATTCTCTTAGAGGGTAGGGTAGGGTCGGTATAATTTGACCTTTACAGCATTACTGAGGGAAGTACAACTGTTTTTTGATATTGGATCCGATTAATGTAATTTTTATGGAAAGTAATGCAACTACAACGTTATTTCATAATTTTTCCCTACGTTTCGTCGGATTTTCTCGCATTCTTCAGGGGTAGTTTTATTAAATACTAGCTGGCCCTCCCCGGCTTCGCTCGGGTAGAGACAAAAGTTTCTTTAAAAAATAATAAAATTAAATTATAAATAAATTGAACAGTATAAATTATCAGCCTTATATTTAGTTTGGCCCGGAAAATATTCTCACGAAAAAAATTTTTCTTCACCTGTAGTTTCAAAAATTATTAAAACTTTCGCCCGAAGTTCTTTTGCCCTAAAATAAACAAAAACAACTTGTGCCAGTAGGTGCCCGTTCTTTCGTTTGCCGCCAAAAAAAAAAATTAACATGTTGGCTCTTAATTACAATACATTTCACAAAAAAAATGATATTTTGAATATTTTGTTAAGCCGCAACCATGGGCCAACGCACCAGTGCCCATAACATAAACTGCACTTGATTCACTGCATTAAAGAATCTGAAATGTAATACATAAATATGTCCAGCCTTGACCTTGATTGAAGGACTACTTATAACGCACTTAAAGAAATTTAAAAATTGGATACAATTTTCTTATTTTAAAGCCTTTCCTCCTTTAAATAAAAAACATAAAGCGAGTAGTTCTCAAAGTCCATCTTCTAAACTTATCAAACTTTCAAACACAAAAAGAATGTTTTGAATTGGAGCCCCAGCTGTCCTTTGAGCATAATCTTTCCAACGTTAAAAGAATTTCAAATCATACTTTTTATTTCCTCCCTATTTCACCTTATGTCTTTCTTCTTATAACATAAAACTTTCAAAGGACAAAGAATTTTAAAGATCAAATAGGGACCTTTTTCACACATTTCACTCTAGAGTTATGAAACTAAATTTTGAAAAATATCTGGTCCTAAATCTAACCTCTAAGAATAACTTTTAAACAAAGAAATATTTGTTTGAGTTGGAGTAACTTAATTTTTAAAAATATAAAGCCGGTGATTTAGAAACCTATAAATATTATAATCTTCCATGCACAAAAAGTGTGTTTAAAATTTAAAACCGTATTACACACAATAATTTACATATACAAAAATATTCTTTAATTGACTATTAATAACTTGTCCAACAAAAAAAGATTTTTCAAAATTGGATTCCCTTTTTTATGTTTTTACCCCATTTCACCCCATAAAAAAGTTTGATTTGAAAAATGTGTAGTAATAAACCCATCTTGTAAAAATAACCATTAGAACACAAAAAGAAATCGAAATTAGATATTTTTTTGTTTTTACCCCATTTCCCGTATAGATATGAATCTTAATCTCGGAAAACATCTAGACCTTAACTCATCCTCTTAGTACACCCTTTCAAACATAAAAAAATATTAAAAATCCGACACCATTTTCCTTTTTTATCCCTTGTAGGGTGACAAATGCATTTTTTTACAAAATTGTATGCCTATAACAATCATCTTAAAATAATCTTTTAAACATCAAAAGAATTTTTGAAATCGGATATGTAGTTTCTGAGATTAGCCGTCACAAACAAACAAACAAAGCAAGATTAGAGCTTTATAAATATAGATGTTGAAACATTCTTTAGGATTTACACCACATCAAATTTACAATTTGTTGACCTACATGGAAAATCTTTTTTCTACATTTAACTTTGGTTATAATTATTTTTTGAATTTAAACTGTAATTACACTTTAATAATTTTAAAAATTGAAATAAATTAACAATTAATAATTAAAAAGTTGGAATTTTAAATTAAATCTCTTACAACAAGCACTCATATAATAGAATAACTTTTTAATCATAAATATCACAGTGAATACTATTTACTTTTTATTCTTTACGCAAGAGAGTAACGGGCTATTGCATTCTCTCTATCCTCTTGTGTGTTCATTGTTTTGTCTAGAATTTGCTGTATGCGTAAACTTTCAAGTGTGTATCTATTGTTTACTCTTTTCTCTTTGTCCATTATTATTGTGTTGTCGAAGTTTGCAGAGTGTCCAGCATAGAGTATCTATACTATCTAGAGAACTGACTCGTTCCCCTCTTGCCTAAAACACCCGCAAATTTTATTTGAGCACATTAAGAGAAAACTCTCTTAAATTCCCTGTCCGTGAATACGTGTGAATTGTGGATAGCTCTAAATGTGACATTTTCAATTTTTCCGATCTAATTTATTGTTCTTTTCAGTCTAATGAGCCAAAATCCATTTAACTATCATTGTATTGGTGTGGTTCCATTTAAAATGCATTGGGCAGCTACCACATGCTCAGTCATGTGGAGGAAATCCTCTCAATGCAGTTTGTAGGGTGAAAGAGAAAAAGTCCTGAAGTCGGTTCTCTAGATGATATATGTACTCAATGGTGTCCAGTTTCAAGAATATGTTGTGATAATCCAGTGGATTCTCTTTTGTTCCGAATATCAGCTTTGTGTTCCGATAATCTCGTCTATAGTGATCTCTTGTAGATGAGACAATGTAGATCTTATTGCATCCCCCCCTCCTTACCACTGCATCCAATTTTATAAACTATGTTGTGTTGTTCGTCTTTTTTATTTTAGGTCTTGTATTGGTGAATAGGTATCTTTATTGTTGAGTTGGATTTATGGTGGTTATTTTCCCGTGGGTAGGTGCAAAACCTGCATAAGGCTCTATAAGGACCGAAAAACGTGCTCATAGAAGTGTGAGATTCTTACTACACTAAAACCACCTCCGCTTCCCGATCGCAACTAAGTTGAAACTTATCTAGCAATTTATTTTTAACGAAGTTAAGTAACGTGTTGCAGGTTACTTTCCGGTGAAAGTTCCTGCTTAATCCGCGATTTTAAAGCGGTTTTCTGTTCACCGCACCAAGTCGGAAGCGTGTTCTAATAGTCGATTTCTATGTTTTCGCGCGAAACTTTTTATTTTGTCCCGGACCGTAGGAATCCCGAGATCCCTGTGAAGATCTTCGTTTCTTATATACCACGGAGCATTTACAAATGACCTAAGCAATTTATTTCCAAACGTTTGTAAGTTATTTAAGTTTGTATCCCAGGTACAACCCCAAAGTTGTATACCATAAGTCCAAACAGGTTTAAGAACCTGTCGACATAAAATCAAATTATTTTCAATACTAAGCTTTGAATATTTACCGAGAACCACTTCATATCTCTTAATTTACTTTTTAGTTCTTCGCATTTCTTTTTCACGTGCGGCTTCCATTTTAATTTCGTTAAGTTTTGAATATATGCAATACCTAAATATTCCTTATTATTGTCAACTTTGCCTGGATTTTTTGGAGAGAGTTGGTTATTGTTAGGTTTATTGTTGTTTTTGTTTATTAAATTGTTTATAATGTAGTGTGGGAAATTGTTCATGTGAAATATTGTTTTAATTATGTTTATGTTTTCTTTGAATTTTGTATCGCTAACGTTAGGTATTTTGCTTATAAAATTATTTGCCGTGTTTACTTTTTGTTGTAAGGGCTGCGTAGAGAGGAATTTATCATTCTTCCAGATGATGTTGTCTTGGAATACCAATTGAATCTTATGTTGATATTTGTTCTGTAAAGTCTTATGTCTAAGTAAGGTAAATTTTATTTTCTTCAATCTCCACGGTGAATTTTTGTTTTGTATGGTAGTAGTTTGATAGTTCAAAATTATGCCTTCTTCTTTTTCTTTACTGATTGCCAATACGTCGTCTAGATATTTGGTGATGAATTTAATAGTTTTTCTTATGTTTTTCTTTTAATTCTTCTATTGTTTTGTCCAATAGATCGTCTAAAATGATGTCAGCTCTTGTTGGGGTGAGAGGGTTCCACATGGGCATACCAAAAGTTTGATTATATAATTTGTCATCAAATATTAAGTAGTTGTTTTCTTTAAGACAAAATTCTAATATTTTTAAGAATTGTGTTTTTGGTATTTTGGTGAGGTTTTTAAATGTGTCCCATTTTCTCATTATTATCTTAATAGCTAAATATGTTGGGATATTCGTGAAGAGAGAGATAACGTCAAAGGAAACTAAAAAGTCATCTTGACTTGACTGGCTTGCCTTTTTCGTAGCCAGTTGGGAAGCCAGTAGAGCAGCCGGTAACAAGGTTCGGCAGTATTTTTTACGAGCGGATTTGGAAAAATAGGTCTAAAACTAAAAACATTTTCTTTCACAAAATATTAATAAAATAAGAATTAATTAAATTAATTAAAATAAAACTCAAAGTTTAATAAATTCGCTAACACCCATATTATTCACTCGTTTAATCCGATTAATTTTACTTTAATTGCATTCTGAAGGTCATTTAAGTTGTTACATCCAGATTAAGACTGAATTTCATATCACTTCTCTTGTGATTTTAATTTCAAGTAGTGATATCAAACCTAAAATTTTTCAACCGAGTTTAACCAAAAATTTGTTATAATTTTCATGCGTTGAAAAACACGAACTGGCTCACTCGAGACACCCATGTCTCTCGCCGTGGTCGTCGTATCAGAACTAACGAAAGACATTTGTAACGTTCTGTTCTTTTGCTAGTTTTGTCGCATAGCATTAGTGTGTTAAAACTCGCACTTCCAGGAATGTCCATCAGTTTACCCGCCCTAAGCCTAATATCGGGAGTAATGAGAAGTAAAAGATTCTTTCTTCAGCAGCACAACACGAATGTGGAATACTTAACCCTACTCTACTTTTCATTGCCTATGCGATTTTCAGAAATTCAAAACCCAATATACATCAACATCTCCTTTAAACCCTATCCTACTTTCTGGTACTCGAACTGTATTTCAAAAAAACAATACAAACGTTTCTACGTTTACCGTCTTCATATCGGAAAATGTCCGCTTTTTTGTAAAGACTTTCGATACAATTTTTCAATCGTAAAGACTTACGATTTAAATTTTTATACCACCGTACATTTTACGATATTCACGATGTTTTACTTCGTTACATGAACACCTTTAACCTTTATGCTAAAATGACAAATAACTATAACTATGCCATAGCCGATCAGAATGTTGTTAAAGACTTTAGGCCATATTCATTGAAATTGTTTGAGCTATATTATGCAATTTTAATAATACTATTTTCGCACTTAATCTAAATCGGTTAAAAACTTTTGATATTTTTTTAATATTGATGGAACAAGATTTCATGGAAATTTCAACGGAATCTCAATGCGAACTATAGATTTCAACACAATCTTCATGCCTCTCCAATTTGAAACGTCCAAAAATTTTCAGATTATTTTTTTTTTTTTTTGACGTAGTTATACTACGTATATATCATACTAATAATAAGAATTTTTAAAAGGAAAATATAAAGAAAAAATCATTAATAATTAAAAATAATTCCATTTTCTTTTTTGTGGAGTTTCATGAATAAATTCATTGATTAGGTAATTGCACCCTTCACTCCATTGAATACGTTTCGCCCAGGCATGGTGGTGGGCTCATCAGTCAGATACCACCATACCCAATCTAAGACGCAATGTTTTTGTCGATGATTAACGACTAGTGCATATAAGACTCAGTGAGAGAACTCACTGAGAATTATATTTTTCTAACGAACTTTGGTTAAAGTTATGCACTTAGAGTTTTGTTGTTGTTATACCCGTGGCCAGGCGAAGTTAATAATAAGAATTTAAAAAAAAATATAAAGATAAAATAAAAATAATTCCATATAAGTAGTAGTAGTATAAAATAGAGTGCAGCAATAGCTCAACGAAAAATTTCTGTGGAAATTGAAAAGGAATCGATAAGCAGTACCACTCGAAAATTCAGTGTTTATCAATATACTTATCAAGTATCAAGATAAGTAGAAAAGCCTTCATCAATCCTATCTAAGAAATGTCCTACTTCCACGAAGGACATGCAGGTATGGTCTTAAAGTCTGACATTACAGAGAAATTTTCGTTGTCAATTGATCTCCTTAGTAGCTCCAGATCAAGGCCAAAATTTGATTTGAATGCTGAGGCTGACTTTCAGGATTTTGATATTCGTTGACTTTTATTTATCATTGATTGCATTGGATTGAATTAAATACTAATCGATTGTCAAATCCTACACCCACCTCCTTACGGAGATGTCAAACTATTCCTCATAGGCAAGGGGAGGAATGGGGTACGTTCAGACGACACAAGGGCCTAGAAATTAGGGAAGTTTATAGTGTATGATTGGCCAGATGTCAAGAAAAATCCCTTAAATATCAAGCCAATGGCAATTATGTAAGAATATTAGTTGATTGCATTTTTTCACTGAACTGAATGCTGAACTTTATTGTTTTGTGATTTTTTTTGCACGTTAATTTTCCATTTTGTGCAAACGGGTTCTTTTTCAATTGTGAACAAGAAAATGAAAAAGGTGTATGATAAGTAAAAATCACGAACAAAATTTAAATTTCGTATGAGATATTGGGTTTGCTTGTACCAAAATCAAATAGTCTTGAAAAACCCTTTTCAAAAAGCTAATTTGTTACAGTTCGTAAAGGGTTTATACCTGTTGTTAGGTATATTTTAGATACAATAACATCGGTACTTTCTTCACGATCAACAGAACGTAAATGTTTTAAGAAAAGTTCCAAGTTTGACATTTGAAACAAACCTAGTTACCTTGGTTATACTTGCGTTTAATGAATGCAGTTGACTGAATATCTATATACCCTTGGGTGGTCTGAACGTGCCTATTAACACTTTGAACTACTATTAAAAAAGTCTATAACTTTGCTAAAATATTTAAATACACAAATAAACGATGCTACTTTGTTTTTAACAATAAGTAAGTAATTTATTTTACGTATTGTTTGAAACTTTTGGTTTCAAATGATTCGGATAGCGAAATCGTATAGATAAAGTCTTGGGTAGCGTATATACATATATGCGATTCTATATAATAAACTTTAAGTCTATTGAAATGTTACACAATTTTCGTCGAACCTTACATTTTTTCACTCGATGTTGTTTTCAAGTTATCGTAGAAACTCCTTTTTACCCCTTTTCCAAGCCGGCGGCCAACCTCGAACATCGGATTTTATACTCACACGGAACCCCCCTAAACAGCACAAGAAAAAAATTTGTTGTACCCAAAATGCAGGGCAATGGAACATTTTTTTTCACTCGATGTTGTTTTCAAGATATCGTAGAAACTCCTTTTTAAACCTTTTCCAAGACGGCGGCCAACCTCGAACATCGGATTTTATACTCTCACGGAACCCCCCTAAACAGCACAAGAAAAAAATTTGTCCTACCCAAAATGCAGTGCAATGGAACATTTCAATTGTATATTTCCTAACAATAAGTAAATTGTTCTAATTTTAGCACATCGGGTTTTAAGAATTTGTGTTAATACGCTCTTCAACCCTGAAAACTACATTATAGCTGCATTTTGTCACGAGGGCGCCAAACAAACTTAAGTCCTCACTGCAAAAAGTTTAACCACATGCTTTATCGGAAAAGTACTTATGAGTATTAAACAAGTATGTATCTATAGATATCGCAACCGCATTAAGCGAATGGAGGAAAATGTAAACGGTGCGTCACTTTATGAAAGTTAATTCAGCGTAAATACTCAGCGGGTGAAGTTTCTTTTATAAAATTATTTTGTAATGACAGATTTTGGTGTAGAATTTCACAGTGTTTGGCCTATTGTTGAGTCTAAACACAAATTGACAGATTTTGAGAAAGCTCTACTTGAAAAGTGTTTAAGTTCACAAAAAGTAGACGGAAGTGCTATCGACTTGCAACAGTTAACTCGCTTATCATCAAATTTCCCGATAGAGGTTAGTTGGAGACGAAACATATCGTACGTAATACCTACTAAATACAATTGAATTTTGATTTCAATCTAGTTTGGTACAAACACATGTCGCATTTACGGACAACCTAAGAGTCGATATAAAGTTATTCAACAACAAGTTTCCTCCGCTTATCCTGTTATTCATGAAAGAGTACTCTGGTTATATTTAAGATTTTTAGAACATAAAATAATACACGGTGGGAAGCATGCCGTTTTTTAGAAACGACCCTTTGAATGTGTTATTAATCAATACATAATTTTTTTCAGCCAACAAGTGCGAAAAAGAAATCTTTTCAAATCTTTCTCTGACTGACTTTGTGCAACGGCTTTTAATAAAACGATGTGTAACTTTCTATGGCAAAAACGATAAATACCAACTTTTATCAAAAGAAAAAGGTTGTAGTGGATTTATGACGGTTGGAACGGAAGCAGAGACACCGCCATTACTTTTGAAAAATGTTCTGAGCTATGACGAAGTGAAGGTATTATTATTTTCTATTTAAAAGGAATTTAAGTTTCAAGTTATTCTCTTCTCGACTTGTTGTATGATGTAAAATATAGCAACTTTACCTAGAGAAGAAATTTAATGTTAATAATTGTTAATTTTCAGATAAGGTACGAAAAAGATTCAAGCAAAATTTTTTAAAGAAATTGACTATTTGATTGTGCTGAATACGAGTAGTTACAGTGCATGTCATTAATATTCAGTTTGCCGTTTAATATTTTATGAAAATGCATTGATTGTCTTCAAACGTATTTATTAACAAACTTTCTTAGCTATAATCGTGCATGGTATTTTAGTATACCATTAAATCTACATGTTTTTTTCGTTTTTTTTCTGTTGAGTTCTTATTTAAGTTGATAGAAAGTGCATTACTATTAAATAGAATTTTCATAAAATATTAAATAGAAAACCGAATATTAATGGCAGTCAGTGTATATATTAAGAGTATGTTTGTTAGGGTGGTCAAAAAAAAAACGTTTGTGCTGTTTTACGATTGACCCGCCACATAATTTTGCTACCTAGATCGATTGTGTTATTAGCACAACATTTTAACCTTAAAAATAATATTAACACAAAACGGAAAAATAATATTTAAAACTGACGAAAGCAGTTACAACAGTGTGTTATAGTTAAGATTTTTTGTCCAAAAGTTTATTTTTTGAAAATTTCGCGTAATTTAGTACAGTACAATATACGTATATATATATATATAGAATAGTTTTGAAAACTTAAATTTGTAGTTATTCTAACATGACCTTTAAAGATTTTATTGTGATAGTTCTTTTACCTCACTTTTTGTGATGGTCTTCTGGGTATTCTCATGCCCCTTTGCAAATATTTATTGGATGATTAATATTAGTATGCAGATTTTTAGATTAATTTATCTCTAATATTCCTGTAAATTTTGAATTTTATTTTCCATTTTTCTTGAACTCTTTTTTTTTTTAATAACGGTAAAAGATTAAAAAACAGCATAAAATCTTTAAGAGATAATCAAAGTCAAACGTATTTTTTTTATTAAAAACAAGATATGTCAGGCAAAACAAAATTGTACAAGAACACAAAAGACGTTAACTAAAGCTGAAACTGACTCAAAAAAAAAAAGATCAGAAAATTTCTTTTTCGTGTGTAGCGGTTGAGCAACAACGGTACCTACCTTAATAAAACTATTTACAAATAAACCTCCCATCGCAAAGATACAGCTCTAAAAACAAAATATTTAACTAAAGTAGAAATATCTTGTTTTTTTTAAATTTTTTGACAAGATAAGATGTCAACAAAACCGGAAACAAAATCCTTCCCTCCAACATTAACTAAACGGTACAACTGACGAAAATATTGATCAACAAGCTCAAGCTCACCACGTGAGTATGCCATGTTAGGAATGTTCTCAAAAAGGTGAATAAACACTACAGCTTGAACTCATCTTGAGTTCTATTTGAATCGAAAATGCTAAACTTATCAATGACAATTAACTCGAAGAATTTTTTGTTCAATTTAATCTCTATTAAGAGCGATTATTTTTTCGGAAATGCATTGAAATTTTTTCCTGATACGAAAAATTAATTTGCATCTGGAAAATTTTATAATATTTTTTTAGGAAAAATAATAGTTTAATTGAAATTTTATTTGCACAATCAATTCTTTGAGTGTTTTTTCATTTATTCGTGTAGCATTTGTGCCTAAAATCGGTTGAAATCAGTGTAAATTCAACATTTGAATTTTTTTCTGATTCGTATCGCTATAACTGGCCCCCTAGTTGGTCTCCAGCAAGACAACAAAATGCTTACTAAACCGAAGCTATAATATTCGTTAACAGTTGCAGAAGTTAAAAACAATTGCAAATGCAACAAAATCACAGCCAGCCAAGAAACAATAAAAATAAACACGAAAAAACACAAATATCATTTTTTCGGACACAATAAATGGTCTGGGTAGTTAATTATGTGCGGAAAAAGAGTGTAGACTTTTCCAAATAATCTGCTAAAGTAATCAATTTTGCTCATCGAATAGCGTACCGCAGAACGGACAGTAGAACACAATTTTTCGCTTATGATTTCTTTGTATCATTTTTGTATATTCGTTAACAGTTGCAGAAGTTAAAAACAATTGCAAATGCAACAAAATCACAGCCAGCCAAGAAACAATAAAAATAAACACGAAAAAACACAAATATCATTTTTTCGGACACAATAAATGGTCTGGGTAGTTAATTATGTGCGGAAAAAGAGTGTAGACTTTTCCAAATAATCTGCTAAAGTAATCAATTTTGCTCATCGAATAGCGTACCGCGAAACGGACAGTTGAACAAAATTTTTCGCTTATGATTTCTTTGTATCATTTTTGTATGGGATTTTTCGTCTAGCATCAGCAGCGCACTAGACTTGACGAATGAACCGTAGACATTATAGCTTTCGTTATACGAGTACTGCACCACCACTCTATCAACCGTGATGGTTAATACAAATGCTTTGAAGTGAAAAATTTTACAAAGGAAACAAGTTATATATACGAATTTGTGTAAAATAATATTCTATTAATGTTCAGCAGAATAAGCAATGTATAATTGTATAATTTCTACCAAAACTACAAAGCTACTCGTAACATGTGTTAGTCCATTTCTCAAATTTTGTTTAAATCTTCTTCTTTAAAGCTATGTATAATAATTTTCGTGTGAGGGTGGCGCTAGTTATTGATTTTTTTTTAGTTTTTCAAAGTCATCAAGGCAATTAAAAACAATTCTGTAAATAAAATATATTAATTTAAATAACTGATACTAACACTTCTTTTATTTATTTATTTACTTACATATATGCATTTCGGAAGCTAGCTTCCATCGTCAGTAAGCTTTGTATAATAGCTTCCGAAATGCATATAAGTAAATAATATAAGTGTTTTCAGTTATTTAAATTAATATCTTTTATTTTATTATATCAAAAAAACACAAACACAAAAAACACAATATCAAATCAACAATTCTGTGTAAAATTTGATTGAAATCGGTTGACGTTAACACGTGCTGGTGAGCACTTCAAATTTCCCATATAAAATACATGGAGATTTCCACAGCCTTTTTCTTAAAATTTCGGTAAAAGTTTAAAAGTGGATAGAAGGAATATACAAAAGAATTATTTTCAATTCAATTCAATATTTACCCCATTTAAAATAACAACAAGTACTCAAAAACAATATTCATCGTTATTGCTTAAAATATATTCCTTATGCAACTTAATATAATACCAAGTTTAATGATTTTCCAACTACTTTCACACTTTTACTGAATTTTTGTGACTGAAAAGACTGATAAATCTCTAATTAGTTTGTATTGGAAATCTTAGCGCTTCCGGCACCGATTTCAATAAAATTGATCACTTAAATGGGGGAAAGGGGGAATTAAATCAAAAATTTAAAAAATAAGCGCCACCCTCATATGTATGCACAGTAAGCATACAGTCACTGTTACTTATATTTCCATTTTAGCTCTCTGCATTGCTTTCTGTTTCGTCACATTCGGAATTTCTCAATGATGGAAATCGAAATAATGTTGGAGTGATTGAAACAGATAAATCGAAAATTGAACGCGCTGGTGTAGTAATAGGTTTGATTGGTGCTCGACTGTCCCGTCGTGATGTAATGGAGTTTCAAGACATAGTCATATCCAAAACTCAAAACACAGCTGAAAATGGTTATGGACAAAGTTCTGACAGTAACGAAACAAGACAAAGCAGCTACCGCCAGCTGTGGAAAAGTTTTTACGAAGAAGAAGATTTCTTGTTTGACAAGGTAGTGAAAGATGGTAAACGTTTTGGCAATTCAAAAAATATGAACGATATTTTTGATAATTTAATCATGAAGAAACGCTATGCCATCTCGTTTGATACACTTCTCTTGGAAAGTGAAGCGAGAGCTGCGGCTGCTGAGCAGCGTGCTTATATACATGTTGTTGGCATTGGATTGGGTGTCTGGAAAACAGCACCACAGCAAGAAGAAATATTTCTATTGACTTTTACAGAGAGACTTAAAGTACTGTTGCCTAAGCTTAAGCATATTGCATTTGTTCATTTTTCATGGTTCAGTGTGACTGAGTGTGGAGAGTTAAAACATGGGGGAATATTTAAATGCGATACACATCCTGATGGAGGAATAAGAACGTTTTTGTCAAAAAGGAATCCTGCTGATAAATTGGTAAGGAACATAATAAGTAAATATACTCGTATTATACAAACAAAAGTCATTATTGTTTTCTTAATTCATATTCATTAGTATTTTCCTATGAAAAACTAAAATCTGAAAAATAAGTGTCAGAAGTCAGAATTTTACTGATAAGCCTAAATAGTTTCTTTAAGCTGGTAAATTTTCAATTTGCTTGGCTATAATTCATACTTACCTACTTATAAATAAATATAAAATAAACATACGTACGTACGTACTTGTAAGTAGTGACGTGCTTCCAAAAAGTGCCGACGAAGAATATTATATATATATTTTCAAGAATATCACATCAATTTTCAGTGCTGAATCTTTGTTTATACACTTGTAAGAAAAAAATTGGAACATTTTTGTCTTAGTTTTTTTTTTTTAGGTCTTAGGTCGTATTAAGATTAATCAAAAAAGGATTACAAAATTTCATGTTTCTTGTGTTAAGATTTGTTTGCAAAATGCGGACCAATTTGATACACTAAAATCATCAAATTTAGCTGGTAGATTAAGTCGGGTCATATTAGACACAAAATTATCTAATTTCCGGAGAAAATGCCGGAAAGCTGGATTTTGGTATATAGCCACATTTTTTCCACATCAACATCAAGGTTGAGTAGAACCTGCATATCCTCAAAACCTCACCCACTTTCATTTTAATCTGAATTTTTGATTATTTCATATGACATTTAAATTTTCTTCAAGATCATCTTCTCTGAGTATTTATTTTGTTCCTTCTTTAACGATTTTTATTGAATATTTATATACATTTTGAATGACCCAACGTCTATGAATTATATTTTTTGGGATAAAGTTTGAAAAACAGTTTGGGAAAAAGTTTAGGTACGAGCTTTTTGATGTTGTTGTTGTAATGTTTAGCCGAAAATGAAAAGTAAAGAAACACATTTGGGATGTTTCTGGTTTGCTGCAGTGTATATTACACATTCGACTTCATTGCTTGTAGGTTCAACGCATACAAAATTATGGAATTTCAATTCTATTCAATTTGCACTTATCTATTTGGGGTCTATTAAAAGATACCAGAATAAATATTTCAAACTATATTTGTTTCCATTGTAGCATTTTCATTAAATTTAATTAAATTAAACCATTTTATGTACGCTACTTGACAAATTTAATTTCAAATTTTTCGATCAGCTGATTTCTTGTTTGACAAGCAAGAAAGTGCAGGAATTAAAATGGGTACGTTCAGACAACCCAAGGGACTAGAAATTAAGGCAAGTTTCTAGTCTCTGATTGGTCAGATGTCAAAATAAATAAAGTTGGCTGGAAAGTTAGTCAAGAAAAATTTCAATAATATCGGTACTTTTTTCACGATCACTTGAAGTAAATGTTTGAGGTAAATTTCCAAGTTTGACATTTTAAACAAACCTAGTTACCTTGGTTAAATTTGCGTTCAAGGAATTCAGTTGACTGCACTTTCTTGCTTGCAAACAAGAAATCAGCTGATCCAAAAATTTGAAATTAAATTTGTCAAGTAGCGTATATAAAATGGTTTAATTTAATTAAATAAAATGAACTTGATACATTGGAGACAAATATAATTTAAAATATTTCTTCTGGTATCTTTTAATAGGCCCCAAAATGATAAGTGCAAATGTTAAGGATTGAAATTACATAATTTTGTATGCGTTGAGTCTACAAGCAATGAAGTCGAATGGGTAATTTACACCGCAATAAACCAGAATCATCCCAAATGCGTTTCTTTACTTTTCATTTCTTGTTAAACATTCCAACAACAACATAAAAAGCTCATCCTCAAACTTTTTCCCAAACTTTATCCCAAAAGTAAAGAAACAGACCTAGTGTGTCGGACAAAACGAAAACACGAAATAATCTCTCTTTAGAAAATCATAAAAAAAAATTATGAAAAACCTGTGATAATTTGATGGTTTTGATTTTTTTTTCTATTCAGAATATGTTAGACTTTAATAAACAATTATTAATTTTATCATAAATCATACCATATTTTATAACCGACAAAATAACTCAGAATTTATTAAAAATTAGGTGGACAAAACAAAAGCACATAATTTATTTATGCAACAACTCGCCTCTATTAAGTCAATTTTTCACCAACTTCAAATTAAACTGTTTTTTTTTATCAAGCATGATCCTAAATAATTTAAAAAAAATAAAAAGTAGTATGTTATCGGGCCCGTTACAGGTCGACTTTAATAGTTGATATAAAAAGTGGTAAAACTTTAATCTTTTACAGTATCGCTTCCAGTATTTTTTCCATAGTAAAATGTTTTAATACAAAATAAATCAAAATAAAATTTTATTTAATAAAAAAAAGTGCACTCATGTACTATTTTAAGTTTTCAAATTCACCTCAGCCTCAGCCTGAACATGAAAATGTCCTTCTTATCGTATCTTATGCATGGGATGGAAACGCTTTACCTGGAAACGAATTTTGGATGGTAAAAAAACATAATTATTTAAAACACTAACTATTCCTTTAATAACGTAAATTTTATTTTAACAGAGAATGCTTAAATCGAGTGGAGATTCTTCAACAGCTTGCAGCACACTTATCACTGAAATTCACAATCCACACATTAACTCTCAAATGGTTTGCGGGGAAAATTTGCATATAGCTTCAGCAGAATACGGAGTTATCCACATATCAGAGTACAGCAAGAAAATCTTAAATTTGTAACTTTTCATTTTTGATCTATGAATGTTTTAAATTATATTCTATCTTTTTTTCTTTTCAAATCTGAATCTGTTTTTTGTTGTTGGTTGGACCTTTTTTTGGCTCTATTCAGTTTTGGTAAACATCGAGTGTTGATTGCTGTGTTTGCTGGTAATACATCACGACGAAAAAGAAAAGACGTTGGTTCATCGGGCGCTTCTAATTTGATGGCTTTTGTTTGAGTTTGAGGTGCAATCATCAAAAGATTATTAGTAGTACTTCTTTGAATGTTATCTAATTGTACGATGGATCGTTCACATTTAACATGGAATTCTTTCATACCATTTATTGTAGATTTGTCATTGTTGTTTGGTTCATTCTCTTCGGCGAATTTTAGCTCTTCTTGCTTCTGCCAATCAAGAACATTTGTTAAGAGCTTTATGTACTTAATAGACATTCGAAGGATTTCGTTTTTTGATAACTTCTTGTCAGGCGGATGTGTTGGTACCAATTTTCGGAGCTCGGAGAATGCACCAGAAACGTTTTGCTGACGCCAGCGCTCTCTAGTATTTGTGAAAACTTTTCGTACAATAACTTGGCCATTCTTCATAATGTTGCCACCAGGAGATGTGCTCTGAACATGTGGCTGAAGGATATTATTTCGACCTTTAATAGAAAACAAAATTGAAATTCAGTTCGAATGAAAATATTAAGCCCCAGCTATTTTTATTTAATCTATACATAAAATCTTTAATCACTATGCGATGTGTACGCATCATGCAAAAATCCTTTCTAACTCCTTAACTACGTTTAAAAGTTTCAGATAAGTTAAAAAAGACGTCTATGAAAATGCGCACAACTTTTTTTGTGGAAAATTGAGTGCTCTCCAAAAAAGATTTCAACGTTCTTTTTATCGTTGAGGGAAATATCATTGCAAATTGACAATAGCAAATTTGCGTTTTGCAAAAACATACTTATCAGTGTTAAGACCCCTATTACACGATGATTCTTTGCGTCTGACTCTTTTCAAAATTTATTGGATGCGAAAATGAAATCAGATCTTTGTTCTCCTTCGCACTCACGAAAATTTGAAAAGAGTCAGACGCAAAAAATCATCGTGTAATAGGGGTCTAACACTTTTCAAATTTGTATTTTGGGCATTTCACGTGAAGGGGACTGCGACAAACAAGGAGGTTCTTGAAATTCGTTCATCTTTGCGTTATTTCTACTACTTTTGATACTCGACATAAATAGCTCAGGAAACAAAAACATGGTTCCATACAGCTTCTATATGTTGGTAATAGGTTTCATAATTGCATAACTTTTGTATCTACTCATGCGGCTCCCAATCCATGAAAGATTGCAGCCTGAGACAAGGCAGCCTTCCTTCCTCTACGATCCCGAGCACGCTGCTCCCAGTCATTTAGATCAAGCTTTCTGTCATCCGCGATGGCTTGGTCTTTAATCTACGGTTACAGTGGATGCGTATTCTGACGGAACAGTCGTTCTAATACAAAATTGTTGTGACGTATTCTCACAATTGTTGTTCGTCAGAATACGCATCAACTGGTTCAATCAACTTCTGATCACAAGTTCTGACGAACATTTAGGAACGATTGTAACGCATCCAATCTATCAATCCACAATAGTATAAGGGCCTTCCCAATTTTGTTGAATTTTGGGAAGTCCCTTCCGACGGTGGAGATTACAAAGCCACACAAGGTCTCCCGCTTGGAATCCTGTCGTTGTAGCTTTTGTGTCGTATCGCGTTTTCATCCGTTCACTTGTAAGTTTTAAATTTGCCCTTGTCCTTTCGTGAATGTCAATTATAGACTTTTCACACCGAACTGAAATCTCGATTTTGAGCAGCAAGATTTCAAAATCTACTTAAATCGTTTGCACCACACATAATCTAGATTATGTCTGACATTTCAAAAGAATGTAAGTGCTCATAATAAATAAAAAAAAAGATCCATTGCAATCAGTCAAAGTCCCACGACCCAGTCAATTTCACATAATATTTCACTTTTTCTTTGCATAAAGCATAAAAAGGACCACAATGGGTCCACTGTATTCATAAATATAAAATTTTTATAATCTTCTCCCTTCTTTGGGCAAACTGTTATACGCGAGAGAAAAAATGAGTAATTAAGTGCAATTGTGAATAGGCCAACTAGATATTAAAAAGATTTGGTGGAAATCTGCTAGATTACGAAATCTTAAAAGTAAATCTCGTTGATTTCGACGAGATTTTGGGCTTTTGGCTCGATATCTAGGTTTTCATTCGGTGTGAAAAGCCTATTAGTCTTTCTTTTGAGGTTGTCCACGTAGTCGTCCATTCTTTGTTGCTCATTTGCATAGCATCCAAACTTAATTTCACTTGGCAGTCGAATTTCCAACATTATACTGCTGCATTTTGCTGTTGTCTGGTCCCTTGCTTGCATCACAAATATCACATTTTAGGCACCATTTTTCGACGTCTTCTTTTGCATGTAGCCAGGAGCATCGCTGCCTTACCTGGCTGCTGCCTGCACTCATTTGACAATTTGTATGCCTTTCTCTGTTACCTGATGCAAACTTTTCGCGATCCCAGCAAAATGCTTCACAAATCGACGATAGGACGTGGCTAGACCAAGAAAGCTCCGGAGCTGATGTTTATTCTGTGGTGTTGGTCAATTCCTTACAGTGTCCGCTTTTTCAGGATATTTCTATGAAATTGACACCAAATAGGAAAAGAAAAATACTATTTTCAGCAGGGTGTTTAAAAAACAGAATGTTGAACATTTTTTTGAAACACCATGTTTAAAATATTTTTTCTTTTCTAGTTTTGTAGTAGCTATTACCTGTGTCAATTTCATTGCAATCGCTCAAGGAACAATGAAGTTACAGTGTTGACAGTCTCGTTTAAACCTTAAACTGAGTTCAATTTGTTTAGCTGAACTTAAGTTTAAACCAGAAGTGGAGTTTAAACTCCACTGTGAAACTGGGGGTTAAAGAAACAAATGATTAAGAATAAGTAAGTAATAGTGGAATTAAGCCGGAGTTTTAAAGATTTATCCAAGCAAATATCTGAAATATAGATATAGATCGTACAAAATCGTACTTCAAACTATTTTTTTTTAATTTAATGTAATCATGTATAATTTTTGTTTTCAAAATTCAACATTAATTTAAATTAAAAAAAACGGATGCTAAAATGTATCTTAGTTTTTGAGAAACTAAAAAAAATGAAAAGTACTTTTTTCCAAGAAAAAATCACTTTTTTGTTTGTTCTATCTTTGCATAAATACCATTAGCAAGTAATAAAAAAAAAACTTAATTAACTTGTAATACCTGTTACATTTCAACCTATTGTAATAAAAATAAATGATATTATAAGAAATTTTCGATATGATTCCCAATCTTCAGACGGCAAAGGCTCTATCTCCTTCTTATGGCTGCAGATAAATTTAAGTCCATCAAATTCTCTTGCAATTTGACTCCAGTGACATCAATGCGTTGTTAGAGTTGCTCCAAACAAAAAAATTCAACTTCATGTGGATTATTGTGACTTCAGTAATGCAAGTTGTGGAAAGTGGTAACTCTATCTCTGGTAAACTCAATATCTTATCATTTGATGTCAAACATTATACTGGGATAAAGTGATATGAGTAAAGGCTATCGGCATGAAACACTGTCCAAAATATCTTCTGGGCAATCCACGCATGGCTTCTATCCTTCTGGTACTAAGGGTGGGATTACGTAGTACCAAATCCAAAATCCGTTTCTCAATGTGTGTTGATCCACCAGATGAACTTTCTCTCCTTCGATGTTCCCAAAGACGATTGTGAAGTCTCACAAAAAGTGAATAGTGGGGACATCTCCTATTGGGGAACCTTTCAGCATACAATCTCTGTGCTTCCCGACTGGAGCCATCCCCTAAAACGTAGAAATAGTGCATATCTGCCAATTCTTCCCGAGAGTGACTAGTCATCGTTTTGTGTTGACTATTAATTTACAAACAGAAAGTCCTTCCGTATATTCATTTGTGGTAAGGTAAAAAATATTTATTTTTTTATTTGATATACAGGTAATCTTTTTCGTTTGAGTAACAGGTAGGCACGCAGGTCAATTTTGTAAAATTGAAGATATGCTTCCATAAGAAAGGTGAAATCTAGTTAAGGTGAAAGTTATAGCTATCATTGAAACTCATCATTGAAAATTTTAATGATTGATTTTGAGCTATTTAGAAAGCAAAATCACTTATTATTTTGATGGACAAATAAAGCTCAGGACTTAGTTAATATTTGTAGTCAAAACAAAATTTCAAATAGGCCCAACTTTCCACATAAAAAGACTTTTCTTTTTTTAATGATTGAACTACCTCACCAATGATCATTGGAATCCTTAATCCTTATTTGAATTTTTTTGACTAGAAATATTTATTAAGTCTTCAGCTTTATTTGTCCATCAAAATAATAAATGATTTTGCTTTCTAAATGTCTCAAAATCAATTATTAAATTTTTCCATGATGAGTCTCAATTATACCTATAACTGACGCCTAATCCAGTTTTTATTTACTATTTGCTAAACACCGGATAGTAAGCAATCAAAAATAAAAAGGTATAATGCACTAATTAAGTAATTGACCTGAGCAGATCAAACTTTGGAAAACCAAAAAAAAGTGTTTTTCTTAGAAAAAATTGCTTTTTATTTTTTTTTTAATTTCTCAAAAACTAAGATACATTTAAGTTTCTGTTTTCTATTAAAAATTAATAAGAGCATTGCATTTTGAAACAAAAATTGAACTTAATTACGAGTACATACAATTCTGGAAAAAATTATCAAGAAATTTTATTTTTCAAAATTTCGAGCTCTTCACCAACACAACTAAATTTAAAATGCAAATAAAAGAAGAGATTTTTGGCTTTCCAAAAAGGTATAACATCGCATTGTAAGTTTTACGGGTTTTAAATAATTTTTTTTTCTGTTTAAGTCAAACGGGAGGAAATAGACCCCCCACCTATGTGATTTTTTTTCTTTTCTTAACTCAACCTACTCGCTCTATCTTTTTGGTGCACCTTATACCGATCACTCTTTATATGTAAATAAAGCGTTTCTTATGAACAGGTACACAAAGAAATAAAAATGAACTTTTTGCAAAATGATAATTATAGCTGAGAACTTATGAACTTAAAAAGAGAAAAATGAGGTTTAATACAAGGACGAAAAGGTAAAGGTAAGGTAAAGATGGAAAAGGATTGGGCAATCAAGCGTAATAATTAAAACATTTAAAAATGACTAGCTGTGCTTAGAACTTCAATAATTCCATTATATATAGCAATATTATGAAGACCAGCGGAAACGTTGATCATTTTCGTTACTCTATCAAACTGATAAATGGAGCTCCCGGACTCATGCACTAAAAATGGTTTTTATATCTCCAAATTATTGTTTGTTTAACAATTATTGTCGTTCCTTGTGAGAGTTTTGTTTATTAAAACGCTCTTCAGTATAGCTTGTCTTTCAGCTCAACCATGGAAAATTTATTTCTTTTCCTTAACACAAACGACTAAATAATGCAAAGGTATTTTGAACAGAGATTTGACATTTCAATTTTTAATTAAAAGGTTTAATTGAGAGCTTTTTATTTTTCTGTTTTAAAAAGTCAATTTTATTTCAGTATTCTACTGTTAAGCATACCAGTGTAAAAAAAATAAATTAATTTTGTGGCGCAACAGCTCATGGAGAACCAGGGCCTGCCTAGTGACTAACAACTCTCAACCATTCCTGTGAGCGTGTTGTTGGCAGGAATGGAGGGGACCTACAATTTTTTGCCGAGTCCGAACGGCTAGATGAGAAGCACTTATTCATGACAAGTATACTCTTGGAGGATTTGTCAGTCCCTCGCAAGAGACAGTACCTCGGAAAAAAAACATTTGTTTTTAGGTGGCAGTGGCCGGGAATCGAACCCAGACCTTTGGCATGACAGTCCTACGCACTAACCATTATGCCACGAGGTACTACCAGTGTAGAGCTTAATATAATAAAAAAAAAGTTGAATCGACTTTTTCGAATAGACACCCGCAATAAGGCCCTAAATTTTGATTTTCGGCTTGAAAATTAAGCGAAGAAAAGCAATACTGAGTACACTTTGTGAAGTATTTACCTTCAATGTGGTTGCTAAATTCTTCATCTTCACTATCGTTTGAAAAATCAGACATATCACCATCCGATATTGAATCTGTTTTTGCGTGACTGCAAAATCTGTTCATTGATGAAACTTCTTTGGGTGAAGTGGCAGGTTTAACATTATAGGAGCGGATATGATCTGTTGTACTGCTAATCGAAGAAGTGGAACTGCGATCGTCATTTTCTGCCTGTGATTCCATGATTATCTAGAAAAAAAGAAAAAAAATCTTATTTAGACAATAACTACATTTTATTTAAAAGCTTAATTGATTTGACATTTATCATATTTCATTAGCCCTTACTGAGATAAAATATTATTATTATTATTATTATTTTAAGACAGTGCCATTAAAGAAATGAAATACCCTTCTAGTCTATAATAATTAGGTCCCCTACGTTTTCCTTTCAGCTTTTTCCCTCCAGAAGCGCATGAAAGGGGTTTAACCAAATATGCCAATCGCCAAAAAATCAAGAAAAATCTCCTGATTACAAATATATAGGTGCCAGACATTTACTTTCAGCTTTTCTTCGCCAGACGCCCCCAAAGTTATGGAAACCCCATTTTTATTCCAGCGGTATAACCAAAAATGTTTTACACCTAAAATCAAGAAAAATCCCCTGGGCCCTGACTAAAAATATATCAGTTCCAGACTTCTACCTCTCAGCTTTCACCCTACCAGATGCCCCCAAAAGTGATAGAAAACCCACTTTTTGATGCCAGAAGTATAACCAAAAGTATTGAAGGGGTACAACAAGAAATCATTAAAAATCTCCTAATTAAAAAATGTTAGTCCCAAATTTATACCTCTCAGCTGTCACCCTGCCAGAAGCCCCCAAACAAACGTGTAGAAAAGGGTGCAGATCATGTTTGAAAAAAAGTTTTTTTTTTTGGACCTGTAAACCAATCATGCAAACAATTAATTTTGCATTTCACCTCTATTATTTTTAAAATTCGGGAATATTTGCATAGATTTTTTTTTGCGCATGGGAACCAGTGTTGCCAAAATTTTCAAGACGAGTGAAGCCCAATTTAAAAAATCTTGGAGCCGAAAATAGCCTCACTCAAAAATGATGCTCAAAAATTAGTAAATAAAATTCAAAATTTTATTAAACATTTAACATAAGTTTCCTCAAATAAAGAAATGACCATTTTTATGATCACCCTAATATTACATATTACATAGTTTATAAAATTCAATTAAAACTAGCAACCTGCTTCCAAAATGTCTCCCATACTTGATAATATTTTTCTGTCGTCTTAGAAGTCAAATTTGCATAAATATTTTTACTAAACAAGTTCTTACCCTCATGTTCCAGCTAACTAAATTGTGTGCCCACGTTCTGTAACTCTCGCATCGATTAAATTCGTCGATAAACGATGAAAGTTGAAACTTAATATAAAAGATGCGAGAGCTACAGCGGGTTAAATCAACTGCTTAAATTTGAGACTGTGAATACAAGCTTATATTGAATTGTAAAGTAGACTCATTCACAAAAGATTTTTCTAATGCTTAAACTTCTTATCAACAAAAGAAAATGGAAAGTAAACATAAAACCATTTTTCTTTCTCAATTTTTTAGGAGCCCAAAATCGCCCAATTTTAAAACCAAAGAGCCCAAATTGGGATTTATCGCAATTCACAATTTGAAGGAGCGAGTGAAAAGTTCGAGTAGCCCAATTGGCGATAAAGAGCCCGTTCTGGTAACCCTGATCGGATCTGTAAACTAGGTTTAAGGTATCTGGATTTGTTTAAATCCATTGTGAAAAACAGCTGATGTCAGTTTACAGTTCCCTGGCGCAAAACAATATCAATGCAAATACTCTCCCATGTCAAAAATAATTCAAGTGAAATGTAAAATTACATGTTTGCATGATTGGCTTACAGTTTCATGCAAAAAAACCAGTGCAGTCATAAAATGTCATGCAAAACAATGGATTGGGAATTGTTTTGCGTGCGAAAAAAAGTTTGGTGAATAAAATATTTTTTTTTGGATGGTTGGTTTAAAAATATATTCATCTTCAGGCATTATTTGCATGCAAATTGTTTTTGCACCCAAAGGCAATTATTTTCCATTTTTGGGCCAATAGTTTATTAATTAAGGCTAAATTATTGACTCAATCGGCGATTAGGCGAAGGCAAACATTTTTTGCCTTGAATATTATACAAGTTGGTGCACAGAAAAGGTGGAAAATCGTTTTGAAAATTTTGATTTTTTTTCGCATGGGAACTGTAAACTAGGCTTTATTCAAAAACAACAAGGTGTCTAAACACTTTTTGGATAGCCTATTAGATAGATCCCCGAATACCTGGGTTAGTTCTTAATGACCATGTTAAATTAACAGTGGGTGCATTCAATGCTTCAAATATTAGTACTGAATATTCAGACTTCTGAATTCTAGCCAGTCAGAGAATTAGAAAAATCAGAAACCTGAAAATATATACGCACAATTTGAAATGCAACTGACAGGGTTCTCCAAGATTTTGACACATGAGGGAACTTGAACAAAATGAAAACTTGAAAGATTATTTACCTTTTTAATATGTGCAGGTACTGTGGGGGTAAACAAGGTAATAATCGTGTTTGAGCTCATTTTCTCAGAATCTCTTGCTCTTTTAAAAAAAAAGTTGTATAAACTTTTTTGCGAAGAACCCTAAACCAACAGAGTTCGTTGATAGCTCATTTTCTACACCTAAAATTTACTCTTCCATCACTAAAATATTAAATAAAAACAAAAACACTAGATGGCACCTGACACTTTTCCCAAGCACCTGTTAAAGCAAAGCTCTCCACCAAAACTCAGCTTTGTTGGAACTTTTGCAAAGTGAAAGTCTCTATGACTATTAACAAACGATATTCTTCTGTTTAGGTAAAGCGAATGAATTACGTTCAAATTAAAATTTGAATTCTTAAGTGCCTTTCACATGGGCTGCGAATAGCGAACTGCGAATTGCGAGTGGTCGTGAGTTATGTCATTTCTTTCACATAAATGGTCGCCGACTGACGCGAAAAATGTACCAGTAAAATGGGTGCTTAAATAAATTTGAGGTTGAATTCTAGCAAATTTTTCATTCGCAGATATGTGGAATGCGTCTTGATGTTGTGGATCGTGGATAAGTGCTTGGCAGTTCGCATAAAATATCTCGTTGGTCGCGTAGATAATATAAAAATGTTAAATTTAACAATTTAAACTTGTTTTGTGTTTTCTTTTTAAAAATTTAAACAAGGTCGTTCATTCATTTTGTCGAAAATTAAAACCAAGATTTTGTTGATATTTGCGATTGGAATTGCATAAACAAACTTATTCGCATTCGCAGTTCGCGGCTCATGTGAAAGGCACTTTACTACTTGCTAGTGTGTTTTTCTTACACAATATGACTGAAAAACATTTCATCGAAAAGCAAAGCCACTAAAATTGTAACGCTGTAAAGGGTGTTTATTTTAGAGGCAACACTATGTTTTTAAGTTGGCAATGCTATTTTAACTGATGTCCATTTTGTCAGCTGTCAAGTGATTTATGTTTAGTTTGGTTTGGCATTTCAACATGAATAGAACAACGCTTCCAAATTGTGCAAATTTATTTTGAAAATACGTGTCGCGCGAATTTTATTTAGACCCTATTACAGGATAGTTCTTTCAAAATTCAATGGGTGCGAAGGTGAAATCGGATGTTCTTTCTCCTTCGCACTCACGAAAAGAGTCAGATGTAAAGAATCATCGAGTAATAGGGGTCTTAGCGATGAAGCTCTTGGTTGGATGGATACATCCATAAACAAAACTGCCGTATTTGGAGTGGTGGTAATCCTCAAGTGTATGTTGGAAATTGCGACACCGTTACATCCGCAAAAACTAACTGTTTGGTGCGCTTAATGGGCTCGTGGAATAATTGGTTCATACTTCTTTTAAAACGATGCTGGCCAGAACGTAACAGTCAATGGTGACTGCTATATAGAGCCCTGATTACTGACTTTCGTTCAACAATTGAACAACCACATTGTGTAGGAGCTGTACCACAATTGATTTCAATAAACGTTTGATAACCGCATAGTGTCACGTTACGTGAATTGGCCTCCAAAATCGTGCGATTTAAGGCCCCTTGATTTTTGTTTGTGGGATATGTAAAGTCGCTAGTCTACGGCTAGGCCCGAAACGATTGACCACTTGAAAGAAAACATTTGCCGCGGTATTGCTGATATACGGCCACAAATATTAAGTCATTCAAGTTTTGACCTCCAGATTAGATTACGTCAGAGTCAGCCGTGGCGGATACATGCCAGGAATTATACTTAAATTATAATGCCAGAAGATTATCTTTCGAATAAAGTAAATTCCATGTCAATTTAAATAAATCATCTTTGTTTTATTCTATTTTAAAGTTATATACCTCTAAGAAAAACACCCTTTACAATATTTAAATAATTTACTTCAAATTATTTCGGTTTGATATCCTTATAGGGGTGTACCTCGTACTTATTTGTATGTGCAGTTATTATAATTTATTATTTGGAGTAAATAAACTCGATTATAGTGACACGTAGGTACATAAATTACCCAACAAGAGTAAGTCACTTTAAAGCGAAGAAATTAACCAGACAAAAAATATTACAGACACAGTTTTGCACTCCACATTGATTTTACTCAAATTTTGTTTAACTTTATTTTTTGTTTTGTCTAATAGCGTTGAATTTGAGATTCTTAATTTTGATTTTTTGAAATTCTCGTACAAAGCACAAGTTTACCATCACGGACCTTACTTAGAAAAACAAAGCCTTAACAAAACAATCAAACACTTTTTTATGGATTAAAAATTGAATTTGTTGACCTTTAGAATATAATATTCAGGAATTATTTTATAATTTATGCTTTTTTGATAAAAATAGAAACACGGATCTCTTGCATTGACAGATACTTCACAAATGAGGAATATGAAATAAATAATTTCTTTTTGTAAAGCGATTCAGTGTGCGTCAAGGACACGCCTTGATTAGGGCGGAGTCATATCAAACAACCCCTTTGTAAGTGTGAAATATCTCAAACAAGGCCATTTTTGGTCTATTTGCTTTTAGTGTGGAGGCTAATATAAAATTAACTACTTTGGCTGGATGAGGTTTTTATTGTTGGGATTAGATGTTAAAGTGACCAAAATGCAGAGCGATGTTTTTATCTATCTAAGAGGATTGTTTGTTATTCATTATGTGATTAGATGTCGTTGATATCGTGCCATTTTTGCTGCGACACGTGACTTATTTTCGGAATTAAATTCATTTACGGAATATGCAATGAAATATCGATTAAATACTCATCGGAATTAATAAAAAACTAATTTTGTGGGTTAGAGGAGAGACTACTTTTATCTTTTGGAGTGCAGGCATCGCACCGTACCTAGTACGTTGATGTAGGTGGAAATAATGACTCTGAGAGTTGTCTATAAATGCAGATGCAGTCGCTATGAATTAAATTCAATGATAGAGGTAATTGTGGCCTTTACTCCAGTCCAGTGATGTGAATTCATAACCAAAATATGAGTATGAGGTAGACATGTACATGCATTTAAATATCGAGCCTGGCTAGTTTTTTTTCGGCGCCCGTTCAGGGGTCAGGGTTTTGTTAATGAAACTCTTCGGAATTTTTGTATAATGAAATTAAAACAAATTTTGTTTTTTATTCAGTAATATTTTGATTTCAAAAGTTTCAGTAGACATTAAAGCTGTATTTTTAATTTTTTGAAGTTTAAGTTAAGTATTTACGTAGTTCTTAATGTAACATAAAATTAAAATTTTGTTTGAATTATTGGAAAAAAAAATCCCAGCTTTTCGAACCTTAGCACCCACAATTACCAACTAACAGATTTATTCAAGTTTTACTACTGCATTTGCTTAACGTTTCTAGTATTTTGAGTTTACGCATTTTAAAATTTCCTTAGGTACGTTTTTTCATTGTATAAGATATAAGAAGAATGTAGCCCGAATGGCTACAAAAATTTGCAATTCGTTTGAAAAAGTGCAAGTAGGTATACAATTCGATGATGAAAACATAAGTGCTTCAGAAAAAGAAAATTTATACTTTAACAGCTTGAGGTCGCATATATACTACATGAGGAGTGCAGATACAACTAACCATATTAATCCATAAATACTCTGAATGGTTTAATTTTGTTGAAAAAATACCATGTCCAGTGGAAGAAACTCTACCCACGGTCTCGCAAGATTTTCTCCGAGTGTGGAATCAAAATATATGAAGTTTATAAATTTGATAAGACAATTGGAGACTCTATGCGTGATAGATCTTCCTGTAGTAAATAGTTTTCTCCTGTTAAACCAAGGAATTTTTACCACTTGTTGCGGAGGCCAAGCTTTAAAACATCTGTATTTACTTGTAATCAGCATTTACTTTGTTAACACCAAATTATGTACACCTGTTTTCACACCATATAATAATCCTCTGCTAGCTAAGAAGGCATGTTTTCCAAATAGGATCTTCAGATAAAAATTATTCGTGGCCATTTCTCGAGCAGCCTTTTATCATGACTCAAAATTATATCGAAATCGCTTGACTTATTTCAATTTCATTGCTTGAGTTTGTCCCATACAATGAAAAAATGTATTTAAAAACACGAAATTAAGAAAGCGTGCAAAAATCATTTTTGTACGCGAATTTCTTAAAAGAGCATTTTCCAAAAAATATCTAAAAACGAAACCCAAGCTTTTATCAATTTGGGTGACAGTATAACATTATTTAAAAAGTGGACGTGTCTGGAGGCGGACATTTGTCGCGATGATTTCTTTAATAAGTTTTTGTCACAACTGAATATTTCATCAAAATCGGTTGAGTAGTTCAGATTTTATTGAATGTAGACGCCTTCTCCTTCTCCATACAACCGAAACCACTGTGCGCCACGCCACTGTGAAATTCTTTCAGAATCATGATGAGGTCTCCATATAAACTTTTAGATGTTGGTAAAAAGGTTTCATATTTAGATATATTGTAGTTAATACTGTAATACAACTTTTCAGAAATATCCCTAACTGTTTTTTTGTTCAGATTTTTGTTTCTTAAAGTGGTTATGTCTTGTTCATTTAGAAACAAGTTTGATACATCAAATGGTTGGCAATTGTTTGTTTTCGACCGAAAAAATATAATACAAAATATTTTATGCTTTTAAAAAATGCATGTTATTGAGGTTGGTTTAGTTTTTTTAGTTTTAACCTATGAAAAATAAAAAAAAGAACTAAAAACATTTAAGGAACTTATTTTTCAGAAAACCTCATTTTTAGAATAACACGGAAAAAATATTTACCTGTGTTTGAGAAGATTTTAAATGTACCCTTTTTTAATACAATTCGTAATTAAATATGGATTAAAACGCAAAATAAAAATAAGAAACATAACAAAAATATATTAAGGTATTATTAAGTACCGTTAACTATTCAATTTCAATGATAAAAATTATACAAAATTGGCAATATTTTACTATTACATATTTCAGCAATTCAAATTTGTCAAACTTAAAACAAAATTATATTTTCTTAATTTGAATACAATTCTACATCATTTAAAATATGTTTGAAGTTTGGGAAATATACCGTTATTTTTTGTTTGTTTTTTTTTTTTCGTTAGATAAAAGGTATTTTGTACCACGCTTCTATTTAGTACCTCGTGGCATTATGGTAAGTGCGTAGGACTGTCATGCCAAAGGTCTGGGTTCGATTCCCAGCCGCTGCCACCTAAAAACAGAAATGTTTTTTTCGCGAGGTACTGCCTCTTGCGAGGAACTGACAAATCCCCCAAGAGTATACTTGTCATGAATAAGTGCTTCTCATCTAGCCGTTCGGAATCGGCAAAAAGTTGTAGGTCCCCTCCATTCCTGCCAACAACACGCACACAGGAATGGTTGAGAGTTGTAAGTCACTAGGCCTTGGTTCTTCACGAGCTGTTGTGCCACCAAATTTATTTATTTTTTTATTCTATTTGGATTAAATTAAAAATTAATCCAAATGGTGCGTGGTATAAACATCTGTAATTTTCAACTGACGCTAATTATTATAATAAATAAAGCATTTGATTTGATTAAGTACCGTTAAAAGAACCATTTAAGCATAAACACTTATCTAAAGTTGTACAAAATAAACGTTTTCTTAATTTATATAGAAATTTGACTAATTTATCGGTTCTGTATTAATTAAATTGTTATGCAATCTAAGAAAATATTTATTTTTCCGTGATTTAAAATGCTTTGAAAATTTTAAAAATGTACCGTTATATTTTTTTTTGTTTTGCTTAACCTAAAATCATGTTTTTGGGTTAAGCAAATTCTTGAGTAAATTCTAAAAATTTGCAAAAATCTTCGTAGTAGAGGCTTAGAAAACTTTTCAAATGATGTAAAATTAATTTATAAACAAAAGAAATTAATAATTTTTTTATAAAGATCCATTCACTATTAAAAGTCAACGGTAAAAAACTATAAACAAAATTTAAAAAATTTAGTTTCTTGAACGTTTATTAAAATTTTTACCAACTTACAGGAACTGTTAAAAAAGTCTCTTGTGCTTGATAAAACTCTGCGTCATTTGAAGTATTTCGCAATGTTTTTTGAATTGTTGCTATATTAAAAAAAAACACAAGAGAAACGGTAAAATATGTACAAAAAGCATACAATTTTATATTAAATGCGATTTCGCGTTGTTAAAAGTAATTTCAAGTCTTTAAAATGTACCTTTATATTTTTACTTAAATAGAGTACAATTTGTGTTCGCGATGTTTCTTTAAATAAAATATTTTTTTTACTGAGGGATGCACGACAAACAGCTCAACAGCTAGAAGTGGGGATTTCTCGTCAAATACTCCAGAACATTGGAGTACACTTTTATACAACTCTACACACCAGGGCCTAAATTACCGCATCAGTTATCGAGCAATACGTGACTAAATTATGTGAGTTTGGTATAAACGCTCACGTTTCGATCAATCGATTCGATCAAAATTTGTAGTGGTCACTGGGTTAATTCGAACACTGATGGCACTCACTGACCCGATCACTGACGTGGTAGTTCGGGCCCTGGTCACACAAAACTATGTGAGTAGATGAGTTTGTAATTTTTTAATTTTTTTCTTTCATAACTGCCATAGTCACTGGAACCAATGGTACAGAGCAACTTCGAGATGATCATTTGACAAACAAATTGGCGTTTACATAATTTCGAAAACGAAGGAAGTTCCATCCAACTTCCCATTGGCAGTTACTGTATCATTTTCTGGTTTCTCTCCACATTTGTGGAGATAAGTTTTCAAACTTACGGAAATATTTCTTACTGTAAGTTTATCTTTAATGTAAACTTTCTTGTAAGTTCTTTCTAGGACATACTTAAATGGTAAGAAGAACTTACATGCCTAATCATAGTCTTAGAAGCGTCTACAAAAAAGAATGTAATTAAGTGCTGCCGACTGCTTTTTAGGCCAGATTCACATTCAAATTCTAGTAAAAATTAAGTCTCGATACGATAAAATATTCGTACCCAAGAAACAATAAATAAGGGCATTCACGGTCCGTTTTAACTGTGATACACATTTTCTGACCGAAGTATTCCCCTTCATGGTCATTCAAAATATCAATAATTTTTTTAAATCTTCATACATACTAATTTTTGACTTCCCAAACTTATCAAAAGTTAAAGATACCATGGGAGCTAACTGCCAGATTTAAATAATGTTTGCTAATGTTTCCTAAAAAATTTCTCACCATATTAAGTGCAGTAATAATCGCATTAACACCTCTTCCCAGCATGACACACCCACCGATATCAATAACACTTATACCGCAGCAATATCTTGTTCACTCAACCAGAAATCCTTTAAATTAATTCTGGGCACTATCAGCACGTGTCCTCTTGCGACAAATATAAACGGAGCCGGCGGTGGTGGGTGCGGGTGCGGGTGTGATATATTTTTTCTTTCTTATGGACGCGACGGACGCTGAGATAAGGAAAGGCACTTCAATACCAGCCAAGGGATGAGATAAGAAATGCGATAACCCTTGGGCCATGGAGAAAGGGTATACGGATGGCTACGAGACTTTATTTTTAAATCCTTTTTTCAATCCTGTTTTTACGCCATGCGTGTCGCTAATTTGGATTAAAAGTTTATTAATCCTTCGGAGGAAAGGTCATCCTTTCATAATTTTTATTTAAGAATTATACGCAATTGAATACTTATAAGTAAGGTATATTTTAAATCCTTGACATGGTCGCACATATTTGCTAATATTATTTAAACAGGCTTTGATTTTTTAGGATCTAGAAGTATGGGAGGCTACTCACTGTGTTTGGATCTAATACTAAAAGCAAGTCATTATTCAATTTGGTTGATTTTAAGTTGCTAAAAAGTCGATCAACAAACGAGAATGATGGGCAAAGCAGTTCCCCAGACTTAAACCTAATCGAAAGTTTGTGAGATTATCTGGATAAACAGATGCAAAACAGGAACATATTAAGCTATGAGGCACAAAATTAAATTAAATTTGAATACAGTGAACATTGGAAAACGTGAGCCTCCCAAAATGTGAACTACCCCAAAACGTGAACACTGTATTTTTTACATTGACTGCTCTAAAACGTGAACGAATCCAAAAGCTCTTGAACACGAACAGAATTTTTTCAACATTTCTACATAAAAATACACTGAATTAATTTTTAGAACTTCGGGGGATCCCATAATATTGAAAATTTGTATGTATATGTATTTGGTGCCACATGTGCGTGTTTGTTTTTTGTTTTTTTGTCTTAAATTGATCAACGTACGTTTTATTTTATGTTTAAAAATGTTATCAAAGAAAGTTAGGGTTTTAACACTAAACGAAAAAGATTGTTTTTGTTAAATAAACCTTTTATTTTTAGAACGTTCTAATAAGAAGAAATCTAATCAATTTTACCAATGAACCGTACAAGTTTGATGTGTAAATATATACAAATATTCATGAATTAAAGCAAAAAGAAGATAAAATGGAAGACAGTACGGTAGGAATACATTTTGAATCATAAAATGTTACATTCCAAAACATAAACAACCTCAAATACATGAACACTCTCGGTTTTAATTAGTTCACGTTTTCCAATGTTCACTGTATTGACAAAAAATCGCAGACGAATTGGCAAGGAAGCTAGTAAGAGTCAATCCCCAGACTCTTTCCTAATGCCCTAGGGACGAAAGAGAATCAGACGAAGTGTGGGTTTTAAGTTTTCGCTTGAATAGTGTACACTTTTTTTTGACACCATGAAAATAAAGTATTTTTGTTAAGGCTCTCCCAAACCAATGCGAATCCGCAGCGACGACGAATTTTTGTTGTTGTTTAACGTTGTGTATTTGTCATATTTTTTTCTATTGTGAATGGTTCGCTGCGAATCGCTCCGCATTCGCGTTGGTTTGGGTCAGCCTTTATTTTTTATTGAATTTTCTCTATGACATATAAGACTTAGAGCTGGCAGCATATTTTTGGGTTGAACACATGCTGTTAATAAGTCGTTAATTCAATTCACGAAATGAATTGAAAAATCATCAAATGAAAAATTTGCAGTCGCAATTTACGAATCAAGTGTTATCCGTAAATCAAGGCATTTGGATCCCAAATTAATACAAAAACTGTTAATTTAACATTCAAAACGTAGCAATTTGCAAAACTTGTTTTTTCGTGATTTGCAAATAGAATTCATGATTCAAGCTTGTAATTTTCATAGCAAAATACAACTTTTTTGGCGTAATTTACTCTCCAAAAGAATAATTTCACAAACACCACTCAAAAATATTGATTTGCGATAAATATCTAGTAATTTACATTGCTCAGTCACAGATTTACGTTTTTTTTTTTGTCGCAATTTGCAACTCAATGAGAATAACTGCAAATCACCAACAAAAATTCTTAAATCACGACTTTCTTATCGCAATTTTTTTCTCGAAGAGATAAAGCACAAAAAAATGGTATGTATGTGAGGTTGTGAGTTCAAATCCAAGTAGAGTCAAGCGTGAAAGTATCTATTTGAAATGAATTAAATTAAATGTGTCTACCTGCAATGGAAGGGTGGGTATAACTAGATTGATCTTTCAGAGTCGCAATATCTGAAATAAAAGTGGTGATCACAAATCTTTTTTGCAAATTTACAAATTGTGCGATTGAGGAATATTTGAATCAAATTGTGATTTGTTCGCAATTTTTGATACTTTAATAGGGTTGATATATGATTTTTGAGTATCAATATCTTCATTTTGCTTAGTTTTGCAAATTGCAAACAAATAGTCGAATCGGGATTCATTTTTCGTAATTACCAACTCGTTTTTCGTGATCTGATCTAAGAATTCTTTCCGTGTTGTTCCAAACTTTGTGACAACATTCCTACTGCTGCAATTTCACGTTCGATATTCGTACGAAGTTCATCAATCGTCGCTGGCTTGTTGGCATAGACCATAGACTTGACGTAGCCCCACAGGAAATAGTCTAACGGCGTCAAATCGCACGACCGAGGTGGCCGAGCGACTGGACTATTTCGTGAGATCACACGTTCTCCAAACTTGGTTTCCAATAAATTTTGTCACATTTGCTGTGTGGCTTGTGGCACAGTCCTGTTGGAACCACATGTTCTCCAAGTCCATATTATCCAATTGGGGCCAAAAATATTCAGTTATCATTGAACGGTAGCGATCCCCATTCACAGTAACGTGCCGGTCTTGATCATCACGGAAGAAGTACGGCCCAATGACGCCGCCGGCCCATAAACCACACCAAACCGTAATTTTTTCGGGATGCAATGATGACTCGTGAGCTACGTGTGGATTGCTGCTGACCAATACCGCATATTTTGTTTATTGACGAAGCCATTCAGCCTCATCGCTGAAGATGATTGTTCGATGAAAATCCGAATCATTTTCAAGTTGTTGCTCAGCCCAAGCGTCAAGCGGCTTCAGTTCTTGTGTCAATTTAATCTTGTAAGGATGTAGGCCATGATCTTTTCGCAAAATTCGCCATAACGACGTCACAGAGATGCCCAACGCTTGAGAACGACCGACGTGTGAGAGACACATTTGGGCTGTCTGCAACAGAAGCCTCAGCGGCAGCAATATTCTCGACACTACGGGCACTTCTTTATCTCACTGGCACGGGAACATTTTGTACTGTGCCTGTGGATTCAAATTTTTCCACTAGACGCTCAATTGTTGATCTGCTAGGACGATTATGACGACCATAAATTGGACGTAGCGCTCTCAACGTTGGGGCCACTGACTCCGAATTTCAGTAGTAAATTTTAATAATTTCGACTCGTTGTTGGCTCGTATTTCTTTTCATCATGAAATGGCAAACTTTACTGAGGAGAAATGTCAAAAGAGCGGCGTCGTTTGCTGTCCCTGTCGCTCTACTTGTAGCGTCCCTGTTGAAAAACCTTTAAATCGGAAATGATTTACACAATTTGGTTGAATTTATCAAAGGATTTTGTTGCGTAAAATTAACCAAACTGGTTAAACTTATCCAAACGTCATTGTGACTCAAACTGATTGAATTGCCTAGCATTTAATCAAATGTATAAGAAAGGTCGTTCATGCAAACTCTACGTAAACTTATCATTTTACACAATTTGCAAACTAACGACGTTGCATGAATACTCTTAATGTGTATCTACAAGTGAGTATCGCTTGATCTTAGATAAATGCACAAATCTGGTCGGCCAGAGAAAGTGACGAAGCTTTGACCACTTTGAAATTCTGATGGGTGGAAGTTGCCCCTTAAGCCGCCTCCAAATAATGTTGAATTGTGTAGATCAACATCGTTGATTAACAGTTTTCAGTAAGTGAAGACGTGTTGATCGGCAATGCCAATCGACGTTTGTTAACCCAAACGCAACCCGATTCTAATGGATAGCCACCAACAGAGTTGTTCAACAGAACAATAACGTTTAAGTATGGGTGTGTTTATCTGCACAATCGCCAGCTGTCCATTTTATTTTATCGGTCACTGAATTTATCTTGACTCTTGATACAAAACAACGTACACAAATTATAAAAATAAAAATATAAAAATTGTTTAACACAAATGACAGCCAACACGTCATTACTGAGACGTGCACATTAGCATGTTGATCGAAAATTTCCCTTGGCAAACAACAACAAACCCAAAGTAAGTTAGTAAAAAAGTGGATATATAAGTTGAGATAAAGCTTCGATAAGTTGAGACTTATATGGTGCCGGAATTGGGTTAAATATAAAAGTGAATATAGCGTTTTATTGGTACTTGTATTGCTGCGCTAACTATAAATACGAGTACCAATAAAGTGCACCTCATGTTAACGAACAATGTTGATCGACATAGCGTGGACGCTGTTTTAAATTTGATTTAGGAAGAACAAGTTTTTCTATATATCCATCCTAGTGGCAACATAATACAACGTAACCAAATTTTCCCTTATCCATCGGAGGTGGGAATTTTGTATTGCCGCCTCCCGGTCTATTTCAATTTAATGGAAAAGTGTTCTTGTAATTTTCAATTTCTTTTTCTTGTCTCGAAAATTACTGACAAATGCATACAGGCGAACTTGATATTGGTGTGGATGTGTTACATTATAGGAGGCAATATTTAATAAATATTTTCAAAACTACTTATCAAATTAATGTATATCTATGCAATTTTCTTGGCTTGTAATAATTATGATATATCAAGAAATATTAAAATAGGATATGTATATTTTGCACACTTTTCAAAGGGCTAACCAGAAACAGAGATACTCAATAAAAAGACTCGTCTACTTCATTTTGGATTCAGGTAAAGGCGCTTAGCTTAGTTTACGTTATATTCTTTATTCGTTGCTTCGAATTGTTCACCTTTCTACTCTCGCAAAGTCTGTGTTTATATTTACTAACCCTTAAGAAAGCTTTTTCATAGCTTTTATGAGGTGTTGAGGTAGATGACACGCCTTTTAAAAAGGCGGTATCATAATCTCATTCATGTACAAGAACCTCACTGTTTCTTCTTTGCCTTTCTATAAGGGGAGAGTTTCTGTAACAAAGTCAATTTTTAGATTATTGCCTTTTTAGGTTTCTACTGTTGGATTAAAAGTCCCAGGACTCAGGATGATGTTTTTATCTATTTAAGAGGATTGTTTGTCCTTTACTAGGTTTGTATGTATGTAATTTGATTAGGTGTTGTTGATGTCGTGTGTCGTTTAAATGCGACACGTGACTAATATTTTTCGGAAGTAAATTCATATTTGACTATCGAGGTATGAAATACACATTAAGAAAAAAAATCTCAACATAATTCAATCAAAAAAATATTTTTTTAGGTTAGCGTTAGCAAGGTCATCACAAGGGCAACCAAAAATATGCGCTAAAAAACTATTTAAGCACTTAATAAAGGCGTACGCAAGGGGGGCGTAGGGGCGCTTGTCTCACGAGGCAGTTTATGTTCTTTTAAAAGCATTTTAAAGCGAGATTTCTGTGCCAAAACTATTTTTTAAATGAGTTGCCCCCCCTAACCGAAATCCTGAAGCGAATTAACGTATAGGGCTCCGTTAAAGTGCGGAATTACAATATCATGGCACTTTCACCTATTTTTCTTGGCTTGTTTTTTTTTTGTTTTTCGTTGTGAACCCGTTAAAAGAACATAGTGCTTCGTGTTTGAGCTTATACAACGAGGCCCTCTTTCATCTGTTCAAAAAAAACCCCAAAATTTCACAATCCTTTTTCTTTTGGTAAATTTGTTTTTCTTGGTAAAGAGTATGCCAACAACAAAATTACCCTAAGAAAAAAGGATTGTGAAATTAAAAAATTCAGATGATTTTTTAATTTCATCCTAAGAAAAGGATTGTGAAATTAAAAAATTCAGATGATTAAATCAGTTTTCCTTGGCAAAAAATATAACAAAACGAAAATAAACGGATTGTGAAATGAAAAATTCGGGAGAAAAATTTCGCACTTTAACGGCTCGAACCAGTTAATTCGCCCATTAATTAGTTAATATGCACATTAACTGGTTTTCGTATTTTAACGGTAGCCTATAAACATAATTTCCAACAAATCGCTGTAGATTTTTTTTACGTGTTTTAACTGTTTCCGAAAATCCACTTAAAAATACTGATTGACGAATTAATTATTTTGTAAAATAAAGTATCTAACATAAACCAAAACATACTTTTCTTATGTTTTTTGATGCGCTAAATTAGAAACGTGGCTCAGAATTGCTCAAGCACGTCAAGTTTTTAAGATATTTGTATGTACATTTTTTGATAAAATGCATTTTTTAAGGCAAATTTCGGGTTATATTATTTCTCTTTTTTTTTAAATACATTTTCAAAGTCATTGTTAAGTATGAATATTTGAATTAAAATTAGTAAACTTCGTAAATCTGTCTTAATTTGTATAGAAAATAAGACATATGTACATAAGTCGTTTAGAATTTTACTACGCTTACGATGACCTTACGTGGTTGCATGAGTACCATTTGGATTATTTAGTTGGTAGCCTTCGTCTTCAAGCTAACTTATTCGAAAATCCAGTCAATTTGTATCTACAAAGAACCTTATAAGGAATCAAATTAAAAAAAACTTGCAACAGGGTTTCCATACGAATTTTTTATACCAGAGATGCTTAAATTTTTTCTTTTTTTTTTAATTTTTGGAAATAAAAACAAATCAAATTTTTGTAAGAAAAAAAGTCCAAGAGCTATTAAAATTTTTACCCATCATGTTTTGGCACCAATAGTGTAGAAAATCAATGCAAAAGAAAACGTGAAGCAATTAAAAAAAAGTACACTGAACGAAAAAATGCACATATTTTAAGATAGTTGAGAGAGAGTTTGAGATAGCCCATTTTTATTTCTGGTTTCAGAGCAGTCAGAGTGGATTATAAACTGTTTCAGGACTATCCCATGTTTACCGGACACCCTGTTTACCTTTAAACCCCCATACTCAGATTTTGGTCATACTTCTACTTCTTTCTCTACTCCCAAAATTTGTTATCGACTCTTGCACTATTTTATTTGGAAAATTAGAGTAACGAAATATTGATAAGGTAATTATTACAGCATAACGTTTTATTTATTCTCAGAAGTTCAAAGTTGTTTGACGGTTATATTCATATAGATATGCAGGTTAGCTGATTGATTTAGGTACTCACAGTAGGTACCTATTTGTGTAAATAATATTATGAAGCAACAAAATTGCATGAGGCATAGCACACAATTACTTACCTATACAGCTGCATACATACTCGAAAATTTGGTGTTTTTACTTTTGATTTGGACTGGTATTGCTATCGAAATTGATTCGCTCTAGCAGGCGTCAATGGCGTCCGTGCCTTTTCAAACGTCATACCTACTACCTTTGATTGTTTGTACTTTGAAAAAGATAAATATGTATTTACGAAATTTATAATAGCAGAGTTATTATATCTCAGGTCCGAAGTCCAACACTATTATGATTCAATGAACAGTCATATCGAAACATATGTAATGAACCTACCTTAAAAGAATTATTGTTATAATTATTATTTTTGTATAGTAAACTGAGTCATTTGTTTATTTAAATTATGACTTCTCAAATTTCTGTGTAGTGCGGCCGCGTGGCGAACTGTGGTTTGAGAGCGGAAAAAAGGTCTTTGGAGAAAGTCGTGTCTAGAATTTTTAGTTTTATGTCTAAATGCTCTTGGATAATCCGAGCAAATGATTTTAAGGCAAAAAGAAATATCTTATATTTGACTTTCACTTCGAAAAAATTCCTACACTGCTGAATATTAGAGGCGAGCTTTTTTTGACGTTTTAAGCATTTCCTGAAAAGTTCTAAATTTTTTTAGGAGAGGTTATGGGGGGTAAATTTCAGTTTTTTGAAAACTATAAGTTTTTTTTGAAAAAAAAAATGAAGGTACAAATTGTAGCTTATCGTCCACTTAGAGTGTAAAGCAGCTAACTCCTATTTTGCATTTTTTACAAACAAATATTTTAAATAAAGTGTTCGCAGTACTTGAATAATACCAAAATTACATTAAATATTTTTCAACACTCGTTACAAATTCAGTGAATTTGAAAAGATTTGATAGACTTTTGTATTTTTTAGCAATTTTTGAAGTGGTCTATAATGGCAAAAAAAAATGTGGAGTTAGCCGCCTTACACTCTAAGCCGACGATATGTTACTATACACAAGAATAAGAATAACATACAAGCAATAGATTCGGAGAAAATCATGCAAGAGCTTCACGGTGGAGCAAATTTTGTCAAATATTAGAATTTCATTAGTCGACGAGCAAAATTTTTTGTACAATTTGAGTTTGTCTACATTTTCGCTTTATAAATCCAAGTTTTTGGTTTGCCCGGTGTAAGGGGAAGACCACCATCTTGAAAAAAGAAAGTGATTTGGTTTTTATTCAACAACTCGATGAAATTTCCATTTACTACAAAATTATGACAGAATAACAATTATACAATACAATTATCTAAAAAATGAGCTGTTAACGAACTCTGTGGTTTCATTAATCTTTAAGTTATAGCGTGTCAAAATAACACTTTTGATTTTGTATTGTAAATCGACAAATAAAAAAATCTTACTTACCTCCTTAAATTGCTTATAATTTTTTTAAATTCTTTTTGATCTTTACATATATGAGAAATTTAATGAAAGATAAGAAAATAAGGATTACATTTTAGTACAAATTATAATAATTACGAGAAAATAAATCAATTAATTATAAGAGTACCAACAAGATATATGTATAGTTAATAAATCATTACTTTTCGATCTCATTTGTCTATAAAATCATTAGATAATTTGAATACTTAAAAATCAAATGTATATTATATACATCCTGTAAAAAGCATTTTAACTTTACAATAACTTCGATTCAACACATGTTACACATCATTTGCGAATATACTCCTGCACTTGTACGCTTATTTTTTTGAAGACAATAAGATAGGTTCCAGACGTATGTAGATAAAATAAAGAAGATATTAAAGGCTTTAATACGGCATGTTCAATAAATCATTTTTATTGAAAATTTGAAGATATATACATATGATTATATTCAAACTTTACCATTTCTTAAACATTTTGGTAGTCTTAGAACGAAAGTCCCCTTTCCGGTACATAATGGCACATAATTTCAAATTCGTAGAAATATTCGAACTTAAGATTTATATCAAATATGACATTATCATTATAAAGAATATTTAAAAACTAGTTAATTTCCTCAAATGCTTCTAGACCAGATGCAAAGAATGAAAAATTTGTCATGTGATCCCTGGTACCAAAAAATAGGATTTCGGCTAGAAACTGCGAAAAACGATGAGAAATCGTTAAGTTTGAATGGATATATCTCTGACAATTCTCAATTAATGTATTTTTTTTAGATATCATATAAAGGCTTTTTAGGCCTCTACTTTATTTTTCAGGCATTTCTTCAGCGTTTGCTCCGGAAAAAGTTATACGCAATTTATTAAAAAATTAGAAATCTTTGATTTTTTTTGCTTGGTTTTTATTTACTTTTCCTGCATACATTTTTTTAAGATTTTTTAAACCATCCATTTCGATAAAAACTTTAATTTTAAAAATTATATGTGTAAAATTGCCAAATTCGGCTTGATTTCCGAATTATTCCAAAAATATTGAAAAGTGGCCAGTGTTCTTGATAAATTTGGGGATTTTTTTGAGGTCCCACTCTTGTTGGAAAGTGAAGTATAATGTCATATGCCAAAGTATTTATTTTTTATTCATTATTCATTCGATCTTTATTAACGGTCCAATAGAAAAACAAGAAAAACACCCTCACGCCAACACCGAACCTAAAATAACTGGTTACATTTTCCACATTATAGTTACATATACATAAATGTAAAAATAAACAACGAAATCACCTGGACTCCGACAATAATATACGACTCTTATTGCATACCTCAGTTGAATCAAGATTTGAAGACCGTAAGACCAACGGACGCTCAACGATCGTCATCGAAATAAAGCATATAATTTGAAAAAAAAACTCAATATAACTTTTTCTATGTTGCCTAGGCCCACCTACCTCGGCCATTTCCGAAATCTCGTTGGGCATTTAAACAGATTTTGTTTTACCGTAAACATAAATTTTCACCCAGTAGAACTAACATATGTACATATATATCCCGACAAGAGAAATATGGAAAGAAAACTGGGTCATAAACGCAAATCATGTATCGGTCTTTACAGACGGTTTCAAAACGCACGCTGGGGTAGGATAGGATTCAGGCATCTTCGCAGACAATCCACCCATAAATAGATCATTGAGGCTTCCAAACTTTTGTAGTGTTTTCCAAGCGAAAGAGCTTGCAGTTTTTGAAGCGGAAATGAACTGAAGAAGAACAAGAATATTGATATCTTCATAGATAGCCAGTAGACATTTCCCAGACATTTCGTCAATTGTCACGAAGTCAAAACTGGTTGATCGTTTACGTAGTGGATTAAGATTACTCAGCAAATCCAAGTTCGGTCACCCTTCGATGGGTCCCAGGACCCATGACATTTGTGGAAATAAAATGTCTGATGAATTGGTCAAAAACAGTCCATCAATTGAACCGAACCAAACCAGGGTACTTATGCCTCTGGAGCAGGAACAGTATAGAATTCACAAAAGTTTTCCTTACGACAAATGGTCAACAATTGACACCTGTCGGGTTTCAAGGAATCTTTGGCCAGATATTTCACCGACAAAACAGAGTAGGTATTTACTTCGAAGCTCAGCAGAACACAACTACCCATCTTGGTTGGAATTCTTACGAGTTAGAACTATGTGGGAACCCACATGATCAGAATTGGTATCAGCGCATCTAACTTATGCAGAAGGTTTCAGGACGAAGAGTTGGAAGAGGGTTCATCTTAATTCCTGTGAGAATGTCCCAGCCTAGCTAGAATAAGAAAAGATGCCCTCGGAGAATACTTCTTCGTCGATTTGTGTGGCATACCATTTTTGTCAATACGAAGCATCCTTTCATTCAGAAAGCTGGATGGTTCTCGGAGGCTCTCTATACCTAAGACTTCCACTAAATTATTCATCTTACCTTTCATATTCCTTCATTGCCCACACCCTGGGAAGCACAATGGATCCATTGAGATGCGAGTGAGGTGATACGGCTTGCCGAATCTTCACCCACCTCACCTAACTTATCTTGCTGGCCCGCAAGCCTCTCTGAGTCGGGAACTGCTGCTTTAGTCATATGATAAGGGTGTGGAGTTCCTAACCCCAGAACACCACTCTTTCAACTTTAAAACATTCATTTAAATATTAGTCAAATATATACTTTTGTCTCCTACTAAATCCTCACTCTGCTTCCTTAGAGCTCAGTGTTAAAACTTTATAGATTTAAACGGTAATCTCAGCCCTTTGGATCCGTTTAGTTATACAAATAAAAATTAATTGGAAAATATTGACTTTCAAAACTCTTCACGCAAAACTCCTACTTTTATGATACCAATATGTACCTTTTACCTATACTTACTTTGAAAAAAAAGATGAACGGTATATTACGTTACGCCGCTTTATACTTACTCCTTAGAGGTACCTACAAGTACCTACTTCCTCGTAAGCCTTGGTCAAGACCAATGAATGACCAAAACGAAAATATGAAAAACAATTCAACTAAGGTTCATTATAAAAATGTATTTAACTTAAATTATAATCTTAATACAAATCAAGTCTTTTGATAAATATGTACTTATTTTTTAGGCTTATATCTATAAGGAATTAAAGATACCTCGATTGAGCTTGAAATTTAAAAAATCACAATCAAACATGCTAAGCTAAATATATACATTTATATCTTATATATCTATTAAAGCTTTACCACAGAACACCACTCCATTCATCATCGAGCTCCCTTCGGCTTAGATGTCTCTCAAAGGATTTTATTTCTTTGTACCATTTTGGATCACCCTCTGCAGCAGACTTGGAACGTCCGGTTTTATTTCGATACAAATATTCTGCGATTCCATGTCCTTTAATGCCATTTACTGTACACGAGACAAATTGGTTATAGACCTTGGACTCCCAGTCTCCACCAACATAACGTATGGCGATATCATCTGACTTGATTTGGACAAAATGTCTGCGATCTTTAGTTTCAACAATGAAATTTTCATGATTTGGTGGGACTCCCCTCTCTCCGTAGGAGTAAAGCTCGAAATTACAACTCGTGATTGGTTCGTAACCACCACCTTCAGGCATGCAAATGTACCCCACTTTCAGAGATGACAGAAAAAAAGATGGCTGACTAAGGATTCCCACCACCAAATTTGTGCCATCGTCAAGGAAAAGTGCGAAGTAGACGTATCGATAAATGGAGGATAGGCAACGATCCGTTCCGAAACTGTGATCACGAAAAGCACTTAGGCCAAATTGCACTTCAGACTCATTGCCTAGCTGAAAAGTTCCATTGATTTTCCCAGATTGTTCGTAGTGAGTTCTAGTTTTTAATATACTGTCAACATTCCAAACCATGTGAAAAAACTGATCGTCCCAAGCTTCTCGAGCCACGGAATCCGCAATCACCGAGGAGCTTAGATTTTTGTTGTAGTCAAAGTGTTTCAGTTCCGAAGAAAATTCGCCGTTGAATTTAAAGGGAAAGCGATTGCAACCCTGTTTCACTTCACCATTGTAGGTAACTCTCCATCGACGCATGCATTCCACAGGATGAATTTTGAAACCATCAGCTACAAATTCTTCACTTTCGGCGTTTCCATCAGTCGTAAAGTACACCATTTCTGGTAGATTTGGCGATGTAAATAGTCCTCGATTTGGTATCCATAGATAGAAGGCAGCCCTGGTGACTCCTCTGCGACGACGTTCAACGGTGATCATAAACTTGTACCCCTTGTCGTTTGCCCCAAAGAATGACACCACATCGTACGACTTGGGATTGCTGGATAAAATTTGTGGTTTCTCCAAAGATTGTAAGTATTCGGCAGAATTTAATTCACTCTCATGTTCGGTGAAGATTTTTCGTCTCCAATAGCGAACAAATTGCATAGCCAGAGGATACTTGAGGTGATAGAAGATACCCTTTTCTGGATAAATTCCAAAGATACAATTTGATTTCCGCCGCAACATCAGCACGAATGCAGCAAAGATTGCCGACCCGAATGCCAGGCCGATTATTATGCTTGTAGCGAAGTACATTTGACAGAGTGAATCTAACGATAAACGTTCCAGTTAAAGTTCTGATAACTACTAAGCTAAAATGCTTACGCTGACCGCAAAATATAGGCTGGAGATTTGGAATTCCCAACACTTGAAGTTAAGATACGAGAGGTCTTGTGAATTTGGTATCTTCGATTTGGGGGATTATATTTAAATAACTAATTGATAATAATTGTTGTTTTCAAAAGATAACGATAGGTATACGAATATTATCAAACGTATTGCGCATTTATGCATTAATCTTAATTTTATTTTATTTGAGGTCACTCAAAAAAGTTCCGCTACCGTAAGGTATGGATCTAAATTTAAGGACTAGATAAGATTCAGAGGCATACTCGTATTTCATACAAATTTTCAAATAGGGTTATTCGTTGAGTTTTGAAGTCACTCTGGGGTCACCCGAAACCCAAATTTTTTTTGACAATTCTTGAGGTTGGCAGAAAAACATGAATGGGTCAAACCTCAACCCTACTTATTCATAATGATTATGCTTGTATTAGTTTTCCTAATTCTACTAACCAACATTTACTCTCATAATGGGCTTCTGATTTTAGAATGCAGCTAAAAATTCCAGTATCGTTTCGGTATCGGTCTCGTATTACTCAGTCTCGTTGGGTCTAGTAAAACAAAGTCTCGTCTGAGTATCGGTATCCGTCTCATCTGGTTTTGGTGTGGTATGAGTCACAAACAAAAATAAAGTGCATAACTTGGTCTTGTAGTTGAACTAGTTTGATATTTTTAAGATTTAATACAAAAGTCAGTATATACGAGTAATAAATAAAAGACTAACTAATGTTTTTTATTGTCTTAACAATTTTAAAGGACTTTAATTAGACACTGTGAAACAAGTGTCTAGTTAAAGTTCCAATTAGTTTTCCAAAGCAATGCTGTAACAAAATTATTACAGCCGTTTCCGAGAAACGAAGGTAAAAGAAAAGTTATTTGAGTTAGTGGATTTCACTTAATTCACAAACAAGTCTGAAAATTTCATCCAAATGATTGGTTTCACAAAAACAATACAATATAAAAATGGGCGTGGAACTGGGTGGTTCTGATTCAAAAAATTGCTTAAGTCTTCTCTCTACTAAAGAGAAGAGTGCTTCATTCTCGTAGTAAATGAAACATATTTACCAAGATTCCTGAGCGTACCATCCTTTTGAAAAATAACACCACCGCATGACCATAAACATTTCTTCAAAAAAAAATCCATCGACAAAAAATATAACCTCAAATTTGCATAAAAACGCATTTTTTTATATCTTTCGATTCGAATATTTCAAAAACTTGACATGCTAGAGCAATTTCATAACCAGATAGGAACAAATTTTTATATTGAGTATAGTTAGTTGCTTTTGAGTGGGCTTTCTAAAACAGTAAACATATGTCAATTTTTAATTATAGCACTTGAGTCCAAATGGATTGTCGCAGGAAAAAACTTTAAACAGAGATTTATTGGAAATTGTGTGTAGGTATGGTGGGACTATTAAGTATTGAAAGAATAGTATTTCTATGTAATTTTCGAATCATTGGTAGTTTTCAAGCCATTAGTGAAAAACTCCCAAGAAATGCATTTTTGCATAATTTTTGTCATTTTGTTACCATGTTGCGTCTCGAAATTTTAGTCGCCAACCTCAGATTCGGATTCAGCACCCCCAAAAACATCAAAGAGGGGCAAAATAAAAACTACACGACAATTTTGTGTTGCTCGCTTAGAGCCTTCTTGAGCACAAATTGACTGGGCTGGTTAAAAACTGGTGGGTGGGCCTACGGGCCGGGACTAATAATAAAATAAAAACAAAAAAAAAACAAAACAAAAAGAAAAGAACAGCAAGAAAGACCCACTATAGCCTTAAGTTTTTTAGATAAAAGTTAGGATTGTGCACGCTTGTATTAAACTAAATAAACAAATAAATAGATTTTGTTCTTTCCCTTCTATCCGTCTAAAAAACACCCTTCCATATCAACTATTTTTATAGACTCTTGTGTCTTTATTGTTATGGTACATGAAACATTTTCACCAATTTTTATAAATCCTTCCCTACTTTCCTAAAGCCCGTACTGTGTTGAACCACTTTAAGGGTAAGTACTCAAAACCCCTTTAGTGCGCCCTAGTTATAAAAAAAAATTATAGTACGATTTTTTTTCTTTATTTTAAACATTTTTGTAATTTTTTACCTGTATACCATAAAAACATTCACCCTTATTACCATAGAGAACTTTTATTATCTAGAAAACCGACTTCAGGGCTTTTTCTCTTTCACCCTATATGCTGCAATGAGAGGATTTCCTCCACAAGGCTGAGCATGTGGTAGTTGCCCAATGCATTTTAAATGGAACCACACCAATATATGAACAATTTATGGAGTTTGGCTTATAAATTGGATAGGTCGTTAGGATATTCAAAAAATGAATCCGTTGAATTTAAAAACTGAAAAATAATAGTAGTTATTGTAAAATTACTTTTTCTAAGTCCTTTTCAATAAAAATATGTATCAAATAAAAAATTTTGCTGCTTTGAGCACATGACTGATAACAACAAAAATTGAATCTTATAGTACAAGCGCACTCCAAGAACCACCCTTAAAGCCCTTCCACACTAGCCCACTGAGAATTAATACATGTCAAATTGAAAGTGGGAAAGAATTTCATGCGACTGTCAAATTTGTGGGAAATATGACTTTCAAATTTTTCTTCCACACTGGCTTGTATTAATACATGCCAAACTTGTGTTGACACAAAGATGAAATGTATTAAAAATTAGAACCAACCCTAAAAATTGTAAAGTATTAATACATGTCAAATCATGTATGGAGAACTGTCAAGCTGTGTAAGAGGGGCTGTCACATCTTGTATTAATACCTGTCATATTTTGTTTCCACACTATACACATTTTTTCCCCCACTTTTTTGACATGTATTAATACTCAGTGGGCTAGTGTGGAAGGGCTATTAAAGTGAACATGCGCCTTTACATTCACCAAATTCCGTAGCCCAGTTTTTTACATAGAAAAAGAAGTATAGGATGTGGTGTATGTCACATATACAGTGTACGTGAGTGAAGCAGTAAGAATTGAAAAAAAAAAATGAGATTCATCTGTCATTTTGCCGAACCAAAGCAAAGTTTATTGAGATTGCAAAAAGTTAAACAAGTGAAAAAAGGTTATTAAACTAAATAAAAAAGTTAAAAAACAAAAATAATAAAAGTGAATACTTTCAATAATTTCTAAAACAAAATATGAAACTTCATGCGGTGCTGTGTTAAATCCTGTAAAACTGCCTTTATTAAGGAGTGTACAAATATTTCAATTCACAAGCAAGTTTTGTTTGATGTTTCCACATAAAGTAAGGTAAAAAGATGTTATTTTGGCAAATAAACTGTCGTAGAATACTTTAACATTGATATTTTAAGGTAATTTTCTTTAAAAAGCAAATTGATTGAAAATAGAAATATACTTCAATTCAGTGATTGCGTTGGGACCCATCTGTCACATGAGAAATTCTTTTACAGGGTCGAACTACTTTTGTTGGTGATAGCAAGGCGCTTTAATCTGTTTAGCGGCCGGAGGCAGAGTTATTTTGTAACGCTTTAAATAAAATATTGTTAAAGGCCTTTCTGATGTTGCCCTACCTATTATGTTGGTTTTGTATCTTCGCCAGGAAGTTTTTGTCGGTTTAAAAGTACGCTACGATAAAAAACATCACTTTATATTATTTTATGTAATAGAATATGAGACAAAGCTTACCAGTGAAATAAAAATTAATACACAATATTTCAGGCGTTTTTACAAGATTTTAGCGCCACATGTACTTTTGTACATTTTTAAAAATAAAGTATTCTGAAGTATTGACTATATTGATACTTATTTCACTTTTTTATTTTTTTTTTCACTATTTTAATGATTTAAACCCTTTGTACGCTTTTTTATAGCTGGGGAAAATGGCAGAAGCATCTCATTGATAATTTTTCTTTTCTAAATCTTGCTTTCTTTGGGCGCCCCAGTATTAAGCCGGGTAACTGGACTGCGACCCTGTGTTAATGCGTTTGTGATTGTGTAACTCACACTTTTTTGAAAAATGCTTCACTTTTTCCACGATATACCAGTTCCTTTACTTCTTCTTTGGTTTTTCACAAAGTGTTTTGACAACAAGTCATACTTATTCACAGACACGAAATTTAAGAGAGTTTTCTCTTAATGTGCTGAAATAAAATTCGCGGATGTTTTGGTCAAGAGGGGTACCAGTCGGTTTCAGTCTAATGAGCCAAAATCCATTTAACTATCATTATATTGGTGTGGTTCCATTTAAAATGCATTGGGCAGCTACCACATGCTCAGCCATGTGGAGGAAATCCTCTTAGTGCAGTTTGTAGGGTGAAAGAGAAAAAGCCCTGAAGTCGGTTCTCTATATAATATAGGTACTCTATGCCTTAGATTCGGATTCAGTACCCCCGACAACAAAAAAAGATGGGCAAAATAAAAACTACACCACAATTTGCATGGTAAAAATACAATATGACTGGACTTATACATACATATATCGCAAGTATAAAATAATCCAAACCAGATTATGTATGGAACAAAAACCCAGCTTTATAGGTATTATTATTATCATAAAATCGATTGATCGTGCTAGTCGCCGGCCTTACATTTTATAAGATTAAACACGCAAGGTGGAAATTGTTTATTGCTTTTCTAGCATTAAGATTGTCCTAAAATAAACAAAAGATCTGTGATAGGATTTCTTTTTAAAACGGACGTTGCTAGACGCAATTATTTTATTTTCTATCGTGAATAAAAAAAAAAGTTTAAGTTATAATTATCAATTATCAAGGTTCGACGCAAGTTATATTTAGAATATTTTGGCCAAAAATTCCACGGTGAATACATATCGATAAATAATATTCTTGTGTGGAATTGACGCACCAATAATGCGTACTTAGGTAGGTATAGGTACCTATATATAGATTTACGACAAATGTCCAACTTAAACCAAACGCGAAGTTATCATTCCTTAATCACAGTGAAAAGTTGTTTATTACCCACATATAGTGGCTTGTTGATTGGATTAGATTCGATAAGAATTCATAAGAAGTACCTTTTTTGGGTAAAACCTGTCTAGTTTGGATTAGAAATGCGAGCTGCATTAAATTTTTAATTATCTTACACTTAAAATTTACGTAATTTGTGTAGACACCTAATCACTTTTTAATTGTTACCTTATCGATTGTTAGTTTATATACAGATAAAGAAAAAAACTTGCTGTAGGTACACTATAAGCACAGAGTGAACAAACTATTGGAACCTGGCATAAAATGGCACACCCAGGATAAAACAGCATCTGAGGCAGAGATCAGAGATTATTATCAATATGATAATTGATAATCTCTGGCAGAGATAAGCAGTGTATTTACCCTTGCGCCATAAGGGGCGGAGCACTGCGTGTGGCGACACTCAGTCTTAGGTACAACATGTTAAAGCGCTTTATAAATTTGTATGGGAAAAGTAACGCGTTAGAAGCGCCAGTCAGAATATCATCAAAACGATGCGATATAGGTTTCTATATACTCGTACACAGAAAAAAAACGCATATCGTTTTGATATTTTATTCATATCAAATCACATATCATATCAATTAATTAAAAATTTACTCGAACTCGCCTATGAACTCGACTCCCTAATTATGCAATAATGTTGGAAACTGGTTTATCTCCACTCTTCATCAAAACATTTATGCTGCAGGTCGATTATATATTTTAAAGGTGATGAATATAGAAAATGAAAGATTACCAAAAAAAGCTGAAAAAAAAACTATAAGATCCAGAAGCGGTTGGCATGGGGAATGTGGAATGGAGCTTAACCTGGATGTGGAACAGCAAAAATCTTGGAAACCAGTCTTATATAAATTAATTGAGAATGCGGATTTGAAATGCAGGGAAAACTATTCAAGTGAGGCCTCAAGTTCAGTGCACAGGGCAATATACAGTACACTCTATCATAAATTGAACAACTGTAACTAAACCAATCAAATTTTTAATTACTGTGTTAAAGCGCTTGGATATAGAGAGAGAATTTCAAACGGAAATTTTTAATACAAACAGAAATTAAACTACTTTTTAAGTAAATTATGATGTAATAAATTTTGAAAATCTTATTTTAGTCAATCAGCAGACGACAGAGCCATGTTTTATTGTAAATTTGTAAATTTTTATTATAATAAAAAATATATACACATCTTTAAGGTTAGTTTCATAATTTAATTTCTAAAAATTAAATTTTCTTTATCATCTTCATATCAGTTTATCGAATCAAAATTATATTGGCATTTCATGATCATTTACAAAAAAATATTTATCAGGTAGAAGTTTTTATATCATCAAGTTGATACACAAAATATTAAATAGCAGCTTCGTATGTTTGTTGTTTGCTTTTTTAAAATATAAATCTCTGTTGGTCTAAAGAAATTGAATAAAACCATTGTAATTGTAGCGTTCCTACCACTGAAATAACCTCCAGCTAAGTTTGTAGTATAGTGTAAAGTAAAAACAATAAGATAAATAATAAACAATAATGTAAGAAAATTAAAATGAGTGAACTTGTGTCAAACTCTTTGACGAATAGTGCGTGTGTGGTGTTTTTGTTAGAAGTAGGTATAGAACATTAAAATGGAAAGAAATAAAGATGATTTTTTTTAATTGACATGAAATTTACTTTATTCGAAAGAAAAGCTTCTGGCGTTATAATTTAAATATGATTTCTGGCATATGACCGCCACGTTTCGCTCGGATGTAGTCTAATTTGGGGGTTCAGTTTTTGATGAATTTTTCTAACATTTGTCAACAATCTCTTGAGGCTTATCGTCGTAAACTAGCGACTTTATATCATCGGTTCAAAGGTAAAACTGACTAACCAATCAAATTACAATCTTAAAGGAAACTAGATTGAAACATACTTGTTGAAGCCTGATTCACAATGCGACGAGGAAAAGAGACGAGAGCGTGATGGAAACGCTGTAATCTTTTCTAGTTTTAAAGTCATCCCCCAATTCACAATGCAGCAAAATTTATAACAACGAGAATTGATTTTCTGTAAAAAAATATCAACAAATTTAAACAAAAAATATTCCAGACAACAGATTATCAATATTGCTTTATCTATTAATCTCAATTTATCGTATTTTTTCTTTTAAGTTTTGTTTCCATTATGTAAATTACTTATCAACAAAAGAAAATCGTTGTCTCGTCGCGTCTTTTTTTGTTTCAATTTTTCGAATCCTTGGCGTGATATGACGACGAAAAACGCTGCATTATGTATGTATACAGATAATTTCATCAAAATCCGTTGAATAGTTCAGATTTCATAGACTTTATTCCGCTCTCCCATACAAACCAAATCACTGTGCGTCGCGTCGATGATGCAACGTTTCGTTTCCTTGTCGCATTGTGAATCAGGCTTGAACAGCTTAACTAGTTCATAGAGAGGAAACATTAAGTGGAACCTGTGGATCACGTGGATCCCGTAGAACTCTTGGAACCTGTGGATTGTATAGCGTAGTGAAAATTTAGCAGAAAACAGAACCAATTTATTAGGGTTCGGGTATTTGATACAAGGTTCCTGAAAACAATACCTGGTACACTAAGAAAAGGAACTTATTTCTTTTTATTAAAAAAAAACAGTAAGGAATTCACATAATAGCCCAGGAAGATTAGACTTTCACTTAGAAAAATTCCGACAAAGCTAAATTTTGGTGGAGAGCTTTGTTTTGACGTCTTAAGCATTTCATGAAGAGTTCTTTAAATTTGGACTGTGGCTGAACTTTTTAGGGGGGGAGGGGTTAAAAAGGGTAAAATTTAGTTTTTCTTTATTTCTTGAAACTATAAGTTTGTTTGAAAAAACTGCCAAACGAAGCGAAAACGAGAAAATAAACTCGCAAGTTTTTGACTTAAAATAACCTTAGACAATTCCTAAGTAAATCACTTCAAACTGTTTGTTTTTTTTCTAATAATTTATAAGGTATTCATATGCAACGATGTTAAATTTACGTAGTAATTTTTTTTAGTCTAGGATGCACGTCATGAACACCTTTTTGAAATGGCTTGCGTAATCATCGTAAACTAATCCGCTGTTTGTTTAACGTCAACTAAAAAGATGCTTTCGTCCTATTTTGTTTTCCACTTTTATTATTTTTCCTTTAAATTGTATCTTTCCTCAGTCATTTTGATTAAAATGTGTTTCGTTTGAATGTTTTAATTTTTTTGTTTTTGATTCTTTTTCGTTCAGAATTAGTTTAAAAGTTAACCACGTTCATGATTTTTATTTACGATACAATTTCATGTAGGAAGGTTTTGATTTGTTGAAAAAGATTTCTCACACAAATGTTCACAGTTCGTTTACGATGTAGTAAACTTTCCGACGATTACGATGTCTACAATAAGAGCCGTTTTCCTTTGGAGGTGGCAAAGTACTTGTGAGTAGATGAAAACCCTAATCTAGTACTATCAACTGCACTTGCTTTCATGGCGAGTAGATGCATTTTACATGGGAAAGCAGTTTGATGTGTTCCATTAAAAAAAGCTGGCAAAGTACTTGCAAGTACTTCGCAACCTCCAAAGGAAAACGCCTAAGAGTGTTCATGCAACAGTGTAAAGTCATCGTAAACGTAGTAAAGTTGTAAACTGCGTAAATCTGTCGAATTTTTCATACAGATTGTGACACAATTACGAAGTTTAAGACTTAACAACGTTTACGACGGCTGTACACTGTTGTTTGAATACCCTTAATTATTTTCCGACGTTGCATGAATACCCTTAATAATTTATTAATGTTTTTAATCATGTGTCACTTTCTGTTTTCTTTTTTTTTGGTTCAGTCACGGATTTGACATTTAAAATGCAAAACAATCTGCCGCATTCACGTACACTCTGTATATATGAAAATAATGAACGTGATTTATATGGACTACTATTTGCCCATCTCAAGTTACAAGGACGTATATTATAGGAACTGCTAGTCTAATGTCAGTTTCATACAATAATTATCCAAAAAAATCGCCAAAATAAGATTAGCGATGCTAGCTCTCAACACGTCACTTCAAAAAAAAAAAAATTAACTACTAAAAATTTTGACGTAGAAGCTCGTGCAATAATCTGTTTTTCAAAATTCACAAAGTAAAATTTATTTTAAATTTCATCCATAGGAACGTGCGACATCTATGGTATTTTATGCTATGTTATCAGTGGCAGCGTTGCCATAATGGCATTAGTGCTTGTCTTCTGCAGATTTTGTTTTCAGCTTTGTGTTTTTCGTAATTTCACATTAAAAGACTCGATTTGATTGGTTGGATTAAATAAGAAGAGGAACACAAAAAAGAACGTCAATTTTCTTCTCCGAATATTTTAAAATATTTCATCCCCTCGCTCCTCTTCAAACTACCCCGCTCACCATCACAAATCGCAGAAAATGATCAAATTTCTTCATGTGTGACCAGGGACTAATAAAGTGCTAGGTGTAGAATAAATTGGCAAATTGTGCTCCTTCCCTTAAATGTATTTGAGAGCAAAAAAATTGCTACTTTTTCTTATTAGTATAATATAAGATCGATTAAAGATGAAAATATGACAAAAAAAAGTTGCTTACACTACCTTTTGCACTCACAGCCTCATATTTAAGAGAATGTTTATTGCACTATTTTCTTTATTATTAATTTTATAATTTGATAACTTGTTTTTTCTAACATTACCAATATAAATAATAATGAGTTCTATACTTAAAATGAATAGAAAATGCTAAATGAATTAAAAGGAATAATAAGTACTTTTGAAATTAAAAAGGAATTGAAAAGTACTTAAATACAAGTACAAGTACATGTACTGGTACTTGGATTTTTTAAGTACAAGTACCAAGGAACTGCACGGGTACTTGAAAATTTCATGTCCCAGGGTAATTGTACTTAAATTGTACTTGAGTACCAATATACTTAATTACTTAACAGTGGTCCGTTCTTGTTCTAACTATAGTTAAATTTGCTTGTTATGTCAAAAATAGTTGTTGATGTGTCATTGTTAGGTTTTGTAAGGATTGTTACAATTCTATTTAAGAACGAAACGTTGTTAGATATTGTTAGTGTGTCAAATAAATTAATAAAAATATTTTATTTGCATTATTATTGCATAAAATCGTATATTTTGCAATACAAAAATTCCCTTTATTGCTTATAATTGGCACAAATATCATTTTAATTATTGTTTTTTCTCTGAATTTTATCAAACCAACAAAAATTTGGTTTGTTTTGTAAACAAATCACTCCCATATGTACTTTGACAGAACAACACTTTCAGCTCATGTCCCGGACATCAGTTGGAAATAGTTACAAATCGTAACTATTTGACATTCCAAAATGCATTTAGGAACGATGTTATGACGTCATATTGTAACGAATCGTAACTTTTTTAAAATATAGGAACGATAAAAATCAACTAACATAACAATAAGTTATATTATTAGTTAATAGTTAACTATTGTTAGAAAAAGAACGGACCACAGATCTGCTCACAGGTAGTTTGCCACCTCCAAACGGCTAATAGTGTACTGTCCAATCGGTAAACTAGAAGTGTTTTTTTTTTGTACCAGGTCTACTGTAAATGTACTAGATTTGACAGCCATCGAGCTGCCCTCTATTTTATGGATAACAACGCGTACCAAAAACTCAAACGGAGATGTCAAAACATTTTACCCACCCCTTCGATAATCCAACTTACCTCTCCCTTGTGTGTTTATGGGCAAGCCAAAGCCTCTCGCAACTTTTTTTTATTAATTTTTCTTATAATAATTTAGCACATGGAATATACATTTTGTTTCTAAAATACTTCGTGAAATCAATGGTCTGTGCATATTTATTCTATCGATAACAATATTAAACATTCTACTAAAAAGACTAAATTCAAAATCAAGTAGCTAAAGACAGTACCTACAGCATTAATAGAGGTTGATTTTTTTACCAATAAATGAAGAAAAAAAATTGATCATGCTCCTTGTTATGTGGTGAAAGAAAAAAGTTCTCGTTCGAAACAAATAAAAATAAATAACAATTTAACATGGATCCGATATGTGAGAAGAAGTATAACTTCTTGCAGAAATACGTCCCATTTTTGGCCAATCTAATAAAGCTGCTGGCCAATGATAATGAAAAACAAGGCAAGTTGGCCCAGATGCAATTGCTGTACGATTTATTAAACAAGCCGGACAATAGGTATGAAAAGCAGTACAAATTATTAAAACAATAAGTTTTCGCTAAATATTGCATTTTTCATGTTTTTTTTTTTATCTCTAACAACAGTGTAAAAATTGAGACTTTAGAAAAGTGCGAAGAGGTTCTGTGTCGAGTCTTTGGCAACAATGATGAAAAAATCGTGAGATTTTTATTTTTAATCTTAAAATTAATTATTTACGAAATTATTATTATGTTTAATCACAGGCTGAAAATGAATTGATTATGCCGAGTCCTTTGATTAAAGCAGAACTTCCGGAGGAGCCAGATGAAAGCTTAGAACAAGTCGAAGAAAAAGATTGGGAGAATGTAAGTGCCTTACTAATAATAGCTGACTATTGGTATTAAAGAAAATCAATTGATATTTGGCTACGAACTATGTACATAGTTGTTTAGCGAGGGTTCTTGAAATGGAAAACAGTTCCAGTCTAGCTGTGCTATTTTGATAGTATAATTAGTCATTATTGAAAAAAAAATCTTTCGCCAACTTCTCACAGAAAGCGGCGTAGCGCAGTTCGCGCAACTAGCTCAAAAACATACGCGAATGCGCGAACTGCGGTGCCGCCGCGCCTTCTCGTGTCCACAGTAAATTAGAACACTTGCGCTACAAGGCCATCCAAAATATTGCTATTTTGAATTACCTACCTTACATAATTTCTACACTCCCCCTTGACTCTCCCCGAGTCCCAGCTCTCAGCCCATTTCGCCACCTCTATTTTTTAAATCATTTTATTTCAACTCATATTTTTCAGAGAAAAAAATATGCAGAAAACAAATATACAGCTTGCAATTTTGGGTTCCTTGTGTCATAGGGTCTGACTCTAGCTTGTGGCTTAGAGTAAAATAAATATCTATATTTTGGTAAACACAAATTTACCGAATTTGTATAAACGTTTCCTGCTATATTTGCGTTTATTTTGACTTTTAACAAAAAATGTATATAAATAGCTCCTTTACAAGATGGTGTAATTTTCGTGCATGGTGGCGTATTGGTCGTGGGTGATTTAAATCTCCCTTATTTCAAGTGGTCACTAATGGCGGATGATTTCCATTCATTTTATTGCAACAACTCAATAGAATTTACAAATACAAATTATTGATGTTAACAAAACCTTAACATTATTTTTTCTAAATTTCTGGTAAATGCATCATAGAGTAGTAGAAAAGAGAATTGATTTGTTTTCTTATAAATGATCATTTAGCTGTCCGAGAAATTACTATAGCTATTTGTTTGCACTCAGCGTTGATAATGTTGTAAGAGATGGTAGTGGAGCTTCAATAATTGACATAATATGAATAAAATTACAACAAAATTGTACACTACTGATGCGAAACGAAATTTTAATTGCTCTCCAACATGATCATGAAAACACCGTGGTAAAATATTCAAAGATTGTTCTATCCATTGAAAACAAAAATTTAAGCAACCGCAACAAAATCACAAATATGTAGCCATGCTGTACTTAAAAAAACAACAAAAACATGCGGAAAACTCTTTACTGTATATTAGTTACTTTACTTGCGATTTCACCTCATACAAATGTATAAACATACAAAATACCATCTTTACAAGATCCTATTGCTTTTACTTGCGATATAATGTCGGTACTATATGGCAAGTTATGCATTCGTAAAAAAGCTGAACTTGAGATTTTGATTAGACTTGTCATTACGATCATAGGGAAGCCGAAAAAAGTGGGTCTCACAATTCTGTCTGTCTGTTCAGCTAATGGATCGATTTTCTTAAAACTCGGTACATATTGGTTATCGATGATTCTGCTCACAGGTTTTTTTTTCATTTTTTTAGAACTTAAAATAATGGAACCCACCTTCTATTTTTGTTTTCAATTTTACCAAGTCATATTTTTCTCAAAAACGGCTTCACAACTTTTCTAAATAAAATTAATAAATCGTTACCCCAGTATTTAAGTTTCATTATTGACAAAAAGGAGATCTTTCTATTGGTGTAATTAAATCTGTCCTATCTCTTTTCTTGCAAAAGATATCAGTGTGACATATATGATCTATATATATGAGCATTTCACGAATATAAAGTCAGTATTTGTCTGCCACATAATACGTTTTGTATGAGAAGGGCATAATTTCGTATGAACTTTTTTAAAATTTCTAAAATGTGTTAAATGACCCATACGTACAATTGAGCTTATTTGCAAAGACATGAATTCAGTGCATAAATGATCTATATCATACAATTCTTGATTCATTAAATGCAGTTATTTGTTTTCGATTTGATATTTAAAAAAATGCAGTGGACCGATCGAAAAAAAAATTATTGTGTAAGTAGAACATAATTGCCACTATTTCATTAAATTTAGTTTATGGTCATTGTACTGAAGGTTATCTTTTATTCGTATTCAACAGCATTAAAACTTGAAACGTCGTTTTCTCGAAACTAGGTTTTTGTCGTTTAGATCACACTTATACTGAGGTGACGAAATTTCCTTCAGTAAAGCCTACCGTTGTTCAGAAACCACAAAGTGGTTAGTAATGGTCCCTCCCAAATAACCAATTTTTTAATTTTCGATTTTCTTCAAGCCAGTAATTCTGATTTCAATAATTTTTTTATACAGAAACTTTTAAACAATGTAAATAGCTTTTCTTACCAAAATTTCCAAAAAATATTTTTTGCAATTAAAAAAAATGTCCCATTTTTTTTTTGAAAATCTATTTTGAAAACTACACGGTCGATTTAATAAAATCGATATTTAAGAAAATTACTTTTATGAAAAAATAACGGTATACTTTCCATATAAATGTAAAAAAACCATTAAGGAAAATATTTTTTTCTTTAAAACTGCTCTTACGATTATTATATAACTTTTTCTGTATGCTAAAATTAGTGCGATATACTAAAAAAATAAAAACAAAAATTCAAATCGCACCTATAGTACCTCTCATAGAACGTTTTTTTTTTTTAATTTTGAAAAGACAACAATTTATATATATATATATTTATTTAGAAATCAGGTTTTTTACTGTTCTTTGGGCTTGCCTTGCATGCAGAAAGCCCCACCCAAGAGGTCTTGGACCTACATATTCTTGTCTAGTGCACTCAGTACTTATCCCGTTATCTGGATTCAAAAAAACTCATTTTCAATGCTGTATAACCTACAAAGGCCCCAACCACGACATGCCAGACTTTGATTTTTTTATATAAAAAGTTAAGATCCATCCTTAAATACCAGTCATTTTTTTGCTATCATTCACACCCAAAAATTGCTGTGGGCTCTCGGTCTATGTTGCTGATTGAAGAATTAATGTAAATAAATAATTTTGCATACTATAAAATTTGTAATACTTAGGTGCCAGTTATAGCTATCTTTGAACATTTTGTTTTCATTTATAAAGCAAAATCATTTATTATTTTGATTAACAAAGAAAGCTCAAGACTTAATTAATATAACTAGCCAAAAAGAAAGGACGATGGGCAAATCTGGCCCAGAACCAATAAGAATGACCTGTATACCTACCCAATTAAGGATTTCATTCATACACATTTATTATCACTAGAGTGCTTATTCAAATTCGTGTGGACCGAGTAATTTAAGTTTGAATAAAGGGTGTTTCGTAATTTTCTAAGAAAACGACTTAAAACTGAAAAAAATATTGAAAAATAACGACGACACTTAAAATGTCATACTATAAATTTTTCTCAAGCTAAGACTTTATTCTTTCAATTTCTTTTTTGATCAAGTTGTCAGTGCAAGATTTTATAGAGAATTACAAACTCGAAACAAAAAAGATTTCAAACTATTTTTTTAAAAAAATTTTAAGTATATAGGTTATTGATTAAGTCATTAAAAAAGGAACTAAGACGTTGATGGATTTTTTTAATTAAAATTAAATAAAATAAATTTTGTGGCGCAACAGCTCATGGAGAACCAGGACCTAGTGACTAACAACTCTCAACCATTCCTCTGTGCGTGTTGTTGGCAGGAATGGAGGGGACCTACAAAATTACGGAACACCCTATATTCAAACTCAAATTATTCCTACCACACAGCAAATTTGAATATGCACTTTTTTTAATAATGAATGAATGAATACGTAGCTTTATTGGCTACACAGGTCATTCTTATTGGTGGAAGGCCAGCGTTCCATTCATTTTTGCCCATCGTCCTTTTCAAAAATTGTTCTCTGAAGTAACTCAAACAAATTTTTAAAGAAAGCTACAACAGTTTATTTTGAGTGTTGCCGTTGTTTTTTTTAATTTTTTGTTCCTATTTTAAGTCATTTTCCTCTTCTTTAAAGTAGGGGAATTAGACCCCACTTCCTGTAAGATTTTTTCCTATCTTGACTCAACCTACAAAAATTACAATGTTGGTGCCCTTAAATCTTAACTGATCCCACTGTGGTTCAGGGGCGGACAAAAATAATTGTATCTTAAGTGAGATATTAAAGAACAGGATTTTTTAATTAAAAAATATAAAATTTTGGACTCCAAAGTTGTGAAAAAGCACTTCTGTGATTTTAAAGAAAAAATTGTTCCGTGGTCCTTCCTGTCGGACTCAAAGTACATATTTTACACTGAACAAACATGTAACGAATAAAAAAATATCCGCTAAAATCTGCGAACCTTCAAAAAGACAGAGTTTATGTCTTAAGACATGAAAAAGAAAAGAAATCGTGGGCCAGTCAGTATTCGTATGCGTTCATTTTGACACTTTATGTTGAGTATGTAGTTTTAACTTTCTATTGGATGTTATTGTAATTGGTCCGATTTGATAAATCGAAAATTTTGACATATCTTCACGTTTCGAACTCCCAAGAATCGGAATTCATTATTTTTTTGTATTTGTACGTACACTTGTGGCCACGTTATTAAGCCACTCAGCGAATAAATACTGTAAATTTTAATTATATTTTTCTGTATCACTTTATCTCTAACTTCATTTATGGTTACTAGCTTTGGTTATCTCTTCAATCGAAGAAGAAAGTTTATTTGTTTTAAAACTGGGCTCTGTTATTTATGATAGTGCCGTAGTGCAAGGGGTCACATAATTAAGCCACTTCCTTTGATACGTGCAATTTAATTACATCCCCCGACGATTTTTTACTAAAATGTGTTAAAATAATTTATCAACTTATTTAAAGTCGAGTTTAATTGAAAAAGTTTGTACCTTGTACTGAAATTTGTAAAACTAGTACCTACACTCCTTCTAAAAGAAAAATTGTCTTGAAATGCTTCCAAAACTACAAAATTATTATTAAAGTAACCCAGTTTTTTTTTGGGGATTAAGAAAGGAACATAGTTCAGTATTATGCAAATCAAAAAAAATATGATATTCCTAAAACAGAGCCGCGTAAAACGATTCCTGCTGGAGATAGGACACTCACCATGTCTCAGGTCGAATGAAGATATCGACTTCGGATACATTTTATTTTACAGATAGTGGTGTTAATACGTGCAGAAAAGACTTTCAAAAATATATTCATACTGAGCTCGTTTGCTTCTTTTTATCGTCAAAAAATTTCAATTAATTATTTTTTTAATTTTTAGTTAAACGGATCAATTGAACATCAATTTGATGCTGAGCCAACTTCCTTAATCGATACTTCCAGTAAAGACAACCATACAGAATTAAGTCCAGAAAAGGTAATCGAGAAAATAGAACCGGAAGAGATACACAACCCCGAAGCCGTATCTTCTAAACAAGCAAATGTACCCAAAAATTACACTCAAGAAGATGTTTCTCAAGAAAGCATGCTCTCTAAATCAAATCCAGCTGAAGCAGAGGAAAAAGAAGGTGATTTTGCCGATAAAACCGATGATGCAACATTTCAAGAAGATTCAGGAGATGAAAATAAATCTGCTATGAGTATGGAAGTGGAAGGCGACTCTAAATGTGAATTCGAAGCAGAAAATGAAGCTAAACTAAATAATGAACAGGAGTTAAAAATTGAAAAACCAAATAACAACAAAATATCAGAGGAACAAAATGATATAGTTGCGACAGAAGAAGCTGAATCGGAAAAATATGATGATTCGAAATCAAATTCTAAAATAAATAAAACTGACGATCTTGATGATGAAGATAATCCTCCCAAAGCAACAAAAAAACCTGAACCAGAAATAGAGAAAGCAAAAGATGAAACTCTATTATGTATTTCACAAACTGACGTGAACAAAATCAGAGATAATGTACAGCATGAAAAATCAAATCGGGATGAAGAAGAAAAGGACGACGGAAAAGGTGCGTGCACGGCTGATAATGAAAAACATTTAGGACAAAATGTGTCTGAACCATGTTCTCCTTGTAAAGTTGATAAAAGAGACGAAGAACTTATACAGACTCCCGAAAAAGAATCTTTTCTTACTGCTGGCGTTGACAAATCTATCGATCCTATTAAAGAAAAGAATACTTTAACCCCAAACGAATCCCAATCAGGCAGCTCTAATGACGGAACAAGCGAAATCATCAAAACTTTCCCAAATGTTGAAGAAAAGTCGCACCCCAATGAGCAAGAAACTCCATTGAGTGTTGATGTTGAAGAAACACACTTGGAAGCGAAAGTAAATTACAATGTTGATGAAGCGCCAGTAATCTTTAAAAATGACGAAGAGGAAAGTCAAAATAAATCTGACGAAATTCAAACGAAATCAGATGAATCTGGGGAAATTCAAAAGAAATCAGAAAACGATGAAAGTCTCACAAAGGAGAAAAACGGTGGCGATGTTATCAGACAAAGTCCAACAGAGATGTTAAGATTCAAAATTGTTTCAGCCGAAAGTTTGGCTTCACCGGAAAAGCCTGACTCAAACATAAAAGATGATGTAACAATAACAGATCCCTCAAAACCCCAATCAAATGATGCTGCCAAAGAAGCTAAGACAACATCTGAAACTAACAATGATCCATTAGATCCATTGAGTCGTACGCCAGAAAAACTTTTAGAAACAAGCGAAACAAAGGAAAACGGTTCAACCCTTAAACACACAAACAAAGACGAAGACGACGACGATGTTCTCTTGGTAGAAAATCGTTCATCTCCCATATGCATTGACTCAGACCCCGAGGATGAGGAAAATATGAAAGGAAATTGTTCTCTGCCTATCATTCCAACTCAACTACCACCACCCAAACAAAAAGTATTCTTACCTAAACCTAATGTACGCAAATCAACCACAACGGTTATGGACACCATTCGTCACATTATCAACAAGAATCAAAACCTCACGCCCAAACGAAAGGTTCCAATTCAAAAGAAGCAGAAAATATTTCGTGAAGCTGCATTTGTGAAAAAAGATCCTAAAGCTCTGATGGAAACAATTGATCTCTTAGATTCTGATTCCGAAGAGGAACGTCCCAAAAAGCAAAAAACAACTACAAACACTGACGATGATGTTATTATTGTAAGTTCCACACAACCTCAGCGTAAAGTACTGCAGAAGAAATTGAATCAAACTGTACCAGCACCAAAACAGATTCCTAGACTTTATTCCAAATTAGCTAATAAATCACCATCAAAACCGGCAACAGCTCAATCAAACTTTTTGAATGCTGTAAACCTTCAGCCTGCCAAATCTAATTCTTCAAATCCAGCTACGTTCTCTGCACGACTTTCTAATAAAAAAGTTATAATCCCGAATGCATTCTACGGAAATCCTTCATACAATAGGAAATCATCATTATCATCGTTTTCATCAGTCCCATCGAGAGCTGGCAGTGGGAATCGTGAAGAGTCCTCAACAAATGAGTCCGCAGTGGCCCCACCTACTCGCGCTGTAGGTGTTTACTCCGGTGTTAGTATTCGCCATGTTCAGGACAAAGTACTGAAAGAATGGCTTGAAGGTTTTTTGACAAACTTTGCTAGCCCATTACAAATAGCTTCGCATGCATGCTTTGTGCTTCTCCAACGTGTCTTAAAATATCGATTCTTTCAGCGTTTAAAGGAGACGCGCATATTCCTAAACACAGCAGCAAAAAATTGCTCCGCCGAGAGCGTGGACGTTCAAATGTTATTAGATTTACGAAATGTTTTTCTTGAAAATGATTATTTGACGGAAGCGGGTAGAAGATTTTGTCGTTTTGCTACAAACGATGCATTTGGTAAGCCAGTGGCATTAACAACAGATTCAAAAACTGGACGAGTAACTTGTCGCACTAGAGTAGCATCCAAAGGGGATTTACCAACAGATATTGCTAAAATTTCAAACAGTTCATACATTAGAAATCCAAAACCGGTTACACCAGATAAAGCAGCGGCTTCAACAGTTCAATCGCCAGTAGCAGCAGCAACTACAGTTGCTTTCAATTCTAAATCATTTGTAAATTCCACTAAGACCAGCCCATTGTCAAATACATCAACTCCTTCTTCGGTCCCTAAGCGAAGGGGGAAATTCCGCAAGTTGAGTGATGGATTAGTTGTTGCTGAGAAAGATGAAGATGATAATGATTATACACCTGCACATGATGAAATGGAACCAGAAGCAGAGATCGTTACAGAACGAAAGAGATCTCTGCGGACAAATCGTACAAAGCGAAAGGAAGCTGGCTTTACTTATAGTGAAGACCATGATGATGAAGAATTTGAAGCTATAGCTAGAAAAATTGAGAACAAGAAAAGAGAAGAGCTAAGGTTGGCCGAAGAGAGAGAATTAGAAATGGAAAAAGAACAATTAGAACAGCAGCGCAGGATGATTAAAAAGACTGTAGCCAAAAAAACGACAGCAAAACGTAATGGTGGGCAAACTGGTAAGCTTTTTTTGTTAAAACATTGGTATAAAAAGTTAATATTTAAAAAAAAAAACATTTCGAGTGTCTACTTAGCCAAACTCATAATTTTCCCTTACTCCCCTCCCTCTCCCGTTCAATGGATCGATGGAGATCCGATTAAGATAATGCCGCTCACAGTATCACAGTTATATTACCGAAAATCATGATTTTCAATTTCTCTGGGTTCAATTGAATTCTTCACAGTTAGCAATATTGATGAAGTTTATTTATCATTAACTGCATCATATTTGGACTTTCTGCTAGTATGACAATATCATCAAATGTAATTCCTACCACAAGGAATTCTGAAAAGTCATCCAGAAAAATTAAGAATAATACTGGGCTTAGCAGACAACCCTGTTTAGCTCCTGATTTCGTTTTAAACCAACCAGAAAAGGTGTTACCATCCCAAACCGCTGTGAGGTTTTCTTCACACATATTTCGCAAAAATCTCAGCATTTTCGTTGACATTCCTAAGTTTCTGAGTTTGAAGAATAGTGCTTTTCTATCTATTGACTCAGAGGCAGCTTTAAAGTCAATAGAGAATGCATATAGTTTTTGTCCTCTATCCAAGAACGTTAGAAATCCCTGTATAGTTGCCTGCTGCTTGAAAATAGGAAATAGTGTTTTTTTAAAGCTTGTTGGTACCTTCCCAAAATTGAAATTTTAAGTTTTTGTAAGCTCTTAGCACTGCTCCCATTACTTCTCTCTCAAAGTGATGACATCGTGTTCAGGAAAATGAGATTTCGGAGGGCTCAGCTAATTTCGTCCGTCAAAAAATGTACAAGCGAATTCAATATTTTCTTTCCTCTGTAATTTGACAGAAAGTTTTTTGAGGAATCCTGTTCACGAGACTGACATTGCTGAGGGCTCTGAAATCTCATTTTCCTGAACATGCCTAGTTTTCGAAAAATTATTGATGACGTTACTCCATACACAAAAGGAAAAATGATCACATTTGAATGTCACAAACAACCAATCACATCCACTCCTGTTCGTTATAAATCGATAGTATTTTCTAATAGAAAATCAAAAACTGCGTAGAATTTATTGCTACAAAAACTAAATTCTGTTAAAGCTGAGCACAATCCCCATACCGCTTGAGCAGCCTTCAGTTTTTGGTGAGTGCATCACAGATCACCTTTTGTGGAATTAACACATATTCGACGTCTCCAAAAACGTAGCTAGTTAAGGTTTACTTCGATAATACAGTAACGGTAACGTGAACTATTAAAATTAAAAACCGCGCGTGTTCACGTTTTCGAAGTTGTTCATGTTTATTAAGGTGTAATTTTTAATAAATAAATTAGACATGTATTGTATATAACTCAAATTCATATATTTTTTGCGTTTCGCTTTATAGTTGTTAAGTAAAAAAATGTACATTTAAGGGCCAGTTGTACAAATATTTAACTCGTGGTTCAACAATTTTAACTCACAATCTTCAGCAAACTTACTGAGGTTCAAAAATGGTTTATTTTTTAAATTGAGTGATATAAAATTGTAGAACCTTGAACCATCGTTGAACCTGAGTAATTCCGCTGAAATCAGCCAATACAAATTTTTGTACCACGGATCAAAATTTGAACCACACGTTTGTTCAACCGGTCCTAAGTTCATGGAAATGTGGTTTTCCGTTTTCTGGCTTTTCGTTTAGAATAGTTGACAATTCCATACGAAAAAAGAAATATAAATTTTGAAATAAGTTTCCACCTATTCTGTGCATAATACTTATGTATGTCGTTTTTCATTGTCGAAATGATATAATCTTTTTGCGAAAACATTAGCACTTTTTCCATTTTTTCATGTTTTATTCAAAAAAAGATAAGATCTTTCTAGTTTGAAAGGTTTGATCTGAATGCGAAAAATGAGATCAGAGAGATTTGATTGTATTATTTGTGCCGATGCCATATGGCATTTTTATGTGTATGCGTGTATGTATGCTATGCGTGTAAACTGAATCCACTCAAAAATATGCCCAGATGTTTCATTAAGACAGCAGTTTTAGATTTTAAAATCAAATCTTTCAAATTGCAATTAAAAACGACATTAGTGTAATATGCGAAATAAGTTTGCTTTGACTTAAGCCGTCTATTGAGTCCTTACACTTAATAAATAAGCTATAAGTTTAAAATTAGAAAACAATTTTATTTTGATGCAAAAATCTTTCTGCGTCCAAAAATCATTAGTTTTGATAATTTTGATTTTTTCCGCATGGAACTTCAAACTATACTATGAATGGTATGGCATTTTTGTGGAGGCGTACGTACATAAGTTACTTACTTACGTACATACTTTACTTAACGCCAAACCACAGCGAAATCGGCAGGAATCACAAGCAATCACTTACGGGAATTCCCCGTAACAAAAGTTCGGATCTTCAAGCTTCACCTAGCTTTATCCTTCTATTTTTGGTATTCAGTGTTCAGAAACTAATTTGCATCAGTATGTGTTTTTCTTTCTTATTTCCCTAACAATCTCGATGTATTTAAAAGTTTTGTTGGTAGTCAAAACCCTTGTTTATATTTCAAATTTTAATTTTTCAACAGATAATCCAAAAGGACCAACTCGCAAAAAGCTACGTTTAGCCAACACATCAATTGTGGGCTCTGAAGATAATGATCTACTAACTCCCACTTGGATAGAAGCCGATGGCGAAGATGGTGAAGTGGATAGCTTGTTAGATTTTGCCGATGACCCCCAATCACCAGATGTAGGCACGCATCAAGTTTACGAAAGCAACAACGCGCACGACACTTTTCAAAACGATGAAGAAACCGAGGAGGCATCTCAGGACTCATCAGAGACATTTGATACGCATACAGATAAATCACTCAAAAATATTGATCGCAATCTAAATTTACACAGTAAAACTTATGATTTGTGTGTTCATTGTCAAAAGAAAGTGCCGCGAATTGTACACCACTACGTGAATGAGCATCGTTCTTCTGAGGTTTTCCCCTCACGTCTTCGAAATAGGGACATTCGTCGTCTTCTTACAACAAGTAATGTTGGATTTGTACATCTTTATAAAGGAAACCAGATTCAATATGCTGCACATTGTATTTTCTGCGATAAGGAAGCCAAGTTCTTATTGCCATATTGGTTTGAACATTTTACCATGCATACGGGCGAATATAGCTTCAAATGTAGCGGTTGTCACATCCTGAAACCAACGAGAAGTCTCCTCACTAACCACATACAATCTAATACAGGCTGTCCGAAAAAGGGTTCAGCAATAAGATTAGTTAACTTCGACACTAAGGTGCACCAAATTGAAGCTCACATTTGTTCGATATGTAATTACATTCAAATACACCGAAAAAACTTGTTGCGGCATCTTCGAACGCAACATGGATTGGACACAATTTCACCTGATCATATAATAAAAGTTGTATTGCTTCAAATTTCTGCGCCATCTCGCGACCAAGATACAGTCCAAAACGATGAATCACAATTGGCATTGCTGCAGCATTCAGACGACGAGGACAATGGCGTAACTGATACGCCTTTGGATGAAAACTCGTTAATGATGCAACACGACTTTACCGACAATGACGATTTGTCATTTATGATTTGTGGAATGCTAGATGTTCAGACGAATTTATCACCAACGGGCTAAGAGTACTCGGGGAAATATGGACACAACAAATACTGTAGATAACAAATAAGTACTTTCAATAATTAATTCTTGTCATCTGTTTGTTTTAATTTTCTCAGCTACGTTAGGGTTTCATTTGTCACACTTTCATCTTATTTTTTTTAATTTACTCACTTATTTTAATATTATTTCAATTATATTTTGTTTTATTCTTTAAGAATACTTGTATGTGTATAGATAATGCCAGAATAACGAACTACAATGGCCACGGAAATGTTATGGCTACTAATAGGGATTAATTTATAATTAAAGTGAAAGTTCTTGAAAAACATATAATGCACAGTTGAATAACATGCTATCCTCCATTTTATGTTCATACGATACTTTACTTTTATTTTATTAGATGTTCAATTAAAAAAAAAAACTTAAAAGTACTGATAATGTTCTCTATTTAGATTTGTATTATTTTGTTAAATATTTCTCTGATTCATTTTAAATATTGCTCTGGCCATTTAAATGTATAATGTTTTGAGGAATATGAATGATGCTCATTGTGTATTATTCTATTTTTATTCTTTTTTTTTAATTTCGCACATTCATTTATTGAAAATAAAATTATAAAAAAAACTAATAAATTTTTTTTTTGTAAAATAAACACGTAGCTAACATTTTTTGTAATTCAAAAAGTGTATAGATTAGGTTCGTTTGCAATAAGAATGAATTGAAATTTAAAAGCAACAAATTATCTATATTAATTACATATTACTATTAAAAACAAAGTTGAGGAAACTTTTTAGTTTAGTAAATATCTATAAATAAAACTAAAATTTCGATCTTAATTGATAGTTTTAACTTAAACTTTGGGATGATTTTATATGTGACATGTATGTTGTCTTCATGATTGAATTTGGTCATTTCTATCAAGGTTACGAGCTTTTGAATTGAAAATACCTACCTTACGACATAATCCGAATTAAAAATTATTTGATTCGACCGCACTCTGAACGTTTGAGATTGATTAAGAAACATACTTGAGTAATTAGTCGACACTAACAAAACTTTACTTTAATGTACAAATTGTCCCCTGATTGCAAGCACTAGGTAACTCAATTTTAAAAATTTTGGAGATAGCCAGGTTCATAGATACCTAGCTACCAGAGAACGAGTGAAAGCTTAATTTTTATATTTCTCACACTTCATAAATATCTTATATTTTTCTATGGTAGAAAAAAATTGGACGAAGTCTTGAAAATTGCACAAAATAATACCTTTTTTGCCGAGACATTGAGATATTGTAGAGATTTAAAATTGAGCTACCTAGTTCTTGTAAGCAAGGGACAATATCATATTCGCAAACATTACTCAATTCTTAAGGGTTCTGTTAACTCGAACTCGAACTCGAGGTTCAAGTACTGAGAACAAGTTTGAACCAAAAATTAAGTCTCACCAAAACTAAAACTATTTTGAATACGGGGCTACGTGTATGTGTTTCCAAGTTCGGTTATCTGTGGGCTGGGATTTACGATCCAAATGCAATATAGTTGGTCTATTCAGCAATTAGCCATTAATCTTTTTTCGTACTGAAATTCACTGGTTGTAAGTAGTGATAATTTAAACAAAATTATGTCAATATGTTAAGTAATTTAACTCAGTACACGACTACAATTTTTCTTTCATCGCAATCAAAGATCGGTTCATAATAGTTGGTCTAATCGTTTTTGGGTTCAAAATATTTGGTCTAGCACTTTTTAAATAGGGTTTTGGTTGCCGTTACAAAAAAAAAGACATACACGTTGTATTTTATTAATCACTATTCAATGCAATTCAACAATAGTTACATGTCAACCATGGCGGTAGCATTGCATTTTAAGGAGACCTAACGGAATCAATAAATAAATGCATTTGAAACAGAAATTTCAAATTATAAAATGTCCAACAAGCTAAAATTACCACGCTTATCGGGGAAGAGCAATATTTAATGATATAAAAAATTCGTAAAATACTTAGATGGCAAGCGCCTTTATTTTTTGAGCAGCATTTTTTCAGTTTCTGGAGAATCACCAAAAAGCCTTAAGTTCAAAATTTGAAGAAGATCGCATCGTTGGTTTAAGTTGTAGATGCAGGTACAAACAGACAGAATTTTGCCACCCACTTTTTTGGTGTTCATCGTAATGTCATGTTTGATTCTTATCTCCAAATTTTTTGTTTGGGCGAACACTAAACTTGCTCTATAGTACCTACATATACATATATCGCAAGTATAAAAAAGTAATGATTAATTGATGAATAGACCAACTGTTTTGCTTCTGGGCTAGTAGATCTGCTTGTATATACCATTTCTGTTTTTAGACAAAAAAACAATCTAAAACTTAAATTTAAATCATAAAGACTGAATAATATTGAAATTCCAAATTAAAAAAATTGGAAGAAATTTTCGAGTGCCTCAAAAATGTGCTCTCATATCGTCCCTGATTGCAAGAACTATCTGTACCTCGACCTACAGCCTAAACCACAGAAGCAATTTTCTTAAAATTTTGAACTGAAGTTTTTTTTAGCTCCAAAAACAACACTACTTTCTATACTACCATTAAGAAAACGCTTATTTATCTCAAAAACGATTTCGATAAAAAAATTACAAAAAATTGCTATGATGTCTTTGGAATTTAAGTAAAGTAATAAAAATGGCTGCGGATGCAATTACCGTTCCCAATCGTTGTGGAAGTTCAGTAAAACCACCAGGATATCTTGAAATAAGTGATTCCAACATGTCTAGCAAGTAGACGAATTGGATGCAGATATATAAGTGGTATGCAGTGGCTGCAGAAGTGAGTAAAAAACAGCCAGAGGAGCAAGCAGCACATTTTATGATATTTGTTTTGAATTAATCTATAATAATCTATAGAAACAAATTTGTTTGATAAATTTGTGTGCACGGCTGTCAGGTCCTAGGTGTGTAATTGTATGACTTTAAATAAGGTGTGCATTGAAGGGTTAACGCCTTGAATTTGAAATGAATACAGGAGCGCAGCATAACGTAATCCCAAAAGTTTGTAGATAAAGTAAAACTAAAACTATCCATTACCATCCATCCATCACATACAAAGCGCTAAGTATGTTTTGAAAACAATAAAGAAGAGGTACTAGGCGAAATATTTATTCCATGTATTCTATTCGAAATCACCTTAGCTACTGCCTCAATAGTATGTGAGACGGAGCTGGAATAGATTTCAAAAATGCTGCAGCCGCAGCTGCAAGAGTTGAACAAATTTCAACTTTCATTGCTGTATTTTTAACATCTATTGCAGCTCTGTCTCCCATTCTGTTCAGGTGGTTAAAGTTGTTCCTGGGAATGTTTCTCCTATTTTAGGCCGAAAAGAATGCGCACAACTAAAGCTAGTAGTATGACCCGAGTACGAGTTGCAGAAATATCCAAAAAGGATTAATAGGACTCGGATGTATGTCAAAGATTTCATTTTTGTGCGTATATAGATTTTGTGAGAGATACTACAACCCAATGCCAAATCTACGACTTTTATATGAATCATTTTTTAGTATAACCCCGATATTTCCGAGATAATAGTGAAAATCCGTTTTTTTTTCAAGTAAAACCAGAGAGTAGCTTTTGAAATATTTAATTTTGTTCGTAAGAAAATGTTGTTTTTGTTCAAATGAAAAATGTACTTCAGAAAATCATTATTCAGACTTCATTCAGGACTCATTTGTTTTGTTTTTGCATCTACTTTCACATACTTAAAATAATAATAACATATGTAACCACGGTCACAAATGCAAAAAACCAAACAAATAATTTTGCAACAAGTAATTTTCTAATTATTGTTCAAAAATTGCTTGAAATTTTTGGAAAATGCAAAAACTAATTACACCATTATATGCTACGTAAAAAAATGTGTTTTTATATTTGACGCGGAATAAAATTTTTGACGATGCCACAACGATTTTTTATTTTAAATTCATTTTTATTTTTTAAATAATTACACCAAAACTATCTTAAAGCTAGACAAAAATTCATAAACTCTAGCCTACTTATCAATATCTTAAAACTTAATACTAAATCCAGGTCGGTTTTTGTTTTTTACCGAGAAGAATTTGAAAAAAAAACTCGGTATCTATGTCTTTATTATTTTTTGGTTGTATATAAAACTTACAAACTACATACAACTAATTACAGCTAATTAAAACTAATTAAAACTACTTAAATCTACTTCAAAATACTTACAAACTAATTATAAGCTAATTACAACCTACTTACAAACTAGAACAGCCACAGCCAGCATTTTCGGTTTTTTTTTTGTATTTTTGTTTTACTTAAACCTATGTAAGTCGGCCATGACAGAGAAAAAACAAGGACAACTTTTAAATGTCTGACGGAACTTCATTCTTCATGTTTTAACCACCAGAACTGGTTCTCCTGCCTTACCCTATCTCTTCGGTCCATTTTGGACACAGTCCTACTGAACCGGAGGTGCTCAGCTCCGTCTTGTGCGAGGACGTCCCGACTGTAAAGGAGCCGCCCATCCACAGTTCTACGGCCGACGTGGTAGATTAGCGGAACTGCCGCTCTATCCTGTATCAGCCCTCGACTGTCTAGGTGGAGGAATGCATCGGGCGGAATAAAGACGCACACTCTCGTAGTATTCGTATTTAGGGTAATAAGCCCCTAAAAATTAAGCTGTTAGACGAGGACATCGCTCTTGCAATGTGACCCCGAATTAGCTTCAGCAAGAAATTATCTATCCTGTTTATGTTGGCCCCGTTGTATAGAACCAGGTTGGAATAGTAATGTTTGTACTCGGACTCTGGTGTTCTGTGCAATCCAAGGCAGCGTGGAAGACACTGCCTCTCAAACACCCGAATCTTTTGCATTTTAGATGGGGCAACGTTGAACCAAACCGGGCATCCATAGGCAATCATCGGCCGGATAAGGGCCATGTAGCAAATCCAGATGCCAAGGTACTTTACTACACTTTTACTCCTAGTGGATGTCCATTTGGCCCTACGATCACCAGCTTGCGCCAGTTCTTATTCGTATCCCTTGTGGCTCTAAGCAACGGAGTCCTGAACAAGATAGTTTCTGATTTCTGAAAGTTGATTTTCAACTTCCAGTCATCGCAATATTGCTGAATCTTCTCGAAGTCACGCTGCAAAAGGATCCTGATGACCTCGACTTTTGGAGCTGTTCTGTACGCAATTAGATCGTCGGCATACGCAATTGCCTGAGTTAGACTACTTATCAGATCGCTGGTGTAAATGCTGAATAGAATCGGCAAGTTGACCGCTCCCTGCTGAAGACCATTTTTAATATTAAAGGTTGTGGTAGAAGTTACATTGCCACTTTTGACAACAAACTTTCTGTCATTGAGCATATCATAAAGCATATATAATAGTGGTTTACTAATGGCAAGTCTGGTCAGCTTTAGATAAAGACCCTCTGTCGAAGGCCTTCTCCAAATCAACCAGACAGGCACCCGTACACTGCTTCTTAGATTTGTTCCATTGGACATCGGAAACGAGTTAAGACGCGGCATGAATGGTGTCATGTCCCGCCTTAAAACCGAACTGATTGTCCGGTATTATATTATTGTCCTCTGCCCACTTAGACAGAGCTCTAATGCCACAACCATATTGCTAGAAACATTAATTTCAGTACATAGGTACAGTTTTATATGAATAACAAAAACAATAGTCTAAAAGCCCACAACAAATTTTGGGAGTGGGTGTATTACCAAAATCTGAGTACGAGGGTTTATAGGAACATGTATCGTGATATCGAATACTAAATGGAAGGTTTTTTACTCAGCCTTTGGGTGGGGCGGGGGAAGTACTATCTTGGTTCAAAGAAAGCGTGATATCAACCTCGGATACCCGCATCTTCTCTGATAGTCAAGCCGTTATTAAGTCATTGGACTCTGTCTCTATAAACTCTAGAACTGCCCTTAACTGTCGAGCATCTCTTGTGGAGATGGTGCAACAGTTTAATATTCACCTTGTTGGGTGCCGGGCCATAGTGATATTCCAGGTAATGGTAAGGCTAATGAACTCGCTAGAAGTGGAACATTACTACCCATTTTATCCGATAAATAATATTGGTATACCCATCGCTTCTTGTAAACTTTTGCTAAAGCAGGATGTTTGGAGACATAAGGTGGAATAACATGACTACTTGTTCGGCGACAAAACTTGTATGTCCAATCCTTGATTTAAAGCGCTCCATGTGTTAAATATCTTTTAACCGGCTGCACATCAGATCTGTTGTAGGTCGTAGGTGTCATAACAGGACACTGTTTAATAGGCAGGCACGGAACGCGGCTTGGCATACTTACAAATGATTTTTGTAGAAGCTGTATGGACGAAGAGGAGGAAGAAATCATTCCTCAACTTCTCTGTACATACCCAACATTTTCCAACAGACGTAGGCTCCACTTAAGAGACTTCTTCTATCGTTATAGTGCCTAGTGATATGGCAAACATTGACATAAATAGTCTGGTACGCTTCAAAGAAAGAGTCTTCCAGATTCATGTGGTATCACAATGGACCAACTTTGGTCTAAGTGTGTCAGTATTAATTTACTGACAGCCACTTCTACCTAACCTAACCCAGCCCCACCAAAAACTGAGAAAAAAACCTGCCAGACTTTAGTAATCGATATCACGATACATGTAGGTACCGATAAATATAAACCCTTGTACTCAGATTTTGGTAATACATCCACTCCTAAAATTTGCTGTGGCAAAGATTATAGGTCTGTTTCTTTACTCGCCCGCGGGTTCCCAAAGTAACCCTAATCTACCCACAACGTGTTTCTTTACTATTTTCTGACACGAAAATGCCAGAGCTTTTGACTTTTTTTCATTTCCCCTTCAGCAACAATCTACCCGAATATTTTAGTTCCGGCACTGTCTTGCTTGTCAAACAAGAAACAATAAATAAATTAAATTAAAATGATAGAATGGAGTCAAATATATGTTAATTAAAATATATCTTCTGGTTTCTTTTAATAGAGTCCAAAATGATAAGTGCAAATGTTAAGAATTGAAATTGCATAATTTTGTATGCGTTGAGCCTACGAGCAATAAAGTCGAATGGGTAATTTACACCGCAACAAACCACAAACATCCCAAATGCGTTTCTTTACTTTTCATTTCTGGTTAAACATTACAACAACAACATCAAAAAGCTCATACCCAAACTTTTTCCCAAGCTTTATCCCAAAAGTAAAGAAACAGACCTTATATTTCGCGTCAAATATAAAAACATATTAGGTCTGTTTCTTTACTTTTGGGATAAAGTTTGGGAAAAAGTTTGGTGATGAGCTTTTTGATGTTGTTGTTGTTGTAATGTTTAACCAGAAATGAAAAGTAAAGAAACGCATTTGGGATGTTTCTGATTTGTTGCGGTGTAAATTACCCATTCGACTTCATTGCTTGTAGGCTCAACACATACAAAATTATGCAATTTCACTTCTATTAACATTTGCAATTATCATGTTGGGCTCTATCAAAAAAAACCAGAAGAAATATTTTAATTTATATTTGACTCCATTCTATCATTTTCATTTAATTTATTTAAATTAAACCATTTTATATACGCTACTTGACAAATTTAATTTAAAATTTTTCGATTAGCTGATTTCTTGTTTGACAAGCAAGAAAGTGCCGGAACTAAAATGTTCGGGTAGATTCAAAAGCTCTGCTATTGTTGTGTCAGAAAATAGTAAAGAAACACGTTTTGGGTAGATTTGGGTTACTTTGGGAACCCGCGGGCGAGTAAAGAAACAGACCTATTCTTTTGCATTTTTTCCGAAGAATTCAATGGTGTAATTAGTTTTTGCATTTTACAAAAAAATTTAAAGAATTTACCAACAATTATTAAAAAATTAAAATTAAATTATTAAACTTGTTGGCGCACCAGTGGAGAACCAGGGCCTAGTGACTTACAACTCTCAACCATTGGAGGAGACCTACAATTTTGTGCCAAGTCCGAACGGCTAGATGAGAAGCACTTATTCATGAGAAGTATACCCTTGGAGGATTTGTCAGTTCCTAGCAAGAGGCAGTACCTCGGGAAAAACATTTTTGTTTTTTTAGGTGGCAGCGGCTGGCAATCGAACCCTGACCTTTGGCATGACAGTCCAACCCACTAACCATCATGCCACGAGGGATCAATTTTATTTTTTTTATTAAAAAATTACTTCTTGCAAAATTATTTTTTTCCTTTTTTGCACTTATTACCGTGGTTACTAATGTTATCATTATTTTATATGAAAGTAGATGTAAAAATAAAACAAATGAACTCTGTACAATAACTTTCTAAAGTATATTTTTCAATTGACAAAAAAAAATTTTATGGACAAAATTAAATATCTCAAAAACTGCTCTCTGGTTTCACTTGAAAAAAATTGTGTTAATTAAAGATACAACAAGATGAGTTTTCACAAAATTTCATTTAAATTTAACTATTTATGGAGAAATGAAAAATAAAAACAAAAGCAAGAAAAAAACACAGTTTTCACCATTATCTCGAAAATTTTTAGGTTAAGTTAAAAAATGACGCATTCAAAGTCGTAGACTTTGGGTGGATCTTCAACTTTTCTATTGAATACTTTTTCATTTTGACGCAAGCTTTAGTCGGAAATGGGAAATAGATTTATTTTACATTCCTTCAACATTTTCAATCGTCAAACTGCTGTTAACATTTTTTTTTATAAATGTATATTTCCGAAAAAATACAAAAGGAGGCCTTTAACACCCCCTCTGCGGCCCTGGGCAGGGGAATTTTAGTATGTTATACCTGGGGGTCACCCCTACCACATAAATTAATGCTGGGTTACATAAACATGATTTATTGGATTTATATTTCCTTGATTGATTAACGATTTTGAGTATCATTATCTTCACTTTGCTCAATTTTGCAAATTGCCAACAAATGGTCGTAAATTACGAAATCCCGAGACAAGTTATAAATTGGGATTCATTTTTTGAAATTTGCAGCTCATTTTTCGTGATCTGATCCAAAAGCTGAAACAAATAATTATCTTTAAAAAATCAAAATTAAGTTCATAAACTGCATAAATAATATATTTTTTATTAAAAATATCATTTACAACATTTTACAATATACTTTTATTTCTTAAAATAAATTAACTAAAAATAAAACCAATGTTGTTTTAACTTCAATTGATAGGCTTTATTACGAGTGTCATTTGCATCCGATAAACAATTGTGAACGAAAGTTTTCGTTTTGACTTGTGTATACAAAATTTGATCTAAAAGCTAGAATTAAAAAATACACTTGTAAAAAGTCAGCCAATACCTTAACTATATTGACATTATTTTTAATTTAACAACAAAATATATGTGTTTTGTGTGATCACAAACTGTATGTTATTAATTTTCCTTGGGTGAGGTTATGATTTTCAAATAAATAGTACTTAATATTTACTAAATGTATAGGTAACTAAATAACATTTCTATTACTACGGATCACATTTATTTGAATTTCTAATGCTAAAGTACTGAAATTGTTTCAAAATATGTTTTTTTTTTTTTAATAAAATAAAATTTGGAAGTATTTTATTACTACTGATTTTATCTTAATATTAATTTCTTTGGAAGCCTTTGTTCTTATATTCCAAAGTTCTACGAAATATCTCTGAAATACATCTTGAGGGTTTATTATTGTGTGCTAGCTATCAAAACCTTTGTATATTGAGCTTCATAATTATATATTTTCTCTTTAAAAACTTCTGCATTAAACTGACCAGTGTTGCGTAAGTCATCTAAGGAAACCAACAAACCATTTGGATAGGCGATTCGAATCCTTTTATAGAATTCAAATCTTTGAAACAACGTTAGCCCCATTGTTATTAAGTGCGAAAATCGCATGTGATCAATGATGTCGAAAATGCTATATGAAATCTTTGAAGCGCACATGCAACAATAATACTTAAGCCTAGCTTTCCACACTTGAGGATCTATATATTGATTATGAGCATAATAATAATGGTGAACTAATTGCTGTGGGGACTGAAATTGCAATTTACAAATATCACATGAGTACTTGTAATATTGGTAGCCAATGTTTTGTAAAGTTTTAAGAATTGGCAAGGTCAAACAATCAGCCAGAACTCTTTTATGCCCCGGGCAGACACACAAGGGGGGCAATGAATAGTTGCTAGCGGAAAATGATGATGGGTAACGAAATATGCCATTGCAAATGCCACACCGTATCGGATCTAGAATACTGCGACACAGTTTTTTTCTACCGAGATGAAAAGTCGCATGATGTTGTGCAAGGGAACTCACGCTGCCTTCGAAGCAGCAGTACATGCAACTAATTTTGCGATCTACGTAGAAATAAAAACCTTGATTGTTAATAGCATGCGTTTTTTCGTAGTGCGATTGTAAATGAATAAAGTTTATACACTCAATATCGCAAGTTCCGCAAATTGGAGCTATTTCATCTATATAAGGCTTGTTGATTTGACTGGCTTGTGCGATTGTGTTAGATAATGGTCTCGTATAAGTTTGCATGTTTGGAACTGATGAAATACTTTGTGGAGGCGCAGGTATTTGTTGTATATTTGGTTGAGCTACTCTAGTTGTAATTACTGGAATACTTTGGGATTCTTCCTCAATTCTAGCCTTTTCTGCCGTTGACGCTTCTAGAGGTATTGATAAAATCGCATTTCCTGTTGTCAACTGAATATTTTTTATTACTACGTGTTGTGTTTGTGTCGACGGCAAGGAATCTCGTTCAGGGTTCGGTAACGTACTTTCTTCATTTTGTGATTGGGAGGACAGTAAAGCATGCGAATAAGTTGCTGATGGCGAAAAGCATCGAGCGGATGTAGTAGGTGTAGAATGCGGCACAGCTATTTGAGGTAGCAATGGAACTTCTCTTGAAGTTACTTGTTTTTGTGAAGAATATTGAAGAACGGTGTTTCGCAATGGTAAAAAATGTCGGATATTTGTGGATGGTTGAACATGTTGTTGAGGTGAAGTTGCTGGTTCTTTAGTAAGCTGTTGGTGTTGCGTGAAGGACGCTGAATTTTGTGGTTCTCCAGGCCTTGAAGTGTTTTTAGTAATCATATCCCCAAGTGGATGCTGGACATCATGATTGACAGAATATGTTTGGGGCATCTGAATTGAGTTAACATCTATATCATTGCACTGACGAGGATGTTGTCGGAATGTGTTATCTTCGCTTTCAGAATGGTTTTCCAAGAGTTGGTTAGTATGTAAACAATTTATAGAAATACTTTCTGTTTGCTTATCTTCCTTCAATTCATCTTTGATTAAGATTTCTTCCTTTACTGCAATCGATGAAGATTCATTGCTGTTTGATTCTATTTGTTGGTTACAATACTTTTCTTTTTTAAGGCGAATTTCCATAGTTAAAGGTGATCTCGATGTAAGAATCAAATTATACAAATATGTTGTCGAAATTTCATATTTAAGTTTAAATGATTCATTTTGGTGGTAGACCTTGAAATGAGCTTCTGCATCTAAAGGCGTTAAAATGATTTTACTACATAATTGACACCTTAGACAAAGTGATAATTTATGAACTTTCTTCAAGTGATTAAGATAATTGTTGCTATTTCTTAGTTCTTCTGTGCAACAAAAGCAGGCTTTTGAAGTTGAAAAGCTGATTTTGTTTGGAGGCAAGAAAACTGATAGCGAGACTTTGTAGTTTAAGCCATCCCTCAGTAAACAGAGTACCGGGACATCTCTGCTATTGTGCAAGTTTTCAATGTGCTTTATCATACCCTCATTGCTAAAGTGAACAAATTTGCATACACAACAAACATGTAAACTGGGGCTCAAGTGCTGTAAGTGGTGACATTTAATACTCTCCCAACTGGGGTATATGATATGAAACAAACAGTATTTACATTCAAAAGTTTTCGGTAGTTTGTGATTTAATAAATGGTCGTCGAAGGAATTTTCGTTTGACGCAACAAAAGGACACAACTTCTCAAAGCACTTAAATAATGATTGTCCATTTGGTTTATATTGTGGGATCTCCATCTCATCAAGACAAGTATCTGTCAAATCGGCTGCCCACTCATTAACTGTGTTTTGTTGGATTTTTTTTGTTAAATGCAAATATATTGCTTCGGAAAAATGTTCAAGTAAAGCTGTGTAGTCACTAATGATAGCATCTTGTTTTATTACCAAATAAAACGACGCTATTGGCCATTCTATAGTAGTACAAGTATCGTGACATGATGCAAAATGTTCCTGTATTTTCTCTTTCGAACAACAACTTGCGATGCAGTAGTAACAAACGTACTTATGACGTAGGTGGTATTTAAAATGTGCTTCTGCGGTTTCAAGTTGTAATTGCTTGGTACAATATGGGCAATGCACGTCTTGGATGTTCTTATGTTTTTTTTCCATATGAGTGATCCACAACTCAAAGTGCCTGAACGATGAATCACAGTGAGGACATTTGTAAAGTGCAGAACTGTGCACCCCAGTATTTTCGACGAGTAGTTCAAGTAGAGAACTAATACGCTCCCCTTCTTTCACAACTGCTTCGCTGAAATTATCGGAGCTAGGTTCAAAAGGGACTTCAAGTCGTTCATGTTGGAGATGGTCTAGTTGAATATTATCGATTAACATAGGTTGTACTACTTCAAATGATTCATTTGGGGATTGTATGTGTAAATTATTTGCAACCCCCTCTTTGTGTACGATATCATGTAAAGTTTGTGATTGATCATTTTGCTGCATTTTGCAATTTTCAGAATATACCACATCGGATTCAGTCAGATTAGCCAAGCAATTTTCTTTTGTTTGTTGTGTTTCATCCATCTTCTTCAGTTCCGTAGATGAACATTTCTTTTCTCTTAAGGGGCTCTTCGTTCGGTTGTTGGTGGAACTTGCCTCAGAACTCTCTTCTGGTTGATGGTTGATGGTACAGCTACCCGGCGATCTGAATTTGAAACATTGGTTTGATAAGGAGTAAGTAAGTAAGTGAGTAAATTTTGGGTGATGGTAGTAGGACCCTACCTTGAAAAAAGATACTATTTTCTATATTCCCTTTGAAAAATAAACCTGTGTTTCATATAATTGTTTTCGAGATATACATGTGTGCAAAAATCATTTTCTTTGCTATTTTTCCAGAGGGGCTAGCATAAATCTTACCAACGGCTAGGCCTGGCCACGCAGTGAACGGAAAAGCGGCAAGTTCTATAGTTTTGAAAAAGCTGTTCCCAAGTAACGTAATATAATACGAAAATATAAATCATTTTATTTTAGTATTTCTTTCAAAAAACTCTGAAAATTTACGGCTCAGGATTGAATAAAAAAATAAAACAGAAACGAGATCACTGCCGCTTGTCGCTCTGTAAGTGGCCGCAACAATACAATCCCATATGATTTAATTTATGCAGTACAAGGAAGATAGGATACTTGCCTTTGACTCTGGCCATTATAGATTTCAATAGTCCTTATTTTAAAGTTCTTATAGGGTTGACGTACACTGAGCCAAAAAATTCTGTTTCATAAGAAATAAACTGTTTGCCACAAGAGATTAAAGGCACCAAAAGTTTTAGTTGTTTGTGATCAAAGTTTTGAAACTTCATTGACAGCTTTTAATTCTATTTTTGCAAAAACCAAAACTTCGAACTGCAAATAAAAAGTTCTCACTGCAAACAATGTTTACTTTCACTACTCATTTTATAACTTTAACCTCCAAGCGAACGATTTAAGATTTAATGCGAAACGAACAATCATAAATTTATAATTTTTTCACTTCCAAATTAAAGATAATATTATTATTATTAGTTAAATATTAAATGTATAATCACATTTGTATTCAAAATTTAAAAATTTCAGAGTCAATCTGGGGCCTACACCATTAAGCACGAAGTGTTGTCTGCTATATGTTACCAAAAATTCCTAAACCATTGCATAATGTTATTAATTTTACTGTTACAAGACAGTGCTGTAAATTGGTTGGTTGGTGGGTGGAAAAAATCGAAACATCACATTTAGGTAACGACAAATAAAAACAAATAAATACTCGGTCTCACTCGCACTATTACGCAATTTTTTAATTGGTTTTTAGATTTTGTGGTGCAATTATTTAACGATTTATAATTTATATGCCATCGGCTTTTATTTTATTTTTTCATTGGCTCTTTTGTGTAGTTTATCAAACTGAAAAATCAACCTTGTTACAACCTAAACATGTGACACATGTTTCTAAAGTAGCTTTTAATGCTGAGTCAAATAATACTAAAATCAAGTCAATACACCCTCCGAGAAAAAAGCTATTGTCATTTTTATGTTAGCATGACTGTATTTTCAGTACAAAAGTTAAATACTACCGAAAACCAATTGAAAATAATGGTCCATTGATGAAACTTGACATCAATGGTTCGTTTTTCATAAAAAAATAATAATCACTGTTCAAACAAATATTTGTGGTAAGTGGGTGTTTTTTTGGGGGAGTTGGGTTAAAGTGGGATTATTAAGGTAAAACCTATAAATAAAAATGGTACCACCATTAAACATGGTAGAAATGTGTTCTGAACTATCAAAATGAAGAATCCAAAGAGTAGCTATAAAATTATCTACACTAAAAGGGCATTTTTTATGGGTGCAGAAAAGTATAATACTTTTTTCAAAAACAAATAACACCGCCTTTGCTCAAACCCACGAAAACGCCCTTTCACCCTTGATATTTTTGTAAATTTCTTTTATTGTTCACTCTCGTAGTAAATTTAACATTTTTAAGCACGTTTCTTGAGGCTACCATCCTTTTCAAAGAATTTCGAAAAATAGCACCACACTTTCTAATTGCTTCAAAAAAAAACACCCTTCCATGCAAAATATTTTTATAGACTCTTTGGATTCTTCATCTTGTTAGTTCATAAAGCATTTTTACCGAGTTTAATGTGGTACCATTTTCTTTAATTGGTTTTATGGTAATAATTCCATTATTAACCCACCCTCCCAAAAAAACACCTTTTTACCACAGATATTTTTTTAGATTCTTGAGATTATTGTTTTCAATGACGAATGAACCATTGATGTCAAGTTTGGCCATTGGACCATTATTTCCAATTGGGTTTCGGTGATATTTAACATTTACACTGAATTTACAGTCATCCTAACATAAAAATGAGAGTAACTTTATTTTCGCAGGTCCTATTGACTTTGTTTTGGTATAAAATGATCAAATGATTCAGCATTAAAAAATACTTAAAGAACATTTGTGTCATTTGCCTAGGTTTTACCAAGGTAATTTTTTTGATACACCACAGCTTCCGCCCCTTGAATTGAATCTTCATTCTCATGGTACATGAAACGTTTTCACCAAGTTTCATGGTGGTACCAATTTTTTTTATTCGAAGGCCTTTCTGTACTATTTCACCTGGACTACTGAGCCATTTTTCAAAAAAAAAAATAATTGTAAGCTTTATTGGCACTTCGCATTCAAAAAAAATTTACTTTACTACCCTTGGCAAGTAATCTAAAAAATTGGTCCTTTTCATCAAGATTTCCAAATAGTTCAACATCTTGCTACTTATTTATTCAGAAGAAATATTTTTGATTTTTTAACTTCATATCATTTTTACGTGAAGTTTGCTTTTTCTACTCAAGCGTCGATTTTATCGTATTGTGTCTTGTGTGTGAGATAAACAAAGGAATTAAAGTAAAACACAGTTTGCCGTAAATTAGAGTGAATCTACATTTCATACGGTACGCTACGATCTACGTTCGGTACGCTACGGTCGTGCTTTTATTTGCAACTTCTCGTAATCATGTTCGTGAGCTTTTGTGTTACCATAATCGTTTGCTTTTAAGTTACCCTGGAGCCTGGACTCGATTAGTGTTGTATACCGCTAAACAAATACCTGCTAAATTCTGCAAAGAAGCTAGTGCAGAACACCGTCAATCACCCCAATCAGCTAATGAAAAGAATGGCCACCGAGCAACGACATCCCGAGCCAAGGTACCTCAATGTGATGGAAACCCTGGACGCCAATATTTTCACCGACAACGACGAAACAGCCGTTTCATCAAAGCCGAGAACATCAAAGTCGACTTTGATTATTTTTAAGTTGACATGTATGATATAAATATATTAATATTTCTTTTTGAATCTAAGCCAATGTATAACAATAGGCCCCCTTTGTGCCATAAAATTTATATTTTTCAATGTATTTTAAGTTAAATCAAATTGTATACATGTATATGTCCAATAAAAATCGTTAAATCGTAAAAAATAAAATCGATTAGTGTTGTGGAAATTGTGTTAATTATTGGTCGCATTCAGCTGGTAAGGCGATAGGGTATACATAATCCACGAAAAATTTCAGATACGTTGAGTTGTTTTTGCATCAGCTGTTTTTCAACAAGATATTACAACGATACAAACAAATCCGGATAGCTAAAGATACGTAGCCGAATGCGCCCATTATCTGGTAACAGGTACTAAAAACCTTTCGCGAAATGCCCTGTTCGTACACAGCTCAAGAAAATGCGAAGTGCATATATTTTCTAGCCTAGGTGATGTCTGCCGCCACACGATTGTATTAGAATTAGGAAAGTTAAAAAATGTGGCGCGTCACCCACACAGAGGCCAACGTGTGTTCATCTATGCACACCTATCATCCTCGCAAGGACGATTTCATAGTTTTCTTTTACAACTTACTTACAGTAACGCAGTAACGGAACTGTAGCAAAATTATTTGCAAACAAATATCAAAACAAAAAACATAAAGCTGCATAATGCTTTTTGTTTCAACAAAATACGACCTTTCATGACAAAGATACAGCTTTTCAAAAAACACTGAAAAAAATTGAAAAAAATGTTATCCCTTAAATTTCCGTGACTAGTGAAGTTACTGATTTAAACTTCCAAATTTACATGACGGTTTTGCCAAAAAGTTCCTTTTAAGAAATAAAAATTTCACTATCAAATAATACAATTATGACTAAGTATATAATTAATGAAAATCGTGAATAATAAATTGAATTTATACCCCCTACAAAAATTGGCAAAAAAATACCGTTATAAAAAATTGACTGTCAAAAATGCTTTTTTTATTGACAAGCATTTATAGTTCCTATTACCTATAGTTTTTTTATTAGGTGCGGAATTAAAAATTTTCTTCAATAGTATATCCTAATAAAAATATAGAATTTTATGTTCATAAACATTTTGTATTAAAAAAATGCTATAGTGTAAGCTAAATTCGCTATGCAAAGCAGACAAGTCGGCATATTCTCGTTTTCTTTAAGGTTTTATTTAAATAAGAGAGCACACGCTTCATGAAATCGACATTTCACTCCGGAACACTAAAGAGCATTCGAAATGTTTTTATTTTCTACCCGTATGGAGCAATCGAAAACTGAAATTTTTCATAAATCTGAGTTTTTCTAAACTTTGAGCGCCTGTATTTTTATAAACTTCAATGCGACTAATTCAGGTAGTAGATTGTCTAAAGGAGACTGATCAGACAACTCAAAAAATAGACAGTTTATGTTTATTATTTGTTAAACCGGTAAGTAGGATTTATGCTAGCATCTGGAAAATAGCCGAGAAAATGAATTTTGCGCATATCTCGGAAAAGCTTATCAGGAAAAAGATGAATCAAGTTCAGTTTTTTTCAGCGATCCAAAATTAGTTTTAAAAAAATCAGCCCTATTCGGCCAAACTTCGGTAGGAATTGAAATTATGCTGGAGAAAAGTGGAGAAGTTATGCAATAAGCGTATTTTGTTATCATCGGGATCTGGATCCAGATTCACCTTAAACACGTACCTACTACAAAAACAATTTTGAAGATTTCCCATTATTTTGTTTCTGTATTAGGTACGCGTAAAAGTTAATCCAGATCCCAATGATAATAAATGCTCCTTATAGAGTAATAGTTCTTGAGGCATTATTAAGAATTTTCAATCTGATTGTTCATTAAATGGCCAACGATAAGATTCTTTGTAGTCTTAACAATTTGTTCGTGGTACTTAGATGTTAAAACATAGTTTCTTATATTTATGAAGAGTAATGGCACAATTACGTTTTCATTATTCTTTTAATTCTAACAAAACCTTAACCAAATGCTATTGAAAAAAGAAAACATTATTGTTTCCTTTCTTATAAGAAAATCAAAACAAAATATTTTAGGTAACCTGCAAGATTTTGTTGGAGAATCTAGCGGCATCACTGTGGCAATTGCTGAAACTTGGGTGTTGATGACTGTTTCCAGTTGTTTTGGTTCAGTTTCCAGTGTATCCATTGCCTCTTGATCTTCATTTAAATCAGCGATACTGAGATTTTCGCTTTCATCTAAATTTTTAATATCAGTTTCAAGAACATCAATACAAATGTCCACTACCATCAGATCTTCTACTCCATCCTGTATTAAAAAAAAAATGAAGATTAAAGATTGCATTACATAATTAATTCACCAAATGAAAATTAGTATTATGTTATCTGACCTCACACTCCTCAGACTTTAATTTTCTCCCAATAACAAAGCCAGGTTCATCTGGATGTTGCAATGCTAAATGAATTTGCATCTCCTTACAATTCGATTTTAGCTTGCAGTGCAGGCAAGCAAGTTCATTTACGTTTAAAGAACTTAACCTTTGATAATTGAGAGGGTGTGACTTCTTTAAGTGCGATTTAATTGAGGCCTTGGAGAAAAAACTATTTGGGCAATCTAAAATGGAAGAAAAAAATGTGTGATAGGTAAGATACTTAAGAAAAAAAAAAACCAAAAGTATTATAATCATTTTGCATGGCTTTGTCGCCTGCCTGATTGGTTCAAATAAATATATTAAAAATGTAATTACTACAAGTAATAATTTAAAAATAAGCTCTCATAGATTAATGTAAGTAAAAAGCTAAAAATGCTCTTTAATAATACATATTATTCCGGACAATCTGCAGTATATGAAGAATAATTCTTTAAAATCTTCTTCATTAAGCAGTGATAAAATTAACTCCTCCGATAAAAAATCAGGGCAATATTTGGAGTAGTGCAAACAAAAATTTGGAGATGGCAATCGAACATGATATTACGATGATATAGAAAACACCAAAAAAAGTAGGTGAAAAATTCTGTCTGTCTGTTTGTCTGTTTGTATCTGGATTTACAGGCTAAAATAATAATGCAATCTTCTTAAAATTTTGAACTTATTGCTTTGTGGTGATTCTCCAGAGGGGAGTTGAAATTTTTATTTAGCTTAAAAAATAACGGTACTTGCCATACAACTGTTTAGGAAAATCTTATTTACGAGTATCTCAAAAACCCGACGATTTTGATAGACAAAAACAGTTTTTTATTTATTGCACGTATGGTGTACTTTCTGGTAACAAAAATTACCAAAAACCGTTTTTAATGGTACCTACCATATAACGTTTTTTGTATTTTAGATTTTCTCATGAACGGGTTTACCGATTAAAATCAAATTTTTTATTTTCCGATACCGAGACTTTTCTGGTATCGAGGCCAGCCTTTTGTCTTTGAAGAAAAAATCCAATATTTTGTAATTACAGCATAAATCAAGTTGTACTTAGAAGAATTAACACAATATGTGATCTGGGCATATACTTCTCACAAAATACTAGTAACTTATGTTACTTATGATTTTACATCAACTCCTGACTGGTTCAATGTTCATTGATTCTTTTTGACCAATTTTACTCAATGGTTAGAAGCCACAGGTTTCGTAACACAGACAATTTTCATCTTAACTCCCATAATACCAAAAATGGCCTTAATGACTCCCTCGTATGAAACATGGGGCGAATAAAAACTATATTTTTGGCCCGAGTTACTCTAAGCTAGCACTCAAGTGCAAGTTGCATGAGTGTCCTTAGATATTTGGTGTTACCAATCACCGCACAAATATTTTTTATAACAATTTTTTGTATTCAATTAGTAATATTTGACTTGTAATTTAGTTTTTTTTTTGTAGTTTTGTATATTATTTGTTGTGTTTAGTAGTGTGTTAGGCTTTATATATATTTTATTTACTAACAACTAACATCACGATAAATGATGAATGTGACATGTCAATAAAGATGACCGGAGGAGTACAGAAATAATCTAACAAATGCTTGCATTTTGCAGTATACCAACTGATAGTGTGTAATGTAGTTTTTACAATCTTAAACCTAGTATTTGAATATTCTAAAAAGATTTAAATATTTTAACCGACGAAAGAAAACTTTGGCTGCAATATAACCACTTAGAGCTTCCATTTTAACTTAACTAAAGATAACTTAAAACTTATAAAAGTAGGTAATAGAATATTTCACTTACCCGGACACTTCAAACTGGCCACGTTATCCCTAGGTTTCTTTGGTATAGCTTTATATTTGGTTTCTTTTGATATCTTCACATAACCACATTTTTTGTATATCGATTCATCTGCCTTAGAATCTTGGTGGCAAATTCTGCTGTGGATTTTTATGTTTCCAGGTATTATACTGCGATACGAACATTTTACACATTGGTAATTACTCATGCTATGCTCATTCCAAATATGGTGAATACAATTTTCTAAACAAGAACTTTTTGTAGTACAATAAGGACAGTCTAATATTTTTGTTTTATTGTGATTTGACCAATGTGTCTTAAACTCCACGTCCGAATTTGTAGTATACAAACAATCCTCTATTAAGCACTTAAACAAACCGAAATTATTAGGGTCGAACTTATTATACTGCCGATAAATTATTGATTGTTTATATTGTGGACTTGAAGAATCGATTCCAGGTTCGACTGACGACTGGGGCAGTATTTTGCTATCCAACAGTGAATGGGTAGTTATTTCAATAAGCGGATGTGCTGAAGCATGAAGTTCATCAACAAGTTTCCCGATGCTTTTGTTCGAACTTTTGCAAGCAGAAGGTTTATCTAAATGTCTTTCGGGGCTCTTGCAAAGGTTTTCTTTTAAACTGTTAACAATTACCATACTGTTTGAATCGTGAATCTTTACTAAATGTGTTTCTGAATCCGGAAAAGGTATTTCATTTGTACTTTTAATATATGCTTCAATACTACCTAAAGACTCCGAGTCATGAGGATCTTCAATTATGCATTGTCTGGATTCATTCCTTAAACTTTTTGAAGAACGAAGTTTCTCTAAATTTATTTTGGCGGGACTATAGCAGGTCTCTTTGCTTGAATTATTAATAACACGGATTTGCGCTTTCGAATCCGGACAAAATTTTTCTTCGGTGCTTTTAATGCTTTCTTCAATGTTGGATAAAGATTCCAATTCATGAAGGTCTTTAGAAGAATTTTCATTTGAACTTCTTAAGGTAGGAATTGTATCTAATTTTTTTACCACGAAAGATGAATTCTTATTTTCTACAACTAACTCATCATGTATCTTTTGTATTTTCGAATTTGGAACAGCGGTAAAAGTATTGCTGAGATTCTGGCTGGATGCTTCACCCGAGGTCACATTCCTGTTAAGATTATTTGTTGCCAAAATTTCGTGACTATTACAGCTTGATTCGCCCAAAACACTTTCAGCTATTGTATTTTTTGCACTATTTGGAGCGTGCATCTCCTCCAAAAGTTCTTCGGGACTAAGACTAGTATCTAATTTTTTAACTACGAAAGAAGAACCTGAAGCATTCTTTTTTTCCACATCTACCTCATCATGTATTTTTTGTTTTTTTGAATTTAGAGCAGCGGTAAAAATGCTGTTGAGATTTTCGCTGGATGCCTCACCCGAAGTTACAATCCTACTTATATTTTTTGTTGTTGAAATTTCGCGACTCTTACAGGTTGATTCACCCAAAACACTTTCAGCTATTGTATTTTTTGTATTATTTGGAGCGTGCATCTCCTCCAAAAGTTCTTCGGGACTGAGACTGGAAGCTATTATTTTATCACGATCTGATTCGACTGTTAAATCAATTTGTTGTCCAGTTATTATTTTGGGTACATCATGTTTATTTTTGACATCAGATTCGTGTCCAGTGGCTAAATTACCCTCATCCATCAAAATATTTTGTATATCCATTGACAACTCGCATATGAAATCTTTTTCAGCGCAGAGTGGAGAATCCACGTCTACTGGCGTATTATCTGCTTTACAGTTATTGCCAGCATATCCTGCAGGATGATGCTCTTTTACAATTTTTTGAACATCTTTTACGAGCAAAATACACCTTTTAGAACTTTTCAGTTCATCTGACGCATAGCCGTGTTGTTCCCGAAGGTGATTTTTTAAATTTATTTCATTTAAATTAACAAAGTTGCAAATTTTGCAAATGTGCAAGTAAATCGTTGTTTCCAATTCGTTATGATGAATCTTGTTGATTTTACTGTTCATACAAACCCTTGATCGTAGCTGGTGGGAGCCTATATCTTCTTTATATGGTTTTTTGATTTTACAACCTTCACACTGGTAATTATATTCTCCCGTATGAAAGGAAAAATGAGCATAAAAGTTTTCAAAGTGATCTTCTACCATTTGCTTGCAAAACACACAAGTTATTCTATATCGATCTCTAAATACTGGAATGGCTACAGTTTTTTCTTTTTCTAACTTTCGAATATCGGTGGAGGAAAGCCTTGAAACATATGATTCCGTTTTGTGCTTAACCACATAGTGATTTGTTAGATCTTTCGAGTTTTTGTTACATAAAACGCAGGTTTTAGTTGATTTAAATGTCATTTTACAATCATTGTTACCAGGTGGCCTAGTATGAGTTTGGGAATCGATTGAATCAAAAGAAATAAGTCGCGACATTTCTTTATACGGAGAGTCCATAGTTTTAAGTCTTTTATTTGCATTACTTTCAACTACTCTTTCATTGACATCGGGATTGGGAATTTTTTTGTTTATTTTGGGAAGATCATCGATATCAAACTCATCAGTTTCATCAGAAGATCTGTCGTTTTCAATACCTTTAATACAGTACTCATTATTGGATGAGCGTTGTAATGTTAATTTAAGTAAAGGCATTGCACTGCAAGTCTGCCTCCTACGTTGAATCGGTGCCGGTTTTAAATCAGCACTTGCACTTTTCAATTTTTGATTAACATCTTCGGATAGGTTAAACCAGCTGGAACTGCAACGACGTCTTTTAATAGTTTGAGGAAGCAAACTCTCCTTAAAGGTACATGAAAGGTTATTGAGCTCTCTATAAAAACGTCTCGACGGAGAGCTTGTAGCTTTTTTAGGAGTTGAATTATTATTTGGGTGGGTAGATATCGATGGTGTGTTATTAGTTTTTATACTAGAACTGTCTTTAGTTTTGTCTTCTGAAGACACCTCTTCAAAACCTCTCACTGGGGAATTTATAATATTTTTAGCAGTTACAACCAGTTGCTTATCGGAGGGCGTTGATATTTTGGTTTTCTTCTCTGGCCGCTTTTTGATTTTCTCTATACTTTCTCTCGAGCTTTTTCTTTTGGAATTCTTTTGAATTGAATCTGAATGTTCTTTTACTTTTATTGTTTTATCGGTACTTTTATAGAAACTGTTTTTAGTTTTTTTCCCTTGTTCTGATTTTTTTTCTTGATGAATATGTGTGCAATTGTAAGTTATTTCACTGTCACTCTTTTCGGAAGTATTATCAATCTTTAGTAGTTTTTGTTGTGAACAGCAATCGTGGTCCTGGTTGACACTGTGTTTTCGCTTCTTTGTTTGAACGCCATCATCATCATTCTTTCTAGATTCATATTTACACTTTTGTTCCTTTGACTTTAAATCAATAACTTTATCTACGCCTGAGTCGGTCTTTGGTTTTGTACTTTTATGATCATGTTTTGAAGATTTGTCCGTACTCTTCGGTTTATCACTCACTGAGTCATGTTTAGGTTTAATAGTTTTATGTTCACTGCTTTTTCTAGCTTCATCTTTTTTAAATAGAATTGGCATTGATATTTTCTTTGAATGATTAACTGAGGTGGGCTCTGATTTTGACGGTTTGCTAGCACAGTCTTTTGACTTTCCTGGTATACGTTTCATGGAATTAGATGGTGGAGATGATTGGTTTAATATTTCCTCCGCTTTGCTTTTTACATTTTTACGTTTAACTTTTTCAAATGAAGAAGAATGAATTCCTGAAGCAAAGTTAATTTTTTCCAGTTCGAAGTTTTCCAATGAAGATACTGATTCGATTCTATGTTCTATTTTACGCCTTCCACTTAAACTCATCAATACAACATCATCACCTTCTTTCTGCCTTTGTTCAGATTCTGAAGAGTTACTGATTGTTTCAAATGTTTTAGGACAATTTATTTTCTGTTTGGTTTTTATATCAGTTGATTTTTCTCTAGTTTCACTGGAATTAAATTTCTTTTTATTCATATCAAAATCATTACTTTGTGACTGATTTGAAGTGCGTCTATGGTCCCCATATGTTTTTGTGTTCAAGTTTGCGTTTGATGATGGTTGGGTAGAAGCCGAAATGTTTTGACTCTTTTTGTTACTAATTGAAGATTTTTTCAATACTGATGAGTTATAGCTTATTTTGTTTTGGTGATGCAACAATGGGCCTTCTAGGTTTTGCCGTGGAGGTTGTTGAATTTTATCTTGATATTGCAATTTAAGTTGTTGTTCGTACATAGCTTTGCGATATTCATCCCCCTCAGTACAGTTGTTGTTGTTGTTGTTATTTTCAGGAGTTTTTGAAGTGATGCTTTCAATTACATTTATATTCCTTGTCGTTACACCATCATTGACTTTTAAGTCACGAATTTCGGTTTGCAGCTGAAGGATGTTAGATTTGGATTTATTTGTTACGATATTCATAAATGGAACAGTTTTCGAAGTAATCGTTTTCTTAACATTTGTGTAATCATACACTATTTTTGTTTCCAAATTGTTATTTACTACCTCAGCAACTATATCTGGATTTTTATCGAGTACATATTTTACTGAAGCTATAATAGAGGGGTCTACAAATAATTTCTTTCTTTCACTCATTGTTGATTCCCTTCTTTGGAATAGTTCAATCTGTTGTGGTTTTTCTAAGGTGGAATTGTCTATTTTACTTTTAGGTTTAGTTTTCTTTCCCTCATCCATCAAAAGCTTTTTTAATTTCTTTCTTTGTTTCATAAGACTTTTGTAACTTTTGTGTTCGATTTCTGATGAATTTTTAGAAACATTTTTTGGACGTTGTTTGTAATTTTTCTTCTTTCTTTCATCAGATTCTGTCTTTTTACTGAGCATTGGGTATGAACGGCTGGATGGTTCTTTAAATAACAAATTTTTGGAAACAGAAATTTTGTCATCTTCTTCTTCAAGATCGTTCCAGGACACAATATCAAGCACACGTGTATCAACATTAATTGTATTGGCTTCTTTTTTCTCCTTTCTTGAATTCTTGTGATATTTACTGCTCCTTCTTTTTGAAGAGATTTTGGACGAGGTTTGTAATTTGGTTTTTTGCTTAGCATCAAACGACTTTTCACTATTTCCACTTGTTGATTTTTCATTTCGAGATTCTGCCTGTGCAATGTCACCTTCTCGTCTTTGTGAAATTGGAATGCTTGACGATGAGCTTTGCTGTATATTTATGGAATTTTTGATTTGTGATTGAGTATAATTTTTTAAATTTCCTTCTCTTTTAAAATTCACTGAAACAGATGGCTGGGTTGAGTCTTCTTCATCAGATATAACAATCGGTATTCCCCCTTCGAATATTTCTTTTATGTGCGATGGAAAATTCTGCAATATTATGGATAGATTAGAAAATAAAATGAAGCTTACTCAACGGTTTTTCAAAGGTACATTTTATGCATCGTCACCTGATGCAAAAACAAGGTATTTTGATCTTATAAATTCTGGAAATAGCGCAACGTTCACAGACGCTTTGCTACTTGAGAACTTGGAAAACTTAATTTTTATGTTTCTAACGTTTCAAAAATATCATATAATTGTATATAGTGGAAAAGGATTGGAAAAAAGTCTCGAAAACTGAGTTACCTTATTTTTGCACTCAGGTGGTGATATGTACATACGTACATTTGACTGTTTAAAAAAAATTGTTTTTGATTGTCTTGCAAACAGGCTCAAAAGTTTCCGTTTAGCAAAAAAAGACGTCTGTGAAAATGTAAGCTCTTAATATTTTTATTTAAAATGCCTTATTGCAGGTTTCGGTTTTCCACACGATTTGTATGGGAAAAAAACAGCTGTGTGTATTTGGGATCTTGTAACTTTATAGTAGCAAGTATTTTTTTAAACTTATATACATAAGGTTTTTTGAAGTATATTGAACGTTCTACAAAAAAAAACTTCGCATATTTTATCGTTTATCCAGCTGTTTTAAAGTTAAAGCTAATCAAACTCACCCAATAAATAACAATAACATTTTATGCAAATAGTATGCAAATGCTCCCATGGGAACATTAGTATTTAGCCGTTTCCAATATAACTTCCTATCGCAGATGAAAAAATGTATTCAATTGTAAAGCAGACTTGTGATACATCTCCTACTATGATTTTTCACGCTGAAATGGATTTTGATATCAGTTTTTTTACCAAAATGAATCCTCAAGCCACCATTTTTTCTTCTCATACGCACAGGCTGTCCGCCGGGAAGGTATACTACTTTGTTTTGCCGCCATTTTGGTAAATAGAAGGTGATATTTGCTTATTTCGCTATCTTTTATAAAATGAAACAATTCCCAAAATAATGAATTATAAGAGTCCAATCGAAAATAGAGCCCAAAATAGGAAAAATTGCCAGAAACAATGGCGAAATATAAATATAAGGAAATATCGCGCCCAAAAGTGAAAGGCAAGTGTAAATAAGACCTTGAAAAACCAGTCAATTTTGAGCAAACACTCTCCTTGCCTTACATAAATAGAGTGCGAATAAACAGTGAGGTATGTATGGGGGAATGCTGCCCAACTGCAACCCCTTTGCTTGGGCTCACTATAGGATTTGGGGTAGGTGCGAGGTTGGGTGAATGCAATTTAAGAAACTTGAATTTATCCATTACCTACCACTGGTCTTCAATCACTGAACCGCTACAAATCTTTCTAAAAACTGCATATTCATTAAAATAAAGTTTGGAAATATCAGCCAAAATTGAAGAAATATGGCCAACATTCTACAAAAACAATTTAAATGCTTAATATTTGGGCGATATTTCCATTTTAATATTTGGTCACAAAGTAGTTTTCGGCAATATTTCCCAATTTAGTCTTTGCTTTTGGATAGTAAATTTTTTTTGGGCAATATTCCAAATCAATTTGGGCACTTTTTCCTTGGACGCTATATATCCTAACGGAGTTTCAATATTCCATGTCTTTTTCTTATGATATTGTAAGCATATGTCTTCTTTGAATTTCTATTTTAAAACACAAAAGAATAACCTGCAGGATGTGATTCTACTGCCCCAGAGCTCATGCCACTTTGACAGTTTATTATTTACCTCAACTAGCCCTGATAAAACCTTTGCACGTAATTGTTCTTTTATATCCCTAATTTTCCAGTCTATTCAATAATACATCATATTAATATAATTATTCAATCAAAAAGATCAAAACTAATAGTCACTTGGAGACAAATAAATTATACTTACTTACCGTTGTATTTTTGAGTTTCTCGTACCGTTTTTTAATTGTAGTCTCGCATGAAACTACGTGCCAACGATCAATAGTCCTATGAAATAAAAAATGTATGTATTAGGTTTAAGGCTTAGAACTTTGAAAATAATACTAAAGCCTAGTACCACCAATTATTCACATACTATTCTTAACTTATAAATTAAAACTTTATATTTATTTATAGAACACCTGAAGCCGTTAAATAAATAAGTAAACTTAAGTATTACAAATAGTGGTTCTGTTGTAGGATCCAATTAAATTGCGTTACGGGAGTGACCTTAGAAAACTGGTGATTTGCGATATCTAATGTTGAAGAAGTATCTCGTGGCATAATAGTTAGTAGGTTGGGCTGTTATGCCAAAGGTCTGGGTTCGATTCCCAGCCGCTACCACCTTAAAATAGAAAAGTTTTTTACTGCCTTTGCGAGGAACTGAAATATCCTCCAAGAGTATATACTTGTCATGAAAAAGTGCTTCTCATCTAACCGTTGTAGGTACCTTCCACCTCTATCCCTGCCAACAACACGCACATAGAAACGGTTGAGAGTTGTAAGTCTCTAGGCCCTCGTTCTCCACGGATGGACTGTTGCGCCACCAAATTTAGTTTTAATTTAATGTTTATGTGGTGTAAAATATTGCATAAAAAACTATCAATCTTTTGCTAATACTAACCACGATAGTTATTCTTCAATTTTAATAAAAATTGAGAAGCAAAACTATAAAAAACAATACAAAAACTTTATTTGAAAACGTTACGGGTGTGATATTTCAACGTTACGGGTGTGACCGAGCATGATTTTTAAGTATGAAGACAATGGGTACGTTCAGACGACCCAAGGGGCAAGAAATTAAGGCAAGTCTCTATAGTTTCTGATTGGCCAGCTGCCAAAAGATTGCTTTCCAATTAAGGCTAATTTATTGAAAAGACAAGTACACTGTCAAAATATCAGCTGATTATATTTTGTCACTCAACAGAAAGCGGAACTTTATTTATTTTGTGATGGTCCATCATAATGAAATATTTAAGTCTTCACTATAAATTTGATTATTAAATGAAATCCTAAACTATCCTAAAAATTTTCGGATACAAAGGTATCCAATGAGAAATGTCACCAACAGCTGATTGGCGCTCAGACACATACATGGATACAAAGCTTTCCTAGATAGGCTATGCACTGAAACTTGAACGCGGCCATTTTGTATCCTTATTCCAGTATTGATGATAATCTCTGCATTCGCAGACGACAATATTGTAGTTTTCGTTTTCGTGATTTGAAATGTAATAAATGATTTGCCAAGCGCAGATAGAAGACAGTGTTAGATAATTTTTTATCTGTCGGGATGTAATGAAGGAAACAACGAAATATATACGAAAAACCTTAAATGTCAAAAAAATGGACTGGATAATTAACTGTTTGAGTAAAAAGGCTGTAGACTTCTCCAAATAATCTGCTTCAATCTATCAATTTCGCTCGTCGAACAGCGTATGTACTGCACAACAAAAAAGGATCTAATTTTCTCGTTTGAACTAGTACGCTGCTGATGCGAAACGAAATTGTTAGCTGGTCTCCAACAAGACAGCGAAATGCTTACGAAAACGCAGTGAACAAATATTTGTTGATAGTTCCACCAATCTAAAAAATAAAACAAATGAAACTAAAAAAAAACACCGGCAGCCACGCTGTAATGAAAGAAACAACAAAAGTAATCCCGAAAAAACACAAGTCATTTTTTCGAACAATAAATGGCCTGGGTAATTAATTGTTTGCGAAAAAAAAGTGTAGACTTCTCCAAATAATCTGCTACAACAATTATCAATTTCGTTCATCGAACAGCGTACTGCAGAACGAACGAAAAGTAAGACTAAATTTTTCGTTAGCGATTTCGTTGTGTCATTTTTGTAAGGGATTTCCCGTTTCTCGTCGGCAGCCGTGCTAGGCTTTATGATTTCGTTGTGTCATTTTTGTATGGGAATTTTCGTTTTACATCAGCAGCGTACTAGTTTTAAGCATTTTTCTCTTTTAGATCAGATCGGAGCAGAGCCTGAGTTGTAAACAAAATTAGTTTTTCTTTTTTAGCTCAAAGCTTCGAATTTGTGTTACGTGTTTTTTTCGATCTGAGCATTGTCAGAGCGCACTGTTTAGGAGGTCAGAATAAAATAAATAATAAAGTAGACGCAGTAAATTGCTGGACGCAACTGACTCCATATTTGACAGGTGAAAAATAAAGAAAAAAAAATGCCTTCAACAATTAAAATGGCTGATAAGCTCTGAGAATCGTTATTGACTGCATAAGAATTGAGCATGTATCTAACTTATTATAAACTTGATTTAAATAAAAACTTACGTATTATTTCTAATTTTTAGCCAGTTGATTAATGGTTTATACTTGGAATTTTGTATAGGGTCCAAATCAAATATAAATTGCAAGAAGGGAACATATTTTTTAAGCTCGTTGAACATTTTCCTCACTTGTTTAGCGTTTTCCATCTATAAGAAAAGATAATTTTTATTATTTTTTATATATAAATTCACGTGTATAAATTGTAATAAGATAAATAAATTACAAGGTCAGTACAATATTATTAGATGAATAAATGAATCAACGAGTTTCACATCTTTATCAAGTATTGAATAACAGTATAAGTCACATAGTTCCACAAAAAATACCCAAATAAGCCCTCCATGGTATTCGAAAGAACTCAAAATTGTTCGTAATAAAAGAAACAGAGCTTTGAAGAACTTCATAAAAAGTTTGATGGGTTTAAAAAGCTCTCCAATCATTTATACGATTAATATCTTAAAAATATGGAAAGTTCCCTTAAGCTTGACCTCAAAAGCGTTTGAAATTTCATTAACTTAAAAAGAAATCTGATGGCTATCCAGTCAATTTTACTAATACAATATTAAACAATCTTATTTTAAATAGTCCTCCAAATATGTACATATCTGTGATGCGTTTGCAAAAATTTTTCGCAAATCTTTCGTTGATAGCCCTGTGGATGTTGATGAGAACTTCTTTCGCTACTTAAAAGACTATCAACAATATTCCAATTAAAATCGAAAAAAAATTACATTATATGTCTCTACTTCATGATGATTACTCATCTGGACACGATGGTATCTCTCCTTGAAAAAATATAAGTCAATATTTTTATTTTGCTAAAAATGTATATTTTTATTATTTTATCAAGACTTTCATGACTTACTTCAGGTTTATTTTAGCGGAATTTTTAATGATAGGTAAGTATTCGAGCTACAATTTTACGGTTGGCGCATTTAACTAGCTGTAATTAGGTATCAAAATTAAACAGGTTGACAAATACCTGTTTACTTTTTGACTTTGACACGATACATATATACCTTGGGTGTTGAAATCAAACTAGAAAATGGAAAAAATAACCGTTTTTCGCAATTTTTTGGGCTAACAAGACGTAAATTTTGTCAGTAAAATTTGTAACGAAGGCAATATAATCTTTTTCTTTAAAATCCTTTTAAGATAACGTTAGTTTGTTACTCATTGAGATATTCTTAGTTTCTGGTGGATGTTATTCATCCCCCACCTTTGTTCCCTATTTTTGAGATTATGTAAACACCTTTAATATTTGTATAATATTTTTAATGATTCCTGATAGTACTGTTTTTATTCTTCCAATTCCACTATATTTTTCGTTGTCTGATAAATCCTTTGTTGACATTTATTTTTTGAGCATATCTAACGTTTCTCTCTCCGTTCCTTTTCAAGACACTGAAGAGAATCATTACTCTGCATTTTAGGGACCTTCTCATTCTCAATTCAAACAATTTGTGCAACTACCAACACGCTTGCCATTAAGGTAAGTCAGTGGAGACTGCGTTGCTTGAAGTCGTTTAACAAATTGAGAAAAGTCTAGAGCACAAAGAACATATTTACTCTGGCAGCGTTTTTAGACATCGAAGGAGCGCTTAACAACGTAACAACGTAACAACGGAATCCATTAAATTTGGTCTGGAAGAGGTTGGAGTTGAATCTGCCATTGTGGAGTGGATTTATACCATTGTTGAGAAAACAGTTCCAAGAGGAACACACCTTTGGGTCCTCGTTTTTAACAAAATTCTTACATGATCTAGGAATCAGGGCATTAATATTGTGGCCTATGCAGAACATAGTAACTTTGATATCGGGAAAGTTTCTTTTCAGCATCAAAATTATTATAGACTCCGCACTCAAAACGGTCGCGAGGTTAACCCTACAAAAACTGGACTATAGTTCTGTTTCAGAATAAAAAGAGATAAGAGGCCTTAACGCCTCCCAGGCTTAATAACTGGACGGGGTTAAGGCCTCTCTGAGAATAATCCTCGATTCCAAGCTAGCATGGAAACGGAACACAGAGGAAAGAATGAAAAGAGCACTCTGCTACACTCGGTACAGGATGGGGTATGCAACTGCAGTGGATATATACGATTGTTCGTCCCATACTTACCTATGGTTCTTTTGTGTGATAAAAGGCTGTTGAGAAGGTTAAACTATACTTCAAAAACCTGAATAACGTACAGAGACTAGCCTTTATAGAAATAACGGGGCCACAAACGTCTATGCCACAAGCAGGGTTGGAAATTATTTTAAATTTTCAAGTCCTCAACGAGCACATTAGATGCACAGTAGCCAACAGCGCACTTCGACTCAAAGAACTGGGCAGCTGGAAGCACAGCACCTAGGGTCATGGGTCTAACCCTGATACCAGAAAAGTCTCGGTATCGGTATGGGAAACTGAAACGATACCGAGACGATACCCAGCTCCAAAGCATACGAAACGAAACCGTACTTTTAAGACCGAAACTTACCGATACTCTCGGTTGTATCATTTGGTATTGGCAGGATATATAGATTTTTGAATATTATTATTAATTCATTACAAACAAAAAGTTTTTGTAATTTTATTTCTTTTCCATTTTGCAGGGAGAAGGTTTAGCAATAATATTAATTACAACTGCCACTGCTACGCCAATTTAACTTATGAAATAACCGGAACAGACCTTGTGAACAAAAAAAATTTTCAGTTAAAAATATTGTTTTTACATAATCATTTTTGTATTAAATTTAGAAAATGCTTCACTTTTTCCACAATATACCAGTTCCTCTACTTTTTCTTCTTTGTTCGCAACTAAGACCAGACCGAAACCAGACCAGACCAATATCGATACCGAGACGATACTGAAATGTTTCGATTTTGACGATACCGAGACGATACTTACAAAAGTATCGTTAGCTTTGGTATCGTGACCAGCCCTACTTGCAAAGGTATGACACCGCGGCCGGGCATGATGTGAAGACTGACTACATACCACTGATAATAGATTTTAGCAAACACTTCTCCATTTCAATACCCGAAGGACATGGATTGGATTGCGCCATTGGCACAATGTCCTCCAGACTGGGTATATTAGCATCAAATTTCTGTAGGAGCTGTCAGGACGTAGAATTAAAAAAAAGTTTATATCTCGTTAAATAACAACTCAAAAATAACGAAAAACTACGTTTTGTTTTGTAACGGATAATCTCAAAAATCAGAGCTAATGGCGGTAAACGGATGACGGATTTGGATCAAGTGTCAAAAATTACTTTTGGAAAAAATCTTTCCTGTGACTGTCTACCTGTGTTATTATTGATTCCGCCAGAAAATGTTAAGCAATCTTTTAAAAGCCTTCATTCTGACTTGAATTTAAATTTGAAATGAATTTAAATACTTTTTGCACAAGAAGAAAAGGTAGTTTTGATAACACAGACCTTGTGCCAAATTTTGGAAACAGCTGATATTTTAATGAGAGTGTGGAAGTAAAAATGTCCTAAAATTATTTGGAATTTAAATGAGAAAACTGGAATTGCCTTAAACTCAAATGAGAATACTGGAAGGATCGTTTTCGTTCATTTTCGCTTTTGAGAATAACACAAAGCGAAGACTGTCGAAATGGAGCTATCAATTTCAATGCAATCCACCGTGCTTTCTAGAATAGCCAACCAGGAAAATTCTCTCACATAGATCTGCATTTACATTAAAATTTAAAGGTTTTCAGTCTTTAAACTAAATAAAAATCGAAATTAGTCGCTAGGGCTTTCGAGCGTAAAACTTATTTTTAAAACAATTTATTAATCAAACAATAAAACTTCGCACTAGCTGGGATGGAAAATCTTAGATAAGAAATAAACAGATTTTGAAATGTGTTGCTTTGCATTTTTGGCTATCGTAAAGTGTTGGGGTTATATTTTGATATTGTTTAGAGTTCCAAGGTTCAAAAAGTTTGGGAACCGCTGGTCTATATTATAAATAGTCCTATGCCACCAAATTTATGTATCGAGAACCAGTGGAAGAATTGCCAGGAAGCTCTCAGAGATGCCGCCTCTGACGTGCTGGGCGACCACCACAGCGAAACCCCTGGTTCGATGAAGAATGCCGGCAAGTACATGCGGCCAAACAACAGGTACATAAAAGGGAGCTGCATACGTACCTTAAGTACGTAAGTAAGTAAGTTATTTTGTATGACTTTTTCTGTCATTTTGAAGTGATGATTATTGTACTAAAAAATCTTTTTGTAAAATTAATTGATTTTAACTTCCCAATATACTCGTACATGTATTTTCTGTCAAAAATTGCCTTTTAATAATTTAAAAATTTCAATATCAAATGATACAAATATGATCAGGTATATAACTTATGAAAATCGTGAATAATAAATTGAATTTATATCCACTAAAAAAATGTCTAAGAATACCGTTAGGTATATAAAATTGACTGTCAGTAATTCTTTTTTTTTATTTAAAAGCATATTTATATATTATTATTTACATTTAAATTTTTATTAGGTACAAAATTAAAAATTTTCTTCAATAGTGTCCTAATAAAAATATAGAATTTTAAGATATTAAAAATTTTTTGCAAAGCTTCATTCACATTCGTCATTTTCGCAATATTCTCGTTTACTTAAAGAAGTTTGTTGCTTACTAACTAACACTTCAGACTATACTAAGTGATGAACTTGACAAGCACTTAACTTGTGTCACAAGATGTTACTACATGTACTTAGTTTTTCCCGGCTAAAAAAAATAAATTCATACAACACATCGGAGGTCACCCAGTAGTTCTACTAATCATGCGTCATGCCTCACGCTTCATTAAAAATGGCAGACTATATTTATATTTGAGATGTTTATTTAATTTTTTTATTTTGCAGATTGCAGTTGAGCCAGTCAAATTAAGGTTTTTGTAACCTTCACTTATTTTGTTTTGAAACGAATACCTCGAACGGTGAATATCTCGGAATTTCCGCTGAACGGATACTTAATTAGGTTGAAGGTAAAATATTCTTAAGACTGCATAGCCAAGTTATTCTAAGTACTAAATTCAGAACAGATGGAATAATAAAATACTTTGTTATCTTACCTCGTATTAGAATTTTCAGGAAAAATCTCCAAATATCATGGTTCATGACCATCTGCTTGCCAGAAGTATTGATAAAACATTTCAAAACAACTCGGCTGTTGTGTAGTAGATGGCTGTCAAATGAAAACATATGGTTCATATCTTGATTTTGTCATAACTTGGAAATTACTTTTCTTGATTCCATTGTGTATTTATAAGTAAGTGCATGTGGTAGGTACTCGTTTTCACGAGTATAAGTTCAAGGTTAAACTACTATTTTATAACCATAACAAAGAAGTTATTAAAAAACATTTGAGGGCAAGCTAAATTTGGAGAAAAAATCATTATAGTTTTGTTTAATCAACAGTTCTGCCTCTAAAACCGACACAGGCACTTCATTTCTCTCCTCACACCACGACACCACGAGTTCTTTACAAAATTGAAAATTCTTTCAGGGTGAGCATTAGCACTTAGAAGCAGACAAATGTTGGTAATTCTGAAATCAAAACATTCAGATGCACAGTTAGTTAGTTAATTTTTGTTTCTAGGTATAAATAAGGAACAAGTTATGCTTATGATAACAAAATAAATTCAAGCGTGACAGAATTTTTGAATCCTTTTGGAGGGATGAATCGAATTGCAGGACATCATGTTCCGACGAGGCAATCACATCACAATATGAAAATAGTCCATAGTGGGATGCCTGATATTCTGAAGCACAAATATGTTTGCTTTGAAGCAATTGCAGCCTAGTTAGCTTTGGTGTTTTTTATATACTTTTTACGTACCTATATGTATTTACATACTAATAGTCACGGAAAAAACAATAGGTGTTGTTATAGAATTTAAGTTTAGCAATTTTATATCTTTTCTACAAATTATTTGGATCTTTTGTTTGAATTCATTGGTGGGTGCCTGACTAGGATTGCCAACTTTTTTAAGAAGAAAAAGGGTCAAATTGTTTTAACATAAAAAAGACTAGGCCTATAACTTTTTTTTTCAATTTTAAAGCACTTTTTTTTCAACTCACTGTACCCAAGTAACAATATTTTCCTAGAAGCTTGTGCGAATGTATTTCGGGAGTTAATTTCACCCTAGGAGAGTACTTCGACGCTCTTATGAAAATGGTATAAGCGTTAAATGGTCCATTTATAGGAGTTAACTTTGCTCTTATAGAAACATTTTTATTGATTAATTAATTAAAATACTAAAGTATGAAAAATAAGTGGTTTCAGTTATAGGATCCATTTCAGTTGTGTTACGGGTATGACCTTAGAAAATTGTCTACTGTTCATGAAGTGTAAAATATTGCATGAAAACTATGTTTTATTCGGGTTGGGGTTGAGATTCTATAATGTCATAATTCTGTTTTTCAAAATTCTGCATGAGTAAAATTCAGTTCTTCAAAATTATGTATCTATTTCAAAATTCTATTTGTTCAAAATTCTGTAAATATGTTGTAAAAGAAAAATCGTTTTGATAATGTAAAAAAGTGCGCACTAGGCTCTGGATCTATTGTCATAAAAAAATGTTTTGTGTAAATGAGGACCCTTTTCAGACAGAATTTTAGTTTTCCTTAGCAGAATTTGGGAAAACAGAATTTTGCATTTACAGAATTTTGAAATACACAATTTTGGCCAAACAGAATTTTTTACCAGTCAGAATTTACAAAAAAAAAGCAGAATTTTGACCAAACAGAATTTTTAAAACCAGAATTCCGACCCGCTCCCATTTCATTCTCTTGCAAATATTAACAGCCTAAACAGAATGGGAGACGGAGTTGGAATATGTAGATGTCAAAAATACTGCAGCTGTAGCTGCAAGAGTTGAACAAATTTTAACTTTCATTGGAGCATTTTTGACATCTATTGCAGATCCCTCTCCCATTCTGTTAAGACAATAACCCTGATAGTTCACCTTCAGTTTCAGTTAAGAAATTAGAAGTAAAACTATGAAAAAAAAGGTTTGACCGAGTATGATTTTACCGTATGGAAACAGTATAACAAACGATACCTGAACGGGCAAATTGTTGTCAAAGAAATATAATCATTTCTCACATGAAGTGGGAAACACACTTTCTGTAGAAGAAGTATTTGTTACTGAAAAGTGAATAGATTTCTTACTTCAATGAGATTTTTTACATTTTCTTTTAAAGTAGGAAAAAATATCACTTAAAGACGAATATACTGTCATGATAAGTAGATTTTTTCTTAGAATTATAGCCCTAAGTCGTAAATTCAATATCATGAAAATAATGTCATATAAGATTAATATGTAAAATTTAAGTTCTCAACACCATTTTTTGCTTTTCTCTTGTGGGAAAAATATTGAATGTTAAATAGGAAAAAAAATCTTTCTCGCATGTAGGCTTCACTTGCTGACTGCTAAGTGCCGTGATTCCATCGATGCATCGATGATCTTCCGAACAAGATAAATACGGTGACTTCTTGTTAAAAAATTGTTTTCATTGGAATATGAGTATTTAAATCATTTTTTGGCAGCGCCCATTAATATGCCACGGCTTCCTCCAACACTTAAAAAAAATAAGGTTTTTAACAAAAATGATTTTTTTCCGACTTCTGCTAGTTCTCTTTACGAGGGAGAAATCCACACCAAGTTCTCTCATCCGATGGATGATCTTACTTCAAATGACATTATTCTTTAGCGGATCCATTACAACCGAGAAATTACAAAGTAGATCAATAAATTATACCCGCTTCTTTCACTGTTGTGAAATTAAGGACAGAATTTCAGATTTGTAATTTGTATACATTTTTCTTTTAACTGACTTACTTTCAAACATTCAGATATTTATGCAATAAAATGATGTAAAGATATTAATCCCCAAAATAAATTTCAACTAAACTTAATTGACGCTCAAATAAATAAAAATAAAATGGAGCAAAAAATAATTAAATTTGTCCTCTGGAGAGCTACAAAAAAACCTTAAGTTCAATACGAAGATAACCGCTTCAGTGCTTAAGAGGTACAAACAGACAGATAAACAAAAAGAATTTTGCCACTTATTTTGTTGGTGTTTTCTATATTCGTAATATCATGTTGGATTGTTATCTCAAAAATTTTTCTGCACGAATCCAAAACTTGCCCTCTATAGTACCTATAACGCAAGTTAAAAATCATTCTTACCAATTCATTTCACATAAACAATATGTTGTCCATCATTGCTTGATGAAAATGGAACAAGTTTAATGGGGTTTACTTTTGGTAGCAAAAATTCATTTTTTTCCCCTTCCGATTTGTCAAAACACAGATTTGACAGTAAAAGCCTTCCAATGGTGAAAAAAATCAGTTTTTGTTTGATCGAAAATCAAATTTGCAGATCTGGATTTTTCGGAAGATTTACACACCAGAACAATTCACAGCCATCAATTTGACAAGCCTGGATCGCCACAGTTTCACAGATACAAATTGTACACCAATACAATAAAAATAAAAAAATCAATCTGCAATCGTATACCATTCGCGACGAAAAAAATCAATTTTTAGATCAAAATCTGAATTTACTAAAAGAAAACCCCATAAGAAAATATGTACATTTATGTATTTTGAAAACCATCCCGGATAAAAATTCTGGGGTACTTTTTAACATTTTCTGGGTTACCTATATGACAACACCAAAAATGTATTGTAATTTATTACAATTATAAAGTAAATGCAAAATATATTAAAATTTAATTTAAGATATTAAAAAATGGCATAATAATTTAACACATACTTTCATGAAAATTGAATTTGTAGATACCCACCACAAAAATAAATGCTCGTTTTTGTCTCATTAAATTTTAAAAGTCTTTTTTGTTCAGCCATTCGAGTCAACAACAGCTGATAACTTGCTGTCAGAATAATTGTCCCCTCATCAATAATGCCTTTTCACTTCTTGTCATACACTTCGCATGTGCGAGTGAAACAACCTTTTCTTTTATATCCAGGCCCAGGGATGTGAGGCAACTCAGTTTAATTAAAATGTCTCTAAAATATTCCTTTTCTACAAGGTGAAACTGAAAGATTAGAAGGAGTTTAGATAAAAGTGTTTGTTTGTGAAATTGGTCATAAATGTCGTGGGTAATAGAAGAATTTATAACGACATGACATTTGACTTTCTCGAGATATACATAGATAGAAAATTGACATTTTAAGACTACAATTTTTTGTTCCAGAAAATGCGATTTTAGTGCTTTTATTTGGTATTTGGAACAAAATATTATCATGAGCTAATAATATGCTTTATTGGAAATTTTGCAAGCCATTAACTGTCAAATTCTATTGAAGGATGGCTACGATGTTGATGGATTAAAAAACTCTTAAAACTCCAAATTTTACTCCAAAAACTTAATACATTTTATGTTTTTTATTCTTTATTTCGTTATAAATTTTTTCAACATGAAACATTATCCTATATTTAATAAAGTATATTTTGTTATGATATATACACATTTGAAGGAAAAACGTGTTTGTAGGTAATACATAGGTATGTATGCATAACAAATAAATAAATAATTAAGTAAATAAATAAATTTCATAAATAAACTAACCAGAAATAAATAAATATATATGTAAATTATGAAATAACAAACAAAAATAAAAATAAAATAATTAATCAATTAAATAAATAAACAATTAAATAAACAAATATTGAAGTAAATAAACAGTAAAATTAATAAACAAATAAAAGAATACACATGTAAATAAATACATAAACACATAAATAAATAAATAAACAAAAAGATATAAGTCAAATACAAATTTCATTAATGAGGCGACTCTCAGCAAAACTAAAACTAATTAAAAACCGCTTAGTAAGTTTTTCAATTCTTTCGTAAATTAATTCAACATCCGATCTTCTATGAAGGTCTATTGTTGAATAGTACTGAATTGTTGAAGATTCAACATCATTTTTAATAATTTATTTTGAGAAGATTAAGATGGCATTTAGCGCAACTTCCCCACACAGGACAACCATACAAAAGTATTGACTGAAAGATTACTTTAAGCAACATAATTTTATTTTCATTTGAAAGTTGGGACTTCCGGTGAACGGTAGTCAAGCTTTTCTTTTTCTATTGAAAAAGATAGCTTGTATTTTTTCCAAGTTTAGCTTAATTTTCCATCTATTGTAATAGGCTTCCAATACTTTTATCGCATTTTCAATATTCGTCTCAATTTCGAGACTGAAATTATGCAATGAAAGTATCACTGTTTCATCAGCAAAAATTGCTGACTCATACTCCGATAAATGTTGAAAATCTGACATGTAAATATTTTACAAGATTGGCGCAAGAACAGAGCCATGGGTGTCCTCCATATCAAAGCAATTAAAATGGGAGACATCACAATTTACATGAACTTTAAAACATCGATCAGGCAGAAAACTTTGGATAATTTTGAACAAATGAGACGGAAAATTGAAACGCAACAATTTGAAAATCATTTCATCATGCCACACTGAATCGAATGCTTTTTCAATGTCCAGTAAAAACTTTCCACTTGAATTATCGTGTGAACGATTTCTTTTTACTAAGTTACAAATCCTCTTTACTTGTTGAGAGGTATTATGAGATATCTTAAAGCCAAAATGTTCGTCGGCCAGAATATCATTTTTAGAGAGATTTTTCAAGATTTTTTCTTCCAGCACTTTTTCTAATATTTCGCTTACACTGCTTAAAAGACAAATTGGTCTATAAATCCTAGGTTTTCTAGGTTTTAGGTATTGTAAACTTCGCTTCTTTCCAAGAATTTAGAAAGTATTGAAGCTTGAGATGAGCATTAATTATGAAAGTTACCTAAGAGATACATAAAGTCGGTAAATTTTTTAGATTTACTTATATTTTTAACCTTATCAAGGCCACCTGTTTTTCTGACCTTTGAAGTGCTAACAATATTTTTCATTTTGTTATCTTTTACAAGGAAATTAATAGGTGTAATGAATGAAGAATAATAATTCGGTTTTAGGGCCCTGAGTTACATTTGAAATGGATTAACCTCTTAAAAAAGTTGTTGCTTATCTGTCAAGCTTTAAACTGTCAACGTGTATACGATGTCGATCGATTAAAAATGCTCTGAAAAATCGATTTTTTTTCGAAAAAACGATTTAAGGGCCTTGGGTGAATTATATGCAATGAAATATTGCAAACAAAACGTCAAAATATAATTTTTTGTCGATCTTACTGTCAAATTAAATGCTGATGAATTAAAAAACAAACTTATGCTGAATTCACACGACTGGACTGCTCTCACTCAATAATCAAAAGAAGGAATTTGTCCATTTTTTGCCAGTATTTTTACTGATAAGTGCTATAATAACACCAGTATAATCTATATTATATCTATTATTTTTTCTTGCAAGATTTCGAGGGTTGGTACTAATGTGATATGTACCTATATATACATGGGCCGGATGAAACTTTTTTGGGTCCTACGCCTTAAAGGTAAATGGTACCTCAGTTTTTATTTCCTTGGCCTTATTGAACGCAAGGAAAAACTTAACGTTTAAGTATATAGACATATAGAATTTTAAGTGTTCTTTAAGGCTTCAACTATCCACCCTTATTGGAATCCTAACAGGTCACAAGGGTACCCACATGCACAGAATTGGTATAAGCTCGTCGGACTTGTGTATTGTATAGAGGTTGTCAAATATCAAGATGTAGAGGTGGAGGAGGACTCATATCACTTTCTTTGTGAATACCTCAACCTAGACAGAGGAGAATACTTTTTCAACGAAATGGGTGATATCTCTAACTTGCCACCAAAAAATATCATTGAACTCATCCAGAATTCAGTGTGATTTAGAAAGTCCTCCAATACTTAAACTCCACCCTTTCCACCACCACGTTCTCCACACACCTACCTTAACCAAATCCATGGATGAAAGAATCCATTTAAAAACGAGTGAGATGGTGATCACATAAAACAGCCAAATTCCACCAAATTCTCCCAATTTTAGCCCCAAGTTGTTCGTGTACGTAAAAAATGTGTAGTTTTTGGCAGAAGAGAATGCTCACGAGAGAGTAAAAATTTGTCCTTATTGACAGTTTTTGCCAAATTGTCAGTTCTGTTTTCCGTCATTTGAGAACAATGGTCTGATAGTCCCAACAGCCGATTCATTAAATAAATTCAATGGCAAAATGCAATACCTGTTGTTTTCCGTAGCTTGAAGAAAACTGAGTAAAAAAATGGTGTTGGGGCTTAACAACTTACTGCCTGAATAGAATGCAAGGCGGAGCCGGAATAGATGTCAAAAATGCGGCAGAGTTGAACAATTTTTTAATTTTTACGGCAGCGTTTTTGACATCTATTCCAGTTCCATCGCCTATTCTGTTCAGTCAGTTTCGTGTAAAATATGTCTTTTCAAGACCCTATGCTTTTTATGGAATTGAGCGAAAAAATAACGTGGACTTAAAAATGGTATATTTTTGTTCAAGAACTGGGCGAAACAAACAAACAAAGCAAATTTTTACGTCGAATGCAAATGAATATGTAACAGATAGCATCTGATAATTTTATTTTATACTTTTTTCATTAATTGAAAAACATGAACCCAAATATACTTTAGTATGTATCTGTATTGAATACAAAATATTACCTTTTGTTTTATTTGATAAATAATATAAAAAAAACACATTTAAGAAACATTTTCTTATTTAACTATAAGGAAAAGAATGAGTCAATATTTCATGTTTTTTTTTTTGAGTAAGTTGGTTAAGTTCTTTTCATATATCTAGAAAAAATGTCTTGGAATGTTTTGATTTTCTGTCTTTGACTAAAAATTGACAGAAGCATTGAAAATTTAAGGCAAAATTATTACTTTATTATTTATTAATTATTACTTAAAAAAAAAATGTCATAATTTGTTTTTATTATGTTTCCAAAATTTTGAGTTTGAAAAATATTTCTTTAAATTACTTAATTTAAAAAGAAAATTTAAAAATAGATTTCTTGATTTGCAAAATTTTTTAGCATGATGTTTCACGCGTTGCCTTTGTTGTTTTAATATTTTCAATTTGCTTATGGGTAAGTAGATTTCAACGGCATATACAAGGGGGGGGGGGGGTCATGACGTGCTCGCCATGTCAGCAGTGGATACAAAAATGACAAAGACGAAATTATACGAATATAAGGACAAAACAAAATCCAAGTATATATCGTATTCCATTCACCCCAAAAAAAATAAATTTTTAGATTGAATCTGAATTTTGGGCTTGTCTTGGAATAATTTTTACTGGTCACAAAAAATTTTTTTAATCTATTTTTTTGTAGATTTTAAAAATTATAAATAAAAATTTTACTAAAAACAAAAATAAATTCATGTTTGAGTTTTTTTTTCTAAAATGGATCCGCAAAAATAATATTTCAAGAAACAAAAAACATCAAGAATATTGATTTTTTTAAATGAATTTCAACTCTTGTTATTAATTTTATTTATTTATTTATTTATTGACCAATTTAAATTTTTACTGTTTTAAAAAGAAGAATTTCGTCCCTTTTCAAAAATAAAACCTTTTATGTCTGCTTTCATTTGTTTGTATGATATGTGATCAATACTGTTTAAGTTTCTTGCTTCAATAAAAAAATGTGGAAGCTATGAATTTTAGTCTAAAATTGGAGCTAAGCTATTTCAACTCCCTACCACATCTTTTGATTGATTAAGAAGAAAATTATCTCCTCCGATTTGTTATTGATCATTTTGGATAAGGAAAAAAAAGTAATGCAAACTGTCGCTAAAAATTTACTTCGAAAAATGTAAGAAATATGTACAATTTTTAGGTTACATGTCATCTCCAAAACCTAAATATTTTTGTAAGCATGTTTAAGAAAAATTCAAACAAAATACTTCCAGTGCACATAAGGCACGACCTTAATTTCCTACTTCAAATGCAAGTGGACAAAATTCTGGTTTTACAATTCAGCTTTTCTAGGAATACAAAAATAGCTTTTTTGAGTTTTTCTGTTAAAATTTTGCTATTAAATATTTTATCTTATGAAATTCCGTAATTTAAAACTATGCATGAACAATAAAATCCTGCTTATTATTTTATTTTGTTTTCAAATAACTCATCATATTTATTATCGAAGATAAACAAACAAAATTTTCAACTCGGTTAACAAATAAAAATATTTCATATTTTAAGAGGAGGCACACGTAATTGAAAAAGGAACGAAAAAGAACGCCCTTTTCACATTTTCCAAGTATTTTTTTTAAACTACTGTCAGAATTAGCTATGTTAACAGAATTTTGAAAATCAAAATTATGGGGAGCAAAATTTAGAATGTAAAATTTTGCAAAACAAATTTTGACCTTGCCAATATTTCGACCCCAACTCTTTAAAATCCTTAAAAAAAATTGGTAAATTTGTGGGACCCGCAAAACTTTATTCCAAGAAAAGCACAAAATTAAAAAGAAAAAACTCTTTAAATTAATACTGATTTGGGTAATTTTTTATGTTGGTAAAATTGGTAGTATTACCAAACAAACGTTTGAAATACCAATCAAAATTTGATATTCTACCTATATTTTTATTTTGATTTAAAAGAATAATGAAGAGCGATTAATAAAAAACATGGAAGTTGGTATGTAATAGAAAATCAACTTATGTCGTTTTTCATTGTTGAAAAGATTTGATTTTTTTTTTTGTAAAAGATATGCATATGAGGGTTGATATGCATAAAACATAGTAAATGTTTCTACAAGAGAATTTTCAAGTATGTTCTATTTTTAATATGCATAAAAATGCAGTAGATGCCAAAATTTAAGTATTTACTTTGAGTCATAGTATTTACTCTTTTTGGATGAATCCTCTTAGTAAATACCATATTCTGTATGCATAAGAACTAGTAAGTACTTTTTTCTCTAGTAAGTACTTGATTTTTTCAAAGTTGGAGGATAGCAACATAACAATTTCATACCATACCCAAACGTATTTACTATTTTCCCGATGAATTTAAGTATTTACTTGGATGGGTTTACTATCTTCTGAAAGTATTTGCCTGCTAGTATGAACTTATTTGTTATTTACGAAATGCAGTAAATACTTCAAATATTATCTTCTACCAGAAGTTATAGTAATTACTTAAACCTTTTACTATTAGTAAGTATACTTCCGTTTTATGCATATCACCCGAGATCTTTCTAGTTTGAGATATTTCGTCTGCATGCATCCATAAATTTAAACATTCAATTATCAAATGACAAATCAAAATAGAGAAATTTGTATGCGTATGCGTGGGTTTGCTATATGAGTGTAAACTGAATCTACTTAAAACTATGCCCAGATGTTTCATTCAAGACAATAACTCTAGATTTTAAAATCAAATCCTTCATCATTGAAAAACGAAATTAAATTAACACTGCAGTGCACACCTGGGGCCTGTCACTCAGGCCCAATTGGATTCAAAAATACGTTTATAATTAGTACCACAATCCGAAATTTTGTTTTAATAAATCTATAATAATAATTTTAAGTAGAAATCAATTTTCTTCAATTATAACAAATTTGTTTGATAAATTTGTGTGTAATCAGTCTCAAGCCCGAGTTTTGTTGTGATATGATTTTTAATGAGATATGGACAGATAAAAGTCAGAAAACCAACAAAAAATAATAATAATAAAATACTCGTACTATCAATAATAAGTAAGTAAGTAAATATATTTAGTCATATTTATAAACTTTAGACAGCCGTCCAAGGTCCAACTCCAAAAACTTATTTATAAACTTTGTTTACCGTTGTCCTAAAGTTGTCTTATCTGGACAACGGCATGGGTTGTCTAAGATTTGTCGAACTTGACATTTTATTTAGTTAAATAAAGCATTATTTCCAACTAATAAGGACTTTTAATAAAAACCGTTTAACTAAACTAGTCAACCTTCTAAAAAATCTAATAAAAATTTAGGTTAGAAGTTACAGACCTGCACTTTTTATAGTACAATGGGATCTTGCATACCTACCCCATTTAATCATCTGGATTAACACTGATAACATTTTGTTTTTTTTTAAAGAACCAAGTTCCAAGTACAAGTATTTTTTCAAGTACAAGTAGCAGAAGGCACTGGGTACTTGACTGGTACTTGTGTGTACTTGAATGCTTACATACATTTTATGCGATTTGTCTTATTTGGAATGCATCTCGAAGTTAGATTTCTATACCAATACTAAATTTTTAATTTGATCAGCATCCTATGTACGCCCTTTCTTAGACGTCCAGAAGTAGAGGAGGAGCATCACATGCTCTCATCTAATAGATTTTTGAGTGTAAGTCCAAATGTTTTACCAAAATGATTTATCAATTGATAAATAAGGCTCCATTATTTGCAAAATTTTGGCATAGAAGATTGGTAGAAGGAATCGCGATTTTAGGATCGTTTGTCATACAAATATTTTTAGGGAATTTTTCTAAAGTCCATCCAGGTAACAATTTGTGTGCATATTCCCATTGTACTATAAAAAGAACACCTAACTTCCACCCCCTAATCAGCCAACATAACAAGTCCTATTTAGCAAATTCAGCCAGTCATCGAAAATTGGATCTCCCAAACACGTCACCAAGCAAATCCACGGCGAACATTTGAACAAAGTTTTTTGCATGATTATTTTCGCTTGTTGAAACAAATTTAGAAAAATTCAAAGCTTAACTCGTCTAATTTACAAATAAGATAACCGATTTGTGATTGTGAGTTGACGAGCCTTGGATTCGCAATTATAATAATGCTGATAAGCCAAAACAAAATTATGTAAAACCGGAAAGCACGCTGTTTTCCATCGGCAACTTGATTATTAATCTTGTGTGGGCTAGGAAATATGTAAGTCGGTTCAATCAATGTAAATTATAAAATAATAAATCCAACATTGGTATCGAGCTGATCACGATCATGAGTAGGTATATATTCATAAGAGTGTAGCGAGTTTTTTGTAAATTCTTCTCGGTAAAAAATAAAACCGACCTGGATTTAGTATTAAGATAGTTCTTAGGCCGAAAGGCATTAGCATTAACTTATTATAGTTTTACTTAGAGCGCCCGACTGGGGCCAGTAAGTTAGTTTTAAGATATCGATAAGTAGGCTAGTTTTTATGAATTTTTGTCTAGCTTTAAGATAGTTTTAAAAAAATGGAAAATAAAAATGAATTTCAAAAAAAAAAAAAAAAAAAATCATAAGAGTGATGTACATACCTATAAAATATTGGATTCAGACGCTTTTGGTTCTACGTTTGCTCCCAAAATGATAAAACAATTAGCCAGTTTATATTTCTGAGATCTCAGAGGACTCAGAGCGCTCAGAAATATAAACAGGATTCCTCTCAAAAATTCCTCACTTTTCCCCTTAAAAACTGAGGCTGAAATTTTTTGGATTCGCTTGCTCAATTATTTTTTGTCGCAGTAAATTACATAAGTAGAAAAGAAAAAGAGAGCTCTTTTGACTTCTATGTGAGGAATGTTGTTTATATTTTATTCTCCTGCTCTGTCAAAAAATTGAGGAAAAATACTGAGCGCTCAAGAAATATAAACTGGCCAAATAATTAATTCAAGGCACAAAGTAACCGATAATTTTGTACATATATGTACATAATGCGAGAAGCAGATTGACGCAGCAACTTGACATCAAGAGTTATTTGAAATAAATTACAACGTGAACAGCATAGAAAATCAAAACAAATTAGCAAAATAGTTGAAATAGATGCAAAATGATTTGTTTTAACAAATAGGTACCTAGTTGCAAATTTTCCCAAAATAAAAACACAAGGGAAAAAAATACGTGTCTTGCAATACTAAGCAGACCATTTGACATGTCTTTAATTTGTAATTGAATTGGAGTATTATTTTCACATTCAATTTTTTTGCAAAAAATTCTAAAATTAATTAAAAATACTTATAAATATTGCCTCTCCTTAAAATTTTGATATTTAGTGTTTTCTAGTGATAATCTGGGATGATATCCGCGTTTCCGAATTTCTGGTGTAAAAAGTGCAATTCGGTAAAAAATACCCGATTTTAAAATATTTAACATTTTTTAATTGCATTTAGGGGGGTTTCCTCACCTTAAGATTTGGAAAATTTTCTATTGAGATACCTACCTACCCCTAAAAAAAATCAACTTCGAAATGGGGATGTCACTCTTGCGTTGTCAAAACGCAAATAAATAGACGAAACAAAAAAATCGGTTGTCAAATTTTCATTTGAGTGTTACAATCACAGTACACAAATAGAAGATATTATACTCCGGAGGTTGTCAAAATTGTAATTGTCGGAAGTAAGGAAATGGCTGTTAACGTGAGGAAAAAATACACGTGAACACAACAACAAATATTGACTGAACAAAAGTCAAATTTCTAATGATATTACCTGTAATATGTATACTGTGGTTATTAAGGTGGGCCTTAAATTGGACGTAGTCCTGGATAGCCCTCATTCGATTCAAAACATTGAAACACAATTTCCCTAATTTTTCAGATTTTTATTTCACCCCCCTCGTCACCGTATTTTCACTTTAAGATACTAATTATGGGTAAAGGATTATTCTTATAAAATGCGAAAATAAATCTGAATGTATAGATTAGACTCAGACAAGATAAAAATTGTATCAGAGGGGGGTCTATTTCTCCCCGTTCAGGCGGGGAGGGTAATTTTCTAGAAATTTGGCCAAAAACAGAAAAAAATATAAAAAAAAAAACGAAAACACTTACAATGCCACGCCTTAGCTTTTTTTAAGGCCACGATTCCATTCTATAATATGCTTCCTAAATAAAGTTTTTATTTTAACTGGTTTTTGAAAAACTAATTTTTATTTTTTATATTATTTATTTATGAAAATTATTTTTTCAAAAGCTATTTGAAATATAAACTTTATTTAGGACGCATATTATAGAATGGAATCGTGGCTTTAAAAAAAAAACTAAGGCGTGGCATTGTAAGTGTTCCCGTTTTGTTTTATATATATATTTTTTTTTTCATCGAAATTTTGAGAAAATTACCCCTCCCGCCTAAACGGGGGGAAATAGACCCCCTCCGATACTATTTTTTTCTCGTCTAAATCTAATCTCATATTGTTTTTTTCTGCGTTTTATAAGAATCACCTTAACCCTATAGTTAGTACCTTAAAGTGAAAATAGGGGACCAGGGCGGTGAAATAAAAATCTGAAAAAATCAGCAATTTTTTTTTCTATGTAGAACCATTTGATGCCTATCAATCTCAGAATTTCAAAAAAAAAAACCAATATAAGGACCACCCTAGTGGTTATGATAAACCTGAAAAACTTCGCCTTAAAGTTAGTAACATTTCTACAGTGACGTCGAATTTAGGGCTTAGATCTATAAACGACAGATAATATAACAATTAAATCTTCGGCTTGGAGTGAAAAGCAGCTACATAACTACTATTTTGTAGTTTTTACAAGAAAAAAATTTAAAAAGAGAATGCATTATCTACTTGAATAAAACCAAAATTCTATTAAGTATTTTTCTACACTCGTTAATGATAAATTCAGTGAAATTGAAAAAAATATAGATTTTTGTATTTTTTTTGCAATTTTTGATTTTTTTTTGTCAAAAAATAGTGAGTTAGCGGCTTTTTACTCAAAGCCGACAATACTATCTTTGGTCTAACGTTGATGTTGATGTCGATGTTGTTTTGCTAATGTATTTAAAATACGTTGTTCTAAAAAGTGTGATACGGTTGCCAATGTTGCTGTTGAAGTTGTTGTGCCAATCCGTCTCTTACATACAAAAAAATCTTCCCACTATCACTACACCATCGTTAACAAAAAAAAATATATGAGTAGGTAGGCAGATTCAACTTAAAAATAAGTTACAACTTACAACGTAAGTTTCACTTATCTAAACAACATAAGCAATTGTAGATGACTGCATAAGTTCGCCTAGGACTTACCTTTAATTCAGGATCAATGGAAAGATCAACAATTTCCATTTTCAAAATAAATTGTATGTAGCTTTCACAGTTCCGAAATGTTCTTCCAGTTTCAAGTCCTATATCACAAAGAAAAAGAACTAGGTATAAATAAACTGAACTGTAAAACATGTTAAAAAGGAAATAATAATGAAGAAAATATTTAACTAGCTAGGCACGTGATTATTACCAAAAAGAAATAACTTCAAAATCAAAATAAAATGTAAACATTTGTTATTAGCAGCGCACAGCACAACAAAACGAACGGAAGATTTAAAAAAAAAAAATGTTCAACCAGACCAGCGCAACCAGCGAACGGAGCAACATAAAATAAAATTAAAAATTGATAACTAAACTATAACTCAAACTCAATAGACGATGAAATTGTTTTCTCTTTCTAATGCTGATCGCTTGCTCTTGATGCCGCTGTAGCTGTTACTGTAGTCCCTCATGTATCCTGTAGCTTGTAACCAGGGCTGTCGAAGTACTGCAATTGCAGTATTTGTACTGCTTTTTAAACTCCGTACTGCCGTACTGCTGCAATACAAACAAAAAACTGCTTTTTTGGTTAGCTCTTATACAAAATCTAGAATTTTTATATTTATTTCTGATATTCTCTTTAAGCACACACAAGCCAAAAATCATAGTGCTGTCCTAAATCTTGAAGTCCTTTTTATGTGAAGATGCCATTTTTAATAGGTAGGTAAAAAAGTACAGAAAAGATGCAGATTGACAAAAAGCAGAAGAAGCAGAGCCGTTTTAGTATATAAATGTCATTTTACAAAAACGAGTGTAAATTAAATTTGTGTTTACCTTTTTTTTACTTATAATTTTTTCCTTAACTTTTCTAAACCATTTATTAATTATAAGTGTAAAAAAAAAATTCAACCAAAAATAATTAATTGAAATGAATAATTGTGGAAATCAGCTGGGGTTTGTCAACATTTTTTATAACCAGAGTTCTAGATTTATCATTTTTTTTTTTGACATAATGAGGGCGTAACTAAAAGGGTTCGGAAAATTTTGCATAAACAAGGATAAAGATTGAAGTGGCGTAAAGACGGAGTAAGTTCTTCTAGCTCATAAACTGTAGACTTTTTTTCGAAAAAAAATCCGATAAAGCTGAGTTTTGGTGGAGCTTTATTTTGGCGTCCTTAGCATTTCCCTCAATTACCCTTAATTTGGGAAGGGGCAAAACATTTAAAAATGGTCAAAGATTGGTCAAATTCAGTATTTTGCTAATTTCTAAAAAAAAATAACGTTATTTGTTTGAACAAATGTGAAGGTAAAAGTTGTAGCTTATGTCAATATTCTACACAAAAAAATATGTAGGTAGTAAAAGGAACAAAGTAAAAATTATTAGTAAAGAAATATCTTTAAACCCGTTATTTAAAAAAAAATAGCAAATTGTATTCATATATATAAAAACCTAAAATGTATGAACAATTCGTATATTTTACTGCCGTACTGCCGTGTACCTACTGCTTTTTTTTCCTCGAAGTACTGCTTTCTCAAAATGAAACGGCAGCCCTGCTTGTAACCCACAGTATATTTAATAATGAGTGTATGGACACACTCTAGAAAAATGCAAAGCGTAGTACTACATTTAACAATGGACAATAAAAAATAAAAAAAAAACACAACGAGTGAAAGCAGGTCAAAATTATTCATAGTAACCAGTGTTACCGAATCTCAAAATTTATCATGAAATCATGAATTCATTAAAAATCTCATGATGTTTTTAATTTTATTTTTTTCAACATAAAATCATGATTTTTTTTTAATCTCATGATATTTCAAACTTTTCTACAAAAGAGCAGGCAATACAAAATGTTCTGAGTTTCGCTAAAACCAGTCGCAGCTATTATTCCAAATATATTGGCTGTAGATATATTTCAGAAAATAGATGACGAGTGGAGAATATTACGGTAAACGACGACATTTTTGCCGATATGTGGAAAACATTAAAGATTAAACTAGCTGATAACAGCTTGGCACATCCGCTTTTAACAAATTTTGTATTCCAAACCTTTTTTTGCCACATTCTTTAGCACACACCGAAGGTTTTTCCAAAGTTACCCTACTTAAGACAAAAGTAAAGAATAGACCTGAGTTTGACTCAATTACTGGGGTAATACATTCGAATGACGCGAGTTGAACAAATTTGTTAAGGAACTTCCAAAATCAAATTCTAATTTTTACTTTTCGACAAACTGAATAAAGGATCCTATCTGCTGTTTTTAAAGAAAAAAACATGTCCTAAAATTAGTTTAAATTAAGCATTTTTATGTTTTCTTTGCGAACAACGTGATATTTTTTGTGAATTGTCAAATGCTTATTCGCAATCCACAACATCAAAGCGCATTCCACTAATCAGCGAATGAAAAATCGTACGAGCTTAACCTTAAAATTTTGTTAATAAGTTTTTACTGATTAATTTTGTATGGCAATTCGCGTCCCTTGGTGACCACTCATGTCAAAGAAATGTCAAAATTTGCGACCATTTGCAATTTGCAGTTCGTATGGCTGATGAGAAAGGCACTTAATTACTAAATATTTGAGTTAAGCATACAATCAATAAAATTATTTATAAGAACATCAACATAATGTTATATATTTTGTTTTATAAAATTGTATGTGTATGTATTTATTTTAAAAAGTATTAAAAATATAAAATAAAAAGAACATAACAAACATTTTTTATGATTCCATAAGTATTTTTAAATTTGTTCATTTAATTTATTTTTTTTTTCTAAAATTTTATTAAACTGGGGCCCAATCTCGCAAGAGTGGGTTTTATCTGTGTTTGCGATTCCCCAAGAGTGAGTTTTAAGCTTTTGACAAATATCGTATGCACAATCAGTCAAATTTATTCACATTAAAATACAAATTAAATCAACAGTACATATGAGAATGTTTTGCTTTTTTCAAATTTGGGTGAGTATAAGTTTTCGGTGTTTTTATAAATTCATGATTTGTTTTGGGTAAATCGCTAAAAATCATGATATTCTTTTTTTTTTTTAGTCGGCAACACTGATAGTAACCCTTTTGGACCATCGCAAATGCTAGAAGGACGTACACTAGGTTTTCCCAGCACCACTAACTACATTCAACTTCGATCGTAATGGCTAAATCAAACGTGCAGCCTTTTTCATGCAATGAAATAAAATAACAGCAGACAAATTCAAGAGCTGCATGCAGCCCAGAGCTGCACGATCTCTATTTCTAAAAATGTGTTGGGCAGCCCCGCAGCAACAAGTGGTTGTTCGTCGACCGCTGCGCTGGCGGCCGGCGGCGGTGGCGCGCCCGACGCCGACCAGATTCAGTGGAGAAAAGTTCCGTTGTCTACAATTGGCCTTCAACCTGATCAATTGGATTTAGGTTTTAATTGTTCGATCTTCAAAGTTAAGGTCTTTATGAAAAGGATAAATGTCAGGTTATATTCTTGTGTAATTATTGGACAATTATTCTGACAGCAAAATATCAGCTTTTGAGCTTCTTGTGTGCAAGGGCATTTAAAATCTTCTTAAATTTAAAGGCATCTGGTGAAATCATAAAAACATTATCGAAAGGCTAAATGGCCTTTAATGTAATTAAAAGTATTTCGTGAAATTAGGTATTAGAAATTTATAAAATTATAATGTGCGTATAATATAAATATTTCCAATATGTAAGTAAATCAGTTTAGGTAAATATATTTAACTATAAATTCGGGTTCTGAAACTTTTTATTTTATTATTGTATTTAATAACTAGTTCTTTCTGTAACTTTGGTATCCTTCCACTAATGTTGTTTATATTTGTATGTTTCTTATAAGTGTATTTTTTTTATTTTTGCCTTGGTTTTCTTTATTCAACTTAAACTTAACTTCTGTTCGCTTAGATTTTTTGCTATATATAAGTGTACTTTTTCTTATCTGTGAGAATTTCCCCGGTTTTCTACTTTTCATGAACCGATTGGCTTATTTTTATTATTTTTTGTAATTAATTATTATTTAATTAATACAAACATGGTTTCTTTAAGGGCTAGAGGATACTTCGTAATGTTCTCCTCTTTGAATGCAATTATTTTTGTTATTTGATTCGTGAGTTGATAAATTTTATATGTTGCCTTTCAAATCACTTTAACCGACCACTAACTTTTCTGATTGGGTTTAATTTAATCCTAATTCAATTACTTTTATCGCGAGTTAGATTTCACTTTGTACCAACAATAACCGTGTCCCTGCTCGAGCGCCAAATAACGAAATCATTACACGGTCGAGGTTTCTAAACAAAATTTGTCGTCTGGTTGATATTGATACCCAAAATATCTTCCAGGCTCTATTGCTTGTGTATTGAAGGGTTGAAGATCGTTTCTTATTGGATGTCTTCTACATTGGATGCTATGCTTGGTACGTGTCCATTCTTGTTAGCTTCAATGGTCATTTGTTGTATTTTGTAATGTATTGCTACATTTACGAAATTCCACAATGAAGTGCCAAGCATTAAAAAATATTATTTACTGTCTCGTCTCCAGTGATTATATAAATATTATGTCGAGTGGATGTTTACTTTGCTTCCTCGTGGGAAAAAGTATCGATGATTGTGTATGTTGAGTGGGGACGAGTGTGTTTTTAACTCGTTGTTTCGCAATAAGACGAGGAAACGGGAGACGAAACGTTCCGACGTGACGAAATCTCTTCGCAGTTGTTCTCTCTTAAGAATGAACTTAAAATGAGGAAACAGCTAATGCGTAGTAAGGAATTTCTCGTCGTCGCGTCAGTGGTTGATCTAGAGAGGTTCATAGAAACACGAACAATCTTAACTTGTTATAAAAAAAACAGAGGGAAACCTTTTAGATAATTTCAAATTTTGGTAATCTATATATGAATTTGTTCTAAATAGAAATTCAAAAAAGGTGTTGAATAAAAACCAAATCACTTTCTTTTTCAAAATGACGGTCTTCCCCTTACCCTGGGCACGCCAAAAACTTGGTTTTATAATGAACAGATGTAGCCAAACACAAATCGTACAAAAAATTTTGTCCATCGATTAATGAAATTTTAATACAATTCGCTCCACCATGAAAAAAGTACGTTAATCTTTTATGTGTAAAATTACATAAAACAAAAAACTACCTCATTTTTTCCAAAAGAACTGATATTTTTCGAGAAATTAAGAACAAACTGACTTTTAGCCACTTTAATGATAGATATGACGATGCTTTCGGCAGGCTAGGACCTGTCATACTGAGTTTTTCTGAAAGTGCTTAAAATAAGCTTTCCAATGATATATATTTAGTACATTTTCGCGATGGCGGGACTTTTAATGTCACCGAAGACCGCAAGTTTCGAATGGTCGAGAATTCTGACATTTCTTTCATATAAATAATTTTTTTCGTCACGAATGACCTAAAATTTCATAAGGATTTAACCTGTAAATGGGTGCTAAAAAGGTTAAATTGGAGCGAATTATTTATTCTCTGGCCTTGTGCAGATATTGCGGATTTCGAATGATAAGCATTTGACAGTTCTCAGCAACGGCGTATACAAGAGAACTCAAAAGATATACGCAAAAATAATAAGAAAAGCAAAAATATTTGCAATCTTAAAATATAATTTCAAAAAAAATTATTTTTTATAGCTTTGGAATAGGCTACCTACTCATTATTGGTAAAATTTATATACCTTCTCCTATCAACATTTACAAGCCATTGCCCGAATAATACTATTGGGGTTTTACTGTCGAAATTAAACAATTTTTTTTTTTTTTGGTTAAGATTTATCAAATAGACGATTTTAACCACTTGCATTCAGAACATTTTAGCATTGGTGTATTTTTTGATTCAAAATCAATTTGGTAGATCTACGTTTTTGGCAGATATACACTCTTTAATTCTCAAAGTATTTTCAATATTGTTTTTGATCGGTTTAACTTACTTATTCCCCAATCTTATGGAACATCGTAATTAATGACATATTAGTCAATCTAGAAGGGGATGGTTTCAAAGTTATTGCATATGCTGATGACGTTGCCATTACAATATCGGGAAAGCATCTTCAAATCATAACAGAATTAATGCAAACCGCTCTCAACAAACTACTTGAATGGACAGACAAATGTGAACTAGGTCAGATCAAGCTAAATATCTGGGTCCGATTTCAGACAAAAAGTGGAGCTTGAAACCAAATATACAAGAAAGAATTAGAAAGGCCACAGTGGCACTTTTCTCCTGTAAAAAAGCTATTGGAAACAAATGGGGCTTGTGACCACATATCACCCACTGGCTATACACAGCGGTCATCAGACCGATACTCACTTATGGGGTGGCAGTATGGTGGACTGCTTTAGATAAAATAACTTATCGTGATAAGCTAAGCACAGTACAGAGATCGGCTTGCATGTGTATCAGCGGAGCTCTCCGTTCGACATATTCCGCTGCTTTAGACGTACTGCTTAACATCACACCCCTCGATATAAACACTAAACAAGTGGCGGCGAGCACAGCTATTCGTCTCAGAGCCACCTCTCAATGGTCCAATAACTCTATTATCGGCCACACTATCATTCTGAACAAATTCGAATCAATCCCTAAACACTCCGACTACACCATCCCTCAGCCGGTTTTTGGCAAAAAATTTTCAAGTAACAATTCACACAAGATCCACTTGGGAAGATAATGAATTTTTGAGAGATAAAGCAATTCACTTCTATACGGATGGCTCAAAAACCGAAGAGGGGGTAGGTGGCGGCGTGTACTCAAAACGACTAAATATTAGTCTCTTCTTCCGTCTCCCTGATCATTGTAGCGTGTTCCAAGCGGAAATCCTGGCGAAAAGAAGTTTTATCTTGGCTCAAAGAAAACGTAATATCTACTTTGAATATCCGTATCTTCTCAGAAAGCCAAGCTGCCCTTAAATCATTAGGATCTGTTTCTACAAACCCCGTAACTGCCCGAAACTGTCGATCGTCTCTAATGGAGATGGCAGAACAAAAACATTCAACATTAACCTTTTCTGGGTGCCGGGACACAGAGATATTCTAGGAAACTGTAAAGCCGATGAACTCACCAGGATAGGAACTAGTACACCAATATCACCTAACAAGATGAATATTGGAATACCGATCGCTACATGTAAGCTTATGCTTAAGCAAGATTCCATGATGATGACAAACAGCAGATGGACAGGTATCACTACTTGTCTGGCGACAAAACAGATCTGGCCAACACTGGATCCGAAGCGATCGAAATGTTTGTTATCTCTGAGAAGATTGCATATTAGCTCCACAATTGGTGTCATTACCGGACACTGCCTCATAGGTAAACACGCCAATATGATTTCTGCAGAAGCTTCATAGACGAGGAGGAGAAAGAAACTATCCCACACCTTCCTTGCTCATGTCCTGCTCTTTCTCAAAGACGCAAAACACACTTAGGAATTTTTTTCTTTAATGATCCCAGTGACTTAAATAAAATCAACATTCACAGTCTCCATCGCTATATTAAAAGCTCCAACTGGTTTAATTAACGAGGATTACCTCGCATTCTTTATGTGGTATCACAATGGGCCTATTCTGGCCTAAGTGTGTCAGCAGTTTTCCTGACAGCCACCTTAACCTAACCTAACCTAACCCAACTTACTTATTTTGTGAGAATTTTGTTCAAAATATCAAAGAAATCATATTCGATAAAAAAAAATAAATGACAAAATGGCAAAATGACAAAATAAATGTAACCGTCCTGTTTGTTGAAAATTTATTTTCATCAACGCCAGTCAATTTACTTGCTAAAGCTTTTGACGTTTACAAACATGCTCTCTGCCTTTTCAATAATCATCAACTCGATTTTTGTACTGCTCAGTTGCACCGTAGATGATGTATTCAAATTCGGGACTTAGCGAACTTGACTATTGAACACAATACTAACATAGTAAAATTTGTATTTGCATTTTTTAAGAGAAGACTTTTGCAGTTTGCGTTAACGAATATTCCGCAAACACATTTCATCGCACCATTCATGGAACGTGGTGAACCATTCGCAGTACGGCATGGCCCCCTTCATAGGAAGGCACCTGGGGCATTTGCTCCAGTGCTCCACCCTTAGACACAGCCCTGTCATACACCCTAAAAACATTTTTTGATTGAGATCTGATCTGCGGCCAATATTTTACATGTTCATTTTCAGGCTTCAATAAAAACAAATTGTGGAAGCTAAGAATTTTTGTCTCCAATAAAAGAGTGGTTCTAACTACCAAAATTTTTGATTGATTAATGAAAAAATTATCCCCTCATTATTATCCCCTTATCAGATTAAAAAAAAAATTAATGCAAACTGTCGCTTAAAACTGTCTTCAAACGTAAGATATTAAGAAAAATATTAAAAAATATTAATATTAAGTAAAATATTAAGATTAACATCTCCAAAACCTTCATATTTTTTAGCGTGCACAAAAAATCCATACGCAATATTTTTGGTACACAACCTCAAGATCATATTAAAATTCGGGAGTGGATCAAAATTTTGTTTCCAAGACTCAGCTCTACAAAATTTCCAATGATCATTGGTAAGGTAGTTCAATCATTAAAAAAGGAAAGTCTTTTTATGTGGAAAGTTGGGCCTATTTGGATTTTTGTTTGACTAGAAATATTAGTTATGTCTTGAGCTTTATTTGTTCATCAGAAAAATAAATGGTTTTACTTCTTAAACATCTCTAAATCGATCATTCAAATTTTCAATGATGAGTTTCAATGATAGCTATGACTGGCACCTTAAAAAGCAAAATCATTTATTATTTTTACAAACAAAAAAAGCTCAAGACTTGGTTAATATTTCTAGTCAAAAAAAAAACTAAACTAGTTGACCAATAACTGAAAATAGCTGACCTTTTATGAAAATAAAGTGGCCTTTTAAATGGCAATTCTTCACTTTTAGGAATGACCAGAATGAGGAGCCAAAAGTTTTTTTTGTGACCTTGAAAAGTATTTTGAAAATTCATAGAAAAAAACTTTGACTGACCAATTACTGTAAATAGTTGACCTTTTATCACGATCCAAAGATCTTTCGGATGGTTATTATTTTTTTTTGTAAATTTCCCTTAAATTAGATGCCAGAAATCGCGCGTGACCTTGAGAAACTTTAAACCTTTATTAAAAGTTATCTAGGGCTGACCAATTTCTAGGACTAGTTGAGACCTTTTGTGACCAATTACTGACCAATTAGATGGCATTCTCAAATATCAAATTTCCCATATATGAGGTGCCAAAGGTCCAGGGCCGTGTAAAGTTCCTTTGTTAGGCTTTTGATTATGTCATTTAAAAAGGAACTAGGACGTTCATGGGTTTCTATTGTAAAAATCAATAACTGGGTCATTGAAGATGAGGAAACTGCGAAGTGCTTTTAAATTAAAGGGTTCATTTTGTAGGGGGAGTGTTGCCAAATTACCTTTAATGGTTTTTTGCATATAACTCAAAAACGAAGCAAAAATTTCAAGATAATGTTAAGAATCTTGTAGACAGTAAAATTTACCGTTTAAATTGTTAATTAAAAAAATTAAAAAACGTTTACCTAAATTAAAAAAAAAAAACTGCAAACAAATGTGAAAAATTACTTTTTTTAGCTTTTTTTGCCTATAACTTTTTTATTTGCAGAGAAAGGTGTACGCATTACTCAATGTAAAAGAAAGATTATTTATTTTTTTTTAAATGACATATTCAGAAAAAGTTTTGGATATAAAACGACCGAGAAACGGTCGCTCAAACTAAGCTGATCTTAAGATTTAAAAGTAAAATATATTTTTTCGAATCTTGTTAGATGATAGCTCAAACTGGGTATATGATTCATTTCCGACCATTGAAGTCAAAAATAACTGAGAAATTTCAACTTTTTCGCTGTTTAAGGGTTGCCATCAATTTTTTTTTTCAAAGTTTAAAATAATTGCAAACATCAACAAACTTGCTCTTACAAACCCGGTTTTGAAACATATACTATAAGACAAGAAAAAATTTGGTTTGGTTGTCAAAACTGGAATTTCTTATATATTATTTTTAAAAAAACTTGAGCACTTTCGACCGACTCGTCTAGCACTGTTTTTTCATGCCCAAGAAGATATATCTAACTAACATCATGTTCGAAAACCAGCTTTCATAATAGCAAGTTTTTCAGGGTTACCAACTCCGGAAAAGTCTAGATTCGGAGGGCCTCCACAATCTACTTCGTTCTTTTCCTCCAACATTATTATGAAGCTATTATTTTTATTTTAGCCTATTCTTCAAGAATGAGTTGGCCAAGAGTTGGCCACAAATATTGTGAGTGCATAACCAAAATATAAGTATGAGGAACTGAATCGAATTCAAAAGTCAGTGTGGAAGGATATATCCGATACCCATGACCTTCAAACTACTTAAATTTATTTACAAAAATGGAAAATGATACTCTGTCATTTTCCTTAAGTTCACAGACTTTATTTACATTCAACGATTCGATTAATGGAACTCGATTGACCTAAAAAATCAAAAATCAGAAAACAGTCTCCGAAATAAGGTCGATAAGGTTCGTTTCAGAAGCTCATATCTTAAGTTCTATTACTCGGATCGTTAAAATTAATTGTGGAGTTATGAAAAATGGCAGAGCATTATTACCCATTTTTTGTAAATGAATTGAAGTGGTCTTACTTCTGGTACAAGCATTGGAAACAGCTTTTTTGAACCCTTCATCACCAACACGGGCGTCGAAAAATTCTGTCAGACTTTAGTATTCAATATCAAGATGCATGCATGTACAAACCCTCATACTCATATTTTGGTTATGTATTCAACCACAAAATTTGACACCGACTCTTAGGTGCCAGTTAAAACTCATCATTGAATATTTTAGTGATGGATTTTAAAAAATTTAAGAAGTTAAATCATTTATATTTTTGATAGACAAATTAATCTTGGGGCTTAATTTATATTTCTAGCCAAAAAAAATAAAAAGGGCCAACTTTCCACATAAAAAGACTTCTCTTGTTTCAATGACTCAACTACCTTATCAATGACTATTGAAATCTTAAAAGTCATTTATGTGGAAAGTTGGGCTTATTTGGATTTTTTTTTGGCTAGGAATATTAATTACGTCCTAAACTAAATTTTTCTATCAAAATAATAAATGATTTAACTTCCTCAACGTCTCAAAATCAATCATTAAAACTTTCAAAGATAGCTATAACTGGCGCCTTAGACTATTAAGGAGGCAGTAAGGGCAATTTTTTTCAGTCAAGGTTGACCATACCGTGAAGATGTTTATTTTCAACTTGTAAATTTGTTTTTAGTCACTCAAAGTTGACGTTTTGAACTTCCGATTTTCAACTCTAGAGTTGATCAACTTGAGATTTTCTTAACTACCGGAAAAAATAGAAGTTGGCAGAGTAAACTTGAGAGTTGACATAGAAATACTGTTTTTTTTTTGTTGAAAATGCATACCTACAAACATTTTGCTTTAAAGGTTTTTGCTTTTCAGTTATCCATAACAGAAAAATAAAGAAAAGGCTATAATGTGTCGAAGCAATTATTATTATTATTATTATTATTATTATTATTATTGGCCATCAGCTTCTTCGCCCCTTCCCAAACTTAACAAGAATTTCTTCTATTTGGCGTCTTTTATGTCTTTTTCTAACATTGTTTTTTAATTTTACGTACCTAAAAAAAAAAAACAAATCACACAAAATAGCGCAAAAAAAAAATATAGGTTGTTTTTTTCGGAATAATTTAAGAAAAAAATGTCGTGTTGTGACTACAACGAAAATTAAATGAAATAATACTTTTAAAGCGTCTGCCAAGCAGAAGGCCGCATGTAAAACGTCTTGGACCACTACTTTTGTAATCAGGTGAGCTTACTCTACATATAAAGGAAACAAAAATCTCTATTACAATTATTTCAAAAATCGGGTTTCGTCCAATTTCGAAAGCATCTGCCGGACGGAAGGCTGCCTGCAAAACGTCTTGCACCACCATGTGTGACATCAGGGTGATAAGTTTCTTATAATAAAATATAATTTAAGGTGTTATCACAATTATTTAACCTGGCGATTTTGGTGTAGCCAGCTGTGCTGGGGTCACACCAAGGCGAAATTGTTTCGAGAGTTTCCACAATCTTGATGAGATCTACAGAAAATGGGAATACTTTTCAGGCTGCTCTACACACTTGGCCACACAAAGCAATATGAGTGGATGAGATTTATTTTTGAAGAAAACGCAATTACTTCCTTCATGTTTGCCTCAGTGTTTCGAGCAGCGGGTACTTTAGAACTTTGTGAAATGAAGTTATGCAGTTTGTTGCAGTAACAGGGTGTCTTAAAAGCGTTTTGTGAATCTTCGTACCACTACTTCGAATTTCGTAAATAAATGTTACAAAGGAATGTAGCTTTACATTTAGCTTAACACGAAATTTTTTAAATTATATAAGTGAATACATTTGTACCAAAATTTAAAATGTTTTATCTATTATTACCAAAGTTATAAAAATTCAGAACTTTGATTGAATATTTTGCATATGTTTTCCCACAAAAAACTTCTTTGAGGCCGGTTAAATTATGTATTAGCAAACATTTTACAGAATTTTTTTTATTCATTTGGAAGGAATTATATAACGATTTTGAAAAAAAATCAGTGCATTATTGTAGATATGATGTCCTTTCTGGTAAAAAATGTTTACCAAATACTGTCATAACGGTACCTACCTGCTAAATAAATTTGAAGAAATTCACTTTAGTAGTTTAGACTGTAGGTCGAGGTACAAACAGACAACCAGAGACAGATAGACGGATAGAATTTTGCAACCCATGTGTTTCGAGTTACCTATCATCGTTATGTCATACTTGATTGTTATCTCGAAAATTTGTTTTTGCACGATTCCAAAAGATACCCTAAGTACCAATGTATATCGCCATTAAAAATATTCAAAACTGGCATAGAAAGTTACTAGTTTTTTTTAAGGTAATAGTTTTTTCAAATGTTATTAAAAATATATATACGTCCAGTAAATTTTTATTTGATTCAGTTCCCATACAGAAAGCTTAAGTCCAAAATTTTGACCTTCAAGCCATTGCAGGACTGCCGCTATATTGATTTAAAGAATGAATTCGTTTTTAAAAAATAGTATCCGTAGTTTTAGATTTATCGAGAAAATAAAAGTACTTTCTTAGCAAGAAAAGTAAGTTCTACAAATTTGAATACATAGTATTTTTTTTTTAATTTTTGTGTATTTAACAAGTTATAACCAATTATAAGCAAAAAAAATGGAGTTCACACTTTTTTAGTCACATTTTTTTTCAGTTTTACCCGAAAAATTTCTTCTAAGATTTCTAGTAATCACTAAAATCCTATAGTTTTCTTCTTAACATTTTCTGTTTCTTAGCAATTGTTTACCAACTGTATTGCCTGAAAGGTATCCGCGTGGCATCCAATTACAAGGAAAAAATGGAGCTCATATATTTTTTATTCAATTTTTGTTCAGTGCTCTTTAAAAATATTGTCCTTAAAATTCTTTAAAAATCGTTAACTAACAGTTTTTATCTTTGTATTTTTTTTGCTGTCGTTTAGTTACTGTAGCACCTGAAAGGCTTCCAAACGCAGAATCATATTTAAAATATTGCAAGCAAGATTGTGCCATCCTTATTTTCTTGTTTTTAATCAATGTTAGTTGCAAAAACGCAGAATTTACTCCTTCACTCAAGATGGTGGAGGCTGGCAGACCAAGTATAATTACGTATCTGATATGCAAAATAGCATTTTTATATTTGAAAGCCCAAATGAATCCATGCCCCCACTTTACTCTTATAAGGTGCTATCTAAAAATACAAAATCTTCCAACACAAGTATCATCCTGATTTATTTTTATTTATTTATTTCTTAGGCATCCTCTTACCCATTTTTGACATTTAAACGTTCATAAGTCCATTCCTTTCATTACACATACACTTTCACTACAGAAAAAACATCTTTCTACCTTATCCCGTTTAGAAAATAGCCAAAGACGAGTTCAGTCTTTAAACCAAAACAGCGAAGACCCTGTAAACGGTTGATCGTCGAAAGCTTGAATTTAAGCTTTCTATAAAGTACTCTAATGATAACAAGAAAACAATGTCTTCCTCAACGTTTTATTATTTTATTTTATTAAATTCCCATAGGAGCTATGACTCAATACTTAGTTAGATTTAACTTTATTCATAGTTAGATTTTTAGAAAACCATATTTTTGCATATTTTTATATTTTTTAAAAGTAATTGAATGGTATAGGTTATTTTAAAACTATTTTAAAAGAACGATGTAAATGCTTTTTTTATACATACCTATTTTTCAATATTTTTTCTTTATTACTTGCACAATTTAAAAGTTCCAAGCAATTTGAACATAACAGCAAGTTCGTGCGATCCAGTCGTGCATTTTATTTTTAATAAGCTGCAGCTGAAGATATCTAAAAAAGTTGCACTTTGTGGCAAAAACTTGTCAAGCATTTCTTTATTTTAAATGTTTGTAAATGTCAAATTGTCAAGTATATTCGGTACTAAACAGATAATGTACAAAAGCTTTAATAAAATGACAGTATGATGCTTAATGCGATTAAAATTACAAAATCGTTTTTTACCCTAGTGTCATTATGATGCATATAGTTTTAACATCGAACTAAGTCAACAAAACTCTTTCACGTGGGTAGGTATTTAAAGTTTGGAATCTAAACTGTGCTACTGTAAGTAGGTACTTATGTACATATACCAGTCATGCATTTTTTTAAATCTCAAATTCGATTAACCTTACTAGATTAATAAATCTTTAAAATTCAAGCCATTAATTAACTCACCTTAATTTTTTTTTGCCGCAAGTGAAAGCGATAAAAAAATAGAGGTAGGCTCCTGTATTAAACGAAAATCGTTAACTGTTTAATAAAAATACGAACACTTTTTTTGTTTTATTTTATTAAATTTTCACATTTAAAACACAGAAGTTTTAATCTTAATTTCACGACACGATATCACTTTGGTAAGACCATAACAATAATTTTCCAACTAGAGAGCTGAGACCCAATCTTTCCTTATACTGACTATCAGTGTTTGAATTTGAAATTGAAATATTTAGATATTTAAAGTATTGCATTCAAAAATCTACAAGTATAAGTACTTATAACTATACACACATATGCACGTTGAACAACCAATAAAACTCAAGTGGTGACATCACACACATCCAATTCCAAGTCAGTATCCTAAAAGCACTCTGCAAACTCAGCAACAATAATTAGGCTAAGCATCAAGGCATGAAAAAACAATCAGAATTTGATTGCCAAACTCAGTGTCAAGTTGCTACGAGTATTTATTTCGATTATGCTGTGGTTGAGCTATACCCATCTTAGAACAGCCTGAACGAAACCAAATTCAAATCAACAACAATATACAGCATTCCGCTGCAATACTGCTTTTTTGACATTAATTTTGTTATGGTCTCAAAAATAAAATTCAACTTGCAATGGGATACGAAATATGACACTCTCGCCGCTTCAGAAAAAAATGCGAGTACACTCCGCATCACTGAATTGAGGTTTGATTTTGCCCCTTATTTATGTTTTCGGGGTTGCTGAATCCGACTCTGAGGTTTGCGACTAAAACTTCGTGATGAAACATGGAAAAAATGCAAAAATGCATTTTTTGGAGCTTATCACTAACGTATCGAAAACTACCAATTATTCGAAAATCACATCAAGGTACCATAAAACCTTTGCTTAAAGTTTTTCTTTGTGATAACCCATTTGGACTCAAGCAATGGTTGAAAATTGATGTATTTTTACTGTTTTCTAAAATCCACTTGAAAGCACTACGTAACTGCCTACTTTATATGAAATTTCTTATTTTTTCTGCTATATGAATTAAGATATACTTTTCTTATGGTCTTTGATGCTCTGAGTTCGTATCTGGTCTTGGAATTGCTCTAGCATGTCACGCTTTTGAGATATTTGAATCTAATGATACACAAAACGCGTTTTTTATGCAAATTTGGGGTTATTTATCAAGATAATTTTTCTGTGGAGACAATTTTTCTTTTCGAAAATATGTTAGTGATCATTCTAAAGTGTAAACATATTAATTCAAAATTCTTTTTGAATTTTTTAAATACCACAATTCATCTTCGAAAAATTCTTGGCGTTCGTCTTAGTTACTTACACACTTAGTTAGCCTTGCAATCATCATCCAGGGTGAAAATTTTTGAAATTGTGTTCATAAGGGATATGCCTTTATAATTTTCTGCATTATTCGGATCACCTTTTTTAGAAATAGGAACAATTATGGACTTTTGAAATTCTGCTGGTACCTTTGTTTGACTGTAAATTTAGTTTACAGTGATTGAGAACTTTTCCAGAAAGTTTACCGACGCGTTTTGGAAAAATTCATAGGGAATCCTATCTTCACCTGGGGATTTGTTCTGTTTCGCTTTCCTTAAAGACTCATACAGCTCTAAAAGTTCAAAATATGAGTCCAGATTTTCATCATACACTTGCGGCATAGCATAGTGAAACAAAATTTGTGGTCCTTGAGGTTTCAAGAATAATTGAAATTTTGAGCTCGTTTACGCCTATCAAAGTTCCAACTTTATTTGCCGTTCAGTTTAATTTGTTTGCCACTGACCAGAAGATTCCTTTCGCCATATCATTGAAGTATTGTGTTTTTGGGCGTTCACAGACTTCTTTGTATTGATTATTAGCTTCGATGTTCATTTTTCTTGTGGTTTCTGAGTTGAATCCTCTAAAAAACTTCAGATTTCACAAAGAATCCCTTCTAGCCTTGGAACACTTCTCGTCAAACCACAGTTGTTATTTTTATTACATTATTTTTAATGCGTTTGATGAAGCCACAAATTGTATGATAGCTGTGCGAAAACTAAAAGGGGCTAAAAGGGCCCACAGACACCACACTTGTGTGTACACATGTATCGGTGTGCGGTAATGTGTGCTGTGTGTGGGCTGGTGCATGCACCGATTTTCGGTGTCAGACACGGAGCGAGTAAAAATCAAAAGTTTTTGATTTTTAGTGTCGGTGTCTCGATCGAATATTTACTATTCAGTTGCATCGGAAAGATTACAATTAATGCACACACCTCATCGTCCACATCACTTATTATGGTCTTTTTTTCCATGAGATCTCTTGCACAACTAAAGTGTGTACGATTTGGAGTGTCGTGTGTGGTGGAATCGCACACCCGTGTCGGTACACATGGTTTGCACACAAGTGTCGTGTCTGTGGGGCCCTTTAACTCACTCATTCAGTTTTCTGCAGTATTCATTTCCTAACCTCTCTTTCCAAATGAGTTTTTGTAGAAGTGAAAGTTCTTTCGTTACCGATAATTTTCCATATACACGGCACAGTCAATAGTTAAGGGCACGTGATACGAAAATGTCTGAATTTTTTATTTGTATGTCTTGAACGATATTATGCCAGTTTCCATTTATCAGAGCATGGTCTATTATGGAACATTCATTCCCTCTTACTAACGTTAATTCACCTTCTTGGTCGCCTGCTGTTCTTCCATTGAGAAGATATAAATCAAAGCTACTCGTATCACACGTTTCTATTAACTTTTTTCCTTTTGCATCAGTTGTTTCATCCTTCGAATTTCTTGCTATGTTCGAAAATACTTCTCCTTTATTGGTAGGAGCCACTTGATCTCTTCCAACTCTTGCATTAGAATCATTTTTTGTATATCTTTAGATTCAATTATCTCAAAAACGCCACATGCTAGAGCGGTTTCAAGACCAGATTCGAACGCAGCGCATCAAAGAACATCCGAAAGGTATATCTTGGTTCATATCATAGATAGAAATAAAAAATGTGTACATACAGTAGTTACTCAGTGCTTTCGAGTGGATTTTCGAAAACAGTAACAATACGTCAATTTTCAACTAGCGCTTGAGTCCAAATGGACTGTCGCAGAAAAAAACCTTAAACAGAGAAGTTTTTTTATAATCAAATTCTATATATCTACTACTGAAATAAATCAGCCAAGTAGAAGACTTAGCATTAAGGATTGGACTTGTTGAATTATTGATTCAAAATAGCTTTTTTATGGCCTTTAGTCCGGCTTACTCACTTGGACTCAACAGTGACATAGTGAGGGCCTTATCATACGCAATTTTTATTAAGTTCAGTTCAACTTACATGAATTCTTTTACAAAAATCCACTGTAAATTATATTCAACAAGATTAGAGTTCCTAATCATTAAGCTGGAAATTTTTTTGCCCGGGGCCTGGCATAGTTTCTAAAAGAAGTTTTTTTTAACAAAAATTATATCCACTACTGAAATAAATCAGCCAAGTACAAGACTTATTATTATTGATTGAAAATAGCTTTTATGGTTTTTAGTCCTACATTGGCGTTTCGTCCGGCTTACAGAGATTTATTGGAAATTGTGTGTACGATCAATAGTACTGTGGTAGTTTTCGAGACACTAGTTGTGTTCTTTAAAGTTTTAAGTGTCAACTTCTGAAACACATTTACTAAAATGTCTTTCACTTTTTGAAAAAAATAAAACTAACCAAATCTATTTCACTAATTACAGTGCGGGAACCATTGAACTGTCAAAGGTTGCAAAGGCACAAATTTCACGGCTCTTAAAAAGACCTAAATTAAATATTTTTACCGCAGAATTGTTTCGTTTTAAGTTAAAAATCGACTTTTAATGGCAACATAACACTAATTCATTAAATATCGCGAAAAAACAACATAAACCATTGATTCCAAGTGTAGACCTAATGTCTACCACAAACAAAAAAAAACTTGCTGTAAACATCACCAGAATCTTCCAACATAATAAACAAACTGTATCTTAAAGAAATGTCTGTCCCTTCAATAACAATTTCCGATCTAAAAGATATGTTTTCCACACTGAGAAAAATATTAAACTCACTCATACGAGTATTTAAAACTCAAACACATAATGATTTGGCATGATGGAATCGATTTCTATTTAATTAACAACACTGTCCTATGTATCATATTGGACACACAAATTTTTTCTTGTCCTATGTTTCCAGCGTCCCATGTATCATATTTGATACATAAATTAATTCAAATTTGCTGTGTATAGTTTTCAACAAAACACGGCTAATAAAAAATAAATAAATTTGGTGGCACAACAGTTCGTGAAGAACCAAGGCCTAGTGACTTACAACTCTCAACCATTCCTGTGTGCGTATTTTTAGCAGCGGCTAATATCGACAGCAATTTTCTTGTACCAAGTCATACCGTTTTGCAATGAGAAGTGAACTGAAGCCAATTGATCTTCGATACCAATCCCTTTGTTTTTATTTCTCAAAAATTTAGAAAGATTTTTGCATTTGGTTTTCTTAAAAACAAAAATTCAAAATTTGTTTCAAAGGCTTTGACTTTAATTGGTATGAAATGTAGTTAGCATACGTCCATGTATCAAATATGAGCACAAACCTAAACCGTATTTTTAACAACAATGACCAATTATTTCTGCTACCAACCCATTCCATGTTGAATCTTACTTAATAATAATAATGCTTCTTTCTGGAAAAAAAGTACGGGACGTGGGGATATTTTTGAATTATTTATATGGGGACAGTGAAGCCGAATTTTGTTTATGTATCAAATTTGATACATGGAAGAAGGAGACTCGGAACGAAAAAAAATTTATGTATTATAAGTGATGCATGGGACGTTTAGTTAAAGTTTTCTTTTCTAAGAAAAAATAATGGACAGTGAAGTTGTTAAAATAGAATCGTATTAATTTATCGTTGAAACGATTTGAACATGCTTTCCTTTTAACATAAAGATATTTCTGTTTGATTTAATTTACTTTATTTGAAGTGGCTTCAAATAGAATGATACATATTAATCTCTGAATATTTCCGTGTTGCTTTGGCCAGGTATGTATTCTGTTTAAAACAAATAATTTCAATGTTAGTTTTTCCATATACATAGATGCTAGCTCCTTTAAGTTAAATACAAATGTTTTCTATTTAGAATGATGGTAACGTTTCCTATAATACATGCAACAAACATACATTCCGTCAGTTTAAAATTGAAACTCACTTAATAACAAATTACCTTTTTAAAGGAAATCAGATTGAAATATACTTTTTGACACTGAAGTCACCTTCCGCAAATTTTTAAATTTAGTTCCCAGGCATAACTTTCAATGTTTTATAAAACCGGGCAAAATGATACTTTTTATATTGAAAATTCTTTACATTTTCATTTTCTTGAAATTTGTGTTCCGCACTTAGTGAGTTTTACCTTCAGACCGACGATATTACAGTGGCACTAATTTTGGAACAATTTGAATATCTTTTCCGACCAATGCGATGGGAGAGACGAATTCTTTTGCAAAAATCCCAGCCCCTAAACACCTTTATTACTTTGAGTTCGAGGATTCGCGTTTGAATTAAACATTTCTGTTCAATCTCTTTTTCTTCTTTATATTTTAAGTACATTATATTTGAAACAAACACGTTCATGTAAATTTTATGTTAAAAAATTGTAAGTAAGTAATATAATTTAACAGGTCTTTCAAAATTCTAATTCAAGTAGGCTTGAATGAATTTACGTCGATTCAAATAGATTTGACCCAAAATAACAGTATTTTTGAAGTCAAATAGATAAATTTAAATCGAATTCTCTTTGAACTAATTAAAATATATATATAAACATGCTTCTATTTAAATAACTTAGTTCAGTTTTCTCAGTGCAACATCGTGGTAGAGAAAATGCAGGACTTGCCAACAAAACACGACTTCATACAAATCTTCGCTGACTTTAAAACACTCAAGGCAACAAATGAGTTACTAGTTCAAAAATTAGAACAAATAAAGAACAAAAATCACTAGAGAAGAAAATTGATCATTTAGAAAAGCAATCTAAGGAGAGAAATCTTATTTTTTTGTAGTTTTGCCGTTGTATATTTTGTTCACAATAAAAAAGTTTACCTTTAAAAAAAGTATCCTCCTTTGTTTTCAATGAAAGTTAGGAATTAGAACAACTGTATGTGACAAAAAATTGTTGTATGTTATGTGTGTGTCCCTTTATTACTTGCGAAGCAAATAAGATTGTTTCGAGCTATTTAGCGTAGCTATGTGAAGTCAGAACCCCGACCCGTTATTTTATCGGATTCGTTTGTCCATCATTAGTCCACGTTTGTTTAACCATTAAGATCGTTTGTCCATCCCCAAGATAAAAGATATTCGACTCTTCTTTTTTTATAGCAAACCTCGAAAAACAAAAAAGTCCTCTAGCATCCACAAATGAAATCATAGGAGGTTGGGGCTGATTGAGTTCGTTTGTCCACCAGCTCAATATGAAAATCCATAAATCAAATTTTTCTGTCCACCCCCAAGACAAAAGAATATTCAACTTTTCTTTTTTGCTCTGAAAACAAAAAGTGCTCCATCGCCCCCAGATAAAATATTAGGGGGTGGAGCAAATTTCATTCCGTTTGTCGTTTGTCGATTAGAAAATCCATTAAAACAAAAAAAAAACAAAATAAATAAAATGAAAATAAAATAAGATCAAATCAATTTTTGCTTTTATTAAAGTATTCTTTGCATTTTTGATAGTTGTTGGTGTTCGGTATCGGCTATCATATTCTGTCCATGATCCGTATATGTATCCCTACATAATGCTGCAAAATGTCCGGGGGTGAGGAAAATAACACCACTTATTACATATATAATGTTTCTTATTGATCACAATCTTCACAGGAATTTCGTCCAAACTTATCAATTTTATAGTAAGATTTTTTGTAGTTCAAAAAACAAAATGACTTCAAAAAATAAGAATTAATGATTTGTTATGGTGGCATTTACAGTGGATTTGCGTTGAATACAATTTTTAGTTTGGACGTTGAAGCTTTCATCAATGGAATCCATAAATGAATCCTAAAAGTTAAGATCATTGTTTCGAAGCGATAATTCAAAAACTGCTTGTGAAGAATTTTCACGTACCCACATCCTGAGCATTTTTTTCGATAATGGCAGAAGGAATATTTGTAAGTAATTTTTATAAAAAGAAATTTGTATGCTGCTCAACAGTTTATTACATAATTTTTGAGCTCAAAGCACTTCAATGCAATGTCGGTTCTGTCTCGATATAAGCTTGAGCTTACTCCATCGTGCACAACTTGTATAATGAAAGCATAAACTCTATTGCCTGAGTTTTCATCCATTGCATTTTTAGCATTAGGGAAAATACATTATAAATTTGAAATTATTTAAAATGTTGAATCCACAGCACAAATATTTCTAGCTAAAAACTTTAATACCGTTTAAAAGAACTGAGCTTCATAAATTTTCATTCAAAGGAATGGCTTTATTTTCTTCAAAAGTGGACGATCGTATACTTCAATCGAATGTCCGAACAAGGCCTTTAATATAATCCTCTTTTTTCACTATCATCATTTATTATCAGTGGACTATTGACTGGTATATCTTCATTTCCAGAAATTTTCTCACTGATCTCATTATTGTTTTTTATTTTTACGTCTAAATTAAGTCCTAGCCAATTTCCTGTGCGTTTAAACGATTGTTTTTGTCCTATTCATCATGATCAATAATAGTTTTTCCGATTTAGTTTTTGTTTCCTTTGCTCGTTTTATATTATTTTCGTCTAAAGCAGTTGCTTCAACATTTCGTTTTCGAGCAGCGAGTTCTTGCTTTGAAATACAATGAATCGATTTAATGTCCTGACGAGACATTTGTCAACATGCAAGGTTGATAGTCTGATCCTAAATCGGAGCGCTAAAGTACATCAAACAGTCAGTTTTTGTGGATGTAACGGTATCTCAACATACACTTGAGGACTATCATCATTCCAAATACGGCAGTTTTGTTTATTGACGTATGCATTCAACCTAAAGTGAGCTTTATCGCTAAACAAAATTCGCGCTTATTATTATTTTATTAATCCTGTTTACATACAATTTTAATAAAAAATAATGTACCTACAAAATAAATAAATATGCATATAACAATTATAATATGTTAAAAAAGCTATCTTTAAATGTTTTACTTTTGACATTATCATTTGTAGAAGTAATTAAAAAATAATAATTATTGAAGACTGAAATCAGTTGATTTAAAGCGCTATTCACACCATAGTTTGTTCTGCTGAAAATCGGACATAAAGGCAACAGTCTTCTTATGCTATTCCGGCTATAGCTAACATTAAAATGACACAGAGCTGATGGAGATATTACTGAACCATTGATTAATTTGATATTGAAACAAAGCTTGAGGTACAGTCTGTGTTGCTAAAGTGAAGGGAGTTTTATTAGCAAGAGTCTGTGAGTATATGATGGTAATGGGGATCTTTGGGACCACGGAATAAAAAGGAGACAAAAACGCATGAACCTTCTCTGGATACTTTCTAGTCTGTTTATATGAACTGTATAGTAAAGTGCCCATATAACGCAACCGTATTCAAGTATAGGTCTAACAAAAGACATATAAAGAAGCTTAAGGACGTAGATATCATGGAAATCACGAGAGAATCGTTTTATAAAACCGACAATTTATTGGCTATAACTATATAGTTGAACGTCAATTTAGAGTCTAGAATAACACTTCGATCAGAGAAAACGGAAAGTTTAGTTAAAGGAGCAGAATCTGATATACGAGTATAATTGAATGTTGTAATAGTATTTTTGCATGTAAAACACATTGTTCATATAGATCTCTTTAAGCATTGAGCAGTCATTAGATGAGATTATATATTTAAAAATGTTCATGGCATAGGCGTATATTAAAACAGACGAGTTTTTAATAATTAAAGTTATGTAATTTATATATAAAATAAATAATAGGGGACCTAAATGGCTTCCTTGTGGAACACCAGTATTAACATAAAATTGATTAGAACCATGGTTTTCAAAATAAATTTGCATAATTTAGAAGCGTATATTCAAGTTGAAAAGCCAAACCAAGCTTAAAATAAATCACTTGACAGCTAAAAAAATGGATGTAAGTTAAAATAGTGTTGCCAACTTAAGGTTATATACATATAAAAAAAAGTACCCTTTACAACCCCGATGGGTGGAGACCGAATTTTCAAACTCTGTCTGTCTGTCGACATATTCCATATTTTCCATCGTCTGCGACTTGAAAACAAAATATTATTTCAGGGACTAAGCATAAAATTCTAGTACGCAGATCGATACAAAATTTACCTCCCATATAAAATTTTTCTCTGGACAAATTTCATCTCGGATTTTTTCCATTCAGTACGCAGCTACAGCACGCAATTTGACGTTCGTAGCCGCTGTACATGAAAAGGCAAAAGTAAGTCTCCACTTCATTTTTCGCGGCAAAAGAATGCTCGAAGCATTATTTTTCAGGACAAATTGTGACATTTTATGTCTATTTCGCTTTTTATAAGCTAAAATCAGCTTCGTGTTTCATACTTCCCATTCTTAAGGCGTTTTGAGGACGCATTACTGAAATAAAATATTCCAGTGGCGTAGCAAATGGAAAAGGGTACAAAAGGGCCACATACAGATTCGAAAAATATTTTCTTCTACTCAAAATTTAAAGTTTATTTCCAAACCGAGTTAAGCCAAGTTGGAATCAGCAAAATGATCTGGCAAAAATCAAGTGGACTTCTGGAGCAGTAGAAAACTCTGAGCATTTCTGATTTTCGAAGGGTTTTTTTATCCATCTACGTCACATCCATCCTTCAATGAGATTTTATAATTTATTTGACGGAAAAAGTTTATTTTGATCCCAATGCCTACCAATTGCCCTAAAATCACTTTTTTCCGGATAAGTGAAAAATTGTTTAAATTTCGGAATTCTTAGAGGTTTTTTAAACCAACCACATCGTAACCATTCCTCAATGGAATTTGACAGTTAATGGCTTGACAGTTGGAGAAAAAATTTTGTTTTAACGGAAAGAGCTCATTTTAATCCAAATGTTAACAATTTGCTCTGAAATCACTTTTTTTCAGAGAAGTAAGAAAAATTAAAAAAAAATCGTAATTTTTAGAGGTTTTTTTAATCTATCGACATCGTAGCCATCTGTCAATTAAATTCGCAGTTGATAGCTTGAAAAATGCAGGACAAACTATATTTTTATGAAAAAAGGTTATTTTGGTCCAAATGTCAACCAATTGCCCTAAAATCGGCCTCTCTAGAGAAATAATAAAAATGAAAAATTCAGACTTTTTAGAGGTATTTTCATCCATCCACACTTATATTGTTCCCCAAAAAGTGCAGGCGCTCAATTTTTTTTTGTTGCTGCTTTGCAAATGCTTTAAAAGAATCTGCTTTATATATTAAATTTTCAGATTTGTGAATTTAAGGAAATCTTATAAATGTTTTAAATTTTTAGCTACGCTACTGTTCTCATTTGACTTTTGTTTTATCTCTACACCTTCAGAATTTGTCTAGAGAAAAAAATGTAGAGATAAAATTTGTCTTTGCTCGATCTGCTTACTAGGCTTAAGTGACGAATTATCCAAGGGTATCTCCTGTGACGAAAAACTTCTCATCTAAGCATCTTATTCCTGCCAACAACACACAGGAATTAGGAATGCTTAAAAGTTGTAAATCACTAGGCCTTGTTTATTCACGGGCGGTGGGGCCCAAATTCCTTTATGCGTTAAACAATTATTTAAGACAAAATATTTATGTTTAATGCTCCATGGATGTAATGAAAGTACACCATAAATATTTTGGGTAATATTAAGAGCATTTACAGATGTTTACCTCAGGATATTTCATCAAACTGTATGTCAGTCCCTGCGTTTGTACGTCGTCTGTGCAAAGAGCTGGAGTATAACAGGATGAACCAATTTTCTTCAAATTCGGTACAAAGCATTTGGATCTTATTCCCTAGAGGAAAAGTTCGATCTGTTATGATTTTTTCAATTTTTTGTCAAAACCGGCTCTACGAGGTAAACTTCGTACCTATAATAATCTTACAAATTTAAAGAGGACTACTTTTCAGGTTTTTGGCAAAAAAATCGGTTTATTCATGTGCTATTTTGATATAATTTTGTGTATAAAAAAAATATCATCTGGCACAAAAACTGTTTATGTACGCGCTTGTTCACTTTTCAAAAGAGCAAAATATGTAATTTCTTTAGTACTTTCAATATTTTCTCATCAACTAACATTGTTGTTGAATCGGTGAGTACAGGAAAATACAAGCGCCATTCCAGACAAATTAAAAAAATTCTCTATGATTAAATAAAGAATTTTGTGAAGTATTTAATCATGTGCATTTGATTTTCATACAGAAAATAAACAGATTGATTCGTATAAGATGTACCAAAGATCTTGAGCAAGTAAGTTGGGTTAAGACAAGAAAAAAAACTATTTCCTCCCGTTTAGGTGGGAGGGGCAATTCTCTAAAAACTTGACTGAAAGCAGAAAAAAAATATTTTTAAAAATGGTAAAACTTACAATGCCATGCTATACTTTTTTGGAATGCCAGAAGTCTTTTCTTTGATTTGTTTTTTAAATAAAGTTTTGTTTATGAAGTTTTTGAAAAATTAAATTTCAAACTATTTCTTTTCAAAAATAAATTTGTTTTCAAAATCCAGTGCTCTTATTAATTGTGTATAAGAAACTGAAAACCGGATGCTAAAATGTATCTTAGTTTTTGAGAAATCTAGTTAACCCAGTTAATTTTTTTTTTATTATTTGCTTTAAACTGAATGGTATACAGTATAAAAATAAATAATCTGACCTGAGCAGATCAAACTTAGGTAAACCAAGTGTTTTTGTTGGAAAAAAGTATTTTCATTTTTTATAATTTCTCAACTTTTGAAAACAAAAATTACACTTACATACATACATACATACATTGATTTGTATTGACTCCCCTAAGGGTTACAAGGCTCCCGCTTCCTTACTCTGCTCCCTCTCCACCCCTCTCTATCATCTTATCTTTTCTCACTGCCTCTAGTTCCTTTATCCACTCTTCTCCCTTCCCCGTTTCGTCCATTATTTCCCTCATCCTTTCCCCTATTGATTTTCTTTCATCTCCGACAGATCTGCATCTTTCTAATACATGCTCCCATGTCTCTTGTTTACCCTCACATATTCTGCACATTCTCTCCTCTTCGCGTTTCCAGTACCATCTTTCCCTCACCTCATTCCCTAGCCTGACTCTTGCAATTCTCCTTGTTCTTTCTGTCTTCCAACCCGCTGTTAAATATTGTGGAATCCCTTCTGTCATTATTTCTTTATACCACCTGTTGTAACTGGATTCTCTTATTCTTTCCCTTCTTCCCTTCTATTGCTCTCCCCAGTCTTCTCTTTCTATTGCTTCGTATCCATTCATACTGTCTTCTCTTCCCTTTATTTTTTCTCTCCCTTGTTCCCATCGTGACCCTCTTCCCCGTTCATCTCTCTGTCTCTCTTTCATCTCCTCTAAACATTCCCTTGCAATGTCACTTCCTTTTCCATCTGTTTTTTTCTGTTCATAATTCCATGCCCTTTTCCGTGCTCTAATCATTATCTTATCTCGTTTTGTTTCCTCTCTTACCATGTACCCTGGAGTTTGCCATTCTACCCCTAGCGTCCACTTGAGGTACCTCTCTTGCACCCTTTCCATTTCTTGTTTCTCCTCCCATCCCCATACTTCCGCCCCATATCCCATCACCGTCCACACCAGAGTGTCAAAAAGCCACATCTTCCTCTCCCAATCCTTCTCGAATTTCCTCCTTCCAATCCCTCATGCTTCCTTCATGGCCACTGCTGCCTTTTTTATTCTGTCCTTTATATGTGCTTCCTGCCCTCCATTCTTTTTGAACGCATACCCCAGGTATTTAAATCCTTTTACTTCTTCGATCTTCTTTCCCCTCCATCTCCAGTCTACTGTTGTGTTCCTCCCTCCTCCCTTCCTAAACCTCATCACTTTCGTCTTTCCCACATTTACTTCCAGTCTTTTCCTCTCAAAGTACTTCTCCAGTCTTCTTATCATGCTTTGCATCTCCTCTTCATTTTTCGCCATTACCACCACATCGTCTGCGTATGTCAGCGAGCAAATTCTTTTTCCTCTCACTTTTACCCCTCCCCAGCTCCCTTTACCCAGTTCATCCTCTATATCCGCCGTCAACAAGTTAAACAGTATTAGGCTCATCGGACACCCCTGTCTTACCCCCTTTCCCGTCCAAAATGTTTCCCCCATCACTCCTGCCGATTTCACTCTACTCGTTGTTTCTTCGTAGACCTCCCCTACTCTTTCCCTGAGCCCTTCTCTCACTCCTCTTTCTTCCAACGCCTCCATCATAATTTTCCTGTCTACTGAGTCAAACGCAGCTTTTAAATCTATAAACAGTGCCACTTGCTTGCCCCTCTCCTCTGCAACCGCTTTGTTCACCAAATATTTCAGCACATATACGTTGTCTATCGTTCCTACTCCTCTTCTGAAACCTTTGATTTGGTGGTATCATCCCTTTCTCCTCCGCTTCTTCTTCTAACATCTTCGCTAAAACCGTCGTATATATTTTATACAGCGATGGCATGAGCGTTACTCCTCTGTATTCTTCTACCTTTGTTCCTACACCTTTCTTTATTATCGGGGCAATTACTCCCTCTTTCCACCCCTCTGGCCATCCATCTCCTCTCCACACCTTCCTGCAGATGTCCCATGCTACCTCTATAGCTTGTTCTCCTCCATATCTCCACGCTTCATTAGGTATACCGTCTGTTCCCATTGCTTTTCCTTCTTTGAGTTTTCTAACCACCTTTCTGATCTCCTCCTTACTAATTTCGGTCTCATCTTCCGCTCTTCTTGTTACCTGTTCTCCCATTCTCACTCTTTCTTCCACCCCTCCAATTAGACTCATAAAATATTTTTTTCCATTCCTCTTCTTCAATCCCTTCCCCCATCGTCTTTCTCTTCTTTCTATCTCTATTTATTATTTCCCACACTTTGTTTTCGGTATTGGCCTCTGCAATTTCTCTTATCATCTCATCCTGCTCCTCTCTTTTCTTTCTCTCAATCATCGCTTGATATTCTCTTTTTCGCTCCCTGTATTTTTCTTTCGTCCCGATACTCTTCCTCCACCTCCTTAACTCCTTTCTTACTTCTTCTTTTTTCTCCCTACATTCTTCATCCCACCATCCTCTCCTTTTCTGTTTTGTTTGCCTTCCCCCTACCTCCTCACTTTGTTCAATCTCTCTCTTAATCCTCTCCCCTATCTGATTTTCTGAATCCTCTGCTCCCTCTTCCAAGCTCACTCTTCGCATTCTTCTCTCGAATTCCCGTTTCTTCTCCTCCGACCATCTTCCCGTTTTTATTCTTTTTAATTCCTTTGCTTTATCCCTCTTTCTCCTTCTTCCTGTCTTTATAGTGATCACCAATGGGTGATGATCTGACTCTACTCTATCTGTTACTTCCATCCTTTCTATTCCTCTTCTCGTCCTTTCGTCACCTAGTACATAATCAATTACTGTCTCCCCTCTGCCTCCTGTATACGTGATCTCTCCCTCCTCATCCCCCTCTATATTCCCGTTAAAAATTTCCCACCCTAATTCTCCTATCACCTGCGTTAGTTTCTTACCTTCGGTGTTCACTTTTTATCTTTCGATCTCCTCCCTCTCTCTTCGTCTCCTATACCCCTCACTCTCCCACCCTCCAATCCTGTTCTCGCGTTTGAAGTCCCCCCTTATTATCACTCTTTCTTCATCTGACTGCCTCTCCATCCATCTTCTTGAGCTTTACAACTTCTTGTCTATGTCACCATTTACATACGTTGCTACTATAACCCATTCATCCGTACCTGCTTTAACTTTCCTGCTCATTAATCCTTCTTCCTGTTCCTGAATCTCATCACCCTCTATCGCCATTTCTTCTCTAACTCCCATCATCATCCCCCCATTGCTCTTCCCTTCTTGTTCTTCTTTTTTGCTCCCTGTCTTGTCCATTTATACCCCTTTGGCAGTTGTGTTTTCCATTTTTCCCAATTCTTTTCCTCTACCCACGTTTCTATCATCACTACAACTTCCCATTCTTTGATCCCTTCCCAGAACTCTTTTTCTTTATTCGCTAACCCCGCAACATTCCAGAAGCCTATCTTCCATCTATCCCCTGACTCTTTTCTACTTGATTTATCTCCTTCTTCTTGTTCCCTTATCCCTTTTTTGACTCTGAATTCTCTTCTATTCCTCCTTCCCCTTCTTGTTTTTCAATATTCCTACTTTCACTCTGCATTTGTTTCTCCTGTTCTCCCTCTTTAGCTATTGTTTCCCTTATGACCTCCCTTTTTTCATCCCAAACCCATGTCTCCCCATTTACTATCAGCTTCCCATATCTTATTATGACCTGCTTCCCTTTTCTCTTTTTTTCTTCTGCTCGATCCCTTATCAGCCACTGCATTCTTCGTTCTTTCCACGTTAAGTCCTCTTCAATTCTTTCCCTTCTTCCTCTTAGTTTGGCTTTCTTTCTCATCACCTCTGTTTTACCGTCTAGACTTCTATCATACCTTCTTTCCCGTCTGCACCTCTCCTTCCGACCTCCCTTGCTTCCCCTATCCTTACTTGGACTCCTATCCTTTCGAATATTCTTTTTACCGTGTCTTTTATTGTGCCTCGTATCTGCACGTTTTCGATCATTATATTCCTCCTTCGTTTTTCTTTTTCTTGTCTTTCTATCCTTGCTTCCATCTCGTTCATCCTCTCCGCTAGGTTTTCTTTCCCATCTCCACCACTTATTGTGCTTGTTCTTTCTTCAATTTCCGCTCTACTATTTTTTATTCTCTCCTCTATCTCCCGTGTGCCTTGTGCTTTCATCTCTAATTCTTCTATCCTTCTTGCTAGCCCTCTTACTTCAACTTTCAGTTCTTCTCTCTCCTTTTCTTACACTTACATAAAATTCTGAAAAAAGTTTGAAATTAAAAAAAATACAAAATTCGAGTAAATTAATTTTTCAATAACTATTCACTAACACAACTAAATTCAAAATGAAAATTAGAGATTTTTTCAGTTTAAATTAATTTTTTTTAGAAAATTGCTTTCCTAAGCGGGAAAATAGACCCCCCCCCCCTTATACGATTTTTTTTCTTGTCTTAACCCAACCTACTCGCTCTAGCTTTTTGGTGCATTTTATACGAATCACCTTGTGTCTTATTTGTCTGTTTTTCTTTAAGGTATAATTTGGCGCTTGTACTGTTCTTTTAATCACTGAGGCTATATCTGTTTTCTGTTAGGTATAATTTGACACTTGTCCTGTCCAATCATCGATTCATTGCTATATATGTATGTCTTAAATGTCTTGCCACATTATGTCCTTGAACGCACTAAAATTGAAGAGAAAATAACAAATTGTCAAAGTTTTCTAGTCAAAGGTCCAGGAATCTTGATATTTTTGAAGGTTTTACTTTTAATATTATATATCACAGCTAAAACTATTTTTAATTATGTACACAAATTTGAGCTTGAAAAATGCACTTAAGCTACATGAATTTAGCTTTGACTATTTAAAATAGCTATCAAAGATTTTTTTAATTGCTAGCTTAAGCTTATTTTAATCGCACAAAACCAAGTTTTTATTTCTTTTTATTTAAAAATACCAGTTTTAATTTTAGTTTTTGTATTAATAGTTCTTGAACCCAGCTTCTTTTGTTGATATTTTTACTACCCCATTGTGTACAATGAGCATTTGAAATACAAAAGCTCATAAGAACTATGACATTATTTCCATACTTTGCAAGAAACAAAAAATATATCACTTAGTTTTAATTTTACTTACATTTCGTTAGTACAGCCCCGATGGGTAGAGATCGAATTTTGAAACTCAAGCTAGTATCATTAATATGTAAAATTTTATCTGTCCTCACTTCATTTTTGAAAAATGAAATTTTACAAATAGGTTTTTCATAACACGCCGCAATTCGCAGAAAGTCTGTGGACATATTCCATATTTTTCCAGCCTCTGCCACCTGAAAACAAAAAAATATTATTTCAGGGACCCATAGTAAAGTGACAAATTATCCAGGGTTATCTCCTGTGACAAAAAAGGCTTCTCATCTTAACCCCTTATCCTTGCAAACAACATGAACAGAGGAATTAGGAATGCTTGAAAGTTGTTAATCACTAGGCCTTGCTTATTCACGGGCGGTGGGGCCCAAATTCCTTTATGTGTTAAATAATAATTTTAGATCGAGTATTTACAATGCTCCATGGATGTGATGAAAAAAAACTATCAATATCTTTGGTAAGATTAAGAACATTTACAGATGTGTAACTCAGGGTTTTTAAAAAAATTTAAATATTTTTATTTTAAAGTTACGTAAATAATTTCTTAGATATAAATGATACTTAAATTCAGTTGGCAATAAAAAAAAAAACTAATCATGTATGTATGTACATTCATTAAAAACTATGTATTAATATCTAAATAAATTGTATGTAATAAATAACAATGGTTCTTTTATAACAGTAAATATATTATTGTTCTTAAGCACATAATACTTCCATTTAAAATGTAAATTTCGATAAAATACATAAATTTAGTATTCGTTTGTTAAATGACGAATGTTCTTTAGGGTCTTAAGCTAGGTTAATATCATCTATTCTAAAAAAGTAAAAGTATTTAACTTCAATTGTTCGTAGCATTCAATTTAATTATAAATAAATATGAGACATACAGTTTAAGTACATTAGTGATGGCGAATTACAAATTAAGTGACTCAAACAAACTTTATTGCTTTAGTTAAAAATAAAGTATAATTAACGGAGGAAAAATTTATTTTTGTTCAGAATTCTGTAAAGTTTGTTTGAAAGTTTCTATATCATGACAATGGTGCGTGCTCTTTAAGTCACCAGCACAAAGAATAAGACCCTTTGGATAGATAATTTTTATTTTCCTATAAATAGATGATATCAAATCAACAGATATTTCTCTTAAAGTACAAAAATGTACTTTTTGTATGTGTTCTATAACTTTTGAAATAGATGTATTTGTTTCTTCGCATGTGAAGCAAACAAACATCATTTCTGCGCTGGTCAATTTGGGGTAACTAGCTTTTTTGTGGACTTGAACAATGTGCTGCCTGCATATTTGTTCATGGTTGAAAGACATGTTGCAAATATCACATGTATATTTAAAGTAATTCTGGCCAAAATCTTGTATTAATTTTAATGTATTTGAATCCAAGCAGTCTGCAAGGAGTCTTTGACGCCTTGGACATGCGCAGACAGGTATCTGAACGTTTTTAGCCAAAGGAGGACTCCTAAAAATTTCGTGGCAAACACCGCAACGATTTGAATCTATTACGCTCCGACAAAGGCGTATTCTCTCTGGATGGACTGTTTGATGATGTACTGATAAAGAATTCAAACTGCATCGAAAACAACAGTTCATACATTCAACTCTCCGAGTTATACGAAATAAAAAGCGTTCATTTTTAAAAGCATGTACGGTTGCAAAATGCGTTTTCAAATTTGCAAAATCTGAGCATTCAAGGTTGCAATTTCCGCATATTGGAGCAATTTCGGGTAGAACGTTTGATTGATTGAAAGTTGATGTTTGGGGTTGTTCAATTATTGTTAGCTGTTGGTTTTGGGTTAAATTAGTTGGCAACTGCGATTGGAACTGCATGTCTTGGGGGTAGGGAAGAAGTGTGACCACGGGTGACATATGAACGTTTTGTAATAACATTTGTCCTGTGTTGTTTGTTAGTGCAGTGATATTTGGTACATAACACTGTCCTACAGATTCACTTTCATATTGAATTTCTTGAGGATTATCCACTGCTAACGCTGAGATTGGTTGTAAAGAAATACCACTTGGTTGGGTGGAATCGATTTGGGTTTCCATTAAGTTTTCTAAGTTCACACACTTTAAAGAAGCAGATGGCGTTTCATTGACAATTTCTTCGCACTCCGTTTTAATAATAACTTCCTGCTTTATTTTGATAGGAACCTCATTAGGTTTCACTATTTTTGATGTCGAAGCTGTAAAATCGTGAGGCCGCTTTTCTTTTATTAATCGAGTTTCAAACGTGAACGGCATTGTTGACGTGACTATCGCTTTGTATAAGAACGGCGTCAATATTTCGTACTTCAATTTAAATGGTTTTGATTGATGCTCTTTAAAATGAACTTCTGCGTCTAGGTGCGTTAATATTATTGTATCACATATAACACACTTTGGGCAAAGCGTTACTTTGTGTTCTTTCTTTAAGTGGTAAACTAGTTTGTGTTTCAAGACCTTGAGGCAGCAAAAGCAAGCATCTGTAGTTGAAAAGCTCATTTTCTTTTCAGTCAAAAAAATCGCTAATGAGATTTTGTAGTTTACTTCATCCCTCGATATGCTTATAACAGGAACATCTCTAATATTGTGAAGTTGTTCGATGTGTTTAGACATTCCAGCAGAAGTATGATGAAAAAAATTGCATACGCAGCACATGTGTAGTTCTTGTTTATGCAGCATTTTGTGTTCTTTTATAAATGTCCAGCTTGGGTTTTTATGCGTTATAGCACAGTGTGAGCAATGGTACTTGTCAGGAGCTGGATGTTCATTCATATGAAGATCCAAGGTACCTTCGTCCGATCCAACAAAAGGACACGAGCGCCAAAGACATTTGAAGCGGGGTAGTCCATTCATCATATACTGGGGGATATCAAGCTCCTCAATGCATGAAGCAGATAATCCTGCCAGCCATTCTTTGTGTTGGTTTTGCTGGAGCTTTGATTTTAATTGCTCACGCAATGCGTCAGCTAGTTTTTGAAATAATGGTAACCAATTAGCAGCGGCTAATGAAACATCTTTTTCTTTGAAAATAGAAAATGATACATCTCCATATGCAATTTTTCTTTCAATTGTTGTTCTAAATTCTGGGTGAAATGAGGCAAAATGTTCACATATCTTCTCTCTCGAACAAAAACTAGATACACAATGAAAGCATAGATATTCGTGACGGCGGTGGCTTTCAAAATGTATAGCTGCCAATTCCAGTGAGAACTGCTTGGAGCAATATGGGCAGGAAACTGTATGCATGATTTTATGACGTGTTATGATGTGTTTTCGCCAAAGTTCATAATGTAAAAATGAAGCAACGCATTCAGGGCAACGATACAGACTAGATGCAGGAGCTCCAGTGTTTTCAGTGAGAAGTTCAAGTAATGGTCTAAGTCGTTTTTCTTCTTCTGTTATTGCGACAGTGGGATTTTGTACATTCAGTGGAGTGACAGATACGTCGTCAACAATAGAAATGTCCGGAGGGTTTGGTTTCATAACCTTTAAAGGTGGAGCATCTTCAAAAAACTTTTGATCATCCGTGTTCTGAGCATTGGGAACAATACCACACTCTTTAACTAAGGCGATGTGTACCTCGGTTGGTGACATTGGTAAACTTATATTGATCATATTTAAATTCTCTACAGCATCCTGTTTGGAGAAAAAGCTATGAACAAAACGAAAGGAATATGTACAAATTTAACTTACAATGCATGTTTTATTTTTAAGTTTTCTTTCAACCACATAGCCAATTTCATCCGGATGATCTAATGCCAAATGTATTCGCATGTTCTCCTTATCATTGGACTCTTTATTACAATGCAAGCACGCTAGATCGTGAAAGGACATAGAATCCAATTTAGCAAAAGCCAGAGGATGCGCTTTCTGGATGTGAGTTTTTAGAGATGAAACGGCATAAAATCTCTGTGAACAATCTGAAATTATAATTGAAAATAAATATTTGTGGTTATAACAATTTACTCCAGAAAATTTGGATACAAAAAAAATAGCAAAAATAAAACAAGAACAATAAACAAAAATAATGAAATATGTACTAGATTTAGCAAAGCTTAAAACGTTTTTTAACTACAGGCACATAGAAAAATTTCGTCAGACCAGCAGAAACTCTCAATTCCAATTCACCAATCCAATTCCAATCCACCTCATATTGCATAATCTTTGATCGACTTTGGTCATACGAAGCTGAGCCAATACAAGGCATTCATAAGTTACGCCCATCGAATTTCAGTCGTTTCGCAAAATAAATAATTAAAAGCTATCACTCTGTGCAGTGAATAAGTATGAGAAAACAAACAATTATTAACAACAATTAACAATAATTTTTTTTCATTTTATAACAAAGTCTCCTTTCACACGAGGAAACTGAGTTAATAGCAACTTTCAGTTCAATGGTGAGAAGGGCAGGCGGAAAGTTGCGGTTAAGTTGCGTTCAACTAATAGAATTGCGGGAAATCTCATTTTTGTTTCCTCGTGTGAAATGTACAAGAGATTTTTAAGGAAATCAAAAGAAAACGTCTCTAGCAAGTTGTTTCTTCATGTGGAAGGGGACAAACTTGATAAAACAATCAACTCGGCATAGTTTATTGTCCTGTTTGATTTTAATTGTTAAGCGTAGCCGATAGATGTCGTTTTAAAATTAAAGGAAGCAAAACAACAATTAAAGGAGGTCGGTGCAACTGGCAATTTAGGTTCCAGTTATAGCTATCATTGAAAACTTTAATGACTAATTTTGAGACATTTAGAAAGCAAAATCAAATATTATTTTGATGGACAAATAAAGCTCAAGACTAAATTAATATAAATTAATAATAGCCATACTTTGTTTTAAAAAACATTAAGGCGAGCGAAGCCGCGGGTAAAGGCTAGAAATGTAAAAAAAAAATATTAATTAACTTAACTTACCTAAACATTTCAAACTAACAATGTTTTCAATCATTTTTTGCATTAGATCAGATGGTTTTTCATCTAATTGGCTAACTCGACTTCCGCATTCGTAGATCTGCTTAACAGAATTACTATTTTTATGATGAACCTTTCTGTGTATAGCCACGTTTCCAGGAATCGTACTGCGATAAGCACATTCTGCACATTGAAATCGGCACATAGAGTGTTTTGCGCGTATATGGCCTACAATATTATGAGCCTTTGTACTCTTGTAGTGGCAATAGGCACAATCTAAAAATATTTTCCGTTCGGTACTGTTATGAACTGACGAAATATGTTGAACAAATTTATAAGCTTCATTGGAGGAGAACCAACAGTCGTTAATTGTACATTTGTACAAACCAAAATAGTTTGAAGCCATAGGCATTTGTCGATAAACCATTGTTGACCGTACCATTTCCAAATCTGGGGCAGATTCAGATTTTATTTCTTTTAATTCGGGTTTTTTGTCCACTGATTCCATATAGGGTTTATGGCTTTCTAGACATGTTTTTTCATTGGAAGTATGTATAACAGTCATAACATTTGGTACAACTTCTGACTTAGACACATGAAGCTGATCCAAACCTGCTTCAGTACTAGAAGCTTTTACCGAGGCTAAAGCTTCGTTATCAATATTAATATCGTCGAGAAGATTTTCAACGAACGCTAGTTGTGACGTGTTTGGAAATTGTTTTTCTATCAGCAATACGTCCTTTATATCAAGTGGATTTTCGTTTAAAAATTCTTGTTCCACATTTTGAGTATCTTTTTCTATCGAAGAAGTCAACTCGTCCTCTTCCAAGTCGGCAGGCATAATCTCGTTCAAAATTTCTCCATTGTCCAAAGCAGCAATAATACACTTCTTTACATTCTGAGGCTCTTCGAGTCGAAAACCGTGATGGTCCCGTTGGTGTTTGTGTATATTTGCCTCATTCAACTGTACAAAATTGCATAAATTGCAAATAAACAAGTATATTACTACCAAATCTGGAGAATACAAGTAATTCGATCGAATTTTTCCATTTAAACATGCACTGGTCCGATATTGATGGGAACGAATATCTTCTCTATAGGGTTTTACTAAATCGCAAACAGCACACTTGAATCCATATTCACCGGTATGATAAGAAAAGTGAGCATGAAAGTTAACAAAATTGTCCTCTAACTCAACCTGACAAAATGCACATGTTACTTTATAACGGTTGCGGTGGCGAACAGCTAATGTTATATTTGCTTCAAGATTGTCGATTTCTTCCGATGTCAGACGAGAAGTATACGATTCGGTTTGATGTTGAACGACATAATGATTTGTAAGATCGTAAGGGCGTTTGTTGCAAATAACACAAGTTTTAGTTGAGTTTAGAGTCATGCTTATATTATTATTCAAATGCAACGGAGCTTTTGGTGTGGTTTTTTTGCAAACATTAACTGGTTTAGAATTGAGTGGAACAAGTATGGGTTTTTCTCCAAATTCTGGTTTTGCAATACCAATCTCATTTTGTTTGATTCCTGTAGGTATTGTGCTTTGGGCTATTGAAGTAGTTGGAATCGAAAAAACTTTACTCTGCGACTTAACTTCTTCGCATTTAATCCACTTCAATATTTCATTCGGTGACAGCCTGTGTAGGGTAACCCTCAAAGAAGGTTTAAAAGGGTCGTAATCAATATTTTTATAGGTTTTTTGCAACTTATTTTTGATTTGGCGATGCTCTTCGATGTCAAATTCGTCAGTTTCGTCTGATGATTCCGTATCATATTTATTTTCAGCTTTCTCAAATTTTTCGTTCGCGGACAAACGCCGGAAACAAATTTTAACCGGGTCAGTTGACTTATTTGTTTCATTTTGGGGTGTTTGCAACTCACTACAAGTCTGTCTTCTGTGACCAATCGGAGCCGGTCGAACTGCTTTAGAAGTAGAAGGACTATAGTCGCAATCTTTATTATCAACGTTTGCTCCAGTTTTTTTTGATTTTTCATTTATACTATCCGATGAACCATATTCAAGCTTTTTTGTAGAACTAGCAGAAGCGATACACAATCTCTTTCCATCTTTAGTTGGTAGTAAAAACTTTTCAAACATATCACTATATTCTTTGAATGTACAATTGAGATTTTCAAGTTCTCGGCAACCACGCTTAGGCTGAGCTTGTTTTGGTGTTTCTGGAGACTTATTTAATTGATCGTTTGTTTTTGAACGTAGACGTTTGGTTTTCCTTTTACCACTTTTAACAGTCGTTGTATTGTCTACATATTTATTGGGTTCTTCCTCAACTGAATTATTGATCGGTTTTGGTGATTTTGGATCACTTTTTGTAGAATCAGTTGACTTTCTCATAGAATTTTTACGAGACTTTGATGGCGTAAGTGATGAACCTTCTTTTGTCTGACCTAAAGCAGACATAACAATTTTCACAACTTTTCTTATGTTTGATTCTGTGTTGTTCAAGGCACTTACACTTGGCTCAAAGTCTACAGTATCATTCGTTAAAGAGGAAGATGATGATTCAATACGTTGTCTTGATTTAGGTCTCCCAATGAAACTCATAACCACAGTTTCTTCATCTTCTTCTGTATCTGTCCGCGATTTAGGAGTCTTTCTGTCATTTTCAAAATCTGAAGAATTTATACGCTTTGGGGTTTCTTTTGTTTTACCATGATTCAAAGCACCCGAAAAAGATGGACTGCTGTTTTGTTTACGTGTATTAAGTTTTTGACCATTTTCGGATCCAGAGGAATCTTTACGCAATTTTGTATCTGTAGTATTTATTTTAGGGCTAAGAGTGCCAGCTTCAGAATAATTTTCCTGCACTACTATAGGTGGGTGTCTGTTCTCTATTTCTTTACTTTGTATGGTTTTTCGTTCTAATTCTTGTTTTTCCAGCTCTTTGAGTCGCTTGTGTTCTCCGTATGTTGTTGCCGTAGTAGATGTGACTCTTGAAACTGGTGGTAGACTTCTATAAGTTGGGCGTTCGGTATAGCAATTCATGAGCAGCGTTGCAGACTCACGGATGCTTAGATTATGAATTGGTGAGTCTTTTATTTGTTTGAGTTTCTGAACAATCCGAGGATCATTTAAATTTAATCTCGGCATCAACGAATTCTGATATGTGTAAGAAACTTGCGGATTATTTTGAATTTGATTGGATGGATAATGCATATGATTTTGAAGTTCTTGTTCTTGCTGGTGCTGTTGTTGGTGTAGTTGTTGTTGTTGTTGTTCTAGTAGCTGTTGTTGTTGATGTTGATGTTGATGATGTGCTTCAAACTGTTGCTGTTCCTGCTGTTGCTGATAAAGGATGCTTTGATTATGCAGTTGCTGTTGTTGATGCAGGTTTTGTTGTTGTTGCTGATGTTGCTGAAACTGTTCTTCTTGCACATTGTGGGAATCACAACTAACTTCAGTTAAGTCCTTTTTATTGAACTTGTTAGTATGCACTGAAGGGATTACGGAATTTTCCGTTAGTATTACTGAATTATCTTTTGGGGTTATTGAAGATTTATTAACCAAATCGCCCAAAAGTTCTTCTAGTTGAATACCAGTTTTTTCACAAAGCTTTGCATAGATATCATTGAGTTCGTTGAGACCCATGTTGTTAAGATCCTTCAATTTACTAGGACTAGACGATTCGATGTCTTTTTTCGTAACTAATAAATTGTTAGAAGATATTTTTTCTTCAACAATTTGATTTGGAGGTAATACTACAGTTTCTTTTGGAGATGGATCACGAATGGTTTCAACCGTTTTTTCAGGTAAAGTATTGATTTCTTCTTCATCTGAATCTAATAATACTACAGTAATGGAATCACTCTTGACATTTTCAGTGCGAATCGTTTCTTCTTTCGGCAAATCCCTTCTTTTAAAAAGCTCAGGCTCTGGTTTTTCAGCGGATTCTACTAGAACATTGACCGTGGGAACTAGCTGATCGTCCTCATCATCCGAAACATATAGTGGCCTGGCGTTTATCAATTTTTCTTTTTTCTTTTTCAAACTCTTCTTTGGTTTTCGTGGGCTATCTGTTTGATTTTCATCGTGTGCCCTTTGTCTTTCAGATTGATATTTTTCAGTTGCTGATAAATCAAATGAATCTGTAACAATCATCTGTGTTCTTTTCTTGTGTTTATGTTTTTTCTTCTTTTTTCTTTGCACTAAGACTCCGTTTAATGTCTCATCGTCATCAGAAATATTTGTTAAGTGGTCTGGTGATTTTCGAGACGGACTTTCTAGGTTTTTTGGTTTTAAAATTGGACTTCTTTTAAATTGAGTGGAATCTTCTTCTTCTATACCTTTTCTAGATAATTCATGAGTTACAAGCGGCATCAAAGAATCCTTATCAAGGTTATCAATTCTATTAAATAGATCTTGATTTATAGCTTCATCCTGATCTTCCGAAATCACAGAACTTTGAGTTTGATTGGCGGGTGGTTTAGTCAATGAAATTTCAGACAAAGAAATACTATATTTTTTCTTTTTTCTTTGGTCATCTTTAACAACATTTTCATAGTCTGAAGAAACTTCTCCTTCTTCAATAGTAATTACTGACATATTACCATTAGTTTCAGAGTCGATGGATGAAGACATTGATGGTTTATGGTCATTTGATCTTGTGTTTGAAGCAGAAACATTTTTAGAATTTGTTTGTTTTTCTTCAACGGCATTTTCATTTACTTTGACTTCAATGTTTTTCAAAGATTTTTCGGCAGTATTTTCCTTGCCTTGTTTTTCTGATGAACTAAGATGCGATGTTATGGGTGGATCATCGTCTCCATCAGAAACCAAATCAATTGCCTCTCCTCCCCCTTCAAAAATCGAAAGTATATGTGGGGGAAAGACCTGGAATATATAATAATTAGTAGGGTGTATTTAAAAACAAAAATTCTATACAAACCATGGATGATTGAAGCGTTTTGAATCTTTTGTTAATTGCAAATTCACATGTTGTTGCAACCCTCGCTGGAAGACTGAAGAGAAATAAATTCGTGAAATTAATACCAGTATTTATAAAAAAAAATTAGTGAGGTGCGAGTTTTAGCTGTCATTGAAACTCATCATTAGAAAATTTGTTTGTCACATGGAGGCCCAACCCTATTATAGCTTGAACCAAATCACTTGACCAACGGTCGGTTGTGTAGAGAGAGGATTTAAGAGAACAAAAATGGTGCGCAAGATATTTAATGAGTAAAGATTATTCTTTAAATTTTACAACGCCTAACTCAACTTTGTTTTTCTTTAAAATTAAAATGCGATTGAATGTATGAGTTTATTTTATTTTATTTGTGGTTGAATAATTTCAGCGCAGTTATCCTAATAAAAAAAATTAATCTATTGCAGTGACTTCGGACTGATTGAAAAATAGATAAGGGACTATTGTTTGCTTCTATGCATTATGGTTTTATGATTTGTGGCTTAGCAACAGATATGTTCCGAGGGTGATGTGTTTGTGTTTATTTTATGGCGTTAGCTTTTATATGATATATTTTTTAACCTGCGGGGTTTTGGTTTGGGAAAACATTAGGTCTGTTTCTTTACCTTTGGGATAAAGTTTGGGAAAAAGTTCGGGAAAAAGTTTGGGGATGAGCTTTTTGATGTTGTTGTTGTAATGTTTAACCAGAAATAAAAAGTAAAGAAACGCATTTGGGATGTTTCTGGTTCGTTTCGGTGTAAATTACCCATTCGACGTCATTGCTTGTATGCTCAACGCATATAAAATTATGCAGTTTCAATTCTATTAACATTAGCAATTATCATGTTGGGCTCTATTAAAAGATACCAAAAGAAATATTTTAATTTATATTTGTCTCTATTGTATCATTTTCATTTAATTTATTTAAATTAAACCGTTTTATATACGCTACTTGACAAATTTAATTTCAAATTTTTTGATCAGCTGATTTCTTGTTTGACAAGCAAGAAAGTGCCGCAACTATAATGTTCGGGTAGATTCTTGCTGGAGGCTAAATGAAAAAAAGTCAAAAGCTCGGGCATTTTTGTGTCAGAAAATAGTAAAGAAACACGTTTTGGGTAGATTTGGGTTACTTTGGGAACCCGCGGGCGAGTAAAGAAACAGACCTATTATAATTTACCTACGAGTTTTTAAGAATGAATACTTTCTTGAGAGAGAAAAGTTGGCGCAACAAATAATTTTAAGGAATAATTAAAATTGATTTATTTTATTGTAAAATAATTATTATACATAACTATGTATTTAAAAAATAAATAGGAAACAAAATAATAAAACATAAATAATAAAATATAAATAATATAAATAACAATAATATAGTTTAAATAATAACTGTTAATTTTCGTATATTAAATTTTAAGAACTAATGTCGGTTTCATAATCGGTTTGAATGTTGTGTTTCCTCTGCCTACTCTTGCCTTGACAGTTGGTTGGGATAGGGTGGTAAACGTAGAACCGCATGTCCCATGCTGTGAATGATAGTTTCAACATCTGTATAGTATGGGGAATATTGTTTTCGGTCAGCCATTGATCATCTCTTTTTGCTTGCAGAAGTATTTGTTTTTCCTTCAATTTATTGTCGCACCGTTGTCCATTACAATAACAGAAGGTTCCTCTAAGTTATTCAAAACTTGTTCTTGCATCCATTTGCAGAAATTTTCGAAATTCATGTCGTCGTGATAGTCTCCCGGTTTCGTTCCAATTTTGTATAAAAGTAAGGAGTTTTTCACGAAGCTTTTTTCAGCACCTGCATGCGCCATTATCAACCTCTGTCCCTTTGAAATTGGCGTCTTTAATCCACTTTTACTGTCATCAGTCCATGCCCTTGGCCTTGTATGGCAGCTATGAATACAACTTTCGTCCAAATAAATGATGTTATATCCTTTTGTTCTGTACTCTCGGATTTTTTCACATACTTCACTCGCATAAGTTTGATATCATTTCTTTCACAAAGATGTTTGCGGTTGTTTTCGTGCGTTTTCTTGTAGCTAAATCCGTTTCTTCTTAGAATCATGTTGAGAGATGTAATACTTAAGTAAAGCTGTAGATCTTCCTAGACTCGTTTTCTTAACATTTTTAAGGATATCATCCTTCTTTCCTCCTGGTGGAGGTTGTTATACGCCGAATAGCTGTGATGTCAAATTCGTCTAGTCCAGTTTTCCTCTTCGTAGGTGGTACTTTTTTACTTGGCGATTTAACAACTCCTGTCTCTTAATTCCTAATAATCGTTTCTGAAATCCCTTGGTTTGCGAGGTTGCTGAACTCACATGATTTTCAAAAAACAAACTCTTTGCTTCTTCCAACTAGTAATTATATACCTTAACAATTTTCTTTTTTAAACTGATTTTCAAACCAAAGCAAATATCATTTAAATATGTAAATTACCTTTGATGAAAAAATTCATTCTTAAAAACTCGTAGGTAAAACTATTTAAACTCGTAAGCACTGATCAATTTATATTTTCCCAAAACTCCACACGTCAAAAAAAATCAAATAAAAACTAAGGCCATAAAATAAATACAAACATATTGCCCCCGGAACATATCTGCTATGTCGCAAATAATAAAACCATAAAGCATATAAACAAACAATAATCCCTAAACTATTTATTAATCAGTCCGAACTCACAGGTACTTTTTTTATATTTAACCCCATTGCATGTTGCAATAGATTAAATTTTTTATTGTAAGTGCACCGAAATGTTCCCATTGATAAAAACAAAAATTCTGAATTTTATCTTTTCGAAGTAAAATTTATACCTAAAAATCTTTCCTTTTTATCCTATCAGAGATGAAATACTTTTTTAGACATCAAGTCACGAAAGAAAAATAATTCATGATCAACATCAAACCTCATTGAAAGAAAGTCCATCGCTGGAAATTCATCTCTATTTTACTGTGAGCGAAGCTATAAACAAAACTTACCCTCCTTAGTGTCTCAGTATTTTCGAAGCAGTATGCTCAGCCAGTATGCACATCATTTTTTCTTTTTTTCATATATTTTTGTGTATCTTTCAAAATTAAAGAGATGAGCAGAGAAATTTAAAGAGAGCTGCGCACCAGATTTCGTTCAAGCTATACACAAAAAGATTGAATATTTTAATGATCATTGGTAGGGTAGTTCAACCCTTGAAATAATAAAACTCATTTTATCTGAATATTTGTTTGGCCAAAAAATATAACATGAGATATAAATACATCTATATTAGGGTGGTCCAAAAAAACGGTTTTTTTATGACCGGTCCATCATAGAATTTTATTAGCTAGATCAATTGTGTTTCCGGCACAAAATTTCAACAACCTAAATTTTATATTCGATGTATATCAAAACACAAATTTTGATTTTAAAATAACTTTAAGAGCAAGAGCTCTTTCTTTATTAATGTCTTCTTAGAATCTAACTCTACAAAATATGAAGTATCCTTATTTATACATTTTCTATACTTAATGTAAGACGTCGTTTCCTGTTTGGTTTTTATTATTGTCTTTTGTCTCGTCCTGGGTCTATCCTTCTTTATTACCTTTCCTTGGAATGAACAAAGGTTGATGAGGCATCCCTTTGTTCTTGTGTTGTATTGAACTATGTTGGTACATCTGTTCTTAATTACTTGAACTATGTTGGTACATCTGTTCTTAATTACTTTCATATGTTTAAAAGATAGTTTCTTTATTAAGATGAGCTGCTGCCAAGCCTTAGAGTCTTCCTTCAGTTCGTTTATGACTGGAGGTAGATTTATTATAGTTTTATTTTGACTTTTTATTTTGTATAATATTATTATTACAATGATCGCAATGATTAATATAATTGTTGAGAAACTAAAAATATACTGTGTTTCCTTTTCATTTTTTATTTCTATTATTTCTTTTAAGTTATCAATGGATTCATACTTGATTTCTTCTAAATATTCATTTGAAAAATTAAAGTTTAATACAGGTATTATTTTTTCTTCTTTGTAATACTTTCTATTATAAATTACATTGTTTATTGAAATTTTACAGTTCTCAGCTTTTATTAAGTAATTTCCTTCTAATATATAATTTAAATTATTACAATTTTGTTGTATTTCGGTTTTTTCCAGATTCTTAATTATTAAATATTTTTCTTTTTCTATTATAACATTTTTTCCTTTGTATTCTTTAGTTTTCCATTTCATTTGTTTGCTTATTAGGTAATATATTTTCAATACAGTCGTCTTTTAATATTTGTAAATTCTTTATTTCTTTTGTTACATAATATAATGTTTTATTTAATTCTAAAAAGTTATTTGTTTATAAATCTATAATTTTATTATTAATCGGAAAGTTTAGTATATTTTCTTTTTAAGTTGCTAAATTGGTTTTTAATTCTTTTAATTTTTCAAATGTGATATTATTCTCTTTAATTTCTTGGCTTGTAATTATGTCTTGTGTTAATATTCCTGTTCTGCTTGTCAGTATTACGTCTTCTATTTTTCCTAAAGTTTCTTTAATTTCTTTTATGTTGTTATTGAATTCTATTTCTATACGAAGGTTATCAATATCATTAGTTCTATTTTTTAATTTATTTATTGTTTAAATGCCTTGGTTCATCAAGGCACTTAAAGTTTTAAATTGATTATTAAAATGATCATTTATCTTTATTTGTTTATTTAAGTTATCTATGGCATTATGATTATTTTCTTCCACTGTTTTAAGTTGGTTTTCTATTTCTATTCTATCACCGTCATCCGTTGTTCCAAATATAAATTTTAAGACAATACCTCCTAAATTTATTAATCCTCTTTTAATTATATGATGTGGGATTAGGAAATCAATTTTTTTTCTAATTTAATTATTTCACTTAATTGTTTATAATGTTTTTCTGGCATTATTTTATATTGTGCTTTTAATTGTTCGATTAGTCCTTTATAATCGGTTAAGTTGATTAAATGTATTATATTTTTCTATGAGTTCTACCTTTTCACTTTCTATTATTAAAAATTCTTGTTTAATTTCACTAATTTGTATTTCCTGCGGTCGTACTATCGTTATTTGCTTGTACAGAATAACCTAACCATTAGGAGTATCACTACTGCTTTCATATTGGATGGTCGCGAATTTTTTCTTCCTCCTGAATTGGTCTTTGTGCAAAACTTGTGTTCGTACGTGTGGTCTTATTGTAACTTTCTTGTCTTTTTGTTTTATAACTATTGTTTTTTTATGTTTTGTTTTTAGTTTATCAAATCGCTCGGGATTATTTATTTTAGTAAAGTAAGGATTAATTTCTTCATCACTCCTATTTTTATTTAATTTCTTTAATATTTTTTCTTTATTATTTATTATTACTTTCTATCCTTTCGCGCACTAATTAAATATCAACTCTGTTTAAATGCATGTCTACTGGTTTTTCTTTAGTGGTCAAATGTATTGTTTGATTATAAACCTCTAATGCCCGTAAAACGTTGTCGACTAAATTGTCTGATCCTTCTAAAATCCTTAAATGCTCATTTAGCGTGCTGTGCACTCTTTCAATATCTGAGTTTCCTGTGTGCCTGTATGGGGTTGTGAAGTGAAATTTTATCTCTTTCTCTCTAAAGTATTCTTTTACTGTACAGGTCTGAAATGAGGGATCGTTATCTAGTACGATATATTTTGGCCTTTTCATATATGTAAAGATTTTTGTTATGGTATTTAATACATCTTTTCGGTTCTTTGTTTTGAGTTTCTCTACACATACAAATTTGCTGAATTTGTCTATGCATGTGAGATATTTTATAGCGTGGGAAAGTATCCATATATCCATGTGATAATATTGATGTGGACTTTCTGGGGTGATTGTTTTCTCGTATGGGAGTTTTATTGGATTTCTTTCTATTTTAAGATTACAAAGTTCGCAATTGTTAATTACTTTTGTTATTAGTTCTTTCATATTTGGTGAATAATATTTTCTTTTTATTTCTAAATAAGTTTTTTCAATTCCTGTAAGATTATAATTTAAGTGTATTTTATTTATTTCTTCTTCAGTTTCTGGAGTTTTAATGTCAATTAAAAAGGTGTTTGTCCTAATAAGTTTCTGATTATTATTATGTAATTTCCAATAATCTTGGAATTCTAAAAATGATCTATCTTCTACCGTGTATATACAGTTTATTATGTTTGTATCACATTCTTTTATTATGTATTCATAGGTTTCTTTGCTGAAGTTTTTTCTGATTATTTTTGTCCTTCTTTTTCCTGGGAATGGGAAAGTTATCTCTTCTATGTTATTTTCACCTTTTTCTAATATTATTTGTCTTTTGAATGTATTTAAGGGTTTCTCTGTGATTGATATTAGATTGGAACTATCTGATATTACACTATGTCTGGTGCTAACTAAATCTTCTTCCTTTTCTAATGCATTTATTGTATCTATCTTTATTCTTGAAAGTGCATCTGCAACTTTATTTTCTTTTCTTGCTAGGTATCTTACATATATCGAAGTCATATTCTTCTAATTTGATCTTCCATCTTTGTAACTTACTATTAGGTTCTTTAAGATTATGCAACCATGCTAATGGTCTATGATCGGTTAATATTTTAAATCTTCTACCGTAAAGATAGTGACGAAACTGTTTCGTTGCCCATACTATTGCTAACAATTCTTTTTCTATCGTTGAATACTTACATTCATGTTGGTTTAAAGTTCTACTTGCAAATCCTAATGGCCCATGGTTTTGACTTAACACGGCTCCTATTGCATCTGTAGTTAAAGTAAATTTTTTTGAGAAATCTGGATGTTTGTTTATGAGTGTGTCTTGCATCGCAAGTTTTAGTTTCTCAAATGAGTCTTTATACTCTCTGTTTTCTATATTGATTTTGCTATCTTTCTTTAAACAAAGTGTCAAAGGTTTTATAATTTTTGCATAGTCATTTATAAATTTTCGGTAATAACCTGTTAATCCTAAAAATGATTGTATTTCTTTTATAGTTGTGGGTATATTGAATTTTTGTATTATTTTTAGTTTTTCTGGATTTGGTTTAATACCTTCTGGTTTAATACCTTCTGGAGTTATTATTACATGTTTTTCCTACAAATTCTTTTAATACCTCGTTCATCACACGCTGAAATGTCGCCGGTGCGTTTTTGCGACCGAATGGCATTCTAGCGAATTCGTAATGACCTGATAAAGTAGAGAATGCAGTTTTTTCTCTATCTTCTGGTTTTACCTCTATCTGATAAAATCCTTTTGTCAAATCTAATGTAGTAAAATAATTTTATCTAGAATATCTTCTATTATTGGTATAGGGAATTTATCCTCTTTGGTGACATTATTTAACTTCCTATAATCGATGACAATTCGCCATTCTTCTTCTCCTGTTTTATCTTCCTTTTTAGGTACTATCCATATAGGTGCATTATATGGACTAATGCTTTTTACTATTATTTTTTGTTTTAATAAATCATCTATCTGCTTATCAACTTCTTTTTTTATGAACTTCTGGATACCTATAAATTCTGGTAAAAATTGGTTCATCACTTGTTCTTGCTATTTTATGTTTTACGTGAGATGTGAAACTTAGATCATCTCCCTTGTGAAAAAATGTTTTTTCATTGATTTTTAATAATTTTGTTAAATTTGTATGCTCTTCGGCATTTAAAGGGTCTAACCTTTTATTTTCTAATTCGTCGAATATAGAAATGTGTGGTTCTATATTATTAAAGTGATTTATTTCTTTTTCATATTCTTTCTCTTCGTCTATACTGAAGAATATTTATTCATTTCACTATTTAATTCTAGAGTTTTTGTTTTTAAATCAATCTTACTTTGGCTTGGGATTAATATATTATTTCCTATAATTCCATTGAAATTTTGACTGAAATCAAATATTTGGAATACACAATCTTCTACGACATTGTAAATAAATTTTTCTTTAGGTATTTTTATTTCTTCATTTATTATAACTGGAGTTCCAACAGTTTTTATAGTTAAAGGTTTTTCTCTTTTCATAATATAGTCTTTTGGGGCATTATTTCTCCTAATTAAACTATTCGTTGCTCCCGAGTCTATTAACATTCGAATAATTTGTTTGTTTTTTACTAACTTAATAAAGGGCAATCCGGTTCCGGAGATTCCGATGCTGGATACCGAAAATTTTGATTTGTTCCTGATTCTATTTCGTTATTATTTTCGTTATTAGAATGGTTTATTTGTTGAGGTTGTACTCTTTTTAGTTGACTACTAGTGGGATCTATTTCCATTTATCTTACACTCTGACTTCTGTTGTAATAATTGGGATTGTAATTATTACCTTTGTAATTGGGATTTCTATAGTTATGATTGGGATTATTATTATTATAATAATTGAATGGTGGTTTGATATTTACTGGGTTTTTTGGTTGAAAATTATTTTGATAAGATTTTTGTGGTATATAGTTATTAGGTTTGTTAAGTTGGAATTTTTGGACTTTAGGGGAATATAGTTTCTGTATTTTAGGTTCTGATCTTTCTTCCCTTTTTTCTTCTATTAATCCTGCTTGAATAAGTTCGTGTAATGCTGCTTGTAAGCTAGCTGGTTTAAGTGAGAATAATACTGTTCTCATATGAGTAGGTAACTTTTCTTTAAAGGTATCTAATGCAGTTTGGTTATTATGAGATATCTCATGTGCCTTTTTTTTCTTGCACTGTTTTCTGATTTAATTCACACAAAGTTCTCTGTATCTCATTATAAAATGTTATTACATTGTTTTTGTAACTTATTTGTCTAAGGTCGTCATATAATTGAAAGCTACTTTTGAATCCTCCAAAATTACTTATTAATAATTCTTTTATGTCTACCCATTTCTGTAGATGTGCATGAATTTCTACGCATCTTTTTGCTTTGCCTATCAATTTTGATTTTAAAATATTAATACACATTAATTGTGATTGGTCGTCATACTTATTTAATGTTGGAATAATTCCGTCTACATTAGTTAAGAACGTATATAAGTCTTCTCGTCTAATGTCAATGATAAAGCCATTTTAATATTTTCTTTTTCAATAATTTTTCAGAACTACTTTCAATATTTTCACAATTATTTTTCTTAGAATTAGTACTTAAATTATTCTTACAACTTACTGGTATCGGTGTGCTTCTGATGTTTTTTAATTGTTCGTCTTCTTCATCCGTTGTGCTTCCTTCTTCATCTGTGAATCTGGAATCGGGCTTTGGTAGTTTCTTCTTTTTGACTTTATCTAATAATTTTTTCATCCACTTGGCTCTAATTAGTTTTTCCTCTATGGAACTTCGTAATATTAGTCATTTACGTTGACATTGGTTATTAAACTAATTCACTTTGTAGTTTTTCTTTATCTGCTTTAAAGAATTCTACTAGGTTTGGTTCTTTATCTAATTTAAAGATTTTTTAGAATTTTAACTTTATGATCTATAAAGTGTTTCTTACTTTGATTTTCACTGATTTAAACTTTAAGTTCATAAAAGTGTTCACGGAAAATTTTATTTTGTGTAGTATACTTGTACATTTTTCGATAGCTATTCTACCGACTGCGCCAATTTTATGATCGATGTAAATCAAAACACAATTTTTGATTTTAAAATAACTTTAAGAGCAAGAGCTCTTTCTTTATTAATGTCTTCTAAGAATCTAACTCTACAAAATATGAAGTATCCTTATTTATACATTTTCTATACTTAATGTAAGGCGTCGTTTCCTGTTTGGTTTTTATTATTGTCTTTTGTCTCGTCCTGGGTCTATCCTTCTTTATTACCTTTCCTTGGAATGAACAAAGGTTGATGAGGCATCCCTTTGTTCTTGTGTTGTATTGAACTATATTGGTACATCTGTTCTTAATTACTTGAACTATGTTGGTACATCTGTTCTTAATTACTTTCATATGTTTAAAAGATAGTTTCTTTATTAAGATGAGCTGCTGCCATAACTCCTAGATATAATAGAAGGCGGTGCTCAAGCGATTTACTATTCTTAAGTTTTTCCAGAAAATTCCCTGTATAAATGTTGGTGTATACTGGGTTGCCCAAATTCGTGGCTGATAAATTGGAGGATGATTTCTGGTTTCATTCCAAGAACAAAATTGTTTGGGTGGAAAGTTCTATTTCCCCCCTGTGGCAGGGGAGGGCAATTTTTGAAAAATTGATATTAAACGAAAAAAGTATTATATAAAATAAACGAAAACAGATATAATAATGAATTATAGGTTATTTTCATGCCAATATCCCATTCTTTTATTTGTTTTTTTAAACCAAGTTGTTTGGGTTTTGAGAAATTAAATTTTTTAATTTAATTTTTTAATGAAGTACTACTGTTTATTTTAAATTTAATGCTCTTATCAATTTGTAGTCAGAAATCAAAAACTAAACGTTAAAATCTCTAGTTTATGAAAGAAAACAAGTCACTTCTCGCGTTATCAGTCATAGTAAAATCGTTTCTTTGTGAAAGGTATTTTTATACTTCCAATTACTTGTTTGGTTTGGAAAAAATGGAAAAAAAAAGTTACCATTCATAAAATTTAACGCTATAGCACCCATCATAGCGACGTATAAACAGTGAGGTATGTAAGGAGTGGCACGCTCCCCTCCTGCAATCCCCCTGCTTGGGCACACTATAAGTCAGTCAATTCGTGTGTAGTCGGTGTGTCATTGAGCCAGTCAATTTGTTAAGTTTAAATAGTCAAGTCTGTGTTTAAAAATGTATGTCAGTTTCATCAATGAAATCATCATCAAAAGTCTTTTTTTTTGTCGTGTTCGTAGAGTTCGTTGAGTTCTTCGTTGATGGTCAGAAATCTGGGTTGTTTTGGTGAAATTACTGGTTTGGTTTTTACGACGTTTAACGTATTTAAAAAAAAATAATATTTATATGTAATTTTACAGTTCTAAGAAATACACTTTAAACTTTTTTATGTTTTTTCCCCAAATTTTGAGTTCAAAACCAATTTTTTCAAAAAATATGCATAGATTTCACTTGATTTAAAAACACGGTAATAGAACAGATTATTGGCTCAAAATAAAAACCTAAAACTTAATTTTAACTGTTACCGTTATTTTTTAATTAGAAAAATTATAAATAGTCAAAGACTATAAACATTTTATTTCTTAATTTTTGTGGAATTAATGAATGAAATTCAATTATAAGGTATTTGCGGCCTTTACTCCAAAATGCGTTTCGCCCAGGCATGATGGTGGGCTCATCAGTTAGATGCCACCACACTAAGACGCATTGGTTAGTAGATGGTTACCGACATCTGCACAAAACAATTTAGTGAGAAAACTCACTGTGAATTGTATAAATGATATCTAAGGAACTTTGGTTAAAGTTGCGCACTTAGAATTTGTTGTTGTTTTGTCCGTGGCCAGGCGAAGTAATCAAGTAGAAGTGTTAATGAGAAAATAAATACAAAAACTAACTGATGAGCCCACCACCATGCCTGGGCGAAACGCATTTTGGAGTAAAGGCCCCAAATACCTTATAAGTTATTTTTTTTTTTATATTTTTTTATTTGTAGTAGCCCTTCCCATAATAAAAATGCTTTTATTAAACGGTTCTACAAAAAACTGTTATCATTCCTTGGAGCCTGTGTTATCGTACTTTCACCATTAGCACAAATATTGTGTGAGTATTGAGCCCTATTAACTTTAGAAAGAGAGGTTTATAAGTGCTTGGCTTGAATACCGCCCCTAAACATCAGAACGAAAATTTACAATGCGACACGGAAACGACAAGGTATATAGTATTTTATATATCTTGCTTAAAGAAGACGTCAGCGTGTCGAGATCTCTTTGAAGTTTTTCTCTCTTAAAAACGAACGTTAAGCAAATAATACATAATAAATCCGTTGTCTAGTCACGTAATAAGTTCGAAAATTTGAAAAAAAAAATACGCAAAGTGATGACGAAAAATGCTTTTTAAGTTATTATATTTCGATTTTCAGAGAGAGAGAGAGAGATAGCCAGCAACTATAAAGAGTTTTGGTCACGTTCTCAGCTATTGATCGTAATTTATAAGTACATACTTACTTTTTGTTTGAATTAAACCATTGTAGCAACTTGACATATTTTTCATTTTTTACAGGATCTTTAGCTGTTATGTACTGCAGAAAAGGAATATATTTTTTAATTTCGTTGAATCTCTTCCGATCCAACTTCCTCCTAGTATTCTAAAAGAAAAAAAGAAAAATTATTATTATTTATTAACACTTAATTTAGTCTTAGTTAGTTCAAATCAAGATAAACTTTTTGGATGCGCTGATTAAGACGCAGTAAGTGAATCAAATAAGAAGAAGAGAGGAGAAATTGAGTTTTTATACTTCTACTTCTAGGTGAAAAATGAGGCGTTCAGGATTATTATAGCCAATATCTTTAAAAGGTGACAAAGTATTGATTAGTAGATGAAAACCTTTATCTACATAGTTCTATCAACTACACATGCTCTCATGTGCGAGTAGATACATTTTACATGGGAGCAGTTTTATGCTTTCCATTGAAAAAAGCTAGTAGCTCATGAGTACCAACTTAAGAGGATATGGAATAAGTCCACCTTGATATTGGTCAAGATAAAAGATTGTGAAGCTCTGTTTTTGAGATCAAGACACATTTTCTTCACATTATTTTCTCTTCATGCTCTTCATGTTTTGGCTACAAAACGAAATAATATATTTGAAGATTTTAAAAAAAGCTATAGTAGGTACGTGAATAGTTTGAAAAGACGAAGCACTGATTTTACAACAATAGAGTACATAAGTACGTCGTTTCTCCATATTAACCTATAGAAATAGAAACTCGCAGTACCAGTAGTTTTCAAATCAAAATAGTCTTTTTTCGAACAATATAAAATCTTACCCACTTTCCCTGTAACCGACATTTCTTAGATAGAAAAGTGGTAGGGTAAGAACTTTTTGACAAAAAAAATCAAATAGCAAGGTATACCTAATTTTATTAGTAAAATTCTTCTACACAAACATAACATGCATAAAAAACATACCTCACTGTTTAACAACTCGCGCGAATAATCACTGAATTATGTATGGGAGACATGCTGCCCCTGCAGCCCCTCTACTTGGGCTCACTTTTTTTTGTATTTAAGGAATCTGGATTTAAAAAAACTTTGAACGTTTTTTTTTCGTTTAAATTGGGAAATGAGGCCCACGGGCTTTATTACTGAGCGTCTTCTAGCATTGCACCATTTAACGTACATACATAGTTCCGTTTTGTTTAAATAACAGCTTATCTATTTTAGTCAGTGTCTTAGGAATTTATCCTTGACGGGAAAAATACACTCCCCCTACTTATGATTTTTGTTTAAATATGTCTTATGATTACTTCACAAAGTATTGACTATCTGTGAAACATCCTGTGCACTGTTAACCTTTAAAGAAACATTGTTTCTCTTATTAAAATAAACACTAACAAATAAATTAAATAAGGACATTTCAAACCAAACCACCTTTCTTAAATTCCAAATTGCTCTCATGATAATAAACATAAATTATGCAAGACAGTAGTTGTGTTTTTTTGCAATTCAAAATAATACTGTGAACAAAATGACAAAAAAAAACATTTAAAATAGCTGCGTTTTTTCCATGTCCGTATGGACTTTGACATCGGGACATTTCAACATTTCGCATCACATTGAATAATTTTACTAACAAACATTTGACATTTTTATACAAATTATCGATAATACAACGGCAATAGTAGTTTGGCAATACCGTTTGTATCGGGACGAAAGTTAAATCTACTTAATTATCTGAACATAACTAACTCTATATGGACATAGTTGTTGTTGTATTTGACATGTAAATCGCTTTGTTTTGCTGTCGTTTTTTCAGACAGAATTTACTGGAGATGCAAAAAAAACACAGCTAATAGTAGCTGTGTTTGTTAAGGTGAAATTTCTTGCAAATTTTCAAAAATTCTCACAAACTGTCACAAATTCCTGTTTGTTAACTCAAAAAATCGAGAGAGCGCAATGAGAGAGCAAATAATTAATGCTACACAAATTTCTGTGCACACGAAGTGTTACAAATACTGTCAAAAATCGTGGTGGTCAGGTTCGGTCACAGCGTTGCAACTAATCGAAAAGTTTTCCAAAGAAGGTTTTTCAAAACAAAAATGTAGTACATTAGATTTTTCCTATTTTGAAAAGAAAAGAACAATATAAATTAAAAATAGCGCATTATAATCAATTATGCTATCACGATTGTTATCAAATTGAAAAATTAGTGGACTGCATTTTGATGAATGATAATTTTCATTTCCGAAAAATAAAAGTGCAGTAGACTCGATTTAAAAGCAGTAAATTTGTTTTAGGAAAAAAGTGCATTAGATCTATTGAAATCATGGCAAGGTGGCAACGCCATTTGTACACAAAAATGACGTTTCTTACAAAAAGTGGTGCAGTTCATAGTTCAATGCGTTTATTAACTTTTTCAAATTTTTCCAACTCTGTTAAAATTTTCCCCTTCTCAAAATTTGACAGGTTTTGCTCGTTTATTTGGAAAAACATACCAAACAAACCTAGTAGGTGTGTTCCAGAACGAGTTTGAAACAGTTTGAAACCGCCAGATTTAGTAATTTTTAGTGCGAAGTCGTTTCACATTTCCAGAAGTGAAAGTTTGTACTTTTTCGGACCAAAGAGAGCGCTCACGAGAGAGTAACCATTTCCCCTCCTTGCCAGGTTTGGTCCGAGAAATGTCTGGTGGCTGTTTCGTACTGGATGTCAAATGTAAGGTGTTCTTATGTCATATTTGAGAAAAATGTCAGTTTGAATTCAAATAACAAAATAGAACACCAAAGGTTTCTTTTCTTAGTTTTGTTTTTGGTAGATGTATTATTTGTTTATCTTCTTGTGAATCAAAGGACTTTCTTAAAATACATGTGTCGCTAAGCAAATCTTTTTCGTAGAAGAAAATTTTGTTATGAAAATTTTTGCACATTTTGTTTTCTTCTTTTCTAAACAAATTTAAGTTTCATGATTTGATATGTTATTAAAAATATTTCTTTGCCTAAGATGAATTATTTTTAAACGTATACGTTTCTTTTTTCTTACCATTCAATTTCTTGTACAGTGATTTTCTAAAAAAAATTATTGTCTTATGATTGCCCTACGGCAGCTCTAGTCAAATATTTCTTTTAACGTGGTGCAAATAAGTGCCCAAACCGTCCCCGACATTTTGACAGTTTTTCTTCTCTCTGAGAGGATTTCATTTCCACCTGTCACAATTTTATATTTATTTCGAAATAGTGCGAAGAATTTAAGGAACAAAACTAGTGTGGAAGCAAAATATAAAAATCTTTTTCAGCACACAAATTTGGCAGTCGTATGAAATTCTTTCCCACTTTATTCTGACATGTGTTAATACTTTCTGAGATAGTGTAGAGGCACTTTAAGATTTCAATACAAAATGGCAGACCAAGGCCAAGAAATGTCCGGATGTCGTTTTTTTTTCGCAAGTCCATATGGACATGCAAAAAAACGCAGCTACTAGCTATATTTGAAATTTCTACTCAATGAATCTTTATTAATCTTGCACTTACTGAAAATAGGAATAAATACTTTTTTTGTAGATTTTTTGTATCTTGCAACGTACTGTGGTAAGACACTTTGTTTTAAAAATATTCACGAAAAATTACAAACAAACAAAATTAATCTCTCCTCTACTTGAAGCTTGCGGTCCTGGGCTGGGTATTTTAACATGTTATACTTGGGGGTCACCAATTTTCCGTCGTTGACTGGATTAATGGAATCGCAACAATCATTGCAAAAACGGATGAACAAAAGAGACAGTATACTCATTTTCCGAGAGCTCAGTTATTTTCCTGGGTTCCAGGAGAACAAAACATAAACAGGATCGCATGATCGCAAGCATGACAGCCGGCAGTTCAGTTGCGAAATCAGTGAGGTGGAAAGGGAGGGGTTAGTCAAGAAGAAAAAATTAAAAATTTGAGTGAACAGTGAGCAAAAAGAGAAAATTGTCCTCCAAAAACTATAAAAAAAAAGAAAATTTCAATTACAACAATACAAATAACATAAATTCCTTAAAAGAAAAAAGAAATTCTGCACCAAAAAATGACAATTTTTTTAATTGATTTAAATGACATTAAATTAAAAAAAAACCAAAATAATTAATATCTAAATTTTCATCCAGAGTTTAAATGATTCAACTGATTCGGCTTCATCAGTGAAATATTATAATTTTGTCTTATAATTTTTTAAAAGTACTATTTAAAATTTGAAAGGATATTTCTCTTTTATGAATCTATACGAAATTTGCAGTTTTGTTCACCCGTGAACGTGGTCGACAGTTCACCAGCATAAAGCCCGAAGATGGATCAATAGATCCGAAACACGTCGCTAGTAAAATAATTTATAGAAGTAGTAGTGTGTGTGCTTTTTATTATTCTTTAAGTAGTTTACAACAATCCTAACAATCGTAATATAAGCATGGCTTTGCCGTCTGCCAGATTGACAATTATATAGAAAAAAAACTTGATTGATTAAATAATTAAAGTACAGTTTGATCTCAAAAAATTTCATTTAAAATTCTGCTTCTATAAGCTAATGCAATTTTGAAAAAATTGAACATTTTGGGTACGTCTATTTCATTAAGGCATTTGAATGTAAGTTCCTTAGATAGTATGTCTTCACCAAACACATGTCTTCTCGTTTCCTTGAGGACCGGGCATCTACCAACAAAATGAAAAATGTCTTCACTTTCCGCCATATTACACATTTCACAAAGCCCAGGTAAATGTTCGCGATGTGGAATGAAGTTAAGGTTCAACAGTTCACCCCTTAATCTAGATATGCAGGATATTTCCTCTATAGTGCAGTCATCTCTAAAATAATTTAAACTATTTAAGTTGTGGTTTAGCTTGCTAATTACCAGCCTGTAAATTGAGTTGCCTACCTCTTCTGCGTATCGAGATCTGGAGCTATTATCTAGGCTTTCAATCATCTGATAGAGTGAGGGCTTCCAATTACTATAATCGTTAATGTTTAATTCTATACCCGCTTCTTGTCCTAACTCCATCCAGTCCTTGAACCATCCAGATCTGTTACGGATCGCTTGGAGAGCTGCCTTTTTTGGAAGGCGGTTATCGGGCATATTTAGCACATTCATGATATAGTCTACTTGCAGTTTCAGGGTTTTTATAAATAATGGAGATACCAGTTTCGAGCATAACCATGTAGTTAGGAGCGTTTGGAGAAAGCCGAAATATGCGTTTGATGTAAAAACGGAGAAGTTTTTCCACGGACTCATATTTAAAATAATTTATGCATACATATTTTGTGATAAATTAAAACAAATTTAAATAAATAAAACAAAATTATAAAGTTTTTGTTTTATTGTTTCACGTTTTTATAATATATAAGAACTGTGTAGAAAGTTTACGTCGGCAATTCCCGTGCAAAATGTACGCGAACACCCAGTGAGTAGTTGATAGTTCGATTGAAAACATAACTTCAAACGTGCACAACACATTCGCAAGTTGTACGAGTTATAAATATCAAAAAAATCACTTTCTTCAATGGCGATTGTTCACTTCACGAGGAAGTATGTACCTACTACGCTTTATTTTAAACTTAACTAATTTAAGAATGAAAATTTGCGATACAAATATTTTGCTCAGGTAATTCTAATCTTTGAATTTTTTGTATAAATTTATGTTTACCAATTCGAAAGATAAAAAATATGAGACCAATTCAAACGATTTTTAATATTATCTGCAGCAATCGCTTTGATATTAATATGAAAATAAAAATAAAATAAAATTCTTTCGGGATAAAATGACGCTCAAAGAAAAAAAGAGAACAAAACAAGATCCCAAAAGAAATAGATAGTGTAAAAGAGATCGGAACTATAATATAATATAATACAATTAGCACCGCTAAAGCAGTATGATCGAGGTGGCACTCGTGAAATAGCTATGACTCCAGCCTATATACTTGGTGGTAATGCACACAAGTTGTTGTTGTTCATTCAAAAATTATTCAATACAAAATTATGTACATATACTTCGCAGCATGTACTGCACTTGTGTGCATAATTTGAAAACAATATTTTGTTTTTTCACTTTTATTTTGCTTATTTATATCATTTCAAAAAATACCTACATACCTCATGCGTGATGCATGCACAGGCACAAAAGGAACACATCCACATAGGCACCATTATACCCCGACTCCACATGGCAATCCAAACAACAGTCAGCAGATTTTGTCTGAGCAAATTATGTCATGTCGTTCTTTGCCTCTCTCACCACTACTTCTACATTTTGCAACAATATTCAACTTAAATTACTATAGGAATAAAGGTCACGTAAACAAATAACAACTTTTGCAGCAATATTCACCTCCAGATATATACATTAGTGTGGTCCTTATACTGTTTTTTTTTTTTGAGATTCTGAGATGAATAGGCCTCAAATGGTTCTATTTACATAGAAAAAATTTCATTTCCTAATTTTTTCAGATTTTTATTTCACCCCCTGGTCTCTTTTTTCACTTTAAGGTACTAACTATAGGGTTAGGGTGGTTCTTATAAAACGCAAAAAAAAAAACAATCTGAGGGTAAGGATTAGATTTATATGAGGAAAAAATAATATTGGAAGGGGGGTCTATTTTCCCTCGTTTAGGCGGGAGGTTTAATTTTCTCAAAATTTCGATCAAAACAGAAAAAAATTATATACAAAAAAACGGAACACTTACAATGGCAAGCCTTAGCTTTTTTTTAAGGCCACAATTCCATTCCATTCCATAATATGCTTCCTAATAAAGTTTTTATTTCAAATAGTTTTTGAAAAAATAATTTTCAAACTTAAAAATTAAAAAACAAAATATTATAACTTTTTAAGATACAAATTATTTTTTTAAAACTATTTAAAATAAAAACTTTATTTATGAAGCATATTATAGAATGGAATCCTGGCTTTAAATAAAGCTAAGGCGTGGCATTGTAAGTGTTCCCATTTTTTTAAATATTTTTTTCTGTTTATGGCCAAACTTCTAGAAAATAACCCCCCGCCTGAACGGGATAACAGACCCCCCTCCAATATAATTTTGTTCTCGTCTGAGTCTAATCCATACATTTCATTCGAATTTTATAAGAATAATCCTTTACCCATTATTAGAACCTTCAAATGAAAATAGGGAGACCAGGACCCATGTCCTGTAACTATCGCATCGATAAAATTCGTCGAGAAACGATGGAAACTGAAACAAATTGTATGGGTTTTGTTTCATTTTTCAACGTTTCTCGACGAATTTTATCAATGCGATAGTACAGAGCATGCTCCCAGGAGGATGAAATAAAAATCTGAAAAAATTAGGGAAATTGTGTTTCAATGTTCTGAATCGACTACGTCCAATTTAAGTACCACTCTAATATACTTGGCTGTTCTGATTGAATCCGTGCGGATTGAAAACAGAAAACAAAAAGAAACCCCAATTGAAAACGTCATTCCGTAAGTTTTTCCGAATGTTTATGAATCATAGATGTTTGGCAAAATAATTGGAATCCCAATCCACAATTTCTTGTCATTTTCAATTTAGGTATCTCTTTGTTGGCCGTTTTCAATTCGTACGGGTTCAGTTCCATCGAACATCAGAACAGCCACCATTCACCATATTCCCAAACCATACCAATCATATTTGCTTAAGAATCTAGACAAAAAAAAACTAATGTAAAAAGATCGTACATGATCAAATAATATTAATTTTATCATGAGCATGAAATTGGATCATAATCAAGAATGCTATCTATGTATACAGAGGTCTGCGATGAATATCTTGAAACCAGCTCAAATACATTCTTTTAATTTCAAGCACATTTCACACAGTACGCACTGCTTGAGTTGAAACTCAAATGAATGAATAATCATTACTGAATGAGTCTTGCACACATTTGAAAACAAATACTTACTGCAGTCAACTTACTATGAAAAACGGGTATTCATAATTGAGTATTCATGAAAAGAGTGTATACTACACTTTGTACACTGTGAGTAAAACTGATTCAAGTTAAAGGCCAGCTTCTTAAAAGATAGATTGGTGAAAAAGGGCTATTGAGAGCTTACATTGCACACACGGCAAAAACACCTATTTACGACGACAAAAGTAAAAAAAAAAAAAACTAATCAAAATACATCAAATTTGCGTGCAAAATGATCATAACTGTTCAATAGATAGGAAAATGTAAAAAGTTTTTTTAACATATGTAAGACCACTACAGAAACCGTTCTATCCCGCCTTTTCGTTTCCGTCCGTTATTTGCTTGACGTCAATGCTATTTTGGACTTGGTTAGGTCCCGTTGTAAACACGTGCTGTCGTTCTGAAGATATTTTTTTTTATATGGAGATGTAAACATGTACTTAATACTTTAATTAGACATATATTATAAATACATTAAACTATTATTTAGTAAAGAAACATCCGAAGCTGTTCAGAGCCAGAAAATCGTAGTTTTGTTTGTTTTAAGATTTGTTGAAGGCTTTTAAAAAAAAAAGTTCCACTTAGTTCCGCTTTAAATTTGTGATTAAACTATAGCCCCAATTGTTGCCTTTGTAAGGAAACTTGTTTTATCTGCACATATTTGCACATCTTGGAATAATCTCTTATTAAGTCAAAATCGATAAGTTTAATAAAAACTTACAATAACCCTAATAATAGAGTTAAGGTATGAAATGAAATGGATATTTATAAGTATACTTTCTCATTATAAAAACGAAATTTTAAGATTTTTGGGTGTAGGGAAAAGCTGCCATTTTGAAAAAGAGATTGGTCTTGTTTTTATTTTATAACACGTTTGTCTTTCATTAACCAACAAAATGTTCAATTAAAACTTTGTAGAGGATAAAATTACCTACAAAATAAAATTTTAAAGACCTCTGTAAGCCGTTTTATCTTTAAGATATACATATGTATCTGGTCACAACTCGCTTATAGGTCTTTTGTTGGGGTGGTGACTTCTTTTGAGATAACTCACGCTTACCGTTGATTTTTTGAGTCATACTTCTAAATTTATTATTAAATATAAATTACTTAGGAAATGAGCCTTCGATTCCTCTCATTGGCAACGCATTTTGCGAACAATCCAAAGTTCACACTTTTTTCCAGAATGGAAAAATAATTTAAGTTAGGTATTTCAAAACATTTTTAACGAATATTTGTGCGAAAAAAATAAGTACATACAGTGTTGTCCACACTAAGAATATAAATTATCAAATATGGTTTTATGCGTTTCATCCACAACACAGAGCATCATAGGTCAAAGGAACCTATATAAGTACAATGATAGTTTGAACATTTTGTTGTTTAAAAAAATGTGAACAGTTATTAAGTAAAAACAAAACATATCTCAAAAATTTCAAAAAACTTGGTTTATCATATCCAAACAGATATCATAAACGAAAATATGTCAATTGAAAATGTGATATCATACTTTACTAATTTCTAATTTACTTTTATAGTAAGTTTTGAAAATATTAACCATGCCACCATAATGGAACCACGAAATTTTAAATGAAGAGGAGAGTGACGACATTGAATTGTATTTACTTGCGAGCAAATATTTTGTTCCTTAAATTTACATTTGAGTTTTAACTAACATACTTAACATGCTTAACGGAAGGCCTTCATGTACTCTTTCCTACATCGAAAGACTAAAAGACCTTCGTAAAGCTTAGAAACACTTAGAGCTTATATAAAAGAATATGATTTTGGTAAAATATAGACGTAAAAAATTTTGTCTACGTAAAAAAGTCATTTTGCCGTGCGTGCGTGCATCGGTAGTTTCAAGTTTGTATTTCCTCTATTTCTCAACTTTTCTTCTCTCAACATAGCTAGAAACGAAGAAGATTTTGTAAACGTTTTATTTAATCCACTCAGTGTACTCAGTGTATTTTCTTCAGCAAACATTGCAGAGTGCACACTATTTGCTCAAATCAAGCACCACAGAGTACGAGAGAAACAAAACAGTGCATTCATTCTGAAATCAGGTGATAGATCATCGATGCTTAGCCTTGTTTCCAAAATCTCGGTACTCATGGAGTTGATTTTAGCAACTGCATTTTCCAGAAGAGCAAGTGGATGACGAAGGGCAGGTATCACTATTTTTAAGGTGCTTTGCATATGCTGGTCAAGGTTGGAGCGCATGGTGTTTATGTTCTGGTTTATTGAGTCAACAGAGTCAACGTTTTGATAGCTACTCAGCAAAGATTTAAATTCGTCTTTGAGCGATACTATGCGTTGTTCGATGCGATCGTCTCGTGAATTGTCTAACACTAATTGAGTAAGAGCAGCAAGTTGCTTTTCTACTGATCAAAATTTATCGGTACACCTTTTACTGTGGTAGTCAACAGTGTTGCTTATTTCTAGTCGAAACAAAATTCAAATAGCCCCAACTTTCCACATACAATGATTTCTCAGATTCCAATGACCATTGATAAGGTAGTTCAATAATTGAAAAAATAAAGGTCTTTTTATGAGGAGATTTGGGCCTATTTAATTTTTTTTTCTAGAAATATTAATTAAGGCTTGAGCTTTATTAGTCTTTCGAAATAATAAATGATTTTGTTTTCTAAATATCTCGAAATCAATCATTAAAATTTTCAATGATAGCTATAACTGGCGCCTCAGGCCATTTAGAAAAAAATTCAAATAGGCCCAACTTTCCACATAAAAAGACTTCATTTATTTCAATGATGAAACTACCTTACCAATGATCTTTGTTATCTTAAGGCGCCAGTTATAGCTATCATTGAAACTCACCATTGAAAACATTAATGATTAATTTTGAGACATTTAGAAAGCAAAATTAAATATTACTTTGATGGAAAAATAAAGCTCAAGACTTAATTAATATTTCTAGTCAAAAATAGTTTCAAATAGGCCCAACTTTCCACATAAAATGACTTTAAAGATTGCAATGATCATTGGTAAGGTAGTTCAATCATTGAAAAAAGAAAAGTCTTTTTATGTGGAAAGTTGGGCCTATTTGAAATTTTTTTTTAACTAGAAATATTAATTAAGTATTAAGCTTTATTTGTTCACCAAAAAAAATAATTGGTTTTACTTCTTAAACGTCTCAAAATCCATCATTAAAATGTTCAATGATGAGTTTCAATGATAGCTATAACTGGCACCTAAGTCATTTTATGTGGAAAGTTGGGCCAATTTGAATTTTTTTTATTAGAAATATTAATTACGACTTGAGCTTTATTAGTCTATCAAAATAGTAAATGATTTTACTTTCCAAATGTCTCGAAATCAATCATTAAAATTTTCAATGATAGCTATAACTGACGCCTAATACAAATTTTATACAAAATCATATTGTGAAAGTAAAATCTATAAATTTCTATAATAACTATCATTATATTTATAATATTTAAGAATTTCAGATTTTTAAAGTGACCTTTTAAAAAAAATTTATTTAAAAACTATTAAGTGACCAACGAAATTTGTTGTTTTAAAAAAACAATAAATACCTGCTTGTTAAATCAAACAATTTAAAGAATAGATTTTTTAAACAATACTAATGATAATATTTTATATAAATTTAAGTTTTGTATACTTATTTCATAGTGTATCTACCGCGAGTATTTGACAAAATAAATAAATACTCTCAGAGTGAAAAGTAAATAATAGTATAACATGATAAAAAATTATTAAAAAAATTTAAAAAACGGGGTGGTAATCGACCTCTTGAATTTGTCTGCCTTGGCCTTGGTATTTAACAAGATCTAGCAAAAAGGTAGGTAATTGAACAAAAACTTCGAAAAACTTAAATTACTTAGTAATTAGTTTCATAAATCATAAAAAAGTCCATAAAGACTGGTTAAACACAATAATTGTGGATTACTATAATTTGATTTGCAAAAGGGTGAATTGAATTTGAACACCACATACATTCATACTACTTACATACAATAATAAATTCTTTAATTACCATTAGGTATTTCAATGATTGTTCAAGGCTCTTATTTTGCACTCCTTTTTCATTTCAACGGTGTCAAAGTGAAAAGTAGTATTCGCCACCGTCCAAAATGCTCCCACAGTACACATATCTATATATTTCAATATGTGTACTGTGAAATACCCTTACCTAACCTATGTACATATGTGAATACCTACAATAGTCTACAAATACCTACAATAGTCTACAGATATTCTATAATAAATATTAATAAATAAATATACTTTCCGAGGGCGCCGAGCATCAACCTCCTCATAGCAGCGTATTCTTGCGACTGACAGAAATAAAACACAAATGTAAAATAAACACAAAAGAAAGATTTAATTTGCAAGCGTGTTAATATTTTTTCTTTCACAACTATAGAAAAAAAAATAATCATACTTTCATTTCAGCTCACATTAGAGCCAAATACGCATACGCACTCAAATCTCAACCTCTTTTATTCATTGACAGAACTTATAATTTCGAAAAAACAAAATTGCTTAATTTCTTGCCTCCCTCTAACTCTTATATAAAAGCATATAGCTCTCTCATTTTTTTTTATTATTACATTTTACTGTGCACACACTTAGTAGCTTCATATGCCGACGCTAGGTGCGTGCCAGTCGTTCGTCACCCATGATACTACTATAGATTTTATATACAGCCCAAATTATCTACTTTTTTTTACTAAATAACCTAATTAGGAGAGGGCCTTCAAAATCTTTCATTTTTGTAACTTAATTATACATTTTTAATTTTATTTTGTTCGATTTCAATAAAAAAAAGTGAAGTATGTAGCTAATTGCTAATGTAAGAGGTATGATTTAAATAACATCTTAATATTTAAAAAAAAGTAATAATTGTGAAAAATCGTGTGAAAAAAATACTTTACACTACATTTCCACCTAGCAATAATCTGAGATTTAGTAAAATCTACCTCAGATCTTCTTTAAATCTCGAAAATTTACCGACATACAAATTTATTTCGTAAATCTTGAAAATCTTCCGAGGGGAAATACTTTTACAAATCGAACTAACCTATTCTTATATAGCGCTGAAAGATTCAATAGTGGATGCATTCAGTTCTTCACAAATGAAGCATTCTTCATAAGAAAAAATGAAAAACCATTTGTATTTTTAAAGGTGCTTTCAAAGTAAATCAGTTTTATCTTTCTGTTCGGTGAAACCACCAAATAGATTTATTAAATCTGAACTGAGATAAACCTTTAGCAATAAACTCATTTTCTCATCATCCAAAAACTACAACTAAAAAAAAACATGACGACCGCCCTACTATACACACCTACATTTCTGCATATGTACATACTAATTAATTTTAATAATACATTTCACCTCAAACAGCCTAGTACGCAAGCGATAGTGACCAGTTCTACCACTTTTCTTCAATTGAAGTAGATCTACTTCTTAAAAAAAATTAAAATCTACTTCCTACTTCGCACCATCACCAAATTATTAAAATCTACTTCGTTTCAAAAATTTGTGTTTCAATTTACATTAATAGGTTAAATTTACTTCTTTTTCTTCTTTTTTAATCAAGTATGTAGCCCCAGAATTTCCATTAAAACAAAAATTAAAATTAACACAATTTTAATACAAAAATGAACAATTTTACAAAGCATAGAAACTCAACGCAGTCTTGTGTTCAAGAATCTTTTGTTTTTATTTTAAGTTTTTTTTTTAATTTAATTTTTTAAAATATAGATTTGTATTAAAAAAGTTAATTTTGAAATCTACTTCTTTCTTTTCTTCAAATTTACTTCGACTTTTTTCACGAAGTGGTAACGCTGATAGTGACGCAAAATAGAATTTTTAGCCGGTACCCAACAACCCAACCCGGCAGCGAAATGCACACATGAAAACGAAAAACGATAGAAGAGTTTTCTATCAATTGGAACAAAATATTTTTTTTTAAATCACACACAGCCATGCTGTTATAAAAGAAAAACTAAATGTAACACAATTTATGGTCCGGGCAATGAAACTCCCTGCGAAAAAATTGCGTGTCTCCATATAATCTGCTACAGTTATTATTTTTGTTCACAGAACCGAATATGCAAACTGCAGAACGAAAAACTTCGCTTATGATTTCGGTATCATTTCTGTGTGATTTTTGTTTCACATCAGCAGCGTAGGCACCTACTTGGCTTTACCCCTTGAACAGAATGAATGTAGCTGCAAATTGGAATTGGCAAAGTTGAATTTTGTTTAACTTCTGCTACACCACAAATTTCATGCTACATTGTGGCACGGTATACTTTTTTTGTATCTTTCTATTTTGACAATGCTACACGCCACAACTACACCAAAAAGAAATTAACTCACCTCAATTTGAGTGTCGTCCGATAAATCGACGACAATATCAGGTTTTAATGTATGCATTTAGGAAGAAAACTAATTAAGAACAATATAAAAACTTATTTATCAAACACATTCACTCTTAGTTGTTTTTTTTTTTTTTTTTTTAAGGAACTAAACCGATCGAGATATTCTCAATAAAATAATACACTACACGACGCAAGTCAGGCAAGGCACACTAGATACTGATGAAATAAAAATCCAAAAAAATGTAAGAGCATGCTACTTTGTAATGTGGTTTGCCTTTGTGGTTCCCTTGTATAGTTTACACACACATAGTCAAAAGTAGCAAAGGCATATTCACCCTTTCACAGAATATACTACACTTTATCAACGATATGTACAATGTACCTGTATGAGTGTGTGTGAATTATCTCCCCCAAATATTTTATCAACATACGTACATAAATACATTTGTAAAGCTGTGTATTCGAAAAAAGAAGAATTCTGAAAAAATGTATTAAAATCAAAGGCGCAAAATTAGTAACGATTAAGTGCGATGCTAAAGCAATTTTAACATGATACTAAAGGGTTTTTCAACAGGGACGCTACAAAAGTAGAGCGACAGGGACAGCAAACGACGCCATATTTCTTGCCGCTCTTTTGACATTTCTCTTCAAAAAGGTTTGCCATTTTATGATTGAAAGATATACGAGCCAACAACGAGTCGAAATTATTAAAATTTACTACCGAAATTCGGAGTCAGTGGCCTCAACGTTAAGAGCGCTACGTCCAATTTATGGTCGTCATAATCGTCCTAGCAGATCAACAATTGAGCGTCTAGTGGAAAAATTTGAATCCACAGGCACAGTACAAAATGTTCCCGTGCCAGTGAGACAAAGAAGTGCCCGTAGTGTCGAGAATATTGCTGCCGCTGAGGCCTTAGTTGCAGAAAGCTCAAATGTGTCTCTCACACGTCGTTCTCAAGCGTTGGGCATCTCTGTGACGTCGTTATGGTGAATTTTGCGAAAAGATCTTGCCCTACATCCTTATAAGATTAAATTGACGCAAGAACTGAAGCCGCTTGACCACCAGAAGCATCGTATGTTCGTGAATTGGGCTGAGCAACAACTTGAAAATGATTCGGATTTTCATCGAAAAATCATCTTCAGCGATGAGGCTCATTTCTGGCTGAATGGCTTCGTCAATAAACAAAATATGCAGTATTGGTCAGGCAGCAATCCACACGTACTCCATGAGTCATCAATGCATCCCGAAAAAATTACAAAAATCAATTTGGTGTGGTTTATGGGCCGGCGGCGTCATGGGGCCGTACTTCTTCCGTGATGATCAAGACCGGCACGTTACTGTGAATGGGGATCGCTACCGTTCAATGATAACCGAGTATTTTTGGCCCCAATTCGATAATATGGACTTGGAGGACATGTGGTTCCAACAGGACGGCGCGCGCCACAAGCCACACAGCGAATGTCATAATCAATTTCTCGGAAACCAAGTTTGGAGAACTTGTTTTTGTTTGGAGTTTGTTATCTCACGAAATGTTCCAGTCGCTTGGCCGCCTCGGTCGTGCGATTTGACACCGTTAGACTATTTCCTGTGGGGCTACGTCAAGTCTATGGTCTATGTCAACAAGCCAGCGACGATTGATGAACTTCATACGAATATCGAACGTGAAATTGCAGCAGTATCGGCCGATTTATGCTTCCGTCCGATTTATGAAAACCGTGGAAAATTGGGTTCAGCGTCTGGACTTCTACAAGCTTGCCCGTGGTGACCACGCAAAAGAAATCGAGTTCCATACATAATGGCATCAAACATACTTTCACAGGAATAAAGAATTTCATTGATATCTAAAACAATTATTGTTTCATTTAAAAAAAAACTTTTGTAGCGCTCTTACTGAAAAACCCGATAAGTTAAAAAGAGCCTTGTTAGTTTTAAACGATTTTAGCATCGTACTATCTCTTAACATTTTACTAAAGTTGAAACGACCAATTGGCTATTTAAATTTTTTAATATCGTGCTAAATCCATGAAACCTATCTGTCATTTTATTCTAAACAAAATGCATGGCAATTGTATTTCAGAATTAATATTGTATGAATTAAATGGGAGAATTTTAATGGACCAATACAGTTTTAATGCACGAAGATAGCAAAACTATTTCTCGCTACGAACAACCGGCAATTTTTCCTGGGTCCTCATACCATGTTAGGCTGATATCATTTAGTGATAAAAGAAAAGTTTCGTAGCAACATTTGTATCGATTGAAGTTTTCTGATCGATGTGTCAGGATCGAACCAAAGGGTTCAGGGTTCGAATCCTGGGGGTACCAAACTTTTTTTTTTTGTTCACAAAATTTTAGCAAAACTGAAAAAAAAAGGTTTAAAAATTTGGAAGAGCTAGTAATTGACTAAATATTTAACAAATTTTTAACTAGTATCATGCTGCCCTTAACAAAAGGCTATTTAAAATTTTGCGCTTAAGTTTTTATTGCCCTGAATTTTATTTAACTTATCCTTTAATAGAATATTATTCTTTTCAACTGTATGAGACCGAATAACAAATTACAAGCAAAAATGCACTATTTAAATGAACAACACCACACAATAAGTGCACCACACACCAATACCCAGTTTTAAGTCCCAACCAACACAATACGTTTTATTAATGTGAAGAAATAAATAGGAAAGAGAATGGAAAAATCACAGTTGCACGGGGTTAATATATAGGTTGATACCTACACCCATACCAGTAAGCGATATCAACACACACGATACATTATGGTATATATAACTAAATGTATGTTTTGACATCAGCGCCGCATTTAACTATTTTGGGCCCTAGGCCCATGGAATAAATGGTGCCCAAGTTTTTACTTTGTTGGTTTTAAATATCAAATCAGAAAAATATGAGAAAAGTTTTACTCGAGTTGACGACATGAGTGTTCTGAATAGTTTAGACATAAGTTAAATCCAAATCGGGGAATTCATTTTTGAAAATATTTGAAAAAGTGATATCATTTTTACTACCTATCTACCTAGTTATAAAAATGGATTTATGATTTGATTGTTTGACTTTAATATTTTTGTAAAACATTTAATATGCGATATTACTTGAACCGCTTTACAGTACACCTACATCCTATATAAATACATTTTCATTATTGTGAAATAGTTGAAGATAAAAATGAGATAAACGATTCAACGGGACATCGAACTTTTTGCATACATTTAGTGCGGGGTTAAATAATGTTTTTTCTAAAGCAAATTAAGTCCAAAGCTGTTTGTGTACAAATAAAATGTGAATAGTTTTTGGTGGAAGAGAACACTAACCAGGGGCCTATAACACAAATCTACGAGGCTACAAGTCAAGAGCCACTTGTAGAATTATGTTAGTCTTACAAGTGCGGATTATTTGTGTAACACAAAAAATAAACTTAAGGTTGTAGAAAACAAAAATTTCCCTACACTTGTTAGGCATTCTATTCTTCTGACAAAAAGTGGAGTAGTTGTTCGTCGGCCACCAACTGACAAGATCTGTTCTAGAAATTTTCCATTATATAGAAATAGCCTTCAAATCGACCGATTGGAAAGCTTATAACTTCGATTCTTGCAGTTTTATCTTCAAAATTAAGGTCTTTAAATAAGGTGAGGCTACATTTGTGTAAACGAATTTTTGAGATGGTATACGTACATTTCATACTAGATTCCAGATCGAGTTTCCCATAAATTTGATTTAAATTTTTCAAAATGCTAATGTAAATGAAAAATTTCACAATTTTTAAAAGTTTTAGTTTACAAGTAATTGCCCTAACCCTCTTCTAAAAGTTTGTAAGCAATCTGCTAAGGCTTAATGCAACAAGAGAGACAGAAGGGGCATTTTAATCAGTTTCTCACCTAAAAATCGATTTTCATATTAAAAAAAAATAAATCGTGGACAAGCGATGGTTTTATTTGCTTAAAAGTTACTTGGATCTTTGACGATTCGCATTACATTTCGGTCTAAAAAGGTGATTGAACCCTTAATTATAAAATCATAAATATTTAATGGAATGCTTTTATTTCAAGAAAAATATCCGTGTTGTTTAAAATTGGAGAAAATAAAATTAAAGGGTGTTTTTTAAGAGGTATAGAACTTTAAGTTGCCAACACTATTGTAACTGGCTGCTATTTTGTCAGCAAGTTATTTATTTTTAGTTTGGTTCGGCATTTCAACATGAATAGACTGTCGCACAGTGGTTCGGTTTGTATGGGAGATCCGAAAAAAGTCTGTAAAATCTAATAATAATAATAATATCCCTGTTATCCTCCATAGTCATTTGAATTGGTACCAAAGATATCATAACATATTAGCGTCCGAAGTTTCTTCATTGTCAAATGTTTGACTGTATTGTAGTTGACCAGAGGCACCATCACATCCCTATTTAGTGTACAGTGTTAAAGACTGTCCTTCAATTCTAGTTATCTCCTCTGATGTCATTCCTTCTAATAACCTTGTTACAGTGTGGTCTAAAAATTTTTGTAGTGGCACACTTGCTCAGCTTTCCGTAACGTTTATATCTAAATGATAGCACTCTTTCTTTGCATCCAGTAATTTTATATAAGGTGGAAAAATATCATGCCCTTCGTCTTTTAGGGCATGTCTCAATACTTCATATTGGCGTTTCGACAATTCTGCTTGTATAAATAATGCATATTGGCGTTTCGACAATTCTGCTTGTGTAAATAATGCAAGAGCCTTATCCGGATCAAATTGTGAGCAGGAAAAGCTCTCTGATGTTGCTGCATAGTTTATCTCTTCTTGAGGAAGTGTATTTCTAATTTCGTCCCTCTTATACCTTTTAGCTCGATCACAGCATTCGTCAAAACTCTTTCGTGGTCTTCCCATATTAGTTGACGTTTCGGGCAATACATTTTGGGTTAGTTCTACTTCTAGAACTCCTTCGAGCCAATGAGTGTATTTTTTTTCAAAATTACTTTTTTTTCTATGAACTGCGTTCTATCGACTTAAAAAATGAGACATAAAACGTGTCTTTTATTCTGACAGCACAATTTCTATTTGCTCAGAAATTAAGTTGGGGTATTCCCTTACAAAATATGGTCGAAGATTTGGAACATCATGACAATTAGTAATAAGTTCACTACACAACACCGAATAAGGAATTGCGATTGAATCCATTTTAATGTATTGAATTCAATATATATGTTTGTTATTATATTTCACTTCACTTTCACTTATTGGCTTGCACAAATGCTCAATAGCTCAATACTGACTTTTTTTCATTAATCCTTTATATATATAGATTAATAATAAGTAAGAGAATTTATTCTTATAAGCCAGGTAATACAAAATTACGCAATACACAACAAAAACAAAGCAATAAAACTTTAAAAATAACACCTTTTTTATTTTTTCCTGCCCTACTTTTAGCGAAAAATTTAAAAAAAAAATAGAGGATAACCCCTAATCCTTTTCTTTATTTTGAATTAACCTCTATCATTTAATTCAAAATATCATAAAATTATATTATTTTTCATGTGTTGTTTTCAAGAAAATTGAGTTAAGTTGAAAATTTTTCCAGGCAGAAATAAATGGTTTCGCATAAATCGAAATTCTCAGACCTGGGTCAATGTATTAATTTTTTTTTTATTTTTAAAATAAAGTTTGACATTTTTTCTTAAAATAATGGGGTTAACCAGTTCATTTTGACAATTAATACCGAAGAAATCAAACTTTTTGGTAAACACCACCGTCAAGACGGAGTTTTTTGAAATCCGATTCAGTGAAACATTTTTGGGCATAACTTCCACATCTGCACGCATCTGCAGCTGATTTTGTCTGTGCTTTAAAATGAATGTATGGGGCATATGCTGGCATACTTACTTTCTTGGTATCTTTTGACGCTTTTTTTTAAATCAAAGTTTAAAAAAAAAACATTTTCTTAGTACTAAAACTGCATGCAACTTATAGAAGGTATCTTTTATAAATAATCAATATTTTTTTTTAGATAATCAAAGATAGACCAATTAAATTATTTAAGAAGCTAGAAAATTTATTTAAAGGAACTTCAGAAAAAAACTTCTCAAAATTTGTTGAAAATACGGTTCGCGATTTGAGTAAAATTATTTTCAACTTTGAGGGCTTGTAAATCAGAACATACAATATATTTGTTAAAAAATACTTTTAAATCATATGCTCGGGTTATCTAAGAGTACTTAAACATAAAGTTTAAAAGGATAGATGATGACTTTTTCAAAAGACTTTTTTCCGCTCTCGCACCACTGTGTGTCGCCTCAACAACGCTTCCAAATTGTGCAAATTTTGTTAAGCGATGAGGCTCACTTTTGGATGAATGGATACATCATTTAACAAAACTTCCATATTTGGAGTGATGATAAGCCATGATTACTGACTTTTTCTTTCATCAATTGAATCAAAATTTTGTGCAGAAGCTGTCGTTTCACAATTGATTTATTAAAGGAAATGTTTGGTAGCCGCATAGTTTCATGTTACGGACCCTTAAATTGATTTAAAGAAATTATAGTGTCAACTCAGACAATACAAAAAAGAGGAAGGGGCTCTTTAAAGCTCCCCACCCCTCTCAAAAGCTGAGAAAAACTACCAAGCTTTGGTATTTTATATCACGATACATAAACCCTCATACGTAGATTGTAGTTATACATCCACTCCCAAAATTTGCTGTCGGCTCATATACTACGTTTTCACTAGACCTAATGAGCTAATTTCATTAAAAGTTTCCAAATTCGATACGCTCATACAAACTCAGATTTCAAAACGAGATAATTCCAAACAAATTTGCAAGAAATTAGGTAGTTAATTGAGTTAAAAACCTAACAAACGAACCCAAATGGGTATAGTTTGAAGAGCTCTGAAAAGATTATGTTTGAAAATGTCAAAGCAGAAATAACAAAATAAAAACAAAAAGCGATTAACTGCCAGTTGAAATTCAAAAATGAAATGAGCTGTCAAACGAAATTACCAAAAAAAAATGCTGAGTAAACGACATGAGAAATCTGTCCCAAAAGTCGCATGTTTGCATGTGTCAAGAATGTTGACTTGTAATGTTGCCACATGTACATATGACCCATGTTGTCACGTTGTCAAGTACACGACATGCGGCAAACTGCATGTATACCGTTTATACGCATGTGAAAGTTAACGCATCACTTCCAATGCACAACACAAAGTTAACACACCACTACAAGATCTCAACTTACAGCCATAAACCCAAACCCATAAAATTATAACCGTAATAAAATATCTAGAACAAAGGATCGATAGTTCTATTTAAACAACACGACATCACGTACGCAACAGTATCCACTCTGGATCTGGATCTAAAAATAGAACCATCATCTATCTATGCACACCGCATCACGCTGGACATAAACCATGGCTCGAGATGATTAGGACTTAGAAGAAGATTATATAAGGGGTAAAAATAAATTTAAATGAAAAGAAAGTGGCTTGCAGTTTTTATTTTGCCAGCTCATTCTTAGGCAAATGAGGAAGCTGAAGAGATTGTGGAATGAGGTTAAGCGCTGTATATGGACAAAGGATTGGCTGCGCCGCCGTCGTAAAACTAATGGATTGATATGATCGGGAAAAAAATTATTCTAGAATGGATAAATAGACGGGAGAATTGGCTCCAATTTGAATTCCAATGTATCTCCCAGCCTCCTTTTTTAAGCTAGAATATTGCTCCGTCAAATCCATTTCGCATGTATGAAAAATCCAAAACATGCGAAAGCAGAAATTCACGCTGGCGCATGTAATGGATAAAATGTCCAGTGTGATACCATTCAGCATTGACCGAATTAGTACACGACACGTGAATATGCTACATGTTTACAATAGCACTGATGTCACATGCAGTTCACATGTTTATGTTCACTATATAATCAAAAACATGCTGATTACACGGCATACGGCAATCGGGCCACATGTATGACGTCACTGCGCATACGCGGCATTTTTACATGCCGTGTACTCGTAGCTTCTGTTTTCATGCTAACGCATATTTATATTTTATTGTATTGACAGAGATGTTGTCCGTAAAATAATACACGAGGCAACCAGGCAAAGGCACTAATAGATACTGACGAAATGAAAACCGAAAAAAATGTATGAGCTTGCTACTATGTAATTCTAATGTGGTTTGCTTTGTGGTTCATGGCTGTATAGTTTACACACATATAGTGGAAAGCAAACATAGGTATATTCACACTAATACTGAATTTACTACACTTCATCAACGATATGTACAACTCTTATGGCTGTATAGTACACACATAGTGAAAAGCAGTATAGGTATATTCACATTTACACAGAATATACTACACTTTATAAACAATATGTACAATGTACCTATATGTGTGTTCACTGCGTCAGTGAATTATCTCCACCAAATATTTAATCAACATACATAAATACATTTTTAAAGCTGTGCATTCGAAAAAAGGAGAATTCTGAAAAAAATTCATTTAAATACAAAGTTTGTATTGCCCTGAATTTTATTTGACTCATCAACATAGTTTATCATTTCAACAGTTAGAGCCCGAAAAATACATTTCAGGCAAAAATTCAAATAACTCACTATGTAACTGAACAACACATTATAAGTAGGTGTACCACAGCAATACCCAGTTTTTAGTCCCAACCAACACAATACGTTTTTTTAATGTAAAAAAGTAAATAGGAGAGAGAATGAAAAATTACAGCTGCACGTAGGGTTAGTATATAGATTGATACCTTCACCCATACCAGTAAGCGATATCAACACACACGATACATTATGGTATATATAACTAAATGTATGTATTGACATCAACGCCGCATTTAACTATTTTGGGCCCTAGGACCATAGAGTCAATGTTGCCCTAGTTTTTATTTTCTTGACCTTAAAGATCAAAGCAGAAAAATAATAGAAAAGTTTTACTCGAGTTGACGACATGAGTGTTCGGAAGAGTTTAGAAATAAATTAAATCGAAATCGGGGAATCCATTTTTGAAAAAGTGATAATATTTTTACTATCTATCTACCTAGTTATGAAAATGGATTTATTATTTGATTGTTCGACTTTAATATTAAAAAAAAAATATTTAAAATGCAATATTACAGGAACCATTTAAAAGTACTACTACATCCTCGAAAATAACATAAATATATTTTCATAGTTGTCAAATAGTTGAACGGGACATTGAACTTTTTGTATACATTTAGTGCGGGGTTCTTAATCATGTTTTTTCATGTTGTGAATTGCAACAACAACAAGACCTGTGCTGAATGACGAGTTGATTCTATGTGTGTGGCTTTCACTAATACTTTGCAAATCTAATCATCACAGCTGTTCGCTTCAGCTAGTAGGCAAATCAAACTGACAGCTGAGTATTGCCATCTTTATATTGTTTATCTATGATTCGTACCTTAATGTCAAATTCACACAAAAACTGGTAATTTAACATTCAAAAAGTAGCCATTTACAAAATTTGTCTCTTCATGATTTACAATTTAAATCGACGATACAAACTTGTACTCTAAAATACAACTTTTTTTGGCGTAGTTTTTCTCGAAAAGATTCATTTCAATAGCAACATTTAAAAATATTGATTTGCGATAAAAATTATGTAATTTGCATTGCACAATAAATGGTTTCTAAGCCACACAATATTTAGTTTGCAAATCACGTTTTTTTGTCGCGATTTGCAAATCCATGATAAAGTTACAATTGGATTTTTTCTTAATATGGATTCAATTCGTTGCTCTGATGTTTTTTTTTGTGATTTATGATTTGAAGATAATTTTATCAAAACAAGGTTTTTTTAAAAAATCCGTTAGAAAATAAATACTTTCAAAAAAGAATAATCTTCATTTATCAATTTTTCTCCAGGCGAAGAGGTGGGTCGTTTAGGGAAAAAACAGTTAAATTATTGAAAAAATCAGATTATTAATATTTTGATGGAAAACCCAAAAGCTACATATTTTTTGTATATTTTACTCAAAAATTGATTTTAAGCAAAAAAATACTTCTTAATTAATAGAGTTAGGGGCTACCCGACAGCAGAAAGCACGAACATTTCAATATATCTATAGTAAATTCAAGTTTTTTTAAAAAACGTTCTTCAACTACATTTTAGATTTAATGAAATGTTGTAGTTAATTTAACTATTAACAAATTTACGGCCCTTAACAAAAGGTCTTAAAATATTAATATCGTACGTGTCCTGCACGTAACAAATTTGTCCCCACTTAACGAGGTAGTTAATTTATTTTATTTGTTATTTATCTCGTAGTTTCTCAATTTTTCAATGTCGTCATAATTAAGAGAAGTCTTTAAGCAAATAATCCAAGTTCTTAGGTGCATTTCCAACTTTAGGTTTTGCTGAACATGTGCGTTAACAAGAGAAATTTAAAACAATTGTAGTTTTGATGTCCCACGCGTGATGCTCAGAAGAAATGGAGATTGCATACACTTCCAAATATTAAAAAAATATTATTGTATAGCATAATTATTATTTTGATTTATCTTTTCAAGAAGAAATATTTAAGATTGTTTAAACAGTTTGAAATTCAGCTAACCGTTTGTCAAGGGTTTCTCATACTAGTGTCCCAAGTCCCATACTAGTGTCTGGAAATTGGCCAGGTGGTTGCATGCTTGCTCAGTTCAAATTCAAGTAGAGTCAAACGTAAAGTATATATTGCAAATTGAGCATAATATGCAACTGAGGCATATTTGGATAAAATTGCGATTTTTTTTTCCTTTCGCTTAAATTATTGAAACTAAAAAGTGTCGATTCATGATTTTTGAGCATCAATATATTCACTCTGTTCAGTTACGAAATCCCGAGCCAAGGTTTAGACCTGGGATTCATTTTTCGTTCTTTCCGTTTTGAATAAGTGCTCAAAAACTTTAAAACATGGTCAAAAACTCGACTGCATCTATACTGATTATTCTAAGGATATTGATCAACTTCTTATGACAGCATCACGTTTCAAAAAGGTGTTTGGGTTTCCTCCAAAGCTCATCACTTGGGTTTCTTCTTATCTCCAAAATATATCCTATTATTTAAGATTTACAAGATCTGTCTCCAATCCGTTCTTTGCCAAATCAATAGTTCCGCAGGGTAGGGGTAGTCCACTTCTTTTTATCTTGACTATCAATGACATATCTTTTTGTGTACGTGAGTATTTAATCTGTGAGTAATTGCAAGATAATATAAACTGTTTTGTTATCTGAGGGGTATAGTTTCAAAACCCTTCTACTCCACTTTTATTCGAAAATGAGTTAAGTATGAGAAAGTGATGTTTAGAAGGTCCTTCATCGACGTAGTAGGAAGCAAAAACATATAAAAATGTATTATTTCCTATACTTTTTGGTACTTGAAAAAATGTGTTTTTTTCAAAACTACACTATTCCACTCTGCCGTTCAATTTAAAGCTCATCTATTCCCATACAAATGAAATTCCGCATCAAAACTCTTCTTTTGCAAAGGCAAAACAGAGTAGTCGCTTTTTTAAATCTCGTGTATTCCAATGACATTAAAAAGCGTGGACGTTTGTGTTATTTTCAGTTTTATTTTTTTTTTTTTTTAATAATTAAAATAATTTTCCTTGATTTTAAAAATGTTCTATTCTTAATGCTTTTGAATCAATAGTCATCTTATTTTTAAAGACTATTTTGATTCTTTATTCTCATGGCACATGAAACGTTTTCACCGAGTTTCATGATGGGTCCAAAGTTTTTGTTTGCTTTGAAAGAATTTCTGTACTATTTTACCTGTACTAAATTTAAAAACCGGAAAATTGGCTTACTTTGAGCGACGCAACCGATTCTTGACAAAAATTTTTTAGGAAAATTTAATTGTATATCTTTTATATGAAGTATTCTCTATACCTATCTTTGCTCCAAAGAGTTTTCTCATCACCAATGACCCTTTTAATGATTTTTGCAATAAAAATCCTTGAGTTTTTCCGAGTATATTCATTAGCCTAATCGGTCGTTGGAATCATTATTCAGCGAGTTTTTCGTAGCCAGCCTTAAGTGTGCTGGAGCTCCATTTTGTTGATATATTTAATTTTCTGTTATAGCCAAAAGGATATTTTTTAATAAATCTGTCAGAAGGCTTCTTAGGAATTGCAGATAGGATCTTCCATTTAAAACTTTATTCAAAAAACGTGGTCCAATTACCTTTCGTCAAATAATGCCAAGCCACACATTGCAGCTAGAGTGGTGCTGCGATTTATTTTGTTTTTTTAACATATGGATTGTTGTGACTCCAGTAATGCAAGTTGTGGAAATTAGTAACTCCATCTCTGGTAAACTGCGCTTCATCTGTCCAAACTATGTGAAATTGTGTGCTTTTAATAATTTTTACCTATTAGTCCATTCAAAATAAACATTTAACCAAGTCGAAATTCCGATAATACTGAAGATTGCTTTTGGTATAACCTTCCTTTTGGTAAAACAAATCATCTGCGCAAAGTTCCTGTCAATCCGACTCGAGTGTAAAAAGTTATTCATAGTTAGGAGTCAAAAAAGTGTATTTTTTGCCCACAACTTTCAATCGAAACAGTGAATGCTATCGAAAAATAATATAAGTAAGTTTTGTAGATCATGAAATACTGACACCCTTTTTATTGTTAGACCTTTGATTTTGGCAATTTTGAAGTCGTACGGGCAAAACTGCTGTTTTTGGCTTTTTACCAAATCCTCTAAATAATTCTATCTTTTTAACTGTAAATGTCAGCTCACAAATTTTAGTATTTTTGTATAAATGGTCAAGAGACATTATAAAGATCTACAAACATTACTTGAAAAATTTTCCCATAACATTTACCGTTAATTAGTTATTCCGAAAAAAAACGATATTTTCTAAAATTTACATTTTTTGAAATAGCTTATATTTAGCATTACATTTCTCGATAGCATCCACTGTTTGAAAGTTAGGGCTAAAAACCAACTTTTTTGACACTTGAACATGAATAACTTTTTTTTGCTCGACGGGGACTTTTCACAGTTGATTTGTTGTCAAAAGGAAAGTCTATATCAACTTTCAGCCTTTTTAGGAATTATGGCTAGGTTTGCACATTTTCATGTCTTTTTTGACTGGACTATATACGAAGTTGAAACGAGAGTTGATTTTGTTTCGTAGGATTTTTAGAAACAATTTAAAACATCGGTGAACGTAGATATGGTCTCCCTTATGCAAAAAACATGAATGTCCAAAAAGGAAAATATTGCAACATCGTTTTTGAAAGTTTTAGTAGATGAAAACAGACTCATAAATCAGCTATAGGTTAAACTAATATTTTAAAATATTATATTTTCTTCAATATACACACATTAACAGTACTGGAATCTCATGGCATAGCGATAAATTTGTAAAACTAACTCACCACCTCGAAAAAATTTAATTTACTCATTCATGCTCCTGGCATAAGGGAGACGATATGTAATAGTTTGTATTTTTGGGCTTCTTTAAATAATACAGTAGTGAATTAAAAGAAAAAAAAATAACAAAAAAATTATTTTTGACTTGAACTGATTAAATTACCTCAAGGAAAGTTTACTCAATAATAAAGACTTTGTGTTAAAAAACTGACCGTGTTTTGCAGTTTCTTAATTTTAAGTTAATAACCTTATTCTAAAGAATTGTTCATTAATGGTTAGGGCCCAGGGAACACCCCATTAATTGTGTTTATTAACGCGGTGGGAAACATAGTTGTTTGTCCAATGTTGAAGTGACAAACCTATAGTATATATGTTAGTAACTTAAAAAAATTATTCAGGTCGTGTTTTAGTTGAGATTACTTATGTATTTCTTTGATGGCCTGTTTGATATAGTTGATAGTAAAAAACGGTTATATAAAACAGTGCTGGGAGGACATTAAGGTTTCATTTTTTGAGCACAACTAGTGGATAGTTAAAAAGGTGGCATAATTGCAAAGATTCGTCGATTCAATTTTTAACTATGATCGTTAGATATGTTTCAAGTTTGTTTGTTTTTATTTGATTTCCTCAGTGGGGTTGGTTTAACTCTTTCTTGTTTCGTACCTACTTTTGACTTTCTCATATTACTTAAATTTCATTTGGACTTCGATAGTAAAACATATTTTAACCGTGAATTGCATTATTCATAAAGTTTACGTTCATGTAAAACGTGATTGAGACAACTATGTAACACCATTTCTTAGAAATACGACGAAACTGTGTTTTAAAACACAAGTAGATTCTCCAGTTTTACTATAGTACCATGCGGTGGGTTGGTTTTTTACTATGAACACTCGCAGCAGGCAGCACAAATCTTATTGCGCAGTAGATTGGCCAAGTGAATTTGGTTCGCGCTGTAGTTTTTTTCTGAACCACACAAATCTCGAAGAACTATTCATTATATAGTTTTTGTGCGTAATATTTGTGCTATACCACAATTGTATCCTACCTTACTGTCCTTACTCTGTATTTTTAGTCCAACGAGACTATTTTTGAAAAGAAACCATCATTTCCGTGTATTCGCTTGTTTTCTTCCGACCACTGAAGTGCCCCTCCGAGCATTATACTTCTAGTTTAACTCTTTTAAATGGTTGCTGAGGTTAAATCATATATGGAAATTCGAAAAGATTCAGATTTCAGGCGCAAATAACAGTCGTGTAATGGAGGGGACATTATACTTATTGATTTTGACATTTCAAATCAACCGCAACAAACTTCACTTTAAAATCATTCAATTTCTCTGTTGTTCCCAGAATTTCCATCTAAATTCCTCTTTTTTTATGAAGTTGTTTTTTAAAATAAAAATAAATTGTGATTGAACTTATGGGAACATTTATTTTATTGTTTTTGGGCTTCTATCTATTTGGGCTAATTTTTCGGCTCCGATTTTGGGCTACAAGGATTTCTAAATTGGGCTATCGAACTTGTTCAAGACATGGCAACCCTGCATGAAAATGACTTGACTTCTTATGTCGTTGGCTCTGGGCTATAACATGTGCCTATTTATGAAAATGCGTAGGGACTTACCAGTACAAAATAAGGAAATATTTTTTTTCAAACATTCATAGCACTTAGAACAGGAACAGTTTTTTTCATGAATGGAACGTCCTTATATTTTCATGGATTAAGATAAAAGACATAGGTATATTACAATTCCATATAAAGTGTTCACGAGTGAGGCAGAAAGATTAAAAAAAAAATATGATATTCATCTGACACTAGCCACTTTGCAGATCTTAACATGCCAACGCCACTTGACATGAGCCATTCTCGGACTATGAATATGTCGAGAAAAAACCAATGGAGGCAGAAAAAATCATGTCTTGCCGACAGCATGTCAAAGAAAACCAACTTTTGAACGCTGTTCAAAGCTTGGACATGAGATTTGAGATTTCACGTGCGTGTCAGTTTTTTTCTGGTTTTCGTTGTGTCTGGAGGAGAATATTGTTGCAAAAGTTTTTATTTATCATCTTGACCTTTTTTTCTATTATTTGAGCTGGATATCTTTGTAAAAGATAGAAGTAAAGGTAAGAAAGAAATGAAACGACAGGATATGATTTGCCTAGCGAGAAAAAATCTGCTGATTGTTGCTTGGATTGTCGTTGCGATGTTAGACATCTGTACGCCCTGTGGAGTCGGGGTGTAAGGTAGGTGTATTAAGACTTCAAACGAAAAAACTTATTATACTAAATAAAAGATTGAAATTAAAATAAGCATACTGAAAACTTGAAATTCTTTATCATTTATATAAACAAAAATGTAAATGTTCGTTAGTGCCAAACCTAACCCCTCTCGAAAGTTCTTAACCAATTGATTTAATATTTTGACATCATCTATAATTGGAGGGGCATGTTGTTACATACTTTCTATTTCCAAAAATGCAATGAGTTAGAGGTAAAAGAGGTTAATTTACATTTATAACTCAGCTTCAGCTGTCTGAATTAGAGCTTATAGAAATAAATTCTTAAGCTTTATTTTTCAAATAAAAAAAACTATTTTAATTCAAGTTGTCAATTTGATGAAATTAAAATTAATTAAAATTAAATTAATTGGAAACTGTGATGTTAAGAAAAATTGGAGGATGAAACGGTTGCAAATGAATACACGCTGAAATTGATCAATAAATGTAAATACCCTTACCACCCGGTAAAACCCTGCTGATTTTTTTACATATGTATATGTATTAAATCTTTTTGTGTTTCTGGTGGATAAGGAACTTATTCACTTATTCACATAGGCATATTATCTGCAAGTAAATACTATTGCAATAAATTATTTAATTCAAGTTCAATAAAAAATAGTACAACGATACTGTACTGACATTCTTGGTACTGGCATCTTAGACCTTTTATGTGTCTTTACTGCTATTACTGTGTTATTGAAAAAAAACAACTAAGTTTAAGCCGATGCAAGTCAAAATGAATACAAAATTCTATAAATTAATAATTAAAAATTAGAAAAGACTACCATGATAGGTTCTGACAAATACATTTGTGACAGACTGGGTTAATAACAAAATCATATCAAACGAAATCGAAGATGTGATGAAATAATCGTAGTCAACGTGCGTCGATAAGTATTTGCATTAAGTTATGATACGGAAAAATTCATCATGGACCTTGTGTGCACTAAACCAAATTAACCACACACGAATGAAAGAAACTGCTCTAAGCAATATCCTGGAGTATTCTTGTAAATAGAAGAAGATCGGTAGAAGATGGCAATAAATTATCAATCATAAAATGAGTGGTAATGGTAATATTGAATTATTGAAGTATCAAAAGCATACAAAGCGCACATAAATAATGAATAAGTAATATAGAAAAGCTTATAACAGGGTGTGCATAAATATTTCGTTCCATAAGTTTCAATGAATGCACATAAAATAATTGGCGTGTTCAGGAAAATGAGATATCTGAGGGCTCAGTTAATTTTATTTGTCAAAAAGTGAGCAAGCGAATCCAATATTTTCTTTCCTCTGTAATTTTGTTTGTGAAGAATCCTGTTCACGAGACTGAGATTGCTGAGGGCTCCAAGATCTCATTTTCCTGAACATGCCTAATGTGAAGTGATGTTTTCTAGATAAAGATAAATAAATTGTCGCAACACACTTTCAAAATGATATTTCGTAGTATTTTGTTTTAACACTTAACTTCCTATCTGGAGTCTGTCAGACTCCAGCGATGTACTTGTTTTCTTATACAGGGTGGCGCACGAATCGTGCTACAAAAATAAAACGTAATAACTTTTTTTCTGTGTGAGTAATCGGCTTATTTTTTTTTTATTTTGTAGGTTACTATTTAGATTTATAAAAATGGATGCTTGGGATACGGAGAAAAGAATTTGGATAGTGCAACGGTACCATGCTTTGCAGTCCGTCATTTCCGTCCAAAGGGAATTTAGGCGGGAGTTTGGCGGTAATCCCCCGAGTAGATGGACTATTATGAGGTTTGTAAACATGTTTGCCGAATCTGGAAGCATCGCACGAAGGCCGTACCATCGAGATGCCAATGTTCGGGTTCAGGATACAATCGCAGCAGTAGCATCTGCAATACAGGCCAATCCGAGCGATTCGACCCGAAACTTATCGGGGCAAATTGGAGTTAGTAGACGGTCATTACAACGGATACTTCATGACGATTTAAACTTGTTTCCGTACAAAGTCCAAATTACTAGCAAGTTAAACCCTCAGGATTTGCCTGTTCGCCTGGAATTTTGTCAAAAAATGATATCAATGGCCGAAGAAGACAACACATTGATCAATTGTTTGTTCATGTCTGATGAGGCCCATTTCTTGTTGTTGTTGTTTTTAAAGATTATAGACCGCAAATGACCTCCACGCTCTCCCACGCATATGCGGCACCTGATCAAAAAATTATTCATTGCAGCCTGAAGAGTTGAAGTTGGGATCGCCTCAATTATTGTCGTTATGGACTGCTTTAATTCAGTTAAATTCCTGGGCTTCGTTTTATACACGTCTTGCTTGACATAACCCCATAAAAAGAAGTCTAGTGCAGTCAGGTCAGGTGACCTTGGGGGCCAGCGAAGAGTGAAGTTCCTAGAAATTAATTTGTTTGCGAATTTTTTGTTTAGCTCCGCCATAACTGGTCTGGCTATATGTGCAGTTGCTCCATCTTGCTGAAACCAAACGCTGTTGAATGATATACGTCTTCGGCGCAGTTCTGGGTAAAAAAAACTCCTTCAACATCTTTAAATAACGGCCCAACAATACACCTTTATGAAACTGCGCACCACACAGTGACTCGTTCTGGGTGCAGTTCCGTCTCATGGAGCATTTCTGGATTAGACTCATTCCATATACGGCAATTTTGCTTGTTTACATTGCCGTTAAGATCAAAATGGGCCTCATCAGACATGAACAAACAATTGATCAATGTGTTGTCTTCTTCGGTCATTGATATCATTTTTTGGCAAAATTCCAGGCGAACAGGCAAATCCTGAGGGTTTAACTTGCTAGTAATTTGGACTTTGTACGGAAACAAGTTTAAATCGTCATGAAGTATCCGTTGTAATGACCGTCTACTAACTCCAATTTGCCCCGATAAGTTTCGGGTCGAAACGCTCGGATTGGCCTGTATTGCAGATGCTACTGCTGCGATTGTATCCTGAACCCGAACATTGGCATCTCGATGGTACGGCCTTCGTGCGATGCTTCCAGATTCGGCAAACATGTTTACAAACCTCATAATGGTCCATCTACTCGGGGGATTACCGCCAAACTCCCGCCTAAATTCCCTTTGGACGGAAATGACGGACTGCAAAGCATGGTACCGTTACACTATCCAAATTCTTTTCTCCGTATCCCAAGCATCCATTTTTATAAATCTAAATAGTAACCTACAAAATAAAAAAAAATAAGCCACTCACACAGAAAAAAAGTTATTACGTTTTATTTTTGTAGCACGATTCGTGCGCCACCCTGTATTTAAAATAAAATTTAAATTACTAACCAATAAAAAAAAAATAAATGAAATACATCGATTAAAAAAAAAGTTATTTGAATTTCTTATTGTAGCACAATTGGTTCGCCACCCTGTATTTATAAGCTGCATTCTACATACATGTATCCCCCAGATCTAAACCCTTTCATTTTGGGAGCATATAGGTTATGGTGGGATGTACGTGAGACGTGAGTTGAATAAAGATTACAGTAATTCGGGTAATTTATAAAAGGCGGGTAATGTGGACCACTGCATTTATCTCTTTCCTGGGAGAATTAGGGATCTGTTTAGGTGCGTTTTATTGGTATTTATAGCTGGCGCAGCAATACAAGCACCCATTGACTTATTATATATGGACTGCTAGTCGTATGTTTTTTCCATACAAAAGCTCGATAAAAAAGGGTTCAGCTTCTCCTTAGCAATATAAGAGCTTCCGTCAAACATGCGGCGAACAAAACAACTATCCTAACGTCTCTGTATGCCAATCACTCTATCATATTTGTCAGTCAAAGTAAAATATTTATTATTATTTTTAGTGAAAAAGTCATATTCATTTTATTTAATTAAAAAATAACTAAAAAAACAATCATGGAGCACTTGAACTTACAGGATAGGTATTTAACCTTCATCAATCACCAATCATCAACATGAGACAAAGAATTGCAAAGTGGTAAGTCAAAATTGAACTCAAAAAATCAAGTAATAGATAAATAAAAAGCCCTTGAAACTATCTTGTTCTTTTTCAGAACTCAAAGGGGTGGCGACTGGCAAATCCAATAAAAAAGAAACAAATTTCCGAGGATAAAGGAAGCTCTTCTTTATTTTTTTCTTCGCCAAAGAAAAGGCGAATTTCTAAAAAAAAAATTATACAAGTGTCAAGCCACGAAGCGGCAATAAATGATGATTCAGAGAAGAAAAAATAAAAATCAGTATACATATGTACATACATACATACTTAAGTCGATTAAATGTTTTAATAAATGGTTTTCAGCACTTTTTTAAAAACTTGATTCATTTGTTTGTTGTTATTGTCTTTCAAAATAAAATAAAAAAACAAAAGAAACACTCAATTCATTTGTCAAAAGTTACACCATGTCTGCCACCTATTTGACGGCAGCGCTAGTAGCGTATAGTAATAGACTGAACCGAAGTGAAGTTGGCACCTGGCAGTCCATATATAGTAGGTCAATGCAAGCACCAATAAAACGCTATACTCACTTTTATAATCAACCCAAGTCCTGTGCTATATAGGTTTAAACTTAACGAAACTTTATCTCAACTTTTATATCCACTTTTTTACTGACTTATTTATCGACATTTTGGGTTCGTTATTGTTTGTAAAGGAAAATTCAACTGTGCTAGCTTAAAGTTTTTCAATAAAGCACGCCTATTAAATTTTTAATTGATACGTTTTCAAGAGCAATAGTTTTTGCACAGTTCGATGATTCTTTTTTTGGTGTGAAGTCGATGTTAATTTTCGATTTGATTGAAGTTTATTTTTTTGAAAATTTGTACAAGTGTTTCTATTTCGCATTTGATGTTTTGTGTTTTACATATATACTTATGAAATATAGTCACACTTGATGAAAACACGTCTGAACTTCTTGGCTTCCAAATAACAACTGTCTTTATTCACTTGTATATTTTAAGTCAAGGTAGACATGTGTGGAGTATGTACGAAGCGGGTAAGGTAGAGTACTTCTCCACATGTAAATTGAAGTTTCTAAAGCATTTAAACGGTTATTTATTCAAAGAAATGTTATTTTTATTTAATTGATTTTTCATTTAAATTAAGTAGCATATCTACTAAATATAGAAATGAATGATAAATTGATTTAAGTTTGAGTTTTTATTAATTTAAATATAAGAAAGGCCGAAATAACATTGAATTTAAAACATTTTTATGTTACGAGTATTTAAATAAGAAGTTTGTTAATCACTTATAAAATGAGAAAAATCTTTATAGATTACATCTATTTCTGCTTTGACTAGATCATTTCTGAAACTGTGTAGCACTACTCCACACTACCCACGCTATGGCCAACATTGCCGGCCAGTTTGGACTGTTATGAAACTTTAGCAAATATTTGATACAATTGAGGAAAGTTGAGCACAAGCGTGCGCAAATGCTGTTGCAGTTGCCAACATTTTAAAGAACCAAGAAATCCAATCCCGTCAAACAGCATACTGCAGAACGAGAAGAAGAACTAAATAATTCGTTTCATGATTTCGTTGCAACATTTTTGTATGTTCATTTCGCTTCAGCAGCGTACTAAGCTTAACTGCCTGAATAGAATGGAGACGGAGCTGCAGCTGGAATAGCTGTCCAAATCTTGAATACACACAAATTCATAGATACGAACAGAACGCGACGCAGCTGCATACGCAGCTGGACAAGTTGGCCAACTTTTAACTTTTGCATGCAGCTTTTTTGACGTTTCAAAATTGTGAGCGCAACCAAATGTTTACATGGGGTTTGAACAGAATTTCCAACTCTTTTTAATCTCTGATAAAGACGTAAAGTAATTTTAGCTTCCATTTCATTATTATTATTCATTATCAATTTTTAATTTTTTTTTTAAATTTCTATTTTGTGTTGAATTAAACTCGCACAGCTGACTTCAAATGTCCAAAATATCAGAAAGCTGTACACCACATTATGTCTGTTTCTTTACTTTTGGGATAAAGTTTGGGAAAAAGTTCGGGAAAAAGTTTGGGGATGAGCTTTTTGATGTTGTTGTTGTAATGTTTAACCAGAAATGAAAAGTAAAGAAACGCATTTGGGATGTTTCTGGTTCGTTTCGGTGTAAATTACCCATTCGACGTCATTGATTGTAGGCTCAACGCATATAAAATTATGCAATTTCAATTCTATTAACATTAGCAATTATCATGTTGGGCTCTATTAAAAGATACCAAAAGAAATATTTTAATTTATATTTGTCTCTATTGTATCATTTTCATTTAATTTATTTAAATTAAACCGTTTTATATACGCTACTTGACAAATTTAATTTCAAATTTTTTGATCAGCTGATTTCTTGTTTGACAAGCAAGAAAGTGCCGGAACTAAAATGTTCGGGTAGATTCTTGCTGGAGGGGAAATGAAAAAAAGTCAAAAGCTCTGGCATTTTTGTGTCAGAAAATAGTAAAGAAACACGTTTTGGGTAGATTTGGGTTACTTTGGGAACCCGCGGGCGAGTAAAGAAACAGACCTATTGTGGACGAGTAAAAAAAAGCACGTACAGCATTTTTTGACAGCTACTCCAGTTGCAGCACTCTATTCTGGTCAGGCAGTAAACCTTAAATTTAGCCAAGGATTTTAGCCGAGAGGTACTCGACTGCAAATTTTCGTACAGATGTCATCTGTCAAAATTTAAGCGTGAAATAATTGTCTTGGACATTAATTCTGGAGCGAAATTGTGACAGGATATTTTATTTTTGTGATTATGTGAAAAATGAAAATTAAAGACGAGAAATGTTCGAATGCAAGGGATTTGTCAATGTCAAAGAGAAAAATCTATTTTATTTCATTAGATTAATTTGAAATATTGGTATACTTCCCACCGTTTAGGCGGGAGGGCAATTTTCTGAAAAAATCACTTAAAACAGAAAGAAACAATCTTAAAACAACGTTTAATTTTACAAAACACTGCTTTATCTTTTTGGAAAATCAAAAATCTGTTTTAAATTTTCAGTGAATAGTTTTTGAAAAATAAACTTTTAAACTCCAAATTATGCAATAAAAACTTGAAAAAAATTCAAACTATTTTTTCAAAATTTTATCTAATTAAGAATACCTTTGGTTTTCAAAACTCAATGCTTTATTAATTTTCAATAACGAAATTTGTCGATGGTAGATTTCTGATCAATGCCCTAGGAACACAATTTATATTTGAGAACTGAAACGCTAGTAAATGAACTTTCAATTTGAAGATATTGGATAGTGAATTATTCATAATATAGCATTTTTCATTCGATTATGTTACACAATCCCAAACAAGGAAATCAATCGATACAATCGACAAATTTCGATTTTATTGTAAATCGATAACTGCAATCTGGACCTATGTATTTCTTCTTTGGAGCAACTTAAATAACGCATTGAAAACACCGGGTTCAAATTGCGAAAGAATTTGGCGAACTTAAATTAATCTACTTTTTATTATTTTTTTTTTTATTTCTCAAAAACTAAGATTCGTACATTTTACCATCTAGTTTTCTGTTTTTATTGAAAATTAATAAAAGCATTGAATTTTAAAAACAAATATTTTACTTCGTTACATAGAATTTTGAAAACGAAGTTGTGTGATGGTACAAAAGCACATGTGAATAATAAATTGTTTTGTAGTAAGAAAGTAAAGTATTTTGATTTACGAAATAAATAAGTGGAAGTATACCTAAATAAATTTAATAAGTTTTACTAACAAACCCTACAAAATATTAGAGTATTCAAGCCGAAAAATGTTTGCATTGGCCTAAGTTACCCATTAGGCTTTAATTTTTTTTAGTTCAGAGCAGAGCCTGAATTGTCAAACAAAAATTGTATTTCTTTTTTAGCTCAGTGTTGCCATTATCAAAAATTTCATTATGCTAGATAGAGAATCGTATGGGAGCTGAAAGAAGAGAAAGCTAGATTTCAAAATCCATATACCTACCTACCTATTTTCCTTTGCACAACATTGTTTATCAAAGATTTAAACAAGAACTTTTGATAAAGTTGAATAAATAATTACTTACTTTGAACTCAAAAAAAAAAAAAAAAATTGGTCCAAATATTAATGTGTATTTTGAATTTTGATAGTTGGAATATGTTTGCCTACACAGAATCAAATACCTACGTAAATTTGAATTTAGCTGTTTATTAAACAACAAATTGTTAATCGAGTCAATGAATTTTATTTTAATAATTCAGATAAAATCACAATATACATACATATCTGTTCGTATACTTCCCAAAATTACGAATTCAGCCTAAAGTTTTGTCTAAGCTCATTTTAAAAAATAAAATTCGTAGAAATTCGTAGTTTTGGGAAGTGTACGAACAGACATATTATATCACACATTATTTGACTTAAAAATCAGCCGTGATATTATCAAAATGAAAATTCATAATAATAAATAATTTTTTTGAATCAAATCAAGCATTTACGAATCCTAAATAAAAACAAGTAATGCTAAAAATGCATTTGGCATAATTTTAAAATGCTTTTCACTCCTGTATTAGGTATGATAGATCTAGCATTTATAATGCCACTATGGCATTTTGCACACAAGCATTTTGACGGCTAGTATTCAGAGGTATTTCAAAAATAATTCAGAGCGCTTAGAGCACGCTTGGTTCACAGGCTGTTCAGAACACGCTCGGACTCTGTTCAGAGCGCTCAGAGCACGCTTGGTTCACATGGTGTTCAGAACATGCTCGGACTCTGTTCAGAGCTTTATTCTGAATTAAAATAGAAAAACTTGGGTACATTATTGACTCAATGGGTAGCTTAAGCAAAAGCAAATTTGTTTGTTTTGAATATTATACAATATTATGCACAGAATATGTGGAAAATTGTTATGAAAATAGTTTTTTTTTGGCTTCGCATACTTTGGCGCCTGAACATTTTGACGTCCACGTCAAGTCTGTGACAATACATTTTTGTTTGTATTCTTGTATTACTCACACTACTTATGTATTTAAAAAAAAACCTTACTATTTCCACAATATGCAACTAAGTATCCCAATTTTTGTATTTCTTTTCCTACAGTAAGCGTCAAAAGTGAGTTCACACAAATATGATTTCTGGAGTTCCTTAGTACATGAAATTTAAGCAAAAAAATGCATCCCAGTAACAAAAACAACAAAAGCTTTATGAAATAGCAATTAATCAAACCAAGAATACCTACCTATTCAAAATAAAACGAATTAATTTTTTCTTAATAAAAACTGAACACCTACCTATTAATATATATATATAAAGTTTTTGTTTTAAATTCCATGTTACTCCAGAAATTATATGGTTCTTTACTCACTGTTGACACTCACTGTATGTATATTCTATCTTCTAAGCCGGTCTCGTATACCGTACTAGTAAAAGTCCATTTTAAGTTTGTTTCGTGTAGAACTTCACTGAAACGAATAGACAAGTCTTGTTTTTTTTCTCGACACTTTTCTTAAAAAAAGATACCTACACCTACCTAACGAATGAAAGTTAAGTGAAAACTGACACTTTAGATCATTTCTTTTCAATTTTGTTCAACTATTTATTTATTGGTTTAGTTTTATATAAATTTCATTTTATAGGAAACAAAAAACTGCGAGACGCTTTTCTGAAAAACTCCAGAATTTGTTTGCTTCTTATTTGATTTTATTGCAATACAAAATAATTCAGCAACGAATTGAACAAATTTTATTCTCACTATGAGGAATTATGTTTAAACTTTTGAGAAAACAGAGTCCTTTAAGACACACTAATTTATTAATTATACCAAGCAAACCAACCTCAATTTCTACATCATCCGACAAATCAATGACAGCAGTTTCCATTTTAAAGTGAATACTATTATGCGTATTATTTTGATAGCAGAAAACAAATAGGTATTGCAATCGAAAAACTTGCTAAGTAAGCAGTTCTTTAAAATGTTTTGTTTTTGTATGGACACTAATCACAATCCAAAGCTCTCTTCCAGTAACTCATAATATTGCAGAGCAACTAACACAACACTGGCGTCGACAACCCGAACTCACTCACTATATTCTATCCATATCCATTTGTCTATCTCTATCGTTTATAGTTAGTTTTTAAACCACAAATGAATGCAAAAACAAGTATGAATATACAGACACAAAACAACAGCCGAACTCATTATGACGACTTACCACTTGAAAACTCGATCATATACTATACTGCGAATGTGAAACCAAGTGATTCATTCTGGCTGGTTATGAACAGGGCTGCCGTATTTTAAATCTCATGGGAATGTTTCAGAAGAGGGACAGTGAGTGAGGGGTACGCAAGCACAAATTATGTTGTGTTAAAAATATAACTTTATTATTTTTTTTTTTTAATTTGTACATACATAATGTTTAATTTAAGTTGGTGTACCCCCGTTATTACTGGCAAATAAACAAAAACAAATTCTGTAAAAGTAAGAATGTAGCTATACCTACCTAATGTTCAATAAAATTTTGAATTTTTATAACTCTGGTAATAATAGAAAGACAAATTTAAATGTTGATAAAAATGTAGTATTTTATGACCACATCTAAGATTCGGTGCAAAACTCATTGAATTCGAAACCAAATATTTCGTCATTTTAAGACTCATAGAGGAAAAGTGAAAAAATTCGAATTCACCTTATGTCTATAAATTAATATAGTTAGACAAATAAATTAATATAGTTATAGTAAGTTCAAGAAATAACTGCCTAACATTTTTTCAAGCAAGCCATCTTTTAATTTATATAAAAAAAACTAGATTTGTGGCAAAATGTCATATTTCCTAGGTATCTATTATTACTAAAGTTATAAGAATTCAAAATTTATTGAACATTTTACTTGTGTTTCCCATATAAAACTTCTTATTAATAATAACAAAATGTTTTGTGGAAATTTTTAAGGGGAGTACGGTAATGATGAATGTTATGGGAGTACGAATAGTCCATTGGTACTCATTTCGGCAGCCCTGGTTATGAAACTGTCATTATCTGAGACTGAAACAGACAATCAGGCAGTCGCACTTCCCACAGCCACAGTGGGTATCTGATACTTAAACAACAATGTTCTGTAGGTAAAGCCGTATATATAGCAGGTACACCGTACTTCCTCCTCGTGTAATACACATACACACAGAAAATAACTAGCCCTAAAAAAAAACACAACTCACCACACCATTCTACATCACATAGTGAAACTGAACAATAAATAATAAGAAATACAAAGTTAAATGGATTTGAATTGTATCCATTCACATAGCAAAGAAGAAGAAGTAAAGGAACTGGTATATCGTGGAAGAAGTGAAGCATTTTTCAAAACAGTGTGTGCTACACAAACCCAAATGGATTGTCACAGGGTCAGAGTGCAGTTACACTGGCTGGGGCGCCCTACGGAGTCAAGATTTAAAAAAAATGAACGATATGCCTCCGTCATTTTTCCGAGCTATACGAAAGTGTACAAAGGTTTTAAATTGTTAAAATAATGAAAAAGCTTGTTAAATTTAATAGAAAAGTGAAATAAATGTCAATATAGGGAAAACTTTGCAATACTTTATTTAAAAAAATATTTAAAACAAGATGTAGTGCTGCATTAAATCTTGTAAAAGCGCCTGCAATACGGTGTACAAATTTTTCATTTCACTGGTAAGTCTTCTTTCATCCTCTACTATCTAAGGTTATGTAAAGTGATGTTTTTTAACGTGGCGTACTTCTAACCGAAGATTAAAACCAATATGATAAGTAGGGCCAACAGCAGAAAGGCCTTTCAAAATATTTTATTTAAAGCGTTAAAAAAGAACTGCACTACTGGTGGTAAACGGATTTCAGCGCTTTGCCATAGCCAACAAATATTAGTTTGACCCTGTAAAGTATTTCTCATTTTACAGATGAGTCTCAACGAAATCATTGAATTGAATTATATATTTTTTTTCAATAATTTAGCTTTTTTAAAGCAAATTGTCACACAAAATCAATTTTGAAGGATTCTACAATAATTTATTTTCCTAAATAACATCACTTTACATTACTTTATGTGTAAATATCAGACAAAACTTGCTTGTGAAATGAATTTCACTCCTTTATATAGGCGTTTTTACAGAATTTAACCTAGCACTGAATGTTGTTCTATGTTATATGGTATATTTTTTGATAAATTATTGAAAGTAGGTATTCATAAATTAGCCTTTATTTCACTTTCTTAGGTATTTAGTTTAATAAACTTTTTCACTAGGTTAACTATTTGCAATCTTAATTAACTTCGTTTAAGTTCGGCAAAATGACAGAAGACAAATGAATCTCAATTTGTTTTTTTTTTTTAATTCTTGCTGCTTCACTGGCCGCGCTCCGATGTTAATTCTCAGTTATCCAGTTACCTTTGTTGTTGTAATCTTTTTTTTAAAAGAGAGCTGATGACAAATCGTCTATGACCAACAAACAAATCTGTAGTTATCCCAAAAATTCAAAACAGCTGATTAGTGACGAGAAGTTTAAGTTGTTCATATTGAGTTTTTGGTTATTTGCATCACCTTGGACTCTGCAATACGTAAATGTAAATAGAATAAAAATCTATTAAGAAAGTTAAATTTTTTTTTGCAAATAAAAACAAAATAATTCAATTTCTTTGTTAGCTTTTTTAAGCTTAGTCGGTATTTACAAGACCCGATTTTCCCAGCACGATTTTTCCCAAAATCGGGTGAAATGTTTACATGAAACGATCTTTTCAGTCCGATTTCTGTCTCGATCCTCTTATTGCTCCTGAAATCCAGCCTATACGTTTCTTGCATAGGAACTGTGATTGGCAAACTAAAAAGCAAGTAGTCGTGTACTCTGATATTTCTTTCATCTAAGTTTTTTGCTTGGTCACTGAATTGCAAGAATTGTCTGAAGAATTGAATTGTGGATCTTAAAAAATGATTGAAATGAAAGATTCGAATAAATAAATGGCAGTTCTCAGAAAATGACTTTTTGGTCGAGTAGAAAATATAAAATGCGAAATTTTACAATCTAAACAAATTTAAATTCATGCTTATTTTTAAAATTCTAGAAAGTATTGTTTATTCAAAATACATAGTAGAACATTGCCTTCGATCTGCGAATGCGAAATAAGCAATTCCAAACGCAAATATCAACTCACTCTTTGTTTTAAGTTTTCGACGAAGTGAATAAGCGATGTTTTATAGTTTTAAAAAGAAACATGACTTTGTTCAATTGTTTTCGCTTTTTATATTTCCAACTCAACCGAAAAGTTATTTTCTGAGAACGACCAAACGCAAAGCAGAGAATGAAAAATTCGCTCGTATTTGACTTTTTTTTACATCCACTTACTGGTTTATTTTTTATGGCAGTTCACGTCATAATAAGATTGGCTGCATTTCAAAGATGGAATTGGAAAATTAATTGTGGTTTTAATTTTGTTTTATGATACATTTTTTTCGTAAAAACAAAAAGTTTTTTGAATGCAATAGATCTACTGCAACTGCTGCAACGCTGGTGTTAATGTGACGTCTACCTTTGAATACAAAATGAAAAGGACAGCCATAAAGTGTGGAGAAGACCGATACAGAAATCGGAGTGGAAAGATCGTTTCATGTAAACATTTCACCCGATTTTGGGAAAAATTGGGTCATTTACCCTGAGGCCACACGAGCCAGTACTGGCTATCCAGTCGCAATACACTCATATTGCTTGCTTTTTTCGTAGCCAGTTGGGAAGCCAGAAGAGCAGCCAGTAACAAGGCTCGGTAGTATTTTTTCGGAGCAGATTTGGAAAATTTGGTCTAAAACTAGAATTGAGGCACATTTTATTCCACAAAATATTAATAAAATAATAATTGGGGAGTTGATATGTCCAGTTTTAAAGAACTCAAAGGTTTATGTGATTGTGTTTGTGGTAATTAAATTTTAATGTGAGTTTTCATCCTTGAGAAATTAAATGCTAATAGTGACAAAGTGAATAGAATATAATTTCTTTCACATATGATAATAAAAATATAAAAAGTATCAATAAAAGGCAATAACAGGATGGTTGTTTTCATCTTCTTTTTTTTTCATTTCCTATACATGAATAGGCATGAATAGGTGTGATAAAAGTTCTTGAGAAAAAGCACAAAAGAGTGTTTTTAGTTCATTTAATTTTGAAAAAGCGGAATATCGTAGCAGTTATACTTCTTTCCCTAAAATTGGACTAGATTTATTTCATTTGGATTAATATCCGAACCCTGGCCAGTATAGAAGCCAGTACAGCATGCCGCCTACGTCACAGCAAATACACGAAAAGGAATTTCACGGTCAATGTATGAAGTCAATTGGCTAGCCAGTACTGGCTCGTGTGGCCACAGGGTTAAATACCGACTTACCTATCTGGTTCTCATGATACAACTAAATAAGATAGCGCATTGCGCATCATTCACATAAAATGACGTCATCGACGTACACAAATACTTTTTCCAAGGTTAATAAAACAAAGAATTTTTGACTAAAATTTATTAATTAAATATGAAATATAATTTCCTAAAAGCAATGCACTTGTTTTTAGGATTCTGCACACACATTTTTATTATAAATATCAGGGAAAGTTGTGCGTCGATGACGTAGATGCGCAGAACAAAACGAAAAAATAACAGGACGGCGTTATCTGTTTAGTTGTATCATGTCTGGTTCTGGTCGTTCACAAAAGTATAGGCTACTCAGTTGTTATCTTGGATAACCTATCCGATAGCCGGCGGAACGTGGCCACTTACGTACACTGTATATGTGGCATACACCACTTCCTTTAATTCTTTTCCTATGGGATATGCTATGCTTTGAGTATATAACATACATATATAAGATAATACTCAAAGGGCACATAACAATCGATATAGAAATTTGTTTGTACCGAATTCGTAGCGTAGGCAGGGATGAGAATGCTGAGCATAGAAAGTGAAACAAATCGTTTAAAAAACGATGACGATGACGAAAAAAATATGCAAAAAAACAAAAACAGCCCTTTTTATTAATTTTTTTAGTAGGTTGACTAGTTAGCAGTGTTTCCCAACGTGGGGCCCACGCCCCACATGAGGGCAATTTGATTTTAAATGGAGGCAATTTTAAATTCTATATGGTGATGCATTTCGCAAGCGATTGAGAAAAGAATCTCACTTTCGCACTTGTTTATTTTCAAAAAGTATCTGAGCTCCATCTTGGGCAAAATTGTGAAAGTTTTTTCATGCTATTTTGTAAGGAAATTATAAAAATAAAGACCATGAGGAATTTAGCTTCACATTGAAATAAGATGGCTGTTGAAACTGAAAGAAAAGATTTGAAATTGTTGGTTCTCTTAAGTGACAAACAGACATTGAAAATCTGAAAACGTTCCATGCTAAGGTTTGTGAGGTATTTAATCGATTATTTCGAAAAACTCACTCTTATGGAAGCAAAAACGAAGCAATTTGGCTTTTTAACCTCACAAGGATTCATTGGCTCCAAAAGTTTGAAGTGACTGATACCGCTATAAATGTAATTAGTTATTGATCTGGAATTTTTTTGATTCTGGTTTTTTAGGGAACATTTCAATTTTTTGAGAATTTGTAAGAAAAATTTTATTAATATAAAATTGTATTAATTCCTATATTGTTTGGGGGGCATACAAATTTGGAAAACGATTTGGTGGGGTACAGCACAAAAAAGGTTGGGAAACACTGAGTTAGACAGTTTTGAAAAGCCCTTAACAGTGGAAAATATGCTTTATTTAATGGAATAAAATGTCATGTTACACAAATCTTAGATGCCGTTGTGCAACTAACTTTTTGCAGTTGGAGGCCTGTCTAAGGTTAGACAAAGTTTATAAATACTATTCAAAGAATTTATTTTCATTTTATTTAATATTCAGAACGAAAACGTAACATTGACTTGTACATAGGTACTAAGTTTAAGAACTGTTTTTAAAGCATAAGTTTCACAAATTATTGATACTTACACTAGTTTATTTTTATATAAAAATAAATAAGAACTTTTTGTTTTAAAATCAATCAAATTCTCCTCTCAATGAAAAAAAATCAAACAAATGCATATCATATTATGCTATATTGACGACTTTGTCGTAGAATGATTAAATTTGGTAAAGTATTCAGGGTGTAGTGCATTAGAAAATTGAAACTTTACAATTTTTTATTCAAGGGACGTGGCATCCACCATTTCATCAAAATAAAAAAATCAACGATGAGGTTAAATATCCGCAACTATTTGGTTGAATGTCCACGCAGTTACATATTATTCCATATGACACAAACTGAAAAACTGATTTCGGGCAATCGTCCAGTTTGTGCCAAAACACAAACTGAAAAGTTGCTCGAATCGACGACGGAATAGAGTCCATAGGACTCAATTTTGCAACCAAACAGTTTTGAAACTGAAAATTGCATGTGCGCGACTAGGCATGCGAGAATTAGTACAGGTGAAATAGTACAGATAGGCTTTCGAATAAAAAAAAAAAATGGTACCACCATGAAACTTGGTGAAAACGTTTCATGTACCATGAAAATGAAGAATCAAGAGTCTATTAAAATATTTCACACGGAAGGGTGTTTTTTGAGGGGGAGAGGGGCGGAATTGTGGTGTATCAAACGTAAAAATTTACCTTGGTACAACCTAGGCAAATTACACATGTTTTTAAAGTAGTTTTTAATACTGATTCTTCATCCTGTTGGTTCATAAAGCATTTTTACCAAGTTTCATTGGTACCATTTTTTTTATTGGTTTTATGGTGATAATCCCACTATTAACCAACCCTTCCAAAAAAACACCCTTTTAACACAGATATTTGTTAGATTCTTCTGATTATTGTTTTTTTATGATAAAGCATTGATATCAAGTTTCGCCATTGGAACATTATTTCCAATTCGGTTTCGGTGATATTTAACAGTCATCCTAACATACAAATGACAATTACTTTTTTCTCGGAGGGCGTATTGACTTTTGATATCATTTGATTCAGCATTAAAAACTACCTTAGAAACATGAGTCACATGCTAAGGCTGTAACAAGGTTAATTTTTCAGTTTGATACACCACAACTTACCTTACCTTAAAATTATGAACCGAAACAAGAGAAATGCTGTTGTTGCTGTATCGCTATTGAAGTGCCTGGATGAACAGAGAAGGCAAAGAATGGTTATTGAGAAGAAGTTTATTCTCCGACATGATCTTCCCAGGCGAATAAGTCAGAGGAACCCGGCGAGAAGCTGGCGAATGCATTCCATTAGAAGTACCAAGATCATGTCGGTATTCTCATCAATATATTTAATTTAGTTGTAAGAGACTATAATTCAAACACTATTTCAATACAGTTAGGAAGTTAGATATTCAAGAAAATATGATACACTGCTCGTTTTATGCCATTATCAAAAAATAATAAAAAAAAATTGAAAAGTAAAGCTTTATTCTTCTCATTTGCAGCATACTGAGATTACTTCGACGAAATAAAATTTTTGAGTAGAATATGGGGGCATTAGCATTATATATTCTTTGGAGAGAACAAGAGTTCTAAGATTTTCTTTATCTTTCTCATCGGATCTTTCAGCAGAAGAAGATTTTTGAATAGAATATGAAGGCATAATATTTTCATGTGACAGAATGAGAAATCAATGATTTTCCTTATCTTGCACTATTTCGGTAAAGCGAAATAAATTCTTTAAAAAAAATTTTTTTCATAAGCTCCTTCCATGTTTTTTTATTCGTTTTGTCACATAAAAACAATTCTTAAAACGTGTATAAGGTTTGACGATTGTTCGTAGACTGAGTAGCTCGGACTGTCTCAAAAACAGATATTCACTAAATACTTACCTACGATAATTTCGATCGTGTCGTAAAGTTCGTTGAAATTTTGAACGGGCCTCCGGCCTGTCGTTAATCGCACGGTGTGATGTACGATAAGGACATACGACTGATGTCCGTCGGACCGTCCTTACTTCTGAATTGTAATAAATAAGTGGGCATTAAGGTTCATAAACCAATTTTACCACTTTTTTCAAAGTGGCTTCCGGTTGCCCTGAAATTAAAGAAAATGTACTTTTTGTCGTAAGACAATGTTGTTGTTTCTTTTGTTTTTCGGGCCGAAAAGCGGTATGAACGTATCCTTTTTCGTGTCGAATATTTTTGTAAACTAGAGGTGTTATAGACAGCAAAAACTGAACAAAGAAATAAACCATAACATACAATTTGTCCAGTTTATATTTCTGAGTGATCAGAGAATTTCCTTATATTGACTGTCAAAAGCGGAAAAAGGAGAAAGGAAAAATCTTAAAATATCCAATTGTTAAATGTGAAGAATGTGCGCGCCTATTTTTTCTCCTTTTTGTTTTAAGAATAACTTTGAATAAAAAAATTAAGAAATCATAAAAACTTATAAGAAACCAGTATGTATGTATGTATATTTAAAAAATGTATTATGTACCTATGTACATACAAAATTGAATTAATTAAAGGATTTTGCAACCTAGCGAAAGAATAAAAACATTTTTCTTGGGTTTGGATTTGTTTAATTCGCCGATTAAAAAAATCTAAAACAGTTGCGCATTTAACGCAACAGACTCTTTCCATCGTAACAGGTACGTATGACAGTGAGAATCCTTATTGGATTACATTAGTACTATTAGTCCATGTCCACATCTCGAAATGAGATAATTTCAACCAAATTTACACGAAATTAGGTTGGGAATTAAGTCAAAACCTATTGAACACACTCAATTGGCCACAGCTTGAAGAGCTCTCGTAAGGTTTTGTATGAAAATGTCAAGGCTCAAGGAAGTAAAATGACAAAAACAACAACAAAAGCGAAAAACAGCCAGTTAAAATTCAAAAATGAAATGTCAAACGAAATTAACAAATAAGAAGTGAAAACACTTTTTCCGTAATTTGTGAAATTCCCTACCTCATTTCGGCTCTAATGAAAACGTTGTATTAGATGTTAATACAAATTTCAAAAAAATCTCTTCAAATCCTCGACAATGACAAAAAGCGTTTAAAGCCAGTTGAAATTTAAAAATGAAGCTTCTAATTTGGCAATTCCTTGACAGCTCATTTCATTTTTGAATTTCAACTGTTTGTTAATCATTTTTTCATTTTACTTCTATTGAGCATCGATATATTCATACAAAACCTTTTCAGAGCTCTTCAAACTATGGATAATTTTTCTAAGTAGATTAAAAAAATACTGCAGGTAGAATACATTTTTGTGCAGTAGATAAGCATTTTCCAATTGGTATTTGTGTTTTAGAAAAAAAAAATTATAATAACTTAGAAAAAAATCAAGTCATGTTAATACACGGACTGAGGTGTTAGTTATAGAGCTATCATTTCGGGAAATATCGGGTTATGTAAATGCTGACTTAGGCGCCACTTATAGCTGATTGAAACTTGTCATTAAAAAATTTTAATGATTATTTTTGAGACATTTAGAAAGCAAAATCATTTATTATTTTGATGGACAAATAAAGCTCAAGACTTTATTAATTTTTTTAGTAAAAACAAATTCAAATAGGCCCAACTTTCAACATAAAATTACTTTTAAGATTTCAATGATCATTGGTCCTTTTATGTGGAAAGTTGGGCCTATTTGATTTTTTTTTTGTTTTGAATAGAAATATTAATGAAGCCTTGAGCTTTATATGTCCATTAAAATAATAAATGGTTCTGCTTTCTAAATATCTCAAAATCAATCGTTCAAATTTTAAATGATGGGTTTCAATGATAGCTATAACTGGCGCCTAAGTCAGCATTTACATGACCCGATTTTTTCCCAAAATTGGGTGAAATGTTTACATGAAACGATCTTTCCAGTCTGATTTCAGTCTCTATCCTCAAACTATCCTTCAAACTTTATTGCTGTCCTTTTCATTTTGCATTCAAAGGTAGACGGCACATTAACACCAGCGTTGGCGCAGTTAGGTTCAGTAGATCTATTGCATTTTTTTCGTAAAACAAATCCTTTGTTTAAATAAAAAAAACTTTGTGCATGTTAACATAAATTGTAGATACTTTAATTTTCTACCAACAAATTGAAAAAAAGATTTCGTAAAACTAACGGTCGTCAAGATATCGTGGAAGCCCTTTTCCAACCCCTTTTTCAAGATGGCGGCCAAATTTTGTAACACTTCAATGGCCTATTATATCGGTGGTGACGGCGAGTTCCTTGCCAACCTTGTTAAAGCAGCATGTGTTCTACGTCTACTTCCTGCAAAACCTGTTTGTGAAGAATGCTAAAGGCAAACAAAAAATTACTTTCGTGATTGTTGATAAAAGTGACTAATAAATCTATTTATTTAAGGGTAGTAAAACGTTACAAAATTTGAGCAAAACTAAATTTATAAAATTTGGCACAAAGATATGATTGTGTACAATTCTTTTCTGCAATTCAAGTTATTTAGAAACTTACTTACTATAATAATTAAATGTATACAGAATTATTTATAAACCAATTTTAATTTAATATTAATTTCTAATACATACAATAAATATGAAACACAAAGCACAATAAAAACGTTAAATTTAACAAATAAACAAACGCATATTTTTGTTAAACTAGACCCAGGTTCTTATCAGTCACCCAAAAGCTTAAATTTTTTAACTTATTTTCGATGAAGCATTCCATATCCTAGCCTAGGTCGAAAGGGCTGACAGTTTATCTGGTTACCGTCACACTAAGAACTATGTAGATTCAATTGGTTATAGCATGTATCAGGAAAGTATCCTTACACTTTAAAGAGATCGGTGCAGATTTGGAGCTAACCCCCATAAAACAAGGACGGAGTCGGCTAAGGTGATATAGTAACTTTGATAGTCGTTTTGATAATGGCAATCTTTATCATACCTTAAGATAAATATAAAGAGAGCGATCGTCAAAACGACAATTTTAAAAATCGCCTGAGTCGTACGCGATTCGGGCCCAAATCTTGTCCGCTTCTCCAAGAAACACAAAATTCCGCAATAGACCCGGGGGTATCTTTCCCCCGTTTAGGCAGAAGGGCAATTTTCAGGAGAAAAAAATTACTTAAAACAGAAAAAACAACGGTAAAAGTTACAATGCCATTCTATACCTTTTTGGAAAGCCAAAAATCTCTTCTTTCATTTGCATTTTAAATTAAGTTGTGTTAGTGAATAGTTTTTGAAAAATTAATTTTTAAGATTCGATTTTTTGAAAAATTTTAAAAGAAATTTAAAGTACCTTTTCCAAGAAAAACACTTTTTTTGTTTATTTTACCTTTACATAAATACCATTAGCAGGTAATAAAAAAATAACTTAATCAACTAGTTTAATTCTTAATACCTGTTACATTAAAACCTTTTCTAATAAAAATTAATGATACCTATTATAAAAAATTTTCAATATGATCCCACTCTTCAGAAGGCTAAGATTGTATCTTCTTCTTATGGCTTCAGATACATTTAAATCCCCCAAATTCTCTTGCAATTTTACTCTAGTGGCTTCAACGCGTTATTTAAGTTGCTCCAGAAAGCGTACAAATTCAAAGGAGTTAAATCTGGTGATCTTGGTGGCTATTCAGTGGAACCTCCCCTTCCTATCTATCGGTCCTTGAAATGATTATTCAGCCAGTTTCTCAGAACCAGGCGAAAGTGTGCTGGACATTGACATATTATATATGCACTGCTAGCAGCCAACATACGATGGTTCCACTTTTGTGGTGGCAACACTTGCGCCAAACTCCGTCCTCTCGACAAAAACCGAAAATAACTTTGGACATTTGAGTCACACCAGTGCTGTGGGGTATTGTTTAAGAAAATCCCATTAAAAAATCCGAAAATTTAATTTTTTTAAAGCCATTTAAATTTGTATTAAATAAGTAAAGGGATTTTTTTGCCCCTTACGCCAATCATTGAATTTCTGTTACAGTAGATGGCAGGGTTTTTTATGAAAAATACCAAAAGGTGACCCTAGTTTATATGAATGAAAATTAATTTATGCACAAACCTGCAACAGATGGCTGCAGAAATATATTATATTTTCACCTGTAGGCCTGAATTTGTTGCTAACCTCGACCGTTTTAAGTGGGGTCATTTGCTTAGCACACTTTGTATGGAAATGTCATACAACTACCATATGTCAATGTTGCTGGTGCTCCATCTTCCTGGTATATTAAATTGCATGTTATTGCTAAACGGACATTTTCTAATGAATCTGGCAAAAGGGTTCTTAGCAATTACAGATAGGATTTTCAATTTAAAACTAATTCGTCCAACAATGGCGAGCCACACATTCCAGGTAAAGTCGTGTTGCGATTTATTTTGTTTTTTAACATATTGATTTTTGTGACTCCAGCTATGCAAGTTCTGGAAATTGGTAACTCCAAATCCATCTCTGTTAAAATGCGGCTCATATGACCAGACTACCCTTTTAAAGTAGTTGATCTGTTTCCTTCCTCAGCAATAGCGTTCTACAGAATTCAGTCCTCAGTATCTATATCATTTGACGTCAACTCTTGCACTGGAGTAAAGTGATAGGGTGAAGGCTATCGGTATGAATCTCCGTCTAAACTCTATTCTTGAGCAATTCAAGCATAGTTACTATCCTCTTGGTGCTAAGGGTGGGATTATATCGTACCAACAAACAGGTAGGCTTGCAGGTCAATTTTCTTAAATTGAACGCATGCTTCAATAAAAAAGGTGAAATTTTGTTATTATAATTTTGTTTTTAGTCTTTGCTATAAACAGGATGGTATGCAACAAAAGTAAACACGGGATGATCTGCTAATTTAATAATTGACTGAGCAGATCATGTAGAAAACCGAAAAAAAACATTTTTCTTGGAAAAAAGTACTGTTAATTTTTTTTTTATTTGTTAAAAACTAAGACATACTAAAGTATGATCTGGTTTTCTTTATTTTATGGAAAATTTATGAGAGCATTTAATTTTGAAAACAAAAACTATAGGTACCTAATTACATACAATTTTGGAAACAATTAGTTCGAATTAAAAACATTTTCGAGTTTGACATCGAATTTTTCAAAACTATTCCATAACACAACTTTATTTAAAATGCATATTAAAGAAGAGATTTCTGGCTTTCCTAAAAGGTATAGAATGGCATTGTAACTTTTACCGTCTTTTTTATGTTTTCAGTTATTTTTTTTTTAGAAAATTGCCCTTCCGCGCCTAAACGGTGGGAAATAGTCCCCCTCCCATACGAATTTTTTTTCCTCTTAATCTACTCTCTCTAGCTTCTTGGTACACCTTATACCGATCACCCTGTTTATTACATATTTAATTTATATTAGTTATAACTCATTAACAGAATTTGCAGTTACATAGTTCAAATTATGTCCCCGAATTTTCAAAAAATAAAATAAAATAAGTTCCTCGTGATGAAATTCGAAATTGCAAAATTATAAAGAAAGGAGATCATGTATATAAGTAGGTACATATTAGCTTTATAAATAAATAATAATTTAATAAATAATAAGTATTGATTTGTATGAGTTACAAGGCTACCGTTTCCTTACTCTGCTTCCCTTCCTCCTCTCTCTCTCGCCTTATATTTCCCTCATTTTTCTATTTTTTACTTTTCTTCATCTCCGCCTGACCTGCATCTTTCTATTACACGTTCCCACGTCTCTTGTCTCACTTTAGTAATAAATAAGATATTATTAGATAGGTACATAAATTATTGTTAACAAATAAATATGTTAGTAAATAAATAAATATGTTAATAAATAAATAGACATGTTAATAAACAAATAAATATGCAACTTAGCCAATTAATATTTAAATAAATAAATTAATAAATATTAAATAAATTAATAAATATTAAACACATCGATAAAAATTAATAAATATGTAAGCCTGTTTATAAATAAATGAGTTAATATCCATAATTTTATCACACACAATTAAGGCTAAATATTTGGCCGTTTGGAGAGATAATTTTTTGGTTTGATAACAAAATGTATTGAGATTAAACTTTAAAATAGACTTTAAAATGTGGTGTATTAAAAACTTATTTATATTTATTTGATTATTTTCTGCTTTTCTGTGTTCGATTTCAAATGAATTTTTCGATGCAGTTTCAATTTTAAATTGTTAGTTGTGTATACGTGTGTTTAAAGCCTCACGTTTACAGCCATTTTTTAATTCCACCGTTTCAAAACTATTCGCTATAATTGTGTCTCCTGCCTTTGATACCATTTTTGTTTATGTTAATCCAACTTACTAGCTCTAACTTTTTGGTGCACCTTAACCGAGCACCAACACTAAATGCTTTGTTTCATTTGTTGTCTATCTGACCGATTTTGTATTCACGTGACTTCTTGGCAAATGTTTCGATAGTTATATTGTTACTCGTATTTTGATTAAACTTCACTGTGAAGTTTTTTGTGCACCATTAGTGTCTCTCTTCGTCTACATCGTTTTCCACAAACATCGCAGTCGAAAGTTTTATCTTTTACATGTTCCAAACTGTGTTTATACAAAAGGCTCCGCGTTGAGTATTTCTCATCACATTTCTTGCAGCAGTATTTTTTTACTTCAAAATGTAGTTTGCGATGATAGTTCATTTTAGATGCTGTAATGAACTCCTTACCGCATAGATCACAGAAAAAGGGCTTTTCACCTGTGTGAAGGCGTTGGTGTATTTGTCTGTCAGTGCTGGAAGCGAATGCTTTTTCACAATATTGGCACTTATATGGTTTGTCAAGAGTATGGCACCTTCGAATGTGAACTTGCAGATTACACTTTTGATAAAATCCCTTTGCACAAAATTGACATTGAAATGGATTTTCTTCGATGTGGGTACGCATGTGATGGAAGAAGCCAGAACTCGATGTAAAAGTTTTTGAACATGATACATAACGACATTTGATTTTCTCAATATTTTCATGAACTTTTCGATGGTTTTCTAAAGAAGTTTTACTTTTATATTGCTTTTGACAGTGAACACATTCGTAGTGAGGTTTTGCTTGGGCTATGGTTGAAAGATCATCGTTTTTGTTGGAAGAGGATTTCGTTTCAATCCGAATGTAATTTTCGTTTTGTTTTTCACCAGTCTTTTTAGATTTATGTGAATTCTCGGAATCTATTACCTAGAAGTAAATACAAACATCCATTAGATATATTTTAACTTTAGTTAATAAATAGTAAAGTGATAATTGATGGTGGACATATTTTATTCCGTAGTAGTGAACTTTATCTTAAAATGGTAATTTGACAAAAATATCGTTGTTTTTGGAAATAGCTCCTTGACGGTAAATGTTATCGGATTGTTATCATTTTAACCCCGTATGTAAAAATGCTAAGAAAATTTTCCTAACATTTCAATTAAAAGATATAATTATTCTAAGAATTTGGTCAGAGCCCAAAAATAACGGTTTTCTGTTTTTTACTTGACAGTTTTTCCCATACGAGTTATATTACAAGATATTGCGATTTCAAAGTGGCCAAATGTTGAAAATATCGAACTTTCATATACAACTCTTAAAAAATTATTGATCGAAAAGTACTTTATGCAAAGTCTGTGGATTGTTTTAAATTCTAAAAAAAATAATTTTTATAATTTTTAAATCTTAAAGTTGTTAAAAGAATTGATGTGTAGCTTGTAGAAGTTATAATGTACTACCAAATAGGTAATCAAATTTCCCTCCATACAATTTCTTTCTTAGAATTATCCCAGAAATCATTTCCCAAATGCAAAGAACAAATAAGGCACCAACCTATAATAGATGCGATGCATACCCATAAATAAACAAAACAAATTTTGAAATTCTCTTAACTCAACATATACTGATTTAGAACAACTTTGCCATTTAAGAGTAAAACGAAAGAAATCAGTCTTACCTATTAAATTTTAATAAATTATTAAAATAATAATAACGGTATTCATGCAACTCCGTAAAACCCTAGATAAGTTTACAAATTGGTTAAGTTTATCTTTTGGTTAATGAACGGTCAAATTTTGTATGGGAAATGATTTACACGATTTGGTTAAACTTATCAAGCTGATTAAACTTATCCAAACATCATTGAGACTCTTACTATCTGATTGAATTACCTAGCATTTAATCAAATGTATAAATGTATAAAAAAGGTCGTTCATGCAAACTTTGTGTAAACTTATCATTTTACACAATTTATAAACTTACGACGTTGCATGAATACCCTTAATATCTTTTCAATGGGAAATTTAAATAATATCTTTTGACCAACTGCTTGAATTGGAAAAAATTTGACTACTTATTTGGTTTGGTAGTACATTACAACTTCTACAAGCTAAGCATCAATTTTTTTAACAACTTCGGAATAATTATAAAAATAAAAAAACCGTTATTTTTCACTTTAAACCAAATTCTTAACATAATGTTTAAAAGTTTTAGATGAAAGGTGATATTTTCGACATTTGGCTGTTTTGAAATCGAATATCTTGCAATATCCCATATGCAACCCATATGGGAAAAACTTTCAAAAGCCTTTTAAGTACATTTTACCATCTACAAACTGAGCATAAATTTATTTTGAGCTCCTTTGTCATTTGCGAGTAAAAAACAGAAAACCGTTATTTTTGGGTTTTGACCAAATTCTTAAAAAAATTATATCTTTTTAACGGTAAATGTTAGGACAACATTTTTAGTATTTTCACGTAAGGGCATTGTATATAAAATTTATAGTACTATCATGCGTGACGAACGACAAGCACGCACCTAGCGCCGTCATATGAAATTACTGGTGCTGAGCCTATAACTACGCGTATACAGTCTTGAGAATTGACAAATGAAGAATAAATTGTAATAATAAAAAATATGAGAGAGCTACAATATACATTTTTATAAGAGTTAGAGGGAGGTAAGAAATCAAGTAACTTTGTTTTTTCAAAGGTATTATATGTTTATCAATGAATAAAAGAGATTGGGAAATGGGTCCGTATGTGTATTTGGCTGATGTGAGCTGAAATTAAACTAAAGTATGATTGTATTTTTTTCTATCGTTGCGAAAGAAAAAATATAAACAACAACACGCTTGCAAGCATAGATAAACAAATAAAGATGGCAATCCTCAGCCGTCAATTTGCTTTGCCTACAAGCTGGAAGCGAACAGCTGATGTATTAGATTTGCATTGTATTGGTGAAAAACAGTGAAAAACGCGCACATAGAAACAACTTGTCCGTTCCGCACATTTTTGTCAGTCGTAAGAATACGCTGCTATAAGGAGAATGACGTTTGGCGCCCTCAAAACTAAAAAAAAATATATTATAGGATATTTGTAGATTTTAGGTGTAGGTACATACAGTCTGTAACATTTGGATAGCCTCATTATCATTATAAATAACTCTTTTTGGCACTTTTTTAATGTAAACATACGAAATTGTGTATTGAGTCACAAGATTAGATAGCCTTTCTGAGATTAAGTTAAGTTTAAACTGCTTTCTACAAGCTGGTGGAATTTTTTGAGCTAATTTGATTTGCTGTCACTAAAATTTAAGTTTTTTGTGTCATTCGAATAGCCTTACCATATTTATTGCTGTTAAAATAATTAGTAACTTATTTTTTAAAGAAAACACTTTTTATTTAATTTTTGCAGTTGAACAAATTAAAACTATTATAGACCGAGAGCTGTTGAACGTTTTACTTAAAATGTTTCAGTGATTCTCAATTCTAGAGAGTAGGTTGGAAAGAAGAGTTACTGCCTAGTTTTGCTTTCCAGCCAAGTTTGACTCACACCTGCTGTATAAATGGGACCATTGTTCTGCTGAAAAACAATCGGCAGAGGTCCAAAAGTATTTATAAACTTCCTTAAAGTTTTTAATATGGTATTGCAGAATCTCGTTGTCAATTTAAAGTTTGGGAAAACTAAACTTATTGTGCTATAAAAGGAGACTGCACAGAATATCAAAACTTTTCTCTCATAGCTTAGGTTAATATGTAAAATCAACTTTTCCTCTCCTGTCGTAGCTAAAAATAAAAAATATTTCATGCAATGTGGTATGTTGTAAATTAAAAAAAATGTAGATAAAGCGCACTGGTAAAATCAATTTTTTCTCGTAAAGTGTAGGCCCTTCAGGTGTTCAACACTTTTAAAAACCGGGCTTAAAGTCATTTAGCTGACTTCTAATCCAGTTTTCTATCTTAATTTGTCCAGATAGTCAGTGTAGAAGGTTGTTTAACTCGAGATTTTCTACTTGTCTGATATGATAGAATAACGGACGCGCAATGAAAATGGATCCTTCTATTTATTAATAACCAATTTTGGGCTTGCAATAAATTTTCTGAGCTTCAAAGCGATTAGGAAGGAATTTATCATTGCTGAACCCAATTTTACCGGATTTCGGTACAGTTCGCGTTTTTTTCCGGCTTATTTTAAAAAATTAAATTTTTAAAATCACAAATCATCATGGTCTTACCACTCTCAAATATATTGTCGTTAATAAAACTGACAAATTTTCGCTTCAAATTGCAAAAAAAAAAAAACAAGTGAGCCTATTTTAATATAACAAAAAAAAACGGTAATTTTAAAAATCAGTTAAAACTTATCTTAATCTCGGGGACGCTATCTAATATCTTGTGACTTAATGTAAGTATGCTTTCCTTAAAAAATGCCAAAAACATTTGATTTTAATAAAAAATATAAGTGAGACTATCCAATTGTTTCGGACTGTAGGTATATATGTACAATAGGGTGGTCCTTAAATCGGACAATGTTTTTGAATATCCCTCATTCGATTCAAAACATGGAAAAACAATATCCCAAATTTTTTCAGATAATTATTTCACCCCTTGGTAGCCCTCTTTTTACTTTTAGAAACTAATTTTGGGGTGAGGGTGATTCTTATAACACGCAAAAAATAAATCAGAACGTATAGACTTGAGTCAGACAAGAAAAAAATTGTTTTGGAGGGGGATTTATTTCCCCCCGTTCAGACCGAAGGGGATATTTTCTAAAAATTTTACTTAAAAAACAAAATTGTTAAAAAAAAAACGGGAACACTTGCATTGTCACGCTAAAGCTTTTTTAAAGCCAGCAATCCATTTTATAATATGGTTTGAAAATAAAGTTATATTGTAAATAGTTTTTGAATAAATTATTATTATTATTTTAGCTTAAAAATTGTTATTTTTTTTAATTATAAGTTTGGAAATTATTTTGTAAAACCTATTTACAGTAAAAACTTTATTTAAAAAGCATATTATAGCATGGATTCCTGGCTTAAAAAAGCTATAGCGCGGCATTGTTAGTGTTCTGGTTTTTTTTTTAAATAATTTATTTTCGTTTTAAAACTAAATTTCAAACCAAGAAAACCAAATTTGTATTTTCAGAATAATACTTTTTTATTTACTTAAAAACCTCATACCTATACCTAGCAAAATTTTTTCTAAAAAATGTTTCAAAAAATTTATAGAAACCTTTATAAAAATCAATTTTCTAATACATAAATAGCTTCAACGATTTCAAATTTTTCGTTGTAGACTGAGAGCAAACGACATAAAAAGTCAAGTCATTTGCATTCTTTTGTTATTCACATACACAATAGCCTTTGAGGGGTTAACCCAATAACCGTTTGTCTGCCAAACTTACTTATATAAAAAGGGTATTCATGCAACGTCGTAAGTTTACAAATTGTGTAAAATGATAAGTTTACGCAAAGTTTGCATGAACGACCTTTTTTATACATTTGATTAAATGCTAGGTAATTCAGTAATGGGGTTTTCTTTTGGTTACAAAAATTGATTTTTTTCCCCTTCAGATCTATCAAAACACAGATTTTGACAATTAAAGCCTTCCAATGGTCAAAAAAATAATTTTTTTTGTAATCGAAAATCAATTTTGCAGATCTGGATTTTTCGGCGGATTTACCCCTCTTTAACTAAGATAGTTACACCACCAGAACAATTCACAGCCATCAATTTGAAAAGCCTGGATCACCACAGTTTCACAGACACAAATTGTACACCAATACAATAAAATCAAAAAAAATAATCTGCAATCGTATACCATTCGCGACGAAAAAAATCATTTTTTAGATCAAAATCTGAGTTTACCAAAAGAAAACCCCATAAGAATAAGAGTCACAATGACGTTTGGATAAGTTTAACCAGTTTGGATAATTTTACGCAACAAAATCCTTTGATAAGTTTAACCAAATTGTTTAAATTATTTCCCTACAAAATTTGACAGTTCATTAACCAAAAGATAAACTAATCCAATTTGTAAACTTATCTAGGGTTTTACGAAGTTGCATGAATACCCTTAATATAAATTACAAAAGTATGCAAATGACTTGGCTTTTTATGTCGTTGGCTCTTAGACTATTGGCATGTATTAATATTTTCGTAGATTACATTTGTTTTTCTTAAATTAATTGCATACTGACGAACATTTTTCTTTTATGTATTTCACCTAATTTTTATGCACACAATTTCGAAAATTGTGTAGGTACATAAAGGTGGTTGTTTAAAAAAGATCAACGTGGGTGAGCCAAAATCTATTCAAATGAAGAGCAAAATATTCCCTTATTTTTTCAGATTTTTATTTTCATCCCCTTAGTCGCTGTAGGGGTTAATTGATTTATGGTGATTCGCGTAAAATCTGCCAAAAATTGTTCTTTTAGGGCGATTTTATTCAGTCAAAGTTTAACATACATATGTAGCTTGAGGATTTCTATTCCGAACTTGGAAATTTGTTTTTATTAAATCAAAGCGAAAGTTGATCAACTACAAATTTTCTCAACTCCTGGAAAAAGTAGAAATTAGTCGAACAAACTGGGGAGTTGACAGAAATTTTTTTTAATGCATACAAAAATTTTGCTTCTGAGGTTTGTGCTCTTCAGTTACCCAAAACAAAAATAAAAAATAAAAAAGCTACAATGTTCCGAAGCAATTATTATTACTATTTTTCGAAAAACTGGGCATCAGCTTCCTCGCCCACTCCACCCTCCGTGAAAAACATATTGAGGCCAATTATAACCGTGACTTTATACATACCTATAGTGATATATCTATCCTATCGTCACTATCTAGTATCTATCACTAGTTAGCTCTGGCCAAATTCAATTACTAAGCCTTAGAAGTAGTAAGTTCTTCAAGTGCAGTATGTAGCACTTTGTGGAAATGCGCATCTGATTTTTTGGGGGTGTGTGGTTTGGCAGTGATTTGTATATGTGGTGTTTGGTAGAAACCGGATAATTCCATAAAATAATTTGCGTCTTTACATCCACTTTACTTCGTGCCTTATCCTTAACGGGCAAATGCAGATATCGTCCCCTGACTGCAAGAACTAGGAAATTCAATAACTAGAACAAAAAGAGACCATAACACAGAAACTAGATATGGTATTCGAATTCAGTAATCCTTGTTTACCAAAAGTACATTAAAATGTCTTTTAAGGACCTGCTAGGTTTTGACAGAAAGCCGTCAATATGAAAATCGTTCGTGAAAAGTCGTAAAAATAATTCTTCAGCCAGAAAAACAAGAACAGTTTTCATTTCAAGAATAATACAGAATTTAACTTTTCGTTTACTATAGTTTTACCGTAAAAATAATTTTGAAATTGATTTGATGATTTTGTAAATATTTCTGAGACCATAAACTGAATCTGATTATAGATTCAATGGCATCTTATATATGTTCTTCGAAAAGTTACTAAGTAGTCACAAAAGGTCAGGTAGTAATAGTTGATAATTTGGCAGACATAAAAATCTCAAAAATTTATACTGAACCATGAAAAAACTTTGAAAATTCATTTAAGAAAATGTATGTCAGCAATGAATCTATAAGGTCAAAGTTTTTTCATGATTCAGCATACATTTTTGAAAATTGTATGTCTGCCAAATTATCTACTGTTACTACCTGACCTTTAATGACTACTTAGTAACCTTTCGAAAAGCACACATATGGGATGCCATATACTTTTATAAGCGGCCTTTTGAATTGGGTACAACTTACACAACCATGCAAATGAAAAACTCGCATTCGTGATCTCGCAAATAAAAATCCCCATAATAATGTGGCCACCAAATTTTGAGTAGCTATTCAAGATTTTGATATTCGAGATTTTAGTTTTCGAGATTTTGGTCAATATTTGCAAAATTGTAGGGTGAAATTTGGAAATTGCGATGTTTTATTTTACTTATTTGTGAGATATCATTTTTTTAGGTTCTAAAAAAAATGCAGTTTCGATATTTTAGATTTTGGTTTCTTGCTAATTTCCCAGAGATGAAATGCGAAAAATCGGGCGGTACTTGGATGAGTCCTCTTATCCCATCACAAATATCTAATATATAACAAAAAAAAAAAATATTTTATACCCACCATACATAGTAAGAAAAATTAAAGTATGTACCTATATACCTTTTAATTTTCAACACACAACAGTATTGCGAAATACAGGGTGGCGCACCAATTGTGCTACAATAAGAAATTCAAATAACTTTTTTTTTAATCGATGTATTTCATTTATTTTGTTTTATTGGTTAGAAAATTAAATTTTATTTTAAATAGTTAGTTGTTTTTAAAAATTATAGACCGCAAATGACATCCACGCTCTCCCACGCATATGCGGCACCTGGTCAAAAATTATTCATTCCGGCCTGAAGAGTTGAAGTTGGGATCGCCTCAATTATTGTCGTTATGGACTGCTTTAATTCAGTTAAATTCCTGGGCTTCGTTTTATACACCTCTTGCTTGACATAACCCCATAAAAAGAAGTCTGGTGCAGTCAGGTCACGTGACCTTGGGGGCCAGCGAAGAGTGGAGTTCCTAGAAATTAATTTGTTTGCGAATTTTTTGTTTAGCTCCGCCATAACTGGTCTGGCTATATGTGCAGTTGCTCCATTTTGCTGAAACCAAACGCTGTTGAATGGTATACGTCTTCGGCGCAGTTCTGGGTAAAAAAAACTCCTTCAACATCTTTAAATAACGGTCCCCATTGACAGTAACGGTTACACCGTTTTCTTCAAAGAAGTACGGCCCGACAATACACCTTGATGAAACTGCGCACCACACAGTGACTCGTTCTGGGTGCAGTTCCGTCTCATGGAGCATTTCTGGATTAGACTCATTCCATATACGGCAATTTTGCTTGTTTACATTGCCGTTGAGATCAAAATGGGCCTCATCAGACATGAACAAACAATTGATCAATGTGTTGTCTTCTTCGGCCATTGATATCATTTTTTGGCAAAATTCCAGGCGAACAGGCAAATCCTGAGGGTTTAACTTGCTAGTAATTTGGACTTTGTACGGAAACAAGTTTAAATCGTCATGAAGTATCCGTTGTAATGACCGTCTACTAACTCCAATTTGCCCCGATAAGTTTCGGGTCGAAACGCTCGGATTGGCCTGTATTGCAGATGCTACTGCTGCGATTGTATCCTGAACCCGAACATTGGCATCTCGATGGTACGGCCTTCGTGCGATGCTTCCAGATTCGGCAAACATGTTTACAAACCTCATAATGGTCCATCTACTGGGGGGATTACCGCCAAACTCCCGCCTAAATTCCCTTTGGACGGAAATGACGGACTGCAAAGCATGGTACCGTTGCACTATCCAAATTCTTTTCTCCGTATCCCAAGCATCCATTTATATAAATCTAAATAGTAACCTACAAAATAAAAAAAAAAATAAGCCGATTACTCACACAGAAAAAAAGTTATTACGTTTTATTTTTGTAGCACGATTCGTGCGCCACCCTGTAGCTCACTAGTTAAAGTATTGGACTGGTAACCAGAATATCGTACGATGGAATCCCAACAAAGGCAACTTTGTGTGTCTGTCTAGGCAAAAGGATACTTAGCGGGTGAGGCCCGATACAAATTCCAGTGTAACACCTGTTAGGCCTATGTTAGGGTCAATGTAAAACTTTTTAATGCCCCGTTGAAAACTAGATTTTTTTCCAGGTGGGACTGATCGCATACATTTTTTGCAAATATCCTAAATGACATATCGCTTGCTTTATCTCAAAATCAAGGTCTAACAACCACTAGGCAACTAAGTTGTGAATTGCGACAAACTTTTAGTTGCTAGCACTATGAAGCAACATTGAGCTAAAAGCAACTCGAAGCGATGCGTGGTAGCAAGCTATGAAAGCATTTTACTTCGTTTTCTCGAGACTATAGTTGCTTACACTTTCCCACTAACTTGACTGCAAATTTTGGGAATACAAAATTTTTTGTTTGGTAATTTTGACGTTTCATGAACTTGTTTTTTGCGGGGGATGTCATTAAGGAAAGTCGTAAGCATCAAAAATTGCTTCTAGTTGCCAGGCAAAATAGATTTTGAAGAGTAAATACGAAGTTATTGTGAAAGAGTTGAGATTTTAAGGCCAAAAATAAACTTTTCCTAAACAATATTTTTAGTACCTCATGGCATAATGGTTTGTGCGTTGCACTGGTCATGCCGAAGGTCTGGCTTCAATTCATTAATTAATTAATTTATTTTTCAAAAAATATTTGCAATGGAAATTAAATGCACGACTGTATTACATTTACTTGCTCTGATGTTCAAGTTGCTTAGAATTTAGAACTTTTAAAATATGTCAGTGTTACTTATACATATACAAAAATATAAAAATGTATAAAACAAAGGCATTTAAATTGTTTTTTTTTTAAATTTAATCAACTTGTCAAATAGCTTTAGGCTTAAAACCAAGTATGCCATTATAGCTTTTCCTTAACGGCTGTATAGCAAGTACCGTTATTTTTGGAGCTAAACAAATATCGATTTCCTCTCTGAGGAATAAAGAAAAACTTTGCATTCAAAATTTGAAGAAAATCGCTTCAGTGGTTTAGGCTGTTGGTCAAGGAATATCAAAGAATAGACAGACAGACAACCAGACAGAATTGTGCCACCCACTTTTTTTGTGTTGTTTCATCGTAATGTCATGTTTCATTTTTATATCGAAAACTTGAATCTGCACGGCCTTGGCTGTAGCTCAATGCAAAAAGGACGTAATGTCAGGAATTACTTTTGGGAGTTATCATTTTTCTACCAAATCCCACAGATATCCAAGACGAGATAAAAAAAAAAACTGATGGATTGTCCCATAAAATAAAAAAGGATTTCTTGTGGCATCTTTAATGTTTTTTATGGCATTGATTTTAAATTTGATATGCCTACACAAACCAATTCACACAAAACAACAAAACTTCAAAATTGCTTCAAATAAAAATATTAAAATGACAGTTCTTGAATTGTTTTCACAAATATCACATGGATATTTTTGAAATCAGAGGTGGGCCAACTTTAGATTTTCAACTCGGAGTATGAGAAAAAAATCAGTGAATACAATTAAGTTTCAACTTGCATTTCAACTCCGGAGTTGAAGTTCAACTCTCAAGTTGGTCAACATGAGCAATAGTGAACAAAATAGCTCTTACTATTTCAATTTATAATTTCACAGCAAGTTTTTAACGTACCAACATGTTTGTCTATATTGATTGGTTCTCAATTTATATAAAATCTTTTCATTAGTTATTTTTTGTTTTAATATACGCATTTATCATTAGGTATGTATAAAATTGCACAACAAATTATTTTGCTAAGTTAACAACCATATTTTTGCTGGGTGTTAGCTTCGGCGATTCTTTAAGTTGTATGTGGTCTGTAGGTATGTAGCTATCATGATTTAGAACTCTAGTTGTTCCGCTAATCCTTTCAAAGTTTTTGTCTTGCAAGTTTGCCTTGCCTGAACAGAGCACAGGCCTCAAACAATATACAAATAAAATCCAAATAAAAAGAAAACTAAACTATGGATTATTCAGTATTTACATGTAGATACAATGTTCTATTTCTGTCAACTAAAATCAATAGGAACACAATTCAATTAGATTGGAGTTATGGAGTTATGCTTCATGCTTCTGCAGCAGAATCTTATGTCCTAAGATACACCATTGACAACGCGGAAAATGAAACATCAGTGTGAAAAGAACAAGGACAATTTTTTTTTTTAACGCAGAACGGGGCCCCACTTGAGAGTGTGTAGAAGTGTGAGCGGGTCGAAATTCTAGTTTCAAAATTCTGCTTTTTTCAAAAAAACTCTGTTTTTCAAAATTCTGTTTTTTCCCAGTTCTGTTTGTCAAAATTCTGTCATGTAAATTTTTTTAAATAAAATTCTGCCTATTCTGCTTTTTGTCAAATAACTTGAATTATTAACGAAAATAAACGAAAAAAAAGTACCTACAACTTCTCGTAAACCATTTGTCTTATTTTTGTTGCACTATGTCCAATTATAATCTTATATTATACTTATTTTTTTTTTAACAAATGCAATGCACAACTTATTTTTTCATTTATTTTTATATGTTTACAGGTTATTGAGGCTGTAACTATAAGCGCATAAATGGTGTAATCCACTTTTTTTAACAAAATTTTTAACCAGATCGATGTTTTATAATAATAAATAATCAAAATCTGATTTTCCAGCAGATTTGCTTTCAGATTATAAATGGGTTGGGGTCATAATTCTGTATGCGTCAAAATTCGGAATACAAAATTCTGTTTTTCAAAATTCTGTAAATCCAAAATTCTGTGTTTCAAAATTCTGTAAATCTAAAATTCTGTATTCCAAAATTCTGGATTTCAAAATTCTGTTTTCCAAAATTCTGTTAATGATAAAAGAAAAATTGTTTTGATTATTAAAGTGCGCACTGTGTGCATATCATCTCTGGCCTTTGGGACTCAGCACAAAATTATAAGTCACTTCGATTCCTGCCATGCACACAATAATGGTTGGAAGCCACCAATTTTATTTTATTAATCAAATTGCTAAGTATTAACAAAATAAGAAGAAACGAAAAAAAAATAAGAAGAAACAAAGTAAAGCAGTTTGAAATTCAACGATTATGTTGATTTATCCACAATTAGCTTACTAAGGGCCAGTTGTAACGGGTGATTTTTTAAGAGGTTTAGAACTTAAAAAAAAAAAAAAAACACAAAAAATTCGAAAAAATGAATGAAATATTTATTTGAATCGATAGTTTGAACCTTGCAATTTAATGTTTAAAGATAATTTCATGCAAATGTTGACCGCGGCTGCGTCTCAGGTAGCCCATCCGCTGAGTCCAATTTTGGCATACTCTTTCACACATATCGGCCGGTATCTCACGAATGAATGCATGGATGTTGGCTTCCAGTGCGTCAATCGAAGCGGGCTTGTCCCTATAGACATTAGCCTTGACATACCCCCACAAAAAATAATCTAATGGTGTCAAATCGCACGATCTAGGCGGCCAATTGACCGGCCCGAAACGTGAAATTAACTGTTCACCAAACTCGCCTCGCAATTGCGCCATTGTTTCGCGTGCTGTGTGGCATGTGGCACCGTCTTGTTGAAACCACATATCATGCAAGTCAAGAACTTCCATTTCGGGCAAAAAAAAGTTTGTTATCATCGCTCGGTAGCGTTCACCATTGACAGTAACGCTGCGATTCGCATCATCTTTGAAGAAATATGGCCCAATAATGCCGCCGGCCCATAAACCGCACCAAACAGTGGCTTTTTCGGGATGCATTGGTAGCTGTTGCAATGCTTCTGGCTGATCTTCACTCCAAATGCGGCAATTATGCTTATTTACGTACCCATTCAACCAAAAATGAGCCTCATCGCGGAACACAATTTTTCGATAAAAAAGCATTTCGAACCGAGCACGAATTTTGATAGTAAAATTCAATAATTTGCAAGCGTTGTTCATTTGTAAGACGATCCATGGTTAAATTGCAAACCAAACTGAAGCTGTTTGACAGTGACACAAGGTACTAAACACACGTCAGCTGTCAAAACCAGTGTTGCCAAAACCAAACCAGCTAAAAAATCACCCTTTATTTACAAGAATTTTGAAAAACCGAATTTTGAAATGCAGAATTTTGAAAGTAGAATTTTGAACGCAGAATTTTGAAATGCAGAATTTTGAAAGCACAATTTAGCAAAAAGAATTTTGACCCTGTCAAAATTTCGATCTCAACCCTGCAGAAATACAACAAAAAAATCGTTCATGTCTGATTATTCTTATTTCTGCGCAAACAGGTCTCCACAACAGTATCTTAACTTCAATTGTCATGAAAAACAGTACCTCAAATGCACAAAAACATATTAAGGGTATTCATGAAACGTCGTATGTTTACAAATTGTGTAAAATGTTTACGCAAAATTTGCATGAACGACCTTTTTTATACTTTTAATTAAATGCAAGGTAATTCAATCAGAATAAGAGTCACAATGACGTTTGGATGAGTTTAACCAGTTTGGTTAATTTTACGCAACCAAATCCTTTGATAAGTTTAACCAAATTGTGTAAATCATTTCCCATACAAAATTTGACAGTTCATTAACCTAACATAAAAATCATAACATTTACAGCCGAATTTATTAGATTTTTTTAAAATGCCTCTTAGAGGTCATTTAGTTAAGTTTGCTTAAATATTTAAGTTGCCTTTAAATAACGTTACTTAAATTCTCATCTATAATCAATTTTCCATTGCTACTTAACTAAACGATTGAAATGTAACGTAACGTGAGAAAACTCACTAATACATGTTCTTTTCAGCTGTTTTTTGACAGCTTGCAAACAAATGCAAACAAAAGATGAGCACATGTATTTATAAGAAAGAACGAGAAGCAACTGGTATACTAAATACAAACGATATGAAACATGATTCCATTTTGGTTTCTGATGCTTTGATGTTTGTGTTCAGAAACTCTATTATTCAATTCTTTGATTCACACCTTGGCCTTTTGATAGAAAAATATGTTAATAAATCGAAACAATTTATTTAACAATTCATTTTACTAAAGGAAACCACATATCTTAAAACTTTAATTAGGTACCCACAGCAAAAATATGAAAACTCTACCCACAAACATACATAGGTGTACCTATATTTCTAAAATAAAAAAAAACATTGGTCTCGAATGTCAAAATATGTTTAAGATGGCTTTAAGTAACCTTTAAACGCGGTGAATGGCGTTTAAGTTAAGATGCATTTAAGTAACGTTGCTTAAAAGTGAAAATTGATTATAGATACCGATTTCGCACTTAGGAGCAACTTAGAGGCATTTTAAAGTTACGAAGCCTTTAAATTTTCTTTATAAATACGGCTGTTAGTCTTTAATTTTATAAGATATTGTTAATTAAAACGTGATTAAAAAATACTATTACTGTCTAAGAACTGCCAAAAAGCTTTCTTTCATTTTTTAGAATGAGACTCTTCATTCAAGGTTGAAAAGTCATTGTCCGTTACTTGCGCGTAGTAAAATAACTTTTTTTAAATAAGAAATCGTTCTTAAAAATTCTAAAATTATTTATTTTGACGGCGAAAAAAGCAAAATAATTTAATGCATTTGTCTCTAAACTACTAAAATGCAGATTCATCGTTTTTCCTTAAGCATAGTACATACTTCCTCGTGAAGAGAAGAATTGCCAGTGGAGATAATGCTTTTTGACATTTCTCACTGGTACAGACTTGCGAATGTGTTGTGAACGTTTGACGTTTAAAACTATCATGTCTCAAATGACTAGTAATCGAACTGTCAACTTTTCACCAAGAGTTCCCGTACATTTTGCACGGGAATTGCTCGTTAACAAATACTCTCCACACAGCTTCACGAGCACGGTCACGGGTGAATAAAAATGTAAATTTTGTATGGGTTCACGACATGATTCACAAGGCTATGTACTGATGCAGTATGAGTATGAAGCCTAGTACATACTTTCTCGCGAACAATCGCACGTGGATAAATTGATTTTTTTTAAATTTCTCACTGGAACGGACTTGTGAATGTGTTGTGAACGTTTGACTTTTAAGGCCACAATGCCTCAAATGACTAGTAATCGAACTGTCAACTGTTTACCAAGAGTTCCCGTAAATTTTGCACGGGAATTGCTCGTGAGCGAAAACTTTCTACACAGCTTCACGAGCACGTTTAGAGGTTGAAAAAAATACAAATTTTGTTTGGGTTGACGACATGGTTCACAAGATTCACAAGGCTATGTGCTGATGCAGTATGAGTATGAAAACTAGTACATATTTTCTCGTGAAGTGAACAATCGCACGTGGATAAATTGATTTTTTTAAATTTCTCACTGGTACGGACTTATGAATGTGTTGTGAACGTTTGACTTTTAAGGCCACAATGCCTCAAATGACTAGTAATCGAACTGTCAACTGTTTACCAAGAGTTCCCGTAAATTTTGCACGGGAATTGCTCGTGAGCGAAAACTTTCTACACAGCTTCACGAGCACGTTTAGAGGTTGAAAAAAATACAAATTTTGTTTGGGTTGACGACATGGTTCACAAGATTCACAAGGCTATGTGCTGATGCAGTATGAGTATGAAAACTAGTACATATTTTCTCGTGAAGTGAACAATCGCACGTGGATAAATTGATTTTTTTAAATTTCTCACTGGTACGGACTTATGAATGTGTTGTGAACGTTTGACTTTTAAGGCCACAATGCCTCAAATGACTAGTAATCGAACTGTCAACTGTTTACCAAGAGTTCCCGTAAATTTTGCACGGGAATTGCTCGTGAGCGAAAACTTTCTACACAGCTTCACGAGCACGTTTAGAGGTTGAAAAAAATACAAATTTTGTTTGGGTTCACGACATGGTTCACAAGATTCACAAGGCTATGTGCTGATGCAGTATGAGTATGAAGCCTAGTACATATTTTCTCGTGAAGTGAACAATCGCACGTGGATAAATTGATTTTTTTAAATTTCTCACTGGTACGGACTTGTTAATGTGTTGTGAACGTTTTACTTTTATGGCCACAATGCCTCAAATTACTAGTAATGGAAATGTTAACTGTTCACCAAGAGTTCCCGTACATTTTGCACGGGAATTGTTCGCGAAAACTCTCTACACACCTTCACGAGCACGTTCAGGGGTTGAATAAAAATGCAAATTTTTTACGGATTCTTGACATGATTGATAAGTATGTACTCGGCTTGATGGTTTATCGTCATATCGAATACGTACATAAACCTGATACACAGTACTGTGTACTGTGAACTTGATAATCTTTGAAAGTGTTTGAGGGTGCAACCACTTAAACTCATTTTTTAATTTTTGATTTTATTAAATATTATAATATCTAGTTAGTATTTGATTGTTGAAAGATAGGTATCTTTATACCCTATACCCATTTCAATTTCACCATTTACCATTGTTGTTCGTCGTCGTCGAAAATTTAACATTCGTTAAATTATATGCGAACTCAAGATTAAAATTATAAAACAATGATAACATAAACTAACCACGGTCAAAAATGCGAAAAAGCAAAAAATTAATTTTGCAACAAGTAATTTTTTAATAAGTGTTGATAAATTGTTTAAAATTTTTGGAAAATGCCAAAAATTATAACACTATTGCATTCTACCGAAAAACCACGAATCGCCATTTTATTAGTTTAGAGACAAATGCATTAAATTATTTTGCTTTTCTCGCCTTCAAAATAAATAATTTAAAAATTATTAAGAACGATTTCTTATTTAAAAAAATGTTATTTTATTACGCGCAAACTCAGGCGCGAATCCAGGAACGCTGATTGGGGGGGGGGGTTCATGAAATTGTAGCATCAATTAGAACTGAAACCACTTGAAAAATATAGTAAAGCTTGAATTTTCTTCAAATCTTTTGCTAAGCAAAAGTTCAGCTTTATCATGGCTTCATTCCAGCGGAAGGCATGATCAGAAAGAAGCTTTATTACACTGTATTGGACTCCCAATTAGAAACCATGTTATCAACATATTCTTCATTTTTACCGCATATGAAAACCATGGGTTCCTGAATTAATTATATTTCTTGGAAAACTTAAAATGTTGTTTTTATTTTCGTTTGTTTTTTATTTTTATGAGAGGAATAAACGATTTCTTATGACTTAGTTGAATAAACAGGAAAATGAGAGGAATAAAGTTACAATTACGTGCCAGTGTTTTTATTATTAAATATATTCGTTTGGTATAGCTCAGAAACTAGGACAAATTTGAATTTTAGTTGAAAATTAAATTTCCTTTATAGATGGTTGAAAAATTTTATAAAAAATTTAAGCAGGAAATATTAACTAAGACCAACCGAAAAAATCGAAAAATATAATTTTTTTAATAAATTGCTTATAACTTGATTTTGGAGCACGAAAAGGCTTAAACATGCTAGGACATAATAAGTAGAGGCTCAAGGTCTTAATATGTCATGGTAAAAAAGTCATTTTTATTCGAAACTGAATACCCATTTAAACTTTACCGTTTCTTGTTTTATTTTTTCCCAGAATTGGTCCGAAGGCCTCTTTTTCGCTACTACATGGCAAATTTCACATTCGTTAAAATATTAGAACTCAAGATTTTGATGGAACATTATTATTATTGAGAGTATTTTAAAAGTAAGTAAGCCCGCAATTTTGTTTTCCGGCTGTTTATAAATTCTTCCAGACCTACAACCTGAACGACTGGGCCTATTAATATGAGGCTGTCATGAACGGGGTTTCGGGCAAAAACAGAACAAAATTATAAGAAATGGTTAAGTTTGAAGGTCTATATCTCTATCAATTTTAAATAAAAACTAATTTTTGAACATGTCATATAATATACTTCACTCTCTACTTTTTATTCAAGTATGCCCCTTTGCATCTTTGCTCCAAAAAAAGTTATGCTCATTTTTGAATAAAATGTTAAAATCTTTGACTTTTCGATTTTGTATGTTGGTCTTTGTTAATGTTTCCTGCTTAAAGTTTTTTATACATTTTTTTTAAAACCATCGTTTTCGATAAAAAATTTAATTGCGAAAAAAAAAGTTTAAAGATGAGTTAAATTGTTGAATCCGGTTTAGTTTCCAAGTTATGCCAAACACATTAAAAAGTGGCCAGAGTGACCATTTTTTAAGAAAACATGCATAATGCCTGCATGCTTATGGGATGAATAAACATGTTCAATCACGTAATTGTTCCAGGTCCGTCAGGTTAGCACCGCCACAGACGAAATTCCAAAATCTAATGATGCAATAGTTAGGTGCTAATTAAGTGCTGCAATCTTAGCTGAGCACTTAATTCCCTTCCCCCTCAAACCTGTGGCGGTGCTAACTTGACGTCAAGATAGCACCGCCACAAAAGAAATCCAAAAATCTAATTATGCAGAAGTTACCTCCTACTTAAGTGCTAATTAAGTGCTGCAATCTTAATCTCGAAATGCATCTCAAAAATGCATTTCAAAATTCGAAAATGCCTAAAAATTATTTTACATTAAAAATTCTGGGCTCAAATTAAAGGTCCCTCCAAATGCTTTTCAAAAAAGTGCATATCAATTTTTTACCCCCACTCTTTCATTCCCAAACAGGCTTGTGGAACTTGTGGCGGTGTTATCTTGACGTCAAGATAGCACCGCCACAAAGAATTTCAAAAATCTAATCATGCAGAAATAACGTCCTAATTAGGTGCTAATTAAGTGCTGTAATATCAACGCAGCACTTAATTCGAGTGACCTTGAAATGCACCTTAACAGTTTAGCCAAATAACCTAAATCACTTAAAAAAGATCCCACTAAAAAAAAAAAATTGCCATGCTCAAGGACTTTCCGAGTTCTTTTCAAAAAGGTACAACTTGAATTTTCATTCCCACCCCTTCATGGTCAAACAGGCCTGTGGACCTTGTGTGGAACTTGTGCTCTTATGGGGTAGGCGTCAAGATAGCACCGCCACAAACGAAATTCAAAAACCTGAGATGCAATAGTTAGGTGCTAATTAGGTGCTAATTAAGTGCTGCAATATAAACGCAGCACTAAATTCGCATGACCTTGAAATCAGATGCACAAATGTCAATAAAATTGTAGACTTTTTAAATACCACCTTTACCAAAAAAGTTGAAACACCAAAATTAAAGTCCTGTCCAGTAGGTTGCAAAAAGTCATATTTCATTTTTCTAGCTCAACCCATTCGCCCTTAAAGGGCCAAATAACATTTTTGAAGAATGCACTTTCGTCAAGATAGCACCGCCACAAACGAAATTTAAAAATCTGATGATGCGATTGTTAGGTGCTAATTAGGTGCTAATTAAGTGCTGCAATATAAACGCAGCACTAAATTCGCATAACCTTGAAATCAGATGCACAAATGTCAACAAAATTGTAGACTTTTTACTTACCACCTTTATTCAAAAAGTTGAAATGCCAGAATTAAAGTGCTGTCGAGTAGGTTGCAAAAAGTCATATTTCATTTTTCTACCTCAACCCATTCGCCCTTTAAGGGCCAAATAACATTTTTGAAGAATGCACTTTTGTAAAGATTGCGCCACCACAAACGAAATTTGAAAATCTAGTTATGCAGAAATTACGTCCTTCCTAGGAACTAATTAAGTGCTCTAATACCAACGGAGCACTTAATTCGGATGACCTTGAAATCGGATGCAATAACTGCATGCAAGTTGAAGACCTTTAACAAACTGCATCTATCCAAAAAGTCGAAACGCCACAATTAAAGTGCTGTCAGGTAGGTTCAAAAAAGTCATATTTCATTTTTCTACCTCAACCCATTCGCCCTTTAAGGGCCAAATAACATTTTTGATGAATGCACTTTTGTTAAGATTGCAATACTACAAACTAAAGTCGAAAATTTTATTATGCCCTAATTTCGTACTTCTTTCTTTCCTTCCTTCATTCCTCAGGATCAAGTATTTATCTCGAGAAACGGAGAAAGGTAGCCAGGTTATAGTAGGTAGTTAGGAACCAGATGTAGGTAAGTGTCCGAAATTCTAAAAACCGTTTGATGAAAAAACATAAGAACTTATAAATACATAATACGAGTATGTAGGTACATTACAAATACATTTGTTGTATTTTTTTTTATTTCATGGTTCTTTCTGGAATTTCATTAAAGGTAAGAAACATTGTAAGGAATGTAACTACAATATATGTATGTAGATACTAATGAATTCAGATAGAGATTCTTCCTAAAAATATGCAAGTTTTTTCGGTAACTACTCGTATTATTCTCAGACGTGAATATATATTGCATGTATACATAAGATAAGTACCATCTTTGTATAAAAAATCTATAGTATTATTATGAAAAGACTTTTCGTAGTAGTCTTGATATCTGCTGTGGCGCTGCGGCGACTCCACTCATATTTCTAATCTAATTTCTTAGTTGTCTTAATGTCATAATAATACTATGGATTCTATATATACAATGGTACCATCCATCTAAATCTATGCAAATTCAAACATACACATACCTACATAAAAAATAACAAATCATCGCCATTTTGTTTCATTTAACTGAACTTTTTTCGATTCGTTACTTGAGGATTCTGTTGCTAAATAAAATTTATAAATTAAGCCCTGAGCGCCAGGGATGAAAAATCGTGTTTGAGCAATGTATCGAATTTTTAAAATAAAGTGTATTGAATCGTACGTTTTGATTTCTTTCAAGGAACTAATAATTTGTCCACATTTGCTAATTATGCATGTATGTGCAATTGATTAAATAACTTTTGCAATTTCTTATGATGCATTATGTTACTAAAAATATAACGTACGGTTTTTGAGCTGGCTTATTAGGATTTGGATTACAATAAAAATTTAAAAATTTGTTAACCTCTTCACAATTACTTAGCTGATCCAATTAAATTTTTATTAAGTTCTGTTTAGGTTTTCATTATAGGAAAATAAATTAAGTACAGTAAATGAAATCGAGGAAGCATATTCACCAGAACAACAAAGCTTAGTCAAGGCGATACAAAATCCAGCAAACCAAAATCTCGAATATCGAAATTTCGTATTTTTTTTAAGAATCTGAAAAACGAAATCTCCAAAATTTATAAAAATAAAATTTATTGAATCCCAACGAATAGATAAAAATACAAATTGCCCGAAACATAGAAAAAGTGCCTTACAGCAAGTCTGACACCAAATTCTAATTCAGCAAATCAAAAACCACCAGAAAAGTGTAGATATCTTGGTTCATGTTAAAATCAAAAATTTAAATTTTCTCACGCAAAGTAATTAATTAGTGCTTTCGAGTAAATTTTCGGAAACATTAGAAATACGTCAATTTTCATCTTGCGGTTGAGTCGTTCGTTGGAAATTTTGTTTACCAATTGTACTTTGATCAAGTATAAAAATAATTGATGGCTTTCGAGTCGTAAGTGAAAAACCAAAAGAATGCAATTTCGCATAATTCCTTATGAAGCTGAAGATCGCTGCACCGAAAACAAATAATATTTTAAGCAGAGGATCTGGACGTATTGTGAAATGATTTTTCAAAAATTTAAAAAGGATTGTGTTGGACATGAATTTTTCTAGACGTGATGTCTTCTATTTTTTTTACAGTGTATCGAAAAAAGTACAATTGTATCGAATTTTGAAACCATGCTGAGACCTGAGGCCACACGATCGAGTTGTATTGTACTAACATCAATTGTCAAATCAATCGCTGCTCTAGTCACTCCGCAAGTGGCTACAAAAAAGGCAAGCTAAGTAACTCGCTAACTGTTAGTCGCTCGTGGCCTCGTGGAGCCTGAGGGTAAATATAGTATCTACCCAACTCAATTCATTCCTCTTTGAAAAAGGAATTGAAATTTTTGTATTTGGTACCTACAATATTATTGTTGGTACTGAATCGTACTGTTTGTAGTACATACATTTGAACTGTTTGTATGAACCATGAAAAACTATACAATTTGCAAATATGTTTTACCATTAAGGTAGGTAAAAGTACCAATTAATTGGGTTACACCCTTGAATGGCTGTTGTCCGGTTTGAAATTTCGAAGAAGAATTTAAAAACATAAATGAGCATTTTTTTTCAAATATTTTGGTATAGGTGCCAGTTAAGCTATTATTGAAATTCGTCATTGAAAATTTTAGTAATAGATTTTAAAACATTTAAGAAGTCAAATCATTTATTATTTTGATGGACAAATAAAGCCTAATGCCACATGTGCATACACAGTGACGTCATTTTTACGTCATATATGCTTAACGATTGCCGCATACCATGTAATCGGCATGTTTGTGACAACCACATGCATGCGGCAAACAAAATTTCCACATAAAAAGACTTTTCTAATTTCAATGATTGAACTAGCTTAGTGGAAAGTTTGGCCTATTTTAATAATTTTAACAGAAATATTGGTAGAAATCCTTGTTTAAAAATTCAGTTTAAAAAAAAAAATGGTTTTTCAAAATTCAGTGTTTTCAAGTTCTGTCTGTCAAAATTATGCTTTTCAAAATTTTGTCATATAACATTTCTAAAAATAAAACTCTACCTATTCTGCTTTTTTTCAAATAACAAAATAAACAAAACAGTTCTACTTTTCGTAAAAGTATGTACCATGTCCAATTATAATCTTAACATTGATTTATTTTTTTTTTTAATAAAACAAATGACCAGCCATGCTGTAATTTGAAGTGTATAAATGGTGTAACCCACTTTTTCTATAAAATTTTTAACCAAATTTCTTTAGAGATTTCAAATTTCAATAAAATTTCGTTGTAATCTGGAGTTCTCTACCTTTCTCCGTTTCTCGAGATAAATACTTGATCCTGAGGAATGAAGGAAGGAAAGAAAGAAGTACGAAATTAGGGCATAATAAAATTTTCGACTTTAGTTTGTAGTATTGCAATCTTAACAAAAGTGCATTCATCAAAAATGTTATTTGGCCCTTAAAGGGCGAATGGGTTGAGGTAGAAAAATGAAATATGACTTTTTGGAACCTACCTGACAGCACTTTAATTGTGGCGTTTCGACTTTTTGGATAGATGCAGTTTGTTAAAGGTCTTCAACTTGCATGCAGTTATTGCATCCGATTTCAAGGTCATCCGAATTAAGTGCTCCGTTGGTATTAGAGCACTTAATTAGTTCCTAGGAAGGACGTAATTTCTGCATAACTAGATTTTCAAATTTCGTTTGTGGTGGCGCAATCTTTACAAAAGTGCATTCTTCAAAAATGTTATTTGGCCCTTAAAGGGCGAATGGGTTGAGGTAGAAAAATGAAATATGACTTTTTGCAACCTACTCGACAGCACTTTAATTCTGGCATTTCAACTTTTTGAATAAAGGTTGTAAGTAAAAAGTCTACAATTTTGTTGACATTTGTGCATCTGATTTCAAGGTCATGCGAATTTAGTGCTGCGTTTATATTGCAGCACTTAATTAGCACCTAATTAGCACCTAATTAGCACCTAACAATCGCATCATCAGATTTTTAAATTTCGTTTGTGGCGGTGCTATCTTGACGAAAGTGCATTCTTCAAAAATGTTATTTGGCCCTTTAAGGGCGAATGGGTTGAGCTAGAAAAATGAAATATGACTTTTTGCAACCTACTGGACAGGACTTTAATTTTGGTGTTTCAACTTTTTTGGTAAAGGTGGTATTTAAAAAGTCTACAATTTTATTGACATTTGTGCATCTGATTTCAAGGTCATGCGAATTTAGTGCTGCGTTTATATTGCAGCACTTAATTAGCACCTAATTAGCACCTAACTATTGCATCTCAGGTTTTTGAATTTCGTTTGTGGCGGTGCTATCTTGACGCCTACCCCATAAGAGCACAAGTTCCACACAAGGTCCACAGGCCTGTTTGACCATGAAGGGGTGGGAATGAAAATTCAAGTTGTACCTTTTTGAAAAGAACTCGGAAAGTCCTTGAGCATGGCAATTTTTTTTTTTTTAGTGGGATCTTTTTTAAGTGATTTAGGTTATTTGGCTAAATTGTTAAGGTGCATTTCAAGGTCACTCGAATTAAGTGCTGCGTTGATATTACAGCACTTAATTAGCACCTAATTAGGACGTTATTTCTGCATAATTAGATTTTTGGATTTCTTTTGTGGCGGTGCTATCTTGACGTCAAGTTAGCACCGCCACAGGGTTGAGGGGGAAGGGAATTAAGTGCTCAGCTAATATTGCAGTACTTAATTAGCACCTAACTAGCACCTAACTATTGCATCATTAGATTTTGGAATTTCGTTTGTGGCGGTGCTATCTTGACGGACCTAATTGTTTCTATTTAAAAATTTACTTCATAGCCTATTTTTCAAACTACAACGGAGTCAGAAGGTGTCTGGGGAACAGCTTGTATTAACTAAGACGGTGTTCAAATTGTAGTAAGTCTAATTTTGATTGCCGTCTCTTTATTCTGAAGGGCCAAGTCAAGCAAGATTTTTAAAAATTTTTGAAAATTTTGTTTACGTTTTCTTTTCTGATTTCTCGCTGCTGATTGCAATTATTTCATTTATATACATTTTTAATGAATAAAATTTAAATTTTAAATACAACAAAATGTTAGCTTATCCCTTGACGAGCTCAGATTTGTGTTTGTTTTTTTACTTTTAGACGTCAAAGTGTGTCTATTCTCTATTTTGCTCACAAAAGGTTGTAGTAGTCAATCCAATCTAAACACTGTCGAAGAGAGTGCGCAGAATTTTGAGTGGGATGAAGTAGACAATTTGGTGTGGCCTTCAGTGCTTAGTATCTTTTTTTTTTAATATTTCTTTCCTGTTCATTTATCATTACCAAGTTTGTCTTTAATAAAAGATAGAAGCTGACTATACCATAGTTTTTGTATAAATATAGATTACTAAAAAATATGAAATTATCCAAAAGGTTTCCCTCTGTCGTCTAATTTTTTGAATAACAAGAAAAGGATTGCTCGTGTTTCTATGTACCTCTGGGGGGGGGGGGGTCATGACCCTCCAACTGGAGAGATTTATCAGATGTACATATGTATATATATATATACATATATATACATACATACCTCCTTAATTGACTCAATAAACTGATGTGAAATCCTTTTTTTTTCATTTTTTTTGTCCGTGCGTCTGCGTTTGCAAAAATTTTTCTTTATTTTCTTCTTACAAATCATATTCCTAATTGATTTGTTCCATTCTTTTTTAATGATAATTCAAAAAAACATCATCAACGGCCAAATTTTCATTAGCAATAAATGTAAAGACAAATACATTTTGTTCGCAAAACAAGTGGAGACTTGGAAAAAGTAATCTAATACAATTTTTTCGATTTTAGTGACATTTCACTACCGAACTGCGTACTGTAGAACGAAAAACACAACGAAATTTTTCATATATGACTAGCTGGCCCGTCCCGGCTTCGCTCGGGTATAAACAAAAGTTTCTCAAAAAAAAAAATAGCAAAAAGTAAAAAATTGAACGGAATAAATTATCAGCCTTATTTTTAGTTCCGCCCCGAAAATATTTCATACGAAAAAAATTGTGTTCCCCTGTTATTTCAAAAACTGTTATGAGTTCGCCCGAAGTTCTCATGCCTTAAAGCTAGCCATACACGACAGAAAACATTTAGCCTTGAACCCATCCTCTTAGTAAGCCTTTTCAAACCTAAGACAAATTAAAAAACCGACACCATTTCCTTGTTTTTACCCCTTTTCACTCTACAAACGCAATTTTTTTACAAAATTTTATGCCTAAAAAAAATAATAATAAAATAATCTTTCAAACAGCAAAAGAATTTTTGAAATCGGTTATGTAGTTTATAAGATTAGCCATCACAAACAAACAAACAAATAAAGCAAGATAAGAGCTCAATTAATATAGACGGATAGATAATGTCGTTTAATGAAGAAGAAACTTTAAAAAAAAAACCAAGCGGTTTTTTCACTATTCTGCGAACTTCCTTCACTTTCTTTGCCGTCAGCTATATGTTCCTGAGTTTATAAACTATCTTCACTCTTCATTCACACTCCAAAGCAGAACATAAAAAAAATATCATACAGGTTTAAATTTAATGCAATCATTGTTCTATTATTTTTATGGGCATCTTCACTGTTTCTCGATAAACCAATAATACGTAAAATAAATAGCTTGTGATGTTTTAATTTTACCAATATCCAGGTTTCTATCTTTACATATTTCCCTGCACTTCTCCAACTTCTTTTTGAAATAATTGCTGGGCCATACTGATGAACTGAATGCTGAATCTATTAATAAAAACTAATTAATCGACCCGAGTTAATGTCACAGATAAAAAAACTTATTCCATCTTAATTAAATCAGTTTAAATAAAATTGACAAATTAACAAATTATAATTATAGGAAGAAAACCTCTTGGTTTAGTAATGCTTGATAAAAAAGAACGACGTTACCGCTTTACCGAAACCTTTGTAGGCATCATCAGAAGATCTTACCAAAATATTTGTTAGAAATTTGACAAAAACAAAATGCACTTAAAAATGCATTTATGGCAAACTGCTTTACAAAATTTAACCAAACTGGCACAGAAACCTTAATAGACATTCTTAAATGACTTTACGAAAAGATTTGTTAGTAGTTTGACAAAATGCAACTAAGAATGCATTTTGCGGTTTTCCCTTTACCGAATATTGACCAAACTTCACAAAAAGACCATCCTCAATAGGGAAGATAACTGTAATGCATTTTGCGGTTTTCCCTTTACCGAATTTTGACAAAACTTCACAAAAATACCATCCTCAATAGGGAAGATAACTGTTTAAAAAAAATCAAAAAATTGGGCCCAGCCATTCTCGAGTTTATCGAGCCCGAACATATACATTCTCAAAAGACCGTACCAAAATGTTTATTAGTAAGTTTACAAAAATGGACTAAAAATGCAATTTCCGGTTTGCCCTTTACGAAAATTTGACCAAACTTCACGAAAAGACCATCCTCAATATGAAAGATAACATTATAAAAAAAAATTGAAAAACGCGGCCCAGCCATTCTCGAGTTTATCGAGCCCGAACATAAGGCAACTTCTTTTTATATAATAGACTAGCTGGCCCGTCCCGGCTTCGCTCGGGTATAAACAAAAGTTTCTCAAAAAAAAAAATATAACAAAATTAAGTAAATAAATTGAACAGAATAAATTATCAGCCTTATTTTTAGTTCCGCCCGGAAAATATTTCATACGAAAAAAATTGTGTTCCCCTGTTAATTCAAAAACTGTTATGAGTTCGCCCGAAGTTCTCATGCCTTAAAGCTGACCATACACGACAGAAAACATTTAGCCCTGAACCCATCCTCTTAGTAAACCTTTTCAAACCTAAAACAAATTAAAAAACCGACACCATTTCCTTGTTTTTACCCCTTTTCACTCTACAAAGCAATTTTTTTTACAAAATTTTATGCCTAAGACGATTCTTTTAAAATAATCTTTCAAACAGCAAAAGAATTTTTGAAATCGGTTATGTAGTTTATAAGATTAGCCATCACAAACAAACAAACAAATAAAGCAAGATAAGAGCTCAATTAATATAGACGGATAGATAATGTCGTTTAATGAAGAAGAAACTTTCAAAAAAAACCAAGCGGTTTTTTCACTATTCTGCGAACTTCCTTCACTTTCTTTGCCGTTAGCTATATGTTTCTGAGTTTATAAACTATCTTCACTCTTCATTCACACTCCAAAGCAGAACATAAAAAAAATATCATACAGGCTTAAATTTAATGCAATCATTGTTCTATTATTTTTATGGGCACCTTCACTGTTTCTCGATAAACCAATAATACTAAAAATAAATAGCTTGTGATGTTTTAATTTTACCAATATCCAGGTTTCTATCTTTACATATTTCCCTGCACTTCTCCAACTTCTTTTTGAAATAATTGCTGGGCCATACTGATGAACTGAATGCTGAATCTATTAATAAAAAACTAATTAATCGACCCGAGTTAATGTCACAGATAACAAACTTATTCCATCTTAATTAAATCAGTTTAAATAAAATTGACAAATTAACAAATTATAATTATAGGAAGAAAACCTCTTGGTTTAGTAATGCTTGATAAAAAAGAACGACGTTACCGCTTTACCGAAACCTTTGTAGGCATCATCAGAAGATCTTACCAAAATATTTGTTAGAAATTTGACAAAAACAAAATGCACTTTAAAATGCATTTATGGCAAACTGCTTTACAAAATTTAACCAAACTGGCACAGAAACCTTAATAGACATTCTTAAAAGACTTTACGAAAAGATTTGTTAGTAGTTTGACAAAATGCAACTAAGAATGCATTTTGCTGTTTTCCCTTTACCGAATTTTGACCAAACTTCACAAAAAGACCATCCTCAATAAAGAAGATAACTGTAATGCATTTTGTGGTTTTCCCTTTACCGAATTTTGACAAAACTTCACAAAAAGACCATCCTCAATATGAAAGATAACATTATAAAAAAAATTGAAAAACTCGGCCCAGCCATTCTCGAGTTTATCGAGCCCGAACATAAGGCAACTTCTTTTTATATAATAGATTTCTGTGTATCAATTTTTGTATTAAAATTTTCGTTTTGCTTCAGCTGCGTACTAAGCTTTATAGTGAAATTTGATTTGCTAGTTGCAATCTATTTCTGTATATTTCTCTTTATTTTATGTTTAGCAAATTTATAAATAGCATGGCGGGGTTCTTGTTTAATAAAAAAAAGTTACTGTGTTTCTGTCGGTTTTTGTTTATCAAAATATCCAATTGGTGATTTGCTGATAGTGAAGGAACGAAAAATGCAATGAAAAGAATTGATGTACAAAAATCAGTAAAGGCCCCAACTGAAATCAAACGACACCGATTTGTGGTGCAATTTTATACGTTTATTGTACGGCTTTTAGTGTTTGAATCGGAAAGTTCAGTCATGAAAGCACATGCCTAACCAGTCATACAAATGTATTAAAATAAAAAAAAGGATGGTCCATAAATACTTTCAGTAAATGTTAAAATAATTTTGCTTTTTTAAATAAAACATATTGCAAACGCAAAACAATATTTCTCTGATATTAAGGGTTCTATTTACTCGGTGAAAAAAATGCCACCCAAATGCCATCAGTTAGGCAAGTAAAACCGTGTTGAAACATTGAGATAACATTTTGAATTAGAAGATAAAAAATAACAATCGCGGTATGTCCGTTAAGAAAATTAAATAAGATGTCATGTCTTCAGTCAAAACTAGATGCATTTTCTGCGTACAAAAGAACATTGTAGAAAACACGGATAAAATCGAATCAATGGTACTCATTACCTATTTTTAAAACCAAATTCCAAAAAACCATCCTAACAGAGCAATATCTTTAACGCCCAATTTCTTCACAAAAGTATTAAGCCAGACTAGTACCCAGACTAGCTAGACCAGGTACTAGGTCTGGTACTCGATCATAACAAAAAGTTAGTACTTGATCATTTCTTCACATCAGTGGTACCAGATCTATGTTCACACATCGGTACTTGGAGTTTAATACGTCTAAAACTGGTCTAGTACTGATTTTGACACTGTTTTGGCATTTAAAATATTATTTTGATATTAATTTAAAAATTAAAAATGCCATTGAATATTTCAGTTTTTGTTTTAAAATCATTTCAACCGAATTTTAATAATTGATTTTCTTTATTTATTTATTGTTGTCCCCAAATAAATGCAGAAATAAATGTAATTGTTGTGAAAAAAAAGATTTTTTATTTGTAGTGTTTTATCGACCTGATTTTCTTTTTAAAAACAAATATGTATGTATGTATGTACATATGGTGAATGAGTTTGTCAAGTATCGGAGTAACTGCCTGAACAGAATGGTCAACGGAGCTGAAATAGATGTCAAAATGCTGCAGTAGATGTCATAAAAACGCTGCAGTAAAAGTTACAACTTCAAGTTCAACTCTTGTAGCTCTGGCGGCATCATTTTTGACATCCATTCCAGCTGGTCTTGCATTCACGCAGTAACTCGTAGTGTATAGATGAGGGAAAATAACCAGCCATTATAGAAAGTTGCAGTTCCCACCCAATGCATAACAATAACATTCCGGTTTCGAAAACATCCCTCTTATTGGTTTCTTTAATAATAAGAACCTTATTCGCCTATAATTATCCACCGGATGATGACAATCTAAAATGGGTGCAATCGATTACACCTATGAAGTGAAATTAGTAAAACGCATTCTCAGTACTTGCCACTCGTTCTTCCAAAGTTACTGGCTTTTGGATAAATATCCAAACATAGCATAAATGCACTGGAAGCTCTTTCGGAGGTAGTATAGGTTCATGAATTCAGCATTAAACTACTTGGTGTAAATCGCAAAGTTGTACCAGAACAATCATTATTTTCTACAAACAAAATATCCACATTTCACAAATTTAAAAAAAAACAGCACCCAAGACGGTATCGAAATTAAAATGTCTTTGGAAGCGAATGAAATTCGCTCTGATCCAGGTACTAATGCCACTAGACTGTCGATTTTGAGGTTTTAACTGATACTGAGACCTAACTAATACTCGGTACCAATCTGACAGGACTAGGTCTTAGTACTTCTGTGAAGAAATAACTTGGTACCGATTTAAGTACTAGCAATTGGTATAATAACCAGGTACTAGCTGATTTTAAGGAGTTTGCTAGTACCGAGTACCAACAAATACTCGGTTCCATGCTGACAGGACTAGGGCTTAGTACTTGTGTGAAGAAATGATGTGATACCGATATGAGTACTAATTTCGGTACTAGTACCGGTATTACGGTTAGGACTCTGTGAAGAAATTGGCTGTAAATAAATTACTCTATAATTTAAGTATTAACGCCACTAGACTGCCGATTTTTAGGTTCTAGCTAATACCGAGCCCTAACTAATACTCGGTACTAACATGACAGGGCTAGGGCCAAGGACTTCTTTCTAATTTGAGTACTACTAATTGGTATAACAACCAGGTACTAGCTGATTTTAAGGACCTAGCTAGTACCCAGTCCAAACTAATACTCAGTTCCAAACTGACAGGACTAGGGCTTAGTACTTGTGTGAAGAAATGAGTTAGTACCAATATGAGTACTTATTTTTAGGACTAGTACAGGTACTAGGGTTAGGACTCTGTGAAAAAATTGGCTGTCTGTAATTAGGGATATTAAAATTAATAAAGAGTTTGATTTGGGACACCAACAAAGACGGTTTTTATTAGCTCACATAAGTCATATTAATTTTGGTGATAACTTAGAAAAATGCGCTTGCGACTTTTAAGCAAAGAATAGCCACATATGCAACTTATATCATCTCCACAAGCATAACATATTCGCTTACACAATATATTTATCAATAGAGTGGTAGAGACACATACCTGGGAGTTAATTTCAAATCCAGTTGCGACTACTTGATGCCCTTGATTAATATTAAATATTGTTTCAGGTGAATAACGTATCAGTGCATCACTTCCTTTATCGGCAAGTTGATCCCATTCATAATTTTGAAGTTCAGCTTCCTATATGTACAATAAAAAAATCAATACTACAGGTACCTATGGATGTACATAAAGATATTTTTCATATACAATGTTTACCGAATATTCTATTGAGTGGTCTAATTTCTTTTTCTGAACTTCTAACTCCACAAAATGTTTATTGGAAAGATGTTTTACGAACAAATTGTTGGAATAAAATTGTTCATTGCAAAAAACACAAAGGTAAACAAATACACAATTACTATCTCCATAAGATAACTCAGCATCTTCGTGTGGAATGTTTACATCTTTTATAGCCTCTGTGGTGGTTAATTCCATTATTTATCTACAAATTTCCATTGCTATAGTTTCATATTCATATCAACAGAAATATTGATATTAAAATTACAAAGTTTCAGGCAAAGGCAAACAAAAACTATGCGAAAAATTAGTAAACAACGGGTGCGTTCATCGGCAGAAATCAAAAAATTCAGTACTGAATCGTACATTGAGCACATGATACAACTAAACAGATAACGCCGTCCTGTTATTTTATCGTTTTGTTCTGCGCATCTACGTCATCGACGCACAACTTTCCCTGATACTTTTGTTCTTTTTATAATAAAAATGTGTGTGCAGAATCCTAAAAACAAGTGCATTGCTTTTAGGAAATTATATTTCATATTTAATTAATAAATTTAAGTCAAAAATTATTTGTTTTATTAATCTTGGAAAAAGTATTTGTGTGCGTCGATGACGTCATTTTATGTGAATGATGCGCAATGCGCTATCTTGTTTAGTTGTATCATGCCATTGAGCACACAAAAAATCCGTGCGTTCAAGGATTCAGAAATGGGAGCGTTCATGGGTAGAAATCTGAAAATTCAGTACTGAATTGAATCGTAATGTTGAACGCACAAAAAATGTGTGTTCCAGACGAGTTTCAAACAGCTTGAGAGACCCATATTGATCCTTTGCGTCTGACTCTTTTCGAATTTTCTTCAGTGCGAAGGAGAAAAAACATCTGATTTTACCTTCGCATCCATTAAATTTTGAAAAGAGTCAGGCGCCAACCACAAGATTTAGTCATTTTTAGTGCGAAGTCGTTCCACAGGTGAATGTTTCTACTTTTTCGGACCAAAGAGAGCACTCACCAGAGAGTACAAAATTTCCCCTCCTTGCCAGATTTGGTCCGAGAAATTTCTGGTGGCTGTTTCGTACTGGATGTCGTATGTCAGATTTGAAAAAAATGTCAGTTTGAATTCAAATAATGGGGTTTTCTTTTGGTAAATTCAGATTTTGATCAAAAAATTGATTTTTTTCGTCGCGAATGGTATACGATTGCAGATTGATTTTTTTTTGTTTTTATTGTATTGGTGTACAATTTGTGTTTGTGAAACTGTAGCGAGCCAAGCTTGTCAATTTTTATTTTCAATACTCTGAATTCACTACTTTCCATGAAAATAAAAAATCTCGTTTGACTTCTCAAATGGAATTAGCTGCAGTTCTGATGTCAAAAAAGTCATATGCTTTTTGCTTTTGAGAAGTCATATGAGATATATGAGTGTGTTCAGACGATATGGTATGAATTTTTTGACAGGTCATACGAGAAGCCATATGACTTCTATAATCGTGTAAAGTGGCCTTAAGATAGTAGCCGATACTTTTGTGAATGACCAGAACCAGATAGGTTAGCTGAAAAAAGCTGACAAAGAAATTGAATTATTTTTTTTTTTTTCTTATGAGCAAAAAATTTTAACTTTTTTAACGGAGTTTTATTCCATTTATATTAACATATTGCGTAGAGTCCAAGGTGTTGAAAATAACCATTTTCTAGCTGCATCTAACTTATTAATTTTTCTTTCAAAAAACCCGACTCAAAACTCAAGATGAACAACTCAAACTTCTTGTCAAATATCAGCTGTTTTGAAATTTCTTTTTGGATTGCTGAGTATTCTAGAACTTTTGGGATAACTTCGGATTTGTTTGTTGGTCACAGATGATTTGTCATCAGCTGTTTTTTAACAAGGGATTACAACAACACAAAGCTATCCGGATAACTGAGAATTAACATCGGATCGCGGCCATTCTGACAGGACTAGGCCTTTGTACCTCTATGAAGAAATCACATGTTACCGTTTGTTTGTTTGAGTACTAGCAATTGGTATAATAACCAGGTGCTAGCCGATTTTGAGGAGCTTGCTAGTACCAAGTCCTAACTTACACTCGGTTCCAAACTGACAGGACTAGGGCCTAGAGTACTTGAATGAAGAAATGAGTTCTTATCGATATGAGTACTTAATTCGGCACTAGTACCGCTACTTATTGATTAATTAATGAAGTTATGTCGATCAATTATTTATTCGAATACTTTTGACTAGCAAAAATTAATTACAAAACCCCTTTTGTAAGATTGATGATAAAACATGATATGACATAATTTTTGAAGAGGAATAAGGCGGTAAATATGCATTTTTGTTTTTAAAAATTATAAAAATTTTCATCAACTTTTGAATTTAGAATGAAATAAATCGAATCGAATCTAGTATACAAATTTTTTCCGTCCTCAATATTTTTTTTAGCCAATATAGCCTGTTATATGTCAGCTTTCTTTAAATTTCTTTTAGGATGATAAATGAGGTATCAAAATAACCGTTATTATATTAATATGCGAAATTTAAAAAGAACAAGAAAATTCATTAATGGCACTAAAGTGATATTAGTTCATACATATGTGTGTACATACATATGTATGTATGTAAAAGCGCTCAAATATTGCTGTTATCTCCATCCGACGATACTCTAGAACTCTTAGTCCTGGTTCACACGTCAATTGAAAGTACGATTTTTCGCAGTATAAATCCGTGCGAATGGACAGTGGCGCATTAATTCTACATAAAACATTTTACACGAAGTTTATACGTTTGCCGTTTGGTTTTATACTTCTTACAAAAAAAAAGTGTGCTATACTGCCGTGTTTGAACGTATCTCGCTGGTATTTACATGTGCTACAATAGTTACTATGGCAGTTTTTTTTCAAATCGTTGTGTGGATAAAATTATTGGCTAACCAAGGTTTTGAGTTTGTGCATTTCAGTATGGAAAAAATCTATGAATACTGGTCAAAAAATGCCAATAAGATGTATATCGTTGATATGGTATTTTTACGAGCAATAATATTTACTATTACAAATTACTTCAAATCACTTTGTTGAATAAGTTACTCGCTGTTTTGGTGAATTTTGTAGAAAAAATAATTAATTTGACGCGGGTAAAAATAAGCGAATAACTTATTCACACAGTGATTTGAATTAAGCTGCCTTACCATTTATTGTAGTGCATAAAACACCTTTCCAACGACACACACGTCTCGTTGTTTTTGGTTGAGCTAGCGTTCACACATTTTTTCCCATACTACACGAAAACATTTTTTCCACTAGATGCCACCAAAATAGTATACTACGTGCTATTATATTACACAAAAATACCTTTCCAACGACATATGTCTCGTTGTTATTGGTATTGTAGACCGTTTTTCCTATTCTCCTCTCAGCATTCTAGGCCTTACGCTTAATATCAGTGTTTTTCTATTGTGGTATAAAATTTCTCACTCCATAGAAAATTAAACGTCTTAACGTCTCCTCGTTATAATATGATTTTGAAAGAAATTCAGAGTTTAATTTTTCTTTTTGGTACGTTATAAACGATATTTATGAATTAATGCAAATAAAATATTCATACAATTTTGTAGTCAATGTTTCGAAAACTTGATTCAAGTAATTTAGTGATATTTAAAGGAAATTTTCTTTCTTATAATGCATTTAGCTGATAAAAAAAGTAGTTTTCTTTCCTACATACAATTTTTATATAAGAAACCAGATGCCATGAAATAACGCCGAATTCTGATATTCGGCTTTATTTTGCTTTACTAAAGTGAAATAACGCTGAATTTTAACGTTCGGCCTAATTTCGCTAAGTGAAATAAAACCGAACGAAACAAATTCAAAATTCATCCTTTTTTCACTTTTACAAAGTGAAATAAAACCGAATTCTTCAATGGTTATAAATAATGATTAAACCATTTGAAGGGCTACCTCAGCTTATGCTGCACACGGCTCTCGAATGGTAAATTAAGGTTACTTTTTAAAAATCAAAATATATTGGATATTTAGGATAAATTTAAAGTTTCTTAAATTCCAGATTCTTTAAAAGAAAAGTGAACTTTGCATACACCTAACCTTGAACATATCCCAATAAAGTATAACAACAACAAAATTCACATTGCAAACGCGAAATAAGGCCGAACGCTAAAATTCGGCGTTATATAAGGCCAAATTCCGAAATTCGGCGTTATTTTATGGCTCGGTGCCATAAAACGCGGTTATAAGAAAGGAATTCTTTTCTTTTTTTAGTTTCTCAAGTCCGTCATCTTCTATACCCTTAATAGTTAAATGAAGTTAAATTATTTACCTATAAGAATTTTACCTTCGAAATTTGTTTAATTTTATCAAGACCAATAAATATTTTTTTTATTTCTCTCACGCTTTGCCAAGATTGAATGAATTATCAATGCTTTGCATCTGTATTTATTTTAAGCAAAATAACAAATTTTGTTTCATAAACAGGTTGAAAGTTTGAATAAACTAAAAAAAAATAACTTGCGTTTAACTAATAGTATTTTTTGCAAAAAAATCTATTGTAGCACAGCCGCATTAGCCACCACACTAGGATTATTTACAATTTCGCCCAAACTATCCAGCACTTCTTTACGATAGTCATCGAAATCTCCATCTATTTCATTTATGGTTTGATCTTCGATCACATACAATGTGCACCCTGTCTCTCGAATTAAACGTTCATCGTGAGAAACTATTATCACTCCTCCTTCGTATTCGTTAATTGCTTCGGCTAGTGCATCGATGGATTCAATGTCTAAATTATTTGTCGGTTCATCAAGGATAAGAACATCTGGCCCACTAAGACATAATTCAGCTAAGGCTACACGAGCTTTTTGACCACCTGATAGATCTTTCATTTTGATGATGTGCGCATGACTTACTAGACCAAATGATCCAAGTGCTTTTCGTGCTTTTTCATGAGGAAGATTAAAAAGTCGTTGTAGATATTCAGCAGCAGTTTCCTCAGCGGTTAAATGTTCTCCAGAGTGTTGATCAAAGCGCCCAACGCGAAGCCGATGATTTTTTCGTTGTTCACCTTCTTGCGGCTCCAGTTCTCCAAGCAATAACTTTAAAAATGTTGACTTCCCCACACCGTTGGGACCAACAATCGCCACACGGCTGGTAAGATCAATACCAAAATCAGCTTTGATGAATAATGGCCTTTGTCCAGAATAATTGAAAGTTACATTGTGCAACCCAAGAATAGGAGGTTGTAACTGGGACGGCTCTGGAAAGCGGAATTTTACAATATACTCCTTGGGTCTGGCTAACAACTCCTGGGGACCTTCGTCTTCTTCCGCATTTTTAGAACCCTTATTCTTATTTTTTTCCTGCTTACGAGTCAGTGTTTCCTTTTGTTTTTTCTCAGCAGATTTTTTTGATTGTCCATGTGCTTTGAGTTCTTTAATGCGCTTCTCCTGTTTCTCATATTCTTTAATCATTTCACGGCGTTTCTGTACAAACATTTTTTTGAACATTGAATAGTTGCCTTTGTAGTAATGTAATTTTTTCTGGTCTAAATGAATAATTTCATTGCATACATTGTCCAAGAAACTCTGGTCGTGAGACACTATCAGAAGTGTTTTCTTCCAACCTTGCAAATAGTTGTCCAACCAAATTACAGCATTAAGATCCAAATGATTCGTAGGTTCATCTAGCATAAGGAGAGTAGGTTCTAGATATAAGGCACGCGCAAGTGACACACGCATACGCCAACCACCAGAGAAGTTTTTCGTGGCACGGTTCTGCATTTCTTCGCTGAATCCCAAACCAGCAAGAATACGCCGAGCCCTAGCTTCGGCAGAGTACGCCCCAGTCGCTTTCAATTCCGCATATACATCATTTAGATCTTCCTGAACTGACATGTCACCAACTTCGATTTTTTCTTCAAGTTCTTTGCACTTTGCTAATAATTGTTTTCGCTTAACATCCGCATCGAGAATAGTGTTAATAGCACTTTTATCATCAGCAATAACCTCTTGCTCACATAGGAGAACATCGATATTTGGTGGTATAGCGAATGCACGTGTAGCTATGTGACGAAGTAGTGTTGTTTTCCCATGACCGTTTGGACCAACCAGACCATAGCGCCTGCCATGAGCGATTAAGAGATTAGCATTCACAAAGAGGTCATTACCTAACAAAAATAATAAAATTGAAAATGGATTGGTCGTGATTATAAAAAGTGTGATTTCAAAAAATTGATTATGAATTTTTGATAGGAGTTGAATAAGAGTGTAGTTGGATATAATTCAGATAATTTTGTGGAGGAAAGAAGGTGAAACATGGTAAAAGAAGTTTTTGCTTCGCAAAGATTACATGAATTTTAATTCATGTGGTCTTTACAATTTTTCTGAGTGACGGCATATTTTTTAGCTTTTGAAATTCCAAGCAATTTCAACTATAAGAGGCCTTCTCAACTCCGATTTTTTTTTGAAAACTCAATATCTCAAAAATGGTTTCATGATAAAAAAAATAAATGTAAATTGGTAAATACTAAAAAAGCGCATACAAAATTTTGTTTAAAAATATTACAAAAATTTTATATGTAAAAAATTATTTTTTAAGAAAACCGCTCTAACGATTTTTGTTTTTTTATGTATATGTATTTATATTTCCTCAAAGGAGGTGGCCAAAAAACCTAGAGTCACTCGATCACTTATATTTAGAGATTAAAAGTTCCAATTTACATTAATGAACAATCTGTTGTAAACAGCATTTTATGAATATTATGTGGGAGATAATGGGGAAACATGGTTTATTGTTGAATGGAACATAAAACTTAAAAAATAACATAGGGTAAGGCAATAATAATAATAATTATAGCGATACTACGATAATGCGATTTTAAGCTATAGCTAAATACTTGTTTTATTAGCTTTGTAAGAAAGGAACAAATCGTCGGCAGTGATAAAATAATGAGATACATGAAACATTAGGCGCGCCTGACGTTTGTGAATATACACGTATATACTAGAATTACCGATTGATTTGAAAGTAAATAAATAACTACACGAATTAAAAAAAAACTATTTGGTCAGTCTCACCAAATAAAACCTCACTGAGCGCTCAATGTCAATTTGGCGGATTAACATTCTCAATTCAATTGTTAAAGAAACATGTTTTACGAGTTGTTATCATGCTGAACTTCTAGAAACAAAATTTCAAATTTGTTTGAAATATTTAATTGTGAAAGCACAAAAATCTATGAATTGAATTGAATTGAACAGCAAATTCAATTTACAGTAGAAGCTCGATATAGTGAAGTAATAAAGACCAGACCTGTTCACTTTTTCGAGCGAAAGTTTTCAAAGGCTTTCTAAAGATGAATTTGATCCGAAATGCACATTCTGTTCGATGTGAATATTTTTATATTTATTTAAGCTTAAAAAATCTTTCAATTAGGTTTAAAAAGTATAGAAACAATTTCTCAGTGTCATCAAACAATATTTCTAAACATTTCCATTTTTTTTTTTATTTATTTATCGTTCTCCGAAAAATTATTTTGGATGACTATTTTGGGCGAGAAAGAATATTGAGAAATAAATCCAAAAAAAATTCGTCTCAGTGAACTCCGAAAATATCTCAGACATTGTTCAGGTGAGATTTGTTGTCCCACTCAAAAAATCTATGAGGGCTCAGAGATTTTATTTGGTGAGACACTTCTATTTAGTTTAACAAAGTGTCGACTATACCTTTTGTAGTCGTTTATTATAATGATTGTAATAATTGAATCACAATAATTTTAAACTGAGATGTAACCTATAGGAAATTTTGATCAGGAAATCCCAGACCTCTTTCCGAATGCCACGACATCCTTCGACTATCCCTGACAAAAATGATGTTCCCTGAATATCCCCGATTTTCTTAGCGGACACCATGAAATAAAACTCATTAATAACATAGCATCTTTTATTTTATACTTGATATTACAGGGATTTCGAGAATTACAATAAGAAACCCGAAAAGGTGTGTGTCAAAATTCTGTTTGTCTGTATCTGCTTCGATCTACAGCCTAAACCAGTGATGCTATTTTCTTCAAATTTAGAATTTTTTTTAGTGATTCCCTAAAAACTACTGTGGCTTTTGATTTCAAATGTTCATACAGAAGTAATGGTTGCTAAGTAAGTACCTAGAGCTTAATGTTATCAAAATTATGTAATAACAGTCAAAAAAGGCGTTTTAGTTCCTTGAACAAAAGTTTCTGTTTTCACTTAATGTTGTATAATCCCGTTCTCTGTTATGGACTAAATGAAATCAAGAAACTCACCCTTAGCCGAAATTGTAAAGTTTTCAATTTTAATATCAACGGCAAACTCCATCTGAGCCATTTGACCAGCTGTTTTCTGAACTTGCGACATTGTAAAATTGCTGTCCAGGTCCGAGTGTCCTTGACCACCTTTACGGGTCATTAATTCCATTTGGCGTTCGTACTCCTGTTGTTTTTTTTGCTTCTTCTTTTCTTTGTGAGTGAGTTTCTTACTCTTACTATCATCTATAATTACATCTTTCAATTCCTGCTCAATAATTTCATCTTCTTCAATTATTTCGTCTTGTTCCTTCACCTCGTTTGGAATGAGTTCTATTTCAGAAATTCCCTTCAAAACTTCACTCGAAATAGAACTAACTAACTGCTCATTTACTTTTTTTTCACAAATTTGTTCTGGCTCCGAGACATCATTCATTTCCGAAATCTCTTCATCGGGAGAATCATTTTCGATAAACTCTGGTTTCGTTTTGTTTTTTTTTAAAGATTTTTTTGTCCCTGGTTTTTTGGGGATGATTGCATCCTCTTCAGTGTCACTTGGGAGATTGCTTGCAGGATTACTTAGAGGTTCTTCGCCATCGCTGAAATCATTCTTTTTCTTCTTTCCTTTCTTTGCTGACTTCTTAGCCGCTGGTTTAGGTGGCTGTTGAAGCTCTTCTTCATCATCTGAGAGGTTAACAAAAATATCTTGTCTACTACCCTCATCATCACTGAAACCATCTTTGGATTTCTTTCCCTTTTTAGATGATTTCTTTACAGGTCTTGGTACATCAAATTCTGTAACGTCTTCATCAGAATCTTCTGCTCCTTTTCTAGATTTTTTGTTGCTACCACTTTTTTTTTGTGCTTCCTTCTGGCTGGGGACTGATTCATCGCCACTGGAGCCGTCGTCACCTCGTCGCCCTTTTTTACCTTTCTTTGTAGATTTTTTTCCCGCAGGTGCTGTTGGCACATCGATCTCTTCATCATCATCAAATCGATCCTTCTTCTTTGATTTTTTTGAAGACATTATTCTTATAATTTAATTACTTTCCCAAATTACAGATTTTGACTTATTTTTCTCGTGAAACGTGTGCAGATTTCACTTTTGTTCCCTTCGACAACAGTTCAAAAAGTGACAGTGAACTGACAAGTGACAACTATTTGTGACAGAGCACCAAATAATATGAAATTGTACTAGATTTGGAATTATACTCCCTCGACTACACTTTTTCTTTTTTTTCGTCTTCGGTTTCTTTTTTAAAAGTACCTACACAGTACACAAATAAAATTAAAGGTAAGACCGCACTCGACGAAACTGCACTTCAGCGGAACTGCGCTACACAGTGCGGCACTCTACGGCACTTTTTTTGTAATACCACACTTCCCTCACTCATAAATAAATGAGTAGTGCCTATAAGTGAACCTATTAGTAGTGCCATTGTGATGGTATTACTTATACGTTCGACCAAGCAAAAAAATAATTATTTGATCGCCTGACCGATATAACTTCTCCTTTTTTATTTTCAGCATGAAATATTTCTTAAATGTAGGCTCTACTTCCCACGTAGCAGAGAAAAAACAAAGCGCACAGCCAAAACTCAACGTTTCGTGACGCTTGCTATATCGCACTTGCGGCAACGGAACTTCAGGCCGTGACATAGTTGGTCAGATTATCAACTTTGCCGCATGGTGCCACACCGTGAAGTTAAGTTGTCGCTTAAGGCGATATAGCTCATACAATTTCATACATAAAATATTTTGAAGTTCAGTTGGGGTGCAGTTCCGCTGAAGTTCAGTTCCGTCGAGTGCAGTCTCACCTTAAGGATGAAAGTTTCTATTAACGTAAGACCGCACTCGACGGAACTGCACTTCAGCGGAACTGCACAGCAACTTAATTTACTTTCTGTGAGAGAGCTAAATGAAGTGCTATCCCAACTAACATACTCTCGAGAGCTAAGCTCCCATTTTCTCAAAAAAACGCTCATAGTACTTTTTTAGATCTTATTGCTAAACTTAAGACATGATCTGTCATAATGAAACATAAATTTGTCTCATAGTGTTTTCATTAAATGATGTAAGCATTTTTCTTGGATCAAATCACTTTAATCTTATACCTAGAACAATTATTACTCCTGTATGTAAATTGAAAGTCTTATAATAATTTTGTTTTCAAATTGAAACTCTAAACGTCATTTTTAAGTCTTTAAAATCTCTTAACAAGAGCTAATAAAGTAACAGCTACAAAACTCTAACTATAGGATTCATATGAGATGTTGCACTGACAGCAACTTTATTTGATTCATACAACAGTCGTTCTTTTTTTTTAACGTTTTGAATGTACATTGTTTTCTGGCGTTCAGTTTTCTATTGGTCTGGCTACTTGAAGGAAACATTGAATGCTGATGCCGATTACTATTTAAAATGTTTTTAATTTTGTGACGAATGTGAACTTTCGGTGATAGACTTTCTTTTTATTTTATTTCGGTGTAATATTTTTCTGACAAAATTACGCTTGAAAATTTGACTAAAATATTCATGTAACGGCGTAAGACTATTGTAAACATTTTAATGTTTTAAACTTCGTAAGTCTGTCACAATTTGTATGGAAAATTAGAGAGATTTACGAAGCTTAAAATTTTACTACGTCTATAGTTTTGTTGCGGAATGTTAATTTTTTGATATTCTTTGTTCATTTATTCCAAAAATTATGACGTTATAATGAAGATTTATCGTTCGGAAAAGGTAATGCATAAAACTTAATATTTCAAACTTTGACATTTCATCTTTTTTTGAAACATCAACAATAATTCACATTCTTAAGAAAAAAGGGAACGCATCACCGATTTGTTCTTGGTTCGTTTGATAAATGTCAAAATAAAGTCGCATAAAAGCATCAGACTTCTCATAAAAAAGTGTTTATTTACATACCAACATAAATGGACAACACTCTCATAAAAATGTCTTTTCAAGAGTTAAATGTATCGATACGACAGCATCCATATTTAAATTTGAACGAAGTGTTTTTTGTATAGCTTGAGGGTTACCGTGATATGAAATTAAATTTTGAAATAGTTTATTTGGTTTTCCATTATGATGAATCTATTTAACGTATATTTACGTATATACGTGTATTGATATGGATGATTATTTGGTTCAACATTAAATGCAAAAGAAGTATTTGTTCTAATAACAAATGTCAAAAAATATAAGTTCTGACTTATTATTTTTTCATTAAAACGTCTCTTAACCTCTTGTAAATTCTTAGATAACAAAAAACAAACATATAAGAATCAGACCATCAATACGACATATTATCTACTATTATATCTTTTTCGTCATATAACATGAATAAATACCATAAATAATGTCAGCATAAAGAGGACTATTCTTATTCAAAGTAAACATCAAGGTAACCCTTTTTCCAATTCAAAATAAAATTAAAATAATTTAAATATCAATTATTTTGAAAGCGCTTCGTTATTTTTCGAAGTAAAATGTGTAAGTTAGTAGAAAAAGTTTCGATCGCACTAAGATTTAACTGCATATATGTGACAAACCACAATTATATTAACGTCGCCATGAAATGAAAATATAAATTCACACATTAATTTTTCAACATGAGACAATGACGATGACACATACAGACATAAATACTTCGTACCAAGTTTCCGTAGGAAGTATACAAATAAGAAAGATAAGTATCTGTTATTTTTTTAATTATGCGCATACTCTTTCTCTTTTCATCAACTCCCACAAGAAGTGACCCATTCTCCTAACAAAATTAATGGAGCATTTGTCATCCTATAGGAACAATAAAAATGTTTCTATAAGAGGAAATTAACTCCTATAAGTGGGCCATTTAAGGCTTTAAACATTTTCATAAGGATGTAGGAGTACTCTTCTAGAGTGAGAATAACTCCCGGAATAAAGTCTCACAAGCCTCTAGGAAACTCTTATGAGAGGAAAATTGTTACTTGGGATAGAAACAAATAACACTTTAATGTCTGGAATGCGAAGCAATTTTGTTAATTGGGAGGGGCTAGCGGCGAGGTGCCGTGATTCTATTATGCTGGCTCCACTAGACATGAGCCATGCTTAGACTATGAACCTGTCGAGAAAAAAACCAATGGAGGCAGAAAAATCCATGTCTTGTCGATGACATCTCTAATTCCGCTGGATATCGGATAGGCTATCCAAGATACCTGAGTAGCCGATACTTTTATGAACGACCAGAACCAGATAGGTTAGCTGAAAAAGCTGACAAGGAAATTGAATTAAACATTTTCAGCCGAATTTATTAGATTTTCTTAAAATGCGTCTTAGAGGTCATTTAGTTAAGTTTGCTTAAATATTTAAGTTGCCTTTAAATAACGTTACTTAAATTCTCATCTATAATCAATTTTCCATTGCTACTTAACTAAACGATTGAAATGTAACGTAACGTGAGAAAACTCACTAATACATGTTCTTTTCAGCTGTTTTTTGAAAGCTTGCAAACAAATGCAAACAAAAGATGAGCGCATGTATTTATAAGAAAGAAGGAGAAGCAACTAGTATACTAAATGCAAACGAAATGAAACATGATTCCATTTTGGTTTCTGATGCTTTTATGTTTGTGTTCAGAAACTCTATTTTACAATTTTTTGATTCACACCTTGGGTTTTGGAAAAAGAAATATGTTAATAAATCGAAACAATTATTTTACAATCCATTTTACTAAAGGAAACCACAAATCTTAAAACTTTCATAAGGTACCCACAGCAAAAATATGAAAATTCTACCCACAAACATACATAGGTATACCTATATTTCTGAAATAAAAAAAAAAACATTAGTCTCGAATGTCAAAATATGTTTAAGTTGGCTTTAAGTAACCTTTAAACGCGGTGAATGGCGTTTAAGCTAAGATGCATTTGAGTAACGTTGCTTAAAAGTGAAAATTGATTATAGATACCGATTTCGCACTTGAGAGCAACTTAGAGGCATTTTAAAGTTACGAAGCCTTTAAATTTTCTTTATAAATACGGCTGTTTATTTATATGCACAACATTTTTCACTTTTTTAACAAAGTTTTATTTTATTTTTATTTACGTAATAGTCTAAGGTGATGCAAAAAAACATTTTTTAGTTGCATTTAAATTATTAATTTTCCTTTCAAAAAACCCGATTTCGAATTTTCGGGATAACTTCAGATTTGTTTGTTGAGAACAGATGATTTGTCATTAGCTGTTTTTCAACAAGGGATTACAACAACACAAAGCTATCCGGATAACTGAGAATTAACATCGGAACGCGGCCATTTATATACCCGACATTTGTTTCTATAATTTGAGTTGAATATTTGTTGCCAAAGGAAGAAGTAGTGGTTAGAGAAAAATGAAACGACATGACATAATTTGCCCAGCGAGAAAAAATTAGCTGTTTGTTGATTGGATTGTGGTTGTGATGTTGGGCATCTGTATGTTCTGTGGAGTCGGGTGTATTCTTCAGGGCAGGTTTTTTCGTTTCCCATCATAATTTTTTGGAGAAAGATACCAAAGAAACCTATTTACACATGAACAAACAGCCGCTGTGCTGACATCGCATTTTATCCAGGGATGAAGATTTACTTTATATGTAGTAGATCTACTTTATTCATTTTGCATTCATTTATGCATCTACTAGAAGTTTTAGTTTAGATTTGGAAGATTGGAACTGGTCTCACGGTAGTTTCTGGACAAGAGAATTGCGGGGGTCAGGGATGCCGTGTGGCGTGAACAACATATAAACACCGGACTCATGACACTTATTTGTTGTTGTTTCAACGTGCAAAGCATTAAAGTTGTTGTTGTTTCTGTGTGCTTTGAGGTGCGTCAAATTTCTGAATGTAGACACGGTAAGACTCACTAGTCAAGACTCAATTTTCCCAATCTTAACAGGCTCCTAGGTAGCAACTTTTTTCTACTTCTTATTGAACACAATTCACAATTTTCTATTTTTTGAATTTGTGTGATTTTTTCATTTATAGCAGAATCTTATTGAGTTTAAAGCAATTGAAATTTGTTTTTAAAAATTTACAACTAATAAACTTAAGTATGAATTTTTGAAACTTAGTTTTTTAAAAAGCAGTTATTCTTAAACAAAGGAATATTAAATTAAATGAAAATATTTTTTTATAATCAAAATTTCTTTTTTCATTATCTGCTACACATTTTGCAAATGTACTTTGTTTTTTAAGCAATTTGCTCACGTTCTGGACTTAGCATTCTCATCCCTGATTTTCTCATGTCAAAATTTATTTTAATCTTTTTAATTATAAAGACGCGCCATGTTAGCAAATTGAGTGTGCACAAACATATTTCTGTTTAAAACGATTGTACTTATTCCTTCTAATACTAAATTTGTAAACTCAACAAATTAAAAACTTAAACTTAAATTTCCACATTTGAAGAAATTGAAGAAATTCTTATAACAAAAATCATTTTTCTACAAAGCTTCAAAGCGTGTGGTTAGTGATAACGAGGAAGGAATAAATTGAAAACACACTGTTTGGGATTGCTGAAAAATTATACATCAATTATGGTCCCAATCGGTCCCGTGCACGGCCACCCTGGCGTCCACCCACCCCAACAAATTCAGAGCACTCCATCGGGACCAAATCAATTGCAATCTTCTTCCAACAGCCAATCAAATAAATCTTCCAATGCAGTGGTTTGTTTTTTCTTAATTTATCCAACTTTTTTATATTTATTTATGTACTATCACTAATTCTATTTAAGAAACCGAACTACACACTCAAATTTACTCTTGCTGGTCATACAAAAGCAGTTTCCGCAGTTAAATTTAGTCCTAATGGAGAATGGCTCGCTAGTTCGTGTAGGTGTTTATTTTAATTCAATTCCCACTAGCATCGCTTTTTAAATTGAAAACTTGTTCCCTCTTTCTTAAAGCCGCTGACAAACTAATAAAAATCTGGGGTGCATACGACGGAAAATTCGAGAAAACGATTGCCGGCCATAAGCTAGGAATAAGTGATGTGGCATGGTCGTCTGATAGCCGACTGCTTGTAAGCGGCAGTGACGACAAGACTCTCAAAATCTGGGAGCTCAGCTCGGGTAAATGTCTTAAGACACTCAAAGGACACAGCAACTATGTATTCTGTTGCAACTTCAATCCACAAAGCAATTTGATTGTTTCGGGAAGCTTTGACGAGAGTGTTCGCATTTGGGACGTCCGCACTGGCAAATGTCTGAAAACGCTTCCCGCTCACTCGGACCCAGTGTCTGCTGTCCATTTTAATCGCGATGGATCATTGATTGTCAGCTCCAGCTACGATGGACTATGTCGCATTTGGGATACAGCCAGTGGACAATGTTTAAAAACATTAATTGATGACGACAATCCGCCGGTGAGCTTCGTTAAGTTCTCGCCTAATGGAAAGTATATTCTGGCTGCTACGCTCGATAATACTTTAAAACTGTGGGACTACTCAAAGGGAAAGTGCTTGAAGACATATACTGGACACAAAAATGAAAAATATTGCATATTTGCAAATTTTTCGGTTACTGGTGGAAAGGTATCTATATTTTGTTTAAAAAAGATTAAGGTAACTTAAAAGTAATTTTGTCTGGTTTATGAAGTGTTCCGTTCAAACGTTCTCATTCACGTTTGATTGGGTGGATTAGTGTCTTATAAGAGGGCACTATAGTTGCGGAAGAGATTGCTTTGTTACCTAATTGCATTATTAGCCCAAATAATTAGCGATTGGCAAGATCTCAGCTATGGTATTGTATCGTGACTTCATAGTGGAGCTTAAGTAGAAAAAGTATAACTACCTCGAAGTCATAGCTATCTACAGAAACCTGTCGAAGACGTCGATATTTCCTTTCTTGATAGTAATTTGTGCTTGGTCTTGCCGCCATTGACGGCTAATGACATATTCATGGTTTCTTTCTCAATTCTAAAGAGCTCCACTTATAGTACGCTTTGTTCTTCTGATTATATAAATATCGTCTGCGAATGCGAATAACTGGACGTTTTTTTGAATGGTTGTGCACTACTCTTTCAAGAACGACGTTAAAAAAGCCACATGACAGCTGATAGCTGACATAAATCTATATTGTCAAACATACTGCATAAAAGGACGAATTTGAGAAGGCTGCCAAAATTAGACATAGTTGTTTATTGCTCATCTCTAAAGATGCCGTCATTTGCCTTGAAATTGATGGAAAGAGTGGTTTTCCTGGTTCCTGGATCTTCCATATAAATTTAAAAAATGTACTTCTCCAAATTTGTATTGACAAATTTTCAGGCCAAATTAAATCTTAAAATTGAGCAGTTTTTTTGGTTATATTTTTTTGTGAGTAGGTGTTAAACCCTGAATTCTATCGATTGCTAAGGAGATGAAGGTGACATTTTGAATCACAGTACATACACATAAAAACGTTTTAATTTTTGGCAGCTTTCAAAATTAGTTAGTTAATAATCCTGTTCCCTAAATTTTTTCAAACAGTTTCAGACCGCCAGATTTTAGTACGGGCGAATACAAAATTTCACAAAATTAAAATTTTCAGTTCATATATGGAGAGAAACATATCCAAAAACCATACATTTTCTCTCCATGTTTAAAAGTACACTTTGTTTATTCGGTATCTCGAATAAGCTCATTGATTGTCCAGCGGAATTGTCTAAGGCAAAATTTTCTACTGCCTAAAAATCTTCATATTACACATTGGCCCTTTAAGAACCAAGGTACAGATACGTTGTTTAAAAAGAAGCTTATATTTTGACCAACTTGACCACACTTTGACATTCAATAAGGGTATTCATGCAACGTCGTAAGTTTACAAATTGTGTAAAATGATAAGTTTACGCAAAATTTGCATGAGGGATTTTTGTATACATTTGATTAAATGCTAGGTTATTCGATCAGAGTAAGAGTTACAATGACGTTCGGATAAGTTTAACCAGTTTGGTTAATTTTACGCAGCAAAATCCTTGGATAAGTTTAACCAAATTGTGGAGATCATTTCCCCTACAAAATTTGACAGTTCATTAACCAAAAGACAAACTTAACCAAACTGTGAACTTATCTAGGGATTTACGAAGTTGCATGAATACCCTTAATATTTATAAATTAAATATGTATTACAAATAATTTCTTTTAATATTGTTTGGGATGTGGAGTCGTTTTGATTTTTTTTTTACATTCAAAATATTTAAAACTAACAAAAAAGTGGAGTGCCCACCCTTTGACATACAAAATATGTCCCCGAAAGGTGACCACAGTGGCGTTTTACTCGGAGGTGCGTCTACTCAAGAACTATTTTCTAAGGTAAGGTTAGGAGGGGCGTGCACAGTAGGATGGTCCCTATATTGGATTTTTTGAAATTTCGAAATGGATAGACATCAAACATGGAAAAAAATGTTTCCTAATTTTTTCAAATTTTTATTTCACCCCCTGGTCCTCCTATTTTCACTTTAAGCAAGGCACTGATTATGGAGTAAGGCTAGTCGCGCACATGCAATTTTCGGTTTCGAAACTGTTTGGTTGCAAAACTGAGTCCTATGGACTCGTATGAGACTCCGCGCACATGCAGAAACTATTCCGTCGTCGATTCGAGCAACTTCTAGTTTGTGTTATGGCACAAACTGAACAATTGCTCGAAATCAGTTTTTCACTTTGTGTCACATGGAATAATATTTAACTGCGCTGACATTCAACCAAATAGTTGCTGATATTTAACCACATCGTTGAATTTTGTTCTTTTCAAAGTGCGTTTTGTTCTCTGTGCGAAAGAGAACAAATGTATCTTTTTTTTAATTTGCTGAGCAAAAGAATAGGACAAAGGCCATAATATTTTTCTTGGAATATATGAGATAGAAAAACTGAATAAACGTTGTAGGTTCATTGCGATTGCTGGTGGAGTTGCTAATGTGCGCGCTCAGTAGTCAACTTGTGACTATTTTGTTGCGGTAGCAGTTGCATGTGCGCGACTAGCCTAAGGGTGATTCTTATAAAACGCAAAAAAAACAATCGAGGGTAAAAATTAGATTTAGACGAGAAAAAATCGTACTGGAGGGGGGTCTAATTCACCCCTAATAGGCGGGAGGGGTAATTTTCTAAAAATTTGGCTGAAAACAGAAAAAAAATTATTTAAAATAAAATGCACGACTGGATCGCACGTATTTGCTCTTATGTTTAAGTTGCTACTTTTAAAATATGAAAGTAATTATAAAAAAATATAAAAAAGCATTTGATTCGTTCTTTTAATTGTTTAAACAACAAGTTAAAAACAAAAAAACAAGTACGCCATTTAATTACTTGAAAAAAACGTATATGTTTGCGTTAAAATATATTTTTAAACCTAGTTTCAAAAAACTTCATCAACTCATTTTTGAAGTATTGAATTTTCAAATATATAGTATATTGATATTTTTTAAAAATCCAAAATTTATTTTTTTCAAAATTTTGATATGCAATATTTAAAATTTTAAAAACCATTTTGCATACAATTTTGAATGAAATCGTTTAAGCCGTTAATGAGAAAATTGAGAAAACCGTTATGTGGCAGGTACCATTAATAACGTTTTTCGGTAATTTTTTTTCTTATCAAAAAGTACACCGTACCAACAATATTACGCTGATTTTTGTATCAAAATCGTTAGAGCCGTTTTTGAGATAAATTAGCTTTTCAATTACGGTTGTAGGGCAAGTACCGTTATTTTTGGTGCTAAAAAAATTTCAATTTCCCCTCTAGAGAGTTACAAAAAAACCTTAAATTCAAAATTTGAAGAAAATTTCTTCAGTGGTTTAGGTTGTAGGTCAATATACGGACAGACAAACAGAATTGTGCCACCCACATTTTTAGTGTTCTCTATCATCATATTTGATTGTTATCTCGGAATTTTTTTCTTGCACGAATCCAAAACTTGCCCTATAGTTTCATATCGCAAGTAAAAATGGAAACACTTACAATGCAACGCCTTAGCTTTTTTTAAAGCCACGATTCCATTCTATAATATGCTAACTAAATAAAGTTTTTATTTAAATAGGTTTTGAAAAAATAATTTTAATCTTTTTTTAAATTGTTAAGTTTGATTTTTTGTTTTCAAAAACCATTTACAATAAAAATTTTATTTAAAAAGCATATGATAGAATGGATTTGTGGCATAACGTGGCATTGTAGTGTTCCCGTTTTTTTAAATATTTTTTTTTTCTAGAAAATTACCCCTCCAATACATTATATCTATATATATTCGATCATTTGTTGTTCAAATTAATCACGAATAAAGTGATATCGTACGTCAATGTATTTAGATCGCTTATGGAACTTCGGATTTTTCACGAGTCGTATTGCACTCTGGTTATCCCTGTAGAAAATTGGTGCAATATGTGTTGTTTGAATAGTAAATTCAGTAAATTCTTCAACCATACTAATTCCTTAAAAGCGTGTGCTGCTGCCATATATTTGAATTTTTTAGTTGATAGAGCCACTGACTTATGGCATTCCAAGCTCCAACTAATGGTACTATATTACCAAACATGAAACATGGCATTTGCGTCACTGTATCCAGAAATTCAAATCGTTATCCAAGTCCATTTGGATAACGCTTTTAATTCTCTTTGCAAATGTTGAATTACTGAGAATATAGCTTCTTCCTTTTCAGCTGCCATCAAACCGTCATCAACACAAATGATTTGGCTTTTTATATCGTTGTCTCTTAGACTATAATGCCCTAGACCAGCGATGGCGAAGCAATGGCACACGTGCCATTAGTGGCACGAGACGAAATTATTGGCACGTAATTAATTGAGAAATCCGATTGAGTAGCCCCATCAGCTGCTTACATCGTATTTATTTTTTTTCTTATAGTTGTTTGAAAAAGTCGGCGTTTGCTATCTCGACAGTATTTTCGTATGCGTGTGTGAGTCCTTACTTTCAGATATGAATAACATTAGAGATTCGCCTGATAACTGTTTTGTTTGTTTCTTTAATTAAAATGAATTAAAAACTTAAAATTTAAAAAATAAATTATTGAGGGTATTCATTAGGGTGTGTAACTGAAGTTTTGTTATATATTTATTGTATCTTTATTGTATCATATCTGCTAGCTGATCATTTGATTGGACATACTTTAGCTCGATCATTTGTTGTTCAAATTGCTTGGATCGCTTATGGAAATCCATGACCCAACATTTTGTAAGCTAGTGTAATTTCTCCAATATAGTTTTTTGGTGTTCTTTTCACGCTTTTTTAGCGAGCCAAAACCAATAACTTGGACGAAAATTCCAAATGGAGAATTTAATTTTAGTATGTAATGCAACTTTTGCCAGGTATTGGATGTGAAAATTCCAGAGTTGAAATATATGACACACCCTAGTATTCATACAACAGCGTAAACATTGTAAAGTCTTAAAGTTTGTAATTCTGTCACAATTTGTATAGAAAATTTGACAGATCTACGAAGTTTACAACTTTACTTCGTTTGCGACGACTTTACGCTATTGCATGAATATCCTTAATATGTTTAGGGGAATTGTTTTTTTTTCAAACATAGTCACTAGAAAACTAGATCAAGACTGTGGCCGTTTATGAGACCATCATCTGCCTGAGTAATGTTCAATGTATTTGCAGAAAGTTCTTAAACGCAAACTGCAAAAGTATTCTGTTCGAAGTGTACATTTTGGCACTTCAAATTATTTGTTTTAATAAATGGCACGAGACTCCACAAAGGTTCGCCATCGCTGCCCCAGATTATGGTTTGCGTAGTAGAGTGCTTAATTTTTAAGTTTTAGTAGTAACTATTCCTCCCTAACACACACCAAAAAAGTGGGCATTCATTTCTAGGTATCTTTTTTGATATTTTTTTTACGAGGCGAAAAATAGAAAATAATAAAAATAAAAATAGAAATTTTGTCAAACACGGCCTCAAAAGTGGGCGTGGGCGACATTTTTCATCATTTTTTGTTTATATCCGGTTATTTAGAGAGGTTTGTTTTATAGAAATTAGTCAAAAAACAAAATTTTTGAAGAATGATTGTTCTTTTAGAACAAAAGTACAGATGTGAAATGTTAATATGAAATAGTTGTTTATGTTTTATTGTACATACATACATACATATAACAAAAATATCCTTTCAACTATAGTGGATTGTATCAGGAAGTGAGGACAACATGGTTTACATATGGAATTTACAAAGCAAAGAAGTCGTTCAAAAACTACAAGGACACACAGATACAGTTCTTTGTACAGCATGTCACCCAACTGAGAATATCATTGCTTCTGCAGCATTGGAAAATGATAAAACTATAAAGTTATGGAAAAGTGACACATAAATCTGAAAATCTAAATCAGATATTGAAATAAAAAAAATATGTTTTGTATTTAAAAAAATAAAAGAAAGAACTAAAGTCTAGAATGTAAATACCTAAATCTTTACACTCTCGTGTCTTTGTATTCAATTTTAATCTACAAAATTGTGTTTTATTTTGATTATTATTATTATTACTTTATCTAGCTCAAAAAGATTAACAACAATATTTTAGATAACTTATAATAAACTTTTATATTCTAATGATACATATATTTCATTATTAATTTTTATTTATTTTTTTAAACTTATTTAAATTGTTGAACGGGAAAAAGCCTCCCAATTTCTCTACTCTACCGGCCTAAAAGCTATTCTTCTCCATCCTCCTTGGACTTTTTGTATGTTATCTTTTCCTTTGCCCATCCACTTTTATTTTTCTTCTAAAGGTATCCATTCTATTACAAGTTGTGTCCAGCGGTTATCTCAACGGCGTATACAGGGGCGGAGTCACAATCGACATGATAACGTAAAAATTGACAGCCATTCATTAGTATTGGGGTTTAATTGGTGAAGCGAATACATTTATATTGAATTAAGATCTATCAAAAATACGATTTTGACCATTTCTGCATTTCATTGGAAAACAGAATCGATTTATTTTTGATTTAAAATCAATTTGGTTGATCTGAATTTTTGGCAGATATAAACTCTAGTGCCAAAAAATGTTTCAATATTACTCTTGATCAGGTTTGACTTATTTCCGTTGTCGAAATTTTGTTCAAAATATGAAGGAAATCATCTCCAATAAAAAAAGAATAAGTTTAAATGAATTGGTATATTCGTGCTCATACCACTTAAAGTGGATACAAAAATGATAAATCCGAAACTATACAAATACAGTGACAAAACTAAATTCAAGTTCAAATCGTATTTCATTCACCAAAAAAAAAGTGTGTGTCTCCTTCAAATCCCGTGATTTACCATACACATTTATATCTAGTGAAATGAAGATTAAAAATAAATCTCTTACGGGCAGTGGTTTATCAAATCAAACAAACCTTTATACCATTCAATTTTATAGAACGGACCAATTAACCGTCATATTAGCCCTGCTTTTTATTGCATTTTTATCTTCGCTTGGAAAAAAGTAATATGATAATTAACTGCCTGACCAGAATAGAGTGCTGCAACTGGAGCTGAAACTGGAATAGCTGTCAAAAAATGCTGTACGTGCTTTTTTTACTCGCTCACAATGTGCTGTACAGCTTTCTGATATTTTGGGCATTTGAAGTCAGCTGTGCGAGTTTAATTCAACACAAAAATAGAAAATAAAACAAAAATAAAAGTGGATAGTGATGAAATAGAAGCTAAAATTACTTTACGTCCTTATCAGAGATTAAAAAGAGTTTGAAATTCTCTTCAAACCCCATGTAAACACTTGGTTGCGCTCACAGTTTTGAAACGTCAAAAAAGCTGCGTGCAAAAGTTAAAAGTTGGCCAACTTGTCCAGCTGCGTCGCGTTCTGTTCGTATCTATGGATTTGTATGCATTCAACATTAAGACAGCTATTCCAGTTGTAGCTCCGTCTCCATTCTGTTCAGGCAGTAAAACAACAAACTGGTTTAACTCCGTACTATATCTTCTTCTGTGAAATGAATAAAGTGAAAACATTGTTCAGGATCATAAGTATTATCAATCAAACAAATATTCTCGCATGTCAAAAATAATTGTGGTGAAATGCAAAATTAATTGTTGGCATGATTGGTTTACAGTTTCATGTAAAAAACCATTGCTGACATGCAAAATGACCGTATTTAGATTGGTTGGTTTCACTACTGCATAACGGCAGTTAGTTGGTGTAATCGGGGAAGTGGAAAGGGAGGGGTAAGTCAGGGGGAAAATAAAAAAATTGAGTGAGCAGTCACCTTTAAAAACCAAATTAGTCCGTTTTGTTCATTTTTGATGTGTAGTCGGCCGAAATAGGAAGCAAAACGTTTGATAACTATCACCAAACAACGTTACAAGGATGAGTCGACGTCATTCTAGCAAAAATGAGAGAACGTTTTTGGGTCGTCAGGGGGCGCCAAGTTATAAAGAACCGCATCAAAGATTGTCTCACTTTTAACAAATTGTTTGATCAGCTTGCTTCCCAGTCATTTACGCCCCTACCTCACCATCGAATTACGTTAGCCAGACTCTTCGACGTGGGTATCGATTTTGCCAGACCCTTCGACGATGTGGATATCGATTTTGCTGGACCAATATTTTACGAAGCTGTTGTAAATTCATAAACGTCAAATGTTTCCGCATCACTGCTTTTTTGCGATGCTGATGCGTGACGCAGCTGATGCCGATACAATTGCATCAGCAACAACGCATCAAGAATTTTGTTGATTCTTATTTGTTTGAAGTTGGCGCATCACATGTTGCAAGTTTGCAATAATGAACATGTTACGCAAAAAGTGATTCGGGTTTGATGCATTTATGAATGTTTGGCGTGAATAGGCGCGTCTCACCAACTAAAATCTCACTGAGTGCTCAATGTCAAGTTGACGGAGGTAGAATGCTTTGGTGGGACAAGATTCTCCGTTGAATTGTAAAAAACCATTCTTCTACAGAAATTCTGGAAATAAAATTATAACTGCCTAAAATATTTAAATGTAAAAGCACAAAACTTTATCATAGGAATGAAAAATAATAGCAAATTCAATTTATTTTCATTTTTAATAACATTCCACCTTTATTTTGTATTTTTTATTGATTTTAGTAGGTCTGTTTCTTTACTCGACCGCGGGTTCCCAAAGTAACCCAAATCTACCCAAAACGTGTTTCTTTACTATTTTCTGACACAAAAATGCCAGAGCTTTTGACTTTTTTTTCATTTCCCCTCCAGCAAGAATCTACCCGAACATTTTAGTTCCGGCACTTTCTTGCTTGTCAAACAAGAAATCAGCTGATCAAAAAATTTGAAATTAAATTTGTCAAGTAGCGTATATAAAAAGGTTTAATTTAATTAAATTAAATGAAAATGATACAATGGAAACAAATATAAATTAAAATATTTCTTCTGGTATCTTTTAATAGAGCCCAAAATGATAAGTGCAAATGTTAAGAATTGAAATTGCATAATTTTGTATGCGTTGAGTCTACAAGCAATAAAGTCGAATGAGTAATTTACACCGCAACAAACCTGAAAAATCCCAAATACGTTTCTTTACTTTTCATTTCTGGTTAAACATTACAACAACAACATCAAAAAGCTAATGCCCAAACTTTTTCCCGAACTTTTTCCCAAGCTTTATCCCAAAAGTAAAGAAACAGACCTATTGTCTTCTATCTGCGCTGGGCAAATCATGTTATGCTATTTCAAATCACGAAACCGAAAATTACACTAAGTAACAAACAAAAACTTAATTCCCACACACAAATGCAGAGATTACCATCAACACTGGTATAAGGAAACAAGATAATGAGACAAAAAACGAAATTTCTAGTCACAAAGCAAAAATATCTCCATTTGTCAAAATTCATGTCGGAGATCTCTGTCAAGATATAATCGCGGAGAGATATCTCTGACATACCAACAAGAGATGAAACGGAGTGACAACATTGGATATTTCATGTCAAGATAAGCATTCTGATAGAAATTATCTCCTGTGGAGTCGGGGTGTAACACAATACGACCACTCATCACAGATACATCCTTTCAAGAAACACTAATAAAAATTGAAAAAAATGTCGTTCCTTTAATTTCCGTGACTAGTGAAACACTTATTCATGACAAGTATACTCTTGAAGGATTTTTCAGTTCCTCGCAAGAGGCAGTACTTCGGAAAAAACATTTGTTTTCAGGTGGCAGTGGCTGGCAATCGAATCCAGAACCTCGGCATGACAGTCTAACGCACTAATCGTTATGCCACGAGGAACTACAAGAAACCCCCCAAGAGGGTCACTAAATGTATGTAGGGGTTCTGTTTTTAAAGAAAACTGTTGACATAGGCACCTGTATGGATGAACAATTGTTTTGGTACAAACGGTCGATTTTCGACCACTGGGCGGATACTCCTTGTAGTTACTCAAGTCGGTATAGTTGGACAGAAATAATACGTGTAGAATAATTTAAAATAATTTTATAAACATTGCGGATGTAGCACAATTTCGCTTTTTTGCTAAAGGAAGGAATTCCTGCGCGGTGGCACAAAACAAACGGTTCGCATTTTTTATTTCTGGAAATTTAAGGAAATTGCTCCAATGGAGGTTTAAGTGTCCATATTTTATCTTTGGCATTTGTTGTAAGTGTTTGAACTACGCCATTATAATATCTGTGATGTTTGGGAGAAACATGATAACTGTATTTTAAAATTTGCTTCTTTACGCCCACTATCGAGCTAGAGCCCAAACGAGTTTACCGATTTTCTTCAAATTTTAAACACTTATGAAAAAAGTCTTTTTTAAATGGTGTTCTAATTTTGAAGAAACTAGGTTTATTTGTTAAGGCTCTTGCTCGATTTAAAGTGGTCGTAAAGAAGCAAATTTTAAAATACAGTTATTATGTTTCTACCAAACACCACAGATATTAAATGTGATACATATTTTTGATAAGGAATAGAAAAACTTGGGCCATATGACACAAACGTATTTGTAGTGGCTACGAACAAATGGTCCAAATGTGTTATTAAAATAAGTTTTAGTTATTAGAATTAAGAAAATAATTTCATTTATTTTGTATTTAATTTAAACAGTTAAAATGGACGATTCTTTGGCCATTTCAGACTGTTGTATGCCTGGACGCTTATCGGTTTCCAAGAAACTTATGGGATTATCGTCAATTTTGTCACCTGAGGACACGCTTGTTACAGCAACAAGTAGTTCTAACGCGCCCTGCAGTTCCAACAAATCGTATGTTAGTTGGACTTCCTTTTGCAAAACATCAGCAAGTTGGATGAATTGCTTGCCAAGGTCACCAGTAAAGTCATGGAATTCATCTTCGCACACATCTAGTAAGATCGTAGCAACATCGATCAAAACACGCAAAAATCGATGTTCTCCAATGCATCGTATAAGAAAAGCAATGATTCTCGACAGGGAAGAATGCGAACGACCAGCAAGTGCACGATGCAGGCCCTTGCGGTGAATTAACTCTTGCATGACACTCACAGTTACCTCTGGTGTTTTAGCCATTATATTTGGCCTTATTGCTTCAGAGAGACACTTTGCATATTCAAATTTTCGTAAACGATAGTCATAGTTTTTTTCTGCTCGCCTTTTGGGGTTGATGATTTTGTGGTTAACTCTGCTTGACGCCAATTTCCGATCAGGATTTATGTGCTCCTTAAATTTGCTTGCTCCTCCTTCCATGTTCTGTATGGAAACTAAGCCATCGACCATACCTGCGACAACAGTTTGATTATTCGGTGCAACTGCAAGACTAAGGACTGAATTGGGGAAACTTAAAGTGTGTACGGTCTGGTATGAAGAAACATCGTAGATTTTAACGTGTCTATCCAACCCACTCGATAGGATCCGCTTCCCATTGGAAGCAAGGCGGAGGCAGGTTACTGTTTTATGATGTTGCGAAAGATTGGTAAGTAGCTTTCCGCCAGCAAACGCATCCCATACACTAACTTCTGTCCCTCCAGCGCTAACAAATATACCGCCTGTCGGTAAGAACAGAAGTGATTCAACTGCGCTACTGTGGTTGACGCTAAAAGCCACATGCTGAGTGCGGATGTCATAGAAGTTAATTTTCTTATCGTATCCACCCGAAACGACTATATTGGATGAAACAGGATTTACACAACCTGCTCTTATATAATCAGAGTGCTCACTATAAGTATGTACTACTTTTTCAGATGCAATGTCCCAGATCTTTACCGTTTTGTCATCGCTGAAGCTGGCGATATGCAATAAATCGGAAGTAAAAAACGTTCTATGAGTAGGCGCTTTGTGGCCTTTGAAAAGGCGGAGCACATTTTTGCTTGTAGTGTCAAATAACTTTACTGCTCCTTGTTCGTCTCCAGCAACCAAAAGTCGACCGTCCTGCCTGAAACTACCACCATACGCGTTCTCTTGAAACTTGGATAGGTTCTTGGCAACAAGTTTGGTAATAGGATTGTAAATTTGTACTCTAACAGAGCATGTGACAGCAAAGAAATGTGGCTGAACTGGACTAAAGTCGATATAGTCAATTGCTCCAAACTCTTTCACTAATGTAGGGACCTAGGAATCCGAAATATAATTGCTATTATTTTATGTTTGAGAGCGACATTCCTTACTTACACTGAGCCTTTTCCAATATTGTGAGTCAGGAGTTATTTCGCGATTTACTTTTTGAAATTTTTTAGTGTTCAGGGGTTTAAAATTTGCCATTTTCTTTCTTTTTTTGTTTACCAATGGCGAAAAGCAGATTAACTTCAATGTAGCAGCAAAATAAAAACAAAATCACTCTCACGTGTTTGTTCATTTATTTGGGTATGTTCACAATACTCTTTATAAGAAAAATGAAGTTTGTTCCACTAGCCTTGTCCCCTAGTGAGTTTGAAAGTCCCCTTAAGTGCCTTGCACATGAGCCGGGAATTGCGAATGCGAATAATGGTGGACTTACATGCATCTTGATCTTCAAGAAAAGTAGCGCGGGTCAGATATAATAACATAATATGCCATAGCCAACTTGGTTGCCAGTACTTGCACGTGTGGCCTCGGGGTAAGCAAATTCTTGTTTTTACTTATCGACAAACTGAATAAATCTTTGATTTATTATATATGGACTGCTAGTCGTATGTTTTCTCCATACAAAATCTCTATATTTAGGGGTTCAGCTTCTCCTTAGCAACATAAGAGCTTCCGTCAAATATGCGGCGAACAAAACAACTATCCTAACATCTCTGTTATGTCTATCCCTGAATCATATTTGTCAATCAAAGTCAAATATTAATTATTATATTATTATTTTGTTGAAAAAGCCGTAAATTATTTTATTTTATTTTAAAAATACCTAAAAAAGGTATTCAACCTTCTTACGATCGTATCGTATGGTTATCAATCACCGCAAATTCCATCACGCAATCATCAAAACTTGATACAATTAATTGCAAAATGGTAAGTTCAAAAAGAACTCAAAAAATCAAGCGATATTTAAAAAAAAAACTTGCAACTATCTTGTTTTTCCTCTGAATTCAGAAGGGGGATGACTGACTGGCAACACCAATAAAAAATGAAAAAATGTCTGAAGAACAAGGAAGGTCCTGCTCACAGTTTGTATGCTTCCCCAAAAAGAAGAGTCGAGTTTTTGGAGAAATTATTTAAGTGTCAGGTATCTGAAGTTGCAAGCAATGATTCAGAGAAGAAAAAAGAGAAATTAGTCTGTATTAGTCGATTAATGTTTTAATTAGCCAGTTTATATTTCTGAGATCTCAGAGGACTCAGAGCGCTCAGAAATATAAACAGGATTCCTCTCAAAAATTCCTCACTTTTCCCCTTAAAAACTGAGATTGAAATTTTTTGGATTCGCCTGCTCAATTATTTTTTGTCGCAGTAAATTACATAAGAAGAAAAGAAAAAGAGAGTTGTTTTGACTTCTATGTGAGGAATGTTGTTTATATTTTACTCTCCTGCTCTGTCTAAAATTTGAGGAAAAATACTGAGCGCTCAAGAAATATAAACTGACCAAATAAATAGTTTTCAACACTTTTTGAAACTTAATTCATTTGTTTGTTATTGTTGTTTTGCAAAATATAATAAATAACACACAAATACTCAATTCAATCGTCAAAAGTTACACCATATCTTCCGCCTATTCGACGGCAGCGCTAGTGGCGTATAGTGATAGACTGAACTGAAGTGAAGTTGGCTCCTGGCAGTCCATATATAGTAGGTCAATGGAATAAACGATCCTATCTACAATTTTAAAAAGAAATCACGGCCTAAAATTAGTTTAAATTGTTAAATTTAGTATTTTCATATTTTCTACGCAACCAACGATATATCTTGTATGAATTGTGAAACACTAATCCAGAACATCATCAGAACGCATTCCACAAATCAGCAAATATAAATTAGCACCAATTCGATATAATTTCTCGTTCTACCTCTACTAAGATGACTCGTAGGGAAATGGTGAATAAATTATATCCTTTTTCGTGGGGTTTAAGGGGAAGATTTAGTTGTGGAGGCCTAATTGTAATGCTATGGAGTATGTTTAGATTGGGAAATTTGAGTCCGGACTCGTGGAGTCTCATCGTGTCTACATTCCACCATTTGAGGTGTCTCAAAACACATAATAACAACACCAACTTCAATGCTTTGCACATGAAGCACCAGAAAATGAGTCTCATGAGGTCGGTGTTTATATTTTGTTCATGTCTCTTGCCCAGAAATTACCATGAGACCGGTCTCAATCTTTCCAATCTAAACAGCGTCATGAGTACACGGCATGCCAAATGGGCATGCTCAGTGACGTCATTTTCACGTCACATATGCTTCTCAATTCCCAGATAAGCCTAGTACGCAGATCTGGCTTAAATGTTGCTCCCTTTTTTCTCTCCAAAAACCCGCTAAATTTTGACATGAGATTTTTGTGGAGATTTTCCTTTGGCATTAATAAGTCATTTGTCTTTGAATATTTCTCAATTTTCATTTTCGCAATGTAAGGCTCACATAATAGCCCTATTCTCCCCCATCATCACTGATACCTCACAAATCACAAGTAGTGGTGAATCTTATTTTGTGACTTTTTTGTATTCTTCCCCTAAAATCACAACTTGTGAGAGTCACAAAATCATCGAAATTGTAATCTCCTCCAGAGCAGGTCACAACTCACAAGTTTTACAAATCATTGTATTATTTCAAAGCGGACATTTAGCCAGTTTATATTTCTGAGATCTCAGAGGACTCTGAGCGCTCAGAAATATAAACAGGATTCCCCTCAAAAATTCCTCATTTTTCCCCTTTAAAACTGAGACTGAAATTTTTTGGATTCGCTTGCTCAATTATTTTTTGTCGCAGTAAATTACATAAGAAGAAAAGAAAAAGGGAGTTGTTTTGACTTCTATGTGAGGAATGTTGTTTATATTTTACTCTCCTGCTCTGTCAAAAAATTAAGGAAAAATACTGAGCGCTCAAGAAATATAAACTGGCCAATTATATTCTCTTTGCGAAAGAGAACAAAATGTACTATGTTTTTTTATTTCTTAGGCTATGTCCTAATTGGACAAAGATCGCACAACCCAGCGATGGGCTACGGTCGGTCGCATGGCTTGTTGATAGCGCTACCAAAATGTGTGTCCTATCTGATCGCTCCTAAGTGACCACGATAGTTAATTTTGAATGTGGTTTCCTATTCGAAGTTTGCACAAACCTCAACATTGATCAGAAAATAAGGTGAATAAACATACAGCTTATTTTAAATTTAGAAAAGAAATTTTATTTAAAATACTCCAATCGTGAAATATGACAATTGCGAAGTTCAATAAATGAATGTAGAACTAAATCCAAAGCAGTTTAAATTTTTAATTCCCACCTTAAATGAATCAACTTCCTGTAGCGTCGGTCGCACAAATTTAGCTTCAGCGATCTCAAAACAAACATGTGCGACTATTATACCTCATCGCGCTACCGGGTTACTATATTCTAATAAGGACACATTGATGGATTTATTGATGCTTGATATTTTGATTGTCCGATGCAGCTACCATCGCTTGTTGCTCAGTCATACGATGAGTTCCAATTAGGACATAGCCGTAAGCAAAAGAATAGGATAAAGGTGCGATATTCTTTTTCTTTGCATCTATGAGACCGAAAAACTGAATGCATATTGTCGGTGCGTTGGTGTAGTTCTCTGCAATTGCTTATAGAATTGCTGATGTGTGCGCTCATCGGTCAAGAATCTACTAACAAAATGCCGTGGTGAGTTTCGTTGTGAGTTTTATTGTAACAATTTGGGCGAGAATATCAAAATGTTATCGAATCACAATAATCCTCACAAGGGGTCTTCACAAGATGTTGTGACTTGTAACTCCTCACAAGGGGGAGAATCGGGCTGTAAGTCTCACAAATAAAAAAACTTGCCACAATTTAGCTCAAGAAATAATATACCGAACAATTATTTCACGTATAGTGAGAAACGAAAATTTGGTTTTTTAGCTAGAGCTGCGTACTTCTTGGCTAAAATGCTTGGCTTAATTTTAGCTTGGCTAAATTTTGGAGAGATTTTTGTATAGGACCACAATTTAACATGCCGTGATGTACTCTTAACGTAAATTCAGTACCTCGTCTGTTTGTGTACTTCTCAAAACTACAAATTTCTAGTAGTTTAATTCTCTTATATGAGTTTGGGCTAAATTCGAAGATTCGTATAGTTTTCCCAACTAACAAACTCTCGAGAGCTTAGCTCCCATAGTACTCTTCCAGATCTCATTGCTATACAAAGGAGTTCAATTCTCATTATAAACATAAATTTATACGGTTATATGATTTTAGGATTTTTTTGTATCAAATTAATTTTTTTAGTCTAGAATAATTATTCCTCCTGTATGTAAATTATGAAAGTCTTGTGATAATTTTGTTTGCAAATTCAAACTCTAAGGATTCATATGAGATAATGAGATGTTGCAATGACAGCTACTTTATTTGATTCATACAACAGTCGTTCTTTTTTATTTAACGTTTAGTATTTTCGTTGTTTTCCGAGGTATCTGGTCCTTTAAGCAAATAAGTATTTAAAGAAACCCCATTGACTTAAGCTACCACGTCTGCTACATCTCTTGGTTTGGGAGGAAATTAATTTGGATTAACTACAATAAAGATAGGTGCATACCAAACTCTTGGCCCAACATTGCAATTTATATGTTAAATGCAACAACTAAGTCCCTTTGGACTTAGCTAAGCCCAGCGAATTTTCAGGGCTTAGCTTTAGCCCAGATAAAAACTGTTACCGGCATGATATTCATACTTGTTATCGATAGTATGTATGGAAACTCCATTTTTTTCTGTTATGGCGTCGCTAAGCCCTGGGCTTACAAAAAAACACACCTATTGTTACTTGGGAGTGGTACAAAAACCGTAGTATCAGCAATACCACAAAGTGTGACACACATCCTGTTAGTACATATGCATATACGTTGACACGTTTTGTACTTGAGATTAAAGGCCTGGTCAAACCAGAGCGCGATCCGGTGATCTTTGTGAGAAATTATAAACAAAATTTGATCGCGGTGATCTTTTTCCCCCATTGCAGTATTGATCGCATCGCCGGATCGCGTTCTGTTTGCCCAGGCCTTAAGTTCTCGAATTCGTCACCAAGGACAAATAAAACCCTCATATTGTTAAGGGGCTATGTATACTACCGTATACTTATATAAAAACCCATGTTTCGATACCAAACTCATACCATTTTGTTCTCATAATTTAAGCATGGTATAACATGACACACTTGTGGTATAAGTGAATACTATAATATCCGTACCACTTGTGTGTCACCGGTATTGGTAATAGCTATTTCACACTATTCCATTGAGTTTATTGATACATGTCAAAAAAGTGTGAAGAAAAATCATGTATAAAATCATGTGTGAAGAAAATCATGTATGTGTGAATGCAAAATATGAAATTATGATTGGACATATGCTAATACATGAAAATATTTTGGAACGGTTCTAAGACCATCACACTTTCTATCCCACTAAGAGAGGTTTGAGGTTATGGTGAAACTAAATTGTTTAGATACAAGTGTGGAAGCAAAATATGCTAATCAATTTTAGCACACAAATTTGGCAGTCGTATGAAATTCTTTCCTACTTCATTCCGAGATGTGTTAATACTTTGTGAGATAGTGTAGAGGCACTTTAAACAAATGTGTGCATTGCACCTTGCTTAAAGCCACTTTACACGATTATAGAAGTCATATGACTTCTCATATGAGCTGTCAAAAAAATCATACCATATCGTCTGAACACACTCATATGATCTCATATGACTTCTCAAAAGCAAAGAGCATATGACTTTTTTGACATTAGAATTGCAGCTAATTCCATTTGAGAAGTCAAACAGGAATTGTTGTTTTCATGGAAAAAAGTGAACTCAGAGCATTGAAAATTAAAATATTTCTACAAAAAATTGGAATTTTGGATGAAAACAACAATGGATAACAAGGCTTTTCAAAAATTTATTTGTTTATGAGTTTTTTTTCTTTTATTTTGGGTTTGACAGATAACCGTAGAGAAAATTATGACAGTGAAAGCTCATGTGAGAAATCATACAGAAAATATAATAGGTGTGTTTTTTTGTTTGCCGAATTGGCTTGGATAAAAAAAACTACGTCGGGGCTAGCAATTTACAAGTTAAATGCAATAATAACTAACCCTGTGGCCACACGAGCCAGAGCCAGTGGCTAGCCAATTGGCTACATACATTGACTGTCAAATTCCTATTCGTGTATTTGCTGTGACGTAGACGGCATGCTGTACTAGCTTCTATACTGGCCAGGGCTCGGATGTTAATCTAAATGGAATAAATCTAGTCCGACTTTAGGGAAAGAAGTATAACTGCTACGATATTCCGCTTTTTCAAAATTAAATGAACTAAAAACACTCTATTGCTATGCGACAAAACTAACAAAAGAACAGAGCGTTACGAATGTTTTGCGTTGGTTCTGTGCGAAGATTCAGCTAATGCGAAACCACAGGTAGTGATTAAGATGAGTCACTTTTTGCTGAAAATCGATTTAGCTAGTAAAAATTGGTAATGCCGGATTTACAGAAGTGACAAATTGTCATAAATTCTTCCATTTTCACGCCATTAATGACATAATCGTGTAAATGAATTGAAAATGAGCCATAATATTCATCATAAATAAATGAAGAACTAATTGGCAAATGCACAGTGACACTATTTTGGCCTATTCCGCCAAATCTGTTATTCTGCTATGAATTTTCTGTTATAAATCATAAAAGATTTCCAACATAAGAGATCTTTTATGATTTGTATTCAGGTGTTCGAACTTTTATAAAAATCTGTTATGAAACTTCGAAAACGAAATCAGTTAACGAACGGACCTAAAATCTGTTCTCATAATCAGCTGTTCTGTTATAAAATTTATTTAGATTTAGTTTGTGTTGAAATTCTGAGCAGTGATATTAGCTTAAAACAAGTAATAATATTAAATTAATCTTTTATTTATTTATTAAAACAAGTATAATAAAAATATTGCTTAATGTTTAATAAATTAGTTTTTGGTGGCCGGTCGTAATAAAGAAACACACTAGGACTACTCAGAACACTCAACAGGCTCCACTTAACCGATTTTACTGGTCCTGTACATCCGTCTACAAAAATAATTGTATTTTATTTGATAATTTGTTTATACATACATATCTATAATATATTTTTTTTACGTTTTTAAGAACATTTCGTTGATGAAATAAAAGATAAATATCAATTTTTACTTGATATACGTGTGTACTTATTAAAATCTTTTATGATAAAAGTCACAGAAGTTTGTCTTCTATTCTTTTATGATTTATAACAGATTGAATAACAGATTTTGGCATGCTGAATACCAAAAATGCGATTTGTAAAAGATTTTGCTATGAGTTCGAAAGTTTGGCAGTTCATAACAGATTTCTTAGCAGATTAAATAACAGATTTACGCCAGCAGAATACCAAAATTAAAATTGATAAAAGATTTTTTGACATCTTAAACTTTTGTATGGAAATTCATAGCAGAATAACATAATAGCAGAATAAAAGATCACGCCGAATAGGCCTAAATGACAGTACAGAATAAAGAATGAACCTGCTCATTCTTAGCCATTATGATAACAGAGCATCAAAACGCTATTATTTTGCCTTCGGGTAAATTCATGTCATTATTGATTTGATTTTACCATTATTTTGCCACTTTAATGACGTGAATGAATGGAAATTTGTCAAATTTGTCACTTGTGTAAATCCAGAATAAGGGGGCCAGTGAAATGCAATTTCAGATTAGTCGTCGGATATTTCAGCAGTGATGGTGTATGTGTTGGTAAATTTACACTTTTGAATAAGTATTATAATATTGATGCTTTTTCTCAAGAACTTTTATCACACCTTTTCATGCCTATTCATGTATAGGAAATAAAAAAAAAGAAGATGAAAACAACCATCCTGTTATTGCCTTTTATTGATACTGTTTATATCAATTTATTCTCAAGGATGAAAACTCACATTAAAATTTAATTACCACAAACACAATCACATAAATCTTTGAGTTCTGTAGGACTGGACATATGAACTCCCCAATTATTATTTTATTAATATTTTGTGAATAAAATGTGAGTCAATTCTAGTTTTAGACCAAATTTTCCAAATCTGCTCCGAAAAAGTACTGCTGAACCCTGTTACTGGCTGCTCTACTGGCTTCCCAACTGGCTACGAAAAAAGCAAGCCAGTTGACGAGCCAGGCTTGTATGTGTTAGTAAAAAAATATGAGTGTATTGCGACTGGCTAGCCAGTACTGGCTCGTGTGGCCTCAGGGTAAGCCCCTATGGGCTTAGCTAAGCCGAGACAATATTCAGAGACTAGCTTTAGCCTAGATAAAAACTGTGTTACCGTCACGAATTTCATTCGTGTATCGATAGTTTGTACGAAAACTCCATTTTTTTTTATGGCGGCACTTAGGCCCCGATGTCGTTCTTTTGGTCCGATTACCCTGGGCTTGCAAAAAAACACACCTAATGACAGGTCATATGACTTCTATTAACGTGTAAAGTGGCCTTTACCCGTGTGGCCTCATAAATCTGGTGAACTGAAACTGTTTGAAACTCGGTGTGCAACACACCTACTGTGGAACGCACCTATTTTGATGTTTCTACTTTTCTTGCACTCATCAAGACATGTCATGTGGAGAAGATTGAACAAAAACTGAAAAGTTAAAAATTTAGATAAGGGGAAAGATTTCGTGATAGCTTCTTAAAAATGGTATATATTACTTCTCCAACAATAAATACAAATTATATACTTCTTTTTCCCGTAGAGTGCATTCTTCAATCTCCAAAGTTTGTTATCGGTGATACTCCTGTTGATATGCACTTGCGCCTACTTGCGTTCGTTGTTCCCAAGCATTATGGATAGAAATAAAACAGGGTAATTAAATAAAGGAACAAACATTTATGTGCCAAAACTAATAGCTCATCACTTTAGATTACTTGGAGTGTTTTGGAAGCTGGCTCGAATTGGGGAACGATTATCACCGTATGTTGCTGTGTCATGTGTAATAATGGCCGTGTCACTACTGTTTTGGAATTAGTTTTAAAGTCATCCGGAACCTTCGATTAGTTGTATTTTTTTAATAAATTGTCAAAATAATTTAAAAACTAAGAAAAGTTATTGACATGAGAGGCTTTACAGTCTAGGAGCTGACAGCATGTTTTTTGATAGACCATTTACCAAAAAATGAGAGTCTGTAGGGGCTGCATCTTGAAATAAAATTCAAAAGTCTGGCAGGATTTTTTTTGGCGCCCGTGGTAAGGATAAGGGGTATAAATTAGCGGTTTTCAGGCTATTGTGTTAGGGCCACATGCACTTCAATTATTTACGAAAAAAAGTGTCATAATCTTTTTTGTCTAGAATTTTATGAGCATTACTATTATACTACCATTAGATTTTTGAAAAAAAAAATTATATTTGCTTAAATATTAATTAAAACCGTTATTTGTCCATTTACAGTATAAAATCAGAAGTGTTACTTTGACACACTATAACTTCAAGGTTGATAAACCTACAGAGTTCTTTAATAGCTAATTGTTTAGATAATTTTACTGTCTAAATGTTATTATTTGATGATGTAAAAGGAAATTTTATCGAGTTGTTGAACAAAAACCAAACCACTTTCTTTTTCAAGATGGAGGTCTTCCCCTTACCCCGGGCACCCCAAAAACTTGGTTTTATGAGGAGAAAATGTAGCCAAACTCGAATCGTACAAAAGTTTTGACCACCGATCAATGAAATTTTAATAATTTTTTTGATAAAATTTACTCCACAGTGAAGTTCTTGCATGATTTTCTAAAAATCTAGAATAACATGAGGAACAATTTGTTGCTTCACATTTTTTCAAAAAAAAAAATCTAAAACTGAATTTCACGCCCTTTAACCCCCCTAAAAAAATTTAGCTCCGGTCCAAATTCACGGAACTTTTCAAAAAATGCTTAAGACATCAAAACAAAGCTCTAGACCAAAAATTCAGCTTTTGTCGGAATTTTTTCGAAGTGGAAGTCTAATTTTCTCGGGCTAATAGGCGAATGTCTGCCTAAGGTGACATTCAAGTTTTCCAAATTTTAGTCATTTAATGCGAACTTAATTCAATTGCAAGTCATAATAGGTGCCTCTTTTTGTCATTTCTTCCATTATATCGCGACTGTCTTTGTTTGTTTATTTGTATTATTTTTTGAATTGGTGTGATTGTAAATGGATATGTTTTCGTAAACTTTTCCTTGTCTTGTTGGAAACCAACTAAAAATTTCGTTTCGTATCAGCAGCATACTTGGCTTAACAATTGAAACTTTCGCATTAGGAAAAAAATTGAATACAATTGCTTAAGCCTAATTTTTTTAATAATATAATTAAGAAAAAGGGGCAGATGACTTCCTTGATAAACTTCGTCGAAAAACTTCTGCACTTTATGAAGGTTACAAATAAACATAAGTAGGTGCGAACACATATCCAAGCATATCAATAAAATACAATGGATTGGGATCTTAGGAACCTCAAAACGTGGTGATAGGTATATCAAAATTTTCTATTAGACAAACCTAAATTCCAATAGGAAGTTGAAAAAAGGAAGGTTCGTACAACTTGCTTGATATATTTAAGAAAAGAGTTCAAAAATAGAAACTATTGGTGGCAGCTTATTATCTAATTTTAAATCAGAGCATGTAAGAAGTCAAAAGGTTACCTATTGTTCAAACGGGCTAAAATAAAAATCTTTCCCAATTATTAACGAGTCCAAGTTTTGATAAAAAAGCCCCAAATTTAATAAAGTGAACTTCTTGGAAATTATTCGATTTTATTTTCTAGAAAGTTAGATAGCTAATTTTATATATGTAAAGGCTTCTATTATGACTTGCGATTCGCCGAGTTTCACATTCGACTCAACTCATACGTTCGATTTTTCAAAAATAAATACTGCGATTTTGTTCAAAGTAACCAAAAATTCCAGTTCGACATGGACGATGGACGAGAGGAATGTTTTCTAAAGGTATTGACTGGCATTCAAGTTTTCCAAGTTTTAGTCATTTAAGGCGAACTTAACTCAGGCTAGTCGAAAAAGGTAATTCCACATAGTAACACTTAAACGCTCGACTTGTCGAATCGCAAGTCATAATAGGTACACTTAACATTTTATCAATGAAAATTTAACTAACAAATTGGTAGGAATCAAACCATGGACAACGTGAAAGAAAATTGTTTTCAAATTTACTATTTTTATAAACTTCGCAACAATTCAATATTTGGAAAACAATGAAATTTAATAAAAATTACGGACAGAAAACAAAAAAAAAATGGATGAAACAAGTTACTAAAACTCTCATTTGTAATCAATTCAGAGGCATTTTAAAGTTACGAAGCCTTTAAATTTTCTTTATAAATAGGTTCGTCTCGAATGTCAAAATATGTTTAAGATGGCTTTAAGTAACCTTTGAACGCCGGTTAATGGCGTTTGATTTAAGATGCATTTAAGTAACGATGCTTGAAAGTTAAAATTGATTATAGATACCGATTTCGCACTTAAGAGCACTTAAACCGCAGTTTTTTCCATTAATGCTACTTCCTTATATTACCTTTTCTAATGACAAAATTTAAATCCACTTAATTATCTGGACATAGCTAACTCTATATGGACATAGTTGTTGTTGTATTTCCGCAACAGTTAAGTTGCGAAGCTGCTGTTGTTTTTCCTTTTTCCCCAGAAAATCATCATGAAGAACAAGAACTATAAGTTAAAACTTATAATTCTGAATGTAAAAGAAGAGTATAATCAAAGTAAAGTATTTAATTTTTTTTTTAATAAACTGTTTGCAATTTTGAGATGGTGTTCAGACTTCACGTGAGGCCAATCTGAGCACCCTCTGAGATTTTGGAAATGTCAATAAATAACAGAAGTGATAATATAGTTCGGATAGTGGTAGGGAAGTTGGATATGGGTAATAAAGTTTATTCGACAAATTCATTAATTGAAAAAAAAACTTGAAAGCGAATCCAGTGGTTAACTGCAGGTAGGGCAATAGAACATTGCTAATTCACTAATTGGCATGATTATTTTGTCTTCAAAAAAACAACTAATCTAAACAGGTTTTAGTTCTTTTGCACAAAACTTGTCATTTCTTTCTGAATACGTTCATTCGTGCTGTGCTGAGTCTGCTCAAAAATATTCTAAAAAACTGTTGTCGTCACACTTTCTCTTATTTGTTTTTCCTAGTTTCTTCAAAACCATTAACCAAGAGGCGAAACAGATATACATACTTTCACTCAAATTTTGGTAAAAAAATATGTCCGCTGTTCAGTACGTAGAAGAAATATATTTTCATCAACACAAAAGGCTTCAAACAAAAAAAAAATCCCAAAAATTCATAACGAATTGATTTGATAATTGTTAAAAACGTGTTGCAAACAATTATTTGTTCAGTGGAAATGAAATTCAATTAAAAGCTACACATTAAAAGGTGATTTTCTTGATTTTTCCTTATGATATCTCAAAATTAAATGACTAACAATTATGTATAACTTGCTGTTTCTCTGCACTCACACTTCGGATACATTCGCCATTTCCTTATACGAGAAAAATATGAAAATTTTAAGAATTTTTTTATTACCACATTGGAAACTTTTGAAATAAGTATGTCGAAAGAAAAATCTTATTTTCCTTTAAATTGGTAAGCTTTTTCAATACAATGCACACAAATCAGACAGGAAAATAAATGAAAACCAAATATTTCTTGTCGCGCCCATAAAGAACTGCAATGGGTATAAACTTCGATTTATAAACAACTTGTTCTACCTTTTTCATGGTAAGGAATAAACCTCCCGGGATTATGGTCATCTAACATACGTTCAAGTAAAATTTTAAGCGAAAATTGTACAGTACACATAATTACGGGGAACATCATTAGAATTTTGAATTTTGTTCCTTCTATTTGAGTACGATGCCAAAATTGGTCTTAATATCACAGCTCATAACAAATGAGTGGCGTGAGAAGGGCTTTTATGTATCCTGATTTTTGAGAATCAATTTCGGCATTTTTAAGTCTGCGATGAATTTTTTGGAAAAACAAATTTTTGTATGCGATTATTTTTTCTTATTAGTCTTATTACGAGTTTCACATGGAAAACATTTCACCGAAAATGTTTATTCCCCCGAAACTTCTCTTGGCCTAAAATAAACAAAAAAAAAAAAAACTTGTGCAAAGGGAAGCAGAACCTGTTTTCTTTCGCTCGCCGTCAAAAATAGTTAATAGTTCAAGCTCTAAATTACGAAATATTTCGCCCGAAATGAGTACTCACAAAAAAGGAGAATTATTGTTTTTCGGGTGAAACTCAATAAGGCTGATTATATTAGGTGTGTTCCACACCGAGTTTCAAATAGTTTCAGAACGCCATAGAGCAAACCCATTCCGCAAGTGAAATATTGTTATATCTTCCGAGTTTTCATTTTCGTTAAGTTCACGCAAGTGTCAAAATCTCAGAGACCCCTGTCAGTTCCTTGAATGTGTACGGTGGCATGTCCAACACATTTCAAATTTAAATTTTCAGATTTTCAAATTTCTGATTGGCCAGAATTCAGAAATCTGAATATTCATTACTGAAATCGAGGCATTGTACTTCACTTCCACTTTAAATTTGACAAGGTCTCTGAGAATTAATTTGTTTTTTGTTCATTATCTGACAACCGGTTTTTGAAAACATGCGCAATATACTACCTTTAATATGTGTACTTGGAGCTATAGTACTAGACCTCCTGAGTATGGAATGGGCATTTCCTATTCAAAGTCATGGTACCTCTGGGAGCACCGGGTGGGTCACAGGAGTCGAAAAATCGACCTCGAAACGTGATACCAGTACGTCTGTCTCATTTATATGTTAAAGGCGGGCATAGGGCGTAGATGACATATTCCTTCTGCTGATACAGGCTTTGAAGTACTGCTACATTTGTATGGTGTTTTTCAAAGCCTTCTTTTAAATTCCGCAATAAATGCAGGACTGCACCAGGTGTCGGCTATATTTTGTTTCTAATAAAAGAGGGTATATAAACTAACATATTCGAGAGACAAATATATTGCTGTAGTTAAAATTTTTTGTCTTGCTTTTGAAATACGGAGGAGTTTTTCAAAACATTTTTTTTGCACGATAACATATTTTTGTACAAGGGTCAAATACAAAAATTTGTTTACTTTAGGAGATAGACTATTTAGATCCGCGATTTTCTAAAAAAAAACGACTTAAATGGAAACAAAATATTAAAAAACAACGGCAACACTTAAAATGTAAAACAATTACGTTTTTAAAAGCCAGAAGTCTGTTCTTTAATCATACTTTTATATTATATTAATTTTGTCAGTACTTTTCAAAAAATTTTGATAAAAAAAACGAACATGTTTGGATCAATTTTTCTCAATATTTTGGAATGAAAAAAAATAAATTTTCTTTCTGTGGTCAATGCTCATATCAATTAATAGAACAAAAAAATCTCGATAGTCGAGTTCCCTCATTATCCCTCAAACCTGAAAATCTTCCACTATTATATCTATTCTCTGTTTAATATGCTTAGGCATATTTAAAAGCAGGAATAAGATATTCTATCTGTGTTTGGTGTGTTGCCTTTAACCTTGATAAGGGAAGTTTCAAATTCAATAATAGATATTGGTTGTTCAATGCGTCATGAGATGTCGGATTGGTAGCATATTGCACTGAACTATTAAAAATATCTAGTTTTTCTTCAATGAAGGTATTCGAATAATTTATATTTTCCGACGCTTTTAAAATTAGAAATTTTGGGCGGATCTGTGATAATCTCATTATTGGATTTGACGCTATTTATTGCAAGTGAGATGGAGTTACCAGTTAGACTACGGATACTTTGCCATATTTTGGCGTTGGGTTTTATATTGGAGGTGAATTCAGAGAAGCTTTTAGCTTTCCTGCCTGCAAGTAATCGCCCAAATTTGGCACTTAGTTTTTTGTTAATAATAAAATTATGCGTTGAAGAATTTTGTTTGAAAATTTTCAAGTGCGTTCATTTTTTCTTTTGGAAGTACCGAAAGCTCAGGGTTCCACCAAGCTACCTAAGTACGTTTAATCGGTGCAGATTGGGGAATAGAAAAATGTGCAGATATTCTGATTGCTTTTTGCAGTAGGGCAGCTTCTTTGTTATTGTTTGAGAAAAGTACTCAGTAGTTTTTTGTTTAAATAGTGTCCAATTAGATAGATTAGCTTTGAATTTCGGTTCTATTGTGTTTTGTATTGTTGTATGCTCAGTATTTTATGTAGTTAGTATTGGGAAGTGGTCACATTTATGAAGGTCATCTAATGTCTTCCAAGCAATTTTTATGAGCAATTCAGGTGAGCAGCAAATGACGTGCATTAACATCACCTCCGAGTATAACTGGGAGGTTGACTTAATTAATATTATTAAATAAATCGTTTTTATCGACTGATTGTTTTTGAGGTAAATATATGTTAAGATTTGTAAATTTTGTTTTATGTTGTATTTCCACAGCAAGGATTTGAAGGTTTGAGTTCAAGGCTTAGGCTATGATGATTTTATGAGGAATGTTTTTTTTTTTTTTAATTAAGAGATACCTTGCTTAATAGTATCATTGCTTGGTGAGGGGCTTTAGGGAAATCAAGCGTCTTATTAAAGGAGCATTGGGTTTCTTGAATGGACACTATCGTAGGACTATGATGTTTTATTATCCGTTCATATTCCACTGTAGAATACGCACTTATTTTACCTGGGGTAAGAGAAGGGTGGGAGGAAGGACTATTGTTTTTTTTTGTATTTGTGTTGTTTATTTTCTGTTGTAAATTTTGAAGGTTGGTGTAATTAAGTTGTTGGATGCTTAGACTCTGCAACTCGGGCTCCTCTCAGAGCCTGATCGATTCAAAATCCCGAACTGCAGAGTAAGTTAGTTGGATTAAAGTATCATTATTGCATGTCAACATGACGGTTATCTGCATTGTTGTTATCTATGTCATATTTTTTTTTTTTTAATTATGCGCGCACTAAAGGGGTTGTGACTACCCTGAATATGATTGAACACAGTGCGAGCGAAAAAAGGGAAGGATTTAAAAGGAGATACCGATGTACATTGGTTTTGAAATTCTGAATGTCAAAATGGGAGGAAAAAATAGAGCAGGGTAAAGCATTCCACATTCGTGTGGTTCGGCTAAAAAAAGAATATCTGTACTTAACAGTACGTCCGAAGTTGGGCTCAAGGGTAAACTGATGAGCATTCCTGGCAGTGCGAGTATTACGGTGAAATTGTTTAAGGGGAGGAATGCAACTGGCTATTTCGCTAGAACAATGTTTATAAAAATAGCGATAAAATAAGACGAGGCATGGAACATTACGTCGATGTTCAAGAGATACGAATGTTCCCGTTAAAGTGCTATCACCTATCATTTTTAGAGCTCTTTTTTGAATACGATCGAAGAGGCTTAAATGGGTTGTGGGAGCACCAGCCCAAATGTGAGAATTGTATTCAAGCTTTGGGCGAATGAAGGCCTTGTAGATTACAGCCAGATCAGAAGGGAAAAAAAAATTTCTTGCATCTTCGAAGAAAATCTAAACATTTTGCAGCGTTTTTGGCGACGTTGAATATGTGATCATTCCACAGAAGGTGATCTGTGATGGACATACCCAGAAAGCTGTTCAGTTTCCTCGATGCTTGTACCGCTCATTGATAGCGGCATAGGGGGAAGGTTTTGCTTTAATGACAACAGACAGCATTGGGTTTTTGAAGCATTCAATTCTACACGGTTTTTAGTTCCCCACTGCACAATGCTGTCAAGATCGGAATTTAATGAGCTTATCATACGCTGCCGTTCAAGTTCCACATCCGAAGTGCAGGGATGTGAATCTAGAAACGAATATGAAAAGCTGTATCATCAGCAAAACAATTCATTGGATTAGAAGTTTCAGATAAGAGATCATTAATAAAAATGAGAAAGAGGGTAGGAGACAAAAGGGAGCCCTTTGGCACACCAGCATTTATTTTATGAATATCAGACTTGAAACCGTCGAGTACAACTTGTGTTGATCGGTCCGAAAGGTAATTTCTAATCCAACGAAGAAGAGATTCATCGATACCAAATGCACGCATTTTCGATAAGAGAGCTTGATGCCAAACTCTATCAAACGCTTTTGAAATATCAAGCGCAATAATCTTACTCTCCAAAACGATGTAAAGATTTGTTCTACTGTTCGGTGAGATATACCATCAGATCACCAGTGGACCTATTGCTACGAAAGCCATACTGCCGATCATTAAGAAGCTTTCGTTCTTCAAGATATTTCTTGAGCTGATAATTAATCAGCGTTTCCATGACCTTGGAAAGAAGGGACGTAAGTGCAATTGGACGATAGTTAGAGGGAGAAGATTCGCCTTTTTTAGGGACAGGCTGGACAAATGCTGTTTTCCATCCACTCGGAAAGAGACCAGTAGAGTAGGACAGATGGAAAAGCTTACGCAGTGGCTTTGTCAGCGTTGAAGAACACCTCTTCAGAACAATGGGAGGGATACTATCCGGGCCAGCAGATTAAGTACGTTAAGATCTTTCAAAACTCTTGCTACTGCACGAGTGCGAAAAAAAGATTTGTCCCATAGAATCATTAGCGCTCTCAAGTACAGGCGGAGTCATGATACTCTCTGGCAGCGTCGAATTAACAGCAAACTGTGCTGCAAGCAAATTGGCTTTCTCTAGTGAGCTGACATAGGGAGTATCATTGAAGACGAGCGTTGGAACCGAAGACGAGGTGGAATTACGTACGTTTTTTACAAATTACCAAAAATTTTTACTACCTTTGGGACATTGTAATATTTTTTGCCTTAATTTCTGATCGTGCAAAAATTTGGTTCGTCGTATGTGAACGTTACAGGTCTTTCTTGAACTTATTCCGGTTTTCCTCAGTGGGGTTGGCTTTGTATCTTCGGAAACTTACTTCTCTCAACCTGGTTACCTATTTACAGCTCGAATCAAATCATGAATTCTCTTTCGTTTTGATAGATTTTATCCTGTTCGGAATAAAATTTCCCATACCGTAGAGAATTAAATTTGTAACCATATCTGCACTGGAATCTACGTCACTACCGAGGAAGCATAGCGACCAGTTAAAGTTTTTGAAAAAATTGTTGAGACCGTCCCAGTTGGCTTTCTCGTATTGCCAAACGGTTCTCATTGGAGTTGTTTCTCTAACTGGATTGTTTTGGCACGAGAAATTAGCAGATATGACACAATGGTCAGATCTGCCTAGAGGCGATAATACACTAATAGTGTATTTATCAGGGTCAGAGGTAAGAAAAAAGTCTAAAGTGTTGGCGGATTGACCTGCAACGTCAGGGATACGAGTTGGTTCGTCAACAAGCTGAGTTAGTTAATTTAATTCTTATTAACTAATAACTAATATTGGTTGTTGCCCAAAAGTTTTTGGGTAATAGCTGATATAGGCGATTGAGTGAGTACAGAGTGGGGCTTAGAGTAAGAGTGTGTTGTAGAATTAAAAGAAGATAAGATATTAGTATTGGTATTGGTGTGGAGTTTGTGATGTGCTTGGGACGGATTGAGTGGACTGAGAGGTGGAGGTAATTGAGCTCCTTGGTGCTGTAGTAGTGTTGGGTTTATCTTTAAAGGAGTAGAGAGATGAGTTTAACGAGTTTTTGTGGTAGGTAATTGGTGTGTACTTTCTTTAGCTGTATTTGATGTTATAGGTTGTGTGCTTGTTTTTGAGGAATTATCAGAATTTGATAGGGGAAGGTCATGTGACGAGGGAGGGGGGTTTGGAGAACATTCGATTTCCTATAAAGGTTAGATGTTTTTTTTTTTTATTGATTCAGCGAATGTTTAGGTTTGAGTTGGAAATGAGTTTCATTTTGTTGACTATATTACGGTTGGCCTCTGCCATAGAACATTTTTTAATTGTTTTAATGGTTAATATTTCTTTTGTTTGTTTGTACGAAGGGGACGTTTTAGATGATGAAGAGTGAGGGAGAGTACATTGATCTGGTGTATGAGGGGGGTGGTTACACGTTTCGTATTTAGTACTGCAATTGCAACGCTTTACTCTGTGTCCCAGTAATTGGCAATTACGGCATCCCAAGGAGTTGGGTACGTATTCAGTTATTTTTGCTGTGTAATAACCGATATCAACCGATTTGGGAGTTTGATAGTGACCGAATGTGAAAATCATTAGACCTGTAGGCTTATGCTTTCAGTCATCACCTTTTTTAAAGAACATATATGTCTGTGATACCTTGATGTTTCATTTCGCTAACAATTTTTGTTGCGGATACGCAAATGAGGCAGGAAGCGTAACAAATTCCGTTAGATTGGTTGAACCGATCATGTAGCTTCACAGTAACTGGGCAGACACCATCAGCAAGGTCTTTAGCTTGAAGGAAAATATCTTATATTTTTTTGTGACTTCACAAACAACAATAAACTTCCGTCGTGGGACTGACTTATACTTTCCCATTCTTTACTAATAGAGTCGATGAATTTTTTAAGAAGATTTTTGATTCTTTGATTTTTTTAAGAAGAAATGCGCTTACAGAAGTAATGGGATTTTCACTAGTTGTTGGAGAAATAATAATGTATAACCAAAATCTGGATATGAGGGTTTACAGGTGCATGTATCGTTATATAAAGTACCAAAGTCAGGCAGGTTTCTTCTTCTGCCTAAAACTCGCTTGGTTTCCTATCTACGTGTTAGGGTCATAAACACTTCAATTGAACTTTCAAAAATAGGAAATGATGCTTTGTCATTTTCCGAAGTTTAAAGACTTATTATGATGATACGATCAATAGAAGTAATGATTTTAACCTTTTAAGCAAACCTGATATTACTATTTTTGGAGACTTTACTTTCTTGATTTTTTGTTTGTTTCAAATCTCCAAAAGGATTTTTTATTTATTTTCCCGTGGGTAGGTGCAAAACCTGTATAAGGCTCTATGAGTACCGAAAAACGCGTGCTCATAGTTGTGTGAGATTCTTACTACACTAAAAACTTATCTAGCAATTTATTTTTAACGAAGCTAAGTAACGTGTTGCAGGTTACTTTCCGGTGAAAGTTCCTGCTTATTCCGCGATTTTAAAGCGGTTTTCTGTTCACCACATCAATTCGGAAGGTTTTCTTCTTCGCAGTCGGCGTACTATATTCGACGCACCTATGGACAAAGAAGATTATGTTAATCATGTCATCCTATTAAGTAAACTTGAAAAATATGGTATAAAAAACACAGAACTTAAGTGGTTTAAAACATATATGTAACAGAACCCAAAAAATCTCAGTGAATAACAAGATGTCTAACCCTGCAACAGTTGACACTGGAGCTCCACAGGGAACAATATTGGGAGTGCTTTTATTTCTCCTGTACATAAATGATATGGAAAAAGTGATAAGACACTCTAAACTTATACTGTTTGCAGATGATGCTTTGCTTTACATTGCCGGAAAAGACCTAAATATTATGGTACATGAAATCCAAAAAGACGAGTGCAATTTATATGTGGTTAAATATGAATAAACTAGTGCTAAATACAAACAAAACTAAGTTCATGACACTAAATAAACCCTTTTCTTTGCAACAACAAATAAACATTGAAATTAACAACATTCAAATAGAAGAAGTAACATCGATAAAATACCTTGGTGTTATTCTTGATTACAAACTATCTTTTAATGAGCACATAGACCATATATGTAAAAAAGTATCGAACAAAATGGGTGTTCTTAAAAGAACTCGTAATAATATTTCCAAAAATAGTGCAATAAAAGTGTACAATGTAACTTTTAAGCCCCATTTGAATATTGTGCAAGTCTCTTATAAGTTTGTAATAATTCACAAAAAACAAGATTGCAAAAACTACAAAATAGAGCCATGCGGACAATACTAAAGTGTGATCGTTACACTTCAATCTCATCTAAGTTTGAATCCATGAAATGGCTAAATATAAAGCTTATTTAGTTGAATTTTGTTTACTTTTGTGACCCCTTAGCTCCCTGAGGTACTCTGGAGGTCAAGTTCTATGGCTCCTTTTAATATGACTCGTATTTAAGAAATGTAAGTGTCTGCCGACCACTGGCTCTTAGACTTTAGGTACCTACTTCTGATTTCAGATCTTCAATATACTAATAATAATTATATGTGTAATAATTATATGTGACCGAAACTCTAATGTAAGTTAAAAAGTTAATTTTATTACTAATTTCTCAAAAAGGGACGAAATTGACGAATTAACATGTAACATGTGCAGGTATTAATTAATTGTCCGAGAAGTTTCTTGTAAAGAGGGGCCTGTTTTGGTAACTTCGTGACAAATAAATCCTGACAAACAAACGAAGAAAGTAAAGTTCACACTTAAGCTAGAAGCACCGCAATGTGCTAAATGCACTTCCGTCGAGTTCGGTCTTTCCTTTGAATGCATTTTCTAGTCGCACCATGTACAATGTATAGTTTGAACCAAACCACTCGGCCAACGGTCGGTTGCGCAGAGAGAGGATTTAAGAGAACAAAAATGGTGCGCAAGATATTTAATGAGTAAAGATTATTCCTTAAATTTTACAACGCCTAACTCAAACTTTGTTTTTCTTTAAAATTAAAATGCGATTGAATGTATGAGTTAATTTTTTTTATGAGTAAATGTTTTTAACCTGCGGGGTTTTGGGAAAACATTAATAGATCAGTATTTACGAGTTTTAATTATTAATTATTAATTATTAATTATTAATTATTAATTATCAATTTATTAATTATTTATTATTAATTATTATACATAACTATGTATTTAAAAAATAAATAAGAAACAAAATAATAAAATATAAATAATATAAATAACAATAATATAGTTAAAATAATAACTGTTCATTTCCCCCCCCCTGCGGGTAAGGGGAAAGAATATACCCGAGGTAGGCATGCCTGTCGTAAGAGGCGACTAAAATCCAAACTCCGTATACTGAGATTGATGTATACATAACTATGCAATGAGTAAAACAATAAGATATAGTACACATAATAGATAATTTTTCGGATTAGCCGCGTTATAAGAATTTTAAGAGTGCACTTTGGTACTCACCCCGAACGTTTCGCATCAAGTTGCATTGAGCGTGGTCACCGGGAAACTGCTCTTGAGATGTTATGATTTATTTGTATTAGATTGACTACGCAGGTTGTAGCTGTGCGTGGGTGGTTCTATCTCATGATGTTGTTGTTGTTGATGTGCAGGTTGTTGGGAGCAAACAATGCTCACTACATCGCCGGGCGTTTTAAGCTTGAACTGGGATGACGGTAAGGTGTTAATGACGGGATCCCAAGAACGCCAAAGCTTAAAACTGTCGTCTCGATTGAAATTTTGGTTGCGTTTTATTTCAATCGCCTCCCGTACCAGCCGTGGGATATAGTGAGATTCTTGAGCTAAAACCTTGGCTTGGTCAAAATGAATCCAGTGGTGTTCATCTGGATTGTCCAAGATGTGCTCACAAATTGCCGACTTCTCCCGCTGATTTTTACTTACAGCATTGATATGCTCCTTTAAGCGAGTGGCAATGCTTCTTTGAGTCTGTCCAACATACAGCGACCCACAGCTACAGGGAACAGCGTATACCCCCGGTGTTTGGAGAGGAAAGTGGTCCTTTGGTGACTGAAGGTGGTTTTTCACCTTCTTTGGTGGTGTAAATATGGATTTTACCCCATATCTCTTCAACACTTTGCCAACTCTATCCGTTACACCCTTGATGTAAGGTAAGAAAGCTTTTTTGTCAAGTTTGCTTTCGTCCCTTTCCTGTGACACCACTGGCTTCCACGTTCTTTGCCTTTTGGAGTAGCCATTAGCTTTTAGAACATTGTCGACTAAATTCAGCTCATTCACGAGATGGTCACTGTCACAAATTCTGTGGGCGCGCTGAAACAATGTCGAAACAACTGATCTTAAATTTGCTGGGTGGTGGTGGGAAGTAGCATGTAGGTATCTGTTAGTGTGTGTTTCCTTCCGATAAACTGTGTGACCTAATGTACCATCCATTTTTCGTGTTACCTTCACATCCAAAAATGCAATAGAATTGTCTACTTCTTTTTCCATCGTGAAACTGATTTTTGAATGTTGAGAGTTTAGATGATTAAAGAAACTCTCAATTATGGAGCGTTTTAGGATGCAAAAAGTGTCATCCACATATCTCAGCCAGATTCTGGGTTTTTCTATAGAATTGCCAAGGGCTTTCGTTTCAAAGTACTCCATCCACACATCTGCAACAAGGGGAGCTAAAGGTAAACCCATAGCAACACCATCCACTTGTAAATAGAAATTTTTGTTGAAACAAAAATACCCTGAAGACGGACAAAACTCTAATAGTGGCATATAATTCTCGTTAATGCCGGAAGTTGAGATACGCTCACGGATAACACTCAAAACCTCCTGTACAGGTACATTTGTAAAAAGTGACTCAACATCAAAGCTCACCATAACTTCATCCTCATCGAGTCTTAAGCTACCGATAATTGAGACAAAGTGAGTAGAATCCCTTATATGATGTTCTGTCGACCCAATTAAAGGTTTGAAAACGTCTACCAAATGTTTTGCTAAAAGATAACACGGTGCATTTATTTGACTCACAATCGGTCGCATAGGATACCCTTCTTTATGGATTTTCGGCAGCCCATACAATTTTGGTGGCTGAGTACATGAGGGAATTAAGCGCTGAGGTGGCAAAATCGCTTTATTTTCATTAATGAGCTTTGTGACTTTTCTTAAGACACGGGCTGTTGGATCGTAGTCTACAGGCGTATATGTGTTGGTGTCTTCAACCAAAACATTCATTTTCGCAAAATAGTCACTTCTATTTACAACAACAGTCGCATTGCCTTTATCTGCAGGTAGAATAAATATGCTTTCTTCCTTACGCAACGTATTTAATGCAGCCATTTCATCTCTGCCTACATTGCTTGTTGATGGTATTTTGGTTCGTCGAACCATGACCGCTATGTCTTGCCGAATAGCTTCGGCATCGATGCTGTTGAATTTGTTGCGCGAGATGCATTCTTCTACACTTCCAATAATGTTCTCGATTGGCACACGCCGTGGAGTGGGTGCAAAGTTCAAACCTTTGCTTAGAATGCTCGTGGCTGCTGGACTCAAGTTTATGTTTGATACATTAACAACGGCTTTGGTAAAGTCGACAGTGTTTACCTCTGGCTGTTTGGCTCGCGCGTTGATTAAATTATCAAATTTTTGTTGTTGTGTTTGAGTACACAGTTGTTGGATATTTGTTGCTTGCATACAAGTTATTCTATCACACACACTAAAATCTTCTGCACTTAGAACCCATGCAAGGTGTTGGTGCATATCATATAACTTCACCGATATAGCATTTAATTCACTACGGTGGGATCTAATTATAGATATAGTACCCCAGGTGGCAGTCCAGGTTCACTGGAAAATACACCCTCTTCGGAAATCGGCTCTATGGATTCTGGGGAGAGCCAATTATTGCATTTAATAAATCCCTTCCTAAAAAGTGCAAGGGTATCTCGATCACCACAATCTAAATCGAGTGTAAAACCATCAAAATTCGGGCAAAAGAGTTCACCCGTCACGCCTGCGCGCGCCAAAATAGACTCAGATAAAATAAAAAATCTTGAAAAAGATAATAACGAACTTCGACAAAAACTTGATCAAGTAATGGAACTATATCAAGAGCTAAAGAAAGAAGTCGATCTTCTTCGAAAAGAAAGTGAGATATTGAAAAGCGAAAATCCTCCAATAAACTCAAAGTCTAGCTTGCCACAAGTCAATAATTGTAGATATGAAACGGACGAAGAAGAGCTAGCACGTGAAACGGAGAAGTCCTCAAAGAAAAGATTGAGTAAAAAGCGTAAAGCTGGCTCTTCGCCTGAAGCAGCCTCTTCTTTTGAAATAAGAGTTTCACCAAAACATGCGACAGTAAAAGAAAAACCTGTTAAGGAACGGCCCCCACCACCGATAAATGTTATCGGTATTGCGGAGTATAACAAGTTGCAAACCATATAAATGGCATTATTGCCATCGGCTTTTAAAATTATTTCACTTAACAACAACAAATGGAAAGTTTGTGTGAAAGAACCCGAAAGTTATCGCTCTCTGTCACGAAAACTAAACGAAGAAAAAGTAGAATGGTATACCTATGAAAATAAGTCGGAAAGACCCCTACGTGTTGTGGCAAGAGGTCTACACGCATCATGTTTAAAAGACAATATTATTAGTGATCTAAAAGAGCGCAACCTCAAAATCTTAGATGCGACGAACATTGTCAAAAGAGAGAAACAGAAAAAAGAGGGTGAAGCGATAGTGGTACAACGTGGTCTGCCACTATTTATACTTTCGTTCGATAAGACTGAAAAATTAGATGAAATTTATAAAATTAAAACAATTCTAAACATCGTAGTTAGGATCGAACCTCTAAGAAAGAGCACAAGGTTAATCCCTCAGTGTAAACGCTGCCAAGAACTCAATCACACCCAAACCTATTGCAAAAAAGAGCCAAGGTGTGTAAAATGCGCTGGAAAACATCTAACTGTTGACTGCAACGGAAAAAGTGAAAGTCCACCGACGTGCATTAATTGTAATGGAAATCACCCAGCAAGTTATAGGGGATGTGAAGTAGCTAAAGAATTCCAAAAGCGACGATCAAAATCTGCCCAAACACAAAGAAACCACCAAGGCAATCAGAAACCGCAATTCCCAAGAGTGCCAAATCTACGAAAGGTCCAAAACCTAGTATCCGTAAGGAAAAGAAAACAGTATCAGTACCTTCGGAGAAAATATCGAAGCAGAAAATGAACATATGCCCAAATAGCGGCAAAAAATATACCCGTAAATAAAGACACTGAAACAGACCCGGTTTCGAAAGTCTTTTCAATAATTTTGTCAAAACTTGAAGAACAATGTGAAACAAATAAACTTATCTTTGATAGGTTAAGTAAGCTCGAAATTTGTTTCAAATCTTAAAATCCATGGGTTTCATGACTACCACGCCATTCATCCGTCAAACAAAGCAAGAGGTGGATCATCATTGCATATAAAAGAATGCATTGAACACTCGATAGGCCTTAAAATAGAGGTGGAATCAATGCAATTGAGTAGTGTACAGGTTAAAACTAAAAATATTCCTCTCAATGTCTCTTCCATATATTGGCCTCCGCGTTGCAAAATTGATAAAAGTGAATTTACGACATTGATAAAGTCACTAAGTCCAAATTTAATTGTTGGTGGTGACTCTAATGCAAAGCACACCTTCTGGGCCTCACGATGCATATCTCAAAAGGGTCGCATGCTATATGAAGCAGGAATGGAAAATAATTGTGACTTTCATTCGACTGGCAAGCCAACTTACTGGCCAACTGATCCGTCGAAAATACCTCACCTAATCGATTTATTCATGGTGAAAGGAATACCCTCTAACTGTATAGAAATTTCAGAGGGCTATGACCTCTTCTCAGATCATTCTGCCATCGTACTCATTATAAGCGAAAGCCTTGTTAAAATTGAAAAACCACCCAGGTTAACAAACAGTAAAACCAACTGGGATGGATTTAAAAAAAGATATCGAGGACAACGTTGAGTTAAGGGTATCATTACAAACGCCTCTTGAGCTTTCCTTTGTTCATAAAATACAAAAAGCAGCTTGGGATAACACACCTTATCAAAGGCTATTGCCTCGCTTTAAAGATATAAAATATCCACAAGAAATAAAAGATTTAGTGAAAGAGAAACGAAAAGCACGTACAAAATGGCAGCAAACCCGTGCTCCTCTACACAAAACTCATTTAAATCGCTTGAGTAATATACTAAAAACGGCGATATTAGATTTCAAAAACCTTGAAGTTGAAAATTACCTTGAAGACTTGACAGCGGGGAAAGAATCCAACTACTCACTTTGGAAAGCTATAAAAACAACGAAACAACCAAAGCTTCCAGTGCCTTCGATTAAGAAAAGCCAAAATGAATGGGCTAAAAGTGACAAAGAAAAAGCGACGGTAGTCGCCGATTATTTAGAGGAAACATTTAAGCCGTTCGATGGGCAAGAACTCAACGAAAATATTAATATGCATTTTACCTCAAATGAAAGCTACATAACGAGAAATGCTACACTTGCCTAATTAAAAAGAGAAATAAAGAAGCTTAAGTCCAACAAAGCTCCAGGGCATGACTTAATAACGGGAGAGATTTTAAAAATACTCCCTCGTAAATGGTTTATTAACCTCCTTTACATAATAAATGCCGCTCTAAGGTTAGAATATGTTCCGAGCCAATGGAAAGTTGCGGAAGTCATAATGGTTTTGAAACCTGGCAAACCATCTCACGAAAAGAAGTCTTACAGGCCGATTTCGCTTCTTCCTATTTTATCAAAAGTTTTTGAAAGAATACTACTCCTGCGCCTGCAACCGATAATAGAAGAGAAACAATTAATACCTGAACATCAGTTCGGATTTAGAAGCAAGCATTCGACAATTGATCAAGTGCATAGAATTACTGACGTAATTGAGAGAGCTCTTGAAGAAAAGAAAATCTGTTCGACTGTATTTTTGGACGTGTCGCAGGCGTTTGACAAGGTGTTGGACGAAGGCCTCAAATTCAAATTAAGACAAGTTCTGCCTGAAGGACTTTACAACATTCTAAACGGACAACATAAGACACGGAAATGACTATTCTGATTTCAAAGAAATAGTGGCTGGGGTACCACAAGGAAGTGTATTAGGTCCAGTTCTGTACCTTTTATTTACACGCGATATACCTCAAACAGATGACACTATTGTAGCCACGTTTGCTGATGATACTGCAATACTAGCAGTAGGCAACACGATTAGCGAAGATACAATTAAATTACAAAATGCTCTTAATAATGTTATTGAGTGGACGAAAACATGGCGAATAGCGCTCAATGAACAAAAGTCAGTCCACGTGGACTTTACGTATAAAAAAATAAATAGATTACCCGTCTTTCTTAATACCGCTCGTGTTCCATTTGCAAATGAGGCAAAGTATCTGGGAATGACTCTAGACGCGAAATTAAAATGGAAGCCGCACGTGAAAAAGAAATGCGAAGAACTAAAAAGTAAATTAAGAGATATGAATTGGTTACTCGGTAAATATTCAAAGCTTAGTATTGAAAATAAATTGATTTTATACCGACAGGTTCTTAAACCTGTTTGGACTTATGGTATACCACCTTGGGGGTTGTACCTGCGATACAAACTTAAATAACTTACAAACGTTTGAAAATAAATTGCTTAGGTCATTTGTAAATGCTCCGTGGTATATAATAAACGAAGATCTTCATAGGGATCTCGGGATTTCACGGTGCAGGAGTAAATAAAAAGTTTCTCGCGAAAACATAGAAATCGACTATTAGAACACGCTAATTCCACGATTATTGACATTCTTGACGAGTCGAATTTAGTACGCCGTTTGCGAAGAACTAAACCTTCCGACTTGGTGCGGTGAACAAAAAACCGCTTTAAAATCGCGGATTAAGCAGGAACTTTCACCGGAAAGTAACCTGCAACACGTTACTTAGCTTCGTTAAAAATAAGTTGCTAGATAAGTTTCAACTTAGTTGCAATCGGGAAGTGGAGGTGGTTTTAGTGTAGTAAGAATCTCACACTTCTATGAGCACGCGTTTTTCGGTCCTCATAGAGCCTGAATAGCAGGTTTTGCACCTACCCACGGGAAAAAAAAATTTTCATATATTAAATTTTAAGAACTAATGTCGGTTTCATAATCGGTTGTAGAATCACCTGGATTGATTATAATTGAACCTGATATTGTGTCCCACATCAGGTCGTGAGAAAAGTATTCTTCATTCTAATAGCTTTTTCACATACCTTTCGCCAATCTTTAGCCGTTGTTTTTGAAAATTTTTCTTCTGCTAGTTTTTGAACATCTAATAATTTGAATGTTGTGTTTCGTCTGCCTACTCTTGCCTTGACAGTTGCCCAAATATTCTCAATGGGATTGAGGTCAGGATGATAGAGTGGTAAACGTAGAACCTCATGTCCCATGCTACGAATGATATCGTCAATCTTATGCTTTGGGTTGTGTATAGCTCGGTGTCGTTTTATTACCTCATAAAGTCCAAGTTTCAACATCTGTATAATATGGGGAATATTGTTTTCGGTCAGCCATTCTATCACCTCGGATTTTTTGTTAGCAAAAGTAATTTGTTTTTCCTTCAATTTATTGTGGTACGCGGCGTTGGCCATTACAATAACAGAAGGTTCCTCCAAGTTATTCAAAACTTGTTCTTGATCCATTTGCAGAAATTTTCGAAATTCATGTCGTCGTGATAGTCTCCCGTTTTCGTTCCAGATTTGAATAAAAGTAAGGCGTTTTTCACGAAGCCCTTTTTACCACCTGCATGCGCCATTATCAACCTCTGTCCCTTTGAAATTGGCGTCTTCAATCCACTTTTACTGTCATCAGTCCATGCCCTTGGGGTTGTATGGGAGCTATGAATATAACTTTCGTCCAAATAAATGATGTTATATCCTTTTGTTCTGTACTCTCGGATTCTTCTCAGATACTTCACTCGCATGAGTTGGATATCATTTCATTCACAAAGAATTTTGCGGTTGTTTTGCGTTTTCTTGTAGCTTAATCCGTTTCTTCTTAGAATCCTGTTGAGAGATGTAATACTTAAGTAAAGCTGTAGATCTTCCTGGACTCGTTCTCTCAACATTTTTAAGGATATCATCATTCTTTTCTCCTGGTGAAAGTTGTGCATTATACGCAGAATAGCTGTGATGTCAAATTCGTCTAGTCCAGTATTCCACTTCGTATGTGGTACTTTTTTACTTGGCGATTTAACAACTCCTGCCTCTTCGTATTCCTTAATAATCCTTCTAATTGATCGTTTTGAAATCCCAGTCAATTCCTTGGTTTGCGAGGTTGCGAAACCCACAGAATTTTCAAAAAAACAAACTCTTTGCTTCTTCCAACTTGTCATTATATACCTTAACAACTTTCTTTTTTAAACTGATTTTCAAACCAAAGCAAATATCATTTAAATATGTAAATTACCTTAGATGAAAAAAATAATTCTTAAAAACTCGTAAGTAAAACTATTAAAACTCGTAAGCACTGATCAATTTATATTTTCCCAAAACTCCACACGTCGAAAAAAATCAAATAAAAACTAACGCCATAAAATAAATACAAACATATTGCCCCGGAACATATTTGCTAAGTCGCAAATAATAAAACCATAAAGCATATAAACAAACAATAATCCCTAAACTATTTATTAATCAGTCCGAACTCACAGGTACTTTTTTTATATTTAACCCCATTGCATGTTGCAATAGATTAAATTTTTTATTGTAAGTGCACCGAAATGTTCCCATTGATAAAAACAAAAATTCTGAATTTTATCTTTTCGAAGTAAAGTTTATACCTACAAATCTTTCCTTTTTATCCTACCAGAGATGAAATACATTTTAAGACATCAAGCCATGAAAGAAAAATAATCCATGATCAAGATCAAACCTCATTGAAAGAAAGTCCATCGTTGGAAATTCATCTCTATTTTACTGTGAGCGAAGCTATAAACAAAACTCTCCCTCCTTAGTGCCTCAGTATTTTCGCAGCAGCGATAATGACACCAACGCCAGTATGCACATAATTTTTTTCTTTTTTTCATATATTTTTGTGTATCTTTCAAAATTAAAGAGATGAGCAGATAAATTTAAAAAGAGCTGCGCAGTAGAATGGCCAAATGATTTGGTTCAAGCTATACTTGTATTCATGCCAAAGGTCTGGGTTCGATCCCCAGCCGCTGCCACCTAAAAACAAAAATGTTTTTTTCCGAGGTACTGCCTCTTGCGAGGAACTGACAAATCCTTCAAGAATATACTTGTCATGAATAAGGATTCGGCAAAAAATTATAGGTCCCCTCCATTCCTGCCAAAAATACGCACACAGGAATGGTTGAGAGTTGTAAGTCACTAGGCCTTGGTTCTCCACGAGCAGTTGTGCCACCAAATTTTATTTTTTATACTTATATTTTGATTGTTAAAAAATGTAATAAGACTGTTGAAATAATAAGTGTAAACAGATCCTACATATAATAGTTTTGTTCGATGCCCGCAATGGAGTGCCAATAATTTGGTAAATTTGTTTTTGAAAATTTTTAAAAATTATTTATTTATTAATTTTGCCCTTTAGACCTTAATTCTAAAATTGATAAAAAAAAAAACAAACCTAGATGTCTTAACACTAAATTGAAGATTCTTACAATTTTTGTTTGTTTTTTCTATTTTATAATTTGTTTGAAAATCTGAAAAAGATAATTCAAAAAATATTATCAATTTAAATATTAAAATCCAAATGTATTTGTTTGAAAACTATATCAAAATATCTATCAGTAGCGACGATTCCTTCCTAGTACAAGAGCTGACAGCAAATTTTGGGAGTTGATGTAGAACCAAAATCTGGGTATGAGAGTTTACAGGTGCATGTAGCATGTTATGAAATACCAAAACCTGGCAGGTTTCTTTTCAGCATCTGGAAGAGGTGGGAGTTTAAAAGCCGTTTGGTTTTCTATCTATGTATACGACCTCTAGTTCACACGGCAATCCACCGCAGGTTTTTTTCGCAGTATAAATCCGTGCGAATGGGCAGTGGCGTATACATTCTATATAGAACCTTTCACACGACGTTTACCGTTCGGATTTATACTACCGTTTGGATTTAAAAAATAGGAAATGATTTTCGAAGTCTAAAGACTTATCTTGATAATACGATCAATAGGAGCCATGATTTAAGACTAAAGCAAACCTTATCGGACTTTTTTTTGAAAACTACTTGATTGATTTTTTTTTCAAATCACCAAAAAAACGGATTTATTATACATCCACCCCGGCTGTCGGCCCCTTATTCCGGTAAGTAGAGAGGTTTTAGCTTACGAGAGGTCGGGTAGTTCTAACTTTTTGATATGTTATTCAGTATATTTGGTAGATGAAAATTCCAAATTTCCACAAGCACGCCACTCCACCCTTTTCAAAATCTTGTAAAAAACACAAAAAATCGCCATTTTTTTCAGCCTTTAACTTCTTTCCGGTGTATTTGCTCCCCCCAAATTTCTTTACTGTATTTATTTCTTTCTTAATTTTTGGTTTTTAATCTTTAATTTTTGGTGGGGACCTCCATTTATTCGGCTTAATACAAGCTTATTCTTAACCTAACTTAAAACTAAGAACTTAAGCAAATGTAAGTGTGGAGGAGGGCGATTCAGAAGCCAGAGTTTTAGAGATGGAGTACTGGGGTTTAAGTCAAAGGAGTTCATGTTCAAATTAACACTTCGCAGTTCATTTGAGCCAAAGGAGGTCCTGTGGGTGGGAAGATAAGAAAGACGAGGATTTCGTGAACGAGGGTTAATGTTAAAAGAGATAAAGTTGTAGAGTGAAATGCAGTCAACGGAACCAGAAAGTAATCGATGAATGAAGAGAATGTCTGATATTTCTCTTCAATCTTCCAAAGAATTGAAGTTGATTAGTTTAAGGCGAGCTAGATGGGGAGGCAGGATCGAAGAGCAATGCGAAGGAAGCGACACTGGAAGGGTACCAAACAAAGTGGACGAACAAAGGATATGTGTAGGGATCGATTATATTATCAACGGTAGGTATGGGTTGTTCATGAAGGAGGTCGAGACGGGGAGGAGATTTAATATGTTACGCTCAAAGTAATTGATTGGAATTTGAGAACGTTTAGCTCCAAGCAATTTTTAAGACACCAAACTGAAAAAAAACTGTCAAGGTTCTCTTGAATAAGGAAAGAATTATGTGTCGATGAAATGGTCTTGAAAAACTTGATATTATCAGCGTACAGTGAAATAGTAAAATGTTTGATGACGTTTTCAATATCGTTAATAGCAAGAATGAACAAAAGTGGGCTAGGTGGGTGCCTTAAGGTACACCGGAGGTAGTTAACAAAGAGGTGGCGGTTCTAAAACGAACGTTGTAGTAACGATCATCTAGGTAAGAGATCCATTTTAACAAAGAAGTGTGTGCGAAAAGTGTTAGTTTATGGGAAATTTTTTCAAAGGCCTTACTGAAATTGTAGATCTGCATTTTAGAAAGTCATGTTGTGTGGGGGAGATGGGGGATTTGCAGTGGAAACTTAACGTTTCATACAAACTACTTTCAAAGAGTTTGGGTATGTGAGAAAGCTTAGAAACTGGACGATAATTGTTAACATCACCCTTCGAACCCTTTTTTTTGTATTGGGATTATGAAAGATGATTTCCATATCACCAAGATTTAGGTAAAGGCTGAAAATTTTTGGAAGAGGAAGAGAAAGGGTGGAAAAGCATTTTTTTTAGAAGTATGACAGGGAGACCATCGGGACTAGGATTAAATTCATCGTTTAGTTGATTTAATTTATTTTCGATGAGATACGGATCTATAGTGCGAAGGAGAAGCGGTCCAAGAAAATTTTGTAGATAATTGAAATATGCAGATCAGGTGCAAAGGAGTCATCGGCAAAAGATTGTTTGAAACATTTAGCCAATAAATTGGCGATTGTTAGGATCGTTAGAGGTTTCGTTATTGAAAGAGAGAGTGTTTGGGTAGCCATCGGGATTTCGTTTATAGTTGACAAATTGACTTGTCAAGAGCTTGAATCAGCAAGGCTATCAAGAAAGAGACATACTTTGGCAGATGAAGGACTGGAAGCAATAAAGAACGAAAGATCGTCTGATGGACTCCATTTTAAATAAGGAAGATTGAAGTCACCGAAAAGAAGGATCTCATCATGGGGGTCAGTAGTCCCCCTTGGCATAATGGTTAGTGCGTAGGACTTGTCATGCCATAGGTCTGGGTTTGATTCCCGGCCACTGCCACCTAAAAACAGAAATGTTTTTTTCCGAGGTACTGCCTCTTGCGAGGGACTGACAAATCCTCTAAGAGTATACTTGACATGAATGAGTGCTTCTCATCTAGCCGTTCGGACTCGGCAAAAAATTGTAGGTCCCCTCCATTCCTGCCAACAACACGCACACAGGAATCGTTGATAGTTGTTAGTCACTAGGCCCTGGTGCTCCATGAGCTATTGCGCCACTAAATTTATTTATTTATTCATCATGGGGGTCATACAAATCAATTATGTGGTCAATTGTTCTAATGGCAAGGTCATATGATTCGATGGGTTGTGATGGCAAGATGTAACAACAGACAACGTAAAGTGACTTCCGGGGAAGTGTTATCTGAAGAGAGTAATTAAATATTTGCAAAACATTTCTAACTCGAACTGATTTTTATATCCCGTGAAAATTTGACTTAGTGGGAGTCTACTATATTTTCATTTTCAATACATTTCAATTGAGAAATTGTTTTTTATGCAAACGTTTTTTCTAATTCACTTTCTTTTCTGCCTGTTTTATACAGTCCCGGTACTGGAGTGCCGTAGAAATTTTATTACCGATTTGTCCATTCACCAAAATCGATTGAAATATAATAGGAAAGTCAGAAAAAACTTCTAGAGTCTTTATACCGACACAAAACTAGTACCAACATATCTCAGTATAAGTTGTCGGTTCATATCGACTTTTTTTCGTTAAATGTTTGCATTCGAACTTTGACCAAAAGTCAGCTGTCTTGAAAAAACTCGAGAAAAGGATATATATGTCGATATTTTTCTCCAATCTTAGTACATACAAAAAAGTCGATATAAATTGACTCTTTAACCCGTCGTTCATTTCATTCCAACGCAACGCAACTTTAAATACACCGCTCTGCTTGGAATGTTTGCACGGGATCAACAAAAACTCTACCACACATTCTTCATGAATTTAACAATTATTTTTAATTTTGGATTATGTTCAAAATACATTTTCTTCCGATTGATGACAATCCAACGCAAGTTAAGCCTGCTTTTAAACATTATTCCCTAAACTATGAACTGATCACAATATCGACCGTTGTCGAAAACGGAAAATCAAAGTCAATTTGGCTGTCAAATGATCGTCGTTTCTTGACTCAGATATTGCGTCATGACAAGTAGTATGTAACCGTCCTGTTTGTAGAAAATATGCCAGTCAATTAACTTGCTTTTGACGTTTACAAACACGCTCTCTGCCTTTTTAATATTCATCAACTCGATTTTCGTACTGCTCAGTTGCACCGTAGATAATGTGACTTTAGAAAACTTGAACTAAACTTGATTATTGAACTCAATGCTTACGCAATAAAATTTGTATTTGATTTTTCGAACAGAAGACTTTTGCAGTTTGAGTTAACAAATATTCTGCAAACACATTTTTGAGGCAGATGACGTATTAGAAACCGCTCATGACTTTCAAAATATCTACTTTTAAATATACACTTTTGAAATATCGATTTATAAGACGTCGATCACACTCGAAATGTTGGTGAAATTCTGTCTATTTTTTGTTGTGTCGTTTTCTTCAACTTTCCACTAAAAATGTTTGCTGCCGTGATTATAAAAATCGAAAAATCGACATTGTCGTAATATTTTACATAAATCCATTTCAGTCGTTGGTGAATATAATAGCAATAATTATTTCTCAATTTTGTCTACATACGAACGATTTTGTCAATAAAAATAATTTTATTGTGTCTGCAATACATTACTTTCTCCTCATTTTTGAATTCCCTCATATTCCCTCCATCACACAAACAATCGTACAAAAATCGTACCTGACAAATCGGGCAATTTAGGCAATTTAAGTGTGTACCGACAAACTCTTTTTAAAGCGGTAATTGTGATTTAAGTAGTTCTTATATCTTGATTGTCATCTGACAGAAACTATCCAAATTATTGTTTAACTATTTACCACTTTTAAAATACATTATTTCTATCAAAAACACAGAACATGACAAAAACTTGTTTAGTGTTTTAAAATGTTGAGAGTTATACTATCAACATCATTACACTGCATTTGTGAATACTTTTTCTGATTTTTTTGTGAAGAAATATCGTTTACACCATATCTCTCTTTCTTTGATAAAATCAATTCACAATGCATGTGAGGTTTTATATTTTCCATAAAAACATTTACTCTAAAAATATTTGGGCTTTACATTTATAAAAAACAGGCATTTATAATTTGCATATAAGAAGTGTATTGCAGTTCCGCTGAATTGTAGTTCCTCCAACTTCAAGTGCGGTCCTACCTTTATTTTCATCCACCATTTCAGATTATTAAAAATATCTAATTTCGCATAAAAAACGACATCGGGGCTTAGTGATGTCATCATAGCAAACAAAATGAGCTTCCATACAAACATATCGATAACAAATATGAAATCAGTGCCGATAACGCAGTTTGTATCAAGGCTAAATTTAAGCCTGCCCCGAAAATTCCCTGGGGTTAGCTAAGTTCCAAGGGGCTTAGTTGTTGTTGCATTTAACATGTAAATTGCTTAGCCCCGACGTCGTTTTTTCGTCCAATCCCATTCGGGCAAGGAAAAAAATACACCTAAAATTTCTGAGTTTTGCTGTCCCCTCAAAAGGGGAAAATTCGATCAGAGTTGGGAAATTTGAAAAAGTTAACATACGCATTGAACCATAAACTGTACCTCTTTGTGTTAGAAACGTCATTTGGCTTTGCCACTAGGCCATTATTTCAATAGATCTAATGCACTTTTTCGTAAAACAAATCTACTGCTTTTAAATCGAGTCTACTTCACTTTTATTTTTCAGAAAAGGAAATTACTATTCCTCAAAATTCAGTTCTAATTTTTCAATTCTATTCTTACGGCTTCCTGCTATTTACCTGCTTTGATAACAATCGTGATATCATAACTATTCATACTATACTTTATAAATTTCTTTTATTAATCTATTTTGAAAATAGAAGCAAAAATTAGAATATTCAGATCTGTAAGAAAATTAAATATATATACGATAACAATTGTGGATGCGTCACTTCAGATTTGTTTGAGTTAGGCATCTTTGGCGCATGTATATGAAGATCTTCTACATTTTGTTCTTCTATCTAAAAGAAAATTAAAATTTTATATTTTATGTCCATTTTTTTGCAGATATAAAATTGGATTTACAAAAAACGAAATGCAAATTATAAAATTTTCATTTTAATGCAAATAAAAGAAAGTACTAAAGTCATAAGTTCATAAGTGCCTGTATACATGATCGTTGCAGTGAAAAACGCATCCGGAGAAAAAAGGTAGATGTTACGAGTATGTTTGAAATAAAGTGAAATAAGATTTCACACAAAATCCACCGATTAGCCCAGGAAAAATGTACTTTCACTGCGTAAAAATTCTAAGTGAAGATTTTTAAATGCAATAATCTTGTATTGTACATAAGGAATACACTCGCAAAAAATCTCCAGACGAACCTAGCTTGCGTTCAAAGTTATTTACGGTCAAATGTCGAAAATACCCGTTTTTGACGTAGACTTTGGAACAGTAAATGGAATTAAAAAGGAATGTATGTAAAACTTGCAGAAAATATGATTTTTCTACAAAAAATGTTCCAACACTCTTTGTTATCCGTGTGATGGCTTAGAAGATATCGGCGTTTCAAAAAACCTTAATTGACGAAAATATCACTTTTTTGCGTATTACTCAGGAATGGTGATCGGTATCGAAAACATTTGTATGCACAGTTTGTGCAGTATGTTAGCCTCTATAAATAAAATATTTTTTCTGGGATTGATCATTTTAAAGTTATAGTTTTTGAAAAATTTAAGGGAAAAACGCAAAATACAGTTTTTTTTTGTTTTTTCCAGGTTATATAAAAAAATAATATCTTTTTAATGCAAGCTAAAAGAAAAAACTTATATATTTTTTTGTAGAAGGTTGAATAACCTACAAACTGTGTTAAAATAAAATTTCTAACATTTACCGTTTAAGAGTTGGATGAGAAAAATCTTTACTTTCGATACTTAACTTTTGTGAAGTAACAATCACTTGTATTGAAAAAAGTGTTGATATTTTTTTTAGATTACAATGCAATCTTATAAACTGTGTATAAATTATTATCAGTCCTTGAAAAAATATTTTATTTTTTAGAAGGTAACATAAGTAAAAGCTGTGCATACAAAGTTTTGACAACGCTCACCATTTCTGAGTTATACGCAAAAAGTGATATTTTCTTCAATTTACTTTTTAAAGTCGGAGGATGAAAAGTGATGAAACATTGTTTGTAGGAAATCATATTATATATCTACAAGTTTTGCATACATTTTTAATACTACATATTTTATGTTTCCCGATAGTATTCATGACTTCATGTCAGCAAAATAAAATATTTATCTACATTTATCTCCCCCACTTCTTCATTGACACAAGGGCTTAATCATCCATCATTGAAAATAATAAAATTTAGAAAAGATAACAAACCCAATAATTCTTGAAATTCAATTTTCAAAATGATCTCAAAATTATAACTGAATGATTTCTATATAAATAAAAAACTTTATGTGTACGTCTTACTTTTATTGGTGATGCACGGGTCTCGCACGGGTAGGCTAGTGAAGATGTATTTACGATATCATGTATTGGCATTTGGAAAGCAGAAATTAGTTAATCTGCCACTTTAACTTCTATGTTTGAAACACAGGGTTTAAATCCTGATCAAAATAAAATGTTTCAAAAATAAAAAAAATTGTTGAAACCCGTACTGGTCCTTTTTAAAACCGTTTCGGGACTTTGGGAGATTCTTAAATGCCCCAAACAACAATACTACAATGTCGAGATGGTTCGACTTTTGGATAAAGCATTACACACTTATAATTACTATGTGATAATTCTCTATGCAGTTGGATTATATTAACATTGATATATCTTTTTTACTAGATGAAATGTAAAGTAACGGCCAAAGCAAAAGTTGTACCTGAGTAACTTACTTTTTCCATTGCTCCGCTTAGGGCCTTAAGCTGTGTTTAGATGCCAGACAGGCAATAGCAAAATTTCAAAAATACCTGGACTTCTTTGTGTAAACAATGGATAGAAATACCTTCTTTTGGATATACAAAATCAAGAATAGATTTTTTGGAGTCATGGTTTACGGAGTAATGCCATCGAAAATCCGGTATTTTCGAGATTTGATAATTTTTAAAGTCGTAATATTTTGGAACTGGGCGATTCATCAGACTTCTAGAGAATAATATTATCTAGACAAAAGGTATAATAGTCAGGTTAATCTACACGAAATATTAGGCTTACCCCAAACAAATTGCAACAAAAGTTGGGTTCAATGACGTGCTTCAACATATATCCAAAATTAACCACAGCACAGCACAGGGAAATGGCTTAAATTTAAATGCATATATGCATATACAGGGCGTTTTATATACGGAACAATAATTGCCAAAAGGTTGCACCGAAAAGAAATTTAGAGGAAGTTCTTATTACCCCCCGTTTGAGCGGAAGTATATTTTTGTTTGAAATTGACCTAAATTAGAAAAAAAAAAACATTAAAAAACATTGGAAACGCGTTAAACATTTTATTTTTTTTTGGAAATCCATTCTTTGAAATTTCTTTTAAAATCAAGTTAATAGTTAATCAAGCTAATCAAGTAAATAGTTTTTGAAAAATTAACTTTCAAACTCGAAATTTTTAAAACAGTTAAAGCAAATTGTTCACACTGATTTTTTTTTTTTTAATATCATAAGTACTATTTTTGTATATTAAATAAAAGCGTAAATAATAGAAAATTTATTATTTTTGTTTTTGTTTTTGTTTTTGTTTTTGTGGACTCTTGAATATAAATTCAATTTATTTTTTTTTGTGTTAAATATTCAATGCATTTGTCAATTTCTAGATACAGAAAAAAAACTAACAACGCGTAAGAGATCATCCGTTAACTTTTTTAGATAAGAAAAGAACTGAACCAACTTACTCATAAAAACAAGGAAAAACTAAGTTGATGAAATGATCAACACAAATTCTATTGTCAGTAAATCTGAGATACATATATGCACTTATTCTATTATTATAATTATTAACAGGTAATAAATTACGCAATAAATATTAATTTCACGTCACTAGCTACCAGGACCTCCTGCCGATAGACATATTTAATATAGATATACATATACATACTTGGATATTCAAATAAGTTTCTGTTACTTAAATATAGTTATACTGAATATAAATATACATACAAGCAAATATGTTTTTTTTTTTCAAATTTAAGTAACCTTATTACATCAAAAGCATCTATGATGTTTTGTTCAGAGGGAACAGTTAAGGGATTTATAAGGGTTTATGTTGGGTTTATTTTTTTAGATTTGAAAAATACCATGCTTCCTAATTCCGATTGGGAAACTCCAAAAAGAGAAAAAAGTCATGGTTTTGTACTGGCCAGCGCAGTCTCCAGATCTTAACCCTTTAGAAAACTTGTGGGAGCTAGTTAAAAGAAGAACGGGATGCCAAATTTTTAAGCGGAAGGGCGATCCTTATGCTGAAATTAATAGACAGTGGAATGACATACCATGAAGTTGCAAATATTTTGCACAGAAAATATCCCTTATTTTTAAGTTTATTTCAATTTATTTTTGTTTCAGTTAATAATATTATATTTTGTTTTCTAAAGATATAAATTGTTATAATAAGGTTTTCAAAACTGTGCAAAGAAGTTTGCTGTTTGCTGTTTAAGACAATTTGTATGACATGGTACCATCTGCTGGTTTAAGTTGCAAATGTTTTGCCCAGCACTGCATATGCTCGTACATACATATAAAAAACGTAAAACTTTTTTGGTTTTTATTCGTTTACGGAAAAAAAACGATGATATTATGTCTCATAAATTAATTTATTTGTTTTTTTTTAATAAAATGCACTTCCTTGACAAGGATTCAAAACAATTCATTGTTAAAACTCCATGCTATGTTAACAAAAACCAAGGAAACAAGATTGTTTAACAATAAATACAGTATTTCAGTATACAGAGTGATTCGTATAAGACGAATCAAAAAGCTAGAGCGAGTATGTTGGGTTAAGACAAGAAAAACATCGTATGGAAGGAGGGTTATTTTCCCCCGTTTAGGTAGGAGAATAATTTTCAAAAAAAAATACTCAAAACAGAAAAAAAAAAAAATAAAATAACGGTAAAATTTACAACGCCATGCTATACCTTTTTGGAAAGCCAGAAATCTCTTCTTTAATTTTCGTTTCAAATTAAGTTGTGTAAGGCGAGAGAGGAAATTATCAAAACAATAACATAAAAGAAGAGTAGTAATATCTGGATAAAAATTTTGTACCTATTCTTAAAACAGAAATCTATTCTTTTTAAACAAGCTTGTTTGATAGTTTTTGAAAAATTGATATTCCAATACAAAATTTTGATAAAAACAATGTTTTTTGTTAGTATATTTGTTAATATATATTGTTTTTTTTTTCTATCTAATTCCTCACTATTTTTGATGTAAATATTTAATGCTCTTATCAATTTTTAGTCAAATATCGAAAACCAGATGCTAAAAAGTTTTTAGTTTTTGAGAAAACTGAAATAACTTAATCTAGCTCACCTTTTTCAGTCTTGTTAATTTGTTATTAAACTGTCAGTAAAAATTGAACTCATTCATATTTAAATCAAAATCAAACATATATGATTTGGCATGGAATCGTTTTCTATTTAATTTAAATAGAATCGTATTAATTCATCGTTGAAACGATTTGAACATAATTTTGTTCAAATTTACCATGCTTTTTATTTAGCATAAAGTTATTTTTGTTTAGTTTAATTAACTTTATTTGATTTTGTTTCAAACAGAATCATATTAATCTTTTTAAATATTTTCGTGTTTGAGTCGAAGATCTTTTCTGTTCAAATCAAATGATTTCAATGCTAGTTTTTCCAAATAGACTCTAGCTCCTTTTAACTAAATATAAATGTTTTCTATAATACATGCAACATACATAGATATCGTCGGTTCAAAGTTAAAACTCACTTACTAACAAATTGCACTTTTGTAGGAAATCAGATTGAAATATACTTTTTGCCACTGAAAAGTCACTTTTTCCTTCACTTTTTAAATTAAGTTCCCGTGCTTTCAATGTTTTATAAAACCGGTCAAAATGATACCTTTTAGATTTAAAATACATTTCATTCTCATTTTACACACTTAGCGAGTTTCACTTTTGGGCCGACGGTATTACGGTGGCACTAATTTTGAAACTATTTGAATATCTTTTCTGACCGATGGAAGAGATGGAGTTATTTGCAAATATCTTTGACGCTAAACGCCTTTATTACTTTGAGTTCAAATTCAAATTGATTCGAGTTTAAATTTAACATTTCTGTTCAGTTTCTTTCTTTTCATAATATTTTAAGTGCATTCATAATTGAAATAAACTCGTGCACATCAACATTGATTTTATGGTAAAATGTAAGTGAGTAGAATAATTAAACAGGTTTTTCGAAAATTAAACTCAAATGGGCTTGAATTCACGTAGCTTCCAATGTAACAATTAAACATGAATGTATTTGATTTAAACAGACTTAATTCCAAAATAAAAGTATTTTTGAATATGAATAGATAAGAGTTAGATTTAAATTATAGTTAAACATGCTTCTGGTTAAATAAGTCATAGTTCAGTTTTCTCAGTGTACTTCCAAAGGTCTTGTACTTGTAAAGGAGAATAGGACAAAACGGTCTACAAGACCAATAACAACGAGACATACATATGTCATTGGAAAGGTATTTTTATGTTCTACATTAGTTACTATGTGTGAAAAAAGTTAATCGCTATATAAGGTTGTGTTCTGGTGGATTGTTGTGTAAATAAAATGTATTTAGTATAGCCAAAATATATTTAATCTGGTCGAACTAATATCGACACTACATTAGGGTGGTCCTTATATTAGTTTTTTTTTTAAATTCTGAGATGGATAGGCATCTAATGGTTCTTCATAGAAAAAATTTTTTCAGATTTTTATTTCACCCCCTGGTCTCTTTATTTTCATTTTAAGGTACTAACTATGGAGTTCGGGAGATTCCTATAAAATGCGAAAAAAAAAGAACCTGAGGGTATAGATTAGATTTAGACGAGAACAAAATAGTATTGGAGGGGGATCTATTTTCCGCCGTTTGGACAGGAGGGGTAATTTTCTCAAAATTTGGATCAAAACAAATAAAATATATTTAAAAAAAAACGGGAACACTTACAATGCCACGCCTTAGCTGTTTTTAAAGCCACGATTCCATTCTATAATATGTTTTCTAAATAACTATGACCTATAAGCTGATGCTCATTCTGTTCATGTGGGTTCCCATTGAATTGTGGCCCGTTAGGACTCCAATTATGAAATATAATTGAGGCTTTTCATCTGCCATTTCGTTCCCGTGAATATCCCTATGCCGACCCATCTTTGGGTAACTGTGTTCGTTGCGTTGAGTACTCTTAACTCATTCCGGCAACGGTCGATCAGTTTGGCTATCTATGTTAATCTAGGAGGGTCAAAACCCAATTTTGGCTAACACGATTACCTTCGAAGTTGCATTAATATTTTTTGATGCACTGTTTAATCCCAAAGGCACCAGTTGCGGACTGCAAGACTTTTTGAATAGCTTTTAATGAAGCTTTCGGCGCCTATACTTCTTTTTTTGTATTATTCAAACCTAACATCTGCTGTCGGCTCTTAGTCTATACGTGAGAACAATTTAAGCATCTGAGTCAAAAACCAGATAACTCCACTTATTTACAAAACATGATTCTTTGATTCATACTTACTTCTTATTAAAAAGTTACTTTTTTTAAACATAATGAAATCTTTACTATACCCTTTTCGGAAATCAGTTTACCAATTGAAAAGGCCAATAGTGTCGTATGTGTATGGTACTCAGTACTCACAATATCTCCTCCATTAACATGTCACTTTGGAAGCCATCCTAACCTTTCAAAATAACAATTACCTTTCAAATGACACGATTTTACCAAAAACTTTCCTACAATTTTTTTCTAAGCAAACAATATTTATTGCTTAAATGCAAGAAATTTTCAAATTTTATTGACGTTTTTTTTTTATTGCAAACAAATTTTCAATATCTATTTTCAATGCAAGAATTTTTTCATATCGGATTACCACTTTTTTTTAATGATAGAATTATTCATACAATTTATTTTTTAATGCAAACAAATTTTCAAAATCTATAGCATTTTTTTTAATGCAAGAATTTTTTCATATCGGACTCCCATATATGCAAGAAATGTTCCTACATTTTAATGCAAACAATTTTCAAATTTTATTGATTTTTTTAAATGCAAACAAATTTCCAAAATCTATTGCATTTTTTTTAAATGCAAGAAATTTTGCGTATCGGATTCCCACTTTTTTTTAATACAAGAAATTTTCATTCCTTTTTTTTAATGGAAGACATTTTCAATTTTTATTGACACTTTTTTTTTTTAATGCAGAAAATTTGTATTTGCATTAGCATTTTTTTTTTGATGAAAAATATTTGCCTGTATTAACATTTTATTTTTTAATGCAACAAATTTTCCAGTTTGCATTAATTTTTTTTAATGCAAAATGCTTTTTTTTGCATTGAAATTTTTTTCACTCTGGCCAAGATACTTGCAAATATTAAAAAAAAAAATATTCTATAACGTAAACATTATTTTGAAAAAATATTCAAGAAAAAATATTTGAGCTCTTTTAAACAGTTTTAGATCCAGCTAACCGTTTGTCATCGGAATGCTCCTTACCGTCATTTTTTGGAGACTTTATTTTGTTGATTTTTGTTTTGTTTGAAATCTTCAAATCTTCTTGAGTTTAATAAATCGCACCATCATTATTGAGGTGGTTATGCTAAGAAAAAATGATAGAGCATCAATTAAAAATGTAGGGGGGTTGGTGACTGCTAAAAAATAATTTTATGAAGTTTTTAATTAATAGAGTCATACAAAATTATTCCGATATATAAATTAGTAAAAGCGGAATTGATTGATAAAGTCTTCATTCTGTTCATAACGCTGAAAAATAAAAGACCAAGATAAATAAACATATTTTGAACGAATTTGATAAAACATCAACAGGGGTTTTTTTTTTTTTTTTTTTTATTATCCGATGGAAATCTTCAGAAGACACTCGGTAAGAATCGGTACCAAGTAGTGTGGGACTCTTACCGCACTAAAACCACCGGTGAATCAGGACCAATCTATGAAAGATCGACAAATGATTTTTCTTTCTTAATTTATCAGTCGCATTGTGAGAAGTTTAAGTTATAACACTTTCCATAGCTTTTAGACCATCAGCTCATGAGGCTTGGTTCTTCTTAATCTCCGAACATTGTCTCGTACATTTAAGACGGTCTCCATTTCGGAGTTGGTATGACTTTGCAGTCGCTGATTGTGTGATACAGCGTGTTTTTTAACCACTTCTGTAACCATTTCAATTTGAAGGTCACGATGTAGATCGCTATTTCTTATATACCAAGGGGCATTTATTATTCCGCGAAGGACCTTGCTTTGGAATTATTGGATGGGTTCAGCATTTGTTTTCTTTGTACAGCCCCATAGTTGGATGCCATATGTCCAAACGGGTTTCAGTACTTGCTTATATAACATTAGTTTGTTCTGGATAGATAGGTCAGAGTTCTTTCCTAGTAACCAGTACATTTTTCTGTACTTCAAGTTTAGTTCGTCTTTTTTCTTTTTGATGTGCTCTTTCCATTTAAGCTTTGCATCCAAAGTCATTCCAAGGTATTTGGCAGTATTGGAGTAAGGTACTGTTTTACTGTTTATAAGAATAGGAACATTGTTTATTTTTTTGTTTGTAAAGTTTATATGCGTCGATTTTGTTTCATTTAGTTTGATTCGCCATTTTTGCGTCCAATCACTAACTTTATCGACTGCATTTTGCAGTTTTTGTGTAGCCTTCGTAACGGATTTATCTGGCACCAATATTGCAGTATCATCAGCAAAGGTGGCCATGATAGCGTTGATGTCCACTGGAATATCCCTTGTATATAACAGATACAGGGTTGGTCCTAGGACACTTCCTTGTGGTACACCGGCTTCAATTTTCTTTAGTTCCGAGTAATTTTGGTCGTACCGTACTCTAAAGAGTCGGTTCGTAACGTAGGATTTCAGTATTTCGTAGTACTGCCTGGGAAGATCCCTTTGCAGTTTGTACTCAAGTCCCAAGCGCCAAACCTTGTCAAAGGCTTGAGCAACATCTAAGAATATAGCCGAGCATACTTGTTTTTCTTCAAGTGCTTTTTCCACAACATCCGTAATCCGATGCACTTGGTCTATCGTGGAATGTTTATTTCTAAATCCAAACTGATGGCTCGGAATTAGTCTTCTTTCTTCTATTATTCTGCTTAGTCTTTTCAGAAGCAGTTTTTCGAAAACTTTTGCCATGATTGGTATAAGCGATATAGGTCTGTAAGATGTTACTTCTGTTGGTGGCTTTCCTTGTTTAGGTAAAACAATGACTTCTGCAATTTTCCAATGATGTGGCACATATCTTAGTTTAAGGCATGCATTTATTATAAATTGGAGTTTTTTGAAGGCTGTAGAAGGCATTTCTTTCAAAACCTGAGCAGTTATTAGATCGTACCCTGGTGATTTTTTGTTGGACAACTTATGTTGACACATACTTCTTACTTCTTTGAGTGTGACAAAAGGAATTTCACATTCGTCGTTTCTATCAACAAACTGTAAGGGATCTGTAGCTGTGCTTGGTGGAAATGGCTTAAATACATTCGCGAGATGTTCAGCGAAGAGATCAGCCTTTTGTTTTGGGTTTCCGATCCATTTACCATCTTGAGATTTTACTGGCGGGTTTTGTGCCTGTGGTCTTTTTTGGCGCTTAGCTGCTTTCCATAAGGAGTATTCCGTAGAAGCATCCGCCGTCAGACTATTCAGGAATCTACTAAGTGAATCACTTTTAAATTCCCAGATTCTTTTCTTAAGTTCATTGTTAAGACGGTTAAAAACTGCCTTATCACCTGGAAATCTCGTAGCTTGCCATTTTCTTCGAGCTCTTCTTTTCTCCAAGATCAGCTCCTTTATTTCGACAGGATATTTTATTTCTTTTTCTCTTGAGTTCGAAATTGTTGGAGTACTTTCTTCTGCAGCCTGTTGCACATCAGCAATAAATTGTTCTACTTCATGATCAATCTGTTCAATTGTTTGCATAGGGGATCTTAGGTTTATAAAACAACAGGGGTGAATAATATTAATAAAACATCTCTATATTTGGATTTTTAATAATGTTGCATTTGGCGGTCGAGAGGAAATACTAACTTGAATTATTCATAAGACCAAGTTGTATGAGCATATAAATTTGTTGAAAATTATTAAAAATTTTGAAAAACTAGAACTTGAATATTTTCATTTTTTTTATTTTTTTGAATAATTTCGCCGTTTTTTGGCTCTTCATAATTACTTAAATTTTTTAAAATAAAATTTTAATTATTTCTTGTGTAATTTTACTCATTCATTTAAACTGAAGGTAACAATTATTTCAAACTAGTTGATTTTACAAAAGATACATAAATATAAACCTACCAATAAAAGATTTCGGTCTATATCTTTGAAATGGAAAAAAAGATATTTCAATGCAATCCGTAGCTTTTGAGAAACTTTCAAACAAACATAACCACTCATAAAATTTGAAATACTCGACTGACGTATGGATGTGAATAACATACAATTTCAACCATAACACAATATCCTTTATTTAAAATCGGTTAAAAATCGTACCATTTCTACAGTAATATATGTCCTATAAGGTGGCCAAAAAGCTGGATCGGGCCCTGCATATACCTATAAACTCTCATACTCAGATTTTTGTTATATATCCATTCCAAAAATTTGCTCTTGTACTTTTAATTTTTGTTTTTCATTTAAAACTGTATGTACTGAAATGAATCTTTCTTGCAAAATCGTTGCAACAACGGTATAAAATTTTTTAGTGTCAAATAATAAAACACCATTTTTAATTTTTTCCGTAGAATTCAATGGTGTAGTTATTTAAAAAAAAAATACATGTTACAAAATTAATTTTTGCGTTTTCGCATTTTTGACCGTGGTTACTAAATGTCATCATTCTATTATATGAAAGCTGATGAAAAACAAAAGAATGGTCTCTGTACGATGATTTTCTGAAGAGCATTTTTCATTATTGAAAAAAGTATTTCTTACGAACAAAATTGAATATCTCAAAAAAACACTCTATGGTTTTAATTGAAAAAAATTGTGATAATTAAAGACACAACAAGATATAGATATTTCATTTGAATTGAACTATTTTTGGGGAAATGAAAAATAATAAACCGTTTTCGAAAACATCATCTGTATCAAAAATGCATTTGCAGACTGTTCTTAAACGCAAACTGCAAAAGTCTGCTGTTCGAAAACGCAAATTCAAATTTTACTGCGTCAGCATTGTTTTCGATAATGCAGCCTGCGGTGTAGCTTTGCAGTAAAAAAAATCGAGTTAACGAACAAAATATTGAAAGGCCAGAGAGCGTGTTCGTAATAGGCTTTTCACACCAAACCCAAAACCGGATTTCGCCGAAACTTCTCAAAAACTCGAAAATCATTCCCACCGAACGTTACACGTTTTCGTTTGACATTACAGGGTAAATTCCTAAATGTCAAATGTTTCCGTATCACTGCTTTTTTGCGATGCTGATGCGAGACGCAGCTGATGCTGATACAATTGCATCAGCAACAACGCACCAATAATTTTTTTGATTCTTATTTGTTTAAAGTTTGCAAAAATGAACAAGTTACGCAAAAAAGTGATGCTGGTTTGATTCATTTATGAATGTTTGGCGGAAATGATTGTGCATCATCTCTGCAACGATGCGTTTGTTTGAATTCGTTTGAATTCACACACAGATTTTTTTAACCAACCACTCACAATTTTTTTTTTTTTTTGTTATCTTCCATTTTATGAAAGTAAAATTGAGATAATTTATATAAATATGATCGATATGGACAATTTGAATTACCATAAACAAAATATTATCAATTTTAAATGCATTAAATAATTTTGGTATAAACAAAAGTTTCTCAAAAAAAAAAAAAATAGCAAAAAGTAAATAAATTGAACGGAATAAATTATCAGCCTTATTTTTAGTTCCGCCCGGAAAATATTTCATACGAAAAAAATTGTGTTCCCCTGTTATTTCAAAAACTGTTATGAGTTCGCCCGAAGTTCTCATGCCTTAAAGCTGGCCATACACGACAGAAAACATTTAGCCTTGAACCCATCCTCTTAGTAAACCTTTTCAAACCTAAGACAAATTAAAAAACCGACACCATTTCCTTGTTTTTACCCCTTTTCACTCTACAAACGCAATTTTTTTTACAAAATTTTATGCCTAAAAAAAAATAATAATAAAAAAATCTTTCAAACAGCAAAAGAATTTTTGAAATCGGTTATGTAGTTTATAAGATTAGCCATCACAAACAAACAAACAAATAAAGCAAGATAAGAGCTCAATTAATATAGACGGATAGATAATGTCGTTTAATGAAGAAGAAACTTAAAAAAAAAACCAAGCGGTTTTTTCACTATTCTGCGAACTTCCTTCACTTACTTTGCCGTCAGCTATATGTTCCTGAGTTTATAAACTATCTTCACTCTTCATTCACACTCCAAAGCAGAACATAAAAAAAAATATCATACACGCTTAAATTTAATGCAATCATTGTTCTATTATTTTTATGGGCATCTTCACTGTTTCTCGATAAACTAATAATACTAAAAATAAATAGCTTGTGATGTTTTAATTTTACCAATATCCAGGTTTCTATCTTTACATATTTCCCTGCACTTCTCCAACTTCTTTTTGAAATAATTGCTGGGCCATACTGATGAACTGAATGCTGAATCTATTAATAAAAAACTAATTAATCGACCCGAGTTAATGTCACAGATAACAAACTTATTCCATCTTAATTAAATCAGTTTAAATAAAATTGACAAATTAACAAATTATAATTACAGGAAGAAAACCTCTTGGTTTAGTAATGCTTGATAAAAAAGAACGACGTTACCGCTTTACCGAAACCTTTGTAGGCATCATCAGAAGATCCTACCAAAATAATTGTTAGAAATTTGACAAAAACAAAATGCACTTAAAAATGCATTTATGGCAAACTGCTTCACAAAATTTAACCAAACTGGCGCAGAAACCTTAATAGACATTCTTAAAAGACTTTACGAAAAGATTTGTTAGTAGTTTGACAAAATGCAACTAAGAATGCATTTTGCGGTTTTCCCTTTACCGAATATTGACCAAACTTCACAAAAAGACCATCCTCAATAAAGAAGATAACTGTAATGCATTTTGCGGTTTTCCCTTTACCGAATTTTGACAAAACTTCACAAAAATACCATCCTCAATAGGGAAGATAACTGTATAAAAAAAAATTGAAAAATTGGGCCCAGCCATTCTCGAGTTTATCGAGCCCGAACATATACATTCTCAAAAGACCGTATCAAAATGTTTATTAGTAAGTTTACAAAAATGCACTAAAAATGCAATTTGCGGTTTGCCCTTTACGAAATTTTGACCAAACTTCACGAAAAGACCATCCTCAATATGAAAGATAACATTATAAAAAAAATTGAAAAACGCGGCCCAGCCATTCTCGAGTTTATCGAGCCCGAACATAAGGCAACTTCTTTTTATATAATAGACTAGCTGGCCCGTCCCGGCTTCGCTCGGGTATAAACAAAAGTTTCTCAAAAAAAAAATAGCAAAAAGTAAATAAATTGAACGGAATAAATTATCAGCCTTATTTTTAGTTCCGCCCGGAAAATATTTCATACGAAAAAAATTGTGTTCCCCTGTTATTTCAAAAACTGTTATGAGTTCGCCCGAAGTTCTCATGCCTTAAAGCTGGCCATACACGACAGAAAACATTTAGCCTTGAACCCATCCTCTTAGTAAACCTTTTCAAACCTAAGACAAATTAAAAAACCGACACCATTTCCTTGTTTTTACCCCTTTTCACTCTACAAACGCAATTTTTTTTACAAAATTTTATGCCTAAAAAAAAAATAATAATAAAAAAATCTTTCAAACAGCAAAAGAATTTTTGAAATCGGTTATGTAGTTTATAAGATTAGCCATCACAAACAAACAAACAAATAAAGCAAGATAAGAGCTCAATTTATATAGACGGATAGATAATGTCGTTTAATGAAGAAGAAACTTTCAAAAAAAACCAAGCGGTTTTTTCACTATTCTGCGAACTTCCTTCACTTTCTTTGCCGTCAGCTATATGTTCCTGAGTTTATAAACTATCTTCACTCTTCATTCACACTCCAAAGCAGAACATAAAAAAAAATATCATACACGCTTAAATTTAATGCAATCATTGTTCTATTATTTTTATGGGCATCTTCACTATTTCTCGATAAACCAATAATACTAAAAATAAATAGCTTGTGATGTTTTAATTTTACCAATATCCAGGTTTCTATCTTTACATATTTCCCTGCACTTCTCCAACTTCTTTTTGAAATAATTGCTGGGCCATACTGATGAACTGAATGCTGAATCTATTAATAAAAAAACTAATTAATCGACCCGAGTTAATGTCACAGATAACAAACTTATTCCATCTTAATTAAATCAGTTTAAATAAAATTGACAAATTAACAAATTATAATTACAGGAAGAAAACCTCTTGGTTTAGTAATGCTTGATAAAAAAGAACGACGTTACCGCTTTACCGAAACCTTTGTAGGCATCATCAGAAGATCCTACCAAAATATTTGTTAGAAATTTGACAAAAACAAAATGCACTTAAAAATGCATTTATGGCAAACTGCTTCACAAAATTTAACCAAACTGGCGCAGAAACCTTAATAGACATTCTTAAAAGACTTTACGAAAAGATTTGTTAGTAGTTTGACAAAATGCAACTAAGAATGCATTTTGCGGTTTTCCCTTTACCGAATATTGACCAAACTTCACAAAAAGACCATCCTCAATAAAGAAGATAACTGTAATGCATTTTGCGGTTTTCCCTTTACCGAATTTTGACAAAACTTCACAAAAATAACATCCTCAATAGGGAAGATAATTGTATAAAAAAAATTGAAAAATTGGGCCCAGCCATTCTCGAGTTTATCGAGCCCGAACATATACATTCTCAAAAGACCGTATCAAAATGTTTATTAGTAAGTTTACAAAAATGCACTAAAAATGCAATTTGCGGTTTGCCCTTTACGAAATTTTGACCAAACTTCACGAAAAGACTATCCTCAATATGAAAGATAACATTATAAAAAAAAATTGAAAAACGCGGCCCAGCCATTCTCGAGTTTATCGAGCCCAAACATAAGGCAACTTCTTTTTATATAATAGATAAGAAGTTTTTACTGATTTTCGACAGGGTGCTTTGCTAACTTGACATCAAGTTAAACAAAGCATCCAGAAAAACATAGACAAAATTGAACGACAAATTCAAAACCTTCACAACTATTTATCGACTAAATAACGGCAAATTATACACCTTTCCATTTTCCGATTAGTCAAAGTTGATTTCCTAACCTTCTGCTTAACTTATTTTAATGAAGCTTCAGTGATTAAAAAATGCGTTATCTTAAACATTTTTCCTTTCTGTTTGATGCAGTTCTGTTAAGGGCTATAAACCTACACACTCAAATTAAAACTTTTCCCGCAATTAAGGAGCTGTAAAACCAAAAATTAACAAATCAGGTCTCGGTATTTTTTTAAATTGAGTTAGTGTTAATAGTTACTGAAATGGCGAAATTTGTTCGTAATAATTCTCAAAGAGTTAACAATGAACGTTATGACGTTATTAATTAATAATTAATGACGTTATTATTGTAAACATTTTGATATATAAAACATTGAAGTACATGAGTTGTTCACAAGCTTCACAATTTATTTTCAGTTTATTAATTAATTGTAAGAAAATTCTAATTTTCATTATTTCCAATACAGAGCCAAATAAAATGGAAATTGCCGATTAAGGCGCCAGCTATAGCTCTCAATGAAACTCATCATTGCAAAATTTAATAATTGATTTGGAGACATTTAGAAAGCAAAATCAATTATTATTTTGATGGAAGCTTAAGAACTCAGATAATATTTCTATTAAAAAAAATTTCAAAGAGGCCTAACTTTTCACATAAAATGACTTAATATTTCAATGATCATTGGAAAGGTAGTTCAATCCTTGAAATAATAAAAGTTATTTATTTGGAATGTTGGACACACTTGCAATTTTTTTTGACTAGAAATATTAATTAAGTCCTGAGCTTTATTTGTCCATCAAAATAATAAATGATTTTGCTTTCTAAATGGCTCAAAATCAATCATTAAAATTTTCAATGATGAGTTTCAATGATAGATTGATTCAAAATAGCTTTTTATGGCCTTTAGTCCTACAAATTGGCGTTTCGTCCGGCTTACTCACTTGGACTCATCAGTGGCTTAGTGAGGGCTTTGTGCTAATGCTAATTCTTCTACTTGGCTGATTTATTTCAATAGTATAGGCGTTTTTCTTTTTTAGTTCAGAGTAGAGCCCGAACTGTCAAACAAAAAATTGTGTTTCTTTTTTAGCTCTGAGTGTTCAGAGCTAAAAACTCGTGTTTCTTTTTTCGTTCTGGGTGTGTTCTGAGTTTGTTCAGAGCGCGCTCTACGAGCTCAGAAAAAAATAACTGAGCAGACAGATTAAATGATGAACACAACCATTTGACAGCTAGCTTTCTGTTCAGGTGTGTTTCCAAAATAATTCAGAGCGCTCAGAGGACGCTTGGTTCAGACCAGAGGATGGTCAGAACATGCTCGACGTGCTCGGACTCTGTTAAGAGCTCTATTCTGAATTAAAAAAGAAAAACGCCTTATATAGAATTTGTATTGTAAAAAAAAACTTCTTATAGTTTCAATGATAGCTATAACTGGCGCCTAAACTGAATTAAATTGGCGATAAGTCGAGAAATACTGCTTAATTTTTTGAAATAAGTTGTCTATAGAAAGATTTTTTTGTTTCAAATTTGTAAAGCGTACCTTAATTATTATTCCTTAAAAATTGAGTAGCTGGAGAGGCCTCGAAAGGCTAAAAAGCAAGTTTTTTTTTACTATATGATACTCTGTCTCATTTTTCATGTGATCATTATTTTTTTAATTTATACTAATTTTGACTAATAACCAGTTATATTATATTTCTAAGTTAACCACATGATTTTATATTAATTTTTAAACATTCTCAACGCGAAATTACAGCTTATTGGTCATTAGAATTCGGGATTTCAAAAATCATGAATGAGCTCTTCGGAAATGGCCTATAATTTCGGTAATTATTTTTTGTTTTTCACAAATGAGACATCAACTGAAAGATACCTAATAAGTATTATATCTATTTCTATCAAAATTATATAGGTAACTATTCGATTGAACATGAAGTTATTGTAAACTATACGGTTAAGAGAGCAAGTATAACTGCTTTGGAGCATATTTGTCTAGAAAATCAATAGCAAGCTTAAATATTATGTATTAAAAGTAAATCTTATACTTGAAACAGATTTAAACATCCTAAAAATAACATTTTAACTTTATAATTACTTTACTCTACATATACAAAGAGATGTTATACAATTATACATCATTTTCGAATATACTACTACTGGAATCGCAAGCTTTTTTGTGTTTGTAAGGTCTTTCCCATTCTTTATAAAAAGCTTAAGGGCTCAATACTTTTTAAAATTTTGAAATTAAAGGGTGAAATGGGTAAATAAAAATGAAATCCGTTTTAAGACGTTCTTTTCGTATTTTAAAGGTTATATTTAGAGAATGGCGTTTTAGGACCACTGCCTGGATGTTTTCAAAATAAAGTTGTTAAAAGTGTGAAATGAGTTAAAAACAAAAAAAGTAGATATCCAACTTTTTTCTTATACGTTGTCCTTCAATAAAGTTCAAATATATTCTCATTAAAATTTTTTTGATAAAATCATTGATTTTTTCAAAATTTATTCTTTGCCTTTCATTTTATGTGCTTTTGCACTTATTTTGATTAAAATATTTAATGCTCTTTATAATTTTAAGTCAACTACCGAAAACCAGACGCAAAACTGTCTTCTAGGTTTTGAGAAAAATGAAAATAAATAAATCCACCTCACCATTTATTAGTAAATTTGTCTGTCTATTACTGTATTGCTTGTTATTATAAATTTACTATTGCTTTCTTTTGAACAGCTGTTAGTCCATTTGTGCTCAAAAAGGCTCTTAGCGATCAAATTGTGGGCTAGTTTTGTTTTTGCCCCTCTTTTATGTGCTGAATCCGAATCCTTGGTTTTCGACTAAAATTTCGTGACACATGATAGAAAAAATGCATTTCTTGGGAGTTTTTCACTAATGGCTCTAAAACTACCATTTCACAACTTCAAATAAATCCCAAATTATGGGCGCTGAATCCGAATCTGAGGTGTGCGACTAATACTTCATGACACAATATGCAAAAATTTGCCAAAAGTGCTACAAAATTGACTGATTTTTTCGCATTAGTAGTCCAAGACAAAGTCTAACGATTTCTCGATGATGAATAAGGGTATTTAATAAATTCAACAAAAAATTCTGAAGTAATCCCAAATTTCGTAAAAAACGCTTTTTTTATATCTTTAGATTATAATTTCTCAAAAACAAACATGCTACAGCAATTTCAGGACCAGATTCGACTCAGCGCATCAAAGACCCAAAAAGTATATCTTGGTTCATGTTACAGACAAAAATTAAAAATGTTCACATAAAAGTAACAACTACTTATTGCTTTTAAGTGGATTTTCGAAAACAGTAAAATACATCAATTTTCAACTAGCGCTTGAGTCCTAATGGGTTGTCACTGAAAAAGCAGAGATATTGGAAATTGTGTACATTTTCAAAAAATGCATTTTAGCATAATGAAACATTTTCACCAACTTTCATCGACGTACCAGTTTTGGGAGGGGTTTCATGGAAGTAGTTCAAAATTTTTCCAATTCGTTGAAAAAACACCCTTTGACTACAAATATTTTTGTAGACTTTCTTTATTCTTATTACTTATGACAAATTAAATATGGGAACTAAGTTTCACCAATATACTGTTGAAATTTGGTAAAATTTTACTTGTTTCACTTAAAATTCAGTCATCATTTATGAAAAAGACAATGACTTATTGTAAAGTGGTTGTTTCGAGTTCATTTTGATTTAATAAGATTGGGCACTAAAAAACACCCTTAAATCATGCGCCATATGCTTATACCAAGATAAATATTTTGGTTAGTTAAACTTTCATATTCGCCCTCCCCAGCTCTTAGAAAGTTACTTTTTATTAAACCATAGTAGGTTTTTCATTTAATTTTGAATACAATGTAGTAAATGGTTAAATTCTGCTTCGACACCAATCTTTAAATTTCAATAATATAAATGTTTTTCTTACTTTTTTTTGGTTTTGCATTTTCCCTTCCCAAACGGCTTTTTTCCACCCACTTCGTGCAAGGAGAGGGGAGGGAAAATATAAAACATATGGTCCTATGGTGACAAGGGTGCTGAATCCAACGAGAGCTCTCTGGTCATCGTCCAACCTCTGGTTCTCGATTTATAGGCCAATGTACGAAACAAGTGACAACCCTTTTCTCGTTCTGCTGACAGTATTGCCACCTTGGCAACACGTCTTAAAGTTAGGACATGAACTATTAGTATACTAAATATCAACCCGTCAGGTCAAAATTACAGGTTGGTCTCACTAACAGTCCCACTAGAGGGGGCTTGCTTGTGGAAATTTGGAATTTTCACCTGCCAACCATACCAAATAACATACAAAATTAGAAATACCTGACGAGGGTAAAACCTTAATAACTTATCTTTTTTGAAAGAATGGTCAGTACTGGCTTTAATCGGCAAATAAATTTCCAATATCCTACTAATTTCTGTTTCAATGAGGTTTTTCAATTATGTTATCTATAATTTGTTTTATATAATTTTTTCAATACTAACTTGTTAAGAAATTAAACTTATTTTTGTATTTATAAATTTTAGTTCCTTTACTATTGAACTAAATAATATTTAATGAAATGCCTGGTACGCAAACAAAAAAACGCGAACGCGAGTGAGTGGTTTGGTATTAAAACGGAAATAGTCAGTAAAATTGTAATGTAAGTGATGTTTTTGTTTAAATAAATAATGATACAATATGGAAAATAAATAAGAAATAAATAAAAATGATGAAAAACAAAAGGCATATTTTTTGGTATTTAAATTGTTCTTACAATATAAAATGCACTGGTCAAGTAACTCAATTTTTACTGTTTCGCAACAAACCAACAAAATTTACAAGTATAACATTTTGTACTTAATATCATTACATCAGAAACAGCAGCAGAAGAAACAGCAGATTCAATATCGTAAGCAGCATTGCAAAAATACTTTGATTTTTTCAAGCACAAAATAAAATTTTACAAAAAATGTTTAAAAACGAATTAATACTAAAAAAAACATTTTGCTACTACATTTTCGCTTTTTTACTATTACCGCCGCCGCTGCCGCTTTAAATAAATCTCATTAACACACACATAGATTTCAAAGATATTCAATTTGTGTAAACTCTTTCCTTTTCTAAAGCACAAAATATTATAAATCAAAAATTCGAGTTATTTTTTTGTGCCTTATCTCATACCCTCTCTCAAGTCTTGTGCGCTCATTCACTCTATCTTCCTGAAGCAGAATAATCTTGAAAACAACACAAAATAATGTTTTAATCTAAAATAAAAAAACAACAAATAAAAATGTGAAAACAATTTTTTTGTGACCTTAAAAAAGCTAATGATTCCCGATTGCGAAGTATTAGTAATTTATATCAATCTCGGACAAAGTTTAAGGTATTTTTTTCGCTGTGATACTGCTGCTATTCCGTGCATAATTCATTTTGGGTTAAAACCTACCATTTCGATATGTTTTAATAGCTTTAAAAGTAAATTAATAACGGTGCATTACATTAATTAAAAATAATATCAAACCAAGTTGTTGCCTTTTGTTTTTAAACATATATTTCTTTTTTATTTATGTTTTATTTCAGACCTACAACGCATGAATAATTAAACGTAAAGAAAGCTACGAACAATTTATTCTCCGATTATAAATTCCATTCACCAAAAAAGAATATTTGCAATAAAAATATTGTGCTCATATCGAAAATAAAAATTGCAAAAATTTACATGTATTCCTTCCACTCGTGATGCTGTCTTGCATATCGTTAATTTTGTATTGAATAAATATTAGAAAAAGGATACCTAAGTAATAACTTCAAATAATTCCATTGTTAAAAGTCATGGACCCGCCACGGTACACAACTTCACCATCACTACGGGTTCGAACTAAATCTTTGAACCAACTTAAGAAATGCACTGACGTTGCTGCTGAAAGTGAGTTGCATTTATGTCCGAGTGTAATGTCAGAAGATACAAGAAAAATGCTGCCCCCTACTTCGGAAACCGTTATGACCAAGCCGTTTCCAATTCGAGGTGAACGAGCAATAACTGACGTCTCAGCACCCCATGTTATAGCTATGGTTGGTCTGCCAGCTCGCGGAAAAACTTTCATTTCAAAGAAGCTGACACGTTACCTTAACTGGATTGGCATTGGGACGAGAGTATTCAATTTAGGTGAATACAGGCGACATGCAACATCTGCCTACAAGAGCCATGAATTCTTTCGACCAGATAACGAAGAAGCAATGGCCATTCGTAATCGTTGTGCTACTCAAGCGCTGGCTGATGTCTGTAGATGGCTGCATAGCGGTCAGGGCAGCGTTGCGGTATTTGATGCAACAAACTCTACCGTTGATAGAAGAAAGCTTATCTATGACATTGTTGTTAAGGAAAACAACTTTAAATTATTTTTTGTTGAATCAATATGTGATGATCCCCAAATTATAGAGCAGAATATTAAAGAAGTGAAAGTAAGCAGCCCAGATTACACAAATATGAACACGGAATTGGTGGTAAGAGACTTTTTGCAAAGGATAGAACATTACGAAGAGCGATACCAACCTTTGAATGAAGACCAGGAGCCACATTTGTCGTTCATGAAAATATTTAATACCGGCAAAACTGTGGTTGTCTACAATAATGAAGGGCATGTGCAATCTCGAATTGTTTACTATTTGATGAACATCCATATAACGCCACGCACTATCTATTTAACACGCCATGGCGAGAGTGAACATAATTTGAAGGGTTTGATTGGAGGTGACTCGGACTTAAGTGATCGTGGTTGGCTTTATGCTGACGCCTTGGCTGCTTTTATAGAACAACAAAGCATTAGCGGGCTGCGTATTTGGACTTCTTGGATGAAGCGGTCCGTTCAGACTGTTGCCCATCTCAAGGCACCACAAGAACGTTGGAAGGCACTTAATGAAATAGACGCTGGTAATTGTGAAGAAATGAGCTATGCTGAAATTCAACAAAAATTTCCAGAAGAATTTAAAGCACGTGATCAAAATAAATTCGCATATAGGTATCCAAGAGGGGAAAGCTACGAAGATTTAGTGGCACGGTTAGAACCAGTTATAATGGAACTGGAACGTCAAGGCAATGTTCTCGTGGTTTCCCATCAAGCTGTTTTGCGATGCTTGTTTGCCTACTTTTTGGACAAGTCAGCCGATGAACTACCATATTTATTTGTTCCTCTTCACACAATCATCAAATTGACCCCGGTGGCCTATGGTTGTAAAGTGGAACATATAAAGCTACCAATAGACGCAGTAAATACACATCGGCAAAAACCAACCTCACCTGGTGAAGTGGGTAAACTTGAAGCCGATCATATATGAGGAACTTATTCTGTTGGTGTTTCTTTGCTGGTCAAACCAAGAGAAAACCTCCTTTATACTTTCACCTTATAGGCTCTAAAATATATCGATTGCATTTTTAAATCTTACAGTTTGTTCTTCTATTTGTTTTAACTTAATCAATTGAATTTAAAATCAAATCTAACTGGAAGAATACGCTTGCATATTATAGAAAATGTGAACAAAATAATACATATAAAAGGTTATGTTGTATAGAGATTAGAGAAAATAAATAAACTTTTATTTGTTGTATACTGTAAAGCTATAACATATGTTTTTCTTCTTAATGTTAATCACTTAAAGTTGGAAAAAAGCGACTGATGTATGTTTATCTTCAACATAGCTACCATTGCTTATCTATAAACGAAATGCCTGGTCAAGGGTGCTAAAACTAAGATAATTGATTAGATAATTATTGGAATTTTAATTAGATAGGTAAAACACGAAGTCGTTTCTAAAATAGATAGGTATAATTGAGTATTAAATATGTGCAGATATTCTTAAAATTAAGCTACAGAAATATGTAAATCATAATTTTCATTTTTACCTGGTTAGATGTTTACAGCGCTATCAATAAAAAACGCTTATTCCTCCTCTAGGTCACGATTTTACTAAACTACGGAAAAAGAGCCAAGGGGTTAAAATTGTTCATTAAAAAAAAAACTAAATGTTCGCGAAATAGAAAGATGACGTTTACCCTACACGGCCTGTTTAGTTACTTGAAATTCTTACCTAGTTTCACAAGTTTGGTTTTTTTTTAAAGGTTTTGATAGCTTCAAATTTCAAGTAACCAAACACACCTCCAAGAATTCTCTTTTTTGTTTATGTGTACCTAAATTTTTATTACTGTCGAAAATGTAATTAAAAGAAAGAAAAAAAGCGAGTAATTGGAGCACCAATGACAATGCAAGTTTTTTTTTTAAATAAAATAATAAATAACTCTTTTCTTTTTATTCTTCAGAACCTACGTCACTTTGCAGAAACTTTATTTTATTAGTAACATTTTGTAACCTTTCGCTATTCCGCGTTTTTTTAATTTGGCTGTTAATATAAAGGGCTATTCGTATAAGATGCACGAAACAGCTAGAGCGAGTAAGTCAGATTAAGACAAGAAAAAAATTGGATAGAGGTGTGTATTTCCCCCGTTTAGGCGGGAGGGGCAATTTCCTAAAAATCGACTTAAAATAGAATAAAATATTTAAAAACAACGGTAAATTTTACAATGCCATGCTGCACCTTTCTGAATAGCCAGAACTTTAAAATAATTTAAAATAAATTTTCAGACTCGAAATTTTGAAAAAAAAAATTAAACTATTTCTTTTTCTAAATTTTATGTGATTAAGTATAATTTTTGTTTTCAAAACTCAATACTCTTATGAATTTACAGTAAAAAACAGAAAACTGGATGCTAAAATGTATATTAGTTTTTGAGAAATAAACTACATTTTTCCAAGAAAAACATTTTTTGTTTGTTCTATCTTTATATAAATACCATTAGTTTTTTTTTAACAAGTAATAAAAAAAATAACTTATTAACAAGTAAAATTTTTAATATCTGTTTAAGTTGCTGCAAAGAAGAAATTTCAACTTTATATACATAGTTCCTAATGAATCCCCAAGCGTAAAAATCCAAAGGAGTTAAATCTGGTGATCATCGGCCAATCGGTGGAATCTCTCCCTATCCATCGGTCGTTGAAATAGTTATTCAGCCAGTTTCTCACAACCAGGATAAAGTGTGCTGAAGCTCCATCTAGGAATTGCACATATGATTCTCCATTTAAAACCGTATTCAAAAAACGTGGTCCATTTACCGTTCGTCCAACAATGCCAAACCATTTTATTTTTATTTTGTTTGTTCTCAAAAACTAAGATACATTTTGGCATCCGGTTTCTGCTTTTTATTGAAAATTAATTAGAGCATTGAATTTTGAAAACAAAAATTATTTAGTTAAAATTCATTAGTTAGAATTGAACGCGTGAAAACCGAAAGTTAATTTAAATGAAATGTTTGTCTCCTTCATTTTTCACACTTTTTGGTTTGGAACATTAAAAACGAAACGAAAAACAATTAAAACACACACCTGTATGCATTTCGGCCTTCTTACAATCCATTTTCAGCACCACGACTGATCCAGATAGTGTATTTCTTTATGGAATTTAGTTAGACGAGAGAAAAGAGAATTGATGATATGTTGCCGTTATCAGCATTGATTGCATTTCTGTCTTTGTATCAAAAAGCTCCCATATGCATCAAATTTTCTCTCGTCTGTTACTTGTTTATTGACACTCACATATGAAATAGACCCCCTCCATATGAATTTTCTTTGTTTAAACCCAACCTACTCGCTTTAGCTTTTTTCTGCATCTTATACGAATCATCCTGTTTAATATTTACAAATTTCGTATTTTACTAGCCAAGAAAACGGTATATATCAAATACATAGATGCATTTAATAAAATTTACCTGAATCATTTAAGGACGTAAAATATGCGCTTTTTGTTGCGACCAATTTTGGGAATAACTTTTATCTGAGTATAAGAAACACACATACTTTTCGGTCATCGATTTCGGTTTTTATTTAAGGTTCAAAGATATCACAACTTGGCTAGTTTACATAAATGCTAAAGAAGAGAGATATACGAAAAAAGTGTCATGACTTTAATCTTTGGGAAATGCGCTTTACTTTATGGGTAAATTAACTCCTAAACGTTGTGTAAATTGAAATAAATAAAGTGGCTAAGAACAACTTTAAGGACATATGCTTATAAACATATTTATACATTGTATATTAAACAACAAAGTATTATTATTTAATCAAACTTTTCATAGAAATCTAGATCAAACATTTACCTAACTTAGACTTGAATGGAATTTATTTCTTTGATTTTTAGAGTTGGCTTTTTAAGTGAACATCTTGTAAAGTTTCTGCAGTTAAGTAGCGCGAAGCAAACTTTACTGTTCTCAAAGACACCATGTCTGAGGATAATGTTTATCAAGATGCGGATATTGTTTGGGTTAAGTTGCGCAGCTGTTGGTGGCCTGGAGAAGTGTGCAGCAACCAAAGGCAACCCGAAGGCTTGCTAAAACACACAAAACGAAAGCCGTATTGCGTAGTGAAATTTTTTCAAGAAGACTCTTTGTAAGTTTTTTATTTAAATTGAATTTAAATTGGTATAAAAGATAAGAACTTGCTTCCAGTGAGTGTGTGAAAAATGGCAAGATGATATATCCTTTTAACTGTAGCAAAAAAGACGAGTTCATTCGTAAAGGTCATGGTAAGTTATAAGATTCATAGTTCTACAGAGAAAAATATGAATTTGATTCGTAGCGCTATTGGCAAAGAACAAATACATGGAACAATTTCCTGCTGCTGTATCAACCGCTGAGCGCCTGACCAGATCAGTAACAAGATCCTCACTGTTCTTCAACAGCCGACCTGATAGCATTATTAAAGCAATTCTCACAGATTCACCACCGCAAAGCGAACGCATCCAAAGTGGAAGGCAATGTGTTAGTCAAATTCTTAAAAAAACCCAACTATTTTTACATTTTATTGTATTCCAGGAAATTGTAGACAAGATACTACAAACTAAACCACCTGCAACAACAGATCCAGGTCGATCTCCCGATTTGTCGCCAACATACAAATGCAGTTTATGCGATTTTAAAAGTGCTAGACAAAACGTTATGGTGTTGCATAGGAGAAGTCATAGTGGCTCAGGGACAACACCTCATAGAAATTCCTTTGTGAGTCGTTCAATTATAAGTTCCTTAAATGGAAAAGAGCTACAAAAGTCACCTGAAATTATTAAAGAAGATGACAAAGCGCCGAAACCTACAGTGAACACAGCTATGGATCAAACGCCAGTGAGTAAAGAAATAGAGTTACCACATGCTATTAAAAGTAGTGTGGTCACTGAAATCGAATCTGATTTGATAAATACAGTTAACAATAAGAATTTGGCAAACGAATGGCGAGCAAAAGAAATTAGTGACAGTGTGTCCTCAGCCTTTATTAGACCACCGCCTAAAAAGCAACTAAATTTTATAAACTGTAAGTCAGAAAGTATTCAAAAGAGTCTTTTAGCCGACTGGATCGATGAAGAAAAGGAAGACGATGACGAAAATGAAGAAGCGAACAGTGATGCTAAACAATTAGAAGCTGTTGATATTATTACTAATGTTAATAAAAGTAATCAATATAGCTCTATTTCTTTTGCATCTACTTCAGCTTCGGCAGAAAAGTTAAGAAATCAAGAATCTGTTGATCAGAAAAATTCTATAGCACTCATGGAACCACAGAAACCAACTTCTAAAATTCGAAATATTCCCAAAAAAGATCGAAGGAACATAGTTTTTACTGATTTCAACGAAACTGAAGACATTTCTTACGTAAACTCTCAATCCCAGAAACCAATCAATGATGTTTGTTCACAAATGAATTTCAATGAAGAAAAAGATTCATCTATCAAGGTACCAATGCTAGCTCCGGTCAATTCTGAGCTACTTATTGAAGAACCATTAGAAACAAATACAGAAGAAATACCAACTTTAAAAATATTTTCAAAGGGACGAAGGGACAAAGCTAAATTAACTGATGAAAAGAGTCACATCCCTAAGCTAAGTAATAAAGGAAAATTGCCTGGAAGGAAATCAATTCGACATGAAGCGAAAGAAGTTTTAGAAGTCTCAATTGAAGTAACGCCAGTTGATATGACGTCCTTTCAGCATACAGGATTACAACCGTTAGATACAGGCAGTGAAGATGCTGCTGAAGTAACTGATGTGGCTGCGACTTTAAGCGAAGCTTTAAAGGAAGCACCTGCTGAGATACATTCTACGAAGGAAACAGATACTGTAGATACCTCTGCAGACAATATGGCGTCAGTTGAATCGGACTCATTAAAATTGAGTGCAGAAAGTTTAAGAAACGATTTACCTGCAGTACCAGAATATGCAGCTAACAAAATTATAATTGAACTTTCAACAGCCAAACCATTAATAGAAGAACCCACTACTCCTGAAGAAACTGCAGTGGATCAAGCAATAGTTGAATACACAACACTCAAATCACCTACAGTAGAATCAAAAACCGTGGATGTTATAAAATCAGATCATGTTTTATTAGAACGAACTAAGGAATTTCCTAACAGAACAGTACAAACAACTGGAGAAAAATCGACAGTGGCACCCATTTCAGTTAAACTCACTACGGTGGAAACCACTACAGGAGAATCAACCAGAGAAAAATCTTCTTACGTAGCCAATACTTTTGAAGAACAAACTACAGTAAAACCCACTTTCTTAAAGGGCAGTTCAGGAAAATCATCTACAAAAGAACCAACTAGGGTGAAATTATTTGCAATCGAACCAATTTCAGACGAACCAACTTCAGAAAAAACAACTTCAGACGAACCAACTTCAGAAGAATCAACTGCAGAATCACCAACTGCAGAAGAATCAACTTTTGTAGAATCAACTTCAGTAGAATCATTTAAAGAAGAGCTTACTTCAGTAGAAACAACTTCGTTTAAACTATCTTCAGTAGAACCAAAAGCCCAACCAGAAGCTGAAGTTGAACCAGCTTCAGTAGAACCAGCTTCAGTAGAACCAGCTTCAGTAGAACCAACTTCAGTAGAACCAGCTTCAGGAGAACCAGCTTCAGTAGAACCAGCTACAACAGAACCCATTACTCCAGTGTTCAAAAGAGAAAACCTGAATACAATAGAACCAATAATAGGAGAAATAACTGTCAAACAATCAAATATAATTGAACTAAATACAGTAGAACTAACTTCTACAGATGAAATTAACACTGAAATAGATCCAAATAAAGTAATATCAATTGCAGAAGAATTATCCGCATTGGAACTTAATTCTTCAAAAACAAATAATTCTGTCTTGAAAACTGCAGAACTAAATAAAAAAGAATCTAATCCAGAAGAGCTCAAATCGATAGAACAAAATATTGTAGACCATAAGACATTAGTATCGGTTTCTGATGATTTTTTGACAAAGGACCTTTCACATGACGAAATATCTTCAGCTGAATCTCCTCTTGTTAAATCTTCTTCAGTTAAATTTTCTGATTCAGAACGTTCTTCAACAAACTCAACTTCTGACGAACCAAGTATAGAAGCAACTGCAATAAAACGCGAAGCAATTTTACTGCAAGATAACGCAGTAGAACAAAATCAAATCGAAGGTAACTCAGATATTACATCTCCGAAAAAAACATGTACAGCCGGCTTCTCAATGCAAGAGTTTTCTTCAACTGAAAAACCTTCGTCCTCTCAAAATCAATTGAGAAAGAAATCAACAAACTCAAAATCTATGAACTCTTCATTAGAACTGCAGCCTTTGTATTCCTCTGAAATAGAACACCCAGCAGAAGATATTAAAACGCAATTGTTGCATATAGAAGATAAACCAGATAATAAAATATTAAAAGAGAAGTTTTCTTCAGTGGATCCGGTATATTCTGGAGTAAAATCATCAGTTGAAGTACCAAAAACTAATACGTTCAGTAAATCAAAAAATACTGCAGATGTTAAAAAAGTATTAAAGGAAAAAAAAACAGCCCTAAGAACTTCGACACCTAGAGGATGTAAAAGAGAGACTTTCGAAGCTAAGGAAACTTTAGCAAAAAAAAGAACCACGAAAAAAATTAAGTTTATGAACAGAAATTCCTGTGATGAGAAAGATGAAGAAACTTGCAAAAATGAATTATTGGCTATTGATGATTCCTTATTAATTCAAAGCAATGAAGAAAAGCTTTTGAATAAAATACCTACAGAAGAGCAGTATGTTGACAGCGTAAATACTAGTAAATCTGCATTAAAAGAAAGCTACATTCAAAAAAATGTTGAAACTGAAGAAACTACGTGTAGTTCGCCTATTCTTAAGACACAATTCGAAGTGTTGTCGAACTTACAGCAATGTGAAACTGTAAAAAGTGTTGAACCAATGGTAGTTGCTGAGCCATGTATGGAGGAACTTGATAATGTAGTTAAATCTGATATAATGACTACTCCACAACCAGAAATAATTAACTCAGTGCAATCTACTGAGTCAAAATCTCATGTACCAGTTTATTTGGAGCTGGAAGATGCAAATGCAGTTTCAGAACTGAATAAATCAAAGCCTCGAAGTTCTTTCAGTAAGGCATCGTTAGCATGTTTCGACTTCAATGAGGAAGAAGACATTTTAACATCTATAGCAAATTTTAAAAAAACGTATGTTTCACCAGAAAAAAATTACAATTTTAGTCTGGATAGTCGACCGAAAACGCCTGACGCCCAAAAACTTGAACTTGAAATGAAAGACAAACAACTTTCCGCAGATATTGAATCTTTATTGAAGACAACAACCCTACCAACTCATCTGGCGTCTTCTTCTACTGCTTCAGTCTGTAACAGACCTTTTTCCAATGAAGTACGCGGACTGCCCATCAAAGAACGAGGAAAGCGTATTTTCAAATCTAGAAATAGATTTCGAGTTGAAAGTTGTCCTTCTGTTTCAACCACATCGACAACAGAAGTAAAATCAGTAGGCATTAATACAAAAGATATTACCCCAACTGAAATTATTGAAAGAGTCTTACCAAAACAAGATGTACAAAAAGAACACTCAACAAAAGAAACTATATTGACTTCGTATGCCGAAGTAAGTGTTGATTCGACGAAGAAAATTGAAGAACAAACAATGGATGACAAGGTTACCAATTCCGAGGAAGAAATTATTGGGCGTATTGTGTTTTCCCCAGCCGAAGTGTATACTACTTCAAATGAAGAACCGTCGACTGAAGTTAAACAAATTCCAGAAAGTCTTGTTTCTTCTAGTGGTATGGAAGTTAAGTCTGAACCACCATTAGTGAGCAATGAAAATGTAGAAGGATGTACTAATAACATTATTAGTGACTATGACAATGCAGAAAAACCTAACTTTGAAAACCCCACCTTTTCCTCAGAAACCGGAGAAGAAGATGAACCAAACCACAACTTGTTGGATTCTTTTATTGGAATGATTGATGAGAACAAAGAAGAGCTTGCTAAGGAAGTGGAAAATCAAGAGAGTAATTCCATGAGTGATAGAATCAGTAAGCATGTAGATCAGATTGAGACAGAGACATTTAACAACAATTTTAATCATGAAAATAAATCATATACATTCGATCCATCAGTTGTTGTTGCAAAGGAAGACCTTACATATGTTGATAACATAGAAAATGTAGAGAGTAAGCCCAAATTACTAGATGAACAAACAAATCTCACAGAACATGGCGGCAGTTCTTTTACCGAAGAAAATAATGAGCCTGTTGATGATAAACAAATATCTGTTGATGAAGAAATTGGTAAGGCAAATGACTCCAATTGTGAATCACAATTTGAGTATGAACTCGTAACAACAGAAGTATCAACTATTGTTGATCACATTTCAAATGAAGAACAGAACTTGGAAAATGTTAAAGAGGGTTCAACTGAAGTATCAGAAGAAGTCGTATCGTGCTGTGACGATGGAACTTTCTTAAATGAAATGATTATTGCTGATGTCACAGAATCTCAAAGCTCAGTTCCAGAAAACGAAATCGACAATTCCAATGTGACTTTAAAATATGTCGAAGCAGAATCGGGTGCAATCGAAAACCCCACAGATGAATCAAATTCTTGCTCTGTTAACGAAATAAACGCACAAATCTATGTTAACGAAAAAAACGATATACAAGTGTCAAATGCGGAAAACGTAAGATTACAAGCTGAAGTTGAACATGCGAACTCTAGCGATGACTCCAGTTCAATTATATCCGATGCTGAGGCTGAATTTGGTTCCCCGACTTCAATGTTAGAGGAAGAACGAGTACTTAATAGGTCAATGTCTGCTAGTGAAATGCCAGCTACAAGTGCTGAAGGAAAAGGACACAGAACACTCAAGAAATCAACACGTAAAATACGCAATCAATTACAAAACTCACTTAAAGAAAGTAAGCTCATTATTCATTCGCTTCAATGTGACACTCAAGAAAGCACATCAAATGATATTGTTAACGAGTTAGTTTATGATAGCAACAAATATGAAAGTAATGTAAAGGAATGCCCTATAGAGTCAAACCTATTTCATGTAGGGACGAATTCTTTCTCTAATAAACGACTTGAAAAAGAATTAATTGAAAAGGAAACAAAGGAAAAAAATAAAAAAAGACAACCAGAAAATGAAAAGGACATTGTGGATTCAAATTATGAGAACTCTGATTCATCTGAAGATGAAGAAGAAATTTGTTCTCCTCCTATTGAGCCTCTTCTCGATGAAGACACCGAAGTAGACACAATTGAAAATTATTCTACTACAACCAGCTTATCGAAAAGTGAATGCGCACCACAAGTTGATTTTACCAGTGATATTGTGCCGGAGTTTCCTCTTGATAACTTGGAAACATTCAAAACTGAAGATAAAATCTTAGATGAAAATGTTTTTGAAAACACGAACACAGGGAAAAATGAGTCTAACGCAGACCTGAATGGAAAGCAATCTGATTCATACTACACTATTACAAAAAAATCTGATACTATAATAAAACTAAACAAACATAAAGAAAAATCAACGCAAGAGATATTCGCCAAAGGCTGGACAGAAACTAGCGTAGACGTTAGAAAATCTGAATTGGCCGGAGAAGAATTAAGTGCGGCCGAAGCTTTGCTCCTTATTCCCAATCAAACAACGAATATATTAGAAAACTCAGCTGATCTCATAAAAGAACCGGAAGACTCTTTAGCGGAAGTTGACAATCCACAGGGTCTTTTGACTGAAGAGGAAATAAAAGAGGAAGCACTTGAAGGTAGTGAGTTTATACCTAGACAAAATTTAGATCTAGATACCAAGCGAGATATCCCAAAAGAATTAGTTCGAAGAAAAAGACGTTCACATATGAAAGTGACACCACGCAAACGTATCATCAATGTTGCTAAATTAGATGAAAAATTAGAAGAATCGCACATTGATACTAAAGTTGCAAAACTAACAAATACTTCAAAAGACTCTAGTTCAAAATCGGTTAAATCCACTGAAAATCCCGAACTACAGAATAAATCTTTTGCAGAACAGTATGAAGATAATTTTGTCCTGAAGTACATGAAAGAACAATTGATAGAGGAAATGGATTCAGTTGAATCGGTCAAAATTAACATTGAAAACTCAGACAAGTCAGTCCACACTTCTGAAAACCAAACTCTCGAAAAAGTTCACATAACTGTTGATATCTCGAATCCACTTTCATCTCAAATTGCGACAATTCTTGGCACAAATAGGCCTTCGTCTACCGAAGTACCACTCCGAAGTGGAGTTAAAAAGCGGAAGCAGAGTGTGGAAGATGATATTCCGTCTTTTATAATAAAGAGACCTTGTCCTAAAACTATTGCAGAAGAGGAAGCAGCCGACAGAGAGACAATTGCTCAAATACAGAATCTCTGTCCGCAAGTAGAAATAACACGAAAATCATCTAAAGACGATCAAAACCCGTCAACACCAACGTCGCAACAACCTGCAACTAAACCACAAATTATTAATCAACAGATTCTGCGGGCAGGAAATAATCAACCCCTAATTACTGTTACAGCCAAGGGCAATAAGCCTGAAGAAGGAATATTTGATATTTCTAATATGCCAATTGTTCTGTCCAATGAAAAAATTGTAAATGAAAAAGTACACCTTGTGATTACGCCAACAACGAATCCACAAATAATAAAACAATTTCAAAGCCATAGTCAAACACAGCTATCAAACACAGGAACAGTTGCAGGCAATTTCTCTGGTAATACTGTAGCAAACGTACCAAAACCTGGCATTCCTGTTCGTAGGACATCTTGTGTTCGCACTAAACGAACACCATCCAGGCAGCAATTACCAGAACAACAACAAATTTCAGATATTCAAAATTTTGAACAAGAAAACTATCAACAACCAATCCCCGCTGAACAACAACCAAATCAACAGCAAGAATTCGGCCATCCTCATCAGCAGCAACAACAACATCAGCAACAGATACAACAGGAGCATAACCAGCTGCAGCAACATCGGCAGAGTCAACAAGGCCAGGTACAACCACAGAATCAATTTCAACAACATTTGCAACAACAGCAATTCCAACATCACCATCAGAACCAAATCCAACAACAGCTTCAGGAGGAACAAAATATTTTAATTCAACAACATCATCAGCTTTTGCTGCACCAACAGCTTCAGTTGCAACAACATCAACAACAACTCCAAAACCAACACCAACTTGTAACTAATGAAAAGGCATCTCAATCGAATCTTTCTGAAAAACAAATTGGGATCGATAATCGTGGTAATAAGTATGTTATTATAAGAAACCCATCAAATACCGTGGTAATGGCAAATAGTCCTGAGCCATGCAAGGTTCCACAACAACGAGTTCCAGTTACAGCCGATTCATGCGATCAGAGTTCACAGCGGAAGCAAAAGCAAAAGAAACATTCTCCTCTCCCTGTTCAGGCAGGAACTCCTTCAAAATCTCCACTTCCCGTAATTCCACCTCTACCTGTTACTTCTCCGCCACCCCATATATTGTCTATAACACCCACACAAACCAACCAACCACAACAATATTTCAAAGAACAACAGATAACTTCGACCAGTATACCTGTGACGCAAGCAGCGACAACGAAACCTAAAGGCAGAGGCCGAGGCCGTCCACCTAAAAACAAAACAGAAAACGTTTCCTCGACTAAGCAGTCCACGAGTAATAATGTCAAAGTAAATGCGAACGGAAGGCGTTCAACTGGAAGGATTTGCGAGCCTCCTCGCCAGCGTTCGACGCGGGCAGTCACAACATCTTCTGAAGTTCATCAGTCGGTTATGTCGTCCACAACGGTATATCCAGCAAACCAACAGCAAACGCAATCAGTCGGTTTCATGATTAATCCGCAATTCACTTCTATGCCAGTTGGTTCTTCACCAAATATTTGCCCAAACAACGAGTCTTATCAGGCGCAGACATTAGGCCTGAGCCCACAATCTAGACCACCAACTGCACCAGAAATTTCAATTGAAACATCTGAGGCAAGAGAGTAATTATATATTTTTTTGAAAATTTTTAATTAATATTTCTTTCAGGTTTCTGGCGGTGGTTACGCAGTACCTTCACTCCCGGTACCAGGATACCCGCAGACATATTTGCTGTGCGAATTAATCGGTAATAAATACAAAGAAGTTTTTTCGAAACCTCTCTACTTGTCTCCAGATCGAACAAGATTCTTGGAAGTACCCGACGAACTGGTCACAGAAGCCCATACAAAATTGTCGGACTCTCGCCGAGAACCGAATCCAAATGCTTTAAAATTGGTATCTGACGGGACGCCACATATATTGCAGTCCAGATTAATAGAGATTAATTCCGAAAATATGGTGAATCAAAATGAAAGCAATGGTCAGCAGAATGAAGCGCTAATGCAAAAACACCAGCAGCTCTCAGTAGAAGAGCAAGCCTCCGCATTATTATGTTTACAGGAACAATTAACCCAGGAGCATCTTGTACACAAACAGATTTCACAGGAGCAACTTGTGCAAGAACGACTTGTTCAAGATCAGCTTGCTCAAGACCAACTAGTGCAGGAGCAGTTCGTAGAGGAGCAGTTCGTGCAGGAACAATTTGTGCAAGAACAGTTTGTGCAAGAACAATTTGTACAAGAACAATTTGTACAGGAACAATTTGTGCAGGAGCAATTCGTTCAGGAACAGTTTGTTCAAGAACAATTTGTACCAGAACAGTTTGTGCAGGAACAGTTCAATTTGCAACCACAACAATTTTCCTTGCAGTTGGCTAGATTTGAAACTGGTGAGGTCATAGAAGATGCTGAAAGAGGACAAATGATGGTAGTGACTACTGGCACACATAACATGATATTAGACGATAAATCTTTCTTTGAGTTTACTGGCGAAAAGAAAATTGACTTTTATAATGCGGAAAAGGATACGTATGTATTAACACCACAAGTAATAAGTAGCCTACTTCATCATTATGCGTTAGGCCACATCACAGCAGTACCAGCGTTGAATACGGAAATGGGTGATCAGCAAGAAGTATCAATAGCTGATGTTATACAAAATGCCGATTCATCTACAAATATACTTGAAGTGGCGTTAGATGAATCTGGGTTGTATTCAGAGGACCAGTATATAAATACTGGTCAAATTCTGCAAATAGAAACACCGGAAGGAATGCAATTGATTGGAACAGCTGCAGAAAATGCCGATTTGATTTTTCATCACATGACTAAAGCAAATACCAATGAAACAAACGTTCTTCTCAATCAAGCACCCAAGATGTCTGCAGTGGAAATTCCTTCCGACAAAAGCAAACGAAGATTTGAAACAAAACCATCCACTCCTGCAACTTTAGAAGATTGCCTCAATGTAATTGGAGTTCCCATACAATCGCCCAATGTACCAACGTCACTTGAGTTGCCTGCATCTGTTACCAATCCGGTTATTGTTGCAAAAACACGGACACCAACTCCAGGTACAATCACTATGAATGAGATAATTGCAACTGGTCTTTGTCATCATCCCGACATTACTTCCTTGCCATCAATGAGTTCTACCGACCAAGAACTTAATTATGAATTTTTCCAGTCAAATACGGAGGCACACGAGGACAAAGATCAGGTGAACGAAGAATCGGTTGTGACTGACATGGGTGAATATGCTGTCGTGACAAGCAGTGCGAGTTTTGATGATCCCGGCAGATAATATCCACTTATGTTCTTCGAGTAGGATGTACCGCGCTGGAGCCTCCTTAGTTAGGTTTGAAGCGTATTCTTTCGAAGAATAAAAACAACAATAAAAATTTAAGCCGATACATTTTTGTGGAAAAAAACAAAGTCAAAAACTCGTCGAACAAACAATTTCGACCATATTTTAGATACATATTTATGTACTCCATAGATCTTAGTTAATTTTAAAACCACAGTTTGCTACTTGAATTAAAATCAGGATTTTATTCAATTGCAAAGAGTTATGTGAGAAAACGTAAATATTATAGCAGCTAAGTTATTTAAAGTGTTGAAAGCCGCATATTATATTAAAATATTCGTATTAATAGCCGTTTCTTTCCTAATCTACAAAAATATAATGAACACTTATACCATTCGGCGCATCCAAAAAGGATTTAAAATAGGAAAAAGAAACTTTCATTAAGTAAATAGTAAGCAAACAAAATTAATATTTTTATTGTGTAGATATTAAGAAAATATATTCATCCATATACATAATTTAACGAATTATAATAATATAATACATTACATTACAAAATATATAACATTATGGCTCCTATTGCAACTTTCGTTTGTTTGTCGATAAAGGACTTTTGTCGAAAAACAATAATCGAAAATTTTAGATATAGTAAGGCCGTGTGTCAATTTATTGAATTAAAAGTTTGTTGAATTGTGTGGTAAAGTTTCTGGCGCAACAGATGTCATTGTCTGTGGGTTCAAAAAAAATTACAACAACGATTAACATTATCAGCCTTATTGTGAATTTCACGTGAACAACATGCCACGGGGAAAAATTAATATTTCACTTTTCGCCTATTGTGAGTTTCGGCCAAAAAACGAAAATTCCCCCTTTTTATCGTTATTAAGAGCTTAAGAGCTTAAATTGTCACTTATTTTTTGACGGCGAACGGAAGAAAAACAGAGGGTACTTACTGGTGCCTTTGCGCAAGTTTTTTTTTGTTTATTAAAGGCCAAGCTAAACTCATAATAGCTTTTGAAATTCCGGGGGAACACACATTTTTCGGGCGAAATATTTTCCATGTGAAACTCATAATAAGGCTGAATGGTCCGTGAGTCGGTGACTTTAAAAGTACTGTCGCGAAAATGAACATGCATTGGAAAGGTAATTTTATTATCTTTCAGAAAAACTGTCACTCAAAATATCTGTACTGACTCTTGCGAAGGATTCACAAATCCTCGAAAAGTACCCAGCGGCGTATACAGCTCCATTTCTTGGGGGGGGTCATACCAAAACAAAAACCCAATTCAGTTCTTATAAATTTATTAATTAAAAGACTGATCCACGGTTTCAATTTTTTTCGCTTTTTTTGGAAATAATTTCTGCTGGTCCCACAAATGTTACCTTTTTTTTTAATTATAAAGACGCTCGATATAGTGAGGTAATAAAACCAGCCTGTTCACTCTTTCGAGTTTGTTTACTTTTTCGCAAGCTTTCAATGAGGTTTAAAAAAAAGAAACACTTGTTTAGTGTCCTTAAGCAATGTTAAATTCTTTCGGGACATTTTTGTAAAACAAAAAATATGTTTTTATATATAATTTTGTGTGTTCAATATAGTTAATTTTTTTAGATTTACTAAATCAAGCGTCTACTGTATTATTATTTGCTGACAAAGCTTAAACATTTTTATATTAAGGGTATTCATGCAACTTCGTAAAACCGTAGATAATTTGTTAAATTTATCTTTTGGTTAATGAACTGTCAAATTTTGTGTGGGAAATGATTCACACAATTTTGTTAAAGTTATCAAGGGATTTTGTTCGTAAAATTAACAAACTGGTTAAACTTATCCAAACATCATTGTGACTCTTACTCTGATTGAATTACTTACCATTTAATCAAATGTATAACAAAGGTCGTTCATGCAAACTTTTTACACGATTTGTAAACTTACGACGTTGCATGAATACCCTTATTATTTTCTGTGTAAAACGCAAATTTTGTAGAGCTGAGTTTTGGAAACAAAATTTTGATCCACTCCCGAATTTTAATATGATCTTGAGTTTGTGTACCAAAAATATTTCGTATGGATTTTTTGTGCACGCTAAAAAAAACCAACATAGGTTTTGGAGATGTTAATCTTAATATTTTACTTAATATTAATATTTTTTAATATTTTTCTTAATTTCTTACGTTTGAAGACAGTTTTAAGCGACAATTTGCCTTTTTTTTAATCTGATAAGGGGATAATAATGAGGGGATAATTTTCTCATTTATTATTATTTTTATTATTTATTAACAAGCAATTTAAATTACAAGCTAATATACAAATTTAACAAGCCTAGTTGCAGAGACTATTGGCTTTCTTGCTTATGAATTTAAGTTACAATTTTTGCATTTTTGAGAAATTCAGTAATGTTATTTATAACTATTTGTTAGACTGGTATTCTTGAGTATTTCATATTTGGAATTGTTTTTGAAGAAATTGATAATTATGGGCTGTGACACCGGACAAAGTTCCAAAATATGTTTTAGATCAAGGCGGGTGTTGCAGGTGGAGCAGGTTGGGGCGTTGTTTGAGCGTTGTTTGAGGAAATGTTGGTGGGAAGCAGTGATGTGTCCAAGTCGAAGTCTAGCAAAGTTAGTTATTTTTTGTTTATCAATCAAAAATTGTGGTGAGTTAGAACCACTCTTTTATTGAAGACAAAAATTCTTAGCTTCCACAATTTGTTTTTTTTTTGTTGAAGCCTGAAAATGAACATTTGAAGTATTGGCCGCAGATCAAAAAATTGATCTTTTAGAATCCCTAAAAATTAATTAGTAGATAAGCCAAAAATCCTTTAATAAATTCAGATCTCAATCAAAAAATGTTTTTAGGGTGTATGACAGGGCTGTGTCTAAGGGTGGGGCACTGGAGCAAATGCCCCAGTGCCTTCCTATGAAGGAGGCCATGCGAATGGCTCGCCACGTTCCATGAATGGTGCCATGAAATGTGTTTGCGGAATATTCGTTAACGCAAACTGCAAAAGTCTTCTCTTAAAAAATGCAAATATAAATTTCACTGCGTTAGTATTGTGTTCAATAGTCAAGTTCGCTAAAGTCACGAATTCGAATACATCATCTACGGTGCAACTGAGCAGAACAAAAATCGAGTTGATGATTGTTGAAAAGGCAGAGAGCATGTTTGTAAACGTCAAAAGCTTTAGCAAGTAAATTGACTGGCGTTGATGAAAACAAATTTTCAACAAACAGGACGGTTACATATTATTTGTCATGACGCTTTCTGCGTCAAAAAAACGACGATCATTTCACGAACAAATTGACTTTGACTGACTGATTCTATGATCAATTCATAGTTTAGGGAATAATGCTTAAAAGCACGCTTAACCTCGCGTTGGATTGTCATCAATCGAATATAAGATCGAAACGATCAAAAGAAAATGTATTTTAAACATAATCCAAAATTAACAGGAATGTATGATTAGAGTTTTTGTTGATTTCATTCCAACATTCCAAGCAGAGCGATGTATTTTAAGTTACGTTGCGTTGAAATGAAATTAACGAAAGAAAAAATATCGAATAAAAATGTCGACAGGTTACAAAATCAATTTATATCAACTTTTTTTCTATGTACTAAATATTGGGAAGAAATATCGAAAATTCGATAAAAGCCGATCCTTTTCACGACTTTCTTTTTAGGATGCTGACTTTTTGTCTAAGTTCGAAGCTAAAAATTTGATGAACTAATAACCAAAATAGGTATTCTTACATGCCATAAAGTCGATATAAACCGACATTTTAACTAGTTAAATCGCCTTTTTTGCTGGTAATTCGTAAGTAACCTATACTGAAACATGTTGGCACTGGGTTTGATTTGGAACGGCCCTGGTGTATGGAATACGGTTTAAAGTAAAATTTTTGTTTTTCATTGCAATATTTGTATAATATCGTCTGTTAGTTTTATTTATCCATTCATTTATTTATTTTTTTTTTATCGAAGATGATTTCCTTGATATTTTGAACAAAATTTTCACAAAATAAGTAAGTTAAACTGATCAAAAACAATATTGAAAATACATCAATGCTAAAATTTTCTGAATGAAAGTGGTTAAAACCGTCTATTTGATAAATCTTAACCAAAAAAAAATTGTATAATTTCGACAATAAAACCCCAATAGTATTATTTGGGCAATGGCTTGTAAATGTTGATAGGAGAAGGTAAATAAACTTTACCAATAATGAGTAGGTAGCCTGTTCCAAAGCTATAAAAAAATAATTTGTTTGAAATTATATTTTAAGATTGCAAATATTTTTGCTTTTCTTATTATTTTTTGCGTATATCTTTTGTTTTCTGGGGGGGGGGGGGGGGGGTCATGACCCCGTGACCCCCCCCTTGTATACGCCGTTGAAAGTACCTATCTCTAGTCATAAAAAGCTGCTTCAAGATTGCCGTTCGAATTCCGCATACGAATTTAGGTCCCCTCCATGTGCAATAACATGCAAGCATGAACGGCTGAGAGTTTTAAGTCACTTTAGGCCCTTATTCTGCATTATATTTATCACAGAATACAAAAATACAACGACTGTGATATTTTCATTTATATTCAAACGTGCACAGAAAAAATACAACAAATGTATACCAGAAAACAATAAGGTGCTTGTTATAGCTATCATTGAAACTCATCATTAAAAACTTTAATGATTGATATTGAGGCGTCTATAAAGCTAATTCATTTATTATTTTAATTGACGAATAAAGTTTAGAACTTGATTAATATTTTTAGCCAATAACAAATTTCAAATAGTCCCAACTTTCCACATAAAATGACTTAGGTGCCAGTTATAGCTATCATTGAAACTCATCATTGAAATACTTATTTAGACATTTACAAATCAAAATCATTAATTATTTTGATGGAAAAATAAAGTTCAAGACTTAATTCATATTTCTAGTAAAAAAAAAAAAAAAAAAAAAAAAAAAAATCAAATAGGCCTATCTTTCCACATAAAAAGACTTTTCTTTTTTTTTCATTTTATGTGGAAAGTTGGGCCTATTTGAAATTTTTTTTGACTAGAAATAATAATTAAGTCTTGAGCTTCATTTGTTCATTAAAATATTAAATGATTTTGCTTTCTAAATGTCTCAAAATCCATTATTAAAGTTTTCAATGATAACTTTAAAGTGCCAGTTATAGCTATCATTGAAACTCATTATTGAAAACTTGAAAGCAAAATAATTTATTCTTTTGATAAACAAATAATGCTTAAGACTAAATTAATATTACTAGCCAAAAACAAATTTTAAATAGGCCCGACTTTTTACAAAATAATCAATGATTTTTCGTTCTAAATGTCTTAAAATCAATCACTAAAATTTTCAAATGAGTTTGAATGTTAGCTATAAATGGCGCCTAACTAGTTAAGACAGTTTTTTAAAAGTCGTTATTAATTGGAATTATGCTTTATTTAATTGAATTATTTCATTTATTTATTTATAGAATCTTTTACAATGGGCTTTAAAGCCTATAATTAATAGTAAAAGTCAACTTCGACAAATCTTAGACAACCGATGCCGTTGTCCAAGTAAAGAATGATAAGAAGTACAAACGAAAATAATAAAAAAATATTTTTGTACGTGGGTCGTAAAATCTTTATTATGAAATTGTCCAAGTTAGGCAACCTTAGGACAAGAGTTAACAAAGTTAATTAATAATTCCTTAGAGTTGGATGGCTGTCTAAAAATACATAGACAAACTTCATAAATATGACTGTAAGATTCCCGTATTAAGCTACTTTAAAATCCTTTAAAAATATACAAAGCAAATAGTATTTCAACATAGGTATTTCATATGTACAAAAATAAGATTCATTTCGTATTTTGAGAAAAATACCACCAAAAAGGTACACAAATAATATTAAATCCTTATTATGTTAAAAATCAACTTAAGTTTTCCGGACGTCTCGAATTTAACTGATTATAAATGCAAAATAGAGGCTGGGTGCGAGATGCGACCCACACTGGTAACTTCCTATTTGTGCCCTTGGAAGCTAGAGGCCCGATTAATTTTTTTTATTTAATCGCAAATTCAAGATCTTCGAAAACGTTTTTAGGTGTTTAATACACAATCAAGTGAAGATAAGTGAGTAGAATAAAAATTAACCCAAAGCCAAGATCAATACTTGTTCTCAAGATATTTGAGAAGAAAAATTTTGTGTAACAATTTTTGGTAAAGTTTGCTGTAGTTTTTTCGCTTAAAAAAAAACAATGTTTGATTATTTTACAAAACCAATCAAATATCAATTTTGAGCTAGTGTATATAATACTTAACCCTAAGCCAGTAACATATTTTCTATGATCTCAGGATATTTGGGAGAAAACAAATTTCATGTTTTTTTTTTTTGCAAATCCTATGAATTATTAATTATAAGCTACTGTGTAAAATTAAATTAACCCAAAGCAAACATCATTGTTTGTTCTCAAGATATTTAAGACGAACAAAAATTTCTACATTTTTTGGTTTTTTTTTTCGATTTAAAAAAAGAAACTGTTCTTTCAATATTTTTGCAAATTTTATCAATTATCTATTATATAAAAAGAAGTTGCCTTATGTTCGGGCTCGATAAACTCGAGAATGGCTGGGCCGCGTTTTTCAATTTTTTTTTATAATGTTATCTTTCATATTGAGGATGGTCTTTTCGTGAAGTTTGGTCAAAATTTCGTAAAGGGCAAACCGCAAATTGCATTTTTAGTGCATTTTTGTAAACTTACTAATAAACATTTTGATACGGTCTTTTGAGAATGTATATGTTCGGGCTCGATAAACTCGAGAATGGCTGGGCCCAATTTTTCAATTTTTTTTATACAATTATCTTCCCTATTGAGGATGTTATTTTTGTGAAGTTTTGTCAAAATTCGGTAAAGGGAAAACCGCAAAATGCATTACAGTTATCTTCTTTATTGAGGATGGTCTTTTTGTGAAGTTTGGTCAATATTCGGTAAAGGGAAAACCGCAAAATGCATTCTTAGTTGCATTTTGTCAAACTACTAACAAATCTTTTCGTAAAGTCTTTTAAGAATGTCTATTAAGGTTTCTGCGCCAGTTTGGTTAAATTTTGTGAAGCAGTTTGCCATAAATGCATTTTTAAGTGCATTTTGTTTTTGTCAAATTTCTAACAATTATTTTGGTAGGATCTTCTGATGATGCCTACAAAGGTTTCGGTAAAGCGGTAACGTCGTTCTTTTTTATCAAGCATTACTAAACAAAGAGGTTTTCTTCCTGTAATTATAATTTGTTAATTTGTCAATTTTATTTAAAGTGATTTAATTAAGATGGAATAAGTTTGTTATCTGTGACATTAACTCGGGTCGATTAATTAGTTTTTTATTAATAGATTCAGCATTCAGTTCATCAGTATGGCCCAGCAATTATTTCAAAAAGAAGTTGGAGAAGTGCAGGGAAATATGTAAAGATAGAAACCTGGATATTGGTAAAATTAAAACATCACAAGCTATTTATTTTTAGTATTATTAGTTTATCGAGAAACAGTGAAGATGCCCATAAAAATAATAGAACAATGATTGCATTAAATTTAAATTAACATATAGCTGAGGGCAAAGAAAGTGAAGGAAGTTCGCAGAATAGTGAAAAAACCGCTTGGTTTTTTTTGAAAGTTTCTTCTTCATTAAACGACATTATCTATCCGTCTATATTAATTGAGCTCTTATCTTGCTTTATTTGTTTGTTTGTTTGTGATGGCTAATCTTATAAACTACATAACCGATTTCAAAAATTCTTTTGCTGTTTGAAAGATTTTTTTATTATTATTTTTTTTTTAGGCATAAAAAAAGGAAATGGTGTCGGTTTTTTAATTTGTCTTAGGTTTGAAAAGGTTTACTAAGAGGATGGGTTCAAGGCTAAATGTTTTCTGTCGTGTATGGCCAGCTTTAAGGCATGAGAACTTCGGGCGAACTCATAACAGTTTTTGAAATAACAGGGGAACACAATTTTTTTCGTATGAAATATTTTCCGGGCGGAACTAAAAATAAGGCTGATAATTTATTTCGTTCAATTTATTTACTTTTTGCTATTTTTTTTTTGAGAAACTTTTGTTTATACCCGAGCGAAGCCGGGACGGGCCAGCTAGTTGATTATAAACTAATGTATAGAATTAAATTACCCCGTAGTATCATTGTTTGTTATTAAGATGTTGGGGCCAAAAACCTTTTTTCAACAATTTTCTACAGTTTTTTTTATTTAAAAAAAACTAGGAGTTGATATTTTGTCATATTTTTACCAATTTTTTATTACGTCAATGTGTGTAAGATAAAATTAACACCCGAGGTAAATAACATCATTTGTTCTGGAGATATTCGAGACTATAGAAATTAAAAAAACTTTTTTTAAATTGCTATAATAAAAAAAACGCCCATTGATTTTTCTGAAAGTCCTTTCTGCACGTATTGAAACTTCTGTTTATATAATAAAATTTATTCGAGGTCGATATCTTCATTCGTTCTTGAGATATTGTGAACGCAAAAAAAGCGATCGTACGAAAGTTCGAACGTACGTACAAACACACATCTCTCTAAAAATGATGGATTCCAATTTTAGGGAGGTCGAAACGTGAAGTTATGTCAAAATTTTCGATTCGACAAATTGGACCAATTACAATAACTTCCAATGGGGTGTTAATAATTAACTATTTTATTTATTATTAAAGCTCAAGACTTAATTAATATTTCTAGCCCAATAACAAATTCAAATAAGTCCAACATAAAAAAAAACTTTGTTTCAATAATCATTGGTGAGGTTGTTCTATCCTTGAAATAATAAAACTCATTTATGTGAAAGGCTGTGTCAAGATGAATTGTTTTTCACTAGAAATAATAATTTAGACAGGAGATATATTTAAGAATCAAAATAATCACTGAGTTTGGTTTCTAAACGTCTCAAAATATATCATTAAAATGTTCAATGATGAGTTTTAATTATAACTGGCCCCTAAGTAGTTATATTACTGCAACCTTAACTCATTTTTAAAAACCTGCGGGTCTAGACTTTTCCGGAGTTGGTAAAACCGCCTGGTGATGACTAAGAAAAATGAACCTGCAACTTTTCAACTTTTAAGCTTACTATAGGCACATCAGAAACATGCTTAAAGCCCGCAATGAAACTTGCGTTCGTAATTTTTAGCCATTTGCAGTTGGAAATTTGTGTTTTCATCTTTACACAAACATAGTAAACAATTTAACGTTTCCAATTATGATACTCAATTTTTGAATTTTGGCGTTTACGCCCTTTTTTCTTAATAATAATAACTGCATCGATCTTTTGATGATTACTAATTTTAAATTAAATTAAATTATGGATTTCATTGACATCGCAAAAAATAAATATATCACGCACTATATGACAAAACATTTTTGTTTATTTAAACAAAACATTTTTTTTTTATATAAACTTAATAATATTACCTAAAAAGTATAATTTTCTTTTTTGAAAGTTGAAAAATGGAAATTTTCTTTAATTTCTGTAAAATTTTATTTCGACCAATAAAAAAAAAAACACAGTTTTGTTCTCTAACAAATTCTGCGTCGTTTGGTATATTTTCCAAAAATGTTCGTGCACCCCTAAGTAAAAGAAATATTTTATTTAAAGAAAAATCTTAAAAAGGAATTTTATTCTATATATAAAAATAATAAATATAAATATAACGGTGCATTTCAGAGACTCGAAAAATACTTTAAACAACGCGGAATCACCTTTAATATAAGATTGTATGGTTTTTGTATATATTTTACTGTAATTTTGTATTTTTTTTTTACAAAAACACATAGTTTTGCTCACTATTTAATTTCGCATTCTTTCAAATATTTTTGATATTTTTCTACAGATAGTTCTGGAATAATATCAATTTATTCCATTAAGAGCCATTTTTCATAAAAGAAAGCCATAAAGAGCCATTTTTCTTTTATCCGCACTAAAACCACCGAGGAATGAGGACCAATCTATGAAATATACCGACCATCGAAAAAGCTTTCAGACCATGATACGCTAAAACTGGGTGTATGATTCATTCTTGACCATTAAAGTAAAAAAATAGAGAAATTTAAATTTTTTCGCAGTTTAAGGACTTCCAAATTGAAAATAAGTGCCAAAATCAACAAACTTGCGGTTTTTGAACATGTGTCAGCTAATTATACCTTCCTAAACTTGAAAAAATTAGTGTCAGATGAGTTTGGTTGTCGAAACTGAAATTTCTTATAGTGCTTGATAACTATAAAATTTCCAAAAAAAAATTTAATGATCCATTTAGATGGTAAATTTTACTGTCTACAAAAAAGTTTTCAACATTATATCGAATTATACGCAAAAAACTGAAAAGGGTGCTTTTGCAACCTCCCTCCAAAATGCACCCTCTAATTTAATAGCACTCCGCGGTTTTCTCATGGCCAATAACTCAATTATTAATATTTACTTATTGGCCTGTTTTTTAGGACATAATCAATAGCCTAACCAGCGGAAGAATTGCCAGGAAGCCATCAGAGATTCCGCCTCTGACGTGCTGTGCCTCGCACGACCACCACAGGGAAACTCCTGGTTCGACGAAGGATGCCGGCAAGTTCATGCAGCCAAACAACAGGCATACAAAGCGGACCTGAATGGAAGGACCAGAGCTACTCGTAGCTCTACGAGTAGAAGAGGCGAGAGGAACACTGTCTTCTCAGGAGGAAAAAAAGGAGCATGAGAAGGGTGTGATCAAAGAATTAGAGGGATACCATTGCAGGAATGAAGTTCGGAGGTTTTACTAAAAGGTACAAAGGGTTACAAGGGCCTGCAAGGACGATCAGGAGAACATCGTGGTAGAATCGCAGTCGGTGCTGAGGATATGGAAAAATCATTTCTGCAAATTGTATAACGGCAATGATGAACTGAATCCCGCTGCCATGCAGATTGCACCATTCAACGCCTGAAGCCATTCGTCAACAACCTGATGGGTCCATATTAGTGTGGCATCTATAGAGACGAGCTATATGTAGAGCAATGTCTAGTTTTGGCATACCTTCCAATACTTGTCCGTTTGTGCAGGATGAGTTTAGTTTAGTTTATTAGTCAATCAGAAACCTCTTACCGACTATAAATAACAGTTTTTAAATAAATGCATAAAATAAAAAATAAATAAATGTACATACATATGTATATAGATGTAAATTTACTAATTGCAATAATGAAAAATTATTAAAATATAATTATTTTTAAATACGAGTACATATGTACCATATGTTATTTAATAATATAGATAAAATTTTATGTTTAAAAGTCTCTGTTAAGCAATTTTCGAAAACATCTACATTTTGACATATTGAGTTTGCCTCTTTGATGCAACAATATATTGGTTCATTACAACCATAATTAGTCCGATGAAATAGTACAAAAAATAACAGTGGAACGAATATCTCTAAAGATTAAAGATAGCATACCTTGTAAATCTTCTTTGCACTCTCTTTATTCTATCTATTGCTTTTAAATAACATGGGTTCGACGATGACGATGGAGAATGCACGCTGCTCCATCAATATCGGCAAAGATCTCACCGACACCTTCGATGTCAAAAAAGGTTTTAGACAAGGCGAAGTGCTGTCATGCGCCTTCTTCAACCTTGTTCTTGAAAGAATTTTGGAAAACTCTCACGTCAACACTAGATTCAAAAGTCCGTCCAACTATTACTTGGTTACGCCGACGATATTGACATAATTTGACGAACAAAGAGTGATGTCAATGCTACTTTCGTGAGTATTGAGGAGGAAGCCAAGAAGATGGGTTTAACGGTGAATGAAAGCAAGACCAAGACCAAGGTGTCTGTCGGGAAGGTATACTTCTTTGTTTTGCCGCCATTTTGGTAAAACTTAGACTTGACAGTTCATATTTGGCAGTCATGAACTAGACTCACGTGGCAAATTTACTCATCGATTTCTTTGACGATGAGAAAGTTACGTGAAACTTTTGGGAGAAACAACACGTGCCAACAAAACGCACTATTTATCGTGTAGTGAATGATTTTGAAGAAAGAGGGTCTGTAGGTGATAGGCCCAAGCATGGACCACAACGTACTGCAAGATCGGCTGAAAACATTACTGCTGCTCAAGGAAGTGTTCAAAACAATCCATCAACCTCAATTCGACGCCGTGCTCAGGTAACTGTGAATGGGGAGCGATATCGTGATATGATTGAAAACTTTTTAACCCCACAACTGTATGCTTTGGGCTTGATTAACATGTAGCATCAACAAGACGGTGCAACATCACATACAGCCAGGATTACTGCGAGACAAACAAAGTAGTATACCTTCCCGGCGGACACCCTGCATATGCCGTCAACGCGAAAGGGCATCCAACACCGACGTCTGGGCCAGAACATAAGTACAGACAGCTATAATTTTGAGGTGGTGAGAGACTTTGTCTACCTAGGCTCCGCTATAAACTAGGCGAACGATACCAGTGCTGAGATCAAGCGAAGAATTAATCTTGCCAAACACTGTTTCTTTGGGCTAAGAAGGCAATTGAGAAGCAAAGCCCTCTGTCGAGACGCTTATCATCCCGGTCCTGATGCATGGTGCAGAGACATGGACACTTAACGGTAGATGAGAACGCTTTAGGCTATTTTGAGATGAAAATTCTCGGGGTGATTTTTGGGCCCGTATGCATAGATGGAATAGATAGAATGGAGAAGAAGATACAACCACGAACTGTAAAGCGACACCGACTGGGTCACCTAGAGCGAATGGACAACAATACTCCGGCCCAGAAAGTCTTTGAATCCAACCCCGAGGGACGGCGCAGTAGAGGAAGACAGCCCAACAGGGTGGGGCACGTAAGTAGAGGACTTCAACCAACTTGGCGTGTGAAACTGGAAACAGCTAGCTAGAAACCAAGCTGGCTGGAAGAAGCTTGTTGATTGAGGCCCTGGTCCACCCCGGACTGTAGCGCCACCTTAAGTAAGTAAGTTGGATGCCATGTCGAAACCGGTTTCAATGCTTGCATTAGTTTGTTCTGGATAGATAGGTTACAGTTCTTTCCTAGTAACCAGTACATTTTTCTTAACTAAAAGTTTAGTTCTTTTTTTGATGTGCTCTTTCCATTTTAGCTTTGCATCCAGTCTTTCCAAGGTATATGGCAGTATTGGAGTAAGGTACTGCTGCACTGTTTATAAGATTTTTTTTTTTGTAAAGTTTATATGCGTCGATTTTGTTTCGTTTAGTTTCATACGCCATTTTTGCGTCCAATTACTAACTTTATCGACTGCATTTTGCAGTTTTTGTGTAGCCTTCGTAATGGTAATGGCCACAGCAAAGGTGGCCGTGATAGGCCTGATGTATCCCTTGTATAAAACATACAGTGTTTGTCCTAGGACAATTCCTTCTGGTACACCGACTTCATTTTTTTTAGTTCCGAGTAATCCTGGGATTGAATCCCTGGGATTTAAAAAAAAAATGTTTAAAAGTTATTCAGAATATTTGTACGTTAAATCATTTTAATTTCTGAAATTAACATTAAAGTGTCTTATGCAGAGAGTTTATACTTCTACTTTGGCCCCAGTTTGACAAAAATAAACAAGTTTTATGGAACTTTTTGTATTCAGAACAAACGAAAATAATAGTCCTCAAGAAATACAAAATAATTTCTTGTCAGATGAACTGATATAACTACAAATTGCATATGACGAAGTTCTCTGATGAGTCTTTAAAGTAGATCGACTGGACGAAGCACCAATTTGTATAGACTAAAGGCCGTTAAAAGTTTTTTTTTAATCAATAATTCCACACGTACAATTACAATTGAATGACCAATTTCGAAAAGGTCACATCTCGCATATTTTGAGAAATACGTTTTTTCATATTGTAATATTTTTCCAGGTTCGTTAATAAAGCTTATTTACTTTATTTAAGCTTCCACTTATTTGTTTCGTAAACCAAAACACTTTACTTTCTTACTACAAAATAATTTATTATTCACTGTACAAATATTGTAATATTTTCTCAGGTTCGTTAATAAAACTTATTCACTTTATTTAAATTCTCCACTTATTTACTTTACAACATAAAACACTTTACTTTTACAACCACAAAACAATTTATTGTTCACCACTGAAATTAATTCAACACTTTACTTTTATTACAACCAACTTTACTCGTTCACGATTAAAAATAAACTGCCCTGTGCCGGTCAGACATGTGCTTTTATACTTTTCACAAGGTTCCCGAAAAAGCTGGAAGGTTCTAGTATTTGCTTCCAGAGCTTTCCATAGGGGAAATTTCCCATAAATTTCCCTTTCCAAAGCTTTCGATTTGACGATTTGATTAGTATAGTAACTTTGGGAAAGCATCTTCAAATCATAACAGAATTAATGCAAACCGCTCTCAACAAACTACTTGAATGGACAGACAAATGTGGACTAGGTGTAAACCCCCACAAAACTGAACTTGTCCTCTTTACAAGGAAATATAAAATTCCGAACATAGACCCTCCATCAATAAATGGTATTCCACTTAACTTCTCAGATCAAGCTAAATATCTGGGTCTGATTTTAGACAAAAAGTTGAGCTGGAAACCAAACATACAAGAAAGAATTAGAAAAGCCACAGTGGCACTTTTCTCCTGTAAAAAAGCTATTGGAAACAAATGGGGCTTGTCGCCACATATCACCCACTGGCTATACACAGCGGTCATCAGACCGATACTCACTTATGGGGTGGCAGTATGGTGGACTGCTTTAGATAAAATAACTAAAAGCTAAAAAAAGTACAGAGATTGGCTTGCTTGTGTATCAGCGGAGCTCTCCGTTCGACACCTTCCGCTGCGTTAGACATACTGCCTGCTTAACATCACACCCCTCGATATATACACTAAACAAGTGGCGGCGAACACAACTATTCGTCTCAGAGATGGTCCAATAACTCTATTGGACACACTATCATTCTGAACAAATTCGAATCAATCCCTAAACACTCCGACTACACCATCCCTCAGCCGGTTTTTGGCAAAAATTTTCAAATAACAATTCCAACAAGGTCCACTTGGGAAGATAATGAATTCCTGAGAGATGAAGCAATTCACTTCTACACGGACGGCTCAAAAACCGAAGAGGGGGTAGGTGGTGGCGTGTACTCAGAACGACTAAACATTAGTCTCTCCTTCCGTCTCCCCGATCATTGTAGCGTGTTCCAAGCGGAAATCCTGGCGATAAAAGAAGTTTTATCTTGGCTCAAAGAAAACGTAATATCTACTTTGAATATCCGTATCTTCTCAGATAGCCAAACTGCCCTTAAATCATTAGGATCTGTTTCTACAAACTCCGTAACTGCCCGAAACTGTCGATCGTCTCTAATGGAGATGGCAGAACAGTTCAACATGCACCTTTTCTGGGTGCCGGGACACAGAGATATTCCAGGAAACTGTAAAGCCGATGAACTCGCCAGGATAGGAACTAGTACACCAATATCACCTTGCAAGATGAACATTGGAATACCGATCGCTACATGTAAACTTATGCTTAAGCAAGATTCTATGATGATGACAAACAGCAGATGGACAGGTATCACTAATTGTCTGGCGACAAAACAGATCTGGCCAACACTGGATCCGAAGCGATCGAAATGTTTGTTATCTCTGAGCAGATTGCATATTAGCTCCACAATTGGTGTCATTACTGGACACTGCCTCATAGGTAAACACGCCAATAGACTTGGTGTCTTTTCAAATGATTTCTGCAGAAGCTGCATGGACGAGGAGGAGGAAGAAACTATCCCACACCTTCTTTGCTCATGCCCTGCTCTTTCTCAAAGACGCAAAACACACTTAGGAAATTTTGTCTTCAATGATCCCAGCGACTTAAATAAAATCGACATTCACAGTCTCCATCGCTTTATTAAAAGCTCCAACTGGTTTAATTAACGAGGATTACCTCGCATTCTTTATGTGGTATCACAATGGGCCTATTCTGGCCTAAGTGTGTCAGCAGTTTTCCTGACAGCCACCTTAACCTAACCTAACCTAACCTAGTATTGGAAGCTCGAAAGTTCGAAACTCAGTTTTTCTGTACTATAACGGCTCTGGAATGAACTATAACCACTCTCGAACACCGAATAAAAGAAACGCCGAATTAGACAGGACACAAACCAACCTTCGGAGAGTTTTGGTGAGCTGTCGAACTTCCAATACTAGACGTCAAAATGAAAGCTTTGGAAAAGGAAATTTATGAAAAATTTCCCCTATAGAAAGCTCTAGAATCAAATACTAGAACTTTCCAGCTTTTTCGGGAACCTTGTGAAAAGTATAAAAGCACATGTCTGACCGGCAGAGGACGCAGTTTATTTTTAATCGTGAATGAGTTAAGTTGGTTGTAATAAAAGTCAAGTGAATTAATTTCAGTGGTGAACAATAAATTGTGTTGTAGTAAGAAAAGTAAAGTGTTTTATTTTGTAAAGTAAATAAGTGGAGAGTTGAAATAAAGTGAATTAAGTTTTATTAACGAACCTGAGAAAACATTACATTGGTGTTAGAAGTGGAATAAAAATAAATTTATTTGTGTTCAGATAATTTATTGTGCTTTAACAGACAGTAATTACAAAAAGTGAACGTGACTGTGAAAGTGAAAATAAGAAAAGACAATGGGTAAAACTCTAAATGATTTAAATTAAGTTGAACTGAAGACAGAACTGAACAAGCGAGGTCTTCCTACTACTGGAACGAAGAATGATCTTATAATTCGTCTGCAAGAAGGTTTAAGAAAACGTGGAGAAAACCCAGACACGTTTATATTCGACATTGAAATGGAGGAAGAGCAAGAACAAGTAAGTACGTCAGGCATGACCAATCTGCTGTCTCAGTTGCTCGCCAAATTTGATAGTCAGGAAAAGAATCTTCTCGAACGATTCGAACAACAAAGCCACGAACAAAAGAATCTTCTAGAACAACAAAGCCAAAAACAACGCAATGAGCAAAAGAATATTCTTGAACGATTCGAACAACAAAGCCAAGAACAAAAGAATCTTCTAGAACAACAAGGCCAAGAACAAAGGAATCTTCGAAATCTTCTCGAAAGTAAGTTAGAAGCCTTTGACAACAGAATTATTGCCCTTGACGAGCGTGTCGATAAACAATTTTCGACTGTCGATAAACAATTATTGACAATAGAAGCCAAGTTCGAAGATAAAATAGAATGCATTACAAAGAAATTGGATAAAGTAAAGAGAATGAAGGTTCGAGAAAGTGCTGGCGACTGTCCAAGGAGAAAGGAAATGCATCCACCAACCTTCGATGGACAAACTTCTTGGTCAATCTATAAGAAGCAGCTTGAGGCAGCTGCGGCAACAAATAGTTGGGATGAGGAAGACAAATATAAAGCTCTGACGCTTGCCCTTAGAGGAACTGCAGCTGAATTACTACAAACCATATCAGCAGATAAGAATGGCAATTACAGTGCTCTTGTTCAGGCCATTGAAAAGCGCTTTGGAGATGGCCATATGCAAGAAGTCTTCCACGTTCAACTCAATACTAGAGTCCAGAAGAGAGGAGAAACTCTGCAAGAGCTCCAAGCAGACATCGAACGGTTGGCACATCTGGCATATCCGGCTGCAGGGGATGAAATCATCAACCAATTCGCAACAGAAGCCTTTGTCCGTGCTGTATCTGATATCAACCTTCAGCGAGCAATTCGAACTGCTGGAAAACGCACACTTCCTGAGGCATTAGCGTTCGCCCTGACTATGGAAGCAGCAGAACAGGCTCCGCAAGAGAGCTAGACATTGAGGAGTGTTCATGCCGGAGAACAGCGTTGCAAAGGAACCAGCGAAATGAACCTACTCGATGCTGGAATTGTAACAAGACCGGACATCTCCAACGCCAGTGTAGATTCCCACCTAAAAGACCTGAATGTTGGGTTTGTAGCAAGATCGGGCACCTTCAACGCCAGTGCAGACTGCCACCTACAAGACCTGCATGTTGGAATTGCAATAAGACTGGACATCTCCAACGCCAGTGCAGATTGCCACCAAGAAGACCATGGAAATCCGACTACAAGCATTACACTCGTGAAGAAGAAAAGGAGGTTGTTGCTATCATCTCCAACGCCAGTGTAGATTCCCACCTAGAAGACCTGAATGTTGGGTTTGTAACAAGATCGGGCACCTTCCAAGCCAGTGCAGACTGCCACCTACAAGACCTGCATGTTGGAATTGCAATAAGACTGGACATCTCCAACGCCAGTGCAGATTGCCACCAAGAAGACCATGGAAATCCGACTACAAGCATTACACTCGTGAAGAAGAAAAGGAGGTTGTTGCTATCATCTCCAACGCCAGTGTAGATTCCCACCTAGAAGACCTGAATGTTGGGTTTGTAACAAGATCGGGCACCTTCCAAGCCAGTGCAGACTGCCACCTACAAGACCTGCATGTTGGAATTGCAATAAGACTGGACATCTCCAACGCCAGTGCAGATTGCCACCAAGAAGACCATGGAAATCCGACTACAAGCATTACACTCGTGAAGAAGAAAAGGAGGTTGTTGCTATCCAGAGATTAAGAGCGGATTCCACTGACGATTTGATTAAAGAGGAAGTAATAACAGCTCAAGAAGATGACTCCAGATCTGGATTGTATCCATGTCATACATATCAGGGAAAGGGTGACAAGCGACATTCAAAAGAAAGCTACGCAGTTGGGAAGCACGGGTTTCAAGTGTCCATGGATGTCAGCCATTTCAGACCAGATGAGTTAACGGTCAAAACTGTTGGACACAGCGTGGTGGTGGAAGGTAAGCACGACGAACGTGAAGATGATCATGGTTACATAAGTCGTCAGTTTGTGCGGAAGTATCAGCTGCCAAAGGGGTATGATGCCAAGAACGTCATCTCAACAGTTTCAATGGACGGTATCCTAACAATCAAAACTCCACCAAAGGCTTTGAAGAACAACGAAAGAATAGTGCAGATTCAACAGACTGGCCCCGTGAAATTAAGCGATAGTGAAAGTAGAGAAGAAAGGCTGGGCGACATTCGGAAAAGGACAAGAGCAAATAGAAAACTAACAAGTGATCGGATGAAAACACGATAAGACACAAAAGCAACAACGAACGGATTCCAAGCGGGAGAACTTGTGTGGTTTTATAATCCCCACCGTTGGAAGGGACTTTCACCGAAACTTCAACAAAATTGGGAAGGCCCGTATACTGTTGTAACACGAATAAACGATGTCGTCTACCGCATTCAGAGAGGACTTAGAGGCAAAATGAAAGTAGTTCACAGTGACCGTTATAATGGTGAAGAATGTGATAGATTTGCTCGGGACGATCAATCTTGAGGAGGGGGCAGTGTAACAACTATCACATTTGTACTATAACGAGTCTGGAATGAAATATAACCACTCTCGAACATCGAATAAAAGAAACACCGAATTTCGAATTAGACAGGACACAAACTAACCTTCGGAGAGTTTTGGTGAGCTTTCGAACTTCCAATACTAAACGTCAAAATGAAAGCTTTGGAAAAGGAAATGTATTGGAAATTTCCCCTACGGAAAGCTCTAGAAGCAAATACTAGAACCTTCCAGCTTTTTCGGGAACCTTGTAGAAAGTATAAAAGCACATGTCTGACCGGCAGAGGACGCAGCTTATTTTTAATCGTGAATGAGTTAAGTTGATTGTAATAAAAGTCAAGTGAATTAATTTCAGTGGTGAACAATAAATTGTGTTGTAGTAAGAAAAGTAGTGTTTTATTTTGTAAAGTAAAGAACCTGAGAAAACGTTACAACATACTGAAATTAAAACACCAATTTTACTGTTCACTTTTATTGGAACCAACTTTACTCATTCACGATTAACATTAAACTGTGTCCATTGCCGTTCAAACATATCCTTTTATACCCATTTCACAGGTTCCCGAAATTGCTTAAAGGTTCTAGTATTTGCTTCTAGAGCTTTCCATACCCTTTCCATAGCTTTCATTCTGACGTTTAGTATTGGAAGTTCTAAAGCTCACCAAACCTCTCCGTAGGTTGGTTTATGTCATGTATAATTCGGAATTTCTTTTATTTGAGATTCGTTATAGTACGCAGCTAAAGTAGTAATCGTTTTCGATTGGATTTTCAGAATATTCTACTCCTTTTTGAATCCAATCGAAAATAAAAACATCAATTTGTCAAATTTTCACACACAATTGGCTTCTTCAAGGATTTATCACTTTTGACAAGTAGTCCCACAAAATACTGTATATGTATGCGTGTTCCAAATCTACTCCTCCTTGAAATCGGGAACAGAAAAAGACTCCGAAAACATTACTCTGAACACGTAAGTCATGCTGATTTAAGACATGCACCAGTTTCCAATTAGATTCGCGGGACTAAATGTGAATCTCACTATTGTTAAGAGGTAGTGCAATCTCTATACGGAAGAAAACTTGTAAAATGGAAGGACGATATTTTGTATACCTTGTTCCAAGCGTGACAAGTTATTGCATTAAGCGATCCTCCGAATGTATAGCGTTCTGTCATTTCTTTTTATTAAATGATTACTTTTCTATTATAGTTTACTTGTCGACTCTGGTCAGTCTTCACGAATTTAAAGAGGAAAAAACTTTTTTGATTTAATAAAAAAACCTTCGGTGCGCTCCGGAGCGCACCTCACTTAAGTAAAACTGACATTTGGTGGAATAGGAATTCAATCCGTCACCAAAACACCTATCGTTTTCAAACACGACTAATTAGTATTTTTACTAATTAGTCACTTTTAGGCCTATTATTAGCAGGGCTGCCGTTCCGAAAATGTTGAGAGGATTATTTCAAAGGATTAAAGGGGAGTATTTAGAGTTTGTAGGGATTACACACTCTTAAATTTTGTTTTCCTTATCACTTGTCAAGATTTTTCCAAGGTTTTCTCATCGATTTCCTTTAAGAATGATTAAAAACAATACATAGAAGTTCGCCCACATTTGTGTTTAGCTTATTTGTATTTAATGGCATTGCTAAATTCACTTACATCTCTGTAATAGTTAACAATTTTAAGAATTATAAAATATCTCAACAGTTAGCAATTTACAATCTGTTATACTTGCGACTTCATTCTGACAAATCATACTGAGAATGACATTGTGTCCGTTTTTGGTTTAAATGGCCGACAAAAGGGAAGAGAAAATATATTACAGTAAATATGTTGGTTGCAGCACCGTTAACGTAACCAATTAAATTTTTGCTTTAGTTCTTGAATCTTAACAAAAGGGATTGAAATAAAAAAAGTAGGTATATATATCAAATAGCATCATAAGTTAAATAATACAATAATTTAAATAAAATCTAAAAAAATAATAATAACAAAATGACAGCTAGAATTCCATAAGAGATAATGGAATTTTAATAAATATAATTATTATTTCATGAAGAGGTTCTGTTTTTTTTCTTATTCGAAGAACAACTGTTGAAACTAGCTTTCTGACACAATTTGTTTTAGGATGTTTAAATTTTGGCGCAAATTTCGTTAGTGAACTCTGAGCATTTGGCTCTGCCACCAAGATCTCCCGTCAGGTATTTCCCTTCTTTGATAACGTCGAAGCAGGCACGTTCAATTTTGGCAGCGGGTTCCATTAGTTCCATATGTCTCAGCATCATAACTGCAGACAATAATAGGGCAGTGGGATTGGCCAAGTCCTTGCCAGCAATATCTGGAGCAGTTCCATGTACCTAAATGTGTTTTAAATCAATGTATGGTGTTTGTTTAAATGAGTATATTTCTTACCGATTCAAACAGGGCACCATTCAAACCAATATTTCCTGATGGTGTCAAACCAAGTCCACCAACCAAGCCAGCGCACATATCAGACAAGATGTCGCCATACAAGTTAGGCATGACCTAAAGAAATTGTTTGTGTACGGCCAGTTCAGATTAAAATAAATAAATATTCTTTACCAGCACATCATATTTCTTTGGATCTTGTACCATATTCAAGCAAACAGTATCTAAATAACGCTCTTCGAATTTCACTTCAGGATACTTTTCAGCCATGTCACGAACGCATCTTAAAAACAGACCGTCAGACATGCGCCTAAGGATAGTAGAGGAAAATACAATTTTTAATACTTGGATGCATAAAATAAAAGATTTTTTTCTGCTAAAGGGAAATTGCCTATGAAATTGATGAATTTGGTGTTTCAAAATCTTCTGCTTTAAACATAAACTTCTTGGAATTTTTCTTCAAAAATCCGAGTATTATCTTTTAACTTAAAATTTAAATTTATCAGAAGAATCTTTCTTTGAGATGTTTGGGTATGAATTGTCAATGCTCATATAATACAACTGTTTGATACATTTTGTATTGCTCATTTGAACAAAACGTTTTTCCTTGTACTTTTAAAGGGAGTTTCCGTATACCTTCCAAAGCCTTGAAGAGAAAAGAAAACAATATATACAGTGACTCAACTTTTTGGTCACGTTAGAAATAGGATGCAAGATCATATTTTTTTTAATCATGAAGAAAATTCCAAGAACTTTTTAATTCAGTGGAAGGAGATCTGTAGAGGTATTTGCGTGTTGCCCGCTGTAGCCAAAGCAATAGCTAAAATCGTCCTGGAACGAATAAAAGACCGTCCGAAGACACGCTTGACCCCGAAAAAGCGATTATGACCACATCAACACCTTGCGGATCATCATCGAATAGTGCGTTGAATATCCATTCTCCACTTCGAAAAAGCGTTTGACAGTGCCTGGCTTGCTTTGTACAGAAGGGTCATCACGGATAAATTTATTGCTATTATTAAGGCTACATTATCGTCCCCTTTATGCTAGGAGCATACTCGTGCAAATAAAATTTTTTTGAGGTGATTGTGTTTAAAATAAATAAATTTGATGGCACATTCCGAACTCTATAGAGAAGCACTTATTCATAATAAATATACTCTTGGAGGATTTGTCAGTTCCTCGCTAGTTAGTTTTCATAAATTTGCCGGTATTCCATGATATAACTTTACTGTTAATGTGCGTATATCGAAGAAATATATTTAAAAATATCAGTTAAGCCATTAGTTGGTTTAAGACTCTGTTTTAATCTAGTAAAACTTTCAAAAACGATTTTGCAATATTTTATTTTTTGCACATTTATGTTTCTTGCATAAGGGCGACGATATGATGGATCTAATTGTCACGTTTTGCATAAAGGAACGTTGTCAGAGGAGCATAGAATCCAAAGTGGGGTAAGACAGGGCTGTGGTTGTGGAATAAGATATAACGAAAATCCTATTGTTAAGGCCAAAGTAAGTGCCACTAACGCTGAAACATTTATGTTCGTTGCACATATTGAGATGGGTCTTAACGCTGAATTCAAAAATATTTTAAAATTTTATCTTGACTCTGGAGCTACTGACCATATGGTCAATGACGAAAAATATATGACTGAGTGTAAAACTTTGCACAGCCCCATCAAGATATCAGTTGCCGAGAATGGAGTTCATCTGATGGCAACGAAAATTGGAACAATAAAGGAAATCTATCAGTGAATAAAAAAAAGTCGGCTGGTGTGATTGACGATGTTTTATTCGTAAAGGATTTATCATGTAATTTGTTTTCTATTTGTATATTTGAAAATGGAAATGTACAAATTTGGAAAGACAAGAACCTTCTCACTGAAGCTGTAAGCAATAGAAAACTTTATGAGCTATGTATGGATTTTGAAGAATCTCATTTTGCTGGATTAAGTTCTGGAAAAAGTCTTGACCTATGGCAAAAGCGGATGGTTCATTTGAATGTTACTGACATTTTGAAGATCAAGCGTACAAGAATAGTTGATGGACTAGATGTCTTGGAGTCCGGATACCAGGATTATTTCTGTGAGTCATCTGTAGCATTCAAGCAACATCGAAAGCCACACAAAAGGTACTTCAGAGCAGATCATCAAGGCCATTGGAACCTATACATAGTGACGTTTTGGGACCAATAACGCCAATTACTTACGATAAAAGATATGTTGCCATGTTCATGGACGATTTTAAACATTTTACTTCAGATTATTTGATTGAAGGTAGACATGAAGTGCTCAACAAATTCATGGAGTATACTGCATGGGTAACTGCTCATTTTAGAAGAAAAATTTCTCGTTTGCGAGTCGACAATGGAGGTGAATATTCCTCAAAAGTTTCAAAATGTTCTGTATTCGGCATGAAATCAGAATAGACTATAGAGTTCCATATAGACCGGATCGAAATGATGTATCTGAAAGATTCAATCGTGTAATAATAGAAAAGGTCAGAACAACAATTAAAGATTCAAAAATTAATAAATTCTTATGGGGAGAAGCTGTTTTGCTATCCGTTTTCTTGGCGAACAGAGGTTATACTCGGAGAAAGGAAAAAGATTTCACTCCTGCGGAGCTATGGTTTGGCCACAAACCAGACTTCAAGAATCTTTGCGTTTTTGGAAGTGCAGCTTATGTTCATTTTCCTAGACAGCTTCGGACAAAACTTGAATCAAAATCATTCAAAAGCATTATGGTTCGATATGCACCAACGGTTATCGATTGTGGAATCCTGTTGCGAAGAAAATTGTAATAGCAAGAGTTGTGATTTTCAATGAAAATACTGGAATGCCTTCGAAATCTCAACAGATCGATTCAAATGTTTGGGAAAAATTCAGCATAAATGTTTCCATCATCCAGTTCAGAAAGAAATCGCAGATGTGTCCGAAGCAGGGGAAGAAACTGAAGAATATGAAAATTTAAATGGTGAACCAGTTCATGCAGACAATAGTCGAAGCAATGCAAATGATGTTTTAGAAGAAGCAAACAAAGAAGAAGAGGGTACGGTGAAGTTAACCAATACAAAGCGCGCCTGGTTGCGAAAGGTTTTCACAACGAAGATGATTTGACTACACGGAAACATATACCAGTAGGAAGGGGAGGAAACTGAAGAATATGAAAATTTAAATGGTGAACCAGTTCATGCAGACAATAGTCGAAGCAATGCAAATGATGTTTTAGAAGAAGCAAACAAAGAAGAAGAGGGTACGGTGAAGTTAACCAATACAAAGCGCGCCTGGTTGCGAAAGGTTTTCACAACGAAGATGATTTGACTACACGGAAACATATACCAGTAGCAAAATTAACTGTTCGAGTGCTCCTGGCTTTGACGAATAAATTCAATATGCATGTTCATCAGATGGGTGTGAAATCAGCATTATTTGAATAGAAGGTTTAGAAACTGGAGATCATCAGGTATGTAAACTTACTAAATCTCTATATGGTTTAAAACAGGCTTCAAGAATGTGGAATGAGCGATTCCACAAATTTATTTTATCAATTGGATTCAATTGAGCTAATTCGGACTACTGTCTTTATACCAGAATAAGCAAGGAAAGACAACTTTTTATTCTGATTTATGTCGATGGCCTACAAATTGTTGGAAGAGACTTATATGAAATATACGTCACGAAAAGTAATTTATCTAAGGAATTTAAAATGAAAGACGTAAAAGAAATTCGTTTTTTTTTTCTCGGAATACATATCGAACGTAAGACAATGGAGTATTTGAGAAATGTACTTAAACGATTTGGGATGCAAGACTCTAAGGAAATTTCTACTCCAATAGAAAGCAATTTGCAGCTGCCTGTTGGCGAAGGACTTGATGAAAGATATTCATATCGGGAATTAATTAAATGTCTGATGTACGTAATGATGTCAAGCCGTCCCGATTTGAGTGCGTCAATCAATTTCTTCAGGCAATATCAAAGTTGTTATACAGAATATCATTGGAATCATCTAAAACGCATCTTAAGATATATCAAAAAGACTATTGATTTTGAACTAGTGTATCCGAAGACCAAGAATGACACGCCATTACAAGGTTACGCAGATGCAGTTTGGGGAAACGATATAACCGACAGAAAATCTTTATCTGAGTATGTTTTTTAAAGTCTTTCATTGCACAGTTTCATGGTGTTCAAGAAGGCAACAGTCGGTGAGACTTTCTTTGACGGAGGCTGAATATGTAGCTCTATGTATGTGAAGGTATTTGGCTTAAGGAACTACTATTGGAACTTGGTACAAAAGTCGAAACAGTACAAATGTTTGAAGATAATCAAGCTTGTATCAAAATTGCTGAGGAACCTCGAGAACATAAAACGATGAAGCATATTGATACAAAATACAAATTCATCAGAGATGCTATTCAACTTGGGAAAATAAAAGTAACATTTCTATCTTCGAAGAAGCAGATAGCTGACATCATGACAAAAAGTTTACAAAAAAATACAGTTCATCGAACTTCGGGAATAACTGGGCTTATGTAAGTTGAGGAGGAGTGTTGAAATACAGCACTTGTTATATAAGTACTTTATGTTAATTTATTTAAGTATTCGTTTTGTAAAATAATATTTTCTTGTCAGTCATTTTATTCGAATACTTTACTTCTCATACAACTGCGAAAAGAGTTAGTCGTATAATTTATTTATTTTATAATTAAATAAAACCTTTATTTAGTTTTACCTCAACTCGGATTGTTTCATTCAAGAAGGAGAAGTTAACAGACACAACTCTGTAAGCCAAAATACCAAGCTCTGACTGTTCCGCTCTAATGTTGAATACGTGCTTCTTTATGGGTGCAGCCAGCCTCGGATCTATGGGGAGGCAAACCGGGGCCTGTGCCCCAGGCGGCAGCCTCCAGATGCGCCAAATCCATGTGACAAAAAACAATTTAGGATTGTGGGCACTTAATGAAATGGAATGAGATGCGGCAATGGAATTTCAGATTGTATTTCTCAATCAGCCTTTAGCAGTGTTTTCTATTTTTTCACCATTCAAAAATTCAAAATATTTCAAGCTACCTACACTCAGTCAATAAATAAATTAATTTGGTGGCGCAACAGCTCGTGAAGAACCAGTGCCTAGTAACTTATAACTCTCAATCATTCCAGTGTGCGTGTTGGCATGGAGGAGACCTACAATTTTTGCCGAGTCCGAACGGCTAGATAAGAAGCACTTTTTCATGACAAGTATACCCTTGGAGTATTTGTCAGTTCCTCGCAAAAGGCAGTACCTCGGAAAAACATTTCGGTTTTTGGTTGCAGCGGCTGGAAATTGAACCCAGACCTTCGGCATGACAGTCTAACGCACTAATCATTGTACAAAAAACCTGGAAGAAGTCAGTTTAAGGTGTACATTTACATTTATACCAATTTTTATAAAATAAAAGAAGAATATTGTCTTTGCCTATTTTCTCATTTTACTCAAATTTTATAAAACTAAAAAAAAAAAAAAAATTAAAGGAAACATTTTTTCAAAAAAAAAAGTTCACCATTTGATCTTCTTAAGCATAAATTCAGACGAACTGTCGCAAATTTTTTGTATCACTTTTTTTTCTTCGTTAAAATTAAGTTTATGTTTCCAATAAAACAAGGGAATCAGAATGCACAAAGAAGAAAGTATATGGACTTATGGCCCTTACTATGTTCATTAAAAATTAGGTATACATATACTACGTGAACTTTGTAGTAAAATCATAAAGTTTTCAACACAACTAGTAACGATCACAGAATTTTGAATACAAATTTACTATACTGAACTAAAAATATATGGTTTACAAATGCGTTTCTAATAACTTTTGGGGTGAGAGATCAAATCCCTGTAATCCTCCTCTGGCTACGGCCTTGTGTTTGTATTGGGCAGAGTGCAAAAAAAGTGCATTAAAAAGGTTTTATCTCCAAATTACAAAAAATTCAACCAAGTACCTATGTATATGCCTATTTTTGTTTATTAATCTCAGAAATTGGATGGCCGCCAAATTCATGTTTTTTGCCCCGGTTACGAAAAATCGTAGATACGGGTACTTGAAAAGTAACACCCGCTGTCACAAGAAAGCTGCAAATGTTCGTAAATAGATGTACAAAAAATCTTAAGGGTTTTCTGGCCTAACCGTATCTTCATGGGAGGACAGGTCAGGAAACCATTGACTCTATAATATGAAAACGTAAGTGGCAGTGGACAAACGCTTGGAAAAGGTCACGAGTGCATTGCGAGTCAAGTGATGCAATGGAACCCTCTCACGTAGCGAGGGAGAAGAGTGGGCCGACCTAGAAGTATTTGGCGAAGAACGGTCGAAGAGGAATCATTACAACTGGGGAAGAGTTGGATAGAGCTGAGGTACATCTCCAGAAACTGTTCACGATGGCGCGTAGGAGCAGTAGAGGCCCTATACCCCGCAGGGTAGGAAAGGAGATCAAGGTTAATCGTATTAGTTATTGCAAACTTATATTTTTTGTTTTATTTTTTCAATAAATAAAATCTCATACTCTGCTTAAATCATTCCCATTACAGAATCAGCTGCGGAGTCAAGTCTCTCAAGTCTGCAGGACCAAACGGCACAATACCAACTGAACTCCAAATGAATTCTGATTTGATTTCGCCTGTTCTGGATAACTAGTTACTTAACCTGCTCCAATTTCCTCCGTTACGGAAATAAGTCAAGATTGCGTTTATACCTTAAGCTAGCAAATGCTCCCAAGTAAACATCAAAGATTTCACACCTCTATCATCATTCCTTGTTAAAACCTTTGAAATATTGATGGGTATCCACTTACGTAATGGACAAGCGACTTTTGTCTACTGCTCAACATGCATTATATACTCTATTACAAACTATCGCTTATTTGCTCTATCATATAGAGTAAACTGTACACTATGGTCGCTTTCTAACAACAGCCCTGTTTTTAAGTGCATTTTTATCTTTGCTTGAAAAAGTTGCATGTTAAATACAACAACAGTTTGGTATAACTTAGTCCGTATTGTTGTAATTCACATGCTACTTTTTTTTAAGCGAAGGTAAAAATTCAAAGAACCCAAAATTCAGAAATACTTGCCCATTCGGGATTTTGGGTTTCCGCATTATGATATTCGGGATTTTGTACTCAAAATAATGGATATGCGGAATTAATTAATGTATTAAAGAGATAAAATTTCATACGCGAAAGCTTTCAAATCATTCTATTACCTCTATTCAACAGAATTTTTGGCTGCTTGTTAATTTATGTTATGTTTTTACCCATTAAAAAGAAAGAAATAAAATACATCAAAACCGGTTTAAATAACTTTGAACAGGAAGGAATTTGTAACCTAAATAGGCTTTCACGAAATTACTCCCTACAAAAGTCCTCATACCGATTACTTAGATGGTTTACATCAAAAATTATGTCTTACATGATATTGGCCTTGTGCACAACGGTGACCTTTTTTCTGCCATTGTCTCTTGCATATTGGAAAGCAAATTCAGCAACACGGCTAGAAGCTTCTTCGGTGATAAGCTTAATACTTTGTACAACGCCATCAATGATTTCGTGTTCAATACCAGAGTATTCACCTTCGGTGTTTTCACGAATAGTTACCACGTCAACATCATCATATAAAGTTTTATAACCTTCCAAACTGCGGCAGGGACGCACGTTTGCGTACAAATTGAACTCCTTACGGAGCGCCAGATTCAAAGAACGATGACCTTTGCCGATGGGAGTCATCAATGGTCCCTTTAGACCGATTTTATTTTTGTTTACCGAATCTATAGCAGCTTGTGGAATGCCGAACATTCCATCGGGGCCCTAAATTGAAAAATAAAGATTATTAAATGATTATTTGGTTTTCGTATCTGTTTGCGCTCTCTTACTCTGACTGGAGTAACATCTACAGATTCCCACTCAATTGGCACATTAGCGGCAGCGAAGATCTTTTGTACTGCGGCTGAGATTTCTGGGCCAATTCCATCCCCAGGAATAAGTGTAACCTTCTTTCCGCCTGAGGAGTATGCTCGTCCGGTTGTTGGGGCAGTGATCTTTGTAATAAAAAATAATATCAAAACATTCAACCGTCAAAAGAAAAAAAAAGTGTCGAGACGAAGTTACATAATGTGCCAGTGAACGAAGAATGGAGGTTAAGAAAAATTTCTTTTCAAATCCGATATAGGCAAATAATATATCTTGAATTTAAATCAGAAATGAAAATGTTGCATAAATTTGTTTATAAAATCATGATTTTCTATTGATTGCCACTACAATAGCAATTTGAAGATTATGTAAAAAAAAAAAATCAAAATACTGACCACCTTTGGGGCCACGTCTTCCCCTCCAATGGATTTCAGTCCTAAGCTTTTTAACTACAATTTATTTAAATAAATAAAAACAAAAATTATGCAAATTTTATTTTAAGTCATTATAAAAGACTAGCAGTTAGAAAAATAATGTACGATTTTCATATCATAATCATAACGAAAGGAGAAAAGAATCTTTTTGCGGCTTTTCACAGAAAGTTTGCTTCTTACAATTTTTTGGATTAAACGGGATGCCATTGTGTGTTGATAAATGGTTTATTTATTGAGTTAGTTGCGAAATTTATGCGAAAATATATCACGGGTCTCACGATGTACTCCGGCCAGGAATGGATTTTCGTTTTCGGTAACTTTCAAAGTGTTTTTTTTCTCAAGTACAAAGTGAAGTTGGTAGTGATTTCGGAAATGATTGCTGTCACGTGCATATAAACAGGGATGATAGTTATTGGAAACATTCAGTTAGCATTGGGAATTACCCTGAGGCCACACGAGCCAGTACTGGCTAGCCAGTCGCAATACACTCAGACTTTTTTTTACCGACACATACAAGCCGAAGCAACTGGCTCGTCAACTGGCTTGCTTTTTTCGAAGCCAGTTGGGAAGCCAGTAGAGCAGCCAGTTACAGGGTTCGGCAGTACTTTTTCGGAGCAGATTTGGAAAAATTGGTCTTAAAATTAAAATTGAATCGCATTTTATTTCACAAAATATTAATAAAATAAGAATCGGGGAGTCAAAGTTTTATAAATTTACTAATGCCCATTTTATTCACTCGTTTAATGCAATTGGATTCAAACTGCATTTCGGAGGTCAGTGTAAGTTATTAAATCCAGATAAATACTGAATTTTATATTATTCACTATTCATGACATTTTAATTTCAAAAAGTGATATCAAACTTATGATTTTTCAACAGAGTTTAACCAAAATTTTGTTATAATTTTCATGCACTGTTTTGGAAAACGAATTGGCTTACTCAAGGCTCACATGTCTCGCCGTGGTCGTCGAAACGTAGTTCCCAGTATCATGGTCATTAAGCTCGTCTCATCCCCTCCCATCCATCCCATTTACACGGGAATCTATGCCGTAGTTTTCTCGCTATGGTCTCGCTTTGGTCGCACCATTACATTTACACGCTGTTCTTTGCATTGAGCATGTTTTGCTATCATCTCGCTCGGGTCTCGCCATAGTCTCGGCAAAGTTTTTTTCAATTGAATTTTTCAAAGTGGTTAAAATAAGCTATAGGTCTCGTGTGGTGTGTTTTTGGATTCATTCGAGGAGAGAACCAAAAAATTGGTGAATAAATTGATTAAGCGGTGAGAAGGCTTTCCCAAACCAAAGTGAATAAATATTCTAGTGAATTCTCATCGCGTCATTGTAGTTTCTCTCATTTAACACCATGTACAAAAATTCTGACCAGTAAAATTTTAGTTTTCCTTCTGATGGTTTCGCGTTGGTTTGGGAGAAGCAAGTAAAGGCTCTCCAGGGCCAACGCAAAATATTCGTAACGTTCTGTTCATTTGCTAGTTTTGTCGGAAAGCATTAGTGTGTTTTTAGTTCATTTAATTTTGAAAGAATAAAATATCATAGTACTTCTATTTTTTTCCTTAAATTCGGAGTAGATTTATTCGGAAAGCATTAGTGTGTTTTTAGTTCATTTAATTTTGAAAGAATAAAATATCATAGTACTTCTATTTTTTCCCCTAAATTCGGAGTAGATTTATTCCATTTAGATTAACATCCGAACCCTGGCCAGTATAGAAGCCAGTACAGCATGCCGCCTACGTCACAGCCAATACACGAATAGGAACTTGACAGTCAATGTATGTAGCCAATTGGCTAGCCAGTACTGGCTCGTGTGGCCTCAGGGTTAGATGAAAAACTTTAAGCGTGACTGAACTCTTGGACCCTGTTTAGGCGCCAGTTAAGCTAAGGTGCCTTGCACATGAGCATCAGCTGCGAATTGCTAATGGTGGTGAGTTTTGACATTTATTTCAAATGAGCCGTCACCGAGAGACACGGAGATCAGTCATAAAAAATAAACCGGTGGATGTAAGGTTAAACTCGAGTTTTTACTATCAGATTAATGTTGTGGATTGAAAATAAGCGTTTGACAGTTCGCGGAAAACATTTCATTGGTCACATAGAAAATATAAAAATGATAAATTTAAAAATTTAAACTAATTTTATGACGTGTTTTTCTATTTTAAAATTGTATATAGGATCGTTTATTCACTTAAACGAAAAGTTAAAACAAGGACTTGTTGATACTTGCGTTTGAAATTGCGAAAAGAAATTTATTCACATCCGCAGTTCGCAGCTTATGTGAAAGGCACTAACGTCATTAAAAACCTGCAGCATATATTACGCATATTTGGAACATGCGGAAGTGGACACCATGTTGACGTGATGCATGCGGTTCCATGCAGATCACATATGTGTATGCGGCTGTCACAAATATGCCGATAACATGGGACGCATATGTGACGTAAAAATGATGTCACTGCGCATGCACACCTGGCATTTTACATGTCGCGAATTCGTAGCATTAATGCTATCACTGAAACTCGTCATTGAAAATTTTGTCTTTCAATTTTGAGGCACTTAAACTAATAGGAATGATGGCAATTCGGTACCAAAATGAAGCTTATTATTTACTTGATTTTTTTCTAAAGAATATATAAATAATATCAATTATAATATGCAATATAAATAAGAATGATGGCATTTTGGTACCAAAATGAATCTTATTTTTTCCAAAAAAATATTCAACTTTTATTACCACCATCTTATAAAATCACTTTTATTTTTTCAATGAACATGTGGTGATTGTTCTAAAAAAGTGGAACACAAATCGTTCTAATGATCTGTATTCGTTTCTCCTTCTGTTCTTAATGATCAATCCTAACCTTATATATAATGTGCAAACAAATTGAATTGTGAATTGTGTTAAGTCTTGTTTATTCTTTATTATTTTTTATTAAGGGTATTCATACCACAGCGTAAAGGCTGTGTATTTGTCATTTTGTGTACTATTGTCAATGATTCGCTGCGAATCGCTCGGCATTCACGTTGGTTTGGGAGATCCTTAAAGCCGTCGTAAACGTAGATAAGTTTTAAGCTTCGTAATTTTGTCGTAATTTGTATGGAAAATTTGAACTATTTACGCAGTTTACAACTTTACAAACAACGTTTACGACGATTTTACGCTGTTAAATGAACACCCTTATTGTTTTGATATGTGCTAATTTTGCACAAAGCTTCTTTTTCTCTATTAAAGCCTAGTACGCAGATCGAGCTAAAATTTCGCTCCCACTTTTCTCTCCAAACACCAGCTAAACTCTTAGCTAAATTTTGACATCAGCTTTTTGTGGAGATTACATTACAAAAAACAGCTGTTCGCTAAAAAGAAATATTCAGCAAATTTCAAAGAATTTTATTTCAATATTTCAAGAGAATGTAACCAAATAAAATAGATTATAACAGTTTCAAATAGATTAAACTTCATGCGAAGTTTTTTAAACAATTTTTTTAAAGTCAAACAAAAAAACTTTTTTGAAAATTTAAAAGTAATTTTATTTTTTATTGTTCAACAAATTTTGTTAAGAATTTTAATTTAAATTTTATTAGTTACAATTTAACAGTTTATTACATTTTCATGTATTTATTTTCACCATAATCTTTATAAAAACTGCAACTAAATGTTAGTTTGTTGTCATCATGTTCCGCCTATAATGCTCAATTTATTTTTGTAAATAAAAGATCCCCTGAAGAAGATGGCAACCACTGTCGAAACGAAAAAAAGGAATTTTTGTTTACTAATATATCACCAGAGTATGAATTTTTAAATTATCAAGATGATCAAAAATTGCATTTAAAACGGTTGGTATAAAGCTACGAGCAGACGATTTGCGATAGTCTCAAATCTTTACGAGCACTGACGTCACAAAAAAACTCACAAATACACTTCAAATGCCTTACGTTTGACAGTGCTCGAAAACCGGCAAATGCACATGTTCAGACGATTTGTGAAGGTTGTCCCAACGTTTTCAAATATATTTGCGATCAAGGTGATCATTTGTAGATATCATATTCTTACTCATTTGCAGATTTGCGAGCCTGACATTTCTCTATTGACAAATTTGTTTATTTGTTGAGTTTTGTCATAGCTATAGTCTCAAAATACTATATAGGTAAACATATATACATACAAACACACATGGGTATGTATCTTATATATATATATTTTGGTGATGTTTTATGGGCTGTAGGTCAGTTTAATTTTTTCTAACTAAGTAAAGCTTATTTTCATAAAAAAACGAAAAAAAAATAATTTAAATCATTAAAAATAATAATAAAAATAATGACATATACACACATTCTTAAAATCACAGCCAATTCCTTCAAGTACAACAACAAAATTCGTCGCAAATGTCCGCATTTGCAGTGTTCCATTTTCGTGTTTTCGCAAATGGTTGTGACGGTCGCAAATACTCGCAAATTGTCACAAATTATTTTTGTGAGTGTTCACATGATTTGCCAAAATGTCACAAATGCATTTGCGACTTGGGCCTCGCAAATCATACGCAAATGATTTGCGAGCATTTGCAGGCAGTCCCAAAGTTGTGTTCAGACGATTTGCGGTCAAAGACCGCAAATTGTGACGTAAAAATGACGTCATCCTCGCAAATATTTGCGACTTTTGCAAATCGTCTGCTCGTAGCTTTAATTCTAAGCAACTTGAACATCAGAGCAAGTAAATGCAATACAGCCCTAACATGGGCCTAGCAAGTGTAACACTCGAATTTGTATCGGGCCTAATCCGCTAAGTATCCTTTTGCGTAGACAGACAAAAAAAAATTAAAAGTTGTCTTTGTTGGGATTCCATCCTACGATATTCTGGTTACCAGTCCAATACTTTAACTAGTGAGCTATTTCGCAATACTGCTGTGTGTTGTTGAAAATTAAAAGGTATAAAGATACTTTAATTTTTCTTACTATGTATGATGGGTATAAAGTATTTTTTTTTTTATTAGATATTTGTGATGGGATAAAAGGACTTATCCAACAAGTTTTTGTCTAGCGAGGGCCTCACTAGTATTTGACAACTTGACATTTTTACAGGTGGGGTAATAAGTCCAAAAAATGTTATTTTATAAATTTTTTAAGTTGGATTAAGAAAATTTTAAATCAACTGTAAAAGTTTTTCCAAGTACCGCCCGATTTTTCGCATTTCATCTCTAGGAAATCAGCAAGAAACCAAAATCTAAAATATCGAAACTGCATAATTCTTTAGATCTTAAAAATTGATATCTCACAAATAAGTAATAATATAACATGGCAATTTCAAAATTTCACCTTACAATTTTGCAAATATCAACCAAAATTGAGTGGCCACATTATTAGCGGTATTTTTATTTGCGAGATCTCGAATGCGAGTTTTTCATTTGCATGGTTTTGTTCAATTCATAAGGCCTCTTATAAAAGGTCAACTAGCTACAGAAATTGGTTGTGGATTTCTTTTAATGGGATTTTAAAGTTTTTTTCTTAAAGTCATTCCTGGTCAGTGGTCAAAATTTGTAGGTACCTTATTTAAGTTATCTTAAGAAACAAATATGCTATTTCAAAGGTCACTAAGTTGTTATTATGTATATGGCATCCTATATGTGTGCTTTTGGAAAGTTCTATTTATTACCTTTTAAATCGGTGTTTTATGTCTTCTAAGCAATTTTTCAATTTGATTTACTAGGTTTTGACGGAAAATTGACGATATGTATGTATTTTTTAATTTTTTAACTCTTTAAATACCCTTTGAGCAGTGAAATTTTTTTGTTTATGATTAAATTCATTTTTCTAATATTTTTATATCTGGAAAAAGTCCCAGGGGGGGCCCAATGACCCCCCCTTGTATCCGCCAATGCTCTGCAGAGTTAAAAAAAACTCAAAAAATTCAAAATTTGATGAAAATTGCTTCATTGGTTTTAGGCTGTAATGATCAAAATCCATTGGTTTTTAGTTTGTCAAAAACAATTTTTTTTGTCACACTGCCTTACAAAAAAAAAATATTCGTTTTGTATTGTAGGCGTTGCTAACAAAGAAGGCGTACATTTTTTTTATCTATATGGACTCTTTCCAGATTGCATTAGAATTAGAATGCATTTTCAATACACTGCCAATCCAATGGTTGCTAAAGCATGCGGAGTAATATGTTCTCGTAAAAAATAAAGCTCGTTTCCTGTTGGTATTCTCATGGAAAATAAAAAGAAAAAAGTGCAAGAAAAAAGGAGGAGCTTTTTCTTGTTGATAATTCATTTAAAGTATACCTATACTTATCCTATATGTATGAAACTACAAATAACTTTTCCAATTGCACAACGCCAGCAAAAGAAATTGAATGTTGGATTCTTGTTAGATTTTAAATTATTAAAATATTTCCATGAGACCACCTTCTTTTCTTCTTTAAAGCTTTTCAACCACCGATTAATCAACAAAAAAAATATAAATCTTAAAAACCTACAATGACGCCCCTCCCTTTCATGATAATAGGTATTAAAATGTGAATTGAAAAATAAAAAATCTTCTGTTTTCCCATCTCCTCTCCTCTCATTTGATACAATCTGCTTTCCTCGGGGGATCTTTTTCGCGGCGAATATACAGCGTGTCCTTTTACGAAGCAATTCATCTTATGAAATTCCTTGTCATAGTATCACTCCTCAAGTCAATTCTGATTAGGGGGAAGAAAAAAGTCTTCAACCCATCTAAAAGAATGAAAAAAAACCAAAAATGAGTTATTACTAAACGCTAAGAGATTTATGTATTGGCTTTGAAATATTCTGAGCAAGTTTCAAAAAACCATCCCACACAAAGTGCTTCAATTTCAACCCCTTTCCAGACAACTATACTGTATTATCCTATTTAAATGTAAAATTGCCTTTTAAACTAATTTAAAAAGGGTGTATGATGTGAATTGCTATAACCAAAACCGGTCAATGTGGAAAAAAAGTCTTTTCAAAAATTGGAGTAGGTAGGCACTACAATGCTCATGTCGACTTGCATTCAATGGAGTGGCAACAATTATCTGCATCTCGATGTGGCTTCGACGCCTGGCTCACCATCGTCATGACCATATAAATGGCCTATATACATACATAGGTGATGGTACTCGAAGCAGTCAATTGAAATTTCTGTTGAAATGGAAAAAAACGGCCGCCACTGATTAATACAAATTGAAAAGATATGCACAGGAAAGCGACAGGAGAGAAAATTAATATCCTGGTAGAAAACCCCTCAATTTACAATTTGGAGTGTTCATAAACTTCTTTTTTTCGTTATATTTTTTCAATTGAATACTTACAAGCGTTACGTTTCGATGTCAGTAAATGATTTATGAAATTGCTCTCAGATCTTCATTGTCAATTAAGCGCGAAATGGAAAAACGTAATATTCATTCTTTGAAATTAGGAGGATGTATTTAGATTGGTTCATCATGCGGCTGCTAAGGGTTTTTACTAATAAAACAAGCCACAATTGCAGACAAAAAGGAAAATATAAAAATATTTGGGTTTTTTGGGATAACTAAATAGATTTGAATAATGCGTTATAATTATATTATTCAAGCTGCAATGAATTGCTTAAATTCCCAGTAATATCCGTGGCATTCGTGAAGGACCGTTTAATGTCATTCTCAAAATTTACTAATGCGGAAGTGTTTATCATGTATTTTCAGAAGTATTCCTTAGGTACCCAAGGGAAAGTAAAAATATTATTGTCGACTTATTCTGTATGAATTATTACTAAATTATTACTATTAATTACCTGGTTCTTCACGACCGCCACATATATAACGATTGTACTCTTTATAAATGTTTGTAGGAAATTGACAAGATTCCTCACATTGTGTCCTAATTATTTACTTGTTTATGTACGCTACAACCAATAGTTTGAAAAATAGCCAATTTTGAACTTAGGCCAAGAAAATTGATCAATTGAATCAATAAAAGCATGAAGAACGTCATATTTGATTAAGAAAATTTTTAAATAAGTACATTGGATAGCAGAAACAAATGAAATATTTTGTTTGTTAATTTTTATTTTCAATTATTATTTAATTAATTAATCTAATAATAATTTAATCATTATTATGATCGCTAACTTTGCATTCTTCAGGGCTAGCACATCCACTGCTGATTTCTTCACTTTGAAATTTCGTAGAATCTATCATTTCCACATCAATATGAGATGAATTTTCTCTATAATTTCCACAACCATGTTCTTCTATAGAATCTTCACAGTCTTGATCCGATTTATTGTCATTTTCATACGAGTTTTCATCCGTAAGATCTTTCGTAGCTGATGCAAACTGACCATATAACCGCGGAAGGTTTTGAAGCATATAGTTAGAATTGCTTTTTGGACTAGGGAGGTTCTCTTTGGTTTCGCCCAAGTCATAGTACTTTGCGTAGTTCTCAATCTTGTTTGATGTTTCCGACGCAGAGGAAGAAGATGAGGACAGGTTAATTGCTGTAGAGCCTTTAGATTCACTTCGAGGAATTGGCACTGAAAATGCTGAACCATGTCTATATTTTGCCGGTGCCTCAGAATCAGATGGTACAAGCGAATTATTTTCGGCGTTGGCTAAAGGTGATACATTCTCCTTTTTACGATCGTAAATATGTCCAGACACTCGCAAGTCAATAAAAAAGTGCAGTGGGTCGATACCATACGGAGGGTAGATAGGTGGATACCAAACAGGTGGTGGTGGAGGAAGAACTAGGTCTTGTGGGGGTAAAGAAGCAGCTGTGGGGCTATCTTGCAAAATAGTTTGACCTTCAGTGGAAACAGAATCGGTCAACCCTTTGTTGCCAATTGATTCCTTTGTGCCGGAATCGGGCTTTGGATACTTTACTGCTGCCATGGGTAAAAATTGTTTGTTTGTAAGTTCAAGAGGTTTTTCGGGAACTGGTATTTTTTCATCAAGTCCTTTGCGTTCCCTCAACTGTTCATAATACGGTCTATGTTGACTCCAAGAACGCTTTCGAGGTCTTCTGGCCATAACTGCAGCTTGCTGCATTTGAAGGTTTCGCGCATTTTCATTATTTCTAGCTTGAACAAGTGATCTTAACATATCACTGAAGAAAAAATTATTTGGCCCGACTGGTGCTGAGTATAAATACGGTGGTGTTGCGGCCAAAAGGCGACTTACGTAATCTTGATTTCGAAGCTCATTAATATTCTTGCGTTCTTTCGGTGGAGACTTTCTTTGATTTTGTGGGGATGCTGACGTTTCTTGGTGATGCTGTTGTTCTTCAGTCATTTTGATATTTATCTGTTAAAAGAAGAGAAAATAGTCTCATAAATCATTCTTTCTTGTTATTATAAAGTTAGTAAGATTTTGAATTAAAGTTTAATTTCAGCTTTAATCGTTAAGTTTTATTTTTGACAATAAGCTCGTAGCTTCGATTGCTACCAATAAACATGACAAATGACATACCTTTACGAATGTCATCTTCCTTTCCTTTGGTCACTCTTTTTTTTACTAATTCAATACAAATTTTTCATATTCTAAATAGGAATTAAAAAAAAGGAGTGAACAAGGAGTGCAAGGAAAGAGTGACCAACTGGAAAACGACATTTATAAGTATTAGTTAAATTTATACGAGTATTTTATAATTTTGATTTGTTCCAACAGGTACAACAACATTTTACTAGCGGAATAATAAGAATTTACAAGGACATATTGTTCCTCGGAATAAAAATTAAAATGTGGCATTTACAAAAAATACAGTTACAATTGTTTGAGTTTGTTTGTAAACTGAGAAGGTTAAGCTTTATTAAGTCAAACATTTTACAACAATTTGATTTACATATATCTTATAATAAGTATGCCGAGTTTTCTTTTTCTTTTTCTTAAAATAAATAGCAATTTCTAATCGTAAAAAAATGTATTTGGATGTGAATTCACAACTTAAAACTGCTACATTCTCTTAACGTAGTATTCTCGTCTAACATTAAAATCGAGATTTTGATCAATCATTATGATGACAGGGAAAACGAAAAAGTTTGTCTCTCAATTCAATCTACATATCTGTTCGGCTACACCCTAAATGGCAGCATCGATTTTTTCAAGCTTGGCACAAAGGTGTTTTTGGTCATTTCGCAACAAATTTGTTTTAATTTTTTAGGACCCAACATAACGATATAAAATTCTTTTTGCAATTTAAAAAAAATTAATTTTTCTCGAAAACTTTTCTAAAAAAAAATCAATATAAGTTACTTTTAGTAAAAGCTATCTTTGAGTGGAAAACCATTTTTTGAAAAATTGTTGGTAATGGGACGCACCAGAGAGCACTTTTTTCAGATTCCATTTTCTTCAAAACGGTGGGACTGATTTTACATAATCATTTTGTATGTAAAGCTTCCAAAACGCATATTTCGAAAGCGCGCATTTGGAAGACGACTCAATAAATTTTTTTTTGGAACGGTTTTTAACACTATTCAGAATATATGTTCGGATTGGAACTTGTTTTCAAAAAGTATGAATAATTTTGCGTATCAAAATTCTCATTTCATCACTTTAAAGAACGAATCCCATGCTTCTAAAAAATTGTTTCTAATAATATCCATGTTTTAATGACATAATTCTAAAAAATCTAAGATACTTGCTTGAAGTGGTTGTACGCCTGACATACAAATTGGAAAACTAGTATTTTCAACCCAATATGGCTTTGGAAAAATCCGGCCAGACCTTTATATTCGATATCAAAATGCATCTAACTACAGATCCTCATCATACCTACTTAAATATGGGTTTTGCCCACCCACAAAATTTGACCATCTCGAAACCAGCCGGCGCACGTCAGGCAATGTATTCCTACTTGCATATTTCATAAATCCAAAACATTTTATTTGCACACCTCCTGTTTAAAATAAAATATAAACAAATTGTATGGAACTTTCAAATTCTCATATCTTTATAACCAAGTCGAATATCTAAATGCACAGGGGCTTAAATAATTGCACATTTTGAAATTTAATTTGCAAACCAAACATTTTTTTTTACATGCTCCGTCAGTTAATAAATAAATATTTAAAATTTCGACCAACTTAATAGTTTAATAATACAAGTAAGTTTGATTATAAACTAACAACAGTTGACTCAGTTTAAATGTGCACTTTGCAGAAAGGAGGGACACCCTGCGACTTATCGGGATTGCTCAGCATTTCTGCAAATTTATTAACAATAATAAGATAACTTAAACTAAAACCATCTAGTGAACTTATTCTAACATAAAACTAAAAGAGGGGGGTTATGGAAAATTAGAATAAAGGTTTCTTCTAAGGGACGAAATACTAAGGTTGAAATCAAGGAGATGATGTGCACTGTTGGCTAAACGTTACATTCTTGAAATTGGGTTAAAGTGGGCATAATTTGTTCGGTGAGTAGGAAGGGAAAGAATGGAATAGATCTAAGGTTACGTTCATTGCTGTTAACGAAAATTAATTCAAGAAGTGGCAGAGAATCGATGGCACGTCTGTGATGTCCTGGTGACCAAAAGTATGTCTGCAACGGCACGACGCAACGTTTTGCAAGGGTTTAAGTCAATCAGTTGTAAACGATGTTCGTAGTGGGGTAGGAGGGTCAGACCATGGGAGGTTTCGTAAGGCGAAACGGAGGAATCTACGTCTACAACGGCTTCAATTCTGAATGAGTGTGTGGTTTGATAAGGAGACCAAACTTGACTGGCATACTCAAGAATAGGTCTAACATATGTGGTGGACAGTGACTTTGTTACGTATGAGTTTGAAAATTCTTTAGACCAGCGCTCAATAAAACCTAAGGAAGAATTTTACTCGTATTTGGTGTAATAAAAACGGTTTAAATTTCAACCCTTTAAGTGTCAGGCGATGATTTTTTCTAAAAAAAGAGTTCCTAAAGCATAAAAATAGATTAGAAGCAGTGCCACGTAGTTTTATACGTTTTGCCCTGAAAGGGCTACCGTGGTCCGATCCTTATAATCTTCCTCCTTACGAAGGAGAATAAATAATGATTTTGTATGTATTCATCAAATTTTGACTGGTGTTATTGATGCACCTGATTTATTGTCTTGTACTAGCCTTAACTACCGTGGGGGAGGTCACAACACTCGTATTCTAGAACTAATGCATACATCTCAACACCGTACTAAGTATGGAATGCACGAGCCCTTTAAACGCATGTGTAAACTTTGAATTTGAACTCAAACCTTTTCGAGCAAAAATAGTCTCAAAGCTACATTGAAGACCAGTGTACCACGCTCTTAAATGTTTGTAATTGTTAATCATTTGATTTTCGTTGTATGTATTTGTTATTTTGTTTTGTGTTTTTAATTTTATTTTGTTATGTGTATGTCTTAAGTAGTTTGTTGCTTACTAACTACTAACACTACACTAAGTGATGAGCCTGATTTAATTTGTGTTGGCAATTATTTGGTCGCAAGATGTCGCTTGTACTAGGCTTTATTTGGCAAAGATCTGATGTAAAAAAAACTCCCTTCGGTTTCGAAACGAATAAGATTAATCTTGCCACAGGTATTCAAATGTAAAAATTGTGTGGCTTCATTTTTTTCCAACCAGTTGCAGTGTAGCCAAAAATGGGTGAGCCTAAAATAGAATGAACTTGAGATTGGCAACTAGAAGTCCATATATGTATAATACGTCCATAGTTTTGTAAATGTTTGTATAAGAGCTATCAGTTGGCATCCAATTTTTGCGTGGCCACGATGAGATAGGTAATCTTACGGTCGGCTCCCGGACTAGAACAACCGCACGGCAGTTGCAATTTTCGAATTATGTTTTATTCGAAAATCAAGTCATTTTGATCCCAAATTGAAACAAAAACTGGTAATTTAACATTCAAAACGTAGCAATTAACAAAATTAGTTTCTTCATGGTTTGCAAATGAAATCCATGGTTCAAGCTCGTACTTTTCATAGCAAAATACAACTTTTTTGGCGTAATTTACTCTTCAAAAGAATTATTTCACAAACAGCATTTGAAAATATTAATTTTCGATTGAATTTTATTTAGTAATTCACATTGCACAATCACTGATTTACGTTTTTCTGTCGCAATTTGCAACTCCATGAGAATAGTTGCAAATCACCAACAAAATATGCCCAAATCACGACTTTCTTGTCGCAATTTATTTCTCGAAGAGATAAGCACCACATGTATCTAATAATTAATAAGTGGCGACGACATACGAGTATCTTTTTTTCAAATTTACAAATTGTGCAATTGAGGAATATTTGGATCAAATTGCGATTTGTTGTTCGCAATTTTTGTTTTCTCTTCATAGAATAATTGATACTTTAGAGTGTTGATTTACTATTTTTAAGTATCAATATCTTCATTTTCCTCAGTTTTTGCAATTTGCAAACAAATAGTCTAAAATTACGATATCCCGAGCCAAGGTATAAATCGGGATTAATTTTTCGTAATTTGTAGTATTATTCGTGCGTGATGCTGAAGATGAGATGATAACATTCAGAAATAAATTTATATTTTAATATTTTGTAAATTGTGAATAGTGGTAAAAGTAAAAAAATATTGTTAGAGTGTTCAACTTAATTCCTTTGTTATAGATTAGATTTCACGTCACTCAAGAAGGGTATAGCTTTTGACACAAAGTTCCCAAAATGCCGGTACCTAACAATGTGTGAACCTTAAATTAACGTTTTTTTTCTAACATTAGAATAGCCTCACCATGTTAATTGCAATTTTACATCGATTTATTTCAATACCTATTGGTGGGAGGGAGAAAGAGTAAATACAACGATTATTAAGCTTGCAATTTTGAACAGTTAATAAAGTCATTGGTTAAACTCTCTATAGTTAGTCCCTAAGAAGATGGAGAGCAATGAAGTTTCTAAAAAACACTCATGTTAACACATAATCCTAGATGTTTTTAGAAAATTCATCGCTCTCAAATTTGAAAATTAGTTTTTTTTTTTTTTTATTTTATAATTATTCGAGTTTGGAATTATTCATTTCTGACACTCTCATTTAGTTCAGTTTACTTTTAAAGAGTTACACATCAGAAACTCCTTCTTCAATTTGATCAAATAAATATTTACATGAACGAAAAACAATACGAAACAGTCCCTTTCTAAACTTAAGCCAGATACACTATGTTTGTATAATCTGCATATTATTGTGATAAATGAATAATCTTTAAACTGCTGGTACCTAAGCTGCTTTTGATTTGTATAAAGAATAAGACAAAAGATTTATTCTTAAGAAAATTTTCTATGGAGTACTAAATCTACAAATGGAAAGCAACCCGAACCTAACAGCACTAAGGATGTTTTAATGCATGTGTAAGGACAATGCAAACAACAAAGCTGTTATAAGAAAGTGTCCTTGGCTGGAAGATTTGTGCTTGAGGTACAACATACATATACTTATATAACTTATTATTTTTTAAATATTAAAATATAGATGGCAAGAATTGTATATTCAGGAAAAAACCTGCAGTATTATTTATCTGGGATATCCATTTCCAGTGTATTATTTGCACAGCAACATACACATAAATAATTAAAAAGAGTTGCTTTTGCTTTTGCTGTAATTCGAAAGGATTATTTAAGTTTGTCAGAACGTTTGTTCTGAGAAATTTAAAACCAATACTCAAAAATTTCAGCATCATGCACACCAAAACCATTCTCGCTTATGCTATGAACCATTAAAAAAGTATGCATGCTATTATGTTGTTCTGTTCATACATATGTATCTTGACACAAGGAACTGTTTTTGCATGCATTACATATAATTAGCCAGTCTCAAAGAACTCAGAGCGCTCAGAAATATAAACAGGATTCCTCTCAAAATTCTTCACTCCCTTAAAAACCGAGACTGAAATTTTTTGGATTCGCTTGCTCAATTATTTTTTGTCGCAGTAAAGTACATACAAAAAAGAGGGAGAGATTTGTTATGACTTCTATGTGAGGAATACTGTTTATATTTAATTCTCCTGCTCAAAAAATGAGGACAAATACTGAACGCTCAAGAAATATAAACAGGCCAAATGTATGTATGCCGATATATTAAAAAACGTCAATTTTTTCAGTTTTAAGGCAAAGTTTTGCCACGGAAAATAATAGAGCTTGAATTTTAAGGAAGGAAGTCCACCCGCCTGGGGCGCTGGAAAATTTTGCTGCCCCCAAATTTGTAAATCTTCAAAAAGGAGAAGGAAAAGGGAATTCTACAAAATTTTTGGGCAAAGCTTAATTGATTATAATCTAATTCGTTTCCACTTCTTTCGAACTTAGTCACCAAGCTTGCGTCAACGTGTAATAGTGGGCATAAATGAGTTGTGGATCTAACGATTCTCTACAAAAAGCTTAAGATAACACTTTTCTCTAAAACTATCTCATTTTCCGAATGAATTTTGTATCAGCGATGTTAATTAATGTTTTTTCAAAAATGTTTTGGCCCAAAGAAAATTTCGTCCTCGAACTACAGATTTTGAATGATAGGGAAGACGAAAAAGTGGGTCTCATTTCAATTCTCATGCCTGTTTGTCCCTTCAGCTTCAACCTAAACGAACGGCTGGAAGGATTTTCTTTACACTTGGTAGGTATAGTGGTTTTTGGACATTCCCCTCATATATTTTTATACTTATTTTCAACCAAAAGTATCTGCTATACATTTTTTTGACTTAGCAATTTTACCAAATCTTATTTTTCTCAAAAGAAGCTCCACAATAATGATTGTTGGTTTTCTTAAAAATTGTGATTGATTTTAATCAAAAGTTCAAAAAGTCGATTTTTATTTATTATTATTTTTTATATAAAGCCTATGACTGCACGCACGTTCTACACACAGAGATTTGAAAGTTATTTTCCTACAACCGAGACATAATCTTTCATTTAGTAAAAAAAATAAAGCCACAAGTTTTATTTAAAGGAAAATACGAAAAAACCCTTATTAGAGTGAAAAAAGTAAAAGTATGAAATAAAATAATATTTAAATAATTATTATAAAGCATTTTTATACAATATAATAGCCTATATAATTTATATATTTTATAAAAATGAGGAATGCTTTTTATATGCAAATAAAATGATTAAAATAAATTATAAATAAATAAATAAATAGGAATAAATGAATAAGTAAACAAATAAAAAATAAATATATATATAACAACAAATAGTAAAAAAATAAACAAATATATAAATAAAAAATAATTGACAAAACACATAAATAAATAAATAAATAAATAAATAAATAAATACATAATAAACACAGCAAAATGTAAATTAATTAACAAATAAAATAAACAATATTGAACTAAAAAATTAAAGATATATACAAAATTAAATAAACACGTAACTATTGAATATAATAAGTTAACATGAAACAGATGCAAATAAATAAATAATGATTTGATAAATAAATAATATACAATAGTAAATAAACAAGCAAACGAAATAATATTACGTTCAAGTATTCGGGTGTAAATTAAGTTATTCCATAAATATAAAGCTGCCTTATGAGAGAATTCTTAGCCACATCACAGCTATTATTAAAATTGGTAGTAAGTTTCCAAATCCTGTCTGAATCATTTTTAACACTTTATCTGCGAAATTTGTCACCTTTTATGTGACTTTTAGCAGCATTCCCACATACTGGACACTCATATAGTATAATTTTAATTTAAAAAAAATGATATATTGAAAAAAAATTACTTTATAAATTAAAATCTTACTATCATTTGTAAGTGAAGATTTTCTGTTTAAATGGGTAAAGGAACTTAATGGCAATATTAATTTTCCTTAAAGTATTATTAATGTGTTCACTAAAAGTTAATTTGGTATCAAGATGAACTCCTAAATATTTCACTGACTGTTCCCATGCTATTACATCTCCATTGATTTGTAGCTAAGTGCTGGGAAGATAACAAGGCTTTATTTTCCACGAGAAAAAGATGACTTGCATTCAGCTTAATTTTCCACTTGATAAAATATTTTTCTAATATTTCAATTCCATTTTTTTTTTAATTTGTCTCAATGTTGACAGCCAACTCATGCTATGAATCAGCAAAAATTGTTGATTCAGAATGGGGAAGATTTTGAAAATCTGATGTATAGACGTTATTCAAGGTTGGAGCAAGAAATGAACCTTGGGGAACATCAAAACCAAAATAAAAAATGTTTGAAACACCACTATCAACATGGATCTGAAAACATCTACCAGACAAGAAACTATCAACAAATTTAAACAAATAAAGCGGGAGCAAAATTGTATCATTTTGTATACTATTCCATTGTGCCAAACAAAACCAAAAGCTTGACTGGCCTTCAGCGCGATTCTATTCTAGGTGCTTACAAATTCTTTTTATCTGATGAGATGTGCTGTGAAAACGTCTTAATCAAAATTGCTCATCAGCTCATCAGGAACAATATTCTCATTCCAAACAATTTTTTATTTTTTTTTAAAATTATTTTTTTCATAAATTTTGCTAATGCTGCTTTAAACTTATAGGTCTATTACTTTACGTCATCTAGGATTTTTAGGGTCGAAGAATTCATTTCAAAAAATAAATTTTGTCTATGGGAATGAAAAGGGTTTGGATACCCTAGCCCCAAATCCAAAAGCCCCAAACCAAAATCCACAAACCAAAATCCACAAACCAAAATCCACAAACTAAAATCCACAAAAAACAAAATCCTTAAATCCAAAATCACCAAACCAAAATCTACAAATCAAAGTCCACCAACAAAAATTCACAAAACTAAAATCCATTTTGCGCGCGCCAAACATACTTCAGCTATGGGGAATCTGTGTTTAAGAATTAGTGAAAAACAAACTTTTTTGTAGTTTTTATTTCATCATAAAAAACATTATGTACTTTAAGCTTTGAAAAAAAATGAACATCAAATCATAATATTGAAGAAAACCTTAAAAAACATCTTTAGGTCTTAAGTATAAATTTAAATTAATTTAAAATAACAAATCCTACTTATACAAAATAAAAATGTTCAACAATTACAAAATCGACATAGTAAAATGGTTAAGGCAAATGAAGTTTAGGAACTAGCTTTCTTGATTTGTGATTGCTTTGAAATTGTTTTTGGAGTTTTAGAATATCTTTTAGCTATAATTAAACAATAGACAAACATTAGATAAATTTATTTTAATTACACGTTTATGGTTCATGCATTGCTTATACTAAGTTCTATGCAAATGACATAAAATGTAAGCAGTGGGGATTTGATTTTGTGGATTTTAGATTTGTAGATTTTGGACTTAAGGTATGTGGATTTTGGATCGGGGGTTTTGGATTTGTGAGTTTTGTTTTTGGAGATTAAGTCGGTATCTCAACGAAAAGTGCCATGCTTTTTAACATTATGCTTATTTGTGTTTTTGTCTTAAAAAGGTGTTCCAAACAGTAAAATTTGAAAACAAAAGCAGTTAACCAAATATATCACTCAGGTGACCAAAGCACCGTTGCAGAGTTGACAATACTGCTCATTTTTGTAAATCATTGAATCAAATTTAGTTAACGGTGGAAATTCTGAACTCCTTACCTTCATTACCAAAATTGAAATATTATTTTATTTTTTTATTAGTAAGTTAAAAATTTCGTTGAAATATTTTACCAAATAAAAAAGTTATAGCCAAAAGTTTAATGTTCTGCTCTCCATTTGTTCAAATAGTTGAGTCACCAGTCACTGTATGTACAGTAGGGGTGTCGGAATTTTTTATATTCAAAATGGGCAGCGTGAATCTTGTAAAGGATTTAGAAAGAAGTAATTTTTGTTCTGGGACTTTTTCCAAAATTGAATTTATTTTGAGACCCTGCGGCCGGTTTTAGGGAAAAAATTCCAATTCCAAAAAGTGGTCTAAAGTATGCCACTTTTGGGCCCCATAGACTAAATTAGTTTTTTGAAATTAATTTTTCGACGAAATCCGAGATTAGGTACAAAAATTATAGTTCTGTGGTTAAAGTTACCAAAGTAACAGATTTATTTTTGATGTTCAGGGCCATCGGCCGCCATTTTGAAAAAAAAAGTGATTTCCGATGGTCCGATGTTGGTAAACTTTTGTTCTTATGCCGGATTTACACGAGTGACAAATTGTCATAAATTCTTCCATTTTTACGCCATTAATGACATAATCGTGTAAATGAATTAAAAACGTGCCATAATATTCATCATAAAATAAATGACAGAGCTAATTGAAATTAAATATTGCCATTAAAATGAAGCCATGTAAATGCACAGTGAAACCATTTAGCAAATAATGACAATACAGAATAAAGAATGAACTTGCTCATTCTTTGCCATTATTTTGCCTTCGTTTAACTTCATGTCATGAATTATTTGATTTTACCATTATTTTGCCACTTTAATGACGTGAATTAATGGAAATTTGTCACTTGTGTAAATCTGGCATTATGTATACAACACTAATGTCATTTTCCATTGGACATCCAGAAGGCTTCCGAAGCGTCCGGAAGTCTCCTAAAACCATTCCATTGGCGAAAAAATCCTTTTCTGCTTCTTTTTGAGAAGAGAAATTTTCTTCTTGATTTCAAATCAGAATCCACTCGGGAATGTTTGTCAATTTTTTTTTAAACATTGTACAGTTTACATTGTCCTTAAATTATTATAAGCAATAAAAACCATTTCAATAAATTATTTTACTTCCTCTTCCATTAACTTTTGTTTTTGTGCTTATTCAGTTGACGCAAAAAAAAATCATTTTTCCGAATAGAATGATTTCAAGAGAACCGGAGCAAAAATAGCAGCGCCTTGTGAATTAATTCTTTCTGTTTTCTTTTGACAACATCGTAAACAAACAATAAGGATAATAAAATGATACATTACTGGACAATGTAAGAAAAAATGGTCAAATTATGTTTGAAAATTTTAGTCCTTATTCAGTTGAAGCAAAGTGTAAATATTTGGAATTTTTGTTTGCCTTGTAATCACAACTGTCAAAGAGCCAAATTGTTAGCTGTCACTTTGCCTCTGACAATTTGGTAGAGATCCCTATTCTGTTCTTAAGGCTTCCGGCTATTGGCTTGCTTTGATAACAATCGTAATAGTATAATTAATTATAATACGCTATTTTTGATTTCTTTTGTTCTTCTATTTTAAAAATAACATTAAAAATTGGAAAATGTAGATCTTCTGTAGACAAATTTAATGTACTACATTTTTGTTTTGAAAACCTACTTAGGAAAATTTTCCGATCAGTAGCAACTCTGTGACAGAAACTGATACCACGGTTTTTGAGAATACTTGTAACACTTCGTGTACACAGAAATGTGTGTAGCAGCAATTCGTAAGTTCAAATCATTTGCTCTCTCATTGCGCTCTCTCGATGCAACTTTTTCGAGTTAACAAACAGGAATTTGTGGCAATTTGTGAGAGTTTGTAAAAATTTGTTTAATATCACGAAATAAACGTGGTGTTCACCATGGCAATGTTAATACAAATTTTTGTTTGGGTAAGAGTAGAGTAAATCAGTGCATATTTTGGCACATTTTACAATAAATGCATATTTTGTTGTTTTGGACAATTTTGAAAAAGGCAATTCTCCTGTTTAGTGGAGTGACCGAACATAATTCAAGTTATAACTGGGAGTTGATCTCATTTGAACTTTTAACTTGAATCAAAAAATTTAACTTTGATAAAAAGATTTTTTTTTTTTTTTTATTCGATGGAAATCTTCAAAAGACACTTAGTAAGAATCGGTACTGACGCGAGTAGTGTGGGACTCTTATCGTACTAAAGCCACCGGTGAATCAGGACCAATATATAAAAGATCGACAAATGATTTTTCTTTCTTAATTTAGTGGGAAGTTTAAAGAACTTTTCCGAAGCTTTTAGATCAACAGCTCATGAGAACAGGTTGGTTCTTCTTAGTCTCCGAACATTGTCTCATAAAATAGAATTTATTTATTTATTTCAGAAAGTATTTTTTGAAATACAATTTTCTTCTAATGAGATCATTAATACTCTTATGAAATCCCGAAAGTAATGGCATCTGTGGCTGCTTAATTAAAAAAATCTCTGAGACAAACTCAATGTTTTCAAAAGTAACAGGAAAGTACATTAATGCACTGTACCATAGACTTTTGAGCAAAAATTGGCACTCTGTCAAATTTGTATGTTTCTCTCAAAAAGAGACAAATTGCGGAAAATGTTTGGTGGGCATCATTTTTGTTTACATTTATCTAACATTTCACTTACGTCAACGTTTATGTAACGTTAGCATTTAACGGATTTGTGAATACAACCTGGTATCTTACGACCAAAAAATTTCTACGCACATAGATTTCTATAGTTTTTCATTACATTTTGAAACTTTTTTGAGAGCATATTTTTACTTTTTATTTTATCGTTGTATGTGCTTATTTTTGTTTTATGCACATATTTTGTGGTTTTAAGGACATATTAATTCGAGCCCTGGTGATCACAATTCTTTTTTCCAAATTTACAAATTGCGATTTGGATTCGCAATTTTTCTTTTCTCTCGATAGAATAAGTGATTGATTGATGATTGAAGAGTGTTGACCTACGATTTTTGAGTACGAATATCTTCATTTTGCTCAGTTTTCCAAATTGCAAAAAAATAGGCGTGCGTACCCTAAATACCGAAATCCCGAGCCAAGGTAAAAATCGTTATTGGTTTTTTTTTCAAATTTCCAGCTCATTTTCTTGATCTGATTCAAGAATTATTTCTACCTTAAGAACATGTGTCATATGCTTAGGTTGTAATAAGGTACATTCCCCCCCTCTCCCCCTCAAAAAACAACCTTCCATGTGAAATATTTGTATAAACTCTTTTGATTCTCAAATCCTTATGGCACATCAAACATTTTCACCAAGTGTCATCATGATGGTACCTGCTAATTTTTTGTATTTATCCTATTTTAGCTGTACTATTTTTTTTTGTCATTTTGCATTCGCTAGCGTGATTTATTTTTGTTTAATTTTGTTCAATGGATAAACCTGAATAAAGTAAAATATAACTAGAGCACCTATGTAATTATTTTTAAGTTTTTTCTGTTGAGAACTAACCTTATCTTTCAGCTGTCAAAAATCTAATGTCATCGATGTGTGACACTATGGTATGTAAACAGGGCCCGATCCAGCTTTTTCGCCGCCCTGGGCAAAAGTAATATAAGCCACCCTTTGAAAGTACATTTTACAAGCCATATTATGTCAGGGCAGAGATGGCTCGATTTTTACCCGGCTTTCAAAAAAGGAAGTTATAATTGTGACTAGTATGAATTTAATATGGTTGGAATTGTGTAATTTGCACATCAATGCAAATGTAAGTAGGGCTTCTTAACGAGTATTTCAAATTTTATGTGTGTATGTTATGTTGTTTTTCAAATTTCTCTGAATCGATCGCATTGAAATAACGTTTCGGCTATTGACATAGAAAAATTTATCGAAATCGGTTCAGTAGTTTAAAAGATTTCACCAAAATGTTTTATAAGTGGGTTTAAATATATCTTTTGTAATTTTGAATTTAAAAGAAAATTGGACAATAATATTCTTCTTTTGTAATATCGACTTTATTGAAAAAACTGTTTCTTTCAGTTCAAAATGAATGAATAAAACTACACAAAGCATGATTTTATTAAATTTTATAAAAAAGGCACTATAATTATGTAAAGCCACAGCCACAAGAATGTCAACCCCTCTGTAAGTTCTAATTCTTGGATCAAAATGTGTCTATTAGTATCAAAAGCAACGTATTCCACTTTTCGAAAAAAATGAGTTAACGATGAGTTAAACTTATTTTTTAAAAAATCTATCTTTGGCTTTTTTCGAAAGTTTCAAAAGTCATCTTATACCACAGTTATTTTGATTTGAATATAGGGGAAGAATCAAAATCAACATATTCCTCAGACTCTTTTGAATCATAACAACCCTACTCCACTAAAGAATGTGTATGTAGCTTCATTCCTAACCTAAATTCAATTTTTTTGTTGTGTTTGAATCATAACAAATGTACTCCAATTTTGGTGCGAAAATTAATAATTATCAAACTTTCATGCATTAATCTCACATTTTTGGTTTGTTCTATTGTGTTGTTGAGAGCGGATACTTTTTTTCTTTTTTTAAAACAGTTAAATTTTATCTTGATAAAAAAAAATCTTGTTTTATTTACAAAAACAAAAGAAAAGAAAAATTAAAAACATATCTATTCTGGATTCGGATTTTCAAAACAACTCTATTCCAAAATGCATTGTTAAATAATTCGAAGATCATTTACTACAAAACAAAATCGATATGCTTTTAAAATTGAAGATCATAACAAAAAAAAAACACAAATTAACTAGTTCCAAGAATAATTTAGGCCACGTCTTTAAAAACATTTTTTAACTATCTTAAAAACTAGAAAAAGTGGAATACGTTCCTTTCGATTCTAATAGACACAAATAGTCTCGAAGTTACAATTGACATTGTACACCCCTGTATTGGTGTTTTATCGAATGCACTCAAAATAAGTTTTTAAATGTTGTTCTTTTATTTTTTAGTTTCATAAGCAGTTTGAATACTAGTTTCAGTGAATAGTTTACTGAAGTCTTTTTTTATTTTACAATTGACATTGTACACCCCCGTATTGGTGTTTTATCGAATTCCCTCAAAATAAGTTTTTAAATGTTGTTCTTTTATTTTTTAGTTTCATAAGCAGTTTGAATACTAGTTTCAGTGAATAGTTTACTGAAGTCTTTTTTTATTTTACAATTGACATTGTACACCCCCGTATTGGTGTTTTATCGAATTCCCTCAAAATAAGTTTTTAAATGTTGTTCTTTTATTTTTTAGTTTCATAAGCAGTTTGAATACTAGTTTCAGTGAATAGTTTACTGAAGCCTTTTTTATAAATAGTTATTTCGAAATAACTAAGCTTTATGTATGCCTCGATCAGTTACGAAATTCTTAAAATCACTTTTTAGTAGCCACTAAACACCTTAAATTTTCAATTTTGCCGCCTGGGGCAAAATGCACGGATGCCCCACCCTAGATCGGGGCCTGTATGTAAACCTTTTTCACATCAAAATAGAGATGGTGCCACAAAGGAATAGCATTTTCAATTACTTTCACTGTGAAAATCGAGATGGCACCACAGCGAAAAAAACCCCATTGTAGCCCCTGATTTAACTCACCCAATTAAGTGAGTTAACTCAGGATTTCAATAGACTCCACTAGACTAGAAAAACTCATTTCTGGAGTTAATTCAGGTTTAACCCCGAGACTAGGATGATCTTGCACTGAAAAACTGGCCCTTAAGGCTAAGAGCACAGAAAAGTTAAATCCGGTGCTGAGCCCTGTTGATTATACGCATATGTTTTTGGAAATTATTGATAGAATTTTTCATTTTTAAATGAAACAAATATTCCAATTAATTACTTTTATTCAAAGTGTGTTGAATTTATTCACGTTGACCCATTTTTCCGACACCAAAAAAGGGAAGTTTATACTTTTATATCCAATCAGAGAGTAAGAGGAAAAAGGAGCTTCAAAAACTTGTTTGAAATGCAAATTGTGTTCATATTTTTTCAGAGCGTATTTTTGAAAACAATTCGTAAACTTTTTTCAAATGCATATTGTGTTTATATATGTATTCTCAGAGCTTATTTTTAAAAACGATTAATCCATTTTTATTGAGTAATTATTATAATTGTTTTTTATTGAGATATAGGTTATAATTGAATGTTCTAAGTTGTAAAGAAAAATGTTTCGGTTCCTTTAATGAAAAGGACACTCTTTATCTCGGAGGCTTTTGAGATCTTCTACTCTACATAATAAAGAACATACCTACCTATATAACATTCTTCTAATAAAAACCATATTTGTTTCATTGTATACCTACTGTGGAAACTTGCTCCTTCTTACATACTTAAAAAGAAAAAGACTTTAATTCTTAAATTTAAAAAGGCAGTTAAATATATTATGCCTTCTAGAACGCAAGAAAATAAGCGTTCACTTCATGAAGTTATTAATACAAACATCTTCTGTCTGAAATTACTTTCTTCTTCTTACTTTCTGCACTACTTGTTTTTACAATTGATTTGTCTACTTTTCCATCTCAACCCTCTTCCATACCCATTTGAGGATTTTATTTCTTGCAATTTATATGCAAACACAAGAATTGTAAGGAAGGAAGCTGCATTTAATTGCCTCAGTAGAAAGAACCTATGTTAAAAAAGAATAATCAAGAACAAAGTTTCGAGGGAAAAGTTCTGCCTTCTTGTTGAATATTTGTCTGTCAACAACTTAAAAAGTCATTGAAGCACTGGATTAAACCAGCTTATTTATTCCCCATAAAAAAAATGGGAATATTTTATTGTTAACGCAATCTGTAGCAGAATGTCTCCGTTGTTAGTGTAGGTAGGTATACCTACCAACATAGTAACCACCACCATTCCCACCGCTATGCTACCACGCTGTGCCACACCGACGTTTTACTATCTAACAATGCAAATTTTAATTAACAAAAGCCATCGCTAAAAAATGTTATTGTTCCTTAATAAATTCAATTTAGAAACTTTTTCATTACCACCTCGAAAGTGAATATCCCAACCATAAATAATTTATAAATCCACTCGTGTATACTGAAGAGCTTTCTTAATTAACATAATCTAATTTGAATGAAAACTCGTCTCATTTTGACGATATCAAAAAATGGCGCCCAATCTGGCTTACGAGACAAAAGATTTTCTAAGGGAAAAGGCAACATTGACTTTAAAGATTGTTCTAAATAAGTTAAACGTCAAATAAGACAGATGGGGTAGTGAAAAAACATTTAACAGTGTTTCCAGGAATAAAAATGCAAAGAAAAACTAGAACCTTGCAAAAAACACTCTCGACAGACTGTGTTACATTTTTTGGTGATGGTTTTAACTCATGTGGAAAATTTGAGCAAATATGAATATGAATATGATGGCAAGAGTAAAAAGCAGCTTGGTGGACATGTTGGACCTTCAAGGCGCTAGTCATGGATTTCTTAATTGTCAGGCAAACTCCCGTAAGTGTATGCACGATTTAATTAAAACACACAAAGCGGATAGGTACACGAGATAAACTTAATCTAATAAAATACACTACCTTGTCGTACATACTTGCTCTTATCCCTCAAGGTTTGCTGCTACGAAACTGAAAGAATGGGAAGGTTAGTGGAATACAGTCCCAGTTTTTTCATTAGTAAACTGATTGTAATACAAATAATATACTTAAGAAAATTATAAAACACAGTTAAAATATTCGGCTTAGTTACGAGTAATGTAAAAGGTAGTAAAATCTCAGTTAGTTTATTTTAGTTTTTAGAAATAGATATCTACTAAACGGTAACTTCATTCTATATTTCAATTAGGTAGTTGACTGGGACCGTTTTCTAGAACAATTTTCTTTTCAAATATGTCAAGGAATTTCTTCCAGGTTAACGGTAAGGAAGTTATATACAATTCTAAAATTCCATACAATTTGTAAGGAGAACAAAAAAGTGAAAAGGGAACTCTAAGTGTTAAAATTGTGACCTGGAAATTTTGGTGCCCCAAGCTATCTAATTATCATGGTATCAAAAAAATCAAGTGTCAAACGTTTGACACCCCCATTACATATATTATATTAGAAAGGTATGACTGATGAGCCCAACTATCATACCTCGGCGAAACGCAATGCAGTTGAATACATTTGAACTTTTAAATTGAATTAAAAATTCAGTCGCTCCACTTAAACAGAATAATTTTCTTCTCAAATTTTCTTTATGTTCAACTGTTATATATACAGGGTGGCAGACGAATCGTGCTACAAAAATAAAACGTAATAACTTTTTTTCTGTGTGAGTAATCGGCTTATTTTTTTTTATTTTGTAGGTTACTATTTAGATTTATAAAAATGGATGCTTTGGATACGGAGAAAAGAATTTGGATAGTGCAACGGTACCATGCTTTGCAGTCCGTCATTTCCGTCCAAAGGGAATTTGGGCAGGAGTTTGGCGGTAATCCCCCGAGTAGATGGACCATTATGAGGTTTGTAAACATGTTTGCCGAATCTGGAAGCATCGCACGAAGGCCGTACCATCGAGATGCCAATGTTCGGGTTCAGGATACAATCGCAGCAGTAGCATCTGCAATACAGGCCAATCCGAGCGTTTCGACCCGAAACTTATCGGGGCAAATTGGAGTTAGTAGACGGTCATTACAACGGATACTTCATGACGATTTAAACTTGTTTCCGTACAAAGTCCAAATTACTAGCAAGTTAAACCCTCAGGATTTGCCTGTTCGCCTGGAATTTTGCCAAAAAATGATATCAATGGCCGAAGAAGATCAATTGTTTGTTCATGTCTGATGAGGCCCATTTTGATCTTAACGGCAATGTAAACAAGCAAAATTGCCGTATATGGAATGAGTCTAATCCAGAAATGCTCCATGAGACGGAACTGCACCCAGAACGAGTCACTGTGTGGTGCGCAGTTTCATCAAGGTGTATTGTCGGGCCGTACTTCTTTGAAGAAAACGGTGTAACCGTTACTGTCAATGGGAACCGTTATTTAAAGATGTTGAAGGAGTTTTTTTTACCCAGAACTGCGCCGAAGACGTATACCATTCAACAGCGTTTGGTTTCAGCAAGATGGAGCAACTGCACATATAGCCAGACCAGTTATGGCGGAGCTAAACAAAAAATTCGCAAACAAATTAATTTCTAGGAACTCCACTCTTCGCTGGCCCCCAAGGTCACCTGACCTGACTGCACCAGACTTCTTTTTATGGGGTTATGTCAAGCAAGAGGTGTATAAAACGAAGCCCAGGAATTTAACTGAATTAAAGCAGTCCATAACGACAATAATTGAGGCGATCCCAACTTCAACTCTTCAGGCCGCAATGAATAATTGTTTGATCAGGTGCCGCATATGCGTGGGAAAGCGTGGAGGTCATTTGCGGTCTATAATCTTTAAAAACAACTAACTATATAAAATAAAATTTAATTTTCTAACCAATAAAAAAAAATAAATGAAATACATCGATTAAAAAAAAAGTTATTTGAATTTCTTATTGTAGCACAATTGGTGCGCCACCCTGTATAAGGGTGGTCCTTATAAAGGTCATTGTTGAATTTAAGTTAGTGCGCCCACCAAATTTCTTCGAAAAAAAAAGAAAAATTCATATAAAGTTTAAGCTCATTATTTTACCGTTAACCCGACCCTCAAGACGAAAGCAGTTTTATATGATAAGACGCATGTAAAATATTCAATAAAACAAATGGTACAAATGTGGTTATGTACTTATATTATTGAAAAAATAGCGTACATTTTTCAATTTTCCTCTCGACAGCAGATTTTGGGTGGTAATGAAAGCAAAAAAAGAAGTATATTGGCGTTAAATGCTTCATTAAATGCTATTCAAAAAAACAAAGTCTTACAGTCCACAACTGGGGCCTTAGTGATTGAACAGTGCATCAAAAAAAGTATGAATGAAAGTTCGAAAGTAATCGTGTTAGAAAAAATTGGTTTTCACCTCTCCCTAGATACGCGCTGCTCCTCGGATCCCATATCACGGAATTCAGGATCATTTGAGTATATAGTTCAGCCTCCCAGATTGTCTAAAAAAAATAATTTCACTTTGAATTTTTTAAACGGTCTGGCAGGGCGAACTGGAGATAAAACAGTGAAATGAGAGAATGCCTAGCTGTGGCGCATTCTTATTTTTGAGAGCTAGTACAGGGGCCTAATCATGTAAAACGAAAACGATCAAACGATATCGTTTTGAAGATTGTTAAATAAAACAAAAAAACTAGTACCATTATGAAACTAGGTGAAAACGTTTTATGTACCATGAGGATAAAGAATCAAAGAAGTCTTTAAAAATATTTTACATGGAAGGGTGTTTTTTGAGGGGGGGGAGGGGGGTGGGGAAAGTAATGGTGTATCAAAAAGAAAAAATTATCTTGGTACAACCTAAGCATATGACACATGTTTTCAAAGTAGTTTTTAATGCTGAATCAAGTGACATAAAAAAACAAATCGATTCGGCCTCCGTAAAAAAGTTATTACCATTTTTATGTAAGGACGACTATGTTTTCAGTACAAAAGTTAAATATTACCGAATACTACTTGAAAACAATGGTCTATTGATGAAACTTTGCATCAATGGTTCATTTATAAACAAAGCAATAATAAGAAGAATCTATAAAAATATCTGCGGTGAACAGGTGGTAAGGGTAGTGGTACCTGATAAATGGTACCTTCATGAAACTTGGTAGAAATATGTTCTGAACTACCAGAATGAAGAATCAAAAAAGTCTATAAGGATACCTATAGCAAAAAGACGTTTTTATGGGTGAAGGAGTGTATAATACTTTTTTAAAAACAAATATTGTTTCGAAAAAACAAATAAAACCAATTTACCGAACCCACAAAAGCACCCTTTCTTCCTTTATATTTTTGTAATTTCCTTTTATTCGTCATTCTCGTAGTCAATGAAATATTTTTACCACGTTCTTTGAGGAACGTATACAATGAAACATTTTTCATTTTAAAAAATTTTGAAAAATAATACCATACTTGCCAATTTCTTCAAAAAAATACTTCCCTTCCATGGGAAATATTTTAATAGACTCTTTTGATTCTTCATTCTGTTAATTCATGAAGCATTTTTAAAATTCAGTTTTTTCTTAATTTCTCGAAAACTATAAGTTTTTTGAAAAAATATAAAGTTACAAATTGTAGCTTATATCATTCAACACAAAAAAGATTAACATACTTTTTTTCATATAAACAATAGATTCTGAGAAAATTATGCAAGAACTTCAAGGTGGATTAAATTTTGTCAACAAATTTATTAAAATTTCCATATTCGATGGGCGTAATTTTTTGCACGATTTGAGTTTGGCTACATCTCTTCTTTATAAAACCAAGTTATTGGGGTGCCCGTTGTAAGGGGATGAATGCCATCTTGAAAAAGAAAGTAATTTGGTTTTTGTTCAACAACTTCATTAAGTTTCCTTTTACAACAAAAACATAACAAATAACATTTAGACAATTCAATTTTCTAAAAAAGGAGCTATTTGTAAACTCTGTAGGTTAATTAATCTTGAAGTTATAGCAAACCAAAGTAACACTTTATATTTTGTAGTGTAAATGAACAAATAACGGTTTTTGTTAATATCTGAGCCAAAATAATTGAATTAATTAATTTTTTTCAAAAAGTTAATGAGTTCATATTAATGCCCATAAAATTCTGAACAAAAAAGATTATAACACTTTTTTTCGTAGGAGCAACAGATAAAAACGCCATACCATAATAATTCCTAACCATACCATCCTAAGAAACTATAAGGCCCAGCTAATATTCTTCTTGAAATCATTTTCTGAACACCCTGATTACGAGTTAATTAATCTTGGTCACGAAAGAAAAAATTTCAAAAATAAGCTCCACCCTAATACTTATAGATATATTTATGTATTTATACAAAATGACATGAATTTTTTGAAAATAAATAAAATGGCTTGGAAGTTCTAGAAAGTTCCTCTTAGTTGTCATAGAAATGATTCCTTAGGTGTTTATTTCTGGAGTGCTGGGCAGTGGCAAAGGAAATGTAACGTATTCTCATGTGCTTATTCATCTCTGCAACCTCTACAAAGATCGTCACTACTGAGCCTCATTTTCTTTTTGTGGTATCTCAGCAGGTTGTGTTGGGTGATTATGCTGACAAGGGAACGGAGATGTTTCCTGTTTATTTGCATAATTTTCTCTGTTCACTGCTTATTGAAATTTGACAATAACTTTCTAGTTGTGCCACATGTTTCAAGCAGATTCTAATATTTTGTTACCAATATCCTGTTTGATGGTTGGAACTTAAATATATTGTTCTACTTGACTTGAATCAAGCGACGAACCCGTTCTCGCTAGTGCATCTGCTCATTTCCTTTTAAATCACTGTGATCAGGAACCCAGCAGAGTCACATATTGCTGCATGCCAAAAACCCTAAACTCTTTGCGGCAGCAAGCTACAAGCTTCGAATGTATTTTGGTGGGAGAAATTGCTTTTATTGCTGCTTGGCTATCAATTAAGAGGGTGATTTCAGATCGTCGTATCGCCATCATTGATATTTGCGTAGCTGCCTTTGTCGCTGCCAAGATATCAGCTTGGAAGACGCAAAAGTGCAGAAGTTTGAAGGATCTAGCCATAGCCGATGAAATTTCTGCACCAACTCAAGTGTCCATCTCAAGTAGTTGTAACTAGAGGGTACGGGGACACCGGTATCACCGGTATCACCGGTATGGGTTCTGATCTATGCTATACCGGTATGAGTTCTGATTTATGCTATACCGGTATGAGTTCTGATCTATGCTATACCGGTATGGGTTCTGATCTATGCTATACCGTAAAATTCGCGTTCACGTTAGAACGCAAAAAAAACGTAAAATTCACGTTAAAACGTAAAATTCGCGTTCACGTTAGAACGCAAAAACGTAAAATTCACGTTCACGTTAAAACGCAAAAACGTAAAATTCACGTTAAAACGTAAAATTCGCGTTCACGTTAATACGCAAAAACGTAAAATTCGCGTTAAAACGAGTATTTTACGTTTTTTCGTTTTAACGTGAACGTGAATTTTACGTTTTAACGCAAATTTTACGTTTTTGCGTTTTAACGTGAACGCGAATTTTACGATTTTGCGTTTTAACGTGAACGTGAATTTTACATTTTTGCGTCCTAACGTGAACGCGAATTTTACGTTTTAACGTGAATTTTACGTTTTTTTTGCGTTCTAACGTGAACGCGAATTTTACGGTATAGCATAGATCAGAACCCATACCGGTATAGCATAGATCAGAACTCATACCGGTATAGCATAAATCAGAACTCATACCGGTATAGCATAGATCAGAACCCATACCGGTGATACCGGTGTCCCCGTACCCTCTAGTTTATACTACTATCTCAGATCCATAAAGGCAGACAGTTATGGTAGATTCATTACTGAAAGGTTGGTTGTTTTCGAATTCTTCTCTATTAGGAAAAAGAGGTAGTGAAGGGTCTGTTGAAGCTTAAATGGGGTGTTGTGTAGTCTGTGCAAACATTATTCCCACATATCTCTGCAGAATCTGAGTATGGCCCTTTGGGCTTTATTTCCAGCATTTAGTCGGGCTTAGCCACAAGGCACTCTGTATGCTGCAGATTTTAATAGACCTAGGGGTTTCAAGTTGACTATTGCTTCCAGTACCGCTGTGGGAGTAGTTTCCAACGCCCCGTAATACTTACGGATGCTAACCTCTGAACTTTTGTGAAGGTTTTCAGGTTTGTTGCTTTCTCAGTCGCATTCCACCAAACTGAATTACGGTAGGTTAGTATCGGTTAAACTATTACCATTTCCATCCACCTGATAATTTTTGGGTTGGCTCCCAAGGATTTTCCAAAAATCCTGTTGCAGGAATAGAATGCAACCATAGCTCTCTTTGTTCCTTTCTTTAGTACTGAGAATTCCAGTTCAGTTTCTTATCAAAGATCACACCCAGGTATCTGGCCTGATCCGAGCGGCATCGATTTATGGCTTAGACTCGCACAATCACTTAGGTGCCATCTTTGGTGGGTTCATTAATTTTAACAACCTCGCAATTCGGGCTGAGTTTATAGGTGTTGAGTGAAGTTCCGCTCTATCCGGTCCTTTGGAATCGCGAGTGTCAGTACTGCCTTTGGTCAGGTGAGTTCACTGTTTTCCTTCCTACTGATCAGTCGAAAGTCAGCGTTCGGCCATGGAACTTGGCTTTTTTGATGAACCTTCGGAGCCATGTGAGAGTGTTGCCACCTTCACATGTCATAACCATGAATCGGTGGACAGAGCTGAGGTTACCAAAGAGTGGCGGAGGCCTGTTTTTGACGAAAGCCTCGTTTCCCCGTCCAGAATTCTTAGTGATATCAAATGCCATTGATCATCCGTCAATTTCTTTGAAGGATTACCAAAGTCTGCAATCACAGTCTGTTGGATCTTCATGGTCATCGGGGAGAATTTGGCTTTCTTCCCATAAATTTCCCTTTCCAAAACTTTCAATTTGACGTTTAGTATTGGAAGTTCAAAAGCTCACGAAAACTCTCCACAGGTTGGTTTGTGTCATGTCTACATGCCTACATCCTACAGCACAATCTCGGCAAATTATTTGTGTCCTCGTTGCTATGACGCGACGGCGACGACGCAAGCAGCTTATTTTCTTTATTTTCATTTTTTTTTCACCACTTTCTTCTATTTTTTTTTGGTTTTTTCATTGTCTTCACCTTTTTTTTATTGTTTGACATTTCATTGCAAAAAATATATTCCTCTTGCTCTTACTACTTATCTTTCATTCTTTAATTATGGCCTATTTCCAAGTCTCCCACGCAAAAAACCCTGACGGAATGTGGCGCCGCCGCCGCTGGACCAATGTTCTCCTAAAAAAAATCGTTCATGATAGTACTATGGTTAATAATGACTTAATATTTCTTCAGCAACTTTTAAATGGGGAAATTGATGCTCCTGACTTATAAATTATCGCAGAGTATCTCACCACCTGCGAAAATTTGAACTTTTACATGTCGATTTTCATCGTACTAACTACGGAATTTATGAACCTCTAAGCCGCATGTATAAGCTTTTCAATTTAAATGCTTCCTCTGTTGACTTTAATATAGGTGAAATGGGATTGAAAACAGTGCTCCACAATCGTGACCGTCTTATATATCTATAAAGATACTTTAAATATTTTTTTTTAATGGTATAATCTTGTAGTATTTGATTTTTGTAATTTTGTACACTATAGTACCTTGTGGCATAATGGTTAGTGCGTATGCCTGTCATGCCAAAGGTCTGGGTTCGATTCCCGGCCACTGTCACCTAAAACAGACATTTTCTTTCCGAGGTACTGCCTCTTGCGACCGACTGACAAATCCTCCAAGGGTATACTTGTCATAAATAAGTGCTTCTCATCTAGCCGTTCGGACTCGGAAAAAATTGTAGGTCCCCTCCATTCCTGCCAACAACACGCACACAAAAATGGTTGAGAGTTGTTAGTTAGTTGGTCTATGAGCTGTTGCGCCACTAAATTTATTTATTTAATTTTGTTCACTAGTTTTTTTTGTAATTATTTGTAAGCATGTGTTAGTTTGTATTATTTTACTAACCACTGACACATGCACTTATGATGAGCCTTTGTTTGTAGGTTGAAGCTTGATTTAAGATCTTTACAACATAGAATCTGAAGTGCTAAGAAAAAGAACAAACTAAATTCTTATTTTCGACCTTATTTCCCAAACCTTCTGGAAATAAGATTGATTCGGCATTATTGTTATCTGCTTTCTTTCACGATACCGTGCGAGTTTTTCTTTTCAAAACTTTTTATTTCATAGGTTATTCGAATCTTGATTGAAAATGCAATTTCTTGTTTTTCAAGTATAAGATAATTTCAAGAAAAAAATCATTAATTTGATAATTTTAAATAAGTTCGAATTTAACTATTAATATGGTTATTGTAAATATAAAGTAACGACAAGACGAAGACACAGTTCGGCACATGTCCTTGCAATGTTAACTCTTAAGTTTATTATTATGTTCATTCTTAGATACTTATTCTCGAATATAGCTTTATTAGACAAAACGATTGCAGCTACTCACCCGTCACAGCCACCCTAGTATTACACATTTAAATGAACGAACAAATTTGATAACGTACTTTTAACGAGGTAGTTTGTCATACATCAAACGTGTGTAACAAAAGTCATGACCACACACTATAACATTTGTAAATGGCAAACATGTAACCTTGTTATCCCTCTAAATTTTGAATGAAAATTCGAATTTAAGGGTTGAAGCACTAATCGCTTGTTTCTCGTAATAAACCCCAACGCATTATTATATACGCAAAGGGTTCAATGTAAATCCATTGTACCCACATTTGTAATGTTGCGTCAGCTTATAAACGTACGTATATGTGCACCAAACAAATTGAATTGTATCCTTTTGTCACCGCCAAGTTCATTTGAAGCACTTTATCATTGGGGTTGTATTTTGATGAAGTAATTCACAGCCACAAGTGGTACATAAATTTGAATTTACGTTTGGTTGGCGTGCTAGCAAAAAAAGGGCCACGAATTTAATCACTTAACTTTGGTTTATTTCATTTGTAATGCTATAAATTAAAAAAAATCCATACGCATGTATATATATGTGTTTTTATGAAGTACATGACGAAGATTAAATTTTATGAAGTTAAAACACACGGAATAGTTTTTTTAACAAACAAATAAAACTGTTTAAAATTTCCGCCGGCTATTTCAGACACGAAGTTTTTGGTATATAAGATCGAACAAATATTTTTACTCACTTGATAATTATTTTTTCAATTCACAAATTATGTAATTCATATGAAATAGTTATTAATATTATTAAAAAAAATATTCTGAAATTAAGCTTTTATGTTTAAAAAAAACGCAATAACCACCTTCTCTAGTGACAGTTTAAAATCAAATGAATGAATAAGTGAATATCAGAATACCACAAAACCAAAACCGTCATCTGCCGCCCAGCAACCATTGTGAGTGTTAAATCTAAAACCGAGAACACATTTTAAATTCCACCCTCTCCTTACTGAAGAAGAAGGGTCGAATGTAGAGTGTAGTCAGTGCTTTCTGTTGTATTGGCGCGTGCTTCAAAAAAGGAAGTAAATCATATAGGTAGGTAAAGTAGAACCATCAACCTTACCATCAGCATCAACATCACTAACAGAAGCATCTGAGGCAACAAATAGAAATCACAGAGCAACGCAACAGACAACATTGCATCAATCTGGATTCTACTACTATTAAACGTCCTCTCATGCAGATTCTTATTTTTTTTAAATATGGTTTTTGAGAGGAATGGGCGTTTGGATGAAAGGACCAAAACGGGAAGAAAAAAAGAAAAGAGTGTTGGTAAACCGACAGCAATTGTTGGCAGCTAGCATAGTGCTATGTCGGTGTATATCCGTTTTAATACATATATTTTTTAATTTTTCAATTGTTTGCTGTGTGATACAGGATGGTATTAAGGGTAGATGGGCCCTTTACGTTTAAAAATATTTTGTCAGTAGTAAACCATATAATTAAGCCGTACAAATTGAAATAATGGCAATTTTTAAAACTTTGTTAAAAAAGTGCTTAGACTAGAATTTTTAGGTTCACCGAATTCCATCCTAAAGCAAAGCGACAAAACTTCCAAAATCTTGTAAGAAATTGTTTGGGTATTCTGTCAATATTTTGGGAGTTTTGGCACAACTGTTATCCTTTGTTTGTAAAGAGCATCGAAAGTACATTTTGATTCAAATGCTTCATACTTCCACATTAGTGTTTGCGACTCTGTTAGAGGTGGGATAGGACTACGCCACCCGAGGGTACTTGGTGCACAGGCTATCCGCATCGAGTATGCTCGTGACAACGAAATGCACCACCTACATACTTTCCTGTAGTGAGCTTTCTCCTTGACTCAAAATTTATTTCGAAAATAAATAAAAACGTTACAAAAAGTAAACATTTTAATGTTAGAACCCTGAAATGCTTTTTAGTACTGTAGGCTAGGCTAATCTGGGTACTGAACTGATTTTTCTGGTTTCAGCAACATACTTATGTAAATGTGTATTTAGGAGTCAGTTTGGCTTGGGGGAAGAAATTATTCAATTTTAGAAATATAATAATAGACCTCGTTCTACGTATATTCCATGACACGAAGCCACCACGATACTTCTTTTACCATACAACCATATTGTGAACCAAATATATAGAGGCATTGGTAGTAGCGATCTGAATAATATATGTAATTATTTTGCTTAATTTTTTCAGTCGAATTTTATACTAAACTCAGTTCACTCTGAAGTGAACTACGAAATTCCTGCTATAACTGATGTTGATACCATATCTCTATCATTCCTGAAATCTTTATTAAAAATTGTAAGTACAACTTATCGAAACCACTCCAAATAATTTTCAATCAGTCTCTTAAAAACTGTGTTTTCCTCCAATCTTTTAAACTCCAATTGATTCCCAAAATGTTTGAATCCTTGGTTAAAGCCAAAATGTATGACGCTGTTAAAGCACATATCTCACCCTATCAACATGGTTTGGTCAGTGAAAAATCCACAGCAAGAAATCTTTCATTATTTACGAACTATTGTGTCAATGCAATTGAGAAACGAGGCCATATAAAGGGTTTTTCAACAGGGACGCTACAAAAGTAGAGCGACATGGACAGCAAACGACGCCATATTTCTTGCCGCTCTTTTGACATTATGAAATTATTAAAATTTACTACCGAAATTCGGAGTCAGTGGCCTCAACGTTAAGAGCGCTACGTCCTATTTATGGTCGTCATAATCGTCCTAGCAGATCAACAATTGAGCGTCTAGTGGAAAAATTTGAAACCACAGGTACAGTACAAAATGTTCCCGTGCCAGTGAGACAAAGAAGTGCCCGTAGTGTCGAGAATATTGCTGCCGCTGAGGCTTCAGTTGCAGAAAGCCCAAATGTGTCTCTCACACATCGTTCTCAAGCGTTGGGCATCTCTGTGACGTCGTTGTGGCGAATTTTGCGAATAGATCTTGGCCTACATTCTTACAAGATTAAATTGACACAAGAACTGAAGCCGCTTGACCACCAGAAGCGTCGTATGTTCGTGAATTGGGCTGAGCAACAACTTGAAAATGATTCGGATTTTCATCGAAAAATCATCTTCAGCGATAAGGCTCATTTCTGGCTAAATTGACGAAGCGAAACAAAATATGGGCTATAGGCAATCCACACGTACTCCATGAGTCATCATTGCATCCCGAAAAAATTACGGTTTGGCCGGCGGCCGTACTTCTTCCGTGATAATCAAGACCGGTACGTTACTGTGAATGGAGATCGCTACCGTTCAATGATAACCGAATATTTTTTGCCCCAATTGGATGATATGGACTTGGAGGACATGTTGTTCCAACAGGATGGCGCCACACAGCGAATGTCACAATCAATTTATTGGAAACCAAGTTTGGAGAAAGTGCCATCTCACGAAATGGTCCCGTCGCTTAGCCGCCTCGGTCGTGCGATTTGACGCCGTTAAACTATTTCCTGTGGGGCTGCGTCAAGTCTATGGTCTATGCCAACAAGCCAGCGATGATTGATGTACTTCGTACGAATATCAAACGTGAAATTGCAGCAGTATCGGCCGATTTATGCTTGAAAACCGTCGAAAATTGGGTTCAGCGTCTGGACTTCTGCAAGCGTGCCCGTGGTGGCCATGCAAAAGAAATTGAGTTCCACATACATAATGGCATCGAACGTACTCTCACAGAAATAAAGAATTTCATTGATATCCAAAACCGTTTTTGTTTTATTTAAAAAAAACTTTTGTAGCGCTTCTATTGAAAAACCCGATAGATGTTATTTACACCAACTTCTTAAAGGCATTCGATAGAGTTAACCATAAACTTCTTTTGTTTAAGCTTAAACTTTTAAGTTTTCACTCTCAGGTGTTAAATTGGATTAAAAGCTACAATCAGTTAAAATTGGTCAAATTAAATCAGAACTAATATATAATTACTCAGGAGTACCCCAAGGAAGTCATCTGGGCCCTCTTTTGTTTTTACTTTTTATTAATGATTTACCAAACGTTGTTTTAGAATCAAGTTGCCTGTCTTTTGCTGACGATTTTAATATATACTGATCAGTAAATTCGCTTTCTGATTGTATCCAACTTCAAAAAGATTTAGTTTGTTTATCAAAATGGTGTATGTTTAATGACCTTGACTTAAATATCAAAAAATGTTGTTTATTGACATTTACAAGATCTTATAGTCCTATATTCTTTAACTACTGCATATCTGAGAACGTATGTTGAATGCATGTTGATAACATTGAATCCAGAGGCAATTCTATGCTTGGAATTTTGTTTAAAAATTCAAATGAGCTTAGTGTCCTTATACTGTTAAATCACTTTTTGTCAGTTTTGTTCGTCCAATTTTGGAATACTGCTGTGTAGTTTGGTCTCCTTACTACAAAAATGCATCTAACAGAATTGAAAGAAACTTGAAAGAAACTTGAATGGACCTTGCCCTTACTAACATATAAAGATCGGTGCGCGTTGATTGATATAAAACCTAGAAACAAGAACAATTTATTTCTTGATTGCACTTGCTAGAGATGTAATAACGGGGCACATCGATTACGCTCCTTTAGCTGAAATTTTTATAAAACATACACCAGCGCGTTTTCTTAGTCCAAGGGCTAATCAATTTTTCTTCATGGCACATCGCACTCGACGAATTACGGAGTAAATGAACCTATAACTATAGCGTGTCTTTGATTTAACAAATATGCCGATGTAATCGAACTTGACTGTTCTAGAGAATTGTTCAAAAAAAGAATAAAATTTGAAAATATAAATTTAATTTAGGGATTTAGCAACATACATAATGTATGTATGTATGCTCAGTGCAGCTAGTCACATTTTGAACCTTATTATTGGAATTTAAACGGCTTTTTTTTAAATCGTTTGGTCACCTGCCGCCAGCCGAAGTGTGAGACTTCGACCGTGAGGTGGTGATCCAAGTGCAAGAGGTACATGACTGGGACATTGCTTATATTATATTATTCAGAAGCTCTTAAGTGATGCCTTTGGTGTCATAATCTTTCTCCTCTATATATCTACTCGTATATAACAGTTGCCGCACTGTGGGCAAAAATCAGCTTTTTGTTCTAAAAATCATAACTCTTTTACGCATAAACATAATCGCTACAAATTTGTTCTGTTTAAGGAAAATGTTGATGAAAAAAAAACACTCCTATAACTTTTTTTTATGCCGCCGGAATTCTTGTCATCGAATCCCAGCTTTTGCTTACCGCCATTTTCGAGGGATTGACAAATCTTCCCAGCATTTTTTGGAGTCAGCAGAAAATAGTAGGTGTTCTCCATTCAAGCCAACCCACAAAATAGACACTGTAAGCCAGGAAGCCATCACTAGACCCTCGTACTTCACGCAGAGGTGGCACTAGACCGATTTAAAATTTGAAAGACATGAAACGAGTATGATTGCAAATAAATACACGAGTTTATGGTTCTTTGGCTGTTTTATTATTGGCATGGCATAGGAGATAATTAATTTATTTGATTCCAATTCTACATCAGTTGAATGGAGTGTTGAGTCATCTATAACATGAGAAGTGCAGTATCACAGATAATAGAGGGAGTGTCTGTGTGTTTTAACACGTATTACAAAAACAAGATGGTCCAGGTTTCTATCGAGGTTTATTTTAATAACCCAGATATAAGTTTTCATTCTGCCCGGCAGACGGCTACTTACCATTGTGAATCAATTAAGCGGCTTGTCAGCAATACAATGCAGTCTTAAGAAAAGAATCAGGGTTTGGATGAAAAATGAGTAAACATACTAAAAAAAGAGATGGTTGTATAGTACTGTTTTCGCACTAACCCACATCGTTTTATTGTCAAGAGGCTAACTATATGGGTTATGAGCGATAATAGAACGGGGCTAGTATCATATGGGCACAGTCAACATATATGTACGAGACACAAATTTGTTCAAAGCAGGACACAGCTCTACGTCCCTCGATACAAAAGTAGTAATTTTTATTTGAAGTGAGACGCCTATGTAACTTAAGTATATAAGTAGTATGCTAGTTATAATTTACTTGTCAATGTGTCAGGTATGCAAATAAACACACTTCAGAAAGCCTTATTGAAAAGAAATAAAGTATGTTTAACAATCAAGCAATATTTGTAATTTGTATTTGGCAGCCCCATTAAAAAAGTTTGACAGTTAAGTGCTGATTAAATATGAAGCATTATACAATACTACCACTACGTTAACATTAGACCAAATTTGTAACGAAACTAGGTATCTCGTTTCCCATACAAATTCAGAATTCGAAATGAGAATTTCAACCAAATTTGCACTTTGAAATAAATTAGGCACAGGTTAAAGAGCTCTGAAAAGATTTGTTTTTAATGTCAAAGCAGAAACAACGAAAGTATTACTGAGTTTTCATTACGCCGAAATGAGGTAATTTTGCAAATCACTGAAAAAGTTTTTTATTCGTAATTTGGTAATTCCGTTTGACAGCTCATTTCGTTTATTTGTTGTTGTTTTTTTTCTATTTCCATTGACCTATTAGGTGTGTTCATTAAGTTTTGACCTAATTGCCAACCTTATTTCGTGAAAATTTGGTTAAAATTATCTCATTTCGATAGGTGAATTTGTATGAGAAATGAGATGATTTCGTATCGATTCGTATACTTAATATGAAAGAAAGTACGAAAAGAAATCTGAAATAATAATATCAATAACTGATTCAAGTAAAATTCTTAATTAAGATATTTTTTTCTTAAAATTCTGTATACTCCAATCCGTTAATTTAAAAAGGATCATCATCTCATAGATATAAAATATCTAAAAATTAAAAAAAAGTTTGCCATCAAATATATTTCTTTTCATTTCCATATTTAAAATTTTCGGAGGTCTGACCTTTTCGAAATTGGCTATTCGATTTACATAGTTGTTGAACAATACTTCAAAAATAATGAGATTTTCGCGACAACAATTTGGAAATTTCGTTCAGACTACATACATATGGTCGAAGTATTTGTTTAACTTCGTACTGTGAAAAGAGTAGTTTAATGAAATTCTAATTATGAGATTATTTAAAATCAAACAAGCCTACAACCAACCATGCATCAAAGGAGAAATTCAACTTTGCATCAGCAAAATGCCAGTCACATTCATGAAAAATGTTCATGGAGCGTTTCGACAAAAGAGCGCGAATGTGCAAGCAAAGTCATGGAGGCTTTGTTTTGTACAATGTGCCATTCTGTTTTTAACTCCATCTTGGTTACTTTATGACTCAATAAGAAAATAATAACTAAGAAAACTGGGTTTTTAAATATATAGTTTTAATTTCTCTTAAGACATTCTGCTCTTATAGCCCTGTAGTAATAAGAGAAAACCCTTAAGTCAAAATCTAACTGTGAGATTCATTCTTCCTTGAAAATTTTTCTAAATGTAAATTGATTGATAAATTGTTGATTGATTAATTTCCTTAAAATTTTTTTCTACCGACAAAAATAAAAAAATTGTTTTTTAATGATGACACAACGATATTACTAGAAAGATTCATTTCAGTACATACATTGGATGTATTACCAAAATTTGAGTATGAAAGATTATAGGTATACATGTATCGTAATATCGAAATTGGCTGAAAAAAAACCTTTTTTGTATTTTTGTTTGGTAGACTGTAACTGTAAACAGTTTATTACTTTTACAAAATTAACTTTTTGCTTTTACGCATTTTTGACATTGGTAACTGTATGTTGTTATTATTTATATGAAAGCAGATGTCAAAACAAAGCTAATGAGTCCGGAATGAACTCTGTATGATGATTTTCTAAAGTATATTTTTCATATTTTGAATATCTCAAAACCTAATCTATGATTTTATTTGAAAAAAAGTGTAGTAATTAAAGACACAATAAGATATATTTTCACAAAATTTCATTTAAATTGAACTATTTTTGGGGAAATGAAAAAAGACGGGTTTTCGCCATTTTTTTTTTTGTTGAAATTTTGAGGTAATGTTAGAAAATTACTGATACAAAATTTGTAGATCTTTGCGTGATCTACAACTTTTCTATTGATCACATTTTATTTTGACGTCAACTTTAGTCTGAAGAAGAAGGAATACAATTTTTCTGGGTGTCATCTCCTATTTGTATTTATTCAATGGTTAAAACTAATTGCTAATATCATTTTTGTGTCTTTTATAGTTTTTCTCTTTTAACTAAAATTCACAAAAGTGAAAAGAAGAGTTTTGAAACTATTCCCCTCACGTACAAACACAGACTTACTTACATTAATTTAGATGGCGCTCACAATTAGGATAGAATACGGACTCAACCCACAAGCCCCTCCAGCCAGATCGGTCCCTAGTCCAGTTACGCACTCCAGGTTGGTTGAGGTTGCTCTTGTGTGCGCAACCCACTTCCTCTGCTACGCAGACCATCAGGGGTGGATTCGAAGATTCGTCGGACTGGTGCGTAGGTGTCCATACGCTTCACCTATCCCAGCCATCTCAGAAAATGTATTTTCAGTTTTTTGACCAGTTTGGCGTCGCTGTAAAGCCCGTAGAACTCGTTATTGTTAAATCTTCTCCTTCACACTCCATCAATACAGACTGGACCGAAGATCACCCAAAGAATTTTCCTTTCAAAACACCCAAGCAGATTTTCATCTGTTATTGATAGAGTCCATGCTTCAGCCCTATACAGCAGGTCTCCTTGGATCTTTGAGAAAGGGTTTTACTACTCAAACGCCTTGTTAGCCCGAAGAAACAGCGGTTGGCAAGAGTAATTCTTCGTTTGATCTCTGCACTGATGTTATTTTGCGATGTAATAGTGGAGCCCAGGTGGACAAAGTCCTTGACAACTTCCATCGTGACGTTTATGATTCCTTTCTCGATGATAGCATATACTTTGTCTTGTCCTCATTAACAGCCAAACCCATTTTCGCCGTCTCCAATTCAAACGCGACTTTGAAATCGGTAAAGAGATGGTGTGTATCGATTTGAAACTTCTGGGTTTTTTTCCAAAATCTGTCGGAGTGTGAACATTTGATCAACGGTTGATTTGTCGGGCCTAAAACCACGCTGATAAGGGCTGATCGGACCATTGACAAACGGGTTTGAGCGATCACACAGTACAGATAACAGGATTTTATATGCGACGTTGAGGAGACTTACACTACAGTCCTCAAAAGACTCGACCACCCGCTTCGCATACCCTCTCTTTTTCGTCCTGAGAAGTCGCTGTCCCACCTTTCGTTTTTGTCCGTAGAGCTCGCGGGGTGCTCCCTCAACAGCTTGATTGGTAGGCCTCGTTGATTGGTAGCCAATATTCTTCATGGAACCAAGGGTTTCGTTGTGGTCACCTAGTTAAAGCCAGCACATCAGTGGCGTCATTTCTGATTGACAGTATTTCCACTAGTTCCCTGCAGTTTGTGCTGGTGGTAGAGCTGTTGAAAGGTTTAGAGAGACTTGGTCTGCAAAGGTCCTGGCGATCTCTTGCAATTTTAACATGATACATCAAATCTTTTCACAACAACTGTTCGGTGTTGTGGTATCATAGATATCCGCATACGTACTTGAGCTTGGAACGTTCGGATATCCAGGATACTGGAAGCATGTCTCGCGCCTATCGCAATATGATCAATCTGGTTGACGGTTCATTGATCTTGAGACCGCCATGTACAGGTACCGTTGTGTATATTGAGGTGTGAGAATCGAGTGCTCTCTATAATGACATTACGCCCCGCTGCAAAGTCAATCAGTCCGAGTTTGTTACCGAAAGTGTTGTCTTGCAAGCTGTGCCCTCCGACTATCGAACCAAAGATGCCCTCTTTTCCGATATTGGCGTTGAAGTCGCCAAGAATGATCTTAACGTTGGGACGTGGGCACTGATCAACGTAATGTTCTTGAATTTAGCTTTAATGCAAATTGTGACTAGGCCTTCGCTGACATTTCCGAAGCCTCAAGTCTTCCCCTTAACACAACCAAAGAGCCACTGACCGTGCTCCTTGCAGCACTCGGCAAAGAAGATGTCACACGACTTAATCCTTCGTATGCCCTCTCCATCCCATCTGCTGTTACATCAGCCTTTAGCCTATCCAGGTTCTCCACTAATACTATTTGGCTGTACGTGCAGATCCGAAATTCAATGTCCTTGTTTCGTTTGCTGGGGTCATCAAGACTAAGATCATCCATATCCGAGGCTTGTTGTTGTTTTGGAACCGTTGTTGTTTTCCATGGTAGGGAAGTTACCCCAACACACAACCCCCGACCTAGAGGACCAGACCCTTAATATAATTCCAAGGGTGGGGAGCTGGATAAACCAGTCCTTACAGATCTGAGCTACAAATATGTCGTAGTAGCCCATATAAGGTGTTCTCAAAGTAGTTCAACCTAACTGGAACTGTACACGCCACCGTTGATTCCATCTGGGGAATTCTTCCACTGCCACCTGGATAAAGGAGAAGTGCTTTAGAGGGAACAATTTTCTCCCCTATCTCGTTTGCTGCCGCCTTGAACCGTCCACAGAGACTGGAATCCCACCTTCAGTTAAAGGTACTACCACCCGATGTTCATCACAGGGAGGTGAGAGTAGGAGTTGACAGACAGAGGTTCGCTTTGAAAGAAAAAGTTTGTGGACGTTTCTTTTCTCTTGAATGATGCACCGTGTCTAATCTTTGAACATCGCACAAACACAGACATCTCTCACTAAATGATGGATTCCGATTCAAGGGAGCTCGAAACGTCGAAACGTAAAGATATGTCAAAACTTTCGGTATGACAAATCGGACCAATTACAATAACTTCCACTGGGAAGTTAATACAAATAAATCCAGCATAAATCACCATCATCACTACCACTGACCACGGGTGCCGTTGTGCGACTTTTTTGCCCTGTGCGACCATGAGACGACTTTTTTAAAACTGGTTATTTTTACCCTTTTTAAAAAAATTGGGCGACTTATCTGACTCCATCTCTAGATAAAAAATTACATGGACAAGACTAAGTTCTTATGTTTTTTGAGAAAAAAAACTTCTCAATTTTTTATTTATATAAGGTAAACATATAACACATAGGCTTGGTTTATGTGGATCGCACACGCCCAGTGAAAGTAAGCTAAAATCTTGCTACCTTTCTTTAAAATCCAATTTGATTTTTCGATCCTAAACGTAATAACTGTCCTATTTTTGTGTGCTTGTTTTGTTTCCCACACTTTTTTCATAAGATTATAAACTAATTTTTATTAGCTATAAAAACGTTGGTGCAATTTGTTAAAAAATGTAATGTAAATGTAAATGGTAAAAAAATTAAACTGGAGGTTTTGATCAAGGAAAGCGAAGATGAAAACAGAGGGTTTCACAATTATGTCTACTGTTCTTCTGGCTATCAGTTCGACTAGAGCCTAAGCAGTTGCATCGATTTTCTTTAAATTCATTCTCCCACACATTTTTTCATTCTTTTCATACATTTTTTCTCAATTTAACAAAATTTTATTTTGCTGTCAAACTTATTGACATTTTTTCCTAAAAAAATGCAATAAGAGTATTCATGCAACAGCGTAAAGTCGTCGTAAACGTAAAGTTGTAAACTGCGTTAATCTGTCAAATTTTTCGGTACCAATTGTAATATAATTACGATGTTTAAAACCTTACGTTTACGATTACTTTACGCTGTAGTATGAATACCCTTAGTATATAACTTTTAGTGCGAAAGTAAAAAAATATTTCCAAAAATTGTTTTTCAAAGAAATTTTTTTCTAGTTTGGATCTTCTTGATACCGGCGTGACTGATACATATACATATTTTTTAACAAAGTATTTGTTATATTATGAATATTTCCCAAACGGTACTGTCTATTTTTTTAAACTTGGGACTTAACGGGCTTTCAACACTTTTTAGTACATTTAAAAAAAAAAATACTTTTATGCAAAAATAACGGTACCTTCTAAAAAGATGTTAAAAACCGTTGAAAAAATATAATTTTTCTCATAAACAACTCCTGCGATTTCAATAAATTTTGTTTTTGTCCTAGCAGAAGTACGGTTTTAAATATAAAAATGAACAGAAAGAAACTATTAACAGCCTGATGCCGTCCTAAGGAAAAAGGGTGTGAGGTGAGCGTCAAAATTAAAAATTGGAGTAGTACCATAACTGGAATCGTTAAATATCCAATTTAATATTTTGTGTAAGGCTTAAAACTCATATTTCCAACTGCAAAAGGCTAAAAACTACGAACGTAAATTTCGTTACAGGTTTCAAGAAAGGTATGTAAACCTAAGCTAAAAAGTCGCAAGTTAAATATAATGTGATAGCAAAATCACTAGAATGCATTTACATACTTCAATTCTCAACACTACTAAAATGGATAAATGTCCTTTTTTCCGTATGACGACGGTAGAGTAGGTATCTCCCATTAAACGTTTTTTTTGCATTTTGAAGTTTTTTACTATTGGCTGATCAAATTTAAATAATTTTGTATACAAAAACTTTCAAAACGTATTGATTAATATAGGTGTCAAAATTTTCAAAAAATATTTTGTGAATTTTTAATGAAAATTAAAAATCTTTCTTTTTTTGAAAATTCAAGTTTTTCTTAAAATTTAATATTTCCTTTAAGTTTTGAAAATTTTTAGTAAAAATATATTTTTAAAAAGCCGCTGCAATGATTTTGAAAGTTTTCTTTCCAATTTTTTTTTTTTCAAAATTTCAGACTGCATTTCTAAGTTGTAAACTTCTAAATTCTGTCACAATTTGTATGGAACATTTGACAAATTTGCGCTGTTTACAACTTTACTATATTTGCGATGACCTTACGCTGTTGTATGAATATGAATACCCTTAGTATTTTAAGAAATTTAAAAAAAAGTCATGCTTTTTATAATACATATTCTATTTTTATTTTTATTTGAAAGAACTGACTTTTCAGTTTGCTATGGTCAATTGTTAAATAAAAAAACCTACAAGTAGGCAGCGTAAAATTGTCACTTTATGATATAGCCAGTGGTGTCCCTCAAGGATCTGTGCTGGGTCCCATACTTTTCAATGTATTTATGTCCGACTTGCCATCTTTGGATGTAAATACGAATTTCGCTATGTTTGCGGATGACACAGCCCTGTTGGCGTCAAGTTTACTGCCGCAAAACGCTCTCGACAGCTTACAATGCTCACTAAACAGTCTGGAAATATTCTTTCACAAGTGGAAAATCAAGACTAATGCTGAGAAATAGCAGGCCATCTGGTGCAGTCGGCGTAGAAAATCAGTTTATTTACCCCAAACATTATTGCAATTAAACGCAATTGATATCGCTTGGTCTGAAAGCTGCAAGTATCTGGGTCTTACACTTGATAAGAAACTGACTTTTGATAAACATATTGCGAACACAATTAACAAAGCAAATCTCGTAACCAAAATCTTATACCCCTTCATCAATCGTAAATCATCTCTTAGCATGCATAATAAAGTTTTGATATTTAAAACTATCTTTCAGCCTATACTCACTTATGGTGCTCCAGTGTGGTTTGATTGTGCTGAGACTCATTTAAAAAAGATTCAAAGGGTACAAAATAAAATTTTGAAATTAATGCTAAATTTGCCAAGGCATTTCTCAACAGTCAGGCTTCATGAAAAAGATAATGTTAAGCAAATTAAGCTTGTACTATATTATCTACAAGACAACTTTTTTGGAAAATGTTCTTATGCTGATAATGAACTAGTTCTTAATCTCTTAAATTAGATGTTTGTTTCTACCACTTTTTGGGTTTATGTGCAATTTAAGTGTTTAAGTATCATAAAAGGGTTTTTTCTTTGCAGCTTTTCCCTCATAAATTATTGTTTGTAAAATTAAATTTTTTTTTTTTTGTTTTATTATAAAATTATTTCTATTGAAGTTGTAAAGAATTTAATTTTCTATATCTCTTTAATATATCTTTGTTAACTAATGTAAGAAATATCAAATGCAATAAATAAATAAATAAATAAATAAAAACAAAGTTTACTTTTTTTGTAATTTAAACGTATTCTGATTGATTTTGCTATTTATCAAAAAAAAAATTTCATAGTGCGACTTAATTTTCTACGTGACCCTTTATTCTGCGACCTTTTCAAATTCCTCTGCGGCAACACTGCCAGTGATAAACAAAACTAATCAAGAAATATGGTCTCTTGAAAGTCTAAAATATCAAATTATAGCTATTTTATGAAAATAGTAATTTTGCACGTGATATATATAAATGTACATTAATATGTTTTTTTAACTTTAACGTTGTGACATAAAGAGTTGTAAGGGCGTAGGATAATCTCATCAACCACCCCTGTGTTCAACTCAGAATTTTGTTCAAATTTGTAATAAATACCACTCCGTACTCATTTTTTCCATTCCTCAAATGGTTTCAGAGACGGATGCTTTTCAAGCATTGTTAAATACTTTTTTCCTGAATGTATGCACATCCTTGTCGATTCACACCGAGACTGGGAATTTGCCTGGGGGCGGGTATTGGATGACTTTCTGGATACTACTTCTCTTTTTGTTGGATGGGTATATGTTTTTATTTTTTCCTTTTGTAATTTTTTTTCCTCTCAAAATCCTTATCCTACACAGAAGGTTTATGTTTTGGAATGGTTCGTTTTCGCATTAGCAAAATGATATCCCTGAATGCGTATTTTTAAGGAATTGGGTAAAATACCTACCACCCGCAATCACAGTCAGTTTAAAAAACGATAGGAGATAGAATATCAATTATTCAAATAAAATTAACATGAAAAATGAAGTACCAGTTTGTGCCTTTCGTTAAAGGAACATCTCGCGGGAATTTTTCCAATATTTTTAAGTGAATCTGCTATTTAACATAAACCTAGGATATTAGAATGTCTGTCAGCCACATGGTGGGCTTAGAAGATGCGGAACGAGGAACGAGGTTTGAGGTATTAAATTGAATTCGTTTCTAAATTGACTTGTTTGTTACTTTTGGGATTCGAGGGAAATCAAAGGTGTAGTCAACATTGAATAAATAAGTATAAAAAACCTAATACAATTTTGCCCAGTCAGTAGTTTGAAATCACGTGTTGTTCTATTGCGAAATATTCAAGTACATGTCTGCGGAGTGAGATGGGAATCAATTGGAATCCAAACAAAACAACTGTAAATGTATAAAAAGGAATCGTTTTCAGTGCCACTCCAAAGCATTTCACATACTTTGATATCATTCTCCCATCGTGTCATAGTTACCACATCGTATGCGAATAGATTCTTTCCACTGTTGCTGAAGTGTATGGAATCTTTCAATACATGCTAAGAGCTTTTGCGATGAAAATCTGGTTTATATTGTTTTCCTGTGGCATCATCGTCGTGCAGCGATGTGTCACATGTACCATATTTTGACACTCAGATGCGCTGCTGTTTTCCTCCGAGAGTTTGGCCGTTGATGGAGTCGAGTCTGTACCAGGAGAAATATGTAGTTGGTGGTAGGAAGGTGGTGGTATTAGCATAATACTTTTATTGTTCATTAAATTGGGGCGGTGGGAGAAATAAGTTGGGGATTCTACTGTTATTGTGTGATGGAGAAAAACATCTGATGGTTGTTGTACATACACTCGTACTTATATGAGTATATTCAACACAGCTCCATCATACAGCTTATAATCGGAAATCCTTTTTTTGTGAAGCAAGCCTCAGCAAATGCGACGGTATTGTTGGTATGCTTGGTTTATTTTCAATTTTGAAATTACTTTAATCGTATTATCAGATTGTTGGATAAAGCCGACTGTCTGATATTGTTGGTTTGAAATTCAAAGGTATAAAAAAAAAACAAAAAAAAGTACTTTTCAAACGTATCGGGGGTAGGTAAGTTTAGTTTATACTGCTCCTCAATCTAAAGAACAGCTAAGTCGTTTAACTTTATTATTACTATACATCACACATTGGACCTTAGTAAGTGAGCATTTTTTTGGGATTTAAAAAGTTCAGGTGCCAAAGTGGGGCAAAAGCAACAGAAACTTCAAAAGTAAAATTTGTGATTTGAAGTACCTTTAACGTACCATTTTTGGTTCAGTGCCTATGGGTACTCTATTCTCTACTTAAATGCTTTTAAAGGGTGAATAGCATAAAGCTTTCATAACAAGAAGCTAATAGCAGTTAGAGAAAAGTCTTTTTAAATCAAAACAATACTATCTTCAGAATCATATTAGTCTAGGAGCTGGCAGCATGTTTTTGGGTTGAACATTGAACATATAACCAAAAACTAAGTATGAAGGTCTGTAGGTTGAATGCACCTTGACTCATTTTCAACTTCCCATTGGAAGTTATTGTAATTGGTCCGATGTGTCGAATCGAAAATTTTGACATATCTTCACGTTTCGAGCTCCCTAGAATTGGAATTCATCATTTTTGGAGAGATGTCTGTACGTACGTTCGTACGTTCCTTCACTTTTTTTCGTTCACCATGTCTCAAGAACGAATGAAGATATCAACTTCAAATGAATTTTATTTTGTAGATAGAATATCCAATACGTGCAGAAAGGGCTTTCAAAAAAATTCAATGAGTGTTTTTTTTACTATAACAATTTAAAAAACCCATTGTTAAGTTTCTTTAGTCTCGTATATCTCAAGAACAAATCATGCTAGTGACTTCGAGTTGATTTTATTCTACGCATATTAACGTTATATAGTATTGGTTAGATTTTAAAAACATATTAAGTTATAGTTTTTTTAAATAAAAAAAAGTTGCTAAAAATTTTTGAAAAAATCGTTGTTCTCAAATATCTTGAGAGCAAATAATGATATTGGCTTTGAGGCAATTGTATTTTATGCACTTGTTACTAATAAAAATTTGTAAAATTTTTAAAATTATAGAATCAATAGTTTTTTTTAAAGTGAAAAAAACTACAAGTAGTTTTACCAATAACTATTGAAGTTTTGTTTTGCCTCAAATATCTTGAGAACAGACAACGATATTGGCTCGCGGTTGATTTAATCCTACATATTAGTCAATAATTGTTTTTGTTTTAGATATTAAGATATTTATTTAGTTTATGAATCTTTTACAATAGATTGCATCAATCTTAGGTTAGTAAAAGTTATTAACTATTATTATTAAATGATATAAACTGAAAAAACAATTATATAATGATAAGGAATTTTATAAGTTAAATACAATAATACAAACGAGAAATGAACAGAGAAATCAAAAAGAAAGATATTTAATATTTTTTAATTTTCAGCCAAATTTTTGAATAAAATGTCATCAAATTTTTTATCAGAGGACACTTTTCAACTGCCTGGTAACGAATTCCAGGAGCGAGTGGCTTGAACAAAAAGGCTGGGTGCGACCCACACTGGTAACTTCCCATTGGTGCCTTCGGAAGCTATAGGCCCGATGTTATTTTATTTTCAAAAAATCCGCTACTAAAGATCTTTGAAATAAGTTCTTAGATATTCAATATGCAATCAAGTGAAGATTAGTGAGAACAATAAAACTAACCCAAAGCCAATATCTTTGGTTGTTCACAAGATATTTGAGAAGAAAAGAGTTTAACAATTTTGGGTAAAGTTTCTTGTAGTTTTTTTACTTTAAAAAACAATGTTTGTTGAATTATTTTACAAAACCAATCAAACAACAACTATGAAGTAGTGTAAGAATTTAATAAACCCGAAGCCTATACTACTTTGTGTGATCTCAGGATATTAGGGAGAAAAAAGTTTCAAAAATTTTAGTACGGTTTCTTGTTGTTTTAGTTTTTTTTTTTTTGGTTAAAAAAATCTATATGTTGAATTTTGTTTGCAAATCCTATAAAATATTAATTATAAATAAGTCTGTAAAATTAAATTAACCCAAAGCCAACATCATTGTTTGTTCTCAAGATAATTGAGACGAAAAACAATTTTCAACAATTTTTGGTAAGATTACTTGCAGTTTCTTGTCGCTTGTAAAAAAAAAAAAAACTGTTGACTCAATATTTTTTTAAAAAATTTACCATTTTTTATGAATAAATTAAAGCATAAAATACAATTAACTCGAAACCAATATCATTGTTTGTTCCCAAGATATTTGAGAAAAATCACTTTTTTTCAAAAATGGTCAGCAACTGTTTTCTTATTAAAAAAACTATAACATATTGTTGTTATATTTTATCAATTCTTTATCACGTTAATATGAGGAGAATAAAATTAACTCGAAGTCGCTAGCATAATTGGTTAGAGAGTATTCGAGACTAAAGAAACTTAACAAGGGTTTTTTTAAATTGCTATAGAGTCATTCCATATGAAATCCTCAAATCGAAAATGCCCACCCATTTTAGATTTTTTTCAAACTTTGTGACAATGTCCCTTATGGTTCAAAGGAAGAATATCCACCGTGTATTAATTTTCTCATGCCTCATTCCCCTCCTGTCCCCATTGAAGTATTTGAAAGTCGTCATTTTAGTGCTTCAGTATTTTTTCTTTAAGAAAATTTCTATTAAAGATATCAAAACGTTTGATATGACATATTAAAGCTGAAAAAGAATATTGATTGTGATTTATATTTTAATTCACATAATCAATGTCAAACAATATCAAAAACGGTGCCGAAAGTACGAAAGTATGTGTTTTTCTGATTTCTTGTCGTTTTTGTTGTTATTTTAGTCCGTTATACGTTTGCCAGTGTTTTAAAAGAAGAAGTATCAGTCAAAAAATAAAAAGCTATTGAAGAGTATTATTAATGTCTTACTACTTATGTACTAGGGTGCCCCCCTCTCCCTTAAAGTGATCAAGGCAATTGAAACAAATGTTGTGCAAATTTTTTTTTTAAATCGGCCAACGTTAACACGTGCCGGCAAGCACTTTAATTTTCCCATACAAAATACATGGGTATTTTTTCAGTGTTTTACTCAAAATTTCGGAAAAAAATGTAAAAGTGGATGGAAAATCTTCAAACTTGGTATATATACCATAAGAAGTAATTAAAAAAAATATTTTCAATTTTTTTAAACAATATTTACCACATTAAAAATAACAACAAATGCACAAAACATGGATACTTACTGTTATTTTTAACGAGGCAAATACTGTTTAAAAAAATTGAAAATAATTTTTTTATTTACTTCTATAAATTCCAAGAAAAAAAAAATAATATAAAATCTCAAAGTTTTGATAAATTACACTTAAAAAAAATGTGTGTATTTAAAAACTGGCTGATAGAACAAAGTATTGGCTTTAAAAAAGGTATAATACCAAATTGTATGTATTACCGTTATTTTTAAATGATTTTTTCATTTTTAGTACTTTTTTTATAAAATTGCCCCTCCCACCTAAACGGGGGGAGATAGTCTCCTTCTATAATAAAAAATACTTGTATTGAAGTGTTATCATTTCTTGTCGCCGCGGTTATCATATTCTTCCCCTCAGAGGAACTGCTCCTGAACTGCTACAAACCATACCAGCAGATAAGAATGGTAACTTCAGTGCTCTTGTTCAGGCCATTGACAAACGCTTTGGAGATGGCCATATGCAAGAAGTCTTCCAAGTCCAGCTCAATACTAGAGTCCAGAAAAGAGGAAAAATTCTGCAGCAATTCAAAGCAGATATCGAACAACTGGCGCATCTGGCATCCGGCAGCAGGAGATAAAATCATCAACCAATTTGCAACAGAAGCCTTTTTTCGTGCTGTATCTGATATCAACATTCAGCGAGCAATTCGAACTGCTGAAAATAGCACACTTCTTGAGGCGTTCTCCCTGCCTAGGGAAGCCGCAGAACAGGCTTCTCAAGGAGTTCATCAGTTAAGAATACTAGAAATTGAGAAATGTTCCTGCCAGAGACTAGCGTTGCAAAAGAACCATCTCGATGCTGGAATTGTAAAATGACCGGCCGGACATCTCCAATGCCAGTGTAGATTTCCACCTAAAAGACCTGATTGTTGGCACCAGTGCAGATAGCCACCTAGAAGACCTGCATGGTGGAATTGCAACAAGACCGGACATCTCCAACGTCAGTGCAGATTACCACCTAGAAGACCATGGAAATCAGACTACAAGCATTGCACGTGTGAAGAAGAAAAGGAGGTTGTTCCACTACCGATTGGAGTAAAGAGGAAATAATAACTATCCAACGGATTTGGATTGTATCCATGCCATAAATATCAGCGAAAGAGTAACAAGCGACATTCACTTAGAAAGCGCGGATTTCAAGTGTCCATGGATGTCACCTCAGAGAACTATGTCACACCAGGCTTAAAGCAAGCATTAAGGTGTCGACGCTCATCATCATAAGTGCAAGTGTTAGTAGTTAGTAAAAACGAAAGATAACACAAGCACATATGAACGTACAAAGACAAATACAGATATATTAACTAAACAATAAGAACAATATAAAAATTAACATATACAAAATGACAAAATTAATACATAAATTAAAAAAACAAATAATTAAAAATACACTAAGATAACAAAAAACAAAAATAACATATAATAAAAAAAACTAAAACAAATAAATCATGCTGGTGGTGCACTGGTTTTTAATATATTTTTAATACAGATCTTACTGAAATGAAAATCTAATAAGCAAGAGTAAGTGTTATATAACCTACTCATGCGAGAAAGCGGCTCATGCATGCCGTAATTTGTACTGTGATAGGAACAGTTAATTAAATCAAGTCTACGTAGATGGTAAGATCCCCCACGATAATTAAATGATATATTAGATAGCAAATCTGGAGCGTCGATGGAACCAGTAATGAGTTGATGAAAAAAAATTAAATCATTGTTTACACGCCTTTGGGAGAGTGTTTGCAACTGCAAGAGCTGGATACGGTGTTGGTAGGGAGGAAGATTAAAGGGATCTTCCCATGGGAGGCCTTTAAGTGCAAACCGAATGAAGTTATGTTGGACAGCTTCAATTCGGGACTTGTGGATTTCGTAGGAAGGAGACCAAACTTGGGAAGCATATTCCAGATGAGGACGTACATAACAGTTGTACAAAGCCAGTGTCACATATGGGTCATCAAATTCCTTACACCACCTCTTGACAAATCCAAGCATAGAGTTAGCTTTACTAACTATTGAACTAATATGCTCGGTAAATTCTAAACTACAATTAAAGTGGACTCCAAGATCACGAAATTTGGAAACCTGACTAAGAGCATGGTTAGATATTAGATAGGTGGTACTACTAGGAAACTTCTTTTTTGAGAATGTAATAAATTGGCATTTGGAAGCATTAAGGATAAGACCATTTTTATTACACCAGATTGTAAAGTTAGAAATGTCATTTTGAAGTGCAACACGATCAAAATCATTTTGTATAGCTTTAAAAATCTTCATGTCATCAGCAAATATTAAAATCTCACTGGAAGAAATGCAAGATATGACATCATTAATGGCTAAAATGAAGAGCAAGGAACCAAGATGACTTCCTTGCGGAACACCAGACAGTGCAACAAAAGGATTAGATAAAGTATTACGAAATTTTACTATATAGGACCTGTTTTTAAGATAAGAGTAAATCCATTCAGTGAACTTTGGGGGAAAGCCGTATTGTTTGAGTTTGAACAAAATTACATTATGTGAGAGTTGATCAAAAGCTTTAGAAAAGTCTGTATAAATGCAATCGACTTCAAGGCCACTTTCAAGGGCATTGGAACATTTATTATAAAAAGACAAGAGGTTGGTTACAGTAGATCTCTTTTTCATAAAGCCGTGTTGTTGATTGCATATAATGTTTCTAGACAAAAATGAAACTGATTCACACACAACCTGTTCAAATAATTTAGGGATACAGGAAAGTTTGGAAATAGGTCTATAGTTATTAATATTAATTTTATCACCTTTTTTAAAAACTGGTTTAACAAAAGCACTTTTCCAGATATCTGGAAAAATGCCTGAATTAATAGAAAGCTGAAAAATGTATGAGAGAGGAAACGCAAGTATAGAACGGCAATTTTTTAAAACAATTGGTGGAATTCCATCGGGACCAGAAGAAAAATCGTCATGAAGAGTGGACATGCACTGAATAATTTTATCCATGTCTATAGGGATAATATTGAATTCAACTTTGGAGCAGTTTTGCATATAATCAAAATAATGGGCATCAATATAAAAAGGCTTATCGGAATATGATTTACTGAAATGAATGGCAAATGCATTGCAGATATCAACAGAAGTATTAAGATGAGTATTTTCGGAAACGAAGTGAGCAGGATAGCCATCAGATTTTTTTTTCGAGTTAACAAACTTCCAAAATGTTTTAGGATCTTTTTTAAGCGAGCAACCTACTTCGTTTAAGTGGTTCGAATAAAGAATTTTAGAAAGTATATTAAAGTCTTCAAAAAGAGTTTTGTACAAATCATGATTGACAGAAGTTGGATTGATAATATAGCGTTTCCAAGCCTTATTCCTCTTATTACGCAGAGAATTAAGTTCTTTGGTGTACCATGGTTGGGAAAAGCTTGAATTTCTTAGGATTTTAAGGGGAATAATTTTTAACATACTATTTTTAAGGATCGAATAGAAGCATGAAACTGCTAAGTCAATATTTTCGAAAGTTGATATCTTGTGGATACCTTCTCTCAATAATTCATCAGAAAGTAAACTGAAGTTCGCTCTCCGAAAGTCAAAAGTATAAACACAGTCGTGAGGATTACATCGATCATAAATTTCGGTATCAACACTAAGAACAATATCCAAAGGAGGGTGGTAGTTATCTATGTTAGTTATGCCGCGATTAGATTTGAAAACAGCAGAATTAACAGAGTCAGATGAGAAGACTAAATCGAGTGCTCGATTTTTAAAGTTCTTGATACAGTTTATTTGCTGTAAGTCATTTGTTAATAAATTGTCGAGAAAACTAAGCTCGCGTTAAGAAGAGGAAGAAGAAGCGACTAGAAAAGAACCATGGTCAGAAGGAACCCAATTAATTTCGGGTAGGTTAAAGTCTCCAATAAGCAATATCGTGTTGTCAGAACAAGATAATTCTGAAACAAAATCTAAGACTAAAGAGACCTCATTATAAGCGGAGACAGGACTCTTTGGAGGAATGTAAACATTAATGAAGTAAATAATTTTTGAATACACACATACTTTCACACACAAAACGTCAATTGTTGTAGAAAATGGAAGAACTAACTGCGAGGACAAAAAAGAATTTTTGATAGAAATTAAAACGCCTCCACCTACTTCATTTGGTTTGTCCAAATGACGATCTTTTCGATAGACCGAATATTCAGAATTAAAAAGTTCAGTGTTCAAATGGCTTGGATTTAGCCAAGTTTCGGTAAGAATAAAAATGTCATGCGGGAGTACATGAGAATTTAAGTAGATATCAGTAGTCTTGCTACGAAGCCCTCTTACATTTTGATAAAAGAGAGAAATTTTATTTAGTTTTTTGAGACAGGGTCAGATCCAGAAATGATATTATTTCTATTACGAAAAGAAAATTCCTTTACTAAGTCAGCCATTTTAGGCCAGATGAATTAACGATCAAAACTGTTGGGCACAGCGTGGTGGTGGAAGGTAAGCATGACGAACGTAAAGCTATTATAGTTGTGTTTTTTTGCAAGTCTATCAAATTCTGTCTGAAAAAAAAACGACTACAATCAGCGCAATTTACATGTCAAATACAACAACAACTATGTCCATATAAAGTTAGCAATGTCCAAATAATCAAGTGGATTTAACTTTTGTCCCGATAAAAACGGTAATGTCAGACTACTATTGTCATTGTAATATCGATTATTTGTATAGAAATGTCAAATGTTTGTTGGTAAAATTATTCAATACAAAATGGCAGACCAAGACAAATGTTGAAATATCCCGACATCTTTTTTCCGCCAATGTCTATAGGGACATGCAAAAAAACTTATATTCACGTACCTCCCAAAACTACGAAATTAGCCTAAGGTTCTGTCAGTGCTCAAACTCGTAGTTTTGGGCATAGAGTACCTATATTATGTGCCCTATTACACGACGACTCTAGAGTCATGACTTTTTTCGAAATTCAATGAATGCGAACGAGAAAAAAAATCTGATCTCACTTTTACCCTCATTGATTTTCGAAAAATGTCATGACTCTAAAGTCGTCGTGTAATAGGGCACTATATATTTTCAATTCAAATTTCATTTGTCAATATTGTGATCCGCCGAAACCGAAACTAAAAACAAATGTCAAAAATGTCAACCATTTTTGCTCAATTGGTTAGTCCCCTATTACACGATGATTCCTTGCACCTGACTCTTTTCTAAATTCAATGGGTGTGAAGGTGAAATCAGATGTTTTTTCTCCATTGCACTCACGAAAATTCGAAAAGAGTCAGACGCAAAGAATCATTTGTCAATATTGTGATCCGCCGAAACCGAGACTAAAAACAAATGTAAAAAATGTCAACAATTTTTTGCTCAATTGGTTAGTCCCCTATTACACGATGATTCTTTGCACCTGACTCTTTTCTAAATTCAATGGGTGTGAAGGTGAAATCAGATGTTTTTTCTCCATTGCACTCACGAAAATTCGAAAAGAGTCATCAGACGCAAAGAATCATTGTGTAATAGCATTTCAAACATCTGAGCGCTAATTTGCGCACTGTGTTTAAATTTCCTTCCATTTGTTGGTGCGGTCCCCATTTAAATGCACGGGACAACTAATACATGCTCATAAATATGGACAATGGCTCTCACTTCAGCTTGAAGGGTGAAAGAGAACGAACGCGCTGAGTCGCGACTCTTGATAATATAGGTACTCTATGGTTTTGGAAAGCACACGAACAGACATATTTTCTGCGAATTGTCAAACACTACTTATTCGCAATCCACAACATGACGTATTCCCCTAAACTGCGAATGAAAAATTCGCTCAAATTTCCTTAGTATCCATTGTACTGGAACTGGTTTATTTTGTTAAATGTAATAATTCACGACCATCCGCAACTCACTCTTCGCTATTCGCAGCTCATGTAAAAGACACTAGGTGTGTTTTTTGTAAGTCCAGGGGAATCTGACCAAAATATACTACGTTTTAATTAGAGCTAAAATTACAATTTTGCAAATCACAAAAAAAGTGTTTTCATTTGTAGTTTGGTAATTTCATTTGACAGCTCATTTCATTTTTGAATTTCAACTGACTGTTAATCAATTTTTGTTTTTGTTTTTTCTTCCTACTTCTATTTGAGCTTTGACATTTTCTTCAAACTGTGGCCAATTTGGTGTGTTCGTTAGGTTTTGACTACATTTCCAACCTAATTTTCTGGCAAAATTGAGTTCCATACAAACTATCGATAACATGTAATATAACAATCGTGCCGGTAACACAATTTTTATCTGGACTTTAGCTGAGCCCCGAAAATTTCCTGGGCTTAGCTAAGCCCGAAGGGGCCTAGTTTGCTGCATTTAACATGGAAATTGCTTTGTCCTAACGTCGTTTTTTTCATCCAAGCCCATTCGGACAAGGAAAAAATTACACCTCTCAGAAAATCATCCCGTGTGTGCAGGCCCTTTGGCCGCTGTGGAACCTGGAATAATGGAACTTCAACTGGAAATGTCATGTCACTTGACAGATGATAAATTGAAATTGCAAGCTAGCTAGCAAAGTAAGCAGCGTCTCGCATTGGTTATTTTTGCTTTAAAAATTGAATTAAACTTTCATTTCTGTGAACAGTTTTTTGAACTTAAAAATTATATATAATTCTTAAACAAAAAATAACAAAATAAATACAAATATGAACAGAAGACGAGCTCACGAGGAGGACGATGGATATTGTACGTTTCATTGAGCTGCAATACAAAAAAAAACTAACCTAAAAAATCTGTTCTAATTGGAGAAATATAATTATTTTCTTTTATATATTTTAGACAATCGTAGCCGAAAACGTCGTCGTGTCTCAGAAAATCAAGAAATAGAAGATCGTCTGGAATCTCTGATTCTTCGGGTAGGCGAACGAAGTACATCGTCCGTGGAATCTAATCTTGAAGGACTAGTGTCTGTGTTGGAAGCCGACTTGGGCACTTTTCGTTTAAAAATCCTTCGTATCCTGTCCGAATGTGCTGTCAAAATGCCCGAAAAGTGCACCATCTACACAACGCTTGTGGGGTTACTTAATGCGAAAAATTACAAGTTCGGAGGAGAATTTGTTGACCATATGGTTAAGACTTTTAAAGATAGTTTAAAAATGTGTCGCTGGGATGCAGCTAGATACTCGCTTAGGTTCTTGGCTGACTTGGTAAACTGCCACGTCATATCGGCAACAAGTTTATTGCAATTGCTTGACATAATGATTGATGTTTCAAATGAAGACAATGTGCCGCAAGTTCGCCGCGATTGGTATGTATTTGCCGTGCTGTCAACCCTCCCCTGGGTTGGTAGGGACCTTTACGAAAAGAAAGAATCATCTTTGGAGAGCCTGTTGCTAAGAATTGAAGTGTTCTTGAATAAACGAACAAAGAAACACCACAATGCTCTAAGAGTTTGGTCCGTGGACGCACCTCATCCACAAGAGGAGTACTTGGACTGTTTGTGGGCACAGATTAGAAAGCTTCGTCAGGACAATTGGGCTGAAAAACACATCCCGCGGCCATATTTAGCCTTCGATTCAACCCTGTGTGAGGCGCTGCAGCATAATTTGCCGCAGATTGTTCCTCCACAGCATCATGAGTCATTTGTTTATCCGATGCCATGGGTCGTCTATCGTATGTTCGACTACACAGATTGCCCGGATGGACCGAATTTGCCCGGGGCACATTCCATTGAAAGATTTCTTATCGAGGAACATTTGCACCACATCATCGAAACCCATAAGCTAGAGAGAAAGGACTGTGCAGCCCAGTTACTTGCTTTCCCCTACAAAAATAAAATTCCTCTAGAATACTGCATCGTTGAAGTGATTTTTGCTGAGTTATTCCACATGCCAACGCCAAGGTATTTAGACATTGTCTATGGATCGATTCTCATTGAGCTTTGCAAACTCCAGCCGGCCACCTTGCCTCAGGTATTGGCGCAGGCCACAGAAATTTTGTTCATGCGGATAGACTCGATGAACACGTCGTGCTTTGATCGTTTTGTCAATTGGTTTTCCTACCACCTGAGTAACTTTAAATTCACTTGGTCCTGGGATGAGTGGGACAGTTGTTTATTGTTGGATGCTGAACATCCCAGGCCGAAGTTCATACAAGAAGTGTTGCAGAAATGCCTTCGGTAGATAAATTGATTTATTTAGTGGCTGTTTTAAAAACGTTTTTATTCTATAGGTTGTCATACCATCAGAGAATTACAGAAATGATGCCTGAAGCATATGCTCAGCTGATACCAATAGCCCCTCAGCCAAATTATAAGTACGCTTCGGAAGGAGCTGGTATGTTTTAAATCAGAAAAATTTCAATATAACTTGTTAGGCTTTCGCGGTTGTTAAAAGACATAATAGATAACTATTTTTCGGATAAGCAGCGTTGTCAAAATCGATAACGCGGCTTATTCGAAAAATAATTATCTATTATGTCGAGAAACTTCCATTTATACTTAATAATATTTCAGCTTACTGGTATACTATTCCTACTTTTTGCATGTTTTTGAGTAGTTTTTTCTTTGTTGGCATATTAGCTAAAGAAAACAAGTGAGGTTCATTGTGTTTGTAGTAATTACATGCAACTTTTCCAACCAACAAAGTAAACAAATAGAAGTATAGGTACATAATGATGAATTTTAAGATCATTTATTGCCAAATTTATAGTACGCTTTGGATAAAACAAACTCTTATATATAGTGACGCTTAAGAAGCAAAGTGAAACACGTAAAAAATAGTCAAAAATATAAACGTAATATATTGAATTTTTGTAGAGTACTGTTTGTCAGTCTCTGTGTGTAGTTCGCTCTACCAGAGCGTGAAGCAATTTATGTTCATTAGATACACCCAAGTCTTGGTCTTTCTATGACGTCACAATCATCTTGTACTATAAGAGATTGAAAGACATAAGCGGCATCTTTGTATATAAAATCTACAGTAGTACTACGGAATAGTGTTTTTGAAGTACTTGTTGTATGCGTTGTGGGGCTAAGATAACCACAATTTTGACTATGAAAGATTGGGTAATGCTACGAGTACACGGCATGTAAAATGCCACATGTTCAACCGCAGTGACGATCATTTTTACGTCACATTTGCTTCCCAATTGCCGCATACCATGTGATCGGCATGTTTGTGATAGCCGCATGACGTTAGTGTCGCATGTGCATGCGGCATTTAACATGCCGTATACTCTTAGCTTAACAGTATTATAAGGAATAAAAAACATGCAGTATTAGAACGAGATGATTGTAATATTTGTTTGCCATTGGAACAAAAATAAAACGAGGACGACCAGAACAAGAGAAAATAAAAAAAATGTTGGCTTATCTCTTTTGAGCTTATACATATGTACAAACATTAATGGCATATTTTGTTTTGAATTTATGAATAGACTTGTTTTTTTTTTCTATGGTTTATGCCAGTGTTATTCAAACTGTGGGTCGCGACCCCCTAGGGGGTCGCCAAGAATTTCTCCAGGGACCGCAAGATTGAAAAACAAAGCTTGTAAATCCTGTACTAAACAAAAATAAAAAAATAAAATTAATTAAATGTTCAAATCTCGGTTGTTAAATCGTTTCCGTTTCAAAAATTTCAAGGCTTTATTAGCTTCTTTGACACGTTTAGTTGAGAGATGTTGCATTAGCTTTGATGGTTTTATACTTTTAGTTGTATAATAATACACCGCAAATTAAAAACTGAGGCTTATTATTTAAAACTTCAGAGTTCAGAACCATATCTAAGGTACTAGTTATCGTCACAAAGTCCATTTTTTATCGGGTTGGCCTTGTTTCAAGGCTGCGACGGAAACTTATTAATTTTATCTTCACTCGTAATGTTATTTCCCCACGGGTTATACACAACGCACTTAATTTTTTGAAAAGAAAAAAATAAATGACAATCCTGATGCGTAGGTAGGTACATATGAACTCAAAAAATGAAACTGAGCCCTGTTGCTGCTCTGATTTCTTTTTTTCATTTTTGACAGCACGTGAAAAAATATTTCAATGGTTACGAAGAAAAAATTTCCTTATTATTGTGGCTATAATCTTACCTATATTTTGGTAGAAACACTTTTTTCCACGGTTATAGTTCCTCCAGAGATTATTTTTCTGAATCTTCGGTAAGGATTTGAATGGATTTCGACAAAATTCTACATAGTTTTTTTGATTTTTAACTTAATTTCTAAAATGATTTTTAATGAAAATTAATAAGAGCATTGAATTTTGAAAACAAAAATTATACTAAATTCCATAAAATTTAGAAAAAAATTGGTTTGAATATTTTTTGTTTTTAATATCGAGTTTAAAAATTAATTTTTCAAAAACTGTTCACTAATACAACTTTTTTTAAAATGCAAATTATAGAAGAGATTTCTGGCTTTCCAAAAAATTATAGCATGGCATTGTAAGTTTTACCGTTGTTTTCAAATAATCTTTTTACTGTTTTAAGAAAATTGCCCCTCCCGCCTAAAATGGGGGGAATATACCACCTCTTCTATACGATTTTTTTCTTGTCTTTACCCAACCTACTCGCTGTAGCTTTAAATGCACTTTATACTGATCACCCTGTATAGGTAAATATATGTTGTACAATGCCTTCCTTCTGACAAAGCCAAAAGCCATAATAACCCCTTCCTCTTGAGCAAAATCAAATGCAACAAAAATGCGAAAAAAAAACATTCATAAAAAGTCTCAAATAGCAATTGAAAAATAAAATTCAGGAATATAAAAACATACACCGAATTCAAGACACAAAATTTGTTCTATTCTCACTACCTACCTATATACATACATTACAAGCATAAATAATTATATGTGTATATATGTATGTACTTCTAAAATAAAGAATAAAAAAGTAAACAAAACACACGACACAAAACAAAACACCCGAGATGGAACTAAATATTCAAAATGGGCTTTCTTTAAATTTATATTTCTTTTTCCTCCAGGTTTATCTTAAATAAATAAATAAATCAATAAATTTGGTGTCACAACAGCTCGTGAAGAACCAGGGCCTAGTGACTTACAACTCTCAACCATTCCTGTGTGCGTATTTTTGGCAGGAATAGAGAAGGGGACCTACAATTATTTGCGGAGTCCGAACGGCTAGATGAGAAGCACTTATTCATAACAAGTATACTCTTGGAGGATTTGTCAGTTCCTCGCAAGAGGCAGTACCTCGCGAAAAAAACATTTCTGTTTTTAGGTGGCAGTAGCCGGGAATCGAACCCAGACCTTTGACATGACAGTCCTACACACTTTTTTTTTTGTAAATTCATTTTTATTTTTCAATTATCTTAGAACTATCTTAAAGCTAGACAAAAATTCATAAAAACTAGCCTACGTATCAATATCTTAAAACTAACTTACTGGCCCCAGTCAGGCGCTCTAAATTAAACTAGAATAACTTAATGCTAATGCCTTTCGGCCTAAGAACTATCTTAATACTAAATCCAGGTCGGTTTTATTTTTTACTGAGTAGAATTTCACAAAAAAAAACTCGGTATCGATGTCTTTATTTTTGAGTCCTACACACTAACCATCATGCCACGAGGTACTACTTGAGGTTTATCTTGTTGTTGTTTAATGGGCTGTAGGTTATGACCTACTGCCCATAACAACAAGAACAACAAAATATATATCTATAAAGAGGTCATTAAACATATACTCCATATTTATCTTTACAATCACAGCAAAATTGTTGTTTGTTTCTCTCCCTCGATCTCTTTCAAATTTATCATACAGTTTTCTCGTTCTCGAATTATCGCTTTATCCTCCTTCATATGAATATTCTAACCTACCCAACACTACCTAGCACCCCTCACGAAAAGTTGTCTCCGTATAATGTAGTTATCGCCCCGATCGTTCTTCTTCATGATAGTACTATAGATTTTATATACAAAGGAGGCATTTCTCATTTTAGTACTTTTTAGTTATCTCTTTGGCAGTTGTTTTTCATAACGAGTTCGAGAATCGCCTTGAGAGTGTTATGTCGTTTTCCATTGGACATCCAGAAGGCTTCCGAAGCGTCCGGAAGTCTTCTAAAACCATTCTATTGGCGAAAAAATCCTCTTCTGCTTCTTTTAATTGTGCCCTCAAAAACAAAGAATTTAGTATAATTTAATAAACAAATAAGGAAAACAATAAGAAAACTTATTATTTGTAAGTTTTTTGTGTCACAGCAAAAATTTTCTATTAATAATTCACCAATACAGGGACAAAACTTCAGAATTGAGTAGAAGTAACAAGCACTGTTCCATTGGATTCAGAATGAGTGTCCTCTTGAGTGAAACCAATGGAAAACGACATTAGTGAAGTGATAAAATAATAAAACTCTATGAAAACTGAAATGATAACTTTGTTTTCATTTCTTTCACAGATCGAGAATTGAACCCCAGAAGAGCATTATCCAATAAGATAAAGATTATGTAGAAGTGGTCACTAATAAATACCGGAACACTTATGTCGTTTTCCATTGGTTTCATTCTAGAAGACACCCATTCTGAATCCAATGGAACAGTGCATGTTACTTCTACTCAGTTCTGAAGTTTTGTAACTGTTTTGAGTGAATATTATGAACAAAAGTTAAAATTGAAAAGTTTAAAAAATGCTTGTTAACACCTGGAGTGAATAAAATAACTGTAAAAAAACTTAATAATATTTTTCATGAATTCTTTTTTTTGTGAAATAACTTCAGGGATAAATACTTTATATGAGATAAACATGGGCTTTGTTGCTTTTGAAGTTAGACGGGTGCTTTAGCGTTAAAGTATATTTTATGTAATTTAATTACAATTTCAAGAGCGCCGACTCTCGGTCTACAAATCGTTTTAAGAGATTGTCTTTAGTCACATGTTGAGTTCCATTAGGTTTTTTATTTGTGTGCATAATATTTTCAATTAAATATACATAATTGTAGCTTTTGATTTTTGTATGAAAGTGGAGGAAAATAATAAATTAAAAACAATAACAATTGTATAGTAAATTTTAATAATCAGAAGGCAATTTACAAAATTATGATTCATTGGCATTCGTATCGATGTCACCAGAACCCTCGGGTTCAGTGAAAATGGTTGTGGTTTCCAGGATAAAAGGAATTTCTTGGGGGCGATTTCCGACCTTAACGCTTATCGATTTACTAACAGACTTCTGTGTTAGAACCTCGAGTTCAGCTTTGCTGGGGGTCACTGTAATTACCTTCTCCTCTGTGTTGCTTTGAACAGCCGAACTATCAGTGCGTTCTTCTTTCTGTTTGAGTTTTCGCTTGGGCTTCCATTTCAGGATGGGCTGTTCGGTTGTACTGCGAATATAATTACGAGTTCTTGGCGATAAATTAGTCTCGAATCGCATTGGGCTCTCCGACGATGTTGTTGTTGGTGGCGTGACAAAGAATTTATTTTTTGGTAAAAGCGTCCTTCTGGTAGATGGGTAAGAAATTGGTGTGGGTTTTATTGTCGTTGTGCGCTCTTGCTTTCCATCAATATAAGGAACATGTGTGCCTTGCTCTTCAGCTGGCTGTGAAAGTTGCTCAATCATGGAATTTAAATCTTGTGGGCTAGGACGTTCAACTTGAGGGTGATTTTCATACAAAGGATCTGGTTCGGAGTAATGTATCTCTTGGAATTGTTGTTCGCTCTTTCTAAATGGTCGAGTTGTAGTTGCTTCTTGAGGAAAAGATTGAATATACAAAGGAAGTTGTTGCATGTAAAAACTTGTTTGTGCAGGTGGTGCTTCAGTTGTAGTAGTCAAAACGTATTGCGATGATAAAAGTTCAACATTTGGAGGTTCTATAATTCGAATTGCGTCCGGATTTCCGCGATAAAGTTTCTGGTCGTAATTTGTAGAAGTTTCTGCATCATTCATAAAATAATGATGATGAAAATGGTGCGTTACAACAGTTTTAGCATCTTCTGGTGTTTCATACACTTCTTGTTTTGCGTATTGAACTCGATAGTTTGGTCTATAGGTTGTGGGTAGATCGTTTCGTGAACTGGATATATACCCAACTTTAGATGAAGCTTTAGGTACTTGTTTGTAAATTTCGCCAATATTCAATGATGGAACATGTGTGAAATCTGCTCTCGAATCATGATTAACTATCCTTCCTTGGCGTTCGTTGGAAAAGTTTTCAATACTATCTGATCGGCGCGTTAGTGCATTGAAACTTTTTGGGTATTGATCGTCTTTTAAAATAAATGATTTGTTATATACTTCATTTACACTGCGCATGTTTTGAAGTAGTGCTTTATTATTCAAAGCAGTAACACTGAATTTCATCTCATAACGGAAACCTCTTTGTGGATCACGATGGCGAATTTTTTGAACCTTCCAAATTGCCAAAGCGGTATCAAAGCAAATCTCTTCACATATGCCCTCTTTGAATTTATAGCCATCTGATTTCTCCACCCACCCTCTAGCCATTGTGATTATGTCTCCGAATCTTGGATATTCTTCATGAGCTTTTCTATAAGGTGCATGCATAAATTCTTTGTATTCTCGAAGGTCACTTAAGTAGAAGAAAAAAATGTTTATACGATACTTCCACCTCATTTAAAGAAAGCGTACCTTAAGTTTAAACTATTGCCTGCTTCAGCGAAAAGAGTAACAAATGTAACGTGCTTCAAGGTTTCCTCCCAGGGTACTGTTCCATTTGTTTCATAACTAGAGGGGTTATAGAAAAGCATGCGGCCAAGTAAATGCAGACTTTCTTTTGGTGTTAGCAACAAATCTCTTTCGATTGCACCCTTACAAAATTTTAACTGAAACAAATTATTTAAAATTAAATCCTCTACCGTATATTCGTATAACTTTCTTATGAAAATACCATCAAAATTAACAATAGAAACTTTTCGAAGTACATTCCGCTATATTATTGTATTTTGTCTTCTCCACAACGCACAAGAAACAACTGAACAACTTGTAAGGTTTTCCTCATTGTTGCGTTAACATTTTGCAACGAGATTCCCCTCCATTAAAGTTTTTATTTTGGTGTACCTCGTTAAGGTATCTTTTTCAATTCTTATTAACAGTCTATTCAACGCAAATGATGTGCCCTATTCACTTTCTGTTTCCTCGTTGGGCTTCAGTGAAGTTCACGATTATTTAGTTTGGATAAAAGTTTGGAAAAAAATTATTTCCAGAGTACCATTGATATTACAGGCGCACTTTACCCTAAGAAAATTAGTTAGATGTAACCCATTATTCCCAAAATCTTAGACACAGAAAGGAGGAAAGCCTTTCTTAAATTACTACTGCATTCACGCTCCGTTGCGCTCAAAAAACTATTCATAGTGTTCCACTAGAGTGCAAAACTAACATGTGAGACAAGCTATTGTATATTTAACATAGAATGTCGTTTGGCAATTATAATTGTCACTATTTTGCCACTTTTAAATAATTTATGTCATGTGTTGTCTTTATTTTACAGCTGCACTGCCAGGCACGACAACAGCTCACCAACTTGTCGTTGCCATACGACAAAAATGCACGCCCGAGGAGGTAATCAATGTACTGAAAGAACTACCAAATTCCGGAGAAAACGGTGACAACGAAATGTCTGAAAGCTCTTTCAACCCTCTAAAAATCGACGTGTTCGTTCAAACTCTTTTGAATTTGGGATCAAAATCATTTTCACATAGTTTCGCTGCAATATCAAAGTTCCATTTGGTGTTTAAGGTATTGTTTTATAAACGTTCTTCCAATAAAATATTTTTTTTTATCAATTTTAACGCACTTTAAGGCTCTTGCTGAATCAGAAGAAGCTCAGATATGTATTCTGCATAATGTTTTTGAATTATGGAAGAATCACCAGCAGATGATGGTAGTCATAATCGACAAATTATTAAAGACACAGGTTGTTGAATGCTCAGCTGTAGCCACATGGATTTTTTCCAAAGAAATGACCACTGAATTCACGAAGATGTATCTCTGGGAAATTCTTCATCTTACTATAAAAAAAATGAACAAACATGTCATCAAGTTAAGTAAGTGGGAAAGGCTCAGTAATTAAGTTCGTTGTGGCTAAACATAGGCAAACTATTAAATAACTTTCTAGGCTCAGAATTGGGAGAAGCAAAGGAGAAACTGGCTAAAGCAGATTCATCCTCAAGCGAATCGGAAGAAGAAGGTGGGGTTCAGAAGCGTAAAAAGCCTCAACTAAATGTTGATAAGCCAACGGAAGAGGTGAGGTTAAAATTTGTAATATATTGTATTTTGCTGTATTGCTGTGTTTTCTTGTGAACTTATAGTACTCTTGCACGCATCAGTGGGTGTTGAGTAACTTAGTCCATTTATTTATGAATAATTTAACTTCATGTTTTATAACTAGCTCTTTTAATTAATTTCAAATTCAGGGTCATGTTGTTGATATGTGGTTTTTAAGTGTACATATTTGTTTCTTGCATTAATTTGTATTCCGTATTGGCATAGTTAGATCAATGGCAAACGGGATAAATGAGAATTTTAGATCTCGATTTGTGTCTCAAAATAAAAGTTTTGAAAGCACCCATTGTCGCTTAGGGAACTAATAATTATTTTGTAGTTAAGAGTACAAATGTATGGCTTACCTTTATAATTACACATATAGTTAGGTTGTTATTTGATATGAATTTAAAGACCTTAAGCACACCTTTTCCATCATCCATATGTGCAAAAATGTTCATGGAAACGAATTTCGTCTAAAAAAGAGTTTTTTTTTAACTTCTTAGAGAAGGGACAACATTTTAAATTATTTTCTATACGACTTTATATGGGAGAGCTATACACAGAAATAAAGGTTCAATTTTGTTTTGTTCTGTTATTTCTGCTATTCGTTCAAGAGCTATGAAAAAAAAAAACGAAAGAAAAAAATCAGGTTTGCTTTCTTCTTATTGTTTTTGTTCTCATGATTATTACTCACTCACCACAGGTCGAATTAAAAATTTTCTATTGAAAATAAATTGAGGCAAATAAAAAAATGCACGACTGGATCGCAGGTACGTTCTCTTATGTTCAAGTTGCTTGGAATTAAAAACTTTTAAAATATGAAAGTAAAAAGAATATTTTAATCGTTCTTTTAACTCTTAAAAGCACCTTTTTGTTATTTTTTCTATAAGGCTGTGAAAATATTTATTTATTATTAATTTTTTTTTAATTTAACTAAGCGGTTTTCTCATCTTCAATGACCCATTTCATGATTTTTTTGAACAAACTATCTTGTGACCACGCAATTCAACCTTATCATTGATCCTAAGCCATTTTTTCAGTTTGTCAAGTATAAAAGAAAATGCTATGGCTACCCAAACACTCTTTTTCAATAACGAAACTTTAAACGATCCTTACACTATTGCCAACCTATTTGCTAAATTTTTCAGACAATCTTTTCGTCATTTGCACCTGATTCTGCATATTTCAACTACCTAAAAAACTTCTCTCGGGCCGCTTCCCCTCGCACTGTCGATTCGTATCGCACGAAAATAAATTGAATCAACTCAACGATGAATGCGATCCTGGTCCCGATGGTCTCCCTAGCATACTTCTAAAAAAATGTTTTTTCACCCTTTCTCTTCCTCTCCCAAAAATTTTCAGCCTTTCCCTAATACACACACAACACACAAAAAGAGTTCAATGGGTGATGTAAACAATAATTATCGTCCAATTTCCAAGCTTTTTCACATACCCAAACTCTTTGAAAGTATTTTGTATGAAACGTTAAGTTTCCACTTGTCTCCCGCAGACAACATGGCTTTCTCAAATGCAGGTCTACAACCACTAACCTTGTTGAATTTGTGTCTTTCACGCTATCAGCCATAGAGTCGAAGTCGATGTTATCTCAACCGATTTCTGTAAGGCTTTTGACGAAATTTCCCGTAAACTAATACTTTTCAAACTATCCACTCTCGGCTTCGAACTATCTTTGTTAAAATAGATATCTTCTTACCTAGATAATCGTTTTTACAGCGTTCGTTTTAGATCCGCTTCCTCTTGCTCTTTCTTAGCTACCTCCGGTGTCCCCCAAGGCAGCCACCTAGGCCCACTTTTGTTCATCCTTGCTATTAACGATATTGAAACCGTTATCAAAAATTCTTCTATTTCACTGTACGTTGATGATACCAAGTTTTTCAAAACCATTCCATCGACACATAACTCTTTTGTTATTCAACGGGACCTTGACAGTTTTTCAGTTTGGTGTCTGAAAAATTACACCAAATCAAAAGATGGTCAATGGAATTCTCCAACCCTTTTGTGACTCGATTCCTATACATACCCTTTGCTCGTCCACTCCTTAAATACACCTCTCAAGTTTGGTCCCCTTATCAACTTATTCACATTTCCAGAATCGAGGGCGTCCAGCATCGCTTCCTTCGATTTACTCTTTGAGGCTTTACATTGAACAGTTCTCTGATCCTGCCTCCCTATCTAGACCGTCTTAAACTAATCAACTTGAATTCTTTGGAAGAACGAAGAGAAATATTAGACATTCTCTTCATTCATTGAATACTTTCTGGTTCCGTTGACTGCATTTCACTCTACAACTCTATCTCTTTTAACATTAACCCTAGTTCACGAAACCCTCGTGTTTATCTTCCCACCCACAGATACCCTATGGCTCAAACGGACCTTTCCCTTGATGGCTGCTAAGTGTTAATTTGAATATAAACTCCTTTGACTTATACCTCAATACTACTTCCTAAAAACTCAGTCTTCTGAATCGCCTTCCTCCACACTTACATTAGCTTAAGTTCTTAGTTTTAAGTTAAATTAAGAATTAAGCTTGTATTTAGCCGAATAAATGGGGGTTTTGCCCCCACCTAAATTAAAATCGTCTTCAAAAAACGTGGTCCAATTACCGTTCGTCCAACAATGGCAAGTCACACATTGCAATTATTCCGTCTTGCAAAAAGTGCATAGTGGGGACATCTTCTATTGGGGAACCTGTCAGCGTACAATCTCTGTGCTTTCCAACTGGAACCATCCGCTAAACCTTTGCAATAGTGCATTTCTGTCAATACTTCCCGAGATTACTTGCCATCATTTTGTGTTGATGATTCGATACGCATTTTAGAAATGAGTTTTAAACAGAATGTCATTCCGTATTTTTTTTTTTTTAGTTAGGCACAGTGTTGGACTTAGGGTGCCAGGGGGGTAGTCCGTCCCTAGTGACAGACTAATAGTAACAACAAAAGTAACAACAAAATAACAAATTTGCACATAACACAAAATATAAATACAAATAAAATAATAAATATTTCTCCCAAACACCTGCCTATGTACGAGTATATATGGTCAGGCCACGGTCTGATAAAGTGACATTCCTACAATGATCACATTTCTGCAAGGTTTTCGCTCATAACTTATAAAAGAGCTACGCAAAGCTTGACACTTTTCATATGCATATGATTGGGCTCCGTATGTCTCACATCCTGGACACCCAACATTTGTTGATATCTTTTACTGTTTTCGAAATACGGCCGTTCAAAGTGGCTTATAACGTTTTCACATATGCCTTATTTCAATTTTTGTTATTTATTTCCATTTTTTTTTGCATTTTTGTTTGCACTTCAACGATATGCTAGGTTCAAAATTTGAAGTCCTTAATTTAAAAAAAATTCCATACTGACCTGCTTACTGACCGAGGCCACACGCGCAAGTATTGGCAAGCAAGTTGGCTACATACACTGCCTGTCAAATACGTAATTTGCATTCCACTTGCCTTCAACTTGCTTCCCAAAAAAAGTCACACCCAAGAAAAAAGTTTGCAAAACAATATAACTGAAAATAATTAAAAATGCAAAAAGGCATTACAGTTTCGTTTCTGATTTTGCTTAAGTGTGACCACTTTAATTTGAAAATTATAGCTAAGCATAATCAGTAGCAAAAGTGTTATGACTTTTCCTGCAATCATCAGCATCAGCCTTTTTTAAGTATACTTTGATTCCAAAATTGATGTTATAGTTCTGACTTTTAATTGTTTGTTGCCAAAAACATAGAAATAATAACTAAGTCACCATTTGTATGTTCAAACTAAAATTGTCACTGATTTTCCTTTATAATAAATCCAATGATAAGTTTCATAGAGTTTTAGAAGTTCTCTTTGTTTCTTTGTTTCTATATCTTCACGACAGTTATGTAATTGTGATTCCAGTAACATTTAGTTTTAACTACTGTTAACTGTTATTGAAGAAAAGTAATACTATACATTGCTGTGTTTTTTATCTTCTTTTGATATTGGGATCCGGATCGGGATCTGGACTTTATTTTAACACCGTTAACAAAAACAAAATGAAGAGAAATTTTCAAAATTGTTTTTGTAGCATGTTTTAAAACGTAATCCAGATCCATTTCCGAATCCCGATTGAAGATAATAAAATATAAAATACAGCTAATAGTACCCTCAACTGGCGTTGTAATCTTTCAATTTTAAATTTTCTCATTTTATTTCAAAAGAAAATGAAAAAATAATAGTTGAATGAAAGTCGAAAAGAAAAAGGAAAACATTTCAAAAATCATAGTTCTTGGCAAATCGAAAAAAAAACTGTTTATTGCCGAAACTAAAAGTTACTTTCGAAAACTCATTAAGGAATAAATGTAAGCCTAGCTAGCATTCAAAAGTAAAATGCCCAAAACTTGGGTTAAAATTATTGAAGGTAAGTCTAGAATTCACTGATAAAGGGGGTGTTTTCCTCTCATTTAATTTTTTTAATTACAAATAAACAACAACACTTTATTTATTACCGTTATTTATTGTAGATGATTAAAAGAACTTTTAAAATCCCCTTCGACACTTTTTGTGGTATTCGATGTTAAATTAAAACAATAATACCTAAACGTCAAAATTTGAATATTTAAACAGAAAATTTCAGATTTTAGTGGAAATATTCCCTGGAATAATTTCCTTTTTCCACTCACAGAAATTGTATTCACTGATTTATACAAATCTACATTCCTGCATTTTTATTTCAATTTCGCAATTTTGTGAAATTTTTTCCTTTTTTTCTCATCGATTCAATTGTTGTTTCTCTTTCTCTATTCCAATTTAGATGGTTTATTTCGAGAAACCAGTTTTTTTGATATTTTAAATTAAAAAAAAGTCGCCCTGATAAATAGGTCGTCGTTTAGTCATACAGACCCAAAAAAGGTCGCAAAGTGAGACTAAAGTCGCCCAGCGGTAACACTGCTAGAAACTTCCAATAAAGCTCTAAATTTGCAGTTTTTTTTGCATTCCAACGATAATGTAATTATTTGAAAAATTTCCCAAAATTGACTTCAATAAGAAGTAGGTAGGCGACATCGTGTATCTCAGTAACCAAGCATGCTAGGAACTTGCAGTAAGGCTCCAAAGTTGCAAGAACATATATAATATAAAAATCATCCTTAAAAATAAAAGTGAACATTTTGTATTTCTCTATTTTCTCTTTATTGAAAGTAATTCTCTTATTGTAAGTGTTTTGCTTCTTTTATTTGGTTTTCTTTTTTTTTGTTTGTTTGTTGCTCACCGTATTAAAGATTCAAAATATTGATTTATCATACTTAAGGTGGTCGAGCGTATGGAGGAAAAGCTGGAGGCAGCCAACGTTGATCAAAAGCGTTTGTTCCTGATAGTTTTTCAACGTTTTATCATGATCCTCTCGGAGCATTTGGTAAGATCTGATACAGATGGCCGTGATCCAGACACTGATTGGTATCGGTGGACAATTGGACGATTACAGCAGGTGTTTTTGATGGTAAATAAACTAATAATTATTTATACATTTTCAACATCGATACAAATATTTTTTCTTCATTTTATCTAGCACCACGAACAAGTGCAAAAATACAGCAGTACTTTGGAAACATTGCTTTTTACATCCGATTTAGACACCCATATTTTAGATGTTTTCCACCAGTTTACAGCACTTCGAGCTTAGATACATAAGTAAACTTTTAATCCTTTGTGTTATCGTCAATTTAACTTCTCTTTTAAAACTGGACATAAATGAAATAAATGGAATGTTTTATTGAGAAATGAGAAAGTTTTTTTGAAGATGTGGTCTGTTGAAAAAGTAACTGAAACATGGAACGTAATTTAAGAAAATTCTAGTGTTTTTTTTAGGAAAAATATGTTCTTTTTTCCAGCAAGATAAAACGGTACAAAAACTCAACGCAATTATTTTTTTAATATAACGATCACAGTAAGCAGTATCTTTCCGTTAAAACACAATTTAATACATATATACATACATATAAACAACTAGAATTGTTTTAAGAAAGAAGAAAATAATAAAGTAAAAAAATTAAATAAATTATTTGAAAATTGGGTTTTAATGAGTTCTGTTTTCCTTTGTGGTTATATGCGCACATGTCAGGCCAATGTAACAAAGTCGTGACGTTCTCGATAACGGCGGATCCAGACTTTGCCCTTGTGGGGGTTACGATTTTTAAAATTTCCACAAAGTATTGCATCCCAAATTAATTTTTACCTTCGATATAAGGCAAGTTTTGTATCCGTGCAGATACAATTTTTTATATAACAATCAAACATGACATTACGATGAAACAACACAAAAAAGTGGGTGGCACAATTCTGTCTGGTTGTCTGTATGTCTATTCTTTGATATTTCCTAACTACTAAGCCTAAACCACTGAAGCGATTTTCTTCAAATTTTGAATTAAAAATTTTTCTTAATTCTTCAGAGGGGAAATCGAAATTTTCTTAGCTACAAAAATAACGGTACTTGATATACAACCATTGAGGAAAAGCTATAATGGCATACTTGGTTTTAAGCGTTAAGCTATTTGACAAGTTGATTAAACAATTAAAAAAAACAATTTAAATGCCTTTGCTTTATACATTTTTATATTTTTTTATATATGTAATTTGACATATTTTAAAAGTTCTTAATTCTAAGCAACTTGAACATCAGAGCAAGTAAATGCAATACAATCGTGCATTTAATTTCAATTGCCAATATTTTTTGAAAAATAAATTAATTAATGAATTGAAGCCAGACCTTCGGCATGAGGTACTAAAGATATTGTTTAGGAAAAGTTTATTTTTGCCCTTAAAATCTCAACTCTTTCACAATAAGTTCGTACTTACTCTACAAAATCTATTTCGCCTGGCAACTAGAAGCAACTTTTGTTGCTTACGACTTTCCTTAATGACATCCCCCGAACAAAGCAATATCATGAAACGTCAAAATTACCAAACCAATAACGTTGTATTCCCAAAATTTGCAGCCAAGTTAGTGGGAAATTTAAGCAATTACAGTCTCGAGAAAACGAAGTAAATTGCTTTAATAGCTTGCTACCACGCATCGATTCCGATTGCTTTTAGCTCAATGTTGCTTCCTAGTGCTAGCAACTAAAAGTTGATGGCAATTCACAACTTAGTTGCCTAGTGGTCGCTAGACCTTGATTTTGAGATAAAGCAAGCGATATGTCATTTAGCTTATTTGCAAAAAATGTATTCGATCAGATCTTGTTTTTAACGGGACACTAAAAAGTTTTACATTGACACTAACATGGGCCTAGCAAGTGTAACACTCGAGTTTGTATCGGGCCTCACCCGCTAAGTATCCTTTTGCCCAGACAGACAAAAAAAAATTAAAAGTTGTCTTTGTTGGGATTCCATCCTACGGTATTCTGGTTACCAGTCCAATACTTTGACTAGTGAGCTATTTCGCAATACTGTTGTGTATTGTTGAAAATTAAAAGGTATATAGGTACTTTAATTTTTCTTACTATGTATGATGGGTGTAAAATATTTTTTTTGTTATATATTAGACATTTGTGATGGGATAAAAGGACTTATCCAACAAGTTTTTGTCTAGCGAGGGCCTCACTAGTATTTGACAACTTGACATTTTTACATTTTTACATTTTTACATTTTTTTTTAAATTAAAACAGCAACGAAAATCATTAATTTCTTCAAAATTCAAAAACAATTCTAAATTTCAGATAGTACACAACTAGCATACAAAACAAACACAACACTAGTCCCTAAACTCATCGTTTCCATAGTTATTCATGAAATAAACAAAAATAATTAAAACAATTGTTGAAAAATTTCCTTTCAAATACACAAACTTTTCATAATTTAGGGAATTTAAATTATTAAATACACCCACCTCATCATATTATTTTGAGCGAAAGCAGAGCTTTCTTCAGATGATGCGATCATTTTGCCGGGTGTCACCTTCTATTTGTTTTTATTCAATGGTTACAGCTATAGAAATTAATAACATCCCTAGATGTAAATAGTTATCCATCCAGTGTCCAGTACAGCTCAGTAAAAATAGACATAAAAATACCAAAGAAAGGATTGATTGAGATTGATGTTACTATACTTATAACCTGAGAAAAAAACATAAAAATCCATGACCGCTAGGTCAGTTATTAGGGGTCAAAGGCAAATATCTCAAGAACGGTAAGTTTTATAAAAAAAAATTGTTTGCAAGCAGGTAGCTGAGGTAATTTCCCACAAACTTTCATATCCCCATCCCCACTTTGAAGGTGACTTTTAAGGAAATCAACGCAGATGTTTTAATGGATTTTGGAAAAAATGTAGCTAGATGGTAAAATTCTGCTTCGGCACCAATCTTTATATTTTGATAAAATTTATATTTTTCTTACTATTTCCGGCTATACAACTGACCTTTCCTATTGCGGCTTTTTTCCGGTCACAGAGTGCAGGGGAGGTGGGAAATTGAAATTATAAAATGTAGTCCTATGGTTTCAAGCATGCTAGGTCCATAGATAGTTCTCGCGTAAATTTCCGACATCAGGTTCTCGATTTAGAGGCCAGTGTATGTAGCATTTCGGGGTTTTAGCCTATAGTATAAGAGGTCGTGTTTTTACTATAATTAAAGTGGCGTAACTTCTTAAGGAAGAATGTTACGGAGAAACTTTATTTTTTTTTTTTTTTTTAATTAACTTTTTGAGATATATTTGTCCGAAACCTACGAGTATTTTCGTAAGACCCCTTATAACTGACTTATGGGGTTTTCTTTTGGTAAATTCAGATTTTTATCTAAAAATTAGGTTTTTTCGTCGCGAATGGTATACGATTGCATTATTTTTTTTGTTTTATTGTATTGGTGTATAATTTGTGTCTGTGAAACTGTGGCGACCCAACCTTGTCAAATTGATGGCTGTGAATTGTTCTGGTGTGTAATGGTGTGAGTAAAAGAGGGGTAAGTCTGCCGAAAAATCCATATCTGCAAATTTGATTTTCGATATAAAAAAAATAGATTTTTTCACCATTGGAAGGCGTAAAAGCCTCAAAATCTGTGTTTTGATAAATCGGAAGGGGGAAAAAATCAATTTTTGTTACCAAAAGAAAACCCCATTAGCGGTCATCAGATTTTTGAGGACTTTTACGTCCATGTCATTGAGTATTAACACGTGTCAAAAAAGTGTGAAGAAAATGATGTATATTAGTGTGGAAGCAAAATATGAAATTTCATCACACACAACTTGACAGTGCATCCGATACGATTTGACATAAGTTAATACATGAAAATATTTATGAACGGTTCCAAAACTATCACACTTCTTATCCCACTTCGGGGTTTGATGTTACGGTGAAACTAATTTGTTTGGATACAAGTGTGGACGCAAAATTTGATAATCATTTTCGGCATACAAATTTGGTAGTCGTATGAAATTCTTTTCCACTTCATTCTAACATGTGTTAATACTTTGTGAGATAGTGTAGAAGCACTTTAATGATGGTTTCAATCAAAACAACGAAAGTACAAGAAATCAAAAATTAACATGAAAAAGTTGAAATACCTACATCGCTTACCTCATTTTTCCACATAAAATTCTTTCGTTTTGGTTCTGATCTACAAAATAGTAGAATCCAGAAAATAAAACTAAATCTATGTTAGTAGTTTAGTTTTAGTTCTACGCAGTGTTTTCTTTTTTTTTACCGCAGATAGGATCTTTTAATCGCTTTGTCGCAAAGTCAAAATATCAATTTCTTTATATTTGCACTTGGAATTGCCTAGCAAATTTATTTGCATTCTCAGTTAGCAGCTCATATGAAGGAACTTTACGGTTTTAACAGCTTCAGAACTTCCATTCCACCAGTCGATATAAAACTCACCACTCACATTAACTGTCCAACAATAATAATTAAACGGAATCAAAGATAACAACACAACAATGCATATACTTTTTGTATATATATATTATATACATATATATATATATTTGTTTTCTTTATTTGGAGATAAGCTTTGTCTTCAAGAATAAGTATTTAAAATTTTTTTTCTTCTGACATTTCCTTGCTTCATAATACTTAACTTATATTATTTTTTTATGTACTTAGGGTTATTAATTGCAATAAGATATGAAAATAACAATTTTTCATCAATAAACTTCAAATATAATTTGCAACGAAAAAAAATATTAACGTATATTTACGTTATTGGGCACTAAGTAATTGAATAAAAGGCAAATGCTGAATAATTCACTTTAAATTTATTTCATAAACAAACAAACTCTGATGGTACTACCGTAAAAAGGTTGAATAATTAAAATAATTGCAAAACTTTTTTAATATTATTTTGTTTAAATATATAAATATATTTTCTCCATTCAAAAAGTAGTACGTTAACAACAAATCTTTAGTTTTTTTCTATAAATATTTATATACTTTTTATTTTTCTTATATAAATAACCACTAATACAATGTTTGTTTTATATTTTTTTCAATCAATTAGGATGTTTAGGGAGGGGTTGTTTTTGGGGTGCATTGATTTTTTTAATATAATATATCCTGTTTGCCGTAAAGAAGTGTGTATTTCTTCTTTATGTGTTCAATTTTTAATAAATGCGTTGAAAAAAACTTTCATTTGCCTGCTCTTCGCCATCATTTTATAACATGTCGTTAAATTGTTTAAATTTAAAATATAATGTTAAGCACTTGTTTTATTCATATTTAATTTATTGTGTATTCCTTCTCATTAGCATTACGCTCATTCCTTGCCTATTTCAAATACTTGCTTAAGCATTTATGTATTTGTAGTAAGTATAATAAAATCACCATACATATTTATGCATTTTTGTTTTTTAATAATTGTCAATCAAAAACTATCTACTATGTTTTTTTCTTTTTGTAAGTTTCTTATTTCAAAAAACGTATAAAACAATTCGGTAAAAAATAGTTTTTTTGTTTTATTTTTTTTTTTAAAGAAAATTTGTCCTTTTTATGTTGGATCCTATCTGACTTAAAACATCTCACATTTGTCTAAAGTGTGTATGCTGCTGGATAAGTTCTGTAAAATATTAGCAACAACTCAAACATATTATATCACAAACAAATTTGTAAGTTCCCAACGAATAAAAATAGTAAAATAGTAGCATGTTCGTAGCTTTGTGTACTAACTATCCCTGTCTTTGCCATTTTCGTTTGTTCCTAAACAATTTAGTGAAATACTTATTTTATCACATTTTTTTTTGTAAGTTTAAAATTTAAAATTAAAACTATTATACCAAGCCCTTGGCAAAAATATTTTTATAAAATAAAAAAAGGTAGGTTTCTGCCTACTTTAGTGATAGGGACATCTTTTTTCATTAATTGGCTTTCTCGAGCAATAAAATAGATCCAGGTACACATAGTACATGCGATATTTAGAAGAAAAAATTAGTTCACTCACAAAACTTTGGATAATACCTCGCCTTGACAATTATTGGATTCGAGATTTTAAGAAACCTCAGAATGTATCGATAATTATATTTATATTTGATACTTGTGGAGATGTTAAGAAGAGAATGAGTCATTTACCAGTTTTTCTTATTCATACTGAATTGAGTATAGGTAGTAAAAACATGTAGAATTTTATGAGAAAAATTGTCGCACGGGAACATATGTATGTATTTATACAAGTACATTAACATATAAAGGTACATGCATTGTCTTCAAATACGTACATTCTTGTATTTTCAATGAGTACTAGTCGAACAGAGAATTTTTCATAGTAAATTTCTCAAAAGGTGTTTGGTTAAGCCAGTTATTTTTAAACCAAAATCAGAAATGAATTTTTATATTTTGTTCACTATAAGCAAACTGACCTTCTCCTAGATCAGGAACATTGAACCAAAACCACTCTCATACGCTATGTTGTTATTGTATTGACACAGCCTGCGTTTTTTTCTAGACTTTTGTTCCACAATATTTGTAATCCCATGCACTTATTTATCCAGGAAAGGTAATGTAATTCAATGAAGAAAAAGAAAAATCGTAAATGAAACCCCACTTGACTTTTTATTCTTTAAAGTCCACCCCTGGACCCATCTCTTTATGAAGTGTTACCAATTTGTTGAACTGTTATAGCGTTTTCGTTTGGTCGCCCGGAAGCATTCTGAATGATTCTTCTAAAAACGTTCGCTTTGCACTAGATGAAAGCTCATTTTCTGAAAAGAAGAGAAAAATGATTTGAAGAAAAAATCAAAGCCAGCAGCTCGCCCTCATCAAAATATCAATGTATTTTTTTTCTTATTTAGTTTTGGGATTGCGATTTTACGTTATACTTAAATTTGGAATTTAATCATCCTTTCCAATATCGTCATCTTCATACCATGGTGTTGAATTTAAGCTTAAGCCTAGAACGCTGCTGAATCCCATACAAAACTGACACAACGAAAAATTTAGTTCTACTCTTTTTATTTTGTTTGCATTTGTATTCATTTGATTTAATTTTTTGAACTTGTGCAACTGTCAATGAATATTTTTCTCTGCAGTGATTTTGAAGATATTTCGTTATCTTGTTGGAGACCAACTAAAAATTTTGTTTCGCATCAGCAGCGTAGGTACTAGGCTTTAGGTAAGGATTTTACTCAAAGTAAAAACCCAAGGTGGAGACATTCGAAGCTGCCAAACAACCAAAACCAAACTTTAAAATCAAAATAATGGTTGCAACTTGTTCGGATGGCATTCTGAATCGGGAAGCTCCGAAGGCTTCCTCCGGATTACCAAACGAAAACGCTATTAGGGTCTTCGTAATCCATCTGTCAAAGCAAGACGAGTTTTTCAGCAAAGTTCTATAAAAAAAGATTTTTTGTCTATTCCCTCGTTTACCTGTACTAAATCCTTAGGTATGTACCTATTTCATGCTACGTACCTATCATAATTTATTTGATTAACAACATTGCAATGGCTTATTTATGATTTTTTTTTTTAATTTTCCTGCTGAACCAAATCGAAATTATTAACTATAATCAATTGTGGACGGTGCACAATGTTATGAGTACATCTTTGTGAGTAATGTTTTCCTTAAAAGTATTTTTTGAAAGAGTACATATAGGTTTTTGGAAAAAAAAGTTTTTTTTTCAATTGTTTTTCTTAAAGGAATTCACTTCTTAATCTACCTATTTTTCCTTAAATATAGTTTCCTTACATTAGTTCTATTGTTATTTTTGTAAATATTTGATGGCGGACTGTTGTTTATTATGTGTTTTCTTAAATATTATAAATGTGCCTTAATTGCGCAAAAAATAAACAAACTATAAGACACTGTAAGCAAATTTGTTAATTAACATTGAATTTTAAATGACCTTTACAGATCCGCTGCCATCCAACGATTAAACTTCCTTTTTATCTAACTTGTCAAGCATTGAAGAGAATTATTTCGTTTCTAACATACATTACACAAAAATATTTAAGTTTTAGGATTTCTGCGTACTTTTTTTATTTCTCTAACAAGTTTAAAATTACCTATTTATTTGATTTATATTTTGTTCTCTATTAAATTTTTTCTTTTGTTCAACATTACACAACATATAAATTAGACATAGTTTCAGATATTTATACGCATGTAACATATATGTTTATATATCATATTTAAATTTAATGTTTCAGAGATACATTGAATATTTCTATTTAATTGTACATGTTTAATATTTTTACTCATGTTATGTTATAATTTTTTAGTTTGTGAATACTTCAAGTGTGCATTGTGAATTCACACATTTTAATGCCATTGTTGAAATTTTACATTGAGTACGTACTTCCAGAAAGATCAATCGGAAGTGGTGTTAGAGCGTTGGTTTAACAAGAACAGGAAGTCCCGTTGGTCAGCCGTTCAGTAAAAAGTCCATATTTATTTATTTTTTTAAAAAGTTTTTGCTAGGCCAGCTATCATTGTCAGCTGGCTGCCTTTGAATTCAGTTAAATTTAAAACCTCAAAAAAAGGAAAATGTTAAATAAAAAGAGAAACATGATGTTATTTAAATTATATATTTTAATTTACTGTTATTTTTAAATTTATGTCCAATAACTAAATGTTTGTACATGGTACATTCCTATAGCAAAAACCAACTAGATTAAAAACAAAAGACAAATTAATAAACATTGGAAGATAAGTTTTATTGTTTCATTGCAGATAAGATATATATTTAGAGTTATGCTACGCAATAAAACATATAGTTATAATATAACTTAATTTAAGCTCCTTGGGACATTCATTGCTTTGCTTCACAGAGGCACATCGATCATAGTTTTTAAAGTTTTTTTTAATCTTTAGCAAATTTGCTGGTAGCAAATTTTTCTTTTGTATACATATATATCATATAGTAGGGAACTAGAAAATAAGATAACATTCGTTTGAATTTTGTAAAATAACCTTAACTTTGACTGCAAAGCTAGTATCCGTAGTGTATTCTTATTTGTTATTTTGTTTGTGTGAGTATTTGTTTCCTATTGCGATCGAGGGCAGTAACGACAGCGGTGTTTTCATTGAAAAAAAGCAGATAATCACACCAAAGACCGCCATTACTCAGATTTAGCATTATCATCAGTATCGCAAAATGACCATCAGTTTCCTCTCACATATAAAGTGGTTTTGCATTGCTTTATTTTCTCAGGTTGTTTTTTTAGGTCCAGGTGTTTTGCTTTTTAAGTACAATAATGTATGGTAACAACTTAAGCAATTAATTGGTAAATTCTTGTGAGTCGATCCTTGGAGAAAATGCTATAAACATCCCCGTGGCCTAGAATTCCAAGCGGTAGGCAGAGCATGAAGTTTCGTGATCTTGCAGATTGATAGTGCATCTCGATGCAGACGGTGAAAGGTCGATGTGGTACTTAGCTAAGAGTTCTTCGTTTTCAGCTACCCAGTAGCCAAGGACGTCAGTGTCATAAGTTGGGATGATAGTCACCTCTGCAAATAAGAAGGAATGTTAAAAATGTAACTAAAATGAGACAAGGAAATATGTAAATATCACTGAGTCACACTTTGAAGGCAAATGCCAAAGTCCTTATAAATATTTAGTTATTATTAAAGCAGTTTCACAATGTCTGAAGTTCTGATTATTTATCTGAATCATACATTTTAAGTCGAATGATACATTTTCTAGAATTTCAGGTGGGTCATAACTCATATAACAATTGCAAACTTTCGACTTTACGACCCTGCACCGCTATTTATATATGAGGCCGTGAGTACAATAGTATGGCCTAACTGCAATATTGAAATTGGTTTTATTACGAAAATTGAATCTTTAAGTAATAAATAATATTTCTGCATTAAAATTTTTTGAATTGAAAGGTTCATGTCATAGTTTCAGGCCTTTTTGTACTAAGAGGCCAATTACAAGAAATTAAAAGCTTGAGTGCAAAAGTGGCTTATCTGATTAGTTATGACGGTATTTTGAAGGAACATATGACTATAAAATCTAAAACCTTTTATTTTTCGATCATAAAGCAAATAAAGATCAAAACTTTGCTTCTTTAGTTTAAAACGTTTGAAAATAATCTGTTGCTTAAATTTGCTTTACTGGAAATAATAAAAAATGCATTAATGCCACATGTGAGAAACAAGCCACAGTTTTGGCCCGAAAGCCTCTTTTTGGTACTACATGGCACATTTTATACTTGTAAAATCAAGATTCTTCATTACGATATCAAAAGAAATGAAAAAATTAGGTAGGCCCGTAATTTAGTTTTGCAGCTGTTTTTAAATTCTTCCAAGTCTACAAGCTTAACGGATAGGCCGATCCATATACAACTTGGTACTTGGTACGTGGATTGTTTAATTTGCCATGTTTCCGAGTTATACCGACAGTATTGGAAAGTGGTCAGTGTAACCATTTAACCATTCTCTCAGCAATGCAATAAAGTAGCGTTTTCAATTTTAAACATGCTTAGGTAAATTAATTAAAACAACTAGTTTTTATAAAATGAGAATAATAACAACAATAGATTTGAGAATAATTTATAATAAATTTAATTTGTAAAAAAAGAAAAGTGTAGAAAAATTTTAGCATTTTTTTCAAAGAAACCTAAAAATTGTTGTCGTTGTTTAGTCTTCTGAGATCGGCTGGTAGGTAAAATTGTAAAACAAATCAATCTTTTTAAAATCAGTACTCAAAGAAGAAATACTGAAGAAAATTTTAGCTTAAAAAGAAAAGAATTTCAGACACTTTTTTGGAATGGCTTATAAAGATCAACTCGAAGGAAAATTCGGGAATTCTGAAGTCAGCTGCATTGATTGCATGATTAATTAATTGATAACAAACCATCAAAATTGGAGATGCAAGCACTTTAGGTATGAAATTTTGATATCACACTGTTACTTATTATTTAAACCTACATCCAAAATAAAATAGCTTATTACCTAAATCTTTATCCTCCCATGTTTGCTTGGCCTCGAGAAGTGCGTTGTAAACCTCTCTGCTAGGTTCAGTTCCAGAAAATACATAATAACGAGCGCGCACGCGCTTGAAGAACTCCACATGTGAATAATATGAGTTTCCATTGTGTGGAACATAAGTTAAGTCCACGTAAACTGGACTTGATTTTCTGGTTTTGCTTGGCGATTCTGATCGTTTTCTTAAATTTTTCTCATTGTTAAGTTTTGTTTTAGCAGCCACTAAGCGACGTTCTTTTTTTGGAGTAGTTCGAACGTCGTTTTCAGTTGGAATAGGTGCAGGTGATGGCAGGCCCAGAGGTTTACCCCATTCCTTCAAAGGATCTTTGGGCTTAACTTCGGTTTGGTCTTTTTTATCTTCATCTGTCGAAGAAGTTAATGCACCCTCAGGACCTTTAGGTTTCTGAATATCACCTAGAGGGAACTTGGGTTTAGTGATAGTTTCTTCGATTGTAGATTTCGATGGCGAGTACGAGTATTTGGCTGTTACGCTAGACATGACTTCAGCACCACGCACTTGTCGGTGCTCTTCTAGGGCCTTTTCAAAATCAAGGTCTGCTTCTTCGAGGAACTTGTGGTCACCACTTTGCCGAGAAAGCCAAGTTTGGCTGGCACCTTCACTTCCTGACGATTGGCTAGCTGGAGAGTCTGCGAAGGTTCTGCTTACAACTGTTCGTGTCGTTTTAATGGGAATAGGATCTGATTTATCAGTTGCTGTTGTAGATGATGTTGTTAGTGGTCCGAATGAGTCTGGAAGGGCGCCGTAGAAAGATGTGCTCATTGGGTCCACAATTTTATGTGCCATTGATATTGAAAGGGCAGACGAATGTTCTTCGCTGCCATATTGTGGGGGAATATCATCTTGGCTTTCATCGATGTCAAGATCGGATTTCTTACTTATTCCTGAACTTGATCGTTGTAAATCGTAGCTGTGTGCCTGAGAAGATGTAACACTTCGTGGCGAAGGTGGAATTTCGTCATCACTATAAAGCCGTTCATCTTCACTGCCAGGTGTTGAGCTACGGAACTCTGATCTCAGCATAGCCAACTCCTTTGGTTGTAATGGTACCTTATCACTTTCGCTGGTAGTTCTTGTTGTTGTGACGGTTACTTTTTCTCCAGCTGGCTCACTGGTATCTGTTGTGGTGATAGTCTTTTCTTCGGTTACAATTTCTTTTCCATCACTGGAAATAACTTTGGTAACGGTGGTGATTGTTGTTGTTATTACCTTTTCCGTACTTCCACTCAGTGATGTTTTTTCCAAGGATGTAAGCTCAGATATTTCTGGCGTAGAAGTTTTTGCAACTTCAACTATACCAAAATTGGGTACGGTATGAATGTCTTCATTGGCTACTCTAGGAAAAGGAGATGTTGGTTTTGGAGACGATTCAGGAGTTTCTGTAAGTGATTCACGGCCTGCAGGGGTGGGAATGGAATGACTTTCTGATGTTAAGGCACCTGGGCTTGATTTTCCAGAAACATCTTTTGGAGAGGATGGTACAGATACACCGCATGTTTCACCATATTGCATTGCAGTAAGGCTACTTTGCTGGACAGTCTCTTTTTGTTCTGAAGTGAATGAGGATTTAATACCTGGGCTAACTGGTGCTGTTGGAGGTGTTTTTCTGTCCAAAGTCTCTTCTGGAGATACATCTTCTTTGAGAATGGTACTAAAGCTTGTTGTTTCCATGTGTTTCAATTCACTTTTTCCTGACTCTTTACCTATCGTGCTCTGTACAGTATGGTAGCTTTGTGTTCTGGTTTTGGAAAGTTTTGATAGCTCTTGGCTCATGTCTTCTAATGATTCTTCTTCTTCTAATGCACCAAAAGCTTGGCTTTCTTCTGAGGGCTTATAAATGCTTGTCATCATAATTGTTGCAATCGATTTTGAACGTGTCTCTTTGATATTTAAGATGTCATCATTATCATCTTCATATCCGTCTTCATGATCACTCAAAGAACAGGTTTGTCGACCCTCACTACTTTGGCTTAGTGTTGATTCTCTACGTGAAATATCCTTTGAATGAGTAGCAGTATCTGAAACATGTTCAGATGTTATATGTTTTTCAGTTATTTTTTCTTTAGCGTCTAATGAATCAGTTTGCTTAGCGCTGACAGTTGTTGTACTACTGCTTGATAATACGGATTTTTCCTTTTCACTAGCACCTAATTTTGAAGATGTATCTGACCTATGTATTTTGGTCGATAATTCTTGCGATCCAGACACAAAACAAACTTCAGATTCCAAAGTATGATCACTTTTTACCACCATCGTTTCTGCTTTTGCTTTCGAGCTTACGACGGAGCTTATGTGTGAGCTCAAGGACTCATATAAAGCAGCTGAGGTCTTGTCTTCTTTTTCAAACTTATCGGTAGAGGTGGTGGAATCAACCTGTGAGCTCAGGGACTCGTGGAAAGTAGCTGAGCTCATGTTTTCTTTTTCCAACTTAGTGGTAGATGATTGTTTTGTAGTCAATATTTCTTCAGTACGAGAAGACTTCGATTCTGATATATCTGATGTTTCTGATGAGTCTTCCTTGATGCTAGAAACAGAAGATGCTTTTTGGGTAGACAATTCTGATGTGGTGCTTCTCTTCTGTACATCTTCAATTTCAGAGTAGGAAGATATCTTTGTTTTTGCAACAATACCGGCATGTTCCGAGGAAGATATTTGTTCGGTAGCGGAAATGAATTTTAAATCATGTTCCCCGGAAATACCTGTATTTGACATTTCTGATTTCCGTGTTTCAACCAATTCTGTATATTCTTCTTCATTCTTGCCACTTATTGAAACCGCTTTTATCGTCATGGATACTGCTTCAGTTGAAGTTCCATCAAATCGTTCACCGAGCAATGATTTTCTCCTATGAGCTTCACTTTCAGTTGTAGACGAAGATGTTACATGTTCTTTGGCAATTCCTGATGTACCCTGGGTTATATTATCAGACACAGATCTGCTTGTGGCTGTTGTTGTTGTTGCTTCTACTGTTTTGTGAGTATCAGCCACTGATAAAACTCCTTCGGATTGCTTACCCGCCAAAACAGTTTTACTTGTGACGTCTACTACCTTCTCATCATCAGATTTTGATGATGGTTGATAAGAATCTTTGTCCAGATATTCCAGTTTCTTCTCTTCCAAAGATATTTCTGTAACCTCTTGATCCTTGCTACCTAAGTTGGAAACAACTGTTTTGATCGTAGTAGTCTCATAAACAGTTCTATGGTCTTGCTCGGTCGTCTCAGGTGAAAATTTACTAAGCTCATGGCTGGAAGAGGAATCAGGTCTTTCGTCGTAGGTGCTCTCATCTCTTGTTAAATCCTTTTCACTTAAATTACTGATTGCTGATTCTCTTCTCAACTCAGACTGGTATTCAGTGATACTGCTGGTTGATTCTTTCCGGTCTAAAGATGCTTGAATTATTTTTCCCATCTGCACTTTTTCAGAAATTTCAATTTTATCCTTCTCTTCAAGAGATAAAGGACCAGATTTAAGGTCAGGAGATGATTTTTCAGATTCTGATTTTAAAAGCTTCTCATCAGTTTTTATACTAATATCTATATCCTTCGATTCATCGGGTGAAACTTTTCCTGACAAAACATCAGGCGTTGAGCTGGGAGTGAATACAATAGACCCCTTGGAGCATATTTCAATTTGCTCACCACCATCCTCACTACTAGCTGTAACAAGCATTCTTTGCACTGTGGCAGCGTCTTCTTCTTTAGTTTTTAAAAGCTTTTTCTCTAACTCTTGCTCGTTGAAGTCTGGTATAATCTCTGTAATTGGTTTCTCGGACTTTAAAACTTCTGCCACATTAGCGACAATTTTAGCAACTTCTTCTTCTCGTGGAGAAACTGGTCGCTGTACTGGCATGCCAGGCACTATCTGTGCATTAACAGAAGCTGTTTCTCTTGGCGGTGAAAACCTGTGTTCTTCGTCTTCTTCCTTAATGTCGTGCAATATGTTTTCATCGAGAGCAGGCGAATCAACAGTTGTGATATGTGTTTCGCGTAGTTCTGTGTGGAAGCTCTTGACTTCATAAGCAACCTTCAAAGCTTCTATGGTTTCGGACACGGTTTCTTTTTCGATTTCTTCTGAAACTTGTTTTGCCTTTATATCTTTTTGCACAGTGGTCGCAGAATCTTCAGCAATAGTTTCTACTGTAACAGCCATTTGTTTCAGATCGTCACAAATTGAAGATGATATTTTTACGGCTTGCTGAATATCAGACTTCAGGCTTTCGACAACCTCTCCTAAAATTTCACCAGAGGCGAATTGCTTATTTGACTCCATGGATGTCACTACAACATCTATGGGAGATGAAACAGTTTCATGAGATACTTCAGCTTTTTCACCTGGGGCTGAAATACTTTCACTTGCACATTTTTCTTGCTTTGAAGATTCATCGCAGGGTGTTTCAATTTGAGTACCCACAAACTCAGAGTGCGCCACATCTACTGGACTTGAAGAAGTGGCTAGTGAAAGCTTATCAGGCTTAGCTTGTTGTTGAAGATTAAGTATAAAGCTTTCTTTGTCAGGTTTTGTTAATTCTTCAAATTCATACGAAGATAAGAGTAGTGGAGCCTTGTCTATGGGAGAAGATGCTGTTTCAGCAGTTACTGTTTGAAGCTCAACAGAATCTGGTGTTAAAGATTTTGTGGATGCTGGTTTAGATTTTGCTTCCGTTTGGATTGTAATAGAAGAAGTTTTGTTGAGTTGGGCTGCCTCCTTTTTATCAACTTGGCTGACAACAGATTCCTCAAACTGGGGGGAAGATTTTCCATCTTTTTTACATGTAACAGATAAAGTTTCACCAACAGAGCCGAGCTTAGGTTCTTCTGTTCCATCAACTTGGTTGACTACAGACTCTGGACGCGAAATTTCTTTGGGTGGTTGCGTGGAGTTTTCATCCTTTTGATCTATAACAGTCAACGTCCTGTCAAAAGTTCCTGATTGAGGCTCAACACATTCTTGAGGAGAAGTTTCCTTTGATTCCTTTTCTTCTTTTTGACTTTTGGTGGGAGAATATTCTTGAAGAGAGCTCGATTTGAGCTCTTCTTTTTCGCCAACCTGGCCCACTACAGATTCTGGATGTGGAGCTTCTTTTGATGGTAGTTCCAATTTTTTGTCTTTATGACTCAAAACAGTGGACGTTTTGTCGGCTTTTTCCGATTGGGGCTCAACAGATTCTACCAGCAATGCTTCCTTTGATTCTGCTTCAGTTCTTTGTTCTTTTTCACTTTTGATAGAGTATGTTTCGTCAACAGAACACTCTTCTATTCTCTCAGCTTCACTGACTACAGTATGTGAAGCTTCTTTAGACGGTGGTGCTGATTTTTCATCTTTTTGACTTACATCAGGAGAAATTTTGTCGGTTTTTTCTTGTTGGGTCTCAATAGATTCTGACGCCGATGCTTCTTTAGAAGATGGTTCCGTTTCTTTATCTTTTTGAGTTGCAATAGGAGAAACTTTGCCAGCAGTTTTTACTTGGGGCTCATGAGATTCTGGTAGGGAAATTTGCTTTGATTCTTGTACAGATTTTTGATCTTTCTCACTTTCAATATATATGGTTTCATCAACAGAGTGCCGTTGAGGCTGTTCTTTTTCCTCAGCTTGGTTGACTACTGATTCTCTACGTGAAGCTTCTTTTGACGGTGGTGCTGACTTTTCATCTTTTTGAATCACAACAGGAGATATTTTGCCTGATTGGGGCTCAACAGATTCTGGCCTCGATGCTTCCTTCGAGGATGGTTTTGATTTGCCATCCTTTTGACTTGCAACTGGAGAGATTTTGTCTGCAGAATCTATTTCGGGCTCAACAGATTCTGGCCGAGAAGCTTCTTTTGTTTCGGGCACAGATTGTGGACCTTTTTCACTTTTGACTGACGATGTTTCGTCAACAGAGCACCGTCGAAACTCTTCTTTTTGGTCAGATTTTTTGACTAATGATTCTCGACGTGAACCTTCTTTTGACGGTGGTGTTGATTTTTCATCTTTTTGGCTAGAAGCAGGAGACATTTTGTCAGTTGCTTCAGCGTGGGGCTCAACTGATTCTGGCCTTGATGCTTCCTTAGACGATGGTTCTGATTTTTCATCCTTTTGACTTGCAACAGGAGATATTCTTTCTTCAATTTCTAATTGCGGCTCAACAGATCCTGGCCGAAAAGCATTTTTCGATTCTTGTGAAGACTTTTCTTTATTTTCACTTTTTATAGAAGATGTTTTATCTACATGGCTTTCTTGGAGCTCTTCTTTTTCATCAGCTTGGCTGACTTCAGATTCTGACGATGGTGCTGACTTGTCATCTTTTGGACTTTTGTCAGGTGTTTTTAGTTTGGACTCTTGGTGCGAAACTTCCTTTGATTCTGGTGCTGATTTAGGTGATGGCGGTGCTGATTTTTCATCCTTATGGACTTCATTCGAAGAAATGTTGCCATCAGTTTCTGGTTCGGACTCAACAGATTCTGAACGTGAAGATTCTTTCGTTTGTAGAACAAGTTTTTCATCTTTTAGGCTAACAGCAAGACAAGTTTTACCATAAGAGTCTTGTTGTACTTCTTCCTTTTCTTCAGCATGACTTACAATGGATTCTGACCTCACTGCCTCCTTTGATAGTGGCTCTGATTTGTCGTCCTTTTGAGTTGCATCATGAGAAATGTTGTCAGCAGTCTCTGCTTGGGGCTCAACAGATACTGACTGTGAAGATTCTTTCGATGATGGTACTAATTTGTCAGCCTTTTGACTTCCGCCAGGAGACATTTTTTCAGAAGAGTCCAGTTTTGTTTCTTCCTCCAGTTTTGCTTCTGCTTTTTCATCAGCTTGGCTGAGAACAGATTCTGGTCTCGAATCTTTTTTCGATTGTGGAGCAGATTTTTCATTTTTTTGACTAAATAGAGAGGAAGTTTCATCAACAGAGTGCTTTTGAAGATCTTCTTTTTCATCAAGTTGGCTTAGTGCAGATTCTGGACGCGATGCCTCCGCTGATGGTGGTTTTGATATTGTATCTTTTTGACTTGCAACAGGAGAAATTGCAGCTGGAGAGTGCAGCTTAAATTCTTCTTTCTCATGAGCTTGAAAAACAATGAACTCTGATTCCATTGCTGCCTTTGTCAGCAGCTCTAGTTTTTCATCCTCTTGACTTAAACTAGGAGAAATTTTTCCAGCAGATTCTGGGTGAGATGCAACTGAGTCTGGCCGTGAAGGATCTTTCGATTTTTCACCACATTGTTCATCCCTTTGGCTTGCAGCAGAGGAAATCTTTTCAGAAATGCCCAGATGGGTTTTTTCCTCTTCATCTGCCCCACTCAGAATGGATTCAGACTTATATGCTTCCTTTGATGATGGCTCCGATTTGCCATCCTCTTGAATTGCAATAGGAGAAAGTTTGTCAGCAGTTTCTGGTTGGGTTTCAACAGAATCTGGTCGTGAAGAATCTTTGGAGGATGGTACAGATTTGTCATCCTTTTGGCTTACAGCAGGAGATGTTTTATCTGAGGCATCCAGTATTGCTACTTTTTCTATATCAGCTTGACTTAAAATGGATTCTGGCCTCGATACTTCCTTTGACAGTGGTTCCAATTTTTCATCCTTTTGGCTTACAGCAAGCGAAGTTTTATCAGAAGAGTCAAGCTTTGCTTCTATCTCATCAACAGATTGGCTGACAACGGATTTTTCTCCTTTTTGACTTGGGGCAGAAGAAGTTTCATCAGCAGGTCGTTTTTGCGGTCCTTCTTTTTCATCAGGTTGGCTTACTACAGATTCTGGACGCGACGCTTCCTTAGATGGTGGCTCTGACTTGTATTCCATTTTACTTCCAACAGCAGAAATTTTGTGAACAGTTTTTTGCGGAGGCTCAACAGATTCTGGCCGTGAAGATTCTTTTGATGGGGGCACAGACTCATCATCTTTTTTGCTTGCAACAGGAGAAATTTTATCACAAGAGTCCAATTCAAGTATTGCTTCATCCTTTTCATCAGGTTCACTTACAATGGATTCTGGCCTCGATGCTTCCCTTGACGGTGGTTTCAATTGTTCATCCTTTTCAATCGAAACAGGAGAAGCTTTGTCAGCAGCTTCTGGTTGGGGTTCAACAGATTCTGGACGTGAAGGTTCTTTCGATGATGGTACAGATTTAGCATCGTTTTGGCTTGCAGCCACAGAAGTTTTATCAGAAGAGTCCAGTTTTGCTTCTTCCTTTTCTTCAGCTTGGCTGACAATGGATTCTGAATGCGAAGCTTCCATTGAGTGTGGAACGAGTTTTTCTTCTTTTTGAATTAGAGCAGAAGTTTCATCGGAGCAGCTATTTTCAGGTTTTGTTGTTTTCTCAGGTTGGCTTAATACAGATTCTGGACGCGATATTTCCTTAGATGGTGGCTCTGATTTTTCATCCGCTTTACTTGCCAAAGAAGAAATTTTGTCAGCTGTTTCTAATTGAGGCTCAACAGATTCTGGGCGTGAAGATTCTTTCGATTGGGGTACAGATTTTTCATCCTTTTGGCTTGTAGTAGAAGAAGTTTTGTCAGAGGAGTCGGGTTGAAGTATTGCTTCTTCCTTTTCAGCAGCTTGACTTGCAGTGAGTTCTACCCTCGATTCTTCTTTTGGTTGCGGCTCTGGTGTGTCATCCTTTTGACTTGCAATAGGAGAAATTTTGTCAGCAGTTTGCGGTTGAGGCTCAACAGATTCTGGCCGCGAAGATTCGTTTGATGGGGGTACAGATTTGTCATCCTTTTGGCTGGCAGCCTGAAAGGGTTTATCAGAAGATATCAGTTCTTCTTCTTCCTTTTCATCAGCTTGACTTACAATGGATTCTGGTCTTGATGCTTCTTTTGAGTGTGGCTCTGATTTGTCATCTTTAAGACTTTCAGCTGGAGAAATTTTCTCAACAGTGTCTGGTTGGGGCTCAACAGATACTGGCAGAGAAGAATCTGTCGAAAGTGGTAAAGATTTTTCGTCTTTTTTGCATACAAGAAAAGCAGTTTTATCAGATGAGTCCAGTTTTGCTTCTTCCTTATCATCATCTTGGCTCACAGCAGATTCTGGTCGTGAAGCTTCTTTTGATGATGGTTCTGATTTTTCATCCGAATGACTTGTTATTGGAGATATTTTCTCAGCTGCTTCTAGGTGAGGCTCAACTGATTCTGGCCGTGACGATTCTTTCGATGCTGGTGCAGATTTTTCATCCTTTTGGCTTATAGCAGGAGAAATTTTAGCAGAATAGTCCAGTTTTGCTTCTTCCTTTTTATCAGCTTGACTAACAATGGATTCTGGAAGTGATGATTCCTTCGATAGTGGTTCTGATGTTTTATCCGTATGACTTGTTATTGGAGATATTTTCTCAGCTGCTTCTAGGTGAGGCTCAACAGATTCTGGACGTGAAGGTTCTTTTGATGTTGGTACAGATTTTTCATCCTTTTGGCTTGCAACAGGAGAAATTTTAGCGGAAGAGTCCAGTTTTGCTTCTTCCATTTCATCAGCTTGGCCTACAATGGACTCTGGTCGTGAAGCCTCCTTTGATGGTGGCTCTGATTTTTCATCCGTATGACTTGTTATTGGAGATATTTTCTCAGCTGCATCTAGGTGAGGCTCAACAGATTCTGGCCGTGACGATTCTTTCGATGTTGGTGCAGATTTTTCATCCTTTTGGCTTGCAACAGGAGAAATTTTAGCAGAATAGTCCAGTTTTGCTTCTTCCTTTTCATCATCATGGCTGACAGCAGATTCTGGTCGTGAAGCTTCCTTTGATGGTGGCTCTGATTTTTCATCCTTGCGACTTGATATTGGAGATATTTTGTCAGCTGTTTCAAGGCGAGGCTCAACAGATTCTGGCCGCGACGATTCTTTTGATGCTGGTGCAGATTTTTCATCCTTTTGGCTTGCAGCAGGAGAAATTTTAGCAGAATAGTCCAGTTTTGCTTCTTCCTTTTCATCATCATGGCTGACAGCAGATTCTGGTCGTGAAGCTTCCTTTGATGGTGGCTCTGATTTTTCATCCTTGCGACTTGATATTGGAGATATTTTGTCAGCTGTTTCAAGGCGAGGCTCAACAGATTCTGGCCGCGACGATTCTTTTGATGCTGGTGCAGATTTTTCATCCTTTTGGCTTGCAGCAGGAGAAATTTTAGCAGAATAGTCCAGTTTTGCTTCTTCCTTTTCATCAGCTTGACTAACAATGGATTCTGGTCTTGATGCTTCCTTTGATGGTGGTTCTGATTTGTCATCCTTTTGACTTGCAGCAGGAGAAATTTTAGCAGAATAGTCCAGTTTTGCTTCTTCCTTTTCATCATCTTGGCTGACAGCAGATTCTGGTCGTGAAGCTTCCTTTGATGGTGGCTCTGATTTTTCATCCTTGCGACTTGATATTGGAGATATTTTGTCAGCTGTTTCAAGGCGAGGCTCAACAGATTCTGGCCGCGACGATTCTTTAGATGCTGGTGCAGATTTTTCATCCTTTTGACTTGTAGCAGTAGAAATTTTAGCAGAAAAGTCCAGATTTGCTTTTTCTTTTTCATCTTCTTGGCTGACAGCAGATTCTGGTCGTGAAGCTTCCTTTGATGGTGGCTCTGATTTTTCATCCGTATGACTTGTTACTGAAGATATTTTCTCAGCTGCTTCTAGGTGAGGCTCAACAGATTCTGGTCGTGACGATTCTTTCGATGTTGGTGCAGATTTTTCATCCTTTTGACTTGCAACAGGAGAAATTTTAGCAGAATAGTCCAGTTTTGCTTCTTCCTTTTCATCATCTTGGCTGACAGCCGATTCTGGTCGTGAAGCTTCCTTTGATGGTGGCTCTGATTTTTCATCCGTATGACTTGTTGCTGGAGATTTTTTATCAGCTGTTTCAAGGTGAGGCTCAACAGATTCTGGCCGTGACGATTCTTTCGATGTTGGTGCAGATTTTTCATCCTTTTGGCTTGTAGCGGGAGAAATTTTAGAAGAATAGTCCGGTTTTGCTTCTTCCTTTTTATCAGCTTGACTAACAATGGATTCTGGAATTGATGATTCCTTCGATAGTGGCTCTGATTTTTCATCCGTATGACTTGTTATTGGAGATATTTTCTCAGCTGCTCTAAGGTGAATCTCAACAGATTTTTCATCTTTTTGGCTTGCGGCAGGGGAAATTTTAGCGGAAGAGTCCAGTTTTGCTTCTTCCATTTCATCAGCTTGGCCTACAATGGACTCTGGTCGTGAAGTCTCCTTTGATGGTGACTCTGATTTTTCATCCGTATGACTTGTTGCTGGAGATATTTTCTCAGCTGTTTCTAGTTGAGGTTCAACAGATTCTGGCCGTGACGATTCTTTGGATGTTGGTACAGATTTTTCATCCTTTTGACTCTCACCAGGAGAAATTTTAGCTGAATGGTCCAGTGTTGCTTCTTCCTTTTCATCAGCTTGGTCTACAGTGGATTCTGGTCGTGAAGCTTCCTTTGATGGTGGCTCTGATTTTTCATCCGTATGACTTGTTGATGGAGATATTTTCTCAGCTGTTTCTAGGTGAGGTTCAACAGATTCTGGCCGTGACGATTCTTTCGATGTTGGTACAGATTTTTCATCCTTTTGATTCTCACCAGGAGAAATTTTAGCTGAATGGTCCAGTGTTGCTTCTTCCTTTTCATCAGCTTGGTCTACAGTGGATTCTGGTCGTGAAGCTTCCTTTGATGGTGGCTCTGATTTTTCATCCGTATGACTTGTTGCTGGAGATATTTTCTCAGCTGCTTCTAGGTGAGGTTCAACAGATTCTGGCCGTGACGATTCTTTCGATGTTGGTACAGATTTTTCATCCTTTTGACTTTCACCAGGAGAAATTTTAGCTGAATGGTCCAGTGTTGCTTCTTCCTTTTCATCAGCTTGGTCTACAGCGGATTCTGGTCGTGAAGCTTCCTTTGATGGTGGCTCTGATTTTTCATCCGTATGACTTGTTGCTGGAGATATTTTCTCAGCTGTTTCTAGGTGAGGTTCAACAGATTCTGGCCGTGACGATTCTTTCGATGTTGGTACAGATTTTTCATCCTTTTGACTCTCACCAGGAGAAATTTTAGCTGAATGGTCCAGTGTTGCTTCTTCCTTTTCATCAGCTTGGTCTACAGTGGATTCTGGTCGTGAAGCTTCCTTTGATGGTGGCTCTGATTTTTCATCCGTATGACTTGTTGCTGGAGATATTTTCTCAGCTGCTTCTAGGTGAGGTTCAACAGATTCTGGCCGTGACGATTCTTTCGATGTTGGTACAGATTTTTCATCCTTTTGACTTTCACCAGGAGAAATTTTAGCTGAATGGTCCAGTGTTGCTTCTTCCTTTTCATCAGCTTGGTCTACAGTGGATTCTGGTCGTGAAGCTTCCTTTGATGGTGGCTCTGATTTTTCATCCTTATGACTTATTATTGGAGATATTTTCTCAGCTGTTTCAAGGCGTGGCTCAACTGATTCTGGCCGTGACGATTCTTTCGATGTTGGTGCAGATTTTTCATCCTTTTGGCTTGCAGCAGGAGAAATTTTAGAAGAATAGTCCAGTTTTGCTTCTTCTTTTTCATGATCTTGGCTGACAGCAGATCCTGGTCGTGAAGCTTCCTTTGATGGCGGCTCTGATTTTTCATCCGTATGACTTGTTATTGGAGATATTTTCTCAGCTGTTTCAAGGCGTGGCTCAACAGATTCTGGCCGTGACGATTCTTTCGATGTTGGTGCAGGTTTGTCGTCCTTTTGGCTAGCAGCAGGAGAAAATTTAGAAGAATAGTCCAGTTTTGCTTCTTCTTTTTCATGATCTTGGCTGACAGCAGATCCTGGTCGTGAAGCTTCCTTTGATGGTGGCTCTGATTTTTCATCCGTATGACTTGTTATTGGAGATATTTTCTCAGCTGCTTCTAGGTGAGGCTCAACTGATTCTGGCCGTGACGATTCTTTCGATGGTGGTACAGATTTTTCATCCTTTTGACTCTCACCAGGAGAAATTTTAGCTGAATGGTCCAGTGTTGCTTCTTCCTTTTCATCAGCTTGGTCTACAGCGGATTCTGGTCGTGAAGCCTCCTTTGATGGTGGCTCTGATTTTTCATCCTTGTGACCTGTTATTGGAGATATTTTCTCAGCTGTTTCAAGGCGTGGCTCAACAGATTCTGGCCGTGACGATTCTTTCGATGTTGGTGCAGATTTTTCATCCTTTTGGCTTGCAGCAGGAGAAATTTTAGAAGAATAGTCCAGTTTTGCTTCTTCTTTTTCATGATCTTGGCTGACAGCAGATCCTGGTCGTGAAGCTTCCTTTGATGGTGGCTCTGATTTTTCATCCGTATGACTTGTTATTGGAGATATTTTCTCAGCTGTTTCTAGGTGAGGTTCAACAGATTCTGGCCGTGACGATTCTTTCGATGTTGGTACAGATTTTTCATCCTTTTGACTCTCACCAGGAGAAATTTTAGCTGAATGGTCCAGTGTTGCTTCTTCCTTTTCATCAGCTTGGTCTACAGCGGATTCTGGTCGTGAAGCTTCCTTTGATGGTGGCTCTGATTTTTCATCCGTATGACTTGTTGCTGGAGATATTTTGTCAGCTGTTTCTAGGTGAGGTTCAACAGATTCTGGCCGTGACGATTCTTTGGATGTTGGTACAGATTTTTCATCTTTTTGACTCTCACCAGGAGAAATTTTAGCTGAATGGTCCAGTGTTGCTTCTTCCTTTTCATCAGCTTGGTCTACAGCGGATTCTGGTCGTGAAGCTTCCTTTGATGGTGGCTCTGATTTTTCATCCTTACGACTTATTATTGGAGATATTTTCTCAGCTGTTTCAAGGCGTGGCTCAACAGATTCTGGCCGTGACGATTCTTTCGATGTTGGTGCAGATTTTTCATCCTTTTGGCTTGCAGCAGGAGAAATTTTAGAAGAATAGTCCAGTTTTGCTTCTTCTTTTTCATGATCTTGGCTGACAGCAGATCCTGGTCGTGAAGCTTCCTTTGATGGCGGCTCTGATTTTTCATCCGTATGACTTGTTATTGGAGATATTTTCTCAGCTGTTTCAAGGCGTGGCTCAACAGATTCTGGCCGTGACGATTCTTTCGATGTTGGTGCAGGTTTGTCGTCCTTTTGGCTAGCAGCAGGAGAAATTTTAGAAGAATAGTCCAGTTTTGCTTCTTCTTTTTCATGATCTTGGCTGACAGCAGATCCTGGTCGTGAAGCTTCCTTTGATGGTGGCTCTGATTTTTCATCCGTATGACTTGTTATTGGAGATATTTTCTCAGCTGCTTCTAGGCGAGGCTCAACTGATTCTGGCCGTGACGATTCTTTCGATGTTGGTACAGATTTTTCATCCTTTTGACTCTCACCAGGAGAAATTTTAGCTGAATGGTCCAGTGTTGCTTCTTCCTTTTCATCAGCTTGGTCTACAGCGGATTCTGGTCGTGAAGCTTCCTTTGATGGTGGCTCTGATTTTTCATCCTTGTGACTTGTTATTGGAGATATTTTCTCAGCTGTTTCAAGGCGTGGCTCAACAGATTCTGGCCGTGACGATTCTTTCGATGTTGGTGCAGATTTTTCATCCTTTTGGCTTGCAGCAGGAGAAATTTTAGCAGAATAGTCCAGTTTTGCTTCTTCCTTTTCATCAGCTTGACTAACAATGGATTCTGGTCTTGATGCTTCCTTTGATGGTGGTTCTGATTTGTCATCCTTTTGACTTGCAGCAGGAGAAATTTTAGCAGAATAGTCCAGTTTTGCTTCTTCCTTTTCATCAGATTGACTAACAATGGATTCTGGTCTTGATGCTTCCTTTGATGATGGTTCTGATTTGTCATCTTTTTGACTTGCAGCTGGAGAAATTTTAGCATAATAGTCCAGTTTTGCTTCTTCTTTTTCATCATCTTGGCTGACAGCAAATTCTGGTCGTGAAGCTTCCTTTGATGTTTCATCCTTGTGACATGTAATTGGACATATTTTGTCAGCTGTTTCAAGGCGTGGCTCAACAGATTCTGGCCGTGACGATTCTTTCGATGTTGGTGCAGATTTGTCATCCTTTTGGCTTGCAGCAGAAGAAATTTTAGCAGAATAGTCCAGTTTTGCTTCTTCTTTTTCATCAGCTTGACTTACAATGGATTCTGGCCTTGATGCTTCCTTTGATGGTGGCTCTGATTTTTCATCCTTTTGACTTGCAATACGAGAATTTTTCTCAGTGGAGTCCAGTTTTGCTTCTTCCTTTTCATCATCTTGGCTGACAGCAGATTCTGGTCGTGAAGCTTCCTTTGATGGTGGCTCTGATTTTTCATCCTTGCGACTTGATATTGGAGATATTTTGTCAGCTGTTTCAAGGCGAGGCTCAACAGATTCTGGCCGTGACGATTCTTTCGATGTTGGTACAGATTTTTCATCCTTTTGACTTGGAACAGGAGAAATTTTCTCAAAAACATCCAGTTTTTCTTCTTCTTTTTCGTCATCTTGGCTGACAATGGATTCTGGTTGTGAAGCTTCTTTTGATGGTGGCGCTGATTTTTCGTCCCTCTGCATTGCAAGTGGAGATATTTTTTCATCTGTTTCTATCTGGGGCTCAACAGATTCTGGTCGTGAAGAATCTTTCGATACTGAAACGGATTTTTCATCCTCTTTGCTTGCAGCAGAAGAGGTTTTATCAGAAGCGTCCGGTTTTGCTTCTTCCATTTCATCAGCGTGACCTACAATGGATTCTGGCCTTGATGCTTCCTTTGATGGTGGCTCTGATTTTTCATCCTTGAGACTTGTTATTTGAGATATTTTCTCAGCTGTTTCTAGGTGAGGCTCAACAGATTCTGGCCGTGACGATTCTTTCGATGTTGGTGCAGATTTCTCGTCCTTTTGGCTTGCAGTAGGAGAAATTTTAGCAGAATAGTCCAGTTTTTCTTCTTCCTTTTCATGATCTTGGCTGACAGCAGATTCTGGTCGTGAAGCTTCTTTTGATGGTGGCTCTGATTTTTCATCCGTTCGACTTCTTGTTGGAGATATTTTGTCAGCTGTTTCTAGGTGTGGTTCAACAGATTCTGGCCGTGATGATTCTTTCAATGCTGGTTCTGATTTGTCATCCTTTTGACTTGGAACAGGAGACATTTTGTCAGAAAGATCCTGTTTTTCTTCACCTTTTTCGTCATCTCGGCCGACAGTGGATTCTGGTGGTGAAGCTTCTTTTGATGGTGGTGCTGATTTGTCGTCCCTCTGGCTAGCAAGTGGAGATATTTTCTCATCTGTTTCTTGCTGGAGCTCAACAGATTCTGGTCGTGGAGAATCTTTCGATACTGGAACGGATTTTCCATCCTCTTTGCTTGGAGCAGAATAAGTTTTATCAGAAGCGTCCGGTTTTGCTTCTTCCATTTCATCAGCTTGACCTACAGTGAAGTCTGATCTTGGTGCTTCCCCTGAGTATGGCTCTGATTTTCCATCTTTCAGACTTTCAGCAGGAGAAATTTTGATAGCTGTTTCTGGTTGGGACTCAACAGATTCTGGCTGTGAAGAAATCTTTGATAGTTGTACATATTTTTCATCCAATTGGCTAATAGCAGAAGGAGTTTTATCGGATGAGTCCAGTTTTGGTTCTTCCTTTCCATCAGGTTGGCTGACAGCAGATTCTGGTCGTGAAGCTTCCTTTGATGGTGGTTCTGATTTGTCATCCTTTTCACTTGCAATAGGAGAAATTTTGTCGGTAATTGCTGGTTGGGGCTCAACAGATTCTGGCCGTGAAGATTCTTTCAATGGGGGTTCAGATTTCTCATGCTTTGGGCTTGCCACTGAAAAGGTTTTATCAGAAGAGTCCAGTTCAAGTATTGCTTCTTCCTTTTCATCAGCTTGGCTTACAATGGATTCTGGCCTCGATGCTTCCTTTGATGGTGATTCCAATTTGTCTTCCTTTTGAATTAAAACAGGAGAAACTTTTTCAGCAGATTCTAGTTGGGGCTCAACAGATTCTGGTCGTGAAGCTTCCTTTGATGATGGCTCTGATTTTTCGTCCTTGTGACTTGTTATTGGAGATATTTTCTCAGCTGTTTCTAGGCGTGGCTCAACAGATTCTGGCCGTGACGATTCTTTCGATGTTGGTGCAGATTTTTCATCCATTTGGCTTGCAGCAGGAGAAATTTTGGCAGAATACTCCAGTTTTGCTTCTTCCTTTTCATCAGCTTGACTTACAATGGACTCTGGTCGTGAAGTCTCCTTTGATGGTGGCTTTGATTTTTCATCCGTATGACTTGTTGTTGGAGATATTTTCTCAGCTGCTTCTAGGTGAGGCTCCACAGATTCTGGTCGTGATGATTCTTTCGATGTTGGTGCAGATTTTTCATCCTTTTGGCTTGCAGCAGGAGAAATTTTAGCAGAATAGTCCAGTTTTTCTTCTTCTTTTTCATCAGCTTGACTTTCAATGGATTCTGGTCTTGATGATTCCTTTGAAATTTTTTCATCATTTTCTGGTTTGAGCTCAACAGATTCTGGACGTGAAGATTCTGTGGATTGTGGAACAGATTTTTCATCCTTTTTGCTGGCTGCAGGAGATGTTTTTTTAGAAAATTGCAGTTGCTTACTCTCGTCTTCATCAGCTAGATCGACAATGGATGCTGACATCGATATTTCCTTTGATGGTTGCTCTGATTTTTCATCCTTTTGAATTTTCGCAAGAGAAATTTTGCCAGCAATTTCTGTTTGGGGCTCAACAGATTCTGGCCGCGAAGATTCTTTTGATGGTTGCTCTAATTTTTCATCCTTTCGACTTGCAACAGGTGACATTTTTTCATCATCTTCGGCCTTGGGCTCAAAACTTTCTGGCGAGGGTGATTCAAATATTTCATCTTTCTGGCTTGCAGCAGGAGAAGTTTTAGCTGATGAATCCAGTTTTTCCTTTTTCTTTTCATCAGCTTGGCTTGCTATGGATCCTGCCCTCGATGCTTCCTTTGATGTTGGCTCAGATTTGTCATCTTTGTGACTAGTAGCAGAAGAAATTTTGTCAGTAGTGTCTGTGTGCAGCTCAATTGATTCTGGCCTTGAAGATTCTTTTGATTGTTGTGCAGATTGTTCATCCTTTTGGCTTGTAGTAGGAGCAGTTTTGCTATAAGAGTCCAGTTTTGCTTCTTCCTTTTCATCAGCTTGACTAACAATGGATTCTGGTCTCGAAGCTGCCTTTGACTGTGGATCAGTCTTTTCTTCACTTTGACTTATAGCAGAAGTAATCTCATCAATAGAGTTTGGTTTAGGTGCTTGTTTTTCATCAGTTTTGCCGACTTCAGCATCTAATACCAACATTTCTTTTGGTGGTTGGACAGATTTATTGTCTTTTTGGAATGCAATTGGAGAAAAGGTAGGTGATGTGGGGGCGACTAATTTTTCTTCCTCCTGGCTTACAGTTTGATGATCTTTGGTTGAATCCTCAGTTTTTATTATGGATGTTTTTTCACTGCTCTCAGCATCTGAAATCAATTTTTTTGTCTCTTTTTCATATTTCTCAGATTCAATTTGCAATTCTTCTAGCAAACTTTTTCCAATTGGGACTTTTTGTTCTCTTCTAGAATCTTTTTTTCCGAACAAAGTATGATCCATTTCTACCTCAATAGCTTCTTCAATGGTAGCTGGACTTTCAAGAGATGTCGTGTCCTCTTTTTCTTTTAATTCAGTTACCTTTCCTCGAATGACTGGTATTTGTTCTGGTAGCTCATCCTCCGATGTAATCTCACTTTGTTCTCTTTCATCTGGACTTGTTATAGATTTTTTGACAAGTGATTGCTGTTTTATTACATTATCTTCAATTTTTTCAGTTTGGTCTTCAACAACTGCATTAGTTTTTTTGATTGTGTCTTCATCCTTATTTAAAATTTTAACACTTTCTATTTTAGTTTTATCGACGTCTTCAATTTGATCTTCAACTTGTATTTTGGCTTTTGGTTTAGATAGGTCAGCAGTGTCAGATGTTTCTAACTCATCTTCAGCTTTAATATCTTTTTCATCTTTCAGAGCCTCTGTTTTTTTTGTTGTTTCTTCCTTTCCTGTATCATCTTTTTCTTTGTCTTCCATTTCTTTTTCTTCTTTGGCAATTTCTTCTTTTGATGACAATGGTTTATTTGTGTCTTGGGCTTCTTTTTCATCGTATACTCCAAAATCAGCTTCTTCATGCATTGGAAGATCAGCAACTTCATCAGGAGTCTTAACAACATCACGCATAAGATTTTGCTGTGTCTCAAAAGTCATTTTTAGTGGAAGAACTCGTTCAGGAGCAGTTGCTGTACCTTCTTTAGCTGACAAAGGTTTTGGTGGAAAACAGACGGCCTCTACCTCTTTTGTTTCCTCCTTGACGTGTTTCTCTTCAATTACTAGATCCTCTTTGATCTCATCAAGTGGAATTCTTTCGTCTTCTGGTAGTGTTGGAGCTGTAGTTGCCCCTGATTCGATTGTTGCAGAGAATTTTTCTTCTGGAAGACTTTCTTGCAAGTTGACTTCTTTCGCAGCATCATGGTCTTCAATAGGCTCATCTTTAGTATCTGATGTTTTTTTTGCACTGCTTATTTTTTCTTCGGGTGAAGGTGACGACAGATCTTCAGTCTTAACTGTTATTTCTTCATGCCTAGCTTTCACTATTTCTTTTGCAGATGAAATTATTTCTTGTACTTCAGCTTTCAATTCAGTTTTTTCTGGACTTGTCAAATCAACTTTTTCTTCTATGGAATCGGGCTGAATGTCAGCGTCTTCTTCTGCCTCCTCTTCCTGATCAGATTGTTGTTGTTGTTGTCTGTTTCTCCTTTCTTCGGCTTCAGCCTTGGCGATTTCTGCTTCTATCTCCTCTTCAGCGCTCTTTTTGCGTTTTTTCTCCGATTCTTGAGAGTCACGTTGATGTTTTTGAATTTCCTCTTCTTTGGTCATACTACTTTCCTGTTCAACAATAGAGTCTTCAGTGTACTGTTCAATTTCTTCTTTTTCAATAATAAGATATTCTTCGTCTTCATCCACTTCAGTTGTACTGTCTTGTTTGGCAATTTCACGGTGATCTGACTTGAGTTCAACCTTTCTTTTCTTTTCATCTCTACTAAAAACGGCTTCGATTTCACGTACCACTTCTTGTTCTTCTTTAAGATCATCGAGCTCACGCTGTTTTGCTGCATCTAATTCTTGAGAAGTAACCATATCTTGAATTTTTTTGGCTGTAGGAACTTCATCTGCACTGGGTGTTGAAACTAAACTAGAGTCAGTAGTACCACCTTTGTCTAATCGTGATTTTTTCAATTCTGTTCTTGGCTTCATTACTTTCACTGGACTTCCTGGAGCTCTTTTAGTTGGAGAAGTTCCACGTGGACGCCTTGAAATCGGTTTCCTTTCAGCTTTTTTAGTTTCTTTTTTTTCACTTGTCGTACTTGTTCTTGTTGTTTCTCTTCGGGTGGAAGAATATTTCGAAATGTGCTGCTTAGATTCTAATACCTTTCGGTTGTTTGCGTCTTTGGCACTCTTCGCTGGTGTACTACTAGGGCTTGATTTAGCCACTCTTGAAACAACCCTTGGCTTAATTTCTTTTTCTTTAATTGGCTGTGGAGGTTTCGTTGAAATATCTTGCCTACGTGGAGTAGTATGTGTAGGAGACGATTTTCTATCTTCTTTCTTCAATGCCTTTTTCTCCATTGATTTAGGAGGCTTGGTGTCAATTCGAGACCGAATAACCGGTTTTACTTCAGCACGTGGCTTTTCTGTTTTCGCCTTAGGTTTTGCTTTAATAAGTTCTGGAGTTTCGTCTTTGGAAGCTGGCTCGGTTTGCTGTTGTGGTTTTACAATCATCACCTCCACTTTTTTTTCTGTAACTTCTTTGTTATCTTCCTCGTCCTTTTTTTCTTCATCTTTACCTTCTTGGTCATGTTCCAATTCTTTAGAAACATGGTCAATTAGTTTAGACTCTTCTTCTTTATCCATTACTTTTTCAATTTTCTTTTCTACTGCCTCAACTGTCGTGTCTTTTATTTTATTGTCTTCCTGTTGTTGGACTGTTGAAGTTGATTTTATTCGTGTTTCAATCACATTTGCATCCCGTTCTAAAGGTAATGCTTTCCCAACTTTGGACGGAACAACTGGCTCGGCAATGCCCTTTTCTAATGGAGCGGATTTAAATACTCTACGAGTTGTAACCGTTTGTATAACAGGAGTAATTGATTTGGCAGTGCATGTCGAATATTTCATAAATTCCAGATGCTTCAATTTTTCTAAACCTTCTTGTATCTTGTAATCAGGTGTACTACCAGGAAACAAAATTCTTGTGATTGTATCATCTGGGTCAGCAGGCTGCCATACCAGTAACGAACAAATTGACACTAGATTTTGGAGAGGGAATTGAAAATCTCGTGTATCCCTGGCTGCAAAAAGTTTCTGATCTCCTGAATTCCACTTCTGTAAAAAGTCCTTCACTTCCTTTGAGTCCCTAGATGGACTTATCACATACATATCCAATGTGCCATGACCCACTTTGTGGTAAAGGTTGATTGGTTCAGAATTGCGATAGCAAGTCTGTGGTTTTAAATCTAATGCTTTCACACCACTGACAAGACTGTGGCCACGTTCAAAAAGATCTACCAATAGCGGATCCTTATCCTTGTCACCGTCAGGACTAGGCAAACTCTTGCGATCAGGAATATTGCAAAAGAAATGTCCAATTTGTGGATAGACATGCGATTCGCGTTTACGCTCAACAACTGCCGCCATTCCATTGATATTGCTATTATTAACACGTGTCAATAGGACAGCATCCAAACGATCAAGATGACGAGCAAAATCCCAGAAGCAAGCTTTTCTGTTAAAACCTCCATCAACTGAAAAAAAGGAATTGGACTTAAAATGTAATGGTGTCACTTTGAACAAAAGTATAAAGATTCCTACCTAGCATATTAAATCCATTTATTCCAAAGAGTGCTGCATCACCTTGACCTCCTGGAAAGACATATAGGGTCGGATGGGTGAATCGAATATTGCCCACTACATCTGAAGTTTGAAGTAACTCTCTTAAAGAGGCCGGAGCAAGCAATGGGGCCAGATAATCTGAGGAGAAAATTATTTTTTGAACTTCTGACTTTTTTAAAAATTGTTATCGAAGATCCCATCTTACCAATAAATGCATTTACACTCTCATTACTTGTGCTCAAGACATCATTTGGATTTATACGAATTTTACACAGCCTGGCAAATGATTTGTCTGGAAGAGTATTCCACAGTCCGTTATCTGCACAGTGAATATTCATGGTAATTGTGTCAGGATAAGCACGCAAAACCCGTTGTACGTCATGTTCCTGAAATGCTTCTGAAAAATCGGCTACTGAAAAGGTTCCGTCCTGTAAACATTTGGTCATTAAAAAAAAATCTTCTCTTGTCATTGTTTTGTTTAAATAATCTAGCTTACCTGTAGTATCCAGGAACCATTGCCTGTAAACGTGTAACCGGCATGTATGACATGTCTGTGCCTTGTAAAACTGCTCAATAAATTTCTCATGCATTGTATTAGAGTGTTGTATTGAGGGTGAATTAATACTTCAGTAACTAGATTTTCACTAGCGTATTGAATAAGTCTTTCACCTGCAAATACAAAGAAAGTCATTTAGTTTGTAGACCTTCTATTTATACCTTAGGATGTGCAAAATATACGGGCAGGGGCAGGAGTTTCAATTCCATTGCCCCTCAAAGTAATCACAAATCGGTGGCACGCATTTTGGTCAAAATTGTTGAACTATTTTCGATTAAACTAAAAAAGAAGTGATTTTACTGTAGCTGTGCGTCTTAATGACAAACAAAAGCAGTTTTTTTCCTCCAGGGAATCACATGTAAATGCTCAGCACCAAATTCAAAGTAAATCAGCTCACCGTCTAGGCTCTAGCTCGCTGAGTAGTGGAGACATAGGCTATGTCCTTTGGCTATGTCCTAATTGGAACTCATCGTACGACTGAGCAACAAGCGATGGTCGCTGCATCAGACGATCAAAATATCAAGCATCAATAAATTTATCAATGTTTCCTTATTTTAGAATGTAAATCCGATAGCGCGATGAGGTATAACAGTCGCAAATGTTTGTTTTGAAATAGCTGAATTGCTAAATTTGTGCGACCGAAGCTACAAGAAGTTGTTTTATCGCCTTAAAACAAATGAGTTTTTAATCGCACTACAATGCAACGGTTTTCAGAGAAAATTTGATAAACGAAGCTTATTACTACTAATTTTATGAGATACATTTTGGGAGTGCTACAAAAATAGATGCAATGCATTTAAGGTAGGAGTTAAACATTTTAATTGCTTTGGATTTAGTTCTACATTCATTTGTACCGCTATCAACAAGCGATGCGATCGACCGTAGCCAATTAAATAGCCTACATCCATCAAAAGTAAATTCTTTTTTTTTTTTTTAATCTAAAAATTTAAGAAGTAAAAAGTCATAAAAATTTCAAAATTCTCTGAGTGACTGTCTTATATGTTAGAGTCCCAGTCCTAGACCTAGTAGGCCTACAAGTATGCTCCTTTTTGGCTAACTGGCGAGATTGAAATTTATAGCAAAAAATGATATGATATAAGAGTATACTGAAGCCTAAAATTACCTGCTAAGAATTATTGCTGGGGAACATGCTTAAATCACTGAAACTAAAACTAGAAAAATAATCCCACAACGTTGATTTTTTGTAAGCACCTTTATGTACATACATATTTTATTATATTTAGCATGTCCTGAAAAATATTCTAAATGGAAAAATGCTGACTTTTATCTCATCTCAATCAAAAATATGACAGTTACATTTCATTCTATCTTATAGTAGGCAATGGGCAGTAGCGGATCTAGGGTTTGGCTGTGTGGGGGGGGGGGGGCTTGAGGCTATGCATGCATGGAGAGAGAATTTATATGCATTTATAAGGAGATTGGACGAGAAACTAAGAGAGGAGTTCAAAGAGCAGGCGTAGTCGTAATTTTTCATACAATATTACACTTAGCTTTGACTTAGCTACTCGTAAATGCAAGAATTTCCGGGATGAAAACAGTCCCTTTGTTATATCAACAACTTTTAAGGTCAGAGGAGAACAGCTTAATTTGAATTCTAAGCCACACAGGGATGATCTTCTATTATTGCTCTTTTTGCAACCTTGGAGCTCGGGAAACTTTATTTCATTTTATCATAATATAGCTGTTCGTTATCTTGCTACATCTTACGAATTCGTACGACGGAACGTCGCACAAATTGCTGTCAAATCTCATAAGAATTTTTGATGGTTTGTGAATTGTAGCAGATTGCAGCAGTTACCAAACACACTAAATATGCCCTATTCTTAGATCAGGAGTGTTGTATTTGACTGCACAAAGCTAACACTGGAGAGAATGTTGAATATTATGAACGTAAGTGAAGGTTGGGAAGCTCTTACTGCATTCTGTAAGGAAACTGCCAGTTACAAACCAAAATAATAGCTGAAGAATTTTAACTCGTTGTCTACTTATAAATAATGAAGAAATGAAATTATGTTATACTTTATTAAAAAAAACCCTTAAACATATATTCAATCGTAACTTTTCTTTTTAACATAATATTTTAAATTTATTATTTATTTGCCATCTGAAGTGACGGCCAACGCCATACTGTAATAAGATTGTGTAAATGAACTTTTGTAAAATATATTATCATTACTTTTTTAAAGGAATAAAACAATCTAAAAATAAATTCTAAAATTCTATATTACAAATGTCTAACTTTGTATATGCTTAATCTACTATCCACTAATATATGCACTCAAGTCTAAAGATGAACTTCTAATTGTAGTCTCAATGAACCACTAACTAGTATCCTCATATGAAATATGGGGCGAAAAAATCCATAATGTTTTTGACTTGAGTTGCTCTCAGCTTAAACTTAAGCGATAGTTATATGAGCGTTCTTAAATATTCGGTGTTACCACTCATCTAATTTATGTATGTTTTTTTTTGTATTAACATTCTTTAAGTTAATGTATCATGTATGACATGCAATTGTTTTTTTTCGTAGTTTTGTTTTTGCTCTAAGCTCACTACAGCAAAGAATTTATTTTTTGTTTGATTACGATTTTTTTTTAAGGTTTTGACAATATTTTTCCCTGTTCTTTTATATGTATGCATGCATTATGTTCTTTAGGGTGGTCTGTATTTGTATGGAGGGAATTGTGAAATTGCTCGTTTTTGTTTGTTCTTCTACATTAAAAAAGTGTAAAACGTAAATACGTGCCACAATCAGTTTGAAAATTTGAATTTGATTCTCCATAAAACAGATTAAAACCGGCTTTTAAAAGTTTGATTTATAGAATGAGTGAAGTGCATTTTCAAATCTGTTATCTACGCTAGCTTAGAAAAAATAAATAAGTAAAAGTAAATGACACGAATGGGTTTTTGAGCCAAATAAGCTTTTTCTTAACTGTGTAGCAAATACCTATATTTTTCGAGCTAAAAACGGATTTCACTAGACTCTAATTCTCACAGGAGCGACAACTTTAAGCTCAGTGCAGCACACAAAAAAGGGTGTTCAAAACTTTTTTAAGTAAGGACCACCCTAATATTCATATACATTATGCTGCTATTATCATAAAAGGAAGTACATGAGACACAATCCTGCTTTTCTAGCCTTGTTTTGGACATTCCATTGTTCGCATTTGTTTCTCAATTTTTCTCATTGAGTAAGTTCATTGTCAATCCAAAGAATACAATAGATAGATAGTTTAGTATGGACCTTGAAATATTCAAGAAAACCATCTGCTTTAATCTAAGAAAAATGTTTACTTATTCAAAGATAAAAACAAACAGGATCTATTGTTCTTCGCTGTATTTTTCTTCTTAACTATTATTGACTTTGTGCCGTCCCGCATTTCTTTCTTTGTCTTTTACTTTGGAAATTAATGAGCTGTCTCATTGCAAAGCTCATTGTGAAAAAAGAAAATTATCTTCTGTACTATTTTCCTTATGAACAGTAAACAGTCGTTGTTAAAAGAAACTACACATCACATTTTTTCTCGATATTATGCAAAAACTCGCATTAATCATTAGCCCCGCCGCCAGTTTAAAGGTGGTAGTGTATAAAAAAGAATGCTGCAACGCCCAACGCGGCACTGCAAATCAGCCATAAACTTCAAAACTACAACCAAGACATAAAAAAAGAGGCCGGGTGCGACCCCCACTGTTAACTTCCCATTGGTGCCCTCGGAAGCTAGAGGCCCGATGTTATTTTGTTTTCAAAAAATCGCCTATTAAAAATCTTCGAAAAAGTTTTTAGTAGATATTCAATATGCAATCAAGTGAAGATTAGTAAGAAGAGTAAAACTAACACAAGATATTTGAGAAGAAAAAAGTTCAACAATTTTTGGTAAGGTTTATAGTAGTTTGTTCACTTTAAAAAAATAGTGTTCGCTGAATTATTTTACAAAACCAATCAAATATCAATTACGAACTAGTGTAAAGAATTTAATTATTCCGAAGCCAATACCATTTTGTGTGATCGCAGGATATTTGGGAGAACAAATTTTTAACAATTTTGGTACTGCTTCTTGTTGTTTTTTTTGTTAAAAAAAAACTATTGTCGATTTTGCAAATTATTAATTATAAACAAGTCTGCAAAACAAAAGTAACCCAAAGCCAACATCATTGTTTGTTCTCAAGCTATTTGAGACGAAAAACAATTCTACACAATTATTGGTAAAGTTGCTTGTAGATTTTTCCGTTTAAAAAAAAACTGTTCGTTGAATTATTTTAAAAACTCTATCAAATATCAATTATTAACTAATATGTAGGATAAAATCAACCGGGATCCAATATTGTTGTCTGTTCTGAAAATATTTGAGGCAACAAAAAAATGTTTCAACAATTATTGGTAAAACTACTTGCAGTTTTTTTCGCTATAATTAGTAAAATAGTGCATAAAATACAATTACCTCAAAGCCAATATCATTATTTGTTCTCTAGATATTTGAGAAAAAACAGTTTTTTCAAAAAATTTTAGCAACATTTTTTATTTATGAAAACTATAAGTTGATTTGTTTTTATAATCTTACCAATTTTTTGTTACGTTAAAATGCGTTGAATAAAATCAACTTAAAGTCGCTAACATGATTTATTCTTGAGATATACGAGACTAAAGAAACTTAACAAGGATTTTTTTTAGTTGCTATAGTAAGAAAAACGCTCTTTGAATTTTTTTTGAAAGTGCTATCCGCAAGTATTAAAACTTCTATCTACAAAATGAAATTTATTTCAAGTTGATATCTTCATTCGTTCTTGAGATATGGTGAGCGAAAAAAAGTAAAGGAACGTACGAACGTACGTACAGACACAGACATCTCTCTAAAAATGATGGATTCCAATTCTAGGGAGCTCGAAACGTTAAGATATGTCAAAATTTAATTCGACAAATTGGACAAATTACAATAACTTCCAATGGGATGATAAAAAGTGCCATTCTTTGTATTTATAATGTTTTCAATTTTTATTTTTAATTGGGCTTTCTTTAAATCGAAGAAGACATATTTTTACTTGCTGCCATTCTTATGTAAGATATATTTTCGATGTTGAAAACAAAAATATTTTATCCACTTTCTATTCTTCTATACCTAGTATTTTATTTTAAAATGTAATTCAAGGCATATATTGTACATGGTGCATATCAAAAGCAAAAATGAATCTCTTTAGGTACCTACTTTCTGAGTTGGAAGTGGATATTTCAAGTTGTTTTCATTTAAAATATAAATCTTTTAACACTTAAAGTTCTGTAGAAACGATTTTTAGTCAGTTATAATTTCTAAACTAATTTAGTTTAACTCATTTCACACTATTCCAAACTTGAATTTTATCAAAACTTTTCAAAGCGGATTTACTTAATTTAAGTATTTTTTTCTAAATATATAAAATCATGTGTAATTGTGTAATCTTTAAGTTTAAAGAGAACAAATTAATAGATACCTACTTTAAATATAAAATTTGTAAATAATGGTGAACTAATTTTGCGTCAAATTCTGTGAGCAATTTTATAAACGTTATTACAGTTTGAAATCAAATATTACGAAAAGCGAGTAGCTTAAAATTATGAATTTTGAAATACAAAATACTATAAACTTTTTATTCTATCAGTGACTGTAGGTATGCAGAATGCATCACATTTAAACATATACTCGTATGTACATAAGTCTTTGAAACACGTCTGAATGAATAGCTCACACTGTTGATTCAACAAAGCATACGTACATTATGCAGATATGTACATTTGTGTTGCATAGGTTACAAGGAATATTTGTTGAGACTCCTCTTGTATATGATTTATTTTGAACACCTCATTAAAAAATGCAATGTCTTCAATTTGAATAAAAAAAGAGGGAAATAATAATCAAATGAATTGCATTTCATGAATTGTGTTTTTGTCATCCCGACCAGAATTTTCTATTTGTTAAAACGAGAATGAGAGACAATGGACTACAAAACAGGATTCAATTTAGAAAATGATGAGAATTAATTTGTTTTTGCGTGTATTTTCTATTCTCCATTCTCTATTTTTTTATTTTTCATTGTATGCTTTGCGTATGTATACCGATACACCATCGATGGCAGACTTGGACTTTATGGAAGGACACCAGTGGCGTTACTAGGATTCCTTTTTTGAGGGGGGGCAAGCTATTTTTTTTAGTAAGCAAATTGTGGGGTGGTTTTGATTTTTTTCCTGCTCTATGTTTTCGGTGGTTCTTAATCGAAATCTGAGGTTTGCCACTGAAATTTCACGAGGCAGCAAAAAAAAAACATATGTTATCTATTGCATTTTTTGGGAATTTTTCACTGGAAGTTTGAAAACTATCATCTAAATACAGTTGACAGTATACACTACACAGTTCTCAACAAATTTTTGTATAAGGTTTTCTCTCCAACCACCCATTTCGATTCAAACGCATGTTTAAAATTGACCTATTTTTACTATTTCTTTTTCGAAAATCTACTCGAAAACACAAATTAATAACACTGTGTGACAAAATTAGAATTTTTGTCTGCAACAAAATATACTTTTCTGATGGTCTTTGATGTGCTGGATTCGAATCTGGCCTCAAAACAGAATTGCTTTAGCACTTCACGTATGTGAGATATTCGAATATAAAATTTTTGTTAAAATAAAGTTTTTGACAAATAAATTTAATATTTTGTGGAATAAGTTTTACTGGCCTTCATTCGCCTTCAAGAAATCATTATTTAGTAGTTAGCTTAGTTAGATCCAGATTAAGCACCCCCGAAAACATAAAGCAGGAAAAAATCAAAACTAACTCCACAATTTGAATGGTTAAAACACAATATGACTATTATAAGAATAAGTAGCATAATGTAAAATTTAGGGAGTTTTAAACTACAGAATTATGTCAATTCAATGATTTTTTTCTCAGCAAGAGGTAATCGATAATCTTGACACCTATTAGACTATTGTCATTCACACTGATCATGGCTAGGGCTATTGTGCTGTTCTCAGTTATTATTTTTTTTGGTACGATCTGGGGGGCAAATGCCCCATTTAAAACAAACACATTCCAACTAATTAGAATAAGCTTTAGACTTTGCTATCGATTGTATTTAGCATACAAATCTATTGAAGTTTGCCATATTGTTAAGGCCAGCTTAAACATTTATATTTTTGTAAAACAAATAGCGAAAGTTTGGCCTGAAGAATTGAGGATTGAAGAGCAAAGTTGGTGATATTTAATATCCTTACAATTTTAAAGCGGAAATGATGACTCAAAAATTACCAAACTTGTAGTCAATTATTTAATCATACTGGCAATAATACGAACAACAAATACATTCATAATTTACAATGGGAAGGTATATCATATATATTTGGTTAGAGAACAAAATCATTGTGTTTTTTTTGGTAAATTATCCTCGACAAATAATTGCTCGATGAAATTAATTAATTATTCTTGAAGTGAATTGTCTTTAAAACACATCTTTGAAGCACTTTCCAGGAGTAGAGATGGCCATGATATCAGAAAAGTCTTGGTAAAGTTTGGTATCGGTATCGGAAACAGAAAAGATATAGAGACGATACCAGCTCTAAAGCATTCGAAGCGATACTGAACCGAGACAGAGTTATACGAGACTGATTTACACAAGACCGATTTATAAAATACGGTACTCTTGGGACCGAAATTAAGATAGAAATAAATTTTTAAATAATATAATTAATTTATTACAAATAAACAATTCTTGTAACTATGGTTTCTCGGTAATGGCTCTAACAGTTTAAATGACATTTTTACATATTTTGCTCTTTAGTAGTGGGAAGGCTTAGACAATTCTTCAAATTAGAGCCAACCACTTCTAGGCCCATTTTTATTTTGCATTGTTTCTCTAAAACCAAATATTTGGATGAAATTTTCAGACTTGGTTCTTTTTGGCTAAAGGAAGTGACTTTAGGGAAATCCACTAACTGCTTCGCATATTTTTTCTTGTATCTTGGTTTCTCAGAAACGAGTCGAATGACATTGTAACAGCATTGTTTGCCTGCTATGATATTTAGACGCAGAATATATATTTCGGAAAACAAATCGGTACTTAACTTAACAATTGTGAAACAAGTCCTTTGAAATTATTAAGACATTAAAAAAACATTAATTAAAAATGACTTTTTATTAAATCTTCGAAATTTCAAGCGAGTTCAACTACAAGATTAGGAACATATAACCAAGGCGTGCATTTTATATTTGTTTGTGACTGAGACCAGACCGAAGCGATACTGAAATTTTTCAATTTTGACAATATCGAGACGATACTTTTCTAAGTGTCGTTTGGTTTGGTATTGTGGCTAGCCCTAATCAGGAGGTCTTAATCGTCCACATGATTAGTTACCTACAATTTGGTTATATGTACGAGTATGCATGTATTAATATTTTCATGTCTTAAAGAATAAAGGTCTTCTTTTATAATCATACCAACTTTATATAATTATAATTATTATGTATTTTAGACATCTACCAAAAATAACAAAACAAAAATTATACACAAAATGGTTTTTATTGCGTATTGCGTTCTGCAAAAAGGGAGTTATGTTTCTGCACCCTATCTATTGGCCAGTAAAATACTAAAGCGTTATGATAAAGAAATAATAACCTATGTGTTTTTGTTTTATAACGTAACCTTTAACCTAAATTTAATAATTTTGCTTGTCATACCAAATAAGCAATGGGATTGTTACTAAGAAATAAAAGATTGGCACGTAAAAAAGTCATAAACATTTTTTTTTCTATCCGGATTTTTCTTTCGTAACAAATGATATCTTTATCTTAAAGTGTGAAACATTTTACTTGGTGTGAGTAACTGTAAGCATCTAAAGCAAGGATTGGGACTTGCTGGAGGATTTTATGGCTGGGATGGCTGGGACCAGAATATAGATACTCCGCACTGTAAGTGCCATTTTTACTTGAGTAAATATATGAAGTTTGATTTCTAGCTTATAGTAAGTACCTCTACCTATATATATATTGAAATATTAAATTAATTAGAAGACCGTCAATGTGAAATCTTATACTTTACAATTCCAAAGTTTTTATTCATAAATAAAATCAATTGATGGTCTTTATAGTTAATTCAAGTGGCTAAACTAAAATAAAAACTAATGACGTTTGGGTTTCAAATATGAATTACACTATGTATGTATGTACGTGTACTTATGTAATGTAGGTACATAATGTACATTCAATTGTAAAATTGTTTTGAATATAACATACGCATATGCATAAATGAATGCAGTGTAAAATAAAAATAAGTTTTGTAAGAGTATTCAAGTAATACTCATTTGAATTCAATAAATATAATTTAAAACCCAACCTCTCGCATTTAGTTTTTTTTTTTAAATTGCATCTTAAATCCTTCTTGAGGATAATCCTGAGAGAAGGAATGTTTTTGAAAAGTAAAACGCATTCTTATATTTATGTAGAATCGTAAGGCAGAAGACTATTGTTAAACAAAACTAGCCGTTGTTATGTGTTTGATTGCTGTTTTATTGTTTTATCTTGCGTTTGAATACATACAACAAAATGAAGAAAAAGAAAACAAAAGATGTCCTGTACTTTTTTTCTTGAGATTTAAGTATTTTACAAATTGCCTAAAGACAAAGGAAGTCATGTCGTATTCATATGTAACTGAAAAAATACATATAAAATCTAGAACTGTAAGAATATCAAGGATAAAATGATATAATCATTTAGTTTTATACTATATTCCCACCAAACCAAAATTTGAGATTTCAGAAACATTTTGAGATCTCGAATTGGTGGAGCGGGATTTCATTAAAATTTCGTTAAAATTTAGAGTTTTCATGGAGATTAAGCTGAAATTTCCACTAAATACGGTTCCATCAACTTGAGGAATCAAAAGTTTACAACCGAAATCAAGAATTTTTTTTTTGGTGCATGTTGGAAACGTATTTTTCATTTGAAAAAAAGAAGTTTCTTACGAAAAAAATTGAGTACCTCCAGAACTGCTCAATGGATTTACTTAAGCACTACCATTATTTTTCTATTTCGAAACTATGGTAACTTATATACTATAAATTTTCCTTAATGAAAATAAAACGAAAAATTATGGCCAGCGAAGGCCAAATGACTTACGAGAATTATTCTTAACAATTCCTTTGTGCGGACTGTAGGCAAAGGAAACAAACCTACAATTTTCAGCCATGACCGAACGAATAAGATGGGAAGCAGGAGATTTGTATCGCAATAGACAGTAGATAAGAACCCCTGAAAAAATTGTTGGTTTAAGTTGGCAGATAAGGAAAATTAAAGCTAGGTGTACCACAAGGAATTGTACTAGGACCAACCCTGTATCTGTTATATACAAGGGATATTCCTATCATGGCCACCTATGCTGATGATACTGCAATAATGGTGCCAGATAAATCCGTTACGAAGGCTACACAAAAACTGCAAAATGCAGTCGATTAAGTTAGTGATTGGACGCAAAAATGGCGAATCAGACTAAATGAAACAAAATCGACGCATATAAAATGAACAAACAAAAAAGTAAACAATGTTCCAATTCTTATAAACAGTACCTTTCTCCAATACTGCCAAATACCTTCGAATGGCTTTAGATGCAAAGAGCAAATCAAAAAGAAAAGAGACGAACTAAACTTGAAGTACAGAAAAATGTACTGGTTGCTAGAAAGAACTCTGACCTATCTACCCAGAACAAACTAATGTTATATAAGCAAGTACGGAAGCCCGTTTGGACATATGGCATCCAACTATGGGGCTGTACAAAGAAAACAAATGCTGATTCTTACCGAATGTCTTTTGAAGATTTCCATCGAATACAAAAAGTTGGCAGAGGCTGAAACTGATAGCCAGGTCTTCGGCGTAATAGACCAGAGCATCACTAAGCATTACGCAATGGGGTATCACTTTTTCTTTTCACATACTTTCTTTAAAAAAAGAGAAGTACTGTCGCCGTGTACAAAAGATCTCAAGTTTTCACCAAATGATGAAGAAATCAGAAAATGTGGTTTAAGTATTACGATCCCCCAGGTCTTTCCGCTTACAGTTTATAGTTCGTACGTGTGCCTGGCCGGGTAGACCAATTTGCTTTAAATTAAGTACCAAGTACCTATCCTAAGTATTTCCTGTGATTTCCGAGGTGAAATTTTATTTTTTGTTTAAGAAACTTGACCTATTTTCAAGTTATTCCAGTATATGTATTTCTTTAAGGCGTTCTTGAATGATTTTTTGATTTTCCTAAAGAAAAAGTAACCGACAAATGAAAGAAAAGTGTCAATTCGCAACTAAGGGTGGTAAGGGCGGTTAAAATCAAATGTAAAAGAGTTAAATACATTTTGTGGCACAACAGCTCGTGAAGAACCAAGGCCTAGTGACTTACAACTCTCCTGTGTGTGTATTTTTGGCAGGAATGGAGGGGACCTACAATTTCTTGCCGAGTCCGAACGGCTAGATGAGAAGCACTTATTCATGACAAGTATACTCTTGGAGGATTTGTCAGTTCCTTGCAAGAGGCAGTACCTCGCGAAAAAACATTTTTGTTTTTAGGTGGCAGTGGAGTTGTTAAATAAAAACCAAACCAATATCTTTCTCCCCTAACCCCACAAAAATATTTTGTCCATTGAAAAATGCGATGCCTCTTTTTGACTAATTTGGCAGGGCTATATGTATAATCAAAAACTAAGCAGAATTTAACCATTTCACTTGTTTTTTTAGCAGACAGAAAACAGAATTTTCCCCCGAAATTATCGTTTGATTAATAATAAATGTTGGTTATTTATTCTGATCTAAAACAATGCACAACGTGAAAGTATTATATCCATCATAGGTTATTGAATTATTTGTTTGTTTCAAGAACAAAACATACATCAAGGTTCTAACTTCATTTAAATTTTTACTTATCTTTTTCGTTTTTCATTAAGAAATTGTTAATTTTCTAACTAAATTCGAACACAAATTTGTATTTCCTTAAATACAAATCATGAATGTGCAATTTTCACAGTTGCACCCTATGTTCCCTTATCTACAGCTAAATACGAGTAATAACAAACATTTCTATTAAATCTGTTACCAATCTATATTCTTGAAATATAATCCTTTTTTAGTACCTCTTCCTACTGAATTTGTCTCTTATATTACAATAGCATATTTTCTATCCTATCGATGGAAATAGAGGATTACAATCATACCGATATGCCCCGTCAACACCCCACTTCAAAAGGAAACACTGCTTCTGTCCCAAAGTAAAAAGTTGAATTGCCGTTATAATACAATTGTCTATGACTTTCGGTAGTGAGAGGAATAAAAAGATGAAATTGCAGCGCCGCCGAAGCTGGAGGTTTATCCCTTTGAAGTAGGCTTTGCTGAACAAACATTTGCCGACTAATATGATTTTGTTGGATTCCCTTGCCAAGGCCACTTAGCTCTGTTTATACATATGTATTTATATGTATATGTAAGGGTTTGTACCTCGTTCACTATTGTAGGATATTAAAAGGGATTTCGAGAGCACTTCTAGAAAGTGGTATAGTGGGGTTTCTTCTATACATACATTACATTACATATTGTATATGTATAAGTATATATGGGTAGAATTAGTGAAGTAATTCCATTTGTTGCATTAGAATTGGTACTATTGGTTGGTTAAATTGCTAAATTGTTAAGAGATGCCTCTTATTGGAAATGATAAGACTCCTTAAACGAGGGCCATTGAATTGGCAAAATGAGTTTACCGTCAAGCATTGAGAATCCTTCTCGATTATATTATAGGATTATGTGTAGGTATTCAACCTTGCGATACTATATTTTGTATATGTTTTAATTTATAAATGGTAAGATTGTTTATGGCTTAAGATATCTGGTGTTGGTGCTCCTACTTGATGGTGATATCTGCTTGGACTCGTGCAGTAACCTCGCCGATATTAGTTTTGTTCTAAATGGACTAAATTGGACTATTGTTAGTTTAAAATCTTAGAACATTATAAATTCCCAGAGAATACGTTAACTTTTTAAGTTGGATCTTAAATGAATGAATTACCTTCACTTTAATGTTTTTATATGTCAAAAAGGTTGAGGTTTTGCATGGAATACAATATCCCAAATTTCCTTACTTGCAAAACCTTTTGAACTATTAAAATAAAAAAAAAATAGTACCATCAGATAACAGGATCTTCCATTAGTTATAGGGCTGATGCTTTGAAGGAATTTAGTTTTAAAAAAACCCGGGATTCTAATTTTTCCCCGAAAAATCAAAAACATTTTTTTTTGCTATTTTGTATAAAATTTTATAAATTTAATCAACAGCTATTTACCATTGCAGTTTTTGGGGCCTGTTCCGATATTCAGTTGAATTGAATCCGTATGGATTGAAAACGGCCTACAAAAGGATACCGGAATTAAAAACATCTAAAAAATGTTTGACTTAGGATCAATTCATTTTGCCGAACATCTATGATTCATAAACATTCGGCAAAATCAACGAAGGCATAATCCGCCATTCTTTTGACGTTTTCAATTGCGGTATTTTTTTATTTTCCCTTTTCAATCCGCACGGGTTTAATTCGACCGAATATCAATCTGAACAGCCGTAATTGATGGACAGTTTAAATACATAAGCCTTGTACGCTGCTTAAGCAAAACAAAATGTTTAGTTGGTCTCCAAAACGACAACGAAATGCTTACAAAAATATTTGCTTACAGAAGCACAAATTCAAAAACTAAAACCAATACAAATACAAACAAATTGCTGATGCGAATCGAAAAATCGTATACAAAAATGACACATCGAAAAATTTATTTCTACTTTTCGTTCTGCAATACGCTGTTCGACGAGCGCAGATTATTTGGAGAAGTCTTTACTTTTTTTCACACACAATTAATTACTCTGACTATTTATTGTGTGAGGGAATGTGACCTTTCTGAGCTTTTTCGTACTTATTTTCACTGTTTCTTTCATTACAGATCTTTTTTGCATTGGTATTTGTTTTAATTTTTTGAATTTGTGCAACTATCAATGAATATTGTTTAGCTTCATTGCCGTTAGTATTTCGTTGTCTTGTTGGGGATCAATTTAAAACTTCGGGTCGCATTAGCAGCGTACTAGGCTTAAAAATTTAAACTTAAACCAAATACCAACAGTGGTATTTTGGTCCGGAGAGTCAGGGAATGCACTCTGATCTCCAGGCTTCGGGTAAGGCCAAGATATCTTCAGCTCTGCTACGTTATTAGTTTGATAAGCTAGTACGTATTATATTTCTGAAGGCATTGACAAAATATTCAAATGTATGCAATGAAGAAGATACTTTTACTGCCTCCTTAATAGTATAAAAGTCGCCAGAAAATTTTGAAGTTGAAAGCATATGAGTATAAGGGCTTGTACGTGGATGCGTTTTGATATTGAATACAAAAGTCTGGCAGGAATTTTTCGACGCCTGTGTTTGTGACGAAGGGTTGAAAATTGCGGTTTTTCAATATTTGTACCAGGACTAAAACTACTTTAATTCATTTAAAAAAAAAATAATGCTCTGTCATTTTTCCTAGGTCCACAAAATTTAATATTAACTAATCCGAGTAATAGAACTCTTGATATGAGCTTTTGAAACGAACCTGATCGAACTTATTTTGGAGATTTTTTTCTGTTTATTTTCGATTTTTTTAAATTAATTTAGGAAAATGACATAGCATAGTCTCCCATATTTTGTAAATGAATTGAAGTGGTTGTACCCCTGACACAAAAATTGGAAAACAGCAATTTTCAGCACCCCGTTCCAAAAACGGGCATCAAAAATTCTGCCTGACTTTTGAATTTGATATCAAGATGCAGGCACCTACAGATCCTTATACTCATATTTTGGTTACGCGTTCACCCACAAAATTTGCTGCCAGCTCTCGGACTATAAGTCATTCTGGGAAAAATGGCCCAAAATCTTTTTTAATTGACAGCTATTAGAATGATGCTTGAGTAATTAAATTAAATATGCGCTTCATGGTAATGTGGGAGGAGAGGATCGAAGTGGATTTTGGAAGACCTTCGGGTCTAGACTTCTCCGGGGTGAGTTTCATATCGCTTATAATTTTAAAAAGTTAATTTCACCTAGTGTCTCATTTAAATTGTTTTCATGTTGGGTTAACTTCACTTTAATTTTGCGTTATATTTTTCCTGCTACTAAAACGCCCAGCCTTTGAAACTCGAGACCTAATTTTGTCAAACTGAGCTACTTACTATTATTTTCTGCAGCACTGAATGCTGCCATTAGACATTCCAAGAATCTTTGCAGTCAGTGCTGGAAAACTTGTTGGTTGGTGAGTGGAACAAATCGAAACGTCACATTTAGGTTACGACAAATAAAAACAAATAGTTTCTCGGTCTCGCTCTCGCTGCTCGCACCTATTACGCAATTTTCTTTTACTGTTTTTTAGTTTTTGAGGCGTAATTATCTAATACATTTTTGTATTATGCACTTCTGTGCAGAAAAAATCGTTGCAACGATATGTAAATTATATTCGGTCGGCTTTTGTAGACCGCATAAATTGTACCACAAAATTCGCGTTCGCCGTTTCATTATATGATATCAACAAGGTACCTACTGGCATAGTTCTTTTCTATTTGAAGCTTATATCCGTGAAACATAAAACATAAGGATAATTGTTTTCGTTTTACTTTCTTTGTTTAAGATACATAATAAATTGTATCATATTTAAATTCATTTGCACTAAATTTTAAACGATTTAGTACGATTCTTAAGCGATTTTGAAGTGATACAAAGTTAAAAAGAGCACTTTCCAAATTTTAAACGATCTTAGCATGATACTATCTTTAAACAATTTACAAAAGTTAAAATCATGAAATGGCTATTTTAATTTTTTAATATCGTGCTAAATCCATGATCCATCCATGCAGTTGAATCTCAGAGTTGAATTGAGTTATATTGTATAAATTGAATGGAAGAATTCTAATGGATTAATTCAATTTTAATGCACGAAGATAACAAAATTATTTATCGCTACGAAAACCCGACAATATTTCCTGGGTCCATATCATATAGCTAGTCGTTTTCGGTATCAACATCGATATATTTTAGTGTTAAATATCTAAAAAAAAGTTTCAAAGCAACATTTGATTTGAATTGGAATTTTCTGATCGTTGCGTCAGGATCAAACGGAAAGGTTCAGGGCTCGAATCCTGGAGGTACCAAATTTTTTTTATTATTTTTTTACGTATTCACAACAAATATTGATTTTTTTATCAAATAATAATTAATTAATAACGCACAAAACAAATAGCAAATAGTAATGAAATTTAAACCATACAAAGGTTAAACAAAGGCTAAAGGTTAAAAACACAAAGGTTTTTATTAATTGGAATCTGTATGATACTATAGAAAGTTAAAGAAATATTTAGAAGATTGTTAACTAGTATCATGCTAAGCCCTTAGCAAAAGGCTGTTTAAAATTTTGCGCTATTATTATTATAAGAGTAAGGCATTAGTCCATTTGATATATTCATACATATTTTCTTAAGTATCAAGTACTTTTTTATTAGAAAGGATTTGTATAAAATTATAAATATGAAAGCAATACAGCCTATACATTTTAACCTGAAAAGACGCATTAAGTTACATAAATAACATTAATGTGCATATAGCTTGAAGTTTGAACACAGTTGACAGCTCATAATTATTGTTTGACAAGCTGCGGGTCACCGATTTTTCAAAAATATTTATGACGTTTTGATATTGAAAATTTAAAATCTAATGTAATTTTGAATTTTCTTTTGTGTAAATTCTCTCCACTTAATTTCTTTCCACGTCCATTCATATTAATAATTAAACTCTAAAATAGTACCTATGTATGAAAAGCTTAGTTAAAAGCCCCTTCCCATGCATTTTTTAAACGTTTGTGTGCTTCCTGAAGGGCCTTTCCCTACAGTTTTGCATATACAACCATTTGCAGTAGGTAAAATGCAGCTGATGCATGCTTGAGTCTCTGTGAAATTAAAATCAAGAGCACTTTTAAAACTATTCCGCTAGAGTGCCCTAACATATTAAATGTAAAATGTATTCACATAAAATCCTATGTAAGAAAGAAAGAACTTTGTACGAGAAAAAAATTTAAAAAAATAAACTGGCAACATTTATGGTACAACGACGGCCGGTGGAGACATAAAACCTTACCCAAATCTTCATTAGCTGGGAGAAAACGCAACATTCTGTAATTAAAAATTAAATTAAACACTACTTATATTTGTACTTTGACATTAAAAGAGAAGTGCTGATTTTTAAGACAAATTTAAGAAAACACTAAGCGAAGTATACGAGTATTTTGCAAGAATTCAAAAGGGGCATATTTAAACTACAAAGTTTTCTTCTCTGAACAGCTAAGGAATATGAAAGATGCAATTATTTTCATATTTGGAAAGTATCTCAACATCATCTCTTAGGCCGTGTTTTTTTGGTTAAATTTGATTCCAGTTAAATTTAATTCTCTTTTATAGGTGTGAATAAAATTTAAAGTTTTTGCTGTACCGATTGAATTAAATGGGATTTTTTCAAACAAACATTTCCCATTAGTTATGTTGTTGCGTTTTTGCAGTAATGTCTGCACGCCAAACAAAAAATACAGTTTGAAAAATGAATTATCATCAAAGAGAATTTTCATTTTATTGATTCTTTTGTACTATTTATATAATTTATCACAGGTAATCCAAACAAACGGCGGACAGAAATTCGAAGTTTTATAAGCAAATCAGTCGAAATGGCCGCACACACTAATTTACGCTTGCAAATTGATAGGTACTTTTAAAAGAACCACGAGACTCTATACAAACAATAATTATTTAATATTTGTCTATGTTTTAATTTTATACTTTCATTTATTATAATGATTTTGCCTATATTTCTTAATCTTTTTATTTGATTTCAGTTTTTCTTTTAATATTTCCCGATAGGATTTGTGACTTTACGACAGCAAAATAAAATATATATCTACATTCTTCTCACTCACTCCTTCATGAGCATAGAAATGTCAAAAACCACTGGCTAAAATTTTAACGAGCTCCTGAGCAGGTTAAATTTAAGGTCTATATTCATCTCAATAGTGTCAAAATTTAGCCATGGGATCAAATTTAACCATAATTTTAACGCAATTGGCCCCACGGCCTTAGTAATAAAATCTTCTTTAAATTTTCCAATGAGTTAGAGCTATAAGGCCTAGTTCCTAGTTCACACGGCAATAAACCGCATGTTTTTTCGCAATATCTTACACAGTGGGATTATGTGGCATTTGACAGTTGCTTTTAGGCAAAAATTATATAAACTTATGTGCATATAAATTAATTACAAGATTAGGTTAGAAGGGGTCATAATAAGGTATGGAGGGCCTCCCTGAACCATCCTGAGTTTTGAATGAATCTTAGGATGTTTTTTTAGTGACAAGAAGAAAGAGATATCGCGCAGCTCGTCGAAGAAGTATTCTCCTAGGGCTTCTTCTCTGGTTCTAGGAGCCCTTCTCTGCCTCTTCATTAGGGGACACCCTCTACATAAGTCTGATGAGCTGATGCCCATTCTGTTCATGTAGGTTCCCATTGAGTTGTGGCTCGTTAGGACGCCAACTATGAGAGATAATTGAGGCCTGCATAACTTGAGTAAGTATTCAGATTTTTTCTTCGAAATGCTTGGCCAAAAGTTCCTTGAAATCCGACAAGTGTCGATGGATAACCATCTGATATTTGCAACTTCTAAGAAACTCTGGTGTATTCTACTTTTTTTCTTGTTGCTGTTTCGCGACTTTATCGACTGCCAGCACTTCCGCTTGGAATACCCTGCAAAAGATTGGAAGCTTTATAGAACTATTTATTTTTGGGTTATCTGAGTAGATCCCCAACTCCCTCCAGGGTTTTGGAACCATTAGTGAATACCGAAACATGATTTGCATTAATGACCCTGTTTTCATTCCAGAGTTCCCTGGTGGGGATATCCGTTAATGTTACTGGATTGAATCAATGTGTGGCAAAACGTCTGTTTGAATGTCAATGCCTATGTAAAATTCATTATAGTTCTATGATCGTAAAGCCCCCTGTTCCAAATTTTACAAAATTAACTACAAATTAAGTGCCTTCTGTTCATCACATCGTACTTAACTAACTTCTTCTAACTATTGTTTGATTAATATAATTTATTTCTTTTTAATCTATTTAAATATTATACTTTCAATACTCCTGAGAAATGTCAAATCTTGCTAGTGTGTGTGAAACCGATCTGAAATCTTGCTGAAAATGCAAGATTTGTTTTGACAGAGTAAAATTGACTTTGTTTAGAAAGAAACCGACTTTGTGATTGTAAGAATTTCGACATCAGTTAAAGCTACACGATTCTTCTTCGTTGTGTATATTTGGTGAACAGACTAAGGAAAATAGTGCTATTGATCGACGATTTCACACATTTGGTTAAATGACATTGTCAATAAATAGAATTGTGGCATTTAAAGTAGTTATCAATAACAGTTAACATATTAAAGGTAATATCTTCGGATTTTTTATTTTCTTCAAGTTTGCGCATGTGTCAAAATCTCAGTTCTTTGAATATCTACTGTGGCATGTTAAACACATTTTAATTTTAACATTACGATTTTCAGATTTCTGTATTTTCCAAACTTCTGACTGGCCAGAATTCAGAAATCTGAATCTTCATTACTGAATTTGAACCATTGAATGCAGCCACTTTCAATTTGACAAGGTCTCTGAGAAATAATTTGTTTTGTTTACTATCTGGAAACCAATTTTTGACAATATGCGCAGTATATAAGCTTTTATATGTGTACAGTGGTAATCAGCAAACCATTGCAGAAATACCATTATAGTCAGAAAAAGCTCTCGCTTAGGACACTTTGTGTCTTCAAAAGTGATGATATAGCCAAAACGTTACTGTCAATAGCGAGCGTGAGCAGTATAAAGACATGATTACTAACTTTTCCATCCCGAAATTGGGAATTCATAATGTTGCAGATTTGTGGTTTCAGTATGATAGCAGAACATGACTCAAAACAATTAATTTGCCGCATGAGATATTTGACGAACAATCAATTTCCTGTTAACTGGCCCTCCCACTCGTGCTATTCAATACAACTTGATAATTTTCTTTCTTTATCTTTTATTTTAAAAAAGAAACTCTAGTTGACTATGTACGAGTATCTTAAAAAACTTAAAATTCATTCAAGCAATAGGCAAAGTAAAATATTTATTAAAAAACTGTTTGATACGAGAGAAATAGCAAATGTCTGCATTTCAATTGGAGTTGACTATGTGCTGCGCATATGCACACAATTATATACATACACTATACATCCACTCAAATATGCTTAGTGTCAAAAGGAGAATAATTGGATTAAAATTCCTAGGTAGCACTTTAATTGAAGTGTGCACATTTTGCAAGTTTGGGGCTTATGAACAAATGTTAGCCCTTTCATCAACAAACGCGAATGACTGAATCAATGATGTGAACAACTTATCACTTTTGAAAAGCATTTTTTTTCGCTTTCTCATCTAGGAAACAGATATCAAGTTTGAATACCTCTAAACAAAAACTTATACATACATACGTGCATTGCATTGATATGAAACATCACAATGGCATACATCAGAAGACAATGATGATATATGTCCTTAATTTATGTCATTCCAATTCTGGCAACATTTACTGACTTAAATGAATTTCGACATGGTTTATCATATATAAATAGGATCCTACAAGGATTTAGAGACATAGACATTAACACATTGTTGTGTTGAATAAAATGGAAAAGCTTATACATATCTTCATAACACTCTTGCCCCTTTTCATGTTCTTGTCGTTATTTTTAAATTTTAAAGCCCTGTTCGATACACAAAGGTGTACTTGTACACGTTTTCGTCCTTGTTGCATCCACCCATATCTATCTATGTACATCATGGCTACTGCTGCTTGTGTATGATGAAAAATCGAAACCAAAATGTTGTTTCATTTTTCACTTACCGTGTCGAGCTTCCTCTCCCTCTGGGGCATGTTGTGTAATTGTATTGAGTTCATCCTCTAGGTCGACATGACAATCGGATACGTCCCACGAGAGAAATCCTGTAAAACAAACAAAAAAGAATATTTTCTCATTTAGCTATTTTATATATACCACGACACGAAATACATATACATTATGTTACAAAATGGAATGAGATGAAGACCAAATGAAAGCTAAACACAATCCACGAGAGGTATACAGAATCGCGTGAACAATCAAGCTGTTTATTTAAGCGGACGTGTTCTGATTGCTAATTAAAATGTTTCATCCTTTTTGTTGCTGTTGTTGATCCTTCTTGCTGCCAGATGGATTTTAAAATGTATGCTGCATTTGAGGGATTTTAATTTTCTGATCTATTTGGATGGAAGAATTTCTCCTCAAAGACAAGGATTGGCCTTCCATGTCCCATTATGTTGGCAATTGTTTATAATGAGGCAGTTTCTTATAATATTTTATTTGCATTTTTACTGAACCAAGGTTATGGGTGTTTTGCTTATGTATATATATATACATAACATTTTTCCTACACTATTTGGCTAATCCAATTTGAACAGAATCCGGAAAGTGTGCCATACCTATATACCAGACATATATAAAAAAGTGCGTATACGCACTAGTGTACCCGATTATTGTTAACGAACTTTGGATTTGACACATACATGAGGCTTCATTTAATTTATGACTTTTATTTTACATATGCATGTATTTGTATGTACAAATGTGCACATGTATGTTAATTAAATAGTTTTCTTTTATGGGGTTGTTTTATTATTAGACCGAGAGCCCACAGTAGATTTTGGGTGTGAGTGATAGCAAAAAAAGAAGTATAGGTGTTGAAAGGTTCATTAAAAGCTCATCAAAAATTCAAAGTCTTGCAGTTTACAACCAGGGCCTTAGTGGTCAAACAGAGTGCATCGGAACAAAAATCTTATAATACAATTCGTTTAAGCTATTCTGTTATTTATCTACTGAAATAAGGCCCCAAATTGTTTTCAAGATAAAAATGAAACTAAGCCCCAAAATAAATATTGGGGTGTTATATCATTGGGGCTTTATTACATTATAAAATGAAATAAAATTTGGGAATTTTCATTTATGTTGTCTTCTGTGCATTTTTCGTTTTTTTATTTTTTCCTTGAGGTCTAGTTTCATGGAGCCCATCATAATGTCAAGTTTAATCAAAATCTCACGTACCTGATATTTTGTGTGAATGCATAACTTGCCATATGATATCATTGTATGTAGGTATATATTCTTTTGGTATGTTTAAATTTATAAAGTGTCCCTACAATAAAACACTATTGGTCTAATTTTTGTTTGTAGGGTAGGTCGATCGAATATTGTGGGTGGGTAATTACCACTTTTCAATATTTTGCAGTTCTCAGTTAATATTGGCAATGCTGACAATACAATTTGCTCAAATACTCTAAGTTTTCTGGGCACACGGCTGCGCAAGTCACTAGCCAATTTGTTTTTGAAAATATTTGTGAAAGTTTAAATTCAAAGGTATTTTTATTAAATTCAATGTGATAACTCTTCTTTACGGTTTGAGTTCCTTAGAATCGGAATCCATCATTTTAAGAGAGATGTCTGTTTTTGTACGTACGTTTGTACGTTCCTTCGCTTTTTTTCGTTAACCATATCTCATAGAACGAATGAAGATATTGACTTCGAATAAATTTTATTTTATAGATAGTAGCTTACGCATACGTACTGAAAAGACTTTCAAAATAATTCAATGAGCAGTTTTTTTACTACAGTAATTTAAAAGAAACGTTGTTGAATTTCTTTAGTCTCGAATATCTCAAGAACGAATAATGCTATCGACTTTTGATTGATTTTATTCTACGCATATATAAGTAATAAAGAACTTGTTAAAGTATGAAAACATAAAAACTTACAGTTTTTTTTAAATAAATAAAAAAACTGCCGAAAATTGTTGAAAAAAGTTTTTTTGCTCAAATATCTTAAGAACAAACAATGATATTGGCTTTGGGGTAATTTTATTCTATACACTTAATAAATTAAATTAAATTTGGTGGCGCAACAGCTCATGGAGAACCAGGGCCTAGTGACTTACTACTCTCAACCATTCCTGTGTGTGTGTTCATGGTAGGAATGGAGGGGACCTACAATTTTTTGCCAAGTCTAAACGGCTAGATAAGAAGCACTTATTCATGACAAGTGTACTCTTGGAGGATTTGTCAGTTCCTTGCAAGAGGCAGTACCTCGGGAAAAACATTTCTGTTCTTAGGTGGCAGTGGCTGGGATTCGAACCGAGACCTTTGGCATGACAGTCCAACGCACTACCCATCAAGCCACGAGGAACTACGATTCTATTCTATACACTAGCTTACACTAAAAAATTGAAGAAATTTGTAATAAAAAAAAATTCAATGAAAAGTTTTTTTAAGCAAAAAAAAAACTATAAGAAATTTGACTAAAAACTGTCGAAATTTTTTGTTCGTTTCAAATATCTGGAGAACAAACATTGATAGTGCCTTAGGGTTAATTTAATTATACACACTAGTTAATAAATTATAGGATTTGTAAAAAATTCAACATGCAGTTCTTTTTAAACTGAAAAAAAACTACAAGAAATTTTACTAAAAATTGATAAACTTAATTTTTCTTCCCAAATATCTTTATTCCACTCATTAATTAAACAATGTTTTGGTCTCTTTCTTTGGTCATCACTTGATTACATATTGAACGCCTGAAACGTTTTCGAAGATCTTGTATTAGTGATTTTTAAATAATAAAATAACATTGGACCTCTAGTTTCCGATGGCACAAATGGGAAGTTACCAGTGTGGGTCGCACCCACCCTCTTTTTTATTAATACAATATACAAGAATGTAATGCTAATCTTGTGTTTTTAATGTTTGTCCATGTTTCGAGGTTATATTTTGGGGTAAAATGCCAGTGGGTGTAAAATAAACGTGGCATTTTACCCCAAAATGTCAAAAAATATAAAAATATACATGAACGAAATTAACGGATTATATCACGTCAAAACACGAACAAACATCAATAGAATGGTATACTATCCCCCTTTGATTTAAGTTTCCTTCAGAAACAAGAATGCCTCGAAAATATCAAAGATATGGCTAGATGCAATGCTCCAATTGCCAAGAGGACTGTCTCGAAAAAGAAATCTGCCCATCGATTTAATGTCAAATCAAATGTTTGCTGGCATTTCAGAAATGGCATATTTCCCTCACGTGTGGGTAAAATGACACTTTTTAAGGTTTTTCAAAAACTTTATTTGCAATAAATTACTCGAATAAGTAGTAAAATTATGTTTTTTTTTTGTTTATTTACTCAATGAAATAAGTACCTAGAGAAATTAAGAAAATCTTGCACTTAAATTGTCTATTTACTATTTAATTTTAATTGTTTGCAATTAAGTGTGGCATATTACACCGACTCACTCAAACCATGTGTACATGCTGTTCCTTAGATAACATTTACATAGTATATGTAGGTATAATAAGAAGCCATAGAATCTCGGGTTTGAATTCAAATTGTACAATCATATCTTTCTATGTATGTACATCATATTACTTTCTTCTTATGTTTCTCTTCTAAATTGTCCAGAGAAGATCATGAACTCAAATCCACTGAGGCATAAATTCCACCTTCATTTGCTTGTGTGGACCTGAATTATTTATATTTTTTTTCTTATTCGTCCTTTTAGACATAAAAAGTATAATAATCAGGGATAACTCGTAATACATATACCTTGATGCCAAGGTAACTTTTCTTTTCTTCCTTAAATATTTTATTCCACAATTTTTATTTCGCTTAGTTTGATATGCCAAAAAAAAACGAATAAATATTTGTTCCTAACACAATTTACGTATATCGTTCGCAACCAAATTTGCGCCACACAACACTAACAGTAAGTCAGAAGTTAAATGGAAAAATGAAAACTTTTATTTTATGCACGCCTTTCTGCAGCTGTAGCAATTTTTATCTCAAAGGAGTAATTCAAGCCAAAAATTTAAATGCGTATCCCCTTTGAGAGTTGGCAACTTGCTTCATCAAAATATCTTTGTTACGGTTGAGAGGTTTTTAATTTATGGATTAATTAAAAATGATGTAAAAAGTATACCATTCGCCTGTAAGTTTTACAACAATCATCTTTCAACGCATCAACAAAACTATACTGAAACAGTAGCTGCATATGCTCTACTTCTATTTTGAATTGAAAACTGCAATTAGATTTTCTATCATAGAAATTATGCAGAAACAATGGAAATTTTTGAACATGAGTACCTTTGGAAAAATTCAGATTTTTTTAATTTTTGTTGTCTGACAATTAAGGTTTTACTTTTTGATTAGGTACAATTTTTTTAAAGATAAAAATGAATTTTATCGTTTTTTTTAATATCTATGTATGTACATAAATAAAATATACATATGTTTGTATTTTTCAGTAATATTCAGTAATTTTTTTTCAAACGCAAAATAGAAATAAAGTAATGCCAAGTGAAATTATATATTATTTGAACTAAATTTGATCTTCTTAAATGTCATTCATAAACTGACTACACGATTCCATCTATCAACTTATGGAGGAAATTTACAAAATATATTTCTTGAGCTCATATGATCTGGCAATTCAACCGGATCATTACCTGAAATCACACGATTACGATTGTGGTAATTTGTTATATAGTTGAATACTGTTACAGGGGCGAGAGGGACACCCTAGGACACCTGGATCACTCATATACATAACAATTTCCAACAAATTTTTTGAATGACGTTTTTCTTTGATATTTTTCCTTGCTTAGTTTTATAGGTATCTATGTATATTTTTTCTTTTTAAAAAAACTGTGATAAGTGTTCAAATTTGCCCCCCTAGGGGGATAGTTTTGGACGGCCCTGGGGTAGTTTAGGACATGTCTTAGGAACCTTATTAAATCAAGTCTTATTCTATTAAATATTCTATAAAACAATAATAAATTATTTCAAAACAAAAAATTAGTTGAAATAAATCATAGGAGAGTGTCTCTCTCTAATGCCTTAGCAGCGTACTGGAAAGGAACATTTCTAGATTGAAGATAAACCAGTCCAAATTCATGTTCGAACTTTTTATGAAATAAACTTGTATTTTCTTTGGAATACTTTAAACGATGTTAAACATTAAAATAGTGGTTTAAAAAAAAAAACACCCAAAAAAACTAAATATGATAGAAGTGCCTTTTCGGCGTTGATTCCAATCCTTACCTATTAGATCGAAAAAAAAAATACAATGGGTAACAAATAATAAAACAAACATTTATTATTAATTATTTTTTCAAATTTGATGTCGTTCCAAATGTCATTAGATTCCGATTTGAGGAAGAATTGCCATCACCTGCCCATGCTACTCTATACTATGGCAATCAATACTACGTTGTATTGATGACAAACTTTATTATTGTAACATCTACATATCTCCTATGTAAGTTCTACATTCTATGCAATCTACTCCAGAAACAAAGGTCTAAGGTAATATTAAGATCATCTATTATCTACGGCTCTCTTCTTTTCTGACTGTCAAAGTAAAAAACATGTTACAGAGTTCTTAATCTAATTTCAACAAACTTATATTGAATTGTAAGTCCGTCAAATATTTAGGGGCCAGTTAAAGTGATCAGGAAAAAGATACAGACAAAATTTTCGAATGGATAATTTAAAATGATTTTATTCGATTTAAAAAAACAAATGCTAAACTAATCAGAATCAATGAAAATTAATTCAAAGAGGTTTTTTTGTGTGACATTTTTAACTGATTTATTATTTTATAATTAAAGATGCATTCATGTTTTCTCCTGATGTGCCAGCTGATTGTCATATCAACCAAATTGGAACAAATGTTCCAATGATTTGAGTTCTAATTCTTTCCTATTCCGCTGACAGAATTGTGAACGAAAAAAATTTTCGTATGCTTTTCAATCAGGAAAATTGTATGGTTTGTTGTATAAGATCTAGATCGCACAGCAGATTTTTGGTGTGAATGATAGCAAAAAAAGGTTTAGGCGCCAAAAGCTTCATTTAAAGCTGTTTTGAAAAATCGAAGTCTTGCTGTTCCCAATTGCGGTCTTTGTGAATAAACAGTGCATTAAAAAAAAAATATGAATGCAACTTCGAAAGTAACCGAGTTAGCCAAAATTGATTTTAACCCCATCCTAGATAAGTTCTTCGGATCACATATCACGGAATCCAAGACCATTTCAGTGCATTGATCGCCCTGCCAGACCGTTTAAAAAATTCAAAATTCAAAGTGAAAAACATTTTTTTAAACAGTCGGACAGGGCGAACTATACACTCGGATTCCGTGATATGTGATCCGAGGAGCTTATCCTTCGAAGTTGCATTCCTATTTCATTTTTTGATGTGTTAAGTCACATACATACCTAAAGGAGCTGCTAATAAAACATTAAAGCAGAGTTTATATTCTCATAAGCCTGATTCAACCTACCTACATAAATAATAACTTTTTGGAACAATATACAAATATTTAAATTGATAACTACAAACTTTTGTTATTGCATAGTTGTTGAAATGTAAACAAATTGTGTCATTTGCGTCGTAATTACTTCGTGGTTGTTTAACAAAGCAAATAACTTAAGATGTGTAAAACTGATAATTATTGTTGATTTGCTTCTTAAGAAGTTGTGCCTGTTCTAAAACACCAAGCAACCTTTAATCATCTCCTTAGCTTATAATGATTCCCAAAAGAGGGATATTCAACAAAAAAGATAGGTGGCAACTTTGCACTTTTAAAATGATTTTCATTAGATAAAGGTACGTGTTAAAGTATAGATATGGATGGAATTATGTTCTTCTTCTGTCCATAATCTCTTCAAATATGAGATATTGCTTCAAATCCATCTGCTTAGCCGAAGGTCTCCTTTATAGATTTTCTTTGTATTTATCGATACAAATCAGTGAAAATAATCCTTCGTTATTTTTTTCCTTATGCCTCTCCAGTGGATTTGGGTCAAGGGATGTTTGGAAAGGATCGACCCATCAGCAGCGTCAATATGTGTAAGAGAACCAAAAACGTACATATGTATATATTAAAAGTAGTTTTTACCATTTAAAACTTTACTCATTTCTTTTTTAACTTAAGTCATTTTATTAACAATGGTGTTGTTGTTTCAATTTCACAATGTAATGAAAATTTCAAAGTGAATTTCACCAAAGTCGCAAACATTTGGCCTTATAAATAAAATTAAGCTATTATTTCCATCAGAATGGGTGAATGACATCACATTCAAACACAAGAACATGTATAGTTATTCTTGCAATGTTATATTTTGTGTTGACAGAAGGAGTTGGAGTTTATCGATTTCTCGTAAAAAGAAAGTTACTCAATTTTTTTTATTATGGTTAACATGACAACAAAAAGCGGCAGTAACGCTATATTACGAAAATAAGCCCATAAAATATTTATTAAATAGCATACTTATTTAACTGGAGGAATTGTTTAAATTAACTTCATGACAAAAGATACTTTTGAACGAAAATGAAATAGTCTTTTTTTATTCTTCAATTTAATTTCTACTCTCCTGCTTAGGGAACGTTTGTTGTTTGGATTTGTATATAATAGTAAGGAGTATATTACTGTGGTAAAATATTATACTATATTTTTTAATAAAAACTTAAATTATTTGGTTCAATATTTTGAAAATTTTCTTTGCGAGTACATCTTAAAGTAACGAAGAGAGTTTTTGAGCATTTGAAAAAGCAGGCAAGAAGTTTCAATATTACTAGTATATTTAGTGAAGAAAATGATGGTTGAACATTTTTTGCAATTTATTTTGTTCAATTCACTGAAACTTCCTCACTGTTCCGTTTTTGACCACATCAATGAGCTGAAATACGAGTATATTTGAACATTATCAGCATGAATTATAATGTCACAACATTAGGGTAGATCATTTAAAAATTTCAAGCATACCACCCAAAATTTATCACTCGAGACACCGGATTTTGTTGGAGTTCACAGTAAAAAAAACTTGAGTTCTTCTACTAAGCATTTTTTAATGTGTTTTTTTTTTTGTTAATTAACTTAAAAGATTACTTTGAGGTGCAGAACAAAAAGCTTTAGAAAAATCGAGCCATACCAAGGCTGAGGCCCACTCCCTACCAATTTGTCTATTCTCTAGATCAAAATTTTTTAAGCTTGGCAAAGCCAGGAAAAATGAGAATTCGAGAAAAATGAGAATAAGAGTAAGGAACTCTCAAAATAGATAAATAAAAAGATAAATATCCTTAAAACTTCGAGCGCAAGACATCCAAACCAATTACCTTCGACTAAGGGTCAATTTGATCACACTTTTTCAACTTTAATCAATGATTATTCCAGCTGATTATCATTGATTGTGTTTGCTGTGTGAAATTTTATACAGAGAATCTATGATTTGAGCACTTAATTGGGGAAATCACTTATTCACCGATTCTGTTTGATTAACACGTTTTAATCAAAGATTTCCTGGAATTTCGTTTGTTCATAATTGGTTATGGTACTACAAATTTCCAAAGCATAGGTTTTAAAAAGAGAAACAAAATCTATCCAAATCCTACGAACAAAGAACAAGTAGAATAAAGGTAATCAAACATCGTCCATCTTGCAAAACAAAAACAATTAGTAAAGATTTTACTATCAGTTGTGGTTATTTTATTTATCATCCAAAAAGAAATACTTTTTTGCAAGGCTTTATACATAATGTATAGAAAAACTACAACTGGGAAAAAATCTCATCACTAGGTTTCACAAAATGCCAGCACTACCTACTATTTCGATCCTCTGATTGATTCTCATGTAAAAATGTTTTATCTTAGCGAGAGTGTATCGGTATTGGCACAATAGTGTGGATCTGGCCTCATTGTTTCTAATGTTAAAATATTTTATCGTAGTGAGAGTGTATCGGTATCGGCACAATAGTATGGATCTGGCCTTAAAGTCTCAATAAGCAGGCGTAATGCAGATATAAATACTCTTACTCTCTCTTTTTTATTTACTATTGTTCACTTTTTTTTTCCTATAACATTTTTCTTGAGAAATAGGTATCTTTTAACATATCATGCAGAAATTCAATGCAAATTGCTAAAAAAATGTTATCATCTTTAAAATTGTAGGTACATGTCGCAACTTTCAAGATAATTAAAATCATCTGCAATCTGCACACATATCTGCAATGCATGCATACCTAGAATATATTTTCCAACACAGTTGACACAGGTCTGGTTGTCAAGATATGACGTTATAATACTGCAAAGAAATGAATATACGATCATACACCACAAATTTATTTTAATTTAAAATTAAAACCCACAAATGAAGGCCCCTGGCTTCAAAGAAGAAAAAATATAACAACCAAAAATATAGGTACATACGTATATCAATGTGTTTATGTTAGCATATTTTTGTACAATTTTTACAAAACATAAACTCTATGCGGTGCCGGATTTACTTATAATTGGATTAAATGTAAGCATCCAAAGTGAACATGACTTCGAATTACTGCTATGCCATTCTTAAACTATTGAATTTCCTATAAAATTCTTGATTTTAAAAGCTTATGAATGTTGTTTATCTGATAAACAAGAAGTGTCAGGGTAATATGAATGAGTTTATGCGATGCGTACATCGGTTTTCAATTTTTGAACATTAAAATTATTTCAAGACTAGAGCTTCGTTCTTGTATGAGCTTTTGGGACATTTATACAGTTAAAATCCGGCACTGATATTATATTTTCTCTTAAGGACATTGAAGAATATGAATATGAACACTATCCCCAATGCACACATCATCATACAAATTCACCATCACCATCAACGAGGCCGACAACTACACAGAACAGACTTGATGATAGCTCAACCAAGCACTTGCTCACTTGCGAATGGATTTGTCCTTTCTTATCCTTTTATGTGTTATTTGTGGCTTTTGTTGTTTTGTTCTTTTATTTTAAATGTGGTTCAGTCTTTTTGGTGATATTTTAATTTCGAGTTCGGCATTGGACGAGGACACCAAGCATATACAGAATCTCGCAGTACAAAGGGTTTTTGCTTCGTCCTTCGGATAATATTTTTCCTAGATGTTGTTTTTTAATTTTACTTTTTTCTGGAGAAGTTCTTTATTTGAGGTGTCAAATTGGTCTCGTCATCGTCAGTATCAAAAAAATGACCTTCCGTGATGGGAATGGGATATCTTAATTGCAAAATTTGTATTTCTTTTTGTGCTTTGCGTTAGCTTGCTTAAGAGTGTTCCCAACTGAACAAATAAGTCATTTGCTTACTTGATTTTTGCATAGGTAAATAAGAGACCTACCTACTTTTTCTTTATAAATCTTTGTATTTTTACTGATTGGTCACTTGTAAGCATATTATTGTACAGGAAAATTAATATTGTAAAAATTACTGATTTTAAGTCCCAAAGGAGAATAGGACAAAATAGTCTACAAGACCAATAACAACGAGACATATTGCGTAGAAAGGTATTTTTGCGTACTACAATAGTTACTATGGGGGCTAAGTTCATATAGCTGTGTGAAAACAGTTATTTGCTTAAAAAGGCGTGTTCTGATGGATTTTTGTATGAATAAAAGTTATTTAGATTAGCCAAAAAATATTTACAAATCAGTACTCGGTTAAACAGTTTTGTTTATACTAAATATGCCCTCAATTGCCTATTTATTCTTCAAAAATTAAAAAAATTAATACTGATTGCAGGTGCAAGCACACCACCCCCCGGTACTCTCATATTCATAAAAAAAATCTCAAAAATAAATCCATCATTTAAAAGCGGTTTGAGCGTGGAGAAAAACTGAGCTACTTATTAAAATATGAGCAACTTGTTATTATTTTCTGCAGCACTGAATGCTGATACTATCGGATATTCCAATAATCTTTCCAGTCAGTGCTGGAAAATTGGTTGGTTGGTGGGTAAGAAAACTGAAACGTCACTCTAAGGTTAGGACAGATAGAAAAAAATAAAAACAAAATGCAAATGAATAAAAACGTTGTTCGAGCATTATGGATGCCAAAAAATAAAAATAAATTTATAAATCAATTAAAGCAAAGGAATAAAACAAAAGAAAAATGTATTTAGTATATTTCAATTTATGTAAGTTATAAGTGTGGTGAATTTTAAAGTGTCGTGAACAAATACTCGGTCTCGCTCGCACCTATTATAATTATTTCAAGTTTTTGTGATGCAATTATTTAATAAATTTTCTCATTCTGCACTCCTGTGCAAAAAAATTTTCCAACGATATATAATTTGTATATCTTTGGCTTTTGTAAACGGCGTAAATTGTACCAAAAAATTCGTCTTGCCGTTTTGTCATATGATAGGTAGGTATAAATAATGAAAACCGTGAATAGTAAATTGAATTTATAGAAAAATTGTTAAACATATACCGTTAAGTAAAAACAATGAGAATGACTGTCAAAAATTTGTTTTCAATAGTGTCCTAATACAAAAATGCAATTTTATGTATTATTGTTCGCGGGGTTATAGATAGAATAGAAAATGCACAAAAAAGTTAAATAACACCTCTCACGATCGAAGGAGCAATTAAACAATGTCTGAGAAGTTCGAAGATTCAAAATAGGAGCGACCGAATTAGATGGTAGATATTCATATTTAAATGAGACACCATATAAGTAGAAACATTTTCCACAATTCTTGATTATATAAAAATTCATGGTAAAATAAATCCTGAGCGGGTTGTGACGCTTCATGTATATATTTTTCCCACTTTGAATTATCCTGTGTGATTTTCGTCCATTACTGTGTTGCTGTCATACATATCATTAAATGTAACAGTATAGCTCAAAAACACAAATTTTTTGCATGTGGTAGTGGTACCACTATAATTGGTGGGTGTATTATATCTCCTTTGTATCTATCTTTGTATATAAAAGATATCTTTGGTCTGAATGGTTTTTGGAAAAGCAATTTTTAATAACTGAAGTAAAAAGATTCCTCCATTCGGACCCCCAAGCGATTTTGTAAAAATATAATTTATTCATTGAAGAAAAAACTTGCTGCCTTATTGTATTGGCAAGATATTATTTCGCTTACAGTGGTAACCACTCTATTACATGCAAGAGACAAAGCAAATTCAAAGAAGAGAAATTTTGTACCTTTTTATCTCTCTAATTTGAGCCGGTAAGGCAACGTTATTTACATAATGTAATTTCTTCACATGTATGCTCGTGTACAATATTCACACACATGCCTACCTATGTACAACAAAGTTAAAAATTTTCGTAGCAGAAGAATCAACACATTTCAGCTACGGAAATTGAATCGACCCTGAACCACTGACATTTAATCCGGGCGTGAAATTGAAAATGTAATTGAATTTCCCGATGATTGCTGCACCAGCTTGAGCTTTAACACTGATGGAAATTTCGGATTTTGTGTTTCATTTCATCACAAAAAAGAAGAGGAATATTTTTTACTTTTTATATGACTTATTTAATTTCAAGCTCAGGTCTTTCATAAATAAAAATTCAAATAAATTGTAAGTTTCCAAACTTGAATTTATAACCATTCCGTTGCTTTTAGATTAAGTACAAACGAAGTGAACCATCAAGATTTATGTGGTATCAAAGAAAGAAATTTCGTAGTAGCTATATTCTAATAAAGGGTTGAGACAAACAATGCCATACAATTATGTTTCTAATCTTTAAAAGGCGGTTAAATTGCAGCAGCTACATATTATACATATCTACTCCATACCGTATTCAACAAATTTTATGCGAAATAATTGCAAATGCTTCCTGCCCTTTATTAACGGAAGTGGGTGAAGCTTATATTCTTCTTTTTTATGTTAGCAACTTCAAGATATCCTTGTTCTAGACATTGAAGAAAACAGCAGAAGTGTACAGGTTTTCAAAATGAGTTTATTGCCGAAAGCGAACAAGCTTAACGAGCAAAGCGGTTTCAGGAGCTGCAATAACAACACGAAGCATGAGTTGAGTTGAGAACCAAAAGAGATTTTTTTAAACGAACCTTCCCACTAACCCTTAGCCCTGCTATAACGCCTCAACTCAAAAACCTCTTGTGCAACATTGTACTTATACGTATAATATAGTAGGTATGTTTTTTAGTTTTCCTTTAGTACCTATGCCGTGTGTGGTGTGTCGTATGCGCTTCCATTTTTAATTTATCTGCATTGCAGTAGTTTTGACTGAAATTTATTATTCACTCAATAGACTTGGCTAGAAATAGTCATAGAAAATGAAGGCAACAAAAACTTGGCCAAAAAAAGATGCACATGAAACTTTAGCACTTACTACTTTTCTTTAATAAAATTGTTCGTTCAACTGCCACAGTATATGTTGACATAACAGTACCTATCTATATATTGATGAAAAACCAACTGCAAAAGCTAAAAATGGAGCAAAACTCTAAATAATGAATATAAAAGGTCTAAAAAGGTAAGCTAATAAATTAAGGAAAATGGAAGTGATTCAGGTTTAAATTGTTATTTGAAGCAAGATCCTTGCTTGTCCATAATCCTTCCACAAAATGAAATGGAAAAGATCCTAATCCTTACGCGTTGGATGAACCTATCTACAGTAAACTTAGGTACCTACTCGTATGTATATGTATGTGGTTAGAAGTAGTTTAGATTTAAATCTGTTAATTTATAGTCACTACATATAAAGCCTATTTTCCACCTTCGAAAAAGATTAAATTGTGGGTAATATAAGGACAAACACATCAGAAGGACAGTTTCGCTTTTGTGGCATTCTGCCTACGACAAATTTAATTATTTTTGATTAAAAGATTGTAGGTACTGTTTTTTTCTTTCATCATAGCCATATGAATTCGCAAAAAATTGTGGTACTCTTTTACTCCTGCACAACACACACACTAGAATAACTAAGAGAGTAGGTCACTAGGCCCTATTTATTATTTTATTTTTTAAATAACATTTTTTATTAAATTCAAATATGCTTAGCATTAGCATAGCCAACAGACCATAATTATTATTTACTATAGAAAATGCAATTTTACTTATTAGTTTTACTAGATAATAAATTCATTGAAACTCCATTCAACTCCGCAACTAACTTTTTTTTAAATCAAATTTATTAAAATCAAATTGAATTGTAAGATTTCCGATGTGTTTTTAATAATTTTGTTCCTGCCTTTCCTACACGTGCTCTAGTTTTTAGTTGCATCTTATGTTAATTTTCCCGCATACTCAACTTGACATTTAGACAATCACAACACATCGCCTTGGTCGATCATGAGTAACGGCTGGCGATTGCAGCTTACAGCCATGAATCGGGTTTGTCAATGTGGCAGATTAGAGCAAGAGCCACTTGAAAGAAGAGAACCACTCATTTCTTCGGTGAAAAAAGGAAGAGTTCTCAGAAGAAAAACGAGAAGCTTGGTGGCCAAGTATACTGAGGTTTAATTTATTTAACTCAAATCCCATCTAAGAATTAATTAATAGTTTTAGATACATATATCCCTATACTTGAATCTTGAAGTTCCAAAGCCCGTTCTCTGGTATGTATGTATATATTCAAGGTAATGAGCTTACATAGCCAAAAAGTAACTCTTCATAAATTTTTAGAAAAATTTTAGAGCTAATCAAAGATGTGAAGATACCATATACTTACGAACCGAAAATAGGTATAACTAAGCAGAAGTGTGGGAACCACTTTTGTCGTGTTCCCTGTCATCGTAGTGTCATTTGCATAATTACATTGTGTGACAAAATTTAAATTTTTCGTCCTAACATGAACCAAAATATAGCTTTTGATGTATTGAATTCAAATTTGGACTAAAAATTGCTGTATAGCGTGTCGATCCCGTTTTTGAGATATTCGAATTAAAATTTAAAAATATGCGTTTTTGTGCAAATTTGAAGTTACACATATTATTTATCGAAGTCATTTTTTTCGAATATTTTTTTATTTTAACTTTTTTTTAGATCTAGTTGCAAGTTTGGTGAAAAAAGATGATCTTGGAGCATAACCTCAATTTCAATAAAAAAAAAACACTTTTTCTAAGCTTAGAGATATTTAAGAATGGGTTATCGCAAAAACTTGACGTGCTAGAGTCAGTAGTGTAGCTAGATGGGCGGGAGCCCTGGGGCAGAAAATAAAATCGTGTTTGATAAAAAAAGTTCAGTAGATATGTTGGTGAAAAACCATGTTCCTAAGGCATGTTAATTCTTGAGCTTTGCATGTAGTGCTTAGCATAACAAAAAATCGTGATAGGAACAGAAATGCTAGCGGTATGCTTAAAAAAACGTTTGCAAAACCAACCAAGTGGGGGCTTCAATTAACAGGTTTTTAGGAATGAAAGTGTTAAACATTTTAGTTTTCCTTCTGAAAAATAAAGTTCGATAAGAATTTTTTCTTAAAGTATTTTGTTTTAGTAAGAAAATCACTTCACAAGAATTTGATGTTAGATGAAATAAAAAATTTCACGTCTGCAAGGAACACCAATTATTATTATTAGCCGTGTTTTGTTGAAAATTATAATCAGTAGGGCAAAAGCTTTTCAACAAAACGGTGCAGAACAAATTGGTTAATAAATTTTTTTTTTGTATGAGAATTCCGTTGTTCCAAACTGTTCCAAAACACTGTTCACTAGTCACATTTGACTGTAAAATTTCAACTGGCTGGCTGGCAACTTCTCAGCAAAACACGGCTATTATTTCAATAGTCGCTGTGTTTTCGGAAGCGTTTCTATGACAAGAAAAAATTTGTTGCGCATCAGCAGCAAACTAGCTAGTCTTTATAATTAGTTAATTTATACAATGGATCATCACCTTTTAAAACTCAATTAAATTTCATTGTATTTTCCTATTCCTATCCCTGATAGCTTTGAACATCTCATCAAATAGCAATATAAAGGTCTGAAGTCTGTTCATAAGTCAAAATCTTAACTTAGGGCTGACATAAGTTCATACCTACATATTTTAAAAATTAAAAATATGATATTATTTTGAAAATGAATAAGATTTTTAAGACTTATGTTTCCAAACCAGGGTTTGTAGGCTTTTGACGATTAATATCCAAAACAAACTGAGCATAAATCCCTTTAAAATGAGAAAAAAACGTTTATTTTCGTTTTGAAAAATTGTTTCTGGCAGTCTCTGGGGCCCCCACACCTTCGAGGCATAAGGGTGCCCGGAATATGTATTCGAGTGATTAGTTCAAGGAGGGCTTCGTGCTTTTTCAATTTTATTCTATCAATTTTCTAACTTCTAAATTGATTTTATTTTGTTTTCCAGGATATCGGAAGGGAAAGATATTCGGATCCTTTAAGCAATTGTGCCACAGAAGCATATTGCGTGAGCTTTAAATTTATTCAATTAATAAATTTGAGCGTATAGGCTTATTTATGTACAAACATGCTAATTATACCTATACAGATACGTGCTTATAATATAAGAATTCTTCATTTAATTTATAGAATATGCACGTATTCATGTAGGTATAAGTATTTATTATTGCATGTTTATTATATATATGAATGTCGTTTGAGCAGAATGAGAATTTATTTCTCGCAGTACTGGGATGCCTTAATTAAACACGACTTTTTCCGAGAATTTTGTGTAAAAAACTGCGCTCGTAGTCGGTATTTTGCTTCTTGAGCAGTGAATTTTTGCTTATTAAATAGATTAAATTAAAGGACTCTTCATTGTATTCAATTAAATTGACCTTATTACATACCTATAATAATAATAGTAAACTTGTGTGTACTAATATATTCAAACAATTCTCCAGCACACAATTGGAAAAAACATTAGATATTTAGGTACATACCTAACAGCTATGTCTTTTTTTTTTGTTTGAGTTAGGTGGTTATCATTCAATTACTTAGACTGTCTCTTTTAGTTCAATTTCAGCCCTCAAAACAACCTCTCCGACTAAACATCTAAATCTATTTTGTTTTCCTTTTGACTGTGCATTCGAACGAAGTAATGCAATTAAACTTAATCAATATTTCGTAATATATGTACCTTTAAAGAGAACCAATAGAAATGAACACCAGCTCAATTTCCATTATTTTAGTTTCGAATACGAGAATACGAAAAATGACGAGGAATCAACTGAAGTTAAATGAATACTTTTGAAATTTCAACACTGTTTATATTATTATTTATAAAATGTCCCAATATTCAGGCAAGAAGTAAGTAGTAATTTTTTCTAGGGTCATATCATTAAAACAGAATATCGGCTTCAAAGACGATGAAGCTAATTTTGATACTTTGTTTATAAAGTTTCAGAAATTCAACGAGTGATTGTTGAGACTAAAATTCATTCACAACGTCAAAGTTTTGTGCGGATTCCATAATCGAATCTATCCATCGCCTTTTAAAATGCTGGTGGTTAAGCACATCAAAAAGAAATAAACTTGAAGTGCAGAAAAATGTATAGCGGCTACTAGGAAAGAAGTCTCACCTTTGTATCCAGAATTAACTAATATTATACTATAAGCAAGTATTGAAACCCGTTTGGACATATGGCATCCAACTTTGGGGCTGTACAAAGAAAACAAGTGCTGAACTCATCCAAAAATTCCAAAGCAAGGTACTTCGTGGAATAATAAATGCCTCTTGGCATATAAGAAATAGCGATCTACATCGTGACCTTCAAATTGAAATGGTTACAGAAGTCGTTAAAAAACACGCTGTATCACACAATCAGCGCCTCTAAAGTCAAACCAACTCCGGAATGGAGAGCGTGTTTTAAATGTAAGAGACAATGTTCGGGAGAACCAAGCCTCTGGTCTAAAAGCAATGAAAAAGTGTTATAACTTTAAATCCCAAAATTGTTTGAATTGCAGATTATAACAGTTTTTATCCAAAAAGGGACTCTTGGTGCAGAATTATCTACGTTTTTAGGCCTAGATTATTAAGATTTAAAAAAAAAAATGAAAAGTATGTTGAATTGAAAAAAGGAAAACTACTTTAAATAAAATAAGATGCCTTTTTGAAAAAAAAACTAGCTTTAAGGTCTCAGCCAATGAAATAATGCAAAAAAGGCGCATAGCCTCAGTTGGCATCACTGCACAAAGCACAAGGGTAACATTTCTTCAAATATTAACTACATACTTTTTTAAGAATCATTTTTAAAATAATAACTTGCTTCAGGTATGTTGACTTATGTACCTATTTTTTGACGACAACCAGCGATATAGAATATAAATGTTCTTTCGTTTTGACCTAAGATTTTATTAGTGAGAATTATTATCGACCAAATATTAGATCATAGAAGGGTAGCGACAGTATATAACTGATGAGCCCATTCCTCAAATGTCCAAAAATATTTAGGATTACATAAAAAAGAAGTTTTAGATTTTAGATTAAGAATAAGATTTAATTCATTTGATGTAACTGTGATCACATAGATCTGACCACTTTTTCGAGCTGTAGTTTTTTTTACCTGAAAACGCCCGCGGAGTCTCAAAATTCAATTTAGGAAAATGTCCCAGAAAAAAAATTACTTCTTTCTTAATCGATTACAAAATCCACCGTGTCAACTCATTTCTAACTAGAAAAAAATCTGACACCCCTACATCAAGCTTAAGAAAATTTTGATGCATTACAAATTATGTGTAGGTCCACTAAGTTACCATTAAAAAGAATGTAGAACTAAATAGACTAAGGCACAATTGAAAAGAACAAAACTTTTTTTTTAATTCTACTCATAATACAATCTAGGAATACCTACTCTGCCATGATAATTCAGTTAAATTATTGCAACCACAATTTCTGCAAATTTTAAATTCCCATTCCTACTCATAGATCTCATAGAATTTAATTGCCGTAGGAAAGTGAAACCAATCAATTAAGTTGGATTTATAGCAGACATTGATTGCTCGAGAGAAGCTTGAACAATCAAATATAATTATCTGGAATTTGTACGAAGACAGCTTGATTGCATTCCCTTTATGAATAATTAATGAAATCGGTTAGATATAGAAAGTGAACTACTAACTTACCCTTTAAAAGATTTTGTAAAATGTGATCCTTATGTTCGTCCGAGTGCGGCTCACCCAATACAATCAACAAATAACAGCCAGTCAACGGACTCGGAGGTCCAACCATACCAACCAAACTCGATGGTCCACCATCAGCATCGGAGCAAGCAGTATCTATCGGGGCACGTCCGACGTCTTCTTCGGCAGCGCCAACATCACCAGCATTCATATCTCCATTGTCCTCATCGCCACCTCTGCCAGCGCTGCCGTTGGCTTGAGTCATTCCATTGGCGATAATATTTAAATTATCCGGAACCGGATGACCGCCATTACCATTGCCTGCTCCACCGCCACCATTAATTCCTTCAGTTCCATTTCCACCATCATCACCGCCGCTGTTGCCATTTACAGCTCCATTACTGCCGACCATTGCCTGCCCCAACTGTTCTGCCGCTGCTGCTGCCGCAGCATTCTGCTCGGCAACCATTTGGGCTGTTCCAGCCCCGTTTCCAGTATTGGGACCAACAAAAGCTTGATCCCCCATCACAGATTATACCTTCGGTTGTTTTTTTAAACTGACGTTCAGATGACAAAAAGAATATCGATTGGATTTGCTCAATTAATTCACAAGACTTCGAGTTTTTTCTTTAACTTTTTAACGCTTAAAACACTAAGTTAACTAACAACAATTGCTGTCACTTTAAGGGTTGTCGTTTTGTTTGCTTAACTTTTAATTTATTCTATTTTAAAACACTTTGTATATTACTGCACAAATTTGTCGAAAATATTAACACTGCACCTTGTGCTGTCTTAAAATGGATGACTTTTGCTGGAAAAGTTACTCAAATCTTTTTATGGATGTTATTTTAATTTTTTTTTGTTAAATTCTTTTGTTTTGTTTTTGCTGTTGTTGTAGTTGTTTAATGTATATTCTGTAATGCTGTTTTACGAAAAGAAAAGCAAAGAGAAAGAGATTAGAGAAATTAATTAAAAATAAATATTCTTTCTTGAGCAAAAGGATAAAATAGGGGTGGTGTTTTTTTTCTTCATATTTTTGGCTCTTGTATTGGATGAGGCGAACGAAGAAAGGTCTTCTCAGTTTCTATGCTTGGCACACGGTTTTTTTTTGTCTGGAATTGATGACTCACTCAAAGGGAGTCGTTTTGTTTCTACGTTGGGTGTGCTATGAGAAACAATCGATTAGAAAAAAAGGACAATGGCTTAAGAGGAAGGATATTCGAATAGCACTGGACGAAGTAATAGGAACCTATTAATTTCATTGATCTACTATATTTTGTTTTATTTTTTTAATTTGTTAGCTTTAAAAAGTTGTTGATTCATCTTCTTTAAACAGAAAATTTCAAGTGTTTGTGATGATTTTCAAAATAAAAATTCTTTTAATTGAATGGTTAATCAAATCTGTGTTTTAGTTATCTTTTTGGGCTTTAAAATTATAAAATAAAGTAAAAAATCAAACCGAACAATTTAAATTGGTATGAAAGTAGTTACCTACATATGTCCGAAGTTTTTTTTTAAGTAAGATTTTTTTCATTCAACTTTATTTAAAATTAGGTTTTTTTAATTATTTAAATTAAATATTTGTTTAAAAAAATATTGTTGAAAAAATATTTTTTGTCAATAGGTTGTTAGGTGCCTACCTACAAAGAATAACTGAAAAGCATTACTTTACTATTATTTTTTAAGTTATAAATAGAATCTTATTTTTTCAAAAAAAAGTTGTTTCCTTTTTTTAACTTAATAGGTAGGTATAGCACAATTTATTTTTTCTTCAATAAAATTTTGTATCAGTTACCTACGCGGCTCACTTTTTGTATTGCATTAAAAACTTTTTAAATTTGAATGAACTTAATAATTTGTTTCAAATCACCACACACAAGATCTTTAAAAAAAAATTAACTGTTAGAGCTCTTTCATCCAAATGGCAGACGAATACTGCAAACTGCATTCGATTTATTTTTGTACGACTAAAAAACACGCTGCAGGTTTTTGTTTTATTTAGGTACCTACAAAAATGCAAAAGCATATACTATCTCTCTTTTTCCAGCTAAAGTCGTGGCTTTATGTTGCAATATGTTCTGTCGAGATGCACGCGTTTTTCCAAAAATAAATTCAACTTAATGTATCAGTGCTGACAAATTTTAGTATTGGCAAAATATAGTAGGTAATGGTGACCGTTTTCGTCATTCGCTTCACCCTTTATCACGTGATTTTTTAAAGTTGAAGTGATTTTCTTTTTGTTTTTATTACAGCTTTAAAATAGAGAAGATATTTAAGAGAAGTTGTATATATCCTACAGGAGTGTATGGCCCTAGTAAGAAAATAAGGAGAAGAACCGCACCCGCCGATGTACAAAACTAAACTGTGAAGATTATGGTTTCTAGACTGGTTGGAAAAACACTGCGTAACAGAAACAACCACAAAACTTAAAACGGAAGAAAGCAATCCTTTTTGGATGATAGTAGTCGTGTCCGGTAGTGGTATAGTATTTGCTTTGCGTTCGGAATAGTGTCTGTGTGTATGTGGAAGTATTTTTTTGTTTTAATTTTATTGATTTATTTGTCACGAGGTGGTGCGATGTGTGGCGCCCCTGTTATGTTCTTGAACAAATTCAAGTGGTTATTATAAATGGTTTAGTGGTATTATACCGCCGCGACTAGTCCAAAGGGAACTTTGAATTGGCTACTTCTGCTCGAAATGAAAGCTCGACGAAGACTGCTGAGGTTTCTGCATCGTTGAAGACGACGAGGATATCCAATAAAGCTGGAAGGGTGAATTTTTGTGGGCTGGAATATGCCAAAAAGAGGGGGTTGCTTGTTTGAACGGGGAGCTTTCATAATGGAAGAGAATTCCTTTCAATTGATTCTTAGATGTGGATTGTGGAAGGCGATTCCAATAATGCAATTTTGATTATCAGAACAAAAACAACACTATGAGAGATGATTTGTTGTGATGTGAGTATTTGACTTGGAACCTTGCCAAGTAAATGTAGAAAAACTGCACTGAGCATTCACGATTAGTTTAAAGGCGACACGATTATCAACTGCGGTATGTCATAAAGGTACAGACGTTTTTAAAGGCTGTCGCAAGAGAATACAGGTGTGCCATTATCCAATACTTTAAATTTTGTGAATTAGTTTTTAGGAAAAAGATTCAAATCATACGCTTATTAACTTAATATTTTTCGATTTAAAAAGAGAATAATACCTACTAACTATTCAAGAATGCACTTGCTCGCGATGTTATTTGCGGCTAGACTGATGATAATTTTGGAAAAATCGGTCCTTTTTGTACACAAAAGCAAGCACACAATTTTTGGAACAGAACCAATAAAGTTTTAAAACTACGAGTGAATACAATCAAATAGAGTTGAGTGAATTTTCATGATTGTACAATTATTATTAAACTGATTGAGTGAAGCAAAATATTTTAAATATCCCTCATTAATATGAAATCTTTTACACCAATTCAAAGTTTGAGACGAAAGAAATTCGTATTTTTGTTTATGCAGGTACTCGTACCTTCTTTAAGTTTTACATTTGAGTCATTTTTGGTATAAAATATATTGAGTGGAATTAATAAGCTCAAATTTGTACTCAAAACTGAAGAACATAAAGGCGAATTAACGAATTTTTTTTTTTTTTTTGGAAAATAAACCTAATTGAAAATAAAATATATTTCACTCAAAGCATCAATAATTATACCATGGAGATCCGTTATTTGAGTAAATTTTGCTTTGTCACTCATAACTAGCACTCGAGAGTATTTTGATGCATATATCTGTCAGTGGATACTTTTTCGAGTGCAAAACCCAACTAGTAGATAAATACTCATAAACTTATTTGGTTATACCTATGTGTACAAAAGCCTATAACTTTGAATTTGAAACGATTTTAAGCCCTAAACAACTTTTAAAAGAGTAGCTATAATTTAATGACCAATCAAAATTGGAATTCTATGGGTAGGTACAAATAAAACTATAAATTTGAGTGTTTCCAATAATATTTTACCAAACTTCTTTTCACTCTTAACAAACATAACATGTATGAGTTGAAAAGAGTTCCACTAACAAAACAACTCAAAGTTTTTCTCAAAGTTACTGAATCGGAACTATAATTGTTTGAGGTAGATACCAAACAGAATTCATTTATTTTCAAGTAGAACCTTGTAGAAGAAAAGTCCAGTTGTGTAAAGAAAATACAGAAAAACTTTTCTATAAACAAACATCAATTCAAAAATTGGTTATAATAAGAATAGTATACCTAAAAATATTGGTTATACTGGCATAGTTATGTACATCATACATTATACATTATTATTTGATATTGCGTCGTTGTTAATATTGGGATTCGTATCTTATTTTAAAAGAGAAGGTGGTAGGTATATATCCCTTAACACGCAATGAAAACGCTCGTGAAACAACTAGGATACTTAAAATAACAACAACAAAAACTTCCAAAGGATACCACCAGGATATGCAGCAATGAAGAAAACTTCTGATGAAATTGCCGGCTCAAGAGGACCCGTCATGGCACAGGCGCACTTCACCATTTTCAAAGTTAATACGACTTATGGATGGAAAACAACAAAAATTAAGAATCACATGGTGCACTTGGAAAGTGTCTGACTTCAGGGCTTTCCAACGAACCCGAAACGAAACGAACCAAACTGAAACGAAACCATCTGATTCAATATTGATTTTTAAGCGAAAACAGCTGGCTGGTGTATAGTTTGAACTTCTTCCCCATCGTGTGTCAGCCTGTTGTTGTTGCTGTACCACTACACTTATACGAGTACAACAAGGCTTGAATAAGAGTTTCTAAAAGTGGGGTGTGCTGTTCGATTTTTCAACTCCTCTCACTAGGCCATACAATTAACTAACTAAATAGGTACATATATGAGAAAATGGGAAATAGGTAGATTTATTATAAATTGATTATGCTCACCTTTATTTTACTGCTTTAAGTGTTTATATGCTGAATAACTTTAATGGACAGAAAAAGCTTAAATATCTTAATTTACTTGCCGAAAAGGTTAATTAACTTTAGTTTTAGATATACGAGTATGTTTTTTCACTGGTTTTGCTTAAAGTTTTATATATTCTTATTGACTAATTGAATAAATGGACTTTAAAGCGAAGAAGCAAATTTCTTTTATTAAGCTTTTTTGGATAAATATAATATATTGAAATGTTGTGTATATTATTTGTGAATCGACACTGAAAATCTGCAGTCTTAATTAAGCACTTACATATATGTATGAATAGAATTTATGTAGAGAATTTTTTTCTCTAAAATTTAATTTTTTTGTAATCTTTATCTTTTTTTTTGTGGTATTGCGGGGCTGTTTGGGGCGATGATGATGGTAACAATATTAGTATCCAATTTGAAACCAAAATAAACTTTAGACGGATTTTGGTACACGCAAGTTTTTCTTCTTTTCAATAAAGTTTATAATTTCAATGTGCACATAATTTCGAGATAACTTATCTTTGGCTAAGGAAAGTATTTTTTTCCATATATATATGTATGTTTTTTCACATGGAAAAAAACTGGTGTTGCGTTAACCGGCTTCTTACTTTGCTTCTTAAATAGGTAGCAGTTTGGTTGGTACTAGGTGCAGTTCGTGTAGATTTTCTCTTCGAATCCATTCGAGTCTAAAATCACGACGAAAATATTTGGCATGCGTCCGCGTTCGGGGATGATTTTCACGGGTCGGGGGCCTGAACAAAAACACAGGCTGGTTTCCCCTAAGAAAATGTGAAAAACTGACAGTTAGGGAAGAAACATACAAGTTATAGGTTAGAATTTAGGATTTTTAGTACCCAGTAGTTGGATATATTCTTGTCGTTCTTCGAGGCCTGCGCTCTCTGTTGATGGAATAGAGCTTTTTTGGTAAAACATATGGTTCGAGAGATTTCATTCCGTTAGTGGTGCGGAGAATGTTTTTTAAAAAGGTTTAGAGAAATGTTTACACCAGGAGTGCATAAAACATAAAAGACGTTGCATACACCTACGATGATAAAATTTAATCAAACAGGAAGAATGGAATGTATAGGTACATATACCTACTTCTTATTGCCTTTTTTTATCAAGAAAAATCAGAAGAATCCTTCTTGTAAAAAAGGAGTTTTTGCAATAGGTGTAAGGGCAGGTTCCGTTTGTATGTATATATATATGCACATTTTTGTACGTGAAAATATATAAATACAAATACACAAAATTTTGTTTTCAATTTTACTCAATTCAAATTTAGTTGCCTTATTTCAACTAGTTAATATGGGCTCTGAACCTTTGGCACCTCATATATGGGAAATTTGATATTTTAGAATGTCATCTAAATGGTCAGTAATTGGTCAAGAAAGGTCAACTAGTCCTAGAAATTGGTCAGCCCTTGATAACTAGTTATAAAGACTTAAAGTTTCTCAAGGTCACTCAAGGTCACGCGTGATTTTTGGCACCTCATTTATGGGAAATTTACAAAAAAAAGATGCCATCTGAAAGATTTGTGGATAGTGATAAAAGGTCAACTATTTTCAGTAATTGGTCAGCTATAGTTTTTTTTCTATGAATTTTCAAAAATCGTTTCAAGGTCACAAAAAAAACTTTTGGCACCTCATTTGGGTCATTTCAAATAAACAAGTATGCCATTTGAAAGGCCATTTCACGGTCATAAAAGGTCAGCTATTTTCAGAAATTGGTCAGGCATAGTTTTTTTTTAATGAATTTTTAATTTATTTAAAAAAAAATTTCAAGGTCATAGCGATTTTTGGCACCTCATTTATGGGAAATTTGCAAAAAATATATACCATCTGAAAGATCTCTAGATCTATATAAAAGGTCAGCTATTTTCAATAATTGGTCAGCGATAGATTTTTTTTAATAATTTACTCGGTCATCATAAAAGGTCAGTTAGATTCAGTAATTGGTCAGTCATATTTTTTTTTTAATTAATTCTTAAAGTATTTGTATGTAGGTCACAGTATAGATAGATTCGGGTAGTTTAAAAATTTTTTAAATAGATATAGATCCAATAGATTCTGAGAAAATCATGGTGGATTAAACCAAACACTTTCTTTTTCAAGATGGCGGTCATTCCCTTACCCCGGCACCTCAAAAACTTGGTTTCTTAAAGAAGAGATGCAGCCAAACTCAAATCGTACCCATCGATTATGGAAATTTTAATAAATTTTTTGACAAAATTTAATCCACCATGATTTTTTCAGAATCTATTGGATCTATATCTATTTAAAAAAATTTTAAATTACCCGAATCTATCTATACTGTGACCTACATACAAATACTTTAAGAATTAATAAAAAAAAAAAAAATATGACTGACCAATTACTGAATCTAACTGACCTTTTATGATGACCGAGTAGCCTATCACATAGTATATTTTTTTTTGGAAAATTACCCAAATGAGGTGCCAAAAATCGTTCGTGACCTTGAATTTTTTTTTTTTGTTTAAATCGTAAAAAATAATCTATCGCTGACCAATTACTGAAACTAGCTGACCTTTTATATAGATCTAGAGATGTTTCAGATGGCATGCAATTTTCCCAAATTTCCCATAAATGAGGTGCCAAAAATCGCTATGACCTTGAACAAAAATTCAAAAATTCATTAAAAAAAATCTATGGCTGACCAATTACTAAAACTAGCTGACCTTTTATATAGATCAAGAGATCCTTCAGAATGTATGCAATTTTCCCAAATTTCCCATAAATGAGGTGCCAAAAATCGCTATGACCTTGAAATTTTTTTTTAAATAAATTAAAAATTCATTAAAAAAAAACTATGCCTGACCAATTTCTGAAAATAGCTGACCTTTTATGACCGTGAAATGGCCTTTCAAATGGCATACTTGTTTATTTGAAATGACCCAAATGAGGTGCCAAAAGTTTTTTTTGTGACCTTGAAACGATTTTTGAAAATTCATAGAAAAAAAACTATAGCTGACCAATTACTGAAAATAGTTGACCTTTTATCACTATCCACAAATCTTTCAGATGGCATCTTTTTTTTGTAAATTTCCCATAAATGAGGTGCCAAAAATCACGCGTGACCTTGAGTGACCTTGAGAAACTTTAAGTCTTTATAACTAGTTATCAAGGGCTGACCAATTTCTAGGACTAGTTGACCTTTCTTGACCAACTACTGACCAATTAGATGACATTCTAAAATATCAAATTTCCCATATATGAGGTGCCAAAGGTTCAGAGCCGTTAATATGCCTTCATTCAATTAATTTATGAATGTACTTACTGTTCTGAAAACATGTAGGGACCTTGATAGTAAGATGGGTTTGGTTGATATATGGGTGATTCTCAGCAAACTGATAATTGTATGTTCCTCGGCAATTTCAGGTATTTACTAAGTGTACTTTTTTCACATTTTACAACTATATAAGCTAGAAGATCATGTGTTCAGTATATGGCAAGTTCAATTTTGAAAAAATCACAAGTGTAAGCAAATACTATAAAAAAACAATTTTATACCTCAAATGTCACTACTGTTTCGTCAGAAATCGACTATAATTAAAAAACAAACATTTATTTTAGTTATACTAACGTCAAATAAATAACTAACTATGTACTGCTTTAAAATTTCATATTTTTATGTCACATAAAACCCACTTCCAGAATTTACAGTTTGAGTTCAAAATCTGTCCCAGAGTTTTGAAAAAAATTGAAATCAAATAGTCGATGTTAAAGTTGCTTTTATTGATTTGGTGAATCGAAATGCTTTATTCTATAAACTTTCGCAACTTGGAATTTCAACAAAATTCATTCAAATAATCCGATATCTGTACACAGATACTGAAGCATCAGTTTGGGATGGCAAAACATATTTAAAACCATTTTAATTACTTTCTGGAGTAAAACAGGGTTGTCTCTTCTATTCGCTATAGCGACACACATTCCAGGAGGAGTCTGATTCACAGGTATTGCAATGAATGTACGGCTTTATGCAGATAACCTTCTCTTACTAGCTGAATCAACAGAAACTCTACAATTAACGATGAATCGTCTTACGGAGTACTGTGATATTTGGGATTTAGTTATCAACACTGAAAAGTCCAAAGTCATGGTCTTCTCGCGTTCCAATCGGAGTGAAGTTAGGAATAAGTAAGGATGCTAATTGGATATCATTTCGAAGTATCAAAAGAATACAGGTATTTGAGAGCGCTGTTCAATCCAAATCTGGATTATAGTAAGCAGAAAAAGCAAAGCTTCAAATTCAGTCGTGAAATCTTCACTTTTTTTTCCTTCACAAACATGGGGAGTGCAAAAGAATACGTGGAAGTAGAAAAGTTTCAGAGGAATTTCATCAAGAAAATATTCAATATTCACTAAAACATACCAAACTATTCGATTTATTTGAAAACAGGTCTACCAAAACTTTTAACTTCAACTCTTAAGCTACAAGCTGACTATTAATTTAAAGTCTGCGGTCTCCAGGAAACTCGTTTGTGTAAAATAATGATGCTTTTGGTTAAGGTCATAGGATAACATTGCCGCTTCCTGTGGAGAAGACTTTCAGATGAACCCAAACAATATAAGTCTGATGAAAGTAAAATTCTACGAAATCATTCAAAAAGTTGAAGACTGTAATCGAAATCATATGATTGAAAAAGCCTGTTGATCGGAAACCAGAATGCTGTTCAGCCAGCTTGATTTTAACTTGTGTGAAAAGAACTACTTCCAAGATTCCCTCTGCTACAAGGATATTTCATTGATTTTTAAATTAAGAACCGAGCTTCTCCATTTGAATGGGAAAACATGTTACGGAAGCTTTGACTAGTTTAGCAGTGTAACTTGAGAGGCATTTCATTTTATAAGCGTTTGTCCAATTTTCAAACGACAAAAAAGAGCATACTTTGAAAAACCAACCCCTCAGTACAAGAAACGATTCAAATTTTAAACGGATCAGATTGGAAGAAGCTTGTGAAGTTTGTCAGAGTGAGCTACCACTATAGAATGCTTCTTATGTCAGAATATTCATATCTTTAATAATACAAAAAAATTATAATTTGAATAAACTTATTTATTTTATTTTTAATTCAATAGTAATAAAATAACTAATCTTTTAAGAGCGATTTTTTCAGTCAAAGTCGAACATAATTTGAGGATTTTTATATTCAACTTGTGAATTTGTTTTTATTCACGCAATGTTGAAGTTTTCTACTTCAGATTTTCAACTCTAGAGTTGACCAACTTCAGATTTTCTCAACTCCCGGAAACAGTAGAAGTTGGCAGAGCAAACTTGAGAGTTTAACTAGAAATATATTGTTTTTTTTTTTCTTTTGAAAATGCATACCAAAACTTTTCTTCAGATGTTTGTGTACTTCTTTTAACTTCAATACATCGTAAGTCGTGATTAGATTAGCAGAACTCAACTGTCTCTATTAAGTGGAACCCTTACGGCCTACGGGTTACAGTTCAATGGGAACTCACATGAGAAGAATGGTAATCCGCACATCTGACTTATGCACAGGGTGATGTCAGAACAAAATGGTGGAAGAGGACTCATTTCACTTTCTTGGTGAATGGCCCATCCTAGATAGAATTAGAAAAGATCCTCCCAAAAAATACTTCTTCTACAAACGGTGTGACGTCTCATTTTGTCCACTAAAAAACTTCCTTAACTTCGTTCAGAAATCAGGATGGTTCGGACAGCGCCCCATGCTTAATACTTACACTACATCATTCCTCCTTATCTATCAATTCCTATATTTCCATCCATTGAGATCCGAGCCACGTGAGCCGCATCATCACCTCACCTAACCTAAGACGCGATTAAAATATTAATAATTGTTGCCAACAACCTATGTATGTTTATTGGTATTTCTTTGGCATATCTTTAATGATTTTTTACAAAATAACGCACAAAACTAGGATTTTGGTTCCAGAGTTTCCATAGTCAGACAATTGGATAACTTTTCATAGTACTCAATATTTGAAGAAGGCATTTACCTCTTTTATATCTGCACTGTACCTCGAGCAGCGGGTACTTTGGAACTTCGTGAAATTAAGTTATGCAGTTTGTGGCAATCACAGGGTGTCTTAACAGTGTTTTTAAATCCTCTCTTCGTAGCACCACCTTGAATTTCGGAAAGAATAAAAGCACATCGGTATGTTCGTATTCCCACACAAAACGTTCGATTTCGAGCAAAAGTTTCAGCCATTGCTGGAATAAGATTCTGTGGCCAAAAACAAGTTAAAGGCTTGAGTCAGAAATGCATTTGCACAATATTCCCTGAAAAAGTCTTCTTTTCAAAAAAGCAAATAAAAGTTTTAATCCAATAGCTCTGTGTTCAATAATGCAGTTTGCTAAAGTCACATGTTTGGAAATATCATCTGCAGTGCAATGTCACCGCACCGTAAGAAAATCGAATTCACGGAACAAATAAGTATTCAGAAGCCAGGGAATGTGTGCGTTAAAGTCAAATTAGCTTGCAAGCAAAATTGACTGGCACCGTGTCGTTAACAATCATACAGAGAAACCAAGTATTTACTTGGTTTCATGTTAATTTTTGTACTGCCTGTAGTTTATAAAATATTCGATGAAGTAAATTTTGTTTGATTTGAGGATTAGTACGGAAGTCCCTTAAACTTATCCATGAAAGTGAAAAAAATAGAGAATCTCAAAAGAGAAAAGAGAAAAAGATATAGGGACATGCTCTAGAGTGTTAAACTCGCAAGTGGACCCATTTATGAAATTAGCTCACCAGGCGGGAAGACACCCAAAAGTTACTCTCGAGAGTTTTCTAGTGAAAATACTGTCAAATGGATACGCATCTTCTTAGTATGAAATTTTGTGGTAACTATTTCTCAATAATTTTTATACAAAAAAGTAGTTTGTCATTTTAAATTAATTAAAATATCTTAATCTTGTTCATTTGAGCATTTGAAGCAAAGTTTGAATTTTTAAAACTTATTAAATTGAGCTTTTTTGAAAATGCAGATAAGTGTCACTGCTGCCTTCCGCGTTACATTTAACTATAAAAAACACTTACATATTTATTTGTAGAAGAGTAGAAGAGTTGGGGCATTAACGTTTTGAAACATTGTTTTTCGAAACTGTGTCATTATTCATTCACACTTGCATTTCGAAAAGTGAAATCAGATCGATGTGGGTCTGCTCTCTAGTATGAAATAATTTGACTATTCTCAAAAAAACATTACATAAGAATGTAGCCTGACATTTATCTTTTAATTAAAGACCTCGGCGAAAAATTTTAAACATTGCTCTTTTAAGGAGTAGAACCGACTCTTCTTAACGTAGTTGTTTTGCTTCGAACACTTGTCTAACTATTCCTTAATTTTAAACGCTTTAAAAAACTCTTCTAACTAGAGTGAAATCCGCAAACAAATTTAAAGTTAACACAAAAAAAAATACTTGGAAACAAATAATTTCAAGCTGAAGAAGGTACTCGTAATAATGAAATGAAAAAGCCATTAGATTAAAATTGTGATTGTTTAACCATTATTATATAATTCATGTACAAGAAGACAAAATTTATATCTTTGATTTAATAAAAAAATTGTTGTTCCACTCCCTTGGGAATTTTTGAAATTTAGTTGAGTTGTAGGTGCAGTGTATGTGTGTTTCATCGCCACAACCACAATATTGCAAAATTGAAACTTCCTTAGTTGGATTCATCCTAATTTTATCATGTCTAAAATCGTATAAATGTTAAAAAAAAAACATTTTCCTTTAGTTAATTCTTTTTCGTGAAATAACTTTTTCTATGGATAAAGTACACTTTTCATGAGATAAAGAAGGGTATTGTTGCTTTTAAAGTAAGACGGGTGCTTTAGAGTTAAAGTATACTTTATGTGGTTTAAAATTGAAAAAGAGCCGACTCTCGCTCTAAAAATATTATTTAGAACAGACTCTAATTTAAAGTGTAATTTAGTGTTGGTTTTAAATGTTTAAAATTTTGTGCCCTTAAATTTGAAGATTGGACGTTACTAAACCGACGTTATAAGCCTTACAATCGCTCGATTTGAAGGATATTTTTGCATATCGGAAATTTTCTGCACTTCACATCTGGGAGAAACGAGATGAGTCGTTTGTTATAGTATCTTTAAATAATTTCGTGAAATGAAAAATCAGAAAAATAAAAACGTTTTGTCTTCTTTTCACTGCCAAGAAAAAAAATTTATAAACGTAGAACGAAAAAGTATTTTTTGATGACATTTTAATGAATTAATATTTTATGTTTGGTTCGTTCCTGCTCAGAGGGGGGGTGCAGTTGCACCCATTGCCCTCCCCCTATATCCACGCCTGCCTGTTAACATATTTATACTCGTAAAAAGAAAGCGGTTTAATGACTGAAAATGGTTAAGGGGGTAAGGAATGTAGAATATATCTACTTCCCATGAGTGGAGTTGGAAGGAATTTTCGGGGGTGAAAAGAGGGGGGGGGGGGGAAATTGTGTGCTTTCGTTATCTGACTAAAGTTGACGTCAAAATGAAAAGGATTCAATAGGAAATGACGCTTTTATATCAGTCATTTTTTAGCATAATCTCAAAACATTTGAGATAAAGGCAAAAACCCGTCTTTTTCTTGCTTTGGTTTTTTATTTTTCATTTCGCCAAAAATAGTTTAATTCAATGAAACTTTATGAAAATATATCTACCGTAGTTTTTTCATGTGAAAGATATTCAATTTCGTTTGATAAAAAATACTTTTTTCGAATGAAAAAGGTACTTCAGAAAATAATTGTACATAGTTAATTTAGGATTCACTGTCTAAGAGCTTGCAGCATATAACCAAAAAATGAGATTGAGGATCTATAGGTGCATTTATCTTGCCATTAAATTCAAAAGTCTGGCAGGATTTTGGCGCTCTTGGTAAGGACGAGGGGTTGAAAAGAGCGGTTTTCAATTTCAATCTTTAAATAATTTATTCAAAATTGGAAAAGATGCTCTGTCCTTTTCTTTAAATCCAGAGACATTAATTTTAACGATTGGAAAAATTAAACTTTAGATATGAGCTTTTGAAGCGAACCGTATCTACTTTATTTTGGAGATTTTTTTTGTTGATTTTAGATTTGTTTTATTTCTCCAAATATTTCTCGATATGGTGCACCAAAAAACTTCATACCTTGGGTTCTATTAATCAGATCTTAAAAATTAAACTCTGTGGACTTAAAGAAAATGTCAGAGCAGCATTTCCCATTTTCAATAAATAGTGTGATAACCACCATTTTCAACCCCTCGTCCTTATCACGGGTACCAACAAAAATCTTGCTAGACTTTTGAATTTTATGTCAAGATGCGAGTACATACAATGACGGACCCTCATACTCTTCTTTTGATTACGAGCTCAACCCAAAAATATGCTGCCAGCTCTAAGTCTTTCATAACAATAAGTTGACGAATTGTTTTAAATTTTTTGAAAATGCAAATGAGTGTACAATTGAGTTTTACGGAAAAAAGCAAAAAAAAGGTGTTATTATATTTGACACGAGTTCGATCTGTGCTTAAGGAACGTAGTATTGCGTTTTTAGATAACAAGAATTTTTCTGTGACGCCTGTCGCTTGTGTCTATGGAAAACAGTGCAGATTTTCTTACAGCATTAGTGGGCTCAGGGCAAATCGGCAGGTGAAATATTTCATACGGATTTATGTGATCCCATGTAGAAACTATCGGTTGGCGGATCAAAGGACTTTATTTTATTCAAAGACAATTTCCCGCATTGTACATAGGTACGTCTATTTTATTAAATAAAAAAAAGATTTTTTTTCATTGGTTTAAGCAAGACGTCAATTGAAATATAGGTACACTTCATTCTGATAACGGGCTGGAACTCATGAAGAAGGAAGTAGAGGCAATCTTAAACCATGAAAACATAGGCTAAAAACAAGTGTTCCAAACATCCTTGAACAAAATGGACGAGCTGAATGTGACTTGAGGTTCATTGTCAAAACTGCTCGAACAATGTTATACGGAAAAAATCTTCCTATTAAGCTGTTTCATGGCAGTACCACTGCATTTTCATAAAATTTTAATCCAAAACACTAGGTTTTTGTTTGTTTAAGGGGACAACACAGGCCATAACATACATTTCTGGTGGTAATATTCGCGAAGATTTGTTCACTTTCGCAAACAAGTTTTAGGAACTTTTGTACTATTATAAACTGGCGAAGAGGACCTACCTCAACAGTGATTATATGTACATTATTGATCAGCTAATTTATGCTAAACACTTAAATTGTATTGAAAAAATCATTGTTAACTGATTATTATTGTTATTATTTATTAAATAAATTGTATTTGAAAAAAAAAAACAATTATGACGATTCCCAAGAAACCGGAAACGAGAAGAAGTCACTGCCAAAGAGAAGTTAAATTAAATTTCTACACCTAAGGATAGTTGTTTTTGGCCATTTTCGGAAACGTCAACCCAACGTCGATCCAATTGTCAAATAATCATCTCTTTTTGAAGCGAATATTGCTTTTGTCAAATATAACATGCAATCGTCCTGTTTGTATAAAATCTTTTTTATCAGCGCAAGACAATTTTGTTTCCAAACGCAATTGACGTTTACGGATACCAGATACATTCTCTGGCTTCTCAATATTTGTGTCGTCAACTCGATTTTCTTATGACGGAATTCTACGCTGATGATGTTTTCGAATATTTGGCTTTAACTAACTGCATTATCAAACGCAGATCTAATGCAGTAAAACTTCTTTTTGCCATTTTGAATAGAAAACTTTTGCTGAGGATATTCTGCAATTGCATTTCTGCCGCATCAGATATCGTTTTCGAAAAGGGCCAGTGGCCACATTATCTTATCCCAGCTAAAGAAATGGCTGAAAATTTCACTTCAAAATTGGCCCCCCTGAACGAAATCCTATATCGGCGCCAAACTCGGACTCATGGTGGGTAAGTTAATAACTCCATAGGTGGCTTATGCCGGATTTACACGAATGGAAAACTTCCATTATAATGACAAAAAGAATGAATTTGTCCATTCTTTTGTTTTGGAAAACTGGCATTATGATGACAGGAAATTATAATGCCAGTTTTCTAATCGTGTACATCAGGCATTAGACATTTTTTGCCTTGAATATTATAGAATGTTATGCACAAAATAGATAGAAGGACCAAAACGAACACAAACGAAAAGCTAGTTTAGTTTTCTTTCTGCGCAAAGAAATCAGCCGTCAAACTCTCGTGCGTTGTTATGGGGAATGAAATGACATAACACGATTTTCTCAGCACAGATAGAAAACAGTGTTAGATTTAAATATCTGACATTAAGTTGGAGTCGGGGTGTAAACGATTTCAAAACACTTACCGGAATATCTCAAAACGTAAAGTGGTTGAATTTTAAGCATTAGTACACTCAAATTATTCAGAAAATTTAAGCTTTGATTCTGGAAGAAAGTAAAATTATAAGTAATCCCAGTTGTATTCGAAACACATACTTCCAAAACGCCGAACTGTCCGACAAGTTTCGATTCAATATAACTTTTGTCATGTTATGACTAAATGTCATAAAAAAACATTCTCATCTTATAAAATAATATTAATATCATAAGACGATAATTTTGGCCTCACTGTGCGATACACCACAGAACGACAGAACGGCGGAAGGTAGGACAAATATAACTTTTTTGGACTTCGCGTATTTGGTTAGATTTGCTTAAAACCTCCATGCAAACGATGTGTAGGTACTTGAACGAACGAACGAACGAAAAGTGAACATTAATAAACTTAAATCGAACTTACATTTAAAATCTAAAGACTCTTCTAAAGGCTAAAGCTTCTGGACCTCTTGCAGGTTAGGTTAAGCGAAGTTGACAACAGTTAAAAAATTCTTACCAAGAAAATTAGTCGTTTATAAGGAAAATTTAAATGCATTATATCCCCATAACCTTCTCTTTTATAAAAGAAGCACTTTTCCCACTTTAGATCTTCGTTCTACAACCACTATTAAATTATTTTTAACTTCGTTATTTGTGAGACATGTGTTTCGCTTTTCTTCGAAATTATTTTGCTCGTAAAGGTACTCTTACTTACATTTTTCTATAACCAAAGACACAAGAAAACACAATCCTCTGAATATAAAGTATTAGGTATAGTGTTATTTACGACGTGTTCTTCTTCGTGACTTTTAAAGTTATGTATATTTTTTATTAGGTAGCCTTGGGGAAATACCTTTCAACACTATTTCACTGCTTCATCCTTATAAGGCAGCACCGGATGTGACGTAGAGGAGACCCAGGTGATGTAATCTGATCGTACATCTATAACATTCGTATTTCCAGCAAGAGTTTTTAAATAAAAAGGAGAAAAAAAGTGTGCTAAAATTAAAAAAAAAACACTGATACCAACAAAGGTAGTTTTCCTTACCATCGGAACTCCGCAGTCCTATAATATCATACCTAGTTACTGGGATATACCACTGGCTGACACCAAACGACCACCGCCTTGTTGTCTGGTGGACTCCCTTTGACGACCGACAACGGCGTTGTGAGTGACGTTCAAATACAGACATCATATCCTTTGAAAAGCCTTTTTCACATTTTTCTGTTGTGGCATACGTAATAAAAGCCACGACATACCTACTACATTATCGATTTTTATATCCTTCCTCTTCTACACATGGTATATAATGACAATGAGTAAGGGTAGAGTTGGAGGGCCTTGTCGATGACTGCAGTAAGGATACGGCTGTCCCATATAATGACATCCTGTTTATGTACTTAAATCACATGTGAACAGTAGAATACGTACAAACGTACATATGTAAATTAGTTTATTTATACATAATTTGTGGGTATATGTATGTACAACAAATATTGTATTGTGTTATGTCAAACCTTATTTTTATTTTTTATTGTAATTGAGTCCTCACAAATTAGATCGAAGGTGATTCTTTCGAAAGAGACTTTTCCGTAAAATTAAATAAGTTCGAGATAATTCTTGTTTCGGGGTAAAGCCCTAGTTCTCTTAAAATATGCTTTAGGAGATCAACAAAACATGCCCATTGAAATATTAATTACTATTGTGTACAAAATTGTTCGTTTTGACTTGTTAACAAAAAAATTGGTTAAAAAAATTGAAATTTTGAACATCAAAATTGTTTTTTGTCGATGATCGACAAAAAATGTTTACCGACAGCAAATGACACACGTAATAAGGGCCTTAAATAAGAAAGCTTAATTAGTAATAATCACTGATTTTTAGGTATTTTGCTCTATATTAATAGTTTTGCATGATAAACGAGTTATGGTATCAAAACGGCGCAATTTCAGCGCTAATTGGACACCGAGCTACCTACCTACATACAAAATCGCCAATTGAAGATTTTCGATAGTGTCTAAGGTGCTCAATATGCAATCAAGTGAACACAAAAGATTGGTTTGCTTTCGTGATATTAGAGCAAAGAATATTGTTTAAGGTTTCTTGTATTTTTTTTCGCTTTAAAAAATATTTTGTTGAATTCTTTTTCCAAAACCTATTAATTATCAATTACATGCTATTTTAAAATTAATAAACCAGAAGTCAATATCATTGTTTGTTCTTAAGGTGCCGTCACACCGTGCAAGTAAAGTACTTGCAGCAAGTAAAATGATTGCTGCAAGTAAAACTTGCCTGGTGTGACGACCCAAAAAAGTACTTGCAAGCAATTAATTGCGCAATAAACACTTGCTAGGTGTGACTAGTATCTGCACTTCAATCAATTGCGGCAAGTACTTGCCACTTTCTACTTTCTTGCAAGCGAACGCGTATGTTTTTCGATTAAAATAACCGACAAAATATCCTCCATCTCCTTGGAAGTCTGTTATCAGTGAGTGTTGTATAGTAGGTAATCTTGTGTTGTTTTTTTAATACGTGATGGTACCTATTTGATAATAATAAAATTTAAGGACGACTGGGTCGCACGTAATTGTCCTTATAGTTCAACTTGCATTTAATGAAAAAGATAAAATTAAAAAATAAATTTATATTTTAAAGGTACCGTTAATAACAGTTTTAAGTAATTTTTTTATCAGAACGTTAAACTTGCTTGTAAGCAAGTTACTTTCTGAAATCACATTCTGCAATCAATCGCGTATTTTTTTAATTTTCTGTGTGAAGCGAAATAATAATACATACATAGTGACCGTGCTCAACAATATTCCCTATGAAAATATCGTCAAACGCGCGAAAGCGCGCATTCAACTAATTTTAGCAGATTCAATGACTGAAGCAGCCAGGCGGGACTTGGATGAGATTGAGATCTTCTTAAGTACAAGCACATCATCGCCCATTTCCGAATCCAACCAGAATTGGGCAACCCCAGACAGCAATTATTTTCAGCAATTAATTTCAGCAAGTAATTTAAGCAAGTACTGGCGGCGAGCAATTTCAGCAATTAATTGCTTGCTCGGTGTGACGACCTTAAAAGTACCCAACGACATCCCGAGCCGAGGTACCTCACTGTGATGGAAACCCTGGATGCCAATATTTTCACGGACAACGACGAAACAGCCGTTTCTTTCTACGCTGACACAGGGTAAGCATACTACCGCGGCTAAAAGCCAAGCCTTTTCACCAATCCATACCCAAACCACCAATGGACAACCGAGACGGAACACCCCGAGAACATCAAAGTCAACCGACCTTCTTAATTTTAAGTTGACATGTGTGAAATATATTAATATTTCTTTTTAAATCTAAGCCAATGTATAACAATAGGCCCCCTTTGTGCCATAAGATTTATTTTTTTCAATGTATTTTAAGTTAACTCAAATTGTATATATATGTTCAATAAAAATCGTTAAATCGTTAAATCCTTAAAAGTACTTTTTACTTGCGAGCAAGTTAAAAGTCGTTTCAGCAAGCAATTTACTTGCCTGGTGTGACTGCTCTCTGCAAGTACTTGCACAAATATTTCAAAATAGAAATTTTTGAAACAATTGCTGCAAGTATTTTACTTACACGGTGTAACTGCAGATATTTGAGACGAAACAAATTTGTTGACAATTTTTAATACAGTTTGTTTGACTCTGGATGTACGAAATGCTTTCAATTCTGCTAGGTGTAGCGATATATGCTGGACGCGCTAAGGAGAAGGTTCTTCATCCCATTTAATCTTTTGTGGAAGGTGGAAGATGCGTAGGACTACCTCAGGGACCGAGAGCTGATATACAACAACACAGAAGGTCTAAGTGATTTTGGGACCTGTCCTATAGAACATCTTCTACGATGACATCCTGCCTATGGAACTGTCTGAAGACACCTCCTCGGTTTGGTGATAACGGCAAAAGACACCGAATGCGTGCAAAGAAAGTTAAATCCGGTCATGAGTAGAACAAGTTTCTGGATGGACAAACTTGGTAACTCTGTTATAAAGAGCAAAGATGAGTTGAAGTATCTCGGAATGAGACTCGACAGAAAACTAACCTATTAGAAATACATAAAGGCAGAAGCTGAACGATCATGGAAAGTAACAACGTTGCTGAGCAGATTGATGGCAAATGTTGGAGGTCCTACGGCTAAAGAAAAGTACCAAAAACTAAGTACGTCTACGACTGAGGAAGCAAAGGTGCTCTCAGCTCAAGAAACAGAAGTGGCAGGAGTGCTGCAGTTCGGAAAGTAGCGGACGATTGACGGCGAGGCTGATTAGGAACATGGTTGACTGGAATGAACGGAAACACGGTGAAGTAAACTACAACTTCACCCAGATTCTTACCAGATGCAGTTATTCGAGAAATCGAAGAGTCCAGCTTGCCAGTACGGAGACCTTGAATAATAGACGATGTCTAATACAAGTTGTTTGCCTGCAGCAGATGGGAAGCCGAACGTCGAGTGAGTAGCATAGATGACATCACGCCAAAAAATTTAGTGCAGAAAATGCTAAACAGCGTCATAAACTGGCATAAAACTTGTACTTTTATAGAACATATTCTCAGAAGGAAAAAAGCAGAAGAGGATAATGAGCGGAAAACAGTTGAACCCGCAAATTGAAATGGGAAACATTGCAACAGCCCTAAAGTAATGCAAAGAGCGGTCCCAGAGGGTTGGTCAGATGCCAAGAGGGTGACGGTCCTGCTTCCCGCAAAGGAAACAAAAACCCAACAACTTTATTAAACCCCAACTTGAGCTCATGACATTTATAGAACGACCATGAATCAATATGTAATTAATTTATTCATTATGTAAGGATAAACAATATACGTACATACATAAAGGGTGGTTAAGTTTTAAGGGCCGATGTTGATTTTGAATAAAACACAAATTATTTATGAAATTATTGTGATTTCTTTTTATTATGATAATAATGGTATGGTTCAAATATGTATGAAACGAAATATCGGCCAAATGGCCGCCGCAACCTCGGCGGTACATCTCCATCCGATGGTCCAAATTTTCGATGACGCATTATTGAGGTTCTATGCCGTTAATGTGCTGAATCATCTCATCCTTCAGCTCTTGAATTGTTGCTGGCTTATCGACAAACACCTTTTCTTTCAAAGAACCCCAAAGAAAGAAGTCCTACGGTGTCAAATCACATGATCTTGGCGGCGAATTGACATCGTCACTACGGTAGATAACACGGCCATTGAATTTGTAGCGCGAAAGAGCTATTGTTTCGTTAGCTGTGTGGCAAGTGGCACCGTTGCGTCCTGTTGAAACCTCATATCATCCACATCTATATCTTTCAATTTGGGCCATAAAAAGTTCGTTATCATCTCATGATAGCGAGCACCATTCACAGTAATTGCCATTCATTCATTTTGGGAAAAATACGGCCCGATGATGCCGCCAGTCCATAAACCGGACCAAACAGTTACTCTTTGTGGGTGCATTGGTTTTCGACAATCACTGTTGGATTATCATTCGCCATGCGGCAATTCTGCTTACTGAAGAGTCCACTGAGGTGAAAATGTGCCTCGTCACTGAAGATGATTTTCTTCGAAAATTGATTATCCACTGTTGCCATTTCTTGCCACCATTCTGACCATTGACGACGCTTGAAATGGTCAAGAGGCTTTAGTTCTTGAGTCAATTGCATCTTGTTAGCGTGTAAATGCAAGTCTTTATGCATAATGTTCATCAACGACGAGCGTGAGAGGTGCAATTGATGGGCACGACGACGATTTGAGAGTCACACTATCGCGAACTGCAGCAATATTTTCAGCTGTACGAGCATGCACTGGTGTTTTCGCGTCTCCTTCAGACCCGGCTTGCTAAAATTTTTCCAAAAAATTGACCTAAAAATCCCGATATGCATTTTGATTTGAACGCCAATTTTCATAATAAGCCTGAATAACTTTAACGCGTTGCTCCAAGGCTGAAATTGAGAAATGTCAAATGCAATGCAAAAAAAAACTTGACGCTTAGGTATGGATCACATTCAACATCAGCCCTTAAAATGTAACCACTCTTTATATACAAATATTTGAAACTTCTACTCCATGTTTCTTTCTTAAATCTCGCACCTGCCGAATATATGAAATTTTTTTTCTCATTTATAGTGTATACTTTTTGACTAAAACGCTTAGATTTCAAAGTGAAGAATTACAAAAGGGATCCCCCTCTTGCCCAAAGCCCACGGCCCTGTGCTGGGAAAGTTAAGTTTGTTACTTCAGGCTCACCTTATACATTAATTACGAGAACATGATTTATTGCATTTATTTTGTAATTTTGAGTCTTCGTTGACTGCATTACCAATAATAACACCGAACCTGTTAAGCTTAAAAGAAGCTTAGAAGAAGAAGTGGCTGTTGGTTGTAAACTAACAAGAATCTTTAATTTGAAATTCTTTTTTAAGAACACAAGATGTACATATTCGTACATATAATTAATCTTTTTTTAAAGGGCGTGTCAGAGGGCGGAAATTTGTTGTGGTCATAAAACAAAATCGGTTGAGTGGTGCCCTTCTTTTAGAATATTTCTGATCCAATATGCAACTTTGTTAGACTACCAGTGTAACTCACTTACCATAACGACAAAATAACACTTAATAAGAAAATAAGGAAAACAATTTTACGAGTCTTGATATTCAAAATTGAAACAGAATTCGATGAAAATATGAATCAATTAACATAATTTTACATTTCCACTAAACTCTTAGTCGAGATTTAGTAAAGCTTACCTCAAATCATCACATCTCGTAGATTTACCATACAAAAATCTATTTCGTAAATCTAGAAGATTAGAAATTAATCTTGTAAATCATTTTAGAAAAAAAAAGTTTTACAAATCGATCAAATAAATTCTTTCATGGTGCCGAAGAATTTTTTTTTGTAACCTTATATTACATCAACACTGAATTTCCATGTCTATTGAAAAACTACTAAAACTGATTTTTGTTTTGTGAGTGAAACCTTGGCAAATCGTTGATATGAAATGTAGTAAGTAAAACAACAAAGGATAAGAGCATAAAAGCATTGCAAGTAGAAGGAACCATTAATGTTGTTCCAATGATTTGCATAAGACATTTTCCAAACAATTTTTTTCTAAAGATCAAGGTCGTCAACGAAATCCAATACGAGCTTTAAAATAAAAAATCCAATACAAAACAACCCACTTGCAAATGAAAACAATGATTCTTTCCTTTTTAAACATTCAATGCCAACAAAAGGCTTATTCTAATAATATAATAAAAATCTCCTAAGCTGTTTATTTAACTATCGAGTAGTGACAAAATAATTACTATTGACAAATGTAATGATATATCACATTCCTTATCACATCTCATGGGATTTGGCTTTACGCCTCTCGCGATATCCCAAATGTAAGCAATAAACTTTTGTTCGGCAGTCTTTTGTAGTAGATGAAGGAGGCTTCGAATGAAGCCCAGCATAACGGTGCATCTGCATGCGGTAAAAAATTGTACATTTTGCTTGCGTTTATATGATTCTAATGGAGAAGGATCCTCTGCCAAGATTTTTTTTTTCAGTTATATTTTCTTTTTAGGACGGCAGTTTTTGCTTAGCTCCCTTAGCTCCCTTGAGTGCGGGATTGTCGACACACATACAGTACACAGTATATACCTATGAACTTACATACAAAATGGCCCCAATTCAAAACAGCATTTCGTTGGCAGCTAGCTACTTTGCTCTTCGTGTGTTCACTTGTTCACAATTCACATATCCAGGGCCGGCCAGTTTCGCTAGTGAGCGGTTGGTGTGTACATTATTTAAACGGTGGCTTCAATTTATGATGGTTTTTGGTGTTCTTAAATTAGCTTTAACGTTTTTTACTTGCTCATAAGGCACGTGTTGAGTTCGTTTAAAAAAAAGAAGTGTTCTTAATCAAATCTAACATTACGATGTTGGAGAAGTCGAATAAGTGGTTTTCATCATACGGTCCATGGTCATCCTCGCTTTGGTCTGTTTGGCTGTAAGACTAGATGTACAACGAGCTAAAATCCTAAAGGAATGGGTGGGCTGCTGGATGAGTCTCTTCTTTGTTGGAATATAAATCCCCTTTAGAACCGTGGAATATACCTAAGTTGTATTGGATGGTTACAACTTACAAGTCTGATAACTATAAAATCAATTCTGGTATGCTGTCGCTAAAGCAGAACCCATTCACAATACCGCTATCCTTGAGTGATATACACATCGATGAAACTGAATAGGCCTCATTATTGGATATGTTCATCACAGCTAGAAGAAGATCTGGACACAACACTTAATTGAGGAGGATATAAGCTATTGGAACTTTGCAGATCATTTGGGTTTTGCGCATGGTGTAGTGCCAGATCTACACGACTGGAAGTGGAAAACATGAATTTCAATGAATTTGTCGATTCTTTTGATGTTGTTTCTGTCCGGGATCTCCTAGTCAAGAGAGGTAAGTGCAGGAGAAATTGAAAGAGTAATAAAATCTTCGTATCCACTATGCAGACAGATGTCTATGGCTAAACCCAAAAACACCGAAAAGTGGTTTGACGATGAATGCGAAGTTGCTAGGTCTAGATCTCTTGGATGGCTATCAAGCATTACAACTTAAAAAACCTTAAATGGAAAAAGTCTACAAATTAGTGACAAACTCTCTGCTGTTACATATGTTGAAAGACCATTTTTAGAACCTATATTAATGTTGCACCGATGCTGCTGTACGCGAAACCTTTAGTTACGGATGATTCTGGAAGTCAATAAACTCAAAGATGGAAGTGCTCTTCCGGGAGTTAATAGAATCACAGTTTAATTTTTGAAATATGGAACAATGTATTTAATAAAGAAACTTATAAAGTTTTTTGGGCACACGGCTTGGCAAGTTACTAGGCAATTTGATTTTTATAATATTAGTGAAATTTTTTTTTTAGTTTTTTAATTCAATATACGAAGGTTTCTTCAAAGAATGTAAGGCTATAGTTTTATGTAGGAACTTAATGTTTGTTCGTGTTTCGAGTTGATATAATCTGTTAATTTTGGTAAAAGATATTTTAATATATTTTTTAACGTTTTGGGGCGTAAAACGCCAGTTGTTGTGAAACAAATGTGGCATTTAACCCGATAGTCATATTCATGGTATTCTAATAAAACATTAGCAGACGTCCAGTCATTAGTTATATTTTACATTTATGGCGGGCGATGCAGTTTATATAACCACTTCAGGGTCTCACAGACCCCAGGGTAGGAATACTGTAACATTTTCAAGTTCTTATTTGTTAAGATATTTTCAATACGTTTGATTGGTAAGTTAATAAAATAGTTGCACTTTATTTTTTAAATGAGTAGGTATTTGATGAAAATAAGTAGGTACTAAAAGTTGAACACAAAAATTATTTATTGTTTTGTTCCCATGATTTTTTTAACGCGTCCCTCATGTTTTCGTACAAAAAAACTACTTCTTTGGCTACCTTTCTCCAGGTACTGGCGGGAGATATTTTGAAAAAGTAACTGCTATTTGCTGAGCCTAATCCTGTTGAACAAACAAAAAAGATGAGCAGCCTGCCCAAGAGCTAAAGACCGGAAAAAAAAAATCAGGTGTGTGGGAGATATCGAAACCTCATTTATGACGTACATAGCTGGGCTACGGGCCAAGACTGCGTGGAATCTGAGGTTTAATGAATTTTGTATATTCAAAACATTTATGTCTCATTTAAGTAAAAAAATATTTATCTTCAAATGCTTTATTGTTTTTGGAAAAAGGACAAACATATGGGGTTTTCTGGACCCCAGGGTAATAAAAGTGTTTCTCTATGGATGGGAAGGGTAAATAAAATAACCACCGAATGAAATTAAGAAAACCTTGTCATAAACTATTTAATTTCATTTGTTTACTGTTAAGTGTGGCACATTACACCGACTCAGAAATTTGGATTTTGGGAGATGATGATGATTGATTTAGATTTTTAGAGAAAAATTTTGAATAATCTTTTGGCATTATTATTTAAATATTATTCCTGGCATATGATCACCACTAGAGGTCCTATTTTCGATGACTTTTTCCAATGGCCGTGCATCGTCAAAAACGCGGTGAAATTGTCCTCCAAGTTGTCAATCGTTACGGACTTATCGGCGAAGACTGCCAATTTCACATAGCCGTAATATTAAACTATGCGGTAACCAAACGATTCTTTCAGTAAATCAAGGTGTGTGACATGTTGCTTTGTATTGTTGAAACCACAGCTCTTGCACATCATGGTTGTTCAATTAATGAACTTAAAATCAGTAATCATCGCTCTATTGCGGTCACCATTGTCTGTAACCTTCTGGCCAGCATCGTGTTAAAAGAAGTACGGATTAATTATTCCACCAACCCCTTAAGCACACCAAACAGTCAGTTTTTGTGGATGTATGGATACACTTGAAGATTATCATCACTCCAAATACGGCAGTTTTATTTGTTGACGCATCCATTCAACCAAAAGTGAGCTTCATCGCTAACATTTCGAAAAGACCCATGATTTTCAAAATAAATTTTCACAGTTTGGAAGCGTTGTCCAGGCGTCAGTCTATTCATGTTGAAATGCCAAACCAAACTAAAAGTAAATCACTTGATAGCTGACAAAATAGCCGCCAGTTAAAATAGTGTTGCCTTTTTAAATTTCAATAACTCTAAGAAAAACTCACTTTATAAGAGAAATATTAGGTCTGTTCGTGTACTTCTCATAACTACGAATTTCTACGAATTTCATTTTTTTTTGTATGACCTTTGGACATTGCTTTAAAAGCTATAAAGTATATTTTTTGTTTTAGTATGTCAAAACAAAAATAATTTGCTTCTTAATTTATTGATTGTGGGATGAATATTTTGATATGGATGGACGACCAAAGCCAGAAGAACTGAAAAAGGCCACTCAAGGTACATAGATAAGTAGTAAGTATCCACTGTTTTTGTAGGAGCCAGTATATAATCACAGGACATCTCACTGGCTGGATACCTATATTAACGTCTATATTAGAAATGATGTATCAACTTCAACCACGATGTACATAGTTTGTGCTCAAATATAAATTTCAACTTCATGTGGATAAAATTCATGGTCAGCAAGCCATCATACGTACATACATGCTTCATTTATCGGAGTCCAAATTTGGACAGAAACTCAACTTTTAACGAGTTTCCGCCCGGTTCCATTCAAAGAATCGTTGCCCATTATCCTCACACGGAAATCGTCATTGCGGGCGATTTCAATGTACACAATTCGTACACAATTTGTGAACACAACTAACTCAGCTTGTTGATGAGCCAACTCGTATCCCTGACATTGCAGGTCAATCCGCCAGCATTTTAGACTTGTTACTTACCTCTGACCCAGATATTTACACTATTAGTATATTTTCGCTTCTAGGCTCATCAGACCATTGTGTCATGTCTGCTAATTTCTCGTGCCGAAACAACCCAGTTAAAAATATACCTCCTATGTGAACCGTTGGAGAAGGAAGTAAATAGAAAGCCAACCCTACTGAAGATAACCGGGATAGGTTCAAATAAGCTCGAAAGACCTGTAACGTTCATATTCGACGAACCAAATTTTTGCATAATCAGTAATTAAGGCGAAAAAAACTACAGTGTCCCAAAGGTAGTAAAAATCTTTGATCATTTGTAAGAAACGTAAACGAAAAACATTGTAAATTTATTGACTTAGATAATTTTACTATCATGAAATTGAATTTTATTCAGAAAAAGGTTGTAAATGTATAGGTACAATCTTATATTACTGAAAAAATTATGTGAAATAAATAGTTTTTGTATGGAAATAGGATTTTTTGCTATTCAAAAATGTAACTTAAATGTGTTGAGTTTTTGTATTACAAAAAATACGTCAATGTTTAACGTTGCCAGACTATTTTTAATTTTTTTATTTTGATCCTATCTGATAGCCACGAGTGTTTTGATATACAGGGTGTTCTGAAAATAATAGATAACCTTGCAAGTGGCTATAGCAGGCTTTATGAACTTTCCAGAAAAATTCGTTTAAAAATTCTTCCAGTGGTTACTATGTTATGATGCTTTTTTTCAAAAATTGTTAAGAAGTACTTCTTTCCTCAATTACGCGAACACTGCGACCATGGATGAAAAATTTTAATTTTTTTTAGAATATCTATTCTAATAGATAGATGTTAAAATTTCATATATAGTAGTTATATTATTTTGTAATTATTATTATTTAAAATTATTTTTTCACCACCACCACCTCTTTAAAATAAAAATTGCATGAGGACTTATAAAGTTGTCTTTCCAAAATGTAACAAAAAAAAAATCTACCTATCAGAACTGGTATTCTGGAAAATTAATAAAATTAAAAAACAGTAAAACTGTTAATCCCTGGTCACGTAATTGTTAAGAATCTTTGAAAAATACATCATAGTATTATGAAAACATTTTTTTATATTTTTTTCTGGAAAGGTCATAAGGCCTGCTATAACCAATTGCAAGGTTATCTAATATATATACAGGACACCCTGTAAATGGAGTGATCACAGCTGTACTGAAACAAGTCATATATTTTTTTTTAATTATTTTTTGTATTTTTCAACTCTATTTTATTTATAAGAAGAACATTTAGATAATAAACTTAAAAATAGTTCTTTTTACTGTTAATATATTATCATATTAGTAATTAATGTCAGTTTGTTAACTTAACCTTCTATTATCTTCGAATGCCCTTTTTTTGACTTGGTTGTTGGTTCAGTTCAGCAGTGACCCCTCCATATGTATGTTGCATCCACACAAATATTTTTTTCTCCTGTTCTATTTAAAGTTATACCTAAGTTTAAGGTGTTCGGTAAAATTTAATTTCCTTGTATCTAAGTATGGACTTAACAACTTCTTCTTCAAGAATTTAAATTTATGAATGAAAACAGCGTTTCATTCATTTTAATTTAGTTCCTTATGTCCTGGGGGCCTGTGTATACGCCACCTTATGCACACCGAAGAATGTCGGCCTTGCATCACATATTGTATTGTATGGGGTTGATTTAATTTAGTGCTCCTTTATGTTTTATTTATTTATATTTATTTTTAAATTTTTCTTTTTCTTTTCACTATTCAAAACCATATGATGCTCTTTGTGGAGGGGATAAAAAGGGGAGCTCCTCTAATAACTGTGCAAGAATCATTGCACAGCTTTTGAATAAAAACCAGGTTGTATATAAAAGTTCCTTGAGGGATGTAAAGGACAAATTGAATTTTATACATATGTACATATATATACATAGGTACATAATATGCTCACGAATATTCTTGAAAAATCGAAAGAATAAGGAATGCCGTGCAGGTGAGATTACAGTCACTATACCTTTCTGGCTCATAAAACAAATTTGTATTGTGTTAATCATGATTATAGGGCAAACGAAAATTATTGTGGCAAAAATTTGAGATTGGAACTGAAAATGTGTTTTACTTTCATCCACCACACTTTCAGCTTTGGCGATTACAAAAGCCTACCTTGGGAAGAGTGGAACGAAATTCCATTTTTAAAATATCAATTGTGCAATAGGTGTTATTGGACGTCAAAAACAGAGACACCAAATATTATTTGTCTAATCGGATGTTTGGAGGTGCCCCGATATGACCGCCAATATAGGCTAACAAGTCACGAGCATCAATTTCCCCATTTAAAAGTTGGTGAAGAAATATTAAGTCATTATTAATCCGCCTTTGATATAAAGTTTGGACCTGTAGCATCTGGATCCTGTGTTCATGTGGTGGAAGGTTATATGGATCATCCCAAGGGAGACCCTTCAGGGCAAAGCGATTCTATACGACTTTTATGAATTTTCATAGAAGGGTGAAAAAACTTGAGAGGCATGCTCAAGATGAGGTCTTACATAACAGTTATACAGAGAGAGGGCAATATACGGATCGTTAAATTAATTTGCCCAACGTTTTATAAATCCAAGCATAGAGCTCGCTTTTTTAACAGTGTAATTTATGTGTTCTGTTAATTCTAAATTAGAACTAAACTGAACACCCAAATCCTTGAAACTAAAGACACGGTATAGTTCGTGCTGCGAAATAGAATAATTAAAAGCACTTGCAACTCGTTTTCTTGAGAAAGTAATTGTTTGGCATTTAACAGGGTTAAGGCTTAGACCGCTTTTATCACACCATAAAGCAAAAGCTGTCAATATCATACTGCAAGAGACTGTGGTCATAGTCAACTCTTATTTTTTTGAAAATCTTCATATCCTCCGCAAATATAAGAAATTCACTAGAACGTATACATGACACAACATCATTTATAGCGAGAATGAATAGAAAAGGGCCCAAATGACTTCCCTGAGGTACACCCGAGAGAGCGTTAAATGAGTTTGAGAGAGAGTGTCGAAATTTTACTTGGTAGGATCTATTTCCAAGGTACGATTTTATCCAATCTATAAAGAAAGGTGGAAAGCCGAAAGATTTAAGTTTGAATAAAATAGTATCGTGACTAAGTTGATCAAATGCTTTAGAAAAGTCAGTGTAAATGCAGTCAACCTCACTACCGTTTTCTAAAGCATTGGAGCATTTGTATAAGAAGGTAAGGAGATTTGTTGCCGTTGATCTTCTTTGCATGTTTTTCGCTGTTTTTTGCCGTTTTTCACATATTAAATTTTTACTATGAAATGCCAAACTTTCACAAATAACTTTTCGATAAGCTTCGGTATACAAGAGAGTTTTGATATAGGCCTACAGTTTTTAATATCGTTCCTTTCACTCTTTTTAAAAACAGGAGTTAAAAATGATTTTTTTCTATTAGAAACTTCCATGATTTTAAAGAAAGCTGAATGAAGGGGCTGAAATAATATATTTCTGCACCTTTTTAATACTATTGGGGGAATTCCGTCTGGACCAGACGAGTAATCATCATTCAAGGATGAGAGATATCCTAACACAGTGCACAGTTGCACAGGCATATTATTGCAATTCGTTTGGGAATATATATGTAAATTTTTAAAATAACCTTCGTCAACAACGACTGGCGTATCAACGAAAGAATCGCAAAAATTATTCGCAAATGCATGCGTTGCAAATATCTGTATTATTTTGTAGCGAACAGTTTTCGCATACAAAATTCACCAGATAGCCGCCCGAGTTCTTTTTTGTGTTGACAAATTTCCAAAATGACTTAAGATCCTCTTTTAAAAAGCATCCCATTTCATTTTCATACATAGTATAAAGTGACTTTGAAAGAGTTTTGAACTCTCCAAAAATTGCAATATAAGAACTGTGATCAATTTGTGAATTAGTTTTTAAGTAAGTTTTCCACGCCCTATTTTTCTTGTTAGGGAGTTATCTGAGCTCCTTCGTATACCATGCATGACAAACATTCGAGTTTTTCGATATTTTTAAGGGCATGGAAGTATTCATACAACTATAAAAGATTGAATAAAAAATAGAAACTGCTTCTTCAATATCAGCATATGCTGATAATAGGTTACGAATATCAGAACTAACTAGTTTTTCAGAGAGCAATTGATAATAAGCATTTTTAAAGTCAAATATGTATGAGCAATCATAAGAACTACTATTAACTATGAGATGGCTACTCAAGTCAAGAAAAATATTCAGGGGAGGATGGTAATATTAGTAATCCCAGAACTAGATTTTAGAACAAGAGTACTAATAGTGTCCGAGGAAAAAACTTAATCGATTTTTAGAATTTTTAATACAGCTTACTTGCTGTAAATCACTAGTACTAATTTTATCAAGTAGAAGAAGCTCCGATTGTGCAGAATTTAAAGAAGCTTCTTGGCATGATTCATCTTCAGAAGGGACCCAATTTATAAACGGTAGAGCAACATAAGTCCATTACAAAATCTATTGCCATAGAAAGTTCATTAAAAACTGCGTCAGAACTTTTACGGGGTATGTATGCATTTAATATGTAAATATATTTTGACTGTAAGGTTATTTTTATACAGACTAATTCGATGGATAAGTTGAAAGGAAAGGAAACAGAAGAAGACATACGAGTATAATGATTACGCACAGCAATCAAAACGCCGCCTCTCATTTCTTTTGGTTTATCCACATGACGATCTTTTCTATAAACTAAAAACTCTTGACAAAAGAGTTCTGTGTCCAAAAAACATTGATTGACCCAAGTTTCGGTCAAAGCATAGATGTCAAGTGGAAACGCCTGAGAGTTCATATAAATATCAGCAGTTTTCCTGCGAAGCCCTCTTACATTTGGTAGAAGAGGGTAATTCTATCTCCTTTTTTGGTGGTGTCATATTTTGTAGAGAGTGTTTAGGATTGTTCCATTATAAGAACTTCACTAGGGCAATTGTGGTAGGATCCTACCAAAACGGCAACCGTGTATAAGTACTTGTCATGAAAAGGATTTCATCTAGCCGTTCAGAGTCGGCAAAAAATTGTAGGTCCCCTCCATTCCTGCCAACATCACGCACATAGGAATAGTTGAGAGTTGTAAGTCACTAGGCCCTGGTTCTTGTTTATTTTACTAACAATACCAACAAAAATTATTTGAAGACGAAAAATGTAAATTTTTGTAGACCAGTGTAATTTTTGTGATCAGCCCAATCTATTAGAGAACTTAAAAAGCTTTGATTTATGAGGAATTTTCACTTCAATACTATAAACCCCATATTAATAAACGAAGGATAACAACGTGTTAGGATTTATTCATTTGTTAGCTTGTAATTTTAATTAACAAATGTGTAATAGTATGAGACGTGTGATAACGTACGGATAACATTAACTCGCCAAAATCAACGTTTAATGAACAGATAACTTCTTAAGACATACACGCACATGGAACCGTTTACTACGCCAAGCATAAACTTCGTATATCAGAGCATGTGTCGGGACACAAGTATTTATTAGAAAAATCACCAGCGGATATCAGTTTTTTATTTATACTGCTGTTAGTTTTTAAGTTTTGAAAACATAATCAGAAATTTTTATGCTCATCGCCATCTATCGGAAAACTTTTGATTAATGTGTCAATCAAATACATCATGATATATAGTTACGTTCGCGTTTTCCCGAACTTATGGCACAATTAACAGAGATATTTCTGCAAAGCAATGAGTGTATCTTTTAAACCAATAAACATAGAGTTGTTTAGAAAAATTACTATTTAAAGCCTTGATTAAATAAGGAAAAAACAGAAATTTGTATGATGAACTATTCTGCTTTTAAAGCACTGTAAGAGAAGGGCTGGTCTTACACATAAAACGAGTAATGCTTTTCTCATTAGAGCTTCCACAAAGCTAAAAATATAGATATTTTAACTAGACATTAATCAGTCTTAAATCCAACAAGAAATAAATAAATACTTACAAAAATAATTAATGAATATTGTTCATCTTATTAGCATATTTGATTTATTTCATCAACTATTACGACTGCACATTATTATGTTTATACATACACTTTCGCTAGACACACACAAAGTCTCATCTATATTTTCTGACATCATTTTTCCATTTTAAGTGATTTTTATTTGAACATAAATCAAATGTTTTTTCTTTATTATTTTTAATTTTTTCATCGGTTTGATACTTATCCCCCTGTAGGAAGCCAATTAAAGGAAGGAACAGAATGGTCAGAAAATCCAACGAGATTTGGGTCGCAAAAGCGACTATGAGGCTCACATTTAAAGCCATGAAGGAGTCAAACTTTGGAAGCCTTCTGGCGACATTCCTATTCAGATTGGTCTTTTTTTGCGAATAAACATGCAATTTTAGAACTGTGCCTGCCGGCAGTCTGTCTGGTTGGGGATTGGAGTGAGGTGGTGTGGTGGGCTAGTGGCTGCGCTTGGCAGTCATCGCAAACAACAAACTGCTGCACAATTCAACAAACAGTCTGCACCAGTTTAAGGGTTTGCTGTCGCAGCTTCCATATACCCCATGCCACCATAGCTAGGTACTTGTGAAACGAGAAAGGAGACACAAAGTCTTGCGCTCATTTTGGTTTCGCTCGAAGAGTCCTATGCAACCTTTCAACTTTTCACTTAACGCAAACGGGTGGAGACGGGGAGTCAATTGTGTGGGAATCCAAATTCCAACAACTACTTCTATTTACCACCCAGAGTGTCGCTTTAGAATGGGTAGGGCTATAATCATTATTTTCCGAGGATTTGTATGGATATTGTGTGTTTCTTTTTTTTGGTGTTCTTTCTGTTGTATAGTTTTTTGTTGTCCACAACTGGTTTTGTTGTACATTTTTATGGGAGGTCCACAAAAGCGTAGAAGTACCCGCTTTTGATCGACTCTACATTGCCTACTTGAATATTTATCTTTTTACTACACATTTCTGCGGAAAATGTTTATAGAAAGGAAATGCTGAAGTAACATTTAATGATTGAGGATTTGTTTTTGAATCAATTGTATTATCAGTGTAGTTATTTATTTTAAATATTTAATTTTATATTTTGTAAATTTTAAGCTTGCATCCCTAACCATATAGGAAAAAAAACATACAAAGCATGCATCACCTTCACATTTTCAATATCGTAGATGAAATAAACCTCGTGGCATGATGGTTAGTGCGTTGGGCTGTTATGCCGAAGGTCTGGGTTCGATTCCCAGCCGCTACGACCTGAAACCAGAAATGTTTTTGCCGAGCTACTACCTCTTGCGAGGAACTGACGAATCCTCCAAGAGTAAACTTGAATTGAATAAGTGCTTCTCATCTAGCCGTTCGGACTCTGCAAAAAATTGTAGGTCCCCTCCATTTCTGCCATTTCTCCACGAGCTGTTGCACCATCAATTTTTTTTATTTTAGATGAATAAAACCATAGACTCGTACAAAATTTAAAATGGAATTTTATTTTTGATACGATCGTGAATTTTTTTAAATAAAATTCGTTATTACGATCGATATTTTCAAAATTTTTCTTTTTTAACTACATCAACCATCGCTAAAGGAACCACGTAATTGCAAAATGTTGACATTTTTTAAACACCCTGTTTTGAAAATATTGTTTTCTTTTTTAATTCTGTCTCAACTATCACCTGTGTCAATTTCAATAAGAAGATTTCTTATAATACAAATTCTATATATGTACATATACTACTGAAATAAATCAGTAAAGTTGAAGACTTTGCACTAAGGATTGGACTTGTTTCAAAATATTATTGATTCAAAATAGCTTTTAATGACCTTTGGTCCTATAAAGTGACAAATGGATGGCAATCCTCGCCGTCAATTTGTTTTGCCTAGGGCTGGGCACGACACCAGAAAAGCCTGGATATGGGTATAGAAAACTGAAGTGATACCGAGACTATACCAGCTCCAAAGCATCCGAAACGATACCGAGACGATACGGAAACCAAACCATACTTTTGGGACCAAAATTTACCGATACTTTCGGTAGTATCGTTTGGTATCGGCAGAAAAAATTATTTTTGAATATAATAATTTCTTCTGGTAATTCTTGCAATTGATATCTCGGAAACGGATCTAACGGATTCAATGGCATTTACATAGTTTTCCCCTTTACTATAAGAAGAAGGTTTAAGTAATTAATTAAAAAGAAACCACCCACTTCCACGCCCATTTTTCTTTCGCTTTGTTGCTCTGAAAACAACCATTTACATACAAATATAACATTTTCATTTCTTTAGCTTGGTTTCTCTGAAACCAATCATTTGGATGACATTTTCAGACTTGGTTCTTTTTAGCTGGAGGAAGTGACTTTAATGAAATCCACCAACTGCCTTTCATATTTTTCTTAAATCTTGCTTTCTCGGAAACAGCTCCAATGATTTTGTAACAGCGTTGTTTTTCTGCTATAATATTTTGGCGCAGAATTTATTTTATTTTCGTTTATGACTGAGACAAGATCAGACGAGACCGATACCGATACCAGACTTTGTTATACTAGACCAAACGAAACTGAGTTATACGAGACCGATTTTGACGACACCGAGACGATAACGATACTTACAGTAGTATCGTTTTATTTGGTATCGTGGCCAGCCCTAGATTTGTCTACAAACTGGAACGAACAGTAGGATTGATATTTAAATATCGCAAATATTTAAATAACTCAAATGACTTAATTCTCTCCATTTCAACTGTACCTACGTACAGCTACAACCGGTGTAGTCAATCTACCAAGATTGACCTCCGTATTTAAAGAGAAAATAATTAGATTTTCAATGGTTTGGCCAATTATTTTTGGATATTTGACCAAAATATTTTTGGACATTTGGCAAAAATATTTTTTTATAAATTTTTTTTTGACGGGGTGATATGGTCTACGATGCAATGCCAATTTCAGTACTCTTGGCAGTGAAAACTAGGAAAATGGGTCGGAAATCTCTGTTATACAGCTTGATATGCTTTTGAAGTACAATTTAGCTACAATAGTTCTTTTCAGGGTAAATGAGACTGCGAGTGCAAAAGTGGTGTAACCCACTTTTTTTTATAAAATTTTTCGTCTTTAGTCGATCTTAAAAAAATACTTTATTTGAGATTCGAGAATAAAAAGTCACATCTTTGGAAAGCTTAGAGAATTCTAAATAAGAAATTTTGGTTTAGATGTCTTTTCATGCATAAATGTAAAAATAAGAGGCAAAAGTATCAATCTTGCTATTTGCAATTTAATCTAGCTATGAATATGAGGTAATTTTTCTGCGCTAGCAAGCCACGCAAGATACTGGACATTGGCGCCTGCCAGACGACTTTAAATACCTGAAGCGGAGCAACGGAGTTGCGTGAGCGGGACAGAAAACTCAAAAAGGAAGGTTAAAATCATGAGAACCCACGCAGCGGGCCACCCAAGGTACTGTTGCTCGAGAAAACTTGACATTGGTGCCTGCCTGGCGACTTTACATACCCCTAAGCGGAGCAATGGAGTTGCGTGAGCGGAAAAGGGGGCGAAAAATGGAGCTAAAATCCTGAAAAACTGGGAAACGGGCCACTCAAGATACAGTTGCTCAAGAAAAACAAAAATATTTTGTTGGGAAAATCGACTTACGCGATTTGCTGCTAAACTAAGCGTCCTAGAGGCATCAAAGTTTACATCTTTAAACATGATTTGCGGCTTAACTGAACGTTTTAGTGACTTATAAATCCAGATTCTTTAAGGGCAAAATAAACTTTACATACCCCAAATTCTACAGTGAGCCCAAGCTGGGGATCTCCTTTCCCCGATACATGCCTAATTGTTTATTCGCGTTTATTCGCCACCCAAGGTACTGTTCTCAAAATTTTATTTTATTTCGAAATAAACATTCCTTCTATACTTTCTTTGGAGAATTTTTAAGCCAAGTACAATAGTAGGAAACTTCGTTCTCGTTGATTCTCATTGATTCGTGAAACCATTATTATGGAAATGAAAATCCATTCTGTGCTGTTAATTTAGTATTGGAACGGCGGAATTTCGTGATTCGAGATTTTATAAATCCGGAAGGGCCGAATCAGACGATTATTTGATTTTCATTTTCAATTGGGCAATTAGTTAAGCTTCCAGTTAAATTCATGTTTAAATGCAAGAACTAAGCCGTCTTATTGAAATTCTAACTGAAAATTATGAAATTTCCATAAGTTTTAGTTTAGTTATCAGTTAAACAAGATGTGAATACTGAAAAGTAAAAACAATTCTAGTTTTTCAGTCCAATGTGAACAACTGCAGTTGGCTGTGATGAATCAACGTCAGTTTGACAACGAAAAAGATCGTCTGAATGGAGCTTAAAAAATGCATGTTCAGGAAAACGAGATCTCAGAGCCCTCATCAATCTCAGTCTCGTGAATTCCTCAAAAAAATTTCTGTCAAATTACAGAGGAAAGAAAATTTTGGATTCGCCTGCTCACTTTTTTAAGTAGAAAATTTGCTGAGCCCTACGAGATCTTTTTTCCTGAACATGCCAAATATTTTTGAATAAGCACAGTGTTCGGTAGTATAAAATGGGACTTAACTAAAATAGACTCACAGTGTTTAATTTTGTAAATTCGCACACTCACCGTTATAATGGCTAATTTGAGTCCCATCTTTAAAATTTTTGTGACAGAGGGCAGATTTTCATGAAAAGAAGGAATACAAAAAACATCCTTCACATCGACGATCACTCTTTCAACTTTAATGTTGAGAAGAGTTATACGACAAAGCCTTTTGCAACTAGAAACAACAGATTGTCCATTAGCCACAGTCACCTTTTTATTAATGGACTCAATTGAGATAAAATCTGACTCACTGCACTGATATGGCAGGTGGCTCCGGAATCAACGACCCAAATGCTCTTGTCGTTAGCCATTGAAAGGCAATAGTTATCGTTCAGTTCTATATTATTTTCTCTAGCCACATTGACCTGATTGTTTTGCCTCATCTTCTTCAGCTTCCAGCAATCCTTTTCAATGTGTCCTTTGGCCTTGCAATGATGACAAACCTTTTTGCTAAGTTGTTCTTGATTTACAGATGATTTCAAACCAGAATTGTTTGCTGAAAATTGTTTGGATTGGCGCTGCTGGTTCTCATTAATCAACCCTTAGTGTTAATTCCTTAACCTAACGAGCTTCCCGGGCCGTCACCAACGTGTCAAACGAAGATGGAAGATGGAAGATGGCGATTTTACTGGGTAAGTAAAATAGCCACGAGTCAACGCTCAGAAAGTTGCTCACCTATAACTTCCAATTTCTCGGAAAACAGTTTCATTTCCATAATGTAGTCCAATATGCAATCCATGGAAAATTTCATTTCACAAATCCTTCTCATAAGACGTACGCTGCTTCCCAACGTATTCTCCCCATGATGACTGCGTAGTGCTTCCCAATTCTCACAAGCTGTTCGGGATTTTTTGATCAACATGAGTTGACTATCTTCCACGGATAATCCAATGATTACAGTCGCCGCACCATCAAGTTTCTTCCAAGCTGCGTCGGGTTCAGCTGGTGCTGGTTTAGAAACACATTTCCATGCTCCTTGCCTCTTCAATATAAGTTCAAGCTTATATTTCCATAAATGATAGTTTTCTGCATTAAGCTTCGTAAGAGGTGTTTTTAAAAAATCCATTTTGCACTGGGCCCATAGCTTCTTGCAGTGGAAAAAGGAAATACAAGAAAACTAATTCCGAATTCATAAAAAATTTTTAAATAAATGAGCATAATTATAATTTTTTAGGAAAGCTCAAATTACAAACAATTGAACAAAAGCATACTAAATATTGTGTTAACAAAGCGTTTAGAAACAAGAAGTTAAATAATTTTTTAACAATATAATTTATCCAAATGCGTTCGACTAGATATTGAGAAAATAGTACCACAAAATTTATTTATAAAAAAATATATTTATACAAGATACCTGATACTTACTGAAAACTGAAAAGTATTCTGAACTCTACAATCATATGAACTCGACTCATCTTTTCAATTTGGCAGTGAAAGTAACTAAAATCACCTTAAGCTATCCTTCTTGTTCTTTGAGCTGCCACAACTGACTTCAAATATTTTATTAGTTCCACTGGAAAAAAACACAAAAATATTATTTTTTGTTGCGTTATGTCTTCTGTCATGGCCCAAAAAAAGGGTAAAACACCCAAATTTAATGACAGGTGAAAATTAAATGAAATGCTACAACAACAATTTCTTCGTAGGGTATTTGGACAGTTTGTCATTTAATGCAAGAAATTTGTTCGATATATCGTTGGGCGTTATGAAAATATTTCTTTCATAATTTGGAGCTGTTTCGATAGTTAATAACATAAACTTTATGAACTTAGAACCTTGGCATGTATTTTAGTTCTCATTAGTTTTTATGGCTGACTTCTAACGCACAGGTTTTTTTGTACATAATATATTACCTATGTAAAATTCATAATAAACAATAGTTTCTTTTGAATATATTAGTGGTATGTATTTATTCCCAACTAACGATCTATCAAGCATTTGCTTTTTCGTGTGTATTGCGTATTTTAGAAGCGGCAAACTCATCACAAAAAGCATCTGCTTTCACGCAATTAATTCCAACCCACCTATACAATTTAATCTATTTATTTATAAATAAACCTGCACCACAAAACCTTTTAGCTCATAATTATTATTACTTTTTTCAACAAAATTTCTTTAGTGGTTAAGGGTTTCCTGCATTTTTTTGGTTTCATCATATCCATTACTCAATCGACATTATGTCATCAATTTTTTTGCGACCGGCATTCGGTGAACTTTTCACATGGATATCACAAATGTTAGGGGTAAAAGTCCTCTAGCCAAATACCGCATGGAAAAGTGGAAAATTATATTCCATTTACCTACAAGTATTTTTCCAATAAGCTTTTTGAGGAACTGCTGCAGTGAAATTATCTTTCCATGAACTTTCTGGAAGGTCCATCTGCAATTGTATGACAAGGACTAAAGTTGGATCAGAATATAATGCGCATGTTCTACAAGAATTTAAATAAAATTCCTTTGGAGAAACTCAATGCTCTCATACCAGAACCGAAAGAGAGTTTAGAAATGTCGAAGACTTTTTTCCTCTAACTTTCGTCCTGGAAGTATTGACGACTGCCGGCGACGACGTCGCGACGGTAAGCCCTAATACATTTTATCTGCATTTAAGCTATTAAGAAGGTTGTTCTTACTTGCTATTATGGGTTCACACAGACATATTTTGATGGAAAAACAAAATTATTTACCAAATGCTGTAGCACTTGTAATGTGTGCTATAATAATGTAATTGGATATTTAATGAAATGGCCTTGCAGACTTAAAAACATTTGCGTGGCAACTCTCACTGCGGAAGGGACACATTGAGCGTCTATTATTTTTATTTGCTTAGGTAGGTAACTAACACACACTTACATACCTATATGGAAAAACTAGATTTGGTGATTATTATGTATAGGCCAAATTCTGGACTTATCTTATTTTATCCGATAACATTTAGATACCCGGGTGATTTTAAGAAGCTATGTAGGTAGTGCCAACTTTTCAAAAACTAAAAATCCAACAACCATCTGGTTTTCAGCATTCGACTTAAGGCTAGTAACTATATTAAATAATGAAAAACTATTTATTATTTTATAACGTACAATAAAAAAATAAAAATCATTTAACAATATTTAATTTTTTTTTGTCAATTTTGAGTTTTCAAATGAATTTTTCAAAAATTGTTAACTTGATTTAACTTTATAATAAAGGAATCTGTTTTAAGCTTTTCAGAAAGGAACAGCACAGAATTATGAGTATATCCGTTGTTTTTAAATAGCTACGTCATATTAGGTTAGAGCGAAGTTCTTAAATTAGTTTATTTCTTATTTCTCATATATAATGGTATGATAATAAGTTTTAAAAAAATACAAAACAAAATTGAATTTTATAGTTTTGGAAACTTAAGGCTGAATTTTAAAAATATTTGACGACAAAAGAATTTTGATGAAATTAGACAGGGGTGTAAATACTGGTTAGCATTTTGGTAAAGCCAGAAATAGATATTTTTTAGCATAGTTTTGGACGCCAAACTCAAATCAATCTTATTCAGCCATCACTTCGGGTTTTCAAGATAATCCTTGTTAAAAAACGTCAAAAACTCATTTGTTGGTCATTTTCATTCTCAAAAACCAGAGCTGATGGCAAAAAAGAATGATAGATTTTGATTTGATGCCCAAAAAATGCTTAGACAAATTTTTGTCTGTCCATATCAAAAAGCTAACGGGTGGTTGTAAGCTTTTTCAATTTTGCCAGAATACTTTTGTCCTCTTTCATTTTCTTAAATATAATTTTCAATTTCAAAACTTTTATATTGTATTTTACTTTTGTATGATTTTTTTTTTTTGAAACCTCATTATTACCTCGTGGCATGATGGTAAGTGCGTTGGGCTGTCATGCTGAAGGTCTGGTTTTGATTCCCAGCCGCTGCCACCTTAAAACAGAAATGTTTTTCCCGAGCTACTGCCTCTTGCCACGAACTGACGAATCCTCCAAGAGTAAACTTGAATTGAATAAGTGCTTCTCATCAAACCGTTCGGACTCGGTTAAAAATTTCTTAGTAAGTATATGTCCTTAAATAATTTCCTAAAGTATTCGTCAATACTTTTTCTGTTATTTCTGGGTAAATTGATCAAATAACATTGATTGTGTACATGTAGGTACATAAGACAATAATATTGGTTTTCAAATGTTTTAAATTTCTACTCTCCTTATTTTTCTTAAACTTGCTCTTACCGAAAATATGAATAAAATCTTGTTTTTAGAAAATTTAGAGCTATTTTTTCACTACTGCTCAACTCAACTTGAACCCTAGGGTTCCGCGGAACACAGTTTGGGAACCGCGGCTTTATACATATAAATAAAATTGGCATGTCTCTCTTTAATATTTCAAATAATTGCATTTTTTGAGTTCAGATCGAATTAAAAAACCGGCTAAAATTAAGAAACTTTAAAGTCCAACCTTAGACCTAACTCTGGTATAACGTATAACCCGCACTTAACTAAGTTGGTACTGAAAAACGGCTCATACTGAGTTCTGATATTTCTTCATAAAACTTAGCTTCAAGTTCTTTTTACTGCCTAAAATAAACTGCCCTCCACCATATCTAAGGCTGATGGCCACTACACCAAAATACCAAATAATATTTTTGAAAACTTCGGTCAAAAACCAGATAACAAGCAAAAAATCCCGCACTATTTCGTGTACTTAAAACTAGGCTATTTTGACTCCTAATTTGAAAAACGCAATTTTGTGCTGAAGTTATCTTGTCTTTGCACCGCACATGAGAATTTGAAAAATGCCAATATTGTTAGAACTTAGAAGTACCGAGTCTTTGAAAATTTCACTTTCAAACGGTGCTTCAGCTTACAACATATTATAAATTAAAAAACAAGAGTTGATGCAATCGGTTGTCGGAGAGCGAAGCCTCCATTTATTTTCACAAACAAAAAAACGGAACACAAACCAGAACTCATTAAATGTTTTTTTTTATTGTCTTTCGAAGAAAAACTGAGTTTTTGAGAATATTTTGTTTTTTGATGTTTAAAACCGTTTTTTTTCTATTTTTCTCAATATTCACACCAATATGGAGTTATCTGGTATTTGCACCGGATGCTTTAATTTCAGTCTCTCCTCGATACCAGTCCTGGTGTCGGAGCCGGTCTCATATAACTTATGTCGTTTTTTATTGTTGAAAAGATTTGATTTTTGAAAAGATTAGCACTTTTTACATTTTGTCATGTTTTTTTTTCAAAAAAAGATGAGATCTGAAGACGAAATTTGTAGTTTAAGAAATTTGATCTGCATGCACCCATACATGCAAACCTTTTTTTCAAATGACAAATAGAAATATGGAAATTTGTTCGTTTTGTTCTATTTGTGCCGACGGCGACGCCTTATACGACATTTCTATGTGTATGTGTGTAAACTGAATATACTCAAAACTATGTCCGATGTTTCATTCAAGACAATATTCTAGATTTTAAAATCTATTCTTTTGGATTTCAATGAAAATCGTCATTACTAGTCTCGTCTCGGTCTCGTATAATGAGGTTTCGTCTCGGAATGGGTATCGATATTGGTATCGATCTGAAGTCAAGTCAATTTAAAAGGAACAACAATAAAATGCTACTACCTACTCGTATAAAATATTTAATGAATAAATAAATTAATGATAACATTCGGAAGCTTTTTTTCTATAGATACCTAGAGCCTCGGTTAATTTCAGTCCCAAGTCTCGGTCTCTTTTTAATTTTCGATATCCGGCATAAATAAATATGTATATTATTTGTATTTTTTTTAACACAAAAAAAATTTCATTTAAGAAATATGGCAAATAAGTTTAGATGTTTGGAACAAAATCAAGATACAACTTTTTTCGCATTTTCCATCCCAAATGAACGATATTATGGTGTGGCTGCCAGCTGTCCAACAAACTATCTCACAACAACCCCACCTCTGAATAAAAATACTTTTTTGACTTTTTTCCAAGGTATAGACATTTTAGACATCCCACCATTATACACATATTACACAAAAGAAAATCGATAGATACACTACTTTATGGTATGTACTTCTTGAAGACTCACACCCGGGATTTTACAAGACTAAAATAGTCCTTCTTCAAAAGCGTCATCGTAGGTATCTGCTTTTCAGAATACTTTTAAATATTTATTTTTGTCGGTATAAGGACTAAGATTATTATTGCTCTTAAAATCGATTTTTTTTTCTTCTATTCGCTTTGCTGTATCATTATGCTGATAAGTTTCATTACTGTTTTTCCCACATCGTTAAAGATATAGAATTTGGGTTTGCCAAAAACGTTAAATAAAAAGTTTCTTGCTATCCATATAGGTAGTTATACATTATATGGACAAGTACATATATACAATGTACTGCGTTGTCTGGCGAACAGATATAACAAAATGAGTCTTAACTCACGGGCCTCAGTTTCAAGGGCCCTTTATTATGCTAACAAATGCATTTTCAACTCTTAAAAAAAATCTAATTTTATCATCGAAAAATAATTAAAGTATTAAAACTTGGTATGATTTGGCTGTTGAAAAGTTTTTGAGTATTTTATGAACCATCAGGTTGATATTTTATTTTTTTTTTTGAAAGAAAAGCATTTAAGGGACTAAAAAATCCTGTAGTTAGGGTTGCCAACTTTTTTAAGAAAGAATAGAGTATATTTGATTTCAGAGAGGATAAATAAAGAGAGCATTGCCAGTGCAATAAAAGAGAGTAAAAAAAATAAATTTGGTGGCACAACAGCTCGTTGAGAGCCAAGGCCTAGTGACTTACAACTCTCAACCATTCCTGTGTGCGCATTTTTGGCAGGAATGGAGGGGACCTACAATTTTTTGCCGAGTCCGAACGGCTAGATGAGAAGCACTTATTCATGACAAGTATACTCTTGGAGGATTTGTCAATTCCTCGAAAGAGGCAGACCTCGCGAAAAAACATTTCTGTTTTTAGGTGGCAGCGGCTGGGAATCGAACCCAGACCTTTGGCATGACAATCCTACGCACTAACCATCATGCCACGAGGTACTACAAAATAAAAGAGAGTATAAGTATAATTTATTTCAAATTCAAAAAGATATATTTTTAAAACTTTCAGCCAAAAATAAAATTAAATTTGCCGAATTTCTGTATGAATTTATTTTTTTAACTCTGCGTTTGTATAAATCAAGCTCTCTTCTGTTCAAATCGCTTCTCATTTAAACTCTTAGAGGCTAAAAGTTGAACCAAAAATTTTTGAAAGTAGATAGGTAGGTGCCTACCTAATTACATCTTAATAAAATCTTTTTATTGTTTCTATCATTTTCATATTAAAATTATAGGAAAATGTAACATTGTACATAGTGATAAATGATAAGATTAAAACAAAAATATTTCAAATCTGGTCCAGTCAACAAAGTTCAGTCGAATAGGTTTGCTGCCAATAATTGATGTTTACGTCAAACTGAGTTGGCATCGTTCTTTTTTGTTTTCCAATCGTTAGTTGGAATTGTTTTTTAACAATTGGCTTTTAAAATGGGTTGTGAAATGCCCTTGATTAAAGAATTAAAAGAGTAATTAATTCAAAGCATGCGGTGAATTATTTCTTAATCATCGGTGTATAGCAGGAAAACAAGTTTTTTTTTGAATCGGAAGGTACAGGTGTGTATAATTTCTTCTTTTCGCAAAGGACCATAGGCGTATTTACCCTAGGGCCATTAGGGCCATAGTCCGGGGTGGCACTCAACTTTAGGTATGCACAATGTAAAATTCCTTTATAAATTAGTAAGGGAAAACTAAAGCCTAAAAAACGGTTTGGTTTACAAACATTATGTTCTTACATTTACATTATATTAATACCTTTAGACTGTGCCAAACAAATTCGAAGAAATTAATTTTTCTTGATTGGTCTCGAAACGGGGCTAGGGGCTCCTTAATGCTTAAAAGCATTCCGACATGTTCTTATTAAAAAGAACAAGTGCCTCACTGTTCAGGTCTTACTTTGCGTATGTTTCTGAAGACTGCATAGACAAATTGCAGTGAAGAACGTTCATTTTCCGTACCCAAACTATGAACGACTACATAGTTATGTAGGCTTCCGGATAAGCAGAGAACGTTTAAAAAGCAAAGCACTTCCCTTATTTTGGAAGAATTAATCAGGGCATAAGCGCAATAGGGGCCTAACTGCATTTTTCATTATTTTCAGTACAGCAAAAATAAGAAGCAGGTAATTTTCAAGTGCTTTTAGTTTTAAAATAAAAAAAAACATAGCTTTGATTTTTAAATGCGATAACTAACTGATCAGATAAGGCTACTCTTGCACTCAAACTTTTAAGTTTTTGGTTGGCCTCTAAGTGCTAAAAGTTCTGTAACTATGGCATGAAGCCATCAATTTAAAAAATTAACTATTGTTTATTACCTACAGGTTCAAATTTCGTAACAAACTCAAATTCAATAAAATTGCAGTAAGGCCATTAGCACTCATAGCCTCAAATTTATAATTAATTTTTTTAAATTTAAAAAACTTTAACCATCCATTAAAACTGCAAAACTCATTTTTGTTTAAAAAAAATAGCATTGATTCTTGTTTAGCGGAAACTTAAATATTCAACAAAAACTGTTGGAGCTGAAATATCGCGGTGTGCGCAACAAGTAAGCATTTAATTTGTTATGAATCCAGATGACAAAAACAAATGTATATACGTGTTTTCTTTAATGTTACCTACAAACGAGGGCGGATCAGAAAATTTCTGAAAGTTAAAAGAAGGGACGCTCTTTTTGGAAAAAAAAATCTTTATTTTCTCTTGGAAATCTTTTTTTAACTCTATAAACTTCATCTTCAACGTTTTTCTAATTTTGTATTCCACCAAAAAAATGTTTTTTTCGAAAGCCTCATAATATGGATATTGTTTCTTGAATAATCTCAGCATTTAATCCAATTTTTTTCACCGAGCCATTTCTGCATATATTGAGAAATAAGAGATAGTCGCAGGTCACAGGGGTCCAAGTCCGGAGAATAAGCTGGATGGCATAGTAACTCATTAATTCATGCAATTTTGCCATTGCGACTGCGGACTTTTTTACTCAAAATTCTTGCTGAAAAAGTAAATTTTCCCCCGCCAATTGGGGTCCCTTTGCATAAAAGTTCAACAGGTCAGCATTATAAGCAACTGCAATTGTCTCTTCTCAAGGAAATTGAAATGGATGACACCTCCTGCATCCAAAAAAATGTCACTATCACCTTGTTTGCCAATAAATCAACTTTGCCTTTCTTTGGTTTGGATGGAGAATAGTCACCATAATATTTTTTCCGTAATGGAAATGGTAATGTTTTATTTCCGTAATGGTCTTAGCGCAAAAAAAAATATTTTTTTTCAGTTTCGCAATTCGGATTTTTGAACGTTGTTGAAAACTTTTCGCCCGCTTCTGATACAAACCATTATAAAAACAAAACTTTTACAGAAACTTTAATTCTAAGAAAGTAAGATATACTCGACTTACAAATTTTTCGGTTTGGGTGCCTTTAACTAGCTACAAATTCAAATATCAAAATTATTTAATTCCTTAAATTGTCCGCCAAAATAAAGGACGTCAGTTAAACCGTCTCTAAAATAATTAATTCCAATTTTACAAAATCAGGCAGTTACAACAATGTTATATGGATGAGTAATATTTCTGCGTCGTAAATGGTAAAATTGCATTTTTTACTTTATATTGCTTGTCTTCACTTTGAAATGATTTCAGTTTTTTTCGTAAATTAATGGGGTGTCAAACCGTATCTGCCCGGGGCGCCAAATCTTTAAATACGGCACTGCAGAGGAGTAATACCCACCTGACCCCTTTTGATCAGAAAGCATTTGTTTTTTATCTCACAAAACGAAAAGTTACGATCAGATTTTTATCTACAAATTAATTCGATAGAATTGAAAGCGCATTAAGCAGTGGTTTGTTTTGAATTTTGATATTCTTTTTAAGTATTTGGCCATTCGATCAAAACAGAAACGGGTCGTTATTCTGTATTCCAAAATTCTGTAAATGGATCAAAAATTCCGTATGAACATAACTCTGTATTCCATTATTCTGCTTTTCCATTATTCTGTATTCTAAAATTCTGTAAATCCAGAATTCTGTATTTATGTATTTTCTGTAAATCTAAAGTTCTGTTTTCTTAAATTCTTATATTTCTTCAATACTAATTTAGACTTCCCCCTTTGAAATATTTCTGAGCTCCAGTTGTACAAACGTACGGCAAATCTTGATCCGTGGTTTAACAATTTTTACTGACTGATTTCCGAGGAATAACTGAGGTTCAACGATTGTTCAAGCTTCAAGTATGTTTTAGTAACCTCGTTCTCCTACTAACTATTCTTACTATCTTGGTTCTTATTTACATTTTAACGAGCTATACAACTCCCTTTACCAACGCTATCTAATTACCACGCAATCCAACCTAATCAATGATCCTAAGTCATTTTTTCAGTTTGTCAACTATAAACGAAAATCCGATGGCTACCCTAACACTCTCTCTTTCAATAACGAAACCTCAAACGATCCTTGGACTATCGCCAACCTTTTTGCTAAATTTTTTAAACAATCTTTTGCAGATGACTCCTTTGCACCTGATTCTGCATATATCAATTATCTACAAAACTTTTCTCTTGGACCGCTTCTCCCTCGCACTGTGGATCCGCATCTCATCGAAACTAAATTAAATCAACTAAACGATGAATTTAATCCCGGTCCCAATGGTCTCCTAGCCATACTTCTAAAAAAATGTTCTTCCACCCTTTCTCTTCCTCTCTCAAAACTTTTTAGCCTTTCCCTAAATCTTGGTGAATTTCCTCAGATATGGAAATCATCTTTCATTATCCCAATACACAAAAAAGGTTCGAAGGGTGATGTTAACAATTATCGTCCAATTGCCAAGCTTTCTCACATACCCAAACTCTTTGAAAGTATTTTGTATGAAACGCTTAGCTTCCACTGCAAATCTCTCATCTCCCCCAGACAACATGGCTTTCTCAAATGCAGATCTACAACCACTAACCTTGTTGAATTTATGTCTTTCACGCTATCAGCCATGGAAAAAGGTTACGAAGTCGATGTTATCTCAACCGATTTTAGTAAGGCCTTTGATAAAATCTCCCATAAGCTAATACTTTTCAAATTGTCCTCTCTCGGCTTCGAACCTTCTTTGTTAAATGGATCTCCTCTTACCTAGATAATCATTATTACAGCGTTCGTTTTAGAACCGCCACCTCTTGCTCTTTCCCAGCTACCTCCGGTGTTCCCCAAGGCAACCACCTAGGCCCTCTTTTGTTCATTATTGCTATTAAAAAAGGTCATCAAACACTAGTATTTCACTGTACGCTGATGATACCAAGTTTTTTAAGATTTTTTCGTCGACATATGACTCTTCCCTTATTCAACAGGACCTTGACAGTTTTTTAATTTGGTGTCTTAAAAATTGCTTGGAGCTCAACGTTACCAAATGCCAATCAATCACTTTTACGCGTAAGCATATTAAATCTCCTCCCTGTCTTTACCTCCTTCATGATCAACCCATACCCACCGTTAAATTTATTCGTGATCTTGGCCCGTGATTTGACCTGGAACTTAATTATCTCTCCCATGTAGATGATATCATTCTCAAGGCGAATTCAGCCCTCGGCTTCGTCAAAAGATGGTCAAAGGAATTCTCTAACCCTTATGTGACTCAATCCCTATACATATCATTTGTTCGCCCACTCCTCGAATACGCTTCTCAAGTTTGGTCCCCTTATCAACTTATACACATTTCCAGAATCGAGAGCGTCCAGCGTCGCTTCCTTCGCTTTGCTCTTCGAGGCCTTGAATGGACCAATCCCCTGATCCTGCCTCCCTATCTAGACCGCCTTAAACTAATCAACTTGAATTCTTTGAAAGAACGTAGAGAAATATCACACATTCTCTTCATTCATCGATTATTTTCTGGTTCCGTTGACTGCATTTCACTCTACCACTCTATCTTCTTTAACATTAACCCTCGTTCTCGAAATCCTCGTCTTTTTTATCTTCCCACCCACAGGACCTCCTATGGTTCAAACGAACCTATCTCTCGAATGCTGCGAAATGTTAATCTGAACATGAACTCCTTTGACTTTAACCTTAGTACTCCATCCCTAAAACTCCGTCTTCTGAATATCTAACTAACTTTAGCTTAAGTTCTTAGTTTTAAGTTAGATTAAGAATTAGCTTGTATTAAGCCGAATAAATGGGGGTTTTGCCCCCACCAAAATTAAATTAATGCCTGATGCACCATCAATCGTTAAACCTCAGTTAATTCCCCAAAGTCGGTGAGTTAAAATTACTTAACCTCGGATTAAATATTTGTACAACTGGCCCTTAGTAAGCTTATTGTGGGTAAATTACCATAATCGTTGAATTTCAAACTGCTTTTGGAAATTCATGTATCTATCAACTAAGTAGTTTCGAAATGTGTTGGAATTGGCTCGTTTCTTCTTATTTGGTTAATACTTATTTGATTAATAAAACAAATTTGGTGGCTTGACAGATCGTGGAAGGGTTAAGTGACCATTATTGTGTGCAGTAATCGAAGTGACTAACAACTTTGTACTTAGTTCCAGAGGCCAAAGATGATAAGTACTTTTCATGACTTTTGAAGGATCTCTCAATTTCTCAAATAAAAGCTCCACCAAAAAATTTTATTAAGATGCCCATGTCATCGGCCAGTGGCCCGTTTATGCAAAAGTGAATTAGAAAATGTTTGGAAAATCGAAGAAATTATTTCATTTAGAAGAATGGTTTTCCTTGCAGGGCGAGTCAAAGTTGATAAATTTTTATTTTGATAAAGAAAGAATTATTTAGTTTTTTTTTAGCATTGTGTTTAAAAACTAAGAAAAGAACGCACTTTTTCCAAACCATTTCTGTATTCAAAAATTCTTTTTTTCTATATTTATTATAATGTTTATAGAAAAACAAACTGAATTAAATCATTTTTTAAAGATGGAATTCAAATATTTAAAATTTATTTATACTTGGATAAAGGGGGGTTATGACCCCTACAACCCCCTCCTCATATAAGCCAATGAGAACAACCTATCATTCGAAGTGCAGAGGAGAAAAATTTTACGAGAGGGAACACAAAGCATTGTTGATTTGATACCAAAGTATGTACACCTTATTGGTTCTAGATTAAACGTTCTTATGGATCATCGGTGGCATACAAATCTTATTACGAGTGTTCACGGAAAGAATTGAAAAATTTTGCAATTGCAATTTACAAATCATGTTTAATTTGTAAATCAAAGCATTTTGCCAAAGAAATATACTCTAAAAAAAAAAATTTTTTAATATTGATTTTCGATAAATATTTAGTAATCGTTTTTACGTTTTGGTGTCGCAATTCGCAACTCCATGAGAAAAGTTGCAAATCACCAATAAAAAATTCCTAAATCACAACTTTCTTGTCGCAATTTTGTTTCTCGCAGAACAACTAATTCAGTGCGCATTTTCCGGTTTTTAACTTGAATCGCAAATCCAAAGATGCGGTTTGTGACAGCAAAGGAGCAAAAATCTTAGAGCTTGCAGATGTTTACGATTGTCATGTTTTGAATGGTAGCTGCGCAGAAGACTCGGAAGGGGAGTATAGTTTTATAAGAGTTACTGCTTGCTCTGTAATTGACTACAGCTTTGTAGCTGGATTGTGGAACAATATGATAAATAGTTTAAGAATAGGAGTCAAGACATTCTCAGATCACATGCCACTTGAAATCTCCTTTTCTATTACAACATCTGATACTCCTGACAGCACTAAACAGCTTAATCTTATTCCAAAATTGATCTGGAATGAAAAAAATCGGATCACCTACCGAAACAACCTAAGTGGACAAATTGATGAGCTTATAAATTCAGGTATTCCCGTCGAAATGAGTTCACTTATAGAAATTATTAAAAAATCGAATCCACAAATAAGGTTCCCAAGGAACCCAACAATTTGTAAAAAAAAATGATTTGATAATGATTGCTTGAAAGCCAGAGACCAATCCTTTAAGTTATTAAAGCTTATAAGACAGCGTAACTTGCCAATATTTAAAAAAAACTATATGCTGAAGCCAATAAAAACTTTAAGAAAATTTGTCATAATAAGAAGACTGATTTTGAACAAATGAATATTGAAATGATAAATAATTCCACAGCTCAGCACAATTTTGGAAAGCTGTTAAACACATTAACGGAAGGACAAATGTAATTGCCTTATGCTTGGAAGCATCTAGTCCAAGGGACCACTTGAGCAGACTTCTGAACACTACGACGAGTGCACCCCTGCTGCAATACGCTGCTCCACTTTTTCTGGATGAGTTCCTAGATGTCCCTTTTACGATAGAGGAAGTTAGAGAAATAATAGCGAACCCCAAATCAAACAAGGCTCCTGGTGATGATCAAATCCTTTTCGAATTTTACAAAAACGCCACAGATGACTTCATTTACTTACTTACGAACGAGTTCAATCGAATTTTTGAAAGTAAAAACGATCCCGAATCCTTCAAGAAATCAATTGTCTTTCCACTCCATAAAAAAGGAAATTACGATGACCCATTAAATTACAGAGGAATTTCTTTCCTTAGTACTTGCGCTAAATTGTTTTGTTTTGTGCATTTACAAATCAAAGAAGAAAAAATTACATGCCTTCTTTGTGGATCAGCTTTCGACTCTATTGACCGTGAAGCCCTGTTCTACAAGTTATATGAGATAGGTGAGTCAAGTAAAATTGTATGCACCTTAAGAGCAATGTATGATAACAACGATACTATTTCCAACGAGTTTGCAATTGAGTGCGTTGCTATTTACCCTGCTCATAAATGACATTACAGGTGAAGTTCGAGGTGAAATAGTGGTTGGAGGAGTTCCAATACCTGCTTTAATGTACGCTGATGATATCGTATATTTTTCTGAAAGAGTGGATAAAATGCAGTTAATGATAAACAGGCTCAGTCAATAATGGAAACGCTGGAACCTAATCGTAAACCTAGAAAAATCGAAAATGATGGTGTTTAGAGGTGGAGTTCGAAGCCATGCCCAGAACAAAAGATGGACGTATAATGGTGAGACAATTGAAATTGTACGGGAGTACAAATACCTGGGAGTCTTCATAACGCCGAATCTGAATATGAATAAATACCTAGAGTGGAAATTAGCGGAGGCAAAACGAGCGATCTCGTCGATATGGGAACGGTGCATAAAGAGCAAATACATTGAGCACAGCGCAAAGCGAAAAACTGCCCCACATCAAAATCAGTTCTTCTGTATGGTGCTCTAGTTTGGGGATATCGTTCTTTCGAAGCCGTGGAAAAATTCATACGATATTTTATTAAAAGGATTTTTCGACTAACAAGGAGTACACCAAACTATATGCTCTATCTGGAGACAGGGATACCGCCTATGATTATTGATACCCTTCAAATGCTCTTTAATTATATTGTGAAAATTATGGTTATGAAGGATAAAAGGATTCCAAAAATAGTTCTGAATACCACAGTTCAAACAAAAGCAGATATGATAGAGGAGTGGGAGAGTCTTGCTTCAACATGCGGCATCGATTTAGCCATAGTGCCCGATGAGCAACCGTCTCTATTAAGAAGTAAGTTCAACGCGATATTGGAAAAGTTAGGAAGTGTCCTCTATGAAAGATATGCAGGAAGCCAGTTCGTCAGTGTTAAGATGCTACTATAGCCCTTTGAAATACAATCTGCAGTACAATTCGTATTTACGTAATACAAACTCCGTGGATAATATAACGTAATTTTTAAGACAAGAGGAGAATTGATTGATCTATATTATATACCACATCGTCCAGATCTGCCCTTTTAATGTAGTCTCTGCAATATGAAAGCACGTGAGGATACGTTTCACTTCATTGCAGTATGTCCGATTTCGAGAGAATTCCGGATGAAGTACTTCAATAAGCTCACCCTGTCTGAATTGGAGTTTTTGAGCATACTCGATGGGGAAAAAGGATGGTTTGCACTTTATAACTTTACTGTCACTGCACTACGATATAGGAGATGTATTATTGATGAAGAATTTTAATTATTTAATTAATACAATTTTATCTTCTTAAAATCCTATTTTTTGCCATTTAAATGTATTTATATTCGAAAATGTCAAACTGGTAGACGGCCACAGGCCATACCAATAAACCTTAAGAATTAAAATAATATATTTGTATTTATACTCAATGAAATAAAAGGAGTCAACACAGGGTATACGGACCCCTCAATACAATAAAAAGTAACATTTAATTTCCTTTTATGAATAGAGTCACATTTGCTAAATATTGGTAGAACCCTTGTTTTTGCGCGAATGATTCTCGTTTTAAGAGGTGTAGGTAGCTCATAGTAAACGTATAAGCAAAGCATCCATAAACCTTCCTACTGTCAGTGATTATTCCATGAAAGTGTTGTGTTGAATGTTTTTGTTGTGATTTAAACTCCCTTTTCCACTAATATCCTAAATTTTTTTTTAATTTTATTTACCTCCTTTAAATCATTTTTTGTAAAGCGAAATTTGAAATTTGAGTTCAAAAGTGCACGCACAAATGAAATAACGAAACCTGCGCCTGGTGCCACCGGAGGTCACAATCCGGGTCCGTGCACCAGCTCTTTTTAAAGAAAATGTATTTGTATTTCAAATATCCTACACAACGATGATTGAATCTTTTGTGGTTGTAATTTACAATATGGACACTGTGTTAAATCAGCAACAGAGAACCACTGTTCTTGGTAAATAGAAGCATGTTATGCATTTTAGAGTGAAACAAGCATTCGGCCTCTTTGCCAACAGCTAATGTGTGTCCTTTTGAGGACACAAGAATGCACTCTGCTTAAGTAAATAAGGAGAAAGTTAGATTGTGAAACCAAAAAAATACAAAAAATTATTACTAAAGGCAAAAATAAATTTGTATATGGTATACCTACTTTAGTCAACACATTCCCTACCTTAAATATTAGATAAAATGTAAGACACCAATAGGTTAAAACACCCTACTTGTTCTTATGCTCAAGTTGCTTGGAATTAAGAACTTTTAAAATATGAGAGTAATTATAGAAACAAAAGAAATAAAAATATAAAAAAAGCATTTTAGTCGTTGTTTTAATTGTATAAACAACTTGTAAAATCACTCAAAAAGAAGTATTCCATTTCATTACTTGAAAAAATAAGAACATATGAAATATATATAAAATCGTTGGAGCGGTTTTCTAAAAAATTAATTGTTTATATAAAAAAGTTAACACGTAAAAAATTCTTGGATCAGATCACTAAAAAAGAGCTGCAAAATACGAAGAATGAATGCCGATCTATACCTTGGCTTAGGATTTCGTAATTTACGACCATTTGTCTGCAATTTGCAAAACTGAGCAAAATGAAGATATCGATACTCGAAAATCGTATATCAACACTCTTAAGTATCAATTATTCTATCGAGAGAAAACAAAACATTGTGAACAACAAATCGCAATTTGATCCCAATATTCCTCAACTGCACAATTTGTTAATTTGCAAAAAAGATTTGTGATCACCATTTTTATTTCGTGATATTGCCACTTGAAAAAGATCAATCTTGCTCAAACTCCTTAATTTAATTGTTTTATCATAAACACTTTACGCTTAACTCTACTTGGATTTGAACTCGCAACCCTCCAGTTGCGGAGCGAGCTGTCAATTTCCAATGAAGATCGTTAGTTTCACACATTAACGATTAGATACACTCATGTTGTGGTGCTTTATCTTACCGAGAAATAAAATGCGTCAAGAAAGTTGTAATATACGATTTTTTTGTTGGTGACTTGCAACTATTCTCTTGGAGTTGCTAATTGCGAAAAAAAATCGTAAATCAGTGATTGTGCAATGTTAATCACAAAATATTTATCGCAAATCAATATTTTTAATTGCTGTTTGTGAAATTATTCTTTACGAGAGTAAATTACACCAAAAAAGTTGTATTTTGCTATGAAAAGTACAAGCTTGAATCATGAATTTTAATTGCAAATCACGAAAAACAAATTTTGTAAATTACTACGTTTTGAATGTTAAATTACCAGTTTTTGTATTAATTTGGGATCAAAATGCCTTGAAAATATGATTCGTAAATTGCAAACCTTCAATCCTTTCCGTGTAGTAACACTTAAACAAAATTTGGTATGCCAATTGTGAGTATTTATTAATTGACATTTATTAACTTAGTTTCAAAAAAATTCATCGAACCGAACTGAATTTGAATTTTCAAAAACAAAAATTTAATTTTTTTTTTTAATCCAAAACTTAAGCACGGAATTATATCTCTTTAGAAAAATATAGAGAAAATGAAGAAAAACCAATTTGATAGTTTTAGTTTTTTTTTCCAATCAGAATACGTTAGGCTATAATTAACAATTACCTTTTAATTTTATTATAATTTACGCCTTCTTGCTAAACTAACAAAATGACTCATAGCTCATTAAAAACTAGGCGAAAAAAACTAAAGCACAAACATGTACACAAGTTATTTAAGTAACAACTCGCCTGTACTTATTTAATCAATTTTTCACCAACATTCTTTCTTCGCATGCATGATCCTAAATAACAAACAAATTAATAAGTGGTATGTTATCGGGCCCGTTTTAGATCGAGTTTAATTATTGAAGTGATAAAACGTTTCAAAATAAATATTCTAATAACTGTAAAAATTGATAAAATTGATTCGGTTTGAGCCGAACGGTGATTTAGCAAATAATGGCTCAATTTTGTGCTTGGGGATATGTCAAAATGGTCCATAGTGGTGATAGCTTCTATTAAACCATCAGTTGCGAATGTAAATAATCATAGGGTATATAAAAAAGGATCCTAACCCAAAGAAAATACAAACTGAACTAGCCTTAGAAAATTCAGGTAGGAATATCTGGCGAGGGACGCGTTGATAGTGCCTTGCTATACTTCCCTCCAATAAAAAAGAACATTTCTTTCCAGATAAATCGACGTATAAGACTAGAGTTTGCTAGTGCGTATTTAAACTATACAGTTCAAAAATAGCAAACAGCTCTCTTCTCTGGTCAGTCCATATTTAATTTGAAGGGATTTGACCACTTTTGTACAGTATACACCGGTCAAAAGGCGAACGTCTGAATCCTAGTATGAACATCCTAGTAAGCATTTGTCGATGGAAGCAAAATTATTGTCTGTATTTTTTTTATGTTCGTTACTAAGCAAACTGTATTTTTTGTATTTATTAGTTTGTCGGTAGGTTTTGAAATAGAGGTATCTCTTGATCCAAAACCAAAATATTGCAATCTGATACAAAACCAGATAAATAAATAATGTCAACGGCATCATTATTTCTGTTTGATTTGATATGATTTGGCAGAATTTTCAAAAAAACTGCAAAAAATCATTGCTGAGCGTTTACTTTATGAGTGCACAAATTTAATCAAGCTATTTAAAATTATGTTTGCTAAGCTCCAAATAAATATCCCTGACAACTGAATCAATTGCATTCAATATATCCTTATATTAAACTTTAAATAAAGCAATTTTAATAAAAGGAGGGAAATAACCAACCTCAACAATTATATATCTAAATTACCTTGAACTAGAGCGGGTTCGCATACAAAGAAACATCATTGATTTGCAACGTCCGTCCATCACACCATAAGGCACGATGTCAAATGCCTAAGTTTTTTCTGTCCGTTTTAAGATTAACTACTCGATAGGAATTCATCGATCGTTGATTCATTCCACACAAACAGCAGCAGTGCCACTACGGGTAAAATTGCCTTGCCTTGCATTATAGCGCCTTGGCTAGCGCAAACTGGAGGAGCACTTGTCATAACCATGTCAAGTAGATTTTATTGTTGTTATTATACCATTATAACAGAAGAAAGAAGAAGGATTTCTCTGAAATTGAAACGAACACTCTTGGACCCGGCCTCAAGTATCAAGAACTTTGGCTAAGGACGTTTTGTCATCCTTAAGTGGGTATAATGATTATATTTTTGTTTCGGAGATAGTTTCTAACATGTATTGTCATAAATTATACCCTCCAAATATGAGAAGATATTATTTATTTTCGCTTTCAATTTTTTGAAAAGCTTATATAGTGAATTTTTTTCATTCATGTCACTTGAAGTTAGTTTGAAATTCAGTGGACTGGAATTGTTATTGTATTTTTTTTTAATAAAAATTACAAAAATGAGTATACAACAACCACACTTAAAATTGGTGTGCTGACTATAATATTTATCTTTACTTGTGATATATGTAGGTACTATTAGGCAAGTTTTAGATTCGTGCACAAAAAATCAAACATAACATTACGATTACAGAGAACACCAAAACAAAGTGAGTGGCAAAATTCTGTCTGTCTGTTTGTCTACAGCCTTAACCCTTTGGATCAATTTTCTTAAAATTAGGTACATAGTGGTTTTTGGTGATTCTGCCCAAACATTTTTTTTATTTTTTTAGAACTAAAAATAACGGTACCTGCCATTAATTTTTTCTAAACATTTTTCAAATTTTAACTTTTCTCAAGGGCTCAAGGCTTCACAGCTTTTCTCTAAGAAAAATCAATAAATTTTGTTTAGTAAAAGCTACCCTTGGATGGGAAGCCATTTTTCAAAAAACGGTTATTAATGGTTCCACCCCAAAAAACCATTTTTTTATTTTTGGTTTTCTTCAATTTTATTTTGAAAATCAAATATTCACGGCTATTATGAGTTTCGCCCGAACGTCATTCCACATGAAAAAATCCCTTTTTTCTTTTCCCCTATTATGAGTTTCCGGTTAAAAAAAATCATATTCTAAAAACTCCCCTTATTGGCAGCATTCTATTCGTGTGGAATGGAACACGATTGACAGCTGAATATTTCACTTTTATTTTGGAGGCGAACAGGAACAAACCAAATATAATAATGTAAGTGGAATCGTGTGGAATAGAACACGATTGACAGCTGAATATTTCACTTGTATTTTGGAGGCGAACAGGAGCAAACCAAAAATAAAATAATAATGTAAGTTAATTGTTTATTTAAAGATTTAAAGAAACAAAATTGAGGGTTTTAAAACTATTCCGTTTTTAAGAAAGCTGTTGGTTCTTTCAATAATATTCCGGCAGTGTGAATGGATTTCATTGAATTTAGCTTCTGTTGATCCACTCTCAGGTGCTCTGTATGGTGTCAAAAGCCAGGGTTCTAAAGGGTACCCAGCATCTCCTTGAAAAAAAGAAAATTAAATTTAAGCTCAAAATAAGTTTTTGATAATTACCTAGTAGCCAAATGTTATTGTTTTCCTGCAAATAATCACATTCCATTTTCCTCCTGAGTTCACTTACATTTCAAATAAAGGAATCGTGGCAATCTCCTGGGTGCGTAGCATCAAATTTTAAGGGAATTGTCAAATACCTATACAATTAATTTGACAATCATTGTAGAATGTTATACAAAGTTTAAATATAAATTAATTTAACCAGCGCAGCATTAAGGCCACATTTGCTCCTTCCTATTAAAAAAAAGATGCTTGTTCACTGCACGTGAAATTATATTGATATGTGTACCATCGATGCATCCTACAACACCTGGTAGTTTGTACTTTACATAAAAGTCTTGAAACTATACGCTGCTCATCTACTGTTGGCCAGGTTAGCCACAAAGGGCAAAGTACTACCTCAAAAATACCCAATACTTGCGAAAATACCATACTGAAGGAGCTTTGCACCAAGCCAACTTCGTAGTCCTTTCCTTACCAACTCTTTTTTGATAACCGCCCTCTGCGTAAAAACGCAAACAAAAGGCAAGTTTAACAATTGGTGGATTGCGAATTTTTGCTTCATTTCGCGCATTGGTAAAGACGTCCAGCAAGTGTATTAATGTGGCTTTGTTTACCCTATAGTACTGCTGAAATCTGAAAAATGTGAACATTTATAACAAAAACGCAGAAACAACTTTAAAAAATTCGTACAGTGATTCATGCAACTCAAAGGATTTGAATGATCCCTTTAATTTCTCCGGATAGCTCGTTCCACTCCTTTCTTCTTCCTGCATTAATAATCTTATTGCTGTGCTATGCATATATTTAAAATATTTTAATTTATTTTTATTTAAAAATAGTTTCCTTTTTGATTTAATTTATATTATTTTTGCCACTTCCTGCTGTCAAACACATGAATGTTATAAGGTCCGTTCATTTTCTGAACACGATTAATCAGCCGTCAGAAGTGTTTTTTATAAAACTAAAGTAGGTTTTTTAATTTTCTTTGGATGTAGTAGATGGTGAAATTTTGCTTCGACACCAATTTTTAAGTTTTAATAATATAGATATTTTACTTTCTGATTTTGGTTTTTCATTTTCCCTTCCCAAATGGCTTCTTTCCACCCTATCCCGGCAAGGAGATTAAAGGTGGAAGCGTGAAAAGATGAACTTGTATGGGCGTGTCAATGGATGGATTTAGTATGCGATCATTCCTTATACTGTTCGTTATATTAAGTGTGTTATTACAAACAGACTCAATATAAGTCAAAAAGTCAAAAACGCCCACAAAATAGTACAGCTTACGAGTATATATATTTAAAACAAAAATATTTGTTTAAGGTTTACTAAAGCAACTATCGAATTTGCATTAATTTATTAGTTTTGACGAATATATTACTTTTTTCCAAAAAGGAGGTATGGTAGCGGTTGGAAATTATTTGTTTGGGCTTCTCATTTTGTTATTTATCATGTCCGTTCATTCCATAAAAATCGGTTCAGTGGTTTAGTTTTTATGGAGATTTTTCCGTTCTCCCATATAAATAACACTACTGCATGTCGGCCATTTTGTAAAATGGGGTCTTAAAAACCCCGTCCAGAATACTGTGAAACGGTGATGTCTATACCCAAGTTTTCTGATTCTCTTATATTTACTTTAAACGATTCTGGCGGTAAGACAATCAGTACGGAAATTTCTACGGGACTTTACTACAGTGACTTTGTTATTAGGTTTGTTGTAATTAATATGCTACTTTTTTCTGAGCGAAGATAAAAATGTACTAGAAAACAGAAAATATCATGTCAGTTTCACCTTTGTACATACAATCTAGATTCTATATACAAAGGTTTCAGTTATGAAAGGTGTACGTGTGCTTGGTGGCGCTTCTCACTTACGATAGGGAAAAGTCACAATCTAATCTTCAATAATTATTATAGTTGCGAAAATTATTATAGTTACCTATACATAACATAGTTCTATCTTACACACTTCCGCTTCTGATACATTCTACAATAATCATAAAGTCATGGCGATGGAGACGTAGCGTAAACTTTATTCTTAGTGTCTCCAGTTTTTCTTTTATAATTTCTACCCTTCCCCTTACTCTTGAATTTGTTCTTTGTATTCTTTACATGTTTTTTAATCTAGCTGTAGCTGCCATTCCCTATCATGTTTATGTGCTCTGTCTGGAGAACGCGCCACATTTTTTTATTACGAACAACTTCGGGGCTGGGATGGGCTGGGCACTGCTGCCTCAGGATTTATGTGCGCCTGGCGAAAGTAGAGCATTTATTGTACAACAACCATATTCCCTGTTGCCATAATATTTTTAACAATAAACATAAAAACAGTGATATAAAAAATATTTCGTTCCATTTAAATGGTCACGACATGTTTCACTGTCCACTGTGCTTCGAAGTGTTTGATTTAATTTTTGTATGTGAGTAACCCCTACCCCTACCAATACCACACACGCACCGTAGAACACAGGGCAAATACGATGTAATGAGAAAAGTTTTGCTGAGCGCTGTTTGATGGTGTTTGTTGCTCTTGAAATTGTTTGAAAGTGGCGTGACGAACTTCGTTGAATGATGCCAACCTAGGAGCCCAGAAAATCAGCAATCAAAATGTTGACAATGAAATACATTGAAGAGGGAAGTCTTTGTGTTGATATGGGAACAACTTTTTGCCTTCTTGTTTGTGACTTGCGCGCGAAGCAGGTATTGGGAATTGGATAGGTAGGTATACGGCTGCAGAACGTAGTTTTAGTTGTTCCTTTCTCAACCTTGCCATTCCACTTGTTGTTATCAGTTTACTTTATTTGTAAACACAAATACTCCACAGTGCACCATGGCCGCACCACACAACAAAAAGAGGCGTTTCCTCATTGAAATGCGCTTGCTTGAGTTAACTACTTAGATCTATGAGCACCTGGTGTATTGTCTAGGGCAGGTTCCTAGATGGTCCGAAAACGACTTTGGGGACTTTGACTGATTGGCATACCGATACGACATATCGTAACGGAGAGAAGGCGTAACGAAACGTAGTTTCAATCAGACTCATATGAATGGGATGACAGAAAATGTGTTCAATTCGGTTAGCCAAGCAAAACGTTTTCACATCTGACCGTGTTGACAGGACAGACCTAAGCCACACAATCATGTTTATTTTTTTTTCAAGTTGTTTTTGCTTAACAGGGCCGTATTTAAATAAATATCACTTTAATTTCAGGCTACATAAATTCTAGAAGAATAAATATACCTGTAAAGACGTTTAATAAAAAAAAAAATACAATTTAAAATATAGCTTCGAAAAAACACATACATTGCTACACTTAACACCAGAACTTTACTATCAGAAGAAAAATGTATGGAATTGGAAAATGCACTAATGAAGTGGGGTGTCTGAAGTGAAAAGATATGGAAAAGCTATTACAAAATTAAATAACGGTAATATATTTTCCTATTTTGGTGTCATTAAAATGCACGACTGGATCGCAGGTAGTACTTGCTTTTATGTTCAAGTTGCTTGGAATTAAGAACTTTTAAAATATGTAAGTAACTATAAAAAAATATAAAGATATAAAAAAGCATTTAAATCGTTCCTTTAATAGTATAAACAACTATTTAAAAAAAACTTTGAGCTCAAAAACAAGTATGTCATTTGATTACTTAAAAAAAATATGAATTTTTTTTTTAAATTAATTTTTTATATATAAAATTAAAACAAAAACAGTTTTTGTACGCCAATTTTGAGTATGTATTGTATGTAAAATATACTTTTAAACCTAGTATCAACAAAATTTATCAACTCATTTTTGAAATATTATATGTTCAAAAATAAATTTTAATATTTTTTAAAAATCCAAAATTTATTTATTTTTTAATTTTGAGATGCATTTTTTTTCTAAATATTAATAATATAACTCATTTAAAAAAAAAAATTTCTACAAGAATTTTGCCTGAAATCGTTTCTGTCGTCAATGAGAAAATCGAAAATTAAAAAAAAAAAACATTATATGGCAGGTATTTTTTTCTTATCAAAAATTACACCGTACCTACAATAAACACAGATTTTTTTTATCAAAATCGTTAGACCCGCGTTTGAGATAAACACGCTTTTAATTTATGGTTGCAGGGCAAGTACTGGTATTTTTGGTGTTAAAAAAAATTTCAATTTCCACTCTGGAGAGTTACAAAAAAACCTTAGGTTCAAAATTTTTAGAAAATTGCTTAAGTGGTTTAGGCTGTAGGTCGATATACGGACAGACAGACAGAATTGTGCCACCCACTTTTTTGGTGTTCTCTATCATCGTAATGTCATGTTTGACTGTTATCTCAAAGTTTTTTTCCACAGAATTATAACATTGATCTTCAACAACGGTATCACATACTTTCATTTCATCATTTGGAAGTCAAGAAGAAGAATTTCGAAGTTTTTTACAAAGCGAAATCAAACGTTCAATTCAATGCTTCAATAATGATAAATGTAACGGAAATGATGGAATTGCTGCAGAATATTTAAAATACGCCTAACTTTCACTGAACAACTGGTCACCGAGGATATTCTACAACAATGGAAAAAATAGGAAATAATCCTCATCCACAAAAAAGGTAGCAAAGATGATATCAATAATTACAGACCCATCAGTATAATTTCTTGCATCTAAAAAGTCTTTGCAAAATGTTTATTTAATAGAATAAAAACCAGTTTCGAACTTAATCAACCTCAAGAGAAATCATTATTCAGGTCTGGGTTTTTAACAATGGATCATCTCCAAACAATGAATCAAATTATAGAAAAATCCAAAGAATATAATATTACTTTATATTTCGCATTTATTGATTTTGCTAAAGCATTTGACACAATAGAGCAGATATATATCTAGGAAGAATTGAAAAATCAAAGTGTAGAGCCAAAAATTGTGCAAGCTGTACAATGAAAGTAATGCATACATAAAAACAGAAACCACGGGACCTGTGTTTCATATAACTTGTGGAGTAAGGCAAGGTGATCGATCCACTTTCACCAGCACTTTTTTCAACAACCTTGGAGGAAATTTTTCGAAAATGAGACTGGGAAAATAAAGGGCTGAAGATGAATGGAAATACTTACAAATTATGCTCAACGACCTCCGTCTCGAATGAAAAAAATAGGGCTATAAACTATTAGATAAAAGAGCAAAATCATTTGAAATGGCTATCCCTCAGAAATAAAAATAAATAGCAAACATTTTAGAGTATGAAGAAGACTACACGTACCTTGGTCAAATAATATCTTTCATTGACAAAGATACAAAAAATGTTAACCAACGAATTACAAATGCTTGGCGACAGTTTTGGAACGTAAGAGATCTATTAGACCTTAACATCTCTAGTCAAACAAGAAAATATCTTTTTGATTCTTCGATTATACCAGTTATGATATATGGGTGCCAAAGTTGTAATTCTACAAGGTTCCTTGAAATCATATTACAAGCTTATCAAACGTCAATGGAAAGATGAATCCTAAAGATGCGGATCTCTCAACGCGTAAACCATAATGTAATTAAAAGCCAAACTTATTTTGAAGATATAGTCCTCAGAATGAGAAAATTAAAATGGGATTGGGCTGGGCACATAGCTCGAGCAAGATATAAAAGACGACAACAGAGTGGACACTATTGGGCAGGAAACGAAAGGTTGGAATGCAATTCAAACGGTGGAGACGACATCAGTTGTCAGTTCCTTTTGCTTGAACTACTGGCGAGAAGTTACAGATAGAAAGAGATGTAAATTAAGGGGGGAGGCTTATGATCAATCAAAAAACGATATATTGAAGAAAATATAAAGAAAAATCTTATAAAAATAAGAAATTTTTTTTATAACACAAATTCAATATACTACTAAAATAAATCAGCCAAGTAGAAGATTTAGCATTAAAGATTAGACTTGTTGAATTATTGATTAAAATTTAGTCCTACAAATTGCCTAGCCCGGGCAAAAAAATTTCCAGCTCAATGATTTGGAATTCTATATTTTACAGTGGATTTTTGTCAAGGAATTCATGTTAGTTGAACTGAACGATACGCCAATTTGTAGGACTAAAGACCATAAAAAGCTATTTTGTATAAATATTTTAGTTCTGTAAAAGGTCTCTTATCAAGTTAAATGAAATCTAAGTTAGTAAAAATCCATAAAGGTACAGATGAAAATAAAATGATAGTTAGGGAGTTTTCATTGAATGACGGCGATATACTAAGCTTGCTGTACTTTATTCTACAGAACTATCCAGGAAATGTAATATTACCCTTTGAAGCAAGACAAAAGGTAATATCTGTTAGACAAATAAAAAAGAGGCTTGGCGCCACATACACTTTTAACTTCCCATTGGTGCCCTCGGAAGCTAGAGGCCTGATGTTATTTTATTATTTAAAAGTCGCCAATACTAAATCTTCGAAGACCTTTTTTGGTGTTCAATATGCAATCAAGTGAAGACCAAAGGCAAAGACAAAAATTTTGTTTAATTAGTACCAGCACTGGAGAAATTGAACTATGACTTATTTAAACAGAAACATGTTTAACTATATGTTTAAACTTGTTCAAATAGGATTGTATTTAAATCTAACTCCTATTTATGCAGATTAAAAAATACTATTATTTTGGGTTAAATCTGTTTAAATCAAATACATTCATGCTTAATTATTACATTGGAAGCTACGCGCAATTTTGTACGTGAATTCAAGCCCATTTAAGTTTGAATTTTGAAAGACCTGTTAAATTATTTTACTCACTTACAAATTTTTAACATAAAATCAACATGCATGAGTTTGTTTCAAATATGAATGCACTTAAAATATTAATAAAAGAAAGACATTGAACAGAAATTTTAAATTTAAACTCGAATCCATTTGAATTGAACTAAAAGTAATAATGGCGTTTAGCGTCTAAGATAATCGCTAATAAGTCTGTATCTCCCATTGGTCGGAAAAGATATTCAAATAGTTCCAAAATTATTGCCGTCGGTACAAATGTAAAACTCTCTAATAATAATTTAAAAAAGAAAAAGTAAAAGTGGCAAAAAATATGTTTCAATCTTATTTTCTTCATAAGTGTAATTTGTTAGTAAGTGAGTTTTAACTTTGAACTGACGATAATATGTATGTATGTTGCATGTATTATAGGAAACGATGCCATCATTAAAAAATAGAAAACATTTGTATTTGGTTAAAAGAAGCTAGAATCTATTTGGAAAATCTAACATCGTAATCATTTGATTTAAACAGAAAACATATTTGACCCAAACATGAAAACATTTAAAAAAAGATTAATATGATTCCGCTTGAAGCAACATCAAATTAAGTTAATGAATTAAACAGACATGAGTTTAAGTTAAATAGAAAGTATTGCAAATTTGAATAAAATCATGTTTAAACCGTTTCAACGATGAACTAATACAATTCTATTTAAATTAAATAGAAATCGATTCCATGCCAAATCATATATGTATGTTTGAGTTTGATTTAAATATGAATGAGTTCATTTTTTTTCTCAGTGTACCCACAGCAAAAATGTGAAAACTCTAGCCACATACATACATAGGTAAACCTATATTTCTGTGATTAAAACAAAAAAAAAACAATTAGTCTCGAATGGCAAAATATGTTATATTCATGCAACTTCGTCAAATCCCAGGTAAGTTTCCAAATTGGTTAAGTTTATCTTTTGCTCAATGAACTTTCAAAATTTGTATAGGAAATTATAAACACAATTTGGTTAAACTTATTCAAGGATTTTGCTGCGGAAAATTAACTAAATTGTTTAAACTTATCAAACATTATTGTGACTATCTATACGCTGATTGAATTCCCTAGCACTTAATCAAATGTATATAAAAGGTCGTTTATGCAAACTTTGGCTTAAACTTATCATTTTACACAATGCGTAAATTTACAACGTTGCATGAATACTCTCAATATCTTTTTGTTTAATTGGATTTTATCGTAGATAGTTAGTGGAAATTGTTTTCTACGGTTTGCGAATTTTTTTTAAGCCGAATTTATCGATTTGTAGTAAAGAAGATTTTTGCTTGTAGTGAACGAAAAAAAATTCCAAATATTTTTCAAAAATACTCAATCTTGTTTTAAAATCAAGTTAAATGAAATCTAACTCAAGGAAACTTCTTCAACTATGACATTGCAGCTCTTCTTTTTGAAATGTTAAGTGAGTAACCCAAAAATACACACCACTATTATGAAATTTTAAATTACGAGATTGCAAATTACACTTAATATACAAAATAATGAAATAAAACATGAAATGTCTAGATAAAAAGCAACAAAGTCTTCAACTGTCAAAATGTATGTCAGATATCTCTGTCAAGATATAATCGCAGAGACATGCAATCAACGGATGAAACAGAGTGACTCCATTTCTCCATTAGATATTTCTGGAGTCAGGGTCAGAGTGTAAGGAATTCACTCCACCATGGACTAAGCAAACACCAGCACAATTAAGTATCAAACAAAAACTTCCACGTATTTGAGTTAGTTCTACCTTACCTACATAACAACAAACTTAATTGTTCGGAACGGAACTTGTAAGCCATATCCGCCCAATAAAACTTTCAATTTTTCCCATACCGAGGATTTTTTTTTCAATATCGAGCGCTAAGATGCTCACACATCAAAACATGCAAGGAAAACCCAATACATTTATTACAATTTTAAATTTTTTTATTTTTTTTTCTTACTATCTTCAAAAATTTTACGCCCTTTTGGGCCATGACACCTAGTTATATGGCTAATTCAACACTGGGTACCTTAATCGTTTATGGTAACCATGTATTGCACTTCGATATTCTGATTTATTTTTGTAGGTAATCATCATTTGCATTTAATCAAACATGCAAGTAAACAGCGACCGTGAGAGAGAGTTTTAAAGAGAGGTTTATGCGAGCTATTCATTAGTCACTATCACTACTCTTCTTTCTTCGATTTGTCGAAATGTTCTGCTACACACAATAAATTATTTACATACTTATGTACATATGTATGCTATTGCTATTTTGGTCTTTAGTTTTGTGCTTTTGTCTGTATCTTCTTTGCGGCCTTGCTTACTCATTGTATACAGAATCCTACCGATACGTTCTAAGTTGTGGAGATACGTTCACGGCGCATACTCGTTGAGGTTCTGTATTATCTATATTTATACCTATGCAAGTCAGTAAAGATATGTTCATTATCATTTATCACATTCTGATGCTGAATGAATCGAACTAAAAGTGGTAATGGCAGTGGTGGTTGGAAAAAGTAAGCGTTCGAATTCGTACGGCAACATTGGGTTTTTTCAGACACAAGTTTCGCGCGTAAAATCCACCCGGATGCACCAGGCAGCCAGAAAAAGCAGCACCAACACCAAAATGTTTATAAATCTTGTTTCCGAAATCTTCGACTATTCAACGAACAATGAACAACTGGTGAGAGCGCCGCGGCGCGCCGGCCGCACCGCAGTCACAGAGTAGAGCGCAATCCCCAATCGGTTGCCTTGACGTTTATAGTTTGTACAGTGTTGCCTCCAACTGATTGAAAGTGTAGTGTTTAAAAAAAAAACGTAGTATAGAAAAAAACAAAATAATTTTACAAATTTTTTCATCTTTTGATTCACTTTTAAATATTCATAGGTATGATAAGCTATTACGTGTAAGCAACTCAATAAAAATTCTTTTAAAGGTATAATAAACTATTTACTTCTTTAAAAAACAAAAATATACACTTAAGGATTAATTGTTTTTATGATGACTTGCATTGTGGTAATTGAATTTTTGTGGAAAATTTATTAATTTTGCAGGGGCTCAATAATTCCATCTACGTCTTTTTAGAGTTCTTTTGACTGTACAATTGCAACAACTGTTAAAATAGTTGAATTATTTCTTGAATCATAATTTATAATATTTAAACTTGAGAAAAGTCTTTCTGCAGTTGCACTGCTAGGAGGTAAGCTACACAAAGTAATCGTGTAACTACATACATTTTCAAAGGCTGGCAAAAAATTTGTTTGCTCTCAATATATTGACCCAAAATTTATCAACGTCTTTATTGAAATGTTCTAAGCCACACTATTCATTTTTGAGAATTAAAAAAATCTTATGTAAAAAAGTGTAGTGTTTGGAGGAGCGTGCGTAGTGTGTGCTTCCGAAAAAAAGTGTAGTAAAAACATAACAGTTGTAGTAGGTGGGTAACGCTGCAAACTAGACTTGTCCCAAAGATAATATAACTTGTTATACTCTTTGCTTGTAGGTATATAGCTTGTATTTGGTAGGTAGCTTTGTAGTGTAGGTATACCCTTGTATAGTTGTAGGTAGCTTGTAGGTGTTTGTTTTGTTTTTGTTGGGAAATATTAAATAACTGGAACTCGTGCTGCCTCATCTCACTTCAAGTAAGAGTTAAAATAAATTAATTGTCCCCATGGCAACGTAACGGCAACGGGCAACACCCATTTGGTTGAGATTCGACTTGGTGAGACAAAAAGACTACAACATTAGTTTTGAATTCACTCAACCTTACAAGTGTCATTTTTTACCGTAATTATACTGAAACGTCGCGTCATATGAGTCACTAAACTACCAGGCGCGCAGCATTTTTGGAAAGACATTTAATTGTTTTTGTTTTTTTTTGTACTTTACTGTGTGCTGCTAATAAAATGAAAGTAAATCGGATCTGCCATTAAAGCCAAATCCCCAATGTATGTACATATTTACTATGAATGTGGGCTTATTATGATTTAAGAACATTGTTGTTGTTATATGTAGCTATATATTTATGTTGATACATAAGTAGCATGTATCAGTATTAAGACACATTTATGCCTAAAACAGGTGTGCAGCACGTCTGCAGGCATCGCTGCGTGCAACGCCACACTCAAAATACATGTGCATACTCTTAAAAATTTATCATAGGTATCCCAATACTCCAATATTTTTTTAGTATGAAATTTTTTGGGAATTTCTCAATAATTTGTAGGTATACAGAAATATAGTTTTGGATTTTAAAGTTATTTCAATTTAAATCTTGTTGATCCGAGCATTAGAAGCAAAGTTATAATTTTTTTAAGCTAAGGAAATCGACATTTCTTAAAGATTTTGTATTTTTTTTAAGACTAAAATCAATTTTAAATTTAAATTGCATTCAACTATTTTTACATATTCTTAGAGGAGTGTGGAGGAAATAACCTTTTAAATATTATTTTTCAAAACTGTGAAATTTTTCATTCACATTTGAGTTTTGAAAAGTGAAAAGCATACCTGTGTGGGACTCAATCTGCTTTCTAGTATGAAATGAACTGAATATTCTTAAAAAAAAACTGTACAGGATTATAGTCTTACATTTATCCTTTCCATAAACACTTTAAGTTTGAAGATCGGACAATTAAAACCGTTATAAGCTTTCCAATCGAATTTCTTGAATGCTATTTCTGCATAACGGAACTTTTCTCCATTGAACCGAGTCATCGGTCGACGAACAACCATTGGTAGCGTTCGGCTGGTCAAGCGAAAGGGTATCCATGATCCAAAAAATTTTCAGATACGTTGAGTTGTTTTTGCATCAGCTATTTTTTAACAAGGGACTTCAACAACAAACAAATCCGAATCGCTAAAGATACTTTGTCGAATGCGCCCATTTTGTGATGCGACGCTACGCAGCAAATTAAGACAAAGAAACATCGTGCAAGTCTTGAGTTTTTCTGCTCCCATAAGAAGCTGTGCTATTTTATTTCGCTGTATGAAAAAGGCTGCACGTGTGTTTTAGCCATTAGACCAAAGTTGGTCGGGCATTGTGATACCACATGAAGCTAGAAAACTCCTTCCTTACTCGTTAAACTACTTAGAGCTCCTGATGAAGCGTACGAAGCTATTTAGGTAGAATTAGAATAGGTGGAAGCTGTCGGAAGCTTATGTATGCCAAAACCGACCAAAAAGTAGCTTTTTAAAACGTCAATTTCACAAGTGATCCAGATTAATATAATGGCGACCATCCGTCCCGGGTTTCCGGGACTGTCCCGTAGGTATTTCTATATCCTGTCTCGGTTTATTTTTTAAGATACTCAGGACGTACAAGTGTCCCTGGTTTAATTATTTTCTGAGGTTCTTTTTAAACTTCACATAAAACTATGTCAAATTCTGTAGGGGAAATGATTTACACAATTTTGTTAAACTTATCCAAGGATATTGCTGCATAAAATTAACCAAACTGGTTAAACTTATACAAACGTCATTTTGACTCTTACTCCGATTGAATTACCTAGAATTTAATCAAATGTAAAAAATTGTCGTTCATACAAACTTTGCGTAAACTTATCATTTTACACAATTTTTAAACTTGCATGAATACCCTTAAGATTTTTTTTTAGCTTTACAGCAGATTTTGAGTGTGAATGATAGCACACACCTTTTTCATACCTGTCAGCCACTTCAACCTAACCTAACCAATACCAAAAAAAGAAGTATAGGCGTCGAAAGCTTCATTTAAAGCTATTTAAAAATCGAAGACGTGCAGTCCACAACTGGAGCCTTTGTGATTATACAGTGCGTCAAAAAAAATATGAATGCAACTTCGAAGGTAATCGAGTAAGCCAAAATTGTTTTCACCCCTTCCTAGATAAGCTCCTCGGATCACATATCATGGAATCCAAGACCATTTCAGAACATAGTTTGCCCTGTCAGGCCGTTTGAAAAATTCCAAATTCAAAGTAAAAACGGTTTTTTAAACAGTTGGACAGGGCAAACTATACACTTTAATGGTCTCGGGAAAAACATTCCCGTTTTTAAATAGCAGCAACTGGGAATCAAACCCAGACCTTTGGCATGACAGTCCAACGCATATATCATCGAGGTCTTAGATATTGCCTATTATGGGATTAAATTTTGTGGATCGGAATTCCCCAAAGATTTTCAATTGGGTTACAATTGGAGAACGTGCCGGCCACTCCATCAAATGTATGCTATGTCAAACCCATACTTGGACAACTAACGTGAATTTGATCATTATCTTGCTGAATGACATGCTGAACTGAAGCACCTGGGTGTAAGCTGAACTGTTCATCCTTGTAGTGGTGAATTGGCTATTCGTCAATGCCAATGTCAATGGATATGATAAGTCCATCATCGACCATCTGAATAAAAAACACTCAAAGAAGCTAAAACGAAACATCATAAGTACTTTATTCGATCAAAATATAATCAAACACAGACAAACACCATGCATCACTTTTCCCTTTGCCCCGAATGTCACCAACAAATGACTGCATGTCTTCGCCAAAGCTGAAATAAAAATCGTCAATTACAACAACAACAAACTTAAATCGAGACTTTGATGCACAAAAGACCACATAGCGACTAATCGACGCAGTGGCATATATCAAATCTCTTGTTCAAATTGCGACAAAAAATACATTGGACAGACAAGAAGAGCTGCTAAGACCAGATTTAATGAACACCTTCGATCGGTAAAAAAGAAAGAGACAAATAAAGCAATTGCTGCTCACATTTATGATCCAAATAATAAAGAGCCACACTCAATTTCATCATTTGACAACAATTTTAAACTTATAAGAAATGTAAACAACCCACATAAACTAGACGCATACTAATCAATTCACATACATATACTTAACAACTTGATGAATTTGGAACCTGGACGAATTGATTCTCATTTATTCAACGTTATCAAGAAGAAAAAATAATAACAACTGTTTTCCATTACCCTTTTTATGACTCCCTTTGTTTTGTTTTACTTTCTCTAAGTCTAAGTTCTACTTCCTTTGTACGAGTATTGTCTTTGTACTTTTGTTTAGTTGTCGCCCGCTGATGATGGTTCCGCAGCCGAGAACCGATATACCGTTTAAATTTAAAAACTAACGTTGTTTTTCAAATCTGTTTAATGTTGTTTTTTGCTTTTATTTGACGATATTTGCGGTCTTAAGGTGTTGAAAAGTTATTTTAATAAAAATATACAGATAGAGATTTGAATTGCAATAATATTACAATAACATTTAAAATTTCAACTTTAATTGCAATTATAATTCTAACTATAATAACAAATACAATTACAATTACAATAACAATTACAATTACAATAACAATTATAATTACAATTTTACAATTACAGTCACAATTACAATTACAATTACAATTACAATTACAATTGCAATAACAATTACAATTATAATTACAATTACAATAACAATTACAAATACAATTACAATTACAATTAGAACTAATATTACAGTTACAATTACAATTATATTTACAATCACAGTAACAATTAACACTACAATTACAATTACAATTAATATTACAATTACAATTACAATTAACACTACAATTACAATTACAGTTACAATTACAATTACAATTACAATTACAATTACAGTTACAGTTTCAACTACAATTACAATTACGATTACAATTACAACTACAGTTACAGCTACAATTACAATTACAATCACATTTACAATAACAATTATAATTACAATTACAATAACAATTACAAATACAATTACAATTACAACTAATATTACAATTACAATTACAATTATATTTACAATCACAATAACAATTAAAACTACAATTACAATTACAATTAATGTTACAATTACAATTACAATTAACACTACAACTACAATTCAAATTACAATTACAATTACAATTACAGTAACAGTAACAGTTACAATTACAATTACAATTACAGTTACAATTACAATTAATATTACAGTTATAGTTACAATTACAACTACAATTACAATTACAATTAAAATACAGTAACAATTACAATAACAATTACAATTACAATTACAAATACAATTACAATTACAATTATAGTTTCAATTATAATTACAGTTACAGTTACAATTACAATTACAAATACAATCACAATTACAATTACAATTACAATTACAATTACAATTACAATTACAATTACAATTACAATTACAATTACAATTACAATTACAATTACAATTACAATTACAGTTACAGTTTCAACTACAATTACAATTACGATTACAATTACAACTACAGTTACAGCTACAATTACAATTACAATCACATTTACAATAACAATTATAATTACAATTACAATAACAATTACAAATACAATTACAATTACAACTAATATTACAATTACAATTACAATTATATTTACAATCACAATAACAATTAAAACTACAATTACAATTACAATTAATGTTACAATTACAATTACAATTAACACTACAACTACAATTCAAATTACAATTACAATTACAACTACAGTAACAGTAACAGTTACAATTACAATTACAATTACAGTTACAGTTACAATTACAATTAATATTACAGTTATAGTTACAATTACAACTACAATTACAATTACAATTAAAATACAGTTACAATTACAATAACAATTACAATTACAATTACAAATACAATTACAATTACAATTACAATTACAATTATAGTTTCAATTATAATTACAGTTACAGTTACAATTACAATTACAATTACAATCACAATTACAATTACAATTACAATTACAATTACAATTACAATTACAATTACAACTACAATTACAATTATAATTAATTTGGGGTCTGTATAATTATAAAAGTAACTTTTCAACTTCTTATAGACCGCAAATATCGTCAATTAAGAGCAAAAGCAAATTTAAATAAAATTGAAAAACAATGTTTATTTCCTAAATTTTAACTTTTATTTTTAATACGAATGCATTTCTGTTCTTGGCTGCGGAACCATCATTACCGGGCGACAGTTAATAAAAAGTACAAAGAAAATTCAAAGAAAGTAGAAATTAGACTAAGAGAAGGTTAAAAAGAATGAAGAGATTTATAAAAAGAGTAATGGAAAACAGTTGTTATTATTTTTTCTTCTTCTTGATAACGTTGAATAAATCAGAATCAATTGGTCCAGTTTCCAAATTCATCAAGTTGTTAAGTATATGTATGTGAATTGATTAGTATGCGTCTAGTTTATGTGGTTTGTTTACATTTTTTATAAGTTCAAAATTGTTGTCAAATGACGAAATTGAGTGTGGCTCTTTATTATTTGGGTCATAAATGTGAGCAGCAAATGCTTTATCTGTCTCTTTCTTTTTTACCGATCGATGGTGTTCATTAAATTTGGTCTCAGCAGCTCTTCTTGTCTGTCCAATGTATTTTTTGTCGCAATTTGAACAACAGATTTGATATATGCCACTGCGATTTTCATTTCAGCTTTGGCGAAGACATGCAGTAATTTGTTGGTGAAATTCGGGGCATAGAGCAAGTGCAACCTTACCACGGTCACAGAAAGCCCCCCAAACCATACAACTGCCACCGCCGAAGTTCTTCTTGGAAAAACTGTTTTTCCTTTCCCAGATAGTGTCAATATCCGTTATATCCATCTGGACCAACAAGATTAAATATCTTTTTGTCACTGAAAAATTTCGGAAAAAAAATTCATTACATTATGGCCTTTGTAAGAGTAAAGTTTAAATTAATGGAATGTTACTTAAGGTTTTCCAATTGCAGCCCATGTTTTGACAGGCAAATTCCAATCTTTTTGTTTGTGGGCTGTTTTGAGATTAGGAGCTGGCACCGTTTTGCACGAACAACCACTCCACTTTTTTTTAAGGCACGAAAAACAATCGAAACTGAAACGCCTTCCTAACCCTAATCCATCACTAATTTCCGGAAAAGAATTCCCCGAATTGGATGCAGCATTGTCTATACGCCTCCATCCAAGAAAAATTTAAAAGCCTGATTATGCAAGATAAAAAAAGCCTGATTTATAAGAAATTTAATTCTTAATTCAATTTTAAAAAATAAATGAATTTCAGTACATTTTTTTTCAGTAGATTTTTTTTTTTCGTCTGAATCTAATCTTAGATTGTGTTTTTTTTGCGTTTTATAAAAATCACCCTAGCCCCATAATTAGTACCTTAAAGTGAAAAAAGGGAGACCAGGGGGGTGAAGTGAAAATCTGAAAAAAATTAGAACATTTTTTTCTATATAGAGCCATTTGATTTGATGCAAGTTTTTTTGTTCAATTGGAGTAATAAATAAAAAAACACAAATCAAAGAAAAAACCTGATAGAGCACTAGGCCTGGCCTGAGCCTGACATAAACGTAAAAAGCCTGACGCCTGGCAACCCTGCCCAAAAGGTATCGTTGTTTATTATTTCAAAACACATGACTGAATGAAGCTTCAGAGAGATTTGCACTGTGAAGTTATACTTGTGCGATACAAAAAAAAAGAATTTTAGTTTTTAAACACAAGAAAAAAAAATTACGGGACATTTTTTTTGTCCAATTTAAGGTATCATATCCTTGTTCAGTTTTTTATAAAATGCATTTTTACAGGGTGCGGTTGTACTAATGCTAAGCGCTGTACTTTCATGACTGTGTGTAGGTTTGAAATGATAGAAATACTGCTAAATGCTGACTGCGAAATTCAATTTGAAATTCCATTATCGCATCCCCTTCCAATTTATTAAGTCTCAGCAATTATCAATTTTACTAGGCACATGGATTTGGTGAACCTCGAGGCTGCCGCTTGGGGAATTAGGCCCCTGTTTACCCCCATTGATCCGAGGCTAGCAGAAAGCTTAAATTTTGTTTAAAAAATAATAACATTTGCGGCTAGATTAACAGTGAGTTTCATTCGCAAACAAAATTGTCAAAAGATATGCCCTTTCTTATTTTAAGAGCTTCATTGCAAGAAAAAGAGCCATTCTAGCTTCTAGAACAATTTTCATCACGAAAAAAGCTATCTCTGGGGTGAGACACTCAATTTGAATACACAGCTTTTTCATGCGAATGTCAAGTGAAAAATATTTTTTTGTTTGTTGTGAACAAGTTTCATAAGTTTCGCTGAAATTTTCATTCATTGATTTCGAGAGTATTTCTTTAAAATTTTAATGAATTCGGTGCATCGCATAATATGAGAAATCGAAATTTTTTTAAACGCCATTTTTGTGGCTAAACTAAACGTCCTAGAGGCATCAAAGTTGATACCTTTAAACTATATAACTATAGAATGCATGTGCGTAATGTAGGAAGTGCCAGTTCTAAAAAATAAAATGAGAGCAGGTAAACATTTTTTTTCAAAACTTCAAAAAAATATTTTCAGATTCGCAACGAAACTTAGCGTTCTAGCGACTTAAGAAAAGCATATTCGTAATCTAGAAGCACATAAAAAAACATAGTCCCTAGGTCAATCAGAATTATAGAAATTAAGGGTATTCACGCAACTTCGTAAGACCGTAGATAAGTTTTCAAATTGGTTAAGTTTATCTTTTGATTGTCGAATTTTGTATGAGAAATGATTTACACAAATTGATTAAACTTATCAAAAGATTTTGATAAGCCATTGTGACTTTTACTCTGAATTACCAGGTTATTGAATATACCCGAAAAAAACAGGCCACTAAGGGTAGGGCAGAGGGGCAACTGCCCCAGGCGCCTTGCCATTAAAGACGCCTTACCGCATATGGAATGACCCATTCCGTGATAAGCACTATCTTGTCGTGAAACCGAACTTGTGGGATAAATTGTGCAATTATTTTTCCTATAATATTGACCAAACTGAAAAGAATTGAGTACGATATTATGTTCGAAAGCATTATCTGTGGTACAGTTGATGAACAGTTAAAAATCGAATTGACAAATAAAATATTGGAAAACTAGAGGTGATTGTAAACGTCAAATTCGTTTGGAAGTAAATTGACTGACGTTGACCATACCAAATTTAAGCAAACAGAACAATTTCATACTTGACGAAAGCAAAATCTGCGTCAAAAAAGCGGTAATTTAATGAAACAATTGACTTTTATTTTCCATAGCATGTCAGACAAGAATTTATGATTCGAGCTTGTGCTGATTTCGTGCAAAAATTCCATGCAGAGCGATTTATTTTAAGTATTGTTAGAATGAAAATAGGAAAAAATGTTGAATTATTAAAATATCGACAGGTTAAAATATTTATTTACATAATATCGACTTTTTGTATGTACTAAGGACGGTGTTCATACCAGCTTTATGTAACTCATTTTCACGTTCCTTATTTTTATCACTCTCTCATTTCTTGGAAAGAATGGGATGTCCAAATGAGGCATAAGTTTTTAATTTTTGAAAAATGTCTGCCTCCTTCATCTTTCTTTTTTATTTTAAGAAATTGGAGTGAGATACAAAAGGGAGACTTCAAAATGAGTTTTCACGTGAAGCTGGTATGAACACCGTCAAGTGTTGGGAAAACAATTCGGCAAGTCGATATAAGTCGATCCTTTTCTTGACTTTTTTCAACGCTGATGATTTTTTGACAAGTAGATATTTTAAAAGGTCAATATTAAGTGAAGAAGTCAATATAAGCCCATTTTTCAAATGTTTTTGTTTTTTGCCGGGTATTTGAACGCAACATACTGAAATATTAAGTACTTGGTGGGTTCCAGTATTAAGTGTCCAGTTATAGCTGTCATTGAAACACATCATAGAAAACTTTAATGATTGATTTTGAGACGTTAAGTTAACAAATAAAGCACAAGACTTCATCAGTATTTCTTAATTGAAGAACAAAATTTTCAATGATGAGTTTTAAATTTCTTGCAGCAAAAAAGGCGGCATCTCGGAGCCTGCCCTAGGTGCTATAAGGGCTAGGAACAGCCCTGCCACTTAGGAAATAGGAGAAGATGCTCAAAAGTTTTTATTGCAAAAATCAATAAATGGGCCATTGAAGATGAGAAAACCGCGGAGTTCTATTAAATTGGAGGGTGCAATTTTGAGAGGGGGTGCAAAAGCACCCTTTTTGGTTTTTGCATCTAACTCGAAAACGAAGAAAAGTTTTAAGATAATGCTGAAAACCTTTTTTATAAAAAATCATCGAAATGCATCATTAAAAAAAGATTTTGTCAATAAAATTTAAAAAAAAGTGATAAATAACATTTTTGCTTCTTGTTTGCCTATAACTCTTACGGTAGAAAAAGGTACTCGTATAAGCAATGTTTCATATTAAAGAAAGGCTATGTAATTTTCTTTCAAAATAACTCATTCAAAAAAAGTTTTGTCGAAAATCGATTGAGCTACAGTCGCTCAAAGTAAGCCAATTTTTCGGTTTTTATCTCGTTTTTTATCGAGATTCTTTCAATGCTTATTTTTTACAACAAAACTAACTTTTAATTAATGAAGTGAATGAATTTAAAAGACACCCTCCGATTTAATAGCATTTAATAATATTTCACAATTTGTAAACATACGACGATGCATGAATGCCCTGCTCACTTTTAGTAAACCGGCGGAGGTTAGTGGTAAGTGGTAAACTGTTGGTGGTAAACCAGCAGAGGTGGACAGTGAAAAAAGGTCCTGCGATATGAGATGTGTTTATTTCCCAGCATATTTTTCCCAAAGCCACTCAAAAATATAGTCATGTGAGTCACTAAATCATCAAGGTAGCAGAACACGGAACAAGCTACAGCAAGTCTCTATGACACTCCGTAGAATTTGTAGACTTGGTAAACATTCCTCCGTACTGACTGCACCACATGTAGTCTTGGAATTGGAATAAGCAATCGACAGTCCCACCCTTCTTTTAATGGTTACGAACATTATCGTGCCAACGCTCTGCTACCAACCAACGTCGTTTATTATGAAAAAGGTAAAACAATACCGAAATATTGAAGGACCGAAAGGGACAAAAACAGACAAAGTATTCAGCCCTTTTTGCATTTAGTATGGACAGGAACAAACAGCACATGCGCTCGACGACGAAGCTCTCAGCTGTTCTGGAGTGACCTCATTCATAGTTCAATCCTATTCAATGAAAAAAGTCCAGTGTAAGTATAAGGAAGACAAGGAGTAAGTGCAAATGTGCTTGAGCGGGGGGAATAGGGGCAAGAAACTTTTCCTTCCTGAGGACAAATCACATACACACTCGTATTATGTATGAGCAAATTGATGAATATGGTCTGTACTGGCCGTAAGTGTTGTTTGTTGCAAGCTGACATGTGTGATGTGTATATGGCTACGATGGAAAAAATCCACTTTCATTTTCTTGTTCCTACCTTTGGCTAGCCATTGATCAGGGGATCTGAATTTTCAGCAAGCAAATATTCCTGCTGTAATTTCTCATTCCAATTCTAATATCAACGCAACCGCTAGAGCCAACATAAAACAATTTTCAAAATAATCAATACAAAAAGAGATATTTACATTTATGAAAAGAGAAAGAGGGAGAAAGAGATTACCTAATTTGTCCCTTAAATTAGATAGTTTAAAAATATTGTTGTGGATTTCTGGAGTTGTTGCTTTGGGATGGGAGCTGCAACATTAATGGTAATCCTTGCACGAAACACGGTTGTTGCTATTGGGTGAACATAATTTAAAGAATGTGACAAACATAAAAGCGAACTTATTCTATTATTGTTATTCGTTCAATTTGAGGGTGGCGTTTTGCGTTACAAAAAAGAGGCTGTGCTGTCCTTGTCAGTCTTCTAAAATTGTATTAGAGTTATTATTTTCACTTATGAACAATTGGACTTATTTTTATTTTGTAAACAAATAAATAAATTAATGAGAAATTTTAGTTTTTTATAAAATGGTAGTGGGCACTCACATTTAAATCTTTACTTACCATGTTTAGAGAATGATTTTTTTTGATGAGATTTTGTATTTGTCTTTTATTTTGCTTTTTCACTTCTTTGACGTTTGAAATTGTCAGTCCGTGCGTTCAAGGATCCAGAAATCTGAATTTTTGGCAAGCTGTCATAAAAATTCTTAAAATTCAGATGACTTTTCGTTACGTTTGCTTACGTTTTTTAGATAAAAATGTTCTGAAAATTCAGACGACAGCTAAAAAAGAAGTCAGAAAAGAAGAATCTTCACCTTGAAGTTGAACTTAATAATAGATGCAGATATTTTTGTGTTCTGTTAATTTTTATTTTTTAATTTTCGTCGTTTTGAAAGTGAATGAATTAAAAAATATGGTTAAAAAGTAGTTTTACCCATTGCATTTCCGCTTTAGTTTTTCTTTAACAAAATAACAAAAGGTGAAAGTTCTCCCCGTGTTTATGTATAATAATTATATTTGGTGGAAAAACCCGATGAAAATGTGCGTTTGGGAGTAATAAGTGTGCATTTGGGAGTAATAATTGTTTATATTTTTTGGTTGCTAATGAAAAGTGTGGCTTCAACTATTTTCGAAAGTATTATAATTCAAATAACAAAAAGAACGCTCGTTTTCCATAGTCATCTTACAAATAACTTCATCCTCAGAGTCAAAAATTTTGTATTAAAATTTAATTTATATTTTTAAATTCCGAAAAAAAAAAACAATTTTCTTTATATTCACTTTCAGTAAAATCAGCAAGTAAACACAAGATTTTGGTAGAAAACTAATAAATGACATTTGGCTTAAAATTCAGTTTTTTTGTGCGTTCAACGTTACGATTCAATACTGGATTTTAGATTTGTACCGATGAACGCACCCATTTTTTACTTTTGTATGTTATACTGGCATACAGTATAACAAAAATAATAGGCAGCGCCACTTATAACAGTTCTTCAAGTGGAGTCAAATTTTGTCTATGGATACGCTATGCAGTGTACATAGGGATCAGTAGTTTACAGGGTTGCCAGAAATCATGATTTATCATGATTTTTATGTTTTTGGACCCAAAAAATGTTTTAATTATTTCGATACCAAAATCATAATTTTTCTAATTTCAAAGAAAATTTATTTTTTTTTTTATAACTGCTTTGGAAAAAACATGTCTAAGCTACACTACAATCTAAAACGATGAACACATAACAAACACAAACATGCATTTTTGTTTCTGTAAGAAAGGAGCACATCCTATTATACAATTCATCATTTTAGGCTGCTCACCGCACACACAACATTTTCTCAACGAGAAGAATCCAGGAATTGTAATATACTTTTTGACATTTTCCCTTTTCCAGTTTCCTTTCAAACGAAGAAACAAGTCTCTGGTGATTTATTTCCAAAAGTTTCTTTAAATTTAAAAAAAAAACTGAATGTCGTTTCATTTTTTTTATGGAGATCTCATTTTTCTCATTTCACTATTTTTCAACTCAGAAGTGTGGATCATGTTTTTTGAACTGAAATCATGATTTAAAACTGTTCTTTTTTAATTTCTGAGTAGCGGCACTGGTAGTTTATCCTACTTGTGTTGTGACGTGAGATAGCTTTTTTTTCCGATTTGACATTCAATGTAGCTATTTCCCATGAGAAAACTAAACAAAATGCACGATTGGGTCGCACGTACTTGCTCCTATATGTTTATTATATAGGGTGATTTTTTAGGAGGTTTAGAACTTTTTTAAAAAACAAAACACACAAAATTCGAAAAAATGAATGAAATATTTATTTGAATCGATAGTTTGAACCTTGCAATTTAATGTTTAAAGATAATTTCATGCAAATGTTGACCGCGGCTGCGTCTCAGGTAGCCCATCCGCTGAGTCCAATTTTGGCATACTCTTTCACACATATCGGCCGGTATCTCACGAATGAATGCATGGATGTTGGCTTCCAGTGCGTCAATCGAAGCGGGCTTGTCTCTATAGACATTAGCCTTGACATACCCCCACAAAAAATAATCTAATGGTGTCAAATCGCACGATCTAGGCGGCCAATTGACCGGCCCGAAACGTGAAATTAACTGTTCACCAAACTCGCTCGGTTATTATCGCTCGGTAGCGTTCACCATTGACAGTAACGCTGCGATTCGCATCATCTTTGAAGAAATATGGCCCAATAATGCCGCCGGCCCATAAACCGCACCAAACAGTGGCTTTTTTGGGATGCATTGGTAGCTGTTGCAATGCTTCTGGCTGATCTTCACTCCAAATGCGGCAATTATGCTTATTTACGTACCCATTCAACCAAAAATGAGCCTCATCGCTGAACACAATTTTTCGATAAAAAACATATCGAACCGAGCACGAATTTTGATAGTAAAATTCAATAATTTGCAAGCGTTGTTCATTTGTAAGACGATCTATGGTTAAATTGCAAACCAAACTGAAGCTGTTTGACAGTGACACAAGGTACTAAACACACGTCAGCTGTCAAAACCAGTGTTGCCAAAACCAAACCAGCTAAAAAATCACCCGTTATTATTATGTATAAAAATTTTAAAACTTTTGGTATGCAAATCTTAAGTATATTAAGTAAGTATAAAAATAAAACTTAAAAAATTTGTCAACACATTTTTGAAATATCGAATTTTCAAAAAATTTAAACTTTTTTTAAAATTCAAAAAAAATTTTTTTTTGAAATTTTGATTCGCAATACTATTTCATTTTATTTGAAATCTCAGCCGTATGAGAAAATTCAAAATAAAAAAATACGTTGCTAAGTGCAAAATTGTATAATTTTTTGTAGAAAATCGTATTAATTCTAGAGTATGGAAAAAGTATAATCAAAACCGTGGGAGTCGTTTTTGAGAAAACAAATATTTTCCTTTCCGGTTTTTAACTTTTGTATGGAAAATGTACCTTTATTTATTATTATATTTAAATTTTTTAAAAATATATCTTGGAGGGTACAAAAATACTCTTAAAAACGAGTTTCAAAAAAATCGATGTTATAGTTTTCGAAATATGTGATTTTTTTAAAAATAGATTTGATTTATTTTTTAAAAATCCAAAAAATAGTTTTTTCATTTTAAGTACACACAAATATTTATAGTTCTTGAAAGCCTTTATATAAAAAAAATTATGGAAATCAGTCATACCGTTCTTTGGGAGGTTAAATTAATAACCTTTATTTAAAAATGATTTTCCACCCAAAGAAAGCCTTTACTAAATTTTTAGAGCCGTTTTTGAGAAATATATGATAACGTTAAATTTCTTAGAAAAATTGTGTGGCAGGTACGGTTATTTTTGGTTCTAAAAATAAGATGAACAAAATGTGTTGGCATACAGTTCCAAGCGACAAAAAAAATCGAAATTTCAAACCGATTTTCCACCTGTTTTCTGCATCATATTGAATAATATTCACGGCGAAAAACGTTTGCCCTGGCCTAAGCCACCCATTGGAATAAATAAATAAACGAAAGGCCTAAAAATGGAAAACAATTATTTTTTGATGCAAAAACCATTTTATATTTTTTTTTTAAGTGTAAGCCGCCAACCCAAAAAAAAAAACATTTTATTCACCACACTTTTTTTCGCATGCAAAACAATTGCCAGTCCATTGTCTTGCATTACATTCCATGACAGCTATGGATTTTTTTTGGATGGAACACGGAAAGAATTCTTTGATCAGGAAAAATGAGCTCACGAAAAATGAGCTCGAAATTACGAAAAATTAATCCCGATTTATACCTTGGCTTGGGATTTCGTAATTTACGACTAATTGTTTGCAATTTGCGAAACTGAGCAAACTGAAGATATTGATACTCAAAAATCGTAAATCAGCACTCTTAAGTATCAATTATCCTACCGAGAGAAAACAAAAATTGTGAACAACAAATGGCAATTTGATCCAAATATTCCTAAATTGCACAATTTGTAAATTTGCAAAAAAGATTTGTAATCACCACTTTTGTTTCGTGATATTGCCATTTTGAAAGATCAAACACCCTTTCACTTGACTCTGATGCCTAATGAAACATTTATTCCAAGTTCCATTTTTTTTGTTTTTTTTTTATCCGATGGAAATCTTCAAAAGACACTCGGTAAGAATCGGTACCGAGTAGTGTGGGACTCTTACCGCACTAAAACCATCAGTGAATCAGGACCAATCTATGAAAGATTGACAGATGATTTTTCTTTCTAAATTTATAAATCACATTGTGGGAAGTTTTAAGGTTATAACACTCTCCCATAGCTTTTAGGCCATCAGCTCAAGAGTTCTTCTTAATCTCCGAACATTGTCTCGTACATTTAAGACGGTCTCCATTTCGGAATTGGTATGACTTTGCAGTCGCTTATTGTGTGATACAGCGTGTTTTTTAACCACTTCTGTAACCATTTCAATTTGAAGGTCACGATGTAGATCGCCATTTCTTATATACCAAGGGGCATTTATTATTCCACGAAGGACCTTGCTTTGGAATTTTTGGATGGGTTCAGCATTTGTTTTCTTTGTACAGCCCCATAGTTGGATGCCATATGTCCAAACGGGCTTCAGTACTTGCTTATATAACATTAGTTTGTTCTGGATAAATAGGTCAGAGTTCTTTCCTAGTTACCCGTACATTTTTCTGTACTTCAAGTTTAGTTCTTCTCTTTTCTTTTTGATGTGTTCTTTCCATTTAGGCTTTGCATCCAAAGTCATTCCAAGGTATTTGGCAGTATTGGAGTAAGGTACTGCTGTACTGTTTGGGAACATTGTTTATTTTTTTGTTTGTAAAGTTTATATGCGTCGATTTTGATTCATTTAGTTTGATACGCAATTTTTGCGTCCAATCACTAACTTTATCGACTGCATTTTGCAGTTTCTGTGTAGCCTTCGTAACGGATTTATCTGGCACCAATATTGTGGTATCATCAGCAAAGGAGGCCATGAATATCCCTTTTATATAACAGATACAGGGTTGGTCCTAGGACACTTCCTTGGCGTACACCGGCTTCAATTTCCTTTAATTCCGAGTAATTTTGGTTGTACCGTTGTACCACATTTCGAAAAAGTGGCCAGAAAATTGCCTATTATGTTTAATTATGTCTTCTTTATTCATTTGTACTCACTGAATATAAATTTAAGTATGGTGTATAATGTTTTTAGGCCAATTCGAGCATTCCATTAATTGTTCGAACAAAATTTCATATTAGTTCTTCGAGTCAGAAAAGCTTAGGGCGAAAAAAAGATTGTCTTAATAAATGTCCAAAATTTGTGTATCCGTCTTCACTTTACAGTTTCCAAAAAAAGGATAAGCGCAATTTTGTTTGGGAAAAGAATGTCAGGGACATTGCTTTGCGCGAAAATATTCGTCGTTAGCCTAGTTTACAGTTACCGTGTGAAAAAAGTTCACGCTAAAATTTTCGTTTGCCAAAAATAATTGAGAAGAAATACAAAATTACTTTTTTGCATGTTTGCTTAACATGGTACTACAAAACCATTGACCATTTTTTTGCGTGCAAACAAAAATGATTGTGTAGTGAATACAAAATATTTGTTTGTATGGTCGGTTAACACTTAAAATAAGTATGTTCATATGTATGAACGTATAAACGTATTAATTCACATTTCAGTCTCAGCTGGTAAATACGGTGATGGAGAGGACGACATCATTTTACTGTTAAAAATTGTTTGCTGCTATTGAAAACTAAAAACGTAAATGCCATTGAATAAACAAAAATATTTGTGGTATGGTATATAAGTTTGAAGAATCCTTAGGAGTTGGATCTAAACACTCAGTCAGTTGGATTATTTACCGAAATGATATCTTAGCTCTACCGAACCATGCAGCAAGCATATTGCTTATAGAATGGTATGAAACGCAGTCAATCCAACTATATCCGTTCCGTTCATTGTTCAGCTCACAAGGAACTCCTTAAAAAAAAACAGTAGTCTGCTTGTTCGTGTCTAAGATGAACACGATTCAGAACCAGCTAATGTTCGTTAAGAGCGATTAATTTTTTGATTTTAGTTCGTAAAATTGGTAAAAGTTCTCAAAAAAATCATTTTTAAAAAGTTCTGCAACTGGCTAGCGTTCAACACAAGTTACAAGTTGCAATGACCTGATGGGTCTGCATATGGGATCAATTTTTCATAACTTTAAAGTTTAAACGGAACGGTGACTCTTTCCGAAAAAAAAGAAAAAAACTGTGATGATTCTTGTCTGACCAGTTCGTTCTATCTCTATTTCCCTCGATGGCACTGTGATCTGAAACCCAGATTACAGTGAGTTTGTGATACATATAGACTTGCAAACTTATCTGGATAGTAGCTAAATTAATTTAGAGGATGTCTGATAAGATAGCTGTATTTTGATTCTGGTGTGGGTCTGGGTTTATTATTTTGCATGCTTCTCAAACTGTCAGTTATTCAGCTGGGTATAGCTTAAGGCACCTAGAGATATTGGAGGCTCAGAAAAGATTATTTTCGAACCAATATCATAAACCATGGCATCTTTGAGCCATCAGCAAAATTAGCTGTCTTAAATCCCTCAATCCTTTTAAAAATCCTTACTGGGACTCATTGTAAGAGTAAATTAGCCATTGGAACCAGGAAACATTTCAGTGGGGATCAGTAGTGTAGTGGCTTGATTCTATTGGTCTTAAGACAATAAATTAAAATTTTATATATTTAGCAGGAAATGTGCAGATAAACGCTTATGGCATCTGTTGTATAAGATTGAAGGGTACATGTGGTGCCAAAATTAGCTATTTCTTGAACCTGCTTAAGTATACTGGTTTTATCTGTTTCGTTTATATTATTTTGTCTACTCATCAAAAAACTTGGCTACTGCCTTTTGGTATAGAACAAATAAGCACAAACTTGAAGCTCCTGAATTGTCCCTATATAGTTTGTCATATATCGAATATCATTGAATAATTACAATTATATATGTATGTAATTATCCAATGCCAATACTCGTATCATTGGATGACTATAACAAATTTGAAAGGCAATATTATATAGGAATTGTCCAACTGCATTCTAAAAGTTGTTTATAGGACAAATAAGCATTCAAATCATCGAAAAAAGTGGTCTGTAGGACAAAAGCGCAATTTCTATCTCGGTAATTTGGACTGCACCAAAATATGTAGGTATACGATGGCATATATAACTCATTGTTTGGGGTGGGGTTATAGTGGGATTATTACCATAAAGCTATAACAAAAATATTACCACCATTAAACTTGGTAAAAATGCTTAATGAACTAACAAAATGAAGAACGAAAAGAGTATATAAAAATGTTTCGCATGGAAGGGTGTTTTTTGATGAAATTGGGAAGTGTGGTGTTATTTTTCAAAATTCTTTTAAAATGATATAGTACCCTAAAGAAACTTGGTAAAAATGTTCTATTGACTATGAGAATAAGGAATAAACGGAATCTACAAAAATATCAAGAGTGAAAAGGTGTTTTTGCGGGTTTGGGTAATTGGTATTATTTGTTTCTTGAAACAATATTTGTTTTTGAAAAAAAGTATTATACTTTCCATCACCCACAAAAAGAAACGCCTTTTTACTTTAGAGTCATCTATTTATTGCTTTTTATGACAAATGAACCATTGATGCCAAGCTAATATCTAACTTTTATACTAAAAACTATAAGTCATCCTTACATTAAAAATGGTAATAACTTTTTTCACGGAAGCCGCATCGATTTAATTTTTACATCATTTGATTCTGCATTGAAAACTACCTTAAAAACATGTGTCATATGCTCAGGTTTGACCAAGATATATTTTAATGTTTGATACACCACAACTCCCACCCCTCTCCCCCAAAAAAAGCACTTTTCGATGTGAAATATTTGTATAGGCTTTTTTGATTCTTGATTCTCATGATACATGAAATGTTTTCACCAAGTTTGATGATGGTACTAAATATTTATTTTGTTTTATTTATCCTATTTTAATTTAGCCTGGTGGCCTGTATTACGATATTCAAGTTGATTTAAGAAAATGAACTGTTATTTTAACACTGAATTCTGGTAAACAAGAAATTTTGTCAAGAATATAGCGCTAACTTTACCTGAGATCGGGTTTTTTTCACACTGCTGGGTATGAATTTCTATTTTACCACAAATCAGGTTGAAGTAACATCTTATATGGTTATTTTTACTATGTTTACCTGTTGAATTCAACCTGGAGAAACACTCTGCCAGTTAATTTTAGCGTGACCCCTGCGTTAAAACACACACACACAGGCCATTCGAATAAAATTATTTAAATTTAACCTGGCCGCCTGGTAAAGGAGCCCTCAACCAGCGTTGAAACACACTCACAAGCCATGGTTAAAGAAACACTCTGCCAGGTTATTTCAACGTGACACCAGTGTTAAAAGCACATACACACACAAGCCATCCAAACAAGGTCAGTTTCAACTAATTGATATTTGGCACAAGTTTTTTATGCAGCGAAGTGGCCCAGGGGATGGGTTCTATCTCCATGTGTGATAGGTTCTCAGCTCAAAACTAAGTAAGTATCATAAAGTATTTTTAAAATAAAATTATATACATAGTAATAAACTTCTATACTTTCAGAATAATGCAAAATGAATTGGACGGTAAGCAGCGTTAGAGATGGCACCTAGACGCATGGATCCAAGACATAATACTCACCGGGTATAGGGTTGATTCAATATTGAATCATGTTAATTTACCTAGATCTTCATGTTAAATTTACAGGACGTTGAACATTTTATTCATGTTTTTGAACTAAATTTTAATGAAAAGTTAACTAGATTTACAGGTAAAAATAGCAAGATTCTCAGGAAAATTTACAGTTTTACTTTTTTAAGGCAGTATTATCTTTACCTGAAACTAACGTTGATTTAACACGGCATTAAAATCAGGTATTAGGTTAAGCCGTTAACCTGATCTACCGAGTTGAAAAATGATAACCTGAAAATCAGGTATAATAAACCAGAAATTGGTTGGTTAGTTGGTTGGCTTTTTTCTCTGAGTGTACGGAAAGCTAGAGAAGCAGATACTAGAACATTCAAGCAATATCCGGAGCTTGTCAAACAAGTATAAATGGCACATGTCTGACCGGCATACAGTGGCGCCAATTGCCTTTTTTCACTTTTGGCTGGCAAATGGACTTAATATTTTACCTCAAAAAATGTGGTGCATAAGAGTAAAGAAACAATAAATTTCTTTAATACTTCTGATACTTCTGTGTATCAAAGCCTTTTTTTATTATTTTGCTGCACATTAGAGTGAAAATGTACTACTTCAGTGGTGAATTTTAAGTCAAGGTATAGAGAAAGTATGTAAGGTGCTATAAAATAATAAAATTTAAAAAAATGCTTTACTGGGTACTTCCTGAATTTCATGTTAAAATGTTTTTTTTTATCGAAAAAGGTAAAAGTGTAGTATTTTCCTTTAAAATAAAACTCAAATGTTAATATTTGCATTAACTGCAGAGTATTTAAAAACCGGTTCAAGTGAAACAGTAGAGGAACAAAAAAAGAAGAATCATTTAAATTTTGTTTTTCAGTTTTAACATGCCTTAGCGAAGAAATAAGAGGGTCCGATGAGGCTGTAAGTGCAAGCATGTTAAAACGGTCTTCATTCTACCGCACCATAAACATGTTGGCATCCGTTATTGTTTCACTATCATGTGTTACTATTTTTTGTTTATAGGCACTTTGTCCAGATGATCCATCACAGTCCCACTTGCCTTGTAACGTCAGACTTCTTGGAAGTCCAATTAATTCCTGTTCACTCTTGGTTTCCAAAATTCTTTTTATTATGTGATTCAAGGTGTCTTGAATGCTGACTCTGGCAGATGTTTCTGTTACTTCACAATTATCTGAAACTGATGCTTTTTTCGTGATTGTTATGGTCTTTTATGATGGGAGAACATTTACGTTGTGTCTCATTAAGGAACTTCTTAAAATGCCATACTTTTCTTTTGTTAGTCCCAGATCCATAAACAAGGCTTAGGCGTTTGCACTTTCATACTTGATAGGATCTCTTTAAGGAATGTGACTGCTTGCTCTAATCATTTTAAGTCTTAGTGGATTTGCTACTGATACTGCCTTGGTTATATCAGCCTTTTGCTTCTCATGATCCTTATTATACTTTATAACTAAGGCTGTTGAAAGATTTTCAGTGGTGAAGTCTTCAGTAACATTGATCAATTTCTGTTTCTTGGTAAATGATGAGCACTCCGTCATAGATTTCCTTGACCTTCCCCTAGAATAATTTGATGTACTTGGTAAATTATCCGTTTAGTCTGTCCTTTCAAAATCAATGCCAAGAACAATTGACAAACAACATTCATTTTTCTATAAAAATACTAGTTTCGATCTCAGGCTGCATTCCATTTTGACTTAGCGTTTTTATAAAATGATATCAACTTGTTATCGAATTCAGCTTTTCCATCAAGTGACCAGTCATCTAAAATGTTATATTTTTGTTTAACATCCGCGATGAATTCTTCTTTTTTATTCTTTTTATCGACAAAAATTTCAACTAGATCCTTGTAGGATATTTCCATTTTGTTGTTAAAATACAAGTAGTGTATATGAGCCATCAATTACTTGTTTGCTTTATAACTAATCATTTAAAATTTTTTTTTTGTATTAATATACCTAAAATTCTTTTGCTATCATTATATTTATGGGTACCTAACATTCTTTTTGCCTTAAATAATAAGGATTACGCAACAGATAAATGATCTGTCATAAAACAGATAGATTTTACTTGTTAAAAGATTTTTGACAAATCAAGAAATCTACCTGATTCATCATTAAAAACTACCTGATTTACCATAACAAAATATAACCTAGATTTAAATATTTATTATATGCGGTTAAAAACACATTTTTATATGTAAAATAATGTTTTTATGACCACTTGCATTTTTTAAGGATATAATAAAAAAAAATAAGGGAAAAAGTAACCTTTTTTATTAAAATCTCTCTAAACCGCAAGTAAGCAAAGACTTGCAGCTGGATTTTCACTAAATGTTTCAGAAATGTTTAAAGACTAAATTTCTGTTGACGTTAGGTCAAGCTGGCTTAAGCGGGATTTTACAACTCAACTCAAAAAAATGAGGCAAAAACAGCTTTTCGAAAATCTTAAAATTTTACAATAGTAAAAAAATTGATCATGTTTGTAAAACAAATGGTCATTTTTACTAGTTCAAATAAAAAATATAATTTTTAAACACAGCTCTTAGAATTTAATACCGAAACTCTGAAAATTTTCAAATGTTAATTTTGGAAGTGGTTGGATTAAAAAATCCGCTTGTTGATCATTTGAAGAAACATGCTGTAAACCAACTATTTGTTGTTATATTTGTCCCGAATAAAGTGGTAACGAACATCTATATGCTTACTCCTTGATGAAATTCCGGGTTTTAATTTGTTTTATTGCACTCATGTTGTAAACATTTAATCTTGTTTGCAGTTCGTTAAAAATTTAGGCCATTCAATAAACTCTTAACCATATAGTTTTATATTAACTGCTTCGCCTGCTGCAACGTACTTAGCTTCAGTGGATGACAAATAAAACTTTTTGATTTGTTGACCTGCGAGCAATTGTAGAATACCCAAATTTCATTAAAATACCAGTTGAGGATTTTCTGGATTCAACATCTCTTGCGTAGTCAGAGTCACTAAAAGTTTGAAAATGGCCTTCTTGTCTTGATAGAAAATAAAGCCAGTGATCAGATGTTCCTTTTACATACTTCAAAATACGCTTAATGGCGGCGCGTTCCTGTGTATTTTCTTTGGTTGTTCCATGACTGGCGCTGTTGACTGCAAATGTTATATCCGGTGGAGTCACTATAGACACGAACATTAAACAGCCTATTACTTGACGACAAGGCGTATTTGTTGCATCTTTTTCACTACTTTCATGAATATTTGCATACATTTGGCGGTGAGAATCTGCTGGAATTGCAACTGGATTTACTTCCTCCATTCTGAATATTTTGAGAATCTTTATGGCATATGCTTCTTGGTGAGCGAAAATAAAACCATTTCTCAAATTTTTCTATTTGTAGGCCTTATATGTTTTTAGTTCTCCTGATGCTATATCAAATTCTGGGTTTAGTTTTGAAATAAATGATATTGCTGCCATCAAATCTCTTGCTGCAATAGATGCATCATAGATATAAATTGCTAGCGAAATAGAATCATCTTGAATTTGTACAAACAAATACGTTGCTCGAATCGATTTCAAACCGATCTCAAACCGATATCAAACCGATTTCAAACCGATCTCGAACCGATCTCAAACCGATCTTAAATCGATCTCAAACCGATTTCAAATCAATCTCAAACCGATTTCAAACCGTTCTCAAACCAATATCGAACCGATTTCAAACCGATCTCAAACCGATTTCAAACCGATCTCAAACCGATTTCAAACCGATCTCAAACCGATCTCAAACCGATTTCTAACTCTACTCAAAACCGATTAAAAACCGATCTCAAACTGATCTCAAACCGATCTCAAACCGATCTCAAACCGATCTCAAACCGATTTCAAACCGATCTCAAACCGATCTCAAACCGATTTCAAACCGATCTCACACCGATTTCAAAACCGATCACAAACCGATCTCGAACCGATCTCAAACCGATCTTAAATCGATCTCAAACCGATTTCAAATCAATCTCAAACCAATTTCAAACCGATCTCAAACCGATTTCAACCGATTTCAAACCGATCTCAAACCGATTTCAAACCAAAATAATATTATAGAATATTTATTTTTTTTGCAAATTTCCGAAGTTGGATGCTGGTATCAGAATTTCATGCAATGTGGGATGATGTTAATTAAAAAGATGTAGAAAAATCACACTGGTAAATGAAAGTTTTTCGTTAGGTTTCGTTAAGTTTAGGCTCCTTATTTGTTCAACACTTTTGATAACCGTGCTTATAGCCGTTTAGCTCACTTATGACCCAGTTTTCTATCATACCTTGCTCAGATAGTCAGTGTAGTTGGTCGTTTGACTTGAGATTTTCCACTTGGTTGGTATGATAGAATAGCGGACGTACAATCATTTCATATCAAAGTGGATTTTTTGATTGATAAATAACCAATTTTGAGTCTCCAATGAATTTCCCGAGCTTAAGAGCGATGAGACAGTAATTTATAGTTCTTGAACTCATTTTTTCCGAATTTCGGTGCAGTTAGCAAATTTTCGCTTAAAATGCAAAAAAAGCCAAATGAGGCTATTCTAATGTTACAAAAAAAAGCTTAGTTTTAATAAAAGTAAACTATATTAGCTTAAAAATCTCCACCTGCTGTAAGAAATCAAAAAAAAAAAAAATCAGCTCAATCTCAGGAAGGCTATCTCACCTTTTGACTCAATATTGAATTTCACATGTTTCCGGTAAAAAAAGTTAAAATGTATTAAGGATAGCCAAAATATATTTAAACTAGTCAAACTAATAGCAATGAGCACAAACATAAAACCTTGGTTATCGAATAAATTTTTTCACACAGTGATTTGAAATGAGCTGCTATAGTGACCATTATAGCACATGCAAATACCTTTCCAACTACATGTGTCTCGTTGTTATTGGTTCCTAGTTCCTCTTGTCTTAGACTACGTAGTTCAAAAAACCCAGCCAATTTGCATTTTAGTAGCACTTGTTGCTAATTTTTGTATGTAGCATCACGAAATTTTAATCGCAAACCTCAGATTCGGTTTCAGCAACCTAGTAAACATTAAACAGGAGGAAAATCAAAACTTCGCCGGGATTTACTCGCTTTTGAGCACAAATTGACTGGATTTTTCGAATTACGTATAGCTTAAGACGAAGGCTTTTTGAATGGCGGTATTTAAAAAAATTAAAAAAGAATTTTCAAATAAAATATTCATGCTTCAGAATGACCATTAGCATTTTTCAAAAAAGAAAATACATAATTTTTTACATCTTTAATTTCGAATATCTCAAAAACGTGATATGCTAGAGCAATTTCAAGACCACAGTCGAGCTCAACGCATAGAAGACCAACAGAAAAATCTTAAACAGAAATGAATTGGAAATTGTGTACCTATACTCTCAATGGTAAATAATTTGATGTAATTTTCGAATTTTTTTTCATGTTAAGTCACGAAATTTTATTTTTATTGGGATGTTAATCTTTAAATATGAATTTAATTTCAATAAAGTCTACAAAAACACAAATGAAAATGATAATTTTTTATATAAATTTCGAGTTGAGAAATGAAGATGATGAACAAAGAATTTAACAGAAACGTTAATAGCATTAGTAGGTAATTCCTTAATTGTTTGTTACAAACGATATAGATTATGCTGTGATTGACAAAGAATGTGAGGATGAATAAGTTGCGAAGTTGGTGTTTATATTCAAAACTGATAAAATCACGTGTTTTGTACTTGATCGTCTTTTAGTTCACACTGTCTTATATCAGTAAAGTTAATAAGATTATGCAATGTTTGTGGATTTTTTGGTAATGTACCAAACAAGACCAAGAACAATGTTGGGCCACAGATTGACTCTGAAATTTTCAAAACTTTAAGCACACATTTGACTATGAGTATTTAATTTATTTAATTAATAATAATATTTAATAATAATGAAAATGATTTTACCTTTATTTGGAAGTGAAAGAATTATAAATTAACAATTCTTCGCTTCGCAATAAATTTTAAAGGTAATATTGTTTGTCATAAACACTTTCTCTTTATTGGTAAAAAAGAAAGCTTTTTGTAGTTAAAATGAAAACAGTTTTGTAGTTTAAGAATTAAGTTCTAGTAGCAAATAACATTATTCCTTAATGCAATAGTTTTAATCTTTATTCTAAGTTTTAAACTTTAAGAGTCAATCTGATAAATTCCTTCCACAAATTTCAAAAATACTTATAGCGAAATATTAGAGCGCTAATCTTCAGTGCTTATTCGCTCTGAGCTAAAAATAATAAAACGAGTTGTGAGCGTAAATATTGTTTGCAGCAAGAACTTTTCATTTGCAGTTCGAAGTTTTAGTTTTTACAAACAAAGAAGCTGTCATTTAATTATTGAAACATTGACTACAAGAAGCTTTAGCGCTTGGTGCCTTTTATCTCTTGTGGCAAACATTTTCTTTCTTGTGAAACAGAATTTTTTGGCTCAGTGTGATAAACGATTCAAATGAAAGGGAAGCCAATCAAATATGAATGAGAAACCGAATTGTTAATAGAATACGCTTAAGACCTTCATAGGGATTTCATGTTATTGATTGAAGAAATCTACAGGTTAAGAGCCTACAGTTAGCTTCTGAAATACTCTAGTATCTGTGGTACAAAGCAATTCTTTCAGATCTGAACGAAAATGAAATGCGATAACTATACATCAAGTACTTAAAATGAAAAAGAAGATCCTCACTTTACCTTATAAATATATGGAACTTCATTTCTCTTTACATTTTCTTTACTTTTTTTCTTCTTTCTTATTTTCCTCTATAATTGGTTTCTCTAATCTAAACAGAGTCCACTCATTTTGGTTTCTTTTTTTGAAGTATCTTCAATATAACCCGTGCAAGTTTGCTCGAAGCTGGGAATATACCTACTTTGCTCTATTGCTTTAGTTTGTTTTCTAACGTGCACAAAAAACACACCTACGAGTGTTATGATTAAACAGTCCACCTACTCAATGAAGAAGTAGATACTTTTCCGTCTTGCCACTTCATCATCAAAAGAGGAATCCAATACGCAACTTCTTAAACTGTTCTCCGTCATTAATGCGTAGTCGAACAAATACCCTACTCTTTAATAGTTCAATGGAGCAAGTATGAATCTACCTCTCGGTATTGTATTTTAATATTTTTAACCACCTTCTGCACACCAAATCAAACTACCATAGCTATAGCATCCGCATCAAACACGAGCTACCAGACAGCACCATACAGGCAGCCCCTTAGCCTGTTGTATAGTCAGGCAGCGCCAGCCAACAAGCATGTTTTACTCGTAGAGTGGGGTGGTTGCTGGTTTGGTTACTATCATTGCCATTGTGCCACAGAATAGAGCTCAGTTGCAGCTAAAGCAAATAAGAGGTGTGATAGTCGCACGGAAAGCCTCCTCATCCGCTGATGCGCATACACACTCACTCACACTTCCACTTGGTGGCTGAATGAAATTTAATCCTCAAGCAACACGTCCTGCGAATTCTGTTCGCCTGGTTTGAATGATGAATTTGAGGCGTATCTAGGGCGTGGTGGTTCTGACCTTGGCCGTTGGCTCCGTCATCATTACACCCAGTTTCTGTCCGTCCATTCGCAATTGTTTGTCATTTAGCCAGTGTCGGTCCTCGGTCGCTGCCCGCTGCCACTTTTGGGTTCTCTGTTCTCTGTGGCTTCTCTACTAGCTTGCTGGGGATGGTTGGATTAATACACGAATGGTGGCTGCTCGGAGCTTGGAAGTGGCGGTGGCAAGGTTAAAGGCAGTTTTCAGAACAGTTAATACCACCAAAGCACCCTGCAAAAGTCCTGGAGGGGGTGCAAATATTTTAAAGCCTATCAAGAGTGAAGTTGTGGGTGGGTTCTATCCTCGTTGACTGGTGGTGTTTTCTTGCCAATAACGGCTTGCAGGTTACAGCATGCGACGCGTGTCTGACGACGCGCGCGGAGGAGGAAGCTTCGCCATTTAAATATATGAATGTTATTAACAGATATAGAGACAATACTCCTTCTGGGTTTTTTTTTATTATTGTTGAACTCAGAATCAACAATCAACAAAAATCTCGTAATATTTTCTGCATTCCCACTGGTGGTATATGTCGATTTGATTTTCAGCGTCAATCCAGGCACTGGCACTAAAATTGCTAGCAATAAATATTTCCCACTAGTGCTAGTCCAATACAGTTATTATAGGCCAGCAACTCGCCATCATTTTTTAGACTTAACTGGCACACGCGAAACGCGAGATAAAAGTTTCTAGCAAAGATTATTCGAAAATATGTACCTATAGAATAAAAGTAACATAACCAAAAATTACAAAGAATTACTGTGGCGGAACATGCCCTTGTGTTTTAAAGGTCCGTGTACACTGTTTTCCTTTATTTCATTTATTACTCATTAACAAGAAAACAATCCGATTTTTGTGGAAACCTTTTTTTTATGTCTGAAGCATGTTAGGCAGACAAACGGTTATTGATTCAACTCCAAAAAAGCTATTATTGATATGACTTATGTACAATGTTACGCAAATGAGATGACTTTTTATGTCTTTGGCTCTCAGTCTTTTACATGTGTAATCTTGGTAAAGACTCATTTAAAAATATGCTGAGCCTGAGAAAGATTTTGAGTTATTAAACTTTCACTATAGTATATCTGCCCAGTGGTCGAGATTCGCCTATTCAAAATCTATACATTGATAAGTCAACCAAAAGGATCGTTTTTTACAAAACCTCCCATTTAACCTTAATTTAAGGACCTTAATCTATAAAAGGAAAGTTTGTAAGAAGAATTTTTCTTGGAGGCTTAAAGTCACTGGAGTTTCATGGCCAAGCTAAGAAAATTTTTTATTTTTATTATTTTTCACCACCATATGAAGCTGTCAAAGTCATTGGAACTGAGCCATATTGCACTTGCCAAATGAATCACGTGGCTTCGTCGTGTATTGCGAGCTCTTAATTTTTCAGAGTTTGTTAAAATTGTTTAATTGAATGATTACTGATAAATCATTGGTGCAATAGAGCCCTGCTCATGGAGAAACCACGTTAAGAATGCTGATTATGGAACTCACAATTCTGGACTCTCCTTACTGCGTTTCCTTTACTCTTTACTCACATCACTTCTTAAAACGACTGCAACCTGATCTGGCTAATGAAAAATGCCAGCCAGGTTCCAAAAACTTTTTTGGCACCAGTTGGAAAATCTGCCAAAATCATTTTGGAGTAGTTGTGGGTTGTCAGGGGAGGATATTGCATAGATTGATATCAATGAGTAGCACATTTAAGTCATTGATAATCAAAATAAAAATCAAGGGCCCGAGATGGCTACCCTGAGGAACACCAGAGTTAGCCTGGATAGGGTCAGATTCAGTGGCTCTAAAGACTAGTTTATTAAAGCGGTCTTTTAAAAAAGATTCAATCCATATGGTAAATAGTGGTTGAAATCCCAGGGGCCTTTATTTGAAAAAGATCAAAGAATAAGAAAATTTTATCGAAGGCCTAACTAAAGTCGATTGCAATAACATCAAGTTCATTGCCATCTTCAAAATCCATGTTGGTTAAGAGACAATTTGTTTACATTGGGAAATCATTGTATCATAACCCTTTCGGGACGCAATTCAGGTGATCAAGATATAGAAATTTTACATTTTGGAATTAGCTAATGTGCTTTTCAGTAGCATAATTCATAAAAAAAAAGAAAACATTTTTGAAAGGCGTGGCCGGGGGGCGTTGGTACATATATGTACCATTCGGGTTGTTCCGTGGTACAATTGCATACCATTCGTCCTGTATAACACAAAATACAATACAGCACTAGTTTTGAAAACAAAAACATAAATTTTATTCAGTTAGTAAAAATAAGATAACGAAAACATAAATACTTATGATTATATTATATAACCTATAAATAAATATATATCTCAAGTGTGGTACGGAGCAAAGCAATGCTTGCATAAAGGAATTTCGCATTCCTTGCATATTGTTTTGGTGCGAGTTTGCTTTTTAGCCTTCGCACAATTTACACATCGGCGGCGGGAAGTGCCTTCGATTGGCAAATGTCGTGATCCTACTCCTCTCACTGACTGACGACCTCGATGGTTTGATCTACGAACAGCAGTTTTTTCTAATCCTTGAGCAATCAATGCCTCTGACAAATTTACCAAGAATGTTTTGAATGGCATTTTTTTCCGGTTTATTTCAGAGTGAATGACCCATGCGTTGACTGCTGCCATCATTATCAATCTGTAGAATACCTTCTTCCACCATTTGTCCGACTTGCGATCGTATTCGTAAAGTCCACTCATTTGATCTGCCAGATCAACGCCTCCCATTATTTCTCGATAAAATTTGATCATTTGTGGGCACGGAACTTGAATTTTTTCTCCTGTCTTCAGTGTTTTTGTGACGACTTCCATTTCATTACTATGGCAGTTGCTCAGCACTAAAACCTCTTTTGTGTCTTGCCATTTCACGCATAAAAGACCAGCTGAAGAACCTTTAAATTCTGCTTCCCCCCTTTGCAATTTTGTTCCAAATTTGGGAACGTTTTTGCGATTGGACATTATAGTTCCAACTGATGGATATGCAATAGAGTCCAATAATTTCACAGATGTAAAGAAACGGTCGAAACATAAGTTGACATCTTGCTCTTTGACTGTGGTAACTAATTTATTTACAACTCTTTCGCCCAATGTTCCTTCGAGTACCTCTAATTCCTTTCCACTGTAAATATTGAAATCATATGTGTACCCAGTTAGGGCATCACATCGAAGCCACATTTTAATTCCTCGTTTTACGGGTTTTAGAGGCATGTACTGTTTGAGTGTACTGCGTCCTTTGAATTTGGTCATTGACTCATCGATGCTCTGGTAAACACTATCTTGCCTGCAGTTTTGAAATGTTTTCTTCAAGCATTCAACTAAATCATTCACGTAGTACGTTTTAGAACAGTCAGATGGCTTTTCGGGTGGGGAGAAATACATTTTCGATGTAACCATGAGGAACCGATCGCGAGTTATTGCATTTTTCACTGCATGGTTACCTAGTGATAAATGCGATGACCAATAATCTTTTAGACTAGGCACTCGGTTGTAGCACATTGTAAACATACACCCAATAATAACCTCTATTTCATCAGCATTTTTAGGGTCCATGGTCTTGCAACGTTTATTTTTAGTAGATCTTCGATGGATATTCAAACGTTCATTTGTGCACTGTGCAATATACATATAGACAGATCTTGGCCATAGCTTGTGAAAAATTTGAAGAATTGAGGACGATCGGTGAATAGACTCTGATATATTACAACGTCGTGAAGGAAATATAGTTTTTTTGGGGACAAATACTCCGTTGCCAATAGTCCAAATTACATCACCATCTTGAGTCTCACCTGTAGAACTGGGTTCATGATGATCGTTGCTTTCAATATTAGGAACAGCCATTTCTTCATCGGAATCCTCTCCAGAGTTTGAATCCTGGTCTTCTTCTGTTTCAGATTCATCGGTTGGATCAGGTCGAAAAGAATCATCGCTGTCAGAAGAAAAGTCTGCTCCGCTTGAATTTCCTTCTTCATCATTGAATAATCTTTCAATTTCTTCGTGGTCCATTGAAGTCTTGAACACAAAAGAAACATAATATAGCAGCGAAAAAAGACGAGCGGTACTCATAAGTACCAACATACGGGGCGAATGGTACACTATTGTACCACCCACGTTTATTTGTTGAAAATTACTTAGTTTTTGTCGACAACTCTTACCTTTTATATTATTATCACACTTTACGAATTTATAAAGAATATTTTCACTGTTTTCTTCGAAAAAACTTATGTTTTATTTAGTAAAGTACGAAAATACAACACAAACACGAGTTTTTGAGTTCACCTGCGAGCAAAAACCTTAGAATAAAATGATTTACAGTTACAAAAAATGTCAAAAAAACGGTTACATATTGAGTCCAAAATACTCACGGACGAACTGGTACACATTTGGTTTGATTATCGCAGTTGCATGAGATTTTAGGGATGTTTGAACTTTTGATGGTACACATGTGTACCATGCGTCCCGAAAGGGATAAACAATACTTTCAAAAAACTTGGGAATGCAAGAAAGCTTAGCTTAGCAATAGGGCAGTAGTCGAAGATATCTTTTTTAGGGACTTTCTTATGGATTGGGATATAGAAGGAAAAACACCTGCCAAATTGAAAACTTAAATAAGTGTTCTAGAAGTTTGATAAAATTTGAGCTGCATTTTTTGAGTACCTGTTATAGTTGGCGATAATATTGGAGACGTCAGAGCTAGAATTTAAGAAGGTTACGATGGAAGGGTAGCTATCAGACTTTCTTTTGGCGTTAATAAAGTTAAAACAAAATTTAAGGGTCTGATATGATGCTAATTTGCATTCTATTCAGATCTTCATGGTCTGGTAATTATGAAAGTCAATCTCAGAGCGTGATTGGAGGTAATTCCACCTTAACTTGTTTCTTTTATTTCTTAATGATCGCAACTCGCTGTTATACCAAGGGAAGATAAGGAGGTGTTCTTCTGTTGAACAATTGGTACATATTGAGTAATACAGTTGAAAACGGTGGAATAAAAGTAAGAGGAAGCTGTGTGGCCTGTTCGAAAGTATTGAAGTCGATGGAGCTCAATAAGTTGAGCAGTTAGTTCTACGAAAATTAAAGGATAATGATTTTTCAAAAAATTGACATTATCTGCAATGTGATATGAGAAAGTAAGGAGAAGTGGAGGGTGGTATGAACTCAGTCTAGAAAGAATATGTTCACTCGTTAAGACAAAACTGTTGTCTGGATTTGAAGAAAAGATAAGGTCGAGTTGACGATCTAAGTTATTTTTAACAACAAGTATTTGGTAAAGATCGAAGTCCGACAGACAGTCGGTAAAAAGGACTTCCTTATCGGAGGTGGGATTTGAAGTACCTCGTGGCATGATGGTAAGTGCGTCAGACTGTCTACAAGGCCTGGGTTCGATTTCCAGGATTAGGATTTGCGGCTAAATAGTCAGATTCTTCGTCAAAGAGAACCCATTGAGAATTGGGAAAATTGAAATCTCCTAAAATGAGATCGACATCAGAATGATCAGCTGCTTGAAAATAAAGTCGAAGGCTTCCACGGCTAGCTGATAAGTTTGGATTGAGTTGGTTAAATATCAGCATATTATGAAGGCAGACATAGTCAAAAAAGGAAGAGTTTGAGGTTTTGATTAGAGTTGAATCGAAACGATTATGTATTGCTAGAAGAACTCAACGTCCTGAAGGATCAGCAACGTTGGGAGAACAATCTACCCGAAAAATATTGAAATCAGGAGAAAAAAGCTCACTATCATTTATTTCTGGAGATTAGATTAGTTTTAGTAAGCGCAAATATGTCATAGGGGAGTTTTTGTGAGTTTTGGTAAACCGAGTAGGTCTATCTTCCCCCCATTTGCTCGCTATGTGCTCTTCTGAGCACAAATTGACTGACTATTAAAAAGATAAAATTAAATAACCTCAACAAATCAAGTAACCATTACCAAGCTTAAGGGCTACATAGATACATAATTTTTAGTATCTGCACATCTCTGGGGTAAAACCTTTTCAGTGGTATATATTTCATGCAATTTCGTTGAGTATTTACAGAGAAAAGTATACCAAAATGTTTATACGATTCACCTAAGTGTAACATATAGATTTATTAGTCATTCTCCACATTAACACCGCATTAGTTTGAAGAAGGGAACAAATCCATCGTACATTTGTGTAATTATTTCACATTTGCATCTATTTTTTTTTGGTAAAAACTTAAAGTCATTATGATGACAGTAAAAACAAGATTTTGTAGAGTATAAATTCAGAACTAAAAATAAATTATGCTTAAAGTTATTAAGGTTGTTTTAATTTCCCTTCTTCAAACTGCCAATTAAATTGATGATAAATAACACTACACTCTCCAATTTATATTTGCAGTTCAGGGAAGATAGGATATTTGCCTTTCACTCTGGCCATTATATATTTCAAAAAGCTATCCTTATTTTAAAACCTTTACAGGGTTGACGCTTGACGTAGTGAAAATTATAAAGTGTCACAAATCTTTCAAAAATATCGATAGGGTTACCAACAGTTTATTAATATCTTATAGTCAAAAACAATTATGGCCGCAATAAATAGAATGCCTACGTTTCTGTACACACCAACAGTTATTATTTTGAGCCAGAGTTTTTTTTTAGGATTTTTCCAATATTATAACTTTGCTTTTACCAAATGTTTGTTTGTTGGTGAGTTGTTGCCTTTGATTTTGTTTTCAATCACACAATTGTAAACATTGTCGTTTTGATACAGAATAAAACAGCAACTATTTTTTAAATAGCTTTTCTGTCTTATATTTATCCATATTATAAAATTTATTGGTTGCGTTAACGATCTACTGCTTTTTTTTTGCGCCTGTGCCCCTCAAAAGAACTTGAAGACATTTTTGTTTTAAACGTTGTAAAGTTTTAAACTTCGTAATTCTGTCACAATTTGTATGGAAAATTAGACAGATTTACGCAGTTTACAACTTTACAACGTTTACGATGACCTTACGCTGTTGCATGAATACCGCTATCATTTTTATATGCGATATAGGAGGTACTATGAGGCAAGTTTTGAATGCGTGGACAAAAAATTTGAGATAACAATCAAACATGACATTGCGATGATGGAGAACGCCAAAAAAGTGGGTGTCACAGCCTAACGGCCCGATCGATTTTCTTCAAACTTGGTACATAATGGTTTTTGGTGATTATGCTTACAGATATTTTCATTTTTCTTAGAACCAAAAACAACGGTACCTGACATCAGTGGCGTGGCGTCCATATATCACGATTCCTTACGTCTTCCCCTTTGAAATTTACTTCAAACAGCACCAAATTTGAATTGAAGATTTAAAAATGAAGACTATTATTTTCCCGTCATTTTAAGACCTTTATCTTAAAGGTCCGACCAGTAAAACTCAAGTTATAAGAATTTAAGTGAAACCATATCACTTTTTCCTGAAACATCTTATTTGAAGAAATTCAACTAAAAGTTCAAATGATTCTTTTTTCTTTTCTTTCTTTCATAGGTATTCCTTGTCGTTTTGAACAAATTCATTCTAAATAATACGAAGATGAACGTCTTATTCTGTCCAACTTATGTTGAATGTTGAATGTTGAACAAAGAGAGCCACAAAACAATTTTGCTAGAGAAAAAAAGGGATGCAAAACAAATAAAATAAGACGTGAACCATCGTCTTAATTTTTTTTTTGATGAACATTTGGGTAGAGAGAGAATTTTTGTGGATGACCATGCGTATGTGTATTGACTTGAAGATGGAAATGGAAATGGATACAGAAATATATGTGTATATATTGCATGGGTTTTAGGGCAACGATTGTTTGAGAATTCATATCGTATCAAGAAGCAAGGTCATATGGTAGGATATCTGTGTAATTTGTATGTTTGTATTTATGAAAAAAATAACACGGCTGTTCTTGTCTTATTTAAAGTGGCTTAGATTAGATTAGGCATAACTTAGATTTTAATGGTCGGATTTTCGAGATTAAGGTCTTAAAATCACTGGAAAATAAAGGGCTGCATTTTTGTGTAAAATTTCTATTCAAAAAAAATATAATACTATGTTTTTTTGAAAAAAGTTCTTACCCTAACACACTTCTAAAAAAGGAATTTTAAATTGGACAGATCTTATATAAATTCTTATAAGTATGAACTCGATTTACGCAACCCTCGATTCGTGCAACTCGTCGATTTTCGCAATACTAAATTTATAGCACGCCTTGACTCTATAATATTATGTATGTATCACAAATTAATTTTTGTATAAATTTCGAACATTTCGTTTTCGTATTTCATAAAAATATGTATGTTAAAAAAAAATTCAACCTAGTAAGTGCAACAACCTCGGTTATTGCAACTGCCTCAATTTCTATTAGTTGCGTAAATCGAGTTTGTGCTGTATTAATATTTTGAGATATTACCTAATCATATCTTGTAGAAGCTCAAATAACCATCTACAAAATTGCATCTGAAACGGAAAGCGACTGAGAATTTCTACTTCTATAACTTAATGTAGAAAACAGGCATACTATCCTGTTGTAAAAACAGTGAGATAAGGTTCTTTAGTTTGCGGGTGTTTAACTTTTGATTCGTCTTCCCTTTTCAAATTATTCACGCCACGCCACTGCCTGCCATACAATTTTTTCTAAGCAATTTTACATAGTCGTATTTATCTCAAAAACGACTCGACAACTTTTCTTAAAAAAAAAAAACAATAAAATACTTTTAGTAAAGGTTTTTTTGGGTGGAAAACCATTTTTCCAGTAAGGGTTATTAATGGTAGGTACTTTCCAAATAACATTTTTTTAATTTTCGATTTTCTTCAAAACAATATGATTGATTCCAATACTTTTTTTTTTAAATAGAGGCTTTCATATTTTTGTGTAAAAACAAATATATTTTTGGATCTTTAAAAAATGTTTCAATTTTTTTTTTGAAAATCAAATAACTACATAATCGATTTCTATAGAACTCTGTATTTAAAGGTTTTTAAGCACTTTCTAAATTATTTTAAGAAAAAAATTAATTTTATGAAAAAATAACGGTACCTTCCATACAAATGTTAAAAAAACCGTTTAGGAAAATAATTTTTTCTTAAAATACAATTTTCATAAAAATTTTTCTGTAGGCTTATATTAGATTGATCTACTACCATAAAATATAAAAATTTATAAATAGTATAGGAAGTTTTTCTTAAAATTTGAACTTTCTGAATATCGGCTAGACAGATTTTGATTAATTTGTTTTTATACAAATTTCTAATAAGATTAAAAAATATTGTTTTTTAGCTAATATAAATATGTATTTCATGCTTAAAACATTTTTCTCTCATATAATTTTCTTAAACCCTCATCTTGAACGTAAGAGCAAGTACGTACGACCCAGTCGCGTATTTTATTTTATTGAATTTTGGAAGAGAATTCTGGTGATCAAAAAGCCGGTATTGCTATAGCTGGTAAGTCCCATATAGAAAGTACATTGGTGATCAACGGTCAAAGTATCACTGCGACTGCCAAGGTCCTGTAAAACAAAGGCTTCAAGTACTTGTAATACAAATGAATCCTAAAAATATATAATTTTTTTTTTAAACAAAGCTATTTTATTCTCTAAGAAATAGGCTAGGTTTGAGGTTATGAAAAACGTCAGTATATTTATTTATCGATTTTTTAACGACTTAAAATACTAATATTTTTCTTTGAAACTCAGTTTAAATATTACAAATAATTTTCCTAGAAATTTCCTGTTGTAATTTACCTACGTGCTAGGAAATATTGGTCCTTATTTAAGCGTGTTTTTTTTTTTACTATGTGGAATAGAACTAAAAAAATTAAGCTTTTTTCGGATACTAAAAGAGTTATGGAACAGATTTAAAGTGATTTTTAGCATAAAGATCGCAAATCTCAAGTTGTCTAACAGGAATATTTCGAAAACCCGATGAAAGTTTTTAATTTTGCAGCAAAAACTATCTTTAGAATGCCGTTAATAAATAAAATAATAATTGAGGGTGCCTACAATTTTACTTGTCGCTCATTTTATTGGTTAACACATCGGCAAATGATAAATTTAATATTTTTATTTTCTCAAATTTTTACCAACATGGATATTTTTCTAAAAATGGTTCGTTAAAACATATCTACATGCACAGATATGCCTATACAGTGCCTCATCCGAAAAACATGAGATTTCTAATAAATATTTATGAGTCATTCCATATGAAATCGTCATATCGAAAATGCCAGCTCATTTCAGATTTTTTCAATCTTTGTGAGAATATCCCTTATGGTTCAAAGGAAGGATATCCACCGTGTTTTAATTTTCTCATGCTTCATTCCCCTCCTGCCCCCATTGAAGTATTTGAAAATTTTAGTGCTTCAATATTTTCGGTTTAAAAAAAATTCGTTTGATATGACATATTAAAGCTTAAAAAGAGTACTATTTGTGACTTAAATTTTAATTCACATAATCAATGTCAAACAATATCAAAAACGGTGCCAAAATTATGAGTATTTGTCTGATTTATTGTCGTTTTCAACTGACTCTTGTATCACGATTGTTGAAAAGTATACTTATAATAAAACAAGTCAAACCTAAAATTGTCTCGTTAGATTTTGAAAAATCGCAGTTTTTAGACTATAATATTCACATGTTTGACTGAATGAAAAAATTTTAAAACTTTCAGGACCTTTAGTTCTTATCTTGGTCTTTAAATCCTGTAAGGGTGCCCCCCCCCCCCCCTCAAAGTGGTCAAGGCAATTAAAAAAGAAACTTGTGCAAATTTTTTTGAAATTGTTCAACGTTAACACGTGCCGGCACGTGTAATTTGTAATTGTTTTTTTTTTTTTTTTTTTGTAAATTCATTTTTATTTTTTAATTATCTTAGAACTATCTTAAAGCTAGACAAAAATTCATAAAAACTAGCCTACTTATCTATATCTTAAAACTAACTTACTGGCCCCAGTCGGGCGTTCTAAGTTAAACTATAATAACTTAATGCTAATGCCTTTCGGCCTAATAACTATCTTAATACTAAATCCAGGTCGGTTTTATTTTTTACCGAGAAGAATTTCACAAAAAACTCGGTATCTATGTCTTTATTTTTTGGTTTTATATAAAACTTACAAACTACATAAAACTAAATTAAAGCTAATTAAAACTACTTAAAACTACTTACAACTAATTTTAAACTAATTACAACCTACTTATAAGCTACTTACAAACTAGAACAGCCACAGCAAGCATTTTCCGGTTTTTATAATTTTTTTTGTATTTTTGTTGATTTTATATTTTTTTTTTTTTTTTTTTTTTTTTTTTTTGGTGCCACCCTGACTGTCTCTACTTAAAACTAACTACCTAAACCTATGCAAGTCGGCCATACAAAAGAAAATAGCAAGGTCAACTATTAAATGTCTGAAGGAACTTCATCTTCGTTTTTCAACCACCAGAACTGGTTCTCCTGCTTTACCCTATCTCTTCGGTCCCGTTCGGACACAGTCCTACTGAACCGAAGGTGCTCAGCTCCGTCTTGTGCGAGGACGTCTCGACTGTAAAGGAGCCGCCGATCTACAGTTCTACGGCCGACGTGGTAGATTAGCGGAATCGCCGCTCTATCCTGGATCAGCCCTCGACTGTCTAGGTGGAGGAATGCATCGGGCGGAATAAAACCGCTTAGACGCACACTCTCGTAGTATTCGTTGTTGGGGTAGTAAGCCCCGAAAATTAAGCTGTTAGACGAGGACATCGCTCTTGCAATGTGACCTCGAATAAGCTTCAGCAAGAAATTATCTATCCTGTTTATGTTGGCCCCGTTGTATAGAGCCAGGTTGGAATAGTAGTGTTTGTACTCCGACTCTGGTGTTCTGTGCAATCCAAGGCAGCGTCGAAGACACTGCCTCTCAAACACCCGAATCTTTTCCATTTGAGATGGGGCAACGTTGAACCAAACCGGGCATCCATAGGCAATCATCGGCCGGATAAGGGCCATGTAGCAAATCACCTTCACCCTGCTGTCAAGCCGGCTGCTATAAAACAACCGTTTCGTCAGGGCAAAAGCTCCCCTAGCCCTGGCCAGAGCAGCATTTATATGTCTGTCGAAATACAAATACTGATCCATCCAGATGCCAAGGTACTTTACTACACTTTTACTCGCCAGTGGATGTCCATTTGGCCCTACGATCACCAGCTTGCGCCAGTTCTTTCTCGTATCCCTTGTGGCTCTAAGCAACGGAGTCCTAAACAAGATAGTTTCTGATTTCTGAAAGTTGATTTTCAACTTCCAGTCATCGCAATATCGCTGAATCTTCTCGAAGTCACGCTGCAAAAGAATCCTGATGACCTCGACTTTTGGAGCTGTTCTGTACGCAATTAGATCGTCGGCATACGCAATTGCCTGAGTTAGACTACTTATCAGATCGCTGGTGTAAATGCTGAATAGAATCGGCGAGTTGACCGCTCCCTGCTGAAGACCATTTTTAATATTAAAGGTTGTGGCAGAAGTTACATTGCCACTTTTGACAACAAACTTTCTGCCATTGAGCATATCATAAAGCATATACAATAGTGGTTTACTAATGCCAAGTCTGGTCAGCTTTAGATAAAGGCCCTCTAACCATACGGTGTCGAAGGCCTTCTCCAAATCAACCAGACAGGCACCCGTACACTGCTTCTTAGATTTGTTCCATTGGACATCAGAAACGAGTTTCGACGCGGCATGAATGGTGTCATGTCCCGCCTTAAAACCGAACTGATTGTCCGGTATGATATTATTGTCCTCTGCCCACTTAGACAGAGCTCTATTGATAACTTTTTCGAATACCTTGCTGATACTCGAAAGAAGACTTATCGACCGGAGATTCGCCGGATTGGAGTTGTCCTTTCCCTTTTTCGGGAGAGGATGCACCACAGCTGTCTTCCACCTCACTGGATAATATGCATTATTCAGAGCGTTGTTAAACAGAGTGGTATAAATGTCTACTGCTTCTTGAGGTAAATGTCGAAGTACAACGTTGGATATGCCATCGACTCCTGCTGACTTCTTCTTCTTTAATGAATCGAAGATGAGCTGTAGCTCCACCTTCGTAATTAACAGGGAACTGGGCCCATTTCGCTCGGCGATTATGGCGTTTGCCAAATGATCTTCATTGAACCCGGTGAAACCAAGGTTCTCTGATCGCCATTGCGTGATGTCATTCCGAAGGTAGAAGTGATGGAGCAAGGCTCTGTTTTCCAGGTCGTGATTCGGGCGAATGCACGCATTCACCTTGTACACTTGCTGGAAAGCAGCCCCCACAGCCTCCACTTTCTCCTGCGGATCTTCGACAATAAAGAGGTCATCGTCCAAGACGGCGTCCTCTGGATTAATTCCTGCTGTCAGAAGTGCGTCTCTGTTGTCTGTCGTTCTTTGAAGCTTGAGACACGGAAGATCGTTCTGATCATTCCTTCTAAATATCTTGTTAATTTGGGGAAACATGCTCGGGTCGCTAGCATTAACGGCCCGAATTTTGTTGTCCCAATACAAATTAATTGACAACCGATAGTTCTCTTTAATTAGTTGGTTGATGTTTTTGATCGACGACTTCAGTGTCCTAATCTCCAGATGGTGAGGGTCAGTAAACCGTCGGTACAAGAGTTTTAGTCTTGTCAGCAGTCCACTTTTTTGTCTGTGTAGTGCGTCAATGGTCACGTTCCGATACATGTCGGTTGCGTCCCGTTGTTTGTATTTCGGTATTGTTCTGTTCATTGTTCGTTTGATTGTTTCGTCCATTTGTTCTAAGTATTGGTCTATTTCGTTATTTGTCAAATTCCTGTCATTTGGTGGGGATATGTTATTCGAACTGATTTCGCTCGATAAGGCGTTGGTAAAGCGTGGCCAGCGCACCTTACTGTAATTGTAAGTATGCACAGGTACATACTCATCCAACTCCACGAGCTCGTTCGGAAGCTTTATTACGGCGGCGAGTCCGCAGTGATCACTGTCGTACTCGATCGTTCGTAAACAGTTTCTTGGTCTTTGACCCACAGTGTCAGTAATTGTCAGTCTTGCGTCTATTAGTAATAGATCCAGATAGGCACCGCTTCTTGGAAACTATGGCCGATCCGTAGCCAGCAGGTCGACACCATACTCAGTGTTGTTTCGACTCATCCAATTGAAAAGATGAATACCTCTTTGATTTTGAATTTGATTTCCCCAATCTTGGTGTTTGGCATTCAAATCACCGGCCATGAGAAAGTAATTTTCTTCCAAGCTCAAGCGTAGACACTCAAAAAGTTTTTCAAGCTCTGTCATAAAATCAGTTGGCTGAGGTGATGCCGGTGCATAAGCCGCGATCACATACATTCTCTTCCCCTGTTGGAGAGGAATGCATACGATGCACGCCTCTAACAGCCGAAATCTGCGCAGATCACTATTGTATATAACTTTATGATTAATGCCTTTTCGTATGAAGATTGCGACGCCCCCCCCTTGAGTGGAGTTGGGTCGATCTCTTCTAACGATATTGTAATTGTTGTTAGTCAACTTATGTTTCTGGTTCAGCTTAGTTTCGCTGGCCATAAACACATCTGGACTTTGGTCTTTCAACAATTGGAAAAGATTAGCTCTACGTTCGGTCCTAATCAGTGAATTTACATTCACAGCAAGGATCCTAAGAGGCCTCTCCGACAGCGCGCCTTTAACCTCTAATTTGCGTTAGGCTAGGCAAAACAGAGTAGAGATAGTCTACCCTAGTCGCCTGCTCCTTTATCTGGGTCTGAAGTCCTGTTAACTGGCCTTGAATTGCCAACAACATACTTCTAATTTCGGCCTGAGCGTCCGGCGCCTTTGGCACTAGCGCCGGCTGGGCTGCCTTAGCTGCAGGCTGTACCGTTTTTCCCCTTCCTGCCGCCATTTGGGCGTAGGAAATTTGGGGATTAACGGGCGTTAATCGTAATTGTACGGGCGTAATTTGTAATTGTAATTTCCCATACAAAATACATGGGTATTTTTTCAGTGTTTTACTCAAAATCAAAAAAAATCAAGATCTTCAAACTTTATACATTTATTAAGTACCATTAAATTAATAAAAAAAATATTTTCAATTTTTTAAACAATATTTACCACATTAAAAATGACAACAAATGCACATTACAAGGATGCTTACTGTCATTTTTAACGGGGTGAATGCTGTTTCAAAAAATTTAAAATGAAAGGAGAGAAGTACACCCCCCTTTTATATTTTTTTTCTCACAACATGCTTTAAAATTATTTCATTAGGTATTGTCGAATAACTTGGAAACATCCTGTATACTTCTTACCTTTGAAAAAACAATGTTTTTCATTTGAAGATTAACACTAATAAGTTAAATAAGGACATTTTAAACCCTAACGTCTTCCTTAAACCACTTATTTCTCTCTCATCATGTCAATTAAATGAACATGAATAAATATATATTAAGGGTATTCAGGCAACGTCGTTAGTTTACAAAATGTGTAAAATGATAAGTTTACGCAAAGTTTGCATGAACATTTGATAAAATGCTACGTAATTCAATCAGAGTAAGAGTCACAATGACGTTATAAGTTTAACCAGTTTGGTTAATTTTACGCAACAAAAACCTTTGATAATTTTTCCCATACAAAATTTGACACTTAATTAACCAAAAGATCAACTTAAGCAATTTGGTTGAATTTATTTCTGGGTAAATTGATCAAAAAACATTAATTGTTTAAGACAATAACGCCGTTTTAGAAGTTTTTGATAGTTTCACTCCCCGTATCATTCTTAATATTAATCCTACCGAAAATATTCTTTCATTTTGTCTTGCAAAATTTTCCTCTAAAATGCTTATTTTTCAAAATATTTACGAAAAACAAAAAAAGGGGGCATGCAACCCCCCCCCCTTCCTGCCTAAAGCTCGTGACCCTGGACTGGAGACTTTTAGTATGTTATATAACGGGTGATTTTTTAAGAGGTTTAGAACTTTAAAAAAAAAAAAAAAACACAAAAAATTCGAAAAAATGAATGAAATATTTATTTGAATCGATAGTTTGAACCTTGCAATTTAATGTTTAAAGATAATTTCATGCAAATGTTGACCGCGGCTGCGTCTCAGGTAGCCCATCCGCTGAGTCCAATTTTGGCATACTCTTTCACACATATCGGCCGGTATCTCACGAATGAATGCATGGATGTTGGCTTCCAGTGCGTCAATCGAAGCGGGCTTGTCCCTATAGACATTAGCCTTGACATACCCCCACAAAAAATAATCTAATGGTGTCAAATCGCACGATCTAGGCGGCCAATTGACCGGCCCGAAACGTGAAATTAACTGTTCACCAAACTCGCCTCGCAATTGCGCCATTGTTTCGCGTGCTGTGTGGCATGTGGCACCGTCTTGTTGAAACCACATATCATGCAAGTCAAGAACTTCCATTTCGGGCAAAAAAAAGTTTGTTATCATCGCTCGGTAGCGTTCACCATTGACAGTAACGCTGCGATTCGCATCATCTTTGAAGAAATATGGCCCAATAATGCCGCCGGCCCATAAACCGCACCAAACAGTGGCTTTTTCGGGATGCATTGGTAGCTGTTGCAATGCTTCTGGCTGATCTTCACTCCAAATGCGGCAATTATGCTTATTTACGTACCCATTCAACCAAAAATGAGCCTCATCGCTGAACACAATTTTTCGATAAAAAAGCGGATCGTAGTGCTGTAACAAAGGCCTAACTGCTGGAAACGGCGCCGAATCGACATTTCGCGGTTTTCTGTCACACTAGCTGATACGGCCGCAATATTTTCTTCACTACGCACAGTACGTTAACGTGTTGGTGGTTTAATGTCCAACAAAGTAAATTTGGTGCGAAATTTGGTCACAATCTTCCGAATAGACTGCTCAAAAGGTCGAGAATGCCGACCATAAAATGGAAGCAGCGCGCGATGAACATTTCGAACCGAGCACGAATTTTGATAGTAAAATTCAATAATTTGCAAGCGTTGTTCATTTGTAAGACGATCCATGGTTAAATTGCAAACCAAACTGAAGCTGTTTGACAGTGACACAAGGTACTAAACACACGTCAGCTGTCAAAACCAGTGTTGCCAAAACCAAACCAGCTAAAAAATCACCCGTTATATGGGGATCACCCCTACCACATAAGACAATAACCAAGAGAGCATGATTTATTGCATTTATTTTTCCTTCGTTGACTGAACTAAAAAAAGCGCGAACATTTTATGTTTTTCTTTTAATTTTTTACTATGTTGCGTTCGGTGCGCTCGAGGTTGAAAACTTGAATTATTTATTTAGTCAGCATCATAAACAACTCACCAAAACAGAACTGCCAGATATGAAACTATAAGGCTACTGAAATAATCGTGGATTTGCAAAGCAAATAATAAAAAACATATACATAGTATAAGTGAATGAATGAGTAGAGTACCTATTCAATTAATCTCAATTTTATTTCATTGAATATTTCTTTTTTACAATTGGCAGCAACCAGTTTCTGAATTGGTAGGTAGATCCAGCACTGAAATTAATGAAATTTAATACCTACTCATACTCACCACTGGCGGACTCTGGTAGGGGCGGAGGGGCCCAACTCACCGGTACTAATTTTAATCAATCTGGTTTCTTATATTTCACTTTGTTTGAAACTTATTTATAAAATTCAAGATAAATAATGAAAATAAAATACTTATTCAAAGATTAATGCAAAAAAACAAAAATAATAACATAAAACAAATGTTTTTTGAGGAAACAATCCATGCATAATGCAGGTTTGCCATCACAATTGTCACAATATGTGGACACCCTTTTAGTTTTTTTTGGGCTGCAACTCTGCCTTCGGTTCCTTGAATATCGTTGTAGCAACTAGAACAACGATTCCGAGTTTTTCGATTTGTTTTGTCTCTTGTGTCGAACTCTTTTATAACATGTTTGACTTTCATGTTAGAAGAAGTTGACGGCTCTACTTCAAGTTCGCAAAGAGATTCGCAGATTGATTGCCTGAACTCAAGAATTTGTGCATTTTTATGAAACTGTTTGTATATTACTAATGCATTTACAATGGATGTACTAAGAAGGAATTCAAATACGATTTTGTGGTACCATTTTATCGTTTTTCGTAATGGCGTGAAATAGCACGCCATTTGATCCGAAATGTCTATTCCTTGCTTACCTTTGTTATACTCCATTATCATTTTCAACTTTTTTATTTCATCGTTGTTCCGATTCCTCTTTCCTGTGGAAACAACATCTAAGTAATGTTTCGTGGTAAGCATGAGCACGTCACTATTGTCTTTCCACTTTGCAATAACTATTCCCGAGTTTTCCCGTCCAATAATCTCATTTTTTTTAGTTTTTTGCTCGTAACGTCCTTTGGATTTCAAGATCTGTTTTTTCTCAGAGTTCCAACTAAATGTGTCTTACGATCTGTAAGAAGTTTGGCCAGTGATACAGACGTATAAAAGTTATCTGTTGTCATTGTCCTGCCTTTTCCCAAATCAAGTTAGCAAGGTCTAATACAATTTGGGTGCTGTGTGAAGTGCTTTCAGTTGGGCTTCCTCTCTGATTGAAACTATCACATTTTCCAGCATAAATCGAGCTCGTATATGTACATATAGCCATTAGTGTCACAAAGTTTGTACATTTTTACCCCATATTTGTGCGTTTTCCAGGGTTATACTGGCGGAACAGTAGCCTCCCTCGTCTCATCAACTGCAAGGATCTCACCAGGAATTTGAGCATTCACGAAATTTTCGAGTATTTCCAGTAGATTACTTACTTTGCCCAAGCGATTACCTTTAATAGTCGTATTGTCAGCAAAGTGAATGAATTTTAATAGCAATTGAAACCGATTACGTGACATTACGTGGGGTACAAAACTATTTTTATAAAAATTGTTTGTATTCCAGTACAATGAAATTGCTGGATACTTTATTATTCCCATGTAAATCACTAGGCCTAGAAACTTCTTTATCTCCGGCACATTTGTATCATCCCATTTTTTTTACTCGAGATCTTCGAGTTACTGTAGATTTTGCCAAGAATTGATTTGCATTCAAATTAGTTTGGAAAACTATCAGTTCATAGACTTCATCCGTGACCATCAAGCTAAACAAATCAATCGGTTTTATTGAACTCGCTTCCAGATTAGATATCCCAGGTGTAGATGTATGATCAGTAAACGTAAACGTCTTGAGTGATCTTCCGCTAACAGGAGTCCATACGTTTGATGGAATATCGGCAACAGCAGCGTCGTCATCCTCTGAGGATTCATAATCCTCTAACGCGTCCGAGTCACTAGATTCAGAATCAGTTGGTACGTAGTCACTGGAATTTGACCCTTCAAAATCCAAGTTATCATCACTATCAGAATCTTCATCCCTGTTTCTATTCCCGTAAAATAATCTAGTTGGGATTGCTTCGTTGTTTGCCATTGAAAATATTATTTAGAGCCACTTTTATATGAATTACCTGCAAACTAAAAAAAATCTGAACTGAAATACCGGAAAAATATGTGTGACCACAGGTGGTACACGTGGCACCATATGAATTGGAATATTAACAAAGTGCCATGTGAGCCACCGGTAGACACAGCCCGAAAACACGCAAAAAACGTCACAAACGAGAAAAGACAATAACAGAACACTTAACACACAAGTAATAGCCAACATAAAAGGATATTTACAGTTTGAAATTTTTGTAATAGTTTTTTTTTGTATGGTGGCAGTCAACATGTTAAACCTCAATAAAATTCTTGCGTAACTTTTCATTGAATAACGATACCAAATATATGTGAATGGAGAATATTTTATGTATTACTTTTAATTTTTTTCTAAATCTTACACGGAGCAAAATTGTATGAAGCCTCCAGTGGCGTGTCGTCCATATAACACGATTCCTTGCGTCTTAAATATAAATGTAGCCTATTATTTTCCCGTCATTTTAATCCTGAAGATTCGACCAGTAAAACTCAAGTTATAAGAATTTAAGTGAAACAATATCACTTTTTCCAGAAACATTTTATTTGAAGAAATTTAACTAAAAGTACAAAAGTCCTTCGTTACTAGAAACAGAGAAGAAGTGCTCGATGTGACGCTTTCCACTAACTCCGATGCTATCGTAGTCAGTGACTGGAAGGTCTCAAGTAATGTAACATTCTCTGACCATAGAATGATAACATTCCATATCGAACACAAAACAGAAAATCCAAAACCCTACAGAAACCCCAGAAAGACAAACTGGGATGCCTTCAAGATAAGAATGGCCACATCTTTGGGTCAATATGAAAATCAGACATTGACAAATTGCTCAGATATTGAAAAACATATCAATGAACTAACATTGGCTATTAATAATGCTTATGAAAGTTCTTGCCCCATTTCAAAAGGCAAAGGTAAACTCAACCCCGTATGGTGGTCGAAAGAGTTATCTGTCCTTAGGAAAAACTCAAGGAGGCTTTTCAATAGAGCAAAACATAGTAATGTACCTGCTGACTGGGATCTTTTCAAGATCAGCAAAAATATGTACAAAAACCGAACAACTTACGCGAAAAGGGCAGCCTGGCAAAAATTTTGTACAGACATTGAGTCAACAAATGACGTTGCTAGGCTCAGGAAAGTTATGTCAAAGGCTTACACTCCTCCAGGTTTTCTAAAAAGACCTGATAAAACCTGGACAGATTCCTGCTCTGAGACCTTAGAGTCACTTTTGAGCACTCACTTCCCAGGATGTACTACTGATTTATCGTCTGCGGATAGAGGCCCTGACATAAGTGTAATCTCTAACATAGGTAACCAAATCATAGATAGCAGAAAGGTGGCTTGGGCCATAGACTCATTCTCAGCATACAAGTCTGCAGGGCCTGATGGAATAATTCCTATTATGCTCCAAAGCTCTAAAGACATAATTGTTCCAATTCTAGTGGACATTTTTAGGGGTTGTATTAACATCACCTACGTTCCTTCTAAATGGAGAGAAGTCAATGTCATCTTTATTCCGAAAGCTGGCAAGCCCACCCACACCGAACCTAAGGATTTTAGGCCTATAAGCCTATCCTCTTTTCTTCTCAAGACTTTAGAAAGACTAGTGGAGACTCACATTCGCCTAAAACTTAATGACGGCATGCTCTCACAGGCCCAACATGCATATATGAAGGGCAAATCTGTTGAAACAGCGCTTCATGAAGTGGTCGGCACAATCGAAAAATCGATCCAATTCAAGGAATTTACACTGGTAGCATTCCTTGACATAGAAGGGGCATTTAACAATGTTGAAAATAGTGCAATTCGACAAGCCCTCATCTCGATCAGCATCGATCCGTTACTGATAAACTGGATTGACTCCATGCTTCAAACAAGACTCATAAATGTAGAAATGGGTGATACGAAGTTAAAAGTTAGAACATGCAAGGGGACTCCGCAAGGTGGAGTTCTATCTCCTCTGCTCTGGCTCCTTGTAGTCAACCAGATATTGGTTAAACTTAATCTGAATGGCATCAAGGTCGTTGCATACGCCGATGACATTGTGTTAATGGCCTCGGGAAAATTTGTCCCAACCTTATGCGACCTCCTACAATTAGCCCTCAACAAGCTCAGTAATTGGGCCAGCAGTTGCGGACTTAGCGTTAACCCTCAAAAGACAGAACTGGTGTTGTTTACAAGGAAACACAAAATTCCCAACATAAACCCGCCAACCATCAACGGAACTCCACTTCAAGTTTCGGATACCGCCAAATACCTTGGTGTTGTACTTGACCGTAAATTGAACTGGAAAAGGAATATTAAAGAAAGAGAGAAAAAAGCCTCAGTAGCATTCTATACGTGCAGTCGAATTTTTGGTAGAAGATGGGGTCCCAGCCCTAGAACCATTCATTGGATGTACACAGCCATTATAAGGCCAATCCTAACGTACGCATGTATGGTCTGGTGGCCAGCCTTAGATAAGGAAACCAATCTAAAAACCATGACTAAAATTCAAAGACTAGCGTGTATCGGAACAACCAGTGCTATAAGAACCACACCAACGGCCGCCCTAGAAACTTTCCTTTCACTTGCCCCACTCGATCTGTTTACGAAAGAGTTGGCGGCAAAAAGTGCTTTACGACTGCAACAATGTAACAATTGGAAAAGGGGCCTCTTCGGTCACAGAACTATAATGAACTTTACAGACATTGACATTCAAACGGACTATGTTTCGCCGCACATTGATTTCAACCCAGTAACCATGACAGACATCCCCACCAGGGAACTCTGGAACGAAAACAGGGTCATAAATACAAACCATGTTTCGGTCTTCACCGACGGCTCCAAAACCTTGGAGGGTGTTGGGTCAGGTATCTATTCAGATAACCCACCCATATATAGATCAATGAAGCTTCCAAATTTTTGCAGTGTATTCCAAGCGGAAGTGCTGGCAGTTTGTGAGGCCGCGAAACATCTTGCTTCACGTAAATTAGTCAACAAAAATATTGACATTTTCATAGATAGCCAGGCGGCAATTAAAGCCATTTCCTCAATCACCATAAAGTCCAAACTGATCGATCGTTGCCGAAATGAGTTAAGAATACTCAACGCAACGAACTCAGTTACCCTAAAATGGGTCCCAGGACATAGGGATATTCACGGAAATGAAATGGCAGATGAACTGGCCAAAAGCGGATCATCTCTTGATCCGAGCCTAATCGTAGCCTCGGTGCTCATGCCACTGGAGGAAGAAAAAAGTAGAATACACCACTGTTTCTTGGAAGCTGCAAATGTCAGATGGTCATCCATCGACACCTGTCGGGTTTCAAGGAACCTTTGGCCGAACATTTCGAAGAAAAAAACTGAATACCTACTCAAGCTAGGCAGGCCTCAATTATCACTCATAGTTGGCGTCCTAACGGGGCATAACTCTATGGGAACCCATATGAAAAGAATGGGCATCAGCTCATCTGACTTATGTAGAGGGTGTCATGATGAAGAGGCGGAAGAGGGCTCCCTTCACTTCTTATGTGAATGCCCCAGCCTAGCTAGAACCAGGAAAGCAGCCCTAGGAGAATATTTCTTCGATGAACTGGGCGACATCTCTGTATTGCCACTAAAAAACATCCTAAAATTCATTCAGAACTCAGGATGGTTCAGGGAGGCCCCCTACAACTAATACTCCTCATCAAACCCCTTCCTATCCCTCTTCACCACCCACCTTTTACTCTGGGGAGCGCAATGGATCCACTGAGATCCGAGTGAGATGATGCGGCCCGCCGTATCATCACCCCTTCTAACCTAACCTAACCTAACAAAAGTCCTTTCTTCTTTTTTTTTCTTTTCTCTCATAGCTATAAATTATCGTTTTGAAACAAATTCAATTTAATTAACAGGAAGATCACTGTCTTATTTTGTCCAGTGCTTATTGTGTGTTGAACAAAAAAAAATTAAAAAAAGGATTTTTTAAATTGGACCGATCTTTTATCTTTTTTTTCTTTTATTAATATTTTGAGATATTAAACATATCTTGTAGAAGTTCAAATAACTGTTCAAATCTGAAACGGAAAGCGACCGAGAATTTCTATTTCTATAACTAAATGTAGAAAAAAGGCGTGCAAATGTACCATCTTGTTGTTAAAACAGTGAGATAAGGTTCTTTAGGTTAAGTTTGCCGGTGTTTAACTTTTGCTTCGTCTTCATTAACGCCACGCCATCCACTGGAAGCCCCCCAAACCATCATTTTCAAAAAAATTATTAAACAAAAATATATATGTTTGAAAAACAGCGGCAGTATTCACAAAATCATGATACTTTTTAAGTTTTGAAAGAACTTAGAAAAAAAGTAAATATTACGCCCGGATCTAAGATACCCATTCGTTAATTTTCTGTTTAAATCAAATTTTCATAGTAAAAAGTTTTTGAAATATTTATTCTAAAACTCAATATTTTAAAAATTGAATTGAAGGCTGTTAGTCTATCTAACGGGCAGGGCTGCCAGGAATCATGATTTATCATGATTTTCATGTTCTTTGGAGCCAAATAATGTTTTAATGATTTTGAGTCCCAACTCATGATTTTTCTAATTTCAAGGGAAACTTGTTATTTTTTATATTAATATACACTCCTCGTCAACTGAATACGCACAAACATTTTTTAATATACTTTATCCATTTTTTCCAAACAGTGATGGTTATTATACCATCTGTTGATGCTAACTATTCCCTTAAGATGTTAAGCAGATAATTCCGAAAGAATTATCCAAAAACAACCGTGAGTTTTTCTTCAACCACTTGCAAAGTGTTTTATATGCAAAGTAGAAGTTTTTTTTTCTAGTCAACTGAATAGGTACAACGCCATTTTCTTCGTTGTTTATAAGTTTTTTGGAGTGCTTGACAGTTTAAATTAACGATTTTAGTGTTTTCAGTAAAATTTAATTCTTGATTTCAAATTTTAAGAAAAATGGGTAGATCTACGTGTCTTAACAGTGTTGAAAAAGCTAAAATCGATTTACTTAGAGACCAAGGCCTAACTGGACGTGCAATAGCTGATAAAGTTGGCCGAAGTTTTAATGTAGTTTATTCTTACTTGAAAAATAAAGATGCATACGGCAAAAACATGAAGGGAGGCAAGAAAACAGCAACAACAGCAGCTGAGAGACGAAGAATTTTAAGATATGCATCAAATTCTTCTGATTTTGTGGCAAATATAAAACAAAAAGTCGGCGTAAACGCAAGTTGCTTAACAGTATTAAGAGTAATCAACAACTCAAGCCATCTTAAACGAATGAAACTTAAGAAAAAACCACCACTTGACGAGAGACGGAAAATGTTGCGATTAGATTTTTCAAGACTTCACATGAGTTGGAAAAAAGAATGGTATCACGTGGTTTTTTCAGATGAAAAAAAGTTTAATTTCGATGGCCCTGATGGGTTCAACTTCTATTTTCACGACTTAAGAAAAGAAAAAAGATTTTTAAAGCGCCATCATAGTCGTGAAGGAGGTGTCATGATATGGGGAGCAGTCAGTTATTATGGAACAGTTGAGCTCGCGGTTGTAACATCAAGAATGACAGCAGCTGGGTATAAAGTAATTTTGGAAAGAAATTTTCCTAAATTTTCTAACATCTTTGGACCCATAAACTGGACCTACCAACATGATAATGCGCCTATTCACTCAGCGCGCATAATAAAAACATGGATAGAGGAGCAACAAGTGCAGTTGCTTCAATGGCCGCCGTACTCACCTGATCTAAACATCATAGAAAATGTCTGGGGATGGTTAGTACGCAAAGTTTATGAGGGTGGTCGTCAGTTCGAAGACAAAGAAACCTTAATTTCTGCAATCAAATTAGCGTGGAGCGAAATTTCGTTAAATTACATTAAAAAGCTATACGATTCCATGCCGGATCGAATTTACGAAGTAATTAAAAATAAAGGTGGAAGTACCCACTACTAAACTTAAACAAAAACTTGTTTCATTCCATTCCAATACCAATTTGAATTTTTGTACCTATTCAGTTGACTCAAAAAAAAACTTCTACTTTGTATAAGTTACACTTTGGAAGTGGTTGAAGGAAAAACTCACGGTTGTTTTTGGATAAAACTTTGAAATTCTGTTATTTATATGTTATGAACATTTTTACCATCAACAGATGGCATAATAACCATCACTGGTTGGAAAAAATGGATAAAATATATTCAAAAATGTTTGTGCGTATTCAGTTGACGAGGAGTGTATATGTACATACATAAATATATATATGTATGTATATATTTTTTTATATTTATTTTTTTATATTATATTTTTTATATACAAATGTTGAAATGTCCAGATGTCGTTTTTTCGCCAATCCATATGGAGATGCAAAAAAACGTAGCTTTTGTCTCAAATGCATATCTACATTTTTGTTTCTGTAATTTAATTTCTTGTCTGTGAATATATGTGAACTCACCATACAAAAATTCATAAGGAAAAGGAATACATACTTTTATACAACTCGTCATTTCAACTACTCACCACACACTTTTTATTTCTCTATGCTCCAAGAGTAAGTTTTTAACTTAGGTGCCAGTTATAGCTATCATTGGAAATTTTAATGATTGATTTTGAGACAATAAAAAAGCAAAACCATTTAGTATTTTGATGAAAAAATAAAGCTTAAGACTTAATTAATATTTCTAGCCAAAAAAAATTTCAAATAGTCCCAACTTTCCACATAAAATTTCATAATTTTAAACGCATTAAACAACTCTTCTAACTAGAATGAACTCCGCAACGTAACGTAAGCAAATTTGGGTTGAACAAGCCCAAATCTGACAGATGAAGAAAGAGACACAGCTACACAACAGAAACAATTTAAAACGAACACAAACAAAATACTTTAAAACAAATAATTTCTCGCTGGAGAAGGTTAATTTTATGAAACAAAAAGTGAAAGTGCCATATAGATTAAGATTGTGATTGTTTAGATAAAATTGTAGTTAATTCTAGAAGGAGAACAAATTTGTATCATTGATCTAAGAAAATCGTTCTTCTATTCCTTTGAAAATTTTAGCAATTTCGTTGAGTTGTAGTTACAGTGTATGTTCATTCATATTCATTGCAACAATATTTGAAAAATTGAACATAGCGTCTTAAGATTCATCCTCATTTCATGTTTTTGCTTATTTTTAAAAGAAAAATCTTCAAAAGTCTAAAAAAAAAAACTTTCAAAAACATTTTCCTTTTTCGTGAAATAATTTTTCTCTGTGGATAAAATATACTTTTCATGAGATAAATAAGGGTTTTGCTGCTTTTAATGGTAGACAAGTGCTTTAGCGTTAAAGTATACTTTATGTCGTTTAAAATTGCAAGAGAGCCGACTCTCGGTCTAAAAATCGTTTTTAGAGCAGACTTCCATTTTTATAGTGATTTAGAGTTGTTTTTAAATGTTTAAAATTTTGCGCCATTGACTTTTGAATTTTTGGCTCTTACACATTTTAGATTTACAACCCTTCAATTATTATATTCAAACCACCTTTTCTAATAAATTTACATTGTTAAGTACCAACTAGTTTTGCCTAAGATTCTCAATTATCCTTAAAAAAATACTTTTGTTTGTTTAGCGCCCTGTTCAAGCTTCATCATTAGCGCCCTCAATTCCGGTTGTTCGTGGAAGAAGTCATTTCCTACTTAAGCAAGGGGTCGATTTTGCAATATTTTTTTTACAACCAAACCTAGGAAATCGAATATTATATCCCTAAAATAATAGTAGCAACGAATACAAAAATTATTGTAAACAATAAAAAAAAACATTTAATTTTTCGCCTTTTGTGAGTTTTACCCTAAAAACGAAAATTACCCTTTCTTGTAATGACTCATTTCGGATATGTTTTGTAATTAAGAGCTTAAATTGTAACTTATTTTTTGAGGTCGAAAGAAAGAAAAACAGAAGTTGTTTGTTCCCTTTGTGCATGTTTTTTTTTTTTAGGCCAATAGAAGTTCAAGCAAGACTCACTATAGCTTCTTAAATTCCGCGGAACAAACATTTTTCTGATGAAATATTTTCCATGCGAAACTCACAATAACGCTAAATAATATAAAAATAAATAATTAACTCATTGATTAAGTGGATTTATAAATGCTTACTAAAGACGTTCATTGGGTTCAGCGCCCTGTTCATTTGCACCGCTTGCACGTATAGCATGTTCGGCCCTGTCTACAACAATGAACAATTGTGTAAAAAAAGTACTTCCCTCTGATCTTGTTTCCACTCTTATCACGTTTTCAAACAGAAAGCCAATAAAGAGCTTTTTTGACCGTAGCATTCATTCCACTCAATTACTGTATATGCACAAATCACATATATGATCTTTAGGGGCTCCAAAGCAACTTGACCGACATTTATGATATTTTTAGGAAATATGTATTCAGATTGGTAAAACTTAAAATATTGTGATGTATCGATCAACAGATTTTTGTTTTGGTTAAGTAAAGTACTTCCCATACAAAGCCGGCGGGTGTTTCAATAGTATTTAATAAAAGCTCTTGTTCTATTTCATATTCATTATTCTTATTTTCTAAACTGAATTTACTACAAAAAAATTTGATCACACAAGGGGCCTCTTTAGCATTGCCACCCTGGGCCCCTAACAAGCTAATTCGGCCACTGACACTCACCACACAAGATAAAAACAGAAAGAAAGACAAAAGTGCAGATGCACAATCTGTGCGAAATATAGAAACCACCTTCCCTTAACTCAAAACCATGTAGCTGTTGTTGATAGAGTTTTATTGTTGCACATTCCTTTACTAATGATAATGATAAACGCATGTTTTCAATATAATTCCAAATCCTTACGCCGCCGCCTGAATGCTCTGTGCGCCTGTCACTATCCAACCACATAACTCGAACGTTATAACCACAATTCAAACACCCACCAAACAGCATCGTCATTTTCGTTTGCTTTGTGTCCTCGTTGCTCAAATTGACCTGTGGGCGATTAAAACATTTCAATGCTTATTTTGGGATAATGTGCTTGGCATGTCAGCAGCATTTGTTTGCATTAGTTCCGGTCCCAATTCAGTAAAACGCCCTCCTTCCGCATGGAATTTGATTCAAGGTCTTCTTCTTTTTTTTTTAAATTGATTAAAAGGAACGGTGAACCAGTCCTATTCACTTCCCACAACAAGTTTACAATACATACACTCTGTTTTCCTGAAAGGTCCTAGATATGATGAATAATCAAGAATTCACGACGGATGGTCTTTGAAGCTACAGAGCCATTGTTAGATTATTAATATTTATGCAAATGATTATCAAATCGTAACAGGATAACAGCGAGCTAAAGAAGGACCTTCAATATTTTTGGTGCGAATACTCAACATTCTCATATCCCATAAGAGAAAGTTTACTGACGGAGACGGTGATATTTAAAATTTATAAGTACATCCCTCTCTTAACGGGGTTGGTTTAATTGAGAATTTTATTCGAGGAACACGTGGGATACTAATAATGAAATGGGCGTTTCGTAGCAATTTATATGCATTTGGAATTTGCGATTGGCAGTGTGGATTGAAATGTACACTGCATTCTCGACTCGAGGCTGCTTTTTGATGGAACCTTGTTATCTTAACATGTTGAAGAGCAGAAGAAGAACCAGCCAGCCGGCACAGTACCACAATTTGACATTCCTATTAATATAATACAATCATTGTGTATAAACATTTTGTTGATATACAATTACATAATGTATAATTTTATATATACAGTGCTATTTCGTTCTGTGATACTTTGTGGCGGAAAGAAATGGAGGGTCAGATATTATTATTTTTGTTCTAAGTTAGGGTCATGTCCGTGTCCATGTCTTGCGTCGAGCAACGTAGTGCTGTTCTATAATCCCTCAACGCCTGGTAGAACGAATCGTGTTTTTTGTGGAAAAAGTTTTATGAGCTATCAGAGAATGTTGTTTTGTAACTTTTTTTAGATTAAGATTGATTTTTATTTTCATTTAATAAATATTTACAAATATAAACAATCAATGTAATGAATGGCATATGGAGTAAAAACGTAAATAATAGAAAATTAATTATCTTTGTTTTTGTGGGCTCTTGAATATAAATTCATTTTAAAGTTTTAATGCCCTTAAGTTTAAAATGCGTTTCGCCCAGGTATAACAATACGTGTCGGTAACCATCGACTAAAATTATGTGTCCTAGAATAGTACAACAACATCTATTGTTGTACATCAACATCTTTTGTTGTACCTGGGCGAAACGCATTTTGGGTAATGTATGGCTTTGCCGTCTGCTTGATTGACAATATATTTTGTAATGACGCATTAAAAATCTGCACAACAACAACGAAAACACGAACAAATTACATGTGTTCTGTCACTACACCGAGCATTGAGTTCACACTCAGTTCAACATAGTCAAAACCCGGTGACATTAATTTGCAAAGGTTATTTTGTCATTCGCGAGGATATAATTCACACTAGGTTGTTACAAAAAGGTTGCCTAGTAGAACCGAACAAGACCAACAAAAAGCAAGCAGAAGCAGGGAACTAGACCGCGCATATAAATACGCCTAAACTCTCGGAGCAGGAGCCAGTCGGACTTCGATCGTCGATAAGCAAGAATCAGTGGTAAGTAATTTGGATATTAACAGAGGCTTCCCCCCACCAGTGGTAAGGGGCTTCTTGTGAAGTATTCAAGTTTAATCGAATTGCACCAGTTGACTGGATTTACCAGTTTCGACTGTGATTTACCCACGATAAGTGGCGATTTACCCGTTTAACGGCGATTTAATAGTTGCGACTGTGTGATGGTGGTTTATATATAAAGGGTGATTTTTTAAGAGCTTGAGAACTTTTTTTAAAAAAAAAACGCATAAAATTTGCAAAATCTCATCGATTCTTTATTTGAAACGTTAGATTGGTCCATGACATTTACTTTTTGAAGATAATTTCATTTAAATGTTGACCGCGGCTGCGTCTTAGGTGGTCCATTCGGAAAGTCCAATTTTGGGTAACTTTTTCGAGCATTTCGGCCGGAATAGCCCGAATTTCTTCGGAAATGTTGTCTTCCAAAGCTGAAATAGTTGCTGGCTTATTTGTGTAGACTTTAGACTTGACGTAGCCCCACAAAAAATAGTCTAAAGGCGTCAAATCGCATGATCTTGGTGGCCAACTTACCGGTCCATTCCTTGAGATGAATTGTTTTCCGAAGTTTTCCCTCAAAATGGCCATAGAATCGCGAGCTGTGTGGCATGTAGCGCCATCTTGTTGAAACCACATGTCAACCAAGTTCAGTTCTTCCATTTTTGGCAACAAAAAGTTTGTTAGCATTGAACGATAGCGATCGCCATTCACCGTAACGTTGCGTCCAACAGCATCTTTGAAAAAATACGGTCCAATGATTCCACCAGCGTACAAACCACACCAAACAGTGCATTTTTCGGGATGCATGGGCAGTTCTTGAACGGCTTCTGGTTGCTCTTCACTCCAAATGCGGCAATTTTGCTTATTTACGTAGCCATTCAACCAGAAATGAGCCTCATCGCTGAACAAAATTTGTCGATAAAAAAGCGGATTTTCTGCCAACTTTTCTAGGGCCCATTCACTGAAAATTCGACGTTGTGGCAGATCGTTCGGCTTCAGTTCTTGCACGAGCTGTATTTTATACGGTTTTACACCAAGATCTTTGCGTAAAATCTTCCATGTGGTCGAATAACACAAACCCAATTGCTGCGAACGGCGACGAATCGACATTTCACGGTCTTCAGCAACACTCTCAGAAACAGACGCAATATTCTCTTCTGTACGCACTGTACGCATTCGTGTGGTTGGTTTAATGTCCAATAAAGTAAACTGAGTGCGAAACTTGGTCACAATCGCATTAATTGTTTGCTCACTTGGTCGATTATGTAGACCATAAATCGGACGTAAAGCGCGAAACACATTTCGAACCGAACACTGATTTTGGTAATAAAATTCAATGATTTGCAAGCGTTGCTCGTTAGTAAGTCTATTCATGATGAAATGTCAAAGCATACTGAGCATCTTTCTCTTTGACACCATGTCTGAAATCCCGCGTGTCTGTCAAATACTAATGCATGAAAATCCTAACCTCAAAAAAATCACCCTTTATAAAGGTTTAATAAGAATATTCCGAAAGTTAAGTGATAAATAGTTGTCAGATCTTTCGCAGTAAAAAATATGTCCCAAATGTCGAGTTAGTGAAAAATCAAATGTGCAGTTTAAGAGTTTGTTATGTTATGTTATAGAACAGAACATATAGAAGATAGAAAAATATAAGTCTAAACCTATTTTCTCATTGGCATAAATAATTTAATTTAAATTTAGGATTGATGAACAGATTTGTTTTGACCCTCTAAAAAACATCCTTATCGGTTTTTGGCACTAAAGATATCGTACACCCCCTGAATTAATTATTTGTATGAATTTAATAAAAAAAAAACAAAATAATAAAGGTATTCGTTAGGGTGGTTCAAAAAAACGGGAAATAGCATCTCTTGTTTTTTGTATTGCTTAAGAATTGGGAGAGATTTTTACATTTATAATTTTTAATATTTGACTGCAAATTGATAAGAGCATTGGAATTTAAAATAGACAGTTATCTTTATTACACAAGATTTTGAAAAAATCTACTCTTAAACAAAAAATCAAAATTATTCATTTTAAAACTAAATTTCTGAAACAATTTTCTTTGAAACAACTTGATTTGAATCACAAATATAAAATGGAATATTGGGTTTAAAAAACCCTATACAACATTATTAAATGTGCTTTCGTTGATTTTAAATAATTTTTGTTCCGTTTTATGTCAATTTTTTAATAATTGACCCCTTGCCTCAGGGGGGGAAATTGAATTTTGCCCCCATACAATTTAGTTTTTGGAATAAAACCAGAAATCATCTCCCAAATTAACAACCACGAATTTGGGAAAACCCAGTTTACACCACCAGGGAATTTTCTAGCAAAACTTAAGAAAAGAAATTTTTTGATCTAGGTAAACAAGTTCTGTGGTGGGCCGGTTATAAAACAACAGACGGTTTTTTGAACCACCGAAGTATTCATGCAACTTCGTAAAACCCTAGATAAGTGCACAAATTGGTTATGTTTGTCTTTTGGTGAATGTTATGTTAAATTTTGTTTAAGAACTGATTTACACAATTTGATTAAATTTATCCAAGGTTTTTGCTGCGGAAAATTAACCAAATTGGTTAAACTGTGACTCTTAGGCTTTCTTCACACGGCATGCACCTCACGTTTTTTCGCTGTATAAATCCTTGCGAATTACATTACATTACATTTTACCATAGACTTAAAATAAGGACAGGCCGCTTCGTAGAAAGAAAAGAGACCAGATTTGAGAATACCTCCACTTAGATTGCCTCCACATCATACAGGTTTTGTCCTTAGCGAGAAAAGCAAGTTGCATCGAATGAAAGTTTTAACAGTTCGCTTGACAATGGGTGATGTGCATAAAACATGGTAAATGCTTTTATTAGAGCATTTTTAATTATATGCTATTTTGGATATGCATACAAATGCTGTAAGTACCGAAATTTAAGTATTTACTTCAGGCCATAGTATTAACTTATTTTGGATGTATTCTTAGTAAATACTATATTCCGTATGGATAAGAACTAGTAAGTCCTTTTTTCTCTAGTAAGTACCCACTTGATTTTTTTCAAAGTCTTAGAATAGCAACATGCAAATTTCATAGTTCATATTTTTCTGGTTTTAGCCCGCAATTAAGGAGTTGTGAGACCAAAAATTAACTGTCTTGAGACTGATTTTAAGGCAAAATCTGGTCTATGTATTTTTTCAAATTGGATTTATGTTAATAGTAACTGAAACAGCTAAATTTATGCGGTTTAGTTCTCAAAGACTCTGTAAAGGTAGGCCTTGCGTCACTTGGATCAAAATCGCGTTCAATTTTGTATTAGGTTTAACTAGAAATGTTTTTATTTAGACTAGAGATCAAATTAAAACAAGATGTTAATGCAATTGACACCTGGCTCAAAAGGGAAATTACCTATGTAGTCTCTTTTGCCTCTTTTTATCTTGATCTTCGTTGAGTTCAATTTCAACTTTAAGTTTTAACTATCTCATAAAAAGTCTCAAATCTTAAGGTTGAATTAATATTTGGAGGCTCACTTATCACTTTGGCTCATGTTTAATGGTATCGTCACAGGAAAGGGACACACATAAGCCATAGTACTCAAATAAAAAGAATCATCCATTACTTAGTTGTATTACTTTATAACTCATTTACTCGAATTATAGTAAAAAGAAAAAAATTAGCCGAAATATAACAATCAGCTATTTTAGACTACAATTTTATTGGAGTACAAGTATTTACTATTAATTTCCGATGAATTTAAGTATTTACTTGGATATTTACTACCGTCTGAAAGTATTTGCCAGCTAGTATAAACTAATTTTCTTGCATACGATATGCAGCAAATACTTCAAATTTAATCTCTTACTAGAAGCTTTAGTAATTACTTAACATTTTACTTCTAGTAAGTAATTGCAGTAAGATACTTTTATACCGATACCGTTTTATGCATATCACCCAAAATTGCAAGGTTTTGTTGTTGGTTTTTGTGTTTGAATGTTGTGTTTCTGTATCCCTTATTAGAAAGGAAAGAGATACCTGAATATGGGTTTTTAGTTTGTTTATAAGGCCAGAGAATGAACTGCCTGTGTTTTGTTTTTGTTTGCTGTTGAGGCATTTAGAATTTTTCTTGGTTGGGTTCTTCGTCTTGTGTCTTGTTGTTGTATCTTGTGCCTGACAAGTGCTTTAAGAAAAAAGGGTATTGAAATATATCTACCTACCTACTACCATAGATTTAATTTTGTTTTCTGGAGACTACAAGTTTGTCGATCAGAATCAAAACGAAAAAATTAAAGTTGAAAAATTGAGGTATATAGGTAGCGATCTATTTCAGGGATCTCAGGGATCTTATAACGAAGGTATAGGCACATAGATATTTTAATAAACAATAATGGTCGGTATAATTTAATGTATAGGTAGGTAGATTCGTATAAATAATTCATTTTATTTTTTGTTTCTGAATACGACTAGGTAACAAAATGCCTAAGAAAATTGACGTATTAGGTCGTTTTTTATGAAAAAAGTGACTACCAATGAAAAAATGAAAAAATTAAAATAATCTAAAAAAAAGTATGTAGATACCTAGGTACTTGTAGATACCTATGCCAGAAAAACATATGGTAATTTTTCAGATGAAAAACAAATGGATATTGGAGAGAATGATATTATGGTAAGGAAGGGGAACATTTTTTTTGGAATATTTTTGGGCCCATAAACGGGACTTTTCAGCAGGACAAATTTTCATTTTTTATAACTTTGTAGATAATTGATAGACAAATTTAATTTTGGTACCTACAAATAAAGTCACTTATAGGTACGGTGACCATTTTAGAATGCAGAATAATGAAAAAAATGAAACAAAATTCATCTCAATTTTCAATTATTTATGCCATTAAATAAATATCCATCTAAAAAATGACTTCATTAAATAGAATACAATTTAAAGCTGTAAGGAATTCAGTTTTTGCTTAAAGCATTTTTTTTTTATGAAATCGTACTATTAACATTTTTAATGTGTTGTTTGACATAAAGTTTTACAAATTTACTATTAGCCCAGGAAAATTAGACAAAAAATGGCAAAACTACGACAAAATTTCGTCAAAGCCAAATTTTGGCAGAGAGCTTTATTTTGACGTAGTAAGCATTTCCTGAAAAGTTCTTAATTTTTAGGGGAGGGTAAGGGGTTAAAATTAATTTTTCCTTTATTTCTCGAAAACTATTAATGAGGGTTACAAATATTCTACACAACATAGATTTTTCATACAAGCAATAAATTCTGAGAAAACCATGCAAGAACTTCATGGCGGAGTAAATTTTGTCAAAAAATATTAAAATTGCATTTGGCTACCTCTATCTCTTTATGAAATGACCGCCATCTTGAAAAAGAAAGTGATTGACTTTGTTGTTATACCATTTCTGCTTCCACAATGTTGATATGCAGATCTTTAAGGTGGTAATCTGCACTGGTGTAGGAAATGTGTTGGAAATGTCCAGTTTTGTTAAAGTTCCAGCATCGAGCAGGTTCAACTCGTTAGTTTCCTTGGAACAAAGTTCTCTGCCACGAACATTCCTCCATTTTCAGTTTTTACTCGATAGACTCCATATTCTGTTGCTTCTATAGTCAAGATGAATGCATGTGGAAGCGTGCGTTGTCTAGCAGTTCGAATTCGAATTGCTTGCTGAAGGTTGATATCAAATACAGCACGAGCAAAAGCTTCTGTTATGAATTTATTGATTATTTTATCCCCTGCAATTGGATATGCCAGATGCGCCAACGTTTCGATATCTGCTTGAAGTTGTTGCAGAGTTGCTCACCTTTTCTGAACTTTAGTATTTGCTTGGACGCAGAAAGTCTGTATATGACCATCTCCAAAGCGTTTGTCAAGGGCTGGTATGGTTTGCAGCAGCTCAGCAGCAGCTCCTCTAAATGCGTTAGAGCTTTATATTTGTCTTCTTCATCCGAGTCTTTTGTTGCTGTAGCTGCCTCAAACTTCTTCTTGTAAATTGACCAAGAAGTTTGTCCACTGAAGGTTGGTGGATGCATCTCCTTTCTCCTACGGCAGTCACCAGAACTTTCTCGAACCTTCATTTTTTCTTACTTTGTCGAATTTCTTAGTAATAGACTCAATTTTATCTCCTATCTTTTCGAACTTTGCTTAGACAGTCGAAAATTGTTTATCAGCACTCTCGAGCAACAATTCTGTTGTCAAAGGTATCTAACTTACCTTCGAGCAGACTTGTCTATTCTTGGAATTGTTGAGGAAGATTTTGTTTACTGCGTTGTTGTTTTAAAAGATTCATTTGATCTTGGCTTTGTTGTTCAAAAAAATTGTTTTGTTCTTGATTTTGTTGCACAAGAAGATTATTTAGTTCTTGACTTTGTTGTTTGAATCGTTTGAGGAGATTCTTTTTAAATTTGTCAAGCAGCGGTGACATCATTAGCTCATGTCCGGTGATCGTACTTGTTCCTGCTTTTCCTCCATTTCAATGTCGAATATCAATGTGTTTGGATTTTCTCAGATGAATTATGAGATCATTGTTTGTTCCAGCAGTAGGAAGACCTCGCCTGTTCACTTTTGCCTTAAGTTTAGTTACTTAAATCATTCAGAGTTTTACCCATTGTCTTTTCTTATTTTCATTTTTCACAGTAAAATTTTACTTCTCGTAATTAATGTCTCTTAGCATACAATAAATTATCTATAAATAAGTTTTATCCCACTTCTCACACCAATGTAATATTTTCAGGTTCGTTTGTAAAACTTATTTATAAACAAAATAAGTAAATTTAGTTGCGCAACAGCTCGTGGAGAACCAGGGCCTAGTGACTACAACTCTCAACCAGTCCTGTGTGCGTGTTATTGACAGGAATGGAGGGGACCTACAATTTTTCGCCGAGTCCGAACGGCTAGATGAGAAGCACTTATTCATGACAAGTTTACTCTTGGAGGATTTGTCAGTTCCTCGCAAGAGGAACCATCATGCCACGAGGTAAAACCTATTTACTTTATGTAAAACTTCCACTTAATTATTTCGCAAATCAAAACATTTTTTTTCTTACTACCAAACAATTTAATATTCAGCTCTCAAATATACCGAAACTAATTTCCGAAAACAATTATATTTTATAGCAAACCATTTATACCATCAAACAAACTTTCCTGTCTGTCGGCAACACAGGCGCTTTTATACTTATTTGTCAAGCTCGGGATACCACTTGAAGATTCTGGTATCTGCTTCAAGACCATTCCATAGAAAAGGCTTTGGTATTCGATTTCGATTTTAAATTCGAAAGCTCACCTCAAGTTGTTCTACAACATCCACAATACGACAGAAGATACCGCTATAGCGTGTACTAAAAGTCATAGTTGAAATAACAGATGTTAAAATACATTGACGACTAGCAAAGTCAAAATGCGTTAGTGGGAAATATAAACAACTGGCAAACTACATAACAAATTTGCCGCCATAAGAAAGACGTGTATTTTCATTCACGTAAAATAATTATTTATAAATGAAAATAAATGTTATTTCAAAGAAAAATACTTAAATGACTTTATTAACAATATTTCTTTCTATTGAATTTCAGTTCTGTAAAGAAATAAACTCCCAGATAAACAAAAAAGAACAGAACAACGAAAAGCCATTTTTATTATTAGCTGCCAGCTGTAAGAACCTAACCTATCTACAATATTTTATTCAGAAAATGTTTGTTAACAAATTATTTTTAAATAAAATGATATAAATAAAAAAATTTGTTTAACATTATTTCAGATTTCTGTTAAAAATTGGAATGCCTTTTGGTTCTACCCTGCGTTTAGAAAAAATAGATTTTGTGGCGCAACAGCTCATGGAGAACCAGGGTCTAGTGACTAACAACTCTCAACCATTCCTGTGTGCGTGTTGTTGGCAGGAATGGAGGGGACCTACAATTTTTTGCCGAGTCCGAACGGCTAGATGAGAAGCACTTATTCATGACAAGTATACTCTTGGAGGTATTGTCAGTCCCTCGCAAGAGGCAGTACCTCGGAAAAAAAACATTTCTGTTTTTAGGTGGCAGTGGCCGGGAATCGAACCCAGACCTTTGGCATGACATTCCTACGCACTAACCATTATGCCACGAGGTACACCACCCTGCGTTTAGAGCCCACTGGAAATACTGCTTTGGTATGGTGTTGCCTTGCTTCATATTGTTCGAGTCCCTGGCCAATTTAACATTATCTGGCTGGTGTCGTGGATCCTTGTCAGCTCTGTCCTAGCGATCATTCATGAACCTAAAGATAAAGACAAATATTATTTTATAAATCCTTTTTCTTGACTAAACATATAAATTAAAATTTACCACGCTTTGGAAAGAATCAGTGGAGTTTTTGATCTTTGATATATATACTGTAACTTCAGCTTCCAAAATGAAAAAAAAAACAGAGCCAAGTAAGTTTGGAAAGGCGTAAGCTGTGAAATCTACTCGCACGGTATGGGTTCTCAAACCTGAAATGGAAAGGCTTTAATCTACTTGACCCAATCACCAAGGAATATTAATTCTCATAATATTCTTTTAATTAATAAAAAAAACACGAACTATTACAGGCGAGAGAACTCATGGAATCGCTTCTTTCATTACCCTTTACAAAAAACTTGGTTCCACTTGAGAAGGAATTTATGTGCAATTGAAAGTTTCACTTTATATTTTGATAAAAAAAAACTTTTTATATTTATTAGAATAGTTTTTTTGTTTTAAATAAATAATTTTCAAAAAGCACTACTCGAATCATAAAGGCATGTTTCATAACAAATTTTGATATCTTATACGGCTATCCTGTAAAAGGTTTTCCCGGTAGAGTACTGCCTCCAGTCGTCAATATCTTTGTATATAAAAATCATAGTACTATCATGGCGGCGATTCAAATAGTAGAACAATAGGTCTATGACGGCGCCACTATCGACTGCATTTTTAGCGTTGGAGACTTGTAAACATAGAATCATAAAGAATGGAAAATAAGTAGTCAGAACGAGAGGAAAGTATTATTTCGATTCTGGTAAGAAGTAAATGGAGTAAGAGAGAGAGTAAAATCAGCTGTTTATTAAAGGTCAAATAAAAGAAAAATTCAAAGGAAGTAAGAAAATTATTTTCGTCTCCTCTTTAAAATGACTATTTTCTTGTTTTATTTTGGAATTTTATGCAGCCAGAGAAGCAAAGAAAGTTTTATGAAGGGGGTGAAAGAGATACCTGCGTCATCTGTTTGCGTCGGTGCCGTGGCAACGTTGTTAAAACTTTCAAAGATTTTGTTTTTTGTCCTTGGTCAATGCGAGAAGAAAAATATACATATAGATATAATCATAGGTGTATTTTCTTTCGTTATTGAGGGCTTTGTATATAAAAATCATAGTACTATCATGGCGGCGATTCAAATAGTAGAACAATAGGTCTATGACGGCGCCACTATCGACTGCATTTTTAGCGTTGGAGACTTGTAAACATAGAATCATAAAGAATGGAAAATAAGTAGTCAGAACGAGAGGAAAGTATTATTTCGATTCTGGTAAGAAGTAAATGGAGTAAGAGAGAGAGAGTAAAATCAGCTGTTTATTAAAGGTCAAATAAAAGAAAAATTCAAAGGAAGTAAGAAAATTATTTTCGTCTCCTCTTTAAAATGACTATTTTCTTGTTTTATTTTGGAATTTTATGCAGCCAGAGAAGCAAAGAAAGTTTTATGAAGGGGGTGAAAGAGATACCTGCGTCATCTGTTTGCGTCGGTGCCGTGGCAACGTTGTTAAAACTTTCAAAGATTTTGTTTTTTGTCCTTGGTCAATGCGAGAAGAAAAATATACATATAGATATATTCATAGGTGTATTTTCTTTCGTTATTGAGGGTAGGTTTTGCTTTTGCAATATGCTTGTTAGACTTTGAGGATAGTCATATAACTTTTGGTAGGTATGTATTTGTATTGAAATTTCCTTGAAAGATTTCGATGGTAGGCAAAATGTATATCTTTTGGTAGGAACACATTTGATATTAAGGTTGGTATTTTGTTTGGTAGATCTGTTTTGCGAGGATGGGTAGTTATAGGTACATAAATCTTTTGTGACCTACATACCTACATAATTGTATGAAAGTTTTATATTATACTTATGTATACCTATAGTTAATTTTTTGCTGGATTATTATTGATAGGAATGTACCTATTACTTTTGATTTCGAGGATAGGTTGGAATTAATAGGTGTGTATGTACCTATGTAGCTAGGTAGGTATATTTTAATTAAAGTTTTTATGTAAATTTGGGTGGTGGGTTTAGGTAAAGGTAAACGATCTTTTTCGGTAGGTAGGTAGCTATATATTTTAATAATCAATAGTTTCAATAGGGATTCAGGTGAAATGAAGGAAATTATATTTTGGTCACAATTTGTTTCATTTGACTTGAAGCCCGCTAGTTAAAGTTGTTAATGCAAAATTAGGGGGTAGATTAAGGTTAAGTAGTAGGCAGATATTTTTTTGTGGTACGTATATACATATATACATATAGGTACTCACCTGAGAATAATAAGGTCGTATCTCAAAACAATTAAAAATCGATGTTTTACATCATTTAAAATATATACCTAGGTAGGTTTCAGCATTAAAATTAGAGCAGAAAAAGCCAGAAAATCAAGGGCGTAAGTAGGTATACCTATCTAGGAATTTAAATCATTTTTTAGTTCATGGTCGTAGGTAGGTATGCAGAAATGTCAATGAATTTTTTTTACTTATTAGGTAATCGGTTTTAGCTTGTTATTCGATGGGCTATACTTATTTTATATCAAAATAATTATTATAATAATAATTTCGACAAAAAAGTGGGCAGTGTTTTTTTGTGCAAACAATGTTTTTTTGCGCAAGCAAAATGCCAAAAAATAACCATTTTTTATTTCGGCATTTTGTCAATTTGTTTCTTTTCCCATTAAATTTTAGGATGCATGTACCTACCTAGGTATAAAAAATTGCAGTTGGTAGGTACCTTTTCTTAGCTTTTTCCTTTAGATCATTTAAGTCACAGAGATTTTGTCCAACATACGAATACAACTATGAACTAAAAGAAAAAAAAAAAAAAAAAGAAAAAGTATGAGGCCTTAGGTGCCGGTTATAGCTATCATTGAAACTCATCATTAAATATTTTTATGAATGATCATAAATTATTTTTATGGACAAATAAACCTAAGGACTTTATTAGTATTTCTATTTAAGCAAAATTTCAAATATGACTAACTTTCCTCATAAAGTGACTTTAAAGATTTCAATGATTATTGGTAAGGTTGTTCAATTATTGAAATAAATAAAGTCTTTTTTTGTGATCAGTTGGGCCTGTTTGAAATTTTTTTTTACTAGAAATATTAACTAAGTCTTGAGCTTTATCTGTCCATCAAAGTAATAAAAGATTTTGCTTTCTCAATGTCTCAAAATCAATCATTAAAATTTTCAGTGATGAGTTTAAATGATAGCTATAACTGGTGCCTTAGGACAAAGAAAAAATTGAATGAGATGTTAAGCCTTTTTCACCTTTTTAAGACAGATGAGGCAAATTACTGAAAATTGAGCCTATTTTTTGCTGAAAAAAAGTAAGAATAAGAAATTAAATTTCTCAAAAAGTATTTAATTAATCAACTTGAATAAAAAAATCTTTTTATGAATACCTATGTATTATATATCATTTAAAAAGTATAAATTCGTAACGCTCCTGCATATCATTTTTCGAAGATCTTATGCTTAAGCAAAATTCACTGGTACATCTTTCCATAATCATTCTCAGAGTATTTTCAATTTATTTTTGCATGAAATTATCAAAAGTAAATTGTATAAAGTAATTAAAATCTCTATTTTCGACACAATATTTCTTTTTAACATTTTTGGCATAAAAATATAAAAAATTTGTTATGAAATATTTATTTCAATCACAACGTTTCATGATTTTTCCTTTTCAAGAAAACAATAAATCAAACTTATCCTCAATATGATTGATATGATTATGAATCAACTCCAATCAACTTAAGTTATAATAAGAAATACATAGAAAATCACAGAAATTCAAAGTAAAGGAACAGACCTATACACTTTTTTCTTTGATTCTAAAACACATTACTTAAAAAAGTTTGAATTTTTTGTATTCTTTAAATCTTGCAAAGTTTTTTATGCCACTAGCGACAGATGCACCCTAACCCAATTTATGAAGCAAAAAGGATATAAATAATCAAAAAAGTAAAACTATACAATTTTTCACAAAAAAACAAAAAACATTCTTACTGCATGCACATTCAAAAATAAAGTTTCCCTTTTTCGAAGCTTCTATTTATTAAACAGCAACAGTTTTTAAAATATAATGCATGAAGTTAAAATGTTTGTTGTTTGCTAGCAACATAACATTAATATATACAAGAAAAGAATTTTGAAAAAAATTGACTTTTGGCCATATTTTTGGAAAATTGAACAGTGTGTTATTGCATTTCATTTCTCTCTCCTAATACACTGAGTATTCACAGTGTACTCGGTGTAGTTTGGTCTGAAGGACGTGAACGCTCGTTTTAAAAGAAGTGTACACTTTTCTGTGAGAGATAGCAAATACTGTACAGGTTTTGATAATCAATTAATGAATAGTGTATGAAAGATTCTAAAAATGATGGAATTTTTGACGGCCCCGTTGATATTTTAATACCTGTTCAAGTATTCTATCTAATTTTTTTTTTATATCTATAAATCGAATTGATGTCTAAATGGCCACACAAAATTATTAAGATCTGACATATTTTCATAACTGAAAAAATTCTTCAAAGGGTCTAATTCTCAGTCCCCTGACGTATCCCCTGCTCGTTTTCGAAGGCAAAAATTTTTACAGTTCTCTTATTTTTGTTCAAAAACCAAAATAAACTTTCAATTATTGACGTTAGATAATATATCTTTTTATGATATAAATAAATATTTAGTACCATTATTTTATATTACAAAAAAAAATCATTGAACTTTGCCCCTCGGATTTCTAATCAGTCCTCTGACCGATTGAAACAGTAAAAAATATCCTTAACTTTGAAAACCATCTACCTACTATATTAATATAGGCTTAGTAGAACCTTAGTTATATAATTTTTTTTACTTTTTTCTTACAATGCGTTGACATATTTTTAAGTGGTAAAAACTATGAAAATACTCAGTCCCCTGACCTTTAATTACTGATTTTATCTCTTGAGGCCCCAAAAATGCACACAAAATACTACTTTTCTTCTTAAAGGCCACTAATATATCAGACAATCATTGTCACTAAAAATCCTGGCTACCCACGGTTGAAAAAAAATAAAAACCAACATAAATATTCGCATACACCTACCCCTTTCCACTTTACACACTCTAAATCCTACAAACTTACAACTTTTGTTGTTTTGTTTTGCGTCCCTTTACTTTTCCTTCACATTCAAAAACGTAAACAAAATTAATAAGGAACCGAAAGCAAAATTGTTTAATTTCTTTATTCTGTGCTTTATTATTTCCTTCATTATATGAACATTTCCTTGCAAAAATGTATTATACCTGCTTCAGTCGTACTATCATAAATTTAGAATACGTCTTTCCCATTCTATTCTATTTTTGCTTCTCACATTCTCAAATCTCCACTAAAAATAAAGAGTCTCCGCCGAAGCACGTAACAAATGTAAAAAAGATGACGCTACTATCGACAGCCACCATGATAGTACTATGATTTTTATATACAAAGTCAATATACAAAGATTTCTACCACAAATAATTATTTTGTACTTTATGTGGTATATTTCGTAGCCATATTTGAAACTTTTTTAAAAGATGGCGCTGTTGCATTTCGAAAACATTATTTGAAATATCCGCTATCAAAATAATCGATTTCATGTTACAAATTTCGAAATAAGGTTCAATCACGTTAAATTTTTTTGCTGTGCTCCTTTTTTAAATTTTAATTTAAACGAACCGGTAATTTTGCAGTAAGGAATCATTCCGTGTCAGTTAAAAGCACACCCTGGTGGGTGATAGACATTCTACGCGTTAATGGAATTTCCAATACAAAAATTGGAGAAAGGTTCCAGTATATGATACTAACAAACATTTCCTTCTGTCGGTATGGTAGTGTCACCAAGTTATTGATGATGTATAAGCAGAGACACAAATCAAGGAATGCGTAAGTGTTCCAATTTAGAACAATAGGGTTTTTGTTTCATATCCGTATCCGGTTACGGGCGCATTTCGGCTCTAAATTTAACGGTTTAATAAAACTCAAATGACAACAAGAAGAAGCAACGTCAACTTTTTAATTTATGTCGAAATCATTTCAACCATTTCAGATGGAATTATTTTATTTTTATTTGAAAGGAATTTGTAAAACCAAGAGTCGAATTATCCACTCATTTGCATTTGTTCACAAACGAACCTATGACAGTCTCACATCCATAGCAAAGAAACGAATATATGCCTGTGTATTACAACAGAATTGGAATATTCGAGTTCAACTAAATTTAAATCATTCAGAGCTTTACCATTGTTTTTTTAGTTACTTTAAATTTTTTCTAATTATTGTCTGTTAAAATACAAAATATTTTATAAGCACAGATAAATTAAGATTTACTTCATATCAAACTTATCTACTTTATTTATTTCACAAAATAAAACTTTTTACTTTTCTTACTACAGAACAATTAATTGTTCGCCACTGTATTAATTCACCAAAATTATTTTTCACTTTTATTACAACCAACTTTTCTCATTCACGATTCCTAGTGCCTTTTTTAAACCATCCATGCCCAACTTTCGAATGTGTGCCAAACCTTGATTCATCAAAGAAAGATAGCTATTTTTCTGGATACTTGCCAATACATTTTTGTTTTTTTTTGAATTCATCTTGTTTACTTTTATCTTGTACGTTGTGTACTGGTCTTGGTGTAATATATGAAAATTTCATCTTTTGCATATGGCGGTGTACTGTAGATTTGCTGATATTTAATCCAAACTTCTCCTGGATTCTTATTCTCATTTCTTTAATGCTAATATTAGGATTTTCTTCTATCCATGCTTCAATTTGCTGTAGTTGAGCATGATTTAATTTAGTTTTTCTACGGCGCGCGTGATGGAGGAGCAAACAGTTTTTCTTTTCTGCCAAATTTCAAGAGTTTTATCAAGAGTGGCTGGGGCCAATTCTGGTTCTGTGAAAAAGCGAATCGAAAAGCTTTTCATGCTTTCACACTAATTCCGATTGCCGTTCTGTGCAAATGTGAAACCGAATATCAAAAACTTTCATATGAACAATTTTCTTTCCGTCATTTGGAAGTGAATATCCAAAATGAAAACGTGAATACGATAAAAAAATGTCAAATTCAGTCATATCCCTTTCTCTGTCGAAACCATAAAGAAAAAAGTGTTTTTCTATCTTATACATTTCTCTGTTCTCTTGAAAAACAAAATTGAAAGAATTTTGCAGTTTTCAGGAGAAATGGAGCATCGATAATATAGTTTTCATTCACAGAACCGGAATCTTTTATTTGTACCAAATGAATCGAAAAGTGAAAGCAATTCTCGGCAGCGAATGTGAAAACTATTTATTCGATTCACTTTTAAACAGAACAAGAATAGGCCACCCGGTTTCCTCTGGTCTTTGGTGTTCTTTGAAGGTTAGTTTTTGCAGATCAGTGTAGTTATATCAATTTTTTTCGACATACTTTTCCCTAAATTTCATAGTTTTTTTTTTCCAACATTTCACAGAAACAGTTAATATTTTATCAATTAAAAGTAGCCTAGTCTAGATTACTGTCTGAGCTGTCCACTACATGTACGTACAGTCCCGGCATAAACTGTTTAGCTGTTCTGTATAGACAGACAAAATTTTTTTAATGATGCAGTTATGTTTCTATGTTAGTATACAACCACCTGAGCACAGCTCAAAAACTTGCAATAACTTCAATATTAACGACAGACGATGTATCGTCTCCTGTGTCCCTACTCTGTTATTCGTTCCGAAAGTGAATTTTTCCGAAAACGAATATTTTGTCCTCTCTCAGTCATATTTATAAACTTCGCCTAACTTAAGATAGCCATCCAACTCCAAAAAGTTATTAATAAACTTTGCTTTTCACAAAAGTAAAGTTTTCCAACTTGGACAACGGCATCGGTTGTCTAAGATTTGTCTAGCTGGACAAATTAATTTCTAAAGCGGAATGAAATAAACTACTTTTGGAGTGACAATTCCGAAAATGGAGTTTTCGTACCTCAATACGTTTCGGAATGTAAGCATTGAAATACGAAAAATTTGTTTCTAAAACGTAAGTTTTGTAAGAAAATGTTAGTTAGTATTTCGTGGTGGGTCCGATGGAGTAGGGTCTGGCGGAGGATGTTCTGGAGGTGGGTCTAGAACTGGGACAAGAGAACATTTTTATTATATAAATTGATTTTTTTTGGTGGTGGGTCTGACGTCTCACGAAGGATCTTCCGAAGGTGGGTCTGGAACTGGGACAAAGGAACAAATTTTTTTCAAAAAACTTAATAGATTATTTTTTGGTAGTGGGCAAAATATATAAAAAAGACATTTCTTTGTCCAGCTCCAGACCCACCTCCAGACCCACCTCCAGACCCACCTCCAGAACCTCCCCCGTCAGACCATACCTATAACCTATTCCACCAGACACCACCAAAATAATCTATGAAGTAGTTTCTTGTCTTAGTTCAAGACCCACTATCCATCATCCGTCGGACCCTACTCTATCAGATGAATCTTTTCTACCAAACGATGTTCACCTTTTATCACTCATGTCTATAATATTCGAATTTTATAACCTTACTCATAATCCGTTCTTCATTACTTTCTGCATCCATTAATTTATTTTTTTTTTAAACTACAACTTTTTCTTCTCTGCCTATTTTGTAGGCTTGCCAACCGTACTCTAAAATAGAGTATTGTACTGTATTTCACGATAGCATTCTCTACGACTCTACGCTAAAATACCCTTTTTTTACTTAAACTATTTTGTTTTTCCAAATTACACGAGTATTTTCAAATCCATTTTATGAACTTTATATTTCCACACAACCATACAATCCATCTACTTGCATACACAAAATGTTACAAATTTTTGTTTCTCTTTTGTATATGTAAATATAATAAAACCGGTTAAGAGTTGTGTTTTCCTGTAACTTAATAATACTATCTGAAAAAATCCAGTGCCGCTGCCTTATCGATAATTTATAAATATTTTAATGTCAATTGTTTTTGGCTAGAAGATAGTTCAGTCTTTTCGCCAAAGTCCATATGGACATGTAAGAAAACGCAGTTAATGTGAACCAATCCTAAAACTCAGGTATTTGTAAACGCACCCAAAACTGTCAAACATGAAATGTCAGCAGCAATGTTTTATAATATTCTATTGGGATCTGGACCTTGATCTGGATTAACTTTTAACAAGTGCTACAAAAACAAATTTTTAAAAATTTTCACTAGAAAATACCGATCTAGGTTCGGATCCCAATAGAAGATAATAAAACTTACCTAATGTGACAAGTTGTTGAAGGTGCAAAGTGTTTATGTGTCTTTGACATCTTATAATTATTATCTTTTTGTCCAGAAAATTTTTGATTGAAAGGATTTATGATAGATCATTATGATACCGATCGTGAATATACCGCGAATGTCCAGTTCAAACATGAACAGTTTATATTCTGAAGTGAAAATTTTAAAAGGACTGCAGTGTAAATTACTAAACATAACAACTCAGATTGTATTAAAAAATACTGCAGATAAATACCAATTTCTTTTCAGAAATGTTTTATTTATTTAAGTTTTCTTAACTATGCACCCTCAGCCTTATTTATTGAATTTTTTAAACAGTTGACTAGTTAGATAGTTTTTTAAAAGTCCTTAATAGTTTTGAAATTATGCTTTATTTAATTGAATAAAATGTCAACTCAGACAGATTTTAGACAACCGATGCCGTCCATATTAGACAATCTAAGGAGAACAGTTAACAAAGTTAATTAATAATTTTTTGAGTTAGACGGCTGTCTAAATTCAGACAAACTTTATAAATACGACTGTGTCTTACTCGATGTTCCTGAAATTTCAGCAAAGAGCAAAGAGTCTTTTCGGTCTATAATGTAAAGTGACAAAAAAAGAAGAACATGGCTTTAAAATTAGATTCTAATTTGTATAAACGTAGAGTTACAATGTTTAGACTCCTAAAATAATTTTTAAAAAATACAAAATTGTTGTTTTCGGCAAAAAGTATATACAAAATAAAGGTTTTTAAGTTTAAAAAACTATACTTTTTTTAAATTGGACCGTACTCTTTAAAAACAAATATACTCTATTTCTTCTTTAAAAAGTTCTTTGTTATTTATTTACGAGTATTTAGATTTTTTTTGATTTGACTCATATAAAAAAAATACGAATCTAAATAAACTAATCCATAAGAGGAAAAAGTATTTAGTACTATTTCAACGCATTTCGGAAGTTTTACAGAGTACCAATTTAAAAGCAGCGGAACGGAAAGCACTTTCGAAACGAAATACAGAGTAGGACCCCTGGGCTTTTAAAAAGTGGTTCCTAATCTTCGTATGAATACTTACTTTTCTCTGAATTATCCGTTCTAAATTGCGGATATAAAGTAGATACCAACGTAGACGTAGCGAAAAATACAGTCAGGTGTTGTATTTCAATACAGTTATTACATTATTTATTTTTTGTTTAATTAGATTTTTTTATATAATAATAAGAAATTCTTAAAGAAGAATATTTAATAATTTAATAATTATAATAATAATAATAATAATGATTACTTGTTTTCACTTATTTTTAGATATACTCATATTTTAATATTTTCGGTTGCAATATTTTCTTGTTAAATTGTCTTTAATGGCTTCCATATAATATCTTATACAGTAGATTCTTTTATCAAATTTTAAAATCAAGTATTTGTATTTATTTTGGTTCATCTATTTAATTTTTTAAACTTCCGTTTCTCCTAATAATTATCTATTTGCTACTTTTACTTTTTTACTGTTTTGAACTGATTTTATATTTAAGTGAATTAAATAATTGTTCTTCGGTTGTTGTGTTTTGGTGGTTTTTCACTTGAATCAAAAAATGTTATTTTGTTTAAACAAACTTCTAATTAAAAAATTATTCTACCTTCTTCTTATTTTTCTTCTTGATATGGATAGAGTTGTTATTTTCTTAATTTGTATTTTAAATTTGTTATTTTGTATTTTTATATATATATACATTTTTTTATATGAATATATATCACGGTTTTATTTGTGTAACTTAATTAATGTCTATATAACCAGAATGAGTGTACTTGATCAAAAATATAAACTAACTTCTGTGTCAAGTACCTACTCTAACAAAAAAAAAAATAAAACTAAACGTGGTAATTATTAAGTTGTGTATAATTATATATAATAATAATATCTGGAAGTATAAAAAGAGATTTGTTTTCATTTTTTATTCGTATTTATTTATTTTGAGGTTTAAGAAATGGAAGGAAATATTGAAGTTTTTCTACTTATTTTTGTATCCATATTTATTTACAAGTATACTTTGATAAAATTTTGATTTCGCATAGATTTGACTTATTATTGAATTTACGTATTATTGTTATTTTTAAATATTTTTTTATTTATACCTATTTAAAACTTTAATTTGTTTATAAATCATAAACAACAAAACTTCTAAACCAAACAAATTAATATACGTGTGCTCAAATTGTAATTATTTAATTTAGCACCTTTCCTTATAAACAAAATAAACGAATATTCATCAATGTTACGTTAGAGTATTAAAATGTTAGCTTAAAAGTAATGTTTTTTTTATTCTTTTGGACGAAGTTTTTAACAAAAAGTTGTTCAGATGTATTAATCGTGTTCATCATCTGTTAACGAACATAAGATTGCATTTTTTAAGCAAAACATACTTACAGTTTTATAATTTGTATCTACATCTAAATTCTATTTTTATTAATTTGCTTCAATAGATTTAAATTTAATAATGCAAGGATAACGGTTCCTTTTTTTTATAAATATTTTATTCATTCTATGTATATTCTGCAAGCATCAGATCAACAAAAACTTAAACTGAAAAATAAATAACGAAAACTCAACTTTGATTATTATCTGTGTTTATTTTCAGGAAATAAAAACTCAATACATACATACATCATACAGTATAATGTTTTTATTACAAAACTAAAATTAAAAATAATAATAACTTGAAAAATAAACTTAGAAGATATTTTGATAAAAAAAAAATAATAATTAGGAATAACGCATAATGTAAAAACTATTAAATATAACTTCTAAAGTATCTCTTGTTTTACGGTTGTCTACATTCTGTTTTTAATATGTACACTATTTACTGTGTTTAACAACTAATATATAATATTAAAGAATAATATATATATTTATGTTACGATATGCGGGATGCAATTTCTTTTGTTTTTTTGTTTCAACTTCCAATCGAAAGTTTTTGAAAGAAAATATCGTACTTGAAGGCATTACTTTCTCGATTTATACCATTTGTTTTGAAATTTCAATTGAAAATTATTTATTTACAACTTGTTTAACTACCTTTCTTTATTTAATTATTATTATGCTTACAAGTTTAATTTATTTTTTTTTTGGTTCAATTATGCGAATTTTATTTTGATGAGATCAAAGGAAGTTAAATATAAAAAAATATTTACACAACAAATAAACTAAAAACATTTCAAAATATAATTATTTACAAGATTAAGATTAAAACTCATGCGGACAGTCTTATAAATCTTAAATCTGAGGCGAAGATACACAAAATTACTTTATATATATTTACACCATTCCTAACAGCGCGTAACTAAAAATTTTAAACTTATGTTTAACATAAAACTTAATCACATTATTTTCTTAATTTAATTAACTTTACTAATATTTAATATTTCATTTTAAGTATTATTTATATTAAATTTGTTTATTTCTTATTTTATCCCTTTTTTTTATTGATTGCACAAGTTTTTGGGGTCGCAGTGAATTACTGATTATTTATTAATAATTCCATGCACCAGGGGTGTCGTCTTCGTCGTCCCGTTGGTGGTGTTGTTGTTTTCTTAAGTCCGAGTTATCTTGATGGCTATCGTTGCTGTCACAGTCTTCTTCCTGCTTAATTCGAACTTCGGGTTCCATGAACCTCTGGTCGATATCGGCAGGAGTGTCTTCACAGTCCAAGGGTTGACCGCGATGATGGGTCGTTGGCTCTTCATCGTTGGCATCGGAGGCGCATTCTTCGTCATCTTCTCCATTTCCGGATTTACGGCTATAGTCCGAAGCTTGTTGTTGCATTACACAAACACCGTTTATGATAACTTCTTTATCAGTGGCACCACCAGGAACGGTTGGAGGCATTAATCCTGTTTTGGCATCGCCTTGCCAGTCAGGATTAACCCACTGAGGGGCAGCTGGCTTCCGTCGTGATGTTCGAGACTGCCCCATGGCACCATACAAAGAAGACCTCGGTGTTTCACTCATCTCTGACTTTTCGTCACTTTCATTTATGGATTCATTGTCAGAAAGATGGGATTCGTCTTCGCCATCGTCGTCATAGTCTCCGTCTCTCTCTCGTTTAAGAGAAAGGTCAAGACCACTCATTTGTTCCTTGAAGGCATTGTTTAGTGCTTGTAAGTCAGGTTCTGTTCCACCGGGAAGCAAACCACGGCTAATTAGAGCCGCCAAATTTGGATTGGCGGCAAAGTACGGTGGGTAGGGTATGGGGGCGCCACTCAGACCCATGCGTTCTTTTTGCAATTCCATCAGTCTTTGATTGAGGAGTATACGGAATTGCACTGGATCAAAAGGTGTTGCGTTGGTATTTTCTCGACTTGGGACCGGTTCTGAGGGCTGGCCGTGCGGCACCTGCTGCTTGAGGCGCATCCGGTGATTATGGAACCAGTTTGTGATGGTTCGCGTTGCTAGTCCCAATTCGTTGGCTAGAAATTCAATGGTTCCCACATTGGGATATGGATCCAGAGCAAAGGCTAGGCGGAGTGCTTCTTTTTGTTCTTCGGAGAAAAGAACACGTTGCTTTTTGTTCGGTGGTGCTCCAACCGAGCCAACGGAACCGGGACCAGGGCTACTAGTGTAGAAGTCAGCAGTGTCATTGCTACTTGTATCTGAACTGTTGTCTTGCTGGTTGGGACCTGTAGATCGTCGTCGTTTGCTTGCTTCACGACGTTCGTTTTTAAGTACCTGCAGCCGTTCAACATTGTTTGCGTCTGAAAGCCAAAGTTGCATACGAATAAAGGGTTCTCGACCTTTTATGCTCAGCATGTGCCACGGTTTTGGTTTTGATAGCAGCTCCGAAACAGATCCTTGAGACAATCCCAAAACTGCTTCGCCAAAAATTTTCTGACCGATATTATTTGCAAGGAGAGCTTCCTTTATTTTTGTGGTTATAACCTGAGTGTCCAGGTCTTGAGTGAGGGCTGCCATTTCGTAAACTGTCGGTGACATGTGTTGGTGCATGCTGCTCCGCATAGCGTTGGCTTGATGTGGTGAGTGGATTGGCATCATCATAGGCTTCTTTTCACTGGCAGCAGCTGCGTTAGCAGCAGCTTGCTGCAAACTTATTGCGTGCTGGGGTGGAAGCCCTGGGGTTGTTAACAACATTCCTTGATGTTGAGCGTTTTGCATTTGGCCAGCAGCAGCGGCAGCAGCCATTGCGGAAGCTGCTTGTATATGTTGCATTTGCTGCATTATGTGTTGTGCCTGAGGTTCCATTTTTAGGTCGTTCATCATCTTTTGCATGGGAATGCTGTTCATTTTGTTCGCAAGCCCCTGTGGTATTTGGGGACTTCCACTGTAACTTCCAGTCCGCATCAATTTCTCGGGAGCTATCTTATATTGACTAGCTACAAGTTTGTGTACCGCATTTTCATCTTCCAAGAACATTTTCATTCGAATAAAGGGTTCACGGCCTTTCTGCGTAAGCATATGCCAGGGTTTTGGTCGGGCAAGAAGGTCGGAAACCGATCCTTGTGATAAACCTAAAACGGATTCGCCAAATAATCTCTGACTTATAGAGTATTGCGACAAGGCTTCCTTCACTCGACGGACGATATCTTCGGTGTTCAAGTTGTTGAACATGTCGAATTGTTGTTGAGTGATTGGTGGTAATACCGCTTTGGTGGGTCTTTGCGGCTGCGTATGGTGTGGCGTTACTGGAGGCTGTGTAATCAAAGAGTTTGTAATTGACGCCATCCTCTGAAGCGGACTGGCAGCTGCGGAGAAGTCTTCAGTTGTTGTCATAGCCGGAGGAAGTATGGAATTGCTTAGTGGACTAGGAGCAGCTGAATTGGTATTTGTATTGGAATTTGAGTTAGAGTTTTGTGCGGGCACATTATCCGGTTTAAGGCGAACTAAGCTAAATGCACTTGAGTGACGATGCGCGGCTTCTTCGTTGGCTTCTTTGGTTTGATTGGAGGAGGAATCGCAGCTTTCCATTGAGTGTCGTTGGCCGTTAACTTTGATTTCGTTTTCCTTCGGGACGGAAAGATCTTGTGCCCCGTTCAGCACTTGTTGTTGCAGAGCCATCAAGCTGGAAAAATTCGGAAAATTCGGTATATTGCCACTGTTGTTCTGCTGTAACTTGGCCATCTCACGGTGGTAGGCTTCCAAAGCCATTCGAATATCATCGGGTGGCAATGCACTATTGGTGGGCGGAAGGCCACCAGTCGCACTGAAAAAATGTGGAAATAGAAAACTAAATATTAATTATAGTATGTCTGTTTTTTTTTTAAATGCTGTTAAAAGACCTACCTTGGAAATGTGTCACGTGAAGTGCGGGTCATGATCTTTTGCAGCTCTTCTTGGTAGATTCTCGCCATGTTATCTTGGGACATTTCATCGGGCTTTCGACGCTGGGGTTCTTGACGTTGCTGAAGCTGCTGCTGCTGTTGTTGCTGTTGTTGTTGTTGCTGTTGTTGCTGCTGTTGCTGTTGTTGCACTGGGGAGTCTTTATAGAATGGTGACGTACAAGATGCATGGGGTGATTTCGATTCGTCGTTGCTCTGTTCATCATCAAGAGATGATGATTGTTGCTGTTGAATACGCTGAGATTCATGTTTCATTTGCTGTTGCAATTGTGAACCTTGTCCTTGAGGGGTCTTCAAAAGGCTGGAAGCTTCATTTAAAATGTGTGCAATACGATCATCCGACATGGAGTCTTCATTTCGTCCATATTGAGGAATGCCGGAATCTGCAAAACAAAACGAAATATTATAGTATGTATCAAATCAGCAGATTTTTCTTCTTATAAATTATACGTTGTATAAACGAATACATAAAAGGTCATCCACCGCGCTATCTCATGCCCAAGTGCCAATTTTTAGGAGGCTTTTTATTGTTCATATGAGGCTTTATTGTCCCTCCACCTGCACTTCTGATAAGATGCCAGAAATTCTTGCGGATATTGGATTTATTGAATAACTATTGCGCTTGGATAATACGACCTTCGGAAATTAAGTAATAAAATTGCAATAAAACAGAGATAAATGATTCCTGGAATTCATCTTATGATTTTTTTCTTGCCTCGGGATATTGTAAAAGTGATTCACCACATATCGAAACAAAACCAATTAAGAGGAACCAAGAATAAGAACCAAGTGCTTCATTAATTATACCAAAATATAGACCGTGGTGCTGTCGAGATCATGCCCAGGTTTATAAAGGTAGACATGAATGACGAATTAAATTTAAATAATAATTGCCCGCCCGCCGCCATCAACTATCCATCGAGATCCTTTATGTGTTTATGATGATTTTTTTTCATTTCCAGAAGGACAAAAAAATTAATACATCAAAGGGATAAATTCAGCGCTGATTCGATTTGAATTTTCTGCTTGCGTTGGCACGCATTTTTACATTCATATCTGAGTGGGTTTTTATTAATTTGAATTTTTTTCCAAACGGCACGATACACCACCGGATATAGATATACGTACACTTAATTGATTGATACCCACTAAAGGTTGAAAACACAAGCACTCATACAAAACGAATTTTGTATTTGATCCATGGAATGTAGAAAGGAGAACCGGAAGCTGGCAGAATTTGTGCCTCGTCCATTGATAGAAAAGCGCAAAATTCAGATATGCAGGATTTGAAATTAAAAAAAAAATCGAAATAGGTATGCACTCGCACAAGTGGTTGAACTTTTTCCTTCCTATATGTCAAAGGAATCCTGCGAGAGATGATGAATACAGTGTACCTATGGAAAAACCCATTCAAATACGAAACGACAAAGTAAAAACAATGCCAAACAACAACAAAAACAAACAATTCCTGCAAATAGCTTTACAATTGCATGGATAATCGATTCCCAAAGGACTAAACACTTTTTCATCATCATCATCCTTGAGCATTGTCATCGAGTTGTTGCTGATGCTCCTCTTCACATCGCATCATCAATGGCAATGATGCTTGGTGAATGAGCTGCTCTTGCTCCATGATGCACGGATGAATGAATATCGAAGGATTGCAAGAGGATTAACGATATGAAGCGATTCTCTTCTCTTCTATACAGGAAACGGAAGCAAAGGGCAAAAAGTAAAAAAAAAAAAAACACAACTGCCAATTGTAATCCAAATTCGAATCCAATTGATCCTTGCGGTGGAGAAAAACAAAAATGCAATTTTTCACCATCATAGATACTTGCTTGAATCTTAAACCAAGAATAAAGACACGTCCGACTTATAGGAATGAGGATATTGAAGCATGCTATGAGTTGTCATCGCCAGCAAGAGTATCATGGAGTAAACTAGGACGTGGAGTTACCTAGGACATTGGTTTTTATCGTAGCTTCACAATCAGTCGGTCACTTGTTTCAATTCTCATCATTGGCACCAGGGGAAGCCAAAGAGGATATTAGCTAAGAGTAAGGGCCTGGGTTCAGCTCGATATATCCGTACAGGAAATCCTTTTGCGAATTGTGTCATCGAAGTTTCGCAGTCGTGTCGTCGTCGTATAGTGGTAAGTTCTCGTATATTATTACGGCAAAAGGGCCACTTGATATCAAGCCACTTTAGATCCCTTGGAGAAGGTTTTCCGCTATAGATGGGAAGGAGAACAAAGCAATGTGTGGATGTCGTGACGTTGCCGTTGTAGCCAGCACATGAGATAAGGCTAAGGTGGATCTGACCCTTATAGTCATATGTGCAAGTGGATGTGGACCATCACCACAGGATTAAAAAGGAGATTTTATTATTTTCAATCATCGTTTTTATGACGGAAGTCCTTTTGTGAGCAGCGAGGATTATTGAAAGACAATTTTTTGTGTTACTAGCGATGTCTGTCATCGTCGTCGTCGTAGTCGCCGATTATAGAATATGTCGCATTGTGTTTTCGATGTATCGCATAGACAGGGGTTACTGGCTGGGTTTTATGTGCAAGCGCTTAATGAAAAGAAATTAATCATTGTGATGGTTTTAATGACAGTGTTATTAGTTATTTTCTCTCTATCTTTCACCCTCTGGACGGAAAATTAATGATAAAAGTTGGGTATCTTTTGCTTTATCACCTGATTACTCAAAAGAAATATTTTAAAGTAGTCTGGTTTTCCAATTAGAAAAACTTAAAGAGATACCAAACTCAAACAGGCAACATGTATGTATGTATGGTCCTGGTAACAGATTTGATTTTTTTTTTACATTTCGTACTAATTACTTTGAAATTAAGCCCTGTTGTGTGAACAAAATGAAAATGATATCAAAAGTACTTACAATTAAATACTCGACCGACAATTATACAAATACAAAAAGTACTCAAACATACAAAAACATAAGATCCACCCATCAACGTGTTTAATTGGAAAATTGCATTCGCATCAGGGTCTTTCATTCAACAATTCAACAAAAAATCAACTCAACTCACAACTCATATGTACTTCTCAACTCATTCAGACTTCACAGAGATTGAATAAATGAATTTTGAAATCGAATAATTTTGATTCATAAAACCAAAGGTAGGCATAGGCATTCTTGAAATTGTGAAGAACCTATCATTTAATCGTGTGTGTCGAGACATAATATAAACGAAGCTCGTTGTTGAATCTTTGGTTTATATGTAAGAAGAAGAGAATAAAGGTATTGTATAGATTCAAATGGATAGGAGAAGTAGGGACACAATAGCATTTAGACAAGTGCGATATAATAAATAAACAAAAAGTTGAATAAAAATTGGTTGCGAAAATAATAAAATCGTCGTTTTTATATTTTCAAAAGTTAATTTAGTTTTATTGTTTGATTAGTGGTTCACAAAAGCTAAATTGACTGTTAAAACTTTTGATATTTCAGATGTAGGAAAGAGAATTGAATTTTTTAGCCTTTAATCTAAGATCTAACAGATTGAAAGTTTAACAAGTTGTTAAACATATGGCTTGCCAAGGTTTTGGCATCTCAACCTCAAGTTTTTTTTTGGAAACTGATTTAACTGTGCACTTTATTAAAAGTGTCGTTTTGTCTTGAATTACCCTATTTTGCTGCTTTTAGTATTACATATATTGCATTGCTGTACCCCAACCACTTAAATGTCGCTGTTTGACTTGTAATAAGACAAACAGTTGCCATAAATTCCACGCACATATGAATGTAATATATGTATGCATGAAGCGCAGATACGGATAGGCACATAATATGTATGTGTATCGAACACCGAATGCGGCCTTATTATTCCGGTTTGGAATTTGCACGCATCGTTTATGATCTCTTCTAGCATAAATCGAGAAAATTGACACTTTTGCTAATAACAATAATAACTTGAAATGGGTGGTTGTTTGGCGGTAACGCGTAGGGTTCGCGCCTCTGCCTGTCTGTTTGAAGAATAAGAAGTGTACCTATGTGTAATGACTTTTACTCCTCAAGACTGCACTCTGCGCTTTCTGGTATAGGAATATCAATTTATGATTTTTGATAGGCATTTTAATTATATTAGCCTAGAAGGATTAGTTTTGTACTTTTAAATGTGAGTAGTGCCAAGAGTCTACTTGGCATTGTTATTGGTATCGACTTGTCTTCATATTGTATTGGATGTATTTTCATCAAAGCCTTTTCATTTAAAGTTTAATTACATACCCCCAAATGTAAAGAGAATTCGAAGTTTTAAGAAATGTTTTAATCTGTGCCATACCCTTGCGTCGAATCGTATTATTAAAGGAAAATTTTTGAATGGTTGACCAACGCCATTTTTTTGTATTGTGTCCCTTGATTCTTTGCTATAAATGTAGAAGGGAATATATTTAATAGCACAGGAGCGGATCTCATTGTAAGAAAAAGCCGATTGCTTTTCTCTTTTAACTCAATAATTTGTTTCAGAAATGCAAATGCACTTTTAAGTTTTCAGCTATTACCGATCATGTTAAAATAAGTTTGCCAAATAACCCGAAACATTTATACTTATTCTCAAAATAGTTACAAATTTCCAGCATCCAACCTATTAATCTTTTTAGCTCTGAGCGGTTTTGGTGACGAAGTCCCGGGAGCCAACCATAAGATTGCCTTTCTCATCACGGGCACTTAAAAGAGAGATGCCAAAAATCGATAGCTTTAGTCCAAACATTTAAAAAACTAATGGTCGGACAAGCTTTATCTGGCAAAGGTTAGAGAAATAACTTTTAAGGTTGCATTTTTGGCTAAGTGTAGGTACCTTTAATATAAGAAACTTCTATGGGATATCAAATGAGAGCTAGGACTGTTTTCTACACGGTTCCAATGTCTGCACAGATATAAGGTGTTTTTTGGTTGTGGACTTTGATACTTTGATGAAAATGAAAGAAAAAAGCGGTTAAGGCTAAGTGGTTTTCCCTTATGTTAAGCACAATGTTGTTTTTTTATAATAATATTAGTGTAATTTTAAGGTATAAATAGAAAGATCTCTTTGAAAATTTAAAATTCAATGATTAAGCACTATTCAAACAAGTAGTTTTATACTGCCTTTTTAATATTGTGGCATACTTGGCTTCCTTGCAGCGTAGTCATCGCTTAAACTGACTTATCAGGAAAAGACAAAACCTACTACAGTGTCCATGTCACCTGCATGAAAACGCATGAAAGCGTTTACCAGGATCTGGATTACCTTCAAGTCAACATCTGAAGATGCTGTTGATGTCATTACGCTTAGATTATTTTGGACATGTGAACAATATTTTTTCGCTCAAGTGTGCTCATAAACATATGATAAAAATAATAAAATAAATTTGGTGGCACAACAGCTCGTGAAGAACCAGAGCCTAGTGACTTACAACTCTCAACCATTTCTGTGTGCGTATTTTTGGCAGGAATGGAGGGGACCTACAATTTTTTGCCGAATCCGAACGCTTAGATGAGAAGCACTTATTCATGACAAGTATACTCTTGGAGGATTAGTCAGTTCCTCGCAAGAGGCAGTACCTCGCGAAAATCGCTGGGAATCGAACCCTTTGGCATGACAGTCCTACGCACTAACCATCATGCCACGAGGTACTAAACATAAACTTATGATACCTGGAGAAAATGCTTACTTCTGCTTACTTCTATAAGTGCTTCAAAAAGTTCGCTTACAACCTTTCAGCAGGAGTTTTTTCTCTACCAGGCTTACGAAGGAAGCTGTAATATTGATAATGGAGCTAATGCTGTGAGTATAGCACAACATGATCAACATTTTATCCAATGATAGGAACAGCCTCAAATTTAAAATTCAAGGACAAAGTATCGACAATCATTAAATTATAAGCATCCTTTTCAGATTATTCTACCGTAAATCGGAATAAAGCTGGTCTTATTGATTTATGAGAAGAATTTTTTTTGAGAACTGCATTTGAACAAAAACAGTTGTATTTATAAACCCATTCCAAGCAATGTCTAACTTTAGACACTTGTCCAACTCCAAAATATAATTTATAAACATTTTGCACCTCGTGGTTAACTTACCCACTGAAATTAGTTGTCTAAATCTTTTTTTTTTAAAGTAGACTTGTTCAAAAAAACAAAAGAAGGAAAATGTTTCTAGTTTTCTCATTTTCCAGTTTTGAAATGGATGAAAAGCTCATTGAACGTGCCCAAAAGCCTTCTGAAATTCATTAATTCATTCAAAAAATTAATGAAAACAAGTATGTCACTGAATAAATGAAGTTGTATTAGAACAACTGTTGGAATGCGTTTATAAATACCGAGATGGCTAAACTATAATATACAATTAAATAATTACTGAAAACAAAAACAATTATCTACTAATAAATGGGCCCCTTTGATCAAGGCTTTGTGACGTCCTAGCCCGATTGTTTCTTTGACAGTTTAATAGAGCTTGGACAATGGACCATTTAAAGTTTTTAAACTATTGTTCTAATAGGTGTACTCCAGCTAGTCAAGTGCACGAAAGTCAAAGCTGATGCTCTTATGTACAAAACTAATAATTTGCTTTATCCCTTTTACCCTGAAGGCCACCCCAAGGGTGTTTAATTGCTCGATAATGAAAGGCTTGACCTTAAACCCTTACTCGAATGGACGACTGCATTTGTGTGTCTCCTTTTGGGCGCCTTTTTCTTTTTCGGGGATAATTGCTTAAATCAAATTTGACACATGTGCCTGTTGGTGCTAATGTTTTTTTAAAGCTATCCCTTTCCCTCGTTGCTTCTTCTAGCTCTTTCTGTGATGAAAAATTATAAATTAAATTAATTACACCAACCGTGCAGTAGGTAAAGAAGCAGTATATGTATAAGTATATACATACGTACACATTATATATCTACACAAAAGTGCAGAGCAAAAAAAGAATCAAAGAAACTTTTTAATTGTATGTACACGAAAGGGTTCAAATATAGACCTCAACTTGCTGCTGCCTGGAATTTTTTTTTATTGTTGAAACTTTTTTTCATTTTTATTTTTTTTGCAATGCAAATTGTTAATTGTTATTTTTGTGTGTTTTCTAGTAAAACAATCAATGGAAGTAACTTTTTGCACTTGGGTGTATTTTGTACGTGAGTGTGTAGGTACTGTACAGAAAAATCAATTTTTAAATGGGCAAAACAAATTATTACCTTTAGATTGTTTTTTTTTTGTTGTTTATGAATTTTTATTTTTGTTTCTCAGAATTTTTCTCTTGAACAAAGTTGTTTAATGGGAATCCTTTGAGGAATTTTGTTCAAGTATTTTTTTAGTTTTTTTCAATGCGGCTTCTGTTTTATTTTTATGTGCTCACTAAAGTGTGTAATAAATTTGATTCTTGAGGCAAAAGATTTATTGCTTTTGCTCTCCACCAACTTACTTGGATGACTGGGGACACACACATCTATTTTTATAATCAATACATTTTACGTATTTTGAATAAAAACAAATAACATTCCGATTGAATTTCAAATAAAGCTACTCACCTAGAAAACAAATTGCCAAATATTTGAAACTGTTTAAATTTTGGTGTGGATAAAGCTTAAATCCAAAAATAATCCTAATGCATGATAATAGCCGTATTTTGTTGAAAACTATACACAGCCAGGCAAAAGCTTTTCAACAAAACGGGTCGGAAGAAACTGGTTAACAAAGCTTCTTTTGTATGAGAATTCCATATTTCAAATAGTTCCAAAGCACTGTTCACTAGTCACATTTGACTGCAGAAAAAAGGTAAAGTTATTGGCAGCTGGTGATTGTTGTTGCACTGCGTGAAAAATTTCAACTGGCTGGCTGGCAACTTCTCAACAAAACACGGCTAATATTATTCAAATATTTTAACTTCGGATTATTGTCGGAAAAGATCAGTCACTTATCACAAGCAAAAGACTGTCGTGAAAAAGTGAAACGAATTTTGTTAGAGGTGATCAACGATTCAAAATTAAGTACTAATATATATGTAGGTATATACAATTTAAAATCCAGTATTTATTAGTTCTTAGCAAATTTGATATTTTTTGAAGGGAAACTAATAATCTTTGCTATCTTTTTAAAATTTACAACTCTAAACAACTGAAACTCAAATATGGTCATATTGGGTATGTTCAGACGACTAATGGCAAGTCTCTAGTCTCTGATTGGCCAGCTGCCAAAATATTGCTTTCCAACTAAGCCAAATTTATTGGAAAGTTGACTGAAAAGTAAGTCACCAAAAATCTTCCTTGATATCAAGTCAAGTACACTTCTGTCAGAATATCAGCTGATTATATTTTGTCACTCAACAGATCTGAAACAAATCTGAACTTTATTTGTGTTGTGATTTATTTATCATTTTTGCACGTTCGTTTTTACCATTTTGTGGGAAGGTTCCTTATCAAATATGAAATAGAAAATTAAAAACCGTATGATATGTAAAAAAGTGCAAGTTTTGTAAAAGATTTGTTAATTTTTGGTTTGGTTTCCTAATACCAAAACCAAATAGTCTTGAAAAACTTTTTTTCGAAAACCCAATTTATTAAAACTAGTAAAGGGGTTATTTCAGATGTGAGATTTTTCTGAACGTTCCCATTGACTAAACAGCTGACAGCTTACGAATGGTAAAAATAGAGTTTTGTAATCCTTGTCGGTGTCGGTGCGCTAAATTGAGGGAAACAGATAGCTTAATTGAGAGCTGATGATTAATAAATAAATGAAGCTCTAACCCTGAGGCTGTATGAACCCAACTCGCTAGTGAGTACTCGCTCGTGTGGCCATCGAAGTAAGGTCCAGTCTATGTATTCGAGAGTGAAACTACTTTGATCGGCTTTCGAGCACTTGGAAGAAAGCCCACGTTTAATCAAGAAATTCAATTAACACGCACCGTGCAACGAATAATTTACGGCTAAGCAAAACTACCGTCAAGTACTGTACACATTTGTAAGGGTGCCGTGAAATAACGCCGAGCGAAATAACGCCGAAATACGAAACTCGGCTTTATTTCACTTTACTAAAGTGAAATAACGACAAATTTTAGCGTTCCACCTTATTTCGCTTTTGTAAAGTGAAATACAGCCAAATGTAAGCTGAGAAGCTGAACCAAACAAATTCAACCGAATATTTTTGTTGGATATAAAGGATAAATGCAAAGTTTGTTTAAAGCCATATTCTTTAAATGCAAAAGAAACTTTGTATACATTCAACCTCGCACCCACTCCAAATCCTATAGTGAACCCCCCCCCCCCCCCCCATTCATACCTCAGTGTTTATTTGTGAATTTTAAACTTCACAGACCAGGTAAAGGAGAGGTTTTATTTGGTTTGTGAAATTTAAAAATTAACAGTGAGGTATGTAGTTTGTAAAGCGAAATAAATCCAAATTCTGGAATTCGGCGTTATTTCACGGTACCATTTGTAAGCGCTATAAAGGACAATCGGCAGGTGATCTAGGAACGAATAACAACAAGACGTTTGTCGTTGGAAAGGTATTTGCAGTGCTAATTAGTCATTATTTGCTAAAGAAGGTTTTGTGTTTGTGCATTTCAGTATGGAAAAAATCTATGAAACTGGTCTAAAAATACCAATAACATGCATATCGTTGAAAAGGTATTTTTATGAACACTAATATTTACTACAACAACTTACTTAAAATTACTTTGTGGAAAAAGTAATTCGCTGTTTTTGGTGAATTTTTGTTGAACAAAAATTAATGTGACTTGGTTAATAATAAGCGAATAACTTTTTTTACACAGTGAATTGAAATAAACTGCCTTATCAACTATTATAGGTACTTTTATACCTTTCCAACGACATACGTCTTGTTGTTATTGGTTGAGCTAGAGTTCACACATTTTTTCCCATACTACGCAAAAACATTTGTCTACACTAAAATGCACCAAACGTTAAGGGGTAAGAAAAATGCTTTTCCAATGATATATAGTGCCCTGATTGCAAGAACTAGGTAACTCAATTTTCAATTTTTTAAATATCTCGGCAAAAACGATATTATTTAGTACAGTTTTCAAGATTTGTCGTCCAATTTTTTCTATTATATTCAAATATAGGATATTTCTGAAGTGTAAGAAACATACAAATTAAACTTTTCGCGGTTCTCTTGTAGCTAGGTATCTTTGAACGTTGCTTTCTCCAAAATTTTGATAATTGAGTTACCTAGTTCTGGCAATCGTTGGACCATATGTAGTGTATATATAGCGGCTATACGAAATACATTTAATTCATACAACAATCCACCACAACACAACCTAATTTGGCGAATAACTTTTTTCACACAGTAATTTGAAATAAGGCCCGATAGCAACCTTTCAAACGACATATATTTCTCGTTTTGTCCTATTCTTCTTTCAATCGAAAAGTAGTTATTTGAAAAACTATATCATCACAGAAGCCAAGAAGATAAAACCATACAAAAAAGTAAATGTACAAAAAAACTCTCAATTTAAGAGTAAGAGCTCCTAATCGTTGAGAAGTGTCTTGGCCCAGCAGATTATGTTTTTGAAGCAATTACTTGTGACAAAAACAACAATGGTAAAGTGTGTAAATTTCACAGTGGCAACGAAGTGTGCGTGACATCCCGCTATTGCAATAGACAGAAGCGTCAAAAATGTCCCCACAAATGCTAGCGGGGAGATGTCATCTTTGGCAGCATGCCATAGTTATATTTTCAAAAACACTTATACTAAACAAACACAAATAACATAATTTGTGTTTAATTATTGTTGTTTTTTTTGTGTTTATTTGATTTTTCCGATTGCACACACTAAAACACGTGCTTCTTCTATAGGCGCTGAGGTGCAAAAGAATTGATTTTATTTTTAAATAAGTTCCTGTTAGTGTATTTGTAAGTAGCTTGAAAACGGCTGTCGGAAAACAACAACCTACATACATAGGAATATTAAAGCGAATAGCGATGGGCAAATAATTGTGTTTTTTGTGATTTTTAATTGATTTAATTAAAGTCACTGTAAGTTTCCTTTGTTTGTCATATCGTCGTTAGTGGCTGCTTTTCGTTTTGTAGATATAAATCCATATGTAAAGTTTGCTTGATGCAACACGAAGGGGTGCACTGTTACCCGAAATAGCTGCATGTTTCAAACAAAATAAAAAACAAAAATAAACTAATGACAGAACGAACCGCTTGTGTGCCTGTACTATAAATTGGCAGGTTGGATTTGTTCGTTTATTTTTTTTGCGAATTTTTAATTACTAACTGAGAAGTTGCTGTTGTTACCCCAAAACAGTAGAAAGTATAAGCCTCCTCGGCATTGCAGTTTTTCTATACCTACCCCCTCTAAACTATTTGTTCCATGTTAAATATTTGTTCCAACAGAGACAACAAGAGGGCTGAAGTATCAGACATACAAGATCCCAATCAGTGGGTATAGCGTATAGCGTGTCTTATACATTCAATTTGGTAACAAAAAATAAAACGGAACGAAACAAAACAAAAGTCCGTTTCTAAGATATGCCAAAACAAATGTACTCGGTATATCTTCGATTGCCCTCTATCAGCAATTTGTTGACCCTCGATTTTTGGTCGATTGCCAGAGAAAAGGAAGGAATTTAAATTTATTTGGGCGCCAATTAATTTTATGCGAAATCAAAATGAAAATCTATAAATATTTGTCTATCCGCACCGCACGATGTCTTGAACTCTTGAAGCACTTTATTGTGAACCTTTTGTCGTTGTTGTCGTTGATATCTGTCGGTGCCTTGAAACTTCCGACCTCTCTAGGAGGGGCTTGAATTGGCTTGTTCATTCGCAACCCTCCTTCATGAGAAATTGCTATAAATTAATTGCAATAATTTCGCTACGTGCTACATCGCGTCATGGGGGTATAACTGTACAAGTTCTGATTTCTGATTTGACATGAGAGATTTATTTAAGTTACTTTTGTTGTGATTGTTTTACTAACATGTGTGCGTCTAACATTTTTGAAACGTAATCCAGGTACAAAAATAAATTTATAGTATTATATAGCTGAATTATGGTTTGGACTTACCTTTTTTGGGAATGAGAGACTTAAGCAACATCACAGCGTTATCATCACATCCCCAGGCGTGCATTTTGCGGTAGCTGTCACGGCCTTTTTCAGTCAGTTTATCCCAGGGCTTTGGCTTGGACAGCAATTCGGACACGGTGCCTTGTGATAGTCCGAGGATATACTTGGCGAAGAGTCTCTGTCCGATATTGTGCACTGAGAGCAGCTCTCGAACTCGACGTGATATGTGGAGCGTGTCTAAACTTTGATTGGCGTACTTGTCCATGTTGTAGCGGAGCATTTCTTGGAGCTTGGCTTCCATTGGATCGCCCTTGGGAATGAGGGATTCTCCCAGGCGGCCAGCCATAGAGGCTCCAGGTGGGAGCTGGATGTCTTCGGCGAAGCGGAAATGACCGCGATCTTGAAATTGGAATTGCAAACCGGGTAGAAATGCAGGTGGAAGGTGGGCCATGGAGCCCAGTGAGTTATTGTTATCTTCTTGAGCTTTGGTGGATTTGGAGCCACTCATGTGTCCATCATTGGAACGCTGGTCTTGGAGATTTGGCGTGCTTGCTGTTGACGAGGAATCGTGATGGCTATTTGCCTTCTCGAAGTCCTGGTGATGTTGCTGTTGCTGTTGCTGATGATGCTGAATGCCTGGAAGCTGATGATGTAGATGCTGGTGGTGGTGTAATGGAGGCTGTTGAAGGTGTGCGGCCGTAGTCGTAGTCAGCGACGCTGAATGAGAATCTATTCGAAGAGAAGGAGTTGAATTCGATGAGAAGGTTGAATTGACTAGCTGACTCAAAAGAGTTGTGGTTGATGGTCCTGTGACCGACAATGGGAGTGGTGGAGGCGATCGGCACGAAAGAATTGATGGGAAATTTTGGAAAATCGATGTTGGCGTTTTAGAGGTCGGATGTGTTGCTGCTATTGATGGTGGAGGGTGTGGTGCTATCGAAATTGCAGCCGATGCGGCGGTTGTTGCTGGAGATGTTTGCTGCGAGGGCATCGAAGGTGGTGGAGCTAATGGCAGGTGGTCGAAGCCACGACGCCAGTATGAATTTACCAACTCACCACCAAGCAGCGAACCAAACTGATCGACATTTGGGAAATTTGACGACGAAATCTGGTCTGATGCAGACGCTGAATCGCATGGAGTCTGCACATCCTGCTGATGCTGAAGAATTGCATCTGGGTCATTGTTAGAGATCTCGCATGCTGCAGCTTCGCTATCAGAAGTCTTGATTGTGTCTGAGTCTAATGCTGCGACAGATGTATCACTGGAAATTCCTGTGAAACGCAAATTTTTGTTGTAGGTATGGGAATTTTTCAGAGGCACAGTTTTGGAAATGAAAGCATATTTTAAGAATTACTGTTACGTATAGTATTTCATAACAACATCAATATCTACAACTTCAAATGAATAAATGACTTTTAAAAATTTTGCAAACAAATAAGAAAAAATACAATTCAAACTAACAAAGCATAGCGCGGCACTTTAGACATATACCGCATGTGTTTGTGTAGTTTTATACGACCATCGATAACTCGCTCTGATTTATATGAGACCTGCGGTAATAAATGCAGGCGCCACTTTTATAAATGCCGCGCCATGTATATCGTAAATGTCATAAAAGAGGAGTAAATTCCTGATCTGATTTTGTGTTTGTGATGGGTGAGGGGGCTTTCACGGGCAAAAATCTGGGTAAAGGGTTTGGTTTGCTTACCGTCGGTTTTCAGCGCTTCACTCGAAGCATGAGCTACGATCGACAACGTCTTGTTTTTTTCGGTCAAAAGTTCTTGAAACTGTTTGGGTTCATTGACAACAGCCACAGCTGCCACTGAATGACTTGTGATGTCGTCTGCCGTTGATGGTAATCTGTACACGGGAAAAGACAGAAACATGATTGAAATTTCATAAGTTGGCATTTGGTGTAAATGGTTGAAAGCGATTATTTTACTCACTGATTTTCCTTTTTTATTTGAATGTCTTCGACGGCCGTCGATGTTTCGGAGGAAACTATCGAAGCGGATCCCGTCTCATCTCGGATCTCTTCTGGGCACTCGGATGCGACAGCAGAAACTTCGGAGCTTTTGAATGTTTGTGGTTGATGTTGTGATTCTGTCTGTAAACGAGCCTCAAGTCTCAGAATGTGTTGACGTTTCGCTTCTAGATTATCTTCAAGTCTTTGTATTTGTACAATGTGTGTTTCGTGGAGGGCTTGCAGTCGGTTAACCTCAGCGATAAGTGCTTTAATCTGAAGAAAAACGAAATAAAATCAATTACAATTATTAGGGCTTGTCATGCTAATCAGTTTTATTGGGCAATCAAACATTAAATGCGCGCCATCGATATTTTGTGATACACACGATATTTGCTAATTTATTTATTGAAACCAAACCCATCCCAAGAACGATAAAAATAATGGTATGATAGCTTTAGTGGGGTATCCCTAGGTATACCTCTATAAATATATGTAGGTACGTTTGCATGCTTAAAAATATGTTTATGATTCGATCGTGCGTGTGCATAACTCAATGCCGCAACGACATATGGCAATAATTTCCAATCACAATGATGTATGAAAAATTTGATGTGGGAATAGGTACCGAACGTTGTTTAGATACTTAACAAATGAATAAACCCTTCCCCTTATCTCTCTACCCTTACATTAATACCCTTCTGGCGAAAAGGATTCATCATTATTTCATTAGCGACGAACAGCGCGGCGTGGAGAATAGATATTGTATCTACAAAGAATATAAAGCTTTCGTGTTTTTGTTAAACTCGATTCCTCCAACATGTGTGTAGGTATGAACATACTCGTAGATATCTACAGCCTGTGTCACGTAAGGACCTCTCTGTTCTCTCTGCTGGGATTGTGCGGTAGGAGACACCATCATCCCCTTCACACAGTGTGCAGAATTTCTATCGACTTTAATTAATTGAATAAATTTTCAGAATTTGTCTTCGACGACAACCGACAATCGACGTCAAAGAAAAAGGGTTGCCACACATTTTGGATTTTATTATAGAAGGTTAAATAAAAGTACACACTCTATCCCCCATCTCCAAATACATATGGGCGGAAGAGGTTGATGTAGACTAAGAAAAATATCCTCGACGGGGGAATACGCTCATAATTTAAGCTGGTGTTTTGAAACATCGTGCGTTGTCATCTTACCCATTACATGTGCTTGCAAGGCCTCCATGGCGATTAAGCAACAAACGCGATCTGACTATACCAAAACTTGGAAGTTCGAAGAGTCAACTTGACAAAGGCAATGTCAATAAAGGAACACACACACATCGCATCATATACCCGCCCCCTCCGGTTATGTGGACTTAATCACTACCAAACACTGCCAAAAAGTTTGTCTTGACTTTATCTTAAGGGAGGACGTCTATATATTTTTATACTAACTTGTACCTTCATATAGAAAACAATCCCTGTCGAATTTCGAATCTTCCAATTATCATATTTTCCCTTCAAACAATATCTATAACTGAGGTTTATCTATGTCCTTTGTTAGAATATGTGTGTGTACCTTTGTTGGGGGTGGTGGATTGTGGTGGTAATAGAAGGCAGCATTCCTACAAGTACTTTACTACACCACAGGGGTGCGTAATTTTATTAAAAAGAAAGAAAAAAATATGTTGTGTTATTTTGATGCCGGAGCAACAACGATGGGTAATATAATGTCGTCTTAGCTTGTTATTATTTCATCTATGAGCAAATAATATATTTCAAAACCAAACACCCAACTTTGAGAGAGAAAAGAGGGAGAACATTTAAGAAAAATGCTTGTAAAAAGCGTTACCGTATCTCATGATTTAAAAAAAAGTTAGTGTACAGGCATGTTATTTAATTTTCTTTAAGACCAAGTACCTAAACAGACGCCCCTTTGTAGATACATCAACATTCATAGAAGTAACTGAATTATAAAGATGAACGTTGATTTCTCTATCTAAATATATGGTTAACAATATTGTAGATGTTTGTATGTCTGGTACATATACTTCCTCATAAAGTGAACAGCCGCCAGTGGAGAAAGTGATTTTTTGACATATCTCACTGCTACAGCCTTGCGAATGTGTTGTGAACGTTTGACGTTCAAAACTACCATGCCTCAAATGACTAGTAATCGAACAGTCAACTGTTCACCAAGACTTCCCGTAGATTTTCCACGGGAATTGCTCGTGAACGAAAACTCTCTACACAGCTTCACGAGCACGTTCATGAATGCATAAAAATTAAAATTTAGTATGGATTCACGACATGATTCACAAGTATGTACTAGACTTAACTGTAAAAAAGTGAAGTGAAAAAAGTTATCATTTCAGTTTTCACAGAGTTTTATCATTTTATCACTTCACAAACACGCGCAAGGCGATTCCCGAACTCGTTATGATAATCAGTCGATTCTCGATCTGTGAAACTGTGAAGTGATAAAAATGATAATGCCTTCACACCAAATGCGAATCTCGAAGTGTGAAAACTTAAAACAAATGTTTTTATATGATAATTCTTTCATCACAATTAATTCATTCTGTAAAAGGTTGTGAAAAGATAAACGATAAAGAGAAACACTTTATGCTCATTAGATACACCCAAGTCGCCATCTTGGTCTCAGCAGAACGAAAAGTAAGAACAAATTTTTCGTTTATGATTTCGCTGTGTCATTTTTGTATGGGATTTTTCGTTTCGCATCAGCAGCGTACTAGGCTTTATAAAAGGTATAGATTATGATTTCGAAATATTTGTAACAACTCTGAATTCATGCTGTGGTGTTAATTTTAAATAGAATTCTGAGCTTAATCCAAGCAGCGTAAGTTGTTTCCGATCAAATGAAGAACCTATATAAAATAGAGCTTAAATTTCAATTGGACTTTGCATATTACAATCTTAGACATCCATTCTCGGAAATCATTTGTATAAAGAACTGAAGTTACTTTTGAATAGCTCAGTAAAATATTATTTTGTTCGATACCTCCTTACATGTTTATACACGTTTGCCCCTTAAGTTTTAGTACCTACTTATTTTTAATTAGTTAATTCAAAAAGGAGGTAGTATTGAACTATACGAATGAAATTATAAAACGCAAATCCCTTAAACTTAAAGTGGATTAAAAAATGTTTCACTTGGAGTGAATTCAATATAAGGGAAGCGAGGGCACGAAGTTAGGAAATGTCAATTATAAATTTTAAATTCAAAGCAAGCAGATAATTTCGTATTCTCTTTTTCGCTAAAGTCTATAGGCATACCTATAGAGTACTAACTTATATAGCTATACCAACATCAACATGTAATTCGATTCCAGACACTCGCTTTGATTTATCACTTTAATATTGAACCGGAATTCCCTATTCTATATTTTACCACTGAAATAAAATTCCAATCTAATCTTCAAACCCAATGTCGTTCAGCTCTTCCCCCTTCCACCGGACCCAACACCCTTCTTCAACTCCGACATATCTACCTCTCGTATTAATTAATGAATCGAATCAAAATTTCAAAAACGATGGCAGATTTTCCCTTATTTTTCTTTATCAATCATACCCTCAGCACCTCAGCCACATTTTTCCTCCTCCAAGTCTTCAACTGTTTTCAGAACAGATAAACACAAAAATATTCTGCGAGTTTTGTCTGATTGTATGTCTTCTATACAACGAATCCTTTCATTTTCATTTGCACAGCTGGGGAGTTGAAGATGTAAGGGGGATAAGTATTGTTGGGTGGTGTAAGGTGGATGGTTGTCATATTATAATCGAAGACACACATTTACAACCCCCAAATCAAAATCAACCCTTCGCATGCAAATTGTAGAAATGTAGCGCACAATTTTGAAATATTGAGCAAATACACGGATTTGAGTAAAGAGGTAATTCATTGATTTCCATTGTTTGTATATATTTCTCTTCAGAAACAAGTTCGTTTTGTTTCGTTTCGTTTGTTGCTATAAATCATTGTCCTTCTTCTGACGGTGATGGCGTGGGGCGTAGTATAGAGCGGGGAAAAGAGGAGACGAAGTGGCGGTGGCAGTATGGCAGTGGCTGCGTGATATCTTGAGTATGGGAAAAAGGATGGTTTGGGGGATTGCTGGGGGAGAGCATAGTTTTGATAGTGTGCTCTTTCTGCTTTGGGTTTTCCTTTTAATTATGAACTTGTTCACATCACAACATAGTAATTGGAAAGGTGCTCCTATAGTCTTAGAAGATGACATACCATTTTGATGGTCAAATGAATGGCAGAACTTCAAGTAGTCTTCTATTGTTTCTCCTTTTTTTATGGATTTTTGATGAATTTGAAAGCAAATGTTGTCAAATTAAACAAAATGAATTTGTCCTTTTTTTATGATTTCGGTCAAATGAGTGAAGGCATAAGACCTACATCATAAAAAAAATACCTTAACGGTATTGTGTGTGTGTGTACCTACCATAAAAAGGAAATTGAATGCGGTGTGAGAAAAAGGATATTAGATTAAACCTATGTCCTTCTGCTAATACACAGATATGGAATCAAAAATCAATGACATTGCGTCTTCTCCCGCATTCAGCCTCAAAAGAGCGGATAGGTATATACTTTTGAAAATATTCGCTAGAATGAGTTTTAATTCCTTTTACTTGCCATTTGGATGATGAGTATAGGTATAAAGGTGGTAGGCCAACAAGTTGAGGGAGTCGCGGGCCGGGCGGGGCGGCAAAAAAGGATATTTGTTTCAATGCGCCTTTAGCTGATTACTGCTTATTGTGTGTGAGTGTTGTATAGAGAGACGAGAGAAGATTCCGGTAGAAACCAGCGGGAGTAACAGCAGAAGACCCCTTTCGGTCTTTTGATTGTTGGTCCGGGTGAACGTTCAGATATATATTAAAAGGAGTCTACGTCGGCGGCTAGGACGATGATGATTATTATTATGATGATGATGATGATGATGATGATGATGATGACGACGTCGACGACGACGATGACTATGATGATGGTGTTTTTTGGTATTATTCAAAGAAATATTTTTATATATTTTTGGGGGTTGATTTTTATATTGTATTGGTTCTTATGGTTTAGGTTTACTGCTGCCTGGCAATTTTGTTAATTACAAAACGAGTGCGTTTGATGGTAGAAACATATACTCAGACAGAGGGGGTACCCATCAATGAGTCTCCTTTGGGTTCATGTACACAAAAAACAAATATACAATAATTTTCGCAATAATTCACAATCCTTTCGTATTTTCCGAATGGTTTTTGCCTATTCAGCTTCTCGTGAAACGGGGATGGAGAATATAAATATGAATTTTATCAGTTATTTCCAAATAAATCAATGAAGAGTTCGCCCTTTTTGAAATATTCCCTCTAAGCAGAGGGTGAGTTGTTTCCACTTGTGCACATGTATAAAGTACATTATTTTTCTAGCGAGGATTTATAAATTATATAGTCTTAGATTCTATGTATGCATTTTTCATTGGAAAAGTAGACATAATTTTTGCAAGTCTGATGAAGTTTGGGGAAAGAAATTCATTGCATGTAACAATTTTGTAAGCATTCTGGTTTAACGGATATACCTATATACATGATAAAATGTCATAAACATAGCTAAAACTGTTCAAACAAATTTTGTTTTAAACTTTGAAAAGTATAACCATTTTTCTAAAAACGATTCCTGGAGTTAGATCAGGAATTATGGTGTACGCTGTTGAAATCAACCTATTTTCATTAATTTCTTTAAAAACTAAAATTGAAAATTAATTTTTAAAAATCTTTTCCCACAAAAGGAACTTATAGTGCATAAAGATAGTTAAAAAATGCCTTTCTATCATTAAACAAAGATATAGCATGACATTGCAATTCGTATCGATGGTTTTAAATATTTTTTTTTTATTGCCCTTCTTGCTTAAATGGGGGAAAAGACTCCTCTTATCTTACACAAATTTGTTCTTTTTTTGATTCCACACCATGTATATGAACTATTTGGTGTTTTTGCATTATTTTAAATTTCTTCCTTTACTTAACGTTTATTTTTTGTGGATCTATGAAAAAAGTACTTTTTCTTTCTTTAATCTTTTCAAGGATAGCTACTCGTAGGTTTCTAGGTAGGTACATCTGGGATTACATCGTGAATCCGGATTGATTCTATAAATGCAAACAGCGACTGTATGCTCGTTCATCCCTTGAGTGCAATCACATACATGCATACATATATATCTATGGAGGATTGTTGCATTGTTGAATATCGTCCTTTTCTTTTTTTTGTGCAACTACTTATTATTTTATTTGCCATGCGATTGTTTTTCGCCTCAATTGTAGGAATCTTGAAATAAAATAAACGTACAAAATTGAAGAAAAAAATCAATTCTCTTCCTGCATGCACTTGCATATGTCACCACACTTAATTCCAGTGCCTTGCCTTATAGTCTGGTTGCAGCTTGTGTCAGTTCAGGATGCTTGGCGTTTCTGTGTTGTTTTGTTTGAACTTCAATTGCATTATTATTCACATACATATATACTTATGTATATTCTATGCGCTTCCTCTTGGCGGGCGTGTGTAGAAGTATGCGCTGCTGTTTGCTTGAGTAAACAATGAAAGAAGCTTTTACCCTGAAGCACAGGACTCTCAATTTATTCATGTCGTGAAGGAGAAGAGCTGCACAATACAATAATATTTGTTGTACAAAAATATACACATTCCTCAAAAATAAAACAAAATAAAGAGGAACATCATCGGGTGGCATTGTGGCACGGACGAGAAGCATCACAACTCTGGCTGCCAAACACCAGAGATCTCCAAATACTAAATAGTTTGAGTAAAAGTTTTCCATTCCTCAGTTTTCCTTTCCTGCTTTTTGTCCTCTTCTAAATCCAAAATGGCAACCCCTCATAATATCGTCACAGTTCAAAAATATTTATAAAATTCATAAATTTGTATCTATGTTGGTGTATTTATGCATCAATGATTTCAAGCGGGGGAAGATACAATATCTATACAGCAGCCCCACATAGATGATACTTCGTCTATAATTTTTCATTCAATAATCTCTCCTGTTCCTGATGGCAACGGAATGGTTTCTGCAAAAAAGGTTATTGGTCTCTCGTGCAGGAAAAACTTATTTGATTGCCATGAATTTGATATACCTACCTACCTATAAGTGGTGGTGTTGACGTGATGTTGTGGGTGGGGGTTTGGACTTTGATGAAGGACTCTTGGTGGTAAGGTCTTTGATTGGTAACAAAATATTGAAAATACCAACTGATTTGTTTCAGAGAATCTACAATTGTTTGGGAAAATATTAGATACCCATCTTAATTAATCAAAAGTTTCTCTTCATTTGTGTATGATAATTAAATGTTTCTTGTGTCTGAACGAAATTCAAATTTTCTTTTCCCAACCTATCATAAAATCTATTTTAAAGGCTTTGTAACTCCCACCTTTATCTATTATCCAGTCTAGAATAAGAAATCGATCTTTATATTATTAACGTAAATCTAAAGTTTAATAGACCAAAGCTTAAAATAATTTGGTCGGTTCTTAAAATGGGGGGTTGAGTTTTTTCAGCATAATTTTATCATCAAAATTGAGGGTGGTGGAAAATTCCGATTTGAGGAAATTGAAAAAGACGCAAAAGAATATCCGTAATAATGACAAATTAATTTGATGTCCTCTATAAAAACCGAAAGGACTTGAAATAGTCGTTTTTTTTTTTCTTCTAAAAATCAAAGTGTGCTGCTTTCTACCAATTAATTAGTCGCGCCGCGCCGCATAAGACATCACTCCCTGGAAATTGCTCTGTTCTGTATAAGGAAGTTAAATAGTTAAGAAAAAATCCAATTATCATAATCTGCTATCAATTTGGGATTTTTTAATAGAGAAGACTTTAGTAATTAAGTTAAATCTATTTGGCAGGATACCCGAGGTTGTATTTGCCAGATTGTAATCAATTCAATGACCGATATGAAAGAATGCGTTCTTTTTTTATGAAACAATTTTGTTGCTTTTTTGTTTTATCATAGTCTAGTCTAGACAGTAATTATTTGAATACTTGTATTGCATAAGGTATAAATTAATAGGAAAAGGAAGGATGTCTTTGGCTTAAGATCCTATATTGTCAGCCATTACATACACAAATTTAGTAAGCTATAGGAATAACAACCGTGGTGGACTCACAGAGTAAAAAACAATAAAAACATATTCTACTCATCTATGGTATGTAGACTTATAATTTGACCCAACACAATGGCATCAAAGTCATTTTCTCGTTAGCAGTTGGTCGGATTTATTGGACAACCAGGGCACAAAAACAAAAGCTTTACGTAGACAAGAAATCAAAAGGAAATACGAGTAAAAAAAGGATTGTAATCCATTTGTTTTAGCTATGGTTGCTCCTATCTCATTCGCTGGACGACTACTATACCGGAATCGAATATAAATTTATGATTTCCAGGGCATCCACACACAATTTCAAAATTTTAAATCACATATTCGTATAAAGGACAAAAAACAATCTAGCTACAGATTTAAATGAATACGAGTATATATTATTCTATCTATAGCAAAAAAAAAAAATGAAATCTAAAGGTAAAGCGAAAAGGAAACAAGTAAGTATAGATACTCATATAAGCACTCCTTCCTCTTGGCTTAAATTATCCGACCGTTATAAAATTTTCTGAACTGTTACACTTTTTATTTAAGGTAAGGAAAAGGGATATTTCTATCTATTTATGTGTGTTGTCTACCTTCATCCTTATAGAATGATAATACTTTTGAGAAAGAGCTAGCATCAGCATCCAGCATCCTTATCGTAGCACCGACAATAAAAAACGAGGTTCACATTATTATTTGTTTCGTCTGATGATATATTGAGAGATCCGGAGACTCTGACCATTATCCTTGTTCAGACCAATCGGGTAAAAAAAAAACAAAAGATTCGCGACGACGAAAACAGGAATCCTGTGTGAAAGGCGATTTTTTTTTCGACAAAAACACACAAAATGGAAATAAAAATCTCTATTTAAAGTGGCTTTTATACATTTTTTTGAAGATATTCAAGTCGAAATAATAAAAAAAAAATAAAGTTGAATCGCACAGGATATCTACTCAGTGCGCGGTTTAAGAAAAAGCAAATAAATCCTTGAAATATCAACGACTGCGATGGGGAAATGCTTTATCTTCAACGAATTGATGAGAACGATGAGAGGACAACGACGACGGCTATGATGCTGATGATGATGATGCTGTCGGGCAGTATACAAAATAAGAGAATAGGAAACAGGAAGAAGAAGGATAATAGTATAAACAAACAAAAATACATGATTTTTCAATAATCCTAATGATGATGACTCCATATAGGAATAGGTATGTACTGATGCCCTTATACCTCTTTACCTTTCGTAATGGTAATGGCCAAAAAAAGGACATAAATATAAATTTGCAAGATGAGTGAATACCTGTGTAGCTTTGGTGGATAATGTTGCTATACTGGGGTACAATATCTTTACGAAAAGTGTAGATTATGTTTTCTTTTTTGATTGCTAATGCCAGATATAAATGGAGTCTGTGCAAGTAATTAACCCGATATCAAAACCACAGATATAAAGTATACCCGAATATACTAACAACAAGGGTCCATTGTCCTTACTTACATAAGTGATTTGTTTAAAATTTAAAAAATATTTGACCAATACAATACATATGCCTTTGAGTTGAGTCGTGTTTAAGATATCATAATTACAAAAAAAAAACACGGACTAAACTTTTGGATTCTGAAAATTCTTTTTTTTTTTAATACTAATTTCTGTTATTATTGTGGATCCATTGTACTCCCCAGGATGTGAGAAGTGTAGGGATAAGAAGGGAAAGTTAGGGGATTTAGTGAAAGTTTTGGAAATGGGGAGCCTACTAGAACCACCTGTGCTTTGAATGAAGTTCAGAATGTTTCTTAGTGGAAAAAGAGAGACGTCACCCAGTTCATCCAAAAAATATTCTCAGAGGGCTACTTTTCTTGTCCTGGCTAGGCTCCACATAAGAAGTGAAATGAGCCCTCTTCCACCTCTTCGTCCCGACACCGTCTTTATAAGTCAAATGTGCTGATGCCCGTCCTGCTCATGTGGGTTCCCATTGAGTTATGACCCGTAAGGATTCGAACCAAGACAGACAGTTGAGGTCTGCTTAGCTTAAGTAAATACTCTGTTTTGTTCTTTGAAATATCTGTCATTGGCAGTCCTGAGGAATCTTTGGTGAACTCTCGCCTTATCTTCAAGATCTATTAATGGGTGGATTATCTGCGGCGATGCCTGACCCTACCCCAGCCACCGTTTTTGAACCGCCAGTAAAGACCTATACATGATTTCTGTTTTAGACCTGGGTTTCCTTCCATAATTCCCTTGTCGGGATGTCGGTTAGTGCAATTAAGTTAAAATCTATGTACGGTGAAATATAGTCCGTTTAAAAGACTATGTCAGTGAACTTCATTATAATTTTGTGACTTCAGTGGCCCTTTTTTCAATTTTTACTCTCTTTAGTTTTTTCGTAGAGTAGTTTTGGTCGCTCTTCCGTCAATAGATCGAGAGGTGCAAGTGAGGGGATAGTTTCTAGGGCTGTGGTTGGCGAGGTTCTCATGGCACTAGTTGAACCGATACATGTCAGTCTGTAAATTTTTGTCATGACCCTAAGATTGATTGCCTTATCCAAGGCATGCCACCAAATCAAACAGGCTTACGTCAGAATAGGCCTCATAACGGCTGTGTACATCCGTCAGTGAATGGTTTTGGGGCTGGGTCCCTATCTCTTGCCAAAAATTCTACTGCATGTATAGAAATCTATGGCAGATTTTTATCTTTTCTCTTTTTTGACGTTTTCTTTCCAGTTAAATTTACGATCGATAAATAAACCAAAATATTTGGCCGTGCCAGTGATATGACCCCATTTATTTTGGGTGGTTTTATATTGAAATATTTCGTTTTCTCTTAAACAGCACCTGTTCCGTTATAGGCGGGTTGACATTAAGTCCACAGCTACTGGGCTAATTATTGAGACTATCAAGGGCTGTTTTGGAACAAATTTTCCTGATGCCATTAGCACTATGTCATTCGCATACGCCAAGACTTTAACGCCGCTCTATCCTAATCTGACTAAAATCTGGTTAACGACCAGAAGCCAAAGTAAGAGAGGTAAGACACCTCCTTGTGGCGTACCCCTGCAAGTCCATTTCTACTTTTTTAATTCTGAAACATACTGAAGCATCATAGAATCAATACAGTTTGACAGCATTGGGTCAATGCTAACAGAGTCTAAGGTTTGTCGTATTGCGCCATTCTCAACATTGTTGTAGACCCCTTCCATGTCAAGGAATGCTCCCAAGTTAAATTCTTTAAGGTGGATTGATTTCTTAATCGTGCCAGCCGCTTCATGAAATGCGGTCTCAACAGATTTGTTTTTCATATATGCATTTTGGGCATGTGAAAGAACCCTATTATTTAGAAATAGGCGAATGTGCGTTTCTATTACCATTCCTAAGGTGAAATATGAAATATACAATTACTCATTAAAATTGTGTAAAAACTAATTATGTTTAAATAAATTACATTAATTGAGACCGTGAGTGATCAAATTTTTCATCTTAAATCGATGTTAAATACTATTTAATTTGAGATTATAGGAGATGCTTAGATATTTCAGAAATAAGAATTTTGGCTAAGATGTCTTATGATGCATTAACGTAAAAATACGAGACAAAAGTATCAAAACTGAACTTACACCTGCAAAAGTCCTCATATAGGTACCTATAGATAAAATATTGCAATTATTAAATTTTTGTAAGAAACACAAGCCAAGTGATTAAATGTTTCGTATATGTATTTGTTGTGGCTTTTATTAATCTCTGACGACTGATTTAACAGTTTTATGCGCAAAAGGAAACCTTTAAAAAATAAGTTCAACCAGGATTATAAAAACCTTGTCTATCATTGATAATTTATCACCGGTTGTGAAACTGTATTTCATGATAAATTTAATTACCAATCTTTGCTTTATCTTATTTGTCATGTCACATTAGCATGTGACGAAAATTTTAAAAACAGATCAGATTTATAAAGAAAAAAGATTCCAATACAATAAAGTTAAAATCTAATAAATTCATAAAGGTATCTTTTCTATTATATGGATTATAGCTCCATTCTGAGTATCTTTTTATGCATAAGCCTCCGTCATAAATTAATTTGTTATTTGCGCACATTTCATCTATATTATAGCGTCAGACTGATTTAATTTGTACTCAAGTAGTTTCATGTGACAATTGTGTTGTTCTCGGTTTAATTTTGTTGATTCTATATCAAAAAAATAATCAAATTAAGAAATGTTTGATAAAGTTCTTCTTCTTTAAGAACGAGATGGTTTTCCAAAAAACAACAATAAACATGTCATATTGTAAATATGATGAATATAATAAATAATGTTTATTAAAACGAAAATCATCATAGGTAGGAGAGTAGGCGTTGATATGGAGAAGCGACGAGACACAATTTCATTGATTTATAGCCATAACCTAAATTTACAATTATAAGATAAACATATTAAATAAATGAATTTCAACACACAGGTATTGCCAGTTGATAAAATTTATTGTTCAATTCTTTTGAAATATATTTGCTTTTGAGAATATTTTTTTTTAATTATCTTACAGAAAAGTACGATTTCACATCTACATGTTTCAGATACACGCACATTTCTTTGCTTTCTACCTTTTGAATGTGGGTGTGATCAAAACATATTTTATTTTATTTTAAAGAAAAACCCGCATTTATACATATTTAACAAATTAATCATGATTATTCTGTTCGGCCCTCTATAGAATTCATCAAGTCATTGTTTCCGGTACATTTACTTAAAAAACAATAACTACGAAGTGGTCATCTTATGTTTTACTTAGAGGCAACAAGAAGTGCAGATAATCTATCTATGTATGCCCTGATGCGGGTACAGGGCACTCACCAATTTATGACATCTGTAAATGTACTATTTTAAACGACGTTAAATTAAATAATATATTGAAAAATAATTGGTACAACATTAATCTCATGCAAATTTAATTTACATGAATGCACATCGATGAGAAAATTTAAATCAAACTCGTATCTGCAAGAAACCCTTAAGACGACCGACGCGACGCGACGGCGAATTTCGGATCGTATTTAATTGAATTATTACTCAGCCGCTTAATAAGTTTCTTGTACGAGTACATACTGTAGACAGACGAAGGAATATTCAAGTCGAATGTCGTCTGTGGCAATAGGTATATAGGTGGATTGATTTATCAATCGATTCCCTTCTAATTTATAAGCCAATTAGCCGAAATGGCAAGGAATCATTTCACTCATGACGTTATATGTGTCGTAAAATAGTAAAATACAAATAGATGTAGAAGCTATAGGATGAACAGAACAGGCATGAATTGTGAGCATTCAATCATCACCAGAGCCATACACCATTTACCATCAGAGATTCTTAATCTAGTTGAACATCATCGCACACACAAAATGGGAACTCAATTACAAGGCTGAACGGAAATTTACGATAAATTGAAGCAAGAAGGTTGGAAAATTCAAGTTTTCCGGTAGACAATTTTGAGAGATATGCTGAAATATTCTGAAGATTTATATTTAAGGCGTGAAAAATCTGCACTCAAAAAGTCTTAACTTGTAATAACGTTGAGTTAGTGATTTATGATTGCTTGTCTATTAATCTCATCGTTGTCGTTCGTTTGGTTGTCCATCTCCGTCAGTTAGTTCGTTCGTCCGCCTGATGCCCTTACTTAATCAATTACGGTTAATTGAATTGTAATGTACCAGAAGTTTATACAAACACATACACACATATAGATTTCCAAGTCTTATAAACTGTGCATTACTTCTTTATGTCATGCTCTCAGAGCGCGCAAATCAAAAGGCCAATTATTCAATTCAACAAAATAAAAAAATCGTATATGGCCGACAATCCATTTCCTTTCAATTTCAATTCAAATCAGTTGAACATTATTTTGTTCGTGATGTTTGTCCGTTTTGTTGCGAATCAATTCACTACCTACGCTCCACTAAACAAACAGAACATCATCCACTTCGATAATCGACTATAATACTAGTTTTATTATTATTATCATTATTGTTTTGTTGTTGTTGTTATTCTGATAGATGTTGGCCATCATCATGGAGAAATAGTCAGAAAGATTGTGATTCCAATTCCATTCGAGAGTTTGATTTTTTTAAATTGATTGCTTCCTTATTTTGGGTAAATTTGTTGATTTTTTACATTTTATATCTGAATGATGCGTGATGGAGAGGAGATCAACATCAGAACAGTAGGGAAATATTATCAGTATTATTACAGTAGCACCTCAATAGTAGGTCACACAAATTTTCAAAATTTGTTCAATTTTGGGAAGTAGAATACATATGTACATATATTCGATTGAAGGATATATTACAATTTAAAGGGTGTTTTTTTTTTGGAAGTGTGGTTTTCAATCTGGCAATACATTTTTCGCAGTTTGTCTTTTTGACAGCTGTCACTTGAATTATGCTCAGTTTGATTTTCCATTTTATAATGAATAGACTTTCTCCTGAACAACATTTGCAAATCGTGCAAATTTATTACCAAAATAATGGTTCGGTTCGGGCAACACATCGCACGCTGGGTCCAATATTCGGTCGACATAATCGCCCCGCATTATCTCGCGTCGTGGGCCTGTAGCGTGGGCTCCAAGATTGTGCGATTTAAAACCGCTGGACTATTTTTTGTGGGGTTACGTGAAGGCACTTGTCTACGCAGATAAGCCCGAGACGAAGAGGAAGAGAATATTCGGCGCGTTATTGCTAACATATACGGCCTCAATTTCTGCAAAAAGTGGTCGAAAATTGGGCCTTGCTTTTCTGCGTCAGCTATAACTAAAAATTAAACGCGCATATTGATATTTAAAAAATAGCCTTAAATCATGTGTCATATGTTCAGACTGATAAGCTTGACTCTCTGACCTCCCGCCTCCAACACCCTCTTTTAAGGCGAATATGGAGAAAGCCAATGCGAGGATACCGGTGAACTTCTGATATATCAGAATAGAAAGTGAAATTCCGAGTCGATAATTGCAAATTGTAAATTTTAGGCCTTACAACAAGTTCCTAGCATGCTTTGTTCTTGAGATACACTATGCGACCTGTTGCTTTTACTTCACTAGTCACTCGATTGCACCCTTATTTGGCAAATTGCAACATCGTGGTTGAAAGTTGCCCTGCTTACTTCACAGACTTATTATTTTTGAATCCTTTCTAAATCTCCCCAACGCACAACTTTTTGGCGCTATTTACAATTGAAAAAATAGAATTTTGGTTTTCGGCCTACTCTAGTGGATATACCAAATTGTTTTATAGAAAATAACTCAAAAAACGCGAGACTGGGTACAATGTCCGGTAAGATATGTGGATGTACAGATATAGACATCACGTCCATCTTTAACGTCTTTTACGTACATATAATAAGCTCAAGTACTAGAAGCCAAGTTCTCAGTTATCATTTTTGAAAAGGTATAATGCCGACTTTTCAATCATCAATTAAACATTCTGTTAACTGTCAGAAAAATAAATGGACCATATTTTTGTCCTCTATCTAAAGGAAAAAAATTTAATTGACTTTTGAAAAATATGATGACAAAAAGACTGAATTAAGAGATCGACTGTATATGGGCTTATCTGCGTTATTTTCGGTTTGATTTAAATATTGGTTTTAAAGCTCTGTTATCCAACACGTTAATCATAACGCAGGTTGTACTGTAATTTGTTATTGAAGGATTCGACAAATTATTTGCAAAAAAATGCAAAGGGGGAGAAACACATTGTCATCATCATCATTATAAAAATATTATATTCTTTAATGAATAGACTGTGTGAGTGCCTGGTTATAGTTGAATGATTACACTAACCTAACTATGGGGACTGTGACCCTTTCGAATGTGTCTGTCTGTCTGTATTTCTAATAGTATGACGAACCGAAATAGTTATTGCGAGCCTCCCGCATAAAACGCCGCACCGCACGCATCACGCAGAGTCACAAAGAACAGCATATTATAGAATCATGGGAAACATTTTATTTTTCCTCCGCCACATTTTAAACAAATGATTCGACAAGAATACAATTCATGTGTGTCATTTATAAGCAAACAAATAAAAATGAGCTACACAAAAAACAACAAGTGATCATCGTTACATTAAATTTTATTATTTATAAGTACATGTGCATTCGACTGACGACAATATTCTGTTTAGACGATGAGAAATGTAATAGTCCTCCCCCTCGCATCATTTTGAAATGTCTGAATATCTAAACAATTGATTGGTATAAATCAATTGTTTGGCCTTAATGATGACGATGAGACACAGTACCCTGGTACTCAGATGAATGAGGGGGTAATTAAAATAAAAGGGAGTAGCACTTGTCCTCCCGAATTCCAAAATTAATCCTTTCAAAATCCAAAGTAACTACGAGTAAATGCTATTTTGTGCCTGAAACAGAAGGGGTTACGATACGGTACGATGCAAACGAAAACGACTGTGACAATGCGAGCTATGGCTATGGAGTGGGTAATGGGGGGCTAGGACGACGACAATGTGAAATAATTAAGTTTAAAAAGTTTCTCCATCTTTTCCATTTAGTAAAAGAAGGGAGCTCCAACGACAAAAGTGAGAAATAAATGTAGCAAATGATTGGGTAATTTGATTGGAATGAAATTATTTAATTCGATTGCTGTTTCTTTGGTGACACCAACAAAAAAGGTGTGTTTTCAAACGATGATGACGATCACATAAAACAGAAAATACATATACCTTAGGTACCTAATGATGGATGAAGCTGTTTCTTACCAAATCTATGCGGTTTTTAAATTCCATATTTTTGTATAGGTACTTTAATTAATAAAACACATTTCAAAACAAACTCTAATCGAATACTAAAATTCATTCTATTGTTTATCAATAGATTTGTTCCTAATTTTGAATTTTTAATCTCTATCAATTTTTGTTCAGCAGAAGTTCAATCAAAAAATTTCTATCGCATCATAGACAAGAATAAAGAATCCAAATTTGTTTGTTGTTTTATAATCAAAGAAAATAAATTCCACGCATTTCAATCGATTATGGAGAAATTCAACATAAGAAAAACATATATATGTAGGTACTATGTGTATAGGAATATAATTGATAGATAGATTTGACCGTATCATAATTACGATGCTGCCACTCGATTCGAGTTCCATTTAAAGCTAATCCAAAATGAGCACATGCTTTAGATGGTGAAGCAATTAAATAGCCAACTTCGGTGTCAAATTAATTAATAAGATTAAACTTAACGCATATCTGCCTTCTTTGAATATTGAAAGATTTCAAATTTATCAATTAAAAATTAGAAATCAACTCAACAGGGTGGTTTTGTAGGAGAAGAAATAAGATCTTTATTAACCTTTGAAACAAATCAAAAAAAAGTGTACAGCTTTGAACTGCATTCTTGTAACTCTGTTGCAGCAAATAGACTCGATGATTTAGTAAACGACTTAACTTTTTTTTAAAGCCATATGAATTGCCATATAAAATTTACAAGTGAAGAGTCTGGGGATTGACTCTACTAGCTTTCTTGCCAATTTGGCTGGGATTTGTTGCCACTCTTCAACTTAAATTGAATTTTGTGCCTCTTAGCTTAGTATGTTCCTCTTTTGGAACTGTTTATATAATCTCACAAATGCTATGAAGTCAAAGCCTAGGAATCGAGAAAGGTCTTCTAATTGCTTAGAGGTACTATGGTGTAACGATTCCTTGACAAATTTCGATGTGTGCTTGAGGTCTTTGTCTTGCTGGAAGACACATGAATCAGTCAACCACCAGTTTCGCAACACTACACGGCTGTATGATATTTGTCAGGGCTTCTGGTCCGAAAACCTAAGAAAAATAGTGAAGTAATCTCGTTATCACTGAAGTCTTGCATTTTTTGTCTACAGGTATAAAACTTTCAAATGGAATAAAACAAAGATAATTTTTTTTTAAATTGACATGAAATTTACTTTATTCGAAAGATAATCTTCTGGCTTTATAATTTAAATATAATTTCTGGCAAATGACCGCAACGGCTGGCTCGGAAGTAGTCCAATCTGGAGGCCCAATTTTCGAAGATTTTTTCTAACATTTGTGGCCGTATATCGGCAATCATGCGGCGAATGTTGTCCTATAAGTGGTCAATCGCTTCGAGCTTATCGGCGTAGACTAGCAACTTCACATATTCCCACAGAAAAAAGTCAACTGGCGTTACATCGCCCGATCTTGGAGGTCAATTAACGGGTCCGTAACGTGAAACGTTTCTTTCAATAAATTAATGGTTGCTCAATTGATGAACGAAAAAGTCAGTAATCATGGCTCTATAGCGGTCACTGTTGACTGTACCGTTCTGGCCATTATCGTTTTTAAAGAAGTACGGACCAAGTAAAGCACATCAAACAATCAGTTTTTGTGGATGTAACGGTATCTCAACGTATTTCCGAGCGATACGTATCGCGAACAGAACCATGATTTTCAAAATAAATTGATCAGGCTATTGATGTTGATTGAAATGCCAAACTAAAAATAAATCACTTGGCAGCTGGCTGAAAAAATGACCGCCAGTTAAAAAACTATTGCCAACTTAAAGTTCTAAGTTCTATACCTCTAAACAAAACACCCGTATATGCCATCTTTGAAATAGGAAAGCGGAATTTAATATGAAAATTCGCTTTGTTAATGTAGGTAAGCAGATACTTTCTAATTAATTTATACTATACTTACGATTATTTTGCAAGATGATTTAGTTGTAGTAACTAATTTATTTGTTTTTAAGTTTTTATTGAAAGTATCTTAACAGATTTTAAGGTAAATACATATACTAGAAAATATAATTTACAGTGCTTTTGAGCTGTATATTTAATACGCGTCTGTATCCATCGACTGAAAATTATGCGTCTTAGGGCCGGTTTTTCAGTTCAGGGTAAACTCTTAGTTAAATTAGAGTTAGCTTATCCTGAACATAAATTAACCTCGAATTATCTCAGAAACAGTTATTCAGTAGAGAATTAACTTTATCTTTCAGTTGTCAAAAATTTAGTGCCATCGATGTGTGACACTATGGAGAATGGAGAATAGATATGGCACCATAACGGAATTGCACTGACAGTAACTTTCACTATCCAAATCGAGACGGCGCCACAGCTGAAAAGGCACTTCATTTGGTTTTTGAGTTAGCTTAAAATTAAAAACATTTTTCTGGGGTTAGCTAAGGATTAAACCCGAGACTAGGATAATCTCGCACTGAACAACTGGCCCTTAGAGTAGTTAGGGTACAACAACATCTTATTTAGAATTTAGACTAAATGTCACAATAACTTTAAATTTGAATTTCCTTTCAAGAGTAGACAAAAAATATTTCATTTTCAATTATTTGCGTTTTTATTCGTCATCGTTAATATAGGTACAAAGAATTTTATTAAATATGCATCAGACTCTGAATTTGAAAGTTTTGGGTAAAAGTTATTGGAAGCCTTTTCTTGCTACTAGATCACCCTGTATGTTTCTGATTTAAAGTTAATTTAGACAATAGTTGTCGATCATCTGTCGAATTCTAAACAACTTAATTTTATTGCTTTAAAGATCAACCTATCCAAACATGCTAATAAGCCTTGAATATTTAAGACATTTTTATATAAATTGATGGATGCATACGCAAAAGTTGCTAGTTCCAAGAGATCCAAGACATCCCAAAATGAATGATTAGAATCGAACCTTATTTTGAAAAACAAAGAAATACCATACAAGTATCTATAAGAGACGCGCACCAATGGCCATCATAGACATGTGTATAATTTAATTTTCGTTTTGTTCTCCGTTTTTTTTATTTTAACATGTGAACGAATCTAAAATAGCGTGCGATGATAATTTTAAATATTTTTTAACACGGTTCATAGAAATTGTAGTTCGATTATTTTTTATGTTACTCTTCATCAACGTCGCGTCGGTCGTTTTGGGATTGGGATTTTGGAACTCAGACCTAATACGAGTATTACTATATAGCTTTGAGGTGAAGCAAGAGTTCAAACGAACTCTATTGCGTGGTAAGTGAGGGAGATATGCGGGGAACGTTAAATAGAAAAACAATAATAATTATGGTTTTCAAATACTGATTGCTTCCGATCACGTATGATTTTTTAATAGATTTATAGGGAAACAGAGCAAAGACATACAGAAACAACGTTTTTACCTATTTTAACAGTGTTATCTTGATTATTCATCCATCGTCGTCGTCGCCGTGCGTCGCGTCATCGTGTCATAAGAAAAAAAAAATAATAAAGAAACAAGGGCATATTTATTGTGAGTCAATTGACATTTCAAAAGATCTGCTAGTACAATATTTAGGATTTAAGAAAAAAGCTGTCAGCTACATAAACGAAGGAATAATATTTTCCATGAAAAGAAAAACGGAAAACAAAAAAGTGAAAGAAAATTAACATACCTATGGGATAGGTAGGTATATATGTATGAATAGACATAAGTAGGTATATATATAATAAGTGGCATCCACTTTTGCATTCCTATACTTATACGCGTAGGTGTACACTGTACATGTTTAAGGGGAGGCGACAGCGACAGCGATATGGGGTATGTGCTGAGTGTCAGACTATAAATGAGATCTCTTTTATGTGGATGATTGCTTATTATGCTGCTGAGATGAAATATAATGCATGTGCACTGCAATTCGGTGCTAGAATGAAAAAAACTCTAATTTCGGTTGAGCGCTATAAAAACAAAAACAAACAAAAACCACTTGGTGGACTTTCAAATCGATTCAGCCAGGTTGAAGAAGAATTTAAAGCCATACAAATACTTAAACACGAAGATACACTGAGGTCTGAGGGCATAGATTACTAGCTAAAAATGCTGCTTCGAACTTTGGAAACAAAATCAAGTAAAGCCGAAATTCTTAAAAATTTATTTCAGACTGAAGTAATTTTCTTTTTGAAAATGTAATTCGAGCTCCCTACAGATATGCATTGCAATTAAACTATACGAAGCTATACTAATTTATTTTTGTATGTGACTCTAAGCCTTTGATTTGCACTGTATACCGGTACCGACTCCTTACCTATCTCTAAAATGTCTTTTTACTTTGATGCTGCAACAGCTATAGATTGTTGAGATGGATGCCTCCTTTCACGCGTGTACCTAAGTAACCCATCATCTTTGCCAGCGATGATGATGGAAAAGATCATAATGAGACATGTATGGCAAAATGCATCAAAATCCATTAAAAGCCATTTTCGTATTATGGTTTTCATAAAAGAGCGAAGCAAAAAAAGTATCCCCCAACTCCACACTCAACACAGAGTACCCAAGGAAGCAGAAAGAGAGAAAGAGAAAGCAGCGTACACCCACCTAATGCATTGTGTAATCATCATCTTACCCATCAGCATCATCAACATCATCATTTGCAATCAGGGGTGGAAGCGCAGTTATACAAATAACAAAATGACAATATTTTGTCAGAAACACCCCGTTCTCCCTCTTTCTCTTGTGAACCATCAGCCCTTGAGGATGATAATAGATTGGAAAGTATTTTTGCATTTTTTTTTCGAGTATTTGCTGATAGACTGGAACTGGATATTTTTATTCAGCTTTTTTTGTCAGGCTATTATTTGTCCTCAAATTATTTGCACACACTTCAATGGGCTCGGAGATATACCAAACGATGTGGTATGAATTTCATGAACAGCAACGAACCACTTAAGATAATAACCTGTAGCTGGGTGAATGACATATATGTACATCGAAGGGTGCAGTGCAGCGCTGTAATTATCCTTGAAGCACTCCACAAAAAAACAAAATTTTTAAAAACACAGTCAAAGATGAAAAATATAAAATCATTTTGTTGTAGAAAACACATTAAGTACACAGAAATCAATTAATCACAAAATTAAAACAAAACGGTACTCTCAAAGTAACATAAATGCATGCAGCATCATCATCCATCGAAACAGATAATGTTCAGCACATGTACACAGCGTTCGATACGGGCGTTTGCAGTTCACCCAATATAAATCCACATCATGAACAATCTAGACACACGGTGATTCCTCAACCATATCGAACTGGTCGGTTTTAGTGAAAAATTTGTGTGGCCAGCCATTGAGGCGGCTACACATTTTAGCAAGCCAAATAAAATCAAACTGATCGCTTTTGTACGTTAATTGAATTTTTGCACCATGCTATTTGGTATTTTTAGAAAGACTCACGAAGCAAGATCTCAACGATACCTATCTTTATTTCAATAGATAAAGAGGATGGAAAGAAATTGCATTTCGAATAAGAACATAGGTACAACCGATTAATAATTGAGTGCAGATATTTCTTTAGATTAGATAGGTATAGGTATCTATGTTAAGTTTTTGATTTAAACATAATTAACCAAACGAATATTAAAGGCTTAAGGTCGGGGTTGGAAATCAATTTCAAGTGCAGTTCCGATAATAAACAAATTTTGGTACGAGGCTCCAGAAAAGATTATAAAGGAAACTTTTGAGCAAAAATTTGAAACTCTCCTGTAAACACTTTCTAATAAAAAATGTTATTTTTGAAATTATCTGATTGAAAGTAAAATATTAAGCACGAAGTTGACCAATCTAAAGGATCACCGCCTACTATTTTAAGGAAACAAAAAAATTATCATGTACGTTTTCAACGATAAGAAGTTTCTTCAATTATGTAAGAGTAGAAAAATTATATATTAGTCGCGGTCCGTCATTTGGCGAACCCTGGCTAAAAGTGTAAAACAGCTAACTCATTGTCATTAAATTCGTATTCCGGTGTTTGCATTTCTCTTTCAATTTTGACTCAACAGGAAGAACGACTTAATTCGCGTTTTGGAAATGATCGAACACAATTCGAAAACTTTTAACGCTTTGAAAATTATTATTCGTCGAGCTACAGCTGGGCTTAAATTACTATGTCAGAATCGAAATTTGCCCCATTGAGGATATTTGAATGATGTAATTTGTTCGAAACAAAATCATTTATTTATTTACTTCAGAAAGCAGACTACATATACAAAAAAAGCATAATAATCTTGAAGACTAGTGAAATATGGTAGTAGCATGCGATACCTTTACAATTTACTAATACTTAGTAACTAACCACAAGGATAGAGAAACGTTAGTATATAAATTACATATTTTTTTTGAAAATATCTCGATTTTGATTGTTATGAAAATCGATATGTTTACAAATGGAGTTTGCTTGTTCAATGCAGCGAGTAATCGGTTCATTGAGTCCATTGTAAACTCTATGAAGAAAAACAAAGAATACACTACGCACTTACAGAGCCCTCGCAGGAGCATTCATTCTTATAAGTGATTGCTGAAAAAACCCGTCAATCTGGTTTTAAAGAATGTCACAAACAAAAATAAATTTAAAGTACTTTCTTCGAGTTTTTTAAAGATTGAAGACCAAGTAAATTACATCTAGGACTATAACAAGTAATATTCCAATTAAGTCTATGCAAAGTCAGTCTAGTGAAGGGTTCCATCCGATCACAATGAATGGCACAGTACGGATTACATATAACGCAGTAATACTCCAGAACTGGTCTAACGTATGAGTTGAAAAATGGCTTTAGTGTGTATTTGCCTTAAGTAAAGAATTTGCCTTAGCCACAAAAAAGTCAAAGTGAATGGTGAAATAAAGCTTAGGATCAAAGGTAACCCCAAGGTCCTTTTTTTTAAATACCATTTGCAACTGAGTACCATCTAAGCTAATAGGTGAAAAGCTTCGACAGAAAGAAAGGAAATTTACATTTAGAAACATTAACAAAACGACTGGTTAGAAATACGCCAGTCAGCTAAGTAATCAAGGTCTTTTGGAAGTAAAAGACGATGTAGTTTTATGTCATCTGCAAACATAAGACAAATGGAACTTCAAATGAAATCTGGTATGACGTTTAATAAGAAGCAAAAAAAGTAATGGACCCGAGTGGCTCCCTTGAGGTACACGTAATGGCGTCAGATAACAAGTTATTGACACGAACATACTGAGTGCGACCAAATAAACATGATTTAAACGATTTTAATAATTTAGAATAGAAAACCAGCGCTAAAGTTTTTCAATTAAGACTGCGTGATTAACCCTTTCAAAGGCTTTGGAAAAACCAGTAAAGATGACATCACATATTGATATCTATGCTCAAGGCATCTAGTTTTCTCAAACAAACCCATGTTGAAATGGGGAATAATTCCTTTTACAATAAAAGATAGCTTTTCATTAAATTATTTTTTTCAAATAGAGTGGGAATCGAAGATAGTTTGCTAATAAGACGAAAGTTATTGACAACTTGCTTAGGTCCTGATTTATGAACAGGAGTAATAAAAGAGACTCTCCAATCATTTAAAAACGTGTTTCAAAAAATTTACTTTCGAAACCATCGTTGTTGTGCCCTTTCTAATTTCTTCAAATATTATTTCTCAAATTGAATGTTTAACCGTTTACCCCGCGTAAAATTTTAATAAAGATCTTTTTTTCAATTTGGAAAAAATTAATTCTTAAAATCCAAGTTTAATTTATTTAAATATAAAACTATATATTTATATAGAATACGATCAAAGAATGCAATATAAAAAACTGATTACCACCTTATCACTCACATAACCCAATCTTGTATTTTAATTAATCATACAAAAACTATAGAAGCAACTAAAAAGTATGTCACACACATGTTTCCAATAATGTATAAATTAAAAACCATTGACAAATGGTGATAAATAAATTACTTTCTATTTAAAAACTTTTTTTAAGTTGATAAACGAAATTTTAAAACAAAAAAGGAATTCTTATCGCTCCGATTTCACATTATGTTCGAGTATCCGTTATGGCAAAACTCCGATATATCTTTGACTTCTGTCGAAGAAAATTCCTCGAAAATCATCGCATTGATAAGGCATTTGAAAACCAAACCGCAAACAACAACCAAAATTCCGATTAAATAATACAAAAAAAAAAAATACAAAAAAAAAATTTAAAAAAAAAATACAAACAAAAATAACAGCAATTTTTAATAAGTGTTTATCGCTATTTGAGAATTCTCGATACATTGTTATCGAATTACCATATTTTCCTATAACCACAATTTGTTAATTTTTTTTGTTTGTTTTTTAAATCAACCAAAAGAGAAACGAATAAGTAATAATTATAATAAATAATAACAAATAGAACGGAATGATAAAACCACCAGAGAACGAATCCATTCATAATACAAGTAAATATATCGCTACATGCCGATTATTGTAGTATATATGTATGTATGTGGAAAACCGGAAAACCATTCAAATTAAACCGGATGTCACTTTTGCGCTGCACTATATTCTGTGTTTTAATCACTTGATTCGAACAATGTTATAACTTTTACCAATAATTTTATATCTATCTGTGGCTATGTCATACGAAAATGCTAATAGAGAAAGAAGGAGGGAGGATGTATTTAGTTAGAGAGAGAAGTGGGGTTGTTGCAAATCAACAGACTTATTGTGTATATAGGTATGTGGGTACAATTTTATATTTGAAAATAAATATATAAAATTTAATTTTGCAAAGCATCTCTATCTGGCATGAAGAAAATATTTGTCTCGTTTGCAATGTATCGGAACGATACCTCGTAGTATAGTCTGCAAATAAATATGTTCGCTTGCACATCGCGGAAAAGCGACTGCCGCAACCGAAGATGGGATCCCAAAAAAAAACCAAATGGAATTTCTAGTGCAATACCATGTTGGATATGAGTGTATAGGGAAAATTTCAATTTTAATTAGGGACAGTGCGTTGATTTGGCTGCCTTCATTATGTGCATTTGGCATCCTTTTTTTCCGCACACATTCGCCGTAATATGTTTGTTTTTGTTGTATATTGCATATCAAAAATATCTGAAATACATGCCGATTATTTCTTGGAATGAATGAACTTCGAACTGATGGGGTTAAAGGGAAATTGTTTTATTGCTGACATTAGTCAAAACCGGCTGTATGACGACGATGATGGCATGGCGTTGGTAGAACCTTGCGAGCACTGATCAACACACTATCCATAGCATAATTGGCTTCCTTGGCTTCTTTGACTGAGCTGGCTGGCTGGCTGGATGATGATGATCATCATCATTTGGTGCCGCGCACGATGATCTACAAATTGTTCGTAGATCCCAGGGATAAGATATGGAACACATGTGCTCTGGCTGATACTTCATATTTATACGATAAAAACACACTCGGTGATCCTGAGGGTTGAAGAAGTGGAAGAAGGAGAAGCAGGCGAGTTGTGCATTTCGCATAAGTTATAAATGAGCGTGCATGTTCTTCGGATTAATGTTTTAATACTAAACGAGGGCCAAAAAAGTCGTTCGACTGTTGATGCGTTATTGAGATGAGTTGCATGCAAGTTTTGTCTTTTACACCTCCCCTCGCCAGATGTCCTAGTCGGGGTGTAACGCCGCGTCCGTCGTGGCGGCATGGCGGAGAAATATATATAATTAAGGATGAAGAGTGCTGCACTTGAAATAGTAATATGTACATAGTTTGTTTTTATTTGTTTGTTTATTTTTAAGCATTCTCCATCTCAAGATCAATGGCATTTTTGACATTTTACAAATCAGAAGGTCATATATATTCGTGTGGCTCTATTGGAACTTACATATGTACATGTATCTTAGAAGGTATACTTATGGGTGCAGTATTTGAATTTTATTTGCTTCTTTGATTATTTTATTTGGTTTAAAAACCCACAATGAAGTATTGTTAATCTTACCAATATAGGCTTTTTGTTTTTAACATAGGGCAAAGTCTGAAGAACTGTGAAACTAAATGCGTTTTACTTTTTAGCTGAGAACAATGTATTTAAATATGTCTTTGTTTTCTGTCTAAAAGCTTGATAGCAAGCTCCTTAAAAAGCAGAGATCAAAAATAAAAATAAAACTCAACCTTTTGAAAGGTTTTTCAATTTGTTGTCATTTTCAATTACAGTCACTCGATATCCTACCTTTATCCTAAGAAAATATTTTTTTTTTAAATCTCATCTGCATCAATCAGTATGTTCGTTGTACTTAAAATAATCGCCAAGACGGTTTACACGGAGATCTGAGGGGTGGTCGTTATAGTCTCCCTTTGGTCTTGCTGTGACATTTACACGTGGTTTTTGGCATTAAGAATGTTTTTCGATCATCTCACTTTGGTCTCGCCAAAGTTTTTTTTCAAAATTATATTTTTCAAAAAGGTTTGAATAAGCTAAAAATATGGTTAGAAGTATAAAAGCGGTTTTTCAATGAGTTAGTTATTGTTTTTGCCTTGCTGTAAACTTACCAAGCCAGTTTACACGGAGATCTGTGTCGTAGTTTTCTTTAGAAAGATAAATATAATTATTTTATCAAATCAAAACGAGACATTTTGTCGGCGTTAGGAAATAGGAAATTTTTCTCAAAACTACTATATGACCAAATATTAAAATAGAAATATAGCCCAAATATTTTGCATGTAAATTGTTTTGATAGAATTTTGGCCATATTTCCTCATTTTGGCTGATATTTCCCAACTTGATTGATGCTTTATGAATATACGCAAAGTTTTTAGAAATAGTTTTGAAGGTGCAGTGCTATACGACCCGCGGTAAATTTAGAAACTTTGTATACACCCAATCTCACACCTACTCCAAATTCTGTAGTGATCTTAAGGAGGGCTTACTGTTTATTCGCACTGTATTTATGTGAGACAAGGCAAGTTTGCACCAGTCACTTTTCTTGGGGAAAGGTATAACAAAATCTTAGCTATTGCCTCAAAAGTGACTGGTTTTTCGAGATCTTACACTTGCCTTGCCATAACTTTTGGCCGATATTTCTTTATATTGCAGTTGTTTTTGGCAATTTTTTCAATTTTGGGCTCTATAATTCATTCTTTTGGGCATTTTTTCATTTTACAAAAGATAGATAAATAAGGAAATGTCATCTAAAATGGAAACAAAAACTACACCAAGAATTTGTTCAGTGTTTGTATGGGCGTTATTTCCAAATTGATTTGGGCCTTTCTTTCTTGGGCGCTATTTCCTAACGCCCATTTTGTCTACTGATTTTGAAATGACTAAGAATTCCTATGGAGAAGTGTTAGAGCTACCAATGAACATGTCATCAGCAACTCAAAAGAACAAGATAACAAAAATAGGTTGACACCTGAGGAAATTTTTTTTTCTAATTATAATATTATTCACTTCTATTAAGACTTCTTGCTTTCAAATCAGCCGTAATTAAAGTCATTGATCGGAAATATTTAAAGTCAATTAAAATACTTTTCCATCGAAAATGCAACACTCGCCAGCATTTAAAGCATTAAAAGGGTTTTTGCTTTACATTCAGTATAGTTGTCTTATTTCCTTTAAAACATTCCACCCGTCTTAATTTCGAACCCATTTTCCCTGATTTCTTTCTGTTGCTGTGAATTCTCCTTCGGTTTTTTTTTTTCTTTTTTTTACCATTGTTTGTCCTGCATAGACGATTTAAAGATGTTGTTTCTCGCCTCGAAAACAACCAACCCCGACCCACCCTCAATATTAGAAAAAAAGACTACCAGTATCATTTTCAGTATTGACATCTTAATTTTTGCGCCTGGCTATATTGTTTACATTCTTTTTTGTGTTTTTTTTTTAAAGGGAAAAGAAAAGGATATAGCCGACCATCCGACCATATCGTATAAATGTCATATTTTGAACTTTTACTTTTTCCCCAATTCAGAAGAGATTTAAATGTTTTGTTGATGTTTTGAAAGAGTTTTCGCCCCGCACAAAGGGTACATCGAAGGAGGATGCTTTACGCATTATTGAGTAAATAGACTCGAGTAAGAATCAATTTCAAGTGTTTTGGTTCATAATTAGGGTTTTTTGTTTACACGAGGGTGTTAAATTTGAATAAAGGAAAAATAAATGATATAAATCAAATTTCAATTACCTCTTTTTCTTTGGCAGCCAATTCATCAGCAAAATTATTATTACAACTACTACTGCTATTACTATTTGTATTGGTATTATTATTGTTACTAGTACTATTATTATTATTGTTTCTTGTTGCCTCGATGCCACTAGTCCCCTCTAGCGCTGATATTAGTGGGCTGTGCGATCGATTTGACATTTGATTGCTTGCCAGTGTTGCCGATTCGCTAGAGTCCTGGTGGAGATTCATTTCGGCGGTCATTGCAGTAATAAGTTTGCTAGCGTCTGTTACTGGTGCACCTACAGTTGATGTGGCGCTGGTGGGGGATGGGTTATTGGTTGCTGCTGCCAGTACCGTAGAAAGATCAGTAGCTGTATTTGACGCAGTTGATGTTGTGTCCATTATTTGATTATGATTGAAGAGTAACTTTGCCGAATTAAGGCATCCGTTCAGTGAGCTACCGTTTTCAGATAATGGCGGAGATGGCGATGGTGTGGCTGCCAGCAGATTTCCGTTCTGGTGCAAGTGCTGTGATATGGCAACACTGTTCAATTTGTTATTATTATTGTAGCTATTGTTGTTGTTTATCGTTGGAGATATTAATTTTATATTTGGTATTGGGATTGTGCTCACCGAAGATGGAGATGGTGGCGACGAATGGATCGAAGATGCTGTTGTGGTAGTTGTAGATGACGTGGATGTTGTTGTTGCAGTCGAACTTGTTGACAATTGTTCTTTTAAAGTATTTACTTCTTTTTCAGCCAATGTTGCTCTCTGCAAATATAAAATGAAACATTGGAATTAAATCTAAAAGTTAACACAAAAAAGAAACTAAATAACGAAATTCTAGAGACAAAGCTTCGCTAAACCTTCAAAAAATATTTGCCAAAGTATTCCCATTTTGATGTCTGCTGATAGTATCGGCCAGAACTTATAGCCCAATTAGACCCCATTTGAAATAATATTTTTCGAAGGTAAGTAGGCACTCATACCTTATTTATATGATGCATAGTTAGTATGGTGGCAATGGCAACAAAAAACATGTATTATCCCCAAAAAAACAACCAAAATTTTGGTATGTTTTGTTTCCTCTCTTCTTCTCCCACACCTCTATAGAGCAGACAAAAATTCTGCATAAATGTATTTCCGTTCAATTTGAATTTGGACGAAGCCAAGGGATTCCACCTAGTGCATAGTCACCCAGACCCAGGAAGAAGTTTGAGTAAATTTACCGCTCGAATTTTAATAGTTCGAAAAAGTTTTCCTTGTTGTTCGGGTTGAAGAGTAGCAAAAACCAAGAAACATAGATACATATAAAAAAAAAAGAAAGAAAAAAAAACGACCACGGACCCTTTTTTACAGGCAGTCAAATAAAACCTTCTTCCTTCGTCGGACACACCCTCATTAATTTTACTTTTAAAGTCATTACGGGCTAAATTTACCCAAATTAATACGTTACACTTTGTTATAACACTCAAATATACATACTATAGTACCGGCTACATTGGTATATGCAGCAAGTAGTGGATTTATCGATAAGCCAATTCGGGGTAGAGAGCAAAATAAGTTTGGCAAATTAGTCAGACGAATCGAAGGACAAACACCAACATCATAAGTCATTACAAAAGGGCAAGAGGCCTCCAGCCGGAATCGGAAGGAAGAAAGGGAGAATAACCAAAATAACAGTACCTTCATACATACATATAGAGATCTAAGGGCAATACTCAAGAATCGAACGAGAAATCGGGCTTAAGAAGGAATTACTTTTCGGCAAATTTATCTCTCTTTGTGTACATCCGATTGTTGTGGCTACTCGGATTTCGGATACCTTTTTGTCTGTGTACTGCATCGTATCTCCATTTTTAATGCCAACCCCCTCTTATAAATTTAATCTATTGGGAGGAATTATGATTCTCTTCTCGTTACCTTGGAGTTTTTTTGTCAATTCCTTTCAAAACGGACGCGACGTAGATAGATAGACAGACAGTGATAGCTGGCTATAGATACGAAAAACAAGTGTATGGTTTCTCACGGGGATTGAATCTCGACAAGTCGTGGTGGGGCGGGTATCAATGGACGAACAAAATTAAATATTTACCAAAAAAAAAAAAAACAATTTTGACTATAAGAAAGACAAAAAACAAAACAAGTTAAGACAAAAATTAAGCTTAGTCTATACAGAGTAGAGGAAAATCGATAGGCAAGAGACGAGTTATGAGACCCGCATAAATCTACTGTGGCAACACAGCAACCCTTTCTCATCATCAACGACTGTACTACTACCCCCTTAGGCAGATAGCTATTAGAAGTAGATTTATCGCAATCGAAAAACTTTTGGCGAATTGAAAATTTCAAACCCCCTCCCCTCCGGTCGTAGCAACCCTTTTTCTTTGGTTTTCGTATACAATATTGCTGCATGAGAAAACAGAGGAAGCGCGCGATGACAAGTTGCTCCGGCTGGGTAGCCGAAAGGCGGGCAAAACTTGTATAACTTTTGTTGTCATTTCCAAAGTCGATAATGTTTAATTACAGATTACATCTGACAACCGCGCCCACCGCCCCTCACGATTTTAATGATTTTTAAGCTTAAAGCGGTTAATATATAGAGACAGAGAAACTTCTTAAGGGATGGGGAGAAACATTTTTGATGTCTGATTCTGATGGTTGGAACCCTTCCAATTGATTTTACAAAAGTCTTCGACGCGAAAATGCGGGAGGATGCGCGACCGTGGTGGCAGGGCGGGGGCGATGAACGAGCGACGCAGCAAAAACTGTGGTTTAAGAGATACTTTTTTTTTTTTGGTTTTTGATGTTGCTTCCTTTTTTCTGTTTTAAAGGAAATATTTTTCGCCTTTCCATCAATAGAAATATCAATTAACGAAAATGTAAAAGGGTTAATTAACTAAAATGCGGGCTTCACGTCAAGCACAAAGGACCACACCGACCTTAAGCATGTATAATACACGAATATGTGTATATCCCTAGCATCCATTTATATTTTAAATACTATATTCAAAAAGTCAGAAATTTTTAATACGTAGGTATACATTTTTTGGCAAAAAGGATCCCATTTGGTGATTTGCCTTAGATGTGTAAACTCAAACTTCCCAACACAAGATTTTTGTTTAAAACCAAATCTCTTTATTCATTTTTCTTTGGAACGAAAGGGTAAACATTTGCATCAGGGCCAGTATAGTCATCATCCCCCTAACTAAAGGATGATGCCTGATGTGCTCCAATATTTTTTGTTTTTAGATTTTAGAGTATTTACTCGTCCTCCATCATGAGATTTGGTCAATTCGAATTCTAGACTGAGTGTGCAAAAGTATCGTTATCATTATTGGCTTCCTCGAGTGAGCCCATCAGGGTCTGGGAAAAGTAGTCTTTGAATTTGAAGAGAGAACTTTACACATTCTACACCTATCCTACCGGGCGGAGTAGAGTTCATATCGTTTTCAATCCTGGATCATGGAAGTGTTCTTTTCCTTTTTCTTTTTCTATACTTGTTGTTGTTTTTGTTTTTTTTAATGGCTTTTGAGCTCTGGATATGGATTATGAAATAATATTCTTTTGATACTCTTTTGTTGATTGCTGATAGTATATTTTTGGCAGTAAAAGGGTGGTATTTGATGTTCTATTTATTCATATTGCAAAGGACATGGGAAGAAGACAGTGTTTGGATGAAATGGAGATGTGGCCCTTAAATGGAAGTTGAATTGAATACTTTCTTTTATTTTTTTTTGCAAGCCAAAATGGTGCAATTTAAAAAGGATGCTATTAATCTTTATTGGTTCTATCATTCACTCGATTCAGAGTCAAATATTTTCCCTTAATTAAGAAGATGGAAGCAATTCCACAGCAAAAAAACAAAAAAGGAAGAAGACCAAACAAACGAAGATAATTAACGGCGGCTGATGGGATGCGAAATGAATAGGTTTTCTATACCCACATATTTTTTTTTTTATTTTCATTTTTGGATCGACTTTTTTGTTCAGGGGTAGGCGTCAAACCTCAGGGGGTCTATTATAAAGGAAATGAAGGTGGTTGCAGTACGCTTTTAGAAGACAAAGGAAGTTTCTTTTTTACAAGGTGTTTTTCCCCAATTTTTGTAAAAGACAAGGATAAGAAAATTATTATCATTGGGAATCAGATTGTAAAATTTAATTAATATCGGTCTCATGGTAGAATAAGAATAGTAATGAATTTCAATTGATAAACACAGCACAACAAAATCCGGAATTGGAGAGAGAAAAAATTAATTAGAAAAAATAAAAGTAAAACAGGAATCGAAGCGATGTGATGGCGCGGCGGCGGCGGGCGGCGTGCGGCGGCGGTGACGAAGAACCGAAACGGATGAAATAATAAAATCCTTGCGGCTATTTTTGTCGAGAGAACAAATCTTCAATGGTTGATTGTTCAAAGCAATTCAAAAATATATATAAAAGCAAGCAAAATCAATGTTGAAATGTCACTCTGTCATTCTGTCATATCCTTATTGTGCGGTTATGCAAAGACCCCGTGTGCTAGGTAAACATATATACAAGTGTTTGTTGTTTGCATAAAAATTCTTTGGTTTTTAATGACAGTTTTTTTTTTTATGCAACACATACCTACCTACTCTTTATTAAATGCCTTTTGAATTACTGTACTTTGCTGTTTTTCCTATGTCCGTTTTGATTTTATTTATATTTTTTTCAATACTTATACCAGATGCCCTCCCGCGCAATCTTGTAGTTCTAAAATTTCTTTTTTTTTCTTTGGTTTTACGTAATCATTCTTCAGACCCTTGCTTTTGTGTTGTTTTAAGTCTTTAGTACGTACATACCAACTGGTATCAGCATGCAAACGATGCTTTGGGAGGGAAGTGGAAAAAATTTGCTTCGCTATGGTATAACTACATATTCTTTGAACAAAAGAGCTTCAGGGTTCTTTTTTAATTACTGATCAATACTGGTTGATTGTCGAACTTAAAGCGACAAGACAGGGGCTAAAAGTCCTTGTTACTATAGAATAAGTACATATAAAAGTGTTATTTGTATAACGTATTAAGTTAAAAAAAGACAGGAGTCGGTATGTATATTATATTTTTGTCCTTGAAGAAAACTCATTTTTATTTATCTAAAAAAAAACTTCAGATTAAATTGAAAATTACTTTTAATGACCTTTACATTGACTTGCAACTCATCCAAAGTGCATTTTTTGACGGTTTCGAAAGCCAATTTGCGGAAATAAAACTCAAAAAGCTTATGTAACGGTTTAGGATGAAGAAAAAACTATTACAAAGTGTTTAAATAGTATATTAATTTCGTTTCTGTAAACGGCTCTAGGACTTAAATATTAATGTTCAATTTAAAAGCTTGTGTTCCACCTTTTTTCATTTCAAACTGTCAAATAAGCTCTTAATGTTGCATTCTTTTCAGCAAATGGACCTTGTAAAATAAAAACCCGATAGCGAGATTTGTATAGGGAGGAAATCGGTAACTACATAGGAAGGAAAAACTCGATTTATACCTGCCTGCCTACGAAGTGTCTTTTCCCACTCGCTGACAGTCTTAATCTTCAATCAATTTCAGACAACTTCGATTCGAGTTAACGTTCGATTTCAAAATCACTCTCTTCCCTTCTAAACTAAACCGAAACAAATTAATTTAATTAATTACATTTACAGTCCCGTCTTATTAGATAATATGTTCTTAAGCCAAATATGTACATAAAATATCTCCGTGCTGTGATTTCCATCTACAACTACGAGTACCTATAGCTCTCTTAAAGGTGGACTCGCCTTAACCCATCACTCAAAGTAACCAGAAAACCATCCCATTAATATCTGCCTGATTTCTTTTCCCCGTCGAATCCTGTTGCTCCTTGAGGAACGAATTGAGGTGGCTTTTCTTAAATTTCTGTATATTCCAACTGACTAGGTATGCAGGAGCTAAGGCACATTCTTTCGGTGCGTATTATAAGTTAATTGTCCCCAAAAGATTTCTCTCGAGAGAAGCTAAACAATTATTAGAAATCGAATGTAAAAGGATGTCACATCAATTTGGCATGTCATGATTTGACAAGTAAAAAGGGTGGCCTGTCTGATCCAAGTGGAATGATGTATTACAGCAGATGTATTTATTTGGGATGCCGTTCTGTAGAGAAGAGATACAATTTGAGTTACTTCCAAAAATCAAATCAAAAACCAAAGAGACCCAACAACAAATGGAGCGCGCACACCACCGATTCCGATTGACATGCAAGTTTAAGCAATGGCGTATCCTATAAATTATATCGAGATCGAGACTGAGTGTTGTTGCCCCGTTTGGCATTGTTCAAATAAATGGTGGTGCCCGTGATGCTCTATATCTGGGACACACTTTTGAAATTTCCTCAACCATTTGCCAATGTAAACTGTCAAATCCTTTGTAAAACAATACCAACACACCGCACAATGCCAATTAATCAGAAATTCCCAAATAATTGTCTTTGGCGTGTTGGCGACAGCTTCAGCCAGCCTGCAGAGAGGCCAGAACGGAGCAGAGTGTATATAAAGATGACCAGATCTCCTGTCTGGGCCTAGTAAACGGATTTATGGCAATAATATAAGATTAATTAATGTTCATTTAAAATAGATCGAACCGTGTCTAAGGAGATGCTCACTGAGAACGAAACAGCGGCTTGATTATAAAGCGAAGCGAGCAATGCAGCATTCTAAAATTATATTAAAATTAATTCAAAAGTATCTATTGTTCGCTATCTCAAAGATTTGCACGGTGAGCGGCCGCGGTGGCGGCAGCAACGCAATAAGTTGTACTTTTTCTATTTGTCGAGGTACACATTCTTGCAGATATTTTATAGACAAACAAGTTGTTTGGGAATGGAAGGGAGTGGGGTGGGGTGGTGTGTTGTGGACAAAACTTGTGACGCTGCTGCCGATGACAAATGCTTTGGCCAAAGACACTTTATTGTAATGGGGCGCGTATATTGCAATGTACAGACGGATAGATAAATATTTTTTTAACTTGCACAGTGCTAGACATTTATAGGAATACAACACAGCACCGGTGGCTGTCGATCATTTAATTGTGTGATTTTGGGTTGAAGACTTTGCGTTTGTTCTTGTTTTGTGTGACGAAAATATGTAAATGTTTTTTTATGCATGTATAAGATTAAAATTACAAATGGATTTTAAAAATTAAAACAAAAAATGTATGAGCTAATGTGATGAAAAATAAAGTGTAGGCGACAAAACACAACCTTATGGGATACCACGTTGGCGATGAAAAATTTGGTGTTTTGACATTGTAAGTGCTTCTTTAATTGGGCTTTATGTGTTTAAAAAACGACATTAGTTACTCAAAGATGTTGTTGCATCTTTAATGTGTCAATCAGGGTGTCGAATTCATAACATTAAAATTTTTAAATTAGTTAAGAAATGCTAATTTATGAAGGGTTAGAGAGCCAGGGTTCTTAACCTGGGCAACCAGACTCTTAGAAAACTGGGATGAGATTGTGACCATACTACTTACTTCCAAAGTATCCGAAACAAAGCCGAGAGGAAACTGTACTTGCGGACTGAAATTTACGGAGAACTTTGACAGAAAAGTAAAAGTAGTTGTAATATCAAATTTAATTTATTTAATGATAATATCATGCAAATTTTAAACTTAAGGGCTTGGTTGATGTTTTATTGCACAAGTTCACGACACCGGAGAATGAAACGAGAATCATGCTCAGTTGCACCAATATTCACTTAAAGCGGTTTTTTTCTAAAATGGAATTTAAATTTTTAGGTCAGATAAATTTTTCTGGGTTGCACGCATGTCCTTCACAATTTTTTTTTAGCTTAAATGCAGTTTGCGAACCATCCCTGGGTTTTATGGTCAGTCTGTATGTTAAAATAGATCTAAGGAAACTGTCAATACACAACACAGAAACAAGGTATTCTTATTGGATACAGGCTATTCGCTATACCTTGGTGTTTTTTGTATTATTATTTTCTTTTTCGTAGGGAAACTAAACTAACAAACTACATTTTTTTTAGAGGTGTGATTTTCAATCTGGCAATACTTTTTTCGGAGTGGGTCTTTTTGACAGTTGTCACTTTATTGATGCTCAGATTGGTTTGCCATTTCATATTGAATAGACTTACTCCTGAACAACGTTTGCAAATCGTGCAAATTCATTACCAAAATAATGGCTCGGTTAGCGCGACGCATCGCGAAGCAATCAATTTATTGAAGAAAACTTTTGGTGAGCCCACCATCATCAGTTCAGAAAATGAAGATTTCTGTGAGCCTGAATAAATCTTCGAAATCTCGTCATAGTTTAGTTCGTTATCAGATCAATGAATGATGACCAGTTTATAATTCTGAAACAGTTTATTTATTTAAATAATGAATTATAAATAAGAATTTTCGTTTATTGGCCTGTTAGACTTAAAAGTGGTTGTTGCGAAGAGTTTCAAAGCCTCCTAAGATACCGGGGATATTAAAATCCTTAATGGGCCTGTTTAAAACAGTAATGGGTCTGCTTTAATCGAACAGAGACCTTGAAGGGTTCGAAAACTTTTCATCAAAACACATACTAGTTCGAACCTACTCCATGTACCTACACCGCAAGCTAACTTATGTGGATAAGTGGATTTTGATTTTTTCTTCATCGTTTAAATCGCATTTAAAAACATCATGGTAATTACCAAATTATCGAAATCCCAATATCACGTTCTGTCTAAAGGAAGGTTGTCAGAGGAGTTTGAAATCCAAAGTGAGGTTAGGCAGGGTTGTATACTGTCACCAATACTGTTCCTGTTGGTAATAAGTGATGTGCTGTACGCAGTTTTGTCAACTGTAATTGGCGGAATTGAGTTGAATCTGCTATCATACCTGAAACATACGCAGATGACTTATGCTTACTCTCTCATATAAGATCATGGATCTCCATCAAATGACAACAAGGGTGGAGGCAGAAGCTGAAACCGTCGAACTTAAGATCAATACGGCAAAAACAAAGGGGATCAACCTTGGAACTTCCTCTTCTACTCAAATTGATATTTCTGGATAACCCAGTAGAGATGGTAGAGAGTTTTCAATACCTTGGGAGTATTGTCTCTACTGAGGGCGGGACCGAGCCAGAGATAACCAGCCGAATCGGGAAAGTAAAGGCTGGGTTCGGAATCCTGTCCAAAATATAAACCTAAAGACCAAGTTACGACTGTTCCACTCCAATGTAGAATCCGTGCTTCTTTATGGATGCAGCACTTGAAAAGTAACACCCATTGTCACAAGAAAGCTGCAAATGTTCGTGAATAGATGTCTGCGAAACATCTTGAAGATTTGCTGGCCTAACCGTACCTCTAATGATAAACTTCATGCAAGAACAGGTCAGGAAACCATCGACTCTATTATACGTAAACGTAAGTGGCAGTGGATTGTACATGCGTTTCGAAAAGGCAACCGAGAGCGCCTTTTATTTGTAATGGTTTTTCTGAAGAAAATGGCCGCCATTCTTAAAGTGGAAAAGTGTACAATTTTTGCTAAGATCTGGAATTACTTATTTAGGTATGACTTATTGATTGATGATTATGACTAAGGGCCAGTTTTTCAGTTCAGGGTTAGCTCTGAGTTAAATCCGAGTTACCTAACCCTGGAAATAAATTAAACCAGAAACACTTTTTTCAGTTGAGAATAAACTTTGTCATTCAGGTGTCAAACATTTAGGGAAATCGATGTGCGTCACTATGAATACCAACCTTCTACGCCATTCCCGCATGAAAATAGAGATGGCGCAATATTGGAATTGCATTGATAATAACTTGCACTATCGAAAACGAGATGGCACCTCAACTAAAAAGCCACTCAATTTGGTCCCTGATTTTCGGAGTTAACTTAAACTGAAAAACACGTTTCTAGATTTAACTCAGGTTAAACTGGCCCTAAGAAAATAAAAAACAATTAAATGTTGCTGTTTTACATAATTTTCATTTCAAGAAGTAGAAAGGTGAAATCGTAATTTTGTTGTAAGATTATACCTATTTGGTTTGAAATGAACCCAAAACAACAAATTTTAGATTTGAAATATAAGTAGGTAGGTACATATGTATGTACATAATATTTATTTATAAACCTACTTCCGTCGAATGAAATTAATGTAAGAACAAAATTGATTTTTAGCATCGGATAGATAAGTTCAGAAGTTGAATAAGTATAGTTATTCTTTATCTTTTCCAACCTCGTTAGCTATTTAACTTTTCACTTTATAACCCTTTACATTTCTCGATACACATACACAACGTTGGAAGAGTTTCCGATACAAATTAAAACTCACCCCTTGAAAAACGCCTTCACACACTGCTTGCACAAAACAGCCACTATACTGCTCATAAAGTTTAATGTTGTATCTTTCCGAGTATATGGGTGGGTTGTGTTTCAAATAAAAACACACAAATATACAAAATTAAGCAAAAATTATAATTTTAAAGTTCTTCTTCGTTTTCGCCTCAACTCATCCATTAAAAATCGAATCCTGTCATACATGGGCTGTTGTTGCCATCATACAAACTCACCCCTTTCGGCCTGTAATTTTCAATTCCACCATGACAGATAGCTAATGTATATTTTTAACTGAAAAATAACACAGTCATAAATTTGCATACAAACAAATACTACACATACACATATATGTATGTATCTAAAGCAAAAATAAGACTGATACTTTTTATCCTTTCAAAAATATAAACCCAAAGCAAAGCATCCTGCTCCTATGCTATACTACTTTTGATTCTGATGATGATAGTCTGGAATGGGACCGGGTTACATACAAGGAGGTGTAGGAGTGCGGGCGGTAGCATAACAAGAAGAAGACGAAATAATGGTCGAATTGATATACAAATGATGATTTTTGTTCTAGGGTGGAGGGGGGATGGTTTTTTCTGGGACTGGAATGGGTGCTGTTTCAGTTTTTGTTGATGGTGTGTAACTTTGTACTAAAATACACACATGTGTGTAATATTTAAATAAATAATTAGGAAAAAAATGAATAAAACGAATGAAAGAGATAGAGAAAGGATTTTTAATCGTTTGTTCGTTCATTTATTTGTTTGCTTATTTATTTTGTTTGAATACTCTCTTGGGTATGTGTTTGACTTTCAGTGTATGTGTTTGTAAACACAAGGCATTCAAAAAAGGGTGCTGAAGAAAGAATCACGACATTCTGTATTAATTGCTTATACGTACAGATACAAAAGAGTCCTCCAATCAAGCAGTCGTGCAAAAAAAAGAAACCCGATGACAATAAGGGATACACGCGTGCGACGACAACGCCGGAGCACAGACGGTGACAAGAAAACGGTGAAAATACCCTTTTGATGGTGAAACAAGTACAAAAAAAGTATCCACGAACTCTCAAATCAACCGGGTTTGAGACGAGGTATATCTACACATACTTGCATACATGAATTGCTAATTAGTTATCAAAAGCAAACATCGGCATCGGAAGGACGCGCGTCATCTGTAAAGGAAAGCTAAGAAATGTTACCATCAGTAGGTACCTATACGTAAGAAGATGGGATTTTTATATAAGTATGTATATTTTTTTTATTCAGATACTTATTCTGCGTGTCCTTATAAGGATGATTATCACAGAATGTGGCTTGGTAGTAGAATGTTCAAATGATGAGAGGAGTGCTTTAGATTAGATGGTATACCTATAACTTCCTCACTCCCAAAACTTGAATATCTCATCGGTCAGAATCATGCTTCTTCTTGGCTGAATTATGAATTATATAATTATATATGAATTCTTACATACTCTGACGCACAAATATTTATTAAATGGACAATCGGAAATGCCTTCACAACATGGTTTCCTTTTTTGTACATATATAGGTACATATCTACCCACATGTACATCCATACCTACCTACCAAGCTATAGAATTCCAAAAATCCTGAATTGTTAATTTTTGATGTGATTGCGATGTATTGTACCCATCACACATATTTTGTCCATTTTTGGACCCAAAGTTATTATTATTATTTCTCATATCCACATCCATACATCCACATCGCACATTGAAACTTTTGTCAACCACAGAAAGGGTACATTTTTGGCGCAGTATGATGGAATGAGAGTTGGAATGGGATCTGTCGAATAATTTCATCCCTTTTTATACTTTAATAGAGAAAAAGCAATACCCCATGTCCACAATATTCTTCCTTTATTATTATTTTTTTTTGTAACAGAGTAGCTAAACAAAACAAAAAATATCAAAAACATGACCATTGACTACACATAGCTATATGAAAGTAGGTACGTACCTACTTATACTTATCCCAAACCTCTTTCCCTCGAAGCTCATTCATTAATTGTGAATGATTATTTATTTAGAAAATTTTGACGATTCAAAGCCAGGTATGTACTCGTACTCATAGCTATGGGTAAAGTGGAGGAGGGGTGGGGCTGAAAAGAGCATTATAAAATAAACCCAAATGTTAGTGATGTCCATGGATATGTTACCCCTCAGACTGCCTTGGGGTAGAAAAAAGGTTTTTTATTTTTAAGGAAAAACCAATGTTATTTGTTTAAATATTTCAAAAAGGATTTTCAAAGGATAAAATTGCTAAGCATAACATCTCGCATGTATCTGCACGTATCGATAAGCAAAGAACTATACCGATACCCATACGATACCTTCAGATATATAGATGAGATATGTGTGCTCGTAATCCTCTGGGTTAATTAGTCCTAATTAAATATGCATTAAAGGAGGGAACATCCAGGAATAGCGAGACAATGAATGAGAAAAAGCTTATCTTTTTCATGATAATATGATGGAAATGGTGCTTTTTTTGTTGTATGTACCTATAGTTATATATATATATATATATGTATGTAGGTGTATATAAATAGATATATCTATGTGTTTAATGTAGGTTGGATGAAAAGATATATAGGTATCTATTTGAAAAGTTGTTGAAAAATGCATGTAGAGGTATACAGCCAGCGTCTACAAAGGATTAGCGCGAGTATGGAGTGGATTGAAGCGAATGAGAACGAACGAACGAGCAATGAATGTGTTGATTTTTCGATATTTACCTAATAAGGATGAGTTTTTTTTTATTGCAATTAGCTTTGTTTAGTGTTTTTTGTTTTGTTCGTTCTTCTTTTCTATTATCATTTATCTGGCTTGAGGGGTAATTAAAGACATACAATCTCACAAAACATAATGTCTACAGACTAATGAATGAGGAGCATCTATACCTATGTTTAAAGGTTCTTCCTTCTCAAAAGATACGACATTCAAATAAACATTGATTTATGTAAGTAGGTAAGGGTAGATATGATTTACCTAAAATAAACCATCTGAATCGATAAATATACCTATTTACTTAAGTAAACTAGCAAATTTTAACACTTTTAGGTTGGAACCTGTAGCCCAATTGTCTATTTACAATCATAAACTTATACTTTTGACCTACAATCACTATCTTGTATTTAAATTTTAGTTACACAGTCTATAAATGAGTGTATGTTGACAAATTTGTGAAGAGATATTGTATACAGATCGACTAATTTAAATGTTGAGAATTTACATTTTTGTTCAATTTTTGGCCTGTAGATTTTTTTTATAAATTGAAACTAATTTTTGATCACTATCAATATTTTCCAACACAAACATTAAAAAAAGAACGATTTTAGCAATTTTTTGTTTGTAAAACACACAGTTTTTTTATGCAACGAAAAATCTAGTTCGTCTACTAAGAACACTCCAGCAGAAATGATTGAAAGCTGGTTCAAGAAACAATATCAACGAGACACAAGTCGTTGGAAATGTTTTTTCATGTACCTACCTACTAAAATAGCTTAGTATATAATATCTCTTTTCAAATCACTGTAGGAACATGAGAAAAAAAGTTGTTATATTTTTTTCACAGGGTGTAGCATTTGCTTTACTTACAATTCTACGGTTTTGATGTACACCTAATTTTGTATTTGAAAAACAAAAATGTAAAGCAAAAAATAAGTCAATTTTTTTTTAATTCCCCTCCCACACAAACTGGGGGGATAAGACCTCATCTTACCATTTATTACATGGTATGCAAAACGCATATTTGTTTGGGGTTATAGCCCTTTATTTTCCGTAGATTTGCCAGACTACTATAACTATAACAGACTTGAAAGTTGATGATATTGATGAGGATCCCCCTCAGAATATGTTGGGTAAACAAAAAAAGATGATTTTTTAGCTATAATTTTGATGTTTTTATGTGAAACTAACAGCTATAGATGCTAACTAAGAATACGGAAGTAGTTCTTAAATATTTTATACCATTATTAAAATACGACCAACTTGAGTGATTCATTGCATCAATTCATCCATCAAGTAGTGTCTGTGAAGTTTTCATCAATCATTATTCAATCATCATTTTAAAAGTTTGTTTGAAGCAAAATAAAGCCAATGACAGCGAAACAAATATACATAGATGTGAAGAAGTTCCAAAAACTAGAAATCAAATCGTATTCATTAAATTTACTTACTCAAAACGTTTGGCGTGCTTGTCTAGTAAAAATACATATTATCACATCTTCAAAATTAAATATGCAATGGATTTGTGTCAAAATTATGTACATATATAGAATGTATAGACGAGTATGGAGGATGTATCCACTATTATTAATCACCGTTTTATGCTGAGACTTATGTGTAGGTATTTATTTGGTGAAGAATATTTTCTAGTAGGAGTAGGTATGCGTGATTTGTGGGTGTTTTATTTTTAAGAAGATGAGGAGTTGTCACACCATCGCCAGAAGTCATTGCCATCTTGAATTCCTTCCTTTTTTCCAGCTCTCTGATCCCATTGTATCGCATATATCACTTGCAGATATATGTGCATATAGGTAGGAAGGAGCTAGAATAAAAACAAAACTGCTTCTGATGCTTTAGAGGAGCCTCATTGTCAGAACTTAGAGCACCACACAAGAGTAGGCACAACTATACATGTATACATACATCCAACAAGACGGATGTCATCAGCATAATGACAATTATTATTTCTTATTCCACTGCATCTCTGCTTATGTTGGCTGGCTGATGCTTCTGCTTCTATATATTGCACCCTTTTACAAGAGTGACTTGCGTCGTCAAAGTGGAAAGGACTCACACATTACTTGGTGATGCTTCCAAGGAGCATCAGCATCAAACTTCAGCTATACACCTTACGTCTGGGAAAGTGGAAAGAAAAACCCGGTAGGTGTGCTGTGTGCATGTCAAAAAGCACTTTTTCAATCACATTGCACCACCTGAAAATCACTCTCTCCCTCCACATAAACTCTTGGGCGTTCTCTCTTTTAGGCGAACCTTAAGGTTCTTCTTCAAGCGTCAAAATTAACAGCACCTTTCTACCTTATTATTTATATACAATATACTCGTACATCATAGTACCGAGTCTATATGTAAGCACACATATTGTGTAATCCATTGTAAATCTTTTTATCATGGGATGATTCTTGAGCTGAATTTCTAATAATTATGGTGGGATGATGTGCGGCTTTGTTGGTACCTATACGAAATCCCCCTAAGCGCGATGTGATGATGCGATATGATGAGAGTTTTATCAGAAGTGACCTTGCAAAACAAGGATTATGCACCACAATTACGAACAAAAAAAACACACACACAATTTCATCCCCGTTCGCGTGAAAATCTCAAATTCCACACTGCTTCCCGAGACAACGAACGACACAACACCCCCTAATGGGCTGCAATTGATATCCTCGGCGCGAACTGTGATACACTTGCCACCAGTTGTCCATCCGTTGGCATAGACAAACAAACAAATAAGTGCAAACAACCCTAACACTCTCCAGCGAGTTGGCCGTTAGTCCAAATTCTACCATCGCCATGCACATCGCGCACTCTTGTGGTGCGTTGCTTCAAATTCAGCTGCAAAGGTTAACTCTCCCACCCAATGTCCGCCCCACATACACAACCGCCAATTATCCTGTTCATGACAGGTGGTTATTTGCACGTATTCCATTACTCATCTGATGTGCTGTTTCAGTTTCAGTTTGCTCTTGGTGTGTGTTTTTTGTTTTTGTTTTTGTTTTTTTTTTTTTTGACAAAATGTGACAAATCATCTGCTAAAAATCACACTGAATTTCAGTGCATCCTGCGAGTAGCCACTGATACATCGAAAATGTGCGTGGATGAGTTTGAAAAAAAAAACAAAAATAAATAGGTTGAATTGAAGAAGGAACCAGCAATCCCCCTTGTTTCAAGGTCATTTGCAAAACATGCATGGGGGACAACTTTAACCCCGTTTCTGAGTTCGTGTCCTGCGTGTATTTTGAATGGACACCCATGTCGCGTCCCCCTTAAGTATGATGTGTTTGTGGAAAACAATTAATAAACAATCGTAATATTGTGTAATCTTCTTAGGGAGACAGTATTATTGCGTATACGAGCAATGCAACTGAGTAATTATAAAGTCATGTTGGCATAGGGTCACAAAAACGGACAGGACATTGAATTTTGAATAGGCAACCAACGTCAGAAGAGCTCCATATGCAGAAAAAATGAAATTACAATTTGGATGAGAATAGATTTAAGGGATGCATCAAGTGTTTGCTTCGTATATTTCGGAATGAGATACCTTAATTATTTAATTGCTTTTCCTAGATTTGGATTTTTGCTAATGTTTTGCAATATTCAAAAATTTTCTTTCAAATAAATTATGTCAATAATTGTTAATACATAGTTAAATGTTACAAAAATTGTGTTTAAACAATCTGAAATAGTTTTCAATAAAATTTTTTCAAGGGGCCTCCATTTCCTAAGGGCCCCTAATTTTCAAAAGACGCCTTTGGCCATTTCCTAAAAAAAAAACTAATAATTATCAAAATAAAAATTAGCGATCGGTATATAAGGTGCACCAAAAAGCTGTAGCGAGTAGGTTGGGTTAAGACAAAAGAGAAATCGTATAGGAGGGGGATCTATGTATTTCCCCCGTTTGAAATATTCTAAAAAATTGACTTTTTACAACAGAAAAAAAAATATTTAAAAACAACGCTAAACTTACAATGCCATATGTATGCTATACGGCTTAACCTTTTTGGAAAGCCAGAAATCACTTCTTTTATTTGTGTTTCAAATTGAGTTGTGCTAGGTAAGTTTTCGAAAAATTTCTTTTTGGGACAAATTGTATTATCTCTGCTTTTAAAACTTAACGAAAAAGTTTAAACAGTGCAGTGCGAGTAAGATAGCAAGAGGTGAAATGTCAATACACATCGAGGCAGCCCCGTATCCATGGCTAACTTTGCCCCCGGGCGGCAGCTTACGGGAACGCCAAATTAGATAGATCTTATTTGTTGGTCTACATGTAACCCACTTAAAATCAAATCTAACTATATTGATAAAAAAGGACACGAAAATTATTCATTGAAATAAAATTAGATTTGGCAATGGAATTTCAAACTGTATTTCTCGGTCAGCCCTTAACAACAGTACAAGACAAAGCTTCTTCAATATTGCATGAATTAAGACACGATTTACAACCCCATCCAGCTTATTCTACGGGTTTGGACCCCTGCTACTAAGTCTTATTTCTTACTTGCCATTTTTTTTTCTTTTTAGTTCAAAATTGAGCTCTGAACAGAGTCCAAGCATTTCGATCATGTTCTGAACCTGTGCGAGTACTCTGTACTAAACCAGTTGCAAGGTTATTCATTATTTACAGGACACCCTGTAGGTATTACCTTTTTGTCTTTCAAACACAAACATTTATGTTCGTCTAGGGAAATAAAATAAAATATTTTGTGACAGATATTAGTGCCCGTGTCAGATTAAGGGATCTGCATCTGTCGACCTCAGGATATTTCACTGAAGGTACAGATAGATATAGATAAGGTATTTCAATAGGAGATATACCTATATGTATATAAAGCATGAGCTGGGTATATTTAAAATCCAATTAACAGAAAAAAAAACATATCGAAAGTTTTCTATAAAAAGGCTTTTCAACAAATAAAAGACCGGATATCACAAAATTTGCAAAGACCCAAAAAGAAATAAAAAGACAAAAAACTTTTCTTTAATGAATCAAAGAAGGCATCAGTGATATCTTTTATGCTCTTTAATAAACTCGAGAGTCGCTCCGATCTCAAGCAAGTCTCAGTGACGTGATCATCGAATTTAATTGAAAAGAAGTTATTGAGATTTGCATAAAGTGCGAGGGCGGGCAAAACGTCTCTCTGTTATTCAAGTTTTTTTGTTTGCTTTTTTTGCAAAGTAGATATAGGTACTCGAGTAGCGCGACAACTTAGTTCGTACCTTTACCAGCAATCCAAAAGGAATCCTTTGGTTCATTCAATAAACGTTTTCGAACATGAATGAGATAAATTTAGAAAAGGTATAGACTTGAGCGACGAACGAAAATCAATCAAGGCCATTTTCTAAAGAAGTTCATGCATGGTTGGTATAAATATAAGTATAGGTCTATGAAATACGACTATACCATTCTTTGTATTCATTTCATTGAATGTCAATTGTATGTTAATAGTTTTTTTTATGCAAGTGGTCGTAAAGGATCGATAGCCATCGCCAGGTTTGTATTGAACTTGAAAGGAATTGTATTGTTCGTTGTAAGCAGTACACCCACTTATTAAAATGAGTTGTGGAGACTAGTTTGCATAGGTTTCTTTGTTTTGAAGATCACTGATGATATGATTTCTTTAAAACGGGTCTTTGGAATGGTAGGTTTGGAAGTTACCTACCAATTGAATAGGTTATAGATAGGAAGTAGCTTAAATAATAGAAGAAAAATAAGGTATAAGTATTAAGAAATCCGAATAAGAAATTTATTAACAAATAAAATAAATGCACTCAGTACAGAACCTTAAATGTATGTACTTCTAATGTCATCGATGGTAATGATTATTGGATAAAGTTAATGTGTACTAGTTATATTTCAATGTATGTACTGAATAAAACTAACTATCTAGAACAACTGAGTCATTATGTATATATACATATTTATGTATTGGCATAAATGTTTATAGTGACATAAGGCCTCATTATACACAAAATATGTAGAGTACATATTGTTTATATGTATATAGACACAAATATGTATTGAATACATAAAGACTCTCTACAAAACATATGTACATAGTGAGAACATAAAACACAAATGAAGTACAAAGATATATGGACTCATTACATAAATATGTACTTATTACAAATCAATATTTAATGAATACATATTAACGTAATGAGTACATGGAACTTTCATATGTATATGTATTAAGTGCATACAATCTATGAAGACACACTATCACTATCATGTATGCACTGATATCCGACACGAAGTAATGTATGGAGCACATAGACTAATTATATTTATGTAATGAGTGCATATATAAAATGAACTCATTTCATATTAATGGCATGTTGTGTTATAGAATCTGTACTTATGACAGATAACCAACACGTTTTTATTATTTATTGCATGCATAAACACTTTGTACTTATCACAGAAAATGTTTTAAAAGATTATTTATATTTATTTAATGAGAGCGTATATGATCTATACTCGGTATACAACATACACACAATTATTAACTGAGTCTATGGAATGATTATATTCATGCCACAATTGTAGGGAATAGTGCATAAAAGCTATACTCACTATACATAATCAGTATGAATTTCATCATGTAATGAGTACAAATAATTATGTATTCAGAAAAATATGGGATGAGTAAACAAAATTATGTATGTGCTGAGTGCATAAATTTTTGTCTTAGTGTAGCCTTTTGTTTTCTCGCGATTTAAAGGTCTAATTCGTGATCCGATCATAGAAACTCAAGTTTTAAGCTTTTAAGTCATCCCATTTTGTCCCTAATATTTTGAATAAATTTAACTCTTAATAAGACGTACATTTACCGCCTTAATTTGTCTTATTTTTAGTGTTTGTTCAACAAAGATGGAGAAAAAAGAGATGCAGTATGCAGAACAAACAAATTTTGGAAGGTCTAGGTAGAAAGGGAGATTGTCTGGATGACGATGTAAAGTATGGATTGACGATGGATACTTTTTGCTTTTAGGTAAAGATGACGTCGTCCTAAGCGGTCACAACTGATAGCCCTATTAAAACACAAACATTAAACGGCCCATAACCAAAGCACTTGATCTGTGGCGGCGGTAACATAAAATATTTAAGTTTGATAGGCACATAATGTTTGAGAAAATATTACTTTGTTTTTTTTTTTTAAATTTTAGTTTAAAAATTATTTTCTTTAAAGAATAAATAAGTAGGTAAAAATAAACTTCATTTAAATGGCATATTAAAAAAATGTTTTGGCGGCATTATATAAAGCTAAAGCGTGAAATTTAAAGGGTTCCCGTATTTTTAAATATTTTGTATGTGTTTTGAGTCAACTTTTTAGAAAATTATACCTCCCGCCTAAAGGGGGGGTAATAGACGCTCCTCAAAATAAATTCTTTTCTCATCTGAATCTAATCTGATCTAATCCGCTTATTATTAGAATCACAGCTCATGATAAGTAACGTTAAGTGATTTTCTATTTCCACTCGTTTGACTCATGATAAGTAACGTTAAGTGATTTTCTTTTTCCACTCGTTTGAGTTAATATAACGCACAAATGAATGATCTTGTCGTAAAAACCAGTGAATTAAGGTTCTTAAGTTTGTAGAGTTAATACATTTTTAACTTTGTCTTCCTATTTCAAATCTGGATACTTAGCAGGAAAGTAAGTACTAAGTATACAAACCTAAAAATGGAACGTGGAAATCTAAATTATACCTAAGTGAACAATAAAGTAGCTAAAGCTTTGATGAATAAGCCATGATCCATCATGATCATTTTCAACCCAGATAAGATAATACTTATTTGTTTATAGATAGGCTAATCTAAACATATACATACATAGGTAGATAGTAAGGTAAAAATACCTACAAAGGTAATACACATAAGTACCCACTTTTTATGCATCTATATATTAAATAAAACATATAAGTACCTATACACCATACATTATATATAAAAATAGATAAGTAAATAGAGATAACTAAGTAAAACTCAGTCTTAGTGAAGAAATATTTCAAGAATGGCAAACAAATAAAAAGATAACATAATATAGAAACCTATGTATTGAGGTTCCAAGGCGCCCTTAGATTTTTTCCAGGGGTGGTCAAATAATGGATTTCGATCAGAAAAGACGAGGTAGGTATTTTGTCAAAAAATATTTAAGTAGCGTTCAAAGCTCCCCTTGCACCCCCCCTTGGGCGCCTATGTTTATGCATACATAGGTATAGGTACACCTATACAAATATAATGTTAGTACCTATGCATTTTTTTTAAACTGAAGGTAAAAAAGTTTAAATATCTTGGTACCTACCTACCTTCTAAATCACATCTTTTGATTATTCAAATTAACCCAAGATCGCATAAAGAATGAAGATTGCTTGTGCATTCGCCTACTTATAGGTAGGTACCTACTTACTTATATAGATGAAATACATATATCTACCTATCTATGGACATTGTAGGTTAGGTAAATTCACAATAAACGAAACGCCTTTCCATTTCCAATATAGATATATGTAGGTTGAAACTTACCTCCCTAACCCCCTCCAATTTACAAACAACGAGGTAGGTATACGTCTGTAACAATACCTAACGTAAAAAAGCAATATCGATATTGGTCCATTCTATAGATGTATAGGGGATGCGCTTCATCGCGCGCGCAATAAAGGCGTTTCCAATACTAATTGATGGAGTAAATATAGGTATTATTCTTGTTTTTTTTTCACAATACTTATGTATGTATTAACCTATCTATTTATAAGTACCTACCGACAAATGTATGTATATTTCCATAACTAGATAACCATGATATATCTACAACCTATAAATATGTACCTAGATACAAATCTTTAACAACATATTGATTTGGTAGGTAGGTAGGTACCTATACCAAAATTTATTTCTTTGTTTTTTTTTTTCAATTTCTTCACATATATTTACCTATACACATAAAAGGTCCTGAAAATCCGTCTCGTCCAATCGAATATCGACTTTTCGCACACTGTTGGGGTGGTGCTGTAAGAGCTCCCACAAATATCACCCACCCTGTCTCTTTGAAAAGAAAGAAAAAACGAAAAAAATATAATCACCCCTCACTCAAATCCAGGAAAAAATAAAAATATAGAATCGACGTACATAAGCGCCATCCCCCTTACTCTACTGCTCCTGTCCGCTTATATATATCTGAAAGCTTCGTAATTTTTTTCCTTTCCATTTTTCCCTAGATTCTTTTTTTTTCTTGCACCCCCATCGATTTTGATTGGGAATCCATCCATACAACTAAGCGCGCTTGAAATATCCCCAAGAGGGAATTCAACCCCAACCCCCACCAATTCACAATCTTTCTAACACAATCTAATAACGTTCGAATCATGAAATACAGAATCAGGTGGAGCGTGGAGGTACTCTCTTTCTCTCTGGCTCTTTTTGTGCTGCAAACTATGTGCCACAATCGAATGAAGGACAAATTTTAGTTTCTTATCCTTTTAGACGTGGTACTGGCACGGCTGAAGCACATTGCATTTTGCATGAAGAAATGAAGCTCCACAAAGTAAAAGAGAGTTTTTTTTTTGCCACTGCTGCCACTGATTTAAAGAGAAATTTTACTATGAAGGTTCCCCACATACATATGCTCTTAAAGTACCTAGAGACTGTTTTCATTGACTGCTGCTGATTCACTTCTGTGTTCTGTGCTGTGACTGTGCTCCTGCTTCCTGCAGCAACAAAGCTTTTTTGTGAAAAAAAGGCAAAATTCAAAATACATAATATCGAATACCTATGCTCCCGAGCGAAAATGGGGAAATTTCGATTTCGTTCGATTCGATGCTGTGCTCCGCCCTGATTCAATCGTTAAATAATTAGGAATAGGTAGGTTATAGATGACAATTACGACAGTTAGGTATCTTGCCTTGGCTTTTTTTGTGATTGACATGAAAGAAGGTAGGCCCCCTATCAAAGAAGCCATTGTTATCGAATTCCAATACCTGCCCGTCCTGTGAAATATCACGACATCCGGTCACGAATGAAAAATCCAATCGAACTAATTCAAATAGATAAGTACCTAGCTATTTAATTATATAAGAATAGGGTCCATACAAATGTAGGTGCTACAAATTCCCATATTCAACCAAAACATCGCTCAATAAGCCGACGGCATCTGGGCGACATCATCTCAAACGACAATGCTCCCTTTTACACAAATCAGAAGAAGACAAAAAGAAACATCGCAAGAAGACGAGATAAAATAAAAAAAAAACAATCATCATCCCCTCCTACTGTACCACATTCCTAGTCAATAGCCATCCAATCAGGTTTGTGAAAAATCTATCTATATTCCATCTTTCGCATTTCGGGGTTTGCTGTGGTGATCGAACGGCTTTCGTTTCACACACTCGTTCAATTCATTGGACTCACTCACTACTCTCTCTGGCAAACAAAAAACTGGCTACATGCCACACACAGTCATACTTTTAATACCTGCTGCAATGGTATTAGTGCTACCAACCGATAGCATATAGGAAAAAAGAAGCAATAAAAATTAATGGGGAGACATAAAAAAATTCACCACACCAATTGAATTGAGTAATTCACCAAACAGTGGGCTCTCTTAAATTGTTTTTATTGCGTTTGGTGTTTTTTTTCTCTTAAGTCGATGTTTAGAATTTTTACGGGAATCGGTTTATATTAGAATTGTATTTTTGTTTGTCTTTTCTTTATAAATATGTATTTTTAAATATAAAAATTAAATGGACAGGAAAAAATGTAATACAGGAGCCTAAAGGTTTAGCAGCGGCTCCATTTAAATATCTTTATCTTAGAATGAGATAGCAATATGTTTGGAGGACTGGGTGGCTGTTGTTGGTGTCTTTCTTGTATTATTCTTGTTTTCTTTTAAATTTTTTTTGTACAGCACAAGGCTTCTATATCCTTGAATTTGAATGTGCGCGGCGCCTCTAGACAGGCAGTGACCTGACTGAAGTATGCAAGTGTGTATTCCAGACTCCATCATCCATGGGACTCTTGATTTTTCCTTCTTTTTTTGTTGCTGCTTTCCCCGATATAGCTTCTCATTTTTCTTGTGTTTTCTGCTAGGTGTAGGTGTGTGCTTCCATAAGTTTTTAAGGATTTTTATATTCTTTTTTTTTCTTATTTTTTTTGTATTCCTTCTTTACCATCAGGATAGGGTGTTACATTATGGATTTTGGGGGTTGATGTGGGGGTCTCAGGACTGAGCCACAGTACATAAATAACAAACATTAAAGCGTGTGTACTGCTGTGAGACAAGACTATAGTGGCAGTGGCAGGAACTATACTGGGGAGCTCTGCCTTTGGGCTCCTCTGTGCTGTGCACACAATATCACCAATTGGTCCATTTGGGTTCGGTATCTATCGAGGTTGTATGTGAAGATATATTGATAATGTGTCAGTGCGCACATACCGATTCTAAGAGCAAGCACAACACTGTCTGTTTTATTTAATTCCTGTGCAGTTGTTTATTTATTTTCTGGAGGAATGGCAAGGATCCTATAAGTATATAAAAGAGTATCAAAGATCCTATGTACCTACTTTGGTGGAGGTGTTAATCCTCCGAAAGAGAGAGGGAGGTGTGAAATTGTATATTTTTATTGGTGGCACTTGACAATATTGATTTGCAGAAACAATTAATGTTGATGGCATCCAATCAAGTTAGCTTAAGCACCTCGGAGAGAGAACCGGACCAAGAAAAAAGGGACCCCAGAGAAAAATCTGTGTGTGTGACAAACCTTTAAAAAGAATCAAGAAGTAAAAAAAAGGTTGAAACAAATTTCCGAATATATGTTTGTATATGGTACCTACCCACTGCCCACCAACAAATAAAAAAATCGCAATGCTGGAAGGTTTAGCTAGGTATATATGTATGTACGTAGGTATATGAATTGATACATGCAGAAGGATATTTATATTCCCTTATCAGGAGCATCGAATCCATCTAATACACATTCCCCGTTGGTATTGGGTTCTTTATGTAGGTAATCTACTATGTGAAAGAAGATATTTATTTCTTTTTATTCGAGATACATAACTTAACCATATCATCATCATCTTATAGGTACACATATGTATCTACGATAAAGCAGAAGAAATAATAAGAAGAAAAGTGAAAAATCTTGAATTCGATGACTTTCGAGTGGGTGGGTCCTTGACAATTTTCTTCATTTTTGTGAAAACTCTTATTCTATCTACACAGCACTTACAATAGATACACATATCGGTATACCTACCTAGCTAGTAGTTCGCGCTTCTTCGATTTCGATTCACTTGCTCCAACACTGTGCATCAGTAGAAAATATACAGAGGAGCACAAGGATGCAGCAAGCAAGGATAAGAGATGTAGAAGCAGAAATGTGAAAGAAAATGAGAGAGAAAATGGAAAATTTATTATTGAAAGTAGATATAGTTGCACGCGAAAGATTGTTAACGGGGGGCAGGGTGTAGGGACTGAGAAAAGAGGTGGAGTGATGGGGATTTTGTCGTTTGGAGGCTAGAGAGGTGTTGGAAATGGTGCATGATGAGAAATATAGGTACCTACCTACTGCATGGCATGTAACGAAATGTAAAAGGGTCTCCCGATGATGGTGCTAGTCCCGTCTCTCCTGGGGAAAGTGTTGCTAGCTAGAGTGGGTACCTACTGTGCACTATTTCCTATATATAAAAGTTCGTTGCATCAATTTTTGATTAAGGGTTGAATTGTATAAGTTTCATGGCAAAATGAAAAAAAAAACACAAATAAAAACGAAGAGGAGATGAACTATGCACAGTTGAAAGCTGCTTTGCTTTGCCGGACGACGACATGATGCAGAATTGATGGAAATGTAAAACTTGCATTTGGAATCTGATATTTACTTTCTGGCATTGGCAAATATACAAACTACTATTTATACGTATAGGTATATCTGCTTTATCTGTGTTGGTTACAAAATGTAGGTAGGGAACTACCTAAAAATTAAATATGCAGTTACTAAAGGAACTCCACCCTTTATAGATGGATGATGATTGAATTTACTAATATATTTTAATTTTGGAAACTAAATTAAATGGTGGAGACACCTCTACCAGGGTTACGGTCGAATTTGATTGTTTGAACAAAATTCTTTCGATTTTAACAGTCTATTTTATAAATGTGCGTTTGGATATTATGTTATCTCTACATACCTATGTAGGTACAGGAAAAAATTTTAGATTAAAAAATCTAACAAAATTTTACTTCAGTAAAATTAGCATATTTCCATGAACTAAGTGGGAATCAGTTCCTAAAACACGATATCCGAGTTCCAGAGTTCTCTCTAGTAAACTCCCGAAATATGTTAATCATTCTATTTAAATCTCGCGAAAACTAGGAGTTGAGCTCATTTGAACTTTTAACTTGAATTATAAATTCGGTCACTCCACTCAAACAGAAGAACAAGTTTTTTTTAAGTTTTCTTCATATTCAATTACTAAGAGTTAACCTCTAAATTACAATTAATTATTTATATAGGTGGCTTTGCACGACTTTTTTTGACAGCAGAATTCACTGACTAATTAATTTCCTTGGAAATTTTGTATTTAGTAATAAATTTTCTAAAAAAAAAGTGATGTACTACTGTCAAAAATCTTTCGTGCAAGTCAACTTCAATATAAAAATACATATTATTAATATAAAAAATATATAACGCAGGGCTTAAGAGCTCGGGCTTAACTAAGAGTTAAATCAGTAGGTATGTAGGTACGTACCTACTGGAAAACATAGTTGGGAAGTAATGATAAAAAAAAGTAGATCCTTGTAATCGAAATCTCCAAACACTTTTTCGATTACTTTTAAATTTAATTAAATAGATTCAATTACTAATTACATGTATAATTAAAAAGAGTCAATTGTTTGTAGCTAATTTTCTTACATTAATGCAATTGAAAACGGAAGTAATTTCAAAAACTATGTAATGATTACTTTTTTCAGTAATCATTAAACAGAATGTAATTAATAACTTGTTTTTGTCAATTACATTTTCCGTGATAATGTGCAAGTAGTTTTCAGTTGTGTTAAATCTGTACTTGTGTTATTGTCAACTTATGTTACTAACATATATTTTATTCACTTTCATCAGGATTTTAATTAACTGTCATCTTTTTGAAAATAATTAAATTAATGAAAATAAAATGGGCGAATTTTTCATTGCATTTTTGTCTATTTGTATTAGTTTAGCAGTTAGAATACCTTTTTTTTTTATTATTATTATTTTAATGTTAAAATAATAAAAAACATGTAATAAATTACAATCCAAGTAATCAATTAGCTTAAATGTAATTGACACATTGCTTTTCATCAATTAATGCCAAAAACCCATTACTATTTTCAATTACATGTAATTTATAGGTAAATTTTTTCAATTACAAATACAAGTAATGAAAATGTATGTTTTTTTCAATTAAAAATACAAGTATTGAAAATGTATGTTTTTTTTAATTACAATTAGAGCAATTGTAATTGAAAAAATTTCAATTACTAATTACATGTAACTGAAATGGAAGTTGAAATAAATTACAAAAACTATAATCACTATTTCCCAACTCTCTTGGAAAGCTATGTCTGTGGAAGACGTGTAACTGACCAATTACTGCTTGATGAATGAGTTTGTTCAACTTCTCCCTGTGATCGAAATTCTGTTTAAGCACTCTTAAATTTTATAGAAACTAAAAAACTCGGAACTTACTTTTATGAAAATTCTGCTCTCCAGAGGCAAGCTTTATTGAGATAAACGCCTTTTTCCCCCCCAACATATAAGTGATCTTAACGATCTCGAATCGTTCTACCTCAAAACCGACGTTTATTCCCTTCTTTAAACTTGCTTAGATACCTAAGAAAAGAAAATTTAAACAAAAAAGCTCTTAAAGACTTCAATTAAAAATTTAGTAGCTCGACAAAAGTTTGAAGCAATGATAACAAAATACCGAACTAATAAATTTAATGTAACAAATATTTATATCGGTAACCCTGGTTTCTTCCTCATTCACTGCACATATCGCTCATAAAAAGGAAGAAAATAAGAAAAATATAAAAAGACCCAGAAAAAAAAGTAGCAGTGTCAAGAATGAAGCGCGCATGTTAATGCGCCTTAATTTTGATTTATGAGTCTTCGCCCTCGTCTTTACTGATGCGGTGCTATATAGATTCTTTTTTTTATTATTTATGCATTACATTGCCTTTTAATTTTATTCTTCCATCTCGTCATCATCATCACACAAATCCAAAAGGATGTTGGTTGCATTCTATGAAAACGAGATACAGAACTCTCCCACTTTTTTGTATCTTTTTTTTTTGTATCATGTATCGAGAATGAAAATTGAAAGCGCGTTCGCATAAAGTTCGAAAGGAAACGGCACAAAATACGAAGACGTCGAAGACTTTGTACTGCGTGAGACCCCAAGTTTGATGAAAAAGAAACAAAAATTAAACTCCGTCCGATCTTTATGGGTGACAAAAACATTCCCTTTTCAATGCAAATGAGATGATGCTGGGCGGAGAAAAGAGAAGGGATCTTTTTTTTTGATGAAAAGATGCCCTAAAAACAGCCTCACACATTTTGAGTCATGCTTTATTATTTGTTGCTATATTGTTTTTTTTTCGAATTCGTATTTCCGTTTTGGTTTGGGGGTTTATCATAAAATATCTTCTCGTTCCATCGAATGATACTGATCCAGGCTGAGTCTGAGACACTCTCCCACACAAATACACAAATCTATAGAGATACACATTGAATCCAGATTCAGAGCCAGCAGCTGTTGATGATTGCGACGATGGTTATCGCATCGTACTCAGAGAACTCGCAGCAAGTAGTATATTCAAATTGAATTTGATTATTGGTGATCATTTAATTGACAGGAAGTTGATTTAATTGAATATGCGTATCCGAGTTGAGCTGTGGATAGTGAAATTGGAGACACACTCAGCAGTTAGTTCAGGCGTTAATTTAATTATGAACATACATATATACACACTTTGTTGTTGTGATAGCAAAAACACTAAGCTCGAGTGTAGAATTATTATCAAAAGATACAAAAACACTCATCCCAACTCTGAATTGAAGTGGAGTCCTCGCCAAAAAACCCACACTCAGCAGGAAATGTATAAGAAAGTGTCATTCAACTATGTTAAATGCTCTGCCATCATGTGCTTAGGTATTAAACTGCTGATGGCTCTGGTGCGGTATAGATATAGGTACTGGTATACTATGGTACGACCAACTATAGGTATACGAGAATTAAACTGTGCCAAAAACTTTCAAGGACATTCACTCTGCACACAACGTGCGTAATTATGCCACAAACTAACAGACAAATGATAATGCAAATATATATATATAAGTATACATAAACATGTATAGATAAAGATAGGTACACAAACACAGTGTTTGTGTATGTAATATTTGCAGGATACTATTATGCTGCTGTTAAGTGAAAGTGCGTTGTGTCGTCTCGTGATTCAGATTTACCAGAGCCGGAGTACACCCTTTCTACTTCTCGCTCCTCGTCGACGACGTCCTCGTCCCTGGGCTGGATATCAGTTTTGTCTCGCCTCCATTTTATGCGCCCACTTGTTTGTTAGTAAGAACTGTAAATAGCTTGCGTATTCTTTAAGGAGTCAATGGAATGAGGGGGGTTGGTGTTGTACCTTAAATTAAGAGACTATAACTTTAAGGCAGCAAACTAAAATAAGGCAAAATGAGGGAGGGAATGGGTTGGAGAGGAAATTAAAAATCCATGACATCACATCCGGTAAAATTTTCAAGGACGACGACGAGTCAGTTTAATATCTATATCTTCAACTTCAACCTACAAGTATAATTTAACAAAATTTTAAGTAAAAACAGCATATCCTATTCGGAGCTCGGGAGATGTTCAACACACATACAGATAAATAATTTGACGAAGAGAGAGAGCAACAGTAGGTATGATGGTTTTCTCGAAAGACGACTAGGACGACAAAGCACAACGTTCCGTTGGTCGAAAAGTAACCAGGGACAGGGAGGGGAAGAAGCGGTAGCAGTGACGTAGAAGCATTGGCTTAAGTTGGCTTAGAAAAGGTTCTTTTAATATACACCCTGGAAGAAGGTACAGAAAATAATATGTATAAATGTATATAGACACAATGTGTCCTAATACCGAGGCCCAAAAACCACCAAAAGGATGGAGTTCACTAGGTTTTCCCAATGTCGGTTATACTATACCATCACTAACACTACTATCTTAAGCAGCACCTTCAAAATACGAAGGAAATGGATAGTATGACGACTACGAATACGACGAAGTCGACGACGACGATGACGACGACGACGACGACGACGACGGTGAAATTAGAATGAAAAGATAGAAAAAAATATACAAAAAACAACCATCATATCCAAGAGGAAAACGGAGAAAATATAAGAAGGGTTCACTTGAAGCGCAGCAGACGCCTTCATTCAAGGTGGTTTTTGTGGCGGGCATAGCAGGGACAGGGAGATGCAGGGTAAAAGGATGTTTATAGTAGTAAAATTTCTTAAACGCCTTTAAATAAACATTTTAGATTGTCTGCTTGGCAAAATCTCCTTGTTGTTTATGGGATTTAGTACAATCAAATACCATCAAGGACAATGGTATACTGTTTTCTGTTTGTTCTTTAAGCAAATTTAAAGATTGTTTCGGTGGGGTTTTGTAAATGCAATAAGGCGTATATAGGTAATGCCGTGTGCTTATATACTTATGTTGAGTTCAATGTCTCTGGAACAGTTCTGTAAAGGACAAATATTATTAAAAAGGAATTAAGGACTTGCATATAGGTAGTTTTTCTATAGGTCTTATATAATAGGTATTTAAGCCTTGCATGCATATATGGTTTTTCAATAGGTCTTATAAGCAAATTAATATATTTGTTTTCACTTTTTAAGCAAACGTTATCTATGTTTTTTTCTAAGGACTTATTGTCATAAAAATAGCTTTGTATATGAAGCTTGATAGGTATAGATGTCTAGAAATCTTTACTATAAGACCTTATAGGAAAATAGCAGTTCGATTAATTTCCTCGTATTTAATTGATAGGGAGGCAGAAATTTGGCGAAAAATATCTAACTTATATTTTCTTGGTTTCAGATTTCTGTACATTGATCGACCTACTCACAAATACTGACTTAATGGGGCGCTACAGTCCAATGTGGTATAAAGGCTCAAACAACGACAAAAATAGAAAATAAAACAAAAATAAACATGGATAGTGATGATTTGCAAGCTAAAATTACTTTACGTCTTTATCAGAGATTAAAAAGAGTTTGAAACTTTCTTCAACCCCCATGTAAACACTTAGTTCCGCTCACAATATTGAAACGTCAAAATGCTGCATGCAAAAGTTAAAAGTTGGCCAACTTGTCCAGCTGTGTCTACAGCTCCGTCTGCAGTTGCGTCGTGTTCTGTTCGTATTATTGAATTTGTGTGTATTCAACATTTTGACAGCTATTCCAGCTACAGCTCCAGTTGCAGCTCCGTCTCCATTCTATTCAGGCAGTTATTTGCAGTACCTAAGTAAAGCGGCCTTCTTCTGTAATGTCATCGGGCGTGGATTCAAGCATTTTCAATATCGTCGGTTTAAAGGCAAGACTCACTAACAACCAAATTACACTTTTGAAGGATATTAGATGGAAACATACTTTTTTAACGTGAAAAGTCACGTCCACAAATTTTTAAATAAAGTTCCCGGGCATACTTTTGAACGTCTTTATAAAAACCGTACAAAATGAGACTTTTGAGATTAAAAAAATGCATTTCATTCTCATTTTATTGAATATTTTTTCTGCACTTAGTGAATTTTACCTTTAGACTGACGATATAAACTTAAGCATTGGTGGTTATGCTCTAACATGATTATTCTTGCAGTTATTGGGTTCTTATTTTTTTTTTTTTGGCTAAGTCGCTCTTAACATTTCTGTGTTGAATGTTCTTCTCCTCTCCTCGTTTATGCAGACTGGACTAAATATCACCCAGAAAGTTATTTTCTCAAAACAGCATAAAGTGTGATTTATGCCTCTGATATATACTATACATCAAGACTGAGATGATTATTGTCTGATTAAGCTCCTAAAAGAGCTTTGCTTACTAAATTGCTTTTTAAGCCCAAAGAAGCTGTGATGGACAAGAGTTATTTTTTTTATCTCAGCGCTGGTGTGGTGTTCTGAAGTGATAGTGGAGCCTAATTGTGCAAAGTCTCTATATACTTTCAAATCAAAGCTTTTTATATGGTAAGGTTCTGCCCAACATGACACGTCGGTGTTGGGTCACAAAGGTGCCACTGATATCACGATTTACTCAATATCGTCAGCGTTTCTTCAAATATTAACCCCCAAAATAAAGTGGATTTAAAATTTCAACAAATCTGTATCCATAGATTCTTCTAGGTGGAATAACCTCATCGAAAGGAAATCCTCTTTTTTATATTCTATTGGTTTTCGTTTAAATGTGTTTTGAAGTGAACCTCATCAATAAAAGAAATGCAAGTTGAATACGTCGGGTTCAAGTAGTCACAGTGGCAGTGTGATCATATCCAGAGATTAGGGCCATTTCAAAGGAGCCACCGAAAACATCATAACATGTTCTTTTCTTCATATTGTGTCTTCATCTCTTTATTTCCAATTATTAAAAAATTCTCAAAACTCATTCCATCTGTGGTGGTGCTTGTTATTACTTATATCTAATATCTAGAACAAACATGTCATCCCTTCACCCTCTTAAAGAACTATGAAAATTGAAGTGAATTGGGTGAAAGAAAGCCACTTGAACTTTTTCTTCATCGTGAGTCGTAGTCGTCGTCGTCATCGTCATCGTCATCGTCATCATCGTCGCTATCGTCATCATCATTGTGTTTGTTTTTCCTTTCTATACTGAAAGACCTAAAACATTTTATGTATTTGTTATTATATGAGATATTGCATCCCGCCACTAGTTGGTTAGTTAAAAATCTATAAATTAAACACAACCTCCTAAGAAATGATATTCCATAAGCGGTTATTCGTAAACTTTCACAATTTAGATCGCAATCGGGTGTATTGCTGAAACTATGAAACTATTAAAGTAATAACCGCTTAATACCCTTCGATCTAGCTTTTACCTTTTCCAAGGGTATTCTTGAGGTACCTAAAGATGGATAAAATAAACGCTCAACAGGACATGTAAGGAGGACACCCTTGTGTGTAATGTACTCGTACACACGTATTTCCAAACGTGCTAATAGCTGGGACATTGGTTATCAGTGTTTACCAATTACATCTCTTTGTGGGGGTGAGAGTGTTCTCCCTATAGATATTCAACACAATGTTTTGGGTTGATTAGAAATTAAACATATCCGTAAGATATTTAATCGATGATGCTTTTCAAATCGAATAGATACATCTATATGGCTTCATTATTACAACTGAAAAGGGGAGTCGACTGTAGTAGAGTCCAAACATTCCAAGGGTGTTTTTGTCTGATGCCTTACATCTTTTTCGTTGGATTAATAATTATTAAATGAGTTATTATTGTTTTCTTTTTTGTACAGTAATGGTTCGTCTGGGAAAAATCTAAAATGTGACAAATGTGGCTCCCCTTCTAAAAAAATATATCTATACAAAAAACCAAAACAACTTTAGGTATTCGTTTTCTTTTTTTTGTTTTTTTTTTTTTGTTTGAGAAATCAAATTTAATCTTTGTCACATTTTCTATTTTTGAGTTTTAGATCTTAGTCGCGTCGATGTTATGTGTTGTTGGGTCTATACATCGAAGCCCAACGGAAACCCATTTGATTTTATGACCGAGCAACCGAAAAGAATTATAGGAAATTTTGATTTGATTTTATGTTTTAGAATAGATTAAGAAACGTCTTTGACGCCTCAGAATAATGTATCTAGATACACAAACACACGTACCTTCTTCATGTGTTTTTTTTTTTTTGTTTTTCTTTAAAATATTTTTTATACTGGAACTTCATATGCGAGCAGAAGAAGGGAGAGTGTGAGAGTGATTTGTGGCACACGGTAGATTCTCAAGTCAAATGGCAAAAAGCGGTGAGCACGTGGTGGCACAGCAGGCGGTATGCAGTGGCACAATGGTAGCAGCGATTTAAATTTAAACTTTCCATCAAAATTAACCCTAAAAACAGAAGAACAGAAATCATTGCAAATCGGGAAAAGTAAATATGAGAAATGATGCTGTTTCATCCCGCACAGATGCATGGTGGCGCTCCGACGACGTCTTTGTGTCTGTCTAATGGATTTTGTCTAAATATATCCTAATCCATATATAAAAATACCACCGCTGACAGAAAGAGCTACGCACAAGCAAAAACCACACGCTTGTTATATTGAGAGAAGGGAAAAGAAGATCCATGTCAATCATTTTTGGCATTTCGTCCGGCTCGAAGTACCAATTCCTTAGTTGAAAGTGAAGTGATAAATTGTATGCAGAAAAATTACATCATTTATTCTTAAGATCTCTTCGTAATTCATTATTCATTATCATCGATTTGCTATGAAAACTCTTGTGAACACACCCAAAATCAGAATATCTTTATTTTTATTATGGATTATGAAATGGAATTTTAAATTCAAACAATCTAGTTCACATCAAATTCTAATAAAATAAAAATATATAACCATGACTGTCGTCAAATATACATGTGTCGAAGACACACAAAGTAGATCCTCACATCATTAAAATTCAGAAGCCGTCAGATATCTAAATAAATCGAAACGACAGATCATAAAAACCGAAAAATTGAACGGCTCCGGTTTTCGAATGGTTTCTTTTTTGTTGTTTTGTCTTTTTATCGTGATATTTATTATGTATATTTTTGTATTAGTATTCGCTTGTCTTTTCGATCGGAAAAACAACAAAATTCCCATTAAAAATAAAAATACGTGTTTGAGTATATTCGCTTTGGACAGGCGTCTTCAAATCGAAACAAATATAAAAAACACTTCTACTATAATTGAATCTTTTGGCACATTTAGCTATCATGCATGTACATTCCCAGTTGGTCATCAGAAAAAGATACAAATAATAATCAATGTGAGAAGATCAATTTCTGTTTCTTTTTTTGTTATTTAACTTGACTTCAAGTGCGATCAATGAATGTATGTATGGGAAACAAGCGCTGTATGTAATACGATCTATGTATGTAGACACCGTGTATTTGACATGCACAGAAATTTGTTGAATGCTGGTGATCTTTTTTGAATAATTTTTCAAATTCAATCGAAGTCCATATTTTATCAGATTTTGTTGCTAATATAACATCTGTGGCAAGATTAAATAGGTATTTATATCACTCCCCCAAACGTATAATGCGTGTATCGCTTCTGCTTCTGCCACCATTGCATCCGACGAAGACGTTGCACACATAAATATCTTCGACTTGACGACGCACCAGTCAATTTTGTTGAGCTCCTTCTGCCTTCAGGTTTGTTTCGGTATGATAGAATTGTTTGTCTTTTTGTGTCTGCGCTGCAATGGAACGAGACGAAATTTTGTGAATTCGGTGTTGTAAAAGTGACAAAAATAGATGTCACACTAAGTACTTTGACATTTTCCATAAATAAAAAGGCGTTCGCATTATGATGATGGATTTTTTGTTGTTTTTAAGTGACATCCTTTTGGTTTATTTTGTTTTTTTTTTTTATATAGATACCTACTTAAACATTTTTTGTTTGGACATGTTTACCCAACTTAAATTTAATAAAAAGTGGTTTTCGAACTGTTTTTTTTTTTTCATGTTGTGCACGATTCCAATATGATTTTTATATTAATTAAATTTCATCAGAAACCTTGAATAATAAGAAAATATGTAGGAACTGCAGCAAAAAAATTGATAAAAACCTTCAGTGTTCCAAGTGAGAATATGTTGATGATCAATTCGTATAATTTTCATTCTTCAGGTCTGGAGGGTCTCAATATGTAAAGGAATTTATTTAAATCAAAATATACCAATCAAGAATAATTTTCAACTAGTGTTTTGTTTCTAGTTTTGAAATTTCCCCAAAAAAAAAAACAGAAAGGAAAAGCAAAACTAAATACTTAATAAAAAAAAAATAGTTAAAGTTTTTTTTTTAAACTGTAAACAAAAATATTTTGATTTAAAATTTAAACTATAAAAATGATTTCTAGCCTTAAGCCTAGTACGCAGATCGAGCTAAAATTTCGCTCCCATACGAGCTAAAATTCAGCCAAGCATTTAAGCCGAGAGGTGCGCAGCTCCAGCCAAAAATCAATTTTTTGTTTCTTACTGTACGGGACCTATCTGTCAAAATTTAGCGCGTGAAATAATTGTGCGGCACATTAATTGTTGAGCTAAATTGTGGCATGTTTTTATATTTGTGAGAATTATGTGAGCTTTAAATTGTGAAAATCAAAATTGAGAACGAAAAATATGCAAAGACAAACGATTTATTAATGCCAAAGGGAAAAATCTATTTTATTTGGTTACATTCACTTAAAAACTTGATAAGAAAAATTCTTTGAATTTGCTGAATATAATTTCTTTCAGAGAACAGCTGTTTTTTTAATGTAATCTCCACAAAAATCTTGTGTCAAAATTTAGCTAGGAGTTTAGCTGGTGTTTGGAGAGAAAAGTGGGAGTGAAATTTTAGCTCGATCTGCGTACTAGGCTTTAAGAAAAAAAAAGGCACAATATTCAAGGTTCTGTTGTTGTTTTAAACATATTTTTTTATTTTAAGTCAATAATCAAAACTCCTTCCTCGTAAAAATGGGAAAATAGAACGAACGAACTTATACGACTATCTGCCGCATCTTATACGAATCACGTTTCCTATTTAAAAAAAATATTGGTTATTTATGAGTATTATACCGACTTAGTTAGGTGTGAGATCATATTGATAATTGATAAATGATAAATTTTAAGTTATTTTAAAACCTAAGTTGAGTTGATGGCAATCCTTATAAGGGAGTGCAATAAAAATGGATACATATTATGCACTAAATTTTCTATTTGAATATGTCAACGAATTTATTTCCAAGTTGACCCATAAGTGATCTAAGGAATTACACTTTTTGATGGAAATCTTTTTAAAGACACTTGATAAGAATCGGTACCGATTAGTGTGGGACTCTTACCGCACTAGAACTACCGGTAAATCAGGGCAAAACTATGAAAGATCGACAAATGATTTTTCTTCCTTAATTTATCAATCACATTGGGGGAAGTTTAAAGTTTTATAACACTTTCGCTTTTGAACCATCATCTCCGAACATTGTTTCGTACATTTAAGACGGTCTCTATTTCGAAGTTGATATGTCTTTGCAGTCGCTGATTGTGTGATACAGCGTGTTTTTTAACCACTTCTGCAATTATTTCAAGTTAAAGGTCACGATGTAGATCGCTATTTCTTATATACCAAGGGGCATTAATTATACCACGAAGGACCTTGTTTTGGAATTTTTGGATGGGTTAAGCATTTGTTTTCCTTGTACAGCCCCATAGTTGGATGGCAAATGTCAAAACGGGTGTCAATACCTGCTTAAATAATATTAGTTTGCTCTGGATAGATAGGTCAGAGTTATTTCCTAGTAACCAGTACATTTTTCTGTACTTCAAGTTTAGTTCTTTTCTTTTCTTTTTGATGGGTTCTTTCTATTTAAGCTTTGCATTCAAAGTCATTGCATGGTATTTGGCAGTATTGGAGTAAGGCACTGCTGTACTGTTTATAAGGATTAGAACATTGTTTATACTTTTTTTTTGTCAAGTTTCGTCATTTTTGCGTCCAATGACTGACTTTATTGACTGCATTTTGCAGTTTTTGTGTAGCGGATTTATCTGGCTCCAATATTTCAGTATCATCAGCAAAAGCGGCCATGATAGCGTTGATGTCCCCTGGAACATCCCTTGTAGGTATATAACAGATACAGGGTTGGTCCAACGACACTTCCTTCTGGTACATCGGCTTCAGTTTTCTTTATATCAGAGTAATTTTGCTGATACCGTCCTCTAAAGAGTCGCTTCTAAACGTAGGATTTCAGTATTTCGTAGCCTGGGAAGGTCCCTATGCAGTTTGTACTCAAGTCTCAAGTGCCAAACCTTGTCAAAGGCTTGAGTAACACCTAAGAATATTACCGAGCATACTTGTTGCCTTTTCCACAGCATTAGTAATTCCATGCACTAGGTCTATCGTAGAATATTCATTTTTAATTAGTCTTCTTTCTTCTATTATTTTGCTAAGACTTTCGTAAGAGCAGTTTTTTGGAAACTTTTGCCATGATTGGTAGGTATAAGAGATATATGAAGGTCTGTAGGATATAACTTTTGTTGGTGGCTTACCTTGTAAAGGTGTAACAATGGCAATTTTCCAATGATGTTGGCATTATAGTTCAAGGCATGTGTTTACTATAAATTGGAGTTTTTTGAAGGCATTTCCTTCAAAACCTAAGCAGTTATTAGATCGCACCCTGGTGATTTTTCGTAAGACAACTTATGTGTAACTAGGTATGTATTGAATTAAAAATCATCACGAATACCTACCTTAATTTCCCCCTTCCAAGAGCGATATACCTACAAGCTACAATACATTTCGATTCCAGATATAGGTTTTAACTGATCTAACATTTTGATTTATACCTATATTATGTTTTCTACTGCGCATTGCACTGCCGATTACTATTTTTTAACAACATTTTTTTAAATTCAACCAAAAAAACTGCTTATTATTCTGTTTTATTGCAAGGGTTCCCTTACCTTGATTTGAATATGAGCCTGAAAGATATTAATTGCTACTCTGTGATATTTAATATGGAACCCTTTTTTAAATAAAAAGAAAAACATTTTATAGGTATGCGCGTTTATTTGAGTTTTCTACTTTTTTTATATAATTTTTTTTTAACGCATGATCCTTGCCCCGTACTCGTTAAGCATCAACTGTATGTATAGTGTTAATCAATTTAAGAAAAACCGGTTTTCAGCCAAAAAAACTCCCTTGTATTTGCTATCCCCTGTAAAGGCATTAAGAAATGATGGACTGAACTATCTATCATGGGAATACTCACAATCGTTCCCATTTTGAATTTGACAAAATCGAAATGAAAATAACCAAAACTTTAATTCGCTTATCCGTGGATAGATATAGGATTCGAGTGTTGCATTTGATGAAAAATTAAGGGATGATTCAAGGGTTGATTTCTACCCAGTTACATAAATAGTCAAATGAACAATCACTCACATCACTAAAAAAAAACAACTTATAGATAGAAGCGCATAAATGAATGGAAATGGACTCGTGAAAAGAGTGGCGCTAAAAATGCCGGCTATACCTACAATATCATCGTCAAAACCACGAATAATAAATAGCTTTCAATTTCGTGTCTATACCTCGCTATATATGTATATGTACATAAATTTAAATGTAGGCATGTATCTAAGTTAATTTTGTTTGAGTAGTATAAATTACAGCAACATTTTTCAAATGGATATTAACTCCAAATAGTTTTGTAAATTTATTTAAAACTCCATCTAATCCACTTCAGTCTAGACGAGTCCGACGAGCTAATGCGAGATTCGTTAAAACTCAACCACCTACACACGCTACCTATTTTGCCATTAGGCATGCGAGAATAAAATACATAAGCCAATACACATACATACTTAAGTATTATAAAGTATCTATATCTTAACAATGACAAATGATCGCAATCGCATAATTAGTATCTTAACATTTCAATTTGAAAATATCGAGTATCTCTTGCGCAAACCAACAACAATAAACACCAGATATTGAAACACCGCTCCCGCCGCTGTTATTCGTTTTAATTCGACATAATAGTCATCGTTTTAGGTATTACCATCCATACGCAGATAACTACGAATATAAATTCATGTCTAGATACCTACTCGTATTTAAAAATTGAAAACTAAAATTAAATAATTAATTTCTTCGTGATGTAGTTTGACTGTAATTTCTGTTCAATATTTTGTTTTCCACATGTTTTGATATTTGTTTCTTGATTTTTGTTTATATTTTTTGCCAAAATTGCTAAGAAAAGTAGGTATATTACATATAATTTCATATGTATCAAATTCTGATAGGTATAGCTGCTAAGTGCATTATCGTTCAACTTATACTCGTACACATAGACACATATACGCAGTTATAGTAATGATGATTCCTTTTTAATTTTCCTCGCATTATAAAGAATATCTGCGCCTGAAGATGCCTTGAGGCTGAATGTAGAGCTCCCATTATTCCTGCGGAATCCTGCCGCTGTGGCTGCTGTTGTTACTGATGTATCGACACACTGCTCAACTGGGACCACCAGTAACAACAACAACGAAAAATATTTCTGCAAAATGGGTGGTGGCCAAACGAATGACTGATCTGTTCCTTTCGGATTGACTGATAACTACGGGGAAGGCGAAGGACTTACACCATCCACCCATATATTTTATAAATATAAATACTGGCTTTTCGGGACTCTCTCTCTAGGCTCTGATCATGATCACTGATCACCAGAAACAGATACAGATACCTATTTGTCGAGCGATGAGGAGTGTAGGTAGGAAGGCATACAACGATTGATGAGATATTTTTCCGTGATGTGTGTTTCCTTAAGTCAAAAACCTAAAATTAAAAACTCATAAGATATCGACTGATATATTGAGCTGCGCGCACACAAATTACACTGACAGACATCAGTCCGAGATATTGTTTTTTTCTGTTTGAATTTTTGTTTCTCGAATCTTTAAGATTTTTTTTTCTTACTTCTATGGTTGGTTACCAGATATTAGGAGCAATTAGGCATATTAAGACGTTTTTACTCTCGGTTGAATTGATTGCATGTAATTTAATTCGGTTAAGTTTCCGGTGCTTGTTTTTTTTTTTGTTTTAATTATTTCCATTATACAGGCGGTAGGTACATAGTTTGATATAATAATAAATAAAACAATATATCTGACCGAGAAAGAAGCATAATACCTAGTTTTATTTTAATTTCACAATTAATTAGGCCAAGTGCAAAGCTATAAAAAAAAAAAAACCAAAATAAGGAACTACAAGCAGAAAACCAAATAATTCCGAGCATTTTTGCAAACGTTTGCATTCGTTTAGTGTTCGTTACTTGTCAACTCAAATTGCAAGCGAAGATACTCATTATTTTTTGTACGAAGTAAGCATTCTATTAAGAAATATTAGGTAATAATTGCATTTGGAGTTCCGCTTTCAATTAACGGTCAGTTTGAATATTTGTTTATATTATTTTTATTTTGTTGTCTTTGGTCTGTTTTGTAATTCATAATTTTGCAATACGTCGCTGTGCAGACGGAAAGAAGAGGTCGATTAGCACAAATGTGAATTAATATGGAAAATAGGTCTTTATGACTACCGCACCTGTGTTTTTATTTGGTAAGGGCAGTTTTTTTTTTTTATTGTAGATATCTATAATATTTGTGTTTAGGTAGGCAAGGTGAAATTACTCATTTAATTTGAAATAACTGAAACTAGCTATAGGTTTACAAATTATGGTTTCTGCAAATAAATACATAGATATTTCTGTGTTTGTAATATGCATATGTAGGTAATGTACATATGTATGTATATGTGTAGGTACCTGTAGATGTTTATATTTTTCACGCAGAGCCATTATCGTTAGGTTTTGAATTTATTTTTCATTATTTGCTGGGCCTTATTTCAAACATGTGTGTAAGCCTAATGACAATATTGAATGATTAACTGACATTAACTCGTTTACAATTTTGTTAAGTAGGTATCAATCTAAGTTATGGATCGGAAGTTATTCCTGATGGGTGCAATTTGCGTTAAAAGGCTCGAGAGAGGGTTTAATGACAAGAGGAAACTAAAAAATGGCTTCTATTTGTTTTTTATCTGGGCGGATTTTGAAGTTTTAGAAAAAAAAAATTTAATGCCATCGAATAAAAACAAATAGGTAAGTTCCCACAATAGTTATCACCTCAAAAAGGAGATTCGACGAATTAGCACTTCTTGGTACATATTTTTTTATAGGCACGATCTTTGGAATCTCCAGAATTTTTAAAATTAAAAATATCACGGTATGATATTGTGGAAGTCTGAGTTTCATCATTCATTTTTTGGAACTTGAATCTTATTCTGCAAATGCAGGTAATTATTAAAGTAACAAAATCCATCCTTCCTGACTCATCCTGTAGAAGTCATATGATTTACTGTTAAAAACATCAAATAGCCTTAAGGGGCTTACTAGAAGAAAAAGCATTGGTACCTTTGACTTTTTGGATAGGAACGATTTCTCATGCAAATTCGTAATTTGGAATTCCTGTGCCTTATTATACCGATTATTTTTTATTTGTGTGTGAAAAAAAATAAATAAAGCCTAGTTTATACATCAAAGTGAAGTGTTATCCAAATCAAAGTGAACCACCAATAGATCTCGCGTTTCAACTGTTGTTGGGCTTAGGTAACAGCTTTGATTTACATATATACTTACCTAAATAGTTAATTTGTTTTGAAACCAAACAAAACAACTGTATCTCCTCGGCTAAGAGTAAAAAGCGGCTACCTTCACATTTTGTTTATCATTTTGGAACACTTTATAAAAATAGCAAAGCAATCTATCAAATATTTTAAATTTATCTAACTGAATTTAGCAATAACGAGGGTAGAAAAATACTAAATATAATTTTGGTCTTCTTTAAGTAATGAGAAAACTTTTTTTTAAATATTTTTATTTGTAAGAAATACAAAATATTAGTAAGCTGCTGCTTGTTGTAGATAGGTAGGTACCTGTGAACAAATATTCTGTTTCTTGAAAATTTAAGATGAGAGGTTAGTGAGTACCCATATGAGAGAGTGAAATATGAACCGGTTCGTTATCAATTTCACGCCATAATTTCCATTTCACGATTTACAACCACTATAGGGAAAAATAAGGAGATGTGGAAAAGTCTGACATTTGTCAATTCATTTATTTTTATCAAAGAAAAAATTCACGAAACTTAAGAAGAATTGCGTTAACCATTATTTTTAATTACACTGTTGTTTTCATCGTGCATTTTATTTCTACCGACAATACAAAAATTACACAAGACACGAAAATATAACAAACTGTGAAATAAAAATAAATATTCTTTTAAAAATATTTTAAGATTCAGCCAAAAATAAAAATCAATTTAGTTTTTCGACTTAAAGTGATTATTAAAAATTCCGAACTGAGTACCTACCTATCAAATCCGGTTAAAATTTTCATTTCACAAGAAGTGAGTACTAGGCAACACTAGTTAAATTATTGAGATATGGAAATTAATTTGATTTGTTTAGAATAAAAAATAGAAAAATAAAAATTTACTTGTAAATAGTAATTTCGGACTTAGCCAATGTTTTTATTTTTGCATTTTAAGACTCCAACATCTAAAAAATAACACAATAGGTACACCAAATAACAACAATAGATACAAAAAATATTCGTATAAAGTTTCTCAACATTCTGTCAAATAACTATCAAAAAATTAATTTATGAGTTTTCACTCAAGGTCAGTATAACTGAGTAACGTGTGTATAGAATCAATGAGGTTTTATTTATAATTATCCAAGTGAATTTTGAAGCGGTTTATATTTTTCATTCCACAAGAGGTGAGTACTAGGCTTAACACATAAGCATTCAAAATGTAAAACGGTGTGGTTTCACAAATAGATTGGGTAAATTAAATTAGTTTGGTTGATTTTCCGCAGTAATATCCTTGGATAGGTTTAACCAAATAGTGTAAATCATTTCCCATACAAAAATTTGACAGTTCATTTACAAAAGATATAGTCTAGAGTTTTACGAAGTTGCATGAGTACCCTTACTGGTTCTACTGGAATCTTTTCACATATTTATGTATTTATTTTTAATTAAAAAGGAACTGGGATACAAAAATGTAGGTATAGGTACCTTTCAAATGATCAAAAGATCGTTCCAATCTTATATCTCTAATATTATAAATGAAAAATACGTTTGTTTGGATGTTTTTCTCTCAAATGGCCGAAAATTATCTAGTAGAACATGCAATATGCGGAACTTTTTTTTTTAAGATATGAAATTAAATAAAACGCACGGCTGGATCGCAAGTTCTTGCTTTTATGTTCAAGTTGCTTGGAACTTAAGGATATTAAAAAAAATATAGAAGTTATTATAGAAAAAAGCATAGATAGGTACCCATGACACTTGATTATACCTATTTGAGAAAATATGCAAGCGAAAAATTTAAAATCAATGGAGCGGTTTTCTTAAAAACTAATTTTTTGGGTAACCTCCACACACCTAGTACCTAGGTATTTAAAAAAAAAAATGTTTTGTAAGCTAGTTTAAAAAAAAATCATCAACCCGTTTCTGAAATATTGAATGTTCAAAAATAAATTGTTTACATCAAAAACTATGATATGCAACATTATTTACATTTTAAGGTAACTTTTGTATACAAATTTTAATTGAAATCGGTTAAATTTTAGTATTCCTACCTAGTCAGTTCGCGTGAACATGAAATGAAATTCAGTGATGTAATTCGCAATGAGAGGTGACTACACAAATACGAGAATATGAACCGGTTCATTATCAATTTCACGCCATAATTTTCATTTCGCAATGTAAGACCAATAGGAAAAAATAAAGAGATGTGGAAAAGTCTGATATTTGTCAATTGATAATCTTTTTTCAAAAGAAAAATTCAAAAACCTGTAGAAGATATGCCCTAAGCATTATTGCGGACTACCTACACGAGTTTTTTGTGTGCATTTTATTGCTACCGACATAACAATGCAAAAACAACACAGCCCACGAAAATATAGCGAAATACGAAATAAAAATAAATATTCTTCAAAAAATATGTAGGTATGTAGGTACCTATTTATATCAAGATTCTGTCAAATAACTTTCATAAAAATCAATTTTGTTTTTCGGCATAAAGCCTAGTATACGTTGCTTATGCGAAAAGAAAAATTCCATACAAAAATGACACAACAAAATCATAAACGAAAAATTTCGTCCTACTTTTCGTTCTGCAGTACGCTTTTCGATGAGCGAAATTGATTATTGTTTGTACCAGATCATTTGCAGAAATCTACACACATTTTTCGCACACAAATAATTACCCAGACCATTTATTGTGTGCGAAAATTTGTGCAACTGTCAACGAATATTTGTCCGCTTCGGTTTTGTAAGCATTTCGTTGTCTTGTTGGAGACCAAGACCAACTAAATATTTCTCTTCGCATCAGCAGTGTAGTACTAGGTATTAAAAATTCTAAACTGAATATACCTACCTACGTACCAAAAATCCATGTGAAAAAATAGTAAGATTTTTATTCATGATGATAATTCACGTGTATTTTTCATTTCACAAGAGGTGAGTACCTACTAAACTACTATGTAAATGCCATCACAGATCCCATCACAAATCGCATAGTTCTTATCTAAAAATTTAGTACAAATGCCACTATAGTCAAATATAATCATATGCATGCCTATAAAAAAATGATCAGTTAAACTGATCAAATTGAAATCAATTATAGGCACCAATGCTATAAAATATTATGTACTTTGAATTACATAGTTAGGTACCTACATAGGTACAAGTCTAAATGTTTTGTCATAATGTGAGTTGAAACTTAAAAAAAAAAAATATTAAGGGAAATTAGCTTTATTTCTTGAAGCAAACAAAACCCACAAAAAAAAACTACACTAACGAGTATTTGATTATTTATTAATAACCCGATATCCAAAGATTGTTTTGATTTGATCACTATATCTACTATCTATATATAGGTTTCTTTAAATATATTGTAAAAAGAAACTAACAAAACAAGTAAAGTTGCTAAGAAAAAAAAAACAGATAATTTCGACTGATCAATTAAAATTGAGTCAGGTGTTCATTCTTATTCAGTATTACCTACATGAAACACCTCTATGTGCTCTTTAATAGAATAGACAAAAAAAATTTACGATACAATTTGATCAGCTTCCTAGATTTAGAAGGTACCTACGTATAATGTTTTTTTCGGAATAAATTTTGTACCTACTACATAAATTCTTTTTATTTCTTTTCTGTGTTTTTACATGAGTAATCGAATGAAATGACCGCCTTAACATTTGAAATAGAATCCTCTTCTTTATTTAGTGTTTCGATTAGGTAGGTAGGTAGGTACCTACCTATTAAATCAATCCAAAACAAAACAAATATATGTAGGTTTACCATACCTAGGCACCTACCAATATTCATAGATATGCACGTATTTTTCAAAATTGTTATCACTTTTTTGAAAAAAAATTTAATAGGTACTATTATGAAATCTAAAATGATCCTTAAAATCACTTATCCCTCTAATAAAAGGAAAATATTAAAAGTCGAAATCACTGCATTTTTTAAAATAAGAGTTAGGTTAGTACTTGCACCACTTTTGAGTTTAAATAATGTCATTAATCGTCATAATAGATATTTAACAAAAATTGTAAAAATAACAGACACTTTTGGTAAAGAAAAATAAATCGTTGTTCTGAACACTGGGTAGGTAGGTATTAAATTAAAAAAAAAATAAATGGCAAATATTTTCCGATTTATCGACGGGAAAATCAAAATTTCATCAAAACCGACTAAAATAACTAAATACTTATGTATAGGTGTGTAGGTATATAAAACTTACCTGTTGCCAAAATTGTGCCAAAAGATAGATTCGTTCTTTTTTAAATAACCAATCCATTGATTGAACAGCCGTCAAATCCATATCGGCTGTCCCGGCTGTTTGTGGCAATGTTGGCTGCATTCGGGTGAATTTCTGAAAAGTGGAGGCAAAACGATCCTCGTCTGCCTCCCTTTTGCTATGCGATTCAATTTCCGTTTCCAGTTTTTGTTTTTTAAGATTGTTTACACAAAAAAAGATAACGTTATTGATAATTTTTGTTTTGCACTTAAAACTGTAAAACTGTTGTAATTTATCTGAGAATAATAAATTTTGGGTCTTTCAAAGGACGTTTTTGCTTATTCACTCTTTTCACTTATTTTAAACTGTGGTTATTGGTGTGTAATAAAATCACTAAACCAAAATCGGACTAAAAAATAATAGATATCTTCCTCTTTCGCTTTTTCATTTACTTTATAATTTGAAGCAAGCGAGAGCAGATCACAATTAAATGCATAATTATCATTATTTATTCATTTTTGTTTCACAAATTGTTTGTATTTATTATTAATTATTAAAACTGTCGCCATATTCATACAAAAAATTGTTGACGATTAAACATCAAAATAATTGTATTGCTTATTAAGTTTTACACACAAATTTCGATTATACTTCCGATTGGTTCCGATAAATTTTAATAAACAATGGTTGTCGTGTCGCCGTCGTTGACTTTTCACAATTGAATGACAATACCATTTGATTGATAGGTACCGCACCGGGTTGTTCACTTTTAGTTCGAAATGGAGGAAATAACGATATAAAAATTGTATCTAGATACAGTTAACAAATAGTAAGTAGATATAACATATACTTCCGTGTATATATGTATGTATCTTTCTGTATAGAGTATGTTGACAAAACAGTTTCGCGAAGCACGGAGAGTTATTAATTTTTATTTTGCGTAAAATTCACAATAAGAAATTGATGGTAAGTAAATCCGAAAAATAAAGCGTTGTTGTTGTGACAGGTAACAAATTATAATATTTATACTTTCGAACTTTGATAGGTATATATTTTTTACCAAAGATATTACTGTATTATCGAACAGCGCAACCTTAATCTAATAAGATGTTGCCTGTCATGAATTCAGCTGATGACTGAAAAATTCAAACATATACAAAACACACACAACCCTCCTGTTCGTTTCGTTCATTTGGATTCAGAAATACGTATCTCGCTCGATTCGAAAAATTGAGTTTGAACAGTTCGAGATACATTTGTATCTTCTCTCATGCTCTTTCTCTGTCTCTCCCCCATACTCCACCTCTTTGGTTTGGTTGTATGCGTTTTTATTATTAAACGGAAAGAAGCATGGGATCTGTGTTGAATTCATTCATATGATTTCGATGAATGTTCGATTCGAATGGTTGTTTTGTTTTTGCTGTTTATTTTTTTATTCACCACGTATAATTTGCTTCCTTGTTGCGCTGTTCTTGTTACAATACCACAAAAGATAGTTGAGTATTTTTTGTTGTTGATTTTGTTTTGTTGTTGTTGTCGCTTTTTTTTGGTGTTCAGCATTTTGTTGGATGCATTAGCATACATGAATGCTTGCTGACTTGCTGCTCCATCTCCATCTCTTCGCCGTTCGCCATCATTGCCGTGGTGAATAGAGTGGTGAAAATAATCCTTTAGTAGTCTTTAGTCTATGTTTTCCATTGAAACGAAACAAGTTTGGAGAGATTCTTCTGTTGTCTCCCAGTTTTAGTCGTCAAACGGGAAAAAAAATAATCATAAAGTAGAAGAGTAAAAGAAAACTAAAAAAAAGTAAACAAAAATTCAAATCAAATCAAGTGGATACAGAAAGAAAGAGAGAATCAAATATTCGAAGAAATATAAAAAATAATTTTATATAGGTACCTACGATTTTTCTTTACATTTCTATACACAATAGAGAGTAAAAATATAGTAAAAAAGTGGGTGGGTGTGAGTGAACAATTGTGTGTCCAATCGTATACTTTGGTTGTCACTAACACCATGTGCATAGGTGGTGGCAGGTAATCGAATCTTCGTATTTGAATGACGACGACGACGGCGCTGAGAAGCAGGAGATTTTTACCACACACACGACTCAAACTCAACATGCCCGTTGGAAGAAAAAAAAAGAAATACACTTCGATATTGCTCCAATCGAATAGTTACTAATCGGTTTCCTATTACTGGTGGTGTTTTGCCGTCGGCCGGCCCCTCCCTTTCAATGGTGGATAGGGTGGTTGATGGCGAGGGCGAAGGACAAGAACATAATGTCATCTAATCCACAATGGTTAGTTTAATATGACAAACGGAACGGTGGATATCTACGTATTTGAAATGACAGTTTCTGATGCATGAAATGTCATTTCGTATAGGTATCTACCTACCTATTTGTGCTAAAATAAGTATCAATATTCAAGTTCATTTGGTATAAAAGGAAAGGTACCTATCTGCAGTAAGCTTATAAAAATTGTCTTCATCTTATTGTCTGCGAGCACATTATTTAGGATCTCGCTCGTTGACATGATTTGGTTGTATTTTTTATCTCATTTAGTCCTTTACCACCCCCTTCTTGAAAATCGGGAATGGAATCGTGACAATAGAACCATAGACGGTGGAAAAAATATTCTCTATGTGTGTGGCGATATTTTTTAATACCTTCGTTTTTTCCGCTCTTCTGTCTTCTCTATAAGAATGCACAACGACGTCGTCGAAACCAACACATGTACTCTCGCGTGGTTGATAAGGATAAATCCTCCCCCCGTGTTTTTTTGTTTTGTCTTGTTTGAGATTTCTTTTCTGGATTTCGATTTTATATTCGAAAAAGTAACGAAGACGATTTAAGTGATGGGTATCGGCATATGTGTGCGGTTGCTGGCTGGCTGGCTGGCAAAGGGGAAATTAAGATTATTTGTCTTCTCTTTCGAATGACATTTCTCTTTTATCAATAAGATTTTTTTTTAACAAGTAGGTAGGTTCCTAAATTGATGAAGTTCGAAGTTGATGAATCTGATGATCTCCTTAAGCCACATTAGGTTACACTAGTTTACAAAACAATTAAAATGTTATGTAGGCATACATTAAGTCCAATTTTTTATTCGTATAGATTTGAGTCCACTAATTTCGAAAATCACATTAAGAAAAATTTCTATATACCTGGTAGGTATAGGTTTTCGAGATACGATTTTTAAAACAAATATTTGTTGACTTTTTTCGAAAGTAAGTATAAGTAGAAATAGGTAAGTATGTTACCTACCCATATGTTAATAAAGTAGTGAAGAATCTGCTTGTAAGGAATCTCTAATCATATAAATAAGGTCGAGTACTTATTTTTAAATAAGCCGAAATCTTAAAAAACTTTATTCTCTCGAAAATAGAAATTAAAGATTTATTTTTCTAAAATATGGTGAGTTTTGAAATTTCTACCCAAAGCCATTTTATTTTTATCGCAATAAAATTAGACATTTACAGATAAAATCTATAGATATAAGTTCTGTGGTTATAATCGTTTGCGTAAAGTGCAACGATTCAACTTTTTCAATGTTTTGTTGGGCTTTTACATTGTCTTTAGTTTAAATTTTATACAAAAAACAAATTTCAAACAAATTTCATTTGAATAGTTTGAATTTTCTTTTAATGGCTCACTGCGTTCATAAACGATTTTTGTTTTTTTTTTGTATTAGGGGAATCTCACGAAGTTTCTGTTGCTTTTTTAAGCTACCTATAAAGATCTTTTCAAGTCAATTCTATAAAATGATGTGCGAGTTTTTTAAAGTGTTGAAAATACTAAACAGGGTTAAAAAATAATTCAGAATTTTGACACATATTGAAAGGAAAAAGCGTCAAATTTGGGCAAAGGAATCCAAAAACAGAATAATTTGTTGGTTTGAGCCACTAACTTTAAAAATCCATTAACTTGAACAAACGTGGTTTCGTATGTGTTCAAGTTAACGAGAGTTCACTGGTATTTTAGAAATGATTTTGGATTTTGGATTGTCTTCTATATTTTTCGGTATCGGTTTTTAATATGAGGAAACAACTAAACATTAAAGCTGCTTTTATTATACGCTCACCTCAAAATGCGTTTTTGGTTTAATCTTTTACCATACTCGGCCTTTATATCGCCGAAAGTATCTAGACAGAAATTTCAACTGTGAATTCAAAAGATAGGTACCTTACCTATAAGTAAATTCATGCCCATTCAAAAGAATAAGGTCATAATTTATGAATGTATATTTTACAAAGTATAGAGAAATGGAAAAAAATATTTTTTTGAGCTTATTGGATTTAGGACACTTTGGAACTTGGAAAAAAATTAGGTTCTCGAATTGGTGGAGCGGGATTTCATTAAGATTTTGTTGAAAATTAGAGTTTTCATAGAGATCTTGTTTTAGTTTCCATGAAATCATGTTCCATCAACACTTCAAGTTCAAACCGAAATCTCAGACTTTTTTTGGTGGGAACATAGCTAGCTTGGCTGGGAACCAAACGATACTTTTGTAAGTATCGTCTCGTTGCCGTTGAAATCGAAAAATTTGAGTATCGTTTCGGTCTCGTATAACTCAGTCTCGTATAAAAAGGTCTCGTCTCGGTATCGTTCTCGTCTGGTTTTGGTCTAGTCTTTGATGCAAACCAAAATTATATGTAGGACTTGGTTACATGTTCCTGATCTTGGTATGTTTAAGATTTAATACAACTGAAATGAAGTATTTTTTGTTCACTTAACAATTTTTAAAGGCTGTTTCAAAATGTCTAAGTAAAATTCCGATTAGGTATTTGACATTCTGACGCGCAGTCATGGGTTCACAAGGTATATTATAGAATACATGGTATCATGAGAATTTCATCCAAAACGTTAGTTTCAGAGAATCTGAGCATAAGTCAAATGGGCGTGGCAGTGGGCCGTTTAAATTATTGAATTATAAGTTATTGCCTAAACCTTCTCCTTGCATAACAGAAAAGCTCTGAAAATGTCTTTCTAAATCTTTAGAAAATAAATATTTTTATTGATACTTACAAAGATATAAAACTAGGTTACAGGCCTGCCAGATGTCCTCATTTTGGGGGTACAATCTCGATATTTGAACCATGTCCCAATACACCAAAAATATTCTTTTCTTATTTTACTCTTGAAAAAAAAAACTTTCATACATGATGAGGAAGAATCTTTAGTTAAAATGATTTCCCGAAATTAGAGTCGTTTGTGCGAAAAGTGGGTGGATCATATTTTTTGTCAGTTTTTTTTCAGGCACTAGACATGATCGGTGCAGAAGCTGGAGCACAAAAGCTTAAGAAGAGAAAACCAAATAATATTTACGGTTTTAGTTAATATTGTTGAAAAATTTTCCTGTTCACGCAGATTTCATTTTTGAAAATCTGGTTGCAATTACCTGTCATGCCTAGAAGTAGTTGAAACACCAGACATGATAATGATAAACGGTTTTTCAATTTTATTAGTACCTTCATAAGTACATACATACATCCTTAAAACATATCAAGCGTATTCAATTCAAACAACAGCGTAAGACCGTCTATAACATTGTAAGGTTCTTAACTTCGTAATTCGACACAATTTTTATGAAAATATGACAGATTTACGCCGTTTAGAACTTTACTTTTTTATTTTTGGTGTATTGCTTTATAATGTTCCCCAGATGGTTTCACAATTATAACTATACGTACACAGATGACTTTTTTGAATAACATCAGAACAGGTTCAACTGTTTGAACTTGTGCTTGATTCGATAATTTTGGCCAGCCAATTTGTATTTATCTGCTCAAAATATGTTCTAACCTGACTTTGAAATCTCTAATCAGAACATGAAGAGCATTCATTGCAGAACTTTTCAAATTAATAAGTTTTAAAAACGAAACTTACTTAAACGATTAGAAGGTTTTTTATAATACAAATTCTTTATATTACTGAAATAAATCAGCCAAGTAGAAGACAGAAGACAAGCATTTAGGATTGGACTTGTTGAATTATTGATTGAACCATTAACTATTGAGTCTTGATTCCACTTTTTTCTTACACTAACTAGGTATATACAAACATAACTTTATACTTCGTAATATAAGTACATCACATTATGACATTTTTTTTGAAATTATCGGAGGGCAAAGCAAATACTTTTGTTTAAAACAAACTTGAAAAAATTTCGAAAATTTTTCAATTCTGTGATGATACAATAGATTTAATTCGCAGCAGATAAATTTTATGTGAAAAATGGTGAATTTAATTTGCAAAACGATGAAATTAATTTGGGCTAGTTTTATTGGTTTTTGTACAAGTACCTATTTAAAAACACTAGTAAGAAGGTATAGAAAAGCGAATATGTATGGTGAATAATTTCGATGAAAAATTGCATACAAAAGTAAGTATTATTTGACATATATATGTATAGGTATTGCCGGTGTTTCCATATTAATAAATTAATTGATTAAAAGCCTACGAACTTATATGTATTTACATATATAATATAATTTCCGTCATTTCGTTATTTATAAATTTGAACTTTTTAATGATTTTTTAAAACTAGTGACAAAAATCATTTACCTTCTTTTGTTTTTGCAAGCTTTTTTTTTCTTATCCATGCTATAATCTTTCATTTTCAGCATTCAAAACCAAACAATTCTGCAGCTTAGATGAATAAAAGAAAGTGAGCTTTGCGCTACATATAGGTTTCGGATTTTTTTATTTTTATATTCAAAATGGGTATTGTGGATCTTATTAAGGATTTAGAAAGAAGTAAGTAATTTTAGTTCTGGAAAATCTTCCAAAATTGATTTTTGAGACCCCACGGCCGGCTTAAGGTAAAAAACCACAATTCGAAAAAGTGGTCAGAAAAACCATTTAAGCTTGCGTCGATATGTGGTAACAGTTACTTACAGTGATCTGTTTTCGCCTGCTGCTAAGAAAATAGAATACAAACTTCTCATTTAATCATCAACTTTTACTTGTCAAAGATCGATATTTAGAGATATATTGTAGACCAGAAACTCGCAGTGCAAATGTTTCAAATGTATTGCAATAAATGCAAAAGCAAAAACTGAAAGTTGAGAAAAAGTTTCATAGCTTACACCAAATCAAGGAATTAGGTTAGTCGCGCACATGCAATTTTCAGTTTCGAAACAGTTTTGTTGCAAAAATTAGTCTTATGGATTCATATCAGACTCCGCGCACATGCAGAAACTATTCCGTCGTCGATTCAAGCAACTTTTCAGTTTGTGTTTTGGCACTTATTGTTAGCTTCTTTGATTGAATATAGGTAAGTACTTATCATAATTTGAAGGGATAGTAAAAGAGTCGGTACTTTCATTTCATAATTCTATTCAAAGGTTATTGATTATTTTATTTCTAATGTATTTAAACTAAACTAATCGGAGTATAAGACTCGTGTTTTTGTATTTGATGACCAGAAATCCTTCCTTACAATCTACTAGGAAAATTACAGCTACCCACGAAAATAAGTCGTTGGAGGTTGGAACCATTTTTGATAAAATTTGAAAAAATGCTCAATTAGTTCTTAAAAAAAGCTGATACAAACATTTTAATTCCTATAGGGGTATAGAGGGTATGATAATGGGCTGTAGCTACCAGCCAAGTTTGAAATAAATCGGTACACCCGTTTACATTCTAGCTTGATGTGCAGTGGACGCACAGACGAAACCTACTTTGTTTGATTTCTCTTTTTTCTATATATCTTCCTTTCCTATGTTAGATTTTATTTAAACATGGAGTCTTATAGCCCACCGCTTGAGCGGGAGGGGCAATGTAAAAAAATCAATTAAATTTGAAACAAAAAACATATTAAAAAACAATGACAGCACGTGCAATATGTTGCTACAGGTTTTTGTAAAGCCAGAAATGTATCTTTTTCTTTTTTTTTAAATAAAGATTTTTAAGTGAATAGCTTTCGAAAAATTAACCTTCAAACTCAAAATTTTGAAAACGTAATAAAAAACAAATCTTTCAAATTGATTTTCTTCCAAATTTTATGTTATTATGTACTATTTTTGACTTTAATATTCAATACTTTTGTCAATTTTTAGTCAAACTCAAAAAACCAAATGGTCCTAGGGCTTCTATTTTCCAAGATATAAACGAATAACTTAACCAACCTAGTACTCATAAAAACAAGGAAAAACTAAAAACAAGATTGTTTAAAAATAACTACAGTATTTCAGTAGAGATAGAGAGTAGAAATGAAAGTTTTGGTTTTTTATATATGAAAATAAAAAACGGTGGTTTGAGGATTCATTTTTGCAAAAACTAATATCAAGGTTCGAATCAGCGTGACAAAATGCATCTGTGATATTGGAAGCGGCTAAATACTATTGTTGGCTAATTTTGACTAATTTTGGATATGTCTTAAGTACCAGTAGTGTGAGTCTATTGGCACAAAATTTTCTTTTGTTACAATTTGTCTGGGATTAAACCATAGATTAAACCATAGACCCTTCATGTCTACGTATTTTTACTCGCCGTACAAAATAAGTAAAAATAGACGAGTGACTACAGTTTAATCATAGCAATTTAAAATATAATTTTGTATACCCAAAGTTGAAACAACTTTTTAAAACAGAGTCAATTGTGAGTAAGACTTCGGCCAATTATATTGCCTGATAGTAACAAAAAGAAAAATAGGTAAGTACCATTGCATAGTTTCTATTTCGCAGTACCTAGTATTCCTACCTTTTGAGGTGACGGTGGCGCTGTCTAATCTAGTTAAACAAGACTAACTCAAAATTTAAATTGATTGATCAATATATTTTGGGAGTTACCTCGAGCTAGGTACCTACACTCCTATTATTTTGGATGAACTCGAACTTAAATGCTTGACCTACTTAGGTACATCCAAACCCAGCAGAATTAACGTTAAGAATTAAACAAAACAAAATTTTGTAAGAAGTTTATCCCTTTTGACCTATTGACACGTTTTCTTAACAGTTATGAGATCCTCTTTATTCTAAATGAAGTTTTGGTCCGAACGTGGCAGTACCCATTACCATTTTCTTCTTATTAAGTCGATGTAAATTTAAATTTAGAAATATGGACTAGCTAGTTCCTAGTTCCTATTATAAAAGCCTTATCTTACCTTACTTATCTACGTTTATATATACTTATAACTCGCTACCCATAGTTTATATTTCATAAAACTCAAAGCTTTAAATCTATAAATTTAGAAATTTAACTGGACTTAAATTTTGATGTGGCATGTAAAATTGATTTGGAAATTATTGAAAGCGAGAAGAATGGTAAATAGATAGATCAATAGATAGATATCAATCGATTTTATCTACAAATTTCTTACAGTAGTAAATATTAACAATAACTGTAGGTATTTGTAAATTCTGCTTGCACCCACCTTAAGAGATCCATAAACAGTTTCAAATTGAATTTAAAATCATGTTGAGACGTTGAGAGTCTAATAATAAATTAGTGTGGTAGGTAACTACCTTGTTGCTTTGAATTCACCATAAGGAGAAATCTAAAAATGTATCGAGTTTTAAATGAAATTCATCATGAATTTCGAAATCGAATCCGAAAATGAGACAGAGAGAATTAAAGTTTCTGAGTTAAAAGAGAATCAATGATGGGTTATTTGCTGTATACTATACTTCTAGTAAAAAATAACAACAATGCTTAATACACCATATTACCACTCAACACTTCTGTATCGTGGATTTGTGTGTTGGATTTAAGATGAGACGATATTTTTCGAATTCTCTTTTCCAATTCATTTCTCGTTTCTCCAATTTGGGTCCGGCTCTATTGTGTGTTTGTCAATTTTTTGTATACCACGCCCCCTTTGATTACTTCTCTCACACACGCATACATTGCTGATTTCGGTTTTGGCTTGAGTGTGGGTTTTAGGGTGTTTAAGCTGCCTCTGTTCTTTTCAGAAGCCGGTTCTTGTTTCTTCGTTCGCAGGTGGCGGCCCACCGCCATCCTTCTATGTTCTATCATCGGTCGGTCGCACTCGCAGCGCAATTGCCACTAGTTTTTGAACTCAAGATTATTTGTTTTGAGTTATTTTTGTAATAATCTCTCGATTGTTGATGTTTCTTTATTTTGTTGTTGGTAGGTACTTCTGTAGGTATTTTTGTTGTCTTTTGAAATTGATGCACGAGTTGGTGCTGATTTTTTTTTATTGGAGATATATGTATGTACGTAAATAGGTACCTAGTAGGAGGGGTTTAAGGTTGATGCCAATTGGCAAAGCAATTTTGTTATGATGTTAAATTGTTTTGTTTTTTTAGTAAGCACTTTGTAGTAGGTATATCTATCGGTGTCTACCCTGATAACGGGTAGTTAAGTAGAATAGGTAAATGCCAACGTGTCAATTAACCAAGGTGTAAATAGGTGGATGTAATTCCAATAATTGATTAAATCAACAACGTCCTAGGTAGGCACTTACCCATTAAGTTAGTTTGTTACACTTAAAAAAAATAGAATGGTTAAATTGACAGGTTGTTAGGTAGGTAGGTATCTATGTGAATAGGTAGATAGGTGTTGTAATAAGGTGGGGTGGGCATCTACCTAGGTATCTGCCTATAATAATGGAGGCATCCTGTTATCTGATAAGCATTCATTCGTATTTTAAAAATTGTTTTCGATTATTTCAACTGACACACAGTGGTCAAAAAAGTCGATCTAGGTGGAAAAAATTAAAAAAGTGTGTGTTCCAAAATTTGCTAAAAATCTCATAAATAGGTTGGAAAATATCCAATTCACTACATCTACAAATATCTTGGACTTATTTTATAAAATAACAGCACTACGCAAGTTCAGAGGGACAGCTTTGATAGACCAGATTATGAGGGAAGTGATTACAAATAAAATAAATTAAGTAGGTAGGCACATGAGTTTTTAACTGACGGTTAGTGCTTAGTAAAAAAGAAAAAACATTTTCAAAAATGATTTTTTACCATTTTTTGAGAGACATTTGAGTAAGTACCTACCTAGTTCTTTGATATTTGAAAATCCCAAATGCAAAAGGCTTGTTTATATACCTACTTACAGCGAAAGTGTTTTCGTCCGGTATCGTCCAATTATATTTTATGTTTAGCTTGACTCATAAGCTATCCCCAAGATGTAATTCTAAAATTGCATTGAATAAAAAGGTTTGATGTGTACGGACAAAAAAGCGGATATATGGTTACCATGAAACCATAGTCTTACGAAACTATTTAGTAACCTACAGGGTGGACTAAGAGGCAGTTTCACCCGTGGGAGGTGGGGGGGTGGTAAAGCATTGTTATGCCCCTTAAAAAATTCACAAACATAAAACGAACGATAATTTTATTTAAAGGTGTTTTCGAGTTCTATATTTTGTGTGTGCTTCTTTTCGATTGAAAACACGATGTCACTCAGACAGATAATAACAGACTTAGTAACAAATCTGAAAAGTCCTTAACAATGAATCTTAAGAATTCAAAGGCTGTCCAAAATCTTTTCAATTTATTTTGTCAGCAGCCATATGACACCGTAGTCACCCGATTTTCAATATGATAATATTGTCTGTCTGTTCTGTTAATGTCGAAATAAGTATTGGAACAACAGCACGCAGTTTTTCTGCAGTTCAAAACAGCAATATTTTCGGTTGAAGAGCTAAGAAAACGGACGAAATGTCTTCGATGGCCTGGACCGATGAATTAAGTTAGGTTTAAAATGTTCCCTACCTAACATCTCTTCCAACGTCAAACCAGGGGCCGAACTACCCCATCAGTGACCGAATGAGTGAGTGCCGTCAGTGATCAAATGAACGAGTGACCACTATAAATTTTGGTATACTAGATTGAGCGGTTATGCCAAACTCACATAAGTCAGTCACGTATTGCTTGATAACTGATGCGGTAATTCGGCCCCAGTATCTATTTGTTCTTCCCATTTTCCCATCATTCATCTAGTGTTAACAAGCCATTTGACTGACACACATACATTTTTAATGAGAATACTTCAATGATGCGAAGATGCTGAGAAAAATGTGAAGGTATAGTCTTTCCACCAAAAATACGTTGTACTCGTACTTGAAGGAGTGCTTCTCAAAGAAAGGTTTGTACATGGCCTAGAAAAAGTTTTGTATTAATTTTCCAAATTAATTTTTGAACTTCTCCATGATTGCCCACCATAGTCACTCCATTATATAATATCCCTGAGCTCGGATATACTCGTAGTTAGAAAACGAAACGAAGAAAAATAATCATAATTTTAAAGAAATATAAGATAAAACGCAATAAAAAAGAACAGAATACAGAAGTGCGCGGCTTGTTTGTTGCTCTTAAGCGATAATGATTTTCTTATTTCTATATTAGAAACCTATCTTGAAAGAATAGGTCAGAAACGAAATTCATGTGCACGTATAGGAAGGTATTTTGGAGACAAATTTATTGTTTTATTTGTGTCGGTATTTTGTGTAATGCGAAAAGTTTAAATTATGCTGTTACTGATGGCACCCTTATCAGTCTGCCACCCGGGGCGGGCCATATTTTTAAGCTAAAAGGTGGGAAAATGCCTTTTTGCTTAACAACAAGCCCTAAAATTGCGTATTTTTTGTTATTCTAATTAATTTTCAATAAGTATCCCTAAACAAGTGTTTTAAAATCGAAAAATTATTTTCTCCAGGTATAATGCTGTTTTCTACCACTGTGTGACCAATACAGGAACAAGTGGACTCAAAATTAGGATTTATCTTTGAAAAAAAAGAGTAAGGTTGGTATGAAACAAATCCTCAACTAAAGGATATTTTTAAATTCGAAAAACACAAAACGTTACTTTCCCTCAACTACTTAATAAATGGTCTGGACATAGGCCCCACCGGATTTTTTCCAGGGGGCGGGGGGTTATGGCAATATGGTTATGAAAATCCTTATATGCAATATTATTTGAGCTTTTTGGAATTTTGTTTTCTAAATAATATAATTTAAATCTCCTTAGCCAATAATGAGAAAATTCAAATTCCAAAATAACATTCAATGGTTGTTAATTAGTAGTTATCTAGCGTAAAATTAGTTTACATATATTAAAATAGTAGGCGTACTCACTTTAGCACACAGAAAATTTTTCATAATTCTTGAGCAAAATAAGATTTTTGGGGCAGGAATGAAACAAGAGTCAACGGATGGGTCATTGTCCGTTCCCTGTTGTAAATCATTTTGGATTTTAAACTGTTAAGTGGCAACCATTCTCTAGTTTTTCCAGCAGCGTTGCCACCTTTGCAATTCTTATTCAAATAAAGTTAGGACATGACCTGTTAGTATATACTTAAAATCAACCCAGGTTGCAGTTGTTCATAAAAGATTATTTTAGGAAAATCACATAATCTTTCTTTGTATTTTGAATATTTTTTGTAGGATATAATATCTAATAATCTATATTTGTTTCTTTTTTAATTTAGGGCCAGTTTCAGCATCTTTTTTAAAATGCTTAGGTACATATTACATAAGTCTTATTTACAAATAAAAACCCTAACTCGCTTTTGTAATTGAAAAAACGTTTAAGAAAAATTACTTTTGGACAAATAACCATGATATTTTTAAGAAAAGATCGTATTAGCACTTAAAAATAAAATAAAAATAGCACCATATAAGCATTTGGTGTGTTAATTTCGTGTGCTGAGCAGACCTTAGATGTGAGGTGATGTACATCAGCATCAGCATCAAATGAAAATTAAGTTTTTTTGGCTGCAGTTGCGTAAATACTTGGCTTAACTTTGTAGAGAATTTTTGTATGATGGAAGCGAAATTTTAGCTTGATTTGAAGTTATTGGTTAAAACGTATTTTGTGGCTGAAGAAATCATTTACAGCCACGCCATTTTGTTTGAGTGATCTAACCATTTATAATAATAACTAACTAATATTTATCAATTTATTTATTTAAAATTTTAAAGATTAATTTTAAAGATTAATTTAAAGACACGAAGTCACTCATTCTGAATCCGATGGAACAGTGTTCAATTCTGAAGTGCCGCATGTGCATGTGGCATTAAACATGCCGTGTACTCTTAGCTTTAGCCTCAACTTTGATTTTTCGTTTTCCTATGAGGGGTTGGAATAAAAGTACATAGATCCTTTGTAAAGGGTGTTTTTAGACTTGTGGTTTTCAAGAAGAAATAAAACGCATATACTTTAATGTATGGCCAAGAATTTAGCTTTATTATAAAGATAAGGGATTGCCAAGGCTGCAGCAATTGGGGCCGAATGCTCTCTTCCAAGCGTCAATCAAGCGACTTCACACAACCCCACAAAAAATAGTCCAGTGGTGTTAAATCGCACGATCTTGGAGGCCACGCAACAAGCCCACGACGAGAGATAATGCACTCACCAAAAGTTTCCTTCAATAAATTGATTGTTTTGTAAGCTGTCGTGAACCGAATCATTATTTTGGTAATAAATTTGCACGATTTGCAAACGGGATTCAGGAGTTAATCTATTCATTATGAAATGGCAAACCAAACTGAGCATAAATCAAAAAGACCAACTCTGAGAAAAGTATTGCCAGATTGAAAACCACATGTCTAAAAAAAAAAAAACAATTTTGGACTTCGACCAAAAATATTTAAAATTTTGGGTAAACTCTTTTTTTAAATTGCTTATAGCTGAAAAAAGTTCGGACTGTACAGCACATCTAAAGCTTTCATGAAAGTATATATTTTAGCTTTTGTTACAAAAACCTAAGCCCTTGTGCTGCTCATGAAATTTTTAGTTGGTCTCCAAAAAGACAACGAAATGCTTACGAGATCTACAATTCTTTTATGTCCACTATTATAAATGACGCCAGCCAGCGTGGTGACTGAGTAAGACTGAAAGAAGTATATAAATGAAAAATAAATAAATTTATCTTCACCGAAAAAATTTGTAGAGTTTTTTTGTTTATGAAGTTTTTTGGTTTTGAATATTTACAAATTTGGAGGGGGAGCGGAAAAATTTTCTACTGCCTCCGTGATAAAATACAAACAGGTAATCAACTTCAGGAACAGGAACTGGATTTAAGCGAAATCATCAAAAGTTATTGGTCAAAAAAGGTCTAAAATTTTCATTGTTTACTAATATTTATATGTGTTTGTTCGTTTTACAGTAAATAATTTAAACACTCGAAACTCTACTGAAAAAAAATGTTAATTTTAGTTGGAAAATAATCCACTTCTTTATTGAGTTAAAAGAGGACAGTTGACTGTCCTCTAAAATCAGAGAGGACATGAAACATGATTGCTAAAAAGAGGACTGTCCTCTCAAAAAGAGGATGATGGTCACCGTACCTCCAGTGGGGTTAATTTAACTATCCTTTTTTTTTTTATTTTTTGCATATTATGTGATTCACGTAAGATCTGCCAAAAAAAATCATGGTATATAGGTTAAAAGTTGAGATTAGTCCTATGAGGGGGGGGGGAGGGGCAACATTTCCCTCCGCGTGGACAGAAGTAACAATTTTATAGAAAAAATACATAACATAAAAACATTTTTTTTTAATTAACGGCAATTACAGTATTGTGTTATAGGTAGCACGACAGCTCGTGAAGAACCAGGGCCTAAAGACTTACTCTCAACCATTCTTGTGTGCGTTTAATTGGCAGGAATGGAGGGAACCTACAATTTTTTGCCGAGTCCGAACTGCTAGAGGAGAAGCACTTTTTCATGACAAGTATACTTTTGGAGGATTTATCAGTTCCTCGCAAGAGGCAGTACCTCGGAAAAACATTTCTCTCTTTTAGGTGGCAGCAGCTGGGAATCGAACCCAGACCTTCAGCATGGCAGTCCAACGCACTAACCATTATGCCACAAGGTACTGCCTGTAAGTGGATTGCTGACGAACAAAAGAATAAAAAATCATTGTTCGTTACCACCGTTTTGGCAATTTTAATTTAATTTATCTATTCTTTTGAGAAATTAAACCGGTAGTTTCTTCAACACTTTATTGATGTACATGTCTAAGAAAGAGTCAAATCTTTCCTGAATTGAAATAAGAAGTCCTGCTCAATTGGGCACTGCAACCCTTTTCAAACAATAACACTAAAAATCACGATAGCACGATAAAAAAAATAGTATAGAAAAATACTTGCACTGAAGAGTTGGTGTCATTTGCATAAAATAGTAATTACTACTGCATTCACAGGGTTTGAATTTGAAACAAACATTTTCTTTCAAATATTTTATATTTATATTAACCGAAGGGTTGCTTTGCTGGACGGACTTGTACTTTGGTATATCGCATTGCCATAACAAGGACGATGATGATGGCAACGATAATATTCAGATTGGAATACAAGCAACTGCTTGCCTACTACATTGAACGAGAATAAAACACAAACAAACACTACAAAAAGACTATGAATGCTAGCAATTTTTTAATGGGCGGGCGAATAATCGTAATCGTAGGAACTGAATCGAACCAGAGTAATGCCAGGATCTGCATTCAATGACACGAAAAATATTTAAATTGATCGAATGAACGAAGAACCGGATGTCCTTTGAATTGTACATTGGTCTTTTTTTGGAATATTGTATGAAATATGATCTGCGAAAGACTTCGATATAGTTAAAAAGGGTTGTATAGGCACACAAAGGTGTTGGTTTATAATAAATCCTGATGCGATGCATTGAATTGCGTCATATTTTTGGAAAAGATACTTGGTTTTATTTTACACAAAAATTTGCATTTGTAAGAATTGCTAATGATAGCTTTTATAGTTAGAAGTAGAGTTTTCGTTTCCGAACAATTGTTAAAGACTTTTATCTATAGATTGGCTCCCGGAAATAAGGGAAATGAGATATATTATTCGGAAAATACATCATAAAATACATACGAAATAAGTTGTTTTTTTGCCAGGTGTTTCTGACAATTCTGAGTAGGTTCAGCCATTTTTGAAGTTTGTTGATGCCTGTTTTTCATTCAATGAAATAAAATAAAATAAGAGCTCCAGGGGAATGGGTTTCAACATCAAAAGGTACAGGAATCAAATGTAAGTATTGAAGCTGTTTAAAAAATAATCTATATGTCGATTAGGTCATTCGTTTCGTTTGCTATACAAAGAGAATTTAAAGTCTTAAGCTTAAAAAAAATCAATCCAGCAGACAAATGAATTACCAGTCAAGTCAAGTGTCACGAATAATTTTTTAGCATCATTTACAAGCATAACACGCTGCATAATATAGTTTACCGCCTTAATTAAAGCATTTGAAAAACTTACAGCTATTGATACAATAAATAGTTGCAAGCAAGACACCATAAGTATGGCAGTTCAGCTTTCAAAATATATCCAGTTGAAAGAATTTACGTTCATTCAAATTGGAAGAATAAATGATTGAGCTCCGAGAAGCACGGGTATAAAGGCTCTCCTAAACCAACGCGAATCCGCAGCGACGACGAATTTTTGTTGTTGTTTAGCGTGGTGTATTTGTCAAATTTTGTACTATTGTGAATGATTCGCTGCGAATGCGGAGCGATTCGCGTTGGATTGGGAGAACCTTAATGGTAATCATTTTTTTAGGAATGGAGATATAATGGTCATAACTCCTCTGATGATGGAATATGCAGTTTAGGACATTTTGTCTAACAAGCTTCTTGATTCTGATTGATATAAACTGAGAGCAGATAATTTACACAAAAATAATCACATAGACATCAGCAGTTTTTCATAAAAACAAGCAGTCCGTCGTTTTACTTATTAGACTTGTTATGCAACAACAGTAAAAACTTTTTTGTCTATTTACGTATACGAGTATTGCTGAGCAGTATTACCTCATGGCATAATGGGTAGTGCGTTGGACTGTTTGTGTTCGATTCCCAGCCCATACCACCTAAAAACAGAAATGTTTTTTCCGAGGTACTGACAAATCCTCCAAGAGCATACTTTTCATGAAAATGTGCTTCTCATCAAGCCGTTTGGACTCAGCAAAAAAATGGAGGTCCCGTTCATTCCTGCCAACACCACGCACACAGGAATTAGATTAGATTAGGTTAAGGTGGCTGCCACAAAAATTGCTGACACACCTAGGTAGGTCAAAATAGGTACATTGTGATACCACATAAAGTCTGCGAGGTAATCCCCTTTTAATAAAGCGATGGAAACTGTGAATGACGATTTTATTTAAATCACTGGGTTCATTAAAGAAATAATATCCTAAGTGTATTTTGCGAAAGAGCAGGACATGAGCAAAAAAGGTACTCCTCCTCGTTCATGCAGCTTCAAAAGTTCAAGTAAGTGACTAGGCCGTGGTTCTCCACGAGCTGTTACGAATACTGCACCAAATTTATTTAATCTTTTTCTGAGCAGTAAGATTTTCTTGTGTAGTACCTCGTGGCATAATGGTTAGTGCGTGGGACTGTAATGCCAAAGGTCTGGGTTCGATTCCCGGCCACTGCCACCTAAGAACAGAAATGTTTTTTTCCGAGGTACTGCCTCTTGCTAGGGACTGACAAATCCTCCAAGAGTATACTTGTCATGAATAAGTGCTTCTCATCTAGCCGTTCGGAGTCGGCAAAAAATTGTAGGTCCCCTCCATTCCTGCAAACAACACGCACACAGTAATGGTTGAGAGTTGTTAGTCACTAGGCCCTGGTTCTCCATGAGCTGTTGCGCCACAAAATTTATTTAATTTATTTAAGATTTTCTTGTAGGAATAGTGTACAACTCCATGCGAAAAAAATCGACCATAATAAATAATTTTTATTCAGCAGACTGGTTTCTCGCACGTAAAAAAAAAATTGCCGTGGGTTCAATGAAGATTACACGAACAATTTTAATGTAATTCAGTATTTGTTGTTTCCTATTTCAGCGCCAATTTCATAAGTTAGTTCCGTGCAAAGAGGCAACAGGCACCAGTGTTTTTGAAAAAGCTATCCTCTAAGGCCTGTACCTACTGCAAATATAAATTGCACACAGGGTTAAGAGTATGAAATATATTGTGATCAGGAGGAACAACACAATTTGTCCCCTTAATTGGCTTGTAAGAATTTAGAAATTAGGTGAAGAAAAACGGTGCGGAGAATCAATTTAAAAACTTACAGGAATATTGCTGCTGTAAAAGTCTATAAATCTACATACTAATAGAAGTCCTCAAATCAAAACCGAAAGCCCACAAAAAGTAGTTTTTTAGTACTTTTTTTTTAAACTAACGGTGAAGAGTAAAAAAAAATAATTTCTAAAAAATCTCAAAAAAGTCATGCGAAAATCCTACTCAAATTTCCAAAACTGTCCTTGAATTTCTTATATCGTCATTTTTTGCTAAGATATTGGTAATCAAAGCAAAACGTATATATATATAAACCATGCAACAAAAATTGTACGAAAACCAAAAAAAAAATTAATTGAAGCTAACAACTATCAAATTAATAAGTTATCTGACCATTACATTGGATTAACTAAAAAAAAATAAGCTTTTCAAAAAACACTAATGAAAATTGAAACAAATATTCTTCCTTTTATTTTCCGTGACTAGTGTAGAAGGTGTATCTTGGGGCAGGTTGTCAAAAATGAGAACTGTCAGAATGAATTCAAAATGGCCGTTTTCGTGAAAAACAATAACCACAATAAACACGAACAATTTTTTTAAAAAACAATAAAATCTATAAAAAAAAAAAAAACAATTTAATCTCAAAATTATAAAGCAATATTTAAACACTAAAGCTTTTTTCACACACAATTTGGTTTAGTCTGTATTCGGTTAGTTTTCAATATCAGTTGTGAATTTTCACACGGTTCCTATAATGTTTTTATTAAAATATAAATTTTTAATTAAAAAAATATCAACAAACTTCAGCAGTAGTTGTTAACCAATATACAAATTTCATTCGATTTTTTTTTAATTTTAATATATTATTTGTGTCGAGGGGACGTTCGGTGCTATTCGGTTTTTATTAGGTTTTTATTCTTGCCCTTTTTATTGGTTCACACTTGTCAGGAACCTAATGAGACCGAATGTGTGTGAAACAAGCCTACAGAAATAGCTGGCACAATCAATAAACTATTAAAAAAGGAAGACTCACATAAATTGCAAAAAATTTCAATCACACACAGTATTGCCAGAAACACCGATTTATCGCAATTCTCTCGATGTTTAGACCTTTTTCGGATGCATCAATTTTTGATTTAAGTATGACACTTTTCCCTGATTTTCAATATTTTAAATAAAAATATAATTTCCACTGAATTCATAGTAGATATTTATAATTTTATGAAAAAGGTGTAAATTTATTAGCCTGCACTCAGAGAAAAAAGCAGATAAACCTAACCAATTTCTGGTTAATTGTAATTAATTTTCAGGTAGTTAATCAGGTTGACTGCCTGACCAAATACCTGATTTTAATGTTTTGTTAAATCGACGTAAGTTGCAGGTAAAATCTGCATGACATATTGTAAATTTACCACTGCCTTAAAATAGTAAAACTCATAAATTTTACCTAAAAATTTTGTTAATTTTACATGAAAATTTAGTTAAATTATCATGACTTCATGTTCAATGTCCTGTAAATTTCAGATGAAAATCTAGTGAATTTAACACGACTCAATGTTTAATCAACCCTGCATATATTACATCTTAAATCTATGCATCTAATTCCCATCTCTAACGCTGCTTTTCGTCTAATTCGTTTTTCATAGAACTATGAAAATTATAAAAATTTATTATTATGTACTCGTATATATGTATTATTTTATTTTAAAAATATTTGATACTTACTTAATTTTGAACTGGGAATCTCTCACACACGGAAATAGCATGTCCCCTGGGCCACTTCGCTGAACGGAAAACTTGTGCCAAATGTTGATATTTGGCACAAGTTTTCTGTTGAAACTGATTTTGTTTTGTGCCACTTTAACAGGCGGCCAGTTTAAATCCAAATAATTTTACTATCATGGCCTGTGTATGTTTATTTTAACACTAGTGTCACTCTGAAATGAACTAGGAGAGTGCTTCTTTAACATAAGGTGAGACTAAATTCAACAGGTTAACATTGTAAAAATAACCATATAAAAGGTTACTTCAACCTGATTTGTAGTAAAACAGAAATTCATAACATAGAATGTTAAAAAAAATGCGATCTTGGTCAAAAGTAGCACATATTCTTGTCAAAATTTCTTATTTAAGTGTTAAAATAAAAGGTCATCTTCTTAAATCAACTTCAATATGGTAACAAAGGCCACCGCTAAATGTAAGGTTTTCAAAATCAAGTAAATTTCTGAAATGCCTATATTTTTATATGGGATTGTGCACCTTGTGAATTCAACAAGGTTCAGGTTAATGATTTACCTGTTGTTTTTCCCTGAGTGTAGGTACAGCTCTGTTATTGGAAAGAACAAGTGAAATCTCTCATTTCGCTCGTGCATCACAATCTCATTTTATTCTTTTACAAAACTGTAAGCAAATACTGATTCAAAATTGGACTTGGTAATTTGAGGATCCAATAAAAACAACTGTGATGCTTACTAATTAGATAGAAAAATTCAAGACCTTATAATATAATATGTAGGTAGGTACGTCCTCACAAGCTTTTTTCCCAGGCCAATAAATCATTCATTATTCACAAATAGGTATATCGGTAGTGTAGTTTTTTAGCTTTTTGTAATAAGTCATTCTATCTCCTGAGTAATTAATAAAAGAATAGTTTTCTTTGTATTTTCCAAAACACATTCTTTTATAATATTGAAATAAATAAAAAGGCTGCTGTTATAAATCGAAATTCACATAGATCTCTGATCTTTATTATGCATTATTGTCGTTCTATTATAGGGAAATTGATTTGCATATGAAAACAAAACAATCCAATTGATGATAAAAAAATCCTTTCCTGTGATCAAAACCATTTCAATGATTCTTGTTTATTGCACATTCCTTTAAACAGCAACAACAAGAGTTATATGTTTGTGTGCTCTGTTTAATATATCTACCTTCAATAAATTTGCATATGGATATTTCTATCGAATCTTTCACGATCCTTCAAAATGTAAAAATGAAAAAAAAAAAAATATAAAAAGAATAAATTCTTCAGGCCAAAGGTGCGTGTCTTAAAGAACATCTGCATGAGAGGCGTCCTAAAAAAAAGTACAAAACTGTTCGCTGGCGGTTCCTTATTCCTCCCTAACACTCAGATGTCTGCATCAAACAGCTGAAAAGGATTTTTCATCTTCGAATATTAAATTCGATAGTGGTGTGTACCTATCTGTGAAAGCAATCAGTCGATTCAGTTTAAAAAAATTTGCATATCAAGACGGTATATTCCTGCTATCCTTACCCATCTATACAGATTGCACTCACACATAGTTTTCCTTCCAACAGGATTCGCTTTGAGTATCAGCTATTACCATGTGCAATACAATGTAACCGATTCATTGTCCTTGAATGGGTGATGATGATGATTATACAAAAAAGGGGACAGCGATATTGCCTACATATGCGCACTTTTTGTTTGTAACTCGGCTGGCGATTGAGTTGATCAACCACTTTATGCAGCAACGATGCCCCGTTAATTGCCATCAATATGCAGTTAAATCATAAACTAGCAATTGTGTATGTTTGTGATCAGATGGAGTGCCAATAAATCACAAGAATCCTTTTTTAACACTGTTTAAATTTAAATGTGATTTTTATTTAAATTTTTTTGCATCGCGTGAAACACATGGCGCCTCGAAAAATAAACTTTCCTTCAACACACGAATAGAACATATACCTACTCGTAGATGCAGTACATATACCTACACAATTCCAGAGTTTATTTTCGACAAATCGCAATCGCAAGCAACAACTATCGTTACTCTGATAAGAATCTGAAATTTTAAAATCTGAATCTGATACTGATCTATAGATACGGATACGATGGCTTTACAAACTGAATAGGCTGGTATTGTTGTGGTGGGCCGTGGGCACACTGGTCACAGGGCGCCCATTTCCTGTTATTTATCTGCGCTTTTAAATAGACTTTTCTTTCAATTTGTTTGTTCGGTTGTTGTTATTGTAAATATATTTATTGTGTTTTGTGTGTATAGGCGTATACATATTATATTGCTATACGCAGTGTTCAACCAACAATAAATAAAACGTTAAGTCCCTGATGCACAAATGGTGCACACAACAATAATAATGTAAAAAAAAAATGGGAATGAAATTGAGCTGCTGGTCTTCAGTCAAACTTCAGCAGCATTGGAGCATCCACATTATACTAAATGGTAACATATCCGTCTTTGGCACGAAGCAATGCATAAGACACGGCGATGCACCACCTCCTCCTGCACCCCTTTTTCTATGTGCTAGTGCTAGGTCTAGATGGAAACCATACAAATATTGATGTAGATACTTTTGTAAATCTTTTGTATGCATTCATCAGAATTCAATAATAGAGAAGAACGGACGAACGAACTAACAGAGAAACTACCTTCGACTGAAAGCTGTTTGCTTGGTGCTCGCTTTTCCGAGGTGTAAACTAATCCCGGTCAGATCATGCGGTCGTTCCTTGGGGCAAAACTACTATTCCCCTCCCACCATCGAAACACCAATCTAGAGGCTTAAGAAATCATATCGCACATTCAGAGTTCGCTTTGAGTATCGGGTGCTATAAAGCAATGCAACTATGAAACAAAATCTATCTAAAGCATTTATGATTATTATTATTACAATTCTATAAATGCAAACAAGAAGAAAAATGGTCCGTTTGTTAAGTTTCATAAGTATAAATGCATGCTGTTGCCAAACAGCACTATAGCACATATAGATACCTACTTTAATTGCAATAGATACTCACCATCACCATAATCTAAATATTTATGGAGTATTTTTTTCTGTATTCGCATGGCTAAAAAAGAGGGTCGTTCTCGAAATGAGATCTACTAGCTAGAGTATTAAATGAACATACATTGTGTTTTCTCAGCGTGCAATGTCGTTTTGTAATAAATTGTTATTTGTATATTACCAATTGGAACCGATGCACATCGTGGGAGGAGACAAGATTATTGACGACAAAATTTCTAGTTCTGAGAAGCTGCCGTCCGATTTTGTTAAGGATTTTGATTTCATTTGAATCGATAATAATAGTTGAGTTGACAAATTATAATTAATTAGAAGCGACATAAGTAATGCTAATGGGACAAGTTTCAAGGGATCTTGAAATTTGAGTAGCAAAAAGATTGTTTTCTAATTTGCTTATAGATATAAACTTATGCATGAGAAATAGTCCACAACTATTTTCAAGATTAGTATATGAAAGGTAGGATAGATAGTGGTTAAGATCTGAAGAGATTGGTGCAAGGCGATGAATTTTCACAGGAATAGATAACGTGTTTAAAAGGGACTTATACTTATACATATAATTATACATTAACTTATACCTATACTTATACTTATACTTATACTTATACTTATACTTATACTTATACTTATACTTATACTTATACTTATACTTATACTTATACTTATACTTATACTTATACTTATACTTATACTTATACTTATACTTATACTTATACTTATACTTATACTTATACTTATACTTATACTTATACTTATACTTACACTTATACTTATACTTATACTTATACTTATACTTATACTTATACTTATACTTATACTTATACTTATACTTATACTTATACTTATACTTATACTTAAACTTATACTTATACTTGTACTTACACTTATACTTATACTTATACTTATACTTGTACTTATATTTATACTTATACTTATACTTATACCTACACTTGTACTTATATTTATACTTATACTTATACTTATACTTATACTTATACTTATACTTACACTTATACTTATACTTATACTTATACTTATACTTATACTTATACTTATACTTATACTTATACTTATACTTATACTTATACTTATACTTATACTTATACTTATACTTATACTTATACTTATACTTATACTTATATTTATACTTATACTTATACTTATACCTACACTTGTACTTATACTTATACTTATACTTATACTTGTACTTATATTTATACTTATACTTATGCTTATACTTATACTTATACTTATACTTATACTTATACTTATACTTATACTTATACTTATACTTATACTTATACTTATACTTATACTTATACTTATACTTATACTTATACTTATACTTATACTTATACTTATACTTATACTTATACTTATACTTATACTTATACTTATACTTATACTTATACTTATACTTATACTTATACTTATATTTATACTTATGCTTATACTTATACTTATACTTATACTTATACTTATACTTATACTTATACTTATACTTATACTTATACTTATACTTATACTTATACTTATACTTATACTTATACTTATACTTATACTTATACTTATACTTATACTTATACTTATACTTATACTTATACTTATACTTATACTTATACTTATACTTATACTTATACTTATACTTATACTTATACTTATACTTATACTTATACTTATACTTATACTTATACTTATACTTATACCTATACTTATACTTATACTTATACTTATACTTATACTTATACTTATACCTATACTTATACTTATATTTATACTTATACTTATACTTATACTTATACTAATACTTATACTTATACTTATACTTATACTTATACTTATACTTATACTTATACTTATACTTATACTTATACTTATACTTATACTTATACTTATACTTATACTTATACTTATACTTATACTTATACTTATACTTATACTTATACTTATACTTATACTTATACTTATACTTATACTCATACTTATACATATACTTATACTTATACCTTTACTTATACTTATACCTATATATATACTAATTATACTTATGCTTATAGTAATTATACTTTTACTTATACTTATGCCTATACAATTGGTAGATAATAACATTGGTGATCTAGGGACAGACGCAGGGAAAAAATTCGGGGGGAGAAGGCAACGTAAAAATATATTATAATAAATAAGGCATTGAGTGCGGTTTTGAATAGTGATGGAAAATTCAATAGGGCGCTCTTATTCAATTTCTTTCAATTAACTTTTAGTTATTTATGGTGTCTACTTTACTATAGACATTTAATTAATTGAAATATAATTTTTATTTACAAAGTTACATACTTCTCTTTCTAGAATGTATAGACCCTATTTGAGTAAGTACATAGTACATTCTAGACGTAAAGATCTTCAAAAACACTTCTGTTTTTGTTATGTTATAGATATATAGGTTCATACTTACGATAGTAACTTGTCAATTCCTTCCTGAATAACATCAACCCGTTAGATTTGTAATAATTGTATACTTCGCCCATATATGGTAAGATATTTCTTCAAACAAACATGTGTGTTGAAACCGCTGCCATTTTTGTATTCCATGTCCCAGACACAATGAAATAATCTTCATTTACCTACATATTTATATGCAATCCAAGATTATTAAATAGAGAATATAAAAATACTCTTTAGCTATAAACAATAGACACGACAATAGACACGAGTACTCGCATTTTCTTACTCTGTTATCTCTACTTTAGCAATAAAGATTCATCTTATATGTAGTTATGATGAGGTAATATTTTTAACTGCTCAGTTACTTATCCAAGATACTGGAAATATTCATTAAAAAAACAGGTGACACATAATAAATTCCATGAGGTGTTAATCATCCCACTGTTTCACTGATAAGAATTGTTAGACCAAAATAAGATCTATTTTATACCACAGTAAACTCCATCGCATATTGTTTATGTTACAGTGAAAGGCCTTTAAGCAGATAAACTCAATTTGACTATATTTATTGAGTAATGGCCTGAATAAAAGATTGATCAATCTAATAAATTAGAACCGTATCAATAAAAATTGGGTAGGTTCTTCCAGAAAATTTCGAGTTCACAGCTACTTTACAACAGCACCTACATAATATCTATAAGTTAATGGAAGTTGTTCCCATTAACTTATAACAATTTGAGGGATCTATAGGTTCGACTGTATATTATGGCGTCTACCATAACAGTTCTTCCTGTTCAGCATTATCTTTCTAGAAAAAATTGGTATAACAACTTCTCAAATAATAAGTAGGGTACGCGCTTTAGAAAAAAAAACTATCAAAAAAGAACGTTGCATTTTGTTGGTAAGAGCGGAAAGACGTACCTAAATTTATATCCATAAATCCGCACTCATTATCCAGTAAAACTGCAAGGCAGGATCGCACTTATCGACTCCATAGGAAGCTATCAGAGAAAGCATAAAAGAGCACCACAGCAAAACAGTAACCGTACACATTCAACAGTTGCAAACCGAAAACGAGGATTATACCTACCCACAAAACTACTTCAGCAAACACTCAAATGCAGGGAAACACAAAAGGATATCAATTTCAGGCTATTGAGATTTGCGTGCAACTATTGCAAAATATTTATGCAGGGGTGCTGCTCTGCTCGAGGCCTATGCATTGTATTCTTCCAAATGCAGTCCCGTAATAGGATGAAGTAAAGGGATATATCCTTTTGATTTGCAAATATTGTTTTTGCTATTATCAGTATTGCACTTATTTGTCTGTTCAAAGGATATGGTTTTGCTTGTAGAAGGTACTTGTTTTTTTTTGTAAACACGCGTATCATTAATTTGCATTAATTCCATATCAGAAGGTCGTCTGTGTGTCCTGATGTGTGCCAAAAAAGGACATTTTAATAAATGTTCAGTAGGTAGGTAATACGATTGAGGTTGACAGTTTTCAATTCGGATATGGAATTTTTTGACGTAATGATCCCCAAGCAAATGGAACGAGGAATTATTTTTATTCATGCGATAAGAAGGATGTATTCATATAATATGTGTCTTGGAATGTGTATATCCTTATTCTTTTTAGCTATGTCGTTTTTGGACAGATTTGACATTTGAGGGTTTCAATTCGAAAGGATAGATTGTGAGAGCAGTCCTTAATGGTTTTTGTAATTTCCCAAAAAAAGGGTTTTATTAATGATAGTTACGATTTATTGTATACGAGTGTTTTTGTGACATTATGTTATCCTTGAACAAGAGAACGCGAATCCGTGTAGAAAACAAGTGAAATTGATGGGAGTTATTTTTCGGCTGAAAGTATGAGGAATTGATATAATATGATTGATGAAATCTGAATATGGCGTACACCTGGTTATACAAGAACTGTTTTTAAATCAATGAGAAATGAATTAATGCGGAAATGAGCAAAGCATCAAAACGTTTAGAAAATAGGTAACAATTTAATTTTATGTAGGTATGTGTGGTTGTTTTGTTTGCTGTTGATTTTGTAAATAACAAACAAAAGTGCTGGGTACCTACTTCGCTCCATTCTATTAAGATGGAATAGAAGTTGATATTGCTTAAGGCTTACCAGTGCTCCACTTTCGTGATTGTTTTTTTTTTTCATTTTAGATCATATTTAATTCAAATATGATATATATTGTTTAATTATGTTTATTGTTTGTTTGTTTAACTATGTAAATGTATTAATTTTATTTGTATACATGTGTTAGCTCGCATAATTTTACTAACCACTAACACATGCACTTATGATGAGCCTGTGATTGTAGGTTTGCAGCTTGCTCTAGGCTCACTACAACAAAGAATCTGAAGTGTTAAAAACAAGGCTTAACCAAGAATTAAAAGCTTTTCGACTTCTCCGATAGATAAAAAACAGGTTAATTTTTGAGTTTTGGAAGCCTTGAACCCACGGGAATGAATGTGAAGGCTTTAATTAAGCAAAAACAAACTCATTTTAAGAATACAAAAAAGTTAAAGGCGTGCATCTGTAGGGCTTGCATTGCATTGCATTATTTTTTACTGTTTTTATACCACATACTATACTCTGTCCAATTTATATTTGCAGTGCAGGGAAGCTAGGATATTTGTCTCTCACTCTGATTACTCTAGATTTCAGTATGCTACCTTTATTTTGAAACTCTTACAGGTTTGACGCAGTGAGCATTATAAATTATCACTAATCTCACAAATATATCGACAGGGTTACCATAATATTTATGGTAAAAAATAATGATGACCGCTTTAAATTCAATCCATCTTACCAGGCGAGGTTTTTCAATAGGTCTTAACCTCTTTAAAGTAACTTTGCTCTTATGTCTTTTCTTCTTGGTGCATTAGACCCTGATTTTTGTTTACTCCAAACAATTTTAGACAGTTCGTTTTGATAAAGAAAAACCATCGTCTGTTTTTTGACAGCTTCGGTGCTTTTTTTAACAAGGTCGTAAAATTTGTTGAATGCGTTACCAATTTTCTACTTTTTCTTTATACATTTTTTGACTTATATTTTCACAGCACAAAAATAATACCTACCTCCTTAATCTTAACAGTAAATGTTTATTGCACAGGCGCTATGCTATATTTAACATTAACAAACACGTTCACAGTAAACAAATAGAAGGTATTACGATATTACGGTATTTACTCGTATCTTGGCCATGTTATCTGAAATGAGAACTGTCAGAAGGATTTCAAGATGGCCGTTCTCATAATGCCTTCCACGTGTACCGTATTATAACAACAACAAACACTAACAAATAATTTAAATAACGCTAAAAACCAATTGCTTTTTTGTCAAAGTTGTATTAACATTAAATTGTTCGAAACAACTTTACTTTCTAAACAACTAACAGAGGAAGAGGAACACATAAATAACATCCACCATTTTCTACTAATTTTGACATATGAGCAGAACTGAACAAAAATGAAAACCCTAATGATGTAACCTTTTATATATGTACTGTGACACACGTTAACCTTCTTCTTCTTTTATTGCATTTTCATATTATGTAGGTATTTGTATTTTTATAAACCAAAGAAATGTTTAATCGAAATTGGAATTAATTATTGATTTCAATCCATACCAAAAAACAAAAACAAACGAAAACTGAAAAAAAACAATCGTCAACACCTAGTTGAATTGCTTTTAAAAGCTCTAAATAAGCTTACATCATCAGAGCTCCATAACAAAAACTTAAGAAAAATTCTTAAGAACTTCCATCAACTGGATAGTGGTAACTCTGATTCAAAAAAGTTTTTTTTTTATAATTAACACAATGTTAATAAGGGTTGTTGATGTTCCTTTTAGCTTGGGAGCAGAGAGGTCATGGATGTACGTGGGATGAATGAAGATTACACAAACAATTTAAAGTAACTCAGTGATTCTGTTTCTTATTTCAGTGGCAGTTTCATAAGTAAAGTGCCGTGCAACGGGCACCAGTGGTTTTGTAATAGCCCTCCCATAAGGCCTGTAATACAAATAATGGATTGTGGGTATACAATTTTATACTTTAGTAAATATTTGACCAATTCAATTAAATTTTTGTATTTAACATTTCTATTAATAATTGGCTTAAAAATAATTTATTATTATAAGATACATTGATAAATAATTGAATATGAAGAAAATTTAAAAAGAAAATTCTTCTGTTTGAGTGGAGTGAGCGATGAGCCCAACTATCATACCTGGGCGAAACGCAATGGAGTTGAGCTCATTTGAACTTTTTACTTGAATTATACATTAATAAATAATAAAATTTTGTTGGCACATAAGGGGCCTAACGGTATAAATTAATAAAATTTATAATACAAATAAAATTTGTAATATGTGAAAACTTAATATATAAGTCGGTTTGACTTTGTCTTCCTAGGGTCGTTCAGTCCCGGTTGTCCAGTGGATAAATATTTGACCAGGGACCTACCGCTTTCCCGCCGAATACGCTTCCACTAGGGACTAGGCTAATTCAAAATTTGTGAATTGTGGATACCATGATGAAAATTGGTATTTTTTATCTACTTTACTTTGTTTTAGTACATATGTACATATTTAAGATTTTTGGCTTGTTTTAATAATGAATTTTCCTAAATCAAGATTGCCTCGAACTAAATTTAAGACAAGATCTATTAAGATTGAGCAACTTTAAACATAATACATAATAATCGGCAAACAATAATAAATTAGAGGGAATCTTCTTCAATTCGCCTTTTCTAAAGATTGGAATGAATAAGCTAGAAAGTGTGAACCTAACGCATCAAGGCGTAGTTGTAGTGTCAGAGCAAAAGTGCGTAGGTGAAAGATCATAATTTCAATTTTAAAATAAATATTTCATACATTTTATCTAGCAGATACTAATGCAAATACAATTGTAGTATACTTTAAAAATCTATTTCATTCAAATTAAACCCGTACGAGTTTATAAAATTTGATTGGCAGTTTTCTTTGTGAACAAATCCCACACTTTGAATGGTTGTTGTCATAACCTAATATTACTCAGTTCCAACCTTTTAACTCACGGAAAGCCTATACTACTCAACCCATAGATTAAACTCGAATAATCTTTAAACAATGAAAGATTCCCACTAGTGACCTAAAATCAATTCGCGACTAAATACTAGGCTAAAAAACAAACAAAAACAAACGATCTGACCAAATTATATCTAATAAGAATAACAATGAGATACAATTCGTTTGGGTTAGATACTTTGATTGACTCTCTTCAACCTCGTTAATAGACCAGAACTATAAAAGTTCACATCAATCTACGTTGTGTGCTGTCGGGGTCTCTTGAAAAAAGTCCCAAGCGCCCAAAGAGACAACTCTTACGCCATTCCAAACAATGGCATTAGATCAACCGGTGGTCTTGGCTTACACTCCCCCTATATTCGTCGCATATTGGAGTTGCATGCGTGATGAAGTTATTCTCTCATCGAAATAGATGAATATCCATAGCAAAAAGCAACGAATGAGATTGTGCACCGTCGGAAAATATGTTGGGTTAGCATATTGTATATTAAAGAATTTTTTTTTTATTTGTTCGTGTCTAGAAATGTTTACAATGTGGTTTTGGCAGTTTCTTTACTTAGAAGTTGAGCTAAGAATAAACTTTAGATAAAGATAATATCAATATATGTACATATTTTATATAAATAGATTTTTTTCTAATATTTGTTCTCCTTTCTGGAATATCCTGAGTGTTAGAATCATAAATAAAGAATTTAAATGGATAAACCTTTCATTTAAGATTTGAAGTAAAGGCGATTATTGAAACAATTTTAATTTTATATCCAGCTGTATTTTTGACAGTGTATCTATCTACCAAGCTATTCACCAAAACATTGCTTCTTTAGAGGTTTGCTTCTGCTGCTGGTTATATGTCATTAAATCTTCAGAAGGTGAGTCAACTATTCCCACGATCTCATTTTTGATGTTTGATTTCTTCCTATCCACCAGTTGGGTACTAACCACTCCATTATTCATTATTGCGCAGTTTCATTTGATTTCGCTCGTTCAGCGGAAAACAATAAGTACAAAGCCCCGGCAACTTAAAGTGGTAATTCAACTGAACGCAGAGAAATTTTTATGATTTTTTTCGTTACTATGCAATTCCAAAGATTTTCTTTTGCTGATAAAATTGGCTGATCTATGAAATTGGCTCAGCTATATAACTTTTAGTTGTTGTTGTTCCATGGCGGTTAATGTGGGAAGCATACCTATATGCACCTGATGTTGCGTTTGCTCACAGACTGCACATTGAAAGTTAGATTCGATGATGATGAACAAAGTGCAAATGCTTCAAAAGATTAAATTAGTTTCTACTTCTTTACCACACGCTTGGATGCTTCTGAACTCCTTAACTCGCCTATATGCGAGTATCTACCCAAGAACGATGCATATAGTTATGAATGAATTATTATAACTTCTTGCATTTAAAAACCGAAAGTAAGATGAATAATGAGAACCATCGAATCCCATATGTCATTGATCGGATCACGATCCGCGATTATTAAGGTCCTTTTATATGCAAAATACGAGCACGAAATCAGAAAAGGGGCGAGGATAGCTGAACAACGAGTTTCCGATACTATTACCCACAGTTATCAGGAATTATTTTTTTCTTTCTCTATTCACTGTTGTTTGATATCGATATTCTTTGTGTTAGAAAAGGTCTTGGATCCTCAGCACCTTGATTGAATTCTTTCAATCTATTGCCACTCAATGGACCTTTACCTATGGGAATTATGTTAATTTTCCTGTTTTGCATATAAATCTAATGTGTTTGGCTTAGGTAAAGGTTTACTTTCAATTTTCCCACAGGATGCCAAAGATAAAAATAAATTATCAAATGATTTCACTTACTCATATGCGCAATTAATGTAAAAACTCTTTTTATAATTTTTATATCTAGTTAGTGTGATTACTGATTAGGAACTGGAAACAAAACTGTTGTATGTCAACAATATTGTATTTGAAGACTTTACTAGACTATGAGGCAAGTATTGGTTTCATGTAAAATAATTTAATTTAAATCTAACTTAACACTAAAATGATGCGGAAGTTCAAAATTCAGTCTATGCGTCGCACAGTATTTTTTTTGTTTTTTCATGAAAATTGGCGTAAAAAAAAATTATTTCCAATTCTTATTCTTGTCGGAAATTAATATAGTTAATTTTGTTTTTCATTTTCACCTTGAATCAAAATTTAAGATTTCGACGGGATTTCCCATTCATTTAAATATTTTGCAGATTACCACAAAATCTTTCCAATTTCTAACAGGCCTACTCACAATCACCCTTGATTAGTTATTTATTCTCCTCCGTATAACTGTTTACGCATAGAAGAGAGAAGATAGGAAGAATGAGATTTTATATTTATGAGTAGAGTGTAATCAGGTTATGGTCAGGGGCATTTTTAGAAAAAAAAATAAATTTTTTTTTTTGGAAAACAATTTCCGATTATAAGTTTTACCATAAATTTCTGTCAAATTTAACTATTAACAATCATATCAATACAAAAATCCGAGGTTTTGTCATCGGAAATAGGATTTTGTCCTAGGGGGTGAAATTATTTTTGTAGTTACCAAATTCTGCGGTATTTTTGACACAATTTCCAACAAATCTCCGCTTGAAGTAGTTTTTTCCGACATTTGGTCTCAAGCGCTTATTCAAAATTGACATATTTTTACGGTTTATAAACCATTAAATAATTCTGTACCTTGGTTCTTAAAGGCCCAATGCCCAATTTGTTAATTTTTGAGAAGTGGAAAATTTTGCTTTGTAGTCTATAAAATTGTTATTACTTTTGAAAAGCCTATTCGTCCATATTATAGTCGAACAGCATCTTCCACTGAGTCAAATAGTGTATACTAGTAATATTGTAAAAAATGGACATTCGATCTTTTAGAACCAGGGTATACAGAGTTACACTACCTACGTGACAAAATTTGAATATTTCCTTCTAATATAAACCAAAATATACTTTTCTTTGACTCACTAAACTCGAATCTTCCATGTTTTTGAGGTATTTTGGGTTAGGTATATTATTGCTCGAAATTTATTATTTCAAAAATCATTACTAAGTTGTTTGCCTTCATCTTTAACCATGTACCAAAATTTTTGGAAACATCAGTAAAAATACGCCATTTTTCAATCGGAGCTTGCATTTTGAATGATTTTCCATTTTTTTTACCATGTTGCGTCATGAAATTTTATTTGAAAACTTCAGATTCGAATTCAGCACCAGGGTTTCCATGTCTTGAACAAGTTCGATAGCCCAATTTAGGAATTTCCGTGGCCCAAAATCGGAGCCGGAAAAGTAGCTCAAAGCAATTAAAAAGAGTGCTCTTATATAACTTCAATCACAATTTATTTTTATTTAAAAAAACAACGGAAAATGAAATAGATTGTTTGCTCACAAAGCAGAAAAAACAGTTTCATGAGTAAAAAAAACTAAAATTTTCAAAACAATTTCTTCCTATTCTGTGGATAATATAGAATAATACCAAGGCAAAAAATGTTTGCTTTTGCCTAAGTTGCCCGTTAAGTCAATAATTTATCCTTAATTAATAAACTGTAAGCCTACGAATAGAAAAAAAATATTTTTGCAACAGAAATTGGGGACTATTCAGTGAATAAAATGTGGTGACAAATTATGGAATGCTTAAAGAGTATGTTTAGGCGAGAAAAAAAAAATATCGCCCAAGGTAAAATTTAGGATTTTATTAGTCCAATTATGATTGGGCTGTTATACTGAAATTGTTGTCTGCAATTTCGGAAAAAAAAATAGCCCAATTTACGTAAATAGCCCAATCTGGCAAGCCTGATCAGCACCCCTGAAATCATAGAGCAGGCCAAAAATTAAAACTACCCCACTATTTGCATGGTAAAAAAACAATAGGACTGAACTATTGCGTATATTAGTATATGAATATGTCAATAACAAATAATAAGGAGCATAAATATAAAATCTAGGGACTTTAAAATTACAAAATTATATCAATTCGACGATTTTTTTTTGATTGACATCTTTTTAACAATTGTTTCGCACGCTGATCATGGCTAAAGCTATCCATGCAGTTTTCAGTGATTGTTTAATTTTTGTTATGTCATCTAAGGGGGGGGGGGGGGGGAGACAATGTCCGTTTTTACCCTTACGACCGTAGTTACATTTTTTCTTTAATTTATTTGGGTACAAGTACAAATTGTATTGTTTTCATTGTCTAGTCTCTCAGTTGTTCCACTGCCGGAAGAAAAATACTAAAGTAGCTTTGATTTCTTATTGTTTTTAAAACGAAGTTTAAAAAAAAGAATATGGCCTAGGTAACATCCATTCGGAGAGTGTTCTAGTTTTCACTTTGTTTTGGATGTTTATCAATTATTTCCAAAAAACGACACAATTTCTTCTTGTGCAGATGACGGTCTTGTGGGAATTTTTAAAGTTTTTTAGTTTTATTCATTTCACTTAATCAAAAAAAAACAAATTATTGAGTATAAATATTGTTCCCTTATTACTTATGAAAGTCCAATTAATGCTCTTAAGGTTTTATTGTTTTTTTTACAACAAAAAAGAATATTTAAAGACATTGACAAATTCAAAATTAAAGGTATCCCAAAAAATACAAAGTTATACTGTACAACGTTGTGATCAACTTTGTTTTTAGTAGTTTAACTAATTTGTTTTCATTTATAACGGGTGATTTTTTAAGAGGTTTAGAACTTTAAAAAAAAAAACACAAAAAATTCGAAAAAATGAATGAAATATTTATTTGAATCGATAGTTTGAACCTTGCAATTTAATGTTTAAAGATAATTTCATGCAAATGTTGACCGCGGCTGCGTCTCAGGTAGCCCATCCGCTGAGTCCAATTTTGGCATACTCTTTCACACGAATCGGCCGGTATCTCACGAATGAATGCATGGATGTTGGCTTCCAGTGCGTCAATCGAAGCGGGCTTGTCCCTATAGACATTAGCCTTGACATACCCCCACAAAAAATAATCAAATGGTGTCAAATCGCACGATCTAGGCGGCCAATTGACCGGCCCGAAACGTGAAATTAACTGTTCACCAAACTCGCCTCGCAATTGCGCCATTGTTTCGCGTGCTGTGTGGCATGTGGCACCGTCTTGTTGAAACCACATATCATGCAAGTCAAGAACTTCCATTTCGGGCAAAAAAAAGTTTGTTATCATCGCTCGGTAGCGTTCACCATTGACAGTAACGCTGCGATTCGCATCATCTTTGAAGAAATATGGCCCAATAATGCCGCCGGCCCATAAACCGCACCAAACAGTGGCTTTTTCGGGATGCATTGGTAGCTGTTGCAATGCTTCTGGCTGATCTTCACTCCAAATGCGGCAATTATGCTTATTTACGTACCCATTCAACCAAAAATGAGCCTCATCGCTGAACACAATTTTTCGATAAAAAAGCGGATCCTCGGCCAGCTTTCCAAGAGCCCATTCACCAAAAATTCGGCGTTGTGGTAGGTCGGCTGGCTTTAGTTCTTGCACCAGCTGTATCTTAAAAGGCTTTACGCCCAAATCCTTCCGCAAAATTTTCCACGTAGTGCTGTAACAAAGGCCTAACTGCTGGGAACGGCGCCGAATCGACATTTCGCGGTCTTCTGTCACACTAGCTGATACGGCCGCAATATTTTCTTCACTACGCACAGTACGTAAACGTGTTGGTGGTTTAATGTCCAACAAAGTAAATTTGGTGCGAAATTTGGTCACAATCTTCCGAATAGACTGCTCAGAAGGTCGAGAATGCCGACCATAAAATGGAAGCAGCGCGCGATGAACATTTCGAACCGAGCACGAATTTTGATAGTAAAATTCAATAATTTGCAAGCGTTGTTCATTTGTAAGACGATCCATGGTTAAATTGCAAACCAAAGTGAAGCTGTTTGACAGTGACACAAGGTACTAAACACACGTCAGCTGTCAAAACCAGTGTTGCCAAAACCAAACCAGCTAAAAAATCACCCGTTATTTTATTTGTGAAAAAGTACTTGTTTTTAAATGAGTTTCGTTTTTCGTACTGTTTTCTCAAGAATTGCCTTTCACTTCTAAGCTGATGATGCCCAGATATACCTGTCACGATCGATTGGCTTACTTGATGATCCCAATGCCAGGAGCAATGAGGATCTTTCAAAAGTTTATAACTGGCCACTCTAAAATAGATTGAATCTCAATTCAGAAAAGTCTCAATTGATTCTTATATCTAAAAAGCATTATCATACGAGTGAATTACCACTTGTGCTTTTAAAAAAAAGAAAAATTAATTTTGTTGATGTTGTCATGAATCTTGGATTTAAAATAAATCGGTCACTATCTGCAGTTGACCATACAAACTAAGCAGGCCAAATTTATGGGGGATTGCGAAAGATTTGGCTGTCTTCTGGGTTTATCCCTATAAATACAAAATTAAGGCTTGTCAAAACCTTATTCATTTCCATTATTGATTACTTTACTGCGGTGTACTGCAGACTTGACTGCCATTCCCGACACAAGCGGATGCTTGTAGCGTTTAACTTTGCAATCTGGTACGTTTATGGATTGCGTTGATCATATTTATCACACTACCATGCGTTGTTGGTACTTGGTTGTAGTTTTCAACGGTTTCTGGACTCAAGATGTTGGCAATTCATGCACAGCCTTGTTCATAATAGATCTCCAATTTGAAAAAAAAAACAGTTCTCCCAATCAACCTGCAATTTAATATGCCCTCGTTCAATTACTCAAACTCTTCGCAACTTTTTTTCAGTCATGCTACCAGCCTTTGCAACTTACTTCCCCCTCACGATAAAACAAATAATAAGCAGTTAAGAGTTCAAAGATTTAGCATTACAGTATTTGTAAATTTTACTTCATCAACAACAATTTTTTAAATACTTTCTTCTTCTATCTATTTCTCTATTACCTATCTAGATGTTATACATATTTATTACAATTATATTTAGCATTTAAGCCATGTATAATCTACCCAAAACATGTACTGTAAAAGACTATGGCGCAAAATTTTAAACATTTAAAACCAACTCTAAATCACTATTAAAATGGGAATCTGCTCTAAAAACGACATAAAGTATACTTTAAAGCTTAAGCACTCGTCTAACTTTAAAAGCAGCAAAACCCTTATTTATCTCATGAAAAGTATACTTTATCCACATAGAAAAATTATTTCACCAAAAAGGAAAATGATTTTAAATGTTTTTTTTTAGACTTTTGAAGATTTTTGTCTTTATAATAAGCAAAAACATGAAAACATTGTACCTACAACTCAACGAAATGTCTAAAATTTTCAAGGGAGTGGAAGAACGATTTTTTTTTATATCAATGATAAAAAATTTTTCTCCTTCTCGAATTAACTACAATTATATCTAAACAATCACAATCTTAATCTATATGGCACTTTCACTTTATGTTTCATAAAATTAACCTTCTCCATCGAGAAATGATTAGTTTCTAAGTATTTTGTTTGTGGTCGTTTTAAATTTGTTTCTGTTGTGTAGCTGTGTCTCTTTCTTCATGTCAGATTTGTGCTTGTTCAACCCAAATTTGCTTACGTTACGTTGCGGAGTTCATTCTAGTTAGAAGAGTTGCTTAATGCGCTTAAAATTATGAAATTGTTTAACAAGGGCTCTCAGCAAAATGATTTTTTTAACTAGAGCCGGTTCTATTCCTTAAACGAGCAATGATTAAAATTTTGCGCCTATGCCTTATTTGTACTCTCCATTGTATATTTTAATAAATTGAATTGAATTTAAATGAATTGAATATAATTGAATTGAGTTGAATTAAACTGAATTAAATTGAATTGAATTGCTGAAATTATAGAAAAGCCACTCATCGATTTTTTGGAAGTCATTTCTGTACGAATTGAAACTATACTATCTATAAATATAATCTATCCAAAGACAGTATCTTCACTCGTTCTTGAGATATAGTGAACGAAAAAAAGCGAAAGAAAGGTACGAACATACGAATAACAAACACAGACATCTCTCTATAAATGATGGATTCCAATTCTAGGGAAAGGTGAAGATATGTCAGAATTTTCGATTTGACAATTCGGGACTAATTATAATAACTTCCAATGGGAACCTAATAAGTAGATATATGCGACACTGTCATATTCTTTATTTTTTGCAATTTTGACTTCAAATGTTTTTTTTTTATATAAATTTTCTCAGAGTTTTTGTTTGTTCTCTTTTTGTTTTATTTTATATTTTTTGGTCGTCGAGTTGTAGTTTTTATTAAAAGCTGTCGTGCAATTAAAATTATTTAATGACCAGTTAAACAGGTACACAACAAAAGAATGTTCATAATTTGCAAGAGTATATGTATGGTCTCAATGATTTTCTCAGTTTTTTTTTTGAGTGATTCTGAAATAACGTTTAATTAAAAGTAGTTAAAATTTGATTGCTACTGGATTTGATGTTATGGCACTTCAAGTCAAACTAATGGCGATTTTCTTAAAAAAAAATTCTCAGTTAAAATGTGTTAAGAAACAACTTATGTACATACATATATGTACATACAAACCATTTGAATTTTGAACATTCAATAATTAAATATTTAATGGGCTTACCAAGAATAGACAGCAATATAAAGGAAACAAAATATAACTGCTTAGTCAATTATGAAGATAGCCTTCTGTATACCCTGGCTTTAAAGGTTGAATCATTCTCATAGCATATACTTTTGTTAAATAAAGTCGCTCAATGAAAGATTAATTACCGAAATGACACTGAAATAAACTGGGTAAGGGATTCATACGATACCTCCCCGTAAGAATGTATTAAGCGACATTTTAAACATTTTAAATCAAAATTTTAAAAAAACTTTTTTTCCAATAATTAATTTGTGTGTTTTGAAGTAATAAGCAGATTTTTGAAGGGATTTTTCCCGTTTAAAATCCATTTTTTCTTTAAAAGTGTAAATAAATAATTAAAAAAGTGGTTTTTTGTCGATGCCTTAAACATTTTTTGAATCTCGCTTAATACATTCTTACGGGAAGGTATCGATATGTTTATGTTTTCCCTTTTACCTTATATTGGCCGTTTTCCAAAATATATATTGCAATTTGTTTAAAATTAATGTAAGGTCAAGTTCTTCAAACCTGAAAATCGATTTTTTTCTAATCGAAATCAATTTTACTCTGCCAAAACAAATCTTGCATTTTAACTGCCTGACCAGAATAGAGTGCTGCAACTGGAGCTGCAGCTGCAACTGGAAAAGCTGTCAGAAAATGTTGTACGTGATTTTTTTTACTCGCCGACAATGTGCTGTACAGCTTTCTGATATATTGGGCATTTGAAGTCAGCTATGCGAATTTAATTCAACACAAAAACAGAAAATAAAACAAAAATAAAAGTGGATAATGATGAAATGGAAGCTAAAATTACCTTACGTCCTTATCAGAGATTAAAAAGAGTTTGAAATTCTCTTCAAACCCCATGTAAAGACTTGGTTGCGTTCACAATTTTGAAACGTCAAAAAAGCTGCATGCAAAAGTTAAAAGTTGGCCAACTTGTCCAGCTGTGTATGCAGCTCCGTCTGCAGCTGCGTGGCGTTCTGTTCGTATCTATGGATTTGTGTGCATTCAACATTTTGACAGCTATCCCAGTTGCAGCTCCAGTTGCAGCTCCGTCTCTATTGTGTTCAGGCGGTAAGCCATATTTTGCTTTGATTTCACACACACAAGCGAAATTTGACTTTTCTTTGAAGATCGAGGCATTCTGCAGTGGGTTAAGTAAATATTCAAAAATGGTCGTCTTCTATTTAAATAGATTAAAAACAAAACATATTATTAAATACAATTTTAATTCATCAAAAAATAAGAATAATAAGAAGTTATCAAAATATCATAATGAACTTCGATTTCAAGTGCCCGCAAAGCCAGAGCGTACGAAAGACTTTGGTTAGAGGGAAGGGTTCAAATCCAATCAGGTTTTTGGTGAGGGAGGAGGGCAGTTTTGGTACAGAAAGCTCGCTTTAAATGCTTTCAAAAGAAGATAAACTGCCTAATTTATGAAATAAGGGGGCCCTTCCTGCCCCCTCGCGTACACCTTTGCTGCAAAGTCGATTGATTATATCTGTGGTGTTTGGGAGAAACATGATAACTGCATTTTAAAATTTGCTTCCTTACGCCCACTTTATATTGAGCTAGAGCCTAAACAAGCTTACCGATTTTTTTCAAATTTGAAACACTTATGAAAAAAGTCTTTAAAAAATTGTGTTCTAAATTTGAAGAAAATAAGTTCATCTATTTAGGCTCTAGCTCGACTTAAAGTGGACGTAAAGAAGCAAATTTTAAAATGCAGTTATCATGTTTCTACCAAACACCACAGATATTATTAGGCACGCGCTCGCCAATGTTGTGTATATTCGTTATCTTTGCTTGAGGCACAATTGTTTTTATTTATATCTGCAACTTTTCTCGATAATATATTTGTTTTTAATCTAACAATACAAATCGACGCGAAAAACTGTATGCTCTTTGGAAAATTTGTTATGGATTTGTATGCGCAATTTACTTTCGATATATATGTACTACAAATAATGCAAGTTTTGGATTCGTGCAAAAAAAATTGGGATAACAATCAAACATTACGATGAAAAAGAACACCAACAAAGTGGATGGCACAGTTCTGTCTGTCTGTCTGTTTGTCAACACAGCCTAAACGGCCGGATCGATTTCCATCAAACCTGGTACATAGTGGTTTTTTGAAAATTTTTTACATATATGAGAAAACAACGGTACCTTCCATAAAAAGTTAAAAAACCCGGAAAGATTTTTTTTCTCAAAAATGACTCCTACGATTTTGATTAAACTTTTTCTATATACAACTAAAATTAATACGATCTTCTACAAAAAATTGTACAATCTTATACTTAGCAACTTTTAATAGTATAGGTACCTGTCATAGAACGTGTTTTTTTTAAACACGTGTTTTTCTAAACGGGCTTAGATAAAAAATTGTATATAAAAATTTCAGATAGTATTAAATAATATTGCATATCAAAAAAAGTCTTTAAAATCGATATTTCAAAAACAAGTTGACAAATTTATTTCAAATATTATTTTTGTATGTACATAAATAAATACTTAAGATTTGCATACCAAAAGTTTTTCTTAAAAATGTTTTAAGAATTTAATATATGAAAAAATATTTTAATAAAACCGCTCTAACGACTTTAAATTTTTTAAGATGGCCTTTTTTATCTCAGACTCTCATCTTTTTACACGCGCTGATCTGATTTTTCTTGAAAACTATATTGATATCTAAAAAAAGAGGTACATATCGGTTATCGATCGTAAAAAAAGCTTGAACGAAAACTAAGATTTTTGAAATAACATTCATAGGATTACATTGCATATATTTTGTACATATATTTAAATTTAAAGCCTAGTATGAAAATGACGCAACGAAATCATAAGCGAAAAATTGAGTTCTACATTTCGTTTTGCAGTATGCTGTTCGATGAGCGAAATTGATTATTGTACCAGATCATTTGGAGAAGTCTATACTCTTTTTTCGCACACAAATAATTCACCAGACCATTTATTCTGTGCGAAAAAATAACATTTGTGTTTTTTAGTGCTTATTTGTATTGTTTCTTTCATTTCAGCATGGCTGTCTGTGATTTTTTGCATTTGCAATTGCTTTGATGCTTTGAATTTGTGCAACTGTCAATTTTTCCGCTTCGGTATCATAAGCATTTCGTGCCCGCAAAGCTTAAGGAAGAAGGACGAATTGGTCAGCTTCATAAAATACTTTACCAACGAAAACACATCCATTTGGTAATATTTCTTGTTTTGGATTGATTTAGTTCGAGAAAATTCAATGTCACGCAGATAGAATTGTTTTTTTTTTCACGAAAAATAAAAGCTAACACGTTTCAGTGTTAAACAAACTTTCAACAAATTATTTTTTCTATCTACTTATGTGTATAGGTATAAGGTATGTATAAAATCAACATTTGTGAATAATAATAAGTCTCTAACACATCCTTCTAACAAACAAACAAAAAATAAATAAAAATTTCGGGCCACCAAGAAAGTAAATGAAGCAACTAGAAGGAGGTCAGCCGCAATAACCATCGATCACACACACATGCAACAAATATAAGTACAATTCCCATTCAATGTCGGGGGAAGTTGATTCTAGGTAATAAAAAATGCGATCTATTGTTTCTGGCTTGAACCTGATGACTCCTTCTCGTTTTTCCCTCCACACATGCTTAACAAGGACTGAGAGTGTGTAGTGTGAGATATCGAGGTAGAGGTGGCAAAAGGTTAAATCGAGCTTTTTTTGTGAAACCGCTGTTAACCTATAGGGAGGCATTGATAAATGTTCTTTAAATACCAACCCCACACTATATAGTCATCGGCATATTGTTCACCCTTAGAACCGAAGACCATTCATCGTCACTGTCCAGTGGAGAGCAGAGAGTATAAAGTAAAAGCGACCCCTTGATTTTTTTACTCCTTACTTTCCGATTAAAGTTCCTTTTTTTCTTTCATTGACTCGTTTACATGGCCGCAAAACAATCATCTCCATGGTGGGATACAAATGGAGGTCAATCAGGGGGTTGGTTTGCTGTTTGACCAGCTAGCTCTGGTTAACCGCTTTTCATTTGAATTCGTTTATATTAGAAAGTAAAGCCATTGGGACATTAGGACATATGTCATGGCGGTGTTCTTGTGCTGCCTTGCGAAGATATACATTATGTATACACCTACGAATAAGAGATCTTTGTCGTCGATAAAAAATCCAAAAATGATAGTAACCCGCAGTATAATGTATGTAGTTATAGGCAGTCGAAGCCGATGAGTGACTTTGTGGTGGAATAATATTCAAATTAATTTCACTAATATTGTGCGCACCTTGAACACCACCACCACAGTCGAGTCAAGTCGTTACCCTATGTAACATTAGCGCTACCCGTCGTCGGACACCTGAAGACTGATGTATTATAAGTCGATATCGTAATAAAAAGGCGGGAAATTATACCCGATGGGATAGTATTGCTGCGGTTGTTTTTCGTTTGCATGTACTCGAGGATATTTTAAAAGATCCTTGGCGGATTGGACGGAGTGGCAGCATTGGGCCATGACTTTCCAATGGTCTGCGGTCATTACAGAGGGTGGGCTAGTAAATAGTTTCGATTTTCATTTAGAGCACATGCAAGTCAAGTGGCGGTCGGTCGCCGTGGTCAGCGATGACCATGATAGTGGTTATAGTTTGTTATTAGCCCTTATATAATGCTTCGAGTAATGATTATGTAAATTTAGCGAAGCAGGTATGTAATGTTGTTAGGTACATATTGTAATTCGAAATTTTGACTTGAAAAAGGCTACCAAAAGTGTATCCACTCCGAACAGTTTAGTATAGGTATCTACATCTACGTGTTGGATTTACTGTGGAGTAGATATGATTATTTAATAACCACTGAACTTTGTCACATGTCATATAACGGGTGATTTTTTAAGAGGTTTAGAACTTTAAAAAAAAAAAACACAAAAAATTCGAAAAAATGAATGAAATATTTATTTGAATCGATAGTTTGAACCTTGCAATTTAATGTCTAAAGATAATTTCATGCAAACGTTGACCGCGGCTGCGTCTCAGGTAGCCCATCCGCTGAGTCCAATTTTGGCATACTCTTTCACACATATCGGCCGGTATCTCACGAATGAATGCATGGATGTTGGCTTCCAGTGAGTCAATCGAAGCGGGCTTGTCCCTATAGACATTAGCCTTGACATACCCCCACAAAAAATAATCTAAAGGTGTCAAATCGCACGATCTAGGCGGCCAATTGACCGGCCCGAAACGTGAAATTAACTGTTCACCAAACTCGCCTCGCAATTGCGCCATTGTTTCGCGTGCTGTGTGGCATGTGGCACCGTCTTGTTGAAACCACATATCATGCAAGTCAAGAACTTCCATTTCGGGCAAAAAAAAGTTTGTTATCATCGCTCGGTAGCGTTCACCATTGACAGTAACGCTGCGATTCGCATCATCTTTGAAGAAATATGGCCCAATAATGCCGCCGGCCCATAAACCGCACCAAACAGTGGCTTTTTCGGGATGCATTGGTAGCTGTTGCAATGCTTCTGGCTGATCTTCACTCCAAGTAGGGCAATTATGTTTATTTACGTACCCATTCAACCAAAAATGAGCCTCATCGCTGAACACAATTTTTCGATAAAAAAGCGGATCCTCGGCCAGCTTTCCAAGAGCCCATTCACCAAAAATTCGGCGTTGTGGTAGGTCGGCTGGCTTTAGTTCTTGCATCAGCTGTGTCTTAAAAGGCTTTACGCCCAAATCCTTCCGCAAAATTTTCCACGTAGTGCTGTAACAAAGGCCTAACTGCTGGGAACGGCGCCGAATCGACATTTCGCGGTCTTCTGTCACACTAGCTGATACGGCCGCAATATTTTCTTCACTACGCACAGAACGTAAACGTGTTGGTGGTTTAATGTCCAACAAAGTAAATTTGGTGCAAAATTTGGTCACAATCTTCCGAATAGACTGCTCAGAAGGTCGAGAATGCCGACCATAAAATGGAAGCAGCGCGCGATGAACATTTCGAACCGAGCACGAATTTTGATAGTAAAATTCAATAATTTGCAAGCGTTGTTCATTTGTAAGACGATCCATGGTTAAATTGCAAACCAAACTGAAGCTGTTTGACAATGACACAAGGTACTAAACACACGTCAGCTGTCAAAACCAGTGTTGCCAAAACCAAACCAGCTAAAAAATCACCCGTTAGTTACATTCGACATTTCCTTCAATCTTATTGCAATGTAGATGAAAATTCTTGAGACCTGTGGGTTTAATTTAATAAGTCTCCACTATTTTTGAGAATTCAAACAAAAGTTGGCTACCAATTCAAAATTTATTTTCGGTGAAATTTTCTTGTGAACTAACAAGACAGCGAAATAATAATATATAATAAATTTAATAAGTGGAGAGTTTCACTAATTGCAAAAATAGTATTTTAAGCAATTTTTGAAGTGGTCTATAATGGTAAAAAAATGTGGAGTTAGGCGCTTTACACTCTTAGCCGACGATATGCTAAGCAATACAACAATATTTGCACTTAGAGGCCAACCACAAAAAAATTAAATGCTTGAGTGAAAGAGTGGTCTATCTGATTAGTTATAACGGTATTTTGAAAAATCATTAATATAAAATCAAAATCCACTCATTTCTTGGTCATATTGCAAAAGAATCCAAACTGTTGCCCAATTTCACGAAATACTTATAATTATTTTAAAAGCCATTTAGCCTTTAAATGATGTTTCTTGGTTCCACCAAATGCTTTTTAATTTAAGAAGATATTTAATGCCCTTGTACACTTAAAGCTCGTTTTGTTTCATTAAATAAAAAAAAAATGTTTGTATCAAATAATTTTAAGAAAATGTTTTGCACCTTTTTAATTACACAAAATCAATTTTTATGGAATCAAAAAGGTGCAATACATTTTCTAAAAATCATTTGATATTTACGGATTTCACGCGGTTCAACCCCAAAATAATTTTGAATAGTTTTTGGTTAGCCATTTCAGTCAGTATTAGCTGATATTTTGCTGTCAGAATATTAGTCCCCTCATTCATAATGCTTTTTCACTTTTTCTCATACAAAATGTCAGTTAAAATGTCCCTAAAATATCCCATTTGTAAAAGGTGGTCAAATTTTAAGGGCCGGTGTTGATTTTGAATAAAACACAAATTATTTAGGAAATTACTGTCATTTCTTTTTATAATGATAATATTGGTATGGTTCAATTATGTAAGAAACAAAATATCCGCCAAATGGCCACCGCGACCTCGGCAGCACACCTCCATCCAATGATCCAAATTTTCGATGACGCTGAGGCATAATTGAGGTTCTATGCCGTTAATGTGCCGAATTATCTCATCCTTTAACTCTTAAATGTTTGCTTGCTTATCGGCGTACACCTTTTCTTTCAAATGACTCCAAAGAAAGAAGTCCAACGGTGTCAAATCATATGATCTTGGCGGCCAATTGACACGTGAGATAACACGGCAAATGAATTTGTCGCGCAAAAGAGCCATTGTTTCGATAGCTGTGTAGCAAGTGGCACCGTCCTGTTGAAACCACATATCGTCCACATCCATATCTTCCAATTCGGGCCATACAAAGATACAAAGTTCGTTATCATCTCTCGATAGCGAACACCGTAACTGCCTGACCGGCCTCATTTTGGAAAAAATACGGCCCGATGATGCCGCCAGCCCATAAACCGCACCAAACAATCACTCTTTGTGGGTGCATTGGTTTTTCGACAATCACTCTTGGATTATTATTTGCCCAAATGCAGCAATTCTGCTTATTGACTAATCCACCGAGATGAAAATATACCTCATCACTGAAGATGATTTTCTTCGAAAATGCATTTTGATGTACGCCCATTTTCATAATAAGCCTGAATAACTTAAACGCGTTGCTTGATTGTGTATCTTTCCATGGTTCAAATTGAGTTAGTCTGAAATTGAGAAATTTTAAATGAAATGCAGAAAAAAATTTGACGTTTAGGTGTGGTTCACTTTTAACATCGGCCCTTAAAATTTAACCACACTTTACATTGGTGAAACTGAACAATTTTAAATGTCTGATAAAATTTTGATGGAATTTAGATAAAAGCAATTTTTGTGTTTGTTTATGAAATTGCCCATTATGTCTCTTTATTTTAAAACAACAAGTTTTTGAATTTATTTTGCTTTGTTTGTTTTGCTCTGCTGAAAATAATGAATAATGCAGTTAGTCTACTGCCGTTAGAGCATAAAAAGTGCATTTGATGATATTTCAAAATCTTGAACTGGTGTTTTGGATCATTACACGTTTTTTTTGGAATTTAATGAATATTACAGTGAGAAACTGGCACCCCGCTGAATAGCTGCCACAACACAAAAAAGAATTTTATGAAAGTTAAAACTAAAAATAAACCAAAATTATTGACAATACATAACCAACTTATCGTCGGCTTAGAGTGCAAAGCGTCTAACTCCACGATATTTTTGTCATTTGCACTCATTTAATTTTGAAAAAAGTCATAACTTAAAAGTCGTCGTATAATAGAGGACTTATTACACATTGAACAGATGACGTTATTTGTGATAATTTGAAAATAATTATTACCAGGACATGACTGTATTCCTAATTTTAATGTAATATGAACCATTCGTAGTTTTAAGTCACTAATTTTAGCGGATTACCAGAGGTTCAATGAAAGTTCAAGTACTGAAGTGGCAAGATATCCAGTTGAATAAACGTAGTTCAAAATTTGATTCTTGGATCAGAATTTCTTAAATCATAGACCCGACGATTAAAACGGGTTGGGGTCGAAATTTTGTAGGTTCATAATTCTGCTTTCAAAATTCAGCATTTCAAAATTATGGTTGTCTTAAATTCAGCATGACCAAAATTCTGTATTTCAAAATTTTGTTTGTTCAAAGTTCTGTATTTCAAAATTCAGTTTTTGAATGTTTTTAAAAATTCTGTAAATACATATGTTGTTAAAGAGAAATCGTTTCGATATTGTAAAAAAGTGTGCTACTTTACAGAATTTTGGAAAACAGATTTCTTGTAATGGAACATGTATGGGCAGCCCATACAAAAAAAAAATAAGAACGGTGTTCACACAACAGCGTTAAGCCATTGTGAATGTATTAAATCTTAAAACTTCGTAAATATGTCAAAATTTATGTGTGAGTTATAGCAAAAAAAAAAGAAGTATACATATGTAGGTAGGCCTCGAAAGTTTCAAGTAGGCTCTGGGTCAATAGAATCATAAGAGAATCTTTTTAGACAGAATTTTAGCAGTTTTCATAAGCAGAATTTGGAAAAACAGATTTTTGACCAAATAGAATATTGAAAACCAGATTTCCGACCCGCTTTAAATTAAAATTAAAACTTGAACCATGATTGTACAACTGGAATTTGTCCAAAGCCATGATTACACATGTAAGTTTTACTTATTATTACTTATGTTTAAGTGTTTTTCATATAAGCTGAAATTGTGAACTGCGAATTGATGAGTAAGGCTCTCCCAAACCAAAGCGAATTCATAGCGAATCATTCACAATAGTACAAAAACTGACAAATACACAACGCTTAACAACAACAAAAAAACCACGTCACTGCTTGGTGGAATGTGTCCTCAGGTTGTGGATTGTGAATTAACGTTTGATAGTTCACAGAATATATTGTAACGACTGTCACATTTGTACTATAACGACTCTCGAATGAACTATAACCACTCTCGAATAAAAGAAACATCGAATTTCGAATTAGACAGACAGATTAGACAAACCATCCTACGGAGAGCATTGGTGAGCTTTCGAACTTCCAATATTAAACGTCAAATTGAAAGCTTTGGAAAGGGACATTTATGAGAAATTTCCCCTATGGAAAGCGCAACAGCTCGTGGAGAACCAGGGCCTAGTGACTCACTACTCTCAACCATTCCTGTGTGCGGAATGGAGGGGACCTACAATTTTTTGCCGAGTCCGAACGGCTAGATGAGAAGCACTTATTCATGACAAGTTTATTTTGGGAGGATTTGTCAGTTCGGGAAAACATTTCTGTTTTTAGGTAGCAGTCACCTATATAATATACTTGTAAGAATGCTAAGTTTTACAATTTAAACTAATTGAACAACCATGTTTATGAAAGACCCTGTTTAGACTGTGATTGCTAACTACGCCATGACGATGGGTTTGTGGATACAATTTTATCCTTGTCAGTTTTAACTACAAAAAACATCGCCATGACGAAGCCAAAAGTATTAATCTAAACAGGGCCAAATCACTCAACACGTACATAGCCATCGAGAATTCGAGATACACAAAAGGATCAATCGTAGATACCAATAAAAAAACACCAACATTCTATTCAGTCGAGTAGAAGTAGGATTCTATTTTAACTTTTACTGCCGATATTGTTTTTGTTATTTGTGTAAAATCCTCCTATGGTATGGATAGCTTTTCCATTAAAACACGGGTATTGAATGTTTGATAGATAATTGAAAAATGTAAAACTGAGTTGTTTTTTGTAAGTACTTAACTTAGTGAGTTTTACTTGTCAACATATCAACAGACAGTATTATACACAATCTGTTTTATAAGTATATATAATGTAAATATATGATAAATGAACTGTTCAAATTGCGAAGGTGGTAATAGATACCATCTTGCCCAGATCTCCCAACTTTATACATGGTTAAGAACAAACATTAAAATTGGATACTACATATTTCTATTTAGTTGGTAAGTGAGTACTGTTATCAATCTCCATTATCATATATTTGTGCTCGAATAAACAATTTCATACACAATCAAGTTTGATTGCGCCGTGTAGTTCCAGAAAATAATATATAGATACGTAATTACTTAGTTAACAGGTAGCACCACCACCATTAGTTATATCGGCTTCACGTTGATACACACCGAGCAATCACACTTACACCACCCTTTCGTCGTTGTCTCGTCAAAAATTATCCTGCCGATGAATAACGAAAAGTCCAAATTAAATGGCTTTAACGTGACTTTTTAATGTTTTGTTGTTTTCATTTCGGTGCCCACTTAAGTAATATACGACGAATAGTTATAAATATACACGTAAGTAATAGTGTGTATATAAATGTAGGTAATATGGTTTCCCACCTACCTACATATATGTTAATTGAAAATTTTATTTTGCGGTCATTTGGGTGTTTGTTGTTTGTAACAGTGTGTGTATTATGTATAATATGATATCGATTTGAATATTAATTTGTTATGCTTGACAGAGAGACCTTAAGTAATTTTTATACGTTCGTTTGATGGGTTTAACTTTTAATTCTAATATCCCATGAGACAAGGAGGGACAAGGAGAACTATAGTGAAAATCATCAAGAATATGTGAGTGCTGATGAAATTTAAAATTTCGTGACCAATTTTCGGTTTGGATTTCATTTATCACGATGATCTAATTCTAAGTTATTTTTTTTTTTGATTAAATTGAGGTGTGGAGTGGGCTTTGAAGACCGCATTTAAAGTCCATTATAGGACTTCATATTTATAGAATGCCATATTTTGAATCCCTCAATCAAGCTAATGTCATACTTCATACACCATAAGGATCACTCACTGGACATTCTGGACATAAGGGGGCTGACAGTGAAATGTCAGATCCAGATGATCAGAGAGAGAAGAAATTAAAACAAACCAAAGTAAAGTTTTTTTATTAGTGAATATATTTTTTATAATTAGTCAGCAGTATTAGTAAAAGACTGGTACCCACTCCCTAACACAAACTGGCACACGGATAGACAACTTTTCCGTTTGATAACTTCTTATTAAAGAAAAAATATTATATTTTTTCAGTACTTAACAGTTCACCAAATTCACCATTTCATCAAATTGTCGGGATTTTCTAATTCATGTGTCACATGCATGCACTGCCTTACAAAGTATATACTGGTAGTAGTAAGCGGTCCTACCACACGTATGAGTGTTAATAAGTATGTGTTTATAAGTTCAGCATACGAAGAATTTGGCGAGTTAAAGTTATCCGTATCTTAACACACGTCATAGACTATTACTTATTTGTTAATAAGAATTTCAAGTTAACAAAAGTATAAGCGCTAGCACGTTTTTATCCGCCGTTTATTAATATAAGGGAGTGTGTTTAATTGAATAGTTTTTAGTATTTTCATATGCATGATGAAATATGTTCATCAAACCAGAAGAGGGGCTAGGTGGACCACCTGATCGTTTATTTAAAAAAAGCATATTTCATATGTTTGTATCTGGTTTTACTTTCAATTCCTAGAAGACGCACGTACGAACCAGTTAAAGCTCTTGCATCTGAACTTCAGGAACCTGTTGCTCAGCAAACTGATCCTCATTTTGTTCTTGAGAGATCTCATGAGAATGTCGTTAGTGACTCTAACAAGCCTCGCTTTACCCAACTTAATAAATGTATCATACACTTTTACATTTTTACCGAAATTTTGAGTGAAAGCCTGAGAAATCTCTGGTTGGCAAAAGAAATGCAAGAATTTCAAAAATAAGCGTCACTTCACTAGCTCACTAAGGTATTGTTTCAGGCCACTATTTTGACAATAATTTTTTCTTTATAAATACATATATGTAAATGTAAGAAATGTTTTATCTCGAAAATGTTTATACCTGTGAGTAGATACTCTTGTATCATTCGCCAGTTTTTGATTTATAAATAAAAAGCAGTAATTTGTATTGAAAACGCTTTTCATCATGTGTATGCTGAAGTATATAAAAATAGGCCTATTCAAAATGAAAAACCCATTTGATACAAGATTTCATGGAGATTTTTACGAAATCTAGCATTTTTAAATTTCAAAAGAAAGTGCGGATTTCGAAAATTGAGTGATGGACAAAAATGTTTCAAGTTTTAATTTAAAATTGCAACATGCAAACACTAAGCTAAGATAGATACTAATAGCACTGGAGTTTTAAATTTTGTGGTTTTCTTGGTTGCAGTAAATTATTTATGAATCTACGAGTACATACATAGTACAGTTACATTAGACTGTTTCAAACTAAAATTTGTTTCAATGTTTGTTTGAGCAAACAAAAGTAAAAAGACGTCTGTGAAAACTTGAGCTCACAATAATCATTTAAAGACGTGTTTAATCGCAGGTTTCGGGTTTCTATACGATTTGTGTGGGGAAAAAAAACATCTGTTTGTGTTATGAATGTTATAACCTAATAATAAAATTTATTAAACTTAACAATATGAGTGTTTTTTGTAGTAAAATAACCGTTCTACAAAAAAGGGCTTGTAATGTTTTATTGTTTATCCAGCCGTTTTTAAGTAACAGTTAGTCAAACTCACCCGATGAAATTATCATATATTTATTTTACATAAAATCAGCATTTGTTTAGTTATTGAAGATATTATGGTAATTTATATCACTCTTATCGAAATTACAAAGACATCCATAAAAATACGAAGAAAAGAAATCTATAGAACTATAGAATACAGTGTTACTTAAAAACTAATTATTTTTAGTATCTTGAGGTCCTGGTGAACGGATTGTTTCAAAAGCAATTCAGTGCATTTAAGTGCAGCTCAAAAATCGTTCAACAAAGTTATTTTTTTTTTTCACTCCATGCCGTCGTCGACTTTTAATATTCACAATGCGCTCTGTCCTCGAATATAATCACACAAATCTTTGGTCTATTATCGCGCGTTCGTCTTTGTATCTAGATAGTATAAATCTTAATGTCGGTGGAAATGAAGAAGAAATAATAATAAAAATATGACAACGAAAGTTATGTCCGCCCGAGAATAGTGGTCTACTTTGTGCATTTGGCGTTTCGTATAAAGTGGCTTTGTGGTGCTTGTTGTATCTGTATATCTGTTGCTGTTCCACCGATCAGCATCTTTTGATCTCGACTCAAAGTTAAATATTACACCAGAATGGGTGATCACGTACGCAGAATTCACATTAAATTTACAATCTGTCTGTTTTGTTTTACCTTCTTAATTTTATGGCTATCAGTGAGTTGGTATAGGTATAGTTTGTGGGTTCCAGGCTTCCAAGGAAGTAGTTTCAACATACACTGTGGTAGATTACCTACTCTGTTCAATGCAGATGACTTTTAATTGGACCTTGGTTTGACCAGAGAGTTGAGACTGAGAGACACTGGAGTAATCCGGCAATGATACTATTGCACTATAATCAGATGCGGATCCAGGATTTCGTTTAGAGGGGGGGGTATTTTCATGTAGCCTAGCCAGCTGTGCTGGGTCACACCACCACAAATTTTTTTGTTTTGAATGATACTCCGAATTTCGGAAAGAATAATGGCACATCGGCATGTGTGAAGTTTCAGCTATTTCTTAAGATGGGGCAAGTTAATTTGCAAGCAAACGACCTTTTTTGAAAACGTTATCTACGTCAGAAAAAGAATATTCTCTGCTGTTTATGAAGACAACCACAAGTTTGACTGCCTTAGCACTGTGTTCGATAATGCAGTTTGCTAAAGTCATATGTTCGAAACATCATTTGACGACAATAATATTGAGAAGCCAGAAAACGTATTCGTAAATGTCAAATGCGTTTGCAAGCAAAATTGACTGACGTTGATTAAAAAGATTTTTTTACAAATAGAACGATTGCATATATTTGACGATATCAATATTTGCGTCAACAAATGACGATCATTTGACAATAAAATTTTCGTTGGCTAAGGATTTCGAAAATGGCCCAAAGCCAAAACAATTATCCTTAGGTGTTGAAATTTTATCCAACTTCTCTTTGTGAGTTTCTCCAATTATTTCCTTCATCAGTTTAAAAATGCGGGAGTTCCAAAAACTCACAAGGTGGCACAGTTATTAAGCTAGGTCACTAGATTGGAAAAAAGGTATCCAAAAGTCACTCTCGAGAGTTTTCTAGTGAAAGAACTCTTAAGCCACGCCCACATTATGTTAAACTTTGTAGATCAATAGTATTGATCAACAGTGTAGAGATGTTGGTCGACAATGCAAATCAACATTTGTTGACTCGAACGCAACGCAAATTCAAATGGATTAATCAACAAAGTTGTTCAACAGAAAAAATCTTTAAGTATGGGATTGCTTATCTACACAATTGCCACCTGTCAAATTATTGTCATTGGTCATTGCATTATCTTGACTCTTGATGCAAAACAACGTAAACAAACATAATATCAACATGAAAATATAAAATAGCTTAACACAAATGACAGTTAACACGTCAACACTGAGACGTACCCGCTCGTATGTTGATCGACAATGTTAACAAGACATAGGGTGGACGTTGCTTTTATTGGAAACGCATCTTTAAATATTAATCATAAAAAGGACTCACTGATATTTCTTGTATGAAATTTTTTGGTATTTGTCAATAATTTTCATACAAAAATTTAGTTTATTATTTTAGGTTTATTAAAATATTTTTAGCTTGTAGATCCGAATATTTGAAGCAAAGTTAGAATTTTTTGATGATGATTAAATCGACATATTTTAAAGACTTTTTTTGAATTAAAATCAATTTTAAGGAGGAAAATGTATATAAGTGCCTGCCACATTCACCATTTTATCTAACTAAAAAAAAACTTACATATTTGAAGAGGAAGGATTGGGCAATAATTTTTCAAAACATTATTTTTATTGTGAAATTTTTCATTCACATTTGCATTTTGAAAAGTAAAAATAAAATCGACGTGGAAATAAATCTACTCTCTAGTTAGAAATTATTTGATTATTCTCAAAAAATGTCACACAGAAATGTAGCCTGACATTTAACTTTAAGTTTAGCTCTGAAGATTGGACTTTTCAAACCGAAGATGCTGACGTTATTAATTTACAATCGCTCGATGTGAAGGCTATTTTTGCATAGCAGAATTTTTCTCCAAAAGTATTAAATAATTTCGTGAAATAGAAAAACAGGAAAATGAAAACGTTTAGTCCTCTTTTGGCTACCGAGAAAAATTTCCATATTTCATACCTAGTTCGTTCTTGCTCAGGGGGGGAGGGTAATTGCACCCATTGCCCCTGTATCCGTCCCTAACAAAAATATTTTATTTTGAATTGAAAGAATTCAACTTGGAAAATAAGTTAAAAAAATGTGGTTATCTAGTGCAAAGCATGATTATTTTAATATTGTTCAAGTACCCTCCACGCGAAATTATTCTATAAGCATTTTTGGTGCATTTCTTTCCTATGATATGGGGGCATACCTGTCATTTCAACCTTAACGGTTGATCTTTTGTATTATACCTAATATTTAATGTCTTAACTTATTTCTTAAGAAGTGCGTTTCCATAGTGAAAAAAGTTGGGTGAAATGTTTGGTTTCATGGTAGTGACTCCAAATTTTTTTCCTTTCATTGAAAAAAAAATACCTTTTTTCTAAAAATATTTTTGAAAACTTATTTAATTTTTGTTTCTTATGACAAATGCATCATGTGTATCAAGTGTTATCATTATGCTATTGGAATTTCGTAATATTTTCCTTATTTCACTGATAATTTTATTATGATTTTTATAAAACCGACTGTACATTTTTTTAGGGTGGCCGTATAGGGTTTATTTAATCTCATAAAATTGAGAATTAAAAAACACCATTAAAACATGTGCCATATACTTAACTTATACCAAGATAAATATTTTAGTTTGATAAACTTTCATATTATCTCTTATACCAAAGTATAGGTTGTTCAATTATCTTTGGATATCAAATTTTACTGTCATGAATAATCTTATAACTTTTCTCGGCTTTGAAAATGCCCTTTACCACCACAATTTTGTCCATCCCCCCTCATGTCTTGGGTTGGGAGGGGTATAAATCAATGGTCGTCTTATGATTTCAAGTGTGTTTAGTCCAAAGTTCTCGTGTCATCATCTGACTTCTAGTGCTCGATTTATAGTTTACAAAATTTCGGAATTTTCACCTTGAAAACGGTAACCCTCATCTTGTCACCATGGCAACACTTTTTAGAAGTTAAGTAAGCACATTAGATATTATAATACAAAAGATCTATCGTTTAGGTTGAAATGACAGGTATGCCCTCATCATGCACAAACGCCCCTATTATAAGAAATAAAGAAATGCGAAAGTAAATTTTTTTATTCAGACATAAGTCAGCTTATATCTCCGAAACTATTAGTTCTAAGAAAAAAAGTGTCATGACCGTTTTGCGAAATTTCATAAGCCTTAATTTCTAAGTTAACTTTTTTCCTTGTTTAAGTGAAAGGTTTCGAGAAATTTAAAAATGGGGTGAGTAAATCCCTATTCACCCCCCTCACAAGAAAGTTATTGAGCGAAACTAAGAACTTTTCGCAGGACATGTACAAGACAACAAAGTTAGGGTTCACACCAAAAATCAGCTTTGTCGGACTATTTTTCTAGATTTAGAGAGTAAATAGTGAAAAATAGGAAAACAGTGTGCATTAACCATTTAATAACGATCTGAGCATGTTCCGCCATAGTAATTCTTATTAATTTTTAGCTATAGTACTCTTTTATTACGTATTTTCGAAAAATCTTTGCTAGAAACTTTTAATAACTCACATGTGCCAATTAAGTCTTAAGAATTATGTCAGTTGCAGGCCCTTAAGTCAGCCACATAGAAAACCTGGTACTATTTAATTGGATTTATTGATTAAAATACCTATTTTATCTACCGTAAGTGCACGGAAATTGATTTTGATTGTTTTTCTTTTATTTACAATACTTTCATTCAATCACAATGCATTCTTTTAAATTAAAAAAATAAATTTGGCGACGCAACAGCTCGTGGAGAACCAGGGCCTAGTGACTTACAACTCTCAACCTTTTCGTGTGTGCGAGTTGTTAATAGGAATGGAGGGGACCTCCTACAATTTTTGCCAAGTCCGAACGGCTTGATGAGAAGCATTTATTCATAACAAGTAATACTCTTGGAGGATTTGTCAGTTCCCCGCAAGAGGCAGTACCTCGGGAAAACATTTCTGATCTTAGGTGGCAGCGGCTGGGAATCAACCCAGACCTTCGGCATGACAATCCAACACACTAACAATTATGCCACGAGGTACTACTTTTAAATTTTACTCAATTTATTATAAATATTTTAACCAATAAAAGAAAACAAAATGGATAATATATATTTCCTTAACAATTTATATAAATTCAAAACTGAATAACACAATCGTACGAGTATCTATTAACTAAAAATAAACAAACTTTATTCAAATCTCATAAATATTTTAGGCATAAACTGTACAAATATATTCAAGACGTTATTACCAATAAGAGTGAATACCTATATATAGGTATATCCTGTCATTCAAAAAAAATATAATTTTCTTGCCAACGATATTAAAATGGTACTTTCAGATTGAAGTCGTTTAGTTCTATTTAAACATCACATCACAATGCACACATAAACCTACTTTACAGTGTCACTATATATCTAATTTGTTACAAAAATATATATTTGTATAATACCAAAAAATACCACAATGAAACGACATTAATTTGAAATGCTAAACTTGACATCGCTGCTCACTTAAACTCGAAGAAAAAAATTCCATTAAAATCTCCAATAAGAGATTTCGAGGTCAGATTGAGGGACCAATAACAATGCCAAATAAAATTTAATAAAAAATGAGAAAAAAAGCAATAAAAATATATATTATCAAATCACTCCACAGCTATATACACAGCTATAGCATTAGCACACGGTTGTGGCTGTCAGATTGAGGCGAAATGACATTTGTGATCCTTTTAAATTAAATTTTATTGTATTTTTTCCCGATTTGGGGCAAGTGAGATGAGTGTAAACATCTTAAAAGGACAAATGTGATAAAAATAAGAGTATGTCATTTAACAGAACCAGAAGTAAGCTGCCAGTTTTTATTTCTGCATTTATGGCTTGGCGCGAAAATTGATAATTTCAAAGAAAATTTTATATACCCGCATTTTATATCGATGATATTCGACAATAAGAAGCCTAAAGATGCACCGCACATATTTTCCATGCAGGTGGAATTCCAACACGGTCGACTAGATAAAAGAGGGAAATCCCTATTTGGGACAAGATATCGATTGGTGACCTCTTCTCTCCCTATCCTCACTTAAACAATAATTGAAAGTCACAATGGTTCGTGGGTCTGGCGTTTTTGCTGTCATGTAATTAAGAAGTTAAAGTCTCACCTGTTGAACCTGCGCCTGCGACTCGGTTTCCGTTGTTTATGTTTTGAGCACTAGGTTGTTGATTGCCACGCTTCATTTGCCACTACCGCCATCCACTGGCCAAGCCACCAAAACCAGACCAGCAGCACTTTGAGGACGAGTCATTTTCTGAGTTAATTGGAGTTTTTCTATCTCTCTTTTGGTCAATTAGAATTCCACCGCACCAACTCATATAGGGGTAACTGACGCAGCGTTACGCTTGGCTGCCGCATGGATCTGATTGTATGCACTGATAATGTAAAACGAAGGGATCGAAGGATTCTAAGCCCGAAATACAAATTTCGTAACGAACTATCGGGCGACTCAAACTAAAGTTGATGGACAGTGGTATGATCGGTTAGAAACAGTAATTTAATTGGAATAAATTAAAGGGACACCACCGTTCGATATTTATGGGGGTCGAGCGTAATTGAAATAAAACATGCTTTATTTTTGTGTTTTCGATTCTACTGCAAAGAAGTCCTATCAAGTCCAGAACAATGAGGAATGAGCCATCGAGCAGTGAAGCGGTGCGTGCGCAGGTGCTCAGTCGCCCGACGAATTTCCATTTCCATTAGGTATTGGTAGTGATGTAAGTCTGTTCCGAGTCAGTTCCGACATGGGGTCCACATAGTCCCCCTGTTCTTTTCTGATAGTCAATTGAATTCGGACTATATCTTCTTCGGTCGAACGATCTCTGGCTATTGATTTTTCCAAACATGTGTGGAGTAGTATGTTCAGTGACACCATTAACAAGGCGAAACACCACAAAGCATCCCGCGCAACAGCAATGTTGATGTTTTTATTTCATTATGTGAATGTTATTGTTTTATTGTGTTCAATTTCCGGCCAATATTTTACAATTGGAATCGGGTTCGGTGTGAAATTTCACACCTAAATGGTTAAGTGACCAAATGTGGGGAATATAAGCAAAGCGCTTCACAATTCACATTCAATTAAAGGTTTTAGTTGGGTGCACATGTCAATTTGTTGAACCGCAAATCATTGGCAATAATGCTTTTGCAGTTGTTTAATTTTGATGACTGATGACCAGTGAATTGAGTATTTATTTATTTACTTGCTGATACCCACAACACTAAAAAAAATCTAAATAATTATGAAACTAGGAAGGATGTAATGTTCCTTCAAAAAGAAAAATAAGTAGTAGTACACTTTTTCGCAGTTCTACCACGTAGACTTTGGAAGGGCCCTCTTCGTAACGATTCTCACCATACTCAGTATCTAAAGATAATCATGTAGAAGTTGATTAACTCATCGTTAAGCCAGGCTACCTAAACAGAGTTGAGAGCGATATATACCAACTTTTCACATTTTTACAATAGAAATTGAAGCTTAGACAAATTTGGTTTTACTTTCAACCACCACATCGATTTATTTTTGATTTTTTTGACCTGATACCATCTTTTGCTTTCCTTACAACAAAAAAATAATAGAAATTTTCAACTTGAGGTCGATTCTTTAAATCTCGATTTAAGCAAGATTTACACCCACACTCAGAGAACCAACCAATTTCTGGTTTATTATACCTGATTTTCATGTTGTTATTTTTCAACTCGGTAGATTGTGTTAACTGCTTAACCTGATACCTGATTTTAATGTCGTGTTAAATCAACCTAGGTTTCAGGTAATATCTGCATGACATCATGTAAATTTAACACTGCCTTACAAAATTAAAGCTGTAAATTTTAACTAAATCTACATGAAAATTTAGTTAAAAAACATAAATAAAATGTTCAGCGTCCTGTAAATTTAACATGAAGATCTAGTTAATTTAACATGATTCAATGTTGAATCAACCATGTATCTGGCAATTATGTTGTCTAGGATTCATGCGTCTAGGTCCCATCTCTAACGCTGCTTACCGTCCAATTCATTTTGCATTATTCTGAAAGTATAGAAATTTATTACTATGTACATATATTATTTTATTTTAAAAATACTTGTGATACTTACTCAGTTTGAACTGGGAGCCTCTCACACATGGAGATGGAGAGCTGCAAAAAAACTTGTGCCAAATATCAATAAGTTGAAACTGATTTTGTTTGGATGGCTTGTGTGTGTATGGGTTTTAACATCGGTGTCACGTTGAAATGAACTGGCAGTGTGTTTCTTTAAACGATGGCTCGTGAGTGTGCTTCAACACTGGTAGTATGTTACTTTAACAGGCGTCCAGGCGTTATTTGGATGGCCTGTATGTGTGTGATTTTACACTGGTGTCACGTTTAAGTTAACTGGCAGTGTTTCTTCAATATAAGGCCAGGTTAAATTCAACTAGTTAACATTTTAAAAATAACCATATACAACGTTACTTCAACCTGATGTGTGGTAAATAGAAATTCATAACCCGACGTCAGCTAAAATTAGCGCTATATTTTTGTCAAAATTTCTTTTTTACCTGAATTAAATGTTAAAACAACAGGTCATCTTCTTAAATCTACTTGGATATGGTAATATAGGCCATCAGGCTGACTTAACATTCAATAAAAGGTTATTTATATAAGGTTAATTTTTGAAATGTCTGTACCTTAATGTGGGATTATGCACCTTGTAAATTTAACAGGACCCAGGTTAATAATTAACCTGACCTTTTTCTCTGAGTGCAATTATGCACACACCCTTTTAAGCTGACATTTATCAAATTCATCACAAGAAAAATAGCCAATAACATAATTACGAAAACAAATTAAAAATCATTTAGGTTCCTATTTACCTCTTAAGATATATGATTAGACCACCATATATGAAAGGGTTGAATGGAGAACAACATAAGAGAACTGAATTGAACACGCTATCGTTATCAAGGTTGTTCGTCTCATCTTACTTTTGCCTTCTAAAATCTTCACACCTTGCAAAGCTCAGAAAGTGAGAGAATTGTATTTAGAGATTTCAAATCAATGCAGTCTTTACTGTCAATCATATCCCACTTCCAATCTTGAGATTGATGAGTAGGTCTTGTTTTTCAATAACACAATCAAAAATCTTTGTGAAAATTTTGTGCCTTTTAAAACTGCTCAGATTAGAAAACATGGATTAGGTTAGTTCAATAATAAAATCGAGCAACTCATAACTAAAATAAATGTTTCCGAGATCAATTACAGTTAAGTCAAAAGAAAACGTTCCCCAACGTCGTAAATGTTGAAGATAAAAATTCAAAACCAAGATTCTACGCCTCAAAATTTGATAATGTAACATCCAAGAAATATAAAGTCACTTGCTATCTCGAAGCAACAAAATATTCGCGATGAAAATTGCAACGTAAATGACCTAAACTAACTATCAATGAATTCCTCTTCTATCGCAAATGACGATGTTGACAGTTTTTTTTTAATAGAAATAATGACACACTAGTTAATTTTTGTTTTACAAGAGCAAATGAATGGGAAGTATACAAGAAAGTTACTGAGATTAAGTCTGAAGCCATTGGGCTTGATAACATGCACCGCAAATTTTTATAAAATCATCCTTCGATTTGTATCGCCTTTCATAACCCATATATTTAACACAATTTTTACAACCTCAAAATACCCAACACTTTGGAAAGCTACCAAAATAGTTCCAGTTCTAAGCCAAATAACAAACCTTTTAGAAACACAACACTCGATCACACCTTCTCAATCAGGTTTTCGGCCATATCACAGCTGTGGAACGGCACTTCTTAAAATAGTCGATGACATTCGGCAAAAAATAGATAAAAACCTTGTTACAACGTTAGTTTTACTAGATTTCACAAAAACGTTCGATACTCTACCTCACGGAAAACTTCTGAACAAATTCAAAATAGGTTTTTAAGGAATTTAGTCCTAGAAATTGGTGTTTTGTCCGGCTTACTCACTTGGGCTCATCAGTGACGTACTGAACAGTAGTTTACAGTGGATTTTTGTAAAAGAATTCATGTAAGTTGAACTGAACTTAATACAAATTGCGTATGACAAGGCTCTCACTACGTCACTGATGAGTCCAAGTGAGTAAGCCGGACGAAACGCCAACTTGAAGGACTGAAGGCCATAAAAAGCTATTTTGAATCAATAATTTAACAAGTCCAATCCTTAATGCTAAGTCTTCTACTTGGCTGATTTATTTTAGTTGTATATAGAATTTGTTTATAAAAAAAACCTTCTTCTAAAAAACTTTGAAAACTCTGTCCGCTCTCTCGGTTCTTTTTATTGTAATATTCATATTTACGCAGATGACGTTCAAAGCTATTTGAGTTACCCAATTGGAATGGTAGAAGATGCTACGGCTAGAACTAACGAAGATCTGAATCGTATTGTACACTGGGGATAGGAAACTATTCTAAAACTAAACTCGAACAAATGCAAGGCTATAGTCAGGGCCGTTCCAAGTGCTTAGAAAACCTGGGGCAAGCTAAAAGAAGTCACCCTTTTCCCTTAAATTGAGTACAGAATTAATAAAAAAATTGAATATTAAATCGTGTTACTTCCACAGTGTTTATACGGACTCAAGAACCAGTACCAATATATTTCAGTATAGGTAACGTTTCTTGCAAGTTATAGAATATCTATTTTTAATACTAATTAATAAAATGTTTACCTTCGAACTTAGACAAAAAGTCTTGAAAGTAAGTCCAGAAAAGGATCGATATGCAACATACCGTCGCTGGCTTTCTGTCTAAACCTTGTAAGTCGATTTTGAAAAATTGATTAGAGGACACAAGAAATCGGTTTAAAGGTTAATAAAATGGTTTTGAAACTGGTTGATGGAATCAAAAGAAACCATGATACAATTACGAGACATTGATATTTTCATTCAGTGATTTGTTTTGATCTCAAATAAGTTAAAATGCCATTTTAAGAGTTTTGACAGATAGCCGACGATGCATAGAATGAAATCAACCCATGGCATCATTTCTTTTCTAGATATTCGGGACTAATAAAATTTAACAACTTTTTTTTAATTGCTTGTTTACAAAAAAAAACACTTATTGAATTTTTTTTGAAAGTCCTTTTTGCACGTAACGAAATTACTATCTATAAAATAAAAAAAAAGATCTAAAATCGATATCCTAATTTGTTCTTGAGATAAAGGTGAAAGAAAAAAGTGAAGGAACGTGCGTACAAACACAAACATGGCTTCAATGATGGATTCCCCTTGTAGGGAGCTTAAAACGTTAGCATGGTTCAAACATTTTATTTCACGAATCGGACCAATAACAATAACTTCTAATGGAAATTTAAAAATTAAAACCTGATCTACATTGAACAAATCTTGAAAAAATTGCTATTCCAGGCATCTGAAATTTGCATAGAACGCAGCCAAAATATGTATGGTGACACAGTGATTTTTTGACAGCTTTGTTTCAACTCCCGCTACTTTAGGGACGTTATTTGCTACATGAGTGAGCGATTATAGTGAAGCCATAGGCTCCCGCAGGGTCGGGGCCAAGGAGCGGTACATACCCCTGGCTCTGGCCAGTACCATAAACGCTGAGGGTTTAGGAAAATCATATGAAAAGACATGGAAATTATGAGATCAAAATGTTTAAAATACGATATTTAAATGAGCTAAAAAAACTTCGTTAAGAGTTTAAGATGAAAGAAAAAAAAAAAAACGCTATCTTAATTCTAAATAGAGTGTGATTGTATGGACAAAAAAAATATAAATCGTTTCAGCGGTTTTCTTAAAAAATAATTTTATATTATATAAAATTCTTAAAACATTTTTAAGGAAAACTTTTGGCATGCAAATCTAAAGTATTTATTTATGTGCATATAAAAATAAAATTAAAAATACAAATTTGTCAAAAAAACAATTGAAACTATTTTTTTTTAAATTCAAACACTTTTTTTTTTTTAAATTTTGATTTGCATTATTTTTTAATCTTATTTGAAAATTGAATTTTAAAAAGTTTAAAAAGTTATCAAAATTTGCTAGGCCGATATTCAGAAAATTCAAAATCAAGGAAAACGTATGTCTTTGAAGTTAGCAGAACAATTTTAAGCTAGACCAATGGGACAAACAACTCAGTTTAAATTTTGAGGTTTAAATTTGACAAAAAAAATCAAAAATTCATTTTGAACTGTTAAATTCCCTGTGAAGTTAGCAGAACAGTCCCTTTTTCAGTAATAAAGTTAGATAGAAATTTGCAATGAGCGTCCAAATTCGCAGTTTGTTATGCATATCAAAAAATCAATTTTGTACTTCTAACTTCACAGTGAAGTGAACATTTTTCTGCAGGCAAGTAAGCTAGGATATTGCAGTTGTGTCCCAAACTAACAGTTTCTTACGTACTTCAAGAAAAAAACTCAGTTAAAATTTTGAAGATCAAAATTGAGAAAAAATTTAAAAAATTAATTTTGTACTACATACGTCTCGTTGTTATTGGTTGAGCTAAGGATCACAAATTTTTCACCATACTTCACAAAAACTTTTTTTTGCACACCAAAATGTATCAAAATATAATATCTACTAGTAAGCAAACTAGTTTGTTCATACAGTGATTTGAACGGAACTGCTTTAAAAAATACTGTAGGTAAGAAAAATACCTTTTTTTTTGTCAAATTTGGACTTCAAAAGTTAAATTCAGTTTTTTCTTGAAGTGTAAAAAAATTGCTAATTTGGAGCCCCATTGCAAATTTCTACCTAGCTCCATTACTGAGAAAATTACTGTTCTGCTATCTTCACAGTGAAGTTAACAGCGAAAATGGATTTATTCGATTTTTTTTTCAAATAAGTACTTCAAAGTTTTACAGTGAAGTTAGCAGTGCAGTGGGTTACACCCACTTTTTGGTGAACTGCAAAATCATGAAGAGAAATGCATTATAAATGCAAAAAAAACTGCAAATTCCTGCCGTGGTCCCATTGGTAGCTAAAATTGATCTGATAACTTCACAGACATGCTCTACTCCATATTATTGCGTTTTGCCCAGGTACAACAGTTGGGCTCATCAGTTAGATGCTGTAGTACTCTTCTAAGACGCAAATTTTATCGGTGTTTACCGACATTTATAGAAATTCACAGCATGAACACACTCAGTGGTATTTATAAACCCATTCCAAGCAATGTCTAACTTGTCTCCAAAATTTAATTTATAAAAATTGCCCAACTTTAACTTTACCCACTGAAATTTGTTGTCCAACTCTTTTTTTTTAAGTAGACTCGTTCAACAAACAAGGAGGGCAAATATTTCTAGTTTTCTTATTTTCCAGTTTTGAAACGGATGAAAAGCTAATTGAACGTGCCCAAAAGCCTACTGAAATTCATTAATTCACTCAACAATGAACGAAAACAGGTATGTCACTGGGTAAATGAGGTCGAATTTGGACAACTGTTGGAATGCGTTTATAAATACCGAGATGGCTAAACTATTTAGGCATTGACTACTGGGCAACTGCCTAGGTACGTTCAAAGAAAAACTAATAAATAAAACTGACTGTGTTTGTCAAAATAACACAATTTATGTCTTATTTTAACTTTTCAGTTTTGTTATAAAAAAATTAAACTATTTTTTTGTAATCTAGTTCACTCGTATAATATTGACAGAGTAAGTTTGCAGGTTTTACATACAATTAGCGACATCACTTATTTAATTTTACACGAGAACTAAGTAGTTTTTAGCCAACTATTTTTCTGTGTGTACTGTATATCCCATTCTCTTTCAGGGGTGATTCCTTAAACGTCAAACAATCATTTTAAAGTTTAGTACATAGATCGTTTCCATCCAAAATCTTTAAAAATGGCTTCGTTTTTTTTGGTTTTATCAATTCCAATATATCTACAAGATACAACAACAGTTAATATATTTTATCTTCATAGATACAACAGTTAAACCTATACATACACCTATTTAGAATTTTTATGAACGAAGAAAAATCCACATTAAAGTATAAGTAGGTATAAGCAAAATAAAATGCATCTATGTCTCCTCAAAAGAGTCCTCTTAGCATATTCCAATGTCTGTACGGTTGAGCGACTCGGTCGTTTGTTATAATTATCTTACCTATAGTTCTTCTATACCAATACTAGTAACATACACACACGTGCAACAATGATTCACTACCAGCTTCATTAAAAATGCACAAAAAGTCCACAATAATTAATAATAAACGATAATTGCGAGGTAGAAGGAGCTAACAAACTGCTGCTGCTCCAACTCTTCGTCTAGGTACTATTCTATGAATACAGGTATTCGTACTCAGTACTATATCTAGATACACGAAGACCCTTTACTGTTCATATTATTGCCGCATGCTGGTTAGCCTGGTGCTGGTTTGCTGACTTAGTTTGTGAGAAAATCCAGAAACTGAAGAAAAACTTTGTTCTGACTTTTCCTGATAAATACCTGAAAATTGGAAAATAGCAAGAAACGAAGGGAATCGAAGAATCCACCGCAGATTCGCGTGATAAGACAATGTAAACTTAATAAACTTAGTTTGAAAGTGTACTTTTGTTCTTAAATATACTTGGAAATTTCTTTTGGTATTTTCTCGAAAAGGAATACTCGTAGGTACTATAGAAAAAGGTTCCTACATATGTTTTTCGATTTATGACTAAGAGATCATACATTCATGCCAATGGAATTTATTAGTTATGCGGTAGAACGGTAGAGAAGTTTCAACGTCGTCGTAGATGCAAGTAACGATTTGACGGTATTATTTAATAAAATGAGAATTATTAGTGCAGGTAGTCTGAAAATGTGGCAGAAAAATGAACAAAGGCTTGTGAATTGAGACTTTTAATTAATTTATAGCATTTGAGTAGATAGTGATTACAACTTTGTTTAAATGTTTCTCGAAATCACTTGTTTTTCCTTGAAAGAGAGGTTGTTTTAGGGCATTTTCACAATGTCTGAGTAAAAGTCAGATTAGTTATCCGACATCATATAGTTTATTTTGAGGCAGCTTCGTCACATACGGATTTGAAACCGAGGATAATAATGAATTTTGTTAGACAGGGTGTCCGCTGGGAAGGTAAACTACAATGTTTGTTTCGCAGTAATTCCACTGTAATCCTGGCTGTATGTGATGTGGTACCGTCTTGTTGATACCACATGTAAATCAAACCCAAACCATGCAGTTGTGGCGGGTGAAAGTATTCAATTTTTGATCAGGAATCAGAAGAGATCATATAAGCAAAATTTTAAGTCTTAGTAAAAGTATCTCAAATGAATATCGATAAAATTGTGAAATTCTTATCCCTTTGATGGGGACTGTGCTCTCACTTGTAAATATTGAAATCCAAAAACCTTCGAACTACATAAACAAAACATTTCTACAACATTTTTCGGCAAAAGATGAAATTTTTTCTAAGACTGTCTCATTTTCCGAATGAATTTTGTATCAGTAAAATTAATTTATGCTTTTTTCAAAATATTTTTGGTCCAAGGAAAATTTTGTTTATGAAAAATTGCAAAAACATGGCTGGAAAGATTTTCCTAACACTTTCACTTATTTTTTCACTTTTGTTTTATCAAAGGTACCTTCCACCTGCCATACAATTTGTTCAGCAATTTTACCAAATCAAATTTTCTCAAAAACAGATCAACAATATTAATTTTTGTTGTTGAAAATTGTGTGACTGATTTGTAATCATTTTATTTTTGCATAGAGACATTTCGAAAATTTTTAAAAAGAATTTTTTGGAATATTAAAGTTAATTTCAAATTTTTAAAGTATAAATAATATTACGTATTTGAATTTGCAAACAATTATTTCTCATACAAAAAATCGGTATTTCAAAATTGGGTTTATATTTTTTTGGATGTTTAATATTTTTATCGGTATATTAATAGAAACTGTGAATTTGCCAAGATTATTCTTTAAAAATGATTTGAAAAAAACTATGTAGTTTTTTTTTGTTGTAAAACTCTTGGTTTCTTGGATTCAGTAATTCGTATGAATATATTTGCTGAGGGCAGCAAAATTTTGCAGTTAATAGGTACTAGTTATTAAATTTCTCCACTTCGTATTTTGTTTCGCGAGATTTGCCGCCCCTCATAAAGTACCGTCCAGGGTGGACCCCGCCATGCAACGCCTTTGCTTACACTGAAATGCGATGGCTTTCCTGAGGAAATGTTTTAGGGAAGTTTATTTGATCTTCGTAAACAGAAATTATTACCCCGATTACCGAATTTGACGAATAAGGTGCGCAGGGAATCAGACTTAATTTTGACATTTGGCTCATAGAAAAAATTAAAAAAATAAGCCCGATTATCCCCGCAGCTCATTTGTCAGATTCTGTAATCGAAGTGTATTCTTGACTACAAATTTTTTCTACATTATATTTTGTATTATGTATGACATGAGCACTAAATTATAAAATTAACTAATCTAGCAACAACCTTTACAAAATTCAGCAAAATGCTTCAGCCTTGTAGGAAAAATCTACTAAAGTATTTTGCAGGGGACACAAGATGGCCGTTTAAAAAAATATTTGTGGCTTACCTGATGTACCAATAGAAGAACAATGTTGATTGTTGAATGTTTTCTAGTTTTAAATAGATTATTGGAAGGAAACATGCTGTAGCTCAGGGCTGATATTCACAAGGATCTTGGCTCTTGGCAAGATTACTTGCCATTTCCAGACACTAATTTTGACATCAGGGGGTCTAGCAGGTAACTTCGTTCGATCGAGTTTAGTCGATACAATCGAGAATAGGTAGTTCCTAATTTAGTTCAGTCAGTTGTTTGTTATTTGTTTGAACTAAATTAGGAACAGGCTGTACTCGATTGTATCGAGTCAGCTCGATTGGATCAAGCTTCGTGCTGGCACCCTTGTACATAAATCCATTTAAAACTCAGCCTATTACGCGACGCTAAGCATATAGGAAAACACATACTTAAAAGATCCCATTTACACTAAGATACGTTCCTCAAAAAGTTTGGGAACCGCTGGTATAGGTACCTACCCTTTCAGAGGTCAATATTTGCTTATTAGATTTCAGTCAGTTTCATTAGTAGCTAAATCGTTCAGCCATCACCGGTCGCCTCGTTTAAGTACAAACGAATTTTACTGGTCTTGAAGTACTTAAACGAGGTCAACACCGAGTAAAGTAACTAAATCCTATCACCAAATAAGCATCTTGTCCACCGCCAAGTACGACAAAACGCCATTGCGAAAAATGAATGAGTCATAACTCACAAGCCTTCTTTATATATGGATTATTTTTGAAAACGTTGAAAAAAATAAAAAGACAAATCAAATGGAGTCATCAAAAACTAGAACGTTCACTAATCTGTTCAACACATTTCTACAGACTACCAGTAATACCGCAAAATAGAGTGCTAATATTGAATTTCGATAAAAACTGTTTCAATAAATGTTTTCCCCCTAAAATTTCCAATATAAAACTACAAGAGAAACAGGCAAATTGAGACACGCAACACAATGCCATTTCATGTCTCTCCCCATCAAGACATTTTTGACAGTCGAAGAATAAGAAAATTACCTTTTCCTGTCGAGGAAAAAAATACAAATAAAATAGAAAAAAATATGAAATAAATTCAAAAGGAAAATAATTTTCCACTCTCTTGCGACCGACCGATAGCAAACTAGTACCACGACGATGGAGGAGGAAAGCCCCCTTCCCCTATACTGGGTGATTATTTTTCCATGTTTCGTGACATAAAGCACCGTTGATTGATTTGATCGTTTCACTGAGTGAACGAATGACTGTGATTGATTGATGCATTGATTAGAAGTCATGCATGTACGTGTGCCACCTTAAGGCTCATGTACCGCAGTACACCAAACGACATCACACAAAATCGAATAATATAAAGTTCCCACACGGAAGTTTAGCATGAGAAAAGTGAAAATCACTCAGCAATTAAATTTACCGCATAATACACCATTAAGCTATACCTACACTACAGGTACTCGGCTATAGGCATCCACACTTTTTCTTCTGTGGTAGCTTGCAAGGCGGCCGGAAGAGGTCATAAAACAATCGTATTTAATTAGGTACCTATATACAAGAGTTACTTCGAACTTTTAAAGTACCTACCAGATATTTTGAGAGGTCAACTATTTGGAAAGTTGAATCTTTTCCCTTCTTTTTTATTTTCAATTTCCCAAAAAATGTGTTGCAATAGTAACAGGAAATGGAATCACAAAATAAATTCTTCATCACGCGCGTAGCTTGACAAAATCTTCTAATCAAAAATAATTCGTCAAGAAGAAGAAAATGATGCTCGGGTGGGGTCTTATCATCATCATCATTATAAGCAATTTGAATTTAATGACAAAAATAATATTGACTTTGTCAAATAGTTGTTGTAACAGCAACAACACAAACGAAAATCTCTGGCACAATACTTCTTCGTGTGTCATTTAATATTAAGTTCTGAGACAATCAACCCAAACAAAAACATACAAAACACTGTCAAGAAAAATAAAAACTTTCAAATCAAAGGCTAGGAGGTCGTTGAGTTCGTAATTATTATTTACCTACTCTTAGGTATTAAGTGTGCAATGTGTTTCTTTTTTCATGCTTAGCTGGTTTTGGTTTTAGTACAGGTACGACATTATTTTTTTTTATTTAATAATTTCTTTTGGACAATTGATAAATAATTGCCGAAAATAACTTTTGAAAAATATTTAATAATTTGTATAAGGTAAATTAGATGCTAAAGAACAGTTGTTGTGCTATTATCTACTCATCAGTCAAATAAATTAAAACATCTATAAAAGCTATTGATTTAAACTCGAAAACGGCTCCACTGATTTTAAAATCTTTGTTGTTCTATGTACCCCACGGTGGTCTTAAGGACGCAGCAGGTTTCATGGATCTCAAAAAGTAATGATGCAGATTTGTTCGAAATGATCTCAGGATTGTAAATTTTGAAACCCCAAAATCGTACCTGATCCCTTTTTTTAGTTATAGGTAGTTATAAGTAAATATATATATGCGTGAAGGCATATTGACGTGGCTGGGAAAAAATTGTTAAAAATCAAGGAATGATCACAATATAATGTTCTATATCTTTTTTGCAAAGCTATGATTCTGTTCTTGTGTTTATGGTTTAGTCCAAGTTGATTTAGTGAATAGTTTTAGAGAAATTTAATTTTGAATTCAAGATTTTAGTACAAAAAAGTAGGAATCCAAAAAATCACGCTTTTATCAGTTATTGCCAATTTGAACCTTAAAAGACAGTTTTTTTGTTAAAATTTTGTTCTTCAGTTTTAAATTGATTGGATTAGCTTCAATTTTATACAAAAACTGTCTCTTTCAAAGTTTGGCAATAATAAGTTTATAGCAACTAATAGTATATTAAATATTATAAGAACAAATACAGAGTGGTAAGCCTACGTTGGGTCAAATGAACAAAAAAAACCTTAGAAGAGGGGGGTTATATTCCTTCGTTTACATTAGGGTCAACCTTCATAAAAAACTGACTTAACAAAGAAAATTAATTGTTGAAAATTAAGATTACACCCCTGGCCTTAAATTGTATATGGCTGGTGTTAAAGACAGAAATAAGTTCTTAAAATGTCTTTTTAAATAAAGTTCTTTTGATCCATAGTTTTAGAAAAATCTATTTTAAAACGCAAAATTTTAAAATGTTTGCAGTTTTTGTTGATTTTTACCGTTGTTGCTTCAACCCTCAATGTCAAAAACTTCAATTAAATACTAGGCCAATATAAGTAAAAAAAAACAGCTAAAAAATATCAAAACTAACGGATGTGACACAAGGATTGATGTTTAAAGTGACTGGACTATTAAGAAAAACGCGAAAAATAAATATTTGTTAAGGAAGTGATCCTTATTTTCTTTAATCTTAGAAACTTAGGTACGAATTGGCTTACGATATCTTGTATTTGGCTAGGGACACAATAGAGCAATGAATTTTTGAAAAAATTGCAGCCTATTTATGCAAAATTTTGACAAAATTTCCAAAAAGAAAAAGGAATTTTTGTTTCGTAAAATTTGATTTTTAGACTGAATTTCTCATAAGCTATTTACTCAATCATTTTGAATTAAACATAAAAGTCAAGAACAGAATTGTAGCTTTTCTAAAAGATATAGAACATTTTATTGTCATGTTTCGTTGATTTTTAACTAGTTTTTCCCACACATGTCAAAATGCATTCACGCCTAAATACTAATATATGCATATAACTCAAAAAAGGGATCAGGTACGATTTTGTGGTTTCAAAATTTAGAAATCTAAGATCATTTCCAACAAATCTGCATCATTACTCTTAGGCCAATTTTAATGAAACCTGCTGCGTCTTTAAGACCACCGTGTATACCTTATGTGAATTGTGAATATGTATTTTTTTATGATTCAAGGCAGCATACAGCGTTTTTAACAAAATTTCAGTGTATTTAAAAAAATTCTTTTTACGTTTAAGGCCGTGTGTCAATTGCGTTGGAGCCTGTTTAGATTGGGAAAATAGTGTCTGGACTCGTGAATCTCATCGTTTCTACATTCGAAAATTTGAGGCAGCACAAAACACATGCGCTTTGCACATTGAAACAACAACAAATGAGTCTCATGAGTCAGGTGTTTATATTTTGTTCACGACATCCCTGACCCCCCACTTCTCTTGTCCAGAAACTACTGTGAGACCGGTCTCAATCTCAATCTTTCCCAATTTAAACAGCGCCAGCGCAGCGTTTAAAGGCCATTTGCCAATTGCGTTAAAAGTATGGTTAAATTTGATCCCATGGCTTAATTTTGATATTATTGAGGTGAATACAGATACAGGCGCTAAAATTTAACCTGCTCAAGAGCTTGTTAAAATTTAAACCAATGTTTAAGTTTTGACTTGTCTATTAGGGTGGTCCTTATATTGTTTTTTTTCAAATTCTGAAATGGATAGGCATCAAATGGCTCCACATAGAAAAACAAATTTTTTCTAACTTGATCAGATTTTTATTTCACCCTTCTGGTCACCCCATTTTCACTTAAAGTGCTTCTCATGAAATTGTAGGTAGGTCCCCTCCATTTCTGCCAACAACACGCAAACAGGAATTGTTGAGAGTTGTAAGTCACTAGGCCCTGGTTCTCCACGAGCTGTTGTGGCACCAAATTTTTGTATTTACATATTACTACATATTATAAAAAAAATATTTTTTTTTGTCTTGGTACAGTAACATGAACATAACCCTATCTATAACTGGAAATGTTTGAAACAAGTTACGATGCATTTACTTATTACAATTAAATAAACTCATAAATACATATAAGTATCTATGTATACATATGTATAAACATATATAGGTACATATTGGAAAAACAAACTACACGTTCAAATGAACCTACGCATGTATTAAGGATCCAAATTCTTTTCAACTAATATCGCGTGTGTTATAACGAGCTGCAAAGGAATTTATAGCTTTTGTCCTTCATGAATTTTGAAAAATAGTTTCATTAATTCCACGCATCGAATAATTCCAATTGAGCATCAACGCCTCTATTCCCGCTGCCACTGCCATCCCCATCATAGTAGGCAGGTACATATATACCAACCCAGAGTTAAAATTCCATCGAAAAAGCCCAACGGTCCTCTCTAAGTACTTTTTTACGATCGTTATTATTGGTATTATTACTATTATATTAACTTATAAATATTAATGATTTGAATTTTCCCTGTGTCCAAGTAAAACAAAAACAACGAAAAATAAACAAAAAATAATATATATGAACAGAACACCACCACCGATATCACCTGTCTCACACGCAACCAACCAACCATCAGGCATTCAGATTCAGTCAAGCCGCAAACACTTTGACCACTTTTTATGAAGGTATACACATAGTCCAAAGAGGACTCCTTTACCCCTGCCATGCCCTTCCATTGTCACATGGATACCTCCGGCATGGATTATTTATAGAAAAACAGGGCGGCTGCTATAGATTTTATTGCTAAACCAACGAACCAATCCACTCAGCCATCATCATCATAAATTTTATTGTCATAATCGTATCTTTTCTATATGAAGCATAAAACAGGAGGAAAAGAGCTCACCTAACCATTCACACGCATTCATTACGCTTCTTCGGCGGATTCGGGTTCGAACTCGAAGTCGTTCTTCATTTTTTCCTCACTATTTCGGTTGGAAGCTTGTAAGCACTTCCACTTCAGCAGCGCACTCCCACAAGCCAGCCAAAACCCACACACACGACACTTTAGGTAGGTACGGTAGTAGATACAAAATCCAAAATGCAAAAAGACAATTGGTTGTTTGGGCTTATCGAGCCGTGACTTCATTAAGGAATTATTAATAACTACCGAGTCAGAAAAGAATTCTTTTTCTTTTGGCAAACAATGTTTCGATGTCTTCGTTGTTTTTGCTCTTGTTGTTTTTACCTGTTGTTTTCGTAAGTGGTGCCCAGGTCTGGGCCTGATATCTTCACATACTATCAATGGATGAGAAAGGAAAGAGAAGAAATTACGGAATTCATAATATCCATACCAGGTGGTGTGGTGGCTTGGTGGATCATAGTCATCATCGCAGTCAACATCAACAACGCCGGCCGTCATTGATGGAAGACTATCGGTTCGAATTGATCTCACGAAGTCTGGGGGACTTTATATCTGGTATATCGAATGGGCGATTTAAAAGTTGTCAAGTTCGCTGTCTTACAATGAAAAGGTCAACGGTTTCATGCATTTAAAATTGTTTCTTTTTATTTAAGAAAATTTGTCTATAGATGCAGAGCAATGGAGGAAGGAAGAATATTACCACTTAAAGATCTTTCAAAAACGATCAGAATACTGTAATAAATACTGAAATTTTTTACTTTAAAACAGTTTGTCAAGAAATTGATCGGCTTTTCTTTTATGGGTGGAGACCTCTTACGCTAAATGTAAGCTGAACAGCAATCGTCTTCCAAACGGTTTCTAAGCGAATCGTTCGTTATCGGTTTTCAATTTCTAAAAATAACGACTCACGAATCATACCCACAGGTAGACGAAAATGTTTTCGATATAGCAAACTTCGACTTTTTCAAAAATGTTTAAGAAGAAATCAAAACTCAATGTGGAAAGATGATTTTATGATCGGACTTCTAAATTACTAATGTGCCTATAATATTTCGTTACGTGCCACCGCTGGCACGCGTGCCATTGGTTTGCCATCGCTGCCATAGACCATCACTTCATGAGGCTTGGTTCTTCTTAGTGTCCTACTATTGTTTCGTATCTAGATTTAAGACGACATTAATTTTGGAGTTGGTATAACTTTGCACTGGTTGTGTTATACAGCCTATTTCTAAACCTATTCTGTCGCCATTTTAAACTATGGGCCATAATGTACACCACTATATTCTTGTGTACTGAGGATTGTATTTTGGTTGAGTTCAGCATTTGCTTTCCTCGTATAGTCCCATGTATCATGTATGCCATAAATTCAACCGGGTTTCAGTCATAAGCATTTTAGTAGTTCTTTATAGAAACAAAGGCACAAGCTTAAGGCAAGAAGGAAGAGGTGTTTGTATCTTTACAAAACTTTTTACCAGCTTAAACTTTTCAAAATAATTAGAACCTACAAATCAAAGGAAAACACTTGGTTGAGAGATTGTGGAGCCCTATCTAAAAAAATAAAATGCAAGACTGGATCGCACGTACTTGCTCTTATGTTGAAATTGCTTCGAATTAGGAACTTTTAAAATATGAAAGCAATTAAAAAAAAATACAAAAATATAGAGAAAGCATTTAAATCGTTTTTTAATTGTTTAAGCAACTGTCATTTGATTATTTGAAAAATATGAATGTATGCAAAAAAAATTAAAAATCGTTGGAGCGGTTTTCTTAAAAAATAATTTTTTATATACAAAAATTTTAATAACATTTTAAAAAAAAGTTTTGGTATGCCAATTTTGAGGGTTTATTAAAATACATTTTTAAACCTAGAGCTTTTGCATAAAAATTTTGATTGAAATCGCTTGAGCCGTTAATGAGAAAATTGAAAATTAAAAAAAACCGTTTTATGGCAGGTACCGTTAATAACAGTTTTCGGTAAATTTTTTTCTTATCAAAGAGTTTACCTTACCTACAGTAATACACTGATTTTTTCATCAAAATCGTTAAAGTTGTTTTTGAGATGAATAAGCTTTTCATTTTCAGTTGTGGGGCAAGTACCGTTATGTGAGGTGATAAAAAACTTTCAATTTCCCCTCTGGAGAGTTACAAAAAACCCTTCAGTTCAAAATTTGAAGAAAATTGCTTCAGACAGACAGACAGAATTGTGCCACCCACTTGTTTGGTTTTTTCTATCATCGTAATGTCATGTTTGATTGTTATCTATAGTACCTATATCGTTATAGCCACAAAAAATATATAAAGTAAGAGCCCTGCCGCTTCTTTGAATGAAATTTGGGGAAATAATCAAAAGAATCACAACAAAAGCAGCTCTACAAATGTAAGTTTTTTAAGCCTAGATGTATGTATGTATATCCAAAATAAATTCTGATGGTTACAAGAGAAATATCTATGTATCTAAACGGGCTATAAGTTGAAGTTGTTTAAGCATTTCACTGGCTCAACAATGGGTATCTCTAGCAACCAACTTTTAATACGTACAAATTAAGTAATTAATCCTCTTAAGGGCCAGTTGTTCAAACGTGGTTCAATTTTAACTCGCTGAATTTTGGTGGATTCACTGAGGCTCAACGATGGTTCACGGCTCAAGGCTCAAGGCTCAAGTAGAAGCCAGATAAATGCTTGAACTATGTATGGTTGAACTTCAGTAAATTTGCCAAAGTCGGTGAGTAGGCGAATAGCCGAGTTCTTTTGTGATGTAATGTATCGGGTTTTTGAAAAAGAGCGTTACAAAAGTGATTTTAAATAAAACAAAAACGGTTTTGGATATCAATGAAATTCTTTATTCTTGTAAAAGTACGTTTAATGCCATTATGTATGGAACTCGATTTCTTTTGCATAGCTACCACGGGCACGCTTGCAGAAGTCCAGACGCTGAACCCAATTTTCGACGGTTTTCAAGCATAAATCGGCCGATACTGCTGCAATTTCACGTTCGATATTCGTACGAAGTTCATCAATCGTCGCTCAATGACGCCGCCGGCCCATAAACCACACCAAACCGTAATTTTTTCGGGATGCAATGGTGACTTATGGAGTACGTGTGGATTGCTGCCTGACCAATACCGCATATTTTGTTTATTGATGAAGCCATTCAGCCAGAAATGAGCGTCATCGCTGAAGATGATTTTTCGATGAAAATCCGAATCATTTTCAAGTTGTTGCTCAGCCCAATTCACGAACATACGACGCTTCTGGGGGTCAAGCAACTTCAGTTCTTGCGTCAATTTAATCTTGTAAGGATGTAGGCCAAGATCTTTTCGCAAAATTCGCCACAACGACGTCACAGACAATACAAACAACACATTTTTGAAAACAATCAACTTGAAAAAAATGACATTCTTTTCAGAACTTTATTAAAAAAAAAAATAGGTGGAAGAATAGAAAATTAGCTTTGAAAAAAAATAACTATTATATTTCTGCGATGCACGGATCAGGAGATGTTAATTAAAACGCGTTTCAAAATGGTGGCTGACTCAGCCTCCCCGAACCGCCAACTTAGACTTATGAGTATCAGTTCAGTAATATTGTGAATCGCCTTTTAAACCTACTTTTTTTGATTTGGCTTCGCTTATTAAATCTTTCAACAACTGTTAGTATGCAAAAATGCTATAGATATTTTCAAGGAGGCTCATTATTCTGCATCGCAGCCTGCTAGCTAAGGATACATTTGAAGTTGAAATGAGAGCTTCAACTGCATCAATAACAACACTTTCCAATCCAGACCCGGAGACATAAGCTACTTAAGCGATTTTTAAAGTGTATTCACTTTTTCCTTGTTTAGATTTGTTTGTACAAAATCTTACGGACAGTAGATTTATCATAAATGAATTTGTTCTACCATCGTTTCAAGTATACCTACCCAAGTTTTGCTTCAGTTTAGCAAGTGAACGAAATGGTGAAGCTTATTTGCTGCTTCAACTTCAACAATGTAATATCGTTGCCAGCTTTAAAAGCTGAGTTGGAAGGTTTTAAATACCTGCCCGAAGCATTATGGATGATTCAACATTTAGTGCCCTTGCTGTAATACTTGTTCATTCTAGTATTGAAATTGATCCAGATAAGGTGATCACAACAAAAACATAAATGTTAAAATAAAGAGACAAGTTATATGTACAAAAACCTATGCGTAAAAATTCAGCCAAATCGAAAACATATGCCAATTTCTAAGTTCATGAAGTTTGGAATATCAAATTTATGACAGAAATTTTGTATTTATAGATTACTCATTGAAATTTTGTGGGTTCACTGGTCAAGTTTTTAACTCATACATTATCATACCCAATCTCCTATATATAAGTTTTCGAAAAAGTGGGTTGATGCCTCCTGAATGGAAAATTTCAAGACCTTCCGTGGTACCAGATTTCAAGGTTCTTCGGTGTCGGGAAGGGCTCCATAATTTTGATGATCTGGCAGTAAATCAGTCAGTCAGTTACGGATTTAGTGATTTTTGAAGTCCTATATCTCAGTCTCAGGAACTACTAATAAAAGAAAAATCGGAAAAAAGTTAATCTAAAAACATATTTAATGAAAATAGAAAGGTGTTGTACAAGAGGATGTTCTTTCGCCAATACTTTTCCTGCTGGTGGAGAGACAAGGCATTCAATGGAGAGCTTTTTAAAGGTTCAGAGTTCAGCACTTTAGACTATGCCGATGGCATATGTCTCCCAGCAAATGACATCATTGGGCTGAACGGGATGTGCGCAACTCTGCAAGTGAAGAGAGAGTCGAGTAGTCTAAGAATAAACAGAAAAAGACAAACATAATGCTCACAAGCTGCTCCACACATCAGCGTATTTTCTACAGGAGACGCAAGTGGAAGGATTCAAAAAGTTTAACTACTTTGTCAGTATTGTTTCAGCTAATGGCGGTACGGATCTGGACATGGAAAGAAGAAATAATAAAGCTCGCACTACCCTCGTTACTCTGTCCCTAGTTTGGAAAGCCATTCAAATCTTCTAACGCACAAAGTTGAGATTCTTCGAATCCAATGTCAAATCTAAGCTGCTATATGCTTGTTGAACTGGAAAGTAACGTCTTCCATTTGGAGGAATTTGCAGGCTTTTGGACTTCGACAGCGAGAAAGCGCAAATGGAAATGTATTGGTCACACATCGGGGAAACCAAACGATGAAATTGCAAAGTAGTCCTTTGAATAGAATTCTCAGGCCACTTGGCGGGTTTGAAGAACAAGAACATCATGAAAACCTACTGTCTTATAATGAACGAGGTTATTTTAACTCCAAGAATGTTGATAGTTGGCACTTGCGATAGTTCACGATAATTTTTTTTTTAAATACCAATAGTATCGATAGTCTATCGATAGGCTTCATAAAAAGAAATTTGGACTCTTTGTGATTTCCTCGCCTGACAGAGAAAGTACACCTCAAAGAAACCTCTTAGTCAGCATTGAAAACTCATAGGAAATCAAAGAGTGGGGGTCATGATATCTCTCAAAAATCCTGAAATTTAAAATTTTTTAGAAAAGTCTATTTTTTTGTTTAAAACTCAACTCAAAAAAATTATAGGATAAGAGTCATGATATTTTTCAAAAACCTTGAATTTTTTTCAAAAATCTTGAAATTGTTACATTTTTGGAAAAGCCTACTTTTTTGCTTATCAGCATTGGAAACTCAAAAAAAAAAATCATACGGTGGGGGTCATGATATTTTTCAAAAAAATTAAAATTTAAATATTTTTGGAAAAGTATTTTTTTGCTAATCAGGACTTAAAACTCAAAAAAATATATGACGAGTGGGGGTCATAAAATTTTTCAAAAATCTTGAAATTGGTATAATTTTGGAAAAGTCTGTATTTTTGCCAATCAGTATTGAAAACTCACAAGAAATCATAGGGTGGGAGTAAAGATATTTTTCAAAAATCTTGAAATTTTTATATTTTTAGAGAAGTTGATTTTGCTTGCTAATCAGCATTAAAAACTCACAAGAGGTCATAGGAAGTCGTATTTTTTTTTAATTAAAAAATGTACAGTGTTAAAAAAGTTCTTTTTAGCTAATCAGCACTGAAAACTCAAGAAATCAAAGGTTGGGGGTCTTCATTTTTTCAAAAGTCTTGAAATTTTTACAGTTTTGGAAGTCAATTTTTTTTGTAATCAACATTGAAAACTCACAAAAATCATAGGGAGATGGTCATGATATTCTTCGAGAATCTTGAAATTTTTAGATTTTTGGAAAAGTCCTTTTTTTTTGCTAATCAGCACTAAAAACTCAAAAAAATATTGGTCGAGTGTCATAATATTTTTCAAAATTCTTGAAATTTTTATATATTTTAAAAAGTCTCCGTTTTTGCTACTCAGCATTGAAAACTCTTAAAAAATCATAGGATGGGTCATGAGTTGCTTACAAAAATTTAAAATTTTGACATTTCGGAAAAGTCTATATTTTGTTAATCAGCATGGAAAACTCACAAAAAATAGGGTGTTTTTTAGAATTTTTTCCAAAAAATTATAATTTTCACATTTTTGGAAAAGTATATTTTTTTCTCATCAGCATTTAAAACTCAAAAGAATTAAAGGGTGAGGGTCATGATTTTTTCCAAAAATCTTGATATTTTTACATTTTTGGAACAGTATATTTATTTTTAAAGATACTTCAATTGGTACAACTTTTATAAAACCCAGCCGAACTTCAAAATGTATGAAACTGACTTTAACTTAAAAAATACATAAATATCGAATTCAAGAAACTATACCCAGAAACAATTTGATGTAATTCCTATTAATATTCATGAAATCTACTTTCAAGCCACTGAATGTGGTACTATAACTTTTTTTTAATTTCATGTTGATTCGAGCGCATCTCCCACCTTACTCACCTAACCACCATACAAAAGAAGATCAAATTGAACACCAACCTCTATATCTATCTTCCCTTAAGACTCACATAAATATCGCCTATCTTTTGTTCTGCTCAAACTACTTTGGAGTCTCATACACGATTTGGAGCACCCGTATATATTTAATTTTATATTAAATCCAACGCCCCCACTGTCTAATTAACTCAGGTGCCCAGAGCCAGAGCTTCCCCCTGATTTCCCTGGCAAGACAATGATGACAATCAGAAAATAAGTCAAAGACCACATTGGGCCCTTAGCATTCAGGCGTTAAGAACGCGCATGTGTATGCGTTTAGGTCTTATACCTATTTGAATTTATAGCGAATATCTATTGTTTCTTGGTCGACGCCTAGATGATGTTTTTCTTCACACATCCAACGCGCGACTTGAACTACTGATTTCAAATTCAAGATAGTTAAACCCAAAGGTAGGTATAGTTATTCTGTAGGAATGAGGCGTTTCACTTCGTTGACTTTTCGCACATATATCTACTTACTCTTTATATACCTCCTTACAGATTGGAGCTTCTTCAAATGTTTATAGGTATTCCCCTGATTGGTGTTGATCATTTTGTGGTATTCAGCTTCTGGAACTACGATGAGCTCTATACTATATAGCTCCACGTAAGCATGACCTCCAACAGAATTTTGGTTAACATGAACCCGAAAAAGCTTGTGTCACACACAATTGATGGAGGAAAAGATAATTGCTTTGCGTCGTAGCTATTTCTTTTTAAAAAATGACTTAACCATGACCGAGATGGTCTTTGATTTTCTTTATCGAAACCAGATCGAGGTAATTTTCTTCTAGTTTTTTTTTTAGACATACGACTATGTATACAAAATTGTTTGTATGTTTTCAACAAAACATAAACACAATAAAATCCTACAAAAAAGTACTGCAATCTTCTTAAGGCCAATGAATGGGTCTTAAAGTGAAGTGAATGAATGCAATCTTTTAATTAAAGCAACAAAAGATTGCATTCACAAAAGATTGCTTTCATTTACAACCGTGAATATTTGAAATCAAAAATAATTAAATCAAAATTCATTCAACTGACATACAAAATAACCAACAAAAAATAACAATAGTTTTTTTGTAAATTTTTGCATGCCTAAGTTAAAATAAAGTTTACATTAAGGGGAAAATTGGATGATATGGCACCGCGAAAAATATATGTCATCCTTTGAAAATTTCCTACATAAAAACTTATTTAAAAAAAATATCAGAATATCATTAATTTTAACGTCAGTTTTCAATTGATGCAGTTTGAATTGCAGAAGCTCCCTCAATAGACTGCAAGCCAATAATATAAAAAGTCAAGTCATTTGCGTAGGATAAAGTCGGATGATATGACGCCCCTTGCTAGTTTTTCTTGTAACTCAAAAGGTAACAATGGTTTCTATTTTAAACTTCGATATAAGTGTTCTGTAATTAATTTTCAAACAAAATAGGTTGATTACGAATACTGAATAGTAAGATTCAAGACCCCCCCCCCAGCCGAGGTTTCACCTTGCAGTGGGGGGTCACTCGAGTGGGGATATGCCCTCAAAACTCGGCAGTAGTCGATGAAAGGCAGCAACCCACAGGTGAGAATGATCTCAGTGGTCCGAAGCACAAGGGTCGATAGCGCTGAGTCAAAGAAAGGAAAGAGGCACAATGACTCGACTCCCCCTATAATCACAGCAAATAAGAAACCTAAGACCACAAACAATGCGGGTACGCCAGCTGATTTGATAAAAGAGAATCTTCAAGTAGCCCTTATCAATGAAGGGATATCGGATAGAATGCTAAGTGATGAGTTTTGAGATCAGTTGAAAGAAAAATTACCTGAACGCGTAATTGACAAATTGCTTTCTCCTACCAATACTCTGACAAAACTCGAGCATTCGTCGATGTTGAAATAGTTTAAGATTCTCACTTGCCGTGATGAATAAACTCTTAACAGGCTGAGAACAAAGATAGACGACATGAAAGAGTTGCTTGCAGGAACAACGCTAAAAGTAGCCTTTAAAAAAGACCTCCCAACCAGACCCAAAGCCCGGAGATATCCCGGGCCCGTGCATGACGAGGGAATGGCTATTGAGCTTCTTACGAAAACTCAATCCAGACCTTCCGAATGCCGATAGGCAGATCATGGAGATGGAAGAGCATGATATAGTAACGAATCTTTTCACTGGGACTTGTTCAAGATCAGTAAAAGGAAATACAAAAACCGAACAGCTTATGCAAAAAGTGCAGCCTGGCGGAATTTTTGTATATACTAAGAGTCTTCAAGTGATGCTGCTAGGCACAGGAAAGTCATGTCTAAAGTTCATGTTTCTCCGGGCCGAATAATTCCTGGACAGACTCCTGTTCTGAGACTTTAGAATCACCTATGAGCACCAACTTCCCATGGTGTGTCGTCTACATATCCCCTGTGGACCTGGACCCTAGGGACGATAGTAATATTGGTAATCAAATTTGGTATTTTCTTCGGACGCTAGTAGTACCTTGGCTCTAGAATCTAGTTCTGGGATCACTAATTTAGATAACTATCATCCTCCTTTGGATATTATTTTTGACTTAAGCAATCACCTTACTGAAAACAGTAACCCTTATGATTGCTCATATACTTTTGACTTCAAAAAAGCAGACTTTCAGTTGCTTTCAGAAGAAATAGCTAGGTCTGGTATTGAGAATATTTCATTGTCTAGCGATATTGACGAAGCAGTTTTTATTTTTTATTCCATCCTTAAGAACTGCATTAATAATACTATCCCTTTAAAAATATCAAAGAATATGAACTTTTGTCACTCATGGTATACGAAAGAGCTAAGAACACTCCGAAATAAAAGAAACAGAGCATGGAAAGTGTACTTAAGAACTCTTTCACCAGTAGACCACAACTCCTACATCACCCTTTTTGAAGAATTTAAAACTCTTTCAAAAAATCTATACACTAACCACGTAAACGAAATAGGTAGTTCACTAAAAGATGACCCAAAGGCATTTTGGAGGTTTGTTAATTCTAAAAAAAACTCAGATGGTTATCCAACGAACTTCGTGTGTGAAAATTGTTCGTTGCTGGAAACCATTGATATCTGTAACGCTTTTGCCAAAAATTTTCGTAATTCTTTTGTTGACAACCCCTTAGATGTTGACGAAGATTATTTTAAAAACTTACATACCTATGCTCAAACTAGCTGCAATAATATCCCAGTGCCACCGTGTACTATCTTAGACCTTCTCTCATCATTAAAAGATGATTAATCATCTGGTCCAGATGGAATTCCCCCTATACTATTGAAAAAGTGCAAATTTATACTACTTCAACCCCTTCAATTTTTGTTCCAGTTGTCCTTAAGGACAGGCATATTTCCCCAATATTGGAAAAAATCATTTCTTACACCAATTTTTAAAAAAAGGTGAAAAAAATGATATAAAGAACTATAGGCCTATAGCAAAGCTGTCATGCATACCAAAGCTCTTTGTGAACAAGTTGTATGTGAGGGCCTGGCATTTCATACTAAAAGTATTATATGTGATCAACAGCATGGATTTGTGAGAAGAAAGTCAACGGTAACAAATCTCCTTACCTTTTTGCATAAATGTTCTAATGCATAAGAAAACGGAAATGAAGTTGATTGCATATATACCAACTTTTCGAAAGCGTTCGATCAACTTAGTCATGAAATTATTTTATTCAAACTTAAAACCTTTGGTTTTTCGACGATTGTTATATCATGGATAAAGTCCTACCTTGTAAAAATATCTTATCAGGTAAAATTCAGAAATTGTCTTTCAAACTCTTTCAGTGCTCACTCGGGTGTACCTCAGGGAAGTCATCTGGGCCCGTTTTTGTTTATTCTCGCTATAAAGGATGTTACTTCATGTATACGCTATAGTGATATTCTTATATACGCTGATGATATGAAGATTTTCAAAGCAGTACAATCTTATCATGACCATGTTCTCTTGCAGGCTGATATTGACAGTTTTAATCTTTGGTGTGATAAAAACGGCCTTTCTCTTAACCCAGTTAAATGCCAAACTATAACTTTCTCTAAAAAGCGAGTAGTGAGTACTTTTGATTATTCCATTTCTGAGCACACACTCTGTCGTGTTTTAAGTTTCAAAGACCTGGGTGTTCAATTTAGTTCTGATTTAGATTTTACAGTACATATTAACTTTATTGTAAATAAAGCGAGTTCCATGCTTGGATTCATAAAACGCTGGGCAAAGGAGTTTAACGATCCGTATGTTACTCTTTCCTTATACAACTGTTATGTGAGACCCCATCTTGAGTACGCCTCCCAAGTATGGACCCCTTTTTACGAAATTCATAAAAGCCGTATTGAATCAATACAACATAACTTCATTCGTTTCGCCTTGAAAGGACTCCCTTGGGCTGATCCGTACAACGTGCCTCCTTATGAACACAGAATTAATCTTCTGCAACTTTAACTTTATATGAAAGACGTGTTAATAATGATTTAATATTTTTCCACCAACTTATCAGTGGTGAAATTGATGCAGCTGACTTGTTAGCCTGTGTAGGCATTAACTTTCGCGGAGGAGCTCACCATCTACGAAGATTTGAACTTTTTCACGTTCCTTTTCATAGAACTAACTATGGTATACACGAACCTCTTAATCGTATGTGCAGACTTTTTAACTTAAACGCCTCCGTTGTTGATTTTAACCTAAGTAAAGTCGGATTAAAAACATTGTTGCGCACCAGTGCTCCACTTTCGTGAATTTTTAATTTTGTTTTCTTAAATGTTTTATATTATGTTTCTAATATTGTATGTTTTGTAATTGTTTAGTTTTGCTAATGTTTATTTATTTATTTATTTATGTGCTTGTGTTAGCTTACTTAATCTACTAACCACTAACACATGCACTCATGATGAGCCTCTGCTTGTAGAATGCAGCTTGCTTTAAGCTCACTACAACAAGGAATTCTGAAGTGTAAAAAAAAAAAATAGTAAGTAGAAGGAAGGTGGCCAGGGCTATTGACTCTTTCTCAGCATACAAGTCTGCAAGGCCTGATGGTATTCTTCAAGATATGCTTAAGAGCTCTAAAGACATAATTGTTCTGATTCTAGTTGAAATATTTAGGAGTTGTCTAAATATCACCTATATTCCCTTTAGTTGGAGAGAAATCAATGTCATGTTCATTCCCAAAGCTGGCAAGTTAACCCACACTGAGCCAAAAGATTTTAGGCCAATAAACGTATCCACTTTTCTTCCTAAAACTTTTGAAAGACTTATAGAAACTCACATACCTACCCCTAAAGTTAAATGATGTTGAGACATCACTTCATGAGGTGATCAGCACAATTGTGAAATCAATAGAATTCAAGGAATTTACATTGAGAGCAATCCTAGATATAGATGCGGCATTCAATAATGTTGAAAAAATTGCAATTGACAAACCCTAGACTCGATGGTATCGATCCAAGCCTTGTAAATGCTCAAATGGGTAATAGCAAGGTTATATTAAGGACGTGTGGTGTAGGGGCACTCTGCAAGGAGGGGTTTTATTAATGGGATTGAAACTTCATCATTGATTGAGTAACTACGTACCCAACCTGTGGAGGCTTGTGTCTCTTGAATGCACATGCACATGTCCACACTTAGAACATCATGAGGAGGAAGCCAAGAAGATGGAATTAAAGGTGAATGAAGGCAAGACCAAATATATGTTGTCAGCTCTTGAAGAAAAGAAAATCTGTTCCACAGTCTTTTTGGACGTTTCGCAGCCGTTTGACAAGGTGTGGGACGAAGGACTCAAATTCAATTTAAGACAAGTTCTGCCTGAAGGGTTTTATAACATTCTTAACGGATATCTAGATAACAGACTTTTTCGTGTAAGACATGGAAATGACTATTCTGATTTCAAAGAAATAGTGGCTGGCGTAACACAAGGAAGTGTATTAGGTCCGGTTCTGTACCTTTTATTTACATGCTCAAACAGAAGGTACTATCGTAGCCACATTTGCTGATGATACTGCAATACTATCAGAAGGCAAAACGATTAGCTAAGCTACAATTCAATTACAAAATGTTCTTAGTAATGTCAATGAGTGGATACAAAATGGCAAATAGCGCTCAATGAACAAAAGTCAGCCCACGTGGACTTCACGTATACAAAAATAAATAGATAACCCGTCTTTCTTAATACCGCTCGTGTTCCATTTGCAAATGAGGCAAAGTTTCTGGGAATGACAATAGACGCGAAATTTAAATGGAAGCCGCACGTAAAAAAGAAATGCGAAGAACTAAAAAGTAAATTAAGAGATATGAACTGGTTACTAGGTTAATATTCAAAGCTTAGTATTTAAAATAAATTAATTTTATACAGGCAGGTACTAAAACCTGTTTGGACTTATGGTATACAACTTTGGGGTCTTACCTGCGATACAAACATCAATAACTTGCAAACGTTTGAAAATAAAATGCTAATGTCATTTTTTAAATGCTCCGTGGTAAATGCGAAACGAAGATCTTTACAGGGAACTCGGGATTCCTACGGTTCAGGGCGAAGTAAAAAGTTTTGCACGAACAAATACAAATTGACTATTAGAACACGCTAATTCATCGGTTATTGACATTCTTGACGAGTCGAAATTAGTACGCCGTCTGCGAATAATAAAACCTTCCGACTTGGTGCGATGAACAGAAAACCGCTTTAAAATCGCGGAATAAGCAGAAACTTTCACCGGAAAGTAGCCTGCAACAGGTTACTCAACCTAATCTCACACACCTATGAGCACGGTTTTTTCGGTCCTCATAGAGCCTGATGCGGGTTTTGCACCCACCCACGGGAAAAAAATATTTTGTCAAAAAAAAGGACACCCAACTCCGACATCTAGGCCAGAACGTGACTATAGACAGCTATAATTTTGAGGTGGTCACAGACTTACGAAATTTGTTCTCTTTTTTCTTTCGCATTCTGTTTTTTGTTTAATAAATAAACAAATGAGGTAATGGTATAATGGGTTAGTGTGCGTGAGGTAGAAGATCATAAAGTATTTTTGCTTTGATATTAATCTTGTCGTCAAACAATAATATTATAATCGTGATTTTTTCCGCAGGTGGACCAAGATTTTATGGCGGTTGAAATTTTATCAACTAATTTTTACATTTTACCCCGCAAAAAAAAACGACGGGCTTTCAAAAAAATGCATATTTCAATTAATTTGTTTTCATTTTTTAGGGTGGAATTTTTCTTAATGTCGTCAGTTTCCCTTTTTTGCAGTTGAGTTTCATTAAAAAGGCTTTTTGAACTCGCATCTTATAAATTGATGAATACTCGTATTTTGGGCTATCCTTTAATTTATTGTCCATCATTAATTGTTTTAGTTTGGGTGAGGAAGACATTTTTTTTAATTAGGTATTGTAACTCCTATTAGCTTCTTGTTTTAAAAAGACTAATGCTATTCATCATCTCCTTCGTTCAACTCTTATATCTAATGAGTCACCAAGTCACCTAGAGCAAATGGACGACAATGCTCCAGCCCGAATAGTGTTTGAAACCAACCCCGTGGTACGTGGAATGACGCAGTAGAGAGAGACAGCGCACCAGGTGGCACACGCAAGTGAAAGAAGACCTCAAACAACTTGGCGTGCGAAACTGGAGAAAGCTAACTGAAAACCAAGCCGGCTGGAAGAACCTTCTAGGTTGGGACCCGTGGTCCACCCCGGACTGTAGTGCCACCTAACTGCCTGACCAGAATAGGGTGCTGCAACTGGAGCTAGTTGGCCAACTTCTCCAGCTGCGTCTGCAGCTCCGTGTGCAGCTGCGTCGTGTTCTGTTCGTATCATTGGATTTGTGTGTATTTAATATTTTGACAGCTATTCCAGTTGCTCGATACGTGATCTAAAGATGTTTTATCTTGATTTCAATTTCACTTCGCATTGATGCATCAATAATGCTTGACAAACAAAATAAGGAAACAACATTTTTCTGTCCAAGCTAATTGAGAATGAATACACAGAAATGCTTCAGTAAAATCCCTTTGGGCTGAAAATCCCTCGTAAAAGGGATGTTTGGTCATTTGAGTTAAAGTCGGCTCCGGCTCTAAATAGAATCGGCAGTCAATCGAGGCAGGTAAGCGTGATTAAAAAAATTAAGACTCAATAAACTCACAATTTTTAAAGCCACATTTTAATTTAATTTAACACTAATCATACATATTATTTATTTATTTAGCTTAATACAAGCTTGCAATTAAATTTAAACTTCAATCTATGTTGAGTTTTTCGTTGCATATTTGTTTATTTTTCTTCAAAATTAAAACAATTTAACATTATGCCCTAACCAATCTTGACCTTAGAGCTATATCGTATTATGGTTAGAATATATTTTATATTCGAATCATAAAAGGGTTCATCCTTATTAGGGGTGAGGAAATATATTCGTATTTCGTACCACAGTATATGACAAAAATTTCGAATCGATATTTTTACATTGTTCGGATGTCCTTTTTTTTGTCAGGTTAACCAAAAAAAAGACAACACATCTCGACTGTCCGTATCAGGAATTTAAATTGTCTCCTGCCAAAGAGGGATGCGGTTGAAGGTCCCAATACAAATGATTCCCGCAACAAAGGATAAATAATAATACACAATAAAAAGAACAGCATGTGACTTATACATATATTTGATAGAAATCGTTTGTCGTTAAGCCACATTAGATATGAATGTATTTTTTTGTCGAAAAGTTGGAATTTCCTTCGTTTTTTGTTTGTTTGTTGTTTAAATTGAAAAATAAAAATACCCAAATAGAAGGTATGAATTCCGACTGAGTGACTAAACACCATCCCCCGTCCGATTACGACATCGCGACGACGAATAGATTTTTTTTCTACAGGACACGTGTCTTCGTCAAGGGTTTGACCACCACCAATACGGCCAAGTTGGAATTTTCAGTATTCCTTCCACCCCATAACCCACCAGATCTGGAGGCGATTCGCAGATTCAAAGACCTGAGGGGTGAATCTAAAACCAACACCATCGACCGTTTGAAAGTCAAAAATTGGATCTAGTTTTAAGGAAAAAATTACCAGAAATTCTATTGAAATTTTATGCTACATAAATTTGCTGTATCCTTGAGAAGGTTGCCCCTCTTTCCTGGTTCTAGTTTTATAGGTTTTTGATTTAAGCAATCAATTCAAAGTGTCTTGTTATGGACTCGTTTTAGTATAGAGGCGAAGGTGGAGACGACGAAGGCGACGGGGTTACAGTAATCAGATGCAATAAATGAATTGAAGCGATTTTCAGGTACATTGAGTATCCAATTTGTTTAGTCATGATCTGTCTGGTTCATAATGATTCTTTTCTAAAACTATATGAATTTGAATATCGGTGCATTTATTTAATTTACTTAAAATTAAGGAAATGTAATATAGCATGTTTTGTGTGTTGGACGCGTACAGTTATGTGCTAAAAATGTTGGCAAAATTTTCCTACGCCATTTAGCTAAGGTTGACAATCAGTGGCGGACTGCAAAATTCTGCCTGCAAAAAAAATGCAAATGTAATCACAGTGAACAAATATTTCTTTACAGACCCATCAGAATTAATTGATGTCACTCGAACAGGCACGGGTTCAGGTAGATATCTGTAATAATAATTATTTTTTTTTACAATTCAGATTCTTTGTTGTAGTGAGCTTAGAGCAAGCTGCAAACCTACAATCAGAGGCTCATCATAAGTGCATGTGTTAGTGGTTAGTGAAATAATGCGAGTTTACATAGTTAAACAAACAAACAATAAACATAATTAAACAATATATATCACATTTGAATTAAATATGATCTAAAAGTAAAAAAAAAAAATCACGAAAGTGGAGCACTGGTTCGAAACAATTTTTTCAATCACATCTTACTAACGTTAAAATCAACCGTGGAGCCATTTAAATTAAATATCCTACACATACGGTTAAGAGGCTCATGTAAACCGTAGTAAGTTCTATGGAAATTTACATGTAAAAGTTCAAATCTTCTCAGATGGTGAGATCCTCCACGGAAGTTTATGCCAATACAGGCCAACAAATCAGGAGCATCGATTTGACCATTTATAAGTTGGTGAAGAAAAATTAGATCCTTATTCACCCGCCTTTGATATAAGGTTTGGACTTGCAATAGCTGGATCCTATGTTCATATGGTGGAAGGTTGAATGGATCTATCAAAGGAAGACCTCTCAGAGCAAAGCGAATGAATTTATGTTGTATCGATTCAATACGATTTTTATGAATTTCACAAAAGGGAGACCATACTCGAGACGCGTACTCTAGATGAGGTCGTACATAACAATTGTATAGGGAAAGCATAACGTACGGATCGTCAAATTCCTTTGCCCAACGTTTTATAAACCCAAGCATAGAGCTTGCTTTATTAACAATGAAGTTAATGTGTTCAGTGAATTCTAAATTTGAGCTGAAGTTAACACCCAAGTCCTTAAAACTAAAGACTCGACAGAGTTTGTGTTGTGAAATAGAATAATTAAAAGCATTTGCAAGTAGCTTTCTAGAGAAAGTAATTGTTTGACATTTGGCAGGGTTAAGAGAAAGACCGTTTTTATCACACCAAGTAGCGTAACTATCAATATCGGCTTGCAAAAGAATATGGTCATGGTTAGCTTTTATTGTCTTAAAAATTTTCATGCGAATATAAGAATATCACTTGAACGTATACTTGATACCACATCATTAATAGCAAGAATAAATAGAAATGGGCCTAGATGACTTCCCTGGGGCACACCGGAGTGAGCCTTGAATGAGTTTGAAAGGCAGTTTCTAAATATCACCTGGTACGATCTATTTTCAAGGTATGATTTTACCCAGGTGATAAAAAATGTTGGAAATCCTAAAGATTTTAGTTTGAAGATAATAATGTTCTGACTAAGTTGGTCGAACGCTTTAGAAAAATCAGTATATATACAATCCATTTCACTTCCATTTTCTTATGCGTTAGAACATTTATGCAAGAATGTAAGGAGGTTTGTTACTGTTGATTTTTTTCTCACAAACCCATGCTGTTGTTCACATATTATATTCTTGGTATGGAATGCTAAAGTCTCACACACAACTTGTTCAGAGATCTTTGGAACACATGACAGTTTGGATATAGATCTATAATTCGAAATATCAGCTTTATCACCTTTTTTAAAAACTGGAGTTAGAAATGAAGTTTTCCATGAACAGGGAAATTTCCCTGATTTAATCGAAAACTCAAACAAAAATTGAAGAGGCTCAGCCAGTATATGCCTACTATGTTTCAATAACATTGGGGGAACTCCATTTGGCCCAGAAGAGAAATCATCATTTAACGATGAGAGAAGGTCTAAGACAGTACGTTGTTGCACAACGAAATTGTTGCAACTCGTTTGCCCATAAGAATGCAAATTTCTGAAATAATGTTCATCAATATCAAGACTTTGACATAGATTTAAATTCTTCGAAAAGGACAATGTAAGAGTTGTGGTCAACTAAAGAAAGAGTTTTTAAATATGTTTTCCAAGCTCTATTTCTTTTATTTCGTAGTATCCTCAACTCTTTTGTATACCATGAGTGGCAAATGCTCGTGTTTTTAAATAATTTTAAAGGGATAGTGTTAGTTATGCAGTTATAAAGTATGGTATTAAAACTATAGTAACTGCATCGTCAATATTACTAGAATTTGATATACTGTCAATACCAGATCTAGCTAATTCTTCTGAAAGTTTGCTTTTCTAAAGTCAAAAGTATATGAGCGATCATAAGCGTTGCTATTTTCAATTATATGACTGCTCAAGTCAAGAACTATATCCAGAGGAGGATGGTAACTAACTATATTAGTGATTCCAGAACTAGATTCTAGAACAAGAGTACTAATAGCGTCGGAAGTAAAAACTAAATCGAGAATTCGATTTTTGAATTTTTAATACAGCTTACTTGCTGTAAGTCAGTTGTAATAATTCTATCCAAAAACTGGAGCTCAGTTCGTGAAGAAGTTAAGGACGCTTCATATTCTTCATTTAGACCCGATTTAGGCTCATCCAAGTTGACTTCTTTTTTAACGACCACCCTAATGCATATAGCTATGTAAAATTACTTTTTTACCGCTCAAACGATTTTAAATTTTTGTTTGCAGGTATGCATATTTCCTCATGTAATCAGATGGCATTCGTATTTTTGAGCTAAATTCTATTTGACTGGTGTTTTGTGCTATTGATAGAACGTATTTCATGCTGAATCTTTCACTCGAGCTCGAACGCCATGTGTGGGAATAGCAACACACTGATGTGCAATTATGCTTTCCGGATTTCAAGGTGGAGTCACGAAGATCAACAGGAAATCTAAATACTGTAAAGACACCATGTTACAGCCAAAAACGGCATAACTTTATTTTACGAGGTTCCAAAGTAAAGGTAATTGTTTTCTTTAATTTTTAAACTCATCCATCACTCACACATCTCATTATGTGACCAGGTTCTTAGAGCGGTATGAAGGTATACTCCAATTTTCTGTAGACCTCACCAAGATTGTGGAAACTCTGGAAACAATTTCTCAGTCGCGTGATCTCATACAGCTGGAAAGTCTTCCCCCCTCCCTGAACGAAATCTCGGTTTCGCACCTGCACTTTAAGCATTGATGTTCGATACTCTCTCATGTACCAATTTTATTTTTGTAGCTTCTTTGTCACTGACGTCTGGATGTAGATTTGTGGGCAATACAATTCTTTCTACCTGGCGTGTCGTATCATCGAGTATGAACTTTATCTAAGTGTGTTGGTTTAGAATCTGTCAGTATTTGGCTGCACATTCACAGATCACACTTTATTCAACAATGTATCGCGTCCACGTTCTGTTACTCTCGCATCGATCAAATTAATCGAGAAATGTTTCTCGACTGATTTTATCGATGCGAGAGTAGCAGAACGTGGGCACTGGTATTGAACATTTGGAACCACCAGGTATTTTGCAACGATAAATCTTATGAAACTATAAAAGTTTCATATTCAATTTGTAGGTAAATCACCAATGGCCTTCAAATAAAAACATTCGCGAAATGAAAGATGAAGTAAATAGTTTTCTTAATCGGCTCTAAACTAAGAAATAAATTCCCTAGTTTCTTAAGATTTTTATTTTCATCCCCTATAGTTGCTGGACACTAGGTGATTCTCGTGAAATCTTCCAAAAAATTCAGAGGGTGTAGGTTTGAAACGGACAAGAATAAAAAATCCTGCGGAAAGGGGCTTATACTTCTCACCACTTGGCTAAGAAGGGGTACACATAAAATAAGTTAAATATATTTAAAAAACAACGGCAACACTTACAGTATTATTTTTTTTTTAAGCCGGGAAAAGTCAAGGATTTATAGATATCGGAAATTGCAACCTGAAAAGAGATTTTTCAATCCATTACGACCAGATAAAGCTTGTCCGACCAGTAGATTTGTTAATGTTTAAACCAAAGCTATCAGTTGGCATCTTCTTACTGTCAGCTTCTGGACTATTAAGGTCTATTTTCAATCAAGTTTTATTATCAAAAATTTTGACAAAAAATTGATTTTAAATTAAAAGTTTTAGGATTGAAAATCTGAAAAAAATTAGAGTATTATTGTATCTTCATTATTGGAGCTGGTTTAAGCCAATTCAAATATAAAACTTAAAAAAAATATAAAACGACTACCTTAAAGGTATTTAGATACATGGGTAAATAGAAACTTATGAAACTAGTAAAAGACTAATTTGTGCTCCTGATGGCAAGAATCATTGGCACAGCACTTTTTTTTCACTTATAAAAAGTTAATGTGGTATTGTTGAGGGTAACCGCAATCTTTTTGTATTCGGTATGAGAAAAAGGAGAAATGTCACCATATTCATCGTCTGTAGACAACATCTATCCCTGTGAAGAATTTTGAAATTTCATCTTCGATTTTTTGTTTTCATTTTATTCCCTTTTTCCTACTTTATCTTTATGAATAAGGCTCCACAAGAAGATTCATGGATATAAAAGGGGCATGCAGGACTGTAATGCTGTTGCTGATCGAAAGAATGCTCACCGTCCTTCTCTGAGTAAATTAGAAAATGCGTGCTCAGAAGCTGATGCCTTTTTTGAATGAAGACACGACAAGGACATGCCCGTATATCGGTTCTATTCGGTGGGACCCAACATGGAAATAAACTTCACAAAATGACTTTTGGTATTTTATTTATATTTTTGATTATTTAATAGCGGTATGGTATCGCAAAACCCCAAAAGGATGTCGCAAACACATATCTGCTGAATTTAGCATGAACAGAGCACTATGTTGTATCTTTGCTTGAAGCTAACGAAAGGGTGCTCAATGAAGACTCAGACTGGGAGAAATATAGTCTCTTCTGCAACCCCCTGTTGGGAGTTGGGTTTTGCCATCTAAGTGGGGTATGGGGTGTGTGGATTAAAAGCACTCGAGGAATCCTTCAATATATGAACATTTTAATTGCATTTTCTTGTTGAGCGTATAAAATTTTATCGTTTGGAAATTTTCAATTCTGGAAACGAACGAAAAAATAAAATAAGAACAAATACAAACAAAACTGAGACAATCTTGTACACATACATGTGTATGTACTAGTACATATATATATTAGCATGTGCCTTGAATTGTGGCTGAGTCTGTCATGCAAAACATTTTTAAATAAATCATCTTCATTACTGTTCAGTGTTCTCTTCATCATATTTTCTTCTTGAGGATATGGAGTTTTCAAAAACAAAATATTATATTGAAGGGCACTTCGAATTTTAAGTAAATTACATATTTCATTGTATGGTGATTGAGAACTTCTTTCTGATCGAAAATGAAAAAAAAGGACAACAAAGTAGATTATTTAGCCAGTTTATATTCCTGAGTTCTCAAAGGACCGAGAGCTCAGAAATATAAACAGGATTCCTCCCAAAAATTCTTCACTTTTCCCCTTAAAAACTGAGACTGAATTTTTTTGGATTCGCTTGCTCAATTATTTATTGTCGCAATAAATTACATAGGAAGAAAAGAAAAAGAGAGATGTTTTGACTTCTATGTGAGGAATAGTGTTTATATTTTACTCTCCCGCTCTGTCTAAAAACTGAGGAAAAATACTGAGCGCAATCCCAAAGCTTAAATCCCGAATGGACAAAAACCAAAATTCTTTCAATACAAAAAATCCCAAATTTTAATGTTTTCTTAGAATACTATTTCAGTTGTTTAAAAAAAACGAAGGTGCTTTGTTTGGCTTGACTCTGTTCTTTTCTGTTTGAAAAATATAAAAATCTCGAATGAAGAAATTCCGAACGACAAAAAATTTTGAATGTACATTTTGAAGGCTAGAACTATAAATCGCGAGTGATTTTTCATGCCTAAGACAGTACTAAGCCGTTCTGCCATTCGGGATTCTGGCACTCAGAAATTTGGCACTCGGGATTTCGTACCCAATTAACTGAAATATGAGATACCAATTAATACATTTTAACCAAACCCGTTAGCCACATAAGCCATTCATAATAAAATTATATATTATATTTTTGAAAGATGCTTTAATCTTATCTGCCGGAGCAGAATGGAGACGGAGCTGCAAGAGAGTTTCAAACTCTTTTAAATCTCTGATAAAGACGTAAAGTAATTTTAGCTTCCATTTCATCATTATTCATGTTAATTTTGTTTAAATTTTTATTTTTGTGTTGGATTAAGTTCGCACAGCTGACTTGAAATGCCAAAAATGTCAGAAAACTGCACAACATATTGTGGGCGAGTAAAAAAAATATCACGTACAGCAATTTTTGACAGCAATTCCTGTTGCAGCTGCAGCTCCAGTTGCAGCGCTCTATTCTGGTCAGGCTGTATGCTTTAAATTATCTCTTAAAATATTAAGATAATCTTCATTTCCTATAGTACTATAAATAAAAGCGAGGTTTCCAACTCCAAAAGACGCTATTCATACCTACACCATCTTCTCCTACACAAACTTCCTCCGTGCTTTTTGCAAGAGACCTATTAAATTCTGTGCTTTTCAGTTGCCATATTTTTAGAGGCTATTTGAATCTCCTCGCTCGCTTTCATTGATAGTACCATGAGGAATGAAGATTATCTTAATATTTTAAGAGACGATTTGCCGTGTAGTATTGCAAAACTGGGGCTAACTGATTCAGGGCTCTTCCAACAAGACATCGACCTCAAGGCCCACACCGCTATTTGTCAAGGAGTGGTTACTCTATGGTACATCAAAGCATCTAGAATACGTTCCGTGATCCCCAGACCTATCGAGCATTTGTATGATTATCTTGATAAACGGATTCGAAAGAGGAACATATTAAGCAAAGAAGCAAAAAATTCAAATTAATTTGAAGAGTGGAAAAAAATCCCAGCCGAATTAAAAACGAAGCTAGTAGAGTCAATCCCTATAGGCATAGAAGCTGTCCTTAAGGCAAAATTGAGGGGACGAAGTATTCGTTTAAAGTTTTTTTCCTATAATTGAATAGTGTACACTTATTTTTGATGCCATAAAAATCAAGTATTTTTTTGTAATTTTTGTATTTAATTTTTATTTGAATTTTTTCTTAAGTTTTACATAAAAATTCATTGAAAATGAACCACTTTAAGAAATAAGTTAGGTCTTTTGATAAAAGTTCAAATCTATTTGCTTCAACAGCGTTTCAAAGAAGCAGCAAAGGCGTACACTTTTTTTTGACGCTCACAGTACATCGAATATTTTTATTAGAATTTGATACTAATGACTTAAATAATCATAGCTCCTGTTCCACTAATTGGATCTTCAAGGTTAACCCCTTTGGAAAAAGTTAACATAAGTAGCTATATTGTGTAAGAAATAAGGAGAAGCAAACAATTTCATACTGAAAGTGTTAAAAATTGAGGCTTATTCACCCTTTTAGTATGAAATAATAACTAATTAAAAAGTTAATGGAAAATTTTACAATTTTGAAAATATAAAAACGGAATGATTTATCATCGACCCTACAACAGAGGGGATATAGTTTTTTTTAAAAGATTTTTTAAAAATAAAATGGATTTTAATTAAGAAAAATGATCGAAATGAATTTAAAAATCTTAGCTGCCGTTCTTGTTATCGGATCCTTACGATTAAGGTCTTAAAATACTGTCATAAAGAATAGCATTTCATTTTTGAAATAAAATTATAAACTTTTACATTAAAAAATAAAAATACCCTCATATTCACCAGTTTAGATAAATACCGAGCTATTTGAGGAATTTGAAGTAGTAACGAACCGATAGAAGCACATTTCTCGAATCTGAACGTATATATGCAGTTTTAGATACCTGCTTTTATTTGAAAGGTTTTCTTATCGGCTGATTTACCTCGGTATCTCCACTTGCCACTGTTTACTATATTTAAGGGTTTTATTGTAAGTTTCCAAATATATTCTTCTAATACATTAATTTTAGTAGCAAAAAAAGAAACGGTCACAATACAATAGTAAGACTCCCCTTACTACACATGAACATATATTATAATTAGATAAGCACTAAGTATACGGACAGTGCAACATGAGAAACTTAAAGATAAATATGCATTCTCAGAATCAGATATAGTTTTATAGATTTGAATTTGAATTTTGTCTCCCCATTGACAGTTGTGATCAATATCAAGACACATTCTATGAACAAATTATTCCAAGAAACCGATATCAATACCTGCTTCTGCTTCTGCCTCGCTTCGCCTGTACAATAATATTTCCATGTGTCTGCTTTGGGATATGGGTGTTTGATGCTTCTGTGGAATCAATTAATTGAGTGATAATTTAAGTTCTTCTTTATGTTTTAACGACAACACACAAAAATGTATTAATATTCAGTTCTTCATTTCCAATTAAGTCGCGCACTCTTAGTTCACTGATCTTTGCCTTAAGCCGATGAGAAGCTCATTTAATTAATAACATGCGACACCCCTATATCGAATATTTTAATTCAAATGCAACGGTTTTGTCTATACGAGAAAATTGACAGTTACTGCAAACGAAGCAGTGTTGTTACATAGCCATTTTTTTTACAGTAGTTTTACTTATTTATAATTTGAAATTTTTAAAGGATTGACTTAGTTCTATAATATGGGAAACTGCTAAAATACGAGTCAAGTATTTATACTTATCTAAATACATAATTTAAGAAAAAAATTATTTCTGAACAAACACCATGTTTTTTAAATGAAATTATCTTTTGATTTATTCAAAATGTATCAAGTCCTTTATTAAATTGAACACAAACCTCAAAACACGCAAGAGTAAAGTATTATTTAAAATAGGGGAGTTCTGAGGGAAATAAGCGAACTGCGGCACAAGATTCATCATTAGCGCCCCGCAATAGCGGTTCTTAGTGGAAGAAGTCATTCCCTCGTTACCAATGCAAGTTTTTAAGGAGGTATACCCAAGAGCATATTCCTCGATAATATCTACTTATATCTAAAAAAAATTAATACAATTTTTATTAGAAACTATGTAAATTAATAAACAGTCACTCACAAAATTATTCTGAATAAAAAGTTTTTTTAAGCATAATTTTTTTTAAACTGTAACGATTCTTTTGTGAAAGAAAATTTAAAATTAGATGAACTTGTTTTACTATGTACATTTCTTTTAAATTCATTTTGTTAACAAATATTTAAAAAAAGCTTTAAGCTTGATTTGATAGTGAAGATTATCAACGTGTTTTTTCATAAAATAAATAAAAGATATTATTTTAAATAACTTATGCCTTAAGCTTATCTAATTTAAAGATTTCTTTCATAAAAAACGTACGTGAACATCACAAATACCAGTATAACATCACCGATCACTTTAGTAGCAATACTTTAATTTCTTTTAAAATAATAAAGAAGTAATCCGGCGCAGACATCATGGTTGTTTTTATTAATTCTGCCATGTGATGTATGCATTCGATGCAGTAAACTATGCTCCCTCCATACGGAGTGCTGCAAAAGCAGCATCACCAAGGCCATGGAATGTGTTCCTTTTTTAAATAAATATATCTTTTTAACTTTAATAACACTTAAGGGACTTTTAAGAAACCCGCATTTCCGTTTTTGCACATCTTGATGTATAGAAGTTGTTCTCCTTGTGCCAACTGCAGATACATATAAGTTTAAATGATTTAATGCATATAGGGCGTTCAAATGATATTCAGCCGTTGACGGAGTAATCGACAGATGGCTCTAATCTAGATTGATAATCATGTCTTGTATATATTTTGTAAGTTAAAAATTCCGTGAACTGTTCTGAACTATGGACTAACCAATGGACAAGCAATTTTTCACTTGTAATATAATAATAAAAATATATCAAGATTTGCCATGTAAGTTTATTCGTAGACCAATTGAAACTCGAAATTATTCTAAGGAAGAAAAAGAAGATGAGATGTATGATAAGAATTTACAAAAAAGCTTAAAATTGACGGTACCTAGAGAAATAAGGTCTAAATTATTCAGTAAAAACTGAACAACTTGGGGATTTCGAATATGAACTTAAGAAACCTCTTATATTCACTCGAAGTAGACTGTTTCAACTTGTTATATTCCAAAATATAGAAAATGCAAAAGTGGCACGTAGCCCCTTTTCGCTTGAACCGCAAATAGATACAAGTTCAAATCCACAATTTACGAGTATGGTCATACAAATGGTTTAAGTTTTAATGCCTCTTTAGCACTCTCAAGAATGCGACTTTCTTTCATAGTCGTCTAGGAATAAAAATAAAACCAACACTCTGAAAACCACTTTAAACAGTCAGGAGTTCTGCATGTTTATGTAATTATCGGCAATTCTATTCTACTGAATTGACCAGTTTACGTTGCCACCGAGATGGAAAAGCGTGATAGTCAAAGAAGAGATGTCTTCTATTTCGAGCTGCTGCGAGATCACTAAGCTTCAATAGCTGAATCAATTTGGCCCTTGTAAGGGAATAATCTGAGATTTGTATGCAAAATTATTCTCACCTGAACAAGATTTTTGAGTAATTAGAATATTTTTCGTTTAACGCATAGATTTTTATTAACTTGCAAGGGTACACCAAAAGAATTCTGCTCTTTCGAAAACCCCTACACAAATAAAGTCAAACTACAAAGAAGTCATTAACAAAAAAGTGAGCATAAACCAAAACCTGTGAAAAGATCGAAATAAAAGATCGGCAGTGTTCCAAAAAAAAAAAAAAAAAAAACAACGAGATCCACCAAGTTGAATCCGAAAATTATTTTGAAAATGGCAAAAAGAAATTTTAGCCAGAAAACAACTTGAGATCCTCGTTGAATTTTTCAGCAACAAGGTAAGGGACTCGAAGAAAATGTCAGCTTGCTAGACAAAAAGGCCTCAAGACAACAAGACAAAAGTTCAAAAATAGATGCCTGTTGTATTTTTGTATCTTCTTGAAACTAATGATAACAGAAACCGACGTTAATCCAAGAAACGAAAAGCAGAGGGAAGCCCAGAGACTGTTCAAAGAAATCAGCAAATAGCTTCAGAAGCAGATATTGCTGCAACAATGAAAACATCGAATTAAGAAAAGGTCGATGTACCTTAAAAAAAGTCTTATGTTAAAGATGTAAGGCAAACTGCACCACCTCGAATCATGATTTCCAGATTGGCAATGTTTGGCGAGCTTAAGACAACTAGATAGGCATTGTTGAAGACGTCGATGCATATACTTAGATCTGTCACTGAAGAATTGAACAAAAAGCAAATTCAGTGGCACTCGTACAAAAATATATAGCTACAAGATCGATGAAAGTAGTAGAAAAAGGCCTTCCCTTTTCAGGTGTTCCCAAAGAAAGTGTCGAAGACTTTATACAAAAAGGCTTTCAAGCTCTTGATGCTAATAATCTTATTAAAAATGAGCTAATCAAATACTACATAAAGGTATCAACGACAAAAAATAAATTCCAACCTTTATTTATGCTCACTTTTGAAAATAAAGAAAGTATCGATAAGATTTACAGTGTTGAATCAATTATGGGCATAGTTCTCCAAATTGAACAATTGCGAAAGTCAAAAATTTATCTCCACTTTTAAGCGCTGCCAATTCTTTACAAAAAAAAATTGTCAAATGTGAAGACAGGCATGCAACTTAAATCTGTTCTATGGACAGTGAACCAGGATGGGAAATATGTCAACTTTCAAGGGAACCATCCTGCAAGTTACAGAGGGAGAGGATGTTCACTCGCCAAAAAAATTTCAAGACACAAAAAAACTGGGAACAAGCTTAGAAACTCAACCAACACAAAATCATTAGTTGAAAGCAAAAACGTAACTGTCAAAAACAAAAATAAAAATCAACCGCTAAAAACAATGATGGACAGAGCACTTAAAATCGCAACATGGAATGCAAAGGGTCTTTTACAACATTTATCACAACAAATCATCTATTTAGACATAGAGCATATAGACATTTGTTTGATGTCCGAAGCTCCCTTACAATAGAACAAAATCTTGATAGTAAATTTCCAAGCTTTACGTGTTTTCACATTGACAAAGCTTTTAGGGGAGGATCAGCAATACTTATAAAAAAGTGCTTAGCACACAATGAGGAACCAAAGTTTCCTAATGAATGCATGCTAGTAACAACAATTAGTATTGGTATAAAAAAGAAAGAGTTGAAGATAGCAGCTGTATACTGCCCTTTAAGCAGGCGCTCTCATGAATAAAAGAACAAACTGGAACTCAGAGATAACTTGAAAGTTTTATAAACCATCTATAAACCCTATGCAAACAATTGAACAAATTCATCATGAAGTAGAACAATTTATTATTGGTATGCAAGAAGCTGAAGAAGAAAATACTCCAACTATTTACAACTCAAGAGAAAAAACGACAACATTTTCTGTCGACATAAAAGGGCTGATATTGGAAAAAGTAGAGCTCGAAGAAAGTGGCAAGCTATGAAATTTCCACGTGATACGGTAGTTTTTAACCGCCTTAACAACGAACTTAACAAAAGAATCTATGAGTTTGATAATGATTCACTTAATAGATTTCTGAATAGTCTGACGACGGATGCTTCTACCGAATACTCCTTATGGAAAGCAGCTGAGCGACTACAGACACCGAAGCCACCAGTAAATTCTCAAGATGGTAAATGGACCGGAAACCCGAAACAAAACGCTGATCTCTTCACATATCGTTAATATCATTGAGCCATTCCCAGCAAACACAGCCAGAAATCCCTGACTGACTTTATTAAAAGAAGCGACAAATGTGAAATTCCACTTGTCACGCTTTAAAAATTAAGAAAAATGTGTCAACATAAGCTGTCAAACAAAAAACCACAAGGGTGAAATCGAAAAACTGCTCATGTTTTGAAAGAAATGCCTTCAATAGCCTTCAAGGATTTATAATAAACGCATGCTTTACACTAAGATGTGTGCCACATCATTGGAAAATTGCAGAAGTCATTGTTATACTTGATGTTGCTCAGGACTTTGATGAGGTTTGTCACTTGGGACTTGAGTACAAATCGCATAGAGATCTTCACAGGTAGTACTACGAAATACTCAAACCCCACGTAACGAACAGACTCTTTAGAGAACGGTACGGCCACAATTACTAGGAACTAAAAAAAATTGAAGCCGGTGTACCACAAGGAAGTGTCCTACGACCAACCCTGTATCTGTTATACAGAAGGGATATTCATGTGGATATCAACGCTATCATGGCCACCTTTGCTAATGATACTGCAATATTGGGAGCCAGATAAATCCGTTACGATAAAGTTAGTGATTGAACGCAAAAATAGCGAATCAAACTAAATGAAACAAAATCGAAGCATATAAGCCTTACAAATAAAAAAATAAACAATTTTCCAATTCTTATAAACAGTACAGCAGTAGCTTATATTGCCAAAAACCTTGGAAAGACTTTGGATGCAAAGGTTAAATGGAAAGAGCACATTTTTTTTTATTTTACACTTCAGAATTCTTTGTTGTAGTGAAAAAAACTTAAACTTAAACACTTTTTTATTTCCAATTTTATCCAAAAAAAAAGTAAAAAGAATAATCTAGTTCCCAGTGTTTGATGAAGAATTATTGTAAACATGAAAGAAATCAGTATAGGTTATGTTCGCTTGTTTTTTTGTTTGTTTTCAGACGTTTTGAAGTAATTTTATTTAAAATCGTGACTCCCAACAAAATGGGGGAATTAAGACCCCCACTTTATAAATTTTTTTTCTATAATTATTGGTGATTGGAAGTTCCTCCTTTAAAAAAAAAAAAGTTGGCTGTTGGGGCGGAAATTTTGTCAGATGATTTAGAAAAGTTTTCATCGCCCCTGAAAATTTCATCGAAATCGGTACTAATCGGGCTATGACCGCTTCTTCATATGTACAACTGGAACCACTGTGCATCGTAGCAACGTTTGCTGATGATACTGAAATACCAGCAATAAGCAAAACGATTAACGAAGTTAATTCACGTTAATTATCTTCTTTAAAAATAAATCACTAAATAAGTTTCAGCTTAGTTACAATCGGGAAGTAGAGGTGCAGCAAGAATCTCATACACCTATATGTGCACACGTTTTTCAGTCCTCATAGATCCTTTTGGAGGATTTACACCTACCCACGGGAAAATTAAAAAAAATAAAAATTATTTTTAAAAAAACCACCCCAACAACGATTTAAGTTTTTGTTGTATAAGTATTGTAACGACTGTCACATTTATACTGTAACGACTCTCGAATGAACTATAACCACTCTCGAATAAAAGAAACACCGAATTTCGGATTAGACAGGACACAAACCAACCTACGGAGAGCTTTCGAACTTCCAATACTAAACGTCAAATTGAAAGCTTTGGAAAGGGAAATGTATGGGAAATTTCCCCTATGGAAAGCTGTGGAAGCAAATACTAGAACCTTCCAGCTTTTTCGGGAACCTTGTGAAAAGTATAAAAGCACATGTCTGTCCGGCAGAGGACGCAGTTTATTTTTAATCGTGAATGAGTAAAATTGGTTGTAATAAAAGTAAAGTTGGTGAATTAATTTCAGTGGTGAACAATAAATTGTTTTGTAGTAAGAAAAGTGAAGTGTTTTATTTTGTAAAGTAAATAAGTGGAGAATTTAAATAAAGTGAATAAGTATTATTAACGAACTTGAGAAAATATTATAGTATATATTTGCAGAAGAATTCTGATGGGATTCATTGTTTTTAATCTCAAACTAATAAAGAAGTTGTTTAAGCTTATTTAGGTATAAGTATATTGTATATTTAATGCCTTAAACATTTTTCTCTCATAATTTCCACGTCTTTTAAAATATACAATTTTCTTAAACCCTAAGCCTTGGACATGAAAGCAAGTACCTACGTGCGACCTAGTCGTGCATTTTATTTTTATTGAATTGATGAAAATAAAAATTATTCATATGTGCAAAAAAGACACAAAATATATTTTCTTACAGCTCATTCAGGTGGTCCTTTGTTATTTAAACTACAAAAATATAATTATCAAGAACACATAAATCTTTTTAAAGCACTTCGTGGTTAGCCCCCACAATTTTCACATCGGAATTTTGTTCGAATTAACTTGATGATCTTTTACCATATATGTAGACTTCACTTATAAAGAGTCAACACAACATATTCGTGTGCACAAAAAAAGATATTTTATGTCAAATGATCAACAATGAAATAATTTAATATTCCTTAACTTGCAATCATAATAAAACAAAATTTAACTCATCTCTGGATTCCCTGTCTTTTTTTATTTGAAAACATTGAATTCCATCCGAAGTGTAAAAATTTTACAGACCATTAATTGTCAAGTCAATGTCGACTTGGTAATACAAAAACACACAAAACAGCGCATTAAATTGCAACCCGCACAAAAACGATTTCCTATTGCAAGTCTGAAGAATGCAGATTCAAATGCAATATTATTTTTGGAAGGTAAGACACTTAATTTCGCTTCGGTCTCTCACAGATTTAGCTAATTACTTAATTTCATTCGAAGACAACGAGAGATGTTAACATACAGGAGAAGAAGACTCGTCTGGTCATAGAAGTCGTGAATTCCCGGCACAAACCAGCACTGTCTTTTGTCATTTCTAGTGTCTAAAGTAGGGTGAATGATGGAAGTTGCAACAGATTTGTGAAAAGTACACAAATTCCTAATTTGATTACTTGGCATTATTGATAATTTATGTGACAGTGCATCCATATGTGTAGGTGGCTTTAATGTTTCGCTGTCATGTCATCTACCAACGAGTAAAACTCATTGTTATTAGTAGGACCTGGATTTTTATGTTCCTAAAAATATGACCATAAAATGACAGAATATGCCATCAAAAACCTAAAATATTCCATCAAAATCTGCAAAAAATGAATGAAAAAATATTTAAAAAAAGGAAATATACGTTTATAGCAAAATATGCAAAAATATTCACTAATGGTTGAATGCCATTTTAAAGAAAATTTCTCAAATCGGATAACTATCTTATTCATTTGCTTCTACGACTGTCCAAAAAAATATGTTGTCACATAGAAATCCGGGCCCTAGTTATTAGCGTTACCAGATTTGATTGCACATACATACTATGTAGGAACGTATCTACATAAGCCCACTTTGTACCTGCTTCCCAGAATACATATTTGATCCATGACACATATACGATAAACTTCATCGATCTGTCTGCGTGAGAGTATGCTAGCGCCGATAACTCCAAATAATTTCCACGCGCGTGCTAAGATCCACATAAACGCATTCAGATACAAAACGAGATCGAAGATTAAGCAACACAAACCGAAACACAGAAAAACTTTTGTCTCCATCGGACGACCATCAATGGAGGGGTACTGATGAAGTGGCGGGCGGTTGCGGCAGTGGCGGCGGCGGTGTTGTAGCATACGGAAAAATTATTAATTCGTTGTGGTAAAGTTATTGGTCGGAGCTGGACGAACTGAAATGTTTATTCGATTCCATGACCAAGATGTTTTATTGATAACGCGCCCGAAACAACGATGAATGTATCGGCCAGAGGAGTGAATAGCCATCCAGCGTATTGGATATTATGTGTTGGCTCCTGCTGATGCAGTTTGGCTTTCATAGTTGATGATGGTTATGACCGGTGTTGCTTGATTGCCGTACAAGCAACACGGCGACGATACATTGCGCGTAAAACAGTTTTTACGACCTCCTGATCACCCGATGATGATTATGGATTTCAAACATTATTTTAGGACTTTTCTTTGTATTTTCCTCTAACCCTCCGAGGACATTCATGTGTGTTATTAAGTGATTAGAAAAACAACGTGCTGTAGGGTTCCAATAGCGAGCCGATATTCATCAGTTATAGTTGAAAAGAAGTCGAAGACTGGAATCAACAGCAGCAGAAGCTACGAAATCAAGGAAAACCCCCGTGCGACTTGGATATATTATTTGTAGATAATGTTCCAATTAGTTTGAAACGTTTTCCACCCGCCACAGGATGTCGCGCACGATTCGTTGTTGTCATAATTCGCAGAATATTCAGTCATATTGCGATTGTGCAGTTAGATTTTAGTTTATTGGATTTTCACATGAAACCAGCCAGGCAGAGGCAGTTCGCTTCATCCGACTCCTGCCGCACGTGGGACATTGATTTTCTCACCCAAGTGGCCAAATCTGAAACCAAGTGCTGCCACACGGATCCTCACAGAGGCATATAACGAAACAAACTGTGCTGTGCAAATTGTTCGATGATCGCTTGTTGTTCTGGATAGCGTCGCCTTTGCCGTACGTCGTCAGTCGTCGTAGTCATTCTTGTCTTTGTCGTTGTGTTTTGGTTGGACGTTGTGGAGACCTATCACTGATAAAATCTCAAACATTGACTTGTTTCCCTTTCCGTTTCTTAATCTTGTGTTGGCCATAAACAATGCCAGGCGTACAATACTCACGCCAGGCCAGGCTGTAGGGGCAACCAAACTGCCAACAACAAAACCCAGTAACAACAGCAACAGCAGCAACAGCAGCAAAACTGGCATGCATGCAGTTTTAACACAAAATAAACTAACCACTGACAAATTTAGATAGTCAGATAGACAGGCAGAGACGCGGAGTACTGAGGGTTCAGTGAAGAGTGAACAGAGCAGTAGCGAAAAGCACAATGTGAGACTTCTGTCACAATGTTTAGACTGGGCGCGTTAAGACGATAAGGGCGCTTTTTCAAAGAAAATTTTTAAAAAATACCTTATAACTGTTTTAAAAACTTGAAAACTATTCTTTCTTTTTTATCTGAAATGAGTTCTTTTAAGTGGAAATTTGAAAGAAATTGTGGATAGTAGCGATTTTCTAAAAACGACGAAAGAAAATGACGATCATTTCTGCCTAATAACTTTAGTTAAACATTAGAAGGTCTTTTCACATAATTGAATGATGGAAGTTGTCAGTGAAAAAAAAAACAAAATAAAACAGCAATTTTAAGGTAATTTTTTGAAAAAAACAAAAGCAATCTCTGCCACGGAGATATTTTCGAAGCTTGTAACTTGCTGAAGGTGTGGAAGGTATAACATTAGACTCTGCTGGGTTCCTAGTCAAAGTGATGTTCAATAAAAAACGAAACAGCTGATGAGCTGGCGAGAACGGGATCGTCAGGTGATTGAAGTCAAGTTCAGGAAAATTTAAATTTTGTTCATAAGTTTTCTTCTATTTAAAGTCAGTTTTTTTATAATATCTGTTGGAAATTATTAAGTCTTATCCCTTATTTAATTAAAGATGCAAAACGTTTTAAGGAACAATACAAAATCAATAGCTTCTATAAAAACTATTTAACAAAGTAATAACAACAAGTGATTTATGTGTTCTTCAAATTCCAACACCCCACTTGAACGCATACAAATTTCATGTTTGAAGTCCCATTAGTGTGATGAAGTCCTTAGCTTTTTCTGCTGACAAAGGTTTAGTCATTATATCAGCTACCATTTCTGTTGTAGGTGTATGATAAACTTTGATTGTACCGTTGATGATTTCGTTACGAACAAAATGATGACGTACATCGATGTGTTTTGTTCTAGCATGATATGAATTTGTTGACGCCAGACAAACTGCACTTTGATTATCGCAAAACAATTTGATTGGTGATTTTGAACATTCACAAAGTTCCATCTCCAAACGTTGAAGCCACAATGCCTCTTGTACGGCTAAACTCATCGCCATGTACTCGGCCTCCGTAGTTGATAAGGCCACTGTTGGTTGTTTTCTTGAGCACCAAGATGTTGCTCCGTGTCCCATAACAAAAACATATCCAGTGACCGATTTCCTCTAATCGACGTCACTAGCGTAGTCAGAATCACAAAAACCATTTATTGCTTCCACGTTATCGTTTTCCTTTCGATAGCACAGCTTTTTCTTTGCAGAACCTTTTAAGTATCGAAGTACTCATTTTGCAGCTATCCAGTGCGCCTTGCCAGGGTTGGCATTGAACCGACTTAAGAAATTTACAGCAAAACTTATATCAGGTCTTGAAACCTGAGTGGCAAACAATAAACTTCCGATTAATTCTTGATATGGAATCTGTGACATTTCTTCAATTTCGTATTTGGACACATCTCCTTGCTCAATTTTTGACTTACATCCATTGGTGTCGAACATAAATTGGCATTGGTCAGTCCAATGTCTCTTGAATATAATTCTCCTGATCAATCCAAATCCGCCCCTTCGAGCGAAAAAGCGAATCGACTCGTAGCGCACCACCGGTGAAAATGTTTCTTCGTAGTCAAGACCTTTACGTTGATTACACCCTTTAGCCACTAATCGTGCTTTATAGCTGGTTATGTTTCCGTTTGCGTCAATCTTGGTCTTGAACACCCACTTTGTACAAAGGATTTTCTTTCCAGGCGGCAACTCTGGTTCCTCCCAAGTTTCATTTTAAGTAATGATCTATATTCTGCTTGGACAGCACTCTTCCACAGCTTGGAATCTGGTCTACCAATTGCTTCGCTGTAACTTTTGGGATCGTCTTTTTCTCTCACCAAATAGGACACAAAGTCATTGTTTCTTATAGGCTTTGGTGTTCTTTCTGATCTACGTAAGATCTGTGGTGTTGATTTTGTTGTATCTGGTGGAACAAAATCTCTACTCTACATTTGTTTCATTCTCTTCGTCGAACAATTCCGCATCATTTTCTATTGTTCTGACACCAACCTGAGCATTGCCGACATCGCTATTTGATTCAATGTCTTTTGAACTTTCAGCCCCCACTGAACATTCTAAGTTAGAAGAAAAGATGTTATCATTATTTTCTAGAGGAATTGCTTGCCTTATTTGTTGTTGGTCTTCTAAACAGACAACATCTGTGCTTATAATTATTCGTTTCTTGATTGGATCATAAATTCTATAAGCCTTGGAATCTTCGCTGTATCCAACCAGAATGCCTTTCGTTGACTTTGGATCCAGTTTTTTTCTCTTCTGTCCAGGAACGTGTACAATAGCAGTCGACCCAAAGACCCTGAAATGACTTACGTTCGGTTTTTTGTTTGACCACACTTCCGCTGGGGTTTTAAAATCAAGCATACTACTTGGGACCCGATTTGTCAAATAAGCAGCTGTTAAAACCGCTTCGGCCCAAAAATGTTTTTCGAGACAAGCATCTGCTAACATACAACGAGCTTTCTCCATGATGGTACGGTTCATCCACTCAGCCTTTCCATTTTGTTGCGGAGTGTATGGAACTGCGGTTTGATGACGTATACCACAACTCTTCAAATAAGTAAGCAATCCATGGTTGCAATACTCAGTATCGTTGTCCGTTCTTAGAGTTTTTATTCGTTTTCCAGTTTCGTTCTCGACTTGAAGCTTGAATTCAATAAATTTTTCTCTTACCTCTGATTTTGCCTTGAGTATGAAAACAAAAAACATTTGAGAAAAATCATCCAAGAACAGAAGTACGTAGCGTGCACCACCCAATGATTCTTGTTCCGTTGGTCCGCACAAGTCCAAATGCACCAACTGTAATGCTTCACTGGAACGGGTATCAGATGATTTAAAAGGTTTTCTTGAATGTTTGTCCTGCAAACAATTCACACATTGTCCCATCGCCTTGCTAGAGAAATCTAAGCCAGTAACAGCTCCTTGTTGCATTTTTAACATTGCGTCATAATTTACATGACCAAGACGCCTATGCCACAGCTCACACGATGTTCGTTTCTTCACGAAATTTGCTGACGTTTTAACTAATGGTGACGTATCCAGTTTGTACAAACGTTCTTCTACTAAGCTTGCTGTTCCAATCAAAATGTTGCCTACAGCGTACATGTAACATTTCTCGCCTTCGAAACATATTTTAATGCTATTCTTAGTCATTTGACTCACCGACAAAAGATTAGCACAAAGATTTGGGATGTAAAGCACATTTTTAATCGTCACTTCTATTGCACTTACAATCAAATGCATTTGAATATCCCCCATTGATTCAACAACTAAATTATAGCTGTCTGCAACTGTGACCTCCTCGCTATTTACTTGTGATACGTTCTGAAGCCAGTCCTTCCGCATCGTCATGTGGGATGAAGCACCAGAGTCAATGAACCATCCTGAACGATCCATTTCTTTCTTGACAGCTGTAAGTGACGAGTAAAATACCACTTTTGCAGAATTCCCTTTTTTATCCGCTTTTCTATTTGCTTGCTTGGTTGGACAATTTCTAGCGAAGTGTCCTTGTTGATGACATTCAAAACATTTTGGACCTGCTGTGTTCTTCTTCTTTTTAGAATTACCTCTTGCGGTTCCACCATAAAATGCAACTACTTGCGCCCCATCACCAAAATCGTCACCTTTCACATCCTGTAGTAGCTTGGTCTTGATTGAATCAGCTGTAATACTGATACCGGAACTCTCGATTCCCATGATCATGGGTTAATAGTTATCGCCTGGACCAGCCAACAACAATGCACCAACCCATTCATCGGAAACCATCATACCATTCGCATTGAGCTTATGAGCTGTTGAGATAACTTTATTTACATAATTCTCAACGGATCCACTTTCTCTCAAATTGGTTGTTATAAGAGTTCGTAGAAGTCCAACACGCCTTGTCAATCCTTTATCGTCCAAGGCCGCAGCTAGCTTCTCCCAAGCTTCTTTTGCTGTTGTGGCATCTCTCACATGCACGAAGTTTATCGGTTCGATAAGTAAAACAATTTTTGATTTTGCCTTTGCACATTTCGCTTTATCCTTTTCTTCCATGATAACAGACTCCCAAAGTTCTTCCACCACGAGATAATTTTCAACAGCGAACTTCCAGTCGTTGTAATTTTCTCTGCGTTTTAATTTTTCGATATTAATAGAATTCGCCATAATTGTTTCGACAAAATTATTCGCGTTCCTCAATAATTACAATAAGACTTCAAGCGTAGGTTATTCTGGGCTCATAACCTGTTGGAAATTATTAAGTCTTATCCCTAATTTAATTAAAGACGCAAAACGTTTCAAGGAACAAAACAGAATGAATATACTAGACACATTTTCAGTAATATACAAAATCAATAGCTTCTATAAAAACTATTTAACAAAGTAATAACAACAAGTGATTTATGTGTTCTTCAAATTCCAACAATATCGTATTCCTCACTTAAACACAAAGATATTCATCCCCTCCCACACAATTTTGTTCTTGTTTCGATCTAACCTGTTTACTTTAGCGTTTTCATGCAGGCCAGGAGACTGAGGCCGGGACTGAGCACTTAGGTAGTTTTTGCGCTAAGGAATACCAACGCCTTGTACGAAAGAAAAAAAACAACATTTGCATTTTATCCCAACGATCTGATCCGGATTAGATTATCATAATAAAACAAACATGATCTAACAATAAGTGCGACAAGAGTGTTATGTATTTTTGTATGCAAATCTAATGCAGGTTCCGTTGGATACACAGCATCCTATTGGTACATTGTGATCCCCTTACGAAATAAAGAGATATGCTCCTGAACTAATAGCCATCATAGACTGGTTCCTTTGCAAACCAGCCTGGACTTTTATGAAATCATGTCTGCCATTTAGACCTGTGCTTGCTATAGATCGCCTAGTTCTCCAACAAACCTATTTCCAAAATAACAAAACCGATTGATTTGGAGGTTTTCCGACATCGTTACAGAACATCTCCTACCAGAATACACCCAGTCTTGTGGCCATTGTGCCAATGTGGTGCAATAACCCGTTATAAAGGTGTTATTGATTTGCTTTTCGTTACTAAGTCTATTTTCGTTTTAATCACGCCGATAGGAAAGTTTGGTCTCTTATCTAATTGGCTGCTACTGTTTCTATTTGATATTGACCCTTTCCTTGCCAGTATCATTCCCTTTCTATATTGCTTCGTCCAGGAACTCAGCAGAGTTAAATGGATGGTTTGAAAAATTGTACAAAACAAATTTATGCACAAAGAGTTTTAAAAAAACCAACAAAAAAAATGAAAAATCAAACTTTTTTTCAAAATTGCACATAACTTCTTTTAAAGCAAAGGTTGGGCCAAGACATGCATGAACACAATAAACTAGAGACTTAAGGCTTTAATATGTCATGATCGAAAGTTACTTTTTATTCAAAATTCGCAGAGATATACTCATTTAAACCTTACAATTTCTTATATTTTTTATGTTTTTTGGCAGTTTTGCCTCGAATGCCAAATCATAAGTTTTGAGTGTATAATTGTCAGATTCGGCTTCGTTTCCGAGTCATACCAAAAATATTGATTGATAGCATTTTTGGTTTAAATCATGCTTTGGTTTAATTCTTACTATGGGAAACATATTCAATAGTAAGAACCCTTGCGTGTAATTGTTCCTTTTTAAAAGGTTTATTCAATAAGCTTTAGTGTTAAAGATATTATTCAGTATGCCTCGGCATTTTGCTACTGCCTTAGATGCTAGGATCTTATAATCTCACTGGCTTGGCTATTGCTTTAATAACAGCTTGGCTTTCCAGCATATCTGCCGCTTTTTCAACAGCGTAAATCTCAGCCCGACACTTTACTCATCTGGGAGTTTATTTGATTCTCTACCAGCAAGAGCTTCACAAAACGTCCCAGCTCCTGTTTTTTCCTTCATTTTTGACCCATGGGTAAAGAAGGAGATACCCTGTTCACTGATTAGTGAGTTGAGTTCCCATCCATGTCTTGCGGGTAAGCAGAGTAAGAGAAAATCTAATAAAGCTGGTATGTGATGTAGTTAGTCGTCACATCAAGCACGGCCAATGTGTCATACCTTTGTAAGATAGACCCATATCCATTGGTGCTGTGCTTCCAAGAGCCCAGTTCTTTGAGTTGAAACGACGAGCAATCGCTGTGTACATCCACGGGATGACCTGCGGTCGCATACCCCTATGTGTACCGTTTCCATGTTAGCTGGAAAAAATAAGGATTACTCGGTGTGGATTCCATAATATCTTTGATGGTGGAAAGATGCTTTCCCGATGTCAAAATTACTATGTCGTCTGCATAGGCCACTATTTGAATGCCCTGATTCCTAAATGTTGTAAGAATTTTGTTAACAACGAGGACCGAAAGGAGATGTGAAATAAACCCTCCCTGTGGTGTGTCTCCAGTAACTGTTTTCCAAACAAACGTAGCTCCTCTCCAAGTTATGAGTTTATGATTCTACTATTAAGCATGAGCATGGCATAAATTGAGTCCACAATGGCAGATTCAACTTCATCCTGTTCCAGACCAGATTTAATGGACTCCATTTTGACGTTGTTAAACGCTCCCTCTCTATCCAGAAATGTTGCCAGGGGGTGTTCTTTGTGCTTGAGACTGTTCGCAATTTTTTTGGATTGAGAAATTCTCTAACATGCAGATCAATGATTCTCTCCAAAGTCTTGAGGAGGAACGAAGAGAGACTTATCGGTCTACAATCTTTTGCAGTTGAGTCTCGAGTGTATCGGTGTTCCATCTTTTAGAAAAAGATCACCCTAGCTTTTTTTCAGCTAATAGCGACGTATTTAAGATTACCCTAAGCCATGGGAGGATTATCTGTAGAGCATGTTGAAGAAATGCCGGAATAATATAGTCTGGTCCAGGTGATTCGTAGGGTTTGAACGAGTTTATTGCCCACATAGTTTTTACCCTGTGATAACCTGTTCCAATTCTATCCCGGAATCGTGAGGATAAAGAAAAGGACATTTCGAAGTCCATGAATTCGTTTAGGCCCTCCTTAACTCTTTGGTGTATGAGTTAAGTTTGGCTCTGTATGAACTTCAATCATCCTCTAATTAGCTCATTTTATTGAATACTTTTATGACCCCGTTCTTCGTTTCTTGTTCACTGCTCCATCATGGGGGGTTAGTGTGTATAATGTTAGGAGACAAAAAACAGTGTCTTTCGAGGGCCGTTCTCATTTCACTAGCTCTTTAATCTTGGTTTATTAAGAAATGGCTACAAAGATATGGATGAAATTCTCATAATTTGTTATTATGATTTACTATTCATTTCATTGCTTCTCAGAAATGACTCCAGCGGTTTCAAGGAAATTTATAGATTTATTTTTATGGACGATTGGTTTTTGTAAGATCCACCAACGGTCACGCCCACTTTTCTTATTTCTTTATCTATCAGAAATGCCTAATCTCCTTCGATTTGCAAGAAATTCATAGAGTTTATTCTTATGGACGAAAGAAAAATAAAGAAAAATTGTTTTATTTATATCTACCTACTGCAAGCCCACGATTTTGAAATATTTATTTCTTGGAACTGGCTCCAACGAATTGGATGAAAACTTAAAAATCAAAAGAGAAAAGTCGGCGTTGCAGTGGCTGGATCTTACTTAAAGGGTTTTTGAATATAAATTGTGATTTGTCCATTTAGCAGCAAAATTCAAAACAATTCCTTTCACTTTGAAAGAACTCAAGCAAATGATTTTCTTCAATCTTACATTCATTAAATTCGACTTAAGTTAAAAATGTACTTTGTGTAGCTACCCAAGCAGATGAAGAGAACATTTTATGTTCCAATTCCAATCTCAAAATACATTAGTAGGTATGAAGAAAAATGTTGTTATCTTTCTTAAAATATAGCTCAAGAGTTAAATTTCATCGGCATTCTGTTTTTTTTTCAATTTTAAGTTAAATGCTTAGACAATTTTCCTTTCGGCCTTGACGGGGGAAAATGTTTCTGCATCTCTTAAGATTTTTATTTATCGTGACCCAAGTACACAAGCAAGTTTAATAACAATTTTTTAGAAAATAACATTTCCCCATCATTGTCATATAAAGTTTGATTAAAACCTCAGGCAATCATTTTAATCTCAGATTTTACGTTGTTACCTTTCAAACAATTCACGGAATACAAATCAAATTTAGGCCCTGTTACTGTCATACAAATTAAAAACTTTAAACTTTAAAAGATGTCGAGAGGTACAGTGCGTCCTCAGTACGGAGCGCCTTGGCATTTGGATAATTATGCTCATCTATTGCTACACCACTGGATTAGAATTTGGTGAAGCGTGGAGAGGAAGAGCACTAGCATCGTCACAGATGGGATGAAGCCAAACCGAAGAGGAGGAAATCGAAAAGAAATTTATCCTGAGTTTCGCTTTAGGTTCGACTCTGACTCTAAGCTGTCCTGTCTTTTTGTAGGTAATCATTGGCGCTCATGATTCTCAACTAAGAGCAGTTTTAGTCGACATACCAACATCCGCTCAGATGAGGTCAAGAACTACGGTAATATATACACAGAACTGGAATTTGGGCGCCTTGATGTTCTATTTGCAGCAATAACAACTTCACGGAGACGGATTCATTCATTCCTCGCATTTGGATTCGATCCACGCTGCACTATCAGTAGCCATGGAGTTCCATGTCGGACACGAAATCCGTGATCGGCAATTTGTAGAGTGCGATCACTATACCAAGAACCGAGTGCTGCTCTTGTGCTGGCTAGGTATGTAGGTAATCTGCGAGTATATACGACAAAACCAGAGAACAAATTCGCGACATCAGTAAGCTGGGTAGCATGCTGCATTCGCATTTAACAAGAAATTTCGTCTTAAATTTCATTTGGACCCGGTGTCTCAGATTGCTCTGGCGCAAGTGAGTTGGATTTACCGCAATTAGTGCGTGCTGATGCTGTCGTGGAATATACACCACAATACATAACCCGTGCGATATGGGATTCACAATCATTGGTGGAGACTGGAGTGGAGATGCTGAGGAATTTCAAGTCAGTGCCAGGCGAAGAAACTATAAAATCAGATGCCTGCATTCTCGTAAGATTTTTTATGTACAAGCATTGTTTTCTTTAGCTTTTTTGGGGATTTCTTACCTAAGACGTGGCTCGTGGGTGGATGGAGGTTTAGTTTTAATTCCCTCAATTGGGAACTATAATCAATATTTTTGCTGTTATTCGATGCTACATGAATACAGGGCCTGGATTAACCAAAGCCTGCGGAATTGAATTCTGCTATTAGGCAGATTAAACAACCATAAATTCTACAATTAAGTATATATCGTACGCAGAGCAAAGACAAATTATTATGCACTTTTTTAACGTGGTACGTAGAGCTACGTCCCACTTTGATCAATTTAACAATTTTTATTATGATTTACACACATCCCTAGATAGTAGATATAAATACAAAACATCAACATCAAGTCATCAGTAGTTCAATCAACCAACTCAATTTTTGAGGAAACTGAAAAAGAGCTCGCGAAAAAGTATTATTAAAAAAATTGCTACTTTATTTATATTGCATGCGAAAAAATGTTGGAAAACAGATGTGGCAAGCCACTAACGACCTCTGCTTTGGGTTAATATATTATTTTTTTTTACACTGTGTGACAGTGAAAAAATAATCGAACCGAGATCTGGTAGAAGTGATAGGTACTTTCGTACTGAAGGAGATGGTTTACCTACTTGAAACTTTCCATACACCCTCAAAATCAGAATATACGACAGAAAACCGTTATTTTGTACTTTTTGAGTCACCCAAAAAAAATGTTCGCAAATTTTACAAAATGTGGCAGTTAAATTAACAATTAAGTGCAAATTTGTGCACATAACAGTAAATGCGTTCGCAATTAATTGTAAGTTTGACGGTATTTGCTTTCGTTTTTGCAATAAAATTTTCAAAATGATCACAGTTTCCTCTTGTAAAATAAACAGTCAACTGTCAATTTAATTTGTAGTACCCACATACATATCTAAAATGTTAGAATATTTTCAATGTTTTCGGGGTGTTTTCCTTCTTTCCTCTTATACTTAAACGATAAAGTTATTCGATATAACAAAATTTGAAAAAAGTCACCTACTGCATATCAAACTTTAAAAAAAAAAGTTTTTAAAAGTTTAAAATATTTTTTTATCAATTTTTTAAAATTTTGTTCTCATATGCACAATCAATAAATACTTCAGATTTGCATATCAACATTTTTCTTTTTTTTTTTTTTTAGAAATTTTTTTAAGAATTTAGTATATGAAAAATTATTAAAAAAAACTAACGATTTAAATTTTTTGTTTATATAATATTTAATCAAAAATTAAGATGGCATTCTTTTTTCACCTTAATCTATCAAAGGTGTTGTTTAAGCTAATTAAAATATGGTGTCTTTAATATAATAACAAAAGTTATTGGTTGTTTCCAATTTCCCCACTTTAAGTGTCCACTGGTAATTATAAACGTTTTTTTATTATAACAGGCCGAAAATAAACATTTTCTTAAATTTTAAATGACTGAAAGGTGGCTCAAGTAGAATAAATAAAATATATCTATAATTGTAAAATGTTGTACATTTTCAAAGCTTTAACTTGGGCATGATTGTTTCAACTTCTTATTGTCATTAAACATTTTCTTATTCTTGTTTTTTTAAACTAGTTCTTATACATTAAACTTATTTCCACCTCTTCCTATGTCTTATGGGCATTAAGTTCCAGTTTCAACTAACCCCAACTTTTCTCTTTTTTTAAAAAAAGGGTTGAATCTTAATGAAATAAATTCCTTGAAATGAAATTTTAGATATTTAGATTTAGAAAAGCTTTCGTTTTTCAAAAGTTCAATACTGCCCAGGTTTTCAATAAAAAATTTCAGAAGCTCAATATATTTCCTATCATAATTTTACATACAGTATTTTTACTAGCGATATAGCAACTATAGAGTTAGTTTTGAATTCTGCAAAAAAAAATCCAGATAACAATCAAACATGACATTATTACACAAAAAAAAGTGAGTGGCAAAATTCTGTCTGTCTGTTTGTTTCTGGATCTACAGGCTCAACCACTGATGCGATCTTCTTCAAATTTTGAACTTAATGCTTTTTGGTAATTCCTTAGAGGGGAAACAGAATTTTTTAAGTTCGAAAAATAACCATACAACCGTTAAAGAAAATCTAATTTATCTCAAAAACAGCTCCAACAATTTTGATAAAAAGATTGTATATTATTGTAGATATGGTATTCATTTTGGAAACAAAAAATTCACCAAGAAGTATTATTAACGGTACCTACCATATAAGGTTTTGTTTGGTTTTCGATTTTCTCATTTACAGCTTAACCGATTTGAATCAAAACTTGTATGAAAAAGCTCCATTAAAAAGTCAATAACAATGCATAAAAAATGTTTGAAAAAAAATAAATTTTGTATTCAAGAAAAATATTAATTTGTTTTTGAAAATTCATTATTTCAAAAATGGGTTAAAGAATATTTTTATTAATAAATGCTCTAAACTAGTATACCAAAATTTTTTTAAATGTTATCAAAATTTTATTAATTAGTTTTTAATTCTTGTTTTATTTAACAATTTTGTATGAAATTCTGTCTTATTTGTTCAATCGGTCTTTAAAAACTAGACATTTTTGGTGCCCAGATTATAAAAATTGACATCATCAACATATCGTACCAAAATCCATTTCAGTGTTTAGTAAAATATAATAGCAATAACAATATCTCAATTTTTCCTACGTAGACTTGCCTCGTGTCAGCCTTCACGACACGCATTTCATAGAACGTGGCGAGCCATTCGCAGCGTGGTATGGCAAGTTATGCATTCGTAAAAAGAATTGAACTCGATATTTTGATTAGACTTGGCATTACGATGACAGGGAAGACGGAAAAAGTCGGTCTCACAATTCCGTCTGTCCGTCTGTTTGTCTCACTAGGCTGCAGCCTAAGCCGCTGGATCGATTTTCTTAAACCTTGGAAAATAGTGTTTTTTTGCTGCCATACAATTTTTTTTTAGGAATTTTACAAAATCTCGTTTTTCTCAAAATGGCTCCACAACTTTTCTTAAAAAATTCAATTCGTTTTTCAGTAAAGGCTTCCTTTGAGTGGATTTTTTTTAAATATTTTGAAATCTGCAAGGTCGACTTTTATAAAACTCGGTATTTAAGGGTATTTTACACTTTTTGAACAAATAACATGTAAATGTTGGAAAACAGTTTAAATAAATACCTACGATTTACATCATAGGTACCATGTTTCCTTTAAAATTTAAAATTATTTTTCAAAAACCACTCCAACAATTTTAAATTGTTTTTTTCCATAAAATCATATTTAATCAATTATTAAGATGGCATTTTCAACTTACATATTTCCAAAGTTCTTGTGTTCCAAGCCATGCATTTTATTTTATTTAAAATGTAGCGTAAGTATATGAGTACTCACTCAAAATTGTTATAAGATTTTTTGTATGTAAAAGAAAGTTTACATACAGAACACTTTTTTTAAGAAAACCGCTCAAACGATTTAAATTGTTTTTTCTGGCATACCTATACATTTTTGTATTTAAGCTCTTAGCTGTTTTACAGGTTTGTTTGCCATGTGAAAGAACGAATGCCATGACTTTTTACATTTTTCTATGATTTATTTCATAGTGTGTATATATATGTGTACCTATGTAATGCATGCATCTTACTATAAAATTTCTAAAATTCGAAGGAACTCGAAGTTAAAAGCAAGTACTTCCGACCCAGTCATGCTTTTTTTTATTAGTTTAAGAGTTAGGTAGATAGATCTCTCACTTTCACTTTTAATTCATTATACAATATAGCTTTTTTCCGTTTTCACTCAAAATTGTTTCATTAAAAAACATAAACAATAACGAAGAAGCAAACAATTGCTTGTGAATTGACTCTCTTTCAAGGATAAAAATTACACCAGAAAAGAAAATCAATTGTGTCTCATAACTGCCATTTCGAATTACTCCCATTGGGAAAATATATGCGAATATAAATTGTCATTCAAGAACGATTGGTATTTTAAAATTGCCAAACTGTGCGCGGCTAGAAAGGGTTCACTAACTTCGCCTTCCAACACATTCCTTCACCCTCATAATTTAAGACGATTTTCACACAACGTCAACAGAAGAAAAGTTATTGAAAATCAAATAGACTGTATTTTCGTGTGTGTATGCGGAGGGTGCTCGACAGAAAGAAGCTTCTGCCCTCCAACCCTATTTCTATCATAAAGGGTTGTTGTCGGGGGTGATTTAGTAGAAAGTAAAGAACTTTAAATTGCTGTTTGATCGTTCACTTTTGGGAGAGGTATTTTTATTCAACAGAATGTGTGGAGGTATTTACATCAGGGAAAAAAAACTCGAAAAAATGAAATTGGGGGTAGGTGGCAGCAGCAAGTGGCAACTGGCAACTGGCAACCCCCGTACTCGCATTCCACACACATTGAACGGAATTCGAAAAGAAGAACGTCTTTATAAGTTTTGATGAGAGCACCAGGCACCACGTCATTTGCTTATCACACTGCGCTTGACAAACAGGATGCAACTAAATAAATCATAATCTACCTACGATTATTAGCAGATGTCTCGGACGCTACAATAAAAAGAACAAGTACGAAAACTAACAGGGAATACAGCAAATATTTAAATAGCATGGTGATATTAAATGAAATCACTTGCTGGCGTGATCGTGCAATGAATTCTTCTGATAGTCTTAGATTATTATTATTGAAACTATGTATGTGCGACTCTGATCTAAATGGAGACATGATGATGATCCGCATGATGAACCAGAGGCATTCCATAGGCATTATTAAATGATTACCCTTGCTAGTGGGATATTATCTGTTGGTAGGTACATATAGTATATACAGAGGCAAATACGGTTTCAGTGTCTCCAATTATCTCGAACTGGCAATCATATCCAATCAATTGACGCCCCCATCAATCCCTCGACATGATCTCTGCAATTTCTATTTGTTTGTTCCATCTGTTTTTTTGTTTACTATTGTTCTTGGATCGTGAATCTTACGCGCTTTTCTTCAATTGAATAATAATACGTTGCGTTATGTTAACGCACTTTGAACAAAGGAATGTATTTTTTTTCCTTACCAAAACTGATGTGAAACGAAACCAAGATGCTGAACGTTTTGCGAATAATTTTAACGGTGGTGGTGTGGACATGAGATCATTTTCAAAATTGGTGCATTTTTTGTAAACAGGTTTTGAGAACCTCTAGAAATAGAAATGAAGGTAGGACACACCTGATTTTTTTTTTAGTTTGAGCCAGTTTTGACACCTTTGTGTAAGTAAGTAAGTAAGTAAGTTTTTTATTGAGATTATTTTTTTTTTTCATTACATTCTTAGTTTAGCTTATTTTTAGTGTTTTACAAAATTATTGAGAAAAATTGCCGACTTTGAATTGGTCAGGCTACACGTTTTAAATATACTTTTGACATTAATTTGGAAACAAAACGATATGAGTTTAAGAGACTTAAATCTACAAAATAAAAATATGACTAAATGTGTCCACTCAACAAGACCATGCAATAAACACCTTTGTGTGTTGTATTTTTTATTGACTTAAAAATGAAAACGTTTTCCGAAATGACTTTTTTCTTTAGAATAAAATTTTATATATTGGCGGGCATGAGTTACAATTGTTTAGTTATTATTATTTTGTTCCTTTCCTTTGAATTCCTGTGATTTTTAGTCCAAACTTGTATGAAATATTTTTTTTATATGAACTTTGACAGAACTTTGGAATAAAATGCACAGAAAATCACTGAAATCGAAAGTTAAGAAACAGACATATAAAATATAGGAAAAATGAGCTTTAGTGGGTTACGAGTAGTATTTTTGTTGTTTTGAAGTTTTATTAATATCAACAAATCAGTCACCAACCTATGACAGCGTCGAAAGAGGGCAATAACGGTTCAGTCAAAGACTATAAACACCAGGCCTTATCTAACGCCATTCGATCCAGTAGTTCTGATTTTTTTGTTGAGTTGTTGATCTAATAAACATACAAGTTTTCGACCTGAAGCGCCGAAACGTTAGTTTAATTTAAATTGATGCAGCCCCGTAATTTCTTCCAATTATATGTATATAAAAAAATCCTCGTTGACGAAATAAGACCAAATCTCGAATTTAGACTTATTTCAGTTTAAAAATGGAAATAAGGCCAAATTGGCTTTATTTCCATTTCAAAACCGAATTAAGGCCAAATTTCGTTTTGAAATAAAGACAAATGGTTTTCTTTCAATATTTTCAAGGCTTTGCGTACACCCAGCCTCGCACATACCCCAAATCCTTTAGTGAGCCCATGCAGGGGGGTTGCACACCTCACTGTTTATGTGCCATTATTGTAAAACAAGGCAAGTGTAAATAAGATCTCGAAAAACCAGTTTCTTTTGAGGCTATGATAACATTTTTATTTTACTAAAAAATGTCAAACCGGCCTGCAAATAAAACATGAAAACGAAATAAAAGCAAATTAGTCCTATTTCGTTTTCAAAGGCGAAATTAATCCGAATCGAAAATTTGGAGTTGTTTCCATATTGGCTTATTTCGTTGAGCCTTATTTCACGTCACCAAAATCCTCTACAATTAAGGCTCACTTTCTTGCCGTTAATCTGGTGCCAAAGATGAAACAAGTTTATATGGGAAAACCCATGTACCTACCTAAAATTTTCAGTCAAACTTTGAATTTGTATAGCTTTGGTAATAATACATAGAAAAATTTAAATTTTGGTACAAATGACTTATGACTTCATCTTAGATGAGCTGATGGTCTAAAAACTATGGGAAAGTGTTATAACTTAAACTTCCCACAATGCGATTTATTAATTAAGAAAAAAAAAATCATTTGTCGATCTTTCATAGATTGGTTTGATTCACCTGTGGTTTTAGTGCGGTAAGAGTCCCACACTACTCTTACCGAGTGTCTTTTGAAGATTTCCATCGGATAAAAAAAATCTTAGATTCGGTACAAAACTCATTAAATTATAGAGGAAGTTTAAGGAAAGCCGAATTTTAATATAAATTAGAAAATAACTTACTGTTCTAAATTTGTTTCTAATACTACGTTATTTTTACTTGTGTTATATGTAGGTACTATTTGGATTCATGGACAAAAAATTTAAGATATTACGACAGTAAAGATCACGAAAAAAGTGAGTGGAAAAATTCTATTTTTCTGTCTCTCTGTACCTTATCTTGACTTACAGCCTAAACCATCACAGAAGAGATATATAGGTAATATATGGCTAAAACAATTGAACTCGAAATTTTGATCAGAGTTTACAAAAAATAACGGTTCCTGCCATACAAGTTTTTTTTTTCAATTTTACAAAATCTTAATTTTCTCAAAAACGGTTATGCAACATACATACATTTCTTTTGGTAAAAGCTTTCTTTGGACAGGAAACCATTTCTCAAAAAATGGTTACTAATGGTAACCTCCCAAGGAACCATTTTTTTATTTTCAATTTTCTTCAAAACGAAACTTCAGATTTTTTTACACAGAAGCTTCTAAACAATATCATATTTTTTGCTAGCAACGTTTTCAAAAAAATATTATTTTTGATTTTTAAAAAATTGTCAAAAAAAGTTTTTTTGAAAATCAAATATTTTGGAAATCACATCATCAGTTTTTATAAAACTCTGTATTTAAAAAGTTTTTCACACTTTCTAAAGTATTTTAAGAAAAAAATACTTTTATGAAAAAATAACGGTACCTTCCATACAAATGTAAAAAACCGTTTAAGATTTTTTTTTTTTTAAAAACGGCTCCTACGATTATTATAAAACTTTTTCTGCAAACTAAAATTTGTTTGATCTATTACTATAAAATATAAAAATTAAAAATAGCAACTATTAATTATACACATTGAACGTTTTCTTTATTTTGAATTTTCTGAATATCGGCTATATATATTTTTATTAATTTTTTGATATACAAATTAAAAATTAAAGTTCTTAACTAAAGTATAAACATTTTTTTTTTTAAATTCGATATTTCAAAAACGGAATGATACATTTTTTTCAAATTTGATTTCAATATGGACATAAATAAATACTTAAGATTTGAATACCAAAAGTTTCTCTTAAAAATGTTTTGAGAATCTTATATATGAAAAATTCTTTTTTCAAAAAAACCACCTCAACGATTTAAATTTGTTTTGTCCATACAATCATATTCAATAAAGATTTAAGATGGTGTTCTTTTTTTTCATCTCAAACTCTCAACGAAGTTTTTAAGCTAATTTAAATTTCGTTTCATGCTCTTAAACATATTTCTCTCATAATTTCCTTGTCCTTACATTATAACATGCAGGCTCCATGAGACATGAGCCATGCTCGGACTATGAACCTGCCGAGAAAAAAAACCAATGGATGCAGAAAAATCCTTGTCTTGTCGAAGACATGTCAAAGAAAATCAACTTTTGAACAGCACATGAAGGCTGTTCCAAGCTTGGCCATGAGATTTCAGATTTAACGTGCGTGTGAGTTTCTTGTCTGATTTTCGATATATCTGGAGGTAAATATTGCTGCAAAAGTTGTTATTTATTTACGTGACCTTTCTTCCTATAATTTTAGTTGAATATTGTTGCAAAAGATAAAAGTAGTGGTGAGAGAGAAATGAAACGACATGACATAATTTCCCCAGCGAGAAAAAATCTGCTGTTTGTTGATTGAATTATGGTTGTGATGTTGGGCACCTTAAGCTGGAAAGCAAGCTAAAGCAACATGAATTTAGTTTTGGTTAATTTGAAACTACTATTATTCAAAGAAGATATTTTTCTTGCTACGAGTATCTTAAGCTAATTTTTAATCACGCAAAACCTAGTTTTCTCCTCAAAGTACAGGTTCTAACTTTATCAACATTCGGCTATGGTATTAGTAGTTCAAAGTCATCGATTAAAACTTTGTAAAATTTTGATGTTATCAACATTCGAAAAATTTGTTTTATTAACGCCACGCCGGTGGTTACTATTATAATATCTTATATTCGATTCACATGGTAGACTTTAGAGCCTAGACTATTCTTCCAAGCCCTCAAAAAATTATCCAATATATAATAGACAGTTAACATGTTAACTTCTCACACAGGCTTTACTACAGGTTTATAGGTATCATCTACATTTACATTTTGATGGAGTTAATGGATATTTTATGTTAATTGATTAAGGTCAAACACTATAGCAAATATTATCTTACACTTATTCACTGGGGCGTATAGCCAAAGACAAAGAGAACCAATGGCAAAATATATTTTGAAAATTATTCTTTCCCCCATTTCTGTTAGTGTGTTTTGTTTTAATTGCAGATCAATGAACGAAAAAAAAAATAAAAATTGTGTTTAATATACATTTGTATGTAGAACTCATATCATTTTTGTTTCTATTTATGGCATAAATTAGATAGATATGAGCTGTTTTCCAGGTTAGCACACCTATAAGAACTGGAAGGTGTAGTTTTTGCATCTGCGGTCCCAACGAGTATAAACTGATGGCGGAAGTTCAAATGACCCGAAACGAGTTTTTGAGTAGATTCTGGGCCATGTCTTCAGTAGTGACTGTTGAGGTCGGTGGAATAATGACTTTGAGCAAATTATTAAAGAAGATTTGTTTTCACTGAAAAAAAACCTGATGCCATAATAACACAACTGCAAAACTTCCATTAAAATGAATGAATTTCTCCATCTCTACTCTTTGGCAGTATTTTAACAGATAACTTCCATAACGATCCTAGTTCGTCACTCGTGTAAATGCGGCAAGAGAAGTTATCTGGCAGCTTGGCAAATATATTGTAACAGTTGCTCGAAGAACATATTTAAAATTAAGCTTTGATACCTTAAGCCTAGTACGCAGATCGAGACAAAATTTATCTCCCATATAAATTTTTTCCCAGGACAAATTTTATTTCGGTTTTTTTTCCAATCAGTAAATTTCACTATTTTTGCTGCACCTTTCAAGGTGTCTGGCTAATATTAGGTAATTCTGTTGGTGTCAGGCAGAGGTCAAAATAAGTTTTTCAATTTTTCCTCAAAATATATAAAAAAAAATTCAGTTCTGATAAAAAAACGTAATTTTGCATCAATTAAATGCACTTTTAGCACTTAATATCTCCGAAACGCACCCGGTTTCAAGATTCGTATAATCCATTCGCTCACACTTACACCTAGAGTGCATTCACTGAAAAAAATTCAGCTATGATAAAATGACGTATTATGTTTGTTAAATTCAATTCAATTTTGCTTTATTGAACAATTCTACTAACAATTGGCTTAAAAATAATTAATAACCTTAAGATACATTGATAAATAAAAGGAGTTTGTTGGCACATAAGGGGTCTAACGTTATACATTGAAAAAAATTTTTGTATACAAATAAGATTTATAATTTTTGAAAACTGTATATAAAAGACGGGTTGACTTTGTCGTCCTCGGGTTGTTCAGTCCCGGTTGTCAAGTGGCTGTATTGGCTTAGGGTTGTGATAGGATTGGCGTTTAGCCACGATAATGGGCTGACCCTGGATCAGTGTAGAAGTGTCCTGCTTCATCGTTGATTGTTGTTGTTATATCCAAGATTTCCTTAGCTACTCGGTACGTTGGTTCCGGACGTCGTTGTTGGTTAATCATCGTTCTCAACAGTTGAATAGGGTGGCTAGTGAGGTTCCTTATCAGTTTATCTGCAGATAGCATTAAGTACTTATCCAGGGGGACCACTTTGGCTTCAGAGTAGAGTAGAGTTGCTCGTTCTTGAAGTGCTTACGCCATTGACGATCAAAATAAAGTCCAGTACAGATCCTCACGTTTTTTTTTTTTTTCAAATATTTGCAGTTCCTCCATAGCTGTTTTGGAGATGTTGAACCAAACTGGGAAGCTGTAACTGATAACTGGTCTCAAAAGTTTCTTGTAGATTAAAACTTTTTTCTGCTGGCTTAGCTCAGTTCTCATTTTCATCAGCGGGTAGAGGCGATGGAAAGCAAAGTTGGCCTTTTTGAGTAGAATCTCAGAAGCTTGTTGAAGCTGTTGCCTAGGTACTTGGCGCTGCGTTTGGCTGGTAATCTGGTACCATCTGGGAGTGCTAAGGAGATGCTTCTGCAGCTTCCAGCTGAGCGACCGCGTCTACCCCCTGGTTTTCTGAAGCAAACAAGCTCTGATTTGGATGAGTTGATCCATCAGATACCCCATATGGTGTAAAACTGAAATAGTTTGCGGATGTGTGCCTCGACTTCTCGAACAGCTACATATCAATGGAGAGAATGATGAGCAATATGTAAGTGAGTCTTCAGTGAAGAGAAGGTTCTGGCATTCACTTAAAATTTGTTGGTCAGAGGTCATGATGTTGAAGAGAAGTGGTCCAAGTTTCGACCCTTAGGCAACTCCTGCCCTGATTCTCTTCACTGTCGATTTGCAATTCTTCAGTTGCATGAAAAAGTTCCTAGAAGAAAGAAAAGAAGAAATAATTTTGATTAGTGCTAAAGGAAAGCCTAGTATGTGGAGTTAATGGATAAGGGCTTCAATCCATACACTGTGGAAAGCTTTCTCGACATCCAGGAAGTAACTTGATTGTAATTTAAGGCTGTGGTGATGTCATGTTGAAACTTCACCAGTGGGTGCAGGGTGGAATAATCTTCCCGTAAACCGAACTGTATATCCGGGATGATATTGTTTTTTCTGCAGAACTTCTTGAGCTTCCTGAGTTTCCAAGAGCTTACTTAGATTGTGGAGGAGGGATATCGGCCTGTAGTTGGTGATCATGTTCGTTTCTCCTTTCTTGGGAATCGCCACGATTTTGGCAGTTTTCCACTTTTTCGGAAAATAACTGTTGTTGATGCAGTTGTTGAAGATGATAGTTAGAAACACCATCATCGTTTGAGAAAGCCTTTGTAGAACAAAATTGGATACCCTATCCGGTCCAGTTGATTTCTTTGGTTTGGAGCAAATATCTCAGCTATGTCCTCTGGGGGGCTCAAGTTTGGGGTCTGGATCATTTGCTGGATTGGTGTCACTAAACATTGCTCTATCCAAGTAGAGCATCAATGTATGCTGGATGGATGCATCGATTTCGCCAAGGAAGACTGGATCATCAGAGGGACATGGCTTGAAGTTTCCCTCGAAATTTTAAGCGAAGGCTTCAACTTTATCCTGAGTCGTTGTTGCTTCTCCATTATTGGTGATGATCACGTCAGGCTTTGGTGATTTTTGGCCAATCAGTCAGTCGATGTTCTTAAAGGCGTCAGGTTCAGGTCTGATTGACTGCAGTCTCTTCTGGAATTGGTTACTGTTGTTGTGTTGGATGGAACTCCGGAACATAATGTTGACGCACTGAAGTTCACTCCACACTTTCTGGTAGTTGCTGTTAGTTGTGTTAGGTTGTCGCTGGTGGATCCATTGGAGACGTTTCCTAAGTCTTTGCCTGTGGGTATATAGGTTTTGGATATACTGGGGAAGGTGCTGATATCTATCCTTTGATGACGTATTATGTCTGGCGGCCCTGGGATCTTACTCGATCAGTGTTTTATACGATAAACCGCTGACATAAAAAATGAATTTGCATAAAGAAACTTCACAAATATATTTTAGCAAAAATTAATTGTCCAATTAAAAATTGTATTGGAAATTGAAAAAAAAAATATATTCTCGGAGTCAATTGTCATTGATTTGTGTAGTACTTAACTTCTATTTGTGTTTCAAATCGAATGAAAATTCTTGCTCTGTTAAGTCGAAATTTCTGAGTAAGACTCGAATCAAAATCTAAGCAATTTGAATAAACTAAACTGGCACTGAAAAATAGAGCAAAAGTTTATTTTTATTGACTTTTCGCATGTTCATATACATACATATGTATTTCATTGCAGGATTTAAGAACATAGAAGTTATGACAAACCAAGTTAACTCCTGAAACAAGTTTTCAACCAATTTGAATCTCAAGACAAGTCTGAGCTTAGTTCAACAGATATTTCTGACAATATTGAAGCTGAAAATAAAGTTTGACACTATGGAGAGGGTGATTCCCAGTTTGGTGCCATCTCAATTTCGATAGAGGTAGGGCGATATTTATAGTGTCGCACCTTGATTTCAAAAGATTTTTGACAGCTGAAAGTTTAAGTTTGCATTTAACTCAGAAAAAACACTCTTATTAAATTAAATACCTTAAAGTCCAGTCCTCTTCATAGTGATTATATTATTCTAACACTTTTATGTTTGAAAATAAGAACACGGGGGACATTTTCTTATTCTCAACTGCCATTAAATGGATTCGACAGTGTTACGAAAACTGACGATAAAAAAAAAACATTTTAAAATCTCTGATAGTTTTTCGAAGTTATGTTTTATTGCTATATGTATATGTCATTATTTCCATATCTACCTAGGTTCTTTAAAAATGTGTATTTTCAACTTTAATTGCTTATCTTATAGGGTGGTCTTACTTTAATATCCACACGAACCCGCATTTCAACAACCGTGTGATAATTTTAATGGTTAAGAAATTAATAGTGCAAGTATATAGGAAAGCTACCAGTTTCAGTTTTAACTACCTTACTTTCACATATTTCTGTGCATTTGATGACAGGTAATCGTGTTTGCAGGTGTACATGAACATGATATTTCCAAAATGATGATAGCACTCAAAGTCCTAACAAGTCCTTACATGGATTGAATTATTATGTCTTATTTTTATGTTTTAATCTTCTTGAAAATCAAATCATTTATTACTTTCTTATCCTTTGAGTTTTCGCATCGCATTTTTATATTTTTTTCGGAATAAAATAATTAAAAATCTCATAAAGTGAAAGGGCCTTCCAAACAGTAGTATACAGTAGTTGACATCTATGTAGTTTTTACGATCAAGGCAAACATAACCATTTTGTCCTTTTCATATGGAAAGAAAAAAATCTTTACAAATTCACATCGTGTTAATTGAATAAATATCTATGTTTTGGGATCTGAACAGAGCCATTTTGATGGCTTATCGGATAGATCAACCACTGCTCTGAAGATGAATGGGGCCAGGCCAATGTATAAAACAATTGTTTTTATCTTAAAATCAACAATAAAATCCATAACCAGAATGGAATGCAATGAAATAGCTCTCAATGGAGGGTATAACGAAAGTTGTGGTCCTTTTTGCGTTCCATCACATATGTATAGGCTTCGTCTTAAGGATGTGAAAGTCACAACAAAGATTTATGTACATAGTTTCGAGGAGAAATTCTAGAAAGCATTGAAGGGCTATAAAGATTTGGAGTACATGATTAGATTCCGTATACAAAAAAATATCAATTTTATTTCCCAATAATGTTTATTCTACACATTCATGTCATGTGTATATGTATCAAGTATATGTAGTATGTATGATGGTATTAAATTTAGGTGAACAACATTCCCTATGTTTTAATCTATGTTCATATGTACATACATATGTATATAGGTCTTCTAGTTGAATAATATTGGACAAATTTGACCAAGGTAAGAAATGTAACTCAATGAAATCATAAAAATTAAAACAGAACCCTCATTCTGAGACATTTGATTTTGATTTAAGCAAAATCTTAATAACATTATTTTTTTTAATTAATCAATTGTATTTTGACAGTTTTCTTTTGATTTTATAATAGACATTTTTAATACATTTGAGAGAATTGTATTAATTTGAAGAACCAGTGGAGAAAAGATGAATTTTAGTCAAATTTGTTGGATAGTGTTATTATACAGTGGCCGACAAAAGTCTTCATACGACCTTGATTTTCCCAACATGGGGATATTAAAACTAATATATGAAAAGGTAATGATACACTTTTGTTTTTAAATCTATTTTCATTATTTATTGTTACGTTAATAAGAAAACAGTAGAAACAAAACTGTATCATTACATTTTCCTATATTGGTTTCAATCTCCCCATGTTGGGAAAATCGTGGTTGTATGTAGACTTTTTGCGGCCACCGTACATTCTAAAATGTTTATAAGTCTGGAGCCCGACTATTTTTTTTGTTTTAGGTGTGTACTTATCTAGAACTAGTTGCAAAATAATGATTACTTTTAATAATTTTCATTTAAATTAAATGCACGCGTAACTAGTGATTGAACTTTAACCATTAAAATTACATAAACTGCTGGTAATGGAAAATAAACAAACATTTCCATTAATTCTTTTTGAAGAAATTTACTTTCAAGTGACAAGCAGGTAATTATAAAAATTCACTTCCCAATTACATCTAAATGAAAGTAGTTACATCTAAGGTAATTGATTTTATAAATTGTAACTCACTACATGTTTTTAATAATATAAAATCAAATAAAAAAATAAATAAAAGCAATAGATTAGTTCTGTTAACCTTACTGCTCTTTGATGATTAACTTCTTTTGTTTTCAGTTAAAATAATCTAATTGAATTTTAAATGGTATAATTGACACTTTTCAATTAAGTGTAATTAGAAATTGAGTTTCTTCAATAACATTAAAAATTAATTGAAAAAGTGTTTGGAGATTAATATTACAAGTGAACTTTTTTTGTCATTATTTCCAAACTGTGTTATCTAGTTGGTTTAAAAACAAAAAAATAAATTTTCAATATCTAAAAATAAAGAGGATGTGGTGGACTATCTTGCTGATGAGTCTTTGGCGGTCATGTTGTTTTGGCGGCGTTTTCAGATCGATTGTTCATTGTTTAGTTTCTGATATCAAATCAATATTGCAACTTTGGTGGCAAAGATGCGTAGGATGTCAAATTTCAGTCGATTATTCAAAGCTTCAGGTCAAATTCAAGTCGACCGGTTCAGTAAATAATCAGCGAAGACCCGTATGTCAACAAAATGCAGGATTTGGCAAAAACATCGCCAAAGTTCATAAGAGTGTGCAGGAAACCCGAGGCAGTCAATGCTTCAATTCAGTAACAGTAACTAACCACTGATCTTTTGGCAAAAATTGGATGATATGAATGTGAATGACATTTTGGTTCCAATACGACAGCATTATACATACAGCTTAAGTCCCAAGGGATATTCTGCATGAACCATTTGAGGGTAGGGTTATCTCCCACAGGTGACGTGATAGGACCATTAAAATCATTCGATTTGACCACGATATATTTTTTCTTGTCACTTGAAGCTGAGGTAAATAGATCTGTCGATATCATAGATACAAGCTTGATTGAAGTGGATGAGAAGAGTTTTGTATCTATAAAAGATATCCAAACTATACTATCGACTCTAAAAATAAGAAAAGCTGTAGGTTTTGATAACCTTACAAATTTGTATTTAAAAAATCTTCCACGGTATGGTATAATATTTTTAAAACATTTATTCAATCGCTGTCTTAAAATCAGATATTTTCCATTGGAATGGAAAACAGCAAAAATAATACCAATCTTGAAACCAGGTGAAATTATTAGTGAACCTTACAATTACAGGCTAATAAGTCTGTTTAGCTCTTTAAGTAAATGCTTCCAGAAAATTATTAAAATAAAACTTTTAGCTCATATAAATCAAAATAGCCTGCTACCTCCAGAACAATTTGGTTTCAGAGCTTACCATAGTACTGTACATCAAGATCACAGAGTATCCAGAGGAGTAAAAAATAACTTAAGACTAGCAAAGAGACTGGAATGGTATTACTCGATATCGAAAAGGCATTCGATACTGCCTGGCACGAAGGCCTACTACACAAACTTTTGACTTTCAACTTTCCATTGTACCTCACAAAGATTATAAAATCATTTCTTCATTCAAGAAGATTTAAAGTATTTGTAAGGATCTGTTCTTGGACCAATCTTTTATATACTATTTACATCAGATTTCCCAGGCTTAAGGTATTGTGAAATGGGTATCTTTGCAGATGATACCTGTATTTATACATCAGATTCAGTTGGTTCCGTAATAGAAACTGACCTGGCAATTTGATCTAAATACAGTATTGACTTATTTCAATGATTGAAAAATCAAATTGAATGCTTCTAAGACGCAGGCTCTATTTGTCACACGTAAAATGAAAGCTTCACTCTTACTAAGCAACAGCCTTCAAATCGGTGGTTCGAAAGTGAATTGGGATACGAGTGCAAAATATCTTGGTGTGCATCTTGATGCAAAACTGACATTTGGATTGCATATCCAACACATAGTAAAAAAAAGTCAATGTTACAATAAAAATCCTGTATCCTTTCATAAATCGACAATCGAAGCTTAGTCCTGCAAATAAACTTCTCATTTTCAAATCGCTATTTCAATCTATAATCTTTTACGGTTCACCATCTTGGGGTTTATTTTTTGTTAATTTATATCTTATTGCTACCATGGAATTGTAAAATATTTACTGGGACATAATTTCATTGCAATGAGTTTGAATAAGATCAAGGAGCTCATGACACCCCTTCTCTCATCTTACCTTTGACAAGACTTACATAGTTTTTGTTTTAGATTATTTATTTTTTTTCTTTCTCTCATCTTTGAATTTTTTCAATGCACTTATTATTTCGTAAACTCTAATTTTATTTGACATCAGTAAGGTAGAATATTACCAAATCTATGTAAAAATTGTGTAATACAGCCATGTTTGAAAAAACGATGTAAAGTTTTTGCTACAATAAACATAATAAAAATAATAATATTTTTTCTTGTGGAATTTTAATTTTCGGAAGTCGCTGGTCTGCGCCAACTAGCTGCAATCGACGATGCTCTCAAAGTCAATATATAGCCCAGACTATCGCTCTAATTGAATAAGGCCTATACAGGAGAGCGCAGAGTTTTTGAAATGAGACCTATCGGCTCCGTTCAGCAGTCGATATTTAAACAATGTCATATTCCATATAAATTTGCCAACACCGACCCACCCTTACTGAAAACCTCTTTAAATCAATTTATTGTTTAAAGTATTATTGTCAAAAATAGATCACATGAGTTAAAATGAGAATTAATGCACATGACATCAAGAAATCCTGCTAAGTTGTGATCAATTTTGTTGATCTCCATCACGACAGGAAATCGCAACTGCATTTTTATCCCGAACTAGTTTGGAATTTGTCTCAAATTCGAAGGTAAATTTTATATATAAAAACTTCAAAATTAAGCCCACACCATTTGATTAATTTTGTAAAATGATTGCTTGTTGACTTATTAAAAAAAATCAAGTTCATATATATGTATGTACATACCTTTGTTTGTCTTTAATTTGGATATTTTGACATATTTAAGGCGAAAATATTTACACATAAGATTTATCTACTTGATAACACATGACTTTTGTACTTACATATATGTTCTTCCAATCAAATTTATTATTTCTTAAAAGAATTTATTTTTACTTACAGACTATTAAAGTAACACCGGTTCAATAAATTTTCACTCTATACCTGTCAAACAAAAATACTTTTCATTGACTATGCTAGACGCCAGAGCGACATTAAAACATACGATTCCACTCGTTAAAAGTCCATTTCGATGCATCGAAATAAAAAATTGATTCCACAGACTGATAATACCTTCCTCCCTTCATTGATACAGTGTTCCATCAAACTCAGGCACAATTTTCATAGCGTCCATGATTGATCGTAAATATATTTAGTGCAAAGTGTTGCAAGTCTTCGAATACCCACAGGAATATACCTAAAGTGAGTAACATTGTCAACACGAAGACTAGTCTACTCCACTAGCCCGCCACCACCACCAGAAACCACATCGTTCGAGAGATGGCTCATAAAATACTCACCAGTGATGCTGAATTCAATAAATCAACAGGCTTTGCCCTGCGCTGTATCACACAACACCGAAGTAACTGGGAATCAATCTAATTGAAATTTTATTTTTACACACCCATTAAAGGACGTGCCGCGATATTGGGACTGAGAGCATTCAAATTGCGGGCAATATATACCGTGAATGGCGTGTACCTGTATCCTTATCACCTGTGATTCATTCCGAGAATATGGTATAGCCGCAGCAAACTCGAGCAAATAATGTCATGGGTTCTTTGATCTGCCCATATCACTTGGTGGACCAACTTAAAAATTTCAACGGAACTAGAAGCTAATCAAAGAAGATCAAAGGATCGCGAGCATTTGTTTAAGGATTTGGTATGTTTATGTTTGAAGTAAGAAAACATTTCTCAAAAAATCTGATAGAAGCCGCGGTCGTTCAATTGATGCTTGATGGAAAAAAATACTAGATACACTCACAAAATATCAACCAATTTCTTTTACGTATGCGACTTGGCTGTGTGCTCATTATTCACTTTTGAGATTCACTCCTACGCCGAAGAGTGTTGCTAATTCTGTATACCCGGCCCGCGCCGTAAAGTGAAAACCTATGTTCGGCGTTCTATTCCAATTAACTATCCGCCCACAATTGGTAATGGCAGATTTCCTTCTGCAATGTTAGGCTGTTTCAGTCTTTTAAAAGGATTACCACCTAGAGAATAGTACGAGAGAATAAGTGCTAAATTTAGACGTACGTCGAGTATTAATTATGACAATTTCGCCTTCTTCTTCTATGTCTTCTGGTATTACTATCTGACGCCCTGTCATCTCTCCGACCACCACCATCCGCACAATTTAAGACTATAAACGAATTCGTTTTTCGTAAAATGATGTTCGGTCACAGGGCGGTCGTGCGGGGAATGGCGGTATGGTCGAAGGAGCAGTGACTGGTTGCTGTTCCTCTTCATTGATTCATTTTTATAGGGGCTGCTGCAGAGTCTTGGTGCGAAATTATTTAAAATATTATTTCGTAGGTATTCGAAATGTCAGAGTATTGTCAAGTATAGTAAATCACGCACTTGCTCAGTGCCAGTCGCACATAATCCGAGTGTGATTTATGGAAATTCTTTCATCGTTCGGAAAGGATTTTTTGTTTTGTTTTTATATTGGAATAAGGTTAATTAGTTTGTTTTTTTATCGTGACTCATTAAACTAGTAGAGTTTGCTGCTGGATTGAAATAAAGTAGATAAAGCTTATAAATTAACTCGTTCATTTTTGTATATCAGTATATCGTCCATAGGAAAGAGTTACGTCATCAAACTATGGAAAAAAATCTAATTTTAGTTTTAATCCTACCTACATCTTCATCTTATCAATGTACATCTTCGGGAAGTACTCAGGCGAGACCCCAATACCCCACAAGTAAAAACATTAATTTTCATTTTTGGAAAATTATTACAAAATTCACTCATGGCTTGTTTATAATCTTGCAGACGAGGGGTTTCTCAAAATCGTAATTATAATTTTGGGACCTGATTTTAGTTCGGACAAAACCGTGTATTAAATTGAAATCGTACAATTTGACTTCTTACTGCAACTCTTAGGTACCTGTAGTTTTCTAGACCATTCAGCAAGGGCGTACGCAGGATTTTGATCAGGGTGGGGGTGGGGCAAACTTCTTTAAGAAACGATTATTGACCTCAATATTTTCCATTTAATTTTATTTTGTTAATAACACAGAAACATTATTTTATTTAATACATAAGCCTACCTATACATTTCTAATAACTTATTTGTTGAGTACGTTATTTTAAATAACTATAAATAATAATAATAATAAATATAAGGTATTAGGTAAAGTAATTAGGTATTTCCTTTAAAGTTCTGCCATATTTGACATAAAAAATCTAAATTCTCAAACTAAATTTAAGTTTAAACATATATAATTGAAAACAATGCTATCTGAATACTTGGGCCAAATTACCGCGTCAGTGACCGAGTCAGAGAGTGCCATCAGTGATCGAATGAACGAGTCACCACTTAAAATTTTGGTATACTAGATTGCTCGAAACGTGGTAATGCTAAACTCATATAATTCAGTCACGTATTGCTCGGTAACTGATGCGGTAATTTGCCCCCTGGTTTCAAGCTTAGTGAATTTTGTAAGCTAAAAATAAAAAAAATTCCACATGGTTCTATATCCATCTACGTTAGAGCCAAATGGCGGGGGTCTTCAACAAATCTTTCTAACACTTCTTTTAAAATTTCCTTCTCATTTTCCATAACTGTTTTTTTGTGAACACCCAGCATACATTATCCAGAAAATTTTAATATTCAATCACATATTTATATTTATCTACCAAGATCACCCATGGTGTTTAATCAATTACCATTTAAACGATCTTCAACCATGGTTGAACGAAGCCAAATTTGACTCTTCTCAACGTACTAAAAGTCCTTTCAATCGAATTTGTGGTACAAGGTAATGCTAGGGCAATATGAAGAGCAGGTTTTGTGATTGAGATAAAAATGTCTGCTTCCTGTAGAACATCGTATAGGTCCAGTTTTTGAAGATTTTCAGTGGATAATGTTTTTTTTTCCAGAGAATTCAGCTTCTTCATTGAAACTTTGTGATGCGTAAAACTCGGAAAAACTTTTTAATTTTTCTTTGAAATCGTATGTAAATTCATTTTCAGCATATTTGGAGGAGTGAAAAGAGTGAATTTGCTGGAAGGTTTTCTGCAGGAAATCTACGTTCAAATGCTTTAACTAAGGAACCTAAGTAAGGGATCAGGAGTGATCTATTCCAAAATCCAACCATTAAAAAGATGATTGTCCATTTGTGGACTTTAGGTAAATTACTGATCATATATAAATAATTGACTTAAAGCTCATCTTTTTATATAGAAGATCACAAAATAAGGATGCATAGTAAAATAAAAAGTTTGAACATTACAGTTGTCAAGAAATAATAGTTCTTTTCTTTAGCTTATTAATTTAAAAATACAGGTGGAGCAACTACCCCCTGCCACACCCTGCGTACGCCATTGCCCGTCAGCAATCAATTCCGCTAGATGTGGTTTGAAAGTGGGTAGGAGCCGGTCCAAAACTCAACATACGTCATTGAAAAGGTTGTTGTATGTACTTCATTTCACTATATGGCCGTTTAGATTGAAACTATGGGGCTCGAGGGATATTTTTCATCTCAAAACAGGCGAGTTGCATCTCATTTTGTAACTCCAATCGAAGTTCATCGAATATTTCAATCACCTTCACAATGAAGGGACTTCCAATGATTTTGTGATTAATATTAATTATTAACATTAGATTGTTTCAAAAAAGATTTTGTCATGCAAACAGTCTTACCTCAAAAGTCTCAGTTAAGCGAAAAAAGACGTCTGTGAGAATTTGATCTCTTTATGTTCATGTTTAAGCATGCCCCATTGCAGGTTTCCGTTTTTCATACGATTTGTATGAGAAAAACACCAATTTGTGTTTGGAATTTTATAACTTGACTAGAAGAAGTCTCAAAAAACATTAACAAAACAAAGCTATAAATACATTTAACACTATCTATGTATTATGCATAAGGTGGATAATACACTGGACGTCCAGTATAACGAAAGATATAATGTTCAGCCAATTCGTAATATCGAAAGATTCGTTATATCGAAACCAATTTTTTCAACTTAAAAAAAAAACATTATATGTACAAATAGTTAAAAAGTTTTTATTATATCAACTTTTTACAATCGCACAAATTGAATCAATTTTGAGAAGAAAAAAACTCATTTATTTGAGTTTGTTTGAAGGTTTTGGTTTGTTCATACCACTTGTGGACAGCTTCTTCCTGCAACTGCCGTAGATTCAATATTTTGAAGCAATCTAGTTGGTTTTCTTCGGCCCATTTAATACACGTTTTAAAGCTTTCGATTGCGTCTTGGTGTTTGGTCATTCGAACTTGCCCATCAGCACCTCTGTCATCATCTTCGTCTTCGTTGATGTTGATGACTGTCTCATCCTCCTCTTCTTGAACTAATTGGCCTTCACCTTCTTCGACTCTATTCCAAACATCCAGGTCATCAACCGTAAAAGATGACTTAAAAAAAAAGAGTTGAATGAGCTAAAGTATCGTTAAAAAAAGACTATTAATCATAAACTACCTCTGGAAAAGCTTCATTTACTAGTCTGACTGTTTGAGATATGGAAACCATTTCTTCGTCTCTCAGAAGAGCAGCCAATGGAATGTTATCTTCCTCTTCGAATTCTGGTGTTATTCCATCAAGTATTTTTCGCCAACACTTTTTGAGAGACACTGGTGAAACCTTTTTCCACGAAAGTGCGATAAGTGACACAGCTTCGAATAAGTTCAGGTCCTTCAGTGATTGTATAACATTTGTAACCCTCGAGCTAACAATCTTAGTGAGCAATCTGTTCCTGTAAAATAATTTTGCCAAGCGGATCGCATTCTGATCCATTGGTTGAATTAGGGCTGTTACGTTTGGTGGCATGTAAACAACCCAAATTCGCCCATCGTCTGTTTCTTTCATTAGGTCTTCTGCTGATGGATGGCTTGGTGCATTGTCCAGCAAAAGAAGAGCTCTTCTAGGTAAGTTAATTGAATCCAAAAATGTCTCGACCTAATAAAAGAATGCAAATGTATCTTAATGCTGAATTGTCTTCAAACATACCTCTGGAACAAAACGCATAAAAAACCAATCTTTAAAAAGGGTGGCCGTCATCCAAGCAGATTTAGTATGGCCATAGTTGACTGGCAACTGTTTGTTTTTAAATGAACGTGGATTCTTGGATTTACCAATAATGAATGGCTTAATTTTTTTGGATCCCGATGCATTGGAGCATGCTAAAAACGTTACCCGTTCCTTGGAAGTTTTTCGTCCTGGAGCTGTGTCTTCCCTAGAGTGTACGTAGGTGGAAACCGGCAGCATTTTCCAGTAAAGCGCTGTTTCGTCAGCATTAAAAACTGCGTCCAAAGAAAGTTGATGTCGCTCAATTATTTCTGCCAATGACTTTTTAAAGGGTTCAACAAACTCAGCTTGTGAAGATAACTTTTCTCCCGTTGTCTTGAGCAAACGAACTCCAAATCTCTTTTTAAATTTAGTGAGCCATCCATCGCTTGCGAAGAAATTTTCAGTCGAATACTTTTTGTGTAGGGCTTGAGCTTTAGCCTTTAGTATGGAGCCACTTATAGGAATATGATTTTCGCGCTGCTGGAGGAACCATTCGAAAAGTTTTTTTTCCATTCGTGGATACTCACCTTTCCTTAGGGACCGCCTTTCAGAGGTTCCACTTTTGGTTGCATTGAGACTCCTCAGAAGCAATCGTTTTTGGGACCTTATTGTACAGATGCTAGACTTCGGAATTTTATATTTCTCAGAAATTATTTTAAGGGGAACTCCAGCACTGCATTCATCAATGATCTTAATTTTTTCAGCTATAGACAGGCGCTTCCGAGCTACCTTCATTTTAGAAATTTAGTCAACGAAATGTTTAAATAAAACACTCACTTTCTATTAAATATTGATTATCACAAACAAAAAAACTTATCTAAAAACAAATTCGAACTGCATCTACTCAATAAGAAACAACATCTGCGAAAAAATTCCAGACTTGTAAGCAAAAAAAAAAAAACCAACGGTACCTACATGAACCGTTTTGTTGTATGTACAAACATTTTCAAACGCAGAAAAAAACTACTGAGATCTGTTAGAAAAGAAAAAACGATTCTCATGTTTTGTTTTGTTTCTTTTCCTTGAAATTGAACAGCATTCGTTATATAGAGTAGTAAAATTTTTCATTATTCGTTATTTAGAGATATCAATGGACTTCAAACGGTGATTCGTTATACTGGACATTCGTTATATCGGCATTCGTAATACTGGACGTCCAGTGTATGTGTGTTTTTGTGAGCAGATTTTTTCGGTTAAAGCCTAGTTTAAATTTCCATGCGAAAAAATCAAAATGATAAAGGCCCTCACTATGTCACTGATGAGTCCAAGTGAGTATAGGCTGGACATAACGCAAATTTTAAATTTTGAATCAATAATTCAACTTTTCCAATCCTTAATGCTAAGTCTTCTACGTGGCTGATTTATTTCAGTAGAATTTGTATTATAAAAAAACCTTCTTATACAATTTTCTAAATATAACCTTTAAAATACCAAAAGAAAGTTTAAAAATGGATTTCATATTTTATTTTCCTCATTTCAACCTACAAATGTCTAAATTTTAATAAGTATTGAACCCTAAAGTTTTCCACAAAGAATGGGGATGACCTTATCAACCAAAAAAAAACACTATTTCACCTCAGTTATTTCAATTATATTACAATAATTAGTCGCTAGAAATGGATTTTCTATTGGGGAATTACAATGAAAGTTTCAGTTAGAGTTTTGGAGCAGAGAATGCTTTCAATAGTTGAGTTGTTTTTATCTTCCGCAAACATATTCTATGATCCTCTTTCCACTCGAATAATCGTGCCAACATTTTGTAGGATGTAAGTATTGCCTTTTTGATAACCAACGAATTTCAGCTTGTAAAAGTAAAGTTTCATGTTCCGCTTCCATTTCATTGCACAATTTTTTAAAATAACTCTTCCCATAAATATAATACAACCCATCCATAGAAACTCATAACTCTATTAAAATTGTGTTCTTGCCTTTATAGTAACCTTTTTGAAACTATCTGTCAAAACCTAAGCTTCATTTATATTACGAATTGCGCTCGTTTAAACTTCTTGAAGACCATCAAGAACTTACTCTAGAACTTTTATAATGTGCTCCTTTTTATGTTTTTGGACATTTTACAAAAACGTCTTCTTACAGAAATAAGAAAGGCAATTCAGTAAGGCCAAAACTAAGCTGGAATGTTAGTTGGGTATTCCTCCCTTAGGTGAACTAGCGAGTAAAACGATACCGCCTGCAAAAAGAAGGCAAAATATTAGTACCTTATGTCTTCAGTACAGAGTGAGAATAAACTTGCACCAAGTGTGCCTTAGATCTAAAGCTTTCCACAAGGATTGTCACATGTAACAATCATATTTTGTGACAGCTATTTTGTTGTAATTTTCATATAAAATAAAAATTGCTTTTTGATTTACTGAGGTCTAATACAAAAAAAAAACTTATCTATTAGTGCCTGTGGAATCATTTTTATCAAACCAAAATTTGGACAGTGAAAAGCATTTAGAAGCAATATAAATGTGCGACTCTTGAAAAATTCCAGAAACAAACCCGTGGAAATAATTCTGTCCACACACTATACATAATTATAAGTTCTTAATTATTTATAATTAATTGAAGTTCACAAATATACATAATCTTCTGTTTCATTCGAAGGCAATTTTATGAAATCTATTCTCGACTCTTCACATACAAAAAATTCCAAAAAATAATCAAAATGTATAATTCTTTTTTAAACGTTAGCACCCGCCGCCGGGTATCCACTAGTTAAATAGTCTGCTAAAATCAGCCGAATTATAATGTGTGAGACAACTTCTTTAAGTTAAAAAATCAAATAAACACATTTTTGACAGCTCTCAGTACTTGTCTCTCAAAGTGATGGCAATTTATTAATAATTTTTGGTGATCACCTTACACAGACGAAAAATTAAATGTGATCACATTTGATTATCATAAATGTGACAATCACCAATCACCTTAGCCGATTTCATTAGTTCCCTGGTCTCAATAAACCCAGCTTGGAACACACTCATAAGTTTTTTTCCATCTATACACGATCTGATTCGACCTTGCAGTATAGTACAGGTAAAATACTATAGAAAGGCCTCCGAATAAAAAAAAAATTGGTACCACCATGAAACTTGGTGAAAACGTACCATGAGAATGAAGAATAAAGTGAGTCTATATACAAATATTTCATATCGAATGGTGTTTTTTGAGGGGGAGAGGGTGGAAAGCTGTGGTGTATCAAGCGGAAAAATATACCTTGCTACAACGTTAGCATGTGACACATATTTTTAGAGTAGTTCTTAATGCTGAATCAAATGACATAAAAACCAAATCTATGCGGTCTCTGTGTGAGAAGTAAGTACCATTTTTTATGTAAATGACTACATATATTTTCAGTATAAAAGTTAAATATTACCGATTACCAATTGAAAATAATGGCCCATTGATGAAATTTGGCATTAATAGTTTATTTGTCAGAAAAACAATAATCCAAAGAATTTATAACCTTCCAAAGGCAAAACTTTTTTTGCACATATCACATATCTCATGCTTATATTGATACAAAACTGAGAAAAGTTGTTTCTTCATTTTGTTTTTAAATTTAAGTTAAGTTAAATAACTTTTTGCGGTCATGTGGTTTTTAGTGCATTTGGGTAGTTGTCATTTTAGTCTAAAATGTTTAGCTTTTTTGTCTTGTGTTTTTTGAAACAGTGTTTTTCTAGTCTTCTTCTTAAATTCTTCCCAGGGTTTATCACCAAAATGTTTGTGGTTCATATTCAGAATTCCCCTAGAGTGCTTCTTAATTCTCCTAGAAAATCTTTAGTCAGTCGAAGCATCATTATGAATTTCTCCATTTGTAATGCAACAAGCTTTGAAAAATTTATTTAAAACTTGTTTGGAAATAATTTTCAATTTGATAATCTGAAAGCAAATCCATTTAAGTCTAAGAACCAAGCATCTAAGTAAGCACTATTAAAAAATAAAACACAGCAAAGGGGGTGACTAGTAACCCCACAACAATATTAATTGTTTAATAAAAACCAAAACAACAAGTTACCTCAGCATGTTAATACAAGCAACATACAACCTAGAATATAATTAGAGAATAAAACGACCTATAGAAAGATACAAGAACAGAAACAGTAGATATTAGGGGTTTTCCTCAGATAGTGGGGTGATGGGTTACCCTACTTGCCCTCGGAAGGTTAACTCCAATACATAGTTGAAAGCTGTTGGAACTTCCACACTTTAGCTTGTGGAGTGCTTGGCTACTATCATGGATAGAAGACAACTGTCTTAAAAAGTGTAAATCATAGTTTCGCGGTTCTTGACCCTCCCCACTTTGGATCCACCCTAGATTCATAATCATAAAAAAATATAGTTCTTATTTTAAGTCGGTAGTAGATTTCCTCACACAACATTGCTCTTATTAATCCCATCCCAATCGCCCTCGTATTCGTTTGCAAAAAGAGTTTGCAAGGATCGAATAATGAATTTACTGTTTGGGCCATTGAGTACCTATATTAATTAGAGAACCGACTTCAGGGCTTTTTCTCTTTCACCCTACAAACTGCACTTCTCTTTCACCCTACAAACTGCACTGAAAGGATTTCCTCCACATGGCTTTCCTCCATGATAACTTAATGGATTTTGGCTCATTAGACCAAAAACAACAAAAAATTGAATCGAAAAAATTGAAAACGTCACATTTAGAGCTATCCACAATTCACACGTATTCACGGATAGGAAATCTAAGAGAGTTTTCTCTTAATGTGCTCAAATAAAATTTGTGGGTGTTTTATGTAAGAGGGGTATGGTTTGGGCTGTGATTTCAGCTAAGAACTTTTCTATCGAATTTATATTTAAGATGCCTTTCTTAAACGAACAGCTCGTTGCACTTCTTTGAACCAATTTTTAGTAACACAGACATGTCTAGTTTCATGAGTTATTTAATTAGGTAGATAATCATGCGTGAATGAAATTTCAAAAATCGAGAATATTCGCAATTCGCAGTTTGCTGATGGCAGAACATCTCATATGTGTAGGGCAGTTCTTGCACGTTTCACATTTAATTGTTTCTTTTGTTCCTCATATTGTGTAGTTCCTATACCTACTTAAACCTACATATGGCACAAGCTTTTGCTTGATTAACAGCACCAAATAAATAGGTATATGTACCTACTTGGTATAAATCCACCATCTTCCTGGTTGTTTATATTAATATGGGGACAGTAATTCGGTACTAGCTACATACTTATGTTACTTTATTACCTATCGGCAATTTGTGTACCTTACCAATGTTATGTAGATACCTATCATACCTATACCGACAAATTAAATGTCCCTAACAACATCGAAAGTTGCTTTAATGATTACCAAAAAATTTCCCAATTTCAAGTTTCACAAACAAATTCTTAATGGAACTCCGCCGACTTTGAAATATTGCAATAACAACCACTTCCATCGCCAAGGCATTACATGAAAAACATAAAAAAAATAATTAATAATTAATATGCAATCTCAAGTCTGGAAAAAAACCATTGAACAAAAATAATTCAATAAATCCATCCCCCAGTCGATCCGTTTTAAAAGCCAAAAGAAAACACAAAACAGCGGGAAAAGAAAAAAAAACACATTAAATTGAAAGTCCTTTCCATTTCATTAAAAATTTATCATATTTCAATCAATTCATCCAACTGTGAAATGGAGTCTATCCTGCCAATAAGTCGTCATGTCATCTCATTCTCGTCCCGCTAAGAAAGTCGCCTTTTTATATTGTCTTCCCGTCCTTCTTGTTAGCCGCGCTGCAAAATTAAATTGTGTTTAAAAATGTATTCGCGTCAGTAACGGTTGCTCCCTAAGGAATGACTTGGCTGGTCGAAGCTGCCAAGGAGCTCTTTTCTACCGCTTTCCGCGCTCATCGCCCACCGTTGAAATTCTACAACACGCAATAATAAGGAAAAAAAAACATCAAAAAAAGTATCGCATCCTGTTGGATATTTTTTTCGTCCGCTTCCTTGCATTTTTTAACCAGGATATTTATCAGTACATAGTTACAAAAAATCGGTTAATATTAATGACCGAGTGGTTTGCGAATACAATGAATTTAAAAAAAGGGGTGACTTTGTTACAACAACCAACAATAATAGGAGTAAAAAAAAAACAAAGAAATAAAGGATTTTTCCCCAAATTTTCCACCATCGAAAAATTGTTTTCCTTTGACGGGTAACAGTTTTTCTTTCGTCCACCCACCACGGCTTACTTTTAATGTTTTAGAATAATAAAACGAAAGAAACAGAAACGAAAAAAAAAAAACAAATTGAATTCAAAGTCTTGAAGCCTTCCAAGGGAAGTTGGTTTGCCATTGGCATGGATGAATGGAAACCCAGCACCAGTCCCCAAAAAAAGAACTATGACCATGTTCCATTTGATGGAAAATAAGTCTATCCGGGAAGTGTTATCCTTTTTTTTTGTTTTGACGCGGCGTGGATTGAGAAACGCCAAATACCAATTCATCCCCATACCACGGGCGCCCGTCGAGTTCGAGAATCCGCTGAGGGTTATGAACTGTAACGTGGGTGGAGGTGATTTTTTTATATTTTCTTAAAATAAACAATAAACACCAAAAAATGAACACTAAGAAATTGAAAAAAATCATCGGACACCACCAACACTCCAACACCCATTGGAAGTCCCAAACGTGGCAGTGGCTGGCTCGGCATCTGCTTATGCATTAATCGGGGAAAGGGTTTTAACATTTGTTTATTTTTCATCAAGGAAAGAATATTAAAATTAATTTATAATCGAGTTGAAACTAGTACCAGGGGTAGAAAAGACTTCAAAGACACAACCAGAGTTATAGAAAGGAAGATAAACAAAAGGTCAAAGTGTACCCCGAGTAGGTATTTGAAATTTTGTTTCTTTTTGGCGTTGTGGTTAGTGCGTACCATTATCATTATCATATATCACACCGGTGGCTCAGTGGTCTGAGTTCAAATCTAGCTCTGGTAAATAATCTCTTATGAACTTTCAAATGTTTGAACTCTAAACATTTTCTATTAATCGAAATCAGCATGTCAAAAACTGCTATTAAATCTGTTATGAATCGTAAAAGAATAAAAGACAGACTTTTGTGTCTTTTACAACAATTTTTTTTTTACCTTTAAGATCCTTTGATGTAGTAAGCTTAGAGCAAGCAGGGACTTTTATAAATTTTATAAAAGTTGGATCATATTTGAGGGGCGTACTCTATATGAGGTCGTATGTATGTACACAACAATTGTATAAAGAAAAAGTAACGTATCCAATTGATGATAGATAAATAAATAACGTACGGATCGCCAAATTCCTTTGCCCAACGTTTTAAACATAAATCTAAGCATGTATGTCCACTAAAATTAAATTAAATAGTTCCAAATTGCTACGAAAAACACTGCGTCGATTTTATTTATTGTTTAAAGCCTAGTTTACAGTTCCCCTTGCGAAAACAAAATCAAAATTTTCAAAACAATTTACCACCTGTTCTGTGCATTTGTATAATATATTGCATAATATTCAAGGCAAAAAATGGTTGCCTTGGCCTAAACCACATATTGAGTCAATATTTTAAATAAATTATAGGCCTACAAATTAAAAATAATTATTTTTGGATGAAAAACCATTTGCATGCAAATAATGCCTTGAGGTGAATATATTTTTTTTGTTTGAAGTGTAAACTGACCACCCATGGAAAATATTTTATTCACCACACTTTGTTTTGCATGCGAAGCAATTGCCAGTCCATTGTTTTGACATGACATTTTTTCATGACAGCAACGGTTTTTTTTTGGCATGAAACTGTAAGCCAGTCATGCAAACAATTTATTATGCATTTCACCTCAATTATTTTTGACATGCGAGAATATTAGCATATTTTGTTTGCACACGGGAACTGTAAACTAGGCTTAAATTAACAAAAGTTCGAACAAAAAAAGTATGTTCGTTGTCCGCCATTTTGAAAAAAAGTTTGGAAAAACCAAAATGCAATTTTCTCGGCTCATTTTGAACGTAGAGCAATATTTTTTGACTTTGAAGGAAAGAGTATTTCATGGATCTTTTGCCTACAAATATTTTTGACATCTCCTTCAGATGAAAAGTTATTGTCAATAAACTGTTAAAATTTTTGAGTGAAAAATGTTTCTTAGAGTTTATCTCGCATTTGTTCATCTGAGCGAAAAATTACTTAATAATTAAATTTAAATTTTTAGAACACGTTATTTCCTACATTTTTGTATATTTAGATTTTATGTTTAGTAAGTCTTAAATACAGCATTACAAAGTTGCCAATGTCCTAAAAAAAATTCTATATGGAAAATTATGATTCATACTGCGGCATACAAAAATAATGGATTCTTGTAGAAGAATACATTGCAAATATTTTTCATCTTGGGAAGGGGGTCTAACGCCTCCCGTTTAAATAGGAGGAACAATTTCTTATGGGTACATGTATTGTGATATTAAATACTATAGTCTAACAGTTTGTTTTCCTCAGCCTTTGAGAGGGGCTGGGGTTTAGAAAGAGCCAGTTTCCCTATTTTATTGCCTTTGTTATAGTCACTTTAGTTGCTTTAAACAATTAATATAACGTTCTGTCATTTTGAATAACCATTACCTCATGACGGTGTGATAAATAGAACTCAAGATATAAAACTTTATCCGAACCTTATCACCCCTTTTTTGGAAATTTCAAACAAAACAAAAAATCAACTGTATGTATTACATGCCTATATGAAAAAAAAAATAAAAAACAAAATAAAATTTTGAAACAAATACTTAATTTGTTTTCTTTATTTATATTCGTACATAAGCCATTTACTTACTTTTCCTTAACAGACGTATTGCACCAACCTCTTTAAGAAAAAATTTGAACTTAACTGCAATGAAAATAAGTTAAGTAAAACTCTATTTTGATGTTCTTACTACACACTCCAGAGGTTCACTCACACTTAGTGTACAGTATATTCAGTGTACTCAGTATACTTCCAATAGCGTACACTAGTGGGTACAACTACTTATTTAAAAAACTCGTTCTAAAGTGTACACTAAAAAATGAGTGCTTGAGCTTGAAAATAAGTGAAAAAGTTGAATGCTTATCGAATTTAGAATTGATCCATTCATTTTATTTTCCAGTAGTGTGTACACACTACTTCGCTGCATAAACAACTTGGTCCAAATATCAATAAGTTGGAACTGATTTTGTTTGGATGGCTTGTGTATGTATCAGGCTGATGGCGCTTACTTTTGAAATGTTTGAATATTTTTCGTCCCCCCCCCCCTAAAAGTGATTAAGGTAATTAAAAAAAAATTGTGTGCAAAATTTTTTTGAAATCGGTGAACGTTAATACGTGCCGGCAAGCTTTTGAAATTTCCCATACAAAATCTTGGATGGAAAATCTTCAAACTTGGTATATAATAATTTATTTTCAATTTTTTTAAACAATATTTACCCCATTAAAAATTTCAACAAATGCACAAAAACAAGGATACTTACTGTTATTTTTAACAAGGTAAACATTGTTTAAAAAAATTGAAAATAATTTTTTTATTTGCTTCTTATGTACCAAGTTTGAAGATTTTCCATTTACTTTTACATTTTTTCCGAAATTTTGAGAAAAACACTGAGAAATTTCAAGTGCTTGCCGGCACGTGTTAACATTCACCGATTTTGAAAAAAAATTGCATAACATTTTTTTTAATTACCTTGATCATTTTTAAGGGGGGGGGAAGGGATGAAAGAAATTCAAAAATAAGCGCCACCCTAGGTGTATGAGCTTTAACACTGGCGTCACGATGTCTTGAGTATGTTTCAACACTGGTAGAGTGCTACTTTAACAGGTGGCTAGGTTGAATTTCAATTTCAAATTTAACATGAGGTCAGGTTAAATTCAAGAGGTAAACATTACAAAAATAACCATATAAAAGGTTGCTTCAACCTTATTTGTAGTAAAATAGAAATTCATAGCATACAGTGTTAAAAATTAAAAAGAGACACGATCTCAGTTAAAATTAGCACTAAAAATTTTTCATTTGCCAGTATTTAGTGAATAACAGGTCATCTTCTTAAATCAACTTCAATATGGTAATAAAAGCCACCATGTTGATTTGACACACAAAATAAGGTTGTCAAAATTAGGTTAATTTTTGAAATGCCTGTATTTTTATATGGGATTGTGCACCTTGTGAACAAGGTCCAAGTTAATTATTTATCTGACGTTTTCTTGAGTGTTTGTTACAAGGATGTTGAATCTAACGAAAGTTCTCTGGTCATCGTCCAACCTCTGGTTCTCAATTTATAGGCCAATGTATAAAACAAGAGGTAACCCTTTTCTCGTTATCCAGAAAGTACTTCTTACTATCTTCTTAAAAGTAAAGTTAGGGCATGAACTGTTAGTATACTCAACCTCACCCCGTTAGATCAAAATGACAGGTTCCCCTCATATCGTGCACTTACGCTGCTAGTATGTTAGTAAATGAAGTAAAATTGTATATTAAGCTTTACATTCGTCAATGAAAAGTTTTTAATGGAAGCAAACGAGTTAAAATATATACTAAAATACATATTTTATAAACAAATAAAAAGATTAAGGGCTTGTTTCACATTCTTTGATTAAAGCTTCAATTAAGCTTTTGAACTTATTCGTCAATTAACAACCTTATTTACGTTTCACAATATCTGAATAGTTCTAAGTAGCAAGTTCTAAATATTTTAGTGACCAGATGAAGTGCTGATTAGCAAATTTATCTGGCAATTAAAACAATCATAGCATTCAATCTGGCCGTTAGAAAAAATTAATATAATCAACGGACAACAAAAGTATACTTTTTATTTTTTCTTCATTTGTTGAGAGAACTGGACTAACGTTGGGGCCATCTCCGGTTTTTTACCTTTCAGCACGAATTAAAGTTGATTTTTTTCTCGTTTCTCGCTTAAGAGCATCATACTTTATTTCTAACGTCTTGGCATTGCGGTATTGCACCTCACTTGAAAAGTTAAAGGATCTCTCAATCTTTTTCCAGCCACGTAACGGCATCACTTTTCTTATTTTTGATAATGCTTTTGCTATCTCTGACAAGCCTGATCAAAATGTTGGTTTGTTCCCTTAAGAAATTGGTACTTCTCCCTCGTTTTTGTGACATTTTTTACCGATTTATGTACGTATATTTCGGAAGATACACACTCACGATTTACGAATTATTATTATTTTGTTGAATATTTTCTACCGTCAAAACTGTATTTTGCCTGGAAAACTGGAATAACTAACAAGTAACTAATTGACACATAATTATATGATTTCTGAAATTGTGAAACAAAGGTACTTAATTGGAAGATTTAATTTACGGATAATTTAATTGGTGAATAACAAGTCAGAACCTTACTCAGGCATTGTGAAACAAACCCAAACCCAAAAAATGTTTTTTTTGAAGTCGAAACCACTACCACAGTACACTTTATTTGACGTGGAAGCACAATACACATATTCTGTCTATTTGTGAACTGTGTTCCCGAAGTGCAACTCTTTTCTTTTTTTTTAATTTAATAATACTTATATAGAAATTTTATAATAATCAAATTGAAATAATTGACCTACAAATAAGGAAATACCGATAAAATTCAAAAAAGAAAATATAAATAAATGTTGGCCACTAGTTTTAATATTTGTAATACGAAATAATTTATTTGCATCAGCTGATTTTGCTTATAGATTTTAGGTCTGTTCGTTTACTTATTTTGTTTCAAAGTTTCATAACAGAGTTTTATAAAAGTTCGAACACCTGAATACCAAAAAATTCATAACAGATGTGGCTGAATATGTCTCAAAATATTTGCATTAAATTTTTGGTCACTTATAAAATTAATTTAAAATAAAAACGAATTTAGCAATTGTTAAGTACTTTAAAACTCAAATAAATTATTTGGAACACAAAAATGATTATTTGTATAAACTAGGAATATAAATTTAGTAATGGATGTTTCCACCCTGGTTATTAATAAGCCCAAAGGTACATACTGTTGGATAGGGAATCATATAATTTCTTGATAATAATCAAGCAAAATGGAGGCCCAGCTTGTTTTAATTGCTGCTATAGATCATCTTTATTGAAGTATTGTTTTTCTGATTCGTATACTCTCTGAGCATGCCATCCAAAAACATTTTCGATGGTGTCTGGTCAGTATGGTGGCCAGTGATGGAAATTGACTTTGTTCGATTGTACTGAATGCTGAAAAAAATAGTACTGAAAAAGACCAAATAGTACTGGGCTCTATTATATGGATAGATAAGTGTATTCAAAAATAATATTTATTTATTCACAAGAACAGAAAACAAAACAATTAATTTGTTATATTATAAATTAATTAAGGTTACATGAATTAAAATAAAGGAACTTTATTATAAGGTATAACTATGTAAATAAATAACTAACTCGCATCACAGTTAGGAGCCAGTTGAAGCTTTTATTAAACCCTAATCATTGGATATTCACTCATGGATTGAGTTACCTGTTATTTTATTTTAGAAACACTGTTATTTAAAGCCACTTTATTACTTATTTATATATAAGTCTAATATATAAATTTAAAGTATACAAATAATAACTGATTTTGCTTCTCTCAAAATCAAAAATAGAAATTTTCAATGGAAAGTTCTTCTTTTTGAAGAGGATTGCTTGTCGCATTTATATTCACAAGATCTTTATTCATTTTAAAATTGTGATAACAGTCTTTCAGTGCAGAACATGTTGGATGTTGAAATCGATTTCATAATTTAGTTCTTATTATATTTTGATAGGAAACGCTTTTCCCAACGTTTGCTAAAGAATAAATGACTTCAAAAGGTACCCTAAATAATTCAAGGAATATCAAATAAAAATGAATATTTCTTCCATCAAAAAAAGGAGCAAGTTAGTGTTGTACCCATTTGAAATCTTGATGTAAAGGGCCAATTTTTTAAATAACTTGACGATGGCGATGGTTGTACCTTTAAGTGAATTTTTTTTTAAATACAAAGTGCTTAAGTTAGCTTAGAAAAATTTTGTGAAAAATGACTCAGTAAAACCTTATTTAGTTTACGAAACTTACAATATTTATTTTTTGATTTATAACTGCAATCAGTATAGCATGGCTATTAGGGATTACGTTAGAAAAAACTTTGCAATTAGGAAAATTTTGACGATACGAGTAGTACCAACAGTACACATATTGAAGGTAGTAACATTAACGTTATTTTCATCTTTGTTCAGTTCTGCGTAAATGCCTTGACCCCCACTTGCTAAACATCAAAATTTGTTTTGTGTTGTCTGTTCATTTGTAAATTTTGTTCAAGCTTTTCAGTGTTTATTAATATTATTTTACTATGCAAAACAATAATGTTTTTTAAATTATCATTTCGTGTTTGTTTTTTTTTTTTTGTTGTTGTTTTGTAATACAGCGGACGGGGTCACAGGAACAACCGTCTTGAATTTCATCTGACAGTTCTTATTTCTCACAACATGTGCAAGATGCCATAGATATGTGTTCTGTGAATAGCACCTACCTACCTAAAAATCTGGCCTAAGTTATCGATTTTCACTAATTCGAAATATTGCTGTTATTACTAAACCAAGTGAGGTTTTTTTCTTAATTTTTCCCAGTACAGGTATTACCTACCCTATTGTCCTGTTCCCGCTTAGCGTTTAGTTTTGGGCACCCTGTATATAATTTGAAATAAATCGGAAGTGAAGTGTGAAAACCCAAATTAGTTTTGGGAGTTGGTACCATTTTCTACTTCTACTAAACACCGCAAATACACTTTTTTTAAATCAATAAAAGGAATTATAATTCATAATGTTATCATGTGTTCTTATAATGCACAATTCACGTAGATTTTTTTGAGTGTCTGGTGCTCACAACTACGTCTGTGAAGTTCGGAGTGCAACTTTCAACCACGCAAATGGACCTTGCCAAATAAGGGTGTAATCGAGTGACCTGCCAACTTCACAGTGAAGTTAGCAGGTCACATAGTATATCTCAGGAACCAAGCATGCTATTAACTTTTTTTTTTTGTATTTCAAGAACAGACTGCTTCAAAATTTTGAAGTCCTTTTTTGAAAAAAAATCATACTGACCTGCTAACTTCACTGTGAAGTTCGCAGGTCAGTATGAATTTTTTTTCATTACCTGCTAACTTAATTGTAAGGTTAGCAGGTTTTATTCAAATTGACGACTTAAAATTTTGAAGTATCCCATTCTTGAAATGAAAAAAAAAACTGCTAATTTGAAACCTTACTGCAAGTTTCTAGCATGCTTGGTTCCAGAGATACACTATGTGACTTGCTAACTTCACAGTGAGGTTGGCAGGTCACTCGATTACACCCTTATTTAGCGGACCGCAAAATCGGGAATATAAATGCAAAATATTATATTAACAACATAGCTTAAGAAACTGTTGATAAACCTTCTTGGCTTTAAATTGAAAAAGATAACGAATATCTCATTTATTTGTGTCCTCCAGAGTCCAGACCATTTTCCATCGAATTTCTTTTATATATTATTTTCCACATAAAATAGGCCTTCTTTCTTGTGATACATCGTAGCAATACGATTTTTTTGTTTAATGTTGACATCGTCTGATCCCCGTTCATAATATTTTTTTGTACAAAACACCGACAAATACACAAGAAAAAAGCTCCAGATACACAATTCAAAAGAATCTAAAACATGCTTCCGAAAAAATACAAACAACATCGACAAACATCGAAACATAAACGAAAGCAATTAACTAGGATTCTTTGTTGTAGTTGAGGCCGAAGCATTAAACTTGAAGAGGCTCTTTAAATCCAACCACGGCATCTACCTCATTCATGAATGATTGCGGTGCGCAAATTATTCCTAGAAATTAAGTGTGAGTTTTAAAGCGAAAGGAAACCCATATCGTCCCGTAATCGAATATAGGTATGAAACCTATGCGTGGACTTGGACTGCCGTGTTTAGTATCACAGCTCACAGTCATAACTCCGAAACAGCTCGAATTCAAATCTCTGGGATCTCATATCTTTTTTATATTCTTATGTACATACACATAGGTACAAAGTAAATTTTTCATCCGTTTATTTTTGGTTTTTGTCATTATTGCCGTATGGCCATAAAAATTCGAGTAAATGACAAAAGCGCACCTTCAGGGTTAGCCGGCTAGGAAACAACGACAGCGACAGCGGTTGACGGCTTTAATCTTTTGTTGTTGTCTGTCTTTTTTTTTAATTCATGGATTTAATAAAAATCCATTTTTTTCTGTGTTGAGTTGATCGCTATCACAATTTTTATTCCAACAACGAACGTGTTGTTTCACCAATGTATAAATGGTTTCTAAGATGAAGCAATAACAGAGAATGAACATAAACTATGGTAACAATAATTGTGGATGTTACTTCTTGTCTTACGTTTACGTTTTGTACTGTGGAAGTGTGGAAACCTTTCTTCTTAGAACAAAAAAAGTATCATTGGACTCATTGAAAAATATATGTAGGTACATATAAGGTGGTCCTTAATAGACCGACAAAAATAGCTAAAATCATATAGAAATAATTAATTCAGGAAATATTAAAATTGGTACCGACACTGAATTGCACCCTCTTTAGCAAATCCAAAGTCCCCCATAATCATATTTCATAAATCATATGATACCTTCATGTATGTCTTGATAGTACCTTTTAACGCTGAATCTTATGAGGCCAACAAAAAAATATATGATCACCCAAACAAAAGTAACAGTCCATTTTATGTAATGGCTTTTTTACAACAACGGGTAAAATATTTACGAAAATCCTTTGAAAATAAAGGCATGTTAATGAAACTTGGGATAAATGTTTCATATGTCATACGAACAAAGAATCAAAAGAGCCCCTTAAAATATCTATATAGTGAAATGGCGTCTTTTTGAGGGGTGTCTGGGGGTTAAAGTGTAGAATTTTGTCCATAATAACCACGAAAAAAACTCTTATGTATGTGAACAAATATTTAATTTGTCATGGTATCAAAACCATTTGATTATAATATTCGATCCATACAAAATATCTATGTTCTAAAACGAAGTGTTTTTTTGGGTTAAATTTAAACCTAGGGGTCATAACTTAATTTTCAAAACGACAATCGTCTAAGCAATTGTCTTTAACGTTATCGTCTATAATTCACTTGACGTAACTCAATCACTACCGTCTCGTCTATGAATTTTGTTGTGAAAACTAAAAATCCTTGTCGTTTTATTTGAAATGTCACGTTATTTAAAAAATTTGACTCCACTATCATCCGTTAAAATTTATATTCGTAGAAAAATGTATTCTTTACGCCACAAAACAATAGCAATAAGTCCGGAAAGCAAAGCTGGTCAATCAGAGTCCCCACTTAAAAATAAGATTTTGGACTACAAGCGGCCCAGTGTTGATACGAATATGAAGGTGCAAGAAATATCGAATCGAATAAAGCTTGAAATATGATTTTGCAGCAAGAAAATGTCCTTTAACACGGTGCGAGCTTATAGCGGATTTCCAGCTCTTTGGTTATTTGAAAAGTGCTAGGTTATCAAAAGAAGTATGATGTCCATCAAAATTATAAAATATTGAATAAAATATATGCATAAGTTTTACCAATGATATGGTTTTTGTTTGTAGTACCTCGTGGCATGATGGTTAGTGCGTAGGACTGTCATGCCAAAAGTTTTGGGTTCGATTCCCTGCCGCTGTCACCTAAAAACAGAAATGTTTTTTTCGCGAGGTACTGCCTCTTGCGTGGAACTGACAAATCCTCCAAGAGTATACTTGTCATGAATAAGTGCTTCTCATCTAGCCGTTCGGACTCGGCAAAAAATTGTAGGTCCCCTCCATTCCTGCCAAAAATACGCACACAGGAATGGTTGAGAGTTGTAAGTCACTAGGCTTTGGTTCTTCACGAGCTGTTCTGCCACCAAATTTACTTTTTTTTTTATTTAAAAAAAGTGGCAAAAATAGACGAAAAAGTTTTAATCGTCTTCAAAGCATTAAAATAATTACAAGACGATACCTCATTAGCTACCGTCTAAGTTCTATTGTTTTGACGATAGCGTTTTGATGATAATTGACTAACGTAAATCAAATATTTAATCGCCAAAACGAGATCGTCCAGACGATATTCATTTTCAATGTTACGTGAAACAAGACTTTCGTCTAAACGATATCGTCTGGCCATAATCGAAATAATAATTCTACGGAAAATACAATTTCATAAAATTTGTTTTAGCTTAAAAAGGATCATAACTTTGTTAAAGGTGCTTTTTTAGTTTAGTTTTGCTTTTATTGAATTCTGCGTCAAAAAATACTTGTGGTACACAATACCGTTAAAGTGCGAAATACGTTATTGTTACATTAGCTAGTTAATCTGCAGATAACTGGTACGAACCGTTAAAGTTCGAAATTTTACTTCAATGATCAAGTTTCCGAATCTGCAAATTAACGTATTCTACTATTCCGTTAAGTGCGGAAGTAAGATATCGATATCACCAAGAAAAAGGATTGTGACTTTAAAAAATTCACTCGAATCCTTTAAAGGCATTACCAGTCCCGCATTTGTGGAGGTCAAACTGAAGCCAGTGCCCCAGACGGAAGCTTACTATAGGACGCCAAATCCATGTACCTAAAACAAATTAATAATTGCTGTGCAATTAAATGAGATGCAGTTATTAAATTTTAAGCTATATTTTGTAGTAAACCTTTAAGAAGTTTTTAATTAGTAACAAATAAGTTTCCCGCCATCAGCTCTTGGTTCCCATGACAAATTAAGAATTTTTAGCGATTTTCATGAGTTTCTATTTGAGTTTCAATTCCACACTTTCCTTCTTTGTTCGTATAACAATTGAAACATTTATTCCAAGTTTCATTAACCTACCTTTATTTTCAAAGGTTTTTGGTTATATTTAACCCTATTCACTTGCTAGTGGAGATTTCTAACTTGTTTTTTTTATTTTAAAAGATTAGTTATTTTAAATTACTCATAGCACAGCGTTATGCTGGTCCACTTCCTGAACTGGGAAAGACAGGTGCCCTGAACAATCAACTAAGAAAAGCACTGAGAGCTACGTCCTCGAAATAGGACCTTAGATATCTTTCTGGTGGTATGTCCCAGCAAAAAGCAGGGAAGAAGGTAGATGATATGAAGGCAGATTCTTCAACCGACAAAAAGAGTAAGAAAGAAGAGCCATCATATAACCCCTCCGCTCAAGACGAATGCTTCAAAGGCCAGGATGACAGCAGCGGGAACAAGCCGAGGGACAAGAGTTCCCTTATGCAAGTGCGACAGAGTGTGAGAATTGCGGTTCTACCAAGGAAATACCCCCAGGTAAATGTAACTCTCAATGTTGATAAGCTTTCGTCACTGTGAGAATTCATCATTGAGGGAGGTTTCTCTTGGGTGCAGGCACCGCACAAGCTCAAATTTAATTGCTTGCATTTGAGAATTGGGTTCTGCTATTAGTAGTTTGTGCTGGTCAGAACACAGCGGATTGGCTAATTGAAAGAAGTAACAAAACTATAACAAACTCAGTAGCTAAAATAAAATTTAGAATTTACCAGACAACATTATAATCGCACTATTCAGAAGAATCACACCTAAGCAAAACTGGAACGGCCTTTAAGCTTAATACTACGATTTCATTAGGCCAAATGAGATAATTTCGTTGAAAATTTCCAATTCGATACGAAATCATCTCATTTCCCATAAAAATCCACATTTCGAAATGAGAAAATTTAGAACAAATTTGCCCGAAATTAGGTCAAAACCTTAGAACACACCCAATCTTTAAGAAGGGTCAATGAGAGAAGAAAGAAAAAAACGGAAAAAAGCGATTAACAGCCAGTTGAAATTTATAAATGAAATGAGCTGTCAAAGGAAATTTCCAAATTTCAAATGAAAACATTTCTGTGATTTGCGAAACTACCTCACTTCGACTCTAATAAGAACATAGCTTAAAGATAATCCCTTGTTTTGTTTTGTACAAAAATTAAAATATTGCTTTGCGACTGTTTATTTTCGAAATTCGACTTTTTAGAATAGAGCGCGACTGTTTTCAATAATTTAATTTTGCGACTTTTTTTTCCTTGAGTGCGACTATTTTTATGGGAACCTTCAAAAATTCGCTGCGGTAATCCTCCATACTGTTTTTTAATGTTTTCCACACCTTCTGATTCGATGTCCGAATGTATGCTTTAAGGTAAAAATTGATTTTTTGTGGCTCGTGGGCAGTATTGTGCCATGAAGAGTATGAACGTAGACTACACGCTTGTCTGCGTGCAGACAATTCAAGGTAGAGAGTTATTAATTGTCGACACGAGCTTGTCAACAATGTATAGACAATGTAGAAAATTCATGAAACACGATTTTTTTTTTAATTTTTTCTACTCAAAGTTAACTAACATCATTATTAAATTTCAATACAAATACAAGAATTTTCATAAGAATAAAAAAATGTGACATAGAAGCATTATTAAATCCATACACCAGTTAATCCAAAACTTAATTCATTTCAGATTCAGATTCTTCTTTTTCCAAAACTCTCTCAACAAATCTTGCAACAGTGTTCGATGGGATACACCAACATCATTTGAACCTTTGCTTTGAACTTTTCTTTAGAAGCGTAGTGTAGATATTGCCAATAACGAAAAAAAGGCGAATGTTTTGTGGGTGAAATCAATGGGGAAAAAAGAACTTTTTTGGAGGTTGGCAGATCAAAAAGCTATTGTTGACATTGACGACGTCATTGTTGACATTTTGGACAAAGTTGACACAATTGTCGGCGTTTAAAGGTAGACAGTTAAAGTCGACACGTAGAGGAACAACACTGCTCGTGGAATTTGAAATAAGTTCATAGTGGCTTAATTCTGACAGAAATTTCTCCGAAACCAAGCTTGAACAAATACAAAATTGCCAGCCAATGAACCATCAAAGACATCCTCAAAAGCCTGTTAATAGGTGATTGCAAGGAATGTATTAATACGGATTAAAATTTTCCCTTAATGGATAAAAATGTTTCGGATTTTAATAATATAAGTATTTTTCTCCATTTCAATGCTTCTGCGTCTATTAAATTGACCTTCATATTGAACTGTTGTAATTAACCGCTGCATTGCATTACCAGCCGCATACTTGTTATTTCGGAAGAAAACAAAATTTATCATCATAGTTAAACCACAGCGCCCAATAGGCAACTGGATGCAATTAAGTTTCACCAGCGTTTAATGATCTCTTTTTCGGACACACACATCGAATTTTGATACGCATTAGGCACCTATGTATAACAGATAAGGAATAGGTGATGCGCATCATGTAAGGACTCTAGGGTGGTCTCTTAAAACAGAAGGGCTGGCTGGTTCAGCGTTGCTGTTCTGTGTTTTCGGTATTTTTTCTTTGGATTTTCACAACCCATTAAACATTTAATAAGCAAAACACTTTCGCTGTGTGTTTAAATTTAGTTTTATGACATCGTAAACCAACAACCTGAAGCATAGTTCCTTTCATCTTTCGGTCTATTTTTTATTGTTTTCTCATTCTATTCGGTAGCCAAAAAGATTAGACTCATCGGCATCACAAAAAAATACTAAAATGTTGCCAGTTGCCACATGTAGATCTTGTTTGTTTAGAAGATTGATTTACCAAATAAATGATTACTCTCATATTCAAGGGTCTAGGCTCTAGGCTAGCTGTGGTACTGCGCAGCTCAGCGCAGCGACCGGCGGCTCAGTGGCCGGAATGATTGGATATTCTCGCGAGGAAATCGTTAAAATAATGAAGCTTCTCGCACCTTGTGGCGTCGTTATCTGTTAAACACGACCACAAATTACATGATCACTGCATGCAGTCCCCATGTTGCATGATGCAACAACCTTTGGACAAAAAATTAACAGAAAGGAAAAAAAACTCAACTTCCATGCTCATACATACAGGCGAAGCTGTTGTGCAGCTCATTCGTATACACAGGTGACGCGTTGCGATGCCACCGCTGACGCCTCCGTTGCATAGTGGAGGAATGTCAAAGTAAAATTTGTTTCCGATGTCAACCGAACATCGGATGACAAACGAATCTCGAAGGCACTTAAATCTCAAGAAGAATTCAATTCCCTTCTGCTACTCCCCCAGAAAACCTCTGCACGGCTTTCGTGGCTCAGATCAGACTGCAACTGACTTAGCTGACAATACAGGAATGTAGCGGACAAAAACAACACCCAACAACGAAGAAGCTTCTAAGACTTCTGACTATTGGCGATTCTTGAGTGCAATAATATGCTAATTTCTTTCGTCCGTAAATTTATGCATGCCGAGCCGAGTATGAGATACTCGTATCTACCTACTCGAATTGGGCCTTTGTGGGAAATAGATGCAAAGTCTATTAGTCCTTTTGTTGTAAATTCCTCATACCTCATACGAGTATACGTGCTGAACGAACTTCAGTGAGCACTTGTTAGAATTGGTTTGCTTGATTGAGAAATTATTTATTGCCATCTAAAATTAAATATGCGGTTACTTCTTGTGCCTCACATTCAACACCGCCACATGTGTTTAATGACAAAATTTCATTAGTTCCGCATCAGTAATCACGCCAGAACGTCAATGATCTAGTGCTGCTGCTGCTGTTGTTGATGTTGGGATGACGACGGCGGCGTCGACGCTACTGTTGCTCCTGCTACTTCTGCTGCTGTGACCACCATATAAGACCCGAATGGTGTGCCCATTAAATCCCCCGGCAATCACTTGTAATTATGGAAAATTATTGTATCGGAACATTGATGACGACCATACGAATTGTATCCATGGCGTTCGTTGGCGGGGAGGGGGAGGTGGAGTAGTAGCAAAATCGACGGAGAGGATATGCGCCGGCGACAGATTATTATTATTCGAGAATCCGATGCAAATAAAATTGCACATACATGCTCACTGTGACTGTCCAAGAACATAACCCAAGTCATTATCATCACTTCTGTTTATAATATCCCGCATCTTGTGTGCATATGTGCGCTTCTGTGTCAATTTGAGGGTCCTTCAGTATAAAACAACAAATCTTTTGATTGGGCTGGTCGGTCGTTTCGAATCGAGTAAGATCCGAAGAAAGAGGAAACTGCTGCTCATTAAAACCAAAAGCGAAACGAAAATTCAATCTTTTAGATATGTTGTAAAATTAAATGTATATTTTAGTTTGGAATCAACATTCTATTCCTTAAGATATTATATGACTTGATTGTCCTACTCCTGTAAATGGTGATTTAATAAAAATGTAACGAAAACTTTTGGATTTCAGAAAAAGTTATCCATTTTTTAGTGAAATAAATCCACACAAAATGTGAAAAAGAGCCAAATTTTTCTTCATGCAAACATCTGCAGTGGAAATTAAAGAACTTTTAAAGAATTAGCTTTCAGTCGAAATAAACCGGGTTTAACCGAACCTTTATTCGATTTCGGGACCATAAAACTGATGTATTAGATAATTCCTCCATGACATAGATTATTCCTTAAAATATTTCCTTTCATGTTCTATGTTAATATCCGGCCGTGAACGCAATAGTGGCCTCACTGCATTTTTCAATATTTTCGGAAGAGCAAAAATAAGAAACTGATTATTTTCAAAGGCTTTTAGTTTTAAAATTTTTCAATCGCTTGTAGTTTTGAACTAAAGAAATAAGTTTTGATTTTTTTTTAAATACTGATCAGATACTTTTATTACTTATTTATTTTTTATGGTAGGCCTATAAGTGCAAAAGGGTCAGTGTTCTTTGGCACTTACCCTTCAATTCAAAAAAATTAAATGCAGAAATATTATTTAACACATACAGCTTCAATAAGGCCAATTTCAATCACTATTGCGCTCACGGGTTCATATAATATATTGATCTTAAGGTGTTTGATAAAAAATATTTTCTCATTTTTCAGATACACGGGATAATTTAAAATATTTAAAGAGTTACATGACAACACCAACAATATATTGAAATTTAATACTTTGCAAATATTAAAATAATGATGTAAATTTAAAATTTTAAAATGTTTTTGGTGTTACCAATCACAATTTTTAATACTAATCTATTAGAATTTAATACAAATTAAGTAGAACATTTCTTTTATTTACGGAATATTAAAAAAGAATTTTGAAATGTGTAACTCCGAAAAATCTATCCAAAATTTGAACTTCAGGTCTACAACTGGTTCAATGTAGAAGCGTTTATTTTACAAAGCTCGTAACAGAATCTGAAAGGTCTACTTTTATCCTTCAAAAATAATTTTGAATAACACTTTCTCTGCATACACAAATAAAATGTGTAATTTTTCATTCAGATCTTTCGTACAAAATATATCGTCGGCTTTCTGTCAAAACCCCGTTAGTCTGTTTTGAAAAATTTCTTAGGAGACACAAAAAACCGATTTAAAAGATAATAGATTGGCATTTTTATAACGTAAAATGTTGTAAAACTGGTTAATAGAACCAAAAAGAATTATGACACTTTATGAGACATTAATATTTTATTGCAGTGATTTATTTTGATTTGAAATACATTAAAATAGCATTAAAAGACTTACGAAGTTTTGTAAGAAAGCCGCCGATATGTGGTCATAAAGAGTTTCAACAAAGGGACGAAATTCTTCTTTTCTACTTTCTGCAACAATCAAAATCTCTGCAAATATTAATTAATAATAATTCAGAAAGAATGGACGAATGCCACGCCTCCTGAATGCGAAATCTTAAATTTTAAATTGATCTCTTTTCATTCATTAGAAGCCCTACCATCACGACAATTTTCACGGCTGTGCTATAATTATGTGGGAGTGCTCCGTATACAATATTTTATACAAAAATCAGTAAAAATCACCGGATACCAAGCCACCACTTAAATGGATGACACCAGTTTTCCAATTTTGTAAGCGCAGGAGAATTGACTTCAACTTTGTACTGTGTTTATACTTCAAAAACTAACTTGAACATTAGAAAGTTTGTCAACAAAATATTCATTGATTTTACTTCAAATATCCCCAAATGAACAATTAAAGTTTAAAATGATAATTTTCAATGAAAGCTAAAACTGGCGCCTAACGCAGACAAATTGGGTTTTATCTGAAAGAGATTTCATTTAATATCAATTTCAATTGCCATCAAGCTTTGTCTCCGACTCGGAACTAATGAACTATGTATTACTTTGAAACAGAACTAAAATATTTGTTTTCCCATTGCCAGCTTCAAGCCTAAAAATCTCGAAATCTCTACCAACAATTTGGGAAATATACATATCAAACTCAAACCTAAAAATTCATATTTCCTTGCCTTTCTACAACATTTCTTACTGAATACTTGCACCTAAACTATAACGAGTCAGAAAAGCTTCAATATGGTAATACCATTATTACCATTATTACCAATGTCTGGACAGCTCAATTTGACTTATTAAATTAATTTATTTGATAAAAACAAAACAATTAATCTTGTTAAAAATACTTGCTTACCTTTTCTATTATGCGAAGCTATACGGATTTAAAAGAGAGATAAATAACGTTCCATATATACAACACTCCACAATCCCAACTCAGGTAATGTCAGGTAAAAGTATCAATGTTAATTTCTGCGTTTGATTTATTGATGAGATTCGCATGTTCCAACGTGTTTTGACATCTTATCTGATGGGAAAATTTATTAGCAACTCATATTGATGACTTTTCGGTGATTTTGCTGATGCCATTTGATTCGCGCTTCGGCGTAGTTATTGGCGGCTCCAGCACTTTGATCTTACGTTCGTTTTACTTTTGATCTTTTAATAGCTCCTTTATTATTGTTCCCGAGAATTTCGATGATAGAACTCAGCCACAACACATTCATGACTCATTCCATTGTGACTGTAAGGTTAAAATGCGACCGATCAACTATATAGTAATCCTCCACATATGTCAAGCGCGATTTAGACGCGTCCGCATTCAACAATAATGGGCTATCTGAATGTGCTGATCTCAATGGAATCGTGATCATAGGTACACAGGTCAAAGAGCCAATAAACGCTCCAAGATGTTTGCCTATCCGTAGGTAAGCAAACCGCTATCAAGCCGTCACTGCCCCGCGCCGATAATCTCTTTTTGATCCGATGAAGTTGTTAATAATATTTAACAATATTGTTATGGAAATGCGTGCTGTGACCGACTAGCTGCATCTCTCATAGCGAAAGCCAGCTAACAACTTTACACCGCTTCGTCGTCGGGCGTGCGGTGCAAACAGATAATAATTTTGACGGTGATGACAGTCACTGCGCTCCACAGACACAGAGAGATATGGCTGACGAGGAGGCTCCGCCAAGTGGTACTGTTGGCGGCTCTGATTCAATCTTGGCACAATCTTTTGGCTGGCAGACTGTATGATTGCCGGTTAGTTGGATGACGGTAATTTTCTTTATTTGCTCTGCGAAAAATGCGCAGTTGGTATGTTACCGACCGAGCCATGCCATGTAACGACCGTTTATTGGCCCTGTCAGATGGAATCATCCAGATTCGTATTGTCGTCATATCACGTCATATCGCCGAGTGAAGATCAGTGAAGCGTGTTTCGCATGCACAACGAGATGTAACCACTTGTAATAAGCATTTTCATTTGGGTGAATGTCAAAGAGTATAGAATTTTCTTTACCAGCTCATTTGTAATGCTTATCTCCAATTTTTCGTTACAAAATGAAGTATTATGTAGAGCTGTTTGCTTATAATGTACTTGTTTTCATGAATATTCAAGTTAAATTTTAAAGAATTTTTAGTTCCTTTCAACATTGCATGTATTTCACCCACAAGATGATTTGCATAAAATGCATTGCATACCAAACTTTTTTTTAAAATTTTTTTTTGAAAGTTCAATAAGAAGGAATGTAGATAACATTGAACCAATTTGTTAAGTAAAATTATGAATCTAGATTTTAAACCATTGATTAAAAATATTACATTGCGTGGTTACTTTCTTGTTGGAGAGGGGGGGGGGGGGGTCATACTCATAAAAATGTATACACACATCAGAACTAATATGTACAATAAATACACACAGTAGGTAGTCTTGTTTGTCAAAATTTGACTTGTTTATTTATTGTTTCAAAATTGCTCAAAGCTTTGTTTTTCAACTTTGGAGTCCAAAATTGATAAATATTACTTTACAAAAAATTTCATGATTGGGTAAATGCGGGTAAAATTTTTTGTATTCTGAATATCTTCCATAATAACGAACTTATTTTTTTTTTAAATCGTACATATTCTTTATTGCTTGACTTATAAAGGGTATTTGTTTTTAGACGTGTGGTTTTCAATCTGGCAATACTTTTTCGAAGTTGGTCTTTTTGACAGCTGTCACTTGATTTATGTTCAGTTTGGTTCGCCAATAGACTTGTTAAATAGACTTACTCCTGAACAACGTTTATAAATCGTACAAATTTATTGCCAAAACGAGATGGCCACCGGTTCCGATTTTCACAAGAAAATTTTGTTCAGCGATGAAGTTCATTTTTGGTTGAATGGGTACGTTAATAAGCAAAATTGTCGTATTTGGAATGATCATATTCCACAAGCCATTGTTAAGACGCCATTACATCGTCAAAAATTCACTGTTTGGTGATCCCAATGGGCAGAGGGAATCATTGGTCGATATATCTTCAAAAATTAAGCCGGCCATAATATTACACATTACAGTCAATGGGGATATCTATAGAGCCATGGTGAATACTTTTTTGTGCCTGAATCGAAGGATGTTGATGTTGACGACCCTTGGTTCCAACCAGACAGCGCTCCATGCCATACAGCACACGAAACACACACTTTATGGAAGGAAACTTTTGGTGTGCGTATTGGCCGGTGTGCGTATTGGCGTCGTGGGCCTGTGGCGTGACCGCTGGACTATTTTCTGCGTGGTTATGTGAAGTCGCTTGTCTAGCAGATAGGTATGAGAGGATTGACGCCTTGAATTAAAATATTCGGCGCGTTATTACTGACATACGGCCCTAATTGCTGCAAAGTGGTTGAAAATTGAGCCTCTCGCCTGGAATTTATTCGAGACAGTCGCGGCGGTCACTTGCCCCAAATCATTTTTAAAACATAATGGTAAACCCTTATCTTTATAATAAAGCTAAATTCTTGGCCATAACATTAAATTATATTCGTTTTATTTCTCCTTGAACACCACACGTCTAAGAAACACCTTATTATATTCATTAAATTCTATAAATTTTATCTTTATTTTTATTTGAACAATAATTTCTTGTATGTATTTTAAACTTTACTTTATTCCTTGTAAAAATGCAATGTGATTTAAAACAAGAGTGTCAAACATTCTACCGAACGATTTCTGTCCCAACATTTACAGAACTACTAGTCGGGCTTTTCATGTTTGCATTGGTAAGAAGACAGGCTTATCCTCATGCATATTCTACAGAGTGTACCTACATTTCTGATTGGGAACTTCTATGAAATGGAAGCTTAGACTGTCTTCTATACGATATACACATTGTTGGACAGTATTTTCCTGGTTGTTGACACGATTCCGACCACTTTTGTAAAATCTAGAATAAGTTTCTTCCTATGTATTTACTTAATTTTAAATCGATCACCTCTGGTTTTTTTTAATACAAATACATTTTTCACTAAAAGCTGAAGGCACCGCCAAAGTGAAAATGTCTCATTTTTGGTGTGTTATTATTTTCCCTCTAAATTCAAAAAGAATTTCAAACTTTTCCTTCAATTACAAACTAATGATGTTCCGTCTCATCAAGGGCCAAATTGAGACATCCAGAATGAATAGAACTTATTTGTAGATAAAGTAATTGAGCGTGCTACACGTCAATTCTGTCGAAATGGAATATTTTCTTTCACAAACATCAACAAGAGGAATACGGTGATGAAGCGATACAAGGGCTATGGCAGTAGCAAAAATCTCTGCTCCAAACTAATCACATGATTAATGATTCGTCCGTCACCCGAGGCGGCATGGAAACAACTTTACTAAACAGCGGTGTCCCGATAGTATGTATCGTTCGTCAGCACAGCTCCACGCAATCCAAGTCCAACGTCTTACTCAAGGGATACCCTCGATTTGACGTTATTTGATGTGTGATGTACCGAAATGAATGACAGGTGTCGACAGGTGATGGATTGCTGTTGAAGATATGTTCGGGTGTTCGTCCAGTATTTCTGTCATCTTGCTTCTGGAAGGTGTACTTTTTCTGGTTAAAGGATCATCACAAAACGCTATCAGATTGTTGTCATTGTCTTGTTTTTGCCTCCTGCAGTAAGTTGAAATTTACTTTTGTTTGTGATCTGGATTTGCACTGGATGTAGTTCTTTGGCGGGTATGTAGAATTTATTGCTAGTTTCGACCTTGCTGCTTGGTTTACTGTTACCTTATTGTTAGTAGGCGCATAATGTCTCAAACTGCCACTCAACTAGCAAAAACGATTGGAAAATAATCTTGACTAGCTATTGCCCTCAACAATCCATTCAAATGTTGTTTTATTTTTCTGAAAAAAGTGTATAAAAATAATCGTGACAGGAAATTTGTTAACATCGAACAGATAAAAAACACCACACACACAGCATACCACAACAACAATCTTTGAATAATCGACACAAGACTCGTTATGCCCTCTTAAATCTTATTAGGAATGACAATCGATTAATTTGGAATTCAATACGGACAACGTTCCTAAATCATCCCGAAGAAGTTGAACGAAATCATTGGTGGCGGCAGATACCTGCGCTAATATCGACGACCCGAGGATGGAATGACTATCATCTTTAAATTTTTGAACAGTGTTCCCAATTTAATGTTTAAGAGTTTTCTTTGTTCTGAGACTTATTCAGGTACCGCCTGAGTCATAACTCATAATGTGATGAAAAACTGTTAAAATGAAGCTAAGAGGCCATCATTTGATATGTTTGGACTTAGTTTAATTATAAGACCTCTAAATTGTGGCACTATCGAACTTGTGAAGCATAAATTAAATAGGTATGTTATCAATAGATTTAAAAATAATAAGTTAATTAACAAGATAAACCTCGATACTGTTGTGAAAAATAAAATAAAATTTTAAATTAACCATCAGTTGCAACAATAATTAAGCTGTGATTAGTCAGTTATAGCTATCATTAGAATGATTGATTTTGAGGCAAACTCAGTGTTTGTTTCGATGCTAAAATAAAGCTCTTGCAAGAGCATGCCTTAAGTATTATTTCTCGCAAAAAAAAAACTATTCATTTTGGCACAGCCCTTCACATAAAATGAGTTTTATTATTTCAAAGGATAAACTACCTAAGCAATGATCATTAGTCTTTTAATGTGGACCTTTTTGATTTTTTTTGGCTTGGTAAGTATATTAATTAAGTCTTGAGCAGTGCTACACACCAACTGTAACTGCAGCTACACCAGAAAATGGGTGCATTCGGCAACGGTTCTTTAGCGATCCGGATTTGTGTGTGTGTTGCAATCCCTTGGTAAAAAACAGCTGATACAAAAACAACTCAACGTTTCTGAATTTTTTTGGATTATGGATACCCTATCGCCTTACCAGCCGAACGCGATCAATTGTATATAATTTAATTTCACTTGCTTGATGACAAAAGTAGAGTTGGGTATTTTAGTTCATTTGAGTGAGTGAGCTCCTTACCTCATGTCTATATGGGCTGGGTATCGATTGTGGCAGTCAAATTAAGCAAGTTAATTTAATTTGAAATTTTAACATTTTTTCAGAAATGTCTTATATATATTCTTTAGCAAGTAAAATGGTCCATTGAATTTATTAGTTTTTGACGTTTCCCCACAGCCCTGAAAATGTGGGGAAACGTCAAAAACTAATAAATTCGAAGACACTTGGACCATATCAAATTTTAAAGTCTATGGTAGGTGAAAATGTTTCCAGATTTTGCTACAAAAATAGATAAACATCATGAAATAAATGGTTTTGACGTTTGTGAATAAATAAGAGAGATATTTTGCTATTCGAAAATCAAAACATGAACCCGTTTTTCCAGAGCGTGGCATTGAGCTGTCAAAAAAGATCAGTGTTTCTTTTTAAGCTCAGAGCACTCAAACCGCTCAACTTGTGTTTCTTTTTTAAATCCAAGCTAGCTTAAAGTGCGCTCCATGAACTCAGAATAAAATGAGCGAACGAATTAATGGATTTGATGTTCACTCATATGATAAAAATTAAGTCAGTACTTAATTAAGGTGCGTTGATCGCATTGCAATCGTACGACAGTTCAGTGCTAAGATGTGTTTCAAAATTATATTGGAAAGCTCTAATCATACTCTCTGCTGAGAGCTAACTTTAATACATAGATAAACAATATAAAGATGGCATTCCTCAGCTGTCAATTTGATTTGCCTACAAGCTGAAGTCAACAGCTGATGTATTAGTTTTGCAAAAACGCACACGTAGAATCAACTCGTCCATTCAGCACATCATTCAAAACAGGCCTTGTTGTTGTTTCAATTCACATCTGTTCATCGACACGAAGTGAAATTACAAATACAACAATGTAAACAAATGGGTTTTGGAGGGTGAAACGTACGAAAGATTGGTTGTTGATACGAGTAATTGATATTCTCTGCTCCAATAGCTCGAGGTCTACTCCATACTCTACTCAGAGCTAAAAAGAAAGTCGCCTAATGGTTCATAAAGAGTCGAAAATTAAAATATTGTTCAAACTTCAAGCTCAACATTCAACTAAGGTCTTATGCTCTATTAAAAAAACTCAAATGAAAATATAAAAAGACAAGTGAATGAGCTTTTCTCTTTCTTTGAGCAAAATTAAAAGCACTAAATGAACTAGTAAACTGAGTGTGTGAACTAAGTTCACTAGTTCACTTAAGTGCGTTTGGGAACTACACAAGCCTAGACAAAAGCTACGAGCATCTCTAAGAAAACGAAACATAAGAAAGCGGCATTTTGAAAAAAAAAAACTGTGGTATTTTTCATAACAGTGCTAGCTCTCACAAACACAAATGTATTCTTACAGGGACGGAGTGGTTTGTGATAGAAACTTACTAGGTTCTTTCAGAAAAATATAATAACAAACTTACTTGCGAAATGATTCTTGTTTACCTTATTCTGGCTGTATTTCTACAATTTCATGCTGCACTGCAAATTTTTGCGTTTTTTATTAGTAAATATACACAATCACTTCAAACGGTTTGTTTTTTTATAATAACTAATGATTAAGGTATTAATGTTTTTAATTTTGTATCACTTTCTGTTTTTTTTTTCGATTCAGTCACTGATTTGACATTTCAAATGCACAACTATCTACCGCACTCACGTACACTGTGTATGTGACAAATGGGCAAGTGAACCACCTTCCTCTAAAAACTAACACCCTTTCAACATATATTTAGTTTTAACTATGGACTTTCGACAAATACTTGTCTTTTCCTGTTTGAGTTCTTAATTTTCTCCCCTCTTCTATGATTTGGCTCCTTAGAAAAGATCTTGCATATCATTTTTTTGAAAATCATCAAGGGTACCATTTTCGTCGTTTTGAAGAATAAGTTAATTTTTATACATGTGGGTAAGTACTGCATTTCTATAAAAGCGTCCTTAAAAATAAAAGCTGGTGGACGACTATGAGTTTCATTTTCACACTAAGGATGCCGAATTCATACAAAAACGGTATTTTTTTTCGAATTTGTAGTTTGTAATTTAGTTATTTTAAATATGCACATTGCAAAGTGATGGAATTAAACAAATCTTCTACACATTACGAAGTGGCATCACTGGCTACCTGATCGAAAGAACATACAACTCAAGAAAACTGCGTGAAACAGAGACTACTTATTGGTTTCAAAGAAGATTCACCAAATCGTGTTTTGTTGTGGTTTTCCTGAAACCATGTCCGATGTGACAAATAAGCAGCAATAAGTCAAAATGCTACATCGAAGACGTCATGGAATCGTTATTTTACCTTCAGAGAACAATTGGAGAGGCTTATCTTCTCTCACTTTCACTAGGATGTTCTTGTTCATTCTTGGTCGTGTTGTTATTTTGAAGTAAAAAAAATGTATCTAAGAACGGGATCGCCCTTGCCACCACCTGTCGGAATGCAGCCTTAAAGGTGGTCGATAATACATCAACATTGATTTATTAATGGGTCATCATCACACTTACCATTTAACCAGCATCTTGTGGCGTCTTATGAGGTGAGAGCGAGGAATGATGGATGCACGTACATCGTATATATCTATGGGCCCGGTTTCTGATGATTGTTCTTCTTTCACGGAGCATTTGGGGATACCTTAGATTCCTTGTTCAGCATCACACTTCACGCACCTACGCATGCGCACATTACAGAATCTGCACATCCCTGTACGATTAATTCAAGTGTCCAATCAACGGCTAAACTCAATTAATTGTGCGAGTTTCCTTCTGTTTGGAAACACAGTCTTCCACTAGCTTTCAATTGGAGTTTCGTTTCTTACACCGAGCGATTTATCGCTCGTTCTAGTCACACCTCTTATCTTGGAAATTTATCAACACGTAAAAGAACAAATTTGTTGCCATGTAATAACGCATAATGTGCATCTATCTGTAAGTATGTATTTAAGCATTGAAAGGTTTCGTTACTTGCAAGCAAGCTGCAGCAGGACGTAGGTAGTGTTGGACCATGGTTCCGCGGAAACACCGAAATGCAATAATTGTTTAAGTGAATTTGCGCGCAAACAAGTGGTTCGGAAGGAAAAGTTACCCAAGTGCCTAAGGTTTTGATGCTGCTGCATCTATCCGTATATTGACGCATCCCGATGGAGTGTTGATGTGCCTGGAGAAATCTCTGGGATAGGATCGCATCAGTGGAGATATAGCGTGGGTTTGTCGATTTTTGTTGTGTATTCCCAATGGGGAATCTGATTCAGGATCTTGAAGTGTTTATTGAAATAAAGTAGAAGAACCTTATAGACGTGAGATACAAATCAAACAACATCTGAAGTTGTTCTAAAGGTTCTTGGTAAAGTTGATGTTGATGTGAGTTGAGTTCCCACCAAATTTATTTTGTATTGATAAATTTCAATGATAGGAGGTAGAAAGAGCGATAGATCAGTCAGAGTAACAAACGAAACTCCGCAATTTTATCTTTTTTTTTATATTTTGGTAAGAGATGATTATTACAAAAATTTTAATTTTTATTTTTTTATAATTAATTTTTTTCACAAGAAAAGGTATTACACTAATCTATTTTTATAAGTTCCGTTAAACTATTTATACTGACGTCTACCCTTTGTTTTTTAGGGGGAAGGTGAACAGAATAATAATAATGTGTCTACGTACTGCTTGAACAGAATGCAGACGGAGCCGCAACTGGAATAGCTGTCAAAATATTGAATACACACAAATCCAATGATACGAACAGAACACGACGCAGCTGGACAAGTTGGCCAACTTTTAACTTTGGATGCTGCTTTTTTGACGTTTCAAAATTGTCCGCGCAACCAAGTGTTTAACATGGGGGTTAAAGAGAGTTTCAAACACTTTGATAAAGACGTAAAGTAATCTTAGCTTCCATTTCATCATTATCCATTTTTATTTTTGTTTTTATTTTTATTTTTGTGTAGAATTAAGTTCGCACAGGTTACTTGAAGTATCAGAAAGCTGTTCAGCACGTTGTAAGCGAGTTAAAAAATCACGTACAACATTTTTTGACAGTTATTCCAGTTGGAAAACTCTGTTATGGTCAAGAAGTTACTCGGAGAGAATTGAAAAATAACCAATTGCAAAATCTTCAGTTGCAATTTCCTAAATTTAAAAGATTCAGTTCGTTCCGAAAGGATGCGTGAAGCCGACCGTATTTTTCGGAACGAGATTTACCGAGACTCTCGGCAGCCTCGTACAGAAAAAAAACTGGATCCTTAAATTTTATTCATAAGGTCTACCTTATTTAATTGTAACTGGTGTTTCGAAAACTTGTGGAACTGCTTAGCAATTATTAAAAAAAAAAATAGTAGAACCAGGAGCGAATACGGCGATACCGAATCAAAATGAGACCAAGACCAGACCTTACGAGTATCTAGTTATAATGAGATCTAAACTGAAAACAGAAATGCGATACGGAGCCATGTATCCTGATGGCTAGTTATGTATAAGCAGTTGGGGTAGGTATTTTAAAAAAGCTGAAGGTGAATTTAAAATTTTTGAAAATTCTGGTACGATCAAGATTAATATAATCCAGATTATTTAAAAATTTCGGTTTACAATTTTCATTTAATTATACATGAGATTCTTTCAAATTTTACAACCTAAGCAATTTTTAGTTAAAAGTTTTGATTTAGTTCGGTGAATTTTACTTAATTAAGCAATGTATGTTAAGCAATGTTCAGCTTATGCATTATGTTTTTCTGAGAAAGTATCTCATCAGCTCTCAAAGCAGCCTCTTTTATTCCGCATAAGTGTATTTTTTCAAATTGAGCAACTTTTTCTGCCTGTGATGAGCTAATGTTAAGCTTTTGACAACGTTTGTGAGACATTTCAAAAAGAAAAGTTTTGTATCGTTTGGTATTGTTATGGGAAACCGAGACGATACCAGCTCTAAATCATCCGAAACGAAACCGACACCAAACCGTGCCTTCGGGACCGCAATTTACCGATACTCTCGGTAGTGCATTACCGACAGAAAAAATTGATTTTTGAATATTAAAATTTCTTTTTGTAAATTGGTTTTTCGGAAACGACTCTAATGGTTCGGATGACATTTTCACAGTTTTTTCTCTTAAGGAGAAAATGTAAGCAATTATTTATATTAGAACTGCCCACTTCCACGCTTATTTTTCAGTCTCTTTGATCCTCTAAAACCAATCATTTGGATGACATTTGCAGCTTTGGTTCTTTTCAGCTGGAGGAAGTTATGAAATCCACCAACTGCATCTCATATTTTTTCTTACATGACACACTTGAATGATTAGTTCAAAATTACAGTCCAAAATTGTAACGTAGGCCTCGGCGTCACATCGAATGCAAACAAAAGTATTATTTTTTCTAAAATTATGAAGATGCAAATTGTCCATGATTCGATTGGCAGTCCTTAGAGCTGTGTAAATCGTTCATTTCAAATGAATGGAATAATTCAAGAATCGATCAATTCATTGTTCGATACTGTGCTGATTCGATTTTTATTTCAATTTCGATGAAATCCAATCTGTCTGAATTTAATGAATTCAATTATTAAATTATTCCAAATTTAAAAATAATACAACTTGAATGTATGTATTAAAATTTTTTTAAAAAATTAAATTTTCAGTTTTTTTATTGCTCCAATAAAATGTTGTTATAGGTCGATTATGGATGACATTTGGATCAATTTTTTTTTTTTTTAAATAAAGTTTGTTCTCTCTCTGCCAATCTATCAACTGTCAAGCTCCAATCAAGGATGTTGACGATGTCAATGGGTAAAGAAACTTCTAAAAATTTAGAAATATTTGAAGAATTTTTACTGCTCAGGAAAAATGTTATTTAAGGGCAGTTGGGTGACATTTCGATCAAAATACACTTTTTCTATCAAAATATATTTTTTCTCCATTGAAGGATAAAAACTCAAAAATTTTTAAAAAGATTGATACCAAAATTCGAGATTTTTCACTGAAAGGATTACGAAAGGGATAGCAAATAGAGAATCATCGAAATGATTGAGATTGAAATGAAAATTTGTGATTTCATTTATCGATACCTTCCAATGATCGGATCAAAAAAATCGAATCGTTCCTGATTAACACAGCCCTTAGCAGTCTTGGTGCCAGGTAGCTCCATGCTTTAGCCTTTTCATTTATTAAAAGAGTTCCGGAGTGAAATGGTGATGGTGATATCATAAATAAGATTTTGAAGTAAGTACTTGTCATATCATAGACCCCTAAGTGGTATATGGACAGAAAAACTGTCTGACATCATTGGTAAAGTGAATGTAGCTTACACAACCTACAGCATTTTTTGCAAAAAAAATGTTTAGTAACCTATTCTATTTTTTTTTGTCAGGACACTATTGAAGAAAATGCTCAATTTTGTGTCTAATCAACATTTTAAAAATAAAAAATGATCGTGAATTAAAAAAAAAAAAACGCATTTTAACAGTCAATTTTGTATAAAAAAAAGGAAAGAAATGACTGATTTTGTTCACTCCGGAACACTCTTAATATCAAATCCAGATCATCAAATCAAGTGTACGTCGTTAGCAATACATTTTTAAGCCTTTAGTTTTTAGAGGAAATGTTCAATCTGAATAGAAACAATAAAATGGATTTTTATTTATTACTAGAAATGCTAAATATTTCTAGTCAAACATTTTAAGCAGATGGGTAGGTTTTTTAAAAATTGGGAGCGACAAATCTTTGAAACGGTTATCATGCCTTTTCTTTCATTTGAATAGACTCATTGTTTTCTGTTTTAAATTTTAGAAAGTATGTATTCAACTTTTTTAACATTTTTTTTTATTTCTTACTCAAATTTGGAATCGCCCTTGAGCATTTATCCCTCAATAAAATCTGCAAATACTTTTGCTTTTTTTACATTTCTAAAAAAAATTTGTAATCGAAAACAAACACACAAACAGTCACCTTACATTAGTATCTTCATACCAATATGTAGGGGGAGTTGGGGCACCTCGATACGATTTTCATTAGAATAAGAAAGACGGACTGCATTGCATATTGACAGTAGGTGTGTTTAATGAATCTGTTTCGAACAGAAAATTACTGGATTGAGGTGGAGCAAGTAGGTGAGAAATGTTAAAGTAATAGCTGATTTGTTTGCTTGTGATAATGATAAGCCAAAATTTATCACAGAAGTACTTTTTTCTTACTGTTCTTGAACTAAACATGAAAAAAAAAACATACAAAAATTAACAAAGTGTGAATTGATATTAAATTCGAAAAAATAACATTTGAAACATTTTTAAATTGAAATGTTTCACAGTTGATAGGCAAAGGCAAATCCCGTCAATACAAAGCTGTACTTTTCTGTTCTTTCTTGTTCTGACAGCTTCCAAACACTTGTGCTGTTCTGCTCTGTTCTGATCTAGTTTTTCTTCATTAAACACAGCTACACTGAGAAAAAAAAATGAACTCATTCATATTTAAATCAAACTCAAACACATATGATTTGGCATGGAATCGATTTCTATTTAATTTAAATAGAATCGTATTAGTTCATCCTTGAAACGATTTAAACATGATTTTGTTCAAATTTACTATGCTTTCTATTTAACATAAAGATATTTCCGTTTGTTTTAATTAGCTTCGTTTGATGTCGTTTCAAACAGAATCATATAAATCTTTTTAAATATGTTCGTGTTTGGGTCGAAGATGTTTTCTGTTTAAATCTTTCCTAAATTTCAATGTCTTATAAAGCAGAGTATAATGATACTTTTTAGATTGAAGATGCATTTCATTCTCATTTGCTTAAGATTTTTTTCCGCACAACGCGAGTTTTACCTTTGCACACATGGTAATACCGCAACACTAATTTTGGAACTATTTGAATATCTTTTACGACCAATATGGGAGAGACGGACTCTTTTGCAAATATCTTAGATGCTTAACGTCTTTATTTCTTTGAGTTCAATTCAAATTGATTCGAGTTTAAATTAAACATTTCTGTTCAATCACTTTCTTTTCTTAATATTTTAAGTGCATTCATATTTGAAACAAACTCGTGTATGTTGATTTAATGTTAACATTTTTTAAGCGAATACAATTATTTAAGAGGTCTTTCAAAAATCAAACTCAAATGGGCTTGAATTCATGTAAATATTTGCATGTGGCTTCCAATGCAATAATTAAACATGAATTTATTTGATTCAAACAGATATAAACCAAAATAATGGTATTTTTGATTCTGAACAGATAAGAGGTAGATTTAAATCGAATTCTATTTGAACTAATTTAAACAAATTGTTTAACATGCTGCTGTTTAAATAAGTCATAGTTCAGTTTTCTCAGTGTAGTAATAACAAAGTAAAATATTTTATAGGTTCATTGCCTTTCTAACTAGCTTATATGAGACCAGTAAAACTTAGGGCTCATTAAAAAAAAAAACTGCACCATTCCCGGGGAACATTGATTCATTTAAGGGTCACTTTCATTTATAGCAAGTTAATCAGTAGGTATTAATTGTATAGCGACAAAATTTTTTGCCTAGTCCGAAAGGCTAGATGAGAAGCACTTTTTTATGGCCGTTGACAAATACTAGGAGGATTTGTAAGCTCCTCGCAAGAGGTTGGTACCGAACCCAGACCTTCGCCATTACAGTCCAGAGCACTTTATTAATTCAACCATAGGTACGTTAATACACGTTTGATAAAATCACAGCGCAGTAGCCATAGCAACTTTATCGATGAAGTAAGGAAAGAACTATTTTTCGTTTGTGCGTTCTCCAGTTCCCCACCATTTTAATAAAAGTATCAGTTTGCTGAGAATCACCTCATCGTGATAGTATTAAGGGTAGGAAAGGTGGTGGTCCAACCTGAGCATCTGGTGTCCGAAGACCTCCAAATCTATTTAACGTCCATAAAATTCTTTCGTTACTTTTTATTGAATAATGAAACAAAATACATATGTATGTTTGTATATTTGAAGAAAAATATTAATTATGTACACCGAACAAAAATTTGATAAAACAACTGTAATATTGACATTTTTGGGTGATAAAAGTTATCCAACATTTAAAATATCACAATTGATATGCCAATCATATCGTTTTGACATTTATGTCATTTTTATTTAAGAGTTCAAATTATCAAAATAATATTAAAATATCCACACCAATTTGATAATTTTAATGTAATATTTAGAAATAAAATTTCAAATTGATATGATTTTTTAACATAATAAAATGTTAATTTAGCATTTTAAGTTGTAAATTGATATTTTTAAATAAAAAATTTATACGAGAATATTGATATTTTTTAATGTTGTTTTAACATTACGTCGGCTTAGAGTGTAAAGCGCCTAACTCCACATCTTTTTTTTTACCAATATAGACCACTTCAAAAATTACTAAAAAATACAAAAATCTATCAAATCTTTTCAATTTCACTGAATATTACGAGTGTTGAAAAACATTTAAGGTAATTTTGGTTTTATTTAAATAATGCGAACACTTTGTTTAAAATATTTGTTTGTAAAAAATGCAAAATGTGAGTTAGCTGCTTTACACTTTAAGCCCACGATTATATATGTCAAGTTGATATTTTGTAATTAGTATTTATTATTAATAATTTAATATTTTACTTCTTGCTTTCTAGGCTGTACCAGCGTTCTGTATTTCTCGCATCGAAAAAATTTGCCGAGAAACGTTGATAAATAGAACAAAACTCATGATTTTGTTTCAATTTTCATCATATCTGGAACGATTTTATCGATGTGAGAGTTACAGAATCTTTGCACAACTTAGAAGGCAAGAAGTAAAATGTTAAATTGATAATAACAAATACTAATTACAAGATATCAATTTGATATTTATAATGTTGAAACAACATTAAAAAATATCAATTTTCGCATATATAACGGGTGATTTTTTAAGAGGTTTAGAACTTTAAAAAAAAAAAACACAAAAAATTCGAAAAAATTAATGAAATATTTATTTGAATCGATAGTTTGAACCTTGCAATTTAATGTTTAAAGATAATTTCATGCAAATGTTGACCGCGGCTGCGTCTCAGGTAGCCCATCCGCTGAGTCAAATTTTGGCATACTCTTTCACACATATCGGCCGGTATCTCACGAATGAATGCATGGATGTTGGCTTCCAGTGCGTCAATCGAAGCGGGCTTGTCCCTATAGACATTAGCCTTGACATACCCTCACAAAAAATAATCTAATGGTGTCAAATCGCACGATCTAGGCGGCCAATTGACCGGCCCGAAACGTGAAATTAACTGTTCACCAAACTCGCCTCGCAATTGCGCCATTGTTTCGCGTGCTGTGTGGCATGTGGCACCGTCTTGTTGAAACCACATATCATGCAAGTCAAGAACTTCCATTTCGGGCAAAAAAAAGTTTGTTATCATCGCTCGGTAGCGTTCACCATTGACAGTAACGCTGCGATTCGCATCATCTTTGAAGAAATATGGCCCAATAATGCCGCCGGCCCATAAACAGCACCAAACAGTGGCTTTTTCGGGATGCATTGGTAGCTGTTGCAATGCTTCTGGCTGATCTTCACTCCAAATGCGGCAATTATGCTTATTTACATACCCATTCAACCAAAAATGAGCCTCATCGCTGAACACAATTTTTCGATAAAAAAGCGGATCCTCCGAGCACGAATTTTGATGGTAAAATTCAATAATTTGGAAGCGTTGTTCATTTGTAAGACGATCCATGGTTAAATTGCAAACCAAACTGAAGCTGTTTGACAGTGACACAAGGTACTAAACACACGTCAGCTGTCAAAACCAGTGTTGCCAAAACCAAACCAGCTAAAAAATCACCCGTTATTTTGATATTTAAAAATATCAATTTAACATTTAAAATGTTAAATTAACATTTTCATGTTAAAAAATCATATCAATTTGAAATTATGTTTGTTAATATTATGTACTTCCGTAAAAATTTTCATTTAACTTTCAAATTTATTTTTTCTTAATAACACCAAAATGAAACACACAATATTAAACTATATTTTATTGTTCAATCAAAATTTATCTACATATGTTCAGTTTTATTAATTCGAAAACATTTTGACACTTACTATTTTTTATTATATTATTTAATTTATTTTTGGTTTTAATCTTCACTATAATGTATGACAAACTACACTGAAGGTTTTTCCAGAGGAACTAACGCTACAACTTCAATGGTTAGGTCCGTTCAACCAACAGAAACTGACATTTAAAAAAAACTTCAATCTGATAATTGTTTATGTTTTTATAAAATTTCATTATGATATTGTGAACTGATATCCAAATGTAAATTTCAATTTTTTGACATTATAACGGGTGATTTTTTAAGAGGTTTAGAACTTAAAAAAAAAAACAAAAAATTCAAAAAAATTAATGAAATATTTATTTGAATCGATAGTTTGAACCTTGCAATTTAATGTTTAAAGATAATTTCATGCAAATGTTGACCGCGGCTGCGTCTCAGGTAGCCCATCCGCTGAGTCCAATTTTGGCATACTCTTTCACACATATCGGCCGGTATCTCACGAATGAATGCATGGATGTTGGCTTCCAGTGCGTCAATCGAAGTGGGCTTGTCCCTATAGACATTAGCCTTGACATACCCCCACAAAAAATAATCTAATGGTGTCAAATCGCACGATCTAGGCGGCCAATTGACCGGCCCGAAACGTGAAATTAACTGTTCACCAAACTCGCCTCGCAATTGCGCCATTGTTTCGCGTGCTGTGTGGCATGTGGTACCGTCTTGTTGAAACCACATATCATGCAAGTCAAGAACTTCTATTTCGGGCAAAAAAAGTTTGTTATCATCGCTCGGTAGCGTTCACCATTGACCGTAACGCTGCGATTCGCATCATCTTTGAAGAAATATGGCCCAATAATGCCGCCGGCCCATAAACCGCACCAAACAGTGGCTTTTTCGGGATGCATTGGTAGCTGTTGCAATGCTTCTGGCTGATTTTCACTCCAAATGCGGCAATTATGCTTATTTACGTACCCATTCAACCAAAAATGAGCCTCATCGCTGAACACAATTTTTCGATAAAAAAGCGGATCCTCGGCCAGCTTTCCAAGAGCCCATTCACCAAAAATTCGGCATTGTGGTAGGTCGGCTGGCTTTAGTTCTTGCACCAGCTGTATCTTAAAAGGCTTTACGCCCAAATCCTTCCGCAAAATTTTCCACCTAGTGCTGTAACAAAGGCCTAACTGCTGGGAACGGCGCCGAATCGACATTTCGCGGTCTTCTGTCACACTAGCTGATACGGCCGCAATATTTTGTTCACTACGCACAGTACGTAAACGTGTTGGTGGTTTAATGTCCAACAAAGTAAATTTGGTGCGAAATTTGGTCACAATCTTCCGAATAGACTGCTCAGAAGGTCGAGAATGCCGACCATAAAATGGAAGCAGCGCGCGATGAACATTTCGAACCGAGCACGAATTTTGATAGTAAAATTCAATAATTTGCAAGCGTTGTTCATTTGTAAGACGATCCATGGTTAAATTGCAAACCAAAGTGAAGCTGTTTGACAGTGACACAAGGTACTAAACACACGTCAGCTGTCAAAACCAGTGTTGCCAAAACCAAACCAGCTAAAAAATCACCCTTTATTATGTAATTAACCTTAAAACTGTTGAGGTGATGTTTTTTGTATCATAAATAGGTGAGTTCGAGTAAATTTTTGATAAATTGATATGATACGTGATTTGAAATGAATAAAATATCAAAGCGATTTGCGTTTTTTTTTCTCGGTGTAGGTATATACTATTTTCGTCATAATGTTTCGACATCTGGCACGAAGCAAAATTGCAGTGTGCCACTTATTTATTTGACAAAAAGTGGTTTGAAAAACAACGGTAGCATAGCATCCTCAAAGTCTGGCTACTTATTAGGTCTTTAAAAATTTTAGATTAAAGAAAAATATTAGAAATTTTTATAGTAAATAGTTTTTGAAAAATTTATGAGGAAAATAAAGACATTTGAGTTAGTTCAATATTTGTTTATGATAAAAAAGCTGGTGAGTCGTTAAAATGTACTTTCGTCCCATCATTAATTGTCAAATTCTATTAAAGGGTATGTAAGAAGGTTTTTTTATAATACAAATTTAGTATACTACTGACAAAAATCAGCCAAGTAGAAGACTTAGCATTAAGGATTGGACTTGTTGAATTATTGATTCAAAATAGGCTTACTCACTTGGACTTATCAGTGACGTAGTTAGGGCCTTGTCAGCTTGTCACACGCAAATTGTATTAAGTTCAGTTCAACTTACATGAGTTTTCTTAACAAAATTCCACTGTAAACTATATCCAACTAGATTAGAATTCCTAATCATTAAGCTGGAATATTTTTTTTTAATGCTTAGGAGTGCTTTGCGTATTTAGCCACTTGTATTAAATACAAACTTTTATTTTGCTTTCTTTTCATTAGTTATTTGCACTCTACCCCTGTTGGTTGCCATGCCTAATGCTGAAGTGTATACTTTTTTCGTAAAAGCTATTGAGACTGCAAAAATACCTGATCACACAAGGGACATCATTTAGCATTGCAGCCCTGGGCCTTTAGATAAGCTCGGTGCACACATGCGATATTTCAACGCTCGCAATAGTTCAATGCACACATGCGGGTTTTTCTCGCAGGAACTAACCTTCAGTTCGCGTTTGACTTGCCGCAATGGAAATAAAACGAAACGAGTAATTTTTGCGTACCAAGTAATAAAGAATTATGTTCTTAAAAGAAAGTAAATTTTTGGGTGCATCCTTTTGTTGATTATCGGCTGCTCGAAACTTTTACAAGATTCATTGAAATCACTTATCCTCGCCGCTCCTTTCTTTTGCCGGTCAAGGTATACTCCTCGGAAGCAACAATCCATATTTCTGAAAACTTTTTTATCTTATTGATAAATAATTGTTTATCAATTTTTTCCGTGTTTGACATCCTTTTTTTGAATTTAATAAGCGTCAAAACAATGTACTTAAAGACACAACCGCGTGTCCAGTGGCGAGTCTTTTTAACCGTAAGAATAAAACGCGATGTCGCAGCGTCATCGCACGTGGGTGTGCAACACTAAATTTATTTGTGAGTACGTACTGTAAGACTCAAAGACGGTGCCCCTGCGTCACCGTGCGTTAAAATGATACAAGTGTACACAGGGGCTAAGTCCATCACTGGAGTTACTTACTGCAACTAGTTTTCGATTAAAGTCGAAGATATCTATGTGCCCCATGAACCAATGACCCCCATGTCCCCCTATGTGTTTGGCATTTGAAGAGAATTCTTCACTTAAGTTTGAAAAAAATACCCAAAATTCTCATTCAATCAATCGAATATAGAGCTGTCTGCTGGCTTGTGAGAATCTTGTACTATTCGCTAAGGAAATCGAACTTTTCACCAGAGACATTTTTGTTTCTTTTGTATTTTTTATTGATTCGATCCGATGTGAGAAAAATTGTAATTAACAATAAAATTGAAAAAAAAAACCCAATTTTGTGTGTCGTTTTTTATTGCCAAAGTCAAAAAGCCTGAGTTTCGTGTTTTGTTCATCCTTTGTTCGGGAATTTGATTGTGCATTTCAAATGCCATCAGTCGGAGAGATAAACGAACGAAAGCCAAAGTGCCGAACGATCGCGTACGATTTACGATCGAGGCTATGCAAATATTTACTAAGCGAAACGAAACGTTCATTCGTGCAATCACCTGGCCACATACCTTATGCCTTGAGACAAAATACGTCTGTATCTCCCAAGCTGAATGGTCTTTTGTACACGCTGACGTGGCTATAGGCGAAAAGAATTGATTTGTCACAAAATAATTTGAATCGCAGTTTGTGAATCGAGCCGCTGCGAAGTCGACGCGACGATGGAGGTGCCCACTGGAAGAAGGGAACACGCCATTGACGAGATCAATGTTGAATTATGCTGACGACCGTTTGCTTTTATTTGGATTCCATTCCTTGTCTTTGTAGTGCTCTTTTTGATCCGGACGTGATGTACCAATATGTTGTTTGCGGAGGTGCAATTGTGGCGGTGGATCCAGGTCATGATTCAATATGAGACGAATTTTTATTCAATATGAAACACGATGGGCAAAAAATTTGTTCTGCCGGACACCATGGAGATCACTTGATCATAGTGATGATCGTTTGCTGATATCTGCAATTGCGGATTGACCGGTTTTGTAGATTAAAAATGTCTTTCAGAATCAGTTCTTGGAATAAAATTTGACCGCACCGTTATTGAATGCCTTTATATTTACCGAGAAGTAGATTATTTGTTATTTTCTATGATGGGTGTTGGTCTTCACTATCTTTGTTTTTTAATCTATGACCAAGACCGCCTTATATATCGAGAACAAAACGTGATTCAATGAAGTTAGGAAGTACTGTGAAGACTTTGTTTATTGATGTACCATGTATTATAGGTACAGTGTGGGATATTCGTAACCTTCCATGTCCATGGCCACTTTTCTATGTAGTTTAGACCTTATTAAAATTCATGGCCTTTATACTTGCTTTTATGGGTAAATTTATAACATTTGGAATGTTTTCATAAAACTGAAAAAAAAATTTGATTTGTAGTCTATTTAAGAACAGTAATAATAAATTTATGATCAGTTAATGCTTCTTCTGCAGTTACAATTTTTTTTTTGATAATTGTTCTTAAAGATCAGCACCAATTAGAACTAATTTTGAAATACATTTTTCATAGCAACTTTTGGTTTGTATTTATTTCGGTTTACATCTTTACAATTTTCTTTAACACACATGTATGTTATTTACTATGAAAAATGAAAGATTTCCCACACTCTCTCCAAGTTTGGTAATTTTTCCGGAAAAAATTCATGATATTCTTACAAGTTTTTTTTTTTTATTTTCTGTTAGTTCATCACTGAGTTGGAAAAATTAAATATTTGTTGCTAGGAGCTTCATTTTATTGCATTTTTATTAAAAAATGTAGAAGATAACATTTTAGAATAGTTATACAAAAATAAGAATATTGACATGCATTACATAATTTGATAAGACAAAAATATTTTTAAAAAACGGCAAAAGTGAGAAATGTGTCATTGTAAAAACTAGTTTTCTTTTTTTAATTTATCAAGTAAAGTGATAATTTTAAAAGATAGCAAATTATAAAACTGTACTCACTTTATGAAGAAAACTGGCACAAAACAAATTACTTCTTTTTTCAATTAAATTTCATAATAAATACATTTCACAACACGAATTATGCCACTTTTGCACATAAAATGGTTATACCTCGAACAACTGGCACATTATAAATTATGCCGGTGTTCATCATAAACAAAGTATGAATAGGAATAATGTGACAATTAATATTAACGACCATTTGGCAGGAGTGGTATTTTTATTAAAAATTACATTAAAAAGAAAAAAGTTAATAAACAAACAACGGCAACACTTACCGTTTTGCTGTGCAGCATTTTTAAAAGCCGAAAGTCCATTCCTTTGGATTATTTAAAATTAAGTTTTTTTGAAGAACTGTTTTGGCAAAAAGTTATTTCAACTCATAATTTTTTTAATTTTTTCACTCACTTACTTCACAGTGAAGTAAGCAGTGCAGTATGAAATTTTTTCTATGCAAGGACAAAATTTAGAGTTATCCTTTTCTACAAATGCAAATTAAACTGCAAATTCAGAGCCTTATTTCAGATTTCTAGCTATCCCGGTTTCTGAGAAAAAAAGCACCTCTAATTTTGCAGTGAAGTTAGCAGTGCAGTGGGTAACACCCACTATTTGGTGAACTGCAAAATCCGGAATAGAAACAAAACTGCATATTCCTGCCGTGGTCCCATTGGTCTAGCTTATAAATTGTTTAGCTAACTTCACAGACGTTAAACATTTTTATGTTTACAAATTATGTTGCGGAAAAAAATAATTTTACTACCGTGAATTTTTACATTATTTTGAGGTCATTATAGTGGTTAAAGGGTGGACGTTGATTAATGCGAATGGTAAGTCGTAAGTCCAAAAAGTTTTGTATGAAGGCTCACCAGCTACCTGACTATTTTCAAAAATCGGGCAAATCCATTGGATTCGATTTGTCCCAAATTATCCTTCAGATAGTTATTGGTGGATAACGCATTCGTTGTTATGGGTATCCTCAAAAAAAATAAATTGATGAAACACATATTTTATAAAATGTTTTATTTCTTATTCACAAAAAGATATGTTAAAATAAAAATAGAAAAATAAAAATTCGAGCATTTAAACCACGATTCCCGAACTCGTTTTAAAAAAAACTACTGCCAAATAGAGCACTAAATTGAAAAATCCCTCTCATCTCTCTCAATCTCTCATAGTAAAAGATGATTGTTGTGTTAAAAAGAGACCAAGATGGCGACTTGGGTTATCTAATGAGCATATTGTTTCTCTTTATCATTTCACATTTCTTTTCACAAGTTTTCACAGAATGAATTGATTGTGATAAAAGAATTATCATATGAAAACATTTGTTTTAATTTTTCACACTTCGAGATTAGCATTTGGAGTGAATATTTATAATTTATCACTTCACAGTTTCACAGACCGAGAATTAACCCCCTGTATTGCATCTTCCTCTAAGTGCTACCGGTCTTCTTCTTCTTTTCATGCTTTTTTTCTTGCTCCTCTTCTTTGAAAGTCTGTCCCTTGACCGTGGACCTTACCTCCAAGAAGTGGTACATGGATATCCAATTCGAAGGATGACAAGCTGCAAACACAGACACAAACGATTTTATTTAATGAAATTTTAATTATTTGACAAATAATGGCAAATATCTACAAACAACGATCGACTAACGACTGTATACGACTTGCAGAATAAAGCTGGGCATTCACGTTGAGACAGTCGTAGGAACGGTCGCAAGGTTCGTAGAGATTTTCAACGAACTTCAGTTCAAACGTGGTCCATTCACAGTAGAACTTGTCAATTTTCCATAGAAAATCTCTATGATTCATACGACAGTCCTTACGACAGTTTCAACTTTTCTGGCAATGGTATGATGTGCAGAAAATGGTTAAATATTTCTTTTTAACACGTTATTGTAGCACTTTTAAAGAAGGGTATACCTACACCGTAATTTTTTAAAGTTATTTCTGCAGGAATGATGTCAAAAAATGGTAGTGTGTAAATGTAGGTTAATGGTAAATAATGAACTAACTAATGATGACTGAAATAATGGAGATCAAAATTTTTCGTGGGTATGACTGGAAATGACAGTTTTGGAATGTCGACTAAATTGCATTGAACAGTAACATATGTTTTATGTATAAATTCTTGAAAATTGCAACCCTCAATTTCTTCTTTGGGTTTTAATATAATTAAAAAAAAAACATTGAAATTAAATTTTAAACATTTTAATTTCTTTTCTTAGTGGAATTATGTTTTTTGTCCCTTCTTAACCCGCTCCTAGTAAGAGATTTTTTTGTGGAAGCATCCCACAAAAAAACAAACAAACTGTAGGTTCACCTCATTTATACCAAATAGTTTAAGATGAACAAAACACGAAATTGGTGACCTGAGCGGTAGGATTTATTGCATTACTTAACAATTGAACTCTTAAGTCAAAATTGTCCTCAGTTAATATTGCAACAAGAACACCCCCAGCGGCGTATACAGCTCCATTTCTTGGGGGGGGTCATACCAAAACAAAAACCCAATTCAGTTCTTATAAATTTATTAATTAAAAGACTGATCCACGGTTTCCATTTTTTTCGCTTTTTTTGGAAATAATTTCTGCTGGTCCCACAAATGTTACCTTTTTTTTTAATTATAAAGACGCTCGATATAGTGAGGTAATAAAACCAGCCTGTTCACTCTTTCGAGTTTGTTTACTTTTTCGCAAGCTTTCAATGAAGTTTAAAAAAAGAAACACTTGTTTAGTGTCCTTAAGCAATGTTAAATTCTTTCGGGACATTTTTGTAAAACAAAAAATATGTTTTTATATATAATTTTGTGTGTTCAATATAGTTAATTTTTTTAGATTTACTAAATCAAGCGTCTATTGTATTATTATTTGCTGACAAAGCTTAAACATTTTTATATTATATTTAAAATATTCATGCAACTTCGTAAAACCGTAGATAATTTGTTAAATTTATCTTTTGGTTAATGAACTGTCATATTTTGTCTGGGAAATGATTCACACAATTTTGTTAAAGTTATCAAGGGATTTTGTTCGTAAAATTAACAAACTGGTTAAACTTATCCAAACATCATTGTGACTCTTACTCTGATTGAATTACTTACCATTTAATCAAATGTATAACAAAGGTCGTTCATGCAAACTTTTTACACGATTTGTAAACTTACGACATTGCATGAATACCCTTATTATTTTCTGTGTAAAACACAAATTTTGAAGAGCTGAGTTTTGGAAACAAAATTTTGATCCACTCCCGAATTTTAATATGATCTTGAGTTTGTGTACCAAAAATATTTCGTATGGATTTTTTGTGCACGCTAAAAAAAACCAACATAGGTTTTGGAGATGTTAATCTTAATATTTTACTTAATATTAATATTTTTTAATATTTTTCTTAATTTCTTACGTTTGAAGACAGTTTTAAGCGCCAAATTTGCCTTTTTTTTAATCTGATAAGGGGATAATAATGAGGGGATAATTTTCTCATTTATTATTATTATTATTATTTATTAACAAGCAATTTAAATTACAAGCTCATATACAAATTTAACAAGCCTAGTTGCAGAGACTATTGGCTTTCTTGCTTATGAATTTAAGTTACAATTTTTGCATTTTTGAGAAATTCAGTAATGTTATTTATAATTGTTAGACTGGTATTCTTGAGTATTTCATATTTGGAATTGTTTTTGAAGATATTGATAATTATGGGCTGTGACACCGGACAAAGTTCCAAAATATGTTTTAGATCAATGCGGGTGTTGCAGGTGGAGCAGGTTGGGGCGTTGTTTGAGCGTTGTTTGAGGAGATGTTGGTGGGAAGCAGTGATGTGTCCAAGTCGAAGTCTAGCAAAGTTAGTTATTTTTTGTTTATCAATCAAAAATTGTAGTAGTTAGAACCACTCTTTTATTGAAGACAAAAATTCTTAGCTTCCACAATTTGTTTTTTTTGAAGCCTGAAAATGAACATTTGAAGTATTGGCCGCAGATCAAAAAATTGAATGCAGACCCAATATGGTCTTCGAACTTTCAAAAACGTTTAATATATGTGTAAATTTAAAATTACCTTCTCAATGGGTTTTCTCATGATAATTGAAACATACAAAATAATTCTGAAAAACCATTACCTACCAATATATGCATATGTATAAATATTTATTTAAATAAAATTGATGCATTGATTGACTATTTTTGGAAATCTGCATACAAAAAAATTGATAAAATTTTTAGAATCCCTAAAAATTAATTAGTAGATAAGCCAAAAATCCTTTAATAAATTCAGATCTCAATCAAAAAAATGTTTTTAGGGTGTATGACAGGGCTGTGTCTAAGGGTGGGGCACTGGAGAAAACGCCCCAGGTGCCTTCCTATGAAGGAGGCCATGCGAATGGCTGCCATGAAATGTGTTTGCGGAATATTCGTTAACGCAAACTGCAAAAGTCTTCTCTTAAAAAATGCAAATACAAATTTCACTGCGTTAGTATTGTGTTCAATAGTCAAGTTCGCTAAAGTCACGAATTTGAATACATCATCTACGGTGCAATTGAGCAGTACAAAAATCGAGTTGATGATTGTTGAAAAGGCAGAGAGCATGTTTGTAAACGTCAAAAGCTTTAGCAAGTAAATTGACTGGCGTTGATGAAAACAAATTTTCAACAAACAGGACGGTTACATATTATTTGTCATGACGCTTTCTGCGTCAAAAAAACGACGATCATTTCACGAACAAATTGACTTTGACTGACTGATTCTATGATCAATTCATAGTTTAGGGAATAATGCTTAAAAGCATGCTTAACCTCGCGTTGGATTGTCATCAATCGAATATAAGATCGAAACGATCAAAAGAAAATGTATTTTAAACATAATCCAAAATTTATAGGAACTGTTAAATTCGTGTTTAAAAGTCAGACAAGAATGTATGATTAGAGTTTTTGTTGATTTCATTCCAACATTTCAAGCAGAGCGATGTAGTTTAAGTTACGTTGCGTTGAAATGAAATTAACGAAAGAAAAAATATCGAATAAAAATGTCGACAGGTTATAAAATCAATTTATATCAACTTTTTTTCTATGTACTAAATATTGGGAAGAAATATCGAAAATTCGATAAAAGCCGATCCTTTTGACGACTTTCTTTTTAGGATGCTGACTTTTTGTCTAAGTTCGAAGCTAAAAATTTGATGAACTAATAACCAAAATAGGTATTCTTACATGCCATAAAGTCGATATAAACCGACATTTTAACTAGTTAAATCGCCTTTTTTGCTGGTAATTCGTACGTAACCTATACTGAAACATGTTGGTACTGGGTTTGATTCGGAACGGCCCTGGTGTATGGAATACGACTTAAAGTAAAATTTTTGTTTTTCATTGCAATATTTGTATAATATCGTCTGTTAGTTTTATTTATCCATTCATTTATTTATTTTTTTTTTATCGAAGATGATTTCCTTGAGTTTTTGAACAAAATTTTCACAAAATAAGTAAGTTAAACTGATCAAAAACAATATTGAAAATACTTTGAGAATTAAAGAGTGTATATCTGCCAAAAACGTAGATCTACCAAATTGATTTTGAATCAAAAAATACATCAATGCTAAAATTTTCTGAATGAAAGTGGTTAAAACCGTCTATTTTATAAATCTTAACCAAAAAAAAATTGTATAATTTCGACAATAAAACCCCAATAGTATTATTTGGGCAATGGCTTGTAAATGTTGATAGGAGAAGGTAAATAAACTTTACCAATAATGAGTAGGTAGCCTGTTCCAAAGCTATAAAAAAATAATTTGTTTGAAATTATATTTTAAGATTGCAAATATTTTTGCTTTTCTTATTATTTTTTGCGTATATCTTTTGAGTTCTCGGGGGGGGGGTCATGACCCCGTGACCCCCCCTTGTATACGCCGTTGAACACCCCAAATTAAAATAATTTCATAAGCTTTGGCTAAATTGTATAGGTAAACAAAGATTGTTTAAATCACATTTCAAAAAATACTTCCAAGGTCCAACGACATCATGGTGGTCTTTATTTAAGAAATAAAAATAAAAAGCTTCAACTGAAGAAAAAAGTAGATTTATAAAATTGGCTCAAATCAAATATCGGAAATATCTTGAACCACCCAAGATGCAAACCACAAAATATCGAAACGTGATCGATTATCTTCTTCAGAAAGCAGTCGGAACCGGTCGGGATGTCAGAAATCTAATCAAATCTTCATTTGCAAATATACTTTTGCATTATGTTAAATAATTGAGATGAATGAAGCTACACAGTGCGCAGATAAAGCAATCAACGGTGGAGTGTGCGCAAAACTGTTTTTTTTTTTTTTATATAAATATCATAAACGATTATTGCTGCAACATCCACCATCATTGGTGGCTGAATTGTTTTTCCATTATTTGCAGATGAAATTGCAACTTAAATTCATAATTCAATTCCCTTCCGTTGAAGTTTAAGATTTGTAAAAATATTTCATGCAAATAATTGGGACACGATTTGTGTGTTCCATGTGCCGAACAGCCGAACGGCCAAAGAGTTCTGGCATACATAGTGCATACCTCATTCTTTTTTCTTAAGAAAAGGAAACAGTAGCACTATGAATGTGATGAGCTATGATATGGTGATTCTTTAACGAGGATTTTTGTGCTGTGAACCTCCTTGGAGTGCCACTCCATATCATTTAAGAGAAACAAGTAATCAATTAATTCAGTTGGCCGAGCTGCCAAAAGTGCTGGAGTTATTTAACACTGCAGAGGCTTACAGCCAGACAGAGGTATCCCAATTTGTTAACATCAGTATCATCATAATTCCCGATCAAAAATAATTCATTATTAATTGATCACTTTGGTCGCATTAATGAACACTTGAGCATGGAAATCGCCTCCGATTGATCACCAGGCTTCGTGGTGCACATCGTAAGTAGCAAAGTCACATCAATGAATTATGAACGTGCTGAATTAATTACTCGGCGCGTACTTTCCCACCAATCGAGAATGCGTCTCGATGTTCCGCAAAGAAGTAACATCCAGCATGAGTTGAAATTAGAATGATCGTACTGCGTGTGCGAATGATGGCAGATCCCGTGCGCTTGCGACTCAGCTGGGCTTCTCAAGGTGTGCAATAATTCAGACTTTTAAACAAAGTCGCGTCGAACGGAGACCAACCGCAGAGATTACCTTATTTACAACCTGACCAACACAGCCAGAGCAAAAGGGTTCCATTCAAAAGATCGATAATGATCATGACAGAGTGTTCGCTGTTTCTATAACCAAGATCAAGGGTCTATTGAAGCCTCCAATGAATTGGTACAATTGCGACCCCTGTTGTGTGCAGAAGTCTCTTGAACAGTGACCTTGAACTACGTAATTACAGAAGTAGGACTCCTGAACGCGCTAATCCAAGCATAATTCCGAATTAATGGAAAATGATCAGTTTCTTTGCAGACAAATTGTGTTAAGTGTCCAAATGAGATCAGAAAATTATTCATGTGCGACCCACGCGATGCAGGATTGGTTCCCGAAGAATATCCATGCGGGCAAACTTTGATCGATGTTCGGATGATTCTGGCGACTGTGCACCGCTCATGACGCGATCATTTAAAGAACCAGAACATGGATTCCTTATGTTTCTCTCTTCTTCCCCTCAAGCTGTTGGCAATGTCGATAGTGTGTCTCCATGTTGCACTGCCTTTTCAGGATCAATTGCAGGTGATTTGTATTTCTGTCGAAATCGTCTTATCGTAACTCATTATGAGATTTATTTTGTTCACAATCCCACAAGGTATACAATTTATCTTCGTACACTTCGGTTGGCTGATGGGTTTGAAAGAGGGGTGGTAGTGGGCGATAGGATTATCTGTGCACATATAGGTATATTCACGACACGGAACGGTACATGGATTCGATTTACACGAACGCCGACGCCACCAATCGGTTATTTCCTTTTTGTTACTCGGCGGCCGATCCGTTCAAAAATGCTCTTTTTTTTAACCTCTAGAAGAAGCGATAATGTGATTTATTCTGTCCATTAATCTGGCAATTCATTCTTTTTATTTTGGTTGGGGTCTTACTTTGGTTTTATGGTTTTCAGTAAAGGCCTTGCAGGCAGACCACTATAGATTATTGCATATAAGACCCTTAACGATATTAATAAACCATTCATTACACAATGTAGTCGGTGATATGGTGATGTCGTATTGGTGAAACATTTATTTGACTCTTCTTCGTTGGTGGTATTTCTCATAAGCAGTGTTGTTATAAAAGACATGATTTCTTCTTTTAATCTTAACGATACAAGCCTTATGATAAGAAGCGTTGGCACACGCACAGTGGCGTATTTAGGATATTTAAATATTTAAATATACAAAAATACCAATATCAGACACAGAAACTGTTAAACTATTTGTGTTTTATATAAAAAAAAACTGTGTTGATTTCTCGCCCCTAAAAATTTGAATACAATACAAATTGAATTTTCTTGTACAAAATTTTTAGAATTTTTAATAAAAAAAAATTGTTTATTTCCAACATTATGCACCTACTAATGAACAACGATGATGACCTCGGCATCGCTTATGATTTGAATATAATCAAAATTGTGCTTTCTACTTTACTAAACATCTTATAGAATTTATAATTTAAAAAAAAGAAACTACTTTTTTGGATTTCCCAATTTCTGTAAAAAACAACAACGATAATGATAGTGCGATTCTATTGATTTCAATACAATCTAAAATTAATTAAACTATAAACTAAACCAAAATTAGAAATTTGAGTAAGCAAATTAGCCGTCGTGGATAGATTGTTATTGATGACGACCAATTGTTTGCTCTAATATCTCTCATTTCAGCTGATAAAATGCTAATTTTTGCAACTCATCATTAGCGTTACTTAGATTTCTACCATTCTGTCTAATTTTTTTTTGGAACAATTGTGGCTTATAAATGTGTTAAATACAGTTTTGTTCGTTTATTCGTAGTTCATATGAATGGCCCTTAAACTGGTATTAATTATAAATTATGTAGTGTCATCCTCTCTTAGTAAATGGAATCCATATCCCTTTAGGCATACATACAGCCAGTTTATATTTCTGAGATCTCAGTGCGCTCAGAAATATAAACAGGATTCCTCCCGAAAATTCCTCACTCTTCCCCTTAAAAACTGACAATGAAATTTTTTGGATTCGCTTGCTCAATAATTTTTTGTCGCAGTAAATTACATAAGAAGAAAAGAAGAAGAGAGTTGTTTTGACTTCTAAGTGAGGAATAGTGGTTATATTTTACTCTCCTGCTCTGTCTAAAATTTGAGGAAAAATACTGAGCGCTCAAGAAATATAAACTGGCCAATAGTCTTGGATTCAAAACATTTTAAAACTTCTTTAATTTTTGCAGGTTTTATTTCACACAAATTATATTGTAATATAGTGTCAGGATCGTTACTTTTTAAAAATATTATATATTTTCGTTGTTTACTTTATTTAAACTTCCACTTTTTATGTTGAAAGTCAAAACACTTCAATTTCTTACTACAAAATAATTATTATTCAACACTCAACTATACTAAAATTAAATCACCAACTTTACTTTTCACTTTTATTACAACTAACTTAACTCATTCACGATTAAAATTAAACTGTGTCCACTGTCATTCAAACATGCCCTTTTATATCCATCACACAGGTTCCCGAAATAGCTCGAAGTTTCTAGTATTTCCCATTTCCCATGAATGTTTAGCTAGAGCTAAAAGTTCGAAGGCTTTCCAAAGCTCTCTGTAGGTTGGTTTTATCATTTATAGTCCGGGAAGATGGAGCTTCTTCATTCGAGAGTCGTTATAGTTCTTTCGAGAGTCATTAGGGTACAAATATGAGATCCGTTGCAATATCTATGTGCTAAGGAAAATCGTATGAAAACCTTTCGATTTACTTCTATCCGTCAATACTCAACTGAAATATATTAACTATATACCCTTAAAATGGTTTAATCCCACACATGTACAGAATTCCAAAATTATATAAAGGGTGTTTTTTTAGACGTGTGGTTTTCAAGGAGAAATAAAATGCATATAGTTTAATGTTATGGCCAGGAATTTAGTTTTACTATAAAGATAAGGGTTTGCCATTATGTTTAAAAAATGATTTTGGGAAAGCGGCTGGCTCGAAAAAATTCCAGCCGAGAGGTTCGACCACTTTTTTGCAGCAATTGGGGCTGTACGTCAGCAATAACGCGCCAAATATTTTCTTTCAAGTCGTCAATCGTCTCGGGCTTATATGCGTAGACAAGCGACCTTACATAACCCCACAAAAAAAAAATTATGCGGTGTTAAATCGCACGCATCACCACGCCACAGGCCCACGACGCGAGATAATGCGCTCACCAAAAGTTTCCTTCAATAAATTGATTGTTTCGTTCGCAGCCGATGGCGTCGTGCGACCGAACTATTATTTTGGTAATAAATTTGCACTAACAGGACGTACGTCTATTCATTATGAAATGGCAAACAAAACTGGGCATAAATCAAGTGATAGCTGTCAAAAAGATCAACTCCGAAAAAAGTATTCTAGATTGAAAACCACACATCTAAAAACACCCTTTAATAAGTAAAATAAGTCCCATTAGCCCTAATTTTATCTTCTGGCCTTCTGTGCCGAAAATATGTAGGTATAGCGATAACTTCCTCAGTCTTAGTCTCAATATCTCGATTATTTGACTATTCCTGTAGGTAAATATTTCTTCATCGATAAAATTTGTAATGTATTTTTTAAACGTTTCATTGTTGAAAAGGTTATTTCCAATGTGCACATGCACAAACAAAGTTTTAATAAGCTTGTGTATCTAGTTGTCCTTTAGCATGAATTCTTTGATTTGTCACAATTTCTTGTTTAAAATTTAGTTAATTTTTTTCCAAAAAATTGAGGGAGGTATATGGACTTATAATCCTCGACTCTCATTTCCAGCTGAATTAAGAAATCATCGGGGTAGGTCAAGGTACATACCTTACTGTGCATAATAAAGATTTTGTGACCTTTAGTCCAAATGCGTTTCGTCCAGTTACAACAGTTGGGCTCATCAGTTAGATGCTGTTGTACCCTTCTAAATAAATAAATAAATTTGGTGGCGCAACAGCTCATGGAGAACCAGGGCCTAGTGATTTACAACTCTCAACCATTCCTGTGTGCGTGTTGTTGGCAGAAATGGAGGGGACCTTCAATTTTTTGCCGAGTTCGAACGGCTAGATGAGAAGCACTTAATCATGACATGTATATTCTTGGAGGATTTGTCAGTTCCTCGGGAAATTCATTTATTTAGGCTTTACTTTTCACATAGTAAGACTTTTCTTATTTCAATGATTGAACTACCTTACCCAATGATCATTGAAATCTTATAGCCATTTAATGTGGAAAGTTTGGCCTGTTTGAAATTTTTTTTGACTTGAAATATTAACTAAGTCTTGAGTTTTATTTGTCCATCAAAATAATTAATGATTTCGATTTCTAAATGTCTCAAAATCAATCACTAAAATTTTCAATGATGAGTTTCAATGATAGCTATAACTGGCGCCTTAGAAGGGTGCAAAAGCATCTCACTGATGAGCCCAACTGTTGTACCTGAGCGAAACGCATTTGGGCTAAAGGTCGCAAAATCTTTATTATGAATAATGCAAAAATGTGTGGTTAAAATTTTAATCTGAAATGGTTTTCAATATACAAAAGTTTTCTAGGGGCCCACATATCCTTAAGGGCCCAGGGCCCCAAAATGTCTAAGACGCCCTTGTCTGGAGCTCCTTCTTGTTGGTATATTAAATTATCTGTTACAACCAAAAGGACATTTTCTAATAAATCAGGCAATATATAGGCTTTTTAAGAATTGTAGTTAGGATTCTCCGTTTAAAACCGTATTTTAAGTACTAAGTCCAATTACCGTATATCCAACAATGCCAAGCCACACATTGCAGCGAAAGCGGTGCTGCGATTTGATTTATTTTTTAACATGTGGATTGTTGTGACTCCAGTAATGCAAGTTGGGAAATTGGTAACTCCATCTCTGGTAAACTGCCCTTCATCTGTCCAGACTATACATTTAAGGTAGTTGTGTTTTGTTTCTTCCCTGAACAATAGGGTTCTACAGAATTCAGTCCTCAATATCTTATCATTTGATGTCAACTCTTGCACTGGGGTAAAGTGATATGGGTTAAAGCTATCGGTATGAATCACTTTCCCAAATCTTTTTTTGCTGCAATCCAAACATAGTTTCTATCCTTCTGATGCCAAGGCTGGGATTACATTGTATCAAAGCAAAAATCGGTTCCTCTATGTCTGTTGATCCACTAGATGACCTTTCTCTCCTTCGAGTCTCCAGCACTCCATGGTCCCGAAGACGATTATGAAGTCTTGAAAAAAGTCAATAGTGGGGTCATCTTCTATTGGGGAACCTATCAGCGTACAATCTCTGTGCTTCCCGACTGAAAAAATCCGCTAAATCGTAGCAAAAGTGCATATCTGTCAATTCTTTCCGAGCAACTTGCCATTGTTTTTGTTGACAATTTGATACGCAATTTATAAATGAGTTTTAAAGATAATACCCGACTGTTCAAAAAATCCGTTTTTCAGTTTGAATTTTGAATTTTTTAAACAGTCTGGCAGGGCGAACAATACATTCAAATGGTCTCGGATTCTGTGATATGTGATCCGAGGAGCTTATCTAGGGAAAGGTGAAAACCAATTTTGGCTAACACTATTACCTTCGAAGTTGCATTCATATTTGTTTGCTATCATTCGCACCCAAAATCTGTTGTCAGCTCTTAGGCTAGTCACGCACATGCAATTTTCAGTTTCGAAACTGTTTGGTTGCAAAGATGAGAGCTATGGACTCATATGAGACTCCGCACGCATTCGAGCAGTTTTTATCTTTGTGTTTTGGCACACGATTGCTTGAAATCAGTTTTTCAGTTTTTGTCATATGGAATAATATGTGACTGCGCGGACATTCAACCAAATAGTTGCGGATATTTAATCATATCGTTGAGTTTTGTTTTTTTCCAAATGGGCATTATGTTCTCTGTACGAAAAAGGACAAATGTATCTTTTCTTTAATTTGCTGAGCAAAAGAATAGGACAAAGGCGATAATTCTTTTCATTGAATGTATGAGATAGAAAAACTGAATAAACATTGTGAGTGTGTCAGTTAGTTAGTCTAGTAGCATTTGTGTTTGCCCCAAACATTTGAAAATGTCAATAAACTACCAGTAGATTCCTTGTTATAATAAGGCTCTTTTTAGATATATGTATTCGGCCTTATCCAAAGTCAGAGGGGGCAAATCATGGACATCGACAAAACAAGAAGTGAAGTTTTTCTTAAGATTCATAATAAAATTGAAAAAGTACATTGGTAGCGTAGTATTTCCCAGGAAGCCAGGAAATTACCACACTCCTTGTCCCCCCGTCCGGGTGCCAACATACAATACTCCTTTAAGTTGATATTATCAACGATATTGTTTTCATTATAAAATCTTGAAAGGTGCTTATCCTCTCTCTTGATAGTAAATTAATTATAAATGGAAGTACATACGAGTATGTACTGCACATGTACAATATGTACATACTCTTTATTTCGTTACTTTTTCTTCTTGAAAATTGTGGTTGCCTTAACAGCTGTAAGATCAACTTAAATTTTAGCCCGAAGCCCATCGTGACAACATGCACATTTTATGTTCTCCGAAATAATCTGTCCCGCGCAGGCAACGGGAACTTAAACAATCACCGATTTCTTAAAACCAATATTCTATTTATTGTTACAAACCACAGTTTTCAGTTAGCACTTACATTATTACATCGCTGATTTCCTGCAACACATTCAATAATGCTTCCAATTAGATGAAGATGTTATAGCTTTTAACCTTTATAGAAAAAGATAGCCCCTCTCTATGTTAATGTTTCCATATTAATGAGACAAAATGAAAATTTGTGACAGAGAAAAGTGTCAATCATAAAGTATAATGTTTATTTAGCTAGAAAAGGAAATTACAAGCCTCGTGCCTAATTTCCGACAGACGATAATAATTTTAAAATCTCCATAAAGCCATCCCTCCATCCAATTCCTTAAAATCGTCCATGCTTTAATTTTTCGGAAGACATAAATATAAACTTCAAAGTAAAAGCCACCATTTCATTACCGTTAGCCACTTTTATTTAATTAGAAAGAGGCGTGTCAAGTTCTTAAAAAAAACCGCCAACGTCAGCTGATATTAACAATCATTAATTTAGCTTTTTAATAATCTTTTTAAAAATGCATAAAGATTGAATTGATGATAACTGATCAGAATCAGAATCAAACGTAATGAAGTCAGGTTTATCATACCAAAATTTCAATTACATGTTTTCCGTGCAATTATTGTCGAAGTTCTATTAAGTTCACTGCCAGTAGACACTTGCAATTATATTCCCCAAAAAAGGGTTGAACTAAGCATTTAAAGTTGCTTTGTGTTTTCAAGGAATTGTTTGTTTCCCGTTCGATTTAATTGTCATTTTCGATATGCCATAGTGCAAAGTACCTTGTAGCTGAGAACTTTGTCGCAGATGCGTCCGTCCCATGAATGCATCTCCTCCCACTTTGGCATAACGAACAAAATTTGTTACCTACTATTACTATTACTTTGATAGTGCATATTAAAAAAGTAAATGTAACAAGGGTTGCTATATAAGGGGCCAGTTATAGTGATCAGGAAATTTCAAATGGATTATTTACTTAAAGAAATATTTTCTAAAAAAATTGTTTAACTATTTTCCTAATGCAAATTATTTGTTCGCACCAGGAAAATCGATTTGCACCAGGAAAATAGTTAAAATACATTTTTTAGAAAAAATATTTGTTCAGTTGAATATTTTATTTGCACAAAGAATTCTGTAAATGGTTTCTCATTGATTCTTGTAGCACTTGTGTTTCAAATCCGGTTAAGAACAGTAAATAATCCATTTGAAAATTTGTTCCTGATGCGTTTCCCGATCGCTATAACTGACATCTAAAGTAGTATGTAACGCAATTACTTCCTATGGTGATCTATTGTTAAAGTCTGGAAATAAAAAAAGTAAAACAAAAAAAAAAGATAAAATAATATGAATATGAAGAAAATTTAAAAAGGAAATTCTTCTGCTTAAGTGGAGTGACCGAATTTATTGTTCAAGTAAAAGTTCAAATGAGCTCAACTCCATGATAGTTGGGCTTATCGGTTAGATGACTATCATTCCCTTCTAAGACGCAAATTTGTATCGATGTTTACCGACTAATCTAAAAATCACAGCATTGGAGATACTGTGAATTTTATTATTCATACCTGGGCGATTCGCAATGGAGTTGAGCTCATTTGAACTTTTAACTTGATTTATAAAACAATATGGCCATCACCATTGGAAACTCTTCATTTATGTGTAGGTAAATCTATCTTTTATAAAATCATTTAAAAATAAAGATGTAGTGGAACCAAATATAAAGGTATTGAGACATCCCATGTGGAATTATTTTGTGGATATTGGCAACTTTGTAACGTTGTATCGAAGACATTTTTTGTAACACATGAATTCTAATACCTTTACAATAATTTTGAATTTTGGGAAATTACGTGTACTGTTTTTTTTTCAGATGAAGAGGTGTGTTTTCAGCAGACACCTACCCAATTTTGAGATATCTTTACAACAATAAAAATTATATTGAAAGTTACTTTTTTAAAAATTTCGATATGTAACTTTGAACTTTGAACTTTTTGTAATTTTGTATTCTTGAGCATAAGATTATTTTATATTTAACAGTAGACTTATTTATGTACACTGAAAATTTGTCATTATTTTTGAGCAAAATTAGATTTTCATCAAAGATGTGAAATCCAAATTTGTATGGGAAAAGAAACTTTAAAGTTTAATAAAAATAAATACTCAGAATTGAGTTGTAGCCCAGTGGGAATAGATTTTCTCAATGAATAAAATGCACGACTGGACCGCACGAACTTGCTCTTATGTTCAAGTTGCTTGGAATTAAGAACTTTTGAAATATGAAAGTAATCGTTCTTTTAACTGAAAAAACAACTAGTAAAATCACTTAGAGCTCAAAAGCAAGTATGCCATTTAATTACTTGAAAAGATAGGAATATATGCAAAAAAAAAAATGTTTTAATCGTTGGAAAAAAAAAAATTAATTTTTTATTATAAAAATTTAGTTACATTTTTCAAAAAAAATTTTGTATGTCAATTTTGAGTTTTTAGTAATACAGTGCAGTATAACGAATGATATACATAGTGTCCGAGGTCCATTTGTTATATCGAAAATTCGTTATATTGAACAAGTTTTACCTATAAAGAAGGGTTTTTTTTTATTTTCAACTCCTATCTTATATCATTTTTCAATGCAACCCAAGTTAATCCTCAAACCTGTGACAAAAAATAAAAATTCAAGCATTTTCATAGTTCAAATTAGGAAAGATGAGAGATTTAATTGAACACAACAAAACAAATTTCATGTTATAAGTATATATTACCTTAATTCATACAAAGTCAAGAGTTAAATTACACAAATTAAATTTCTGAATTCAGGAAAAATTATTATTCTTAGAAATTTTTGGGTTTATTTTGTGAAACTCGTTATTTATCGTTATATAGAATACCTAATGGACTTGAAAAAATGTTTCGTAATATGGATTATTCGTTATATCGGCATTCGTTATACTGGACCTCCACTGTATACATTTATTAACTAAGTTTAAAAAAAAAATCATCAACCCGTTTTTGAAATATTGAATTAAGAAAAAAATAGCTTTTTTTAAAAACCCAAAACATACTTTTTTCAAAACTTTGATATGCAATATTATTAACATTTCATAGGAGCTCTTGCACAAAAATTTTGATTGACATCGTGTGAGCCGTTAGTGAGAAAGTCGAAAATCAAGAAAACTGTTATATGGAAGGTACCGTTAATAACGGATTTTAGTAAATTACTACAATAATCCACGGTTTTTTTTTTATAAAAATCGTTGGAGCCGTTCTTGAGATAAATAAGCTTTTCCGTAACGGTTGTATGGCAAGTAACGTTATTTTTGGAGCTAAAAAAAATCAATTTCCCCTCTGGACAGTTTCAAAAAAACTTACGTTCAAAATTTGAAGAAAATCGCTTCAGTGGCTTAGGCTGTAGATCGAGGTTCAGACAGACAGACAGACAGAATTGTGCCACCTACTTTGTTCGAGTTCTCTATGATCGTTATGTTATGTTTGATTGTTATCCCGAAATTTTTTTCTTGCACGAATCCAAAACTTGTCCTATAGTATGTACCTATGTATATCGCAAGTAAAAAATTTGTAACGAGCTGATTTGTATGCACCTTCGGATTGGTGTTACTTATAATATGAGAAAAGTCCTCAAAAATCGCATGATCAATACGTCAGTTATAAGGGGTCAAATGTCACAAAAATCGGTTTTACTAAGTATCTCGAAAACGGTAAGTTTTAGAAAAAAAATTTGTTTCACAAACTGGCAGTTGAAGCATACAAACACATTTTAAAATTTAAATTTTCCCCTCCCCTGCATTCTGTGGCCGGAAAATAGCTCCGATGGGAAAGGTCAGTAGTATAGCTGGGAATAGTTAGAAAAACCATATTATTAAAATATAAAAAAAAAATATATAAAATTATCAAAGTCCACTAAAACAAACTTAAAAACTTCTTTGTTTTTCTAATAAGTCGCTTTCAAAGTGTCGGAGAGGAGGCATTACATACATAAGTGTATCTATAGTCAAAAAGTGTTTTCTTTGAGTAGGAAGGAAAATATAGGTTTTGACCCAATATTTTACGTTTGTGCTACCGAGGTACATAACGTAATGGGGTACATGTTTTTAAGGTATTTTTTAATAGTAAATTTATTTATTTCTTAAAATTGAAAACTTAAATTTGTACAGCTACCAGAAAATGTATGTTCCTTTTAATACAAAGTTGATGACTATTTTTTCTGGAAAGAACATTACCCTCTTAAAAAAAGCTTCAGGCTATAGATATTAGTATGGCATCTTTTGATCTTTGGTGCTAATAATTGTGCATTCAACTGGGCATTCAAAAGAACCCCAAAATCAAAGGGAGATTGAAATCATAAACTGTGGAGCTATTGTTTCAAGCATGCTTAGTCCAACGAGAGTTCTAGGGCTGGCCACGATACCAAACTTTACTTTACGGTATCGTCAAAATCGAAAAATTAAATGTTCTTGATCTTGTAGTTGAACTCGCTTTGTGTTTTTAAGATTTAATAAAAATTCATTTTATAAAAAAAAATTTAGTAATTGAACGACAATCTTTTTAACTAAAATTTTTTTATTAGCCTAAAATTATTTCACAATGTATAAGTAAAGTTCCGATTAGTTATCCAAAACATAAATTAGGAAAACAATGCTGTTACAAAATCATTGGAAAAAATATGGATGGTGGATTTAATTAAAGTCACTTCCTTCAGCTAAAAAGAAACAAGTCTGAAAATGTCATCCAAATAATTGGTTTCAGAGGATCAAAGATAAAGAAAAATGGGCGTGGAGTGGGTGGTTCTTATAATAAATGCTTAAACTTTCTCCTTAATAAAGAGAAAAAACTGTAAGAATGTCATTCGAAACGTAACGTTAGAGCCGTTTACGAGAAATCAATTACAAGAATTTTGTATTTGTAATAAATTAATGATTATAATATTAAAAAATCAATTTTCTTGCCGATACCAAGCGATAACACCGAGGTCTCGGTATCGTTTCGAATACTTTAGAGCTGGTATCATTTTGTTATTGCTTCGGTTTCCGATACCGATACCAAATGATAGACTTTTCTGATATCGTGACCAGCCCTAGAGAGTTCTCGCGTAAGCTTTTACATTAAGGCTAATATATGTAGCCTTTCGGAGTTTTAGCTTGGTAGTTATAAGAGGTCAGATGCCAGGTGAGAAGGGCTGGCCACTATATCAACCAAACTATACTTTTGTTAGTATCGTCTCGGTAGCGTCAAAATCGAAAAATGTAAGTTTCTTCTCGATATGGATCTCTGTCAGGTATAACTCAGTCTCGTTTGGTATCGTATAACATAGTCTCGTCTCGGTATCGGTCTCGGTCTCGTCTTGTTTCGGTCTGGTCTTAGTTGAACTCGTTTGGTATTTTAAAGATTTAATACAAAAATCATTGTATAAAAGACAATTTTTTTATCTGACGTTTTTTTGTTAACTTAACAATTTTAAAAGGCTTGTTTCACAATGTCCAATTAAAGTTCCGATTAGATATTCAACACAAAATTTAATGTGGAGTCCTTATGACTCAGGAAAACTATGAGCAAAGATATTTTATGGATTTCACTAAAGTCACTTCCTCAATAAAGAGAACAAAGCCTGTAAATTTCATCCAAATCGTTGGCTTCTGAGAAAGCTAGCATAAGTTAAATGGGCGTGGCAGTGGGCAAATGTAACTTAAATTACTGCCCAAGCCTTCTCCCTGCAAAATAGCAAAGCTCTAAAAATGTCATCTTAAACATTAGAGCCCTTTCTGAGAAACCAATGACAAATGTTGTTTGTTTGAAATAAATAAATAAATCAAGCTAAAAGTTCCAATGAGCTCAGGTATGATAGTTGGGCTCATCAGTTAGATGCAGTTGAGCTCATTAGAACTTTTAACTTGAATTATAAATTCAGTCGCTCCACTTTTTTCATTTTAAAATTTCTTCATATTCAATTATAAGTTAATAACAATATTAAATATGTATATTTGCTACCGATACCAAACGATACTACCGAGAGTATCGGTAAATTGCGGTCCAAAAAGTGCAGTATCGTTTTGAGTACTTTGGAGCTGGTATCGTCTCGTTATCGTTTTGCTTCCCAATACCGGTACCAAGCGATACCGACCCTTTTATGGTATAGTGGCCAGCCCTTCAGCATTATAGTTGAAGTGGCGTAACTTCTTAACGATTTATGTTACGGAGAAACATTATTCGTGTTTTTTATGCGAAATTACCTTAACTACCTGCTTGTAAAACAATTTTTTTTCTAAATCTAAGCGTTTCGAGATATTTGTCAAAAACTAAATTTCGTGACCTTTGACCTCTTATAAATGACCTAGCGGTCATCGGATTTCTGAGGACTTTTCCCAGAATTTTAAGTAACACCAATCCAAACGTGCATTCCAAAAATCAGGCTTTTACAATTTTGTTCCTTTCCTTGTCATTTTTATGTCCATTCTTACTGGGCTACTGGATTTCGAGAAAATGACTCCTATATGTACATTAGAGTGGTCCTTATATTGTTTTTTATTTTAATTCTGAGATGGATAGGCATCAAATGGTTTTTCATAGAACATAATTTTGTTCCTAATTTTTTAAGATTTTTACACACCCCCTTGGTCTTCCTATTTTCACTTTAGGGTACTAACTATGGGATTAGGGTGATTCTTTTAAAACGCGAAAAAATAATCTGAGGGTATAGATTAGATTTAGACGAGAAAAGAATAGTCTTGAAGGGGGGTCTATTTTCCCCCGTTTAGGCGGGAGGGGTAATTTTCAAAACAGAAAAAAATGATTTACAATGCACCGCCTTACCTTTTTTTATTTAATACAAAACCTTTATTTAGGTAGCATATTATAGAATGGAATCGTGGCTTTAAAAAAAGCTAACACGTGGCATTGTATGTGTTCCCGTGTTTTAGAAATATTTTTTTCCGTTTTTAGCCAAATTTCTAGTAAGTAACCCCTCCCGCCTCAACGGAGGGAAATAGACCCCCTCCAATACAATTCTTTCTCGTCTGAATCTAAACTATACATTCTGCTTTATTTTCGCGTGTTATAAGAATAATCCTTGGCCCATAATTAGTACCTTAAAGTGAAAATAGGGTGACCAGAGGGGTGAAATAAAAATCTGAAAAAATTAGGGAAAATTGGTTTTCAATGTTTTGAAGCGAATGAATGCTACCCAAGACTACGTCCAATTTATGGACCATCCTAGTGTGCATATTATTTGCGTTTGCCTCTCACAATGCTAACTACCTAGGTACATATAAATTCCTTTTTATATTGGAAAATGCCAGAAAGGGAAGAGGCAAATCTTGAAAACCGAACTCTGAGGAAAACATCCATATTTTTAAATATTATGGAAAATAAGAATATTTTCAGATACACCTATTTAATCTGTCAGAGAGAGGCACCTCATGAACTCCGAAAAAAAGAGGTAAGTATAATTAGAAATTCGTAATAATATTGAAAATATGTTAGCAGTGTGATACTTCCCAGACCCTGAGGCTAGGTGCCCCCTTTGCTCTCCCCTCCAGGCTTCATGGCTTAAAAGGTACCCTGGAAACGTGTACCATATGATTACGTTGTAACAAACCAAAACAAATATATTAGTTTTATAGACTTCCTCCCCCTCCCCCTTTTCCATTTTTAAATGCATCACCCATAATACCTATAAGAACATTTTGAAATCCTTTTGAAGAAGGTCCAAGTTCAAAAGTTCTAAGATATTTTGACTTTTGAGTTCTAACGATTAAAATTAAGATATCTGAGATACAAATTGAAGTATTTACCTACTGATTTGATTCTTCATATTATTATAGCTGATGAAATGTTGCTCTCTTCTCTCTGTATCTTTTATGAAAGAAAGTTTTTGCCGTGTATTCGTATTAATAGTATAGTTAGTGTTGGCATGATTATTTTACTCCGACACGCATCTCTAGAATACGACCTGCCTTTTATGCTCACATCGTCATCAGTTCATCTTTTGCAACTTGCGCCGTCAATCACAGTGACAAACCTGTCGTTCTGTTCGAATTATGGAGGGAAAAAAGAAAACGAGTTGATTGCACTTTTTTTCAGTAGTTGTTGCCGTTGCCATTAGAGAATCATCACCAAGACGATAGCTTCTTTCTACCACAACTCCGTGCAAGTCAATTAATATTTTTCCAATGTCGAAGTAATTATCAATTTTTTGTTTTGTCTTTGGGTGGTTGCACTGACTGGGTTAAGTTAACAGACTTTAAGACAAAAAGTGCTCTTGGGATACGTATCGCGACACTCGTACATGCATGCCCCTCATGTATCAGGTGAATGAATGAATGAGTGATGATGATGATGGACAAAAGATACTGCAGTAGCAGTGGTTAAACCACCGTCACCAGCAACGAGGTAACCACTCAGAAAGATTTGTCATAATTGATAAGGCGCGCAAGCGTTACTCGTGAGAACCAATCGCCTCCGGTCAGCTTCGACTCAAGATGGTCAGAAAATAATCCAAACAAAAAAACAAACAACTAAAAATGTACGCATGAACAAATCAAAGCCCCTTTCACTATCCCTTCCGAGAAGAGGCAGAAACATTTTTCAAATAGCAGCATTGGCAAAATAATTGTACTTGGTTAGGACTCAGGAGTGGAGTGAGACCTCGTCCAAACAACATCGGCCATCGTTGAAAAAATCAATTGCAATTTATTCGCACCAATGTGATCCAAATTATTGTCGGCGAAAATCAAATAAATCGGCACTGTTTGTCACCCTTATTGACGGTGGAAGGAGGAGGGCTGTTGTACCTGTGTGACTAGAAGATGCTGATGGTATGTAACACAAGGCAATGCAAACACGATTGATTATATTTTTCGTTGAGTGGCATTGGCCATCGCTGCCGCATCCGAACACGAAGTGGCAGTGATTAACGAAATTAGTTGCGATGCATTTTTCTCCCACGGGATTGAAACAGTGATTCCTTGTTTTTTTAGCCAAAGTAAATTGGAAATGTATTTAAGGTTGCGATAAATATATATTTTCTAGGCATGAAGGCAAGTGATGCATTCGTTAGTAATGTGAGTTCCAGGTTTTGTTCGAACATGAATTTGGGATGATGTTTTTTTTCTGAATATCTTCAAGACTTTGTGCCTATATGTTTTGATGTTGGTATTGGTAATGGAAGTAGGTAATGTATACATAGGTACTAGAAGCATCAAAGAATGGTTTTTTGTTTTTAAGTATTGGTATTGGAGGATGTCAGCGACTTCACGTTGTTTTTGTAAGGTTTGCAAATTGATAAATTTTAATCGATCTTCAAATCAGAGAAATCTGCGTTGCACAGCTTCAATTCTTGGGGAATGACAGTTCCGACACGGCGACAAAACCTGAAGGAATTTAGTGACATAAGGGTTCCAAAATTCTTTGGACCAACGTTTTATGAAGCCGAGTGAAGAATTGTTCTTGTTAATTATATGATCAAAATGAGCTCGAAAGTTTAACTGATGATTAATTTTTTCTGATTTGTTTTCCTGATAGCTGCATATCTATAAATGACCCCTAAGCTATTGCTTAGTAAGTTCTTAAACATTGTGGTCACACCAGGTTTTGTGTAAATTAATAAAGCGAAATAGCTTCAGTGGGAGTAGTTTAGTTATTTTCATATCATCAGCGTATCCCAGATAGGTTTGAATCTTGATTAAATAAATAACTCCATTTATAGTTTACAAAAAATTAACGGCCCGAGGTGACTTCCTTGAGGAACACTTAAGTAGCATAAATGGGATCGAAGATTGAAAATCAAAAAAATATAACTCGATATTAGCGGTTCTCAAGGTATGGATGAAATGATAAAGAGTGGAAAGCCGAGGGCATTTATCTTAAGGTAAATAATATTATTTCAGTAATATTGTTTTAGTAAATTATTAAAAAAAAAAACTGGTCTGCCTTACTTTATTAAAATCCTACGTATGTTGTATCTTTGTTTCAAAATAATTAAGTAGTTTTTAAACTAAATTTGATATTATTATGTAGAGTATATTTATATTTTTATTTGTTTAACATTTATTTAAATTTTGTTTTTTATTATGTATATAAAGCTAATAGAGTAGGAACGAAAGCTGACAGTAAAGCATTATTCAGGAAACCGCGAAATTGAAATTAGAAAAAATTCTATAATTTCAAAATCGACGCTCCCAACAGGAATTTTTTAAAAAATTAAAAACACCAAATTTTTCCTTAAAAAATTATGCATTTTTATTTTCGTTTAACTTATTAAAATACTTCAAAAGTTTATAACAACATTTTTCTTAATGATATTAGTATAAAAGTCCAATCCCAGTACAGTAAAACCCGCGTATAGTCACAAGGACATAACAAGGTAACCTCTTTCAGGCGGCAACTACCGTGATACAAACTGACTTTTGCTCTAACGCGATTGTGATTATCGATTGGGGTTACTGTGTCTTTGTTCTTTTTCATACTTATTCAAAAAACAAACACTACGCTTCAACTGAATAGACCTACAAATTTTTTAATTTTTACTTTGCATATTTATCCAACATTGTGCATTAATCATTACTATAGATATCATTTGATGATGCTGCTTATGGTTTGTTTATGATGTCGGGACAGTAAATTAAAAAAAAAATATTTTAAAAAACGAGTTTTTTTTGTTTATTTCCTGTTCTTAAACTGACAGCCAGACTTGTTAGCTTTTTACCATCCCCAAAAATTTAATTAAGGTTTTGGTTGGGTGAGTATCTACGGTTTTCATTAGGGGGGCTTACATGGAACAACATCTTGTCAAACATTGCTTGACAACCATCGATGATTGATCATTTAAAGGCTAAAACAAACTAATAGAGAGTTTTTTTTATAAGTTAAAACAATTAAAACAAAATAAAAATGAATACTTACGTATAAGATATGCCTTTTCTACATTGGTGAAACTGAAAATTATTAAATGTCTAATAAGATTTAGAAGTGAATTAGATAAAATCAAATTTAGCGTTTGTTTATGAAATTGGCCATATATATTCATTTTTGTAAGCAAAGGCTCAAAAGCAAAAGCTTACTAAAAATTCGAATTTCTCCTCCATGGATTGAAGAAATGGCATGTTCCAAATCTGTCCATGCGTTTATCGATGCATTCAAATGGCGCCACGTAAAATAACTTTAATAAATTCGGAAATATTTCTGTCGAACTATCTCTACAGAACCAATTTTTATTTTAAAGGCTGAAATTAATTCATGTTTAATATCACAACCTTACACCTAAACTCAGTGGAAGAAGAGGTATTTGTCACCTGAACGAATGAGCGTGTTGGTGTCACCATAGCTATTTCATCTACATGGAAATTTGTTTGTATACTCCTCTTGAGGAGGAACTCATCCATTCGTATAATTGCCGATGCGTTAAGGTAAGTGTACACCCTAGTACCTTATGGCTGCTAAGTTTTTTAGCAGAGATACTTTGGTGGCTTCGGTTCATATCGCTTCTCCGTACCAACAATTACTTCTTCTATAGTGGCTTTCTTCAACGTTTCCTCTCTCTTGTATCGAATAATGTATTCAATTCAATCTGCTCCTTTTGTTTCGCTTTTGTCTTTATATAAAGATAGATACGCTATCGACCATGAAGAAATTCACTACAAGGCACCAGCACAGCATTTACTTAAAAAAAAATACCTGAAGAAGAAAAAAGAAACCACAGATTAATTGTGAATTTTGCAGCAATTTAAGTCACACACCAGCTAAATACAGTACTTGTCACTCCATCGCTTCGGTCTGCTGTCACTTTAATTGTCGATCAAATTGATCGGTTGTTGACATCCTTAAATCTTTGTAGTGAAAACCTGTAAGTACCTATATGTACTTAGGTAATACTATTTTATTCATTTTTTGTTTGGTATCAAAATTGAGTGGTGGTGGATATACTTTAGGCTGCTGGGTATATAAAATAAAAGAATTTTGGTGTTGCAATAATCCGACTGGATTTAATTCTTTAGATGAAAACGATTGCATAAAAACATGGTTAGTGCTGTGCAGAAAGGGATTTGCTAAATTTTACAACCTGAGTGATTCTTTTGAATGATGAAATAAGGTCAGCTACTATTGATGGGATAAAATTTTATTTTTATATTAAGAGTTATCTTAATCCTTTAATAAGTTTGTACTTTGATTTTTTCAGTACTGGTTTCAAGTCTTCAGTAAATAACTTTTTTAACCGATGGAAATCTTCACAAAGACACTCGGTAAAAATCGGTATCGGGTAGTGTGGGACTCTTACCGCACTGAAACCACCGGTGAATCAGGACCAATATGTATATGAGATAATCGACCAATGATTTTTCTTTCTTAATTTATTTCCGTAATGTCAAAACTGCCTGTGAAAGATCCCTATGCAGTTTGTCCCAAGTGCCAAACCTTGTCAAAGGCTTGAGCAACATCTAAGAATATAGCCGAGCATACTTCTTTTTCTTCAAGTGCCTTTTCCACAACATCCATAATCCGATGCACTGGGTCTATCGTGGAATATTTATTTCTAAACCCAAACTGATGGCTCAAAATTAGTCTTCTTTCTTCTTTAATTTTGCTAAGTCTTTTCAGGAGCAGTTTTTCGAAAACTTTTGCCATGATTGATATAAGCGATATAGGTCTATAAGATGTTGGTGGCTTACCTTGTTTAGGTATAACAATGACTTCTGAAATTTTCCAATAATGTGGCACTTATCTTAGTTTAAGGCATACATTTATTAAAAATTGGAGTTTTTTGAAGGCTATTGAAGGCATTTCTTTCAAAACCTGAGCAGTTACTAGATCGTACCATGGTGATTTTTTTGTTAGACAACTTATGTTTACACATGCTTCTTACTTCTTTGAGCGTGACAAAAGGAATTTCAGTTTTACAGTCGTCGTTTCTATCAACAAACTCAAAGGGATCTATAGCTGCATTTGCTAGGAATGGCTTAAAAACATTCGCGAGATGTTCAGCGAAGAGATCCGCCTTTTGTTTTGGGTTTCCGATCCATTAACCATCTTGAGATTTTACTGGCGGGTTTTGTGTCTGTGGTCTTTTTAGGCCCTTAGTTATTTTCCATAAGGAGTATTCCGTAGTAGCATCCGCCGTTAGACTATTTAAAAATCTACTAAATAAATCATTTTTAAACTCACAGATTCTACTTTTCTTTACTTCGTTGCTGAGACGAATAAAAACTGCTTTATCACGTGGAAATCTCGTGTATTGCCATTTTCTTCGAGCTTTTCTTTTTTCCAATATGAGCTCCTTTATTTTGACAATATATTTTTTTCTTTTTCTCTTAAGTTTGATTTTGAAAACTATAAATATTAGCGAAAAATAAATTGAATTTCCTACAAAAAAAAAGAAGATTTTTTATCATATTTTCGGTAACAGCAAGGGGTTAAGAAAGATACGGGGAGTAGAAAAACTTGAAAAACAATGTTATTGTCTTACATAATTCATGTTTTTTGATTAATTTACAAAAAAATACTGGAAAAAGTAAGAATTAACTGATTTATGTTCATTTCAGTGACTTCATGACACCAAGTAAGGGGGTAATGAAGCTTGTTCTGTTTAAAATGTCCTTTTTAATTTTTTTGACACCGTGTTTTTTATAAGGAATAGGCTCTTTCTTCAAAGGTAAGAAATACACAGGATGTTTAAAAGTTATTAGCCAATACTTTGGGAATAATCTTTACACATATTTTAAGAAAAAAATTATTTAAGATATCTCCTATTTATACGGGAAAGATAAATTCTTAAAAAACAAACTTTAAGTAGATAAACAGCTATTTGAAAACAATGAATATACTTAGAATACTTTGCTATAGCTTTTTTAAAGCCTAAAACGGATTCTTGAAAAATTTTGCTAACTGATTTATTATTTTTATTATACGTTATAAAGTAGTTAGTAGTAGTAGTAGTAGTAGTAACTTTTTTTCAAAATTTAAATTAAAAAATGAAATAATTTTCTTCAAAATTTTGAGTTTGAAACAATTTTTTACCAAACGTTCATCGAAAAAACATAGTTTGAAAATAAATCACAGCTATGGCCATCAGGCTTTACAAAAAGTTACGAAACAATACTGTTAGTGTTGCAGTTGTTTTCCACTATTTTTTTCTATTTTATGTATTTTATTTTTGTCATAAAATTGTCCCTGCTGTCTAAGCGGGGCAACATAACTACCCCTAACCTCCTGGATTGTTTTCGTGTCTTCCTCCAACCTACATGCTAGAAATTGTTTGGCAGATTTTACGCGAATGTCCTACCACGCAATAAATAATAGGGAATTTAATTTACCCCTATAACGAGATGAAAATACATTTTTTTTAAATTTTTAAGGATATTTTCTTACAAACTTTTTTTTTTGTAAAAAATTTTGTGTTATCTTATCGGTTTATCACTTATTAGTTTGAGGATAATTTTTGTTTAGCTACCGTAAAAAAGAAATTGATAAGTTTTAATACAAGTTGGAGCTATTGTGCTTTAAAAGCTTGAAAAAAATCTTAAACTGTAGCTCTATAACAGATTATTACACAGCACCCTATTTATATTATATTTCTAAATTATGTTCGACGTTCTTAGACATATTTTGGTAAGTATTCATCAAGCACTATTAAATGGCTCTTGAGTTTAAGAGGTTCGTAACTCAAATAATATTTGTTCTAATTACCAACCACTTATAGCACTTTTTCGAAGTCCGAAAATGAGAACAATTCTCTTCACCAGGCACCCCCAAACTATTAAATCAAACTGTTTTCAACCTTTCCAACTAATGTGATACTTCTTGGACCCTTAAAAAAATAAGTGTCACCCACACATAAAGGGGAAGAGTGCGAAAAGTGAGACACTTTTTTTTCAATTTGATATATCTTTGGACCCTTTGAAGCCATCAAACAAAAACCTTGATAGGATTTTAAGATATGGGGATAGAAACTTTTTTGAATAATTTAAATATTAAACCGTAATAAGCCGAATTATGAGCCAACTTAAACAGTCTCACTTCTTGCCCAAGGTCCAAACAGTGAAACAGTGTAGGGCGAACAGTGAGACGATCATCATCATCATCATCGGCTCGACAACCGGGGTCCGGTCCTGGCCTCTTTCAACAAGTCTCTCCACCTATCCCGGTCTCGAGCCGACGCCATCCAGTTGCGCACCCCAAGGCTTCGGGCGTCCTGGTCTACGCCATCTCTCCAGCGCAAGCATGGTCTACCACGCTGCCGTCTACCATAGAATGTACCACAAAAGACTTTCCGAGCAGGTTCCTCTTCGCTCATTCGAGCTAGGTGCCCTGCCCACCGGAGTCTACCGAGCTTAATTTTTGTCACTATGTCTGCTTCAAGGTAGATTGCGTACAACTCATGGTTGTACCGTCTCCGGAATCGTCCTTCCTCACATATGGGGCCAACAATTCTCCGTAAGACTTTTCTCTCGAACGCGGCTAAGAGGTCACAGTGCCTTTTGCTAAGCACCCAAGTCTCGGATCCATACATGAGTACTGGCAGGACCATGGTCCTGTACAGCAGCAGTTTTGAAGTTATGGTTAGATTTCTAGATTTGAATAGCTTTGACAGACTGTAGTAGGCTCTGTTGGATTTGAGAAGCCGCCCGCGTATTTCTTCTTCTATATTGTTATCGGCTGCTACTGTTGACCCAAGGTATTTAAAGGATTGCACCACTTCAAATTCGTGCTCCGCTACCTTGATTGTTTGACCAACTGTTCTTCTCGCATTCGACGCCACCATGTACTTTGTTTTACCTTCACTAATGTGCAGCCCCAGATTTTGTGCCGCCTGCTCGATCTGGATGAAGGAAACAGTGAGACGATATATGTAATCAAATTACAAAAAAAAAAAAAAAAAAAAAAAAAAAAAAAAAAAAAAAAAAAAAAAAAAAAAAAAAAAAAATTTGACTTTTGTAAAGTCAATATTTGTTGTTGTGTTTACGTGTATTTTTTTTTTTTCCTTACGTTCACAGCCATTTTTTATTTCTGACAATCCCAATTTTGACAACCTCCGGAATATAATGCCTTCTTTTTTGTGTACTGTGACAGTGCAGTTCTGTAGGGATGTACGTTTAAGTGAGACGATATATGTAATCAAATTACAAAAAAAATATTTTTAATTGTTTAGTTAATAACAACAAATTATACGTACAATTCAAGACTTACATGTATTTTCAATCTTAAAGCAGCTGAAGCAAAACGAAAATTTCCACAGGTACAAACATTGGAACAACGAAATCATAAACGACAAACACAGAACACATATCACAGGTAAGAAATATCATTAAAATTTTGACTTTTGTAAAGTCAATATTTGTTGTTGTGTTTACGTGTATTTTTTCCTTACGTTCACAGCCATTTTTTATTTCTGACAATCCCAATTTTGACAACCTCCGGAATATAATGCCTTCTTTTTTGTGTACTGTGACAGTGCAGTTCTGTAGGGATGTACGTTTAAGTTCCGTTGATAATTTAGAGGCCATAGTTAATTTTTGTTCTATTTCAGTTGCATACTTGAATAAAGAAATGAATACAAAATTTCAAATAAACAAATAACCTGGAACAACAATCAAATTCTGCTTTGTTAGGCAATAAAACATACATGTAAAAGAGGGACATGTAGTTCCAAATTTTTATTCAGAGATGTGTCTCAATACGTCCCTGTCCCAAAGGGCCCATTCCTAAGAACTTGACTGAGGGCTAGGATTGTTGATAGTTTTTGAAAATTAATATTTTCGATTTTACTATGGTCAATTCTAGGATTTCGAACAATTTGGGTGTTGACAGTAATATTTATGCATCAGATATTATGCAACGCAATTAAAACGGCAAGTCCTTGTATTTAAGGATACATCTTTTGGTAGGTAGAATTCAAACGCAAATGGAAATATGTATAAGGAACGTTAAATAGTTCTTTAAGGTGGTGTGTGATATGATAAGCCACTTGTAAATTCCTAGGAATAATAACTATCCCTGAATAAACGTCATCATAAATTGGAGATTGATAATTTCATTGAGTCTATCATCATTTTCTAAATAATGTAGATAGTAACGTATACGTACCCGCATTCTTAAAACCCCACAGTGACGGCCGTTCTTACAACGCACCTAATTGACTTAATGTTTTAATTAACTTTCTAACATAACTATAAGAATCATAAAGATACACACACTTTCTTAGCACTTCCGGAACATATTTTGTTAAACTGCTTCCAGATAAGACAATACTATGAAAACACTTAATTAAATTTCTGTAGATGAAAAAGAAAAAAGTAAGTATAAATCATCCATATGCAGAAGCATCGGAGGAAATTTAAAGACTTATGATATGACACAAACTCGGATCCAATTAAACAGAAAATATTAAAAACATTAAAAGAAAAAAATTAAATCATTTAAAGAAGGTACCTAACAAAAACAGCAAATTGCTTTAAAACCAACAAAATTCCCACACTCGATGAGTAAATGAACTGTAGTAGCAGTTCACTGAACAAAGTGGTCAACTTAAAGGGCCATTAAAAAAAGAACTAAACCATCCAGTAGGTATAGTCATGATATGGTCTGTGTGAAATTTTGTTATTAATTTCGTAAAAAAAAAAAAAAAAACAAGAAAAACATAAGTGAAATACATACCCGATGATTCTTAACTAAAAATGGAAATAATTTCTACGAAAACAATACAAAGGCAAACGTCCGCCTTACCTGGAGATGGTACTGGATCTGAAGCTGATGTGGTTTAAAGGGAAATACAATTGTCGGTTAACTACCTGGCTTCTGTGACCCGACTGACTTCCTTTGTGGCAACATATTAGAGTGCAAGATACTTTCTACTTTGCGTGTAATAACTCTAAACGCAAATTTCTTACCAACATTAAGCCAGGCTGAGAAGAAGACCGATTTTAGGAAAGACATCCGAGTTATGGATTTAGAGACGGGACGGGTTAGGTAGACAGTTAAATAGAATAGATGAATCAAATAATAATGTTACCGTAGAGTCCACAACCCTTTTTCTCGCCATACAGCCTGCTGCCGCTGCCACCGCAACCGCCACCGCCCGCCCGTGGCGTTGTCTCATTAATTTGAAGTTTAAACTCCAAATGTCCCAATTCTTCGATTTTTCATGGTATGACCGCGGAATTAGCATACAATGAGATTTTTCCTGGGAGTCTTTGAAATTCATAGATTTATTATAGATATGATAGTTGATTTTGGAGTTGATGACCTAATTGGGTAGCTTAGTTCTGCGTGCAGACGGATGCCTAATCCGGAAAGAAATGCAGATCGGTGCCGCGAAAAAATACGCAGGCGAATAGCCGTGTCGCTTAACAATGGATGATTTATGCAACGATTAGGGTCCCATCGAGTGCATATCATTTGATCTTTGCTTATAATACAGTGGGTGGTTCGGTGGTTTTGACATATTTATTTGCATATAATCAGCGATCGAGAGGGAACACAGAGAAGTTCCAAGTTGTGGTCTTATTCGGTTAGATGACCTCAAATGGGATCTATTCTTCGATCATGATTGCTCACTAGTGCGTGTTTCAAAAGATAAGATGTTTTTAAAACTGGTACGAGCACCTAATGGCCCGTTTAAGAGGAAGCTATCATATATTACCTAATTCCTTTTTTAAATTTTAATCATATTTTATAAAAAAAAATATGTATTTTGTTGTGCCGGTATAGGAAAAAAGATATAAAATGTAGAGAGGTTATGTCATACATATGTATACCTAGGTACCTGTAAATGTTATTGAAGAAGCATGGTAACATACAGCCAAAGAAGAAACCTGTGTTAACCTAAGCCGGGGTATAAGCTTAGTTAGTCCTAAGGCAGGACTAAGGATCCCTTAGAATGGGATAGTTTGCGTTAGTTTTTGGTAAATAAATGCGAGTTTATCTATGGCTTCAAATCTTTAACTTTGGATGAATTCAACTAAACATCTTGCCCTAGTTTTTAGTTCATTTTTTACTCGAAAATATATATGGTAAAAATGGAAATAGTATATTGCTTCGGTAAATTCTAGTTTTTTCACAGATCAGAAATAAATCTCAACCTTTTGAAAGGTTCTTCAATAAGGCACATTTTTTCTGTAAAGGTCTGAGAGAAATCTTTATTTTGTTTTTTTTTATGTTTCGGTCAGTCAGTGAGATTTATCACTGAGAGAAAAAAATAAAAATCATCAGCATCAATCAGAATGTTCGTAAGTATCAGAGTTGTAAATTACTGCTTTGTTGTATTCTTAAAATAATCGCCAAGTTGGTTTACAAGGGGATCTGTGTCGTGGTTCTCTCGCTATAGTCTCGCTTTGGGGTCGCCGCTACAATTACACTTAGTTTTTGGCATTTAGAATGTTTTTCCACCAACTCGCTTTGGTCATGCTATTATTTTTATTTCTTATTATTTTATTATTTTTTTAAATAATGTTTTTCAACTAGGTTAAAATAAGTTAAAAATATGGTTAAATATCCAAATGTGGTTTTCAGGGTGTTGGTCATTGTATTCGTTTTGCTGTGAACTCACCGTAAGCCCGTTTATACAGGGATAAATGTCTTAGTTTTCTCGCTATAGCGTCGCGTTGACATTTACATGTGGGTTTTTGGCATTTAGAATAGTTTTTCATCATCTCGCTTTGGTCTTGCTATAATCTTGCCAATGTTTTCTATTTCAAAATAATATTTTTCTAAAGGGTTTAACTAAACTAAAAACGTGGTTGAAAGTCCAAACGTAGTTTTCCGTGTGTGTGTTCGTCTTGCTGTAAACTCGCCAAGCCAAGTTTATATGAGAATCTGTAACGTGATTTTCTCGCTTTGGTCAAACCTTGACATTTGCACATGGTTGTTGGCACTTAGAATGTTTTTTCGTCATCTCACCTTTGTCTCGCTAAGTTTTTTTTTCAAAATAAAATTTTTCAAATAAGCAAACAAATTGAAAATGGTTTAAATCATTTCAAGCGTGCTCGTCTCCAAATAAAAGAAGAGAACTTCCCACTAAAGCTGAGAAGCGTTGGGCCTGGTTCACATGGCAATGCACCACACGAGACCAAATCGAGATGACGGCAAAATATTTTAAATGAGAAAAACCGCGTGTAAATGTCACGGCGAGACCAAAGCGAACACAAAGCGAGAAAACCACGACACAGATTTCCATGTAAACAGTGAAAACGCAGCGAGATGAACACAATGACAACAAAAGTGAAAATCACTTTTCGACGACCATGGCGAGATTTAAGTTCAAGGTACTGGGTAGTGGGTACTGGTACCTCAGACTTCAAGGTAATGCCTTAAGTACTGAATATACTATAATACTGGGTAGACTGTTGTACAGCAATACACCAGTTGATAATCATGTCATGACTGTTAAAAAAATCAATATGCCACAAGCTACAACACAATTATACGAAATACACAGATCCCTCTACTAGGTTCTCAAATTTTTCTACAGAAAAACTACTTGCCAAACAGTATTATAGACAAATAACTTGTGTTCACTTAGTAGTGAAAGACATTGAAGAATTTCGTTTCCTGGAGTCCTAGCTTCCGTATTTGTTATTCTGAAAATTATGTAGGCCTAGGCACCTACCTACATGAAAAAGTGTAACAGTCAATAAACAACCATATTTCCACAGGTGTCTTTTCAAATATGGATGTTACTAACACGGTATCAGCTGTATCAGTGATACGGCCGGCAGGCAGGTAGGGCGCCACTGAAATATAGAGCACGTGCATAAACATTGTTGCAATTACATAAGAGGTCGAATGACCACTATTACGAACATTTTTTGATTTCCATATAAGTTGTTCTATTGTAACAAATTGCTTTTGTTACAATTTGTTGGGGGTTAGCCCTTTATTTTCCGTAGATTTACTTGACTAATGAGTGACCTATGATTTTTTTAATTTAGTCTATTTTTTATTTAAAATCATAAACCCCAGTTTCCAAAGCCTTTCAGAATGCCAAGTATTTTACTAAGCAACCTTTTCAAAAATGGCCATGACCAGAAAAAACTCGGTATCGGAAACCAAAGCGATACCAGCTCCAAAGCGTTCCATTCGATATAGTACTTTTTGGACCGAAATTTACAAAACAAAGATAATTTTTTGAGCATTATTATTAATTTATTACAAGCAAATAATTTTCGTAATTAGTATCTCAAAAACGGATCTTAAGATTTCAATGACATTATCATTGTTTTTCTTTCTTTAGTAGACCACAGCAATTTTTCTTAATCTTGCTTTCTCTGAAACTAATGATTTGGATGAAATTTTTAGGGGTGATTTTTTTTAATGACTTTCAAAAGATCCTCCCACTATACCACTTCTATTTTTTAGATTCTCGGAAATGACTGCAATGATTTTTGTCACAATTTACCAGACTCATTCTTTTAAGAACCAGATACACCGATAGGACTGTTCTTTCGAATTGTTTTTGATTTCCTTGCAAACAGACTCAAAAGTTTCAGTTAGAAGTTTTTCTTATTCTAGCCGTTTGAGAGTTAAAGTCGAACTCATTCGATAAAGTTATACATTTATTTAACATTAAGTTAGTAATTAAAGATATTATAGTAGGTATAGTATATCCCTCTTATCAAAAAATGGCTTAAGATCTTTTTTGTAGAAGACCAATTTTCCTTTCAAATGTTGTCTAATAATACCATTTTACTTCAATTAATACAATTATATAAAAAATAATTAAAGTTTCTGCGAAATGGATTTTCAAGCGGGGAATTACATAGAAGTTCCCTAGTAAACCTGGTCAGAAAAACTTAAGATATACTTTTCCAAAGGTATTTGGTGTATAAACTCGAATCTGCTTCCTATGTAATGTTAAAATGTGAGCTAATTTTTGTTTCCTAAAAAATTTCTGAAGGAATTAAATTTCTTCTTTTAAATTCTGTTAAAATCTTTCGATATTGTTTTTCTTCTCCGACAAATCTTAAGTTGAATGTTGAAGTTAATGTGTTTGGCATAGGTGTTATCATTGTATATAAAATCTATAATTCTATATAAAAGAAATTATATCATAAATTTACTGGCAAACTAAATTTCTGTAACAAACAAGATTTCTCGTAGAAGAAAAAAGATAGCGTAAATATTAAAATAGAATTAAAAAGAAGAAACTATGTTCTTTCAGAAGCGGTACAAACATTGTTGAAACAAATTACCTCACATAGCCTTGGAAACAACGAATTTTTTTTTTCAATTTTCATTCAAGTTCAGACCACAAAAAACCTTTGGAAGAGTATATTTTAGTTTCTATTTCAAAAACTTTTCTGACCAATTTAACTACGGAACCCCTATGTAATTTCCCACTAGAAAATCCATTTCGAAGTAATTAATTTATTATTGTTAGAGATACACTCGGCGAAAAAAAGCTAGTATAACCAACCAATTTCTGGCTTCGGTAGATCAGATTATTGACTTAACCTGATACCTGATTTTAATGTCGTGTTAAATAAACGATAGTTTCAGGAAAAGTAAACATTTATTCAAAAAAGTAAAACTGTAAATTTTACCTTGCTATTTTTACCTGTAAATCTAGTTAACTTTGTATGAAAATCTAGTTCAAAAGCATGAATAAAATGTTCAACGTCAGTGTTGAATCAACCATGTATCCGGAAATTACTGTCTTGGATCCATGCTTGTAGGTCCCATCTCTCTAAGGCTGTTTACCCTCCAATTCATTTTGCATTATTCTGAAAATATAGAAATTTATTACTTTGTATATTTTTTTTATTTTTAAAATACTTTGTGATACTTACTTAGTTTTGAACTGGGAACCTCTCACACATGGAGATAGTACGCTTCCCCTAGGCCAGTTCACTGCATAAAAAACGTGTGCCAAATATCAATAAGTTGAAATTGACCTTGTTTGGATCGCTATGTGCTTTAACACTGGTGTCACGTTGAAATAACCTGGCAGAGTGTTTCTTCAACCATGGCTTGTGAGTGTGTTTCAACACTGGTAGAGGACTACTTTAACAGGCGGCCAGGTTAAATTTAAATAATTTTATTCGGACGGCCTGTGTGTATGTGTTTTAATACTGGTGTCACGTTGAAATTAACTGGCAGATGAGGTTAAATTTAACAGGTGAACATTGTAAAAATAACCATATAAAATGTTACTTTAACCTGATTTGTGGTAAAATAGAAATTCATAATAAGCAGTATTAAAAAAACTTGATCTCAGGTAAAATAAGCACTATATTCTTGTCAACATTTCTTGTTTACCAGAATTCAGTGTTAAAATAACACTTCATCTTCTTAAATCAACTTAAATATGGTAATATCATCATAATATAGGCCACCAGGCTAATTTAACACTTAATATAAGGTTATTAAAATCAGGTAAATTTCTGAAATGTCTGTAACCTTATATGGAATTATGCACCTTGTAAATTTAACAGGACCCAGGTTAATTGTTTACCTGACTTTTTTCTCTGAGTGTAGACACCATTTGAAAGATTGGCCCTTTACAAAAAAGGTTTTAAGTAATTTTTCGATAAGAGTGATATAAAATACCACAATAACTTTAATTATGTACTAAAAAAATACTAATCAATACATCGTCAGCTTAGAGTGTATAGCAGGTTACTCCTATTTTGCGTTTCTTACAAACAAATATTTTAAACAAAGTGTTCGCATTACTTGAATAAAACCAAAATTATATTAAATATTTTCAACACTCGTTATTGCCAAATTCAGTGAAATTGAAAAGATTTGATAGACTTTTGTATTTTTTAGCAATTTTTGAAGTGGTCTATAATGGTAAAAAAAATGTGGAGCTAGCCGCTTTACACTAAGCCGACGATATGACAATTTTTTCGACTTAGTTTGACTGAGTATAACTTTAGAACGGCTGGATTTACGATAAAACATTTAGATACTTTTTTGTAGAGCGTTCAATTTTCTATAAGAAAAACGTATTTAGTGAGTTTAAATACTTGTTTTATTAACCCGTCACTGGTGACGGTAACGTCAGTTTGACATACATAGCGGGTGATTTTTTAGCTGGTTTGGTTTTGGCAACACTGGTTTTGACAGCTGACGTGTGTTTAGTACCTTGTGTCACTGTCAAACAGCTTCAGTTTGGTTTGCAATTTAACCATGGATCGTCTTACAAATGAACAACGCTTGCAAATTATTAATTTTAAAGCTGGCCGAGGATCCGCTTTTTTATCGAAAAATTGTGTTCAGCGATGAGGCTCATTTTTGGTTGAATGGGTACGTAAATAAGCATAATTTCCGCATTTGGAGTGAAGATCAGAGAGAAGCATTGCAACAGCTACCAATATGCATCCCGAAAAAGCCACTGTTTGGTGCGGTTTATAGGCCGGCGGCATTATTGGGCCATATTTCTTCAAAGATGATGCGAATCGCAGCGTTACTGTCAATGGTGAACGCTACCGAGCGATGATAACAAACTTTTTTTTGCCCGAAATGGAAGTTCTTGACTTGCATGATATGTGGTTTCAACAAGACGGTGCCACATAGCACGCGAAACAATGGCGCAATTGCGAGGCGAGTTTGGTGAACAGTTAATTTCACGTTTCGGGCCGGTCAATTGGCCTCCTAGATCGTGCGATTTGACACCATTAGATTATTTTTTGTGGGGGTATGTCAAGGCTAATGTCTATAGGGACAAGCCAGCTTCGATTGACGTACTGGAAGCCAACATCCATGCATTCATTCGTGAGATACCGGCCGATATGTGGGAAAGAGTATGCCAAAATTGGACTCAGCGGATGGGCTACCTGAGACGCAGCCGCGGTCAACATTTGCATGAAATTATCTTTAAACATTAAATTGCAAGGTTCAAACTATCGATTCAAATAAATATTTCATTAATTTTTTCGAATTTTTTGTGTTTTTTTTTTAAAAAGTTCTAAACCTCTTAAAAAATCACCCGTTATATCATTGGAATCGCCGCGACAGTCTCACAGACCGGGGTTTTCACCTGAAGTTTTTTTTTCAAATCGCACCTTTACTATATTTATTAACTTTCCATTGGAAGCTAATGGCCGCGTTCCGATGTTAACTCTCAGTTATCCGGATAGCTTTGTGTTATTGTAATCCTTTGTTAAAAAACAGCTGGTGACAAGTCGTCTGTGATCAACAAACTAATCCGAAGTTATCCCAAAAATTCTAGGATTCTCAGCAATCCAAAGAGAGATTTCAAAACAGCTGATATTTGACAAGAAGTTTGAGTTGTTCATGTTGAGTTTAGCAGTGTCGGGTTTTTTGAAAGGAAAATGGTTATTTGCAACTCCTTGGATTCTACGAATATTAATGGAATAAAACTCCGTTAAAAAAGTTAACATTTTTTGCAAATTAAAAACAATTTTAATTCAATTTCTTTGTCAGCTTTTTTCAGCTAACCTATCTGGTTCTGGTCGTTCACAAAAGTATAGGCTACTTAGTTATCTTGGATAACCTATCCGATAGCCGGCGGAACGCGGCCAATGTAATTGGCCCAATTTGTCGAATTGAAAATCTAGACATATTTTTACGTTTTGAGCTCCCTAGAATCGAAATCCATCATTTTTGGAGAGATGTCTGTTCGTTCGGACGTTCCTTCGCTTTTTTCCGTTCACCATATCTCAAGAACGAATGAAGATATCGACTTCAAATTAATTTTATTTTGTAGATAGAAGTTTCAATACGTGCAGAAATGACCTGCAAAAAAATTCAAACAGATGTTTTCTTACTTTCGCAATTTTAAAAAAACTTCGAGGTAATTGTAATTTATGCACTAACTTTTTAAAAAAAAATGATAAAATTTTTAAAAATATTAAATCAACAATTTTTTTTGAGCGAAAAAAACTGCAAGTAATTTTACCAATTGTAGTATAAAATTGTTTTTCGTCTCAATTATCTTGAGAACAAACAATGATATTGCCTTTGGGTTAATTTAATTATACAGACTTATTTATAATTAATAATTTACATGATTTGCAAAAAAATTCGACAAATAGTTTTTTTTTAAACAAAAAAAAAAAAAAAAAAAAACATCAAGAAACTGTACCATGATTGTTATATTATTGGTTTTGAAAAATAATTGAACAAACATTGTTTAAAAAAAAAAAACTACAAAAATCTTTACCCAAAATTGTTAAACTTTTTTCTTCTCAAATATCTTGTGAACAACCAATGATGTTGGCCTTGGGTAAGTTTTATTGTTTCTTACTAATCTTCACTTGATTGCATATTGAATATCTAAGAACTTTTTTCGAAGATCTTTAGTATCTAGAGAATTTTTTGAAAATAAAATAACATCGGACCTATAGCTTTCCGAAGGCACCAATGGGGAGTTACCAGTGTGGGTCGCACCCAGCATCTTTTTTTTTAATATGATATTTGACATAGCAAAACCAAGATATTTTATCTTTTCAATTGTAATAGTTCATAAATTACACTGGTCAACAAAATTTAATTTTTTTTTGTTACAGAAACCAAATGATACTTTTTTGTAGGTTTTTGGTGTGCTGAACTCGAATCTGAAGCCAGAAAAATTCAAACGAGCTTCGTCTTTTCGTCTCTGAGTGACCCTCAGTTAATTAAAAGCCTTTCATATATGATATAAGTACAATATAAGGGAGAATATGCAAAAATTTGTGGGAGCTGGTCTATTTCTCAACTCGAATGTGTCATTCATCGTTGAAAGGGTTTTTGCGAGTACATTTTTTCATTATATGGCCGTAAAGCTCTAAGCCATGGGGTTCACGAGATATTCGACTGATATTGAATATGGAGTTGCATTATTGTTCTTTTAAGTGCTTTGAAACCGAATATCTCGTGAAAGAAAATTTTTGAAGAAAATTTTAAATATCAAAACCATTGTATTGGAGTTGGCTGTCCTAGAGGAGCTAACACACAAGTTCAAATTTTACCGCTAGGGAATGAGTAAAAATGCTCTATACCAAATTTAAAAAAAAAATCGGTCTATCCGTTTACCTAGGCTTCAGATCGATGTACAGTGGACATACAGACGCACAGACTGACGGACGGTAGGAATTATACAAAATATTTGTTGGACTTATACATCATTACAAGAAACAATACTTGCTAAGGAGAGCAAGTAAACTGTTTTGATAAACCAAAAACTCAAATCCTTTTGCTTTGCTTTGGTCCAAAAAATTTTAGCTAAAGCTTCTAAGCTAAAACATGATGTGAATAAACGAACAAAAGCTAAAAATATTAAACTTAAGCAGTTAAGCAGACAGTTAGCCAATGCTATTAAGCCTAAGCTATATATATATATTTATTTTATATATATATATATTTTTGAATTTCTATATTTGAATGTGCCTAAATCAGCTCAAATGAAGAAAATCAACTTTCCTGATTTTTACAGATTTTTATTTTCATACCCTGTAGAGGTTAATTTAATTCCCTTGTGTTGGTTTGCATTTATGCATACTAGAGGATTCACATAAAATTTGACCAAATTCAGAGCATGTAGTTTGAAAGTAGACAAGAAAAAATCCATTTGGAGGGGGGCAATATTTCCCCCACTTGGGCAGAATGTGAAATTTTATAAGAAAAATATGTATATTAAACAGAAAAAATTATTATAAAACAAAACCTACAGAATTGAATTGAAAGCCAAAAGTCCATTCTTTATTTTCGAATTAAGTTTTTTTAAAGAACAATTTTGACAAAAAATTGTTTCAAATCAATATTTTGAAGATATTTTTTTTTTCATTTTAAAACAGAACCTTTTTATTTAAAGAACTTAATTTAAAAAAAAAAATAATAAGAATGGAGATTCTGGCTTTAGAAAAACCTTTAAAACAAATTTTGAAAGTTACCGCTGTTTTTAATTAATTTATTCTATTTAATTTAATTTTTATAAAATTGTCCTCCTATCCAATCGATGGGAAATACGAGTACTCCTGTGGGATTTTTTTCTTGTCTACTTCTAACCTGGACGCTCTGAATTTTGACCGAACAAAATAAAGGAAAATTAAATTAATGCATACCAGTGACTATTGGGATTTAAAATAAAAATCTGAAAAATTATGGATTTTTTTTACTTCATTTACAGTCGATTTAGGTCCTTTGAAGGTGGCCTTTTTTAAATGACCACCCTTATGTACATTACATACGTTTGAGTGTCACAAATTTCGCTTTGCGAAAAGTTCTGCACAATTTTTGTTTATACAGTTTTTGAATTTTGGATTTTCGTATTTACTAATTGTTGAGAGGAGCAAAATTTGCCATTCCCCAGGGCGGCAAAAATCCACGCTACGCCACAAATGAAAATAAAATTAATTCTGCGCAATACCATAAACATATTTCATTGAATATCAGAAGATGAGAGACAGCTGTAAGAATTTGCTCATTTGACAATGTCAGTGTCAGTTGTTAATGACGAGGCAAATGTAGCTGTTAATGGACTGATGATATAGGCGTTTGTCAAAATTTTGCTGTTTTTTGAAAAACCGCAGCAATTTTTTGTCAATTAAAGACACAAGTGGAAATAAACTGGAAATTTTGTCGTTCAAACACCAAATCGTGAACTGAACTGTGTCAATTCGAAGACAAGTCAATTCTAATTCGTTTGCATGTCCGATGTGAGATAAAGGTAATCATACAGTCGCTTCCCAAAATATACTTGTTGTGTTTTTTTATAGATTCTCCTATGTACTTCGTCTATAAAACAGCAACAGGTGCATTTTCATAGTCTCGTCGTAAGGCACTTCCTTTATTTTTGAAATGAATAAATATTTATATTCCGCTGTCGGAAATTTAGGGCTTAAGTAAGCAATGGCATGGTTATCGTTCCGAATGTCAACATATTCGGCTCTGATTCAATTAAGTATCCACCTACTTTTCTTTGCGCTTCGTTTAATGGCTTTGATTCAAGTTTTAAAATGTTAGACTCGTGTATTTAGCTACAAAAGATCGGATCAGTTCTAAGCAAACACTATGATTTCAGCGGAAATACCTGCTCTCGTTTTCGGATTTTCGGTTTCCCGGTTGTGTGTAAGATTTCCTTAATTCTTGATTTTACTAAACCTAAGCAAATAATAAAATAGAATAGCGTAATCAAAGTCAGCCGTTGTTTGTCATGTGGTATGATACAATTTCTACAGGGATAAAAGTGCTGAACATAGCACAGGGTATACTCAACTCATGTATTGCAGTTTTTTCCGGAAGGATCTTAAGAATTACCCAAAGAAATCCCGCTTTAGAATAGTGGTTTTTATGCATCAGCATCATTCACTCATAAACATTCAAAGGAGCGGTACACTCCTTTGAAAATCTCGCACCAATTTTTCATCGCTGATGATTTTTTAATTAGATGGCCAGACATCCGAACAATAAAAAATAAACACATTTTGACGAAACGTGAACCCAAAATATGGATTAGTTTCGATCTAGATTGATGGGTTTAGGTCATTCATATTGCTGGAGGTAAAGTATTAAATATAGATACCAAGAGTAGCCAACTAAGCTGAAACAAAGACGAATCAAGAATTCGACAAACGAATATGAAAACTTTTAGCTGATGGGATTTCAAAAAAGGATTGCCCTTGCGTGTGTAAGAGTGAGTTTGATGTAGTGTCCATCAGCCCAAAAATAAGAGGATGTTGGTTTGATAAATTGATTCTCATCAATTTCCTTTATTTTTCTTAGACAAGAAAATAACATGCAGTGTTGTCTGATTCAACGTATTCTGACACAAAATAAAGTAAAAAGGGTGCACTACAATAATTATTAGCGTGTTAAATTTTGAATACAAATACGTTGTTATATGCAGATAGAAATTTAATCAAAATTTAAGTTTTTTTGTTTTTTAACTTTCTAATGAAATTGGACTCTCACCAAGCATAAAGTTTCTTGGATGGAAATGGATAATTGGAGGCCCCAGAACTAGGGTGGTGGCCTCTATGGATTTTTCGGGACCGATAGAGCTCGTAAGGTGGATCTTACGGATCTCAGGAGACCCAAAGCCTCTAGCCTCTAAGGAGGCGAGATGCCAATGTTCGGGTTCAGGATGCGGTAGCATCTGCAATACAGGCCAATCCGAGCGTTTCGACCCGAAACTTATCGGGGCAAATTGGAGTTAGTAGACGGTCATTACAACAGATACTTCATGACGATTTAAACTTGTTTCCGTACGAAGTCCAAATTACTAGCAAGTTAAACCCTCAGGATTTGCCTGTTCGCCTGGAATTTTGCCAAAAAATGATATCAATGGCCGAAGAAGACAACACATTGATCAATTGTTTGTTCATGTCTGATGAGGCCCATTTTGATCTTAACGGCAATGTAAACAAGCAAAATTGCCGTATATGGAATGAGTCTAATCCAGAAATGCTCCATGAGACGGAACTGCACCCAGAACGAGTCACTGTGTGGTGCGCAGTTTCATCAAGGTGTATTGTCGGGCCGTACTTCTTTGAAGAAAACGGTGTAACCGTTACTGTCAATGGGGACCGTTATTTAAAGATGTTGAAGGAGTTTTTCTACCCAGAACTGCGCCGAAGACGTATACCATTCAACAGCGTTTGGTTTCAGCAAGATGGAGCAACTGCACATATAGCCAGACCAGTTATGGCGGAGCTAAACAAAAAATTCGCAAACAAATTAATTTTTAGGAACTCCACTCTTCGCTGGCCCCCAAGGTCACCTGACCTGACTGCACCAGACTTCTTTTTATGGGGTTATGTCAAGCAAGAGGTGTATAAAACGAAGCCCAGGAATTTAACTGAATTAAAGCAGTCCATAACGACAATAATTGAGGCGATCCCAACTTCAACTCTTCAGGCCGCAATGAATAATTTTTTGATCAGGTGCCGCATATGCGTGGGAGAGCGTGGAGGTCATTTGCGGTCTATAATCTTTAAAAACAACTAACTATTTAAAATAAAATTTAATTTTCAAACCAATAAAAAAAAATAAATGAAATACATCGATTAAAAAAAAAAAGTTATTTGAATTTCTTATTGTAGCACAATTGGTGCGCCACCCTGTACCTAAGTTTCTATTTTATATGTATATGGGGTATTCCATGCAAAATAACCAAGTTTTTGACCCGACCTCCTTCAATATCGTTCATTTTTTGATATACTGTTTATATTGAAAAGAACTTGAACACCAACTTTCAGCCTTATAAATATTCCAAACCAGTATTGAGTAATTGATTTTTTAAAGTTTTGAGGAAATTTCTTTCAATTAATTAATATCGATTAATATTTTAAGTAATTAATATCGATATCTTAAAAATAGGATATCAATTTTTTTAGTCTCTTAATGTAGTTCAGGAAAAAAAATTTAAAAAAATTATTCGAAGTACCTAGTTATAACCCATTTCCTAACGTTTGAAGATTAAAATCGTCATTTTCAAAAGGTGCCACTCATTCGACTTTTTATTCCAAATTTCTACTCTTTATTACGAGGTCTTAAGCCGAAAATCAAATTTCGACCACAATATTTTCTATTTGTATTCAATTTTTGAAATTTTTGTTGCTGTGCTTTTTTTATCTTTCTACAATTTCTCTTTCTTCGATACGGTAATACGTCAGTAGATAATATTTTTGGACATGATTCTTGGATAAAACCCAAGAAAAAAATCGTTTGGAGGGAAAATACTATCTCCACCCCCTGAGGCAGAGGGCAATTTCTGAAAAAAAGATAACGGGTACCGTAAAAAAAATATTTATTTTTTTAATGTTTATGTCGTTTCAAATGTCATCATATATGTACCCACTTTTCGTAGAATTACCACTGTAAAATTATGATCAAGTATTAAAAAGGATTTGTTTTTATACTTTTTTGGACATTGTCCTAAACTGCCCCCTTCTCCTTAATATATCTATCTTTTTCGATTACACAGATTTGATTGAATTGGTGCGTAATGGTACGTGAATATTTTTTGCGATATAGGTATTATAAGACAAGGAGTGAGTGGTAATATTCTCTTTGTCTGTCTGTCTCTTCGGCTACAGCTAAGCGGCTGGATCGATTTTCCTTACCCATTTCAGACGGCTACCAGTTCCAGTTGAGTTGGAAACGTGAAATTTCATATACTGTCTATTTTTGGTCTAACTAGAGGAAATAAAAAAAATTGAAAAAGCTTCTAGTTCTCCGGAAAATTCACGTTGCGTTTTCGCAACTTTCGGCGAAAGGGGTATCAAAATTATAGAATTTTTTTTTTAAATGGAACATGAACGAAATTCATTTGAGAATTTTATGAAAAATTTAATAAATATAAATTAAAAGTAACAACGAAGAAATTAATAAGAAAGTATATATTTTATCAAGATATGCTTCAAAGGACTGCATTTTTGTGTGGTATGCGTCGGAGCATTTGAAATACAGCGAGATATTACATTTTTTGCAAACAAAAATGGTTTGGCTGGAGCACTTGCGACATCGAAGACGCTTTTCTGTTTTGGTGACTGTATGCTTAATGTCATCTAAGCGAACCATTTCCTTGGGGTTTCCTTCCCTTATTTCCATAGCATTTTTTTGTGTATCTATCATGCATTTACCAATGATGCATCGAGTGCTTTTGATAAAAATGGCAAGTACCACTTCTTTCCTCGAATTCGTTTATGATAGTTGCTTGTAGCGTTGTCGAACAAATCAACTCCACCCATTGTTACGATTGTTAGGTTGTATTCACGAATTGCATTTGGCATTGGAATGTTGACGGTTTGCGATCAAACCGTTTTGCTTGTTTGGTCCATAAAACGATCTGCTAAAACTGTGGCAATGGAATTGTAAATGGAAAAGAACCGTGACTTTTGTATGTTGGCTTGGCACATCGATTTTCAAAAGTAATCTCAGTACAACATTTTCTCCCAAATCGATTTCAGAAGAGTTATCATTGCTTATTCCACCATACGGAATAAACTGAAACAAATCTCCATCCTGTGAGCACAAGTTCCAAAACTAATGGGCTTTTCTCTAATGATCATTTGAGCGGAATGACGTCCATAGTAGGGTATCATTTGTTCATCTATTGAAAGATGATGGGAGAATACTCCAAACTGGATAAATCTTTCAATGAGCATTGTTATTTTCGCAAACTTCTCACTGGGATCGATTGAACTGTTATTACAAACATGTAAATACGATTTGATAATTTTGAAAGGATCTCGACTCATTGCCTCTTTTATTATATCACTGGACCAATAGACCAATACAAATTGAACTGAGGCACTGTATGCAAACCAGCTAAATAAATACAATATTCCAATGAATCTATGAGTTTCGTTGAAATCAGTTTTAAACGTTGGATTATTGCTGTCCTCATTAGCATATACACATTTGTATTTTCATCGATAAAATAAATTATTTCACTATCAAGAAATAATTCCAACATTTGCAGAGGGTTGAAATTTCTTAAGAAAAGGAAAGATAGTGTCATCTCTCATACTCTTTCAAGAAAAGAATATAAAGTTAACGATTTTTTTAAATAAATTTTTCGTATTTTTTCACTTGAAACATCTACTGGATTCTTTGAAAAATTAACTCGATACTTTTTAACCACTTTGGTATATCGTAATGAAGAGATGTTGATGATTTATTGGATGTTAAAGCAATGTTTTGAAATGTTGATGCATTGTTCAAATCAATTGACACAACATTGACTTCCGGTTCGGCATATTTTTCTGGAGTATTCAAATCATCGAATGTACATTCAATTTGAATTTACCCGCTTATTAATTTCGGAACACGTTTCTATCTTCTAAAATCTGCACATTTTCATCAATCTCCTTTTATTCTTTTCCTTTTCTAGACAGGATGCAAACGAAAATTACCTTTTCAAAAGTTCGTGCAATAAACCTAATTATAACAACACAATATTCCGAGAAAAAATCGTTTATTCTGATTTGAAAACGCAACCAAGTGCAAAAATTGTTTTCAGGTTCAAATGCTACTACATTAGGCGAACATTGCGAAAACGCAACGTAGTGCTCTTACCTCACCTGTCAAGTAGGCAACTCATATAAATTGCGTCAAATTTATTTTAGAATATTTAATATAGAATATAAACTTATTTTGGAACATTTTACAAAATCTTATTTTTGTCAAAAACGTCTCCACAACTTTTCTTAAAAAAAATTCAATAAATTTCGTTTGGATAAAGTTACCTTTGGATTGGAAACCATTTTTCAAAAAATGGTTGTAAATGTTACCTACCAAAAAACCACTTTTTTATGTTCGATTTTCTTCAAAACAGATATTTTGATTTTAATAATATTTTTTACAAAAGCTCATTAGCAATGCAAGTAGTTTTTCTTACTAAAATTTTCAAGTATAATTAGCATGTAAAAAAAAAATTAAATAAATTTTGTGGCACCAAGGCCTAGTGACTTACAACTCTCAACCATTCCTGTGTGCGTGTTATCGGTAGGAATGGAGGGGACCTACAATTCATGACAAGTATACTCTTGGAGGATTTTTCAGTTCCTCGCAAGAGGCAGTACCTCGGAAAAAAACCATTTCTGTTTTTAGGTGGCAGCGGCTGGGAATCGAACCCAGACCTTTGACATGACAGTCCTACGCACTAATCAACTAGTATGTAATTGTTTATAAAGTAAACTCTTATCTCAGTTAATTCCCCCATTTAATTGTCCCTGACATTATAAAAATCAACCTATGTATTTACAGGCTAGATATGAAATGCATATTTTTTTGGACTTTTGGCTTGTCTGCTTTGCCTCATAAATGCAACAAGCCCTTCTCTCAACAGAAGCAAGTGGATGTATAAGCACTCAATACATCCATTGTGAATTTATCAAACATTATCTCATGTCTCATTCAAACATGATAAATGATGATGCCTCCTTCAAAGATCTCATTAAGTTGTCGACGCAATCGATTTGGCTCTCCTTCGCCTCCTCCGACGATCTGAAGAATTCACTTTAAACTTGCGATCCTGACGAAAGGTTTTTCTGAAAATTGTCGATGATAAAAATCGCAAATATCAAATCTATACACCTTTCGACGCGTGATGAAGACGACACGCTACAAACGATGAATCAAGGGACAAAGAAACACTGTGAATATCTTCAATCTTTCGATCGTACCAACGAAGAAGACCGCTGGCTGGCGCTGATTCAATCTATGAGTGCATCAGCATCAACGGCCCACATTCGATGACTTGCATTTATTTCAATTTTTATTTTGACAAGAGATGTGAAAAATCAGTAGCTACGGCGTTGAGAACACAACCACTTCAATCGATGAGTTGAAATAAAATAACTCAGTCTGAAGCACACAACAATATTATAAAGAAACAAATTCAAGTGGCATGCAAAAATTGACAAGGCTCTTCCCGCGATTTGCTTACCGAAACCGATGTCATGTTCTTTCTTGAACACAGCATATGAGACTACTGCTTGGCATTCCATCAACGTGCCATCGAAAATCAAATTGAGACAATAACGATAGTTGATCGTTATTCAAAATTTTATTTATTGGGCTGTGTTGGCAAATCAAAGATTGCCGACTAGCCACCACCTTGTTTAGTATTCAGCACGATAGCTATCGGGAGCATTTAGAGAAAGAGAACCTATAGCGGGATTTCCCCGCATCTTTGTGAGAGACACTTATTGGTTTCTGATTGGCATGGACAGCAAAATCCGTATTCGAATTCGAAATGAATGAGCATGAGCAACATGTTGTTGCGGCGACAATTTACAGCACTTCGGTTGTATTAATTGCTGTGCGATTACTCGTAAGGTGTTCTTGTCGGGCTATAAGTCACTCTGCTTTCGCACAAAGGAAAGACAAATAAATTCCCAATCAGACCAATAAATCGCCTTCGTATCCTGCAAAGACTGAGAAGACTGAGAGAATATTAGCATTCAGCGATGTTTTTATTTGTTTTATAACATTTTGGGGTGAGGGATAGAAATCAATATCCCTGTGTGCTGTGTGTACGTCCGTAGGCGCGCGTGGGATTAATGTCAATGGACAGATAATGTGGCGCGACATCTACTCCAAGAAACGACGACAACGCAGAGAACAACGATTTGATTCATTGCCACTTTAAAATGAGACATCGCTTGCTCGTCGTTCCAACGATCACCGAGAAGAGGAAAGGAAACCAAAACGAGTGTAAAAAACAGTCGAACACTAACTGCAGTATGCAATACTTTTTATGGTCTCCCCGATCGAATTTGATTTAAATGCGATCAGGCGCGGAGACAGGAGTTTAATATTTTTCACCTGTCACCGAGTTTGACAAGCAAAGCCTTACCATACCGAATTACAAACCGTATATTGCCAAATATCCATCACTTCGAAGTTCACGCACCAGGCTGTCTGGATGAAGTCTTCTGCTTGTTGGTGTTGTCGGTGGAAACAAGAACCCACTCGATATCCTTTATATGCATTTTGTACCTATCTGCTGTTTCAAAGACCAATTAATTTGAAAATGAGAATGCGATCTCTTCGACAAAATTCCATCTTTCTGACAGGCGGTCAGCCTCACCTACAATGGCAACAATAATTTGTATAATTAGAAGGTGCCAATCATAATAAAAGATCCATTTAAAGTGATCTTACAGCTAAAAAAGCGAAAATGTTGAGAAGACAACAGAGTTCTCCATCAAGCCCCCCATCAAAGTATCATTTGAATCTTAGAACATCTAGGGAATCACATCGATGTGCTTCATTGGCCACATTACAGTAAGTGGAGGAAGTTGGCTTGGCAACCGGTTGAATATCGTATCTCTTTTTCCTGATAGATACATGAAATGGCAGATGCAATATACCAATTTCGATTAATTCACTCCACCATATATACTCGTATCTAAGCAGTTCGTTGAAGGCAAAATAAAGCTGGCTGTGAGGCTTGGAGTGCGGCAAGAATAACAACACATGGTCGGTCAATTCACCGCCCGAAGACGATCGATCCGTCAAGGTGCCATCGAAACGAACACGCTGTGATTAAAAACTGCTGCTCCTCCTCAGCGTACTGGATGGATCTGGAACTTTGGATGGATAGATGGACACAGACGGAGGATGGACTTATTCGCGAATGGCATATACGAATGAACAAACAGACAGACTGGCATTTGATTATTGGCTTCCATTTGGTGAGAATGTATCGGTTCGGCGCACGCGGAATATTCACTGTCTTTTTCTTCTGCTCCATTGTCGCTGTCGTCTTCTTCGTCCGCATCAGGTGGGAATCATCATCAGAATAGCAGTCAAATGGAAGCTGCATGAAACTGGTTGTTAAGTTCAATGTGAGTGATTGACGTACGGTAAGCGCCTTGATTTTTATTCTAAGTTTTATTTTTTATTTTTGCAAATCTTTATAATTTGTTTGGAAGCTTTATTGTATGTTTCCTTAAGTTTTTGTTTAAATAACTGTGAAAGTGAATTATGAAATTCTCAACACAGAACATATTAATATCTCATTTTTATGTCAGTACAGTAGTAAGGTATTTAATATTTATAATAAAAAATCGATGGAACATTACAGTCCAGTCATATTGTATCTTAGCCATGCAAATTGTGGAGCAGTTTTTATGTTTTTGGAGGTTGCTGAATCCGAATCTGAGGTTTGCGCCTAAAGTTTCTTGAAGCAACATGGAAAAAAATGCAAAAATTATGCACAAATGCATTTTTTGGGAGTTTTTTCACTAATGGATCGGAAAACTACCAATAAATTTTTCAAAAATAACGTCAAAGCACCATTGAAAGTGTACATAATAAGCCTCTGTTAACGCGACAAGCTATTTGGACTCAAGCGCTAGTTAAAAATTGATGTATTTTTACTGTTTTCGAAACTCCACTCGAAATTGCTCCAACACGTCACGTTTTTTAGATATTCGAATCTCAAGATATGTATTGCAAAAATTGAGTTTATTATGCAAATTTTTGGGTTAAGCATATATTTTCTCGACGTAAGTTTTTTTCTAAAAAATGTTTATAGTCATTTTGAAGTATGATCATTTTACTGAAAAATTCTTTTTTCATTTTTCAAATATGTATCACCATTCATCTTCGAGAAATCGTTAGCCTTTGTCATAAAGTCTGCTATTTCACGATGAAACTAGACGCACGCGACTTTTCGAATACCGTAAGTGCCAAAGAGAAAAAAAGAATCGCAAGAGATGAGACGGAAAAAACTGCCCTGAGTCCCGTGGGTAAAATTTTCGGTGCAACTATTTGACGTTTCTCTTTTCTCTTGTCCATTTTTGCTACCATTCTCCTTTATATAATTTCGTCGTGCGAGAAGTAATCTTCGATTCAACACATCGAAACGAGCAGCATTTCTCATGAGATGGTGACTAGGCAAGAAGTGTATGTTATTGGAAATGGTAAATGGAATTATTTGGACGAAAGAATTGACGCTGGAGCTTTTATGCAGGTACGAGATGAATCAACATCCTTATGTAGTTAAACATCCAGATTATCCGAATAGGGTTAAAAAAGCCGATTCATTTCAAATGATCGTGGATTTCCTCAAACATTTGGCTTCAAATATTACAATCGATTTAATAAAACGAAAAATTCATTCATTACGAAGTCAATTCACGCGAGATTTACGTGAGTTTGAAAAAAGTAAAAAAATTGGAGCTGGATTTGAGGACCGGTTCTGAGCCGAAGTTGTGGTGCTTCGATGAAATGTTTTTTTTTTTGAAAACAAGCTGCAAAACAAGAGATTCAACTTCAAATTATAAAGATAAGGCAAGTAGTATATATTTTTCTTAATCATTTTATAATAATTTTTCGTTTATTAAATAGACAGAAGAAGAAATAAATATAAAAACAACAGTTCAATGGAGGAGGATGACGAATTTAATTCCAAAAGAAAGGTATGTTGAACTTCGTCAATTAGCTGCCAGTCAACTTTTCCTTCATGGACGAAATAATCCGTGAAAGTTTGACGTACTCGCTCCGCAGCGCCTTTATGAGGGCCATCAACTTTTTGTCCTGTATTAGAAGGTAGTGAATCGCAAAGCGTTTGAGCAGTCAGCGCGCTAGAATCAAAGCTATTGCGCTCTAGAAAAAAGTTGTCAAGAACAAAACAAGCTTGTGTTACAAGCTCTACGCTCTCAACGCGAAGGCCAATTATTTTCTTTTGAATATTCTGAACCATTGTGTAAGCAAACTAAATGCATGCACAAATGGAAATGTATAATCTACTACTATCACATACGGAAGTTTTCTTTGGTTGCCAATAATCTTATCTGCTGGAAAGTTTTTCTTTGCATCATCGATCAGTTTTCTTAATGTGCTTTGAAGCAAAACAACAACATCATTCGTCCGTCAGTTGCATCCTATGTTCTCAATGTTTAGTTTAATAATTAAAAGCCTATCGATTGGAAGTGATATTTTTTTTCTATTAAAGGCAAAATCATCTGCAGCCCACTTGTTCAATTTATTTTGAAAATTCTTTCATTGAGAAAGCCTTTTAAATAAATTTACTGCCCCAAACGATTGAAACAAATATCTGGTCCCTTAGAGGAAAAAGCTGCCACCAAATCTCCCTACGCGTGGCTGGGGAAACTGGTCGTATTTGAAATCGACCAAATGACAGATGAAGATATCAAAAGAAAAGCCTCCTGGGGGTACACAAAATTTTGAGGGACTTTGGTGAAAAAGATTTGTCAAAAAGGAGTCAACACGATTCCCTTCCATTAACATCGCACCTTAGTTGAGAGAAAACCCTTAAAATGCAGTACAACTCATCTTCGGTTGACCCACAAAGCAGTTATTCAACATCTGAAGGTTACTTCCCAAACAAAAAACAGTTTAACATTATAATAACACTAGCTCGCGTGCAATTTCTTCGTCATCACTGCGATCAGTATCCATTTGCTCGATAGACTTTTGAGCGCAATCTAAAAGGCTCTCCAGAAATAAGAAATTTAACTTTAACGATCACATAGTAAGTTAATGCTTTTTGATTTATATATAATAAAACGCACACACAGACCTGCAATATTTTTATTTATTTATTATAATTTTCTTTATTTAAATAATACACAAAAAGACACCAAAAACAACACCGAAATGAAAAATAAAGAGAACTGTCAAATTGGTTTTTAACGTGTAATAGCACTTGAATCAGAGGACGAAACAACAAAGAAGAATTCGAAGAAGGCATCTAGTTTCATCGTGTAATAGCAGAAAAACAAAGTAATTCGAAATATCCAGTCAATTTGCATTTTTGTAGCACTTTTAGCAAATTTTTGCATGTTGAATCGCAATCCCCAGATTCGGATTTAGCACCCTAGTAAAGTCTAGAACGCTGCTGATGTGAAACGAAAAATCCCATACAAAAATGACACAACGAAATTATAAACGTAAAATTTAGTCTACTTTTTGTTCAGGACGCTGTTTGGCCAGTGAAATTGATTATTTTAGCAGATTATTTGGAGAAGTCAATACTCCCTGTTTTTGAACACAATCAACTACCCAGACCATTTATTATGTACGAAAAAATTACACTTGTGTTTTTTCGTGTTTATTTTTGATGTTTCTTTCATAACAGAACGGCTGCCTTCGTTTCTTTTTGCATTTGCATTGCTTTAATTATTTGATTTTTTTTTTTAACTGTCAATGAATATTTTTCCGCTTCGTTTTTGTAAGCATTTCCTTGTCTTGTTGGAGACCAACTAAAAATTTCGTTTCGCAACTGCGAAACAAATTCGTACCTATTTGAAACAAATCATTTTTAAATATATTCAAATTGTCTTTCAAAACATAAAACTATTCAGTTTTTTGTGTTTGATCCAGATTTCATATAAGCATTGACTACAAAAAGCATATTTCACAGTATTGAAAAAAATTGGTCTTTACTTTTTTTAATCAAAATTTTGAGTTTGCATGCGAATTTTTCGAAAGCTTGGCATAAATATACATAATTTTATTTTAATTAAGGATTAAGGAACCGTTGGCTGTCAAAAAAAGTATAGCACTTGACTGTAAGTGTTGACGATGTTTTTTAACACTTTTTGTTTCATTTAAAGTAGTTTTTTTTTTAATTGTCCTTACCTCCTAAGCGGGATGAGATAGACCCCCTCCGATAGAATAAATGCTTATTTTGACATTTCTATAAAATACTATTTTTGGCACCAAAGTCATCACACTGTCCCCTAACCCCTATGCGTATGTACATATTTAATGGAAAATCTTTTTGTTATTTTTTTTTCTTGTTTTTATGCATATTTTTTATTTGCAAGGGAATTTTCTTATTGATATATAATAATAATGGCAAAACATCCCAGCCGAAATAAAAAGGAAGCTAGTAGAGTCAATCTCCAGACGAATAGAAGCTGTCCTAAAGGCAAAATTGAGGCATACGAAGTATTAGTTTTAAGTTTTTTCCTTTTAATTGAATAGTGTACACTTTTTTTTTGACGCCATTTTTTGTTATATTTTTATTTAATTTTTATTTTAATATTTTTTGTCACATTTTATATGCCAATTCATTGAAAATAAACCACTTTAAAAAAATAAGGTAAGCCTTTTGATAAAATTTCTAATCTATTTGCTTCAACAGCGTTTCAAAAAAAGCACTTCAAAAGTGTACACTTTTTTTTGACGCTCACAGTATTCTGTGCAACACATCGTATAATATTCAAGGTGAAAATGTTTGTCTTGGCCTAAACCACCCAATAAGCATAAAAATAGAAAACAATTATTTTTGGACGCAAAAACCATTTGTATGCAAATAATGCCTTGAGGTTAATATGTTGTAAGAATAGATTTTACTCACCACATTTTTTTTTTGCATGCAAAACAATTGCCGGTCAATATGCGAAAATATTTTCATAGATTTTTCTTGCGCACGGAAACCATAAGCTAGGCTTTAATGAAAATAATTTAGTTTACAGGAAAATCATATCTCACCATGATAGAAGCTAAATCACATTGTGAATGGAGGAACGACTTCATGACTTGTAATAGATGACATCAGCGAATCACGTGACGCTCTCATCTCATTTTATGTTTGCATTGTGATTGTGAATCAGTCTTTAATCTAATAAGAACCAAATTTCCAAATTGTTTGATTAGAACCCAACCAATTTCACTAATTACATACAATCGTTTTTTTGTTTCCAATAAGAAATGTGATTCTTTCACCAATTCGATACTGACATCCAATCAATTACATTAGATTAACTTCAACATGCTCACGTCAGTTGTTCGTCTGTGTTTTCTCCAAGCACATATTATTAAAAAAAAAAGTATTCTTAATCCCCGAAAAAAATTGATGGTCAATATGAGTATATGAAAACTTCCATAAGTTAATCATACAACAAACACCAGTTGGTCAACCCGACCATCACCACTACCAGCATCATATCATCACGCATATAGGAGACGATCAATCAATTAGAGATTCGGTTTATTAAATTCGCCCGATTGCTACTACAGGAGACAGAAAAAGAGTGGTGTTATTTTGTGTTTTCTTATTTTTCTATCCTTGGACCAATTATTTTCAGAAAACGATCAATCACTCAATGAGGAGAAAGAAGTATTGCTCTGCAGTCAACTATGCAGTCTTTAATTTTTTCCAGTGTTGAAATAATCAAGAAAAATTCGACTAAAAAAGTTGATGTATCTACAGAGAGTGATTTTCAGGTTTTCATCAGCTTTCTATTATCTCTTTGATATTATCAAGGATTTCAAGCCCCTTCGGTCTTAACAGGAATCAAGAAGGACCACCAAATAACACAATTCAAATGAATAGTTAACAAAAGTTTGGATTAAATAAGAAACCCGCAACATAGTCGCCCGAAAATTATACTGTCAATAGTCGTCTCTGGAGTGTGATTTTAATTTCATACTCAAACGGATTCCTCTACAATATTCTCACGAAGATTAATAACACCACCAAAAACAGCCCAGACCCAGAAAGAGACACAAAAAACAGAACTCCATGAATCATGACGACCGCGAAGAATAATAAGATGCCATCTTGATTTCATTTTCATATGCAAAAGAGAAAAATTCATAAACGAGTATGGGGAAAGAGGTGGGGGAAGAGAGTTGTAGATATATCCTTAGTTTTCAAAACAGAAGGATATACATTCAACACGCGCACCAGAGTTGCCGCTTTGCATCTTTAGAACCTATTTAATTCTTGTGTTTCATTTCTAAAAACTCTGTTTTGAAATAACGAAATTTGTAGTCTTCTATGGAATTGGAATTGTGTTTTCCCCATTCCGTGGTATTGAATATTTGGTGTTTCAAAAGAATTATGATTACGTAGAGATTTAAAAAAAGGGAGTTACTAGAAAGAATGTTTTCTTTCAACAGATTTTTTTCAATTCAACTTTTAACTTTGTATGTTACTTAAGGCTGGACTATGTATGTATAGTGTTGGTATATACAAATACATGATAGTGGTAATAACATTGGCGCAAAATTCTAAATAGCTTTTTGTTAAGGGCTGTAAGCATGATACTAATTAACAATATTTAGTCAATTACTAGCTTCTCCAAATGTGTAAACCTTTTTAAGTACCATAGTTGTAGTAGTACCACAAATTACATGACACATTCCATGAAAGGTGCCACTATATCGTGAAGGCCACCATATTGTGAAGGTGAACTTACTTTGGGAAAATTGAGAAATTATTACTCCTATTATATTGACCAGGAACTGAAATGTATTTGAGTACTATATTTTCGAATAAATAGTATGTACATAAATAAATAGAGTCAATGAACAAAATACTGAAAAATCAAAGAGCGTGATTGTAAACGTCAAAATCGTTTGCAAGTAAATCGACTGACGTTCCTACAAACAAGACGGTTGAATACTTGACGATAGCAACAGGTCTGCATCAAAAATTCAACGATTATTTGATGATCCAATTCACTTTTATTTGACGTTTTCGAAAACGATCGATAAATGAAGAAAATGTGTTTTAAACAGAATCATAAATTTGTTGTTTTTTTTTAAGTTTCGTAAGAATGAACGACAAAAAAATGTTGAATTGATAATACAATCGACAGCTGACAGGTAAAAATATTAATTTAAATCGACATTTTTGTATGTACAAAGTGTTGGAAAAAAATATTCGCAAGTCGATATGGCGGCTGACTTTTTGTCGAGTCGAGATCTCGTAATGTCAAAATTTAATGAATCTGTAAAAAGTACATAGGTATTTTATAACTTGAAAGAAAGACGGTTTATAAACCTAAATTTCAACGGTTTTTTTTGCCGGTCATTTGTATGTTACCTACTGATAAGTACTGGCTTAGAGTTAGTATAAATACGGTGGAAGTGACACGGTTATTATTTGATTTTTTTATTAACTCTCTGTGTAGTACCTCGTGGTCTGTGTCAGGTCTGTGTTTGATTGCCAGCCGCTGCCACCTTAAAACAGAAATCATTTTTTCAAAGTACTGCCTCTTGCGAGGAACTGACGAAACCTCCAAGAGTATACTTGTCATGAATAAGCGCTTCCCATCTAGCCTTTCGGACTCGGCAAAAAATTGTAGGTCCCCTCCATTTCTGCCAACAAAACGCACACAGAAATGGTTGTGAGTTGTAAGTCCCTAGGCCCTGGTTAAATTGATTTATTTTAAATAATTTATTAACTCTCTATAAAATATTTTGCAGCAAAAAAGGCGGCTTCTCTTGGCTTGCCCCATGTGCTCTTTTTAGATATTAAATACTAAAACCTATCGATGTCAATATCGATATCAACCTTACATGATGAGAGCCCAGGAAAAATTGTCGGGTGTTCGTAGCGAAAAATAATTTTGTTGTCTTCGTGTATTAAAACTGTATTAAACCATTAGAATTCTTCCATTTAATTTATACAATATAATATAACTCAATTCTGGGGGCCTCAAGCTTTATCTTTTCCTAAACATCAAGTGCTTGCATTACCTCCAAGTTGGTACCTGCCGGATACTGGTCTTGGCTTTATGACATGACCTGCTAAACTTGTAAGTGTGGGTGTTGATCCAAGGAAAGAACTGCAACACCAAACCCATGGCTCTATAGATTGGAGGTTAGTGCGTTAGGCTAACGACCCGGCCACAGTAAAAAAACAATTGTTATGAAAGAGAAGCGAGAAGCTTCGGATAGCGACCCTTGTTGTAAGGACACTATACACAGAGCAACCTGGCGATCTTCAAATGGTCGAACCGCCAACCAAATTGACCATGTGCCAATTGTGCTAAACGTACGACCTTTCTGAGGTGCAAATGTGGAGTCTAACCATATTTCTTGTTGTGACAAAGTTCAGAGCCCGACTGTCCAACGAAAAGAAAGCGAAGACCGCCCAAAGGAAGAAATTCAACATAGCATGCCTTAGCGTATCTGATAAAGCCAAGACTACAGATAGCAATTAACCGGGAAGCTCTCTGTCGCACACCCACCCACAAGCGTCAATAACCAGTCGAACCTGTATCGCGACATCGTTAAGGAGTCAGCCGAGACCACCATAGGCTATCAACCACCCAGAAAAAAGAACCCATGGTATGATGAGGAGTGCGCGGTATTGAAGCAGGAGACTGAAAATGCACGAATGCAAATGCTGCAACGAAAAACAAGAGCAAAAAGAGAGGAGTACCGTGAAAAGAGAAGAAAGAGAAAAAAACCCTGCGTAGAAAGAAAAAAGCATCCGCAGACTCCCAGCTCAGGTATCTGGAAGAATCTTGCACCACCAGCAACACCCGCGGGTTCTACAAAACAGCTAAGCAACTGGCATGTCGATGTAAAACCGGCACGCAAGCTCTTCGAAACAGCGAAGGGAACCTAGTCACCGAAGCACAGGGAATTGTAGATGTGTTTAAGCTGCATTTCCAGCAGCTGCTCAATAGGCATTCTGTAGAGGAAGCGACAGGAGAACAAAGAAGCATGAGACCAGACAATGGAGATTCATTCCCAGTGCCCAGTACTGAAAATGGCCTACCTGTGGAGGAGATGTCCTGTTAGGGTGCATGTACCAGCTCATCAACGAAGTGTGAGAGGAGGAAAGTATGCCCGACGACTGATCAATTAGTTCTATTTGCCCAATATACAAAAAAGGTGATCCTATGTCCTGCAAAAACTACAGAAGTATATCCCTGCTTAATGTTTAATGCAAGATCCTATCCAACGTACTATGTGAACGTCTTAAACCTTTTTGCAACACTATGATCGTACCAGGGTGGCTTCAGGCCGGGCAGATCAATGATAGACCAAATCTTTACATTGAGGCAAATCCTGAAAAAGTCCAACGAATTTCGAGTCAAAACCCACCATCTTTTCATTGACTTCAAAGCCGCATGGAGGAGAAGATTCAATCATTCAATCGTGAATTATACGAGCTGTACCAAGATGTAGATGTAGTCCAAAGAGCCAAAACATGTCAACTACACTGGCTCGGCAACATCGAATCCCAGCCCCCGATTCGAGAAGACCAGGAAATCCGAACCTCTGCTACAGAGACCACGTGGTTTGAGACGCAAGACCGCTTGGTCTCCATGACTGGAGGAGCGTGCAAGGGACCGCAACCGATGGAAGACCGCAATATCTCAGGCAGAGACCCTCCATGGATCGGGAGGCGGATAAGTAAGTAAGTACCTAAGTAATATAACTCAATTCAACTCTGAAATACATTTTCCAAGATTTTTTTTGAAGAAGATGACAGATATCCTGGATTTAGCACGATACTAAAAATTAAAATAACCATTTGATGATTTTATCTTTAGTTAAATGTTAAAAGATAGTACGAAGTTTAAAATTATAGCAAAATGCTCTCTCTTTTTATTAAGGAAAATTAAATATTATATTAAAAGTACACATTTTAATAGGAGTGGCCATAATTGAATTAAAATTACTTCGATTATAGAATGTTGTCTATGGCAACACTGACAGAATAATCGATAGACTCACTCAGAGAAAAAAGCTGGTATAACCAACCAGTTTCTGGTTTATTATACCTGATTTTCAGGTTATTATTTTTTAACTCAGTAGATCAGGTTAACAGCTCAACCTGATACCTGATTTTAATGTCGTGTTAAATCAAAGTTGATTTCAGGTGAAGTTAACACTGCCTTAACAAAGTAAAACTGTAAATTTTACCTGAGAATCTTGTTATTTTTACCTGTAAATCTAGTTAACTTTACATGAAAATCTAGTTCAAAAACATAATAAATAAAAATTAAAATGTTCAACGTCCTGCAAATTTAATGTGAAGATGTAGTTAACTTAACATGATTCAATGTTGAATCAACCCTGTATCCGGTAATTATTATGTGTTGGATCCATACTAGTAGGTCTCATCTCTAACACTGCTTACCTTCCAATTCATTTTGCATTATTCTTAAAGTATAAAAATTTATTAATGTGTGTATAATTTTATTTTAAAATTACTTTGTAATACTTACTTAGTTTTGAACTGGGAACCTCTCACACATGGAGATAGTACGCTTTCCCAAGGCCAGTTCGCTGCATAAAAAACTTGTGCCAAATATCAATAACTTGAAACTGATCTTGGTTGGATGGCTTGTGTTTGTATGTGCTTTAACACTGGTGTCACGTTGAAATAACCTGGCAGAGCGTTTCTTCAACCATGGCTTGTGAGTGTGTTTCCTCAACAGAGGACTACTTTAACAGGCGGCCAGGTTAAATTCAAATATTTTTATTTGGATGGCGCGCGTGTGCGTGCTTTAATACTGGTGTCACTTTGAAATTAACTGGCAGATGAGGTTAAATTTAACAGGTAAACATTGTAAAAATAACCATATAAAATGTTACTTTAACCTGATTTGTGGTAAAATAGAAATTCATAACAAGCAGTATTAAAAAAACTTGATCTCAGGTAAAATTAGCGCTATATTCTTGTCAAAATTTCTTTTTTACCAGAATTCAGTATTAAAATAACAGTTCATCTTCTTAAATTAACTTAAATATGCTAATATAGGCCACCAGCCAACACTTAATATGAGGTTATGAAAATCAGGTAAATTTCTGAAATGTCTGTAACTTTATATGGGATTATGCACCTTGTAAATTTAACATGGCTCAGGTTAATTATGTACCTGACATTTTTCTCTGAGTGCTTGTCTGATTACTTTCTTTTTTTTTTAATGTTTGCTTTGTGATACCTTTCCAGCCTTTATCACTGGTTTGGTTGGTATAGTGATAGGTAACTTAGAAAAACTTTATCAAATGGTGGAAACACTCTTAAACATGTGTTACTCATGCCTTCACTGATTCAAAGTATGCTTGCGTCACAATAAGCTTTAAAGAAAACTATATTTAGGATTTTGTTGGCATTTAAAAAAAATCATATTTCTTGTCATGGCTCTAAATTACTTAGTGGCATCCCTAGAACTCATACCTTACCTTGTGCTGTGCACCCCTCAGTTTCTTTTCATCGCAGGTAAACTTGAAGGTTGGGGGGTAATGTGCTTTGCGCAGTCAATATATTCGAATGAGCAAGGCCACAATTCATCTTCTTCTACTTCGTTAACGTATTAAAATAGCAAACAAAGAAAAATTACCAAAAATCGAGCAATTTTCACCATGGGTATGGGGCGGCTTCGTTGGATTTAATAAGCTCATTCAGGACTTTTATTCGAGGGGTTGTGTTCTTTTCAGATCGGAATCTTAGTCATATGAAGGAAGAAGGTATTGATACTTTGAAGAAGATTTTTGACTGTCTATATTTTGATAGAATGCAGGCGGGAAGGGCTTTCACAAAAAGGTAAATGTAGAAATTTTTAGCTCAAGTGGAAAACAAGATTAATTTTTCCTTACGGGATTTCCTCCAAGGGCGTACAGCATGCCTTTTGACTTTAAGGGTTGATTAAGACATAACGTACGTTAAGATATGCCCATGCATGTCATGTACAATCCATTTCAACATTTTCATCGAAAGTTCGATGGGTAAAAAAAATGTGAAGCCCCAAGGAGACATATTTTTTTATTAAAATTACAAAATTCAAAGTGAAAAGGAAGGAGAACTGATGTTTTGATATATGATATGCAAGATAGAAAAGGTTAATGAAACAAGGCAGGGCCCTTTATCTTATTTGAAGTTCAACAACAAGTAGGCTCTGCGATATGGTTTGGGGATTTGAAGTGTTCTCCTCTAGTGCACATTTAATTTAATCGATTCGCAAGTTGTTTTTATGTTGGATTTCATCGCGCCTCTTACATATATAGAAACGTACGTATCTTTTTGTTCTTCTTCTAATTAGATTGTTTCTCTTTCTTAAACAAAACCTGAACTCGCGCTCGGTTAGACATCGCAGCTGTTTATGTGGGTGCTATACAACAACTCTGTTTAGCATACAATCGGACCATTAAATAAGATGAATCACTTTCGGATACAAATTATGTTCGAGTTAACCATCTCAAGAAAGTGCGAGAGGCTCAATACGAATCTAAGCATTTGCATTTCATTGCAGCTTTACCAAGTATCGGGGAGGTATGGAGGATACTATTGTTTATTTCCCCCTTTTATCACCTGTAAGGTATGAATGGAATGATGGTTACCAAAATGGAAGAAGTCTCATTTATATCACCCTTTCATCTTCAAGTGGATAATGAATCTCTTCTTCGTTTTGTACTGGTAGGTACTGCCACGCGAAATTTATTCATCGAAGATGCAGGAGTAGCAAAATCTCGCGCGCCCAAGCAGGAAGTCAAAATCAGAGTCGTCATTACAATGGGCAACATCAGCAGCTACACGCTACACATGCATATAATTTTCAGCGGCTCCACTCATAGACTTCCAGTAGACACTTCAGGCAAAGAGTGTTGTGGGTTTTACCTTTCATTAATTATACTCTACTTAGAGACAGTGGAGTGGAGTTACATATTACCTCACCCTCAGAAGTTCCCTAGATGTTGCTGCAACAATGCACATGCTGCACATACCTACGTAGGTATATATAAAGACAAAGAGATGAAGCGTTAAAGCTTGTGTGCTGTGCTGATGGAGCTAAAATGGCTTGAGGCCCGAAGCTGGTACGATTCATTATTGTTGTCGACGTCGACGTTGTTATTCACAAAAATTGAAGATTTTTTGAAATTTGTAACTGCGTGTTGTGCTTAGGTGCGAGCATTCATTTGTTTTCTTTTGATTTTAATGTATGCCTAACGTGTCGAAAGGTAAATCCAAGTAGTAACACCTTCGAATGGTCCCGCTGTTTGTTGATGATGATTAAGTGATGTCTTTTAATGATATAGAATAGGCTAGGCAAAGTTTTCTATCGCTTAAACTCATTTTATTTCAAAAGTATTCAGAAAATGCTGACGACATACGACCAAAAACCATTAAGACCTTGAGTACAATGTAGGTTCAGCTTTTTTCTCTAAGGTTTTCCATTCTTCGACGCAGACGACTTCTGCAAAAATTTAAACAATAATATCATGCAGGATGAACTCAAGCTGATTCTGCCAGTGTTGCCAGATTTTTCAAAAAGTATTGAACCCGACCAATTTGACAAATATCTCGGTTTTGACATTTCAAAAACAAATTCATGATTTTGTACAATGAACTTGTCAAAACATACACAATTTATAAAAGAAGGAAATGTTTGGCTCATTATGAATCGAATACACATCTACAGTTACTCCCAAAATGTTTCGGAATAAAAAGTTTTTTTTTTCAAGTAGAAGACAGAAACAAATTAACTGAACTTTTTGCTTTAAATATATTCCTCAGAACTCATTGAAATAATTGTGCATTAACAAATAATATGTTATGGAAGATGATAATGTGTTGATAGTAAACCAATAAAAAGAAAGATGATAACTGCTTCGGTGGTTTAGCATTTAGCTTAGTAAACGTCACTTAGCAGCATGTTTGTTTTATTATTAACATTTTGCAATTAATCCATGGAATAAAGCCATAAGCACCCGGAGGGTTGGGCAAGAGGGGGCAAGAACGCAGGAGATGGATCAGAAAGATATTGTTTCTCAAGAAAATGGATAAACATATAAGTATACCTAAATTGCGAGTTGTTGTTTGCCTAAAATGATATTTCACCACTATGCATGTGATTGATTCTGGTTTCAATTCTAACATCAAACCAAGACCCATTGCTTGCTTTTGTATACCTTCAAACTAAAAACATATCAGCAAGACAATCTAAAATTGCTTTGTATCAGCTGTTTTTCACAAGGGATTTAACCAACACAAACTTTTACCTTTTGATAGGTACCTGTTAGTACTGAACAAATGGAAATGGAAAATGGCAGCAGGCTGAAATTTTGCAGGTTGTTTCGACGGTATTTATACATACAACTTAAATCTAAGTTATCGAACACCTATCCCTTCCACGGGCGGTGCCACGTCAACTTTTCTTAAATCTTGGCTTATTAAGAAATGGCTGCATCGATATGGATGAAATTTTCATATTTTGTTTTAATGGCCAGAGAAAATTTTTAAAGTTGTTAAAGCAAAGTCCGCCTACTGCCACTCTCACTATCCTTAATCCTTTGTTTTTCGGAAATGACTGCAACACTACATGAAATTTTCAGAGTTTATTCTTATGGACGAAAAAATATGGACAAAATAGTTTGAGTAACATCTGCCCACTTTTCATATTCCTTTGTTTCTCAAGAACGGCTCCAACGATTTCTCTGTAATTTTCAGAGCTGGTTCTTATGGACGAAAAAAAAATAACAAATTAGTTTTAGTAAAATCTGCCTGCTGCCAACAAAAACAAAATACTAAAACCTTTACATAATATTGCATATTAAAATTTCAAAAAGTACTTTTACTGCACAAAATCCTGCAGGCGCCTATAAATAAAGCTAACCTTTCACTATTCCGCGTTTTTAATTTGACTGAAAGTGTTTTGTTATATTTTGTAACAAAATTAACTTAAAATAAAATGCACGACTTCAATACGCTGAAAGCGGTTTAGCAGAATTATATGTAAAGACATGGACATTATGGAAGAGATATGTTTAAAAACAAGAAATACGACATTCAAATTAGCTAAAACAACTTCATTGAGAGTATGAGAGTTTACGATAAAGAAAAAGAACACCATCTTATTTCTTGATTGAATATGATTGTATGACCAAAATTGATTGTTTACCAAAAATAAATTTTATCTATCAAATTCTTAAAACATATTTTAGGAACACTGTTGGTATACAAATTTTAAGTATTTTCTTATATGCTCATAAGAATTAAATAAAAACCTGTTTTTAAGATATCGAATTTTCAAAAAAAAAAAATGAGACTTAAAAAAAATGAAAATTTTGATATGCAATCGGAAGTAGGTACAGAATAAGTTAAAAGGAACTTCCTAGAAGGACAGGCCAAAATAAAGCCTCACGTTATCTAAAAACTACTAAGATACTAGTTTCGAATATAAAGTTGAAAATGTTGGTATTTCGAGGAGTGTTGTATACTTGCTTTTGTAACCTAAATTTGAAGTAAATTTTACTTTTGCCATTTTTCGAGAAAAATGTTTAATTTTGGGTTACATGAAAAGAGGACACAAAATCCTAAAACATATATGCATGCCACATGTGTCAATAATAAATGCTTACTAAGTTTTTCATTTTTGTTTCCTGGTGTATACCTACTCAGTTTTGTGACTGATTAAATATATGTTAGTATGTACAATGTTATATGTAAAATGTACATAGTACCTGCATATAATGCATATCACAACTCGCAAGTATAAATTGTTCTTTGTATAGTGCTTCAGACAATTATTCCTATTGAATTTCAAACTTTCTGGTATTTTGGTCAGAATTTTAATTTTGCTCTTCTTATGGATGGGTATGAAGAATGGCTCAGGTGGTTCTGAATATTAGCTATACAAATCCTGAACTGCAGAAAAAATACATTGTAGTTCACAAGAACAAGAACTTTTCGTTGGTTAATTCTTTAAAACGTTGCAACGTTCTGAGTATGCGCTGTGCAATCAGCAATGTTAAAAAAATGCGCGAGGAAACTTTTCAAATATTAATTTCTGCATACCATATTTTGCACGTTGTCATGGCATTGTCCCCGCAAAATGTCCAAACATAATTTTCGTTTTCATAATAGTCCATCAGTAATATTGTATTTTTACTATGTACAATTATTATGGGGTAGTTTTTATATTGCCCTTCTTTTATGTTTTCGGGGGTGCTGAATCCGAATCTGAGGTTTGCGACTAAAATTTTGTGACGTGACATGAAAAAAAAAATGCTTAAAATGATGGAAAAATGCATTTTCTGGGAGTTTTTCACTAATGGCTCGAAAACTGAAAAAATTGAAAGTGTATACAATTTCCAATAATTCTCTGTTTTAGGTTTTTTTTTCTGCAACAATCCATTTGAACTCAAGCGCTAGTTGGAAAAATTGACGTATTTTTACTGCTTTCGAAAATCCACTCCAAAGCACTAAGTAAATACTTTATGTGAAATTTTTAATTCCTGCCTATGACATGAACCAAGATATACTTTTCTGATGGTCTTTGATGCGCTGAGTTTGAATCTGGTCTTGAAATTGCTCTAGCATGTCACGATGTATAGATATTCTAATCTAAAGATAGGTATACAAAACATGTTTTTTTTATGCAAATTTGGGGCTTTATTTTTTTTCTAGGTATTTTTTGTTTATGGTCATTCTAATGTATAAACAATTAACATCATAATTCTTTTGGAATTTTTTAAATGCACTTTCAATGGTACTTTGATGCATTTTCGAATAACTGCTATTTTTCGAGCTATTAGCCTCAGATTCGGATTAAGCAAAATATAAAAGAGGGGCAAAATTAAAACGACCCCATAATTTGCTTTCTAAGAGCCTTTTTGAGCACAAATTGATTGGACTATAAGTCATAACTCAATAAGTATTGCTTATTTATTTACTCAAATCGTAGTTTCTTCTTTATAAAATTAGACAGACAAGAGTGAAGATACCTACAATCTAGGTACGTCTTGTGTGAGTAATCGGAAAGTAATGCCATCTTTGCACAAAGGACTCGAAAATATCCAAAATAGCACACTAATAATAAAAAAAAAAAAATTAAAAGTAGTTGTTCGGCTCCGCAAAAATTAAAAAAAAAACAAAGTAACAACGCAAGCTCATTTTTACAAAAAAAAAAAAACAACACCGTTTGCGCAAAGAACTAAAATTTTTGCTTCACCATACATTTTTTTGAAAAAAAAAGGAATAATTGCGAAGCGAAAACCTGCGCTAGGGGCCGATTCTGGTTCTGTGAATGAAAACTATATTATTAGCCCAGTCAGAATACACATTTGAAATAGAAAAAACTTGATCGTGCATTTTTCTTTCGCAATTCATTGGAGGGGGTTATAAGGAGCCAAGGTGTAGTTTTTCGATAAATTGCGCCGGAGCTTTAGCCACCATTTTTGATTCTACGAAAAAAAACATCTGAATTTGAATAACCCCTACATTTTTATATCTTGACAAAAAAGGTTAAGGTATAACTGAAAGCCAATTTTATTTAATTCCATTAGGGGGCTTACATGAATCAACATATGATTGGACAACATTGCTTGTTGGAAACGATGTTGGATCATTTAAACGCAAAAACAACCACGTTATAAGGCATAGGCGTCTGCAAGTTGGTTGCAAAAGGGTCTCTTGCCACCCACCGACTATACTTTTCTAGCAGTACTTTTTTATCGTTTTATTGAGGATTTTTGAAAAGTACAAACATTTTCATGTGTTTTTTTATCGGAAATAAATGTTCGCCAGGGGCATGTGCTCCCTTTTTCCAATAAACTTCTTTTCCGCACCACCATAAAAGTAGATTAATAGGCGCGTTTTTTTTGGCATGGTTTCCCCTGTAGGCGTAGTCTAACCAAATTGTAGCTTGAAGTTTAAAGTTTTGGGTGTAATTATTTTTAGTGGCTAATTTTATGTTTTCGGAGTCGCTGCACAAGAATCTGAAATTGTCCAACAAAATCTTTCACGGCAAGCTTGAGGAATCGTCAAAAAATGTCAAAAATTTCGTCATTCTTGGGGTTTTGCTTTATTGCTTAAAAAGTGAGTTTCTTTTGCAAAAAGTACTTATGCAGATATAAAGATGATGTAATTATCTACATTTTTTGTTCATAAATTTGTTTACGATTTATGGTTTCCTCAAAAACGGAAGATACGTCAAGAGTTTATCCACAGTTAGATTCAACTTTAACTTTTATCGGCAGCGATCTTGCTATCGATGTTGTTTTTTAATTCATTTAAATTTCCACTGTACTACGGATAGCGTTCCAAAAAAAAAAACACATCTATTTAGGCCTATTTTGCCAAATTTGTTACTCTGCTAAGAATGTTCGGTTATGAATCATAAAAGATTCAAACATAAATGATCTTTTATGATTTATGTTCAGGTTTTTGAACTTTTATAAAACTCTGTTATGAAACTTTGAAAACGAATCAGTCAACGAACAGACCTAAAATCTGTTGACATAATCAGCTGTTCTGTTATAAAATTTATTCACATTTTGTTTGTGTTCCAGCTTAAATGCGAGTTCTCGTACAAAAGAAATTCTGAGCAACGTACATATATTAGTGTTCTCTTAAAAATTCAGTGAAAGCTAAAAGTAAATAAAACAAAAATATTCTAATGTTTAATTAAGTTGTTTTTGGTTGCGGTTGAGAGATGCCCTGATGAAGAAGCACACTAGGACTATTCAGGAAATTCAACAGACTCCGCTTAGCCGATGTAGCTGGTCCTGTGCTTCTGTTTACAAAAATAATCTTATTTTAATTTGATAATTTGTTAATAAATATCTATTTTAATATATTTGTTTACGTTTGTCTTCTTTGGTTGACAAAATAAAAGATAAATACCTACTTTTACTTGATAAACTTGCGTATTTATTAAAATCTTTTAAGATAAAAGTCAAAGAATTTAGTCTTTTATTCTTTTATGATTAATAACAGATTCAATTACAGATTTTGGCGGAATACCAAAAATGCGATTAGTAAAAGATTTTGTTATGATTGCGAAAGTTTGACAGTTTACAACAGGTTTCTTAGAAGATTAAATAACAGATTTACGGATGCAGAATACCAAAATTATAGTTGATAGAAGATATTTCGACATCTTAAAATTTTGTATGGAAATTCATAGCAGAATAACAGAATAGTAGAATAAAAGAACACGCTGAAACGGCCCTATTATAATTATCTTAATCGAAAAAAATAACAGAAACGAATTAACAAAATGAAAAAGAAAGAGGAGTTGAAAAAGAACAAGCACTTAAATTTTATTTTTCCTTCAAGGTATACCTAGTACAATAGTTATAATTTGGTCTCCTTGTTTATATAATTACTCAAGAAAAAAGTTTCAAGCCAAAATGAAATAAAATCAATCCGAAGACGGACACTTCGAAGAAATACTGCTACAAACTATTGCTTAACAGAATTATGCCTACTGTTTACATACATTTTTGTTAAAATTTAATTTATTCGCTGAGAGCAAACACCTCCCCCTCTTATAAAATAGAAAAACTGTATATCTGGAGGGACAGTATTTGCCAAAGGCAATGGAACATTATTTTAGCAGTGTTGTTAACCATCAATAACTGAGAATACATTTGAAATTCTAAAAACATTAAGTTTGATTGCCAACGTGCGTAACAAATCTCGGCTCTCGTTTCGATTACGTCCATGCCATTGCCATTCCGTCAGAAATTCTAACCTTTTCACATATATGACGATAGACTGAATTCAACTTGTGCTCGTATCCTTCTATCGTATAATTCTGGAAGTGGGTTTGATGTAATGCAATGGGGGCAATTCACTCTCTAGGGAGTCATAGCCAAAAACACATTTTGCGTCAATACTGAGGGAATTTGATTGGGTTCTCAATTATTCACAGTTATTAGCGCATCACACTTGATTGGAGTCGGACAACCCTCGTCATCACCTTCATAAGTGCATTAATTAAAATTGTACGTATTTTGGAATGATACCTTGTCGTTATCTAAACTTATTTTAAGGATTCATATTTGTTTAATGATGATTGCAGTAAACTGAGAAGATGAACGATGGAGTCAAAGCTGTAAATGAAATTAGTTTATTTTTTTGTTAATAAAATCTTATTTAGAATTAAACAACAAAACAATGCTGACCAAAACTGAAACAACTCAAATATTCCGTCTCCCACACAAAATCGGACAATTGCTAGTATTGCACTGGAGTCTGTTGAGCGTTTAGGTTTTAGTAACAGTGCTCTTCCCGTCGAATTTTAATAGTCTTTAGTACATGTTCTATCTTTGAAGGAGACGAGGAATAAGGAAGTAAGCAACGAAACGATCCGAAGAGTTCTGCGACAAGATCTGAATGGCCGCACAGCTCTAAAGAAGCGATTCATGAGTGAATAAACTAGAAAAGAAAGGCTTAAATTTGAAAGAAATCATTTAACAAATGCCTTATTACTTCGTTCTGTAATAAGGTAAAATTTCTTAAATTGTATTGTTTGTGTACAGTTGCACAAATTAACATCGACAGTCTTTTTGGACGTGTCGTAGGCGTTTGACAAGGTGTGGCACAAAGGTCTCAAATTAAAATTAAGACTTAAGGACTTAATAACATTCTAAACGGATATCTAGATAACAGACTTTTTAGTATAAGACACGGAAATGATTAATCTAATTTCAAGGAAATAGTGGCTGGGGTACCACAAAGAAGTGTATTAGGCTCTGTACCTTTTATTCGTAGCCACGTTTGCTGATGATACTGCAATACTAGCAGTAGGCAACACGATTAGCGAAGCTACAATTAAATTACGAAATACTCTAAATAATGTTAATGAGTGGACAAAAACATGGCGAATAGCGCTTAATGTAATTATACGTCCATGGACTTTACGTATAAAAAAACAAATAGAGTACTTATCTTTCTTAACACCGCTCGTATTATTCCATTTGCAAATGAGGCAAAGTATTTGGGATGACTCTAGACGTGAAATTAAAATGGAAGCCGCACGTTAAAAAGAAATGCGAAGAACTAAAAAGCAGATTTAGAGATATGAACTGCTAAGGTTACTCGATAAATATTCAAAGCTTTTAAAATTAAATTGATTTTATACAGACAGGTATGTACTTAAACCTGTTTGGACTTATGGTATACAACTTTGGGGTTGTACCTTTGATACAAACTTAAATAACTTGCAAAAGTTTGAAAATAAATTGCTAAGGTCATTTGTAAATGCTCCTTTGTATATAAGATACGAAGATCTTCACAAGGATCTCGGGACTATTACAGACTATTAGAAATTATTGACATTCTTGACGAGTCGAATTTAGTACGCCATCCGTCTGTGAAGAACAAAACCTTCCAACTTGGTACAGAAAACCGCTTTAAAATCGAGGAACAAGCAGGAACTTTTACCTGTTAAAAGTTAGTTACAATCGGGAATTGGATGTGGTTTTTGTGTAGTAAGAATCTCACACACCTATGAGCACGCGTTTTTCGGTTATCATAGAGCCTTATGCAGGTTTTGCACCTACCCACGGGAAAAAAAGTGATTGTTGGAAAAAAGGGAGATGACGAAGTATTTTTAGGGTGGCGGTAGCATCGGGTAGAACGAGCCCGGGACGGTGGTGACGCGTGCTGTGTGGCGCGTTAGTCAGGCAGCGGTGGCAGTGCCAACGTGGTTCGGCGGTGGTGGTGCTCACATGGTGGTGCGCGGTGCATTCCACCCGCACGACGCACGACGCACACCACTTCGCACCCGCCACTGCTATCAAACCAACGTACCAGCTCCCAAACCCCATGTAGTACCATTGATATTCACTTGTAGCATCGCAGGCACCTCCCATGCAGTTGCTTTGAATTTTATTTTCCTGTATTCCTTATTTTAGATTTTCTTATTGTTTATTGTATTGATGACTCATTAATCGAAAAGAAATATAATAATTCATTGAACAGAATATTTTTGGAGACTTATTTAATCAAGAAATTACCTCTCAAATTAAGAATGAAAAAGGCCCCCAAAATGCTATGAAATAAATACCCACTTTTGGTGAGTTCCTTCATTTGAAATAAAAATCTTCCCATTTTCATAAAAATTTTGGGGAGTTATTTCATTTGTAATTTAGGGAGTTATTTCATTTGGGGAGTTATTTCACGGAGCTATTGAGAGCATATCGAATCAACTTTAAATAAACAAAAAGATATTTAAAATGACATACGTTTTGAAAAATTTGTGGGAACTTAGCTAAACAAAAGAACAATAATTCGAGTTTTGTATAGCTCTTTTATTCACAGCAGAGGATATCCTTTAATCATTGAAAAATTGCCTTTGGTTGGTATAAACATTCATCTAACCAAAAAACAAAAACAAAGAAAAAGAAAAACACCGCTTAGAGTTTCCATTATTACAAGCATTGTGGTTTCAAAGCTCCAGAACCCATATTCTACAAGAACTGATGTTGTTGTAGGGAATTCGGTAAATGTACGTTGATTAAATGTACGTAATTAAACTGCCCAAGGTATAATCATTGCTGATAATTGATTTATGTTTACATCAGAGCACGTAAAACCCCTAAAGGAGTCAATTATTGAACCCAGCGAACACCGAACAAGGACACGTACTAAACCCATCAGCCATCACCAGGACATAATATCTGCCGCAGCAGTACTTTTATGTGTGTGTGCTTTAGCAACAAACATCAACCTTTCAAAGATAACAACAGATGTAGTAGATGATATTGAGGGAAAATTTGACATAGGTGGGCAGCGGGTAGTTACAGCGTCACGGTAACCACTAATAAGAAAATTCCAAAGAAGAAATGAAAATGCACTCATATATACAAAAAAAAATAATACTTTTGTTATGTATCCTTACCTTAAATTCGCATACTAGCAATAATATATCGATTTTTTTTTTTTTTGTTAAGTGGCCCATACACTTGTGCGCACACTTGTTTGTATCGGGGCACTCAAATGTTTTTAATTTTTGTGTCGGTGACTCGGTGTCTCCATCGGTGTTTTGTGTGTGGCGGAATGCTGCAGCGGAGTGTGGACACCGGTACGCATACCTGTGTTGTGTGTATGGGCAACTTTACATTTTTTTTCGCTTTTATAAAGGGTTGTTTTTTAGACGTGTGGTTTTCAATCAATACTTTTTCGAAGTTGGTGTTTTTGACAGCTGTCACTTTATGCTCAGCTTGGTTTGCCATTTCATAATGAATAGACTTAGTCCTGAACAACGTTTGCAAATCGTGCAAATTTATTTTAAAAATAATGGTTCGGTTCGTGCGACGTAACAATCAACTTATTGAAGAAAACTTTTGGTGTGGTGCCGAATATTCTCTTCCAGGGCGTCAATCGTCTCGGGCTTATCTGCATAGGCAAGCGATTTCACATGACCCCCCAAAAAATAAACCCACGGCACGAAATAATGCGCTCACCATAAGTTTCCTTCAATAAATGTATTGTTTCGCGTTGGGTCGCATGAACCGAAGCAATATTTTGGTAATAAATAAGTCTATTCATTATGAATATGAAATGGCAAACCTAATTGAGCATAAATAAAGTGACAGTAGGCAAAAAACCGAACTACGAAAAAAAAGTATTGCCAAATTGAAAACCACACGTCTAAAAAACACCCTTTATCTATGCATTAATGTGTGACACTAGTGATCTGTAATGCAAATTGGCCTAGTGGTTGCATTCCTGAACTGGAGGGTTTCGAGCTCAAATCCAAGTGGAATCGAAAGTAACATTTTTGTTTTCAAAAAAATTAAATTATATGTGTTATACCTTTAAAATGAAGGCTAGAGCAAGATTGATCTTAAAGTGGTGATCACAAACATACATGGGGTATGGTGCACTTGCAACAGCCGTACATCTTAATATCTTAAATTTTCCGTGTGCTTAAATATAGTACGGTCTACTATTAAATATAAAATAGCTTTAATCTGGATAACTATCAACTCCCATGTAATACAATTTTGGAATTTGATCGGTCTCATTTTGTAGATATGATTTTTCGAAAAATAATGTTGTCTCTATTTATTTTCAAATATTATTAATATTAAAAAAAGAATTGAATTCTGACTGACCGAAAGTGATTCTTCACTTTTCACTATTTCTTCCAGTTTTGATTATTCAAGCTGAAGTTCCTTTGGGCTTATGATGCGGATAAATGAGAAAACGAGACAAGAGCTTGGCAATGACGAAAATGAGATTCACTGTCATCTTGCTTTTGTTACTCGTATAAAATCGCTGAATTCGCATAAAATGAATATCAATCAAGAAAATAATGTTTAGTTTAATTTCCTTCATTATTTTTTTTAATTGGTCTGCAACTTTAAAAGGTCTCAATAGACCAAGAATAATAGTAGGTGAAATGGTTCCGAAACCTGGAAAAACAATATTCTTATTGTCTCCGAAATCCCCAAAATCTTGTTGTTGGCTTTTTTATAGATGCTTTCAAATATTGATAGAGATGATGGGGGAGATGGAATCAAATGGTTGTGATACATGGTTTTAGAGTAATGCAAAATCTAATGACATCTGAAAAGACTTTAGTACAAAAAAAAAAAAATAATAAAAAATATTATTTTAGAAAAACTGCTCCGGCGATCTTGAAAACTTTCTGGAGTACACTCAGATAATTTTCGGGTTTATTTTACCTGATTTTCAGGTGGTTATTTTTCAACTCGGTAGATCAGGTTAACTGCTCAGCCAGATACCTGATTTTAATGTCGTGTTAAATCAACTTAGGTTTTAGGTAATATCTGCATGACATCATGTAAATTTAACACTGCCTTAAAATAATAAAACTATACATTTTACCTGAAAATCTTGCTAATTTTACCTGTAAATCTAATTAACTTTACATGAAAATCTAGTTAAGAACATGAATAAAATGTTCAATGTCCTGTAAATTTAACATGAAGATCTAGTTAATTTAACATGATTCAATGTTGAAACAACTCAGTATCCGGTAACTGTTATGTGTAGGATCCATGCGTCTAGGTCCCATCTCTAACGCTGCTTACCGTCCAATTAATTGTGCATTATTCTGAAAGTATAGACATTTATTACTATGTGCATATATTATTTTATTTTAAAAATACTTTTCACACCGAACCCAAAACGCGGGTTTCTCGAAAATATCGGTTCTAGAGAAAAACCTAATTGAAAACACAAGTTTTCCCATACATTTTTTTATACTTCAGGCTTTCGTAAAACACAAGTTTTGTATAAAACCAGTCGAAAACATGTTGGAATTCAGAGATGAATGAAATAAGCGTACCTTTTAAAGTTCAGTGCCTAATAAAATGTCAAAAAAGAAACTGATTAAATGATTTAAAAAAAAAAAATTGAAAACAGCTGACGACATTCTGTCATATCAAATATAAAATTCCATTCTCAAAATTATTTAATTTATTTAAAACAGATATTATTTTGCCTGTGGTAATTAAAATTGTTCATATGTATCAAATTTATATGAACAATCACAATTTTACTTCCATAAAATGGAGGTAATCAACAAAAATAAAATAAAATTGTGCGAGTGGTTGGTTAATGAAAAACTTAAATGTCAAACGAAAACCTGTAATGTTCGGTGCAAATGTTTTCGAGTTTTTAAAAAGTTTTCGCCGAAAACCAGTTTTGCAGTTTGGTGTGAAAACCCTATTACTTAGTTTTGAACTGGGAACCTCTCACACATGGAGAAAGCTCGCCACTACGTTATGGACTGACAAAAATAAATTGGCTGTAAAACACCTTCAATTGGCAACCATGGTTGTTCTAGAATTCACGGAGAAATATATGTTGAAAGGATATCACATCCAATTTTCCAATGCATCACAGGTGGTTATTCCGCCGCATGTTGCACATCTATCCAACAGCGCCACCTTAACCTATGCCGTCGTCCAATTATTGTTGATTTTCAATTTGATTGTGCCCGAAGAGCCTTTTTGGCCACCGCGTTCCGACTTCCAAACTTACCAAAAGCTATTCATTGATTTATATTCCTTACTCACTCTCGAGGGCAGTAAAGCAATTTTATTGAGGTTATTTCTTCGCCACCGCCCAAATGTTTACGTTAACTATAGATACATATGTGACCACTTTGGGATAAATTCACAAGCTCAATATACTCTTTTTTTATTCGCAAATAATAAAACACTAAATCGAAGAAGGAAAAGTAAAGCTACACTTTATGAATTTGCCATAATATATAGGTAGCTAGCCCCTGCGAAAACCAATTCCTGATTTTCCTCCTTTTTGCTCAAGGGGGTGACAAAACGATACAATGGCCAAACGAAAATATGTATGTGCCCTTAGGGCGACATGTCGTAAGGATAACGAAAGCATTTTTATTTTTGCCGCCCAGTTTCCTTTTACGATATTGTTAAAGGAATACAATGTAAGTGCCTTATTGCGATGCTGTGTGGTGGTGCGCCTTTCAAAACTAACAAGGACCATTTAAGGACCAATAAATACGCAATTTTATAGATCAACCTTCATAAAAAAACAAGGCTAACCAAGAACTTTGCTCTTAGCTGCTGCCGCAACTCGGGCTATTGGGGGATTTAAGATAACACAGCATCAAGAAGAAGGAAACATAATCGACCACCCAGGCCCACCCCAGTAGACCTGCAATTATGTATGGTCGTAAAGAAATTGGAAAATGACACTTATTGCGTTACTATAGCTGGTCAACACCCAGAGGCACTGTAAAGACATGTAATAGCACAGATTGATACCATCTCTTGGCATGTGGGAGGATTCTGCTTTCCACCTGAAACAAAGCCCATTACTATGCAACTCAATAAAGTACACAATTTCTTATCGTCATTATTTGAATTTGGACTTTTGAATATTATGTTTGACATTTTCCTGATAGTACCTACTCCAAATTTTGAATAATAAATATTGGAGATAAAGTTGTAAATCATATTCCCTCATCGTTTTATCGTATTTAAATTTTTTTCTCGTGAAATCGGATAACAATTGAGGCATTGTTATGACTTATGAGATCTTAGTTTAGGTATTTATTTAGGATTTATTAATATGATTGTTAGAAACATAGCTATCAACATTAAGAGTGATTTGGAGCTTTAATATAGACACAAGCGTTTGGGTGTAGTGATTGTTTTGTTTAAATTTCATAAACAAATTAAAGCAATCAAACATGTGCATGTCACATATTTTTAACAGAAGATGACGGACGATATCAACGCGTGTGAGATAAGTGCTTGTATTTAATCTTATTTACAGGTTAATGCAAACGAACTCTTCATCAAAGATGAAGTAATATTGGTTAGCCGTTGTTATCATGAGATGAGATTTTGTTTGAATCTGTTTCGGGAATAATAAAGAAATTGAATCATAGAGTTAGGTGTCTTATAGAAGTACCTATGAAAAGGCAAACAGAAATGATAATAATAATATTTCTATAAGTATGAAAGTAATAGGTAAAAGTTGAAAATAATTGCTTACAAACATTTATATTAGGTAGGTACCTTGCAATCAAAATCACAAAAAACAAATGGAATATTGTTTGCTTTAAGATAATAAGGTAGACAACGCGTCGTCCTAATATTGGGTTACCGAAAACGCTTAAATTCACTTTTTGAACTTAGTATACAGTCTTATGTCTTCGGAATATGTATTTCTTTAATTTTTTTTCCGTTTTGCTCTTTTTGATCTTTTTCCATGTCTAAGATGTAAAGAATTGTTTTAACGTTGGTATCGTGGATCTTGAAAAGGATATAACTAGAAAGAAGTAATTTTTGTTCTGGGAAATTTTCCAAAATTGGATTTTGAGACCCCGCGACCGGTTTAAGGTAAGAAATTACAATTCGAATAAAATGGTCATAAAAACTATATAAATATGGATGGATATGTGGTCACAGTTACTTAAAGTAATTTTTTTTGCTTTTGAAACATGCTGCTAAGAAAATAGACTAATAAATTGCTCCTTCAAATGTCATACAAAACTTTTTAAATCTAAAGGAAAGCAACCTAAAATCTTTCGATTTTCTAGCTGTTTTTGATTTTTTTAATGGAATGCTCGAAATGGCCCGATAATCGGTCAATACAATTGAATAAAGAAATCCAAAATAAAACATAATAAGTAATTGTGACCACATATCGACGCGAATTTAAATGGTTTTTCTGACCACTTTTTCGAATTATAGTTTTCTTAACTTAAAACGGCCGCGGGTTCTCAAATTCAATTTTGGAAAATGTCCAAGAACAAAAAATACTGCTTTCTAAATCCTTAAGAAGATCCACGATACCCATTTTGAATACAAGAAATTAAAAAAAACTCTGCCACCACTAATACATTCAGAGAAAAAAGTCAGGTAAATAATTAACCTGGGCCCTGTTAAATTTACAAGGTGCCTAATCCCATATAAGGTTACAGACATTTCATAAATTTACCTGATTTTAATAACCTTATATTAAGTGTTAAATTAGCCTGATGACCTACATTACCATATTCAAGTTGATTTAAGAAGATGAACTGTTATTTTAATACTGAATTCTAGTAAAAACGAAATTTTGACAAGAATATAGCGCTGATTTTACCTGAGATCAAGTTTTTTTAACATTGCTTGTTATGAATTTCTATTTTACCACAAATCAGGTTGAAGTAACAAGTTATTTTTACAGTGTTTAATTTTAACATGACACCAGTGATAAAACACATACACAGGCCGTCCGAATAAAATTATTTAAATTTAACCTGGCCGCTGTTAAACTAGCCCTTTACCTGCGTTGAAACACACTCACAAGCCACGGTCAAAGAAACACTCTGCCAGGTTTTTTCAACGTGACACCAGTGTTAAAACACATACACACAAGCGATCCAAACAAGATCAGTTTCAACTTATTGATATTTGGCACAAGTTTTTTATGCAGCCAAGTTGCCCAGGGGATGCGTACTATCTCCATGTGTGAGAGGTTTCCAGTTCAAAACTAAGTAAGTATCACAAATTATTTTTAAAATAAAATTATATTCACAGTAATAAATTTCTATACTTTCAGAATAATGCAAAATGAATTGGACGGTAAGCAGTGTTAGAGATGGGACCTACAAGCATAGATCCAAGACATAATAATTACCAGATACAGTGTTGATTCAACATTGAATAATGTTAAATTAACTAGACAGGACGTTGAAAATTGTATTCATGTTTTTGAACTAGATTTTCATGTAAAGTTAACTAGATTTACAGGTAAAAATAGCAAGATTCTCAGGAAAAATTTACAGTTTTATTTTTTTAAGGCAGTGTTAACTTTACCTGAAATCAAGTTGATTTAAGGTTGAGTTGAGGTATCAGGTTAAGCCGTTAACCTGATCTACCTAGTTGAAAAATAACAACCTGAAAATCAGGTATAATAAACCAGAAATTGGTTGGTTATACCAGCTTTTTTCTTTGAGTGTACATATATCCATCAAATTCATCAAGTTCACTTATGATTTCCCAGCGGTATTATCCAGTCAAAGTGTCAAGTGACCTTGCGCGCAGAGGCATGGTCTGTTTTTTTTCATGGATCGATAGATGTCTAAGTGAAAGTCTTGAAACCAAATTTGCATTACTTAAACCTTTTTTTTACTGCCCTCCCCCATGAGATCCTTTTTCTGACTCTAGAGTGCCTGAGGGGGGGTGGTTGGAAATACATAATGTGGCCATGAGACACATTGTACTCGATTTATAGTCGACTGCATATTCATATTTCGGGTTTTTACCCAGGTAACTATCAACCTTATTCTCGACCTTCTGTCAGAAAAAAACTCTCGAAAAAACTTCTTTAAAGTGAAGTTAGGACCCGGAATATTAGTATACTAAACAACCCCTCAGGTTGAAATGACAGATTTGTTCTCATATCGTATACTTACATGTCCACTATTAGAGAACGTAGAAAACGAGTATCACATGCGTTTAGTTTGAAGTGCTCTAGCTTCTTAGCGGTTAACGTTACGAAGAAACTTATGAAGAGATTTGTACTGCAAATTGCCTCAGCCAACCGTTTGTAAAGCATTTTTTTTTTCCAGAACTTACCGTTTTGGAGATACGAGTATTCGGCAAAGACCTATTTTCGTGACCTTTGACCCCGTATAACTGAATTAGCGATCATATCAAAAGTCAGCCTATTTGTAATATTTTCCTTGAAAAAATCTATTCTTACTGGGCTATAACACAGCATCAGTAAACTGACACTCGTTTTTAATTCATGAATATCTTGACTCCCATAAGTAATGAAGAACTTTTTTTTTAATTTATAGAAAATTAATTCGACTGAAAAAAAAATGAAAACTAGGAAAATATCCGTTAAATACATATACATACATATGTAGTTTTTTTTTCTCAAAGCCAATAGTTATGAAAAAAGTTATAAAAAGCAAAACGAAAAATCGTTTAAACCAACGATAATTTTTTGTCTATTTGCCTAAAAAAATAATTTTACGCAAATTGATAGAAAATATTATTATTTCTCCAAAGTCCAAAATTAACTTTCAATTAGTGACGTTAGATAAAATATCTTCTTATGATATAAATGAATATTTAATAAGCACTATTATGTTTTCTTACAAAAAAATTATTGAACTTTGTCCCTCGGATTTCTAATCAGTCCCCTGACAGATTGAAATAGGCAAAAATATCCTTAACTTTGAAAACTACCAAAATTTCGGATCTAGTAGCGTGAAGTATTGAATCTAGTGACGATAAAATCATTTTTGTATCATACGTCCGTTTGCCATTCCATTTGTGCGAGAGGTCATGTATTGTGCGTTCAGTTTCTCAGTCTCCTTATGAGTATTTACAGAAAATTATTCTAAGCAGGCATTTATTTTAGAATTAAAATAAAGAATTTGTAAAACCTTAGTTATCCAATTTATCTTATTTGTTCGAACAATGCGTTAACATGCTTTTGGGCCAAAAACTATGAACATACCCAGTCCCCTGGCCTCAGTCCTCTGACCATTATTAACGATTTTATCTCTTGAAGCCTCAAAAAGGCTCAGTAGATGCTGCTTTTCTTTTTAAATACTTACAATAATTAGAATTGCCTAATGCATAAAATATATTGTGATAAGGGTGAAAAGCGCCCCTATCTGCCATCTTGTGTTTTCCTTTGATATTAACTTACGAATAACTATACAAAGTAATTTGTTTGGAAGCAATGATGGCTTCGCCAAAAATGTCTTCTTTTCCTACTTTCTTAGCATTGAAATGCAAGAGTACAGTTTTGACATTGTACTCTAGCTAGATTAAAAAGTCCTTTACCAGGCCCGGAGCCACTATCAAGGTATGGAAGCTGCCGTTGGCCCATAAAAGGTTCCTCTGCCTCCTGGCTTGATTCCGGCTTATTTTAAATTTGCAGTCTGCCTGCTCTGCACACTATTTCATGCCAGTTTAAAATATAGGAAACATGTTACACAAAAAGTAATACTGGTTGGGGCATCATTTGTGCAACGATCCACTTTTTTTCTTATCAAAAACTACACCATACCTACACTAATACTCGAAATGGCCCGATAATCGGTCAATACAATTGAATAAAGAAATCCAAAATAAAACATAATAAGTAATTGTGACCACATATCGACGCGAATTTAAATGGTTTTTCTGACCACTTTTTCGAATTATAGTTTTCTTAACTTAAAACGGCCGCGGGTTCTCAAATTCAATTTTGGAAAATGTCCAAGAACAAAAAATACTGCTTTCTAAATCCTTAAGAAGATCCACGATACCCATTTTGAATACAAGAAATTAAAAAAAACTCTGCCACCACTAATACATTCAGAGAAAAAAGTCAGGTAAATAATTAACCTGGGCCCTGTTAAATTTACAAGGTGCCTAATCCCATATAAGGTTACAGACATTTCATAAATTTACCTGATTTTAATAACCTTATATTAAGTGTTAAATTAGCCTGATGACCTACATTACCATATTCAAGTTGATTTAAGAAGATGAACTGTTATTTTAATACTGAATTCTAGTAAAAACGAAATTTTGACAAGAATATAGCGCTGATTTTACCTGAGATCAAGTTTTTTTAACATTGCTTGTTATGAATTTCTATTTTACCACAAATCAGGTTGAAGTAACAAGTTATTTTTACAGTGTTTAATTTTAACATGACACCAGTGATAAAACACATACACAGGCCGTCCGAATAAAATTATTTAAATTTAACCTGGCCGCTGTTAAACTAGCCCTTTACCTGCGTTGAAACACACTCACAAGCCACGGTCAAAGAAACACTCTGCCAGGTTTTTTCAACGTGACACCAGTGTTAAAACACATACACACAAGCGATCCAAACAAGATCAGTTTCAACTTATTGATATTTGGCACAAGTTTTTTATGCAGCCAAGTTGCCCAGGGGATGCGTACTATCTCCATGTGTGAGAGGTTTCCAGTTCAAAACTAAGTAAGTATCACAAATTATTTTTAAAATAAAATTATATTCACAGTAATAAATTTCTATACTTTCAGAATAATGCAAAATGAATTGGACGGTAAGCAGTGTTAGAGATGGGACCTACAAGCATAGATCCAAGACATAATAATTACCAGATACAGTGTTGATTCAACATTGAATAATGTTAAATTAACTAGACAGGACGTTGAAAATTGTATTCATGTTTTTGAACTAGATTTTCATGTAAAGTTAACTAGATTTACAGGTAAAAATAGCAAGATTCTCAGGAAAAATTTACAGTTTTATTTTTTTAAGGCAGTGTTAACTTTACCTGAAATCAAGTTGATTTAAGGTTGAGTTGAGGTATCAGGTTAAGCCGTTAACCTGATCTACCTAGTTGAAAAATAACAACCTGAAAATCAGGTATAATAAACCAGAAATTGGTTGGTTATACCAGCTTTTTTCTTTGAGTGTACATATATCCATCAAATTCATCAAGTTCACTTATGATTTCCCAGCGGTATTATCCAGTCAAAGTGTCAAGTGACCTTGCGCGCAGAGGCATGGTCTGTTTTTTTTCATGGATCGATAGATGTCTAAGTGAAAGTCTTGAAACCAAATTTGCATTACTTAAACCTTTTTTTTACTGCCCTCCCCCATGAGATCCTTTTTCTGACTCTAGAGTGCCTGAGGGGGGGTGGTTGGAAATACATAATGTGGCCATGAGACACATTGTACTCGATTTATAGTCGACTGCATATTCATATTTCGGGTTTTTACCCAGGTAACTATCAACCTTATTCTCGACCTTCTGTCAGAAAAAAACTCTCGAAAAAACTTCTTTAAAGTGAAGTTAGGACCCGGAATATTAGTATACTAAACAACCCCTCAGGTTGAAATGACAGATTTGTTCTCATATCGTATACTTACATGTCCACTATTAGAGAACGTAGAAAACGAGTATCACATGCGTTTAGTTTGAAGTGCTCTAGCTTCTTAGCGGTTAACGTTACGAAGAAACTTATGAAGAGATTTGTACTGCAAATTGCCTCAGCCAACCGTTTGTAAAGCATTTTTTTTTTCCAGAACTTACCGTTTTGGAGATACGAGTATTCGGCAAAGACCTATTTTCGTGACCTTTGACCCCGTATAACTGAATTAGCGATCATATCAAAAGTCAGCCTATTTGTAATATTTTCCTTGAAAAAATCTATTCTTACTGGGCTATAACACAGCATCAGTAAACTGACACTCGTTTTTAATTCATGAATATCTTGACTCCCATAAGTAATGAAGAACTTTTTTTTTAATTTATAGAAAATTAATTCGACTGAAAAAAAAATGAAAACTAGGAAAATATCCGTTAAATACATATACATACATATGTAGTTTTTTTTTCTCAAAGCCAATAGTTATGAAAAAAGTTATAAAAAGCAAAACGAAAAATCGTTTAAACCAACGATAATTTTTTGTCTATTTGCCTAAAAAAATAATTTTACGCAAATTGATAGAAAATATTATTATTTCTCCAAAGTCCAAAATTAACTTTCAATTAGTGACGTTAGATAAAATATCTTCTTATGATATAAATGAATATTTAATAAGCACTATTATGTTTTCTTACAAAAAAATTATTGAACTTTGTCCCTCGGATTTCTAATCAGTCCCCTGACAGATTGAAATAGGCAAAAATATCCTTAACTTTGAAAACTACCAAAATTTCGGATCTAGTAGCGTGAAGTATTGAATCTAGTGACGATAAAATCATTTTTGTATCATACGTCCGTTTGCCATTCCATTTGTGCGAGAGGTCATGTATTGTGCGTTCAGTTTCTCAGTCTCCTTATGAGTATTTACAGAAAATTATTCTAAGCAGGCATTTATTTTAGAATTAAAATAAAGAATTTGTAAAACCTTAGTTATCCAATTTATCTTATTTGTTCGAACAATGCGTTAACATGCTTTTGGGCCAAAAACTATGAACATACCCAGTCCCCTGGCCTCAGTCCTCTGACCATTATTAACGATTTTATCTCTTGAAGCCTCAAAAAGGCTCAGTAGATGCTGCTTTTCTTTTTAAATACTTACAATAATTAGAATTGCCTAATGCATAAAATATATTGTGATAAGGGTGAAAAGCGCCCCTATCTGCCATCTTGTGTTTTCCTTTGATATTAACTTACGAATAACTATACAAAGTAATTTGTTTGGAAGCAATGATGGCTTCGCCAAAAATGTCTTCTTTTCCTACTTTCTTAGCATTGAAATGCAAGAGTACAGTTTTGACATTGTACTCTAGCTAGATTAAAAAGTCCTTTACCAGGCCCGGAGCCACTATCAAGGTATGGAAGCTGCCGTTGGCCCATAAAAGGTTCCTCTGCCTCCTGGCTTGATTCCGGCTTATTTTAAATTTGCAGTCTGCCTGCTCTGCACACTATTTCATGCCAGTTTAAAATATAGGAAACATGTTACACAAAAAGTAATACTGGTTGGGGCATCATTTGTGCAACGATCCACTTTTTTTCTTATCAAAAACTACACCATACCTACACTAATACTCGAAATGGCCCGATAATCGGTCAATACAATTGAATAAAGAAATCCAAAATAAAACATAATAAGTAATTGTGACCACATATCGACGCGAATTTAAATGGTTTTTCTGACCACTTTTTCGAATTATAGTTTTCTTAACTTAAAACGGCCGCGGGTTCTCAAATTCAATTTTGGAAAATGTCCAAGAACAAAAAATACTGCTTTCTAAATCCTTAAGAAGATCCACGATACCCATTTTGAATACAAGAAATTAAAAAAAACTCTGCCACCACTAATACATTCAGAGAAAAAAGTCAGGTAAATAATTAACCTGGGCCCTGTTAAATTTACAAGGTGCCTAATCCCATATAAGGTTACAGACATTTCATAAATTTACCTGATTTTAATAACCTTATATTAAGTGTTAAATTAGCCTGATGACCTACATTACCATATTCAAGTTGATTTAAGAAGATGAACTGTTATTTTAATACTGAATTCTAGTAAAAACGAAATTTTGACAAGAATATAGCGCTGATTTTACCTGAGATCAAGTTTTTTTAACATTGCTTGTTATGAATTTCTATTTTACCACAAATCAGGTTGAAGTAACAAGTTATTTTTACAGTGTTTAATTTTAACATGACACCAGTGATAAAACACATACACAGGCCGTCCGAATAAAATTATTTAAATTTAACCTGGCCGCTGTTAAACTAGCCCTTTACCTGCGTTGAAACACACTCACAAGCCACGGTCAAAGAAACACTCTGCCAGGTTTTTTCAACGTGACACCAGTGTTAAAACACATACACACAAGCGATCCAAACAAGATCAGTTTCAACTTATTGATATTTGGCACAAGTTTTTTATGCAGCCAAGTTGCCCAGGGGATGCGTACTATCTCCATGTGTGAGAGGTTTCCAGTTCAAAACTAAGTAAGTATCACAAATTATTTTTAAAATAAAATTATATTCACAGTAATAAATTTCTATACTTTCAGAATAATGCAAAATGAATTGGACGGTAAGCAGTGTTAGAGATGGGACCTACAAGCATAGATCCAAGACATAATAATTACCAGATACAGTGTTGATTCAACATTGAATAATGTTAAATTAACTAGACAGGACGTTGAAAATTGTATTCATGTTTTTGAACTAGATTTTCATGTAAAGTTAACTAGATTTACAGGTAAAAATAGCAAGATTCTCAGGAAAAATTTACAGTTTTATTTTTTTAAGGCAGTGTTAACTTTACCTGAAATCAAGTTGATTTAAGGTTGAGTTGAGGTATCAGGTTAAGCCGTTAACCTGATCTACCTAGTTGAAAAATAACAACCTGAAAATCAGGTATAATAAACCAGAAATTGGTTGGTTATACCAGCTTTTTTCTTTGAGTGTACATATATCCATCAAATTCATCAAGTTCACTTATGATTTCCCAGCGGTATTATCCAGTCAAAGTGTCAAGTGACCTTGCGCGCAGAGGCATGGTCTGTTTTTTTTCATGGATCGATAGATGTCTAAGTGAAAGTCTTGAAACCAAATTTGCATTACTTAAACCTTTTTTTTACTGCCCTCCCCCATGAGATCCTTTTTCTGACTCTAGAGTGCCTGAGGGGGGGTGGTTGGAAATACATAATGTGGCCATGAGACACATTGTACTCGATTTATAGTCGACTGCATATTCATATTTCGGGTTTTTACCCAGGTAACTATCAACCTTATTCTCGACCTTCTGTCAGAAAAAAACTCTCGAAAAAACTTCTTTAAAGTGAAGTTAGGACCCGGAATATTAGTATACTAAACAACCCCTCAGGTTGAAATGACAGATTTGTTCTCATATCGTATACTTACATGTCCACTATTAGAGAACGTAGAAAACGAGTATCACATGCGTTTAGTTTGAAGTGCTCTAGCTTCTTAGCGGTTAACGTTACGAAGAAACTTATGAAGAGATTTGTACTGCAAATTGCCTCAGCCAACCGTTTGTAAAGCATTTTTTTTTTCCAGAACTTACCGTTTTGGAGATACGAGTATTCGGCAAAGACCTATTTTCGTGACCTTTGACCCCGTATAACTGAATTAGCGATCATATCAAAAGTCAGCCTATTTGTAATATTTTCCTTGAAAAAATCTATTCTTACTGGGCTATAACACAGCATCAGTAAACTGACACTCGTTTTTAATTCATGAATATCTTGACTCCCATAAGTAATGAAGAACTTTTTTTTTAATTTATAGAAAATTAATTCGACTGAAAAAAAAATGAAAACTAGGAAAATATCCGTTAAATACATATACATACATATGTAGTTTTTTTTTCTCAAAGCCAATAGTTATGAAAAAAGTTATAAAAAGCAAAACGAAAAATCGTTTAAACCAACGATAATTTTTTGTCTATTTGCCTAAAAAAATAATTTTACGCAAATTGATAGAAAATATTATTATTTCTCCAAAGTCCAAAATTAACTTTCAATTAGTGACGTTAGATAAAATATCTTCTTATGATATAAATGAATATTTAATAAGCACTATTATGTTTTCTTACAAAAAAATTATTGAACTTTGTCCCTCGGATTTCTAATCAGTCCCCTGACAGATTGAAATAGGCAAAAATATCCTTAACTTTGAAAACTACCAAAATTTCGGATCTAGTAGCGTGAAGTATTGAATCTAGTGACGATAAAATCATTTTTGTATCATACGTCCGTTTGCCATTCCATTTGTGCGAGAGGTCATGTATTGTGCGTTCAGTTTCTCAGTCTCCTTATGAGTATTTACAGAAAATTATTCTAAGCAGGCATTTATTTTAGAATTAAAATAAAGAATTTGTAAAACCTTAGTTATCCAATTTATCTTATTTGTTCGAACAATGCGTTAACATGCTTTTGGGCCAAAAACTATGAACATACCCAGTCCCCTGGCCTCAGTCCTCTGACCATTATTAACGATTTTATCTCTTGAAGCCTCAAAAAGGCTCAGTAGATGCTGCTTTTCTTTTTAAATACTTACAATAATTAGAATTGCCTAATGCATAAAATATATTGTGATAAGGGTGAAAAGCGCCCCTATCTGCCATCTTGTGTTTTCCTTTGATATTAACTTACGAATAACTATACAAAGTAATTTGTTTGGAAGCAATGATGGCTTCGCCAAAAATGTCTTCTTTTCCTACTTTCTTAGCATTGAAATGCAAGAGTACAGTTTTGACATTGTACTCTAGCTAGATTAAAAAGTCCTTTACCAGGCCCGGAGCCACTATCAAGGTATGGAAGCTGCCGTTGGCCCATAAAAGGTTCCTCTGCCTCCTGGCTTGATTCCGGCTTATTTTAAATTTGCAGTCTGCCTGCTCTGCACACTATTTCATGCCAGTTTAAAATATAGGAAACATGTTACACAAAAAGTAATACTGGTTGGGGCATCATTTGTGCAACGATCCACTTTTTTTCTTATCAAAAACTACACCATACCTACACTAATACTCGAAATGGCCCGATAATCGGTCAATACAATTGAATAAAGAAATCCAAAATAAAACATAATAAGTAATTGTGACCACATATCGACGCGAATTTAAATGGTTTTTCTGACCACTTTTTCGAATTATAGTTTTCTTAACTTAAAACGGCCGCGGGTTCTCAAATTCAATTTTGGAAAATGTCCAAGAACAAAAAATACTGCTTTCTAAATCCTTAAGAAGATCCACGATACCCATTTTGAATACAAGAAATTAAAAAAAACTCTGCCACCACTAATACATTCAGAGAAAAAAGTCAGGTAAATAATTAACCTGGGCCCTGTTAAATTTACAAGGTGCCTAATCCCATATAAGGTTACAGACATTTCATAAATTTACCTGATTTTAATAACCTTATATTAAGTGTTAAATTAGCCTGATGACCTACATTACCATATTCAAGTTGATTTAAGAAGATGAACTGTTATTTTAATACTGAATTCTAGTAAAAACGAAATTTTGACAAGAATATAGCGCTGATTTTACCTGAGATCAAGTTTTTTTAACATTGCTTGTTATGAATTTCTATTTTACCACAAATCAGGTTGAAGTAACAAGTTATTTTTACAGTGTTTAATTTTAACATGACACCAGTGATAAAACACATACACAGGCCGTCCGAATAAAATTATTTAAATTTAACCTGGCCGCTGTTAAACTAGCCCTTTACCTGCGTTGAAACACACTCACAAGCCACGGTCAAAGAAACACTCTGCCAGGTTTTTTCAACGTGACACCAGTGTTAAAACACATACACACAAGCGATCCAAACAAGATCAGTTTCAACTTATTGATATTTGGCACAAGTTTTTTATGCAGCCAAGTTGCCCAGGGGATGCGTACTATCTCCATGTGTGAGAGGTTTCCAGTTCAAAACTAAGTAAGTATCACAAATTATTTTTAAAATAAAATTATATTCACAGTAATAAATTTCTATACTTTCAGAATAATGCAAAATGAATTGGACGGTAAGCAGTGTTAGAGATGGGACCTACAAGCATAGATCCAAGACATAATAATTACCAGATACAGTGTTGATTCAACATTGAATAATGTTAAATTAACTAGACAGGACGTTGAAAATTGTATTCATGTTTTTGAACTAGATTTTCATGTAAAGTTAACTAGATTTACAGGTAAAAATAGCAAGATTCTCAGGAAAAATTTACAGTTTTATTTTTTTAAGGCAGTGTTAACTTTACCTGAAATCAAGTTGATTTAAGGTTGAGTTGAGGTATCAGGTTAAGCCGTTAACCTGATCTACCTAGTTGAAAAATAACAACCTGAAAATCAGGTATAATAAACCAGAAATTGGTTGGTTATACCAGCTTTTTTCTTTGAGTGTACATATATCCATCAAATTCATCAAGTTCACTTATGATTTCCCAGCGGTATTATCCAGTCAAAGTGTCAAGTGACCTTGCGCGCAGAGGCATGGTCTGTTTTTTTTCATGGATCGATAGATGTCTAAGTGAAAGTCTTGAAACCAAATTTGCATTACTTAAACCTTTTTTTTACTGCCCTCCCCCATGAGATCCTTTTTCTGACTCTAGAGTGCCTGAGGGGGGGTGGTTGGAAATACATAATGTGGCCATGAGACACATTGTACTCGATTTATAGTCGACTGCATATTCATATTTCGGGTTTTTACCCAGGTAACTATCAACCTTATTCTCGACCTTCTGTCAGAAAAAAACTCTCGAAAAAACTTCTTTAAAGTGAAGTTAGGACCCGGAATATTAGTATACTAAACAACCCCTCAGGTTGAAATGACAGATTTGTTCTCATATCGTATACTTACATGTCCACTATTAGAGAACGTAGAAAACGAGTATCACATGCGTTTAGTTTGAAGTGCTCTAGCTTCTTAGCGGTTAACGTTACGAAGAAACTTATGAAGAGATTTGTACTGCAAATTGCCTCAGCCAACCGTTTGTAAAGCATTTTTTTTTTCCAGAACTTACCGTTTTGGAGATACGAGTATTCGGCAAAGACCTATTTTCGTGACCTTTGACCCCGTATAACTGAATTAGCGATCATATCAAAAGTCAGCCTATTTGTAATATTTTCCTTGAAAAAATCTATTCTTACTGGGCTATAACACAGCATCAGTAAACTGACACTCGTTTTTAATTCATGAATATCTTGACTCCCATAAGTAATGAAGAACTTTTTTTTTAATTTATAGAAAATTAATTCGACTGAAAAAAAAATGAAAACTAGGAAAATATCCGTTAAATACATATACATACATATGTAGTTTTTTTTTCTCAAAGCCAATAGTTATGAAAAAAGTTATAAAAAGCAAAACGAAAAATCGTTTAAACCAACGATAATTTTTTGTCTATTTGCCTAAAAAAATAATTTTACGCAAATTGATAGAAAATATTATTATTTCTCCAAAGTCCAAAATTAACTTTCAATTAGTGACGTTAGATAAAATATCTTCTTATGATATAAATGAATATTTAATAAGCACTATTATGTTTTCTTACAAAAAAATTATTGAACTTTGTCCCTCGGATTTCTAATCAGTCCCCTGACAGATTGAAATAGGCAAAAATATCCTTAACTTTGAAAACTACCAAAATTTCGGATCTAGTAGCGTGAAGTATTGAATCTAGTGACGATAAAATCATTTTTGTATCATACGTCCGTTTGCCATTCCATTTGTGCGAGAGGTCATGTATTGTGCGTTCAGTTTCTCAGTCTCCTTATGAGTATTTACAGAAAATTATTCTAAGCAGGCATTTATTTTAGAATTAAAATAAAGAATTTGTAAAACCTTAGTTATCCAATTTATCTTATTTGTTCGAACAATGCGTTAACATGCTTTTGGGCCAAAAACTATGAACATACCCAGTCCCCTGGCCTCAGTCCTCTGACCATTATTAACGATTTTATCTCTTGAAGCCTCAAAAAGGCTCAGTAGATGCTGCTTTTCTTTTTAAATACTTACAATAATTAGAATTGCCTAATGCATAAAATATATTGTGATAAGGGTGAAAAGCGCCCCTATCTGCCATCTTGTGTTTTCCTTTGATATTAACTTACGAATAACTATACAAAGTAATTTGTTTGGAAGCAATGATGGCTTCGCCAAAAATGTCTTCTTTTCCTACTTTCTTAGCATTGAAATGCAAGAGTACAGTTTTGACATTGTACTCTAGCTAGATTAAAAAGTCCTTTACCAGGCCCGGAGCCACTATCAAGGTATGGAAGCTGCCGTTGGCCCATAAAAGGTTCCTCTGCCTCCTGGCTTGATTCCGGCTTATTTTAAATTTGCAGTCTGCCTGCTCTGCACACTATTTCATGCCAGTTTAAAATATAGGAAACATGTTACACAAAAAGTAATACTGGTTGGGGCATCATTTGTGCAACGATCCACTTTTTTTCTTATCAAAAACTACACCATACCTACACTAATACGCTGATTTTTCTTATCAAAATCATTAGAGCCGTTTTCAAGATAAATAAGCTTTTCATTTACGGTTGTAGGGCAAGTACCGTTATTTTTGGTGCTAAAAAACTTCAATTTTCCCTCTGGAGAAATACAAAAAAAACCTAAACTTCAAAATTTGAAGAAAATTGCTTCAGTGGCTTAGGCTGTAGGTCAAAATACGGACAGACAGACAGAATTGCGCCAGCCACTTTTTTCATGTTCTCTATCATCGTAGTGTCATGTTTGATTGTTATCTCGAATTTATTTTTTGCACGAACCCAAAACTTGCCCTATAGTATCTACACCTATCGCAAGTAAAAATGGTAGAGTTTTGAAAAATGGAAAATGGTTTGTATGGATCTTATCTAGATGTAGATATAATAACAAAGCTAAACTTCTAAGAACGAAATGGACCATCAATAACGTCTGATTTAAAATTAAACCAAGCAATGATAATTCAAAGAGAATCTTTCTATCCTTAAATCTCTATAGAAAAAAAAGTTTGGAATATATACTGCGCATACATACATACCTATAACACCCAACACCCTTTCCTTGTCAGTAATAAAAAGGCAAACCGAACACCGGTGGGTGTCTGACGTTAAAAAATATTATCCTTTGTTTGAACACACAGAACGGATAGAACAGCAGCCGAAAGTCGAAAGCCAAAGAAGAATATGCAAATTAAATGGATTTGATTAAAATTCGATGGTCTCGTTTTTATGATCTTACGGAGTGAGTTTTTATCGCGCTTCCTGTTGTGAAAGTGGCCTGCACTGCGAATAAATAATATAACCCTTTCGGGGATGAAACAACAAACATTGACAAAGTATACACTTCTTACCACCCTCTATATCAACTATCTGCGGTTTATCGACGGCATGACACCCTTTAAGTACTCAAGATACTGGAAGCCTGCTACATCTCTTGATAAAAAAATACCAACAAACTCAAGAAATGTTTCTGTAGATATTCTTTTTTTCATCTATGTATATACAAGTGTACATCCCTTGCAGCTTCCACTGAATAGGTATATTTTATCTTAATGGTCGAATGGGAACGCTTGAAATGTGTCCAAAAAAGTGCTAATTTACTGACGACTACGTATTCAGTGGCACTCTCTGATTACATTGCCGTTGCATCCGGTCACGATGCGGAAGAAAAGAAATGAACGAAAAAAGACAAAAAAAAGTTTCTAACGCATTATCGCCTGTGGCTAGCTGGCGAACGCTCTCTATCAAATATTTAAAATTATTTGAAGGATTTGAAAATTTTGCCCCAAGAAAAGAAGGAAGAGTAGGTTTATCCTTAAAAAATAATTTGAAAAAAAAATTAAATGAAACAGCATATCCGTCCCGAGGCATATCAAATGGCCATTGGACCTCGTATTCATCTTCATTCGCAACTTGAAATAACTTCTATTTGATTTTTTGTGCCTCCAAACCAGTATCTTTGGTGAGAAGAACTAAGAAAAGTTTAAGTCCAACTCACTATTGAATCTATGTACATGAATGAATAAATATAAGGATGATTAATTTATTCTTGAAAAAATTCAAGGTGGACAAATGCTTCCATTGAATATGCATTTATATGATTCTGCAGCAACTCTTTTAGATTGATTAATCTTTGACTTGAATGTTTTATTCACATTTTAATGTAGGTAATATGATGCTAACAAGTAAATATTTCAGTTCAATATTTGTATATAGACATGTAACTCTTCCAGAACATATCGCTCACAAGCCCGTGCAAATATTGTTTTTGGAGGGCTCACAGCTGTAACGAACTAAGTCATATTTTTTTGCTAATTTTTGTGAATATTTTTCAACTCAAGTTTTTCATTTTTTAATAAGAGAATAATAATACAACTTTAGAGTTGTCCTTTTTACGAGTAAAATATTCATGAATTAATGGCAGATAATTGACTAAGCATCAAACAATTTTTCAATTTTTTCTGATTTGGTTCGGTTCAGCTCTTAGCCCTCCATTTAATCCTCCGGAATCTGTTTAAAAAAAAAGATTAAAAATAAATCAATTTTAATTTGTTAACTAGAGCACCAGATCCCTTACGACTGATAAGTGAAATCTTCAGTCATTCTGACTGTGTGACTGTAAGAAAGTAAAAGGCTATCCTCATCAACTGAGACACCCATCTTATATTATATTGCTGTAACTAGAACCTCAGCTGCAACTGAAATAGCTGTCAAAAAATGTCGTACGTGATTTTTTACTCACCCACAATGTGCTGTACAGCTTTCTGACATTTTTGTCATTTGAAGCCAGCTATGCGAATTTAATTCAACACAAAAATAAAAATTTAAAATGGATAATGACGAAATGGAAGCTAAAATTACTTTACGTCTTTATCAGAGACTAAAAATAGTTTGAAACTCTCTTCAACCCTCATGTAAGCACTCGGTTGCGTTCACAATTTTGAAACGTCAAAAAAGCTGCATGTAAAAGTTAAAAGTTGGCCAACTTGTTCAACTGCTTCCTGTTGTGTTCGTTTCATTGGATTTGTGTGTATTCAACATTCTTACAGCTATTCCAGTTGCAGCTCCGTCTACAATCTGTTCAGCCAGAAATATACGAAATTGTTTCCAGAGTTTCCATAATCTTGATAAGATCTACTGACAGTTTGAGTATTTTTCATACTACTCAAAATTTGAAGAACGCAATTACCTCTTTTATATCTGCAAAGTGCATCGAGCAGCTTCCTGAAATGAAGTTATGCAGTTTGTGGCAATAACAGCCTTAAAATCGTTTTTGAATTCCCTCAAGATATTCGTAGCTTCACCTAGAATTTCGGAAAGAATAATAGCACATCGGTATGTTGCTATTCTCACACTTAGCGTTCGAGTTCGAGCAAAAGTTTTAGCCATTGCTGGCATACGATTCTGTGGCCAAAGACAAGTTAAAGGCCGTTTTCTGAGTCAGAAATGCATTTGCAGAATATTCCCTTCTATTCAAAAAAGCAAATTAAAATTTTACTGCAATAGCTCTGTGTTCGATAATGCAGTTTTGCTACAGTCACATGTTTGAAAATATCATCTACAGTGCAATTTCGCCGCACCGCAAGAAAATCGAGTTGACGGAACAAATAAATTTTCAGAAGCCAGAGAATGTGTGCGTTAACTTCAAATGTGCTTGCAAGCAAAATTGACAGGCACCGTGTCGTTAACAATCAAATAGTGGCAACAAAAAATGAACATAAAAATCCAAGTAAAAGGTTGAAAACCTTTAGTTTCTAAAATATTCGATGAAGTAAATTTTTTTTCGTTTATGGATGAATAGTACGGAAGCTCCTAAAACTCATCCATGAAAATCTTCACGAATACAGTAGACGCTCGATTTAGTGAATCTCGAAATAGTTAACTATCCACAGTAGTAAACACACGAAATTTTCTATAAAATTGGATTTCTTATAAAAATAACTCGGAAGCACTGAACTTCACTTGATAACACTGGGAACTTTTTTCGGCTTTGAAAACCATTCACATCGAACAAAATTTGCCTTTTGGATCAAATTCATCTTTGAACGCCTTCAAAAACTTCTGCTTGAAAAAGTGAACAATCTTGAAAGAATGAATACTGAACAGGCCTGGTTTTTATTACTTCAATTTTTCGAACGTCTACTGTATGACCTTCAGAAACGTATTTTATGGCAAAAAAGATGTTGCATAGTTGCATACTGAAATCCAAATACATAAGAGAGTTAAAAGATGGGGACAAGCTCTTTAGTGCTAAACTCGCAAGTGGACATATTCATAAAATTAGCTCACAAGAGGGGAAGACATACGAAAGTTACTTTCGAGAGTTTTCTAGTGAAAGTACTGTCAAATGGATACGCATCTTTTTAGTATGAAATTTTTTGGTTCCTATTTCTCAATAATTTTTATACCAAAAAGCAGTTTGTCATTTTAAATTTATTTAAATATCTTAATCTTGTTCATCTGAGCATTTGAAGCAAAGTCAGAATTTTTAAAACTAATCAATTTACCTTTTCTTTGAAAATATAGATACATGCCACTGCTGCCTTCCACGTTACATTTAACTATAAAAAAAAAATACTCACATATTTGTAGAGGAGGGTTGATACTTTAACTTTTTCGAACATTGTTTTTCGAAACTGTGTCATTTTTCAGTCACATTTGCATTTTGAAAAGTGAAATCAGATCGATGTGGGACTCAATCTGCTCTCTAGTATGAAAGAATTTGACTATTCTCGAAAAAAATATTGCATAGGAATGTATGTAGCCTGACATTTGTCTTTTGATTAAAAACTTTTAATTTGAAGATTGGACGTTAAAAAACCGACGTTATAAGCTCGATTTGAAGGTTAATTCTGCAAATCGGAATTTTTCTGCAATTCACGTTAAAAATTCATAATAAATTGTTTGTTTTAGTATCTTTAAATAATTTCGTGAAATAAAAAATCAGGAAAATAAAAACGTATAGTCTTCTTTTTACTGCCAAGAAAAAAATTTATAAACGTAGAACGAAAAAGCATTTTTTGATGACATTTTAATGAACTAATATCTTATGCTTGGTTTGTTCCTGCTCATCAATTGCAATTGCACCCATTGCCTTCCCCCTGTATCCGCGCCTGGTGATATGAAACACAAGTTTCATTAATGTTTTTAAGATATTCTAAATCCTAATATTTAGTATTGAAATAAAATAAAATTAACCAATATGTAATTACTAACCTTGAAAAATATAAAAACCCTCCCCTCATAGCTGGTAAAACTGTTAGTCTAAGAAAAAGCAAGTTTGTGCGACAGTGTCGTGCATTTTATTTTTCAAACAGACCAACAAGAATGCGTTCGATACTGTTAAGTGTGGGTCGTGGTTCCTTCATTTTTTATTTTTTTTTGTCTATAAGGAAAAAGAAAAAAAGTAATAAATTTTTTCATCGCTTTTTTTCAACCACAGAAGAAAAATTCAAAATGTCCGTCGAAGTAAGAGGCGCTCAGCGGAAATGGTAAATATAGAAAATCGCATGCACTTTTCACCCTCTTCCCTAGCCCAGTTCAGTTCGCGCAAAGCGATAAATTAATGTTATCGCTCCGGGCTATAAATCTGCATGAATTAAGAAGAACATTCTCTTCGGATCCTTATTTTCTTTTAGATATTCCGTTTTGGGCTCCATGGCAATTCTTTTTTCTTTTCTTCATTGGGTTTTTCTTGGACAGTTTTTAAACGATTTTTTTTTTAATTTTCGGTTTTAATTTTTTTTTCTTCGGTAGCTGATGCTGCTCCTCATTCCAGCACTTGGTTTGACGAGCTTATGTAATAATAATATCGTTCATTTATTTATATGTATGTACATAATTTTCCTTAATGTAATAAGATACAAAATTATAAGAATCTAAACAATTATTAATATATCTATATTTTAAATTAGTTGTCGTCAAATGACTGCAAGAACTAGGAAACTACATTTTTTTAATTTACAAAAATCTACATATGTATATTTGCAAAAAACGGTTTTAGGTATTACACTGTGCGAAAGAAAAAAAATTAATACACTTTTTCCGAGACCTGAATCACCAAAAATCTCGTTTAAGAGCGTAAAAACGCCTTTTTGATAGTTTCATGTGAAGAATTGTTAAAGCAGCCTTACTAGGACTAAGGTCCAACTATAAGTATCTCGATTCTACACATAAAAGCAAACTTCGAATCTGCCTTAATCTCAACTTACTAATTCAATAGCCAGAATGAATTGAACAGCACTTATATTCATGGACGATTCGGGAGAAAAAAGCTACATAATTACTAGCATGAACTCTTAAGCCTATTTTTATTCATATTACCACGCAGAATAAGCATCCAAGACTACTTTCGAATGGATTTAGGAAGGGTGGGGTTGCCTAGGACGCAAAGGCGATTTGCAAGGCTAATAGCTCATAAGTTTTGTTTATCATTTTATTTTTGTCTGAAAGAAGTCAAATAGGCCTTTTCAAAAATGATGTTTATATTTTTTTTTTATTTTCCCACTTTGAGAACGGTTTTATGTTTCGTTCAAATTTTAAATGCCTTTTTCTTAAAATATTTGAAAACATGTTCAATTTAGCTTCCAATGAGCCTTTTTTCTTTTAAACCGTCCAAAAATTTAAAGATTTATGTATGGATTTTAAAATTTGATAAATTTTTTGTATGAGCTCTAATGCAACGCTCAAGGCGATTTTATGTTGGAGTATGTGGCAAGGGGTGATAAAAACTAATGACTCTAAAACGGTTTTCAATACTTACCTACATTTTAATTTAAAGTATTTTTCAAAAAGTAATAAGCGATAATTCGTGACATGACTTGAGAATCTTTAGAGCTTACTAATATTTTTTATTAGAAAAATGCTCTTTCATATGATTCAAACGCTTTCTGCATAATTTTAAAATATTGCTTTGAGCTTTGCACGCAAACTTTGACAATATTTCTTAAATTTGAATAACTCAGACAAATTTAAAATTTCTTTTCCTTAAAAAAATCACTTTATTTGAAATTGAATAAGCTTTTGAAATAATGATTTGAAAAAAAAATTAAATCGAAGAGCATTTGAAATTGACTTTTTTAAACTTTTCGGATTAGCCACGTTATAAATATTTAATATTTAGCAAGTTCAATACAGTACTCACCCTGAACGCAGCTAATCCGAAAAGTTTAAAAATGTGCATTATAAACAACCGCGACAACCTTTAAAGTTGTTGTATTTATATAAAATTGTCCTAAAACCGACAAAATGAGATAAAAAACGCGAGGTTCGAAATGCTTTTGACTAAAACTCCAAGAACTTCTTCTTGGGCAATTATGTGTATATTTTCCATCTTTTAAAAAAAGTAAAGACAAATAAAATCAATTAAAAAATGACCTTTGAAGACTTGGATGAACACTTCAAAAATATATTAGTATACTGTGTTCAATGCTTTCGAGCTCAGCTACATATCTGCGACTTTCATATTTTCTTTACTGAGAATGGCGGTTGGTATAATGATTGCGTCTAAGAATATTGCATTTCCTCGGTAGATATAAATCAAACAATTTTCTTTTTTCCTACTTTATGTCCTCCTTCTATATAGGTAGGTACTTGAAAATTAAATTCGGTAAACCGAAATGTTTTCAAAGCAATAAAGACAAGGCGGGAAGCGGCTAAGTTTAAATCCAAAAAAGTCACCATCAATTCAATACAAAGCAACGTAATTAAAATTGCTTTGATTTAATTTGAAAATTTTGAATACAAAACAAAAAATAATCCAAATGCACAACTCTTGATGTATTCAAGTTCGGCTTTCGATCTGTTTGTGCCATTAAAATTGTGAGCAAAAATCAAACGAACGTCTGTTTGCAATAAAAAACACTTGACTTCTCAATTGCTCGCGCATTAAACACGATGACGACCGGAGAAGTTCAAAAAGAATCTTTGCGTAAAAATGTCCTCTTTTTGAAGAAAATGTTATTTTAAGAGCCACGGCACGCGCACGCATCACCGGGTGTAAATAGGTTTTCTGAATATAATTATTTTCTTTAAAATAAAAGACTTTTCACATACAAAGAAAAAAAGCACAAAGTATCACGTGCACAATTACTTGCACAGAATTCCTTCATCCATGATACCTTTGCAACCGAATAAGGATCGCATCACCAGGACCGCACCACATGCAAATTTAATGGCAAACAATCTCTTGTTGCAAACTTTAATTCAAGCTCCATTTGCCCTTATTCAATACTGGAGGAGGATACACAATTGTCGATAGCAATCATCGACGACTGTAGGCAGACAAACACAGACTTCGACAGCTGGGACCACATCCTGATAGTGGCAGCGATAAATGAAGCTTCCTCTTTGCACCAAGCACCAAATGTGTTGGCTGGGAAAACATTAATCTATTGGAAAGTCTCCTAGTTCCCAGAACAAATGTAAAATCGGTAATCTATGAAACATCGACGCCTGCCATTAAACAGATTTCCTACTACTCCTCCAGCAGCATCAGGTCCGGATATCGACACATCCTAGGTATATGCATGTATTCATTTTAGCTCAGTTTATAGTAGAGAAATTGAATTTGTGATGTTCTGACGTTGCCGTACTGTTCTCGTGATGATGGTGTCAAGACAGAATGTGAATGTTTGCGCCAGGAATTTTAGCATTGGGAAAACATCGGTTAACCTTAAATTGATGCCTTTGTTTGCGTAGAGCATAGAACAACATTCACAGCTCCCACACACAACCCACATTGATCGGAAGCTCTTGCATATACAATACATACATTGATATGACGTGCGGTTCCTGTGGGTTTGGCAGGTTGTTTGGCTTTTGATGCTTCACAAGTTTGTGCAGAGATTACCTAACATTTGGGATGTCGAACTGAATATTGGAAGGAAGGGGCCAAGTATACACTCGTGGGGCCATGCTTCGTCGTCAGTGATGGCTGCGGAAGGATGCAAACAAAATCAGCAGAAGCCCCCATTTCGTACGAGCATCCTTCCGGCCAATGGCTCAACCGTTCATACCTACCTCGACCAGGACGTTTGTTTTATCTGAAAATTGAACCCAGCATAGAGGTGATGGTGTGAATATTGCAATATTCATGGCCTTGAGAGTGACGAAAAGGCCAATCAGACCAATTTAGAAATCGGTTGACCTACGAATTCAACAATGTTCATGCAGTCTAAACTCTACACCTGTGGCTTTCCTGACTCCAGCAAAACATTTTTACTCCATATGTTTGTGCATTATTTAATTTCACCCCCAATGTTTAAATTCGTGTTGGGAATGGGAAGCCCTGCGGGTTGGAATGGTATCATCCACTATAAATAAGGTTTAAATTTTTTTTGTTTTCCAATCACACCGATTGATAACAAAGAAAAATCCGCGCTGTAATTGAAAATAAAATTATGCCTGCAAGGGATATTTTCAACATGAGGGTAACATTTTTATCATTCCCTCTGTCATATGAAATTTAAAGAATTCAATTGTAAGTATCAACACACAGTGTACATGTATACATCAAAAGGATATGACAAGAAGTATTGTTTGTCTTTGATTCCTTCATCTCTTCATGTTCAATCTTCTTCTCCGATTGCCTCGGCAACTCAAGATTCTTTTCGCCTCAAGCCATAAAACAGAAATTAATTTGCAATTTTAAGTTTATTTTTTAATTATAATGAATAAGTTTAATCTTGAGAGCACTTGAGGGCTTGAATTTTATTGAACATGTTTCAAAAGCTTTATTGAAAATTTCAACCGAAAATATAAAGGAGCCAAGCCGAGCCTCGGCGATTATTTATAAAAATAGAAAGTAAACTGCTGAAACTTGAAGAAATTGTAAAATTCATTTCCTTTAGCAGGCTGTTGTGACATCTGGGGTCGAATTACCACTTCAGTGAACGAGTGCCATCAGTGATCGAATGGACGAATATCTACTTCAAATTTAAGTAAACTTGATTGCTCAGAACGTGAGCGGTAATGCCAAACTCACATAATTCAGTCACGTATTACTCGATAACTGATGCTGTAATTCGGCCCCTTCATTTTCAGCAGTTGAATTTCAAAGTAAGTTTCTGCAAATTTCAGAAAAGACAAATTAACGATGAAACTATGCTCCAATAACAGTAGGTATTCCAGTTTGGATACTAAGAGTACACGGCATGTAAAATGCCACATCCGCATGCGCAGTGACGTCATTTCTACGTCACATATGCTTTCCAATTGCCGCATACCATGTAATCGGCGAGTTTGTGACAGCCGCATGTACATGTTGTATTTAAAATGCCGTGTACTCTAAGCTTTATTTTTGCAAAGAGGTTTGCACTTGCACAGCACATGTTACCCCCACTGGCTGTGTATTGAACATCTCTGTCAATGTGTGCCCAACCATACCTATTACAACATTTGCATTTCAACATAATGGCATATTTTCTCATTGTCACTGTCACTAGATGCCGAATTGGGACACGGTTATGTTCGGACACTTTGGACCTTCTTCGGAGGGACCATCTGAGTCTGATCATCTAAAGTGTTTCAATAGTGCCGAATTGTGTACCTCCTCGTGGTGGTATCTGGGCAACGTATCTGTGACAGTGGGACTAGTACCTAAAAGCATACAATGAAGAAATTACCCAGATCATGATGAACTTGTTCACTTGATTGAAAAATAAACTATTCACCTGAGATATACTTTAGATCAGTTGCGGCGGAACACAATAGGCTATCGGGCATAAGCGAACTTTTATACAGCTCATAGCCGTTCAAAAATGTATGCCGAGGAATATCGTTCCTGCTTTCTGCAGGTTCTACGGAACAAAGCGAAGATTTTATCAAACTGCAGTCGTTGTTCGTAGTGAACAAGGCTGCGCAAGGCAAGTTAGTGGTTATTAACATTTCCATAACCTTAAACATTGTCTACCTTTACACAGCAGAACTGAAATCAGTGAATTAAAGGTGCTACGGGATCACAAGATGTTCCCTGCTAGTCCAGCACATCCCTCTTGGGATGTGGGCTGGCTCCTTTGGGGAGGATTGCCGCAGTGGCTGTGGTTGCACCAAATTCGTGGTGAATCATTAGTATTTGTACCACTTTTGATTAGATATCCAAAACTTCACCAAGGTGAATTTGCCACTGCAGGGTAAAATTATTTGGAAGTTGACTTTAACACGTTTTCATTGGTGGTACATGGCATGTAATGGGGATTCTTTCTCTAGTACATGGATGATAGAACCCTCATGCTAAAGCAAGTGTTTCATTGTTGGACGCTTGCGGTTAACGAAGATAGCCAGTTCTAAACTGGCCCGTCAAGTATGGTATGGTGGTATACTGTGGAATTAAGCCCTAGTTGGCAGGAGTCCACGATAAACCTAGAATATCTGTCACTTTTACTAGGTGCCCGTTGGATTTTCTTTGGAGGAACCGATGCAGTTTGATTATCAAACGTGAACTAGAAATTGCCCAACTGTGAACCTCCACGAAATTGCACATGGGCAACGCATCGGTGGATTAAGAATTATTGCTTGTGAAAGTCGAGAAGCTAATTACCCAAAACACGACGAACTTGCTTCGTAGGTAGGTAAGATAGGTAGAAATGGTGGCATGGGCGTAACGTTCGCTCGGTACCCAACTAGCGCTAAACTGCACCATTTTGACACCATAGCTCGTGGGTGAAAGTTGAATGATATGCGAATTGGTGGAAAACCTCTGAGAATCATCTTCAATGCGTCGAAGTGGACAGCAAAGAGACCCGCGAAGGCAGTAGGTTTTTTCGTGCTCTCTATCTGGCCAGTGCAGAACATTTTCAAAGAGAATGAAAGACTGTTTCCTTTTCTTGTTGGTCGTCACAGCTACGATGGTGAGTATTGTAAGGACTACCGAGTCTTGCCGCATGTTCCCCTACTAGTAAGTGTGCGAGAAACCTGATGTAGACGGTCTTTTGTTGAAATGCGGTAAATTAATTAAAAAAATCAAAGAAAAAAAAGTAAGTAAACAAAAATATGTTATCAATTTTTGCATTTTACAACAGAATATTAAAAAGTGAATATTTAAACAATTTTAAAACAGTGCTTGGTTAAAAGAATATTAGTTTTTCTATAAAGTGCTACCGAGTGTGTGCGTAATACAGTACTGGCCAAATTTATCATTTCGAATAACAAGTAAAAAAAATGGCAAGATGGCATACCATGGCGTCGGGCAAAAATAAATGTATTTGTTATTTTGTTTTATTTTATTTTGTTGATAAATCACTTTATTTGTCTATTAAAAACGAATGACCAGCAGACAAAGCTGGAGCTCAGATGCTATGAAAGAAGCTATATGGTCCGTCAAAGCAGGACAATAAAGCAGCAAAATATTTTAAAGTCCCAAAAGCACTCTCCGCAGACACGCTGGTAAAGAAATAGACGCACAAGGTGCCAAAAATGGTATTGGCAGGCTTAAGCCCAATTTTCCACCTGTTATTGAGAAGGAGATGATAGCTCACATAAAACTGCTTGAAGTACGACTATTTGGACTAACATGCTTAGAAGTACGGCAGCTCGCTTATCAGATTGCAGTTAAAAATAATATCGTATTCAACAAGGTACAAGTCAAAAATTTTTGAAACCCTACAAGATGTTATGGAAATAGATAATATTTCACCATTGAACATCTGGAATCTTGATGAATCCGGCTAGTCAACTGTTCAAAAACCCAGGAAGGTACTTGCGCAGAAGGGTCGAAAGCAGGTTGGCTGCATTTTGTGGGGACAAAATACGACTGCTGTCTGCTGCATGAGTTCACGCACACTACCGCTCGATGTTTCATTTTTCGGGCCGTTTTTATAATGACGAATTAACGATATGGCTTAAAAACAACTCTGGGCGTGTTATTGAACAGTATCAAGTAGCAAGACTGTTCGGAACTGCTTTCGGAAAATCAGCAAGACATGAAGATGCTGTTAACGGATTCCTTAAAATAGGGATTTTCCCTTTGAACTCCAATATTTTTTCAGAAGAATTATTTTCATCTGCAGAGGTTAGAAATATTTCTCTTAATGTCGTAAACCGGGATCCTGAAAGTGTTGAAGAAACTCTAGAGTTTATTGATGTCATAGATTCTCAGCTATCAACATCGGCAGATCCCCTTCAACATGAACAACCAATTTCTACTTCGAGATTGTTATTTTCACCAGCTGACATTTCACCGTTAATTTTGAGTTTTTTTAAATAACGGGTGATTTTTTAAGAGGTTTAGAACTTTAAAAAAAAAACACAAAAAATTCGAAAAAATGAATGAAATATTTATTTGAATCGATAGTTTGAACCTTGCAATTTAATGTTTAAAGATAATTTCATGCAAATGTTGACCGCGGCTGCGTCTCAGGTAGCCCATCCGCTGAGTCCAATTTTGGCATACTCTTTCACACATATCAGCCGGTATCTCACGAATGAATGCATGGATGTTGGCTTCCAGTGCGTCAATCGAAGCGGGCTTGTCCCTATAGACATTAGCCTTGACATACCCCCACAAAAAATAATCTAATGGTGTCAAATCGCATGATCTAGGCGGCCAATTGACCGGCCCGAAACGTGAAATTAACTGTTCACCAAACTCGCCTCGCAATTGCGCCATTGTTTCGCGTGCTGTGTGGCATGTGGCACCGTCTTGTTGAAACCACATATCATGCAAGTCAAGAACTTCCATTTCGGGCAAAAAAAAGTTTGTAACGCTGCGATTCGCATCATCTTTGAAGAAATATGGCCCAATAATTCCGCCGGCCCATAAACCGCACCAAACAGTGGCTTTTTCGGGATGCATTGGTAGCTGTTGCAATGCTTCTGGCTGATCTTCACTCCAAATGCGGCAATTATGCTTATTTACGTACCCATTCAACCAAAAATGAGCCTCATCGATGAACACAATTTTTCGATAAAAAAGCATTTCGAACCGAGCACGAATTTTGATAGTAAAATTCAATAATTTGCAAGCGTTGTTCATTTGTAAGACGATCCATGGTTAAATTGCAAACCAAACTGAAGCTGTTTGACAGTGACACAAGGTACTAAACACACGTCAGCTATCAAAACCAGTGTTGCCAGAACCAAACCAGCTAAAAAATCACCCTTTATAAGGTAGCTCATGCCGTCTTGCCCAACTTTGATATGCCATCTTATACACCCCGGTGGGCAAGATGGTCTTTCTTGGACTTCTATTCAAAAATATATTTTGCTGAAACAGCTGATTCAAGGGACCTTTTCTTTTAGCATCTGATTAATAAAATGACAACGTAACTTTTGTTATCCATATCCAAGCGATAAACCTAATCTTGTAAGTTCTATAGCTGAAAACCAAATAGTAGGCCACTTTCCCCTAGAGGCTTCTTGAAGGATAGGACTAGCTACCATACGATTTTTCGAACGACATTGTATTACCGATTTATATGGGACAGAAGATAATGTGATTAGTTGGCACTATCGACTCCGTCAGGTGAGATAGGTTTCGTCGGGAGATTAAGGCCCTCGTGGCAGGATGCTCCCGATAAACTTATCACAGGCACTGTTAATCTGACTTGGACTTGACTTAGCTTTTTACAACTTGTTGTTCTGAATTCTCTTGTCAAAGTTACCTCTTTTTATTTTCACCTTTAGTTTATACTAACAGTCGTATTTATAAGCTTTGTCCAACTTTAGACAGCTTTCCAACTCCAAAAGCTGTCTAGCTTGGGCAACGGCATCGGTTGTCTAAGATTTGTATAACATGACATTTTACTTCAATAAATAAGCCATATTTCCGACTATTAAGGACTTTTAAAAAACTGTCTAACTAGTCATACACCCAAAGAATCTAATAAATATGGCTGTAACAGGTGTGTGACTAGTTAGACAGTTTTTTAAAAGTCCTTAATAGTCGGATATATGCCGTATTTAATGAAGTAAAATGTCAAGTTAGACAAATCTTGGACAACCGATGACCTTATCCGAGTAAGACAACCTTATGACAACAGTAAACAAAGTTTTTTTATAACTTTTTGAAGTTGGACGGCTGTCTAAGGTTAGACAAAGTTTATAAATACGACTGTAAAACTTTAAATATTGAAAATATCCTATTACTTTTTGCAATTGAATGATATTTCTGGAATTAACATTGTGTTTTCTCGTTTGTTCACGTTATCCAAACGTTTTACTAATCTGATAAAATACACTTTATTGGCACCTATTAATAAAAAACTTACTCCAAAAATTGTGGAAAACGCGTTATTTTTTTTCTCAACTCGATAAATTTTCTATTGAGTCGAAAAAAAAATCATCGTTTTACCCAACGAAAATTCGAAAATCTTCTCTGTCTCACGTCTACTAAGTAAGCCATCAATAAAGTATTTGATGTGAAATCATTTGTTTTCTTCTTTGACTAAGTAAATGCGTCTGAGGTTAAAAAAATTCGTTTATATTTGACAGAATTTGTTGATTCCGTCATGAATAGTCAACGAACGCTTGGAAATGAAAGTTCTTTTCCCTGCAAAGTGCAAAGGCTATAAAAGTTCAGAGTCTGCTTATGATGCTATTTCGATTGGAATTTATGTCATCAATAAAGGTAGCCCGTTACAGTCTTCTATGAACATTGCTTGCCTAATTTCGTTGCTTGCTTAACGTAAATCTATATTTACGACTATTAGAGTTTATGACATAGCTCTACCGCAGTAGTGATGCGCTTCTGTACTTACGTCTCAATACCATCAGTTTGGTCATATAGTGGACATTTATTATGACCGCATCTTCCATGTCAGTCGTCAAATAGAATATTGCTCCCAAAAGACGTGGCCAGTGTGAGTCATAAAAGTAAGTGAAGAAAGCCTGCAAGACGCTTTTATAGGTTTAATGATGTGTCGTGTTTGGTCAGGAGTCTGGTGGGGTGGTTGGTGATATAGTTAATACCTAAACAGGGGTGTGTTCCATATGAAATCGAAAACCTGACAAATTGATTTCTTATTCCTTTTTAGATACAGGCACATGATACTCGTATGTATTATTTCTACCCTTGAACGGCAACACGATTGATAGTTTTATACAAGACAACCAAAATAAATGAGGAAACTGGCACAGGAAGCTTATCATTTATACTCAGAGAAATGTATGTATGTATGTAGTTTAAGCTGCTGAATCTGGATATTGTTATTCCAATCGAAGACCGCTGCTCATAATAAGCTTCGGTGATGTGATGAGTTATGACAGACACGTCACACATACGATTTGCTTCGATTCAAGAGCTATGACATGTCACATCTGACGTAGTAATTCAAAGGGAATGTAAAGGAAGTTGGGATATATTGCGGCAGAAGCATCAGTAGCGCCAGGTATGAGTAATGGTTTTATACCGACACTCGTCCACGTCGTCATCGTCGTAAATGAAATCCTCTAACGTAAATGTGCCTCGAATATCTGACGTTATTAATATTTATTATTTGCTTTTGCCTTTCTGTCGCCCGATAAGAACTCTCATTTTTTTCGATGCTCAGTGCTCAGATATTGTGGCTTGTACATAGGTATAGGTGTGCTTTTATCTGGTACTATTTGTTGTTCTTTTTATTACCTATAGCCTTTAGGTAACATACATATGCTATGCTGCTTGAAAAAGTATTCTACAAAACAAGAAATACTATTCTGCCATTCGGCAAGCCATCATCATCAAAATTTGGTATGGATTTTTTGAAGGATGATCCACGAAAATCGTGTGTAGAATTCAAAGCAGTTATATAAAAATATAACCCGAACCAAAAAGTATTTTTGAGATTTTGATAGATTCGATTAAATTGGATTCTGGAGGTCAAATGACATTTGCAAAATAATTAGTAAGCGACAGTTTCCAAAAAACCCTCAGGTTTAAACATAAAGAAACCTTATCAATTCGTCTCAAAATGACTAAAAAGTCGCTGTAGCGATTAATTTGATGAGTTTTTTTCTTCGCATAGCTACAGGGTGATTTTTAACAGAAGATGTGACAAAAAAGGAAGATACCTACGGTTAAGTACAATATTAAGTGCTGGAATTACTGCACGAGTTTTTCAATTGGTATAAATGAAAGTCTTCTTATCTAATTTGTATTAGTGAACGTTTTCAAGAAAGCTTATTCTACATTTTCAGACTAATAGTATATAAAGGGTGATCGGTATTAGGTGCTTCAAAAAGCTAAAGCAAGCAAGTTGGGTTAAGAGAAGATAAAAATCGTGTTGAAGGGGGTCAACCTCCCTCCGTTTAGGCAGGAGGGGCAATTTTCTCAAAAATTGACTTAAAACTGAAAAAAAGTATTCAAAAACAACATACCCTAAATGCCATGCTGTACTTTTTCTTTTTATCTCTTCTTTTCGTTATGTTAGTGAAGAGTTTTTAAGTAAATAATTTTCAAACTCGAAATTAAAAATATTTCAAACTAGTTAATTTGGAATTAAGAGCCATTTTTTTTACTATTGCTCAACTTGAGGCCAACTCTCAAGTTGACCAAGGTGAGAATTGACTTCAACTCCAGAGTTGAAACGCAAGTTGAAATTTAATTTTATTCATTAATTTTTTCCTCAACTCCCGAGTTGAAAATCTAAAGGTGGCCAACTTCTGATTTGAAAAATATCCCTGGGATATTTGTAAAAATAATTCTAGAACTGTCATTTTAAAAAATCCTTTTTTAGGGGTGCCTATTGTTTCGTCTTTTTTATTTCGTTAACTGTATTTTTATTTATTTCGCAAAATTAATTTTGTTTTTTGCATCACTTCGTTTTCGAAACATTTCGTCCCACAACTAGTTCGGCTTTCTTCTTTTGTTTTTTTCTCGTTTCGAATTTAGTTCAAAAATCTTGCTTACAAAGAAGGTATGGTTTTGATCCAGAGTTTTCTTTGAAAATTCGGCATAGAGGTGCACTTTCTTTTATGTCACCAGATAGGATTTCCTTGGTCTTTAGTTAATTAAAGCAAGCAATGCCTACTGATGCACAGCCAATAATAAACTGGTTTGACGAATTTTGTGTGAATGGACAACATGGAAAACCACCAGCAAACTTCCCTTTGTTTTGGAGCATTTCTAACCAATTTGAAATGAACCTGCCAACCGCACAAAATTACGCTGAATCTTTCCATAGTAATATTGATTCAGTCATAACTTTAATCATTTCACAATCTTTTCTTTATTTTTTTTTATTTTTGTGCATGTATAGAATCTAAAGGCGTTACATTTTGCGCGAATTTGAACGCCTTTAGGTTCTTTATATGCACAAAAATCAAAAAACCACAAACGATGTCGAAATGATTGAAGTCGAAGTCTGACTGAAGTCTGAAGTGAGCTGAAAACTTTTTAAAGAAAATCTAAATAATCGAATACGAATCAACATAAAACGAAATAAAGTTAAGGTTAAATAATTCTAAAACGAAATAATCGAAAAACGAAACAATCAAAGGCGAAATGAAACTAAGATATACAAGTAAGAAAATTAAATTAAAATAAACTCAACAATTAAAAATCAAATTAATGAAAATAGAAACATTGAAATGCAAAACAATAAAAAAGCCAAACGACAAAGACGAAACAACAAAACAAAACATGATGAAAAAGGCGAAACGAACCATACCCCTTTTTAGAAGGGTTTAAGGATAAGAACTTTTGGCAACAAATTTAGTATTATATTTTGTTTAATAAATATGTACATATTAATGCAGCCTTTTATTTTCCCGTGATTTTAAGACCTTCATTTTGAAGATCCGACCATTAGAACTCAAGTTATGAGCTTATTACTGGAGCAACACGGATATTTTGAGCACAACCACTAAAACAATAATTCAAGGTTAAAGTATAATAACCCAATTTAATGCTAGAACCATCGTTGAACCTCAGGAAGTTCGCCGAAGTCAATGAGTTGAAATTCCTGAGCCACGGAATAAATATTTGTGCAACTGGCCATGTTTGGTTCAAGCTTTGTTCCGTGGCCGGGAAATTTTTACTCATCCATTTCCAAGGTCTAACTGTGGTTAAACGATGGTTCAAACTTGCAATTGGTTATTATGACATGCTGAACCTTGAACCATCGTTAAACTTCAGTAGATCCAAAAAAAACCTTCAACCACATTTGTGCAACTGGGTTTAATTTTCTTAAACGATGTTTATGAAAACTCTACTATAAAACGATTTTAATACGAGTATATCAATTGTTCAATCGTAATCGTTCAAACGATCACGTTCGACATTTTCAGGAGTTATACAAAGCATAAATAGAATCGCCTAAGGGACGTCGCACATTGGGGCAAACCGACCCAAAAGCTGGCAATAATTCAAAATTGAAAGTTTAAAATATCCTCAATTTTTTTTTTATTTTTCGATTAAGTAATATCCACATTATTAAAAAATAATAATCTTTTTCTTTTTATATATCTCTTATTCATCACAGCGCAGCTTAATTGAAGCTTGATTTTTACTCTTCTGAATAACGACAAAAAATAGTGTTTTTTCGTTTTTGCATTGAGGCTGATTTTTTTTTTTTATATTCAAATAATTTTGAAATATTAGTATGGAACCATCAACTACGGGTTTTTAGCAATGTGCAAAGCACAAGAAAACACACAAAAATAAAAAAATGTGTAAATTAGAGGTGAAGTTCTGTGATCAGTTTTAATATACGTGCTTTTTAGGAGGTTCTAAAGTCCCGTAGATTTAAAGTTGTGTTCCGCGTGAGTCCGGGTTAAATGTATGTGTTATTTAAATGTGTGTTATGTGTACTCTGTGTTTCTGAAAAAAATCCTGCTACTTTTCTGAACTTTTTGTTATATTTGGATTTTTATGTAGTGACACTTTTTTTCGTTATTTTAGGACTTTCTTCAAACACATTCTTTTTGACTAGAAAAGATCTTATTGCTATAATGAGACGGTCTGGGAGTATTGTAATAGAGGAACAATTCAGTTTCTTAAAAGAAGGATTGGTCAAAATGACGAAAAGCTCTGAAAAAAACCAAATTAAGGTTTTGACGAATCAAATTTCGCATTTCAAAGCGGATTTTAAAACGCGGTGGGTTAAAGCTTGCAGGATCGAGGAAAAGTTTTTTAAAACTAATGAAAGTTGGCTCAACACATCTCTAGCTTTCTGTAGAGCACCCGACTCAGCTAAGAAACGAGGTCGTCCAGAAGTAGAGTTTGAAAATTCTTCGCAACGATCGAAAAGGGAAAAAACCCGCGACCTGAGAGATTCTGTACCTCTTGGTGTCCTCAATTATGCTACCCAAATGAGTCTACGAGCTTCCGGACTGATCCAAGCCTCAAAACTTTTAAAAGAAGTGAGTGAAAGCCCCAATCGGTCTGAAAAATACAGGCGAGCTTTTGAAAAATCGCAGTCGAACGAGAGAAGTTGTATGACGCGAGAAGATGCTTTGGCGGTATTAGTTGCAGCGAAACTATCACGGCATCAATATAACATAATAAGAATGAGTGCCCCAGAAAAATTTCCATCTTATAAAATTGTGCAAAATGCAAGGAAAGCTTGCTATCCCAACAGTAATGCAGTGAAAATCACAGCTACATGTGCCGAAGTGAGTCTTCGAACTTTGCTTGATATAACATCAAAACGACTTATTTCTATAATGGAGTGTGTTTTTTACACATAGGAAGACGAAGAACTTGAGAAATGTTATTTAATATCGAAGTGGGGTTTCGATGGAAGCTCGGGACACAGCTCATATAAACAAGCTTTTCACGGTCCAGAAGCAGACGATTCTTCTGTTTTTATAACCTGTTTAGTCCCCATTCAGCTAGTAAGTGGTGTGCATATAGTCTGGCAAAACCCTCGTCCAGCTTCGACAAATTATTGCAGACCCCTGAAAATTGAATACACTAAAGAGTCAACTGATGTTTCGAAATCCGAAGAAGTTCGAGTGGATGCAGAGATCCAAAACCTTCAACAAACATCCATGTTCATCGGTAATAGGTGTGTTAAGGTTGAGCACTCATTAATTTTTTCAATGATAGATGGTAAGGTTTGCAATGCTTTAACTGGGACCACATCAACACATAAATGCTATTTGTGTGGTGCGACTTCGAAAGACTTTAACAATGTCGATGATATGATAAAACAGAGCATCTTTCTTTTGGAATGTCTATTCTGCACGGTTGGATGCGAATGTTCGAATGCCTTCTACATCTAGCATACAAATTACCCATTAAAAAATGGCAAGCGCGTGAAGGTGACAAAGAAGTCGTGGTAGCAAATAAGGCTCGAATTCAAAGGGAGTTCCGAGAACGTTGTGGCTTAATTGTAGATAAACCAAAGCCGGAATTTGGTAAAACAAATGACGGCAACACAGCTAGGCGATTTTTTTAAACCCCTGAACTTTCAGCCGAAATAACTAAATTAGACATTGAACTCATTAAAAAAATGCACACAATTATGATCGTTGTTGCCAGTGGATATGAGATTGATGCTGAAAAGTACAGGGAATTCGCGTATGACACAGCGAGGTACTTCGTCAATAAATATCCCTGGTATCGTATGCCTCCAACTCTACATAAATATTTTATTGATGGCCCAGAAATTATATCGTCTGCACTTTTGCCTATCGGACAACTGTCGGAGGAAGCGCAAGAAGCACGAAACAAAGATTTCAAAAATTTCCGTGAGAACTTCTCGAGAAAATCTAGACGTGAAAAAACGAACGAAGATATATTTAATTTCTTTATACTGAGCTCGGATCCAATTATTACTTCCAAGCTAAAACTGCAAAAAAAAAATTCCAATCTTTACCCAAAGAAGCCCTCTGTTTGCTTAAACCTCCAAATGTCGATGAATCGAACACTGTTTTTGAGTTCGATTGTGATGAGGATGACAGTGAAGATGGCAGCGATGATTTTTAATTATAGATACATTGCAAGCATTTCTTTGTTCAAGTTTGTATTTAATAGGTTTTTTTTCTTTTAATTTATATTATGTCTCAATAAAAAAAAAATTTTTAACGTTATTATTACTTTGTTTTTTTTTTTATTTTTTTTAGAGAAACACAAGTTGGTGAGTAAGGTAAGTCTAGTTGACAAAAATAGATCTTAAACAAAAAATTCTTTAAGTCAAAAAAATACAAATTGGCACATTTAAGAAAAGTGGCCGTTTTAGTGGGCGTGGCTGGGACACGGGTCTTAAAATATATTTTGCTTGGGCTCAGAAGTCATCGTGCAAAATTTCAGCTTTCTAGCTCTAACAGTTGATTTGATGCCACGGTTTAGGCCATTCTGCCCCACCGTGCGTCGTTTAGACGATTCATGTATTTATGGGTTATATGAAGCAATAGAGTCGTCAAGACGCCACGTCGTCAGACGGTCATCGTTTTACGCGATGATAGCCCTGGTTTTGTTCTGTATCTAAGGCATCCTCTTTTGTCCGGGGTTTTAACACTTTTCGTCCTAGAATAGCTAAGACCGCCATGGCAACCCTAAATTAAACTCTTTTAAACTTTGTCACAATGATTTATCAGATGTTATGAATTGAGCACAACTTTTGCTCAAAGCTCTCAGGTATGAATATAATTCATACCGATTCACAACAAGTAGTGAAAGAAACAGCAACAAAAAATACCAACTAAACTCAGAAATAATATATTCGAAATTCGCACACAATTAATGTTCCGGACAATTAATTTATTGCAAAACTGTAAAGGTACTGTGGAAAGAAATGAAGAATGAAATTTTTCGTTTATAATTTCGTGGTGGTTATTTTTGTAAGCTACGAGTACTTATTTAAACTATAAAATACATAAATAATAACCTAAGAGCCGGCATCAAATTTTGGGAGTGGATGTGTCTGCAATACATGCATTTATGAATGTTTATAACGAAAATTTGAGTAGGTATGAGGCTTTAAAGGTAGATGTACCGTGGTATTTGATATCAAACACCAAAGAGTGGAAGTGATTTTTTTTTCAACATTTGGGAAGGTTGTAGGTGGTCAAAAAGAGCATCAAGTTCTCCATTTTTATGTTCACGGTTATCACTACTTTAATTTAATTAAAAAAAAATGGATATGATGCTTTGTCATTTTTCTAATCATAGACTCAAGAACACAAGATATAACTATTTTATTCGAACCTTATTATCTTTTTTTTAAATTTTATTCAGAACAAAAAATCATCATATTAAGTCTTAAAAAAGGCCGATATGGTTTGGTCAAAAAACTTTAATCATGATTTATTCTAATCGGACTATCAAGATATGTAAGTCTTAAGACTTAGGGAAAATGACAAAGCATCATTTCCTATTTTTATATGCGATATAGTAGGTATCTACTATAAGGCAAGGTATGGATTCGTGCAAACAAAAATTCGAGATAACAATCAAACATGACATTACGATGACGGAGAACATCAAAAGAGTGGGTGGATAAATTCTATCTGTCTGTTCGGCTACGTCTAAACGGCTGTATGAATTTTCTTTAAACTTGGTACATAGTGTCTTATCGGAATTCTGCTCATATATATAAAAAATATTTTCTTAGAACTAAAAATAAGGTAAACAAATTACAAGCAGCAACTATTAATTATACGTTTTTTTAATTTTGAATTTTCTCATTATCGTCTCCACTGATTTAGATTAATTTTTTTCATACATAAATGTCAAATAAGATTAAAAAAGTGTAAACCAAAATTTTCAGTAAAAAAGTTTTTGAATTAAACAAAGTTTCAAATTTTTTTTGAAAATTGAAATATTTTTTAATTTAATTTTGTATGTGCTCATAAGAAAATACTTACGATTTGCATCACAAAAAATTACCCTCACAATATTTTAAGAATTTGATATATTAAAAACTAATTTTTTAAGAAAACCGCTCCAAGAAGTTATGATAAATAATATCGGATTCTGTAAGATGCACCAAAAAGCTAGAGCTATAAGGTTGGGTTAAGACAAGAAAAAAATAGCATGGGAGGGGTTTTTTCCCGTCCAGGCGGAAAGAGAAATTTTCTAAAAAGAAAATGACTTAAAACCGAAAAAAAAATAAAAATCGTAAAACTAACAATGCCATGCAATACTTTCTTGGAAAGCCAGAAGCCTCTCCTTTTATTTAGGTACATTTTAAATTAAGTTGTGGTAATGAATAGTTTTTAAAAAATTCATTTTCAAACTCGAAATTTTGATTTTTTTTTTAATTTTAAATTTTAACTAAATAGTTTTTTTTTTTTGTGAAATAAAAAAAATTAAAAGTATAATGATATTCACTATTGCATATCTGTTGTGGTTAGGTAAAACATACATTTTTGTTTTATTTGGTATAGGCAATCCTTTTTATTTGGGTAATGGTAGGAATGCAGGTCAATTATGTTAAATTGAAAACATGACTCATCCAGTTTATTTTTTTTTTCTTTTTATTATTTGCTAAAAACCGGATGCTTTGCAATAAAAAAATCAACAAAGAAAAGAATAGATGAATAAAATCATCAAAATTTAAAGATAAAGTGTCGGTGGCGTTATTTGGTTTTTCATCAGAAATTCTTTAATTTAAATCCGTCAAATTTTCCGGCAGCTTGACTCCAGTGACTTCAATGCGCTGTTTTAGTTGCTCCAAAGAAGAAATTTCAATTTTATATAAATAGTTCTTCATGAATCCCGAAGCGTAAAAAATCAAAGGACTTAAATCAGGTGATCTTGGTGGCCATTCAATGGGACCTTTCCTTCCTATCCATCGATGGTTGAAATGATTATTCAGCCAGTTTCTCACAACCAGGCTTAAGTATGCTGGAGTTCCATCCTGTTGGTATATTAAACTGCCTGTTAGTCAAAGGGACATTTTCTAATGAATCTGGCAAAAGGGTCCTAAGTAAAAATATTAGAGAGGATTCTCCATTTAAAACCGTATTCAAACGGTCCAATTACCGTTCGACCAACAACGGCAAGCCAGACATTGCAGTTGAGGCGGTGCTGCGATTTATTTTGTATTTTAATCTATGGATTGTTGTGACTCCAGTAATGCAAGCTATGGAAATTGGTAACTCCATCTCTGGTAAACTGCGCTTCTTCTGTCCCCAGAGTATCCTTTTAAGTAGTTGTGTTCTGTTTCTTCCCTCAGCAATAGCTTTCCACAGAATTTAATCCTCAATATCTTATCATTTGATTTCAACTCTTGCCCTGGGGTAAAGTGATATGGGTGTAGGCTTTCGGTATGAATCACTGTCTAAACTCTATTCTGGGGTAATCCAAGCATAGTTGCTATCCTTCTGGTGCTAAGGGTGGGATTACGTCGCGTCGTTCCAAATCCAAAATCCGTTCCTCTTAGTGTGTTGAGCAATTCTTTCCGAAAGTAACTTTTCATAGTTTTGTTTTGTTGACGATTTGATACGCAATTTAGAAATGAGTTTTAAACAGTCTTTCCGAGTTTATTTGTGGTTAGGTTCAACCAAAAAATATAAAGTTATCAAGAAGTATTATCTGGATCTTAGAATAAAATCCAATTCCTAAAAACCTTTTTAGAGCTTCAAACTGTGACCATTTGGGTGTATTCACTAGGTTTTGACTTAGTTGCCAACCTAATTTTAGCCCAAGATCTATGAGGGGACAAACCGGGGCCGGTGCCTCGGACGGCTACCTCCAGGGGCGCCAAATCCATGTGTCTGTAAAAATTGAGAATTGCAGACACTTAATGAAACTAAATAAAATGGAATGAGATGTGGGGATGTGGGAGTGGAATTTTTAAAATTGTATTTCTCTGTCAGCCTTTAGCATTTTTTTCACCATTTAAAATAAAATTATTTCAAACTTACTTAGTAACGTAAAAACACAAAAGACCTGGCAGAAGTCAGTTTAAGGTGTACATTTTTACCGATTTTTACTGAATAAAAGTAGAATACTATTTGTTTTATCATTTTTATCCAATTTAACACAAATTGAAAAGACAAATATAGGTTAAATAAACGCTGTTCACTCTTTCGAGATTGTTCACTTTTTCGAGCGGTAGTTTCAGAAGGCTTTTTTAAAATGCATTTGGTCCAAAATGCACATTTTATTCGATGTGAATGTTTTTTATATTTAAGCTTTCTATCAGGTTTAAAAAAAAAAAACAATAGTGTCCTCAAGAATTAAAAAAGTAAATTTTTATAGAAGTGAACACACACAATTTTGGATAGTTCATTATTTTGAGAAGCACTAAATCGAGCGTCTACTGTATTTTCACTAAAAGAAATATTTTTGTTTACTAAATTTTGTGCACAATCTTGAATTTGGGTTTATTTTTGGCTCGAAGATTTTTCGAATAAAGCTTTCCTTCAGTTTAAAAAAATCTGAACAGATTGAAGAAACTTAAAAATTGCAGACATGTGTGTACAAGGCCGTAAACAGACAGAGATCATGATTTCTGACTTTGAATTGTCACAATCCAAATTTTTGTCCGTTAAAATGTTGGTAATTTTTGCCAAAAAACTGAGGGAATCTTAATGCACAGAGAGGAAAGCGTATGCACTTATTCTCTTGGTCCTCGAATCTCATTTTAAGCTGACTTAAGAAATCATCACCTCACTATGTGCATTAAAAATTTTATGCTAGGTGAGCTTGGTACTAAATTGAGAAAGTTTCAATCACAATTCGTAACCATAGCAGAAATTGAGAACGTACAAATTTTATACTGAAAATGAATATATGATTTATGAATGAATTTCTTTAAATTTTCGCATTGGGGGTTAAGCCGCTGTAGTCCCCCTCTGGCTAAGGCCTTGTGTGTGTATTGTCTACGTTAAAAAATTGCTTATTGTGGAATACTCGTATAACATCTAAAGTGCTAATTCATTGAAAAGTTTTTTTCTCCCGATTACAAAAAATCCAACTATCTGTGCCGTTTTTTTCACTAAGCCTGGTTTATACATCCATGCGAAGTGTAGATTTCATATGGAAAAATCCTTTATTTCCCAGACGTGAAAAACTGTCAAAAAGTAAATGCAATTATTTTGGCGATTAGGAGCGACACATTTGCCACGAAGCAAATGCAATTATGGCTTTTTCCAAACCAAATTTTATGACGAAAACTATTTTTTTTGAAATGCCTTTGGTACATGAATTATTGATGTTTCATTTCAAATTTGATTTCACTTCTCTTTCAAGTATAAACTGGGCTTGGTATGGGTAGGCAACTAGGCATAATAAGGATAGAAAAACAGAGGCGGATTATCCGCTAATTTAATAATTGACCTGAGCGGATCAAACATAGGAAAACCAACAAAAAATGTGTCTTGCTTGGAAAAATCACTTTGAATTTGTTTTATTTCTTTAAAACTAAATACATTTAAGCATCCGGTTTTCTGTTTTTTATTCAAAATTAATAAGAGCATTGAACTTTGAAAATAAAAATTATACTTAAGGTTCCGTCACACCGTGCAAGTAAAGTAATTGCAGCAAGTAAAATGATTGCTGCAAGTAGAACTTGCCTGGTGTGACTGCCCGAAAAGTACTTGCTAGCAATTAATTGCCGCAAGTGATTTACTTGCGAGCAAGTACTTGCGGCAAGTAAAACTTGCGTGGCGTGACGACCCAAAAAAGTACTTGCAAGCAATTAATTGCTGCTAGTGATTTACTTGCTTGCAAGTACTTGCGCAATAAACACTTGCTAGGTGTGACTAGTACCTGCAAGTACTTGCACGCATGTAAATCACTTAAAATCACTTGCGGCAATGCGGCAAGTACTTGCCACTTGCAGGATTTGCGCAAGCAAGTTTTTTACTTTCTTGCAAGCGAACGTATGTTTTTCGATCAAAATAACCGAACAAATCTCCTCCATCTCCTTGGAAGTCTATTATCAGTGTTGGATATTAGGTAATCTTGTGTTGTTTTTTTAATGCGTGATGATACCTATTTGATAATAATAATATTTACGAACGACTGGGTCGCATGTAATTATCCTTATAGTTCAACTTGCATTTAATGAAAAAGTTGAAATTTAAAAAAAATGTTGTATTTTGAAGGTACCGTTAATTACTGTTTTAAGTAAATTTTTTATCAGAATGTTAAACTTGCTTGTAAGCAAAAAATCGATCGCGTATTTTTTGACTTTTCTGTGTGAAGCGAAATAATAATACATACATAGTGAGCGTGCTCAACAATATTCCCTATGAAAATATCGTCAAACGCGCGAAAACGCGCATGCAACTAATTTTGGCAGATTCAATGACTGGATGAGATTGAGCTCTTCTCAAGTGCAAGCACACCATCACCCATTCCCGAATCCAACCAGAATTGGGCAACCCCAGGCAGCAATTACTTTTAGCAATTAATTTCAGCAAGTACTTGTGGCAAGTAATTTCAGCAATTAATTGCTTGCTCGGTGTGACGACCTTAAAAGTACTTGCAGGAATTTTACTTGCGAGCAAGTAAAAAGTCGTTTCAGCAAGCAATTTACTTGCCTGATGGTGTGACTGCTCTCTGCAAGTACTTGCACGAATATTTCAAAATAGCAATTTTTGAAACAATTGCTCCAAGTATTTTACTTGCACCGTGTGACGGCACCTTTAATTACATACAATTAAAAAGAAAAATGGTTTGATTTTTTTTTTCAAAATTTCGAGTTTAAAAATTATCTGTTCAAAAGTTATTCACTATCACTTAATTTAAAATGCAAACAAAAGAAGAGATTTCTGGCTTCCCGAGGATGGCATTGTATGTTTTACTGTTGTTTCTAATTATTTTTTCTTTTAAAGTAATTTTTTTAGAAAATTGCCCCTTGTGCCTAAATGGGTGAAAATAGACCCCCTCCTATACGATGTTTTTCTTGTCTTAACCCAAATTACTTGCTCTAGCTTTTTGGTCACCTTGTACGGATCAATCTTTACATACCTACTGCCAGAAATTAAACTTTTTAAAACTTTTTTTGTAGATATGGCCAACAAAAAACACTAAATCCGATTATATCACGGCCCATTTGCTTTTCTGGACAGCTGAGCATAAACCAGTCAATTTACAAAGACATTTTTTACCTTTGCCTACTTACATCATAATTAAAAAGACATTTAGGTACATGGCACATGGTAGAGAAATTATTTTAAAATGCAGATGCATTTTCATACCACAAATACTGTCCACCCCGCATATTAACTTGATACCCAAAAGGACTAAAGAAGCGCTATATAAGTACATACCTTAGCCTAACGACATTTTCAATTTCTTTTTAATAAAATGATTTTATGCTAGATTGCATGCTTCTTGATACCTTTGCGTTTGGCTAAGTCGTTTGTCCCCTTCGCTGTCGATGGCCGGATTTGTCGAAGAATATGCAAATTCTCGCTAAAAGCACACATAAATCATTTCAGATCAGCAACCGCAAGTCCTAAGCTAAGGCGTCCTGTGAAATTCCCTTTCCGTATTAGCTTCATTTTGCAATATCCTCAGTTGGAAATCGAATTCGAATGCCAGAGAACTACAGCTGGGGATTGAAATGGCGATGGCGTCGACTTAAAAAAATTTTAAATGTAAATCTATTTTTCAAGCGTTGTTACCAAAACGACTTACCAACCCATCACCAACTTGGATATCTGTTTCTTATTAGCAGAGATTAATCCCTATCCCATAATCAATTATTGCTTCCACTTCAATGAGTTGAAAAATTGGTAGTATAAGTGAGCGGCTATGGCAGCAGCCCCAACCACGTGGCGTCTCGGTTTTTTTTTTCACCAACCCCTCCCTTGATTTTGGTTTTGGTGGCATTAATCTTGGGTGGCAGCGGCGGTGGTAACAGCGACGTAGTGGTGGTTGGCGGATTTTGAGGGAGTGGGACATTGGCAGCAGGAAATTTCCATAAGTGCACGATTACCCTTGTGATTTCGCGAAGAATTTTAATAAGCTATTACGCCAGAATATACAACTTCGACTCCAACTTATACCCTGCTGCGGGATGTTGTACATTGTTTAATGTAGGATGGGGTGCTTGTTTATTCCAACTTCTTATGCACGAACTTCGGTCTTTGGAAATATGTTGCAATTTTTAAAATCCCGCGCATAAGGAGGAGGTTGGTCTTTGAGCTTTGGGCTATGATCCATCCGCACGTCATTATATTTCTATTTTAAAGAGCAAAAGAAATGGGGATGTCATTGTGCTAGCTTTAAGTCGAAATTGAATAAAAATGATTTTAATAGTTTCCTATGTATATTAGAACTACAGAATAATCAAAACGTTATTTTGACGTCGATTGCGAAATAATTGATTTTTTGTGTTCATTTTGGTTTGATTTTAGGTGGATAAGAAACGATTTTTCATTCATCAATTAAACATTCAGATAACAGTCAGAGGAATTAATATAAATGGATTTTTGATAACATTTTAATGGGCAAAACCAATGACAAAAATTTGAAAAAAATGTTAATATTAAAATATTTGTCATAAAATAATTTCAATATAATAGTACACATCTGCAGTTGGCTTTTCATACCCAAATATTCATCAGACTACACATAATTTTTAACGAATAATTCAAACAAATGGAACAAACTGTTTGGATATTGATTTCAAAACGAAGTTACAAATTCATAATCGATGACTTTGAACTAATATCATAGCGAAAATTTGTTTATCAATGAGATTCAAGCTATTGTCTGGAAAAAAGTTCCCTTTCGAATTTTAATATTTGAAAAACCGACGTTGGGCCGAGTTTTGTAGGCAAATACTCCTAAGTGCAGTGCTAAATTGATCTCAAAGCCAATAGTTTTGGTCAATGTTTTTTTCAATTTGTCAAGAAATTTCTTATACCTGTTTGTCCTATATGTACAATTTGTTTCAGTCATCATAAGTAAATTTTATTTTATTTTATACCTTTATCTAACCTTTACACGGTGGTCTTAAGGACGCGGCAGGTTGCATTTAAATGGATCCCAAAAGTAATGATGCAGATTTTTGGAAATGATATCAGGATTCTAAATTTTGAAACCCCAAAATCATACGTACTCCCTTTTTTGAGTTATTAACGTGGCTGGGAAAAAATTCTTAAGAACCAACGAAAGATTATACTCTGATGTTTTATACTTCTTTGGAAAGCTACAATTGAGCTTATTGTTTAATTCTAGTCAAATGAGCAAATAATATTTGAGAAATCAATTTCAAAGTCAAAATTTAAGAAAAAAATACAAAAATTTTCTTCTTGAATTTTTATTCTTTAAAATTTTACTTAAATAGGGTAAATTTTTTTTTAATTCATTGCTCTTTTGTAATTCTTAGTCGAAAACAAGAAATCACTTGGTAATATAATAAGATAGTACCTTAATTTCTAAGATTGAAAGAAGGAAGAATCTTTTCCTCAGAAAAAAATATTATTTTTTCACGTCTTTTTAAACAGTCCATTGTCCAATCACTTTATACATCAGACCTTGCATCAGATCCATTTGTTCTAATACTTGTTTAGTCGTTTTTTGGTACTGATATTGGCCTTCTTAGTAATTAATCCAACGACGGAACATGGTAAAAATCGAGAAAAAAATAATTAATTTTGGGGTTTAAAATTGATTTTTCCAAAACTTTGAACTAAAAAAAAATTTTATAAAAGAAGTTAAAAAATCTATTTCTGTCTTTAACCCCGAGGCCACACGCGCAAGTACAGGCAAGCAAGTTGGCTACATACACCGCCTGTCAAATTGGTAGTTTGCATTCCACTTGCCTTCTACTTGCTTTCCACTTGCATTCCACTTGCTTGTCTCCCAACTTGCTTCTCAACTTGCTTCACTACTGGCTAAGAAAATTCCATGCCAGTTGATGAACAAGTTGCTTGGGCTTGTATGTGTTAGTGAACAAAAGTGTTTGTATTGCAACTTGTTTGCCAGTACTTGCCCGTGTGGCATCGGGGCAAGATAAGCTTTAAAATTTCAGTCCATATAGTATCCTTAATTCTAAACAATTATTTTTCTATGTGAAGTCAGTTTTTTATAAAATGACCCTCACGCCTTCACGGTCACGGGGTAGTATAACCCCCCTCTCTTATGCCTTTTTCGTCATTTGACCCAACCTACACTCTCGAGTACTATAATGCATCGTATTCTAAACACCCTGTATTTGCTCTTATACTATTTAATATGCTATTAGTTGCTATTAATTCATTATTGCCAAATTTTTAAAATCTGTCTCAGGGATATTCTTGGGTCTACAGGAGCTAATGAAATTAACTTGAAATCGTAGAACGTAGTTTTAGTAAAAAACAGTCTTTTAGGGCACAAATCGGTAATAACTGATAAAAACGTGATTTCTTGGATTCTAACCTTTTTTTAACTAAAATTTTGACTTTGAAATTTAATTTCCCAAAAACTATTCACTCAATCAACTTGAACTAGACATACAATTCAAGAAATCATAGCTTTCAAAAACGATAAAGAATAATCTAGTGTGATATTTCGTTGATTTTAAACAATTGTTTTTGCAAGCCGCGTCAAAATACCTTCACACCTACATGTGCATGTCCGCCCCGGCTTCGCACAAAATTATCATAAGAAAATATCAATAAGTACATATGTATGTAGATGAACCTGTAATTTATTAAATTTTGTTTCATTTGTCACACTAAGAGCAGATTTTTCGAACATACTTACTTTATTTTACATAGCACTCACAGTCCAAGATGGACTACGGCCTCAACCAACAAGCCCCTCTCTCCAGCTCGATCCCTAGCTAACTGCCTTCTGTTACGCATTCCAAGTTGGATGAAGTCGCTTTCGACTTGTGCGCCCCATTTGAGGTAGGGGTTTCCTCTGCTGGGCAGACCATCAGCGGTGGATTCGAAGAGTCGTCGGGCTGTCTCTGTCGCTGCATTTTTAGATTTTTGATTAGGTCAATGTCGCTGTAAAGCCCGTAGAGCTAGTTGTTAAATCTTCTCCTCCATTCTCCATCGATATAGACTGCACCATGAGATCACCCGAAGAAGTTTCCTTTCAAAGCATCCAAGCGGATTCTCATCCGTTTTACACAGAGTCTATACTTCTGTCCCATACAAGAGGGCTTTACTACTTAAATGCCTTCCTAGCCTGAAGAAACAGCTCCTGGAAAGGGCCAACGAAATTCAAGTCAAGACCCACCACCAAAACCGCATATGATAGCGATGATTTCAAAGCCGCATATGATAGCATAAATCACAAAAAGCTTCTATGTTGGAACTCCGCATGATGTTACATAATACGCAGTGCAACTTAAAAATGGGTAACAGCTTATCCGAGTTATTCCAGTCGTATAATGGGTTCAGACAAGGAGATGCGCTATCAACCTAGTCCTGGAGCAGATAGTGCGCAAGATTGGTGTTAACCTGGTTGGCACTATCTTCAACACGTCTTCTTAACTGCTTGGCTATGTGGACGACATCGACATCACCGGTCAGTTCAATTTTACAATTTCGCTTTATTGAACAATTCTATTTACAATTGGCTTAAACATAATTTATAACTATAAGATACATTGATAAATGAAAGGATTTTGTTCCACATAGGGGGCCTAACGTTATACATTGAAAACAAAAATTTAATACAAAAGATTATAATTTTCAAGAACTTAATATAAAAGTCGGATTGACTTTGTCGTCCACGGGTTGTTCCGTCCCGGTTGTCAAGTGGCTGTATTGGCTTAGGGTTGGGATAGGATTGGCGCTTAGCCACGATAATGGGCTGACCCTGGATCAGAGTAGAAGTGTCCTGCTTTATCGTTGATTGTTGCAGTTATATCCAGGATTTCCTTAGCTCTTAGGTACCTTGGTTCCGGATGTCGTTGTTTATTTATCATCGTTCTCATCAGTTGATTAAGGTGATTGGTGAGGTTCCTTACCAGTTTATCTGCAGAAAGCATAAAGTATGTCAAAGTTGGGCACATTCGTTATCGGGGCACATTCGTCTATGCAATTTTCTCGAAAACTGTTTTGTGTAACCCCGTAATTTAAATGACGAACGCACCCTTTTATATACGAGTACCTATGCCTTGTGTTGTAGTTTGAAAGTTCTAGTTTGTCGGCAAAAAAAGTTAAAAGTATTTAGGTGTTTCTTATGTCTTCTGTGTAATTTTCCACTTCTGGTAAGTAAACATTTTTTAATATTAAGTTTTTGTAAAGCCCTGTTTAGTTTTTGTGAGGAGTATTTAAAAATATTCGTCTTTAAGTCATCCAGAACGAATTTGTTATCATGATTTCTTATTGTTAAAATAGTTGTTCAGTTCTTGTTAAGCTTGAGGAAAATTTATTAAAACTTATGAAGCATCTATCTTCAGAAGTCAGAACAAATATTGCATAGGTATTGATTAACTTAGTAACGTTTTGCTTTCAAATTCTAGTTTACCATACTTGTCCCGGGGGACTTCTTTGGCTTCATAGTAGAGTTACTCATTCTTGAAGTGCTTGTGCCGTTGACGATCGAAATAAAGTCCAGTGCAGATCCTCAGGATTTTTCTCTCGAATATTTGCAGTTCCTTCATAGCTGTTTTGGAAATGGTAAATCAATCTGGGAAGCTGTAACTGACAACTGGCCTCAGAAGTTGCTTATAGATTGTCTGCTGGCTTAGCCCATTTCTTTTATTCATCAGTGGGTAGAGGCGGTGGAAAGCACAGTTGGCCTTTTTGAGTACAGAACGTAATTGTGGGTGGAAATTCAGCAGCTCGTTGAAGTTGATGACTAGGTACTTGGCGCTGCGTTTGGCTGGTAATCTGGCACCATCTGGGAGTGCTGTGGTGATGCTTCTGTAGCTTCCAGCCGAGCTACCGAGTCTACCCCCTGGTTTTCTGAAGCAAACAAGCTCTGATTGGGGTGTGTTGATCCGGATACACCATTTGGTGTAAAACTAAAACAGTTTGCGGATGAGTGCCTCGACTTCTCGAACAGCTATCAATGGAGAGAATGATGAGCAATATGTTAGTGAGTCATTAGCGAAGAGTAGGTTCTCGCATTTACCTGAAAATGGTTGGTCAGAGGTCATGATGTTGTAGAAAAGTGGTCCAAGTTTCAAACCTTGGGCAACTCCAGCCTTGATGCTCTTCACTGTCGATTTGCAGTTCTCCAGTTGAAAAAGTTCCTAGGAGAAAGAAAAGAGAAAAGAAGAAAACTATTTTAAGACCATAAGCAAGTTTATAAGCATCTTCCGCCTCTACTCGTTTGTCAAATCATAAACTTCAAAGTTCAAACAGAAAAAATCTTAAAATTTTCATACATGCTTTCGTTTCTTCATCCCCCCTCTATTTCAACATCCCTCACCCAGGTATCAAAAAGACGAAACGTCCGATGAATCGAATCGTGTAATCAGGCTCTTACTCTGATTGAATTTCCTAGAATTTAATCGAATGTATAAAAAATATCGTTTATGCATTTTTTTTCGTAAATTTACCATTTTACACAATTTGAATTTGAATTTCAATAAATTTGTTATTAAAAATAATAAAAAAATTTTGAATTCATCTAACATAATTAACAATAATTATAGTTAAATAGATTAATCTCATTGGAATGAATTAATATAAAATTAAAAGGAATACAGGGAAAATAAAGAGGCTATCCGATTTTGAATTTAATTTAGCTGTATCATATATTTACACAATACGTGCCTACTTAAAACAAAAATAAAACAAGCAAAATAACAATAAATCAAACATTTTCAAAAATCCACAACAACAAAACCAACAAGAACATTTTCAAAAATTGTGTATGACGCTCCAAGAATTCGGTTGATACAAATACAAAATCCATTTTAAGGGCGAAATCCACTCTGAGCTCTGAGGGCGAACTCAATTACTATAAATGTGGCTTGCCTTCTCACCCACCAGCCACCACCCACCAATAAGCCTCGCATTCTGGCTGTGTGTGATGTAATTTTTTTGATTTTACCGTGTTAATTTTATTTGCACATTTATTACCTGGCTTTATTTTTAAATGGATATTATTATTATTATTATTGCCGGACTGGTTTGGTTCGGTTGTGTAATGTCGGTTGTTCCTGTTATTGTTCAGTCTATAGTCCTGGTTTCGGTTTCGGTTCTGGTGGAGTAATAACGTACTGACACTCTGATGATGGTCTTGAACTGAACATTGAAACATTAATATGCGTTGCAATATTAAATGAAATGAAATGGATGACCTCATTGGATTAAATTAACTGCCTTCAGTCGCTTTTGCCATTTTTGGATGCGTAAAGTCGATAAGGTTCAAATATGTTCCCGACCGAGTAGAGAGAAATCGGTTGACCGTTCAGTGGTGCTATAGCAAAGTCGTTATATTAATTAATTCGGTTTTTATGTGTGATATTAATTGCACTTTGATAATTTATTAATAATTTCAATTTTGAATGTTTTTGGTTCAATGGCGTGAATGGTAATGCCAACGTAGATGGGGAGGCTGATGAAAGGTATTGGAAAAGGATGATGATGGAGTTGGGTGCATGGGGTTGCGTGTTAGGTCATAATTGTTATTGGTACCGTTTAATATTGCTTTCTGTTTAATGAACTTGTAATTTTAAAGCTAGAACAAGATTTTAATTAATGTTAGAATTTTGTTCAATTATCTATGGGTATGTGCCTGTGCGTCAACATTATACATACAATAATTTATGTATGTTATACTGTTTTTGATGTGAATAAATGGGTTCAAATTTTTAGTAGAATTAATAGCGACTTAGGACTATTATTAAGGTAATTTCAATGTGTATATGTGTACATATAATAGTTATATAGGTGCCGGCCGTTTTGAAGAATAAGCTCGTTTTGAAAACCTTTCTCATGTAGGTATATGAAACTGGTAGAACACTTTGGAAATTGAAAATTAAAACATGTCTGGTCACCTTTCTCAAAAATGAAGATTTACGAATAAAACTAAAATGGCTGTCGAGAGCTAAATAATTGTGAATATGGTTAAAAAAAAATCAAATTAATTGCGTTTTTTGTTTGCGAAAAATGGGTGTCATGCTAACTGCGTATGAACTTAGTAAGACAACTTTTCAAAATGCAGAAACTATTGGCAAAAAGTTCGTTGTTGAGAACTAATTAATGGCAAATTAAAACAATGTATTACTCCTTTGACTTTCGAAAAAATATGGGGGTCCTGCTAACATCTTATGAACCCAGCAGGACAAATTTCTCAAAAATTAAGATAAACGATCCGAAAAAAATTTCGTTGTTGAGAACTAATAATAATAGTCAATTAGTTACGCAAAAAAATCAATTTTTTTGTTCGTTTGCGAAAAAAGGGCATGGTGCGATTTTCACGTGACCTTTCTCAAAATAGGAAGATAAGCGTTTCAAAAAATAATTCTTTGTTGGAAACTATTTGATTGCGAATAAGGAAATAAATAAAAAATAAAAAAAGTGACTCGAAGTTTTCTAGATGAAATGTCATTCCATCAGAAATAGTTAAGTTTTTTTGCCGATTTGCCCAATTTCTCGTCTTTCTCTTAACCTTAACCTAAGCTGAACAGGAATCATCTGCCAAACGGTTTCTAGGCAAATCGTTGTTCACGTAACCATCTAAAAATAAAGACTTACGAATCACACCCATATGTAGGACTGGCCACAATACTAGAAAAGTCTCGGTATAATTTGGTATCGGTATCGGAAACCGAAACGAAACCGAGACGATACTAGCTCCGAAAAAACACCAAATGATACCGCATTTTTTGAACCGGTATTTACCGATACTCTCGGTAGTATCGTTTGGTATTGGCAGAAAATTTGAATATTATTATTAATTTTTTGCAAACAATTAATTTTTGTAATTGGTTTCTCGGAAAAGACTCTTATTATTAAGGTGACATTTTCAGAGCTTTTTTCTTTAGCAGGGAGAAGGTTAAGGCAGTCATTTTAACTAAAACTGCTAACTGCCACGCCCATCTAAGTAATGCTGAAGCCTACTATTTGGATGAAATTTTCAGACTGGTTCTCTTTAATGATGACCCCGCTTTAAAATTTTTGTGTCGAATTCCTGATCGGAACTTTACTTAGACATTGTGAAATAACCTCAGATAAAAAATTAGCTCTTATAATAATGATTTTTGTCTTAAATCTTAGAAATACCAAGCGAGTTCAACTACTAGATCAAGAACATTTTATTTTGGTTTGTGCCATAGAGTTTCTATTGGCGACAAGTCAGGGCTGCTGGATGGCCATTCCATTAATGGAATGGCTTCAGCAGATAACCAGGCCTTAGTTGACCTCAACGTAAGGCAAGATGCACCGTCTTGCTGAAATACGTAGCCTCCCTCGGCTGATTGAAGCTGCGTTATTGACGGAAGCAGATGCTCTTCCAAATTTGCTGCGATATTTCACTGAGCTTACAAGGCCATCAATAAAACATAAGCTTCCAACACCACGACCAGACTTGCATCCCCATATCATTTGTGATGCTGAAAACTTTATTGTTCGTTTCAAACAGTCTTTATGGAACGTTTCTTTGGAGACCCGAAGTAATCTTTTTGCTTATCACCAACATAAACCTCAAATCTAGATTCATCGCTCCAAATCACTTGGCGCCATTGATGTAAGCTCGAATTTTTGTGCTCTTTAGCACATTCAAGTCGGCGTTTCTTTTGCCTTAATGTTAGAAAAGGCTTTTCCTTTGCCTACTAAGATGCGTTAAAAAAATAGGTATAAGAATTAACAAAAAGATTTTAAAACAAACCTTGTAAAATGTATAATTAATTTTTTGCATGTTTCGTTTACAAGTGTCCACAGAAACTTCTTTTTTGATGCAGCTTTTCCACTCCACTGTTATCCCAGAAGTAGTTTGACGACGATCTTCTTTGATTATTTTCTTTAACATCCGTCAATCGCGGGGTGTTGCTATTGAGGGGCGCCAGGATTTCTTTCGGACATTAACGTTATCTGTCTTATTAAAGAGCGAAATAATATTCTGAACTGATGACCGAGGTAGATTTTAATTTTTAGCAATTCCATAGCTAGACAAACCGTTTTCAAAAGCCTTAAGAATTGAATTTCTAAGATCTTTGGATATGGGAGCACCACGCGCCATGATCACCAAACAACTTGATTTGACTCATCACATCAATACACTAATAAGCTGCCAAAGCAAGAAGAAAATAATTTTTGCTTAATTTCTTCTAACGGTTAATTTAATCATACGATGATGTGCAGTAGATCAACTCTTTTGCACCGATAATGACGTAGACCAACTCTTTTGCGCTCATGAGAGAGAGAGAGAGAGAGCACATATTTTTAACGGGACTTCTAATGATTTTGCTTTTTTGTGCCATTCATTTATTCAAGGAAGACATTGTCTATGATATTATTTTTAATTTTTTCAAAAATAAATACTTATGCATGAAAAACTTGCAATATAAAAATGTTCATGTGCCATTGAAGTGGATAGACCAACTATTTTGCATTTGGGTCGTATACGTTGGATACGAGGGCAATACACATATTACAGGAAATTTCATTAGAATTTTGAATTTTGTTCAGTCAATATTTGTTGTTGTGCTTACGTGCATTTTTCCTCACGTTCACAGCCATTTTTTTATTTCTGACAATTCCAATTTTGACAACCTCCGGAATATAATACCTTCTATTTATGTACTGTGGGATACGAGAAGCTTTAAAAATCAAAGTCCTTCGTTGCTTGTAGATAATTGTCAAATAATTAAAATGTCATTAAATAAAATCATTTATGCTGTGTTTCCGATACATGTGAGATGTGGCAAGAATCTTCCACAAATAAGCCTCCATGCAGCTTTTTCGCTAAGGGTTTCCCAAAATAATAGAATGGCCTCATCCTGCAATCGAAAGGCATCATAGGGGCGAGTTTGTCCTGAAGTGTGAAGAAAACGGTTTGAAGAATAATGCCTGACTTAGCAGCTTGTCATCCTTCGAATTAAAAGTTGTGGTACGTAAATTACACGAATCTTAGCTCGCGCAGGTAAGGTCTAGGGAAGACTCAAATTAGAGGAGCAAGAAACGATGGAGTAGTCGCGCAAAGGATCCAGTACAACAGACAGTACGGTTGCCTTCGTGTCGTGGTCAGAATTCTATATTAAACAAATAAAAATATTTGCTTTTGTCTACTTTTAACCAAAAAAAAAAAAATTAATCACATTCAAAAAATTTTACGCGATGAATAAACGACATGAATACAACTTCAAATCAAATAACCACCAGGTTTGGAATATGATAAAATGATAAAAGTCGTATGCGACGTTGTGCTTTTCCCAATACTACTACGAGTGAAGTCGAATGTTCGACACCTGGGGCCTATTTCATAAAACTACAAGCCTTGTACTTGTAAACTTGTAGCTACAAGCACAAAGAAAGTATGGAGTTGTACGTTTGAGTTTCATAAACATTTTTCTTCACTTTTAGCTAGGCGAATTGAAAGCTCATGAGAAGCTATTTGACTTTTAGAAAATTACAAGTCCGTAGCTATGAGTAACGGAAATAAATAAATAGTTGATTTTTTGTATTAGTTGTGTGATGCTGAAATTTGTTGAGGCAAGACTACAAATCGATGTGCCAGCTCTTATAACATTGCAGGCAAAAATAGGTTTAACTCTTAAGTCAATGTTCCGTCAATGCATCCGGCAACATTCGTCATACCAGCAATCGAATAAAAATGTTCGACCACTAGCGAAGTAATTGATGGCCACTTTACCTTCTCCAAGAACACTCTCAGATTTATAGCATTGACGACTATTCTAACAATACGACACACCGTTGATTTTGAGACACCGTGCATATTAGCAACATCATGACATTGGGAACCATTACCTAGCCAATGTGATGCTAACAAAAACTGCTGTTTGGCTGAGAGAGCATATTTACGATTTGTGTCTTGTTGCAGTGATGGTTCTATACTTCTTGACAACTTCTTACAAGCTGATAAGTTTAAGCGGAACTTTTCATTAATTATCCGTTCTAAAAACTCATGTTTCACGTGCCTGAAAATTTTCTTCGTCTCACTATCACTGCTCGAGAACATTATTTAAAATATTTTTCCCAACTCATCAATATCGCAATAAATTCTAGCCGCAAATGAGACAAAATTGTCCCCACTATCGCGATGTTATATGTCTTCCTACTTTAATAACAAATTCACATGTAATTACTAGTCCGTCACCAATAATTTTGCGCGCAAATACTTTTATGAAACAGAAACGTTCGCCGCACTTGTAAATTTACTTGTAGCTACAAGCCCAACGTACTTGTAGTTATCATTTTTTTTTTGATTTTTTTATGAAACTGAAATTCGCTAGTAATTTACAAACTACAAATGAATTCACAAATAATTATTAGTCTTGTAGTTTTATGAAACTGCCCCTGGAGTAACAACATACGACTGTAGTCGAATACGAGTCATAAAAAGAAGTTACAAAATATATGTAGGTATTGATTTTCTTTTATTTTGTCCCCTAAATCTTTGCATTAGGTCTTAGGGGCCTATAGGATATAACTTGTTCCTTGCTCTTAACCATGATTTTTATTCGTTTTTTGAAGCCCACAAACACTTTGAAATCCTTTAATTTAACAACATATGTCTTTGCATATGTATGTACAAATATATCAATTATTTTCAAATATATATTGTTGCGGGTGTTTTGTTTTCAATTTGACTTCAATATATGTAAGTATTTACAAATTTAATTCAAAATTCAAAAAAATATGCATAGTAAATCTACCTATGCTTTATACATTTCAATAAAACTATATAATTTCCATAATGAAACTGTTTGTTCTTCGATATATTTTCCCAAACCAAAAATTGAAAGGTATTTCACAAGAAAACTATGTATTTAATTGGATTAAAAATGAAATGTTCCTTCATTTGAAAAAATAACAAGAAAATAAATCAAATGGTTTCATTGTGAATTCCCAATTGAGCCAAGTAGGTATTGTCCTTGTCCGTTTGTTTGTCATCATTTCTCGCACCTTTAACCGAAGCGCAAGAAGTAAGCTTATAGTCATCATCAGCAGCACTCAAAACAATCAAATACCACAAATTAAATTATGATGAAAATTTCTGGTTTTATTGTTTTCCAATTATTGAGATTTAGCGTCTTCTTCCGTCATTTTTGAGCATTATACGATACCTACTGCTGCTTGTCGAGCAGAAGATGGAGTGAAGAGTAAAGTGCCAACATAGTCCTCGAAAATAATTGACTTTACACATAAATTTGGCATTCGAAGAAGATACGCAAAATTTGCATTATTTTGTTTCTCAAAACAGCGGGTGAAAACTGAAAAGTCGGATGTATCTGACAATAATGAATTCAATTAGCAAAAAACACTCACGCTCCACGTATCACGTCTATCCATTCATATAAAGGAAGAAAACCAAACTGCTTTATGCCACACTGCCTCTTTTTCATCCTTAAACATTAGTAGAACACCCAAAATAATACCGAACTGATTGAATTCTACCAAAAATCTTTGCCATCGTACCACCAGGTACGTATCCGAAAAAAATTGTATGTGTGGGGGAGATGTATAAAATTAATGTCGGAGCGGCGGGTGCGGCAGCGGCTGGCTGGCGTCGCGTCGAGTAATTTTCTATGGAGCTGCTCTATACTGCCATCAGCAAGAAACAGCAAAAAGACGGCTTTTTTTCGTGAGGGTAATTTTATTAAAAATATTTTAAACTAGGTTTGCCGTCGTATAACTACGGCCTTTCCATGAAATAAACAAAGGCAATTATTTGGCATACGAACATTACTTAATAAAGACAATTTGACATCCAACATGATAAATAATAATTATCGATAAAAATAGTACAGACTCAAAGCATTTTTGACAAGAGCTTTGAACTAAAATGCGTGATTTCTCTTCCTGCATCAGCTCGGCTTTTTTCTCAGGGAGACTTCGCAACAAATCCCATAGTTCTGATGTTTTGTGAGTTGTTTATGATTATGTAAGCTTAATGAATATTCCAAATTTTTAACCTGGCACATTACTGTCCAAAGTTCCAAATGCAACGCTTTTTCCAGTTATTGGTGATATCAAAAAACATCAAAGACTTGTTTTCTACTAAAACTGCGATCTACGATTTCTATAGTTATCTGCCTCAATTTGAGCCCAAAATCTTCTATGTAAACCTAATTGTTTTCAAACTACACCCTTTCAAAAACTGTATAGTGAGCATAACGAAAGTAATTATTTTTCATAATTGAACAAAAATAATTTTGTGCAATATTATTTACGAGTAGTAAAAGCAAACGAGAAAATGGCGAAAATGGCTGTTTTGCAAAGCAAATGTAGCTTATACAAAGAATTTTTTTAATGACATAAAATTCCATATTTTTACTAGAACACTGTTCAAGAAAATTTTTAATTTTGTACCTAATAATAATTTTACTAAGAATTTTTAGTAATATATACAAAATAAATGAGTCCTGTGAAGTAAAAAAGCAAAAGTTCTAGAGTTCTTCATACTTTTTTTTTTTGAATATTTTTGAATTTGAATTTTTGGATCTAAGTCAATGGGCACCTAAATTTGCCAATAACTTTTGAAAAATTACTTTTAGAAAAAAAAAAAGATATTGGGAAAATGTTCAGAACTCTTTGTTTGCTATCGGGAACTCTAATCAGAACTCCGTTTTTTTTGATTTTGAAAAATTTTTGGTTCTAAGTTAATGGGCTTCTTAATTTGCCCTAACTTTTCCAATTTTGCAGAACTCTTTCTAAAACACATCAGGAACTCTAGAACTCTTGATTTGAAGTTGAAAAACATGCTCAGAATTCTTTTTCTCATAAGAGCCCTTGCTGCGTGAAGCTAGCAAAAAAAAAACTTTTTTTAATTTAAACACAAAGCCGTTGCTATTATGGAATGTCATGCAAAACAATGGACCGGCAATTGTTTTGCATGCAAAAAGGAATGTGATGAATAAAATATATTTTTTGAGGGGTTAGTACACTTCCGAAAAAAATCAATGTAAGTCTTCACCTCAATATATTTGCATGCAAATAGTTTTTGCATCCCCAAAAAAAATTGTTTTCCATTTAAGGCCTATAGTTAATTCAAGAGATCATCCTAGTCTCGGGGTTAAACCAGAGCCTACTCCAGAAACGTGTTTTTCAGTTTAGGTTAGCTCTATACTTACTCACCTACATTTGGTGAGTTAACTCAGGGACCTCAGTGCCATTTCAGCTGTGGCGCCATCTCGATCTCGATAGTGAAAGTTATTGTCAGTGCAATTCCGTTGTTGCGCCATTTCAGTGAATGGCGTTGGCCATGCGTGAATGGCGTAGAAGGGTGATATCCATAGTGTTGTCGCACATCGATGGCCCTAAATTTTTGACAACTGAAGGATAAAGTTAATCCTCAACTGAAAAACTGTTTCTGAGTTAATTCGGGGTTAATTTACTTATAGGAATAGCTAACTCTGATTTAACTCTGAGTTAACCCTGAACTGAAAAACTGGCCTTTAGTGTAGTGACGCAATGGTGGCGGAGGACAAGACAAACATTTTTCGCCTTGAATACTATACAACTAGTGAAATTTTAAATTTTTTTTGCATAAAAACTCCAAACTATGCTATCTTGATATCAAGTTAGCGTAGCCACCTTGTCAAAAATCGGTACAACAAAATTTACACTTGATGATTTATGGATTAAAAATTTGCGTCAATTAGTCGTTAATAAGTTGTGACGAATAATTTAATATGATACCAGGTTAACAAAGCAACTCTCAAGGATCGAAAAATGGATATGTGCATTATTTGTAGTTGTGACAATTTTTTATTTAAGTGTTAATAATTTGCCGTTAATAAGTCCTTACTTGTGAAAAAATAAAACAATTCACCGTGAGATGTTTTCTATGTATTTTTGGGTTATTTATTTTCAGGTCAAGTGTCAAGCAAAGCTACTTTGACGAATGTAAAAATGGGAAGGTTGATGATTTGCCGTGAATTAAGTATATAGTCGTTAATTAATTGTGAAAATTTCGAAAACACCAGAGGAAAAAATTGAATTTGTCACACTTAATAAAGGACTAATTAATGACAATTTACTAAACAATGAAATGTGAAGTTTTAATAAAATTTCGAAAATATCGGGAAGCGGAGTTGGTTTCAGTGCAGTAAGAGTCTCACACACCTGTGAGCACGATTTTTTCAGTCCTCATAGAGCCTTTTGAAGGTTTTCCACCTACCCACAGGAGAATAAAAAAAAAAAACTTTCGTAAAAACATAGAAAACATTGAATGACTAATATGAAATTAATAAAACTTATAAACGAATAATTAAACATGAGTTATTTAGCCATAAGCCATTCGGTTAAGCAATTTTAACCCTATTTTGAATTGGTGCTATGCTTACTTGATGTCAAGTGAGCAAGGAACACAAAAAAACGTAGAAAACATTGCACTATTAATGTGAAACTGTCACAACTAATTAAAGACAAGGTAACAACAAATTATTAAGCCATAAACCATTCGGTATTAGCAGTTCTTATCCCATTTTTAAGTGGTGCTTTGCTAACTTGATATCAAAACATAGAAAACATTGCACGATTTAATTCAATTTTTCATAAGTAATTAAAGACCTAGGCACCAGTTATAGCTACCATTGAAACCCATCATTGAGAAATTAAATGATTGATTTTGGGACATTTAGAAAGCAAAATTATTAAATATTCTGATAACAAATTAAGCTCAAGACTTAGGTAATATTTTAAGACCGGAAAAAAAATCAAACAAGCTCAATTTTCCAGTTCAATCATTGAAATAAGGAAAGTCTTTTTATGTGAAAAGTTGTACCTATTTAAATTTTTGTTTGACTAGAAATATTAATTAAGTCTTGAACCTTATTTGTCTATCAAAATAGTAAATGATTTTGCTTTCAAAATGTTTCAAAATCGATCATTAAAATTTTCAATGATGGAGTTTCAATAATAGCTATAACTGGCGCCTTACTTAATATTAAAACCATTAAACATAAAGTTTAAAAAAAATCACTGTTTTTCTGTTGTTAAAATGCGTGAGTTACGTCTAAAACAAAAACAAAGAACCATTAAAAATTAGATGTAAGCCAAATGACTCCAGATGCAATTTTAAAAAATATGGTTTTCGAAACGTCGTAAACTTCATAAATTAATTTTTTTCCAGATCAACATATAATAAAATCTAATTACCCCGTACTATACCTCATTTAAAAAAAACACCATACCCCCCCCCCTCCCCATATATCCGCACTTGCACACCTGTAGTATTTTCAGGGAAGAGGTATTTCTGTTTTTTTTTTTTTTTAATTTTTATGTTCATCCAAATCAACGATGAATATTCAAAAAGTTTTATTGCTTAACCACAAACGAAGATTGGATGAATTTTGTAAAATGCTAATTAATAAATTCAAATTCAGCTTTAGCCGATGATGAATTAAACGACACTCTGTAAGAGCTGAGGGAAAGGTATTGTTTTGTTATAGGTATTTGGAACAAGTGGAAGTTTTTCAAAAATCGATATCCCATTAACCGTGTTCATTTTTTTTTTACATTTCGTACCAACGAACAATAAATCGCTCCGAACGAACGTTTGACATATGCGTAGTTAAATTATGAACATGGGGCGCGCGGCACATGGTTGCGTGTGAACTTTGATCCCCCTTTTTTTTTTTGCCTTATACTTTTGTTGCTGGTGCCATATATGCCAATCGTTCAGTTTATCACGAAATCCCCAAGGAATGAGCATAACAGTGTCGCTTGTTCCTCTTTTTGTGAATTAACCACAGTCTTAAAGGGCATTTCGCAATTCTGTCTCAAAAATAAGGATAAATTCCAACAGGGGTGCGCTTTGTTATCGCATCATGTTCAATGTTGGTATTTTGCATTGTATGTTATTTTTTGTATCCACCCCATCTTGCCAAATTTGAATTTTTCGTAAATGAGGTAACGACGCTTACTGCCATTATATTATATCCTTTGTAAAAAAAAACGAGTGTTGATGAAAAATGTATTTTATGTATTTTGTGATCGGTTTCTTTGGTTAGCAAATGTATAGGAAAATAATTCTATATGCAGAATAAAATATTAATATAGTATCTTCTCAATATTCATGTCGTTCATGTATTCTTTTTTAGTAATTAATTTTCTGAAGGTTGTCATCTATGTATGTATATTGTACAGGGGGATGACTTTGAGTTAAAGCCCTTTTGTTTTTTAAAGTTCGATATTTTTGTGAGATAGGAACAGGTCTGTTCTATTAATTAATATAATGAAATTGGAGTTGTTTCCCTATAGTTATCTGTAAGGTTTTGACTTACATACATAAGCAACACATTTATACACTGATACTTATAAATGTACCTACAATTTTCAAATCATTTATCAATTATACATACATTCAAGCTGAAAAATTTTGCTAGACATTCTACTAACATTTTTTTTCAAAATGAAATATTGAATTGGACCTAGCCCGGTAAGGTGGTGAGGATTTGGCATATGAAAAAATTGGGGTTTTTGGATAAATATATCAAAGCAAGTTAATTTTTTCAAAAATAAAACTAGCAACGACATGCAAATATGTACCTTACCTATACCCACATACCACAAAATTTAGTTAAAATCTTTCGGATATCTTTTTTAGGCTAGCCGCGCACATGCAATTATCAGTTTCGAAACTGTTTGGTCGATTCGAGCAACTTTTCAGTTTGTGTTTTAGCACAAACTGAACGATTGCCCGAAATCAGTTTTTCAGTGTGAGTCATATGAAATAATATAAGACTGCGCGTACATTCAACCAAATAGTTGCGGATATTTAACCACATCGTTGAATTTTATTCTTTCCAAAGTGCGTTGTTTTCTCTGTGCGAAAGAGAACAAATGTATCTTTTCTTTAATTTGCTTAGCAAAGTAATAGGACGAGGGCGATAATATTTTACTTTGAATATATGAGATAGAAAAACTAAATAAACATTGTCGGTGTGGTGCTGGTTAGGTTGCTGGTGGAGTTGCTCATGTGCGCGCTCAGTAGTCAACTTGTGACTAAACTATTTTGTTGCGGTAGAAGTTGCATGTGTGCGACTAGCCTTAAATCCCCAGAAGTAGTTAGTTCTTACTATTCACTCAAACGTAGAAGTAGATACATTATAGTGTTATTTAAGAAATGGAAAAAGAGCAAAAAATTTCTTGGAAAAATTTAAACTGAATTTGGAAGAAAAAACTAGTATTTTTAGGAATTACCCATTGCAAACTGAGTTATAAAAATTGCGTGGTGTTGTTAAATAAACTACAAAAACTGCACAAAAAAATAAAATTAAAATTTCATTTATTTAGCTATAGATTTCTTGGAGATTGCCAATAAAAGATATTGGAATGATTTAAATTGGATTTTAAGGAAATAGATTAATCCTTTCAGGAATCTTGTTATTTCGAAAAAAATAGTAAACCTACTTATGTATATGTAAATGTTTGTTTGTAAACGTGTGTACTTAATTAATGGTACGTAAGGGTAGGTAGATTATAATAGGAACAACAGTTTCTCTGAGCAGAAAATTGCAAACTCTGAAACTACATATTACGTACATACACATAGTCAAAAAAGTCTCCGTACAGCTGCAATTTTTTTTTAAATCTTTAAAATATAGAATTTAAGATATCGAACATTTTTGAAAAGTACCAGAAATGAAAGAAATTATGTCAAAAAAATATTTTCAACAAAATATATAAAGCATTTTATTTAAAAAACTTAAGATAAAAGAAATTCACATCACAAAATGAAAAAATAAGGAACAAAAAAGTCTCCGTATAGTTAATTTTTTCGACGAAAAAACTAACAAAAAATCACTTAACTTAAGGCAAAAATAAACTTAATAACTAGTAGGACCTCCTCTGTTCTTGATCACTTCCTGCAATCTGTGTCTCATCGAATGGACAAGCTTACGGGTCGTATCTGGAGAAATGTTGTTCCATTCCTCAAGTAGGATCGTTTTGAGGTCATTTTTGTTGGCGATTGTATGCTGCCGAACTTTTTTTTCTAAGTGATCGCACAAGTGCTCTATAGGATTGAGATCTGGAGACTGAGCGGGATGTTTAACTTGCGTACGAACATTGTACAGCAACCATTCCTTTACCACCATGGAGGTGTGCTTATGATCGTTGTCCATACCATGACATTGCCGCCACCGTGCTTCACAGTAGGTATCAAGTTTTTAGGATTCAGAGCAGTGTTGGCCTTTCTCCACACCATACGGCGTCCATCTGAACCGAAGATGTTATATTTACTTTCATCAGTCAATATAACCTGATCCCAGAAAGAATTTTCTTTCTCTATGTGTGAGATAGCATACTCCAGTCTAGCTTTTTTATTTGCCTTTCGAATGAATGGCTTCTTCCGGCGCACTCGACCATGAAAACCATTTCTGGTTAAAAGGTTTCTAATGGCTTGGGGCGAAACATCAATTCCATCGCTAGTTTTCAATTTTCCAGCGAGAACTGGGCACTTTGCTTAGGATCCTCAACAACACTCCTCAATAATCTCTTCTCCGTACGACGATCAATCTTTTTTGGACGGCCAGATCTTGGTTTGTTAGCAATTGTTTTTGTTTTTTTTATAACTTTCCAGTACATATTGAACTGAGGAACGCGGTCTTTTGACTATTTTGGAAATTTCGCCCAAAGATTGTCCCTCATTCCTCAAGTCAATTATGATTTGTTTGTTGGCCAAGGGTATTTCCTTATTTTTAGCTGCCATTTTCCTTTCTTTAGGTGAAAAACGAAATTTTTAAGCTGAAATTTCATTAAGAATACTAAAACTTACCAAAAAAATCAAAAAAATGTGATCCTGAACCTTTCATTGCCAACTATAACATGAAAATGAGATCTGTACGGAAACTTTTTTGTCTCTATTTCCAGGGCCCTCAACGTTATTAAATTCATAACGGTATCCTTCGTTTAAATAAATGCATGAAATTTTGTTTGAAAGCGAGAGGAGAACACGTGCTATCATTAGTGTTCCCACTTTGGCTCTATTATTGCACATTAGTTTTTCCCTTGCAGAATTAACAAAAATTATCTCCTGTACGGAGACTTTTTGGACTATGTGTATGTACATACATACACAGATTTCAAGTGTAAGAATACTCACACAATAAATTATACAATTTCTGTTTTCGAAAGCAAACGTCAAAGTCCAATACTTATTATTTTCCAAGGTTCTCAACAAACTAATACATTTGTTTACTGTAGTATTTAAAAAAACAAAAAGATTGTAAATTGAACATGATTCAATGTTGAACCAACCCTGTATCCGGAAATTATTATGTCTTGGATCCATGCTTGTAGGTCCCACATCTCTAACGCGCATCCCCTGGGCCACTTTCAATAATCCAAATATCAATAAATTGAAACTGACATTGTTTTGATGGCTTGTGTGTGTATGTGCTATAACACTGTTGTCACGTTGAAATTAACTGGCAAAGTGTTTCTTTAAGATGAGGCCAGGTTAAACTCAACAGGTAAACATTGTAAAAATAACCATATAAAATGTTCCTTTAACCTGATCTGTGGTAAAATAGAAATTCATAACAAGCAGTATTAAGAAAACCCGATCTCAGTTTAAATTGGCTCCATATTCTTATGGAAATTTCTTGTTTAGCAGAATTCAGTGTTAAAATAACAGTTCATCTTCGTAAATCAACTTGAATATGGTAATATAGGCCACCAGGCTAATTTAACACTTAATGTGAGGTTATTAAAATCAGGTAAATTTCTGAAATGGCTGTTACTTTATATGGGATTAATTATTTACATGACTTTTTTCTCTGAGTGTAGTTTCTATAAAAATGCTTTTTGACAAAGGACCTCACAATGTCACTAATGAGTCCAAGTGAGTAAGCCGGACGAAATGCAAATTTGTAGGACTAAAGGCAATAAAAAGCTAATTTACACATATTTCTTAATTTTTGTTTGATGATATGTTTGTAATCCTGCCTAAGTTAATTCTGAAAGCATTCACTCTAGTAGTGGTAATTTTTGTTCACCACATTTTACATGTAAAAATGATGAAATCAACATCTTAAAGTACTAACGCTGGTGTAAATGGTCTTCGAAAATTAACTATTTTTCGACTTTTCTATATCCAAATCTGAAAAAGAAAATCCAAAAACAAACGTGAATAAATTTGACTGATAGTGTATACAGATACACGTTATCTGTCAAAAATTGTAAGTTAACTCTTGTGGAATCGCTAAATTCTATATATACGATTTTCTGTGTAGGTACACAAAAAACTCGCTCCTGCTGAAATTTGGCCTACCTATGGGCCCCAATTCCGAAAAAGTAAGTTTTTTCTATGTACGCAGTGAGTTTTAAATTTTTAACAGTCAAATTTATTCACACTTGTTTTGGGTAAGACTATCACAACCCTTAACCAATACAGCCACTTGATAACCGGGACTGAACAACCCGAGGACAACGAAGTCAACCCGACTTTCATATTAAGTTTTCAAAAATTAGAAATCTTATTTGAATTAAAATGTTTGTTTTCAATGTATAACGTTAGGCCTCTTATGTGCCAACAAAATCCATTTATTAATCAATGTATCTTATAGTTATAAATTACTTTTAAGCCAATTGTAAATAGAATTGTTTAATAAAGTAAAATTGAATTGAATTGACTGTTTTGGGTGAGAACGGAATGTGTACACGGAAAATCATTCACACTTGCGGAATTGGGCCCCTAGTTTCAGAAAAATTCTATCGTATTCGTATGCAGTAATTTTTTAATTAAAAAATAAATTAAATAAATTTGGTGGCTGGTGACAGCTCGTGGAGAACCAAGGCCTAGTTAGTGACTTACAACTCTCAACTATTCCTGTGTGCGTATTTTTGGCAGGAATGCAGGGGACCTACAATTTTTTGTCGAGTCCGAACACCTAGATGAGAAAGCACTTATTCATGACAAGTATACTACTCTTGGAGGATTTGTCAGTTCCTTGAAAGAGGCAGTACCTCGGAAAAAAACATTTCTGTTTTTAGGTGGCAGCAGCTGAGAATCGAACCCAGACCCTTGGCATGACAGTCCTACGCACTAACCATCTTGCCACGAGGTACTACAAATTTCTTAATTAGTTTTTATAAGATGTATCGAACGAACCCATTATTCATTGACACTCCAATCATTGCATAGAATAAAACGAATACATTCCAAATATTCTAAAATGAATACAAAAAATAAACAAAAGAATCGTTTATCCGGAATATTCCAATGGGCGATGCAAAATACTTATTTCAAATAGGTAATCCGAAAACACTCAATATAGAATCATGTTGATACTAGCTTTCTTACTCTATCATAACAAATCCGGATTCGAACTCACCACAAGCCCGTTTCACTCACACTCCAATCGAAAGACAATAGCTTCTACCTATATCTACATCGAAATTCGATTGCATCTGCCAATCGCTATTGGATATCAAACGATATCCTATACAGGTGCATTGAGAAAATTATTGGGTTTCCAATACGCGCACACTCCACTTCCAGTTCAATAGGGACATCCCCAATTTCCCAAGTCATTGGAAAAAAGGACTGAGTACAGCACAACACACGAACCAACCAGCCCCCTACTACTGCTGCCAAAGAAAAAATTATAAAAAACGACGAACAAAAAATGTGCTATACCAAATCTACGATTCCTATTTTCTACTATTTCATTATTGTCCCTTGAAGGGATACCGACGATACCGACGAACCGACGGAGTGTGCACTGTGTGTTCTCCTTAGTGGATATGGTAAATTGGAAAAAAATGTTACCGTACACGTTTTTTGTGCTGTGGTTCCATCGCTAAGGATGGGTACCTATAGAAAAAACTGTCGACTGGATGATTTTTTATTCTTTATAATGTTCATCCAAAAGCTTGACGGTATACTCCTCCTGCCTCCACGTATCCAGAATCAGCTTACACATGCTCTGGAGAGGATATTTATGGCGAACAGCAGAAACATGGTCCGCCACCGGGCGCCACCCATTGGGAGATTCATGGTGCGCTATGCAGTTTTTTAATTGACCAACAAATTTATTTGATTCGTTAGACCTGCTACTACTACAACGGCAGCAGCAGTGAGGATAAGAAGGATGAGAAGGAGGACCATCAGCTCCTCTGACTAACGAATATCACCCGTCGCATCGTTTCGGTCGTTCCGAGATCTGCATACAGGAAAATATTGCCCAGGTTAGTCCACATCATCATCCCCGATGCCATTGCCATTCTACATATGTATGCGCTTCGATAGAATTTTTATACTTTTTCTGTATGAAGGTTCAGGATGACGACGATGACTTGGAGATAGTGTCGAGGCGTGGTACTATATATAGTACCTACATGTGCAAATTTGCTTGCTGACTGCGAGTTTTCGAGTTTCTGCTTCTTCCTTTTTCTACGAGGCAATGTGTTCTTCTTCATTTTTATTCCGCTACACATATTAGTTTGCATACAAATCTTTACACAAAGGATGCAGACTAATATAGTCGAAAACGTATGAAAAAAACCCAAAACACAACTAGCACCAGAAAATGAAAAGGGAAAAAAGAATCCATATCAAGCAAAAACAGTTTTTGAATATATCGACTTTGAATTTCACTTTGACTACGGGGCACATAGCCATACAAAGGTGGACTCCTTTTATGCATCCTGAATTTCATTAGAGAGTCATAGTGCATACATGCTATATAGTATATTAAATAACAGAGGCATTAAAGAGAAATCTTCAATAAAGTTTCCTTTCTGCCAGATGCAACCAACCAACCACACACTATCCTTTTCGATTGCACTTACGTTTTTAGATAAAGGATAAACCAAGGTATGGGGTACTAAACTTGCAATCGTATCCGCAGCATCAGTTCTTTGAATAGACGCGTTGACCTAAGTTCAAAACATCCTTTCATCGACTCCATATCTACCAAGGGTGTAGGTATATGGACGGACAACGTTAGAACAAATTTATGAGTGTGCCTATAATATCGGCCAGGCCTTGTCGTCGTCATCATCTCGGAGACCAGCAGTCAGGGCTGCCTTTTCAGCCTGTTGCAGAAGGGAAAGTAGCATATCCGAATGTCCTTGCAACATGCTACTACACTGGGACTGGACTGCCCGTTCTGGATACCTCCTCGACATCACACATGTGAAGCCAACCCATTCAGTGTTGAAATAACTTTCGAGACTTTCTCAATTTTCTAAACAGAACGCTATATCCTCGGATGCTGCAATGCTGAATGGGATGCTTTCTATTTGGCTGCATATTTAATACTTCATTACGAGAATGTTTTATGGTGTTTCTGAATTGAGTATGTTTTGCGTTTGCCGTTTCTGATGCTTGTTCAGTTGCTGTAAAGGAAAAATCGAATGAAATTGGATTTTAAATGATCCAAAATGGTGGCCATTCACATACAGCAGAAGCCGTTAGCAGCAGCGACGGCAACGTGAGGAACGCTGGGTTTTAAATAAAAAAGGATAATTAAAAAAAAATCATGCTCTCCGCATTTTCTAAAGAATATGAAAGCAGTTGTGATTTAAAATCAAAGTCAAGCGAAATATATTTCACAACTCATTAAGAGGTCCTTGCTAACTGCCAGCAATTATTCATTAACTTGAAGGAAACTTTTAGTATAAAAAAAACTGAATAAAATAAATAAAAAATAAAATTGGAAAAAAATATTTTAAAAAAAGGATGTGAAGTCAAATGTCCTTATAGCAATACACAGAATTCTTTCTCGTGAAACTCCTTCTGTGTGCATGTGGCACAACTGAATCAGTCAGTTGAATGAAGAAAAAAAAATTATGTATGTATTTGTATAGACCAAAACGACTAAAAACACTACTCGTCGTCGTAGAAAACTAAAGGACATGCCATTTTGTTCGCCATTCGTATGAAGGTTTTTGCATTTTTCTTAGAGCGTGCAGAAGCATGGAATATAACTTCATCATCGCACCCGGACCATTGTCACACAACAGCTTTAGTGAGAGGCGACCAAAGCAGCAGCAGTAGCAGAATAAGAAGGATGAGGCGTTGAGGTCTTGAAAAAATGGCTTGGAAATCCAAACGGAAAAGCGAAAAAAAATGTGCTCGTCCTTTGTTCGCAGTTAACCGCAAATATAAAATTCATAATTACGTTTACTCCGGTAATTAAAAATTATTGTAATACAGTGGGTTGTGGCTATAGCTAGCTGTTCAACCCGTCTACCCAGCGGTGTCGACATCCCGTTCCATATACCATTAGCAATTGGGATCGGTTAGCAGCAGCGAGAGATGCAGATGAAGAAAAAGGTTTTCTAAATATAAATCTTTAGAAATTGCACAAATGAAAAAGGGATATGGCACTTGAACAACAAACTAAAAATTTGCTCTTGTGGCACCGTTGCTAAATTAATATTTATGACAAAGACACATCAGAGGCGAAGCTTGTTAGATATATGTAGGATTGTAGGTATATAAATACTATTAAATATATACTCTTTACAGTTAAAGAATTATTATTCTTAAGTTTGTATTAGTTAGAATGAGAAGGAATCAGAGTCAGAATGTTTTTATAGCTGAAACTTTCAATAAATCACACTTGAAAAACCTTTGGCGAGCATCTGTTGTTGAAACTGGAGGAGAATATACCTTCTAAAAACTGTTTTATCCCAGAATCCCAGAGACAAACACCATGTCAAAACCAAGGGATATGTAGGTATGTGATTACTTTTCTTTTTTTATCCCAGCCATTCAGCTTCACACTCGACTCAAGGTGGAAACCTCCGGGTATAATGATGATGATGGCGATGACGATAATATCACTTGAATACAATATTAAAATTGGTTTTCAAAGGAACATATAGGTACATAATATATAAAGAACGGAAGACGATACTTAGTTGCCACAGGATTCCGCAAACATGTAGAATTGTAGATACAATACAGGATAATGTTCCTTTTCTGCATTCAAATGTGGAAGAAGCGTTTGTTTGTCAGGTATTTGCGAGCTTTCAGAGCGCAGGGATATATTATGTAATATGTAGTTATGTACCTACATACTCGTACAAACGTACAAAATTATCATGAAATAAATTTTTCATCAATTTGGAGTTTTTTGTGTGTTGCTCGTTGCGTGTGTGGGGGGTGTTCTATGGGGTGCATTTTTGTATCGCAATCTGATAAAGAGGGAAACACAAATTTCAAAAGATGGGGGTTGATTGCTACAAACTTGACAAAACGACATAGCAAAACGCTGTACCCCTGCCGGAATGTTTGTTGTGCTTTGCGTTTACCTAACCTGAGAAAAAACTTTAAAGACTGCGGTTATTTTTTTTTTTAAGTGGAAAAGAGAGCGAGAGCGATTAAAAAAAGTATTTCCACTTTGTGGGACGGTTCTTGGGTTCTTGGTGAATTGAACTTTAACTGTTGTTGTTTTGGTTACTCTTTATGTTGCTGACGTTTTTTAAGATGTTACCACGACGAGATTTAGGAAGTACAGCGTACCTTCCGTGGTATATTTGAAACTGATTTCCCATAATGTGTTTTTACCAAAAATAAATGAAAATTGAATGCCTAGTATAAGAAATTTATATTGGGAGCGGGTTGAAATTGTACTTTAAAGGTGAATTAAAAAGTCTTGACAATCTAAGATATAAATTTTGGTACTCAGTCACTATATTTAAGCCATCTAAGAGCACAGCGTTTTTAATAAGTAATTAAGAAATTTTTTTTAAATGGTTGTAGAAACTTAATTATTATCTTCAGAAGGTGAGAAAAGATCAATAAAATTAATAAAGGTTTTTCCTAATATCACTCATTTTTTATAGTATAGGGCAAATGACTTTCTAGTCATAACTATCTTTGTATAGCACAGTTATATACTTAAGCGTCTTTAAATATAGTACCAACTTATAACAAAAGCGTTTAGGCGAAGACCGAGCTAAATAACGTTTGTAAGTTTTTAAAAAGGTATAAGAACTCAAAGTTTTTGGATTTTTTTGCATTAGGAAACCAATATTGTTCAATGACGAAGAAAAATTAAGTACATTACAGTCTTATTAAATTTAACTTTGTAGACACCTACCTTATTTCAAAAAAATAGCTTTAATCCTAACTATTTGAATAATTTCGCAAAAACGGGCCTATTTTTTTGTTTTGCTCCACAAAAATTGTGTATGGGTTAAGTGAGGTTTTTTCTTCTTATTTGTACTTTATGACGTTAACAAAGAAACGAACGCAGGTGCGAACACACATACACAAGCATATACACTTGCTATCTGTAAAAAAGTTTATTTTTAACAGAAAACAATGTACAAAACTGAGTCTTCATTTTTACATTTTACACTTAGGAAAGAAGGTTTACTTAGATATTATTTAAGGTGAAGAATATGTAATCAACAAATATAATTTGCTGTTAACGAGTTTTTTTCAACAAAAATAAACCTAAAAATAATTGAGGAAAAGAAGTGCAAGGCCTTTTATAATTTATGATTATCAAGTGTTACGTGTGCAACAACTTTTGTTTAGTGCTTAGGACTGTCATGCCAAGGGTCTGGGTTCGATTCCCAGCCGCTGCCATCTAAAAACAGAAATGTTTTTTTCCGAGGTTCTGCCTCTTGCGAGGAACTGACAAATCCTCCAAGAGTAGTATACTTGTCATGAATAAGTGCTTTCTCATCTAGCCGTTCGGACTCGGCAAAAAATTGTAGGTCCCCTCCATTACTGCCAAAAATACGCATACAGAAATGGTTGAGAGTTGTAAGTCACTAGGCCTTGATTCTCCACGAGCTGTTGTGCCACCAAATTTATTTAATTTATTTATATATGTATCTGATTTTTTTCAAATGGGAGTAGGCTTAGAAAATGTATTCTTAGCGTAACGTTCGGGACAGGCAAAATACGTTAATTCCAACTATAAAATTATAAATGAAGACCGTTTAGCTTTGAAGGTTTTTATTTTCTAACGGAATTTTAAAATAGCCTTTGTTTTGATAAAACTAACTTCAAATCATAAAAACCATCATAAAAAAAGATCATTTGCAAAAATGTATATGGAGGCAGCTAGGCCTTTTTAAGTAACCAATTGTTAGTTTTTAAAAAATCAGTTTGTTTTATTGAGGTAGCATGAGAAGCTTCACATCTACACACACAAAATTAATCTGGAAAACAACTTTTAAATTTCTCATCTGATTGCCATTTTGTATGATGTGTCAGTTTTAAAGTGATTTTGATAGTTATCAGTGGCATGTTCAAAATAGACCATAAGACCATACGTTGCCAACAGGAAAAGGGATTCAAGAAAGAAGAAAGCTCCCACAAATGCGAAGAACACCAAATTTGCTTGCAACGGGCATATGATCAAATAGAAGATGATAATCATAAAATCAGCCGAAAATAGCATTTTTATAAAATATGCAGCAGGAAACAAATCTTACAGAGGCAAAAAAGTTTGAACTTAAAAGATTTTCCTCCATTTTTTCCATCAGAAACTGAAACATCAATAAAAGAACTTACCAACTGGAAATGCTGTTGGCAAAATGGCATGATTAGAGGAAAATTGTTAAAAATTCGTAAAAACGAACTGGATCCCAGCACAAAAAGCATCTATAATTCGATAGCTTAAGTGTGTTTTGCATTTAGAAATATTTAATCTGAGACTGTTAATATGACACCAATCTGCAACTTTTTCTAAGTTAGATTGAAGTTTTAGACAATTCACAATTGATTGGTATAAATAACATATTTAATCAACATAAAAGATCATCTATAAAGAGAAGAAAGAACAAAGGTCCTACATGACTTCCTTGTGGAATACCTAAATAATCTAAATCTTGTTTAGTTAATTGTGAAACAATCTTTACATATTGATAACGACTTGATAAATTGTTTTGCGATCATTTAAGTGAATTTCGAGTGAAATTCTATTAATTCAAGTTAATTCCGATAGACCGATCATAACCAACCGTACTATAAGAGCCAACAAGCCAGTTATAGTACTGTTTGATGAAACTGCGAAAATTATCCACCTATTCAATATATCCATCCTACTTAATAACAACATGCTAACAACATACAGCATAAAAGTGGGAAAATATACAGAACTTGCTGGGGAGCTGAGGGTGATGTATCTAGTTGAACGGGTAACAATAACACCAATAATTGTATCAGCGACTAGATTGATTCCAAAGAGTCTTATTGAACACCTTAAGTAGCACAGACTATGCAAAAAGCTGTGATTTTTACCATCGTTTCTAATTTCCTACAGACTAACTTCAACTAAACGGCGAGAAAATGGTAACAAGGCCTTGAGCAGACATAGACAGACTCATCACGTTTTTATCTGGATGCAGAACTAAGAGAACTAAACGAAAAATTAGAGTTCCTTGTTCCCAGGTGAAGTACTTTTCATCAACAACTGCCATAGAAGTCTTAGATAAAAAGGACAAACTGCTGTAATATCTTACAGCTACAACAAAGAGACTTGCTAGATATAAGGAATGCAGAGAATGGAAAAGACAGGACCGAAGTTTTTCAACAGATGAAAAGAGCTTCTATAGGAATGCTACTAAGTCTAATGCAAACGAAACGGATAACAAAATGGGCAAAACTGAAGAAGCGTTTTGGACTCAAATGAAAGATCTAAAACATCTGGATTAAAACAACTCCCTATTCTACATGGGCCCATAGCCATGCATTTCTCACTATGGCTAGACGAGCCGGAATCCATGCCTAATTTCCTTATACAATGAAACACTTTCCTTCTCCCCACAGGCAACCCGACTTCAAATCCAGCTGGGTACTGATCGATTACTTGTCTGTCTACAATATATAAACCACTCACAAAAAGCATCACTAGTTGAAGTCCTGAGGTATTGTAATGATAAAAATATTACGACGGATGAACTAAAAGAGTGTGCCCAAGAGTCACAGCTATAAGGAGCAGCTCATCGTAGACTCTACTGTAGTTCGTCAAGCGAAATTTAAGTATGGCATTTGTGGATTATAAAGAGATATTTGACTCAGTTCCCATTCTTACATGCACGAGTTGTCGTTGACCCAAACATAAGAAACTTTCTGAAAGTCATCAGTGAAAAGTTGTGTGTATAACAACAGCTTACTTACTTACTTTATTTTAGATTGTACTCATAGTCCAGGATGGTCTACTACCTTAACCAACAAGCCCCTCGAGCAAGTTCAGTCCCTAGCTGGTGCGTAGGTGTCAATTGACTCCACGTTTCCCAGCCATCTCAGCCGCTGTATTTTCAGTTTTTTTGACCAAGTTGATGTCGCTGTAAGGCTAATTGTTAAGTCTTCTCCTTCACACTCCATCGATAGAGACTGAATCGAAGATCACCCAAAGAATTTTCCTTTCAAAGCACCTAAGCAGATTCTCATCCATTTTTGACCGAGTCCATGCTTCTTCCCCATGTAGCAGGACCGGGATGATAAGCGTTTTATATAAGGTCTCCTTGGTTCTTTGCGAGAGGGCTTTACTACTCCATCCAATGCCTTCCTTGCCCGAAGAAACATGGTTGGCAAGAGTAAATCTTCATTTGACTTCTGCACTGATGTCATTTTGCGATGTAATAACGGAGCCCAGATTTACAAAGTCCTTAACGATTTCGAAGTTGTACGTATCGTGATGCTTGGCCTGAGTCGACTATGTTGAGACTCTTTTCTCGATGTTAGCATATACTTTGTCTTGCCCTCAGCCAAACCTATTTTTGCCGCCTCCCATTCAATACTTGCAAACGCCGGCAACAGCTCGCTTTGTTCTCCCAACATGTCAATTTGTGCAGAAGCAAGTAATTGAAGTTGTAACTCTGCTTAATTTATTTTGGAATGGATTAAATTAATTAACTTATCCGAGACACGCTGTTGGGTACGAAGTTTTCTATTAGAAGTTTCACCGAATTTTTGAGTTTATCTTGTACTATTTTTTTGTAGGCCCTCCGTTTTTCTTAACCATATATTATTTTTTATGTACCGCGGTAGTGTTTCTTTTGGCCTTTGCTGGAAGCAAGGAACAATTCTCATTGACTTTTCTACTCTTTACTCTTTCTGAGTACACAATAGATGTTATTTTTAGGCCAGGCACAGATGGAATTTTCATTCGGCTTACCACCGAAATTTAAATCTATCGAGTCCCAAACGACTTTTCTGCTCTGTACTCCATCTGTGTGCATAGAAGGAACTGTCTGCCAGCCGGGACCAGACTTGACTTCCTTTAAGCCTACCTCTGGAAGCTGGGACCACACCTACTCGCCTTTTCTGCTTTATACTCCTTCCGAGCGCAAAGTAGCCGCTGTCTGCTAGCCATGACCAGACTTGACCTCTTTAAACCTGCCGCTAGAAATGGGGATCTAATCCTCACTGCCTTTTATACTCTGCATTCCTTTTGAGTGTATAGTTGACTCTCTCCATGAGCCAGGAGCAGATTTGACTTTCCTTCAACTTACCATTGGAGGTGGGGATTTAATCCTCTACTCTTTTCTTAAGTTGGAATATATGAAAAACCGTGTTAGACTTAATCATAAAAATTATCGTTGTAGTATGTGAAATACCGTATTAGTAATTTTAGCAATGCAACCTTTGTTTAAGACCTTGTAAAATCAATATTTTATTAATAAAAATATTTGTATTGGAATTCGAAACTCTCAACCCACATTTTGTGCTTTCTTTGGGACTAACCCTGGATACCGACGAGTTTACCTCTGCCTCGACTTAAAGCATCACAAGGTCATAATTTGAAAAGAAGCCACAAACATCATCTTTCTTAAACACAATTTGCCTGGCAGATAAACATTGCACACCTCTTAACCTGTACTGGGTAAAGTTTGAGACCCAGTCAAATGTTCGAATAGAAGGAGCCCTTATAGATACGTGGAAAAACAAAAGCATACACGGAACCCATCGTAGTGTATTAGTGCAAGAACTGGTCCATAAATCTTTCTCAAACCTATAGTTGGCACATGGAAATATTTACAGAAACTGAAGGAGTCATGATTTCCATCCAAGATAAAGTTGTTGCAACCAAAAACTATAGGAACGACACCTTGGCAAATGATCTCTGCAGACGACACCAAGCAACCTCAAAGACTATAAATTATATTCAAGGTGGTTATACGAGCTTAGCTGTACCTAACTATACAAGCAGGCATAATCAACGTGGCTAAATCATCCATTCTAAATTAGAAATTGATCTAAAGTTGACAGTAGACAAAGAACCCTGCTAAAACCCCTAAACAAGGTGATCATGTTGTATTGGAACAGTTCAACAATAACTGATCCAACGATTAGAGCTAATAGGCCATATATCGTCGTGTTTGATGAGGCATCGAATAGAATTACTATATACAGGGTGTCCCCCGGGAAGGTACTACTTTGTTTGTCTTGCAGTAATTCCATTGTAATCCTGGCTGTATGCGATGTGGCACCGTCTTGTTGATACCACATGTTAATCAACCCCAAGGCATGCAGTTGTGCCGTTAAAAAGTTTTCAATTATATCACAATATCGCCCCCCCCCCATTCACAGTTACCTGAGCACGGCGTCGAATTGAGGATGACTGATTGTTTTGAACACTTCCTTGATCAGCAGTAACGTTTTCAGCCGATCTTGCAGTACGTTGTGGTCCATGCTTGGGACCACAATAAATTTGCCACGAGCTTACTTCACGACTGCCAAATATGAACTGTCAAGACTAATGTTTACCAAAATGTCAAAAAAACAAAGTAGTATACATTCCCTGCGGACACCCTGTACGATGTTGCCACAACATCCAGGCAACTTATATCACGAAAATAGGGAAATACACCAAATTGTCTCAAGAGATGGAAGCAATGTTTCAAGTGGATTGTGGCAAGATTGTACCAATTGTGATCTCTGCAACTGGTGTGATCAAAAAAAGGCCCCGGCCCTGCAGATGGAGAAAGAAAAGCTGTTCCCCGAATTGGAAAAAATGCTAAAGGCAATCCTTAACACTTGTTGCATATTGCAGGATGTATACTTGTTTCCAAATCACGTTCAGAGTCACTTTTTAAATGGTGAATGTAGGATTTTGATCAGCTTAAATCCAAATCTTATCATAATTAAAGTCTGGTTTATAGTTTTAATTAATAGTACGCATACGCCACAGTGTACCATCTAGGGACCTACATATTGAATCGAATGCTACTTTATTTATACGTTTTGTTAATTTTGTGTGATTAAAATATTGCTTTGAGAGAACAAAACTGTCATTTAAGATAACAATAAGTCGGGTGGTTGAGTAAATTTAAAAAAGAATAAAGAAGAATACATTTTCAGAAAAAAACACCATCACCGCTGATACCCGTTGTATTACTGTTATATAAGTTATAATTATGTTTTTATATTCAATTAGTTCATAAGCCAAGGTGTACTTTTTTCGTTCATTAGGGGAAATTGTTGTTATAATTTTTATGTAAATAATTTCTTACAACAAAGATACGTGCTCAAAAAAACACTCGTTATACATTTTTAAATTCATATCACTCTTTTGAGGTTGAGGTTGAACTCCATCGTGCATAGCCCTAGATAGAGTCCCATCAAAAGTAAAGAAAGTAAGACGTAATAGATACAATCATTTAATGTGTTCCTATTCACTTATATTTTTTAAATATAATAGGCTTTTCTATAAATCCCCACAGGTGCGTTGTGCTTAAATGCCATAATGGATTTGTTAATCGTAATCTACATATTATTTCCTGAGAGGAATTAAATATAGTTTTACGAAGTAAAAATGCACTATTTCTTCCTCAAAGCGGTTTTCAATAAAATCTGCATCGAATAATAGTGTCGACAAAAAATGGTTGTTGTGTCCACCCTTAATACTCCACAAAATAAGTGAAGTTCTTAAGGCAACTCAGGAGGTAAGCGGTTTATGTATATGTTTTTTATCGCATATTCACGTGAAGTGAGCTGTCAGGTAATAAATCATAAATTTAGCCGTTTTTCTATTTATTTTTACTGATATATTTCGAAGAATACCGCAGCAAAATGAAGGAAGTCAAGCAATACAAAAATAAATGGTTTGAAACCACTGCAGGAGTATATTCGCGTGTTGCATGAATAATTATGAAAACCGCATAGGGTGTAAGAAATCGGTTTTGAGCTTTCCTTCAGTATATCCACTAGGAAGAGCTTACAATTACTATTCTTGGATATTATTCCTGGCCTTTTTTGATTTTGTTTCTGAATACTTTTGTCTCCTTTTTCCTTAGCATTTCAAGAAAAACCAACGAAATGATATTACATCAGTGACACTCAATCTTTTTCTCACTTGAGGATATACTTTAGCCACGACTTGTTGTTGCCGCTGCCTCAAAAGTAAGAGAAGAAAGTATTTTGAGCAATTTATCAAAACTTGCAGTTGGTCGAATCATATTACATACTTACTTGTTCTTGCATTTAATGGAAATGGGGAAATTCGTGTCAGGTTAGGCATGAAATGATTGAAACGATATAGAAAATGATTGCAACTTAGCAATTATTGCAATAAGAGTAGAGGCACCTTTCAAAACGGGGTCACTTTAAACATTGTTTACATATGCATTTATCTTAAAAAAGTTATAGAAAATTATAACCAAAAATTATGAATGCAAATAATCACGCTACCTGGGTTAATATTTGGGAGCGGGTCAAAATTCTGGTCTCAAAATTCTGCTTTTCAAAATTCTGTTTCTTTTTTAAATTTTTTTTTTCAGTTCTGTCTGTCAAATTCAGCTTTTCAAAATTCTGTTTTTCAAAATTCTGTCATATAACATTTTTAAAAATAAAATTCTGCCTATTCTCCTTTATCTCAAAAAACTTGTATTATTAACGAAAATTATAACTCTTCGTAAACCGTGTCTTATTTCTGGTTTGCACCATGTCCAGTTATAATCATAAAATTGACTTTCTTTCAAAATAAAACAAATGTCCAGCTGTGCATTTCTTATCTTTTTGGGTTTTTGTACACCGCGTAAATTGTACCACAAAATTCGTGTTTGCCGTTTTATTATATGATTTGTATACTTTACAGGTTATTGAGGTTGTTACTCTAAGTGCATAAATGGTGTAAGCTAATTTTTTACAAAATTTTTAACCTGATCGATGTGTTATAATGCTGTGCTTACAATAAACCAAAATTTGATTTTTCAGCAAATTTTTTGGAGATTTTAAATTGGTGGACCAGGATTTTATTTAGATTTCGTTGAAATCTGGAGTTTTCATTTAGATTTTGATGAAAATTTTCATGAAAGCTTGTTCCATAAATTAAAAATATTAAAAATTGGATTTCGTTTTGGTGGGAACATACATAGCATAATACTACTTAATTTGAAATTTAAGTATTTTCGTAAATCATAGAAATTTAGAATTAACAATACTATCTTCGATGGTTCTTGACAAATCAATGTAATTTAAACACAGTAAAATCTAAAAAAATCAGTTATACCACTTTTCCACCAAATAAAAGAAATTTTTTCTATAAGAAAATTGGCTTACGAAATTCTGCCAATAATAAAAAGAAGATTTGGAAAATGTTTAAAAGCGGACATTCTTTTCATTATTGGCAGAATTTTTTAAAACTAGAGCTGCGAGCCTTAGGCAGGAGTGGTGTATAGGTCCCCTTTTTTAATTTTTTGGGACTATTTTAAAAACGAAAGAAAGATTATTAATTTTCCTTCAAAAAAGCTTAAGCCATATTTTTGAAATTTCAAACACATTTGGCAACAACCTCTATGATTTTGCTGTTTTCTTGCCCAACGTGTATAGTGAATGGAGCCACTGTAAGCGAAAACATTCTTGTTTCGATAAAAATAAAGTGTTGTTTCCAGACGTCACTGATGTAATCGCGAAACAAATGGAAGTCGAAGCCCATATCCTCTAAAATTCGTTGGTGCTTCTCGTCAACCCTAATTCTGTAAGCATCCAGAGTAGAAATTTTCTTTAAAATTTCCTTTGTATGTTTGAAATTTATACTCCCCGTATCTTTCTTAATTCTTAACCTTGCTCTTAGATACCAAAAAAAAAAATAGTACAAAATTTATGCAGGAAATTTAATTTACTTTCATTTTGTAATGTAAACTTTTCCGCTAATACTCTTAGTTTTCAAAATATGTATTCACAAAAAAATTAAAAAAGGGATCTTTAACCCCCCTCCTGTCTGAAACTCGTGGCCCTGGCCTGGAGACTTTTAGTATGTTATACCTTGGGGTCACCCCTTCCATATAAAATACTAACCCAGAGAGCATGTTGTATTTATTTTTCCTTCGTTGACTGGGCTATTATGTGCACAAATCGAAACCCGGATTGTATGCATAGCAAAACCGACATCTTTACTATAGTCACAGACTTGAACTAGTTTGGTCATTTCAGTATTTTTTATTTTAATTTGTCAATTTATGTTAGCACAATATTAATTTTGTTATATTAAAAACGTAGACCGCTGCCACAACCTCCCAACTATACGGTCGGTTTAAAGTGCCCTTTATTTCAGCCGTCGACTGGGCTTGGAATCTTATGTTACACTCGGAACATACATACATACCTTACATAATTATGTTTGCATTAGCTTTGTTGTTTGGAAATCTACACAAAGAACGACGTCTTCAGACTCCCCACGAACCTCTTCGGCCTAAATTCCTTCTTCAAGACTTATTGTGCTCTTCGAAATTCGAGAAAAAACATTTGGACATAATTTCCAAGTATACATTTTGCAAATTAGGCCAGAAAAAGGTTTTTTCATATATGTTGGGCCTAAATTCCAAATATTGGAAATAAAGCCCGAAAAAGCTGTTCTTCTTTCCTTTCCAAAATTAACCAAAAACTTATCCTTTTTGGTTGTTATGCCCATTAGAGTTCTTGACTCTTTTTCCAAAAGTGCGGTGTAATTTTCCGATTTTTTTTTTCGAATTTATTTAAGTTTTGTTCACTTTTTCCAAAATTTGCATGCCAATTTCTTGGGCTTTTATCTCAAAATTTTCTACTGCTGAAATTTCCAATGGCATAATTTCAGGGAGCCTTAAAAAAAGAAGAAGTCAACAAACTCTTGGAAGAAAAAGAGTTTAAACACATTTTCTATATGCAAAAAGTTGATTCTTTCAAATTTGAAGTCTTAAAGTTTTGAAGAGTCCACAATAAAAAAAACAATGATTGTATTCTTATTATTTTTATCTAGCGATGAGAACCAAAACTAGCCATGTCTATGTCAGAAAAATTCTCCATAACCAAATTTAACTGTCCAGTAGCTTTTTAATGCGAGAACTTAGAAACTATTTTCTTATAAATCTAATCATATGTAGATTTTGAAATCTATTCAATATATGTAGTTAAAAGGAAAATTATATTTAAATTTTCGTTAAAAGTTTTTCTGTCATGGTGAGTTTGGCGAGTTTTGGTTCTTTTCGCCTAATATATTGATTCAGATATTCAAAGATTTCATTTAGTGTAGTCTGTAGCTTTCTTATGATACCTTATTCAGATCCAAAAGTTGCAAATATCGGGGTTTTCAATAAGAGCGCTACAAAAGTTTTTTTTTTTAAATAAAACAAAAACGGTTTTGGATATCAATGAAATTCTTTATTCCTGTGAAAGGACGTTCGATGCCATTATGTATGAAACTCGATTTCTTTTGCATGGCCACCACGGGCACGCTTGCAGAAGTCCAGACGCTGAACCAATTTTTCGACGGTTTTCAAGCATAAATCGGCCGATACTACTGCAATTTCACGTTCGATATTCGTACGAAGCTCATCAATCGTCGCTGGCTTGTTGACATAGACCATAGACTTGACGTAGCTCCACAGGAAATAGTCTAACAGCGTCAAATCGCATGACCAAGGCGGTCAAGCGACTGGACCATTTCGTGAGATAACACGTTCTCCAAACTTGGTTTTCAATAAATTGATTGTGACATTCGCTGTGTGGCTTTTGGCGCCGTTCTGTTGGAACCACAAGTCCTCCAAGTCCATGTCATCCAATTGGAGCCAAAAATATTCGGTTATCATTGAACGGTAGCGATCCCCATTCACAGTAACGTGCCGGTCTTGATCATCACGGAAGAAGTACGACCCAATGACGCCGCCGGCCCATAAGCCACACCAAACCGTAATTTTTTCGGGATGCAATGATGACTAATGGAGTACGTGTGGATTGCTGCCTGACCAATACCGCATATTTTGTTTGTTGACGAAGCCATTCAGCCAAAAATGAGCCTCATCGCTGAAGATGATTTTTCGATGAAAATCCGAATCATTTTCAAGTTGTTGCTCAGCCCAATTCACGACCATACGACGCTTCTGGTGGTCAAACGGCTTTAGTTCTTGCGTCAATTTAATCTTGTTAGGATGTAGGCCAAGATCTTCTCGCAAAATTCGCCACAACGACGTCCCAGAGATGCCCAACGCTTGAGAACGACGTATGAGAGACACATTTGAGCTTTCTGCAACTGAAACCTCAGCGGCAGCAATATTCTTGACACTACGAGCACTTCTTTGTCTCACTGGTACGGGAACATTTTGTACTGTGCCTGTGGATTCAAATTTTTCCACTAGACGCTCAATTGTTGATCTGCTAGGACGATTATGACGACGATAAATTGGACGTAGTGCTCTTAACGTTGAGGCCACTGATTCCGAATTTCGGTAGTAAATTTTAATAATTTCGACTCATTTTAATAATTTCGACTCATTGTTGGCTCGTATATCTTTCCATCATAAAATGGAAAACCTTACTGAAGAGAAATGTCAAAAGAGCGGCAAGAAATATGGCGTCGTTTGCTGTCCCTGTCGCTCTACTTTTGTAGCGTCCCTGTTGAAAAACCCTTTACCTTCATACGTCGAATACTTCTAAATTTTCTTTTTTTTTTCTTCTTTCAAGAATTTAATCTTTTTTTTAACAAACTGCTAATATCACTAACTCTGTGAAGAAATAGGCTATATGATTCGTACAAAACATCATAACAGAAAACTTTGTGTAAACCATAATCGAAGAGTTATTTGGTTTTTGTCGGTCTTTATAGTGATCGAAAATTAGCCTCAAGTCATATAAACTTAATCCCATTCGAATTGCAGTCAACCTCATCAGACATGTGTTTGTGTTGGCACAATGTACATAAGTGTTATTACATATGTATATGTTCCTGTTTTCTTTTTATAAAATAATAATAATAATAATAATTATAAATAACGAAAAAGTAAAGACTGGCAACCCGTGCAGCTATTGATCACAGTTCAACAATAGAACGATTGTAATGGCTATAAATCATGCGTTTTTTGTTCAAGCTGGGACAGGTTGTTGCTTTGTGTTTTTGTTTCCATGCCACAGCCAACACTCCAAGGACACTAACGTTGTAAAGGAAAACATAGCATATGTCCACTCAGAAAGTTATGTGGCGTCACCATCACTATCAGTTCTTGGGGCAACATCAATTGAACACAAATAATGTGACACGAATACGAAGTTTTTGTGCCAATGAATGGCTCATTATTAACTGTCAGCCATTGCCATATCCCCAAGGCTCGCCACTATGAGTGGGTGACGCAAGGAGGGATGGAGTTGGAATTATTGTGTACATACCCAGTGTAGAACACAATAAAGGGATGTCTTATATTGTAATCCGCCAGTTAAGCCTCCTTGGGGTGAAACTCATGCCTTTCGATTTCATAGTAGAATAATAAATTTGCTTTCTCTAAGGATAAATACTTTTATTCACCCCTCCTTATATGGACATATCACCGTCCGTCGCCTCTTCTCATTGAATACCAATTTCAATTATTTTTCAGCCAAAAAGACGAAGGAGATACAATCTCTCAAAGTCGATTTCTATCCTCTTTCTTATGGTTCTACTGCTGTCACAAATGATTGTGACTGTGTGTCCTTCATCAATTAATTTGTTTTGCAAGAAATATAACTCGAGCGTCCTTAATTCCCATTTTCGTAAGTGTTCTGTTTTTGGATATCTGATTTCGTCGTCATCTTCAGCTTCGAGCAAAAGAATGGCAAATTCTTTTCCAAGCTGAAAAAGGACACGATAAATATGCTCAGAATGAAGTGCTGACTGACTACAGAAGGACTTGTTCGATTCGAGAGATAAATTGCTCTTCCCCAGCAGACATACATACATATGTATATAGAAGTTATACAGGAGAGTAGATTTCTTTGGGGCTAATAACGTTTGCAAAAGGATGAATTGATTTTGTTTAATGTTTACGCCGGTCGTGTTTATCTTCGTTGTAATTGCGTTCATTTATTTCCTTATTGACTCCGGTTGCTCTCGTCCTGCACGTTTCTCCATTGAGCTGAATGGGGGTAGAGTTGGATACAAGTGAAAAATTGACTGGCAAGGACGAACAATCAATTTCTTTCTTGCTATAAGTCAGTGGTGGAATTCCTTGGTCTTCCTACAAAAAATACTAAGACTAAAGTTAATTAATCTGTCGACGTGCCTTTTAAACTTTGCGCTTCAGTTATAGAGAGCTTGCTCTGCGATGCACGTGAGAGTGAGAAGGTTGAATAAGCTTAACTTAGACCATGTTATCTTACGTCTACACGGTGCTGAAGCTGTAGTCGAAAATCTATAAATTATTGATGATTGAAATTAAAAGAAAAAAACAGTCAAAGCTATTTTATCAGATACCATTGCTGACCAAAGACTAAAATTGTACGGTCCTGGTGTTGTCAAAAATAAACTCTATGCAAAAATACTACAAAAACTTTGAAAAACTCAAACAAAACTTCATTATCCTTCATCAAATGCTGCTATGCTGTGTCTAGGCACACATCCAAAGGCGAATGACACTCCGAAGTATACATTTCATTTCACAGATACCCGTAGGTATATTAATACAAAAAGACAGACAGAGAGACAATCTGAATGAAGCAATGAAATTTAGATATGTTTTGTGGATGACCACCAGTGTCAGGTTCAGCCTTGCTGAGTTTTGCCTTCATCAATATACATAAAGGTATGTATGTTTAGTCGTAGAAAGTCTCAGAAATAGAGGAGTGTAAATCATAATTTTATATTCTGTTTGCAATGCTTCCTTCCAAAGTCAATCTGATGAATTGATTAAATAACTTACTTAAAGTTTTGTTACTTAAAAAAAAGGTTCGTTTTGGAGTACATCAATATCTATAGAAGGGATATTATTTGTACTATGTTTGCATTCTCACTTTGAAATTGTCAGTGCCAAAGATGTCATGGAACCCCCGATCCAAAAAAGTATATCCTACTACAGTCATACCAGCAAAAAATTATATACCCCAGTCAGTTAGATTTTAAAGAGTTGGGGTCGAGATTTTGGCAAGGTCAAAATTCTTTTTGCTAAATTTTACTTTCGAAATGCTGCTCTTCAAAATTTTGATTTTACAAACAAAGAAGGTTTGGAAAATGGAAAAAAGGGCGTTCTTATCAAAAATTAAAATATGAAAGGATTTTATTTGTTAACCGAGTTGAAAAATTATTCTTGTTTGTTTATTTTCGTTTATAAATACGAGTAGGTATGAATTATTTGAGGAAAAACAGAATAAACAGAAGGGTTTTATTGTTTATAATTTTATATTATAGAATTTTGAACGATTTTTTAAAAGCAGAATTTTAGCTGAAAAAACAGGGAAAAGCTGATTTTTTAAAGACTTGAAAAAAAAAACTGATTTTGAAACCGGAATTCCGTCCACTTGCCTTGTGTGCACCAACAATATTTTGTTTTAATTTTTTTGTGCACACTTAGAAAAATATGTAGGTTTTGGAGAATGTATATATGTACCTACCTGAATTTGCAAATATCCCTCACATTTTTCGACGTCCAAAGACAGTTTTCAGCGCCTTACTTTTTTTTCTTATGTGGTGTTTCAAAATAAGGTAGGTGCGAGTAATAAGGCCTAGCTAAGGGAGATTTTAAATAAAACAAAAACTATTGATCAGAATGAACACATTTTATTGTTAATTTATGCACAGATATATTACTATTAAAAAAATTACAAAACATAAAAATTATAACATAATAAATAGGCCATAATAAACTAAGGTCGGGTAATAAGAGGCCTACTAAAAAATCAAAATATACTTCCTTAAGATCAAAACAAATATAAATGCATTAATAATTCTTAGAATTTTAAAAACAAGACATTATTTCTTTACCTAACAGCCATGGAGGCACTCAAAACTATATTTATCATTCGCTGATAATTGCAAAGTGTCTCTCGTTGGACTGCTTGGACAGCCGATACAAAGGCCATATTTTGTTGAGAGTTTTCAACCCAGCCAGTTGAAATTTTACATGCATTTCAACAACAATCACCAGTTGCCCATAACTTTGCCTTTTTTCTGCAGTCAAATTTGACTAGCAAAGAGTGCTTTGGAACAGTTTGGAACTATGGAATTCTCATACAAAAAGAGCTTTATTGACCAATTTGTTCCACACTGTTTTGTTTAAAAGCTTCTGGCCGACTATATATAGTAAAACCCTTGTTGTCTTCCATTTTCGTTTAAGTTTTTTTTCATGTAAGAAACTGGTGGGTGGACCTACGGGCCCAGATTATTAGTAAAATAAATGATTAATAAGGAAAAAACTGATTTAAGTTAAGGCACGCTTGTATTAAGCTAAATAAATGAATAAAGCCTAAGCCATTGGAGCAATTTTCTAAAATTTTGAGGGGTAATTGACACTTTTGTTTAGGACCAAAAATAACGGTACTTGCCCTTCAACCGTAAATGAAAAGCTTATTTACACCAAAAATGGCCCGGATGATTTTGATTAAGAAAAATCAGTGTATTATTTTAGATATGGTCTATAAATAAATAAATATACCCAATATACCGATTCACTTTAAAATTGTTCTTTTTTATTGGAGATGATTTCCTTCATATTTTAAACAGAATTCTCCCAACCACAATAAGTTTAACTGATCAAAAATAATGAAAATTTCGCTGGCCCACTAAAGAGAGTATCTGCCAAAAATGTACATACGAGTAGATCTACCAAATTTTAAAGAAATGGTCAACATTGTCTTTTTGATAGATCTTAATCAAAAAATAATAATAATAATAATTGAATATGAAGAAAATTTAAAAAGAAAATTCTTCTGTTTGAGTGGAGTGACCGAATTTATAATTCAAGATTTGAGCTCATTTGAACTTTAGTTGCATTAATTTCTTTATTTCCTTACAGTGGTTATTCGTAAAAATATGTCATGAATTGATATCAAATAAATAGTGGGGCTATTAGTGAGACCAACCTGTCATTTTGGCCTGAAGGGTTATTAATAGTTAATGTCCTAATTTTATTTTTAAGAAGTGTTGCCAAGGTGGCAACACTGTCAGAGCAACGAGACAAGGGTTGCCACTTGTTTCATACATTGAAGCACATTATTGATTCTCCGCCTCCCTTCTCCTTGCAGGAAGAGGGTGGAAAAAGGCCGTTTGGGAACGGAAAATGACAAGCCAAAAAATGTAAGAAAAATATTTATATTATTAAAATTTAAAGATTTAAAGAATTCTAGTACATTGTATCGAAAGTTTATTAAAAACCTTCTTTGGTTTTAAAATAAGTAACTTTCAAAGAGCTAACAAACAAACTAACAAACTAAAATATTTATCTTGATATAATCTAAGCACATGACACATGATTTAAGGGTGTTTTTTAATGCCCAATCCTATTGAAAAACGAACTCAATACAACCACCTCAAAAAAAGGTATAGTCTTTTTCATAAATGATGACTGAATTATTTGCAAAACAAGTAAAATACTACCAAATTTTAACCGCATAGTGATGAAATTTGTTACACATATTTAATTTGTCATAACTCATAAGTAATAAGAATCACAAAAATTTCTTAGTGCGACATTTTTTTTTCTCGTGATCCTTTTTTCTGCGACCTTTTCAAATTCCTCAGCGACAACACTGCTAGCACAGTTTTCTTTACCGATGTCATAGCAAACGGGAGGAGCAATAAAGAAAATTGAATTATAAAGACAGGAACATACCTACTCATACACTCAAGGAAGGAATTGTCTTTAGAAACAAGAACATATGAAAGAGATAACATAATGTTCAAAAGTAAGATTACGTGAACTTATCGATTAATTTTAAATTGCTTTTATTTTATATTAGAAAATATTTTCTTCGTACCAAAGTTTATTTTAGATGGAAAATCTAATCAACTTTTGCTATCCAGTGGAATGTGGAACTCAAAATATGAAAAAACCAGCTTTCTGTCGAATGGGTATGGGGAACCGTTTTAAAGTTTCTCCACCGTTGAAATTCTATTTAATTTTATTAAATTTCTTAACGCTCAATCTTTTCCCATTGCTTGTTTGTTTATGACGTATAACAGCTATCATTCATAATTAAATCAAAAGATAATAGTCAGTGATTGCTTCCTTTTTTGAATAGGATTATAATTTAGGTAAGGAAAATGGGAATGAAGTTGATTGCATATACAGTATACACTGATTTTTCTTAGGCATTTGACCAGCTAAGTCATAACATTACTATATTCAAACTCAAAGCTTTTGGTTTTCCGACCATTTTCATAGCATGGATTAAATCATATTTTGAGAATAGATTTTAGCAAGTAAAATTTAGAAACTTCCTTTCAAACTCGTTCAATGCTCACTTGGGTGTACCCCAGGGAAGTCATCTGAGTCCGTTACTTTTCATTCTAGCTATAAATGATGTTACTTCATGTATGTATACGTTTATGTGATATTCTTATATATGCTGATGATATGAAGATTTTTTAAAAAATACAATTTAGTCAGGATCACATTCTCCTGCCGGCTGATATTGATAATTTTAATGTCTCGTGTAGCAAAAATGGTCTCTCTCTAAACCCCGTTAAATGCCAAACTATAATTTTCTCTAAAAAACGAGTAGTGAATGCTTTTGATTACTCCATTTCGCAGCACACACTCTGTCGTGTTTTAAGTTTCAAGGACCTGGGTGTTTACTTCGGTTCTGATCTAGGTTTTAAAGGACATGTTAATTATGTTGTAAACAAGGCGAGTTCCATGCTTGGATTTATAAGACGATGGGCAAAGGAACCCCTTCTTGAATACGCTTCCCAAGTATGGGCACCTTTTAACGAAATTCATTAAAGCCGTAATGAAGCAATACAACATAGATTCTTTCGTTTTGCCTTAAAAGGTCTTCCCTCGACTGATCCGTATAACCTGCCACCTTATGAACACAGAATTCAGCTTCTGCAACTTTAAACTTTATATCAAAGGTGTGTTTATAATGATTTGGTATTTTTTCATCAACTTATCAATGACAATGGTGAAATTGATGCGCCTCACTTGTTAGCCCATGTAGGCATTAACTATCGTAGAGGACCCCACCACCTGCGAAGATTTGAACTTTTTCACGTTAATTTTCACACAGACTATGGTACACACGAGCCTCTAAATCGTTTGTGCAAACTTTTTAACTTAAACACCTCATCTATTGATTTTAACATGAGTAAAATAGGATTAAAAATATTATTTCAAACCAGTGCTCTGCTTCCGTTAGTGTAGTAATGTTTTAACTTTGTGTATTTAATGTGGTTAATTTTGTATGTTATATTTGATTTTGTATATTATTGTAATCTTATTAGCTTTTTTCTATTTATGTATGTGCTTGTGTTAGTTTTCTTAGCTACTAACACATGCACTCATGATGACTAGTGCTTCTGAGTAATCGGATATTTCGGATGTCCGGATATCCGAAAAATATCCGGATCCAAGCTCAGATATCCGAACTGTCCGGACAGTGTTGGATATCCGGATATCCGAAAAGTTAAATGAAACAGTTAAGATCCGACACTATCCGGATGGTGTGGGATCCTCGTATCCTCGGATCCATATTCAGATCCGGATCCAGTTTGATGAGCTTTAACGTGTATAGAACAGGTAGAACAGAAAATATAAATACAAAATAAACGTTAACTTCATGAAACTTAGCAAAATACATTACAAAAAAAAACAACAAATGTCTAGGTTGGTGATTAACTTTTTGTGCGGTAGGAAAGGGGGATAGCTATAGGCCGAATTGTGCTTATAAAACTGAAAAATTGGTTTGAAACATTCTAAGCAAATGGCACATGATTTCAAGGTAATTTTTAATGCTGAATCCAATAGAATAAAAATGACGATAAAATCATCCTAAAAGAAGTTAGACTGCCTTTTAAAAGAATATGAATGGGGATGGGTATAGTCGATCTGAGGCCACCACATTGCGAATCGTTGTTCCTTGACAGACAGTTCCTTGAAAGACAAAAAATATTTTCAATACAGTTTGTTCCGAAAATATGTCACCATATTGCAACTTCGTTATTCCTTGAGCGATTTCATTGAAATTGACAACCGTTGTAGCTGAGACAAACGCAACGAAAGTAGCTCACCAAATTAGACATTTATTGTTTTTTTTGTAACGTATTTTGCTAGATTTCATGAAGGTTACGTTTATTTTGTTTTTATATTCTCTGCTCTTCCTGTTCTATACACGTTAAAGTTCGTCAAACTGGACCCGGATCTGAATATGGATCCGAAGATTCGAGGATCCGACACTATCCGGATAGTGTCGGATCTTAACTGTCTCATTTAACTAACCGGATATCCGAAATTATCCGAATAGTGTCGGATCTAAATTGTCTCATTCATAAGTATCCGGATACCCGGATAATTTCAAGATTCGGATACAGTTTGAAGCCCTAATGATGAGCCTCTGTTTGTAGAATGTGGCTTGCTCTAAGCTCACTGCAACAAAGAGTCTTAAAAAATAAATAAATAAATAAATTAGGTGGCACAACAGCTCGTGGAGAACCAGGACCTAGTGACTTACAACTCTCAACCATTCCTGTGTGCGTGTTGTTGGCAGGAATGGAGGGGACCTACAATTTTTTGCCGAGACCGAACGGCTAGGTGAGAAGCACTTATTCATGACAAGTATACTCTTGGAGGATTTGTCAGTCCCTCGCAAGAGGCAGTACCTCGGAAAAAATATTTCTGTTTTTTTCTTTTTGGTGGCAGCGGCTGGGAATCGAAGCCAGACCCTTGGCATGACAGTCCTTTGCAATAACCATCATGCCACGAGGTACTACAACAAAGAATCTGAAGTGTAAAAATAAAATAACCTAAATATATATTTTTAGAGCATTGGAGAACATTTCGTCATAACGCAAACAAACAATTTTTCAATATAATAAGACACGAATGTGTCGAAATGAAAATTTTAGAACACCTTTTTTGAAAGGTTTTCTCGATCAAAACAAACTCAAACCAACTAATGGCTGCACTTATATTTTAAAATAATAAATTTTCTTCTGTATTCATCACGCGAAGTTTTTCGGTGTTATAATAACGTAGTCTCGGGTAAAAACTACGTATTACGTAGTGGATTAGGTTCAAACTACATAATCGTCTCTATTAATTGAAATTGAAATTGTTGAAAATAAACTACAAAGAAGATTTGATTAAAAGCAGGACTCTGTTATATTAACTGAGAAACTCGTTTAGGGTTAACTTTATACTTTAACCGTATCAAGGTGTTTAATTAAACTATTTATTTTAATCTATAGATCACTCGGGTAATATTATATTCGCAACATGATTTATTTAATTAAATTGCACGAGAACTATTTCATAGAATAGCAATAAATTAAAAAAAAACTAACTAACCTAAGAAAATTAAATTTTGCACATTCATATTTCTGGCATATGGTGGATGATATTATGCAAAAGCAAACGAATACAAAAAAATTAATTATTTCATGTACGTATATTGACTTTTCCAATTCTCATAAGTAGGAAGATACATAATGTATTTGTTAGGTAGAAAGGTCCTCTTAAACATATTTCCATGATAATTTTTTTTCCAAGGAAATATCCAGTTTAAATTACCATATCAACACCACCATACAATAAAAACTTAAAATCTCGTTCTTACAAAATAAAAGCTCAGACCTAGATCCTTTATACATCATTATACAACACACATGACACTCTGCATGCATTCTGTACGATGGGGAAGCATAAATTTGTTGAATCATATAAATATCCTTAGAATAATGAAAAAGAAAATATTTCATTGAAAATCTTATATTTGCATTTCGCATATTTAATTTGAAAAACTTTTTAGCAAACAAAATTTTAAATTAAACGAGCCATGGGTGGAACTGGGGTTCGGGGAGAAATCCTAAATACATTAATCGTACAAAAAATATGTATACATTAAGTCGTAATATATGTACATGTACATTGTAGATTCTACAAGGAGCACCCCTTTTCAGCCACTCATGCTCTAGACTGCTTATTAAAAAAATAGATACATTCTATGAGAGATTGCTGAAGACTCAAAGAAATAAAGTTTCAATCCTTTTCTTTTTCATCGCATATTAGTTTGTTTGGGTTCTTAATATATATCATATTTATATTTCTAGGTCCTTTGACTTTCTCTGCATTTAAATGTTTTATATCTCTTATAGTAAAAAACTCTCCTCTCCTTTTATTTTTACGGACTTCAAAGCATTTCAGAAAAAAACTAAATTTACGGAAAATAACTTCAATGTTGGTGTTGTTTTTTTTTTAATTTTTATCTAATGGTTTTAAACTCAAGTTAATACAAATTCTACTAACTTATTGTGTTCAACAACCTTTGTTGTAAAATTAATACTTTTTGTATTAAATATAATTAAATTAAATAAATTTCATTTCATAAAACATAGTGTTTCATGAGCTCAATATAAGTTAGTCCAGGGAATATAAGCTAAAAATACCCTAAACATGGGAAAAATCAACAGAAGCATTTTTGATAGACTTTTGTTTAGTATTCATAACTGAACAACATAACCAAAATGGGACAAAATCAGTTCGTGGGGAACGGATTTCAAAATGGCGGATTAATTTGGGTATTGTTTTAGGTTGTTATTTTTATTACGCTGTTTTTAATTTTTTTGTCTGTACAGAAATCAGTTGCTTGTTCTGGGAAAGCTGGGAAAGGGCCATGAAAGTAACCAGTACACCCCCCCCCTCCCCTAGTCGTGACCCTTCCCCCAAATCTGGCCACCGCTATAGCGTCAGAGGATATAATGAACACTTCGACTATTCACTAGTCTAAGAAACTGAGAAAATAAGACACCCCCATTTACGACCCCCCCTCCTCACAATAAAGATCTCATTAGAGCCAAGAAAAATTATAAACACGACAAATATTCACTTATAGTAAACAAAAAATGAAGAAAGAAAGACAAATACCACAGTCATGACCAGTTGACCAGCCTCTACGCCTACCAGTCATGAGCTCCCTAAAGGCTTAAGTGCTTTTATTAATTGCTGGGTCTTATTTTGACTAAACGTAGTCGTCTACAGTAAAGAATGTATATCATGGATGACTTGACGCACGTTACAAAAAGACTAGTAGAGATATTAAATTAGAGTCCATCCAAGAGGCAACCGTGTCTTGTTATCTTCGTTGCTTTTTTATAAAAAAAAAAGTTTTAATAAAACTGAGATATGTTCCTTAGCTAACAGTTGCATCCCGAAGTAAGTCGGGAATCATGAAGTTAGTCGGCAAAATGGAACAGTTTCAAGCCTATCGGAATAACGAGCAAGCTTTAAAAATTGACCCCTTTTTTGAATTGCTGAAGAAGATTGTGAAAGGAGACAAGGTTGATTTGCTGATTTAGCTTTTTTACCATGTAAAGGATAATGAGATCAAACTTAATTATAGCTGTAACGTTAGATGTGGATCAACTCCAAATTCGGTGTTTAATATCCTCAAAATGCCATAATAGTTCATGAATGCTGCAACTTGCTTCAATTTCTGCTTGCTTCTGCAGGTCGTAAAATCACATTCAGAACAGACAGATAATAGGGTTTGTGTGGAGATAATAATATCAATTATATGTGTGCTCAATATAAGCTGATAAAACTCTAACTTTTTTTTTCTTTGGGTAACCGGAAAACTCTATGGCCTTTAGTTTTCAGAGCTAGCATAACTATTTATTGAGAGAATCTTAAGAAACAGCTCTAGAATGAATGCGTAAACGTGTCAAAACCTTAGAATAGATTTATTTATGTATGACCTCATTTTCATGGACTTTTACTGAAGGTTGGTCAAGTTTATCATTTTTTCTCGGGTCATTACTGAGAATGGGTCATGGCTTAGAGGGGGTTGTGATAGGGGGTGTTTCCTTTTGTCCTTGATTTAGCCGTTCGGACTCAGCAAAAAATTGTCGGTCCCCTCCATTCCTGCCAATAACACGCAAACAGGAATGGTTGAGAGTTGTAAGTCACTAGGCCCTGGTTCTCCACGAGCTGTTGCGCCACCAAATTTTTTAGATTGGTCGTGTCCAAAGGAAAGTTAAGTCTTTGGAGTAGGGGGGTGGGTTTATATCTGGGAGGGGGTCCGACAGAGGATAGCAAAGGCTGAGGTGGTTGGATTTTGTCCGATTTTGGATATGTTGTTTGGTAATGGTTACAGATGCCTATATGTTCACAGTATTATTAGCTTAATTTGCCTGGACTGAATGAATACATTTCTTTTCTCTAGTGATTAAAGGTATATTAAGATAAGATAAAATATTTAAATAGTACACCAATAAATCTGCCATTTTAAAAACCATTTTTTTGGGAAGTTTCCCATGCAGGGATTTTGTCCGATTTTGGATATATCATTCAGTAGTTGTAAATTAGCATAAATCAATTTAAAAAGCTTCTGTTGCAATTTTGCCCATATATATTGCCTGGACTAAAGTAGCCAAATTATTTTTTTTTAATGATTGACAAATTAAGTAATTATTTTTCGATTTTTTTGAGAGAGTTGCCTTTGATTTTTCGGAAAACAGGTTGAATAAAATACAATAAAAAAAATAAAATAAAAGTAAAATAGTGAAGTAATATCAATATATCAAGTACCTTAGTATACAAATCTTCTATACTCGTAAAACAAAATTTCGAAATTACTCTATTATATAAAAGTCATCAAGTAATTCCAAACTGAGAATTCCTGGCCTTGTTTCTTGGGGAATCAATGCAATTAAGAACATTGAAGCAAGCTTCAAGTCAGCAGAAGAAGATGAGAAAAAATTCCAAAAGGATTATATCGACTGCTAAAGATAGTTTTCCTACTAACAAAAAATAAGGATAAATCGTATGTATCCGTGTTTTCAACGACCTTTTTACTGTGGGGAAGAGATTATTTGCTCCTGAAAAGATTTATGGTTTTGCTGATAATAATCCACATTGTTCTTTTTAAATAATTTATTAAATAGTTTTCGTTATCCTGTTTTCTTTTTGCCATAATTGGCTTATTTTCATATAATTTAGCTTCAACATTTTTTAAATTTCATTCGTTTGATTGGTTTATGAGTTAAGTGCATGTAAGAAACCTTAATTATTGAAAATGTTTTGTAGAAATTTTAAAGGGAGCCCCAGAGTACGATGAATGCAATGTGAGTACAAATATTCCCTGGTGTTCATTTTGGTAGCCTTGATTGCAATGCCAAATTAACCAAATAACTAAATACTAGCTTTGGTGCTATCGGTCGCCAAAATCTGTCACCAGCTCCCGGACTATTAGGTTTTATTCTTAAATGTTGTTTTTTTCAAGCAATATATTTTAAAGTTATAATAGGTGTACTTAAGAAATACACCTATTATATGACTAAGGTATAACTTCAACTAATTAATATCCGGTGGAATAATGCTATAGTTAAACCAACAATTTTACAAAATATAAAAACATAATTAACGCATCCTTAAACATGTTAATTAAAAAAAATCAAGTCTTATACCTATATATTTTTTTCTTAATCTGTTCTTCGTTTGTATTACTAATTAGATCTGTCAAAAGAAGACTCCACAATATTATCTGACTGTCCCTTGAAAAGGATAACGCGGTGAAATAAAAATGTCCTTTCGTCGTTTTCTTAGAGAAAATTATCATGAATGAGGTTATAGTCACATGTGTTTTGGGTGCTTGGTTTAATAAAATTACGCTAAGAGCACCGCGCACCACACTACACAAACATGGATTTTTTTGATGCTACACTCAAAGGAGCGGGCAACCAGAAAAAGGGAATTCCAACAATATTTTCACGTAAGATAATCTTTTGTGAGACAAGGACCCCGACAATCCTACCGAGCAACCGAAAAAATGCACAGCTTAAAAAGATGCTTTACATTCAGAAGCCACCAAGGAACATTAATAGGTAGGTATGAAATAAGGACGACACAAAAAATGCACAAACAAAACTAAAGAACTCAGTATCACCGCCTTAAGGCGATTTGCGCGTATATAAAAGTAGGAATACTGTACATCGTTCGCAGGTAAGCCTTTATGTCAGTTATTTCAAAAAATTATAAAAAGTATCCCCTTGTTAACCGCTTGGCTACCAACAAACAGACAAATAAAAAAATGTTAAAATTGTTAAACCTGAGTAACGCAGAATTTTTGCTTAGAAAAAGAAAGGGAGCTTGCTATGAGAGATGCCCGATTTGAAACAGAAAAATGCTCTTCCTTTTTTAATTTTTCTTTCCTTACATAAAAGGATTATTTTTTCGGATGGAAAACATTCTTTGAAAATGGAATATGGAATCATCACATTCTCTTAGTACATAAGTGCCGGATTGTTCATACGTAGTGGGCCCAAAAGGGCCGTGCTTAAGGTACATACTTACCTATTAATTATGATTAATTAATTATTAGGGAGTTAATTTAATGAAAAAGCTTTTGTCTTCGCTATTTTTTGCTCTAATCTTATGGCTTTTCGATAAGTTATGAGGTGGGCTTATCGATTTTAAATGTGGTTAAAATTGTTATTTATTGTTGGCTATTATTGACTTGATTCGATATACGAAAATAAGTTTTAAAAAAACATCGCATGGCATTTTAAGGTTTTTAGCAGTCATCAAATGAAGGCAAGACCAAATATATGCTGATTTCAATAAGAAAGGACACTCAACACTGACGTCTCGGACAAAACATCACTATAGACTAGACTAGGGTTACCATACCATATTTTCATATATATGAAGAATATATAATGCTACTACTACTACAATTTCTTCAATTGTGACAAACAAATAAAGCCATGGAGTTCTACGATATCCTGCTAATTTGTAAAAATAGACTAATTTCTCATTTATCTTCGGTTGTTTTCAACAACACATGTACTTTTGTCAACCCATAAGAAAAGGTTATTTTCTTCAAGAAAATAGAAAAAAGGTCACTGCTCTGGATATAATCTCATCCACTGTGTGTCACTGTGTAAGCCAGTGTTTCCCAGCGTGGGGCCCACGCCCCACTGGGGAGCAATTAAATTTTTCAGGGGGGCAATTTTACATTCTGATGCTTTACATCCATTTAAGATTTTAATATTAAAAGAGCCGAAAGAAAAAAGATCTCACTTTCGCACTTATTTATTTTCGAAAAGAGTCCAGGCTCAATCTTGGCTTGTTCAAACTTTTGTTTGTGCCAAATTGTGAACGCTTTTTTCAGATATTCTGTAAGAAACCATATGTGAGTATGTTTGTGGAACCTTTTGATATTCTCAAGGAGTAAACCGGAGACAAAAATTTGCAAACGGTCGATCGTAAGGCATTTGTATGTAGGGCTGGCCACGATACCAAACCAAACGGTACTTTTATAAGTATAGTTAAAATCGAAAAATGTAAGTATCGTCTCGGTATCGGTATCGGTCTCGTATAAATTAGTTTCGTTTGGTCTCGTATAACCAAGTCTCATCTCGGTATCGTTTCGGGTCCCTTTGAAGCAGGCATCGTCTCGGTATCGTTTCGGTTTCCGATACCGAGACTTTTCTGGTATCGTGGCCAGTCCCATTTGTGAGTCTTAGTCGATATTTTCAAAAAACTAGACTCATTTAAGAAGCAACTTCAAGGAAAAAATATATAACTCTTCTGGAACCATAAACAAAGATCTTTGGCTTCGCTCCCCTTATTGATAATTCAGACAATCATTTCAAACTCAAATTTTGACAGGTTTTCATGCTTTCGAAAATGTGAAATGACTGACACCTTTATAGAATCACACCTGGAAATTTATCGCTGGATTTAAAAACGTAATTTTCTGGTAGTGGTAATTTCTTCCTAATTTTTAATAATTCAAGTTTTTAGTGAACATGACAAAATTTTATATATTAAAAACTAAACATTATTTTGGGGGGACGTAAACATTTTGAAAATGTTTTGGTGGGACATAGAACAAAAAAGGTTGGGAAACACTGGTGTAAGCCATTTACGTAAGCGACTGGAAAAAGCATTATATGACGAAAAATATTTTCTTGAAAATCTTTTGGTGCATAAATTATTAATGTTTCGTTTAAAATTTGATTTCACTTCGCTTTGAAGTATAAACTAGACTTAAAAAAAATTTAAACAGGTCAGGCAGTGTGAAATGTGACTCACATATGTAGATCAACCTCTTTTTATGTTTATTGGGTTGCTTCTTTCGTAGTGCAGAAATTCACTCTGAAAGTGCAATAAATTGGTGGCAATAAATAAAACGTAGTATAATTTGAAATTCGCACTAAGCCATAACTACATTGGCCAAAAAAGTGAAAAAAAAATCAAAAGTGAAAATTTTCGAACTCTTCTTAGGATTGTACTTATATTTATTATCCAGTGTTCAACATCGATGACAATAGATTTATAAAAGCTGAAATATAAAGTTAATCCTCAAAAACTGTTCCTAAATTTACTCGGGGTTAATTTATTTTCAGGACTAGATAACTCTTAACCGGCGCTAAAGTGTTCCGGAGTGAATTAATGATTTCATACAAAAAAGATTGTGAAGCGTGTACTTTTCCGATCAAAATGATTTTTGTCAGAAAAACTTTTTCTCTAGACATTATTGGAAAGAAAAATATTTTGTGCTCAGTTGTTTGGTAAAAGCCCTTAAGAAAACGAGAATAGGGCAAAAACGGCTATTTTTCTTAATGAATGCAAAGATAACACTAAGCATTTTTTGCTAAAAAATGTTTAGTAACATAAAATTCCAATTTTTTTTAATATAGGACATTATTAAATAAAATGTTTGACTTTGTACCTAATGAAAATTTTAATAATACAACTAACCCTTAGCAAGCTCAGAGATGCCGCTTTTTTTTGTTGTGCAGAGTTAATAAAAAAATCGAATAATAAATCGTGTCACTTCTTCCGTATTTAGGCACCAATTATAACTTATCATTGAAAATTTTGTTCTTCAATTTGGAAATACTGATTAAATCTGGAGATTTATTTGTCCATAAAAATAATAAATGATTTTGCTTTTTTAATGCCTCCAAATTAAAGAACGAAGTTTTCAATGATGACTTGCAATGATAACTGATAACTGGCACCTAATAATGGACTCCATCCAGTACTAAATATTTTCCTTGGTTGCGTACGAATAAAAAAAAACATTTGAAATATCGGCTTATATCAACTTTCTTTCGAGTTTTTCAAGTTTTCTTACTGATTCACTAAATATTGACCTTTTGAAATCTCTAGACACGACAAAAAATCAGCTACGTTGAAAAAAAGGATCGACTTTTATCAACTTGTCGAAATTTTTTCCCAACACTTGACGGTGTTAATACCACCTTCATGTCAAGAAACTCATTTTGACGTTTCTCTTTTGTATCTCATTCCAATTTCATAAAAGAAGGAGATGGAGAGGTGAGGCAGAAATTAAAAAAAAATTTAAAACTTCTGTCTCACTTGGCCAATCCATTTCTTCCAAGAGTAAGAGTGTGGTAAAAGTAAGAGACGTCAAAATGAGTCGCCTTTTGCCTTACATGAAGCTGGTATGAAAACTGTCCTTAAGTACATAGAATCCTATAAGTCGGTTTAAATCAAATTTTTAACCTGTCGATGTTTTAAAAATTCAACATTTTTTCTGTCACTCATTTAACAAAATTTAAAATACAACGCGCTTTGAATCTTTGCACAAAATCAGCACAAACTCTAATCATAAATTCTTGTCTGATAAGCTATGGGAAATACAAGTTAATTGTTTCGTCATATTACCACTGTTTTTTGATACAGATTTTGCTTTCGTCAAGTAGGAAATTGTCCTGTTTGCAGAAAATCTGTTTCGTCGAATTCAGTCAATTAATTTGCAAACGAACTTGACGTTTACAACCACGAACTCTAGCTTTATATATTTTGTCTATCAAATCGATTTTTACTGTTCAGCTGTACCGCAGATGATGCTTTCGAACATTATATAGTTCCCAATTTATTTCAGTTTAGTCAATATAATAGCAATAATAATAGCACAATTTTTCCTACATAAGTTCACCTTCATGACGTGGTGGTGCCTTTCTCGGAACATGTCATGTCATGTGCGGCACGGCACCTTTCATTGCAAGGCGCCCTCTGCCCTACCACTAGACACGGCCCTGAGTACAATAATACATCTTCAAGTGAGCAGTTGGTTTAAAACCAAAATTTTATAAAACAAAGTATCTGATGGAAATGGAAAAAGCAAAAAAAAGTTAGACAATAACTGGTTGTGGTCACTCCGGAGCATATTTAAATAACATTTAAATTTTGTAGATATATGAAAATTACTGAATTCAAATCCAAATGTTAATGCTCATTAGTGTATCAGGGCTCTTTTTGGATCTATATTTCCAGCTTTAAAACCTTTATTTACTAAATTTCATGTTGGGTATTATTTTTTAAGTCGTTTTTTGTTTGCTTCCTTCTGGTCCCCGTTTCATAATAGAGCTAATACTATTAGTTAAAAGTACAAGTTTAAAAAACTGCCAAGAACAACCACTAATAGTGATATTAACCATCTAAAAAGTACAAAAGTTCTTTTATGCTGCTTGATTATGTAACTCAATTTCAACGCAGACTAAAATTATTAGTTTGTACTTTATTATGCAACAGGGCCCTGAACACTCTATCCCGAGCATATCTTCTATTTTAAAGAAAAATAGTAGGTAAATGCTGTGTAAAAATGTTACACAATTAGACCAAAAATTGGTTTCAAGGATTAAGTCCGGCCCTGTTCATGGTACGTTGAAGACAACTTTGTTGCTTATTTAACATTCATATGTCGACCCCTTGATGCAATGTTCTAAGAGAAAATGCTTTGAATTACATATAACAGAATAGTGAGTTGTTACCCACGCGAAGATTACGCATGATTCAGTTAATGTGACCGCAAATAGAAATGTTTCACCCGTATGCATATTATTTTCCAACTTTTCTTCTATTTTGTACGTACTCCTTCTTTGTCGAATTTCAGAACACTCATCAAAAGAATGGTGTGTTCTGTACCTACCTATATAAGAGCAACTGGGCGAATTAAAATTCTCGCTGTGAGTAATTTGTGGAGCTTTGTGGCGAGTTTGCATATCTTTTATTAATTTCCTTTTGTAATGTTTATCATTCCTCAAGTGCAAATTATATTACGGGTTTTGAAATGATTCTGGACTCTCGTAGGTATCACCATTCTTTACCTATGTAATGTATGGGATATGCCTTTGTACTCCATAGTTGGATTTGTTATAACTTTGATTCCAAATAATGATTTGGATTAGTCTAACAAAAAATTACTTTGAGTTGAGTTAACTGCAAATTTAATATGGTTCAGTATTTGCATAGTATCATCCAGTAGCTAAATCACTTACCCGGTCAAGCCACTGAAGAACATTAGGAATGATTTAATTCCCGGTCAAAGCCATTGAGTAACGGTTATATTAACAATAATTCTAGAGAAATAATTGGTGGTTGCCCTCTTCGCCTGACCTCGACCTGCAAGCAACAAATTACATTTTTATTAAACGTGTGTATCCATTTGAAAGTAAAAAGACTACGGGCGAATCTCAAGCAGCTCTCGAGAGTAAAACTCACAGGTGGACACAGTCATGAAATTAACTCACAGATTGGTAGACGATAAAAGTAATTATTGGTGAACCTATATTATATCAATTTAGTTTCGCCGAGTATACAGGAAATGAGGGAAAGAAAGGAACAATATCGTTCAGCGGTTTATATTCTTAAATTTATTTTGTTCCATACGCTAAGCCGGGCATCCCAAAGAAATTAAAACAAGTAATTCAATTTCAAATTTAGGAATAAATGTCATATTTAGATAAACCAATATTGAGAGTATTAATAGGAGTTAACGAAAAAACTGTAAATAGGAAATTTTACTTTTTATTGTAAAATAAACAAGTGATCAACAAAAAACTCATATGTTCTCTTCCTTATCTGCGTCTTTTTTGGTATTTTCGCTGGTGTCATCAGTTCTCTATAATTAACTATGCACATCGCGATTTATATACTGAGATTTTTATAAGTAGGTAGTTGCATTTCAATTGCCTACGACTAAATTATTTTGAGACTTTTTTGTTGAAAGAAATTTTATTAAAATAGCAGTACGCGTCGAAATAACTGAAAATTCTGTAAAAGGAAAATAGTTGGAATGAATCAGGGATGGCGAACCTTTTAAGAGCCTCGTAAAGTTTTTTTTTTTTTTTTTTTTTTTTTTTTATCCGATGGAAATCTTCAAAAGACACTCGGTAAGAATCGGTACCAAGTAGTGTGGGACTCTTACCGCACTAAAACCACCGGTGAATCAGGACCAATCTATGAAAGATCGACAAATGATTTTTCTTTCTTAATTTATCAGTCGCATTGTGGGAAGTTTAAGTTATAACACTTTCCATAGCTTTTAGACCATCAGCTCATGAGGCTTGGTTCTTCTTAATCTCCGAACATTGTCTCGTACATTTAAGACGGTCTCCATTTCGGAGTTGGTATGACTTTGCAGTCGCTGATTGTGTGATACAGCGTGTTTTTTAACCACTTCTGTAACCATTTCAATTTGAAGGTCACGATGTAGATCGCTATTTCTTATATACCAAGGGGCATTTATTATTCCGCGAAGGACCTTGCTTTGGAATTTTTGGATGGGTTCAGCATTTGTTTTCTTTGTACAGCCCCATAGTTGGATGCCATATGTCCAAACGGGTTTCAGTACTTGCTTATATAACATTAGTTTGTTCTGGATAGATAGGTCAGAGTTCTTTCCTAGTAACCAGTACATTTTTCTGTACTTCAAGTTTAGTTCGTCTTTTTTCTTTTTGATGTGCTCTTTCCATTTAAGCTTTGCATCCAAAGTCATTCCAAGGTATTTGGCAGTATTGGAGTAAGGTACTGTTGTACTGTTTATAAGAATTGGAACATTGTTTATTTTTTTGTTTGGAAAGTTTATATGCGTCGATTTTGTTTCATTTAGTTTGATTCGCCATTTTTGCGTCCAATCACTAACTTTATCGACTGCATTTTGCAGTTTTTGTGTAGCCTTCGTAACGGATTTATCTGGCACCAATATTGCAGTATCATCAGCAAAGGTGGCCATGATAGCGTTGATGTCCACTGGAATATCCCTTGTATATAACAGATACAGGGTTGGTCCTAGGACACTTCCTTGTGGTACACTGGCTTCAATTTTCTTTAGTTCCGAGTAATTTTGGTCGTACCGTACTCTAAAGAGTCGGTTCGTAACGTAGGATTTCAGTATTTCGTAGTACTGCCTGGGAAGATCCCTTTGCAGTTTGTACTCAAGTCCCAAGTGCCAAACCTTGTCAAAGGCTTGAGCAACATCTAAGAATATAGCCGAGCATACTTGTTTTTCTTCAAGTGCTTTTTCCACAATATCCGTAATCCGATGCACTTGGTCTATCGTGGAATGTTTATTTCTAAATCCAAACTGATGGCTCGGAATTAGTCTTCTTTCTTCTATTATTCTGCTTAGTCTTTTCAGAAGCAGTTTTTCGAAAACTTTTGCCATGATTGGTATAAGCGATATAGGTCTGTAAGATGTTACTTCTGTTGGTGGCTTTCCTTGTTTAGGTAAAACAATGACTTCTGCAATTTTCCAATGATGTGGCACATATCTTAGTTTAAGGCATGCATTTATTATAAATTGGAGTTTTTTGAAGGCTGTAGAAGGCATTTCTTTCAAAACCTGAGCAGTTATTAGATCGTACCCTGGTGATTTTTTGTTGGACAACTTATGTGGACACATACTTCTTACTTCTTTGAGTGTGACAAAAGGAATTTCACATTCGTCGTTTCTATCAACAAACTGTAAGGGATCTGTAGCTGTGCTTGGTGGAAATGGCTTAAATACATTCGCGAGATGTTCAGCGAAGAGATCAGCCTTTTGTTTTGGGTTTCCGATCCATTTACCATCTTGAGATTTTACTGGCGGGTTTTGTGCCTGTGGTCTTTTTTGGCGCTTAGCTGCTTTCCATAAGGAGTATTCCGTAGAAGCATCCGCCGTCAGACTATTCAGGAATCTACTAAGTGAATCACTTTTAAATTCCCAGATTCTTTTCTTAAGTTCATTGTTAAGACGGTTAAAAACTGCCTTATCACCTGGAAATCTCGTAGCTTGCCATTTTCTTCGAGCTCTTCTTTTCTCCAAGATCAGCTCCTTTATTTCGACAGGATATTTTATTTCTTTTTCTCTTGAGTTCGAAATTGTTGGAGTACTTTCTTCTGCAGCCTGTTGCACATCAGCAATAAATTGTTCTACTTCATGATCAATCTGTTCAATTGTTTGCATAGGGGATCTTAGGTTTATAAATTTTTCAAGTTTATCTTTGAATTCGTACCAGTTTGTTCTTTTGTTCACGAGCTTAGGATTACTTTTCTCTATTATTTCTGCTTCGCTCAGTGATAATATTACTGGAGTATGATCTGACGATAAATCGTAATTACCTTCGACACTTATATGGTTTCGTTTAATACCTTTTACTACGAAAAAGTCTATAAGGTCTGGTATTTTGTTAGAATCAGATGGCCAATATGTTGGCGAGCCAGAAGAATAAAATTCGCAGTTGTATTTGCGGCCTGCTTGATATAGCCGTTTGCCTTTCGTTGTTATGAGCCTAGATCCCCATTGGGTGTGTTTAGCATTGAAGTCGCCACCAACAAGGAAGTTATGTCCTAACAAATTTAGGAGTTCTGCATAGTCTTCTTCAGTTGGAGAGCGCCTCGGAGGGCAGTATATAGATGCTATCTTAAACTCTTTCTTTTTTATACCAATACTAATTGTGGTTACTTGCATGTTTTCATTAGTAAACTTCGGCTCTTCATAGTTTGTTAAGCACTTTTTTATTAGTATTGCTGATCCTCCCCTAGCTTTGTCAGCTGGGTGCGGAGCGTGATAACACGTATAGTTAGGTAATTTATTATCAAGATTTTGTTCTATAGCGAGGTGAGTTTCGGACACCAAACAAATGTCTATATGCTCTATGTCTAAAAAGATGTTTAGTTCTGATACATGTTGTAAAAGACCATTTGCATTCCATGTTGCGATTTTGAGTGTTCTGTCCATCATTGTTTTTTAAGAGCGACTTCTTCGCTTAGCTGTTTTATGTTTAAATCTTGTTTGTCAATCCTTTTCAGGATAAGTTCAAGCATTTCTTTAATATCCGCACATTTTTAACAATCTGGGAATAGGATTTATTTTCATCACTTTTGCTTAGTGCAATTGCTTTTGGCGGTTGATTTTTAGTTTTGTTTTCAACGGCTACTTTTGTGCTTTCGACTATTGCTTTTGTGTTTGTTGGGTTTCTTAGCCTTAGTCTTGGAATTTTTTGGCAATTGGACATCCTCTGTAACTTGCAGGATGGTTGCCTTGACAGTTAACACATTTCGCTTTCTGTTCTCTGCCCATGGGACAGTTTTTAGTTGCATGCTTGCCTTCGCATTTAACACAAGCAAACTCACGATTGCAGTATTTTTGTGTATGCCCAAAGGCTTGACAGCGTTTACATTGTGGAACAATTTTTGACTTTCGTAGTGGTTCAATTTTGACAACTATGCCCATAATTGATTTTATACTGTAGATCTTATCGAGACTTTCTTTATTTTCAAAGGTGAGCATAAACAAAGGTAGAGATCTCCTTGTTGTCGTTGATACCCCAGTGGAGTCTTTGATTGTCTCATTTTTAATAAGATTATTCGCATCGAGAGCTTGGAAACCTTTTTGAATAAGGTCTTCGACAATATCTTTGGCATCACATGAAGAGTGGAGGCCTCTTGCTACTACCTTTATCGACCTTGTAGCTTTATTTTCGTACGAGTGCCACTGAATTCTCTTTTTGTTCAATTCTTCAGTGATAGATCTATACGCATCGGCGTCTTCAACAATGACTTTCCAATTGTCTTTATTGTATGATGTATATTTACATGCCTTATTACTGCATTTTTCTACTATGCTCTTAAGCTCACCAAACATTGTCAATCCGGAAATCATGATTGGAGGTGGTGAAGTTTGCTTAGTACCTTTAGCAAAAGACTTCTTTTGGGATACATCTTTTATTTCATTATTTGATGTTTTCACTGTTGCAGGAATATCCGCTTTTGAAGCTACCTGCTTAATTTTTTGAACAGTCTCTGGGCTACCCTCTGCTTTCCGTTTCTTGGATTTACGTTTATTTCTGTTACCATCTGTTTCAAAAAGAAGCTCTTCCTCATCAGTATGAAACTCAATGGTTTTTGGTGGGCTTTTCACTACAAGTATTTTTGGACTAGTCTTGCTGTCATTATTTGAAGTTTTCTTGTCTAGCAAGCTGACTTTTTCTTCAAGTCTCTTAACTTGTTGCTGAAGACTTTCAACGAGCACTTCATTTCACTATTATTTCTTTTTGCCATTCCTCGAAATAATTTTCGGATTCAACTTGGTGGATCTCGTTGCTTTTTTTGGAACATTGCGGATCTTTTATTTCGATCTTTTCATAGATTTTGGTTCCTTTTTTGTTAATGACTTCTTTGTCATTTGATTTTTCGGTAAGGGTTTTCGATGGAGTGACCCTTGAGAATATTTTTGGTGGAGTCCTTTTTTTAAAAAATAAATAACTTGAAATGCCATTGGAGCGCCAACATACAGGCCGTTTTCGAAAACGTGGATTTTGATAGATTTTAATATCATTTATATGTAACTGACCAAACCAGGAGTGGAAGCTAAGCTCATAGTTGATTGTCATTATTGTCAATTGCACTTTTGTCATCCAAATTGCAACTTCTGACAGGCGCTTTTCTTTTAAAGATTAAATTAAAAGATTGAATTTCCTTAATCCCCAGTCCTAAAAGTAAGCAAGGTAATTAAAAAATATAGCACTTGAAATTTTCCATACAAAATACATAGGGGCTTAACAGTCTTTTACTTCAAATGGTCGCTAAAAGTTAATGGAAAATCTTGTCGCATATACTTAGACCGTAGGGCAAGCAAAATTATTTTAATTTCATAAACCAATAGTTACTCCAGAAGCATTTAAAAAATGTTTGTATACCTATACTCCTGACGGTATCTGTAACAAATTTTAATTTTTTCCATCAAATTGAAAAATTTTACCGAAATTTTGAGCAAAAGATTGTGAAAACTAAATGTATTTTATATGGCAAATTGTAAGTGATCGCTATTCGTGTTAGGGTCTACCGAGATAATTAGAAAACAATAATTTAGATAGCAAAAATCTCCAAAGTAAAAATCTCGAAAATAGAATCTAATACTAATAAAATCTCGAAAACAAAAATCTAGAAATCATAATTCGAATCGAAAATCTAGAAAAAATCTCAATGGCAAAAAATTTGGAATAATTATTAATATTTATTAGTATTTATATTTAATGTCTATTATAACCATTGTCTCCAAAATTATAATTTACTCTAGACTTAGAACCTCTCTAAGTGCCCTATTACACGATGACTTTTGAGACATGACTTTTTTTTAATAAAATGAGTGCGATCGAGAAAAAACATTTGATCTCACCATCGCACTTGAAAAAAAAGTAACTTAAGTCGTCGTGTAATAAAGCACTTACATAGAGTTATAATTTTCAGCCTTACGAACAACTCTAAATTTTACAATGAATTTAATGTATTTCCTTTGTACCGGCTAGACAACTCACTTATGTCGACAGTTTTCTTGGACAATAATACTTTTGCGCTGTCACAGACTAAAAACAAAGTAGATATCCAAAAAAATGCCTCTATAAAACTTAAAGCCGAAGATAGCCGACCCTCTGTGACACTGTGTCAATGTTGGCATGTCTCTAGTCACTGCTATTAGTTCAAAAGTATATATCGCTTGTATATTTTCGTTAAATAGATATATATCTATATTTTTCATGTTGCCTTTAGGGTACGATTACAGTGGATGCGTATTCTGACGAACAATTGTTTTATTTTTATTTCATTTTATATGTTGGATTTTATTTATATTTTTGTTTTGCCCAGAAAAGTCAACAATTTGATGTTGTGTTTTCAAAGACTGAACATTTAAGATAAGTTACAAAAAAGTCTCGAATTTATTTTTATTTTTTCGAAATTTTTCCGAATTATTGTCTTTCGTGATTTTTGTTAATTCTAGATTTTTTTCCGTTCGAGATTTTTATTTTTTACTAGATAACCCGGTGAACTTCGTTCCACCTTTACCCTTAAGAAGACGTGTTTGAATCCTTTTTAGTTTCATATTTCTCGACGTAAAAGAGTTTTTGTTGCATATTGTTGAAACCAATAAGACATTTAACATAACTGTATTATTTTTGATTTTTATTATGAACATAAAACCATGAAATTGTCCTGAGTTAATTTGGGTCACCAGAAACCCCATGCGACTACTTTTGTGATTTCCTTCATGCGCCCAGTTAAGTCAGCAAAAAATTAAGATTTGATACTAATAAATAGCTAGTATTTAAAAAAATCTGCATTCAATTCATTTTGAACTTTTATTAAGTTTTGATTTTTTTGATTTAACCCCGATCTGCCCTTCTAAAAACTCAATTATTTTAAAGTCATTCTAACTATTCTAAATTTCAAAGATCTGATAAGTGCTTTCTGTTCTCTGTTGGCAAATTGCTAGGTCCATTAAATTCGGACCAATACTGAAGGTTGTCAGAACGGAAACCGTTGAAAACGGTATTGCTTTTCTTCACCGTTAATTGCGTTTTTTGTCCTGAAAATATGCGAAGACTCAAAACTGTTGAAATTTTTTAGAATGCACAAAATATTACCCCCACAACCATCCAGGCATTATAAAAAAGTATCCTATATTGATTTATTATTACTAAACCAATCTAGTTTGTTTAATGCCGGAAAAAAGAGATTCGATTGTAATATTATTATTTTTGTTTGTCAAAAAGAAATTCAAAATTAATGCTTTATGTCCGTCCGTGTACTTGCCAAAACCACGAATTTCTACGAATTTTATTTTAATTATATGAACTGTGACAGAACTTAGGACTTAACTAGTAGCTTTGGGAGGTACGTGAAAAAACTATAAGGCAAATCAATTTAGAATTTCATTTTTACAAAATACCTAGAGCAATTTATTTTTAGTTTGTTAATAAAATTGGTGCTGAGGGAGCGCTGTTGACCGATTTTGACTAAACACAACGATTGATTTTTATTTATAAGAAAAGATTCACACAAATAATTTTGGTAATTTTTCAACGTACACTGAAATAACACTAACAATACAAAATCAGCCTTTTAAATTGCTGAACCACGGAACAAAACCACTTTTGTACAACTGGACATAAGTCCTTTTTATGGGTTGTGTATTAGATAGACCGCACTTTAAAATTTCGTTTTTAAAATCGGATCCTCGGTTCATCGAATGCCGAATAATTGACATTCGACTGTATTATTATTTTGTTATTTATTTTGACAAGAGAATTTTGATTTTCAAACTACATAAATCTTTTTTACCTTATTTGTTTGTTTAAAACAGGTAATAAAATGGCGATTTTCCTCGTTGCTTGGAAACCGCAAAACAGATTTATTCCAAACTTTATTTAAACATCCACAGGTTCATGCCAAACTATTCCTGAAAAAAATCATCAAATCGGTTAAGCCATTTTCGAGCTTTTGCAGGACTGATTGATTTTTGTATATAAGATTCCTAGATTTTTTACATTCGAGATTTTTGTCATTCGAGATAACGTAATGATCCCGTCCTGTTAATATCGCCATATTTCAATGAAATTTCAAACACATTACACATCTCTGTGACAGCGAATTTTGCGAAAAGATCTTGGCCTACATTCTTACAAGAATAAATTGACGCAAGAACTGAAGCCGCTTGGCCACCAGAAGCGTCGTATGTTCGTGAATTGGGCTGAGCAACAACTTGAAATTGATTCGGATTTTCATCGAAAAATCATCTTCAGCGATGAGGCTCATTTCTGGCTGAATGGCTTCGTCAATAAACAAAATATGCGGTATTGGTCAGGCATCAATCCACACGTACTCCATGAGTCATCATTGCATCCTGAAAAAATTATGGTTTGGTGTGGTTTATGGGCCGGCATCATTGGGCCATACTTCTTCCGTGATGATCAAGACCGGCACGTTACTTTGAATGGGGATCGCTACCGTTCAATGATAACCGAATATTTTTGGCTCCAATTGGATGACATGGACTTGGAGGACATGTGGTTCCAACAGAACGGCGCCACAAGCCACACAGCGAATGTCACAATCAATTTATTGAAAACCAAGTTTGGAGAACGTGTTATCTCACGAAATGGTCCAGTCGCTTGGCCGCCTCAGTCGTGCGATTTGACGCCGTTAGACTATTTCCTGTGGGGCTACGTCAAGTCTATGGTCTATGCCAATAAGCCAGCGACGATTGATGAACTTGGTACGAATATCGAACTTGAAATTGCAGCAGTATCGGCCGATTTATGCTTGAAAACCGTCGAAAATTGGGTTCAGCGTCTGGACTTCTGCAAGCGTGCCCGTGGTGGCCATGCAAAAGAAATCGAGTTCCATACACAATAGCATCAAACGTACTTTCACAATCATAAAGAATTTCATTGATATCCAAAACCGTTTTTGTTTTATTTAAAAAAACTTTTGTAGCGCTCTTATTGAAAAACCCGATATTTCATATATATATTTTTTTGTGATTGTAAAATCAAATTTTGATATTAAACCAAGGATGTTTTTATCGTATTTTGAAAGTGTGCAAAAATATCAACTTCATATAAATGGCCCGACCAGAATTTCTAACTTAGAATTCAAAATCAGAAATCGCACGTGTCTTTTCCGTTGCCATCTCACTGAATTTCATAAGTTCTTAGTAAAATTTGTGTGTCGTGAACTATGAGGTGAATTATTAAAAGCCTTTAAGTCGAAATTCCATCTAACTCAAATTTGTTCGCCATATTTTGTATTCCCGTCAAATGCACATATACTCTCTATCTCTCTATAACTCGGACTAGTTTTTATATTCCGCGAAAGTCGACTTAGAGCGAATCAATTGTACTTCGTTTCATCAAACTAAGAAACGGCCGCTCAAACTATGCTGATTTTAGGATTTAAAAGTAAAATACTTGGTATTTATGGCAATTTTGAGAAATTTATAAGATGATACTGGGTGAATGATTGATTTTAGACCATTAAAGAAAAAATGATAGACAAATTTAAATTTTTGGGCCAACGTGTTGCCATCACCTTTTTTTTTTTTTTTTTCTTTCAAAGTTTCAAATAATTGTCAAAAAAAAAAACAAACGTGCAACTAGAAACCCAATTTTTGAACATATGTAAGCTAATTATAACTCCCTGAACGTGAATAAAATAGTGCCAGACGACTTTTTCGGTCGAAAGTGCTTGCTGCTCGAGCTCAAAGTTTTTAAAACAAGTAATATTAGAAATTTCAGTTTCGACAACCAAACTCACCTGGCACTATTTTTTTTTTTCAGGTCTAAGAAGTTAAAATTAGCTAACATATGTTCCAAAACCGTGTTTGTAAGAGTAAGGTTATTGATTTTGGCACTTATTTTAAATTTAGAAAAAATAAGATAGCAACCCTTACACTCCGAAAAAATTGAAATTTGTCTAATATGTTTTACTTTAATGGCCAAGAATGAATCATACACCCAGTTTGAGCGTATCATATTAAAAAAATATCTCAAAATAGACGTATATGCCATATATTTTACTTGTAAGTACTAAACTTTTAAAGAAAATTTAATCATCTTATTTTTATATGGAGCAATGCTTATACAATAAAAACAAGAAATGTGATTTTTTACTACAAAAAAAAATTTAATGATCTATTTTGATGGTAAATTATATTGTCTTCAAAAAAGATTTTTCAACATTATTTCGAAAATTTGCTTCGTTTTCGAGTTATATGCAAAAAACTGAAAAGGGTGCTTTTGCACACTCCACCTCCAAAATGCACCCTCTAATTTAATAGCACTCAGCGGTTTTTTCATATTCAATAACCCAGTTATTGAGTTTTACAATAAAAACCTATGAAGGTCTTAGTTCCTTTTTAAATGACATAATCAATAGCCATATTTTTGGTATACTCGTAGCTCGAGAGTAAAGCTGAATTTGAAAATCTAACTCTTAAATCTTTAGTCCTTTTTGAAGATTTAATTTAAAAAAAAAACCTTCCCCAGAAAAATTAACAAAAACCGAAAAATCAAAGAATTCTAAATTGGTAAATAACTACAAATATCATAAGTTGAAACCTTTGTTCCAAAGACTAAAGACATGTTTACCTTCACAAAAAAAATTATAGGATCAAGCCTATTATAGCTACAACATGGTGGATGTAAAATGTTTTTATAAGCTTATATTAGCTTTGTCCCAAACATATAGCAAAACGACCGATGTGAGCTGCAATTTTTCACCAATATTTCGGCAATTTCTGTTCCACGCTTCAAAAATTGGTTTGTTTTGGGCAGAAGAGCCTTTTTAAGGGTATTATTTTGTATTTTTTTTAAATGTTTTTAGATCAACAGAATCCTTTCCTTGTTATTAAGTAATGCAATTTGGTCACTGATGGAGTTGTTTGTGGCCGCCATTTCAGCTACTTATTACTTCCATTGCAGTAGTGCTCATATTTGAAGAAAATTGCATTACAAGCATGGAAAGATTTTTTTTGTAACCACTACTAATTTAAACTGTGGATGAAAGAATGGGGAACGGGGCTTGTAGATGGAGGTGTAAGACCCAATGGCCATTTTGTGTTTGTACATATTATACAGCACATGGAACAACAAAATGATCACAAAAAAAATTGTTTTGTGTATAGAAAAAAAATTCAAGAGACTGTTTATTTTCCTGGATACATATATATATACAAAATCATAGTTCGATATCTCAGGATTGGAGATATTGCAAATTGGATCACAGAAACAGAAACAATGAACTAAATTATCCTAGAATCCGTCCCTTTCATTAGAAAAAAAAGAAAAAGGAAAAGACACAAAACAATTCTCAGTCTTTAACAATCCAAACCTGGTTGGGTTCCTCGTAGTGTACTCGTAGCAATAAATTTCTTGCATTGAGAAATGCTAATTCAAGTTCCTTGCTATACCGACTTTGCTTTGGAATATCAAGCATAATATCCGGATACAACTATTGCATATTCCAAAAGGGCTTATTGGTAACCAATTGATTTATGTCATTTGTGTTTTCGATAGACCCATTTGTCCTTCGCATGCATTCACTTAAAATTTGAATCAATTTGAATTCAAAGAGATTTATGAATCAATACGTAAGTACTATCTTGATCATCTCCATTCAAAGGGAAAACGATACATCGAAGGTTATGATTTATTAGAGAATTTGTTTGGCAGTATAATTTATCGATGTCGTCCATAGAAACATTTGGAAGTCGATATCATAGTTGATGTATGTTGGAGTTAGTTATTTAAGAACAACAGTGCAAAAGGCAACAGGAGTGAAGTTGTCGTCTTAGCTAGACGGTCTTCCTGTTTCCTTAAAACAACCCTCTCATTAACGGACCAGGTCATTAAAGCAATTAAAATCCGATAAGAAACATATTGTTCACTGCAAGGGCTGGCTAATGGCAGCCGGAAAACTTTGGCAATCGTGTCTGTGTTACTTGGCCCCAAGTACATTATGCCTTTCTCGATTGCTAGCTCCCCAATCTATCTGGCAAACGACCGACGGACGCGACGGCACTTTGTCCAAGATCCATAAATAATACTTTCAGCTTCAGATACTGAGAAAAATAAATAGACCCAACATTGGCAACAGATTATCGATTCTGCACATAATTAGGGAGGAAGGCGTTCTGATGGAAAACCCGAATAACTTTTATAGTAGTGCGGAATTATATTCCAAGTAAAAACTATAAATTATGAGGATTAATCGAAGGATAAGAGCGTATCTTTTTCACATATAATGTTTCTTCAATAATTCATAATAAATGATCTAAGCTTTGAATGGGTCATTAAGATGTGCTACACTATAGGAACTGTGTACTTCCAACATCAAAGAGGGGATGATGCCACAGCCATCATCGTCCTTGTCCATCGATGTCGTCGTCGTATTATAGTCGAACTTAATGTCTTTGCCATTATGAATATGGATGAGTGCTATGTCGATGATATGACGAAAGTGCAATTATTCAGTGTTTTGATCAATAACAAAATAAAAAGGAACTCGGTTGTTTGGGGGTGTGAGATAATGTGAGTCAATATACTCGCAGAGTGCCTTTTAGGAGGGTTTGTAAGATAATTAAAGATGAAAGAATCTTTATGAGTTTTGACCTGAAGATATTGTGTGTCTATTCGATAAAAGTAACAAACATGTTTCTGAGAGTTGCAATAGCTAGATGATTGTTAAAATACTTTTGGTAAGAAAAAAATTAGATTGTCAAAGTCCGTAAATTAATAGTTTCTCAAACTTGGACATTAAGAAAACAGCAGACGGTTAAAGTGCCTCCACACCCATCTATATACCTATATTGAAGCCCTTAAGCCCAGGATTGAGATCTTTCAATTTTTTCTTCAGGTTATTTTTCCAACTTAAGCTCCAATTTGTTTGACTGAAAATAGCTTAAGCTAGAATATTATAATAAAAACTTCAAAAATATCAAGATTCCAGGACCCTTGACTATGAAGCCTTGAATGAATGAATGAATTAGTTTTAGGGTATAACTGCACTGAGTTCTTAAGATCTATTGTGCTCCTTCACTATGGACCTAGATTAGGTTTCTTATTCTTTAGCTTATTCTCCAAATTAGTTTCTTTAAGAAACTTGTGTATTTGCGAGTACCCAAGAGAGGACAGTTCGCTCTTCTCTATCTGGTAATTTCTCAGAAGCTATTGTCCTTGATGCACAAGTTAATAGAATTTGATGGATGGCCTTCAAACTGATGTATTCTATGGAGACTTAAGAAAAGCGTTTGATAGAGTTTGCCATTCAATACTGCTTTATAAACTAAGCCGTTACGGCTTTCCAAATTGGATAATGATTTGGATAGCATCTTACTTAGAAAAAAGGACTCAGCTTGTTAAATTGAAAAATTCCACCTCGAACACAATAAATGTATTATCTGGAGTACCTCAAGGCAGTCATATTGGACCTATTCTTTGTATACTATTCTTCAACTATATCCACTCGGTCATCTCATATAGTAAGATTTTGATGTTTGCTGGATGACTTTAAACTTTTTTATGGTTTTAAAAGCTCGAATGGGTATCTTTTTTTTCAACATGAAATTGACAATGTGTCCAAGTGGTGTTTAAAAAACGGAATGGATCTAAACACCAAAAAATGCAAGATAATGACTTACTCACGGAGACGAAAATTATCTGATTCCTTTTACTTCATCGATAATGTTCTGGTCAGTAAAGTTGAAATGTTCAATGATCTGGGGGTTCTATTTGATGGCAAACTTTCATTTAACCCTCATATTGATACAATAGTCAGCAAAGCAAGGGGCCGTCTTGGATTAATAATGAGGTTCTGAAAATAGTTTAGTGACCCTTACATATTTAAAACACTTTACTGTGCACTTGTAAGACCGATGTTGGATAATGTAGTTGCGTTTGGTGCCCTACCTATGAAATTGCTATAAAGAAACTTGAAAGTGTACAGAATCGTTTCCTTTTATATGCTTTTTGACATCTTCCATGGAACCCAACTCAACACTTACCTCCATATGAAAGCCGACTTAATCTTTTGAGTCTAACATCGCTGGAAAAAAGAAGAGAAGTTAACAACGTCATGTTCCTTTATCAACTTTTATCGGGATCTATCGACTCATCTTATATTTTAAGCCAACTTAACATCAATACTCGTACAAGAACAACTAGAAATCCAGAATTTTTCTACATATTGAGCTCAAGGGTCAATTATGGTCTAAATGAACCGCTTAATGTTATGAAGAGTGACTTTAATAAATGTTATAACTCAATCGATTTTAATATACTCGTATCTGCTTCAAGTGTAAAAAGTATTTTATATTCCAGATTTTAATAGAATTTTGTATCCATGTAAAACTTGTTACTATCGTTATTACAAAACACACATACTAATACTTACATTATATATAATTTTTAAAATAAGTTGTAAAATGTTTGAAACAACTTTGACATCAATGTCTCTAGTTGATAAATTAATAAATAAATAAATATGATTACCTATAGTATGGGTCCGATGTTTCCTCGTAATCATTGCAGAATCTGTATATGGCACAGTTTTTAGGCCAAGAATATGGAGGTGTCTCCTTGAATTGCAGTGGCCTGTGAGGAGTCTCGTTATTATTCTCAGTTTATTGCTATTTGAGTTGATGCAGGATTTGAATCTTGCTTGATTGTAATTCCCAAGTGAAAGTTTGGCCTGATTGTTGATCTCTTCTCTCCCTCCCTCTGCTGTTTTGATTTAGTTTTTTCTCACGTTTTCTACTATTCCGCAATAGGACTCTGGCCTCGTTATGGGTGTCATCCTGTTTTTACTACACGGCCTAGTATTTCACTTATCCATCAGATTATAGTAACGGGAACACTCTTCCAAACCAAGACCCTGTTAACGGCTTCATGTAAGGTGTTGTCGAAGGCGCCCTCAATATTCAAGAATGCACATAAGGCCGTTTCTTTGGAGTATAAGGCTATACGTTAAGTGCTTGTGAGTTCGTACAGAGCGGTTTCTGTAGATCGTCCCGCTATGAAGGCATGCTGACGATGATTTAAGGGCTTGTTTATTAACACTTCTGACCTGATGAAGTTGTCAATTACCTTTTCCAAAGTCTTCAGTAAGAAGGATGTTAAACAAATTATCCTGAAGGATTTTGGATGTGTTGTATGTTGCATCTTTTTCCACAATTTTCGGGGTGAAGATTACATAAATAAATAAATAATAAAACTTACTGACGATGGAAGCTTGACTTTCGAAATGCATTTAAGAAAATAAATAAAATAAATGTTTTTAAGTTTTTTAAAATTATACATCTTTTATTTATTTCAGGAAAAAAACACGTTGAAAATCTCCACTCCACATCAATGAAATTACATTGGCCCTTCTAGACTTGATATATGCCCAAGTGCGATTCCATTTCGAAGTATTTTTATAAGAAAAGGCATTCATTACTCTTTTCCTGATGATTAACATGCTAGTGTGTATCTGCACATGCATGTAGGAGCAACTGTACATGACAGTGTCGACTTGACGTGTGTTCATAAACACGACAGGACTTAAAGATATGTAATTGCTCAGTTGGGTTGTAGGGTCGTTATTCTGCTTTCAAAATTCTGCGTGTCAAAATTCTGTTTTTTTCAAATTCTGTACTTAAAAATAAATATTATTTACTGAATTTTTAAAAACAGAATTTTGAAAAACAGATTTCTTGTAATTGAACAAAATTAAACGTGGTAAGAACATACATACATAATTGAAACGATTTTAAATTAACTAAGTACATAATATCTTTATAATCCAATTACAGAAGATTTTCCAAGAACATAAAATAGTGTCGATGACTAAAAAGCTTGGTTGGAAAATGAAAGACGGGTTATGTATATTGGAGGACGTGCTGTAGTATCGCAGTGCACTTATACCCCAAATTCCTCATTCATTCATTCCCTGAGATAACAGATCAAACTACTATGGATGGAAAATGTTTGATTTTTGGAAAGTAGGTTTGCTTTTCTGATGAATCGGATTTCCAAGTTTTAACTAAAAAGATAAAATTTGTGCGTAGAAGACAAACGAAGGAATTTTTGACAGCTCCGCTGATATTTTTAAAATCATTAAATTATTAAAATTGAATTTTTTACAACTGTAAATTAAATTGATATCTACATGGCCAGACAAAACTATTAAAATCATACGAGTATATACATATATTCATATCTAACTCAAAAAAATCTTCAAAGTGTCTAATTCTAAGTTCCCTAACGTGTCCCCTATTCCTGTTTTAGAATGGAAAATTCTAATAGTTCTATTATTTTAGTGCCAAAACCATCTTAATTACTGACATTATATAATACAGAAGACGAGACGTTCGATTTAGTGGATCTCAAAACAATGAACAATGTATTCACAGTAGTGAACACAAACAAATTTATATAAAAACGTAAAATGTCCGCACGCATTAAATGTTGTTTGAGAACACAGAAAGCTTAAATCAATGTTAACATATTTTCACATCGAACAAAATATGCATTGTGGATCAAATTCATCCTTAGAAAGACTTTAAAAACTACCACTCGAAAAAGTGACCAATCTCTAAGGAGTGAACCGGCCTGGTTTTTATTACTTTAAAATATCGAGCGTCTGCTGTATATTTTTTAAAAATATAAATACAGAAATATAGGCTTTAAAACTTCATATGTTTTGTAGCCTAGTTCGTAAAATGCGTTATTATTTTGCTAGTGTTAAAACTATGAAAACGCACAGTTCCAGGCCTCAGCACTTTATGATTGATTTCCCATCCAGATGCCTCAGAAATGTTTTTTCAATGCTGATTTTCCTTGAAATTATTTTTAAAACTAAAAGCACAACTCTTTCGCCCTAAATTATGCTTTTATTTTCAAGTAGGTTAAAAATTCTAAAATAAATTACACATGGTGTTTTACATAATTTGTAGGAAAACACTTGAAAACACGGGTTGTGAATCTCTACAGGACTACGGTTTCCTTAAAAAAATTGAAAAATTATTTAAACATTTTCAGTTCCGTTCAAAATATTTTTTTTTTTCAAAAAAAAAAAATACCACAAAATTTTCTTTTTTCATATTCTATAGTTGTCATACGTTAATTTTAGCTTTCAAAAATGTTATGCCGAAATTATCATCATTTTGTTTCATTGTATCTAGAATATCAAATTAAAAAAAAGCACCAAAATCCATTTAGGTACCTAGTACCTATGTACCTATTTTTACTTGCAATAAACTCATTGATTGATTGATTGATTTATTGATAAGAAAACAGCTGTACATTAAGAATAACTTATAAATTGATTGATTGATTGATTGATTTATTGATAAGAAAACAGCTGTACATTAAGAATAACTTATAAATAGTACAGGTTATATTACATAAGATTAATTAGGATATGCAAGAATGTATTATATTAAATGACAATTATAGCAAAATTAAATAACAATTAAAACAAAATATTTTTTGTTGATTTAAAAAGAGAAGAAAATTAAAGCTTAATAAAGTTTTTAAATGAATTTAGTAAAATTTAAAGCAAAGTCGCAAAGAAGAAAAATAAATAATAAATAATAAAAAAGTTATCTCAGTTCATGCTAGAGAAATATTCAAAAATAAGTTCGTTAAACTTTTTGTTTTCGATTACAGACCTCATGTGACTGGGAACATTATTCCACATTCTGACAGCATAAACGAAAAATTGTCTGCGTGATGTCAAACAGGTATATCTTGAGGATCGCAATAGAATGGAACGATTAGAAGAACAGAAATTAAGTTTCGAAAAGAGATAGTTCGGAGTCTTATTAACAATTAATTTGAAGAGAAACAAACAACACCAATACATGAAGAAAGCTTCCAATTTACAACCCAAAAGTTGACGAGCCTGAAGCGAAATATGATCAAACCTTCGAAGGTTGAAAACGTAACGGGCAATAGCATTGAAAGCAACCTTTAACTTTTGAAGTGATTGAAAATCAGGATCTGCGAACAACTCACACCCGTATGATAATATCGGTAGGACAAACGATCTTACAAGCTTCAATTTGACTTGAGTAGAAAGTATTGTTTTAGTTACAGATAGTCCTCTAATTGAACCATATATCTTGGCAATTACAGAATCAATATGATTGTCCCATGTAAGTTTATTGTTGAAGATTATACCTAGGTTTCTTACATTGGTAACATATTCAATTTCACATGTATTTAAAAGGAGGCGAGGAAGGTTTAGAAGGTGAGGATTGTTTTTGGATATTGGGATAGCTTTCGTTTTCTCTGGATTAAGTTTAAGTCCGTTGCGTATAGACCAGTTATATATTGAGCTTAAATCAATGTTCATGCTAGCTATAGCATCTTCAACCATCCCAATGGGAAAACTAACGTATAACTGCACATCATCCGCGTAGATATGAAACTGACAGTAAGTTAAAACAGACGGCAAATCATTAATGAACATAGAGAACAGTAAAGGTCCAAGGATAGATCCTTGGGGAACACCAGAACTAACAGGAAGAAACGAGGACAGCTTACCATTGCACGATACAGCTTGCATACGATTGGTCAAGTATGAATAAATTAGATTTTTAGTTGTGTCAGAGAAATTGAAATAGGTCGTCAGTTTATCACAGAGAATATTAGAGTTAACGCAATCAAATGCTTTTGAAAAGTCAAGTAATGTTATCACAGTTATATAATTTTTGTCTAAGGCCTGTCTTATATCATCAGACACTTTTAGAAGGGCTGAAATGCAACTATGTCCAGACCGGAAACCAGATTGCAGAGCGTGAAGGAGATGTTTTTGTTTAATATAATTTTTTATCTGGTTGCTTAAAATGTTTTCAAAAACCTTAGATAGAAAAGGAAGGATAGCTATGGGTCTGTATTCTTTTTTTCCCTGTTTTGGTATAGGGATAATTTTAGATTGTTTCCAGGAAGTGGGATAGGTTGAGGTCATTATTATAGTGTTAAAAATGTGAGTTATATGAGGAAGTATGAAAGGAAGAAGGATTTTTATAAAATCGGGATGATTGCTGTCGAGACCAGTAGATTTGGATTTAATTGAGAAAACTGCTTTTCCTACTTGATATTCATCAACAGCACACACAGAAAATGCATCAACTCTTACTATTGCGTTTTTGGGGCAAGTTTTGGATTTATTAAAAAATCGAGATTGTAAACAAACAAGACATAACAATGATAGAAAATACCTAGAAAATGGGTTGCAAATTTCTGTCTGTATGTCTGTTTGAACAATCAATAGTGCAATTGTTTTTTTGGTGATTCTCCAGAAGGTTTTATAGTAGGTATGGAGTACTTTTTGGGTAAAAAAATTCACCAAAAATTATTATTGACGGTACTTGCCATATGATTTCTTTGATTTTCTATTTACTCATTACCGGCTCAACCGATTTCAATTAAAATTGTATGAAAAAGCTCCTTTAAAATCTTAATAATATTGAATATCAAAAAGTTTCAGATTTTCAAAAAAATATCAAATTTTCTTTTAAATTCAATATTTAAAAAACGGATCAAAGAATATTTTTGAAACTAGGCTTACCAAAATTTTTACTTGAGATATATAGGTGCTATATGATTATATGGCAAGTAATACATTCATACAAACAATTGAACTCAAGATTTTGGTCAGAATTGTCATTACGATGATACGGAAGACGAAAAAAATGGGTCTCGCAATTCTGTCTGTCTATCTGTTTGTTCAGCTACAGCTTAAACGTCTGGATCGATTTTCTTAAAACTTGGTACATAGCGGATTTTGGTGATTTTGCTCTCACGTTTTTTATTTTTTTAGAACAAAAAATAACGGTACCTGCCATACAATTTTTTTTCGCAGTTTTAAAAATTTTTTTCTCAAAAACGGCTCCATAAGTTTTCTAAAAAATAATTCAACAAATTACTTTTGGTAAAAGCTTCTTAGCACGGGAAGCCATTAAAAAAAAAGTTAATAATGGTACCACTTTTTTATTTTCGATTTTTTATAAAGAAGCTTGTAAGCGATGTAAAATGTTTTTCTTACCAACATTTTCAAAAAATAATTTTTTTTTGGATTTTAAACAAATATTCAAAAATATTTTTTTTTCTTTGAAAATTAAATATTTTGATTGATTTATAAAACTCTGTATTTAAAGGTTTTTAACACTTTCTTAAGTATCCTACGAAAAACACTTACTTACTTAAAAAACCGCTAAGGAAAATAATTTTTTTATCCGATAGGCGGTTCCTACGATTTCCATACAATTTTTTTCTTTCGAATTAAGAGTTCCTCTCATAGAACGTTTTCTTTAATTTTGAATTTTCTCAATACAAGTCGATATATACAAATTTAATAAGATTAAAAAATAATTGAAAATCAAAACTAAAAATTTTTTTTTGAAAATTCGATATTTTTAAAAAACTGGTTGACAAATTGTTTTCAATTTTTTTTATATGCACATAGATAAATACTTAAGATTTGCATACCAAAAGTTTTCCTTTAAAGTGTCTTAAGAATTTTATATATAAAAAAATATTTAAAAAAAAAACACTCAAACGATTTAAACTATTTTTGTCTATACAATCATATTCAGTAAAGAATTAAGATGAAGTTTTTTTTTTTCATCTCAAACTCTCAACGAAGTTTTTTTAAGCTAGTTTAAATATCGTATTTAATACGCTTTTAAACATATGTATCTCATAGTTTTCTTTAATTTTATTAAGCCCTCAGCGTCTTAAATATAAAAGCATTCATGAAAGTTGCATAGTTAATAGGACGGCTCTGAACCTTTGGCACCTCATATATGGGAAATTTGATATTTTAGAATGTCATCTAATTGGTCAGTAATTGGTCAAGAAAGGTCAACTAGTCCTAGAAATTGGTCAGCCCTTGATAACTAGTTATAAAGACTTAAAGTTTCTCAAGGTCACTCAAGGTCACGCGTGATTTTTGGCACCTCATTTATGGGAAATTTACAAAAAAAAGATGCCATCTGAAAGATTTGTGGATAGTGATAAAAGGTCAACTATTTTCAGTAATTGGTCAGCTATAGTTTTTTTTCTATGAATTTTCAAAAATCGTTTCAAGGTCACAAAAAAAACTTTTGGCACCTCATTTGGGTCATTTCAAATAAACAAGTATGCCATTTGAAAGGCCATTTCACGGTCATAAAAGGTCAGCTATTTTCAGAAATTGGTCAGGCATAGTTTTTTTTTAATGAATTTTTAATTTATTTAAAAAAAAATTTCAAGGTCATAGCGATTTTTGGCACCTCATTTATGGGAAATTTGCAAAAAATATATACCATCTGAAAGATCTCTAGATCTATATAAAAGGTCAGCTATTTTCAATAATTGGTCAGCGATAGATTTTTTTTAATAATTTTTTTTTAAATTTCAAGGTCATAGCGATTTTTGGCACCTCATTTATGGGAAATTTGGGAAAATTGCATACATTCTGAAGGATCTCTTGATCTATATAAAAGGTCAGCTAGTTTTAGTAATTGGTCAGCCATAGATTTTTTTTAATGAATTTTTGAATTTTTGTTCAAGGTCATAGCGATTTTTGGCACCTCATTTATGGGAAATTTGGGAAAATTGCATGCCATCTGAAACATCTCTAGATCTATATAAAAGGTCAGCTAGTTTCAGTAATTGGTCAGCGATAGATTATTTTTTACGATTTAAACAAAAAAAAAAATTCAAGGTCACGAACGATTTTTGGCACCTCATTTGGGTAATTTTCCAAAAAAAAATATACTATGTGATAGGTTACTCGGTCATCATAAAAGGTCAGTTAGATTCAGTAATTGGTCAGTCATATTTTTTTTTTAATTAATTCTTAAAGTATTTGTATGTAGGTCACAGTATAGATAGATTCGGGTAATTTAAAAATTTTTTAAATAGATATATGTAGATCCAATAGATTCTGAGAAAATCATGGTGGATTAAACCAAACACTTTCTTTTTCAAGATGGCGGTCATTCCCTTACCCCGGCACCTCAAAAACTTGGTTTCTTAAAGAAGAGATGCAGCCAAACTCAAATCGTACCCATCGATTATGGAAATTTTAATAAATTTTTTGACAAAATTTAATCCACCATGATTTTCTCAGAATCTATTGGATCTATATCCATTTAAAAAAATTTTAAATTACCCGAATGTGGTGCCAACTATCTATACTGTGACCTACATTTAAATACTTTAAGAATTAATTAAAAAAAAAAATATGACTGACCAATTACTGAATCTAACTGACCTTTTATGATGACCGAGTAACCTATCACATAGTATATTTTTTTTTGGAAAATTACCCAAATGAGGTGCCAAAAATCGTTCGTGACCTTGAATTTTTTTTTTTGTTTAAATCGTAAAAAATAATCTATCGCTGACCAATTACTGAAACTAGCTGACCTTTTATATAGATCTAGAGATATTTCAGATGGCATGCAATTTTCCCAAATTTCCCATAAATGAGGTGCCAAAAATCGCTATGACCTTGAACAAAAATTCAAAAATTCATTAAAAAAAATCTATGGCTGACCAATTACTAAAACTAGCTGACCTTTTATATAGATCAAGAGATCCTTCAGAATGTATGCAATTTTCCCAAATTTCCCATAAATGAGGTGCCAAAAATCGCTATGACCTTGAAATTTAAAAAAAAATTATTAAAAAAAATCTATCGCTGACCAATTATTGAAAATAGCTGACCTTTTATATAGATCTAGAGATCTTTCAGATGGTATATATTTTTTGCAAATTTCCCATAAATGAGGTGCCAAAAATCGCTATGACCTTGAAATTTTTTTTTAAATAAATTAAAAATTCATTTAAAAAAAACTATGCCTGACCAATTTCTGAAAATAGCTGACCTTTTATGACCGTGAAATGGCCTTTCAAATGGCATACTTGTTTATTTGAAATGACCCAAATGAGGTGCCAAAAGTTTTTTTTGTGACCTTGAAACGAGTTTTGAAAATTCATAGAAAAAAAAATATAGCTGACCAATTACTGAAAATAGTTGACCTTTTATCACTATCCACAAATCTTTCAGATGGCATCTTTTTTTTGTAAATTTCCCATAAATGAGGTGCCAAAAATCACGCGTGACCTTGAGTGACCTTGAGAAACTTTAAGTCTTTATAGCTAGTTATCAAGGGCTGACCAATTTCAAGGACTAGTTGACCTTTCTTGACCAATTACTGACCAATTAGATGACATTCTAAAATATCAAATTTCCCATATATGAGGTGCCAAAGGTTCAGAGCCTAATAGGACTGCGTAAAATATATTCAAGTATACCAAACATTTTCCCTGGACCATTAAGATTTCAGTAAGCTATCTATATTTTAAAGCTCTTTCAGGGATGACGTACTAGCATTATAAATCTCACAAAAATATCGATAGGGCTACCAACTATATATTAATATTCATGGTCAAAAATAATGATGACCGCACGCAATAAATTAAATATATCTTTTACCACCCCACCAAAATGGGTTAGAGAGTTGATGAAGGGTATCCCAAGTAAGCCTTAAGCTTTTTAAGGTAGCTTGATAGTTGACATTAACGGTTCAAATTATTTATAAGTTAATCTTTTTTTTTTTTTCTTATTTCCTGGACTATCATGTGTACCTAATTGATTTACAATTTCATTAGGCTTTGATAACTAATTCTTGCTGTGGAACTACTAACTTTTTTCATATTTCGACAAACCTTAATGCAATTTCAGATGAAACTGCCATCATTATAATGCAAGGCCGCCTTGGAAATGTAGTATTGTTCGTTGGCGTGTGTTTTACAAATAACTAAGCTTAACGATTTTTGTTTTCTGTGTCATTACATTAATTACTTTATTAATTTGCGAAAATGTTATGCACATACCTACATACACCTGTATTTCAACCAAATATAGTACCTAAAGGGTATTTTATTTATTTGAATAGGGATACGCTTTCTACTTTATAGGAATGGAGCCTAAAGTGGCGCATAAAATTGCGCATTTTCATTTTAATCGTTAATTATCACGTTATATATTCTTCCAAATGGTCTTCTCTACTTACACGAAACAATTTCATCATACCTATGACAAAAGACTACCTATTGCCCATCCTTCGCGCCATCAGTCCTCTACACGATAAAGTCCTTAATTAGCCGTGCGAGATACAGCTTCTAAATCCCCTGGAAGTCGCCGTGTCAGCTGCTCACACCCATTTTTGGAGGTTCTTGTTGCGTATGGTCATTTTAAATTCAATTAACCGGAAAATCACTTTCAATTTATAAAAATTTACTTTCACACACTAGATAATCCACCCCGCATATGTCCAAAGCATTAACCTTGATGTTTTACAAAACACCAAACATTGACGGTGTTTTTATGGTAGTATACCGCAGCAGAAGCAGTGGCAGCAGCGGCAGCATTTGAAAGGAGAAACAAAGCGAAAAAAATCGCAAATCCGTCCAGCAAACAGACAAATTAAGCTTCCCCCTATAGAATTCTTGTTAATGTAGGTATAGCAAACAGCTCCTGTTGAAGTGTGTGATGCAGGGTTGAAGCATTGAGCCCCGTATGCTAAATGGCCACCGGATGTTGATGATGCCATGATGCGTATGTGTAAAAGGGGTGCGTTTTTGCACTTGTGCATGGTATAGAATAGCATTTTTCGTAGAGAAGAGATCTTTTAGTATATCCTCGCGCTCGCCGTTTATGAGTCAAAGGACTAACGAGCTAACGACCAACAATTGCTGGTTTTGTTTCAGTTGCGCGCTGCCAAATCACCTCTCGCCCACCCATCACACAAAACGAAATCTAATAATGAAATATTGAAGTGGGTTTCGGGAAAATCCTCGAGAAAAAAATATGTCCTTTGACAGGATAATAATATTATTTTCTCTGTGCCATACTGTAGCTTTGGTTCTGGCACTATAATAAATGATTGAAACGGGGATTTTACCATCAGTCTTTGCCTATATGCTGTATAGAAATATATTGGCGACGACGGCGGCGGCAGCGTTAATGTTCATTACCGGATCAACAAGAAAAATCACTTCCTCTGGCAATGATGTGTTTGGTTGTTATCAGGGGCGACAGGATAAGTCGGTAATCGGCATGGAGAAGCACTTTGATCTGCGGCTTTTCCACATATGTGTTGAGGGAATCCGATAAATAATGATGCCCATTCCATTTGTATTGGCTCTAATGGCATCACCTAACTTTCTTTTCGGTGAATTAATGCAATAGCGACGTTGCTGTTGGGGACGTGTGGATCTGTGTAGCAGAGACACCGGATATATTCATTCATCCAAGAATCTATTTTTTTCTATGAATTCCTTATTAAATATTTGCTTTGCGGGAGTCGTTATTTATTGTTTGCAAAACAAATGTTATTAGCTTAAGTATGTTACAAAGCGATGTATTTCTTCCTTCATTAACCTTCGTCGATTTTTTGTCTAACCTCACCAAATACCAATACCAACTGCTGCAGATTAATAATTCTAATAAAGGAATGAGACTTGTGGGGCTTATCGTCCAAGCAAAAGAAATTTAATATTTATAAGGTTTTATTTTTGTAGGTACTATCTGAAGTAACCTATGGGCTGGGCATATGGCCAACAATTAGAAGTTAATCCCAATCATTGTTTTTGCCATATAAATGAGCAAATGGACCAACAGATATTTGAACTTATCTTGTCCCTAAATGCAAAAACTTCCAAATTTTCTTTGAGTATAAACAAATTTCGAAGGATTGTTTACTTTGAAATATCTTAATTAGCAAGTGCAAAATCAGTATGTATCCTAAAATTGCTTCCAAAACGTCAAAACCAGCATCTTCTGTCTTTTACCAAGCATGACTTTCTTCTTGCTTTCTGAAATGTTGTTTTAAAATTTCCAGCTTTGTACGAGTAGGTAACGGGTGATTTTTTAGCTGGTTTGGTTTTGGCAACACTGGTTTTGACAGCTGACGTGTATTTAGTACCTTGTGTCACTGTCAAACAGCTTCAGTTTGGTTTGCAATTTAACCATGGATCGTCTTACAAATGAACAATGCTTGCAAATTATTGAATTTTACTATCAAAATTCGTGCTCGGTTCGAAATGTTCATCGCGCGCTGCTTCCATTTTATGGTCGGCATTCTCGACCTTCTGAGCAGTCTATTCGGAAGATTGTGACCAAATTTCGCACCAAATTTACTTTGTTGGACATTAAACCACCAACACGTTTACGCACTGTGCGTAGTGAAGAAAATATTGCGGCCGTATCAGCTAGTGTGACAGAAGACCGCGAAATGTCGATTCGGCGCCGTTCCCAGCAGTTAGGCCTTTGTTACAGCACTACGTGGAAAATTTTGCGGAAGGATTTGGGCGTAAAGCCTTTTAAGATACAGCTGGTGCAAGAACTAAAGCCAGCCAACCTACCACAACGCCGAATTTTTGGTGAATGGGCTCTTGGAAAGCTGGCCGAGGATCCGCTTTTTTATCGAAAAATTGTGTACAGCGATGAGGCTCATTTTTGGTTGAATGGGTACGTAAATAAGCATAATTGCCGCATTTGGAGTGAAGATCAGCCAGAAGCATTGCAACAGCTACCAATGCATCCCGAAAAAGCCACTGTTTGGTGCGGTTTATGGGCCGGCGGCATTATTGGGCCATATTTCTTCAAAGATGATGCGAATCGCAGCGTTACTGTCAATGGTGAACGCTACCGAGCGATGATAACAAACTTTTTTTTGCCCGAAATGGAAGTTCTTGACTTGCATGATATGTGGTTTCAACAAGACGGTGCCACATGCCACACAGCACGCGAAACAATGGCGCAATTGCGAGGCGAGTTTGGTGAACAGTTAATTTCACGTTTCGGGCCGGTCAATTGGCCGCCTAGATCGTGCGATTTGACACCAGTAGATTATTTTTTGTGGGGGTATGTCAAGGCTTATGTCTATAGGGATAAGCCCGCTTCGATTGACGTACTGGAAGCCAACATCCATGCATTCATTCGTGAGATACCGGCCGATATGTGTGAAAGAGTATGCCAAAATTGGACTCAGCGGATGGGCTACCTGAGACGCAGCCGCGGTCAACATTTGCATGAAATTATCTTTAAACATTAAATTGCAAGGCTCAAACTATCGATTCAAATAAATATTTCATTCATTTTTTCGAATTTTTTGTGTTTTTTTTTTTTTAAGTCTTAAACCTCTTAAAAAATCACCCGTTATAATGTTCTTTTTCGAATGTTATGGCCTTTTTCACTGTGGCGTCATCACGATGTTTACGAAAAAACTCGCGAGTGCCTTAAGTTTTATTATACTTTTTTCTAGAGTGAGCCCGGATTTTGGCAAGTATTTCTGTGCTGTATCAAATCCATCCAAAATATCGCACCAGAATGAATGATAACACAAAAACGCAAGGTTGCATACCAGCTGATAAGAGTATGATTGCAGCACATCTTGTATCCAAATTTGCCATTTGAGTTGAAACTTTCTTCACGAATAATTCGTCGAAATATTTTTTGGACACTTCTATGAATAGGGTAGGATGGTGTAAGATTTCGCGGTCGATAAGAGTGCGCATAGCGATTTACTACATACTGGAGGTACATAGCAGACTAGTGATGTGTCAAATCAGTTTTCTAACACGAGTCAAATCGAGTCAAGCAAAACTCAAATTGACTCGGTTTGAATTTTTTTAACTCGAGTTAGATTTACCTGAATCGAAAGACAACTCGGTAGGAATTGACCGAGCTGACTCGTATTGAATTTTTTCAAACCCGAGATAGATTTTACCTGAACTGAGAAACAACTCGGTTCGGTTAGTAAAATAAATACTAATAGCATTAGGTTTAATGATCTCGGTTTTTGTTTTGGCATCGACATGGACTGAACATTTACCTATGGTAAATATTTGGTTTGTTATTGTTACTGTCGCCAAACCGAGTACCTAATTGAAATGAAATAGAAACTGAATACAAATTTTAACCGATTTTCGAACTGCAAGCTACAACGAAGAAGGTTGATGGAATGATGGATTTGATAAAAAAAAGCAGAAATTTTATTTTTTTTAATGTTCTGGATAGAAAATGGTTAAAGAGCAATCGGGTGTCGTTTGAAACGAAATACACATATTACCTTAAAATATTGTTCATCCACCTTTGGGGCCAGTAAGTTAGTTATAAGATATTCACCTCTATTAGTGAATTTGGCGAATGAGCTTTACCCAGCATTCAACTCATTTTCGGGATTTTAGCTATTAGTTAATTCGCGACCGAAAAATGAACAAATGTCGGTAACATTACCTGCATCACCGACATTTTGTTCAACTAATTTGATATTAGTGAAACCGCAAACAATTCGCTCTCCATACAAACTTTCCCAATTTACATTGTTGCGAATCTGCTATTGTTTTTCATTATTCATTATTCATCATGAATAATGTATACAAAAAATGTATGCTAAAACCTAAAATTCTGAATGTAAAAGTAAAGTATAATTAATGTAAAGTATTAAATATTCTTTCTAAAAGATGTAAATTTTTTACAATTTTAAGATGGTGTTCAGACCAGGGTTCACGTGAGGTGACTTATGTTGACGTTAAGCCTGTCTGAACACCCTCTTAGAATTTGGAAATGTCAATAAATGACAGAAGCGATACTATAGTTCAGATAATTGTAGGGAAGTTCAGGAATGGGTAACATAGTTCATTCGACGAATTCACTACCTAATTGAAAAAAAAAACGCGAAGAGAATCTGGCCAATTCCCGGGGAGTAGAATATTGCGAATTCACTTATCGGTATGATTGATAAGTAGGCTCGTTTTTATGAATTTTTTGTCTAGCTTTAAGATAGTTTTCAGAAATTGAAAAAAAAAATAGATCGTCCACCAGCTTACAAACTGTAAACTGTCAAATTCCATAGTAGGATAGCTACGATGGCGATGGATTAAAAAACCTCTAAAAAATCAGAAAATTTCGCAGTTATTTGAGGTGAAATGGATGACATTCAGAACGAAATACACATTTTGTGTATACGAGTACTTCGTTCACCATGTTTCAAAATATGAATTGTCAAATTCCGTTGAAGGATGGCTCCGATGATGAAGGATTAAGAAACCTATCAGAAATCAGAAAATTTCACAGTTTTTTTAATACTTTAGAAAAATTGAAAAATTATAAACGAAAGTTGTTAATTATTTACGTAACCTTTGTTTCTATAATTTGAATTGAATATACTTTAAGCGGACTGTAAGTCAAAAGATGTTTATTCTTCCAAAGTTTCAAACGTGTTTTAGTTCTTCGTCAGACCTTTTTGTTATACAAATATAGAAATAAACAAAAGCACAATCTATTTGAGTTCCCCAGAAAAGTGAAAAGTCAAACAAATAAACTTAAAAAAGTAGGTATGTACTATTTTTAAATACTGCAGGTATCACAAAACCGCGTTATAATTTTTTGTCAAAACTAAAAACAAAATTTGCAAGTAAATAAAGTTAAATTTGCATGTAAAGTTCTAAGTTCTTATAAATCCAAAGAGAATATTAAAAAGAAAGAAGGTGAAGATTACTCAGGGACAGACGTCACAAAAAAATTTTTTAAAGAACAAAGGTTGAAAGCCCTGAACACGGAGGCTTATTATTCAAAACTTTAAATTTATATTTAATGTAGTTGTTGTTATAAAGTCACTTATTCGGTTTTGTATTGCTTTCACCGCTTGCACTTGTACCAGATTTGCAAGGCTGGGATATATTAGGTAGATGGGCTGAAGGTAAATCTTGTACCCGTCAAACTTAGATCAATGTTTATGCATTGTATTACCCTGGTGGATTTGACCACCCCTTTAAAAATTTAACCTATGAAATCCTTTGGAGCATCGAGCCATTTTGAGGCGTTGCGTTAATGAAGTTCATTAAATTTGGAATGTTATCACCTCATGATTTCTGCTAGATCGTTTAGGAAATAGCTACCCAAAAAAAGGCTTGGTTCGATTTTTGAGAAACTTATTTACAAACAAAAAATACCTGAATGATAATTCTAATGAACACATAAGAATTCAAAAAATTACTTGCCAACTCCTGGGAAAGCAGGGCTTAGTGACTTACAACTCTCAACTGCAAGTTTTTGCCAAGTCCGAAATGCTCTTCGGGAATTCATCAGTTCTTCGCAAGGGGCAGTACCTAGATAATAAAAATTCTTCGCGTCGTCAAAAAAATTGAAAAACACTGCCATAGTCTATTGAATAGACTGGAAAATGACGGGTAAAAAGGAACAATTGCATGCAAGAGTTTCTATTATTTAATATTGTTTGTTTTGCCCATTGACATGCTTAAATCCGTTTTTAACTCGGATACTAATCTGAATTTGACATTTTTAAACTTAAATTTGTTGCTTCAAAATTAATCTTTCTATAAAAATAGATGGTTTAAAAAATTTTATTAAAAAAATCAAGCAAGAAAAGTTAACCTTCTATGTATCTAAGTTGGGTCATATTTCAATATGATCAAATATGATAAGAATCTAGGATCTAAAAAATTTCGATGTAAAAATAAAAATCTCGAATTCAAAAATCTCTACCGCACAAAAATCTAGAATATACAAAAACTACAAAAGACATAATCCCAAAAAAATAAAAAATTAATTCGAGACTCATTTAAAAAGGTAAGTTTCTGAAAATACGCACTTTATGTTCAGTTTATCATTTTTTTTATTTTTCTGAGCAAAACAAAAATAGAAATACCTAAATATATATCTGAATTAAAAAAATACAAGCCATATAAAATTATATGAACTAATAGCAGTGACTGATGGAGACATGCCAACAGTGACACAGTGTCACAGAGTGTCGGCTATCTTGGGCTTTAAGTTTGGCGGTGGCAAATTTTCGGATATACTGTATTTTGAGCGTGACAGTGCAAAAGCACCGTTGTTCAAGAAAACAAACGGTAAAAAGGAAACAAGAAGATAATTAAAACCATCCTGCAACCTAGGAATCCGGCTGCTCAATGTTCTTTTACTTCACTTCAGTCAGTCACACTCTTAACTCTTACACCCTTTACCGAGTTAGCCTAAACAAAAATAAAGCCTTACAAAATAATGGGTTTTTCAACAGGGACGCTACAAAAGTACAGCAAAAGGGACAGCAAACGACGCCATATTTCTTGCCGCTCTTTTGACATTTCTCTTCAGTAAGGTTTTCCATTTTATTAAAATTTATAAATTATCAAAATTTACTACCGAAATTCGGAGTCAGTGGCCTTAGCGTTAAGAGCACTAGGTCCAATTTATGGTCGTCATAATCGTCCTAGCAGATCAACAATTGAGCGTCTAGTGGAAAAATTTGAATCCACAGGCACAGTACAAAATGTTCCCATGCCAGTGAGACGAAGAAGTGCCCGTAGTGTCGAGAATATTGCTGCCGCTGAGGCTTCTGTTGCAGAAAGCTCAAATGTGTCTCTCACACGTCTTTCTCAAGCGTTGGGCATCTCTGTGACGTCGTTGTGGCGAATTTTGCGAGAAGATCTTGGCCTACATCCTTATAAGATTAAATTGACGCAAGAACTAAAGCCGTTTGACCACCAGAAGCGTTGTATGTTCGTGAATTGGGCTGAGCAACAACTTGAAAACGATTCGGATTTTCATCGAAAAATCATCTTCAGCGATGAGGCTCATTTCTGGCTGAATGGCTTCGTCAACAAACAAAATATGCGGTATTGGTCAGGCAGCAATCCACACGTACTCCATGAGTCATCATTGCATCCCGAAAAAATTACGGTTTAGTGTGGTTTATGGGCCGGCGGCGTCATTGGACCGTACTTCTTCCGTGATGATCAAGACCGACACGTTACTGTGAATCGGGATCGCTACCGTTCAATGATAACCGAATATTTTAGGCCCCAATTGGATGATATGGACTTTTAGGACATGTGGTTCCAACAGGACGGTGCCAAAAGCCACACAGCGAATGTCATAATCAATTTATTGGAAACCAAGTTTGGAGAACGTGTTGTCTCACGAAATGGTCCAGTCGTTTGGCCACCTCAGTCGTGCGATTTGACGCCGATAGTCTATTTCTTGTGGAGCTACGTCAAGTCTATGGTCTATGTCAACAAGCCAGCGACGATTGATGAACTTCGTACGAATATCGAACGTGAAATTGCAGTAGTATCAGCCGATTTATGCTTGAAAACCGTCTGGACTTCTGCAAGTGTGCCCGTGGTGACCATGTAAAAGAAATCGAGTTTCATACATAATGGCATCGAACGTACTTTCACAGGAATAAAGAATTTCATTGATATCCAAAACCGTTTTTGTTTTATTTAAAAAAACTTTTGTAGCGCTCTTATTGAAACCCCGATATAGCAAATACAAAATCAGAGAACTTATTTGAAAACAACGAGCTAAATTTCGAGGTTGTTTGCTAGGCTCAAAACTTGAGTTATGAGTTTTTTCGAAACTTAATGAGTGCGAACCTCAAAGGTGAAAATGGAAACTATTTTAGGCGGTTTGTAGGGCAATTCAAACCTATGGTGCTCAGATCTGGGGTTTTGAAATGTTCGAAGAAGTGGATAAACTTCAATGCTATTTTTGAAATGGATTTATAATTGCCTGCGTTTACTCCAAACTACTCTTTAGCAATAGAAACTGGGGTGGAGGACGAATATTACTATACCCTTGGTCTTCTCTTCAGATATATAAAAAACAATATTCGAATCTACGAAGGGCACAAAATCAAAATTCAAAAATTTGTCTTTACTTTGTGTGAAGCTTAAAACTCATACTTCCAACTGCAAATCGATCAAAATCACTAAAGCAAATTTCATCGCAATCTAAGTAATCACCAAAATTACTATAACTTAAGCACATAGTATAATAACATCATTTTGTTTTCTTAAAGAAATATGTTTTCAAAAATTTTATCTCAAAACTGCTAAAATGGACATACGCTCTTTCACCTTATGATGGCAGTTTTCATGACGAATATTTCTAAGTTCGTCAGTGCTCAGTGCACAAATTTTTTTCTAACCGTCCAATTTCCAAAAACTTCATTATTGTAACTAATGGGATTACGAACGAGCATCGTAGAGTTATTTTCAAAACCTCTATTCTAGTCAGTTTTCTTTTGAAATATCGCACAGCTATCTTAACAACCCACGTGACGCCACTGCTACAATGCTATATTATATACCAACACTTGAAACGATTGTTAAAATCGATCTGGAAACAAAAGACACTGTTTTCAAAATCCTTCAAACTTCCTTTGTTTATAAATCTATACAACTGGTCGTTTAGTACCTATAACCTACACACTTAAAGGAGTCTTTAGCGGAAAACAATGCTTCGAACCAAGTAAACTTGTCGAAAACTTAACAACATGCACATTCCGCGATGATATGTTCTGTGGTTCTTATGATCCAAAAAATCATTATTTCTGTTGGAGTTTATTGCTTTGCATTTGTTTTCACAGCCACAGAAACCCCGCGGATGTGTTTTGTGGACTTCCCCCTCTTCTTATGAACATAATGCCCCATTTGTGTTATTTGTGATAAAATCCTTTTCAATAATAACTCTTGTATGTATGGTATATCTACCTATATAATGTATATACATATATACTTCAGATTCAGATTTTCCTCGGTGTGTATTCGTTTGGATGTTCCCGTTCCGATGTTTACAAAATACGAAATACAGGAGATATGTTGTCTTAAGTCTTCAGTGCTTCTGATAGATTATTGAAATGCAGAGAAAATTTTCAGAAGGACCCTTATCCTTATTCCAAACAAAGATAGTTTTAATGTTGATATTAGGACTCGAGAATAATTATAATTTTGGAGGGAAGTACATATCTATTTAAAGTACACGCAGCTTTCACAGCATTTAATGCAGGGGCGAAACAACGATCAGTTTGTTGAATTTCGACGGTAAAATTCATTTACCATGTCAATTTTTTACACAAATTAATACAAATTTGATACACTTAATGATTTAGGGATGTTGTGTTTCTACTTCAATCAGGGGCTTCCCAATTTAGGTCAGAACATTAATTTAAATTTAATATAAAATACAATTTTGTGAGTTGGGTTGCTGTACAGGGAAGGCATTGCGGGGGAGGTGGAGCGCCACGCGTCCAGACGTCCACACGCACCTACGTTCGCACGCACCCGTGTGAACGTGGTGAAAAATTCACACAAATTCACATATTATACTCGTAAGTACCTACTATAATATGTACTATAAAAATTGTTAATTGTGGTCAATCTGGATATGACTATGCACATTTGTCACGTTTTTTGTAAGCTATTTGGTGAATAGACAAGCCACACACATGGTAAGACTTGATTTATGCTTTTCCGTCCTCTGCCAAAGATTTTGTACGACAAATTTTTACTAAAATTATCCTTAGATCTTAGATGACTAAGATATCAAGGAACAATTTATTGATTTAAAATGTATACAAAATTTACCACTGTAAACGTTGATACCATTTTTTCTTTTTTATATACAGAATTTAATAAACTTGAATTTAAAAAAGTTAAAACTTCTATTAAAGCTCTGTACCGAAAAACATAAATATAACATCAATGTGTGCTCCTGTGCGGTCTGTGACCTTTGTCTTATAAACTAATTATTAAATACGAACTGTAATACTGTAAAATTCATTTTATTTTATTAATTCCTTAAAAAAACAGAAAAAATATTTAAAAATAACGGTAAAACTTACAATGCCCCGCTAAATCTTTGTGGAAAGCCAGAAATCTCTTCTTTAATTTTCATTTCGAATTAAGTTGTGTTAATGAAGTTTTTGAATTTTTGTTTATTTAAATTTCAAACTATTTTTTTTCAAAATTTTATGTACTTAAGTATATTTTTGTTTTCAAAATAATTTTTTATAAATTTTGTATAAAAAACTAGAAACCGAATTCTAAAATGAGTCTTAGTTTTTGAGAAAGAGTACTTTTTTCCAAAAAAAAACTTATTCTAGTTTTCCTTAGTTTGATCTTCTCAGGGTAATAGCAAATATTAAAATGCAAGTATATAGCGTTTTTTGCAATGGATTTGCCGATAGTTAAAAGTTCTCCTTTCGGTAAATGTATCTTCATTAAGTTGTATTAGGAGCCTAAAATCACCCAATTTCGAACTAAATAGCCCAAATTGGGATTTATCGCAAAAAACAATTTAAAGGAGCGAATGAAAAGTTCGAGGAGCCCAATTGGGTAAAAAGAGCCTGTTCTAGCGAAATCTAGTTGATCCAGTTCATTTTTTTTTTGCTTAAACCGAATTCGCTAATTTAATAACTGACCTGAGCAGATCAAACTTAGGAAAACCAAAAAAAAGTGTTTTTCTTGGAAAAAAAGTACTTTTCATTTATTTTTCAATTTCTCAAAAACTAAGATACGTTTAAGCATCCGGTTTTCAGTCTTTTATAAAAAATTAATAGAAGCATTGAATTTTGAAAACAAAAGTTATATTAAATAACACAAGACTTTGAAAAAAATTTGTTTGAAATCAAATTTTTTTTTTCAAATTTTTCAAAAACTATTTATTAACACAACTTAGTTAAAAATGCAAATTGAAGAAAAACTTCTGGCTTTCCAAGAAGTTGTACCGTTTTTTAAAATTATCTAGTTTCTGTTGTAGGTCAATTTCTTAGAAAATTGCACCTCTCGCCTAAACGGGGTGAAATACACCCCCCTCCTATACGATTGTTTTCTTTTCTTAACCCAAATTATTCGCTATAGCTTTTTGGTACATCTCATACCAATCACCCTGTATACTATTCAAATAAACCTGTTTGTTAGCCAGAGAATCAAGTAAACCATAACTAATAGCCTGTCACATTTAAAAAAGAATTTTACATCCCCTAAGTACACTTCGTAAGGTTTTTATTCTAAGAGACGCAGTTTAAACACAATCTTAATATTCCACGATCATAAATCAATGCCTCAAATCTTTATTTAAATACGAATTAATACCGAACACATTTTCGACACAAAAGCGTTTTCTGCTCAGTTGAACCAAAAAAAAAAAAAAACAATATTGATACTCAATTTGACACACATGCTCCCTTTTTTAGACCAGAAAGCCATGGCAAACATAAACATCACAAAAACAGCATCAATAAAAATTCAAAAAAATAAAAAAACATCAACAGACATCCCATATCAGAAGAAAAGAAGATACAGATATCTGTTCCCAAAGGATAATTTGCATACCTATTGCTTCCGTTTCGTGCCAGTATAGTGTTGTCGGTTATCGGAATCTTGAAAATCTCCTTTTGAAGTCATTTGTTATGGGATGGCATGGGTGTCTTCCGATTTGACGCCTCTAGGCAAGGGATGAAACCCAAGAACTATGTACACATATGAACGCATCTTTTAGCCAAAACCATAACAACGTTCGTCGCATCGGTCGTCTGCCACCCCCGCATCAAACACACAACACTTAATCCTTAAACAAACTTCACTTCCAAGAGTGTGTAAAAAAGGATTTGCTTGATTTGCTGTAAGGGATTCAAAACAGCTCCACTCCATGTCTGTCCACCCCTTTCTTGCTCTTTCTCTCCGTTGAACATTCATTTTGGCTTCACTGTCTTCATAAAGAATGTTTTTAAACATAAAGGTTGTTGTTTTCGTCCGTCTTCTTCTTCTTCGTTATAATTCTTGATCCTTGAGAAAAGGAGTTCAGGTTTTTGTATCCGTAGGAATAAGAAGTGTTAGTCCATAAAGAAAGCGAGGCTCACTTATGTGTGGGAAAATGTGATTTTCTTTCTGCATTCCTGGATTCCTTCAGTTTTCTTTTAAGAAGTTTGTATTCTTTTTAGGGAATTTTGGGGTTTCGCAATACTTTTTTGACCAATGATGGTTTTATGCGAAAATTTGTGGTATTTTATTTAACTACTGCCTAGTCTTATAATGGCGGCTGTTGTTATAAATATTATGGTTTGAGTCCTGCTGCGGGGAAATACTCCATACACGTATTTAAGTTGCAATGTGAAAAGAATTAAAAAGTCGTATATGTAGATTCGTATATATGCATGCTAGTATCAATGGATAGCAGAGGAAATTTGTAATTTAGTTCCAAATGGATGACTTGTGTATTAGCACCTACGCCAATTTTGTAGGTTTTTATTATATTATTTGTTTGTTTGCTTAAAGCTAGGTAAGGCTAGATTAGAAGGGGTGATAATATGGCAAGCTGAATCTTCTCACTCGGATCTCAGTAGGGCCATTGCGCTCCCCACGGTTGTAGGTAGGTAGGTGTGAGGATGGTAGAAAGGTGGTTAAGGGGATTGGTTTAGGAGTGGGTGTTAGGGGCCTCCTTGAACCATCCTGAGTTTTGAATGAATTTTAGGATTTTCTTAGTGGCTAGACGGAGACGTCGCCCAGTTCGTCGAAAAAATATAGAACTGCTTTTCTAGTTCTAGCTAGGCTGTGGCATTAAAACAGGAAGTGAGATGAGCCCTCCTCCGCCTCTTCATCTTGACATCCTCTACATAAGTCCGATGAGCTGATGCCCATTCGGCTCTGATGTGGGTTCCCATTGACTTGTGGCCCCTTAGGATACCAACTATACTATGAGTGAAAATTGAGGCCTGCTTAACTTGAGTAATGAAATAATAATGGTTTGGTTGACCATCTGACCCATGAAGCTTGCAAGAAACACTGGTGTATTCTCCTTTTTTTCTTGCTTCAGTGGCATGAGCACCGAGGCTTCGATTTAGCTCGGATCAAGAGATAACCCGTTTTTGCCAGTTCATCTGCCATTCGTTCCCGCGAATATCCCTATGCCCTGGGAGTCTTCTTATGGTTACTGTGTTCCTTAAAGCCAACCAATTATTCGGCTTATATCTAAATCTATATAAAAGAATAACTTAAAGAATACATGAAAATATATAACACTAACACCACTGACTTATTATACATACTAGTACGTCCAGCCCTCGAAACTCGAGTGCTCATAATGCTATTTGTCAATAAAAGCTGTCTTTAGCGTAGAGAAAAACTGATACTTTGTTAACATGGAGAATTGAATTCGAATTGAATGAGGATTTAGGTCCATGTAGACCTGGATCGGATTAAATCCGGATTACTCGATCCAATCCAGTTCATTGTCATAAACCTGGGTCGAAATCTCGATGCAGATTGGATCCGATCCTTCGAGCCGCTCATGTAAACGTGGAATGAGCTACTAATATAATGAGCTACTTATTATTTTCCGCAGCACTGAACGCAGCCGTCAGACATTCCAGTTATCTTTCCAGTCAGTGCTGGGAAATTGGTTGGTTGGTGGGTGGAAAAAATTGAAACGTCACTTTCAGGTTACAACAAACAAAAACAAATAATTGCTCGGTCTCGCTCTCGCTCTTGCTCGCACTTATTAAGCAATTTCATTTTATAGTTTTTTAGTTTCTGTGGTGTAATTATTTAATAAATGTTTGCATTCTGCACTTCTGTGCAAAAAAACCTTCCCAACGATATATAATTTATATGCCTTGGGCTTTTGTAGACCGCGTAAATTGTACCACAAAACGTGTTTGCCGTTTTATTATATGATATGGACTGCTAGTCGTTTGATTTTTCCATACAAAAGCTCAATAGAAAAGAGTTCGGCTTTTCCTTAGCAACATAAAAGCTTCCGTCGAACGGCGAACAAAACAACTATTCTAACGTCTCTATATGTCGATCACTCTATCAGATTTGTCAATCAAAGTCTAATATTTCGTATTATTTTTATTGAAAAGTCGTCGTCATTTTATTTAATTAAAACAAAAATATATTTAAAATAATCGTGGAGCAGTTTGAACTTACAGGACAGGTATTTTACCTTCCTACTAATATCAATCACCAATCATCAACTTAATATAAGGAATTGCAAAATGGAAAATCAAAAACCAACTAAAAAAATCAAGTGACTGATAAATAAAAAGCCCTTGAAACTATCTTGTTTTTCTTCAGAATTCAGAGGGGTGGCGACTGACTCGCAAAGTAAAAAAAAAACAGAAACAAATTTCCGAGAATAAAGGAATCTCTTCTTTAGTTTTTCTTTCTTCAAAGAAAGGGTGAGTTTCTAAAAAAAAACAACACAAGTGACAAGTCACCGAAGCTGCAATCCCACTAATGTGCCTAGTAGTATAAATATTCCATTATATGAAACAGAAATCAAAAATGAGAGCATCGTGCGAAAATTAGAAAACAAATTTTTAAAAATTAAAAACAAAATTATCAAAATCGTTTCAGTATTTTTAAGGATATAGACGAAAATCTGTTATAAGTCGGTTTATATTTACGTATCATTTGTTACATCGACTTGCTTGAAATAATTGTTACATTCAGTTTAAATGAATGAGTAAACTTGCGCAAGAAATTATTTGTCTAATAATTTTCGATAAATTAACATCCATACTCGTGAATCTATCTACTTGATCTTATGAATAATCTAAGTAAGTAGGTATTTCTTCTCGACCACAAATCGCAACATTATGAAAAATCCAAATACAGACAGAGTTGTATTATTCACCTGTGTTGGTGTTCTATCGAACAAAATATGTTTTTATAGTTTGGTATTTTATTTTTCACCTTCATGAGCCGTGTGAAGAGTTTGTCAATGAAAAACTGAAAAACTAACCCACATACCTCTGCCTATATTCTAATGTTTAACTACCCCTTCCTCTTACACCATAAGAACCTATAGATACACCTAAAGCTGTGAAAAACAAATAAACTTTCACAAGTTTACCTAGCCCTTTCCTTTGGACCTCAAAAACCCAACAAGCCAAAGGGAATATCCAAAATTGTTCCTTTTGTGTCTTTTAGCTTTGTCTTCATTACAAAAATGTAAACAAAACCAACAACAACCAAAACAAAATTGAATATTTTCTTCATTGTGCGTTTTATCTTTTTTCTCATTATATCAATATTCTCTTGAGAAAGTGCCTTCCTGACTCGATCGAACTCTCAGGAATTCAGTATATGTCTTTCCCGTTCTCATTCTATTTTGGCAACTCCCATTATCAAGTCTCCAAAAAAAATTAAATTTCTCTACGTCAAGTTACCCCTTGTGGACTTCAAGTATCGCCCTCTCCGATAGCTTCCACTATAATAGTATGGTTTGTAAATATCTTTTGTGTTTAAAAGTGGGCGCTTGACGTTTTTTACACAAAATTGCCACAAAGCTGGTTTAACGCGTTTGTTTACTTTGTAGCAAGTTTCCCTTCTATGCAAGATTTTTCCCCATAGAAAAATTTATAGAGCTCGAACACATGCGCAAAATACTATCGCATGACTCTACAGGAATGTCAAAAAATAGCATACCGTCGGCCTAGAGTGTAAAGCGGCTAACGCCACATTTTTGTTTGACCATTATAGACCACTTCAATAATTGCTACAAAATACAAAAATCTATCAAATCTTTTCAAATTCACTGTGAGTAACTATGATCTTAAATGCCTAGACTAAGAAAATTTAAATTTCAACATTTTATCTGTGAAATTGGTAAATATTTTGAAGAAGGGAACAAATCTAGAGGCAAAATGACCTTATAATACATTTTCGTTTCCACTGTCCAAAATTTGGATTTTCGTTAATTTCTTTTTCATTAATATGTGTATCTTGGACATATTTTCAAAGAAAACTAAAATCATATAAAATGGTTTTTCAATTTTTGGCGCTTATTCCCGTCTTCAAACTGCTGGACCACTCAAAACTGATCATTGGGAAAATATAAAGAAAATTTCTGGTAGCCCAGGAAAATGATGGCAAAACTACGAAAAATTTTTTATATAAACAAAAAACCGTTATTTGTCCATTTACAGTACAAAATAAAAAATCATTACTTTGATTAACTTCAAGATTGATAAGCCAACAGAGTTCATTAACAGCTTATTTTTTAGATTATTTTATTGTCTAAATGTTATTCTTTCTTGATTTTGCTGGAAAAGGAAATTTCATCGAGTTGTTGAACAAAAACCAAATCATTTTCTTTTTCAAGATGGCGGTCTTCCCCTTACACCGGGCACCCCAAAAACTAGTACCCAAACTCAAAATTTACTCTACCGTGAAGTTCTTGCATGATTTTCTCAGAATCTATTGCTTGTATGTAAAAAGTATTTTTATCTTTTTTGTATAGAATAACATAAGCTTTAATTTGTACTTTCACATTTTTCAAACAAAAAAAAAACCTATAGTTTTAGAGAAACTAAGAAAAAACTGAATTTTACTCCCCCTAAAAAATTAATCCCCGGCCCAAATTTACGGCACTTTTCAAGAAATGCTTAAGACGTCAAAACGAAGCTCTCCACCAAAATTCAGCTTTGTCGGAGTAAAAATATAAAGGGTATTCGTGCAACGTCGTAAGTTTACAAATTGTGTAAAATGATAAGTTTATGCAAAGTTTGCATGAACAACCTTTTTTATACATTTGATTAAATGCTAGGTAATTCAATCAGAATAAGAGTCACAATGACGTTTGGATAAGTTTAACCAGTTTGGACAATTTTACGCAACAAAATCCTTTGATAAGTTTAACCAAATTGCGTAAATCATTTCTCATACTTAATTTGACAGTTTATTTACCAAAAGATTAACTTATCCAATTTTTAAACTATCCAGTATCTTACGAAGTTGCATGAATACCCTTATAATTTTCCTGGGCTAGTAAAGTTATTACACAAACTGTTCAACATTTCAATACAATCGCAACACGGCATATTATCAAAGTTTGTCATCGGTTGGTAACTGTCGCTGTTCAGGGAGCCCCTTGAATTGCAGGGGCGTCACTGGTTATCGAGGTATACTTGAAAATATTGAAAATTCAATAGCGATTGTGGCCTTTCTCTAAGAAACTCACGGGTGAATTTAGTAGCATTTTTGGTTTTAAGTACTCTTGTGGGCCGAACAAAAATAAAAACTCTTGAACTTAATTGTTCCTTCCAAAAAGGTATATTCATATTCAATAGCCTTTAATAATTAATTTTAGATTTTTAAAATGTTTATTGCCAAATGGGCGATTTATTTAACCAAACAGGTATAGGTACAACATCGTTAAACTTCAATCAATAAAGAATGTATGTATAGTAAATGGTGCCATTTGCCAAGGTTTGAATCGAATTAGCGTGCCTATTGACAATAATTCCTTTCATTATGACGCTATACTATATGTCTGTATGCATGTACATGCATAGGTACATACAATTACTGTAAAATATTTCGAATGTATTATTTTTATAGAGCTTTGTCGCTGTTTTTCATACATTGATCGATAGGACACGAACAATGACACATTTTCGAAGGACATGTAAGCAATTTTATTGAGCTCTGCACGATTTAAAGTCTATGAAATTGGCATTCAGCTTTATGCCGGAACAAGGCTGTGGTGGCAGCGCCAATAGTTTAGAATTTATCAAAATTTCACAATCTCTAAGCGGTCAATCGAACACGCAAGGTGTGTGACCGCGCCATTGTTTGGTTTAAGTTGATGAGAAAGGTTGAAAGGATATCTACGCTTACTTTTAACTCAAACATGTTTTATTGGTCACAATGCAATAAAACATAAATGTATCGTAAATTAAATGTCACAGCAAACAAACAAAACCCTTTTAGTTGACGAAATGAGAGGGGTGGCGATTGGGTGAGATTGCTATCGATTGTATCTTTCAATCAATGTGGCACATAGTCATAATTTTATACCCACTTTGTCGGTTATTATATGAAAACTATTCGAGAATAGCGTGAATTGATTTTGTATAAGGCCTTTGTAAATTAACAATAAGGGGGTGTTATAACCGAAAGGGTTGCTAATGATAGACAAAAAAGTATACAAAGTATATTAGTCCATATTCGAAAGTTTGTGCATAAACTTATTGAACGACACAAAATTAAGGTCAAATAAAATATGTCAAAGGAGAAAGAAATGTTGCTGGATATAGTAAAAAGTGATACTTTTTATGAAAAAATCGCCACATTTTTGAAAATAGAGTGACGACTGGATTTAATGTAGGTAGTTTTAATTAAAAAAATAAAATGATTATTTAAAAATTAATTAAAAATCATTGTTGATGTTTTTTTAAATTCAGTCAAAAGGGGATCAAATTTTGCAATTGAATGAGATTCATTGTTTCACAAGCTCTTTAACTCAAAAATGTTAAATTATATTCATATTTACAAAGAATTCTTGGATCAGATCACGAAAAATGAGCTGCAAATTACGAAAAATACGTCCCCATTTATACCTCGGCTCGGGATGTCGTAATTTAAGACTTCTTGTTTGCAATTTGCAAAACTCCGCAAATTGAAGATATTTAGCCAGTTTATATTTCTGAGATCTCAGAGGACTCAGAGTGCTCAGAAATATAAACAGGATTCCTCTCAAAAATTCCTCACTTTTCCCCTTAAAAACTGAGACTGAAATTTTTTGGATTCGCTTGCTCAATTATTTTTTGTCACAGTAAATTACATAAGAAGAAAAGAAAAAGAGAGTTGTTTTGACTTCTGTGAGAGGAATACTGTTTATATTTAATTCTCCTGCTCTGTCAAAAAATTGAAGAAAAATACTGAGCGCTCAAGAAATATAAACTGGCCAATTGATTACTTGAAAAATTGTAAATCATGACATGCCATGTTGTGGTGCTTTATATCTTCGAGAAGTAAATTGCGAAAGTAAAGTCGTAATTTTGGATTTTTTAATTGGCGATTTGAAGCTATTCTCATTGATCATTGAGTTGCAAATCATAATCAGGGATTTTGCAATGTAAATTGTTAATTTTTTATTGCAGATCAATATTTTTAAGTTTGTGAAGTTATTCTTTCGGAGAGTAAATCACGCCAAAAAAGGTTATTTTGTTATATGAAAAAAACAATCTTGAAACAAGGAGAAACACATTTTTACCAGTTTTTGTATTAATTTGGGATCAAAATGCCTTGATTGACGAATAAAACATGATTCGAAAATTGCAACTGTCAATTCTTCAATTCGTTTCAAGTATTTATTATTAACTAGCCCTTACCTGCAACTTCGACCACGAAAAATACTCAAAATTTTGATAACATTATTTGTCAATAAAAGCTGTCTTTAGCGTTGAGAAAAACTGATGCCTCGTTTGCATGGAGAATTGAATCAGGATTTAGATCCATGCAGACCTGTAGCTCGGCGAGCTGGATCGAATCGAAAAAAGAATGTATGTATATACCTAGATCAAAGGATTGATGAATCGAGGTTTCAGATGGTTGTTGGTGTTCGTGCGCAATTGTTCATTTTGTTTCCAGTCTGTTGTATGTTGCATCTTTGGCTTATTTTGGTTGTTTGTTGTTGTGGTCAAAATTAATTTTTATTAACAACGTAGCACCCACACAAAAAATAGCAAAACTGTCACTTCAATTCTTTTTGAATTCAATCTTTCGATCTGGAATTGTCATAAGCCTGGGTCGAAATTTCGAGCCGGATTGAATCCGATCCTTCGATCCGCTAATGTAAACGTGGTATGAGCTACTTGTTATTATTTTCTACAGCTTTAAATGCGGCCATTCTGCTTATTGACGAATTCACTGAAGTGAAAATGTGCCTTATCACTGAAAATGATTTTCTTCGAAAATTGATCGACGACGTTGACGACGCTTGAAATGGTCAAGAGACTTTCCATTGTTCAAATTGAGTTAATCTGAAATTGAGAAATTTCAAATGAAATGCAGAAAAAACTTGACATTTAGGTGTGGTTCATATTTATTGAAATAAAATACGTCTGATGACGTTGAGAAAACATAAGATATTAAAATTTTATTCAAAGAAAATTAGAATTAATATAAACTATAATTATATGTTTACTAAAGTGTAAAGAGTATTTTTTTAGACAGCATGAAAAACTATTTCACAACACCCTCACTTGTTGAATATTTCAAATAGTAAAATTAAAATTTAGTTAATGAAAAATTAATATATAAAATATTCCACCTCAGTGCTTGATAAGGCAATAGTTGGTTGTCTTTTACTTGCCCATGATATTGCTGCATTTGACATTTTGAATAAATAGCCAGTGCATGAGCGTCTTTTGTCTATGGAATATTTCAGTTTAAAATCCAAGGTTCCTTTTAAGTTCGGCATGATCCGTTTTACAGCTTTCCAGTGAGCTATTCCGATTGTTGTATTGAATCGACTTACGTCATTGACTGCGAATGCTATATCTGGTCTTGTACGCTGTGCCAAATAAAATAAACTACCCACAGCTTCCTGTGTACGGTATTTTGGTGTAGAAACTGGTTTACAGTCCTCCATATTAAACCGAATCAAGATATCTTTGATGTATTTAGTCTGGTCCAATTCAACACCTTTGTCATCCTGCTTTATTCGTATTCTAATACAGCTACTAACTGGCCCCATGTCTTTCATTTTAAATGAACTACTTAAAGATTCTTTAATTTCTTTTAAAATTTTTGAATCCTTCCAGAAGATCAAAATATCATCAACATATATTGCCAGTATCAAGGAAATATCTTTCTTGAAATATACACAGGGATCCAGCTTCGATTTTTGCAATCCAATCGACTTCAGTGCTGCTTCTAATGTAAGGTTCCACTGCCGACTGGCCTGTTTTAAACCAGACATTGCACGATTCAGTTTGCACACTTTTTTAGTTCCGTCCTTAAATCCTTCTGGTTGTTCGATGTATATTTCTTCGTGTAGCTCGCTTTGCAAAAATGCAGTGACCGCATCCATTTGATTAATCATCATTCTTTTCTTGACAGCCAGCGCAATCAGAAAACGAATTGTCTGATGTCGCACCACTGGAGAAAACGTCTCTTTGTAAAATAATCCATAAGCTTGATTACAACCTTTTACCACCAGACATGCCTTGTGTCGAATAATATTTCCATCCATATCTCGCTTTGTAGTGAAAACCCATTTTGTATTTAAGGTTTTGCATTTATTCGGCCAATCCATCAAACTCCATGTTTTGTTTTCGTCCAATGAATTCATTTCACTTTCCAATATTTATGATCAGTTCGATGCATAGCTTCCTTGACTGTAATTGGATCAATCTCTTCGTTAGTTGCATGCGTGTAGTATATTATAAAATCTTGAAATTGGCGAGGCTTTGGTATTCGTTGTGATTTTCTTGGAGTTGATGTTGTACCCAAAATTAAAGTTTCATCTGATTCACACGTCATGTTATCGTCCAACGCATCATCAAATGCCTCCAGTGTTGAACTTTCATTGCCATCAGTAATATTAGCCGCCGGAAAAAATTCGAATGTATTGATAAGATTGTTATTTTTGACATCTTGCTTTTGTTCCCTCACTTGCTCTGAACTTGTTTCTTCTTCATATGACAAAGTTTATAACAGATGGTTTGACTGGTTCGTGGAAAATAACATCTCGACTCACAAGAATTGTTTTCGAATATAAATCAATACAACGATACCCCTTCTTATCACTGTCATATCCAACAAAAATCATTTGTTTTGATTTTTTATCTAATTTCCTTCGACGTTCATTTGGAACATGGACCATGACAGGAGAACCAAATATACGTAAGTGTGAAACATCGATTTTCTGACCAGTCCAAATTTCTTCTGGCGTTTTGTCCTTAAGCGAAGTACACACTGACCGATTTATTAAGTACGATGCCATGTTGACTGCTTCAGCCCAAAATTCAACTTAGAATCAAACAGCATGCATTTAGCTCGTTCAATTATAGTACGGTTCATCCGTTCAGCTTGTGTCATTTTGTTGTGGTGTGTAGGTTGTTGTAAGTTAATGCTGGATACCATTTCTTCGATAAAAATGATCAAACTGATGAGAAGAATACTCAGTTCCATTGTCTGTACGGAGAATCTTGATATGTTTGCCTGTTTGATTCTCAACGAAAACTTTGATATCAGTAACTTTGTTGAGAACTTCGGTTTTTTCTTTCAAAAAATAAACAAAAATTTTCTTTGAGTAATCATCAATAAATGTCAAAAGGTATCGGGCTCCGCCAATTGATTTTGCTTGCATTGGTCCTACTAAATCCGAATGAATAATCTGCAATAATTCATTGCTGTGACTTTCACTTGATTTGAAGGGTTCCCGTGTTTGCTTTCTTTCAGCACAAACAATATAATTTTTTAACCCGATGTCTTCGATTTCGAAATTCATTGCAGTAACCACGCAATCACGCATTTTTCGCAAACTTCCAGAGTTTAAGTGGCCAAATCTTCTATGCTACGTAGTAACATTTGACTCCACACTCCTTGACAACAAACATGAACCATTTTCTGATAGCGAATTCCACCCCATTTTTGTCATAAATGGTACAAGCATTTTTATCAAAAATCAATTTATTTCCAGCCTGAACAACGTTGTAAGCCGATAGCAAATTAACTGAAACTTCTGGTACATGTAAAACATTCGCCATTTCAATTTCTACTCCATTTAAAGTGAGATTAGATTTAGCAACGCATTTAACCATCATCTTAGTATTGTTAGCAGTTAAGATTTCTCGAACATTTGATGGGGTTTGTTCAAACAATAATTCGCTGTTTGGTGTCATATGATTTGAAGCACGGCTGTCAATAATCTATTCGCTCGGTAGAAATCAAAGCAGTAAAAGCACGTTTCGCTTCAGATCCATAATTATTGTGGCTTTTATTATGTTCTTTTTATTTCTTTTTACATTCAGAGCTAATATGATTTCTTCCACCGCATGAATAACATTTGATTCCACGCCGATTTTGCTTCGAAGTCGCACCAGTCTTTGCCGTGTTTTTGCTATAGAATGCTCCACCTTTTGCTTCACTTCCAAATTGAGTATCCAATAGTTTCATTTTTATTTCATCGGCACTTAGCTTGGCCGTACTCGATTCGAAGCTCAAAATCAGGGGCTTATATTCGTCAGTCAATCCAGCTAACAAAATTGCAGCTAACCATTCATAGTCAATGTTGAAATTAATATTCACCAATTTACTTGCAGTGGTAACAATTTGATCGATATATGCTTGCATACTATCACATGATTCCAAGCGAATTGAAATTAGTGTTCGCAACAATCCAATTTTTCTCATTAGACCTCGATCTTCATACATACATAGCATGTAATTTGGACCAAATTTCCAAAGCTGTTTTGCATGGTCTGATGTGAACAAATAAATCTGATTCGACACTAAGAGCCAAATATGCTTTTGCCGAACTCAGCTTATCTGCATTATCTTCGATTGCTGTATTTGCATTTGGTTTAATACAACAAGTCAATTTCTTCAATTCTAGAAAACTTTCGATTGCAAATGCCCAATTATGAAAGTTTTCACTGCCTTTTAGTTTGTCCATTCCAAAATCCGATTTCATTGAGCCTGCCATTTCGGTTTTAGTAATATTTGTATAAATAATTACGCAACAAGTGCTTAATCGAATATACAAAAAAAAATGCTCAAAAAATACCGACTAATATTTTTGAGTTGCTTGGGCGTTTTCTGGGCTCATAACCTATTGAAATAAAATAAGTCTGATAACGTTAAGAAAACATAAGACAATAAAATTTTATTCAAAGAAAATTCGAATTAATATAAATTATAATTATATGTTTACTAACCTCCCTTTATATAATAAATTTTAGCATTTTGCACTTCTGTGCAAAAAAAAAAAACCATTCCTACGATAGGAATATAATTTATATGCCTTCGGCTTTAGTAGACCACGTAAATTTTTCCAAAAATTCGTGTTTGCCGTTTTATTATATGTTATATTTTATTGTTATTATTTTATTCAATTTTCTGAAGTTAAAGTCGAGCATAATACAATTTCTTGTGTCCTAGCCATATCATAAGTATTTTTTTCTTCCAACTTTGAATAATTTTTATTGTTTGCTAGTTTTTAAGGTTTCTCTATTATGCTTTGTTTGCAATAGCTTGTCACTGTCATGTTGATTGCATGAAGTGGGCGAATAGTAGATCCACTGACTGTTAAAATCATATATATGTACTTCTACATTGTTTATACTCATGTTCAGTAACAATCTTTGTTTAAAAGATTAATAGTAACACTTGTTTTTTTCTCCCAAATTAAATTATTTTATTATTGAGTGTGAGAACCTATTACCAATGCGTTTCCTCATAGTAAGGACATCATCGGGATACTAAGAATTATCTAGAATTATACAGCGCATACATTTGAGCTTGTCAATTTCATCAAATAAAATTCTTTTTGAAATTTAGGGAAAGAAAACTGCAACTGACTTCATTATTCCAGCATTAACTGCAAAGCCTTGGAGCACCAAAATGTTTGGTTTTCCACTCTATGATTGATCGTCTTCTTAGAGTTCCTCTGCGTAAAGTGGGGTTTAATAACGAGATAAAAACATTGCTGCAAGAACCGGATACGATATCCAAGCAATCAACCGTTTACTGCGCTCTAAATCAAGAAAACTAGCTCTACAATCAAATTTTCCCATTTCAGTCGAAAAGAAAGCATAAAGTTGGCAAAATATACCCTACATTCCAGGAGTTTCAGACAAATAGTGTGGTCCATTATTTACAATTAAAAAAATAATCTTTTTTAAACAAACATATTCCAAAAGCGGCGTATACAAGTTAACTTGCAAAGAATGCAATAGAATTAACATAGATAAAACCTCGACATCCCTATCAACAAGATTCAACGAAAACATTAAATCTTCTTTGCGCCAAAGAACATTCCTCTGGACTCGCTCAACATATACAATATTTTGGATTGGATGCTCATTGGATGATGTGTTTCTTTTACATTGCTTACCTGTTGGACGTGTATTGGATAAATTCGATATTTTCGACATACATAAATAAGCGCAAGTGCTTCAATATTTAAAATTATTTTTATTTTTAGATGACATTAGTTCCATAGATTTCCGGTGTCAGTACCGAGGGCTTACCATTTCACTAATTAGCACAGATGTTCTTCAAAAACATTATGTTCATCTACTTGGAAATGATACTAAAATCTAAATCCTCTGATTGAAAAGAGCTGAAGCTGTCAGGATGGAATATCTCCACTTTGTTTATATGGGGCATATAAATGCCAGAAAAACTCATCACAACCAGAAGTAATTTTTAAATATCTGTTTGATTAAACTTTTAATATAATTTTTCCTTAAACCGTAACAAAATGATTTATAAATCTACGATTAGAAATAAAAACATATTTAGGCACTAAATAGGGGAACCTGGCCTTAAATGGCATACCTAAGGAAAATAGTCCAAAGTTATAAAAAGCTTAAAATATCTCTTTTAACATAAAATAAACAATTATGCTTATGTTTTTGATGTTTCTAAGTAAAAAAACAACCAAAAAGTGTTTGAATATTTTTTAAGGACCTTCCTTGACACATACAAAAAGCGCAGGGGTAAAATGGCAGTAAAGAAAAGCAAACACAGTTAACTTTATTTAAACAAAAACGAACTTAAAACAAAAATTTTATAAAAAATAACAATAAATATTAAAAGAATTTCCTTTGGAAATAGTCAAAACAAGGAATTTAAAATTAATTGAAAATATCGCAAACATATTTTTTCATGCATTTCCTTATTTTCAATTGCTTCAAGGGTATTGCGAATTGATGTTTTCGTTCATGACTCCCGCTTCAAGTGTCGTTGGTGCTAAACAACCATTTTTGTCCGGAAATAAAATAAAAATGCTAGTGTGTCTAAAATGGCATACTGTGCACACTGCACCAATTTACCTAAAAAGATGGTGTGCCATTTTGCTTGTTTATAGCCATTTTATTTAACGTCACACAATGAGTTAAATTTATTAGATTTTGGGCATTTTGGTTACTTAAATAGAAACAAATACTGTTTCCTGACATGCGCTCACCTCACGTAGAAAATTAATCAGCCTTTAGGAAAGGAATTTTTGTGTGAAACTCTACCTTTACTTTTGCACACCTCTTACAGCACTTGTTCGGTATAAGCTGACCAGCCAATTATTATAAATATAACAGTTGAAGCTTCCAACATTTCGTTTTGAGCAGTGTTGCCACAAAGACTAAAGGTATGCGTTCACATTACCTTAAATATGTTCGCTTATTCGTTTTTTTTAGCCAGTGTACCTTTTTACCCTGGTGTGCAATTTTAGGCCATGTTCCCCTACTCTCATTTAAAAGTTGTGAAACGATTGGATATGGCGAGTTTTGGTTCGCATCACCTCATGTTAAATCAAAGTAGTAGACATGTTTCATCCAAACTACAGAACTTCTTTGATCCCTTTTTTAGTTTAGCTTCCATTTAATTTGTTGTTTCATGTCTTACTTAAAAAAAATAGAAAGCCCTCAAACTATGAGTAGTGTGTACGAGTGAGTAAAAAAGCTCATTTCATTTAACTCGACAATGAATTTAGATAAGCGTTCAAAATCTTCCGCTTAACTGATTTTTGGTTTTCATTTGTAATCCTTTGAAATGGTTTTGCAAAAGGTTTCTATTACAAACTCAAAATACTTATAGAGTGTGTTTCTTTATTCATTCCGGAATAGGAAAAGAAAAGATGAAATATTTATCCAGAATAATAAAGAAACAAGTATGAAATTCGTGCCGGTAACACAGTTTTTATCTGGGCTAAAGCTAAGCCCCGAAAATTCTCTGGGCTTAGCTAAACCCGAAGGGGCTTAGTTGTTGTTGCATTTAACATGTAATTTGTTTAGCCCCGACGAATTTTTTTTCGTCCAAGCCCATTCGGGCAAGGAAAAAAACACACCTAATATCACTCATAACGTACCAATAACAAACATTTGATTATGAATTTATTTTTAAATAACTTTATCACCGAGTTTAGTTTCTTAAAGACATTTCATTTTTAAGGCAGTGAGGGGAAGTTTGTACCAGGATAATTTTCTTATATCAGTGTTTTTTTTTTATCAACAGTTTTCTTGTATAAAATTCATTTTACACGTAACTTTATAGGAATGTGCATGGTGTTTATTTTTATATGAGATTTTCTTATATCAGTCGTCTACTGTATAGACATGAATAAGTGCACTGAACGCACCTTATTCCTTTTATTCAATCTCCAAAAAGAATGCATTCCAAAATAATTTATCCGAAATATTCCGTTTAATAAAGAAACGCATGTCCATTTCGAATATTCTGAAGATTCAGAACAAATAAAGAAACACACTCTTAATGGGTGACTCGATAAGGTCCAACGCAATAAAGCTAAAAAAAACAAATTTGGCCTTATTTCGTTTTCAATGTGGAAGTAACGCGGTGTCGTGGCATAAGGCCGAGTGACAGAAGGCTAAATTTAAGTACTTGGCCTTATTTCACTTTACAAAAATCGACATACTCGTAATACCAAATTTTACGAATTGGCATTATGTAGCCAATTTGGCTATATGTCACTTGTAACTGGGCAAAAGAAAGTATTCGAAGAAATTGCAACTAAAAGAACCAGATGGTTCCATGTCATACAAATTGTCTAAAAAAGCAAACAGCAAACTTCTTTGAAAACCTTATTATAACAGTTAATCACTGTAGAAAATAAAATAAAATAAAATATTATTCACTTAAACAAAAATTAATTGAGATAATCTCAAAAATAAGAGATATTTGTTGTGCAAAACATTTGCAACTTCAAGCAATGTCTTAAAATTTTCTAACTTTTCTGCAAGAAACGCTAATATTTGACTGCTACATACTTTATTTCTTCTCGCAGCTGCACATCTTCTAGACATAGAAGCAATGAGGTTATTAATAATATTTTCTAGTATGTTATTCCACTGCCTATTAATTTCAGCATACGGATCGACCTTCCGCTTAAAGCTTTGACATCAAGTTATTTTTTAACTAGTTCCACAAGTTTTTAAAGGGTTAAGGTCTGAAGACTGTGCTGGTAATTGCAAAACCATGACTTTTTTCTCTGAAAGCTCATATTGTAATATCCAGTCAAGTGGTATTTCCCAATCGACATAAGGAAGCATGGTATTTTTTAGAATTTCATAGGTCATTCTTCTCTCTTCTCACTAGTCGAATTAGTCACATTCCTTGGCCAGAGAAGCAGCCCCAGGCCATAACAGAGCCACAACTGTTTCCCTAGTATACTTTGAACTTATAGTATCTCACCTCTTGGTCTCCTGACATTTCGTCTTCCATCCGATCCGTGCATGTTGCATTTAGATTCATCAGAAAACAGTCTTGTTGATGAATCTAAAATAAATGCAAATGTTTTGCACAAAAAATATCCCTTATTTTTGAGATTATCTACATTTATTTTTGTTTAAGTGGATAATATTTTATTTTGTTTTCTACAGTGATAAACTGTTATAATAAGGTTCTCAAAACTATACAAAGAAGTTTGCTGTTTGCTTTTATAGACAATTTGTATGACATGGAAGCATCTGCTTTTTTTAGTTGCAAATGTTTTGCACAGCATTATAATGCGGTATTTATGGTGATCTCACTTTGTGTTATTGTCGAGTGGTTTAAAGAAACTTTGCATATACTCCCAAATTCGCAGCTATCCCAAATCCTATAGTGTGCCCAAGCAGGGGTTGCAGGGGGGCTTGAGCATGCTACTCCATACATACCTCATTGTTTATACGCCCAACTTGCTTACGCTTATGCCAAAATTGATCACAATTAAATTTACTTTCAGTTCTGCTTTAATTTTTCTATCAAAAGTGACAAATGTCGGAGTTATTCAGTAAATTTAATTTTTTGATAAATCCAAGATGGCGGCTTAAGCTGCCGCGCAATTTTCCCGAAAAACTACACCTAGGTTCCTAATAACTCCCTTTAAAATTACTGTGACTGAAAACAGTTTTTTTTCCTTTTCAGGCAATTTTGTTTGTATATTGTGACTGTTCATATTAACAATAATATTGAAGAAAAAAGATCAGAATACAGGAGTGCGCGGCTTGGTTGTTGCGATACTAATGTTCTTGAGGGAAAAGTTCAGAAACATAATTCATGTGCACATAATATAGTTAGGTATTTGAGAGACACATTTATTGTTTTATTTGTTTTTATTTTGTGTAATGTACAAAATTTGTTATTTTGCTTTTACTGATGGCACCCCCTGAGGCTGCTAGCCGGGGTGGACCACCCGCCTTGCCTCCCTTAGTACAAAACTGATCAAATGAACGCTAAGGCCCATTCCACACATGCCTGGCAGCCGGTTAGACGGCACTGGTTTACCAGGTTTATAATGTGAATTTTAGATTTTTGTTTGAATTTCAAGTGTCACAACCTTGATTTTATATTGATCGAAAAATAAAAACAATCCCTTAAAATTACCTGCTTGGACCATTGCCACCCAGTGTGGAAGACCCAATATCTGAATCGAAGGAATTTAATATGGTTGGCTTCAAAATTATAACTCCCGTTCTACTAATTGGATCTTCGAAATTAAAGGCTTAAAATAAAGCCGACATGACTTTCCATATTGTTTAAAAAATCATTGAGAAGGGACACATTTTTGTATACTAAAAGGGTGAATAAGTCCTCACTCAATTCGATTTCCGGCATTCTAAATCCAAAAGTTGATGAAAATCTTCATACTTTAAAAAAACCAAAAACCCACATTAATTGCACCACAACTCTTCTAAAATTAAAAATGTCGTACAATGTTGTACCATAAATCCTTCAAAATCCTTTTGTTTGCAAAAAGAAATTTTTGTTTTTGTATTTGTTTTAAGAAAATTGAAATAAATTACTTGCCTCAACCAAACCAATCAATTGATCGATATCAACATTATACCGGGTACCCGGTTGCCGGCTATGTGTGAAATGGCTCTATGTGTGAAATGGTTGTGAAACTGTCCCATGTGTCTGTCTACACGATATACTAATGGTCGGATAGACTTTTTTGGTTGTTGCCACTTTTGTAGAATTAGGGATTTTGTTAACTTTGAAGAAAATGAAAAAACAAAATGGTTAAAGCCACTTTAAGCAATTTGATATGATATTATATAGACACTCACTTTTCCTATATATAAAACGCAATGTTAAAAAAGGCCATTTTTCCGTTCCGGAAACATCAATTTAATAAACGACACCTATTAACTCAATTTGTAAAAAAAATATGCAAGTCCTGTAATGCGTTCTGCCTTTTGTTGCCCTTGATGATGGCAGCCAGGAGTGAAGCCTTCACAGGTAGTTTCATTAGCTAGTTGCATATAGCATAAGCATATGCACAGGTATGTATGATACATATTCAAATTTTATTTATGTTGGCAAACATTTTTCAATCATTTTTAGAAGACATTCAGAACGATTCGATATCTCATGAACAATGCAGTCTAAAATCTTACTTGGAACAATAATCTATCAGTAAATTGATATTCGCGTTTTTTTCTTTGTAATATTTCCTTAGGTAAACAAAACCAACCTAAATCTTCAAAAGATTAAAAGAACTCAAACGAATTCGTTGAATCAATGAACAAACTATCTAGTTCATCATTTCACAATTGAATCAATATGAATTATTCTACCTTAATCAGAAAAATACGAACACAAATTAGTTGTTTAACATAAAATAAGTCATTAGGTGACCAACGAAAGCATTCTACGAAACCATTTCATCAATTTTTTAATTTTCAAAGAAGTATTTTTTTTTTCTTTCAACTAGCAAGAGACAAGTGGAAACCTAGCGTTACATCACGGTTGTGCTTGTGCTTTGGCGAGTAAATTTGTTGTGGTGGTGGTGGACAGACTTACTCACTTGTTTGGATTAAACACAAAAAATCACTATCACAGCAATAATAAACTACGAGTATTATAAATAATAAATAAAACCAATCTTTAATCTTAACATAAATCAATACCTTCTTTAGCTAAACAAGAAAACGTTTACATTAAGTTTTTCAATCACTCTTTGTCCTTATACCAAGCACTCATCCCAGACACATCAATCCTAAATGAGGACATTTGCATGCATGACAATCGACTTGAAGCTCATAAAATTATATTGTTATTTAGGAAATATTGAAATTGACATTCACACAATTGACAAAATGCTAAAATGCGACTAAGTACTTCAAACACACACAACAGAGTCAATGAAGAAGAACATGACAAAAAGCACAATAAAAGATGTTCATAAAAAATAAAAAGACAATACTTCCTATAACCATTTTATAAGCCACCCCTTTCAACCCAAAAATCTTGTGGGTTTCCCGGTTTTTTCGGCGAAAAAAAAACTGATTTATTGGTTTGCTTCATCAAACTGTCTATTGTTATGCTGGAATTCATATAGTGATATCATAAAATAATGGAATTGAATATGCCAAAGTATTTGAATGTCATATTTCTTGAAATAAAGGGGATGCGAAAGTCGTTGTCGTCGAACTCTGTGGGGTGGATTTTCTTTGAATCGAAAGAGTTTATCTCATAGTCACTGCTTTGGCAACGATGGAACGAATTTTGAATATCGACGTTCACCCTGTCCGGGAATGAGAAGAAGACTCTTTCTATTCGAAATTTACATATGGCTCGCAAAGTCCCTGCTGGGGCTGGGCAATTTATTACAAATCCGGCGCCGCCTTCTATCCTATCGACAGATTTGCTTTTCTCATCATAATTCAAAAAGGATTTTTGCCGTTGAAGAGGGTTCGGCTTAGTGGTTCGGTTCCTCAAACAAAAGATAATTTATCTATTTTTGTTGGTCACATTTGAAGTTAGAACAAATCGGCGTTCAATTTTGGATCTCTTTAAAAGTCTTAAACATAAACATACATTTGTGTCTAAAATATTTTCAGGTATCGATTTAAAAAGCCTTCAATAAATTTTCAGATACTGCGTCACATATTTCATATACATACGAAATTATTCTGCTTGCACAAAATTTGTTTGATCAACGTCAGTCAATGTAATTGCAAACGCATTTGATGTTGACGAACATGTTCGCTGGCTTTTCAATATTTATTTTTGCCAATTCGATTTGACATATAACTTTAACAAACTGCATTGTCGAACAATTAAAATTTGTATTTCTGTTTCATTTACATTTTGCAAATACATTTTCCTAGAAAAAAGTTCATTCATTTGTAAGCTTGGACATATTAATTTATTTTTGAAAGAAATAGTGTTTTATACATTTCAATGAAAGAAACAAACAAAACTTATTGATTATTTCTGAATGAAAGGACTAACATACGAGCCTACGTCTGTGGGAAAGAGCAGGGCAAGTAGAGAGAAGGTGAGGGATCATTTCTGCCTCCTCATAACAGTGGCCTGTTATGACATCTACAACAGAGCTGATATGCAGTGTGCAGTCTGTTTATAGTAGGACTGTCCACGATACCAGAAAAGTCTCGGTATCGTTTGGTATCGGTATCGGAAATCGAAACGATACCAAGACGGTAACAGCTCCGAGACGATACCGCGACGATACCAAACAATACCGTATTTTTGCACCGAAATTTGCCGATACTATCGGTAGTATCGTTTGGTATCAGCTGAAAATAAAGATACTTGAATATTATTATTAATTTATTAGAAAAAAACAAACAATTTTTGTAATTTGTTATTCAGAAAAGGCTCTTATGATTGAATTGAAATTTTCAGAGCTTTTATTTTAGCAGGGATAAGGTTTTGGCAGCAATTTTAATTACAACTTCCAGCCAACTGCCACGCCCATTTACACTCCTCGTCAACTGAATACGCACAAACATTTTTTAATATACTTTATCCATTTTTTCCAAACAGTGATGGTTATTATGCCATCTGTTGATGCTAACTATTCCCTTAAGATGTTAAGCAGATAATTCCGAAAGAATTATCCAAAAACAACCGTGAGTTTTTCTTCAACCACTTGCAAAGTGTTTTATATGCAAAGTAGGAGTTTTTTTGCTAGTCAACTGAATAGGTACAACGCCATTTTCTTCGTTGTTTATAAGTTTTTTGGAGTGCTTGACAGTTTAAATTAACGATTTTAGTGTTTTCAGTAAAATTTAATTCTTGATTTCAAATTTTAAGAAAAATGGGTAGATCTACGTGTCTTAACAGTGTTGAAAAAGCTAAAATCGATTTACTTAGAGACCAAGGCCTAACTGGACGTGCAATAGCTGATAAAGTTGGCCGAAGTTTTAATGTAGTTTATTCTTACTTGAAAAATAAAGATGCATACGGCAAAAACATGAAGGGAGGTAAGAAAACAGCAACAACAGCAGCTGAGAGACGAAGAATTTTAAGATATGCATCAAATTCTTCTGATTCTGTGGCAAAAATAAAACAAAAAGTCGGCGTAAACGCTAGTTGCTCAACAGTATTAAGAGTAATCAACAACTCAAGCCATCTTAAACGAATGAAACTTAAGAAAAAACCACCACTTGACGAGAGACGGAAAATGTTGCGATTAGATTTTTCAAGACTTCACATGAGTTGGAAAAAAGAATGGTATCACGTGGTTTTTTCAGATGAAAAAAAGTTTAATTTCGATGGCCCTGATGGGTTCAACTTCTATTTTCATGACTTAAGAAAAGAAAAAAGATTTTTAAAGCGCCATCATAGTCGTGAAGGAGGTGTCATGATATGGGGAGCAGTCAGTTATTATGGAACAGTTGAGCTCGAGGTTGTAACATCAAGAATGACAGCAGCTGGGTATAAAGTAATTTTGGAAAGAAATTTTCCTAAATTTTCTAACATCTTTGGACCCATAAACTGGACCTACCATCATGATAATGCGCCTATTCACTCAGCGCGCATAATAAAAACATGGATAGAGGAGCAACAAGTGCAGTTGCTTCAATGGCCGCCGTACTCACCTGATCTAAACATCATAGAAAATGTCTGGGGATGGTTAGTACGCAAAGTTTATGGGGGTGGTCGTCAGTTCGAAGACAAAGAAACCTTAATTTCTGCAATCAAATTAGCGTGGAGCGAAATTTCGTTTAATTTCATTAAAAAGCTATACGATTCCATGCCGGATCGAATTTACGAAGTAATTAAAAATAAAGGTGGAAGTACCCACTACTAAACTTAAACAAAAACTTGTTTCATTGCATTCCAATACCAGTTTTAATTTTTGTACCTATTCAGTTGACTCAAAAAAAAAAAACTTCTACTTTGTATAAGTTACACTTTGGAAGTGGTTGAAGGAAAAACTCACGGTTGTTTTTGGATAAAACTTTGAAATTCTGTTATTTATATGTTACGAACATTTTTACCATCAACAGATGGCATAATAACCATCACTGTTTGGAAAAAATGGATAAAATATATTCAAAAATGTTTGTGCGTATTCAGTTGACGAGGAGTGTAACTTATGCTGAAACCAACGATTTGGATGAAATTTTCAGGATTGGTTCTCTTTAGTGAGAAAGTTACGAGTAGTTTAATCCATACAATATTTTTGTTAATTTTTTTCCTATAAACGTCAAAATTTTAATGTCAAATTCCTGATTGGAACTTTACTTGGACATTGTGAAACAAGCCTTTATCGTAAAAAATTGTTAAGTCAACAAAAAAAAAACTAAAGTTAAAAAATTGTCTTTTAGTGTAGATAGATATATAGTGCTTTCTTTTATTATTCTGTTAGTAGTTTACAAATTTCTTAGCAATCGTAATATGAACATGGCTTTGCCGTCTGCCAAAATTGTCTTTCATAATAATGATGTATTAAATCTTAAAAATACCAAGTGAGTTAAACTACTAGATCAAGAACATGTAACCAAGTCTTGCATTTAATATTGGGACTCAGACCAGACCGAAACCAGACGAGACCGATACCGATACCGAGACGAGACTTTGTTATACAAGACCAAACGAGACTGAGTTATAAAATACCGAGACGATACTGACATTTTTCGATTTTGATGATACCGAGACGATACTTACAAAAATATCGTTTGGTTTGGTATCGTGGCCAGCCCTAGTTTAGAGATATTAATTTCAACGAACGTTTTAAATAAAGGCTCGGCCAATGGGCATTCTTGTTGTGTAGCCAAGCAAGAAGTGGATGTTGGCATAAGAAACACCAGCTAGCTCATTTGGCTTCGTGAACTTCTATTAAGGCTGGAACTAAGTTACATTCCCTGAGATTGTATTTTCTAGTTTAGTACCTCGGAAATGACAAAATTTTGCGATTTTGGGGTTGGAAGGCATCTAAAAATGGTCTGGAGCCAATCACATCACTACAACCACCAGCATTTCAAGCTTTCCGTATCAGTTAATATTTGTATTCCTTTTTTACGTGTAGACAAAATGGAAGTCAAAATTACAAAGTTACTATTTTTTATTACCTACCTTACTTAAAAACCCTATTTTAGCATTGTAAGAACTTCCCATTGGAAGTTATTGTAATTGCTCCGATTTGTCAAACCGAAAATTTTGACATATCTTCACGTTTCAGGCTCCCCAGAATCGGAATCCATCATTTTTAGAAAGATGTCTGTGTTGTGCATACGTACGCTCGTATGTTGGTACTATTCTTCGGAACGAATGAAGATATGACTTCAGGTGAGCTTTATTATTAGTTTCTATACTTGCAGAAGAGTTTCAAAAAAAAAAATTAATTTAAATTTTTATTATGGCAATTTAAAAAAAGTGTTAAATTTCTTTAGTCTCGAATATGTGAGAACGAATGATGCTATTGACTTTGGGTTAATTTTATTCTACGGATATTGACGTAGTAAAGAATTAGTAAAAATATGAAAACATATAAACTTACACTTTTTTTTAATACATAAAACTGCTGAAAATTGTTGAAAAAAGTTTTTCGGCTTAAATATCTTAAGAAAAAACAATGATATTGGCTTCAATGTAATTTAATTCTATACACTAGTTTAAAATAAAGTAGGTAATTGATAAAATTTGTAAAAATGTTTAATGAACAGTTTTTTTAAGCAAGAAAAACTTCGAGAAATGTTGCCAAAAATTGTCAAAATTTATTTTCGACATTGAGAACACACAATGGTATTGGCTTCGGGTTAGTTAAATTTTTGTAATATAATTTAAGAGACAGTGTTTTTTTTTTAAAGCGACTAAAACTACAAGAAACTTCATCAAAAATTGTTAAACAAAACTTTTCTTCCCAATTATCTTTATTCCGCTTAATGATTGAACAATGTTTTGGCCTCTGGTTTTAGTCTTCACTTGATTGCATATTGAACGAACACCTGAAAACGTTTTCGAAGATCATAAATTGGTGGTTTTATAATAATAAAATAACTCCGGACCTCTAGCTTCCGAGGGCACCAATGGGAAGTGAGCAGGTGGGTTGCACTCAGCATCTTTTTAATATTAATATTGAATTCGTTTATTAACTAACAATTTAAAAATGTACACGTCTAGAACTGTATCTTGTTTTCAAAGTAAATTGATATCTTAACAGTGATCTGTTAATTTTTAGTGTTGTGAAGGAAGAATCTCGAAAAAAATCAAATCATAATTATTAGCTATTTTTCAAAAGTTACTGATTTTGGGCGATTTTTCAACGTCAGTTTTTCAGAGCGAGATCATCCTAGTCTTGGTGTTAAACCCAAGTTAATTTGCAGTTTACTCACCTGCTTTCGTGAGTAAACCCAGTGACCAAATGGAGTGCCTTTTCAATCGTGAAAGTTATTGTCAGTACAATTCAGTTGTGGCGCCATCTCTATTCCGATGCGTAAAAGGTGTAGAAAGGGTTGGTATCCATAGTGTCACACATCGATGGCCTTAGATTTTTGACAACTGAAAGATAAAGTTCATCCTCAACTGAAAAACTGTTCTGAGTTTATTCAGGGTTCATTTATTTTTCAGGATAAGCTAACTCTGATTTAACTCAGAGTAAACCCTGAGCTAAAAAACTGACCCTTAGTCGTACAGAAAAAATGATATGAACATTAAAATGCAGGTAATTACATCTTCTCTATTTTTGCAAAAGAAGTTTTTGAAACTCCCTCATTATGCAATAAAGCAAAAACCCAAAAAATTATAAAATTATTAAAAAAATTTTATGATTTCTCATATTTTCCTCCATAAATCAAAATTCAAGGTAATTAAGTATAATTCACCAAAGTAGGTAATTAAATTAAAAATACTTCTGTCATTGTTGCCAAAAACTAGAGATAAAAGGAAAAGACGCTAGTCACACACATGCCACTTACAACTTCAAATGAGAGGGTGTTTGTACAAAAGTTCACATTTTGTGAGAAAGTGTAATGTGTTGTGCAGTTCAAAAAATAGTCTTTGGTAACAGCAGAGTTCTTGTTGATTGTAGTAGATTTTCGTTAAGATTTTGAACATAACGTGGATTAGCAGTTTATATTTTTATTGATATGAAATTTTAATTCGTGAACTAACTACTGATCGACGTTTTAGTTAATTTGTGAATCAAAAGATATCTTAGCAATTTTTATTGATAAGGCCGAAAGATTTTTGAATTTTTTTTCAGGATTATTACTTTTCTGATTTTTGTACATTCTAGATTTTTGCATTCGAGATTTTTGTCATTCGAGATACGAGTACCAAGGTCATGATCCCTTTTTTGTAGTTAATAAAACAATTGCTAGGAAAATAAAACTATCATTAGGTGTAAGAAGTTAAGTGCAATAATAATTGCAAATCAGAGAACAAAAGTATTTTATACATATTTACCTCCTACATATTCATGAGGATTTTTTTTAAGTTAAAGAAGAGAGGTTTGTTCTTTGCTAAGAAGTTTTTAGAATAAAAGTTACTAGTAGCTGATGGACTGGGCAAATACCACCCTCAAAACACATATTTTTAGAAGGAAGACCATCTAACGAAAATGACATCATTTGTCACTCAAGGTTGACGACATTCATTACTAAAGAGCGCGTCACACCTTTACAAGAAAATAATTAGATACTATTAATAGTTCGTATGCACGCGTTTACATAGAGTGAATGAATACTTGTTGTTAGGTCTTTTTACCCTCACATCCTTTTTTCCCGACTAAGAAATGCGTTGATGGTCATTCCTGGCTTAAATAACAATGTGCAAGGGACACCTATGAATGAATAAACACACGTACATGCTTTCTAATCGGATAAAAATCATAATTATTGTTATTATCATTTTTATTATTTACTTTGCTTATTATTGCGTGAATCAGTGATTCAAATTAATTAAATAATTAAAATTCCGCACCTTGTTTCGTTTTCGTTTCGGATGGTGTTGCATGTTTGTTTGGCTAAGCGGACGCATAAACTTTCATCATTAATAACGTCATTTGTCAACGGTGTCTTTGTCTCACATTTTATAGGATAATGAGCTTTGCTATTTGTAAATTTGGGTAGAATTGGGTGTATTTAGTTGATGCGTGCAGTAAAACAAGGACGTGCGTTTCACAAGACCAAGCTGATGAATTGCTTTCAAAAATTGAAGGCTCATATATTTTTTTTTTAATTGGATTATGATAGTGTTTTTTAATGCTGCAATTTAAACTTCGATTCCCAGCCGCTGCCACCTAAAAACATAAATGTTTTTTCCGAGTTACTGCCTCTTGTGAGGAACTGACAAATCCTCCAAGAGTATACTTGTCATGAATAAGTGCTTTCTCATTTAGCCGTTCGGACTTGGCAAAAAATTGTAAGTCCCCTCCATTCCTGCCAAAAATACGCACACAGGAATGGTTGAGAGTTGTAAGTCACTAAGCCTTGGTTCTCCACGAGCTGTTGTGCCACAAAACTTATTTATTTATTTATAGCTGTTGCTAGGCAAAACTGAAGTTTATGGAATTTGAATATCGAAAAGCCCCAATATCTACATATATGTACATTCGCTAATTGAAATTCGTTTAGGTGGATAGCAGTTAGTTTGTTTGTATTGATTTAGTTGATTTGTGTTGCAGCTGCATCAGCTGCAAGAGTTGAACAAATGCTAACATTCACTGCAGCATTTTTTAAATCTTTTTCAGCTCCGTCTCCCATACTTTTAAGACAGTTATTGCTAATTAGATCACGCACAAAAAAGCCCATCACTGCCACAAAATGCCATCACTGCTACTTGAGCATTATGGCAAGCAATAAAAACAAATCCGTATCAAAAAGTGCATATTTAAATTACAACCAGCTCATAGGTACAGTGCTGACAAAAACATTCCTGATTTTTGTTTTGTTGTAAAAGGTGCAAAAATGTAAAAATTTAAGTATTTATTTTAACGTTTTCCTTTATTAATTAACCATTTAAAGAAAATGAATAATCATTATCCACACAGAAAAAATAATCTAAGCTTAAAATAAATTCAGAATTTCGGATGTTCACCACAAACCGGGTTTTTTTTGTTTACTAATTATGGTTAATATTGTGTCCAGTAATAGTTATTTTTTAAATAACGCTTGATATTAATGAGGGAGTTTTGTACCTGATCGAATTGTTGAAAATAACAGCAAAAAGAAAACTTGTCGACGTGCGTGTTCTCTTCCATAATCACCTTTCTAAAATAGGCCAAAAGTTTTCAATCGGGTTTAAATCTAGTTGAACGCGAATATTGTTTTGTCACACACCCCTCTTTTAATAGAATGAACAGCAGCGTATACACTTATACTTCTTGGGGGAAGGGTCGAACCAATAGACAAAAATTTAGGTTTATAGATTCTAAGTAGTTGGGGTCGTTTTAACAGTGTCAAAATTTGTGTTGAAAAATGTTAATTTCATAATTCTGATTTTCCAAATTCTGGTTATATAATTTAGAGTTGAAACATTATTTTTGTTTCTTTAGTTTCGATTTTTTTTTTTTTTTAAATTCATTTTTATTTTCAATTTTCTTAAAACTATGTTAAAGCTAGACAAAATTTCATTAAAACTAGCCTACTTATCAATATCTTAATACTAACTTACTGGCCCCAATCGGACGCTCTAAGTAAAACTATAATAACTTAATAATAATGCCTTTCGGCCTAAGAACTATCTTAATACTAAATCCAGGTCAGTTTTATTTTTTACCGAGAAGAATTTACAAAAACTCGGTATCTCTGTCTTTATTTTTTTTGGTTTTATATAAAACTTACAAACTACATAAAACTAAATTAAAGCTAATTAAAACTAATTAAAACTACTTAAAGCTACTTAAAACTATTTACAAATAATTATAAACTTTAGTTTCGTTTATAAATATGAGTTCTTTAAGAAAAAAATAGAATAAACAGCATTTAATTGGTCACAATTTTAAATTACAGAACTTAAAAAAACAGAATTATAACTTCGTTGAAAAAAAAAACAAATTTTAAAAAGCTGAATTTTGAAACTAGAATTTTGATCCACTCCACATTTTAAACTTGACATGTTGGTGCTTCGTTTGCATCAAGAATATGTATATCGTATGAATTTTTTTGTGAACGCTTAAGAAAATATTTAGGTTTTGGAAATGGTAGTCTGGAAATTGTGAAAATAAAATTAAATATGCACCTTATATTTAATTTCATTTGCACTACTAGTTGTCTCTCACATTTTTCGATGTTGAACAACAATTTTTAGCGCCTGTTTCCATTACATATTTTTTTTTTAACTGATGTTTAAAAATAGTACTGATTAAGAGGAGATATTTTTTTCTTTTATTGATTAAAAATTGGGGTAGTTTGAGTTAGCTTAGCTCTAATGTCAGAAAAAAATTCGAAAATGTGTTGTATAAATTTAAAATAACTTTCTCCATGGTTTTAAAGTGTGTACAAACAAATATTTTGAGACGTTCTTCTTTTTAAAGCCGTTAACATTTTAAAATTGGTCAGAACATAAATGAGTTAAAATTCATTGATAATTAAAAAAAATCAATATTAGTGGGGCTATTAGTGAGACCCATCTGTTATTTTGACCTGACGGGTTGAGCTTTAGTATACTAAGATTTCATGTACTAACTTTGCTTTTAAGATGTGTTGCCAAGGTGGCAACACTGTCAGAAAATTGAAAAAAGGTTGCCACTTGTTTCATACATTGGTCTATAAATCGAGAACCAGAGGTTGGGCGATGACCCAGAGAAATCTCGTTGGATTCAGCACCCTTGTAACCATAGGGCCTCATTATTGAGTTTTTCCCTCCCTCCCCTTGCATGAAGACGGTGGAAAAAAGCTGTTTGGGAAGGGAAAAGGCAAAGCCAATAAAAGTAAGGAAAATATTTATATTATTAAAATTTAAAGACTGGTGTCGAAGCAGAATTTAACCATCTACTACATTGTAACCAAAGTTAATTGAAAAACTTACTTTGGTTTTTTAAAAAAGTCAATTTCAAAGTTCTGGGGAGGGGAAATATGAAAGTTACACAAACTAAAATATTTATCTTGGCACAATCATGTGACACATGATATAATGATATAAGGGTGTTTTTTAGTGCCCAATCTTATTAAATCAAAATGAACTCCATACAACCAATTTAAAAAAAAAGTTAATGTCTTTTTCATAATGATGACTGAAGTTTAAGTGAAACAATAGTAAAATTTTACCAAATTCGAAAAGTATAGAAATGAAACTTGGTCCACATATTTAATTTATCATAAGTAATAAGAATCAAGAAAGTCTACAAAAATATTTGCAGCGAAAAGGTGTTTTTTTTTTTCAATGAAATCGATGAAAAATTTAATTTCAAAAGAAAATTTAAAAAAGAAGCCATACCAAACCAATACCAAAATTTTAAACGACTAAGTTCAGTGCTAAAGCAATTTTAACATGATACTAAGATAAAAAGGGCGGAAAAAAAAGATAGGTAAAGAAAAGAAAAGAAAAGAAAAGAAAAGAAAAGAAAAGAAAAGAAAAGAAAAGAAAAGAAAAGAAAAGAAAAGAAAAGAAAAGAAAAGAAGAAAAATAAACTAGAGGCATCTCAAATGTGAAAAAACAAAGGAGACTCAATATTTCCTCTATGGGTTTTCATGATATTTTTTGTTTCCCTCACTGTGTATTTGCTCCCAATTTTGTGTGGAGGTTTTTTGACGTAACAGTGCCAAAACGTGAGCTGCTACTGTTGATCGGGTACCTTGATTGTGTTTGGCACAGCTTATGTATGTGTTCTTTGAAATGACATCAAATGACTCATTTTGTTCATACTAACATAAAATTTCAGCTTTCTATTCCATGGATCATCGTTTATGAAAGCTCCCTGGTAGTTCCTTGGTAGCTTAAAGAGAGGATTTGGCAACATTGTTCTCTAGCTAAAGAAAATGGCTTTGAAAAGTCAGTGGTGGAGAAAATTGTTAAAGAAATGCGGTAAAATCAAACGAGCTGAGACAACTACACTTTTAACACAGAATGAAGGATACAAAACAAATAGCGCAAATCGAGAGTACGTCCACAAAATTTGGGGAGGTATAAAGCACGAGCAAAACGTTCATCAGCTCCCGGATCTTTAAAAATGAAAATGTTGACTTTAGAAAACAGTGACTTTTTAACCATACCTCGCCGTCGTAGAATAAAGTGCGTAGGTATACCAAAAATTAGGGAAATTACATGTTCTACAAATTGTTGAACTTAATTTCCACATCAGCAACCGTCAAGTCGATATATGACAAAAACTAAAAAAGCATAATTTAAGACGTCTTAAATCTGCCAGTATTGTATAGACTTGAAAAATATTTTTTTTACAAACAAAAAATATAGATAAGCTTCCTATGAAAAGGGTGTACAAATAATTTTTGCACCATGAAGAGTTCGGCCAAAACGCATTTTTCAAAATGGCGGCTGACCTACATTACTTATAGCCTCGACATTTTTAAATTCAGAAACAACCCACCTATCAATTTCAATCAAAAATGTTATCAGTATAGTTTTGATCAATGAAAAGTCTTTTTTGCCTCTGGCGACGGCCAAAAAAATAAATAAATACATTCTGAACAATAACATGAAACACAAAAGGGTTGGTAAAGGTAAAATTTTCCATAAGAATTTTACACAGCACTGTTCTACCTTTTTCTTTTTTTTTCTAATATCATTTCACTATACTCGGGTGTATGAATCGACAGACGAAATTATTTTGTTTTTATTTCTTACTATTTTTCTATATTTTGTATTTTTTGTCTCGTCCAAAGGAATTCTTTGCTTGGATGCTGATGCTGATGCTAAAGTTTGTCTACACCACGCCTCCTTTGATTTTCCTGTGCTCTATGAATGTACCTGAACTGTAGGTATGGGTAAGGTTTTGAGGAGCATGGTGGATGAGACCGTCTTTTACGCGCTGGAACTCTTGCTGGTGATGGAGCTTGTGCTGCTGCTCCAACAGACTTGTTGTCTGCGTGGATAAGTTGCAGATTTAAACTGTGGGAGTAGAAGACACCATTAAAATGTACCTACTCCTGGCTTAGTTAGTCTTAGGATGTTGTTTTTGTTCCTTTTTGTTGGCAATTGTTAAAGTTGGCTAGAACGGGGTAGGTAGGGTCTGCATTATGATGGCACCTTCAGTGGGTGGCTGACTTAAGTTAGATACACCATATAACTATAGGTGGTTGAACGACGACGCGGCCGTGAAGTGCACTTTGTGATGATTTTCCGGGTTTTCTTGGAAATAATATACGCTCAGACAAAGCGGCATGAGTGCGAAGTAGTTGATTGGATAGGTGTGATGGGAAGAGTGCGCGAGGTCAGACAGTGTTTTTTCAGTCCGTTTGTTATATTTTGTTTTAGAGGTTGTTTGATCTTTTTACAATTTCACACCATTTTTGAGTGGAATGTTGCTTTTTAATGCGAAAGTTAAATGTGCATTGACTTGCTTATTGTCCTTTGACCCTCCTTTAAGGAATAGTTATAGGTGTTTTTCGATTACTCCTGGATTATTTTACATTATAAATTGGTATCAAGGCACTAAAACGTGACATCGTCCTAAAGGGAAAACAATGTTTTTCAAAAATATTTTATAGGCCATTACTATATTATATTGATATAAATATAACGCTCACACCTTAACGATAATCTTAAATTATGCTTAGATATTTGCTGTAAAACGTAAACTTTTCTATTAATCTAATTCAAGTATGGTAACTTTCTTTTGACACAGTCTATAGTGTAAGTTTTAAGTCTTGGGTGATACCACTGTCGTGGATGCAACATTTGGAGGCATTAAATGTTTATTATCAATCTAGTAAAGAAAATATTTGTAGTTCAGTTGTTTCTAAAAGGGCCAGGTAGGTTTTTTTCTATTAATTTATATTAAGAAAAATCAGATGTTGGTAATGTACTTATAAATAGCTTTAGTGGGTGCAACCAATTTAATTCATATTTTACAGATTATAGGGCTTTTATTTCTTTATTCAACTCAAGTGCAGAAAGATAACTTATCAATGGACCATTTAATAAATAACAACTGTAGAAAATAAAAACAAACATCGAATTATTAATCATACAATCGTAAAATTTTTTTCGCGAATTTATATAATGTATTATTATAAGAATAAAAAAGCTTAGGCATAAAATTTTTTATATGGCCTTTGTTTTGCTTTGTTTTTTTATTCAATACAATTCAAATCAATAAAACTCAATTCATTTCAATTAAATATAATTCAATTTAATTCAAAGAAATTCAATCAAATACAATTCAATAAAATTCAATTTAATTCAATTTTGATTAGATTAGATTAGATTAGATTAGATCACATAAGATAAGATTAAATTAGATAACATTAGATTTTGATTTTAAATTGGATTTGATTTGATTTGATTTGATTTGATTTGATTTGATTTGATTTGATTTGATTTGATTTGATTTGATTTGATTTGATTTGATTTGATTTGATTTGATTTGATTTGATTTGATTTGATTTGATTTGATTTGATTTGATTTGATTTGATTTGATTTGATTTGATTTGATTTGATTTGATTTGATTTGATTTGATTTGATTTGATTTGATTTGATTTGATTTGATTTGATTTGATTTGATTTGATTTGATTTGATTTGATTTGATTTGATTTGATTTGATTTGATTTGATTTGATTTGATTTGATTTGATTTGATTTGATTTGATTTGATTTGATTTGATTTGATTTGATTTGATTTGATTTGATTTGATTTGATTTGATTTGATTTGATTTGATTTGATTTGATTTGATTTGATTTGATTTGATTTGATTTGATTTGATTTGATTTGATTTGATTTGATTTGATTTGATTTGATTTGATTTGATTTGATTTGATTTGATTTGATTTGATTTGATTTGATTTGATTTGATTTGATTTGATTTGATTTGATTTGATTTGATTTGATTTGATTTGATTTGATTTGATTTGATTTGATTTGATTTGATTTGATTTGATTTGATTTGATTTGATTTGATTTGATTTGATTTGATTTGATTTGATTTGATTTGATTTGATTTGATTTGATTTGATTTGATTTGATTTGATTTGATTTGATTTGATTTGATTTGATTTGATTTGATTTGATTTGATTTGATTTGATTTGATTTGATTTGATTTGATTTGATTTGATTTGATTTGATTTGATTTGATTTGATTTGATTTGATTTGATTTGATTTGATTTGATTTGATTTGATTTGATTTGATTTGATTTGATTTGATTTGATTTGATTTGATTTGATTTGATTTGATTTGATTTGATTTGATTTGATTTGATTTGATTTGATTTGATTTGATTTGATTTGATTTGATTTGATTTGATTTGATTTGATTTGATTTGATTTGATTTGATTTGATTTGATTTGATTTGATTTGATTTGATTTGATTTGATTTGATTTGATTTGATTTGATTTGATTTGATTTGATTTGATTTGATTTGATTTGATTTGATTTGATTTGATTTGATTTGATTTGATTTGATTTGATTTGATTTGATTTGATTTGATTTGATTTGATTTGATTTGATTTGATTTGATTTGATTTGATTTGATTTGATTTGATTTGATTTGATTTGATTTGATTTGATTTGATTTGATTTGATTTGATTTGATTTGATTTGATTTGATTTGATTTGATTTGATTTGATTTGATTTGATTTGATTTGATTTGATTTGATTTGATTTGATTTGATTTGATTTGATTTGATTTGATTTGATTTGATTTGATTTGATTTGATTTGATTTGATTTGATTTGATTTGATTTGATTTGATTTGATTTGATTTGATTTGATTTGATTTGATTTGATTTGATTTGATTTGATTTGATTTGATTTGATTTGATTTGATTTGATTTGATTTGATTTGATTTGATTTGATTTGATTTGATTTGATTTGATTTGATTTGATTTGATTTATTATGCATTCAAACTATAATATTGTTTCTGTAATAAGTTGCATTTAATATCAATAAAAATACAAATTGTTTGCATTATTATTCATATAAAATTTACTGACGATAGAAGCATAGCTTACGAAATTCATAAAAGTAAATAAATAAATAAAATACGTGTTCTAAAATCATTTACACTTATATGTTTTTTCTAAATTTAAAATTACCTTCTCAACAGTTTTTCTTAATATAATTGACATTCATATAGTTTCTGGAAAATGTATGAACGTATTAATATTTTTTTTTAATAAAATTGATCCATTGATGGATTGATTACATATTTTAGAAATCAGCATAAAAATAAAATTCATAAAATTTTTGGGACCCGCAAAACCATATTCAAAATTGTTTTGGCATAAAAGAGGGTATATCAGCCAAAAACGTAGATCAACTAAATTGATTTTAAATAAAAAAATTAATAAATTCTTTTATAATATGCTGAAATGTTTTAAATGCAGAAATTATCAAAATTGTCTTCTTGACAGATCGGCGCCTAAGTACCAAAATCCTATATCCCTATATCCAAAAATGTATTCCCCGGAAAACGAATTTTAAAGTTTGAAAAATATATTCTTTACTTTCTTCTTGAGATATATGATGTTTGAATTTTTATATACATTATTTGAAAATGTCTTTGTGGTAGTCTAAAACGGTCACGGTTATTTAAAAAAAAAATAAAAGTATAAAAAAAAGTCAGAAATGGATATAGAACCCTCTCCCAAACGAATGCAAAACCCATGAAAAACAAACTTGAGATTTCCTATGGATATAGAACTTTTATGCTATAAGAAATTATTTATTTTTAATAATTTTATATTTATAGATAACAACATAAAACGAAAAATTATATTCTGTGGCTAGGACTTACTTCATATAACATTGCATTATTCTAATGTCTTTACAAATCTTAAATAAATTGTAGAGTATTTTATTACTAAATGATGAGAAAAACTAAAAATTTACTTTGGTCTTTGAAATAAACCCTAAAATTACATTAAATTTCATTTGGTTTTGATTATAAAAATTCTTTAAAATATACACTAAGAGGACTCCAAAATATGTGGCCTAGGTGCAAATATGGTTTTCGTAAGATATGCCCCAATTTTTTGAGACCTTGAAACGAGTTTTGAAAATTCATAGAACAAAACTATCGCTGACATATTACTGAAAATAGTTGACCTTGTATCGCTTTCTACAAATCATTCAGATGGCATCCTTTTTATGTAAATTTCCCATGAATGAAGTTCCAAAAATCGAACGTGAACTTGAGAAACTTCAAGCCGTTATTACTAGTTATCTAGGGCTGACCAATTTCTAGGACTAATTGACAATTTCTGGCGACTAATTACTAACCAATTAGATGGAATTCTCGAATACCAAATTTCTCATATATGAGGTGCCAAAGGTCCAGAACCAAATTAAAGTTGTATTTTTTTCGTTATCTACAACTTTTCTATTGAAAACTTTTCATTTTGACGTCAACCTTGGTCGGAAAATTCAGAAATACAAATTCCCTCCTTTTTCACTCCTGAAAAACTACTTCCAATTCTGCTCCTGGGAAAAATATTTATTTAACATTCCTTATAACCCCGTTTTACCATTTTTAATGGTTAAACTGCTGTTAACAATTTTTTTTTTCAAGTAAAAATTTAATTGAATTGAATGGAATTGAATTAAATTGTTGTTAAAATGATACTCTTTAAATTATGTAATTTTTTCAAGTTTTAAACTGTGTTTGGATTTGAAAGTCTGTTAACGTCTCGAATCATCCCGACCTTACCCTACCTACATATGTACATACATAATAGGGAACTTCTTAAGATTTTAGAAAGTTAACCTCCTATACATTTTCTAGATCACCTCAAGTTACTAATGAGAGGATGTTTTTTTGGTTGAATTTGCATATGATATGTCTTTGTTATTTAATACCTTACGCACTTACATATGTTAAAAAATATAGAAAAACGTAAACAGGACAGGGCAAACCAACCACTCAAACATCTTATTATATATGATAAATAAATAAATAAATAAATAAATAAATAAAAAAACATAAATAAACAAAGTGCATTAAACTACTAAGCCACCAGAAACGCTTATACAAAAAACTATTTCGAATTGATGCAGATGAAACTCTTAATTTTTTTAAAAACCTTTTCCTTCAAACTCAAAAGTTTTTAGCCATCAATGATCAATCATCCACTTATCATCACTCCTCATTCATGCACATAAAACTTCAACCTTACGAATTCGGTCAGCCTATGGCGTATTTTCCAAAGAAAATTTCATCAACTTCGAGATGTTTTATGACCTTTTCCATGATGGTCTATGTAGCTTCGCATATTCGGAGAATCCCAAAACAAAACTGTTTTGATTAATTTCTGTCTATAGATCATCAACGCGTTCTGGCCCAATGAATGTGGTGGAGTAGAGTCTGGTAATTTCGTCTTTCATACATGCTACGTACGCCATTCAGAGCCAATCCAACACCTTGTGACGCTCGAAGATATTTAACGCTATCATTTGCATCTACTTACCACACTCGAAAGATGAATTGACTCCTTGGTACTTTGTCAGTGCATCATCGCATTCAGTCTTGGTCGTTCCTCGGTGCGCCAAACCAGCATCCGAAAATCAGCTTAGCTATGCAAGAGCATTACGTGGTGCACGCAAAAATAGATACCAAACGATTCGCGTATACAAACGATGCTCCTTCCACGTTTACGCCACCAGATGACAGGGCGTAATAGGATAAACTATCTTCCACCATCCGTTATGACATTTCAACTATGTATAGCGAAGGAGTAAGAATTTACAGAACGGCACACAAAATGTGCAATGGCCACAAAACGACCTGCCTTAGGCTATCAATTAAAACGCAGAACACTTTGCGCAAAATTTTTCCCGAAGTACTTAAAGTTTCTTTTATAGTTTCATCAAGCACATCCGGCCATATAGGAGGAAGAGCCGACATTACTGTGTTTGGCTAATGAAGGAAGATCATGAGAGGTAGTATATCATCAACAGCCTTGTGGGTGTGAGCGTCAAGTCTACTGGAGAGAGGAATCAATATTGACAAATTACTATACCTATACTGAACCTAACAAATAAGATAGGATGATGTGTGGTTTTTTTACTTTTTTTTACCGCAGTTGGAATACCTCAACGGAAAAGCAATCTATCGATGTAATCTTGGATTTCCAAACAATATAAATGACTGTCAATTAGATTCCACCTGAACAATCTCATCGAAATATTGATATCGCACAAAACTATTATGCTTAATAAATCGTTTGAGTTTTATCCTTCAAGGGTAGCTTTGCCTTTGACTTAGGAGATGGTAAAAATATATCTCTGAATTGAGATTTATATCTTCGCCATCATAAGGTTAAATGAAGTAAAATAACATATATTTCAAAAAGTTTTCTCAAGGAGCAACAACTTCTAATTAAATAGAAACAGAAAAGTTGTAATAAAGGATTAGTCACGTTGGCAATTGATTCTCATGAACATTGGTTGGATTTTTGTTTTGAATCCAGGGATGGTTGCGAACAATATTTTTGTATTCGATGGAAATCTTCATAAGACACCCAGCAAGAATCCGTACCAAGTAGTGTGGGACCACATTAACAGTACACATACATTTTAAAGGTATTATGTTCCGAGTTTTTATTTTTATTCAGGGTCGCGCAGGTCACATACCCAACAACGTTAACGTCGTATATGTGAAGTTCAGGTTCCCCTTTTCTTGTTCTCTTTTTTTTAAATTCTTTATTGACCTGGTTTGATTTAATGCAATCCAGTGTTCCAATAACTTTGTTTATTAAATAATAACTTACATTACTCAACCTAACCTTAATTGTTGAGTAATAACAAGTAACACTTTTTCTTTAACCTGAATTGCTTTTTGGCAATTCAGCATAATACACATTGATTCGAAGTAGTTTGCTTTTAATGTTATTTTTAGTCTTTAAGTTACTATTTTAAATAAAACTACAACTTTGTTTTTACTCTTGAAAATTCAAGTAAAATTGTTTTTCCTTGACCTATTTATTTGTCTCGCATGTGTCAAAATCTCAGAGACCCCTGTCAGTCCCTTGAATTTGTACGGTAGCATGCTCAACACATTTCAAATTTTAAATTTAAAATTTCAGATTTCTGGATTTTCCAAACTTCTGATTGGCCAGAATTCAGAAATCTGAATATTCATTACTGAAATTTGACAAGGTCTCTGAGAATTATATTTTTGTTTATTATCTGACAACTGGTTTTTGAAAACATGCGCAATATACGAGTATTACCTATTACCTTTAATATGTGTATTGTGGTGTGGAACTACAAACTACTCCATTTCGAGGTTGGTATGTTTTTCAAGTTGCTGATTGTATGCTACAGGGTGTTTTTCTACTGCTATTGTAATCATTTTAATTTGAAGGTCACGATGTAGATCACTATTTTTATTTACATATATGTATATAAAAATCATGGCGCAACGTGGAGAACCAGGGCCTACTGACTTACAACTCTCAATCATTATTGGGTGCGTAATGTTGGCAGGAATGGAGGGGACCTACAATTTTTGCCGAATCCGAGCGACTTTTCATGACAAGTATATAGTCTTGGAAAGTTATATAGTTTCTCTCAATCAGTTTTTCAGGTGGTAGTGGCTGGGAATAGAACCCAGACCTTCGGCATGACTAAACATTATACCACGAGGTACTACTCTTATACATAAGGGGGTAGGGTCGAAACAATTTTTCTAACATCGTTCACAGCACAGCCATTTATAAGATTAGCTATGATATAGTTTTTGGAAATGCAAGATGATGATTCAAGTGATTCTAACGGGTGATTTTTTAAGAGGTTTAGAACTTTAAAAAAAAAAAACACAAAAAATTCGAAAAAATGAATATAATATTTATTTGAATCGATAGTTTGAACCTTGCAATTTAATGTTTAAAGATAATTTCATGCAAATGTTGACCGCGGCTGCGTCTCAGGTAGCCAATCCGCTGAGTCCAATTTTGGCATACTCTTTCACACATATCGGCCGGTATCTCACGAATGAATGCATGGATGTTGGCTTCCAGTGCGTCAATCGAAGCGGGCTTGTCTCTATAGACATTAGCCTTGACATACCCCCACAAAAAATAATCTAATGGTGTCAAATCGCACGATCTAGGCGGCCAATTGACCGGCCCGAAACGTGAAATTAACTGTTCTCCAAACTCGCCTCGCAATTGCGCCATTGTTTCGCGTGCTGTGTGGCATGTGGCACCGTCTTGTTGAAACCACATACCATGCAAGTCAAGAACTTCCATTTCGGGCAAAAAAAAGTTTGTTATCATCGCTCGGTAGCGTTCACCATTGACAGTAACGCTGCGATTCGCATCATCTTTGAAGAAATATGGCCCAATAATGCCGCCGGCCCATAAACCGCACCAAACAGTGCCTTTTTCGGGATGCATTGGTACCTGTTGCAATGCTTCTGGCTGATCTTCACTCCAAATGCGGCAATTATGCTTATTTACGTACCCATTCAACCAAAAATGAGCCTCATCGCTGAACACAATTTTTCGATAAAAAAGCGAATCCTCGGCCAGCTTTCCAAGAGCCCATTCACCAAAAATTCGGCGTTGTGGTAGGTCGGCTGGCTTTAGTTCTTGCACCAGCTGTATCTTAAAAGGCTTTACGCCCAAATCCTTCCGCAAAATTTTCCACGTAGTGCTGTAACAAAGGCCTAACTGCTGGGAACGGCGCCGAATCGACATTTCGCGGTCTTCTGTCACACTAGCTGATACGGCCGCAATATTTTCTTCACTACGCACAGTACGTAAACGTGTTGGTGGTTTAATGTCCAACAAAGTAAATTTGGTGTGAAATTTGGTCACAATCTTCCGAATAGACTGCTCAGAAGGTCGAGAATGCCGACCATAAAATGAAAGCAGCGCGCGATGAACATTTCGAACCGAGCACGAATTGATAGTAAAATTCAATAATTTGCAAGCGTTGTTCATTTGTAAGACGATCCATGATTAAATTGCAAACCAAATTGAAGCTGTTTGATAGTGACACAAGGTACTAAACACACGTCAACTGTCAAAACCAGTGTTGCCAAAACCAAACCAGCTAAAAAATCACCCGTTATCTTCGGATGGGAAGTGTTTTTTGTTAAAAAAGTCAACTCGTTTTAACCGTCCCCATACCAGTGCTGAAATTTAGCTATTTTAGGGAGTGAAGTAAAAATAACGAACATAAAACAAAGAATAAATATAAAAGAGATAAATTTAAAATTTTTGTCACAATCATTTGATATTCTGTGGCACATCACTACTAACGGACGCGAAATGAAATAACAAATGCAACAATGTAAACATTACGGTATCTTAATAATGGAGTGTCTTTGATTTCAGTAATTTCGTTTGTCGTAATTAAAGTTTAATGTGAGTTTTCACCTTTGAAAAATAAAATGTTTATAGTGTCAAAAATTGAACATGTATTTTGTGTGGGGCAATTTTTTTTCTTTTGATGTATAGAGGGGTTGAGTGTGAGTGCAAATCCTAATTTACGAGGTTAAAATCCACCCGATGTAACAATTTAACAACCAGACATAATATTGCCGGACAATTTTGCTTATGCACCTTTAAATGGTCTCGGAGAGCTCGGTTGTTCAATTATGGTTCTGTTACGTCTATCTGGAAAAGTTTCATCTTCATTTTTAATTAATCCTCATACGATCATCTAAAAAAACAACTTGAATGTGTTTGTTTGTAAAGTAGGTATATATGCATCGATTCTGTTTCTTTTAATTTTAAACGCAGGATTTTGATCAGGGGGGGGGGGTGGGGCAAACTTCCTTAAGAAACGATTAGTTACTTCAATATTTTTTATTTAATTTTATTTTGTTAGTAACACAGAAACATTATTTTATTTAATACATAAACTTACATATACATTTCTAATAACTTATTTGTTGAGTACATTATTTTAAAGAACTACAAATAATAATAATAAATAAAAGGTATTAGGTAAAGTAATTAGGTATTTTCTAAATTTCTGCCTAAAAAATTGACCTAAAAAATATAAACTCTCAAACTAAATTTAAGTTTAAACATATCTAATTGAAAAAAATGGTATCTGAATACTGGGGCCAAATTACCGCGTCAGTGACCGAGTCAGAGAGTGCCATCAGTGATCGAATGAACGAGTAACCACTTAAAATTTTGGTATACTAGTTTGCTCGAAACGTGGTAAAGCCAAACTCATATAATTCAGTCACGTATTGCTTGGCAACTGATGCAGTAATTTGCCCCCTGGTTTCAAGCTAAGTGAATTTTGTAAGCTTAAAATAAAAGAAATTTTCCACATGGTTCCATATCCATCTACGTTAGAGGCAAACAGCGTGGGTCTTAAGCAAATCTTTCTAACACTTTTTTAAAATGTCCTTCTCAATTTCCATAACTGTTTTCTTGTGTACACTCAGCATACATAATCCTGTAAATTTTAATATTCAATTACACCCAGGCTGTTTAATCAATTAAACGACCTTCGATCATGGTTGAAAGAAGCCAAGTTTTGACTCTTCTCAACTTACTAAAAGTCCTTTCAATCGAGTTTGTGGTACAAGGTACTGCTAGGGCAATATGAAGAGCAAGTTTTGTGTTTGAGATTAAAATGTCTGCTTTCTGTAGAACATCGTACAGGTCCAGTTTTCAAGATCTTCAGTGGATAATGTTTTTTTTTCCAAAGACTATACCATAATTCAGCTTCTTCTTTAAAACTTTGTAATACGTAAAACATGGAAAAACTTTTTGATTTGTCTTTTAAATCGTATAAATTCACTTTCAGCATATTCGCAGGAGTGAAAAGAGTGAATTTGCTGGAAGGTTTTCTGCAGGAAATCTACGTTCAAATGCTGTAACTAAGGAATCTAAGTAAGGGATCAAGAGTGATCTCTTCCAAAATCCAACCAATAAAAAGACTGTTCATATATAAAAAATTGACTTAATGCTCACTAGATGACAATCATCTTTTTATATAAAAGGTCACAAAATAAGGATACATAGTAAAATAAAAAGTTTGAAATTAAAGTTGTCAAGAAATAATAGATCTTTTCTTTAGCTAATTAATTTAAGATTCCAACAGCCCCCCCCCCCCTACCACCCCCTGCGTACGCCCTTGAGCAAAATACCTATAACATATAAGGTTTGGTACTGGGACACTTGCTTGTGACACCTACATCAGCTTCAACTTTCTATTTCGGTCTTTCTCTTTTTGGCCATATTTTTGTTGATATTCTTGATTACCTGTTTTGACCTATTGACATTTCTAATTCCCATATGTTCTTTCAAAATGTATCTTTTTTTTTTTTTTTTTTTTTGTATCTGTTCTTCTCCTATTCATTGTGCTGGGCTATTACCTAGTTTTTAATGCACGGAATAGTTTTTATTTGGCGCGTCCAAGGTATTGCTACCGTTCTTATAGAAAGAAATTAGTAGAAATTCAATAGTTTTGCAAGAAATTATTTAATAAAAGATCAATAAGGGTTCAACTGCCAGGGTACTGACATACACGTTACGGACCTTTAGAATAGTTTAATTTGTATATGCTTACAAGAAAATAAGTTCCAGGAAAATTCTAACTTATATATGCCAGGAAAGGAATATTAAATTCTGACCAACCAAAAACATGTTTTAACTAATAACATGCTTAAAAAATACTTCTTACCACGGTTCTGGCAAATACATTTACATGCCAATTTTTTCGATTGAAAACACTTTAAAAGTAGAACAACGTACAAAAAATTAAATGATTGTATACTAGAAACCAACAAACAAATGTCTTAAAACGAAAAAAAGACGTTTCAGTCGAAAATCTTTTGAATTCAAAAATAAAACTAAATCCGCGGACAACATTCAAGTCTGATTCACAATGCGACGAGGAAACGAGACTTGGACGAGACGAGATCTCTTTGCAGTTCTTCTCTCTTAAAAACGAATTAAAAACAAGAAAATAATGCATATTAAAGCATTTCTCGTTGTCATATGACGTCGAGAAATGCTTTATTATGCATTATCTCTGCCTTTTAAATTCTGCGAAGAGATCTCGTCACGTCAGGCGCGAATACAACAATTTAATTAAGTGAAATCAAAAATGCCTTTTTTAAATTTATTTCGGGTAGCCAAAAGAGGACTACACGTTTTCATTTTCCTGAGTTTCCATTTCACAAAATGATAAAATATTATTTGATGAAACAACCGATGTATCTCAGGTGAGCTACTAACCTTGGGATTCGCGAGATATTCCTACTGCAACACCAGCCGAATATCTCGTCAACCGCATGGCTTAGAGCTTAATGACTTTCTAATGAAATGATGTACTCACAATAACCTTTTAAACGATCTGTGACACATTCGTGATACTTGTTGAGATATGAACCAGCTCCCATTCATTTTTGACCATTCCCCATTTCACTTTATTTATATCATAAATGAAGTGCTTATAATTAACTGATGATTTTTCAGAGAAGAAAAGCGATATTGGAGAGATTTAAAGCGAACCGATTTTAAAAGAAGAAAAATAATTCTTAAGAAGAAAGTAGAAACTGGCAGCTTTACAGCAGTATAACGTATAAATAACTCAAATCTTGTTGTACCACTCGCACGTAACACACATTTCTCCCTTTTTTACACAGTTATAGCTACAAAACTCTTCAATAAATGACCGCCATTTATTAGGCAACCTATTTCTATTGGTTCATCTTTGAAAAAGAGTTAAGGACTGGGATATTCATCACACATGGCTATGAATGCTTTGAATCATTGACATATTATATATGAACTGCTAGCAGCCAACGTACGATGGTTGCACTGTTTATGGTGGCAACACTAGCGCCAAACTCCGTCCTCTCGACAAAAAACGAAAATAACATGGACATTTAAGTCACACCAGTACTGAGGGGTACTTTTTAAGAAAAACCCATACAAAAATCCGAAAATTTCCTTTTTTACGGCCATTCAATTTTGTATTAAATAAGAAAAGTGATTTTTTGCCTGATCCCCTTAGCACTACGCCAATAATTGAATTTCTGTAACAGTAGATGGTAGGTTTTCTTATGAAAAATACCAAAATGTAACCTTGCAACAGATCGCTGCAGAAATATTTTATATTTTCACCGATAGGCCTGAATTTGTAGCTTACCTCGACCATTTTACGTGGGGTCATCTGTGGGGTCTTAGCACACTTTGTATGGAAATGTCATACAAATAGCAGTCCAAATCTATGTATTATGTCCATGCTTTGAATCCTTTTTTAGAACCTTATCCTATTGAGTAGAACAAACATACATGGTACAAATATTTCCTTGGTGTTACAATGTTTTACAATTTTGGAATTGTTAAATTTATTTTATTATTAATTAAAGACTTTGAAATAATTAAATTCTAATTGTCACTCCATTCATTTTTTGCATAATTGGTTTACAGTTTCATGCAAAAAAAAACCATTGCTGTCATGGAATGTCGTGCAAAACAATAGATCGGCAATTGTTTTGCATGCGAAAAAAATGCGGTGACTAAAATATATTTTTGTTTGCATGGTCGGCTAACACTTAAAAAAATTCACCTGAAGGGATTATTTCTATGCAAATGGATTTTGCATCCAAAAATAATTGTTTTCTATTTTAGGGCCTTAATTTTATTAATTAAGGGTAAGTTAAGGGGAAAATTCTATCAGAATTGGGGAAATTTGACAAAAAGTTAACAAACGCATTGAACCCATGAACTGCCCCACTTTTTATAAAAAAAAGTCATTTTTGTGTATAAACGGCATTGCTTCTTTACCACTTTTATTTTTTGGAAAAGAAAATTATCGTTCATCAAAATTCAGTCCACTAATTTTTCGATTTTATTCTTACGGCTATTGGCTTGCTTTGATAACATCATAATTTTTATACTAGGCATGCTATTTTTAATTTTGTTAATTCTTTTGTTTTGAAAATAGAAGCAAACATTGGAATATTCAGATCTTCTGTAAGAAAATTGAATAAACTGCATTTTTTTGAAAACCTACTTCGCAGAATTTTCAGATTAGTGGCAATACTGTAAAAAAAAACTAACCACCACTATTTTTGACAGCTGTTGTAACACTTCGTGTTCAGAGAATTTTTTTTAGCAGAAATTTGCAAGTTTTTCAACGGAGGGGAGATAATTTGCTCTCTCATTGCGCTCTCTCGATGCAACTTTTTTTGAGTTAACAAACAGAAATTTGTGACAATTTGTGAAAATTTGTGAAAATTAGTGAACATTTGCAAGAAATTTCACAATAACAAACACAGCTAAGGTGAAAATTTATTTATTTATTTTTTGCATTAGAACTGTTAACTATGTTTATAGCTTTAAGTTTGCTTGAATGAATGAAAACTATCTATCTGATTAAATATAAATTCAGCCTAGAGCTTTATCTGTTTATCAAAATGAAAATGATTTTGCTTTCTTAACACCTCAAAATTGCAAAACAAACCACTTTTAATATTTAATAGAGTATCTATAGTGAGGTGCCAACACCACACATTAGCCATACTCAAGAATATGTCTAAAAAAAATATATTGTTAAGAGTGTAAAGACCCCAAGAATTCCGAGAGAATCGTTTTGCAAATCCTAAAAGCTCAGAAATCCTAAAAGACCCGAAGCAGCTCCATCTCCTGTTCTGTTCAGGAAGTTAAGGTCAAAAGGAACCTAAGAAAGAAAGGAAGAAAGAAAGTTCCGAGGTATTGATATTTGAACTTAGCGATTTTTTTATATAAATTCAAATATCATTTTGAGACTAACGAGGTCTTGACAGAAAGCAAAAAACGTGGGATTAATTAGGTTAAGCTTAAAAAAGTAACTTCCCTGTTTATAGAGGGAAAACAATGTTAATGATGGTATTTGATGAAATAACATGGCGTAGGTTTTGATCAGAAGTCATCCTTTTTTCAGAATTCTTATTTAAGAATCAAATTTGTACATACACAAACACAATTGATAGTTACTATGTGCAAACCCACAGTACACATATTGAAAGTTCAATACTGCGCATATCTCAAAGTCAGTGGAAAATGGTGGAAACGGCCATCTTGAATTTCTTCTGACAGTTCTCCTTTTAGACAACCAGCGCAATTTGCCTCCTATTTGTGGTGCAAAGGTGCGAGGTAGTTTAATACATTTCACTTAACAATTCTTTTAGTTCGCTTCATATACGATACAGTTATGCCATCCCTGGTCTTCAAGTTATACCTATTTAAATAATTTTGAAATCACCAAAACCTTAAATCGACTTGTCCTTTATTGCGAAGAACTAGGAGTGGTACTTGACCACTTGACTTCTAGACTTTGCGACAACTTTTCCGCCACATATTTTCCGCGAGCAACCCTTTACGCCACTTCATCCTTTTTAAGTAAAGTAAGTTTATTTTTCAAGTGTCATCTATACTTGCTTGCTGCATAAAAATTCTTAATTAATGCAGCAGGAATTGATGGATTCAAGGCACACGTGCCGTCCTGCATTTATTCATCATTATTATCCGTCTTCGTTTACAATCAAACCGCCCCTTTTAGTCAACATCATTTCTGCAAATACACTGCCAGGTAAGTCAATTACTAATTCTCTTTGTAGAGTGTCCTTTCCCATGCCACAATCAGCTCCAAATCAATTCAAATATTTTCCCTATAATGACACACTGACAGATACAATTCATGTTGATTAACTCAGCAGTGTTTCCTGAAATTCCAAGTGGCGGCTGAGCCTTTAGAGTTTTGACAATCATTCGATTCATTCCGATTGATTTTGAACAAGAGGTGAAAAAGGTACCGCCAAAGAGTAACACAAGCGATTTGCGGGTGATTAATTACGACACGTTCCATTCTATTCCATAAAAGCATCACATCTGCAACTGCGAAACTTAATCCACGTTTGACATGGCTCACACGAGCGATTGGCCTTGAACGCTTCAGGTCAGGCTCAAAATTGTTCGCATACTAAGTATTCGAAGAGATCGCAATGTGGACAACAAGGATATCGGACCAGATCAAAGAGCATACCGACTATTCATGTACACGGTTGCCACTTGAAAATAAAATTCGTGTCCAAACTGAAAATAAAAATGACCAATAGTAGCTAAAAGTGACCAAAATAATTCAAGTTTGAAATCGTTTTTGTAAACGCATAATTCATAATTCATCACATATTTTTACTCACATATTATCTTAACAAAAAAATGTAAGATGCTTTGAAAAAGCAACGATACGAGGGCGGGTCAATAAGTCCGTGACTTTTAGAATAAAACAGATTTTTTGATAAAAAAATAATTTTATTTTTTAACGTAGTCTCCCTTGAGCTCTATACACTTTGTCCAACGCTTCTCCAATTTTTTTATCCCTTCCAAAAAAATGATTTGTCGAGATCCTCAAAATAGGCCTTTGTTTGCGAGATGACTTCATCATTGGAGTCAAATCTTTTTCCACCAAGCCATTTCTTCAGGTTTGGAACAAGAAGTAGTCGCTCGGAGCCAAATCTGGAGAATAGGGTGGATGAGGGAGCAATTCATAGCCCAATTCATGGATTTTTGCCATGGCAACTGCACATGTGTGCACCCTTGCATTGTCTTGGTGGAAAAGAACTTTTTTCTTGGCCAGATGAGGTCGGTTTTTTTTTCAAATCGTCATTGAATCGGTCCAATAAGTTGACATAATATTCCCCATTGATTGTTCTTCCCTTTTGAAGGTAGTCAATGTGGATTATCCCGCGTGCATCCCAAAAAACAGTCGCCATAACTTTATTGGCTGACAAACCCACCTTCGCCTTCTTTGGACCCGATTCACCCTTAGAAACCCACTGTTTTGACTGTTGTTTGGTCTCTGGTGTGTTGTGATGGATCCATGTTTCGTCCATGGTTACAAAACGGCGCAAAAACTCCTCCATATTGCGATTAAGCAACGCCAAACCTTCCTGTGAAGTTGTTACACGATTGCGTTTGTGGTCGGCTGTGAGCAAACGCGGCACCCATCTTGCGGAAAGCTTTCTCATGCCCAAGTGATCATTCAAAATTGAAACCACTGAGCCATGCGAGATCCCTACGGCTTCCACAATCTCTCGCACTTTCAATCTTCGATCGGCCAACACCATATCGTGAATTTTTTCGATTGTTTCGGGTGTAGAGACCTCAACTGGGCGTCCAGGACGTTCGGCATCTTCAGTGCTTGTACGGCCACAACGAAATTCAGTAAACCACTTTTTTACCATTGAAATCGATGGTGCAGAGTCCCCATAGTATTTATCAAGCCTAGCCTTGGTCTCGGTAATGGTTTTTTTTTCGCAAGAAATAATGCTTAATAAGCACACGAAATTCACTTTTTTCCATTTTCTCCTCAAATTAGTGAGTAGTCTGATAAAAATAGCTGTCAAAGACAAATTAACTGACGCAGCAAGTTTAAATTTTGACAGGAGTCAACTGACAGATGCCTGTTGACAGGAGCAGTGTTGCTGTTTCAGTAAAGAGGTCAGAAATTCAAAAAGTCACGGACTTATTGACCCGCCCTCGTATTACTGGCCAGCAGAGGTTTTAATGAATGCAATTTATTGATAAAAAAGACTTATTTTGAAGTAATTTTACTTTACCTCAGTACTATAACTTGAAAATGTAATTCCAATTCATTCTTGAAGTCTATAGTATTGCACTCATTTAAACCAGTCAAAAGACTTAAAGTAAAAGAAACGCATAACAAAAGACTGCTTGAAGTCTTTTAAGAGTCTTAAGTCTTACGACTATCGAGTCTTTGGATGGCACTTGGGTATTTGTTGATGTCATGTTAATATGTTAATAAAAAGAATACTTGGTATTAGAAGAACCACAATTTATAAATAAATTTAGTTTTTATTAAATAAAATGAAATAAAAGTTCGACGCGTTTCGTCCTATAAAGACGACAAGAAACTGACATTGCTTGTAAAATATAGTGAGAAAAGAAATAATACGAAAGACTACAGAAAATGGTTTTCATAAATAAAAAATAATTAAATTTAATCAGTATACATTATAGACAATTATATTTTAATGTTGAGCAGACGGCTACTGTTGGTCAAGTCAATTTGATTGTTGAGTAGTACATCCATCTATAGATCCAAGTTCGTTTATTCCGAAGATTTCAAACTTATCTAGCACTCGTTCAGAAGTTAAGTTGTAAAGAAGTTTTATGTTTTTTATAGAGCAAACATGCCAGAATCGCGAAGATGTTGTGAAAGTCCAGAAATGAATCAGGATGAAATACTGCCCTTATATGCTCGCTGAATTCTTTTTCCGAGTTTCTTGATGTTTTTCCCATGTGGAAGCCATCACAATCATAACAATTAATTTTGTAAGCCCTGCTCTTCTTTAATGTGCTGGTTTTTGCCAAAATTTTACTATTGCATAAGGAATTTCTTAACGTTGAATCATTGAAGAAAGCTGGTTTAGTATTGGCTCTTTTGAGAAGTTCGATAAAGTTCTCGGAAATACCTTCTATGTAAGGAATTTTATTCCATTGTATGGGACCCTTCTCTATTTCAGTTGGGAAAATGGATTAAAGATCAACATTTTTTGATCTGTTTCGTAGCATATAAGAGACAATTTGTTTGTCATATCTATTATTAGTGGCGATTTTTATTATGATTTGCAGTTCCTTCTTGAAGTTGGAAGAGCTTAACGGGACTCGAGGAAGAACTAAAAATTGAAACTACGACATTTTTAAGGACCAAGGATGCCTTGAATGTATAGGTATTACTGTGTCTGTGTACTTAAGTGTTTTTCCTATAAATGTCAAATTCGAATGAATTATTTTTTTAGGAATTATTGAGATCCAGGAAATTTAATGATTTTCCACCCCATTCCAAAGTAACTTAAATATTTTGGTCAATTCTGTTGAAAAAATCCATGTAGATTACGTTATGTACCTATCCAAACACAAAAGATATTATCTACATGACGGGGCCAGAAGAACACATACCTTAGAAGTTGGTTGACAGAAGAAAAGAGTGTTTTTTTCGAAACTACCCATAAAGTATTCGGCTCCAAATGGTGAAAAAGAAGATCCCATCGCAATCCAGATAGTTGGTTGTAGTTTTTTTATTGAAGTGAAAATATTTAAGTTCCAAACAAATGGAGATTAATTGGTTAATTTCAGTCAGGTCACTCAATTACACCCTTATTTGGCGAATCGGGAATAGAAATGCAAAAAATTGCAAATTCCTGCCAAGGTCCCATTTGCTTGAGTGAAAGTTGCCCTGCTAACTTCACAGACGTCCGCTAGTTTTTAATAATTAATAAATCACAAAATAATGTAAAAAAGCATACAAAGTACTCGTAACTAGCTATAATAAACTTAATTTATGGTGTGAAAGAAATGATTCACATTGAACAAATCAACATAAATAAATAAAAATAACGAAACATTACTGATCATCAAAATTAAACTATTTTTATGTCATAGAATTCAAGCTATACTTTTCCGTATGTTTGATATTTCGGTGTGAATCATAACCTCAAATATAACGAAATAAATTTTTTGTTTCCTTTTTGGGGTAAAATATCTCGAAAGCTTGATGTGATGGAGCAATTACGAGGTCAGATTCGAATTCAGAGTACCAAAAACCTTTGGGAAACGCATGCTTCCGTTAAAAAAACTTTTCTGATCATAGCGGATTACTTACTCAAATTTAAATCACAAAAGTTAATTTTCTTAATCGTGGTTTCATAGGTATGTATTTAATTTTTGAGAACATACTCGTATAAAGAGTGAAGTCGAATTCCTCTTTTTTACATTTCTTAAAAAAAATTATCATGCGACCAAGTGAAAAAAGAATGACCAAACTTTGGTCAAAAATGCCTAAAGTGGCAACTGTGCCCATGGATACGCACAGGACTTAGAAATTCCAATTAGTTCTATAAAAAAGAAAAGGTGCAATGCACATCGATCAGTATCAGGCTAGCTGGCTGGAAATTAAATCATCTAGTACAGCCCGGACAAGCCTTTATGAAGCCTAAACTAACAACCCACTGTCTACAGAACATGACCAAGGCGCATAAGCCATAAATTACATCCAATTATGCTAATGAGTGTGTTTGTTGCAATAAATATTTGTCACTTTGAAATTTGTCGCTTAGACACTGCTAAGTGTTTGTTTGGTGCGCTTTGTTTGGACTGACGGCCACCCACCTACGTGTCTCATTTAGACAGTGGACCGTCAATATATCACAATGTGGGTATAATGCATTTTAAATGAATTTAATAAAGTGGTCTTTTGTAGATTAATTATAATGGGAAAGCAAATTATATCGTGGAAAATGATCTTTCCATAAAAAGATGCAAGTTTTCATCAGAAAGAATTAAGCAAAAGATATTACAACAAAAATAAACATTGTTGTTTGAAAATTATAAATCCTTTTATTTTATTTTTTTCAATTAAATTAAAAGAAGATCAACAGTGCCACAGCCACTGCAACAGTCACCTCCACAAATGAAAACTATGGATTTCTGAGTTCATTTTGGGTGCGCCATCATCAGTTTAAAATGTTACTCTTCGAATATTGTTTATTGAGGTTACTTTTTTCGCAATCGTTTTTACTTCATAAAAACCTGTAAGAAATATTTTTCCTGGAAACTGTTTATACCTATGAGTCGGTAAACATATTGTCCAATAAAAATTGATAAAGTTAGTAAGGGGTAACTTCAAAAATCATAACAATCTCAAAAGTTGTATGAATGAACTGCCAAAAATGGGAATAAAAGGTGTAGTCACTTGACAGATGCCATTGCAAATACATATGTATTGATTTGCAAAAACTAATATCGTGCATTTTTTAACAAAAGCTCTAAATATTTGAAGAAAGTTTAAAAACTATATTTTAAATTTATTTATAAGTACAAATGGGCTCAGGAAACGCTTTGACGGTATCTGAAATAGGGACAATTGATGATTTCAAGGAACTGGGGCTTTCAGGCCTTGGAATGGCATGGAGAATGAACGGCAGTGATAGGACTGTGAAAAATTATCTAGCAGATAAAAAATACTATAAAAAAAAATTAAAAGGACCCAAAAGAAAAGTAGAAGCATCAGAGAAAAACTTCGAAATACTTCGAATTTCGTAATAGTGTGAATATTATGGTCAAAAAGAAGTTGCCACTTATTGAAAGTTTTAATGATTATTTAAGCAATTGATAACATCCTGCGTTTTTACAGTTTAGCGGCAAGGATGCAAGGACCTTCAAATTTTCGCCAAGGACCTTTGTTGCTTGGAGTAACGAATAAAAATGGATTGTCTCTTCGGATGAAAAAAGGCTTAATCTTGACGCATGTGACGGTTAAAATTTTTATTTTAATGATTTAAGAGAAGAGTAACTTATCTTGACAAGTATTTACAGTCGTTTGGCAGGTTCTATGGGTCGGGGTGCGTTCACTTATTATGGAACAATGAAATTAGAATTTATAACTTTAATATCTAACGGAAGTAGTCACATGTCTTTGGAAATGGGCGTATCAGTAAGATAACAGCCATTGTTCATCTAGTACCTAGAATTTGACAACAAGATATTTGAAAAACGTGGAACTTTTGCCACGGCCACCCTTTTCAAAAGACTCAAACATCATCGAAAACTGGTAAATAATTTGTAGATAAAGACACCCTAATTAAAGCTATCAGAGATGCCTGGAGCAAGATTTCGCTTGATTTAAAAAAAAAAACCTTATGACTCAATTCCAAACCATCTGAACCGCCCTAATTACAAAATATTGTTGACATACTCATAAATTATTGAGAGAAAATATAATAAATTTATGTGTACATATTTGAAAACTAAAAAAATTAGCATTTGCTTATTTTTGTTAATTTTTCAAGAGGTTCTTAGAGTGACAGTTATAGACAGTATGTTAACCTACTCACAGGTATCAAAAATTTACCAGGAACATTTTTTTCCACATGTATTTATCGAAAAAAAAAACAATTGCGAAATAGTGGCCTCAAACAACTGAAAAGGAGTGTATATACTTAAGGTGCCGTCACATGGTGCAAGTAAAATACTTGGAGCAATTGTTTAAAAAATTTCTATTTTGAAATATTCGTGCAAGTACTCGCAGAGAGCAGTCACACCAGGCAATTAAATTGCTTGCTGAAACGACTTTTTACTTGCTCGCAATTAAAATTCCTGCAAGTACAGGGTTGCGCACCAATTGTGCTACAATAAGAAATTCAAATAACTTTTTTTTTAATCGATTTATTTCATTTATTTTTTTTATTGGTTAGAAAATTAAATTTTATTTTAAATAGTTAGTTGTTTTTAAAGATTATAGACCGCAAATGACCTCCATGCTCTCCCACGCATATGCGGCACCTGATCAAAAAATTATTCATTGCGGCCTGAAGAGTTGGAGTTGGGATCGCCTCAATTATTGTCGTTATGGACTGCTTTAATTCAGTTAAATTCCTGGGCTTCGTTTTATACACCTCTTGTTTGACATAACCCCATAAAAAGAAGTCTGGTGCAGTCAGGTCAGGTGACCTTGGGGGCCAGCGAAGAGTGGAGTTCCTAGAAATTAATTTGTTTGCGAATTTTTTGTTTAGCTCCGCCATAACTGGTCTGGCTATATCTTGCTGAAACCAAACGCTGTTGAATGGTATACGTCTTCGGCGCAGTTCTGGGTAAAAAAAACTCCTTCAACATCTTTAAATAACGGTCCCCATTGACAGTAACGGTTACACCGTTTTCTTCAAAGAAGTACGGCCCGACAATACACCTTGATGAAACTGCGCACCACACAGTGACTCGTTCTGGGTGCAGTTCCGTCTCATGGAGCATTTCTGGATTAGACTCATTCCATATACGGCAATTTTGCTTGTTTTCATTGCCGTTAAGATCAAAATGGGCCTCATCAGACATGAACAAACAATTGATCAATGTGTTGTCTTCTTCGGCCATTGATATCATTTTTTGGCAAAATTCCAGGCGAACAAGCAAATCCTGAGGGTTTAACTTGCTAGTAATTTGGACTTTGTACGGAAACAAGTTTAAATCGTCATGAAGTATCCGTTGTAATGACCGTCTACTAACTCCAATTTGCCCCGATAAGCTTCGGGTCGAAACGCTCGGATTGGCCTGTATTGCAGATGCTACTGCTGCGATTGTATCCTGAACCCGAACATTGGCATCTCGATGGTACGGCCTTCATGCGATGCTTCCAGATTCGGCAAACATGTTTACAAACCTCATAATGGTCCATCTACTCGGGGGATTACCGCCAAACTCCCGCCTAAATTCCCTTTGGACGGAAATGACGGACTGCAAAGCATGGTACCGTTGCACTATCCAAATTCTTTTCTCCGTATCCCAAGCATCCATTTTTATAAATCTAAATAGTAACCTACAAAATAAAAAAAAAATAAGCCGATTACTCACACAGAAAAAAAGTTATTACGTTTTATTTTTGTAGCACGATTCGTGCGCCACCTGTACTTTCAAGGCAAGTTTAACATTCTGATAAAAAATTTACTTAAAAGTGTTATTAACGGCACCTTCAAAATATAACATTTTTCTTAAAACTTCAACTTTTTCATTAAATGGAAGTTGAACTATAAGGACAATTACGTGCATTAAAAAAAACAACACAAGATTACCTACTAAACAACACTGATAACAGACTTCCAAAGAGATGGAGGAGATTTTTTGGGTTTTTTTGATCGAAAAACATACGTTCGCTTGCAAGAAAGTAAAAAACTTGCTTGCGCAAATCCTGCAAGTGGCAAGTACTTGCCGCAAGTGATTTCAAGTGATTTACTTGCGTGCAAGTACTTGCAGCTACTAGTCAAACAAGCAAGTACTTGCAAGCAAGTAAATCACTTGCAGCAATTAATTGCCTGCGAGTACTTTTTTGGGTCGTCACACCAGGCAAGTTTTACTTGCTGCAAGTACTTGTTCGCAAGTAAATCACTTGCAGCAATTAGTTGCTTGCAAGTACTTTTCGGGCAGTCACACCAGGCAAGTTTTACTTGCAGCAATTATTTTACTTGCTGCCAGTACTTTTCTTGCACGGTGTGACAGCACCTTTACAATAAAAAGAGGCTTGGTGCGACCCACTCTGGTAACTTCCCATTGGTTCCCTCGGAAACTAGAGGCCCAATATTATTTTATTTAAAAAAATTGCCACTTGAAGATCTTCGATATAGTTTTTAGGTATTCAATAAGCTATCAAGTGAAGATTATTGCCCTATTACACGACGACTCTAGAGTGACTCATGACTTTTTTCGCAATTCAATGAGTGCGAACGAGAAAAAACATCTGATCTCACCTTCACACTCATTGAATTTCAAAAAAAGTCGTCGTGTAAAAGGGCACTTAGTGAGTAGAATAAAACTAACCCAAACCCAATATCATTGGTTGTTGTCGAGATGTTTAAGAAGAAAGATTTGTTTAACAATTTTTGGTAGTTTCTTGTAGTTTATTTACTTAAAAAAAATGTCTGTTGAATTATTTTGCAAAACCAATCAAATATCAATATCGAACTTGTGTAAAGAATTTTATTAATCCGAAGCCAATACCATTTTGTGTGATCTCAGGATGTCAGGATATTTGGGACAAATAAAAATTTCAACGATTTTGGTACAGTTTCTTGTAATTTTGTATGGTGTAAAAAAAAAAACTACATGTCAAATTTTCTTACAAATCTTATCAATTATTAATTATAAACTAGTGTGTTAAAATAAATTAACCTAAGGCCAACATCGTTGCTTAATCTCAGACGAAAAGAAATGTCATTGGTATAGTTTGGAAACTTTTAAGAATCCCGAAAAAATCCATCACCAAATCTGTTCGTTATGGCTATTTGTTCGAGATTTTTCACAACGATGGATTCTGTGATAGGTTTTTTTTAACATTTTCCTATTACGATGGAATCCTGATAGGCCTGATTATTTCTGTTCTTTTCGGGTTTTTTTCACCTTTTAGAAATATTAACATGTCACAGTCAGTCATTCTTAAGCAAAGTGTCAGTTGTTAGTTAACAAAGTATTAATAAACCCTAACACACTTCCAACTGTATAAACGAACCGTTTAAAACAGGTATAGCATACTTATAACTTTAAAAAATATGAAAATAAAAAAAATTTAAACCGTTGGAGCAATTTTTTTTAAAATTAATATAAAGTTTTGGTAACATTTAAAAAAAATTTGTATGCCAGTTTTGAGTATCTATATATATTAATATAATTATGTTCATTTATAACCCTAGTTTCAAAAGTATTCATCAACCCGGTTTTGAAAAATTGAATTTTCAAAAAAAATGTGTTTTAAAAAATACTAAATTTATTTGCATTTTAAGGAGCTTTTTCATAAAATTTTTTATTGAATTTGGTGAAGCCGTTAATGAGAAAACAAAAATAAAAAATCCGTTATATAGCCTCTACCTACCTTAAATATCTGTTTTGTTGTAACAAAATTTTACCAAGAAGAACACCATTCCTACTTTAAGATACTTTTATTTATCAAAATCGTTGAAGATGCTTTTTAAATAAGTAAGCTTTTCCTTAACTGAGGGCCATTTTTGTCAGATGTCAAATGATTTATTTTTAGTTTGGTTTGACATTTCAACATGAATAACCTGACGCCTGAATAACGCTTCCAAATTGTGCAAATATATTTTGAAAACCATGGTTCTGTTCGAAATACGTATATCACGCGAATTTTGTTTAGCGATAAGGCTCACTTTTGGTTAAATGGATACCTACGTCAATAGACAAAACTGCCGTATTTGGAGTGATATTCCTCAAGTGTATCACCGTTACATCCACAAAAAGTAACTGTTTGGTCTGCTCTACATGGAATGATGGAATAATTAAAAGTTCTATACCTCTAAAAAATACCCTTTATAATATACTTACATAGTTCGCGGACATCCATTGGAAATAATCCATTTTAAAGGGAACTGAACGATTGGTTCAAATTTGAAGTGAAATATATGTATATGTATGTATGTACATAGCTTGGTTTGTTTTTGTTTGCGTTTCTCTCACAATAATTTAATAATTTCTGGTTTATGTGTATTTGTGACTTATTACGAAAGTAAAACAGTTTGTTTATCGAGAATTTAAATGAAAAGCGATCTTTTAATTAAGAAAAAGTTGATAGCTAGATTAAATTTTGTTTTACGAAATTTTAACGCAAGTTATGATCTCAATCTCTTACCTTTAAGCTCGTCTTTTAATTACAAAATAAAAACACCACCGGCATTAATTGAAAAAAGAAAATCCCTACCAATTATACGCACTTTCTAACGCAAACCTCTTGGGGCTGGGGCGGCCTTTCTTTCATGTTATCGAAAAAAAGACATCAACTTACTTCAATAAGCTCCCGTCCACAAAAAAAAATACCGTCATATTGAACTGGTCACAGCTGCAGCACTAAGTATAAAAATAGCCCAGCTAAAGTGAAGGAGTAAATAATCCTTCTGAAATCACTGAAAGGACGAAAGCAGCACAAAAAAAGGGTTGAACAAATAAATCACTTTCTTTTATTTATTTTTTTTTTCTTTCTTATTATAATTCTTTTTATTCGTTGCACTGTTTATATACATATAAGTTCGTTCGTTCTTTGGAAAATCCTTAATGAGTGAGTAGTAGTAAATAATCCGAAAGGAAGAATATCTAGCCGCCCTAATGAATGAAATTGAATCTTTAAAGATACATTTTAATTTTTTTCTACCGTCGTCTTCTTCTGTGATTCCATTTTTCCGTTTTACTGTTACTTGCAGAGAAAAAAATGTAATCTCTGGATATCTTAAAGGATTCATTTGTTAATTTTAATTTTTTGTAAAATCAGGATGAAGTAGCAGATAAATCTGAGCTTTCGGTTGGAAAAATGTCTTTTGACGATGGTGAGTGTCGTAGGCTATCGGGCGGCCGAATGTACGCACCATCCTTTTTTTTTAAAGATAGCCACAAGAAAGGATTCTTCCTAATTAGAGAGCATTGTTGATAGAAAACTGTCGTTACATCGGTTGAAGCTGACAACAGTTTAAAATGGAGGGTGGAACTTTTATTCATCTCCTTGTAATCAACAGGACAGAGGACAGCACTTTATGTTGACAGGCTGATTAAATTTCCTTTGGGAATTTTTTGAGTAGATATTCATCCATCCCTTTTTGTTATGTAATCAAAAATCAATTGGCATGTCAGGAATCAAAAGCAATTCATCTGAAGCTGTACAAAATATCACTTTGACAACCTGAATGCCAAACTTTTTTGAACATCACATCAGCCAACAAACCATACAAAATTAGCTACCCCCACCCATTGATGTCTGGAGAATTTTTCATTTCTTCCGCGAAAGCCAATATTCAAAATGAAATTTGCTTTGACAACGCGTTATCCTTATTTCATCGTACCGGTGTGTCAAGAGGATAACTTCCAATATTTTAAGTCTTCTGTCTATGATGCCGCCCGCAGGCTAATTCAAACTCTGCCTGATGATGGAACGGGGATGGTTTCCAATTTCCATCTCGTATTGCCTCTATCACAGAGAAAAAGTTTTAAATAGAATAACTAGGAATTTCTTTGAAAATTCCTAATCGATTGGTGATTACCTACATTCAACATTTTACAAGGGAAACACACAAAAAAAAAACAATATAAACAACCAAAGTAAGGATCATCCTCGCTCGGTGTGTGAAGTGCCTCCTGCCATTTCAGTAATAAATACTCATATCAAAAACTCATAACATATTAATGGAATTAGAATTGATGATTATTGCGTTCGGATACAGTGTGTTGGCAAACAGGGAAGACGTGTCGTGTCTGAGGTTCAATAAAATAGCAAAAAATATTTATTCGTTCCGTAACACATGGCAGTGTCCACTGACAGGGTTGAAGTCGGCGGATGGACAAGGACGAGGCCCAACACTACGAAAACCTTAAGGCAACTAACTTTTAGGGATCCAAGGCAACTTTCAGTTGATTTGAACATAGATATTTTTTATCTTTGAGAAGTTTAAATAATGCCAATATTTACCGAAGTAAATGAACGTCTAGTTGAAACTATTTGAAAGCTACATACATATATACAAAGATGTTTAAAAAATAATTTGTCATGAATAAGATGGTTAAAGTGTTAACACAAGACTTGGATTTTTCAGCATTTCTATATAACTAGCAACTCTATAAGTAAACAATTTGACAGCGGAATGTCTAGTCTAGGGTTAGTAAAATGGAGCATCGCGAGAGTGACAGAGTTAAGTGTTGAACAATATTTTAAAAACAATGAAAATATGATCATTAAGAATTCTTCAAACGAGTGTGTAGCTATGTGCCAGCAAAGCCGTGGAGGACATTTGTCCGATGAGCTTTTCCATACATATCCTATTTTGTATACTTCATGATTCAATCAAAAACAACATTCTTAAAAAAAATGTTATGCATTAGCCAATTTTGACATTAGTTAATTAGACATACTAAACAGACTAGCAGACTACACTGGTCTGCAACGAATATGGCCTTTTAACCAAACCATACTTTTCTTATGGATTTTGACATGCTGAATTAGAATCCGAAATCAAAATTGCTCTGGCACGACACATTTTTGAGATATTACAATATAAACATGTCAAACCCTGTTTTTTGGGAACATTTGAGGTTGAATTGGTGCCGTGAAATAACGCCGAATTCCAGAATTCGGCTTTATTTTGCCGTGTTAAAGTGAAATAACGCCGAAATTTCAGCGTTCGGTCTTATTTTGCTTTGGTAAAGTGAATTAAAGCCGGACCAAAAAAATTCAAAATTCGGCCTTTTTCTCTTTTGCAAAGTGAAAAAAGTCCGAATTCTTCAGTTGTTTCACTATTCATTCATAAATGACAGTACCATTTGAATGGCTGCCTCGGCTTTCACAGAATATTATTGTTGGATATAAGTATAGGATAAATTCAAAGTTTCCTTAAAGACAGTTTCCTTAAATGCTAAAGAAACTTTGCATACACCCTACCTCGCACCTAGCCCAAAACCCCAAATCTTATAGTGATTCCAAGCAAGGGAGTTGCAGGGGGCAGCATGCCCCCCATTTATACCATTGCTTCAAAAGTGACTGGTTTTTCTAGCAATACGGCCTTGGGGTTGGTGCGAGGTTGGGTGTAAGCAAAGTTTCTTTGGCATTTAAAGAATCTGACTTTAAAGAAACTTTGAATATATTATATAACAAAAATATTCAGTTTTCATTTTTACTTTATGCAAATGACGTAAGTCCTTTTCAAAAGTGAAAACGCCAAATCAGCATTATTTCACTTTGCGAAAGCGAAATAAGACCGAACGCTAAAATTCGGGGTTATTTCACTTAAGTACAGCCAAATAAAAGCTGAATTCCGAATTCATTATTTCGCTCGGCGTTATTTCATGGCACCGGTCGAATTTCTTCACCACTAAATATGTATTTGCAAAACTATTTAATGAGATCTCAAAGAACTGTATTTCATCTTTCTAAATAGTTTCTAATTTTTTTGAAATTAATTTTCTTCTCGCATTACCAAAGTTTTCAAAAAGCACTAGCTTAAAAAACGTAAAAACTGATGTTTTGTAACTATGTCGCTTTGTATCTTCTAAGGGAATATCTGGAGAGAGTCGGATCTATAGCATCATTTGTTTAAAATTGATAGCTTAATATTTCGTGTGTAAACATTTTTTCTCAAAGACAAATAGGTATTGAAATATATCAATTTTAAAATTGAGTAAGTTTAATGAGTTTGCAAGTGTTGGAAGGGGGAATACGCAAATTTTGGTCTGTTTTAATTAAGACTTTGGGGAGTAACAATACGAAAAGTCCAACTTGTTACAAATTTTAGTGATGTCAAAACCTTGACTGTACTTTCAGTAAAACCAAAAAACCTTTTTTGAATTAAATATGCTTAAATGTTTTTTTTTAATTCTCAGATCAAAATCAAATCGAACAAATAAAATTTTAGGTAGTGTAAACCTTAAAAATGTGGTAAAAACGTGGTATCATGTGAAATCAAATAGTATGTGGAATAAGTACTCCGAATTTGAGCTGAATAGACACAATAGTTTTTTTTTTTTGTAGGTTAACCTTATCTTAGCTCTATTCATCAAATCTTGCATATTTTTCAAAAAACTGGACGTGATAGAACATTTCTGAAACTTTACTAGAATTAGTTAGGCCGATTTACATGTAACTTAGTATCGTCCAGTGGTCGAAAATAAAAACTTCATCGTCAGATGAGTTTTTTTTTAAATAATTACTAAAAAGTTATTTTCAAACAACACTTTACTATAACTTTTTATGTTTGTAAAAAAGCTAATGTCATTTTGAATAAATGATATTCACATTTTTACCAATAACTTTGGTGAATCGATCTATGAAAAAAACGGACCATGTCTGCGCGAAAGCTCAAATGACGTTTTGACTGGACTAATAGACAGCTTTGCCCATTCTTTTTTGTTCAAGTTTTGAACATTTGCGTACTTAATTATTAAAAACTCATGATTAAAAACTAGGGTATTTATATACGAGTTGGCTGGACCCGGGCAAACGAAACGGTATTTTAATATGTGTTTTCAGTTTCTGTTAAAAATAAAAATGTTCCTACAATATTGATGTTTCACTTCTTTAAATATAATCGAAGCATTTAGATGAAGACATTTGTATAGTTTTCAGATATAAGCCAAGTACGCAGATCGAGCTTTAATTTCGCTCCCACTTTTCTCTCCAAATACCAGCTAAAATCCTTGCTAAGTTTTGAAATTAAATTGTTGTGGAGACTTTACATCACAAAAAACAGATGTTCTCTGAAAAGAAATGTTATTAAACAATTTAAAAGAATTTTATTTTAATATTTCAAGTGAAAATAATAAACTTGAATAGATTTTCTCTTCGGCATTGATAAATCATTTGTTCATGAATATTTTTCGTTTTATTTTTCATTTTCAAAATGTAGAGGTCACGTATAAATCTCACAAATAAAAGAACCTGCCACAATGTAGTTTGAGAATTAATGAGCCGAACAATTATTTCACGTGCTAAATTTTGAAAGAAACAAAAATTTGATTTTTAAGCCGGAGCTGCGTACCTCTCGGCTAAAATGCCTGGCTAAATTTTAGCTTGGCTAAATTTTGGAGAGAGTTTTGTATGAGAGCGAAATTTTAGCTCGATCTGCGTACTATGCTACAAGAACAACTGAAATTTGCTGGTAAGGAAGAAAAGTTACTCGTAAGTAACGGGTGATTTTTTAGCTGGTTTGGTTTTGGCAACACTGGTTTTGACAGCTGACGTGTGTTAAGTACCTTGTGTCACTGTCAAACAGCTTCAGTTTGGTTTGCAATTTAACCATGGATCATCTTACAAATGAACAACGCTTGCAAATTATTGAATTTTACTATCAAAATTCGTGCTCGGTTCGAAATGTTCATCGCGCGCTGCTTCCATTTTATGGTCGGCATTCTCGACCTTCTGAGCAGTCTATTCGGAAGATTGTGACCAAATTTCGCACCAAATTTACTTTGTTGGACATTAAACCACCAACACGTTTACGTACTGTGCGTAGTGAAGAAAATATTGCGGCCGTATCAGCTAGTGTGACAGAAGACCGCGAAATGTCGATTCGGCGCCGTTCCCAGCAGTTAGGCCTTTGTTACAGCACTACGTGGAAAATTTTGCGGAAAGATTTGGGCGTAAAGTCTTTTAAGATACAGCTGGTGCAAGAACTAAAGCCAGCCGACCTACCATAACGCCGAATTTTTGGTGAATGGGCTCTTGGAAAGCTGGCCGAGGATCCGATTTTTTATCGAAAATTTGTGTTCAGCGATGAGGCTCATTTTTGGTTGAATGGGTACGTAAATAAGCAGAATTGCCGCATTTGGAGTGAAGATCAGCCAGAAGCATTGCAACAGCTACCAATGCATCCCGAAAAAGCTACTGTTTGGTGCGGTTTATGGGCCGGCGGCATTATTGGGCCATATTTCTTCAAAGATGATGCGAATCGCAGCGTTACTATCAATGGTGAACGCTACCGAGCGATGATAACAAACTTTTTTTTGCCCGAAATGGAAGTTCTTGACTTGCATGATATGTGGTTTCAACAAGACGGTGCCACATGCCACACAGCACGTGAAACAATGGCGCAATTGCGAGGCGAGTTTGGTGAACAGTTAATTTCACGTTTCGGGCCGGTCAATTGGCCGCCTAGATCGTGCGATTTGACACCATTAGATTATTTTTTGTGGGGGTATGTCAAGGCTAATGTCTATAGGGACAAGCCCGCTTCGATTGACGCACTGGAAGCCAACATCCATGCATTCATTCGTGAGAAACCGGCCGATATGTGTGAAAGAGTATGCCAAAATTGGACTCAGCGGATGGGCTACCTGAAACGAAGCCGCGGTCAACATTTGCATGAAATTATCTTTAAACATTAAATTACAAGGTTCAAACTATCGATTCAAATAAATATTTCATTCATTTTTTCGAATTTTTTGTGTTTTTTTTTTTTTTAAAGTTCTAAACCTCTTAAAAAATCACCCGTTAGTTACATTGCAGTCTTTTGAAATGTAATTACTTAAACAAAAATAGATTTAAGTCTATTTTTTTATTTATTTGCTTGATTACGAAGATATATTAAAAAAGGAGTCCTACTTTCTTCATTGAATAATTTTGAATCGGTGCATGTAAGAAGAATAAATCAAATCGGACAGTATAAAAGTTAAAATCGATTATTAGGAAATTTGCAAAGAATGTTTGTAAAAATTTAACTCCATTTTCCTATACATGACTTAATATTGTCTAAGATGAATTAAAATACGGCCCTGGTGTAGTCCACCATTTGCGACATGTTCAGTGTGTTCCTATATGTACCTACCTAGCTATACACACAATAATAGACTCAACACGTTTATTTGTGTTTGTGTGGTCGCAGAATTTTATTATTGTTTATGATGAAGTGATTGAGGTCGAAGACGCCGACGGACGAGAAGAAGGAGGTTTCCGAAACTTAATAGAAATTCCTCAGCTTTGCTTGAACTTATAAATTCAAGGCTTTTCCTTTTCTCGTGACTTCTAGGACAGAAGCTGCTTGAAATATTTTACAGCCCAACAAGCAGCCGCAGCAAAACAAGCTGCATTTATGTACAAAGAAATAACTGCCGCTTTGGTAATCACTCGTATATATCTCTTGTGGCGCTTTCTTGTGTCCTTTTATGATAAAATGTAATCATCATAAAAAAGGATTTTCGGTGGTGGAATGCAATCATGTCCATGCTGACCATTAAGGTAATGAAAATATAAGGACGAGCTGTTTTTATTTGATTTCGATATTAGTTTTTGCTGTAAGGAGTTGCACGGAGTAGTAGGGGGGTTTAATAGAAAATTGTTGCGCAAAAGTTCTTTCACACTTAATATTATGTAGATTAAGCAATCGGCTTTGATTTGGAATATATATACAAACGTTATATCTACACAGTATCAATACTGCCGTATTGATGACTACCCCAACATTATGCATGTATGTGTATGAAGGTCCCTCCCTGGTCATTGTGCTGCTGAGGGATAAGATGCAAACTTAAAATTTTAATTTGAAATTTATATTATATTATTGAAGTTATAGTTAAATCTGTAGAAACTTTAAGAAAAAGTCAGCTAGCTTGACAAGAAGACCTAAAGTGACAACAAAGACAAGTCCAAAAATACTTGTAGTGAAAAGCTCACAAGAAACTGCAATTGAGTTTCATAATTGATGAGGAAGAGGTCCTTCTTGAAACCGATGGAAACAGAAACAAACGTTAATACAAGAAAAGAAAAGCAGAGGTTAGGCCAGAGACTTCCATACAAAAATGACACAACGAAATCATAAACGAAGAATTTGGTTCTAATTTTCGTTCTGCTGTACGCTTGCCGTTTTGTTGTGAATAAACGATGAAGGATGTGAAATGCGACAGCTACACGAAATCACGGCCAAAATCAGTGACACAGTGGCACCGCTTTTTGTTCACTGAATAGTCCTCTTTTACTCGATGATTCTTTGCGTCCAACTCTTTTAAATGGGTGAAAGCAGGGCCGAATTACCGCAGTAATCAAGTAATACGTGACTGAATATTATGTGACTTTGCAATTACAGCTCACGTTTCGAACAATCAAGAACTTATACCAAAATTTCCAGTAGTTACTTTTCATTCGATCAATGATGGCATACTCACTCACTCGGTCATAGAAGCAGCATTCCGATAAAATTCGAAAAGATTCAGACGCACAGATCGTGCATTAGGAGAAATATACTCATTGGTTTTGACATTTCAAATCATCCGCAGCAAAAATCACTCAGTTTCTCTGTTGCTCCCAGGATTTCCATTTAAATTCTTCTTTCCTTTATGCAGTGATACCAGATGAGATTTCTAGAATCCCACCGTATTCCAAAAAAAACAACCATTTTTGTACTGGAAGGAAAAAAAACACCATAATTTTTTTGCTTTAAATATTTTCTAGTTATAAAATGAAAACAAAATCAAAACCATACTTTAAACAAGTTTTCACGGTGAACAAAGTTTCAAAAGAAAACAAAACACATTCCGACAACTATCTTTTTATTAAATAAAGATATTTGATCGTTATAAAATTCGTCTCAAACATAATAATAAAAAAGAATTTCAACATATTAATTTTAAAAAATAAATAGAAAATTAAAAGTTAGACTTTTAAAGTAGGAACACATAGCACATACATAAGTACGGCTTAGGAACTTAATGATTTTTTATCAAAGTTCATATTTACATTTAACTCGTAAGCAAATGCATCAAAAGTTTCTTCATTCTCGTCTTCGCCATTGCTGTCCTTTGAAATATACATATTCTCTGTATAATGAAGTGTCCTAGGACCAACCCTGTATTTGTTATACAGGGTGGCGTACCAATTGTGCTACAATAAGAAATTCAAATAACTTGTTTTTTAATCGATGTATTTCATTTATTTTTTTTTATTGGTTAGAAAATTAAATTTTATTTTAAATAGTTAGTTGTTTTTAAAGATTATTGACCGCAAATGACCTCCACGCTCTCCCACGCATATGCGGCACCTGATCAAAAAATTATTCATTGCGGCCTGAAGAGTTGAAGTTGGGATCGCCTCAATTATTGTCTTTATGGACTGCTTTAATTCAGTTAAATTCCTGGGCTTCGTTTTATACACACACCTCTTGCTTGACATAACCCCATAAAAAGAAGTCTGGTGCAGTCAGGTCAGGTGAGCTTGGGGGCCAGCGAAGAGTGGAGTTCCTAGAAATTAATTTGTTTGCGAATTTTTTGTTTAGCTCCGCCATAACTGGTCTGGCTATATGTGCAGTTGCTCCATCTTGCTGAAACCAAACGCTGTTGAATGGCATACGTCTTCGGCGCAGTTCTGGGTAAAAAAACTCCTTCAACATCTTTAAATAACGGTCCCCATTGACAGTAACGGTTACACCGTTTTCTTCAAAGAAGTACGGCCCGACAATACACCTTGATGAAACTGCGCACCACACAGTAACTTATTCTGGGTGTAGTTCTGTCTCATGGAGCATTTCTGGATTAGACTCATTCCATATACGGCAATTTTGCTTGTTTACATTGCCGTTAAGATCAAAATGGGCCTCATCAGACATGAACAAACAATTGATCAATGTGTTGTCTTCTTCGGCCATTGATATCACTTTTTGGCAAAATTCCAGGCGAACAGGCAAATTCTGAGGGTTTAACTTGCTAGTAATTTGGACTTTGTACGGAAACAAGTTTAAATCGTCATGAAGTATCCGTTGTAATGACCGTCTACTAACTCCAATTTGCCCCAATAAGTTTCGGGTCGAAACGCTCGGATTGGCCTGTATTGCAGATGCTACTGCTGCGATTGTATCCTGAACCCGAACATTGGCATCTCGATGGTACGGCCTTCGTGCGATGCTTCCAGATTCGGCAAACATGTTTACAAACCTCATAATGGTCCATCTACTCGGGGGATTACCGCCAAACTCCCGCCTAAATTCCCTTTGGACGGAAATGACGGACTGCAAAGCATGGTACCGTTGCACTATCCAAATTCTTTTCTCCGTATCCCAAGCATCCATTTTTATAAATCTAAATAGTAACCTACAAAATAAAAAAAAAATAAGCCGATTACTCACACAGAAAAAAAGTTATTACGTTTTATTTTTGTAACACGATTCGTGCGCCACCCTGTATACTCGTATAAAGGATATTTCAGTCGACATCAATGCTATCCTGGCCACTTTTGCTGATGATACTGCAATATTGGTGTCAGACAAATCCGTTACGAAGGCTACACGAAAACTTCCTCAACCTTGTTGAGTAGTACGGATATCAATGAGGTTAGTCCATTTTTGGTCTTATTTTAAGTACTAACGTTATAGTAAGTGATGTAGGTAATGAACCTACCTTAATAAGTTAGAACCGAAAATAAGTATTAGATATTACTCTTGTCTCAGATACCATTCATTCAAAGTGTCACATGAACACTCGTTCTTTGATCTCAGATACATTCAATTCAGTCTCATTGATGAACCTCCTTGCCACGTAGAATTTTGAAACACTCGGAAAACCAACAGGCTTAAATTAAGAATTACACTCCACGGGCTATTAAATCCTGATCTTTTAAATCCTTCATTGATCTCACATAAGCTCTTAACAAATTTATGGCTACTTCCTGTCCACTTACTCAAGTAATGGGGGAAAAAAATCCACATTGGTGGGTTTCAGGGCTTGAACCACTCAGGAAAGATTTTCAAAAGCAAAAAACACTCGTGAAGTGTCAGATTGGGAATCCTATAAGGTAATCCAAAAATTATATAAGAAAGCGTTGAGAAAGTCAAAGAGATCCTCGCGGAGAATTTTCTGTGAAAAAAATAGAGAAAACTTTAGAAGCATCTAGGTAGGCTAGGGAAAACTCTATCTTTAAATCAAGTAATGCCAAGCTGCTTAAAAAATGCTGATGGCTCATGGACCAACTCCTGTGAAAAATCGCTCAACCTGCTGTTCGATATTTATTTTCCTGGTAGCTCCTTAGGTCTGATATGAAATAAAGCTATCCACAAGGTCTGATTACCAAGGAAAAGCTGCGTTGGACTTTCAACAGCTTCCAACCTTATAAATCTAAGAGACCTGACGGGATAATACCAGCCAAACTCCAAATTAAAAAAGATGTAATTTTGCTAAGTCTGGTGTCTATTTATACCAGTTGCTTAGCACTGGTCCACATTCCTTCTTAAAACCTTTGAACGTTTTATTGATATCCACTTACGAACAAGCATTGACATGCAACTTTTATCTACCAACATGCTTAATGCAAAGGGAAATTGGTGGAAACTGCTTTACATAGTCTAGTTTGAACCATAGAATATTCCCTCCATTATAAAGAGTGCACCATGGTTGCCTTATTAGGTAAAGAAGGCACTTTTAACAATGTCGACACAATTGCACTGATATCCCCGAAGGTTTGGTACATGGTTCACTTGATGAATTGATTTACCAAATGCTGACTAGCAGGCTGCTAGAAGGTCTGTCAGAAGAGGTACGCCACAAGGCGGTATCCTACCTCCTCTTCTCTGAAACTTGGTAATAAAGTTACAGAGTGATGGCCTATGCGGATGATGTTGCTATTACCGTATTAGGAAAGCATCCTAATACCTCCAAAGGACTCTTACAAAACGCTTAAAATAGGCCAATTTCGCCGGACCGGTGTCGTCTGGGTGTCAACCCTCATAAAACAGAACTTGTTGTGTTCTCTAGGAAAAAATCCCTCATGTAAATAGTTTTAGCAAACATATTCTTCAGTGGCGTGGCGTCCATATGACAAGATTCCTTGCGTCTTCCCTTTTAAAATGCCCACCAAACAACATCAAATTAAAGCTTAATGTAGCCTATAATTTTTCTGTGATCTTAAGATCTTAAACTTGATCCCACCAGTAAACTCAAATTATAAGCATTTAAGTGGAACCATATTCCAAGTTCTGGAAAAATGTTCGTCAAGCTGGTATCACACCCAACCAATCTGTTTCAGATAAAATTGATATTGAAGAACTCAATAAAAAAATTGTTCAATGAGAATCAAACCGTAATAGTTTTTCTTTTAATTTCCACAATCCATTTGGCCAGGGTATAATATTTTTGCTTTTGGGGGTTGACGAATCGATTGTTGGTCTGGAAATTTTAAAAATCAAATCAAAAGCTGTTGGCTCCGATAACATTCTACCTGATTTTATAAAGATTCTTCTTTCTGTTTTGCTCCAACACGTAATTCAATTCAATTCAATTCTAGCCACTTCCGTCATTCCTCATCGCTGGAAAATAGCTAAGGTTTTACCATTCTCAAAAAATTCAGCAGCAAGCAAGACCGAATGCAGACCAATTGCAATTTTACCTTTCTTAAGCAAGGTTTTCGAAACACCAGTCTGGTTTCCGAGCCAAACATAATTGTACCACGGCTCTTATCAAGATATGTGAAGATTTACTTGCTGGTTGTGATAGTGGTATGATGGGATTTGTTGCATTTTTGGATTTCTCTAAGGCATTTGATTATGTCAATCATAATATCTTATTGAATAAACTCAAATATAATTTCTCTTTTGAGAACACCTCATGCAATCTGGTCAAATCATATCTTTCAACCAGGGCACAATATGTATATTTCACAGTAATAAGGGCTCATCTTGCTTAAGGGTTTGTTTGGGTGTTCCACAAGGCTCTGTGCTCTGACCGCTCCTATTCGTCTGTTTTATAAATGATATAACTGAACGTTTCTCAGACTGTGACTATGATGATGTTCAAATTTATAAAATGTTTCCAAAATCGAGGATAACTCCAAGCACTGAAAAAATTAATCAGGTATTATGTAAAATATTTACCTGGATGATCGAGAATGAGCTAAATCTCAATCCTAAAAAGACTAAAGCCATGGCCTTAACAAGAAGCAGATGTAGCGAACAGTTTCCTGTTCTCTTTCTTCAGCAGACTCCAATTGAGTATGTTGGAAATATAAAAAATCTCAACTCAACTTGGATTTGGGTGTTCACATAAATAAAAAAGTCTCAAAAATAAATGGTGCTCTCCGTGGTTTAAATTCTGCCTCTGAATACTTGCCAACTAACTTAAAACTGAAATTAGTTACCTAGTTTTGATTTCTAATATGGGCCATGAGCAGCGTTGCCAACCACTTTTGAAGAAAAAATGGCTCACTTAAAAAAAATGCTTTTTTCAATAAGAAAATGCCTTTTTTTTCAAAAATCGTATAACGAATAATATAACAACATTCTTAGCAGAAACAAAATTCATGTCATTTTAGTTTCTAAAGTAGGTATAAAGTATTAAATATAAAACAAACATACACGGCTGATCTGATATTTGATCGAATTAAATCCGTGCAGATTGAAAACAGAAAACAAAAAAAAATTCCAATTAAAAACGTCATTCCGTAAGTTTTTCCGAATGTCTATGAATCATAGATGTTTGGCAGAATGAAATCCACCATTTTTTGTCGTTTTCAATTCCAGTATCTCTTTGTTGGCCGATTTCAATCCGTACGGATTCAATTCGACTGAATATTAGAACAACTACCATAGTCTTAGTCCCACAGATCGTCTTCATCTTTTGCCGATCATAGCTGTTTTTATTTTTAAAAAGCGACTTTGCCCTAGATTTTTTAAGAATATTTAAAAATAAACAAAGATGCGTTTTTGAATAAAAAGAAGCCTCAAAGCCTCAGCTAGTGAAATAATACCTAAAAGGCATCAAAAAGCCTTGCTCGGTTTCGCTGGCTATGAGTCTAGCAGAAAATTAACCGTAGCATACAATATTTGTGTTAGGTATATTTTTAATTTGAAGAGATATGATCATATATCTGGCTTCTCCCAACAAATTATAGGCTGTTTCCTTACCAGTCCCTTTAAAATATAGTAGTTTGTTACTACAGCATAAAATTATGCAATCTAATGGAGGACCAAAATATCTATTTGATCATATCTATTTTGCTAGAAGTAACCGAAGACTACAAATAATTCTGCCGAAGTAAAATTTCTGGTGACTTCAAGACAATTTTTTGTGCGATTCAACTATGGAACCAAATTCCTCCCAGTATTAAGTGTATAACCAACACGAGCGCATTCAGGAAAAAGCTTTTGAATATTGTATTGTAAATTTTCATTTCTTTTTTATTTTTCGTCTTTTTTTTTCTTTATTTTTTTTTCATATATTTTCTTTCCATTTTTTTCATATTTTTATCTTCTTTTTTGCTCTTCTTTGACTTTGACTTTGTACAAACTAAAAGATATAAATTTTATTAGCAAAATACAACTTTTAAGGCGTAATTCACTCTCCAAAAGAATAATTTCACAAGCAGCATTTAAAAATATAATTTAAAATGATTAACGATTTTTTATTCGCAATTTGCAACTCCATGAGAATAGTTGCAAATCACCAAAAAAAAAAATCGTAAATCAAGACTTTCTTGTCGCAATTAACTTCTCGATGAGAATAAGCACCACAACATGAAATGTATCTAATCATTAATGTGTGATACCAGCGATCTATATTGCAAAATGGCATAGTAGTTGCATGCTCGCTCCCTGCCTGGGGAGTTGCGAGTTCAAATTCAAGTAGAATCAAGCGGAAAGTATTTATTTCAAATAAATAAAATAAAAAAAAATTAAATGCGTATACCTGCGAAATAAAGAGTTGAGCAAGATTGATCTTTCCAAGTGGCAATATCACGAAATAAAAGTGGTGATAAAAAATCATTTTTGCAAATTTACAAATTGTGCAACTGAGCAATGTTTGGATCAAATTGCGATTTGTTGGTCGCAATTTTGGTTTTCTCTCGATAGAATAACTGATACTAAATAGTGTTGATTTGAGTATCAATATCTTCATTGTGCTCAGTTTCGCAAATTGCAAACAAAATAGTCGTAAATTACGAAATCCCAAGCCAAGATATAAATCGGGATTAGTTTTTCGTAATTTGCAGCTCATTTTTCGTGATCTGATCCAAAAATTCTTTCCGTGTATGTACCTGCTATGAATACTATTACATAAATAAAAAAACAAATATCACTTCTTCCCAAAACATTCTATTTGAAGAAATTCAACTAAAAGTTCAAATGAATTTTCTTTTTTTTTCTTTTCACATTTATTCATATTCATTATTATATTGAACAAATTCACTCTATATAACACGATGACGATTCTCGAAGAAGGCTTTCTTATTTTATCTAATGATTAGCGTGGTTTAACAAAGTTAGATAATAAACAATTTTAGAGAGAAAAAAAGGGAATGCAAAACAATTACAAGAAGTGACAAAAACATTCACTTCAGTGAATCAAATCTGAATATACTAAAAGCGCCCATCACTTTTCCTCATACAGGGGTAAGAGGACGTGTGTGGAATTTTTGTCAAGATACAGAAATATCGAGATTCAATTTTCTTCACATTATATGAATACAAGTGAGTGTACAATCAAGGTCACCATCAACAATAAAGTTTGGGCTAAGTGACTATCAATGTCGTAAATTCACTCTTATGTATTTCGCAACGCGGAGGCCAATATATGGAAGAGACTTTGATAGGAATACTTTTAGTTTTAACCTGTACACTTCTCAATTGCATTGATTCCTCCTCTATTTTCAGGCCTATTGAGTGTTCAATGCATTCTTTTATATAAATATAATGATAATCCACCTCTTGCTTTGTTTGATGGATTAACAGCGTGGTAGTCATGAAACCCGTGGATTTAAAGATTTGATTAATTTTTGGCATGCATTTCTGATATCAAACATATGATTTGTTTTATTGACAACCAAAATTTAAATGAAATCAATTTTTAGGTGGATTTTATCCTTAAGAGTAGTGAAAACTTTTCTTTGTGATTGAACTCATATAAATATATTTTTATAGCTGAAAAAATCCCCAGATCATGACCACCAGGACCCCCCACCCCTGTATCCGCCAGTGTACATACCTACTAATGTATGGAAGCTGAACCACGTCATTTGTTGCCCAATAAATTCATATCCATAGGTGTGGACATTATGTACATAATTCAAGTAACCCTTGTGACAATCATTATTCTCTCATTGAGAATTATGGGCCATTTAAACGTCCTCACTTCTACCAAGTCACCATCATTTGAGATTCATTAAGCTCATATCAAGAAATTCGCCAATATACAAATTGCATTTGAACAATACTTAATTCAATCGAACTGAAAGAACTACAGGAAAGAACTCGCAATTGAGGACATTAAACTGGAATCAAAGTCAACAATAATCCAACAATTTATGGCTTCAAATTGCAGCTGATGATCAGAGCCAGTAAAGCCTTGATTGCATTCGGAATGTGACCAAGGTAAACGTTTGGCTAATTGTGAGTCATTAATTTACCCATCGAAGCGGGCAACTAAGTCGCTGATCACTTCGCGAAATCACTTTTGAATGGAATATTATGCACATGCGCGTTCCCTTGTCGATAATGCAATGTACTACTTCATTATGGGCTATAGCGACTCCATGATTTACTGTGACATTTTGAGTTATAAGCCCTTTGACAATGGAGGAATTAATTTTAAAATTAAACCAAGGAAAAATCTGTGATAACATGTCCTCAATGAAACGGAGATCAGAAACATCTTCAAAGTTACATGTTCTCCAGAACTTGTCGAATGTAATCTTTTAGCTCCTGCATGTTTCAGATACTATCTCCAGACCGTGAAATGCCATAAAACATAAAACACAACTGTTGACAATTTCTGAGCCCGTGATTGATATCATATCACCTCATACAAAGAGCACAGCTCAAAAATAGCTTCCACACAATTTAATTACTCAGAAACCTGGCCATAACACACATCAGAGATATAATCGATGCATGTCATAAGAACAAGGTTAACTAACACAAATTCTAGAGAACCCAAACCAATAAAAATATATTCTCAATTGGAGATACACAAATAAATAAAACAGACAAAGACAACTCCCCAACCAAATGCTCAGACGTGATTCCATTCCATTCAGAGTGTGTATATCTCAAGACTTAGACCTATACCTTTATTGTATACTAAGTCATAACAAGAAGGACTGGTTCTGACCTCCTAAATCTCATCTGATCACACTCCAATGACATCTCCGATTAATTTGGAATTCAATACGATATCACCGACGGAAAGGACGCTCCACTAGTGAGTTTCCCTGAAGCACCCCACCCCGCTGCGCTGTGGTGGCATCTTTACTGGTAGGCCTGAAGTAAGATTTATTTGGTCTTGCGGTGGAAGACAAACAACAAACGATCGATGCTGTTCGCTGGTGGGCCCGAGAAATCTCCAAGTATCATCTCTGTCGGGTAAGAGATCACACATGCGGTGGTGGTTGGTAATACAGGTGGTGGACACTTGGACACTGTGTTTACTGTTTATTCACATCGTGGCTAATGGGTATCTAGCATAATAGGCTTCGGATAAAAATATCGGAAAGAGGAAAAGATGACAACGGGTGATAAGGTCGGGCGCATATTAGGTGATTTGTTGGCCCGTATATATCGTAGCCATGAACGGAGTCGCCAATTTGTACGTGTCACATCATTGGCACCGCAAACTTGCTCATTCTTTCTCCAATGAGTCTTTTGTGTCAAAATATAGGGTTTGCTGCTATAGCCAAACACAGTACTGCAAAAGACCATTTGTCTTCTTTGGGAATTGATCCGGCATACAAGCCTCATCAATTTTGTTCTTAAATAAAGCTTATTTGCGGAATGATATATAGTTTTTTTTTTGGACATAAAAATGTTTATCCTAGGTATTTTACTCAATTACAAAAATGAGACATCATATGTTGGTAGGTTTGCGTATATCTAGGCAGGGTTGCTTCGGATTAGCTTAGGTGGATTTTCTAAAAAGGTTTACATTCCAGCTGTCACACGTGACAGAAAACAATCACTCATCACAGGGATGATGACGACACGGACAGAACACTCCCAAGCCACCCTTTTGACTCTGGCTCTTAAATTAAGGAAACTCATACTACTCGTATACGTATTATTCGTTTGATGTAGAGTTTCAAGGGAGAATGCAACATTCGAATTGATATGTCACTGTGTGCTATACTTGTGTGCATACTTTCAAGCAGATCATTAGTCAAAATCAATTCATTCCTTATTGTTTTTTTCGTGGGGAAATTTCTTTGGAAATTGCTGTGTGGATGTTGAACAAAATTATTCCAGTGACTCTAGAGCAATAAAGATCACCGATATAATATCGTACTTGTGGTGGTGTGGCTACCGAACAAGAGATGTGATTTAAAACATAAAAAAGTCTTTTCTTTATAAAACGCGGGTCCCGGTATTTAATGCGTTAACATTCCATGATGGTATTAAGAAGATATTAAGTGTGTTTTAACGAAAACAACAGCCTTGGAATACAACAGAAAAAATACTTTTTTCTGAAGGGGAACAGATTTTTCTATGTGTTGGACATTGGAGGTATAAAATATTTGAAATTTATTAATTTGGTAGATATCTTCACACATATGTACATACGAGTATATAAATACCGAATATATACAAAACTAAAAAGTGCTTTATAGATATGGGATAAAAAGCTGTCTTCCGAGATATTTATTTTCCAGAGATACTTATTCGTACGTTTTTGGGACGTGACACGTAAATTATATATAAAAACAATTAAACTATCCCTTATTGTTTTGATTATTATTACCTATGCACATCAAAATTTGCTCGCCTAAATTTTGCATGACAACTTTCGAAAAAAATAACTTTTGAGTATGCCAGTAGTACCTAATTGCCGATTAACTGCCGTACTATGCCATGGTAACAGAAAAATTGCCGTTCTAACGGTTTGCCCACAAATTGCAATCACGTAAATTTTTGGTGCTAAGTTAGGATCACTTTAGAAAAAAATATTTTTGAAAACGCTGCCGTAAATTTGACATCAAATAAAAAAATTACCTCTCTTATGGTTTGTCCACAAAGAGCAATCACGTAAATGTGGGTGTAAATTTAGCATGACAACTTTGGAAAATAATATTCTTGCAAAAGTCATTAATTGCCGTAAATATGTCAAAAAAAACTATATAAATTTAGTGGCGCAACAGCTCATGGAGAACCAGGGCCTAGTGACTAATAACTCTCAACCATTCCTGTGTGCGTGTTGTTGGCAGGAATGGAGGGGACCTACAATTTTATGCCGAGTCCGAACGGCTAGATGAGAAGCACTTATTCATGACAAGTATACTCTTGGAGGATTTGTCAGTCCCTTGCAAGAGGCAGTACCTCGGAAAAAAACATTTCTGTTTTTAGGTGGCAGTGGCCGGGAAACGAACCCAGACCTTTGGCATGACAGTCCTACGCACTAACCATTATGCCACGAGGTACTACGCCGTAAATATGTCGTGAAAACAAAAACTTTGCCGCTCTTATGGTGAGCCCACAAAAGGCAATAACGTAAATTCTATGTTTAAAGCTTGAATTTTTTAAATTTTGGTCAAAAACTATTTTCGAAAACCCCATTTATTGTCTATTAAAGTGCAGTGACAACAAAAAAATTTCACTCCTATGCGGTTTGCCCACGAAGAGCAGTAACGTAATTCTTGGATGTTACAGAAAAACCAAATTATACTTTTTCGTAGGTTTTTGGTGTGCTGAACTCGGATCTGAAATCAGAAAAATTCCATCGAATCACGTTTTTCAGATACCTATTCTCGTAATAATATTAAACCATAACTGATTTTTTGCTATTTTAAAAGTTGTATCGTAACATGATGTAAAAAGAACTTATTTTCTTCTTTTCAGTTAATTGTAAAGGCGGTATTACATTATCATATTTATATGGCTAATGCTGCCATATAAAATATGGCAAAGCTTTTCATTGTATGACACGTTGTATTACACTATGTCATACATACATATATGGCTAATTTATATGACAAACGGCTTCGACAAATAAATTTTGTTCATATACATATATGACCAAGCTGAATTTGGCTATCACACTATAGTTTTAAAATTCAAATATGAGAATATGACAAACAAAATTATTTGATGAATTATATTTCATTTGAAGATTTATGTTGTCAAAATAAATAATATTTTCAAACTTTTTGCTCCATTATTGTCACTATTTGGGCCAGATGAGGAGGAAAGGAAAAGCAGTGAAAAAATAGCTCCGCGAATGACAGCAGTTAATAATTTTTGTTGGGGTAGGTGGAAGGAAAATTGACTCTTGAAGGTGTTAACGAAAAATCCCCAATTAATCGAAAAACCAACATTTTTTTTGCCAGTGTTGAAAATGCATTTTTCATTGATGTCACCGAGCTCTTATGTCTGATTTCCAATGACGCGTTCACGTTCGCGATGCGTATGTTACATTCAACAAGCGTTACGTGCGCATCGAGATAAATTGGGAACAAAATTCAAACTTTTTTTCAACACAAGATGGCCACATGCCTAAATTGAAAATCAAAATGTGATAATGCAAGCAAAAGCTGGATAACTTGTACTTTTGCGTTGCAGCCGCTTACGTTACGTTTGTTTATGTACTTACAAATGGATGCAAAATCGTAACATAACGCTCAAAGCGTCATTGTTAACACTAAACAGAAATTTCTATGCCTGAACTTTTGCGTTGACAGACAAACCTTTCAACGCAACGCCCAACGCGGCATTGTAAATAAGCCATTAAGAAGTCATTGAAGGTAATGAAAAAAGGAAAGGTCTTGGGTCCCTGAGTGTGAATATGCACATGACATATGTATGCTTCTAAGTGGCTCCAATACCCCAGACAGAAGTGATCGCAATTCTAAGAGAAAATTGATGTTACCTCTCGAATTGCATCAGAATCGATAGGTCTTAATTACCAATGCATAATTCCGACCGCGGGATAACGAGATTAAATCAACGGTCTTTTTTAATGTAATTTTCTTTAAAAGAATGTTAGAGGAAATGGGTTTGATTGCGTTGAAATAATAATGAGAGCGATAAAGCGAATCCATACCGTTATTCCAGACGCGGATGAAATAACTATGTTTAAAAAGTTGTTCGTTTAGTTCTCACTTATGCTGAATTCTCCCGAGGGAAAATGTGCAATTATTTTTACCTTTTTTTAACATATTTTTTGTCATTTAACACGACTATAGTAGCAAAAGTGGTTGACATATTACATACCTTTACTTTCTAAAGTGCATAGATGCAACAAAAAAAAAAATAGACCCAGGTTCTCAATAAAAACCTATTATAATTAGGATAAATCAATGGAGAACTCTATTCAATTATCCAAAAGCAATAAATAAATATTTAAATTATATGACTAACATATGAACATATAAAATCAACCGATTTTTATATGATTTTATGGCGCAAAACTTCCAAATAAATATGACAATGCCTTTTGTTTCGTTATTAGACTGTGTCATATATATGTCTCAAAATAATGGTCATATATATGGCGTCATATATATTTTGTCTTATAAATATGTCGATCACACTTATATGACTGTTTTGGGCCATATTTATATGGCAAATTTGCCATATTTATATGGCCAATTATTATGTGTCTATTAAGCTCTAAGCCATGGGGTTCACGATATATTTAGCTTTAAGGCAATACACTTTTTTGTTTCTACTTTCCTGAGCAACAATTTTTTTTTTTTTTTTAATCACTTCGGGGCTAACGAACGCGGAATCATTGTTCACCAGATTTTGCCAAAAAAAAAACGGTTTTAGACTTCTCAAGGGTATTTATAGTCCTGAAACCCAGGCGAACGGACCCTCACACATACATTAAAAAAACAGTATTTTCGATGTTTTGGGCTTCCGTTTTGTCCGTACTTCGGGGGATTTTAACCAAAAAAATTCAAATTTAGGCTTTAAAAGTCAAACTTGAATTTTTTAAAAATAGGTGCTTAAAATTCGAAATTCCTTGGTCAAAATCTCTGGCAGATTTATTGTCTCGGAAGTAATTCATGTCCCTTTTCTTTGCTCGTATTAGTGCGATTTTCTCATTTTTGTAAAATAAAAAACAAGCTCTTGAACGATTCTCGAAAACTAGGCAATCAAAATCAATCAGCGGTGTCCTTGAAGCAGCACATACCTTCATATTTTTCAAGCCGCTGGGTCCCGGGTTCAATTCTTGCCGGCGATTTCCTTTTAAATTTTTTTACAATTTTTTTTTATTTTTTGTATGCATAGTCTTTTTTTCAGTTTTTGTTTCGATACTTTTTCCAACTGTTTTTATTTTTATTCCAACCTGTATCAAAAACATGTGTTCAAAAAACTAGTTTTTGCCATAAAATTTGTATTGAACAAGCTCATTGAGTTGCATTTATTTCGAGACAAATTAATTCTTTCTTGTCGCCAAAATAATGGCATTTAGTTTTTGACAGTTTTTCACGCCAAGGAAAAAAAGCATTTTTTTTTTATATGAAAACTTCACTTCGCATGGATGTATAATATAGGCTTATCTCTTTGAATTTGTAAGAGAACAAGCCTCAAGAGCGCTATACCACAGCTCTTCAAGGCCAGATTCTCATTATAGTTCTAATATCGATAAAATTTCGATACGAAAGAATATTCTTATACTAAGTTTTCATTAGAGCCAAAATGAGGTAATTTCGCAAATCGCTCTTTGTTGTTGTTTTCTTTTTTCTACTTCCATTGAGCTTTGACATATTCACACAAAACCTATTCAGAGCTCTTCAAACTGTAGCTAATTGGGTGTGTTCAATAGGTTTTGACTTAATTTCCAAATTACCTTATTTCGAAATGTGAATTTGTATGAAAAAATAAGAAGATTTTGTATCGAATTTGGAAATTTTTAATGAAATTTTGGCCTAATTAAAAATTAGTATTACGATAACTTTAAAAGGAGGAAGAGAGCTTAAGATTCAGCGATGTTATATAACTAATGATAATAAACATATGTAGATAACATCTTCATAAATATCGTAACATAATTTTAAAAAAACATCAAAATAGACATGGAAAAGAGAAACCGAGAAGAGATTTTAAACGATGGCAAAACCAACTCATGATTGCTGATAGCGATAACTCAATCCTTGGTTGTCAATTTAGTTAGCCAACAAGCTGAAACAAACATCATTCAGCACAGGTCTTTTTGTTGTTACAATTCACATCTATTCTTTGACACGAAATGAAATTGAAACGAGGCAATAGGAGGGAGGTGATAGGGATTTTGAATAGGAAGTGATACCCTCCCTACCTGGAATTCATTTAAATATTCGGATTCCTCTTACCAAAAATAATTACTCGGACCTGCTGTTAGGTCATCTCAACTTCGCCCAGCACTCCACCGCCCAATCACACCCCCTGAAAATAAATCTAACACGCCACTAAACTTTTTGAAAGCTCAATAAAAAACCAAAGTTTCACCTCCCTGGATGTGATTTACAAGCTTAATTATTCTTCATAAAAAAAAGGGACTTTCCAAAATGTTATGCATGATAAAATTTAACTAAGAAAAAAGAATTATTAAATCGATTGAAACTTAAAAATATTTTTGAAACTAAGAACAAATAGGTAGAAATAGTTTGCAATTGAAAAGCATTAACTAAATTAATCAACGCTTAACTAAAAAAAGGAAAAAAGGATATTGTTTTTGGACTTGATAATTTTGTACTACATGCCCTCTAAAAGTGTTGGAATAGGACAAAAAAAAACTCAAGTGGTCCACTTTTAACACCCTAGGCGCGCTTCGATTCCTCAAACTCCCACAAAGTACCTCAGCCCAAAAAGAATCAAACATTCACCCTTGTTTTTCTACCTTTACAGAGAGCTCTATGTGTGGGGACTCTAAGGGAGCAAAACTGAAGATCCTCGGGGGGGAATAATAAAAATCTTTACTCGCGCAGATGATTCTAGAACCGCTTTCAGGAACTGTCTATCGTTTATATATGTGCGAATAGTGTAAATTTGCGCGGGGTGATTTTTTTTAATTCAAATTATCGTAGAATTTTCAAGTTCTGCCATACCGTATCTTAGGCTTTTGTTACGAGAACTCTAATCACACAAAAGAGGTTTACTTGGGATTAGTCCGGGGTTTTGACGGACTGTTTAATGCCTGCTCCAATTTTAAAATATTTGCCTTGTTCCGGCTAAATTAACATCTCGGTGCTATTGCAGGTTTTCACTCTAGTGGCTCGTACGCCTCGATGTCCACTGTGGGATCACCTTGCCCGTGACCTCTAAAGATGATCGGCTCGACCGCGACTGAAAGTTTACCCTACATACAAATCAGAAGAAATTACCTACTCTTTTGCCTGGTCATCGTTGGTCACCCTTTTCAACAGTACACATTCAACATCTTCATGCAAAAATCGAATCAATCGACGTGTTAGACTGTTAGTTGTGCTACATTTGTAACTGCTACTACCATCTAATCCCTATCTTAATCCTATTCCTAGATAAGTATATCTCGTAGTCATTTTCTAGGCATATTGCCGAAATCCAAGATCCAAATCACTGACCACATAGTTTGAGAACCCACCCAAGTAATTTTTCGAGTCACCCTGTCGCCTTATTAGGCTGTCAAATTCTCTCCTACCTTACCGCCTACGTCAGTGTTCCATTAGCTTAATCAATTTATTCGAGTTTGTTGCGACCACGGTCGCCAGGATTTGTTTTAATTTCTAAACATTTCCATTCAATTCTTCGCGTCTTTCATCCCGAAATCGTTAACGTGAACTTCACGCCGCATGCGCATCCCGTGAAGGGAAATCGAATATCCTTCGGACGACCGCGGAGCAACTTAGCCTAAACAGAATAGAGCAACGCTGTCCTGGAACCTATACTCGTGGTCAGAGTTACAACCAATTTTCCTGGTTCTTGAATACCTAACCAGTTTCCTGGACTCCTCTGGAATGCCACCTAGGATACGCCTCTTGGTACTCATATTTTCCCTAAGGATACAACCCTCTCTTGCGTCTTCTGTCTTCCAGATCCAATTCGTCTTACGTCCCGCCAGTCTACACCCTAGCCCCGCTAAATATGGTTCTTTTGTGCGCTAACACTACTGTGAAGATGCATGAAGGAGAAATTCCAATAAAAATGCATTAATACTTGTTCTGTGTCCCAAAAAAGTATCCACATCCAAACAGAACATTAACACGAAATCGACGCAAGCACAGTGGCGTTCACCTGTCCACGCTTGCCGCCTCGAAGCCAATCGATCTAACAGACTTATTTTACGGAGAAGATACGTTCCCTAAGTGTTTTGTCATCCAGCGGTGCCGCTGGAAAAGTTTTTTCTACGTAGGATGTCCCTGGACCTCCCACCACCCACGAGTTTACTCTAATATTTGTTTTTTTTTATCAAGTACCCGTAACAAAATAACAAATACAACAATGCTATATTGATAATCTCTGGTGATAAGGACAAAAATCGAAAAAAAATTAAAGGTTGAAGGAGATTATTCTGATCAAGAGAATTTTTAATAAGAAAAAAAGATATATAACTGTAATACCAAGAGAATTTGAATAATTATAACATTGAAAGTCAAAAGCAAAAGTGGAGGTAAAAAAATCGTTATGCGAATAGAATTTGCATTTTCGTATAACAATTCAAATGTGAAGGCTTAGGTTTCCCACAGATTGATACTTTTATGCGTGTCCTCTTTCACAGGAGGAAACTGAGTTGCTAGCAACTTTTAGTTCAATGGAAAGAAGGGCAGGAGGAAAGTGGGGTGGACGAAATCTTTCCGGTCGAGGATTTCAAGAAATTTTTTCACATTTCCTTTCACATCTAAGGTTAAGGTGCGTTCAACCAATAGAACTGCAGAAAATCTCAAAATTGCCTAAATTTTGTTTCCTCATGTAAAAGGTACGAGAGATTTTTAAGGAAATTAAAACAAAACGTCAAAAAATCTCCAGCAACTTATTTCTTCGTGTGAAAGGGGGACTATCTCTAATTCTTGATGACTATGTTCGTAGAGTAGAGTTATGTTGAGTGATTGAGCCCTGTTTAGATTATGACTTTTAGCTTCGTAATGACGATGGCTTGTAGTTGAAATCGGTTTCCTTGTTCTTCTGACAGTGTTGCCACCTTGGCAACACTTCTTGAAAGTAAAGCTAAGACATGAACTATAACTATAATAAAACTCAACCCGTCAAGTCAAAATGACATGTTGGTCTCTTTAACAGCTTAAGTTCTGGCAAATTAAATGTTATCATTCATTGTTTTCTATGTTGTACTAGTGCTGTGCTTTGCTAACTTGATATAAACTTAGCAAAATAACGCTTCAAAAAGTGATAAGAACTTCTTATACCAATTGTTTTTGGCCATTAATTGTCTAAATATTGTTATTTTATAATTTTGTTGTGAAAAAAATCCAATAAAGTTGTTGAATAAAAACAAAATCACTTTCTTTCTTTTTTGTGTGAAATTACGTAAGCTACAATCAGTACCTTAACATTTATTTATAAAATACTGATAGTTTTCGAAGAATTAAGAAAAAACTGAATTTTATCCCTTTTCACACTCCCTAAACAATTTTGCCCCGACACGGAACTTTTAACGAAATTCCTAAGACAGGGATGGGAAACATTTTTGAAGTCCCATGTCATTTTTAAGAAATAAATAGTTTGAAATGCCTTTGGAGTGCCAACATAGAGGCAGTTTTCAAAAACATCTTTCCAGAATAGTTAGCAACTAAACTGGCCATCACTTGATGGGTAACCAGCAGCCACCACTTCACACCCTGAGAGTGCCGACCCATAATCACAAGGCTTTGGGCTAATAATTAGCGGGTCATCTTTGTGATCCCGTGGTACCTTCCGTTAATTATACTGATTTCAGTTGACTGAGCGAAGGTGAGCTGTTAAAAGTTATGGAAATCGTTAGATAACCAATAACTTAATATGTGCAATTAAATTCTTTCCAATAAAATCGCAAAAACAGATCTTTGCTTTATGTCTACGATCCCGCCGTAAAGCAGGGACGATAACCCTTGGTCTTTGGGAAAATGTTCCAAGGGTAATTGCAGGGACGTAATCCTCATAGACCTATTTAGCCTATTGTGCTTCGCTACAACAGATCCAATAGGACCGGTCGCCAAAGCACGTTCATAGATAGATTTTTTTTCAGTCAAGTGAACAAGTTCATCCTGATCTGGGTAATTTCTTCATTATATGCTGTTAGTTCCTAGTCCCATCTTCACTTCCATATTACCAGATACCACCGCTAGGAGGTGCACAATTCGGCACTTTTGAATCACTTTTAGATGATCAGACTCAATTGGTGATAGGTCCAAAGAGTTCCGAACATCCCCGTGATCCAATTCGGTATCCACTTAAATGTACAAACGGATTTCTCAATTTATGAAAGTGCCCATAATTTTTCGTCACGTGCTACCATTGGCACGCGTGCCATTGGGTCGTCATCGCTGGCCTAAGACGTCAAAACAAAGCTCTCTCTCTTTCTCTCTTTTATCTGGACTAAGTAATTTAAACTATATTTGTTATTTGTAGCTATGCATAAAATTGGCAACGCTGAACGCACAGCGGTAAATAAATATTTATAGAGATTTCCCTCGAAAATCCTATACAAAAATGACGCACCAAAATTATATGTTTTATTAAAGATTAAGATAAAAATGTTTGACCTAATGAAAATATTGAACAAAGAACTACAAGAGTCAAGAAGTCGGATTTTAAGAAAAAAAAAATATAACTATTTGACAAAAAATTTGAAGAAATTTGACGAAAAATCTGTAGCTGATACTTAGAATACGCATCAGAGTAGAATTACAAAATGGCTCCATAGAAGTATGTACCAAGTATATCTACTTAAAGTACTATAAGTAGATATACCCTGGTATATATGTATGTAAGCCAAAAAATTTAAATTTTACTACCCACTCGGGCTGAACATGATCTGCCGGGCCTGATGCACCTACTCATTTTTCGATCAGTGAGATATTTTGCTAACTTCACACTCATCAAACTTATTAGAATAATTATAAATAACACTATGGTATTTTATTTAAGGTTGAGGTACAATAAGAAAGAAACTTTTCACAACGAAAAAACGAGGCGCCGCCGCCGCATATATACAATTTTATTTTAATTAATCGTTTATCAAGTATAGCTCTGGGGACAAAGGTACAATCAGGGATGGATTAAATACTTTCGCGCCTCTACACTAAATGCTGTCTACCGAACCTAAATGATTTAGCATTTTTGTAAAGTTAATTGTTCTTTGCTTTCAGATCGAAACAATGTTGTTTTTATTTCGATTAATTATATATGTAAATACATACAAAATTTGCACCACCTTTAGGCACTAGAAATAACTTTCATTGAAACTCGCCAATCAAAATAGTATTGTTTGATTTTGAGAAGTTTACAAAGTAAAATGTGGTGGTTATTTTGAAGCAAGGAATAAAACAATTGGCCAAGCCTTCCAGCACAAAAGATGACTTATAATTTAAAAAATTGAACCACAAGTACCTTACTAATGACCATTGAAATATTCAAGGTCATTTTATTTCGGAGACTGGACTAAAATCAACTTTTGTTTGGCTTAATAATACTACCCATATATGGAATAAGTCAAGAGTTTTCTTTTGGGATGCAAATAGTAAGTAACTAATTAAACTTTTGTACCCCCAGTTTCACAGGCTCGTTTAAACCTTGAACTAAGTTCAATTATTCTTGTGAACTAAAGTTTTAACCAAAAGTGGAGTTTAAACTTCCACTGTCAAACTGGGGGTTAATGTCTCAAAACTTACAATTAAAATCTTTAATTAAAGCTATTACTGGCACCTTTAGAAAACACAACTGTTATAAACCTAATTTTTGGCCTACTTTGAAGGTGCCATGAGGGCATGCATAAAACTACACATAAATCCGTCCTTGGGCGCAATCGGCAATTGGTGAGCAAACAAATTCAAAACAAAGTAGCAACAAGCAGGGTTTTCCTTCGCCATCCTCATCATTGCTGGTCTGTTTCCCATGGTTCGAATTTGAATAACAATATAGAGTCATAATTAGTTACGCGTTTAATTGATATCCGACAGATCGAATGCGGTCATTTAATGATTTTAGCTTTAGATAATATATGGTGTGTGATATTTTTAGACATCCAACATGACACCATGACATAAAAAATACAGTGGAGCAAAATTTTAAATGATTAAGTACGATATAAAGGTAATTTTAGCATGAAAATAAGTTACAAGGAGAATTTACCTAATTTTAAATGATTTTAGCATCGTACTACCTCCTAAGATTTTACTTAAGTTAAAATCACTTATGCCGGATTTACACGAGTGACAAAGCTTATGCCTCGCTATAAAGATATAAAATATCCGCAAGAAATAAAATATTTAGTGAAAGAGAAACGAAAAGCACATAAAAAATGGCAGCAAACCCGTGCTCCTCAACACAAAGCTCATTTAAATCGCTTGAGTAATAGGCAAAAACGGCGATATCAGATTTCAAAAAACTTGAAGTTGAAAATTACCTTGAAGGCTTGACAGCGGGGAAAGAATCCAACTGCTGCTCACTTTGGAAAGCTATAAAAACAACGAAAAAACCAAAGCTTCCAGTGCCCATGATTAAGAAAAGCTAAAATTAATGGACTAAAAGTGACAAAGAAAAAGCGACGATATTCGCCGATTTCTTAGAGGAAACATTTAAGCCGATGGGCAGGAACTCAACGAAAATATTTATATGAATTTTACCTCAAATGAAAGCTACATAACGAGAAATGCTACACTTGCCGAATTAAAAACAGAAATAAAGAAGCTTAAGTCCAACACAGCTCCAGGATATGACTAAATAACGGCAGAGATTTTAAAAATGCTCCCTCGAAAAGGGTTTATTAACCTCCTTTACATAAAAAATGCCGCTCTAAGGTTAGAATATGTTCCGAGCCAATGGAAAGTTACGGAAGTCATATTGGTTTTGAAACCTGGCAAACCATCTCACGAAAAGAAGTCTTACAGGCCGATTTCGCTTCTTCCTATTATATTAAAAGCTTTTGAAAGAATACTACTCCTGCGCCTGCAACCGATAATGGAAGAGAAACAATTAATACCCTGAACATCAGTTCGGATTTAGAAGCAAGCATTCGGCAATTGATCAAGTGCATAGAATTACTTACGTTATTGAGAGAGCTCTTGAAGAAAAGAAAATCTGTTCGACTGTCTTTTTGGACGTGTCGCAGGCGTTTGACAAGGTGTGGCACGAAGGCCTCAAATGCAAATTAAGACAAGTTCTGCCTGAAGGACTTTACAACATTCTAAACGGATATCTAGATGAAAGACTTTTTCTATGGTGCGGTGAATATAAAACCGCTTTAAAGTCGCGGAATAAGCAGGAACTTTCACCGGAAAGTAACCTGCAACACGTAACTTAACTTTGTTGAAAACAAATTACTAGATAAGTTTCAACTTAGATGCAATCGGGAAGTGGAAGTGGTTTTTGTGAAGTAAGAATCCCACACACCTATGAGCACGCGTTTTTCGGTCTCACGGGAAAAATAAATAATGCAAAAAATCAAACTACTACCAAGGAATAAGTGTTTTGTGGAAACAACAATCCTTTGAGGGTTTGCTGTCAATGGAGATGAATCGTTGTCGTATCCGAATTCCATGCTTCGGCAACGGCTGTCTAGACTTCCGTATTTAATCAATGTCTGCAGTTCTTTTTTCAGGGTCCACATAACAGTTTCATTTTGCAAGCCTTGATTATAAATAATTAAGTGCGACATCAGGGAAAATAAAAAAAGAACTATTGCTTACAAAAACTAGGCTTAGTAAAATTACAAAATAAATATCGGGCTGAAGGTTGTCACTTTGACATTAGAAAATATTTAAAATGGTTCTTTAGGTTTGTTTTTTATATGAGTAGTCACTTTTTGGACGTGTTCGGATGAACTGTTTCTAGTAAAATAGAATCAGTATCATACTAGTCAGTAAAAAGGAGACTACAAATTTGGGAGAACTAGTTAATTACTTATTAACGTGTAACATGTTAAGCTCTTAACAAATGGCTGTTTAAGGAAGGGACTTTTAAGCTTTTATGTATGTATGTAGGTAGGTACGAGTATCTAGAATATACTTAAACATAAACAACCAACCCCAGTAAATATATAGGTATACGTTGAACGTAGGAAATATTATTGAGCATAAATCATTTAAGTGTTCTCCCAAACTTTTTTGTTTGATTTTTTTTCTTATGTTCGTTGGCCGTGGTGCATTTAAAAGATGAAAGATACTCTTACAGGACCAGATAAAAATTAAAAATTCATCTCTAATCAAAAAAACAAAAACAAGTACACAGCCATACCTTCTCAACCACCAACCTTCTTTTCTTTGATTCTTTTTTATCATTTTTTATTTTTCGTGTTCCTACTTTGTCTTGTAAATCATCCTCAAAGTTGGGAGAAAACATAATTATGTATACAACTTAGCCACCCTCTTTCAGTATGATTTTCATGGAGGATTAGCGCTTTAGACTCTACACTCATCAGAAATCACCTCATTCCCTCAAAAATTTCAATTGATTTTTTTAGGAAAATGTTTAAATTTATTACAACATAGAATTATACACGCGGCATTAATAAAAAAAAAACCCTCTGCTGGCATGACCCTCCACGGTTTTCGTATTGATTCCATATTTTTCATAAGAAAACACGATATTTTAGAAAAATTCCGGCAGAGTGGTAATTATTGTATAGAAATACACAAAAAAAAAAATTAAAAAAACAACTCTCACCCTGCTTCAACAAGGACTTAGGGCATTTGTTTGGCGAAATGGTCCTCGGGGCATAAAAATTTTCCGTCATGACGCGTTTTTCTTCATCCGTATCTGTTGGGCTCATCATCAAAGTAAAAGGAAATGGAAATGGAATCTTCCCGTATGCCAACCCAGGAAGGTAGAAGGTGGTGGATAATTCTAATGCTTTTGCTGTCACGCTGTGATTAGAGTGAATTTTTGACATTTAAATCATTGAATAGGTATAGTAAGCAACATAACTAGTGAGCCATATATAGGTTATTGAAATCAATGCTTTAATTTATTTAATAGACAATTTTTGATCATTTCGACAATGGCGACTGATCGCAAATATATGTACTTGGTCTCACGGTGTAAAAAATTCACTTCAAATTTAACACCTGTCCGACACGGTTTTAGGTAAGCAGACAAACGGTTATTGGTTCAACACCTCAAATGCTATTCATCAATATGACTTACAACGTTATATGCAAATGACTTGACTTTTTATGTCTTTAGCTCTCGGTCTAATATAGTCCCAGGTCCAGTTACATGGTAGTTTCATAGGAGGGATACCTTGCATCAGATCGGATAGTTCTGATTTTTTGCTGAGTAATTTGTAGTGTTGGCCAAGTAAGTAATACAAGTTTTCGACCTAAACATAGTAAAACTTAAAAAAAAAAACCTTTTTCTTCAGTATACCTTTATATCAGAATGACTAGTTTTTATTAAACTATTGCTTTACTAATTTAAATTGATTAAATTTACATCAATTTGAGTCCAAAATCGTCTCGTTAGACCCTAGAGCTTTACAGTGACAGCCTTTCCAAATGAACTTATTAAGAACAAGTAGAATAATTAACAGTAATGAAAAAAATAGTGTGCTCAGTATAAGATGCTTCAAAACTCTAGAGTTTTAATATGATGGATCGGGCTTTCTTAGTCACTTTCTTCCTTATGCAAATAAAACGTTATTTCATAATTTTTTTTTATGTTTCGAAAGTGTAAGTTGGGTAAAAAAATAGCATTGGAACGGGGGTGCATATCTCTCCATTCAGGCGGGAGGGGAAGTCAAAAGAAGAAACAGATAATATGGGAAGGAGGTTGCATATCTCCCCGTTTAGACAAGCACGGGAGGGCCAATTATCAAAAAAAGTGACTTAAAACAGAAAAACTATAATATTAAAGAACAGTGGTAATATCTGGAGAAAAATCCTTTAGCTCCTTTAAGGCCAGAAATTCATTCTTCATATCTCTTAAGGTTGTTTTAATAAATAATTTAAAAAAAAATTATTTTCAAACATAAAATGTTGATAAAAACAATGATTTTTTCTAATAAAATTCTTTTTTTTTTTGCATTTTATGTAATTCCGCACTGTTTTTGATTGAAAAATTTAATGCCACTAGCATTAAAGTCAAATACTGTAAACCAGATGCAAAACTGTCTTTCAGTTTTTGAGAAAACTGAAAATAACAAGATCTACCTCGCCTGTTTCAGTCCAGTTCGTTTGTTACTACACTGTCTGTTACCAAAATACTTGTTATTATAAGTTTACTATTGCTTTCTTTTTTTTACAGCTGTAATTTGGAAACTATTGGGTCTATTGAAACGATTTTAGGCTCTAATTAGAGCCAATTCAATCGAAGTACGCAATTGCAATCTAAAACGAGTACTTGAGGGTTGAAATCATCAATCACTGAAAAAAGAGCGAACAAATCGTGGAAATTTAGATTTTTGACAATGTATGCGGTCGGTGCTCCAGGTCGTAAACTTGGATAGTAAATAAAACCTTCGGCATAAATCACACCTACTAGATTTGAGGCAAGATCTCTTATTCTTTGTCGAACAAGGTTCCCGCTCTGTAATAAGTGCAGTTAGATTTGGTTATCTTTATTTTCCTCAAAACCTGCAAAACCTTTTCGCATAAAGTTTTCAGAGTTTGAGATAAAACTGAAAAAAGTATTGAGCGCCCAACTAACTAATTTTTCGAATTTGGTAAGTAATAGCTTGTATAGAGCTTGTATAAGGCAATCTTGAACAAGCCAGGAATTTTCCACCTGAAATTTAAACGAATAGCTGCTATAAGGCCTTAAAATATGAGTTACGCAAGCTCTATATAAGGCTTGTAAATATAAGTTATAAATGGCTGGTATAAGGCCTTCCAAAGTTGTTTACTGAAAATGATTAGAATAATTGCTGCTATAAGGCTCTCCACGACACATCATTCCAAACAATTTATATAAGACTTGTTTGCAAAGTCCTCATACAAATTAAAATAATCAGTGAAGATCAACAAGTGTGTCTTATATAATATTGTGCTTATTAAAAATCAGATTAAAATAAATAAGAACGTAAGAACGTAATACAGTAACATTGAACTTTTTAGCAATACTTAAAAATGAATAACTCATGGCAACAATTTTAAAGATCTGGAACCTACCAAAGACAAGTGAGAAAAAATAGAGAAGCAATTCTTAAAAAGCCAGAGAACATTCAAGAAGTTTGGAAGAACAGATATTAGATGCGCACAGTCATTGACTGTTCCCTCTGCGTGAACGTGAAGTATGTGGTATCAACTTATTCACTTTTGATTATGTTTTCCTCAACATCAAATTGGCATAGGGGTAGACTGCTAGACTGGAGCGAGGAAGGAATCGAGTTCAAATCCCAGGTAAAAAAATTTTTTTCATTTTTATAAATAAACTAGCATTTGACTCATTACAGAATACAGAAAAAAGGTTTCGGAAGCTTACTGAGGGGAAAAAAAAATACAATAAAATAAAATGCAATACAAAATACCTACAACATCAGCAAAATAAAATAAAAACCGATAAAAAATATATCTTTTTTATTTCAGAATCAGCTTTGCAAACAAATTTTTTTCTGTCGATGGATTGCTTATGCAAAATAAATTTGGGTAAGGCCTTATATAAACATCCAAGGCAAGCTATTGACAATAGCTGTCATTAAATGGCTTTGGTGAGGCCTTATATAAACATCCAAGGCAAGCTATTGACAATAGCTGTCATTAAATGGCTTTGGTGAGGCCTTATTTAAACATCCAAGGCAAGCAATTGGCAATAGTTGTCAAAATGGCTTTCGTAAGGCCTTATATAAATATCTAAGGCAGGCTATAGCTTATTTAGCCAAGCTAATAGCAATTCATGAAAAGCTATTTGCTGCTATAAGACCTGTCAACAAAAGTCTTATGGCAGTGAATTAGCTTGGGTAAATGCGCCAAAATGGCTTGCATAAGGCCTTTTACTATTACTATAGCAGTCTGAAAATAGCTTATATAGAACCTTATACAAATTAAATTGTTGCGTTAACAACAAAAAAAAAACCTAGCAACATAAAATAGAAAAATATTTAACAAAATTTTTCAAAAAGTATAGATTAAAAAAACTTTATTTTAAAAGAATATTGAACAATAGATTTCTTCTAGCCTAAGAGGAGCTAAAAGGTTTTTCTCCCGATATTATCACTGCTCTTTAATATTTGTTTTTGTGTTTACTTACTTTTTTAGATAATTACCCCTCCCGCTTGAACGAGAGAATATGCTCCCCCTTCCCATACTATTTGTTTCTTTATTTGCTTCTTATGCCAAGCACTCTGTATTTCTCTTTATATCTATTTGTTGAAATTTGAATTGAATTTATCATTGCACTAACTAGTTATTGGACTCTATGAATACCTTTATTCATCACTGTAATACAAATTATAAAATGTTATCCAAGTTAGAAATAACTGGTTTGTTTTACTTTTCCTCTACAATATTGTTGATTATATACTACCTGTTTTTTTTTAATTTTACTATTGATACATTTTGAAAGGCTATCTATATCTTGGAGTCTCTTGGGTCTACAGAGTAGATTTTGAGCTCAAAATGATACAAGTTTAATAATTAATTTCAAATCGTAGAGCAATGTTTTCATCAAAAACTAGGTATGCAGGTATAAAAACTACAGTTACTGAAAAAAACGCGAACATTTCGTGGTTTATAAATTTTTTACCATGCGTTCGGCACTCGAGGTCAAAAACTTAGATTATTTACTGGGCCAACATTGCAAACAACTCTGCAAAAAATCAGAACTACCGTATCTGACACAAGGTCTGATGCAAGGGTGATCGGTATCGGGTGCACCAAAAAGCTATATAGTAGTGGAGCTGTTGGTGATTTAGTCTACTAAGGTTTCATGCAATAACTTTATTTTTAAGATGTGTTCTCAAGGTGGCAACACTATCAGAAAAACGGGAAAAGGGTTGCCACTTGTTTCATTCTTTGGGCTATGAATCGAGAACCAGAGGTCGGACCATGACCAGAGAACTCTTGTTGGATTCAGCACCCTTGCAACCATAGGACAACATTATTGATTTTCTCCCTCCCCTCCCCTTGCATGAAGAGGGTGGATAAAAGCCGTTTGGGAAGGAAAAATGCAAAGCCATAAAAGGTAAGAAAAATAATTATAATATTAAAATTTAAAGATTGTTGTCGACGCAAAATTGAAAACCAAAGACAGAGGCCAAAACATTGTTTAAGTAGTGAGTAGTAAAAAATAACCTTAGGCCAATATCGCACTGGTTGTTCTCAAGATATTTGAGAATGTTGCAGATAAAATAGTGCAAAAAGCATTTGAAAAAAAAAATTGGTGAAAACGTTTCATATACCATGAGAATGATGAATCAAAAACCAAGTCGATGCGTTGTTCATGAAAAAAGTTATTGTTATTTTTATGTACGGATAACTATATTTTCAGTATAAAAAATAAATATAAGAAACCAATTAAAAAGCATGGTTTATGGGTTAGACTTGATATCAAGGATTCATTGTTCAGGAAAATATTAATCTGAAGAATCTATAAAAATATCTATGTTGAAATGAATTTATAACAACAAACTCTGTGACAAAAGTGTCCCATGAAACTTGGTAAAAATATGTTCTAAGCAAACAGCATGATGAATCACAAGAGCATACAAAAATATTTCGCATGAACAGGTGTATTTTGAAGGTAGGGGGAATTTGAGGTTATTTTTCAAAATTTTAAGAAAAGGATGGTGTGATGGATGGATGGATTTACTACGAGAATGAAGAACCAAAGGAGTTTAGAAACATATCTAGGAAGAAAGGGTGTTTTTGGTGATTTGGTTCAAGAGTGTTATATATTTTTTGAAACAATATTTTTATTTGGCAACAAAATTTGTACTTTTCTTCACCCACAAAAAACACCCTTTTACCAAAGACATTCTTATAGACTCTTTTAATTCTTCATTCAGATAGTTTATCACTGAGTTCCATGAGGGTATTATATTTGTCACAGAATTTATGTTAATAATCCCACCATAACCCCAACCCCCTAAAAAACACCCTTTAACCACAGATATTTGCATTGATTTTGTAGATTATTGCTTTTTCATGAAAGCAAAAACAAAGTTAACAATTTTGGGTAAAGTTTCTTTTGATTTTTTTTAGAAAATGCTGTCAATTAGCTATCAGTTATTAAATTAAAATTAATTGAAAGCCAATATCATTGTTAGTTCTCAAAATATTTAGATGAAAACAAAATTTCGATGGTTTTTGATAAAATTTCTTGTAGTTTTTTTCGCTTAGAAGCAAAAATATTTATTGAATATTTTTAAAAATTGTATCAATTATTTTTTATTTGTTCTTAAGATATTCGAGCCCAAAACTTTTTTTAAAAAATTTTCAGCAGTATTTTTGATCATATTATAAAACGGCAAACACGAATTTTGTGTTACAATTTACGTGGCCTGCAAAAACCGAAGGCATATAAATTTTATATCGTTGGAAAAGGTGTTTTGCACAAAAGTGCAGAATGCAAAAAATTATTTAATAATTTCACCACAAAAACAAAAATAAACAATAAAAGAAAATTGCATAGTAATAAGTGCGATTGAGAACCAGAGCGAGACCGAGTATTTATTTGTCGTTTCGATTTTTTCCACCCACCAATTAACCAATTTTCCAGCACTGACCGGAAAGATAATTGGTATGTCCGATGGCAGCGTTCAATGCTGCAGAAAAAAACAATAGGTAGCTTATACAATAGTTGCGTTTTTTTGCAAGTCAAAGTATTATGATCTGAAAAAAATGACAACAAGGACCAAGGCAAAAGGTAAATAAATATTGAAATATCCCGAAGTCAATTTTTTCAGCCAAAGTTTACATCGACATGCAAAAAAATCGAAGCTAATAATAAGCACTGCTACTAAGCGATGGATTTACTCTAGCGATTTTTTACTTAATTTTGGAGCACATGGTGGTGGGGTTAGTGCTCTTGCACCTGCAATCAGTATTAATTTCTTGAATTTTTTGATAGGCAAATACGCAATCAAAGGCGTATGCCCAAAACTGCGTAGCCATCAGCAGGTGCAAAAAACTTGCTATCTACAATAATTTGTATGGAAGCCTAAATTTTTAATTACAAACATATTTTCTTAAAGTTTGTCAATTAGAAAATAATGTTATTAGCACTCGAGTTTCGATGGTCGATAGCATCATTCGTTCTGGAAATATTGGAGACTAGAAAAATTTAACAACGTTTTTTTAAATTGCTATAGTAAATTGAATTTTTTTGAAAGTACTTTTTTTCACATTTTGAAATTATTCTCTTTAAAATAAAATCCATCCAAATCCATACCTTTATTCGTTTTTAAGATACATATGGCGAACAAAAAGAGCGAAAGAACGTACGAACGTGCGAACGTACGTGTATTCCAATTCTTGGGAGCTCGAAACATGAAGATATGTCAGAGTTTTAAAAACTGACACATCGGACCAATTACAATAACTTCCATTGGAAAATTAATAATCAAACTGATTTGAACCATCGATCATTCTGACGAATTTGTGCGGATTCGTACGAACGAAATACTGAAGACAAATGTTTATGTCAAAATTTTTTGTTATATATTGGAAGATGTGGAAGATGAGTTGCAAATTCAAATCTTAATAAGTTCGATTTGAATTGAAATTGTAAAATCAGATGAAACTTGAGATCGAGCGCTGGCTGAGCTATATTGACTAGGCTACTACTGTATCATCGAAATTCGCCTATTGATAGAATATGTAAGTATGACCTCAAGGTCATAGGGTAGGTATTCATTTCTAGTTGAAAACCTTAGCAGAAAATATAGTATTTTCTGGCAGACGAATACATTACTTGTTGATCAATTAATCAGACGCCTCATTCAAATAAATAGGATGACCAAAACCCCGCTGTATTCAATATCACCATAACTCACGTTTATTACACATAAATTACCCTGCAAACATGCATCTGCCAATTTGTTTTATCTGCTCAAAGGAAGCACACTACTTAAATGAATTTAAAGTTCTTTTTCGCTGTGCACCCTATATAAAGGTAGTCTTTGGCTGGCGCACAGCTTTGGGAGTCATCATCATGCATGTATCTTCTTCTCATTTTTCAGAAACGAGCTACAGACATATAAATACATATATTTGGAATAGGTATACTGTATCGGTTCTATAAGAAAAAGGTGGTGCCGTTGTCACTTCCATTGCAAGTTTTTCCACCAACACCACCCATACCCTATGCCCAAGAACCACCTACGAATATTACTCACAAGTCATTTAATAGCCGTAAATATTCTAAGTGCCGCATTAATAGCCGTTGATTAATCGGGGTGTCTGGGCTCCCCGACAACGACGACACAGCAGACGACCGACGACCAACACCCGCCGCCGCCGCCGGCCGTCTTCCTTTTTTATTCGGTTTCTCGGAATTGATTTTCTATAGAAATACTCTCCTTGAGATTCGGCCGAGCTCCTCTACTTGTACTTTCATTGGAGCTTGGAGCTCAGATTTGAGTTACGCATGTGCAGTAGACAACACTATGCAGTGAGGGCGGGTAAGGGCAGTTGAATCACACTCATTAACTATGCGCATGGAGGTGATGGTCGCGCGCGATTCAAGCATTAGCACAAACACTTTATGCTCAAGCAGAAAAAGGGTATACCAACATTGGGAAGACTTCTTAAAAGACCACCAACACCATCAACAGATGCTACTGCCCACCTGCCGTATTACGCCAACACAAATGGCACATGGCTGCTTTTTCAAGGATACAAATGAGCTATAGAACGGAGCGTGTGCTCTCGAACTGTGGCTTTATTGTGTCGTCCATACAGCTGCTGCTGGTGGAGACCTCATCTTTGCGTGCTAGTCGTTTGAGGCTTTATTGTGCGGTGCCGTAAAATTAAACACTTTAACCTCCTCCATGTGAATTCATCGTAGGTGGCTTTACGCTGGTCACTCTGGCAAATAGTAGATGAATTAATGGTGCGTGTGCCCTGCTGATTCTTTCTACTTGGCCTGGACTGGCCAGGGATTGCTCTTTACGGCTATCGTATTCGGTAGCAATTTGACATCTATAGGTAAGGTAAAAAACGAGACTGCGGTATGAGCGTCAGCGTAATGGAGTGTGGAGCTCTTGGTCCACAGGCATTGTCGCAACATGGGGGCGAGAATTTTTAATGAACGCGTATAACGAGAGAGCATCCAACAAGGAACATGGAAAAGTTGTATGATTGATTTTACATTCTACTTAGTCGATAGTACTGGGCGATATCTGTCCCAACAGCCTTAATGTGATGGTAATCAAGCTCGAGTTGAGACTTCCTAGATACTCGTAGCTCGCTTTGTTATGAACGCTAAACAAAATACATAACAATAGCAACACATACCGTAACGTATGCCGTGACCGTGAGCAGAAAAGTAATTTCACCTTGGAGCTATTTTAATTTCGCAGAAAATAACCCGGACCCGGGAAAGTGATCTTTTGGCCCGGATTGCTTGTCACATGGCCAACAAGGAATTCAATGCGAAATTACTTTTTGTTCCAGAATCAGTTTTTTGTATGCCTTGTTGTTTTGTTACTGTCCCTTTATTTTTTATTCGTCCTGTTCACATCGTTGTTATTTTTTGTTGTTGTAATCCATGATGTTGCTTTTGTTAGCCTATCACCAGGGAATTGGAGATTAAGGATGAATTCTTTCTCTACTGTGTGCTCCTCTCATTTTTTCTGTCATTGCAAATGAAAGTGGACTTGGGCATGAGTTGACAGTTGAAGCTGGATTGAATTTCACTCTCTGAATATGCAAGTAGCACAAAGATGATAAATACACTTTTATTTTTGTATAGAAATATCCTTGGAATGTAAGGTATACTTTTTTATTGGAATTTAATTTAAAACGAATAGGAATCAAATAGGAATGGTAGTATTGTATCCTTTACCGTATTCAACCAGATGAAGCTGTTGTCGTTGGTGGTGGAGGACCGCCATTGGCAGGAAAACCGCCAGGGGGAGGACTACGACCATCCTGTGGACCTCTATGAGAAGCATCTAGAAAATGTATTGGTGAAAGAAGATGCAAATAGTTTTCAGTTAAGTTAGGTACCTTTTAAGCCCGTGGATTTAAGAGCAGCGTCAGCTACAACTGCCATTAATGGTGTGGATACCTATAATTGAAGGAAAATATTATCCAATATCCTTAAAAGTCCTTTATTCTTGTAATTTATACCGATACACCAATCAGCGTGCACACGACCAGGAGTAAGATAATTGTTTTCCCCATGATTTAAGTTTCCGTTGAATACTCAGGAAGCTTATGTTATTGTAAGCAACTCATTCGATGCTTTTATACTTTTGATCCAGAATAAAAATCTGAAGGTGGGTATTGATTAATCGACTTCACGAAGCATGAAGTACAGTAATAGCACTTTTTGTTGGTACATTTTTTGCCTTTTTTAAAGGTGTCAACTAATTAAAAATATGCCCTGCCAAAAATGTTTACATATGACAGAGAGTAGTTATTACCTACATATTTATAAGTTTAAATTATCATGTGTTTATTGTAGGCACTTTTTTCATCACATAAGATTAAGCCGTAACGAAGTTTCAATTAGATATGGTTACCCAACTTATTACGTAAAATGCTAATTGCCGGATACCTACATCAACGAGAAATGATTTAAAAATTGACGAGTTAAAAAAAAAATTTGATGTGAAACTATGTATGTCTAGATTAGTTAGATTTATTCGTTCGCCAAATATTTACGGCCATTCAAAAAAATCGAAAATCAATTAATTTTCAAATTAAGAAAAATAAAATGCATGACTGGATCGCACTTGCTTGCTCTTATATTCAAGTTGCTTGGAATTAGGAACTTTTAAAATATGAAAGTAATTATAAAAATATAAAAAAAGCATATGAATCGTTCTTTTAATTTATAATTTTAATAACATTTTTCAAAAAATTCTTTTGGTATGCCAATTTTGAGCATGTATTAAAATAAATTTTTTAATTTTTTTCTTATCAAACAGTACACCATACCTAAAATAAAAAAAACCATTTTTGAGATAAATAAGCTTTTCATTTGTGGTTGTAGGGCAAATACCGTTATTTTTGGTGCTAAAAAAAAAGTTCATCGTAATGTCATTTGATTGTTATCTCGAAATAAAAATATTCTTGGTAAATCAATATCTTATGACTTTAAACGAGCTAAACTAGTATATAAGAAAAGATTGTGTCCTGTAAAAAATGGATGCCCTTGCAATTGCAACTGAGTATAGCAGACCTTATGACTTTTCAAGAAAAAAATACAAACAAATATTTTCTGAGTGGTAACATAGTAACCACTGATGATATTTCTTTCAAAAATTATTAACAAACTTCTTTCCTCAATTACGTGAACACTACGATCATACATTAACAATTTGCATTGTTTTCTAATTTTTTATTTTCTAGATACTTGTTTCGATAATTTGGTAAAAATTAATTAAATTTTTTTTATTTGGTATTGGTTAGGTTATCCTTTTTATTTGGGTAACAGGTAGACATGCAGGTCAAAATTGAACAAATGCCACATTAAAATAGGTGAAATTTAGTTAATCCAGTTTATTTTTTAAAAATCCGCTAATTTAATAACTGACCTGAGCAGATCAAATTGAGAAATCTGAAAAAAAAGGTTTTTCTTAGAAAAAAGTTCTTTTCATTTTTTTTTTATTTCTCAAAAACTAAGATACATTTTAGCAACCAGTTTCTAGATTTTTATAAAAACTTCATAAGAGCATTCAATTTTGAAAATTTTGAAAAACATTATACTTAAATACATACAATTTTGAAAAAAATTAGTTTGAAATTTAAATGAATTTTTTTTCCCAATTTCGAGTTTAAAAATTATTTTTTCAAAAGCTAGCTATTAACAAACACAAATTTATTTGAATTGAAGATTAAAGAAAAGATTTCTGGTTTTCCAAAAGGGTATAAGCATGGGTGTTGTAAGTTTTACTGTTATTTTTATATATTTTTTTTTGTTTTAAGTCAATTTTTTCAACCCAATGATTTGGATGCAAATTCTATAAATATGATAATTAAAAGTAATTTATTTACTTTCCTTTTTTTTGGTTTCTTGGAAACACCTTTATTTAATCTATTGTAATATTTTCTCAGGTTCGCTTTACTTTAATAACAACCAACTTAACTCATTCACGATTAAAAATAGACTGCCTCCTCTGCCGGTCAGACATGTGCTTTTATACTTTTCACAAGGTTCCCAAAAAAGCTGGAAGGCTCTAGTATTTGCTTCTAGAGCTTCCATAAGGAAAATTTTCTATAAATTTACCTTTCCAAGGCTTTCATTTTGACGTTTAGTATTAGAAGTTCTAAAGCTCACTAAACCTCTCTGTAGGTTGGTTTGTGTCATGTCTAGTCCGGAATTCGGTGTTTCTTTTATTCTAGAGTGGTTCTAGTTCCTTCGAGACTCGTTATAGTACAAATGTGAGAGTCGTTACACTGCCCCTTCCTTAGGATTGATCGTCCCGTGCAAATCCATCACATTTTTCACCTTTATAACGGTGTAACCTTCACTGTGAACTACTTTAATTTTGCCTCTAAATCCTCTTTGGATTTGGTTCTCAGACGGTAGTTGTTGGTGTTATGCAGCCATGTCATCTTCACCAAGTCTCTTCGAACAATGGAGGCTGTGGCACCGGTGTCGATAGTAGCCACTTGTTTCTTTCCGTTTAATGTTGCCTCTTGAATAGTGGTTCTGGGGTCATCGATACTAGAAACCAGCTTCTGCCCCTCGAAGTTGGTTCTTAGGCGTTTTCCGATTGGGAAACAGGTAGAGTTGGAGTATTGACGTTATTGTTTCTATTTCTGCGTCTACAATGTTGACATGCAGGTCTTCTAGGTGGTAATCTGCACTGACATTGGAGATGTCCGGTCTTGTTACAATTCCAGCATTAAACAGGCCCATCTTGCTGGTTCCTTACAACGCTATTCTCTGACATGAACACTCTTCAATTTCTATTTCTCTTACTCGATGGACTCCTTGACAGCCTGTTATGCTGCTTCCATAGTCAGGGCGAACGCTCAGGAAGTGTGCGTTTTCCAGCAGTTCGAATTGCTTTCCACATCAACCACAAGTGAAAAATTGTACTGTTTCGGACAAAGAGAGCACTCATGAGAGAGAAAGATATTTCCCCTCCTTGTCAGATTTGGTTCGAGAAATTTCTTGTGGCCATTTCATACTGGATGCCAAATGTCAGGTTTTCATATGTAAGATTTGAAAAAAATCTCAATTTGAATTCAAACCGAAGTGTTACTTTTTTTGTTTTTATTTTGGTAGATGGGCATAATTTATTAATTTATTGATCTTTTAATTAATCAAATTATTTTCTTAAAATGCATATTTCGTTAGGCAAATCTTTTTCCGAAGATGAAACTTTATTTATGAAAATATGTTTACTTCTTGGTTATTGTAGTTTTCTTTAACAAATTGAAATTTTATGATTTAATATCAACACATTTGTACTGTAACGACTCTCGAATGAACTATAACCTTTGTATATAAACCATAGTACTATCATGAACGATTTTTTTTAGGAGAACATTGGTCCAGCGGCGGCGCCACATTCGGTCAGGGTTTTTTGCGTGGAGACTTGGAAATAGGCCATAATTAAAAAATGGACGATAAGTAGTAAGAGCAAGAGGAATGTATTTTTTGCATTCTGATAAGAATGATAGGGAGTAAAATAGATAACCAAATCAGGCATTTGGAGTGAAGATCAGCCAGAAGCATTGCAACAGCTACCAATGCATCCCGAAAAAGCCACTGTTTGGTGCGGTTTATGGGCCGGCGGCATTATTGGGCCATATTTCTTCAAAGATGATGCGAATCGCAGCGTTACTGTCAATGGTGAACGCTACCGAGCGATGATAACAAACTTTTTTTTGCCCGAAATGGAAGTTCTTGACTTGCATGATATGTGGTTTCAACAAGACGGTGCCACATGCCACACAGCACGCGAAACAATGGCGCAATTGCGAGGCGAGTTTGGTGAACAGTTAATTTCACGTTTCGGGCCGGTCAATTGGCCGCCTAGATCGTGCGATTTGACACCATTAGATTATTTTTTGTGGGGGTATGTCAAGGCTAATGTCTATAGGGACAAGCCCGCTTCGATTGACGCACTGGAAGCCAACATCCATGCATTCATTTGGAGATACCGGCCGATATGTGTGAAAGAGTATGCCAAAATTGGACTCAGCGGATGGGCTACCTGAGACGCAGCCGCGGTCAACATTTGCATGAAATTATCCTTAAACATTAAATTGCAAGGTTCAAACTATCGATTCAAATAAATATTTCATTCATTTTTTCGAATTTTTGTGTGTTTTTTTTTTTAAAGTTCTAAACCTCTTAAAAAATCACCCGTTATATATAAATAATATTAATTTATATATACAAAGATAAAAGTAAAGTGGTGAATTAATTTCAGTGGTGAACAATAAATTGTTTTGTGAAAATAAAAGTAAAGTGTTTTATTTTTTTAAATAAATAAGTGGAGAATTTAAATAAAGTGAATAAGCTTTATTAACGAACCTGAGAAAATATTACAATATTTAATTAAAGAATTTGTCTGTTTTTGCTTTAGTTTAATCATTTTTATACGTGTACGTTTCTTTTTTCTTAACATGCACTTTCTTGTACATAAATTAGGCGTGTTTTATTGAAAAAGTTATAACTAGCACAGTCAAATTTTCCTTGGCAAACAACAACAAATCCAAAAGTGTTTATAAATAAGTCAGTGAATAAGTTGATATAAAAGTTTAGATATAGTTTCATTAAGTTTTGGCTTATGTGGCGCCGAAATTGGGTTGAGTATAAAAGTGAGTATAGCGTATTATTGGTACTTGCACTAGCTATAAATACCAATAAAACGCACCTATTGATTTTACAAAAAAAGTGGATTGACTTATGAATGCCCTACGACAGTTCTTGTCAAATATTTCTCTTGACGTGTGTGCAAATTAGTGCCCAAACCGTTCCCGACATTTTGACAGTTTTTCTTCTCTCTGAGAGGATTTCATCCCCAAACATCACTACTTGAAATTTAGTCCAAAATAGTGCAAAAAATTCAAGGTACACATGTAGTGTGGCGCCAAATGACTTTTTTGTGTTTTTTCGTGTTAGTTTTTGTTCTTTCTTGCAGCGTGGTTGCCTGTGTTTTTTTTTATTTGTATTTGTTTTGATTTTATTGGTGTAACCTTTGTATATATAAACCATAGTACTATCATGAACGATTTTTTTTAGGAGAACTTTGGTCCAGCTGCGGCGCCACATTCGGTCGGGGTTTTTTGCATGGAGACTTGTAAATAGGCCATATTTAAAGAATGGATTATAAGTCGTAAGAGCAAGAGGAATGTATTTTTTGCATTCTGATAAGAATCAAAGGGAGTAAAAGAAATATCCAAATCAGGTGTTTGTGAAATGTCAAAAAATAATAAAAGGGTGAAGAAAATGAGAAAACCAAAGAAAAATAGAAGAAAATGGTAAAAATATCTGAAAATAAGCTGCTTACGTCGTCGCCCTCGCGTCTGTCGTAGCAACGAGGACAAAAATAATTTGCAGAGATTTCCTTGTAGGATGTAGGCAATGTGAAAAGAGAAACATATGATGGTATAAGTAAAGCTATGTATATTTTCTTATATTGAGGGTAGGTTTTGTTTTCGTTTTTCTGATTGACTTTAAACATGATAGTCATATATCTTTTGGTAGGTATTTAAATTGAAATTTTCTTTTCTTGCATGATTTTGTTGGTAGGCATATCTTTTGGTGGGTATATTTGATTTTTCAATTGGAATCTTTTTTGGGATGGTGGATATTTTGGAAAATAGGAATGGTATTTGAATTAAAGTTTTTTTTGCAATTAGTGATTTTGTTGGTAGATTTTGAGGGTTGTTACCAATATGTGGGCATATGTTCATCTTATGGTAAATATTTAGGTACCTGTTGGTCTTCAAGTTTGTTTTTATTAGGTAGGTAGGGTAAGTGTACCAGTACCCGGCCAGTCACTAGTATCCGTCCACTTTCTTTTAAAGGGTTAGTTTTCAGAAAATAAAACATTGTTTACATGGGCAAATATGTTCTGACAAAAATTCCAGGTACATTTTACATTTTGGTAAAGTTTGACAGCGAATGTTAGGAAAACCAATAAGAATAAGTTGTTATCTTTAGTATTATCCGTAAGTATACAAACTTGTATTTTGTTTTATTGTATCAACAATATAATAAACCATCTTAAAATTTAGTTACTGGAACACCATTTTTATAAGATGTTTTAGTAACTTGCCAGGGTGGCCGGTTACTAGATTTTTGCCTTAAATCAACTTTTGTATCTCTTTTATGCTTAAATGAAGCAAAATACTTCTAGCTTCCTCTACCATCAACTAAAATGTATTTTACATGTAAGATTTCAGTATCCGGCCATTGTTTTTGTTCAAGGGATTATTATGGCCGGTATTTATAACAAACGGCACCAATATACGGCCACATAACTTATTGTATATAAATTCATACATTTTTGAATAAAATTAGTCAAAAAACTGCTGCACAAGAACCGAAAGATTTTAAACGAATTGGTTTTAGATTTTTTTAAGAATAAAATGCACGAATGGGTCGTACGTAGTTGCTACTAGTTTCAAGGCGCAGAGGGTTTAAAAACATTAGTGATAGAAAAACCTTTAAAAGCACGAAATGTGTACCATATTGAAATTAGCAAAAAACAACTTCTTTGATAGTTTCAAGTGAAAAAAGAGAATTCTATCTGAGTTCTTGTTAAAATATGATTGTATGAAAAACAAAAATTTAAGTCATTGGAGCGGTTTTTTAAAAAAATAATTTTTTTTAATATATTTTAAACTTAAACATTTTTTGGGAAAAACTTTGGTATGCAAATTATAGGTATTTATTTTTTTATTATTAGTCTTATTTGAAAATTTTACATAGGAAAATTAATCTGAATCCATTCAGCCGATAATTAGATAATTCAAAACAATAAAAACCAAAAGGTTTCATCAAAATCATAGCAACCGTTTTAGAGAAAAATTACTTTTTCCTTACCGGTTTGTTTTTAACACTTGTTATTTCATCAACAATTTTACTATAGGTTTTCTAAAGAAAAAACGACATGGCAATTGTGCCGTCTGCCCTATATAAGAAAAACTCGCTTATGCGAGAGACATTCTAAAACACCATGCACATTTCCATGTAGTAACGTGTAAAATGAATCTTATATAAGAAAACAGTTCATAAGAAAAACGCTGATATAAAAAAACTTATTCTGGTACAAAATTTCGAAATTTAAAGTCTGAAGGAAATTCATAATTTAATGATTGTTTTTGACACTTTATAAGCTATTTTTTATGAATTAATGCAAAAACAAGATACATACAATTATTCAGTGAGTAGGTGCTTTGGAAACTTTTTTCTTTCTTTTTTATTTTTTTATTTTTTACTTTTTTTTCTTTCTCATAATGCATTTATCCAATAAAAGAAATTTTTGTCCTTATATACAATTTTGGATAAAAGAAAACACGGTTATTAGAAAGAAATTCTCTGCATTTTTTGACTTTCTTATGTCCGTCATCTACTGTAAAACTTTTCCTTAAATATTCTAAAAAATGTTAATTAAAAAATACCTTTAAGTACGTACATAGTTTCAAAAAAAATACACCAAGTCGTTTTTGAAATATTTGATTTAAAAAAAATTTGAAACATTTTTTTGAAAATCCAAAAAATATTGTTTGAAAATGTAAATGAATATTTACTTTCTAGAGTTTGAAGAAAATCGATCCAGCGGTTTAGCTGGTAGCTCAACGAATAAGCAGACATAATATCAGAATGGTGAGACCATATTTTTTTGTCTTCCCTATCATCGTAATAACAAGTTTGATCAAAATTGGGAAAAAAAAGAGAAGAAGCACCAAATTGTTTCACAATCCTTATCACGCTAAATTAAATTAAAAAAAAAAACTATTTTTGGGGAGGAAAGTAAATATACTCGTAGCAAAGATACACAGTATGCACCTTTTTGGATGCAAATGGTATCAAATTAACCAACACACGATCACTATCACAATATAGGTGGGAAGGTTTCTCGTAATTAATAAATTGATTTGTAACACTCGGAAAAACACTAAAACAGCGCAACAATCAAAATGCCGACCAATCAACTAATTTAAAGCAATTTCCAACCGTTGAAATTTTCAGCCGTTGAAGAAAAAGCGCCAAAACTTTGCACGTACAAAATCCTGCACATAAAACACCTACATCTGTTATAACTAACCCACATACCTATATTACAATACCAACCCCTTCCTCTTGTACCACAGAACCCAAAAATCCTGCACACAAGAAAGCTGCAACAGTGAAAAAACAATTCCACTCTCACATGTATACCTACCCCTTTCTCTTGCACCACAAAAACCCATGAAGCCGAAGAAAATATCCAAAATTGTTCTATTTATGTCTTAAGCTTTGTCTTCATTACAAAAAAATGTAAACAAAACAATAACAAACCAAAACAAAATTGAATATTTTCCTCATTGTGTCCTTTATCTGTTTTCTCATTATACCATTATCCTCTTGAGAAAATGCCTTTTACCTGACTCTATCGAACTCTCATGAATTCGGTATACGTCTTTCCCGTTCTGATTATATTTTGACAATTCACAATTTCAAGTCTCCATCGACAATTCAAATTCTCCACGTCAAGGTACCCCTTGGGTACTTCAGATGTCGCCCTCTTCGATGGCTTCCATGATAGTACTATGGTTTATATATACAAAGGTGTAACTGATTTTCGTAAGGATTTCGTTGTCTTCTTGGAGACCAACTTAAAATTTCGTTTCGTAACAGCAGCGTACTAGGCTTTACTTTTATTGAGTGAGTAATTTGATTCTTTTTTTCTCATTGCATACTTTTTGGATCTGCACATGGAAAAACTCATTGCATAATTTTATTTTGATAAACGATAAATTCAAATTTGAAAACAAATTTCAATCTTTTTCAAATTTACAAAAGCATACTTTTTGGCCAATAGTTTCAAATAAAATCTCAAAACTATAAAAAAAATGAATTGCATGCATTGCATTTTTTGGGATGGTGAAAGAATATGCGTACTTATATGTTCAAAAAAAGAATGATCAAGAAAACGAAAAACAATCGAATAGGTATCAAACGATTTCACAAAAATACAACACGTTCTTTTAATAACCTAGAGTTTGAAGATAAATGTGCCAATTAGGTAAAGTGTAATATTTTCCTAGGTTCTCCACTACAGTCCAGGAAAGTTAGAAAAAAAAAATGGCAAAACTACAAAAAAATTCCGACAAAGTTGAATTTTGGTGGAGAGCTTTATTTTGACGCCTTAACCATTTTATGAAAAGTTCCGTAAATTCGGACCGGGGCAAAAATTTTTTGGGGGGTTAGAGGGGGTAAATTCAGTTTTTAATTTCTCGAAAACTATAAGTTTTTTTTGCAAAAATGTAAAGGTACAAATGGTATCGTAGCTTATGTCATTCTACACAGAAAAGATTAACATACTTTTGTTCATACAAACAATAGATGCTGAGAAAATTATGCAAAAACTTCACGGTGGAGTAAATTTTGTTAAAAAATTTGTTAAAATTTTCATAATCGTTGAGCTTAAGTTTTTGTACGATTTAAGTTTGGTTACATCTCTTCTTTGTAAGGCCATGTTGTTGGGGTGCCCGTGGTAAGGAGATGACCACCATCTTGAAAAAGAAAGTGATTTGGTTTTTGTTAAACATATCGATGAAATTTCCTTTTACAACAAAAACATGAAAGAATAACATTTAGACAATAAAATTATCTAAGAATTGAGGAACTAATGCACTCTGAGGTTAATTAAACTTGAAGTTATAGCGTATCAAAGTAACACTTTTTTGTTAATATCTCAACCGATATAACTTTTTTCAAACAATTATTGAGTTTTTATTAATGCTCATAAAATTCTGGACAAAAAAGATTAAAACACTTTTTTTCGTAGGAGCAACAGATCTCAAGAAAAACGTGCACAAACGCGCTCATTGCCTATTTTGCCAAGGCAAAATGATGAAAAAAAATTCATTACAGTGAAAAGCTCTTTTTATAACGTTTGTGTAAGTTTTTCTCGAGATCTGTTGCTCATACGAAAAAAAGTGTTATAATATTTTTTAAATTAATTGGAGGTTTATAAAGCACACCTTACAAAAAGTAAAATGGAATGCATTATGGGTAGAAAGACAAGACTTGGCAAAACCCAAAGGCTCAAACTCAATGGTGAACAAAAATAAAAAGAAAGCTCTAAGAGAGTAATTGAAAATTTCTTTATTAAATGCATTACAATACAATAATTAAGAGAAAGAGAATAAAATAAAAAATATTAATAAATTTAAATTTTTCAGAAATGGCATAACAGAATTGAATAAAATGCACGACTGGGTCGCACATACTTGCTCTTATGTTCAAGGTGCTGAGGGTTTAAGAAAATTATATGTAAAGACATGCCCATTTCCCTATTTTCATTTAAGTTACTAATTATGAGTAAAGACTTATTCTTATAAAAAGCGAAAATAAAACACAATGTATACATTAGATTCAGACGAGAAAAAAATTTATCGGAGGGGGTCTATTTCCCCCCGTTCAGGCGGGAGGGGTTATTTCCTAGAAATTTGGCCAAAAACAGAAACAAAATATTTAAAAAATACGGGAACACTTACAATGCCACGCCTTAGCTTTTTTTAAAGCCACGCACTAACCATCATGCCACGAAGTACTACTACAAAAACAATACGAAATTTAAAGTCATCAAAAACTCGAATCATACATTCAGGTCTGACGATGATAGAGAAAATTTCTGATTAGTTTTAAGATCCGATCGCTTAATTTTATTGATAGCAATCTGAAACAAGCTTAGAGCGATCGTAAACATCATTCCCTAAACTATGAACTGATCAAAATATTGGCCATTTTCAATTGGATCGTCCAATGATCGATGGTTTTTGACGCAGATATTGCTCTTGTCAAGTATGCTATCGTTCTATTTGCAGAAAATTGTTTTGATCAACGTCAGTCAATTTACTTGCAGATGAATTTGACATTTGCAATCACGGTCTCTGGCTTTTCTATATTTTGTTCGTCAAAACGATTTTTTTACTGCTCAGCTTCACAGCAGATCCATTTCAGTTTGGTCTAGACACGGCCCTGGTGGTTATCATTATCATCGAATCCGACATCTTGAAGTCATAGTGGTTGTTGTGATTTCAGTAGTTAACATCAATCGATTGAAGTACCGTGCTATTGTCAGTCGGTGACAAGAATTTTATAACAACTAATTGGTGCGTGGGGATAATAATTATTGTTATTTTGTGTTTTTAGACGGAAAATATTTTTGAGTGGAGGTGGTTGAAAGCCACCAACTTGCGCATATATGTATGTGATTAAACATCAATTTAAAATTTTTCTTCGGTAATAATTTTCTTCTCCTTGAAGAAGCCCGTCGCTACTTATTTCTTTTTGTTTGTGTTTTTCTTCGGTTTTCTCCAAACGTTTTAAAATATTATTAATGCTATCGTTGTGTCGATTTATGATACGAACAGAACACGACTCAGCTGGACATGTTGGCAGGTGTGAGCACAACCATGTATATACATGGGGGTTGAAGTGAGTCTCAAACTCTTTTTAATCTCTGATAAAGACGTAAAGTAATTTTAGCTTCTATTTCATTATTATCCATTTTTATTTTTGTTTTTATTTTAATTTTTGTATTGAATTAAATTCGCACTGCTGACTTCAAATGCAAAAAATGTCAGAAAGCTGTACAGCACATTGTGGGCGAGTAAAACAAATCACGTACGAAAATTTTTGACAGATATTCCAGTTGGAGCTGCAGCCCCAGTTGCAGCACTCTTGTGGGCGCCATTTAAGGTGAGTTTTGCCTGTGCTGCGCAGACCATCCGGATAAATTAGAAACCGATCGGGCTGGTGATTAAAAACCATTCGGGCTGGTGCGTTCGTTTTTAGCCAAAAGAAACAGCGGTTAGTAAGAGTAATTCTCATTTGGTCTCTGCACTGATGTCATTTTGTGATTTAATAGTGGAGCCCCGGTGGACAAAGTCCTTGACGGCTTTAAAGTTGTACCTAGCCATCGTGAAGTTTTGGACGAGTTAACGATGTAAAGATTCCTTTCTCGAGAAAGCATATAAAGGGTTTTTCAACAGGGACGCTACAAAAATAGAGCGACAGGAACAGCAAACGACGCCATATTTATTGCCGCTCTTTTGACATTTCTCTTCAGTAAGGATTGCCATTTCATGATGGAAAGATATACGAGCCAACAATGAGTCGAAATTATTAAAATTCACTACCGAAATTCGGAGTCAGTGGCCTCAACGTTAAGAGCGCTACGTCTAATTTATGGTCGTCATAATCATCCTAGCAGATCAACAATTGAGCGTCTGGCTGAATAGCTTCGTCAATCAACAAAATATGCGCTATTGGTCAGGCAGCAATCCACACGTACTCCATGAGTCATCATTGCATCCCGAAAAAATTACGGTTTGGTGTGGTTTATGGGCCAGCGGCGTCATTGGGTCGTACTTCTTCCGTGACGATCAAGACCGGCACGTTACTGTGAATGGGGATCGCTACCGTTCAATGATAACCGAATATTTTTGGCCCCAATTGGATGATATGGACTTGGAGGACATGTGGTTCCAAAAGGACGGCGCCACAAGCCACACACCGAATGTCACAATCAATTTATTGGAGACCAAGTTTGGAGAAAGTGTTATCTCCAATAAAGAAAATAGTCCAGTCGCTTGGCCGCCTCGGTTGTGCGATTTGACGCCGTTAGACTATTTCCTGTGGGGCTACGTTAAGTCTATGGTCTATGCCAACAAGCCAGCGACGATTGATGAGCTTCGTACGAATATCGAACGTGAAATTGCAGCAGTATCCATACATAATGGCATCGAACGTATTTTCACAGGAATAAAGTATTTCATTGATATCCAAAACCGTTTTTGTTTTATTTAAAAAAAAAAACTTTTGTAGCGCTCTTATTGAAAACCACGATATTTACTTCGTCTTGTCGCTTCATTAACAGCCAAACCCATTTTTGCCGCCTCCGATTTAAAACTCAATGATAACGATATCTAGAAAACTAAAATCTAGAAAACAAAAATCTCTGAATATAAAATCGGAAACAAAAATCTAAAGGGCTTAATCGAATGCAGAAAATCTAGAATGAATATTAATTCTAGACTTAGAACGTCTATATATCAAAGTTATGATTTTGAGCCTTGTAATCAACTCGAAATTTTACACTTTCATTAATGTACATATATCTCTGGTGCCAGGTAAAAAGGGGTTAAGTCAAAAATATCAGCTTTCGGATTTTTGTTGGATTTAAGTCACTTTTTTTTTCTCTAACGTTTGGTCCTATCGGCATAAGTCAAGCGTGATTCCTTCTAATAGAAATTGTTTTGTACAGAGGGTATAAGTCAGGAAGTTCTTAAAACAGTTTGATATTAAGGGCGTAAGTGGACTTAACACCTTTGTATTCGCACTCATTATATATTTGGAAACAATTTAGTTGCTCCTAAGGGTTTAAGTCATCTTACTCCCTTAGTACCAAACACAAAAGAACAAATCTTTTGAAAAGAGAAAGACATAAATCTCTAAGTGTTACCATTTAAAACAAATAGGATTGAGATGCATTTGAAAAAGTATAAGAATTAATCTTAGATATCAATAATAGAATTGAAATCTTCTTTAATTCATATTTTGATAATCATTTTCTTCAACACCTTGGACAACGTAGCCTTAAATATCCTAGAATTATAATTTCACGATGATTATTTTGCTAAGCAAAATTATTTTAATCAAATTGCGAACCAGCGGCAACACTTATTGAGTATGCTGTAAGCTGCACACTTGCTCTTCTCTCTTTTAGCCACTTGCTGGTTTCCGCAATTTTCAGACTTGAAGTGAAAAGAAGTACACTTGGTCACAAAAGAAAAAATACACTTTTAAAAGTACAACACGAGTTAATGGTGTGTTCTTACTTTTGTGACACAGTGTTACTGTGAAAACAAATAATTGAGACAGCTATAATTTTTTGTTTGGGAACAGTTTAAACTCTCTTTTGACTACTATGATGAGAATATTTTTAACGGTACCTACCTCAACCACTTGTTTTTGTGCTTTATTTTTTCACTTGTTGTGTGAATTCAGTTCAAAAAGTTCTTAAAAATGAGTACAATAAGTAAATATATTTTACAACTAGCTTTAGCGCGTTCTGGAAACCATAACATCAGCGGTAAATACATATTAGTTTTGTTATGATAATACAATAACTATTATTTCCTTGCAATTATTGTTGATAATAATTTTATAGAAATGACATAGCCTTTTCCTGCAATTGGAAGCATTAGTTCACGTCGATCTTCGCCAGCTCCGTCTTTGCCTGCGGATATGCCAAGTATCTTGGATTCTGATGATAGCACCACGGATAAGGATTTCAGTTCCGATGACAATGGCAAAGATGAAGATTTCGTTCCAGATTCAAGAGACGATAGTAATGAGGGAGACATAATGGAAGCTGAATCAAGTCGACCAATGACAATCAATGAAGATGTCGCAATTGAAGAAATGGAAAACCAAGGTAATTTGGCGGGAAATGAAAAAAAAAAATAGTGAAAAAATGGGCTAGAGCTGTAAGGAAGGAAAGGAGTGCTAAGTTACATAGTGGTCAGAGTTACATTAATGTCAGTGGAAAGGTGGTGAAAGCGAGAGCATTACAGAGCTTAAAACAGTGTAGAAAAAAATGTTCGTCTTTCCTTAGTGAAGATCTGCGAAAAAAAATATTTGATGAGTACTGGTCACTGGGATCTCACAACAAAAGAGTTGCATTTATTGCAAATCTCATCAGCTCAAAAGAAAAATGTGTTACTCGCAGGAGAAAACCTGATAGTTTGAAAAGCAGAGATGTAACACATGAATATTTTTTAGAAATTAATGGAGCTAGAGTTTCTGTGTGCAAAGATTGTTTTTGTAAGACTTTAAATGAAAAGCCAAAATTTGTTGCACCCTCAATAAAAAATAAAGGTTTAAATATTTCGGGAATAACTCTTGATGATAAAAGAGGAAAGAACGCTACCGCTAATAAAAAAACTGAGGAAGACATAAATGCAGTGCGAGCTCACATACAATCATTTCCGTCTTACGAAAGTCACTATACGAGACGCACGAATGATAAAAGATATCTTCCATCTCATCTTAACTTGCGCATTATGTATGATTTTTATAAGGAAGAACGAAACAATCCTGTGGGCCGGACGCTTTATGAACGAGAATTCCACAAGCTTAAACTCGCTTTTAAAAAACCACACATAGATACATGCTTCAAATGTGATACTCTTCAAATGAGGCTGCAAGTTGCTTCAAACACAGGTGATCAAGCAGAAAAACAAAGTGCAGAAAATGACCTACAAATTCATCAGGAGCAAGCAAATGCAGCATATGAAGCAAAAAGGATAGACAAGCAAGAGGCTCAAAATAATCCTTCAACCAAATGCTTCAGCTTCGACCTGCAGCAGTGTTTGCCAACACCATTTATTGGTTCTTCGGTTGCATTTTACAAAAGGCAGTTGTGGACTTACAACTTGACTGTTCACGACAATGCCACCGGAGAATCAATGAACTATATGTGGCATGAAGGTCAAGCTGCCAGGGGAGGCAACGAAATAGCTTCGTGTTTGTACCAGCAGCTAAAGAGCTTACCAGACACTGTGTCTGAAGTTACGTTCTACTCCGATACATGTGGGAGGCAGAACAAAAATAGTCATGTTGCTGCAATGTTTATTTTAGCGCAAACAGAACTCCCACATTTGAAAATAAACCATAAATTTTTAGTTGCAGGACACACTCACATGGAGTGTGACATAGATCACTCCACGATTGAAAAAAAAAAAAAAAAAATGCAAACACCTGTATACCACCCGCATGATTGGTACCAATTGGTACGAAACACAGGAAAAAAAAACCAATTCAGGGTGCATGAAATGCAACAAGAGGAGTTTTTTGATTTTTGTGCTTTATTGAAGACAGCTTTAGTGTCCCGAAAAAAAAATGAAGCTGGGGAACAGTTCTCATGGCACAGTGTGCAATGGCTTCAGTATAAGGAGAAAGGCATAGTAAGCTATAAAAACTCACTTAATGAAGCGGAAGATTTTAAAGTCTTAAGCTTTATAAGGCGCGGAAAGTTTAAAAATCTTAAACAGTCGCTTAAAAGAAAGTACAACAATTTGAATCCAATATCCGCTGAGAAGAAACGGGATTTGTGCTCACTTTTGATCTTAGTTCCACCTGTTTTTCACGAATTTTATAAAAATTTGGTAACTTCGGAAGAAGCACCTGATAATGATCCCGATTTATTGGACGAAGAAGATGACCAAATGTAAAAACTTCAAAAGATAATAATGTACTTTATTTTCATTGTAATTCATTTTAATTTTATGTTTTTTGAATTAAACTTAGATTTGAATGTAAACACACATTTTTTTTCTTGACTTAACACTTTGGAAAAAACTTTATTTTAACAAGTAACCAAAAAACGACTGGCTCTAAGGGGATAAGTCAAAAGAAAATCTGGTAAGTACTTGAATTTTTTAGTCAACAGTCTATTGCTATTACAGATGACCCCTTTAATGACGGTTTTGCATCATTAATTTATTAAAAAAAGAATATCTAGATTTACAAACAAAATTTCAATCTTCAATCTCATTTTGTGGAAAACTACCATTTCTGACTTAACCCCTTTCTACCTGACACCAAAGATATGTATAGGTACCATTTTAACATTTTGTTTTTAAATACATTTTTGGTTTTGTTTGTTATATTTTGTAAAGCTCTATTTTTGTTTGAGGCTATGACTCGCTGACGTGCATAAAAGTGTGGCTGACTTCTTGCCTGATCAGAATACAAGACGGGACTGGAATAGATGTCAAAAATGCTGCAGTAGGTATTACAAATGTAAAAGCTAAAAAAAGGTTCAACGCTTGCAGCCCCAATTCCAGCATTTTTGACATTTATTCTAGTGAGGTGGAGCAATAGCTATTTGAGCATCCTGATTCAAAGGATTTGAATTTTAAATTTTTAAAATTTAAACATAGGACCTCATTGCGAGACTCTATTCGAAGAACGTCAATTTGACTTTTTTATTCTATTAAGCTCTAAACTGGCATTGACTTTCTAAAATAGAAAAATAAAAAGCTCTCGACTAGAGCTTTCAATTGAATACTGAAATGTCAAATCTCCATCCAAAATATCTTTCGAATTTTTGAATATAAGTTTGGCTAAACGAATTTTTGATATTTTTAATTACACTATTAAGCGGTTTGTGCTAAGAAACTAGTTTTCTTTGGTCCAGCTGAGAGGTAAGCTATCCTCAAGAGCATTTCAATAAAAAAAAACATTTACAAGGGAGGGTAACTTTTGAGCAAACAAAGATTCTGAGGTATGGAAAACCGTTTGCAGTACATCTAAGGATTCCGGGAGCTTCATTTATAAGTTAGATAAGGTCACGAAAAGTATCAGCGTTTGCGCAGCTCTCCATACAATTTTGCAATTTATAATAGAATTGAAGTACTAGCACTGGAGAAGAGTTTTTGGTTGTTAATAAAGATTTATTCAAAAATGTATTTACATAAGTGCTATCCGAAACCAAAAATTGTGGAAATAAAGATTTGTAAAAAGTGCATTTTCATTTCTTTATTTGACTTGCCTACTCATAGAAACTCTTTAACCTGTCAGATATTTGTTTGGTTAAATCTTTAAAATCCCCGACAAATTTAAGTTTAATAATTGACTGCTTTAAGAGACTTTATTCCACTATTATTTTATCTATCCTCATTTGTTTCTTAGTACAGGTTAAATAGAATAAATAAAACAAAAAAATTAGTACCATCATGAAACTTAGTAAAAACTTTTATATACAAGAGAATGAAGAATCAAAAGAGTCTACACAAATTTTTCATATGGAAGGGTGTTTTTTTAAGGGGTAGAGGGGGGGAAGTTGTGGTGTATCAAACTGAAAAATTAACCTTGTTACAACTTAAGAATGTGACACATGTTTCTAGGGTAGTTCTTAATGCTGAATCAAATGATATACCAAAACCAAGCCAATGCGCCCTCCAAGAAAAAAGGTACTGTCATTTTTATGTTAGCATGACTCTATTTTCAGTACAAAAGTTAAATATTACCGAAAACCAATTGAAAATAATGCTCCATTGATGAAACTTGGCATCAACGGTTCGTTTGTCATAAAAAACAATAATCAAAATAATCTAAAAAAATATCTGTGGTGAATAGGGACTTGGGCTTTAGAACCTATAAAAAAAATGGTACCACCATCAAACATGGTAAAAATGTCTTCTGAACTATCAAAATTAAGAATCAAAAGAGTCTATAAAAATATCTATACTAAAAGGGTCTTTTTTACGGGTGCAGAAAAGTATAAAGTATACGAGTAGTTTCAAAAACAAATATTGTTTCCAAAAACAAGTAACACCGCCTTTACTCAAATCCACGAAAACACATTTTCACCCTTGAAATTTTTGTAAATTTCTTTGACTTTTCACTCTCGTAGTAAATGAAACATTTTTACCACGTTTCTTGAGGCTACCATCTTTTTCAAAGAATTTCGAAAAATAACACCACACTTTTCAAAAAAACATTCTTCCATGCAAAATATTTTTATAGACTCTTTTAATTCTTTATCCTGTTAGTTCACAAAGCATTTTTGCCAAGTTTCATGGTGGTCCCATTTTTTGAAATTGGTTTTATGGTAATTATCCCACTACTAACCGACCCTCCCAAAAAACACCATTTTACCATAGATATTTTTTTAGATCGTGTTTTATGACAAATGAACCATTGGTGTCAAGTTTCGCCATTGGACCATTATTTTCAATTGGGTTTCGGTGATATTTAACATTTATACTCATCCTAACATACAAAATTCGGTTTTCGGTTGACTTTTTTCTCTGAGGTTGTATTGAATTAGTTTTGGTATCATTTGATTCAGCATTAAAAGCTACCTTAGACATGTGGCACATGCTTAGGTTGTTACAAGGTTAATTTTCCAGTTTGATACACCAGAACTTCCCCCACCTACCCTTCAAGAAAACACCCTTCCATGTGAAATATTTGTATACACTCTTTTGATTCTTCATTCTCGTGATACATGTAACGTTTTCACCAAGTTTCATGGTGGTACCATTTTTTTTTTTATTCGAAGGCCTTTCTGTACTATTTCACCTGTACTATCTTTAAATATTCTTTTGTCAGGGGGAAAGTCGATCCGAAATTCTTGATAGAAAAACAATTCTCTCGCAATTAGGTCCATAGTAAATAATCCACTTTAAATTTTTTTCCTGATAGCTTTAACTGGCCCATAAGCCATAACACAAAATAATCAATTCGTCTTTTAATATTACCTCAGAAGCGGAAGTAGGTATGTACATAATTATGTATTCAATGCAAGTATATGTATGTGTACCTATGTATATATGCACATTCATATATACATTGAAATCAAAGCATTTTAAAAGTTTATCATTTGGAACGATTTCAAATTTGCAATTTAATTGCTGATGCTATCTTCTTGTAATGATGCTTCTTAATTGCTATCATTCAAAGTTCATGTCAATGAGATCAGCATAAATGGTGAGGTCTAGGGGACGAAAAATATTTTTGAGTTGAGATAAATTGGGGGAAGCCCTATAGCATAATTATTATTGGATTCCTTACCCGCGGTTGAAGTTCAAGTGTTTCAAGACGAATGGTTTAGCTGGAACAGAGCAGAAGCAGTGCTTTACAAGGACAAATGTGTCTAAAAGATGTCAGTTCATCCATTCTGCATTGAGAATAATATTTCGTACAATGATGGTTAGATAATTCTGAACATTCTCTTCCTATTTTGTCTGCAAAAACTTTGAAGAGAAGATTATGCAGCAAAGCCTAACTGAACAAAAATTAACAAATATTCGATCTTAAAATTAATTTTATTTATTTAAAGAAAATAAATTAAAGCATATCCTTCAAAGACTATTTTGTGTAAGAGTCGAGTGTGTCGGCTGCAAGTGTATATGGTGCTTATCGCCATGTGATGTGGAAATTCTTCTCTATGTGTTTTGCGGTTTGATCTTTTTGATGTGATTTTCACTTGTCATGAAGCTATTAAATGTTCATCTGCATGGAAAAATCACATATTAACCGTACTTCAACAGAGTAGGTGAAATGGGAGGTGCTGGTGGCCCATATTAATGATGTATCCCTATACATAAGGACGTTCTATGTAGGCACAGCATTCATAATGATTAGTTCCGCAAGAAAAGATCCAAGAAAATGTATGCTCTTTGGTTATGTTGATGATGTTGATGAAAAATCGCACGTACATAGCTATATATAACTATAACTATGTAAATACCATCACAGTATTTTTCGAGAGCCCATAAAGCACTCATATCCGTGTAATTTTACGGCATGTAGCCTAATAAGCCTTTTTCACCTGACATCTGGCATCAAGGAAGAAGAAAGGCATAGGTGTATACCTTCTTTACCGATAGCCTGGCATGCATAAAAACCCCTTATTGCTTAAACACACATCAAGTGTCCTTATACTAGGATATAAAAGAACGAAAAAGGCTTATTAAATTTACACTATCGCTGATTTTAAATCAAAATTCACACATGACTGCGATGGGATTATTTTAATTAAATATAAAAAGTATACCTATATTAATTTCATTTTATTTTATTTTAGTTGTTTTTTTTTTTAATTTTATATAGAATTCTTCATCCATATGTATTTTGAACGTACGAAAGAATATACAGATGTAATGTACAATGTACATTCATACTCTCGTCAAGGCAAGGCCCAGTAACTTTTTTTAGGTTTTGTTATTTTACTACCCCCTTATAAATACATGTGAGGCAATTAAAAAAATCACACCATCAAGGCATCAACGTTGTGCATTGAATTTGAAGCAAAATCTTATTTACAGGGTGATCACGATAACTGTTGGGTAAAACTCGGTTGTAAGTCGAAATGAATACTAAATTTATTTCACTACGTTACTCTATATATATACAATTTTCTTGTCTTATCTTTCTATTCTTAATGTCTATGTTCTTATCTTTCTATTCTTAATGTCTATTTTGTTTACTTATGTAAATGTAATTTATCTGTAGATAACCGTCAGTGTATGCTTAGGGTGATCTGTCTTATCTTTATTTCACATACACATTGGGTTATCTATAGATTGGTCATGTTCATATTTGAACAATAACAATTTTATATTAAGGAGGAGTTCATTTAAATATATTTACTTATCTTAAAACACAGGTACACGGTTGTAACGATGGTAAATTGCCCATTCTTCATCAGCCAACCATCTATCACTTAACGATCTGATCTTGTTTGCATTTGACATTTATCATATTTTCTTTTTTTATTTTTCAATTCATAACTCATTTGACTAATTTTTTCTTTTAATTTTAGCCCTTGGAGCAAGTGGGTGGGCCTTTATTGCACAAATGTAAGAAATATTTATCTTTTATAAAATTATCTCATTTTGTACTAATTAAATTTAATAAAGATTTTAGCGTTTTTTTTTACGGAAAATACGTGTTTTATTTCACCAGTCCTGACCGCTCAACATCTTAAAATATTTGCTTAGCAAGATGTATTTTTGGAAGATCATCATTCATTGGTCCATATGACTCTTAAAAATTAAATTAAATCCGAGGATCTGGATGGAGTTTATTTGTTGCACCAATTGTTTCAAATAGGAACAAAATATCCTTTTTAAATAATAGTGTAACGACTCTCACGTTTGCACTACCTATAACGTTTCTCGAATGAACTTTTACGATACTCGAATGAAGAAGCGCCATCTTCCGGTTTATAAATTATACAAAACATCCTACGAAGAGCTTTGGTGAGCTTTAGAACTTTTAGAACTAAACGTCAAAATAAAAGCTCGACACAGGGAAATTTATGGGAAGAAGCGTATACTAGAACCTTAAAGCTATTTCGAAAACCCGTGTGATAAGTTTAAAAAGACATGTTTGACCGGCAGTGGACACAGTTTGTTTTTAATCGTCAATGAATAAAGTCGGTTATAATAAAAGTGAAAAGTAAAGTTGGTGAACTAATTCCAGTGTAGATGTGTGGTGAACAAATTGTTTTGAAATATGAAAGTAAATTGTTTTGGTTTGCGAAATAAATAAAATAAAGTAAATAAGTTTTTTTAAGGAACCTGAGAAAATATCAATAACATAAAACTTATTTTTTCCCTGCACTCAGATGAATAATTCTAAGTTAAGAGACAATTATTGTGTCTTTGAAAAGTGAAGAGAAATATTAAAAGACAATGGGCATGAACAACTCTGAACGATTTAAATTTAATTAGTCGAACTCAAGGCAGAACTTAATAAGTGAGGTCTTCCTACTGCTGGAACGAAAAATGATCTTATAATTCGTCTGCAAGAAGGTTTAAGAAAAAACGTGAAAAAAACCCAGACACGTTTAAATTCGACATTGAAATGGAGGGAGAGCAAGAACAAGTAAGTACGTCAGGAATGACCAATATGCTGTCTCAGCTGCTTGCCAAATTTGATAGTCAGGAAAAGAATCTTCAAGAAAAAAAGAATTTTCAAGATAATCAATGCCAAGAATAACGAGATGAACAGAAAAATCTTCTCAAACTATTCGAACATAAAGCTAAGAATAAAAGAATCTTCTCGAACGATTCCAGCAAAGCAAAGAAAAAAAGAATCTTCTAAAGCAACAACGCATTGAACAAAAACAGTTTTCGACTGTCAGAGCAAATTTCGAAAAGGTGGAAGATAAAATTAAATCTTTTACTAAGGAATTGGACAAAGTAGGGAAAATGAAGGTTTGGGAAAGTTCTGCTGACTTTCCTAGGAGAATGTAGATGCATCCACCAAACTTTGATGGACAAACTTCTTGCTCAATCTACAAAAAGCAACGACCTCCGACCGATACATAATCAATTCTTCGTTTTGTTCACAACAACATAAGCTAGCAGCATTTAACTCCATGGCCTACCGCTTATGCAAATTGCCATTGTCAGCGGCTAATTTCATGGAGGAATATAAAAACATTCTCCGTATTGCTAACATCAACGGCTACAAAGATAGCATCATCCAAAAATTGGTGCAAAAACATTCAAAAAAGATACAACAGCAAAAGTTTTCAACTTTATTCTCTCAGAACACCGAAGCTGCATCACAAAACGAACATAGGGTTACCTTTTCGTATGTACCTACTTTCACGAATCATCTGGTCAACATTTTCTCTAAACATGGCATGAAAATAGTTTATACCAACAACAATAAACTAAAGAATGTATTAGGGAGCACCAAAGATCGAACCCCAATACAAAGCAAATCGGGCATTTACGAAATAAAATGCTCTAACTGTAACGCAAAATACATAGGCCAAACGAGACGGAACGTGGAAAAGAGATTTAAAGAGCATCAATATGACATCATATGTAAAGCTGTTCAAAAGTCATCGATTGCTTTGCATGCTTACAGCAACACAGAAGAGCCTCCTCACACAATAGGCAATTTCTCTGATAATTGCAGGCTTATAAAAAACGTCACCGATGAGCGAAAACTTGATGCGTACGAAGCTATGTACATATACAAAGGCAAAAATCTAATGAACACCGATGCAGGCAACATCATCTCTAGTCTTTTCAAATTTGCCAAATAATTGTTATCTTTTGCTCTCTTAAAACTATATGTAACTTCCTCTTTACTCATTTTTTCCCTTTGTCAACAAATTTATGATTGTTTCTCTTCTTTTAATTGTCTTTCCTTAGTTTATTTTAAAGCGTGAAGCTGATGATGGCAAGTAAATCTTGCCGAAATGCATTTATAAATTTGTTTTTATTGTCGTTTAAATGAATAAAAATATTTGACAATTGTTTTCGTTGAAAATATATTTCGTGCTTTTTATTTTTATTTATTTATCGTTATATAAACAAAAAAATTTTTTGTAATCAATAAGGAACTAAACATTAAACAAAAAACATAAACTACAAAAAGCAGTTTGAGGCAGCTGTGCCAACGAATGGCTGGGATGAGAAACACAAATATATAGCTCTGACACTGGCCCTTAGGAGAACTGCTGCAAATAATACCAGCAAATAAAAATGGCAATTTCAGTGCTCATGTTCAGATCATTGACAAACGCTTTGGAAATGGCCATAGGCAAGAAGTTTCCGGGGTCAAAGTCTGCAACAGCTCCAAGTAGGTATCGAACGGTTGGCAAATCTGTTATCTCTGACTGCAGGGGATAAAGTCATTAACCAATTCACAACAGAAGCCTTTGTCCGTGCTGTTTCTGATATCAACCGTCAGCGAGCAATTCGAACTGCTGGAAAATGCACTCTTCGTTACTAGCGTTCACCTTGACTATGGAAACAGCAGAACAGGCTTCTAGAGGAGTCCATTAAGTGAGAGAACTAGAAATTGAGGAGTGTTCTTGCCAGAGAACAGTGCTGCAAGGGAGTCAGCGAGATGGACGATGGACCTGCTCGATGCGGGAAATTTAACTAGATCGGACATCTCCAATGCCAAAACAGATTACCACCTAGAAGAACCACATGGCAACATTACGGAAGCCGTAACAATGAGGTAACTAATTCTGCTCTACCTGTTTGCCAAACGGGAAACGAGTAAGAACCAACTTCGATGGCCCCAAAACCACCATCCAGGTCTTGCAAACTAAACGAAGCAATGAAAGTCTGAGTGTAGAGGCAACATCAAACGGCAAGCAACTAGTGGTCACGATCGACACCGGTGCCACAGCTGACATTGTGGAACTCTTATTGCACCAAAGAACAACATGGTGCTCTAACGGATATTTAACATCAAACCGTACGAAGTCAAGCTTAGAAAAGGTTGGAAAGTTGGAAGTTGTTGGAAAGTGTGAATCAGTGTCCGCAACAACTAAGATCCAGATGTATATGGATACTCAATAATCTGTGGACCCTAGGAAACTGAACTTTATGAAGGCAAACAATTTGAAGTCATCATAATTTAATGAACGACAGTTTAGTACTTCTGAAAACTACCTTCGCCAGTACGCTGATATACTTTTTTCACTCAGTGGGCAGTATGGTAGATTCTCAATCCAAACAATTTGTGCAACTACCAACACGCTTTCCTTAAAGGTAAGTCAGTGGAGACTGCGTTGCACGAAGTCGTTTCACTAATTAAGAGAAGTCTCTTACAAAGAACATACCTTGGCAGCATTTTTAGACATCGAAGGAGCGTTTAGCAACTTGAAAACGAAGTCGATCATATCTGCTCTGGTAGAAGTTGGAGTTGAATCTGCCATCGTGGACTGGATTCATACCTTGCTCAATGGTAGAATCATAAACTCGGAATTTGGAGATATTATTGTTGAGAAAACAGTTACAAGAAGCAGTTCACAGGGTGGGTTAATTTCACCTCTCCTTTGGGTCCTCGTTGAACAAAATTCTTATAACATTTAGGAATCATGGCATTAATATTGTGGCCTTTGCAAACATGGGTTGATATAAAAGTATATCAGCGTACCTTCTGTACGGTGCAGGGAAATAATTCCACGGGCTTCTGCTCCACATGAGAATCTATTCCATCTTAAGTGGGAATCTCTTCCACTTCTCTAAGTGGAATTTATCCTCACGACGAGAGGGTACTTACTACATCCGAAATTTTGTGGAATTTTTTCCCACCTAAAATTTGGAATTTGATATAATATTGATTCATGAATATAGAAACCGTCCCCCCTGCAACCCACCTGCTTAGACTCACTATATGATTTGGGGTATGTAAAGTTTCTTTTGCATTTGGACGTCATTCGGGCAAACGTGATTCGGGAAACTGAATTTCGGCCAAATGTAATGTTTCCAGTGAGATATGTATGAGGAGCATGCTGCAACCCCCCTGCTTGGGCTCATTATAGGATTTGGGGTATGTGCGAGGCTGGGTGTATGCAAAGTTTCTTTTGCATTTAAACAATCTGGATTTAAAGAGACTTTGAATTTATCCTTTATATCCAACAATAATTGCAACTGTATCATTTTGATATCTTTATATAGAAGAGTATTCAAAAGCAGAGTTTGGATCATACTTTCGCAGTTCTAATAACATTAAAGAAAAATACCTGGGTATTGATTCTCATACCAAGTGGGCAAAAACTCCACTGTCCAAGTGGAGATCTTTCTCATAGAAAAGTGCAAGAAATTCCCTCTCTCAGTGAGAATAAATTGCACTTTGAAAAGTGAAACAGATTTCCACTTAAGATGGAATAAATTCCCATGTGGAGCAGATGCCCGTGGAATTATTTCTCTGCACCCTCCTGTACATACAAACATTTAGAGACAATGTATGTAATATCTGCAAGAGAACATATTAAGGAAACATCTTTTACGTTCCGATTGATTTTCGTTTTCTATATATTTTAATGTGGATATTTAAACACAATTAATTTATCAAAATTTGCACTACACAAGACACAGCACAATCACTGATATAATAAAATTTTACTCGTTTGATCTTTTTCTTAAAACGTCAAAACAAAACAATATAAACATTCTTTCATAAACTCGCTTGAAAAAGAGGTCAGAAGATGCTTGAGAGATGCTTGATACTTGCAACACTCGTATCAAATTATATCGCGTGTATAAGAATAAATGTAAATATATTTTTGTCGAGCGCAAACGTTTCTCGTATCCAATCGCTATGTCGCACCACTGTACGCGCATCCTCAGGAAGGCATTTATGAGAGAGGTCATGGATTGTCCGTCCAGTTTCTCAGACCCCTCTCCCCTTATGAGTATTTACAGGAAATACTTAATAATATTTAAGAATACTAATATAGGCTTAATAAATACTTAATTATATATTTTTTGTTATTTTTTTCATACACTGTGTTATCAAAAATTATGAAAACACTCAGTCTCCTGACCTTTAATTACGGATTTTTTTCTCTTGAACCTCAGAAATGGTCCGTGAATGCTGCTTTTATTTAAAATGTGTGCTGTAACAACACATTATTATTGTTGCTATAGTTATTAGATCTCAAATCTGCCTTTGACTATGATTTGCATTAAATAATTATTTTTGTATGAAAGCTTTAATTCGAAATTGCCTTTGACTATACTTTTTTAATATAATGGCATTATTTATTTATTTCTAAAATATTTCTATTAAATTTCAAAGCCTACTAGTTTTCAAATCAGAGCCCATATTTCTCACTATAAGAGGAGAACCAAATTGACCAGGAAACTGGCCGGTAATGATTCAGAGGTAGCAAGTACCGCCCAGAGAATATCAATTACCAAGAAGCCAATCTTTCGTACGTTTCACCCTCCAAAACCCATTTGTTTACATTGTTGTATTTGTAATTTCACTTCGTGTCGTTGAATAGATGTGAATTGCAACAACAATGTAACGCGGTGAGATTTATTTGTTTTGACAGCTCAGTTTTTTTTTCTTTGAAAATTGGAAAATAGTTTTGAGAGTTTTACTTCGGCTAATTACAAAAACATCGATGTGAAATTGTTTAATTAATTTAATGTACACAAACAATTGTAATTGTTAGTTAATATTCATCCACAATTATAATAAAATACAAAAAATTAATCCATAAAATGTCTTCAATCACTCAGATATCCAAACATCTTCAATGCGTCTTGCATATTATACAGGGTGGCCCTTTCTTCATCCAGAATAATTTTAAAATTATTGTTGGTTATATTCTAAGGAAAAAAAAATAGTTAAGAATAGTTAAGTACAAGAAATAAAAGAATAGGTTTTCTGCAATTTGGCACCGGAACTTCAATTTGTTGTTTAAGCTCCACTAAACTCTCAATTTCCACTTTATAAGTATTAAATTAGATATTAGGTGGGTTTTATTATCTTCTGTCGGGATTCGGGTATTGATCTGGATTTAACTTAAGTACAAAAAAGAAATAATGAGGAGTTTTCAGAATCGTTTTTGTAGCACGTGTTAAAAGTTAATTTGGAGATAATAAAACAGCAATAGCTATTTATAATTTTTTTTTAAACTTCATGAAATCTAAGCGTTTGGTTTTGAGTGTTTAATAGGAGAATTGAATACAAATTACTGAAATTGTACTTCATAATATAAAAGGAATGAAATAGTTTTAACAAAAACACTAACTTTTTTTATTTTTTAGTTGGATAATTATTTTTTTTTTAAATGATTATGAAACAAATTAATTGGAAAAATTGGTTCGAGAATGGTTTTTAAGAAACTAAAGTATGACCTTGTAGCTGTTGTCGTATTTTTTACAAAAACAAAAAGTTAATGAAACAAAAACAAAAAAGGCATAACATTGCGAGTTGCAAGTTAGTGGTGTCGTTGTTTTTAAATTTTTTTTGTTTTAAGAAAGTCATTACTCTTATCTAAAAGTGGATAAATAATACCCCCTCCCATATGATTTTTTGTTTTAAATCATTTCATAAATTATCCTGCATGAAATAGGGAACATCCTGTATTTGGTTTTGTTTTGACATCTAATTGACAGACCGAGGTGAATAATTCTGACCACGGGACGTGTTCAACAAATAGAAACCCAACTTGGGCCAGGTTCACATTAGGTGTGTTTTTTCCTTGTCTGAATGGGCTTGGACGATAAAAAAACGACGTCGGGGCTAAACAATGCTCCGTGGTTCAAAATTTTGAATCCATCAATTTCTGTAGATTTACTGGGTTTTAATGATGATTTAGGTTTCATGTAAGTTATAAAAGTCAATTACACCCTCAGTTAAACCACAAAATCAGTGAGCTAAAAAGGCGGAGCTATGGATCAAAACAATAACCCTGTTCAATTAATACGAACACATATCGTTAAATAAATAAATAGATAGATATAATAGATTAATTAATAAATACAAACCTAAAGCATTTTGGCTTACAGTAATGAGAAATAATAGAGATATGCTCGGGTGCCAAACTGAATAAAAATTATAAAATGGCTAGTACTCGTAGCTCCTAGCGTGACCATGTATACTAATACAATCAAAATAGAAATGAAGTAAAACAAACTAAAAGCTCTCTCAAGCCAACGCCAACAAGGAGTGACGATGAATTTTTGTTGTTGTTAAGTATTGTCTATGTTTTTGTCATATTTTGTACTATTGTGAATGATTCACTGCGAATCAATCGGTATTCGTGTTGGTTTTGGAGAGCCTTAATACTACGTTTTCGTTAGACCAAATGAGGAAATTTCGTTGAAAATTTTCAAATTTGATACGAAATCATCTCATTTTCCACACAAATTCAAATTTTGAAATGAGATAATTTCAACCAAACTTGCACACAATTTTCTAGGAAATTAAGTCAAAACCTAACGAACACACCGAATTGGGCACATTTTGAATAGCTCTGAAACGAAAATGTTAAAGCTGAATTAAAAAATTAACAACAAAAAGTGATTTACAGGCAGGGTTGAAACTCAAAAAATGAAACGAGGTGTCAAACGAAATACCAAATTACAGATGAAAACACTTTTTCTGTAATTTACAAAATTACCTCATTTGGGCTCTTATGAAAACGTTTCAATATGCATTATATTAATATTATTATTATTAATAACCAATTGATTAAAAACTATAGGGCTCATTGTAGAGTTATTTAATCCAATATTCAGTAATTTTTACTAATTAATTTTAGCTGGTTAGCTGATGCTCGACGATTATTAAAGCAAAACTATATTTGTCCACAAAAAAGCAAATAAACAGACCATAATGCAATATCTGTAAGACCATCTCTTTGATCCAGGTTTTTCGTCACAAATTTCGACTCGACTCCGCTCCTCGAACGAGATCTAGTCAAATCAAGCTCATTTCGACTCGACCCAGGCTTACAAAAAATGACGCGAGCTTCAAGCTGGCTTAACAACACATGCAAGCGTAGTATATATGCCAAAATTCTAGTTTGTGAATATCTTTTTTCATTTCGCATAATTATTTAAAAATTTCTTCTTACTCACCGTCAGTTATTTTCCGTCAAGAAAAGAGTACATTTTCTACATTTCTTTATATATTTTGGGAGTTAAAAAGAAAAAATAAACAGAAAAAACTAATTGTTTATCGAAAAGAAAGTAATTAAAGATATTTATTTTCCAGACAGGCGGGAATTAGTAAAAAGCGACTACAATACATTTTAAAAAAAAACCACAACTTATTCTCATAAGGACCGGTGAGCACTTGATATATAATTTCTCCCTTTTTTTATACTTTTTGAACAAGCCCATTGCAGCCCAAGTGAATTTGAAAATAACTGAAGATTTTCAAAAATAACCGACATATTCGTGGGGGGTTGATCCCAACTGTCTATGTGTGCGAATAAATCAGTGGTGGGTTGATCCCAACTGTCAATGTGTGCAAAAACCTAGTGGTGGACTTAGCCCAACTGTCTATGTGTGCGTTTTTCAGTTTGTAGGCAAAGCCGGATGACAGCCAAGGATTGGCTTCTTGGTAATTGATATTCTCTGGTACCGCTTTTCATTGCTTGCCTTTCTTTCTGGAATATTATTTGTTGTGCATTTCCTTCAGCGATTATAGCGGACTACGCCCGCATAATAGCAATGGAAGTGATAACAGTAATAACCAAGAAGAAGTTACTATTTGAACCTTGTTATAGTTTATACTAGTTTTTGTTAATAAATATGTTTTTATATAACATATCCACTGGTGTCGGACTTTACTTTTTATTTGGAGAAACCCACCATTCCGCTCTACTGAAACTACCATTACTCTACAGTACTTGTAAGGTAAAAAACAGGAATCAGTCGCACGAACTTGCTCTTAATTTAAGGTGGCTTGGGAATTTTAAGAAGAGTTATACAGGGTGTTGTGCATAAATTGCATAAAAGCGCTAGAGAGCATAGGTTAGATCAAAACAAAGAAAACTGTGCGAGAAGGGGGTGTATGTCTCTCCATTAAGGTGGGGGTATTTTTTTTAATTGACCTTAAATAAAATATATAAATATTTTCAGTTCCCTGGTACACCTGTTTTCTAGAAATGACCATAAAATCATTGTTTTAAATTGTTTCGTCTCGTACAGGTTCTCTATAAATCTCAGCCTCATCATTGTCTCGATAGAAGTTATCCAGTTCCAAGCATTTCAGCACTATTTTCGAAATTGATTTTCAGAATATGTAAATGTGGATAACTGCTCATAATTCCTTAAAAAAAATGCAAGGAGCCAAACCCAGGTGCGTTCAGGTTTTATTCAGCTTTTTCCAAACGTTGACCTATGGTAGGGTGACCAAAAGGGTTGTTCCAAAGGTAATATAATAAATGTTTATTTTGTATCCATAATTTATTTATTATTTATGTGCCTCATTATTCCGTGTCAAAGTAAAGCACGGAGATTTTCTTGAGATGGTTTGGGGTGCCTGCTCAGCACCTGAGGTTGGCACCTTACAGTTTTGAGGGAATTATGATATTTCGAAAATCACTTTTGAAAATATTGCAGAAATACTTGGAATTGGAACACATTTTATCTCTATGAAGACAATGATCCGAAGCACTTGACTGAAATTATTAGGGAATAACTATTGCCCAATTGTCCAAGAGTGATCACACAAAAATCTCCGGATTTAAACATAACTGAGAATTTTATTAAACATTGGAAAATGAAATTCAGAAACATGAGTTTTTCAACGAAACTGATTTGAAGAGAGTTTTATTGGAGAATGGAATAAAATAAGCCAAAAATTTACCAAAAACTTTCTTGATGCAATCCCAAATCGTCTTAAATCAGTTATAAGACAAAAAAGATTCTCTAGAAAATACAAAACAAGATTTCAATACGTGTTTACTAACCTTTTAACAACTAAAGTATTTTTGGCCCATTTTCACTCTGAGATGAAATTATTACTTTATTTTTTCATTTTCCGTTATTTTTTGTTTTTGATATGGTTCTTAAAATAATGCATGTTTTTAAAAATAAACTACAATACTCTATTGGAAATAAATAGTTCTTTTTTATTTCACTTGATTTTCTACAGTTTTTCACATTCAAATACCTAGTTTGTTTAATGGTGGGCCATTTTCACTGTGTTATTTTTTTTACGGCTGCTTCTAAAAATGTAGTGTGAAATTTATCATCACTTTCTTCTATTGTTTGTGCCACCCTAATGGGTATGTTACCGATTAACGAGAAAATTGTTATTTTTAAAAATAACAACAGCATCAAGGCAAAAAGAAGGATAATATTTTATTTTTACCTTCATCGCAGGGCCATCAGACAAATAAATTTCTTTTCCTGTTTCGGATTTGAGAATTCTTGTCACACACCGTCTCAAACACATACGCCCACCAAATTAGGAACAGGATTTGAAGATGTGGTAAGGGGGTTTTGGATAGGGATAGAGACTTGAGGAAATAGGGGTTGTCACAAAAAAAAAATAAAAAAGGAAAAATAACAATAATTATGTATGTATTTTCACCTGTCTGTTTGTCTGTCTGTCTGTTTCGTTCATTTCTTTCGTTCTCCGAATAGAAATAATTCTATGCGGATTGGTTTCATTTTCGCCCATATCCTTAATGTCCTTACGCTTTATGGTTTTTTTATTTATTATACTACCCTACCCTGTGTACCCTACCCATAAACAAAATGTAGATGAGAGAATATTTTTCTAGCAACCACCAAACATGTACATTGTACAAACATATGTATGTGTATGCAGTTAGCTTTCCGAACAAGGGCCCACCAGACAAATCCTGAGGATGATAAAGAAAAAGGACTCGACTCGTTCGTTATAATATCTGCAAGACATCTCTTCAATTATTTTCCTAAATATATGTATATGTTTGCAATATTTGTCCATACTTAATGTAGATGTGTATAGGTAGATATCTGTTTGATTGTATAGAAGAGTTCTGTTTTTTTGCATGTTTATTGCACAAACCATATGAGGAGCACCTCCGCAACATTTTTTTCGCCAGCTCCATGAACCTGCTCTGCTCTCTTTCATAAAGGAATAACCGTCCGTCGGAATCCTTACTTTCTTTTTTCAAATTCATTACGTCTACCCGAAAAGGAAAACTGAATTCAGAAATCCTTGTTTTCCTGTATTGTTTCTTTTCTCTATATTTGTGCTCTTGGAATAAGGATTTAGAGATGATGTACATATGTACATTATGGAAAATGAATTTCAAATGTAGGTACACCCTTTTTTATTCTCGTTAATGCATTTTTCGATTTAGAAACGAAAAAAACTGTCCATTCAAAGTGTTTACGGATTTAAGGAAATATAACAACAACAATAATGAAATCAAAGAACAATTTTAGCTTTCTAATTATTTTAATTGTTTTAACTTATGTCTTAAGCAGATGTGCAGCACGTCTACACGCATTGCTGCGTGCAACTTCTCACTCAAAACACATGTGCAGTGCATATGCGTAAATATTTATACAGGAATCCATCACCCTCTTAGTATAAAATTTGTATTTCTCAGTAATCAGTATCTTAATCAATGAGCTTGAAGGCTGTTTGTGAACAACGGAACTTTTCTCCACTGAACCTGGTCGGTGGCAGACGAAAAACCACATATTGCTGCGGAGCTGCGCAGTAAATTTAGCAATATTTATATAACATTAGTTTGTTCCGGATAGATAGGTTAGAGTTCTTTCCTAGTGAACAAACCAGTACATGTTTCTGTACTTCAAGTTTAGTTCTTCTCTCTTCTTTTCGATGTACTCTTTCCATTTAAGTACAGTACGGTATTGCTTTACTGTTCATAAGAATTGAAACATTGTTTATTTTTTTGTTTGTAAAGTTTATATGTTTGCGTCGATTTTGTTTCGTTTAATTTGATATTCCATTTTTGGGTGCAATCACTGACTTCATGGACGGCATTTTGCAGGTTTTGTGAAGCCTTCATAATGGATTTATCTGGCATCAATATTGCAGTATCACCAGCAAAGGTGGCCATGATAGTGTTGATGTGTCCATGGGAATATCTCTAGCATGTAACAGATATGTACAGGGTTGGTCCTAGGATACTTCCTTTTAGTACACCGGCTTGAATTTCCCTTAGTTCCGAGTAATTTTGGTCGTACAGTACTCTATCTAAGGCTATGCCCTAATTGGCATTCATCGTACGACTGAGAAACAAGTGATGGTCGCTTCATCGGGCGATCAAAATATCAAGCATCAATAAATCCATCAATGTTTCCTTATTTGAATATAAACCCGGTGGCGCGATCAGGATAACAGTCACACATGTTTGTTTTGACTTTTGAGATCGCTGAAGCTATATTCGTGCGACCGAAAGGGTTCGAACCTCAGTAGTTCAATTTCGGAGCAGATTTGTTGAAAATTGGAGTAAATCAAAAATTTCAGGAGTAGATTTGAAACGAAGGAAAAACTCAAGAATTTTTTACAAAAGAAATATATTTAAAAAAATAAGTATATATTTTTAACTAAGAAAAAAGTAACATAAATCACGAAATGAACGAGAAACGACGAACAAAGTAAGAAAAAAATTAATAATTCCGTTCAGCATAGAAATTCAGATGCAAAAATTTAGATGGGTGGCGCACGAATCGTGCTACAAAAATAAAACGTAATAACTTTTTTTCTGTGTGAGTAATTGCCTTATTTTTTTTTTTATTTTGTAGGTTACTATTTAGATTTATAAAAATGGATGCTTGGAATACGGAGAAAAGAATTTGGATAGTGCAACGGTACCATGCTTTGCAGTCCGTCATTTCCGTCCAAATGGAATTTAGGCGGGAGTTTGGCGGTAATCCCCCGAGTAGATGGACCATTATGAGGTTTGTAAACATGTTTGCCGAATCTGGAAGCATCGAGATGCCAATGTTCGGGTTCAGGATACAATCACAGCAGTAGCATCTGCAATACAGGCCAATCCGAGCGTTTCGACCCGAAACTAATAGGGGCAAATTGGAGTTAGTAGACGGTCATTACAACGGATACTTCATGACGATTTAAACTTTTTTCCGTACAAAGTCCAAATTACTAGCAAGTTAAACCCTCATGATTTGCCTGTTCGCCTGGAATTTTGCCAAAAAATGATATCAATGGCCGAAGAAGACAACACATTGATCAATTGTTTGTTCATGTCTGATGAGGCCCATTTTGATCTTAACGGCAATGTAAACAAGCAAAATTGCCGTATATGGAATGAGTCTGATCCAGAAATGCTCCATGAGACGGAACTGCACGTAGAACGAGTCACTGTGTGGTGCGCAGTTTCATCAAGGTGTATTGTCAGGCCGTACTTCTTTGAAGAAAACGGTGTAACCGTTACTGTCAATGGGGACCGTTATTTTAAGATGTTGAAGGAGTTTTTTTTACCCAGAACTGCGCCGAAGACGTATACCATTCAACAGCGTTTGGTTTCAGCAAGATGGAGCAACTGCACATATAGCCAGACCAGTTATGGCGGAGCTAAAGAAAAAATTCGCAAACAAATTAATTTCTAGGAACTCCACTCTTCGCTGGCCCCCAAGGTCACCTGACCTGACTGCACCAGACTTCTTTTTACGGGGCTATGTCAAGCAAGAGGTGTATAAAACGAAGCCCAGGAATTTAACTGAATTAAAGCAGTCCATAACGACAATAATTGAGGCGATCCCAATATCAACTCTTCAGGCCGCAATGAATAATTTTTTGATCAGGTGCCGCATATGCGCGGGAGAGCGTGGAGGTCATTTGCGGTCTATAATCTTTAAAAACAACTAATTATTTAAAATAAAATTTAATTTTCTAACCAATAAAAAAAAATAAATGTAATACATCGATTAAAAAAAAAGTTATTTGAATTTCTTATTGTAGCACAATTGGTGCGCCACCCTATATAACTGGCAATTTTCACATACTTACCATAGTTGAACCGTTAAAAGATTGATCAAATGACCCCAGGGGCTAATTGTACAAACGTGGTTCAGAAATTTGTTCTCTCTGATTTCGGTAGATTATCTGAGGTTTGAGGTTCAGTTATGCGATAAGAGCCAAATTCGTGCTTGAACTATCATTAAACTCATAGTTCGCCCTGCCCAACTGTTTAAGAAAACCGTTTTTCGCTTTGAATTTTGAATTTTTTAAACGGCGTGGCAGGGCCAATTATACACTCAAATGGTCTGGGATTCCGTGATATTTGATCCAAGGAGCTAATCTAGGGAGGGGTGAAAATCAACTTTGGCTAACACGATTTCCTTTGAAGTTGCATTTATATTTTTTGAATAGCTTTTAATGAGGCCGTTACTTCTTTTTTTGCTGTCATTCACACCCAAAATCTGCTGTCGGCTCTTAGGGCCCCGATCCATAGGATCCGTTAAGTTCGTTCTGGCGATGCACTCTACTGACACATCAATTAAGTACACGTTTCCTCATGGGAACTGGCCCATAAGTGACGTATGCGTCAGTCGCAACGAACAAAGTAGTCGAACTTTTAACTTTTCCCATCCGGCAGATGCATTGACAGCAAATTTTGTATGTGTGTTTGAATCTCAAGTGCTTCTTTTATGTGCGCGTTTAATTTTCAAGTAGTTGTCATGTGAATGAACGAATCCATCACCGCACGGATTCTATGGATCGGGACCTTAAGTCTATAATCGAGAAATTTGTCCTGCTAAGTTCACATAAAGTAAGCAGGACACCCATTTTTTTGAAAACTAATCCAATTATTTTTTTTTGCGTAACTATATTTCGGATCGCTTATGTTCATTTTCAAGAAAGTTGTCCTGCTAAGTTCATGTTATCAGGGCATCAATTTTTTCGAAAACCAAAATTGCAAGAACTTTCTTCTTATTCGCAATTAATAAGTTCTCAACAACTAACTTTCATCAAATCAATTTACTACATTTTTAAGAAATTTGTCATGCTAAGATCACGTGAAAGGTGAAAACCGCAATACTCCCATTTTTCGTAAGCGAACAAAAAATTATTTTTTTTTTGCGTAACTTATTCGCAGTTTATTAGTTCTCGAAAACCAGGTTTTAGTTTTTTGGTCCATAATAAAGTACAAACTAATATTATTAGTCGATGGAAAAATAACATTTCGTATTTAAACAGCAGAAAAAAACTTCTGTACTTTTCAGATCGTTGATATCACTATTAGTATTAGAAAGGCCAACCTCATTTAAAAAGAAACTATTAGTGGTTGTTCTTGGCAGTTTTTTAAACTTGTACTTTCAACAAATAGTATTAGCTCTATTATGAAACAGGGTTCGTATGAAGTAAGCAGGACACCTCTCGCAAAGCATAAAAGCAATTAATTTTTGTTTGCCTTACCAATTCGCAGGTAAGTAGCAACTATTGATAGGATACTTTGTAATCGTTATTTCCAAAAGTGTCCTGCTAACTTCATATACATTAATCGAATGGATAAAACATTATAAGTATATAGATTTGTAGGTCCCTTTATTAGTACTTATACCTTTCTATTAAATATGTTCAGAATATTTTGAAATGTAGACATAAGGCTGTATATTACCTTTTAAATTGAAAAATTGGCTTTAGATTGCATAGTTTAAAAAAAACCCTACACACTTAAACCAAACAGAAAACTAACCTGCTTCACATTAATTCCTACAGCAGCTGAGCTAAGTGCGAACACAGTCAGCAGTTTTAGGTCCCCTCAACTGGGGCGGAGGTAAACTATAACAGCCTTACGAGATGTTTTGATATACTTACCGTTTAAATGGGGAAGTCAAATCTTGCTTATATTATATGATCAAGATGGCAATTATCCAATACATCTTACTTATGGCAAATTTATTACATAAACTAGCGTCGAGTGATGATGCCTCTCTCGTTGTCAGTCAGGGCACAACTGTCCGATCGACGAGCGAAGAAATTGTAACCTCAGCTAAGAACGGTTCGTTTAGTATATCTCCACTAAACTCAATCCATTTGTCAATGTCAGCGAAGATTAACTTCACATACCTACCTAGTTTGGATAGTAGAATTTGGTGGTTTATCCGTTGTGATTTGATTTTGGTAGAAATAGAATTTTCCTATAATTTAGTGCGTGCTCCCTCCACACCAGTCGGCGATACAGATCGAAACTCGCCAGTCAGCCACTTGATGCTTGTTGCAAAGCGAATTAAAAGAAATAAGATCAAATTTAGTCACTCAGTAATTTAACAGTTCTCGAGAGGGAAAGTTTTAAATTAAAAGCTTTATCTTCGCGAATTGAAAACCAGAAAACTAGACCCGACTTAGTTCGAATTGAGTTGTCAAACATGACGAACGTGTACGATGTTAAAGTGCGGTTACAGAAATTTGGTTGGGCCGACTATATGGTTTTTGTGATAATGCTCTTGAGCTGTGCTTTGATTGGTGTATATTTCGCTTTGAAAATGCGACGTGAAGCAAAGACGAGAAAGATTGAAAATAATAAAGATGCAGAAGATAGCTATTTAGTAGGAGGGCGAAATATGAAAATGTTTCCGATATCAATGTCACTGATATCGAGGTGGGTAATTTTTTCATTTGTTCCAAAGTGCTTCCGGCTGAAAATATTTTATGGAAACTCCTTGCGTCCATTTTTTTAAAAAAGTATATGAATCTTGTAAATAGGTCAGATTCAATGAATTGAAGGCCAAACAAAATATCTAATTAACATTAAAATTTAAATTCTATCAACGGTATTTAAGTTAGAACTCGCAAAATTTAAGCATTCTCAAAATTTACCAGCAAACAATCCCGTAAGAAATCCGAATGGCTCATAAAAGAAAATGGAAAAGTTTATGAAACATGCATTATAGTGTAGGCTTTTAAACATTATTAATATATTTTTACTCGAAAAAAAGAAAAATTTAACACCAGCTTAACGATTGAAAATGTTGAATGGGGTTATGAGGAATGTAAAATAAATCTATTTCCCAGGAGCGGAGTAAGAAGTAATTTTTGGGGGTTGAAAAAAGGGCAGAAATTGTATTCCTGCGTTTTCCGAAAAAATCTTACGTCAAAGTGAAAAGTGTTCAAAGGAAAATTTGCAGATCCAGCAAAATTCTAATTATTTTATTTGAGTAATTTTTTTAACAAAACCTTAAACTTTCCGAGATAGTGAAGACATTTTTTTTTCAAGTTAAACCATATAGTAGTTTTTGAGATATTCAATTTTGTTCGTAAGAAATTTTTTATAAAGTGAAAATGGTATGTACTTCAGAAAATCATCATACAGAGTTCATTAAGGACTCATTTGTTTTGTTTTAAATTTACTTTCATGGAAAATAACCACAGTCAAACATGCGAAAAAGCAAAAAATTATTTTTGCTTAAACTTTTTGGGAAATGAAAAATATAACAAACACCACAGAATTCTGCGGAAAAAATATGTTCTTATATTTGACTATCGTTGCGGCATCAGCAAACATTTTTTTGCCAGAAAAATAAATTGAATCGGTCTTTTCAAAAAACCACTCCAACATGATTTCTTAGGTGTAAACGCTCTGGTCTATTAGAGCGTCTAATTAAACTTTTGTATACCTTATAATAATGGTGCAATTTAGGGCACTGTGGTTTTTGGTAGCTTCATGGTTAGAAGCGACCTTTAACTTAGTGTGGCTTAATTTTTTGGAATGTGACTTACATATTTTGTTTTTGAAATGACCGATTCAATTTCAGTACCTTCATACAGTTTTATTTGGTGAAAAATCCCTTAACTGCTCATACTCATAGGGCAACAAAAATTATTCTTCAATATCCTTTTTAAATTAGTTTGTTTTAATTTCTAACACAAAATTTTGATAAAAACACTGATATTTATTTAAATATAGATTTCATTTTTTAATTTGATCTAACTTTATAATTTTTCAATATTTTATATTTAAATGTTTAATGCTCCTACTTATTTTAAGTCAAATAATATCGAAAACCATAAGCTAAAAATCTTCGAGTTTTTGAGAAAACTGAAAATGTAACTAAATCTATCGCAACTTTTTCAGTCTTGTTAATTTTTGATTATACTCGTACATACTGTCTAAGTACACTACTTGATATTATATAATAGGAGAATGGGCATATTGGCACATATGCTTAACACAAATGTGACATACATTTTTGTTAGTCGTTTTATTATATGGCCGTTAAGCTTTAAAGCACGGAGTTCATGAGAAATTTGGCTTCGAAGCACCGAAAAGATCATTAATGCAACTCTGTATTTTGATATTGGGTCTTGTGAATAAAAAAGCTAGTGCTAAAACTTGAATTTTTAAGTTAAAGCTAGGTTTTTTGTGTTTAAAAACAAGCTTAAGATACAAACTAAAAAATGTCTTCTAGTAATAGCTATTTAAAAAAAAGACAAAGCTAAATTCATCTAGATTTAGCTGGTTTTTCCAGCTTAAGCTCCAAATAGTGTGAATAATAATAGCTTAAGCTAGAATATTATAGTTAAAGCTACAAAAATATCAAGATTCCTGGACCTCTGACTAGAAAGCTTAATTAGTAATTCTTACTTTAAGATTTCTCTTCAGTTTAAGTGCGAATATGGCCGGCCGTGTGCGATAGTCAAAGTTTTATAGAGAACGGTCAAAAATAAGTGATGATGAATTTCATAGTTTATTTCGGTTTTCAAAAGAAAATGTGCAGTGGCTTGCTGATTAGTTTTTAGGGGAATCAATAGGGTGTAGAGGAGGTGCACTGACCTCTGAGCAGAGGATGAAGATATTTTTGAGATATCTGAGTGAAACTGGATTTCAGTTCGGTGTAGTACAAGATGTTGGAGTTGAACGCACAATACGGTATGCAGATCCATCAAGCACGTGGCCAACAAAATTATGGAAAAGGCTTATATTCATATAAGGTTTCCCTTGATTCGTAGGGAGATTGAAGCAGAATAAAAAAAATGGGCAGAAAAATATACGTTTTCTGCTTTTATGGAGCTATCAACTGTTCCCACATTGCGATCTCTAAATCATTAAGATTTCCTGATGAATACATCAACCGAAAAGGTTTCTTCAGCTTTAATGTACAAGCAACATGCAATACAGCTGAAGAATTCACAAGTGTGGACGCTCAGTGGCCATGCTCAGCTCATGACTCACGGGTATTGAAAAGATCAATAGTATATTCATTAGATTCCGGATATGGCATTACACCTTGGCTTCAAACGCCTTAAAGAAACCCCCAAACAGATTCAGAAAAGAAGTTCAACGAAATATTCTGCCAAGAGCGGGTTGTTATAGAAAGATGCTTTGGCTAAAGTAAAGCAGAAGTTTTCGTGTATGCAGTGCAAAATTATTGTTGCAACAAGTATGGGTCCACTCTTGTCATTTGTTGCTTTGTGCTCCACAACTTGGCAAAGTATTAGAATGACTTGTTACCTGACGATCTTCATGCTTCTTCACTATCAGACCCTCCGTAATTTGGTCAGGAATTTGATAGTTATTAGCCGCGTTTTATTATCGCTCATAACACATATGGGTCACCTCATGAAAATAAAATAAAATGATGTGGGTTAACGAGTAAACAGTGCAATATACCCACCCTTTTTTCCTTATGGTTCACCTCATGATACATACATATAAGGCCTGTCTCTTTTCCTTACACTGCTGACAAAAGTGAAAATCATTCACAATAGTAAACAGCCGTCTGCCGGTCAAAGTGAAAACTTTTATCTGGGTTATTTAAATTAACCTCGATAGAAACCAGGATCACTTGTTGTTTTTGTAATACGTGTAAAAAGATAACCTCGACCCAGACCCGGAGATAAAAAAAAGCAGCTATTGTTTACCAATGCAGATTCTTCTTTTCTGATTTGAAGCTGAATCACTTGAACTGCTGCAAGAGTGCGTAACGCTGAAGCTCAGATTAAGTCATCTTAGCGGTTTTTTCTGTTTCACCATGTAGGACTTTCCTCATCTTTTTGGGTGAAATTTTCTTTTCGACATAGATTGTTTTTGAAAATAAAACGAAACTTTTTTGTTGGATCAAGATGAAATTTTACTATTTTAAAACAATTTTTATCTATTTTATAAAAAAAGTATCCGTTCTCAACAACACAATACAACAAAACGAACATGTTAAATTGATGCATGAACGTTTGACAATAATTAATTTTCGCGGCAAAATTGGAATACATTCGTTTTGATTCAAACACAAAAACAAATAATTTCAGGTTGAGATACGGCTATTTTGTTTCTTAAGTGAAATAGAGATGTTTTGATTCAAAAGAGTCTGGTTGGTTGGTTTTGATTCTAACCCCTATATTCAAATAAAAATAACTCTGGAATAAGATGACTTTTGAAACTTTCGAGAACAGCCAAAGATAGATTTTAAAAAAAATGAGTTAAACTGCATCGTTAACTAATTTTTTTCGAAAAAGTGGAATAAGTTACTTTTTATTCTAATAGACACAAATATAGTATAATACAAAATACGAAAAAAATTCGACAAAGCTGAATTTTGGTGAAGAGCTTCATTTTGAAGTCTAGAGCATTTGCAGTTCCGTAAATTTAGACCAGGGCTAATTTTTGGGGTATACATTTTGTTTCTTTATTCCTCGAAAAATATCGGTTTTTTCTGCAAAAATGCGAAGGTACAGATTATAGCTTAAATATGTAATTAAAAGATGTATGTAATTCTACACAAGAAATATTAACTCAATCAATAGAATCAGAGAAAATCATGAAAGAACTTCATGGTGGAGCAAATTTTGTAAAAAAAAAATGATGAATTAATTTTATCACTTTATTAATTAACTTTCGAAGTTTTCTTTATAATTTTCAAGCAGTAAAAAACTTAATTCATAGATCTTTGACAGTTTTCACTTTTGAGTTAAAAAAGGCAGTGAAAACACAAAAATATGAACACTTTTGCCGGACAGTTCAAAAGAGATGTCTAATTAGTATCTAACACATACTCTAGTATGTGTCTTTTGTGGTACATTCTATGGTAGACGGCAGCGTGGTAGACCATGCTTGCGCTGGAGAGATGGCGTAGACCAGGACGCCCGAAGCCTTGGGGTGCGCAACTGGATGGCGTCGGCTCGAGACCGGGATAGGTGGAGAGACTTGTTGAAAGAGGCCAGGACCGGACCCCGGTTGTCAAGCCGATGATGATGATGATGACATACTCTATGTACTATTTAGCCGGTAGACGAACAGACAGACAGACAGAATTGTGCCACCTACTTTTTTGGTGTTCTCTATCATCGTAATGTAATTTTTGATTGTTATCTCAAACTTTTTTCTGCACGAATCCAAAACTTGGCTTATAGTACCTACTTATATCGCAAGTAATAAGACGATTTTCCAACTCAATCTGACTTTAACTTAAATTATTGGCATTGACCCCAATTGAAGTGGCGCAAAAAAGCCACATATTTTTTTTAGTTAACATGATCAAAGAAGCATATCAAAATAACGGTGCAGTTTACAAGTTGGTTTTATACCTCAAACTGAGTGTAACGAATGGACTTCAAACATATGTAAAACAAAGAGGGGTACGTCAAATGAATATTTAGGGAGAAGAACAAGTGTCACAATGTTACTGAACCTATATAAATGGCCGGCAGTGTATGAACTGGTTACTCAGTACGCTAAATATATACTAAGCTTAGTATTGAAAATAAGTTGATTCTATACAGGCAGGAACTTAAACCTGTTAGAACTTATGGAATACAACTCTGCGGTTGTACCTGCGATGCACAAAACAGACGTGACCAACGCTGGATCCGAAACGATCGAATTGTCTCTAAGTAGATTGCATATTGGACACTGACTCGTAAGCAAACACGCCAATAGACTCAGTGTTTTCTCAAATGAGGATGAGGAGGAGGAAGAAACTATCCCACACCTTCCTTGCTCATGTCCTGCCCTTTCTCAAGGACGCAAAATTAGGTAATTTTTTCTTTGATGATCCCAGTGACTTAAATAAAATTGAAACTCACAGTCTCCATCGCTTTATTAATAGCTCCAAATATTTTAATTAGAGAGGATTACCTAGCATTCTTTTTGTGGTATCACAATGGGGCTATTCTGGCCTAAGTGTGTCAGCAGTTTTCCTGACAGCCACCTTAACCTAACTTAACCTACCTGCGATACAAACTTAGGTAAATAACTTACAAACGTTTGAAAATAAATTTGTAAATGCTCCATAGTATACAAGAAACGGTGATCTTCACACATAATCTCAGGATTCCTACGGTTCGGGACGAAATAAAGAGTATCGCGCAAAAACATACAAATCGACTATTAGAACTCGCTAATTTAAAGATTATTGACATTCTTCACGAGTCGAGTTTAGTTCACCGTCTGCAAAGAACAAAACCCTTCGACTTGGTGCTGTGAACAAAAACCCCCTTTAAAATCGCGGAACAAGCAGGAACTCTCACTGGAAAGATACCTGCAACCCGTTACTTAACTTCGTTAAAAATAAATTGCTAGATGAGTTTCAACTTAGTTGCAATCAGGAAGTGGAGGTGGTTTTTTTGCAGTAAGAATCTCACACATCTATGAGCACAAGTTTTCAGTTCTCATAGAGCCTTATGCAGGTTTTGCACCAATCCACGGAAAAAACCTTCAGGAACCTTACTTGGGAAAAGATCCTGTGCACAATATGGGGTTTCATTGTAGAGTTCCTGTTAGCATATTTCTTTTCTTCTTTGAGTTAAATAAGAATAACTTAAGCGGGCTGTAGGTAGACTCAACTCAAATTATAATAACAAAGGTCACGTAAACAAATAACAACTTTCAGGTTTATTGTTATTTTTTTATTTTGAGTCAATGGCGTTGAGTTATTTTCAACAAAACTGTTTTTTCTTTCTGTCAGCCAAGAAATGAAAGTCCAATGTAAGTAGAGAGGAGGAGGGGATTTATAACACTTCAGATTCTATGAGTGTAGAGAGCTTAGATCAAGCTGCAACCTACAAACAAGGGCTCATCATAAGTGCATGTGTTAGTGGTTAGTAAAATAATGCAAACTAACACATGCTTACAAATAACTACAATAAAAACTAGTTAACAAAATTACAAAAATCAAATACCTTATACACAAAATTATAAAATAAAAAAACATTGAAAGGATCTTAATAGATATATGACGGTCACGATTGTGGAGCACTGGTTCGAAACAATGTTTTCAATCCCATTTTATCTACATTAAAATCAACGGAGGAAGCATTTAAATTGAAAAGCTTACACATTCGGCTTAAAGGTTCATGAATTCCGTAGTTAGTACGATGAAAATCGACATGTGAAAGTTCAAATCTTCACAGTTGGTGAGATCATCGGCGGTAATTTATGCCAATACAGGCTAACAAGTCAGGAGCATCAATTTCCCCATTTAAAAGTTGCTGAAGAAATATTAAGTCATTATTAACCAGCCTTTGATATAAAGTTTGAACCTGCAGCAGTTGGATCCGATGTTCATATGGTGGAAGGTTATATGGATCAGCCCAGGGGAGACCTTTCAGTCAATACGACTTTTATGAATTTCATAGAAGGGTGACCAAACTTGAGAGGCATACTCAAGATGAGGTCTTACATAACAGTTATATAGAGAAAGGGTAATATACGGTGTCGTAAAATTCTTTTGCCCAACGTTTTATAAATCCAAGCATAGAGCTGGCTTTCTTTACAATATAATTTATGTGTTCTGTGAATTCTAAATTAGAACTAAACTGAACACCCAAATCTTTGAAACTAAAGACACGGCATAGTTTGTGCTGCGAAATAGAATAATTGAAAGTACTTGCAACTCATTTTCTTGAGAAAGAAATTGTTTGGCATTTAACAGGGTTTAGGTTAAGACCGTTTTTATCACATCATAGAGTAAAGCTGTCAATACCATCCTGCAAGAGACTGTGGTCATTATCAGCTCTTATTGTCTTGAAAATCTTCATATCATCCGCAAATATAAGAATTTCACTAGAACGTATACATGAGACAACATCATTTATAGCGAGAATGAATAGAAAAGGGCCCAAATGACTTCCCTGAGGTACACCCGAGAGAGCGTTATATGGGTTTGAGAGAGAGTGCCGAAATTTTACCTGGTAGGATCTATTTCCCAGGTACGATTTTATCCAATCTATTAAGAAAGGTGGAAAGCTTTAAGTTTGAATAAAATAATATTGTGACTAAGTTGATCAAATGCTTTAGAAAAGTCAGTGGAAATGCAGTCAACTTCACACCCATTTTCTAAAGCATTGGAGCATTTGTGTAAGACGGTAAGGAGATTTTTTACCGTTGATCTTCTTTGCATAAATCCATGCTGTTTTTCACATACTAAATTTTTACTATGAAATGCCAAGCTTTCACAAATAACTTTTTCGAAAAGCTTCGGTATACAAGACAGTTTTGATTTAGGCCTATAGTTTTTAATATCGTTCCTATCACCCTTTTTGAAAACTGGAGTTAAAAATGATTTTTTCCATAAGCAAGGAAACTTTCCTGATTTTAAAGAAAGCTGAAATAAAGATTGAAGGGGCTGAAATAATATATGTCTGCACCTTTTTAATACTCGTACTATTGGGGGAATTCCGTCTGGACCAGACGAGTAATCATCATTTAACAATGAGAGATATCCTAAAACAGTGCTCAGTTGCACAGGTATATTATTACAATTCGTTTGGGAATAGATATGTACATTTTTAAAATAATCTTCGTCAACAATGACAGGCGTATCAACGAAAGAATAGCGAAAATTATTCGCAAATGCATTGCAAATATCGGTATTATTTTGTAGCGAACAGTTTACAAAATTCACCGGATAGCCGTCCAAGTTCTTCTTTGTATTGACAAATTTCCAAAATGACTTAGGATCCTCTTTTAAACAGCTTCCCATTTCATTTAAATACTTAGTATAAAGTGATTTTGAAAGAGTTTTGAACTCTTCAAAATTTGCAATATAAGAACTGTGATCAATTTGTGAATTAGTTTTTAAGAAAGTTTCCGACGCCCTTTTTCTCTTGTTACGGAGTGAGCTCCTTCGTATACCATGCATGGCAAACGTTCGAGTTTTTCGATATTTTTAAGGGTATAGAATCATTCATACAACTATAAAATATTGAATAAAAAATAGAAACTGCTTCATCAATATTAGTACATGCTGATAATATGTTACCAATATCAGAACTAACAATCGTTTTTCGGAATAATTGTCCAGCTTTATTTTCCAATTTGTTCCTTATCTTTAAAATGAAAACTTTTACAGAGCTTGATTCAATTCTCATCATTCCTATGCACTTGATCCATTTTCAAAAATTAAAATTAAAATGTTTAAAAACCTATTGTTCAGTTATTTATTATTTGTACATTTTATAGATAATAAAAAAATAATTATATTATAGTAATCATTGAAACTCATCATTGAAAGTTTTAATGATTGATTTTGAAGCATTTATAAAGCAAAAGAATTTATTATTTTGGTTAATAAATAAAGCTCAAGACTTAGCTAATATTCTAGTAAAAAAAAAAAACAAATAGTCCAAACTTTCCACACAAAATGACTTTTAAGATTTCAAAGATCATTGGTGAGGAAGTTCAATCATTGAAATACTTTTATGTGGAAAGTTGGGCCTGTTTGAACTTTGTTGACTAGAAATATTAATAAAGTTTTGAGCCTTATTTATCAATCAAAAAAATAAATAATGTTGCTTTCTAAAGGCTCTCCCAAACCAACGCGAATTCGCGGCGACGGCGAATTTTTGTTGTTGTTTAGCGTTGTGTATTTGTCATATGTTTTACTATTGTGAATGATTCGCTGCGAATCGCTCCGCATTCGCGTTGGTTTGGGAGAACCTTAAATGTCTTAAAATCAATGATTGATTTTTTTAATGATGAGTATCAAATATAGCTACAACTGGCTCCTTAGAGCTTCGTCAATTGAAGGGATGCCACTCAGTCTCGGATCAGGCCAGATACCTGGCCAATACCCCAAAAAAAAGAATGAGCCACAGTAGTGACTACCTTTGCAGAGAGTGCAGCGACGAAGAAGCACATGAAGCATATTTCGTTTGCTGAAAGATATGAAACGTACCTTTCATTTGATACCAAATAAATAGGGGTTTATATTGTGCTTCCTCTAATATAATTGGACAAAAATCAAGAAGGAGATACCTCCGAGATATACACATCAATAACTCAAAATCCCCAAATACGATTTTTCTAAAGCTTCACAGATTTAATGTACTAGGACTAATTTTGTTCATGCACGCTCTTGACCCAACCTCCATACAATTTTTTTGTCATATTGTACCGAAAAAGGGACATTCGGGGCAAAACTGCCACGAAAAATATAAGAAAGGGTAGATTTTAATTGGGTATATCTCCTCGAATTTTGAAAAAAATTATTTTTTCATCATGCCTTATTAAAGCCTTAATTTCTACTTTAACTTGCCCATGCATTTCTTGACCCAGTATGTGCTTAAAAATTATGTGCACATTTAAAAAATAGCATTTTCGGTTTTAAGCGTGCTTATAGACCGAACAAACATATTCAATAATAAAGGGTGATTTTTTAGCTGGTTTGGTTTTGGCAACACTGGTTTTGACAGCTGTCGTGTGTTTAGTACCTTGTGTCACTGTCAAACAGCTTCAGTTTGGTTTGCAATTTAACCATGGATCGTCTTACAAATGAACAACGCTTGCAAATTATTGAATTTTACTATCAAAATTCGTGCTCGGTTCGAAATGTTCATCGCGCGCTGCTTCCATTTTATGGTCGGCATTTTCGACCTTCTGAGCAGTCTATTCGGAAGATTGTGACCAAATTTCGCACCAAATTTACTTTGTTGGACATTAAACCACCAACACGTTTACGTACTGTGCGTAGTGAAGAAAATATTGAGGCCGTATCAGCTAGTGTGACAGAAGACCGCGAAATGTCGATTCGGTGCCGTTCCCAGCAGTTAGGCCTTTGTTACAGCACTACGTGGAAAATTTTGCGGAAGGATTTGGGCGTAAAGCCTTTTAAGATACAGCTGGTGCAAGAACTAAAGCCAGCCGACCTACCACAACGCCGAATTTTTGGTGAATGGGCTCTTGGAAAGCTGGCCGAGGATCCGCTTTTTTATCGAAAAATTGTGTTCAGCGATGAGGTTCATTTTTGGTTGAATGGGTACGTAAATAAGCATAATTGCCGCATTTGGAGTGAAGATCAGCCAGAAGCATTGCAACAGCTACCAATGCATCCCGAAAAAGCCACTGTTTGGTGCGGTTTATGGGCCGGCGGCATTATTGGGCCATATTTCTTCAAAGATGATGCGAATCGCAGCGTTACTGTCAATGGTGAACGCTACCGAGCGATGATAACAAACTTTTTTTTGCCCGAAATGGAAGTTCTTGACTTGCATGATATGTGGTTTCAACACATGTGCCACATGCCACACAGCACGCGAAACAATGGCGCAATTGCGAGGCGAGTTTGGTGAACAGTTAATTTCACGTTTCGGGCCGGTCAATTGGCCGCCTAGATCGTGCGATTTGACACCATTAGATTATTTTTTGTGGGGGTATGTCAAGGCTAATGTCTATAGGGACAAGCCCGCTTCGATTGACGCACTGGAAGCCAACATCCATGCATTCATTCGTGAGATACCGGCCGATATGTGTGAAAGAGTATGCCAAAATTGGACTCAGCGGATGGGCTACCTGAGACGCAGCCGCGGTCAACATTTGCATGAAATTATCTTTAAACATTAAATTGCAAGGTTCAAACTATCGATTCAAATAAATATTTCATTCATTTTTTTTCGAATTTTTTGTGTTTTTTTTTTAAAGTTCTAAGCCTCTTAAAAAATCACCCGTTATAAACCCTTGCACGAAATTGTTCCTTAATGCCTTCTTATTTTCCGATCTATTCAGTAGATTTAATAGGATGAACTCAAAATTATAAAACAAATCTCAATTATGTTTTGGTTGTTTTTATAAAACTACTAAAATGATGGCACTACAAGAAAAAAACTCGTTCTTAATGTATGTACATATAGTTTTGTTCGTTTTGTATTGTAAACAATTGCTTTGATAAAGTAAGAGCTTGAAACTCTCAACAGGGCTAGGGGAGCATAGCAGTCGGCTTGGCAGCAGGGTGAAGATGATTATCTACATGACCCTTGGGAGCGCAATGGATCCACTGAGATCCGAGTGAGATGATGCGGCCCGCCGTATCATCACCCCTTCTAACCTACATGACCCTTATCCGGCCGATGATTGTCTACGGATGCCTGGTTGGTTCAACGTTGCCCCATCTCAAATGGAGAAGATTCAGGTGTTAGATTGGCGGTGTCTTAGATGCTGCACAAGACTACACAGAAAACCAAAGTCAGAGTACACACTATATTATTCCAACCAGTTTCCATACAACGGTGCCAACATGAACTGAATAGATAATTTTTTGTTCTTTTCTGCTCCAACAAACTGCTGAATTTTTGAAGCTTTCTACCCCAATGACGAATACTACGAGAGTGTGCGTCTAAGTGGCCTTACTGCTTGACCAAAATAGAGTACTACAGCTGCAGCTGGAATGTCTACCAAAAAATATCGGGCGTTATTTTTTGTACTCGCCCACAATGAACTGTACAGCTTTTTGACATTTTTGCCATTTGAAGCCAACTGTGCGAATTTAATTCAACACAAAAATTAAAATGGATAAAGATGGTATGAAAGTTTAAATAACCAACGTCTTTATCGGAGTTTAAAAAGATTTTAAAACTCTCTTCAACCCACATGTAAGCACTCAGTTGCGATCACAATTTTGAAATGTCAAAAGAGCTGCATGTGAAAATTAAAACTTGGCAAACTTGTCCAGCTGCGTCGTGTTGTGTTCGTATCATTGGATTGGTGTGTAATAAACATTTTGATAGCTATTCCAGGTGTAGCTCCTGTTGCAGCTCCGTCTCCATTCAGTTTGGCCAGTTATTCCACCCGTCATCCACCCACCTTCCGAGGGTTGATTTGGGAAAGAGTGGCGATTCCGCTTATTTACCATGTCGGCCGTAGAACTGTAGATATGCGGCTCTTTTATAGTGGGACGTTCTCGCAAAAGACGAGCGCCTTCGGTTCAGTAGGACTATGTCCGATCGGGAACGAATGGATAGGGTTAGGCAGGAGAACCAGTACTGGTGAATAAATGAAGACTCTTCTGATATTTGAAAGTTGACTTTGCTTTTATTTTGCCTTGGCCGACCTATATAGGTTAATATACCTACAATTTTGTTTGCCTATGTTTTTTTTTTGCTTTTTGCTTGCTGTAGCTGTTCTAGTTCGCAGTATCTTTAAGTGGCTTAATACAGCAGCACATATTAATGGTAACATCATTAGCGTTTTTATCATTGTTTTTTTTGTTGAAGAATTGAACAAAAAGGAAATTCAGTGGCACTCGTACGAAAAACAAAGCTACAGGGTCGATAAAGGTACTAGTAAGAGGCCTCCACTCTTCATGTGTTGACAAAGATATTTTCGAAGATCTTATACAAAAGGCTTTCTCTCTTCAAATTGAAATAGTTACAGAAGTGGTTAAAAAAACACGCTGTATCACACTATCAGCGACTGCAAAGTCATACCAATTCCGAAATGGTGACCGCCTTAAATGTACAAGACAATGTTCAGAGATTAAGAAGAACCAAGCCTCATAAGATGATGGTCTAAAATCTATGGGTAAGTGTTATAACTCTAAAACTTCCCACAAAATCATTTGTCGATCTTTCATAGATTGGTCCTGATTCACCGGTGGTTTAAGTGCAGTAAGAGTCCCACACTACTCAGTACCAATTCTTACCGAGTGTCTTTTGAAGAATCCCATCGGATAAAAAAAATTCAGTTCTGCGCATACGGCAAAGTTAGTGGAAAATGGATCCCGAGACGTGTGATTGAAATTAGTTGCATGTAATGTGTGTGTTTCTTTGTTCTTAGAAAATAAGATTGTTTCGAGCTATTAAATGTTTATAATTATTATTTTATTACTTTCACATTATTTAAATTATTTTGTTCGTGTTGTTGTTTTTGTTTTTGTTGTAATACAATGAACAAATCATGAGAACGGCCATCTTGAATTCCTTCTGACAGTTCTCATTTCAGACAACCTGCGCAATACTACGATTTCATTAGAGTCAAAATAAGATAATTTCTTAAATCTTTTTCTGTGATTCAAAAAATTACCTCATTCCGTTTGTAATTTGGTAATTTCGTTTGACAACTCATTTCATTTTTAAATTTCAACTGGCTGTTAAACGCTTTTTGTTATTGTTTTTTTTTCTACTTTCATTGAGCTTTTACATTTTTATACAAAACCTTTTGAGAGCCTTTCAAACATTGGCGTATTTGGTTTGTTCAATAGGTTTTAATTTAGTTTCCAACCTTATTTCGTGCAAATTTGGTTGAAATTATCCCATGTGAATTTGTATGGGAAATTATTATTTCGTATCGAATTAAATTAACGAAATTACCTACATCGTAGTATAAATAGTTATTATTAGTTATTAAATGGTTATTATTAGTAATTTAATAGTATCAAGTTTAAAGTAATTTAAATTAGCTAAATACTACGTTTTCATTAGACCAAATGAGGTAATTTTGTTGAAAATTCCCAAATTTGATACGAAATCATCTCATTTCCTATACAAATTCACATTTCGAAATGAGATGATTTCAACCAAATTTGCACGAAATTAGGATGGAAATTAAGTCGAAACCTGACAAACATACCTAATTTAACACAGTTTGAAGAGCTCTGAAAATATTTTCATTTTATATTACGAAAATGTTAAAGCAGCAAGAAAAAACAACTACAAAAGCGATTCATATCCAAATTGTTGTTCAAAAATGAAATGAGCTGTCAAACGAAATAACCAAATAACAGATGGAAACACTTTTTCCGTAATTTGCGAAATTACCTCATTTCAACTCTATTGAAAACGTACACCACACATAAATCTTGATTCTGTCTGACATTTTAAAAGAATTAAAGTGCTCATAGGAACTCTAATAAAAAGATCCATTGCAATCAGTCAAAGTCCCAGGACACAATTAACAATTGCACATATTTCACTTTTTCTTTGAATAAAACATAAAAAGGACCAAAATCTGTTTACACTGTACTCATAAATATAAAATCTCTTTTTTCTATATTCTCTCTTTTATGGGCAAACGGGAAAAAAATATGATTGTGATATTGTGAATAGGCTAATTAGATTTTAAGAAGATTTGGTGGAAATCTACTAGATTACGAAATCTTAGAATGTATGGGAAATTTCGTTGATTTGGGCTCTGGCTTGAAATCTAGATTTTCATTCGGTGTGGAAAGAATATTAAGTTATTATAGTTAAACTTAGAGCGCCCGAATGGGGCCAGTAAGTTATTCTCATTGAAAAAGTAGGTGAGTCAGTTCTAGGGACTTGTTAACACTGGATGGAGCGCTGATCACGCTGTTAAGATAAAAAATTTAAAATTTTAACTGCAACCGGGAGCGGGTCGAAATTTTGATTTCAAAATTCAGTTTTTTTCAAAAAAAATCTGTTTTTCCAGCTCTTGTTTGTCAAAATTCTGCTTTTCAAACAATATTTTGTCATATAACATGTTTAAAAAAAATCTGCCAATTTTTTTCCCAAATAACTTTTGTTACTAACGAAAAAAAAAAACAAAAAAGTACAACTCTTCGTAAACCATTTGTCTTATTTCCGGTTTGCACCATGTCCAATTATAATCTTAACATTGACTTTTTTTCGAAATAAAAAAACTTGTCTTTTCATTTATTTTTATAGTTTTGCAGGTAATTGAGGCTGTAATATTAAGTGCATGTGCATAAATGGTGTAATTCACTTTTTTACAAAAGTTTTAACCAAATAGATGTTTTATAATACTGTGGTTACACTTAACCAAAAGATTTCGTTTAAATCTGGAGTTTTCATTGAGATTTCGATGAAATTTTCATGAAATCTTGTTCCATCAATCAAAAATATAAAGAATTGAGTTTCGATTTGGTGGGAACGTAGCATATACTACTTTATTTGAAATTGAAGTAGATCATTTTTTTGAAAAGCTTAGATAATATGCATTGACAATGGTATGACAGATTTTGACAAATTAATATAAGTAAAACACTGGAGAATCTAAAAAAATCAGCTGGACCACTTTTTCACCAAATATGTAAAAGAAATTTTTCCAATAAGAAAATTGATTTGAGAAATTCTGCCAACAATAAAAAGAAGGTTTGGAAAATGTTAAAAAGCGTGCGCGGCAGAATTTTGTAAAACAGAATTTTGAAAGCAGAGTTTTGAAAGCAGAAAAAATGTTGACCCTGCCAGAGTTTTGACCCCAACCCGCTGCAATCATACTCTTATCTGCCTTACGCGACTTTACGTTTTTGTGCTATCTTTCATTCTGGTTCGATATTTTGGATGGAGTTGATTGAGCACAGAAACACTTGGCAAAATCCGCGCTTATTCTAAAAAAGTGTTATATAACTTAAGGCAATCGCGTGTTACTTCATGAAAATCCTGATGGCACCATGAAAAAAGCTATAATATTCGCAAGAGAAAAATGTACTGAGCAAGAAATTTCAATTGAAATTGAAAGGCGGGAAAGAACAAGAAAGAAGAAAATCGTGCTAAGTAAAAAGGCTCATGATGCTGGTTTGGCGTTGGAGGAGATGTTACGATACATTTTACACTTATCTTATTCATCGCTCTATAGGCCATGGAAGGCATTTCGTCAGTGTTCTCAGCTCTTCAACCGAAAATATTGCTGTACTGAACGGGAAAATAACAGCGTGCTGTTGCTCCAACTCTAATGTTTGTCTCAAAATTAACAGAACTAACAGACAACAGTATAATATTGGGAATCGGGCGAATACACAGTCATATCGTAGCTGAAAAAATAAATTTAAAAGATGCACAAATCTCGGGCAGCTTTAAAATTTCAGAGCTTCATTGTTAAGTTGGGCTGTTCCTGGCGATGAAAACTTATTTACAATGAGCGTCTCAGTGACATCGTGGGAACGAGGCTTTCAATCGAAAAGGAGCACACAAAATATATATAGGTAGAGTATATAATTTAATCAATGAAAATTCGAAGAACCTTTAAATAAAATCATTGTTCGTGTTTTTTTCTTTCATTTTTAAGGGGTGTGACCTTACTGTACCCCCCCGGGTGCCTCTGCCTCGTAGTCCACCCCTGGTTAAAAGTTGAATTGAAAACAAATATGAATTACCAAAAAAAAACCCTAAAATTAAGAGATATACTTATCGATTATAGGTACCTAGTCATTTTTATTCATTTAGTTGACTGTCTTGTGAACAAAAGGTCTTATTTATAACCTCCATGTTTTGCTTATAAATTCACTTTTTTTTATTTGCCTCGTTTCTCATTTCTTCTATTTACCCAAACACTTAGGTAATCATTTGGCAAGAATAAAAAAGTCATAATGTTTTACTTTTGCAATATAAATTTCTGGTGACGGTCACGGACCGCTTCTGAATAAAACGAGTACAATAGTCAGGTGCTCGTGCTTTTGTGTAATATAATTAATAAATCTATCAATTTATTTTCAATCAACAGTTTTATTTCGGGCATCACTTTGCTAGGAACACCCACAGAAATTTACTTGTATGGAATTCAATACATTTACGTGATCGGAGCACTTCTCCTTATGGGATATGCAATGTACTTTGTTTTTCTGCCGGTGTTTCATGATCTGAAGCTTATTTCAACGTATCAAGTGCGTCTCAATCAAAAGAAAAGTATACCTCATATAATTTAAGAACACTTCTCTTTTAAGTATCTGGAGACCCGGTTTGATCGGAGAATGCGGCTTTTTGGTTCAATACTTTTTGCTTGCGGGTCGGTAAGTCTCGAAAAAGTTCTCAATTCTATGTGAGTTGATTTTATAGATTCTAGGTTCTATGTCTTCTTAGTTGATGTGGCTTCCAATTGTAATCTACGTACCGGCCTTGGCATTCAATCAAGCTACGGGAATCAATATTCACTGGGTGACACCTATCGTTTGTTTGGTTTGCATTTTCTACACATGTGTGGTATGTTTACGATTTACTGTTTATCAATAAACACAAATTTGATAACCTTTTTTAAGGGTGGCATACAAGCAGTCGTTTGGACCGATGTGGTGCAGGCCATTCTAATGTTTGGCGCAATGATTCTGATAATAGTCAAAGGAACGATGGACATTGGAGGTCCGGGAGTAGTTTGGGAACGTGCCTGGAGTAGCGGCAGAATCGAATCTCCAAAGTGAGTTTTTCAAGTGAAATAACTAGGATATAGCATCTTAGACCATCCACCTTTCCTCGCAGTTGGAAGTTTGATCTACGGGAACGACACACAGTATATTCCCTTCTTCTTGGAGGGTTCCCACACTGGCTTAAATCAAATGCCGTCAATCAAAACATGATTCAAAGGTACTTATCCCTTCCTACTCTGCGAATTGCTCGTCAAGCGTTATGGGTATTCATACTGGGTGTCTTCCTTCTACTGGCTATTTGTTGCTATAGTGGACTGCTCATCTATGCAACGTACAGTGACTGTGACCCCTTGACAACAAAGGTAAACCCTTGCAATCCTAAATAACATAAGAACATCCCTTTATTTTTTGTCATTCCCTTTTCTTTTTGAATTGCCTCCATCATACCATAACCCAGCTAGCTACCCGAAAAGACCAACTTCTACCTTTATTGGTGATGGAAACACTTGGAGATTTTCCTGGATTCCCTGGACTATTTGTGGCTGGAGTATTCAGTGCAGCACTGAGTTCGCTATCTACCGGGCTTAACTCGATGTCTGCCGTTGTTCTTGAGGACTTTTTCAAGTCCTTTTGTAAAAAACCACTAACGGAACGTCAAACAGCTTTCATTATGCGTGGTGTTGTTGTCGTTTTTGGTGCCTTATGCGTTGCTCTTGTTTTTGTGGTGGAGAAACTTGGAACAGTACTTCAATTGTCAATGAGTTTGGGAGCAGTTTCCAATGGTCCTCTACTGGGTATATTCACTATGGCAGTTTTGGTTCCCTGGGTAGAGGGAAGGGTGAGTTCCAAACATTGTGTGTGTAGCAAACTGACTAATCCTTTGACGATTTTTTTTAAGGGTGCTATAATTGGAGGTACAACAGGTCTGGCAATCATGTCGTGGATAATTGTGAAGGCGCAAGCAGCCATTGCCACCGGAGAGCTCAGTTTTAAAACAAAACCACTAACAACGATTGGTTGTAGTTACACATTCTTCGCACAGAGTTCATTGAGTATGTTGGTCAATAACTCGACTACAGAGATGACAGAAGCAGCAGTTCCGGTAATGTAAGTATGGATTCATTGCATTATCTTATTCCTTCTTGGATGCAAATATCTTGAATCTTTATTTAGCAATGAGTCATTCAAGATCTATCATATCTCATATTTCTATTATACAATGCTTGGTGCATTTATAACTATGATAGTTGGACTAGTGAGCTCCTTAATACTGGGCCCAAATAAACCTAGTGAAGTTGACCTCAAACTTTTGGCACCTTTTGTGAGACGGATGATTGGAAGTACGAACAAAAAGCGAAAAATAGAGCCAAGGATCGGACCTGTTGGTGAGGAAAATATCGCATTTACTGAGCATTTCAAATTCAACCCATCAGTTGGTGACGGTGTTCATGTTCATACAAAATCTTCAAGTGAATTTTGATATGATGAAAATGTTTTATGGTGATTATTAAAAAAATATACCTAAATACATTTTACTTGGTCGTTACCCTTGGTTACTTTTATGACTCAATGAAGTTGGATTTTACACAAAAATGTTATTTAGCAAATTTTCCAATTTTATCCATCCAATTTGTCAATCACGGTCGAGTTTCACTCACATTCAGTTAAAAAGGACCTTGTTAGGTTGAAGCATAATTAAATTGTAAGACTGCCTTAAAGTTATTTGGTTGCACTGCAATCACAGATACAAAAGTGAAAAGAAAGCAGTATTCTGGGAATTCTGTCATGAAATTGGCAACATAATTGACAAATTAATTCTTTCGGACTATAACCAACGAGTATATACATATTTCACGTGGTATTTCATTCATTTCATCACGAATATTTTGTTTGAGTTACTCAAGCGTTTCTGGTTTGTTTGCAGAAACCTTGCTTTTCAGATATTCCCACAAAAAGAAGCCCGGAGCAGTCAAATCAGGCGACCGTGGAGGCCAATCAGCATCACCATTTCTTGAAATAACTTGTTGTGGAAAGGGGTCTCGCAGTAATCCTGCGATGTGGCACCGTCTTGTTGATACCACATGTTAATCAAGCCCAAAGCATGCAGTTGTGGCGTTAAAAAGTTTTCAATCATATCACGTTATTCATCCCCATTCACAGTTACCGTTACACCGTTTTCAAATTATAAATAGTGCGTTTTGTTGGCACGTTGTTTCTCCCAAAAATTTCACGTAATTTTCTCGTCGACACAGTAATCGATGATTGATTTTGATAAAATGATTTTACGATTAAAACACGTTGGTCTATCAAATATTTTTCAATAACAAATTTGCCTCAAGTTTACTTCACGACTGCCAATATGAAACGTCGAGACTAATGTTTACCAAAATGGCGGCAAAACAAAGTAGTATACCTTCACGGCGGATACCCAGTATAAAAAAAATAAATAAATATAGTCAAACCGCTATATGGACATAGTATACCCCGGTTTTATCTCCCGAACAATGTAAATTTGGGCCTTAGGTCTTATCGCCTAAGACCATAACGTCCAAATTATAAAATGTCATAACTTAAGAAGGGTTCGGTGAGTAAATGGAAATCCACACAAGTGCAGTACATGCTGCGAAGTATACATTCAAAAATTATTCAATATAAAATGTCATAACGTTCAAATAATTCCTGAACAATTTGTTGTTGAATTTTTGTATGACAATGAATTTTTGGCGCTGTGACTAATATTTTGAGTGTTATGACATTTTCAGTAGGGTAGCTACTACGGTATCAGCCGTATTAATGATACGGGGCATTTTATCTGAAAACCAAATAAATTTAATTCTAGTGCTACGAGTACACGACATGTAAAATGCCACATGTGCATTCTTAGTGACGTCATTTTTACGTCACATATGTATGTGTCCTTATTGTCACATGCCATGTAATCGGCATGTTTGTGACAGCCGCATGCACATGTGAACTTGATGCGACCCCAATGCTACACGTGAACATGTGTCCACTACCGCATACTCTAAACGCGTGACACATCTGCTGCAGTTTTTACTGATGTCAGTGTCGCAAGTGCATGCGGCATTAACACTTTGCTTTCTTTATGAAAAGAAAATAGAGTGAACACGACAGAAAAAGAAAACTGTCTTCTAAAAAAGAGAACGGATGGCCACCGTACCTATAATACCTACAGGTCGATGCCTTTCCGTAAGATAAACGTATTAAGCGGCCCTTAAAAAAATGTGCCAGGCATCGGAATAAATCTCTGGTTCAGTTCTTTATTTGTGTATTTAAAAAAATTTTGAGAGCGTCGCTTAATATATTCTAACGGATAGGTACCGAAGCATCACACCAGAAAACAAAATGATACACAAAGATGAAAAATTAAACAAGCATACGACGGTTAAATATGAATACCTCCTAACAAATATTTTTTGTGAAAATCACTTCTTGAGGTAGTTTCCTTAAGAAATTCCATCTGCATCGCTGAACACATTCATTATATAGCCAGCAGCTGTCAAAACATTTTTGTTGTCATTTTTAAATACATACTTCCTGTTCCTATCATCTTGGCGCCTATAATATCTCCTTTCATCATATTTGACTCACACTTTTGGAGGCACGAGGGCCCACAAGACGTTTTTGGTCCATATTTTATTAAATGTAAGTATTTGTCTGTTTTTTGTCTATTTTGATTAGAAATTTTCTTGCAGTATCATAGTTATAAAATTTTATAGTTTTATTACCATTATAAGCAATAATAAAACATAAAACTAGTGCAAAGTATGTTAGGAGGTATTCTGTTTGATAGTACTGCTAACATAACATCTCCTATCAACGGATTTGTATTGAAATTTTCATTTCTGTATTTCAATTCTTAAATAAATAAATTACTGGTCGTACAACAAATTAAGGTTTAAGGTAAGTAGGTTAAGTAAATTACAGATTTAGAATGTTCTTTTAATTTATTATTTTAAAGTAAAATGTGCTCTCGAGCGAAGAAATGCCTCGATATGGCACGGGCTCAAAGCGCTGCTATCTTTCCTAGAACCATCAAAATGACCATTAAGCCAGCTTCCACAATTCCCAGCAACAATGAAATGACTGCTGAATCGTTTCTTGATGTGAATTGATGAAATTCATGATCACCAGATTATACAGCTAGATTTTAATAATACATCAGGATCTATAGAAAATAATGGGCTTTTACTTGAAGACACATCAGACCCACCCACTGATCCTAAAGTACCAGAAAATGCGGACAACATTTTGTCAAACGATTGTGAGTATGGTGACATGCAATGTCACCTTAGAAATAAAACGGACGATGATTCAAATTGGAAACAGAATAAAAACAAGCTACTGAGAATGCCAAGACTACATTTACAGAATCAAATAGGACTTCAATTTTCGAAAATTTTTGGACTGAAATGGATTGGTCACCGTTTTCGTTTGTAACCACGTCCAACAATTTGAAGTTTCAACAAGGCAGACAATTGGGAAAACTCTGGAAAGATCACAGTTTTTTTATTTTTTACCCTCAAATGAAAAAGGTAGCCAAATTTTTTTATAAGTTTTCAACCAAATGACACTTTTCCCAAATAAACCCTTTCAGGTATGAAAACAATTTGCCCCGGAGATCATACCATTCACGATTGGCTAAAAAAAGTTCCTTTTCGATGCATGTTTCCAGTGTTTACAAGAAAAATGAATGTAATGATAACTCTGAAAGAAAAAACAAGAATGATTTTTTGAAGAATTTCTTGGAACAGTTACCATTACTCTCGAAAAGATTCATCGAAACTTTTTCTTGAGTCCACAATTTATTTCCCAACAAAGTTTGTTTGATTTCTATAAAGAGGATTGCAGTTCACGCAAGGTTGATTCACTTTCAACAACAAAATTTCGACAAGTGTTTGACGGCATGAACATATCCCTCTATCAGCTTAAAAAAAATCAATGTGATCTTTGCACGAAATTCCGTCAGAAAACAACTACTACCGAGGAATATGAATCCCACATTCGATCAAAAGAACAAGCAAGGCTGGAAATGGCAACCGATAAAAAAAAATTGGCAGAGAATGGAAACGCTACCGTGCTAACTATGGTCTTACAAGTAACAAAAAGAAGCCCTCAATTGAGTGTTAGCGCTGCTTATTACAAAACAAAACAATTTTAAAATTTTCAACCTACAGAGTCATCAAGCTACAAGCTTCTGGTTCACAGAAATCGATACTAATTTAGTAGCATCCTGTTTCATGTCCTGTATATGGGATTATTTGGAAAGACATTCATTCCATTACTCCTAAAAAAAATCCAATAATAATTTATTAGAACGGTTGTACTTACCAAAATCGTAAAGTTATTGTTTCGAATGGGCTTTTACGCTTTTCAAAAAAATTTGGTGTTAAAATTACACAGAAATATTTAACTAAAGGGTACACTCAAATGGAGTGACACTCAGTTCACAGCTGTATTGAAAGAAAATTAAAAAAACACGACCATACATTTACCATCAGATTACATTAGGATTTCTAAAGATTCCAGAAAAAAGAATCCACACGAAGTCCTTTCACTTAACTATACTTTCTTTTAAAGGACTTTACCGAAAACATTGTTTATCCATCCATTCGACCTGGTAAAAAACAAGGTGACCCAGCATTTACAGACATCAAAACAATTTTATATGACCAAGGAACAATCAAAGTATAAGCTCAACTTTGAAAACGATTGGCAGGATTAACCAATCCGGGTTAAAAACAATTTGGATGAAGACCCTTAAATTCAAGTCAACTCGCTATTCCAAAGAAGAAATGGAATCATCTACAAAAACTTAAAGAGTTCTTACCCGAAGACTGTATTAATTTTTATGAAAACTTGACATTTAAGTAATAAGTTACTCGTTTTTGCTTAATTTAATGTGATGAATCGGAATGTTTGTGATATTTTCTAATGAATTAATAAGGGTATTCATGCAACGTCGGAAAACTATTGTAAACATCGTAATCGTCGGAAAGTTTACTACATACATCGTAAACGAACTGTCAACATTTGTATGAAAAATCTTTTCCAACAAATCGTTAACTTTCCTCCATGAATTTGTATCGTAAATAAAAATGGTAAACGTGGTAAAATTTTAAACTATTCTGAATGAAAAAGAATCGAAAACAAATAAAATTTAAACATCAAAAAGAGAAATATTTCAATCAAAATGGCTACAATTAAGAGAAAAATAATAGAAATGGAAAACAAAATTGGACGAAAGTATCTTTTTATTTGACGCTAAACAAACAGCTTACGATGTTTACGCAAGCCGTTTCAAAAGGGTGTTCATGAAACGTGCATCGTTAACTAAACAAAATTACTACGTCGAAAAGTTTACATCGTTGCATGAATACCCTTAATATTTTCATTTATTTTCTTCATTTTTTTTGTTATAATAAACGTTATTTATTATTTTTTCAAGTTTCCGTTTCATTTTAAACAAATAAATGAATTACTCCTATCACCATACAAAGTTTTTTTTATTTATATATACTTTTGATATTTAAAGCTATTTCCTATCTTAGAGATTCAAAATTGATAATACTTTGCCCAATTTCATTACCATACGTTTTTGTTTTGAGAAAATATTCAGTTTTTTGTGTCGCCTGTAAGGTTTTCAAAATGCGACATAGGAGGTATTCATATTTAACCGTCGCACAGTGGCCCGTTTAGGAAAAAGTGCTTGCGAGATTCATTTTTTGGATGGGTTTATAATGCAAAACTTTTACATTTTGTGAATTAACAAATGCTTGGAGCTCAAGTAATCGAAAAAATTATTTAATTTGTATGAACGGTTCGGCTTGTAGAGCCAATCAAAGTTGACAAATATTTAAGGTGAGAAAAAAACACTTTTTAAACATTTTTTTTTACTTTGAGTGTAAAAACTAGGAAAAGAGTATACGTTAAATTTTTTTTTGTTATTTTAACTAGATATATGCGCTAATGGCTATGATCAGAAATAAAAAAAATTATAAATTTTTAAAGTACTAAATTTAATGTTTTTTGAAACACCACTTTTAAGGCACTTTTTCAACTTTACATTAAGAAGAAAAAGTAGACCATGAAAAGGCGAAGAGTGATGTGATCAAGGCAATTTCTACCGCAAGTCCACTTCAAGTCAAAAGAGTCAAGGAAAGCATTCCTACTCCACAAAAGGATCCCATAAAATATACTAATGAAAATGCATTAGCTTTGTTTATGGATTTGGGTCTATCAAAAGAAAAATATAAAATACTGAGAACTTCTTTGAGGAAACACAATATAGATGTTCTGCCATCCTACAACACAATTACAGCTACGAAAAAAGAAGCAGTTCCAGAAAACAGCGAGGTCACGGAAATATCAGCTGTTGTAAAACTTCAAGACATGATGGATCATACTGCAAGGCGGCTTTTAAAAAGCAAAACAGAGGAACAAATAATTGTACACCCAAGAAGTTTGACCTTACAGAGTAAATGTGGCTGCGATGGATCATCTGGACAAGGTGAGTACAAGCAAAAAATTAATACATCAGATGGTGAAACAGACGCAAACATGTCCATGGCATCAGTTGTTCCACTCAGGCTAAATAGTGCAGATTGCGAACATTGGAGGAACCCTCTCCTATCATCAACTCATTTCTGCAGACCCATAATGTTCCAATATGCTAAAGAAACTAGTGACCTCATATAAACAACAGTCAACCAACATCCAACAATGTATTTATAAAGTTAATGAAAATATAAATATATTGGTGTAACACGAGTTCTTTTAAACTATGATTGACGGAAAAGTCTTAAACGAATTAACAGAAACAAAGTCTACGTGGTCATGTCGGATATGTTAAAGAACCCAACAAAACTTCAATAACCAGGATGAATTAAATAACGACGAACATAATTACGAATATGGAATCTCTTCATTGCATGCTAGAATCAGGTGCATGTAATTTATTTTGAAACTTGCAAGAGGGAGAGGAATTTGATGAATCTATTTGGATCAAAGAGGCAGAAATAAGAAGAAACCGAGAGATTGAAAGGCGTTTTCACGATGAGCTTGGATTTGATGTGAATAAACCAAAGCTAGGATTTGGCAATAGCAATGATGGAAACACTTCAAGGAGATTTTTTGAGGCAACCTCTCGAATAACTGGGGTCAACGAAGAGGTTATAACTAGGATCAAAATAATAATTAATGTTTTGAATTGCAGGGAAGAAGTGAATACAGTTAAATTTGGAGAGTCCACCAAAAAAAACGCAGAATTATTGAAGCAAAAGTACCCTGAAAAACTACTAACACATACTCTTCATAAAATTCTGGTCCATAGTCAAAATATAATCGAATACCAATCTCTAACACTTGGAGAATCGTCAGAAGAAGCCCAAGACTCCAAAAATGAAGACTACAAGAAATACAGATGTCAAAATACGTGCAAAATTTCAAGAATTCGGCAGAATGAAGACTTTTTTAACATGCTAGCAATCTCATCCGATCCACTTATTTCTTCCTTGAGGCATGTAAGAACCCAAAAAGATCTGAAAGCCCAATACTCACCAGAAATGATAAGTTTGTTACGCAGTTTCCAAGAAATTTAATATTTGTATGTAAATTGTTGTTCCTTTTATTTTATTTTTTACTTTTTGAATTGTAATCTATTAATAAAATATTTTATAAATACTTATAGGGACTCTTTTATAAAAAATAAGAAATCAATTAATACAAAACAAATTTTTTTCGCCACATTTTCATTCAATTTGTGTTGTTTTCTTTTTTTCCCACTGTTTTACTTGAATTACCTTTTTACTATAACGACTCTCGAATGAACTATAATGACTCCCGAATGAAAAAGCGCCATCTTCCGGACTGTAAATGATACAAACTAGGAGCTTTGGTGAGCCTTAGAACTTTTTGCTCTTGCTGTCAAAATGAAAGCTTTGGAACGGGGAATCTATAAGAAATTTCCCCTATGGAAAGCTCTACAAGCAAATACTAAAACCTTAAAGCTATTTCGGGAACCTGTGTGATGGGTAAAAAAGAACATGTCTGACCGGCAGTAGACACAGTATAATTTTAATCGTGAATGAATAAAGTTGGTTGCAATAAAAGTGAAAAGTAAAGTTGGTGATTTAATTTTAGTATAGTTGAGTAGCGAATAATAAATTGTTTTGTAGTAAAAAAGTTAAGTTTTATGATTTACGCAGTAAATAAATGGTTGTACAAATAAAGTAAATAAGTTTTTACCAACGAGCCTGAGAAAATATTATAATATGAACATCAATTTTGAGCTTTTGTGAACTTTAGTCCACATGCGTTTCGTCGAAGTACAAAAATTGGGCTCATCGGTTAGATGTTGTTGTAAACTTCAAAGATACAGTTACAAAATACTTATATATGCCACATGTGTCGGTAAAATATGCTTATTTCATTATTTCCATCTATAAATCTAGTATTTTGTTTCTATATTTTAAAAGTAACATTCAGAGAAAATGAAAATAGTATCAAAATGGTCTTAACAACCCAAAATTTAAGGTAAATTGTTTATTTCCGGTTTTCTATACCAGAAATCGGTATTTTGGCATGGAAGCTGTACGCTTAAAATAACAACTATCTTAACGAATTAAGATCCCACTCTCAAACTTGGCATATAGTTTCTATATTGTATAAGCTAAATTTTGAGACTAAAAAAAAATATTAAAATGGTCGAAGTTTTTAAAATTCTTTTTAGAATTGTTAACTTCCGGTTTTCTATCCAAAAACAGAATTTTTTCTCCTTTGTAAGTTGTGACTGAAAAAAATTTAGCATTTTAGTGTACCTACGAGTAGCTATTGCAATAAATTTAAGCTATTGTAAGTGTGAAATTTTCAATTGGTATTACCATTCCAATCCTCAAGGCATCCACTTAGATAGACAAAACTTTACAAACAACAATCAATTTAACTTCCCTAGCGGAAAAGTTTTTCAGAAACTCTTTCATCTGTCTGAGTTCTCATTCACTTTAGATTATCCTTCCAAGAATAGTGCTCATGATATAGACAAAACTGGCTGGAGAAAAGGCCGCAGACCACCTGCAAAGATGGAAGGGGGCCTTATTAAAATTTTAATTATTCGACAATCGAACGAGTGAGACTGCCAGCATAAAACTATAAGCAAGGAATAATGCTTTCGACAATCCTTTTTACCCAAGTATTTTGCCTCAGGCTATACTGATTCTTTAAGTTCGTGATTGTGTGATATACCTACAATCCTACACACACATGTGATTGCCAATGGAATGGAGAGAAAAACTATTTTCGTTTGATCATTTCCTGAAGAGTGGTGGGGGATGGCACAACCGTTTGCATTGGCATCGACATGGCGAGTGTTTGGCATGGACAAGGCAAGTGCTTTTGGAAATCTCTGCAATATTTACTCATGGAAACTAAACATAAATATACATTTTCCTTTGCATATACAATGTACCGGTACACCAAGCTAGGATACAAAACCAAATCAAAGTTTGTATTTCGCTGTGCATGTATGTAAGTATGTTTGTTTTTTTTTTATAAAAGGACAAAATAAATTTTTATTGTTTGCATTCGAAAATACCCGATCTAGTGTTAGTTATATCAGGAGGAGTAGCATCACAAGGTTCGGTTCAACAAGTGAAATGAAAAACTTTTGACATTTGTGTGTTCCTTGCAAGGATATATACAATAGCTCCGTATAGGCAAGGTCCTTCCGAAACCAACAGTTCGTATAGAAGTGTTCAAAGGAGAAAATCGGGTTTGTATACCCGGCGAAGTTTGGATGAAATGATGATGGTTCAAAGTGGGGTTGTGCGTGAAATGGACAAGTTCTCACAAATGAACACAGTTTTGTGGTTTCTGTTTAATGAAGTTTGTAAACAGGCATAGAAGCCACATTAACTATTTACAGTTGATTACAGCGGTAAGGACTTTGCAATGATGTCAACAGTTGTGTCTGACTGTGTATATCTACCTATACCTAGAATAATATGAACGTTTGGCCCTCAGAAGAGTTTACTGACTGAGAAAAAGTCCTTGGACGGCAGCGCATCCCGTATAGGCATCGTCCATCGTCATGACGATGATGCTGCTGTCCAGTGGAGTGCGAATCTCGAGTGCATCATGCAGAGCTCTGCTCATGAAGAATTGTAGAACATGCATTTTTTAAAATATTTTCCTAATTATTTTCCATAGCATGTGGGATGTGGGTCAAGTATTGCAAAGAAAAAATTAAAAAAGCAGGAACTTTTCTTTTTCGTTTTCGTTGTTGTTTATATTTCTCTTCAAGTGGTTGAAGGCAATTATTAATTTTCGCATTCATATGCAAAAAGTAAGTAAGGCATAAATGTATGTATTGTATAGGAACATACGAGTATATGTGTACATAAAAGAATAATATGCATGCATAAATGCTTGTAGGTACTTCTTAGTAAATATGGCAATATATATTTTGGTGTGTATGATTGTCGTATAAGTTATTGTTACTTATTCTTGATAGCAACTTATGCACAAGGATTAAAAGGTTTCTTAGATCTAACTTTGTAGTTTTATATTTTGTTTGTTGGTATATAGTCCAGTCATATTAGTCATGAATAATAAAAACTCCGGACAAAAAATTTCAAACTTATTTTTACGTAATTAAGAACCACTATTTTGTTTTTTTTTTTTTTTAATTAAATGCTCTAATTATTTTCAAATCAAAAATAGAAAACCATAGAATTTTGAAAACCTTAAGAGAACTTAGGACCCGTTGTACAATCGTGGTTCAGCCTTGGTTCAAAATTTAAACTCGGTTCAACTCGAATGAAGTGTTGTACAATCAGAGTTTAGGGCTTAACTCACCGCTGAACCGAGCAAATTTTAAGTCTCCAATTTTTTTGATTTATATATGCTTGAACCGTTTTTAACCGATTGGCTATTATGTAGCTCTTTCGAAGAAAATTTTACTTTTGTATAAATGCTTTCTCACTTTAATTGTAATTTTTTGACAGCTCAAGTCAAAATAGACAAAAAATATGAGTGTCATCTCGTTCCTCTCTTCCAACCAGTGTTACTATGATGCCAACGAATCCTTCGAGTTGGATCTCTTTTCATTCAGTATACAATAATATTTAACATACCTATTTCACTTTTATTTATATAAAAACAATGAAAAAGCACTATACCTCGCCAAAGAATTCATGATCATTTATGAAATATAATAGAAAACTGGCAGCTGACAGCTGACAAATTTCAAGTAAATAGACTTTTAACTCGAGTTCAGCTAACTCGCTCTTGACTAGCAGTTGTATTACGCATGCAAAGTTGAACCTGGTTCAAGAAATAACTCGAGTTCAGCTGATCCGTGGTTCAAGTTAAATTTGTACAACTGACCCTTAATAACGTAAAATTGCGAAAAAAAAAATAGTTTTAAAAATTGAAAAAAAGTTTTTTTTTTCAAAAATCAATTTTTTTAAACTACATACACTCCCGTTCATTTGAATATACATATAAACATTTTTCGAGAGCGTAAAACCATTGTCACTCTTAACTGAACGATAAGAATAAGTATCTAATTTGAGATTAATGTCGAATTCCTTTCAACCTTTGGAGATCGATTTCTATTTTCTGTTGCAAGGAATCTGTAAAAAACACTAGATTTTTTATGTGCTCGTGTGTGTGTCATTTGACAGAAGTTTTAAAGCAAAAAGTAAACAAATCGTTGCGAGCACAAATTTATAACAAATATTGATAAGTGCATTAAATTGCTCACATCGTTTTACACTATTAAAAACGAATATATTTCGGACAAAAGTTGCAAAAATAAACAAAATTAGTTAAGCGTTCACTAAAATAAAAAATACAGTCCAAAATTGACCAGGAAACTCATAAGTCGAGGAATACATCGGCGAGCGCGAGCTTCTTCATACGCTCAATTGACTTTGGGCTCTTGGAATCGAAGTTCATTGACATTTTTATCACTTTAATTATTTGTTCACTGCTATTTGATGAATTAAAAAACTTTTTATAGATATATTCGTTTTATTCCTCTTTAAACGAACGACAAACACTTTTCAGTATACGTTAAGAGCCACGAAAAAAAAATTTCAACTCCAGAGAAATGTCAAATCTTTTTAGTGTGTGTGAAAGTCTGTGTAAATCTTGCTAAAAATTTGTCTAGAAAAATGGATCTTTTTTCTAGACAGAATCCATTTTTTTGTTGTAAGGAATTCAAAATAAATGAAAAAAAAAGAATCTTAATTATACCACTGTTACTTTTTTTTAAAATAATTATTTTAATTACAAGTAAAAATTATGCCTCTTTTTTTAGTTCATATGAATAGGTACATACGCTGCAAAAGTAAAAAATCTATGTCTAACAGTAAAAAACACTATTTTTTAATAATTTTATTTGGCTAGTAGTGTGTACTTCCACCTTTGTTTAAAATAACTTCATACATTCTACTTGGCATGGAATCATATAACTGTCTAGTGAAATTTCGCTCCAAGCTGTCTTAAGCGTATTAAGAAAGGCGTCTTTGTCCTCAAACTACCTTCTCCAACTCGCCTATGATTACGGTTTAAAAAATGCTATTTTTTTCTGGAATCATAAAAAAGAAGTTGTATCCGTCCGGTCCGTCGAATATAAATTTCTTTTCATCAGATAAAACGATTTTAGGCCACTGTTCTTTCCACGTCAAATGTTGTTTGCAAAACAGCAACCTTTTTGTTTTTCTTTCTTCGTTAAGCGGTCGTATTTTTGAAGTTTATTTTTAGGTATAAGGAATTAATAATGACCCTCCGAATTGTTGAAACACTTGCATTGAAACCAGCTAGTTTTTTTTTTTAGAAATTGTATGACCCGTTAGTCCAACGTCGTGAAAACTATCAACTTTTGCTTTCTCAACCGCACTGAGAGCTTTTCCCCTACCCATTTTCAACTTATCAATTTTTTTGTTTCTGTAAATCAGAATAACACGTGAATAAAGCCAAGCGAAGTTTAAATAGCTTTAAGCTACAGCGAATTCAATGAGAAAATTGATGTTTTAAGCGTTGTACCTATTCAAATGAACTAAAAATAGGTATAATGTTGACTTGCAGTTAAACAAGTAATAGTCAAACAAGTAGAAATGGCAAAATTTAGTTTGTGTTTTTCTAATTCAATCTAAAATTGGATGCTTCATCTACAGAAATTTATTCAGTTCACTCAATTAAGAGTAACAATGGTTTAAAAATCTCTAAACTTTTGTACCTATTCAAATTAACGGGAGTGTATATATTTATTTAAAAACAATTTGTTCTTGGCTAGATAAGGAGAATACCATTGTAAGTGTTACCTTTTTTTTTTATTTTTGATATTTTTGTTCTGTTTTCTCATTTTTTTTTCGCAGCAAAATCGTCACCTCCAAGATCTATTAGATTCAAGAGCAGAAACACCTGAGTTTCCTTCTCAGGAACTAGGAGCGTAAGATTTGATATGGCTTTGAAGAACAAGCTCTCCATGAAACCCAAGAGCGTCTGACGCACAATGTGCGTCTATTTGGTCAGCGTCTGATCCCATAGGGATGGTTGTATTCAAAACCTTGAATAGAAGAAGTAAGTAAGCTACTTATGGTTTACAAACAAAAGTTACAAACAAAAATATGGCAATGAGAAAAACAAACAGATATATTATTCCAGCCCAGGTGGCAATCCAACTAAACTGATAAATCAACTCTCTTCGGAGATTGGCCCTATCGATTCTAGGATAGACCAATAATTGGTGCTTTTCAAAAAAAGATGGAGTCCAAAAACACTAAGGACTCTACCAAAAATATTTTCCTCAAGGGTTACTCCATCAAAAAACCCCACTCAAAAATCAAATGATAGTTAGAAGTAATTAACGAAAAAAGAACCAACGCCTAGGAAAAGATCGAAATAAAAGATCAGCAATTAAAAAAAAAAACAACGAGATCAACCAAGTAGAATCCGAAAACTATTTCGAGTAATGGCCCATAACCCACCTAAGTCTCTTGGATCGTATCCAAAAAAGAGCTTTAAAAATGATAGGTGATAGTACTTTAACGGTAACATTCGAATCTCTTGAACATCGACGTAATGTTTCATGCCTCTCCTTATTTTATCGCTATTTTTATAAACAGTGTTCTAGCGAAATAGCCAGTTACATTCCTCCCCTTAAACAATTCCACCGTAATACTCGCACTTCCAGGAATACCATCAGTTTACCCTTGAGCCCAATTTCGGACGTTCTGTTAAGTACAGAGATTCTTTTTTTAGCCGAACCACACTAATGTGGAATACTTTACCCGGCTCTATTTTTTCCTCCTATTTTGATATTCAGAATTTCAAAACCAATGCTCCTTTTAAATCCCTCCAATTTTTCTTAACGCTCGCACTGTGTTCAATCATCTTAAGGGTGTTCAATCATCGCACTAGTGCGTAGGACTGTCATGCCAAAAGTCTGGGTTCGATTCCCGGCCGCTGCCACCTAAAAACAGAAATGTTTTTTTCCGAGGTACTGCCTCTTGCGAGGGACTGACAAATCCTCTAAGAGTATACTTGTCATGAATAAGTGCTTCTCATCTAGCCGTTCGGACTCGGCAAAAAATTGTAGGTCCCCTCCATTCCTGCCAATTGCACGCACACAGGAATGGTTGAGAGTTATTAGTCACTAGGCCCTGGTTCTCCATGAGCTGTTGCGCCACAAAAATTTAATTTAATAAAAAATAGACAAGAAGACCTCAAATGAAAACGAGACAAGACCACAGATACTTAAAGTGAAAAGTGCACAAAAAACAGCAATTGCGCTTTATACTGATGAGAAAGAACTCCTTCTTGAAACTGATGGTAACAGCAACAAATCCAAGAAACGAAAAGCAGACTGTTCCAAAAAGTCAGGGGGCATTTTCAAAAGCTGATACTGCTGCAATAACGTAAACATCGAATAAAGAAAAAGTAAATGTACCCTAGAAGCTCAACTAATGTACTCTTCAGTGCGTTAGCTCCCGAGATTAAAAATTCAATTTCATAAGACACTTTCAAGTCTTATAACTATTCAAAAAGTAAATATCTTATGTAGTATGAAAGTTATATTACTCCCATTACATTTTTATAATAAGACCTTTTTAACTTTCAAAAAAATTCAAATTTTTTTATTTGATCAGTTATTCCTCCTTTAGTAGGTAGAATTTTATTACAAAATCTGAACTCTGCAAACAATGTTATTGTATCAATAATCTCATAACAATACATTTATAAGAGTTGAATGAGGGAGATGATGAATAGCATTAGTCTTTTCATAGCAAAGAGCTAATAGGAGTAACAATAATAAAAACAAAATGCCCATGCCCAAACTAAAACAATTACATTTTCAGAAAAATGGACAATAAATTAACGAAAGCACAAAATGTTGAACAATTTATGAGTTCAAAAAGCTTTTTAAAATGAAACTCAACTGCAAAAAAAGGAAACTCACGACAATAAAAGAGTTCCATCCCAAGAATCTAAAAACAAATTAATTGAAATATGCACGTTTTTAAAAGCGCGTTGTTTTTTTGCGAGGTAAAATGTAAAAATTAGTTGATAAAATTTCAACCACCATAAAATTTCGGTCCACTTGTGCAAACAATTACGATTGTGATGATGTCGCCGTATAATGAATCTAACATAATATTATAATTTGACGCACAGCAAGATTAATGCTTTCACAAAAATACTTTTTAATTTTTTTCCTGATGCACAACACACACCATTACCTCATTCTTTTATTTCTAAACAAAAAGGAGAATGCGATAAAAAAAGAGGAAACAAATTTCATATATAAGATACATATATGAGATTAAAAATTGCTTCTAGTTACTTGACCGTTTAACGCTCATAACTATCGTATAAGAGTCTGATTGCGACTACCAATTAGAGCACATTTTACTCTCACAAATTAATCTACTACGATAGAGTCTTATAAGAAGGAAAATGTCATCATGTAAACCATAATTTACAGATTGGCAATGTTTGGCGAGTTTAAGAACATAGTAAAAAATTCACTAATAAGGAATGTAGATATACATCATACCATAAAGACCATTGGAAAGTCATTGATGAAGGCATCGAAAGCTGATTCAGTGGCACTTGTACGAAAATAAAGCTACAAGATCGATAAAAGTAGTAGCAAGAGGCCTACACTCTTCATGTGTTACCAAAGAAATTTTTGAAGACCTTAAGCAGCGTCACACTACGACGATCAACATTAGGTGTGTTTAATTCCTTGCCCAAATGGGCTTGGACGAAAAGAACGACGTTGGGGCTAGGCAATTTACATATTAAATGCAACAACAACTAAGCCCCTTCGGGCTTAGTTAAGCCCAGAGAATTTTTGCGGGGCTTAGCCTTAGCCCAGATAAAAACTGTGTTACCGGCACGATATTCATACTTGTTATCGATAGTTTGTATGGAAACTCCTTTTTTTCTGTCATGGCGTCGCTAAGCCTTACAGAAAAAACTACCAATTGTTGGTTAACATTGTGGATCAACATGCTAGTGTTAACGTCTCAGTGTAGACGTGTTGACTGTCATTTGTGTTCAACTGTTTTTAATTTTTATTTTAATAATTTTGTTTACGTTGTTTTGCATTGAAAGTCACTATAAGTGCAGTGATCGATGAAGTAAAATGAACAGCAGGCAATTACGTAGATAACACTCCAATACTCAATTATTATTATTATCTCAAGCAACTTTGTTACTTTGTTGATTGCTATCCATTTGAATTGGATTGCATTCGGGTCAACAAAAATGTTGATAGGTATTTTCAATCAACTAGTCTACGCTTACGCAACACTGTTGACAATCGATGTTGATCTACACAATTCAACAATATGTGGACGCAGCCTTATAAAAAAGGTTGTTTAGCTCTCGATGCCAATAATCTTATTAGAAACTAGCTAACCCAATGAACTCTCTTTTAAAATTCAACCCTCTATTGAAAGAATGAAACTATTTCGAAATTAAATTGATTTTAACACATTTTATTTACAGACGGCTTTCGGATCTGACACACCCCGTACAATTGTGCATGCGACATGCAATACAATTCGTGATTGAGGCTACACTTGCAATTCAAATTCGTCGAATTCTTATAATGATAACTTACTCTTCCTCGCCTTGGAACTTGCCTTTGACTACGGTACCTTTACGTTCGAGGACGTTGTTCATGAATTAAACTGAAGTGAGCACGCCGTCAACCTTTCACTTTTTTAAATGAGCGCCCACTAAAGGGGGTTTGACTACCCTTAAGATGATAAAACACAGTGCAAGCGATAAAAAATATAGGGAAGAGGAGATACCGATGAACATTGGCTTTGAAGTTCTGAATATCAAAATAAGAGGAGAAAATAGAGCTTGGTAAAGCATTTCACTTACGCGTTCTTCGGCTAAAGAAAGAATCTCTATACTTGACAGTACGTCCGAAGTTGGGCTCAAGATAAACTGATGATCATTCCTAAAAGTACGAGTGTTACGGTTGAATTTAAGGGCAGGAATGTAACTGGCTATTTCACTAGAGCACTATCTGTAAAAATACCGATAAAATAATGTAAGACATGAAACATTTCGGCGGTGTTTTTGGGATGTAATTGTTTGCGTAATAGTTATATCACCTATCATTTTTAAGGCTCTATTTTGTATTCTATACTCAAGCTTTGGTCGGATGAAGGCTTTATATTACAGCCAGATCAGATGGGGAGAAAAATTTCTTACTTTGTCGAAGAAAACCTAGACACTTAGCACCACTCTTGGGGACATCGAATATGTGGTCATTCCAAAGAAGGTAATCTGTGATGCATATACCCAGAACTGGAAGTTATTCAGTTCTGTCGAGTTTCACTTATGGATAGCGGCATTGGAGATGGGTTTTGTTTTATTGACAGCAGATAGTGTGTTTTTTAAGCATTAAATTCTACACGGTTTTAAATTCCCCATTGGACATGCTGTCAAGATCAGAATTTAATGAGCTTATTATACGCTGCCGTTCAAGTTCCACATCTGGTTCAAGTTCCAAAGAAGGTAAACCTTGAAAGGAATATGAAAAGTTGAAGGCCTGTCATCTGCAAAACAATTTAATGGATAAGTAGTTGCAAACAAAAGATCATTTATAAAAATGAGGAGAAGAGTCGGAGACAAAACGGAGCCCCTGGGACGCACCAGGATTTTTTCATTTTTTGTATGAATATCAGACTTGTAACTATCCAATACAATTTGAATTGAACGGACAAAAAGGTAGTTTCAAGTTCAACGAAGAAGAGATTCATCGAACCCAAATGCATGCCTTTTCCATAAGAGAGCTTGATGCCAAATTCTATCAAATGCTTTGAAATATCAAGTGGAATAATCGTACTTTCTCCAAAAAGGTGTAAAGATTTGTTCCAATGTTAGGTGAGACATACCATCAGGCAACCAGTCGACCTATTGGTACGAAAGCCATACTGCCGGTCATTAAGATTTTGTTCCTCAAGATATTTCTTGAACTGATAATTTATCAGTGTTTCCATGATCTAGGAAAGAAGGACGTTAATTAGATAGAGAAGATGATGCACCTTTTTAATGACAGGCTGGACAAATGCTGTTTTCCTTCCACTCGCAAAGAGACCTGATGAATAGGACAGATGGAAAAGCTTACGCAGTGGGTTTGCCAGCGTTGAAGCGCCTCTTCAGACAATGGGTGGGATACAATTAGGCCCAGTGGATTTGTGTATATCGAGATCTTCCAGGACTCTTGCAACTGCACGAGTGCGAAAGAAGATTTGCCCCATGAGATAATTACCGCTCTCAAGTACATGCATGCACCCTACCAGGACATCTAATCCATACTTGAACAGTTCCGCAGGTAGGACATCTGAGCCAGCGGATTTGTTGTTCTTAAACTAATGGATGGCTTTCCTTACCTTCCTCTTTTCATGGTACACCTCTCTTGTTTCAGCATTTGCATACTGGCATTTCCGTCTCATGCTTCAATACCGATAATTCGTCATCATACCACGGTTTCTGTTTTTTTGGGTAGCTGATAGCCTATAACTGTGAGTACGGCAGAGAGTTTCCCGGTCAATTGGTCACTGTAATCTATGGCTTTCTCAGATGTGCTAAGGCATGCAATGTTGAATGTTTTCCTTGTTTTCTTTTCCTTGAACAGTCTGGCTCTAAACTTTGTCATAACAAGAAAGTGGTGAGAGTGCACCTTGGAAAGTTCACACGTCCAAGACGTTCGATGTGTGTATCCTTCGCTTGGGAAACCTAATGCTACTTATCACCATATTACATGCTGTAGCAAAGTCGATTAGTCGGAAGCCGTTATCTGCTTTCGCTTCGTGGAGGCTGTGTTTTCCAACTAATCCACCGAAGATATTTTCCTTCCCGACTTTTGCATTGAAGTTTCCAATCAAGACTTTGACATGGACATCGTACTCCGGACAGGCTCCATCCAGGAGGTCGTAAAACTCCTACTTGTTAGACTCCTTAGCTCCATCGGTAAAGGCATCCGCATCCTAGCATGTGCAGTCTTTGTATTGATAACTGCTGAAATAAATGTTGCAATCTTTTCTTGTCGTCATTCTTGATACTATTCTTCGTATCTCCTCGTATCTCGCGGTTACGTCTACCTTGTACCGCGAGAGGAAAGTTTCAAGTTATTGAGTAGCACCTCGCATATAGAGTGTCCTTACATTCCAGGTGCATACCCGTAGATCTTAGTCCATTTTAGTTCCGGGTCTGGCTGCCATTTGAGGGGCTTCACGTGTCTCTTTCACACCAATATTATTTTTTTATTGTGGCTGGGTCGTTAGCCCAATGCACTAACCTCCAATCTGTAGGGCCATGGGTTTGTTCTTGAACAACATTGGCACTTACAAGTTTAGCAAGTCATGACATAAAGCCAAGACCAGTATCCGGTGGCGATCAACTTGGAGGTAATGTAAGCTTTTGATGTGTAGGAAAAGGTACAGCTCGAGGCCCCCATTTCCTACAACTTCCAACCACCCGAATACATTTAATAAAAAACAAAAACAGTTAAACACCAACTAATCATTTATCCATTCATTCATTTAACTAATATTTGCTTACTTTTTCTCAGTATAAGTGTATTTTTAGTTTTGTCTAAAAAATCTCCTATTTCCAAGAAAAGAACAGGAAGCTTAAGTTGCCTTATGTAAGTAGTACATTTGTTATATTTTATAGACTAGGTACAAATTACACAGTTTTCATACATTCCATTCTAGTTACACCGATAATGGTATACGAGTGCTTAGGGTGGTAGTTATTCATTTCAATCCATAACTATGATGAGAAACGGATGAACAGTGCTTTGAAAAAATAATGAAAAAAATAAACAGTTCTCCTCCATGCATCTTTATACGGCACACCAGGAATAAATTTAATGGAAATATAGTCAAGCGAAAGTACGCAGTTTTTTGTTTTGTTTTTAATATTTTCTTGTTATTATTGTAGCATCCTTTACATTCATTGTAAGTGTGTCTTTTTTCTTAATAAGTATTCACCCTTGTATGCTATGAGTGTGAAATGAGAGGGGTGGGGCTTGGCTGGGTATTTGCATCCACAGATCCACACTTATGAATATGTAAAAGAAAATCAAAAACAAAAAAATACCTATGTACAATTCTCATTTATATTTTTACTGCTTCGCTTGCTCATCCAACTCCCATGCAGTGCTGCAGTGATGGAAAAAGATGAAGAAACGGCGACAGCGGTCATATATTTGGAAGGGCGCTATTTTAAGCCAGCAAAATACCTATGTATAGTAATGCTTAGAGCATAAAATCAAGAGCCTATGCGGCAGGGAGTGCAAATGAAGTGGTGTAGCCCAATTCTATTTTGATCTCATCTTTAATCGACGTTTCTATTCAATTCAAGATTATAGGAGACAAGCTTAGAATAGAGAGTCTTGACTTAGATGTCAGAATTAGGAATTTTGACTTAGATGTCATCGAGACAATTTTGCAAAAAAAATGGGTCACGCCACTTTAGCACTCACGGCCTCAATTATAAATACACAGGCAAATCGATTTCAATTTTTACCTACAAATAAACACTATTAACAACTTAAAAAAATTCAATTTCATGATAAATTGTTGCGGGCAAAAATAACACATGTAAGTTTTACAACTTTTTAAAAAAACTACTGGTAAGTGACATAAATTTATTATAGTGTTCCTATTTTTCATTTAAAACTCTAAAAGAAGTTATTTTACCTAATTTAAATATCGTATTTTATTATTATTGTTATTATTATTATTATTATTATTATTATTATTATTATTATTATTATTATTATTGATGGGATATGGGGCGGAAGTATGGGGATGGGAGGAGAGACAAGAAATGGAAAGGGTGCAAGAGAGGTACCTCAAGTGGACGCTAGGGGTAGAATGGCAAACTCCAGGGTATATGGTAAGAGAGGAAACAAAACGAGATAAGATAATGATTAGAGCACGGAAAAGGGCATGGAATTATGAACAGAAATTAACAGATGGAAAAGGAAGTGACATAGCAAGGGAATTTTTAGAGGAGATGAAAGAGAGACAGAGAGATGAACGGGGAAGAGGGTCACGATGGGAACAAGGGAGAGAAAAAATAAAGGGAAGAGAAGACAGAATGAATGGATACGAAGCAATAGAAAGAAAAGACTGGGGAGAGCAAGAGAAGGAAAGAAGGGAAAGAATAAGAGAATCCAGTTACAACAGGTGGTACAAAGAAATAATAACAGAAGGGATTCCACAATATTTAACAGTGGGTTGGAAGACAGAAAGAACAAGGAGAATTGCAAGAGTCAGGCTAGGGAATGAGGTGAGGGAAAGATGGCACTGGAAACGCGAAGAGGAGAGAATATGCAGAATATGTGAGGGTGAACAAGAGACATGGGAGCATGTATTAGAAAGATGCAGATCTGTCGGAGATGAAAGAAAATCAATAGGGGAAAGGATGAGGGAAATAATGGACGAAACGGGGAAGGGAGAAGAGTGGATAAAGGAACTAGAGGCAGTAAGAAAAGATAAGATGATAGAGAGGGGTGGAGAGGGAGCAGAGTAAGGAAGCGGGAGACTTGTAACCCTTAGGGGAGCCAATACAAATCAATGTAATGTATTATTATTATTATTATTATTATTATTATTATTATTATTATATTTTTAAACATTTTTCTCTCATAATTTCTATGTCTATACATATAATATGTTCTTAAACCCTCAGAGTCTTGAAAATAAGCGCAAGTGCGTTCGACCCAGTCGTGCATTTTATTTATTTTTTATTTTACGTTACCTAGTAGTAAATTGACATCCATTATTTAATTTTGTTATATTTGAAATGAGTATGAAAACTACTTTTTTGCTAAAAAATCATTTTGGTTGGATAACTAGTATTTCCAGAAGCTAATCAAAAGAATTAATTTATACAAAATAAAAGCATTCAATGATTATAAATATAGAAGTATAACTATTCAATAATAAAAGTAAACTTTGTTTGCTACAAAAATGTACCTATTCTTCAAGTCGTGTTACCTATTTTAAAAGTGGAGTAGATGACGGAAGAAAACCGTTTATAAAAAAACACTGGTGTTTATAGTTTATAAAGACCCAGTTATAGCTATTAGGAAAACGAATCAGGAACAATTTTCAAGTGGATTATTTGTTATATTTTCATTCGATTTGAATAAAAAATGCCAAATAACACAAAGAATTTTTTATGCAAACAAAATTTAACTGAGCAACTTTTTTTTTTAAATGCATTTAATTATTTTCCTGATACGAAAAATTTTTATATGAGGAAAGTAGTTAAAAAAATTAGTTTAGAAGAAATAATTGTTCAATTGAAAATTTTATTTGCACAAAAAGTTTTTGAGTGTTTTGTCATTGATTCTTGTAGCAATTGTGTTTCAAATCCTATGAAAACCAGCATGGATCCAGGATTTTATTCAGGGGGGTCAATTTTCGTGTAGCCTTGCCAGCTGTGCTGTGGTCACACCAAAGCGAAATTATTTCCAGTTTCCCCAATCTTGATGAGATGTACAGAAAATTGGAGTATTTTTTGTATTGCTCTGCACACAGAGCAATGTGAGTTGATAAGTTTTAAATTTGAAGAACGCAATTATCTCTTTAATATCACCCACACTGTCTTGAAATAACGGGGTGTCTAAGCAGCGTTTTTTAATTCCCTCTGGATCTTGGTAGCACTATCTCAGGTTTCAGAAAAATAATGGCACATCGGCATGTTCCTATTCACACACAAAGCTTTCAAGTACCAGCAATATGTTCGGCCAATTTTTTTAGCCGGGATAAAATAAAGTGTCGAATGGCAAGTTAAAGGCCGTTTTCAAAAACCATATCTCCAGTCTGATTTATTATTTTATTATTGATTAATGATTTTGCTTTCTAAATGTCTCAAAATCAATCATTAAAATTTTCAATGATGAGTTTCAATGAGTTATAATTTATAATTAGTTATAGCTAACTGGCACCTAAGATCAGAATAATGCACTTTCAAAATGCATCAAAAAATAAAATATGGGAAAAAATGACATTTGTGTGTTTTTCGTATTTATTTAAGTTGATTCTGTGTTTTTTTTTTTTCATTTTCATTTGTTTTAATTCTTTGAATTGGTGTAATTGTCAATGAATATTTTTTCGCTGCGTTTTCGTAAGCATTTCGTCATCTTGTTGGAGACAAACTAAAAATTTCGTTTCATAATAGCAGCGTACTAGGCTTAAACACAAAGAAATACTAATGTCATTTTTTCGCACACAATAAGGCTAGTCGCGCACATGCAATTTTCAGTTTCGAAATTGTTTGTTTGCAAAAATGGGTCCATGAGACTCCGCGCACATGAAGAAACTATTCCGTCGTGGATTCAAGCAACTTTTCAGTTTTTGCACAAAACTGGATGATTGCCCAAAAATATGGAATAATATGTAACTGCACAGACATTCATTTATTTATTTATCAACTACAGACATTGATGTCAAAGTTGTTTCAAACATTTTAAAAAACTTATTTTAAAAAATTGTGCATAATGTAAGTAATATTATTTGTGTTTTGTACTAAAGATAATAAGAAGTTTTACATGGATTCAAAATTTTATTATAATCTTGAATATAAAATACTTTTTACACTTGAAGCAGATATATTAAAATCAATTAAGTTATAACATACGAGTATATTAAAGTCACTCTTCATAACATTAAGCGGTTCATTTAGACCATAATTGACCCTTGAGCTCAATATGTAGATGGATGGATTTCTAGTTGTTCTGGTACGAGTATTGATGTTAAGTTGGCTTAAAATATAATATGAATCGATAGATCCCGATAAAAGTTAATAAAGGAACATGACGTTGTTAACTTCTCTTCTTTTTTCCAGCGTTGTTATAGGCTCAAAAGATTAAGTCGGCTTTCATATGGAGGTAAGTGTTGAGTTGGGTTCCATGGAAGATGTCGAAGAGCGAAACGTTTCTGTACACTTTCAAGTTTCTTTAAAGCAATTTCATAGGTAGGACACCAAACGCAACTACAGTATTCCAACAACGGTCTTACAAGTACACGGTAAAGTATTTTAAATATGTAAGAGTCATTAAATTTTTTTGAGAACCTCATTATTAATCCAAGACGGCCCCTTGCTTTGCTGACTACTGTATCAATATGAGGGTTAAATGAAAGTTTGCCATCAAATAGAACTCGCACATCATTGAACATTTCAACTTTACTAACCAGGACATTATCGATGAAGTAAAAGGAGTCAGACAATTTTCGTCTTCGTGAGTAAGTCATTCCGTGCGTTCAAGGATCCTGAAATCTGAATTTTTGGGGCTTCTGATTGGTCAGCTGTCAAAAAAAATCTGAAAATTCAGATGACTTTTCCTTACGTTTGCTTACGTTTTTCAGATAAAAATTTTCATCTGAAAATTCAGATGACAGCTAAAAAACAAGACAAAAAATAAGAATCTGCACATAGAAGCTCAACTTAATAGTAGATGCAGCTATTTTGTGTTCTGTTGTCGGTTTCGTACGGCTTGTTGGTTTTTTTTTAAGTTTTGTTTTCTTGTAAGTGAATAAAATAAAAAATAAGATTGAGAAGTAGTTTTTTCCATATGGCATTTTGGCTTTAGTTTTTCCTTAACAAAAAGTGAAGTTTTCCCCATTTTTATTTATAATAATTACATTTGGTGGAAAATCGCGAATAAGACGTGCATTTTGGAGTAATAACTGTTAAGATGTTTTGGTTGCAAGTGAAAAGTGTGGCTTCATCTATTTTCTTAGGTATTATAATTCAAGTAAAAACAACGAACAAGCTTTTTCCAGTCAACTTACATAGTAACTATCTCGTCAGTCACTTATTATGCGACAAAAAAAGTTCTTCCTTATATTAATTTCAGTAAAATCAGCAAGTAAACACAAGATTTTGGCAGAAAAAAAATATATGACATTTGGCTGAAAATTCAGATTTTTTGTGCGTTCAACGTTACGTTTCAGTACTGAATTTTCAGATTTCTGTCGATGAACGCACCCATTATCTTGCATTTTTTGGTGTTTAGATCCATTCCGTTTTTTAAACACCACTCGGACACGTTGTCAATGTCGTGTTGTAGACAAAGATACCCATTTGTGCTTTTAAACCATAAAAAGTTTAAAGTCATCAGCACACATCAAAATCTTACTATATGAGATGACCGAGTGGATATACATATATTCAACCAAATAGTTGCGGATATTTGACAATATCGTTGAATTTTGTTCATTCCAAAGGGTCAATATGTTCGACAATGTTTATTCAATTTTTCCATCACATACAGACACAGAAAAAAATCATCGCCTTTGTCCAATTCTTTTGCTCAGCAAATGAAAGAAAAGATATATTTGTTCTCTTTCGCACAAAGAACATATGTCCCTTTGGAAAGAACAAAGTTCGACGATATGATATAAAATATCCGCAACTACTTGGTTTGATGTCCGCACAGTTACATACTATTTCATATGATATGAGTCCATAGGATTCAGTTTTGCAACCGAACATGTTTCGATGCTGAAAGTTGCATGTGCGCGATTAGCCTAAATGGCCTGGGTAGTTAATTGTGTGCGAAAAAATAGTGTAGACTTCTCCAAAAACATGCAACAATAATGAATTTCATTCATCGAATAGCGTACTGCAGAACGAAAAGTAAGAAAAATTGTTCGTTCATGATTTCGTTGTCATTTTTGTATGGGATTTTTCGTTTTGCATCAGCAGCGTACTAGGCTTACTTTAAGACAGACATTCTTAAACAGTATGCACATTCGTGTTACAGTTACCTGTTAAATGCATCTTACTCGTATTTAAAAGAAAAATGTGTGGGTACCGGGACTCGTGTTGAAGATTTGTAAACATCCGTTTTTACCCAAGGGATACCCCGACACACGGGTGAACCTAGGTGATCTGTTTCTCCAACTAAATGTCTGATATCTATATCGCAAATTTTCTTCTATCTGCACTGAAGTGCGTTCTTTTTCGACCCAAAGCTAACTATAATAATCAGTTATAAGTTAACTTGCATCGTTCCTTTTACTTAAAAAAAGCTACTTCAACGGACTTTATGTAGTCACAAAGTTGTTCCTAAATTCAAAGTAAAAGTGTCAAAAAGTAACTTGAGTAACTTTTTCCAATTCATCTCTCTGATATAAGTTGAGATGGTTAATCCGTCAAAAGAAACTGAAATCACGATGTTTTCATTTTGAGTTATCTTTTATTTGCTGCTCAATCGTTCGGTTTGCAATTGATCTCATTTTTGTAAACAGGTATACAGTAGACGCTCGATTTAGTGAATCTCGGAAGAGTGAACTATCCAGTATAGTGAACACCCAAAATTTTACATGCACTACTCTAAATAAAGAACAATAAAAAACTCGATATAGTGAACACATATTTTTTCTCAAGTTTTAAACAAGAATATTTCAGCTACAATGTGTCTACAGCATGTCGACTGCCTTTGAACAAATTTTACCGTTCATTCATGTACCGGGTGGCGTACGAATCGTGCTTCAAAAATAAAACGTAATAACTTTTTTTCTGTGTGAGTAATCGGCTTATTTTTTTTTATTTTGTAGGTTACTATTTAGATTTATAAAAATGGATGCTTGGGATACGGAGAAAAGAATTTGGATAGTGCAACGGTACCATGCTTTGCAGTCCGTCATTTCCTTCCAAAGGGAATTTAGGCGGGAGTTTGGCGGTAATCCCCCGAGTAGATGGACCATTATGGGGTTTGTAAACATGTTTGCCGAATCTGGAAGCATCGCACGAAGGCCGTACCATCGAGATGCCAATGTTCGGGTTCAGGATACAATCGCAGCAGGTAGCATCTGCAATACAGGCCAATCCGAGCGTTTCGACCCGAAACTTATCGGGACAAATTGAAGTTAGTAGACGGTCATTACAACGGATACTTCATGACGATTTAAACTTGTTTCCGTACAAAGTCCAAATTACTAGCAAGTTAAACCCTCAGGATTTGCCTGTTCGCCTGGAATTTTGCCAAAAAATGATATCAATGGCCGAAGAAGACAACACATTGATCAATTGTTTGTTCATGTCTGATGAGGCCCATTTTGATCTTAACGGCAATGTAAACAAGCAAAATTGCCATATATGGAATGAGTCTAATCCAGAAATGCTCCATGAGACGGAACTGCACCCAGAACGAGTCACTGTGTGGTGCGCAGTTTCATCAAGGTGTATTGTCGGGCCGTACTTCTTTGAAGAAAACGGTGTAACCGTTACTGTCAATGGGGACCGTTATTTAAAGATGTTGAAGGAGTTTTTTTTACCCAGAACTGCGCCGAAGACGTATACCATTCAACAGCGTTTGGTTTCAGCAAGATATAGCCAGACCAGTTATGGCGGAGCTAAACAAAAAATTCGCAAACAAATTAATTTCTAGGAACTCCACTCTTCGCTGGCCCCCAAGGTCACCTGACCTGACTGCACCAGACTTCTTTTTATGGGGTTATTATACAAGAGGTGTATAAAACGAAGCCCAGGAATTTAACTGAATTAAAGCAGTCCATAACGACAATAATTGAGGCGATCCCAACTTCAACTCTTCAGGCCGCAATGAATAATTTTTTGATCAGGTGCCGCATATGCGTGGGAGAGCGTGGAGGTCATTTGCGATATATAACCTTTAAAAACAACTAACTATTTAAAATAAAATTTAATTTTCTAAGCAATAAAAAAAAATAAATGAAATACATCGATTAAAAAAAAAGTTATTTGAATTTCTTATTGTAGCACAATTGGTGCGCCACCTTGTATATCTCACACAGAATCACAAAAGAAAGTAGTCACTTGACTCAGTAGAACACAAGTTCTTGCTGTGTCCTTACTTTTGTACAACATTTAACATTGCTTGAAAAAACTGAGGTATTAAATAAGCTGTCAGCAGGTAAGATAAATTTCTTAACTTTAAAAACAAATGGTAAGTGTTAAATTCACATTTGTTACAGGTACTTCCGCAACATTTTTAGCCAACCAATATGGAATAGCCAGATAAACCGTAAGTTCCATATATAAAAAGAGGGACAATATAACAGCTACGGCGACTCAGACTTATTGTGGCCCTGAAAAAAGAAAAACCTTGAGGACATCCGAACTTCCAGAGGCAGAAAAGAGGCTCTATAAATGGTTCTAGCAGCAACGTAGAAAGAATCTGCCTGTAAGTGGACTGATATTGAAACAAAAAGCTATTTCCATACTGGACAAAATAAATGGTAACAGATATGGTTTTGTTGCAAGCGAAGGTAGGCTACAAAAATTTAAAAAAAGGTATGGAGTTCGATATCTGCCCTTTTAAACGAGTTCTACAAGAAAAAATAAAGAGTATGGATCTCAAGCCAGATCAAATATATAACGCTGATGAGTCAGGTTTATATTGGAAGCTTCTGCCTGGAAAAACATACGTTTCGTCGGCTGAGAAAACTGTTCCAGGTAGAAACGCCGAAAAACAAAGGATTACTTTCTTGGCTTGCACCAATGCTTCGTCCATTTAGAAATGTGTGCTTGCCTGTACATTACCGACACTCCAAATCAGCTTGGATGACAGCAGCTATCTTTAAAGACTGGTTTCATAATTTATTTGTTCCAGAAGTGCGAAACTTTCTATGAAATAATGATTTGCCACTTAAGGCCCTATTTATTTTGGATAACGCTCCTAGTCACCTTCCGGAAAATCAGCTTCAAACATCAGATGGCTGCATAACAGTCATCTAAATTATAAGTCATCTAGTTATATGCCACCAAATGTTACTCTACTCATTCAACCGATGGACCAAAACGTAATCCGACTGACAAAACTTTTGTATAGAAAAAGCTTGTTACTGTCAATTCTTGCAGCTGAAAAAGGTAGGTAGTAAAATGATAACAAAGATGCAAGAAATATACAAAACGTTAACTTTTCTTATATGTTTTGCTTTAGAAAATATATGCGAAGCGGTAAAAGAAATCACGATCAAGGATGCAGTGTTCAATTTACGATCGGCTTGGGATAACTTAGATGGTGCGGTCATTGCAAAGTGTTTGATGAGGAAGATGATATTCCCCTTAGTGTTCTAAGGCAACAGGACGTCACAAATATTTCTGAAGATGTGATTTATCTGCTCGGTGCATGCGCATACACCTGGTGACAAAAGTGACAAACTACTTTCCAAAAATTTAATTCTTATAGAGAAAAAAGATGCTAATTTGTACATGTTATATATGTTATATCTATGTATACATTTATGTAAATTTTTCGTTTTTATGAGTTAAAATGTTTTTGTTTTATGTTATTTTATATAAGTATGTATTATGAATTGTTTTTGTTTTTAGCTGTTTCAACTTGATTAAAATGTTTGTTTATCGACTGAATAAATATAATTATCTTCACACTGAACAAAATGTGCATTTTTGATCAAATTTAACTTTGGAAAGCGTTCCTAGCCTCTCGCTCGAAATAGTGAACAATCTCGAAATAGTGAACATGGCTGGTTTTTATTGCTTCACTATATCGAGCGTCTACTGTACTTTTAATTTTTTTTGATTTTATCGTCGATAGGGAGTATAGAAATTGTTTTCTTCGTTTTGTCACAATTCTATCCGATCTGTTCGATTTGTAGCAAGGATTAGTGCACAATGCACATATTAATATTATTTTATTACATTAATAAAGCGTTTTTCACAACGGACGCTTCAAAAGTAGAGCGACAGGGACAGCAAACGACGCCATATTTCTTGCCGCTCTTTTGACATTTCTCTTCAGTAAGGTTTTCCATTTTATGATGGAAAGATATACGAGCCAACAACGAGTCGAAATTATTAAAATTTACTACCGAAATTCGGAGTCAGTGGCCTCAACGTTAAAAGCGCTACGTCCAATTTATGGTCGTCATAATCGTCCTAGCAGATCAACAATTGAGCGTTTAGTTGAAAAATTTGAATCCACAGGCACAGTACAAAATATTCCCGTACCAGTGAGACAAAGAAGTGCCCGTAGTGTCGAGAATATTACTGCCGCTGAGGCTTCAGTTGCAGAAAGCCCAAATATATCTCTCACACGTCGTTCTCAAGCGTTGGGCATCTCTGTAGCGTCACTGTGGCGAATTTTGCTAAAGATTTTGCAAGATCTTGGGATCTTGGCCTACATCCTTCATCCTTACAAGATTAAATTGACGCAACAACTGAAGTCACTTGACTACCAGAAGCGTCGTATGTTCGTGAATTGGGCTGAGCAACAACTTGAAAATGATTCGGATTTTCATCGAAAAATCATCTTCAGCGATGAGGTTCATTTCTGGCTGAATAGCTTCGTCAATAAACAAAATATGCGGTATTAGTCAGGCAGCAATCCACACGTACTCCATGACTCATCATTGCATCTCGCAAAAATTACGGTTTGGTGTGGTTTATGGGCCGGCGGGCGGCGTTATTGGGCCGTGCTTCTTCCGTGATGATCAAGACCGGCACTTTACTGTGAATGGGGATTGCTACCGTTCAATGATAACCGAATATTTTTGGCCCCAATTGGATGACATGGACTTGGAGGACTTGTGGTTCTAACAGAACGGCTCCACAAGCCACACAGCGAATGCCACAATCAATTTATTGAAAACCAAGTTTGGAGAACGTGTTATCTCACGAAATGGTCCAGTCGCTTGGCCGCCTCGGTCATGCGATTTGACGCTGTTAGACTATATCCTGTGGGGCTACGTCAAGTCTATGGTCTATGCCAACAAGCCAGCGACAATTGATGAACTTCGTACGAATATCGAACGTGAAATTGCAGCAGTATCAGCCGATTTATTCTTGAAAACCGTCGAAAATTGGGATTAGCATCTGGACTTCTGCAAGCGTGCCCGTGGTGGCCATGCAAAAGAAATCGAGTTCTATACATAATGGCATCGAATGTACTTTCACAGGAATAAAGAATTTCATTGATATCCAAAACCGTTTTTGTTTTATTTAAAAAAACTTTTGTAGCGCTCTTATTGAAAAACCTAATACTAATATTATACCATTTATTTGTATATAATGAACGAAAAAAAAATGCATGCCAATTCAATTCAATGCCAAATTATTCAATTTTGTGCTTGAATAAAGTTAAATGAAATTTAATTTGATAAAAGATAGTTTGTTCTCGATTTTATTTCCTGACAGATCAACGCTATTTTGAACTTTTGTCGTCCCTAAACGAAAAGTAACTCAATGAAACTTTTTTTAAGTATGGCATTGCAGCTCTTCTTTTTGACACATTAACTAGAGTAACAAAAGAAACATAAGAATACAAAATAATGAAACAAAAAATTAAATTTCCAGGCAAAAAGCAACAAAGGCTTCATCTGTCAAAAATTCTTTCAAATATCTCTGTCAAGATATAATCGCAGAGAGATATCTCTGACATCCAATTAACAGATGAAACGGAGGGACTCTACTAGATATTTTATGTCGAAATGAGAATTCAGAGAGTAAGTATCTCATGTTGACAGTAGAAATTCGTGCGCTAATACACTAACTCCAGCGCACCTCATTGTATCAGCGAATTTCGTAAACGCAATTTGCGCCATAGTGCAATTTTTAAGTTCATGACTGGTTGTTAAAATGTTTTTTTTTTATTCTGTCTCAGGTATCACCTGTGTCAGTTTCATTTAAATCGCTCAAAGAACAGCGAAGTTGAAGTTTTTTGTTTGGAACATCCATTGAAATATTTTTTCGTTCATAATCCTGTCTCAGCTACAACCGATGTCAATTTCAATGAAATCGCTCAAGGATCAACGAAGTTACCATATGGTGAACATATTTTTGGAACACCCTGTTTTGAAAATATTTTTTTCTTTTTAATTCTGGCTCAGCTATCAACTGTGTCAGTTTCATTTAAATCGCTCAAATAACAACGAAGTTGAAGTTTTTTTTTGGAGCACCCATTGAAAATATTTTTTCGTTCGTCATTCTGTCTCAGCTACAACCGATGTCAATTTCAATGAAATCGCTCAAGGATCAACGAAGTTATCTTAATTCTGTGTCAGTTACCACCGATATCAATTTCAATGAAATCGCTCAAAGTGCAACTTTCTCCTGAGGAGTCGGGGTGTAAGGAATTTACTCCACTTAGCAAATACCAAAACCATTTAGTATCAAAAAACTTCTTTACCTATTCGAGTTTACAGAATTCTACCATACCTACAACAAACAAAATTGTTCAGAATATTCAAAGTTTTTATATGTGGAAGCTTGGCCGTTGGCCCCATTTGAAGTTTTTTGGCAGGAAATATTAAGGGTATTCATGTTACGTCGCCGTCGTAGGTTTACAAATTGTGTAAAATGATAAGTTTTTTCAAAGTTTTCTTTTAGCCGTTGGGTAATTCAATCAATCATAGTAGACGTTTGGATAAGTTTAGCTAGTTTGGTCAATTTTCCACAGCTAAATCCTTGGATAAGTTCAACCAAATTTTGTAAATCATTTCCCATACAAAATTTGACAGTTCATTTACTATAAGATAAACTCAACAAATTAGTAAACTTATCTACGGTTTTACGAAGTTGCATGAATACCCTTATTAATTAAGTTTTCAGTTTTATTTTTCCATCAAATTAATAACTGATTTTATTCTCTTAATTCCTCAAAATTAAAGAACACAATTTTCAATAATGAGTTTCAATGATTGCATAACTGTCACCTAAAAAGTGTTTTAATCTTTTTTGTGTAGAATTTTATAAACAAAAATATAAATAAATTAATTTTTTGAAAAAAAAAATTACATTTGCCGAGATATTTACATACAAAATGTTATTTGTCCCTTTTACAGTACGAAATCCACCAAAATTCAGCTTTGTCAGAATTTTTGCGAAGTGGAAGTTTAATTTTCCTGGGCTATTTAGTAAACTCGTTGAATATTTTAAATTCGAAGGGCCCTTATTGTCGAAGGTAAACCAAGTATATTCCACCACTGTCTCTAAAGGTGCATTTTTGCTCGCCTTTTTTGTATTATTTGAACAGGAGTGGGAGAAGGGTTTTCTAAGTTCCAAGAAACGAAGGCAATATGTGTATTATTCTGATAGATACGAATATGACTGCCATAGTGGATGGACGGCCGGCGGCAGGCGGGTGGCGGTAACGTGACGACCATCAGTGCTCCAGGGATGGGGGATAGGCGAGGGGAGCATAGGAGAGGTTTGGAGCAACCAAACTAGGTTTAGGCGATTACTATGTTGTCATTGTACCTACAAATATAAACAAAAAAATAAAAGTAGTAAAAGATGAAGAAGAACAAAAATTACAGAAGTCATGCAATGCAAGGATTCAATATAGAAAGGATACTTTATATAAGAAGGATGAAAGCGCCTAGATGCTCAATGTGGACGCTGATGATGATGAAAATAGTAATAATGCAAGGCGAGGCACTTTGGAAGAATCGTCATCGTAGCCCACATTTTTATGAGTCTCTTCGTAGTAGGTACCTGTCTGATGTAGCTACCTATTACCTTTGGTAAGGAGGCACAAAAAGGATGCAAAACAGTTGCAAAAGCAGCAAATATGTACAATTTTTGCAAGGATTGCGCTCGGCAGTTGGCAATCTGCTATTCCTCCATAGGCGAGTAGGTTTAAGTCCTGGCGAACATCAGAAATGAATGTTTTATTTATAAAACAATTGAATATTTTTTGTATCTTCACGTTGTTGTTGTTGAATAATAGTTTGAATTATTTTGTCGTTCTGAATTGCTGCTTCAAGAGCCTATGCACGTTTGTTCATGTGTACGTCCTCTTGGCTGTAGCATCAAAGGAAGAGTTTTTCAAGTTGTTATCCTAATTTTTCTCCCATGAACCAAAGTGTTAACTCTTAAGTTTCTTATACGATATGAACATGGTTACAAGCGAATGGAATAATGTTACAACTACATTTGTACCTATATGTATGTAAACATAAGTATGTAGGTATATTTGTACATATACATATGTCCTTCTTCATATATATATAGTTGTTATGTATGTACACTCAATATACATATGTACATATATGTATATGATTCTTTTGTACATACTTACTAACCCTCTCAAATATACTAACACAAATAAATACATAGGTATACCTACTAGTAAAACGTAATAAAAAAATACAAATCATTCTTCTGTATATATTACATATTGTGAGATCCTTTGAATTGTAAATAATTCGCCGTAAGTGAAATTGTTACATGCACAATTGCAGAAAAATGTTTTCCTTTTTCTCCTACATTCTGGCTCTTCATCATCTTCTGTTTGGTTTTATAATTTCACATGTATTTCTGCAACTGTGTAAAAAAATAAAGCGGTGAGAAGGTGAAATAAAGAAATTGTCGCATAGCCGCATAGTAATGTGAGTGCTTCAACGTATATGCACCTCGCCAACACCCCAACCGCCAACCTACACTAACCTCTTTTCGCAGCATTGTCCTTAGATGAATGTTTAATTATTTGTAATTGCATAGGAATTTTGATGAATTGTTGTAACATGTGCAAGGATAAATGAAACACATTTAATTCTTTCTCTCCTTCTCTCAGTTCTCAATTTTCTTGACTTCAACAAAGTTATAAATAGGTACCTACCTTTCTTTATGAGTATTTTTTTATTTACTATATTTTTACAAGTTTAATTCAGAATAATTTTGTATCAAGAATAATGCATTCTGCAATGCAGTAGTGTCCCTAATTAGAATGAAACACAATGCACAAACTCATTTGATTTTCTTTTTGATTCATGATGGAACTTTATTTTTTTTTGGCTCACAACACAATTCATATCATGGGTATTCTTGATTTCATTTTAAATTTGTTTACCTATGTTCTATGCATAGATATATACATACAGCTGAATTTCTAAGCCTGGTATTCTAAACAGTTGTAAGTAAGTGTCTCAATACATACTTAGTTCTTAATACAGTGTTGGCCCAAAATAGCGAATGATATATAGGGGTGATTCTCCACTATCCGAGTTTAAATATTTGCAAACATTTAATCAAAAAAAGGTAACATTAAGATGCCAAACGTCATTTCCGTTTCCGTAACGTGTCTCCTCCTAGATTAGATTCTAGTATCCAAAATATAAATAAATACGATTAAAATTTATTCTTTTATAACAATTAACATAGAAGCCTTCAAATATGTATTTGCATCATTTCCCTAAAATAAAGTCAAATGCTTTTAAAATCAAATTAATAGACTTCTGGCTATTAAATTCGAACTAAATGAAGAAAATGAATTAAGTTTTCTTTGGAGTACATAATATTGAAAACAATGAATAAGAAATCAATTTCGTACCAATTTTTGTATTAAAAACACAAGCGTCTTGATTTTTTTAATACAGGGTGGCGCACCAATTGTGCTACAATAAGAAATTCAAATAACTTTTTTTTTAATCGATGTATTCCATTTTTTTTTTTTTTTTGGTTAGAAAATTAAATTTTATTTTAAATAGTTAGTTGTTTTTAAAGATTATAGACCGCAAATGACCTTCACGCTCTCCCACGCATATGCGGCACCTGATCAAAAAATTATTCATTGCGGCCTGAAGAGTTGAAGTTGGGATCGCCTCAATTATTGTCGTTATGGACTGCTTTAATTCAGTTAAATTCCTGGGTATCGTTTTATACACCTCTTGTATAATAACCCCATAAAAAGAAGTCTGGTGCAGTCAGGTCAGGTGACCTTGGGGGCCAGCGAAGAGTGGAGTTCCTAGAAATTAATTTGTTTACGAATTTTTTGTTTAGCTCCGCCATAACTGGTCTGACTATATGTGCAGTTGCTCCATCCTGCTGAAACCAAACGCTGTTGAATGGTATACGTCTTCGGCGTAGTTCTGGGTAAAAAAAACTCCTTCAACATCTTTAAATAACGGTCCCCATTGACAGTAACGGTAACACCGTTTTCTTCAAAGAAGTACGGCCCGACAATACACCTTGATGAAACTGCGCACCACACAGTGACTCGTTCTGGGTGCAGTTCCGTCTCATGGAGCATTTCTGGATTAGACTCATTCCATATACGGAAATTTTGCTTGTTTACATTGCCAGATCAAAATGGGCCTCATCAGACATGAACAAACAATTGATCAATGTGTTGTCTTCTTCGGCCATTGATATCATTTTTTGGCAAAATTCCAGGCGAACAGGCAAATCCTGAGAGTTTAACTTGCTAGTAATTTGGACTTTGTACGGAAACAAGTTTAAATCGTCATGAAGTATCCGTTGTAATGACCGTCTACTAACTTCAATTTGTCCCGATAAGTTTCGGGTCGAAACGCTCGGATTGGCCTGTATTGCAGATGCTACCTGCTGCGATTGTATCCTGAACCCGAACATTGGCATCTCGATGGTACGGCCTTCGTGCGATGCTTCCAGATTCAGCAAACATGCTTACAAACCTCATAATGGTCCATCTACTCGGGGGATTACCGCCAAACTCCCGCCTAAATTCCCTTTGGAAGGAAATGACGGACTGCAAAGCATGGTACCGTTGCACTATCCAAATTCTTTTCTCCGTATCCCAAGCATCCATTTTTATAAATCTAAATAGTAACCTACAAAATAAAAAAAAAAATAAGCCCATTACTCACACAGAAAAAAAGTTATTACGTTTTATTTTTGTAGCACGATTCGTGCGCCACCCTGTACAATTTGTTTTCAATTTTAATACTTTTTGTATTAAAAACACACACGTCCCAAATTTTCTAGTATAACTTGTATGAAATTTTAATTTTGTTTGTATTAAAATCCTGAACTTTTTAATATAAGCTGTATTAAATTTTAATAATTTTTGTTTCAAAAATATTATTAGATTCTAACACTAAAAAATTATATTTTATTTTGTTGGATAACTTTTTAATCTTTTTCGTATTACAAATAATAATTTTAAAACTAAACTATTTAAATGTAATACCAAGTTTACTAGAAATGTGTTTTAATATTTTGGAAGCACTAAAACAACTGTGAATAGAGCAATGTTTAGCGACACCAATCCTGCAAATGATCCAGTCAGTACCCCAAACTTGAGCACCCCAGAGGAGATAGCTGAGATAATTGGCAGTTCCAAACCAAAGAAATCAACTGGACCGGATGGGGTATCCAACTTTGTTCTAAAAAGGCTTTCACAAACGATGATGGTGTTTTAAGCTATCATCTTCAATAGCTGCATCAACAGCAGTTATTTTCCGGAAAAGTGGAAAACTGCTAAAATCGTGGCAATTCCCAAGAAATGAGAAAGGAACATGATTACCAACTACAGGTCGATATCCCTCCTCAACAGTCAAAGTAAGATCTTGGAAGAGCTGATACTCAGGAAGCTCAAGAAGTTCTGCAGCGAAAACAACATCATCCCGCGTATACAGTTTGGTTTCCGGAAAAAGCATTTCACCCTGCATCCGCTCGTTAAGTTTCAATATGACATCACCACAGCCTTAAACAACAATAAAATTACTGTCGGATGCTTCCTGGATATCGTGAAAGCATTCGACAGTTTATGGTTTGAAGCCCTTATCCATAAACTCCACATACAAGGCTTTTCTTTATAGCACTAATCAAAATTATTTTCAACTGGAGAATTGCAAATCGACAGTGAAGAGAATCAGGGCAGGAGTTGCTCAAGGGTCGAAACTTGGACCACTTCTCTAGAACATCATGACCTCTTACCAACCAATTTCAAGTGAATACGAGAACTTTTTTTTCGCTGATGACTTGCTAACATATTGCTCATCATTCTCCCCATTGATAGTTGTTCAAGAAGTCGAGGCACACATCCGCAAACTATTTCAGTTTTACACAAAATGGGGTATCCGGATCAACTCATCCAAATCAGAGCTTGTTTGCTTCAGAAAACCAGGGGGTAGACGTGGTTGCTTAGCTGGAAACTACAGAAGCATATCCCTTGAACTTCCAGATGGTACCAGATTACCAGCCAAATGCAGCGCCAAGTACCTAGGCATCAACTTCAACGAGCTTCTGAGATTCAACCCACATTTGCGTTCTGTACTCAAAAAGGCCAACTTTGCTTTCCATCGCCTCTACTCGCTGATGAAAAAGAGAACTGGGCTAAGCCAGCAGACAAAAGTTTTAATCTACAAGCAATTTTGGAGACCTGTTATCAGTTACAGCTTCCCAGTTTGGTTCACCATCTCCAAAATAGCTATGGAGGAACTACAAATATTCGAGAGAAAAATCCTGTGGATCTGTACTGGACTTTATTTCGATCGTCAACGGCGTAGGCACTTCAAGAACGAGCAACTCTACTCTGAAGCCAAAGTGGTTCCTTAATGATATCTGCAGAAAAACTGATAAGGAACCTCACCAGCCACCCTAATCAACTGATGAGAACGATGATAAAACAACAACGACATCCGGAACCAACGTACCTAGGAGCTAAGGAAATCTTGGATATAACAACAACAATCAACGATGAAGCAGGACGCTTCTACACTGATCCAGGGTCAGCCTATTATCGTGGCTAAACGCCAATCTTATCACAACCCTAAACAAATACAGGCACGTGACAACCGGGACTGAACAACCCGAGGACGACAAAGTCAACCCGACTTTTATATTCAGTTTTCAAAAATTATAAATTTTATGTGTATTAAAAATTTTTTTCAATGTATAACGTTAGGCCCCTTATGTGCCAACAAAATCCTTTTATTTATCAATTTATCTTATAGTTATCAATTACTTCTCTTACTCTCACTCTTCACCAGGCATACCCAAATCAAACTGTTTTCAGGCTCGCCCAACTTTGTTGGCACTTTTATGATCCTTACAAAAATGAGTGTTGAACGCACATTTACACAAATACTTTGTGACTAAAGTGCTTTTATTTTATTTTTATTTTTGTTTTGTAAATCCTGCGCTGAATATCATTACATGTTTGAGTTTGTTTTATAAAAGGAAATTTTCTTTTAATACTTTTTGGTTTCGCAAGGTGTAGTCCATACGGTGTTTACTTCGTTTGCGGACCCAAAACGAACTCCTTTGATGGAAGGGGAGTGAAGCTGAAGGATTTCTATTACTGAGGTTTTTTTTTTTAAGTTTTCACGGACTAAAACCAGCAATGATCTTCACCCCGTAACCTACAAAAATAAACTTATTAAATAAGTGGGAAAAAAATAAAATCTCTGAAGACAAAAAGAATTATAGTATGTGTGCGTGCGACACTCATTTTTGTAAGGATCCAAGAAGTAACGACAAAATGGATAAGTGAATTTGCTTGAAGGGTTACTTCGAAGGTTTTTGAATAAATTTGCGGAGAGAGCGCTTATAACTTTATGAGTGGTCAGGACCACTGACTGAATACCGCCCTTAATATTTTGTGCGTATCGTTTCTTATTATTAAGATACATTTGATTTTTCAATTATCTATTGATTTTAAAGGCAATGATGTTTTCGAAAAGTAATGATTTATTCACTGCAAATCTTGTTGCAATTCTTATGATAAATTGATTTTTTCGTAGACTTTTATAACTTTTTTTAATAAAATTTAATCAATTTTTCCTTATCTTTCGTTTAATACCTCATTTGTGAATATCAAAAAAGAAAAAACCTACCTTGAAAATTATCTAGATTTGAATTTTGTTATAATAAATTAAATATTTACGATGATCACTGATTCACTGTTAAATATTTAAATTTAGTTTGAAAACTTCAAATAGTTAATTTTTATTTTTGAAATATTTAAAAACATATGTATGTATGTACATACTGTAACAGGCCAAGTATATGTCAATACAAATGAAAATAAAAAAAAAACAAAGGCGAAGAAGAAAAAAAGTAATAAGAAGAAGAACTACCGGTGAGCGAAAAAAACATGTAAAGAGTTTCAGTTTGATGTTACACTTAAGACGATTCGGTCGTGTTTGCTAAATAAAGAAACTTAAAATAATAGAAAACTATAACTGAGTGTTAATTTATTTAATTGAGCCTTCCCCCCTTTCACAACTTCAGAAGTGGGATCCTGAAAACTCTATTCTTAAACAATAAACTAAATTATATTTTATAACGAGTGTCCCTTTTTAAAAAAAAAAGTCTTGCTTTTCATAATGGCAGAAATAGAAGCATACAAAAAATATACTGCGTCGCAGTTAAAATTATGGCTGGAGAAACTCAACAAAAAAACGACTGGCAACAAGAGTGAGTTGCTGTTGCGGCTTCTATCTGTGCCAAAAGAAGAACGCGAAAAAGCAAAAATAAATACCGAAGAAATAGACGTTGAAAATGAGAGCCAGACAGCAGATGTGTCTATTGCTGACGACGAAGAGCACACACATTGAAGATATTGACGAAAATGAGGAGGAAAACGATCGGAACAAGAAAAAAAAATTAATAAAGAAGACAACGAGTGGAAATACGAAAAAGAGTGCTGAAGCTAAATGTGACGATGATGAGTGGAGAATTCTAAAGAAGGAACTGGAAATAATGAAACGAGAAATTGAAATACAAAAACGAGAAAATGAATTATTAAAGAGTGAAAATGAGTGGCTAAAAAAAACGAAAGATACACATAACGACGAAAACCAAAACAGTGGCGTAGAAAAAAATTGTATGCTGTTGAAAGAATTGTTAGCAGAATTCTCAGGCGAGGGGGATTATTTCTCACATTGGGAATCCCAATTATTAAACTTGGAAGCTGCATACAAATTGGATGACAACAACATGAGATTACTTATCTCATGCCGACTCAAGGGGAAGGCCCTGAATTGGCTACATTCGAGGTCGGACATCACCTCTATTCCGATCCGACAGCTGCTGTGCGAGATGAAGGAAATGTTCGGTGACCGTAGCAGCCGACTAACTCTGAAGCGAGCGTTCGAAGCTAGGAAGTGGTTGATTACGGAAACATTCGTACAATATTTCCATGAGAAAACGATTTTAGCAAACAAAATCTCGTTGGGAGATGAAGAGTTGGTGGAGTATGTGATTGACGGAATACCGGATCCGTATCTGCGATCCCAGGCGAAAATGCAATGTTTTCGCACTAAGCACCAATTATTGGAAGCGTTCTACAAAATTGAGCTTCCCAAAACGACAGCGCCTTCAACATCACGACGAGGGATAATAGCTGAACCATCAACATCCAAAACTATGCCGATCAGGTGCTACAACTGCAACATTTTGGGTCACATGGCTCATGAGTGCACCAAACCAAAACGTGAGCGGGGTGCATGCCATGTATGCGGTGAGATGGGACATCTTGCGAGCACATGTTCAAAGAGGAAAGTTATCCAGCGAGTACACCACGTCAACCAGGAAAGCGACGATGACGAGTATGTAAGAAACTTATATTTCATTATTAATAGTTTAAATTATAATTATAAAATATTATTAGAAACTCTAATCGACACCGGTAGTCCTGTCAGTTTTGTTCGCCATCAATTCGTACCGCCTATCTTAATCCAAAAATGTAATAAAAAATGTAACTTGTTTGGTATCAATAAAAGCCCACTAATTATAGTTGGTCAAATTAATAGTAGTGTATTGTTTGAGTATAAAGAATATAAAGTGGAATTGCTGGTGGTGCCGGATGGCACAATGGAGCATGCGGTGGTTTTAGGTAAAGACTTCTTAAAAATTGCTAAGTTGAAATTTAAAACTTCAACTGTAGATCAAAATAAAGATACGAAAAATGAAGAGTACGAAAAAGAATGTTTAAATTTAATGATGATAGAATTAGAAGATAAAAAAGAAGAATGTATAACAAATAAAGAAATAGATTTTGTTGATAAAAAAAGATTTGATATGCTATTTGATCAATGTTATGTGAATTGCGAACGTCCCGAAACTCCTGAAGTAACGTGCAAGATGAAATTAATGCTAAGTAACGATAAGCCTTTTTATTGTCCGCCACGTAGACTTTCATATTTTGAAAAAGAGCAGGTTCAATCTATATTAGACAAGTTGTTGACGGAAGGGGTAATTAGGCCAAGTAGATCTGAGTACACTTCACCTATTGTATAAGTTAAAAAAAAAAACAGGAGAACTTAGGTTATGCGTAGACTTTCGGACATTGAATAAAGTTACTTTGAGGGATAACTACCCACTACCATTAATCGAAGATTTATTAGATGGACTAGTCAATAAAAAATTTTTTACACTATTAGATTTGAAAAGCGCGTTTCATCACGTTCAGATGGATGCAAATTCTGTTAAGTATACTTCCTTTGTGACACCATTGGGTCAGTTTGAGTACCTAAAAATGCCATTTGGCCTGAAGAATGCGCCCTCAGAATTTCAGCGCTATGTTAGTCGAGTATTTGAAGATTTGTTGAGAGCTGGGAAGATGATGATTTATATCGATGATTTGATGATAGTCACCGAAACGGTGGATGAACACTTGGATATACTAAAAGAAGTATTTGATAGATTGGTTAAAAATAAACTGGAGCTTAGATTAGACAAGTGCCAGTTTATGAAGTCTCATATTCAGTATTTGGGGTATACCGTGACGAGAGAGGGAATAAAACCTGATGCGGAAAATATAGAGTCGGTTAGTAATTTTCCGGTGCCACGAAATGTGAAAGCGGTTCATAGTTTTTTAGGCTTATGTTCTTATTTCAGAAAATTTGTAGAGGGTTTTTCTATAATTGCGCAACCATTATACAAACTGATTATAAAGGAGGCTATTTTCAGTTTTGGGGAGGAGGAACTAGCGTGTTTTGAAAAACTAAAGCAAAGATTATTAGAAGCACCGATATTAGCGTTATATAATCCAAAAGACGAAACGGAGCTTCACTGCGATGCGAGCTCTTTGGGATTCGGTGCGATATTGATGCAAAGAAAAGGTGATGGAAAATTCCACCCAATATTTTATTTTTCTAAGAGAACAACAGACAATGAGTCCAAATTTCACAGTTTTGAGCTAGAGACGTTAGCGATTATATACGCGCTTAAGAGGTTTAGGATATATTTACATGGGTTTCGATTCAAAATAGTAACCGATTGCAATTCATTGACCCTTACATTAAATAAAAAAGAGATTAATCCCCGAATAGCGAGATGGGCACTAGAACTTCAAAATTACGATTATTTACTAGAGCATCGCAGCGGAATGAAGATGCAGCATGTCGATGCTTTGAGTCGTGCGACAAACATTTTAATATTGGAAGAAAATACACTAGAACAAAATTTATCGATTAAACAATATAAAGATGAAGTTGTGAATAAAATTAGGAAGCAACTTGAGGAAAAACAGTGTCGTTTTTATGAAATGCGGAATGGACTAATCTATAGGAAGGTAGGACAAAAGGTCTTGTTCTATGTACCCAAAGCTATGGAGGAAAATATAATTAGGATACACCATGATGAGATGGGGCATTTGGGTCGAGACAAAGTAGTAGGAGCTATAATGAAGACATATTGGTTTCCGAATATGAAACAGAAGGTAATGATGCACATTTCAAATTGCTTGAAATGTATTGTGTTTTCGCCCAAGCTGGGCAAGCACGAGGGATTTTTGCATAGTATTCCCAAGGGGGATAAACCCTTTGATACTATACATATAGATCATCTAGGTCCAATTTCCATGAGAAATTCGAAGAAAAAGTATGTGTTTGTGGTAATAGACGCATTCACTAAATACGTGAAGTTATTCGCGACTATGTCCACTAACACTAGAGAGGTGTTGAATTGCCTGCGATCCTATTTTATGTTCTACAGCCGTCCGAAAGTCGTGATATCGGATCGTGGCAGTGCATTTACGTCAGAAGATTTTACACATTTTATAACTGAAAACAACATCCACCACATAAGGATTGCAACTGGTTCTCCTCAAGCCAATGGACAAGTTGAGCGAGTGAATAGGAGTCTAAGCCCGATGATAGCGAAATTAACTGATGCAGGTTTAACTTCCTCCCTTGAAGGGGTGCTACAAAAGATAGAGTTCGCTTTGAATAATACTACACACAGTAGTACGGGAGCGACGCCAAGTGAGTTGTTGTTTGGGATCGGACAAAGAGGGGTGGTGATAGATTATTTAAAAGAGAGTTTAAAAGATTGCGGAGAACAGGTAGTAAATAGGGATTTGGAACAATTAAGAACTAAAGCGTCAGAGAAAATCGTTGAAAGTCAAAATCGTAATAAGAAATTGAAAGACCGCAACAGAACTAATGCGTTATATGAAATAGGTAATTATGTCATGGTTAAAAATTATGAGAGCAGAGCGGGTGCTTGCAAAAAGATTATTTCCAAGTTTAAGGGCCCATACCGTATAGAAAAAATATTACCCAATGACAGATATTTATTAAAAGAAGTTGAGGGTTTCCAATTAGGTCGGGTACCATATGAAGGGATCTGGGAGGCGGCCAATATTAAGTTATGGGTTAATGATATAAAAAGTACTTGTCAACGGAATCGGGACGATTGTGATAGTCAGGACGGCTGAGTTGTAACAGGCCAAGTAAATGTCAATACAAATAAAAATAAAAAAAAAACACAGGCGAAGAAGAAAAAAAGTAATAAGAAGAAGAACTACCGGTGAGCGAAAAAAACATGTAAAGAGTTTCAGTTTGATGTTACACTTAAGACGATTCGGTCGTGTTTGCTAAATAAAGAAACTTAAAATAATAGAAAACTATAACTGAGTGTTAATTTATTTAATTGAGCCTTCCCCCCTTTCACAATACATACATTATGTGTTTGTTTTAAACTTCTTTATTTAAACGTCTTTTAAAGATATTTCCTTTTTTCAAACATTTAGTGCCTATGCAGTTGTGAGTATATTTTTTTTAATGTAAAAAAACATTTCGTATATGTACATATGTAGCATAATTTCCTTAATATATGTAATTACATTGTACATAGGTATGTTAGGCCTGAAGAAGGACGGAAGTAAAGGTCAAGAAACTAGGGATTTTTTAATAAAGAATTTGAAAATATTTTGAAATATGAAAAAGTCGCCAAACAAAAAAAACAGATGCCAAACGGGTGTTGGGGAAAAAACGGTCAGTGTGTTAAAAGAAAGATGTTGAGTAGAAACTTCTAGTAAATATCAGTGTTGCCACTTTTCATAAAAAATACTTTTTACTTCCACATTTTTGGTTATGGTTTGAGAAAAGTTGCGAAAACGGGTCCAGATGTCAAATGTGTGTTTGAAAAATAAAGTTGAAATAAAGCTTGACGTCTCGAAAAATAGATGTTGCAAGAGACGCACTCAGATGTCAGATGGGAAAAAACAAGGTGGATGTCTTAAAAGATAGGTGTTGAGCGTACACCTTAGGGTGAAATGTCAGTGTTGCCACTTTTTGGATCATACCTTTTTTTATGTCGAAAAAGGGACATCCACTTTTTGGTAGTTTTTTTTTTATTAATTAAACAAAAAGTTCAATAAACCCAAATTTGGGTGAAATGTCAGTATGACCACTTATTGGGAACATACTTTTCTTCGATTGCAAAAGATGTGACATCGGATTTTTCGTTAGTTTTTAATATTTTGAACATGAAAAAAACTGCGAATACGCCCCCAGGTGGGAAGCAATATTAAAAGCAATTATTCATGGTCGGATTTTAGATTTGGTACGATGTAAGTCCCAGCCTTAGCACCAGAAGGATAGCAACTATGCTTGGATTGCCCCAGAATAGAGTTTTGACAGTGATTCATACCGATAACCTACACCCATATCACTTTACCCCAGTGCAAGAGTTGACATCAAATAATAAGATTGAGGACTGTATTCTGTAGAACGCTATTGCTGAGGGAAGAAACAGAACACAACTACTTCAAAAGGATAGTCTGGACAGATGAACCGCAGTTAACCAGAGATGGAGATACCAATTTCCACAACTTGCATTACTGGAGTCACAACAATCACCACAATCATGCACCGCTTTAGCTGCTTTGTGTGGCTTGGCATTGCCATTGTTGGACGAACAGTAATTAGACCACGTTTTTTGAATAAGGTTTTAAATCGAGAATCCTATCTGTTATTGCTAAGAACCCATTTCCAGATTTATTAGAAAATGACCTTTGGCTATCATTTTTTTTCTCTTGGGGATTCATGAAGAATTATGTTTATATGAAGTTGAAATTTCTTATTTGGAGCAACTTAAACAACACGCATTGAAGTCACTGAAGTTCAATTGCAGGAGAATTTGGCGAACTTAAATTTATCTGCAGCCATAAGCAGAAGATACAACAATAGATTATTACTTTACGGATGAACATCGCTATCAAAAGTCTTAAGAGTGCACTTTGGTACTCAGCCCGAACATTTCGCATCAAAGTACATTGAGCGTGGTCACTGGGAAACTACCTTTCAAATGTTGTCATGCATTAGATTGACTACGTAGGTTGTAGCTGTCCGTAGGCGGTTCTATCTCATGATATTGTTGTTGATGAAGTGCAGGTTGTTGGGAGCAAACAAAACTCACTACATTTCTGGGTGTTTTAAATTTGAACTGGGATGACTGCAAGGTGTTAATGAGCGGATCCGAAGAACGCGAAAGCTTAAAACTGGCGTCTCGATTGAAATTTCAATTGCGCTTTATTTCAATCACCTGTCGAACCAGCCTTGGGATGTAGTGAGTTTCCTGAGCTAAAACCTTTGCTTGGTCAAAATGAATCCAGTGGTATTCGTCTAGATTGTTCTCGATGTGCTCACAAATTACGGACGGGTTTTACTTACAGCAATGATACGAGTCAAATTTAGTATGCTAGTATGCTGTCTGCGAACAACAAAACCTTCTGACTTAGTGCGGTGAACAGAAACCCGCTATAAAATCACGGAATAAGCAGGAACTTTCACCGTCAAGAAACCTGCAACACGTTACTTAACTTCGTCAAAATGAATTGCTAGATATATTTCAATTAAGTTGCAAATCGGGAAGTGGAGATGGTTTTAGTGTAGTAAGAAACTCACACACCTATGAGCACACGTTTTTCATTTTAAATTCAATATTCGGCTATAAATGAAAATATCACACTATTCGAACAATATTATTTGTCATAGGTAACAAGAATCAAAAAAATCTACAAAAATATTTGTAGTGAGGGTGATTTTTCAATGAAATTGAAAAATTTTGAACTCTTACCACGAAACGCCTCCCAAAACTGGGAGGTTGATGAAAGTAAGTGAAAATGTTTGATTATTCATCAAGATCCAGTACTTTGAAAGTTAATTTTTTATAAAACCAATGTAGGTTTTTCAATTAACTTTGGATACAATACTTTTAAAGTTAATTTTTTATAAACCAATGTAGGTTTTTCAATTAACTTTGGATACAATATAGTAGATTGTGAAATTCTGCGTCGACACCAATCTTCAAATTTAAATAATATACATTTTTATATATATTTTTTGGTCGGCTTTGCATTTTCCCTTCCCAAACGGGAAATGAGGCAGAAGGGAAGGGGAAGGGAGGGAAAAAATCAACATTGGAGTCCTATGATTACAAAGGTGCTGAATTCAACAGGAGTTCTCTAGTCATCGTCCGATCTCTGGTTCTCGATTTATACAAATGTATGAAATAAGTGGCAACTCTTTTTGTTCTCCTGACTGTGTTGCCACTTTGGCAAGACTTCTTAAAAGTAAAGTTAGGACATGAACTATTAGTATACTAAAGATCAACCCGTCAGGTCAAAATGACAGGTTTAATTAACTCTTGCCTTAGAACCTATGAACCTCAGTGAAAATGGAAAATCTTAATTAAACTTCACACTGACGAAGCTCAAGCACAAGAATTGATGGATTATTTATTTCACTTAAGTGAATCTGTTCACCCATAGTTACGGTTTGTTAATTTTTGTCTAGTTTAATTTACACCTGGTTCAGAAGCTATGAGCGCTCTCGAGTGCACCTCGCTTGAGTGAACTTAATTAAAAATAAAAAAATCTTTAGTAAATCTCACTTAAGTGAAACTGACGATGACGATGCTGAAACACAAAAAAGAAAATGGTAGAAATCTAATTGGCGCTAATGTTGAGTTTCTAAAGTTAGCATTTTAATTGATAACATTAGAGAAATTTGATCAAATAAAATGATCGTCGCGAATAAAAATTATTCGCGACGACCAATTTCTATTGTACATTAAATTATGTAAAATGAGTTTACTCAAAGTTTGCATGAACGACCTTTCTTATACATTTGATTAAATGCTAGGTAATTCATTCAGAGTAAGAGTCGCAATGACGTTTGGATAAGTTTAACCAGTTTGGATAATTTTTCGCCACAAAATCCTTTGATAAGTTTATCCAAATTGCGTAAATCATTTCTCATACTTAATTTGACAGTTCATTAATTAAAAGATTAACTTATCCAATTCGTAAGCTTATCTAATTGATAACTAGGGTATTCATGCAACTTTGTGCGTTAGTAAGATTTCTACCATTCTGTCCAGTTTTTTCGAACAATTTAGGTTAGTAAATGTGATAAATGCCGTTTTGCCAGTTCATTCGTCGTTCGTTGGTCGCTCTAATGTGAAGAGCCCTTTAGAGCATTGAATTTTGAAAATAAAAATTATATTTACATACCTACATGAAATTTTGAACAAGAAAAATTTGTTTGAAATAATTTTTTTTTTTTTGAATTTCTGAAAATTAATTTACTAACACTTATTTTAAAATGCATATTGGAGAAGAGATTTCTTGTTTTTTCATAAAGATTTAGTATGGCATTATAAATCTTACCATTGTTTTTATTTTATTTTTGTTTTAAGTCAATTTTAAAGCAAATTTCCTCTCTATTCTTAACGGAGGAGGGGGGGGGGGGTGGCTAATAGACTCCCCTTCGGATACAATTTTTTTTCTTAACCCAATCTACCTACTCTAGCTTTTTGGTGCACCTTATACCGATCACCCTGTATCGATAGGATGTTTTGCATAATCACAGAATAGAGTAAGTAGGTTGGGTTGATTAAAAAAAACATATCTTATTGGAGGGGGTGTTTATTCCACTCAAATGCTATGCGGGCCAATTCCCTAGTTCCCTCTTTAAATAAAAAGTTTTTAAATGCGTACTTTTTGAAAAAAAAATTATACTAATATTAAAAAAAAGTTTTAATACCTAACACAAATTGTGCCGAACTGAACAAAGCCAGTAATTTGCTAACTTTTTTTACAAGACCGGTTTTTTTCACTTTCATCTAATGTTTTAAAAAGCAAATTTACAAGAAATTTCTGTCAAAATTGCCTTTTAAGCACTACACATTTCAATTTTAAATGATACAAATATGATTATATAATTAATTAAAATCGTGAACACTAAATTTAATCAATATCCTCTTCAAAAGTGTCCTAACAATTATATCAAATTTTATGTTTTAAATTTTGTTTGCAAAAAATGCTTCATTCGCTTTTCAAAACAGCAATTTTCGTGATATTCTCGTTTTCTTAAAGGCTCTTACCACATAATTTATTTTTCAAAAAATTACCATTTCACTCTTAATAACTTAACAATTAAAACAAAATGTCAAAGAAAGTTTTTTTTTTAAGTTTGAAAAATAGATGTTTTCTTGCAACTGATTTACAAAAACCATTTTTTCTTCAAAAGAGCTATTTTTCATAACAAGTATTGCCGTATTTTTTTAAGTCTGTTTATAAGAATTGCCCTTCCAACCTAAACGGGGGGGAATGGACCCCCAATATGATTTTTCTTGCATACACCCAACTTACACATCCAGCCTTTTGTGCATGTGCTATGCATACTTTTAAAAAGTATTTTCCTCAAATTCAAGATAGTGGCCAAAGTTTAAAAATATTAACTCCTTTGTTTGTAAAGGGTGATTTTTTAAGAGGCTTAGAACTTTAAAAAAAAAAAAAACACAAAAAATTCGAAAAAATGAATGAAATATTTATTTGAATCGATAGTTTGAACCTTGCAATTTAATGTTTAAAGATAATTTCATGCAAATGTTGACCGCGGCTGCGTCTCAGGTAGCCCATCCGCTGAGTCCAATTTTGGCATACTCTTTCACACATATCGGCCGGTATCTCACGAATGAATGCATGGATGTTGGCTTCCAGTGCGTCAATCGAAGTGGGCTTGTCCCTATAGACATTAGCTTTGACATACCCCCACAAAAAATAATCTAATGGTGTCAAATCGCACGATCTAGGCGGCCAATTGACCGGCCCGAAACGTGAAATTAACTGTTCACCAAACTCGCCTCGCAATTGCGCCATTGTTTCGCGTCTTGTTGAAACTACATATCATGCAAGTCAAGAACTTCCATTTCGGGCAAAAAAAAGTTTGTTATCATCGCTCGGTAGCGTTCACCATTGAGAGTAACGCTGCGATTCGCATCATCTTTGAAGAAATATGGCCCAATAATGCCGCCGGCCCATAAACCGCACCAAACAGTGGCTTTTTCGGGATGCATTGGTAGCTGTTGCAATGCTTCTGGCTGATCTTCACTCCAAATGCGGCAATTATGCTTATTTACGTACATTTCGAACCGAGCACGAATTTTGATAGTAAAATTCAATAATTTGCAAGCGTTGTTCATTTGTAAGACGATCCATGGTTAAATTGCAAATCAAACTGAAGCTGTTTGACAGTGACACAAGGTAATAAACACACGTCAGCTGTCAAAACCAGTGTTGCCAAAACCAAACCAGCTAAAAAATCACCCGTTATATAGTTCAAAAACACTCATTAATGAGTTTAATGAAACACAATGGCACAATACTTTTTTCGAATTAAGTTGAAAATATCGAACCCTCCCATCAAATATGGTAAATTAATATCTAATTTTTGCATTTCAAAAAAATTGTTATTTGTGTTCTGTACTGTGTATAACTGTATCATATTTTAATGCCAGTGCTGAAAACTTCTCTCTGATCAGAATTGAGTTATTTTATTGTTGGTTTAAGCGTCTTAAATAAAAGTCGAATATGATTTATGCCGTGCCTTATACACATGACGCACCAGTGCGGTGTGGTATGTATATTCAAATTCAAACATTCTACCTCATAAGTATGTACGTTAACATTTTTAGTCGAAAACTTTGCAATCTCTATTATCTCAACAAATAACTTTCAATTAGCCAGATTTGAATTAATTAAATTGCAAGACTTGAGAGAGTATTTCTGTGCTGAAGAGTTCACGTTAAAGTCTGATATTTTTGCAATATTTACTTAGTCTCTAGGAGAAGAACCATATTGTCACTAATGTCAAATACTACACACCTGGAAATGCTGAACGACACACGTCGCTTGGTAATGGAAGGTGCATTATAAGTTTCTTGTTCAACAACTACAGAAAGTATTTGCTCATCTTAAAAGATAAAAATTCTTTCAGCTTATCTTTGGAATCGTTAATGTATTTTCCGTAGACATCTCCTTACTCGTCCCACAGGTGCCGCAACACACTGCCACTTAATTCTCCATTTTAATCCTTTGGTTAACTTTTAATATCCAAGTTAGAGAATGTATTCAAAAAGCAATTCACTTTGATGTTGGCACTTATCTTTTTCAAGAAAAAAAACTTGAGCTGTGAAATGCCTTGAACAGAGCTCTCCATCATCATAGATATAATCCACGAGTTCTGGAATTTTTGGATTCCTTTGATTTGTTCATTCCCCTATACAAGTCGAACCTGGTTGTGGATATGAATCCATATACCGTGGGATTCTTTTGTCCTTTCTTATATATTTTTTAATTTTTAGCTTTCACTTCAAAGATATTGGCAATGACGGCGAGCGCCAGTTTTCTTTGCTGTAAACGGTAAACAAAAATTCAAAACTGATGATAATACGATCCTTATTGTTGAGCAAATGGAGATTATTTCTTTTTAATTTTTTTTTTCCTTTTTCAAATATTCTTATTGAAAAATTTTACTTTGGAGATAATCGCTTGTAAGAAAATCTAACAATAGAAATCAAGTTAGGGTGGGGAATGTAGATTGCTTTCTTCACTTTCTCTAATGCATCTATACTCAAGTATTAAAAGGATCTCTTTCTGGACCTCTGGATGTAAACAAGTCTTATCAGACTGTCATTAAGTTGTTTGCTTAGTACTTAATTCATATCTTTTTGGCAGGTTTTTGCATGGCATTGAAATCGTGGTGATTTCAGGAGATATTTACATACTTCATTACCTGGAAAAATAAATTTGAAATGTTATATTTAAACTTATTTATGTCAAAAATAGTTTTGGAGTGAACTTTGGCAGAAGGTTTAAGACAAAACATTCGAATATGTGAGCAGTTAATTTGAATGTGGTCTGAGTTTACTACAAAAAAAAATAATAACCTTTCAAGGTACGTACTTGTTTTTATTAGAAGATAACTAGATTTTGTGAGTCAAAAAATGCTAAAATAAAAAATTTCAGTACAGCTTTATTTTTTGTTTATGAACTTCGACAGAACTTTGGGATTAATTCGTAGTTTTGGGAAGTAAACGAATAGACATTCACCCCAATTATAGAATCCGTGATTGGTGGTTATGTATGTACATATATTTTTTTCTTCAATAAATATATTTTGAAGAGCTGTGAAGAGTGGTCGTATTGAAATAAAACAAAAAACAGTTTTGTGTTTCTGGATTTGAGATGTGTAACTCATACTAATTTTTAAGAAGGCTTTTTTAATAATACAAATTCTATATACTACTGAAATTACTCAGCCAAGTAGAAGACTAAGCATTAAGGATTGGACTTGTTGAATCATTGATTCAAAGTAGGTTTTTATGGGCTTAGGTCCTACAAATTGGCTTTCCTCCGGCTTACTCCACTTGGACTCATCAGTGACATTAGTAAGGGCTTAAGATCATAAAAAGTTTTTTTGATCAATAATTCAACAAGTCCAATTCTTAATGCCAGTGCCGTGCCTTGGGGTGGGGCAATGGGGCGGCTGCCCCAGGCGCCTTGCTGTAAGAATTGAGAAATAATTAATTGCTATCATATTAACCAAAAACTGAAATGGATTTGGGTACGATATGTTGATAAGGTCGATACTTAAAACCTCGGCAGCAATAAATTTCTAGTTTTTTTAAAGACCGACTGAACAAAAAATATAGAGAATCGAGATTTCAAAAGTCGATATTTTGAAAGTCATGGCCGGATTCTAATACGTCATCTGCCTGAAAAATTTGTTTGCAGAATATTCTTAAACGAAAACTGAAAGTCTTCTGTTTAAAAACCAAAATCTTAAGGCGTTAGGATCACAGTACACATAAGGAATTTTGACTTTTGTTCAATATTTGTTGTTGTGTTAACATGTGTTTTGGTCCTCACGGTCACAGCCATTTTTGTATTTTTGACAATTCCAATTTTCACAACCTCCGGAATACAATACCTCTGTTCCTTATTTTTTTTGTTTTTTTTTTCAAAAAGTTTCAGACCGCCCGATTTAGTGCGGGTCAGTACAATATTTGTGGAACGGGCTTGTACTAAATCTGGCTGTGAGAAACTGTTTGAAACTGGTTGTGAAACACACCTAATACCAGGTATTTGTGTACTGGGCGTTAGCATTGTGTTAATAATCAGGTTTTCTAAAGTCACATGTTTGAATTCATCGTCTACGGTGTATCTGGGCAGTACAAAAATCGAGTTGACGAATATTGAAAAGCTAGAGAGCGTGTTTGTAAACGTCAAATGCATTTACCAGTAAATTGACGGCGCAGGGTTAAAAGTCTATAATGGCTCACTTGGGTCGGTTAAAAATCCTTAAATGCATATTATGAACTTATAACCCACCTAAGTGGGCCAAAAAAAACAGACACAATTCTTACGCGCTACTGGCCCATCGTTTATGGAATTTTGGACAACATTGATGAGCCAGAAGTCCATAATGATATGAAATAACACAGTTAATATATTGTTGGATGTTATAGGATACATTCAAAGTTTCTTTATATCCAGATTGTTTAAATGCAAAAGAAACTTTGCATACCAAATCTCGCACCTACCCCAAATCCAATAGTGAGTCCAAGCAGAGGGGTTACAGGGGGGGGGGGGGCAGCATGCCCCCCAAATATACCTCACTGTTTATTCGCATTAGTTATTCAGTTTCAAAAACCAGATAAATCCTCTCCTTGGTAAAAAGTATAACAACAAAATTACCAGCAAACGAATCTTTAATATTTCCTTCAGAATGGACTGCTTTTTCTAAATCTTATTTATACTTGCCTTGCCTTACATAAATACAGTGCTAGCACCCAGCATCATTGCGGATAACTGCCTGGCCAGAATAGAGTGCTGCAACTGAAGCTACTGCTGCAACTGGAATTGCTGTCAAAAAATTATGTATGTGATTTTTTTTTACTCGCCCACAATGTGCTGTACAGCTTTCTGACATTTTTGGCATTCGAAGTCAGCTGTGCGAATTTAATTCAACACAAAAACAAAAATTGAGGCAAAAACAAAAGTGGATAGTGATGAAATGGAAGCTAAAATTACTTTACGTATTTATCAGAGATTAAAAAGAGTTTGAAATTCTCTTCAACCCCCATGTAAGAACTTGGTTGCGCTTACAATTTTGAAACGTCAAAAATGCTGCAGGCAAAAGTTAAAAGTTGCCCAACTTGTCCAGCTGCGTCTGCAGCTGCGTAGTGTCCTGTTCCAATCATTTGATTTGTGTGTATTCAACATTTTGACAGCTATTCCAGTTGCAGCTCGCAGCTCAAGTTGCAACTACTTCTCTATTCTGTTCAGGCAGTAAACAGTGAGGTGTGTTTGGGTGCGTTGCTGCAACTCCCCCTGCTTGGGCTCAATATATAGGATTTGAGATGGGTGCGAAGTTGGGTGCATGCGAAGTTTCTTCTGCATTTAAAAAACCTTGATTTAAAGACGCAATTTTACTATAGGCTTATACTTTTCTCTTCTTGCTTATGAGCCAATAGTCTGAAAAAGCAAATACTCACCATTTTCAATATATTGAAGCCAAATTGTTAAAATTTCGTCCACCTTCAATCACGTTGGATTTTGAGCAAGCTTGACGAATGTGCACAAAAGTTTTTTTGTAAATGCTTTTGACCCTATAACAATGAACTTATAAATTTTCGTGTGCCTTTTTTATTGATATTCATTAGACAAGAATGCATGATTTGATTTTTTGCTGATTCCGTTTTTCGTGCAAACATTCAAAGCAGAGTGTTGTATTTTAAGTAACGTTGGAATGAACGACATAAAAAATGTCGATTTATATCGACTTTTTGTATGTTCTAAGAATTGGAAAAAAATCGACAAGTCGATATAAGTAAATGCTTTTCTCGTCTTTTTTTCAAGGCAGCTTACTTTTTGTCAAACTCGAAGGTAAACTTTTTATGAATTAGTAACCAAAAAAGTCGATAAAACCGACATTTCAACTGGTTAAATCGCCTTTTTTGGCCGGTCATTCGCAGGTAACTTATACTAAAATATGTTGGTACAACTTTTGATTCGGTATAAAGACGGTAAAAATAATACAATTAAATATTCGATTTTTTGGTCGATTCTCGGCAGGTATTTTTGTTTTATCTTTTTAAAGGTTAGATTTTAAAATCTCAAATTCATATTGGTGATAGATTATATGGATTTACATTAAATATGTAAAATTCGAGTTTATTAAGAGTACCTGAGCCAAGATAATTACATACATATTAATGTTCATTAGGGGTGTCGGAATTTGTTTTTAATTTTTATATTCAAAATGGATGTCGTGGATCTTGTTAAGAATTTAGAAAATAGTAATTTTTGTTCTGGGACATTTTCCAAAATTGAATTTTGAGATCCGGCTTTAGCTAAAATTACAATTTGAAGAAGTGGTCAGAAAAACCATTTAAATATGCATTGATATGTGGTCACAGTTACTTTCACAGAACGGAATGTCGATTGTGACAGTCGGAAGCGCGTCGTTATCACGTTTCCCTTCGGTACAGTAAAATTAGAATTACAAATGGAAAAAATTTGCGGCAGACTGAAATTTTGCATGTCATTTTTAAGGTATTTATACAACTTAAATCTAAGTTGTAGACAACCCATCCTTTGCACGGGTGGTGCCACGCCCACTTTTCTTAAATCTGGCTGCAGCGATATGGATGAAATATTCATGTTTTGTTATAATGACCAGAGAACAAAATTAAATAATTGTTAAAGAAAAATCCGCTCACTGCCACGCCCAATTTTCTCAATCCTTTGTTTCTCGGAAACGACTGTAACGATTTCCATGAAATTTTCAGAGTTTGTTTTGCAAGTAAAGATAGAAATGCGTGTGCAAGTGCGAATTAAGTTTGATTAACAATTTGCTATCACAAATTAATAACTTATTTTATTAACATTTACGTAGGTATACGGACCACATTTTTTTATTTAAAATAAATATACCAATCAAAAACAGTAACAGTAACAGTAACAGTGAAAGATACAATTATAAATTTACACATTTTAGTATATACAAATAAGTATCAATATGTAGCTATGAAACAAATTATATTAAATTTACTAATTTTCGGCAAATTTATTTTAACGATCCCGGAAAATAAGATCAAATCTGAGAAATATCGATTTTTTAGCGTAAAATTATGATTTTTGAGAGGGTTTTTGATCCATCAAGATCGCAGCCATTATTCAATAGAATTTGACAGTTGATGGCTTGCAAAATAGGCAACAGATCGTATTATAGGCTAAAGATAATGTTTTGTTCTAAATATCAATCAAAAGCCCTTAAATCGCATTTTCCGGAGCAAAATATATAGTCTCTTAAATGTACATTTTTGTCAAGGGAATTTAATAATTTATAGCTTGATAGTATATGTAAATATTTGTCGAGAAAGTCATTATAAATTCTTCTATTACATATTATTTTGTCCCAAAAATATATGTACATGGTCACACTTTTTCAGATTAATAATAGAAAATAAACAATGTATATTATTTTGAGGGCACTTTGCAATTTTTCGAGGAAGATATTTTTTTAGATAAAGTTTCAATCGCAATTAGATGAATTAGTTCAAATTTCGCCTTATAATCCGAATATTAAAATCCGAGTATTGACTTACAAGATATCCAAATGCTCTCAAGAAAATAGTCCTTCATTATTATTATTTAGGTAATTTATTTCGAATTCATTTTGGTTGATAGGTACCTATCAACATATCAACAAATTGAATTTTCTAGAAAATTTGTGTTGTACTATCATACATTTGCATTGTATTAGTATTTCGTTTCTATGAAGATCTTCTTGCAGAAGCATGCCTACAATCTGTCGAATTATCTATGCATCTCAAAAATTATAGCTCATAGGGCAAACATTAGGCTTAAGGAGCATATCAGGTAAGTCATTTATAAAAAGAAGAAACAAAAGCGGTCCAAGATGGCTTCCTTGGAGAACACCAGGTGAGATAACAATAGAATTTAATACCATCAAATAAATACGAACGTACTGGATGCGTTCAGTGAGATGAGAACTCAACCAATTTAGCATATTTGAATGAACTGCAAGTTTTTTTCAGTTTCAGAATTGAAATTATATGATGAACTCTGTCAAAAGCTTTGGCAAAGCCTGTATCTATCACGTCAACTTGATATCCCTTTTCAAGTTTGTTCAGAACAAAATTGGAGAATAAGGTAAGATGTGTGGCTCTTGATTTTCCAGACCTAAAACCGTGCTGAAATGGCGATATTGTTTCCTTTAGTAAAAACGAAAGTTTATCACAAACAATCTCGGTATCACGGATAATTTACAAATTGGACGATATAAGTTTCTAGGGACCACACTTATGGATCGGATTAATATATGATGTTTTCCATTCGAAAAGAAATTCACCTTTTTCAAGTGATCGATTAAAAACAAAACTTAATATTTTGGATAGAGAAGAATCACAATTCTTTTAAAAGAAGTAGAGGAATTTCATCTCTACCATTTTTATCATTCATTTTACCCTTCAAAGCTGTCTCAACTTCTGTTATGGAAAGGTTTAACTGACCAATGCTTATGATGTTGTTAGAAGGTTCCGAAGAGAAATTGTTAATATCACTTAAAACTAAATAATTTTACCTGAAAAAGTTAGCAAAAGCTTCGCAAATGTCATAATATTTGTGTAAGTAGAACCCAAATATTTGTATACTTTTTGGAGTTCCAATATTATTTTTTCTTATTTTTTATAAAAGTCCAAAAATATTTACTATTGTTTTTAATCTAGATTCCACTGAACATACATATTTAGTTATTGTATCAACAATATGTTTGCTTTGTTCTTTTGTTTATCAAGTTTATAAGTCTTTTGTTATATCAAGGTGGCTTAGAACTACTTTTTAATACAGCCTAAGGGCCAAAAATAATATTTTAATTAGATTCTTTTTTAAATGCAATATACAGACATCGGAATATCTGATTTATTAAATTTGCATACATTTTGTACTAACTTTAAAACTGTAATATTTGCCAAGTATTAAACTTGAATACATTTTTGGTGTTGTCATATAATATATGTAACTCAGAAAATATTAAAAAGTGCCTATTTTAGATTTTTATACCGTGTATGATATTGAAAGAAAATTTTTATTTTGAGTCCCCTTTTGAATGAAAAAGTTTTAAAAATTGAACTAGGAAACAAAAATAATTTTTTTGAACAGTCATAAATTTAACTTAAAAAAAATGTTTAAATTAAACAAAATTTAATTTAAAACTATTTTTAAAAAAGCGCTGGATGGCCTAAATCAAATTGTTCCAAGGATTCATTCAAGTATATTGAAAATTGTAGATTTTAAGTCGAAAAAATACCTTAAATGAAAAATACTAATTATTTTTGCTCTGGCCCCCATTTTAGGAAAACTAAAATTTAAAAACTGGTTCCAGGTTGTTCTAGGGCTCTTCTAAAGTGTTCCGAGCTCTCGTTTTTGAAATTTATAATTTAAAATAACAACTCGAAAAACTTCTGCCGTGAAATCCCAAAATTAAAAATACGCTCATATGCTCACGTGCAAAACCATTCAATTTGTGTCTCTCACAACATTCAATATTTCTTTGTCTTTGTTTCGAAATATTTTTTGAACTCCTAGATTATTTTTGAAATTTTGTTGTTCTCTTTCTCTCACTCAATCGACCATCGGGTGTTCATTGTTGTTGAAAAAAGACAAGAACAAAAACAAGAAAATGGTTTATTAATAAAGTAGAATGTTTTGTTTTTCTATTATACCTAAAATTTTAAGTTGCTTCTTCTTTCGATTTCGGAATTTTCCTCAGCGGATATGGTCCTCAATCATATACATGCTTTTTAAATAGAGATTGTCAGTCTTAATTTATTTATTTTGTATTGTTTTGATTGTTAATTTATTTCATTTTAAATGTGTTAGCAAAAAGAAAAAAACAATTTATATTTCAAGAAACCGCTTATGTACGTCAAAACAAATCCCTGAAGAAGTCGTGAAAAACCTGACAAATCGTGAAATAATTAGTTTTAATTGCATCCCAAAAGAAGCCATTGTTACACCAAACCAAACAAATTTTTACCATTGAAGTACTTTGAAATCGCGCTATAGTCCAAAAAATCAAGAGAAGTTGTCATCTTTACAGCAATTATTTAACCCGCCACCACCGGTAACGTCAATTTGACTTATATACATCATTGGTGACGCCGCCGGTCTCACAGAGCGAGTTTTTCTATTTCTATTTTTTTGCTCCCTATTTATTTTTTTTTAATATGATATTTTATAATAAAGCAAAGATATTTTATCAACCAAGGTTCATTCATTTCAATTTTAATAGTTCATAAATTATGCCTAGAGCATTAAAATTTACCGATCATAGGAGAATACAATAAAACAGTAGAAAATAATAACAAAGAGCATAGGTAAAAATTCCAAAAGAAGTATACTAAAAACACAAAACTTCTGCTTACTTTGCCGTTTTGTTTTAAACATACGATAAAGGATGTGAAATGCGGCAGAACAGAGGACAAAGTTATTCGAATTTTTAAGAACACCTGGTCTCACAGACATCGTTCACCGGTGGCGGGTTAAGGAGCTCAACACCTTATGGGACACAATATAAAAGAAACGTTTTTCCACCACAACTCACCTCGAAACGCAAAACATCCTTAACATAGCATCTACAGTTGTTTTCGCAGCTAGAATCATAGATTAAGCTTATCTTACGGAAAGTTTATTCACTGTTCTCTACGTATTTCAAAGTGCTGACGACTTGAAGCGATTGGAGATTGAAATAACACACCACTTTCAAAGGATGTCAGGAAGCAGCAACGCTTTTGTTTTCAGAAAGGCTTTTTGACGAACTGGAAATTACAACCAGAGAGTAGGCTCAGATGATTGGTGAAATGTAATTTTTCCAACAAAAAAATCAACGGGATGGACCAGATGGTTTTATATTACCTTATACATAATCTGAGGAAAGAGGAGTAATCCCTAAACCGTGCGTCGTCACAGTCGAAAAGATTTCGTTGCTGCTTGGAGAGCAATATAATTATTATAGCACGATAGACTTGGTATAGTTAAAAATATCAAAAAGACCTAAAATAGCTTAAAATCTTTCCTATAAACAGTGTGCTCGAAGATCACCTATTTTGTTGAACCAACCTCATTGCTTTTTAAAAATTTTAAATACAGGGTGTCCACCGGGAAGGTATACTACTTTGTTTTGGCAGTCGTGAAGTAGACTCGTAGCAAATTTATTATGGAAAAATATTCGATAACTCGATAATTTGATCAAAATTAATCATCGATTACTGTGGCAATGAGAAAGTTAAGTGAAATTTTTGGGAGAAGCAACGTGCCAACAAAACGGACAATTTATTGTGTAGTGAATGTTTTCGAAGAAAGAGGGTGTCTAGGTGATAACCCAAGCATGGACCACAACGTACTGCAAGATCGGCTGAAAACATTACTGCTGCTCAAGGAAGTGTTCAAAACAATCCATCAACCTCAAATGAAAACGGCGTAAAACTAATTGTGAATGGGGAGCGATATCATGATATGATTGAAAACTTTTTAACGCCACAACTGCATGCTTTGGGCTTGATTAACATGTGGTATCCACAAGACGGTGCCACATCGCATACAGCCAGGATTACAATGGAATTACTGCGTGAAGTATACCTTCTCGGCGGACACCCTTTTACAAGTCAAAACGTCTAGTCCTTGCCTTAGCAACTATATTCAGCACACCTTAACATAATAAATTATCTATGAACTGGCTCACACGGAAATTTAACGAAAAATAAAAGTAATACGATAACAAGCAAGAACTGATTTACGCCCTTAAGTTGACTTTGGGTGGGAGTTCACTGAATTACTTGGAGGTACTACTTACATAAGTAGGCATAATTCTCTAAAAGATAGAATTTTTTAAGTTATTTTGAAAGCTGGTGGCTTCAAATATTATTAACAACAACAAATTTATCAGAAAAAGCAACAAAAATAAAAACAGCCTTAATTCTTCATTTTTTGTAAGTGATACTAACCTTATAACCGGTATATCTACTAAGAAAAATAACTCAGTCAACATTTTAATTCTCCTAGATGCGATAAACTTTTCTTTCCTGAAGTTTTGAATCTAGTTTACTGTGTGCAAAAAAAATGTATGCAAATATTCTGACATGTCAAAAATAATTGAGGGGAAATGCAAAATTAATTGTTTGCATGATTGGTTTACAGTTTCATGCAAAAAAAAAACCATTGCTGTGATGAAATGTCATGCAAGACATAGACCGGCAATTGTTTTGCATGCCAAAAAAAAGTGTGGTAAATAAAATATATTTTTTTGATAGTCGGCTTACACTTAAAAAAAATATATTCACCTCAATGTATTATTGTTTTTGCATCCAAAAACAATTATTCTCCATTTTTAAGCTTTCATTTTATTAATGTAGGGTAAATTAATGACTCAATGGGTGTTAAGGCCAATGCAATGATTTTGATTTTGAGTTTTTTTCCTCATGGGAACTGTAAGCTAGGCTTTAATTAAGGTTTTTCTATGGCACGTCAATCAATCTCTCTTTTGTCTTAAGAGTGTTTGTTCTCTTTCCCACACAACCAGAGAAATTCCAGTTTAAGTTCTGACAAATTTTTGCATATAAACTTATGACTTGGAGTGCGAATGCTAATCGTCTTCTACTAAGCGGATATAAGCTTTTGCATTTCTTAATGTGCCTAAAGTAAATAACTTCACCTTATTTCTTAAACGGATCTAATCTTGTGATGCTGTACCTTCAGATGACACTTTTAAGGTATTTAAAATCTCTAAGGGAAAGACCTGAAATTGCAAAAACAGATACCAACACCGATATTAGTAGATCACTTTAAATGAAAGATTTCAGTATTCAAACACGAGGCATGAAATTAAAGCAACTTTTTATAGGGAAAAAATAATAGAAAAAATGTCATCAACGCAATGAAATGCCTTTCAACAGTGCAGGACACTTTTCAGAAGGAGATGAAAAAGTATTATGATGTAGTTGGTTATCAACGAAAGTCCAGGAAAACTGTAGTTCTTTTGAAAGAGTAAAACTTTTGTTTTTATTTCTTGAGGACTTTTTCACCATGAAGAAATATTTGGAAGGATGAACAAAAAACTTTTAGACTGCACAAAATGAGCACACACCAAGGATCATCGACAGGTTTTCATCATCCCTTAAGTAGGGGATTTCGAATAAGTTGTTCCTCTTTTTTCTCAGAAGTTTCAAACTTTTGCCACGTATATTTGCTGCCTAAGAAATCTTTTGCTGTTTCACTCTGTCGAGTCTGAAAGTGGGGTAGTTATATATTACAGGCTAGTCACCCGCAAACAGTCTAAAAACTGCATTAAGTGGTCGCGATTTTTTAGCACATTTTATCAAGTGAAATCCTGTGAGTTAATTCTATTGTAAATGCTTGGACATTTTAGTGTACACTAATCACTTTGGGAGTTTGAATAACTCCTCTATGTCATTTTTGGGTTACAAAGGACAGTTTTTGGTATATAAGAGTTTGGTATCTACGGCATGTAAAAAAGTAAAATCCTCAAAGAGAACACCCAATTGTTTCGCTTTTGTTAACTTTGATCCGTTAGAAAAATATAAACCTTCATCCGTTGCTGTGTGCCAGGGGTCGAAAATTCACTGCGGAAAATTACATCAAGCGAATATGACAAAACCACTCATATCCTGGGATTGGGGCTGTTTGAATACCTAGTAAATATTATACCTATACTCTAATGGTATAGGGGCAAACAAATAGCACTATACAAAGCTATAATGGGAGATAGCGACCTTTTGTTAATTAGTTGTACATGCTGACCAAAAAATTGTCAGGATCCTTAATGACGACAATGCGAAGGATCCAAAAAACTGAGAACCAAAAGGCAGCCGCTATACGCTACAGTGCTATTTCCCATAGTTTTCAGGGCCGTTTTGTTTCGTTTCAGAGGATGGTTATTAATAATAAAAGCTATTTTCAGTTTTGACAAAAACAGAAGGACGGAATGGATAAACCTAATCGTATTTTTACGACACATTATAGTGAATTTTTGCGACAAGTAGCAAAAGTTTATGTTTTGAAATTTAATTGTTTTTACCTCCTTGGGGAGAGTGGATAGGATAATAGTAAACGAATAGTGAACACAATATAAAACGTTACCGGCTCTTTTTTTGTCCAGCAAAGAGATGGCAGCAAGACTGGAGGCATTTAGTAGGTATAGTAGCGTCAACATCAGAGAAACAAGCAAAAGTCAACAAAGGCCAAATACAAGGCAGTGAGTCCTTCATGAACTCTCTCATGACACTCTTCCTTCTGCTACTGCCGTATTGCTCCCACTTATGTTACATGATTTTTCATTTGTCAACTGTTGTTTTGAATTTTTATTTCTTAATTGAAGGATTTTACTTGTGTGTGTCTTTGTATTTGTTTTTGAAAACATAGAAATCTAAGTATGCGGATATTATTCAGTAGCTGCAGGTGGATTTTTTGCCATCATCAGCTCATCATTGTCGTTTTGTAATCAGCTACCATAATCATCTGTGCAATAAAGAGTACTACAACGAAACAATGCGTTCTCGTTAATCATCATCGTAATGATCAACTTCATAATAAGCTGCATCATCAGCTGCAGCAGCTGAATACAACAGTACAAGGACCTGCTGCAAATCTTTGCCTTACATCTATCACAGAAGTCGTCCTCTTGTCACTATCATCTCGTCGTCGTCTTCCAAAAGTGCCGTCTAGAACAATGCATTTTGCCAGAGGCAAATCAAACGTAAATCAGATGGTTGTGCTCTTGATTCGTTTTCCTAATGCAAAGCCGTAAACACACAAAATACCTGCTAGTTCTTCTTATCCCGTTCAAAGTCAGTTTCTGTTCATAGGTATGACGAACTATGGTTTTATAACACTGGAAAAAATAATCAGGATAAATTTTGGATTCATCGTTTTGAGATTTGACCTATCTATCTAAATAAAATAAAAATTTGGTGGCGCAAAAGCTTATGAAGAATCAGGGCCTAGTGACTTACAACTCTCAACCATTTCTGTGTGTATTTTGTTGGCAGAAATGGGGGGACCTACATTTTTTGCCGAGTCCGAACGGCTAGATAAGAAGCACTTATTCATGACAAGTATACTCTTGGAGGATTTGTGAGTTTCTCGTAAGAGGCAGTACCTCCGGAAAGCATTTCTGTTTTTGTCTATCTATCTATTGAGAAAATATATCGCAAGGAATTGATAAGATTAGTGCAGCTGATATAAGGAGACACATTGGCGTTTTTTACGATGTAAATTTATCACCCTAAGTCTGACACAGTCTGAAATCCCGTAAGCGCTGAAAATTGTGATTGTTAGGCCGATCTATAAGAGTGGAATATGAATCAAATAACTAATTATTGACCGATTTCGATACTTCCCGTGGTTGAAAAGTGTCTTAAAGGAGTATTCTCTAATACACAAAAGTCAAAACAGATTCCAAAAAAACAAATGTACAGGCAAGCTTCGGGGCAAATTCATTAATTGTGTTAATGAAAGCTTGAATGAAAGCCATTGTCCTTGTCATGTTCTTGGACTTCAGCAAAGCTTTAGACACTGTAAATCATACGAAACTAGTACAAGCATTACAAAGGATTGGAATTAGAGGAGTAATGGCTGACTGGATTACGGACTATCTGCACAACAGACTGTTTAGCATCAAGATTATAGACTTAATGAGTGAGGAAAAGGACGTGGAATATGGTGAACCTCAAGGGTCTAAGCTCAGACCAATTCTCTTCATTCTGTACTCTAACTACACAAACATGGCATTCCTTTCCCTTTTGTGGCTGATACAGCGATTGTGGTCCGCCAATGGTCTCTGGACACGGTGACTATGATAATGCAAGTGGAGATTAATGCTGCAGTTAAATGATGCCACGACAACGGCTTGGTCATAAATGCCTCTAAAACCAAAATGATGCACATTGGAACTCCACAATTCAAATTCACACAGAAAAGAATATTTTTAAAAAAATTATGACTTCCCCAACACCCAAAATGAAACCACCGAGCTAGTAGAAAGCTACAATTACCTTGAAGTAATCATTGACTGTCATTTTGTTTGGGAGCACACACACCGATAAGCTGAGTTTGGATTTGAAAAAGGCTTTAAACGCACTTGCTCATTAACGATACCATGCCACTGTACCGGTATTAAGACAAGGTTATTATGCCTTAGTTAAGTCAAAGCTATATATGACATACTTGCTTGACGAAATGCAGCAAGAACTCACTTACAAAAGTTACAAAGATCCCAAAACTCTGCGTTGAAACAAATAAATATGGGTCACTCGAGGAACGAGGATAGCACTTTCAAAGTGCACTATGACAATAACTGTTTCATCCGACCAATTGACCATACGATCAACACCAGACGACATGCTCAATGAATGCTTAAATTGTCATCAAATTACAACTCATACGGTAGACATCAACTGCCACACAGAGTCCTTTCAACAATCAACGAACTACCTGGAGAGTAAGTTAACATTGAACATTTTAAAGCTAAAAAAAAGAATACTTTAAGTTTCTTCTTAAATTCTTAAATATTGAACTCAAATTAGTAAAATAAAATTTTTGTTTAATAATCTTTGGTACAACATGTAGTTTTCACTGCTTTTAAATTTTTATTTTGTGAAACAAAATCTTCTGCAAACAAGCATAAAGGCTATGCAATCATTTATAAAATTGTTAAGTATTTTTGAATATACGAGTAAATAAATAAATAAGTTAATATAAATACAAAAGTTATCTATCTATCTATTCTATTCTATTCTATGTATCTTTCTATCTATCTATCTATCTATCTATCTATCTATCTATCTATCTATCTATCTATCTATCTATCTATCTATCTATCTATCTATCTATCTATCTATCTATCTATCTATCTATCTATCTATCTATCTATCTATCTATCTATCTATCTATCTATCTATCTATCTATCTATCTATCTATCTATCTATCTATCTATCTATCTATCTATCTATCTATCTATCTATCTATCTATCTATCTATCTATCTATCTATCTATCTATCTATCTATCTATCTATCTATCTATCTATCTATCTATCTATCTATCTATCTATCTATCTATCTATCTATCTATCTATCTATCTATCTATCTATCTATCTATCTATCTATCTATCTATCTATCTATCTATCTATCTATCTATCTATCTATCTATCTATCTATCTATCTATCTATCTATCTATCTATCTATCTATCTATCTATCTATCTATCTATCTATCTATCTATCTATCTATCTATCTATCTATCTATCTATCTATCTATCTATCTATCTATCTATCTATCTATCTATCTATCTATCTATCTATCTATCTATCTATCTATCTATCTATCTATCTATCTATCTATCTATCTATCTATCTATCTATCTATCTATCTATCTATCTATCTATCTATCTATCTATCTATCTATCTATCTATCTATCTATCTATCTATCTATCTATCTATCTATCTATCTATCTATCTATCTATCTATCTATCTATCTATCTATCTATCTATCTATCTATCTATCTATCTATCTATCTATCTATCTATCTATCTATCTATCTATCTATCTATCTATCTATCTATCTATCTATCTATCTATCTATCTATCTATCTATCTATCTATCTATCTATCTATCTATCTATCTATCTATCTATCTATCTATCTATCTATCTATCTATCTATCTATCTATCTATCTATCTATCTATCTATCTATCTATCTATCTATCTATCTATCTATCTATCTATCTATCTATCTATCTATCTATCTATCTATCTATCTATCTATCTATCTATCTATCTATCTATCTATCTATCTATCTATCTATCTATCTATCTATCTATCTATCTATCTATCTATCTATCTATCTATCTATCTATCTATCTATCTATCTATCTATCTATCTATCTATCTATCTATCTATCTATCTATCTATCTATCTATCTATCTATCTATCTATCTATCTATCTATCTATCTATCTATCTATCTATCTATCTATCTATCTATCTATCTATCTATCTATCTATCTATCTATCTATCTATCTATCTATCTATCTATCTATCTATCTATCTATCTATCTATCTATCTATCTATCTATCTATCTATCTATCTATCTATCTATCTATCTATCTATCTATCTATCTATCTATCTATCTATCTATCTATCTATCTATCTATCTATCTATCTATCTATCTATCTATCTATCTATCTATCTATCTATCTATCTATCTATCTATCTATCTATCTATCTATCTATCTATCTATCTATCTATCTATCTATCTATCTATCTATCTATCTATCTATCTATCTATCTATCTATCTATCTATCTATCTATCTATCTATCTATCTATCTATCTATCTATCTATCTATCTATCTATCTATCTATCTATCTATCTATCTATCTATCTATCTATCTATCTATCTATCTATCTATCTATCTATCTATCTATCTATCTATCTATCTATCTATCTATCTATCTATCTATCTATCTATCTATCTATCTATCTATCTATCTATCTATCTATCTATCTATCTATCTATCTATCTATCTATCTATCTATCTATCTATCTATCTATCTATCTATCTATCTATCTATCTATCTATCTATCTATCTATCTATCTATCTATCTATCTATCTATCTATCTATCTATCTATCTATCTATCTATCTATCTATCTATCTATCTATCTATCTATCTATCTATCTATCTATCTATCTATCTATCTATCTATCTATCTATCTATCTATCTATCTATCTATCTATCTATCTATCTATCTATCTATCTATCTATCTATCTATCTATCTATCTATCTATCTATCTATCTATCTATCTATCTATCTATCTATCTATCTATCTATCTATCTATCTATCTATCTATCTATCTATCTATCTATCTATCTATCTATCTATCTATCTATCTATCTATCTATCTATCTATCTATCTATCTATCTATCTATCTATCTATCTATCTATCTATCTATCTATCTATCTATCTATCTATCTATCTATCTATCTATCTATCTATCTATCTATCTATCTATCTATCTATCTATCTATCTATCTATCTATCTATCTATCTATCTATCTATCTATCTATCTATCTATCTATCTATCTATCTATCTATCTATCTATCTATCTATCTATCTATCTATCTATCTATCTATCTATCTATCTATCTATCTATCTATCTATCTATCTATCTATCTATCTATCTATCTATCTATCTATCTATCTATCTATCTATCTATCTATCTATCTATCTTTCTTATCTTTATGTGCACGGTTAAAAATTTTGGGATGCTTTTTAATACTTTCTGGGTTACATACTCGTAAATGCCAACACCAGAAATGTATTGAAATTTAATACCTGGCAAATATTACAATTATGAAGTAAATTAAAAATATTTTAAAATTTAACAATATCAGATATTACGATAGAATACGAATCTGTATTATATTTTAATAATACAAAAGTATTTTAATTCATACATTATTTCCTGAAATTAATTTTTGTTTCCTTTTCCAGAAATTAATATAAAATATATTAAAAAATAATAATAATGAAAGAATATTTTAGTGAGAGTATTTTTATCTTCTAAATCTGTTGTTGGTGGCATTACTTTTTTTTTTTAAACACACGTGTCCCGATTTGGGATTTTTAAAATACAATTTATATTAAATTTTAATACTTTTTGTATTTAAAACTGACACGTCCCAATTTATTTAATACAATTTGTAGTAAATTTTAATAGTAAGATATAAGCAAGATCTTTTTCTTAAATAGAAAGCCAAATAAAACAATTATTATCTATTTCTATTGAACAAGCGAATCCAAAAAAATGTAATCTAAATTTTTGGCAGCAAAAGTAATGAATCGTAATTATATCTTAGAACACAAATTTGATTAATAAATTTGCATAGGTTTCTTAAAGAAAGAAATGCCATATTCTTTTATGCTTATATAAAGTGTTAAAATTATTATTTTTCTTTTTGTTTTTTTTTTATATGAACAAAATTTTCTTAAAAAATAAGATTTTTTCTTTTGTTCAATGAAAGTTGGGAACCCTATATGCATTGCTGAGATATTCTCATTAAAAATTTAGGTGTATCAGTCAAGGGACTTGTAAACACTGGATGGAGCGCTCATCACGAGGCTGTTGACGGAACATTGTTTGAAGATAGTTTCAACTTTTGAACGCATCTTGATCCTCATAAGAAACATTTGGGTACAAGAGGTGCTGCAACCATACTGTTATCTGCTGTATACTACTTTTAGTTTTTGTGTTATCTTTCATTCCTGCTCGATGAAGTTGATGAAGCACAGAAATACCAGCCAAAATCCAGGCTCACTTTCTAGATAAAAGTATAATAAAACTTAAAGCGCTCCTCAGTTTTCTTCGTGAACATCGTGGATGACACCTTGAAAAAGGCCATAATATTCGCAAGAGAACAATGTACTAAGCTTGAAATTTCAATTGAAAGGCAGAGAATAACAGAAAAGAAGAAAATTATGCCAAGGTAAAAGGCTCAAAAATGCTGGTTTGGCGTTGGGTATATGAAAGATGTAAGGATACATTTTACGGCGGTGTAGGAAATGGAAGATGGAAGACATTTCATCAATTTTCTTAGCTCTTCAACCGAAAATATTATTGTATTGAACAGAAGAAGAACTACGTGCTGTTGCTCCAATGCTTACCTCGTCCTCGGTATTAACAGATTTAACAAAAACATCATATTTGAAACTGGGCGAATACGGCGTCATATGGTAGCTGAAAGAATAAATTTAAAAGATGCAGAAATATACAGTCTTTGAATTTTTCAGCTCCATTGCTAGATACAACTTTTCAGACTCCTGACCAAATCTGTTGTTGGCGATGAGAATTTATTTAACAATTAGCGTCTCAGAGTCGTATCGTGTGAACGAGACTTATCTATAAGATCAACAATAAACAACTAAAATAAGTTGACTAATGTGGCTTTACGTTCAATCGAAAAGAAGAACACACAAAATATACATAGGTTTTAAAGATTTAATCGGAACATTCGGTACAGTAAAAACTATTATTTGTGAGTTTTTTTCACATTACGTTGCATTACAATCGTTTAATTAAGTAGCAATAGATTGATCATGGTTGATGGATGAGAATTTAAGCAAAATAATTTAAAGGCAATTTAAATATTTAAGCAAACTTAACTAAATGACCTCTAAGGAGGCATTTAAGAAAATCGAATAAATTTAGCTGTCTTTCCTTTTGTTTTGAAATCTTTTCAGAGCAAATACTTCACAAATAAAACTAACCTATTTTCATATGGCACTGTAGGCACTAATGAAGCATTCTATCTCACTTCTACTTCATAAGAAAAAATGAAACACCATTTGCATTTTTAATGTTCTGTCAAAATAAATCTTTTAAAATCTTTTTGTGTGGTGAAAATACCAAATAGATTTATTAAATCTGGAATGAGATAAACCTTTGGTGGAAATATAGCATAATACCAAAGATAATAACGGGTGATTTTTTAGCTGGTTTGGTTTTGGCAACACTGGTTTTGACAGCTGACGTGTGTTTAGTACCTTGTGTCACTGTCAAACAGCTTCAGTTTGGTGTGCAATTTAACCATGGATCGTCTTACAAATGAACAACGCTTGCAAATTATTGAATTTTACTATCAAAATTCGTGCTCGGTTCGAAATGTTCATCGCGCGCTGCTTCCATTTTATGGTCGGCATTCTCGACCTTCTGAGCAGTCTATTCGGAAGATTGTGACCAAATTTCGCACCAAATTTACTTTGTTGGACATTAAACCACCAACACGTTTACGTACTGTGCGTAGTGAAGAAAATATTGCGGCCGTATCAGCTAGTGTGACAGAAGACCGCGAAATGTCGATTCGGCGCCGTTCCCAGCAGTTAGGCCTTTGTTACAGCACTACGTGGAAAATTTTGCGGAAGGATTTGGGCGTAAAGCCTTTTAAGATACAGCTGGTGCAAGAACTAAAGCCAGCCGACCTACCACAACGCCGAATTTTTGGTGAATGGGCTCTTGGAAAGCTGGCCGAGGATCCGCTTTTTTATCGAAAAATTGTGTTCAGCGATGAGGCTCATTTTTGGTTGAATGGGTACGTAAATAAGCATAATTGCCGCATTTGGAGTGAAGATCAGCCAGAAGCATTGCAACAGCTACCAATGCATCCCGAAAAAGCCACTGTTTGGTGCGGTTTATGGGCCGGCGGCATTATTGGGCCATATTTCTTCAAAGATGATGCGAATCGCAGCGTTACTGTCAATGGTGAACGCTACCAAGCGATGATAACAAACTGTTTTTTGCCCGAAATGGAAGTTCTTGACTTGCATGATATGTGGTTTCAACAAGACGGTGCCACATGCCACACAGCACGCGAAACAATGGCGCAATTGCGAGGCGAGTTTGGTGAACAGTTAATTTCACGTTTCGGGCCGGTCAATTGGCCGCCTAGATCGTGCGATTTGACACCATTAGATTATTTTTTGTGGGGGTATGTCAAGGCTAATGTCTATAGGGCTTCGATTGACGCACTGGAAGCCAACATCCATGCATTCATTCGTGAGATACCGGCCGATCTGTGTGAAAGAGTATGCCAAAATTGGACTCAGCGGATGGGCTACCTGAGACGCAGCCGCGGTCAACATTTGCATGAAATTATCTTTAAACATTAAATTGCAAGGTTCAAACTATCGATTCAAATAAATATTTCATTCATTTTTTCGAAATTTTTGTGTTTTTTTTTTTTTAAGTTCTAAACCTCTTAAGAAATCACCCGTTATAAGAATAACTTGTGATATTATCTTTGATAATACTCTGTTCATAAAATTTGTGGCTGTATTAATAATCATTTGTCTTAGTCGGCATTTACATGACCCGATTTTTCCACAGACGACCTTTTGTTAATAGGTGAAGAGATTACAAAGTGAGGAGTAAGGACCAAATCTGCAGTTCCTGAAGAGCTCACACGATTTTTCCAGATGCTTGCATTCTCTTTCACACTTATTCCAGTTGCTTTTGTGTTTAGTATTAACCAGCGTTGCCATTAATCGGAAAATTTTCCAAAGTAGATTTAAGAAAATGGTGCCAGTAGATTATATTTTTTGGAGTAGACATGCATTTTGAAATTTGTATTTGTATTTTAGAAAAACAAATAACTGATAGTTAATTGAAAGTACAAAGTAAGACATAAACTACAACCTACAAATGCAAACAAATTATTTTATGCAATTTCAAACGCATGTATCAACTTATTTCTTGTTTTAAATTTTGGCGAAGCTATCTACAATATATAGAATAATAGAAAAAAGTAAACATGTCTTTAAATCTGTTTAAATTTAAAAATTTTGCATTTAGTTTTTCCAAGCGACAAATAAGGAATTTTCCACTCCGAACGTAATTCCACAAAGCAGAAAAAGAAAAATTTGGTAGAATTTAACCTCTTTTGGCACCAATTTACGGGTTTATTTGTTATGACAATTCACGTCACTTGGCAAGCCAACAAATAACTCATAAGAAAGAAATGTCAGAATTCACGACTATTCGCAGTTTGAAGTTTGTTATTCACAACTCATTTGCAAGGCACTAAACGGGAAGAATAAGAATTACTTAATTTCAAAGACAGAATTAAAAAATTATTTGTGATTTTGATTTTTTTGAATAAGTAATATTTTTTTTTTTGTAAAACTAAAAACTATTTTATTTTAAAGGCAGTAGATTTGTTTAGCAAAAAAATGCAATAGATCTACTATCTACTGCAATTGCAGTAACCGCCTAGGTTAAGGTGGCTGTCAGGAAAACTGCTGACACACTTAGGTCAGAATAGGCCCATTGTGATACCACATAAGAATGCGAGGTAATCCTCGTTAATTAAACCAGTTGGAGCTTTTAATAAAGCGATGGAGACTGTGAATGTCGATTTTATTTAAGTCACTGGGATCATTAAAGAAAAAATTTTCTAAGTGTATTTGCGTCTTTGAGAAAGAGCAGGACATGAGCAAAGAAGTTGTGGGATAGTTTCTTCCTCCTCCTCGTCCATGCAGCTTCTGCAGAAATCATTTGAAAAAACACCGAGTCTATTAGCGTGTTTACCTATGAGGCAGTGTCCAGTAATGACACCAGTTGTGGAGCTAATATGCAATCTACTCAGAGATAACAAACATTTCGATCGCTTCGGATCCAGTGTTGGCCAAATCTGTTTTGTTGCCAGACAAGTAGTGATACCTGTCCATCTGCTGTTGGAGTTTGTAGAAACAGATCCTAAAGATTTAAGGGCAGCTTGGCTATCTGAGAAGATACGGATATTCAAAGTAGATATTACGTTTTCTTTGAGCCAAGATAAAACTTCTTTTATCGCCAGGATTTCCGCTTGGAACACGCTACAATGATCAGGGAGACGAAAGGAGAGACTAATGTTTAGTCGTTCTGAGTACACGCCGCCACCTACCCCCTCTTCGGTTTTTGAGCCATCCGTGTGAAGTGAATTGCTTCATCTCTCAAGAATACATTATCTTCCCAAGTGGATCTTGTTGGAAGTAGCCGCCTACCTCTGAGTGCAAAATAAAAAAGACAGTAATAAAGTATGAAGAGGACAGAGACAGAAATCGGACTGGAAGGATCGTTTCATTAAACATTTTATCTGATTTTGGGTAAAATTGTACTGGAAAAATCGGGTCATGTAAATACCGACTTACATAGTTGTTTTGAGTTAAAATAAATTAAACGTCCAGAAGAAGTTGGTTTCTTGACCAATCAAAAAATTGTAATGTCCATAATTTCTGATAACTTTCACATCAAGATAAGGAAGTACCTACTTACGGGTGGAAGGAGTTCAAGTTAGGACAAAACAGGCTTCACAATTTTGTGTACGATTTTTTGTAGGCCTGTTAGACTATGTCCTAATTGGACAAAGATCGGGCAAACCAGCGATGAGCTGGTTAATAGCGCTACCAAAATGTGTGTCCTATTTCCGATTGCTCCTGAGTGATACCGTTTGTTGTAAGCGGTTGTCAACAAACTATCGGGAAACCACGAAAATGAATTTTGTATGTGGTTTCCCATTCGGAGTTTTGCACCAAACCACGATGTTGACCAGAAAATAAGGAAATTCAGAAAATGTTTACAGCTAATCTTGAATATAGAAGAAAGACGTTTTTGAAATGCGCCAATCGCGAAATATGATGATTAAAATAAATAAATGATGTTCAATATATGTAAAATAAAATCTAAAGCAATTATATAATCATTCTAAGGCCCCACCCTAATTGCATTAAATCTATTTTTGTATCACTCCCAACATTTATCCCATTAAATTAGGACTAAATTAGCTTTATTTATCAAATTTTCCTTGAAATCCGTTGCATTGTGATGTGATCAAAAACAAACTCGTTTGATTTCAATTAATGAAGCAACTTTTTGTAGCGTCGGTCGCACAAATTCAGTTCCTGATAAGGCAATTTTGCTACAGGTATAAAGTTTGTTTTTCGAAAGCTTGTATGAAATAGCTTGGGCGATCTCAGATCAAACACGTGCGACTATTGTACCTCATCGCGCTACCGAACAGCAAAGTCTTGCCAGATTGAGTTATTTATTGGAAATTGGCCTTTCTTTTTCCGAAATTGCCGACAATTTCAGTATGACAGCCCAATGAAAATTGGGCTACTAAATATAATCTTGGGCGTTTTTTTCGTATGAATAAACTTTTCTTCCCTTAAACGTACAGTTCAAGCATTTCACACTTTGGTACCACTTTTTACTAACCAAAATAGTCCCCTACTACACTGTTATTCTTTGAGTCTTAAATTCGGAGAGAGTCAGACGAAAAAATCATCGCGTAGTAGGGGACATACTCATTGGTTTCAACATTTTAAATTAACTTTAAAATCATTCAGTTTCTCTGTTGTTTTCAGAATTTCCATTTTAATTGTTCTTTCTTTTATTTTCCGTTGTTTTTTTTTTTTAATAAAAATAAATTTGGACTGAGGTTATGAGAACATTTTTTTATTGTTTTTGGGCTATTATTTGGGCTACTTTTTCGGCTCTGATTTTGGGCTAAAAATATTTCTAAATTGGGCTATCGAACATTTTTAAGACATGGAAACCCTGTTACTGCATTTTTATTCTAATAAAGGACACATTGATTTATTGAGGCTCGATATTTTGGAAGTCCGATGCGAGTTTAATAAGAAGAATGTTTTTTCATTGTCATTAGCATTTACCTAAAATTTTGTAAAAGCCTTGAGTTCGATTTCTTAAAAGCGCATAGATGTAACCCACCATACATATACTATTATTTAAAAATATTCTACTTGTAAGCTTGTAACCACTGGTGGGCAGTTTGAGGTAAAAACTGTTTTTTACATTTTTACGTAAAAAAACGGTAAATATCAAGTAAAAAATATATAAAACATAAAAAAAGTAAAAATCTTTAAAAAACGGTAAAATGGGTATTTATTTTGACAGATTGCCACTTGAAGTCACATTTTTGTTCAGGCGCCCTTGTGAAAAATGTATTAAAATATTTAAAGTTACTAAAATGCCACGGTCGAAAACAACAAATTTCGCTGAATTACATTTTGTTTTGCTAAAATCTAAAAAAAAAATATATGGAACTTTGCAATACTTGCAAGCAAACTTTACAAAATACTGCAGTCACCAGGTTGATCACGCATCGGTAATGTCTTAATCATACCTTGCAGGTAAAAATAACTAAAGATATAATTATTTCCGAACTTCTTCACACACAACGTTGTTAGTCCTCTTATTCAAATGAAGAAAATGTTAATGTCATTGAGTTGGAAGGACTTGAAATAATTGGCATCACAGATATGAATCTATCTGTCAATTAAGTTTCAGAAAATGTTATATTGGGCGAAACAGATGTGGTGAGTATTAATATTCCATAGATATTAAAATCTTGTTAAAAATGTGCTTCCATAAAATTATATACTATAATACATATATAGGTAAACATGTCAGTATCTTCTGAATCTGAAGCACACAACAATGATTCTGAAAGTTCAGATAATACAACTGAACAATCAGAAAAGTTTATCCATCTATTATACAGAGAGGAAATTCTTCTGCTTCTTCAGCAGCAACGTATGCTATTCAATGGTCCAAACTCAATTTCTGGATCGTCGTCATCACTATGTCCTTCAACTTCGCAGTCTCACATTTCTTTTCCATCTCCAACAACATCTTCATCGTTCATTGTCCCATCTTGCGGTTAGTTGCACCAAAAACCCAAAGTAAAAAAAATATAATTTCGAAGAAGTTAATCCAAATTTACTTCACGCTAAACAGAAAACGCAATGAAGAATTTCTATGGGACTTTCACGAAGAAGATTTAGAAAATATATATGTAACTTTATATTTTATAAAAATTAAAAAAATTTAAATGTTTATTTTTTTGTTTTATTAAATAAATAAACCGAAAAGTTGTTTTGACTTTTTTTAAACATTTGTTTATAGTTTTTTACATCAGCTGGTTTTTTACATCTAATTTGAAAGTTTTTTACACTGGGTTTTATGCACGTGGAAAACCTGGTAAGAAACTCGATGTAAAAAACCAGCACAACACTGCTTGTAACTCTCCAATTTGCAGAGCTGCACGCAACAAATTGCAACGTTGTAATATGTCTTATTGTTCGACGAGTTAAATGTCAGAGTGATCTGACGCGCTTTTTTATTTTCTCTGGTGAAAGTAGTTTCAACTTGTGCTATTGCATTTCAATATAAAGAAGATCTTGCATTTAATCTGCCTAAGTTGTTTCCTTTGTTGACTTCGGTTTATTAGTTTGTTTGAGCAAATAAATACAAAATATATTTTTTTGCTCTGGTTATATTTCTCATGAAAATACGTCACATGCCCAACAAATGGTTTCACAGAGTAAAAGAGATAAGCACTCAAACCAAACAGCCGAAAATCAAAAGCTTCAACAACGAAAAGAACTTCGAGCTCCACTCCAATGGATTTTGACTTTAGTCGACCTATAACGCTCCAGGAATTAGAACAAAAACTGACATCCTGAAAAGAATTGGAGACGGAGATGCAATAGATGTCAAAAATGATGCAAGAAAAATTAAACTCAATTCTTTCAGCTGCAGCATTTTTGAAAAATGCAAAAGTATGATGAATCTTTAACGGAACTGCACTGAAGGGTTGACAAAATTGAAATGCACTCAAATGATCTAGCCACTTCCATGCAACATCAAACCGATCTTTCAAAGACATAGGACGATCAGCAATCCGATCAGTTAAAGAGATGTGATGCACTGGAGAGAAAAGATCTTGCAGCCGATGCCATACTCTTCGGGGTACCACAGCTTCCAGAAGAAATTCTATCTAGCATATTTGACCACACCCTCAACTGCCTCCAGTGTTGAAATCAATTTTCGATCGCGACAATTCAATACAAACAAAGTAGATGACCACCACTGATTTTAAAGTTCAGGTCTAAAAATGACAAACATACTGTATTGAAGCCGATAGCTGATTATCGAATCTCAGATAATGGCATTGATTCTGTTTCTGATAAACACATCTACAAAACAGAGCTTAACAAAAAGGAACAATCTTCTTTAACAAGTAGCTGTCAAAATGAAAAAGCACACACAACTTTTCTCTTCATTCACCTGAAACGGAGTCGTCTATGCATGTTAGAAAGAAAGAATAGAAAAAGGATAGCAATAGACGTAGACTACGAAAGCACCTTGAATTCCATTGACGACTTAGGGCAGTACTTTACTGGAAAAACCTTGCAACAGGATAGCCACATAAGATGTCAAAATTTGCTATAAAACATACATATGTGATTCGAGTAGTGTTCTTTGAAAATTATTTATTTCAAACAAAAAAGCTTTTCTAATAAATATAAAAAGTATTTTTTTATCAACATATAAGTGAAACTGTCAATTGCACATAAATTCCTTATTAAAGTGGAATCAAGTGTTTCGTAAAGTGTAATTAAAGCAGAAGCGATTCCATGAGGACTCTCGCCCGTAATTAGCTCGTGTTTTTTTTTATTAATTCAGAGAATATTATGAGAATTATTATTCCTTGGTGATTGTGTCATTGGGTCAAGTGGTTTAAAGCCCATCCATTTGTGGTTTGTGAACCCATATTGTGTGAGTAAAATTCACAATGTTCGCTTTTCCAAACTTACTTGGCTCTGTTTTTTTTCCATTTTGGGAGCTGAAGTTGCGGTATATTTCAAAAATCAAAAACTCCACTTGTTCTTTCAAAAACGTGGTAAATTTTAATTTGTATGTTAAGTCAAGACAATGGATTTATAAAATGATATTTGTTTTCATCTTTAGGTCCATGAACGATCGCTAGGACAGAGCTGACAAGGAGCCACGACGCGAGCTGGGTGACCTTCTGATAATAGCCGTGTTTTGTTGAAAACTATACACAGTCAGCCAAATACTTTCCAACAAAACGGGTCGGAGCAAACTGGTTAGTAAAGCTACTTTTGTACTACTTGTATGAGGATTGTTCCAAACTGTTCCAAGGCACTGCTCGCTAGTCACATTTGACTGCAGAAAAAAGGTAAAGTTATTAGCAGCTGCGCTGCGTGTAAAATTTCAACTGGCTGGCTGGTTACTTCTCAACAAAATACGGCTAGTGTTAAATTGGCCAGGAATTCACGAAACAATATGAAGCAAGGCAACACCATACCAAAGCAGTATTTCCAGTGGGCTGAACGCAGGGTAAAAGCAAAAGGCCGGTCAATTTTAACAAAAATCTGAAATCATGTTAAAAAAATGATTTTTTAATATAATTTTATTTAAAAATAATTTGTTACAAATATTTTCTGAATAAAATATTGCAGGTAGGTACTTACGGCTGATAGCTGCTAATAAACATGGCTTTTCGCTGTCTAATCTTGTTTTGTTCTTTTTTGTTCACCTTGGGGTTTATTTTTTTTATAGAACTGAAATTTAATAAAAAGAAATATTGTTACTAAAGCCAATTAAGCATATTTTCTTTGAAATATTTTTTTTTCATTTTAAAATAATAATTTTAGCTGAATGCAAATATGCATCTTTCTTATGGCGGCAGTTTGCCAGTTTTTTTATCTGCCACCAGGTATCGCATTTTGAATTTTCTAGTCGTCAATTGTCAAGGGAAGTCAAACAACAGAATCACATGAAAATGAAGACCTTATGAAGAATTATATATATTTTTTCTGCCTCTATTCCTATTCTTTTTGTTGGTAATTTTTCGTTTATACTTTTATATTGTTTTTCTGTAACATTTATTTTAAACAAAATGTTTGTACGTGTTGCTAATCGCCTTAATTTTTTCTGTGATTCTAACGGGTGATTTTTTAAGAGGTTTAGAACTTTAAAAAAAAAAAACACAAAAATTCGAAAAAATGAATGAAATATTTATTTGAATCGATAGTTTGAACCTTGCAATTTAATGTTTAAAGATAATTTCATGCAAATGTTGACCGCGGCTGCGTCTCAGGTAGCCCATCCGCTGAGTCCAATTTTGGCATACTCTTTCACACATATCGGCCGGTATCTCACGAATGAATGCATGGATGTTGGCTTCCAGTGCGTCAATCGAAGCGGGCTTGTCCCTATAGACATTAGCCTTGACATACCCCCACAAAAAATAATCTAATGGTGTCAAATCGCACGATCTAGGCGGCCAATTGACCGGCCCGAAACGTGAAATTAACTGTTCACCAAACTCGCCTCGCAATTGCGCCATTGTTTCGCGTGCTGTGTGGCATGTGGCACCGTCTTGTTGAAACCACATATCATGCAAGTCAAGAATTTCCATTTCGGGCAAAAAAAAGTTTGTTATCATCGCTCGGTAGCGTTCACCATTGACAGTAACGCTGCCATTCGCATCATCTTTGAAGAAATATGGCCCAATAATGCCGCCGGCCCATAAACCGCACCAAACAGTGGCTTTTTCGGGATGCATTGGTAGCTGTTGCAATGCTTCTGGCTGATCTTCACTCCAAATGCGGCAATTATGCTTATTTACGTACCCATTCAACCAAAAATGAGCCTCATCGCTGAACACAATTTTTCGATAAAAAAGCGGATCCTCGGCCAGCTTTCCAAGAGCCCATTCACCAAAAATTCGGCGTTGTGGTAGGTCGGCTGGCTTTAGTTCTTGCACCAGCTGTATCTTAAAAGGCTTTACGCCCAAATCCTTCCGCAAAATTTTCCACGTAGTGCTGTAACAAAGGCCTAACTGCTGGGAACGGCGCCGAATCGACATTTCGCGGTCTTCTGTCACACTAGCTGATACTGCCGCAATATTTTCTTCACTACGCACAGTACGTAAACGTGTTGGTGGTTTAATGTCCAACAAAGTAAATTTGGTGCGAAATTTGGTCACAATCTTCCGAATAGACTGCTCAGAAGGTCGAGAATGCCGACCATAAAATGGAAGCAGCGCGCGATGAACATTTCGAACCGAGCACGAATTTTGATAGTAAAATTCAATAATTTGCAAGCGTTGTTCATTTGTAAGACGATCCATGGTTAAATTGCAAACCAAACTGAAGCTGTTTGACAGTGACACAAGGTACTAAACACACGTCAGCTGTCAAAACCAGTGTTGCCAAAACCAAACCAGCTAAAAAATCACCCGTTATTTTAAAATGAATAGTAGCTACGCTTCAGGGGTCAGTTCCATTGATAAGACTAAAATGTAAACAAAAAATATAAAATCGAAGATTTGCGTCTGCTGTTTGATCATTGCAATGTGGACTTCGTTTATCCTTCAGAAACCTGGGTGTAGTTAGATAAGTCAAGTGCTATTTTTGGTTTAAGTGGTTTTAATCTTGTTGCTTCGGATAGGTACGACAGAGTTGGAGGTAAAGAGTTTGCATTTATATCAAACATTCGTACAGATATGTAGGTACAGAGTTGTGAAGATTTTCTAACAACTCTATATCTGTACTCCTCAAAACGATCTTTCGGTTTAGAATATATTTTTATTTAGATAATAATTAAATCTTGGTTAAGAAAAATTGTTTGTTAGATTTTTGTATATTATACGCGTTTTGCTTGAGGAAATCTCGGCAATCTATAAAAGCATTGTTCTTTCTGGAGACCTCAAATTAAATATCTTAAATGACAAATGACATACATGATTGAAACTTTTCAACTTAAATTTGCTTATTAGTTAGTTAGTTATAATCAGCCTACCCATTTCATGCTAAATGTAAAACCTAGAAGTCTAGTTCTATGATCAAACTCAAGCCTCTAGTTAGAACTTAGAATAATTGCCGTTAACTGAAACTCTGCTTGATGCTTGAGTCCAAATGCTCAAGTTCTGACATTTAATCAAAACATCAACTATCTACATTATTGGTTTTGAAAAAAGTAAAAACTAAAAAGATAAAAAGTTGTTATATTCTTGGTTCCCTCAACAAGGGGCCTAATAACATCTCTCGTAGGTATAGATGCTCTTTAGTTTTGGTCCAATTTATAATCGCACGAAACACTGTTACCTATTTAATTCTTAAAAACAAAAGAATATTTTATGAAAAAAAGTTTTCTTGTTATGAATCAAGCTCTGATTTTTGGAAACAAGTCAACTTGGTTTCAATTCACAGAAGCGATCTCTTCCTGATGACTATGACCTTGATAAGTTAATTGAGAGTTTTATCAAGTGCCCTGCCACAGTTATAGCCGTCGAATCTCCGGGGTTGCAAGGCCCAGTTAATTATCAGTATTTGGCATTTTCCATCAGTTGTGTTGATCAAACTACCGTAGGTGACCAAAATTTTGGAAATAAAATTCAAGGCATAAGGATCAGATAATATCCACCCAGTCTTCATCAAATTCCTTCTTCCACTTATATTACAACACATTACATACATCTTTACTACCGGCATTACTACAATTATTTTCCTAATTGCTGAAAAAACAATGTTCTCCCTTCCTGAGGCCATATAGGCCAATCGTAAATATGAGCAAAGTTTTGGAAGCAGTTATTAATGAAGAATTAAAAATGCATTTGGAAATAGGAAACTTCTAACCTATTACCAATATGGTTTTCGATCAAAGCATAGTTGAACAACCGCTTTAATAAAAGCACCTTGGTGGACTATATCAAAGAGTTGTACATTATGTCCAAATGAAATGATTTATTGTTTACTTGGATTTTTCAAAAACCATTAGATTCTAACCTATTACCAATATGGTTTTCGATCAAAGCATAGTTGAACAACCGCTTTAATAAAAGCACCTTGGTGGACTATATCAAAGAGTTGTAAATAATGCCCAAATGAAATGATTTATTGTTTACTTGGATTTTTCAAAAACCATTAGATTCTGTGAATTATAACATTCTTTTGAATAAACTTAAAAATAAATTCTTTTTTGATAACCCACTGTGTAATATCTCAACTCTGGAGCTCAGTATGTTTTTCTTTAAGGTAAATGTTCTTCACAATTACGGGTACCCTTTCGGCGTCCCTCAAGATTCTGTATTGGACCCTCGGTTATTTACTTTTTTATAAATGATATATGTGATTGTTTTTCTAATTGCCAATATCACATCTATGCTGACGATGTACAAATATATACTACTTTTCCGAAGCCAATTGGAAACATTGTTGTAGACAAAATCAAGTCAAGTAGTGTATTTTTGGACAGCTCAAAATAATCTTCATGTTAATACATCAAAAACTATAGCTTTGCTAATTGAAAGAAGCAAAAATATTGATTGTTTATGAATGTTTATCAAACGTAAATATTAGTCTTAGATTATTTACATTCTGTTATATAAAAATGATAACTAAATTATCGGCAAAATAAGTAAGATATAAGAAAATAGCACCAGAGTGAGAAAACTTGATCCACATGTTCCATTTAACGTAAAAAACAAAAATTAAATCAATTTTCCAAAATATTTGTAAAAATAGGGTGTTTTTCATATCAAGCACTTCCGCCCCTGTTATAAAGAAATAAGGAAATGTGATAGTAAAATTTTTGATTCATACATAATTCAGCTTATATCTCCGAAACGATTGGTTCTAAGAAAAAAAGTGCCATGATCGTTTGAGCATAAGCTTTCATTTTTGGATTGACTTTTTCCTTGTATAGTTAAAAGTTTTCGATATATACTCCTTCTTGTCCCCCTCACAAGAAAGTTCTTGGGTGAAACTAAGAAGTTTTTACACCAAAAATCAGCTTCGTCTGATTTTTATTTTAGTTTTAGAGAATAAAGAATAAAATGAAGGAAAAAAGTGTGCATGGACATTTAAAGCACGATTTGAGTATGTTCCGCCACAGTTATTCTTAGTAGTTTTTGGCTATGATATGCTTTATTACATACGAGTATTTTTGAAAAATCTTTGCTAGAAACTTTTATCTCACATGTGCCAGTTAAGTCTTAAGATTGATGTCGAGTTGCAGGCCTATTATTGTTTTTATATTTAATATAATTTATTAAATTAAGCTTGTACATAATTCAAAAGATTCAAATCTTAAAAACATGTACTAAGAATCATATTAACTAAACAAATACAAAATATAAAATGCAAACTATTAATATGCTCTCCGTGTACTCAATACAGAATAAATGAGTACTTTTGATTTAAATAAAAGAAATAGAAAAAAAAATGAAAACTACCATAGCCTCAAACGAACTATAATGAGAAAATAGTGACCTATGTTCATCCCTTTCCAGGATTATTAGTTTCGAGCATATCAGCCATCAGTACCCACTATATATGCAAGTACAAGGAGCATTGAGCGCAGTAGGTTGTTATGCATTTGTATAGGAAACTAACGTAAGGGAGAGAGACATCATTCAGCAGTAACTTATATGTAATACACAAGGCACTACATATACCTACAATAGAAGCTAAGATGGATTATAAAAAGCGGGCCAAACATATTTGAATTCAAAAAAGGATTATTAGCGTTTCAGCTATGGCATGTACAATGTACAATGTGCCTGTCTGTAGTATTTGTTTTATTCCAAATATGGAATCAAGCTAGTTTGAAGAGTATTTTCCACCCACAGATATACCTACTCATGTATACTTGCATTTTTGAGGATGAAAACTTTAGAGCAATGCATATAGTTTTTAGTTGTGAGTCTAAGGAAGACCATTACCATCTTCTTTCGATGTCAAAACACTAAAGTAAAGCAAGATCTCTTTGTTGTTTCTTAATTGGGAAAACTATGTCAAAAGGATAATAATGTGGAAGTTGTTTATAGTTCTTTCTGCTACTACATCAGCTCATCAGGAATATTTTCTGGTTGGTTCATTCAACACTACTTCGTCACTGTAATACTTAATGAACCAAAATTCTGTCTCTTCAATTTGTTCGCTGAAATATGAGTTTTGAGTTTTTACATATATTGTAATGCTATCTTCAGTGATACAGTTTCAAGGAAAATTTATACTGGAGCCTTTAGTTTAAGAAATGAGTAGTATCAATTATTAGCACAAGCTAAGGCCCCATCATCCATTTTGGTTTATTGTCAGAACTCATAAATTCTTTAATTTAACTTTCTAACTCACACCTTGGCCTTTTGATAGAAAAATATGTTAATAAATCAGCGAAAAAATTTATTTTTCAACTCCAGTCAATTTGTGCTCAAAAAGGCTCTTAGAGAGCAAATTTGAGGTAGTTTTGGTTTTGCCCCTCTTTTATCTTTTCGGGGTGCTAAATTCGAATCTGAGGTTTGCGACTAAAATTTCGTGACGCAACATGCAAAATATTATGAAAGGGAGTTTTTCACTAATGGCTCGAAAACTACAAATTATTCCAAAATTACATCAAAGTACCATTGAAAATGTACACAATTTCCAATAAATCTCTGTTCAAGCTTTTTTTCTACGACAGTCAATCAAGAGCTAGTTGAAAATTGACGTATTTTTATTTTTTTCGAAAATCCACTCCACAACACTAAGTAAAACCTTTATGTGAACATTTTTAATTATGAACCAAGATATACTTTTCTGATGGTCTTTGATGCGCTGAGTTTGAATCCAGTCTTGATATTGCTCTAGCGGGTCACTTTTTTTTGATATTCGAATCTAAAAGTATACAAAACATGCATTTTCTTATGCAAATTTGGGGTTATATTTTTTGTCGAAATATTTTTGTTCGAAAAAAATGTTTATAGTCATTCTAAAGCATGAACATTTTACTTCATAATTCTAAGGAAAGCCTGCATAGCTTTCTACGCTTGTAGCAAAATCTTTGGTAAAAAATGAGGCCTTTAGTCGAAGATGATTTTGTGGACGTATAAAGCCGTTGTACGGCCGATTCTAACTTATGGTTCAATTGTCTGGTGGCCCGCACTAAACAGAGCATATAACATCAACAAACTTAAAAAGGTTCAAAGAACAGCTATAGCGTTGGTAGCACAGATGCTCTTCGATCTTGCCCAATGGATGCCTTGAACGTTTTTGTGCACCTTTTACTACTTGATCTGCACATTAAATATCTAGTATCTTGTAGTGCATTAAGACTCAAAGAATTAAATTGTTGGGTTGCCAAGCCCTATGGTCACAGCAATATTACAAATTTGATTCCCACAGACATTTTTCAACTCCTACTGACTTCCGCACGCCTACAATGAAAGTCAGTAAAAATTTAAAGTCTTATTCCCATCCAGAAAGGAGTGGAATGATGACGTCGTGACGAGAGACTTCGACACAACTATCTATACTGATGGCTCAAATATGGAGTGTGGTGTTGGTTCAGGAATCTTTTCGGAGTCTCTTAATATCTCCTTTCCTTTACCCGATTGTTCAAGTGTGTTTCAAGCTGAAGTACTTGCAATTAAGGAGGCATGCAGGATACCTAAACTAGATCCAAACCAAAATCGTAAAACATCTATCTTCACAGACAGTCAGGCAGCTGTCAAAGCCATTGATTTAGCTTCATCATCCTCTCAACTGGTCCAGCAATGCCGGGAGGATCTCGCAACCCTTAATATTAACCTTAAGGTCACCCTTATCTGGGTTCCTGGCCATAAGAGCATTAAGGGAAATGAACGGGCAGATGAACTGGCCAGGCAAGGATCAGCCCTTCACAACTCAATTGCGGAAAGAGTCAACATTCCCCTGGGAGTTGTGAAGGGCAATTTACTGTCAATCTTCCTTAGTAAATCCAATCGTATAATAAATCCCGAACAATTGATCTGTTAAGTAGACCCAGGCGAGACATAGTTAGGGTCGTTGCAACCTGTACTGGACACTGGTCAGTAGGGAAACATGCGGCGAGACTGGGTATTTCTTACAATACTCACTGCCGTAGCTGCAATCAGCAAGAAAAGGAAACAGTCCTTCACTTTCCTTGTAAATGTCCTGATCTGGCTAGAATAAAAGTACATTCGTTTGGAATGGAATTTTTTGACGACCTCAACGAACTTTCTGAAATGAAAATCAAAAACTTGATTTCCTTTCTTAAAGCAACGAAATGGATCTAAGACAAAATCAGTTGATCATGTTGCCCGCAGACCTCGATACCTTGAGCAATCGGAATACAGGCCTCTGCTAGGTTTCATGATGCTCGAGGACAGCGATCAACGGTTGGATCTATCGCGTTCCACTCGTTCTGCTATCTGCTGAGCTCAGCACGTCAAATCTTACACGTGTTTGACACGTTTTAAGGTAGACAAACGGTTATTGGTTCAACCCCTCAAGAGCTAGTATTGATGATAGTTACAAAAGTATGCAAATGACTTGACTTTTTATGTCGTTGGCTCTTCGATTATTATAAAAAATTATTGTATTCTGTGACTTTTCTTATATTAATTAACTATATACATAAGTTTTTGTAACGGGTGATTTTTTAAGAGGTTTAGAACTTTAAAAAAAAAAAAACACAAAAAATTCGAAAAAAATGAATGAAATATTTATTTGAATCGATAGTTTGAACCTTGCAATTTAATGTTTAAAGATAATTTCATGCAAATGTTGACCGCGGCTGCGTCTCAGGTAGCCCATCCGCTGAGTCCAATTTTGGCATACTCTTTCACACATATCGGCCGGTATCTCACGAATGAATGTATGGATGTTGGCTTCCAGTGCGTCAATCGAAGCGGGCTTGTCCCTATAGACATTAGCCTTGACATACCCCCACAAAAAATAATCTAATGGTGTCAAATCGCACGATCTAGGCGGCCAATTGACCGGCCCGAAACGTGAAATTAACTGTTCACCAAACTCGCCTCGCAATTGCGCCATTGTTTCGCGTGCTGTGTGGCATGTGGCACCGTCTTGTTGAAACCACATATCATGCAAGTCAAGAACTTCCATTTCGGGCAAAAAAAGTTTGTTATCATCGCTCGGTAGCGTTCACCATTGACAGTAACGCTGCGATTCGCATCATCTTTGAAGAAATATGGCCCAATAATGCCGCCGGCCCATAAACCGCACCAAACAGTGGCTTTTTCGGGATGCATTGGTAGCTGTTGCAATGCTTCTGGCTGATCTTCACTCCAAATGCGGCAATTATGCTTATTTACGTACCCATTCAACCAAAAATGAGCCTCATCGCTGAACACAGGCAGCGCGCGATGAACATTTCGAACCGAGCACGAATTTTGATAGTAAAATTCAATAATTTGCAAGCGTTGTTCATTTGTAAGACGATCCATGGTTAAATTGCAAACCAAACTGAAGCTGTTTGACAGTGACACAAGGTACTAAACACACGTCAGCTGTCAAAACCAATGTTACCAAAACCAAACCAGCTAAAAAATCACCCTTTATAAAAAATTTGGTGGCACAACAGCTCGTGGAGAACCAAGGCCTAGTGACTTACAACTCTCAACCATTCCTGTGTGCGTGTTATTGGCAGGAATGGAGGGGACCTACAATTTTTTGCCGAGTCCGAACGGCTAAATGAGAAAGCACTTATTCATGACAAGTTTACTCTTGGAGAATATGTCAGTTCCTCGCAAGAGGCAGTACCTCGGAAAAACACATTTCTGTTTTTAGGTGGCAGCGGCTGGGAATCGAACCGAGACCTTTGGCATGACAGTCCTACGCACTAACCATCATGCCACGAGGTACTACTAAGTTTTTGTATGCTAAAAGTAATTTTTGGATTTTTGATATCCGTAACGTTTCAGAGATAAATATCTAGTACAAGTACTATATGAAGTATTTTGTTCAAAATACATGTACTTGGTACTGTAATACTGCCCAGTACACTTTCAAGTCCAAGTCAATTTCAAGTACTTTTCATAGTACAAGTCCAGTCCATTGCAAGTACTTTTCATGTACAAGTCCATTTCAAGTACAAGTCAATTTCAAGTAAAATTCGTTGAGTAGAGAGACTGTTTGAGCTGTCGAATAATGATGACCATGGCCATACTTAAGCGAGATGACGCCAAGACAACAAGAATTGTTTTTGAAAAGTACTTGAATTGGATTGTACTTGAAAAGTACTTGATTTTGACTTGGACTTGAAAGTGTTCCTACTGGGCAGTATTACAGTACCAAGTACATGTACTTCGAACAGAGTACTTGACAAAGTACTTATACTTGGTGTTTTTCATGGATCAAGTAAGTGGTACTTGTTTTTTCAAGTACTAGTAAGAGTACAAGGTACTGGGTACTTGACTGGTACTAGTATTTGAAATAGGTCTGATTGAAACTCATAATTGAAAAGCTTTTTGAGGACCGAAAAACGCGTGCTCATAGGTGTGTGAGATTCTTACTTCACCAAAACCACCTCCACTTCCGATTGCACCTATTACTTGAAACTTATGTAGCAATTTATTTTTAACGAAGTTAAATAACGTTCTAGTACAGGTATATCTTTCCGGTGAAAGTTTCTGCTTATTCTGTGCTTTGAAAGTGGTTTTCAGTTCACCGCACCAAGTCGAAAGGTTTTGTTCTTCACAGATGTCACGCGTTCTAAATTCTACTCATCAAGAATACCAATAATCGTTGAACTAATAAACGATTTCTATGTTTTCACGCGAAACTTTTTATTTCGTCAAGAACCATAGGAATGCCGAGATCCCAGTAGTCTAATATACCATGGAGCATTTACAAATAACCAAAGCAATTTATTTTCAACCAAATTTAATTTATTAATCAAAAATGTGTTCACAAAAAAGAAAACATAAGCCAATTACAACACATTTTGAAAATATTTGATAGATCCATGAGCTTCAAACAAAATTATTAAAAAAATTAAAGCAGCTTAAGTCCAACGAATATGTTTTAACTCTCCGTCTTTGTACAGAAGAATACAGAATTTTGAAAATAAAATTTTGGTACTTACAGAATTTTGAAACACAGAATCCTGGATTTACCGAATTTAATAATGCAGAATAATTGAATACAGAGTTATGTTCATACGGAATTTTTGATTCAAACTCTTAGAAAAATTTCTTTGTTACAAGCATTGCGTATTGAATACTGTTTAATTTAAGAAAAATTTATTCACTACCAATATTAATTACAAATTCAATTATGTATTTAATATTTAATTAATAATAATAATATATTGTTACCTTTGATTTGGAAGTGAAATAATTAGAAATTTATGATTGTTCGCTTGGTAATATAGGAAAACAATTTTTGATTTTAGAGATATATTTTTTGTCATAAACACTATTCATTTATGGTTAAGAGGATAGCTTTTGTGAGTAAAGCCAGATTCACATTAAAGTTCTTATATCGATAGAATCTCGATACGATAACATATTCTTACACAAACAACAAGAGTATGTTCACATCATCGATACCTGATACGATTTTGATCCTCTCATTGCCTCTAATGTAAAAATATTGAATCGTAGCGAGAATGTATCGGTATAGGAACAATAGTATGGATCTGGCCTAATATAAACAGTGTTTTTTTCAGTTTAAGGATTTAGTTCTTGTATCTTTAAATTGAAGTTTTTGAATTTTTAGAGTCAACCTGATAAATTCCTACCATAAATCTCAAAAGTTCCTACTTGTATTAAATATTAGGCCCCAAATCTTCAATGATCATCTAATAGTTCTGAGGTGCCAGAACATAACTTGATAAATCGAGTTAATTCGATACAATCGAGCACAGAGTCTGTTCCTAGTTTAGTTCAATCAAAAAGGAATCAATTGACTGAGAGCCAATTAAAGACAACCTATTTCTGCTTTTATCGACTTAGGTCGGTCGAATTAAGTTACGTGTTGGCAGCCCTGGTAGAGTATTTATGGTGAAATGTAAATGTCATTCATAAACAATAAGTTTTGATTTTTGCATCAAGTCCTTTTTATCTATCGACCATGAGAACACATACACCTATATACTCTAAAGAATAGGTATAAATGTACATATGAAGGTGTATCTTTCTTAACTTTAGCAAACAGAGATAGAATCCAAAGTGCATTTATCAATTATTCACTTTTATCTTTTTTGCAAAGAAGAGGCTACTCACTCCACACTCATGTAACATCGTTGGTTACTTTTTAAAAACAAGGATTCTTCGCTAGTTCTATGTTAAGGCACTCTCTGGGATTTAGTGGTGGAGACAGTTTACGACAATTTTATACGCTCTAGCACAACATATCAAAAGGATAATAACAGGGAGAAATAAAAACGCACACATCGGCCGCCCATCAGTGAACAAATCCCACAAAACTGGATTTCATCCATCTTTAAAAAGCACCCGATTATGGGACTTTCTGTTTCTTTTACTACGAAGATTTCTTTAGTCTTTTCTGTTTTAGTATTTTTATATGTTTAAATGCGTCATCCTCCATCGACCACACACAATGTCATTGACAACCACAACATAGATAGAAATGAAGTCGTAAACGTCCTGATGGTCGCATAAGGCACATTTGCGCAAAAAAAACAGGATTAAATAAAAAAGGTAGGTATACGTATAATACGACGTATCCTGTTGAAAGCTCGGAAAATGAAAATTATAATAAAATAAATAAGTAAAGAACAACAGCATAGCAGAAAATATAAAAATGATCACATTACATAATAAACAAAAAAGAATAAAAAAAATAGAAAGCCTATAAATATTTTAAATCTCCATCGCTGAAGGTGTACCCACTATCTTGCTCTTTTATTCTTTTCAACTCAAAAGTCAAGACCAAGAGTCCTAGAGAACTATATACTTGAGTATAGGCACTATTATGAGTAGAAACATCACATCGTGAATATACACGTACAGTACATCTCTCAATGATATAGATTAATGTTCCTACGGCTGCGAAATAGGGAAACCAACAGTACCCGTATTATGTGGATTGAGATGTTGGGGAGACAAATGACAAAACATTTCCTACGGAAAGTTGCTAGCCGGTTTCCAACGCTGTCAATTCCCAGGACATGCTAGGAGGATAGTAAACTAATTTGCACACATATTTTTTACGATTTTTTTATTGTAATGGAAGCGGAAACAGTGCAGTGAATGATTGCTTTGTCTTCGAATATACAATTTATTTAGAAACCTCACCCTTCGCATCAAACTCATCCATATAACCTGAGCGGTAACAAAGAAATACTTTTCAAAAAGAAAAATTATTATAGCATTATTTTATCTTAGGTAATATTGGTGAAGAAAAAGTTAACTTTTGCCCGATATCAGTATAAAAGTTCTGACGGAACTTTTTTCGAGTGGATGAATAAAAGCATAGACTGATGAATATTTCTTTTCGTTTGAGCTGTAAACTAAAAAACTGGGGTGATGTTGATAGATAAATATCTTTCGTTATTGCTGACTAGGGGCCAGAACTTTCGATTTCTTTAAAGACCTTTGTTTTAAACAAGTTGTCAACTCAATTTAAAAAATTTGAAAATTAAAATCTTGAGAACAAGTTTCGTATAAGAGCTAAGTGAAGTATTTCAAATTACAATCGGTTCACTTATTATTCACTAGCCTTTACCCGCGGCTTATTAAAAAATCTATCAATTTATTTATTTCAGGTTATTGATGTGTATATAGGCAGATAGAGATTTAGAAATTAATAAGAAAAAAAGTTAACTTCAGTCATAGGTTCTGTCTTCCTGCGAACTGCAAAAATTAAACTCCGTCTTACATTTTATCTTGAGTTAATGTACATGTCTTATTGACTCCGGTTGTTCTTGGAAGTTACAATGATTAGGGCAGGATAGAGCATTATGTTAGGATGCTGCAGTATACTTTGTTGTATGTCCTTCCATTTGGCGCTAATACATACAAATTCTGAGCACTGGGCACACGCGAACATGCTACTTATAGCTAGCCATGGGAAAAGCATGTCTTTTCCAAATGCACGCCTGCTACCTGAAATGTTTGCCCTTGCGCTTTGTTAATACTCGTAGTAATAGTAAAACTAAGTTTGATTGGAATCTGGAGCCTTTTAAATTGAAATGGTAGGTCAGTAGGAATTATTGGGATTGGTGGTAAGATAACACTTTCCCCTTTTCTTATGCCTGTTAAAAAAGTGGCACCTATTATATTATGCCTTAATTGTGTTGTTCGAAGCCTCGTCCCATTAATTAATTTAATCGGGGTGCATCTATATTTCGCATAAGCATAACTCGTACACCTAATTTCAACTTTAGTTTGTGCGAGGTAACACCCGATAGCTCAAGAGAATTTAAAAACTCAGCAGGGTATGAACTGCTGTGTTCTGTGGCCATGATTGTATCTTTTGACTCTCTCCCTGCACCTCTTTCAAAATGTCTGTGTTGATTTTGCTAACGATTTCATTTCTTGGTGCAAGAATTGCTCTTGTACATAGCCAGTGATCACAATTTGAATTTTGTGGTAAGTCCGGGTAAACTTTAGCAATGAGTTCCAAATCATTTTCACCAAATTACAAAATTTGTCTGTACATAAAATACCACCTTCAGTGACCGTTCCACAACCGCCCATCGCCAATTTTTAATAGTGTATCTGCATAACGTCCTAAATCTCGTTGCTAATATTCGTTGCTAATATTCGTTGCTAAGCTGAAATTTTTAACTTTTGTCCATAAGATTGATGACTTGACAGGCTTTGATCTCATCTGCCCGGTGTGCCCGTTTTCACTCCTTGTTTGCTTTGTTCCATCTGTAATAACGGGGAACTTTGGAATACAATAAAGTTTTTTGCAAAAGTATCTATATGAAAAAGATGGAAAAAGGAAGTTAATGTGGTTTTAGGCGCTGATGAAATCCTTTTTTTTGGAAATTATGATAACGCCAAATTTGGTATGGAAATAAAGCCAAATGATGGTTTCCTTTCAATATTTTCAAAGCTTTGCATACACCCAGCCTCACACATACCCCAAATCCTATAGTGACCCCCTTAACGAAAACTACAGTACATAATCTTTGAAAAATATATCATTTTTTTCGCTTCTTAGGGACGCATTGCAAAGTCTGCCCCTTGGTTACTAAGGAAATGCCGTCTTCTACAAATAAAGCAATTGGGAGCGCTAATGGCGAAGCCTGCTCAAGCAGTCAATTCATCTCGGGCCCACCCTGCTATTTAGTAACAAAATACAAAACCTCAAAAATTGCAAAAAAAAAACATTCATTTTCTGTCATTTTCTAATGGGTCTATTTTGAAACTGCGAACTAATGGCCAGAAACGGATGATATGCAATTTAGTTCGGCATCCAAAGGCATACTAAGAAAAATCTTGACCTTTTCAAAAATAGTGTAAGAGATTTTTTAATCACAATTTTTAATTTTAAAACTATAATATTGAATCGAACTTTTGTATTGGCGAATAAACAATAAACAAAAATGGTACAGTTGTTTTTTAATAACAAACTAAAGTATACTATAGTTTGACTCCAAATATCAGAGTTACATATGTATTCACAAACTTGATTTTTTAAACTCAAACGTATCAGAATAAAACTGATGACTCAAGGCTTATTAAGGGCATTTGGATATTCATCTTAAATTTTGTATCGTAAACCATAGTAATAGCATCAAATTCATTTGGGGTGGCCCTTTATTCGAAATTCCCTTTCAACCAAGCGCTCATGCAGGTTAACCACGAACATTTTCAAACTTGAATTTTATAAAATCTCCCCTTAGTCGTTAATTCTTCTTCACTGAAATCTCCCAATCGGCTTAAAAATAATGTTTATATCAACGCCAATCAGTTTCTGGTTCTCCTGAGTGAATATAGTTTTTCATTTGCAAAAGCAAAAAATAAAACAATGATTAATTCGAGAAATCAATCAGAAGCAATATACATTAGGCTGGAATTCCATGTGATAGAAGTCTAAATTCTTCTGATATCTTTATCCATGATATGTACGTAATAAGCACTGTAGAGGTTTTTTAGCTGGGTAAATTTAATTTATGTATAAACATCCAGATAGGTAAATGGATTTTATAAATTTCAAACTATATCTCTAACAGCCCTTTTTTAAGGGAAACAAGGTCCGGAATGTGCCATCCATTAAGGACTTAATGTATGATTAAGTCTTTTAAATATTCCTCTGTGAACTGTGCACCATTTTTTCTATGCTATCTTAGTAGAAAAAAACATTAATTTATGTTATTATTAAAACTCCATTTCATAAAATGGAAAAAAATAAACGGACTGTGTACTTGTTCGTATGGGGTAGGTATGTGTGTAGATACTATTGAAATTTGTATAATTAATTCTTATTAATTTTTGTTGGAATGAGTGCAGACTTCAGAGGGCACAAGTTTTGTTCGTATGCTTGAAATTTTCTGGTTTTGTAGAGCTTCTTACCCCGTGGGTGGATGTTCCTGAAATTTACTTGAGAGTAGATTAGAAAAAAATCATTAGGTACGGATATTTGTTGTTAAATAGTGATAATTATGACTACTAAGTACTAGATCATGGTTGAGATAGTTTTTCCACACTTGCATGCAACCTACGGTTCTCACAGTTTAACATTTTGGGATTCTTTTTAATATTTTCAGGATTACATATACATATGGCAAAATCAAAAATTTATTGAAATTTAATACTTGCCAATTATTACAGTTATGAACTCAATTCCAAATATATGAAAACTTAATAATATCTGGACCTTGTTTCATAATAAAGTTCAAAGCAATACTATTAGTCTTGTAGATTGTAGGTACTTGATACAATTTCGTTTGATTATGAAGCAGCAGAAAAGCAAAACCTACAAGTAGCGAGGGAACGGTAGCTGAAAATGCTCCGATTTTGAAGATTTTTTTTTAATTTAAGGTAATTGAAATTATTAAAAAGTTTAAAATTCAAAAATGAACCCTCGCCTCTGAACAGCAAATTTTAAAAAATTGAATAACCAAAAGAAAAAAATATTATTCATTTATTTTGCTATGGGCTTTCAGGAGGCAACTGCCTGGCTCTGGACAAGGTCAACTTGTCCTAGAAATTGGTCAGCCCTTGAGAACTAGTTATAAAGGCTTAAGGTTTCTCAAGGTCACGCGCGATTTTTGGCACCTCAATTATGGGAAATTCACAAAAAAAGATGCCATCTGAAAGATTTGGAGATAGTGATAAAAGATCAACTATTTCCAGTAATTGTTATGAATTTTAAAAACTCGTTTCAAGGTCACAAAAAAAACTTTTGGCACCTCATTTGGGTGCAAACAATTGAACAATTTATTGCTGATGTGCAATAGGCTGCAGAAGAAAGTACTCCAACAATTTCGAGCTCAAGAGAAAAAGAAATAAAATATCCTGTCGAAATAAAGGAGCTAATCTTGGAGAAAAGAAAAGCTCGAAGAAAATGGCAAGCTACGAGATTTCCAGGTGATAAGGCAGTTTTTAACCGTATTAACAATGAACTAAAGTAAAGAATCTGTGAATTTAAAGGTGATTCACTTAGTAGATTCCTGAATAGTCTGACGGCGGATGCTTCTACGGAATACTCCTTATGGAAAGCAGCTAAGCGCCTTAAAAGACCACAGACACAAAACCCGCCAGAAAAATCTCAAGATGGTAAATGGAACGGAAACCCAAAACAAAAGACTGATCTCTTCGCTGAACATCTCACGAATGTTTTTAAGCCATTTCCTTCAAGCACAGCTACAGATTCCTTACAGTTTGTTGATAAAAACGACGAATGTGAATTTCTTTTTGTCACGCTCAAAGAAGTAAGAAGTATGTGTCGACATAAGTTGTCTAACAAAAAATCACCAGGGTACGATCTAATAACTGCTCAGGTTTTGAAAGAAGTGCCTTCAATAGCCTTCAAAAAATTCCAATTTATAATAAATGCATGCCTTAAACTAAGATATCTGCCACATCATTGGAAAATTGCAGAAGTCATTGTTATACTCGTACCTAAACAAGGTAAGCCACCAACAGAAGTAACATCTTACAGACCTATAATCGCTTATACCAATCATGGCAAAAGTTTTCGAAAAACTGCTTCTGAAAAGACTTAGCAAAATAATAAAAGAAAGAAGACTAATTCCGAGCCATCAGTTTGGAATAAGAAATAAACATGATGATGTGGAAAAGGCACTTGAAGAAAAACAAGTATGCTCGGCTATATTCTTAGATGTTGCTCAAGCCTTTGACAAGGTTTGGCACTTGGGACTTGAGCACAAACTGCATAGGGATCTTCCCAGGCAGTACTACGAAATACTGAAATCCTACGTTACGAACCGACTCTTTACAGTACGGTACGACCAAATTTACTCTGAACTAAAGAAAATTGAAGCCGGTGTACCACAAGGAAGTGTCCTAGGACCAACCCTGTATCTGTTATATACAAGGGATATTCCAGTGGACATCAACGCTATCATGGCCACCTTTGCTGATGATACTGCAATATTGGTGCCAGATAAATCCGTTACAAAGGCTACACAAAAACTGCAAAATGCAGTCGATAAAGTTAGTGATTAGACACACAAATGGCGAATCAAACTAAATGAAACAAAATCGACGCATTTAAACTTTACAAACAAAAAAATAAACAATGTTCCAATTCTTATAAACAGTACAGCAGTACCTTACTCCAATACTGCCAAATACCTTGGAATGACTTTGGATGCAAAGCTTAAATGGAAAGAGCACATCAAAAAGAAAAGAGACGAACTAAACTTGAAGTACAGGAAAATTTACTGGTTTCTAGGAAAGAACTCTGACCTATCTATTCAGAACAAACTAATGTTATATAAGCAAGTACTGAAACCCGTTTGGACATATGGCATCCAACTATGGGGCTGTACAAAGAAAACAAATGCTGAACCCATCCAAAAATTCCAAAGCAAGGTCCTTCGCGGAATAATAAATGCCCTTGGTATATAAGAATTAGCGATCTACATCGTGACCTTCAAATTGAAATGGTTACAGAAGTGGTTTAAAAACACGCTGTATCACACAATCAGCGACTGCAAAGTGATACCAACTCCGAAATGGAGACCGTCTTAAATGTACGAGACAATGTTCAGAGATTAAGAAGAACCAAGCCTCATGAGCTGATGGTCTAAAAGCTATGGGAAAGAGTTATAACTTAAGCTTCCCACAATGTGATTTATAAATTAAGAAAGAAAAATCATTTGTCGATCTTTCATAGATTGGTCCTGATTCACCGGTGGTTTCAGTGCGGTAAGAGTCCCACACTACTCGGTACCGATTCTTACCGCGTGTCTTTTGAAGATTTCATCGGATGAAAAAAAACCTCATTGGGGTCATTTCAAAAAAATAAGTATGCTAAGTGAAAGGCCATTTCACGGTCATAAAAGGTCAGCTATTTTACGAAATTGGTCAGGCATAGTTTTTTTTATGAATTTTCAATTTATTTAAATAAAAAAATCAAGGTCGTAACAATTTTTGGCACCACATTTATGGGAAATTTGGGAAAATTGCATACGATCTGAAAGATCTTTAGATCTATATAAAAGGTCAGCTAGTTTCAGTAATTGGTCAGCGATAGATTCTTTTTTACGATTAAAAAAAAATTCAAGGTCACAAACAAATTTTGGGTAAAATTTGGGTAATTTTCCAAAAAAAATATGTATCTAAGACCTTAAAATTAAAAAAAAATTATTTAAAAAAATCCATCGCTGACCAATTACTGAAAATAGCTGACCTTTTATAAAGATCTAGAAATCTTTCAAATGGTGTATATTTTTTGCAAATTACCCATAAATGAGGTGCCAAAAATCGAGCGTGACCTTGAGAAACTTTACGCCTTTAAAACTATTTATCAAGGGCTGACCCATTTCTAGGACAAGTTGACCTTTTCTGACCAATTAAATGACATTCTAAAATATCAAATTTCCCATATATGAGGTGCCAAAGGTCCAGAGCCCAACTGCCTTGATAGGTACTCGTACTAAGCCAATTTTGCTCTTACGCAATTGTGATCTTAAATAGGTCTTACTGTGTTTTAGATGTTTTTTTATTTTTATTCAAAATATATTTCATTTTGTCCATTTTTTCCAAACATTGTGCATTAAGGTATCATTCGATGAGGCTTATTATTTATTAATGATTTGGGGAAAATAAAACAGAGGGAATACCCAACACAAAAAGCACCGCTGCTCTCTTGCAAGAAATTCCACTTCGAAAAAAGCTGTTTTTGCGGCAACTGACACCAACATTGAATTTGGCAATAAAGTTGGATGGAAGGAAGTGAAACAAGTTTTTCTCAGGTAAGTATTTTATTTTGTAATTCTGTATATACATTGAACATTCTTTAGAATGTTTCTAACTTTAAATAAATGCCCAGAAAAAACCACGAATTAAAAAAAAAAAAAAAAACATACCTACATAATACCTATGTATACGTAATTTACATATTTTTAAGCTCTCAGGTTTTTTCATTAAACGTTTCTGAGAATTTTTTGGACTCCTACATTACCATCAGTTTCAGAAGTTATTTTTAAAATTTGATAGTTTGTTCCTAACTATCTACTCTAACCTTCTTTATTGCATCCGATTTCAAGGTCATCCGAATCAAGTGCTGCGTTTATATTGCAGCACTTAATTATAAGCACCTAGCTAGCACCAATTACATCATCAGATTTTTGAATTTCGTTTGTGGCGGTGCTGCCTTGACGTCTACCCATAATAGATCGAACAAGTTGCACACAAGGTCCACAAGCCTTTTTGGTCATGAAGGGGTGGTAGTAAAAATTAAAATTGTACCCGTTTCAAAAGAACAGGGTTAGTTCCTAAGCATGGTATTTTTTTTTTCTTGAGTCATTTTAGGTTTAGGTTTTTGAGATTTATTTAATTTTTATTTACCAACTCTTTGATATTTCATTTAAAAACGAAATGTCCAGGTGCAGGGAAATAATTCCATGGGCATCTGCTCCACATGGGAGTTTATTCCATCATTAGTAGGAATCTTTTCCACTTTTCAAGGTGCAATTTATTCTCACCACGAGAGGGAACTAACTACACCGGAAATTTGTGGAATTTTTTCCCACTTCAAATTTTGAATTTGGGATATTATTGATTCATAAATATAGAAAATGTCATTATTTATGTACAGAAATATGCCAGCATTATGGCGAAAAAATAGTGAAGTATGTATGGGGGCGCATGCTGCCCCCCTGCAACCCTCCTGGTTGGACTCATTATAGAATTTGCGGTGGGTGCGAGGTTGGGTGTATGCAAATTTTTTTTGCATTAAGGGAATCTAGATTTAAAGAAACTATATGTTTAAAAAAAATACCCCCAAGGAACGAATCAAAGAAAAAGAAGTGAAGTTGATTCTCATACCACTCTCCAAGTGGAGATCTTTCTCACTAAAAAGTGCAATAAATTCCCTCTCTTGGTGAGAATAAATTATATAAATTCCACTTTGAAAAGTGGAACAGGTTCCCACTTACGATGGAATAAACTCCCATGTGGAGCAGATGCCCGTGGAATTGTTTCCCTGCACCAAATGCCCAACTTAAACCTTATAGAGGATAATTATCCACAAAATAAGCTATTAACGACTTCTGTACTTGTTTTTTCTCAAAGTTAAAATTACTGGGTGTAGCAAATTCTATAACCCTTCGATGGGTCCCAGGACACCGTGACATTTATGGGAATGAAGTGACTGATGAACTGGCCAAAAACGGTTCATCACTTGAACCGAGCCAAATTGTACCCTGGGTATACCTAATGCCACTGGAGCAAGAAAAGTACAGAATTCACCAAAATTTTCTCAAAGTCGCTAATGACAGGTGGTCAACTATTGATACCTGTCGAGTTTCAAGAAGTCTTTGGCCAGATACTTCAAGGAAAAAAACAGTATATTTACTGAAGCTTAGCAGACCTCGCCTGTCCCTCTTGATTGGAATCTTTACGGGTCACAACTCGATGGGAACCCACATGAGCAGAATGGGCATCAGCACATCTGACTTATGCAGAGGGTGTCAGGACGAAGAGGTGGAAGAGGGCTCATCTCGCTTTCTTTTGTGAATGGCCTAGCCTAGCTATAAATAGGAAAAATGCCCTCGGAGAATACTTTTTTCGACGAATTAGGCGATATCTCGTCCTTGCCACTAAAAAACAACCTTAACTTCATCCAAAGATCAGGATGGTTTAGGGAGGCACCTCAAACCTGAAACTTCCACCTCACTTTCTCTCCTAAACTTCCCATTCCTACATTTCCCCTACCCTGGGGAGCACAATGGATCCACTGAGATCCGAGTCTTTTTGTCTTTTTTTTATGGGATTTTTTGTTTCGCATCAGCTGTGCGTACTAGACTTTATCTGGATTTTTTTGACGAATCTAAACCTTGCCCTATATGTAGTTCTTATGTACATATATCGCAAGTAAAAATTGAATTAAAGCTGACTACACAAGTTATCTGACCATTATAATTGCTTGATAAAAAAATATACACACAAACCTGAGGACCTTCAAAAATATAAAAAAAAAAAATTTGTTCTGGTTTCATTTCGTACAAAAACTCAATAACCGTTCTGCAAAAGAAATTATTTACCAACAAAATCGAAACAAAAAACATTAAGCTATGATGCTTTTTGCTTTAACTCAATACAACCACTTATCACAAAGATTCAGCACTTCAAAAATTACTTAACAATATTGAAGCAAATCTTGTTCCTTTAATTTTTTTGTGAATTTACAAAACTAACTTAATATAAAAAGTTAACCAGGGAATGTATTTTTGACTTTAAAAACAGCTTTATGACGCTTAAACTGTTGGTGTTGTGTTATTCAATTTATTTTCTATTTAAGTGATTTTTGTTTGCCCCTCACACTAAAACGGTAGGAAACAGACCATATATACAATTTTCTTAATATACCAAAGAATGATTTCTCAAATAATCCCGCTCAAATTAGGTGACACCCGTATTATCGAACATGGCATTTCATGTTTTCACCTTCTTACCCCTAATTTCAATACTACCCTGGAAAAAATTTTAAAATGGCTGCAGCGACCACGAAACCAATAAAGCTAATCAGTATTAGAAATACTTTTGCCGCTCAAGAATCGGCTCTCAATCTACTCTACGCCAACGATATTGTAAGTTGTTTTAAAGGTATTACGAGGAATCAAACTAAAACTGAACAAGAATTCAAATCTTGATTGGTATTTATTTACAGAATACTGAATGAAATTATGAAAAATATAGGTAAAGTGATTTTGCGATGCCAGGTGTCTCTGTGTTAGTGCGAAAAGTGGGAAGGGGATAATAGTTTGATGAATTTGGCAGAAATCATTTTGGGCTGAAAGAAGACTAAATAAGAAAATGATTGAGTCTTCCTGTGATGACCACCAAGGAATTAGAGGCAACGTATTTTCTTTCAGTGTTCTGTTTATAAATACCATAAGGAAGTGAATTTTGGTTCAGATTTATTTTTCGTAGTACTTTTAAAACAACTTTACAACTAGGGCTAGCCGCAATACCAAACTAAACGATACTCTTCTAAGTATCGTCTCGATATCGTCAACTCAGTCCTGTTTCGTCTCCGTATAACAAAGCCTCATCTCGGTATCGATCTACTTTGGTTTCGGTTTGGTCGCAGTTGCAAACCAAAATAAAATGCACGACTTGGTTACACGTCCTTGATCTTCTAGTTGAACTTGGTATATTTAAGAATTAATACAAAAATCATTACATAAAAGACAATTTTCTTAACTGAAGTTTGTTGTGGGTTGACTAAACAATTTTAAAAGACTTCTTTCACAATGTCTAAGTAAAGTTCTGACAAGACACAAAATCTTTGACGCGGAGTCATAGGTTCACAGGAAAACAATGCACAAAAATATTGTATTGGTTTCACGAAAGTCACTTAAGAGAACCAAGTCTGAAAAATTCATCCAAATCGTTAGCTTCAGAGAGAGCAAGAATATGTTAATAAAATGGGCGTAGCAGTGCGCAGTTGTAGTTAAAAAAAATAAAAGCTCTGAAAATTTCATCTAAAGCGTTAGAGCCCCTTCCGAGAAACCAATAACAAAAATTATTTGTTTGTAATAAATTAATAATAATATTCAAGAAATTTTAAACTATTCTTTTCGTGGACATTAATCATTAAAAATTTATAAGTATTTTCCGAACTTACCGCGTTTATATTAATAAAATTTATGTAAATCTCTTCTTCCCAACGTTTCGAAAAAATTGCATTCTTCTTGGAATCAAATGACCTATCACCTATTCTCATTGAAAGATCAACAACAACGCACCGGTACAGTTTAAGAACAAGACGATCAACATCCATCAAACGTCAGTCTAATCCCGTGACCACGAAGAATGCAATTTCTTCGAAACGTCGGGAAAAAGAAAATAATGTTTAATATTAATGCGGTAAGTTCCAAAAATACTTATAAATTTACAATATTCAAGAACCTATACTTTCTGTCGGTACAAAAAGTACGGTATCGTTTGTTATCGTCCCGCTACCGTTTCGGATGCTTTGGAGCTGGTATCGTTTCGTTTTCTAATACCGATATCAAACGATACTGGAACTTTTCTGGTATCGTGGCCAGCCCTATTTGCAACATCGTCGCCGTTACATCGGCCTAAGTTAAGAGAGAAAAAAAAAATAACTTCGTTTTTAAAAACAAGTACCGTTGGTATCGTGGCCTTCACCTATGACGTTCTGTGTCACGGATGCACCTTGACAGATCATATTAGTTAAATTCATATTGTTTTTGTGGGTAATTCGAAAAAAAAAATCGAAAATAACTAATTTTGCGATTAGAGATTAGAGAAAGAGTTCAGTGGACTCCTCTGCCCATATTTTGGAATTGGAATCTTTATTTCAAAATTCCGTTACAAATCCAGGAAATAAAACAGCCATCTGAAAACTATTTTTCTAGTTAAATTAACTAATAGCATACTAAAATTTAAAAGATCTGAAAGTGTTTCTTCAAAATAACTGCTTTTTTTACCTAGTAAAGAAAGCTTATTTGTGTTGGGAATTTTTCTAGCACTTTTTTTATTCCGTTACTCTATGAGGTATTATACGCCCTATGTTTGCCTTTCCTATTTTTTATTAGCAAAAAGTATTTAATCTTAAATATCAAAGAAGCCTGACGTACTGCTTTCACGTTTAAAGGGCTTTTTCAAAATTTGTGACCCTGGTGCTCCCAGAGGTACTATGACTTTGGATCAGGAATGTCCATTCCATGCTGAGGAAGGTCTATGGCTACTATATACTATGGCTCCCCGTAATATGAATTGTATCAAAATTCCGTAAGCCTGCCAGCAACTGGCTCTAAGACTATTTGTATATTTTAACATTTATGTTTTTTTGTGATTATATTAACAGAAAACAGAATAAAGCGCTAGCTAACAATTATTAGGTTTTCCATAAACATCTACAATATCAATCAATTTAAATTTTTCGTTAGTAGGTATATCACATTTCTACCAATTATTTTTCAAAACATATTGACAACCCCTAGCAAAATAATTCAATCAAAAATATTTTGCTCAGTCAACCTTCCTTTCAGTGTTATAACCCAAGTAATACCATAAAAAAACTCAAGAATCTGCACATATCACTCAAGAAAGCCCTTATTCATGACCTCATAAAAATCACTGATAAATAGCTTGGCTTTTCATTTTCATATTTTTTTATCAATGTATGTAAAGACAGACCCTCGAACATACGAATAGGTACTTTTACCTACCAGTTATTGTGAATATAAATATATTTTGTCCTCCCTTTCTTGCAAAATCACTTGACCAATTTGCCAAATAAAAGCACACTTCCTCTAACATCCCCTTGTACCACAAACATAAAAAGAAAAATGCCACAATGTATCCAGTCACGAAATCATAAATTTATTATACGCAAATTTCCATTTCCAATTGCCAATAAGGAGAAATCCTTCCTGTTTTTTTTCGATTCTAAAGGATCAACCTTTGATATTCCGGAAAAAACCCCAATCTCGAGGACCGACCTTTTGTATAAAAGATTATAAAGATGACATTGAGAAAAATTCCTAAAACAGGGCACAATATTAGAATATTACATTAGGGGCAATTGGGGGTATATTTTTTCGTTGTTGGTCGGACTTTTTCAATATTTCGGGGTGATTTGTCTAGACCGTGTGTTGCTTTACCAAGAATTTTGTTGTTTCTTTAAAATAAGGAAGAAGACAAAGACACACGAATGAGCAATGGCATGATATGACATTGATCCCTTATACAAAAAATAAAGTGGTATTTGAGCGGAATCGGTAAACAGCCGATTTGAGGGTTGGACCTTTTGGTGTAGTTCAATTCGATGGCTTTGCGGCGACCGAACGCCGACGGCGACGGCGACGTGGCGATATCAGTTGAGGGTGGCTAACGATGATGTTATTTGTTATCTCAATGCTATTCCATTTGTTATATCAAAATTAGGGCACGTGCTGATGTAAACAACCAATTGACCACCATTGAATACAACTATACATCCTTCCAACTTGTAATTTCTTTCACGCAGAACGGATTTTTACACAAAGTTTTTTAACACAACTATGAACGAAATGGGAAAAAAGGAAGAGACAATGAATGGATTCCCTGTTGATTTTTTGTTTTGGTATTGTGGTCGAGGTAAGTGATTTGCGACGTGATCTTTGTAATCTTTGTAAGAGAGATCTGAATCCATCTGAAAATTGATTCCCTTATTTATTACTTTACTTTTGACAAAAAATTGTTGTCATTACATTAGCTCTGCTTGGATGTTAATAGGTAATAATAAATCAAAGCAGACCAATCTTCATATTTTATATATGTACCTACATAAGACCTTGCGGAAATAATGGCAGGACAACGTCAGCCTTTGGCTACTTTCAGGCATGTCAGATATTCAAAATGCTTACCTTCTGGAGGTTTTTATTGGCAAGCTGTTAAGTCTGAATTTAAGTAAGGCTCTGAATTAATTATTAAACGCACATCCGATTTAGTACATAATTTTTTAGATAAATGTAGACAGAAATATGCTTTCCAAACTACCTACATATTTCATACGGGTAATATGGAACATCATTTTCCCCATGTTAAAACCAGTAGTCCATATTACCATATTCTAACTAATAATAAAGACAGGCTGCTTAATGAAAAGAAAAGTGACCCGATTTGAGAGTGCCTCTACCAAAGAAAATACTGTTTTAATTTTGGTGGGGGAAAAACCCCCATTTATTCTAATTTTTAATCTAACTTAAAAACTAAGAACTTAAGCTAACGTTAGTCAGGGGCAGGGCGATTCAGAAGCCGGAGTTTTAAGTAAGGTTAAGTCGGAGGAGGACAAGTTCGAGTTAACACCCCGCAGCATGCGAGAGATAGGTTCGTTGGAGCCATAACAGGTTCGAAGGGTGGGTATGTAAAAGAGACGAGTGATACGGTAATTACGAGGGTTAGAATTAAAAATGGAACCGGAGAGTAGTCGATGAGTGAAGAGAATGTCTGATATATCTCTTCGTTCCTCCAACGAGTTGAGGTTGACTAGTTTAAGGCTAAATAGGAAGGCAGAATCAGTGGATTATTTCATGATAGAACTCGAAGAGCAAAGCTTAGGAAACGACCCTGGATGCTCTCGATTTTTGAAATATGAGTACGTTGGTAAGGGGACCAAACTTTGAGATGTGTATTCTAGGAGTGGACGAACGAATGATATGTATAAGGACCGGGTTACGTATGGATTGGAGAATTTTTTTAAACCATGTTTTGATGAATCCTAGCGCTGAGTTTGCTTTGAGAATGATATCGTCTATGTGAGACAGAAAATTAAGCTCAGAGTCACATAAAATGCCAGGGTAGAGACGGGGAGGAGATTTGATGCGTTTGCGTGAAAAAGTGATTGATTGACACTTGGAAACGTTTAGATCTAGGCAATTTTTTAGACACCATACTGAAAAATTGTCAAGATCCTGTTGAATAAGGGAAGAGTCATGCCTTGAGGAAATGGTCTTGAAAACTTGGTATCATCGGCGTACAGAGAGATAGAAGAATGTTTGATGACCCTTAATATCTAGGTATTACGTTAAGTGACCTATACATACAACACAGGTGTGTGCACCGATGTCCACACCCAAGACAATCGAGACGCCGACACAAAAAATCAAAATATTTAGATTTTTCCAACACCGTGTGCCACACCGAAATCGGTGCACACACCATCCCACACACACCACAGATTAAGGTGGACCAACATAAGGGTGCACACAAGTCTTTAGATAATAAACTTCTCTGGAACAAATATGTCGAAATAACTGTTGGAAAGCCACAAAGGCTCTCATGATGTGCAAGAGATTAAAAAAAATATCATTTTCACACCGAATGAAAATCTAGACTTCGAGACAAAAGCCCAAAATCTCATCAAAAATCAACGAAATAGCCTTATCACACCAAATGAAAATCTAGGTTTCCCTCCAAAAGCCCAAAATCTCATCAAAGTCAAAAAGATTTCCCATACCTACTAATTATGACTTCGGATTTAAGTAGATTTCCACCAAATCTTCTTAAAATCTAATTGGCATATTCACAATCACACTTAAATACTCACTTTTTCTCCCCCGTATAACAGTTTTCCCATAGAAAAGAGAAGATAGAAAGAACAGATTTTATATTTATGAGCATAGTGTTAACAGATTTTGGTCCTTTTTATGCAAGTGCGTCCTGGGACTTTGACTGAGTGCAATGGATCTTTTTCAAGAGTTCTTATGAACACTTATATTCTTTTGAAATGTCAGACAGGATCTAGATTATGTGTGATGTGAATGATTCAAATAGATTATGAAATCTTGTTGCGCAAAATCGAGATTTCGGTTCGGTGTGAAAAGGCTATAAATCATGGGGCTCTAAACCAAAAATCCTCAGATCGATGTACACCATGATGGTACTTACTACAACAAGGAAATCGCTAGAAAAAGTACAAAGTCTCGCATGCATCTGCATTACTGTACTAGAGCGATGATAACATGCTCTATAGCAGCAATGGAAGTCATTCTTCACTTGGCCCCACGAACCTTTTTGACATCGCAAGAAATGGTACGATTAAAAAGTATAACTTGGAAAAAAATGTATGCGGAGTTAAGTAGCAAAAAAAAGATGAGTGGATGAAACCGTAAACTACACTGTTAAAGCAAACACCATCAAATGGTACACTGATGGATCGAGAACGTCTGAAGGGACTCGTGCTGAAACTTATGTGCCTAGAACCAAACTTTGAATACCGATAAGAAAGTCTACAAGAATTTTTCAGGCAGAAATTAACGCCATAAGAAAATGTGCAGGAAGAAATCTCGAAAGAAAGTATAAAATCAAAATATTGCAATTAGCATAAAGCTCATACAGCATCCGCTCTAAACTGGTATGGGAGTGTGTGGGTAGGCTAAACAAAGTGGGCGAACAAATCTTTGTCACAAGTCACACTCTATTGGGTCTCTGGCTATGTCGGCATATAGGGCAATGAAGAGGCAGACTCCTTAGCAAAAATAGGGGCAATGACACCTCTAACGCGACCAGAGCCCTACTGCAGAATAGGAGATAACGTGAGGAGAAGAGAAGAGAAACAGAGGAGGAGGTGAAAAGATCAAAAATCTGGAACGAACTCCGTAAGCTGAGACAGGCCAAACTATTTGGGGTTCAAGACCAAGAACAATTCCAGTCCTGCATCATCTTAAATAGAAACAAACTTTGGATTATAACGGGATTTCTCTCAGGCCACTGCAAGCTAAGGAGACACCTCGCCACATGTTTGGCCTAGAAAACAGCGCCACTTGCAGATTCAGCAATGCTCTTGAGGAGACACCTGATGTGATGCACTCGTGCATCAAAGACACAGGTGTCTTGGAACTCACCATATAGAGGAGAGCAAACTAATCTCTCTAAAAATTCTCCAAATACTCAAATTCATTAAAGAAACAAATTTGGAGGATATGCAGTAGTATGAGCAACCTCATCCAGCTCTAGACGGGGGCATATCAGATCTTAACGGTCGCAACGCACTTATACCCCGAATCCTTCATTCATTCATTCAAATATCTGACAAAAAATAGGGAAATTGTTTTTATACTCGTATATTTTGAATCGTATGACTAAGACTATGTCCAATTTAGGGACCACCCTATTGCTCATAAACATCACCCCACCATTTTTCTAAGCGTGGAAAGTTATTAAGAATTATAATAAATTTTTTTTGGAAATTATCATGTCCATCAAAAAAGGCTCCAAATTAATATTGTTCCCTTAAAAAGTGCGACTTCGTTCAACAAAATGCAATATATAATTTAAATTATGTATGTACAAACCTATATTTCTCAGCATTAATACCGTCACGTTTCTCATAAAACACTACTGCTGATAATAAGGTATACAAAGAAAAAAGATAATATAGGTATTTTGTGTTCAGCAAAAGGATACGAATACTTTTAGAAACAAAATTCACACAAAAATGATTATTATTTTGGGGTAGGTACATATCCTCAATATCAATCCAAATGATATCAGCCTTAAAAGCTCCCTTCTTTTCCATTTCCATTTAAAACCATTTCGCTTTTATATTTTTCTGGAGATGCATACTTGATATTTCTGATGAATGTATGTTCATTAAAATAAGTAAAAATTAACCAAACAACTCCTGTTCTTAAATGAGGACATGGTCTGGTCAAGGCAGGGACCCTTTGGGACATACCCGGACCAGACCCTTTTCGGAAGAGCCAGAGTGGTTCTCACTCCACGGCGGTTTTCAACAAATGGAACCTTTAATTAAATATATCCAATACAAAACGTGAATCATGATGGCTGCTGCCCATTCAAATGAACTCATACATAGCTTTAAATAGATGAGGGGAAGGATTGGGTAAAATACACTAAATTGCTGCATTGAGTTCCACCACCATCACAACTGTGTATGCTGTCACTATTTGAAATGTCCATCTGATGGTCAGAGGAAATTCAATTTTTATTACTTGGGTGAACGTTTTCTGTTTTCTGTGGATAGAGTAAAGTAGTTATTATGTATAATACTGCAGAGTGATGGAATTGAAATTGGAAAACCAACGCTACCCTCTAGCCTTGGATGGGGTAACCTGTTCGTCCGAAAAGTCTCATATTTTGCATGCACAGTCTCTTTTCAATACAGAAACTGTTTTAATTATTCATTACTGTAAACTAAGACCTTTCGTCCAGAGGTAGTTATACCTCCGATTCTTGTTTTATTAGTAGATAAGGTACGTACAAGCAATTTTAATGTTGGTACTTGCTACCAGCAAATACAGTGTCCAATCAATAAGAATAGGCGAATTGATATGCTTTTTAAGGGGCAAGACAAAGGGACAAGGGAGGTCTAGGTCACGAAAATTAATATTTAAATTAATATTAATTTACCTCGGACCTCAGGGTAAAGATACATATAAATTCATTTACCGATGTACATTTGGATAGCACGTACTAAGGTATATTGTTTTTTTTTTTTTTTTTAAATTCCAAGTGGGATAGACATAAAATGGCTCTAAATAGAAAATCAAAATATTCCTTATTTTCGTCATTCTGTTTTCATATTAAGGTACTATATCTTAGGGGTTAATACAGGGTGTTTCTTATAGCTGGTAAAAAAATGTCAGGTCCTATATAGTCCAAGCGGCACCCAACCATAAGATCACTTAGCACATATGGTAAGAGGTTCTAATACAACTAAATCCAAAGATATATCAAAGAAAAACTCAACGCACATGGATTGCCTAGCAAAATTAGGGTGGATGGTGTCGAAAATGGGTCACTTTCGGTTTCGTTTCGACCATGACTAAGTTCATCAAATTCAAGGCTTAAACTACTCCTATACTGTAGAGCTTGACGAGAAAGAAAGGAAAATGTAGCTTTGCCTGGCTTTAAATGAGACGATAATGTTGGCAACCCTGTTTCAAAGTCCCTTTTTTTCTTAGTTCATCGAGTTAAAGGTTAAAACTGATTTCAAGAGAATGACCAGATGGTACTTACAAAGACCATATAGGGTGGCAGCCCTATTTAAAGGAAAAAAGTGTAAAAAACACATTATTCCTCATAACAATGTATGTTCTTTGAGTTAAGTAATTAAATTAAAGCTTACGATTTGTAGTAAAATTATTGAAACAAAATAATAATAATATCAATTTTTTGTAAATGTCACGAAAACATTTTACTATGGCAAACTGGAAATCTTTCATAACGATTTTTAATATAAGAAAAAATACAGTTTCTATAAACTCACTCAAATTTATACATAACATAAAGTTTATATATATTATAGAAGAGAATAAAATAAATAAATTTGGTGGCGTAACAGCTCATGGAGAACCAGGGCCTAGTGACTAACAACTCTAAACCATTCCTGTGTGCGTGCAATTGGCAGGAATGGAGGGGACCTACAATTTTTTGCCGAGTCCGAACGGCTTGATGCGAAGCACTTATTCATGACAAGTATACTCTTGGAGGATTTGTCGGTTCCTCTCAAGAGGCAGTACCTCGGGAAAAACATTTTAGTTTTTAGTTGGCAGTGGCTGGGAATCGAACCCAGACCTTCGGCATGACAGTCCAACGCACTTACCATCATGTGACGAGGTACTACAATCACCGTTAATATTCATCTACAATATTTGTAAGAGGCTAATTAATTAAGAACATCAACTGCCTCTTTTTTTAAGCTTTAATTAAGTTCTATGCTCCTTCAAGAATCTTAAGAATCAGATTATATTCTGTGAACCTTTTTATAAACTGAATTATCGGCTAAATGAACAAGAGAAGCTTATTTTGTAGAGCGTTCAAAACTTATTAAAAAAAAAAGTTATAATATTTTGGTAAACAAAAATTGGTCAGATTTTATTTATATTTTTTTCCTAAATTTTGTTAAATTAAACTTATAATCTTTATTTTTACTTTCTTGTTTTGCCAAAAATAAATAAACTAAATTAAAAATTGATAAGGATTATAAGGTAACCTGATGGATGGTAATTAAGTATTATAACGGGTGATTTTTTAAGAGGTTTAGAACTTAAAAAAAAAAACACAAAAAATTCGAAAAAATGAATGAAATATTTATTTGAATCGATAGTTTGAACCTTGCAATTTAATGTTTAAAGATAATTTCATGCAAATATTGACCGCGGCTGCGTCTCAGGTAGCCCATCCGCTGAGTCCAATTTTGGCATACTCTTTCACACATATCGGCCGGTATCTCACGAATGAATGCATGGATGTTGGCTTCCAGTGCGTCAATCGAAGCGGGCTTGTCCCTATAGGCATTAGCCTTGACATACCCCCACAAAAAATAATCTAATGGTGTCAAATCGCACGATCTAGGCGGCCAATTGACCGGCCCGAAACGTGAAATTAACTGTTCACCAAACTAGCCTCTCAATTGCGCCATTGTTTCGCGTGCTGTGTGGCATGTGGCACCGTCTTGTTGAAACCACATATCATGCAAGTCAAGAACTTCCATTTCGGGCAAAAAAAAGTTTGTTATCATCGCTCGGTAGCGTTCACCATTGACAGTAACGCTGCGATTCGCATCATCTTTGAAGAAATATGGCCCAATAATGCCGCCGGCCCATAAACCGCACCAAACAGTGGCTTTTTCGGGATGCATTGGTAGCTGTTGCAATGCTTCTGGCTGATCTTCACTCCAAATGCGGCAATTATGCTTATTTACGTAACCATTTAACCAAAAATGAGCCTCATCGCTGAACACAATTTTTCGATAAAAAAGCGGATCCTCGGCCAGCTTTCCAAGAGCCCATTCACCAAAAATTCGGCGTTGTGGTAGGTCGGCTGGCTTTAGTTCTTGCACCAGCTGTATCTTAAAAGGCTTTACGCCCAAATCCTTCCGCAAAATTTTCCACGTAGTGCTGTAACAAAAGCCTATCTGCTGGGAACGGCGCCGAATCGACATATCGCGGTCTTCTGTCACACTAGCTGATACGGCCGCAATATTTTCTTCACTACGCACAGTACGTAAACGTGTTGATGGTTTAATGTCCAACAAAGTAAATTTGGTTCGAAATTTGGTCACAATCTTCCGAATAGACTGCTCAGAAGGTCGAGAATGCCGACCATAAAATGGAAGCAGCGCGCGATGAACATTTCGAACCGAGCACGAATTTTGATAGTAAAATTCAATAATTTGCAAGCGTTGTTCATTTGTAAGACGATCCATGGTTAAATTGCAAACCAAACTAAAGCTGTTTGACAGTGACACAAGGTACTAAACACACGTCAGCTGTCAAAACCAGTGTTGCCAAAACCAAACCAGCTAAAAAATCACCCGTTATATTGTATCTAGAAATCGTAAGGAAGTATATTATTATTGTTATTTTAAAACTAGATCTCTTGAAACCCGGGCACCCGAAGACCTGCCCAGGTATTCGGGTAGGATCTTGGTACCAGGGTACTCAAAACTCGACAACCCCGAGTACTCAAATTACCCGGGTGCCCGGGTTTTTACAACTACACAGGTAGCAAAAAGTTAACAATATATTACATACAAGAGTCCTCAGTTTCAGGCGTGTTATTAATTACACGGGTACACATCTACACGTGGTTTTCAATATTTTGCATGTCTTTAAAACCTCTCTATTTGCTCTCGCTGTATAGTCTTGCCAATTCTCGACTGTCATTTTAATTTGATATGCCATCACTAATATAACTATCAAGCCTGTGTTGTGTGTAAATAATGACCACAAATATATAAGAAAAGAATCTGAGTTTAAAAGTAATCCACTTAGTAGATTCCTGAATAGTCTGTCGGCGGATACATCTACGGAATACTCCTTATGGAAAGCAGCTAAGCGCCTTAAAAGAGAGGCACAAAACCCGCCAATAAAATTTAAAGATGGTAAATGGATCGGAAACCCAAAACAAAAAACTGATACCTTCGCTGAACATCTCGCGAATTTTTTTAATCCATTTCCATCAAGCACAGCTACAGATCCCTTACAGTTTGTTGACAAAAACGACGAATGTGAAATTCCTTTTGTCACGCTCAAAGAAGTAAGAAGTATAGTCAACATAAGTTGTCTAACAAAAAATCACCAGGGTACGATCTAATAACTGCTCGCAGATTTTGAATGAAATACCTTCAATAGCCTTCAAAAAACTCCAATTTATAATATACGCATGCCTTAAACTAAGATAGTGCCACATCATTGGAAAATTTCAGAAGTCATTGTTATACCTAAACAAGGTAGGCCACCAACAGAAGTAACATCTTATAGACCTATATCGCTTATACCAATCATGGTAAGAGTTTTCGAAAAATTGCTTCCGAAAAGACTTAGCAAAACAATAGAAGGATTTAGAAATGAACATTCCACGATAGACCAAGTGCATCGGATTACGGATGTTGTGGAAAAGGCACTCGAAGAAAAACAAGTATGCTCGGCTATATTCTTAGATGTTGCTCAAGCCTTTGATAAGGTTTGGCACTTGGGACTTGAGTAGAAACTGCAAAGGGATCTTCCCAGGCAAAAAGTTGGAATAAATAACATTTAAAGTTAGTATACCCACCTTCAAATATGTTCTGTTATTTTTAATTGCATTTATAAAATCCAACGCAAATGAAGATGCAAACCAATGATATTTATATGGCAATTACTTGCTTACTTGTTTTATCATGGCTGTTTTTTTTTTTGTTGCTATTTAACATTGAATTTTTGAAGAGCTTGGTTTGATAGATGTTTATTGTGGGTACTACCTATTAAAAATTTTAAGATAGGCTCACAATTAAAAAGTAACAAAAAATTCGTTATCGTCCAATTACCTGAAATAGGAGTTCCACTTTGCAGTTCACACAAAAACAAAGAATTCTATTAATGAATACAATGCTATCATAATAATCATTACCATTAAACCGTTTCAGAGTTTTTCAATTCGCAAACAATGATGAAAGCTCCGTAAAAATAAATTCAGAGCACTTGTCCGCCCCGTTGGATTGCACATGGAGAAAAAATATTCGGACGTCATTACATGCAAAAGTCCAAATACGTATTACAAAAATCCACATTACATCATTGGCAAATGAACAAATTACAAACTAAAAAAAAGAGGAATTGAATTGAACGTCGAAATAATCGTCTCACTTTTTGTTGGACACCAATAACATCATCGTTACCCTTACAGACCAAACATACACAATATACATAGACGATAATGGTACAAACATGCGGCAATTTCCAGTCCATTTTATTTAAATTTTTGGAGGAATCCTGCGCCGTCCACATGCTGAATTGTTCAAGGGTCCTTTGCTGCGACCGGAAATACAAATTACACATCAAAAAAATCTGCTTAAACAAACATAACCGCACGCGATTAATGAAAAATATAAATACAAAAAAATAATATTGCTGGAGTGCCCTTCCTATCTGTACATAGGGTTTTGGTTTTTATTTTAAAATTGTTGTTTTTTTTTTGTCTGTTTGCAGCCAAGTGGATAAGGATTAAAAGGATTTCGGACAAAGCTCTGAGTGCCTATTAAATAGATTAACGAGGTTAATTGGGATTCAATGATCCAGAAGTAATGGTGATGGTCAGACATTGACATCAAGATAACAACATCCCCATATGAGTACAACATCATTACAAACATTTCGTCACACCCCGTAAGGCCACAGTTGAAAATCATAGTCATCTACATCACAAAGTTGATCAGAACCTGGAAAGTTTAATTATTGAGGAACTAGTTGATTGCGTTTGGTATTAAAGTTGCCACCCTCCTAGCTCCTTACGTTGCTTATGAATAATTGCCGATAACGTGGTGAATGGGAATCCCTTTGTAAACTTTCAACACACAAAACGTCTATACTTTTAAACGACTAATTTACACCACCGCAACACACACCTCCCATTCCACCTCATTTCGTTACACTGGTGGTGAAAACAGCTCCTTTGCAACAAAGTTTCATTCCCGGCGATGTTTTCCTGTCAAATTTTAATGAATTTATAATCGAACAGGTTTGTTGGCGTATTGTTCTTTAGCCGCAGCTCTCTTTCTCTATCGAAACAATGTTATAAGGGAACGAGGTTACAACTTTTGAAAATTGCCTAACTCGGTTAATGATATGAGACTTAAGTTGAGAATTTCGGCAATCTATTTGAGTTCGTGTGTTGATTGGAATTTATACCTGAATTGTTAGAAAAGCTGAGGTTACATTTTTGTTAACTTTCACATCATATAAAGAGTGGATGGACACAAAATTTTGTTCACTTAAACATCTATATTTTAAGTTGGGTAGAAAACATTCATGATATGAAGAATAAAAACGTTAAATTAAAAATTAATTATTTTTGGTTTTTGTTTTTGTGGACTCTTACATTGAAACTCAAATTAAAAAGTTTCACCCATGTACAACAATTATACCCATCAGTACAGTTAGATGTTGTCTTACTCTTCCAACAACCATTGACTAAAAATTATGCATCTTAAGGGCCATTCACATGAGAGCGACGAACGAAAACTAGACAAAATGATAGAAACCTTACCAGCGCTAATATTGAGTTTCTAAAATTTGCATTTTTAGTAATTATATACGAAAAATTTATATACACTGGACGTCCAGTATAACGAAAGATATAATGTTCAGCCAATTCGTAATATCGAAAGATTCGTTATATCGAAACCAATTTTTTCAACTTAAAAAAAAAACATTATATGTACAAATAATTAAAAAGTGTTTATTATATCAACTTTTTACAATCGCACAAATTGAATCAATTTTGAGAAGAAAAAAACTCATTTATTTGAGTTTGTTTGAAGGTTTTGGTTTGTTCATACCACTTGTGGACAGCTTCTTCCTGCAACTGCCGTAGATTCAATATTTTGAAGCAATCTCGTTGGTTTTCTTCGGCCCATTTAATACACGTTTTAAAGCTTTCGATTGCGTCTTGGTGTTTGGTCATTCGAACTTGCCCATCAGCACCTCTGTCATCATCTTCGTCTTCGTTGATGTTGATGACTGTCTCATCCTCCTCTTCTTGAACTAATTGGCCTTCACCTTCTTCGACTCTATTCCAAACATCCAGGTCATCAACCGTAAAAGATGACTTAAAAAAAAAAGAGTTGAATGAGCTAAAGTATCGTTAAAAAAAGACTATTAATCATAAACTACCCCTGGAAAAGCTTCATTTACTAGTCTGACTGTTTGAGATATGGAAACCATTTCTTCGTCTCTCAGAAGAGCAGCCAATGGAATGTTATCTTCCTCTTCGAATTCTGGTGTTATTCCATCAAGTATTTTTCGCCAACACTTTTTGAGAGACACTGGTGAAACCTTTTTCCACGAAAGTGCGATAAGTGACACAGCTTCGAATAAGTTCAGCTCCTTCAGTGATTGTATAACATTTGTAACCCTCGAGCTAACAATCTTAGTGAGCAAACTGTCCCTGTAAAATAATTTTGCCAAGCGGATCGCATTCTGATCCATTGGTTGAATTAGGGCTGTTACGTTTGGTGGCATGTAAACAACCCAAATTCGCCCATCGTCTGTTTCTTTTATTAGGTCTTCTGCTGATGGATGGCTTGGTGCATTGTCCAGCAAAAGAAGAGCTCTTCTAGGTAAGTTAATTGAATCCAAAAATTTCTCGACCTAATAAAAGAATGTATCTTAAATGTATCTTAATGCTGAATTGTCTTCAAACATACCTCTGGAACAAAACGCATAAAAAACCAATCTTTAAAAAGGGTGGCCGTCATCCAAGCAGATTTAGTATGGCCATAGTTGACTGGCAACTGTTTGTTTTTAAATGAACGTGGATTCTTGGATTTACCAATAATGAATGGCTTAATTTTTTTGGATCCCGATGCATTGGAGCATGCTAAAAACGTTACCCGTTCCTTGGAAGTTTTTCGTCCTGGAGCTGTGTCTTCCCTAGAGTGTACGTAGGTGGAAACCGGCAGCATTTTCCAGTAAAGCGCTGTTTCGTCAGCATTAAAAACTGCGTCCAAAGAAAGTTGATGTCGCTCAATTATTTCTGCCAATGACTTTTTAAAGGGTTCAACAAACTCAGCTTGTGAAGATAACTTTTCTCCCGTTGTCTTGAGCAAACGAACTCCAAATCTCTTTTTAAATTTAGTGAGCCATCCATCGCTTGCGAAGAAATTTTCAGTCGAATACTTTTTGTGTAGGGTTTGAGCTTTAGCCTTTAGTATGGAGCCACTTATAGGAATATGATTTTCGCGCTGCTGGAGGAACCATTCGAAAAGTTTTTTTTCCATTCGTGGATACTCACCTTTCCTTAGGGACCGCCTTTCAGAGGTTCCACTTTTGGTTGCATTGAGACTCCTCAGAAGCAATCGTTTTTGGGACCTTATTGTACAGATGCTAGACTTCGGAATTTTATATTTCTCAGAAATTATTTTAAGGGGAACTCCAGCACTGCATTCATCAATGATCTTAATTTTTTCAGCTATAGACAGGCGCTTCCGAGCTACCTTCATTTTAGAAATTTAGTCAACGAAATGTTTAAATAAAACACTCTCTTTCTATTAAATATTGATTATCACAAACAAAAAAACTTATCTAAAAACAAATTCGAACTGCATCTACTCAATAAGAAACAACATCTGCGAAAAAATTCCAGACTTGTAAGCAAAAAAAAAAACCAACGGTACCTACATGAACCGTTTTGTTGTATGTACAAACATTTTCAAACGCAGAAAAAAACTACTGAGATCTGTTAGAAAAGAAAAAACGATTCTCATGTTTTGTTTTGTTTCTTTTCCTTGAAATTGAACAGCATTCGTTATATAGAGTAGTAAAATTTTTCATTATTCGTTATTTAGAGATATCAATGGACTTCAAACGGTGATTCGTTATACTGGACATTCGTTATATCGGCATTCGTAATACTGGACGTCCAGTGTATTTAAATTTTTCTTATATTTAATTAAAATGCAAATTTTAGTAACTCAACATTAGCGCCAGTTAGCGCTTTCACTTTCTTTAGATTTTTCGAAGAGTTAAGGTTTTTTTTTTTTACACTTCAGATTTTATGTTGTAGAGAGCTTAGATCAAGCTACAACCTACAAACAAGGGCTCATCATATGTGCATGTGTTAGTGGTTAGTAAAGTAATGCAAACTAACACATGCTTACAAATAATTATAGTTTATAAAATTACAAAAATCAATACCTAATATACAAAATTATACAAAAAAAAAAAAACATTTAAAGTATCCTAATAGATATATAAGACGGTCACGGTTGTGGAGCACTGGTTCGAAACAATGTTTTCAATCCCATTTTACCCATATTAAAATCAACGGAGGAAGCATTTAAATTAAAAAGCTTACACATTCGGCTTAAAGGTTCATGAATTCCGTAGTTAGTACGATGAAAATCGACATGTAAAAGTTCAAATCTTCGCAGGTGGTGAGATCCTCTGCGATAATTTATGCCAATACAGGCTAACAAGTCGGGAGCATCAATTTCCCCATTTAAAAGTTGCTGAAGAAATATTAAGTCATTATTAACCCGCCTTTGATATAAAGTTTGGACCTGCAGCAGTAGCAGTTGGATCCGATGTTGATGTGGTGGAAGGTTATAAGGATCAGCACAAGGGAGATCTTTTAGAGCAAAGAGAATGAATTTATGTTGTATTGATTCAATACGACTTTTATGAATTTCATAGAAGGGTGACCAAACTTGAGAGGCATATTTAAGATGAGGTCTTACATAACAGTTGTATAAAGAAAGGGTAATATACGGGTCGTTAAATTCCTTTGCCCAACGTTTTATAAATCCAAGCATAGAGCTCGCTTTTTTTACAATGTACGAGTAATTAATGTGTTCTGTGAATTCTAAATTAGAACTAAACTGAACACCCAAATCCTTGAAGCTAAGGACACGGTAAAGTTTGTGCTGCGAAATAGAATAATTAAAAGACTTGCAACTCGCTTTCTTGAGAAAGTAATTGTTTGGCATTTAACAGGGTTTAGGTTAAGACCGTTTTGAACACACCATAGAGGAAAGCTGAAGAAAAGGTTTGTGTTAAAGCCCATTTTTTTCGTTTATTCGTCGTTCGTTGGTCGCTCTCATGTGGATGTGGATGGTCCTTTAGAAGGGTACAACAATATCAAACTATTAAGCCCAATTGTTGTACCTGGGCGGAAGGTATTTGGACTAAAGGTTGCAAGAACTTTTAAATTTGAGAACATTTGAGGCAGTAAGTGCAAAAGTGCTGCAACCCACTTTTTTTTTATCAAATTTTACATTTTAAGTCTATGTTTAATACTGTTTAATTTCAGATTAAAAGAGAAAAAGTCACATTTTAAGAAAGCTTAGATATATCATTGTAGTGCCACGTGGCATAATGGTTAGTGCGTAGGACTGTCATGCCAAAGGTCTGGGTTCGATTCCCGGCCACTGCCACCTAAGAACAGAAATGTTTTTTTCCGATGTAATGCCTCTTGCGAGGGACTGACAAATCCTCCAAGAGTATATTTGTCATAAAAAAGTGCTTCTCATCTAGCCGTTCGGAATCGGCAAAAAATTGTAGGTCCCCTCCATTCCTGCCAACTGCACGCACACAGGAATGGTTGAGAGTTGTTAGTCACTAGACCCTGGTTCTCCATCTCCACGAGCTGTTGCGCCACTAAATTTAATTTAATTTAGATATTTCAGAATTAAGAATTTAATGCATAAATGTAAAAATACGAGCGAAAAGTATCAATTTTGCCAAAAAAAGTGTTTCCTCCACTTTTGTACTCAAGGCCTCATTTATGAGCATGAGCATGTTTTACAATGCCTTATAACACTCTTATTACTTCAATCTTTATCTGTTAGTATCAAATTTATTCCGAATTTTTCTCTTTTTATTTAACTAGGTAAAGGTAGCACTGATTAAATGTTTTCAAAAAAAAAATTTTAAATCGTTGATGTATTTATTTAGAAAGAACTTTTTTATCTAACTATAGAATTTTAAAAACATTTTGCTATGCTAATATGTAAAGGTATTAAGTATTAATAAGGAAAAAAAATATTTAAAAAAGTATCCACCATTTTAGAAAAATAATAAATATTTTATAGAAAGTCATTGTGCTCAACTTTAAGTGACATCAAAGAAATAAGAAAAGTAAGAACGAGGCCATGAGTAATTGACTAAAAATAAATATAACACGGAGCTCTGAAAAAAAACCTGACTGGTTCGAACGCCGGAGGAATATATTTGTTCTTAACTGTCATGCCGATTTCAGTAAGCGAACGTACTACATTTTTTTCTTGCAGTTCCTCCTCAAAAAGTCGACATTTTAAAAATCGGTACAAATTTGTTTCTAGATTTTGATTGGTCAGTCTTTTAAACACTCGAGATTTTTTTGTCGAGATTAAAAAAATCGACCTTATGGGGTCGATATTAAAAAAATCGAGATATCGTACCAATCCGTAGGTTATATCTAGTTTTGTATATTGTTGTAATTTTGTTAGTTTTTGTATTTATGTATGTGCTTGTGTTAGTTTGCTTAATTCAACTAACCACTAACACATGCACTCATGATGAGCCTCTGTTTGTAGAATGCAGCTAGCTCTAAGCTCACTACAACAAATAATCTGAAGTGTAACCACCATGTTATAAGGGCTGACACAGGGCGTGCTTACTAGGGTTGCCAGATTTTTCCAATAGCTCAACGGGACAAATGGCTAAAATGAAGGAAAATCCCGGGATTTCAAAATTTTGTCCGGAGCAAAATAAATAAAAACAAAAATCAGAATACATATATCAAAATAAAATCTTTTGATCAACTAAAAGTTTTAATGAGTTTTAGGTACTCGAAAATATGTTTCGCGTTTTCTTCCAGATGCCATAGTTGGGCTCATCAGTTCCCAAGTTTCAAAATTTGATAGATGTTAACTGATGCAAACAAATGACAGTATTGAGGCCTTTCCGAACCAACCCGAAATGTTTGAAAAAAACAACTGGCAAATATTTTGCTTTTGTTGTTGTCTTTCCAGTGATGTCGCATCACGTCAGTATCGTTTCTCTCATTCAACGCCAAGTAAACTAATTCTGACAGGTGAAAGGGAGGATCTATAAGATATTGTGTTTATTATTATTGTAGGATAATTGCTTTTATTTAATCGATAAAGTCCTAGTTAAACAGAACGTGGTTCGGTGGTCCTTGTAAATATTTACAAACAAAATGTTTTCCTACTTTCCCAGTAAAACATTTACCGTCCCGTCAGACCATGTTTGACTAGTCCTTTGGGGTGCTGAATGCCTATCCTCTACTCAGGTTTGTTAACATTGAATTCAAACAAAATATGAAAAAAGATCCTCCGTTAAGGAGTGAGTGTCTGAGTGTTACTGCTTATAATTCAATTAGAAGTTCGAAAAATAAGCTCTCATCTTCTTTACTACCCTCGCTGCCTGTTGACGAAATTTTTTGGAATTAACACCAGAATAGCTTATTTTCAACTAAAATAAGTAAAATTGATTGTTAAAAGGCCTGATGTTTCAAAATAAGTTAGGGATACTTCACACATCGATGTCATTGCTTAACGATCAAAAATCAGGGAATTAGCATCAGGAGAGTTTCAAAACCTGTTTTCGACTGTATTTTCTATGTGCGCTGTTACAAAAATGAGTTTTTGTTGCTTATTAGTCAAATATAAAACAAAATGTGGTGCTAAAATTTGTTTCCTCTTTTTTTCTTTTTGTTGATCTAAGTCGCAACCCGGGAAAAAACGTGTCCCGGCGGGGCAGTTGAATTATTAAAGTCTTAAATCCGGGACTTCCCGGGTAAACCGGGACGTCTGGCAACGCTACTGCATACGTAGAAAAAATTGGGAAATTACTATTGCTATTATATTGACAACAACAACTGAAATGTATTTGGGTACGATGTGTTGGATAAGGTCGATTTTTATAATCTCGAGAACAAAAATTTGTGTTTGCAGAATATTTTGAAACGCAAACTGCAAAAATCTTTTGTTCGAAAACGCAAATACAAATTTTAATTTCATTTGGAATTGATAACCTTTAGGAACTGATGTTTCTAATAAGGCCCAAGGTAAGGTTTTCTCAAATGCCAAAAAAAAAAACATATTTTTAAATTAAACTTTTACAAGCAAAATTTGTGTTATGTACTTGTCGTAATTTTTTTTCTTTCTTATATTCAAAATGGGTATCGTGGATCTTGTAAGGGATTAAAAAAGAAATAATTTTTGTTCTAGGAAAATTTCCAAAATTGAATTTTGAAACCCCGCCGCCGTACATAGTTAATTTCACTAAGCCTAATATATAAGTTTACTGCATTGTTTTCATACCATTCAAGTTATTTAAGAAAAATAATAAGGTGGGCCCTATATGGGGTCACCTAAAAAAAATAAATTTGGTGGCACAACAGCTCGTGGAAAACCAAGGCCTAGTGGCTTACAACTCTCAACCATTCCTGTGTGAGTGTTGTTAGCAGGAATGGAGGGGACCTACAATTTTTTTGCCGAGTCCGAACGGCTTATGTCAGTCCCTCGCAAGAGGCAGTAACTCGGATAAAAAAAAATTCTGTTTTTAGGTGGCAGTGGCTGGGAATCGAACCCAGACCTTTGGCATGACAATCCTACGCACTAACTATTATGCCACGAGGTACTACATATGGGTCCTTGCTCATTATTTTCCTTATTTAATTGAGTAAAAAAAAGTTTTTTAAATGCGTTTTTCCTTCACACCGAAAAAAAACCTTAAATAAACTTTTCGTATTCCTATTGATTTGAATAAATTATCAAAACGATATGATTTTTTTTCAGCGTATGCAATGGTACTCGTACAAAACCAAAAGAAATATAGATACATTTAAAGAACACTTCTTAAACTTTCATGTTCTGGTTAAAAATATGTAATTTTTAAAGTAAGCTCAGCAAATCTTATATTGGGTGGTAAATTAATATTGAACCCAAATACTTTATGGGCACTGCATAATCAGTTCCTTTTTGAAAACAATAACAACCGTTTTTCCAGTGTTTGCAAAATAGATAAACGAGAACAGATCACATTTTAGTATTCATAAAAGGATACCGTTCCGTTTAATTCATTTCGTAAATATTCCAATTGGTGTTGGACAATATTGAGTCCCCCAGTAATTGTTTCGGCCATCATACAAATCGCACTAAAGAACATTCGGTGCAGAAGCAGTTGACTATGTGGTATGGTGAGACAGAACAATAATGACAATAATGTGGCAGCGGCAAAGCTAAGGACGACAACGGTATATATTTGTTTCCATTGCCGTCAATAAAATACGTATCCTTAATTACACGGCTGATATACCTTTTGCCCACAAATTAGTTGATATATTTGTGCATGCTATCTCTAACAGCCCAACCATAGAGCTGTCGTCATCGGCATCCCTTTCTATTATAATATGTGTAGATTTTGTTATCGTTATTCTGGAAATACATTGTTCTTGACGTTACAGGTTCTTTTAATGGATAAATACAGATTCGAGCTGGGTAGTCCCTTGTCACAATCGAATTCAGCCGATGCCACGTCAAATGATTCAATCGAAATAAATATCTTAGTATGACATGCACACAACACACATAGAAATGAGTTGCTATATCTAATTACACTGGGCAACTAATTTTGGCTTTGTAACGGTATTGTTCAAAGCAAAGAAAGTTACTTATCTTATAGTTTTTGATGCACTGAATTCGAAATAAAAAAAAATAATTTTTCAAATTAGTTTTTGACAGAATTTTGGAACAAGAGTCAAGAGGGGCAATTTTTCAGTTAATTGCTTACTACTAATATGATAATAAAATAATGACTGTAATATTAAAATTATTTTTGTATTTATTTATGGGAAAAGGTTATTGTAACTGACGCTTGAATCATGAAAACCTGAAATAAGATATAGGTCTTATGCATGGATCTGTACTCAGGATGACTAGACGAACAAAAATTAGTTAAAATTGTTTATTATGTATATGCAGTTTTTCACAGTTGTCCAGTATTATTTTTCAAATGAAATTAAGGGTTACTGCAACGCGTAGGGCCACCTACGACAGATTGAATTACTCTGAAACGAAAGAGTGTTCACACCAAGGTTTCCTCCAAAAGACTATAAAAAATACATGGACAGGGCATCCGGTGCAAGGGGTTCACGTCCAAATATGCAAAAAGATTTGTTAAGAAGCAACCAACAGCGTCGGATAAGAATGGATCTCCTGTTCAGCCTCTGCCCCGGATGGCAACTGACAGTGGTGAATAGTCCATAACAATGCCTTAAAATGTGGAAACTGCGGACCTTAATGCAATGAAATGAGATGCCCGGCAATGCAATTTCAAAGTATGCCTATTCTCATTCAGCCTAAATTTTATTTTAGTAGGTATCATTTGTCTGCAGGAGCATTCCATTGTTACATGTGGGACACTCGTACGAGAAACTCATGACAAGTTAGCTGGATTTAAAACTGATTAAACGATCTAAATATTTCTTCTTAAAAAGATACATCACAATATTCTTTATGCTATGGAATAATATTTCTTGAGATATTTGCAAGTATCTTGGTGCAACTTCAATTTTGCTGATCATTACATGTGGGACATAAAAACTACCATTGTTTTAAATGTCTTTGTTAAAAAATAAGTTCAGCAAAACCTGAAGTTGGAAATACACTTAAAAACTGGGATTATATGCTTAAAGACTTCTCTAAACTATGAACAAATTCAAAAATTGAGAGACTGCGAGATAAATAATAATTAAAATCAATTAAGTATCCCTTAAGGTGCGGAACAAATTTGTAACGTGCGGGACACATACGAAATTAATATTTTGACACCTTTTGTTTAGAGCCGAAAATTTGTTAATAGTTACACCCGGGGCCCGTGCCCCAGGGCCCCCATCGTTTTTATCAAGTACCTAACAGCGCCAACGTTAAAATTATTGTTTGTCGGGTTGCACGTTTCACTAGTATATATAACAATTCAGAACGCATCTTTATTTGCTTAGTACACCTTAGTACACTTAATTTTGGTGGGAACAAAACCCCCATTTATTCGGCTTAAAACTAACTAATTCTTAATCTAACTTAAAACTAAGAACTTTAGCTAAGGTAAGTGTGGAGGAGGGCGATTCAGAAGACGGAGTTTTAGTGAAGGAGTACTCAGGTTAAAGTCAAAGGAGTTCATGTTCAGATTAACACTTCGCAGCTTTCGAGAGATAGGTTCCTTTGAGCCATAGCAGGTCCTGTGGGTGGGAAGATAAAAGAGACGAGGATTTCGAGAGCAAGGGTTAATGTTAAAGGAGATAGAGTTGTAGACTGAAACGCAGTCAACAGAACCAGAAAATAATCGATGAATGAAGAGAATGTCTGATATTTCTCTAGGTTCTTTCAAAGAATTCAAGTTGATTAGTTTAAGGCGGTCTAGATAGGGAGGCAGGATCAGGGGATTGATTGATTGAAAGCGAAGGAAGCGACGCTGGACGCCAGGGAACCAAACTTGAGAAGCGTATTCAAGGAGTGGGCGAACAAATGATATGTATAGGGATCGAGTCACATAAGGGTTAGAGAATTTCTCTGACCATTTTTTGACGAAGCTGAGGGCTGAATTTGCCTTGAGAATGATATCATCTACATGGGATAGAAAATTAAGTCAAATATTATGCCAAGAACACGAATTGATTCAACGGTGGGAATGGGTTGATCATGAAGGCGGTAAAGACCGAGAGGAGATTTAATACGTTTACGCGTAAAAGTGATTCACTGTCATTTGGCAACGTTGAGCTCCAAGCAATTTTTAAGACACCAAATTGAAAAACTGTCAAGGTCCTGTTGAATAAGAGAAGAGTCATGTGTCGACGAAATGATCTTGAAAAACTTGGTATCATCAGCGTACAGTGAAATAGAAGAGTGTTTGATGACCTTTTCAATATCGTTAATAGCAAGAATGAACAAAAGTGGGCCTAGGTGGCTGCCTTGGGGAACACCGGAGGTAGCTAAGAAAATGCGGTGGCGGTTCTAAAACAAACGCAGTAATAACGATTATCTAGGTAAGAGGAGATCCATTTTAACAGAGAAGGTTCGAAGCCGAGAGAGGACAATTTGAAAAGTATTAGCTTATGAGAAATTTTATCAAAGGCCTTACTAAAATCGGTTGAGATAACATCGACTTCTTAACGTTTTTCCATGGCTGATAGCGTGAAAGACACTAATTCAACAAGTTTAGTGGTTGTAGATCTGCATTTGAGAAAGTCATGTTGTCTGGGGGAGATGAGAGATTTGCAGTGGAAACTACACGTTTCATACAAAATACCTTCAAAGAGTTTGGGTATGTGAGAAAGCTTGGCAATTGGACGATAATTGTTATCATCACCCTTCGAATCTTTTTTGTTTATATTCCATATCTGAGGAAATTCACCAAGATTTAGGGAAAGGCTAAAAGATTTTGAGAGAGGGAGAGAAAGGGTGGAAGAGCATTTTTTTAGAAGTATGGCAGGGAGACCATCGGGACCGGGATTAAATTTATCGTTTAGTTGATTTAATTTAGTTTCGATAAGATACGGATCGACAGTGCGAGGGAGAAGCAGTCCAAGAGAAAAGTTTTGTAGATAATTGAAATATGCAGAATCAGGTGCAAAGGAGTCAAATGCATAGGATTGTTTGAAAAATTTAGCGAAAAGTTGGGCGATAGTGCTAGGATCGTTTGAAGTATCGTTATTGAAAGAGAGAGTGTTAGGGTAGCCATCGGATTATCGTTTATAGTTGACAAACTGAAAAAATGACTAAGGATCATTGATTAGATTGGATTGCGTGGTAACTAGATAGCGTTGTATAGCTTGTTAAAATGTAGATGAGAACCAAAATAGTTAGAATAGTCAGTAGGAGAGAGCGGAGGAAAATTTCCTACAACTTATTTCTTTTATTTCGCAGACAACGAAGTTTATGATTATACCAAGATGGAGAAGAAGACAAGGTTTTGTGGCGAGAAAAAGGAAATTTATTTACAGCAGACTCTCATTTTAAGAACGATTTAGAGTTGGTTATAAGTGCTTAAAATTTTGCGCTATTATCTTTATAAAAGGGCCGTAAGTTCTTGTGTGCCCAAGGGCCCCAATATAGTTTAAGACGGCCTTGAGCTTCACATCTCCATACAAAATTAGTTTCGGAAATAACGTTTGAAATTTCACAACTGATTACCGTTTTTCGTGAAATGCTTCTGCAAACATTTTTTTTTGGTATATTTTCGGCTGCAAGATTCTTACTTGCGATATAGCTACTATAGGGCTAGTTTTGGATTCGTGCACAAAAAAATTTTGAGATAACAATCAAACATGGTGTTACTATGATGGAGAATACCAAAAAAGTGGGAGGCACAATTCTGTCTGTCTGTCCGTATATTGACCTACAGCCTAAGCTACTGAAGCGATTTCATTCAAATTTTGAACTTAAGGTTTTTTTTTGTAACTCTCCAGAGGGGAAATAGAATTTTTTTAGCACCAAAAATAACGGTACTTGCCCTACAACCGAAAACGAAAAGCTTATTTATCTCAAAACGCCTGTAACGATTTTGATCAGTGTATTACTGTAGATAAGGTGTACTTTTTGATTAAAAAAATTACAAAAAACCGTTATTAATGGTACCTACCATATAACGTTTTTTTTTAATTTTCGATTTTCTCATTAACAGCTCAGACAATTTTAGCCAAAATACAAAAGCTTTTCTCTAAAGTTAATGGAATTCCATATCAAAATTTAAAAAAAAAATTTTTGGATTTTTAAAAAAATATTAAAATTTTTTTTTCTTAAACTCAATATTTCAAAAATGAGTTGATGAATTTTTCTGAAACTATGTTTAAGAATGTATTTTAATACATACTCAAAATTGGCATACCAAAACTTTTTAAAAATTTTCTTTTTTAAATTTTATATATAAAAAAATTAATTTCCAACGATTAACGTTTTTTTTTGTATATATTCATATTTTTGTTAAGTAATCAAAATGCATACTTTTTTTTTAATTCTTAGTTTTTTAACTAGTTGTTTATACAATTAAAAGAACGACTTAAATGCTATTTCAATATTTTTATATTTTTTACAATTAATTTCATATTTTAAAAGTTGTTTATTCCAAGCAACTTGAAATAAGAGCAAGTAGGTGCGATCCAGTTGTGCATTTTATTTAATTGGGCTTTCCTTCCTCTTAAAAAATCTGGAAATATTGATGAAACTAATCTAAGGATTGTAGGTGGGTTAGTGTATTGTCTTTGTTAAACATTCTCTATTGTCTAATCTAACATGTAAGGTAAAAAGTTGGTGAATAGGTAGGCGTTAGGAAATAACGGCTAAGGAAAAAGTGCACAAATTGATTTGGAATTGCCCAAAAAAATTTGTATAACCCACAAAACAAAGAAAAAATCGAAATATTGTCCAAAACTACCTTGTGACCAAAAATTAAAATGAAAATATCGCCCAAATATTTTGCATGTTAATTGTTTTTGTAGAATTTCCGCCATATTTCCTCGGTTTTGGGTGATATTTCCAAACTTTATTTCAATGAATACCCAAAGTTCTTAGAAATATTTGTAAAGATATAGTGCTGTGCCACCCGTGTTAATGGATAAATTCAAATTCCTTAAATACAGAATCTTTATGCCCAAAATTCACCATAAGATGTTATGGCTTTTTTTCCTAGGAAAAGGAATCCAACAAGTTTGGTGTAAATTCCGAAATTTTTGGTAATGTTTTCCAAAACTTTCTTTCGCTTTTTTCCTATTACAATAATGAATAAATCGTTCTTAAGGCAATCGTCTTAGCAATCGTTTGGGATATAGTTGGCATAAACGCATTTTAGAACAATTATGCGATCCCGCATTGGGAGCTGGTCTACCAAGTCAACAGTAATGTGTCGTACATAGCCGTTAAATCATAGACCATAGGGTTCGAGATATATTTGGCAAAAAAAAAAGGCAAAAAGAATTATAATGCAATTCTGCATTGGGCGCTGGCCTACCTACTCATACCCAACAAGAATGTGTCATGAATTGTAGAAAGGTCATTGTGAGAACTTCATTTTATTATACAGCCGTTTAGCTCTAAAACATGGGGTACGAAATTTTTTTTTGCTTAAAAACACCCAAAATAACAATAATGCAATTTTTATTGACTTAAAGTTTCACCAGTGAGTGCAGTGACTTAATGACCAGGAACCATGTTGAGATGACGGGGCCCATTCCGGGGGTGATTTGTGTTACGAGGAAGGTGGAGGTAGCCCCAGACCAATACACACTGGGTCAGTTTTAAATTAGATTACCCTTAGAGTAAGATTTGCTTCGAAAACTCACACAAAAAACCGCGATGTAGAAAATTGTTTTTAAATGAAACGATTGGATTTGTATTAGTTGATTTTTCTTCACTTTTAAACGGCGTTTAACCCCAGTTAAGTTGGTACTTTTTGAAACTGTGTAGCTTAAGCTAATGAAAAATTGCGTTAGGTGTTTTTAAGCTGAATAACTCTGGAACCCTATGGTTTAGTGTTTAACGGCTGTATTAAAAAATGAAGTTCTCATAATAACCTTTGAAGACTTATTTCTCGCGAACCCTAGTTAAGAGCTTAACGGCCACATAATAAAATGATGTACTCACACTAACCATTCTAACGATTTTTTGTTAAAATACTTTTTCCGGCTATTGTAATTTTTTCGATGGATTTCTTTAGCTTTCATCGGAATGAGCTAGGAAGTCAACCGCTGGGTAGTGGAAAGTTTTTCCTTTAAAATTCTCAAATCATACAAACTTTTTTATATTTACTCCGAAGAAAGTACCTACAAAACTTTGAATGTTCCTGTTTTGAAGATAGATATGTACTGAAAAAGTTAAAAAGCAAATAAGGATATTGTTAGTGTAATTTATGAATGGTTCAGTTGTTGTGCATTGGAAATTGTCAAAAACATTTACTTCTGTGTGTATTATAACCAATTGAATGGGTTTTGTTTAAATGAACACATAACACTGAACAGATATTATTGACCAGTGGTGAACCACTAAATAAACGATGACTACGACCTATGTCAGTTGTTGGCTGCTGCCCAAGGCTCCAGGCAGTTTTTGAAAGTTTTTGTTTGTCTGTGGCTTTTCTATCTGTAAGAATTAGGAAATGAACACATGAAATTAATTCTTATCTTCAGTGTATTATTTTGAAAAATAAGGGTCAGCAAAAATTGGATGGGATTTAAACTAAACTAAAGCAGGATCACATATACCTTCCGATAAACGCTGACATTACAGCTTAATGCAATTTATTTAAAAAATTTCAATTTAAAGTCTTATGTGACCTATAGTCCAAATGCGTTTCGCCCAGGTACAACAATTGGGCTCATCAGTTAGACGTTGTTCTACCCTTCTAAGGCACCAGTTATTGCTTTCATTGAAACTCATCATTTAAAATTTTAATGATTGATTTTGAGACTTTAAGAAAGCAAAATTATTTATTATTTTGACAGAAAAATAATACTTAAGACTAAGTTAATATTTCTAGTCAACGAAAATTTCAAATAGGCGCAACCTTCCACATAAAATGAGTTTTAAGATTTCAATTATCATTGGTAAGGCAGTTCAATCATTGAAAAAAGAAAAGTCTTTTTATGAGGAAAGTTAGGCATATTTGAAATTTGTTTTGACTAGAAATATTAATTATGTCATAAGCTTTATTTGTCCATCAAAAAAATACATGATTTTGCTTTCAAAATGTCTCAAAATCAACAATTAAAATTTTCAATGATGAGTTTCAATGATAGCTATTACTGGCGTCTAGGACGCATAATTTTAGCCGATGGTTACCGACACGTACAAATGCACTATAAATCATATTATCTAGTGGAAATTAGTAAAATTCAGAAAACTAGAAATTGATGATAGTATTTATAAAGCCCGTCTGTCTGTCGGTCTGGCTGGTAGAAGTTTGAAGAATAAAAACGTAAACAGAACCACAGGCTTGACAATAATCATTAATTTCTAGTTGCCTAAATTAAACCAAATTCCACTAGATAATCTAATTTTCAGTTTATTTGTGCTGTTTATTTCATACGTGTCGGTAGCCATCGACTAAAGTTATGCGTCTTAGAAGGGTCCAACAACATCTAAATGATGAGCCCAGTTCTTGTACCTGGGCATTTGGACTTGAGGTCGCATAAAACTTTAAGTTTAATTTATATTCAAAAGTCCCCAAAAACAAAAACAAAACAAAATAAATATTCTATTATTTATGATTGACATGTCAATGGTGATATTGTTAATGTTGGACGACTTTTAACACCCAAAAATACTAATTTTACAGTTATTTTAAACACTCTTTTTCTTAGCAAAACTGTGATTTTTCCAATTATATTTTAAACACATATTTATCCTGTAATATTTCCTAGATATAATCAATTAATTGAAAATTACATATTTACGGTCCTACCTGATTATGCACCTGTTGGTTGTTCAAAATAATAAAAATTCTTCCTTTGTTATCTAGGATAGTCTTCAATTACATTTTCTAAAAATATAAAGGTTATTCCACTAGCATTTAAATGCCAATATTGCCATATAGCCGGACAAGTTGGCCAACTTATAACTTTTGTATGTAGCTCAAAATTGTGAGCGAAACTAAATGTTTATATGGGGGTTGAAGAGAGTTACAAACTCCTTTAAATCTTTGATAAGGACGTTAAGTAATTTCAGCTTCCATTTCATCGTTTCCATCTTATTTTTGTTTAAATTTTAATTTTTATGTTGAATTAAATTGGCACAGCTGGCTTCAAATAACAAAACTGTCAGAAAGCTGTACAGCAAATTGTGAGCGAGTAAAAAGAAAATCACATATGAAATTCTTTAACAGCTATTCCAGATGCAGCTGCAGCTCCAGTTGCAGCACTGTATTCTGGCCAGGCAGTGATGATTGCAGAAAAAAATAGGACAATTTTGGTTTTTATTTAGAGCCATTTGGTGCCTATCCACCTTTGAATTTCAAGAAAAACCAATATAAGGAACACCCTAATGTACACATATATGTGTTAAGAAAAAAACAATTTTAAAAACTTTCAAGTAAACCAGCACTGTCCACCTTGTTGGCCTGTCAACAATATTTACCTATTTACCATATTAAACAATGCGTTTGTCCAACTAATAGAAATCATCACTCGACATTTTTAACTTCCTGGGATTCCCCAATTGCGACTCCATCAATAATATATATTCATATGTCTTATTTTCATGTTTTTACTTCCATTTTGAATTGGAAAACCAACATCGATGATCGGATAAGGAAGGCCTGCATAGCTTTCCACGCATGTAGCGAAACCTTTGGTAAAAAAACGGTTCTTCAATCGAAGATGATCTTGTGGACGTATACAGCCGTGATACGGCCGATTCTAACATATGGTCCGATTGTCCAGAAAGATCTGGCCCGCCTTTAATAAATCCAGAACAATTGATATGTTATATGAAGGCCCTGGCGAGACATAGCCAGGGTCGTTGCCACCTGTACTGGAGGCTGGAAGCTGGGTATTCCTTACAATACTCACTGTCGTTGCTGTGACGAGGATGACCAGTAAGAAAAGGAAACAGTCTTTAATTTTCTTTGTAAATGTCCTGCACTTGCCAGAATGAGAGCACAATCGTTTGGAGTGGCATTTTTTGAAGACATCAACGAACTTTCTGAAATGAAAATCAAAAAACTTGATTTCCTTTCTTAACGCAACGAAATGGATCTAAGACAAATTGGTTGATTCTGTATCATGTTCTCATCCAGATCCCAAAGACCGTGAGCAATCGTAATATAGGCCTCTGCTGGGTTTCTTGACGCTCAATGCCAATGATCATCGGTTGGATCATTCGCGCTCTGGTGTCGTTCTGCTATCTGCCGAGCTTTGGCATACTGTAGCTGGATTCGGGTGAGATGTGATCCAATTGAGTGATTTTCTTATGTCCTGCCACTTGACTTTGGTGTTGGCTCACCATATACTACAACCATACTCCATATCTATTCTAATTCAAACCAAAGAACAGTGGATGCTGATTTCCACTGGAAACCTCCCGTCATGCCGAGTGGGCAAAAGGAGGCCCAAGAAGAAATCTCGCATCCAATCATGTAGGTACCTGGAAGACTCCCGGAGGAATCATGTTCATCAATTTGTACGAACTTACTGCCTTCGCGGGCCCCTTTGCTGCCAACTTCAATGCATTGAAGATGATCCTTAGGGGTTGTCCCCCAGTTCTCACTTTAATCCACTCTCAAAATGGTGCAATTCAGCGGTAGTTGAGCAACGAGCGAGTTTTATTCCCGTGCCACCATTTCTACCTACCTTCCCAATTTGAGGAACTAAACAAAAGATGCGTTTTATTATCTCCGGGTCTTGGTCGGGGTTCCCTGCTGGAGATGGCGCAATTTATCATTCGCCTGTGTTGGGCGCCGGAGAATAGGGACATCCCAAGTAAATGTATGTAAGGCTGATGAATTCCCTTGAAGTGGAACAACTCCACCTCATCTACCTAGCAAGGCAGATATATGCATTCCAATCGCTACTTGTAAGCTTTTGCTCAAGCAAGATGCATTAGAGAGAACAAACTCCAGCCTGGAACAACATCACCACATGTTTGGCAACAAAACTAATCTGGCCAGTTTCGACTGGAAAACACTTTTTTAAAAGATATTTATAATTATAGGATGTTATTAGTTAACAAATTCATGAAACTATTTTTCTTCTATTTTATTCAGCTTAAATTAATACAATTAATATTGTATACACAAATCGCTAACCGAGCTGATGGCAAAGGCTTAACTTTAAGTTTCATTGGCCCTACTAATAAATCAAATTTAGTGAAGACCTAAATAATAAACCGTACATTGGATGTCCTTAATATTTAATTTAACTTGGCTCTAAATAATGGACCATATATGTGATATGAACTTCAAAAAATTAACATTTCATGTATGGTTCAGTATAGCATTATGGCTTTTTTTTAATGATATATTTAGCTCGTTGCAAATTTTGTTATTAGTAAGGCCCATTGTTTTTGTAAAACTAGGATATAAAAAGTGGAAATTAAATATATTATTAACTTTACTTTTACTTTATAAGTGAGCGTGGCAGTAGCGGATTGAACTAAGACAATTTAAAAAAAAAATGTATTTCTTATCAAAATAAACTGCTAAAAAATATAATCCAAATGATTTTATTTATTTTTGAAAAACAGAGCCAAAAAGACTCTTCTCAATACAAGAAATTTTGGCGTGGCAGTAGGTGGATTTTTTAAAAACTAATTTTTATACTTTTTTCGTTTAAGTAAACAAACTGAAAATTTCTTCAAAATTGTTAAGCCGTTTCCGAGAAAACAATTATGGATACAAAAATATTAAAGATTAGCCCGTTTGAAGTGATAAGATATTATCGATGACCAGCGCAAAGCAACATCTTACACGTTAATATGTCCAAAACGGTTTGGAATTATTATTTACAACACTCGTCCACCACGCCTGATTTTTCTTAGAACATGCTTAAAAATTGTTTCCCAAAGTATTGACGCTTCTAGAAAACACCCTGTAGTTAATACAGGCCTCCGAGAGCATATACGACTATCAGATAACTATCAAAATTATAGTTCCTTTGTCTTCCAATCTTCATTATATTCATGAGTTCTACCATTCTACTTGAGTTCACATCGTTACACAGTAATTGATATAATCAATAGGTCCATTCCTTAATAAAGCGTAATCGTCTTATGTTACTCACTTACCACAGACACTATTACTTGCTAACCAAAAGTTACTTCAAGTGTATCAAGAACTAGGCTTATCACCCGTCAGGCGTAAGTAAACCTAAAACTTTGTGTCATCTCTTAACGATTGGGATAGAAATCTACTCACTGTATTCCAAAGAGAACCGACAGTCCACCGATAAATTTTATTCAATGTTAAACAAGGACTTTCCTCTGGTCCCACTCTTAGCATCGTAATCCACTTACGGGCTACCAATATTGTTTTCCCATTAAAACTTATCATTGAACACCAAAGGCATCTCTCGAACGCAACGGTGAGAAGACGAGAAGGGAGTTCATTCCAATAGACCTTTTGCAGTTCGCCTTCTGAAGAACGCATTCTGGCATCCTCTTTCAGATTCCAGAGTACAGTGTTTGATACCCTTTGGGGCGAAGGACGATTCAATAAATGCATTGAAATTGTATGCAACGTCCCCTTTTTTGAAGCATCAATGATGCATCGACGGAATGGAATCGACTAAAAGGCGAGAGGATTACCTACACGCTATTGATTTCAAATTGACTTTGCATGAATTGAATGGAAGAATTTCCTCTTACATAGTCTATTTCTGATTCCTTGTGGTGTTCAAAAGTGTAGGTATTAGTACAGGATATATAGAGGGACCGTAATCTGCTTTGAGGTGATTTTCATTAGGCAATTGATTGAAATTAAGATATGTGTGTGAAAATTTTGAGATCAAATTGAGTTTGATCCTAGGTTAATTGATGGCAAACACATCAAAATTCTGTTGCAAGTTTGAAATCTGGATATAATTTGTCACATGGTACTCCCTTCAAGTGTTCTTATCAAACATTAGACTTTACCAATCTATACAGATTAATGCCTTCCTCACAATCACAATTTAGTAGATGCCTTTTATTCGTCCTATTCTCTATGCTGTATGTAGGATCAATAAAAACAGTAGCAAATCACACGAGAAGGTCATGATTTATGACGAAGTTCCTAGTGTGCATTGTGTGCTTAATCTGCTTGTCATCCTGTTTGTGTGAGTATAAATTGCAACTACCCAATTTAATATAAGGACTTGGACTACGGTGATGACGATGACGACGAGAACGAGGTTGCACACTTCAACTTGATTTAATTCATTTGCACGAAGGCAGTTGCTTTATGAAATAAACTTAGGAGTCCCTCGTCTTCTCCCGTGCTAGGGCATGGTCGTCGGCGTTGGTTAGAGTATTATACAAAGACACATAAATCAATGATTGACTAATAGTCCTTTTTGCATATTCTCCACAGTTAGAAAGGATATCTTGGAATTGCTCAGCAAAGGTTAAGTTTGAACATCCATCATCGACCTCCAATGCGTTATTCCGTCTCTCTGTGTGTTCTTTGATTCACTTTAATATAAATGTCCTGCTTGCCGTCTCCAAGTGTACAAAACACAAATCATTGCTCATCACAAAGTTTTGTTGTGACACAAAACCGAGAGCCGAACGTTTGCTTGCAGAAGAATGGTTAACAGTCAAGTAGACATCGTATAGGCTAAGGACTAAAAGGCGACCACATTGAACAGGATGTGCCAAATAGAATACGGAATTATCGGTGGTGAATATGGCAAATATCTTCGAGGTTATTTAGATTGATATGCAAATTATTGTGATGCAGGTCTGCCAATGTAAATCTCCCAAAATGAGAAATGAACATATTCTTTCAGCACAGCACACATAATATGTATGTAGCTTCGTTTTTGACTCCAATAAATTATCATTGTACCTACCTAATCAAAGTTTTTTGAATAATCATAGTAAAACTACAAATGGAGTTTCCTTATTCCTTGTCCTTGATCATTATGAGCGTTTCAAGGCAAAAACCTGAAATTGATGTAGGTACTTTACAGTGCTCAAATCATATTACGGTGTACAAAATTGATTTTATCTTTTTTACGGAATACTGGGAATCAAGGTAAATTCAGCACATCTATATATCCTTAATTTGTAAGTCTTTCTTTTCTTTGGATAAACAATTGAACTTTGCAGGTAGATAAAGATACAAACAAACATATATAAAGTAATGGGTACACTTGAATTTAAGTTTTTGGGACCTTAATGAAAGGAAGAAAATTCGTTAATAAAAATAAAAAGAGATATAAGTTTCGTGTGCAGTTCCGGAACATAAACTCAAGATAAACTGGCAGATAGTTCTATTGACCATGACGTCTCTGCAATGTCACAGTCTTATTTATACACTTCCGGTTTCTTCTCTTACTCGTACACTAGCTTTCACTTATTTGCTTTGCGAATAATTTTAATTACTTTAACAGTAGTGGAGGTCTATCGTCTTATTTATATCCTGGATAGCATCCAATAGTGTTTCGTAAGTTTTTTCAAATGTGTTTTCAAATTTCTATTAAAGGTAGGGGAGAGTGGGTATGTATGGGAAACAGGAGGAATGTTTCTTTTGATCAGTGGAGAGCAAAAAAAGGTAAAGTCCCATAAAAAGTAAAATCGTTCGATAAACTTGGAGTGAAAAACAAAAATTAATGACTGAACTTATTGTGAAAAAAAGTTTGTTAAATAGCAATTTACCATTATTACGAAATGGATAACTTCTTATTTTGTTTAGTCTCTACAATTTTTTAAGTGATATTATGTTTTATTTTTTTGAGGTGGCCTACAGGATGATTGGGACACTCTTATACAGGAGGAATGGGACTCTGTCCTATCCTTCATTACTCTTTGGTTATTCAAAGTTTGATATTTTAAATTGTTTTCATTTTTAGTGAACATTTTACATTCTGATGCACTAGACCCGTTTAAAATATCGAAATTAAGTGAATGCAAAGGAGAAAAATAGTCTAACTTTCGAACGCATTTAATTTCGAAAGCCCAGACTAAATTTTCCCATACTAGCCTGGTACGCTATAAAATTATTCCCAGGACAAATTTTATCTCGGATTTTTTTCCAGGCAGTACGCAGCTCCAGCACAAAATTTGACAGTTGTACGCAAAGATAAAAGAACGAAAAGATAGATAAAAGAAAGTCTCCACTTAATTTTGCGCGGAAAAAAAATGCTCGAAGCATTATTTTTCTGGACAAATTATGACGTTTAATATATCATTCGCTTTTTATAAACTAAAATCATCTCCCTGTTTCAATTATTATTTTATTACTAAGACGTTGAGAAAACGCACGACTTAAATTATATATAAAATGCGTAAGGAAAATGATGACATAAGAATAAGAATAGAATAAATAGAACAGCTGTTTTAAATCAATCAGTGGCGTAGCTAATTTGAAAGGGTACAAAAGGGCCACATACAGATAAGGAAAGTATTTTTTTTCAATAAAAAACTTAAACTGATTTCCAAACTGGGTAAGACCGGGAAAACTGATTTATTTTGACGGAAAAAGTTAATTTTGATCCAAATGTCAACTAATTGCCCTAATATCACTTTTTTCCCAAGAAGTAAGAAACTTCAAAAATTTTTAAGTTTGTAATGGCTTGACAGAAAGGAGACAAACTATATTTTGATGAGAAAAGTTTATTTTGGTCCAAATGTTACCGAATTGCCCAAAAATCGCCTTTTTCCAAATAAATATAAAACTGAAAATTTCATACTTTTCAGAGGTTTTTTCATCTATCCTCATTATATTGTTCGAAATCTAGTGCAAATAATCGCAAGCATATTAATTTTTCTTACTCTCCAAATGCTTTGAAAAAATTTAATTTCTGTACTAAAAATTTTCATTTTAGGTGAATCGAAGGAATTTTAATTTAATTTAAGTTTTTAGCCACGCCCGTCACTGTTCTCATTTGGCTTTAGTTTTTTCTCTACACCTTCAGACTTTTTCTTGAGAAAAAAATGTAGAGATAAAATTTGTCTTTGCTCGATCTGCGTACTAGGCTTAGAATATAAAAAGGTCTCCAAAAATTAAATCTAGGGCCAAATGTGAACGCTTTTCTGTGAAGAACAAAAAAAGATCGTTGGCCCAATTCAGCAAGCGCAAGTCCAGAATCACACTTCCGATTTTTTGTCGAGCGATAACTCAGTGCCAAAAATTAGTTTAAATGCAAGGGAATGAACATATTTCCTGTTTTGTTGAATAAAATATGTGTTATTTCATCGTTTTTGTTTTGAAAAAAAAAGATACAAAATATTTCATAAAGTAAATACAGGGTCCCATTTGTATTGAGTTTGCTGTCTCATTCCATCACATAGCTGTCCCAATCCTCCTGAGAGCAGTGAGGTTGTGCATGAGATGAATTTTAACTTTTATTCTGTAAAACTTTTTGTTGCTTTTGTGCTTTGGATATCTTGCCACAGTATTGTCTTACGTTAAAAAAATTATAAAATTATTCTGTTTAGATATGATTTATAAGTGTCCCATACATACCCACTCTCCCCTATGTATATACATATACATGCATATGTACGTATTGCAGTAGGAATTTTCGCATAATATGTACATATGTATATGAAAGAAAAGTGGAAAATTTTGAATTTTGGTTTAGTCTAGACAATGACAATACTGTATGGATGTGTGGTCAATCAACCCTCTTCCTTCTTTTGGGAAATAAGATAGGTCTGTAAGATGTTACTTCTGTGGGTTGCTTACCTTGTTTAGGTATAACAATGACTTCTGCAATTTTCATATGATGTGGTACATATCTTAGTTTTAGGCATGCATTTATTATAAACTGGAGTTTTTTGTAGGATATTGACTTTCTTACTTACTTAAGGAGGCGCTACAGTCCGGAGTAGACCAGGCCCTCAACCACCAAACATCTTCCAGAGGGCTCGGTTTCTAGCTAGCTGTCTCTAATTTCGCACGCCAAGTTGGATGAGGTCCTCTTCCACTTGGGTGAGCCACCTGTTGCGCTGTCTTCCTCTACTGCGCCGTTCCACGGAGTTAGATTCAAAGACTTTTCGGGCCGGAGCATTGTTGTCAATTCGCTCTAGGTGACCCAGCCATCTCAGTCGTTGGCTTTTCACTTGACTGACGAAATCGATGTTGCGGTACAGCCCGTATAGTTCATGGTTGTATCTTCTACTCCATTCCCCACCTAATGCAGATGGGACCAAAAATCACCCGGAGAATTTTCCTCTCAAAACAGCCTAAAGCGTTCTCATCTACCGTTGATAGTCTCCATGACTCTGCACCATATATCAGGACCGGTATGATTAGTGTCTTATACAGGGACACTTTAGTTGCTAGAGAGTTGACTTTGCTTCTTACTTGCCTTCTTAGCCCAAGCGAATGGCAAGAGTAATTCTTCGTTTAATATCAGCACTGGTATCGTTCGCTGAGCTTATAGCGGAGCCTAGGTAGAGAAAGTCCCTGAGCACCTGAAATGTATAAAGGGTGGTTAAATTTTAAGGGCCGATATTGATTTTGAATAAAACACAAATTATTTTGGAAATTATTGCCATTTCTTTTTATTATGATAAAATTGGTATGGTTCAATTATGTATGGAACAAAATATTGGCCAAATGGCCGCCGTGACCTCAGCGTCAAACCTCCATCCGATGATGGTCCAAATTCAATGACGCTGAGGCTAATTGTGGTTCTTTGCCATTAATGTACAGAATTAACTCATCCTTAAGCTCTTGAATTGTTGCTGGCTTATCGACGTACACCTTTTCTTTTAAATAACCTCAAAGAAAGAAGTCCAACGGTGTCAAATCGCATGATCTTGGCGGCCAATTGACAACGCCATCGCGTGAGATAACATGGTCAAGAGGCTTTAGTTCTTGGGTCAATTGCACCTTGTAAGCGTATAAATGCAAGTCTTTATGCATAATGTTTATCAACGACGAGCGTGAGAGGTGCAAAATCGTCATGCCCAACGACGACGAGTTGAGGAGAACGGCTCTTCAGACAAACTATTGCGAACAGCAGCAATTTTTTCTGCAGTACGAGCATGCACTGGTGTTTTCACATATCCTACAAATTTTAGTATGATTTTTCTGATTGTACGCACATTTGGACGTTTAAACTTACCAAAAATTCGCGAAGTGCACGATATGCATTTTGATTTAAACGCCCATTTTCATAATAGGCCTGAATAACTTTAACTCGTTGCTCGGATTCAAATTGAATTAGTCTAGAATTGATTAATGTCAAATGAAATGCAAACAAAAAACTTGACGTTTAGGTGTGGTTTACATTCAACATCCGCCCTTAAAATTTAACCACCCTTTAGCTCTCTGTAGTGAGGTTCTGACCGAGACGTCGATGTTGGGTGTCCTTTCTTGTTGACAGCATATATTTGGTCTTGCCTTCATTCACCGTTAAACCCATTCCTCCTCAATATTCATGAAAGCAGCATTGAAATCACGCTTTGTTCGTCTTATTATGTCAATATCGTCGGAGTAAGCGAGTAGTAATGAAATACAAGAAATCGAAGTTAATATTAATTGTTGGGTAATACATGGTGTTAAAAGCATAGATATTAATGAATTGAAAAATAATAAATGTTGCTATTTATGTTTCAATATAAGATTGATGAGTCTTCACTGGAATATTTTCCGCTTGAATATCAATCGCTTTAGAAATGAATAAGATTGGTGTAACTGTTTACATTTTCATTTTCATTCAAAATAGTTTTTTATGGTATTTAGTTCTACAAATTGGCGTTTCGTCCGGCTTACTCACTTGGGCTCATCAATGACATAGTGAGGGCGGATTAGAATTCCTTATTCTTAAGCTGGGATTTTTTCGCCCGGGGCCTGGCACAGTATGTATAAGAAGGTTTTTTTATAATACAAATTCTATATACTACTGAAATAAATCAGCCAAGTAGAAGACTTAGCATTAAGGATTGGACTTGTTGAATTATTGATTCAAAATAGCTTTTTATGGCCTTTAGTCAAATGGTTTTTATCAGCTTAATGGTTTTCAACAAAAAATATTTAATCGGAATAAATAATGGTTAAAATTTATATTAAAAAGGGGTTAGTATAGGTTTATTATTTATTAATAATCATATAAATTATATAAAAAAATATTTATACTATTATTATTATCACTGTATAATTTAATTAAATATGTAAAAAAAATTAAATATTGAATTTAAAAATAACGGTAATAGTATTAGTGGTAGTAAAAAAAAATTTTCTTATTAGGGAGGAATTACCAAAAATTAGTTATTAATAAAATAAAATATAATTATTTTATATAGTTAATTTTATACTATTTTAAATTATTTAATAGTTTAATTATAATTATTAATAATTTATAAATTATTTTTAAATTTATTTATAAATAATTAATAATAATCTTATATTGTATTATCGATCGAAGAGAGGGATAGGAATAAAGATGTTTATTCGAAATAAGTTAAATCGCCAAAGAATATTTTCGTTGACAGATTCATTTACAAATTCAGTTTACGGAAGAGAATAACACAATATCATGATTGGAATCTTTGTATATAAAATTTATATAAAAATCATAAATTCAGTCGCTCCACTTAAACAGACGAATTTTCTTTTCAAATTTTCTTCATATTCCATTATTTTAAAAAGCCTGAGCACTGGCATTTGAAATTCTGTGTCTGAATCTAAACAAATTCCCTCAAAATAATAAAATTCAAAGTATCTCCAATGCTGTGATTTTTATATTAGTCGGTAACCATCGATACAAATTTGCGAAGGATACGATAGTCGTCCAACTGTTGAGCCCAACAATCACACCTGGGCGAAACGCAATAAAGTGGAGCTGAACTTTTATGATTTGTTTCCATAGTTCGCGACGGAGGCATGTTCTCAAATTTCCTCACTTGTCCTGAATTCCTTTTACAGTAAATGTAAAATAAAATATGTATTTATGTTGAAATAATTTAAATTTCAGATTCCCACCACGTAACTCATTGCGTAAAATAAGATTGATTTCTTGATGACTACCTACATGAACTTTTACATACTTTCTCAACATTTGCTTCCTTAAGTATTTATACATACAATTTCTTATATGTAAGGAAGTAAGGTACCTTGCAGCAAAACATTTCATCTTCATTTTGAATTTCTCATATGAAAAACAACATGGAGAGAAATTATAAAGGACATTTATGTGAAAAAATATGGATATCCTTAAAACAAACGCATATGCTAGAAAAAACCTAAGAAACTTGGCTACAAGTTGCTGAGTTCAAAAACCATGTCATTCAGGATCTAAGTTTATGAACTACAAAAACTATTTTTCTTTGGTTCTTATGGCGGTCACATATGCCGATTACTATTTTATATTCCTTGATATTGGATCCTATGGCAGTGCAAGTGACTCCCACGCGTTCCAATTTTGGCAGAAGGATTAGCCAAAATCAACTGAACCTTCCACCAGATCAGTATTTTCCGAATGGTGAAATTGGACAACGAATGCCATTTGTTTTCGTGGCTGATGAAGCTATTGTGCTTTCAGGTCATAATACAGCGTCCATTTGGACAAAGAAATTTAAGCGTCGAAAAAAAAGTCTACAATTATCGCCTCACCAGAACCAGAATGACGGTGGACTGATCATTTGGAATTTTAAGTAATAAGTGGAGGATACTACTCGTTTTGTGATGTTATTTTAAAAGCATGTTGCATCCTTCATAAGCTTGTTCGGAAAAGAGATGGTATAAGGTATGAAGACACTTTTTATGAATGTTTGTTGGAAAGATCTAGTATAACAATTGAACGTGGATCTCATAGTGGATCAATGGCAATATCTTGTAAAATATTTGAGTTCACCTATGAACAAATATAAATTCCATTCGAAAATAGAGAGACATATATTTAAAAATTCTTGATTAAAGTTTTTATTTACTTCTTTACTGAATGTTTGTATGAAGAACTGCATGATGAGCTCCAATGGAATACTTTTCCGAAATTTTACAGGCATAACGAACGCTTTCGGACAACAATTAAAATCGCTAAGTGAAGTGAATAAAAACATTAACGTATTTGATTCAAGTATAAATAAAGCTTGCGCTCATGAATAGCATTCACCAATCAACCTTCGATCCAGTCTTTCTCATCTGCTTGCAACTCTAGTATTGATGTATCTCTACGTAATAATTATATTTAAAGTCCATTTCAATTCAATAATTTTGGTACTTACCTTCCAAATCCACTGTCTGAGACTTCCGTTATCTTTTATTGTTTAGATTCAAATGCACCTACTCCATGTAAACTAGGATGAGTAATGAGATGCTCAAAATTAATATTAATGGATCTACATCAAATACACTTATTTCTGGTAAATACGTATGCATATGATTAGACACATACGCGGGGATACGTATTTTGATTAAAATATTTACTGTTCTACATTCTATCACTTTGTGTTCCATGACGTTTTTCAGAACAGTTTAGACCAATATTTCCTGCACCTACTTTCTTATATTTTTGGACTTAACATGAAGAAAAAGACACAAAAGAGTATAAAAAGTGAGAATTGAAATAAATTTTAATTGAAAATTAGTTCAAACAAATAACAATTGAATTAAATTTGAAATTGCATAGCTGATAGGCAACGATCATTTCCGTCAGCACAAAGCTGCACTTTGATGTTCTTTCCCGTTCTGACAGTTTTCAGTTCACACACTTGTTTTTTTTTTACTGGATTGGGAGGAAACAAATCAAGTCAGATTTTACTGGATTTGAAATTTTGAACTGGGCACACTGATCCTAGAGTGTAGAGTTGTGGATTTGAACACGGTTCATTCGGTATGTTCAAATATTTAACAAGAGAAATGACCTGTCGAACTCGTATAGTATCAAAATCGTTAAAATGCTCGAGATAAAACGCCTATTTTGTATCAAGTTTTCCAAACTTGGGTTTTCTTATTCTATGGTTTAAATTTTGCAAATTATGAAAATTTGCAATAAATTTCACAACAATGAATTTGAATTCAATCAATCAATCAATCCCAAAAATTAGCTTCATGATGCTTAAAATTCATCTACATATCTAAAGTACTTATAGAAGTGGGTGGGTATGACTAGAGAGAAATTAAATCAAAAAATTACCTACCACTAGATTTACAAAACTGTGTTTTTAATTCAAATAAGAGTACCTATTCCCATCCATTAAAAACTATGTCCACGAATAAGTACACCAAGAATTCCATTTATTTCGCGGCGATAAACATGACCACCCACGAACTAAGTGGATATAAAAACAGAATTTGGACCATCATCATTCGTTCACTTTTATTTTAACCGAACAAATTTGCTTAAATTTATTTTAATATTATTTATAACTTTATTTGGTTAATGTTCTTCGAAACTTCTTCTTTCCGAGTGAAGTCGGAGCCGCCCAGCTAGTAATAGATATAAATTTGTTTAACCAATATCTTAAAGAATAGGTATGAAAAAAAATAAATCACCTATTGCAATTTTCGAATGTTAAGCTTGGGTGGATTTCAACAAAAATTAATCCTATAAATGTACATACATATCCTGTAGATAACGATTATGTTAAATACCTAGGCTCTGAAAATTTAAATTTCACTATTTTATCCGTGAAATTGGTACCTAAATAGTTTGAAGAAGGGAACAAATCCAGGGGCGAAATCACCTTAAAATACATTTTTGTTTCTGCTTTAACGTCAAAAATGCTTAATGTTTCTGCTTTATCGTCAAAAATGTTGGTTTTCGTTTCTTTGATCATTCGCTTGACGTTTGTCAACTGTGTAGCACGCGTTTAGAGTGATTATATAAATATTTAATTTAAAAGAAATTGAAGGAAAATGGAGGGTGAAGATTTCATCCTCCAAAATACTTATAGCAAAAAATAAAAAATATCATAATCAATTTATAGTGGACAAAACCATGAAAGACGATAACTACTTTTTGCCACAACAATCCTCATGCGAAGACCGCATGGACAGTGCAGACATCAACGATAGTGAAACTGTCAAAATTAAGGAATATGTCCCTCCTATTATTGTTCTTAAAACAAGAAGTGATTATTAATAACTTTTTTAAACCAACGATAGTGAGCTCTTTAACCCTGACTTTAACGTCTTTAGAATAGCAGATCTTCGCACGATGATGTATGCGTTGGACGCGGAGCCTATCTAATGTTATCAGCTCGCAGGTGATGCTATAGATTATATCTTCGAAGCAGCTGAACCATCTGTCGTGGTTTTCATTTTAGGTGATTTCAATTTCCCAAATCTCCAATGGACTCTATCTGATGATGAATCACATTATACGAGTTCTATTGCCATGACTGATAACGAAATCTTATTCACCGATTGTCTCTCTGGCTCAGACCTTTACCAAATGAGTGGTGTCAAAAATAATTTAGACCGTCAACTCGATCTTATAATCTCCTCTGATGTGGACAACTCTGCAGTACCTTAGACCCGTACCATCCTCCTATTTTCCTTTCTTTTTCTTATGAATCTTCCTATATCACCACTGCTCCGGAAAAAGTAATGGCGTTTAATTTTCGTAAGGCTAATTTCCCCAAACTAAATAACTTACTTCGTGCCGTCGATTTTGATATAATCTTTAAAAGTCACGACATCGATTCTGCACTTCATAATTTCTTTTCTCTATTATTTTGCTGCCTTAGCCGATCAGTCCCTATTTCTCCCCAAAAAACATTTCTTCAAGCCCTCCATGGTATAATAATGAATTAAAATCTCTCCGAAATAATAGAAACAAACTTTGGCGTAAGTACTTGCAATCTCGCACTGGCTATGATTTCTCTACCTTTCAAAGAGCAAACCATAATTTCTCTGAACTCTGTAAGTCTCTATATCATAAATACCTTAGTCAAGTTCAATCTAACATTATATCTGACCCAAAAAGTTTTTTCAACTTCAGTAATGCTAAAAGAAAGTCCGATAACTACCCTTCTACGCTTACTTATTTGAATACCAGTTCAGACGATCCCTTAATCATCGCTAACCTCTATGCCCAATTTTTCAGTCAATCTTTTTCTGATAACACTTCCCTACCAGACTCCAATTACTTTTCCTTCTTAGACACCTGCACCCAAACGTCACTGTCTTCAATTGTCATTCCCCCTTCTATCGTTGAAGTTAAGATAAATAAACTCAAGGTTAAATATACTGGTGGTCCTGATGGCTTACCTTCAATAATACTAAAAATTGCTCGTCAACATTAATAGAGCCATTGACCACTCTTTTTCAGCTTTCAATCTTACAAGAAATATTACCTTCTCGTTGGAAATATTCCTACATTATCCCGATCCACAAAAAAGGCCCTAAAAAAGAAATATCTAACTACCGCCCCATAGCTAAGCTGTCGTGTATTCCTAAGCTTTTTGAAAGCATAGTCTATGACACTATGCTTTTCCACTGTAAACAAATTTTTTCCCCCAATCAACATGGTTTTCTTATACCGGTAGATCAACTACTACAAACCTAGTTGATTTTGTTTCTGATACTAGTTACATGCGCCATGGAGGCTGGGAAAGAAGTTGACGTCATCGCTACCGACCTCAGCAAAGCCTTTGATAAAATCTCACATTCGCTTATTCTCTTCAAACTCAAAGCACTTGGCTTTCCTCTCTCCTTCATTGCGTGGATCCATTCATATCTGAGCAATCGGCAGTATACAATCCTTTTTAGAGGTATCGAATCAAATCCTATCCTTGCAACCTCTGGCGTTCCGCAGGGAAGTCATCTCGGCCCTTTTATTTTCATTTTGACCATTAATGATGTAGACTCTGTCATCAATGATTCTATGATTTCTATTTATGCTGATGATAAAAAAAATTATAGATACATCTCCTCTCCTTCCGATTCCATTCTTCTTCAGCAAGATTTAAACAGATTTTCTATCTGGTGCCAGAAGAACTTTCTTGAACTTAATGTTAGTAAGTGTCAAGCTATAACATATTCCCATAAACGCTCACCTCTCCCTCCTCGAACATATTTTATTAACAATGAGGCATTCACAGTAGTTGACTCACTATGTGATTTAGGTATTCTTTGTGAACTTAATTCTCATTACCACATCTATTAATAAAGCTAACTCTGCACTTGGTTTCGTTAAGCGCTGGTCAAAAGAATTTTCAGACCCCTACGTTACTCTTTATCTCACATTTGTAAGGCCTCTTCTTGAATATGCCAGCCAGGTTTGGTCACCATGTTATGTTACCCATTCCCTTCGTATCGAAGCCGTTCAACGGAGATTCCTTCGATTTGCAATTCGCGGGCTTCCCTGGCTTGACTCATTTCACCTTCCACCCTATAAAGATCGTCTTCAACTTATTAATCTGCAACCTCTTGATAAACGTCGCAAAGTAGCCGACATTGTATTCATTCACCAAATTTTAGCCGGTAATATTGATTGTCCTACGCTTCTCCAAAAAATTTCTTTGCACACTAACCCTAGAAGTCTTAGATCGGTGTCTCTCTTTGATGTCAATTTCCATCGTACTAACTATGGTAGTAATGAACCATTGACACGCATGCTCCGTACCTCCAACCTTATGCAAAATTCTTTTGACTTTCACACCTCCAAACACTCTCTCAAAATCTCGCTCTATTCCAACCTTAACCACAGAATGCCTGCACTGCCTTAAACACTCCCTTCTAGGTCTTAACTCCTTGCCTTCCATTTTTTTTAAAGTCTTTTTTTCTATGTAAAAAACTGGTGGGTGGGCCTATGGGCCCAGATTATTATATAAATTATATAAATCTCGACACGTCATCGCAATCGAAATCCTCAAGAAAAACCGGTTTTGATGAATCGGCCGAGTCCACGTCAACTTCACCATGGAAGATTTTCCACCACTACAACAAACGAGAGGTAAATTCCTCAACAATTTGCATCAAATCAATGTCACATTTAGGTTGCGGCAAAATAAAAAGAAATAGAATCTCGGTCGCGCTATGGATCTCGCTCGCACTTATTATGCAATTTTATTTTATTGTTTTTTAAATTTTTGTGGTGCAAATATTTTATTAATTTCTACATTCTAACCTTCTATGCGAAAAAAAAACTTTCAAACGATACATAATTTATATGCCTTCAGCTTTTGTAGACCGCGTAAGCTTTATCACAAAATTCGTGTTTGTCGTTTTATTATATGATATGTATGTATGGTCCGCCAGTCCGTATAATATTTGTATTTTTTTTTTCCAAATAACTTCTTAGAACAAAAAGCAGATACTCAAGAGGTAAGTTTATTGAAACTCTCATTTTTACCTCTTCAACAAAACCTTAATTATCAAATAAAAACAATAATCTTTTAGGTACACACGTACCTACTACCCTCACACATAACTCCAATCAAGTCATTACTCAAATTTTAGGTCGTTTGTTTCCCTTTTTGACATTTATGAGGAAAGAATATTTTATTTATTACAAATTGTTCGCCATTAACGGTAGTAAATCGTCGACACAGAAAAAATATAATAATAATAAAAGAAGAAACAAGGATATCATTCGAACTTATATCATCATACTTTATTGTTGACAGGGTGGTTTTTATAAAAGATCGAAAAGGAAGTCTCGCGATGTTTCGCTATATTGAGAAAGCTATTTCAATAAATTTGTCAGCGGTCCGGACGATTACTTGAATAGGCGCATCCAAGGTGAAAATTGCCTCGTTCCCCAACATTAAAATTTTATTTTAATATCGCTTCGTTGATTTACTGCAGAAAGATGACAGCGAAGTGCCACCGTTTGAAAACTTGCAACTTTGCAAAATGGTTTCGCAGGTGGAAGGATGGATATTGGCATTTAATTGGCTAAAATTTTCAAACAGATGTTCTTATAGCACAAGTAAGGTGTGTTTGTCCTTGATAAAAATGATAGTATAGAAATAACAGTTGCGAGAATCATGCTCCATCGAATCGTAATCACATGATTTTGAATTGCCAGGCACTTTAGAGTTGTTGGCGAAGATACCCTCCTAATGCGTTTGCAACATTTCTGTCGTAACAACTGATGCCTTTTAAGCAACGATTCCGAAGAAGCTTTTATGCTCTTTCCAATTCTCACAAACTCAAGAAAAGTAGTCTTTTGAATCATTAGTGCCCAAAAACAAAACACAAACCATTTTATAGCTAGTCAAATGATCCTTGATTGTTGTGTTGCCTGCTCCTTATTGGATTGTGTTTTGGGTCGGGATGTGGGTGTGGGGGTCATGACGGAGTGATTGTTGTTGCTCAGAGATCGGAACATCCCTAATGCGAAATCGAAATGGAATTGCAAAATTATCTTTATTGTCTTACTGTCTACACCAAAGAGTGGAATGAGGTCACGAAACTATCCAGTATCCACTAGCAGTTAAAGATTTAACTCAACTGTTGTTCTTTTATATGAACAAACTCTTGTATCGAGGTAATTACACAAGCAACCATTAAAGAGATTTCATTGATTGCTGAGCTGCAAGGAGGTTGCCGAAGTCTGCTTCTGGTAGGTACTTAATAAGTTTTCTTGCATGTTGTAGCTTTGAAGAAGGATAGGAATTCACATTCTTCGAAAAGGTTGGTAGACTATCGAGTACGAAGGAGATGGGTCATAAAAATTTTCCTTGTCGATTTCTTCCAAATTCGGTTCTAATTACCTTCGAACCATCCATGCATCCATTCTAATTCACTGGCTGAACACACACACACGCTTATACGTTATTACACGGCCAAAATTGGTCCTGATGATTGCTCAATGCTCATGCTGGTAAGAGGTCGTAAAAACTATTGACAGTAACGTGCTTATATGGAGCGGATATTGAACGGGTCGAATGGAAGGTGATGCTTTTACTAGGGAGCAATTAAATTAGAACAGTTTTTTTTTACTGTAAGGTCGCTTGAATGATTTTTTCGTATATCAACAAGAGGTAGGCAATTTATCCTTGTCATCCATGTCTGGATGAGGGCAATGCATATGTGAATTTTATTGGACGGTGAATTAATGAGGAGTGAAAGCTGTTCGAATGGAAGTCGACACAAAATTGCACTCATAAAAGTAGAAAACCGGGTTTTCTTTTTGGTATTTCCTGGGATACTTAATTTTTATTACAAATTTTCCCTGAATATAAGGTAAGATAGAAAGTACTATGTTGGACAATTACCTTTGCTGGAAAACCATGCCTTTGCTTTCACGACACATTGCGTGCAACTTTATTGAAAATAGTTAACTTGTTCATGAAATGAATATCTCAATTTTATAGCATTTATTCAAAATAGACGAAACTCCCCATTCAGTGTAGGATTAGCCATAGGGTAGGGGTTATCGGGCCATGGCCCAGGGTGGAAAATTATTGGAGAGCAGCAAATTTTGAAGTTTGAAAGAAAAGATTCTCATCACAAACCCACACAAATCAACGTTTTTTGAATGCCTTTTTGGTTTTGTTTGTCCCCATTGATGATTTATGTTCAAACATAAAGGATTTTAAAAAAAAATATTTTTTGATAAAAACTTTGGTTTTTAGAATAATTTTTAATAAACAACAACAACGTGTGTGTGACTGAAATACATCGAATTGTTATCAACTAATTATTAAACAATTCTTTATTTTAATCTGGATATATGTTTATAAAATGAGATTTTTCAAAAGAAAATAGAACATCACATATTTTAAAATTTTATCTTATTGGTGAAAGAGATAGTGAATATAAAGGCGCAAAATTTTAAACAATCAACTCTAAATCACTCTTAAAATGGAAGTCAGCTCTAAATAAAGTTTTTAGAACGAGAATCAGCTTTCTTGCAATTTTAAAAAAGTATACTTTGACACTAAAGCACTCGTCTAACTTTAAAAGACGAAAAATTATTCCATATCTCATAAAAAGTATACTTTATCGACAGAGAAAAGTTATTTCTCAAAAGAAAGAATTGAAGGGAAATGTTTTCAAAAGACTTTTGAAGATTTTTGACTTTATAATAAGCAAAAACATACTAAATGAGAAGGAATCCAACAAAACAATCTCTAATTTTGCAATACTGTGGCTTTCAACACACATACATTGTACCCAGTAACATCCTAAAACTCAACACAATTGCGACTATTCCCAAAAGAGTGGAACAAAAATTCAACTGAGCTAAACATAAAGTTTTGTCTCCTAGAATAAAGTACAATGATATCTAGACAATCACAACTTAAATTAAATCTACTTATGTACTTAATGGCACTTTCACTGTATATTTTATAAAATTTTTCTTCTTCAGCGAGAAATTTTATCTTTCGAAGTATTTTTTTTTTGTATTCATTTAAATTTGCTTCTGTTGTGTAGCTGTGTCTCTTTCTTTATCTGTCAGATTTGGGCTTGTTCAACTGTGAAGTCAGCAGGTCAGTATGAAATTTTTTTTCAAAAGAAGGACTTTAAATTTGGAACCTAGCCTTTCGTTGAAATACAGGAAAACTGCTAATTTGGAGCCTTATTGCAAGTTCCTGAAATACACGATGTGACCTACTTACTTCATATTGAAGTCAATGCTGGGAAATTTTTCAAAATATAGGACTTCAAATTTTTGAACCTAGCCTATCGTTGTAATGCAAAAAAACCGCAAATGAAGTTGGAAGGTCAGTATGAAATTTCTTGCAAAAAAAGGACTTCAAAATTTTAAAGAAACCTTTTCTTAAAATGCAAAAAAAACTGCAAATTTGGAGCCTTACTGCAAGTTCCTAGCATGCTTTGTTCCTGAGATACACGATGTGACTTCACTTCACAGTGAAGTTAGCAGGTCACTCGATTACTAGCTTATTTGACGAACTGCAAAATCGGGAATAGAAATCCAAAAAAAATGCAATTTTCTGTCAAGATCCCATTTGCGTGGGTGAAAGTTGCCCTGCTTACTTCACAGACGTGATTAAAATAGCCATTTGGTGATTTTAAATTAAGTAAAATATTAAGAGAGTACGATGCTAAGATCGTTTAAAATTAGCAAAAACTTAATATCATACAAAAATTGCTATAGCATCGTACTAAATTGTTTAATATTTTGTGCCATTGCCTTTATTTTTTTTAGTAAATGTGTAACCAACGTTATTCAACTTCCGTTAAACAAAAATGAAGCTAATTCATAAACGCATCTGCTATACTATATTAGCCATGAGTCATTCGATATGAAATCGTTAAATCGTTAAATCGTTAAATCGAAAATGCCAACCCATTTTAGATTTTTTTAAAACTTTGTGAGAATACCCCTTATGGTTCAAAGGAAGGTTATCCACGGTGTTTTAATATTCTCATGCCTCATTTCCCCTCCTGTTCGCATTGAAGTATTTGAAAATCGTCATTCGCTTAGGTATTTTTGCTTTAAAAAAATGTCTATTAAAGATATCAAAACGTTTGATATGACATATTAAAAAAGAATACTAATTGTGACTTATATTTTAATACACATAATCAATGTCAAACAGTATCAAAAACGATGCCGAAAGGACGAGTGTCTTTCTGATTTTTTGTCGACTGTTGAACGCAACTACATAATTTTTCTTAAATATCAAGCACACTTGTCATAAAAGAAGCCAAAGCTAAAATTAACTCGTTCAACTCACTTACAAAGTATAAAAAATCTCTACTTGAAATTTTTAGATTGTGAAAATTCGCAGTTTTTAGACTATAATATCGACATGTTTGACTAAATGAAAAAAATTGAAACTTGCAGTACATTTACTTCTTATCTTGGTCTAAGAATCCTGTAAATTTGGTTTTGTTATTTTAATCTGTTATACGTTTGCAAGTGGCTTAAAAGAAGAAGTTTCTGTGAAAAATAAAATTCTATTGAAGAGTATTATTAATGTCTTACTATATTTACATATGTACTAGAATGTCCCCTCCCCCTAAAAGTGATGAATTAAAAAAAATTTAATTAAATTTAAAAAAAAATTGTGCAAAATTTTTTGAAATCGGTCAACGTTAACACGTGCCGGCAAGCACTTAAGATTTCCCATACAAAATACATGGGTATTTTTTCAGTGTTTTACTCAAAATTTCGGAAAAAATGTAAAATTGGATGGAAAACCTTCAAACTTGGTACATACATTAAGTACCATAAGAAGTAAATAAAAAATTATTTTCAATTTTTTTAAACAATAAAAACTTCACATAAAAAATAACACCAAATGCACAAAAACAACGAGGTAAATATTGTTTAAAAAAATTGAAAATAATTTTTTTATTTATTTCTTCTGATTAATTCTTGACCAGCGTCAAGTCTTTCAACTCATTAACCCCCCCCCCCCCCTGTTATGACCAATGAATTGTTGGCATACGAATCGGTGTATGGGGAGAAAAGCAAGATCGACTGAACAATAGCAAGCATGTGTGTGGTAGTAAAAGTGTAAGTAGCTGTTGCAATTGATAAACAACGAAATCTGCATTGGGATTGAGCTTATCATTGTGGTTTCAGTGGCGGGGTGTGTATAGTGCATTGGCCTCTGAATCGCAAGGTTCATGGTTTGCTTTCAGATGACGGCTAAAGTGTTTTTCAATTAATAGTAGCGTAACCAGACTAAAGGTAGCACTAAACGACGAACATGCTCGGCGAACTTGTTCGTTTGCGTTATCCCCTACACGACAAACATATTTGCCGAACATTCACTTCGTGGTGATTCTTTAAAGAGTGAACAGTATATGTGATAAAGATGGTTATTTATTTATGTGAAAGAAAACAAAGCAAAACTAATAAAAAAAGAAAGTGGATGAAGGACTGGCTATATAAACGCAAAAGTCGTCCGCGATTCCACTCGGTGCGATATGCACTCGGTGACGTTCATAGCAAAAATGAGGTTTGCTCGCGAACATGGCCCTACATTGCAAACATCGAAGCCAACGAACACGACAAAATCGAAATTTTTCGCCAACAGCGAGCCGTTCACGAACCAGCCCCTACACAACGAATATATAGCGAGCACAAACAAGTTCGGCGAGCATGTTCGTCGTTTAGCGCTACCTTAAAGGAGTCTGATTCGAGTTGGCACTCATAAAATAGATAATAACTCCAGCCTAAAATACTTGGTGGTAATGCACACAAGTTGTTGTTGTTCATTCAAAAATTATTCAATAAAAACTTTATTTAGAAATCGTATTAGAGAATGGATTTGTGGCTTAAAAAGGCTATAACATGGCATTGTAAGCGTTCCCGTTTTTATTTTTAAATATTTTTCTTTGTATTTTGAGTCAACTCTTTAGAAAACTATCCCTCCAGCCTAAACGGGGGGATATAGACCCCCCTTCGATACATTTTTTTTCTCGTCTAGGCCTGATAATCTTTCACATGTTATTAGAAACTTCCTTAGTCGAAGGGTGTGAAATAAAAATCTGGAAAAAATTGGAAAGTTGTTTTTCAGTTTTGAATCGAATGAGGGCTATTCAAGACTGTGTTCAATTTAATACCATCATAGTGTCCATATCGCTTGTTGGGTTGAATAGAGAACACCTGAGCAAAACGAACGTTTATTTAGATGTGAATTTGTCGTTGTTTCAGAGGAAAAAGATTATGATGCTAAAAATATCGTTTAAGAGCTACTTAACAAGATGTTATAAGCAATATCCTAGACATGGACCGCTTTTACTTGGATCCCACTTCAAGGTCGAAGTCTTGCACTTCAGCTTGAAGCAGGTGCCCAAACGATTTCGAGAAAAAAGTGCCTTATAAATTCTAATACCGTTTAAGATCTGACTAACTTTATTAGGCTAGTGTATACAGTGCATGCAGCTGAATCCCTAAATTAAATTTACATTTTCAAATTAGAGAACAAAAACAGTTTTTCTCTGCAATTTTACAAGAAACTACACAAAATTGAACTATAAAATAATGAACAACATAAATTTGTTATCAAAATCAATAAATTCTTCCAAGTGTCTTAACTTCCTTCACATATTCTTTTTTTCATCAAAGCATAATGAAATGATAATAAGTACTTACTTTACTTTAGATGGCGCTCACAGTCCAGGATGGACTACGTCCTCAACCAACAAGCCCCTCCAGCCAGCTCGGTTCTTTGCTAACTGCCTCCAATTACGCACTCCAAGTTGGTTGAGGTCGCTCTCCACTTGTGTGTGCCACCTTAGGTGGGGTCTTCCTCTGCTGCGCAGACCATCAGGGGTGGATTCGAAGACTCGTCGGGCTGGTGCGTAGGTGTCCATACGCTCCACGTGCCCCAGCCATCTCAGCCGCTGTATTTTCAGCTTTTTGACCAGGTCGACGTCGCTGTAAAGCCCGTAGAGCTCATTATTATAAATCTTCTTCTCCATACTCCATCGATACAGACTGGACCGAAGATCACCCTAAACATTTTCCTTTCAAAGCACCCAAGCAGATTCTCATCCGTTTTTGATAGAGCCCATGCTTCTGCCCCGTACAGCAGGACCAGGATGATAAGGGTCTTACATAAAGTCTCCTTGGTTCTTTGAGATAGGGCTTTACTACTCAAATGCCTTCTTCGCCCGAAAAAACAGCGATTGGCCAGAGGAATTCTTCGTTTGATTTCTGCACTGCTGTCATTTTGCGATGTAATAGTGGAGCCCAGGTAGACGAAGTCCTTGACAACTTCGAAGTTGCACCTATTTATCAGGACGTTTTGTCCGAGTCGACGATGTTGAGATAATAATAAGACTAATATCAAATAATTTTGTTCTTTATTCCTATGCAAAATAAAATCTTTAGCCTAGCTTGAAAAATCCTAGCCATGGCAACAAAATATGATATCAACCCATACCACCATACCTTAACCGCTCATTTCACAGTAAAATCCGTCGTACCGACTTGAGTTGTACCGATATCAGTTGCAATATCGAAAGTGCGCACACACACATACGTTTAGCTCACGATTTCATCAACTGTCAAAAAAGCTAACTTTTTCTTTTTAGTTAATTTATTTACAGATAGTGGAACTTGTATTTTCCAATTAATTTTAACCAGTATTCTCTACTTTTATGGAAACTATTTGTTTTTTTTTTTTTTTTTTGTAAATTCATTTTTATTTTCAATTATCTTAGAACTATCTTAAAGCTAGACAAAAATTCATAAAAACTAGCCTACTTATCAATATCTTAAAACTAACTTACTGGCCCCAGTCGGGCGCTCTAAGTTAAACTAGAATAACTATTTGTCTGACATGTAGGGTTGCCAGATTTTTCTAGCAGCAATTGTCAAGAATAAAGGGAAATCTGGGATTTCAAAACTTTGACCGGGAAAAAATAAAGTGGAATACCCTTTATACTTCAGCTGCCAGGATCGGCCTTTAGAGTTCCTTTTAGAGGTTTAGACCACCTCCCCTTTGGGAGATGAGAAGTTGTCCTTTCTCGAAGGTCCTTTCTCAACCATAGAGGTTCCGTTACAAGTGGCCTTACGTTTTTATTCTTCATACTTCTACCAGTGAGACCACGGGCTTCACCATCATCAATTTCTAGTCGTCTGAATTTAACTACTACTTTACTTAACTAATACTTGTCGGTAACCATCGACTAAAATTATATGCGTCTAAAGAGGGTACAACAACATCTAACTTCTCAACTTTCAAAAAATTCAAATTTTGTTATTTGCTCAGTTATTCCTCCTTAAATAGGTGTTTATAAACTCGAAGTCTTATAAGAATTTTATTACAATACCTGAACTCTGTTGCTGTATCAATAATCTCATAATAATACATTTATAAGAGTTGAATGACGGAGATAGGATGAAGAGCAATAGTCTTTTTATAAGAAGAAGCTAATAGAAGAAACAATAAACAAACAATATTAGCCAGTTTATATTTCTAAGATCTCACAGCGCTCAGAGCACTCGAAAATATAAATAGGATTCCTCTAAAAAATTCCTGACTTTTCCCCTTAAAAACTGAGATTGAAATTTTTTGCATTCACTTGTTCAATTATTTTCTGTCGCAGTAAATTACAAAAGAAGATAATAAAAGAGAGTTGTTTTGACTTCTATGTGAGGAATACTATATAATTGAGGAAAAATACTGAGCGCTCAAGAAATACTAACTGGCCAAATATCTTCCTCGCCCAAACCAAAACAATACAATTTTCGAAAAAATGGACAGTAAATTAAACAAAAACACAAAATGTTCAACATCTTATAAGATGCGAGTCCAAAAAGCCTTTTTTTAATTACACTTAACTGCAAGAAAAGGGGATATGACGAAAATAAAAATTCCACCCTAAAAAATAAAAATATATTAATTTAAATGTTGATAAAATTTCAACCGCGATCAAATTTCGTTTTAAGATTCTGACATAATATTATTGTTTGATGCATGGCAAGATTAATACCCTCACAAAAATACTTTTTAGTTTTTACCTGACGCACCATTACCCATTCGTTTATTTCTTAACAAAAAGCAGAACGGGAAAGAAAAATGAGAAAACAAATTTCATATATTATCTTTTACTCCTGCTAGCTGATTAGAAATTGCCTCTAGTAACTAGGCCGTTTAACGCCCATAACTATCATAATAAGAATTGGATTGTAGACTACCAGTACCAGAGTACATTTTGCTCTCACAAATTTATCTAACTACGAATCTGATAGAGTCTTATAAGAGGAAAAATGTTACTTGGGATACTAATTTGGGGCGCTGAGTTTATTGATGCTCCTTATTTTTTCTCTTAAGGGAGAGCTTCACAATTTAGGTGAAACATGATCCAAAATTTCAAAATTAAAAACAAACACCGTCCACGTCAGGAACTTAGTCACGTTATGGTCTGAAATAACTAAAAATATGCGCTTTCTTTATCCAAAATCCCTTAACTTTGCGTATTTTGTATCTAAAATTTAATTCATTTTAATATATAAATACCTAGCTACTCTTTGCCATTTGCCATAAAGAACATTTTCAGTTGATGCTCCCGTCATGACGCATCGCAAGATAAGAAATGTCAACTACCACCAAGGGGGTAACATGTGTACATCTCAAATTTATCAAACGCCCAGCACTGTTGGCTATCGAATATGCCAAAGCAAAAATGTCAAAGGGCTTCAAAGCAGCTTCGAGGGATCGCGAATGCCTATAACGGTTAGGGGATGTGGCTTGAAAGCCTTTCCTTTCTACTTAACACTTCTCGAATGATAATTAGTTGAATTTTAATATTTGTTTAGTAGAGTTTTGTTGTTGGTTTGGCTTGAAACCAGGAAAAGGAGAAATGCCTGAATGTGTTGTCATCGTCATAGTTCACATTATCCCACCTCCGTACCCTCTCAACATCGAAACTCACTATGCCACTTATGTGTGCTCGCATAAGCAGCATTCAGCAGCAAGTAACGCTTGAGTTTTTGTGATTAAACAAATTTATTACACAATAAATTCATATTAGGTAGCATCGCGGGTGTAAGGGTGAGACCTTTATTATCTTCCCCATCACTTTCAAGGAATATTCATTACAAGAATATGAGTTTGCGGTGCTATAAAATACAACAACAGAATATATTCCCAAAAAGTATCAACGCGATAATTTTGGTGGCAGTGCTCATAAAATTTTATAAACTTGAGAAAGGGTTGTAATATGGATGAGTGCATACCTACGTATACATTTTTCAATGGGTAAGAATATTAATTTATTCAAATACAAGAAATAATTGGCTCATCCCCTTTTGCTGTTAAGTAACGGTGTGTGTTGGCTTACATCATTCATTCCCAAGATTGTTGATATAGACAAAAATTACAAAGATTTTTTTACCACATTAGCTTAAGATGAATACAGAACATTAAAAAATGTTATCAAAAGAATTATCTGCAGTTTTTATACTAGGTATGTGTATTATAATGTCTATGTATATAAAGGTACCTATTCCTACTATATAGATAATACATGTCAAGCCTCCCAAGTTGATGATAAATTTTAAGGAAGCTGATACGTAGTGCACATCTGTGTTATCTCTGATACCCGCGGGAAAACGTGCGACGGCAACGGCGACGCGACGTGACAATCACAACCGAACCAGCAATGCATGCATATGGCGGTTGAATTAAAACAAGAATATAAAATTTCGGGTAAAAAAAATCATGAAAACAAAAATAAACGGACATTACTACACATAATATATGTGGGTAAAATATCATAATTCCTATTTTTATATTAAAAAAATGTCGTATCTGTGCGTCCATTCCTTACAGTTTTTGCTCATGAGAAGCCCCTGACTTGCACTCCGGCGGACACAACGAGGATTTTCCTGAAATTAGTATAGATACGAAAATCTCCTGCGGCTTGTATTTTTCAAAATTTTTCTAAGGACAATGCTATGTGGTTTTGAAAAAAAAAAAACGCAGACCATGTCCTAATAAAACATTATTTTTTTTTGTCCGCTCCCATTTAACTTAACCCATGCAAATCGCATTATTTTAAATTTCTGTTGTATTATCTGTCTTTTTTGTCATTACACAATTCAAGGAATCCACATTTGAGGCTACAATTAATTACATCCTGGATATATGCTTCACAGTTTGTTTAAATTCATGGTCCATGCGACCTAAATCAATATCAAATGCAAAACGACATTCGGGAATGTATTATAATGTTACGAGTATATTGCTATATCCCAAAAACAATCTGGCATTTAAAAGGAATTCCAAGAAAGCTGAAAATCAACTAACAAAACTTAATTCAATTAAAATTCATATGGGAAAAGGAAAATGTTCTTCAAATTACAATAAAATACTACTCTGCAACTATCCCGTCAGTTTGAACAGTTAAGAAGTTCAATCAAATACCAAGGCATTATCTTACATCTTCAATGCTTGACTATATTTCAGTGTTGAATGACATACCTAAGGTAGGTAACTACAATCAAACAGCTTTTTAGTTTTTTATTATTTTTAAGAATGTGGAAGACATGCTGTAGGTACCTAAGAACTGGTTATCTTAATATTTTTCTTTCCTAGCCCTACTCCTCTTGAAACATTCGAATCACCTTGTGTATTATACCTGCCTATATTAACTCAAAGCACTCGATTAATGTAACTTATATTGTCATATGCACTTAGAAAAAGAAGTCTCAAATCACTAGGGCAACATTCCTTAATGAATAAATACAAAATGGAAGTAGGTAGAAACTCTTCTTTTTAACATAACAAGAGGAAGGGTTGAATCAGAATGGTAAAAATTTATGCGAGAACGCATCAATGTTTATTTGCGATCTGCTGTATACCATCAGCGTCAACGAATGAACGAACGTTTTTGTCATTATCATCGTCATTATCAAGAAACGGCCTAAATATTCCAGTTCCATGCATAAACATTTTTGTGCTTCTTGCACGTCTCAAGATTTCTTTTCACTCCTTCGTCGCCATGTCCTGCTTCTGCTCCATCGTCATCTTATCCCTTGAGTATTATTTTAATTTTGTTTTACTACTCACCCAACAGATGGATGGGTTTGGCCCCGGCCCGTTTCGGGCAAAGCGAAAGGAAATTCTACATATGCCAACATCCATTCCGAATTCGATTCCAGGTGACTTGAGTGAGACTCGCGCCACTGAGAAAACATTAAAGCTTTCAATTTCTTTCATATGCACACTCACATAGTTGGAAAAGCATATCCTTTCGCTTTACGACCCCACCACAAACACCATCATCATATATGACACAGAAAGAAAAGGGTGCTTCATTAAGGTAAAGAATATTTTCATTTGTTTTTATTCAAATTACATTTCGACACAGGGGACGAAGAACAGCATTTTCCTATTTGCCTACTCATATACATAAATCTTACATGCTCGAACGAAAGGACTTCCAAAGGGGCTTCCCGTTTCAGTATTGTAGACATCCTCGTCCTCGGCATCGTCATCATCATCGTCGTGAGCATAAGATGTTACTTGATAATTGAAAAATGTTTGCGCTCTGAAGAAGATATACCCATCACTATTACCATCAACAACCCACCCACACATCTTCACAAATTCAGCCCCATTCCCATGCATCCAATAAATTAACCACTGTGTAAAAAAATTACATTTTGTAATTAAAAATCTTCGAGTTTAAAATTTATAGCAAACCTTCTGATAAAGCAACGAAACCATTAGATGTAATAGAATCCACCCCTGTTGGGGGTTGTAAGAAATGAACAGGGACGCACCAACCAAACCGACAAAAAAATGTATAAAAAAATCCTTATCGAGTCATATCGCAAACCACGATATTTTTAATGAAATATGAAGAAAAAATGTAACGAGCTATGAAATAAGAATATTTATTGACACTCATAATTCATTGAACAAGCTTTATTTGTACACCAAAGAAAATGAAGGAAAAACAGCGAAAAATCCTTTCATAGATATAAATTTTGTTTTTTTTTTTGCGAATGTAAAAAAAAAAAATTATCCCTGTTTGTAAATATAGGTATACTTATGTACATATACAAGGCATTTCTATATTATTCCTTATTTTTGACTAAGTTCCGTTATATTTGCTGTTAGATTTAAGTGTCCCTTTTCTTTACTAATAATGTGTTCGTTTGTTACCACTGGTAAAATTTGAAATCAACGTACAAAGAAGGGTCATTTTGGAAAATGCACTTAAGATATGTATGCAGGACAGTGATGTATTAAGCAGTGTCCATATTGTTGGTTCACATTGTCGATCAACATACTAGTGTGTAGGTACGTCTCAGTGTTGACATGTTGACTGTCATTTGAGCGTAACTATTTATATTTTGATTTTAATAATTTGTGTTCTTTGTTTTGCATCAAGAATCAAGATAAATCGAGTGACCGATGACATAAAATGGGCAATCGTCCATTCCTAAAGATTATTGTTCTGTTGAACAGCATTGTTGATTGCTATCCATTTGAATCGGGTTACGTTCGGGTCACACACGTCTACACTTTCTCAACACTGTTGATATGAACGGTGTTGATCTACACAGGTCAAAATAATGTGGACGCGGCTTCAAACTATGCAAAGGTAATCAATATATTTAGTTTTTTATAACTGGCCTAAGAAAAGGTTAGTGGAGGTACCAAAACATTAATCCTCCTAAAACTTGAGCTTATTTTTGTTTATATAAAATGCATATACAAGAATATAGCGTTGTGTTTTGATTTTTATGTTTCGAAAACGTTAAGTCTACATGTAATCAAGGGTAGATCCAGACTTTTGCCCAGGGGAGGGGGAACGTCAATATATCAAAAAAAGTTGTATTCCCAAAAGTTTAGTCAAGAGCCATGTTGAAAGTGGGAAAGCTACTCCTAATGAAAAGCTTGATTGCTTACAGATGCTTGTATCTGTTAAATGAATTTGTGACCACTAAAACTGTTTCAATACGCAATAAGACCTGTCCGTGGTACACTGTTGAAGTAATTTATGCTAAAAAAAACAAAAAACAGACTCTATGCCTAATGGAAGCGTTATTATATTCCTGCTAATTGAAGCAGATATAGCACGGAATATCATTACACTTACTGTTCGTCTTTTAAAGCGAAAGTTTTACTCCTCAACGCCTAATACTATACGCTGCCTTCCAAAATACTATGGAGAAATCTACGAGAAGGTGGTGTGATTGACACTACTAGTGTTGGGTGTGTGCTTGATTTAAATGAACTAAATCATTCATTTCTGTCTAGTGAAGTTTCACCAAATAGATTTGAGTATGAAGCAGTTTCGTCAGCTTCCTCTGAGATCCAAGCCGAATTTGAAATCGTATCTGAGTCTGAATTCATTGACATCGTGTTGTCACCAGGGTTGTGACATTACTGCAATTGCAGTAGATCTACTGCATTTTTTTCGAAAAATAAATCTACTGCTCTTAAATAATAATCATTGGGCTCAATGGTTTAGTACAATTTTGGCTAACACGATTACCTTCGAAAATGCATTCATATTTTTTTCATGCACTATTAAATCACAAAAGCCCCAGTTGTGGACTGCAAGACTTCAATTATTTGAATAGCTTTTAATGAAGCTTTCGAAGCCTATACTTTTTTTTAGTTATCATTCACAACCAAAATCGGCTCTTGGGCAATAGTTACAGCTTGAATATTTTAATGATTGATTTTGAGGCATTTAGAAAGCAAAATCATTAATTGCATTGATCGACAAATAAAGTAAAGAACTTAGTTAATATTCTATTAAAAAAAAAAAAAAAAAAAATAAACAGGCGCAACTCTCCACACTTTCCACATAAAATTACTTTTAAGATTCCAATGGTCATTACTGATGTAGTTCAAACATTGAAATAAGAAAAGTCTGTTATGTGGAAAGTTGGAGAAATTTGAATTTTTTTACTTAAAATATTAATTAAGTCTTGAGCTTTATCTGTCCACCAAAATACCTTTTCTTTTTCAATAGTTTAAAAAATTAAACACGGCCAACAAATAAGTTTACCTATGTTTCTTAACCGACCCCGTCAACCAATCATGCTGTTTATATAAATCGAAATTAAGGTTTCACTCAGGGTGGCCAGAACAGGCTCTTTATCACCAATTAGGCTCATCGCACTTTTCACTTGCTCTTTCAAATAGTGACTGTCGATAAATCCCATTTTATATAAATTAAGATAGAAAAAAAGTCTATTGTGAATGAGTCTACTTGCATTTTAATAGCCACGTTTTATATTCGCTCATGAAAATAAAACGATACGGGTTAGTGAGAAGCAGTGCTATATACCCATTTATTTTTTCCTTATGGTCCATCTCATGAAACATATTAGGCCTGTCTCTTTTCTTAATACTGAAGACCATTGCTTACAAAACGCTGACATCATTCACAATGGTAAATAGCCATCTGCCGGTCAGAATGAAAACTTTTATCAGGGTTAATGAAATCAACCCCGATAGAAACCTGGATTTTATGTTGTTTTTGTAACACGTGTTAAAAGATAACCCTTAGGGGGGCAGTATAAATGCAGCGTTTTTGCGTTCAAACTTCCTTGTAGTTTTATTACTATTTATTGAAACGTGATTAAGAAAAACCGACAAGTAGACGGCTCCTTCTTTTGCCAATCGTCCCTGCTAGGAAAGACGAGAACGGCTTATGGAAGTCTAAGCGGGGTGTAATGTAGTCAGTGCGTACCATATTACCCGTGAATTTCTGTTGAATTTGAGCACGCGTGGGTTGTAGTAATATGTCTACAGCAGCCAGTTTGGCTGAACCGAAGTGCGCGTTTGGCTGCCGATTTCTGTATAAATAAATCTGCCCAATACTACTTACTTATTTCCTATATTCTCTTTATCAAACTTTTGATGTTATTCTTACTCAACATTGCATCCTATGTATGAGTGGAAGCATTTATTTCATTTTCATAACCCTTCCCTACGCTGTATAGCATAGCACAAAATTCTTCAAAACCAAATACAGAGAATTAACAGCGGGTATGGTGATAACAGGCGTGTGATGTCAGTTTCTCTATATGAAATCGAAGTCAGTTATGTTACTTAACCCAAATTCTAAATTCATATTCATTGGCATAACAGTGCACAAATTTAAAAGTTGCGGCTACTTTCAATCAAGTGTTTTCTTATGTTTCAGTTTGGCACTCTGTTGCGAAGCAAGAGGAATCATAGGAAGGTCGATAAACCAGCAAGGTAGGAAAAAAAAGGAAAGATCAACAATTTGGGAAAGGAAGAGGTCACAGAAAGGGAACGAGTGTTAAGCTCCAAAGAACGCGGCCTTCTTGCGATGCTCGGCATGAACTCGCCGGAATAGGGGGATCTTGCCCCCGAAACTTAACCTCACCTGTATTGAAAAATATAAAACAAGCCTGGTATAAAATTTCACTAAAATGACTGCGGACGGACGATATCACCACTTTAAGGCACTGGTTAGTTGGTACAGTATCCACCCTAAGAGCTCTAGGGAGAGAACTGAAACTAACCAATCCTAGCAGATAGCTAGAATAAAGAAACTCCAACCGAAATGAAAAATAAAATTGAAAAACTGAGATGGGATGTTGCTAAACTGATCTCCTTTAGAGATGGATCAAACTCAAGACGACTTGTCAGGCACATCAAGTGCTTGATTGCACCACACTGGACCGCAAACATAACAAGAAATACTCGATAAGAAAGTTCCGAAACTATCTGCGCTAACCAAACGCGTAAAACGGTATGAAAAATGCACAATGCTTTATTTTTCAACAACGAAATAGCCTTCTTTAGAAACTCCGCATCAACGTAACCTACCAGAACAGAAAACACCTACCCACCCTTCAATGCAGCAGAGAAGGTTTGGAGCAAAATCTGGAGTTTACCTAACAATACAATGAGAATACCCAGTATGAAACTCATCAGCCGATAAGTATAGAAGAGGTTTACAAAGCAATCTTCTAAACAAGCAACTGAAAGGGCTTGGTGTGGATGGACTGCATATAATGTCTGGCCCAAAAAGCTCACGAACAACTCTTCAGATCATTTGCTGATTTAGTGGAGCTCAAAGCACATCCACCGAACTTCCTGAACACAGTCGACTGATATTTCTAATTGCCAAAGGAAAACTTTACAAACCCCTGAATCTAAGCCTATTACCTAAATGTCTGTACAACATATAAACTGTTTACAATCATTTTAACCAATAGAATTTATAATAATTGTACATTAAACAATGTGATACCAGATGAACAGAAAGGATGTATTAAAAAACAGTGGGATCAGCTTACTATTGACTCCGTAGTATCCCTACATGAGTATCTTTTAAAAATATTGAAATTTTATAAGATCGATCTAGTAACAGCCTGACTGCGTTAATGGAAGGATGGAACACAAGGCTGTCTCAAAATGGTCTGCTAAGCAAAGCTCTCCCCCATGTGGAAGGAAGGTGACACTTATTAGGATCCTCACAAAAATCAAATCGGGTTTTACCATCAGAACTTGAGGTTTTTCCTTAAACCATTTACTTTAAGGCCGACAATTTAAAGCTCTACGCCAAAAATAGAGAAAAGCTCCATGGGATGATTAAAGTAGTAAAAGCTTCGGCACGGACATAAAGATGGAATTTGGCATGGACAAATGTAAAATGATTCACCTGGTGAGAGGAAGGGTTGATATCAACGAAGAAGGTTTTCCTATCGATCAAGAACAAGTCATTGAGGACCTGCAATATGGAGAGTCATATAAATTATCTTGGATTTCTACAATTTAAATGAACTCAATAATAGTGCTATCAAAGCAAGCCTTACGTCTAAATTCAAAATAAAACTAAACACAATTCTATGATCTAAATTGAATGTAAGGAAAAAATGCAAAGCCTTTAGCACCTGGGCTATCTTTTTGTCAAAATATTCTGTTGGGATTGTTAAAGCGTCTTCAACTGACCTTGCAAACCTTGATATGCTGATCCGAAGAACATTCACAAGATACAATACAACACCCGCAAAGTGCTGTCTCTGCCTCGTAAAGTAAGGGAAAGAGGGATCGTTTACATCACGAATCCACACCACCAGCAATGTCTTCACATGCGGTAGTACGTACTTAACAGCATGTCACCACTAATAAAGACTATTTGCTTAGCTGATTAGCGTTTCATACCCCTAAATCTAGGCTTGGAAGATTCCCGACAATGTCAAAACAACTGGGGAACTAATCTTGTTTTTGAAGTAATAGCCATGTGAAATTACAGGACGGTCATTTTAAGGGAAGCTGTGGGTGACAGATGCAGACGGTGCGAAGAAAAAATAGAAAATATTACTTCAGGTTGCAGCATCACACTACATGCGTGGACACACACAACAAAGTCGCCAAACTAATACACCATAGATTCCTGAAGTGATTCCTGTATTCCTAAGCAGGTAGCATAATCACCTACAGGTGATTGGGTCAATTTTGGAATAATCTTCTTTTCCTTCGATTTAAATGATAAATTTGGTCTTAACTGGAAAATCTCGTAAATGTACCACTTGTTTTGGTAAAGTCTTTGAAGTTCTAAATGTTGGAAATGTCGTATAAATTTTCCGAGTAACTCAAACAAATTCTTCATACATACCAAAGTACAGTGGCGTATTTAAAGATTAGGCGCCCCGGGTCAATAAGTTTTGGCGCCCCATTAAATAACGAAAAACAGCTTAGTTCACTTCATAATAGAATGTTATATACAAAATAACACACAATTTTAATATAAATTTACTTTTTTGCCAACGCAACGAGTGATGCACAAATTTGTTGACACATTCATAGCACTATTATAACTGACCTATTGTGTTCAGTCATAAATCATAATTTAAAATTTAAAGACACGGCTCAAGCTAAACTAACGTCTCTTATTTCGGCCGACACTTTTTGATGGAATCAAATAATTTTATTTGATGTTTTTTTTTTTTAAATTCAAAAATAAAATACACATTGCGCATTTTTTAAATTAACAAATACAAATTTAGAATTAAGATATATCTAAACAGATGAATATTGTTTTCCAATTTTCTTCAAATTCAAAATTGAGCTTGATTCGGTTACTACCTTCGACAATATATTTTTTTAATTTTGGACCAAGCTCTGACCTTAATTGTGAAACCTTTATTTGAAAAAAAAAAGAAGGGTACCACTGAGTTTAGCATCTCCAAATCATTAGGTGAACCAGATTCTATTAACTTGTATCAAGGATTAGAGTAGAAAATGATTTGTGTCAATATTCAACAAACGGACCATTGTGTGGTGCCTGTAAGGCTTGTTCCATGCTTCTCCATGCTATGTGCAGGAATTTTACAGTTCTTACCCAAAACTGTGTGCCGCCCCTTGTAGTATGCCGCTCCGGGCCATGGCCCCCCAACTAACAATTTCGCTTCTATATTCCTCCATAGATGCTTTTCGTTTTCATTCAACCTACGCATACAACCAATGCATAGAGCTCCATAGAGTGAAAAAGGCGACCTTTTTTAACTCCTATTGTACCCTAATGGAGTTTATTACGAGTATGAGCGTCTTAAAGAAGTTCACATTAAATTAAAAAAAAAATTGGCCGGTCCAGGAATCGAACCCGTGTCCCTCTGAACCAACTTTCTTGCTCACTAACCGCTCCACCAATCTCAGATATATAATTCAATCCATTAAATTGGAATCAGTTTTATCTTGAATTGTTTCGTTTGAGACAAGAAGCTCGCTGGGATGACTATTGAAGCATTAGTATCTTGGTTATTTCATAAGAGATTAAAGAAACATTAACATATCGCTTCTATCAAGCTGATATAATTTGCACCAGAATATATTTAAAGATTCAGTAATGCTCCAATAAGGTATTTACTTTCTGTCAGAGGGCTAAATGGAGCATTATAGAAACAAGTAACCCTTTAATGTTTGAAATGCGAAGCAATTTTGTTAGTTGGGCCTTATGGCCCCAAAGTAAATACGCCACTGCCAAAGTACATAATATAATTTGATTTACTTTATGCAATCATCAGTTTATTTGAAACGGTCGGAAATAGAAAGAAAATAACTAAAAATGGAGATTAATTCATAAATGTATGTAATGCATGGACATAATGCAGAACATTAGTTGTTGTTGTTATATTTTTAAGATTTCATCATTAAACAGTGTGGAAGGAGAATTTCAGAGGTTTTTTTTTTTTAAATATTTTTCTTATTTATTACCGAAGAAAATAAGAATATCCTAACTTAAAATATCTGTTAAGATGTGTAGGTAAACCATACCTACCCTATGGGCTATGGGAGTCGTATTTTTATTTGTCCTCTTTTGAAGAGGGTGGTGCAAAACACACGTAACGGATTTTCTAATGTATTTTTGTTCTTTTCTTTCTATTATCCTCAATGTTCTGCAAAAAAAGGAGATAAAACAAATCCACCCGCACTTAGATAAAAATAAAAATTCAATGTTAATAATTTATGGTTAGGAAAATTATTACGATCTCTACTACCCCGACACGACGATATACCGATGAATGCAGTGGTACCTTTTGGTGAGTGAAGCGCCAGGACTCGTTTTCCTCACCAAACGAATATGTAAATTCGAAGCAATAGCAATCACCTCCGCTGTAAATTGCTTATTCCACAGGCCCCTTATTAACCAGATGAACCTTGAACAATGGAACGCAAGCTATGTTATTATGACAATCGTTCATTCCGCACCCCTTGTCGCCTTCCCTCCTTCATAAGGAAAAATAGTATTATACCAAAGGCCATCATAATCATCTATATTCATGGATTAGGATTCAATTTTTTGTGCTTATAAATTTTATCCGCGGCACCTTTAACGGTAATGGGCGATGGGTGGTGGTATATAGCTTTTATCCACTGTTTTTAGGGGGTGAGTTGTGGAATTGAAAATGTTATTATAGGTAAAATGTTAAAAAGAAAAATAATGGAACGCGTACATTATGTTTGGAAATTTATTTCAGCGGAATGAATAAGAAAAAAATGTATTTATTAATGAATAATATCGCTGTGGGGGTTAATAATATATTTTAAAGGAGCATCGCTTGTTGTTGTCGTGGTTGTGTGTCGCTTGCTGCCTGGGCTTAGTGTAATTGCCTCAGAAAAATGCCTCATTCAGGATAAGGATGGACCTTAAGGAATGTTAACAGATGCGTTTGTGAGTGAGTATATGGCTTTGATTGACAGACCTTAGGATTCCATAGGAGAATATCAAAGTTCTTAAAAATCCGTAGTTGAATTTTCCTAAAAATACCTCTTCGGCAAAAAAAATTTCGACTGGCTAAAATGTCGATTTTTATCGATTTTTCTGCAAGTTAAAATACTTTGTTTTTACCCACTAATTAAATTGTCGATATTTCGAAATATCGACTTTACAAAATATCGACTGCTCTGAAAGAAGTCGTGAAAAGCATTGACTTGTCGGTATTTTTCAGATAGAAAAAAGTTGATATAATTCGACATTTTAATCAATCGTCTTGTCGATATTTTTTCTGTCGATTATTTGAACGTAACCTAAAGAAGACAAGAACTTAACAGTAAGTATATAAATGTATGTATTTTTAATGAGACTTTTTTTCTTTTACCTTACAATAATACATGAGTACTTAATACTATATCTTTCTTGAGTTATACGAAATTGGAGGCTATAATGTATGGCCATTCTTTTTAATAGCAGATTAGTGTGAATGCCAACATGGCCTTACAAATTCTTGTGTGAGGAGAGTAGTTCTTGCTCTCGGAACTGTGTGAGGGTAGACTAAGACAATTGTCCTTACGTTAAGAAAAATATATTACAATATTGACAATACGAAAAGAAGCTACAGAGTACAGATATGAAGTTGACATTTACTATAAACTTGATTGAAATATGTTTTGGTTAGCGATTATTCCTTTGAATGGTCCGATTGTTTTATGAATTATCTTTTGTCGATATTTTTGATACTTAATAATAATCAAATTTAGTTATAGCTTACATAAAAGTCTTTCCCTTTCAGAGAATTCACATACCAATAATCAATTAAGCTGCCAGACTGAGACTAGCCACTAATAAGTTGTCAAAATTTAAAACACAGAAATCCACTTTCAAAGTTGTAACTATGAGCCTGATTACACGATTCGATTTTTTCGGACGTTTTGTATTTCGTCTTTTTGACACATTTGGTGAGGGGTGTAGAAATTTAAGGGGAGTGAAAAAACGAAAGCACGTATGAAAATTAAAAAAAAATTTCTGGTTGAACTTTGATGCTTATAAACTTTTAATAATGAGTTTAAAATTGTTGTGATTGAAAAATATTTTAAATTATTATTTCTGTCTGTCAGAAAAAGAAATGGACTTTTTTGGTTGTGTGTATTCAGAATCACAATTCACGAAGGTACGTACCTGTCGAAAAGACGAAAAACAAAACGAAACGAACGAAAACATGAATCGTGTAATCAAGCTCTATAATATTTGAAATGACATTTCTGTGCTGGTGTTGCCGGTCGTACTTTTTCATATTATGTATGTATTTTGTATTAATAAGTACTTTAATATACTCGAATATTGTTTTATAATTTTAATGGTATTTTCATAACGTCTAAGTTTTTGTTGTTAGAAAAAAAAAATTAAAACCTATTTTTATAAGGGTTTTTCAACAGGGACGCTACAAAAGTAGAGCGACAGGGACAGCAAACGACGCCATATTTCTTGCCGTTCTTTTGACATTTCTCTTCAGTAAGGTTTGCCATTTCATGATGGAAAGATATATGAGCCAACAACGAATCCAAATTATTAAAATTTACTACCGAAAATCGGAGTCAGTGGCCTCAACGTTAAGAGCGCTACGTCCAATTTATGGTCATCATAATAGTCCTAGCGGATCAACAATTGAGCGTCTAGTGGAAAAATTTTAATTCACAGGCACAGCACAAAATGTTCCCGTGCCAGTGAGACAGAAATGCCCGTAGTGTCGAGAATAATACTGCCGCTGAGGCTTCAGTTGCAGAAAGCCCAAACGTATCTCTCACACGTCGTTCTCAAGCGTTGGGCATCTCTGTGACGTCGTTGTGGCAAATTTTGCGAAAAGATCTTGGCCTACATCCTTACAAGATTAAATTGACGCAAGAACTGAAGCCACTTGACCACCAGAAGCGTCGTATGTTCGTGAATTGGGCTGAGCAACAACTTGAAAATGATTCGGATTTTCATCGGAAAATCATCTTTAGCGATGAGGCTCATTTCTGGCTGAATGGTTTCGTCAATAAACAAAATATGCGGTCTTGGTCAGGCAGCAATCTACACGTACTCCATGAGTCATCATTGCATCCCAAAAAAATTACGGTTTGGTGTGGTTTATGGGCCGGCGGCGTCATTGGGCCGTGCTTCTTCCGTGATGATCAAGACCGGCACGTTACTGTGAATGGGGATTGCTACCGTTCAATGATAACCGTATACTTTTGGGCCCGATTGGATGATATGGACTTGGAGGACATATGGTTCCAACGGGACGGCGCCACAAGCCACATAGCGAATGTCACAATCAATTTATTGGAAACCAAGTTTGGAGAACGTGTTATCTCACGAAATAGTCCAGCCGCTTGGCCATGCAAAAGAAATCGAGTTCCGTACATAATGGCATCGAACGTACTTATACAGGAATAAAGAATTTCATTGATATCCAAAACCGTTTTTGTTTTATTAAACAAAAACTTTTGTAGCGCTCTTACTAAAAAAAACGATATATATAAGGATTTAGATACATCTATACAGGGTGATTTGTATAAGGTGCACCTAAAAGCTGGAGCAAGTAGGTTGGGCTTAGACAAGGAAAAAATCGTATAGAAGGGGGGGGTCTATTTTTCCCGTTTAGGCAGGATAGGCAATTTTCTAAAAAATTGACTTAAAACAGAAAAACAAATATTTAAGAACAACGTTAAAATTACCAATACCATGCTATACCTTTTTGGAAAGCCAGAAATCTCTTCTTTGATTTTAATTTTCAATAAAGTTGTGTTAGTGAACAGGTTTTAAATAAAATTAATTTTTCAAACTCAAAATTTTTAAAAAAAAATTTAAAAAAAACAAATTAATTTTTTTTTCAAAATATTATGTAAATAAGTAATTTTTATTTCAAAATTCAATGCTCTTATTTATTTGCAATAAAAAAACAGAAAACCGGATGTTAAAATGTATCTTAGTTTTTGAGAAATTAAAAAAAAAGTACTTTTTTTTCAAGGAAAACACTTTTTTTGGTTTTCCCAAGTTTGATCTGCTCAGGCCCATTAGTAAATTAGCGGATTACTTCTTTTTTGTTTTTTATTGCATACCGTATAGTTTTTAGCAAATAATAAAAAAATAAACTGGATTATTTAGGTTTCACCTTTTTTATTTTATTTTTATTTTACTTTTCAGTTCTTCGCATTTCTATTTTACGTGCGGCTTCCATTTTAATTTTGCGTCTAGAGTCATTCCCAGATACTTTGCCTCATTTGCAAATGGAACACGAGCGGTATTAAGAAAGACGGGTAATCTATTTATTTTTGTATACGTGAAGTCCAAGTGGACTGATTTTTGTTAATTGAGCGCTATTCGCGATGTTTTTAAGGGCATTTTGTTATTTAATTGTAGCTTCGCTAATCGTTTTGCCTGTTTGAGGTATATTGCCTGTTAATAAAAGGTACAGAACTGGACCTTATACACTTCCTTGTGGTACCCCAGCCACTATTTCTTTGAAATCAGAATAGTCATTTCCGTGTCTTACACGAAAAAGCCTTTCATTTAGATATCCGTTTAGAATGTTGCAAAGTCCTTGAGGCAGAACTTGTCTTAATTTGAATTTGAGGCCTTCGTACTACACCTTGTCAAACGCCTGCGACACGTCCAAAAAGACAGTCGAACAGATTTCCTTTTCTTCAAGAGCTCTCAATTACGTCAGTAATTCTTTGCACTTGATCAATTGTCGAATGCTTGCTTCTAAATTCGAACTGATGTTCAGGTATTAATTGTTTCTCTTCTACGAGTATTATCGGTTGCAGGCGCAGGAGTAGTATTCTTTCAAAAACTTTTGATATTATTGGAAGAAGCGAAATCGGCCTGTAAGACTTCTTTTCGTGAGATGGTTTGCCAGGTTTAGAAACCATTATGACTTCCGCAACTTACCATTGGCTCGGAACATATTCTAACCTTAGAGCGGCATTTATTATGTAAAGGAGGTTAATAAACCCTTTACAAGGGAGCATTTTTAAAATTTCTGCCGTAATTAAGTCATATCCTGGAGCTTTTTTGGACTTAAGCTTCCTTATTTCTCTTTTTAAATCGGTAGTTTAAGAGTAGCATTTCGCTTCTCACATTTTAGGTAAATTCATATTAATATTTTCGATGAGTTCTTGCCCATCGAACGGCTTAAATGTTTCCTCTTAGTAATCAGCTAATACCGTTGCTTTTTCTTTTCACTTTTGGCTCATTCGTTTTGGCTTGTCTTGACCGAAGTCACTGGAAGCTTTGGTTTTTTCGTTGTTTTTATAGCTTTCCAAAGTGAGTAGTTGGATTCTTTTCCCGCTGTCTAAAATTCAAGGTAATTTTCAACTTTAAGATTTTTGAAATCTGATATCTCCGTTTTTAGCATATTACTCAAGCGATTTGAAAAGGCTTTGTTTTGAGGAGCACGGATTCGCTGCCATTTGTTACGTGCTTTTCGTTTCTGTTTCACTAAATTTTTTGACAAAATTATTGAAAAGTCTCTCGAAACCGTTTCAGTGTCGTTTTTTACGGATATATTTTTGGCAACTATTTTGGCATATGTTTCTGGATTTCCTTGCTTTGATGTTTTCTCCGAAGGTACTGACACTGTTTCATTTTCCTTACGGATAATAGGTTTTGGAACTTTCGCAGATTTGGATATCTTGGGAATTACGGTTTCTAGTTGCTTTGGCAGAATTCTTTGCGTTTGTGCAGATGTTGATTCTTTAGCTAGTTTACAGTCCCTATAGTTTGCCGGGTGATTTCCATTACAATTAATACACGTCGGTGGAGCTTCACTTTTGCTGTGAAAGCTTTTACACTGGGGGATTATCCTTGTGCTCTTTGTTAGAGGTTCGATCCTAAGTACGATTTTAAGAATTGTTTTAATTTTATAAATTTCATCTAATTTTTCAGTAAATAAATAGTGGGAGACCACGTTGTACCACTGTCGTTTCATCCTCTTTTTTTCTGTTTCTCTCTTGTGATGATGTTTATAGCAGCTTAGATTTTGAGATTGCGCTCTTTTAGATCACTAATGACATCGTCTTTTGAACATGATGCGTGTAAACCTCTTGTCAAAACACGTAAGGGTCTTTCCGACTTATTTTTACAGGTATACCATTCTACTTTTTCTTCATTTTGTTTTCGTGGCAGAAGACGATAACTTTCGGGGTCTTTCACACAAACTTTCCATTTGTTGTTATTAAGTGAAATAATTTTTTAAGCCGATGATAATAATGCTTTTAATATGTTATACAACTTGTTACCGATTTACATTTACCAGGGGGGGGGGTGCGTTCCTTAAGAGGTTTTTATTTCACTGTCGCACTTTTGGTGAAACTCTTATTTCAAAAGACGAGCCTGCCTCAGTTGAAGAGCCAGCTTTCTCGCTTTTTACTTAATCTTTTCTTCAAGGACTTCTCCGTTTCACGTGCTAGCTCTTCTTCGTCCGTTTTATTTCTACAATTATTGACTGGTGGCAAGCTAGATTTTGTGTTTATTGGAGGATTTTCGTTTTTCAATATTTCATTTTCTTTTCGAAGAAAATCGACTTCTTTCTTTAGCTTTTGATAGAGTTCCATTACTTGATCAAGTCTTTGTCGACGTTCATTATAACCTTTATCAAGATTTTTATCTGAGTGTATTTTGGCGCGCGTAGGCGTGACGGGTGGACTCTTTTGGCCGAATTTAGATGGTTTTGCACTCGATTTAGATGGTGGTGATCGAGATACCCTTGCACTTTTTAGGAAGGGATTTATTAAATGCAATAATTGGCTCTCGCCAGAATCCATACAGCCGACCTCCGAAGAAGGTGGATTTTCCAGTGAATCTGGACTGCCACCTTGGGTACGTACTATATCGTATTGTTTTGCTCATTTCATAATTATTATGTATACATTAGTTTCAGTATACGGAGTTTGGATTTTAGTCGTCTATTACGACTGGCATGCCTACCTCGGGTATATTCTTTCCCCTTACCCGGAGGGGGTGGAAAATGAACCCAATTTTTTCACACTATAAAAGGAAGGTTACGCGACAAAAAATATTCACATTTTAGAGTGACATTCTAAATATCCTGATTTGATCCCGATCGAGAACTTTTGGGCTATGTTAGAAAGGTGAGTTGGGAAGAGAACGCACACGGCCACAAGTTCTCTTTTTACAGCTTTGAAAAATGAGCGGGAGTTTTGATTTCAATAATGACTCGTAGATATCAAGCGGCTATAAAAAATAATGGTTAAATCAATAAAATTAAATTTGGTGGCACAACAGCTTGTGGAGAACCAAGGCCTAGTGACTTACAACTCTCAACCATTCCTGTGTGCGTATTTTTGGCAGGAATGGAGGGGACCTACAGTTTTTTGCCGAGTTCGTAGTAGATTCATGAAAAGTATCAACAAAAAAATACCGGTCACTGGACAAAATATTTACTTTAAATAGGTAAACTTATCAAAAAAAAAAAAAAATCCGGTTAATTTTGCCAGAATTCTGAACTTGATGTTCAAAGGGTAGAGATGGTGCATTCAAGAGGACACAAGCGTCCACAAGCTTTTTTACAAAGCGAACCTCTGTCTATCAACTCCTACTCTCACCTCCCCGTGGTGAACATCGGGTGCCTAGTACTTTTAGCTGAAGATGGGGTTCCAATCCCTGTGGACGGTTTTAGGCGGCAGCAAACGAGAGAGGGGCTAAGGAGTGTTTCCACTAAGGCACTTCTCCTTTATCCAGGCGGTAGCGGAAGAATTCCCCAGATGGAATTAACGGAGGCGTCTACAGTTCCAGTTAGGTTGAACTACTTAGTGAACACCTTATATGGGCTACTACGACATATTCGTAGCTCAGGCCTATAAGGAGCGGTTTACCGGCTCCCCACCCTTGGAGTTATATTAAGGGTCTGGCCCTCCAGGTCGGGGGTTGTGCGTCGGGGTAACTTCTACCACGGAAAACAACAACGGTTCCGAGACAATAACAAGTCTCGGATATGGATGATCTTAATGTTGACGACCCCAGCAAACGAAACAAGGACAATGAATTTCGGATCTGCACGTGGAATGTCCGGACCTTAAACAGACCATGTGCAGCCGAACAATTAGTGGAGAACCTGGATAGTCTAAAGGCTGATATAGCAGCCATCCAGGACGTGCGATGGGATGTAGAGGGCATACGAAGGATGAAGTCGTGTGACATCTACTTCGGCGAGTGCTGCAAGGAGCAGGGTCAGCGGCTCTTTGGTTGTGGTTTTGTGGTAAGGGGAAGACTTAGGCAAGAAGTCTTGGGCTTCAGAAATGTAAGCGAGTGCCTGGCCACAATCCGCATCAAAGCTAAATTCAAAAACATTACGTTGATCTGTGCCCACGCCTCAACGGAAGACAAAGATGACTCAACCAAAGAAGACTTCTACGATCTCCTCGAGAGTACGTATGATAGGTGCCCAAAGTACGACGTCAAGATCATTCTTGGCGACTTCAACGCCAAAACCGGAAAGGAGGGCATCTTTGGTTCGATAGTCGGAGGACACAGCCTGCACGACAACACTTCTGGTAATGGACTCAGGCTGATTGACTTTGCGGCGGGGCGGAATGCCATCATAGCTAGCACTCGATTCCCACACCTCAATATACACAAAGGTACCTGGTGGTCTCCAGATCAACGAACCGTCAACCAGATTGATCATATTGCGATAGACGCCAGACATGCTTCCAGTATCCTGGATGTCCGAACGTTCCGAGGGGCCAACATTGACTCGGAGCATTACTTAGTTGTAGCCCAACTACGTATGCGGATATCTTTGACGCCACAACACTGAACGGATGCTGTGAAAAGATTTGATGTCGCAAAGTTAAAATCGCAAGAGATCGCTAGGACCTTTTGCGGACCGAGTCTCCCGTAACCTTTCAGCAGTTCTGCCACCAGCACAAGCTGCAGAGGACCAGTGGAAACACTGTCAACAAGCCATCAGAAGTACCGCCACTGATGTGCTGGGTTTCACTAGGCGACCACAACGAAACCCCTGGTTCGATGAAGAATGTCGGCTGGCGCATGCAGCCAAGAATGAAGCCTACCAGTCAATGCTTCAAACTAGAACCAGAGCTGCTGAGAGAGCACCCCGTGAGCTCTACGGGCAAAAACGAAAGGAGGAACGTCGATTTCTCAGAAGGAAAAAGAGAGAGCATGCGAAGCGGGCGGTCGAGTCTATTGAGGACTGTAGCGGCAGGGGGGACGTTCGAAAGTTCTACCGAAGGGTGAGGCAATCTACCCAGGGTTACAAGACTAGAACGGAAGCCTGCCGAGACGAGAGTGGGAATATGGTGGTAGACACACAGTCGGTGCTGAGGATCTGGAAGCAAACACTTTTCTAGACTGCTAAATGGCGATGATAGTCCAAATTCCACTGTGATGCAGAATAATCCATTCAACCTGGACGACGATGGTCAAAATATCCGTCCACCCGACCTAAATGAAGTGCGGTTAACGATAGCTAAGCTTAAGGCGTTCAAGGGTGCTGGTGCAGATGGCCTGCCAGCCGAGCTATTCAAACCAGGGGAGATGACTTGGTATGGAGTATACACCAACTTATCTTCAAAAATTTGGTCGGAAGAAAGTATGCCCGATGAATGGAACCTCGGTATAGTGTGCCCCATCCACAAGAAAGGAGATGCTCTGAATTGTTCCAACTACATAGGTATAAGTCTCCTCAACGTCGCATACAAAATTCTGTCATCTTTACTGTGTGATCGCTTAAAACCAAATGGCAATAAGACCCTGAAAAAAAAAGAAAAAAGAACCGCGGGTGTTATAACTTTTTGGGATTTGGCATTTAAGCCCACACTTATATAAAATTCACAAATGATCATATAATATACAGTAGACGCTTGATATAGTGAAGTAATAAGACTGTTCACTCTTTCGAGATTGTTCACTTTTTCGAGCGGGAGTTCTAAAGGGGTTTCTTGTGGTGAATTTGATCCAAAATGCATATTTTGTTTGGTGTGAATGTTTATATTTATTTAAGCGTTAAACAAAGCTTTATTTCAGTTCAAATTAAAAAAATCAGACAATTGTCCAGTGCAAGCAATCATAAATGCTTGCGAGACATTTTTATACCAAATACATTTTCTTATAAAATCTTGTATGTTCACTATTTTGGATAGGTCACTATTTTGAGATTCACTAAATCGAGCGGCTGCTTTATATAATAATATGATGATTTTTTTTGGTAGTAGTACAAAATTTTTCCTTTTCATTGAAAAAAACACCTTTTCACTAAAAATATTTTTGTAGATTCTTTTAATTCTTGTTGTTTATGACCAATAAAGTTTGTGGGCCGAATTTCATGACTATGCTGTTGGAATTTGTTAATATTTTACTTGTTTCACCAAAAATTCAGTCATCATTTATGAGGCGGTTGTATCGAGTTTATTTCGATTTAATAAGATTGGACATCAAAAAATACCCTATGTGTCATATGTTTAGATTATACCAAGATTAATATTTTAGTTTGTCAAACTTTCATATTCACCCTCTCTAGAACTTTGAAAGTGACTTTTTAAAAAGCAAAGTAGGTTTTCAATTAACTTTGAATATAGGGTAGTAGATGGTGAAATTCAATATTTAAATTTAAGTAACTAAAATTATTTTTCCTAATTTTCTTATCCTTGAAAATTTTCTTCCCCAAAATGGCTTTTTTAAACCCCCTTGGTGCAAGAGGAGGAGATGGAGAAAATCAATAATTTTGTCCTATGGTTTCAAGGGTGTTGAATCCAACGAGAGTTCTCGGGTCCTCGTCCGATACCTCGTTTTCGATTTATATGCAACATTTCGGCATTAAAACTGGTAAGTGAAATTCTTCTTCTGTCCTTCTGATGACCGTGTTGCCACCTTGGTAACACTTCTTTAAAGTAATGTTAGGACAGGAACTATTAGTACTTAAGATAGGTATATAATTCTGAGTGAGTTCTAGATTAGGTATGGTGGCACCTAAGTGTTGACCCAACCAACATTTCAGCTTCAGCATAACTGAATAGGCTTTCTTATTTCTGTAAAACATCTATAAAATTTCTTTTAACATAAAAAGGAGAACATTATCGAAGTTCTAAACTAAGTTCTTGACTGTCTTAAAGAAGTTAAAACGAGCGCTATTCGAAATATTAAGGAAGCTTTGGTTTTGACAGATAACTTTAGAAAGGTTTCTATAAAGGAAAGCCCACAAGTTTAACAGAGTTATGAGCTTTTATGTATAGGTTGTAAAATATCTACTAGAAGTGGATAATACATTCGGAGGTTAAAAAATAAAAGAAAAAAGTAGTACTTATTTATAATTTCTTTGAAGTGGTTTCTTACTATTTAAACCATTTGTAACCTGAAACTGTGTTTCAGATACGATTATTTGTTAGTTAATGTATTGGAAATTGGAAATAATTATTTAACAAAAATGTTTTTCTTACGATTCTAGGGATTGAACCCAGACCACCTATGTACGTGACAGTCCAGCACTCCACCTACTCGGCCATCTCAGATATAATTCGGAAGATGCAAAACTAAACTAGACTTTTTCTTTTTTAGAACTTCAGAATATTTATTAAAACTAACCCTAGATACGCGGTCATAAAGGTAAACAAGATTTATAATATAAAATAATTTTGTAATTTCCTTTAAAACTGGCACCGTTGAACACGTACACAACAATACATACCATACACAATTTGAATTTGATCAATGCAATTCAGTTCAATTTTCTCAGAACTAAAACATACTTTTCGCCCACTTTTGTTTCTCACCAAAAATGATTTTCTTATTATGAGATCCATATTTTTATACTTTAAACTATTGTCAATTCTGTTTTTTTTTTCATTCGGTATAGCAATAGGATTGGTGTTAGTCAGTTAATGTGTGTCTTATAACAAGAGCTTTCAAATAGAACAAGAGACTTACGCAACAAGACAATAGTTTACGCAATGTATAATAATTGTTTTTAAAAAGCTTCTTTAAAATGGCTTTTATAAGTTTGAGCCTCGGTAATATAGATCCGATATTTTCTTTTATGGTTCTTGTCTTCGATTTCACATGTCAAAGTGGTTCGTGTCTAAGATTTCTCATGTCAAAGTGAAGTATTCGATAAAAGTTCTTGGAAACTGTAACAGAAACCTTTTGAAGACTTACTGACAGCAAATGAAATAAAATAACTTTGTACAATTTTTAAAGAGTCATAGCTTAATGCTCCTTCTTTAAATTAATTTACAGAGGACTATCCGGAAATAGATGCTACCCTCGTTTAATTTTCTATATCTAGCTTTCAAACAATTTTATAGAAGCAGTTATTGAAATCATGACTTCTATAAGAAATTTATTTTTGATGAAAGCTGTATAGAACCCTTATACTTATCCAGACTTGCAGCAAATGAAATGTTAGTTGGGGAATCCACCACCATTCACCGGAGTAAAGGCCATAATTACCTTTACTATTGAATTTTATTTATGAAACCCCACAAAAAAATATTTATATACTTTGGAATTACGAGTATTACTGATAGTATTTCACTATTTTATAATTTTTCCTTAACCGTTCATTAAAATAATTCTTAAATAACGGTCGTCGCAATGTTCTTAGGTAACTTATAGTTAATTGCTTTCCTGAAATTCAAAAATCATAGCCTGATGTCCATATGGATACAAAAATATTTCAAGTGCCATTAATTTTATTAAAACCGTTAGCGAAAATCGCTCTAATGCATAGTACTTCTTAATTGAATTATCCAGAATGATTAAAAATAAAAAAGAAAAATTTAAGTTATCAGGGTGAGAGTAAGTAGGTAGGTAGGTACATTTGATAAAGTATCCTCCATCAATCTGTCAAAATACATTTAAAGTGATTAGTTGGCTGAATTTAATTTCCAATACAAAAAGAAAGTCCCTCAATTTTGTAGGAAATGTCCCTTTTAGTAATTAAAAAATATACACACAAAAACATAATCAATTTTTTGCTTGCTATATCGCGCCTCCTCCTCTTGCTGTGACTGTTTCGTGGTCGGTTCGTTTGAAAGACCAAGGGGATTTCTGTGCCTACTGGGGTGGGTGTAAACAAAACTTGACTTTGTAGGTGATCTGAAAACACTTCAAAGAACATCCCTGGTCTTTTTCCGTGTTAATCATCTTTCCCTTAATTATAATTCACAGCAAAGCAAAGAACAAAATTTAAAGGTGGTCGAAGTTGAACCCTCGACGACGCGCCGCGTCGCGGTGACTTTGGGGGAGGTATGTGTCAATATGAAGGAAAAAGTATGTCCTTGGATAAAAAAGCGCAACAACCGCAACAATGGCAAAGTTCTTTATAAACACAAAAAATTGTTTTTTGTTCGGCTTCGGTTGTATACGTAATTGAAAACATTTTAAGAGCCATATCGAGTTTCAGTTTTTTTAAGTGATGAAGTCAAGGGACTTTAAGTGGCAAATCATCTATGAAAGTTCCAACGTCACGTCACCTTTAATTGGTGATGGGACTAATTGGGATAAAAATTAATGAACTTTTACTTTTGAGAAGGAAAAAGGACGAAGCGCAAAAAATATCAAATCGATAATGGAGCGTCTACATTTTTTGAATTCTAATTCGATAGGCATTTCCGGATGGAAGGAGTAGGTTGGGCAAGACATTCAAGTGGATTAATATATCATCATGAACTAGGCAAGCATGGAAAAACAATAAAATAAAAGGGGCTTTATCAAGCATTCTATGAAGATGTAAGTTATTGATAGCCAAGACAACAGCAGGAGAAGGTAATTTATCAAAATTATAGTTCTTCTTTGGAAGCTTTACACGTTCCGTATGCTGTTGGAGTAGATGGCTGGATATATAGTTGCATTGAAAGCATGCCAAACAACGATTATTTTTCTATAAAAGAGATGTTTTTCAGAAGCCGAAGAATTATTTTATTGTAAAATGATGGCTGTGTGTGTGTTGTTTGTTCTTCTTTCATCCCACCTGCGTAAAAGATTCTAGCTCCACGATTCAGTGGCAGGCACTTTTTTGCTGCCCATAAATTTATTACAATCCATTATTGAGTTGCCATTGTCTGAGACGTTGGGCGAGTTTTCCGCTTCGACAAAAGCGCAATAAATTTCGTTTTCCTTGTTGTTGCTCTGATATACCAATGCATATGTATTGTATATCCTTGGCCTCTTTGCCTACACTGGATCACTTAACAAAAATGGTACACATACTGGATACCTTTGTTATTTGGGATAGCTTAGATAAGTTCTGTAGCAGATAATTCAGGAATCTAAGACGAGATTTCTAATTATTATAGGGCGTGTGTTTCTATTTCGTTTGAGGATATCATGAATTATAGTCTTTTGTCCTTTAACTGAGTGCAATCGGAAAAACATTTAACAGAGGCAGTTTGATGGGGTTGCTTTAACACGGCATTGGAAAGAGTTGATTTTCTATACTTATTTTAGAGTAGGGGATAACGAGGCATTTAGACCCAAAGCTTTTTGCGTAGAAAAAAAAAATAGCCCGAGTATAAGCGGCTCGGTCCGTTCCAAAATACTATGTGGGTAGGTTGACTTCGCTTACCATTTGAAATTTCTACAAAGTTGAAATCTAAAAATAGAGTTCTTAATAATGCGTGTATCGATTTCCTTAAAACTATTATTCTGCTTGATATGACATACTTTTTCTTTAAAGTTAATTTGGAATGCAATGAAAAGAGTAAGTGAAGCTAAGCTCACTATTGCGTGCAACTTCAAGGCATCAGATTTAAAGGATTACTTTTTGTCGTTCAATATTGATTGAATGCTGATCTTCAAAGTTTCAATATGTGTCACCGATGATAGAGGATGATTTTCTAGGCTCAAGTTTTTATGAAGTGGAATTGAATGCAGCTAAAGATGGAGCGAAAAAGAATAAGGCAGCTGGAACAGATAAAATACCGGTTCAATTCTTTAAGTATGTATCGTCAGGTTGCTTATAAACTCTCTTGAACTGCTACAGCAAAATTTTCGAAATTTGGTACTCCATCCCATTTTTTGTCTTCGGTTATTTTCCGGTTCGATTCTCAGCAAAATGAAATTTTTTCTTTAATTTAAAATAAAATTCATTACATTTCACTTTAAGAAAAAAGCTGCTGCAAAACCTTCAAACGTAAAAAAAATAATTCAATGAAAATGTAAAATTAATAGATTTTTTTTGTTTTGTCTGAAGTAAATTTCAATAAGTTTTCTTCTGTATTATAAACTAATTAATTTTCAACTTAGGTGTTTTTATTAAAAGTTAGTCAAGTTGAAGCGTGTTCGGCTAGCATGCAGAGGGTTCCGGGCATAGATAAGCAAATAAAGATTGCCTTTTGCGTGACTCGCAAGCTGTCTCTTTTTTACTGGGATATTTTGTATTGTTTCTTTAAATATGCACAAATGTTCTATTGACAGCCAAATTAAAACGTTATCAATTCGTAGGCGAATTTTTTCCTTTAAGTAGTGAACCCATTTTTTAATGATGAGCTTCATATATTTTAATTTATTTATATCTGGGCAAGGCCCCAGGGGGGGGGTCATGACACCCAACACCCCCATGTATCCGCTATTGTACCAGCTCCAAGACATCCGAAACGATACCGAGACGATAGTGTACTTTTGGGACCGAAATTTTTCGATGCTTTCGGTAGTATCGTTTGGTACCAAAAAAATTTTTTTTAATATTTTAATTAATATTTAATTTAATACAAATAAACAATTCTTTTAATTGATTTGTCAAAAACGGCTCCAACTGCTTAAATGACAGTTTTTCTCTTTATTAAGGAGAAGGGTTAATCAATTATTTAAATTAGACCCACCTACTCTCACGCCCATTTTGTGTCTGCTTTGTGCCCCTGAAACCAATCATTTGGATCAAATTTTCAGAGTTAGTCATTTTAAGATGGAAGAAGTGACTTTGATGAAATCCACCGACTGCTTCGCACTAGCATATTTTGTTCTTATATCTTGATTTCTTCCTGCTCACCATGTGTACACCCTTGTTGTCATCCAACAAGCCGTTCAAAATTGTTAAGACAGTAGAAAAAACTTTTGTAGTTGAGATATGCATATTTCATAGATTGATTTTCTTTTTAATCCTAAAATATTCCAAGAGAATTTAATTACAAAATCAAGAACATTTAATCAAGTCGTTCACTTTTTTTTTGTGAATAAGACAACACCGAAACCGATACCGAGACGAAACTTTGTTATACAAGACCAAACGAGATTGAGTTATACGAAACTGATACCGAGACGATAGTGAAATTATTCGATTTCGATGATACAAGACAATGCGTCGGCTGTGAGAAATATTGTCGTATGTAAAAATTGAGATTTAAATGATTTGTTATTTGATTTTTTCTCTACAACCTACTTAAATCCGTTTTTCGATACTTGGCTTAGTTTCCAAGATAATATCCTTAAAATTTGTCGTAGGTATGTGCAAAGTAGCCAACATTTAAGTATTTCTTTGTTGTATGCGTATACAAAATGCTACACATACGACAAAATAAAAACATACGACATTTTTTACAAAATCTGTTCAGTCAAAGTTTGGTAAATAACTGTCGTAGCTATGTGTCAGTTTTAATGCACGTACGATAATATTTTGCTGGATTAAACGTTTGTCGTAAACCTCATAGGAAAAAACACAGAGATGGGAGTTTTAGTCGTGATCAAAATAAATATATGTCGAAAATAATGTCGATTGCCATCCTGCAATTCTTTATGACCCTCAACATTCAGTTAAAGAAACAACGCAGAAGTTCTATGAGCCACTGTGTTCTTGCTTGCAAGAAGTTGACTGTGTCCACAGCGTTATTGAAAAATATTTATGAAATATCGAAATAATCAGTCAGGTAACTTAAATTCACCTTTTAAATAAAATAAATAAAATAAAATCTTCCAAACGTTAATTTTAAAATTTTACAAATGAACCAAAAACATTTTAAAAACTATGTTGGTATGCTTTCAATTCTGACCTAGCTAGCTGATAATCGAACCCAGTCCTTTTAAGTTGAAACTCTTATCAATAGACTACAACCACAGATACTATAGTTACAGATATTTACAGGTATCGCACGCAAAGCAAAGCAAAATGACAACTTTTTATCGTGGGACGTAGAGCTACGTCCCAGTTATATCAATATTGTTCGAAATATAGACTTCAAAATATAGATTTACATACTTAGATATAAATACCAACCGTCAGCGACAAGTCATCAGAAGTTCGATCAACCAAATCGATTTTTGAGGAAGAAGAAAATGATCTTGCAAACACAACGTATTGAAAAAATGGTAATTTTTATTTTTATTAGATGAGATATCTATGTTACTTTAGTATCTGTGCTACAAAAAAGAGAAACTTGTGAATTAGGATAAACATAACCGTAATTTAAAGAAGAAATGACCATAAAAGCAGACGTTCTCAAGAGCCAGCCTATAGGCGTATTTATGGAAAAGAGTTGCATCAAGCAAAGGCCATCGACTCCAACAAAAAAATGCTATACAAAGTATGATTCCTTATCTGGAAAAAATTTAAATGAAATATTTCATCGTGCCATTTTAAAAATAAATAAAGAGTATGATTTTAAAATAAGTTTATAAAAAATGTTTTTTTTTTAATTTTATTAAATATTTATAAAAAATTTATTTTTAAAGTTATAAAAATGTTATCCTTTGTCTCAGCTTCAGACCCACTTCCAGAACCTCTGTCCCAGAACCTATGTTTCAGACCCACCCCTGAACCTATGCCCGAGTTCCAAGCCAACTCCCACCTGCCTGAAAAAAACTGTGGTCATTTGTCCCAGTTCCAGACCTACCTCTGTCCTCGTTTCTGTCGTTATGACCGATATCGCATGGTCATCGTCATCGTGGCCGTCGTCGTCATCATGGCCGTCATGGTCGTCGTCGTGGCCGTCCTCGTCGTGTCCCAGTCGTCGTCACCCAAACCCAACAACTATGGTTTCAAAAATTGTTGTAGAAACGGCGGGACTTTGATTTTCGGGATTTTGAATTCCGGGATTTTGATAACCGGGATTTTGACATGTGGGATTTTGAATCACGGAATGTCGACTTAACCCTTAAATGCATTTTTAACAAAAAATAATTGTTCTATTAAATTTTGTGTTCAAAAAATTCTTTGAGTTCTTTTTCATTGACAAGGTTAACATTTCAAATCGAATAAAAACAAAATATGAGAAATATTCCTGATCGCTATAATTGTCAATTAGAAACAACATCTTTTAATTGACCTACAGACTACAGCCCGAATAACGGCCAAACAGAATGGTGTAGCTGTACTTGTGGCGTGTAGCACTATCAAAGTAGGAAGATACAAAAATAGTATATACAGTTCCACAATGAGAAGCTGTAATTGTAGCAAGAAATGTATGGTGTAGCAGAAGCTAAAAAATGCAGCTACATTCATTCTGCTCAAGGGTATATTATCTTGTATATTAAGCAATAATACTTACACCTACATTACAAGCAAGTACTATGAAGTAAGTTTCTGTCCGTGCCCCGTTTGTTGTATAGTATTAGTTAGTATGTACATTTCCGTTCATAAATTCAATAGTCATACTTCCTTCATGGCCTATTTTTTGTATTCCGAATTATGACCACATTTATTTATATGAATACATATATTTTTCCAGATTATGTAAACTGAAAAATAAAGCAGCAAATATAAGAATTGATGGGAATTTTCTTTTGCATAACGAATTGATATCCTTAAGAGAAAAGGAAAAAAAAGAAGACAAACCGCCAGATAAAGTAGATATAAAACATTTTTTTTTTTGAATTTTGAATAGGGATATGACAGTATTTATATAAAGGGATAAGACATCACTACAAGTTAGGTAGCTATATCTAAGTTGAATATGAGTAGGTACATTTATTTGAGCCTTACGTTTGCAAAACGCCCGCAGTGAAGGTCCGCATCCGCATATCTTTCGGAAGACTATAAAAACGAACACAACGGATTTTTATTGTTACATATATAGCCAACCATCAGATGTACGAAAAAATTTTGTTGCCCCCCAAAACCATTCTGTCAAGGAATTGGACTTTTGAAAATTCTTCCCCTAAAATAATGCCTTTGCAATAACCTTAAATAAGCAAAGAGCTTAGTTCAAGCTCTAATGAGTCCGTTGCATGGCCCGTTTATCTTAGTATGGATCTTGGTCATATATCATATTTCTAAATACCATCAAAATTGGAACGTTTTTTACTTGCGATATAGGTACTTTAAGGCTAGTTTTGAATTCATGCAAAATAAAAGTTGAGATAAAAATCAAACATTACGTTACGATGATAGAGAAAACCAAAAAAGTGGGAGGCACAATTCTGTCTTTCTGTCTGTCTGTTAGTCTACAGCCTTAAGGGCCCGATCGATTTTCTTCAAACTTGGTACTGAGTAGTTTTCGGTGATTATGCCCACACATTTTTTTCATTTTTTTAGAACCAAATTTAACGGTACCTGCCATACAATTTTTTCAGCAATTTTACTTAATCGTATTTTTCTCAAAAACGGGTTAGCAAATTTTCTTTAAAAATATTCAATAAATTACTTTTAGTAAAAGCTTCTTTTGGGTGGAAAACTATTTCTCAAAACATAGTTATTAATGGTACCTCCCCAAAGAATCATTTTTTTAATTTTCAATTTTCGTCAAAACGGTATGACTGATTTCATTAATTTTTCTTATACAGGGGGTTCCAAAAACTATAAATATATTTGTGTACTTAAATTAAAAATTTTTTTTTTTTGATTTTTAAAAAATGTTTGAAATTTTTTTTTTTTGAAAAACGATAGGATTGATTTTTGTGAAACTCGATAGTTAAGAATTTTTTACTCTCGAAAATATTACAAAATTTACATATATGAAGAAATAACGGTACCTTCCATACAAAAGTAAAAAAAAAAACCGGAAAGGAAAATATTTTTTTTTTCAAAAAAGACTCCTACGATTTTGATTAAACTTTTTTGTATAATAAAGTTAATATGATCTTATACAAAAATTATAAAATTTTGCACTTAGCAATTATTTTTAATACCTGTCATTCATATCATATGTAATATTCTATATATGTTTTTTATTTTGAATTTTCTCATTATCGGCTGATTGGATTAAGATAAATATTTTTATATACAAATTTTAGATAAGATTGAATAATATTGCACATCAACATTTTCAATAAAATGTTTGAATGTTAAAAAAAAATTTTCAAATTTTTTTTTTAATTCGATTTTTCAAAAACGGGCTGACAATTTTTTTTTTTTTTTATTTTTTTTTATATGTACAAAAATAAATAATTAAGATTTGCATACCAAATGTTTTCGTTAAAAATGTTTTTGGAATTTTATGTATAGAAAATTCGTATATTATTATATTATATTATTTTTTCATTCAAACTCTCAACTTAGTTCTTTTAGCTAATTTAAATATCCCAGTCGTGCATATTATTATTTGTGTTATTGGATTGACAACTAGCATGAACTGGCCGCGTATGGCCAAACTGTGTATCAGTACGGACGCCCATAGTCTATGCTGAATTATTTCCTATTCAAGATATTTAACACCATTGAAGAGCAAACTGTAAGCTATCACAGAGTGATCTGTGTTCACATGTAGTTCGCTTAAGTTAAAGAAAAAACTGGAGCAAACTATATTCTACTTCAGATCATTTTGGAGGTTGGTGTAGCGTTTTCCTTTACAAATTGAAATTAAATAACATTTTGTTATGGAAATATTTTATTAGTGCATAGTACCTACATAATATTAGTTTTAATTTTATTTCGTGCTTTTACCTAAACCAAATAAAATGTGAATGGATATATCTTATTAGTAACTGACATGAACTACATAAAATTAAAATAAATGAAATGCATGATTGGGTTGAACGTCGTTGCCCTCATGTTTAAGAGGCTTGAGGCTTAAGAAAAAATCTAGGGTTTAAGGAAAATTTAAAGCCACTGGTGACATTCAAAAATTCAATATTCAAATTGTGTGCTAAGTTCAGACATGTGAAAGGAGTGAAAACTTGTGATATGAAATATCGGTATTTAAATTAGCTTAAACAACTCCTTTATGCTAATCTTGAGTATGGTGGTTGGATGTTGTAGGAACTGGGGTCCTCGAGCTGTATCTTTTCCTACACATCAAGTGCTTACATTACCTTCAAGCCGGTAACCGCCGGATACTGGTCTTGGCTTTATGTCATGACTTGCAAAATTTGTAATTGCGAGTGTTGATCAAGGAAAGAATTGCAACAACAAACCCATGGCCCTAAAGATTGGAGGTTACTGCGTTGTGCTAATGACCAGCCACAGTAAAAAAAAACCAATTGTTATAAAAGAGAAGCGAGAAGCCTCGGATAACGACCCGTCTCAAATGACAGTCCGACCCGGAACGAATGCACTACGACCTAAAAGTATGCAGCTGGAATGTAAGGATACTCTATAAGCCAGGTGCTACTCAAAAACTTGAATCTGTCATCAAGCGGTAAAAGGCACATATTACCGCGATCCAGGATCCAGGATGGATAGGATCAGGGATTATGGAAAGAAAAAATTTCAACATTTACTACAGCTGTCATCAAAGACGGCACATGTTAGGATACGGTTTCGTCGTGGGAAATCGACTCAGGTCGAGTGTCATCACACACAGCAACCTGGCGATCTCCAGATGGTCAAACTGCCAACCAAATCGACCGTGTGCTAATTGGCGCAAGGCACGCATTGAACATCTTGGACGTGCGAACTTTCCGAGGTGCAAATGTGGACTCTGACCACTTTCTTGTTTTTCTTGTTGTGACAAAGTTCAGAGCCTGACTGTCCAATGAAAAGAAAGCGAAGACCGCCCAAAAAGGAAGAAATTCAACATTGCATGCCTTAGCAAATCTGAGAAAGCCAGAGACTACAGAGAGCAATTAACCGGGAAACTCTCTGCCGTACCCCAACCCACAAGTGTCAACAACCAGTGGAACTTGTATAGTGACGTCATAAAGGAGACAGCCGAGACCACCATAGGCTATCAACCACCTAGAAAAAAGAACCCGTGTTATGATGAGGAATGCGAGTGGCATTGAAGCAGGAGACGGAAAATGCACGAATGCAAATGGTGCAACGGAAAAAAGGAGTAGCAAGAGAGGAGTACCGTGAAAAGAGAAGAAATGAGAAAAAAAGCCCTGCGTAGAAAGAAAAGAGCATCCGCACCCTCTCAGCTCAGTTATAGCGAGGAGTCTAGCACCGCCACCAACACCCGCCGGTTCTACAAAATAGCCAAGCAACTGGCACGCAAGCTCTTTGAAACAGAGAGGGGAACCTAGTCACCGAAGCACAGGATATTAAAGCATTATGTCATCAAAAAATGCTTTTTCGTGCTACGTTTATAAAATTTTTTCTTGGCAGTGAAAAGAAGACTAAAGTTTTATTTTTCTGATTGTTCATTTCACGAAAAAATTTAAAGATATTGAAACCAACGATTTATCTCGCCTCTCCCAAATGTGAAGTGGAAAAAAATTCCGACATGCAAAAATAACCTTCAAATCGAGTGATTCTAAAGCTCATAACGTCAGCTTTAAAACGTCCAATCTTCAAATTTAAGGTCTTTTATTAAAATATAAATGTCAAATAAATTCAAAATGACATACTACTTTTTTGTATAAAAATTATTTAGAAATTGGTACCACAAAATTTCATACTAAAAAGATAACTATGTTGCACATCTTTTTTAGCCAGAACAAACGTTTCTGATGGCAATACAGTAGACGTTCCAAAAAATGAAGTAGTAAAAACCAGGCCTGGTCAGTGTTTATTCTTTCGAGATTATTCACTTTTTCAAGCGGAAGTTTTTAAAGATGAATTTGTTTAAAAATGCAAATTTTGTTCGATGTGAATGGTTTTTATATTTATAAGTTAAGAATAACCGAAAAAATTCCCCAGTGTTCTCAAATAATGTTAAATGCCTGAGAGGTATTTTTATAAAAAATCCGATTTTATAGAAAATTTTGTGTGTTTACTACTGTGGACAGTTAACTATTTTGAGATTCACTAAATCGAACGTCGACTCTATTCGTGAAGATTTTTCTCACTTTCATTAATGAGTTTTAGGAACTTCCGTATTTTTCATCCACTTATCAAACAAAATTTATTTCATCGAATATTTTAAAAACTACAGGTTTTCGCCCATTTACTTGGTTTCATGTTCATTTTGTTGTTCTCTCTGTTTGATTGTTAACGACACGGTGCCTGTCAATTTCGCTTGTAAGCACATTTGACGTTAATGCACACATTCTCTGAATACTTATTTGTTCCATCAACTCGATTTTCTTATGGTGCGGTGAAATTGCACTGTATATGATATTTTCAAACATGCAACTTTATCAAACTGCATCATCGAACACAGAGCTAATGCAGTAAAACTTTTATTTACTTTTTTGAATAGAAAACTTTTTCAGGAAATATTCTGTAAACGCATTTCTGACTTAGATAACGGCCTTTAACTTGTGTTTGGCCACAGAATCTTATCCTAGCAATGGCTGAAACTTTTGCTCGAACTCGAACGTTATATGTGGGAATAGGAACATAGCGGTGTGCTGTTATTCTTCACAAAATTCTAGGTGGTTCTTCGAAGACCTAGAGGGAATTCAAAAACGTTGTTTAAACACCCTGTTACTGCCACAAACTGCATAACTTCATTTCAGGAACACGTCTTCTACACTGGCTCGGCCACATGACAACAACGCTCCAGCCAAAAAAAAATCTTCGAAGCCCAGCCCCCAGGTTCGAGACGACCAGGAAGACCAGACCTCCGCTACAGGGACCAGGTGTAGGCGATTTCCAAGCAAGAATGCTGGGTTTCGATGACTGGAGGGAGCTTGCGAGGGACCGCAACCGATGAAAGACCGCAATATCTCAGGCAGACACCCTCCATGGTTTGGGAGCCGGATAAGTAAGTAAGTAAGTAGTCAGGCTATTTTGGGGTGGCCAATCTAGTGTTCTTAATTGGTAATTCTGCAGCCGCCCTTTGGTCACCTGAATGGTGTATTTTAGATCAATAGCTCTGGAGAAAATAATCTCACATATTTAATCTTCCGTAGTCACTAATACTATAATTTGTGTAGGTAATGTTATGTGGGTGCTCGGAGTTTATTATTTATTATTTATTATTTTATTTATCTACAAGCAATTCTACTACTAACAGATATTCGGCACTCCAATAGTAAATTAAAAATATAATTTAGTACAAATTAAAATATAAATAATATAAGCATAATTTCAGATTAAAATTTTTCACGACTAATACATAAACAGTCAATACTTAAAGACACTTCATTGAAGTAGACAATGGATCTGGACAACGTCTCACTACTTCCGTATCTAGTACTGTGTGTTCTCTGAAATAAAAATAATCTAGATCCTAATGTTCTAGAAGGAACAAAAATTGGGACGAGTGCAAGAAGTGATGGACACTTTATGTGATTGCAAAGCATTACACCATGAGTTTTTCGTGGAGGTTCAAGTGATTTAATACCAAGAAGTTGACATCAGGGCTTATAATCTGGACAAAACCCCAACGCATTTGTATAAAAATAAATTTTGTGAATCGTTTTTGAACCTTCTTAAGCCGGTCAGAGTATACTTTGTATGTGGGGCTCCAAATAACATCAGCATATTCAAGAATCGACCTTACAAAAGATGTGTACAAAGATAGGAGTACGTAAGGGTTTCTGAATTCCTTTGCATTTCGTTTGATGGAGCCCACCAAAGAGTTGGCTTTAGGGATCAAGTAATCAAAATGGAATTTAAAAGAAAGACTCGAATCAAGTATAACTCCCAAATCATTAATTTTTGAGACACGACTAACTTTTAAAAATAGTTTAAAATCGTCTGCGTATATCAAACAGTTACAATTTTTTATCATTTTCATTATCATTTTGAAAGTATTAAAATAGTAAGGAAGTAATTCATTTGATGCCCAGTAAATCACCGTGGACATGGTACCCCTAAGGAGTTCCGAATGTTGATCCAAAAACCATCGCTCAAGAAACCATATTGTGGATGCAAAGTAACCAATTACAAACACATGTTTGCCCACCACAAAATATCTTAACCTCAGTCCAATTGAACATCTTTGGGCTCAAGATAAACATGCCATTACAAATCTACTTGGATATTGTTTTGATCTTCAATCATTTTGACACCGCATTGGAACTGTGCAAATTTTCGTTTCCAGTCAGTAGAAATTATTTTAAGAAATCTACGTTATGAAGTAAAAAGGGGGCTCCAAAGCAAAAGGAGGCAACGCGAGGCACTTACCAGGAACAGTTTCACAAGGCCAAGTCATTGATCAAATGCTTATTTTTGTCTTTCATTGGATCAAATTAACTTAACGGTTGAATTTTGATCTCCTTATACCCTTATTGCTAAATTAAAATATTATTTTACTATCGAGTGTAAAATTTCGTTGAAATATCTTACCTTTTAAAAAGTTATATAGTCAAAAGTTTAACGTGCTGCTAACCGCTTGATCAAAAAGTTGAGTCACTGTATTTACAGTCATACCCGATTAGTTGCATTTACTTTTTTGTTCCATGTTATGACCAAATAAATGCAGTATTTGATCTACCAAAATAAAAATTAAATGCATTAGTAGTTCTTTTCCACTTTTCAATACCAAGCAACTGAGAAAATTTAATAAATGGTTGGCAATCTAACAGGTTTTCAGGTGAATGTTACGTAATTTGTAACAGTTTATACTTAATATAAAAACTATGCACGTGCATTTTACTGTTTAGAATATGTTTTTTTAAAAGAAAATATACATACAAAAGGATATGCTTAAAAATATGCCACTTTTCGGCTCCATATACAAAATTTATTTTTTGAAATGAATTCTACGACCCTTAAACCTATATTAAATACATAAATCATTGTTCTACGATAAAAATTACCAATGTTACAGATTTTTTTTCTTATTTTCAGGGTAACCGGTAGCCATTTTGTGACTTCCGATGGTCCGATTTTGGTATTTTTTTTCTCATGCATACAACACCCAAAATCAAAAAACCTTTTGTTGGAATTTGTCCCACTAAAAGTTGCTTTGAGACTTTTATTGACTCGTGTAACTTGAGTCTTACTGGTGAGATCTTCAAATTTAAGGTCTCTTAATGACAAGAAAAAAAAAAAGCTACATTTCTATTTAAATTTGGTGCTTTTTGGTGGAAATTTCAAAAGGGAAGACGCAAGGAATCGTGTTATATGGACACCACGCCCACCACTGCTTCACAGTGAAGTTAAATTAATTTTCGATTTTTTTTTCAAAATTTGACTTCAAATTTGAGTTAAATTTTTTCTTAAATGCATAAAAAAATTCAAATTCAGGGTGCAACTGCAAATTATGCTAGCTAGCTCCGTTACTGAGAAAAACACAGTTCTGCTAACTTCACAGTGAAATCAACAGTGCAAAATGAATTTTTATGTGGTGAACTGCAAAATCCAGAATAGAAATGCATTAAAAATGCAAAAAAACGGCAAATTCCTGACTTTGTCCGATTGGTCTAGCTTTAAAATTGTTCTGTTTAGGCTAACTTCACAGACGTTATCTCATGATTTTTTTTAATTCCATGATAAAATATTGATGTTTTTTTTTTTGAATCGGCAACACTATGTTCATAATAATTTACCCAAAAGTGTTAAGCAATTGTTAAACTAGGTTTTTATAAGTAGGTATCTAGGTGATATTCAAATAACCCGAAATTTAATTTAAATAATTTAATTAATTTAATAAACTTGAGTTCAAAAACAAAGAAAATCGTTTTCGTTATTGTTTTTAAAGAAATTGAGGCGTGTTCATAGATGTTGTTAAAGCTGCTGCTAAGAAAATCTGGAGTTTATTATATGTATATGGAAACTTCATCAGTTAAACTCTAATTTTGTCTATAGCAACGTCCTTAAAAACATCCATGAATATTCAAGTGAGCAGCACTACCATACTTATATACTGACGAATTATGTGAGAAATTCCTTAAAGTTGGCAATTCGATTAGGATTGGGAAAAAGGACAAAGCCAGGGTCGTTACACAGTCACACCTTGTTAAAAAAATAATCTTATAGCTGCTCTCAGCTACGGATTAATCATATATAGGCCCTTAAGTGTTTTAAGGTTAGTATATACCTACAACTGCAAAACTTTAATGGTTGGGAATATGAATAACAAAACTTTATTAACAAAACAAAAACTGCTGTAGTTCTTCTCATGTCTGTCAGGCTTCTTTTTCACATGCGATTGCAATGCAGTTGCAGTACCATACAATATACCTATAGAAGTAATCTTGATTTTTCTTAACAGTTTCTTTGAAACAGCCATAGTCAGTAGCAAAAATCATATAACAACTGAACATTCCTCATAGTTTTTTTTTTCTAGCATAACACATTTGTGCTATGTGCTGTGCTCCTGTCAAGACTTTTCTTCATTTTTTGCTCACCTTCAACCGCATCAAAATAAATTCAACTAAGTAAAACACCGCTTCCGGGTGGTAGAAAATAAGTTTCTCCAGATGGAGAAAAAGCAAAAAGACAGACCTTATGAGGTACCTTAATTCATACACATGCCTGCCTGACTGATGGCAGATGTACATATACATATGTGCACAAGATTCAAAACTTTCGCTAAACTTTCAACCTCTTTTAAGTCCCAATCTTTTTTCCTGTTCCCCTCTTTGCATCAAACATTCTAGAATTCAAATGGTTTTCGGTGATTCAACCCCCAAATATGCCACCATCATCATGACATCTGTAATCCAACAAAGAACACTGCCAAAATCAATTCAAAGAAATTTTCAAATACTTAAAATTTATTGTTTCATTAATAATTCAGTGTTCTAAATTGCATAAAAGAAAATGGAAGAGACAAAATTGAGACACATAACACGTGAAAATAAAAAGTGGTAGTGCTTTAGAGGCGAGGTGGAGGCAAAATACAATTCATGAATGTTTACGGTATGAATACCTTGAGTTCGTCACAGTAATAAAATGATGGAGAATACAAGTATTTTTGAAAAAATGACTGATGAAATTGATTATAACAGACAGAGAGTGATGTGTACCTACAATATGATCTGAAACGAAAGTTATTCTTTCGATTCATTTTATATACATAAGTAGGGAGACACTTCCAGTGGTATTAATAAACTCATTCCAGGCAATGTCTAACTTTAGACACTTGTCCAACTCCAAAATGTTATTTTTGACATTTTGCACCTCGTGGCTAACTTAGCCACTGAAATTTGCTGTCCATATCTTTTTTTAAGTAGACTCGTTCAAAAAACAAGGAAAGCTTAAATTTCTAGTTTTCTTATTTTCCAGTTTTGAAATGGATGAAAAGCTAATTGAACGTGCCCAAAAGCCTACTGCAATTCATTAATTCAAGACTGGATACATGTGGTCGTAATTGGACAACTGTTGGAACCGGGATGGCTAAACTATATACGCATTGACTAGTTGGGTAACTACCTCAGCGTGTTCTAAGAAAATCTAATAAATACGACTGTTCAAATGTAGGTTATAATGTTAATACTTTCCTGCACCTATTATGCTCAAGAGAATGACATGTTTAGTAGGTATTATTTGGGTAGATGAGAACCAAAACTCGTTATATTCAAAATTTAAGAAGAGGTTTGAAAGCAAACCTTCTGCAAACAATGGATATGGAAAGTTCTGATGCAAATCGCAATGTGGATATGGAGAGTTTTGAAAACAATTATAATATTTGACATCAATATCAAAGCGGATTGGAGGGGTAAGGCTGTCAAATTTTCCGTAGAAAATTATTCATTATGCAAAGCTTAACAAATCTGCATCAAAATCTGAATTTTTGATAAAAGTGGATATGACGAGTTTTGGTTCTCATCTACTCATTTGTTCTTCTATCAAACTCAAAAATAAATTTTATTCATTTAGAATACCTAGGTTAGGTTAGGTTAAAGTGCTTGTCAGTAATTAATACTGCAGCACTTAGACCAAAGTTGGTCCATTTTGATAGTGTCATACCACAGGAATCTAGAAAACTCCTTCCTCACTACTGTTAAACCACTAAGGGTTCCCAACGAAGTGTACGAGAGTGTTAAAATACCTAGCCACTTAAGAAAAAATTAGTACGGATGTAATAATTGATACCACAATAACACATAAAAGTCTTTGAGAAAAAAATTCGTGCCATCATGCAACTTGGTGAAAATATTTCAAGTATCATGAAAATGAAGAATCAGGAGCAGGGTGGTCCATAAAAACAATATTTTTTTTTTATGACTGGCCACCACAGAATTTCGTTGCTTAAATCATATTGTGTACTCGGCATAATACTTCAACCTCCTAGGTATAATGGAAGGCGGTGCTTAAGAACTTGCTGTTCGTATGTTTTGCTAGAAAGTCGCTTGAATAAATGTTCGTGTATACTGGGTGCCCCCCACGTGTGACTTTAGTCGCATTTTGACCCTTTTTTTTGCGACCATGAGACGACTTTTTTAAAAACTGGCTCTTTTTAACCTTTTTAAAAAATTGCGCGACTTTTCTTACCCCATCTCTAGAAAATTACGTGGACAAGATTAAGTTCTTATTTTTTTAACGGTTCTATTTTTTGCGTGTTTGAAAAATATTCTCCACACATGTTTCATAATATTATAAGCAAATTTTGATTTGTAATGTAAGCATTGTAGCAATTTATCAAGTAATGCATTCGTGAGCAAAATTAAACTCGAGCGAAGATTAAAAAAGAGGGTTTCACAATTCTGTCTTTCCATCTGTCTGTCTGTTTGACTAGAGCAGTATTTCCAAAACTTTTTTGTGCCATGCCCTACTAAATCCTTTTCAAAATTCTTATGTCCCTCCAATAATATACCTATTTACAAAATTTTTAACTCTCAAAATCTTGAATGATTACAAACTACGAAGAAATCACCAGAATCAGAATCTTTTAAATCCGGCTATACATTTTCCATGTGATCAACAATTTCATTTATAACGGTATCAGTCAATGAAACCTGTCAAAATTTGTGTTGTTAATATATTACACACACACCAGTAAGGGTAGTGAAACCAAATTTCTTCGTTTTTGCTTCGATAGGAGTTTGAGTTTTTTGAAAATATTAACTAAATAAATCACAAATACTTTACCATCCAATATTTACAGTTTTTAAGTGCCAGTTTGTCACTTAAGAGAACCAACAATTTTCAAATTTCTTTTAAAAACAGTTTCAAGAGCCATCTTAGAAGTGTGAAATGTCTTACATGGTCTTCATTTTGTTATTTACAAAACAGCAGGAAAAAAACCTTCACAATTTGGCAAGTAGTAAGCTCGAAAATTGTTTTCGGTCCAAAACTCTTTTAAAAAATATATGCTTAAAATTCTAACGTGGAATGCCAACGGATTATGGCAAAAACTTGGAGAATTGGAGATGTATATGCGAGAAAATGATATTGACATATCTTTGATATCAGAAACGCATGCCAAAAATGAATCAAATCTTAAAATCCACGGGTTTCATGACTACCACGCCATTCATCCGTCAAACAAAGCAAGAGATGGATCATCATTGTATATAAAAGAATGTATTGAACACTCGATAGGCCTCAAAATAGAGGAGGAATCAATGCAATTGAGTAGTGTACAGATTAAAACTAAAAATATTCCTCTCAATGTCTCTTCCATATATTACCATCCGCGTTGCAAAATTGATAAGAGTTAATTTACGACATTGATAAAGTCACTAAGCCCAAATTCAATTCAACTGGGATGGATTTAAAAAAGCTATCGAGGACAACGTTAAGAGTCATTACAAACGCCTCTTTTAGCTTGAAGACGCTGTAGATACCTTTGTTGATAGAATGCATTGCTATAAAAATTAAAAATATCATCAGGAATTAAAAGATTTAGTGAAAGAGAAACGAAAAGTGCCTGTGCTCCTAAACACAAAGCTCATTTAAATCGCTTGAGTAATATGCTAAAAATGGCGATATCAGATTTCAAAAACCTTGAAGTTGAAAATTACCTTGAAGGCTTGACAGCGGAGAAAGAATCCAACTACTCACTTTAGAAAGATAAAGAAACAACAAACAAAACTAAAGCTTCCAGTGCCCTCGATTGAGAAAAACCAATACGGACAGGCTAAAAGTGAAAAAGAAAAAGCGATGGTATTCGCTGATTACTTGGAACAAATATTTAAACCTTTCTATGGGCAAGAACTCAACGAAAATATTAATTTGAATTTTACTTCAAATGAAAGCTAAATAACAAGAAATGCTACACTTGCCGAATTAAAAAGAGAAATAAAGAAGCTTAAGTCCTATAAAGCCACAGGATATGACTTAATCACGGCATAAAATGCTTCCTCGTAAAGGATTTATAAACCTACTTTACATACATACATGTTCAGAGCCAAAGGAAAGTTGTGGAAGTCATAATGGTTTTGAAACCTGGCAAACCATCTCACGAAAAGAAGTCTTACAGACTGATTTCTCTTCTTCCAATAATATCAAAAGTTTTTGAAAGAATACTACTCCTGCGCCTGCAACCGATAATACACTGAAAAAAAAATCCGTCATCATATTGGTGAATGGCGTTCATCAACTGAAATTCCTCATTTAGATGTACTTTTCATCACATTGACGAAAAATAACATGAAATTTTAATGATGAAAAATGAACTGTTCTTCAATATGATGAAAGTGCATTCATCAACCTTTTTGTCAAGATTTTCAAAAATTTAAGGAATATTTTCTGATGAATAAGATTCATCATTTCATCAAAACCTTTCATCAATATGATGAAAACTTGAACTTAGTTACTTTTTCATCCAATTGATGATTTTATATTCATATTGATGAATTAATGAGAGGATTCATCATATTGATGTTTTTGAACTTGATTTAAATTTACATAATATTTATGAACTTGGATATCGAAAATTGATTTCAGATTTTATCATTGGGAATGAAAGTTGATGTAAGCAATCATCTTATAGATGAACTGATTCATTATATTGATGACAACATGATTTAACTTTATATTTAGAAAATTGATAATGGAATTTTAGTAGTTTAAAGTTGTATCATATTTACGAATGCAATCATCAAAATGATGAATTCATTAATGAAATAGATGAAAATAAATTCACTACATTGATGAATGCAATCTGGACAAACGAATTTGTTATAATTTATCAGGTCGATAAAAATATGGTTTAACTATACATTCCTCACACTGATACATGGAATCAAAATAATTTAGCTTTGAATCATATTGGTGAACACATACAAAAAAAAAAAAAATAGAATCATCGTAATTTAAGTTTGCATTATGTTGATGAATGTAATCATCATTTATTCATAAAATAGATTAAAATACTCATCATATTGATGAATGCAATAAAAAAGTGAATTTATTCATGAAACACGAGTAGATGAAAATAATTCATCAGGTCGATGAAAATTCGATCAAATATATATTTATCGTTGATGTAAGCAATCATCTTATAGATGAACTAATTCATCGTATTGAAAAAAATGTAATTTGATGTAAGCGATCATCGTTGATGAACTGATTCATTATATTGATGACAATATGATTTAACTTTATATTTAGTAAATTGATAATGGAATTTTAGTAGTTTAAAGTTGTATCATATTTACGAATGCAATCATCAAAATGATGAATTCATTAATGAAATAGAACATTAATCAAGCACTTAAAGGAACGCACCTAATTGGTTCTATTCCTTAAGCGTGGTACACATACGCAAACCTGAGTGCCATCCGTGTTGAATATCAAACCTGCGCGAAAAGTTGAGTTGGCCGTCAGGAAAAGCAGTTCCACTACTCTCGGAAAATTGTTTTTTTCTAATTTCGAGGCTATTTTCGCCACGAATCATTTTAATTTTTTTTTTTTAAATCACACACCAGCTTTTTATTATTTTTTTTATTATTTTTATTACTTTTCCCACTAGATCTCTCTTGTAATTCTTATTTTGTCCCGTGAGGGATAGCTCATAAATTAAATTGTGTACACATCATCTATCAACCACCCAACAAACCAATGGTTGTCAGGCAGTAACAAACAAATTTTTGAGCAGCAGGTTGTGAGTGTCAACCTATCATTCAGCGTGTACACATTACCATTTCTGTTTGGCCCCAATTCGACGATGATTTATTGCATTTGACTCTTTTCAAATTTTCATGAGTGAGAAGGGGAAAAAACATCTGATTTCACCTTCGCGTCTATTGAATTTCGAAGAGTCAGACGCAAAGAATCATGGTGTAATAGGAGTCTTTGTTAGGCCTGGCGCCCACTGGCCAACTTTTAGTTGCTCGAAGTTGCCGGCAACTCCGAGCCACTTAATTTGCTCGCCATCGTCCACTAGGCAACTTCCGAGCAACTTTTTGGAATTTGACGTCGTGTTTTTTGTGTATTTGTTGTGTTGATAGCTCATTTTTGATAAATCAGAATCAGAGGATTAGAAAATTCAGAAATCTGAAAATCTATATGTAAGATTTTATCGTTGAACACGGTCATCTTTGATAGATAAAGTTGCCAGCAACAAAAGTTGCTCAGTGAGCGGGGGCAAGCAACTTAAAGGTGCCGGGAAAAAGTTCCGCGAGCAACTTAAAGTTGCCAACAATTTAGTTACCTAGTGGGCGCTCTCCCATATAACCCAATGTACTTGAATCCGGAGCAACAAAAAGTTGTTGGCGCGAGCAACTAAAAGTTGCCTAGTGGGTGCCAGGCCTTATGCAACACATGTGTCACTCAGGTTTGATAATAGGTCTGTTTGGTTACTGAGTCGATGTTACGATGTGATACTATATTTCACAAATTCCTGTTTGTTAGCCCCAAAGTGTAGCAACGAGAGAGCGAGAAACTTCCCCTCCATGAAAAAGCTAGCAAATTTCTGCAACAAAAATTTCTGAGTGCAGGAAGTAAAGAACTGTTAAAACACGTCTGTGTCTTTTAAGGTTTATCGGTTGTGTTTGATAGTGTGTGTCACGCTTGACGTTTTTTTTACAAAATTACTTCAAGACTGGTTAAGCGCGTCTGTTTACTTTGAAGCAAGTTTTTCCCTCTAGGAAAGATTTTCCCCATCTTTCAATAATTTGACAATTTTTGTAACTTCGTGCTACACAAGACGTTTTCCTTTGGGGGTAGCCAAGTACTTGCAAGTAACTTGCTAGCTTTTTTGGAACACATCATCTGCTTTCCCATGTAAAATGTATCTATTCGCCCATGAGAGCATGCGCAATTAGTAGTACTAGATTAGGGTTTTCATTTACTTATAAGTACTTTGCAACCTCCAAAGGAAAACGGCTAAACACAGCCAAACATACCTAATGTGTACCACGCCTTAAGTTTACAATTAGAACAAAAAGAACGCAACCACAGCCATCTTCTTTCTTAACTTTATAATCATCACATTGATGAATGGAATCATCATAATGATGATTTTGAATCATATTGATGAACACGTTCATAAAAAAATATTGAGAATGTTCGTTTGTTCATCATATTGATGATTGATTTCTTCACGCTCATAAAATTCACCATAATTGATAAATAATGGTGATTCCGGTCAAATAAAACAAATGATTTTGTTATTATGGCGTTTCGTCCATTTCTCCGGCCACCTTCAATAAAAAGCTGAAAACAAAAAAACAATTAATTTCTTCATGTATGAATATCTTTCACCGTTTCTATCAACTACTATGAGTTGATAATACATATAATTAATGCGAAAACGAACAAACCACTTATTAAGGTGAGTTCGCACTGTGAAATAAGTTATTTTTTGGTAAGTATTTATTTTGTATTGGTAATATCAAACTCAATTTAGGTGAGAAAAGCAACTAGAAATTTATTATCTGACATTTTTAAGCCTAGTGTGCTGCTGCTGTAAATTGCCACCGGAAAGTTACTTAAGACTTTTCCAATTTCGTCAAAAATTTTAAAAAATCAAAGAAGATTTGATCAACAAACATATCTAAACAAAAATTTCGTTTATAATTTCGTTCTGTCATTTTTGTATGTCCTCTGTTACACGATGATTCTTTGCGTCTAACTCTTTTCAAAATTCATGGGTCACACCCCTTCAGATGTTTTTTCTTCTTCACACTCATGAAAATTCGAAAAGAGTCATACGCAAAGATTCATCGTGTAATAGGGGTCAATGGAATTTTTTTACGTTACGTTGACGTTTTTTTTACTAAAACCTGCAATCTGTCAAATTTTGAGAAATTCTCTTACCGCCATAATATTCACTTTTGGATTACTTACAGATAATGCATTATGATCTGTTTGTTTGCATGTTTGTGCACAAATATAGTTTTGTTTTAAAATATACGAGTTGGTTGTGCAGGTTGTGAGTATCAACCCAGCATTCAGTGTGCACATATAGCTGGTTCTGTTGAATATCCAACACGGGTGTTACTGAGTTTTGAAGATGTGTACCACGATTGTTTCTCATTTAATTAAACGATTTAAGCTAAATTATAATATACGGTACTATTTCATTATTCGCTGATGATGCTCTGTTATTTGTTTCCGGCAAGGATTTAGATTTAATTATTATTATTATTATTATTATTATTATTATTATTATTATTATTAAATATGAATAAACTTAAAGTTTTTACAGATAAAACAAAGTGCATGGTTATAAACAGTGAATGTACTAAAAACGTACAAATAAATAACAATCCAATCCAACAAGTGCAATGTATAAAGTGTCTGGGTATTATTATAGATAAAGATCTTAATTTCAATAACCAGTTTGAATCAATAACCATTTTTATCTATCTCTTAAGTTGAACACAAAACATGGTCATGTATAAAGATGTTAAACTTTTAGATGAATTGCCAAATGAAATTAAAAATGAGTCAAATTTTCATATTTTTAAAAGATTATTGATAAATTTTATTAGAACCAATGTTTAAGATTTAATGAACTTATAATGTAAACGAATATTTCAATTTATACAAAAGATAGTAAATTATGCTAAATAAATGAATACATACATACATACGATTAAAACGAGGATGTAGACCCTTATTACACGATGATTCTTTGCGCCTGACTCTTTTCAAATTTTCATGAGTGCGAAGGAGAAAAAAATTCTAATTTCACCTTCGCACCCATTGGATTTTAAAATTCATCATCGTGTTAAAGGGGAGTAATCAAGCACTAAACGAACGCACCTAATTTGTTCGATTCCTTTAGTTTATAATTAGAACGTTAACAACGCAGTAGAACAAAAGAACGCTACCAAAGCCATCTTCTTCTCAGTCACAAATTGAAAATCATAATCGAAGGTTAACTTTTGCCGGCAACACAGTATTGAAATCGTATCAAAAAATCGGGAAATTGTAAGTGCTATAAAATTTCTAAAAAGTTAAAAGTAAAGTGTTTTCTCACTATAAAGAAACCAAAAATATATATAAAAAAAGGAACAACACGACGTTTGGTAAGTTTTATTTAATAAATTAAGCTTCAAGTAAGAACTTTCAAGTTTTTGATTTGGTTGCAAATTAATACATTTATTACTTTATTAAATACTTTTTGTGTTGGTAAAATCGTAAACGAACAAATATATCTTGCCAAAAACCCCTAAAACGCAAACAAAAAATTTTGTCCAATAGACTGTACAAAGACGCAATAGTTTCTGTTGTCTTTCGGAAATATATATTGGTACAAATCTATGTACTCGTATTTATACAACAAAATATACTTTCTTGAAATATTATTACTTTTAATCAGAAAGTATAATTATTATCATTTGTTTTATTGAAATTGTACCTATGTATCTTAACGATGTTCAAGGCGCCTTTCGCGCCGAAAACATGCTTTAAGTCACAATTTGCATCATATTGATGAATGCGTTCGTCGTTTCATCATATTGATGTATGATTTCTTCATATTCATGTAACTCATCATATTGATTAATAGTTCTTCATATTTATGAAAATCTTTCATCGTTTTCACAATTATAATTCACGTGTTTTTAACAAAACTCTTCCAAAAGTAGGCAAAATGTTGATATTCTTCATATTTAATATTCCCATTCAATTAGCAATTTTGTATTTCAAATTTCAAGTGTTGTAAAGTTTTTACATGAGTTTCATTTTAGAAAGTGGGACTTCCATCAATAAAAATACACATTATATTGATGAACGCGTTCGTCGTTTCATAATATTGATGTATGATTTCTTCATATATAATCATGTAATTCATCATATTGATAAATAATTTCTTCATATTTATGAAAATCTTTTATGTGATTCATCATATTGATAAATAATTTCTTCATATTTATGAAAACTCTTGCAAAATTAAGCAATATGTTCATATTTCTCATATTTCATATCCCCATGACACTAGCAATTTTGTATTTCAAATTTCAAGTGTTGTAAAGTATTTTACATGAGTTTAGTTTAAAAAAGTGGGACTTGTATGAATAAAAATATAGAGGATTACTCGACACTGCCTACGTTATTTAAGAAGAAATGATACATTTTATTTATAAATCCATAGCTAGCACAGTAAAATTTACCTCGGTATAAACAACAACAAATCCAATTGATTACTGAATTATTTATCAACACTTTCTGGGATTTGTTGTTGTTTATCGAGGGAATTTTTACTGCGCTAGCTATAATACTTTCCAATAAAAACACGCCTATTAACAATAAAATTAAATTAACCAAGCGTTAATTTTTCCACTAATTTGGGCGGCGAAAGAAACATCAGGGGTACTGGTGCCTTTTCCGTACGTTTTTTTTGTTTATATAAGGGCAAAACTCATAAAAGCTTTTAAAATTCCGGGCGAAAAAATATTTTTCGGGTGAAATATTTTCCGGGCGAAACTCACAATAAGGCTGAACAACACATCATGTCAGTGGTGATTTGTGAATGCGTGATTAATTTTATTATTAAACTTTCCCTTTCAAAAATATCACCATCAAATATTTGTAAATTCGTACATATTAAGTTGTATAGCCAGGTATACGAAATTTTATTCATCGTCAATAAATCAGAGTTTGGTGGAAAAGTGAAAGCTTTGTACACAATCCTTTTTTCAAATATATAAATCAAATTCAAATATATCTATTCAATTATATCTATATCTCATCCCCTATTACGTCACGTAGCCCACGCAACAACTAAATGAGCAAAATAAATTGTCCCAAAATTGTGTTTCCTATGAAAAAAAATCGACAACATTCCATGTGCCTGTCTATATTGTCTTTTTACTGAAAGTCGTTTTGATGAACAGCGTGTCTACATTATGCGAAAAATTCGGCAGAGTTCCAAAATGTAGTACTGCAACGCATCATGATTTTTAAACCTTTTACCTAATTTTTTTACTTTCTAACTGCAATTCAACATTAACTGTTGCAATGTAAGAAAAAAAACACCACAATAAATAAAATTCGCATATTTGTTCTTTAATTTATCTCAGAAAATGACTAAAAAAGTATTAAAAAGTATGATGCCTTGCAATACTACGTTTTAAAATTCAGACTTCCTTTCAGTTCAATAGACATACCCACCCTTATTTTACGCAATCAAACTCCATACTCGCACAAAAAAGAGTCTGTGATGTTGAAGCTAAGAATTATTATTAAAGTTGCGCATCGGTGGATTTTGGGTAATCTCTTTTCTGTTTCTTATGCACACAAAATCTACCTATCTCACTGGATCCACCTTTCAGTTAAGAAGACACTATAGACACGCACTATAATTCACTTTATTTCACCACTTCAACTCCATATCGATCACTGAACCCATTTTCTAATGAAGCTGGATCGAAATTCAACATTTTTTTTATCCGACTGCATATAAATGGAAACAATAGTTTAGCTTAAAAAGGGATGTTTACATGGATCAACATCTTGTTCAACATTGTTGATAACCATGTTTGATCATGGATTGCATGGTTTTGAAAACTTGTTCCGATTCCATCAAGCGATGTTGTAAACAATGTTGATCCATATAAACCCCCTATTCGTGCTAATTTTAAATGTGCATTGAAAGTGATAGGAGTTTGGCTTTGGCAATTTTAATAAGTTTAACTTTGAAGTTCAAGTTTAAAGGGCATCGTTGGAGAAGCTTCAATCTTTGAAACAGAAAAAATTAACTAAGGATTTCACGAAATTATATGAAGGTTAGTTTTACTTGCATTTATGAATCCACTGGAGCTGGCCACAAGACGAGACCAGATGAGATGTGTTTATTCAGAAATTTTGTATAGGACAAAACCAGATAAATCTCGTCTCGTGACCCGCACCGGCACCAGTTAAAAAACAATTAATAAACTTAAAGTGTCTATAAAACACACATTTGATTAAGTTGTTTTGTTTAATTCAATAATTTTTAAAGACAATGGTGTGAGGAAGCTAACAATCTTGGGAAATGTTAAAATTTACGAAGGACTTTCTCGAAATTTTATGAAAGTTAGTTTCACCTGCGTTTATGTGTCCTCTAAGGCTGGCTACAAAATGAGACCAATCGAGATTGCTGTGAGTTGGAAATTTGTAATTGTGAAAACCGAATTAAACTCGTCGTGGCCAGAAATAGTTCATTTATTGGCTTCCAGTAGTACAACAATTACAAACTTAAAGAAAATAACACCTTTGATTCATTCGAGTTAATCTTAAGTGTGCAATGACCAATGAATACCTAAAAAAAGTATTTTACAGATTTTTATTAAATTTAATAAATTTTTAAGGTCAAAGAATTTGAGCAATCGTTTTAGGAAGCTTATTATCTTGAAAAAGTAAATATTTACTATTAATTTTCAAAAAATTGTTTGAAGGTTTTTTTCTAGCAGTTATGTATCCTCTCTAGATCCTGGGTTGCAGGATGTTGGTAATTAACCCCCACGGAGTTAAACATCATTTCTGTGGGGGTAATATGGATGCTACCTAATATAAATCAAATATTTTTTTTAACAATCATCACTAAACAAAATTTGATTTTAATGTCACTAGACCATCAAAACATCTTTGTTGAGCTTGCATTTTCGCCTTTCGGACTTTTTTTCATGTCTGTATTAAGACAGAGCTCATGCTAGTGATGCCGTGTTGATGCTTGCACACAAATTATTGAAGAACCCAGTGTGAGGTAGATCCTTATTTTTAAATGTTAGAAGTTGAAAGCTTCTTAAAAAATGCAAAACCAAATATTTGAAAGAATATATGAAAAATCTTAAAAAGCATTCATGAAATTTTCAAACAAGAGATTTTAATATTATGTTTGTAACGTTGTTTGGGTTTTGGTATCCACCGTGTTTTTAAAAAAAAATCAAGATTTTATTAATTTTTTTAATACAAAATTCTGTAAGTGTGTGTATTTAAAGATTTGTATTAAAAAATTTTCTAGAGAACAATAAAATTCTGAAATTAAAAAATTAGAGACCATTTCCATTAAAAATAATTTGTCAGTTCATTATAGTCTAATAGCCAAAGACATAAAAAGTCGAATCATTTGCATTCTTTTGTAATTCATATCAATGATAGGCTTTGAGGGGTTGAACCAATAACCGTTTGTCTGCATACCTACATACGTGTCGAACAGGTAAAATTTGGCGTGCATACAACAAATATTTAGCTTCCAATTTTGAACAATTGTTGTCATAGGTCAAACACTCTGTAGTTAACCCCTAAGAAAATAAAGAGCCATGAGGTTTCCAAAAACCACTCAAGATCAGCGTTGCCATCTAGCATAATACAGGAGTAAAAAGCATTTTGAAATTTTTAAATTATACCAAATGCTAGATTTGATTTATAAAATTTAATCATACATATTCTAGCGCTTATTTGTAAACTGATTTATAATTTTGAAACATAATGGCTGAGTTTTGAGTCGGTAAATGTGTTTTTTTATGACTAATGTTATATAAGTTGTTAATAGATAAATTCATTGACTCAATGAAAATTTTGTAGTTTTACAAAAGTTTTTTTTTTTAATCATTGATATAAAATATTATGCAAGGGAAAATAGATGTATGAATTTTGAAATCTAGCGTTCTGTTTTTGAGCTCATATATAATTTAGCATTATTAAATTTTAAATCTAGCATGATGAAATTTAAGATTATGGCAACACTGTTCAAGATTATGTGTTTACCTGAGTGGTGTTTGGAAACTTCATTGCTCCCTATCTTCTTAGGAACTAACTATAGTGAGTTTGACCTACGACAACAATTGTTCAAAACTGCAAGCTGTATGCACACTTTTTCCCTTCGACCAATAGACATTAAACGGGTTTAAAAAACAGCTAATTTCTTAAAAGATGTAGCGTTTTCGTAAATCTTTTTTTGATTTGCCATAATGATTACAATCCTTAAATAAATAAACTGACAAAAATTTACTTAAATTTGAAAATCTATCGCATTTTGATAGGAAATTCAAACATTAAGAAGTATAGTAAACTTTTGTGTAGCTATTGTTCCGACGGTTTAGTTGTTTCTGAATTAAATTTATTTTACCATCAAATGAAAATGTAGTAATGTTACACACAAAAGGATGAACCTTTGTTTTTTTTAATTTGCAGTTAAAAGAAAGACAACGGTTAGCATCTTTATACGCTCGACAAACACGTCAAAACGAAACAAGGAAAACATATTTACAAAAGAACTTAACATTCATTTCTTAAACCCTCTTCGATTGGATATATAAAATTATAGCACTTTATAATTTGTAAAAAAAAGTAAAATGCAGTGTTTTTTGTGTCGAATTAATATTGAAAACGTCTTTGCATTAGGCAAACATCTTAGAAAGAAACATAATTTGGAACAACGCAGCACATTTATATGTTATGTCAATTCTTGTGCTCAGTGTTTCACAGATCTCTCGAATTATAAAAGACATATTTTAAGATTACATTGTCCTACCACAAGCTTAAACTGCATGGAAGAAACGGATGTAAATTTAAATCGTTCTGCTGATAGCTTACCAGCATTATCAAATGATTGTAATAACTTTGACGCTAGTAGCTTGAAAGCTAATACTTCTCATCAAAAAACAACAAAAAACTTAGACGAAAACGATTTTCTTACTAGATTTCATAAAGACGCATTAAAATTTTCAACTCTCCTTCATGGGAACAACAATTTTTGCCGCAAAGATGTATACGAAATTCAAAAAAGTGTCAAGACATATTTGCTAGGTCCATTGTTAAATCAGATCAAAGCTTTTGCGCAAGATCGTCTGAAGGATGATGTTCAGGCTCAAAGCGATTTGATGAGTATGGTTTTCAGCTGTAGAGACCCGTTTCAACATTGTGGAACAGACTATAATTTAAGTCAAGCTCTAAAACGAATAGGATGTATGGATGATATTAAAGAGTTCACAATAAAAAGCGATATAAAACCCATTTATGCACGTTCAGAATTAGTGTACGGAGAAAAGCTTTGCAAAGGGAGCGTCTTGCCGATTCGATCTCAATTTCGAAAGGTTTTCGAGCAAGAAAATGTACTTTCAGACACGTTGAGTTATATGAATGGCTTATACTCCGATAAAAAATACACTAACTTTATTCAAGGGCCAGTATGGAAAAAGAAACGTGATATGTATCCGGAGAAAACGTTGATACCCTACTTTTTGTACTCGGATGATTTCGCTATAAATAATCCGCTAGGTGCTCATGCAACAACTCATTCTGTTTGTAACTTTTACTATTCATTTCCCTGCTTTCCAAGGCGTACTTCTAAACTAGAAAGTATTTTTTTGGCAGCCGTTATAAAATCTAAAGATTTGAAAGACATTGGAAACGAAAAGTGCTTACATTCTCTAATCAAGGAGTTGATATCTCTTGAAGAAACGGGAGTAGAAATATCAGTTGATGGAAAATTACATCGTATTTATTTTATAATGGGTCTTTTCCTCGGGGATAACTTAGGAGTAAATTCACTTCTTGACTTTTCGAAATCATTTTCCAGCACTTCGTTTTGCAGATTTTGTAAATTGGACAAAGAACTTTCCAATAATCTTTGTGTTGAAGTTCAAGACCAGATTCGAACCATCAAGAACTACAGTTATGATGTATCTCTATGTGATCCAAAGAATACTGGAGTAGTGAAGGAGAGCCCATTTAACAAAATACCTTCTTTTCATGTAGTCGAAAACTTTTGTGTAGATGCAATGCATGACCTATGTGAAGGTATATTCCATTATGATCTTTGTCACATAATATTATACCTTACTGAGGAAATGAAATACTTGACTTTGGAAACGCTCAATAAAAGAAAGCAAACTTTTGATTATGGTCCAACTGAGATAGACAATTTTTCGGTTGAATTGAAAATGAACCACTTGAAAAATAAACACTTGAAAATGACAGCACGTGAAATGCTAACTTTCACTTTGTACTTACCCCTAATGATCGGTGACTTGATTCCCAGTGAAGATGAAGTTTGGCTTTTTTTTCTTGAATTAATTGACATCACAGATTTAGTTTTGTCTTTTGAAGTTACTGAATCACTCATCTCAACATTGGAATCCAAAATTAAACATCATAATGAGCAATATATAAAATTGTTCAAAGATAATCTAAAACCAAAATTTCATTTTTTGACACATTACCCTACCATATTGAAGAAATCAGGGCCGGCTAGAAATTTTTGGTGCTTTAAATTTGAAGCCAAGCACAAGCCTTTCAAAGTGTACTCTCACGGAATAACTTCACGAAAAAATATTTGTCTTACCCTGTCAAGAAAATTTCAATTCCAGTTTGCAAACTTTATACTTCACTCCAACAGCAATTTGAATGAATTTCAACTTGATGAAAAACAAATATGCGATAGTATATTTGCTACAATAGTTAGAAAGAAATTAAACTTAGCAGAAAGTGATAAGATCGCATTTTACAATGAGGTTGAATATATTGGCAAAAAATACAAAAATGGATTTTATGTGGGCAGGTGTTCAAATGATTATAATATATACATTATTAAGATTATAGTTCTTTTCGAAGAAAATATATTAATGTTTTGTCAACAATTATTGAACATTAACTTCAATTCTCACTTTAGAGCGTTTGAGGTGAATCCAATACTACTGGGCGAATATAGAATTGTAACGTTTAATGAAGTTATCGGACCACCTGTTACTTTGACAAAGACGTCAAAAGGAAAATACCTTATTAGACTTAAAGAGCATTTTCAACAGTAGGAAATTGAAATAAAAACTCTTCTAGCTGGGCCTCGTTAGTAAAGTAAATAAAGAACTTTATACCTTAATATTATAGACATGGAAGATTCTACTTGGAATGGAGACGTAACACTCTGCGAAGGAGCTGTTGCAGTAGATACAAGCGAACAAGAGCACATTTCACTCTACACAGTTTTGCCCATCTCGAATTTCACAAGCGATAATATTCAATCTAAGGACACCGATGAAGAACTTAAGCTGCTTTTGGAGAGTTGGGGTTGCTTAAACATGTACGATTATTTGAATGGTAAGATGATCATTTATATGCTAAGCTTACTTAAATTAGTTACATATGTGAAAATTTTGTTTTTATTAGTTAAACTAAAATTTAGTCTAAAATTTATCATATAAAAGCAATCAGAAAAAATAAAAGCTGACATTTTAAGCCTTAGCACACTTTATCACAAAGTAATTTTAAAAATTTATTAAAATCATTTGTAAGATTTTATCTCACACCAATTGAAGTCCATCTTATTGGATATGTGTCTTAATACATAAATATATTTTGGTTGGTTCTAGTACCACCACATTTTCTATCCCATTCAGTTTGCGTCTATGGTGAAACTGATTTGTTTGGATTCAAATGTGGAAGGAAAATAAATTTGAAGACAATAATTTCGGTGTCGAATGTGTGTAGTAAAAACTAAAACTAAAACTTAAGCTTTAACACTTTTGGAACATGTCTTAATACTCTGTGAGAAAGTGTGGAGATAGACATTTTTAAACTTTTCGGATTTGCTGCGTTATAAATATTTAACCTTTAGTTTAAAAATGTCTTTTGTAAACAACTGCGAAAACCTTAAAAGTTATAAAGTGTAGAGGTACTTTAAGGTACCAGTTATGGCTTTCATTGAAAACAATAATAGAAAATTTTGATTATTGATTTTGAGATGTTTTTAAAGAAAAACCATTAATTATTTTGGTACAAATTACACCAGCCAAAAAAATTAAAAGAAAATTTTCTTCTACTTTTTTAGTGTATTTTGAAGAGGTGTATATTTGTAAAAATGGTCGTATTGAGATGAAAGGAAAACCAATCTTAAGATTTATATTTTTAGATTTCGATACATTTCTTAAAAATTATTCTTTTAAGATATCGTTACTGCTTAGTCACAAAAAATAGCACAAGCCAAAAATCAATCAATTAATAAATTTCTTTAAGAATGAAATATATTTGTCAGACAAGATGTTTATTCAATTACAATATCACATATTTTTGTTAGCCTGCCATGTTTTTTTTTTAATAGAGATTTTTGATGTTGAATGAAAAAGGTGACTTTGTATTTGATCACCAATATCTCGCTAAATAATGAAGAAAAATGTTTGTACCTTTTCCTTGAATTTTTGAAAAATAAACACAAAAATGAATTTTTGTAATTTTTTCGTAAATATTTTTTTTTGATTTGCTGATAAAAATCAAAATATTAACCCTAGTAGAATGTCTTAAACAAAAACAAACTAAAAAATTTCTGCAAATTTTTAAATCGATCCGTCAAACCATTTTTACGTAATGAATTGTCAAAGACAAAAACATTAATTAATAATCAAATTGCCAATGATCGTTTTCAATAAAAACAATAACTGGTGCCTAAGACAGCATTATAATAATTATGAGAAATCTTTTTTCGTTTGTTTTAAGAACTATTTTCTCAGCAGATAATTTATTGATGAAAAACCTTTTTTTATAGGCGAAAATGTTACCGTTTACATTTTAAAAATAATCAAAGAACCTCACATTAATGGCTTAATATCCGGTTTTAAACATGGGGACCGCATACTTTTCCAACATCATTTGGAAAAGTGGCGAAGTTCTATTGGCTTGCCTCTGAACATTGAAAGTCACCCTTCATCATCTACAGAAACTGGAACTCCAAGTACTCCATCGACATCTGGTTTTTCGTCCAGAGGTTGGTCACCCGCATCATCGCCAGAACCAGTGGAAAGTCAAACCATAGGTTTGTCTATCATACTATCAGCTAAGAAACATGGAGAGGATATTATAGCTTATTACGAGAAGAACAAAAAATTTGAAACTGTGCACCGGCAGCTACTTATAAATCTAATCGCAGAGTATTTCGAAGAAAACACCATTCCTATGACCTTAAAAACAAGCTACAGAATAGAAGAGGAAATTTTAGACCGTTTTCCAACAGAAAGTTTGAAATATTATCGTACAGAAAAGAGGGGCAAAATATATACAAAACTTCATAATATAAGAAGAGTTTACAAACCCTTGCAACCCAAGAAAAAAAAACTATCTCCAACCCAACAAAAAAAAACAGATATAAGAAATTTAAGTAAGTAGCTGCTGTAATTTGCATTTAATTTTTGTTTGGTAACACACTTATATATTATTTATTTTTGCTATATTTGAATCAGTGTATCTGTGTGATAATTTCGTCCAGCATAATTCCTCAAAATCTTCAAAATCAGTTTAAATCATTTCAATATCTTTTTTAAATTCCGAGACATAATAATTTAAATGTGTAATACTACGAGTACACGGCATGTAAAATGCATCATGTGCATGCGCAGTGACGTGACTTTTACGTCACATATGTTTTCCAATTGCCGTATACCATGTAATCGGCATGTTTATGACTTCTGCATGAAAATCAGTGCTACATGTGCATGCAGCGTTTAACATGCCGTGTACTCTTAGCTTAAGTCTTTTTTTCCCTACATAATTTTAAATTAAGGTAAAAGATATATTGGATAGATTTAATTTGGATTGTAATAAAAAAGATTGTTGGAAATTATTTCTTTTAGGAATTATTCAATTATTATTTTTTTGAAAAAAAAAATAACTTCGTCTTGAAACATTCCTTCAAAAATAGCAAAGGTTCTTTTAATTTTTAAATTGGTAGCTTTATCTAAAAACCTGATCTAAGCTTGGATCAATGAGTTTATCATGTAAGAGATCTTTAAAAATATTGTTAAAAATTCTCTATCTCTGTTTCATGATCTCAAATTTAGCAAAAAGACGTTTTTTCAAGGGTTTTCAAATTTTCAAACGAGAATATTTCAAAAACTCGATGTCCTCGAATTTTTCTGAGTTCAGATTTGGCTTAAGCATACCAAAAACCGCTGGAAAATTATGTTTTGGTTCTTATACTCTTTTAGAGGTATGTTTCAGCTATCTTTTTGATTTTTTATGTTGCAATATTTCTTTTGACTTAAATTTTAGCTTGTACAAAATCGTATAGCAAAATCGCAACAATAAAAACCATACCTCTAAAAGAGCATGCAATTTTGGTACAAGTTTAAACAAAATTGGTTTATATTTGACAAAGTTAGGCAATTTTCTACTTGCCTTATTTTACAATAGTACCAAATCACATAAAAATAAATATAATAACCGGACGAAAATTGCAAATACCACTAAGAATATAATATTATGAGCCAAGTTTTATCAAAATCCATTCATATTTGACAAACTTGTTCTACCTTGAATTTAAGCTGGCACAACATTGCATACAAAATAATATAACAGTCAAGAAATCGGTGGTACCAAAAAAACATTACATTATGATCTGAGTTCCATCAAAATCGGTCAATATTTGACAAAGTTTGCAATGTTCTGCTAGCTTAAATTTAATTGCTAGCATAAAAAGAATACAACAGCTCAAAAATAGCAAACACCACTTAAAAATAGCTCAAAAAGAGCATACAATTACAAAATAAATCTTAATTGTTTGTGCCATTTTGGCTTGCTAACTTTCTCGACGTTATTTTAAAATTTAAACTCACAAATTTTAACATATTTTCTATCAAATTTAGAACCGGAGGCTGATGCAGAGTACTGTATTAAAAGCCTAAATTTTGACAACCTATCGACAGAAGAATTTGATAGTTTTTGGGTGGCATGCACACAATACCGACTAATACAAATACGTACATTTTCTTCACAGTCTGAGATTTTTAAAGCGTGGCCGCAGTACAAAAATCCGAATGGATATCGTTTGGTAGATATAATCTAAAGTTATGAAAACTTTTTTTTAATAATTTATTTTTGTACATTAAACATTATTTTTAGATTGATAAAGACTTTAGCACTTTGTATCCTCAAGGCCTCACCATATGTGAGAACTGGGAAACAAACTTCAAACTCATGAAACAGTTTTTAATTGAAAATATAAAAGACAAACAAGTTACAGAAAAGTTAACAAAAATTGAAGACGGCGACTTCAACAAAGGTAAATTAACGTCAGAAATAAAAAACTGCGTATGTTTTACTCATAGCTCTTTTAAAAACCAAAGCAAAGAAAATATAGCAAGTACAAATATTTTTTGTTTTTGTTTGTGATAAGTTTTGAGTTTTAATGCAACGCTTTTTATTATTCAATAGTGGATAAAGATTTTATATATGCTATAATAAATGCAACTGAAATATAAGAGCGACTTAAATCAAGAGAAAAATATAAGCGTTTAAAAAAACTTTGCATTTGCAACGCAAACAAAATGTTTACATTCCAAAAATCACATGTACAAATAGTCTCAACAGACTACATGGATTTTCTTAAAAATCCAACATAAAAACTTTTATTAGCTATACTTAAAAACCACTCTCTTCTATATAATGTAGAAGAAGTGGAAGAACATAAAATAGTAGATTATAAAAATGTATTTAGAAAAAAAAAATATAAAAAAATGTCCAATATCATTTATTTATTAAAAAAATTCTTCTTCTTTTCGTTTCTTTTCTCGTAATAGAAATAGCGATCCTCCATATACTAAAAAGCCTTCACAATTATTTAATTCCAACGAGGCCACTGGTATCAAAATCAACATCAGGAAAAAAATGTCAAAGATTCACCATTAAAGACTCACAGCAGGCCTTTATTTTTGAGGGTGAAAGTGTTCAACATATAGAGGACCACTTGGATTTTTTAAACAAGCAGCACCAAAATATTCAACCGTTTATTTTGGCACATTTTAAAAAGGACGCACAGGAAGAGTACTTCGTATACTTAAATGGATACAAGTTAAAATTTAATAAGCTACTGCGTGCAGTAGATATTTGCCTAAAAATATTTTTTGTATTTGATTTTCAATATCCAGCTGCTTGCGAGCAGTTTTGGGTTTTTATACAATTTTTTTTTTATTCAATTGAACCCATAAAAAAAGATGTTACCTCACGGTTAAGCACCATTATTGATACTCTTAAAGACTAATAAAATACTTATAAATTTAAAATCATATATATATCGTTTTTCTCCTTTTATATATAAGAGGATTAGAAGTAAAGATTCTGGAACAGGTTCTTAAAAGAGGAATGGTTACTTAGGAGCTCATAAACTTAGCATAAGTTATCAAATTATGCTTTCTGTAGTGGTGATAGTGTAAGTATCGGAAAATAATAATTTTAATAACGTCTTTTCTAATTCTAGGAAAAATTTTGCATGGATATGGGTTAAAGTATTCATAATGCAATCGATAATGCAATAATTTATTTTATAATGATGATTGTGATCATCACTATAATAAATTAATTCATGAAATTAATGAAATTTATCCATCATTTTGATGAATCAGTATGATGAATTTAATTATAAAAAAATGAAAAAAAGTCATAAAATTCATGAATGCAATCATCAATATTATATTTTTTTCCTAAAATTGATGAAAATTATTTATCATACTGATGAATTAGATCATCATAACGATGAATTTATTTGTGAAATTAATGAAAATCATTCATCAAATTGATAAATGCAATCATCAGAATGATGACTGCATTCATGAAATTGATGAAAATCATTCATATTATTGATAAATGCAATCATCAGAATGAAAATTGCATTCATGAAATTGATGAAAATCATTCATCTTATTGATAAATGCAATCATCAGAATGATGATTACAATCAGGAAATTGATGAAGAATATTCATTATGTTGATGAATGCCATCATCATTATGATGAATTTATTTATGAAATTGATGAAGATCATTCATTAAATTGATGAATGCAATCATCAGAATGATGATTGCATTCATGAAATTGATGAAAATCATTCATCTTATTGATAAATGCAATCATCAGAATGATGATTACATTCAGGAAATTGATGAAGAATATTCATTATGTTGATGAATGCCATCATCATAATGATGAATTTATTTATGAAATTGATGAAAATCATTCACCATATCGATGAGTTCAATCGTCAGTATGATGAATTTATTCATGAAATTGATGAAAATTATTCATTATATTGATGAATGCAATCATCGGTGTATTGAATTTTTTCCCGATATTGACGAAAATATTTCATCACATTAATGAATAGAATCACCAATATGATGAACAAATTCATCTTTTTGATGATCACGTTCCCTTAAACGGAAAAGAAATTCGATTCATCATATTGATGAACAAAATTGATGAATGATGAACAGGTTTCATCAGTTAAAATTTTCATCATATTTATGAACAGTGTTTCATCTTATTGATAAAAACGTTCACTGGACTAAAATTGATGATATTTTCATCAGCCTGATGACCTTTTTCATAACTATGGTGTACCTTTTTGGTTCAGTGTAGAAGAGAAATAATTAATACCTGAACATCAGATCGGATTTAGCAGCAATTGATCAAGTGCATAGAATTACTGACGTAATTGAGAGGGCTCTTGAAGAAAAGGAAATCTGTTCGACTATCTTTTTGCACGTGTCGCAGGCGTTTGACGAGGTGTTTCACGAAGGCCTCAAATTCAAATTAAGACAAATTCTGCCTGAAGGACTTTACAACTTTACACAAAACGGATATCTAGATGAAAGAATTCGTCGTGTTAGACACGGAAATGATATTCTGATTTCAAAGAAATAGTAGCTGGGGTGCCACAAAGAAGTGTATTAGGTCCAGTTATGTACCTTTTATTAACAGGCGATATACCTCAAACAGAAGACACTATTGTAGCCACGTTTGCTGATGATACTGCAATACCAGCAGTAGGCAAAACCATTAGCGAAGCTACAATGAAATTACAAAATGCTCTTAATAATGTTAATGAGCGGACGAAAACATGGCGAATAGCGCTCAATGAACAAAAGTCAGTCCACGTGGACTTTACGTACAAAAAAATAAATAGATTACCCGTCTTTCTTAATACCGCTCGTGTTCCATTTGCAAATGAGGCAAAGTATCTGGGAATGACTCTAGACGCGAAATTAAAATGGTAGCCGCACGTGAAAAAGAAATGCGAAATACTAAAAAGTAAATTAAGAGATATGAACTGGTTACTCGGTAAATATTCAAAGCTTAGTATTGAAAATAAATTGATTTTATACGGACAGGTTCTTAAACCTGTTCGGACTTATGGTATACAACTTTGGGGTTGTACCTGCGATACAAACTTAAATAACTTACAAACATTTGAAAATAAATTGCTTAGGTCATTTGTAAATGCTCCGTGGTATATAAGAAACGAAGATCTTCACAGGGATCTCGGGATTCCTACGGTCCGGGAGGAAATAAAAAGTTTCTAATTCAACGATTATTGACATTCTTGACGAGTCGATTTTTTTACGCCGTCTGCGAAGAACAAAACCTTCCGACTTGGTGCGGTGAACAGAAAACCGGTGAACGAAAATCGCGGATTAAGCAGGAACTTTCACCGGAAAGTTACCTGCAACACGTTTCTTAACTTCTTTAAAAATAAATTGTAAAATAAGTTACAACTTAGTTGTAATAGGGAAGTAGAGGTGGTTTTAGTATAGTAAGAATCTCACACTTCTATGAGCACGCGTTCTTCGGTCCTTATGGAGCCTGATGCAGGTTTTGCACCTACCCACGGGAAAATAAATACAAATGAAAAAAAGTTTACAAATTGGTTAAGTTTATCTTTTGGTTAATGAACTGTCAAATTTTCTATGGGAAATGATTTACACAATATGGTTTAACTTATCAAAGGGTTTTCTTGCGTAAAATTATCCAAACTGGTTAAACTTATCTAAGCGTCATTCTGACTCTTACTGTGATTGAATTACATAGAATTTAATCAAATACATAAAAAGAAGTCGTTCATGCAAACTTTGCGTGACCTTATTGTTTTAAAAAAAATTTTAAACTTACGATGTTGCATGAGCACACGTCTGTGAAGTTCACAGTGCTACTTTCACCCACGCAAATGGGACCTTGACAGGAATTTGTAGTTTTTTTGCATTTCTGTTCTCGATTTTGCAGTTTTCCAAATGAGCATGTAATCAAGTGACCTGCCCACTTCACAGTGAAGTTAGCAGGTCACATAGTGTATCTCGGGAACAAACAATGCTAGAAACTTGTAGTAAGGCAGTTAGCAAGTTTGCAGTTTTTTTGCATTTCAACGATAGGCTAGGTTCAAAATTAGAAGTCCTCTTTTTGAAAAAAAAATTCATACTGACCTGCATACTTCACTGTTGAATTCAACAAATGTTCTCTGGTCATCGTCTGATATCTGGTTCTCGATTTAAAGGCCAATGTATGCAACAGGCGGCAATTCTTCTCTCGTTCTTCTGACAGTGTTGCCACTCTGTTGACTCTTTAGCATCTGTTTTTCGGTTTTTGACTAAAAATTGGTAGGAGCATTAGATATTTAAATAAAAAATAACAAGAAACTGGAAAAAATTTATTTTGAAAATTAATTTTTGAAAAACTACCAATTGAAACAAACCTATTCAAAAAGAATATTGAAGAATGGATTTCTGACCTGACCTTTCCTTAAGATATTACCACTATTCTTTAATACATATTTGTTTTTCTCTTTTAAGTCACTTTTCTTCTGGATAATTACCCCTCCCACCTGAAGGGGGATATATGCACCCCCTGTCAACATTATTTTTTTTCTTCTTTTAACCCAACCTACTATACTACTTGTTGTTATAAAGGAGAATGGGCATTTTTGGACGTTAGCGGCCATTAATGAAATGAGTGTCAAATAAAAGGTATGTTAGTATGTTACTCATAAAACAAAGTTTCACTATGGGCGTTATATTGCATTTCATTTGGAAAAGAAGATATTGCAGTGTTAATACAATGCAATTGCATAGAGCCATATCGTTTTATAATAAGGTCTATAATTAGTGTGTGTAATGCTGTATCCTACGACCAAATCACTTGGCGGGTTATGATTTTCGTTTAACTTCATATACATGAATTAATGGGAGCTAAAAGCTTTAGCTGACATTTAGCTTTCTAAGCTCATACCTATTGCATCATAGGTACAATGCGCATATAATATTACAATCTCATATTGGAGAACATGGCAAACCTGATTTGTATGTATTTTATAAATAATGAAAGGATTTATGGGTGTTATCTAATGCTGCAGTTACTTCACATAATTCCAACACTCCCTTGATAATTTTTAATGTTGAAATTCAGAAGCTAAAAAATAAAGAAGTAGGTTTATAAAGAACTTTCTCTCTAAGAAAGAAAGACTCGTCTCAAGGGTACTTCTTTTCGTGTGAACATTTCTAGATATTTGATACGCATTTGCGACTGTTTTGAATACTTATTAACATATAAATGATACTCCAGTTATCCATATTAATTTAGTTATTATTCAGCAAAAGATGCCACCAACCAACGTTCATCCATCTATCCATTTGCTGCTTGTCGGCGGCGGCCCGTAAACCTCACCCTACATTTTGATCTGGATATCATGCTTCTTCAGCCAGTCAAACAATTTAAGCATCAGTCTTGTGTCATTAGATCCAAGGCTTTAGTCCTGATGGTATAGTGATGTCGGTAAAATAGAAATGCCTCCTTGTGTGCTCTTTTGTATTTTTCATTAAGTCGGAATTTTTCGCGCGCCTCCGCTGCCGCCATTCCTCAGTTCCAAAACCAGTTTCAAGCAGCCATCTATGTATAGCATAAACCAAACAATTATCCAACCAACTCCCAGGAAGCGCAAATACAGGCGCATAGGAATTTTTTTTATTATGATTATTAAAAATTTTCTTTGATTATGGTATTCCATCTAACATAGAGGGCACCACTACCAAGCTTCCCTGTATCTTTATCCGGATGGCCACGATGATGGTATTCTCAGGAGTCCAAACAAGACTCAGGCTTAAGGTATGAGGCACAATATTAAAATTCAAAACATATAAAAACATAAAGTTTTATTAGTTTTAGGGATGACAACGTTACCATACTTCAATGACTTCAAATAAGGTTGACTATTTGCATCGGTCAGGTCATTATGGGGGCGTTTCCGTTTATGCTACACTCTGTCAAGTAGATATATTTACTTTAACTCAGCCCTGGATTTTACATATGGCTGACTAGGCCCAGGTCTAGGGCATCACGACAGAGGATGCACAAATCAAAATCCAATAAACAAGAAATTCACAATTTAATCACTTTTTTTTAATAGTTAAAGACAATTATTTAGTAAAAAAGAGAAAACATAGTAAATAAAATTACTTTTACAAGAAAAAAATAAAAACTTAAATTGATATCTTTTTAAACTATTTCACAATTTTGTAGATACCTAAAAGGGGTTCAAGTAGTAGTAGGTAAAAATGTTAGCACTTTTCCAATTTTTTCAAGATGAGCCTTTCCTTTATTTTCTGATTTGATTATTTTTGAAGCACAAGGGAATAAAAACAAGGGCATCATTTACTCCCTAGGCCTAGGGCCGAAGAAATTGAAATGCGGCTCTGACTTTAACCATTATTCCAAGTAATCTCACACATACAAGTCAATCACTTTCAATTCGATTTGTTTTGCTCTTTTAGAAAGAGCAGGATATAATAGCCTGGCTGCACACAGTTATCTTACTTGTTTTTGGGAATGTGCAACATGTGCAATGAACACTGAGTTATTATACACAACGTTGAAATAATTTATTGTACATTGACATTCACAGTTTGGAAATAGCACTTGCTGCTTGACACCCTTTGTTAATTCAAATTGAAGAAATAGGTACATATGATCAGGGACTAGCCGAGGAAAATTAGGTGTTCACTTGAAAAAAATACCGACAATTTTGGTGGATTTTGTTTTCACATCTTAGGCATTTTCTAAACACAACCCAAACCCTCCCTATGTTTTTTTGGGGATTGGGTGGGGGAGCGGGTGTTGTTCGTGTGAAGTTTTTTTTTTGATACTAACATCTTTTCATGCACTTTAAGGGAAGGTAAAATAATACAGAACCCACTTCCTTGTTAAACAATCTTTCCGGCTAAAAGAAAAATTGTTAAAATTTGCTAATTATGCAATAGTTATTTAAATTTGTGTAGTGAGTATTGAGTATTTTTATCTTTTTAAGGGGTGAGACTAGAGGGCTGAAATTATTATAGATGATAGAAAAAATTATTGATTTTGATTTGAATTCAAAAATTAGAATTTAAGAATACTGTTTAATGGAGATAACGGCTTGAGCACTTTTACTAATGAACTCATATTTTTTGAGTGCATTAATGGATTTTTCTTCGGATATAAATAAAATAACGGTTATTTTTATACCTCATTTATTAACCTTCGTCATTTATAAGCACAACAAATCTTGATTTTAAATCAATCAAAAAGTTGCAAAGTAGAAGATCCCGTCACTTAAATGGAATATTTTTTTATTAAAAATTGATATTATAGTTATTATAGCTGCCGATCTACTCAGTGGCGTAGGTACCTTGGGGCAAACTGGGGTGGTACCCCAGGACCTTGAAGGCTTGAGCGAAATAAAAGTTTTTCTTAGTTCTTAAGAAAGTTTAAGCCAAGCGAAAATAAAAGTTTTTCTTAGGTCTTAAGAAAGTTTAAGCTAAGTTTGTTCGAGATATTATCAATTAGAATTTCCTGGTTTAAAAATAAAAGTTTGCAATATGTAATTTCTTTTCAAAACCACACCGATGTTTTAATTTTTAAAATAAGAACAGTCTTATTTATTAGAATTTTTAGACGGTTGACTAGTTATACAGTCTTTTAAAAGTCATTAATAGTTGAAAATATTTCTTATTTAATGAAATAAAATGTAAAGTTAGACAAAGTTTATACATAACATAAAGTTAGACAAAGTTTATAAATACAACTGGTTATAAAAAATGTCGGGGGGACACTTTACCACCCCCATTGAGGCAAGAGGGCCATTTCTAAAAAATTGAACTTATTTATTTTATTTTCGCTGGTAGAGAACTGCCTAACTGCTTTGCTGCTGTCTTTGGGCATATTAGTCTGTAAATTAGTAGCAAAATAACTTATGACTATTAATAGAGCACTGGTTGCATAAAAGCAATTAGTATAAGTTGAATAATTATAAATAAAACTGAACAATTCTCTTTGGGGGTAATGACGGCCATATGTCCGACATTGTCCCCAATTGAGTTAAAAGATACAATTAATTATAAGAAAACTAAAGAACTAACAAAAAGTTTGTATGAGCAAAGCATTATTAAATAATAAAAGTGACAGGAAACAAATATAATTGCTAAAAATTCAATTTTGGGGAGGACTTTCCGCTTAAGTACTGGTCACCAATATTCACATCGTGGACACTGAAAACCCAAACACTTCCATAAAGTAAAAAAAAAAATACTTTCAACGTAATCTGGGCTTACATATGAAAATTAGCAGTTGTCAAAGCACATTTTAAAAATATTTCAAATCTAAAGCACCTGTTACATTTCTTGATAAGGGGGTGGCCGGTATTGCCACCTGGCCGCAATTGTACCTGTCTCCCCTAAATGCAAGAACTCAACAAAATTTCCAGCTACCGTAATCATGTTGAATTTAGGAATGAAACGAAAAAACTAAAAGGGTATTTACGGTGTGTTTTATAAAAAGTAATATTTTCTTTTTTTTTTTTAATAATTAATTACGTAAGGAGAGTTTTTAATTTTTATTTGAATACATATTAAACCCAGCTTTTATATTGTATTTTCGTGCTTTATAAAGGTTTTTGTAAAAAAAAAAAATATAAACAAAAGTCCTTGATGTTCCTAAAAAGGCCCACCGAAAAAAGTATCGGCCCTTATTATATAATGTATTGTAACGACTCTCACATTTGTGCTATAACTCTCGAATGAGCTATAACCACTCTCGAATAAAAGAAACACCAAATTTCGGATTATACATGACACAAACCAACCTACGGAGAGCTTTGGTGAGCTTTAGAACTTCGAATACTAAATATAAGAATGAAAGTTTATTTTTAATCGTGAATGAGTAAAGTTGGTTGTAATAAAATTAAAGTTGGTGAATTAATTTCAGTGGTGAATAATAAATTGTTTTATAGTAAGAAAAGTAAAGTGTTTATTTTCTGAAGTAAATAAAGTGAATACGTTTTATTAACGAACTTAAGAAAATATTGCAGTATAATAGATTCTTCCAACTTATGGCTTCTTAATAGATTCTGTGTCAAATTATGGCTAGCTTCTTTCACAGTTCAATTAATAATGAACTCCAGAAGCACAGATTCCCATTTTTATACAAATTAATTAGACATAAAAAAAAAACACAAATAATCTTCAATGTTTTATCGATCATTTTAATATGAGCAACTAAAGTTGATAAACACTCAATACTATTTATCTATAACACGGCCATCCTGCCGTTTTCATCGTTCTTGATGAAAGCATTTTTAATTTACTTTCTTTTTTTTTAAAGTTAGATACGTTAGATACATATATTAGACGTTAGATACATATATATCTAAAACAATAACTAATATAAACCATCTTATAATGAGCTCGGAGGCTTAGCTCACAAGCTTAAACTTGTATCACATCTTAGGCAACTCACTTGCTTTTAAATCAAGGCATTGACTAATAAGCTCAGAGGTTTTAAGGCGCAAGCTTAAACTTGTCTTATATCATCGAAACCTTCAGCGGTTCAGCAGCGGCGTATACAGCTCCATTTCTTGGGGGGGGGGGGTCATATCAAAACAAAAACCCAATTCCGTTCTTATAAATTTATTAATTAAAAGACTGCTGGTCCCACAACTGTTACCATTTTTTTTTAATTATAAAGAGTTGGGGTCGAAATTTTAGCAAGGTCAAAAATCGTTTTGCAAAACTTTTCTTTCGCAATTTTGTTTCTCAATATTCTCCAAATTCCGTTCACATAATTGTGACAAAATAAAGAGAAGTTTGGAAATTGTAAAAAGGGCGTAATTTTTCTTCTTTTTTCAATTACCTTTTAATCATCTTAAAATAAAATACAGTAGACGCTCGATATAGTGAGGTAATAAAACCAGCCTGTTCACTCTTTCGAGATTGTTTACTTTTCCGCAAGCTTTCAATTAGGTTTAAAAAAAAACACTTGTTTAATGTCCTTAAGCAATGTAAAATTCTTTCGGGACATTTTTGTAAAAAAAAATATGTTTTTATATATAATTTTGTGTGTTCAACATAGTTAATTTTTTAGATTTACTAAATCGAGCGTCTACTGTATTATTATTTGCTGACGAAGCTTAAACGTTTTTAAATTAAGGATATTCATGCAACTTCGTAAAACCGTAGATAAGTTTACAAATTTGTTAAATTTATCTTTTGGTTAATGAACTGTCAAATTTTGTATGGGAAATGATTCACACAATTTTTTTTAAAGATATCAAGGGATTTTGCTCGTAAAATAAACCAAACTGGTTAAACTTATCCAAACGTCATTGTTACTCTTGCTCTGATTGAATTACCTAGCATTTAATCAAATTTATAACAAAGGTCGTTCATGCAAACTTTTTACACAATTTGTAAACTTACGACGTTGCATGAATACCCTTATTTTTTTCCGTGTAAAACACAAATTTTGTAGAGCTGAGTTTTGGAAACAAAATTTTGATCCACTCCCGAATTTTAATATGATCTTGAGGTTGTGTACCAAAAATATTTCCTATGGATTTTTTGTGCACGCTAAAAAATAAGTAGGTTTTGGAGATGTTAATCTTAATATTTTACTTAATATTAATATTTATTTTTAATATTTTTCTTAATATCTTACGTTTGAAGACAGTTTAAAGCGACAGTTTGCATTAATTTTTTTTTTAATCTGATAAGAGGATAATAATGAGGAGATAATTTTCTCATTTATCAATCAAAAATTGTGCTAGTTGGAACCACTTTTTTATTGGAGACAAAAATTCTTAGCTTCCACAATTTGTTTTAATTGAAGCCTGAGAATGAACATGTGAAATATTGGACGCAGATCAGATCTCAATCAAAAAATGTTTTTAGGGTGTATGACAGGGCTGTGTCGAAGGGTGGGGCACTGGAGCAAATGCCCCAGGTGCTTTCATATGAAGGGGCCATGACGTACTGCGAATGGCTCGCCACGTTCCATGAATTGTGCTATGAAATGTGTTTGCGGAATATTCGTTAACGCAAACTGCAAAAATCTTTTGTTAAAAAAAGAAGATACAAATTTTACCGCGCAAGTATTGTGTTCAATAGTCAAGTTCGCTAAAGTCACGAATTTGAATACATCATCTACGGTGCAACTGAGCAGTACAAACATCGAGTTGATGATTATTGAAAAGGCAGAGAGCATGTTTGTAAACATCAAAAGCTTTAGCAAGTAAATTGACTGGCGTTGATGAAAACAAATTTTCAACAAACAGGACGGTTACATATTATTTGTCATGACGCTTTCTGCGTCAAAAAAACGACGATCATTTCACGAACAAATTGACTTTGATTGACCGATATTGTGATCAATTCATAGTTTAGGGAATAATGTTTAAAAGCACGCTTAACTTGCGTTGGATTGTCATCAATCGAATATACGATCGATACGATCAAAAGAAAATGTTTTTTTAAACATAATCCAAAATTAATAGTAACTGTTAAATTCGTGTTTAAAAGTTAGACAAGAATGTATGATTAGAGTTTTTGTTAATTTCATTCCAGGCAGAGCGATGTATGTTAAGTTACGTTGCGTTGGAATGAAATTAACGATAGAAAAAATATCGAACTAAAAATAAAAATGTCGACAGGTTAAAAAATCAATTTATATCAACTTTTTTTCTATGTACTAAATATTGGGAAGAAATATCGAAAATTCGATTAAAGTCGATCCTTTTCTCGACTTTCTTTTTAGGCTGATGACTTTTTGTCTAAGTTCGAAGCTAACAATTTTATGAATTAGTAACCAAAATAGGTATTCTTTCATGCAAAAAAGTCGATATAAGCCGACATTTCAACTAGTTAAATCGCCTTTTTTGCTGGTAATTCGTAAGTAACCTATACTGAAACATGTTGGTACTGGGTTTGAGTCGGAACGGCCCTGGTGTATGGAATACGGTTTAAGGTAAAATTTTTGTTTTTCATTGTAATATATTCGTATAATATCGTCTGTTAGTTTTTTTTATCCATTCATTCATTTATTTTTTTTTATGGAAGATGATTTCCTTGATATTTTGAACAAAATTCTCACAAAATAAGTAAGTTAGGTTAGGTTAGGTTAAGGTGGCTGTCAGGAAAACTGCTGACACACTTAGGCCAGAATAGGCCCATTGTGATACCACATAAAGAATGCGAGGCAATCCTCGTTAACTAAACCAGTTGGAGCTTTTAATAAAGCGATGGAGACTGTGAATGTCGATTTTATTTAAGTCACTGGGATCATTAAAGAAAAAATTTCCTAAGTGTGTTTTGCGTCTTTGAGAAAGAGCAGGACATGAGCAAAGAAGGTATGGGAAAGTTTCTTCCTCCTCCTCGTCCATGCAGCTTCTGTAGAAATCATTTGAAAAAACACCGAGTCTATTGGCGTGTTTACCTATGAGGCAGTGTTCAGTAATGACACCAATTGTGGAGCTAATATGCAATCTTCTCAGAGATAACAAACATTTCGATCGCTTTGGATTCAGTGTTGGCCAGATCTGTTTTATCGCCAGACAAGTATGTCCATCTGCTGTTTGTCATCATCATGGAATCTTGCTTAAGCATAAGTTTACAAGTAGCGATCGGTATTCCAATATTCATCTTGTTAGGTGTTATTGATGTACTGATTCCTATCCTGGCGAGTTCATCGGCTTTACAGTTTCCTAGAATACTCTGTGCCCCGGCACCCAGAAAAGGTGAATGTTGAACTGTTCTGCCATCTCCATTTGAGATGATCGACAGTTTCGGACAGTTACGGAGTTTGTAGAAACAGATCCTAATGATTTAAGGGCAGCTTGGCTATCTGAGAAGATACGGATATTCAATGTAGTTATTACGTTTTCTTTGAACCAAGATAAAACTTCTTTTATGCCAGGATTTCCGCTTGGAACACGCTACAATGATCAGGAAGATGGAAGGAGAGACTAATGTTTAGTCCTTCTGAGTACACGCCGCCACCTACCCCCTCTTCGGTTTTTGAGCCATAAGTGTAGAAGTGAATTGCTTCATCTCTCAAGAATTCATTATCTTCCCAAGTGGATCTTGTTGGAATTGTAATTTGAAAATGTTTGCCAAAAACCGGCTGAAGGATGGTGTAGTCGGAGTGTTTAGGGATTGATTCGAATTTGTTCAGAATGATAGTGTGGCCAATAGAGTTGTTGGACCATTGAGAAATGGCTCTGAGACAAATAGCTGTGTTCGCTGCCACTTGTTTAATGTATATATCGAGGGGTGTGATGTTAAGCAGTACGTCTAAAGCAGCGGAAGGTGTCGAACGGAGAGCTCCGCTGATACACATGCAAGCCGATCGCTGTACTTTGCTAAGCTTATCACGATAAGTTATTTTATCTAAAGCAGTCCACCAAACTGCCACCCCATAAGTGAGTATCGGTCTGATGACCGCTGTGTATAGCCATCAGTGGGTGATATGTGGTGACAAGCCCCATTTGTTTCCAATAGCTTTTTTACAGGAGAAAAGTGCCACTGTGGCCTTTCTAATTCTTTCTTGTATATTTGGTTTCCAGCTCAACTTTTTGTCTTAAATCAGACTCAGATATTTAGCTTGATCTGAGAAGTTAAGTGGAATTCCATTTATTGATGGAGGGTCTATATTCGGAATTTTATATCTCCTTGTAAAGAGGACAAGTTCAGTTTTGTGGGGATTTACACCTAGTCCACATTTGTCTGTCCATTCAAGTAGTTTGTTGAGAGTGGTTTGCATTAATTCTGGTATGATTTGAAGATACTTTCCCGATATTACAATGGCAACGTCATCAGCATATGCAATAACTTTGAAAACATCCGCTTCTAGATTGACTAATAGGTCATTAATTACGATGTTCCATAAGATTGGGGAATAAGTAAGTTAAACCGATCAAAAACAATATTGAAAATACTTTGAGAATTAAAGAGTGTATATCTGCCAAAAACGTAGATCTACCAAACTGATTTTGAATCAAAAAATACATCAATGCAAACGTGTTCTAAATGCAAGTGGTTAAAATCGTCTATTTGATAAATCTTAACCAAAAAAAAAATTGTTTAATTTCGACAATAAAACCCCAATAGTATTATTCGGGCAATGGCTTGTAAATGTTGATAGGAGAAGGTAAATAAACTTTACCAATAATGAGTAGGTAGCCTATTCCAAAGCTATAAAAAATATTTTTTTTTTTTTTTAAGTTATGAAGCGGGGGTGTTATGCTTGATGTTGTTGTTGTTGTTGTTTTGGATTCTGAGTACCAACGACAGTGTCCAAAGTGGATGAAGATTCCCAATATCAAGCGACCGTCCTATGACGTTCAGCTTGTCTATGTTTATATCAGACCAAGTTTGTGATGGATGAAGTGAGAGGAAGAGCCAGGCGACCAAAATAATGTTCAGCCTGTCTACAGCGCAACGACGACGTGATAAGCAATTTGTTTAAAATAAAAAGGCTAGTTTCTCCAACTTAGAGTTGTATGATAACTATTTGCTTTATTAAAACAGACTGCAATGATTTTACATTTTGTTGGCCCTTTTATAGTAAATTCTAGTAGCACATTACAAGTTATTTTTGCATACAAAAAAAATGTGTTTGATTAAAAGTTAAATTACACTTTTCAAATTCAATGGGTAGAAAAAAATGTGCTGATTATAAATTAATTCATAAAGTTAAATTTAAATGAAAGTTACAATATTAATTAAGTATATAATTCAAACGTAGATAATTCAAATGAAGTTCAATAAGTGGTATAAATATGTATCGGAAGGATGGCTGTTACAATCTCCCCCTCTGCCTCATGGATCGTCTCGAGAATGTGGCAGGAACAGGTTCAGCGGCAGTGGTAGTTGAAGCCATCCTTCTTTTAGGACTTGAATTGGGATTAGTGGTCTTCGCTGGTCTACCTCTTTTTCTGAAAGTAACAATTGGATTAGGAGTAGGTAGTTCTTCAGAACCACCCGAAAATAGTGTGATCATCGATGCATGGTAAGTACCCAAAGGTACAGATAGATCATCTTCCTTGGCAATGGTGAAACTACTAGAACCCTTTTTAGCAATTATTGTATAGGGCCCATCTCTTTTGGTTGCGAGCTTCGATGAAAATCCCTTAGATGCCTTACTGATAGGATGTGTTTTGACAAGGACTTTATCGCCAATTTCGAACTTATGGTGGGGTCTTCGTTTTTTGTCTGCATATAATTTGTTTCGGTCTTGCGATTTTTCGGAAGCTTCTTTTGCTTCTTTCAATGTTTCGGAAAGCTTTATCAAGTGTGGAGTAATTTGGGGTATAAAATTTTCTGACTGAATGATTGCCTTCAAATCGTGATTGACGTCATCTGGCGTACGTAGCTCTCGTCCAAACGTCAGAAATGCTGCTGAAAACCCAGTGCTTTCACACTTCGCTGTGTTCATGGCGAATCTAATTGCTGGAAGTTTGAGATTCCACGATGTGTGTTCGCTTCCAACTAAAATTGATAGTTGGGTTTTGAGATCTCGGTTTTTCCTCTCGACAGGATTTGCTTCTGGGTGATAAACAGGGGTGAATGATTGTTTTATTCCCAAGCAAAATGTTAGTTTCTGCATAAGAGCAGATATGAACTGTGTTCCATTATCACTATGAAGTCGTCGTGGGATACCATAACGCAGAAAGACTTCATTCAACAAAGTAAGTGCACAGTTCTCGGCAGTACCTTCTTTCAACGGAAATAATTCCACCCAACGGCTGCACAAGTCTTCAACGATCAAAATCCATTGATGTCCACTAGGACTTGCCGGTAGTGGTCCAAAAAGATCTACCGCTATGGTCTCAAACCTTTGACTGCTTGGTGTTGTCTGTAGCAATCCAGCTGGTTTCAAGTTTGAAGCTTTGTACCGTTGACACTCGAGGCAAACTTTGATGTGGTTAGCTACGTCAGACCTCATTCCAGGCCAATAGTAACGGCTAGAGATACGAGCTAATGTCCTCTCAACGCCATAGTGTCCAGCAGTGGAGTCATCATGGTATTTCTTCAACATCAATGCCTTCATCGTTTTGGGGACAACCAGTTGACCGTTTTCAGAGTCTTCTTCTGAACAATAGCGATATAAAACTCCATCAATCAACATATATCCACGATTAGTCCAACGAAGCAAATTATCATCGTTATTTTCGAATGAATCAATGATTGTTTTCAAATCTGGATCTGCTAGTTGTTCATCCCTTATTTCTTTTGATCCTCGTCTTGGCATGTCTACCTCTACTGAACAAATCACACAGTCTTGCTGTATATGATCTTTCTCAGGACACGGTGGTCGGGAAAGAGTATCGGCGACGGCGTTATTTCTTCCAGGATTATAACCAATTTCGATGTTATATTGCTGTAGTTGAAGTGCCCACCTGGCGAGTCTTCCAGTAGGAGACTTTAACGTCATTAACCATTTTAAGGGTTGGTGGTCGGTTAGTATTCTTACTTCGGAACCTTCTATGTATCCTCGGAATTTTTCAACTGCCCATACTACAGCGAGTGCTTCTCGTTCAGTCGTCGAGTAGTTTCGTTCCGCAGGTAAAAGTAAACGGCTTGCATATTCCACAGGGTGTTCCATTTCATTCTCCCCCTGGAGTAAAACAGCACCGATAGCATAGCTGCTGGCATCGGTTTTCAAAACGAATGGAATCCCTTCTTTGACTTGCTGAAGAATTGGAGCAGAAGTCAAAACCGCTTTAAGTTTGTCGAATGCGTGTTGCTCTTCATGGGTCCACTTCCAGATTGCTTTCTTCTTCGTTAAGTTTGACAATGGCTTCGCAATATCGGCAAAATTGGGTATGAACCTTCTATACCAGGAACAGGTCTGCAGGAATGACAAGACTTGTTTTAAGTTCCTGGGTGCAGGTCGTAACATTATAGCATCCGTCTTTTCAGGGTCAGCTTTGAATCCATTTGGTGTTAAGATATGACCCAAATATTTTATTTCCGAGCAGCAGAACTTACATTTTCCTCGGTTGAGGCGAAACCCAAACTGCTTTAAACGTTCAAAAACTTTCTGTAGGTCCTTGAGGTGCGCTGTAAAGCTTTCGGAGCAGATAATTATATCATCAAGGTAGGCGAGTATCAAGATCTGTGGCAAACCATTTCGAAACTTGTCAATCAAACGTTGAAATGTTGCTGGTGCGTTTCTCAGTCCAAACGGCATTCGATTGAAGACGTAACTCCCAAAAGGCGTTATGAAAGCTGTTTTGATTCGATCTTCTTTTGCTACCTCTATCTGCCAATATCCCGAGCGAAGATCCAATGTGGACATGTATGGTGTGCTTTTGGCTGCATGAATAAGGTCATCCATTCGTGGCAGAGGATACCGATCCGGGATGGTTATGGCATTGAGCTTTCGGTAGTCAATGCAAACTCGTATGCTTCCATCACTCTTTGGCACCATAACGACGGGAAATGCCCAAGGGGATTCCTTCTCTTCGATAATGCCTTTTTGCAACATCTCATCAATTTCGCTTTTAAGTTGGATTTTTCTGGCTGGTGAAATTCGGTAAGGAACATTAGAAATCGGTTTGTGTGTTCCGGTGTTGATTTTGTGTTCTATATATGGTATAGGGGTTGTAATTTCTCCGAATAAGTCATTTTGTTCTTTAAGTAGGTTTTCAAGTTGAAGTTTTTCTGGTGACTTTATCGCATAACCTTCTTCTGGCCGTAGCTCAATATGGATGGAGTTAAGTGTAAACCAATCATCTACACTTGAGTCTACCCTTTTCGGTTCGCTAAACAGGTCATTTCGTTTTTCTGGTGTTCGCATCTCATGGGGAACGGCATCTGCAAAGATAGCTTGAATTCCGTGAGGGGAGTAGTTACTTTCTCTTCGTCTTTTTGGGGTACTAGCTAAAGGACTTAAAAATTCATGGCTTTCCACCCAAGTAAGATATGCCGAAACTTCCTTCAGCTTGTCATCTTTTTGCAATGTCGTGTGGTATCTTGGCTTCTGAGGAGTTTTAAAGTGGCTCCCGACAGTTGACTCCACTGGTAGTTTCATTGCGTTACATTTCGCAAGCTTGAAATCGAAGATAGTTGACGGATCATCGACGAAATGGAAAGCTCTCTGTGCGATGTTCAAAACCAATCCACATTGCTCTAGAAAATCAATGCCAAGTAGAGTTCGATTACCTTTGGCTTCTGGTAATGCAATAAATCGGATTTTCCGTAATCTTTTTCCAATGATTATATCCACCACTGTGGAGTGAACAATTTGTTTCCTAGGAACTCCGTCAGCCAAAGTTACTTCTGCATTAACTTTTTGAAATGGGCATCCTTTTTTAATGAGTTGTTGGTATAACCGTGCTCCTGCAACGCTAGTTCTTGCTGCAGTGTCAATGTAGGCCTCACCTTTCAATCCATTTATATTGATGTCAACCGTAGGAACACATCTTCCAATGACTGTTGACTCAATCAGGTTGAAGTCTAACATAGCAGGGCTATTAGCATTTTTGTTGCTACAGGTAGGACAGTTTGTTCGGCAATAACCAGCCGCTCCACATCCATAACAATTAAGGGTTGATTTTTTTGGTTCATTGGGGTTGCTGTTAGCTTTTTTGAAACACTGTTCAGCTAAATGCCCTTGCTTCCTGCAAAACGTGCAACGTTTCTTCTTCAACTCCTCAACAGGTTTTCCTGGAGGTCTGGTTTCGCTATTTATGATCTCGGCTTCTCGAGCTTCCTTTAAAAGATCTTGGAAAGTCTTCACCGAGTTTCTCGGAACTTTTTCTCTTATTTTTAGAAGAATCTGTCCATAAATCATATTGATCATTATCTCTTCGGAAATGTCATCTGTCAGCTGAGAAAAGAGTGATCGCTTCTTACAGATGAATACGTCAGTCGATTCATTAAATTTTTGCTTCTCTTCAAACAATTCCACATAAATCCTCCATGAAGGTTTTGGTGGAGCAAACGATGAACGTAGAAGTTTTATTGCGCCATCAAAAGATCGTGCTTCACCCTTAACTCCTTGCCACCAGTTTGAAGCAAACCCTTCCAACAGGAGCGGGAATCCAATAATAGCATTATTGTCAGAAACATTCTCTGCATTCTTGTAAACGGTAATCGTTGCAATGAAGTCTTCGAGCTTAGACGTGTTTCTTTCACCATCAAAACGAGCGGTGCACCTGCTGAACGTACCGTGATTTTCTTTAACGCCAATAGCAGCTACCAAACGAGTTAGCTGATCTTCTGACAAAGCAATTGGAGTTGACATTTTAGAAGGAGTTGATTGTATTGAATTCGATTGGGGTGGTTTTTTTTGCGAAATTTGTTCAATTATAGTTGAATCAGACTCGGATTCTATCGATTCAGACTCAGATTCTGGCGTTTCAAACTCGGATACTGACTGAGATTCTGATTCTGATGAAGAACTTTTTCCTTGGTATTGTACCTTTGGTTTATTCAATAAACGATTGCTTTTTCTCATTAATACTTTTTGTTCTAAATCTCTTTCGTAACGCACTTAAGCGGGTTGTACTGTAGTGCGGCAAATATACTTCTTCTATTATACTTAATTTCTTGAGCTGACTATGCAAACAGCAAAAAAGCAAAAAAAAAAAAATTGTGATGCACTTAAGCGGGTTTGCCTGTGATGCAGTTAGTGTGGTTTTCCTATCGTGCTTAATTTCTTGAGGTTACGAAGCAACGAAGAAAAAAAAAATTTTTTTTTTTTTTTTTTTTTTTTTGAAGATATGTATGTGCTTAGATAATCGGGTTTGACTGTACGAGTGAATGGGTTGTACTGTTGACAGTTCTTCCTTTTTGACTGTACTATCAAAGCAATAAAAAAAAAATTCCAATCCACTTAATCGGGTTTTACTGTTTTTGGCCTTATCCGGGTTCTACTGTGCTGTCCACCAATGTCAGATGTAACAGTTAACAAGTAGCCACAAGGTTGGGCGCCAATTGAAGCGGGGGTGTTATGCTTGATGTTGTTGTTGTTGTTGTTTTGGATTCTGAGTACCAACGACAGTGTCCAAAGTGGATGAAGATTCCCAATATCAAGCGACCGTCCTATGACGTTCAGCTTGTCTATGTTTATATCAGACCAAGTTTGTGATGGATGAAGTGAGAGGAAGAGCCAGGCGACCAAAATAATGTTCAGCCTGTCTACAGCGCAACGACGACGTGATAAGCAATTTGTTTAAAATAAAAAGGCTAGTTTCTCCAACTTAGAGTTGTATGATAACTATTTGCTTTATTAAAACAGACTGCAATGATTTTACATTTTGTTGGCCCTTTTATAGTAAATTCTAGTAGCACATTACAAGTTATTTTTGCATACAAAAAAAATGTGTTTGATTAAAAGTTAAATTACACTTTTCAAATTCAATGGGTAGAAAAAAATGTGCTGATTATAAATTAATTCATAAAGTTAAATTTAAATGAAAGTTACAATATTAATTAAGTATATAATTCAAACGTAGATAATTCAAATGAAGTTCAATAAGTGGTATAAATATGTATCGGAAGGATGGCTGTTACAGTTATATTTTAAGATTGCAAATGTTTTTGCTTTTCTTATTATTTCTTGCCCCCCCCCCCCCCCTGTATACGCCGTTGCTGTTCAGAGGCAGTCAGCTTGACTACCCATAATAGATCATTATAAACTCGCCTTAAGGCGTAAACTTGTTGTACGAGATTCATGCTTAACAATAATAGTATAGTATTTTTTTAATATCAATGTAACACCCTGTATTCTTATAATCTTATTTATTTTACTTAATTAACTTTTCTTATGTAGCAATTATAACTTCATTATTAAGTTCCTAATTCACTGATCGTACGATGATACAGCTTTTTCTATAACATTACCTTATGTAAGTGCATTGTCGCATATGGTTATATAAATCAAAGAATATACCTAATTGTAAATTATAAATCTTATGAACTAGTTTAATTGCAATAAGGCCTTTAATATTGGAACATCGTCGTCTTATTTTTAAAGTTGGTTGCCTTTTCCACTCCGTGCCCCTTACATTGTCTCATACGATTAGCTTTAGACTAACATTCAACCTTAGATGAATTTGATTTAACAAACAACAGTGCTTCAAATCAGGAATAAAAACAACATAAACATTCTATAAATTTTCTTTTACAATTGGTCTAGTAATTTCTATTGCAACAACTATAACAATTTTGGAATTTAGTTTTTTAACTTGTATCTGTCATTTGGCAACAAACCTATAATTTAATAAGCTCCTCTAAATTATGCATCTCGTTTCGGCGTATTTGATTTGTTTTATGTAGAACTGCTGTTCCTATCTCTAATCTTTTGGGAGTACATGATTTACCTTTGTCAAATCTTGTTTTCATTCTTAGAGCATTTTCACGAATACGATTGATGGCCAACTCACGTACAGCATCAACTTTTTCATACTCAAGATCAAGTTTTAGGTTTGCCAAGAAAGCACTCACCTCAGGGGCTCGTTCAGTGATTCCAGTCGGTATTTTAAGTGGTGAAAGTCCGGTTGTTTTATGGATTGTAGTATTTAAAGCCAGCTGAACTCGGCTAATATGGTTTGTCCACTCGTTATGAATTTCCATATTAGTTGGCAAAAGATTCGCTACTGTATCAACGTATTTTTCAACTTGAACATTCGCCCTATTTATTCCAGGTGCAATCGTGTGATGTTCAATTTCATGAGATTTTGTTTGTTCCTTTATCGCTTATAATTTTTGCAGGAACTCTTTGGCTTGTAAGGTTCTGCAAGGACATAAAACTATAAATCTTGTGAATGCATTAACAATTGCCAAAACGTAACGGCTAATTTTAACAAATCTAACAAATTAAACTGCAAGAGCCTTAGGCATTTCAGATTCATAGATAGCCCGGTTTCTGAGAAAAGGACATGCACTGCAAACTTCACAGTTAGTAAACAATGAAGTGGGTTACACCCACTATTTGGTGAACTGCAAAATCCGGAATACATATGCATTAAAAATGAAAAAAAAACTGCAAGTTCTGTTTTTTTTTTAATGCATTACAGTTGGTAACGATTATAAACCTGATTCCAAGTAAGTAGGTCCTGAAGTTTTTCACAGCATTGACAGCGGCAAGCGTTACTAGTTCGTAACTATGATACTTTTCTTCATATGGTTTTGTACTTTGGCAATAGTAAGCAACCACATGTAAATTGCAATCTATTTTTTGAAATAGAATAGCGCCATAGCCTAAAGTACTCGCATCAGTTTGTAGCTACGTTGGAAGGTTTAGATTAAAGAAAGCTAACACAGGCCTCTTTGTTAATTGCAATGTTTATTTCTAAATCCAAACTGATGGCTCGGAATGAGTCTTCTTTCTACTATTATTTTGCTAAGTCTTTTCAGGAGCAATTTTTCGAAAACTTTTGCCATATAAAAATAAATTAAATAAATTTGGTGGCGCAACAGCTCATGGAGAACCAGGGCCTAGTGACTTACAACTCTCAACCATTGCTGTGTGCGTGTTGATGGCAGGAATGGAGGGGACCTACATTTTTTTGCCGAGTCCGAACGGCTAGATGAGAAGCACTTATTCATGACAAATACACTCTCGGAGGATTTGACGGTTCCTCTCAAGAAGCAGTACCTCAGGAAAAACATTTTGGTTTTTAGTTGGCAGCGGCTAGGAACCGAACCCAAAATTTGCCATAATTGGTATAACGTATAAGCGATATAAGTAGGTCTGTATAGTAGGGGCGTTAGTGCACGATATGTGGATACCTGTCATTTTGACCTGATGGGTTGTGCTTAAGTATAACTAATAGTTCAAGTCCTAACTTTACTTTTAAGCTTTTAAGAAGTATTGCCAAGGTGTTGTCAGAAGAACGATAAAAGGGTTGCAACTTGTTCAAGCATTGGCCTATAAATCAAGAACCAGAGGTCGGACGATAACCAGAGATCTCTCATTGGATTCAGCACCCTTGTAACTATAGGAACACATTACTGATTTTTTCCCTCCCTCCCCTTGCATCGAAAACGGTGGAAAAAAGCCGTTTGGGAAGGGAAAATACAAAGCCAAAAATAGTAAGAAAAATATTTATATTATAAAAATTTAAAGATTGGTGTCTAAGCAGAATTTCACCATCTCGATTTGTAGGCCAATGTATGAAATAAGTGGCAAACCCTTTTGTTGTACTTCTGACAGTGTTGCCGCTTTGGCAACGTTTTTTAAAAGTAAAGTTAGGACATGAACTATTAGTATACTAAAGCTCAACCCGTCAGGTCAAAATTACAGGTTGGTCTCCCTAACCTCCCCACTAGTTGGTGGTTGGTGGCTTACCTTGTTTAGGTATAACAATGACTTCTGCAATTTTCCAATAAAGTGGCACATATCTGCATTTATTATAAATTGGTATTTTTTGAAGGCTATTGAAGGCACTTCTTTCAAAACCTGAGCAGTAACTAGATCATACCCTGGTGATTTTTATTATAACTTGATATATGCTTCTTACTTCTTTGAGCGTGACAAAAGGAATTTCACATTCGTCGATTCTATCAACAAACTGTAAGGGATCTGTAGCTTTGTTTGCAGAGAATGGCTTAAAAACATTTGCGAAATGTTTTCTTCTCGAAGTGGTAACGCTGGTTCATATCTTTTAATTTACTTTTTTATTCTTCGCATTTCTTTTTAATGTGCGGCTTCTAGCCCAAGCGTCAACCGTTAAATCACTTAGCTCGTAAGGTTAGAGGTTCTTACACCACTTAATCGATAGATTTATCTTAAAGAAACTCAACGCACATGGGTTGCCTATCAAAATTGGGGTGGATGACGTCGAAAATGGGTCACTTCCGGTACGTTTTTTCGACCATGACTTAGCTCATCGAGTTAAAGGTTTAAACAACTCCTATACTGTAGAGCTTGACGAGATAGAAAAAAAATATAGGATTGCCTGGTTTAAAATGGGTGGATGATGTTGGCAACCCTCTTTCAAAGCCCCTTTTTTTTCAACCATGACTTATCTCGTCGAGTTAAAGTCTAAAACAAGTTTCAAATGAAAGATCCGATGGTACTGACAAAAACGAAATAGGGTTGCCACTTTTAAAATGGGTGCATGTACGTGGCAACCCTATTTAAAAGTGCAAGAAATACGTTACTTTTCATAACTATTTATTTTATTCGATTCTGGTCATTTATTGTATACCAAATTAAACCTAACGGTCTGCAGAAAATTAATAAAATAACTCTTATACTAAAAAAGTCTTCCAAACGCAACGAACGCACTTTGTTATGACAAACTTGAAAGTGTTAGTACAACTGAACTTAACAATGTATGTTAACCAATAGACACTATGTATGGTATGTACTTTTTCATTGAACAGTTCTTCTTCGTTTATGTGTTTATGTTACTACGGCGTTTTTTATCACTTCTTTTGTCGGTGCAATTTCTTTAAGACAACGTTGGAGCTGCATGTGCACAAAAGCTTAACGATAAAAAAAATGTAATACAGAATCAATAGCTTTAATTTAAAACTGTTAAGAGCACAGGCAGCTTATATTTTATTTCAAATAGAGTAGAGTGTAAGCTTAAATTTGATGTGTGTTTTAAGCTCTAACCTTATTAAATTTCATACATTTTAGTTAAAAGAGTACTGATTTCATTGTTTTTTCGCATTAAATCAAGGTTACCAGGGTCAACTACCCAGCTTAGAATAGGCAACCTATATTTTATACATAGAATAGAAGCTAAGCTTAAATTATATGTATAGTTCATACATCATTTTGATGAACTTTAACTTTTGTTCAAATGAAAAGGTAGGAAATGAGGAGAAAATTTAATATAATCAGGGTTGCCAGGTATTTTGAATAGTGCTGCAACTCTTAAACTTATGCTAATAGATAGAATGAAGATTGAGCTTTTAGTTTTTGGTCCCGGTTTTACTTGAGTCTATAAAAACTGTATTTTTTTAAAATAAAAATTGTTATGAACATTTTCAAGTTTGTCATAACAAAGTGCGTTCGTTGCGTTTGGAAGACTTTTTTAGTATAAGAGTTATTTTATTAATTTTCTGCAGACCGTTAGGTTTAATTTGGTATACAATAAATGACCAGAATCGAATAAAATAAATAGTTATGAAAAGTAACGTATTTCTTGCACTTTTTTCTTTTAAATAGGGTTGCCACGTACATGCACCCATTTTAAAAGTGGCACCCCTATTTCGTTTTTGTCAGTACCATCTGATCTTTCATTTGAAACTTGTTTTAACCTTTAACTCGATGAGCTAAGTCATGGTTTAAAAAAAGGGGCTTTGAAAGAGGGTTGCCAACATCATCCACCCATTTTAAACCAGGCAATCCTATATTTTTTTCTATCTCGTCAAGCTCTACAGTATAGGAGTTGTTTAAACCTTTAACTCGATGAGCTAAGTCATGGTCGAAAAAACGTACCGGAAGTGACCCATTTTCGACGTCATCCACCCCAATTTTGATAGGCAACCCATGTGCGTTGAGTTTCTTTTAGATAAATCTATCGATTAAGTGGTATAAGAACCTCTAACCTTATGAGCTAAGTGATCTTACGGTGGGCTCTCCGCCTATTCTAATTTAATTTCACCTTTAATCTGTGATTTTCTTTTATAATATGTTTTACTTATATCCAAAATATTTTTTTTATTTTTAAATATTAGAATTTTTTTCATTTATTGAAAATTTTTAAATTTTATTTATTTTGAGAGTGCTTGTGTTTGAGAGGGGGTAAAACTACAACCAACCGTTTTGAAAAATAGCCTTTAAGAAATATTATTATTATTGCTATAAAAAGGATTTTAAAGCTTATCTCTTTTCTCTAGTTGCCCGTATTGACTAACTAAAAATTTCAAAGTAACTTTCCGCTGGATTACTGGATTACAATTAAGTATTGATAAGCCTTACAGTAAGAGCCGGCCCGAGATAAATTAGGGCCCTGTGCAAGCTTCATCATTAGCGAGCCTTAATCAAGGTTATTGGAGGAAGAAGTTATTTCCTCATTATCCAAGAGGTAGAATTTGCAATGCGTTTTTTTAACGATCAATAAAAAATAAAAAGGATTTTTACTAAAACCTAGGCAATTGAATATTTTAACATAATAATAAAAGTAATTAAAGAAAATTAAATAATTGTAAAATGAAGTAAGGTAAGTAAAAATTAATACATATAAAAATAAATAATTAACTCAATGATTAAGTGGATTTTTCAATGCTTGCTTAAGGCGCCCATTGGATTCAGCGCCCAGCGTAATTTCACCTCTTGCACGTATAGCTTGTCTGGCCCTGCTTACAGTTATCTAAATAATCCAGTTACAAAGTTATTTGTTGTAATAACAAATGATAACATAAAAGTTCTTATTTCATTTTTTAGCAACCGAATCCAGTAACAAGCCAGACGACATAGGGGCTTGGGTGATTTCTTTATAAAAATTTATAAAAATGTGATAGTCACATTGTCACAAAGACCAGGCACCATAACTTCAATGTTACTAAGCGTGAGTAATGGGTATAGGTAAATATAATTTTATTTTTCTTTGAATTAAGCGTTTTCTTGTAACAAACCTAAACACAATTTCATTTTTGTCGGAATCGACCCAAGTCCTATGTTGACGATCTATAAATTCGGTAAAGAAGAAAATTAAAGGCGTATTGAAAAAATCTTAAAAGGTAATTAATTCACAAGTTAGCCAAAATTTTAGTTACTTTGCTTCTTTTTTATAAAATTCAATTTTCGTTTGCCTCCCAGTCCCACAGGGTTAAAGCCTTAAGCCGAAAATGAACCCCTGATGCTGATAATAATCGTATGCAATATTTCTTTTGTTTCTCTTGGCATTCTGTATTTAATCAATTGGTTTGCATGTACTTTAGAAGAAAGCAATCCAGTCGCATTCTCCCTATGTAAATTTAACAAAGCTGCACCTCTGAAGCTTTTGTAGCTCCTCCTCAAGCTCAAATAAATGTGAACATGTTGAATTATGAGAATTTAGACTCTGAAGGATTAATGATTACTTCGAGATATGCTCAGGAAAACGAAGGCAAAAGGGACAGACGAATACTACTCAAGCAGAAGCACTGAAAACGAATAGGTACCTATCCGTTTTACAGAAAGCTTGAAAAGCAATAGTCATCAAGCTATCAGAAGGTTTTCTTCGTTGGAATCGGTCAGCCTCTATACAATGCTAAGCTCATATGTTGTTGAACGGTTGACCAAATAAACGACGGAAAGACGAGAAATTGCCATTCGACTTGAATAATGTGCATGAGACGTCCCATTCTCGTCCCTTCTTGTATAAGGAAGAATCTCTAAATGCAATGCAACAAACGTGCATATAAATGGGGGAGTGTGTAGAAGGCTAGAGGGTGAAGGATTCGTACAAACAAAACGAATTGCTAATAAAGGACATAACTTTTGGGGAATTAATGTTCCGAAGGCGCAGTGCTCATACGGATTGTGCTCAAAGAACGGGAAAGATTTCACCATGCTGCATCGTATTTGTTGCCACTCTCCAACGAATGGGCTAAGCAGTTGATCCTTCTTCTCTGGATATTCCATGACTGCTGGGATGCTGTTCTTGCATTCTTTACAGGTTGCTCCCTCTCTCGCACTTATGGTAATATTTATGTACCTAGTGGTCTTTGCTGAACATTGAGCAGTCCGCACATCTTAGCCTAATTCCATATATTACGATGCTAGATTGATTAACGTTCGAATAGATTTGGCCAGATTTCTCAAGTTTGTTGAAATGGATTTCCTTCTGGCGATGCTTTAGTTGTCCTTCATTCTTCGCCTCTGACAATTGCTTGTTTACTACACAAAACAAGGATATGAACGCAATGACTGAGATTTATCAAAAGGTAATTTATTTCAAGAGTTCGTTGGTAGTGAATGTTGCATATTAGGTATACCTAAGCATGCCACGAAAACAAATGGCCAAATTAAAGAGAATTTACAATTATAAATTGCCTTAAAGCAAACTATTCAAATTGTAAAAGGTTCAAATATAGTCAGAACGCTAAAGGGTGTTTTTGATTTCAATTAATTTCGAATGTAGGTAGGAACATCAAACAAAGACAAATGTATTTTGTTGTGTTATGAGGCCTAAAACGATTTTTGTTAACTTCACAATGCAAATATATTAACATTTAAAAAAAAAAACTAGAAGACTTCTTAATTTATTATTCTTTTTTTCAAATAAACATTTGAATTTTATGTAATTATCTCTTGCGCTAACATAAAATTAACACACTATGTACGCATTAAACCTTGGGCAAGATAAGGAAGCAATTTACTTAATAAAAACTTAGACTAGCCATTTCTCAGATTTTAGATGGTAGCAGTGGCGTCTGTATAGCTATCTGGGGACAAACGGGGGTTTGGGGCCCCAGAGACTAAAAAAAACAAGCTTTTCTAATCCTTAAGAAAATTTTTGCTCAGTTTGTTTTGGATATAAAATATCAAATACAATTTCCTGATTTGAAAATAGAAGTTTTTAATAATTCCTTTTCAAAACAATACCGCAGTATTTTAATTTTTAAATATTATAAACAAATGTTAGCCCCAACCAAAGATACCACTACTGGAGCACTATAGTGACCTCGGGACACTTTTAACTCGAGAGGACACGGGGATAAATTTCTTCCAAAAAGGACACATTTTTCATAAACAGTTAACCCCAAGAAACTTTCCATTTATTTAAACACAAACAATGAAGATATTTTTTTAATTTTCCCGTGGATTCGTGCAAAACCGGCATGACACTCTATGAGGAATGAAAACCGCGTGCTCATAGGTGTGTAAGATTCTTACTACACTAACACCACCTCCACTTCCTGATTGCAACTAAGTTGAAACTAATCGAGCAATTCATTTTTAACGAAGTTAAGTAACGTGTTGCAGGTTACTTTCCGGAGAAAGTTTCTGCTTATTCCGCGATCTTAAAGCGGTTTTTTGTTCACCGCACCAAGTCGGAAGGTCTTGTTTTTTCACAGACGGCGTACTAAATTTGACTCGTCAAGAATGTCAATAATCGCTGAATTAGCATGTTCTAATAGTCGATTTCTAAGTTTGCGCACAAAACTTTTTATTTCGTTCCAAACCGTAGGAATCCCGAGGTCCCTGTGAAGTGAAGATCTTCGTTTCTTATATACCACGGAGCATTTATACAAACGAGCTTATCCATTTATTTTCAAACGTTTGCAAGTTATTTATGTTTGTATCGCAGGTAACAGGTTGAAGTACCTACCTGTATAAAATAAACTTATTTTCAATACTAAGCTTTGAATATATACGTACCAAGTAGCCAGTTTAGTTTTTCACATTTCTTTTTTAAGTGCGGCTTTCATTTAAATTTCGCGTCTAGAGTTATTCTCAGATACTTTTCCTCATTCGCAAATGAAACACGATTGGCACTCATTGACATTATTAAGAGCATTTTGTAATTTAATTGTACGAGTAGCTTCGCTAATCGTTTTGCCTACTGCTAGTATTGCATTATCATCAGCAAACGTGGCTACGATAGTGTCTTCTGTTTGAGGTATATCGCGTTTAAATAAAAGGTACCGAATAGGACCTTATACATTTCCTTGTGGTACCCCAGCCACTATTTCTTTGAAATTAGAATATTGTAATCAAATATTTTTTTTTAATAAAACTTATTCACTTTATTTAAATTTTTTACTTATTTACTTTACAAAATAAAACACTTTACTTTTACAACCAGAAAACAATTTATTGTTCACCACTGAAATTAATTCACCACTTTTCTTTTATTACAACCAACTTGACGCATTCACGATTAAAAATAAACTGCGTCCTCTGCCGGTCAGACATTCAGCCTTGGAGCTTATTTTGTACTTCAAGGTTTTGAAATCTCATATCGCCCTTTTTAGCACATTACTCAAGCGATTTAAATTTTATGCAGAGGCGGCGCTAAGCCAAAATAAAGCGTGTGCAAGATCGAATTTGCATTTAAAGCTTAGATTTCAAATTAAAGTAATAAAACCCTTTAAATGGTCGGTATTTTAGTTAAAGTGTTCGTTAATATTGTAAAAATAAGAGGAAAAACCAGAGTGAGTAAAATATAAATAATATAATTGTAAATTTTTACAATATATTTTACTTTAACTACATACAAACAATTTAAAGGCTTTATATTTATTTTGATTATTAATCTTAAAAAGCCTGTTTTTCTTATACCCTCCCTTTTCATCAGGGCCGCAAATTTCAGATCCACGAGGTAGTATGTACTAGGCTTAAGGGTGAAGGAGCAAAACGGGCTTAAAAAATCTTAACTAATGATGACCTCTCACAGATTTTTACTGTAGTGTCTAAGGTAGTATAAGTCTCTCTAGGAAGAACAGTGAAAACTCGAAAAATGGCACATCTGCTAACTACTTTTTTTTTAAATTTTAGTTCTCCAAAAATTGGTCAACATGATATTTTAAAAAGAAAACTTTTTCCTGGACCTAACGACATTTCAGCTTCACATATAAAAAACTAAATAAATGATGCGATATTAGGTCAGGTCAAGATAAATTAAATTTCAAAACTGGTCCTATGCCTCGCTTGTGTTAATTATTTTACTTTCAAACTAATATTTTAAAAATTTAAAGATATCTAATACAAAGCTTATCTTTTCCGGTCTTTAAAAAAAAATTAAACTTGGCTCCAACTTCAAAGATCCTTCTGACGCAAACGAGTATCAGCGTATCGGGCAAAAAATTAAATCAATATAAGTTTGTATAATTAAGTAATTTGAGCTGAACAACGTATTTTGTTTCTTTCATTAATTAGGTATACTCGTTCTTATATTATTTTGAAAGATTAACTGAGGTTCAACCATGGTTGAAGTTTCAAGTATGTGAAATTAGCTAATAACATGGTCAAACCACGTTTGGACATTAGTTCTGTAAGGATCATATTGCATGACCATAGAAATTATTCTAAATGTAAAATCGAGTTTATCTCCTAGATCCGTGCACTTGCATATTCGCTTATTTATTTTATACCAATTACTATTATATAAAAGAATATATAAAATGCTATCAATCGAATGATTGCACAGTTTTATGTAACGTAACATTCATGTTCAATATGTGAGTACTTATCTGTACAATGTACAATCTAAGAAGTTAGTTGTAATAAAGCCATTATACTTGAAAGATCGTCTCTTCTCTTTACTTACGGCGTTACTCTGGTCATTTTATAACTATCAGAAGTGGAATTACTGTACCTACTCAAAAGTATTTTTTATGTCAAGTTTATGCAAATTAAAGTCATTATTTGAAACCTTATGTTATGTATAATTAAGTGTTTGCATGGTGTACGCAAACTTAAATTGATTTGATAAATTATTACGAATTTTTTTTTACTGAGATCGATAAGATGGCAGAGCGCACAACGAGGTTTTTGCAGATGGCAACTGTACCTCAGCTAAGAGATAAGCTTGTCGAAATGAATTTACTTTCAAATGGACTGAAGTCAGCCCTTAAGATTCGTTTAGCAGAAGCAATCGAGCAACTCACTAATGTTCAGGTTGAGAATTTCTTTCCATCCAGTGTTCTCGATGACATAAGCCACGACGACGGCTCCTCAGAGCTTGAAGAGGAGAACAGACTAGTGATGCAGCAGCTGGAAGCCCTACGAGAAGTCGTAAGAAAGAAAGAAGAGATTCGAGAGTTGCAGAGGAGACTTGCTGAGCTAAATGGCCCATTGGAAACGACAACAAGAACTGAGAGTGTGAGTTTCAGAGACTTAGAGGAATCCTTGCCATTTTTTTCAGGTGATGACAATTTTTCTATCACGAGGTGGATTAAGGCTTTCGAAGATTCTAAGCAAATATATAAGTTTGAGGAATCAATGTGCATCATTTACGCTCAACGTTTACTCAAAGGCACAGCAAAACTATTCCTAAGATCAACACAATGCCATACATGGAGTGAATTAAAATCAGCTTTACTCAAAGAATTTCATCAGCATTCTACAGCCTCTGAGGTCCACGAGGCATTACGTAATCGAAAAAAAAAGAGGGACGAAAACTACCAGCAGTACGTGTTAGGTATGCAAGAAATTGCCAGTGCGGCCGACTTGGAGGAACAAGATCTTATCAACTACGTCATCAAAGGTATACCCGATTCAATGGTTAATAAACAACTTCTGCTTACAGCCAACACCTTATCTGAGTTAAAAATTGCACTCAGAAAGTATGAGAGGATGAAACTAGAGCTCCAGTCAACAACAAGCTACGCGAAGCCAACTACGCATGTCAAAATAACACCAAATCAACTAAGCAACCAGGCAATTAAATGCTTCAATTGCAATGATGTGGGGCACATCGTCACCAATTGTCCTAAACCACGAAGAGAGAGAGGAACTTGTTTTCGTTGTGGAAAAACGGGTCATGTTATCAGATACTGTCCACAATCAGCAGCAGTGCTGATGCTCCAGCAGAATGAATTAATCAACAAACAGCCATCGTTTCTCAAAGACTTCCATGGCACCTTCGAATATCAGTTCGTGAACAACGATTTTGGCGTTGCCACTTCAACGATGAGAGCGATGACGATAATAGACACCGGCAGCCCGATTAGCCTGATCCAACAAAAATATGTTCCTGCATATCTGATGACAGCTTTAGAGAATTCACTGCAAGACTTCAATGGCATCAACAATAGCAAATTAGTTATGTTTGGTAAGGTATTATGTAAAATTTTTTTTAATAATATGCATGTAAATTTAAGCCTTTATGTAGTTAAAAACGATACGATGAAGAATGTTATAATTTTAGGTAGGGATTTTTTGCAAAAAAGCAACATTCAATTAACTTTAGAGAACAAAGAACCTAATTTTATAAAAGAAAATGAATTTGATACAGAAATGAATGAAATTCTTAACATCGATACGTGTAATGACCGGGATAACAACAATTTAAATATTAATGAAAACTTGAATTTTGAAGATAAAGCTAAAATAACAAATATCATAACTGGGAGTGTTTCAGACAGTGAAAATAATAATTCTTTGAATGAAAATAGCTCAGATCATGCTTTGTTGACTGAGTGTGAAGATTTTGAAATGAAAATAGTTCTAAGCGATGCGAATAAAGTTTTTAATTGCGCTCCTAGACGTCTGCCATACGCACATAAGCAGGAATTACAAAACATTTTAGATGATTTGCTTGCCAATAAAATAATTCGTGAAAGTAAATCTCATTTTGCATCGCCAATAGTTTTAGTGCGGAAGAAATCCGGTGAATTACGGTTATGTATCGATTTTCGAGAACTAAATAAGATGACATTAAAAGATAATTTTCCACTTCCGTTAATAGAGGATCATTTGGACACTTTGCGTGATAAAAAGTATTTTTCTCTCCTCGATTTAAAAAGTGCATTCCACCACGTAAAGATGTCATCAGATTCGGTGAAATACACTGCGTTTGTTACGCCCCTAGGCCAATTTGAGTATCTTCGTATGCCTTTTGGGCTCAAGAACGCGTCCGCAGTTTTCCAAAGATACATAAATATAATTTTTAAAGACCTTATTAAATCTGGAAAACTTTTGATCTACATTGATGATCTTTTCATTGCGTCAAAAACAAAAGATGAGCATTTAAAAATTTTAAAAGAGGTTATGCATATTGTAAGAATGCATCATTTACAATTACGTCTAGACAAGTGCTTGTTTATGTTAGAAAAAATAACCTACTTGGGATATGTAGTGTCGGCTGACGGAATTGGCCCAAATGAAGAAGGGCTACGCGCAGTTAGAGAATTTCCTACACCTACGAATTCAAAATCCATGCACTCTTTTTTGGGCTTATGCTCATATTTTCGCAAATTTATTAAAGATTTTTCCATAATTTCAAAACCTCTTTATGATCTTTTAAAAATGGATGCTAAATTTCTTATTGATGAACAAATTTTATCTGTTGTTGAAATGCTTAAGAAAATGCTTTTAAATGCACCATTACTCCGGATATATAACCCGAACGCTGAGACCGAGCTGCACTGCGATGCAAGCAGTTTGGGATTCGGTGCAGTCTTACTACAGCGTCAAGAGAGTTTATCCTCTTGCACCCAATATTTTTTTTCTCAAAGCGAGCTACAGCGCAAGAGTCAAAATATCATTCCTATGAGCTTGAAACGCTAGCCATAGTATCTGCACTCAGAAGGTTCAGGATTTATTTGGCTGGAATTAAGTTCAAAATCATAACTGACTGTAAGTCACTGACACTGACCCTGAGCAAAAAACTTTTAAGCCCTCGAATCTCTCGGTGGGCTCTAGAGCTTCAAGATTTTGAGTACACTATAGAACATAGGGATGGAAAAAGAATGGGTCATGTTGATGCTCTCAGCAGGTGTCACAATATTTTTACAATCGAACCTGAGTCAATTGAATTCGCGCTTGCTGCTTCACAGCAAAAAGATATTGTCTTAAAAAGATTAGTCAAGATGCTGGAAGAAAGGGAAAGTCCTAGCTATGAGTTGATAAATGATCTTGTCTACCGTAAAATAAACGATAAAGTTTTGTTTTATGTTCCAACACAAATGGAAAGGAATGTCATACAAACCCACCATGATGCCTTATGCCATGTCGGTGTAGAGAAGTGCCATGACTTTTTAAAGAAAACATATTGGTTTCCTTTCATGAAGTCCAAGATAAAAAACTACATAACCAATTGTCTACGTTGTATTCATTTCCAACCACATAGCGGCAAAAAGGAGGGGATATTGTATAATATACCTAAGGGTGTCAAGCCTTTTGAGACTGTTCACGTTGACCACTATGGTCCTTTACCTTCATCAGTTCGGAACCTTAAAAAATACATATTTCTCGTCGTTGATGGATTTACCAAATTTACAAAACTTTATGCTGTAAAAAGTACTAGCACTAAAGAAGTTCTGAAGTGTTTGGAATCATATTTTTCTAATTATAGCAAGCCTACGCGAATAGTTTCTGACAGAGGAAGCTGTTTCACATCCGAGGAATTTTCTAGTTTTTGCAGTTGCTACAATATACAGCACATTAAAATAGCCACAAGCTCACCTCAATCTAATGGTCAAGTGGAGCGGATAAATAGAAGTATAACACCCATGTTAGCAAAAGAGAGTGAGGTAGAGCCAAGAGAATGGACAAAATTTCTAGGTAAAATTGAATATGCTTTAAACAATGTTGAAAACAAGAGTACCGGCTCTAGTCCCAGTGTACTTTTATTTGGGGTTCCTCAAAAGGGTGTAGTTTGTGATAAAATCCGAGATCATTTAGAAAACACTAATGTCGCCGCAGAAGAGCCAAGAAACTTAGAGTTGGTTAGACAAGAAGCACAAAAGAAAATTATTCGCAGTCAGCAGGCTAATAAGGAATATTTTGATAAACGACATAAAACCCCATACCCTTACAAGGATGGTGACTATGTCATGTTAAAAAACGTTTTTAACACTCCTGGTGTAAACAAAAAGCTAATTCCCAAATATAAAGGGCCATACCAAATTGTAAAATGTTTGAGCAATGATAGATACATTATAAAAGACTTAGAAAATCTTCAAATTTCAAGAATTCCGTACGAAGGAGTAGCCTCCCCAGAAAATATGAAGCCCTATATACAATTTTAAATTCTTCATATTATACACATATATTAATAGATACATATATTTCTGTATACAGACGATTTCAGACTTTCACTCATTTAAAATGTTATATTTTTGTTTCAAATTTCAAATTATTAGATACTTATTATGTAAATAGTATACTTTTTATGTATTTTAAAATATTGTCGTATTCTTATTTCTGAATATATTTATATGTACGTATATATCTTATTTTCTTGTATACAATTCGTAAAACCAAATGAATATGTTCATACAAACACAATAATGTACGTAATGTTCTCTCTTTTGAAATTATTATTTTTTTGTATGAAACTTTTTAAAAAGAAATGTAAAAGCAAATGCATGTGCATGCTCTAAATCGAGGACGATTAGTTGTCAGGATGGTCGATCTGTAAGGATCATATTGCATGACCATAGAAATTATTCTAAGTGTAAAATCGAGTTTATCTCCTAGATCCGTGCACTTGCATATTCGCTTATTTATTTTATACCAATTACTATTATATAAAAGAATATATAAAATGCTATCAATCGAATGATTGCACAGTTTTATGTAACGTAACATTCATGTTCAATATGTGAGTACTTATCTGTACAATGTACAATCTAAGAAGTTAGTTGTAATAAAGCCATTATACTTGAAAGATCGTCTCTTCTCTTTACTTACGGCGTTACTCTGGTCATTTTATAGTTCACTCGCCAAAATCGGTGAGTTTAAAACCTTTAAAGCTGCTATACCACGGAAGAGTGGAAAAAATGGCATCTGAATACTTTAAAAAAATATAATTTCTGCAAATTAAATATTAAAAATTGTTTAAGTGATTAAAAAAAAAACACAATTTTTACAAGTACATAGTACCTACCTAATCCAGGCATTTATATTTAAGTATTCCTTGGAAATTATGCTGCTGAAATAAAAAATATTTCAAATTCGAAGACCTTTTGAGGACCTGCGGGCCCCTTAAAGCACGGGGCCGTGTGCGGTGTGTGTGCCTTCCTCCGTCTCTGGCTTTGTTTTGAGGAGCACGGCTTCGCTGCCTTCTACTTCGTTTTCAAGCTCGAGAGGCGTTTGTAATAATATTCTTAATTCAACGTTGTCCTCGATATCTTTTTTAAATCCATCCCAGCTGATTTTACTATTGGCTAACCTGTTGGTGTTTCAATTTTAACAAGGCTTTCGCTCATAGTGAGTATGACGGCAGAATGATCTGAGAAGAGGTCATTGCTCTCTGAAATCTCTACACGGTTAGAGGTTAATCCTTTTCCCGTAAATAAATTGATTAGATCAGGTATTTTTGACGAATCAGTTCCCCAGTAAGTCGGTTTGTCAGTAGAGTGAAAGTCACAATTATTTTCCATTCCAGCTTCATAAAGCATTCGACCCTTTTAGATGCATCTTGAGGCCCAGAAGGTGTGCTTTGCAATAAAGTCACCACACCACAAACGATTAAGTTAAGTGACTTTATCAATATCCTAAATTCACTCTTATTAACTTAACGCGGAGGGAAACATATGGAAGAGACATTGAGAATATTATTTTTTTCGATCTTCAACGGCGCGGCGTAAGCAGTTCCAGAACGAGCAACTGTACTCTGAAGCCAAAGTTGTCCCCCCGGACAAGTACTTAATGCCATCTGCAGATAAACTAGTAAGGAACCTCACCAAGCACCCTAATCAACTGATGAGAACGATGATAAACCGACAACGACATCCGGAACAAATGTACCTACGAACTAAGGAAATCCTGGATATAGCTACAACAATCAACGATGAAGCAGGACACTTCTACACTGATCCAGGGTCATTATCGTGGCTAAACGCAGGGCAATGGGGCAGCTGCCCCAGGTGCTTTGCTGTGATGGGCGCCGCACCATATCCCGAATGGCTCACCACGTTTCATGCAAGGCGTCACCATGTCGTGAAGGCTGACACGGCGAGCTTACGTAGAAAAAATTGAGAAATTATTATCGGGTTGAGAAATGGATTTGGGTACGAATTGGGTCGATAAGGTCGATTTTTATAATCTCGGCAACAAAAATTTCCATTTTTTTAAAGACTGACTGAACTAAAAATAGACAGAATTAAAATTTCGACTGATATCGATATTTTATGAATCGAGATGTCAAAAGTCGATATTTTGAAAGTCATGGGCGGTTACTAATACGTCATCTGCCTTAAAAATGTGCTGGCAGAATATTCTTAACCGCAAACTGCAAGTCTTCTGTTCGAAAACTAAAATTTTACTGTGTTAGCATCACAATAGGTAATATTATTAGAATTTTGACTTTTGCTCAGTCAATATTTGTTATTGTGTTTGCATAATATGAATATTTCACTTGTGAAACAGGACTGAAACTGTTTGAAACTTGGTGTGTAACACACCTTATACCATCTATTTGTGTACTGTGCGTTAGGATTGTGTTTAATAATCAAGTTTAGTCACATGTTTGAATTCATCATCTACGGTATAACTAGACAGTACAAAAGTCGAGTTAACGAATATTGAAAAGCTAGAGAGCGTGTTTGTAAACGTCAAATGCGTTTGCAAGTAAATTGGCTGGCGTTGATTAAACAAATTTTCCAAAAATGGTTGGAATTATTGTGTTTGTCTTTTTTCATCTCGTGTCGAATGTAAGTGCAGCGTCAAACAGTGGGTTTCCTTTAAATGTTAGTTCGTCGTTTAATAGTTTGTCCTGTTCTGTTTTGTTTATTTATATATTTCATAATACTCCTCCAATTCGTCTAGTAACCTTCCTCTTCTACAAAAATATATTGGGCTAAGGTTCTTGTCAAAGTATGAGTAATTATGTTTGTTGTCAATTAGGTGTATGGCCATGGCGTAGTTTGATTTGGTATTTGGTTTAGGTAAATGTTCTGTAAATCGTTCTTGAAAAGTCCTTGCTGTCTGTCCTATATAATATTTGTTGCAGTCATCATATATTATTTTATAAACTCCTGTTCCTGTTTTTATGTTTTTATGATTTCTTTTTGGTTATTTGGTAAGAGTTATTTCTTTTGAATGATATATTTATTTTTAGTTTTTTAAATAATTTTTTTATTTTCTTTTGGCTGGATATCTTTGAATTCCATCAAAATGAAGTTTTTGTTAATATCGTTACGTTATTATTTTGATAATTGTTTTTAATTTTCCTCTTTCGTTTTTTGAGTAATTAATCGATCATCTCATTATTTTATACATTAAAGTTTGTTATTTGTTTTATATCGTGTTTAGTTCACCGTTGAAATCTTGTAAGTTCATGGGTATTGTTGAAAGTCTGTTGATGAATGAGTTATTAAAGTTAGTGGGTTTTCTATAAATTTTATATGTTAATTTGTTATTGTTCTTATGAATGGTCAAGTCCAGTCGAGTTTCTGTTTCTCTATCTTTCTAAAGGTCGTTCTACTCTCTATTATATTCTAGGCAGTATGTTGCTTGTAAAAACGTGTCGAAGTAACTGATTGTTTTGGTTTTATTAAACAATAAATTAATATTGTTGTGGGCTTACCAGTCACCCGTTTTGCTATTTATGTATGCTTTATTTCTTAATGACGCTTACTTAAATGCTTGGTTTTTAGATTAAAATGGCCTTGCTTTCGGATAATCAAATTGAAAATTACTTCCAACAAGTTTTGAATCAATTTTTCAATGCTTCTTGGCATTACAAGCGGAGAAACTCGTTACGATGCTTCGACTGACTTAAGATTTTCTATGAGAATTAGGAAACACTTCACGGGGTATTCTAAATATGAACCACGAACATTTTGGAGATAAGCCCTGGTTAGAATTTCAGAAGAAGGCTATATAAACACTGTTTCCAAGAAAACGAGACAGGATAATTAATATTTTGAGCTTAAAAAGACAATTACCCACATGCCCTACTAAATATCGCTAAGATATTTAACTTAACTCTTAAATTATGTGCTAAGATTAAAAAATAAATAAAGTAACAGCTTTTCTCAGTTTAGTATTATATTATAAACATGAGATCTCGTTATAAATAAGAATAATTTATACCTTAAATATATTTTAATTTACAATTAAATATGGTGGGGTGATGAACAACCCCAGTTGCCTTTCACGTATAAAAAAGCCTTGCTTTCGGAAGGCTTATAAAAATATAACTATTCTAATTATTAAATGTCAAAATTCTTATCCAGATTCGATTGAAATCTTTTCATTCCGCTTCATCAATGGCATCTTTCAATTTTCTTATAATTTATAAGAACTATAATTTTATTTTGTACTAACATAATAGGGAACCAATTTAAGAGTGGAGATAAGCGACACAATTTTTTTCTCAGCTTATTTAAAACTGTGAAAAATCTTTATGAATTGACAATCTACAGTTTTAGAATTCCTTACACATACTTTAATTTATTTTTTAGTTCCATCTAGCAACTAAAAGACATGAGTTCAATTCGAGTTTGAGGGTCTATGTCATGTCTTTAAGACACCGGAAAGATTTTTGATATTTTCTGCAGCAATTTCTTTGGTGTTTATATGAAAAGAAAAATTTAATAAAAATCTATCGGGATAAAATGAAACTGACGTTCAAAGAAAAAGAGGACAAAAATATCATAAAAAAGAAAAAAAGGTTAAAAGAGATTATATCAAAAAAGAGAACGTGTTCCCTTGTAAGGAGATGTGATGGAAACCCTAAGCTGGACTCATCTTTTTTAAAACTAGTTTTATTAGTTTCAAATACACGCAACCGATTTAGACCAAATTGTTTGAAAAAAAGGTTTTCAGCTGAAGTCTGTCGCTCTACCGGGGGACTTGAATACCCCTTTCGGGAGACTTCAATATGCCAAAACTCGACGAGTAAGCAATACAAAAAATAAAGTTGCCGTCTATTATTTTCATAGAATTCAGTTATTAATATATTTTTCGGATTATTTGTTAACAAAAATATTCTAAAAAAAGTATACACAAACATTTTGAAACAAAACTAAAAAAAAAACATCAAACAAAAATAAATACATAACATTACTAACCCGACCATGGGACATACCGTTACAAATATTGTAAAATTTCTAACACATAGTTTTAACATTGTTAGTTATATATATTCCCCTCTGCGGCATTTCAAAAATTGTTTTCCCACAGAAAGTGGTTCAAGTCTCCCGTTTACGCTTTTTGAGATATAAGACACAATAAATTCTGTTAGGTAAACTGTTGCTTTAATTTAAACGGGTATTTACAGATTTTAATTCTTAATTATTTTATGTGAAAAAACAGAAACAACATTTTTTTAACTTTTCATAGCGAAAAATGGAAAATGTCATATTAAGTGCCTGGTCCTCCAGGTCTGGGGGTTGTGCCTCGGAAACGGACGGATTTACTGCTGACAAACCTAGCAAACGATATAAGCACAGCGAACTTCGGATCTGCACGTGGAATGTTCTTTCTCTCTTAGGTCCTAAACTGCTACAAAGCAGATATCACCGCCATCCAAGAAGTGCGTAAAAGGAAAACGAAAGACTGAAATGTCTACTACGGCGACTGCTACAGACAACAAGGGCAACGTCTTTTTGGGTCTGGATTCGTCGTTGGAGACAGACTTAGACAAGAAGTCCCGAGTTTCAACTATGTTAACGAGCACCTCATGACAATTCGCATCAAGGCTAAATTCGATAACATCAGCCTCATATGCGAGTTGAATACAGAATTTCCAACTTTAGAATACAAAAAAACGACACCACTTTTCTACTTTAATATTATTGACTTTATTTGGCTGGTTATCTTCTCTTACCGTTTTGAAAGACTGCCCCTTGGTGTCTTACAATATTTTCTTTATTATTTTTTATTATTTGTTTTATTAATACTATAATGCAAGTATTGCATTTTACTTAATTCTAAGAAAAATTGCAAACCGCAGTTGGCGTATTGATTGCAAATGGATATTGCATAAATTACAGACACTAGGTCAGCAATTTATGCAATGCTTTCATTTTTATTATTAATTTCCCAGATAAGTTCATCGTACTTATCCGGTTGCGTTTTATATGTAACTTCTCCCTCCTTAAAATTCAAATTCTCCTGTATTTAAGGTTTATTTATTTGAATAAGTATTCTTTTATGTTGAAAGCATAATTATGACAATATTGCGAACATATGTAGATAAAATTATTATTAAACATATTTCATTTACAATATATGACATATTTTTCCTAGATTCTATTTCTTTTATTTTTTTTTTTGTATTATTAACTGAACTCAATATAATTTTTTCAAATTTTAATAGCTCACTCATATTATATGTTTCTCTATTGTTTGGAGAGTTTTTGTTCTAAAAAGTATAAAGCACAATTTATAAAATTAATAAGATAATTTCCTTCGAGGATAAATTTGCTATCATCGCAAGTTTAATTTAAATCAATTTTTATGTTTTTAATAAATGGTATAATATCAGTATTAGTATTTTCTATTAGTTTACTATTCTTTCTAGTAATACAATGTTTACTTTGTTCGTATTCAGAAATAGTTTCATCTTGTTTGTATTTAAATATTTTAGTATTGATTTCGATCACAAATTGTTTTTCAGCATCAATTTCCATGAAATTTTTATTGGGAACTGGAGTTAACAATTTGAATGGAAGAGTAACAACATTTTTAACCCTTTTTTTCGTATTTTCATTGTATCTTCTGACACCTAATTTAGTAAGTAATTTAACTCTTCAGCCTATTTTTGTGAAGCTCTTGAAATGCTATTATTGAAATTTCTGTAGAGTCATACAATAGTATATTGAACATGCGTTTTTAGAAGCTATACAATGTATGTTTCTGAGCTCATATTAATAGTTTGCTCCTTTAAAGAACGTTGAACGTTATTAAAGAGTACATTTTCAAATCTTGAGAGGTTATAAAATTGACGGAGCTCAAAGTGTTCCTGAACTTCAATTATAGAGCATAACTTTAAAAAAAAATAAAGGGAGCTGTGAAATAATCTGTTTCAGAGCTTAGGTGTTGTATTTCGCTATATTTCACTACTTACAAGCTTTTGAAGAATAATTTTTCTTCTGTTAGCTCCAACAATGTTACTTGGGACGAAACGTAAACAGTATTGACCGCATGTCAAAAAAAAATTAATGCAGACCAAAAAGATCTTCCATAGTTCAAAAATGTGGTACGAGTATAAACATTTGTGTAAGTCTAAGATTACCCACCTTCTCGATGGTTTTTAAGTGTGTACAAAATAAATATTTTTGAAAAGGGGCAACATACTTCCGTAACAATTTTAAAATTGGTCAAAAAATAACGAATAATTGGAACTCATTGAGTATATATTAAATACTTTTATTTCTTAAATTTTTGCTTTTTTTTCTATTTTAGAAAAAACTCATAAATTAATTTTTTTCTGATTAATTATATCAAAAAAGTTTTTTTCATGATAATATTATCAAAAAAAGTAGTGTTGAAAAACTGGTACCAACGATTTTTTTTGACAAAATTGATGTATTGTTTGATAATTTTGGAAATCTAGCGTCTAGCTCTTTTTTCCTTGCTAGCTCAAACATTTGGATATTGCTGCTACCAGTGCTTAGCTTATTCTAATAAAAACAGATAAACATAAACAAGAAAAAAACAAATAAATAACAACTAAATTAGTCAGCACTCTGCACGATCGTCCGGTGTTATGCCGGTAGCTCTTTGATAAGCTACTAAGCAGGCTCTTATCATAGTGACATAAACCACCTCCATGCATTGCGCTGGCGAGAATTACGAAACCTAGTTATATCCCTTACTGCATCTCCTACCACACCACCTCCATCTTTGTTACTCTCTCACCTCTTATTTATCTACTCAGCTCTTATCATTGAAAAAAACTGATTTTGTATCAGATAAAAAGAAAAAAAAATACATAGTCAGCAGTATTAATAAGAAACTGGTATGCGCTCCCTAACACACGTGTTAGCCGGCACACGAATAGACAACTTGTCCGGTTGATAACTTTTCTTATTAAAAAAAATATGATATCTTTCCACTATTTATCACTTCATCAAATTGTCGTGATTTTCTAATACATGTGTCACATGCATGCACTGCCTTATGAAGTGTATACTGGTAGTAGTAAACGGTCCTTTCCCACGTGTGCGTTTATGTGTTAATAAGTTATTCGTTCATTATACGCAAAATTTGGCGAGTTAAAGTTCCGTACGTTAACACACGGCACAGACTTTTACTCATTTGTTCATTAGAATTAAAAGTTATCAAATGTATAAACGCTAGCACATTGTTATCCGCCGTTTATTAATATACTTATACGGTCTTCGAGAATATCTTTTTGTTATACACCAGGAGTCCACAGCAAATTTTGGGAGTGGATGTATTGTATAACCAAAATCTGGGTATGAGGGTTTACATGTGTATGAATGAAATACCAAAGCCTGGCAGGTTTCTTTTTCAGCCTTTGAGAGGGATGAGAGATAAAAACCCCCTTGGTTTACTATCTACGTGTTAGAATAATAATAATCACAATCAGTTCAATTTATTTTAATAAAATAGGATATGATGCTTTGTCATTTTTCCGAAGTTTAAAGACTTTTATCCTGATGATACGATCAAAAGAAGCCATGATTATAGCCTTTTAAGCAAATCTTATTGGAAAAAGATGAAAAGGACCGTCATGACTAAGGTATTTGTGCTTATGAGAAATGACAGGGCATAATATTCAATATTTTTTAAAATAAATTAAAGTGGTTATAACCCTGGCTCTTTTCAACCCCTCACCCCTCCCAAAGGCTGGAAAAAACTTGTCCAGTCTTTTAATTTTAATTAATACATAAGTAGTGATTTGGGTAGTTTTTTGTTGGTATGACCCCCTCTCCCCAAGGAGAGAAGCTGTATACGCCGCTGAATGAGATCAAAAAACCCTCAATCACATTTAATATATCAACAATTTGGTAAAATGACTTTTCCAGAAAGCAAATAATAGCAGGTAGGTACTCCAAGTCATAGGAAGGATTTTAAAATCAATCTTTCACTTACAAAATTCCTTCAAAAACCTACACCTTGTGCTATGGTATTTATTGGCTAGTAATACAACGCCAATAATTTATCTTCTCCATACTGATGGAGAATATGTTCCTTATGTCTCTCCAGCATCGTTGTATGTAGTATCGCTAAGCGCAGAGTTTTTTGTTCTTAAACTTAAGCCCTCCAATCTTCCTCCCTGCGGCCAATTATTTCCTTACACCAACAACGAAACCATGGTAACATTCGTTTTCCAAACTTAAATACCTACCAATTTATGGAAGCGGATGGTTTCTCATCCTCCATGTCGATGCCAACAAATCTGCACTTAATCTTCCGCATTGTTTAATTTAGTATTTCACACACCCTCATACAGCTTTATAGGGACACGAGTATATAGATGTACTAGATGTAAGTAACTTGGCCACCAACAGAAAGCCACATAAATCGTGTACTTCTTGAACGTTCGACCGCAAGGAAGATGTGTTATCTTGTCTCATAAAATATTGAAAAAGCCCAAACCACCAGCAAACACCGTCATCGTTCTCAACGTTGGTGTTTGCGGTAGCATCCGAGAAGGCACAAAAAAGAAACCATCTCTATTCGATAAACAGATTGTCGTCTTTCGCCCCTCATACACCTTCATGTATAAATTTTAGGTCCTCAGTCTTATAAGTGTTGTGATTCGAGCCGAGAACTAATGAACATCGAAGGAATATAGTCACACCTGTTTCTATAAGACGATTCCGTGCAAGCAGACGCACGCCTTTGCAAAAGAAACTTGATCTTCATCAGGTGTTAAGTAAAAGTTCTTCTCATGCAGGATGCATGTATGTGTACAAGACTCCTCTTCTGTTCGAGAATATAGTTTGGTTGGCCCTGTTGGGGGAAGTTGGGGGAGCATTGAAAAGTTTTTAAGGATAATAGACAAAACACACAAACCGATTGCTTTTCTCACCTCAGAACATGTTTGTTGGGGTAATGGGATCGGTAGATCTTACCCCACCCTTATCACATTGCCCGCATATGATGGCAATGTACACTATATAGGAGCAATTTGTGGACAAGGACGACAAATATAGGAAAGGGAATTGTGGTATATTAGATTTTAATATTTAAGCATCTCGAAAGGATTGATTTTTGCGTTTTCGGTTGAGAGGTAAGAATTTACTACAAGAATATTTTTCGGATTGCTGTTGACTGGGGATTTTAAAGTCAAAGGACACAGTTTGAGTTGAAAAAACTATGGGCGAAAAGGTTAGGTTAGTTTCTGAAGAACTCAGACAATATAAGTTTCTTATTGTCCTGCGATTAAAGATATAGTGGCTGACATACACAGGTATTTAACAATTATGCGGTAGGAATTTGTGATGATGTTTGAGATTCGTTTACTTTAATAACCCTATAATCAAAATCTATATCATAGGTCCCCTAACATCCAAAAATAACAAAGCGAATTAACTGTAATAATTTGAGTGGAGAGTAAATATTGGGTCTGGATTAGCTTGCTTTCGAGCGGAATGCAGCAAACAATGGCACGAATAAATCCACAAGGCATCTTGTTTTCTTTTCGTGAAAACATGGGTTAGCAGCAGAGCACAATTTTTTGTGAGTCGGCTTTTTTGTTGAATTCAAAGACTCAATGCAGTCATCTGGAAGAAATACGCTTGTTGGCCTTCCTTGTGCGTTTGTTTTAGTCCTAAAACGGGCCCTCTCTATTGCTCTGGATTGACTTTCAATTTATTTGAATCAGAAGCGATGGCACATTTTTGCTTTGTTGTTTTTTCAGTTTAAAATATTTTTGAATTGAACTTTTTTAAGGTTTGGGAAAGTGAAAATTTAAATAAAATTTATGTAATATCAGTTAAGTTGTCTTAGTAATAGCTGCGTTTAATTATCTCCGGGTCTGGGTCGAGGTTATCTTTTTACACGTATTACAAAGCAACATGGGATCCAGGTTTCTAGAAAGATTTATGTCAATAACCCAGAAACAAGTTTTCACTCTGACCGGCAGACGGCGATTTACTATAGTGAAATAAGAAAAGAGACAGGCCACAGGCCTAATATGTTTCATGAGGTGAACCATGATGAAACAAAAATTGGGTATACAAATAACACTGTTTTCTCACTAACACGCATTGTTTTATTTTCATGTGGCAAACCATATGGGTTTTGACTTATGAGCGATAATATAACACGGCTAATATAGGCATAGTACGAGTATTTGTATATAACCTTTCATTCGGAATCAATTGGTGGAAAATTCAATTGCCAATGAATTCATTTATTTCCATTAATTATATTAAATACTGAGGCTTAAGCTTCTCACATAAAATAAGTTGTTTTGTCGTCCGTTCAATTTTCTTTTATTTTCATGTGACTATCATTTATATAGCTACAGAGCCAAACCCACCTTGAAGTGCTGAAATAACTTAAAGTCGCACTTTAAACATTTTCATGTAATTAATTGTTTATTTAATGGCAGGTCCTGAAAGTTAGCCACATTCTCGATATGCAGCTCACAGCTCACCACATTGAATCAGAATGCATTTTGTCTTGCTTAATCATTCAAATTTAAATTCAAACATCATTTAAGACACTTTAATGTTAAAGGGTTTTCGTTTGGTTTTCCGGAAGCATTCGTTCGTTTGAAAAGAAGAGAAAAACGATTCGGGACTTGCACAAAGAATCAGGACCAGAAGAAAGCACACAATTATGAAAAAATTGATAGGCCAAAAGTTCCATCCGCTCCATTATCATTTAATGTCATACTTTCCTGTGGATTTTGTGTTTAGGCAAGCAGTTTACTCAAAGTAAAAATCCCAACTTCAGAATCAAGATACTGGTTGCAACTTGTTCGTTTGGCCTTCTGGATTGGAGAGCTCAGAAGGCTTCTTTCGGATTATTAAACGAAAACTGTATAAATACTCAAAATAATTTTTCGATTCTTATCATGTTTCTTATCTATTTTTATCTACATTGTTTTAAATCTTATTTTTTGGAACAAAGTTGAGTGACAAAAAAGTGTTCTTAAGTTTTTACTGTAAAAATCAATTAATGGATCATTGAGTAAACCACGGTATTAAATAAGAAGGCTTAATTAAGAGGGAGAGGAGTGTTTCATATAAAAAAGATAGTTAATTTTCCTTTCAAATAACTATTTCCAAAAAAAGTTTTTGATAAAAATCGACTGAGATATAGTTGCTCAAAGTAAGCCAATTTTTCGACTTTTATCGATGTTGTTTCTATTCTTATACATATTTTGAAATACAATTGATTCCTAATTTATGGAGTAAGAATTATAAGCTAGTTAATTATTTAATAATAAATAAATATTTTCACAGCCTTATACAAAAACAATGTGACAATCATACTAAAAAGCTGGCGAGGAATCGACTTAGCACATAGCATTTTTTGTATTGTGTTTTCACTGTCAAATATCACATATCACCTTCGCTGATTCCACCGCTCTTCATCTAAAGAAATAAGTATAGGTAAAATCAAAATAATACAGTAAGTCTAAAAAAAAATTGGTCCAATCATGAAACTTGTTAAAAACGGGCCATAGCGACGGTAGGGCATTTTGGTCCAATGCCCTACCTTAAAATACCAATGCCCTTCCTTAAAAATACCACAGACTATCGGTACGATTTTCCTAAATTTTTTGAACTTCCAAAAAGATCCAATTTTAAGGAAATAGCTCATAAAAGGAGCTATGATTAATAAGGTTTCTCATGGAATTTCTTCTAAAATTGGAAATACGAGTACCACCAATTTTTCAGTTTTCCTTGCAGGTTCAAATTTAAATAAATAAATTTAGTGGCGCAACAGCTCATGAAGAACCAGGGCCTAGTGACTAACAACTCTCAACCATTCCTGTGTGCGTGTTTGTTGGCAGGAATGGAGGGGACCTACAATTTTTTGCCGAGTCCGAACGGCTAGATGAGAAGCACTTATTCATGACAAGTATACTCTTGGAGGATTTGTCAGTTCCTCGCAAGAGGCAGTACCTCGGAAAAAAACATTTGTTTTTAGGTGGCAGTGGCCGGGAATCGAACCCAGACCTTTGGCATGACAGTCCTACGCACTAACCATTATGCCACGAGGTACAAATTTAGTCGGTCAAAATGGTAGCCAAGTGGCTATGGAATATTCATTTTCGATGCCAATAAATACCAAGAGAAACTGCGACCACAATTCATATTCTCAGTTTTCGACGATGGGGAAATTCCGTGGGAAATTTTACTCACCATGATTTCATGTCAAACAAAAATATTAAGGTTTAAACTGAATCTTATATTACGATGATGCAACTAACATCACAGCTTGATATAAATGAGGGGTGCGTTTCTTGAAAAGTTGTTGATAATGTCCACGCCCATTTTTGGGGGGGGGAGGCTTGGGTTAAATTTTTGTATCGTTTCCTAAAAAATATAGCAAAAGAAACTTATTTACTTACGATAGTCAAGGGCGTTAAGGAAGTCATAAATTGAATATTTATAGCCCCTAAAATTTGTATTAGGATGGTGGATTTAAAATGGTATACTAATGCAGAGATTCAGCTCCACAGATTACATTCATGTAGGTTTTTCCATAATTTAGGGGAAGGATTCATCCTAAATTTTTTTGATTTTCGGAGGGTCTTAAGACATAAACTGGTTTTTTTTTGGAACACTAACTTTTTCTTAGTTGAATTTTGAATGTAACTTAAAAAAAGAACTGATTTTATAAATTCACACAATTCCTATAAACATAATTTTTTTCTTAAATTAATTTTTTTTTGTATGTGCTTAATAGAATTGAATTTGAATTTATTGAGTCCTTATTCTCCTAACAATGTTTTAATAACTTATGTCTATGAAAAATAAATATCTACATATAAAAAGTAGTTTGTGGCATTTAAATTTAAATACAAATTGAGATAATGCCACATTAACAAAAATTTATTCTTTTGTGGGGTGAATACAGAAGTCACCGTTAGATAAAAAGAAAAGTATAACAATAATAATTTATATGAATTTAACAAATAATATAAATTTCATCAATTGAAGTTTTTTTTTTTTTTTTTTTTTTTTTAAGAAATAAAAATACAAAAAAAAACACATCATTGTAGTAAATAACAATTTAAATCAAACAATGTAGCTTAGCAGAGATTCGATGTCCTGAGTATTAAAGTTGAAAAGCCAGGATTTTAAGGAATTTAAAAAAAGTGTCAAGTTTCTAATGTTTCGTAGTTCGATTGGGAGTCTATTGTACAATTTGCGAGAAACGATTGTGTATGAATTTCTAAAAAGTGTGGTCCGAAAAGGTTAAGTTTGAACAGTGGTTGCATTTCTTCTCAAGTTATAAAAGTCTGTTATAGGGCTTTCCAAATAACCACCTCTCATAAAAAATATTTTTAAAACTTTGAAATAAAACAAGTGTCTTACTGGTAGAATTTTTGCTTGTCTAAATAATTCTAAAGAATGAGCTAGGCGAGAAGCGTTGCATATCTTTCTTAAAACGCACTTTTGAAGAATCGTCAACTGTTGAATTTTATTTAGATAAGCACCTCCCCAACAACAAATTCCATATTGTAATTTTGAGTGGAATATTCCGTAATAGGTGTTCTTTAACGTAGAATTTGAACAGAACTTTCTTAGGCGGTAAAAACATCTTATCGTAGAAAGGAAGTACTGCTTAAGATTCAAAATGTGCTCAGTCCACTTCAAGTGTTGATCAATTGTGACGCCTAGATATTTGAAATCTTTTACAATTTCAACATTAAAGCACATACTATTGCAAGCTGCTATGGGATTTAAACAACATAATGAAGAAGATCTTAAGCATTTGCTATTAAACAGCCTAAAACTGGAGCAAGATGGAGCATGAAACATCACTTTTATGTCAGTATGGGAATTTAAATCAGGGCTGAAGACCATCAATTTGGTCTTGTTACTAACAATTAGTTTATGGTCAGCGAACCATAACCTCAATAAATGGACATCATGATTGATATCAGCAACTAAATTCAATGGATTTACTGTATTATATCCAATCGCAATATCATCAGCAAAGGCATTCACTGTCCCCAAAAAAGGTAGGTCAAAAAGAGAATTTGTGTATATCAAAAAAAGGATGGGCCCAAGAACTGATCCTTGTGGGACACCTAAATTAATATACATAGAATCACTTAATGTATTACACACTTTGACTATTTGGTTTCGATTACTAAGGTAAGATTCAAACCAATTGTAAATGAAACCACGAAAACCAGCATCATATAGCTTTTTCAAAAGGATTTTATGGTTAACCATATCAAATGCTTTCGTGATGTCGACAAAAGGAGCAGCACTTTTCATTTTTTTATCCACACCTTGCTGAATTAAACAACAAAAGTTTAACAGAGCATCTTCTGTTGACAATCCTGACCTGAATCCAAACTGAAGGGGACTTAAGAAATTTAAATTTGTTAGATAACGCAGGATTCTCGTTTTTATAATTTTTTCGAAAACTTTTGAGATTGATGGCAATAACGAAATAGGTCTATAGTTTTTAATGTCTTTTTTGTTACCTTTCTTAAAAATGGGAATTACAAAAGCTAATTTGAGCTGGTCAGGGAAGATTCCTGATAAGACACTTTTATTGAAAATGTGTGATATTATATCTACTATATTTAACGCAATTTTTTAACAACTTTTTAACAAATTTTTGAAATACCATCAACACCAACAGAGTTTGAGTTTTTAAGTGAACTAATGGTTTTTAAAACTTCTAAACCAGATATCATTTCGAAACAGAGGAAAAATAACAAAAAAAAAAATCAGATAACTACTCGTATAAATAATTATCTCTGAAGAATGATAATTCTTTGCTTTATTATAACTTAAAATTCGTGTACCAACTTTAAAGTCTTACATTTTATATTAATAATTTTGTATGTATTCATATATTGTTTTGTCAGATAAGCATAGCAAAATTTTGAGTTCTGCCCTCTTTTCATCGCTGCCCTATCTTGAATCTGGTTCTAGCTACGGCCCTGCATTTCATGAATGAAATTACTAATTATGTACACGAATCCCGCCAGTCAAAATCCCGCCGATCGAAATTCCGCCAGTAGCCTGCTACTCTTCGGCGGGATTTTCAATACTTTTTTATCCTAAATTATCAGATAATTCGGATCAATACTATATCATACTTTTGAACAAATATTTTGTTAATTTATTATTTATTCAAGGCCCTCCACCTTTAAAAAAAAAAGTATTTAAGCAGTAGTGCTTTCGCATTTATTTTCAGTTCTTCTTAGATCTCGGTAAAGGTCACGACTCGAAGTAAAGAGATGTCAATGGAATTTAATTTGTAGGGTTTGGTGGACGGTTGGGTGTGGACAATGGTTGGTCTGGATCTGGACAGAGGTGAGTCTGGATCTGAACCCAGGTGGGCCTGGAATCTGGACCAAGGTGAAATTTTTTTTTGAAAAATTGAAAAAAAAACTGTTCCAAAATTGTAATTAAGAAATTGAACTATATTTTTTGGAATTGATTTGAAGTTAAAAAATAACATGTTTTTCACTCAACTAAGCGTCCTAGATTCATCCATCTTTACATCTTTAAACATGATTTGCGGCTAAACTGAACCTCCTAGGGACTTTTCCTGTTTCCGGGATTTTGATAAACGGGATTTTAACACGCAGGACTTCGACATGCGGGATTTTGATTCACGGGGTTTTGACCCCAACCCAAAGAATTCGTACAGACTCTCAAACCAAACTCTTGAGAGTTTTTGAGAGAATATCATTTCTGCGCCTACAGCCAATAACAAAACAAAAACGGCTTATACCTATCCATCAGTTTTAATTTAGGATCAAGTTTTACAATTGATTTACAATTGACAATTATTGATGAAGTACTCAAAATTACTGATGTAATCGAGAAAGCTCTCGAAGTAAATAGAATTTGTTTGAAGATCTTTTTGGCTGTGTTGCAGTCGTTCGAAAAGCTGTGGCACGTAGGTCTCAAGTTCAAATTAATACAAGTTCTTTTTGATCGACTTTATTAAATTATAAACAAATATTTAGAAAAAAGACGAAAGGAGTATTCTAATTTCAAAGAAATAGTGGCTGGGGTACCACAACGAAGTTTATTAGGTCCAGTTTTGTACCTTTATTTTACAAGTCACATAGAAGACACTTATGTAATTTAAATTTAAATTTTGGTGGGGGCAAAACCCAATTTATTCGGCTTTATACAACCTAGTTCTTAATCTAACTTAAAACTAAGAACTTAAGCTAAGGTAAGTAAGTGGGAACATAAAACGACGAGGTTTTCGAGGGTGAAGTTTAATGTTAAAAGAAATAGAGTTGTAGAGTGAAATGCAGTCAACGGAACCAGAAAGTAATCGATGAATGAAGAGAATGTCTGATATTTATATACGTTCTTTCAAAGAATTCAAGTTGATTAGCTTACGGCGGTGAAGATGAGGAGGCAGGATCAGGGGATTGTTCCTGGCAAGGCATCAAAGAGCAAAGCGAAGGAAGCGGCGCTGGATGCTCTCGATTCTGGAAATGTGAATAAGTTGGTAAGGGGACCAAACTTGAGAAGCGTATTCAAGGAGTGGGCGAACAAAGGATATGTATAGGGATCGAGTCACAAAAGGGCTAGAGAATTCCTTTGACCATTTTATGACGAAGCTGAGCACTAAATTCACCTTGAGGATGATATCATCTATATGGGATTAAGTCCCGGGTCAAATATTATGCCAAGATCACGAATAAATTCAACGGTGGGAATGGGTTGATCATGAAGGAGCTAGAGACGGGGAGGAGATTTAATAAGTTTAAACGTAAAAGTGATTGATTGGCATTTGACATCGTTAAGCTCCAAGCAATTTTTAAGACACCAAATTAAAAACTGTCAAGGTCCTGCTGAATAAGGGAAAAGTCATGTGCCGACGAAATGATCTTGAAAAACTTGGTATCATCAGCGTACAGTGAAAAAAGAGTGTTTGATGACCTTTTCAATATCGTTAATAGCAAGAATGAATAAAAGTGGGCCAAGAGTGCTACCTTGGGGGACACCGGAGGTAGCTTAAAAAGAGCGCTGTAACAACAATTATCTAGGTAAGAGGAGATCCATTTTAACAAAGAAGGTTCGAACCCGAGAGTGAACAATTTGAAAAGTTGTAGTTGATGGGAAATTTTTCCAAAGGCCTTACTGAAATCGGTTGAGATAACATCGACTTCGTAACCTTTCTCCATGGCTGATAGCGTGAAGGACACAAATTCAACAAGGTTAGTGGTTGTAGATCTGCATTTGAGAAAGCCATGTTGTCTGGGGGAGATGAGAGATTTGGAAACTTAACGTTTCATACAAAATACTTTTAAAGAGTTTGGGTATGTGGGAAAGCTTGGCAATTGGACGATAATTGCTAACATCACCTTTCGAACCCTTTTTGTGTATTAGAATTATGGAAGATGATTGAGGGAAAGGCTTAAAATTTTTGAGAGAGGAAGAGAAAGGGTGGAAGAAAATTTTTTTAGAAGTATGGCAGGGAGACTATCGGGACCGGGATTAAATTCATCGTTTAGTTGATTTAATTTATTTTCGATGAGATACGGATCTGTATCGGACAACGAGGGAGAAGCGGTCCAAGAGAAAAGTTTTGTAGATAGTTGAAATATGCATAATCAGGTGGAAAGGAGTCATCGCCAAAAGATTGTTTGAAAAATTTAGCAAAAAGGTTGGCGATAGTGCTAGGATAATTTGAGGTTTCGTTATTGAAAGAGAGAGTGTTTGGGTAGCCATCGGATTTTCGTTTATAGTTGACAAACTGAAAAAATGGCTTAGGATCGTTGTTTAGGTTGTTTTGCGTGGTAATTAGGTAGCGTTGGTAAAGGGAGTTGTATAGCTCGTTAAAATGTAGATATGAACCAAGAGTAAGAATAGTCAGTAGGAGAACGAGAGCTGAGGAAAATTTCTCACAACTTATTTCTTTTATTTCACAGTTAACGAAGTTAACGATTGTACCAAGGTGGAGATAAAGACAAGGCTTTGTGGCTAGAAAAAGGAACAAAAAAGGGAAATAGAATTAAATATTTCAGTACACAATAAAGTAGTGCCAACATTTACAGTTAAGTTTTCAAAATTAAAGGAGACTTTTCTAAGGTATTCGTTTATAAGACGATAGTTTGCTTTATGGAAGTCATGAGAATAAAGATCGGTAGGGGGAGTGGGTTTTAATTGAGAGTCATGAAAAAATGAGAGAAGAAGGGGAGATTGGTTATTATCGATTGTTGAAAGAGAAGACTTAATGAGGTCGGCTGTGAAAATAAGGCCAAGTTGTCTATAAACGAAAATTGTGATCCCACTTACTTGGCAAAGACTTGAATCAGTTAGACTATCAAGAATACACATTCTTTGGCAGATGTGGGATTGGAAGCAATAAAAAACGAAAGATCGTCTGATGGACTCTATTTTAAATAAGGAAGATTGAAGTCACCGAAAAGAAGGATCTTATCATGGGGATCACACAAATCAGTTATGTGGTCAATTGTTCTAATAGCAAGTTCATATGATTCGATGGGTTGTGGTGCTAAGATGTAACAACAAACAACGTTAAGTGACTTTAGGAGAAGTGTTATCTTAATAGAAACATGATCAAGATTAGGGGAAGAAGATACGGCAGTAAGGGATAAGTCAATAGCATTTGTAACAGCAAGGAGGACGCCTCGGCAGGGGAAACGTTAGTGGATGGGTAAAGAACGTCATCGCGATAAAAGTTAAAAGTAGAAGAGAACAGTTTGTGATTTTTAATGCTGAGAATGAGATTTGTTTCATTCAGAGCATATATCTCGAAAGGTAAGGGGTGAGTTTGTTGCAAAACTGAGTAAATCTTTGAACGGAGACCTCTTACATTCTGATAATAGAAGGTAAATGGAAAGTTTTTGGAAGGAGAAGAGAGGGTGGGGAGAACATTAGAAACGAAAAAACCTTTCGTGGTCTGCTCTACTACGCTGAAGGTGCGAAATCCGCTTTGAGTGGATATATTGTCCCAGGGCCTCAAGATCATTCGCCACAATTTGGGGAGATAAATTGAGGAATTCATGATATTTTATGAAGAATGTTTTGAGACTTGCAACATCAGTGGGAAGGCCTTCCTGTTGAATTGAGACTATTACACTTGTGTTAGTTTGATGATGGATTGGTGAGAGGTTAAGAATGTGGGAACTACGAAAGTTAGCGCACTTGGCCCCAGAGTTGAGGTCGAGATTTGGAGAGGAACTCGTTTGGGGTAGTTCGGTTGGTGTTGACAAAAGCTTGGAGGTTGATTCAGGAGTTAAGTTAAAGGAAACCCTTTGACCTTAAGGCTTCGATGGAGTAGTGATATAAAGAGGGTTATGTGTAAAGCTAGGGGAAAGGTTAGTTTCAAAGGTCCAGTTTGGTTCCGATCTGGAAGAGTGAGTCGGCTTTTTCTTCAGTATTTAGTTGATATTCTTAAGGTTAGAGGAAAAAGGGATGGGTTTTGTATGACTGTTTTTATTAGTTTTCTTACAACTACGGTATTCTAATGTATCCACCCATTTGGTTAAAATTGTATTTCCCAGTCGAAACACACCATCAGTATGAAGTCACACTGTCAGCATTGATGTTTAACTTCTTTAGTCTGTTGTTCCATTCAGTAAGGGTCCACATTGTGCAAAAACGTTTAATGGTAGTTATTGCAGGTACAGGCTGTATGTTAATATCATCGATTTTACAAGTGGCAGTCTGGATGTCATCTGCTAGCTGTCCACTGCTTAGACGGGTTTCTATTAGTTCGGTACTAATTATATTAATAGTACCCACGGCGTTTTCAAGAAGTGCAACTGGTTGACGAAGACCGGGGATGACAATATTGGAAGTACTTTGGAGGTGACAATCGAGATCGGAGCGGAGAAAGCTTAGGTTTTCGTTAATCGATTCGAAGGAGTTGGCAGCACTATATGACTTTAACATTGAAGATAATAATTCTTGTTTAAGGGAATCACAACAATTGTTAAAAAGAGTAACGCAAGGGTCTTGTTATCAAGTCCGTTATAACAGATAGTTGCTTTTCGATAGAAGAGAATTTAGAATCACATCGCTTATTGGAACAGTCAATAGTGTTGTTGAAATCGTCTAGTGTCTTAACCAAAAAATCGTAAATTTTTTCTAGCTGACTAATATGATAAAAATAATTGTCAACAAGAATAGGACTAACGGCGTGTTTCAATTCGACACTAAGGTTTATAGATGGCAAATTATCTTGTAAACCAATTAAATTGGTTAACGTGGTCAGCTGTGTCTTTAGGGGGTCGAACTTGGCCATGACAGAGTTGATATTGTCACAATGGGCAAAATCACAGCGATAACTTTCCATAGTTAGTATGTAGGTCACAACTCACAAACAAATGAAAAACAAAAAATAAGAACGACAAAAAACTAATTTCGGTGGGTAAATGAGACTAATGATGACGCAGGGAAGACAACACACGATGATCGATTAATAGAGTGATTCAATGTTTTTATAGATATTTTAATTTATGTGGTTCGGCAAAAAAACACTGGATAGTGATGACATGGAAATAAACACTACGTTGAATGTTTTTATTTATGTACGTTGCTATGGGGTCAAGGAAAAAAAAGAGCAAACCAGTGAACTTCAATTAAAATAATTGATAAAACTAAAGTTAAAGTAACATGGCGAAAATAAAATGCGACTGCACTTGGCGAGGTTTCGTTTGTAATGTAGCTTTAAAAAAATATCTCCGAGTTTTTGAATTTTTAAAAACTATATTGGCCACAAAATTCAAATATCCAAGAGTTGTTGCAAGTAGAACTTTGTTGTTCTTATAATATACCAAAATTTCATGAAAATCTTTTAATTTATTAGAGGATTAATCTAACTAAAACAAATTTCACACTTTTTTGTTAGCCACGCGGACCCTCCTTCAAAATAAATAATTAAACTAAATTCAAAGTGATTCTTCTAACTATTTTTTTAAAAGGTTTAAAATTCTGCTTCTTTAAAGTATATTTTAAATATTCTAGTTTTCAAAATATACCCCAACACCAGGCTTGTTAAAAAATCAAGCCTTAAAAAATCGTCTAAAAAGACAAAATTTCATTTAAATATATCTGTAATCAAAGAATGAATGACTTAAAAACACTTTTTTACGATACTTAAATTTTTATAATGCACTTCCCTTTTTTGAAATCAATGGATAGAAGAAATCCAAAATTGTGTATTTTCATTGCACCAAAGTATAGAACAAATAATTATACTAAAAAAAATGATAAACTTCTCCCCCCTCTCTTAAAAAACTGCAAATTAAAATAGGATTTAAGTTTAAAAATTAGCCCCATGAAATTGTAATCAAGTAAACAAGTACATAATTGATTTTTAGGATTAAATTGAAACTTTCAAAAAAATTCTCCCCCGGCCCCTTTTCCAAAATCGAAAATCAAAAACTTGTTCCAAGAATGGTCTAAATCAAATTGTTCCAAGGATTCATGTCCGTGGGGAACAAAAATTGATATATTTGTTTCACTGAGATTAATCCTCAAATTATGTATAGATTTTCATGAAATGTTGGTATATGTTAAAAAAACATAGTTCTTCTTGGAAAAACTTTTAGATTTTTTAATTTTTCAAAAGAAATATATTCCGTGCTTAAGTTTTATCCAACACTGTACATATACCTATAACTTAAAATTTATAATGCTGATGTCATTTTCAACCAATCTGCATCATTACTTTTGGTTTCCATTTTAATGAAACCAGCCGTGTCCTCAGTGCCGTATTAACCCTAGAGCCATAAGGGCCATAGTCCTTGGTGGCATTCTGTGTGGGGCGGCAATCAGCCTTAAGTACAAAATGTAAAATTCCGTTACAAATTTGTAACGTGTAACGGAACTTGCTGTTCCTTCTTCACGATTTTGCGATGTCCTGTAGTATCACTCATCCTTTGGATCCACAGGAACTCCAAAAGGTAAGCGATCGTAAAAGAAGGTTGTCCAGTCGGCAGAGTGCTATTAGGCATGCTTGCAATTGCCAAATGCTTGCTCGTCGGTGGGGTGGGTTGTTGCAAACGCCACTGGACTGCCGTACAACTATAACATGCCTATCTTTAAATAACCCCAAACTCACACAGTAAAAACTTCTTTTGTTTACGCCATCGCAACACTTTAATCTAGGAACCGGAAGTTGGTATTGGTTCCGGAGTATATCCCTCCCTCCGTTCAGTACACATTGTGTATGAACTCCTTGGCTGCCACTCTACTCCCAATGTATTAGTGGTAACCCCTAACGCAAAGACTATGGTAAACCTAATCTAAGAAATCGCCATCGAAACTACCCATCTAAGCTTCACTTAACTGAGCACCGTAAAGAAAACTTACTCCATATCCACTATTTTAAAATCAAATATTAAAAGGCAGTGGATACATGTAAGGTAGCCGTTTTATTTACCAAAGAAAAAGATACATAAAAAAATAAAAGTAATATAAAAAAAAAATATTTTTTTTTAAGGGATATAAATGTATGCGTGCGTATCTTGCAAGTATGTCGTCATAAGGACGATTTCAAGTTATGTTCAAATTATATAATGGAAATTATTAGGCAAATAGCGAATGTTATCGACGTTATCGATTTGCAAGTTCAATGACCTTAGTCAATAAGTTATTCTATGACTTAAAAAAAAAAAAATGGAAGAGAGTAATTCAAATTTAAGTTTAAAGTTAGTCACACGGCACTTCCGAAATCACTCAAAGTTTTTGTTACTTTTAAAGAGCATAAGATAATCTAATAATTTTTTTTTTCTTGTTCTCGTTTCTACCGATCTCACTCAATTGATCTTTTCACTCATATGAAGCATTTAATTACTTAACCAAAATAAGAAAAAAAATTAATAATAATGAACTGACTCACCGAATTTACTCTCCTCCAAGGAAGTCGTGCGCACTACTTGTTGGTGGGAAGGATCCGGGGCTTACGAGTTTCTCAATAATGAACTCTTCGAAGTTTCTCTTGCTATAGGTTTTGGGGTTAAAAGAAATAATTAAAAGCTTATATGTACGAATGAATGATCTTGATTGAGTTTAAAATAGTTATACTTAACTTGAGTGGTTTCGGCACATTTCAATGAGTAATTTAATTTTAAGACCAAAAAAAAAAACATAAGTTTGTCATCAGCTGTTAGTTGCAGGTGGATGTTTGATGGACGCGGAGCGCTATGTTTTTTTGTTGATAGGATGGAATATGTTGGTAAGTGATGGATTTGGTACATATGTGGGATGCTGGATGAGAACTGATTATAGGTGGGTAAATTGATGAATCTGATGGTTGGTTTAGTTTATATCTAATTTAGGCTTTCGTTAGGCTGTAGGTTTTCCAACCAATTATGAGCCCCAATTTTGCGTAGCGTAGCTATACACTTTAACGCTGACTGCGCCGAAGCCGCGCTACGCCACACCACGCCGGGTGAGGATACGTACGCCCTTGACTTCGCTGACAGCGCAAAGAAAAGGCACAGTCAGCAGGTATTTTTGGGTTCGGGATGTTGGTTCGATGAAAGAAACCAAACTATATCTGTTTGTAAAAAAAAAATTTTAAGAATGCAACGACATGAGGATACGACTTTTTATCATTAGAAGTGCGAAGGTTTACCTGAGGTCCTTTTTCTCCAATGCACATTAATAATCTGAAACTGTCAAGTTCACTTCACTCCGAAGCTAGGTTTTTAGTTGGAGCTTCCTATTTGCCAGTTAAACTCCGGCGTAGAGCTATAAGTTTCTACAAAAATGTATAGCACTTTTTGCTGGAATTCGTGGAGCGTGTAGGTGGTGGTTATGATGGTAATGATTACCGCTGTCGTGCTAAACCCAGTTACCAGAACCTTATGGTGTGGAAGAAGATTTCCACGTGGTCCTTGATAGGCTACGGCTAAGTTATTAGCGAGGTTCGTGGCACTCACAAAAAAAAACAAAGAAATTGCTATGGAGCACAAAAAAAAAACATCCCTTTAGTAGTTAAGAAAATAAGTACACTTTTCCTTAGGTGAGCAGTAAGTAATTCGCAGCTCTTGTATGTACCTATAATTACCTAAGCTCACAAGCTGGGGAAAATTGTCCAAGGACACAATTCCTTGATGTTTGGGGGATTCTCCCGCCACGAAAAAGCACTAAAGGCGCGAATGAGATTTTTGCCTTAAGCAAATTAATGTACTTTCGGAATTTTACAATTTAATATTTTATGTAAGCACTTTGTTTGCGTATATGCTTACTAATTCTTAATGATCAATGATTTTCTTTATTACTAAGATCAATCACGAGACGATTCTTCAATGCGATCTGGATGATTTGGAAGTTGAAAAAGAAAAGAAGCGGCAAAGCATCAAGTAGGGTTAAGTCAGTCAACTTCCATTATGTTCCGCACAGTCGGAAGAACGTTGAAATGAAACGATAGTTTGCGCTATCGTATCGAACCGATTTGCGTTGCTATCAGTGGCAGCGTTCGCCATTGCCTATTCAGACAAGGCATGAAAAGCAATATAAAAGTTTAGGGTAGCACATTTCAACATGGCCCATACACAACTTTTCAATTTCGTTAACTATGTTACCGAAAATGAAATGCAAAGGGCTGTAGATTGTGCATATAAAGACTCGACCCACGCCTGAGATATTTTTGATAATGTATCTTCTTCATACTGACTTAGTTTGACTAGGCTATTGCCGGATGTCTTTTGCATGCACTATCCCTAAAATGTTCCCCTTCAAATCGGTAAGTTCATATAAGTTGTTACCTACTATATTTTTAACTTTGGCGGGTACAAATTTAGGGCATAGCTTCGCATTACGATTTTTAGTCTTATCACTGAGGATGAAATTTCGCTTTAAAACGTTCTGACCTATTTTATATAAACGAGCCTTACTTCGGAGGTTATAATTTTTTTCATATATCTCATGAGATCTTGCCAAGGATTCTTTAATCCTGTCATGAATAATATTCATCTTTGCAGATTTTGGCAAAATATTGAATTCCGAATTGTTCAAGCTTTGAAGTTTTTTAAGCAATTGGTAATCTGAGCCATGCTCGATTTTACTCTGGCCGAAAAGCGCTTCATGAGGCGATATGCCTATTGCCGAATGAACGGTAGAGCGTAAGGCACTCATAATGGACAATAACTGCTTGTCCCAATTTGATTGGTCCGAACCAATATATGAGCGGATTGCCGCAAGAATCGAGCGATTTACGCGCTCGCTGGCATTAGCCTGAGGTGCATATGAAGCGGTCTTAATATGTTTTGTTCCATATGTTGCAAGGAATTTCGAAAAATCTTTACCGATGAATTGTTTTCCATTGTCGGACAGAAGCGATTCTGGGACCCCGAACAAAGCAAACACTTCTTCTTCCAAAAAACTTATGGCAGCTTCCCCTGTAGCTTTTCGTATGGGCTTTGCTAGGACGAATTTTGTTAATTGGTCGAGACATACGATTATATGAATGTTTCCTTTTTTTGATCTAGGGTAGGGTCCTAAAAAGTCAACATAAACGTGTTGAAAGGGACGATCGACTATGAAGCCCTGTCCCATAGGTGGTCTTAGAATGGAGTTTGGAGCTTTTGACGCCTTACATACATTGCAGTCTCCCACGAACGTTTTCACTTGAGCCGCCATATTAGGCCAGTAAAAACGGCCGCGCAGACGGTACAATGTTTTAGCAACCCCACCATGCGATGCGCGTGGGGGATCATGAGCCAATTGGATCAAACGATTAGTTAGTATTGAAGGGATCCAGAGTTTCCAGACACAGTCATCTTCTCTAGGATCCCCTGTGCAGGGTTTGACCTTCTTGTAAACAAAACCATCTGAAACACGAAGGTCAGGTAGCTGATTTTTATTTTCCTCTATTGTATTCATCAATCCTACATATTCATCCGACTTAAAAGCCGGATCAGTAAGATCAATGCATAGAACATCAGAAGGATTCACAAGAATGTTTTGCTCAGATCCTATCTCGTCCACTGCGTAGACTCGAGAGAGGGCATCTGGCACCACATTTTGAGTTCCCTTCCTATGCTCTATTTCAAAAGAGAATCGTTGAAGTCTAAGACTCCAACGAGCTAACCGTCCGTTCAAATCCTTTTGACTCATGAGCCACCGCAGGCTCGCATGGTCGGTCACAATCGTAAACTCTTGCCCCTCCACATAAGAGCGGAATTTTTCTACCCCTAACACTGCTGCTAAGCACTCTAACTCCGTAATGCTGTAATTACGTTGTGCAGACGTAAGTTTGTGGGAGTAGTAATAAATCGGTCTCTCGACCCCGTTCTCATCTTCCTGACACAGAACGCTACCAACACCGGACGTTGACGCATCGCAGAGGATCTTAAACGGCCTTTTAAAATCCGGATTGATAAGAACTGGTGCTGTCGTAAGGGCAAGTTTTAACTCTTCAAATGCTTTCATCGCCTCTGGAGTAAACTGAAAAGTTCTACTCTTCTTCAGTGTATCAGTCAATGGAGTGGCTAGTGACGAATAATTGTTGACGAATCGTCGGTACCATCCTGACAGACCCAAAAATCGTCTCACCTGTCGAGCTGTTTTCGGCACAGGGAATTCTTTGATCGCAGACACTTTGTCTGGATCTGTCTGGATGCATCCTCCCCCTACGATATAGCCTAAGAATCTCAATTCTTTAAAAGAGAATTTCGATTTTTCGATGTTAATGGTTAGACCAGCATTTTTCAAAAGCGAAGCAAGTTTTGTTAAAATTTCCAAGTGCTCCTTAAACGTTGACGAAACTACCAACAAATCATCCAAATAAACAAAGATGTTTTGTCTCAACTCATGGGGAATCGCTTTGTCCATTAATCTACAAAGCCGTTGTGCGGCATTGCAGAGGCCAAAGGGCATAACCGTGAATTGATATAAGGGTCGGCCGGGCACGGTAAACGCGGTCTTTTCCCTTGATGACTTCTCCAGAGGTATCTGCCAAAAGGCGTCCTTCAGATCCACACTCGATATGAAATGTGTATCTGATTGACGACTTAGCAACCCGTCAACATGATGAAGAGGATAGGCATCGTTTTTTGTGACTTTGTTAACTTTCCTAGAGTCGAGGCACAGGCGATTTTTCCCGGGCTTCTGTACTAGGACAATAGGAGAGCTCCACGCACTGTTACTTTCCTCGATAACACCTAAGGAAAGCATCCTATCCAATTCATCATACATGAGGGCTTGAACCGCTGGAGAGACAGGGTAGTACCTTTGCTTAACAGGCTCAGCCTCACCTGTGTTTATTATATGTTCCTCCAGCTTAGTTCTTCCGAGCCCCAATTTAGCCGAGGACGGAAACAAGCTAATAACATTTAGAAGTTCTTTGGATTGATTTGATGTTAGCTCGTGAGCGTTAGGATCACTCGTTCTTTCCAAAGACGAAATTCCGGAAATTATGTGGGGTGCAATTTCGAAAGATCTCCAGAAATTCACCCCTAAATATAAGGGTTGTTCTAACGAGGGTACGAGATAGAATGTGATGTCCTTTGACAAACCTTTGTATGTTACTTTTGTTGTAAACTGTCCAACAATAACCTGTGGATCTCCACTTGCAGTTCTGACTTTAGATTTAAAAGTTTTGAAAGAAACACCCTCTTTTTTTGCTAATTCCATGCACCCCGATCCTAAGCAGCTAATGCTGGCTCCACTATCTAGGAGGCCTAGCATTTTTTTGCCGAAAATTGTAACGCTGGCGTATGGTCTCGGATCATCGGTGTTACAAAGTATTGTTGCCGATATAGCTTTATAAGCTTCTCGCTTTTGCTTAAATTTTTCTCTGAGGTTAAGGGTACGTTTAGAAGGTTCGTTAAAAATACGATCACGAACATTGTAGTATCGTTTCAATCGTTCATGTAAGGACAATGATTGTGGGTTAACTTTTTGAACGGATATGTCTTCGGTTTTAACAAATTCTGTAGATGGTCTTTTTAAAATTGAGATATTCGAACTTTGTGTTGTAATAGAGTTGTTTACTTGAGTTGGGGTAGGTGAATTGTAAAAGTCAGGTGGATCTGTCACATTGGTTGTATTTGAATTATTATTTGTGTTAGAAATAGCAGGTGAATTTGAAAAGTCTGGTGGGTTTGAATAACCTACTGAGGTTTTTGTTCCGGGTTCACTTGTGGAGGGCAACTCTCCCCGGTTGGATCGCCCCGATTCCGGTTTCCCGAACAATTAGTGCATTTGGGAGAGGTGGTGTTTTCTAACCCACACCTGTAACAAAAGAGATTTCGTTGTGGGCTAGGACACTGGATATATGAATGTCCTTTCGATTTGCAGTTCCAACAAATATTGAAGGTATTGTTTTTCTTTTGAGATACTGCTAAGGCATCGATGTCATGGAATTCTTCATCTGAATACTCCAACTCGTTTACCTTGGGTCTGGTTAACTGTACGTTTGGGTTTGAAAAAGTTTTAGTACGCAAGCTTTCGTACTGAGCAATACGCCTCTCAATTGTCCGGCAAGCGAACACCATTTCCGGTAAGCTATTCGTATTAAAAGTGATAAGAAGCTCGCCAGTCCTTCTTTTCACGTTCTGCTTAATCAAATCGATAAGCTCTCTGGGTGATTTTGGGAAATGCAACCTTGCATTTAAACTTAGGATGTCTTGGTAGAAGTCATCGAAGCTTTCGGTGGGACCTTGTCGTCGGTCGAACATTCTACGAGAAAGCTCTGAGTCGGTCTCAAGGCTTCTATACTGCTCTATGAGCGAAAATTCTAAATTTTGCCAATTGGCACCTGGGTTGGACTTCAGGAAGGTCCAAAACCATCTTTCTACCTGACCCGATACAAAGAGGTGGAAATGCAGAAAAATATCTTCCCACGTTACCTTATAACATGTCTTAAGCCGATGGAGTCGAAAAAGAAAATCGTCTACGGTCATTCTCACGTTATCAAACTTGAGTCCCCATTTTTGGAATTCGACTGGACGACTCAAGGATATGGGAATAGAAGGACGCTCACTTGGACCTGCTGAATTGAGATTCAGACCATTGAGCTGGCTTATAAAATTTTGAAGATTCTCGCTATGTGGAATAGGTTCAACTTGCTCTTGTTGACTATGTGAATGGTTGCGCGAATTGAAATTATGTTGTGGCAAGGCACTCGTATTCAATGTACTTTGATCTAAAGGCTGGCGTATGGGATTAAGATCTACTGGAGCCGTAGGCAGTGCTGAGGCTGCACCTCTGATCTCCTCCTGTATCGTCCTTACGATTTCTTGTCTTAAACTTAACCTTTCTGCTTCATACTCTGCCTTACGTGTCTTAAGGTCTTCCGCCCTACTTAACCCTATGGAAGCCGTGACTATATTTTCTATATAGCGCTTGAGGTTATCGTCGGGGGTATTATTTGTTTGGTTACCCTGTCTTGAACAAGATGGGATATAGGAATTGTTCTGTTGTGGAGGTGGTGGTTGGTTAGAAGGGTTGGCTTCATTAGGAAAGTTGTTTGTGGGTGGTGGCTGGGTAGGTGGGTGTGTAATTTGTAAGGAGGAATTAGCATCGTCCTCAATACTAACTTTTTTGCTATTACGCGTATTCGTATTTATAGTTTTGGGAGGCATTTTAAAGGATACTAATAATTAGGTAAATAATATAAACGCCGAAAAAAAAAATATTTAAAAAAAAATTGGTGTTTTCTAAAGTTCAAAAACAAAAGTAGGTAAAGTATCTTAAATAAAGTTGAGTATCTATATATTCATAAAGTTGGTGCTCAGAAAATGAAAACTAGGTATGGCAGTTTGATGGCATTAAAAAAAATAAAAGAAAAGAGTTTGCGATTTAACGTATATTAGAATTTGGTTAGTGAATCTATCCGTGCTATTATAGCGCTACAAAAGGAAAACCTTATTTTCTGTATTCTCCTTTGGACGCTAAAATTTTATTTGGATAGTCAAAAAAAAAAAAAAACTGATCTACGTTTAAATAAACTTCAAAATATCATTTACTGTGTTTTGTTTGTGGTAATTTGTTTATATTTTGTTAGTTTTTATTAACGCTTATTTCTGAAACAGCTTTGTGCTAAAGCTACCATTTTGCTGGAACATAACTCGGGCGCAGCGAACGGAGACGTGGTTTCACTGAACCGATATCTCCCGGTCGTCCGAAGAAATCCTCCAAGCAAATGCAAAAACCTTATCACAACCTTCATTTTGATTTCAGTGCAAGTTCTGAAAAGTTTATAATTCCTACAAGAATTTCAGGACACTAAAAAGTCAAAACAAAAGTTGAATGTTCCTCATAGGATCACTAACGAACAAGCTAACAAAAAGTATGTTTTCTTAACTTTTCTTTCGGACTTATTCATTTGGATACTAAATTTAAGAATCTCGAATCTACAAGAAATTCGATACAAAATTTGAGCTGAAGCGTTATCACATAACTATTGAAAAAAAAAACTGGAAAATAAAAAGTTTCTGATTAAGATAATGAAATAATTTAAATTTAAACAAAATAATTTTGCCCCCACTTTGGGCGCCACCTGTGTAACGGAACTTGCTGTTCCTTCTTCACGATTTTGCGATGTCCTGTAGTATCACTCATCCTTTGGATCCACAGGAACTCCAAAAGGTAAGCGATCGTAAAAGAAGGTTGTCCAGTCGGCAGAGTGCTATTAGGCATGCTTGCAATTGCCAAATGCTTGCTCGTCGGTGGGGTGGGTTGTTGCAAACGCCACTGGACTGCCGTACAACTATAACATGCCTATCTTTAAATAACCCCAAACTCACACAGTAAAAACTTCTTTTGTTTACGCCATCGCAACACTTTAATCTAGGAACCGGAAGTTGGTATTGGTTCCGGAGTATATCCCTCCCTCCGTTCAGTACACATTGTGTATGAACTCCTTGGCTGCCACTCTACTCCCAATGTATTAGTGGTAACCCCTAACGCAAAGACTATGGTAAACCTAATCTAAGAAATCGCCATCGAAACTACCCATCTAAGCTTCACTTAACTGAGCACCGTAAAGAAAACTTATTCCATATCCACTATTTTAAAATCAAATATTAAAAGGCAGTGGATACATGTAAGGTAGCCGTTTTATTTACCAAAGAAAAAGATACATAAAAAAATAAAAGTAATATAAAAAAAAAATATTTTTTTTTAAGGGATATAAATGTATGCGTGCGTATCTTGCAAGTATGTCGTCATAAGGACGATTTCAAGTTATGTTCAAATTATATAATGGAAATTATTAGGCAAATAGCGAAGGTTATCGACGTTATCGATTTGCAAGTTCAATGACCTTAGTCAATAAGTTATTCTATGACTTAAAAAAAAAAAAATGGAAGAGAGTAATTCAAATTTAAGTTTAAAGTTAGTCACACGGCACTTCCGAAATCACTCAAGGTTTTTGTTACTTTTAAAGAGCATAAGATAATCTAATAATTTTTTTTTTCTTGTTCTCGTTTCTACCGATCTCACTCAATTGATCTTTTCACTCATATGAAGCATTTAATTACTTAACCAAAATAAGAAAAAAAATTAATAATAATGAACTGACTCACCGAATTTACTCTCCTCCAAGGAAGTCGTGCGCACTACTTGTTGGTGGGAAGGATCCGGGGCTTACGAGTTTCTCAATAATGAACTCTTCGAAGTTTCTCTTGCTATAGGTTTTGGGGTTAAAAGAAATAATTAAAAGCTTATATGTACGAATGAATGATCTTGATTGAGTTTAAAATAGTTATACTTAACTTGAGTGGTTTCGGCACATTTCAATGAGTAATTTAATTTTAAGACCAAAAAAAAAAACATAAGTTTGTCATCAGCTGTTAGTTGCAGGTGGATGTTTGATGGACGCGGAGCGCTATGTTTTTTTGTTGATAGGATGGAATATGTTGGTAAGTGATGGATTTGGTACATATGTGGGATGCTGGATGAGAACTGATTATAGGTGGGTAAATTGATGAATCTGATGGTTGGTTTAGTTTATATCTAATTTAGGCTTTCGTTAGGCTGTAGGTTTTCCAACCAATTATGAGCCCCAATTTTGCGTAGCGTAGCTATACACTTTAACGCTGACTGCGCCGAAGCCGCGCTACGCCACACCACGCCGGGTGAGGATACGTACGCCCTTGACTTCGCTGACAGCGCAAAGAAAAGGCACAGTCAGCAGGTATTTTTGGGTTCGGGATGTTGGTTCGATGAAAGAAACCAAACTATATCTGTTTGTAAAAAAAAAATTTTAAGAATGCAACGACATGAGGATACGACTTTTTATCATTAGAAGTGCGAAGGTTTACCTGAGGTCCTTTTTCTCCAATGCACATTAATAATCTGAAACTGTCAAGTTCACTTCACTCCGAAGCTAGGTTTTTAGTTGGAGCTTCCTATTTGCCAGTTAAACTCCGGCGTAGAGCTATAAGTTTCTACAAAAATGTATAGCACTTTTTGCTGGAATTCGTGGAGCGTGTAGGTGGTGGTTATGATGGTAATGATTACCGCTGTCGTGCTAAACCCAGTTACCAGAACCTTATGGTGTGGAAGAAGATTTCCACGTGGTCCTTGATAGGCTACGGCTAAGTTATTAGCGAGGTTCGTGGCACTCACAAAAAAAAACAAAGAAATTGCTATGGAGCACAAAAAAAAAACATCCCTTTAGTAGTTAAGAAAATAAGTACACTTTTCCTTAGGTGAGCAGTAAGTAATTCGCAGCTCTTGTATGTACCTATAATTACCTAAGCTCACAAGCTGGGGAAAATTGTCCAAGGACACAATTCCTTGATGTTTGGGGGATTCTCCCGCCACGAAAAAGCACTAAAGGCGCGAATGAGATTTTTGCCTTAAGCAAATTAATGTACTTTCGGAATTTTACAATTTAATATTTTATGTAAGCACTTTGTTTGCGTATATGCTTACTAATTCTTAATGATCAATGATTTTCTTTATTACTAAGATCAATCACGAGACGATTCTTCAATGCGATCTGGATGATTTGGAAGTTGAAAAAGAAAAGAAGCGGCAAATCATCAAGTAGGGTTAAGTCAGTCAACTTCCATTATGTTCCGCACAGTCGGAAGAACGTTGAAATGAAACGATAGTTTGCGCTATCGTATCGAACCGATTTGCGTTGCTATCAGTGGCAGCGTTCGCCATTGCCTATTCAGACAAGGCATGAAAAGCAATATAAAAGTTTAGGGTAGCACATTTCAACATGGCCCATACAAACGTAGCATTCAGGGTGGTTCAGGGAGGCCTCCAATACCAACACCTACACTCCACCCAATCCACCTTGTCCTTTTCCTCACACATACCTTAACCAAATCCTATGGGGAGCGCAATGGAGCCATTGAGATACGAGATGGTACGGCTTACCGTATCATCAGATCTTCACCCCTTCAAACCTAATCTAACCTACAAATTTGTATAGGAAAAGTAGAGCCTTATAGGCGCATTCGGCAAGCGAAATATCATCAAAACGGTATGATATTAGTTCCTACTTATATATGTAGATTTTAATCAAATACTTTTGTAGAACGTTAAATTATCATACTGTAAGGTATTTCTAATTTCAATTGAACTTATTAAATTTAGAGATATCAAATTAGGAACGCAACGCAGTAAATATTTAAAATTGCGATTAATCACCTCTAAATATCAATTGGAATTGGAAACCTTTACTTTTGAGAAGTAAAACAAACGTTTCGATTTTTTGGCACAGCTCTGTTCCAAATGAACGTGGACAACAAACAAACGGCATAAAGCCATGCTTATTTATGATTTGTTACAAATAAGAAGTAAAAACTACTCGTATGTTGAATAAAGTCATCTAATCTAAAAATCAACAAACCTAAATGTTATCGATTTTTTTTAAAGTATATGTAACTAAAATGACATGAAAATTTTCCACCCGGCCACCTAAACGAACTCCTGGATCTGCGCCTGAATCGGCATTATTTCACTTGGTAAAAGAGAAATAAAGAAATATTCCACATTTCGGCGACATTTAATATTGTGCTTGGGGTTATTTCACAGCACCATAGTTGAGAAATCGCATCAATTTGCGATTTTAAAATCATTAAAATTATGTAAATAGGTATCTACATAATGTAGAAAAAAAGGCAACTCAACGAAAACTCATTAACGCTCCGCTGCTGAAGCAATCCAAAAATGTTTTGAAAAATATATTTCTAACAAAAAAGGCATTTCTTTTAAAGACCATTCACATTATGCGATGCCGTTTATTAGACACGCCTGAAGATTGAATTTCAACAAAGGAGCTAGTTCCATGGAAGCATATTGTTTTGAGTAGGCAGCCACACATATCTAGATACGACGCACGCTCCACAGAAGCATTTTAATTTTGAAATCCAATATCCTAAGTCGTAGGATTGTACTACTGTACAACGGTCGTCATTTCGTTCATTCGCTATACCTATGAACATAGTATATCTTCGTTTATGCATAGTAGTGCAATCATAATCATGTGGGAAGGAATCTATTTGCTTTGGGAATGCCGCAAATCAAATACTCAACAACTTTCAAAATTTTGATCTCCCAAATTCTCTCTCCTCTGCATCAACATGTTTGTAGGTTGCATATGAAGAAAAAACTTTTATCTAGAGATATTGGAGATACACAAAATACAAACAAAAAAACATGAAGAAGAAGAAAATACTCGTACATTCTAAAGGCGGCAGGACTTATTTGCAGCACAGAATTCCCTCTTTAAATAGAGGAAGAGGGTGGTGGGACATCACTTTGTGTGCCTATTAACACCAAAAAAGTTCAAAGGAGCAAATCCGAGGAGCAATCAAAGCAGCTCTTTGCAGCTTATAGTATACTGGCCCACATTTTAAGTGTATACCTATGAGGGAGAGTGAACCGTTAATCATCATCACTCATGCAAAATCCTATAGCGTTGGATAAGATAAATATTAAGAAAGTTACATATTAGTTTTGCGATTTAATATACGCTTCTGAAAAACGGAATTGATGTTGCAAGCATAGAGCAAATCAAAGTGCATGAGGTTCTTCATATTTTCAGCTCCTTTAATATTGCAACGATTCTCACATTTGTGCTATAATCAGCGGCGTTTACAGCTTGAGTCCTTTTTTGATACCAATAAAAAAAATTACCCAAATCGGTATGAATTATAAGAGTTTTTTTCGATGTTGGGCTTTTCTTGGAATTAGGTTCTACTCATCCCATAAATATTAACAACCTTTTTTTTAGGTTCTAATAAGTTGGGGTCGAAATTTTGGTCAAAATTCGTTTTACAAAATTTCACTTTCGAAATTCGGCTTCTCAAAAGTTTGATTTTCCAAATGCTGTTCATTCTGACATTAATAAAAAAGGTTTGGAAAATGTGAATAGGGCGTTCTTTTCTCTTTCTTTTTAAATTACCTGTGCCTCGTCCTAAAAATAAAATAAGGAATATTTTTATTTGTTAACTGAGTTGAAAAATTACTTCATTATTTCAAATTACAGAATTTTGAAAGATTCAATTTTTTAAAGAAGAATTTTAACAGAAAAAAGCAAAATTTTTAAGGACATATATTCCTTGAGAAAAAAAAAAACAAATTTTGAAAAGCTTCTTTTTTGTTTTTTTTTTTTTTGTGTTTATTTTCCCGTGGGTAGGTGCAAAACCTGCATATCAGGCTCTATGAGGACCGAAAAACGCGTGCTCATAGAAGTGTGAGATTCTTACTACACTAAAACCACATCCACTTCCCGATCGCAACTCAGTTGAAACTAATCTAGCAATTTATTTTTAACGAAGTTAAGTAACGTGTTGCAGGTTACTTTCCGGTGAAAGTTCCTGCTTAATCCACGATTTTAAAGCGGTTTTCTGTTCACCGCACCAAGTCGGAAGGTTTTGTTCTTCGCAGATGGCGTACTAAATTCGACTCGTCAAGAATGTCAATAATTGTTGAATAAGTGTGTTCTAATAGTCGATTTCTATGTTTTCGCGCGAAACATTTTATTTCCTCCCGGACCGTAGGAATCCCGAGATCCCTGTGAAGATCTTCGTTTCTTATATACCACGGAGCATTTACAAATGACCTAAGCAATTTATTTTCAAACGTTTGTAAGTTATTTAAGTTTGTATCGCAGGTACAACCCCAAAGTTGTATACCATAAGTCCAAACAGGTTTAAGAACCTGTCGGTATAAAATCAATTTATTTTCAATACTAAGCTTTGAATATTTACCGAGTAACCAGTTCATATCTCTTAATTTACTTTTTAGTATTTCGCATTTCTTTTTCACGTGCGGCTTCCATTATAATTTCGCGTCCAGAGTCATTCCCAGATACTTTGCCTCATTTGCAAATGGAACACGAGCGGTATTATGAAAGACGGGTAATCTATTTATTTTTCTTATACGTAAAGTCCACGTGGACTGACTTTTGTTCATTGAGCGCTATTCGCCATGTTTTTGTTCACTCATTAACATTATTGAGAGCATTTTGTAATTTAATTGTAGCTTCGCTAATCGTTTGGCCTACTGCTGGTATTGCAGTATCATCAGCAAACGTGGCTACAGTAGTATCTTCAGTTTGAGGTATATCGCGTGTAAATGATGTGAAGATTTTGAAAGTTGTCGAAAAAACGGGGTGCCATGCCATATTTGATAAATGTTAGTTGTTATTGAGTTATGAAAAAAATGCATGCGAGTCCAGCAGCATATTCGGAAATGATGTCTACAGGGCCGTAGCTAAAATCAGATTCAAGGTAGGGCAGCGATAGAAAGAGGTAGGGCTAGGGCAGAAATCAAAATTTTGATATGCTTATCTGGCAAAAATAATATAGGTATAATACATATACAAAATTATATAAGTATAACATTTTGGACTTTAAATTTGGTACACGAAATTTCAGTAATATTAAAACAACTGTTGAAAATATTATGTTAAGCTTTTGTTCATTCAAAAATTGTCGTGTTTCATTAAATAAACTTCTTTTCTTTATAAGTTTCGTTTAGTTATTTCGGTAGATATTACTTTTCAGACTCCATTAACTAATAACTTCAATAGGTTATGGGCCCAGTTGTACGAAGAAGAGTAATATAGAAATAATGTTGCAATATTTGTTTGTGTGTGAGGATCACGCATATCAAAGGATCACCATTACAATAAATCAATTCGGTGCTTAGTATTTGCAATTAAAAATATTTTTCGATAATTGCTGGAGATAATTCTAGAAGCCACGATAGAATGAAATTAAAAGTATTGTTGCAGAAAAGACAAAATGAAAAAATTTCACTAATCGAAAAGTTAATCAATCTATCACAATGGATGATGTGGAAATTCCAAGTGCGTGCGAACCTAATAGCATTGGAAATTTATGGCTACGTGGATGGAACTTTACAGAGGCCAGCTGAAGCAACCAAATTGGCAGCATGGTCTTAGAACGATGCTAAAACTCAGAAAGTTATTGTAAACTCATGTGGTTAAAAGGTTTTAATTCATTTGTGCAGTTACTAGACATCAAAAGAAATGTGGGACAAGTTGCATTCAATTTACGAGCAAACAAACGATTAAGCAAAATATATTTTGGAAGAGCAGTACTACCTTTACCAGGAAAACCCAGCCCACGATATTGCGACTCACATTTCGACGTTGGAAAACTTGGTACAAAAATTAAAGATAGCCGGTGTCACCATAGACAATAGTATGTTGATTACGAATATACTTATGACGCTGCCTTCGGAGTACCGACATTTTTTACGGCATGGGATTCAACTGCTAAGGAACACCAACCGATTATCAACTTGACAAACCAAGTCTTGGTTAAAGAAAGCCGACTAGGAGTTGATAATGTGAATCCAGGCGAAGTTGCAATGCGTTAAGCTTTATTTACAAAACGAAGTACTGGTGCAATCAAGAAGCAAGATTTGGCAAGTTTTAAGAAGAAGGATAAACTGAACCGGCCTGGCAAGTGTTTTGAATGTGGACTAACTGGCCACTGGAAACGCGATTGTAAAGTACAGAAGCAGGCACCATCAGATGGGAATAAAGCATTTTTCAGCAACATTGTGGAATCCTTCCCAACTAACAATTTAACTTGTATAAGGTCCAATTTTTTGAATATGGTTAGCTATAGCTCGAATAAAACTAAAATAAGGCTTTATTACAGTAGTCAACCGTTTTCCAATACAAATTTTTGAAAATAGCCTGTTTAGTGACTTTTAAAATTAGATTGGTAAGGTGTATACAAGACTTGTATTCTTTATTATGAAAAGGCCTGTTTAAGGCCTGTCTAAGTTGTTTTACTGAAAGTAAATAAAAACATTTTATATACGGCTTGCTTAAAAAAGCTTCTTACAGACAGCTGTAAGATTTGACATTTCTCTTGAGTTCAAAGTATTCTGCAGCGGGCTTAAAATATATTCGATAGTGTTCGTCGTTCATTTTAATAGATTAAAAACAAATATATTATAAAAAATCTAAATTATCAAAAGCAAGTGAATAGTTAAAAAGAAGTAATGAAAATATCAATGCACTTCGAGTGCCCAAAAGCCTATTAACGATGTAAACCGCGCGCTCGCCGATGTTTTCCTCAATTGATGTATTTTTGAATGGAATTTGTGTTTTATTTGTTTTTAATTTAAAGAATGGATTGTTATTTTTTGTTCATCTTTTAACAACTTTTGTCGTAAACATATTCGTTTACAATCTTACTATGAGAAACAAAAATAAATGCATTTTAAAATAATTGTTATGAGTTTTTTGTTGTAGTTTGTTTAGTTTTTACATCAACCCACATTGATCTACGATCAATAGGAATTTTGTTAATTGTTTAAGAAGATAAAATAAAATATTTAAAGCAAACCTATTGAAATTATTGCCTTTTCATTGAACTAATTTGTTTTGCTTATGGTTTTTATAGAATGTGAGAAGCAAATTTATGCAGATGATTGCCTCCTTGCGCGAGCTATTTCCTTTTGGGTGTGACATATGTTGCCCTGCGTAAAGAAAATTAAGGTTTCATAAAATGTTGGTAACAAACTTTAAGAAATAATTGCCCACATTCATGAGCTATTTCGTTTTTCTTCTGACAGATGCACAGAGGTTGCCCTCTGAAAGGAAATATATAGTTTTTATTAAATGCAAGTAAAGCAAACTTTTAGCAATGATTGCCTTCTTTCGTGAGCTATTTCGTTTGGCTTCTGACAGATAGTTTTTATAAAATGTGAATAGGAAATTTATACAAATGATTGCCTTCTTTTGTGAGCTATTTTATTTTGCATGTGCCAGATGTTGCCCTGCGTGAAGAAATAAAAGGTTTTATAAAATGTTGGTAGCAAACTTTAAGAATTGATTGCCTTCTTTCATGAGCTGTTTTGTTTTGCTTGTGAAATATATCTTATAATAAACATGAATGAATTGTACGTACTTGCTGTTATAATTCAAGCTGTTTCTAAAGCTTTCTTTACAATTATATCGTTTACCCAAAACTTAATAACGAGTTGAATGATTGTGAGGATTAAAGTTTTTCTTTCTAACGACCAAAAAATTTAATAGCAAAGTTTTGGTTCAGTAGAAATAGAAGTATAACTTCTGATCTTTTAAAATCATTAATTGATTTATTTTCAAATATCTTGTCAGATCAATTGATTCACATATAAAACTTAAAAAAAGGTACCAAGATCTAAGAAAATCGTAAAAGTTCGGTTTAGGCTAGGTTGAGGTTTAGACAATAAAGAATTAAACTTATCTTCAAATGTAAGTATAGTGTAATATAAGTTTTGATTAAAAATTCGAGTTAGATTTTTAATAATTCTAATACATGGCCTTTACTACTCATTTATATTGCGAGCAGAATTGTTCAGGCTGTGAAGTATACTTCAAGTGTATCAACTGGTTAAAATTTGTATATGACTCTTCTGAATTAGCAATGGCCTTGTGGGTAGCGCGCTGGATCGGTGATTGGAAGGACGCGAGTTCAAAACTAGGAAAAGTCATATACATAGGTAACATTTTTTCAGATAAAATAAAATTCTTCACATTTCAGAATAAAGAAAAATGCAGTCCAAGCCCTCTCATAAGGAGAAAATAAACTAAAAAAATAAAATTATGTAAATAAAAATTAAAAGAAAGAAGTTTTTTTTGTATACCACTGCATTGAGTGGCTCTTATAAGGCCTTAATGAAAAGTCTGTATACGGCCTCTCAAAGGTCTTATTACACAAGCCATATGCTGTCATATAATAACTTGTTTAGGTGAGCAATATTTTGTCTTGTTAAGGCCTTAATACACTGTTGATGGGAGGCTATTGAATTGTATAGCACTTGTGATGACAAGTTTTAAGGGAATCAAATAGCTTGTTTAATGTCAGCCAAAAGGATTTGTGTAAGGCCTGTTTTAGTTACTACACAAGCCAGAAAATAACTTGTATTAAAACTTAAACAAGTTAAATTGTTAGTTGGGTTGGGAGCGCGTGGGGCCGGGGTGATTTAAAAGTTTTGCTTTACAATAAAACCGATTGGAAAGAGAAAACAATGCAAAACGTTTTATATGCACCAAATTTATTTGCAAATTAGTTTTCATCGACTAAAGCTATGAATAATGGTCACACAAGCTGGTCATACAAACATTCTTTAAAATTGTTCGATGGTGAAACTGTTGTGGCAGTGGGAGCAAGAAAAGTCGGTATGTTTCAAATGCTTTTCAAACTAACTAATTGAGCCAACATCCGATAAATCAATAATGTCTATGAAAGTTGATACGTTGCCCATCTGGCATGAACGTCTAGGCCACCAAAACCTGCCCCATGTTTGCAGTTTCTTGAAAAACAACGATAAAGGTTTGTAGATGAAAACTGCGACGGGTGCGCATATGGGAAACAACATCGGCTAAGCCTCAACTCGCGACCAGACAGAGCTTTAACATGTGGTGAAATCATCCATGTATATGTATGTGGACCAATGAAGGAAGATTCACTTGAAGGATCAAGGTATTTTGTTCTATTAAAGGATGATTTCTCAAAGTTCCGTTTTGTAAACTTTCTCAAAAATAAATCTGAGGCTTTTGAAAAGTTCAAAATAGTTTTGAAGATAGCTGGAAAGCAGTGTGGTCATCCAATCAAGATTCTTCAAACGGACAATGGTTGGGAATTTATAAATAGTGCCTTCAAACAGTTATTGGAAGAAAATGGGATTCATCATCGTCGATCAATTGTCTACACTCCTGAACAAAACGGTTGTATCGAACGTGCAAACAGAACCATCATGGAATCAGCTCGTTCGATGATTAACACTAAAGGACTTAATCCTAAGCTTTTGGCTGAGGCAGTACAGACAGCTGTATTAATTTTGAATTGAACTGGAACTAGTACTGTGAAAGACAAGACGCCATAAGAAACTTTGGTACAACAAGCGAGCTGAATTTGAACATTTTCGTATTTTTGGCTCAGGGGTTAACGTCAGATCCAAAGTCAAGAAAACGTATTTTTGTTGGGTACGATGAAAGTCAAAAAGGAATTCGTTTAGTTGATGAATCAAATTGTGTCTCAGTGGTCCGTGATGTAAAGATTTTGGCAGAGGAATCATCTATGTTATCGAAGAGGATATAATTCAAGAAGAACAGGCAATTGATAATGTCTCCATAAAGTCAGAAACTAAAAACAAGAAAGCGACACAAAATATTCCAAGTAAACCAATTCCGAAAGCAAGCATTGATGAAGCTAATATTGTGAAAACATGTTTACGTATGTAATCATCATGAAAATACTTGCATGTCGATGGCCTTATGGGCGATCAGTGAAGAGCCGAAGTCGTATGAAGAAGCTATCAATTCAAAGGAACGTGACGATTGGTTAAAAGCTATGAAGGAGGAGTTCTATTCTTTTTTGGAAAACCAAACTTGGGCCTTGGTTAAAAAGCCAACCAACCAAAAGGTAATTGACAATAAATGGATTTTCAAAGTGAAAAGGAACCCTGATGATTCAATCGAACGCCTCAAGACACGACTAGTGTCGTGGTTTCAATCAAGAGTACGGGATCGATTACTTAGAAACATGTTTCCCAGTCATTCGATTTACATCATTGCGAGCAATTCTGGCAGTTGCTGCCGAAAATGTTCATGAAGCAGTTCGACGTTAAAACAGCTTTTCTGAACGAAGATCTAGAAGAAGTTGTCTTCATGCAGCAACCAATGGGCTTAAATGATAATAGTGGACGTATTTGTAGATTACAGAAGAGCTTTTATAGTCTGCAAGCTTCACGTTGTTGGAACCGTAAGATCCATGCGTTTTTGTTAATAAATGGAAAAACACTCATAATGGCAATTTATGTGGATGATGAAATTTTGGCTGGAGATGATGAAGCGAATGTCAAATCTGTAATTGAACATCTGGAAAATCACTTCAAAGGCAAACAAATGCAGCATATACTAAGAGGAATTTACAACGATTTCATTATGAAATTCATATTTCAACCATAATATGACGATGAAATGAGACGAGAGCGTGACGTGAAACACTGTCATCTTTTTCTAGTTATAAAATCGTTTCCCAATTCACAATGCAGCGGCATTTTTAAGTTCGAGAAGTAATTTTCTGTAAAAAAAATATCAACAAATTTAAATAAGAATTATTTCAGATAGCAGATTATCAATTGCTTTATCTATTTATCTCAATTTATCGTGTTTTTTGTTTCAAATTTTGTTTTCATTATGTAAATTACTTGTCAACAAAGAAAATCGTCGTCAAGTTGCGTTTTTTTTTTCTTCAATTTTTCGAATCCTTGGCGTGACGTGAAGACGGAAAACGTTTGAAATTGTTTGAAAGTCTTTTGACATAATCGACGAGAGCTCGTCACGTTCACGTCTCGTTTCCTCGTCGCATTGTGAATCAGACTTGAAGATAGCAATTCAGTATCTATTTCTACTGATCCGAACCAATCACTTTCAAATGTCGAGGAGCCCGAACGAAGCAAGTTTCCATATCGACAACTAGTTGGAAGCCTCATGTATTTACTTGGCCATCGCTATTAGGTTAGACATTAGTTATGCAGTTGGGAATGTAAGCCGATAACCAATGGCAGTACACGAGAATGCTCTCAAGCGGATTTTAAAGTATGTGGAAGAGACAATCAGTAATGGAATCCTGTACAACAGAAATGGAGATCATCGTTTATGGGGCTATAGAAATGCAGACTACGCTGGTGACATTGAAAATATTATGATAAGCTTTTGTTAAATACATGTTCACTATACTCTTAGGTACTTTGTTATAAGCCTAGAAACTTAGTTGATTTGTTTTTTGTTGTAGAAACATTTTCATGTTAATAATAAATAAACATCTTTTCTTTATAAGTTTCGCTTAGTTATTTCGGTAAACATTACTTTTCAGACTCCATTAACGAATAACTTCAATAAAAACAAAAACAAAGAAATAGCATGCTTCATACACAATTATCTATTAATAGTTATCTGATTTTTTTTTTGTTATTTTTCTTCTATTAGGCTTATAAGATAATTAAATTTTAAAAAACAATACGACTCGGATACATAAACCAACATGAAAAAAATTATGTTTATAGTGTAACGGATGGATTACATTAAATAAGCTATTTCCTTTTTTTTACTAATCATTCAATAACAATTAATAAAAATTCAATTACATTTTAATAAATATACATATACATATACATATGAGTATATATCTACATTTTCATTATTAAAAAGATATTAAATAAGATTTTATGAACTATTTAAATTTGCGTTCTATAAATTAATCATTGACTCATTGTCATTTAACGAAGAATTTGACTACAAGAGAGTTTGTGCAGTTTATGTAATGCTCGTTAAATAATAATTGTTCTCTCTGAGTAAATTTTACAGTTAACAGTAAAATATTTTTAGAATCGAGTCAAACAGAAGCAAATGATCTGTAGTATGCATTTTATAAAATCATTCTAATTTGAGCCATCGAATAATAAAGTTGACTCCTCAAATTTACACGATTTCAACCAGTCTTTTTATTTTTTCGTAAATATAATTGTTAAGACACTTGAAGACCTTCGGGGCTCTGGTGGCTGATAATTAACTAATAGAAATCAGTTTATAAAATTTGTTCGAGGACGTATGAGGACATTTAACCTGTCTCTAATGGACCGATCATACACGATACATATATACCGAATTTTATTATTTAAAATAAGTGAAGAATCTTTTCACTGCAATTGGCAGTTTTTAAGAGCAACTTCTTCACTTAGCTGTTTTATGTTTAAATCTTGTTTGTCAATCCTTTTTAGGATAAGTTCAAGCATTTCTTTAATAGATGTTTCTTCGTTCTTCCGCACATTTTTAACAATCTGGGAATAGGATTTATTTTCATCACTTTTGCTTAGTGCAATTGCTTTTGGCGGTTGATTTTTATTTTTGTTTTGAACGGCTACGTTTTTGCTTTCAACAATTGCTTTTGTGTTTGTTGGGTTTCTTAGCTTATAACCAGTTTTGGTTTTCTCTTTGTGCCTTGGAATTTTTTGGTGACTGCAAATTGACATCCTCTGTAACTTGCATGATGGTTGCCTTGACATAGTTAACACATTTCACATTCTGTTTTCTGCCCATGGGACAGTTTTTAGTTGCATGCTTGCCTTCGCATTTAACACAAGCAAACTCACGATTGCAGTATTTTTGTGTTTGCCCAAAGGCTTGACAGCGCTTACATTGTGCAACAATTTTTTGACTTTCGCAGTGGTTCAATTTTGACTTATATGCGCATAATTGATTTAATACTGTAAATCTTATCAACACTTTCCTTATTTTCAAAGGTGAGCATAAATAAAGGTAGAGATCTCTTTGTTGTCGTTTATATCCCAGTGGAGTCTTTAACTATCTCATTTTTAATAAGATTGTTCGCATCGAGAGCTTGAAAGAGTTTTGTACTGTAAAAGAGTTTTTTCTTCGACAATATCTTTAGAAACACATGAAGAGTGGAGACCTCTTGTTACTGCCTTTATCGACCTTGTAGCTATATTTTCGTACGAGTGCTACTGATTTTTTTTGTTCAATTCTTCAGTGATAGATTTATACGTATCGGCGTCTTCAACAATGACCTTCCAATTGTCTTTATTGTATGATGTATATTTACATGCCTTATTATTGCATTTTTCTACTATGTTCTTAAGCTCACCAGACATTATCAATCCGGAAATCATGATTGGATGTGGTGCAGTTTGCCTAGTACCTTTAGCATAAGACTTCTTTTAGGATAAATCTCTTATTTCATTTGTTGATCTTTTCATTGTTGCAGCAATATCTGCTTTTGAAGCTATCTACTTCATTTTTTGAACAGTCTCTAGGCTAGCCTCTGCTTTCCGTTTCTTGGATTTACGTTTGTTCTGTTACCATCAGTTTCAAGAAGGAGCTCTTCCTCATCAGTATGAAACTCAATAGTTTTTGATGGGCTTTTCACTACAAGTATTTTTGGACTAATCTTGTTGGCATTTGAGGTCTTCTTGTCTAGCAAGCTGACTTTTTCTTGAAGTCTCTTAACTTGTTACTGAAGACTTCCAATGAGGACTTCAAGTTGTTTTTTGGCTATTATTTATTATTTTGCCATTCCCCGAATCAATTTTTTAATTTCATCTTGGTGGATAGCCTAGAGAAGAGGACAACATTCAGCTTATAGATGAAGAACATCAACCCGGACATCACTCTCATCAGTGAGACCAACGTTACCAGACGCAATAACATTGACATTGCCAGCTTCAAATCCTTCCGGAAGGACAAGGATGAGGGCCGTAGAGCGACGGCAACCTACGTAAAGAAAAAGATTTCCTCCAAAACCACCGAAACCATCATCACAAGTCTCACAACCAGCGAAGCCACTGCCGGCCCCCTTTATGCCATAAGATTTATATTTTTTCAATGTATTTTAAGTTAACTCAAATTGTATATATGTATATGTTCAATAAAAATTGTTAAATCGTTAAATTCAACTTGGTGGATCTCGTTGATTTTTTTGGAACACTTTTATTTTTATCTTTTCATAGATTTTGGTTCCATTTTCGTTCATGACTTTTAAGTCATGAAAGCAAAACCGGAAATGTTTTTTTTTTGAGGAAGTAAACATATCAAATAAAATTTTAAATAACTTCGACCATTTAAGTTTTTTTTAAATTTTAAATTAAAGCTTATATAATATACATACATAGATGCTACGCACCAAGTTTTAGATTTGGATTTCAAATCGTTCGGAAGATACATAATTTTTAGTGAGGCAAAGACAATTTTTTTGTATGAACGGAAACAGTTAAAATCGAATTGCGACCAATTAAGACCCTTTTTATATTAAGATAATTAACATAACGTTTTAAGAAGATATCAAGTACTTTTTTTAAACATAAAATCAAACTTAAAAAAAATTTTGTCTGTATCTGCTAAACCGGAAGCAAGTATTTCCCACCAAGACTTTCGTAATTTTAAAAACTTTTTAAATTTGTATTCCAAAATATAGGTCTACTTGTAGACTACTGGAAAGTGAATTAAATTTTGTTCTTATTTTAAATGCCACTTTCGAGTAGGTTAGTTTAATATAAATTAATAAATACTCAAAATTAGCATTTCAAAAAATTATTTCTTTTAGAAAATCACTCTTTTTTGATAATAATACTATTTGCTTTTTGGTTTTTGTTATATACCTAATTTTAGTAATCAGTGACACTTTACAGACAAAATGTTGAAACAATCATGTAAATCCAATTATTCGTTCAAAAGTTATTCGACGATGTCCACTTTTTCAGCTATTCGTTCCAGAGCGCGGCCGCGGCTCACAAATTTTCAAATTTGTACTATTCTCTATTCTCATTTGTGATTGATATATTGTTATTTAGTTAAACAGGCCATGGAATCCGCGCTTAAAGATTTGACTTCTTGGACAGCACAAAACAGTCTCGGGGTTAACCCTACAAAAACTGAACTAGTTCTGTTTACGAAGAAAAGGAAATTAGAGGTTTGTACACCTCCTAAGCTTAACGATATTTCTCTGAAACTTTCCAAAGAAGGTAAATATCTCGGAGTAATCCTCGATTCTAGGCTATCATGGAAAAATAACACAAAAGACAGAATGAAAAGAGCACATTGTGCTTTCACATACACGGTTCACGGTTAGGTATGTGACCGCAGCTCATCCAGTGAATGTCTATCTAGTGGATGCTGGATGACGATCTATAGATGGTCTATTTTGCAAAGATATTATACAGTTGCCGGACTTAATGTGATGACTGAATACTTACCACCTCTGATAGATATTTTGATATGATGGATCGGGCTTTTTTGGTCACTTTCTTCCTTATGCAAATAAAACTTTATTTCATAGTTTTTCCCTACGTTTCGTCGGATTTTCTCGACTTCTTCAGGGTGGTTTTATTAAAGCTGTTGAAACATTCTTTATGATTTACACTAACTATAAAAAATGTACTATCTATGTAAGTCAATAGAAAAAACTTCCTTCTGCATTTAATTTTAGTTATAACTAATTTTTGAATTTTAAACTGTAATAACACTTTAATAATTTTATAAATTGAAATAAATGAACAATTAATAATTATTAACAACTAAACACTCTCGATTTAATAAAATAAAATAACGTTAAACATAAATATCACAGTGTACTATTTACTTTTTATAACCGGTTATAGTATTGTCTTTTTTTTTTTTTTTTTTTTTGAAATTCATTTTTATTTTGCATTTTCTTAAAACTATCTTAAAGCTAGACAAAAATTCATAAAAACTAGCCTACTTATCAATATCTTAAAACTAACTTACTGGCCCCAGTCGGGCGCTCTAAGTTAAACTATAATAACTTAAATGCTAATGCCTTTCGGCCTAAGAACTATCTTAATACTAAATACAGGTCGGTTTTATTTTTTACCGAGAAGAATTTCACAAAAAAAACTCGGTATCTATGTCTTTATTTTTTGGTTTTATATAAAACTTACAAACTACATAAAACTAAATTAAAGCTAATTAAAACTAATTAAAACTACTTAAAGCTACTTAAAACTACTTATAACTAATTTTAAACTAATTACAACCTACTTAAAAGCTACTTACAAACTAGAACAGCCACAGCAAGCATTTTCCGGTTTTATAATTTTTTTTTTTTTGTATTTTTGTTGATTTTATAATTTTTTTTGTGCCACCCTGACTGTCCCTACTTAAAACTAACTACCTAAACCTATGTAAGTCGGCCATGACAGAGAAAAACCAAAGACAACTTTTAGATATCTGAAAGAACTTCATTCTTCATATTTTAACCACCAGAACTGGTTCTCCTGCCTTACCCTATCCCTTCGGTCCCGTTCGGACACAGTCCTACTGAACCGAAGGTGCTCAGCTCCGTCTTGTGCGAGGACGTCTCGACTGTAAAGGAGCCGCCGATCCACAGTTCTACGGCCGACGTGGTAGATTAGCGGAACCGCCGTTCTATCCTGGATCAGCCCTCGACTGTCTAGGTGGAGGAATGCATCGGGCGGAATAAAGCCGCTTAGACGCACACTCTCGTAGTATTCGTAATTAGGGTAATATGCCCCGAAAATTAAGCTGTTAGACGAGGACATCACCCTTGCAATGTGACCCCGAATAAGCTTCAGCAAGAAATTATCTATCCTGTTTATGTTGGCCCCGTTGTATAGAACCAGGTTGGAATAGTAATGTTTGTACTCCGACTCTGGTGTTCTGTGCAATCCAAGACAGCGTCGAAGACACTGCCTCTCAAACACCCGAATCTTTTCCATTTGAGATGGGGCAACGTTGAACCAAACCGGGCATCCATACGCAATCATCGGCCGGATAAGGGCCATGTAGCAAATCACCTTCACCCTGCTGTCAAGCCGGCTGCTATAAAACAACCGTTTCGTCAGGGCAAAAGCTCCCCTAGCCCTGGCCAGAGCAGCATTTATATGTCTGTCGAAATACAAATACTGATCCATCCAGATGCCAAGGTACTTTACTACACTTTTACTCGCCAGTGGATGTCCATTTGGCCCTACGGTCACCAGCTTGCGCCAGTTCTTTCTCGTATCCCTTGTGGCTCCACGCAACGGAGTCCTAAACAAGATAGTTTCTGATTTCTGAAAGTTGATTTTCAACTTCCAGTCATCGCAATATTGCTCAATCTTCTCAAAGTCACGCTGCAAAAGAATCCTGATGACCTCGACTGTTGGAGCTTATAGTATTGTCTCTATCCTCTTGTGTGTTCATTGTTTTGTCTAGATTTTGTTGTATGCGGAAACTTCCAAGCGTATATCTACCCAGCGGGAAATATCGCCCTCAATGATTCTTATAGCTGAAATCATCTATTAACTCACTTGCCAAATAATACAAGCAGCGACATGCAATGATTAATTAAGTGAAGAGTAATGCAAAGATTCCTCAGTTCATAGATTTTACTCCACTTTCTGCTTTATGCTTAGAAACAACCCCTTTTTTCACCGAATTACAAATTACTATTGTAATAGGGAAAATTATGCGATGAAAAAACTGTTGAAAAGGAATGTACAAGTTCATCAGTTCATATTTTGTGATTTGCTTGTGACTATTAATTCTCATCTTGTTGGATATAGTTCACAGTGGCATTCTGTAAGGAAGTCACTGGAACATAAACCAAATATAACTTAAATTGCGTTTGCCAAAACGCAAATATAACTTTTGAATTTTCAAATGAGAGCTACTTTTTGGTTGAAAAAAAAACATCTTGAACTACTAGGTGCTGAATAAGCAACTAATGAAAACCTTGTGATTTCGCAATTTAATATTCATTACATTTTTCATCGAAAAATTGAACTGATGAATAAGGCAAGTACATGTATGTAGTGAAATCACAGATTATGCACCATGTTTTTCATCACCTCAGTCGATGAATAAACATCTTCCAACGAAGTAGTGATTTGTTGATAAATTTTCATCAAGAAAGTGGCATGTGCTTCCCAGCAGGTTTTTCCGCAATGAATTTTTAAATTTTTCACGCTGGGTGCTATGTTCTCTTTTCTCTTTGTCCATTAGTATTGTGTTGATGAAGTCTGCAGTTTCAAGTATATGTTGTGATAATCCAGTAGATTCTCTTTTGTTCAGAATGTCAGCTTTATGTTCTGATAATCTCGTCTCTAGAGATCTCTTAGTTGTTCCAATGTAGATCTTATTGCATGATTTCCCTTCCTTACCACTGCATCCAATTTTATAAGCTATGTTGTGTTGTTCGTCTATTTTTATTTTGGTTTTTGTGTTGGTGAGTAGGTGTCTTATTGATAAGTTGGATTATGACCTCTAATAGATTTTAAACCAAAAACTCCTCTCTTCTTATACCCAACAGGCAGGGAAGATATTCCATCTCACTATTCAGTGAACAGGACAACCCCTCTACATCGATGAGTCAAAAATAGTAGATGGAACAGGAGCTGGGTTATTCTGTGAAGCTCTTAATATCAGAGAAACATTTAAACTTCCAGGTGAATGTAGTGTCTTTCAGCCTGAGATTAACGCTATTCAAAAAGCGGAACAAAAGTTGCTATCAAAGCAACAGCCAGTGAGACTATAAGATCCAAGGCAGTAGCAAAATGCCGAGGCATTCTGAATAATATTTGCAACACCAACCTAGTCAACCACTACTGGGTTCCTGGACATAGCAATATAGAAAGGATAAAGGAATGATTTAGCAGATGAACTGACAAGAAAAGGGTCAGTGTCAAATAGAAACAGTAGTAGCCAATTAGATAAGGGACCAGACATAAAAATAGACCAAATAATGAAAGAGCAAATCAATAACTCCTGGACGACCAGGAACAACTTCGTTATCTCTAGAAGCTTATGGCCTAGAATTAATGAAAAAAAAAACTTGAATATTAGAATCTTGATAGGTGTACTAATGGAATGGGTGTATTCACACCTGATTTCTGTAGGAGCTGTCAGGATGTCAAGGAAATAGAAACCATTAAACATCTGTTCTGTGATTGTCCTAACCTCCAAACAAATAGCCTCCGTTATTTTTTGAGAAACAGGTTTGTTGGAGAACTGGATGATCTAGCGCAGATCTCAATGGCAAACATGAGAAAATTCATAGACAGTACGGGCCAGTTCGCAAACGAACCAGTCTATCTGGACCCGTAGTTAGGGGAATCTCTGCTTTTATTTTGTAAGGGGATCAGAATGGCCTCCGTGCTGTGCACACCCCTCTTAACCTAGCCTAACCGAAACAGGCAACTGGTCATTTTTTGATGGGTGAGCCAATTAATGCTGTGGTCGAACCAATGGTCACTGACTACCCAAATGTCTTCATTGAAGAGGTGGCGGCGACTATCGTTAATAAAGCAGCATTTTTCGATTCGATGGTCGAACGAGTATCTTATCGAACTACAAAGAAGAGTCAAATGGCAGACTTCGTCTGATAACGCCAAACTCAATACAGTCGTTATTGTTGGTGATGACAATGCATCTCCACAAATCTGGTTTTTGGGGCGTATTACAAATTTGATTGAATCGTCGGGAAGTGAAGTAGAATTAGCTCTTAATTAATACTTAACGAAACCTTAATACGCTCTTGAATTATACATATAGTAAAATCATTAGAATTATAAGTCGTTGAGGTCTCAAAACTATAACACACGTTGTTGCAGTAAGTCAAATTTGAATACACAATATATGCATGCATGCCATAAGCTCTATAACAAACATTTCAAAGTGAATTTTTTCCAAGTTAGCTGCACAGACCGTCTGCAATACTCAGTACTCAGTAAAAAAAACTTATCAAAGGAATATCGAATTCGTTAACTTAAAAGCTCTCAAATCTCTAATTGTATAAGTCTTAAATTCAAGTGGGGTAAAATAATTAAGGCAGGAAAACTTTCTTGAAGACAAAAAAGCCTTGAAAGTAGATTTTAAAGGTTGTGGATACAAGCAGAGTGGTCAGAACAGTGATGGCTCGCATTCCAAGAAAATTCATGCAGCAGCAGATAGTGATGGCCAAGGAGATAAGAATAAGCAAAAGATCGATGTTATGACTCATTTAAAATGACCTTGGGGTAAGAGCTTCCTATTATACAACAGGGTATTAACCGAAATATTTTCTAAGAAAAATGATCCTAGAAATATCCTCGTTACGCTAACAAAAACATCGGATTATGTGTTTTTCCGATGAAACCAATTTCTCCGTTGAGAAAAACAACAACAAATTAAATAAAAAAGTACATGTGTAATAATAAGATTGCGGTGGTTCTGAGACGCCATCTCCCCTTTTTAATGGTTAAAAAATGCCAAAAAACTCTATTTCTGTGACTAGGAGGTCAACACAAGGGCCTAAATGTATCAAGAAGGCATTCTGAGAAAAAAAGTGGAGCTCCTAATTCCCGCCTATTCTCTTGAAAGCATTGGGTACTTCAAACGAACTTGGCTCCAGCCCACAAAGCATAAGTTCAATACAAAGTGGTTTGAGCAGCATCATTTTGGGTAAATCACAGCTGACGAATGGTTCTTCGGAAGGCTTGATTTGAGTTAGCCGGATTAAATCCAATGGTCGAAATTGGAGCAATGGCCCCTCACAAACTGTGCAGTAATCAAAAAAGTTTAAATTTATGTCTGGAGAGACCGGTGGCCATTTATTCCGATTGAAGTACAGTATAATTAGGTACATGATAACAGACTAAAGGCCTGCGTAAAGGCTGCAGGTGGTCAATTGGCATGAACTTGATAAAATATGATTAATTTTCTATAATACTATTGCTATACCAAAAATATTTGAAAAAGAAATATTAGTTATATTTTAATTGAGTGTTTTCTATGTAACAGAATTTATGGCATGACTATGTACTCGTATATACGTAAAAGTGAAATCGTTCCTTTTATATTTCGTTAAACTAAAAAGTTTTAAGACTATCACATTAAACAGAACGAGTATCCGATAGTTACCACGCGGAGGTAAAATAAGCACAACTGTACTTCGTTTTTTTTTATAAATTCGTTTACATTTTTCCATTTTCTTAAAACTATATTAAAGCTAGATACAAATTTATAAAAACTAGCCTACTTAACAATATCTTGTAACTTACTTACTGGCCCCAATTGGGCGTTCTTAGTTCAACTATAATAACTTAAAAAAAAACATACAAAAAATAAACAAAAAAATTACAAAAAAAAGATAATTATAAAACCAGAAAATGCTTGCTGTGGCTGTTCTAGTGTAAGTAGTCTGTAAGTAGTTTGTTAGAAGTTCATAATTAGTTTGTAAGTAGCTTTAAGTACACGGAAAGAAATCTTGGATCAGATCACGAAAAATGAGCTGCAAATTACGAAAAGTGAATCCCGATTTATACCTTGCCTGGAGATTTCGTAATTTACGACTATTTCTTGAGCAAAATGAAGATATTGATACTCAAAAATCGTAAATCAACACTCTTAAGTATCAGAAATTGCTAACAACAAATCGCAATTTGATCAAAAAAGATTTTTGATCACCACTTTTATTTCATGATATTGCGACTTTGAAAGATCAATCTTATACTCTAACCTTCCATTCCATGCCATGTTATGGAGCTTTATCTCTTCGAGAAGTAAATTGCGATAAGAAAGTCGAGATTTAGGAATTTTTTGTTGATGATTTGCAGTTTTATGGAGTTGCAAATTGTGACAAAAAAAAACGTAAATCTGTGATTGAGCAATGTTAATTACTAGATATTTTTTGCAAATCAATATTTTTGAATGCTGTTTATGAAATTATTGTTTTGGAGGTTACAAGTTTAAATCATGAATTTTAATTGCAAATCACGAAAAAAACTAATTTCATAAATTTTTACGTTTTGAATGTTAAATTACCAATTTTTGTATTAATTTGGGATCAAAATGCCTTGATTTACGGATAAAACTTGATTCGTAAATTACGACGGGAAATTTTTCAATTGGTGATTTTTCAATTCTTTCCGTGTAGCTTTAATTAGTTTTTATTAAGTTTTACGTAGTTTGTATGTTTTATGTAAAAACAAAAAAATAAAAATATAGATACCGAGTTTTTTTTGTAAATTTTTCTCGGTGAAAAATAAAAAACGATATGCATTTTAGTATTAAGATAGTTTTTAGGCCGAAAGGCATTAGCATTAAGTTACTAGAGTTCGTTGCATCAGTGGAAGTTGTCATGTTGACGCCAATCAGTAACTGCCTGCGTTCTACTCTACAACGACCAACCATATATGTAAGTGACTACAGGCCACCTTACACGATTATAGAAGTCATATAACTTTTCAAATTACCTGTCAAAAAAATCAGACCATATCGTTTGAACACACTCATAGATCTCATATGACTTCTCAAAACCCAAAAGTATATGACTTGTTTGCCATTAAAACTGCAGCTAATTCCATTTGTGAAGTCAAACGGAAGGAATCGTTGTTTTCATTGAAAATAGTGAATTCAGAGTATTGAAAAATAATAATTCTACGAAAAATAGAATTTTGAATGAAAATAACAATAGATAATTCCAAAAAAACAATTTTGATCTACAAAAATGTATTTGCTTATAAGTTTTTTTCTTCTATTTTGGATTTGACAGATAAATGCCGAGAAAATCAAATGCGAAGTAAAGGCATGTAAATATAAAAAAATTATAACCGTATGACTTAACTTGAAATGACAACTCATATGAAAAATCATACAGAAAATATAACGACAGGTCATATGACTTCTATTATCATGTAAAGTGGTCTTAAGCAGTGTTCAATAAATCAGAAGTCCCCAAGCAGAGTCGCTATTGTTTTAAGAAATCAAATTTGATAAGAGTTCTCTCAGTGGAAGTGCTCAAAATCAAAAGATAAAAATGATTTAACAATGTTTTTCATCCACTAAATGCAGCAACTTCATTATGCCACGAAAGTTTAAAATATATATGGCTGTGTGCGGGAAGGGATGCTCCTCGAAGAACGAAAATCAAAAACAAAATGTTTAGGAAATTTATTTTAAAGGACAAAGTCTGATTCTGATTCCTAAAGTTCAGAAGGACGACACATAAAAGCAGACAGGGAACTCCGAACGAATTTATTCACCACTCAAACAATTATCGTACATCTTACAGTAACCCAGGGAGCATATACCAATTCGCAAATACTCACATACGAATACATGATAGGGTGTCCGTTCTTTTCTAGAATCGCTTTTTAATGGCAGCCACCCCCAAGTCAAAAGTTTGTGCCTTAAAAATAAAAAAAATACCCCTATATGCACAAAACTGAAAAGTGTGCTTTTGCACCCCCTCCAAAATGCACTTTCTAATTTAATAGCACTACGCGGTTTTTTCATGTCCAACAACCCAATTATTGATATTTACAATAAAAATCCATGAACGTCTTAGTTCCTTATTGGCCTGTTTTTTAGGACAGGTACCTTACCTCGATAAAGGTAAGACACCTATTACCAATGAAATTCCCATATAAAAACAACACTTAACGTCTCAATATTTAATTTAAAATTTTTATAAATAAATCTTTTGAAGGGATGAAGACAGTAATTCGAGAAAAGAAAGCTTGGAGAGCAAAAATCCCATACAAATTTGAATGGGCCCAAAGCCACGGGCTAATGGCTACGGACAAACTTTTGTTTTGCAAAATATTTTTTTAAGGGCGTAAACTTTGCATTTGGGGATTTCTGCCCCTAAAAAGTGATTTTGGGAAATAATGGACACCCTAATACACAACCTAGTCATCTGTCTTCCAGAATTCTTTTTATATTCTGTATACAGACATATAAGTAAGTATGTATGTATACTTATTCCATTACGTAATTCCACTTCTCCTGCTTTTTATTGGATTAAACGAGAGGTGACAAAAAATCACATAAACTTTTGCTAGCACAACAAACGACAACAAAGTTTATTTTTCGCATTTGCCCAGACCACAGAACAGATAAATAAGATCTTGTAAGTTAGTGAACTCAAAGTTTAAATAAGGATTAAATTGAATTGATTTCGATTTATGTTTGAGGTTTTCTGATAAGGTAAATATTGCAGCTTGAAAATATTGGCGGCACGTTTTGTGGGCAATCCGTGCGTTGAGAGTACCACCACCACCCCATTTTTTGTTTAACAGCAAAGTCAAACATCAACCACCCAGATGCTTTTATCTTAAATACAAAGGCTTTCAGGCTACCAAGTAGTTGATGGTGCTGCGAGTTAATATCTCCCAGTAAAACAGAACTCCCCCAGGGGCAGTTAAGTTTTGTAGGATGGAATCCATTCAAAACGCGCATGAGATCGATGTCTCTGAAAGAAGTGTGAAGGGGTTGAAAATTAACACCTAATATCTTTAAATCAGTATAATTTTCGTGAAGCCCCCAACACCATCGACTCCGATATGCCTCCCTCGCTCGCAACAAAAAACGAACATCACACGGAACAAAGCAGAACAATTCATTCTCCAACGCCTGTGGTCTTCCAAAGAATCGGTGTAGTCGAAGAAAATGAGCTTAAGGATATGATCCTGTGTTTTTGTGTAATTTAAGACACCGAGGAAGAAGAACCCCAGCACTTTGATAAGAAAGTTGAACCTACTTCTCTCGCCAGTTCAGCACTCAGAATGATGAAAATAAACCCTTCGACAGTTGCTCAAATGTTGGTGGTGGTTACTGGTTACTTCTAGGGGTGCAAAAGCGTTGGCAGTTTTCTTCCTCTGGCTATTAAATAGTGCCATTATCAATATCAAGTGGCTTTAGCTTATTACCCAAAGCAGAAAACACAAAGTAAGAAGAACACCGGTTTTCGTTCCATCGTGGTTCAATTTTATCGATGATGGAGTTTTATTCCAATTCCACCGCACCATGACAATTCTCTACATTTGGATTCTTCATAGTCTTTGGCTCTTGGCAGGCTCTAGAAATTACGACTTTTAAGAGTTTGATCTGGTATTTGTCCATGGGCATTGTTTATATCCATCTCTAGCACTTCATTTCGTTGTGTTTCCTTGTGACCATAGTCATTTCTATTTTGGAAGAAGGATATTATTTTTTACGATAATTATTATCAGCCATTAGTTGGAGGAAGAGAGTCTCACTAATAGAACGTGGCTTATAATACATTAGTTTGAAAGAAAGGGGTTGCAATGAAACAAGTGAAAAGTTTTTAATACATTTGCCCACTGAAGAATAAATTCACAATGGAAAACAGTCTCTTCTGACTACGTGATGAAAACTTTTCAAATTGCCTGTGTTAGCTAATTGTGTATTATGTGCTTATTTTCGGTGGATTGATGAGCATAAGAAGTAGTTAAATTTTCTTATCCACTTTTTTTTCTGAATAAACAATGCAAAGAAACTTTCCACATGATATATATGTATTACTGGCTTTTAACACTTTTGTAACGAGTTGCTACTTATCAGGGTCTTTTTCGGGATGTTTCTATTAGCATGTCATAGATAATACACCCAATATTTCCCTTGGGAGTGCGATATCCAGAATATGGTCATCTCAAAATGATAGCCAAAAGTGTCAAATTTTTCTTCAACTCTTCTTAACAGGAAGATAATTTGATAAGTCTCTTTTCAAAGTTCAAAGTTTATGCCTATTTAAAATTGTGTTTGTGTGTTGGTTAATACTCGTAAATAAAGTTGAAAAGTTTCATAAGCTCATAGAAACTGGAGGAAAGAAATAAATTGTGTTGCAACATACATTTCTAGGCTCTTTGGTTTTGATTAGACGCCTTGAAAAATAGGGCCTTAAGGAAAGTGTGAACAAAAATGAGTTCTAAGTATTAAGGTTAATTAATATCGGAATTTGTGTTGCATATAAAATAAAGAAACGTTTAAATTTAGAAAAGGTTAACTTTAATACGCTGAACATTTATTAAGATTGATTTTTAAAATTGAGATTAAGATTTTAGGATGCCGAAAAATAAACTGAAATGTATTATTGAAAAAAAAGCAAGTGTATAAGAGCACGTTCATTCAAAAATATAAATAGGTATATTGGTACTGGTTTTTCAGATTTTTTTTGGTTTAAATTATCATGAGAACATCTAGTTTTTTCATAGCTAATCAAAAAAAAAATGGATGTTGATTTTATGAGTTTGTTAAAATTGATCCGAAAAAAACTGTTTTAAGAAATAAACAAATCAATTATAGCTATTGTTTTTTTAATTTTGTTTAAAACTCAACGGGGCCCTACTAATAATAAAATTCGGTGAATACTTAAATATTTCATTGGGATGGACTCTTAATAATAAACCGTACATGGTATGACCTTAATATTTAATTTAGCTCTAAATAATGAAATGTATGTGATTTGAACTTCAAAAAAATAACAATCTATGTATATGGTGCATTATTTGAGATCCATAACACTATGGTTTACATCACCGATATATCAAGCTCGGTGCTAAGGATTATCAGTATCCCAATGTATATCAACTCATTTACTTTCTTCATTATTTTTTGACCAATTTTAAAAGTTTTACGTCTTTAAAAAGAGAAATTTTTCTACTCCAAAATATTTATTTTGTACACACTTAAAAACCCTGGAGAAAATTAAGTAACCACAATTTTTGATTGAGTAAGAAAAAAACTATCCTATTTTGAAATACCATATAAGAAAGACATGTAATGCAAACTCTCGCTAAAAACTGTCTTCGAACGTCGAAAAATGTGTACAGTTTTCAGATTACCATTTCCAAAACCTATATATTTTATAAACTGTGCACAAATCAATCCGAACGATATATTTTTGGTGAAAACGAGTGGATCAAAATTCTGGTTTCTAAATTTAGCTTTTCAAAAATTTGTTTTTTTTTTTTCAACGAAAATATGTTTTTAAAATTCTGATTTTTCAGTTCTTTTTGTTGAAATTCTGCTTCATTAAATTTAACCTTTATAATATCTGTGATATTAAATTATAAACAATTAAATGCTATTTGTTCAGTTTTTTCTTAAATATTTATTAATATTAATAAACGAAAATAAACAAACAAATAATTTTTCAACTCTGAATTAAGTCAAATACATGTAACCAGAATTTAGAAAACCAGAATTTCTAAAGTAAAATTGTACAAAACTAATTTTGACCATGCCAAAATTTCGAACCCAACTTATTAAAATGTATACACAAAATTTTGTTGGGCTTTCAACACCCATAATCTGTAGTCCGGTAAGGAAACCGAAATCCCCGCACTTTTTGAAGGGGAGGACATGCTTAGGATATTATTTATCTTAGGAGTCATAGTTGTAATCCAGTCGCTTGGACGCTATTTTCAAAAATGGCACATGTTGAAATGGTATAAAACAAAATCAAAATTAGTTGTAAAAATTTCCATAATCAAAATAACGATTGGTGTCTTATATAACTCCCAGGCATTTAACATTACTTGAGAACACGGGGGAATTTTTTCGGTTTTTCTTAGCTTATATATGTATATAAAAACGGTTCACATCGAACAAAATTTGCATTTTGGATCAAATTCATCTTTAGAACGTCTTTAAACACTTCCGCTTGAAAAAGTGAACAATCTCGAAAGAATGAACACTGAACAGGCCGGTTTTTTATTACTTCACTATTTCAAACGTCTATTGTATTGCTTGAACAATTTGAAACAAATTTAAAGAGGCCCGGAAGATAATATGGGTATAATATGGGTAGCACTACCCACTCGAGATTTTTCGAGTGGGTTAATACCCACTCGAAATTTGACGGTATTTTTTTTATAATAAAACCATGCCAAGATTTAAAAATAAATAATATTTCAGAATTTTTTAAAAAAAATGGAATCATTAACTTTATCAGGAATCATATGCATTAGCCCGGGAAAATTAGACTTTCACTTCGAAAAATTTCGACAAAGCTGAATTTTGGTGGGGAGCTTTGTTTTGACGTCCTTTGAAAAAAAAATTATATATGCTGAAATATTTAGAAAAAACTTTCTTTTTTTTCCCTTTTACTGTATAAATCTAAAGTGTCACTTTAACTTTACTAAACTTGAGTTCGTTCGCAGCTTATTTATTTAGATAATTTTATTATTGTGTTGTGAAAAAAATCCAATCAAGTTGTTGAATAAAAACCAGATCACGTATTCTTTTTCAAGATGATGGCCCTCCCTTTACCCCGGGCACCCAAAAACCCTTATTTTATAAGGAGTAGATTTAGCCAAATACAATTCACACATAAAATTAGATATGCCCATCAATTAATACAGTTTTGTAAAAAAAATTTGACAAAATTTGCTCCACCATGAAGTTCTTGCATGGTTTTCACTGAATCTATTGACTGTATGAAAAAAAGAATATTAATAGTCTTTTTTGTGTAAAATTACGTACATAAGCTACAATCTGTATCTTCACATTTTTTCAAAAATACTGATAGTTTTCGTGGAATTAAGAAAAAAACTGAATCTTATCCCCATTCACACTCACTTAACAGATTTGCCCTGACTCAAATTTACGGAACTTTTAAGGAAATGCCTAAGACAAGGATGGGGAACCTTTTTTAAGAAATAAATCATTTGAAATGCCTTTTGAGTGTCAACATAGGGGCAGTTTTCGAAAACATCAAGCCAAAGCCAACTTGATAGTCCTATGATCATTATTTTTTGACCCCAGATACTGCGATCGTCAAATATGTAATCATCCTGCTTGCACAAAATTGGTTTGATCAACTTAAGCCAATTTACTTGCAGACGCATTTGATGATAACGAACACGGTTTCTGACTTTTTAATATTTTGTTCATCATCTACATTTTTTCTGCACAGCTGCACCGTGGACGATGTTTTCGAACATATTACTTTAGCAAATACGTTTTTGATAGCTGACTTTTTCGAAAACTTCCAAAATCTTGATCTAATTTTCAAGTGACAATTAGGAATAAAAATAATTTCACAGTGCGTAAGCTGCCGACCTTTTCAAACAGCTATAAGAAGAAAACTGATCATGACGTAGACAGCTGCTGCTACCACTACCAAAGGTACAAACGAATTTATCAATTTATGAAAGTCACGTGCTACCATTCGCACGAGTGCCATTGGTTCGCCATCGCTGGCCTAAGACTTCAAAACAATTTTCGGAATTTTTTCGAATAAAGATATTGAACAAAGAACTACAAGAGTCAAGAAGTCGGATTTTAAGAACAAAAAATTATAACTATTTGACAAAAACTTGAAGAAATTTGACGAAAAAGCTGTAGCTGAACCTTAGATCACGCGTCGGAGTAGAATTACAACATGGCTCCATAGAAGTATGTACCAAGTAGGTATATCTACTAAGGGCGCTGTATGTAGATATACCCTGGTATGTATGTATGTAACCAAAAAATTTTAAATTTTACTACCCACTCGGGCTGAACATGATCTGCCGAGCCTGAATTTAAACTTCAGGAGAAGTTTTGTCCAATGAGTTATAATATGTTTTGAATCTACTGTTGGATACTAAAGAGCAGTAAACTGCTGATATGTTTTGTATGTCTTGTTTACGGTTCATGTTGTTCTTATTATTGATTATGGGTAGCGTTTCTAATGTGTAGTGTTTGGATGTGTGTTTTTCCGTAGCCAAGATCTCCACACCATCAAAGTCCAGTTGGTGGCCAGTTTCAACGCTGTGGTAAGCCAGTGCTGTCTTTCCAGAACTTTTTGAACGGATGTCCGACTTGTGACCCGCCATTCTCTGTCGAAGGAGTTGTTTGGTCGTGCCGACGTAGCATAAGTTGCACGGGTCATTGGTTTTTCCTTGGCAGTTTACTTTGTTCACCACGTCTGTACAACGGTCCCTTTCCGTCTTCTTTTTCAGGCATGAGAAGAGTGAAGCCATAGTCTGGTTTAACTTATACGCCAAGTTAACATCGGTTTTGTTTTTGGCCATTATTTCCTTGAAGTTTTCGGAAAGCTTCATTTTTAATATATATTTTCCGATGGACTTTTGTGTTTTTAACGTTGTATTAAGCTTCTTATAATTAGGATCGGAAAACTATTGTCCAAGAGAATTTTTGAAATCTTATCTTCATTAGCGGAGTAGAATTCCCGATCGCTCAACGCCAAGCTTTGTGTATGAGGTTTGATGCCGTATTTATACGAATATGTTTGGCTTGATTCGACCGGAAATTAACGAGTCTTCTCGATGACATATCTTTTTGGTACCAGTCGAATGAAAGCGATGAATCTTCACATCCAGAAATGCTTTTGATTTACTTTTTTCCCTCTCTACAGTTAATTGGAGTTTCTCATGGAATTGGTTGTGATATTGTAGCACATTTCCAATTTTGTCTTTGTCCACAATCGCAAAAATATCATCAACGTATTTTCTACTCCTTGAAACACTCATCAAGAAGAAAATCCATCACTAGATCTGCAATTGTCGGTGAGAGCGGACTTGCCATTGGCATTCCGTGCACCTGTTTGCATAAATCCTCTTTAAATTGAAAATTGTTGTTTTCCTTCATACAGAAGTCAAACAACTCAAGAAATTAGCTTCGGCTTAGTTTTGTAGTTTTACTTATTGTTTCCCACTTCTTTTTGGCGGAGCAAAATCGCATCGTCATCTCCAAGTGGTGCCTGCTGGATAGCCAATTAGGTGAACTAACGACGAGCGTTGGATCTATTGGATCCAAGAGCTGAGGCACATGTGTTACCTTCTCAGGAACTAGGAGCATAAGATAAGACATTGCTCTGAAGAACCAGCTCTCCATGAAACCCAAGAGCGTCTGATGCATAATGTGCGGCTCATTGGTCAGCATCTGATCCCATAGGGGCGGCTATATTTAAGACCTTGAATAGAAGAAGTAACTAAGCTATTTATGGGTAACAAACAAAAGTTACAAAAAACAAACATGGCAATGAGTAAAACAAACAGATACATTACCCTAGGTGGCAATCCAGATAAAGATCCGCAGTGTTCCAAAAAAAGCAACGAAATCCACAAAGTTGAATCCGAAAATTATTTCGAGGAATGGCAAAATAATAAATAATAGTCAGATAAAAAACTTGAAGTCCTCGTTGAAAGTCTTCAGCAACAAGTTAAGAGACTTGAAGAAAAAGTCAGCTAGCTAGACAAGAACACCTCAAAAAATTACAGCAAGACTAGTCCAAAAATATTGGGTTGTTCAATAAGAGCGCTACAAAAGTTTTTTTTTTTAAATAAAACAAAAACGGATTTGAATGGAAGTACGTTCGATGCCATTTACTCGAACTCGATTTCTTTTGCATGGCCACCACGGGCACGCTTGCAGAAGTCCAGACGCTAAACCCAATTTTCGACGGTTTTCAAGCATAAATCGGACGATACTGCTGCAATTTCACGTTCGATATTCGTACAAAGTTAATCAATCGTCGCTGACTTGTTGGCATAGACCATAGACTTGACGTAGCCCCACAGGAAATAGTCTAACGGCGTCAAATCGCACGACCGCGGCGGCCAAGCGACTGGACCATTTCGTGAGATAACACGTTCTCCAAACTTGGTTTCCAATAAATTGATTGTGACATTCGCTGTTTGGCTTGTGGCGCCGTCCTGTTGGAACCACATGTCCTCCAAGTCCTTATCATCCAATTGGGGCCAAAAATATTCGGTTATCATTGAACGGTAGTGATCCCCATTCTCCGGTCTTGATCATCACGGAAGAAGTACGGCCCAATGACGCTGCCGCCGGCCCATAAACCACACCAAACCGTATTTTTTTCGAGATGCAATGATGACTCATGTGTACATGTGGATTTCTGCCTGACCAATACCGCATATTTTGTTTATTTTGCCATTCAGCCAGAAAAGAGCCTCATCGCTGATAATAATATATATCGATAATTTTTCGATGAAAGTCCGAATCATTTTCAAGTTGTTGCTCAGCCCATTTCTTTGAACATACGACGCTTCTGATGGTTAAGCGGCTTCAGTTCTTGCGTCAATTTAATCTTGTATGGAGGTAGGCCAAGATCTTTTCGCAAAATTCGCCACAACGACGTCACAGAGATGCCCAACGCTTGAGAACGACGTGTGAGAGACACATTTGGGCTTTCTGGAACTGAAGCCTCAGCGGCAGCAATATTATCGACACGACGGGCACTTCTTTATCTCACTGGCACGGGAACATTTTGTACTGTGCCTGTGGAATAAAAATTTTTCCACTAGACTCTCAATTGTTGATCTGCTAGGACGATTACGACGACTACAAATTGGACGTAGCGCTCTTAACGTTGAGGCCACTGACTCCGAATTTCGGTAGTAAATTTAGATAATTTCGACTCATTGTTGGCTCGTATATCTTTCCATCATGAAATGGTAAATCTTACGGAAGAGAAATGTCAAAAGAGTGGCAAGAAATATGGCGTCGTTTGCTGTCCCTGTCGCTCTACTTTTGTAGCGTCCCTGTTGAAAAACCCTTTATATGGCGGGTATTTGTGCTGTATAGGTAGTCATTCTTGTTTTGTCTTTTTTTATATTATGCGCGCACTAAAGAGGTTGTGACTACCCTTAAGATGATTGAACACAGTGCGTTTTCGTTAGAAAAAAAGGGAAGGATTTAAAAGGAGATACCGATATACATCGGTTTGGAAATTCTTGTTCGGCTAAAAAAGAATCTCTGTACTTAACAGTACGTCCGAAATTAGGCTCAATGGTAAGCTTATGGGCATTCCTGGCAGTTCGAGTATTACGGTGGAATTGTTTAAGGGGATGAATGCAACAGGTTATTTCGCTAGAATACTGTTTATAAGAATAGCGATAAAATAAGAAGAGGCATAAAACATTACGTCGATGTTCAAAAGCTTCGAATGTGACCGTTTTAGTACTATCACCTGTCATTTTTAGAACTCTTTTTTGGATACAATCCAAGAGACCTAGATGGGTAAGAGATCATTAATAAAAAGGAGAAAGAGGGTAGGAGACAAAACGGAGCCCTGGGGCACACCACAATTTCTTTAATGAATATCAGACTTGAAACCGTCCAATAAAACTTGTATTGATCGGTCCAAAAGGTCATTTCTTATCCTACGAAGAAGAGATTCATCGATACAAAATGCACGCATTTTCGATAAGAAAGCTTGATGCCAAACTCCATCAAATGCTTTTGAAATATCAATCTTACTTTCTCCAAAACGATGTAAAAATTTGGTCCACTGCTCGGTGAGATATACCATCAGATCACTACGAAAGCCATACTGGCGGTCATTAACAAGCTTCCGTTCTTCAAGATATTTCTTGAGCTGATAATTAATCAGCATTTCCATGACCTTGGAAAAAAGGGACGTAAGTGAAATTGGACGATAGTTAGAGGGAGAAGAAGATTCGCCTTTTCTTAGGGACAGGCTGGACAAATGTTGTTTTCCATCCACTCGGAAAGAGACCAAACTGTGCTGCAAACAAATTGGCTTGGTAGGGAGCACCATTAAAGACGAGCGTTGGAACTGAAGACGAGGTGGAATTACGTACGTTTTTTACAAATGACCAAAAATTTTTACTACCTTTGGGACACTGTAGTATTTTTTGCCTTAATTTCTGATCATGCAAAAATTTGGGTCGTCGAATATGAACGTCACATGTTTTTCAAGCTTGTTTGAATTTGATTCGGTTTTCCTCAGTGGAGTTGGCTTTGTATCTTCGCAAACTATGAATTCTCTTTCGGTTTGATAGATTGTATCCTGTTCGGAATAAAATTTCCCATACCGTAGAGAATTAAATTTGTGGTTATTTTCCCGTGGGGAAAATCTATGAGGAAAAACGAAAAACGCGTGCTCATAGAAGTGTGAGATTCTTACTACACTAAAACCACCTCCACTTCCCGATTGCAACTAAGTTGAAACTTATCTAGCAATTTATTTTTAACGAAGTTAAGTAACGTGTTGCTGGCTACCTTCCGGTGAAAGCTTCCGCCTAATCCGCGATTTTAAAGCGGTTTTCCGTTCACCGCACCAAGTCGGAAGGTTTTGTTCTTCGCAGACGGCGTACTAAATTTGACTCGTCAAGAATGTCAATAATCGTTGAATTAGCTTGTTCTAATAGTCGATTTCTATGTTTTCGCGCGAAGCTTTTTATTTCCTCCCGCACCGTAGGAATCCCGAGATCCCTATGAAGATCTTCGTCTCTTATATACCACGGAGCATTTACAAATGACCTAAGCAATATATTTTCAAACGTTTGTAAGTTATTTAAGTTTGTATCGCAGGTACAACCCCAAAGTTGTATACCATAAGCCCAAACAGGTTTAAGAACCTGTCGGTATAAAATCAATTTATTTTCAATACTAAGCTTTGAATATTCACCGAGTAACCAGTTCATATCTCTTAATTTACTTTTTAGTTCTTCGCATTTCTTTTTCACGTGCGGCTTCCATTTTAATTTCGCGTCTAGAGTCATTCCCAGATACTTTGCCTCATTTGCAAATGGAACACGAGCGGTATTAAGAAAGACGGGTAATCTATTTATTTTTTTATACGTAAAGTCCACGTGGACTGACTTTTGTTCATTGAGCGCTATTCGCCATGTTTTCGTCCGCTCATTAACATTATTAATGGCATTTTGTAATTTAATTGTTGCTTCGCTAATTGTTTTTTCTACTGCTGGTATTGCAGTATCATCAGCAAACGTGGCTACAATAGTGTCATCTGTTTGAGGTATATCGCCTGTAAATAAAAAGGTACAGAACTGGACCTAATACACTTCCTTGTGGCACCCCAGCTACTATTTCTTTGAAATCAGAATAGTCATTTCCGTGTCTTACACGACGAAGTCTTTCATCTGGATATCCGTTTTGTGTAAAGTTGTAAAGTCCTTCAGGCAGAATTTGTCTTAATTTGAATTTGAGGCCTTCGTGAAACACCTTGTCAAACGCCTGTGACACGTGCAAAAAGATAGTCGAACAGATTTCCTTTTCTTCAAGAGCTCTCTCAATTACGTCAGTAATTCTATGCACTTGATCAATTGCTGCTAAATCCGAACTGATGTTCAGGTATTAATTATTTCTCTTCTATTATCGCTTGCAGGCGCAGGAGTAGTATTCTTTTAAAAACTTTTGATATTATTGGAAGAAGAGAAATCAGCCTGTAAGACTTCTTTTCGTGAGATGGTTTGCCAGGCTTCAAAACCATTATGACTTCCACAACTTTCCTTTGGCTCGGAACATATTTTAACCTTAGAGCAGCATTTAGTATGTAAAGTAGGTTTATAAATCCTTTACGAGGAAGCATTTTATGCCGTGATTAAGTCATATTCTGTGGCTTTATAGGAATTAAGCTTCTTTATTTCTATTTTTAATTCGGCAAGTGTAGCATTTCTTGTTATTTAGCTTTCATTTGAGGTAAAATTCAAATTAATATTTTCGTTGAGTTCTTGCCCAGAGAAAGGTTTAAATATTTGTTCAAAGTAATCAGCGAATACCATCGCTTTTTCTTTGTCACTTTTAGCCTGTCCGTATTGGTTTATCTCAATCGAGGGCACTGGAAGCTTTAGTTTTGTTTGTTATTTCTATAGCTTTCCAAAGTGAGTAGCTGGATTCTTTCTCCGCTGTCAAGCCTTCAAGGTAATTTTCAACTTCAAGGTTTTTGAAATCCGATATCGCCGTTTTTAGCATATTACTCAAGCGATTTAAATGAGCTTTGTGTTTAGGAGCACAGGCGCTTTTCGTTTCTCTTTCACTAAATCTTTTAATTCCTGATGATATTTTTAATTAATTTTTATAGCAATGCATTCTATCAACAAAGGTATCTACAGCGTCTTCAAGCTACAAGAGGCGTTTGTAATGACCCTTAACGTTGTCCTCGATAGCTTTTTTAAATCCATCCCAGTTGAATTGAATTTGGGCTTAGTGACTTTATCAATGTCGTAAATTCACTCTTATCAATTTTGCAACGCGGATGTCAATATACGGAAGAGACATTGAGAGGAATATTTTTAGTTTTAACCTGTACACTACTCAATTGCATTGGTTTCTCCTCTATTTTGAGGCCTATCGAGTGTTCAATGCATTCTTTTATATACAATGATTATCCACCTCTTGCTTTGTTTGACGGATGAATGGCTTGGTAGTCATGAAACCCGTGGATTTTAAGATTTGATTCATTTTTAGCATGCGTTTCTGATATCAAACATATGTCAATATCATTTTTTCGCATATACATCTCCAATTCTCCAAGTTTTTGCCATAATCCGTTGGCATTCCTCGTTAGAATTTTAAGCTTTTCCATCATATATTTTTTGAAAGAGGTTTGGGTCGAAAACAATTTTCGAGATTACTTAACCTATCAAAGATAAGTTTATTTGTTTCACATTGTTCATCAAGTTTTGACAGAATTATTGAAAAGACTTTCGAAACCGGGTCTGTTTCAGTGTCTTTATTTACGGGTATATTTTTTGCAGCTATTTGGGCATATGTTTCTGCATTTCCTTGCTTAGATATTTTCTCCGAAGGTACTGACACTGTTTTATTTTCCTTACGGATACTAGGTTTTGGACCTTTCGTAGATTTGGCACTCTTGGGAATTGCGGTTTCTAATTGCCTTGGTGGGTTTCTTTGTGTTTGGGCAGATTTTGATCGTCGCTTTTGAAATTCTTTAGCTACTTTACAGCCTCTATAACTTGCTGGGTGATTTCCATTACAATTAATGCACGTCGGTGGACTTTCACTTTTTCCGTTGCAGTCAACGGTTAGATGTTTTGGTGTGATTGAATTCTTGGCAGCGTTTACACTGAGGGATTAATATTGCGCTCTTTCTAAGAGGTTCGATCCTAACTACGATGTTTAGAATTGTTTTAATTTTATAAATTTCATCTAATTTTTCAGTCTTATCGAACGAAAGGATAAATAGTGGGAGACCACGTTGTACCACTATTGCTTCTCTTTTTTCTGTTTCTCTCTTTTCAAAATGTTCGTCGCATCTGAGATTTTGAGGTTGCGCTCTTTTAGATCACTAATAATAATCGTCTTTTAAACATGATGCGTGTAGACCTCTTGCCACAACACGTAGGGGTCTTTCCGACTTATTTTCATAGGTATACCATTCTACTTCTTCTTCGTTTAGTTTTCGTGACAGTAGACGATAACTTTCGGGGTCTTTCACACATTTTCCATTTGTTGTTGTTAAGTAAAATAATTTTAAAAGCCGATGGCAATAATGCCTTTAATATGGTTTGCAACTTGTTATACTCCGCAATACCGATAACATTTATCGGTGGTGGGGGCCGTTCCCTAACAGGTTTTTCTTTTACTGTCGCATGTTTTGGTTAAACTCTTATTTGAAAAGAAGAGGCTGCTTCAGGCGAAGAGCCAGCTTTACGCTTTTTACTCAATCTTTTCTTTGAGGACTTCTCCGTTTCACGTCCTAGCTCTTCTTCGTCCGTTTCATATCTACAATTATTGACTTGTGGCAAGCTAGACTTTGAGTTTATTGGAGGATTTTCGCTTTTCAATATCTCATTTTCTTTTCGAAGAAGATCGACTTCTTTCTTTAGCTCTTGATAAAGTTCCATTACTTGATCAAGCTTTTGTCAAAGTTCGTTATTATCTTTTTCAAGATTTTTTGTTTTATCTGAGTCTATTTTGGCGCGCGCAGGCGTGACGGGTGAATTCTTTTGCCCGAATTTCGATGGTTTTGCACTCGATTTAGATGGTGGTGATCGAGATACCCTTGCACTTTTTAGGAGGGGATTTATTAAATGCAATAATTGGCTCTCCCCAGAATCCATAGAGCGGACCTCCGAAGAGGGTGGATTTTCCAGTGAACCTGGACTGCCACCTGGGGTACTATATCTTATTGTTTTGCTAGTTATGTATACATCAATCTCAGTATACGGAGTTTGGATTTTAGTCGCCTCTTACGACAGGCATGCCTACCTCGGGTATATTCTTTCCCCTTACCCGCAGGGGGAGGGGATGACGATGAAGAAATGATCGTCGATGTTTTTGTTCTGAAGAGAGGTGAGAGATGAGAAATATCTTTAACTATTCTCAGATTACATAGGAAATTTTTTTTCTTCAAGATAAGATCTAAAGATGCAAAAAAATAGAAAATCAGGCAGTCTTCAAAAAACTGTTTAATCATTTTTTTGTTTAGACGAACAAGAGGCGAGAAAATGATGCTAAGAAACATTTTTTACAAACAAAATTTGACAGTTTTTTGGAACAACTCTTCATTGGAAAGAGATATCATAAATATTTGTGAAAAGGCAGAAAATTTTATTCTTATTGTAAGTCCAACAGGAGCCGAGAAATTTGCATTTACCTATGTTTTTAAAAATATTTTTAAAAATGGCGGACAACACAACATCTCCTACCAGCCAGATTGCCCTTACGCAAGTCTTAGGAGTAAGAGTGAACACAATTATAAAAAAGCCAGTCGCACTAAAATGACTTCTTTTTTGATTTTGCTTGCTCTCGTACTATAGGCAACGAGGCAATGCCATGGATTTTTCTTATAGTTTTTTTTCGCTTTGTGTACCCAAGGAAAGCTCTGCTCAGTTCATTTTACTAGTTATTCTATTTAGTTTGTTTTTATTCAAGCTTTCGGTGCCCATATAAATGGATGACTGCCAGCAGTAAATCAGGATATGAGTGATTGTGTATAGATAGAAAGATACCACCCAAAAAATCATCACACTAGGAATTGCTTCCTTAAAAACCGAATATTCGAACATTCGAAGTCTTTTTCCGCGTTCACGCCAAACACATCACAAGCCTCTTTTGTTCAACAACATGATGGCGATAATACCGGCTGGTCATTTTACTGTCCAAAATCGTTAGCAACCCTCTAATCCGTTTTATGTGTAGGATTGTAGGCACATACATATATTTTTGTTCTCCTGATGCATGCTTGCTACCAGCTACCCTATTGACATTTCGTCGCTGCCATTTATATTGGAGATTTTTTTTCTACGGATCAACCACTTTGTTTATTCACGCTCACGCCCGCCGATACACTGCAATTGGATTTTCGTGAACGAAAAAACAAATTCGGTAGGAGTATGCGATAGCGTTGCGGACTTGGAGCAGGACGAAAGACATGACCAATTGATTTACTGGACTATCCATGCCAAAAATTAATTGAGTTGACGACAAGTGCAATTGATTTATGATGCGAAGAATGCGTACATGCTATGGAATTCATCCCTTTTATTGAATTGATTGCAGCCCTGAGGCTGGGTGTAATTTAATGGATGTGCCAGTCATCGTCTTTTTTTTTGTTTAATTCATTTGCGAGTGTAGGGGAGAGAATATTATGCAAAAAGATAGGGATAGGTAAAACTATGGAAGGATGTGCTTTTAATAACATTACGAAGAATGATGTAAGTGCTTTTGCTATGTTTAATGAATGTGTGTTAGTATATTCGTCTCCGCTAGCAGTGCACTTCTTTACACTAGGGTTCGAATTATACCAACCTAATAATGTTGAAACAGGAATGATAGGAAATCTGCTTCACAGTCCGATTGTCAGCGGCGAGGCAGAGATACAAGCCAGCGACCATTTTGAGTGACTGATTCCAGAAAAGCTGGAATTTCTTATATCATTTGAAATAACAGGAGCATACTCGTAGATCGCAAATCAGCGCGTTCACTAGTGGTGGGGGTATCTGTGGCAACCGCCAAACATGTACAAAAATTGTTTAAGAAAACTGATTTAAAAAAAGTTGAGCTTTTGTATGTAGGCGCAGTGTTGCCAGATTTTTCAAGATGAGTGGAAGCCCAATTTGAAAAATCTTGGATCCCAAAATAGCCCCACACAAAAATGATGGTCAAAAATTAGTTAGTTAAAATTTTTCATTTTAAATTAAATTTTACTATCAACTATTACCAAAGTTATACAAATTTAAAATTTGATTGAACATTTTACATGTGTTTCCTCATATAAAACTTCTTTCGTCTTGGGGGCTGGGTTAGGAGGTCAATAAATAAACTTAAATTTTATAAGAGCTCGAATTATTCCTTTAAGGGTACCAATCGGAGATTATCGATTAAACATATAAATATGTACCAACCTATACTAATAATGGGTGATATGCATAAAACAAAAGTACTACCAAGAAGTGAAAGGTTAAAGTAATTACTATAACTTCTAGTAAAGTTTGAAGTATTTACTGCATTTCTTATGCATAGAAATCAGTTTATACTATGTTTATACTATGACAACCAGGTCGTCAACTTTAAAATTCTTTGTCTCCTTTTGCCATTTGGAACGATGTTGAAGCGAAGTTAGGTAGTCAAAGTGCCAATGACGCCAAAACCTTTGCAACATATTTTGAATGAGTTGCCATCTTCCAAGTCTATTTAGTAGGACTTCTAGACAGCTGGGCTCTGGTATCGCCGAATATGGTCTACCTATAAGGAAATGAGACGGTGTTAGAGGGTTTAAATCTGTATCAAAAATAGAACAAAGAGGCCTAGAATTTAATGATGCTTCAATTTGGGAAAGCAAAGTCGACATCTTCTCAAAAGTCAAAATATTATTCCCTATCACTCACCGGAGGTGCTGTTTGACACTTTTGACACCCGCTTACCAAAGGCCCTGAAATTAAGGCTATGTGGAGGAATAAATTCCCATTTGATGCTATCCACTGCCAATGCTGCAGACACTAGATGATTGTGTTTCTCGGATCGCACCAATTCAACCCATTCACACAGGATTCTCGGGCTCCTAGAAAATTGGTACCATTGTCTGATTAGATGACGCTGCATTTTCCCCTCCTAGCAATGAATCACCTCAAAACTGCTAAGAAGGCATCGGTAGACAGGTCACAGGCGACTTGGAAGTGCAACGCCTTTTTCGCCATACAAACAAACAATGCAAAGTAACACTTCACAAACTTTGGATTTCTTCATTTGGCGAGTCAAAGTGTTATCGATCCAGCATAGTCACAGCCAGTACGATCGAAGGCGAAGGATGGTGATAACCTTGAAGAGGGCAAACAATTATGGACAACCTTCCTTATCATGCTTCCAAAAATCTAAAACTCCTGTCTCACCAATGAGCAGAGTTCTTTTCGGCAAAATTATAGGGTGTTTTAGACTGAAAGAAACACCAATAGCATTTGAAATTCTTCCCCCAACCTCATCCAAAAACGACGCCAAAGATGAAAGCTTAGAGCACCCAGAGACATGTCCTTTAGTTTGCAAGGATCATGGCAATGGAATGGAACAGGGAAGAACATCAAGAATTTCAGCTGTACGATTGGCAAAAAAAATGTTCCATCGACGAGGAGGAGAAGAAAGCCAAGTTAACGCAATTTGAGAATCACACATGGTTTGGGCGGGATCAAAATCCTTCGAATTTGACGTAAACATTCTCAAAATGTTAAACCTTTTCGAAGTAGAGCAAATCTTTTCGGTAGGAAATCCATTTGCCAGCTATTTCACTTGACAGTGGATCATCCCATCCGATCTTAGTTTCATGCACGATGCACCCATAACTCCTGGAACAGCATTTTAAACAAAATGGTGGCAGGAGCCAGGAAACCCAAAGGGTCAAAGATTTTCGAAATCTCTGACACAACATTCGCTTAGTGAGTGACACCGATGATTTTTTTCTCTAATGAAATGTTTTAAATAAAAATATCGCGATAAGGATTCCAAACTAGTCCGAGAATCATGGTACAATTGTCAGCGCTATCCAAATCAAGAGAAATTGTTGGTTCACAATCCAACCCCTGCAAAACTGGCCAACAATTTGAACTCCATTTACTCAGCTGCAAACCCCCACAGGATAACAGCTCGATGAACTCTGCTTTTAATTCTAAAATACCTAATACAGAATCTGAGCCTGACATGATATCATCAACATAAAAATCATGCAATATGGTATGCGACGCAATAGGGAACTGATCCGAGTAATCTAAGGCAAGTTGTTGCAGAACTCGCATCGACAAAAATGGAGCAGGTGAATTATCGTAGGTGACGGCACACAGCCGATAGTGTCCAATGGGTTCATCAGGATTTTCTCGCCACACAATACGTTGAAAATAACGATGTTTCTTATCAACCCAAATTTGCCGAAACATCTTGATAATAATCAGCACAAAACACAAATTTATGGACTCTAAACCGCAAACAAACGTTTATCAAATTATGTTGGAGTGGAGTTCCTATATGTAGCATCTAATTCAAACTAGTACCGCTTCCATCCTTATGAGACCCGTCAAAAACAACCCGAATTTGGTTTGTTACAACCACGTGATGAGGCAAATAGAAAGTCTGTCCAGTAGTGCGTCCAATTTCGTTTTTCTGGAATACGCTCCTTGTGTCTTAAGTCCTGGTAAACCTTCATGAAATAACAATACTCCGTACGAAGATTTTTCTGGCGAGAGAAACGACGTTCCATAGCAAACAACCTAGACAATGCTCCAGAGAGAGTGTTACTGAAAGTAACATCATTTTGCCGGAAAGGCAACTCCACAATATATTTGTTATCAGGCGCACGGGAGAAGGTCTTACAAAAATAAGCGTCTGCAAAATCACCAGAAAGATGGTATTGTGGACAATCAAGTTATAGTTTTTATAATTGAGATGGCCATCAAACAAAATACTCCAGGCCATGTCAGATCCTAGCAAGATAACAATAGGGCCTGGGACGTTGAAACCTGGGTCAGCCAATCTCAAATCATTCAACAGGAGTTTTCAAAGTTATTTGATTCAAAATAAAAGTTTCGACATCCATTTCATTTGAATCAAAACAAGATTTAAGATTTAGGGTTACAGCTTCGTAAATGTAAAACCAGCTTCGAGCGAAGGAATTCAACCTTTTCACCAAACCTTTAATAACAAAAGAAGCAGATACGGGGTCCTATCCAGCGAAACGTGGCAAAGGTGATTTTTACCAAAGATATCTGGAACCTGAACAACAACTATAGGCAATATACCAGAGGGACGGATTTAGCATTTGAATTGTTAGCTTCACTAATCGGCGATTGCACATGAAAATGATGAGGAACATGGCAATGAGAACAATGAATTTTCGAACGACATTTCGACGACGAATGATTGCTTCCTAAACAATTGTAGCAAAGGTTTCGATCTCTAGCATAGCTACGACGGGAGGTAATTGGCAAGGCAAGAAACTGAGAACACTGTGGCAGATTATGGCTTTGTTTACACATAGGACACAAGGAATTCGAAACAGCAAGACTTTTGATATTATTCGAAGAACTAACCGAGCGCGTGGATTGTTTTTTTTTACAACGGTTCTTCGAATCACTTGATTTGGTTGGGCATGCTTCTAAAGCATCGCATCTTCTTTTCAAAAAGTTAATACGTTCTTGAACGGTCGCTTTTTCAGAATTGTCATAATGAAGAGCCCAAGCCTTACACGTTTCTGAGTCAGTTTTACTGAGCATTAGATGAATCAGGCCAAGGATCTCTGCTTTCAGATTTCAGAGCCTTCAAACCAGGAATAACTTCATCTAACGCAAGTGTCCACTGTCCATGAGTGCCACCGTTGGCATTTTCATAAAACTTTCAATATGCGTGTTTATAATATATAACGGCTAATTGTACCGACGCTCAAGTTTTTCCCACTCTTGCTCATAATTGCAATCCGCTATATGGATACCTTGAATGAGCAGGCGTCATCGCACCCCTTAAATGTCCACGTGCTTGACTTAGCGTATTCATGATTTTTGCAATTATTGTTTAAAATCAAGGTCAAAGCCGAACACCACGTGAGAGCAACAAATCTATAAAATACTTTACACAAAACAATGCACTTTTAACCATAAATGTCTTTCCCAAAATGCAACAAAACTATCCCAAACAGCACTTCAGCAAAACAGCAAACACAGGTAACAGCAAAAGATTTGCAAAACAAAATCGATACAGTTTTACCTTTAGATGTAAACCAAAATATCCTAAATATCTGGGGGTGCAAGCAACCACCATATAAATTCAAATATCAATCAAAACTAATTTGAATTTAATTAAATTTACAAAAGATCCGGCTAGAAGGACCAACTTTGATCAGCAATAATAATTTCCAAAAAAACCAAAATAAAATACACACATTCAACGTTATAAGTAATTTATTAAATAAGGAATAATGATAAAGACATATTTGATTTCAGTGAGTGGACTGTGTTGATATTAACTCGATGATGGTTGCTTGTAAAAGAGATCGAATATTACGTTACACCATCGTACGGTGCCAAATCTTCCAAGAAACAATTCATCTTGCATACCCAATGCTTTACAAGTGCAAAGGGATAAGCGGATGACGTTCTTCAAGAGATGCATGAAGGAGCTTCCAGAGGACATTTGGGGATCAATAAGATACTGGAGGAGGCAAGGTAGTGATTCTACTGGCTACATGTAGGAGAAAATGTCGTAAAATAATGTCAAAAATTTGATACTTTGGCTGCAAGTAAGGGACCAGTTAGAAAGTCCAGGGTAGAATGTAGCAGCATAATGTCGACACGACTTTTGAAAGGATTGTAATAGATGTTGCGGGACCTTTTTCAGAAACCAAGAGCGGAAACCGATACATCCTGGTAGTAATGGACTACTTCAGCAAGTGGCCTGAGGCATTTGCCATCCCCAACCAGGAAACCAAAATAGTCGTGGATCAGATTGTTTTCAACAGGGTGAGCAGGTTTGGTGTACCGATGGAGCTCCATTCGGATCAAGGAAGAAACTTCGAGTCCAAAATCTTTGAGGAAGTTTGTATACTCCTTGTCCTTGGCATTAAAAAGACGAGGACAACACCGCTTCATCCACAATCAGATGGGATGGTTGAATCAACAGGACTCTTAAGGAACACATATTCATATGATTGTATACATAATGGGTGATATGAATAAAATGAAGCACATACTCATTAAAAACGTACCTGCTCCGTTTTCGTATGAATAAAATTATAAACAAGATCAAGAGCACCTTTTTATTCATGTGGAGTAGATGCTTATACCTCAAACCAAATTATATTGTTTTTGATATTTTGAAATAATTTCGATGATTTATAATGAAAACAGAGCTTACAAGATGGAAATTTGTCTGTTTTGACACATTTTTTTTTGTGAAAGATGAAAAATCGTTGATTGACTTGTCCAAAATATCGTTTAATATTTAACTGCTTTATTTTATAATTCATGCTGAAAAGCATAAAAGGAAATTCAACTCAATATGGGACATATAAATTTAAAAACTAAAATTAATATACAAACCGTCCTCCAAACGATTATTGAAAAAACAAAGATCAAAGACAAATCCAAGAGGGCTCAAAAATTATAAGGCTGTGGGCATTAAGATTATCAAATGAAGTTGTCATCGTCTCTGGGTGGCTCATCTGTATGATAGATTTTAAATTGAATCCAACCTGCTCCAGAGGGCTTGCAGCACTATTTTAGAGCGATTCACATCGTCAGTTGATTGCCATGTATCAACGGTGACTGTGTATTCTCTGTCCATGTGATCCACAACAAATAGATCTTTTTTGGTTGCTGAATCGGCAAAACAAGGAACTTTTTCTGGCGCTATATTCACCAAAAAAATTTACTTTTTGTTCAGAAGTTCGATTGTCCATATTTTATTATAGCGTTAGTTTAATGGTATTTTTTCTTGCCATTCTTGGTTTACAATCTGCAGATTTTCAGTAGTGGGAATTCGATGCAATTGTACAGTTTTTGAGCTTCTGCCACAGTTTCAAAAAAGGGAATGTTTTAAGAACCGTGGACTGATGTACCTTACTCCAATGTCTTCCCCAGCTTCACTTTTGAAAACCTGAATCTCTAATGTAGCGAAAAAAAATCAGATCTTTTTTATTATTTTTAAAGGTACTTTTTCATACTAAATGGAGCACCTGCTTTTCATAGTTGAGTTTTGAGCAGGTGCCAAGTTTAAGTTTAAGCTTAAGTTTAAGTTTAAGTTTAAGTTAAGTAAAATTGAATCGGCCATTTCAAAAATAAGTCACATTTTTTTTCAAATATGTTTTTTTTTTTTGTTGCAAACGCTTCCTTAAAGGTAGATGCGTATTCTGGTTATAAACCACGATTGTCAATACATTCCTTCCTCTTCAAATAGGAACGTTCGGTGCAAAAACAACATAAGTCACAGTAACTTAAGTGGTTTTTGCATGCACTTCTAGATGGTGGAAGTAGTTTTATCTAACTTTTTAAATTAAATTTTTCAAAATTAAAACATGTGACATGTGTACATTTCAATAATAAGCCACCCAGAGACGATGACAACTAATGACAAATATGATTATTTTGTTTATATTATGAACCATCAACCCCATTTCTTGCTAAAACAACGTTAGCCAAGAACAGTTTTCTATGCTTTTTTCACTGTTAATTTTTTTTCGACATTTCAATCTTTTGAAACTCAAATGCAATATTGAGCCCAAAAAAAAAATAATAAAAATTAGTTTACTATTTAATAAAACCATTTTTAACGATTCCTGAAAAATTCTTACTGTGTAACTTATGAAGATTTTGCAATGACCGATTCAATTTGTCTCTCACCAATCACCGCCAATAAAGCCACCGCCACTATCATCAACATAATCATCATCCCCAGCACCACCTCCAACACCACCACCACCAATAATTTCTACTCCAACAGCCACCGAACACCCCCCCACGCAATTATCTCACCCACTACCTCTAAACTGATTATCATCTCCATCATCAACATCAATGCACTTTACCAGCGCACAGTGGGACCGTAGTAGGACATAGGTTAAAATTTTGGTGTTGGATTTATGGCCTCATATTTCCCTATAGTTTTATTAATAATCATACCACCTCATGCCACAAAAAATTCATATCCACGATCAGAACTTAGAATAGTATGCATCCAAGGAAGGAGATACAAAATTAGTTCTCGATATCAAAATCACGGCACTCTATTTCTAGTAAGTTTAAAGTCTCATTTTTTTAAATAGGTTTTTTATGATATTTTCTGGTAGTGAATACTCAAGTTAAAGGTACTCGTATTTACTATGTCCATAAGGATTGTATTGTTATTTCAAACACTTCAAAACAAAGAAAAAGCCCACAAAAAGAGAGGCTGAAATTGGTTCTTTTTTGTCTCTTTTTCTCCAATATAACGAGACTTTTAGCAACAAAGTCATGAAAAGTCATACATAAATCATATACTAAAATATTGGTTTGCATAAGCAGTTTCAAAAACAATAGCATCTAGCTGCAACGGGGTGCGCTAGCAGGAGTAGCTAGATGTTGCTATGCTTTCACCTTTCAACTTAACGTTTTTCCAGTTGTACAGCGAGGCAGTAATAGGTTCATAGAATGGGAACCGTTTTGCCGATTTTAATTAAATTTTCAGGGATTATAAAAAATGTTGTAGAAAATCATTACTTTCCGCTTTCCGCCCACTAACAAGCCTACTTTTTTTAAGCTCTTCAAATCACAAATATTTATAAGGATTTGGTCACGCTTACGATATCTTTGGCGCTTTGTTATGTTATCTACTGAATAGGATTTTCTATTCCTGCTTACATTATATTTTCAAACATTAAGACAAGATATTCTTTAATAGCTTGTTTTCAAGAAAATAGAAAAATACTTAAACAACTAATAAAGTTGTAAGTTGATTTGAGTTCTGTTCATTAAAAATAAAAAATTATTCTTCAACAAATAACCCACAAAATTTTTTGCTGAGCCACTTAAAAGTTTTTTTTTAATTTTATTTGTATATCTTTATAATACGAGTATCTCATATAGTACAGGCTTATTAACACATTCTTACTCGAAAAAAAGAAAAATTGTTAACAGCAGTTTACCGACTGAAAATGGTGAAGGGGGTTATAAGGAATGTAGAATTGTAATTTCCCAGGAGTGGAGTTGGAAGGAATTTTTGGGGGTGAATAAAAGGGGGGAAATTGTTTTCTTTCGTTTTCTGATTACGGTAAAGTCAAAATGATAAGTGCTGAAACGATCTTTTTTTATTTTTTTCGGTAGAATGCAATGGTGTTATAATTTTTTGTATTTTACAAGAATTTTAAGCAATTTACCAACACTTATTAAAAAATTACTTGTTGCAAAATTAGTTTTTTGCTTTTTCGCATTTTTGACCGTGGTTGGTATATGTTGTCATTATTTCATACGAAAGCAGATGTAGATACAAAACAAATGATTCCCAAGTGAACTTTGTACAATGATTTTCTGAAGTACATTTTTCATTTGAAAAAAGTATTGTCTCAAAAGCTACTCTATAGCTTTACTTGAAAAAATTCGGTTTTTTAATAAAAATAAATTAAATTTGGAAAAAAAAACTCGTGTTTGAAAATTAAATTTTCAAAAACTATTCACCAACATAATTTTATTTAAAACGCAAATTGAGGAAGAGATTTCTGGCTTTTCAAAAAGGTAAAGTTTGGTATTGTTAATCTTACCGTTGCTTAAATAATTTTTATTCTGTTTTAGGTAATTTTTTTTAGAAAATTGACCCTCCCGCCTTAACAGTTGGGAAATAGACCCCCTCCCGTACGTTATTTTTCTTGTCTTAACCCAACTTACTCACTCTGTCCTTTTGATGCACCCTATACGAATCACCCTGTATAGAACCCTTATATATACGGTGAATCATGAATCATGAATTATTTTGTATACAAAAACTTTAAATGTTCTGTATCTGTATTTTAAAAGTTGGTCATTATTTATTCTGTATTCCAAATAAATTCTTGAAAAAAATATCGCAAACAAAACGAAATTGAAGTTCAATGATAACAAATTGATAATGAAAGCGTAAGCTTGCCCACTAAACAAACGCACAAAACATATAATACATTTTTTTTAATCGGGCAAAGTGGTGTGATGGTGTGTTAAGAATTTTGTAAATCTGACGTGAAGTTAAGTATGTATTTATAAAAATGCAATAAAATTATTGCTAGCCCTAATGCCACCTGATGTTTTGTAATGGGATTAAAAATCGAAGAAAATGACTGGTGATGTGAAATGCAATTTGCTGCATTTTGACTATTTTTGCATAGTAAATTTGGAAAACTCTATGTCAAACAAGACTTGAAAACGGAGAAGTACAAAAGTGCTGACAGTATGTTTTCATCCAGAAAAAAAGGGGTTGATATAAAGCAAAAACTTCATTTCTTACAGCTTAAAACTCTGTTCTATTTAAAGTAAGGTAATTTTTCTTTAGGTAATGAATTTAATGACATAAATAATTGAAAATTGAGTTGAATTTTATTTCTTTTAGTTCATTGTTCGGCATTCTTAAATATGGCCACCGTACTTACGTTCATTTAAATGAATGTCTCGTTGCTCAGACAAAAGGATTCAAATTGAATTATAGTGAATTCTTTTTCAGTCGATTTCTTAATTTTTTCATCTATTTATCATTAGGTAATTTCTGAACAAAAATGTTTGCTGGGAAGTATGAAACCTATATAACCAACATTAAAAAAATGTATAGAGCCATGTTTTTGTTTCCTCACTTGGGCTGAATAAATTCTATTCCATACCAACCTATAAGCTCCAAGGACCTTTGCATACAGAAATTATATAAAAACAAAATAAAATTAATCCTTTTCGAATCTCTACTCCTATTGTATTACAATGCCAAGGTATAACTTTATATTTGGCTTAAGCCCGGATTTGGTGTATGTGTGCCTTTATCTAAATATTATGACAGCATCAGTAAATCTAGCCCTAAAAATATCCGCAGAACGACCATTGGATAACATAAACTATCACACGGCAATTGTTTGCCACACTAGTTAATTAGGATGTTCCGCTTCTAAATGTATTCAAATATGATCCGATTTCCATATGATATTCACACAAAACTCCCATACAAAATGGTGTAATGGTAAAACAGGACAAGCCCCATAGTCATCAACGGAAGAGCAGCTGCCATATTATTGTAGTTGTAATGTACCCACCTAATATGAAGTAAGTAGGTACCATAAAGCTTTTGTGAATTAAATGTAAATAAAACACATTTTATTATCCAACGAGTAGGTAGGTACAAGGTGCATGGAAATATGAAACGCGGGTAAGGGAAAAAATATGTTGCGTTGCCCACAAACCTAAAATGTTCAGCACCCGACCTTAAACCGTGTATGTAAACGTATTAATTGTATGTGAATTTAAAGGGGGTTTTTACTAGGTGGAAGAAGTATGAATTTAATTTGGAACACGTTATCCTTGTCACGTACTTATTGTATGTGCAGCAGTGCAAAGTTGGTGAAGTTTGTAGACTCTTAAACTAAGGGAGATAGAAGGTGCCTTATGTTGTCACAAAATATTATCGGGGTAATATCAAAAGAATATCAAAAACATTGAATAATCTCGAAAATAATCGTAAATTGAGATTCAAATATACTGACTACCTATATGGTATTCATATAGGTACAAATTATCTTGTATTATTCAATGAGAAATTTCAAACGAAATAAGAATACCGAGCCTAAGCGAACAAAGGGGCGATGTTAATTTAATTGATGAGTTCACGCTGTAACACCTTTTTAATAGGGTTATCAAGCAGTTACAGCCATCTCTTTATAGCGTGAATATTTGGTTAATGGATAAAGCCCCCTTTAACCAACAAGATGTATCCACTACACCGCAGATACGCTGTTAGTCATATAATGCCAGAGTCAACCAACCAAACAAAATGATTACGATACTTGCGGATGCATATTAGGATTACATATACTGCCAGACTTCTGCTCTCTTAGCAGTGAGCAGTGGTAGAACAGGATATTGAGGGCATGCAACTGTGGAGTACCCATATGGATCATCATAATTGCCATTGCTGCTCGTGACATTTCATCCCTATGACCATCCTCAGTGGGGTGCTTATCATCCCCCATGTATGTACATATTGTTCTCAATTTCAAAATGTTGAATGTTGTTGGGCAAACAAAACCACCATTACCACCATATTGCAACCACCACCGCGCAATCCTGCAACCATATTGTCAGAATCAGAACAGAATCGGATTCACCATCGGTGATCGAAATTTGTACAAAGATAGGGCTACACGCCCTCTCTTGTTGTTGTAAGTCGCGGTAATCATCGTACTGCACAGCCATTATTATTTGTGAGGATGGATGCACTAGTTAAGGATGTTGGCTCGTTGAGTTTTGATTGCTGCACTTTTGAGAATTCATTCCAATTATTGCAAATATGATTTGCTGCGATACGGAACAGTGCCGTTACGGTGATGAAAATCCCATAGATTTTTGTATATCCCACATGATGATGATTACGCTGTTGATTATGATATATCAACCGCTCGTCCATTGATGCTGATGTATTTGCAATTGCAATTTGCACTTGTCAAAAAGGACTTTTGCAGCACTAAGTGGATGTACATTGCAAAAGGATTAAAATTGTAATGATGCAGTCATTAAAATTCACGCAAGCGAGCTCAGCAGATGATTTAAGCATGAGCATATACATATAAAGAGGGTAAAGATATACCCCTGAAGTCCAATAAAAGATCTCAAAGTCCTCAATAAACCCTACACTGTTATTCAATATCCTTAAATAAGAAAAAAGTTTTAGCGGGATCCTGTTGATATATGTACATATATATCTTTAATGAAATTCAGCCATATCTTTTCAACACCACAGCACATATGCGTTTCAGCGTTAGATATAGATAACCCAAACTCACTATTTACATAACATCGGTTGTGTAATAGTGTGTCCCAGGCGTTAATGCAAAACTCAGAAGATGTTTAGATAATTTTCCAAAATTGGTTCGTATTTTGTACCCAAGGTAAAATTTATCGTCGAGCGCTACAGACAAGTCCTCTGCTGTATGCAAACATGCCGAAACCAAGAACACAACAAGGAAGTGCTATAGTTTAAATATACATATTCTCCTTCCACGACCATCCTTAAAAGTCTTGAGACAGAGAATTGGGTTTCTGTTAGAGGAGATTTGAATGTCTCCTTCTTATATACGTAGATTTTCGTACATAGAGAAGCAAAGTTGTTTGCTTATTAATAAAAAAAAGGATTTTTAGATATACCCCTGTTAAAGGTGTTACATGATTTAACTATCCACAGCATATGATTATGGTTACCCAACATCTTGGCTTTTGCGATTTTTTTCTTTTTTCTTGTAACTCAATATACACATTGATGTTTCCAACCTAAGAACCAAGAGTACCTACATAAGTGTATTCTACGTAACCAGACTAAGACCGCCTAATGGAATTCTCCAACAGCTCCTGGAATATAATGGTATCCTGAGTTTTAAATATATGGTGTATAGCGAAATGTCATCCCCCCATGGTGTGTTAGAATGGCGGAACGGCATCATATGCAACCCATTGTCTAGTCAGTATACCTATAGACAAAATTATGGAATTATATGTTTTTTTGTTAGCATTATTGACTAATTAAAGTGAAAATCCGCTTAACATTATGGCATGCGGTACCTTTTTACGGTGTCATTTAGGTAGTTATCTTAGGAAGGCACACTCACCGTGATATTAAGAGCACTATATAACTATAATAAACTCTTTTAGATTCTGAAGTCTTTTGTAAATAGCAAAATAATTTTCTTAAATTCTTTAGGGTTTCTCCATGAATATTGTACAAAACCACATAAATTGACTTGAGACTTATGTGTGGAACATATACACATGTAAAAGGTCCATAATAATTTAATCTCGTGTACTAGTCGATTTATTGTGAAAGAACACAGGCTAAAGGCTCCCTTATTCTTTGCTAAAACCATTCGAGATTATCTTTGAGTGGGTCTTTTCTCTATACTGCCAGGCAGGGCATAAATAATCGAAATCTGGACGAAGGAAGCACCAAATCTCTTATATTTTTTTAAGTTCACTGTGGTCTGGATAACATTTAATTCCTTGTTAACCTTCTCCATGGAAGTAACAGTATGTGTTTGTAAAAAAGATAGATGTGGTGGAGATAACTAACAGCAAACAGCAACATTCCAAGGAAATTCCATTACCGGACCCTACTTTCTTTGTCTGCTGTTTTGAGAATGAGATATGCTCGTACTTTCGTTTGACCAATGCAAATTAAGAGGCCACAAAACACCATCATACCATGATGAAGTAGGTACTTGATGGAGAGGATGTGGCCACCAAAACTTAAAATTACAATGATAGAGATTTTTGAAAGATCTTTGTTTCCCTTATATCTATCTAATAATGTACTTGCTTATGACTATAACTGAAAGCTTTCGGTAATCAGAGCTGTTAAGAGGAAACACCATTCTTCTCTGATTTTAAATATGTAAACTTAACCAATTTTGTTTCAATTCTTCCTTAAGGAGAGCGAAGAAAAACTTTATATACCGGCCTTTTCGGCATTCATTCGTTGACCATCCCCGTGTGTTGGACTCGTTCAGGCATAACATACCGACCAAAACTTCTCCATAACCATTTTTGGTTTCTGACCCACCCCAAGGAACCGCTCTTTGCATTACTTCTGGTTAGGGGAGGTTGTCATGTTTCCCTTGAGAGATCATCTTACGGGTTCAACTGTGTCCCCATAATTTTTGTCTTCTCTTTTTTTCTTCTGAGAATATGTTTTATTAGTACTTATGTATAGTAAAATCAGACTTGTAAATATAAAAAAATAGCGGCAGGCTGAAATTTGGCAGGTCATTTCGAGGTACGAGGTGGTGCCACGCCCACTTTTCTTAAACCTTCGTTTATTAAGAGACGGCTCCACCAATATGGATGACATTTTCATAGTTTGTTGCAATACCGCTAGATTTTGTCCAGTATACAAGCGTCACTCAGCCAGTTGTCTATTATAGAGCTTTCTACGATACCAGAAAATTCTCAGTATCGTTTGGTATCGGTTTCAAAAACCTAAGTGATACCCAGACGATACCAGCTCTAAGGCATCCGAAACGATACCGAGACCAAACCGTACTTTTGGGACCAAAATTTAACGATACTTTTAGTATTATCATTTGGTATCGACAGAAAAAAATTTCAATATTATAATCGGTGCCGAACCTGGGACTTTTGTCGCCCCAGGAAAATTGAATTTTGGCGAATATTTAAAAGTTTTATTTAATACATTTTTAGGATTTTCGATAAAAAAATTTTATAAAATATTGACATTAAAATGCTGCTCTTCGCGATTTCATTTTTGCAATTCTTGAAGCATGCATCTTGACATGTTGCAGCATGTCTTTTTGAATGGAAATTGTTGCCAAGGCTGTTAATCGCTCTTCAGTCATTGTTGAGCGTAAATTTGATTTTATTAATTTAAGTTTTGAAAAACAAGCTTCCCCTGTAGCAACACTTACAGGAAACATTAAAAGAATTTTTAACGCAATTATTAAATTTGGATACAATTGAAGCAAATGGTTTGAAGCTAAATAATCAGTAAGATTTGACGTTTGATTGACTATATTAATTTCACTCAAGAGATCCCTAGCTATTACATCCTTTTGAACTTCGTCGTCAATTCTTGCTGTTAAAATAGCTTCAAGTTTCTTGCAATCCTTAAAGTCCACATTCTTTGAAATATTGCAGAGGAAACCGAAGTTTTCGTTCAGGTATTGATAATGTCCAAAACGCTCATCGAGAGAAGATAACGTCACATCGATTACGTATGGTAGAAGAAATCAACTTTAAATTTAAAATTTGGATCAATTGATTGAGATTGTTCAGACTGATAACGGCGACTACGTAAGCTCATCGAATCGGACACAATGAAATCTACATGCATATTCATCTTTATAGCAATATCTATAACGTTTTTGTATAATGCTTCCTCAGATTCCTCAGAACGGTTTGCTGAAAGTACTGCCGCAGTTTATCTAAATGTTCTAAGCATTTTTAAAAGTCCATGGATTTTGACTGAAGCATTTTTGAAAGAACGTTTATTTTTCCTAAAAACTCATTCTAAATTATCGTTGACAAAACAAATTTCAATTAGTATATGCGTTTTCCTTGTGGAGTTGTTTTGAAACTTGAATTTTCATCAAATTCTACATAAGGTATATGAAATAAATTTGTGTGTATGCCCTCGTATACCTGGAATGAACAAAATACAGTGCAGTAGTTGCTAATATTGTTTTAGATTTAAGGAGACGCATTTGTGTTAGCCTTTTTTCAGTTTTAAATTTGTTCCATCAATTTTGCCGCCTAGCTGAGTGGCGCCCCAGGCAACTGCCTGTTTTGCCTTAAGGCAGGTTCGACACCGATTATAATTAATTTATTACAAACATAAAATTCTTGTAATTGGTGTTTTGGAAACGGCTCTAGAGCTGTGAATGACACTTTCGCACTTTTTTTCTTTACTAAGGAGAAGGTTTAAGCAATTGTGTAAATTCCCAACTAACAAAATTGCTTCGCATTGCAGACATTATAGTGTTATTTGTTTCCATAGCGCTCCATTTAGTCCTCTGACAGAAAGTAAATACCTTATTGGAGGATTACTGAATCCTTAAATACCTCTGGTGCAAATTATATCAGCTTGATAGAAGCGATGTACCAATGTTTCTTTAATCTCTCTATAATGCTCTTATGAAGTAACCAAGATACTTTCACTTCAATAGTCATCCCGTGAAATTATTATACAATCTTTATATTAGTCTTTGTTTCTATATTGCTTGTATTAGTGAAAATGGTGACGTCAACCTATAATCGGCCATTTTATAATTTATATTCAATTTAGCACTTGAGCACATATATTTCTTATTATTGTCAATGTTTAAGGTTGGTATTAATTAAATATTTAATCTATTATATCTCTATTTATTTAATTTAAAATATGTGATTGTTATAGCCTTACAAAATAATTAAATAAATTAAGTGGCGCAACAACTCATAGAGAACCAGGGCCTAGTGACTAACAACTCTCAACCATTCCTGTGTGCGTGTTGTTGGCAGGAATGGAGGGGACCTACAAATTTTTGCCGAGTCCGAACGGCTAGATGAGAAGCACTTATTCATGACAAGTATACTCTCGGAGGATTTGTCAGTCCCTCGCAAGAGGCAGTACCTCGGAAAAAAACATTTGTTTTTAGGTGGCAGTGGCCGGGAATCGAACCCAGACCTTTGGCATGACAGTCCTACGCATTAACCATTATGCCACGAGGTACTACAGTTATACATTTATTATACAGTTGTTATAGCCATACTAATCCATTATTTATTAATTTTCTTGAAGAAAGTTTTTTCTTATTAATGCTACTTGTCTCATACGAGACAATTCTAGATAAAAGTGATTCCAATTTAATGCATTCAACTGTTTATCTAAGATTGGTGGAGCGGTTAGTAAGACAATTGGTTCAGAGAGACACGGGTTCGATTCCTGGTTCTAGCAACTTTTTTTGTATTGATTTAATGTGTACTTCTTTAAGACTGTTATAATTAACTCCACAAAGGTACAATAGGGTTGAAAAAAGGTCGCCTTTTTTACTCTATGGAGTTTTATGCAATGCGTATATACATAGGAAATGCACCAACTGCCATATGAAAAGCAAAAGTAAGTCTCCAATACATTTTGCGCGGAAAAAGAATACTCGAAGCATTATTTCTCCGGACAAATTGTGACGTTTTATGCTTTTTTCACTTTTTATAAGCTTAAGTCTTCGCCCTGTTTCATACTTTCCATTATTAAGACTTTCCGAGGACGCATGACTGAAATAAAATATAAAATGTTTAAAGAAAATGATGACATCAGAATTGAGAATAAAATATAAACAGCTGTTTAAAATCAGTCAGTGGCATAGCTAATAGGGTACAAAAGGGCCACATAAGACTCGAAAAATTTATTTCCAAACCGAGTTGGAATCCAGTGGATTTCTGGAGCAGTAGAAAACTCTGAAAATTTCTTTTTTTGGCAGGGTTTTTTATCCATCGACATCACATCTATTCTTCAATAGAATTTTTGAATTGATAGCTTCATAGATAGAGAAAAATTGATTTGACGGAAGAGGTTTATTTTGATCAAAATGTCTACCAATTGCCCTAAAATCACTTTTTTCCGGAGAAGTAAAAAAACTTCATAATTTTCGCAATTTTTAGCGGTTTTTTAAACCAACGACATCGTAGCCATTCTTTCATTTAATGGCTTGACAGATGAGGGACAAACTATGTTTTGATGGAAAAAGTTCATTTTAATCCAAATGTCAACCAATTGCTCAGGAAATCACTTTTTTTACAGAGAAGTAAAAAAAAATTTAAAAAAAATTTTTTTAGTCCATTGACATCTTAGCAAATTAATCTGTGAAACTAATCCGTCAGGTAATAGCTTGAAAGATGTAGGACAAACTATACTTTGACGAATAAAATATAAAATTTTCAAATTTGTGAATTGAAGGAAATCTTATTATTTTATAGATTTCCAGCTACGCTACTGTTCTCATTTTACTTTTGTTTTATCTCTACAACTTCCGAATTTGTCTTAAGAAAAAGAATGTAGAGATAAAATTTGTCTTTGCTCAATCTGCGTACTAGGCTTAAATCTAAAAATATCAGGTGAGTTCAAATAGAAGATCAAGGACATGTTACTAAGTCGTTTATTTTCGTTTGTGACTGAGGCCAGACCCAAAACAGACGAGAGCGAGACCGATATCGACATGCGACTTTGTTATACGAGATCCACCATGGGCTATCAACCACCCAGAAAAAAGAACCCGTGGTATGATGAGGAATGTGCTGTATTGAAGCAGAAGTCGAAAAATGCTGCAACGGAAAACAAGAAAAGCAAGAGAGGAGTACCGTGAAAAGAGGAGGAAAGAGAAAAAACATTGCGTAGAAAGAAAAGAGCATCCGCAGCCCTTCAGTTCAGGTATCTCGAGGAGTCTAACACCGCCACCAACACCCGTTGGTTCTACAAAACAGCCAAGCAACTGCCATGTGGATATAAAACCGGCACCCAAGCTCTTTGAAACAGCAAAGGGAACCTAGTCACCGAAGCACAGGGAAATTGTGGACGTGTTTAAGTAGCATTTCCAGCAGCTGTTTAGTGAATATTCGGTAGAGGAAGCGACAGAAGAACAGAGAACCAGTCACTGAAGATCCGTTCCCAGCGCCCAGTACTGAAGATATTAAGAAAGCCATCTACAAGCTTAAGAACAACAAATCCTCCGGCTCGGAGGGCCAACTTGCGGAGTATTCAAGTATGGAGGATATATCCTGGTAGGGTGCATGCACCAGCTCATCAACCAAGTGTGGGAGGGTTAAGTATACCCGACGATTGGTCAATTAGCTCCATATGCCCAATTTACAAAAAAAGGCGATCATATGCCCTGCAAAAACTACAAAGGTAATAATATAATAATAATTGAATTTATTTCATCATATACATACATACATATGTACGTTGGTTACAATTTTGATAACAATTCATTAAGCAATAGCAAAAGCCGTCAGCCAGATTGACAGTTAAGATGAATTATGGCTTTAATTTAAGATAATTTATAATAAACTAGCAAGATATAAAACAAAAAAATACATACATATGTACATAACTTTAAGATAGTCTAAACTCTAAAAGAAAGCAGCAACTCTTGAAATGGTGCCTGAAGTGTTTCACAAATTAGTTTAAGACGCGACAGGTTTCCAGATAATTTAAGATGATTTGCAGCAAAAAACGATTTTTTCCTTTTTTTCTTAAATATATTTTCGATAATTGTCAATTTGAAACATAAGGCAAAGTTTTTTTTCTCGATGTTTAGCAATTTTAATGATTTGCAACATAAACAGTTTTTTTTTTGGGTGGTTGTCAATTTTATTTGGAATCACTTATATTCATCTGTAACAAAAAAAATATTGATTTGAAACATAAAAACAAAGGTAAAATTTTAATGATTTGCAACATAAAAGATCTGACTTATTAATTCTTCTACATACCAAATTCTATAGACAAGGGCATCTGTGACATGGTTGCAAAGGGTTTTCCAGTTCGCTCCAGTTCAGTAGGTATGTCCACTACTTCTTCCATTGTAAAAAAAGATTTGTCGTAATGAAATCTTCTTATTTCCTGGAGGATCGGGCATTTCCCTACCAAGTGGTATACATCTAGGCGATATCTCTACCCCTAATTTCTCTCTAAGCTCTTGTCATTTTGCAAAGAACCCTAATTTTCTTCTGAGGAGATGAAGAAGTACAACCTTTGGTGGACGATCATCCGGTAGCTGAATTATGTTAAGTATTTAGAAGTGCTTACGTAAAGTTCTGGAGCAGGCAACTTCGTGTTGACGGCGGCGGAGACACGGTGGAAAATGCACAAATCTTCTAAGTGCGACCAGGAACTATGTTGTGGCAGCGATTGTAGTTTTTGTGGCGACGATGAGTCACGTGGTGAAAGAAGAGCGCTATAGACACATAAAATGTTATTATTTTTTAGAAACAAAATGAAATGAAAGTTTATGTAAATTTTCATTAAGCAAATACATTAGGTGTAGGTACTCACATAAAGTTCTGGAGACGAAAAACAACGCAATGGTAGCTGTTGCGGCGGCCGGCGTAAGAGCAAACGAATAAATTTTCTTAATGCCACCATACATTAATTAGTAGCGTAGTCAGTATTAAAAACAAAATGATTATCAACTAAATACTCCTTTTTTTAATGAATTTAAATCGAATTTAAAACTTTCTTTTTATTTCTACTTACAATTTCAGGGTATCTTCCTTACAGCTTCGGAATTAAACTTTGAATGGCTTGGCGTGCTTTTGCCGGCTACATCATTCAACGAAAAAAAATCTTTCGTTCAACGAAGCAAATAAAGTGCTCCCACTTTCACAGTATTTTTAATGTAACTACAAATGGAATTCAAAGCAATTCGTGTGGGAAAATTAAAAACAACTCTTTTTTGATTATTTTCAACTTTATTTTTATTTGCTTACACACATATGCTAGCTTTTAATTTAATGAAAATTATTCAATAATTCTTGAAGAGAACCGATAATTAACGCAATTTTATCAAAACGGGGAACAAATGCAAACTTCAAGTTTCAGAAATGTCAAGATTTCTTTGTATGCAATTTTATTGGAGGAAAGCACTTTTAAAAGCTATTTTTTTAAAGGAATATTTAACAGAAAAAAGTTTGTTTGCAAGGATTTTTATTGTTTTGAGGAAAACGACATTAGAGAATATAACGGGTGATTTTTTAAGAGGTTTAGAACTTTAAAAAAAAAAAACACAAAAAATTCGAAAAAATTAATGAAATATTTATTTGAATCGATAGTTTGAACCTTGCAATTTAATGTTTAAAGATAATTTCATGCAAATGTTGACCGCGGCTGCGTCTCAGGTAGCCCATCCGCTGAGTCCAATTTTGGCATACTCTTTCACACATATCGGCCGGTATCTCACGAATGAATGCATGGATGTTGGCTTCCAGTGCGTCAATCGAAGCGGGCTTGTCCCTATAGACATTAGCCTTAACATACCCCCACAAAAAATAATCTAATGGTGTCAAATCGCACGATCTAGGCGGCCAATTGACCGGCCCGAAACGTGAAATTAACTGTTCACCAAACTCGCCTCGCAATTGCGCCATTGTTTCGCGTTCTGTGTGGAATGTGGCACCGTCTTGTTGAAAAAAAGTTTGTTATCATCGCTCGGTAGCGTTCACCATTGACAGTAACGCTGCGATTCGCATCATCTTTGAAGAAATATGGCCCAATAATGCCGCCGGCCCATAAACCGCACCAAACAGTGGCTTTTTCGGGATGCATTGGTAGCTGTTGCAATGCTTCTGGCTGATCTTCACTCCAAATGCGGCAATTATGCTTATGCTTATTTACGTACCCATTCAACCAAAAATGAGCCTCATCGCTGAACACAATTTTTCGATAAAAAAGCGGATCCTCGGCCAGCTTTCCAAGAGCCCATTCACCAAAAATTCGGCGTTGTGGTAGGTCGGCTGGCTTTAGTTCTTGCACCAGCTGTATCTTAAAAGGCTTTACGCCCAAATCCTTCCGCAAAATTTTCCACGTAGTGCTGTAACAAAGGCCTAACTGCTGGGAACGGCGCCGAATCGACATTTCGCGGTCTTCTGTCACACTAGCTGATACGGCCGCAATATTTTCTTCACTACGCACAGTACGTAAACGTGTTGGTGGTTTAATGTCCAACAAAGTAAATTTGGTGCGAAATTTGGTCACAATCTTCCGAATAGACTGCTCAGAAGGTCGAGAATGCCGACCATAAAATGGAAGCAGCGCGCGATGAACATTTCGAACCGAGCACGAATTTTGATAGTAAAATTCAATAATTTGCAAGCGTTGTTCATTTGTAAGACGATCCATGGTTAAATTGCAAACCAAACTGAAGCTGTTTGACAGTGACACAAGGTACTAAACACACGTCAGCTGTCAAAACCAGTGTTGCCAAAACCAAACCAGCTAAAAAATCACCCGTTATAATATGGAGACCTCGTTGCAATTTAAAAAGTAAAGCTTTAAGAGTTGAAGCTATTCAAGTTTCGGAAAAATTGCTTCGTTAATTTGACAGCATTTTGTGTATGGTTTGTTTTCTATGTGAGTGACAAAACAAAACCACAAGAACTTTGTAGAACGTGATATTTCGTACAAAACGTTAAAATGAGTTTCACATTAGTTTGGCTCATAATTATAATAGGGGATTCTCGATCTGGTGCAACAAGCCTATTAAATGACATTAAGTGAGTTATCAAATATACAAGTGCAAACTTTCTTTTTTTTTCAAATTCATTTTTATTTTCCATTTTCTTAAAACTACGTATCTTAAAGCTAGACAAAAATTCATAAAAACTAGCCTACTTATCAATATCTTAAAACTAACTTACTGGCCCCAGTGGGCGCTCTAAGTTAAACTATAATAACTTAATGCTACTGCCTTTCGGCCTAAGAACTATCTTAATACTAAATCCAGGTCGGTTTTATTTTTTACCGAGAAGAATTTACAAAAAACTCTTTATCTCTGTCTTTATTTTTTGGTTTTATATAAAACTTACAAACTACATAAAACTAAATTAAAGCTAATTAAAACTAATTAAAACTACTTAAAGCTAATTAAAACTATTTAGAACTAATTATAAACTAATTACAACCTACTTATAAGCTACTTACAGACTACTTACAAACTAGAACAGCCACATCAAGCATTTTCCGGTTTTATAATTTTTTTGTATTTTTGTGGATTTTATTATTTCTTTTTTTTTGGTGCCACCCTGACTGTCCCTACTTAAAACTAAGGTGCATTTTTCTTTTCAAATAGGGTATGGGGTATAACAAAAGTGTAAAAGTGTAAAAATTTGACATTCAGTATAATTTGGTGTTGTAGTGAAAGAAAATGATACAGAAGACCAGTTACATCGGATCGTGAATACCCCTAATACGGTCAATATTTTCCAGTGGAACTTAACAAAAACCAACTTGATAAATATTTGAAGCAAGTAATCGATGACAAAAATGTTCAATAAGAATAGCTCAAAATTTGTTTTTTTTTGAATATTTTTTCAAACACATTTCATTTTATTAAGGTTTGCTATGATGGAATTTCTGTTAAAAAGTGCAGACAAATGATGTCTTAGCACTTGCCTAATTGAAATTTTTTTCATCGATTATTTGTTTCAAATAATTAAAACTTGAAATTTTTTAGTTGCGCTGAAAATGTAGAAGATAGCCTTCTGAACGACCCTAATGTGAATGTACTTATTTTGACATATTTTTTATGAAATAAAGGTATACGTTTAAGTTACAAAGCTTTCTGCTTATTTTTCCAAAATTGATTTATACTCGTTGCGTTTATATGAATTAACGTTAACAACAACAAATTGGCACAATGAACAGATTAATTTAAAATATATTATATATTATATATTATATAATAGCTGTACATACAAATAATAAACGTTCATTGATTTCAATAAATTGCATTCATTGTTTTAACGAACATGTTCATTGGCATAGTGAACAGAATAATAAAAAAACTATTAGGGTAAGTTCGCACTTAACGGAACTGCACCGCAACTGAACTTCAAAATATTTTGTGTGGCAACGGAACTGAATAGAATAACTTCAGACAGCGGCAAAGTTGGTCAGATAATCAACTTTGCCATATAGTACCACACTAGGAAGTTCAGCTGTCGCTAAGAGCGATATAGCTCATACAATTTCATACAAAAAATATTTTGAAGTTCAATCCCGCTGAAGTGCAGTTCCGTCGAGTGCAGTCTTACCTTCAGTCGTTTATTAATAGTAAAAACAGATTTTTATGAATAGCTATTCATAAAAATAATAAAAGTTTGTGGATTTTAATAAATATCATTCATTGTTTTAAGGAACAAGTTCATTGGTATAATGAACAGAATAATAAAAAAACTATTAGTTGTTTATTAATTGTAAAAATAGTTGTTAGAAATGGCTATTCATAAAAAATAATAAACGTTTATTGATTTTAATGAATAGCATTCATTGTTTTAACGAACGTGGTCATTAGCATAATGAACACAAATATTCTAGATAAAAATGTTCAAGTAGACTGGTGCTTAATCTTTTCAACAAAAATTCCATCATAGCATAACTTTCTAAAATAAACGTAATTGAAAATTCTTTTTCATCGATTCAAATATTTACCACGTTGAAAATGTAGAGAATAGCATATATCTGAACGACCCTCTTTACTCTTTTCAACATTTTATAAACTTTCTGCTTTATTTTCCGAAATTAATTTATATACTCGTTACATTTTTATGAATTATGTAACATTAACAACTTCAAATTTTATCACAGTACACAAAAAGAAGGTCATTGCGCAGGTCGTCGAAAATGAGAACAGTGAGAAGGAACTCAATATGGCCGTTTCCGTGACATCGTCCGCCACACTACAAAAACAACAAACATGAACAAATAAATTAAATAATACTAAAAAACAATATTTTGTGTTCGCAAAATAATAAAATAATATTCAGTAACACTAAATAACTCGAAACAATCTGCTAAATTTTGTTAAAAAAGTAACAGTAAGTAAGTATGTTTGCGTTCCAAACATAACAAATTTCAGTCACAAATGACAGGATCCACCATTTTCCACTAATTTTGACATATGCGCAGAATTGAACGAAAATGAAAACGCAAATGATATTACCTTTCATATGTGCACTGTGAAATAGTATTTTATTCATACTACGATGAAAAGCTCTGTGAAGATGTGAAGGATAAAAATAGACGTATAGTCTATTTGTCTCTTTTTAAATTGTACATTTACAGAGTTGTGCATGAAAGTTTGAGCCATATAAACCCTGACTCAGCATATGCTTAACGAAAGTTGAACCAAATTAAAAGAGATAACTACATTTATCATGTTGAGTTGAATCGAAATAGCATTGTATCCGATCCTTATTTCGTTCTCGTTTGGGAGTTCGGAATTACTCCTTTTTGACTCCTACTACCCCAAAGCCTCCGATTGGCTGTTTTAAGTAATGTTTTCGGAGCGGGTTTCTGTTTTAAATTTCATAAAACAAATTCTTACGTAAGATTATGTTTCAAAAGTGGAAAATGCTTGAAGCTACCATTTTGTAAAATCTGATGTATTATGTGCTTACATTTTATAGGGTGGTGAATCAAAAAATTAGTAGAAATGTATCAAAATTCAATCAAGAACGACATTAGAATAAAATATGAAGAGCAGTATGAAATTTCATAGGGTCGATTATATAATATTTAAGGCTTAATAGTAAGCTCATTTAACAGTATTAAAGAAATTATACAATAAACTTTTTCAATTCCGGGTACATTATATCTTTCCAAAGTGGAGCGCGCCTCCTATAAGCTTTAAGCTTCCGCAATATTAAGAATTTGAAGCATTTGTCTTTTTTTCTTCTCCTGATGTAGTTTTTTTTTTTTATTTTATATTCAGATATTGATCAGAAAATAAATTTTTCTTGGCAAATGAAATACTTACTAATACAAATCAGTCTTTTTCTCATACCTATTTTGGGGGTATCCCTGTTTTTCTGTTGGTAAAATAAATGGAAATTTTCTCGAAAGGCAGTTCTTTTTCAACGCATCTAAAACAATATCAATTAAGTTATTTCCTTATATCAAACAGGTAAATGATATAAAAACATTACACAATTTATTTATGGTTTGATACACTCTCTTTAAAAGTGTGACCAAAAAGTGGCGCAAAATAAACCCTTCGTTAATTTTTTTAGTAACCATACATTGAAATAATAATCAGTTTTTAAAAATTATGGATGGTTCATTAAATTAATGAATGGTTTATTAAATTTATTAACATGATTATATAATATAATAGAAATAATATAATAGAAATACTCTTTCTTTGCATAGTTTCGTTAAGCTTTATCGTTAACTAATAAGTTTACATATATATTTTTATTAATGGCCATTCATTGTCCCAATCAACGTTTATTGATTTAAATAAATGGTGTTAATTGTTTCAACAAACACGTTCGTTGCTATAATGAAAAGAATAATAAAAAACTATGACACTACGTTTTCACTAGACGAAATAAATTATTTTCGTTGTAAAGTTCCAAATTCGATACGAAATCATCTCATTTCCCATACAAATTCAGATTTCGAAATGAAATAATTTCAACCAAGTTTGCACGAAACTAGGAAGGCGATTAAGTCAAAACCTAACAAACACACCCAATTGGGTGCAGTTTAAGGAGCTTTGAAAGGATTTTGTATGAAAATGTCAAAGTAGAAACAAATAAACAACAAAAAGCGAACAATACTATTTTCCCACCGGAGCGAAATCTCAGATTTCAGAGATTTCAGTCCAAATCTTCACATTTCCCCATATAGTGTTGAGATTTTGAAATGCGAGATTTCGTTGAAATCTTGTATCGACACGAACTCTTCCTTATGAGCAGACACATTTTCAGCTTTCACTATAGAAAAGCTTTTTGATACAAATTATGACCCTTCACTCTTACGCCAAGCAGCCAAAAAGAGAGGGCATGATAATGTATTTGACATTTATTCGGAGAGAAGCACAAGCTCGTAAGCTATCACAGGTAATTGTTTGTGTTCTTATGAGACGAAATCTTGGTTTTGGCAGTGTGGACATCAATTTGAAATCTCGTAAGTTGGCAGCTGAAATCTCAGATTGCACTTTGTTGGTAACATAGTAATACAGCCAGTTGAAATTCCACAATGAAATGAGCTGTCAAACTAAATTACAAAGTTACAATTGAAAAAAGTTTTTCTATGATTTGCAAAATTACCTCATTCTGGGCATTTTCATTGCCTAATAAGCAGACAAATAAAAAAGCTGTTAGTCGTTTATTAAAAATAAAAACAATTTTTATTTTTGTATTCATAAAAATTATAAGCGTTCATTGATTTTGGTAAAAAGCATTCATTGTTTTAACTATCACGTTCATTGCCATTATGAACAGGATAATAAAAAAACTGTAGGACGTTTATTAAAAAAAAAACTACAAATGGCTGTTCATAAGAAATAATAAACGTTAATTGATTTTAATAAATGGCATTCATTATCTTAACGAAGACATTAATTGGCACAGTGAACTGATTAATTAAAAATATCTATAACATTTTTATGAATGGCTGTTCATTAAAATTATAAACGTTCTTTGATAATAATAAATAGCATTCATTGTCTTAACGAACACATTCATTGGCACAGTGAACAGAGTAATTAAAAATATATATAACATTTTCATGAATGGTTGTTCAGATTAATTAAAAAAATATCTTCATCATTTTTATGAATAGGTGTTCTGATATAATTTGATGTTCCGAAATGAAACAAGTAAAGATTTACTATGATCTAAATGCTTTATTAATATAAAAAAAGAGATGATAATTTTAGAGCGATGACTTCTTCTATCTTTAAGGCGGGAATCGCAAGAGAAAAAAGAAATTGGCGGGAACTGGTAGGTTATATTATATTGACAGCAGATGTTAATGTGACAAGTTTGGCTTTTTCCAAAACAGAGCTTCGGAAAAGGTAACAGGAATGTTGCCAGAATATATCAGCTTCCCCCTCACTTAATTTGGATAAAATACAACCTTTTTTCGCGGCCTCTCAGATCGTCTAAGCTCCGTTGGAGTATCCGATGAACGTTTGTCTCCTACAATGTTTCTTGGATGTATTATTGGAACTGGATTAGAAGTTGGTTGTGGTGATTCAAGATTGACGTTTACTGATGAATCCGGTTTCATACTAACATCAGAGTCGAAATCTTGTCTCTCATTGTTTGATGCTGCTGGGTCAGTATCTGTGTTTTGATGTGTTGAAATCTGAATTGGTGTACGGAGATTAACGTCTTTACTTTCAGTTGGAGAACGAGACTTCATCTGATTTTGGTGGCGTCGGAATGTCCCTGTGCTAGCCTTTACACAATACATTCTTCTTCCTAAGTTTTTCTCTACAACTGCAGCAATCCACTTATCTTTATGTTGATATTGGCGTACGAAAACCGGTTGACCAATATAGAATTTAGTTTTGAATTTTGTATTTGTCTTGCTGGCTTCTGGAACCATCGCTGAGAGAACGGTGCGATGTTGTCTTCCATGGAGTTTCTCTGCTGGTGACATTCCACAATCATCTGGTGTAGAACGATATGTGGAGAGAAAAACCAAGAGAACTTCGTCCCACCGTGGTGTATCCAGCAAAATTTTTCGAAGAGCGGTTTTGAATGTCCGCACCATCCTCTCAGCTGCTCCGTTGGATTCTGGATTGAAAGGCGCTGATGTTATGTGCTTAATTGAGTTGCTCCGACAGAATTGTTGAAACTCATTTGAAGTGAACTGGGTCCCATTATCGGACACCAGCGTTTTGGGAAGTCCTTCTAATGCGAAAATTGATCGCAACGCTTGAATTGTTGCTGCCGAGGTAGTAGACGCCATTCGGACGACAAATGGGAACTTCGACTTGGAGTCGACAACAATTAACCACATCTGGTTCTGAAATGGTCCAGCGAAATCGATGTGTATTCGTTCCCACACTTCTTCAGTTGTCGGCCAGCTGGTGTACACTCGAGGCGAATTATTTGCATCGCTTTGGCACGCAACACATCTGGAAACAGTTTTGGTGATGTCATCATCAATGCTGGGCCACCAGCAATATCGTCGAGATATCTGCTTCATGCGGGTTAGTCCCCAGTGTCCTTGATGAAGAAGCGCCAAGACCTTCGGTTGTAGGTGCTTGGGTATGACTACTCTAGGACTTCCACTGTGGAAAAGAAGAACATTATTAAGTATTTCAAATGACAGTCTTCTACGAAAATAAGGCAAAAAAGAATTATTTGATTCATTTGGCCATCCCTTCTGGACGTAATGAATGACCTTTGTGAGAGCTGGGTCACTCTGAGTAGCCTTTGCTATTGAGTGAGAATCTATAGGAAAATCTTCGATTAATGTGGAGCTCATTTCATCCACCTGGTGACAAGATTCCTCGGTACCATCAAACGCGTCATCCGGTCCGGATGGCAAACGTGACAGGCAGTCTGCATTCCCGTGTTGCTTTGTAGGGCGATAACGTATACTATATGTGTATCCCATGAGAATGAGTGCCCATCGTTGAAGACGCTGTATGGTCATGTGTGGAAGCTTTTTGGATGGATTAAAAATAGTGACCAGCGGTTGGTGGTCAGTAATTAATTCAAATTGACGTCCAAAAAGATACTGATGGAATTTCTTAACTCCGTAAATGATGGAAAGAGCCTCCTTCTCAATCTAGCTGTATTTTTTCTGAGAGTCATCAAGCGTTTTCGATGCGAAGGCGATAGGTCTTTCCGTCCTGTCTGGATAAATGTGAGAAATCACGGCACCAATGCCGTGTGATGATGCATCCGTGGCTAATGTGATTGGATAATCATCACGAAAATGTACCAATCTTGTAACCTTCACGATGTCATCTTTGAACTGATTAAAAGCCTTCTTTTGATCTTCTCCCCAGATAAAAGGCTGATCTAACGAACGCAGTTTGTTAAGTGGAGTGGCTACTTGAGCAAAGTTTTTGATGAACTGATTATAATAATTCAATTTGCCAATAAACGCCTCAAGGTCTTTTAAATTTCTTGGTTCAGGCAAATCACGAATCGCTGCAACTCGGGCCTCCGATGGGCGTATTCCTGCGGCATCGATAATATGGCCCAAATAGTTGATTTCACTCTTAGCAAATTGACATTTTTCAAGCCGACATCTCAACCCATGTCGTTCCAAACGCTCGAGTAGAGTTTGAAGATTATGCAGATGCTCGTCATTGGTTCGGCCAGAAACGATGATGTCATCTAAATACGATGTACAAAAATCTAAGTCAGAGGTTAATTGCTCGATGTACCTTTGAAAAATTCCAGTGGAACTTGACGTTCCAAAAGGTAAACGTTGGTATTCAAAAAGACAAATTCTGTACTTATAACGCAAAGTTTTCTTGACTCTTCGTCTAAAGGGACTTGGAGATAGGCGTCGGACAAGTCGACCTTTGTGAAATAATGACCACCTTGTAATTTGTGGAAAAGTTCCTGAATTCTTGGAATAGGATGACGATCGATTTCTAATTGTGGGTTTATCGTTATACGAAAATCTCCACAGATACGTATGCTCCCATTAGCTTTCTTCACCACGACAATGGGTGCTGCCCATTGACTAGTTTCAACAGGTCGAAGAATGCCTAACTTTTGCAAACGTGTCATTTCAGATCGGACAGCTTCTTTTAATCCGAAAGGTACGGGACGATGCTTAAAATACTTAGGTTGACTATTCGGTTTCAATGTCAAATGAGCGACGAATAGCTTACTGCACCCTAGTTCTGTACTAAAAACAGCTTTGTGCTTCTCACAGATGGACTTAGCATCGGTGACCAAACTATATCCGTTTTCAACTTGTAATACTGATTCCCCCTTTGCATAATTAATTGAGAAATCAAATGCCTCGAACCAATCTAAACCCATTATATTTGCACCATTTCGATACTCGCTTACCAAAAATGACAGATTATGAATTTTGTTTTCATATTGTATTGATGCCTTTACTGACCCCTTAATAGGTATGTTAACACCTCCGTAAGCCTTTAATGAACGACTAGTAGGTTCACAGGGGGGATTGCCAAGTGCCTGATAGCCTTCAAGCCCGACCAATGAACATGTTGCTCCAGTGTCTAACTGAAAAAGCATTGGTTGCTGATTAACATGAAGCTACACAAAAATTTTGCGCCCCTTTCGCTCGGTCTCCCACTGAGCTGAAGCAACTTGATCGTCCGAATCATCTTCAACTATCTCATTGATTGAATGATTCGTCTCCGTGTGCCTGGAGCGGTTGCTGGGGTTTACGCGATTTTCATTTTCATGTTTAGCAATAGAATGTGACGAAAACCTACGTCTGCGGCTTTTGGAGCGCTGCCTCAACTTACTACGACCACTTGTTTCATAATTTTTTGTCGACAAACAAACTGTGCTGATGTGTCCTCTCTGGTGGCAATTATTGCAAACTGAATTCATATGTTTGCACTGCTCTCGGTCGTGGTAGATTGTACATCCAGGGCAAGACTTCCTAGCAAGATAATTTTCATTGGACTTACTTGAATGTTGTTGCTCACGTTTATGGTTGATTTGGTTGACTTCGATTGCTGGTGTTGCTGTTGATGCAACGTTTCCCTTCAAAATTTCGGCGGCTGTTTGGGTTGACTCAAATGCTGTCACTAACTCTTCAATCTCTCCTAGGGTCGGGTCTTTCTTTTGAGTAGCGGACATGCGGATGGATTCATGCGGGGTGTAGTAGACGATCATATCTCTGATCATGCAGTCAGCGTATGATGTACCACAGCCTTCCTTTGTGCAGACGAACTTGCAGTCTCTGGCTAGTCCCCTTAAATCGGCAATCCATTCTGCGTACGTTTGGCCTGGAGCCATTTTCTGTCTCAGAAATTTGCATCTCGATGCGAGTACATGCAATTTTGTTTGGAAATGTTTTGTCAATTTAGCTGTTAAATCTTTGAATGTGTGTATACTCACATCGGTGGTCTCGAACAGTTTCTGGAGCACCTCATTAATGTAGTTTCCACAGGTTGACAAAAAATTTGCTTTTTTCAGGTTATCGTCCTCCACTGCATTGGCTTTAAAATGTTGTTGTAACTGGAACAAATAGTTTTCCCAAGTCTCTTTTTCTAGAGAAAATGCGCGAAACTGTGGAATGGGATTGGATGTCGCAGACGTTGATGGTGTCGCACTCTGTAAAAGTTTCTCCATGCGGTCTGCATTGGATTTTAGCACGTTCTCCATCCATTCTTTCTGCTGTGATAATAATTTTTCCACCAGTTTCATGTCCATGATGGGTTCTAATAAAATTCCTCGTCGCCAAGATGATATAATTTGATGTTCCGAAATGAAACAAGTAAAGATTTACTATGATCTAAATGCTTTATTAATATAAAAAAAGAGATGATAATTTTAGAGCGATGACTTCTTCTATCTTTAAGGCGGGAATCGCAAGAGAAAAAAGAAATTGGCGGGAACTGGTAGGTTATATTATATTGACAGCAGATGTTAATGTGACAAGTTTGGCTTTTTCCAAAACAGAGCTTCGGAAAAGGTAACAGGGATGTTGCCAGAATATATCATGTTCATTGAAAATAATAAACGTTTGTTGATTTTAATAAATAGCTTCCATTGTTTTAACGAAGCCATTCATTGGCACAGTGAAGAGATTAATTAAAAAAAAAATAACATTTTTATAAATGGCTGTTCATAAAAAATAATAAACGTTTATAGATTTTAATAAATAGCATTTATTGTTTTAACAATCACGTTTATTGTCACAGTGAATAGATTAATTAAGAAAAATGTATATATTTTTATAATGGCTGTAAAAAATAAAAATTATGAATTGCTGTTAATAAAAATTAATAACCGTTTATTGATTTTAATGAACGGTATTCACTGTTTTAACGAACATGTACATTGGGACAGTGAACAGATTAATAAAAGCAACTCATCGTTGAAAATTTCGGACTCCAACGTTTTTTTCTATTAATGGTGCATTGAATTCATGAATCTTACATTAATTTACCGAATAAAAAGTTTATTAACGCCGTTTATAGATTCTATGTACCATTTTTTTTTCAGTGAACGTATACAAAAATTAAGGTACATGCTATAACCTATCCAACTTTAAAAGACACATTGATGTTGAGTAGGAAGACAATGTCCAAATGCGAAGTTGCATTATTGTTCTTGTGCTTTGAAGCCGAATATCCCGTGAACCCCATGGTTTAGAGATAAACGGCTATAAAATGGAATGATGAACTCACAATAGCCTTTGCAAAAATGTCGGCCATATAACAAAATGAAGTTCATGCAATAAACTTTCCAACGATGTACGACACATTACTGTTGACTTGAAAGACCAGCTTCCAATGCTGAATTGCCTTATTTTTCTGTAATGCGTTTTCGTCAAATATCTCTCGAGCCCCAGTACCTACACTTTATCATCTATAAAAGAAAATGAAATACACGCAATAACCTTGCATTACTGTTCTATTCGCCTTTTTTATGCCAAATATCTCTCGAACATCAATGTACGACTCATTGATGTTGAGTAAGAGCACAACGTGCAAATATTGAGTTGCATTATTGTTCTTTTCGGTGCCTTGAAGTTAGATATTTTGCGAACCCCATGGTGTAGAGTTTAATAGTTACACAGTAATATGATATCTCAACAAAAACCACAGCAAATAAACAGTAAACAAATGGAGTTGATGACCAAAATATTAAAAAGCCAGCATCCGTGTTCGTTAACATAAAATCAATGCATCTGCAAGTAAATTGATTTACGTTGATCCAACAGATTTTGTGCAGGCAGGACGTTTGCATATTTAACGATCGCAGTATTTGCGTCAAAAAATTATTATCAAACTGACTTTTGTTTGATGTTTTCAAAAACTGCCTCTATGTGGGGACTCAAGGCATTTCAAATTATTTATTTTATTTTTATTATTTTTTAACTGACCCAAAGCCATCATCATTGTTTGTTGAGACGAAACATTAACTTCGACATTTTGTGGTAAAATTTCGTGTAGTTTTTTGTGATTTAAAAAAACACAGTTTATACAATATTTTTACAAATTTTATCAATATACACTCCTGTCAACTGAATACGCACAAACATTTTTTAATATACTTTATCCATTTTTCCAAACAGTGATGGTTATTATGCCATCTGTTGATGCCAACTATTCCCTTAAGATGTTAAGCAGATAATTCCGAAAGAATTATCCAAAAACAACCGTGAGTTTTTCTCCAACCACTTGCAAAGTGTTTTATATGCAAAGTAGGAGTTTTGTTTCTAGTCAACTGAATAGGTACAACGCCATTTTCTTCGTTGTTTATAAGTTTTTTGGAGTGCTTGACAGTTTAAATTAACGATTTTAGTGTTTTCAGTAAAATTTAATTCTTGATTTCAAATTTTAAGAAAAATGGGTAGATCTACGTGTCTTAACAGTGTTGAAAAAGCTAAAATCGATTTACTTAGAGACCAAGGCCTAACTGGACGTGCAACAGCTGATAAAGTTGGCCGAAGTTTTAATGTAGTTTATTCTTACTTGAAAAATAAAGATGCATACGGCAAAAACATGAAGGGAGGTAAGAAAACAGCAACAACAGCAGCTGAGAGACGAAGAATTTTAAGATATGCATCAAATTCTTCTGATTCTGTGGCAAAAATAAAACAAAAAGTCGGTGTAAACGCAAGTTGCTCAACAGTATTAAGAGTAATCAACAACTCAAGCCATCTTAAACGAATGAAACTTAAGAAAAAACCACCACTTGACGAGAGACGGAAAATGTTGCGATTAGATTTTTCAAGACTTCACATGAGTTGGAAAAAAGAATGGTATCACGTGGTTTTTTCAGATGAAAAAAAGAATTTCGATGGCCCTGATGGGTTCAACTTCTATTTTCACGACTTAAGAAAAGAAAAAAGATTTTTAAAGCGCCATCATATTCGTGAAGCAGGTGTCATGATATGGGGAGCAGTCAGTTATTATGGAACAGTTGAGCTCGAGGTTGTAACATCAAGAATGACAGCAGCTGGGTATAAAGTAATTTTGGATAGAAATTTTCCTAAATTTGCTAACATCTTTGGACCCATAAACTGGACCTACCAACATGATAATGCGCCTATTCACTCAGCGCGCATAATAAAAACATGGATAGAGGAGCAACAAGTGCAGTTGCTTCAATGGCCGCCGTACTCACCTGATCTTAACATCATAGAAAATGTCTGGGGATGGTTAGTACGCAAAGTTTATGAGGGTGGTCGTCAGTTCGAAGACAAAGAAACCTTAATTTCTGCAATCAAATTAGCGTGGAGCGAAATTTCGTTAAATTACATTAAAAAGCTATACGATTCCATGCCGGATCGAATTTACGAAGTAATTAAAAATAAAGGTGGAAGTACCCACTACTAAACTTAAACAAAAACTTATTTCATTCCATTCCAATACCAATTTTAATTTTTGTACCTATTCAGTTGACTCAAAAAAAAACTTCTACTTTGTATAAGTTACACTTTGGAAGTGGTTGAAGGAAAAACTCACGGTTGTTTTTGGATAAAACTTTGAAATTCTGTTATTTATATGTTACGAACATTTTTACCATCAACAGATGGCATAATAACCATCACTGTTTGGAAAAAATGGATAAAATATATTCAAAAATGTTTGTGCGTATTCAGTTGACGAGGAGTGTATGTAATTAATTATAAGCTAATGTATAGAATGAAACTACTCCGAATATCATTGTTTGTTATTAAGATATTGGAGCCGAAAATGGTTTTAAACAATTTTCAGCTGTTTATTTTTATTTAAAAAACTGGAAGTTGATATGCTGTCATATTTTCACCATTTTTTTATTACGTCAATGTGCGTAGAATAAAATTAACCTGAAGTCGATAACATTATTTGTTCTCGAGATATTCAAGACTAAAGAAATTCAACAACTTTTTTTTAATTGCTATAGTAAAAAACGCTCATAGTATTATTTTAAAAGTACTTTACCAGGTTGACGGCATACAATTTGTGCATTCTTAAAGTAAGTGAACGACACTTTGGGTGGTATAAAACATGTTTATTTTTGTATGCATTTTGAAAGTCCATTAATGTGTATTTATTCTAAGGGCAGTCGTGACGCTGCCTGAACGAAACTAAGGGAGGTATAAATTTATATTTTTTTCTTGCATTTTAAAAGTGCATTTTATTGATCAAGGGGCCGGTATCGCTGGCAGGTTGGTCGCATTTTGCACACATAAAAATCAAGTTCTCACAAAACTTTGAGCGGCATAAATCGCATTTATCTCCCTCGTGAAATCGCTGCCAAGCTGCCACCATGTCGTTTGTACGGATACAATTAGTACATTCACAAAATTTTGAGCGGTATAAGTACGGTACCCTATTTTAGAATGCAGAATAATGAAAAAAAAAAGAAACCAAATACAATGCAATTTTCAATTACCATTGAATAAATATCCACTCCTTATAAAATAGACTTTACTTCAAATAGAGTAAAAATTTAAGTCATAAGGAGTTCAGTCTGCTTTACAGTAAATCTTTTCTTGATGAAGTTGTTCTTTTCTATGTCGATTATTGGTTATGGATAAACAAAATCAGGATTTTTTATATTATATAAGCATTGTCTCCCAGGTATCAGTAGCATCAGGGTTAACTATTTTGATTGCATTTTTATAGACCACATCAAGTAAAATTTATAAGTTCCACAGACTGCCGATACGTTTTTAATGTTTTTTTTTTAAGTTTTTGGTCTGCACAAATCCAAGTCTAGTTTAAAATAAATTTGTACTAGGTAAATTTGTTCGTTTGTTATGTGGATAAGCGCACCCAAACATTATTAATTTTTATGATTAAAATTAAATTTTCATTTTGTATTGTTTGCGCTTTTGTTTTTAAAATGTATCTGGAATACAGAACATATAATGAACAACTTCTGAAATACAGAACATTTACATGTTTTTGAATACAAAATAATTTATGAACACTGTCCTCAAATACAGAACTGTTCATTATAATTATGAACGGATGGTCACTGTAGGTATAAGACACTTTGAGCAGATATTCACCACCTTTCGGTCTAATTGTTTCTTGTCAATATTTGTTACAGTTTTTCCACTTAAAAAAAAACTGTCTGTTGTATTTCTTTAACAAGTCCTATCAAATATGAATTATAAATTAATGTGTAGAATTAAACTAACCGGAGGCCAATCATTGCCTGTTCACAAGATATTTGAGGCAAAATAAAATGTTCAACAATTATTGGTAGGTAAAGTTTCTTGCAGTTTTTTTTCGCTTTAATAAAACTATTAATTTAATATTTTTAAAAATCTTATACATTTTTATTTATAAACCAGTGCATCAAATAAAATTACCTCAAAGGCAATACATTGTTTGTTCTCAAAATATTCGAAAAAAAATCCGCTTTTAAAAAAAAATTTCAGCAACTTTTTTTTCATTAAAAAAAATTGTAAGTTGATATGTTGTTATATTTTTACCAATTCTCTATCACGTTAATATGTCTAGAATAAAATTAACTCGAAGTCGCTAGCATGATTTGTTCTTGAGGTATTCGAGAGAAAAGAAACTAAGCAAAGCTTTTTTAAATTTCTATAGTAAGAAAACCGCTCTTCGATTTTTTTTGAAAGTCTTTTCTGTACGTATTGAAACTTCTTTCTATAAAACAAAATATATTGGAAGTCGATATCTTCATTCGTTCTTGAAATATGGTGAGCAAAACAAAATCGAAGGAACATACGGAGGCGACTGTACGTACAGACACAGTAGTCCAGTCAAAGCGTTGTGAAAAAGAGCCTGACCTTGCTGGCAGAGGCATGGTCAGTGTTTTTTTATGGATCGATAGGGGCTTATGTGAAAGGCTTAAAACCAAACTTGTACCACCTTACAACTTTTTTTTACCAAAGTTATTGGTATTTACATGACCCGATTTTTCCCAAAATCGGGTGAAATGCTTACATGAAACGATCTTTCCAGTTCGAATTTTGTCTCTGTCCTCCTGATACTTTTTTTTTTTTGTAAAACAAATCTTCTACCTTATAAAATACTTTTTGGTTTTACGAAAAAAAATTAACAAAATTAAGACCTCTACTCGTTTATCAATTCTATCTTTTAATATCAGTTATTCTTATTACTCCCTTATCCCTTTTAGTGCCTTGTTCTGAATTCTGACATTTCTTTCACTTGAGTTATTTGCTTGGTCGCCGAATGAAGTGATTTATCATAAAAATTAAACCAGTAAATGGATGTTAAAATAAATGTTAAATACGGGCAACTTTTTCAGAAAATATCTTCTGGTCAAGTGGAAAAAATAAAATGCGACATTTTAATCATAAAAATCAGTTATTATTATTTTGACTTTCTAAAATAGAAATACAAACTTGGAAATGCGCTTATATACCCAAAAAATGTAATCTACTTGCAGCATTTTTTTGAATCTACTTAGAAAATTTGTCCGATTAGTAGCAACGCTGGTTTATAACAACTACACAGAACAAACTGGAAAAATTGGAAAAAGAACGCAAACATCTACAAAAATCGTGTCAGTTTGCCAGGAACGGACGATTTGGTCCTTACCCCGCACTTTATACTCCCTTTACCAACGAACAAAAGATCTGTGGAAAAATCGGGTCATGTACATATGTAAATGCCGACTAAGCATGATGTGCCATAAGTTATGAGCAGTAGTTGGATGATGGTTGGAGATTCAAATTCAGTTTAAAATCTCCCGTCAACGAACAAACTATTATCGTCTTTCTCAATTAGGGTCCAGTTTTTCATAAAAACATTACTATTTTGTTGCTGAAATGTTTTTATATTTACTCAAGTAATCAAGCGAGTTCAGACCTTGGATTGAGTTAATTAATATTAAAAAGCTCAAGTGCAATAATATTAAAATCAAAGAAATCACTTGATGACATCGTTAAGAAACATTTTTTTTTCTAAAAGTAGAAGCCCAAAAAGGCGCAGCAATTTTTTGCACCTTGGGGTCTCTTTTCATAATTGGATTACCGTACGAATAGGTAAATTTGACATATTTAATAACTCACGATGTGGTTATCAAAATAATCTAACAGTAAACCTTATATTAAAACCAAAAATGTCATGCAAATGATGTAATATTAAGGGCGCGTAGTAATCATCTTAATTTTTACAATTTTGTATTCAATTTAATTAAATCTGTGTGTTGTTTGATTTTAATTTTGTTTGATTGTATACAGAAGCTTAAACCTTTGCATTGGCTGTTTGATAACTTTAGCTATGCTTACTGTTGCTTCACCTCTTCTCTATCATCACGCATCTATTTTAAGGATACCATTTATCTTTTGTGTCGTTAATTGTAAAACTTCACCCAGCTTTTGCGTCCTTTATTTATTTTTCAATAACGAAAGCGAAAAGATAAATATCTGACGACATGCAAACATGAACAAGGAAGTAAACACACGCATTACTTTCAAAAAAATGAATTTGTAGTTTCAGTTTCTTTATTATACAAAACACATTCTGAGTGTACAGAACATGCTGAAAGAACATTTGTTTTGTTTATAACATAATGACTTGTTAATTCAAGCAAGGATATTAAAAAAAAACACTTAAATGAAAATCTACTTTCTCTAATTGAAAGGAACCATTGTTGCTCCCTTTGGCTCAGGCTCCTTGAGGCACACAAAATTCCAACATTGAATAAGTGAAATACATAAATAAAATAAAAAAGCAGTGAAGATGAATTACGATATCCTTTTAATAAAATTATTTTCCACTAAATATGGTGCGAGAAATAGTCGTCACTTGACATCGTCAATGATATGGCAACGGTTCTATGGAGAACAAGATGTGAACCAAATTTTAAAAGAATAAATCATCAACCCCAGCCATATTTTTCTAAAAAAAAATAAACCAAAGGAAATTCGAATGGTAGTTTCCAGAGAAGAACACGTTATAAATCACTTTTCAACTAGGTCTGACCCACCCTAGCATCAAAGCATATAGTTCCGTAACAATATTCATCAGACCCTGCGTTGGATCCGGTAGTTCCGATTTTTTGCTGAGTTGTTTGTAATGTTGGCCTTATGAATATTCCTCAATCGACCTCAAGCGCTGAACGCAAGATATTAAAATATTTTTTAAAAACGAAATGTTCGCGCTTTTTACAGTAATTGTCGATTTTATACCTGAAGGAATACTATATGATAAAAACATTGCGCAACAATTCAAAATTAATTAAATTGACATCATTTTAAGCCCAGAATCGTAACGGTAGATCCAAAAGTTCCCAAGAGACAGCCTTTCAGAATGTATCAATAATAAATCTATAACAGCAACCAGTATATTGGTATATAATTAACAGCCTAACGACAAAAACAGTGTGCTTGGCATAAACACAACTCCAGAGTTGAGTCAAAATAAGAAACAAATAATATGGGAAGGGGGTACATATCTTCCTCTTCAGGCAAGAGAAGCAATTATCTAAAAAAAAGTTACCAATCAATATCTGGAGAAAAATCCCTCATTCAAATTTTAAGTCAAATCTTGGAAACCATAAACACAAAAAAGTCTTTCAGTTAGTGAGAAAATCGAAAACAACCAAATCAACTTCTATAATTACAGTTCGGGAACCTTGTTGGACAAAAGATAGAAGACCTTGCATCCAATCTGGTAGTTCTGAGCTTTAGCTCAGTTGTTTATGGGGAATGTCTTATGAAGAATCTAAGTTTTCGGCCTTGAGTGCCGAACGGAAAATTGTTAAAAATCTGAAATACCGCGTTTTCATTAATTATTTAGTATGTGACCTGCTTACTTCACTGTTAAGTTTAGAAGGTGAGTATGATTTTTTTTTTCAAAAAAAGGAGTTAAAAGTTTTGAAGTAGCCTTTTTTGAAATGTAAAAAAACTGCAAATTTCGAGCCTTACTGCAAGTTCCCAGCATTCTTGGTTCCTTAGATATACTTGGTGACCTGCTAACTTCACTGTAAAGCAAGCAGGTCAGTATGAATTTTTTTTTCAAAAAGAGGAATTCAAAATTTTGAAGTAGCCTTTTTTACACTTCAGAATTCTTTATTGTAGTGAGCTTAAAGCAAACTGCATTCTACAAACAGAGGCTTATCATGAGTGCATGTGTTAGTGGTTAGTAGATTAAGTAAGCTAACACAAGCACATAAATAAATAAATAAATAAACATTAGCAAAACTAAACAATTACAAAACATACAATATTAGAAACATAATATAAAACATTTAAGAAAACAAAATTAAAAATTCACGAGAGTGGAGCACTGGTGCGCAACAATGTTTTTAATCCAACTTTACTTAGGTTAAAATCAACAACGGAAGCGTTTAAATTTAAAAGTCTGCACATACGGTTAAGAGGTTCGTGTATACCATAGTTAGTTCTATGAAAAGGAACGTGAAAAAGTTCAAATCTTCGTAGATGGTGAGCTCCTCCGCGGTAGTTAATGCCTACACATGCTAACAAGTCAGCAGAATCAATTTCACCACTGATAAGTTGGTGGAAAAATATTAAATCACTTTTAACACGCCTTTCATATAAAGTTTGAAGTTGCAGAAGCTTAATTCTATGTTCATAAGGTGGCAGGTTGTACGGATCAGCCCAAGGGAGTCCTTTCAAGGCAAAACGAATGAAGTTATGTTGTATTGATTCAATACGGCTTTTATGAATTTCGTAAAAAGGGGTCCATACTTGGGAAGCATACTCGAGATGGGGTCTCACATAACAGTTGTATAAGGAAAGAGTAACGTATGGATCGTTTAACTCCTTTGCCCAGCGTTTTATGAATCCCAGCATGGAACTCGCTTTATTTACAATAAAGTTATTATGTACCGTAAAATCTAAATCAGAACTAAAGTGAACACCCAGGTCTTTGAAACTTAAAACACGACAGAGTGTGTGCTCTGAAATGGAATAATCAAAAGCAATCACTACTCGCTTTTTAGAGAAAGTTATACTTTGGCATTTCACTGGGTTAAGAGAAAGGCCATTTTTCCCACAGCAAAGATTAAAACTGTCAATATCAGCCTGCAAGAGAACATGATCATGATAAGATTGTACTGTTTTGAAAATCTTCATATCGTCAGCGTATATAAGAATATCACTATAGCGTATGCATGAAGTAACATCGTTTATAGCGAGAATGAACAAAAACGGGCCCAGATGACTTCCCTGAGGTACACCCGAGGGAGCACTGAAAGAGTTTGAAAGACAATTTTTGAATTTTACCTGATAAGATCTTTTTACAGGGTAGGACTTTATCCATGATATAACAATCGTCGGAAAACCAAAGGTTTTAAGTTTGAATAAAATAATTTCATGACTAAGTTGATCGAACGCTTTCGAAAAGTTGGTATATATGCAATCAACTTCATTTCCGTTTTCTAATGCATTAGAACATTTATGCAGAAAGGTAAGGAGATTTGTTACCGTTGACTTTCTTCTCACAAATCCATGCTGTTGATCCCATATAATATTTTTAGTATGAAATGCCAGGCTCTCACATACAACTTGTTCAAAGAGCTTTGGTATGCATGACAGCTTTGCTATGGGCCTATAGTTCTTTATATCATTTTTTTCACCTTTTTTAAAAATTGGTGTAAGAAACAATTTTTTCCAAAATTTGGGAAATATGCCTGTCCTTAAAGACAACTGGAACAAAAATTGATGGGGTTGAAGTAGTATAAATTTGCACTTTTTCAATAGTATAGGGGGAATTCCATCTGGACCAGATGAGTAATCATCATTTAATGATGAGAGAAGGTCTAAGATAGTACACGATGGCACTGGGATATTATTGCAGCTAGTTTGGGCATAGGTATGTAAGTTTTTAAAATAATCTTCGTCAACATCTAAGGGCTTGTCAACAAAAGAATTACGAAAATTTTTTGCAAAAGCGTTACAGATATCAATGGTTTCCAGTAACGAGCAATTTTCATACACGAAGTTCGTTGGATAACCATCTGAGTTTTTTTTAGAATTAACAGACCTCCAAAATGCCTTTGGGTCATCTTTTAGTGAACTACCTATTTCGTTTACATGGTTAGTGTATAGATTTTTTGAAAGAGTTTTAAATTCTTCAAAAAGGGTTATGTAGGAGTTGTGGTCTACTGGCGAAAGAGTTCTTAAGTACACTTTCCATGCTCTGTTTCTTTTATTTCGGAGTGTTCTTAGCTCTTTCGTATACCATGAGTGACAAAAGTTCATATTCTTTGATATTTTTAAAGGGATAGTATTATTAATGCATTTGTTAAGGACGGAATAAAACCTGTTTCGTCAATATCGCTAGACACAGATATATTATCAATACTAGCTATTTCTTCTGAAAGCAACTGAAAGTCTGCATTTCTGAAGTCAATAGTATATGAACAATCATAAGAGATACTGTTTTCAGTAAGGCGATTGCTTAAGTCAAAAAAATATCCAAAGGAGGATGATAGTTATCTAAATTAGTGACCCCAGAACTAGATTCCAGAACCAAGGTACTACTAGCGTCCGAAGAAAATACCAAATCGAGAATTCGATCTTTAGAATTTTTAATACAGCTTACTTGCTGTAAGTCAGTAGAAATTATTCTATCGAGAAGCAGAAGATCATTTTGAGAAGAAGTTAAAGAAGCTTCTTGATAGGATTCGTCATCAGAAGGAACCCACTCAATGTGAGGTAAATTAAAATCACCAAGAAGTAATATGTTGCTGTTCGAGCAAGGCAAGTCAATAACAAAATCTAAGGCTTTAGAAAGTTCCACATAAACTGCGTCCGAACTTTTCGGAGGAATATATGCATTTAATAAGTATAAATGTTTGGACTATGTAGTTAGTTTTATACAGATTAATTCAATAGAGAGATTAAAAGGGAAAGGTATAGACGAAGATATAAATTTATTTCTAACTGCAATTCAAACACCACCTCCAACTTCTTTTGGCTTATCAACATGACGATATTTTCTATATATTAGAAACTCTTGATTGAAAAGTTCCGTGTCAAGAAAACTTGAATTCAACCAAGTTTCAATCAAAACAAAGATGTCATTTGAATATGCTTGGGAGTTCGTATAAATATCAGCAGTTTTGCTGCGTAGCCCTCTTGCATTTTGGTAAAAGAGGGTAATTCTGCTTAGTTTTTTGAAGATATATTTTTTAGCAAACTACGTGCGAGTCAAATTTCTTAATAGAAAATTCCTTAACAAGAGCTTCAGGGGACCAGTTATTAATATTGCAAATATAGCCTTTTCTTGAAATGTAAAAAAACTGCAAATTTGGAGCCTTACTACAAGTTCCAAGCTTGCTTGAATCCTGGGATACACTTGGTGACCTGTTAACTTCATTGTGAAGTTAGCAGGTCACTCGATTACACCTTTATTTGGCGAACTGCAAAATCGGGAATAGAAATGCAAAAAAACTGCAAATCCCTGTCAAGGTCTTAGTTGCGTGGGTGAGAGTTGCCCTGCTAGGACGTTCACAGACGTCCTTCGGGGCCTCAAGATGCATACCTGAAACGGGTCGAATGCTATATGAAGCATGAAGCAAGGAATGGTTAATAATTGTGACTTTAATTAGACTGGAAAACCAACTTACTTATTCCAACAGAGTAGAGATTTCAGGGAGCTATGATCTCTTCTCTGATCATTCTGCCGTCATACTCACTATCGCTATGAGTGAAAGCCTTATTAAAATTCAGAAATGACCCAGGTTAACAAACGGTAAAACCAACTGGGATTGATTTAAGAAAGATGACGAGGACAACGTTGAATTAGAACTTGAAGACGCAAAGACATTTTTTTAATATGATACAAAAGGCACCATAGAAAAACACCATAAGAAAAAATACCACTCTATAAGTATATAAAATATCAGCAAGAAATAAAAGATTTAGTGAAACAAAGAAACGAAAAGCATGCAATAAATGGAACCCGTACTCTTCCGCGCAAAGCTAATTTAAATCACTTGTGTAACTTACTTAAAACGAGATATCAGTTTTCGAAAACCGTGAAGTTGAAAATTACCTTGAAAATCTGACAGACAGCAGAAAAAGGTTCTAACTACTCACTTTGGAAAGCTATTAAAGTAAGAAAAAAAATCTAAGCTTCCAGCGCCTCCGATTAAAAAAATCCAAAATGAATGGGCTTAAAGTGACAAAGAAAAATTTTTAGTATTGGCTGATTAGTTGGCGGAAACATTTAAGCCGTTCGATGGTCAAGAACAAGTAATTGCACATCTAAGCACATATGTATGTATATATGTTTTATTCTACATTTAACGTATGTACATTCACCTCTTGCAATTAATAATTGCACATCTTGCAATTCTATTCCATACTTAACGATTACCTTTTTTAAATGACACATTATGCGCTTTTTGTTATTATTATTCAAAGACATATTCATCAATTATTATAGTTGATTTATTGATTATTTTGTGTTTTTGACATTTTGAAACTTTGTTATTTACTTAATAAGGTAGTTTAAATTCTTGAATAAAACCACTATCATTTTGGTTATCATCGAATAAAGTGTTCTTTCATTGTCAATTATCTTGACTTCCCCCACCAGCGGTAAGAGGTCATTTTAATTTTTGAAATGAAATCTTGATACGCTACTCAAACACGTTAACTCAGATATTCTGGTGTCTCTACCAAAAACTATCCATTGTTTTCAAGGTGCATCACTTGACTAACAAATAGGAGTTTTATCGTACATTTTGGTGACCCCGACGTGACCTGGGAATTAGTATACTTATACTTTTTATCTGTGCAGCATTACCAACCCGTCCCTGATAAAGGGACGCACGCATTCAGAGTCAACAGAGCAGGATCACGCGTCATCGCATCAAGCAGTCATCCTCATCAGTTGTAACTTAAGTCATGGAAAAGCAAGCCTCACTCCAGCAGCTAACTGGGTCTGAATTTGAGAGACTCATCCGCAACTTTTAGAAGGATTCAGCTGACCTAAAATCACTTGCATACTGCAAGGAAAGATAACGAAAATTGGAGGTTCATTGGAGTCAATTCGAGGCCACAGACAGTGAAATTCGAAACTCGTTCCCACACCAACTAGATCACCCTTATTTCACAAAGGGTTGTTTTGATTCAGTAAGGATGGTAGAATATAAAAAAATCTGTTTCGAGGTCAGATAGAGCATCTTGAGTCAGTGGAAAATCCCCAGCTGAAGCCAAAATCCTCAAATGATATCAGTGATGCAACAGAAACTAGAGGACGACGGTGGTTTGAACAGAAAAAACTCTGACGTACAAGAAGTTCTAATTGATGTTTCACGGTTATAAAGGCGTAGGCAGTACCTGATGGATGCGCTGCAACTTGCTCATGTTAAAACAACAACAACAACTGGGTCACTGGGTTGGCAGAAATGTAATCAGTCAATATTTGACCCAAGTTGAATCAACCCAACTTAGCCGAACTAAGCAATCCCACCGCCACTTACGAAAACACCTCCACTAAAAGGCAAATGGAGGACAGGGTTCGAAAAATTATGATAAGATGCAAGGCTGAAATTGAAAATCTTTCCAGCTAACATCAACACACTGGGAACATAGTTACCAAAAATATCAATACCGAAATTTGATGGCGACTACTTGACGAGGAGGCAATTTTTCGACCTTTTCACACAAATGGTCGGCAAACAAGATATTGCAAACTATCACAAGATGTGGTATCTGAAGACGAATTTAACTGGAGATGCCGAAAAGTTAATCCATATCTATGGACCAGCATAGCTTATACTTCAAGACAGATACAACAACATAAGGCCTTTAACAACGGCACTCTTTAATCGATTGTTGCAGCAGCCTGTCAGCACATCTGAGTCAGTAAATTGCGTTTAAGCATTCCATGTTACCACTAAAGAATGTCTGCAAGGCCTGAACAACCTCGGAGTGGACACCAAAAGTTGGAACCCACTCATCCTCCACCTGCTGAATAAAAAAATGGACCATGGCTTATATGAGCTAGCACTTACTCGTAAAAAGCCGATAGCATTACCGTCGCTCAATGATCAACTCTTGGAAGCACGTTTCCAGTCCCTTGAGACTCTTAAAAATAAGAGTTGTCATGCGGAAGAGCATGTGCGTAAATCAGCAGTAAGATCCTTTGCGACAGTTGCAGCAGCTGGATCAACTAACCCACTCTGCCCATGCTGCAACAGTAATGACAACAAACTTCAGAATTTTGATAATCAACAGTCAAGTTCCAGGCATTCATAAATTGCAACAGTCGAGCACACATGATAACCTAGTGCTCAGCCCGAAGCTGCACAAAATACTCCGAAAGGAACAATATTCTCTTACACACAGACATCTCATCAGCAAATAACACGGAAAAGATCCTCGACCTCAAGAGTCGAAAAACTTCACAGAAATCTGAGAAGGAGGGACCAGCATTTACACATTTACGGCAGTGGCCCCAATCACCTCCGCAGCAGCAGTAGCTCCAAAGGAGAAATGTTACGTTTTTCTCAGCACTGTTCTTGTTTGTATAAAGGACAGTGAAGGTACCACAGTGAACTGCCGAGCATTGCTTGACTCGGGATCACAACTCAATTTCAGTACAGAAAAGTTGTCAAGAAGATTGAACACTCCTGAATTTGCTGAATCAATGCTTGGGATTGGAGAAGGCAAAATCTCACATTAAGATCCAGAACATCTGATTTCTCCACCAATTTAGAAGCATTTGTTTCACGCCAAATTACTCCAAGTCAACCAACTCGAAGAATCAACACTGCCTCTTGGCAGCTTCCAGACGAAATGAAATCGGACAAATCAACATAAGAGTAGACTTACCAATTCTTCAAAACACACATCTCAGTCCCAACCCTACCCATAATTGCAGGCCAGATCGAAGGATTTATCCCTTTTTGTGGGATTTTCTCATTTAAAATAAGCTAAAAAGGTTAAAGGGATTTTTCCAACCTCATAGTACAAAAAAAGGGGTTTACTTTTTGGTGAATTTATTTGCCAGTTTCATTAAGAATTAAAAATTATTCAACCTTCAATCAAATAAAATATTTTCATATTTAGAAAAAGTCATTACATGTGTTACTTTACTTTGAATTTCTGTGATTTTTAGCCCAAACTTGTATCAAAAAATTTTTGTATATGAATTTTGACAGATATTGGACTTAACAGAAAATTACAGAAATTCAAAGTAAAGGAACAGACTTATTATAAATATCTGAAAGCATTTATATTCCTTTTTCTATTTATTTTATTTACGCACTGAGCATTTATTTCTATTTACTTGCATGATTTAAAATCAAAACTTCTATTCTTTCCAAATGAAAAGACTCAATGACTAATGAAATAAACGTATTTTTAATTTAATATTTCGAGGGATAAATGTGGGATTTTTTAAATTTTGGCAAGGGATAAAAGGGATTTTTAGGGTATTACCGTGGGATAACCTGCTTTCAAAGTCTGACATCACTCATCAACCTCCCATCCATTTACAACACTTCTTTGCCTTTGGCTTTATCGTAATGTATTCACTGCTGACATTGAAAAATTGTATCGACAGATACTCATACATCCAGAAGATCGACAATTCCAGCTCATCCTTTGGCGAAATCATCCAACAGAGGAACTGCAAGTGTATCAGCTGAACGCAGTTGCGTATGGGACTACAACAGTACCATATTTTGCCATGAAGTGTCTGCAGAAGTTGACTTCAGTAGGGGCAAATGATTATCCTCTAGGTGCAAAGGTCCCAAGCACCAAACTTTTACGTCGACGATGTAATGACTGGGTCCGATAGCGAGATGCGGAGATGCGAGACCAACTTAATTCCTTATTGAAAACCCCTGACCTTATTCTACGGAAATGCTGCGCTAGCGATCCAGCCCTCAAGAAGAACATCCTTAATGAAGACGTAGCCCTTAAGTTGGACCTAGATATTGACAATACAACACACATAAAAACTCCCGGTCAGGGATGGCTACCCAAATCAGACGCATTGATCATTCAGCCCATCAAGACTGAATGAATGACAGCTTTATCCGATATATCGCAGTTTTTTGATCTACTTGCATTCTTGGGATCAGTCGTCATGCTGTGGTTATGGCTTTGGGATACACCTTTTACCCAAAGAATTGCAGTTGGAATTGACAAAATATAGAAAAAAACTAAGCTATTTGCGAGACGTTAAGATTGATCAACATATATTTTCGCACATGACTTCAAATTCAGTGCTAGTACACGCATTCTCAGACGCAGCTGAAAAAGCTTATAGAGCAGCCGTCTACCTAAGAGCTGTTACAAAGGACATAATCATCACTGTCAGACTGTTGTGCGCCAAATCAAGAGTAGCACTAGTCTAAAATCAACCATGGCAGCCGAATAAGTGAATCGCATCAAGATAGATTTTCATCTAGAATCGTGTCCGACATTCTTATGAACAGATTCTGAGATAATACTTGCATGGATGAACTCACCACCATCATTCTTTTACACCCTTGTCACCAATCGGATATCCGCGGTACAAGCAATCACCTTAATTCCACAATGGCGACACGTCCGGTCAAAGGATAATCCTATGGATCTCATATTCCGAGGAATCCCAGCCAACAATCTGGCAGCTTGTTATTTATGGTTTATGGACCTCTTGGATCAGAATCATCATGGCTCCCCTACAACAACAAACAAGAATGTGAGCTTGAGAGAAAAATAACCAAAACCCATATACCTTATCAGCAATTGAGCAGCCAGCCAACTTCATTTAATTGATTGATATCCAATCACTAGGTTGACTCCATTCCTTGACGAGGAAGGAGCAATAAGAATCGGTGGACGTCTGGAAGCAGCCTCATTGCCATATGAGGCCAAACACCTACTGGTTCTTCCGGCTTCTCACCACTTCACAAAGTTGCTGATGGTTCCCTACCTCAAAGAAAATCTCCACTGTGGACCTCAAGCGCTTTTAGTCACAATAAAGTAAAAACTCTGGCCCATAAATGGAAAGGCAATAACCAGATCAGTTGTTCTGTGTTAGACGAAAAGAGCCACACCAAAAATATTAATACCAAATAATTGGAAGTCTTCTTGCTTATAGAGTCCAGCCAGCGCGCCCATTCCTCAATGCCGGGGTTGATTTCTGTGGACTAATTAAAGCACACTACAAAGAGCAAAACACCCTCACAAGACTTACATTGCAGTATTTTGCAGTTTGCAACAAGGCGGTCCATTACAGTTATTGCCAGATCTATCAACGAATGGATTTATTGCTGCCATGAAGAGATTTATTGGAAGACGAGGTAACTGTCGTCACTTATACTGTGACAAGCAACAAACTTTTTTGCTGCAAACAAGAAACAACCAACTACAAGATCAGACAGAGCATATATGTATTTATTTATTTATTTATTTACATTATCAAGCAGATATACACATCTACATTAAAACAATATAAAATATAGACTACTGCTCATAAGCCTACTGAAATTCATTAATTCGTTTAGAAATGAACGAAAACAGGTATGTCAATGAATAAATGAGGTCGTATTTGAACAACTACTGAAATGCGTTTATAAATATCAACTGCCTAAGCGTATTCTAAGAAAATCTAATATATACGACGTTAAAGTATTTACAAGTCCCTCGACAGACCCACCTACATTTTTAATGAGAATATCTCAACTATGCGTAGATGCTGAGAAAAATGTGTAAAGTCTTTCCACTGTCCCAAAAAACTTTGTACTTGTAGGAGTGCTCAAAGAGTGATCTCCACAAAGATTTAAAGAATGGTTTGTACATGGCGTAGACAAAGTTTTTGGAATAATTTGCCTGACTGTTTTTGAACTCTTCCCATGAATACCCGCCATTGTCGCAGCATTATCATGTCCCTGAAGATATAATAATATGCGATAAAAACCACGTCCCGTTATTTGAAAACGAAACGAAGAAAAATGTTCGTAACATCAAAGAAAAAAGAACAGAACACAGGAGTTCGCGGCCTTGTTGTTGCTCTAAGGCGTTAAGGATTATTTTATTTCCATACGAGATGGAGGTCAGAAACGAAATTCATGTGCACTAGAGTAGTTCAAAAACCCGGTTCTAAGTTGTATGACCCGCCCACCACAGAATCTTGTTACCTGTATCCAGTGATGTAGCTAGGACGGAGTGAACGGAGTGGTAGTCCCGGGTGCCAGGAGCTAGGGGCAGAAATCGTTGTGCATTGGAAGTATTAAACCAATTACAAATGTTTTTTTTTTATTTAAAATTTTATTGGTACATTTTTATTAGAAAATACAACTTTTATAGTATTCAAATTTTTAGGGCGCCAAAGTCACACTCGTTGGTAATGAGAAGTAAGCACAAAAGCTTTTTTTTTGATTAAACTAACAATTCATTCAATATTTCACTATTATATTTTATTTAGGGGCACAGAATCACCATCGTTGTTTATTACTTAAGTTGGGAATAAGCAAAAAAGTATTTTCTTTTTTAAATTAAAAATCCCATAAAATTTTCTAACAACGTACCATTTTTCGTTTTATTCAAGTCATTAGGAGCGACAGAGTCATAATCGTTGTTGATGTTGGAAATAAAAAAAATTTATTTTTTAAAATTAAAACTTCAGACTAGCTTGTAGTCACATTTTTAGGGGAGCAAACATCACCGTTGTGATGAAACTGATACAAACCAGTACAAATTGCAGGGTTCTGCACAGTTTTCAGATACAAATACTCAACATTTCTTAGGCAGAATACATGGTGAAAAATATTTTTAACCTATATTTTTAGCAATCCGAAATTTTGTTTTGAATAAATCTATAATGATTTATTCTTTTATACTCGTAACAATTTTTGTTGATCAATTTGTGTGCACGGACCTGTCAGGCCCTAGGTGTGTAATGGTGTGATTTTAAAAATGGTGTGCAACGAAGGGTTAAAGCATCTGGATTTATAAGTCGCTAGGACGTTCAGTTTCATGTTTAAAGATGTCAACTTTGAAACCTCTAGCTTAGCTTAGCCGCAAATCGCGTTTAAAGATAAAAGTCAATTTTTTGTATAATTCAATGCATCAATTGAGCGCCAATGTAAAGTTTCATTGAGTAACGGTACCTTAAGTGGACCGCTTTGCGGGTTCTCTGCATTTTAACCCTCTTCTTTTGGTCTCCTGTCCCGCTCACGCAACTTCGTGGCTCCGCTTCGGGTATTTGAAGTCGTCTAGCTGGCAGGCGCCAATGTCAAGGTTTCTTGAGGAACAGTACCTTGGTGGCCCAAGGATTTCTCAGGATTTAAACCCACCTTTTTGGGTCCTCTGTCCCGCTCAAGCAACTCCGAAGATCCACTTCGGGTATTTAAAGTCACCTGGCGGCGCCAATGTCAAGTTTTCTTGAGCAAAAGTACTTATCATTTATATTTCGATGAAAAATTGAAAAAAAAAAGTTGAGAAAAGTTTAATTTGGATTGAAATTTTCTTCAAAAAAAAAATTTTGAAAAAAAGTAATTTTGTTTAAATTTTCAGAGAAAAAAGTCAAAAAAGTTTATGTTTTTTATATAATTTTCCAAAAAAAAAACAAAATTTGTCCAGAATCCAGACCCACATCTGTCAAGATCCATACCCACCTCTGCTCAGGCCCAGACCACCTCAGCCACAATCAAAAGAAATTCTTGAAAATATATACTATTTTTTTATTAAAGTTGATTTTTTTACCACTGTACCACTGTTTGTTTAAATTTTCAATACTCTTATTTATTTTTGTCAAATATTGAAAACTTAATGCAAAAAACTTTTTTAGTTTTTGAGAAAGTGAAAAAAACGGGAAGAAGCTTTTTTCAACAAAAACCCGAAAGTTATGACTGGTAATTTTTTTACGACATGAACATTACCAACCAAGAAAGCAATAGGAAAAAGTTACTTTTGTTTTGTTTTAGTTTTTTCAAAAACTGAAAAATGTTTTTGCATTAAGTTTTCAGTATTTGACTAAAAATAAAAAAGACACATTTTTATTCAAATTCTAATCTATTCTTTTAAACAGCTTGCTTTAAAGAACATGGGTCAACAAATAAAATACCTTTTTTGGACGACCCAAATGTACCCATATATACAAGTTGGTTGGTATTTGGATTTACTGTCTTATTTGTGTTTTTATTTTGTGTAATGTATGTAAAAATTTTTATTTTGCTGTTACTGATGGCACCCGCTATTAGTCTGCCACCCGGACACTCTATGGAAAAAAAGATGCAAGGAAACCTAATGTTTGTCGATTATGAAATTTAAGTTATGGTGAGAATATTTTTGTTCTTCTTTATTTTTTTTTCTTACAATCTTCAAATTTTACCACTAATTTTACACTGTTTCACATTATGGCTAATCTTACACAAACACATTAAGGGTATTCATGCAACCTCATAAGCTTACAAATCGTGTAAAATAATAAGTTTACGCAAAGTTTGCATGAACGATCTTTTTGTACATTTGATTAAATGCTAGGTGATTCAATCAAAATAAGGGTCACAATGACGTTTGGATAAGTTTAACTAGTTTGGTTAATTTTATGCAACAAATTCCTTTGATAAGTTCAACCAAATTGTGTAAATCATTTCCCATACAAAATTTGAAAGTTCATTAACCAAAAGATGAACTTAACCAATTTTTAAACTTATCTACGGCTATACGAAGTTGGATGAATACCCTTATTGTTTCCTTAAAAAATTTCAGGATATCAAGACACAATATATGAAAGTTCGATCAGTAATTTTACTGTTTTATACGAAACTAAGACATTCAAAATTAAAGTACGTGAAAAAAAAATAATGTGGGTGGTTGAATATGTAGATACGTATACCAGCATTATACGAGTACTTCCATAAAAGTCATTTGCTAGGGATACGGAATTTAATACTATAAACCGAAGTTCTTCATCTCACACCCAAGACTTTTGTCAATCGCATTATAACTTCGAAAGACCTTTTCGATTTACATTTTAAGAACATTAAATACAAGAACTATAAGAACTTGAAAATTTTATTTGTCCAACTAAATAGTTTGTGAAAATTTGGTTACAGTAGCTAGATATGGGCAGTATACGATTTACTCCACTTTGTTTTGCATACTTCAGAACAGGAGTGGGAGATTCCTTTAAAATTTGTGTCTTTTGAGAAGTTCTTCGGTTGGTGGCCGAATAGATGGCCCTTTATTTTCGCAAACTGTTCGGTGGCTTGGATCTTTTGTATAGAAATTTATAAAAGAAAATAAATTAAAAGATTTATAGGGCTACAAACTTTTTGAATACAGCTGCTATTATTCGTAGATATAAAGGTAGGCGTATCAATCTGTTTTAAAACTATTTGGCACATGTCACTTGTGCACATCATCATTTTGTATGTGTTTAATCCTAGTTATGTGTAATGTAACGAATACTTACATAACAGGAAATTTTTTTCTGAATGTTTTTTCCCTAATCATCCCTTTTAGAGTAAGATCCCAGGGCCGCCAGACATACGTCATTTTATCATAGATGAATTTTTTTTCTCTGAATGCACTCTAGGGTAGGTATGAACAAATGGATAGCACGAATCTTGAAACCGGGAGCGTTTCGGAGATATTAAGTGCTAAAAGTCCTTTTAATTGATGCAAAAAAACGTTATTTTATCAGAGCTGAATATTTGATATATTTTGAGCAAATCTAGGTTATAGTATCAAAGCTACATTTGAAATATGTTCTTCGGGTAACTGTTACAATAAATTTGTCAAGCTGCCAGACCTTATGTCTGCTAGATACCTTTAAGGTTTTCAAAAAGTATTTTAATTTACGTTTTAGCATCAAAGTATTTCTTGCCCAAATTACCACTGTAGGTATCTGGCAGCTGGAAAAATATACTGTAACAGTTGCCCGAGGAATATATTTAAAATTCAGCTTTAAAGGAAAGTTTCACAATTTTCAGCACCTGGCAAACATTTTGTCCCACTGTAGGTGACTGATAAGAGTCAAAATAAGTTTTTCATAACTTTCCTCAAACAAATATCAACAAAATCAGCTCTGATAAAATAACTTAATTTCGTCAATTAAATGCACTTTTAGCACTAAATATCTTCCGAAACGCACCCGGTTTCAAGGTTTGTGTTATCCATTCGTTCATACTTACCCTAAGGTGCATTCACAGAAAATTCAGCTATAACCAATTGAGTTTGAAAACAAATCAATCAATAATGAAATGTTGTTCTGACAAAATAAAATTAAAAATATGTAAACAATATAATCGAATCCCCATTATCCGGAACTTGATTAATGAATAAGTTGTTGAAAGGATGTAGGAAGAACAAAAACTGCATTTGTGTCTTGGAATGGTTCGAAATAAGCTAATAGTACAGTCCCTGAAGTGATGAAATTCCCGTATTGATTTGTCTAATTGCCAGAATCAATTTAAGTACGTATAAAAGAGTCAAAACAACTTGGGTAGACATCACCGTATTGTAACGACTGTCACATTTGTACTATTGGCAATAATTGGATACAAAGTAATTAATAATATTAAAAAAATTAAAATAATAATTATAAATTACTGTAACGGCTACCCTTCGAGGGTGTTTTTATTTTTTTTTAAATAAAAGTCATATTCCGCCAAGGCAAGGACGGGGTTGTATGCCTCAAACGCAGGATGCATATGCAGCTGGAGGCTGTTCCGCTTACCAATAAAGAGCAACTAACTTCCTAATGAAAATCCGGGGTTTTAAAGTTTCACATTTTCTTTTATTCATCCTAGGTGGATGCACTTTGTTCGTAGGTACACCAGTTTATACTCTAGAAAAATCTGTGGTAAGAGGTCAGGGAACTTTGCTAAAGTCAAATCCATGACAGTAGACCACTTGTGGGGTGTATCCGCTTTTTATTGGACGTGTGAGGTTGTCCCAAGAACCTTGAGTGCTCCAATTGTAGCAAGTCCGAGCTGAGGTCTTTCCTATGGTTCCAAACGAACCATAAAGTAGAACGTTGTCATCTGAGGAGGTAGTATCTGGAAGAGAAAAAAAAAATGTAAAGAAACCAAGATGTTCTGCTGAAGAGAGACTAGGAACATTGGTTCTACGCAGGATTGGTGTACGGCGAGGCAACCAATGAACCTGGTCAATATTGTAGGTACGCATGACTGGCAAATCCGTATGTGTTGCATCCGTTGTTTTTTTTTTTTTGGTGTCTAGACCTTTTAATTTTGAACTGGCACTTACGCTCCGAGAAGCCGGGTCTCCGCAGGTTCTGGAATCCCAAAACACTAGCATATGCTGGTAGGCATGGCTCCAGATGGGAGTAATGGAGGATACGATGTTTTCAGTCCTGATTCGCGAAATAGTCATTTTAAAAGAATTTACACGCAAAATACATTGCGGAAAATCAAAAATTATACAAACTAATATTAAATTAAGTTTACCGAGACAAGAAAGATGGTCGCTGCAAAATTGTTGGAAAGGGAAACTAAAAGACATGATGACAGGCGTAGTAAAACAGGAAGGAGACAACGAGATAGGTATAGTGCTTTGAGAAGAAACAAAATATAATAAAGTTAAAACAAAAGGAAGAAAAGGGGATAGGTATAGTTATGCTACTGATTGACTTATGATGAAACAAAAAGTAAGGATGCGTAAGAACAAAAAAGGACGGAAAGTTCAAGTGGAAGCTACCAAAGTTCACGAATGTGAAGGGGCAAATAGGTTTGTGTCGGGAATAGAATTGATATTAAATTGTTTTGGTACAATAGGGTAGTAGATAGTACTTAGTTATCATGGGTCCGGATAGTAACGATTTCCTGTAACACTTAGGCCGTTGAACTTGATTAGGAATCTCCCAATCAGGTTGAACTATAAAGAAGACAAAGAAGATTATGACACTGTTAGTGGAGAAGATACTGTATCAGAATCATCTTCGTCATTGTGGTGCGAACTAAGGTCAAAGACAGATAGTCTGGCTCGAGAGTTAGGGTATTTTCAAATAATACTAGAGCTGAAAATTGATTTTAGCCGAGAGTTATAGCATAGTTGAGTGCGGTAAGAGTAAATTAAAAAAAAAAAGGTTCACAAGAAAGGAATAAAGTTCGGGTATATTTTAGATTTTTGTCTGGAGAACCAAAAAATCCAACGAAGGGATAAAGTAATCTTTTTTCTTAAATATAAAAGGATTTTGTTTAAAATTCAAATTCAAAGTGGGTGAGTCATATAAAAAAAAAATATATGTATAGATAGTTATTGTAGTGGTTTCAAAAATTAACAGTGAGGGTGAATTTTGGAGGTAAACGACGCAGGAATAAGGTCGCGGCGTCCGACCCTTGTTCGACCAGTTGAAGTTCCTGAAATCTGTGCCAAAAACGAGGGAACAAATCAAATACCACAAAAAAACCGAGGAGGGGATAATCTGTTGGATATCCCCACAAGTGAAGTCACCCCGTTGAGAAATTAAGCCCGTCGAAGTCCCGGGCTAACAAGTAAACCCCTTTTATTAAAGGTATTTGATTCCATCAATCTATAAAAACCTGTTTTGTGCCATCATATATAGCTCTAGCGCAATAGCTTATAGAAATATAGCACTTCCGGTTCTCGTTTGTTGGATCTCAACTTTTCACCCTCACCGAGAGAATTTATCCTTTTAATATTTGTCCCGAACTAAAAAGAAAGAAAATAGAGATACATCCATATAAAACACGTAGAGCCCCCTGAGACGAAGATCCTGGGTCATCACCATCATCATCATAGTTTTTTTTTAGTTCAAGTGAAATTTTGGCGTGATAGTTTTTTTATTGTGTTTTTGTAGTTTATTGTATAAATTTTAAAGACTTTTCAGACAGTAGGGGATTGGAAAAAAGTGAAGGGAGAAAAGTAAATTTCCGCGTACCGTTAGCCTGGTGTGGACGGAGGTTCCACATAACCCCCGGTTTTGCTGCAAGATTTTGCGAACCCTTTAGCTAACTGCAAACAGCTCTCTGTAGGTAGGAGAATATGGTTAAGAGTTGCCTTCAGTGGAAAGGAAGGTTCAGTTAAGGAATACGTCGGGAAATGGGAACTTAGCCCCCATATAGGCTTAGAAATTGCCAAACGGTGTTACGGTTTTTGTATAGTTGAGAGTCCCCCTACTTTCTACTGACTCTTAACCATTTCCAATAGTTTTCTTTTGTTCTCTGTTACTGGAGCTAAAGTAGTCTTTAAAATTGTTTGAATTGAGTCTTTTGCAACTTGCTATAAATGTTAAAATTTTTTTTTATTATAGGTTAAGTTTTAACATATTTGTATTTATCATTTTATTTAAATTTTTGTTTTTTTTTATGTTAATAATGGTTACAAGCCAGTTCGTTTGTTTGTTTGATGGGATATTTTACATTATTTAATAAACCGTTGTGAATTACGTCAAATTTTGATGAAATTCTGGTTTTTTAATTTGTAAAGACCTTTTCAGGGGGTGCGGTAAGGCTGGCTCAAGCCCTTAGGTGAAGTAAGTATAGTATATTGAAATAATTCGCCTAAATACTTAGGGCACCTGTTGTGGATTATGCCGTGAAGAAAAATAACATTTCGAAAAATTAATAAAGAACTTACATTTGAAACGCTTACATATCTTGGTATATTGTGGATAAAACGCAAGCAGTCGTTATACGCTACATTTACATTCACAATCAAGGACGGGGTAGACAGAAGAGTTGAAAGTAAAGAAGGGTAGAATAAGACTTTTTACTAGATGTTCTTTCATATTTAAATCCAGCAAAAGTGATGAAGACCTTAAAGAGCGAAGACCGAAATAAATTCGTTGATTCAGAAACAGCGTCATAGCAGCTTAATCTGTCATTTATTTGGAAGCCTAAATACTTAACTTTGTCAACGTATTCAACAATTTGTTCAAAACTATTTTTGGGAAATCAAAAAGATTAACTTTACTTCGAGAACAAACCATACTTAACGTTTTAGACGGATTAAAATTAAGTTTATTAGAGTCAGCCCTTTTTTGTATTTTAAAAAGATCTTCATTAATTCGAAAAACACAGTCTTCCATCAAACTCAATTCACCAAACATATAAATCAAAATATCATCCGGAAGATCGCTTATGAATAACAAAAAAAGGAGTGGTCCAAGAAAGATCTTTGTGGAACACCGCAATTTACAACAGATGGACTTGAAGTGCCTAGCTCAATCCTTTTAACCCGATCAATAAGATACTCGTAGCTTCGCAATAATTTAAGCGCTCTTCTCAAAAAATTGAAGTAATTACTTTATTTTCAAATCAGAATTTGGTGGTCAATACAACCAAAGGTTTTGGAGAAATCCAAGAGAACCATAATACCCAACTCATGTAACTTTAACAACAGCAGATTCACATCTGTTTGTTGCTAAAACCACACTGTCATTTAGATAGTTTGTAACTTGTTTAAGTAATATGAAATTAATTCACCAACTTTACTTTTATTACAACCGACTTTACTCATTCACGATTAAAAATAAACTGCGTCCTCTTCCTCTGCCGGTCAGACATGTGCTTTTATACTTTATAGTTCATTCCAGAGTTGTTATAGCACAAATGTGACAGTCGTTACACTGCCCCCTCCTTAAGATTGATCGTCCCGAGCAAATCTATCACATCCTTCACCATTATAACGGTGTAAACGGTCACTGTGGACTACTTTCATTTTGCCTCTAAGCAATCTCTGAATGCGGTAGCCGACATCGTTTATTCGTGTTACAACAGTATACCTCCCAATTTTGTTGAAGTTTCGGTGAAAGTCCCTTCCGATGGTGGGGACTATAAAGCAATACAAATTCTCCCGCTTGGAATCCGTTCGTTGTGGCTTTTGTGTCGTATCGTGTTTTCATCCGATCACTTGATAGCTTTATATTTGCCCTTGTCCTTTCGTGAATGTTAAGAATCTTTTCTTTCAGGTCTTCCACGTAGTCATCTATTTCTTGGGGCTCATTACCATAACATCCAAATTTTATTTCGCTTGGCAGTCGTATTGTGTTCCGGAGCAGGATTTCTGATGGTGTATGTCCTGTTGAGCTATGTACTGCACTTCGATAGGCCATCAAGAATAATGGAATATTCCGATCCCAGTCTCGTTGGTTGTCGCTTCCAACTTTTGAAAGGTGTTCTTTAAGGGTCCTGTTGAATCGTTCAACCATTTCATCAGATTGTGGATGAAGTGGTGTTGTCCTCGTCTTTTTAATGCCAAGGAGTGTACAAACTTCCTGAAATATTTTTGACTCGAAGTTTCTTCCTTGATCTGAATGGAGTTCCATCGGTACGCCAAACCTGCTTATCCAGTTGAAAACAATCTCATCCTCGACGGTTTTGGTTTCCTGGTTTGGGATGGCAAATACCTCAGGCCACTTGCTGAAGTCGTCCATTACTACCAGGATGTATCGGTTTCCACTTTCGGTTTCTGGAAAAGGTCCCGCAACGTCTATTTTAATCTTCTCAAAAGGCGTGCCCACGTTATACTGCTGCATTCTACTCTGAATTTTTCTGCCTGGTCCCTTGCAGCAGCACAAGAAGAACTTCATTAACTTTGGATCGAGGTAAGATTGTCTGCATCACATATGATTTGCCATATGTGAACTCCCACTTACGTCTTAGCACTCGTTCTTGCACATGAAGTGAGTCCCATGGGTTCAAGATCCGAGTCTTCTTGCTGGGCGCTCCTCAGTTCTTCAATACTCCAACCCCAAAATGGATCAATTCTTAATGGCTGGATAGCAGCTACTCTTCTTTGACGTGGGCAATGTTTGCAGTCCGGTTTGCAGAGTCTCCGAGACAAGACATCTGCGTTTGAGTGCAACCTTTCTCTTCGATGTTGAACCTGGTAGTCGTATTTCTGCAATCTCTCGATCCACCTTGCCACTTGACCTTCTGGATTTTTGAGCAAAAGCCAATTAAGTGCACCATGGTATGTTCGAAGAAGGAACTTCTGTCCATAGATGTACTTATGGAAGTGTTTTGTAGGCGATATTAGTGCTAGAAGTTCTCTTCTGGTCACACAATAATTTTTGTCTGGCTTTGAGAGTACCTTACTGTAATAGGCGATGAACTTCTCTTCTCCATCATGAACTTACGACAGTACGGTTCTAATTCCCACGTTACTTGCGTCAGCGTCGATGATGAATGGTTTTCCTGGAGTCGGATAGGCCAGAATAGGTGTATTGCAGAGGCACTGCTCGAGTGCCTGAAAGCTGTTCTCGCACTCACTTGACCATTTGAATGGTTTGCCTTTTTCAGTAAGCTGATGCAATCTTTTCGCGATCCCAGCAAAATCCTAAGCAAAACGACGATAGTTGGTGGCTAGACCAAGAAAGCTCCGAACCTAATGTTTATCTTGTGGAGTTAGCCAATTCTTAACAGTGTCCACTTTCTCAGGATCAGTCTTCACTCCTTGGGACGAGATGATATGTCCCAAGTATTTACCTCAGATTTGAAGAATGCACACTTGTCTGGATTTAATTTTGGGTTTGCTTCTCGAAGCCTCTGGAACATGGCCTTAAGGTTTCCACAATGCTCATCAAATGATTTACCATAAATGATGACATCGTCCAGATAGACCAGACATGTCTTCCAAGTAAGTCCTTGTAAAACGCGCTCCATCAAACGCCGGAGTGTTGCATAGTCCGAAAAGCATTACTTTGAATTACCACAGACCATTTCCTGTGGTGAAAGCCGTCTTTTCTCGATCTTCTGAATTGATTTCTACATGCCAGTAGCCACTCTTCAAGTCCAATGTTGAGAACCATTCTGCTCCTTCCATCGCATCCAAAGTATCGCTGATTCTCGGCAGAGGGTAGCTGTCTTTCTTTGTCACATCGTTCAACCGCCGATAGTCTACACAGAATACACGAGTACTTCCATCCTTCTTTTTGACAAGGATGACTGGGGATGCCCAAGGACTTTTAGAATTTTCGATTAGCTCATCTTTCTTCATCGTCGATATCATCTTTTCAACTTCGGCTTGTTTGGCTAATGGGACACGTCTTGATGCTGATTGTCGAATTGGTCTAGCGTCTCCTGTCGATTCGATGCTGCACCAGTTGTGTTCGACCATACTGCCCACTAGGTGAAGAGAGTATATCAGCGCACTCGTGAAGGACACTTCCAGCGAAACCTAGCTGTTGTTCACTTAAATTGAATGACTTGAGTATTTTTGCCTTCATAGAGTTCAATTTCCTCGGGTCCACAGATTGTTGAATGTCCACTTCTGTGATCTTAGATATAGCGGACACTGATTCACACTTTCCCACAACTGCTCCTTTTCTCAGCTTGACTTCGTACGGTTTGATGTTAAGTGTTTCGGGAAGACTGCTCAGAGTCTGGCTTCACCATAAGGTATCGATGGCTTCCCAAATCACCCTTTATTTTAGTCCAAACGAACACTTCTGAAGAAGGTGGCAGGCAAATATCTTCCTTTATGACAGTTCTTAGAGTTGATGTGCTTTCATTGCCATAAACCATAGGAGTCTCCCTATTTCGATACTTAAGAACTTGCTTACCAATATCAAGTATTACTCCGTGCTCTTTCATAAGTCGATTCCATCGATGCACTCGTCACATATATCTGCTACCAGAAAGTGATGTGAAAACTCCAGTTCTGCCAAACGGATCGTAAGATGAATCTCCCCTTGCACTCTGGCTACCTCTCCTGGTGCTGTTTTCAGAGGATAGGTGTTGGTGTTATGCAGCCATGTCATATACAACAAGTCTCTTCGAATAATGAAGGCATTGGCACCGGTGTCGATCATAGCCACTTGTTTCTTGCCGTTTAATGTTGCCTCCACCGTCTGACTTTTATTGTTTCGTTTAGTCTGCGAGACCTGAATAGTGGTTCTGGGGACATCGATACCAGAAATCAGCTTCTGCCCCTTGAAGTTGGTTCTTACTCGTTTCCCGGTTGGGAAACAGGCAGAGTTGGAGTATTGGTGTTGTTGTTTCCATTTCTGCGTCCACAATGTTGACATGCAGGCCTGGTTACAGTTCCAGCATCGAGCAGGCCCATCTCGCTGGTTCCTTTGTGACGCTGTTCTCTGGTATGAACACTCCTCAATTTCTTTTTCTCTTACTCGATGGACTCCTTGAGAAGCCTGTTCTGCTGCTTCCATAGTCAGGAAGAACGCTAATGCCTCAGGAAGTGTGCGTTTTCCAGCAGTTCGAATTGCTCGCTGAAGGTTGATATCAGATACAGCACGGACAAAGGCTTCTGTTGCGAATTGGTTGATGATTTCATCCCCTGCAGCCGTATATGCCAGATGTGCCAACCGTTCGATGTCTGCTTGCAGCTGTTGCAAAGTTTCTCCTCTTTTCTGGATTCTAGTATTGAGTTAAACGCGGAAGACTTCTTGCATATGGCCATCTCCAAAGCGTTTGTCAATGGCCTGAAGAAGAGCACTGAGATTGCCATTCTTATCTGCTAGTATTGTGTGTAGCAGTTCAGCAGCATTTCCTCTTAGGGCAAGCGTCAGAGCTATATATTTGTCCTCTTTGTCCCAGCCATTCGTTGCTGCGGGCTGCGGCTACCTCAAACTGTTTCTTGTAGATTGACCAAGAAGTTTGTCCATCAAAGGTTGGTGGATTTATCTCCTTTCTCTTTGAACATTCACCAGAACTTTCTCGAACCTTCATTCTCTTTACTTTATCCAATTCCTTTGTAATGTATTCGATTTTATCTTCGAACTTTGCTTCTATTGTCGATAATTGTTTATCGACACGCTCGTCAAGTGTTTTTCTTGTTTTTGTTGTTCTAGAAGATTCTTTTGTTCTTGATTTTGTTGTTCGAATCGTTCAAGAAGGTTCTTTTACTCATTGCGTTGTTCTTGGCTTTGTTGTTCAAATCGTTCGAGAAGATTCTTTTCCTGACTATCAAATTTGGCGAGCAGCTGAGACAGCAAATTGGTCATGCCTGAAGTACTTACTTGTTCTTGCTCTTCCTCCATTTCAATGTTGAATATAAACGTGTCTGGGTTTTCTCCACGTTTTCTTAAACCTTCTTGCAGACGAATTATAAGATCATTCTTTGTTCCAGCAGTAGGAAGGCCTCGCTTGTTCAGTTCTGCCTTCAGTTCTACTAAATTTAAATCAATTAGAGTTTTACCCATTGTCTTCTCTTATTTTACTTTCACAGTCACGTTCGCTTTTTGTAATTATTGCCTGTTAAAGCACAATAAATTATCTAGACACAAATAAATTAAGTTTTATCCCACTTCTGACACCAATGTAATATTTTTTTTCAGGTTCGTTAACAAAACTTATTCACACTATTTAAATTCTTCACTTATTATTTTTACAAAATAAAACACTTTACTTATACAACCACAAAACAATTTATTGTTCACCACTGAAATTAATTCAACACTTTACTTTTATTACAACCAACTTTACTCATTCACGATTAAAAATAAACTGCGTCCTCTGCCGGTCAGACATGTGCTTTTATACATTTCACAAGGTTCCCGAAAAAGCTGGAAGGTTATAGTATTTGCTTCTAGAGCTTTCCATAGGGGAAATTTCCCATACATTTTTTTTCCAAAGCTTTAATTTTTGACGTTTAGTATTGGAAGTTCGAAAGCTCACCAAAACTCTCCGAAGGTTGGTTTGTGTCTTGTCTAATTCGAAATTCGGTGTTTCTTTTGTTCGATGTTCGAGAGTGGTTATAGTTCATTCCAGAGTTGTTATAGTACAAAAGTGACAGTCGTTACAATATGTATGCCCTAAAATAAATACTAATTAAATTCAAAATATCGCAGAATTTTAGTAAAAAGTACATATGTTTTTTAAACTTGGGTTTTTGAAACACGATATGGACACCCTAGCCTACCCAACTTTTTTGTTTTTGTTAGAAATATTAATAAGTCTCATGCTTTATTTTTCATCCACAAAATAAATAATTTTATTTCCTAAATGTCTTTAGAAAGCAAAATCATTTATTATTTTGATGGATAAATAAAGCTAAGGACTAAGTTAATATTTCAATTCAAACTAAATTTCAAATATGCCCAACTTTCACATACCTTACTACAACTTCTTTTCACTACCTTACCAATGGTCATTGAAATATTTAAAGCCATTTTATGTGGAAATTTTGTTTGGCTAGAAATATTAATTAAATTCTAGACTTTATTGGTCCATCAAAATAATAAATGATTTTACTTTCTAGACGTCTCAAAATCAATCATCAAGTTTTCAATGATGTGTTTCGATGATAGCTATAACTGGCGCCTTACACAGAAATTCATGAACTTACACCAAATTATGCACCAGTGTGCTACTTGAGATGTTGCATCACACTAAATTTTTCTGAACTATGAATATTGAATACATTTTTTTGTTTGACATTGGGCCACGTTCATTATCGATCTAATCTCATCAAAATGAAATGAAATACATTTCCAAATAAATTATTGCCGATTCCAGAAATAAATGATAATAAAAGGAAAAACATCATATACCTATCTGAAATCAGCTACTTCATTATAACGCATACAAATATTGCAGAGACCCATACCCATTTCCATTAAGGTATATTCATAATAATTTTCGTGCAGGACAGGGGTCTAGTACCATTACGAAATGGTAATTTATCTCCTCCTCCAGCACTTGTGCAAATGAAATGAGAAAAATATGAAAGCCTATCAATAAGGGAAGTTTATTTTTTGGAAAATCTTCCTCGCCTTTCTGAAGTTTAATTTTGTACAATTTGTCTTAAAAGGTAATTCCCAATGGACAGAACCTCGGGGCTTAAAAAGGCCACACAAAACAGTGGAAAGTGGAAAAAACAGAAATGGAAAAATTCAGATAGGTAGATATTTATCCTCTGATAATAAGCATCCTTAAAATTTTATGTCCTTTTACTTAAAAAGTGTATAAGTATATACACAATTATTGTATTGTGTCAATGAAGAGATTTTTTTCATTATTTTTTTTAGAAGGGAAAAGCGCTACAGAAAGAAACTTAAAGCTTCCGCTTTCATTTGCCTGCAACCACCTCAACAAGAAAACAAAATTATAGCTTCCCATCAGTTTTAATGGCTGCAGGTTATAAGAACACTGTAGGATAAATGACGTCGCCTCATCGCCCAATTTGTTTTCGTCTTCATCGTATTTTTTTTTTGTTACACGATTTTTTCGTTAACATTAATCTATTGGGGAGAATTTTTTTTTCTTCTAAGGTTTGTCCATTAACTCACCCTGCCTATCTATTCGAATTTCAACATTTGAAGCAAAACCAAGCAGAAAGACGAATAGCGAAGTATTAAAAATAGTGATTAATTGTGCCTGTGGAAACTAATAGATTTAAATTATAGGACGCATCCGTAAGAGCCGAAAAGACAGTAATATTGTTAAAAATGCATACTAGAGAACAGATTCACTTATAGCCCAGGGGCCGATTCTGGTTCGGTGAAAAAGAGAATCGAATAAATAGTCTTCACATTCGCTGCCGAGCATTGCATTAACTTTTTCGATTCATTTGGCACAAATAAGCGATCCTGGTTCTGTAAATGAAAACTATATTATCGATGGTCGAACCACCTTACCATTTCTCCTGAAAACTGCACGATTGTCTCAATTTTCTTGTGTTTTTGAGGTGAACAGAGCATAGATTTTAATATGTACCTAGATGGCCAACATAGGATCTTTTGTACAGAGAAAAATATTAATTCATTAAAATGTCATAAAAACCATTCTTTTTTGCTCTACATTTATAAATTTTTTTCTTTGCATTGAAAAGAAGACTATACGTTGTAATTTTCCTGATTTTTCATCCCACGAAATAATTTAAAGATATTAAAGCCAACGATTTATCTCACATCTCCCAGATATGAAGTGGAGAAAAATTCCGATATGCAAAAATAACCTTCAAATCGAGCGATTGTAAGGCTTATAACGTCGGTTTTATAACGTCACATCTTCAAATTTAAGGTCTCTAATTAAAATATAAATGTCAGGCTACATTCCTGTGTAATACTTTTTTGAAAATAGTCAAATTACTTACTAGAGAGCAGATTGAATCCCACATCGATCTGATTCCACTTTTCAAAATGCAAATGTGAATGAAAAATGATACAGTTTCTAAAAACAGTGCTCCAAAAAGTTAATGCCCCGACCCTTCCTTTTTTTTTTTCTTATAGTTAAATGTAAATTGGAAGGCAGCAGTGGCACTTATCTACGTTTTCATGAAAAAAGTTTTAAAATTCTAACTTTGCTTCAAATGCTCAGATGAACAAGATTAAGATATTTAAATAAATTTAAAATGACAAATTACTTTTTTGTATAAAAATTATTGAGAAATAGGTATCAGAAAATTTCATACTAAAAAGATGCGTATCCATGAAAGTACTTTCACTAGAAAACTCTCTTAGGATGTCTTCCCCTCTGTCGAGCTAATTTCATGAATGTGTCCACTTGCGAGTTTAACATTCTAGAGCTTGTCCCCTTCTTTTAACTCTCTTATGTATTTCGAGTGCTGTTCAGTATGCAATTATGTTGCACATCTTTTTAAGCCATAACATACGTTTCTGATGGTTATACAGTAGACGTTCGAAATAGTGAAGTAATAAAAACCGGGCCTGTTCACTTTTTCAAGCGGAAGTTTTTAAAGACGTTCTTAACATGAATTTGATCCAAAATGCTAATTTAGTTCGATTTGAATGGTCTTTATATTTATTTATAAGTTAAGAAAAACCGAAACAGTTCCCCAGTGTTCTCAAGTTATGTTAAATGCTTGCGAGTTATTTTTATAAAAAATCCGATTTTATAGAAAATTTCGTGTGTTTACTATTATGGATATACTATTTTAGGATTTAATAAATCAAGCGTCTACTGTATTCTTGAAGATTTTTTCCACATTCATGGATGAGTTTTAGGAACTTCCGTCCTATTCTTGGACAGATCAAACACAATGTACTTCATCGAATATTTTAGAGACTGCATGTTTTCGCTTTTTTACTTGGTTTCATGTTCATTTTTTTGTTGCCTCTGTTTGATTGTTAACGACAAGGTGCTAATCAATTTTGCTAGCAAGCACATTTGACGTTAACGCACACATTCCCTGGCTTCTGAGTACTTATTTGCTCCATCAACTCAATTTTGTTACGGTTGCGTTGAATTTGCACTGTAGATGATATTTTCAAACATGAGTGTCATTAGCAAACTGCGCATTATCGAACACAGATCTATTGCAGTAAAACTTTTATTGGCTTTTTTGAATAGAAGCTTTTTTCAGGGAATATTCTGCAAATGCATTTCTGACTCAGATAACGGCCTTTAACTTGTCTTTGACCACAGAATCTTATCCCAGCAACGGCTGAAACCTTTGATAAGTTTAACCAAATTGTGTAAATCATTTCCCATACGAAATTTGACATTTCATTAACCAACAGATAAACTTATCAAATTTGTAAACTTATCTAGGCTTTTACGAAGTTGCACGAATACCCTTAATTACTTTTAACTCCTTGGGAAAATTTTTTTTCTTAGCCTTGCTTTTGTACACTGATATCTTTTAAAATTTTGTGATAACGTGTACATTTTTTAAAATCAAAAGAAACTTAAATTAATAGCTTCAAGTGCATAATATAATTCATTGTCATTTCTCAAATTAATATGGCGAAAATAAATTCTTTCTCGTTTATGTTTTAGCAACCAAAAGCACTACACGAACTAGGTCTTTTAATATTTTTGCAATCTGCCACACCATAAAATTACTTTTAACAAATAAAAAAACGAATTTAACAAATAAAAATACTTAATTTTTGAAAAAAAATCACCTCCGCAAAATTCAAAATATTGGTAATAGTTTTCATACTTGCATATATTGTACTGAATATTAATACAACTTTTCAGAAACATCCCCAACTGTGGGTGTTTGGGGGGGGGGGGGGATTAACAGGATTTTAGTGCGACTTTTTTTGTTTAGATCATTGTTTCATTAAAGTGCTTGCATCACTGAATTTAGTTCACTTAGAAACAAGTTTGATACATCAAATGATTGGTAGTTGTTTCTTATTAAACGAAAAAATATAATTCAAAATATTTTAATAAATTCGTAATTATATGGATTAGCCCGTAGACGTGGTTTGGTTTACGAAATTGTTTTATTTCCTGAAAGATTTCTGTATACGGAGAATATAGTACAATACATTTTTCTTAGTACTTGTGCATTTAACCCAAAATAATAGTATAAATTTGTGATATACAAAGAGATTATTATTCAGTGTGATTTTGGACACCTAGGTGTAAAGACTAATTTTGAATATCAAGTTGAATTTTAAAAAAATACGGTTTTATAATGTCTGAAAATAATAATATGTCTGCGATTTGTGATCAAAGTGCACACTTGTAAAAAGAAGTATGAATACCTTAAATGAAGCATCAAGTCGAGGAGTGACAATTTGTGGACAAATTTAAAAGTGTTGTTGAAATTGTGTGAGTTATTCTATTTCAAAAACCAGATTAATCCTCTCCTTGGCGAAAAGTATAACAACAACAAAATTACCCGCGCACGAATCTTTAATATTTCCTGCAAAATGGACTACTTTTTCGAGATCTTATTTAAACTCGCCTTGCCTTACATAAATACAGTGTTCGCAGCCAGCATTATGGTGGATAACCAGTGAGGTATGTTTGGGATGCTGCCCCCTTACAACCCCCCTGCTTGGGCTCACTATAGGATTTGGGATGGTTGTGAGGTTGGATGTATGCGAAGTTTCTTTTGCATTTTTTGCATTTGAATAACCAGGATTTAAAGACGCTTTGGATTTATCCTATATATCCAAAAAATTTTTCTATAGGTTTATCCTTTACTCTTCTTGCTTATGAACCAAAGGCTTGAAAAAGCAAATTCTTACCCTTTTCAATATATTGAAGCCAATTTATTAAAATTTCGTCCACCTTCATTCACATTATGGATTTTAAGGAAGCATTGTGGAAAAGCTTGACGAGTGTGCACAAAAGTTTTTTTGTAAATGCATAAATTTTGTTGTGCATTTTTTTTTATTGATATTCATTAATTTTTTTCTTCAAATATTGAAATAAATTGTATGTTTGACTGAAGTATGGACTATTTACCCACTTTCTGAAAAAACTATGAATTTTCGATCCACTTCTTTCCGGAGTTTTGGTCCACTTGAGTGAGTTATTAGTTCATAATGCATTTATGGACTTTTAACCCACCCAGTCGGGCCAAAAGTCCATTATGGACTTTTAACCCTGCGCCTCGGAAGAACTATACCAGGAAAAGTAGTATTGCTGCTTTAAAAACAGCGTGTGAGCAAGGTAACACAACTAAATAAACAAAAAAAAGGTACATTATTTTTATATCAAATGCTGCATGCAAAAGTTAAAAGGTGGCCAAACTTGTCCAGCTGCGACTGCAGTTCCGTCTGCAGCTGCGTCGTGTTCTGTTCGTATCAATGGATTTGTGTGTATTCAACATTTTGACAGCTATTCCAGTTGCAGCTCCAGTTGCAGCTACGTCTCCATTCTGTTCAGGCATTAAAGCTGCTGCAGATCAGCATTCATATCTCGTTTACCATCAAGTACAATCCAGGCTGGGAAATGCTTTGGAACCAATAGATTGGGGATGGAAATCCGTCAAAGGTGGATTAGTCCTGCTACATCAGATCTGCCATCCGCTCCAGAACATCTGCTTAAACTAATATCTTGCAACTGTCGGACACAATGTGCAACAAGATGCTAGTGTAAGCGATCAGGAACGTTGTGTACGGTAATGTGTGGAACTTGCCAGGGGATATCATGCAGTAACACCAGAGACAAAGAAGACCATATGCACGAAGTAGCTGAAAATTATATTATATGTAATGATATTATTTTCATGATAATAATCTGAGTTACCACTGGGACACTATAGTGTCCCTGTGGACACTTTTTACTGGAGGGGACACGGGGACATAGTTTTTCCAAAAAGGACCCATTTTTTTATAATCAGTTAACCCCAACAAAATTTTCATTTATTTAAACACAAACAATGAAGATGAAATAAGTAAATTTGTTTAGCTATTTAAAATTATTTTTCCCAATTTCAAATTTCACTATGAAATTGATACTTTGCCGCAAAGCTTTGCTTTGTTCGTGTTCGCGGTGTAATCATTTAAACCTTCGTTGTTCCACGTACGGGCTAAAACGAACAACGTACACGGACGATAACACCGAAGACCTAAATGCGGCCTTATGTATTACCTACAATCTTCCAACTCTATTCTTTTCATTTTTTGATTTTTAATAATAAAACTTTTGATATTACATAAATTCGTATTATACTACAATTTTATGCATTTATTTTGAAAGCACACATTTATTCATTCAGAGGGACACATTAATTATTTTCCACATGATGCGTGGTATAAACTTTTGAAATGTTGTAATGATTATTATTACTTAATAAATATGATTATTAGATGATAAATATAGCATTTTATTTGATTAAGTACCGTTGAAAGCATACCATATAAGCAAAAAATACTTGTCTAAAGTTAAACAAAATAATTTTGTTCTTAATTTATATAGAAATTTGACTAACTTATCGATACTTTGATAAAAAGTTAAGCTGGAAACACAATATACAAGAAAGAGTTAAAAAGGCCACAGTGGCACTCTTATCATACAAAAAAGCCATTGGGAATAAATGGGGTCTTCAACCTTATATTACTCATTGGCTATACACTTCGGTGATTAGACCGATTCTCACTAATGGTTTGCAGTATGGTGGAAAGCTCTAGATAAAGCGGTAAACTGCGACAAACTAAGCAAAGTTCAACACTCGGCTTGTATATGTATGAGTGGTGCGCTCTACCTCTACCGCTCTAGTTGGTTAGACTTTATTGAACGGAAATATATATTTACAATTTGTTCTTAATTCTATTTTATATAATTATTATATTGATACTTTAATTTGTTTTGGCACATAAGGGGCCTAATTTTATACATTGTTTTATTTGTATACAAAATTATTTAAAATATTGTGATTGATGGTTATATTTTATACTATGTAGATGATTCATCTCGGGTTGTTCAAATCCGGTTGTCTTTTTGGGAGGATGTGGGGTGGCTTCTAGCCACGGTGGTAGTTCAACGCTGCATCTTCGTAAAACTGAATTGCCTCGTAGTGCTGATACATCAAGGTATCGTGGATCGGTGTGTCTATCTTCATTTGTGATGGTTCTCATTAGAGGGTTTGGATGATTGCTTAGGTCGCTAGTCAGTATTTTGGCAGCACTGATCATGTATTTGTCAAGGGGTGTTATTCCGGATGCCTCTTAGAGTCGCGTGTTGCTGAAATGTTTTCGTCGCCGTTGGTCAAAGTGGAGTCCCGTGCAGATCCGCAAGATATTCCTCTCGAACACTCCCAGTTTTTTCATGCTGGTTTTGGAAATAGTTAACCAGGCAGGAAAGCAGTATGTGATGATCGGTCTTAGAAGTTGCTTATATAGAAGCAACTTCATCCTTTGGCTGAGTCCATTCCTAGCTCTAGATGTTCTGCTATATCTGACGCCCCCTCTGAAGCTTCTTCATAATGGACAAACAATAATATTGGCCATTCCATCATTCTAAATTCATTCGGATCACTACCAAGTCATATTGATTACACTATCCCAAACCCACAATTCGGTAAAAAAAAATTGGCCCTCTAAGACTAATGGTAGCCAAGTAATAAATAAATGAACACAGGTAAGTCAGTGCACCCTCGCAATTTTATGTTTATTAATTTTAATTAATATATATCAGCCCGTCGCAAAGTAAAAATTCTTAAACTGTATTGTTTATAATAATATTTTCTACCAATTTGCGATTAATTTATTTTGTATAACAAATAGGCAAAAAGTTACCGTTAGTTTAAACGTTTTTTTGACTTCATTTAATAACTTCTTTGTTTTTGATTTTTTTTGGTAGTTCCATTAATTTTTAATAACTGAAACAAAAACTAGTCGTTTACTGCTAACGAGACTCGAGAAATTCATGATTTGAAAATGACGTCAGTTTACTGACGCTGTGTATAGCCTAGTAGCAGTAAATTTTTTCAAAGAAAAAATTACAAACAGGCGGATTTTTGGTATGTACGTTAGCATTGAGGTGACCCATAATCTGAAAAAAGTCCTCAACTAACCGATGACCGCAAGGTCAGTTATAAGGGGTTAAAGGTCACGAAAATAGGTTTTCGTCGAATATCTCAAAAACAAAAATTTTGGAAAAAAATAATGTTCAACAAACTGATAGCTGAGGCAATTTGCCACTAAAAACTTGCTAAAAGTTTCTTCATAACATTAACCGTTAAAACATAATATTAAAACGCTAAACGCATATGATACTCGTCCCCGAATATTCGGCACGTTTGTGCACGATATCAGGACATACCTTTCATTTCAACCTGAGGGGTTAAGCTATAGTATACTTGTATTTTATGTCCTAACTTTACTTCAAAAAAGTTTTTCCAGAATGGCAGCACTGACAGAAGGAAGAGAGTAAGGTAACTACTTACCAGGTTAAAACCCTGAAATGCTACATATGCATTGGACTATTAATCGAGACCAAAATATCTGAAATATTTATGTTATTTATGTTAGTATTGATAAACTTTCATATACTGCCTGCCCACCACTTTGAAAGCGATTATTTGGTATATGTAGGTATATGTAGGTACATAGCCTGGAAGGGGGGTGGTAATTTGGAGTTTAACAATGTAGTTCAATAGTCTCAAGTGTGCTCAAGCCAATGAAAGTTTTCGCTTTATCATGAGAAATTTTGTTTTCAATTTATAATCCAATGCAAATGTACCATTTCAGGGTTTTAACCTGGTACGTATCTACTAACCTTACTCTCGTCCTTCTATCAATGCTGCCACTCTGGACAAACTTCTTTAAAGTAAAGTTAGGACATGAAATATTAGTATACTAAAGCTTAAAGGCCACTTCACACGATAGTATCGGGTTTTTCAAGAGCGCTACAAAAGCTTATTTTAAATAAAACAAAAACGGTTTTAGATATCAATGATATTCTTTATTCCTGTGAAAGTACGTTCGATGCCATTATGTATGGAAGTCGATTTCTTTTGCATGGCCTCCACGGGCACGCTTACAGAAGTCCAGACGCTGAACCCAATTTTCGACGGTTTTAAAGCATAAATCGGCTGATACTGCTGCAATTTCACGCTCAATATTCGTACGAAGTTCATCAATCATCGCTGGCTTGTTGGCATAGACCATAGACTTGACGTAGCCCCACAGGAAATAGTCTAACGGCGTCAAATCGCACGAGCGAGGCGGCCAAGCGACTGGACCATTTCGTGAAATAACACGTTCTCCAAACTTGGTTTCCAATAAATTGATTGTGACATTCGCTGTGTGGCTTGTGGCGCCGTCCTGTTGGAACCACATGTCCTCCAAGTCCATATCATCGAATTGGAGCTAAGAATATTCGGTTATCATTGAACGCCGGCCCATAAACCACACCAAACCGTAATTTTTTCGGGATGCAATGATGACTCTTGGAGTACGTGTGGATTGCAAGCCATTCAGCCAGAAATGAGCCTCATCGCTAAAGATGAAAATCCAAATCATTTTCAAGTTGTTGCTCAGCCCAATTCACGAACATACGACGCTTCTGGTGGTCAAGTGGCTTCAGTTTTTGCTTCAATTTAATCTTGTATGGATGTAGGCCAAGATCCCAAGATCTTTTCGCAAAATTCGCCACAATGACGTCACAGAGATGCTCAACGCTTGAGAACGACGTGTGAGGGAAACATTTGGGCTTTCTGCAACTGAAGCCTCAGCGGCAGCAATATTCTCGACACTACGGGCTCTTCTTTGTCTCACTGGCACGGGAACATTTTGGACTGTGCCTGTGGATCCAAATTTTTCCACTAGACGCTCAATTGTTGATCTGCTAGGACGATTATGACGACCATAAATTGGACATAGCGCTCTTAACGTTAAGGCCACTGACTCCGAATTTCAGTAGTAGATTTTCATAATTTCGACTCATTGTTGGCTCGTATATCTTTCCATCATGAAATGGCAAACCTTACTGAAGAGAAATGTCAAAAGAGCGGCAAGAAATATGGCGTCGTTTGCTGTCCCTATCGCTCTACTTTAGTAGCGTCCCTGTTGAAAAACCTTTATAAACGAAACGCAATTGAAAATAATGATCCATCGATTAAATTTGGCATCAATGGTTTATTTGTTAAAAAACAATTAGCAGAATAACAGAAACAATAACAAGAATTCATAATAAAATCTGTGGTGAAAAGGTGTTTTTTTGGGGGGATGGGGTTATAGTGGGTTTATTACCATAAGACCTTTTTTAAAAATGGTACCGCCATAAAATTTTTTTGAAAATGCTTTATGAACTAACAGGATGAGAATCAAATAAGTCTATAAAAATATTTTGGATGGAAGTTTGTTTTTTTGAAGAAATTGTGAAGTGTAGAATTTGTAGAAGTATAAGAATTTACAAAAATATCAAGGGTGAAAAGGTGTTTTTGTGGATTTGGGTAATTTGTGTTATTTGTTTTTCGAAACAATATTTGTTTTTGAAAAAAAGTATTATACTTTCGTTTCCCCATAGAAAACGCCTTTTTACTATGGATGTTTTTATAAACTCTTTTGTTTCTTCATTCGGATATTTCAGAACACATTACCTCCAAGTTTTATGAAGGTTCCCATTTTGTTTACATATTTTATGATAACAATCCTACCACTACCCTCACCTCCAAAAAACACATGTTCACCAAAGATATTTGTATGGATTCTTCTTATTATTGCTTTTTATGACAGATGAAACTTTGATGCCAAGTTTCATCAATGAACTATTATTTGCAATTGGTATTTGCTAATATTTAACTTTTAAACTAAAAACGTAGTCATCCTAACATAAAAATGGTAATAACTTTTTAACGGATGCGCTTCGATTTGCTTTTTACGTCATTTGATTAAGCATTGGAAATAATGTTCAAAGCTTGTGTCACGTGCTTAGGTTGCATTAAAGGGAGTTGGCTCTGACGGAGCTGGTCCTGGAGGTGGGTCTGGAACCGGGACAAAGGATCAATTTTTTTTCATAACTTTTTCATAGATTTTGTTGGTGGACTGTATGATGGAGTTGGCTCTGACGGAGTAGGTTCTGGAGGTGGGTCTGGAATGACATATACATGCACAAAAGAAAATAAATTTTGAATGGCCAAACCAAAATAAATAAATTGAAGGGCGGAAGATATATCCAATTGGTCAATGGAGTCGCGGGTGAATAATAGGCCCAAAGAAGAAAAACACTAAATTATAAAAACAACAATAATAATGAATGTTCGAAATTTCTTTCTATTCTTATTTATTTTTCTCATTGCTTAAATCGTGAATTCGCCGTCAGTTGGGAAAGGAAATACATTTCTGTTGGAGGGATTCTGCTCTGTCACTTTCTTAAAATTAAAAAAAATTGCGTTGGATGTTGAAGTTGTAGCCTGGCCACTAATTAACTAAGACTAGAAAGAAACTGAGATATCCAAGGGATTTTATTGAAAAAATCATTAAAAAGGTCATTGAAGATGAGAAAACCTCGGAGTGCTATTAAATGAGAGCGGCCAATTTTGAAAGGGGGTGCAAAAGCACCCTTTTTGGTTCTTTGCAAATAACTCGAAAACAAAGCAAAATTTCGAGATAATAATGAAAATCTTTTTTGAAGAGAATACAAAAAAATACCATCAAAATCCATCATTCAAAAAATTTAAAAAAAATTGTTTGTTTAGGTATTAAATTAAAAAAAAAAGTTCCGAAAAAATGTGAAAAATCACATATTTTGTTTTTTTCTTTTCTTTTCTTTTTGCCTATAAGTCTTTTTGGAGCAGAGATAGATATAGGTGACCTATACCTATACCTATTCCCTATATAAGAGAAAGGAAATAAATTAAATTTAAAACAACTCATTCAAAAAAAGTTTTGTCAAAAATCGATCAAGGCATTTTCTCAAAGTAAGCCAAATTTTCGATTTTTATAGTGTTAAAATGCAGCTTTTTAATCTTTTAATTTAATACAGGCAAAATACTACAGAAATTCCTTCAAATAAGAAAAATTGGTTCCATCATGAAACTTGGTGAAAACGTTTCATGTACCATGGTGGTGCCGGTGTACCTGGATCGATTTTTGACAAAACTCTTATTGAATGAGTTATTTTAAAGGAAATTTTAATTTTCTTTCTTTTATATGGGGCATTGAGTTAAAGAGTTAAATTCAAAAAGGAAAAAAAAAACAAAACATGTGATTTTTCACATTTATTGGAATTTTTTTTTTTAATTTAATAAACAGAATTTTTTTTTAATTTTTGAATGATGCATTTTCATGGTATTTTTTTATTCTCTGCAAAAAAAAAGTTTTAAAGCTTTATCTGGAAATTTAGCTTCGTTTTCGAGTTATATGCAAAAAAAAACAATAAAGGGTGCTTTTGCACCCCCCTCTCAAAATTTCACCATCTCATTTATTAGCACTCCGCGGTTTTCTCATCTTCAATGACCCATTTAATGATTTGTTCAACAAAAACCCTTGAACATCTTAGTTCCTTTCTATATGCTTTATTCAATAAAAGGTCAGTTATAATTTAAAAATAATTTCTATAATACTTCTAGATAACGAATACGTATTTTTAAAGTCGCTTGGACTCTAAGTTTAGTCGCAATTCTGTTTTGTTGAAAGTTTTGGAAAAAAACTTTTTTTACCAACTTTTTTTCAAGATTTTGAACTGCCACTTCCTAGATCGCGAATATTAATTTTATAAGTCGCTAGAACGTTTAGTTTAACCACAAAACATGTTTAATAGTGTCAACTTTGATGCCTCTAGGACGTTTAGTTTGGCCGCAAATCGTGTTTAAAGATGAAAGTCGGTTTTTCATATCATGCGATACACCGATTGAAAGTTCGCACCTCCTAGATTACGAATATGCATTTTATAAGGCACTGAGACGCTTAGTTTAGCCGTAAAACCTGTTTGAAGGTGCCGACTTTGATGGTAATAGAACCTTCAGCTTGGCGGAAATCGCGTTTAAAGATAAAAACCAATAGAAAAGGCCACAACTTGACAAAAAGAACAAATCTTTTCATGAATGAAAATTGCTATTAGCTTAGCCCAAATGTTTTTTTGATTTTAGAATAATGCCTCAACTACATTGGGCGCTTTTTGCAAAATTACAAAAGTAAAATAATTGTGTTTGTTTCCTGAACATTTTTTTTAAACCAAACTTTAAGCTTCCTGCACCACTTTTATAAGTTTTGCAATGAGAAACACTATCCAAAAATGCTCACTTTTGTACCTTTTCATTTTGTTGGCCAAATTAAGTTAGGCTTGATGTGAAATTCAAATTATACTACCTCTTATTTATTGACACCGTTTTATTGCACCCTGTAAGCAAAAAAATAAGGTAGTTCTACGTCATATTTAACACTACCTAACCTGCTCTCGAGATAAACCAGCGAGGACAAGGTAAAGTGGCGATGGTAAACTGTTCAGAGGAATCATTCTTAGATTGCCTTGCATATAACATAAATTTCATCGCCATAGGCACGGTTGATACTCTGAAATAAAATTCGTTGGGCCTTATTTCACTACTTCTACTTCAGATGTTAATTGGACCCCAACGAAAAAAGATCTGGGGATATGCCAAAACTTAGCATGTTTATAACTTTTCTTTGTGATTGGAGATACTATAAAGAACATTTTTCAAACTTTTCGGATTAGCAGCGCTATAAATATTTAATATTTAGCGAGTTCAATACAGTACTCACCCCGAACGTTTCGCTGCGAATTGCATCGAGTGTGGTCACCGGGAAACTGCCAAAGAGATGTTAAGAGCGATTTTGGCTACGCAGGTTGTAACGCTGCGTCGAAGGTTCTGTTTCTTGCAGTTGTTGTTGTTGTTGGTTCGCAAAATGGGAGCAAACTATGCTCACTGTATCCGCGTTGGTGTGCAGTGGTATTTGGATCGACCTTTTGGAGTTGATTATGGGATCCCATGTTTTTGACAGCTTGAAACTGTCGTCACGATTGAAATTTAGGTGTCGTTTGATTTCAATCGCTTCGCGCACTAGACGAGGGATGTAGTGAGGTTCATTAGCTAGAACCTTGGCTTTGTCGAAGTGAATCCAATGGTGTTCATCTGGGTTGTCGAGAATATGCTCACATATGGCGGACTTCTCCCTTTGGTTTTTGCTAACAGCACTGATATGCTCTTTCAGGCGTGTAGCAATGCTCCTCGGAGTCTGTCCTACATATAAAGATCCACAGCTACATGGTACAGCATATACTCCAGGTGTTTGGAGGGGGAATTGATCTTTTGGTGATTTAAGGTAATTACCTTAAATCACCTTTTTGGGTGGTAAAAATATGGATATCGCTTCAAGATTTTCCCTACCCTGTCTGTTACACCTCTTACATATGGCAGGAAAGCTTTCTTGTCTAAAAGGCTATCTTCCCTTTCTTGCGACGAAACTGGCTTCCACGATCTTTGCTTTTTTGAATAGCCATTCGCTTTAAGGATATTGTCCAGCAAAGAAAGTTCAGTGGCAAGGTGGTCGCTGTCACATATCCTGTGCGAACGCTGTATAAGTGTAGAGACGACTGATGTTCAAATTTGCCGGATGGTGGTGGGAAGTAGCGTGTAGGTATCTATTTGTGTGTGTGCTTTTTCGAAAAACTGTGTGTGCCAACGTTCCATTTTGTTTCCGCATCACTTTCACATCCAAAAATGCAATGGACTCTTCTTTCTCTTTTTTCATCGTAAACTTCATTTTTGGGTGCTGTGAATTCAGATGTTGAAGGAAATTCAAAATGGCCGAGTTTTTCATGATGCAGAACGTATCATCCACATATCTCAGCCAAACTTTGGGTTTTTCTTTTGAGCTGTTCAGAGCTTTTTTCTCAAATTGCTCCATCCAAATATCTGCAATTAATGGAGCCAAAGGTAAACCCATAGCAACGCCATCTTTTTGCAGATAAAACTGTTGGTTGAAACAGAAATACCCCGATGTAAGGCAAAACTCCAAAAGAGGCTCCTCTCGATAGTGGCGTCGCCTCGGAGCTATTGTTCTACTATTTCAATCGCCGCCATGATAGTACGAGTACTTTAATTTCATATGTGTATGTGTATGTGTGGATGTAGCTGCTGCGCAGATAACATCAAATAAATATTATCTATCCATTTATTATCAAAACGTTGGGGGTTTAAGAACAAAAATTAAACAGGTATTTTTAGCTCTCTCTAGTGAAGTTTACGATATTGTTATATTTACTGAAACATGGCTAGCAGAAAACTTTCTAACTACAGAAATTTGTAACTCATCTTATACAATATTTAGAAAAGATAGATGTTCTCAGAAAACTGGACTAAAACGTGGAGGTGGTGTCCTGATAGCTATTCGATCTAGTTTAAATTGTAAGCTTGTCGATTTGGTATCTGACTCCGTACCCAGCCAATCTGGTTTTGATGTTGACCAATTAATAATTAATGTTTTATTCTGTAATAAAATAGAACTTTTTATAATTTGTAGTTATATTCCGCCTAAGAGTTCTCTCAGTTTATATGATATGCATCTGAATAATTGTAAAAATATTCTTGAAAATCTTTCTGATTCACAACATGTGTTTTACGCTGGTGATTTTAACCTAGGTGAAATTAATTGGATATATGATCCAGATGAGAAATATTTAGTTCCTTTTAATATAACAAGTGAGATCGAAGCATTGGTAGTTGATTTTTTCAGCCAATTTGATATTATTCAAACTAATAGTTGTTGTAATGATCTAGATCGTATACTTGATCTTGTTTTTGTGGATAAGCAATTTAATGTTACAGTTGATAAGTGTGTGCTACCAATGCTTCAGAACTCAATACATCACTGCGGCCTAGAGGCTGATTTAAGTTTTTATAATTATTTAAAGAAAAGTAATTTAGAAAATTCAAAATATGTACATTGTTTTAATAATGCTGATTTTGATGCAATTAACTCGTATTTGAACTCATTATCTTGGGGTGATATGTTGAATCAGCCTGATTTAAACGTGGCTTACAATACATTAAAGTGTGTCATAAAAAATTCAATCGAAAGATTTGTTCCAACAAAAAAAATTTCATGCAATTCCAATCCTATTTGGTTTAATAAAAGGCTTTCGCAACTTAAAAATCAGAAAAATAAAGCTTATAAAAAATACAAGTGTAGAAAAAATGATCATGAACTGCGTAGTACGTATTTAGCTTTGCAACGTGAATTCAATTCGCTTAATCTTTTACTATATAATAATTACATATCTTCAACAGAAATGAAAATTAAAAGTGATAGTGGGCAGTTCTGGAAATTTTTAAATTCTAAACGTAAGACTACAGGTTTTCCAAGTTGTATGAGCTACTCAGGCGCAACTACAAGCGACATTTCAGAGATTTGTAACCTTTTTGCTAAATATTTTGAATCTGTTTATACTCATCATTTACATTCTCAAAATCTCCCTAGTGTGTCTGAAAAGTTTAGCTTAGGTTGCCTTCGGATAAATTCAGCAGAAGTCTTAGTTGCTTTGAAGCAAATTGATGCTTCAAAATCCACGGGGCCAGATGGTTTTTCACCATTATTTCTTAAAAATGCAGCTGATTCCCTAGCCAAACCACTCACAATAATATTTAATCTTTCGCTGGAAAATGGTTTTTTCTTAAGTGAATGGAAAATTTCATTTCTAACACCTATATTTAAGGCGGGATCAAGACAAAATATATCAAATTACAGACCAATTTGCAAAATCTCGGCTATCCCAAAGATATTTGAAAAAATTATTTGTGATAAAATTCACTTTGTTGTTCGGGAGCATATATCGATTTTTCAACACGGCTTTATACCTGGCAGATCAACTGCTACCAATTTATCTATTTTTGTTAATTATGTTATATCGAATTTTGAAAATAATCTTCAAACAGACATAATTTTTACAGACTTTGCCAAAGCGTTTGATAGGGTTAACCACAAGATCCTACTCCATAAACTGGCTTGCCTTGGTTTTCATTCTAATATACTCAAGTGGATTGAATCTTATTTGACAGGCCGGGTACAGATAGTTAAAATTGATGGAATTTTTTCTGACCCTATTCATGTTCCATCTGGAGTCCCTCAGGGTAGCCATATTGGACCATTGCTATTCCTTTTATTCATTAATGATATATCAGAAATTTTCATTAATTCGCAATGCCTTCTTTATGCTGACGATTTAAAGCTTTATAGAAAAATTGGTTCCAATCTTGATTGCTTACTTCTTCAGGATGATCTTGTAAGGCTCTCAAAATGGTGCGAATCAAACTCTCTTCATCTAAATGTAGCTAAGTGTCATGTACTTACATGTTCTAGAAAAAAAGTTTCGATAAATTATAATTATAATTTGAAAGATGTTATCTTAGAGAGAGTTTCACAAAAGAAAGACTTAGGCATTATGCTTGATGAAAAATTATCGTTTAGCCCTCATATAGATCTAATTATAAGTAAAGCAAATTCAATGTTAGGCTTTATTAAAAGAAATGCTCGTGAGTTCTCTGATATTTTTACGCTCAAATCACTTTATTTCTCATTAGTTCGGTCTGTCTTGGAGTATTGCTCTGTAGTCTGGAACCCATATTATATAACTGCATCTGAAAGAATTGAAAGAGTGCAACGGCGATTTTCAAGGTATGCTATCAGGAAACTTAATTGGAATTGTGAGATTCCCTGTTACAATGCAAGGTGCTTGTTAATGGGAATTCATACGCTTGCGCTGTGCAGAAAATATTTTGCAATTATGTTTATTCGTGACATGCTAACTTTTCGCATAAAATGTTCACTTCTTTTAGAGCAATTAGGCTTCCATATCCCCCCAAGAGGTACTCGTATTACCGTATTGTTTTTCGTGCGCTTTCATCGAACAAATTATGGTTGCAATGAACCAATATCACGATGCATCAAAGAGGTAAATTCAATATGTAATTCCATAGATTTTTTCGAAAATTGTTCTAGAGAAACCTTTAAAAATAAAGTTTTGATTATATTATCAAATCTTTAAATATTTCTAGTCCCGCTTTGCATTAATTATGATTTCTTTATTATTTATCTTGTTTTACATTATTTTTGGTTTTTTTTTTTAAATTACTCTATGTATTTTCCTTTTTTTTTTTTTTTTAATTTTAAATTTCTATCCAAAAATTGTTATGCTAGTCTGTAAGAAAACTCTGATTGACAAATAAACTAAACTAAACTAAACTATACAAAGGTGGGTCGCACTCAGCCTCTTTTTTATTATTCTTCTTGATTAAGTTCACCTAATACTCAGTCCCTTATGTTAAAATTACTACAAAAGCGCCAAGTACGAAATTGCTAATCGATCTCTAAGTGTGCACATATAGTAAGAAAAATATAACAGGGCCTTACTACGCTACTCAGCTATATGTAGGTGTATTTATAGGCATTATCTTTCTTAACTTAATACATCGGTATGATTACTTTTTCTTACAGACATGCGAATAAAACTAAGCCAAGCCAAACCTAATAAAAAACTTTACTTGCTTTTTGCCCTTTATTATTGCAACAAATTGATTAATCAACTACGCGACTAATGAAAAAAAGAATAAATTACTGGCATTCTTTAATGTATGTATCTATATACATGAACCGTTCTGATGAGCCTAGGAGAATGTATAGATAGTTTAGACTTCAGAGCCAACGCGGCAACAACTACACCCATCATTATTACTCTTGGGAGAACAGTACTGATAGCTGATACTCAAAATCAAGGTGTGTACTCTTTGCCACATTGAAACTTTAACTTCTAATTAGTTTGTTGTTCAGGACCTTTCCTGTTTCTGTGTGTTATGATAGATGCCATTAATTAAATTGACTCCCTGTTTATCAACATTGTTGTGTGACATGGGCGAGGCTGTCGCACCAATGCAATGACACCAGTGACACCAGTATTGAGTCGTAAGTCTTAATCTATTCTTCCACACAGCCCACTTTATACACTAACAGACGAATTGATTATAGATTTTCTTAAATGCTTCTTAAAGGTCATATAGTTAGTTGAGTTTGAGATAAAGTTTTTGTTAATATTTCATGATTGTTTATAAAATTCATACTTAAAAATATAAAAAATTAATTTGGTGGCGCAACACCTCGTCGAGAACCAGGGCCTTGTGACTAACAACTCTCAACCATTCCTGTGTGCGTGTTGTTGGAGGAATGGAGGGGACCTACAGTTTTTTGCCGAGTCCAAACGGCTAGATGAGAAGCGCTTATTCTCGAAGAGGCAGTACGTCGGGAAGAACATTTCTGTTTTTTGGTGGCAGCGGCTGAGGAGGAATAGCATGAATGGCGTATAAATTAAATTTCTTATGAAGTGATGCCAGCCTTGTTAGTGAAGTATGGAGGATACTTGCTGTTGTAGCTGTTTTTTTCAGTATTTTGCTTATCCTTTATTTGTGTGACATGATTATTGTTGTTCGTCGCGATCTTCGAATAAATGTTAGGAAGTAAGGATTTTCGTATGGTGTTTTTTTTTTTTTTTGTGAGCTAAGCCTATAGTTTACAGTTCCCGTGCGCAAAAAAAATCTATGCAAAATCATTGAGGTGAAATGCAAAATTTAATTTAAAAAAACCATTTCTTTCATGATTTGTCATATAAAACAATGGACCGGCAATTGTTTTGCATGCGAGAAAAAGTGTAGAGAATACATTTTTTTGTTGGATGCAAAAAAAAGTATTCACCTCAAGGCATTATTTGCATGCAAAGGAGGTTTGCACTCAAAAATAACAATTTTCCATTTTTTTGCCTAAAGTTTATTAATTTAGAATAAATTAATAGCTTATTGGGTGGTTTAGGCCAAGGCAAACATTTTTTTCTTTGAATATTTCACAATTTCGTGCATAGAATAGGTGAAAAATTGTTTTGAAAATTTTGATTTTTTTTGCATGGGAACTTTAAGGCTTTAGGAACCTACCGATTTTAAGATTGATAGGAATGTTAAAGTTTAGGAAAAATAATATTGCTTTGCATCATGCAGATTTTGAAAAATTATAACTTTGATGACATGTTTCAGTAGTTGAAAAATGCTGCTTCAAAATTTCGTTTTCGAAGTTGCTAAAAACATAAACAAAAATGTAGACAAATATTCTAAAACAGGTCGATAAGATAGTTTAACTAGCTCTTAACCCTTAAACCCTACCCTGGGGTCCAGCGTGATGAAAAAACTAAATGTTATCAAGTATTTATTTACCAAAGCAACCCATGGTGACGCTATTCATGGTATTCTTATTAAACATCAGTAGGGGTCCTGCTCCTGTCATTATTTATTTTTTACAGTTTGTGTGGTCCAGTTGTTTATATAACCACTTCCAGGTCTCATAGACCCCAAGGTTTATTAATTTATTTTCAATACGTTTGATTGGAAAGTTGATGAAAAAGTCATATGTACAAAAAGTTAAGCAAAAAAATTATTTATGGTTTTGTTACCATGGTTTATTTATCGAATCCCTCGTGTTTTAGTATAAAAAAGCAACTTAATTGTCCTGCTAATCTCCAGGAACTGGTGGGAGATATTTTGAAAAAGAAACGGGTATTGGCTGAGCCCAATCCTGCTAAACATACAAAAAAATATGAGCCGTCTTCCCAAGGGATAAGGACCGGAAACTAAAATGAGGTGAGGGAGGTTTTGAAACTCCCTTTGTTGAGTTCCAGTTCTACGCTTAACGTCGCCAAGTACAGACGTTTAAATTCGCTCCTCATTACCTTTCAAATATAATTAAAATTCTTTTGATTATAACTCAGTTTGCTTAGCCCTGCATTTTCATTCGCAAATTCTCTGAACCAATTTTCTGCCCTTAAATCATTCTTTCATTACCGTTTCACATTCAATTCGATTTGAAAATTGTGCTTACCTGTGTTAACTTCTTGTAACAGTTTATTGTGTTTACTTTAATTATTCTTAACCAATTGTGCCGCTGTAGCCATTTGTTGACCACATTGTTGACTAATAATAAACAAAAATAAATAATAAACAAAAACTAATAATTATGGTGAATCGATGTGATTTTATCCATTGCGAAGACAATGATCACAAAAATGCTGACCCGGTGCCTTGTAGAGGCCTTTGTAGTAAATCTTTTCACCCACTATGTATAGGATTAAGCAAGAGATCAAGTGCGCATCTGAAAGATTATTTGGAGCACTTTTTCTTTTACTGCGATGAGTGCAGAGATTTCTCTCTTGCGCATGTGCTCCGTGCAATAAAGTGTCTAAGTGATTCAATGAACTGCATCCCAGCTGATAATAAACTGTTCCATAAAAACATTCTTGATCAGCTACAACAGTTGGATGTTTTTAGCAAATCTATGGACGACTTGAGCAACACTGTTGTTTACCTCAGCAAAAGGAGTACTGATAAATTTTTATCAGTTGATAAGCAACTAGCTACTCTTACGCAGTTGGTGTCAGACTATTCACGAGACGATCGTATCGAACAATGCATAATATCGCTCAAAGACGAATTTAAATCGGTTGTGAGTAGCTATCAAAATGTTGACTCTGTTGACTCAATAAATCATAACATAAACACCATGCGCTCCGACCTTGACCAGCATATGCAAAGCACCTCAAAATTAGTGATACCCGGCCTTCGTCATCCACTTGCTCTTCTGGAAAATGCAGTAGGCAAAATCAACTCCATGAGTAGCGAGATTTTGGCAACAAGGCTAAGCATCTTTGATCTTTCTGATGACATTAGAACAGCAACTTTCAAAATCGACAGCATACCGGTTCAGCTCCAGTTAAACCAATCTGTCTTCAACACTTCAATTCTTGCTGAAATAATCGATGCCACCCCTTTGATACCCTTATCTGCTCACCAGCCACTTCCGCTACCTTCAATTATGTCTACCACGGAATCACCACCTTCAACCATTGGCCTTGACTCTCCTGCTTGTATATTCATCACTACTAACTCATCCAACCATTCAGCCACTCTTGAAACTGATTCACCTCACGCATCTGCTCCCGTCTCTACTACTCATCCATCCTCTACTCCACCACCTTTGACCGCAAGTGCTCCTAGCCTTATTAAATTTGGAACTTCATGGTCCATCCCAGAGTGGAACTTAAGATTGTCCAAGCTCAATAATGCAAACAAGAGCTCATATTTCCTGATTAAAGCGCCTCGAACTGCTGATGATTCCTGGGTCCGGACTTACTTCTTATGGACATCGATTGCCAAAGTACATCTACTTGCCACTTCAAAATCATCATCCCATCGAAATACGAATGGTTATTCTCCAGCTGTAATGGGCACACTCAGCTTGGTGACATGAAGTTATTCAAATGGATTGATAAAACATCATCATCATTGTCGCCAAAAAGCAAGAATAAGCCGCGCAAATCTAAAGCCAAAATTCAATCCGGTATTAACTCGAAATCAGACTGGAACTTCAAAATAGGTATTCTTCCTAACTTTTCTCACTCTATTTACCATGACTCATCTTTCCTTAAAAGCCACCACCCAATTCTAAATTCTCCTTCTGTGTCTTCCTTACCTTCTTCTAATTGCGTTCATCCAGTCTCTACTTACCCCTCCTTACATCATAAGAATAATATGTATAACCCCATCCGAACTAATAGACCTTCCTTATTTCAAAACCCTCCTGTAGTCCCTCCGAAGAAACGAGTGTCTTTTAATATACCTAACAAACAGAATGACCAATCTCCCAATTTAAATCACCCTCGTGGTTCCTACTACCCAAATTTCATCCATTCCCACGTTCTTAATCCCGAGCATTCATCCACTCCTCCCGTCACCGGCTCTCCCCCCCTTCCTACCACATCCAATGTTTCCCCTACTACTAATCTTCCAACAATTAATTATCCCTTTTTTGACCCCCTCACTCCACCAACAGTAAAACAACGTCCAGCACCCTCTTCTTCTCATCCTTCTCTGATCACCACACCCACATCTAACCACTACTCCACCACATTAACATCTCCTGAGCTAACTTCCCTCCAATCTCCCTCCATATCTAATGCTCCATACCATACCCATACGCACGGATCTTCGCCCCCATTTTTAGACCCTCTCACCCCCCCAACTGCTAGACTTACCAAACAATTTGTTGACCTTAATGATGATGGTCGTTATGTTCTCTCACGACTTAGAGATCACAGAATCTACTCTTACGTTCGCCTTTATCTTGCATACCTTCATGACAAACAAGACTCTGTTTGTGTTGACGGTGTTACAAGAACTAATCTTATGGTTTCCATACAGCAAGAAGGTCTCCCAACTAACCCCGTTGAACTTAGGGAAATATTCGTTCGTTTTCATGAATCTTTCAAACTTACTCCCGCAGATGTTGCAAATGACTTATCGTCTTTCGCCTCTTATGTAAACTCTAAACGTATGACTCATTTGCAGAGGAGTAGATCCAACTTTAATAGTTTTTTTCGTTCCTAAACCCCCAATCTCCTCTAATTATCCTCCAAAATGCTTTTCCCTTTATTACCAAAATGTCAGAGGGCTTCGTACCAAAACTTCTGCAGTCTACCTTAATTCATTAACTTTACCCTATGACATTTTTGCACTAACTGAAACTAACCTTTTACCTAGTATTAACGATAGCGAGTTCTTTAACCCTGACTTCAACGTCTTTCGAGTAGATGGCTCTTTGCACGATGATGTATCTGTTGGACGCGGTGTTCTATTAGCGGTTCACAATCGATTTGATTCGACCCTTTTCAAAATATCTGATTCCTCCTCCTTTGAGTATGTCTGTGTGAAATCAACAATCGCCAAAGTAACCTTTTATATAACTTGCTGCTATATTAAACCCTGCCAGCCTATCAAATGTCATCAGCTCGCAGTTGATGCTATAGATTTTATCTTCGAAGCAGCTGAACCATCTGACGTGGTTTTTATTTTAGGTGATTTCAATTTCCCAAATCTCCAATGGACTCTATCTGATGATGAATCACATTATACGAGTTCTAATGCCATGACTGATAACGAAATCTTATTCACCGATTGTCTCTCTGACTCAGATCTTTACCAAATGAGTGGTTTCAAAAATAATTTAGACCGTCAACTCGATCTTATCTTCTCCTCTGATGTGGACAATTGTGTAGTATCAGCGAGTAATCATCTTCTTTCTACTCTAGACCCGTACCATCCTCCTATCTTCCTTTCTTTTTCTTATGAATCTTCCCATAATGCCACTGCTCCGGAAAAAGTAATGGCTTTTAATTTTCGTAAGGCTAATTTCCCCAAACTAAATAACGTACTTCGTGCCATCGATGTTGATATTATTTTTGAAAATCACGACATCGATTCTGTCCTTCATAATTTCTATTCTCTACTATTTTGCTGCCTTAGCCAATCAGTCCCTATTTCTCCTCAAAAAAAACATTTCTTCAAGCCCTCCATGGTATAATAATGAATTAAAATCTCTCCGAAATAAAAGCAACAAACTTTGGCGTAAGTACTTGCAATCTCGCACTGGCTTTGATTTCTCTACCTTTCAATGTGCAAACCATAATTTCTCTGAAGTCTGTAAGTCTCTTTACCATAATTACCTTATTCAAGTTCAATCTAACATTATATCTGACCCAAAAAGTTTTTTTTAACTTCATTAATGCTAAAAGAAAGTCTGATAACTTCCCTTCTACGCTTACTTATTTGAATACCAGTTCAGACGATCCCTTAATCATCGCTAACCTTTATGCCCAATTTTTCAGTCAATCTTTTTCTGATAGCACTTCCCCACCAGACTCCGATTACTTTTCCTTCTTAAACACCTGCACCCAAACGTCACTGTCTTCAATTGTCATTCCCCCTTCAATCGTTGAAGTTAAGATTAAAAAACTGGTGGTGGTCCTGATGGCTTACCTTCAATAATATTAAAAAATTGCTCGTCAACCTTAATAGAGCCATTGACAACTCTTTTTCAGCTCTCAATTTCACAAGGGATATTTCCTTCTCGTTGGAAATATTTCTACATTATCCCGATCCACAAAAAAAGGCCCTAAAAAAGAAATATCTAACAACCGCCCTATAGCTTAGCTGTCGTGTATTCCTAAGCTTTTCGAAAGCATAGTCTATGGCACTATGCTTTTCCACTGTAAACATATTTTTTTTCCCAATCAACATGGTTTTCTTACCGGTAGATCAACTACTACCATCCTAGTTGATTTTGTTTCTAATTCTACATGCGCCACTGACCTCAGCAAAGCCTTTGATAAAATCTCACATTCCCTTATTCTCTTCAAACTCAGAGCACTTGGCTTTCCTCCCTCCTTCATTGCGTGGATCCATTCATATCTTAGCTTAATGTTAGTAAATGTCAAGCTATAACGTATTCCCGTAAACGCTCACCTCTCCCTCCTCGAACATATTTTATTAACAATGAGGCAGTCACAGTAGTTGACTCACTATGTGATTCAGGTATTCTTTGTGATAAAGAACTTAATTCATTTCACCTTCCACCCTATAAAGATCGTCTTCAACTTATTAATCTGCAACCTCTTGATAAACGTCGCAAAGTAGCCGACATTGTATTCATTCACCAAATTTTAGCCGGTAATATTGATTGTCCTACGCTTCTCCAAAAAATTTCTTTGCACACTAACCCTAGAAGTCTTATATTGGTGTCTCTCTTTGATGTCAATTTTCATCGTACTAATTATGGTAGTAACAAACCATTGACACGCATGCTCCGTACCTCCAACCTTATGCAAAATTCTTTTGACTTTCACACCTCCAAACACTCTCTCAAAATCTCGCTCTATTCCAACCTTAACTATACAATCCCTGCACTGCCTTAAACACTCCCTTATAGCTCTTAACACCTTGCCTTCCATTTTTTTAAAAGTTTTTTTCTATGTAAAAAACTGGTGGGTGTGCCTTAGGGCCCAGATTATTATATAAATAAAAATAAAAAAAAACGAAAAACCCACCATAGATTTTAAGTCTAGATTTAAGTTTAGATGTTAGTTCACGCTTGTATTAAGCTAAATAAATAAATATTTATTTTATTTTGTTGAGGATATAGCTCGACATTGTGCTAAGGCTGCGGGAACTCTGAGGTTTAATTGATTTTATAAATTCAACATTTTTAATTAATTTATCTTAAAATGTTTTATTGTTTTTGGAAATAGGACAAACAAATGTTTGGGGTTTTCTGAACCCCAGGGTAGTAATAGTGTTTCTCTATGGATGGGTTTTATTTAAGGGTTAAAGTCACTATTTAGTTTATTTGAATCTATACCTAATCAGTTAAGTTCCAGACGTCCGGAAAAAGCAGGTTGACTTTGAACATATTAAGGATTTAATTTTATTTGTGTATATTTTAGGTGGTATTCTGCTAAAAATATCTTCACAAAAATCCAGTTTTTGTATTTACGTATGGAAATGCCTTTATTGAAATACTTTTCGTTTGGTATATTTTTATAGGACTATGATGAGTAAAGTAAACTCATCATTGAAAATTTTAATGATTGATTTTGAGACATTTAGATAGCAGAATCTTTTAATATTTTGATGGACAAATAAAGCTCAAGACTTAATTATTATTTCTAGTCAAAACAAATTTCAAATAGGGCCAACTTTATTTTAATGATTGAACTACCTTAGCATTGATCATTGGCATCTTAAAATTTATTTTATGTGGAGAGTTGGGCTTTTTTTTACTCGAAATATCAATCAAGTTTTGAGCTTTACATCTTCATCAAAATAATAAATTATTTTGCTTTCTAAATGTCTCAAAATCAATCATAAAAGTTTTCAATGGTGTGTTTCAATGATAGCTATAACTGGCGCCTTATTGTTTTTTGTATTCCTATGTTTTAGGGATTATCGGGCTTAGGAAGAGCCGCCATCTTGAAAAAGAGATAAGTGTCGTTTCTATTTAACAACTCTTTGATATTTAATTTTACAACAAAATGTCCAGCTAAACTCTCGTAGAGGATACAATTATCAACCAAATAACATATTAACGACCCCTGAAAGTTGTTTCATCTTTAAGTTATATTTAGTTTTGGATTGGTTAGATTATTTTAGATTTGAAATGAAATAAAAAGCACATTTAAATTTTTTTTTTTTTTATGAAAAATTTTCGATTTTTTTCGAAAATGTACTTTTTACTTCATTTCAAGTCAAAAAACTATCGAAGCAATGCCAAACCATGAAAAAAATAGACGAAAATATTTATTTTGATGATGACTTCAGAATGTAGGAACAACACAACAACCCAACTCGCATAGTTACAAAAAAAACGACTGTTGTTAACTATACTGCCTTACCGATTTTCTGGTACTTATTTGTGGCTCACTTTTAAGTTGCTTGCTTAGAGGGACTGCCCTTGCCTCTAACTTTTGTGAGTCCCCTTAATTCTCACTTTTGGGGTGCTTGTTAGTGTGAGTTCCCTTACCTCTCAATCTTGCTTGCTTAGAGTGAGCCTCGCTTGACACCCACTTTTGGGGTCGTTGTTCAGAGTGAGTCCCCTCGCTTCTCACTTTTGGGGTGCTTACTTAGTGTGAGTCCCCTTACCTCTCACTTTGAGGGTGCTTGCTCGGAGTGAGTCCCCTTGCCTCTAACTTTTGGGGTACTTTTTTGGTGTGAATGCCCTCGCCTCTCACTTTTGGGGTGCTTGTTTAGAGTGAGTCCCTTTGCCTAACACTTTTGGGGGGCTTGTTTAAAGTGAATCCCTCGCCTATACTATTTTCCGTACTATGTTTTCTTTTTTTACCAAACCTACACTCTCTAGAGTCTTAAAACATCTTATCCAAGCACACTGTATTTTTCATTATACTGTTAATTATACTACTTGTTGGTATACATTTATTATTGAAACATTTTGAGAGGGTGTCTCCTGATGGAAACTCTTGGTTCTACAGAGACAATTTTGGGCTAAAATTGATGCAAGTTTAATTAATTTAAATCGTAGAGCCATATTTTCATTAAAACCTTTAGGTATAAAATCGACACTCAGTGAAAAAAGCGCGAAAATTTCGCGGTTTTTTTTTAAATTTTTTCCATAATGTGGGTTCAGAAACAACTTTGGAATAAATTAGAACTGGATCTGACGCAAGGTCTGATGTATATAAGTACTTGACTAATAGTAAGGCTCAAAATTTGCCGTTTTTTTGCATTTCAAGAATAGGCTGGGTCAAAATTTTGAAGTCCTTTTTTTGAAAAAAAATTCATACTGACCCGCTAACTTCGCAATGAAGTGAAGTTAGCAGGTCAGTATTAAATTTTTTTCAAAAAAAGGACTTCAAAATCGTTGAAATGCAAAAAAACTGCTAATTTGGAGCCTTACTGTAAGTTCCCAGCATGCTTGGTTCCTGAGATACACTATATATGACCTGCTAACTTCACTGCGAAGTTAGCATGGTTACTCGATTGCATCCTTATTTGGTGAACTGCAAAATCGGGAATAGAAATGCAAGCAAAATGCAAGAAAACTGCAAATTCCTGTCAAGGTCCCATTTGTATGGGTGAAAGTTGCCCTGCTAACTTCACAGACGTATTATACGAGAATGTTTAAAATTTTGCGCCAAAATCTTTTTTCCCACTCAACTAAACCAATCAACACTATCACTGACGACCTGCCTAGACTACGTAGGTGCCTACTTGCCATATCCAAATACAATACAATAGTTTTTTTAACCTAAGAAAGCGTCGACTCACGGACTGGGAACTGAACTGAACCACCATGCAGAACTAACCTACATCTACACCCACCCCACTATCGCATCAATCGCATGAACCGCACAACATCAACGGCAACCTTCGATATCCTAAAGTAAACATTAAGATATTATATAAATTAACTTTTTCAACCTAAGGAAATATTTGTATCGGTCTATAAAAATAATTTTACTTAATTATGTACTTACATACGTTTTGTGACATTTCATTTCAAAAAAGAAGCGCGAATAGCCCCCAAGTTGTTGTACTCATCGCTGCTGCGAAGAGAATGATAGTAATTTTGTTTTATAAGAAAACATACAGGTATGAAAAGGGGAGGTTCCCATCAAAACAATTATGTTTGAGTAACAAATAGAATGAACTCTTTACATAATTGAAAAAACGATCATACGCCATGATGGGTTGTCCTATAGTTAAAGTGGTTTAACTTCTTAACACCTAATGTTATGGAGAAACTTTGTAACATTTTTTATGGAAAATTACCTCAGCTATCTGTGTGTAGAACAGTTTTTTTTCTAATAGATATTTGTCAAAAATGTTCGTGGCCTGGCCTTTGACCCCTTATAACTGACCTAGCGGTCGTCGGGTTTTTAAAGACTCTTCTCAAATTATAGGTAACACCAATCCCAACGTCGTCGCCTGGATAAAATATTGTCGTATGTGAAAAATTGAGGTTTTGAGATTTAAATGCAGTTTTGTTATATGATTTTTTTCTCTAAAAGTCTGTGATATCGATATATCCCTTAATTTCCAAGATAATTCTTAAAATTTGTCGTATGTGCAAGGTCGCCAACATTTAAGTATTTCTTTGTCGTATGTGTATACAAAACTCTACACATACGACAATATAAAAACATACGACATTTTTTCATACAAAATCTGTTCAGTCAAAGTTTGGTAAATAACTGTCGTATGTGTCATTTGTAATGCAAGTACGACAATATTTTACTGGATAAAACGTTTGTCGTATATCGCATTAGAAAAAACACAGAGACGGGAATTTTAGCCGTGATCAATAAACAAATCAATAATACCAAATAATGTCTATTGCCATCCTACAATTCATTCATGACAATCAAAATTCAGTTAAACAAACAGCGCAGGAGTTCTGTGAGCCACGATATTCCTGCTAGCAAGACGTTGACTGTCCACAGCGTTAATGAAATATATTTATGAAATATCGAAATAATCAGTCAGGTAACTTAAATTCACCTTTAAATAAAATGAACCAAAAACATTTCTAAAAACTATGTTGGTATGCTTTCAATTCTGACCTAGAAATCTGATCATCAAACCCAGTTCTCTTAAGTCAAAACTCTTACCAATAGACTACTACCACAGATACTATAGTTACAGATATTTGCAAGTATCGCACGCAACGCAAAGAAAAATGACAATTTTTGTATCGTGGGACGTAGAGCTACGTCCCAGTTATATCAATATTGTGTGAAATATTGACTTAATATGATATAAATTAACATACATAGACATAAATACAAACTGTCAACGACAAGCCATCAGTAGTTCGATAAACCGAATCGATTTTTGAGGAAGAAAAAAAGATCTTGCAAACACAAATTATTGAAAAAATGGTCATTGTTATTTGTACAGGATGCGATATCTTTATTACTTTAGTATCTGTGCTACAACGAAGAGAAACTTATAAATTAGGATAAACATAACTGTAATTTAAAGATGATATGACCAAAAAACACACGGTTTCAAGAGCCAGCCGAGGCGTATTTAGCTTCGTATAGCTTCAGCAAAGGCCATCGACTCCAACAAAAAAATGCTATAAATAGTATGATTCATTATCTTGAAAAATGGAAACGAAATTATTTCATCGTGCCATTTTTAAAATAGATAAGGAGTACGATTTTTGAATTCTGGTGATATGTAATTGTTGACAGTCACAACACAATAGCGCGTTTTTGTGTCAACTATCACAAATCACCGTAGCCGATTCAACCCCTTTATTTTCTTTCCTGCTAAAATATTAATTTATTTAAAAACAACTGAACCGTAAATAAATTAATAGGAATGAGTTTTGTTTTTAAACGTGTGAATATTTTCAAGCTTAGACCAAAAAAGTGAACTAGAATATGGATTAGTTCTTTTTCTTTATTTCTTTAGAATTAAATTTTTTAATTTTTTATTTTGTTGAGGATAAAACATATTTCTTAAAGGTTCAGAAAATAAATAAATAAAAAAAATTGTTTTATTAAATAAATAATAAGGGCTTATACTGTCGTATATAATACACTATTACTTAATTTTTTTTTTTAATTTAGTGTCGTATGTGTGATTATTTTGTCGTATGTGTTTGGGTAACAAGCAGTCTTGGATAAACCGTCACATACGACAACGGCATTAACGGTGTTAACGTTTTTTAGTCCGCAGATGTTTTCTGTATATGCTATTTGATTTTCAAAAAAATTCACCGTATAGTTTTTGAGAACAAAATTTTCGAACTCTAAACGCGTCTCCCTAAAAGTAGCAAATTGTAACATACGACAATATTTTATCCAGGCGACGACGTGTATATCAAATATCAGCCCGTTACAATCTTTTTCCTTTCTTTGGCATCTTTATGTGTACTCTTACTATGGGCTAAGTAGGTTGTAGGGTGTAAAGTTTTTGATAGGTTTGGGTCTTCGTTGACTGGACTAGATATATAAGGGATCAAAAAAGTTTAAAAAATCAAAATTTCTTCGAAAATTTTGGGGAGAATTGCTTATATAATGTTCCGTGGTCACTTCTTTTTGTAATATTTTGTCGGTTCAAGTGTAAAACAAACTAACTAACATATTATACACATTTGAAGAAAATTGGATTGAAACGTACTTTTTGAAGCGGAAAAGTCACACTCCGCAAAATTAAAAAAAAAAGTTTCCGGGTATACCTTTCAATATCCTTATTAAATCCGTGCAGACCTTATGGATTAAAAATATGCGTTTCATTCTCATTTATGATGTTTTACTTTTGGAACTAGGATTTATTCAATGATTTTATTTTTTAGGTTGAATTAAATTAAATTCGATGACCCGAAAATTGTTGTCTGTTAACTATAACTATTTTGCTTCTCTTAATAGCTATTTCACATTTAGTCTATTCATAAGACATTCCTTAGAAACAATAATGCACTGCACCTTACATATTATTTAATTTCTTACTAAGGCCAAATACACAAAAACTACAAAAGGAATTTCCATGATTTATGTAATTGAATTGACCATTATCCTTTAAAAGATTTTTCTGTCGCTACCTTATCTATTATTGTATGTTCAATATGTTGGACCATCCTTTAGAAATGTCTAGCATTAAACTTGGTTAAGACTTGCAAATGAAAAGGGTCAGTCTGGCAAAAGGTCGTCTGGGACAGTTTTCCCTAGAGTTAAAAAAGGGGTTTAAACACGATATTAATCGGTAGTCGATGATACCGAAGGCGGGCGTAAGTAAACGCTTTGACAAGGCAACCTGACCTGTTGAATCACAAGAGGGTTCATAGATGAGAAAACGACTTTGGCCGTGATCAACAGTTCTGTTCTTCTTCAGTTAACCCTTTTTATACCGGGAGAAAGGAATTTCTCAATTTTTGATTTCAACGAAAACAATAATAATCGAAATTCCTTGCATGCCTAATGGAATAATATACTTTAGACACACTTTCAACACAAACATCTTAGGGATTACCTATGATTTATGCACATGGATGACAAATCCACGCCGATAGTAAATATATACCGCACAGACATTTTTCAAGAGCTTTACCGACATACATACATATATCACACAGAACAAGCAGTCGTATGGTTTAAGAATGGAAAAAGAAATCATTATTATTCTCAATAGGTAGGCATACCTTTATTGAGAGAAAATAAAAGGGAAAGATACTGGCATTTGTAGATGATCCAATAAGTAGCGCAGCTACTCACACAAGGATATTTCTTTTATTACTTCTGTCGAAACCGATAGGAATGGAAATGGCATAATGTGACATAATATGTTTATGAATGCAATCAGTGATTTATGAGGGTTGCCAAAAATACGCATATTCTTTTGATTTATGACTAGTTCTGCGTGTCGCAAATTCAGGTATGTATCTGCTGCTTGCTGTTTAAGAAAGGATATTAACGGTTTTCCGTTTCAAATTTGATTTATTTACTCCTTGCGATGTATTCTTACAGCTGTATTTATAAAGACATTCTAAAGGCTTCGTAACTTTTAAATGCCTCTAAAATGCTCTTAGGCACCAGTTATAGCTATCATTGAAACTCATCATTGAAAACGTTCATGATTGATTTGAATTTGTTTCGGAAACGGATTCTTTGATGAGTTATTTTGTGATGTGGTCCACGGATATGATATGTTTGAGGCATTTAAAAGTAATCCATTATCATGACACCATTGAACCGCCTTATCAAACTCACCTTGTAATATTTCGGTTGCAGTTTCTAGACACTTGTGCTTAACTATTATAGCGGTGTCGTCTGCGAATGCAAATGGAACACTGTTTTGAAAAACACGTAGCAGTTCGTAAGTAAAGAGGATAAACTAAATTGGTCCAAATTTCGAACCCTGTGGAACTCCGTGAAGAACTGGTTCATCATCGCTGTATAAATCTTTGATTTTTACCCAGAATGATCTGTCGTTCATATAATTTTGCAGCCAGTAGGCCAACTTTCCTCGGATTCCTATTTTATATAACGACTCTAAGCGCTTTTCGTGGTTTAAAGTGTTAAAGGCTTTACTAAAATCTATAAACAATACAAGAACGTGTTGGTTTTTGTTTAGGCATTCATTGACGATGTTTACAAATTCTCCAAGAAGTCTTACTGTACTTTTTGTCTTTTGGAAACCATACTGCTTTTCATGGATCAGCAAGTGTTTTTCTATGAAATTCTGAAGACGTCTTGAAACAACATCCTCCAGACACTTTTCAATTACGGATAAAATCGATATGGGTCTGTAGTTTTTCTGTAGGTTTTCTACTACTCTTTTATTAATAGGGCGGACGATGGCGGTCTTAAGCTTGTTTGAAATAAGCGCTTGGTTCAAACTGAGGTTAATGATCTTTGATATTGTAATATTTTCTCAGGTTCGTTAATAAAACTTAATTCACTTTATTTCAATTCTCCACTTATTTACTTTACAAAATAATACACTTTAATTTTACAAACATAAAACAATTTATTGTTCACCACTGAAATTAATTCACTAACTTGACTTTTATAACAACCACCCTTACGCATTCACGATTAAAAATAAACTGCGTCCTCTGCCGGTCAGACATGTGCTTTTATACTTTTCACAAGGTTCCCAAAAAAGCTGGAAGGTTCTAGTATTTGCTTCCAGAGCAAACCATAGGGGAAATTTCCCTTTAATTTCCCTATCCAAGGCTTTTATTTTGACGTTTAGAATTGGAAGTTCAAAAGCTCACCAAAGCTCTCCGAAGGTTTGTTTGTGTCCTAATCCGAAATTCGGTGTTTCTTTTATTCGAGTGTGGTTATAGTTCATTCAAGAGTCGTTGTAGTGCAAATGTGACAGTCATTTCACTGCCCCCTCCTTAAAATTGATCGTCCCGAGCAAATCTATCACATCCTTCACCTTCACGACATCGTTTATTCGTGTTACAACAGTATACGGGCCTTCCCAATTTTGTTGAAGTTTCGGTGAAAGTCGCTTCCGACGGTGGGGATTATACAACCACACAAGTTCTCCCGATTGGAAGCCGTTCGTTGTTGCTTTTGTGTCGTATCGTGTTTTCATCAGATCAGTCGATAGAATTATGTTTGCCCTAGTCCTTTCGTGAATGTCAAGAAGTTTTTCTTTCAAGTTTTCCACGTAGTCGTCTATTTCTTGCGTAGTCGTCTATATCTTTGGAAAGGGTCCTGTTAAATTTTTCAACCATTCCATGAGATTGTGGATGAAGCGGTGTTGTCATGGTCTTTTTAATGCCAAGGAGTGTACAAACTTCCTGAAAGATTTTGGACTCAAAGTTTCTTCCTTAATCTGAATGGAGTTCCATCAGTACGCCAAATCTGCTAATCCAGTTGAAAACAATCTGATCCACGACTGTTTTGGGTTCCTGGTTTGGGATGGCAAATGCCTCAGGCCACTTGCTGAAGTAGACCATTACTACCATAATGTATCGGTTTTCACTTTCGGTTTTTGGAAAAGGTCCAACAACGTCTATTGCAATCCTCTCAAAAGGCGTGCCCACGTTATACTGCTGCATTTGACTCTGGATTTTTCTGCCTGATCCCTTGCTTGCAGCACAAGTATCACATTTTCAGCACCATTCTTTAACGTCTTCACTTGCATGTAGCCAGTAAAATCGCTGCCTTACCTTCTTCACTGTATTATTGATCCCCAAATGTCCTCCGGAAGCTCCCTCTTGCATCTCTTGAAGAACTTCATTAACTTTGGATTGAGGTACGATTAGCTGCATCAGATATGATTTGCCGTCTGTGGACTACCACTTACGTCTTAGCACTCCTTCTTGCACATGAGAAGTGAGTCCCATTGTGCCACATACGCCTTAAGAGTTATGGACTTCTATCGGAAATATCACCCCATTCTGGTTTCTCCTAGTGTTCTTTCAATGCCAAAATAGGTTCAATATCCGAGTCTTCTTGCTGGGAGGTCCTCAGTTCTTCATTACTCCAACCGTAAATGGGATCGATTCTTAATTGCTGGATGGCAGCTACCTCCTTTTCTTCTTGACGTGTGCAATGCCTGCAGTCCGGTTTGCAGGGTCTCCGAGACAAGGCATCTGCGTTTGAGTGCAACCTTCCTCTTCAATGTTGAATCTGGTAGTCGTATGTCTGCAATCTCTCGATCCACCTTGCCACTTGACCTTCTGGATTTTTGAAGTTCAAAAGCCAATTAATTGCACCTTGGTCTGTTCGAAGACTGTTCTGACTGTCTGTTCGTGTTTTGTAGCCGATATTAGAGCTAGAAGTTCTCTTCTGACCACACAATATTTTCTTTCTGGCTTTGAGAGTACCTTGCTGTAATAGGCGATGATCTTCCCTGCTCCATCATGAACTTGGGACAGTACGGCTCCAATTCTCATGTTACTTACGATGATGAAAGGTTTTCCTGGTATCGGATAGGCCAGAATAGGTGTATTGCATAGGCGCTGCTTGAGTACCTGAAAGCTTTTCTCGCACTCACTTGACCATTTGAATGGTTTGCCTTTTTCGATAAGCTGATGCAAACTTTTAGCAATCCCAGCAAAATCCTTAACAAAACGACGATAGTACGTGGCTAGACCAAGAAAGCTCCGAAGTTGATGTTTATCTTGTGGAGTTGGCCAATTCTTAACAGTGTCCACTTTCTCAGGATCAGTCTTCACTCCTTGGGACGAGATGATATGTCCCAAGTATTTACCTCAGACTTGAAAAATGCACACTTATCTTATTTAATTTCAAGTTTGCTTCTCGTAGCCTCTCGAACACGGCCTTAAGGTTTCCACAATGCTCATCGAATGTTTTACCATAAATGATGACATCGTCCAGATAGACCAGACATGACTTCCAAGTAAGTCCTTGTAAAATGGACTCCATCAACGCTCAAATGTTGCCGGAGCGTTGCATAGTCCGAAAGGCATTACTTTGAATTGCCACAGACCATTTCCTGTAGAGAAAGCCGTCTTTTCTCGATCTTCTGGATGGATTTCTACCTGCCAGTAGCCACTCTTCAAGTCCAGTGTTGAGAACCATTCTGCTCCTTCCATCGCATCCAAAGTATCACTGATTCTTGCCAGTGCTGTCTTTCTTTGTAACATTGTTCAGCCTCCTGTTGCAGTTTGACACGGTAGGTTTTGGTGTTATGCAGCCATGTCATATTCACCAAGTCTCTTCGAACAATGGAGGCAGTGGCATCGGTGTCGATCGTAGCCACTTGTTGCTTGCTGTTTAATCCGTTTAATATTGCCTCCACGGTCAGACTTTAATTGTTTCTTTAGTCTGTGAGAACCAAATAGTGGTTCTGGGGCCATCGATACCAGAAACCAGCTCCTGCCCCTCGAAGTTGGTTCTAACTCGTTTCCCGGTTGGGAAATAGCTAGAATTGAAGTATTGATGTTATTATTTCCATTTCTGCATCAACAATGCTGACATGCAGGTCTTCTAAAAGGTAGTCTGCACTGACGTTGGAGATGTCCAGTCATGTTACAATTCCAGCATCGAGCTGTTCTCTGGCATGAACACTCCTCAATTTCTATTTCTCTTACTCGATGGACTCCTTGAGAAGTCTGTTGTGCTGCTTCCATAGTCTGGGCGAACGCTTATGCCTCAGGAAGTGTACGTTTTCCAGCATTTCAAATCGCTCGCTGAAGGTTGATATCAGATACAGCCCGGTAAAAGGCCTTAGTTGCGAATTGGTTGATTATTTCATCCCCTGCAGCCGGATATGCCAGACGTGCCAACCGTTCGATGTCTGCTTGGAGATGTTGCAGAGTTTCTCCTCTTTTCTGGACTCTAGTATTGAGTTGAACGCGGAAGACTTCCTGCATATGGCCATCTCCAAAGCAGTTGTCAATGGCTTGAACAAGAGCACTGAAGTTGCCATTTTTATCTGCTGGTATGGTTTGTAGAGTAGTTCAGCAGCAGTTCCTCTAAGGGCAAGCGTCAGAGCTATATATTTGTCTTCCTCTTCCCAACTATTTGTTGCTGCAGCTACCTCGAACTGCTTCTTATAGATTGACCAAGAAGTTTTTCCATCGAAGGTTGGTGGATCTCCTTTCTTCTTGGACAGTCTCCAGCACTTTCTCGCACCTTCATTCTCTTTACTTTATCCAATTCCTTTGTAAGGCATTCGATTTTGTCTTCGACCTTTTCGAACTTTGCTTCTACTGTCGACAATTGCTTATCAACAGTCAAATATTGTTTATTGACTCGCTCGTCAAGGGCAATAATTCTATTGTCAAAGGCTTCTTACTTACCTTCGAGAAGATTCCGAATATTCCTTTGTTCTTGGCTTTGTTGTTCTAGAAGATTCTTTTGCTCTTGGCTTTGTTGATCAAATCGTTCAAGAATATTCTTTTGTTCATTGCGTTGTTCTTCAAATTTAGCGAGCAGCTGAGACAGCAGATTGGTCATGCCTGACGAACTTAATTGTTCTTGCTCTTCCTTCATTTCAATGTCAAAAATATAAACGTGTCTGGGTTTTCTCCACGGTTTCGTAAACCATCTTGCAGACGAATTATATGATCATTCTTTGTTCCAGCAGTAGGAAGACCTCGGCTCTGGACTTTTGGCAACTCATATATGGAAATTTGATATTTTAGAATGTCATTTAATTGGTCAGTAATTGGTCAAGAAAGGTCAACTAGTCCTAGAAATTGGTCAGCCCTTGATAACTAGTAATAAAGACTTAAGGTTTCTCAAGGTCACTCAAGGTCACGCGCGATTTTTGGCACCTCATTTATGGGAAATTTACGAAAAAAGATGCCATCTGAAAGATTTGAAGATAGTGATAAAAGGTCAACTATTTTCTGTAATTGGTCAGGCATAGTTTTTTTTTAATGAATTTTTAATTTATTTTTAAAAAAATTCAAGGTCATAACGATTTTTGACACCTCATTTATGGGAAATTTTCAAAAAATATATACCATCTGAAAGATCTCTTGATCTACATATATAAAAGGTCAGCTATTTTCAATAATTGGTCAGCGATAGATTTTTTTAATATTTTTTTTTTTTAATTTCCAGGTCATAGCGATTTTTGGCACCTCATTTATGGAAAATTTGGGAAAATTGCATACATTCTGAAGGATCTCTTGATCTATATAAAAGGTCAGCTAGTTTTTGTAATTAGTCAGCCATAGATTTTCTTAAATGAATTTTTGAATTTTTGTTCAAGGTCATATTGTTTTGGCACCTCGTTTATAGGAAATTTGGAAGAATTGCATAACATCTGAAAGATCTCTAGATCTATATAAAAGGTCAGCCATATATTCATTTTTATGAATGTTATATTTTTTTATATATAGGTCACAGTATAGATTTTTGGCACCTCATTTGGGGTGTATTTGCATAAAATTTGTACCATCTAAAAGGCCAGTAGATCGCGATAAAAGGTCAACTAGTTTCAGTAATTGGTCAGCCATAGATATTTTTAAATTAATTTTTGAAGTTTTTTTCAAGGTCACAAAAAAATTTTTGGCACCTCATTTGGGTCGCTTCAAAAAAAAAAACATACCACAAAAGGGCAGCTAATTTCAGTAATTTGTCAGTCATGGACTTTTTTGTATGAGTCTTTGAACTTTCGTCAGTAGTATAAGAGAATGTGAGTAGCTAATTTTGAACATAAAAGCAATGCCTATCATCCGCAAATTATCTATGCATCTGTTAAAACAATCTAGTTGTTAAAAAGTCCTAGAAAAAATTACTTTGACGCTAATAAGAGCTTGGCAATGGTAATAATCGAAAGTGTCGTTTTGCCAGCAATTTTTTGCATTAAGAAACAAAATGAAAAGTCTGGTTTGTCTGGGATTTGATCCCGCGACCCTTCTTTTAGTAGCCCTACGCTATAGCTATTGAGCTAATTCACAACACGTGTGATTAATGTTGGAAATCAATTAGCTAACGTTTTCTTTTTTCTTATAGTTGCACGCTGCATATAAAATTTGTTTTTGGTATATATATGTGGTATTTTCCATAGCTCAAGGAGTATGTATTTGACATGTTTTTTTTTTCCTAATGAAAACTTTCAAGGTCATTGGCTGAGATTAGCATTTTGAATTTTTGTCAGACATTTTTTATTTTTTGCTAATCATATAAAAAATAATTAAAAGAAAAATGCACTATGATGAAAAGAAAATAGTAAATTATTCCACAAACAGCTAGGTAGCTCGTGTTGTTTTCTACGGTAAAGGCAACTCGGGAGTAAACGGCTGTTAAGGTGGAATTAAATATGTATAGTTAGAGCGACATCAATTTGTCCGTATATTAAAAGAAGTAAATAGGTGGTAACCAATTGACATTTTTTGACCCCTCTTAATTAGATTGTATAAAATTATAGTTAATTTTAAGCCTTTTAAGTATTTTCTATGTAATTCAAAGAAAAATTCATTATGCATATATGCATATGTACACACATACATGTATAAAGCTTGATCGACTCTGTAATGCGGATGCCTACTTTGTTTGCATATGCTATATCTCAAAAAGTAAGTCATGGAAACAAATATTTTTTTTTATTTACTTATTTGTTGTTAATTTGAATTTTTTTTAAAAATCTAAAACTGAATTACATAAATGAGTTTGAAATTATTTTTTTTAAACTAAGTGCAAAAACAGCTTGATTTATAAAGTTTGTTAGGGAATAGACTTCTAGCTTTACAAAAAGCTATAATATGATATTATATGTATTATCGTTGTTTTTTTTTGCTGGTTTAAGATAATTTTTTTTTGGAAAAAAGACCCTCCCACATAAACTGGGTTAGATACGCCGCCATTTTGATACGATTTTGTTCATGTTTTAATACAACCTATAAGACCAAGTAGGTATTTTGATGCATTTTATGCAAACTCTGCAAAATAAACGTGTTAGTTGTAGAAGCAGAGCATGTAACTAACGGTTGAATCTCGGAAACCTGAACTAAGATATAAATCTTTTACATGGATCTGTAGGTATGCAGGATGACTAGAAGATTAAAAGTTAGTTGAAATTGTCCATGATACTTTTTCAATGTTGCCCAGTGTAATTTTAAAACTATACGTATATAACAAATATTCTTAAAAACAAATATTAATTTAAATGTCTTAAGGTTCATACTCAACTATGTGTCGCCTCCAGTAAGTCATAAATGGTCGTGGCCAAATTTGTATCCTTTGTTAAAATACAACTAATGAGAAATCAGCTGTATATACTACATTCCCACCTAATACTACGTTTTCACCAAACACTAAACCGAGATTTAATGAGATTTACCTCAAATTTTCTTAAAATCTCGAAGATTTACCATACAAATTTATTTCGTAAATCTAGAAGATTAGAAATTAATCTTGTTAAATCTTCTTGGACATATAGTCTTACAAATCAAACTTACCTATTTTTATATGGCACTGAATGATTCATCCGTGGCTGGACTCAGTTCTTCATTCTTTGACACATATGAAACATTCTAGGTGTATTCCACACAGAGTTTCAAACAGTTTCAGACCGCCAGATTTAGTGCAAACCCGTTCCACAAGTGAAATATTGTACTGGTCCGCACTAAATCTGGCGGTCTGAAACTGTTTGAAAAAAACCAAGGAACAGAGGTTCAATCTCACTTCCACTTCATAAGAAAAAATGAAACCCCATTTTCTTTTGAAGTGTGCTTTCAAAGTTATTCTCATTTTTATTCTTTTCATTGCGGTGGAAACACCACACAAATCTTCAACTATAAATCCCAGATTATCTTTTGGTGAGAATGTAGTACTAATCTTAGATTTAATAAGATTTACAACCACAAATCTTCTTCAAATCTGATTGATTTACCATACAAATCTATTTTATAAATCAAAAACATAATGATATGGATCGTAATTATACTCGTATGTATAAATAATCAGTTTCTATTAAAAAAAAAAGAAAATTGTAGGTAGTTGATGTTAAGAAAAACTGTAATGTCAAACGGTGTAATGTTCTGTGTGAATTGTTTTCGAGTTTTTGAAAAGTTGTCGCCGAAACCCAATTTTGAAGTTCGGTATGAAATTAATCTTGTTAAATCTTCCTAGAACAAATAGTTACTACGTTTACAAGCAAAATCGAGAGCTCGAGATGGAATAGGGTCGAATATCCGACCTAGGCTTTCGTCACTTGAGTTGAGTGCTCCATTTATGTATTTTTTTGCAATGCAAGACAAATATAATAGAATTAACACGAGTACTTCCTACACGAATCAATAAAAATAAAACTATATTTGTACACAAACAAGCAAATATATACAGACCATAATGCATTATCTATAAAACTATCTGCTCCACCTAGGTTTTTCGTTAAAAATTTCGACTAGACTCCGCAAAACGAGTGAGATCGAGTCGAATTGACTTCATTTCAACTCGATCCAGGTTTACAAAGAGTTAAAGCTGAACGATTCACTCGAAGCTTGATTCATTTCTTCATTCAAACATTCTTTCTCAGCGTTGTGTATTTGTCAGTTTTTGTGCTATTGTGAATGATTCGCTGTGAATTCGCGTTGGTAAGGGAGAGCCTTAATGGTAAGACCGCACTCGACGGAACTGCACATCAGCGGAACTGAACTAAACAGCGTGGCACTCTGCGGTACTTTTTTGATAAATCCCCTAATCTACCACGTCGGCTGTAGAACTGTAGACTGGCAGCTCCTTTACAGTTGAGACGTCCTCGCACAAGACGGAGCTGAGCACCTTCGGTTCAGTAGGACCGTGTCCGAACGGGACCGAAGAGATAGGGTAAAGCAGGAGAACCAGTTCTGGTGGTTGAAAAACGAAGATGAACTTCCTTCAGACATTTAATAGTTGACCTTGCTATTTTCTTTTGTATGGCCGGTTTAGGTAATTAGTTTTAAGTAGGGACAGTCCAGTCAAGGTGGCACCAAAAAAAAAAAAAAAAAAAAAAAACACGAAACAAATTATAAAATCAACAAAAATACAAAAAAAAATATATAAAACCGGAAAATGCTTGCTGTGGCTGTTCTAGTTTGTAAGTAGTCTGTAAGTAGCTTATAAGTAGGTTGTAACTAGTTTATAATTAGTTTAAAGTAGTTTTAAGTAGCTTTAAGTAGTTTTAATTAGTTTTAATTAGCTTTAATTTAGTTTTATGTAGTTTGTAAGTTTTATACAAAACCAAAAAAAAAAGTATTGATACCGAATTTTTTGTAAATTCTTCTCGGTAAAAAATAAAACCGACCTATATTTAGTATTAAGATAGTTCTTAGGTCGAAAGGCATTAGCATTAAGTTATTAAAGTTTTACTTAGAGCGCTCGACTGGGGCCAGTAAGTTAGTTTAAAGATATCGATAAGTAGGCTAGTTCTTATGAATTTTTGACTAGCTTTAAGATAGTTTTAAGAAAATGGAAAATAAAAATGAATTTCCAAAAAAAAAAAGCGTAGGGCTACTAAACGAAGGGTCTCGGGATCAAATCTCAGACAAACCGGACTTTTCTTTTTTGCTTCTTAATGCAAAAAATTGCTGGCAAAGCTACAATTTCGATTATTACTATTGCCAAGCTCTTATTAGCGTCAAAGTAATTTTTTCTAGGATTTTTTAACAACTAGATTGTTTTTACAGATGCATAGGTAATTTGCGGATGATAGGCATTGCTTTTATGTTCAAAATTAGCTACTCACATTCTCTTATACTACTGACGAAAGTTCAAAAACTCATACAAAAAAGTCCATGACTGACAAATTACTGAAATTAGCTGCCCTTTTGTGGTATGTTTTTTTTTTTTTGAAGCGACCCAAATGAGGTGCCAAAAATTTTTTTGTGACCTTGAAAAAAACTTCAAAAATTAATTCAAAAATATCTATGGCTGACCAATTACTAAAACTAGTTGACCTTTTATGATGACCGAGTAACCTTTCACCTAGTATATTTTTTTTTTGGAAAATTACCCAAATGAGGTGCCAAAAATCGTTCGTGACCTTGAATTTTTTTTTTGGATCGTAAAAAATAATCTATCGCTGACCAATAACTGAAACTAGCTGACCTTTTATATAGATCAAGAGATCCTTCAGAATGTATGCAGTTTTCCCAAATTTTCCATAAATGAGGTGCCAAAAATCGCTATGACCTTGAAATTAAAAAAAAAATTATTAAATAAAATCTATCGCTGACCAATTATTGAAAATAGCTGACCCTTTATATAGATCTAGAGATCTTTCAGATGGTATATATTTTTTGCAAATTCCCCATAAATAAGGTGCCAAAAATCGTTATGACCTTGAAATTTTTTTTTAAATAAATTAAAAATTTATAAAAAAAACTATGCCTTTTATGACCGTGAAATGGCCTTTAAAATGGCATACTTGTTTTTTTGAAATGACCCAAATGAGGTGCCAAAAAATTTGTTTGGGACCTTGAAATTTGAAAATTCATAGAAAAAAACTGTAGCTGACCAATTACTGAAAATATTTGACCTTTTATCACTATCTACAAATCATTCAGGTGGTATCTTTTTTTTGTAAATTTCCCATAAATGAGGTGCCAAAAATCACACGTAACCCTGAGTGACCTTGAAAAACTTTAAGCTTTTATAACTAGTTATCAAGGGCTGACCTATTTCTAGGACTAGTTGACCTTTCTTGACCAATTACCGACCAATTGAATGACATTCTAAAATAACAAATTTCCCATATATGAGGTGCCAAAGGTCCAGAGCCGAAGACCTCGCTTGCTCAGCTCTGCCTTAAGCTGAACTAAATTTAAATCATTTTGAGATTTACTCATTGCCTTATTTTTTATTTGCACTTTCACAATCACGTTCACTTTTTGTAATTATTGTCTGTTAAAGCACAATAAACTATCTTAACACAAATAAACTAAGTTTTATTCCACTTCTAACACCAATGTAATATTTTTTCAGGTTCGTATATATAACTTATTCACTTTATTTAAATTCTACACTTATTTACTTCACAAAATAAAACATTTTACTTTTCTTACAACAAAACAATTTATTGTTCACCAAGGATATTAGTTCACGAACTTGACTTTTATTACAACTAACTTTACTCATTCACGATTAAAAATAAAATGCGTCCTCTGCCGGTCAGACATGTGCTTTTATGCTTTTCACAAGGTTCCCGAAAAAGCTGGATGGTTCTAGTATTTGCTTCCGGGGAAAAAACAGGGGAAATTTCCCATAAATTTCCCTTTCCAAAGTTTTCAATTTGACGTTTAGTATTGGAAGTTCGAAAGTTCACCAAAGCTCTCCGAAGGTTGGTTTGGGTCCTGTCTAATCCGAAATTCGGTGTTTCTTTTATTCCAGAGTAGTTATAGCTTTGTATATATAAATCATAGTACTATCATGGACGCACTAGAAGAGGGTGACATCTGCAGGCAGTATGGGGAACCCTGTAGCGGAGAGATGCAATTTTGGGTGGAGACTTGCGAATGCTTGAGAATTTGAGATTATGATTTGAACGGGAAAGACGTAAAGACGTATTTAGAATTTACTAGGGTGAGACTGAATCAGGTAGAGAGCATTTTTGAAAAGAATATAACGGGTGATTTTTTTTGCTGGTTTGATTTTGGCAACACTGGTTTTGACAGCTGACGTATGTTTAGTACCTTGTGTCACTGTCAAACAGCTTCAGTTTGGTTTGCAATTTAACCATGGATCGTCTTACAAATGAACAACGCTTGCAAATTATTGAATTTTACTATCAAAATTCGTGCTCGGTTCGAAATGTTCATCGCGCGCTGCTTCCATTTTATGGTCGGCATTCTCGACCTTCTGAGCAGTCTATTCGGAAGATTGTGACCAAATTTCGCACCAAATTTACTTTGTTGGACATTAAACCACCAACACGTTTACGTACTGTGCGTAGTGAAGAAAATATTGCGGCCGTATCAGCTAGTGTGACAGAAGACCGCGAAATGTCGATTCGGCGCCGTTCCCAGCAGTTAGGCCTTTGTTACAGCACTACGTGGAAAATTTTGCGGAAGGATTTGGGCGTAAAGCCTTTTAAGATACAGCTGGTGCAAGAACTAAAGCCAGCCGACCTACCACAACGCCGAATTTTTGGTGAATGGGCTCTTGGAAAGCTGGCCGAGGATCCGCTTTTTTATCGAAAAATTGTGTTCAGCGATGAGGCTCATTTTTGGTTGAATGGGTACGTAAATAAGCATAAGCATAATTGCCGCATTTGGAGTGAAGATCAGCCAGAAGCATTGCAACAGCTACCAATGCATCCCGAAAAAGCCACTGTTTGGTGCGGTTTATGGGCCGGCGGCATTATTGGGCCATATTTCTTCAAAGATGATGCGAATCGCAGCGTTACTGTCAATGGTGAACGCTACCGAGCGATGATAACAAACTTTTTTTCAACAAGACGGTGCCACATTCCACACAGAACGCGAAACAATGGCGCAATTGCGAGGCGAGTTTGGTGAACAGTTAATTTCACGTTTCGGGCCGGTCAATTGGCCGCCTAGATCGTGCGATTTGACACCATTAGATTATTTTTTGTGGGGGTATGTTAAGGCTAATGTCTATAGGGACAAGCCCGCTTCGATTGACACACTGGAAGCCAACATCCATGCATTCATTCGTGAGATACCGGCCGATATGTGTGAAAGAGTATGCCAAAATTGGACTCAGCGGATGGGCTACCTGAGACGCAGCCGCGGTCAACATTTGCATGAAATTATCCTTAAACATTAAATTGCAAGGTTCAAACTATCGATTCAAATAAATATTTTATTCATTTTTTCGATTTTTGTGTGTTTTTTTTTTAAAGTTCTAAACCTCTTAAAAAATCACCCGTTAAGTATTTGAACTTATGCTCACAAGATGGATACTTGTTTAATTTAATTCCGTATGGTAGAGCAAGCAGTGGGAACTCTTCTGAATTCAGTTTGGGAGAACGGTTACTTTCGACAACTTTTTTACGTCGCAGAAACTAATCTATCGTTCTTCGAATTTGGATTATTTGGCAACTCGTAATATTCATTTATTCTTAATTTTTAAAGTGAAACATCCACCGTTCTTATACTGGCACAGTTCGTGAAAATAGAACTGGTAAAGCAATGTTGACTAATACAAAACAAAATGAAAAAAAAGTCGCGGTTCTATTGATTTTGCATTCGACATGGAAAATGAAATTGGAGCTGTGCATTTAGACGACAATTCCATTGTAACAGTTTTATCAAATCATTTGATGGACCAACCAATCAAACAATCAAACCGGTTTGATCGCAAAAAGAGGAAACACGTCAACATTCCAATGCCAAATGCAATTCGTGAATACAACATAACAATGGGTGGAGTTGATTTGTTCGACAACGCTAAAGCAACTATCATATACGAATTCAAATTCGAAAGAAGTGGTACTGGCCATTTTTATCAAAAGCACTCAATTCATGGAAGATACACTGAATTTGCAAAAAAACATGCTAAGGAAACAGCAATGACTGAACTAGAATTACGGGCGTTTCTTGTAGACTCATTGTTGCGATCGGAGTCAAATATTCAACATGTGCAACGAAGGGAAGCAAACCCCGTGCGTGAATTTTCCGGAAAACTAGAAGCTTTTTCAATTTTTTGATTTCCTCAAGTAAGACAAAAAAAAGAGACAGTAGTACTCGTATATTAATTTTCACGTTTCTAACTCAACTGGAACTAGTAGCCGTCTGAAAATGGGTTAGGGTTGTGTTGATATTGGAAAGAGTTCATCTGGAGAATAGGGGATTTATCGACTATTGATACTGGTCCATTGGCTTTTGGTATTGGCTGTTTTATTACGATTTTCGTATTTTGACGTTTTGGCAAATCCTTCCATATGATCAATATTATGAAAAGAAATCCGAGGACAGAATGGGAGCAATATATTGTTACTTGATGATGATTGCTTTCTATTTGCATGAGATGAATTTCTTTAGTATTATTAATAGGAAGATCATTCATCATTTCTAGTGAGAGTAGCTCACGGTATTCGTTTTCCTTAGTTTGGAGATGTATGGGGTTCCGTTGAAGTTGATGGTTATGCTCCGGAATTTGACCAAAAATGTTCCGTTAAATTGTGGCTGGCATTGTCGAATTCAAGAGTCCCAATAAACTGGTTCAGCAATATTACATCTGTTGTTATATCTCCTGTGGTTGGAATGTTGTGATTATTTACTGTATTGCAGATAGCTGGTAAGCTTTTTGACAAATCAGTCGTTTGTAATATTAACAGTACCTTTAAAGTTACAAACTGATAGATTATTAAATGCTTTACTTTTTTTTTTGTTCCATACAATTGTTTATTATTTCTTAAAACTGTAGTTTTTGCAGTTCGTATAAAATTTCAGTTACAATATTTGTTTCCTCTTGATCGTGTTAATTAATACAATTTTCTGACAAATGATTACTTATAATTTTAATTTTTGCCAAATTTAAAGCTTTTAAAAATTGTTGTTCATTTCATATTTTTGTGGTTAAATCTATTTAATTTTTTACAATATAAATGAATTAATTGTACCTAATGAATAGCAAAGATTATATTCTCTAGTTCTTCTATACTTAAGATCTGCAATGATTTCATATCTGCTTTTATTAATTTCTCGAAGTAAATTTTGAATTTCATTCTGAGTTTTTGTAATGTTATTTATTCTCGATTAATAACTTGTTTATTATTTTGTATTTGTTTATTATTATTTTTTAAAACATCAGTAATTTTTTCTTTTATTGTCACAAAATAATCATGGTCTATATTGCCCAGCAATCCATTTCCAGCCTTTACCTTTGAAATTTAAAGAGCAAGGGTATTCATACAACAGCGTTAACTCATCGTAAATGTTGTAAAGCTTTAAACCTCGTAATTTCTGTCACAATTTGTATGGAAAATTTGACAGTTTTACGAAGTTTACAACTTTACTACGTTTACGACGACTTTACGCTGTTGCATGAATACCCTTAGCGTTTACTTTTAGTTTGAGGGTTATGTAGGAAGTTGTGGATTTGTTGAATTTCATAAAGGGGAAAATTGTTTGGTAATGGGTTGTTTCGAAATTAAGCATTGGTGATATGTCGGAAAGGAATTGATCGTATTGTTCAAGATTAATTATATAGATTAAGGCGCCAGTTATAGCTATCGTTGAAATTGAAATGAAATCGTTAATGATTGATTTTGAGACACTTAGAAATCAAAATAATTAATTATAAATACAGCTCAAGACTGTTGATATTTCTAATAAAAAAAATCTTCAAATATTCCCAACTTTCTATATAAAATACTTTTAAGATTTCAATGATCATTGGTAAGGTATTTCAATCATTGAAATAAGAAAAGTCTTTTTATGTAAAAAGTTGGGCCTATTTTAAATAAAACTGGGTCCTTAGCTTTATTTGTTCATCACAATAATAAATGATTTTGCTTTCTAAAAGTCTAAAAATCAATCATTAAAATTTTCAATGATAGCTATAATTAACACCTAACTTAAAATGTCCGTTGTATCTTGGTTTGTCCTGATGTAATTTGAAGAGGCCATGATTTGAATTTCATCTTGGCAAACGTATAAAGTACATCTGGAAAAAAATTTCTTAATTTTTTATTTAACTTTTGTGGACTATTTTTTTTTTCAGTTTACTTGTCAGTTTGGAGCCTATACGTTTGTTGTTTTTGACATTTATAGATAATCTGATCTATTTCATAATCTCTAATAGGTTCTGTCTTTATGTTGTGGTATTTATTGTCTTTTTCCTGTTTAGTTTTGAGTTCTTCAATGCTGATTTGTCTTGTTTTTTTCAAATTCTTCGGGGCTTAGTCTAGGGATTCATCCACAGAAAAGTTCTATAGGTTTTTTATTTGTGGTTGAATGAATGGTAAAATTGTATTCATTGACAGCCTATTCTAAGAGTTCTTGAAAGGACCGTGAAGGTCCTTCTGATTTCAAACATTTCATAATTTCATAAGATTTTGATCTGAAGATCATCTTCCAACATTAAAGTTATTGAGACTGAATCGAGGGCTTTTTCGTTGTCTATTACAACAACTTCGGGACCGCAGAAGAAAAATAGTATGTCTCGTAACGGTGGATGTCTTCGATTGATCTTGAAGAAATTGTTTAACCTGGGAAAATCAATAAATTTGTCTTCTGCAATTAAGGACGAGGCATTTTTCTGTGGAAAAGATGTTAATATGCTGTGTGTGTAAAGGATAGTTAGGAATTGGTAACAGATTTAAGTGTGGGTTCTTAGGATGCCTATCATACTTGTTTTCCTTGAAAGTAATACAGTGGTTAACTATGATTTTGATGTTTGAAGTTTGAATTTGGGAAAGTAGAAGTTCTCAACAGTTGAATTCGGTTCTCTTCAGCATTGCGGTGAGCACTTATGTCTAGCAAATATTTATCCTCTAATATGAGCAATATTGACATTTTAAAAAAGCAGTATTTGGACTTCATAAATGAAGATTATTTATAACCTTCCTACATACAAGGAATTACAAAAAAGTGCATGCAGTCTTACAAAAACTGGTACTAGAATCTTATAGGCCCAAGTACTCAAAACATTCCCTGACCAAATTTCACATTTTGGAGACCATTTTTTAAACCACTTTTGGCGAGCTAGAATCACTTCTCATGCCACTGTGCGCCGGTGTATCTTTAGTATTTTCTCTTTTTGTTCACTTCGATTGGGTAAGTCTTCGACAATTTTTTGTGTGAATCGGAGGCGATAGTCTTTGAAATGTAAGGGGTAGACTTTTTGTACACGTCCTATTGTCATTTTGTTATCTTTTAAGGATATCGATAATGTCAGTCTTTGAGAATTCTGTTCGTATTACGTCAAAGGGGTTCTTAATTTGATAGCTTCTTTCGTTTCCTGTTTTTAAAAGAAGTTGGGCTTGGAAAATATTTATAGGGATTTCAACTGAAGAGATTAGATTTTGCGCTGAGCTATCAGCACTATGATTTTTTGGGGTTATTAAGTTAATTTATTTTTGGAGGTTTAGAGATTTTGGTTTGTATTTTTGCTTATAATTGTTTTCCTCCTAAATGGCTTTACATCTCTTCATTTTAGAGTTCGTATTTTTGTTACTAAGAGCATAAGTAAAAGATTGGTAGTCTGTAAAAATGTTAACTTTGCGGGATCCGTATAGGAAATTTCATAGAAAGTTCAGTGACCAAATGATTTCCAATATTTTTTTGTTGTTGGTGGTATAATCTTCTACTTCTGAGAAAGAATTGGCTTGTCGTCCTGGGAAAGGACTGCACCGATGGTGTAGTCAGAGGCATCAGATGTAAGTTGAAAACTTTTTTCAGTTTGAGCACTGAAGTATGACTTCTGCAGAAACAAGAGATTTTTTCAATTTGTTGAATACTTCTATGGCGTTTTGATCTAGATGAATTAGTTTTTTCTTTGACATATTCTTGGACACATATCCATCTTCCCCTCTTACATGGGATGTCAGAGGTTTTACCAATTTCGCCTAATCCTTAACGAAGCAGCGATAATATCCTAACATTCCCGTTAACATCAAAAGTCCCTTCATCGTGAAAATGGACATAAAATAAATATATCATTGGAAAGGCAATTTCTTTTAGAAAAACTCGGTATGACAGGCCTTAGCTTGCCGAAAGGCTATTTCATACCTGTTTGAACAAAGTGACCTCTGTTTTTTATAAAATTTACTGTGCTTTTGTATGTATGCTTATGATTTCGAAACTGCTAATTTGATAGAGCCCAAATTCTCTAGGAATGTTATGTATATACATACCATTAACTATTTCTGCAAAGTTTGGTTAAAATAAGTTCAGTAGTTTTTGAGGTGGGCTGAAATGCAAGAAAAAGTTTCAACTCAAAAACACTTACTTTACTTACTTACTCCTCTAAAAACTAATGAACTGATTTTAACCAAACAAATAATTAAACGTGTATACAAAACATTCCCCAAAAATTTGAGCTCAATCGATCAGCAGTTTCGAAATCATTAGCATACACACAAAAACACAGTGAATTTTATAAAAAAAAGAGGTCGCTGTTAGTGATTGAGGCAAATTATTAAAAAAATAAATATTTTCAAATAGGGTGGTGCAAACAAAATATTTTGGCAGATTTAGTACGAATTATATTTTAATAATACCAAAAGCTTATGAACTATGTAATTTAAGGAAAAAAAGTTTTGTTAAGTATTTCCACATTAGGGTGTCCCAAAAAACGCTATCTTCTATGTTTTCCAGTGGAATTCAATTAAATTCGACGCGGTTACAGCCGATTCCTTCGCAGAGTACTGACCCTAGTGTCGGTACTAGCCCCGAATTAAGTACTCACATCGATATAAACTCATTTCTTCATACAAGTATCAGTTTGGAACTGAGAGTTAGTTGGGACTCGGTACTATACCAGAGGTACTTAGGCCTTGGCCTGTCAGATTAGAATATATAATGTTGCTGATCATTTGACATCTTTTGTTGCCATAAATGATGCTACTCCTACATATATAAATGTTAGCATAAACATTGCTGAATATATTAAGGGTACTTTGGGCGTCGTGGGATTTGACTGTACAATTGCTTACAACGTTGGTGATTTTAATGCTGCTAATGTCTTTACAAAAACTGCGGATGAAGATCTTGTTAAAAATGCTCTTTCAATCCATATTGTTCCTGATGATGATATTGATATTGATATTGTTCAAAATGCTAATGATGTTACTAAAACTGCGGATGAAGACCTTGATAGTGTTAAATATTGTCATATTGTTTCTGCTGAAGCTGTGGAGGGTGTCGCAGAGCCTGAAAATGTTGTTGCGGTTGATGCTGCTGTTGCTGTTGTTGTTGCTGAAGATGCATCGATTTCGAAAAACCTGGTATTGTATTGTATGTCATCGTTAGTTATATACCGCCAAAAAGTACTACTGAACCTTATGAAAAACAACTTGCTAACATTGATTTTGTTGTCAATTTAAACAATAATTTGCTTAAAATTTTTATAATTGGCGATTTCAACTTATCCGATATATATTGATCATATTCCTTAAGTGAAAATATGCTTACTCCATGTAATTTAAAAAGGGATTCTGAATGAACTTTTATAGATCATTTATTTGCTTTGAACATATATCAAATTAATACTATTGTTAATAATTTAGATAAAATTCTTCATTTAGTTTTTTGTTCACAAGATGAATTAAAATGTCTATCACTGATATTGTTCCATATAATCTTCAATTCAATTCACCATAAAGAATTATGTATTGAAATCCAGTTGTATAGTTATTTATAAACTAAATGTAAGAATTTAAAATCATTCAACTTCTTAAAATCAAATTTTATTGAACTCGATAATTATCTTGGAACTATAGATTGGAAAACTGAACTTTTAAACCTAAATTTAAAGAGTATGCTTCAAGGTTTCACGGGTATCTTAAATACCCTTTTAACTTATGTGTACCTTATAGGATAAAAAAGAATGTCTCAAAACCTCTGTGGTATAACAAAAGGTTGACTCATTTAAAAAATTTTTATTTTGTTTCATGGTTCTCACCAAATTGCACAGAAATTATATCTCGAATATTGAGCTTAATTTGAAGAGTGATGTGAAACAATTCTGGAGCTTTATTAGTTCTAAGAGAAAATCAATCGGCATTCCAACTTCGATGAATTTTAAAGGGGATAATCCTACTGATATTAATAAAACTCTCGAGCTTTTTGCTAAATTTTTTTAATCAGTTTGCTTAACTTCACAAGGAAACCCTGTTCTTCTTTCAGATATTGACACTAAGGTGGATAATGGCTCAATACACTTAGATTTCTTAGAAGTATTAAATGGTCTACAGGATTTTAAACCCAATCACATTCCTGGTGTCGATGGTATTACTGCTCTTATTTTAAAAAAATGTTCTTATTCTGTCTGTTTTCCATTGCAAATTATTTTCAACTTATCTTTATCGTCCGGATCATTTTTGAACGAATGGAAATCTTCTTTTCTGATCCCAATTTATAAGTCTGGTTCGAGGAACAATATTGAAAATTACAGAGGCATTTGTAAGTTGTCCGCAATTCTTAAACTGCTCAAAAGTTTAGTAAAGAGCAAACTCGATTTTCTTGTAAAAGAACATGTAAGTGACGCCCAACACGGTTTTATTTCGGGTAGATCAACTGTCACTAATCTGGCATGTTTTTCCTCTTTCGTTATTAATTGTATTGAAAATCAAAGTCATGTAGATGCTATCTATACGGATTTTAATAAGGCATTTGGCTCAGTATGCCACAACATACTGCTTTGTAAACTTGAAAGTTTTGGGATTCATTCTAATCTCCTTCAGTGGATTTCATGTTTCTTAACGAATAGGGTCCAAAAAGTTAAACTTGACAATCAAACCTCAAGATCATCTAATATGTACCTCAGGAGTTCCTCAAGGTAGTCATCTTGGTCCACTTTTATTTGTAATTTTTATCGATGATATTTTTAAATACATAAAGTTCAGCCAATGTCTCATATACGCTAATGATCTTAAATTATTTTTAATGGTGAATTCCATTCATGACTGCTTTAATCTCCAAGTAGACCTCGATAATTTATCTTACTCGTGTATGGTTAACTGTCTTAAACTTAACGTTAAGAAATGCTTCGTTATCTCTGTCTCTAGGAAACTATTTAGTTATGAGTTTACGTACTCTCTTGATAGTACCCCTCTACTGAGAACTGGTATAATAAAAGATTTGGGTCTTTCCTCTGATTCCAAGCTTTCATTTGTTCCGCATATTGATGCTATTGTTGCAAAAGCCATGATATGTTTCATTAAAAGAAACTCAACTGACTTCTTGGATCCCTATACACTTGTGTCTTTATATAACACATTAGTTAGATCATCACTTGAGTATGCTGATGTCATACGGAACCCTCCTCAACAAACGTTTTCGGATAGAATTGAGAAGGTTCAGAATCTTTTCACAAGATTTGTGTTTATTAAAATGCTCGACATAGTCTTCTTGGTTTAAAACCTCTCAAATCTTGAAGAACTATTCACGATATAGTGTTTTTGCGAGATATTTTATGTTACCATATAAAGTGTCCTAACCTTTTATCGTTAATTTGTATTTATGCATATTGACATAGCATGGTCTAGGAATAAATTCAAAAATGATTTGAATTATTTATTTTTAAGAATTAAAGCTACATTGTAGATAACTTATTTTTTGTATAAACATATTTATATTTTTGGTATCTGTTGAGTCTGAAGGTCGTAGATTAAATAAATATATATAACTTAGAACTTTGAAATTGGCAGTCTAGTGGCGTTAGTACCTTGATCAGATTGAATTTCATTCACTAGGAAGGACATTATTTTATTTCTATCGTCATTGGTGATGTTTTTTTTTTGTAATTTGTGAAACTTGGAAAATGCAGATTATTCATAAATTTGCGGATTATAGCGTAAAGCGTATTATAGTGATTTTGTGCCGATATCATAAACCCATTTCCTGCCAAAAAGTTTCCAGTGCATTAATGCGTAACTTGGATTTTTATCCAATAACCAGCATCATTGGCAGAACGAGAGATGGCTGCTGAGAACACATTTTACCGATTTGCTCAGTTTGCTCAAAACTGGTTTTCGGCGAAAACTTCTCAAAAACTCGAAAACCATTCACACCGAACATCACATCTTTTCCACTCACAATTTTGTTTTCTTTTTTTTTGTAAGTAAAATTTAGATTATTTATATAAATATGATCCATATGAACAATTTGAATAACCATAAACAAAATATTATCAGTTTTAAATACATTAATCAATTTTGAGATTTGAATTTTATATTTGATGTGACATAATTTCGTCAGCTGTTTTCAATTTTGTTTTGAAAGCATCCTATTGGTTTCTTTTTTGACAGAACTTTGGTACTGAACTTTTCAAAAGGTATGTTTATTTTGTTAATGTATGAATTCCAACAAGTTTTCGAATGGTTTTATATTAAACTTGTGTTTTACGAAAACCTGAAGTTACAAGAAATGTATGGGAAAACTTGTGTTTTCGATTAGGTTTTTCTTTAAAACCGATATTTTCACGAAAACAGTGTTTTCATTGAAAACATTGCTTTCTTCAATTATTATTTTTAATCATTAACCACACCACAACTAATTTCATTGAATTCTATGTAAAAACGTGGAATAAAACATTTTTAAGAGGCAGTAAAGTAAATTATAAAATTTAATATTTGTTCTCAACAAAGATTGTTCAAATATTTTTGTAGAATTAAAATATAAAATTGTAACTAACAACAGAAAAATGTTTTTGGGCGTACATATCATTACTCATGAATCATGACTATGACTTCTGGCACAGTTTTGTCTTCAATAAATCTGGTCTACAACGAAAATCGCCTTTTTTTGGGCACATTTGAAGTCGAATTTTTTGACCACTAAATATTTTTTTGCAAAACTATTAATGAGATCTCAAAGAACTTTGTTTCATCTTTCCAAATCAATTTGAATCTTTTCAAAATTAATTTTCTTCTCAGAATAGCAAAGTTTCCAAAAACAACTCGCAAAAAAAAATTTTAAAACCGATGTTTTGAAACTTTGCGGCTTTGTATCTTTTAAGGGTCTAACTGCAGAGAGTTGGATCTATAGCAACAATTATTTCAAATTACAAGCTTAATATTTCTCGCATACACATTTCTTCTCCTCGACCAATAAAAATAAACAAATTTGGTGGCACAACAGCTCGTTGAGAACCAAGGCCTAGTGACTTACAACTCTCAACCATTCCTGTGTTCGTATTTTTAGCAGGAATGGAATGGACCTACAATTTTTTTGCTGAGTCCGAACGCCAGATGAGAAAGTACTTATTCATGACAAGTATACTCTTGGAGGATTTGTCAGTCCCTCGCAAGAGGCAGTACCTCGGAAAAAAACATTTCTGTTTTTAGATGGCGGCGGCTGGGAATCGAACCCAGAAATGTATTGAAATAAATCAAATTTAAAAATAGAATTGAATTAATGGGTTGAGAAGCGTTGGTATAATTTTGTCTGTTATAATTTAGACTTTGAGAAATAATTATATGAAAAGTCCAACCTGCAATGCATTTTTGTGATGTCAAAACCTGGTTTGACTGTACTAACACTGAAATTAAGTAATGGAAAAAACCCATTTTGGATTTTAATACGCTTAAATGTTTCTCTTTTTTTAATTCTCTGGTCAAATATTCTCTATATAGTCGACTTTATGAACATCGAAGAGAAATTCCACTCTTTTCCAAATAAGATGTTTTTGTTTACAGTTAAGCTATACAAATTACAGAGTTTTTAAGTTTCTTCTGTTTTTTTTCAAATAACGGTTTATTGCGAGTAAACATTGAAGAATGAAGACAAATCTGATTGCATGTTAAAACTTATATTATGTGAAATAACTCCTGCAAATTTGAGCTGAATAGCCAAAGGTGAAATAAAGTTTATTTTTGCAGACGAGTGTAAATTGTGACAGCCCCAATTTTATTTTATTCCGCCCAAAAACGAAACAAAATCCAATTTTTCACGTTTCTTATGAGTTGGTGATTCATTGGGACCAGTATTACAATACCCAGGTACCCAATACCTTTCGGATACCCGGCTACCCGGGTAATACTAGCAAACTCGAATATCCTTGTACCCGGTTATTTCGGGTACTACCCGGTCGAAATCAAGAGCTCTACTTAGGATGTCATCCAAGGTTCCTTGAAAAATAGATGGAGCGTTTTTAAGAGCAACTGGAAGGTGGGTAAATTCAAACTTGCCGTTGTTCACCGAAAAAGCAGTTCTTTCTATATCAGATTCTTTTAATGGGATATGATGAAATCCACTTTTCAAGTCCACTATTGAGAACCATTGATTTTTTCTAAGATTTACAAGAATTTCATAGATTTCGGGAAATGAGTATTTTTGGGTATTTGTATGGTTAAAGTGTTAAGCTTGCGGTAATCATAATCAATTACCATGCGAAATTTTTTTTCTCCTGAAGCCAACTCAAGGAGGTTTTCTTAAGACAATTAAGATTGAAAATTTGAAAATTCTTGAAAAAAAATGTCAAGACAAATACTTCAAAAAATTAAGCTTTACAATTTCTGAAACTTACATAAAACTCCTTCAGTGTCACGACACTGAAGGTAAATAAAAACATAGATAAACGGTTGGATGATGCTATTATTGAAAATTATTTTTTGTCATTGGACAAAAAAAATTAAATAAGTATACGCCCGAGTGCACTGGCTTTTGGGTATGGCTCCACAGCCTACAAAAAATATTTGTGTGATAATATTAAATTAATTTAAATTTTTATAGTTAGTCGTTTAAGAGAAAAAAGATTTTTTGAGTAAAATTAAAATTTTGGAATTGTTTCCCTCTTCCAACTTTCATACCAAATGTTTTATATACTCCATTTATATGTATAGTCGAAAAGTGAGTAAAATGTGTCAAGATGGCTATTCAACTTAGTTATATTTGTTATATTTTATGAGATACATGAGAAGTAAAATAATGAAAAACAAAAAAAAAATTAATTTGAAAACGTTACGGGTATGACATGCCATCGTTACGGATGTGACCGAGTATGATGTGTATGCATTAAAACAATATAATAAACGATATTTTAACGGGAAATTGTAGTCATAAATGTATTATCCTTTCTCACATAATGTGAGAAAAACTTTTTCTAGAAAAACTAGGCTTTTCTCACTAAAAATTCGATATGTTTCTCACTTCAATGAGATGTTATCCGTTTTCTTTTGGGGTAGGAAAAACTTTCCTAAAATTTGCACTTAAAAAAGATTTTCTTAGAATTATATCGCTATGTCATGAATTCAATATTAAGAAGCAACATAACTAAAAATAAATTGAAAAACAGAAAGAATACCTATGTTTTGAAATGCTTATCTGTTACGGGTGTGATATAGACTTTAAATTTTTAATACGGGCTCAGTTTTTTTTTAATTTCGACTGACAGTAGATCATAGACAGTACCTAGTCCTTTTTTTGCCATCTAAAGGGTTTGTCAACAGGGACGCTACAAAAGTAGAGTGACAGGGACAGCAAACGACGCCATATTTCTTGCCGCTCTTTTGACATTATTTCTCTTCAAAAAGGTTTTCCATTTCATGATGGAAAGATATATGAGCCAACAACGAGTCAAAATTATTAAAATTTACTACCGAAATTCGGAGTCAGTGGCCTCAACGTTAAGAGCGCTACGTCCAATGTATGGTCGTCATAATCGTCCTAGCAGATCAACAATTGAGCGTCTAGTGGAAAAATTTAAATCCACAGGCACAATACAAAATGTTCCCGTGCCAGTGAGACAAAGAATTGCCCGTAGTGACGAGAATAATGCTGCCGCTGAGGCTTCAATTGCAGAAAGCCCAAATGTGTCTCTCACACGTCGTTCTCAAGCGTTGGGCATCTCTGTGACGTCGTTGTGGCGAATTTTGCGAAAATATCTTGGCCTACATCCTTCCAAGATTAAATTGACGCAAGAACTGAAGCCGCTTGACCACCAGAAGCGTCGTATATTCGTGAATAGGGCTGAGCAACAACTTGAAAATGATTCGGATTTTCATCGAAAAATCATCTTTAGCGATGAGGCTCATTTCTGGCTGAATGGCTTCGTCAATAAACAAAATATGCGGTATTGGTCAGGCAGCAATCCACACGTACTCGATGAGTCATCATTGCATCTCGAAAAAATTACGGTTTGGTGTGGCTTATGGGCCGGCGGCGTCATTGGGCCGTACTTCTTCCGTGATGATCAAGACCGGCACATTACTGTGAATGGGGATCGCTACCGTTCAATGATAAGCGAATATTTTTGGCCCCAATGGGATGATATGGACTTGGAGGACATGTGGTTCCAACAGGACGGCGCCGCAAGCCACACAGCGAATGTCACAATCAATTTATTGGAAACCAAGTTTGGAGAACGTGTTATCTCACGAAATGGTCCAGTCGCTTGGCCGCCTCGGTCGTGCAATTTGACGCCGTTAGACTATTTCCTGTAGGGCTACGTCAAGTCTATGGTCTATGCCAACAAGCCAGCGACGATTTATGAACTTCGTACGAATATCGAATATGAAATTGCAGCAGTATCGGCCGATGTATGCTTGAAAACCGTCGAAAATTGGGTTCATCGTCTGGACTTCTGCAAGCGTGCCTGTGGTGGCCATGCAAAAGAAATCGAGTTCCATACATAATAGCATCGAGCGTACTTTTACAGGAATGAAGAATTTCATTGATATCCAAAATCGTTTTTGTTTTATTTAAAAAAACTTCTTAAAATTACTTTAGCCCAAAAACTCAGTTTGTATTGACTATTGAATATCTAAATGTCACAAAAACGTACTTAAACTTCTGATAAGGGAAAATAACCACCTTCATAAATTGAGAAAAAGTAATTTATTGAAAATATTGTTAGGAACCTCTGATAACTAAAAATGGCTTTTGGAGACCCATTCTGCTAAGTGGTTATAACTGCGAAATACTTGGCGATAAAAAAATATTTTAAAACAAAACACACAATCTTTTAAAATCATCTAATGGTATTTTTTTCAGTTGCAAGGCATATTTTGTGATTTTTTCTAGAGGATCTTTTTCTATGGAATCACACTCAAGCAAATATTTTTATAGAGATAAGTTTTTTAACTTAAAACTTCTTTTAATTTTGTACCCTATATTTTTGCCAATTGCAAACGGCTAGATGAGAAGCACTTTTTCATGACAAGTATACTCTTGGAGGATTTTGTCAGATCCTCGCAAGAGACAGTACCTTTGGAAACAAGTTTCTGTTTTTAGGTGGCACAGGCTGGGAATCAAACCCAGACCTTCGGCATTACAGTCCTACACTCTAACCATCATGCCACGAGATACTACAACAAGGAAAGATTATCATATTTTTTAAAGAAGAACGGACAAGTTGTTTATTTGTTTGCCAGTTAACACGTGTGTGAGGGATCAAAAACTAGTGTTTTTTATAAATACTGCTGTTTTAATTTTACGTGGGGGTATTATTTTTTTTGTTTTCAATGTAAGTGCTCTTATTAAATTTAAATAAACTCTGGAATACAAGATGGTTTTAAAACTCATACTTTCAAAGACATACAAAAACAATAATATTATATTTTTTTTTCAGTTTAAGAAGTTATTTTAAATGTCTCTATTCTACTCTATGAGTGAAATCTCTAAATTTTTCTTGGATGAAATACTTACGAATTTTTCTTCCTCAGATTGTTTATAGAATGGCCAGTCAACTTATATATTTTTTCTAGGTTATCTTTTCTTCTTATAACTTCTTGACGCGATGTAAACGTTTGCATCCATAGCTCCATTGGCTCACAATCATCGTTCTGCATAAACTTAATTTTTTTTAATGGAAATCTTCTGTTTTTTCTGTTTTCCAAGTCAAATCGTATTTTAAATCGAATTTTTTCACTTCCTTTTAGCATTGTTTAACCGATTAAAAAGCAATCCGGAAGGATTTGCCCTTTTTCTAACAAACAAAGTAATTTTTTTTGGTTTTTGTAGGAAAAATTTTGACAAAATTATCTGCAATTTTGGTAATTTGTATTTAATTAATTTCGGTAAAAGAAAAAGTTTTGTTTTGCTTTCAAGTTTGTTTGCTAGAATAGATTGTAAGTAAATCCTATCCAGCTTTTGTAGACTTTAAAATGTCTTAAACGGGCTAAACAGAAAAAAAAACAAATCTTCATTAATGCTACTTTAGTTAAAACAAAAAAAATAAGTCTAGGTTTAATTTAAAATGTAGCTATCACAATTTTTGAACTGTAAATATTCATATGGGGTGTGTCTCTTTAGTATGGCAAAAAATATGTTTCAGAATTAAAATATAATACCTGTCAAAAGTTGCATTTGAATCGTAGATATAAGAATATGTAAACAATTTTGAAATTAAATGGTTTTTTGGCTCACCTAACAACTTGTTTTGTTTTCGAATATTGTGTTTTAGTACTTTTTTCATTAAAATATTGCTCGGTTCAAACTAATCTGAGCTGATTAAACTAATTTAAATAATTTTACATAAAGTATTCATATATGTAATTTAATAGAAACTTTACACAAATTTAAATATTAATCATTTTTCAAATTAAACTAGACTTTTCAAAAGGTATGTTAAAAAAATTTAAGAAGCTTATTTTGCGTCACTGAAAGAGAAAACTTGTGTCACTTATTTGACACTGACATTGGCATTTCAACATGAAAAGACTGACGCCTGAACAACGCAACGCTTCTAAATTGTGCAAATTTATTTTGAAAAATCATGGTTCTGTTCGAAATACGTACCGCGCGAATTTTATTTAGCGATGAAGCTCACTTTTGGGTGAATGGATCGTCAATAAACAAAACTGCCATGTTTGGAGTGATCATAATTCTCAAGTGCACTTGAAATGAAATAACTGGTCCGTACTTCTTTAAAAACGATGCTGGCCAGACGGTAACAGTCAATGGTGACCGATATAGAGCCATGATTATTGAGTTTTTCGTTCATCAATTGAACAACCATGATGTGCAGGAGCTGTGATTTCAACAAGACGGCGCAACTTGTCACACAGCTCGTGCCATTATTGATTTATTGAAGGAAATGTTTGGTAGCCATATTGTTTCACGATACGGACCCGTGAATTGGCCTCCAAAATTCAGGGGGGATATGTGAAGTCGCTAGTCTACGACAATAAGCCCAAAACGATTGAGCACTTGGACAACAATATTCAACGGGTTTTTGCCGATACACGGCGAAAAATGTTGGAGAAAGTCATCGAAAATTGGACGTCCAGATTAGACTACGTCGGAGTCAGTCGTGGCGGTCATATGCCAAGATCATATTTAAATAATAATTCCAGAAAATCAGCAGGGTTAAGAATATTTAGCCCAGAAAGTGAAACATATTGCCCATAAAACCTAAGTAGATTTTCAAAATATGAAACAAATAATAAAAAACAAAAAAAAACCCAAACCTATTTTTATTTTATTTATGTAATACATATTCAAAACGAAAATATAACAATACTGAGTTATTCGTATAAAGGTGACTGCTTTTAAAAGAACAAGTTTTACAAATTCATGCGTTAGTCAATTGTTAAGTTTATTTAATAGAAATAAAGAGGTTTTCTTATTTTAAATTCAAAAAGATTCTCCTCTAATATCACGTACGTTAAACAAAGTAGAAACAACTTGCTACGTAGCAAGTGTATACAAATAAATTAATGAAGTAGATCTTCTACATATGAAGTATAAATACTCATTTCTGCGGCTGAGGATTGTATGACGTTTTTTGTCACAGATACTAGAGTTACCGGCACTCTGCAGCACACGGTGCAGGGTTAAAAGGCTTTTGGCTGACTTAGGTGGGTTAAAAGTCCATAAATGCGTTATGAACTTAAAACCCACCTAATTGGACAAAAAGTCCAGAAAAATTCGTATGCACTACTGGCCCCTGGTCTATGGAATTTTGGTCTGTTTAGATGAGCCAAAAGTCCATAATGATATGAAATGATACAGTTAATATTATTGTTGGATGTTAAAGGATAAATCCAAAGCGTCCTTAAATGCACGTTCTTTAAATTTAAAAGAAACTTGGCATACATCCAACCTCGCACCTACCCCAAGTCCAATAGTGAGCAAAAACAGGAGGGTTGCAGGGGGTAGCATGCCCCCCAAACATACCTCACTGTTTATTCGCGTGAGCTTTTCAATTTCACAAACCAGATAAATCCTCTCCTTGGTGCGATGTAACAACAGCAAAATTACCCCCGCACGATTCTATAATATTTGCCTCAAAAGTGACTGCCTCTTCGAAATCTTATTTAAACTCGCCTTGCCTTACATAAATACAGTGCTAGCATGGCGGATAAACAGTGAGGTATGTTTGGAGGCCTTGCAATCCCCCTGCTTGGACTCACTATAAGATTTTGAATGGGTGTGAGGTTGGGTGTATGCGAAGTCTCTTTTGCATTTAATGAACCTGGATTTTAAGACGCTTTAAATTAATTTATCCTTTATATCCAACAATTTTACTATAGGTTTATCTTTTCCTCTTCTTGCTTATAAGCCATTAGTCTGAAAAGGCATAAACTCACCCTTTTCAATGTATTGGAGATAATTTGTTGAAATTTCATCGAACTTAATTCACAATGGATTTTGAGCAATTATTGGAGGAAGAGCTTGACGAATGTGCACAAATGTGGTTTTGTAAATGTTTTTGACCCTACAACAATGAAATCAAAAATTGTCTGTGTCTTTTTTTATTGATAATCAATCATTTTTTTCTTCAAATATTGAAATTACTTTGTTTGACTAAAGTATGGTCTCTTGACCCACTTTCTTAAAAAAATCTATGAACTTTCGACTTCCTTCTGGAGTTTTGGCCCACTTGAGTAAGTTATAACTTCATTAGGCATTTATGGACTTTTAACCCACCCAGGTGAGCCAAAAGTTCTTTATGGACTTTTAGCTTATGGACTATTAACGTTGCACTGCAGCACACCGCATGACCAAGCCGTCAATTAATGTCCAAAACCGGCCCACGCAGAAGGTTACCCAAATCCGCGCCCTTAGGAAAGAAGATTTTTTTCTTGAAAATTCTGCTCCTCGTATTTTCCTTTATCGCTCCTGTCAAAAATGTGAATTTCACTTTTTTTAAATTTAAATTTCTTTTATATCGTAGTGTATATAGGTAGCTACATACCTACTGCTTTTAAAATATTCACGAAAAATCACAAGTGGAAATTCAGTGGAAGCTATGTATGTATATTAGGGTGGTCTTTAAATTGCTCGTAGTCTTGGTAGACCTCATTCGATTCAAAACATTGAAAAACAATTTCCCTAATTTTTCAGATTTTTATTTCACCCCCTGGTCTCCCTATTTTCACTGCACTTTACTAATTATGGATAAAGGATTATCCTTATAAAACGCGAAATTAAATCAGAATTTATAGATTAGATTCAGACGAGGAAAAAATTGTATCCGAGGGGTGGTCTATCTACCCCCGTTCAGGCGGATGGGGTAATTTTCTAGAAATTTGGCTAAGAACAGAAAAAAATATTTTAAAAAAACCGGAACAGTTAAAATGCCACGCCTTAGTTTTTTTTAAAGCCACGATTCCATTCTTTAATATGCTTCCTAAATAGAGTTTTAATTTTAGATAGTTTCTGAAAAAATAATTTAAATCTTAAGAAATTATAATTTTTTTTAATTTTTAAGTCTGAAAATTATTTTTTCAAAAATTATTTCAAATAAAAACTTTATTTAGAAAGCATATTATAAAATCTAAACGTGGCTTTAAAGTTAAAGTGTGGCATTGTAAGTGTTCCCGTTTTTTTGAATAATTTTTTTCTATTTTAAGTCTAATTTTGAGAAAATTACCCCTACCGCCTAAATGAGGGAAATAGCCTCCCCTCCGATACTATTTTTTAGTTGTCTTAACCTAATTTATACCCTCACATTGTTTTTTTTTTCGCTTTTTATAAAAATCAGCCTAACCCCATAATTAGTGCCTTAAAGTAAAATCAGGGTGACCAGAGGATGAAATAAAAATCTGAAAAATTAGGAAAATTTTGTTTTTCTATGTAAAACCATTTTATGTCTATCCATCTCAAAATTTCAAAAGAGCACCCTAATGTATATAATTTCTTTCATTTCATGATCTGACTTCCCAAGTAACAATTTTCATCTCATAAGAGTTTCCTAGAGGCTTGTGAGACTTTATTTCGGGAGTTATATTAACTCTAGGAGAGTACTCCTACATCCTTATGAAAATGTTAGAAGCCTTAAATGGCCCACTTATGGGAGTTAATTTCCTCTTATAGAAACATTTTTATTGTTCCTATGGGATGACAAATGCTCCATTAATCTTGTTAGGAGAATGCGTCACTTCTTGTGGGAGTTGATGAAAAGAGAAGGAGTATGCGTATAATTAAAAAAATAAAAGATACTTATCTTTCACATTTGTATACTTCTTTCGGAAACTTGGTACGAAGTATTTATGTCTGTATGTGTCATCGTCATTGTCTCATGTTGAAAAATTAATGTGTGAATTTATATTTTCATTTCATGGCGACGTTAATATAATTGTAATTTGTCACATATGTGGAGTTAAATCTTAGTGCGATTGAAACTTTTTGTATTAACTTATACATTTTACTTCGAAAAATAACGAAGCGCTTTCAAAATAATTAATATTTAAATTATTTTAATTTTAATTGAAAAAGGGTTACCTTGATGTTTGCTTTGAACAAGAATAGTACTTTTTATGCTGACATTATTTATGGTACTTATTGATGGTATATGACGAAAAGATGTAATAGCGGATAATATGTCGAATTGATGGCCTTATTCTTGTATGCCTGTTTTTTGTAATCTAAGAATTTACAAGAGATTAAGAGACGTTTTAATGAAAAAATAATAAGTTAGAATTTATATTTTTAAAATAATTGTTTCACGTTTCTTATAACGAAACTGTCAATGATTACTGACTTTCAATTTTGTCACTATATAGTGCGAATTTCTGATGCTCTGTAAATAAATGTCATTATTTCAATTTGATGATGCTCCTAAGAGACAAAGAACTTAAGCACAGTATTTAAATACAAAACTTCACATTACGAATATACTTGTAAAAATACTTCTTTTGTATTTAATGTTGAACAAAATAAACATCAATATCAATACACGTATATACATAAATATAACTTAAAAAAATTCATCATAATGGAAAACCAAATAAATTATTTCAAAATTTAATTTCATATCACGGTACCCTCAAAATATACAAAAAACACTTCGTTCAAATTTAAATATGGCTGCTGTCGTATCGATACTTTTAACTCTTAAAAAGACACAAGTCCATTTCAAGTACAATTTGTTGAGTGGTCTGGTTGAGATATCGAATAATTACTATTTCAACTCAAAAATACAGATCACGGTGGCTGATGGCGTCTCGTTGTCTTGTCTTGTCATTTTGCTTAAGTCTCGCAGTGGTCATCATTATTCGATAGCTCAAACAGACAAATCAACAAATTGTACTTGAAAAGTAACTGAAATTGACTCGTACTTGATATTGATATGTGTACTTGAAAAGTTGTTGTTTTTTACTTGCGATATAGGTACTATAAAGCAAGTTTTGGATTCGTGCAAAATAAAAATTTCTAGATAACAATCAAACACAACATTTCAATAACAGAGATAACCAAAAAAGTGGGTGGCAAAATTCTGTCTGTCTATAGACCTACAGCCTAAACTACTGAAGAGGTATTTTTGTAAATCTCCAGAGGGGAAACTGAAATTTTTCTCTTAGCACCAAAAATAACGGTACCTGCCCTACAACCGCAAATGAAAAGCTTGTTTATCCCAGAAACGGCTCTAACGACTTTGATTTAAAAAAAATCAGTGTATTATTATGTGGTATGTGGTACTTTTTGATAAGAAAAAACGAAAACTGTATTAACGGTACCTGGCATTTAACTTTTTTTTTAAATTTTATTTTGTAATTAACTGCTTAGACGATTTTTATGCAAAAGCTTTTTTCAAAATGTTAATAATCTTTCGGCGACACGTGTGGTTTCACATTTTCGCAAAATCAAAATGGAAGTGAAAGGGTGAAAACTTTTTTGTTTCACTTTTTAATGGGACCAGAATTGCCCCCGAAATCGGACTCCTATCTCCTACTTAGCACGTCATAGACAAGTAAATAAAGTGCCATCATCCTCTGTATCTGTATTCTCAGAAAAGATCTACGTGAATGTCACGCTCACAATTTTTCTTTAGAATTTAGATGCATAATTAAATAAATTCAACGCTTATTTCTTGCAGTATTTCTCATTTTTTTTATTTAAAGAAATTAAGAAGAAAAAACAAACTAAGATAGAATCGAGAGGACGGCAAATCGTGACTACATTTATTTCATCTAACACAAATCAACTTACCATGGCGTAACGGGCAGGGGACAGAATGATGCGATTGTGAACATTATATCCTATACAGAGAGGACAAAGAGACTTGTGTAATCAGTTCAATGCTATACAGAAAAAATGTGAAATAGCTGGAAGAAAGGCGACGGCAATTTTAATTGAAAACTATTAAATTTGTCTTCCCTGTCATTGCATCCTTAATCAGGTATTTTTATTCTATGAACCCCAAGAAATGCTTTACATGCGGACATTTAATTGAATACGATTATTTATGGTATTAAAAAGGGAAAGATAATATTTTGTTACAATAAACGTTAAGGGTATGTTTCGCTTGCATTTTGATGATAGATAGATGAATTCTTAAGGTTTTTATATTTCTACACAACAAAATAGGTACATAAATCTTTCAAGCAAGAGCTCGAATATGTATTTTTTTTAATTTATTGAAAAATATTTCGTTAATAATAGATACAATTTTTTGTTTTTGAACCAACGTAAATCTTACAGTTTTAATTTTAAATTTGTAAAATATTTTAACGGTTTTATTTTTTGGATTTTAAAAGATCAAAATCCAAAAATTAGCTCGAATTCATCCTGATAATACATTCTGAAAAATACGATTTCCTAGTGAGGAGAAAGCGTGGTGTTACTGTCTTTTAGAGGGGAAGCCCACACACGTATCCCAAGAGATACATTAATGGCTGTTATGCTCTCTATTTTTATAACAGCCCCTTACTGAAATATAGGCCCAGATTCAGCGGTTCATCCCAAAATCATGAAGTCTATAGAGAAGTACAGGTTACGTAACTTCATAATGTATTCAGTCACTCATTAAATCTAAATCAATTTCGAAAGACAGAAAATTAGTTAAGTTTATCTTTCATCTTAATCCAATCTTCCATCACCGCCACTTCCACCTTCGACTTAGACTAACAGAGAAACTGCATTCTAAAAATCAATACTTGACAGAGGAGAACCAAACAACTTCGCGAAAAAGGTTGTATGTCCATCAGCGGAAACAATAAAAGCACCAGTTTTTCTAACTGTGAACAACAATGTCCAAAAGACATTAATTTATTTTAAAAAATAAATCCTAAGAATGAAATTTAAATAAGAAAATAATACCTACAAATTTAAGAAAATAATGAATAAAAAGGGAAATGATAAAGACTTTAATAATAATTAGATTATGAATCCAAACAATCGAATGGTCTTATAAGGTAATTCTCAAGAGCTAAATCCCTTTTCTATTCTCTTTAAATTTTATAATTTCTTTTTTAAATGCAAAATTAATTATTTAACAAAATAAGTGTCAATTAATTAATAAAAATAAATAATAAACGAAAACCAAACCATATCCTTAATTTTGTTGATCAATTTGATTTTTTTTTTGGTTTCTTAACAAAAGGTAAATAATTGTAATTTTAAATAATTATTGTTTGAACAAAATTAAAGGTATTGCACAAGTCATCAAAATTGCAACACTAAATTTGCCTTTAGACTGAAATGATCGTGTAATTACAATTATTATATTTATTTCTGCACATTATTTGTTTGATTTTCCAAATTTCTTTTTTGTATCGATGCGATTACCTAAGAAAGCAGCATATAGCATAATAATAATTAGGCCTATTCTGCCAAATCTTTTATTCTGCTATAAATTTTCTGTTATGAAACATAAAAGATTTTTAATATAAAAGATCTTTTATGATTGGCATTCAGATATTCGAACTTTTATAAAACTCTGTTATGAAACTTCGAAAACGAAATCAGTTAACGAACAGACCTAGAATCTGTTACCAAAATCAGCTGTTGTAAATAAAATGGAAATACCAAAATGGGTGGCCAACATTTATTTACATTCGTTTTTTAATATTTAATTGGTATTTGACATGGAAATGTTTTATTTGTAGTTAGTGAATATATACAATGCAAACAGCTGTATGAGATGCACATCAGAAAGACCGAAGTGATTACTTTTTTATCTTCGTTCAACATCAAAAGTGTTTTGTGCTTTCGCTTGCAAAAAAATACCTATTTGAATTTTTTCATTTTTTTACAAAATATGTGATAGTAAATTTTTACACTTGTCCAATTTTTAAACATTTTGCTGACGAAATAAAAGAAAAATGCTCATTTTTACTTCATATGCCTTCTTGTTTATTGAAATCTTTTATGATAAAAGCCAAAGAGGTTTGTCTTTTATTCTTTTATAATTCATAACAGATTTAATAGCGGATTTTGGCTGGCTGAATACCAAGAACGTGATTTGTTAAAGATTTTGCTATGAGTTCGAAAGTTTGACAGTTCATAACAGATTTCTTAGCAGATTAAATAACAGAATTACGCATGCAGAATACCAAAATTAAAATTCATAAAAGATTTTTTGACAGCTTAAAATTTTGTATGGAAATTCATAGCAGGATAACAGAATAGCAGAATAAAAGATCACGCCGAATAGGCCGAAATAACTTAACTAAAATGGAATATTTTATTTTTCTAGCTCTCTTATATGCAATCGAGTTCTCAATTCACCACAGGAAACTTCGTTATTTCCCCTTTTCATTAATTTAAAATACTGTCGACATAAGAAATCATCATATATACAAAAAAAAACCCAAACACGAATTTTGTGGTACAATTTACGAGGTCTACAAAAACCGATGGCATATAAATTTTATATGGTTGGAAAGGTTTTTTTGCACAGAAGTGCAGAAAGTAAAAATTAATTAAATAATTGCACTACAAAAACTAAAAAACAATAAAGCAAAATTGCACAATAAGTGCAAGCAAGAGTCAGAGCGAGACCGAGTACTGATTTGTTCACGACACATAATTTTATATTTTCACTTAAAAATTCGCAGCACTTATTAAGATTCTTGTTTGCCCTTTTATTATATGATGATATGAGTATTATATTTATTATATTTCCTTATACTTTTCTTTTGTTTTACTACTTTGTTTAATTTGTTATTCTACATTTTTTGTTTGCTTTTACACGTCGACAAATAGTTGACGTTTTGATTTTGTTCACCCATCAACCATCCGACTGGAAAGATTATTGGAATATCCGATGACCGCGTTCAGTGCTGTAGAAAAGTAGTTCAGTTCTTCTCGACGCTAAAAGCGTGGTACACATTATAGAATTTGAGTGACACCCGTATTGGATATCAAACAGAACTGGTAATGTGTACACGCTGAATGATGGGTTGACACCCACAACCTGCTGCTTTTGATACTGCCTGACAACCCACGGTTGGTTGGGTGGTTGATAGATGATGTGTACACAATTTATTTCATGAGCCGTCATTCACGGGAAAAAATAAGTATTATTAGCGCGTATTAGTAGGAAAAGCGCAAAAAAATATGAAAAAGCTGGTGTGTGATGAAAAAATATAGTGGCGCTGCTTTACCTGATTGCGAACACAACTGATAAGTGTGTACGTGAAACTTTTTATGCAGGTTTGATATCCAACACGGGGGACACTCAGGTTTGCTAGTGTGTACCACGCTTAAGGCTGCTTTTTAATGATGCTATTATTCTTGCGATTTTTACTTAATGTTGGAGCTTGCAGTACATCCAAAAATCGTATTTTTTTATCTAAAAATTTTTTGCAAACGTCCGTTTTTGCTATTACACTTTTTCCCAGTGTTAAAGTTAAGTGCCTCAACTTTTCTTCGTTAACTTAGTCCGAAGGGTTTCTGTGCTACGCACTTTGTTATAAAGGGTGATTTTTTAGCTGGTTTGGTTTTGGCAACACTGGTTTTGACAGCTGACGTGTGTTTAGTACCTTGTGTCACTGTCAAACAGCTTCAGTTTGGTTTGCAATTTAACCATGGATCGTCTTACAAATGAACAACGCTTGCAAATTATTGAATTTTACTATCAAAATTCGTGCTCGGTTCGAAATGTTCATCGCACGCTGCTTCCATTTTATGGTCGGCATTCTCGACCTTCTGAGCAGTCTATTCAGAAGATTGTGACCAAATTTCGCACCAAATTTACTTTGTTGGACATTAAACCACCAACACGTTTACGTACTGTGCGTAGTGAAGAAAATATTGCGGCCGTATCAGCTAGTGTGACAGAAGACCGCGAAATGTCGATTCGGCGCCGTTCCCAGCAGTTAGGCCTTTGTTACAGCACTACGTGGAAAATTTTGCGGAAGGATTTGGGCGTAAAGCCTTTTAAGATACAGCTGGTGCAAGAACTAAAGCCAGCCGACCTACCACAACGCCGAATTTTTGGTGAATGGGTTCTTGGAAAGCTGGCCGAGGATCCGCTTTTTTATCGAAAAATTGTGTTCAGCGATGAGGCTCATTTTTGGTTGAATGGGTACGTAAATAAGCATAAGCATAATTGCCGCATTTGGAGTGAAGATCAGCCAGAAGCATTGCAACAGCTACCAATGCATCCCGAAAAAGCCACTGTTTGGTGCGGTTTATGGGCCGGCGGCATTATTGGGCCATATTTCTTCAAAGATGATGCGAATCGCAGCGTTACTGTCAATGGTGAACGCTACCGAGCGATGATAACAAACTTTTTTTTGCCCGAAATGGAAGTTCTTGACTTGCATGATATGTGGTTTCAACAAGACGGTGCCACATGCCACACAGCACGCGAAACAATGGCGCAATTGCGAGGCGAGTTTGGTGAACAGTTAATTTCATGTTTCGGGCCGGTCAATTGGCCGCCTAGATCGTGCGATTTGACACCATTAGATTATTTTTTGTGGGAGTATGTCAAGGTTAATGTCTATAGGGACAAGCCCACTTCGATTGACGCACTGGAAGCCAACATCCATGCATTCATTCGTGAGATACCGGCCGATATGTGTGAAAGAGTATGCCAAAATTGGACTCAGCGGATGGGCTACCTGAGACGCAGCCGCGGTCAACATTTGCATGAAATTATCTTTAAACATTAAATTGCAAAGTTCAAGCTATCGATTCAAATAAATATTTCATTCATTTTTTCGAATTTTTTGTGTTTTTTTTTTTTTTTAAGTTCTAAGCCTCTTAAAAAATCACCCGTTACATAAATCGTGTGAACCACACGTTGGTAGCACAATTTTTCTCAGCTCCCTGTTTTTTTGTAAGGCCGAAGGAAACTGGATGAAAGAAACGATGTAGGCTCATCAGTTTACGGAGAATTTTCGAAGCTTAACTTAAGCACGGAGAAAAGCTGTCTTACCGGCAAGAATTACAAACATATCTATAATTTGAATGGAAACTCCATGTATTTTCTGTGATGGCGTCGGTAATCCCCACTGTGTTTTTTTTTCGACCAATTTCACCATGCTTGCAAGAAAGCTATAAGTTGTCAACGTGTTTATAACTAAAACGTTTGTTGTGTTGTTCACATCGGCAATACAGTTTTTTTTCGCATTTAAGTTAAGCGCTGATAATACTCTTCGTTTAAATAGCCTAAGAGGTTGTCCTCTACCTACCTGTATGACTGTAATCTACACGCCGATAACACACTTTTTATCAGCTTATTAGTTAAGTGCCGAGAATTCTATGCGTTAAGCTTAACATAACGGCTCCAAGTGTCACCCAATTGCCTTAAAATCATTTTTTTTTCTGGAGCAGTAAAATTTAATCAAAAATTTTAGATTTCTTACAGTTTTTTTATCCATCAATATTGTAGCTATCCATCATTGGAATTAGATAATTGATGGCTTAGAAGATAGGGGATGAACTATACTTTGACAAAAAAGAATTTCTAATCCAAATGTCAGCCAATTGCCTTAAAGTCACCATTCGTCAATGGAATTTGACAGTTGATGGCGTGAAATATAGGGGCAAACCATATTTTGACAGAAAAGTGTATGACGATCCAAATATCACCCTATTGTCTTAAGATCACCTTTTTCTGGGGTAGTAAAAATCCATTAAAAATTGGTGATTTTTTAGAGGTTTTTTAATCCATTGACATCGTAGCCATCCGGCAGAAGATGGGGTAGGATGTAATACATATATTTAAAATATTTGCAAATATCCATTGTAGAAAATTGGCTTTCTCTTCCAATCCATCCAATCTTATCGTGTCTTTCATTATGAAACTTTGAAAAACACAAAGGGGAAAACAAAATCTGAAGAATAATTTTCACAATGGAATTTGACAGTCGATGTCTTGATGAATAAGGGCCGAACTATATTTTCAAGAAAAGTGTATTACGATCTTAATGTCAACCAATTGACATAAGATAACATTTTTTCGGAGCATTGAAAAACTGAAAATTTCATATTTTTTTCAGCTTTTTTAATCAATCCTAATTTCATTGTTTTTAAATTAGGATCAAATTAGATTCGATACAGTCTAGAATTGAATTAATTAAAATCAGAGAGATTTTATTTCCGCAAAATGGAAATGAATAAAATTGAATCGGAAATAAATTCAGTGAAATGAAAATTATTGAAAGATCGATGGATTGAAATGATCGAATCATTTTGGTGATTGATTCTTGAACGATTCAATCATTTGAAACTAACGATTTACACAGCTTTTATCCCATTCATGCTCACAAAATACTTTGTGAGCAAATTCGTCTGACAAACCATCACTCATAATGTACACACTATCAGCCAGCAGTCAGAATTGTCAGTCATGATCGATAATGCGTACAACGCTTTGCCCGAAGAGGTTGTGCTACCTGCGCAGTAACTTTTACTACGTTTACAAGCTGGATCAAGAGATCGAGTTGAAATAGAGTCGAATATTTGACCCAAGTTTTTTGTCACTTGAGTTGAGTGCTCCATTTAGCTTTGAGTTAAAATGGTATCGAAAACAAATTAAAACAAAACTGTATTTGTATACAATAATCCAAATAAACAGACCATAATGCATTATCTGTAAAACAAACTCCTTGACCTAGGTTTGTCGTCACAAATTTCGACTCGACCTAGCTTCCCCAGCGGAGGTGAGTCAAATCAAGCTCATTTCAACTCGACCCAGGTATACAAAGAGTTAAAGCAAACTTGAAGCATATACCTGTACTAATTAATTTTGTCGTCATTGTAATCGTCATCGTCATGTCATCATCATCATCGTAATCGTCATCGTAATTGTTATCGTTATCGTACGGTCATCGTCATCATCAAATTTAATAAAGCGGTAGTAAAACGTTATTCACATACATATGTTTATTATATAATTGAATCTATTTATTTCAAATTACAAAAATTCATACAAGACTATATATCGTCTTTTCGGAAGAAATACGACACAACGCAACAAATCTCATTTTCTTTAATTAATGAACATACAAAATTTAATTTCTATTAGTTTCTTATAAAATAAAATTGAAAGCTGGTATTTTCCAATTTTATATCGAAAAATAAAGTTTTCTAAAACTTTATAGTGAGTTACAATATATTTCCTAGGAGTCTGTCAATTAGACGGTATAGTGTTATTAGCACTCGAGTTTCGAGGGCTGGATGTACCAGTGAAATTAGATCGTTGTCGTTATTTAGGGTGAAATTAATCAATTTTTAAAATTTATCCGAGGCTTAAGATTAACATAGAGAATAGGAGACTTGTACTACGTTTTGAGGTAATTTCGCAAATTACAGAAAAAGTGTTTTCATTTGTAATTTGGTGATTTAGTTCCATAGCTCATTTCATTTTTGAATTTCAACTGGCTGTTAAACGCTTTTTGTTGTTGTCTTTTCAGTGGGACATTCGTAGTGAAAGAGAACTACTCACCTAACTATACATCTATAACACGCTCTAAAATTCCATTTTTATACACAAGCCATTAACTACACATAACTATTTGTATTCATCCATATCAGATTCTATTTTATTATCCCAGGTCATTGGCACAATAATGTTGCACTAGCCAACTGACTCTGTTCCCATACACGTTCACTACATATGGTCAATGCTACTTGGGGTTTAATATTTCAATAGTCAAGTGCATTCGTCAAGTTCACTGTTCACTCGAAATCTGATCGAGTATATTTGTATGTCGCCAAAGGGGCATGGGAAATAGGCTTTGTAAATTTTACGACTCAGCTAAATTTATTAAATTCTGATTTCATAAAATGTATTCTATTTTGTGTGTTTAATATATGTGTAAATTTAAGTTCTTAGTGTGAAACATATTTTTTGGTATAAATAGGCAAAGATTTTGATTATTAAAACTGGCACAATCGGCTATGAGCCTGCCTTCTCATTCATTTATTTCAGTAAAGATCGGCACTTTAGCCATTATATTCTTAGGCTCAGGGAAGACAATATAATATCCCTCATAGAGGTAGGGCGCACACTACACATTACCGCTAACATTTCTATTTGGGGCTTGGGTCTCTCAAGTGAGACCTAAGGCCCAAATATACAAATTGGGCGTTATGTCCTTGGGCCTTAAGTCCCTGCTCAAAAATTCTCCATGTTTTATTATTAAGTAATTTTTATTTATATAAAATATTTATATAAAATTATTATTCTTTAAATCGACAAAATTAAACAAAAAATGCAATGTTCGATAAGCTTCTGACTAAAACTCCATGAATTTCTATTTAAAGAAGATATGCGATACATGGTTGGAAAGGAATATTTTGGTGAATTATTTTTTTCCTGAGAGTGTAAAAACAATTTTTGTGTGTATTTTTATATTGAGCCGGTAGACAAACAACCCAGTAGGAAATTTCATCCTCAAGGAAAAAATTCGGCGATTAGCAATGAATCCATGGGATACTTTTTACGAGGAACATGTAATGATTTAATTAGAAAAAGATGTTAGCTTTTTCATCCGTTAATTATTTTTGTAGCCTTCCCCCTCTATTAACTTGGTCCAAAAATTCAATTTAACTCAAGGAATACAATTCAGTATGCAATTTAATTGAAACAAAAATCATGCTTCGAGAAATACGAGGATTTCAACGATGAATCTCAAAGTCCTGAGTTTGTGACTATGAATTTTGTGCAATCCCGATTTCCTAATTTGTATGCACCTTCCTTAAATTTCGTCTGGGAGTATTTTTTTCTACGACAAACGAACTCAATTTGCCCCTCCCCCTTGATTTTACTTGGGAATGCCAGAGGATTTTTTTTCAAGACTTGTTATAAAAAAAAGCCAATATTTTTTTTCTTAGGGATATGTACACGATTAAAATGATTGGAAAAACGTGGACAAACGAGTCCGATGAAAAAAAAACAGACATTTTAATGTGGGAGCTCTGACTTCTTACAGCTTATCCCATGGCTCTCAGACATAATTTTGACCCAACTGATGTCAACAAAACCTCTAAAGCTAAGTTAATAACCAAAATAATGTTGATTTCTGTTCTTAATTTCCTTTTATATTTACTCGGCCTACCAGCCTATAGGTTCATCCATGGATTCAAGTTTGTTGGCGTTGATTGAGACAGACTAGAACTGCATTCACCAACGTGTAATGGGAGAAATAAATAAATTATAGGATATCATCCCGTCCAAAGTCCTTAGCCTGCGGCTGCTATGTTGAGTCAGGCCATGATACTTGGATTTTTTAACAGAAGCAATGTAAACGTGATTTTCATTGTATCCTTTTTACTTGTGACTTGTGACCGACCAGAGTAATAATGGTCATTAGCTATTCACCTGAGAATAATAATATTTCATTTTGTATTTCACTGCTGTGGAAGCAGTTTTAACAATCTTTTTCTGTGCTCTCTTTATTCAGTCAATAAGTTAAGAAATTATCATCAGAACGAAATAATTTGTGTGAAGGGAAGCAAAGTCCTTTAATAACAGATTCTCTTTTATTCTGTAGCGTTCGTTTAATCATTAATCCAAAAATGCAGTAAGAATTATATAATATTTGAACTGGGATTTCTTTCGAAGCCTATTAAACATGCTATTCGGATGATGGATCTCTTTGGGACTGGTACCCAAAAGGTCTCTTCAATAGTTGTTTTAATTTATTAAGGAATTAGTAGTGATTATTACAACTTATCTAAAAGAAAAGAATCCATTGAACTTGTCTACAATAAAGCATTGACTTGCACCCTAGTACAGTTAAATTACACTAATAGAGATACATCACAATAACACACAGTAGGTAAATCGGCTGTTTTTTGCGTGGAGAATTTCCATTTTAAATAATTCATAGGTTTTTTGATACCAAAAAAACTCCCAAAGTAGCATAAATTGGCTTTAAAATGTAAAGTCCGGTCCAATTAGCTTCTTATGTCTACAAAAAATAATGTGCTAATTTTTTTTTTTCTAAGTTTTGAAAGAATTGCGTCTTGTAGATCAAACCCACAAAGTTTGACCAAAAAACTTCATGCACTGTCCACCATTTTGAAATGCATTGGAAAGAATTAAATGTGATTTTTTCTTGACATATTGCACCTGTTTCCAATGAAAAGCTACTGCAGAAAAACTGTCAAAATTTGAGGAAAAAAATGGTCTCTTATGGTTCATCAACATCCAATTTTACTATGTGAAATGTCATAAATAAAGTGTGACAAAGTTGTCAATATTGAGCGATTAATTCCTTAGGGAATGCTACGATTTGTACTGCACTACAAAAAAGTAACGAATTCTTGTGGAGGCACCCAGGACAAACATTTTTTACTAAATAGAGGGACCTACACCCCCCCCCCCCTTCTTGGAAGGAGTGGTAATTTCATAAAACAAATTTTTACAAAAAAAAAAGAAAAATATTTAAAACAATGGCAATACTTATAAAAATGTAATAGACTCTTTTGAAAGCTGCAAAAATGTAGTAGACTATTTTGAAAGCTGTAGAAATCTGTTCCCTCATAAAATTTTACAAATTTAAAAAAAAAAGTTAGGAAACTTAAACAAAATAATTTTCTTTCAAATTTTCCTTATATTCAATTATTATGAAAAGTCTGAGTACCGACATTTAAATTTCTAAGTCTGAATTTAATAAATTCCTTTAGTACAAAAAAATTCACAGTATAGCTAATTCTGTGATTTTTATATTGGTCGGTAAATATCGATTCAAATTTGAGGCTTAAAAGGGTATGACGGTATGAGTCATTTAAATAATGAGCCCAACTACCATACCTGGGCGAAACGCAATGGAGTTGAGCTCATTTGAACTTTTAACTTGAAGTATTTCTTGTAGACATAATATTTTACTGGACTATATACATTGTAAAGCCAATGTTATCCGGATAGCTTTGTTGTGTTGTAATCCTTTGTTAAAAAACAGGTGATGACAGATCATATTTTCTCAACAAACAGATTGGAAGTAATCCCAAAAATTCGAGGATACTCAGCAATTCGAGGAGAAATTTCAAAACCGCTGACGTGTGACAAGAAGTTAGTGTTGTTCATGTTGAGTTTTGCTGTGTCAGGTTTTTTGAAAGGAAAATTTATAAGTTAGATGAAACTACAAAATGGTTATTTGCATCAACTTGCAGTTGAAAAACTTTTCAAAAAAATAAAAATTTGTTTGCATATAAATAAAAATTTTAATTCAATTTCTTTGTTCGTTTTTTTTTTAGCTAGTGGAGCAAAATCGCCACGTCACCTCCAAGTGCCAACCCGTTTTTGAAATATTTTTCCAAAAAACCTTTAACATTCTTGCAATATTATTGACATTTGAAAAGAGCTTTTGAATAAAAACTTTGTCAGAAATCGGTTTGGCCGTTAATTAGAAAATCAAAGATAAAATAAAATAACTGTGATATGGCAGGTTCCGTTAATAACACTTTTGGTAATTTTTTCTTACCAAAAACTACACTGTACCTACAGTTATTGCTTTTCTTTATCAAAACCGATGGGGTCGCTTTTGAGATAAATAAGCATGTTCTTAATGGTTGTATGTCAAATAGGTACCGTTATTTTTGGAGCTAAGCAAAAGACTTAATTTTCCTCTTTGAGAGTTACAAAAAAACCTTAAGTTCAAAATTTGAAGAAAAATTGCTTCAGTGAAATGGGCCACCCACTTAATTCGAGTTCTCTTTCATCGTAATGTTATGTTTGATTGTTATCTGGACATTTTTTTCGCACGAATCCAAAGTTTTCCCTCTTAGTACCTAGTATATCGCAAGTAAAAAATCTGTATGCATAAGTTTACCTACATACACATACTAACTGTAGGTACAAAATCCACATACATACATATACCTACCAAGATACCTACCATTATTGTTTATTAAAATATGTGCATATTTGTATATTCAAAAAGACTTAACAATTTTATAAGTTCCTGCGAAGCCCATTGGCTTGTCTGCAGAAGATTGCGTTTCTCAAAATAAAAAATTTAAAAGCAAGCTTTAAGTGAAATATACATATTTTACAAAAGATTATTAAAAGATTGTTGCTTTACTGATTTGAATTTAAGAAGAAATTTTTAATGTTTTTTTTTTTGTCTTGAAATTTTCAATGTTTACTAATTCTCGAGGTAATTCGTTGATTGTTGAAGGAACGCTGTATTGAAGTTGATGTCTACCATATGTGTTGTAATTTGTGGGCAATTTAAGCATTCCTTGCGCACGTCGTCTGGTGTTGATCTTATGGTCAATTGGTCCATTGAAACGGTCATCGTCAAAGTACTCCAGTATAAGCGTCATCTTAAAAATTTGCTCGACGCTAAGAACTTTGAAAGTGCTATCATTGGTCCACGATTGGCGCATATTAATTTGTTTTAACGCTGAGTTTTGAAGCCTTTGCAGCTTTTGTATGTGGGTTTTTGCTGCATTTCCCCAAGCAAGTATGCCATATCGGAGCTTTGATTCAACTAAGGCATAATACACTTGTCTTAAAACAGGTACCGTGGCATGGTATCGCAAATGCGCTAATGCGTATAAAGCCTTCTTCAGATCCAAACGCAGTTTATCGATGTGATTGCTCCATAGAAAATGACAGTCGATGATCACTCCATGGTATTTGTAAGTTTCTACTAACTCGATAGTTTCCCTTGGGGTGTTAGGGCAGTCATCGTTATTTATATATATTCTACTCTGAGTGGATTTAAATTGCGGACTCCGAATGTGCATCATCTTTATTTTAGAGGCGTTTATGACCAAGCCGTTGTCGTGGCACCATTTAACTGCAGCATTGAACTCTTCCTGCATTATCATCGTCGCCGTATCCAGGCACCTGTGACGGACCACAATCGCTGTATCGTCAGCAAAGGCGAATGGAATGCCATGTTGGAAGACGTGAAGTAGCTCGTTCGTGTAAAGAATGAACAGAATCGGACCAAGTTTTGACCCCTGAGGCACTCCATATTCTACGTTCTCTTTCTCACTCATTACGTCCTTAATCTTTACGCAAAACATCCTGTTGTGCAGATAGTCCGTAATCCAATCAGCCATTACTCCTCTAACTCCAATCCGGTGTAATGCTTGCACTAATTTCGTATGATTCAGAGTGTCAAAAGCCTTGCTGAAGTCTATGAACATCACAAAGACATGATGGCTTTTATTCAAGCTTTCATTGACACAATTAACGAATTCGCCCAGCAGTTTGCCTGTATTTCTGTTTTTTTGGAATCCGTATTGACTTTTTTGTATAAGAGAATGTTTGTCAATAAAACTCTGTAGTCTTGCCGTAGTAACACCTTCAAGGCACTTTTCAATTACAGGAAGTATCGAAATCGGTCTGTAATTACTTATCTGATTCCTAACTCCACTCTTATAGATCGGCCTTACCACAGCTGCTTTCAGTGTTGACGGAATTTTTGACTGTGTCAGGCTGAGGTTGATAAATTTACACAGTATGGGAGCAAAAACGTCTGTGTCTCCTTATATCTGCTGCTCTTATCCCATCAATTCCTGGCGATTTATTTTCTCCAAGAGACCTTATGATACTGCCTATCTCCATTATATTTGTAGGACTGGCAAAAATTGAGTTTTCTAGAAAATTATTCGTATGATTCGAAGTGATAAATCCACAATGATAAATAATTTTCGATGTCTGTGTATCGAAAAATCGTGCACATTCGTTTGACAATGTTAGGATTTCACACACACACAGCGTGGTTATGATGATGTTAATTTGTTCACGTCACTAGTAGTGGTTATAATTATCGGTTGTGTGCTTTCATTTTTACGTGCCAATATTTTTCCTGCACTCTCCCACACAAATCTCCAGTTTTCTTGCTTTGCTTTCTCTTTCGTTAGCCACAGTAGGTGCTTATTTTGTCTTGTCAGTTGGTTATTTATATATGTATACATTGATATCTAGCAATGATGATGCGGCTGCAGCAGGGCCAGAGCTTAGATCGTTATAGATATAGATATAGATATAGATATAGATATAGATATAGATATAGATATAGATATAGATATAGATATAGATATAGATATAGATATAGATATAGATATAGATATAGATATAGATATAGATATAGATATAGATATAGATATAGATATAGATATAGATATAGATATAGATATAGATATAGATATAGATATAGATATAGATATAGATATAGATATAGATATAGATATAGATATAGATATAGATATAGATATAGATATAGATATAGATATAGATATAGATATAGATGTAGATATAGATATAGATATAGATATAGATATAGATATAGATATAGATATAGATATAGATATAGATATAGATATAGATATAGATATAGATATAGATATAGATATAGATATAGATATAGATATAGATATAGATATAGATATAGATATAGATATAGATATAGATATAGATATAGATATAGATATAGATATAGATATAGATATAGATATAGATATAGATATAGATATAGATATAGATATAGATATAGATATAGATATAGATATAGATATAGATATAGATATAGATATAGATATAGATATAGATATAGATATAGATATAGATATAGATATAGATATAGATATAGATATAGATATAGATATAGATATAGATATAGATATAGATATAGATATAGATATAGATATAGATATAGATATAGATATAGATATAGATATAGATATAGATATAGATATAGATATAGATATAGATATAGATATAGATATAGATATAGATAAAGATATAGATTATACAAATGAATAAAAACGAATAAAACAGTTTTTTTAGTAATTGCAATTTATGTAAATAATAAGTGTCGTGAAGAAAAAACACAAAATTCGTGTTTGCCGTTTTATTATATGATTTCTAGCCACCACAAAATTCAAATAGGCTTAACTTTACACATAAATAGACTTTCCATATTTCCAATTTTCGTTGAATTTTTTTAGCTAGGTAGGTCATATAAACTTAGTCTTGAGCTTTATTTTTCTAAACGTCTCAAATTCAATCTTCAGATTTTCAATGATGTGTATCAATGACAGCTATAACTGGCCCCTAAATAGCTTCATTATTTTACGCTGATTAAGACGAAAAGTAGTAGTGAAAATATGGTAGATTTTTTAAACATCCAAAGTAAGCCTTGTTCATTCAAAAACTTTCATTGGGGGGTGAGGTGTGAAATTAGCCTAATCCGCCCCTGGGTGGGTCAGAAACTGAAGGGTATAGGAGTTTTACTAACGAACTTTGTTTAAATCGAGTTAGTAAAGTAGGGATAGTCAACGTCAAAAAGACTTCGTTATGGTGCACTTATCCGCCCCCAACAGGAAGAAAACTGCATTTTTAATTCAAAAGCACTAAATTTGGAATCGCTTGAAAAATTTTTTTGATTCTGACCATGCTACATTATTACAATTAGGATTGCGAGATTTAGGAAAACAAATTTCCTCTAGAACACACACCCCCACTCCTTCCAAATCCTACCTCCACTACTGCCGACGGTACCTCTTAAACATTATTTCTTTTCCATTTTAATTTGTACTGCTCAACTTAAGAAGAACAAGCAACAAAAATATTAAAAAGAGGACAAAGTTTCTGGTTGAGTAATTATAAGACGACACCAGGACAAACAAGGAAAATATTTTTAGGCAGAAACACTCATTTCATTTTTGGCTAAAAGAGGCACGAGACAGTTGCCTGTTAGATGGGGATGCTTTGCTTATCTCTTACAACATCTAGCAAATTTTGTGTTTTATAAGTTCAATAAAAGTTTTGGAAGTGGATTTGGAAGCGATACCCATTGTAAGGAGTTCTTGAGTTAAGAGAAGAGTTAAAAAAAATTTATTGTTTGTCGGCCAAGTGCCAACTCATATGTCACATTTCTTCCAGTACACCTCCACCTTAAGAACCCAGTCATAAATTTGAGGTAAGAACCCCGACTTAAGAAAATATAGCATGAAAATTAAAGCATAAATAATGAACAGCAAAACTTATTATTCGTTCATCGTGCAGTTAGACACAAATGGCGTTTTTCTTTGCCAAGCCGTTTTAATTGTAACGAAGAATATCATACCGTTTGGAACGACTGAAGTAAGAGTCTTAGAGATGACTTAGTTACCATTGAAACTAATCATTGAAAATTTATTCTTAAATTTTAAGACATTTGAAAATCAAAATCAATAATTATTTTGATGTATGTACTTGTACCTATAAACCGTAAAAGTGCGAAAACTAGTTAATGTGCAGGTGCACATAAACTTTATTAGAGGAGCACTTGTTATACCGTCCGAGTCTTTTGATAAATAACACACATAGATTCTTTTTGTGAGAAACGCAATTACAGAGTTGATTCTGAAGACTACACTGAGAAAAAAATTGAACTCATTCATATTTCATTCAAACTCAGACACATATGATTTGGCATGGAATTGATTTCTATTCAATTTAAATAGAATCGTATTAATTCATCGTTTAAACGGTTTGAATTTAATTGAAGCTATTCAAATTTTCCATGCTTTCTATTTAACATAAAGATATTTCTGTTTGTTTGAATTAACTTCATTTGATGTTGTTTCAAACACAATCATATTAATCTTTTTAAATATTTTCGTGTTTGGGTCGAAGATGTTTTCTGTTTAAATCAAATGATTTCAATGTTAGTTTTCAAAATAGATGCTAGCTCCTTTTAACTAAATACAAATGTTTTCTATTTGTAATGATGATAACGTTTCCTATAATACATGCAACATAAATAGTTAAAATTCACTGACATCCCTACTAACTGAGAATTTGTAAATCTAGAAATAAAACTAGTTTTAGGTAAAACTAGATTTATTTCAAGTTCTATAAAAATTAATCTAAACTTTGTTTTATTTCAAGTTCTATAAAAATTAATCAAAACTTGTTACAAAAAAGAATCGGCATTATTCATTTTTGGAGATAAAACTAATTTAGGTTTTGAAATGAGTTTCTCGTTTTGACTATATAAAACTAGTTTTATCGAATTAGCTTTTTTTATTTTGACAACAAAATTGAAAAGTAAAACAATGTGGTTATTTTGAAACTGTTATTTTGTTCATATTGTTGATCTTGACCGCCAAATATATAAAAATAAAATACAGGTATTGTTGTTACCAGTAGTTTTGGTGCACATTCTTTTTAACCTTTTAAATTTTTTTTTGTAAAGATCAGAATATGGGTAGTCTACGAAAAAAAATCACCGTTTTTTGGCCAAAGAGACAAACAAAGCGACCACCACAAAAAATGACATTCAATGGATTACTGTGCAATCTATATTAAATTCGGTAAGTACGCAGTACATTTTTCTGATCTAGCAGCAGTATAGCATTTCTTTTGATCCCATATTAGATGCATCCACCACGTGACATGACCAATGTTGAAATAGGCGGATATTTTAGGAGTTTCCATTTCCGGTTTGGATGGTTATGGGTCAGATGCACCAAATTTGTTGGCTGCCAAAGACACCCTGCTAAATTCTTCGACTGGGGCAGATGAAAATCCACCGTCAGATGTAAGCTATTCTTTTCAACAAACCAGGAACGACCATTCGAAAAATCTTCTAAATGATGGCATCGAAATCCAAAACACTGAAGCTGTCAACCAAACTGAAGAATCGATATTACAAGTGGAATCGCCTGGCACCGAAACTGAAACAATGAGTGCAAACAACGTGGACTTACCTATGACTCCGCTCCCTGGTCAGATGCAGTTTTTCCCTACATCTTCCCAAAGGCGTCCAACAGAACGAAAGGCTTCGTCAGCCAATGTAGAGAATTCGTGCGAAAACATTCGGAAAGAATACCTAGCCAAAAGGATCGATGAGAAATAAAAGCATGCTACCGAGATGCATTTCGAACAAACTGTGCTGGAAGCGAAGTTAGCAGAAATGTGTCAAATAGCTTCCGATCGACAGGCCGAGAGCGAACGTCGCATAGTGGGCCCAGATGGTGTTTTGCGTCTCATAAATGTTTTTTTTTTTTCAAAAATGATATAAATGCTTATATTTTTATGAGAATGCATGAAAAAAATGTCAAATATATTATTACCTAACCAATTTAATGTTTGAACCTAGCCATTACATAGATATCACTACCCAAAGTGGTCGCTAGAGATCTCTCTGTATTAATAACTTAATAAAGTTACTAATAAAATAAATTTTTGTTTAACAATTTGTTAATGGGACTATACAAGTGTTATTCATCGATGGAAAGCTTGCAATTAGGGCTATACGAATTATTGAAAATATATCTTAAAATATTGATATATTCAAAAAAAAAAATAATTTTTTTAAACCCTTAAATTTTGTCGGTCTTTTTATATCTTGAGAGAGCTTTTAAGCTCTTGCGCTGCCTGCCGCAGTTTTCTTTTTTAGTGCAGATGATTCATAAGTACCTTATTAAGAAGGCAAACGAACACAATTCTGCTCCAATCTGCCCCCTTTGATCAAGGGCGATAAGCTTAGCATAAGGTAGTTACAAAACAAAAAAAAATCTGCAATAAGCTTCCCTGTTTGTTTTTTTTTTTTTTGAAGATCATGTTGGAACAATTTTATATTAAAGCACTAAATTGTCTTCACTAACTGATTACTTCATAGCTTCTATATTTTGTATCCGATTTAAACATAACAAAATGTTTAGTAATTTGTTGGTGAAAAAAATTTCTTTCACTTTAAATTTATGAAGTAGTAAAAATTATTTATTTTTCTATGTGCATGTAGCATAGATAAATAATTTTTGAAAAGAGTGTGCTTGAAAAAAAAAACAAAAGTTATTTCTTGCACTTATCTCTTAAGCGCTTCTTTGGAAAAACTCAATTTCATTTTCGTTTTCAGCAACCCTAAATTAGAAATAAAGTTTTGTATTTGGTACCTGCAGCGACCCAACAAAATGTAAACCAGTGTTTCATAACACAAAAGCACCAAAATGACATAAATATGTTACACGGCGAAATTATTTCTCCCAAAAACCAACAAAGTTATCTAAAAGTACTAATAATTTCCTTTGAGTTTCATTTTGATTTATTCTAATATTTTGTTTCTACTCATAGAAATTCTTAATTGAAATCTATGAGTTTTTATTAAAAGTGATGGAATAGATCATGTACATACGAGTTTTCTCAAAAACAAGAGTAAGGGTAGAATGAATTTTGGAGGAGAAGATTAGTTATTTTAGATGCTGCAATGAGTTTTTTATAGAAAAACTGTTTTGATATGTAAAATTGCCTCAAATATAGCGAAAAACAATGTATTGGCTTTTTATATTAAAATATCTCGAAAGCCTGATGGAAGGGAGCAATCAAAACCGTCAGAACACTACAGTGTAATTTCCTTGACAAAAATTGTACCGACTAAAATGTACACAACATGATGGTAAGTCATATAGATTATTTGTTACATCCTTAACTTTGAGTAATTTTTAAATATTATTAAACTAAATTCACACTCAAAAATTTATATTACTTGATAGGCAGCACATTCAAGGTAATGGTGCAAAATTTTATAACCAAAAATTATTTTTGATTATTTTCGATTTTTTCGAGTTTTTGAGTAGTTGACTTACTACTACCAGTTGTTAAATTTCTATCAGATTCAATCAGATTAGGTCTTAAAATAATTTCCAATCCAAAAATGTTTAAGAAACTAGCATTGAAATTAGTTATAATCTCTTGGGAACATTTCTGAACTTTGCACAAATCAGTATTGAAGCTTTTTTATATAAAAGTATAATATTCAGTCACATATTTAAGGAGACATCAAATATAAACTTAACTCAATTCCTGACTTCGAGAATATTGTATACAAATTTTTTAAATTTGGGACCATATTCAGACCTAAATTGTGAAGTCCCTGTTAGGCGTAGAAAAGAATAAGCAGTACCACTGAATTCAACATTCTCAAATTATTAAGAGAGCAAAATTTCAATCAATTATTTTGCAAAAACAAGTAAATTACAGATTTATTAGACGCAAAATATAATTTGGGCCCACTGGGCAGCGGCGTATACAGCTCCATTTCTTGATGGGTGTCATACCAAAACAAATACCCAATTCAGTTCTTATAAATTACGAGTAGTTAAAAGACTGATCCACACGGTTTCAATTTTTTTCGCTTTTTGTACTTTTTTTGGAATTAATTTCTGCTGATCCCATAAATGTTACCATTTTTTTTTAATTATAAAGAGTTGGGGTCGAAATTTTAGCAAGGTCAAAATTCGTTTTGCAAAACCTTTCTTTCGAAATTCTGTTTCTCAATATTCTCCAAATTCCGTTTACATAATTTTGACAAAATAAAGAGAAGTTTGGAAAATGTAAAAAGGGCGTAATTTTTTCTTCTTTTTTCAATTACCTACTCGTATTTAATCATCTTAAAATAAAATACAGTAGACGCTCCATATAGTTAAGTAATAAAACCACCCTGTTCACTCTTTCCAGATTGTTTCCTTTTTCTCAGGAGTTGAAGATTTAAACAAAGCTTGCAATGAGGTTTAAAAAAAAGAAACACTTGTTCAGTGTCAAGCAATGTTAAATTCTTTCGGGACTTTTTGAAAAAAAAATATGTTTTTATAAATTATTTTGTGTGTTCACTATGGTTAAATTTTTAGATTTACTAAATCGAATTATTATTACTAAATTACTAAATCTTACAAATTTTTATATTAAGGGTATTCATGCAACTTCGTAAAACCGTAGATAAGTTTACAAATTTGATAAATTTATCTTTTGGTTAATGAACACTGGGAAATGATTTACACAATTTTGTTAAAGTTATCAAGGGATTTTGTTGCGTAATAAACCAAACTGGTTAATCGTCATTGTGACTCTATCTCTGATTGAATTACCTAGCATTTAATCAAATGTATAACAAAGGTCGTTCATGCAAACTTTTAACGCAATTTGTAAACTTACGACGTTGCATGAATAACCTTATTATTTTCTGTGTAAAACACAAATTTTGTAGAGCTGAGTTTTGGAAACAAAATTTTTATCCACTCCTAAATTTTAATATGATCTTGAGGTTGTGTACCAAAAATATTTCGTATGGATTTTTTGTGCACGCTAAAAAAAGGAGGTTTTGGAGATGTTAATCTTAATATTTTACTTAATATTAATATTTTTTAATATTTTTCTTAATATCTTACGTTTGAAGCCAGTTTTTAGGGACAGTTTGCATTAATTTTTTTTCTTATCTGATAATGGGATGATAATGAGGGGATAATTTTCTCATTTATCAATCAAAAATTGTGGTAGTTAGAACCACTCTTTTATTGAAGACAAAAATTCTTAGCTTTCACAATTTGTTTTTATTTATGCCTGAAAATGAACATGTGAAGTATTGGCCGTAGATCAAAAATTGAATGCAGACGCAAAATGGTCTTCGAACTTTCAAAAATGTTTAAAATATGTGTACATTTAAAATTACCTTCTCAATGGGTTTTCTCATGATAATTGAAACATACAAAATACGCAAAATGCAAATACAAATTCTACTGCGTTAGTATTGTGTTTAATAGTCAAGTTCGCTAAAGTCACGAATTTGAATACATGATCTACGGTGCAACTGAGCAGTACAAACATCGAGTTGATGATTATCGAAAAGGCAGAGAGCATGTTTGTAAACGTCAACAGCTTTAGCAAGTAAATTGACTGGCGTTGATGAAAACAAATTTTCAACAAACAGGACGAATACATATTATTTGTCATGACGCTTTCTGCGTCAAAAAAAACGACGATCATTTCACGAACAAATTGACTTTGATTTATCGATATTGTGATCAATTCATAGTTTAGGGAATAATGTTTAAAAGCACGCTTAACTTGCGTTGGATTGTCATCAATCGAATATACGATCGATACGATCAAAAGAAGATGTTTTTTAAACATAATCCAAAATTAATAGTAACTGTTAAATTCGTGTTTAAAAGTTAGACAAGAATGTTTGATTAAAGTTTTTGTTGATTTCATTCCAGGCAGAGCGATGTATGTTAAGTTACGTTGCGTTGGAATGAAATTAACGATAGAAAAAATATCGAACTAAAAATAAAAATGTCGACAGGTTAAAAAATCAATTTATATCAACTTTTTTGCTATGTACTAAATACTGGGAAGAAATATCGAAAATTCGATCAAAGTCGATCCTTTTCTCGACTTTCTTTTTAGGCTGCTGACTTTTTGTCTAAGTTCGAAGCTAAAAATGTAATGAACTAGTAGCCAAAATAAGTATTCTTACATGCAAAAAAGTCGATATTAAACGACATTTCAACTAGTTAAATGGTTTCTTTTTTTGCTGGTAATTCGTACGTATTCTATACTGAAACAAGTTGGTACTGGGCTTGAGTCGGAACGGCCCTGGTGTATGGAATACGGTTTAAAGTAAAATTTTTGTTTTTCATTGTAATATTCGTATAATATCGTCTGTTATTTTTTCCATCCATTCATTCATTTATTTTTTTTTTATCGAAGATGATTTCCTTGATATTTTGAACAAAATTCTCACAAAATAAGTAAGTTAAACCGATCAAAAACAATATTGATAATACTTTGAGCATTAAAGAGGGTATATCTGCCAAAAACGTAGATCTACCAAATTGATTTTGAATCAAAAAATAAATCAATGCTGAAATGTTCTGAATGCAAAAGTGGTCAAAATCGTCTATTTGATAAATCTTAACCAAAAACAAAAATTGATTAATTTCGACAATGAAACCCCAATAGTATTATTCGGGCAAAGGCTTATAAATGTTGATAGGAAAAGGTAAATAATCTTTACCAATAATGAGTAGGTTGTCTATTCCAAAGCTATAAACAAATAATTTTTTTGAAATTATATTTTAAGATTGCAAATATTTTTTGCGTATATCTTTTGAGTTCTCGGGGGGGGGGGGGGGGGGGGGAAGGCATGACCCCGTGACCCCCCCCCTTATATATGCCGCTGCCACTGGGCGTCGTCGTGCGGAACCATATTACACAAATAGAAGGTATTATATTGCGCAGGTTGTCTAAAATGAGAACAGTCAGAAGGAATTCAAGAATGCCGTTCTCGTGATTTTCAACCGTATTACAACAGCAAACACAATAAACACGAAATAAATAATTAAAATAACACTTAAAACCAATTTTCTTACTGTCAAAGTAATAAAATTATAATTATAAACATTAAATATCTCGAAACAATTTTATTCTCTTATCGTAATACATTTGCGTGCACGTGCTCTTCACGTGAGGTTGCGCTTGGGTCTGTCATGCCGTTGGTAATAGACAACGCAAGACAACACAATTTTCTAAAAAGGGGTAGATGGGGTACCTTTAAACTTGTAAATATGTATGAAACTACATATGAACTACATATAGTATAATGTATATCGATACCTTCTCGTAACAATGTATTAAGCGACATTTTAAAAATTTTAAATTACAATCTTTAAAAGCCTCTTTTTTAATTATTTATTAGTGTACTTTGTAGTAATAAAAAAATTTTCAAGGGATTTTGAGTTAAAAATCCTGTTCCAGTTTTTAAAATTTTTTTTTAAATACACAATTAAATAACTAAACAAGAGGTTTTTTTCGATGCCTTTAAATTTTTTTAAATGTCGCTTAATACATTCTAACGGGAAGGTATCGATTGTATGTAAATTTTTCCGTTGCATAGTAAAAAAAAAATGCAATTTGAATGCTTGGTTTTTCATTTATAAATTTGTTTATTAGAATCCAACAACTTATGCGTTTATTAAACGTTTATTTAGCGCCGCTTCAATATGGAAGTGTTACAGTCATCTCTTGCTGATTTATTTATTCTGTGCAAACGTTCTTCATACCAGGGGGGTGCAAGCGCACCCACTTGCACCCCCCTGCCAGCGTCTATGCATTCTACACCACATTCTACCACTCTGAACACGCCTGCTTATGTTTAATAGAAACATTCGTGATAAGATGCCTTCAATGCAACAATTATCGGACATTGACGACGAGGAGATGATATGCAAAAGTGGAAGGGAAAGTGCTATGCTGATAGCATAAGATATAAGAAAAACGAGAAAATAGATGTAGTATCTAGGTTTTACTTTGAAAAAACACTTTTCAAAGTATGGAATCGAAGAAGTTTATATAGCAAAAGCTTCAAGGACAAGAAATAAAATAATTGCTAAAAATTCATTCGTATAGAGACTGGCAAGCAGCACACAACCTAAAAATAATATTTTGGGTTTTGTCCTTCTTGACAGTCTCTATACGAATGAACTTTAGTAGTAATTATATTTCTTATCATTGAATTTTTGGTGTATAAACTTCTTCGATTGTTCTTTTTTTATATTTATCTTTTAAAATTGGGTCCTCGATATATTTACCCCAAATGTGCATTTTTATTTAAACTTATTTATAATTCAGTTTCTTTGAATTAAATCTATTTTATACATTTATTAAAAGTATTGACTTTTTTGTGGGTATGTTTTATTTTTTTTTGTCTTCTATTCTTTTGTTTCCTTTTCCGTTGTTGTTTTTTTGTAGAGCTTGGAACGTTGAAGGTATATTTCTTTTCTTGATAAATTTTTCCTCGTCGCCAATATAATATTTCAGGTTTTGTCCTGCTTGCCAGTCTATATAAGAGTGAATTTTAGTAATCATTTTATTTCTTATCATTGAAGTTTTGCTATATTAACTTTTGCTGTGTTTTTTTAAAGTGAAACCTCGATACTACTCTATGTAATTTGCTTATAAAAACCTCCCTCTTGTCCAAGCGGAGGAAATATTACCACCCTTCGGTGGGATTTTTTTCTTATCTACATAAATTCAATCTGCATGCTCACAATTTTTTGGCAAATTTTATGCGAATCATCAAGTCTGCAAAAAACAAGGAAAGTAAATTATTCTCCCCCCGATTATTGATTTTAACCACAGACTAATTCCATATCTCAAAGTTAAATTTATTTACCGGCTTATAATTACAACACATACGTTTTTATGAGACGCGAAAGCAAAAAGTTTTCAAAGGTGCCCCTATCTCCACTACTCATAGAATGAACATCAACAGCAAAATATTGTTTGGTTTGGACAAAATATCTAACTTTATTCTGCGAAAATCCCCATATTCGCTTGATGTAACACTTTCCTGTATATTCAATCAATGCATAAATAATTGATACTTTCCCTCAGTATGGAAAGAATCAAAGCTTGTTTCTATAGCCAAGAAAAAAAGTGCGAAAGATATAGAAGATTTTCGTCTGATATCATTATTATCAAATTTTGGGAACCTTTTTGAAAGGGTTTTAGCTGAATGTTTAAATAGCTTTTGTGATGAAAAAAATATAATACGAAATAACCAATTTGGTTTCAGAAAAAATATTCCACCGAAAATTTGGCACAATAGACTGATTTTTAAACTGATTACGCTAGACTTTCCTAAGGCCTTAATACGGATGATCAGCAGACTAAGATATTCGCAAGAGCAGTAAGGCCACACGATGCCCTGAACAAAATGAAAGATTCACTGCCCATATTAACATCGTATCTCAAGTCGTGGGGATTGATAATAAAAGCGGAAAAAAGGAGTATAAGTAGTAGTTCCGATCCCACTCAAAACAGAACCAAAATATCTAGGCGTAAACTACCAAAACAAATTCAAATTTAATGATCACGCCAGATGCCAGAAAAGTGTTAAGTAAAGCTAAAATGGCTTCCGGGTCAAATTCTCTCGTCAAATTCTACTTCAAAGAAAACCAAACTCCTTATCTACAAGACCATAATAAGACCTATTATCACATATGGCTTTGGTTGTTGGTTTAGTATTTGACCAACAGTAACAAATGAGCTGAAAAACTTTGTTACTTTGTTACAAAGTTACAGTGTCTCGCCAACCATCCCAACCCAATCATAAAAGATATTTGGAACTGAAATATAAACGAAAGCGTACTCGATAACCACTTTTAACGGGTGATTTTTTAAGAGGCTTAGAACTTTAAAAAAAAAAAAAAACACAAAAAATTCGAAAAAATGAATGAAATATTTATTTGAATCAATAGTTTGGACCTTGCAATTTAATGTTTAAAGATAATTTCATGCAAATGTTGACCGCGGCTGCGTCTCAGGTAGCCCATCCGCTGAGTCCAATTTTGGCATACTCTTTCACACATATCGGCCGGTATCTCACGAATGAATGCATGGATGTTGGCTTCCAGTGCGTCAATCGAAGCCCTATAGACATTAGCCTTGACATACCCCCACAAAAATTGACCAATTGACCGGCCCGAAACGTGAAATTAACTGTTCACCAAACTCGCCTCGCAATTGCGCCATTGTTTCGCGTGCTGTGTGGCATGTGGCACCGTCTTGTTGAAACCACATATCATGCAAGTCAAGAACTTCCATTTCGGGCAAAAAAAAGATTGTTATCATCGCTCGGTAGCGTTCACCATTGACAGTAACGCTGCGATTCGCATCATCTTTGAAGAAATATGGCCCAATAATGCCGCCGGCCCATAAACCGCACCAAACAGTGGCTTTTTCGGGATGCATTGGTAGCTGTTGCAATGCTTCTGGCTGATCTTCACTCCAAATGCGGCAATTATGCTTATGCTTATTTACGTACCCATTCAACCAAAAATGAGCCTCATCGCTGAATACAATTTTTCGATAAAAAAGCGGATCCTCGGCCAGCTTTCCAAGAGCCCATTCACCAAAAATTCGGCGTTGTGGTAGGTCGGCTGGCTTTAGTTCTTGCACCAGCTGTATCTTAAAAGGCTTTACGCCCAAATCCTTCCGCAAAATTTTCCACGTAGTGCTGTAACAAAGGCCTAACTGCTGGGAACGGCGCCGAATCGACATTTCGCGGTCTTCTGTCACACTAGCTGATACGGCCGCAATATTTTCTTCACTACGCACAGTACGTAAACGTGTTGGTGGTTTAATGTCCAACAAAGTAAATTTGGTGCGAAATTTGGTCACAATCTTCCGAATAGACTGGCAGAAGGTCGAGAATGCCGACCATAAAATGGAAGCAGCGCGCGATGAACATTTCGAACCGAGCACGAATTTTGATAGTAAAATTCAAAAATTTGCAAGCGTTGTTCATTTGTAAGACGATCCATGGTTAAATTGCAAACCAAACTGAAGCTGTTTGACAGTGACACAAGGTACTAAACACACGTCAGCTGTCAAAACCAGTGTTGCCAAAACCAAACCAGCTAAAAAATCACCCGTTTCTTATCGCCTGTAAATATTATGTATTTATGATCTCAACCATTGTTTGAGCCTTCTTCTAGTTGCAACTTAAAACTTCCATTTTATGAGAAAGCTTCTTTGCTGCTTTTTAGAGGACATTGATTCCAAATATGTTAAATTTTAAGAAAACAAAACCAAATATACACATACACATACTTTATTTAGTATATGCAACATAGGTTTTTGATTCCTTATTCAATAATTATTGAGAGCTCAGCTGATCCTATAATACAATCTATTTTTTACTATATAGTCCTTATTATATATTTAATTAGGTAGAATTGGTTATGATCTGTTGATGCAACTTGAGTTATTGTACCCTTATTTTTTTTTCTCAAATAAGATCCTTTTTATATGTATATATTTTTTGTTTATAAGTAGTTCTAGTCATAAATTTAATTTTGGCCACTTAGAGCCCTGAAGTGAACATATGTCGGGAGCAAACTTATGGCAGAAAAGAGATTTAATTATATATAATTATTATTAATAAAAATGCAAAATTTAATGTTCATTGAATAATATTTCTTGTAACTTGTTTAACCAGATATTTTGAAAAGGTTATTGTTAGGACATTATTTTATTGTATAACCATTCAGCTCTAAACAATGGCGTTTGCGAGATATTTGGCTTCAAAGCACCGAAAAGAACAATAATGCAACTCCGTATGTGGACATTGTCTTCCTACTCAACATGAATGGGTCGTATATCGTTGAAAAGGTTAATGCATGTAGTTCCTTTTGTTATTTAACTGTTAAGCTGTAGATGATGAAGCTCGAGAGATATTTGGCATCAAAAAAAGGCAAAGAGAACAATAATGCAATTTCGCACTAGACGCTGGTCTGTCAACTCAACAGCAATGTGTCATAATCCATTGAAAAGGCTTTGCAAGTACTTCATTTTCTTTTATGGCCGTTAAGGTGTAGGCAGTGCGGTTCGAGAGATATTTGGCTGGTTCTCTTATTCAACACGCATGTGTCATACATTTTTGAAAAGTATATTGTGAGTACAACTTTTCATTATACAGTCATTAAGCTCTAAGCCATGGGGCTCGCGAGATATTCGGCTTCAAAACACTAATAAGAACAATAATGCATCTCCCCATTTGGACATTATCTTCCAACTCAACATCAATGTGTTGTACATTGTTAGAAAGGTTATATAATGTACTTTATTTTTGTATACGACTGTTAAGCCCTAGGTCATAGTGTTTCAGAGATATTTATTAAAAGCGCATTTTAGAACAATAAGGCAATTCCGCATTGGGAGCTGGTATACCAAGGCAACAGTAATGTGTCGTACATCGTTAAAAAGGCTATTGCATGTACTTCATTTTGTTATAAAACCATATAAAACCATTGAATTGCAGACCATAGGGTTCGAGAGTAATTTGCCATCAAAAAAGGCAAATAGAAAAAATGCAATTCTGCATTGGGCGCTGGCCAACCTTCTCAACATGAATGTGTTATACATCTTTGAAAAGGTTATTATGAAAACTTTATTGAATTATATGATCGTTAAACTCAAACCATGGGGTTCTAGAGTTATTTAGCTAATTAACGCCCAAAAGAACAACAATAAATATTTGTTATTAATTTTTCTAAATCAACTACCGAGTTCTGCTTAGAAGCTCTCCATAATTTGGAGGTAAATAAATAAATAGTTAAAATATATGGCGTTAGTATCTATTAAATAGAATAACTCCAACTTTTTGTTGTCCGATAAACGCGGTCAAAATAAAATCGTTAAATACTAAAGGTGTAATTATAATTGTTGAAGGATCACTTAAGAGAAAAAAAAAACACATGGAAGGATATCCCTCTCACATCCTTCCGGAATGAACTCTGCCATTTCAACAGAGTCACTAGCCATTAAGTCACTACACTGGTGTAGCCATGCCATTGGAAAATTGCATTATTGTCCTTTTGGGTGTTTATAAGATGTATAACTCTCAAACCCCATGGCTTAGAGCATAACGGTCATACAATAAAATAAAATTCTTATAATAACCTTTTTACCACATTCGTGTAGAGCAAGTAGCCCAGCGCCCAGTGCAGACTTGAATTTTGTTATCTATTTGCCTTTTTTTGATGCCAAATATCTTTCGAACCCTATGGTCTACAATTAAATGACTACGTAACATCATAATGAAATACATGCAATAACCTTTTTAACGATGTACGACCCATTACTATTTACTTGGTAGACCAGCACCCAATGCGGAATTTCATTATTGTTCTAGAATGCGTTTTTGACAATTATCTCTGGAGCCCCATGGTCTATAACCTGACGGTCGTATACAAAAATTAAGTACAGGCTCCCACTGTTGAGTGGGAGGCCAATGTCCAAATGCGGAGTAGCACTATTTTTCTTTTCGGTGCTTTGAAGCCGAATATCTCGCTTACCCCATGGTTTAGAGCTTAACAAAATGGTTACTCAAAATGACGTTTCCAACGATGTATGACACATTCTTCTTGAGAAATGGACTAGCTCCTACTCCCATACATTTTTGCTCATTCTCCTTTTGACCTTCCCAAAATTTCAATCCCAGTCCTTTAAAAAAAAATAGTACTCGTAGGTAATATTGGTGCGGGACCAACGGAACTTTATTCCAAAAAAAAGCCTATGATGGAAAAAATTAAATCGTGCACCATTCTTTTAATACCTATATACATTTGTAAGTACTGATTTGGGTAAATTTTTGTCGGTATAATACCACCAACCCCCACACCACCTCCCTCCTCCCAGAGTAAAACTGTACACGCCGCTGGATGGATCTGCAAGAATATGAACCGCTAACACCACTTTATGCTTCCATATCCACACTTTTCTAAAATCCTGATATGATTTTGTTTTTCCTACGAACAAGAGAGTTCTCAAAGAAATTTATGTTCCAACGATAAAAATAATTATACACTATTATTATTATGCATCATATATTCATGTTTTTTAACTGTGCTTTTTGTCTCTATTCTTTTCATTTATAGTGTATAATGGTTGAGGGGTAGGTATAAGGACGCCATTCTCAGCTTCTCTTTTTCATTGCGAACAAAAGAAAAACAACTTACATTTGTCATTTTGCATTCATGTATGGTGCGCCAGAGTTTTTACTCGATTAAGAAGTTAAGGATCATCTTTTGTTTTACCTATTCACATAGGCTGCTGATGATGGGGGAAGAATAATAAGGGGAAGGTTGTTGTGTTGGATATCTTCAAGATGAAGAAACCAAGTCAAAAAACATTAATTATGTATGTAAGACCCATTACATTGTAGAATCAAGCTATATAACTGCTTTTTTTTTAATTAGGTACCTACCTTTATTGTATATATGTATAATGTACATGATACACACATTATATAGTTACCTACCTAATAGACAAAAAGAAATAATGTAAAAATGTATAATATAGAAGGTACCTACTAGATAAGAGTTTAATAGCAAATGTTTCATGTCAGTTGTATTGTAGATATGCACCTATGTACCTATACAGTACCGGCAAAAACATTCCGGATATTTTGTTCAATTTCATTAATTTATTGTTGTTTTGTTTTTAAAATGCAAAAAATTGTCAACTTTTTATGATTTTTTCATACAGTTTTATATTTGAGTAGATGAGAACGAAAACTCTTTATATTCAAAATTTTCATTTTGTCCAAACAGAAAAAAAAAAACTAAATAAGGCTAAATGATAGTTCCTAGAAAAGATTTTATTTTGTATTATAAAAGATTTTTTAATCTATTAAGAGCAAAAATATATGGAAAGTTCCGTTTGAAATATATTTAACAATTAAATTTGGATATGAAGAGTTTTGCTATAAATGATTGTATATGTTCAGTTTGCACTTTTAAAGAGCGTTTTTGCAAAACTCAACAAACGCCACTGTCTTTTTACAAAATCAAACAAAAGTTTCCTGACTAAAACGAACGGTTTGTGTCTGTCATTGGCGTGGCTTAAATAATTTTAAAAGGGAAGACGAAGCAAAAGTTGAACGCCTGCAATCTAAAGAACCTTATCTTACTGATTTCACAACAGGACAGTACATTTGCACACCCTTTTTTTACATTAAGTTATAGAATAAAAATTCAATGAGTTTATCAATATTGATGTTGCGATTGGCAATGAGAAAGTCCAAAGTTGAAACCACTCCTGTTCTAACATCAAGATTTTCAAGAAGAATGATTAACCGATTTTTTTCAAAAATAGAACATCCAAAGCTCATCATTTGATATGCAAACAATGAAGATTAAGTTAACAAAAATAAGGATTTACCGACAACTCAAAGTTTTGATGACCTGCCAACCACATACAATTTTGCGCAATTTTTTATGAAATTTCCAGAAGGTAACTCTGAATACCCAACGCAGATTCGTTAACTTGTACTTAAAAATATTACAGCATTTTTCCAGACCTACGATGGGAGTGATGTTAACTACTCAGTCGGAGATCCTTATTTCTACCAAAGTTGTTTCGCCTCTCTGAAAGAAGTTCTTCAAGCTATGTTATATTTATATGCAAATAACTGTTAAATAAAAATCGTATCTAATGATTTTTATTTTTTTTTTTTATAAGAGTCCACTTTGAGTGTAAAGGCCAGAAAGTTAAAAACAAAGCTTGTTAATTAGTATTATTTCGTAATACTAATAAGAATTTTAAGATTACATTGCAAAGGTAAAGATAGGTCAAAAGACATAAAATAGTTAACCGCGCAACAAGTTATTCACTTCTTCATAAGCAGAAAAGTTAATTTTGATCACAATAAGGTATGTAGTTATAATCATAAGCAAGATTACACATACACATAAGTAAGAAAAGCTAAACAAAAGAGACACAACTTAAAAAAATATTTCAAAAGTGTCGGAACTCAAAATAATTAATTGATTTCTCTACGAAAAAATCACCAAGAACGTCATTACTAAAAAATATTTATTTTTATAGTTCATACTGGAAAATAAACTTAGTTATCTTGTGAATGTGGTTAATAGCCTGATTCCTCCTCTTGTTTAAATTGTTAATTTCATAATTTTACGTTTCCTACTCTCCCAGAATGGTTTTTTGTCTCTACTGAAAAACTATGATTTTTCAGTTGACATTTTTGCACTACATGTGCGCTTTATATTTAAATTTGGTGCTGTTTGATGGAAATATCAAAGAGGAAGACGCAAAGAATCGTGTTCATGGCCAAATGCGTTGATCGTAGGGGTTATTGAAGAATCACTTTTCAAAAAAAAATTATTATTCTTCATAATTAAATCATCAGATCATCACAAATTTTTACAAACGACCTTTGTATGCTGGCATTTTTTTTAATTACACTTGATCAGAATCCCTATTTCTAAGAAAAAAGATAAATGATGGTCAAATTTTAAGGGCCGATGTTGATTTTGAATAAAACACAAATTATTTAGGAAATTACTGTCATTTCTTTTTATTATATTAATAATGGTATCGTTCAATTATGTATGGAACAAAATATTGGCCAAATGGCCGCTGCGACCTCGGCGGCTAACCTCCATCCGATGGTCCAAATTTTCGATCACGGTGAGGCTTATTGAGATTTTATGCCATTAATTTGACGAATTATCTCATCCTTTAGCTCTTGAATTGATGCTGGCTTATCGTCGTACACCTTTTCTTTCAAATAACCCCAAAGAAAGAAGTTTAACGGTGTCAAATTACATGATCTTGGTGGCGAATTGACATCGCCACCTTGTGAGATAACACGGCCATTGAATTAGTCACGCAAAAGAGCCATTGTTTCATTAGCTGTGTGGCAGGCGGCACCGTCCTGTTAAATATCGTCCACATCCATATTTTCCAATTCGGGCCATTAAAACTTCGTTGTCATTTCACGATAGCGAACACCATTCACAGTAACTGCCTGACCGGCCTCGTTTTGGTAAAAAAATATGGCCCGATGATGCCGCCAGCCCATAAACCGCACCAAACAGTCACTCTTTGTGGATGTATTGGTTTCTCGACATTCACTCTCGGATTATCATTCGCCCAAATGCGGCAATTCTGCTGCTTGACGAATCCACTGAAGTGAAAATGCCTCATCACTAAAATGATTTTCTTTGAAAATTGATCATCCATTTCCATAATAAGCGTGAGTAACTTTAACGCGTTGCTCGATTGTGTATCTTTCCATGGATCAAATTCAATTAGTCTGAAATTGAGAAATGTCAAATGAAATGCAGAAAAAAACTTGACGTTTAGGTGTGGTTCACATTCAACATCGGCCCTTAAAATGTAACCACCCTTAAGTTATACCGCCTTAAACGCCTCAGATAAAATATATTGTTTGGATGTTATTTTTAACAAGCATTAAGATTCCCCCAAACCAATGAAACATTCGGTGACGACAATGAAAAAAACACTAACGTGTTGTTTTTGATATTTCGTTGTCGTCGCCACTGAATATTTTGCGATGGTTTAGGAAATCCTAAATGCTTGTCAAAAATAAGAATTAAAAAAATTCAAAGAATGCAAAAGTCTTCAAAAGAATGGAAACAATTCAAAAATAAAATAAAAAAAATTTTAACAGAATGCAAAAAGAATCCAAAGAATGTATAAAGTCTCAATAGATTGCAATCAGTTTATGGTGACAAAAATTGCAATCTTTTAAATAGAAACGAAAATGGCAACGGGAATTTTTTGAAACCAGGCTCTAAATGAAAAAAAACTTATTTTCACAAAAGGCTTTCACTCTTATCTACTCATCTATAGTGCTACGTTTCCACTTGTCATTTCTAAGCTGACGAAAGACGCATTTTTGCGTCATTTCAATAAATGACAAGTGGAAACACTCCAAAATTGCATTTCTTTAATTTGACAAAGAGCCTGATTACAAAATTAGTTTTTTCGGACGTTTCGTGTTTCGTCTTTTTGACACATTAGGTGAGGGGTGTAGAAATGAAGGGGGAATGAAAAAACGAAAGCACGTATGAAAATTTTAAGATAATATCTGGTTGAACTTTGACGTTAATGATTTGACAAACGATTGGAGGCGGGGGATGGTTATAAACTTATAATAATGATCTTTAAAACTGTTTTTCGTGATTAAACAGATATGAATAAGATTGAAAAAGAAGTGATTCAAAAACAGTTTTAATTATTATTACTGTCTATCTGCCACTAAATGAATTTCATACTTTTTGAACATCAGAAAAACGAATGGACTTTTTTGGTTGTATGTAATCACCAAGGTACGTACCTGTCAAAATCACGAAAACACGAGCCGTGTAATCAGCTCAAACACTTTTTGTCAATTAAAGACAACATATTAGAAAGACAAGTGGAAATAGCTCAATTGAAAAATTAAATGTCACTTTGTCTTTAACTGACAAAGAATTTTTTAACAGGTGATTTCAAGCAATTTGGAAGTGATTTTGAAAAAATCGCTGATACAAAAGGTACAGAAGTTCAAAATTAATTGTAATTCAAACCACAAATTCTATAAAAATAGATAAAATCAACAAATCTTCGCACCACTTTACACACATTTCATTGAAGAGGGCGACAGTGGAGGAGTGTGAGTTCATAAAAGACGAAGCAAAATAGAAATAGCTGTCAATGAACTGAAAAAGACGTTTGTCAAAATCCCTTTGTCTTTGAAAAGGCCGACGATTTTGTAAGGACACAAGTGGAAATGAACTGTCAATTGTGTCGTTCAATTCGTGATCTGTGGAAACCTATGGCATAGCTCACCTAACTCACTAAGACAATTTTGTTTCAATTAAAAATTCTCAAATGAAACTGCATTTTTAATAAAGGGTGGTTAAATTTTAATGGCCGATGTTGATTTTGAATAAAACACAAATTATTTAGAAAATTACTGTTATCTCTTTTTTATGTGTAGGAAACCCTTCCAATCTCACGGACATTATGGCTAGTCTGAGGTTACCTTTAGATATTCACCAAGCAAATAATTATCATAGACAGTATGAAATTCGAATAGGCTAACCCAATCAGGTCCGTCAAGCTGCGTCCACCACAATTGAAATTAAAAAATGTAATGATGGAATAATTTGATGCTAATTTAGTACCGCAATCCTGCCCTGGTACTAAATTCCCTTCCCCCTCAAACTGGTGACGTCAAGCTGCGTCCACCACACATTAATAGACAAATTTTCGAAAAACTAATGATGCAATAATTTGATGCTAATTTTGGGCTCTTGAAATGGCTTAATTTCAAATGCCTCAAGTCTATCCTTATCACTTAAAAACAGCTTGTTATCAAGCAAGCTGTGTAGACTTTTTACCACAACGCGAAATTCAAAAATGTAATGATGAAATAATTTGATGCTCATTTGATGCTAATTTTGTACCGCAATCCTGCCCCGGTACTAAATTCCCTTCCCCCTCAAACTGGTGGGGGACCCAGCTTGACATCAAGCTGCGTCCACCACACCTTCCTAAACAAAATTTCAAAAAACTAATGATGCAATAATTTGATGCTAGTTTTGGGCTCTTCAATTGGGGGAATTTCCAATTCCTCAAGTCCAGCCTTACCACTTAAAACCAGCTCGATAACAAGCGAGGTGTATAGACTTTTTAAATACGATCTTTGAAAAAACAATAAAAAAGTGCATAAGATGTAAAACTACGTAATTTGAAAAAAAAATATAAAATTTTGTCTTTCCCTACCAGTTTTGTTTTTACAGACAAAAAACTGAATTCTGAATTCTATGCAGGAACCTAGTGCTTCTTATGGGCTCATTTTTTGTTGTAATGTTGACCTTGAAATCTATTGCTGAATATATAGAACAAGGTAATTTGAAATAATAACATTTTCCATCCATCTTTTCAGATCTTCCATTAATTTTCTGGGAGACATCATATTAACCATTTTGTTACATTTTTATTATATAATAATATAATTATATAATTCAACCAATAAAATCGCGAATCCTTTCTTATAAAAATCATTGATGAAAATTCAACTGACACATATACAAATCATAGCTCACACATATTCTACTTCCTTAAAATAAATAAGCCAATGAAATTATTTTTTAAATTACACCTTCCTACATACATATCTGTTTCTTTAAAATAACGGGTGATTTTTTAAGAGGTTTAGAACTTTAAAAAAAAAAAAAAACACAAAAAAATGAATGAAATATTTATTTGAATCGATAGTTTGAACCTTGCAATTTAATGTTTAAAGATAATTTCATGCAAATGTTGACCGCGGCTGCGTCTCAGGTAGCCCATCCGCTGAGTCCAATTTTGGCATACTCTTTCACACATATCGGCCGGTATCTCACGAATGAATGCATGGATGTTGGCTTCCAGTGCGTCAATCGAGACCCTATAGACATTAGCCTTGACATACCCCCACAAAAAATAATCTAATGGTGTCAAATCGCACGATCTAGGCGGCCAATTGACCGGCCCGAAACGTGAAATTAACTGTTCACCAAACTCGCCTCGCAATTGCGCCATTGTTTCGCGTGCTGTGTGGCATGTGGCACCGTCTTGTTGAAACCACATATCATGCAAGTCAAGAACTTCCATTTCGGGCAAAAAAAAGTTTGTTATCATTGCTCGGTAGCGTTCACCATTGACAGTAACGCTGCGATTCGCATCATCTTTGAAGAAATATGGCCCAATAATGCCGCCGGCCCATAAACCGCACCAAACAGTGGCTTTTTCGGGATGCATTGGTAGCTGTTGCAATGCTTCTGGCTGATCTTCACTCCAAATGCGGCAATTATGCTTATTTACGTACCCATTCAACCAAAAATGAGCCTCATCATAAAATGGAAGCAGCGCGCGATGAACATTTCGAACCGAGCACGAATTTTGATAGTAAAATTCAATAATTTGCAAGCGTTGTTCATTTGTAAGACGATCCATGGTTAAATTGCAAACCAAACTGAAGCTGTTTGACAGTGACACAAGGTACTAAACACACGTCAGCTGTCTAAACCAGTGTTGCCAAAACCAAACCAGCTAAAAAATCACCCGTTATATATGCGTTGAGCGTTGACTAGTTGATTTTTATTTTAGTTCCGCCTATTGCATGGCTTTCTTTGACCAAAATAAAGAATTTACTATATTGAACTAAGTAAAGTTTTGATATTAGTGGGTTTCTGACCTCTTAAGGGAAAGGTTTTGTGTACTTAAGCTTAAGAAAATTTAAATACTAAATTATTGCATACATACATGTATGTAATTATGTAGGTACACAATACATACATACATATATGTATGTACCATGTATGTGTCTACCGTGTACCTACATAATTACATACATGTATGTATGCAATAATTTAGTATTTAAATTTTCTCAAGCTTAAGTACACCCAACCTTTCCCTTAAGAGGTCAGAAACCCACTACCCACTAATATCAAAACTTTACATAGTTCAATATAGTAAATTCTTTATTTTGGTCAAAGAAAGCCATGCAATAGGCGGAACTAAAATAAAAATCAACTAGTCAACGCAATATCAACAGATATGTATGTAGGAAGGTGTAATTTAAAAAATAATTTCATTGGCTTATTTATTTTAAGGAAGTAGAATATGTGTGAGCTATGATTTGTATATGTGTCAGTTGAATTTTCATCAATGATTTTTATAAGAAAGGATTCGCGATTTTATTGGTTGAATTATATAATTATATTATTATATAATAAAAATGTAACAAAATGGTTAGTATGATGTCTCCCAGAAAATTAATGGAAGATCTGAAAAGATGGATGGAAAATGTTATTATTTCAAATTACATAGTTCTATATATTCAGCAATAGATTTCAAGGTCAACATTACAACAATAAATGAGCCCATAAGAAGCACTAGGTTCCTGCATAGAATTCAGAATTCAGTTTTTTGTCTGTAAAAACAAAACTGGTAGGGATAGAAAGACAAAATTTTATATATTTTCAAATTACGTAGTTTTACGTCTTATGCACTTTTTTATTTTTTTTCAAAGATCGTATTTAAAAAGTCTACACACCTCGCTTGTTATCGAGCTGGTTTTAAGTGGTAAGGCTGGACTTGAGGAATTGGAAATTCCCCCAATTGAAGAGCCCAAAACTAGCATCAAATTATTGCATCATTAGTTTTTTGAAATTTTGTTTAGGAAGGTGTGGTGGACGCAGCTTGATGTCAAGCTGGGTCCCCCACCAGTTTGAGGGGGAAGGGAATTTAGTACCGGGGCAGGATTGCGGTACAAAATTAGCATCAAATGAGCATCAAATTATTTCATCATTACATTTTGAATTTCAATTTTGGTGGACGCAGCTTGACGGACCTAACCCAATCGCATTCTCATCATTTACAATATCATCACCTTATTAGATTCTTAGTACGACATCTAATATTAAACTTGCATATTATATAATGTCATTAAATTTGAATTCCTTCAAAAAAAAAAAAATATTGCATAACATTTACCTAAGGTGAAACCATTGTGTTATAAACCTAAGGGAAGGAATTCGAACACAAATATCAATATAATCGTATTCAGTGAAATTGCCTCCAGGCAATCTGGTTTAGTTGCGAAGATCTATTCTCCGCGGATGTTCGAAAATACTTGCTCGGGAAGCTTCGGGGCTTGTGAATTAAGATTGAACTTCCTTTCTGGGATCAATCGTCAACTTGTAAAGTCTTCTTCAGCTTGCACCTCGTTATAAAAAGAAGATATATTTTTTTTGCGATGACTGGGATCAATCTTCAAACATCCACCCCATCGCCAGTGTAAGATAAAAGGTTGCTTTATATAACTAAATATTCTTTTAATGTTATACATTTTTCTTGTTTTTGGCACAGCGTGGTGTATACGTAACTAACCCAGAAAAAAACTTTTTTGGTTTATATACTTAGACCGATTTTTGCTTGCATATGCACTGAGGGAAAAATGAATGCACTAAGCAAATAAAGGTTTGTGCTCATCCCATATTTTTCTGCACACATACTTCTTTGTACCCATTAAATAAAGCAATCTCTACTAGCTACATAAGACCGCATGTAGCTAGTACATAATTCTATTAACTTATTACAAGAATATGTGAAGCTTTTCGGTGATAAATTCATGAAAATGTAGTGATTAAAGTTTCTATGTAATACTTTATGCATTCATTACATTAAGAATAATATTTAATGCAATTATAATATAAATATGTGTAAAGAAACTCTGATTTTGATATTATTATGCATATTGAATGCGAATAAAAACGTGTAAATTATCGGCAATGCATAATAGGTATTGCTATTCAGTGAGTACAGTTTATGTGCAGCCATTTCATAAATATAATACTGCTATAGGTAAAGTATGCCTCTTGCGAGGAACTGATAAATCCTCCAAGAGTATACTTGTCATGAATAAGTGCTTCTCGCCTAGCCGTTTGGACTCGGCAAAAAATTGTAGGTCCCCTCCATTTCTGCCAAAAATACGCACACAGGAATGGTTGAGAGTTGTAATGCATCTGATACAGAATCGACGGCGCTGACTAGCTAAAAAGAGAGCCAGCAAAAAGGTAGAGAAGAAAAAGGGCATTGTGAAAGAGGTATTGGTGTTGTAAAGACCTATTGAATTGAAACTATTGAATAAAGTGTAATTAAATAAAAGGAAAGTTAATTTTGATTTTGAATATTGTTAAAGTTCAGAAGTGGGATAAGGAATTCAGAAAATATTGACAGTAAAAAGAAAATCTATTAATTTATAAACGAATGAACATTTCAAGATCACTTATTGTAGCGATCAAAGTGAAATAAGAGACTGTTAGGACGGTGGTATTTTAGAGTTTTTAATTGATTTGCTTTTTGGATGCTTCACTGGTCGAAATATAATGTGGATTTATGTTATAATTTAGTATAAAAAGTTAATATTCAAATGCAAATAACCGTACATTTCATTTGGTGTGTGAAGGGGTGTTGGTAGTATAGCTCGAAAGAGATAGTATATGTGCGAATGTATTAAGTGAATGTATGATAAATGCGGGATGGCAGATCTGTGATTCCTTTCATTCTCATTGCGTTTTCGGTTTACGGAAAAGTATATAAATATGGAATGGCAGGACGGTGGTATTTTAGAGTTTTTAATTGATTTGCTTTTTGGATGCTTCACTGGTCGAAATATAATGTGGATTTATGTTATAATTTAGTATAAAAAGTTAATATTCAAATGCAAATAACCGTACATTTCATTTGGTGTGTGAAGGGGTGTTGGTAGTATAGCTCGAAGGAGATAGTATATGTGCGAATGTATTAAGTGAATGTATGATAAATGCGGGATGGCAGATCTGTGATTCCTTTCATTCTCATTGCGTTTTCGGTTTACGGAAAAGTATATAAATATGGAATGGCAGTTAAAAAGGAGACAAATGCTAGTTGAAATGTAGTTGTCTCTTGTTGCGTTTTCGGTTTACGGAAAAGCATACGGATAACAGAAATAAAAAAGTTGGTTGAAAAGAGAAGATGATAGTTGGAAATGTGGGTTGGTTTCGTTCGTTGCGTTTTTGGTTCACGAAAATGTATATATGAACGTCAGCCATGAAAAGGTTGGTTGAGTAAAATAAAAAAAAAAGAAGAAGATCAAAGCCGGCTTGGTGTGTATCGTTGGTCTTTAATTTTTTTAAATTTTAGGTGAAGCATCTATTAAAGCTGATATATTTTGACCATAGAAGATTTTGAAATTGAAGTATATGCATTTCATGTTAAGGGTAGATTCAATGGTTAAATACTACTTTTGATTTTTGATTTTGTAGATTCAATGGAGAATATGAATGTTAAGCAGCTCCAGGAGGAGCTTAAGAGCAGAAAGCTTCCAGTAACTGGGTCGAAGCGTGTACTGCTTAATCGACTCCGAGAGTTTGACAAGAGAAAAGTAGAGATGCAGCAACGTCCTGCAATATCTAACAATGCGCAGGCTGAAAATGCTGGTGAAGGTGTTGATTTAAATAATTCAACATAAAGCTCTAGCACTGAAATAATAACTGAAGAAAATCTTCAATTAAGAGAATGGGATATGATAGAACGCGAAAAGAAACTACTAGAAAAGGAGAGAATACTAATGAAACAAGAGCAGGAGTTGGTTGCGAAAATCAAGAACTACGAAACACGAACCACAGCAAATTCTAGAACAACTGCACAAAAGGTGGTTTTCAGCATTAAAGAAATTGCTGACTCTATTCCTTATTTTTCACCTGGTGACTTTTCTTCGTTGTCAACGGATCTATGGCTTAAAATGGTCGAGAGTTTGTCCAAGTTGTACGAATGGGATGAAAGGGCATTGCTAATGGCAGTTGCATCGAAAATGCAAGGGCCTGCACGTTATTGGTGGGATACGATGCAGGAAGTGTGTAGGTCTTGGGAGCAATTGGCAGATGGTTTAAGGGAAAGTTTTCCACATCAGATAAGTGAGGTGGAGATGCACCAGCAACTGGTAAAAAGGGTGAAGAGGACTGACGAAACAATTGAAAATTATTGTTTTGAAGTTAATATGATGGGTAAACGTATCAAGCTAGCAGATAAAACTATAATAGAGTACATATTGACAGGGTTAAATGATCCACAAATGAGTTCGAGCTTAGCTGGGAGCAATTTCAAAGATATCGCTGAATTGATTGAGAAGATCAAATGGTTTCATAGCATACGGGAAAATGTAAAAATAGCATCAGCAACGTCCAACGTAAAATCAAGAACGATGATGGATTACCGAAACCAACCGTCAACGTATAATAACCTGATAAGACAGCCAAGAAATGTAGTTACGCAACAAAGAAATGTTACTTGCTATAATTGCAGTCAACCAGGCCACTACGCAAGACAGTGCACCCATACAAGGAAGAGACCATTGAATGACAATAATGTTGTGAACTCGGAAACTAAAAGAATTAATAATTTTCGGGCGAACTTTGTTGCTAGTAGGCCGGACATGGATGGCTATCAGAAGACTGTCACCATTGAAGGAAAACGTTATACAGCTCTTCTTGATTCAGGAAGCGAGATGACCATTATCTCGAAGGCGGTTGCAGCAGAATTAAGCAACGATGTCAAGGAGTCAAATGTGGTGCTGCATGGTTTTGGGGGAGGTAGATGCGAAGCTGCCGGGAGTATCTGTGCCAATATTGAGATTGATGGCGCTAATTTCAATGTTTGTGCAATTGTTGTTGCCGACACAATTTTGAGAGACGATCTGATAATAGGAAAGGATGTTCTTGATAATCCGATGTGTGTTTTGACGAAAACTGGTGAGAAGCTAACAGTTCAACGAATAACCAATGTTGAAGATGAAGAGTACCCTTTGAAGATCAAATTGACGGATATTAAAATAGGTGATAAAACTGACACTAAGGTCACTGGAAAGTTGCTTAATCTATTGACACAATATCGACAATGCGTAGCAATGACAAAAAAGGAACTCGGACATACAAAAATAATAACAATGGAAATAGAACTTGAAAAGAAGGATCCTGTGGTCAGCCAACCTTATAAAGTACCATATGCTCAGAGAGATATCCTGACTTCAATCATTGATGAACTTCTGGATTGTGAAATCATAAAAGAATCTCAGAAAAATCATCAAGAATCAGAAGAAAAATGGCGAGTATCGCATGTGTGTAGATTACCGGCGTCTCAACAAAAATATCAAAAACATCAAGTTCCCAATGCCATTGATGGAAGAGCAGTTGAACAATCTGGCAGGATGTAAATATTTTATAGTTCTGGATATGGCTTCCGGATACTACCAGATACCTATAAACCCAGAACATACGCAGTACACAGCCTTTATCATACCAGCACGGTTGTATGAATTCCTCAAGATGCCGTTCGGATTGGGTATCGCCCCAGCAACGTTTCAAAAAATGATGAGCGTCATAATTCATCAAATGAAACCGGATAAAATTATAAACTTTGTTGATGATATAGTGATCCCTGTTAACTCGATCCAAGAAGGCATGACTAAGCTAGAAAAGTTTTTGAAACTGTTGAAGCAAGAAAATTTAACATTGAATTCAAATAAATGTCATTTCCTCAAGACTGAAATAGATTTTCTAGGACACATTGTGACAGAGAATTCGATACAACCTGGGCGAATGAAGACAATTGCTGTAGAAGAGTTCCAAACTCCGACAAGTGAACATGAGGTACGTCAATTCCTAGGGTTAACTAGCTACTTCCGGAGGTTTATAAGGAACTTCTCAACAATTGCCTTGCCATTAACGGAACTGACCAAAAAGGACTCCATCTTTCGATGGGAAAGCTCCCAACAGAATGCATTCAACGAACTCAAATCACACTTATCAAAGCAACCTGTGTTGGCCTTATATGACCCAACTGCAGACCACGAGTTGCACACTGATGCGAGTTCGAAGGGATTAGCTGGAGTACTACTGCAGGGAAGGGGTGACCAAAGACCTGTTGCCTACTTTAGTCGAAAAATAACGAAGGACGAATCCGTGTATCATAGTTATGAACTAGATGCTTTGGCAGTTGTTGAATCAGTGGCTAGATTCCGCCAGTACCTTTTGGGGAAGCACTTTGTTATAATCACTGATTGCAGTGCTTTAAAAACAGTTATGGAAAAAAAGGAATTGATTCCCCGAATTGCTCGCTGGTGGCTCAAGCTGCAGGAATACAATTATGTCATAAGACATCGAGCTGGAACCGCGATGACACATGTGGAACGCTCATGAACCTGCTAAGGAGCCAGAAGTCGTGAACATGGATGTGTTAAAAATAAATATTGATGAAGACGACTGGATCTATACTTTGCAGCTACAAGATCCAGATGTCAAAGATATAACAACTATACTTCAAGGGATTCCAGGAAATCCAACGGAAAGCCAATACCACAAGGACTACAAGCTAACGCAGGGAAAACTGTACAGATGTGTAGAAGGTAAATTGAGGATTTACATTCCTAAGGGTGTTCGACAGCATGTGTTGAGGGGAAGCCACGATTTAGTCGGGCATTTTTCGAATAACAAGACTCTTAGACATCTGAAGGAAAGGTATTGGTTTCCTAGAATGACGCAGACCGTTAAAAAATATATCAAGAACTGTGTTCATTGTGCCTACAATAAATTGGAAGTACAGCCTAAAGGAGAACTACATACAATTGAGAAGAAAGATATTCCATTTCATACCATACATCTGGATCACCTTGGTCCGTTTGTGAAGTCAACGAAGGGTAATATGTACTTGATTGACATGGTGGATGCGTTTACCAAATTCATAATCATGAAGGCTTTGCCAAGTACCCAAACAAAACTGGTTCTGAACTTTCTAATAGAGACTGCGAACATATTTGGCAACCCGCGTCGAGTAATTACTGACAGAGGTTCAGCGTTCACCCCTAAGTTGTTTTATGAACATGTTCATAGCCATGGCATTCAGCATGTTTTGAATGCAACCGAGACCCCAAGAGCAAACGGACAGGTAGAGCGCTATAATAGGACGATACTGCAAGCATTAATCCCCATGGTAGATGACGATATCCGCTGGGACCAGAAGATAAAAATTATTCAGTGGGAATCAATAACACATATAATGAATCGACTCACAAAACTGCCCAACAAATGTTAATGGGGTACACCCCTCGACAACCCTGGCCAAACCCCCTCTCAATTGGTGTTGAACTCAACCAGAATCAGAAAGATTTGACACAAATTCGATCTGAAGGTCAAGAAGTTATCGTTAAGTCTCAAACAATTCAGAAGGACCGACATAACGCGAAAAATAAACCAGCCAAGACTTATAACGTTGGAGAAACGGTGATGATCCTCAATGATGGAGTGGCGGCAACAGGAACATCAAGAAAACTGGAACCAAAGTATAAGGGACCCTACATTGTGACAGCTGTATTTCCACACGACCGATATCATATTAAGGACATTCCATCTGCACCACGAACGCAGAAACTATATTCTGCAATATGTGCCGCTGACCGAATGAAAAGGTGGGTCCAGCTACATGCTGAATTCGATAATGCATCTGATACAGAATCGACGGCGCTGACTAGCTAAAAAGAGAGCCAGTAAAATGGTAGAGAAGAAAAAGGGCATTGTGAAATAGGTATTGGTGTTGTAAAGACCTATTGAATTGAAACTATTGAATAAAGTGTAATTAAATAAAAGGAAAGTTAATTTTGATTTTGAATATTGTTAAAGTTGTAAGTCAATAGGCCTTGGTTCTCGACGCTGTTGTTCCAAAAATGTATTTTTTTTATAGGTAAAGTATACATGTCACATGTAGTGAGTACAGGTAATATACTGTTATTACATATGTTTTAACATACTATGTGTACGATCAAAGAACCTTTGACCGTCAACCCAGAGATCTCTATTAATTACTTTATCGAAAGGATAGGTAGATCCTTGTTGATGCGTTGATCGATTATCAACGGTAGCGAAAAAGCGATTTTTTTATAATATAAGCCTTACTGCTTTATTTCACTGGCTATTCAAATTAGCCAAAGAGCACTTTAAATGGCTTTCGAACAAAGACCATTAAAGCTAGCGAAACGAACGACGAGATTTTATTTAAGTAAAACGACCAGAATTTCCCCTTAGGGTCGTGATATAAAAAGAAGAAAGTTTTATTTCGTAGACAGGTATTTATGCAAAAATTCATGTAATTTCGAAAGAGAGATAACGTTATATTTTCAATTAAAGTTTTATGGCGAACTCAACAATATAAAAACTATGGCGATTGGTTTAATTTGAGCGCCAGATTTAAATTTAAAATTGAAATTTTAATGCAAAGAATTTTAACGTGAAATACAAAATAGTTAAAAATTATTTACAATACTTAAAAGAAAAATATTTATGATGGTTAAACGCATTCCGCATCCTTTGGAAGGACTTCCTCTGGCAACTCTGACTATACCATCTGGACCTTCGATGATTTTCGTGACTCTTCCCAGGAGCCACTTTTGAGGGGGTAGGTTGTCCTCGTGAATAATGACGAGGGAACCAAGTTCGATGTTTGGTCTGAACGACGCCTATTTTTCACGACCTTGGAGTTCTTATACATACTTTGATGACCACTGCTTCCAGAAGTGGGTTTTGACGGCATTTATTCGCCACCATCTTTGTAGATAGCTGATGTCAGAGACGGCTTCTATTGGCTCAGAAATTACTTTAAGTGATGTGTCAATTAGCAGATGAGGTGGCGTTAGGGCTTGGACATCATTGGGATCTGCAGACATCGGAGTAATTGGCCTGGAGGTCATAATGGCCTCGATCTCCACAAACGCAGTTCACAGTTCTTCGAACGACAGCTTTGAACCTCCTAGACTACGATAGAGATGGCCCTCTGCAACTTTAACGGCCGCCTCCCAAATTTCACCGAAGTGGGGTGCCCTGGGGGGTATAAAATAAAAAGTTATTGTGGCATTAGAACAAAATTCAATAATATTTTGTTGGTTAGATTTTTTAAACAATATATCACGTAATTCCTTTAGCTTTGACTGTGCGCCAACAAAATTTGTCGCATTGTCACAATGGATGTCTCTTAGAAGACCTCTACGACCTATCATCCTTTTCAATGCTCCTATAAAGGCATCGGCTGAAAGGTCTGACACAGCTTCCAAATGAACTGCCTTCGACGAGAAGCAGACAAAAACTGCCACATAGGTTTTATACGGAACCCTGCCTCTAATTTTATAATAGGTGTATATCGGACCGCAAAAGTCCACCCCACAACAAATAAATGGACGTGATAACCTGCTCAAATAATGTTAGCCTATACCTTGCACAATGGGAACATTTTCGTTCTACACGTCGTGCTAATTCTCGAACATTAATCAGCCAAAATCTTTATCTGGTCAGTGCGACAAGAGCTTTTGGACCAGCATGGTAATTCGAATAATGAAGATGTTCGACGAGCGTTTTACTGAAGACGCAATCTTTTGGTAGTAACAATGGATGCTTACTTCCCTCTGGCATCCCAAAGCCCTTTCCCTTACTCGATGAATGGACTTAGAGATTTTATGGATCCTTTAAGCGGTGCGTTTAATTTTATTTTTTCAGTTGAATCACGTTAACGATAATTCGTAGTGAATATACTAGTTCTTCGACTATCAGAAATTCACCCAGGCAACGGTATTCTCCATGCACGCAAATTAAGGTATCTTGCAACGAACGCAAAGATTCTGATGAGTTTTGTGTAAGAACTCACTCTCTCTATCAATTCCAAATAATAGTTTTTTCCTGGTTGTTGACGACTCATAACAGTTTATTCGTTTTTCCAACGAAAGGTCTCCTGGAGAAGGAAGTATTCCCGTTTTTGATGGCCAATTTTCCTCCTGTTTAGCTAAAAATGCTGGACCCTTGAACTAAATCGAGTTTTGTAGCTCTTCTACCGTGCGTGCATCCTCAGGAAACATCTGCAGGATTATTATCTGTTGGAACATGTTTCCAAACATCCTCCTTCGTTGTTTCCTGAATTTATGATACCCTATTTCCGACAAATGTATTCAGCTTCGATGAGTGTGTTCCAATGCAAAACAATTACCGAGTCCGTCCAAAAGAATGCTTCTGTGTAGTTACTGCCAATCACTTTTTGAATTTTAACCCAGAGTTTGGATAAAAGATGTGCAGCACACAGCTCCAAGCGAGGAAGTTGTTTCCTTTTAGCGGGTGCAACCCTGGACTTGGCGACTAACAGCTTCACTCCTACTGACCCAAAAGTATCTGCGCTTCTCAAATACATACAACAATCATATGCCTTCATAGATGCTTCTGCGAAGCCATGTATTTGGTAGCTTGTTTTATTTACTATAAACAGGAATCGAGGTACCGAGAGATTTTGAAGTGAATGAAGGTCGATCATAAACTGACGCCACTCAGTGTCAATTTTTTGTGGGATTGCTGCATCCCAGTCAACTTTATCAATCCAAAGCTGTTGAAGCAGGATCTTAGCTCGAATAATGATGGGGCTTAGCAAACCCATTGGGTTGAAAAGGGACGAAGAAAGAGACAAAATAGATCTCTTAGTGTATTTTGTGTAGGTCCGATTTGGTTTGTAAGAAAAAGTGAATTCGTCAGCCACAGGATTCCAAGCGATACCTAGCGTACTTGTCAGATTGGATTCAGTTAATCTTATTTGTTTTTGTTTTGCTTCCTCGATTAAGGAAAGGTGGTTGCTATTCCATTTTGAAAGCTCTAATCCAGCTGAATTAAAAATGGATACGATTTCGTTTCGTTTTTGGGTTAGAGTATCTAAGTCGTTAGCTCCAGTCAACATATCATCCACGTAAAAGTCAGACTTTAAAACTGAAGCACCAAGACTCAAATTCTCTTGGTTTTTCTCGGCCAAGTACTGAAGACAACGAATTGCCAAAAACGGTGCGGATGACGTACCATATGTTATGGTATTAAGCTGATATGTTTGTATAGGAGTTTTTGTATCTTCTCTCCATAAGATAAGCTGCAACCCCCTATGCGATGGATGTACTAAGACTTGTCTACACATCTTGACAATATCGGCTGTTAAAGCGTATCGATAAATTCTAAAGCGAAGCAAAATGATTAAAAGTTCGTCCTGTATCGTAGGACCGACCATAAGAATTCCGTTTAAGGATTTTTGCGACGATGTTCGGCAAGAAGCGTCAAATACCACGCGTAATTTTGTAGACACGCTATCAGGCCTAATTATACACTGATGTGGTAGATAATAGTGAGTGGTTTCGAGATTGGGATTGTATGACCTAACAATTCATATTGTTTCATGAAGTCCACATACTGCAATTTTAAAGATGTATTTTTAGATAACCTACGCTCAAGAGATAAAAATCTTCTGAAGGCGATATTATAGGAAGCGCCAAGATAGCTGGAATCTCGTTTGAGAGGTAGTTGAACCATAAGCCGACCGCTAGGTGGAACCTCAATGTTGTCCTTAAAATGTTCCTCATATGTGGTTTGCTCTTCAGACCACTTCGAATGATGACCCTGAATCTCTTCAAGTTCCCAGAACTTGTCTAAATATTTGTCCAAAGAACTATCTTTAGTATTTACGAAGCACGATTTATTCGTTTCAAATATTTTTGGTTTGTATCTACCAGATACGATCCAACCTAAAGCATTTTTTTGTAAGAGTGGAAGTCCTTCCCTTAGTTTGACCTGACCTGTTTCCAGCAAATCAAATAATGCTTCAGCACCTAGCAACATATCTATCTGAGATGGCTGATTGAAACTCTCATCTGCAAGCTACAAATTCGTAGGTAGATTCCAATTGCTTATGCTCAGTGCTGCTTCCAGTTGATACCCTGTGATGGAGGGTGCGACTAAAAATTCCAAAGAAATTTCAAAATTGTTATATCTTGAGCGAATTGTCGATTGAGTTAGATACTTTGTTTGTGTTTCTGTATCTCCAATTTCCACAGTATCGACGTTCCTTCTTTGTTTTTTAAGACAAAGTGAATTTCCAAAATTCTCATTAACAAAATTAACTTGAGAACCACAGTCAAGTAGAACCCTACCCAACTGAAAACATCCTGATGAGTCCTTGACAAGAACTAAGGCGTTCGCCAAAATAACTTGAGCAAGAACACGCTCCTTCTCCAATGCGGAATGTGCTGCAGATGATGTAGTCTGTAACGTTCCTTTTGAAATTGCAACACTAGAAGCATTGTCTGTAGCTTGGGGCCTATGCAAAAGACTATGATGTGATTGCTTGCAACTTTTGCATTTGTAAGTCGAAGGACATTTCGAAACATTGTGACCCTGTCCTAAACAGTTTAAGCAAAGCCCTAATTTTTTCGCTTTATGATAACGATCTATTACCGACAGCTCCGTGAAACCTTTGCAGTTTGTAACCGAATAAGTATTGTCTCGACGAAAGATGAACTTTGAGGAAGATGGTTGGCAACAGTAGGCTTTGGTTTGTGGGATGATTTGTGAGTGAAATCCGATCGTAGCAGTTTACTATCTCTAGATTCCAGAAATTGACACCGTTTGTTGAGAATAGTTGCACATTCTTTCCATTCTGGTCCAGTTGCTATAGTCCAGTTGCTCATCCCATTTAGACTGCTTTTCTGGATCGACCTTCGACATGGCGATGTGTATTATTATTGCATTACAAATATAAATAATAAAATACAACATTACAAACGACCCTATCGATAGTAGTGAACTAAATAAAGCGGAAATATTATCTACTAAAGTCCTTAATGAAGCCGGAGATGATTTATGAACCTTGGGTAGTTCAATTAGTTCGGATATATTTTCCAAAAATATGAGGCAGTCATTGTCATAGCGCTCTTTCAAACAAAGAAGTGCCTTAGGGTAATTGGCTTCCGTGACTTTAAAATCCTTTACTGTACCAAGAGCCTGATCAGTCAAGCACGAGAGCAAATAATTAAATTTTTCTATTTTAGTTAAGCTTGAATCATTTTCGACTAAATTGTTAAATGAATTTATAAAATTTTTATACCCAGAATATTTTCCACTAAACCTAGGTAGACGTTTGTTTAGGGAGACGACTAGTTGAAGTTGGGACACTACTCAACGTCATATCTGCAACACTGCATCGCCTACCAGTTCCCAAAAGTGAAACAATTTTTGACTTCGCCAGTGATGTACAAATCTTCGATTTCACCTCGACAAGTATCATTGGGGGCTAAGACTTCTATCTGGGTTTGGTATACTAAAATTTGTTTGAAGTAAGATTTCAAAATTCCTAGACAAGCTCAGTTGGCGTTAGTACATTCGAAGTTGATTCCACTATATTTTCTATACGGGATATGCTTCGTTTATTAGACGACCGTTGTTGTTTTAATTCATCAAGAGTAGCCGTTTTGGTTGCCATTGCAAGTATTTTTTTTTTTAACCAAAAATCGAAAATGTTTTCAAATACTAACGATAAAATTCAAAGAAGTTGATTTATTTAACTAAACAAGCTTATTTTATTCGAATGAAAATAAAAATAGCATTCGGCAACCCTGTTTCAAGCGAACTAATTTTTAAAAACAAATTATGTTTTTTCCCACGATAGCGGCGAATTAAGTTATGGTAGATATTTAGTAGAAGTATATATTAGTACAACTACCTACGACTATAAGGACGATGATATTTTATTTAAATTAAGTTTTGTAATTTAAATAAGTGAATATAGGATTCGAACCAAAGTTGTTTGTTTTTGATATGCAACGACGAAAATCCAATCAACAAAAAGCTTTCCTTCAGTACAATGATCATGCACTGAAATCAGGTATGTATTGATTATGATTTGGATTTTAGGTGATTCTGCAATCAAATGCAAGAATCGAGCGAGGCTACCCCAACTTACAATTTAACTTGTATAAGGTCGTATTTTTCGAATATGGTAAGCTATAGCTCGAATAAAACTAAAATAAGGCTTTATTATAATAGCCAACCGTTTTCCAATATACATTTTTGAAAATAGCCTGTTTAATGACTTTTAAACTTAGATTGGCAAGGTGTATACAAGACTTGTATGCTTTAGTATGAAAATGCCTGTTTAAGGCCTGTCCAACTTGTTTTACTGAAAATAAATAAAATCATTTTATAAACGACTTGCTTAAAAAAGCTTGTTATACACAGCTGATTTGATTTGGCATTTCTCTTTAGTTCAAAGTATTCGGCAGCGGGTTTTACATATATTGGAAAGTGTTCGTCGGTCATTTTAATAGATCAAAAACAAATATATTATAAAAAACCGGTCAGACATGTGCTTTTATACTTTCCACAAGGTTGCCAAAAAAGCTGGAAGGTTCTAGTATTTGTCTCCAGAGCTTTCCATAGGAGAAATTTCCCATAAATTTCCCTTTCCAAAGCTTTCAATTTGACGTTTAGTATTGGAAGTTCGAAAGCTCACCAAAGCTCTCCGTAGGTTGGTTTGTGTCCTGTCTAATCCGAAATTCGGTGTTTCTTTTATTCGAGATTCGTTATAGTACAAATGTAACAATCGTTACAATATGATGGTATTGATATTCAATAAACTTCGAGTGCCCAAAGCCGATTAACGATATAAGCCGCGCGCTCGCCGATGTGTTCCCCAATTGATGTGTTTTTTTAATGGAATTTGTGTTGAATTTTTGTATCTTTAAAAAATGCATAACAAAGAATGCATTACTATTTTTTGTTTATCTTTTAACAGTCGTTAACATATTTGTTTATAATCTTATAGAACTATGCGAACAAAAATAAAAGCATTTTAAAATATTTTGTTATGAGTTTATTGTTGTAGTTTATCTAGTTTCTTGTATCAAATCTACATTGATCTACTATCAAACGATCAATAGGAATTTTGTTACTTGTTTAAGGAGATTTAATAAAATGTTTAAAACAAACCTATTCAAATATTATTGCCTCTTTATTGAACAATTTTGTTTTGCTTATGTCAGATGGTTTTTATAAAATGTGAGAAGTAAATTTATTCAAATGTGACATATGTTGCCCTGCGTAAGGAAAATCAAGGTTTCATAAAATGTTGGTAGCAAACTTAAAGAAATGATTGCCTTCTTTTGAGATCTATTTTGGTTTTTTTGTCAAAGATATTTAATAATAAATATGGATGAATCGCATGTACTTGCTGTTATAATTGAAGCTGTTTCTTAAGCTAACTTTATAATACAATCGTGTACCACAAACTTAATAACGAGATGAATGATGGTAAGGATTTAAGATTTTCTTCTAAATTGGTAATGGCCTAGCGGGTAGCTCGCTGGATCGGTGATTGGAAAGACGTGAGCTTAAACCTCGGAAAAGTCATGAAATAGGTATTATTTTTTCAAATAAAATAAAATTCTTCACATTTCAGGAAAAAGAAAAGTGCAGTCCTAGCCCTCTCATAAAGTTAAAATAAACAAACAAAATAAAATTACCTATGTAAATAAAAATAAAGTGGTTCTTAAAAGGCCTTAATGAAAAGTCTATATACGGCCTTTCAAAGGCCTTATTATACAAGCCCTATGCTGTCATATAATAACTTGTTTAGTTGAGCAATATTTTTTCTTTTTAAGGTCTTAATACACTGTTGATGGGGGGCTATTGAATTGTATAGCACTTGTGATGACAAGTTTTAAGGGAATCAAATAGCTTGTTTAATGTCAGCCAAAATGATTTGTGTAAGGCCTGTTTTAGTTACTGCACAAGCCAGAAAATAATTTGTAATAAAACTTAAACAAGTTAAATTGTTACTTGGGAGGAGAAGATTGAGGCGAAAACGACGAAATAAGCAATGGTGTGGTGGTGGAGGGGGCGGCAAAAACTATCTTAAAGCGAAAGCTTTTTATATTTTAACTATTGTGCGTGGGTGTGTATTGGGAACGCAACTGGATCGTAAGCTTACTCTTTTGTGGATTGTATATGTTTTTTTTCAGCGAAAGCACTATGCAATAGGCGGATACCGACACGATGCAACTTTATATATAGAGTGTTTATGATTTAGATTTAAATTCGAAGATAGGTTTTATTTATTTAACTTAGAGTATTGAGGTTTATTTTTTTCTAAACGCCAAAACGAAATATGTTGTTCAATGGTAATGAATATATTATTTTTTGGGCAATATAATTTATAGGGTCTGTTTTGTATCGAAGGTGCGTTTTCAATTAATTTAAACATTTCTTTTTTAGTTTTTTTAATTTGACTTGATAGCTGCAATGCACATTTGAGTAAACTTAGACCACACATACCTTGGTGAGAAATGTACTAAGCTTCCTCAATTTCTCTCTGGTGTTCTGTAGGTTTGTTCTGACTCCTCTTGGATGGGTGGATGGTATTTTCTGGACATCGACTGGGTTCTCTCCTGTAGTTGTATCTCCTTCCTCTCAAGTTTCATAGCACTTCACCTACATGCACTATCGAAACCGAAACGTGGCGAGAAATATGTATAGATAAAATGTTCAATGTCAATGTTTTGCTCGTTGATCGATTATCAACGGTAGCGAAAAGCGAATTTATTTATAATATAAGCCTTACTGGCTTATTTCACTGGCTATTAAAATTAGCGAAAGAGGACTTTAAATGGCTTTCGAACAAAGACCATTAAAGCTAGCGGAACGGACGGCGAGATTTTATTTAAGTAAAACGACCAGAATTATTTCCCCTTATGGTTGTGATATAAAAAGAAGAAAGTTTTATTTCGTAGACAGGTATTTATACAAAAGTTCATGTAATTTCAAAAGAGAGATTACGTTATATTTTCAATTAAAGTTTTAAAGCGAATTCAACAATATAAAAATTATGGCGTTTGGTATAATTTGAGCGCCAGATTAAAATTTAAAACTGATATTTTATGGCAAGGAATTTTAACGTGAAATACAAAATAGTTGCAAATTATTTGCAATATTTAAAAGAGAAATATTTATGATGGTTAAACGTTTCTGATGATAAATTGTGTGATTTTTCTGCTTCAACACTATGCACTCATCACATAAAACATAAAAGTTATAAAAAAGCATAAGTAGCACTATATAGTGAGTAAAGTTGTTATACTATTATTACATATATATTAATATGCAATGTACTCACCACATAAGAAAATTAAAAATATAGGCCAAGTGTTCATGACACTATTTAGTGAGTATAGGTTATATGCACTCATTGCACTGATATAAATATTTTATGTACTCACTACATACAAAATGTGTTGGTTATTGTTTATGTAAACATGATGTTTTTTTATGAGTACAGTTAATATGCTATCATTACATAAATATAAAGAGTCTATGTAATCATTACATTAATTTATGTCAATTACCTTTAATGAGTACATAAAAGTGAGTGCAGATTTATTGAATTAAAAACACAAAAACTATTATTTTATGGACTCATTATATTATTATGTATTGAATACATAATTGTTTATTTAATGACTCCATATATCTTTGTAATTTATTTATTTATGTTTGTATTTATTACGTATCATATTATTAAGTCTATGTACTCATACCATATTTATGTTATTATAGTTTAATCTCACTACATACACTTATGTAATAGTCCATACGTCCTACAGCCGTCTTCAGCACTGCTTATCGCATAACTCATTTCGCATTATTCTGAAAGTATAGAAATTCATTATATATTTGTTTTATTTTAAAAATGCTTTGTGATACTTACTGAGATTTAAACTGGGAACCTTCCACACACGGAGATAGCACGCATTGTAAGCCTTAATATGTTTTATGAAACGTTTTGAGTTCTTTAATAGAATATTTATTAAAGCAAAAATACTAAATCACTAAAATGAAGATTTTCAATTTTTTCAACAGGAGGGAAATGAAGTATGCAAAAATTAAAAGACGATGGACATCCTTTCTTTGAACCATAATGAATATTGTCACAAAGTATGAAAACAAATCTAAAATGCTAAAATACAATTTTTTTTGTTTTTAGACGTTTTCATATGGAATGACACATCTTCATTAGAACTAAAAATACAAAAAAAAAGAGCTATAAGTAAATTAACGAAAAATAACAATTTTTTATAGTAAGAGGTCGCAAACAAATCCATAAAAATCATTAAAAGAATTTTTTGTGCAGAAAAAATTTTCAATTGAACAATTATTTTTCTAAAATATGTGATTTAACTCTTTTCTTGATGCAAGTTTATTTTTCGTATCAGGAAAATAATTAATAAGGTAATCAGCAAATAAATTACTTTTTATTGATAAGTTTAGCCTTTTTGATTTAAATCGAATAAGAACATAGTAAATAATCCACTTAAAATTATTATCTGATTCGTTTTCCTGATAGCTATAACTTGCACGTAATAAGGGATTTAAGATATAGCACGCTTTTAAAAAGATTAAATAAAGAGTTTGTAATGTATTGTATTGTAACTTGTTTTTATTTTCATCTTAGATACATTTCATACATTTTTTTACAATTTGTTTTACTTTTAGCCAAAAATTAAAACCTACGACAATAACCGTAAGGGTCGTCTGTCGGGTAGTTTTAATTAAATGCGCATCGATGATTCAGAATGGGCGAATAAACTTCCATTTAGGTGAATAAGATCACATCTTGCCTTGAAATCCATGTAATTTCGAGTGTGTGCAGTAAGCCCCCCTTTTTTGGAATTTGTTATTTTTCAAAGTTGTTCCAGATTGTTCCCGGTTTGTTCCAATTTTTTTTTTTAATATTCAAAAATGGGGGTTTTAGACCCAAAAAACCGTTATTGACCGAGCCCCCCTTTTTTCAAAAATCGAAATTTTGAAAATTGTTCCGGATTGTTCTAGTTATTCTGAACATTGTTCAAAATTTTTGGACTTCTATGTTCAAAATTTCTAAAGTTATGGGCAAAATTCCAAAAAATTTTAGCCCCCTTTTTGAAATTCTTGCCTTTTAAATTTTTTTTGTTTAAAAAGGTGTTCTAAACATTGTTCAAAAAAATTAAAGTTGTAGAATGAATATTTAAAAAGCTATAGTCTTTCAAACTTTTTGTTTCGAAAATGTAAACTAAGGCTGCCCAATTTTTTTGTTTAAGGTTTTATTTTTAATACTTAATAACATATACATATTTTGAGGAAATATGGTGTCCTTACCTTAGCTAAGACTACCTAAAAACGAGATTTAAAAAAACATCTTCAAGTTTTTGAGTTTTTAAAAAAGTCTATTGGCTCCCCTTCTACAAAATTCAAAAATCCAAAAATTGTTCCAAGTGTAAAATTGCCTAAGTCCAATTGTTCCAAGAATTCATTCAAAAATATTGAAAATTGTTGTTTTTAACCCGAAAAACACTTTAAATGAAAAAATATTAATAATCCTTGCTCTGGCCCCCCTTTTGGGATATCCAAAAATTCAAAAACTTGTTCTAGGTTGTTCTAGGGCTCTTCTAAATTGTTCCGAGCTTTCGTTTCTTAAAATTGATTTTTAGCACTAAAACTTTCAAAAAAATGTTCCCTCGGCCCCCCTTTTCCAAAATTGAAAATCCAAAACTTGTTCTAAGTGCAGAATCGCCTAAATCCAATTGTTCCAAGGATTCATTCAAAAATATTGAAAATTCACACACTCTGTAATTTCACCAATATCAAAATCGCAATTGCAATATTTCTGACCTCTTGAATAGTCTAACAATCTATAGATGCGTGTGCTGCTCTCATTTGCTCTATTTATATAGCTTTGATGACCTTCATGTTTAAGACAGCTCAAGAGGTTAAGGCATTTAAAGGTCCATTCTTCTTTTGAACAAGCTCTTTCATCCCAATATAGACCAAGTCTGGAGCCAATCTCATTTAGTTCTTTCACCCAGAATTATTTTCTTTGTATAAGAATTTTAGAGAGTTGATTTCTTCACTATAGTCAAAGATAGTTTTTTGGACATATCTCAGGTGTAGCTCTAGGGTGTAGAAATGACCATCTTTAGCACCGGTTTCTAGATTCAAGGCATAGTTTGGCGTACTTACTGGCAGTTTTAAAATTTTCTTAATGAGTTATCGCTGAAGCTTATCTACCTCATCAAAAAATCCAAAACCCTAAACTTGTGCACCATATGTTTGTATAGATCTACAGACAGCCAGAAAGAGTTTCCACTTCGATGTCAGATGGCGTTTATGCTATTCTTCGCAGCATCGTTCCTAATTTCAAGATGTTGCCTGAAGGTCATCTTCTTAGGCGTTGAAAGAACTCCCAGATATTTGTAACTTTGTAAATAAAGAGTTGGTTCCTGGTATTCAGTATCCATCAGTCCTAACCTATGTATGTTGTAGGTATGTTCTCAAAACAAGGAAACAATTATCTCAAGATTGAACAAAAAGTCATTATAAACATACCTTACACGTTTTTATTTCGTGGTCTTTTTGCCACCTTTATTAATTTAAAATAAAAAATCTTAAGAAAAAAAAAACTTACCAAGAACTTGCAAGGCCAAACACGCAAATTTACAGATTAATATATCAATAGTTAATTATATTCATACACAAAAAGCATATACAAATTCAACCTATCTCGCTGTCACCCATGTCATATATTTAGTGTTTTTAAGAAACCAAAGAAAAAGCAGCCATCAAGCAGAGAATATCAATTACCAAGAAGCCAATCGTACGTTTCACCCTCCAAAACCCATTTGTTTACATTGTTGTATTTGTAATTTCACTTCGTGTCGATGAATGAAAATTGGAAAATAGTTTTGAGAATTTTACTTCGGCTAATAACAAAAACATCGATGTGAAATTGTTTAATTAATTTAATGTACACAAACAATTGTAGTTGTTAGTTAATATTCATGCACAATTATAATAAAATACAAAAAATGAATCCATAAAATGTCTTCAATCACTCAACTTCCGTTCATCTTCAATGCATCTTGCATATTATACAGGGTGGCCTTTTCTTCATCCAGAATAATATTAAAATAATTGTTGGATATATTCTAAGGAAAAAATTAGTTAAGAAAAATGCAAAAAAAATAGTTTTTTCTGTAATTTGACACCCGGAACTTCAATTTGTTGTTTAAACTCCACTAAGCTCTCAATTTCCACTTATAAGCTTTAAAGTGGGTTTTATTTTCTTCTGTCGGAATTCGGGTATTTGTCTGGATTTACTTTTAGTCCAGCAAAAAGATAATGAGGAATTTTCAAAATTGTTTTTGTAGCATGTGTTTAAAGTTAATCCAGATACGGATCTCTATTGAAGATAATAAAAAAGCAATTTTTTATTTTTTTAAAACTTCATGACATCCAAGCATTTGGTTTTGAGTGTTTATTAGGATTTTTAAATACTTATTACTGAAATTATACCTCATTATGTAAAAAAAGTGAAATAGTTTTAACAAAAACACTAACTTTTTTTAGTTTTAAGTTTGATAATTATTTTTTTAAGAAATCATTACCAAACTTAATGTGAAAATTGATTCGAGAATGGTTTTCAAAAAATTATAGCATCACCTTGTAGCTGTTGTCGTTTTTTTTTTATTTTAAATAAATTTTGTCGTAAAATTCAAAGAAATTAATTTAAACAAAAATAATAGGAAGTAATTAGAATGTTAATATTCATGCATTCGTAGAGAGGCAGACGATCTGGTCTTATTAGCAGAATCTCCTTCCTCACAGCTCGTTATTAACCGACTTAAAAACTATTGCGACTTATGGGACCTACAAATAAATACTTCTAAATCGAAGATAATGATTTTTGAATCTACAAACAGGAGAGTATTACCCCGTGACAGGTGGTTTCTTGACACAGATCCTATATAAGTTGTAAAGTAGTACAAATACCTGGGTTTTAGCATATCAAGTAACTTGGATATGCGTCCCCACTTTAAATAAAAATGCTAAGTTGCCAAAACAGCAATTAATGTTATGTGGTGCAGGTTGTTTTGTACTCAAAAAGTAGGCTCTTCTTCCAAATTTAGAGTACCTACTGGATTCAATGGTAAATACCTGTCTTTTTTACGCAAATCAAGTCTTTGGATACAAATTTGTTGAAGAATTCATATGTTTTGCACGTGGAATCGGGTATTCCTCAAATCTTTGTGAAAAACTTGAAAGCAAATACAGACTACATAGTCAAAGTAATGTCAAGGCCCGATACCAACTTGCAAAGTAAATAAATGAAATATGCTTTTAGGTTCAGGCTCACTCCGTTCAGGGAATGGTACGATATTGCTGGTATTTACGGTGTGGATCTCAGTTTATCTAATCAGCCAAGTGAATGATAGCGCGAAGCATTTTATAAATGCATTTCAAAAGTAGATGAATTTTTTTATCTACAATGCATTCATAGCGCACAATCCTCTTCAAGTCAGCTGATTTACAGAGAACTGAACCACTCCTTAGATAGTAGCAATTATTTCAGTAATTATCTCTCCACCTACCAAATAAGCACAATTTTTAAAACTAGAGTAGGGATTTTGAGACTCAATTTCAACCTCACACGCAGGAAACCTCATCAATTTGTTATTTATGCAATCGAAACGAAAATGAAGACATCTACCACTTCTTGGCAGTCTGTCCAATTCTTCAAGAACTGCGAAGACTATACTTGCATAGGAGCCTTGGAAGCCAAGGATATTTTAAATGGTAAATTAGGATGGGAAATAATTTTTAGTTTCTGCGACCATGCCCTTAGATATCGAAATAGTTTTGAGATATAATCGCCCTATTTTAGTTTCAAAGATTGTCTATTTAAATGTGTTCAAAAAAAAAAATAAATACATTTATAATTTCATATTGTGAATTAATTTACTAAGTAAGCTATAAAACACGAATTGTTTTACAAATTTTAATAATTTTAGTTTCAAAGATTGTCTTTTTATATGGAAAAAAATATTAAATTTATAATCTCATATCGTGAAATAATTTACCAAGTAAGCTAAAAAACACGAATTGTTATACAAATTTCAATTAATTTATACTTCAAATTCTTAATTTAGATAAAATATTAATTTATATTAGATAGTATCTATACTTCTTCTTTTGGATATAATTACATATTATATTTATTAAATATGTACAAATTTCAACAGACGGCACTTATAACTATGTTCTATTTTCTTGTGTTTATCTCTTTTTTTAATTATATATTTCTTAAATTTAAATAAGGAACTGTTTAATAATAATAATAATAAACAATAATAAAAGCATATCATTGCAAGTTAGTGCTGCCGTTGATTTTTATTTTTTTTTATTTAGAAAGTCATCACTCTTATCCAAAAGGGTTTCTTTAATATCGGTACCCAAGCATCATTTCATAAATTATCCTGCATGAAATGGGGGGCACCCTGTATTTGGTTTTGTTTTTACATCTAGTTTACAAATTCTGACCCAGGGCCAGGTTCACATTAGTACCTACGTATTTGGCGTAAGTAAGTGTGTAGCAGTGTAAAGCAAAGTGACGAAAATTTAAATCTATTTTCACATACCCTACTCGCGACAACATTTTTGAGTAGTATGCTTTCCAATTATCACTCCAATAATGCACAAGAGTAGGTAGTAGGTATATTTATCGAATATGAAATTATTTTTAATTCATCAATGTGGATCTCGAATGCCGATTGATTCGCAGCGATTCATTCACAATTGTACAAAATATGATAAATACAGAACGCTTACCAACAACAAAAAATCGTCGTCGCTCCGCATTCGCGTACTACTATACTAATAACACTACTTGAAAATTTTCAAATTTAATACGAAATCATCTCTTTTCCCACACAAATTCAGATTTCGTAATTATATAATTTCAACAAAATTTGCACGGAATTATGCAGGAAATTAAGTCAAAACCTAACGAGCACAACCAATTAGGCACATTTGAAGAGCTCAGAGAAGATTTTGTACGAAAATGTCAAATCGGAAACAAAAAATCAACAACAAAAAGCGATTAGGCAGTTAAATGGACTGTCAAAAGATATACCAAACTACTGATGAAAACACTTTTTTCTGTATTTTGCAAAATTACCTCATTTGGGCTCTAATAAAAACGTAGTAGATATAACATACATAACATATAATAATTTTACTGGATGACACTTGAAGCAAAACTACTTGGTCATTTTACTGATGCAAATTGAGAGATTAAAGAAGCATTTCTACATCGGATTTACCACGCTGATAAATATTGAAGGAAGCAGTAATACTCCAATAAGGTATTTACCTCTCTTCAGAGGGGTATCAGGAGCGCTATATAAACAAAAAAAAAACACTTTTATGTCTGAAATGCGAAGCAATTTTGTTAGTTGGGTATGCGGATCAAAATTGTTTATCGTAGTGTAACTTATACAAACAAATCAATCTATTTATCATTTAAGTATATATATATTTTTTACTGATAATTATTACAAGGCGTGATTTTTTATCATCATTATCTAGATCCAGATTAATACCTTCTACAAAAACAATTTTGAAAATTTCCCACTGTTTTACGTTTAAAAGATAATCCAGATCCAGATCCAGATAAAGCATAATAAAACACAGCTATTAATGCAAATAAACGATATGTCATGTCCAGTACATGAGTTGAAAGTGTTGATCTGTGAAAGTGCACATGGGAACCGATTTGTTTACATAACAAACCAATTTTTTTTGGCTTTGATAAAATTCAGAGAAAAAACAATAAATAAAATGATATTTGTTCATTTGCAAAATATACGATTTTATGCAATAATAATGCAAATAAAATATTTTTCATTCATTTATTTGACACATTTACAATGTCTAACAACGTTTCGTTCCTAAATATAATTGTAACAATCCCAACAGTACCTAACAATGACACATCAACAACTTTTTTTGACATAACAACAAAAGTTAACTACGAGTATAGTAAGAAAAATAAAGCACCACAGTCACACTAGAATAGTAAGAACTAGTCCCTTTTAATCGAGCCATATTTTTCCATCAACTTTGATGAGAATATTCCGTTGAATAATGAAAAGTTTAATACTTTTTCGAAACAAACTTATAAGGTCGGGTTAGCACTTTTTATTTCGTTGAAGCCTTTTTTATACTTTTTGAACTAGCCCATTGTAGCCAAAGTAAAATTGAAAATAACTGAAGATTTTCAAAAATATCCGACATATTCGTGGTGGATTCAGCCCAACTGTCTATGTGTGCTGATATCTGCACCGTAGCTGCGCCGCAGGATAAAATCATAATGTTGCGTAAGAATAGCTACATAGGTACATATGTGCGTTTGCATTAATTCTTGAAAATATTCTTAATCCGTTCTAAAAATAATACTAAAAGGATTTTTAATTCCTTTTGCGAAATGGGTTAATAAATTAGCAGAGAAGAAAACCAATAATTTTTTGAAAATGAAATTAGAGCTCCGCATTCCACCACCGGGCTGAGGCGGCGCTCGTATAGTCAACTGAGAAATGTCCGGTATCCACTTCTATATGTAATTATTCAATGGTGTCACTTATTCTATATACAATTACCTATTTAATCGAATGATGCTATCGACTTCAAAATAGTTTTATTCTACGTATATTGAAGTAATAAAGAATTGGTAAAAATATAAAAACATATCAGCTTCCTGTTTTTATAAATAGAAAAAACTGCTGAAAATTGTGGAAAGAAGTTTTCGGCTCCAATATCTTAAGAAGAACAAACAATGATATTGGTTTCGAGGTAATTTTGTTCTATACATTAGTTTATAATAAATAAATGAGAGAATTTGTCAAAATATTGAATGAATAGTTTTTTTATAAGTGACAAAAAACTACAAGAAATTTTACCAAAAACTATCAAAAACAAATTAGTGAATTTTTAAAAAAATATTTACGGCACAGCGCACAGGCGGCACAAGTTGTCCAGAACTTTTTTTGGAAAATCGAAAATGGCGGTGCTGACTTCAAGCTTCGCAAAACTGTTTTCCGGCAGAAAAGTAACAAATATGCTATTTTTTTTTTACTTTTTGGAATAAGGTAAAAAGTGCGCACAAAACAGCACAACTTTTATTTGTTCATCCGTAAGATTTGCAAATTAGCGAATTTGTTTTTAAATATTTACGGCACAAAATGTTTTGTTGAAAATCGAAAATAGCGGTGCTAAACTTCACGCTTCGCAAAACTGATTTTCGGCCGTACAAATTATATATATGCAATTTTTGTTTTTTTCTTCGGAATATGGCAGCACAAATTGAGCACAAAACAGCACATTTTCCACTTTTTATTAACAAGGATATTAAAAGAAAATTTCATTGGTAAAATTTTTAATTTTGCGTTTTTTTTAATATTCACGACAGCACAACTTTTTTTTAAAAAACGAAAATGGCAGTGCTCACTTCACGCTACAGCCCTTAGCAAAGTTTTTTTTGCCATAATAGTTGCAGTAATGCATTTTATGTTTTGGTCCTTAGTAGCATTTTCTTGACACAAAGCAGCACAACTTTGAATTTCTAAAGAAAATTTTAAATTTCGCAAAAATTCCATTCGTAAAATTGGCAAATATACACAAGTTGAGCACAAAACAAAAAAAGCACAAAATTTTTTCGAAAATTGAAAATGTGGGTGCTCACTCCACGCTTTAAAACCAAAACCATAGTTCGATTTTTTTTAACACGGCATATGGCAGCACAAGTTGAGCACATTACAGCACAACCTTTTTGTTTTTATAAATCCAGAAAGGCGGTGCTTACGTCACGCACATGAAAAAAGAATGGGTCTACTGCAAGCAGTTATAAGAAAATAAAAATATAAAACACATATGTAGATACCTTATGTATAGTAAAATTAAAAAATGGAATCATGCAAAGCTGATCTCTAACAGACAGTAAGAAAGAGCGCAAATAAAAAAAAATAAAGTCAAAATTTCGAATTGAAACGAAAAAGCATTCTATGGCATTTGTAAGGTGAGTTGAGATTATAGTTTCAGTTTCTCTTTGTTATTGATTAGCGTTTCTGTTTAAACTAGCTATACGAGGAACCATCAAAAATTTTTTTTTGTGTTACGATTATAATCAAAAATAAATCCCCTAACAAAAAAGCAGAACAACTTGCATGGTATTGCTTCGATATTATTGATATACACGAGGTGGTAGTTTGTACAAAAGTTGTGTAAAGAAATTTTGTAACGTAAGGAACCGAAAACTCATATGACTCCAAGATCGGAGTTACACCTAGCAACTATGTTGTCATAATGTGATCTAAAGTTGAGCTCACTATCACAAACAACACCCAAGTCCCAAATCGTTATAACTTGTTACTCTGGAAACAAGAGTATCATTAATAAAATAATCCCGTGGAGATGAGCGTCAACTTTTGTGGGAATACGTGATTTTTGACACAAAACAAAATTAAGTACTCTAAAGATCTTCATGTCATCAGCGTACGTTGAAAGTTTCGAATGCAGTTTCCACGTCGTTGATTGTCAGTATAAAAATAATTGGACCGGGATTTTCATCAGCGGGATTTTGACCTTTCCACGTGCTATTCCCTTGTTTATTAAACAACTTCTTAGATCTTACACCAGTATCGGGATTACAAGTGATCTCTATTATAATAGTGAATGTTCATCATAAAGTTATAGAGAGTATTCTTAGAGTGAAAATCGTAGTAAAGAGAGAGTACGGGAGAAATCTCGTACAGCCACAATTTATATACTATGTGATAAAAGGTATGAAATGTCATGGATTTTTTTTTATAAAATGTTATAAAATTCAATAAATAAATAGGTATATGAAAAATCAAAAAATATTTTGTTCTATTTCAATTACAAACAAAATTTCTATGTAGAAACACAACGATTTAATTTATTTACATTTTTTCGTTTTTGAATTATTTATTTATTTAATTTTATATAATTGCATATAAAACACAACCGGTGATGAAAAAATAAATAATGCTTATTTTTGTATACTTCTATGATTTGTTTGAATTTGTTCTTTTTTATGTTGCTTTTCTCTATTTTGTTTACCAATAAAAATGTCATCAACTATATTGAAAAGATAAAGCTGTCCTTTGGTTACCATTTTTGAAATGGTATTATATTATACCTATATATACATATACATCTAACTAGAAAGAAACCAAAAATATGATTAATATTTTGAGATGTTTATTGCCTATAACCACCACCGGTGTTTTCTTTACAAATGTAACCCCCTTAATGAGATAATATTGGACAAATTTCGACAAGGTTTAAAAACACGAGACCTGCTTTTCTTTGGGCAAATGTTAACCCCACACACTTTTATTGCCTTTCATCATCATAACAGACTTTAGTGAAAGTATTCAAATTATGAATTATCATAAAAACTGGTATCAGCCGTTTTGAACCTCCCCACCTCTTTGCAATCTTATGAGGAGTCACAAATTATGGGGATGAAATATTTTGAGTGTAGACTGTAGAATCATCGCAGATAGAGTCTATGTTAAACAGATCTTGGGTAAATGTACGCTAATCTCTAAAGTATTTGAGAATATTAAAATATTCAAATTTTGTGTTATTAATAAGTATTTTTTGATGACGAGAGAAAGCAATTCTGGTATAAGAAAGCTGAGTGAGTTCTGTGCTATCATCATCATCAGCAACGGCAGGCGTTGAAAATTGTTTCGATTTACATAGAAATGATGGCTAGAGATCAGAAGCTCTCATTTCCGTCGTCAACTATCGTCTCTGGTCATGAAAATTTTGTATTATTTGACTCTTTTGCACGCAAATTAGTGATAATGGAACGATTATCTTTAAGGTTTTAAATGGCCAGTTGTATAATTTAAAACTTTAAATTGAGAAAAAGAAAGTATTTGCGATGAATGCTAGTGCGCGAAAATTACCTTGAAGTTTATTGACAGAAATATATTTTTGAAAAATTTAAAGTTGCAACCGAATAGCTATAGCTTCCGTTTTTCGGGTCAACATATTTTTGAAAAGATTTTCTTATGCAAGTTGATCAATAGTTCAGTATTTATCAAAATTTTCCGTTGAAGCAAAGCATTGGATTGTTGCCTATTACTTGCGCGATTATCTGAGTAGTGCATTGCTAACCAGCTCTTTTTGAATGTCTCAAAATGCCAGTCTTTATCTTTCTCCAGTTGTCTTAGAGCAATTGATTTCGAATATGAAATTGATAAAAAAACAATACGTATTAAGCTTATAAAAATAACAGCCTTATTAATTAAGAAAACTTAAAGGCTTCGTAACTTTAAAATGCCTCTAAATTGCTCTTAAGTGCGAAATCGGTATCTATAATAAATTTTCACTTTTAAGCAACGTTACTTAAATGTATCCTAACTTAAACGCCATCTTAAACATATTTTGCCATTCCCAATTGTTTTTGTTTTTATGTATGTATGTGGGTAGAGTTTTCATATTTTTGGTGTGGGTACCTAATGAAAGTTTTAAGATTTGTGGTTTTCTTTTATAAATTGAATTAGAAAATAAATTGTTTTGATTTATTAACATATTTTTCTGGCCAAAGCCCAAGGTGTGAATTAAAAATAAACAAACCAAAATGGAGTCATGTTTCATTTCGTTTGCATTTAGTATGTCAGTTGTTTCTCTTTCTCTCTTATAAATAAATCTTTTGTTTGCATTTGTTTGCAAGCTGTCAAAAAACAACTGAAATGAACATGTATTAGTGAGCTTTTTCACGTTACATTAGAAAATTGATTTTAAATAGATGAGAATTTAAGTAACGTAATTTAAAGGCAATTGTAAAATTTAAGCAAACTTAACTAAATGACCTCTAAGAGGCATTTTAAGAAAATCTAATAAATTTATGGATTGAAAAGATTCAGAGAACATTTTCGCGTATTATAGTATCGCCTAAACTGGAATATTGAAACCCCTCCTTATGAAACCAGATGTAAATTGCTTGGAATTCAACCGCTTGATATTCGACGTCAGTATTGATATAATTATGAATAATTACAAATAGAAGGGATACCCAAGAAAACCGCAACGATGTCTTTGTATAAATTTACGTTTTTTCGTTAGATTTTAGTTTAAAAAAAAATATTTATATATTTTTTTTATTTTATTATATTATTATATTAAGAATTTAATTTGTAAGCCGGCAGCAAAATATAATGACAATGATTACCTAAAATCTAGAACTTAAATACCTACATATTTTATGATTACGTAGCACATCTGTGTTATTATTTATTTTCCAACACATTGCTTTCATATTTCCACGAATTGGAAATTGTTTGCTGCAAAATGCAACATTGGTGTCATCGCCCAGACACCATCAACGGCGTATACAAGGGGGGGGGTCACGGGGTCATGACCCCCCCCCCCCCCCCCCCGAGAACTCAAAAGATATACGCAATAAATAATTAGAAAAGCAAAAAATATTTGCAATCTTAAAATATAATTTCAAAAAAATTATTTGTTTATAGCTTTGGAATAGACAACCTACTCATTATTGGTAAAGATTCTTTACCTTTTCCTATCAACATTTATAAGCCTTTGCCCGAATAATACTATTGGGGTTTTATTGTCGAAATTAATCAATTTCTGTTTTCGGTTAAGATTTATCAAATAGACGATTTTGAACACTTTTGCATTCAGAACATTTCAGCATTGATTTATTTTTTGATTCAAAATCAATTGGTAGATCTACGTTTTTGGCAGATATACCCTCTTTAATGCTCAAAGTATTTTCAATATTGTTTTTGATCGGTTTAACTTACTTATTTTGTGAGAATTTTGTTCAAAATATCAAGGAAATCATCTTCGATAAAAAAAAAAATAAATGAATGGATAGAAAAAATAACAGACGATATTATACGAATATTACAATGAAAAACAAAAATTTTACTTTAGACCGTATTCCATACACCAGGGCCGTTCCGACTCAAGCCCAGTACCAACTTGTTTCAGTATAGAATACGTACGAATTACCAGCAAAAAAAGAAACGTCGTTTAATATCGACTTTTTTGCATGTAAGAATACTTATTTTGGCTACTAGTTCATTAAATTTTTAGCTTCGAACTTAGACAAAAAGTCAGCAGCCTAAAAAGAAAGTCGAGAAAAGGATCGACTTTGATCGAATTTTCGATATTTCTTCCCAGTATTTAGTACATAGAAAAAAAGTTGATATAAATTGATTTTTTAACCTGTCGACATTTTGATTTTTAGTTCGATATTTTTTCTATCGTTAATTTCATTCCAACGCAACGTAACTTAACATACATCGCTCTGCCTGGAATGAAATCAACAAAAACTTTAATCAAACATTCTTGTCTAACTTTTAAACACGAATTTAACAGTTACTATTAATTTTGGATTATGTTTAAAAAACATCTTCTTTTGATCGTATCGATCGTATATTCGATTGATGACAATCCAACGCAAGTTAAGCGTGCTTTTAAACATTATTCCCTAAACTATGAATTGATCACAATATCGATAAATCAAAGTCAATTTGTTCGTGAAATGATCGTCGTTTTTTTTGACGCAGAAAGCGTCATGACAAATAATATGTATTCGTCCTGTTTGTTGAAAATTTGTTTTCATCAACGCCAGTCAATTTACTTGCTAAAGCTGTTGACGTTTACAAACATGCTCTCTGCCTTTTCGATAATCATCAACTCGATGTTTGTACTGCTCAGTTGCACCGTAGATCATGTATTCAAATTCGTGACTTTAGCGAACTTGACTATTAAACACAATACTAACGCAGTAGAATTTGTATTTGCATTTTGCGTATTTTGTATGTTTCAATTATCATGAGAAAACCCATTGAGAAGGTAATTTTAAATGTACACATATTTTAAACATTTTTGAAAGTTCGAAGACCATTTTGCGTCTGCATTCAATTTTTGATCTACGGCCAATACTTCACATGTTCATTTTCAGGCATAAATAAAAACAAATTGTGAAAGCTAAGAATTTTTGTCTTCAATAAAAGAGTGGTTCTAACTACCACAATTTTTGATTGATAAATGAGAAAATTATCCCCTCATTATCATCCCATTATCAGATAAGAAAAAAAATTAATGCAAACTGTCCCTAAAAACTGGCTTCAAACGTAAGATATTAAGAAAAATATTAAAAAATATTAATATTAAGTAAAATATTAAGATTAACATCTCCAAAACCTCCTTTTTTTAGCGTGCACAAAAAATCCATACGAAATATTTTTGGTACACAACCTCAAGATCATATTAAAATTTAGGAGTGGATAAAAATTTTGTTTCCAAAACTCAGCTCTACAAAATTTGTGTTTTACACAGAAAATAATAAGGTTATTCATGCAACGTCGTAAGTTTACAAATTGCGTTAAAAGTTTGCATGAACGACCTTTGTTATACATTTGATTAAATGCTAGGTAATTCAATCAGAGATAGAGTCACAATGACGTTTAACCAGTTTGGTTTATTTTACGCAACAAAATCCCTTGATAACTTTAACAAAATTGTGTAAATCATTTCCCATACAAAATTTGACAGTTCATTAACCAAAAGATAAATTTATCAAATTTGTAAACTTATCTACGGTTTTACGAAGTTGCATGAATACCCTTAATATAAAAATTTTTAAGATTTGTCAGCAAATAATAATACAGTAGACGCTCGCTTTAGTAAATCTAAAAAATTAACTATAGTTAACACACAAAATTATTTATTAAAACATATTTTTTTTTACAAAAATGACCCGAAAGAATTTAACATTGCTTAAGGACACTGAACAAGTGTTTCTTTTTTTTAAACCTCATTGAAAGCTTTGTTTAAATCTTCAACTCCTGAGAAAAAGGAAATGATCTGGAAAGAGTGAACAGGGTGGTTTTATTACTTAACTATATGGAGCGTCTACTGTATTTTATTTTAAGATGATTAAATACGAGTAGGTAATTGAAAAAAGAAGAAAAAATTACGCCCTTTTTACATTTTCCAAACTTCTCTTTATTTTGTCAAAATTATGTAAACGGAATTTGGAGAATATTGAAAAACAAAATTTCGAAAGAAAAGGTTTTGCAAAACGAATTTTGACCTTGCTAAAATGTCGACCCCAACTCTTTATAATTAAAAAAAAAATGGTAACATTTATGGGACCAGCAGAAATTAATTCCAAAAAAAAAGTACAAAAAGCGAAAAAAATTGAAACCGTGTGGATCAGTCTTTTAACTACTCGTAATTTATAAGAACTGAATTGGGTATTTGTTTTGGTATGACCCCCCCCAAGAAATGGAGCTGTATACGCCGCTAGACACCATGTCAGCATTTTTCGTGGGAAGCACAATGTTCATTGAAGTTAACATGTCGTCGTTAACCCCTCTTAAATAAAGACGTCCTCGTTTTTCAAAAGTATGGAAGATTATAGATGCTGGGGTGTTCCGTGATTCTGGGATAGGACAAACTTGCTGGATCTAATTTTGAAGGTATGATTATTGGTGCTATTTGCGTTTCAGGGACTCTTTTGTTTTTTAGGTGTGTTTTCCTCACGATCAGTATGGTGAAGAATATTAAAAGAAAGATGCAATAGTTGATCCATTGGTGGACTTCTTTTCCTGATTGAATCTTATTGATGTGTTTTGTATTGTTCATGTGAAGTTCTTTCATGAGCTGGAGTTATAGAATTTCTTCTATTTCTGTATCATCTGAAAGTGGATGTAGCAAAGGAGGTAATGCGTGAATTTCAGATATTTCTTCTGCAATATACTGTTGATTCATTATCTTTAATGTGACATTGGTGAATTTGATGAGATATGTTCCGTTAAGTGATTGGCTATTGTTGTTGAAATCTATGTTACCGTCAAATTATCTGGTGCTATCTCTTCAATTTGTGGGAAATGTTGGCTATTCGTTCTTTTACATGTTGCATTTGTTGAATTGTTTTTACATTCTATTAGATTAAATATACATTTATCGTTGCTTAAATCTATGATATTTGATTGCTTACATAATGATATATCATTTATTCTCTTATATTTATCCATAATTCCAAACATAATATTTTTTCTTTTTAAAATATTTTCTTGCATGATTTTGCTAACGTATTTTTTGTTCTTTATTAATGATTTTACAACTATTTTTTCATAGATTACGTCTTTCGTATTTGGGATACTTATAATATAAAGTAGAGTTGATACATTTATGGCAACTCTGACTTCGGCAAATTCTAGTGCCTCTTCAATATTTTTGAATTGTACATTCTCTTTGTTTTTATTCAAATTATTCATAACTATATCGATATCCGATTTTGACAATATGTTAGTGCTTACAATATTTCCTTTCCCAATTCAAATGCATATATTGAGTTCATTATTTCTTCTTTAATTAACTTTATTTTGTAAAGTAAACTTAAAACTAATTCATTTTCAAAGGTTTTATCTTTTTTTATCACATTAAGAATTTCATTAGTTACGTTCGTTAATTTATTTATCCTATCAATATAAGCTTTGTTTGTGCCAATGAAATTAAGTGATCTTTTAGATCTATTGATTTTAATAATTTTTTGAACAATATTTTTGTTAGGTTTAAATAATATGTAGCCGACTTATTTATTATGCCTGGCAAATCAATTCAACAAATTATTTATTTTATAATTTACTCACACTAGAATGACACTTAATTTTATTTTGTATAGCAAGTTAATTTGTATGCTTGCTCCCGGCATACTTTCTTTATTTCGATAACATAAAATTTTACTTAAAACTATGACTAGACATTTACACAAAAAATGTTGGCAAATATGCCAAAGCAAATATTTATAATATTTCAATATTAGTTTTTTATAACAAACAAAATATAATAGTAGAGAAAATTTTAAGCATTTATATAAAATAAGTATGTTATTTTTTTAATGAATGTGTTAATCTATTTTCAATTTATCTATCCTCTCAGGTTTAGAGTGAGGCCTTCTCGTAAAAGGGAATCGTTGACCCTCTATTTAAATCAGGTGAAATGAGGGACATAGAACGGTCGTTAAGAATATTGAAGGGAGATGTATAATAGTTGCTTTCCAAGCAATCTTCTCGGTTTGAATCAAACAAAAATTTATTTAATGCATTCGGATGATGTTCGGTACGCTGGAGTTTATTTCTCGTGAGATTGATTATATACGTAAGATGTGGCGTTACATAACAAGTTTCATAAATTATTTTATTCGAGAAATATTTTTTGTTTGCCCTTCTAAATTTTCCGCAACAAAATCTCAGGAATTTCCTTTCAAATTTTTCGATATCTTTTGCTATAGTGGGAGAAATAGTAAACCATGAACAGAATCCGTAAGTCAATATTGGGCGAATTAAAGATTTATAAATGAGTACTTTTGTATTTTTGGACATTGCTCTGGAGTGCAGTACTGGTTTAAGTGTATCAGTAACAGCTTTTGCCTTAGATAACTCCTTTCGTGCATGCTTATTAAAAAGGAACCTATTATGAAAGTGAATCCCCAGGTATTTCATTTCAGAACGTAAAGGAATTGGGGTATTATTTATTTTAAGTGAAAGTGTTTTGCTCTCTTTTACAGCCAGACGATTTCACTTGCGTTCCGAAAACAAGTGAAACTACACTTTTGACATTTAATATTCAAGCCTCATCTTTGAAAGTAATCAACTAGCAAGGGAAGTTTTCGTTCAATTTTCAGCAAGGCTTTTTGTGGTCTGACATCACTAGCTGTTATCAAGGTGTCATCAGCAAAAAGAATCGCTTCTGGTTTATTGTATCTTGGAATGGAAAATCAAACAGGTACATAACAAATAAAATTGGTCCTAAAATTGAACATTGAGGAATTCCCGACGATATTGAGAACAAATCTGAATGCTCAGATCGTACAAATACTGAGGAATATCGATTTTCAAGAAAATTCAATACTATTCGAATAAGCCACTTGGGAAAGCTAAGTTTTATTAATTTTTTTATCAATCCCTTGTGCCAGAGAGAATCAAATGCCTTTTCAAGGTCTATATTAACACAAATAGTACATTTCTTAGATCTCAAACTATGAACAATTTTGTTGCACAGAAGAATCGTGGCGTGTTCTGTAAAATGATCTTTTCTAAATCCAAATTGATTTTCTGGAATTATGTTTCTGTCGTCGCAGAATAAAAGTATGGGTTCAAAAAGATTTTTTTCGAAGAGTTTTCCAAAGTTTGAGAGCAATGATATAGGTCTAAAACTTTGTATTTCTTAGGCAGATCTATTTTTTGCAATAGGTAATAATTTTGCGATTTTCCAATCTGAGGGAAAATAGCCATTATTAATGCAATGGTTAAATATAGGTGAGAGAAGGGTATCGAGAGAATGGCAACATTTCCGCAAAATAAAATTTGATGTCCCATCAATTCCAGACGATTTTTTATTTTTGAGGTTATATCTGTAAACTTGGACCTGCTGCGGCGAAGTAAATGGTGAGAGAAGGATTATATGAAGGATTGGATTCTGAGAACGTAGTGATGGATGTATTTAAATCAGATAAGCAAAATTCCTCAACCGTCGAGAAAACCTCGTTAGTGAAATCAATATCAACATTTCGTATCTTTTCTCTGTACAAGTCTGAAAAAAAGTCGTGGAAGGCGGTCATTTTCGATTGAATGTCAACCAAATCCCGGCCATTATAGGTGAGAACATCTTTGGAGATATCAGTTCCCAAGAATTTTTTTCCAGTGATTTTGTCAATTTCTTTGAATGATTGAGGGGAAGGGCGAATTTCTTGAAGTCTGTTCTTGAACGCATTGTTAAGACCAATATTAACTCTTTGATTGATAAGCTTGGTGAGACATTGAATTCTAGACGAGAGCTCGCGATACTCACAATTTACTTTGGTTAGATACTTGTGAAATATTATTTTTAATCGTTTTAGCCAAGAGCTCCTGATATTCATAAGTTTGATGGTGAATTCAGACACGTCTTTGTATTTGTAGTTCTTAGGTTCACACATGACTGAGTTGGATTCTACAACAGCTGTTACTCTTGAATTGAGTTCGCAAATAAAATCATCGATTTCAGGATTTAAAAGGTTTCTATTGGAAGGTACATTTAATTGGGAAGCATTGTTATGAAGGCTTAACCTGAACGCTTCCCAATCAGTATTTTAGCTAGAGAGGAGAATAATTGTTGAGCTTAACATCAATGGAATCTGAAAATCACCTCTATAACCGATGTCGTCTCGTTTTTTCGACGACTCTCGTTTCTTTTGTCGTGTCGTTTTTCAAATGGCATTCTATAACTCGACGCTACAAATTTGTAGCAGATTTTCAAACGATGAAAAAGTAATGGATATCTGTCAAACTCAAATGAAATTGAAAACAAAACAAATAAAAAATCATTAGTCAACACTCAATAAACAACAAATGCCGTTAATTTTATAATTATCAATTAAATAATAAATTAAAATGATCAGTTTAGAAATGTTTTATAACACAAGTTGCAATAGTGACGAGAATGAAGAAGTGCGAAGCGCAGTTTTGAAAATGCACACTTTTAAAAGAAACCACATAAGACAACACTCAAATCCACTTGATTTGCCTGATTCAAGGTGAGTTCATATTTTTAATTCAACTTTAACTATTAAATGGAACTTTTGTACCATCTAACAGATTCAAGCAATACTTTTGATTAACAAAGGAAGCTTTTAAAAATGTGTTAGATGAAATAAGTGACAAAATAACTATGAGGCAACGTTCATCATTGATTCCAGTAATATTGATGCTCGCAGTCACCTTAAGAATTCTAGTTGAGGGAAGTTACCAACATGGCTCTGGCAACGACTTCAATTTGATTATCTCAACCAACAATCAGCAAGTTTTTTTAAGAAATTATTAAATTAATATTAATAATCATATTATCATTACCTAAAATGGATATGATTTCGAATGACAGACAATGGAAAATCTGAAGCAAAACATAGCCTTTTTCAACGGAATGGAGTTGCCTGGCGTCATTGGATGTACAGATGGTACAAATATACGAATTTTCACTCCCAAAAAAACAGAAAAGGTTTCTATAGCCTTCCATTTTTAGTTCAACTTTCTGTACACCTTTCACAGATCCCCTTGCCAATTGCTCATTTTTCTCCACCAGCTCAACAAGCGCCTGAAACTGGCTTTGATTTGTTTATTTCAACAGAAAATGTTAGCAAGTATTTAATTGTTTTGTTTATGACAAATAAAACTACAATAAATTTCATAAAATAAATTATTTAATAAGAATACTAACCGTTTTGCGGCCTTACATTTCTTTGTCGTTAACAAATTTTTGAACGAGAGCTACAGTCGTTTTTTTCATAATCGTCGTTTCATTTCGCCTTACAGAATGCAGAATGAAAATGTTCAACGACATTTGACGTTTACAAACGACAGCAAAACGAGTGACAAAAGTTAAAAACGACAAATGGAATGCAGATTGTGTCGCGTCGCATATCTTACAGTCGTATACGACATCGGTAATAGGGGTGAATGTTGCAAAAGTTGAGCAAGTGTCAGATTTTACGTCATTTTTTAGTTTCGAAGAAAGAAAGAAAAAATCTATAAATGAAGAGGCGCGTGGGAAGGTCGGTCCATCTGATGGAATCAGGTCAAGGTTTAAAAATGCCCCATTAAAAAACCAGCCGTGAACTAAGTTCTCGTTTTTGTTCTGAACACTACCCCCCCCCCCCCCAAAGAGGATGGCGTGCATTGAAGTCCCCACCGATAGTTAAAGTTGTTAGAGAAAAGAGCCTGTCGAGGTCCCTTTGTAGATTATTATCACAATTACCAGGTACGTATATGCTTCCCAACAATAGTCGAAAGTTGGAGCCTCTTGAATTATGAAAAGTAACTGAAAAAATATCGCTGGGGAAGGAAACAGCTTGAAATGAAAAGTTTTGTTTAAGAACGATTGCGGTTCCTCTTCCTGAATCGTTTCTTAAGATATTATAGCCTTCCAAAACCGGTTTATGTCTCCTACAAAGCCTGGTTTCAGAGAGAAAACAAATGTCTGGCCTGTCACTTTTTAAAATGTTCAAAAGTGCAAGTCGACGTTCATGGGAAATTATAGAATTAAAATTCATAGATATAATATTAAGGTTATTTGAAGCCATTATACAACTATAGAGGCGACAAACTCTGGTAAGTAAACATTTTTTCTTCTTAAAAATTAAGTTGTTGATATTTTGACCAAAAAAGCCGGATTTTAATTAAAAGGTCTTTGGAAGGAATGTTAAAAAGATTTTTGGATTCATTTAAGAAGTCATTGAGATTTCCTGGTTGGGATGTTAGGTTGGTCAATGGTGGTGGTTTGTTTAGTTGATTCTTAGCTATATCAGCAAAAGAAATATTCGGGTCGGTCATTTGTCTAATTGTATTTTGTGCAACTCTTCTGTTATTTAGTACTACGAAAGTTTCTAGCCGCGTGACCAATTTCGTTGCAGTTAATGCATTTAGGGGTTGGAAGCTCCTGATTCAATTCTTTTTTAGATTTGCACATTTCGATGCAGGTTTCCGAAGCAGTTAATGCATTTAGGGGTTGGAAGCTCCTGATTCAATTTTTTTTTAGATTTGCACATGTCGATGCAGGTTTCCGAAGCGTGATTATCTCCGCAAACAACACAGCGATTACTATATGCGCAGCAATCACCGGTATGACCAAATCTTTGACAGCGGTAGCACCTGATCACAAGTCTACTATTTTTTTTCCCAATAAACTCTTTGATGTAGTAAGCTTCGAATGCATATTAATTCATTGATTGATTCACCCACATCAAGTTGGACAACAAAAATATTGAGTTTAATGTTCTTTTGTTCTCGCGGTGGAAAATAGAGTTACTTTGCAAATTTTAACGTTTGGAATAGACTCACTAAGAGCCATACAGGCCTTTGAGTAGAATAGAAGCCTTCTTTGTCTCCTTTGGAGAGAAGGAATACGTACCTAAACCTGTTTCGCGAAGTCGGTCGATTATCAATCTATGCACACTCGAATTATTTACATAAACTTTGGTTTTTAGATAGCCAATGTTAACAAATTTTTTATTGAATGTCTTTTATTTTGCATTCTGTAGCAGCAAGCTTAATTATGTCAGAAATTAATATGCAGTTTGCACATAATATGAAAATAGGGGGACAATATATAATTTTATTAACTGAGGAATTTTTTGTATTATTTGCTTGTGTTTTAGAATTACTTGGATGTTCGCTAGTGTTCGCATCATCTTCGATTGAGTTTTTGCATGTTTCCATGTGCTCAAGGTTTACAAGAGATCCAAACGGATTGTTGTCAAAATTAGGTTGATTATCATGAGAGACATGAACTGGCTCCTCATTTCTTCTTTTCCTCTTGCGTTCGTTATTGAAGTGGCTTGCCGATCGATTCAATTTACTGATAACATTTGTCCAACCGTTTGAGTTTGGCAATGGCAAAGCCATCTTTGGTTCAGATGTTATTTGGCCTTGTGACATGTTTATTCTCTCAAAACCGGTTTTGCTTTTAATAATTGAAGCTGGGGGAATGTTTTTGCGCGTTAAATCGATTTGATAAGAAGTATCACTTTTCAATAAAGGCACATTGTTAATCAAATTTTTATTATATTCCAGCGGAGGAAAATCCACCCTCTTCGGAGGTCGGCTCTATGGATTCTGGGGAGAGAAAATTATTGCATTTAATAAATCCCTTCCTAAAAAGTGCAAGGGTGTCTCGATCACCACCATCTAAATCGAGTGCAAAACCATTAAAATTCGGGCAAAAGAGTTCAGCCGTCACGTCTGCGTGCGCCAAAATAGACTCAGATAAAACAAAAATCTTGAAAAAGATAATAACGAACTTCGACAAAAACTTGATCAAGTAATGGAACTTTATCAAAAGCTAAAGAAAGATGTCGATCTTCTTCGAAAAGAAAATGAGATATTGAAAAGCGAAAATCCTACAATAAACTCAAAGTCTAGATTACCACAAGTCAATAATTGTAGATATGAAACGGACGAAGAAGAGCTAGCACGTGAAACGGAGAAGTCCTCAAAGAAAAGATTGAGTAAAAAGCGTAAAGCTGGCTCTTCACCTGAAGCAGCCTCTTCTTTTGAAATAAGAGTTTAACCAAAACATGCGACAGTAAAAGAAAAACCTGTTAAGAAACGGCCCCCACCACCGATATTATCGGTATTGCGGAGTATAACAAGTTGCAAACCATATTAAAGGCATTATTACCATCGGCTTTTAAAATTATTTCACTTAATAACAAAAAATGGAAAGTTTGTGTGAAAGACCCCGAAAGTTATCGTCTTCTGTCACGAAAACTAAACGAAGAAAGAGTAGAATGGTATACCTATGAAAATAAGTCGGAAAGACCCCTACGTGTTGTGGCAAGAGGTCTACACGCATCATGTTTAAAAGACGATATTATTAGTGATCCAAAAGAGCGCAACCTCAAAATCTTAGATGCGACGAACATTGTCAAAAGAGAGAAACAGAAAAAAGAGGGTGAAGCGATAGTGGTACAACGTGGTCTCCCACTATTTATACTTTCGTTCGATAAGACTGACAAATTAGATGAAATTTATAAAATTAAAACAATTCTAAACATCGTAGTTAGGATCGAACCTCTATGAAAGAGCACAAGGTTAATCCCTCAGTGTAAACGCTGCCAAGAATTCAATCACACCCAAACCTATTGCAAAAAAGAGCCAACGTGTGTAAAATGCGCTGGAAAACATCTAACTGTTGACTGCAACGGAAAAAGTGAAAGTCCACCGACGAGCATTAATTGTAATGGAAATCACCCAGCAAGTTATAGGGGCTGTGAAGTAGCTAAAGAATTACAATATCGAAGCAAGGAAATGCAGACACATATGCCCAAATAGCGGCAAAAAATATACCCGTAAATAAAGACATTGAAACAGACCCGGTTTCGAAAGTCTTTTCAATAATTTTGTCAAAACTTGAAGAACAATGTGAAACAAATAAACTTATCTTTGATAGGTTAAGTAAGCTCGAAAATTGTTTTCGACCCAAACCTCTTTCAAAAAATATATGATGGAAAAGCTTAAAATTCTAACGTGGAATGCCAACGGATTATGGCAAAAACTTGGAGAGTTGGAGATGTATATGCGAGAAAATAATATTGACATATGTTTGATATCAGAAACGCATGCCAAAAATTAATCAAATCTTAAAATCCACGGGTTTCATGACTACCACACCATTCATCCGTCAAACAAAGCAAGAGGTGGAGCATCATTGTATATAAAAGAATGCATTGAACACTCGATATGCCTCAAAATAGAGGCGGAATCAATGCAATTGAGTAGTGTACAGGTTAAAACTAAAAATATTCCTCTCAATGTCTATTCCATATATTGCCCTACGCGTTGCAAAATTGATAAGAGTCAATTTACGACATTGATAAAGTCACTAAGTCCAAATTTAATTGTTGGTGGTGACTTTAATGCAAAGCACACCTTCTGGGCCTCACGATACATATCTCAAAAGGTTCGCATGCTATATTATTCATGGTGAAAGGAATACCCTCTAACCGTATAGAAATTTCCGAGGGCTATGACCTCTACTCAGATCATTCTGCCGTCGTACTCATTATGAGCGAAAGCCTTGTTAAAAATGAAAAACCTAAGTTTAGTATATATTCCGAGCCAATGGAAAGTTGCGGAAGTCATAATGGTATTGAAACCTGGTAAACCATCTCTCGAAAAGAAGTTTTACAGGCCGATTTCGCTTCTTCCTATTATATCAAAAGTTTTTGAAAGAATACTACTCCTGTGCCTGCAACCGATAATAGAAGAGAAATAATTATTACCAGAACATCAGTTCGGATTTAGAAGCAAGCATTCGACAATTGATCAAGTGCATAGAATTACTGACGTATTTGAGAGAGCTCTTGAAGAAAAGAAAATCTGTTCGACTGTCTTTTTGGACGTGTCGCAGGCGTTTGACAAGGCCTCAATGAAGGCCTCAATATCAAATTAAGACAAGTTCTGCCTGAAGGACTTTACAACATTCTAAACGGATATCTAAATGAAAGGCTTTTTCGTGTAAGACACGGAAATGACTATTCTGATTTCATAGAAATAGTGGCTGCGGTATCACAAGGAAGTGTATTAGGTCCAGTTCTGTACCTTTTATTTACACGCGATATACCTCAAACAGATGACACTATTGTAGCCACGTTTGCTGTTGATACTGCAATACTAGCAGAATGAGCGGACGAAAACATGGCAAATAGCGCTCAATGAACAAAAGTCAGTCCACGTGGACTTTACGTATAAAAAAATAAATAGATTACCAGTCTTTCTTAATACCGCTCGTGTTCCATTTGCAAATGAGGCAAAGTATCTGGGAATGACTCTTGACAAAAATTAAAATGGAAGCCGCACGTGAAAAAGAAATGGGAAGAACTAAAAAGTGTGGACAGCACTGGTTCGTTCTAGTTAGTTGTGTCAACGTAACGCCTATGTACTCGTATTTAAATATTATTTTTACAAGTATTTCCTAATTTGTATTAGTGTAATTGACTTATTTCACTGCATAAGTGAATATTTTAATTGTAATTAATTCCTTTTTCCGTTTTTGTTCTTAGTTGTGCTAAAAAATTAATTATTTGTTTAATTCTTGGTAAGAGTATATTTTTTTTTTGTTCTGTGTGATTAATTATTTGAGTGCATTTTTCATTGTTTTTTTTCTGTTTATCCATGTGTTTTTTTTTTTGGTATCTAGCTTAAGCTTTCAGCTTTAGTAAGCAATCATTTTCCGTCCCTTTCTCTCTGTTCCAAATAATAACTTTCTTTTATTTTAATTTCTCCTATTGATAACTTTTACTTGCTAGCTCCCAACAAACAGTCCCGGTGGTCCAAGTAGTAAGGACACGGCAGACATTTATACCACTCTGTTTAACAACGCTCTGAATAATGCATATTATCCAGTGCGGTGAAGACAGCTGTGGTGCATCCTCTCCCAAAAAAGGGAAAGGACAACTCCAATCCGGCGAATCTCCGGTCGATAAGTCTTCTTCCGAGTATCAGCAAGGTATTCGAAAAAGTTATCAATAGAGCTCTGTCTAAGTGGGCAGAGGACAATAATATCATACCGGACAATCAGTTCGGTTTTAAGGCCATGGGACATGACACTATTCATGCCGCGTCGAAACTCGTTTCTAATGTCAAATGGAATAAATCTAAGAAGCAGTGTGCGGGTGCCTATCTGGTTGATTTGGAGAAGGCCGTCGACACCGTATGGTTAGAGGGTCTTTATCTAAAGCTGACCAGACTTGGCATTAGTAAAACACTTTTATATATGCTTTATGATATGCTCAATGGCACAAAGTTTGTTGTCAAAAGTGGCAATGTAACTTCTGCCACAACCTTTAATGTTAATAATGGTCTTCAGCAGGGAGCGGTCAACCCGCCGATTCTATTCAGCATTTACACCAGCGATCTGATAAGCAGTCTAACTCAGGCTATTGCGTATGCCGACGATCTAATTGCGTACAGAACAGCTCCAAAAGTCGAGGTCATCAGGATTCTCTTGCAGCGTGACTTCGAGAAGATTCAACGATATTGCGCTGACTGGAAGTTGAAAATCAATTTTCAGAAATCAGAAACCATCTTGTTTAGGACTCCGTTGCGTGGAGCCACAAGGGATACGAGAAAGAACTGGCGCAAGCTGGTGATCGTAGGGCCAAATGGACATCCACTGGCGAGTAAAAGTGTAGTAAAGTACCTTGGCATCTGGATGGATCAGTATTTGTATTTCGACAGACATATAAATGCTGCTCTGGCCAGGACTAGGGGAGCCTTTGCCCTGACGAAACGGTTGCTTTATAGTAGCCGGCTTGACAGCAGGGTGAAGGTGATTTGCTACATGGCCCTTATCCGGTCGATGATTGCATATGGATGCCCGGTTTGGTTCAACGTTGCCCCATCTCAAATGGAAAACATTCGGATGTTTGAGAGGCAGTGTCTTCGACGCTGCCTTGGATTGCACAGAACACCAGAGTCGGAGTACAAACACTACTATTCCAACCTGGCTCTATACAACGGGGCCAACATAAACAGGATAGATAATTTGTTGCTGAAGCTTATTCGAGGTCACATTGCAAGAGCGATGTCCTCGTCTAACAGCTTAATTTTTGGGGCAGACAGTCGAGGGCTGATCCAGGATAGGGCGGCGGTTCCGCTAATCTACCAGTCGGCCGTAGAACTGTGGATCGGTGGCTCCTTTACAGTCGAGACGTCCTTGCACAAGACGGAGCTGAGCACCTTCGGTTCAGTAGGACTGTGTCCGAACGGGACCGAAGAGATAGGGTAAGGCAGGAGAACCAGTTCTGGTGGTTAAAATATGAAGAATGAAGTTCTTTCAGATATTTAAAAGTTGTCCTTGGTTTTTCTCTGTCATGGCCGACTTACATAGGTTTAGGTAGTTAGTTTTAAGTAGGAACAGTCAGGGTGGCACAAAAAAAAATTATAAAACAGAAAAACACAAAAAAATTATAAAATCCACAAAAATACAAAAAAATTATAAAACCGGAAAATGCTGTGGCTGTTCTAGTTTGTAAGTAGTCTGTAAGTAGCTTATAAGTAGGTTGTAACTAGTTTATAATTAGTTGTAAATAGTTTTAAGTAGGTTTAAGTAGTTTTAATTAGTTTTAATTAGCTTTATTTAGTTTTATGTAGCTTGTAAGTTTTATATAAAACCAAAAAAAAAATAAAGACATAGATACCGAGTTTTTTGTAAATTCTTCTCGGTAAAAAATAAAACCGACCTGGATTTAGTATTAAGATAGTTCTTAGGCCGAAAGGCATTAGCATTAAGTTATTATAGTTTAACTTAGAGCGTCCGATTGGGGCCAGTAAGTTAGTATTAAGATATAGATAAGTAGGCAAGTTTTTATGAATTTTTGTCTAGCTTTAAGATAGTTTTAAGAAAATTGAAAATAAAAATGAATTAAAAAAAAAGTAAAATTATGTTTTTTTAATTATTATAATTTTTTGTCATCTTATTTAATTAATCTTTTTTTTTTAATTTTGAACTCTTAAATTTAATTTTCAATATGATTTGCTCTTCAAAAAGTTGTATAGATAGCTCTGATTCCTCCCCACTGTTTGCTTGTTTTGGGCCTTGTGGGAATCTTTACCACGCCAAATGCATCGGTTCAACTAATGCGTTTGTTGAGAAAGTAAGTAATTCTAAATATGCGTATTGGTATTGCACCGACTGCCGCAAACTTTCTTTGTCTCAACTTGCATTTAAAATGGCTAATTTTAAAGTGGATATCATGAAGCTTTCTAAAGGCTTCGAAGAACTGCTTTGTAATTTTAAAGACGCAGTCTCAGGTTTTAATTCGCTAACACTTCCAAATGATCCGGTAGAGTCGGTACATCTACTGACTACCTACTACTCTCTTCCTCTTTTGATCTCGCCATCCAGAGAGGACTTGCTTGCGCAATCCAGATCAACTGAGCGTTCTGATAACATATCAGTTGCCAAAAAGAACAACAAAAGAGGACGAGATAAAACAGTAGTTGTAAGAAACTCCAGTCCACCCACTAAAAGAACTAATGTTATTGCTAGTCTCCATACTGCTTTAGAATTAGCTCCCCCTGTTAAGGTTATGGATCAGAGTTCAGGGGTGGTTCCAGATGCAATCCCTATCCCGGATGTGGATTGTGCTACCACTTCCAATGTAATTAACGATCCTAGGCCAATCAAAGCTGTTTCTAAACCGAGGACTATTTTTATTTCGCACCTTGAACCAGATATCCTTGCGGATGGCATCGTTTCCCACTTTTTGGCTAATAATTGCATCCCAACGAACAATTCTGTCAGGTGTACAAAAATTAGCAAAGTGAATAGTTTCGTTTCATCTTTCAAAATAGTAACGCATTCCTCTTACTTTGATTCTATTTGCAATATTAATAACTGGCCCCTGAAGCTCTTGTTAAGGAATTTTCTATTAAGAAAAATAGACTCGCACGTAGTTTCCCAAAAATATATCTTCAAAAAACTAAGCAGAAGTACCCTCTTTTACCAAAATGTAAGAGGGCAAAACTACTGATATTTATACGAACTCCCAAGCATATTTACATAAAATCTTTGTTTTGACTGAAACTTGGCTGAATTCAAGTTTTCTTGACACGTAACTTTTCAATCAAGAGTTTATAGTATATAGAAAAGATCGTCATGTTGATAAGCCAAAAAGAAGTTAGAGGTGGTGTTTTAATTGCAGTTAGAAATAAATTTATATCTTCGTCTATATCTTTCCCTTTTAATCTCTCTATTGAATTAATCTGTATAAAACTAACTACATAGTCCAAACATTTATACTTATTAAATGCATATATTCCTCCGAAAATTTCGAACGCAGTTTATGTGGAACTTTCTAAATCCTTAGATTTTGTTATTGACTTGTCTTGCTCCAACAGCAACATATTACATCTGGGTGATTTTAATTTACCTCACATTGAGTGGGTTCCTTCTGCTTCTTTAACTTCTTCTCAAAATGATCTTCTGCTTCTCGATAGAATAATTTCTACTGACTTACAGCAAGTAAGCTGTATTAAAAATTCTAAAGATCGAATTCTCGATTTGGTATTTTCTTCGGACGCTAGTAGTACCTTGGTTCTAGAATCTAGTTCTGGGGTCACTAATTTAGATAACTATCATCCTCCTTTGGATATTATTTTTGACTTAAGCAACCACCTTACTGAAAACAGTATCGCTTATGATTGCTCATATACTTTTGACTTCAAAAAAGCAGACATTCAGAAGAAATAGCTAGGTCTGGTATTGAGAATATATCAGTGTCTAGCGATATTGATGAAGCAGTTTTTATTTTTTATTCATCCTTAAGAACTGCATTAATAATACTATGCCTTTAAAAATATCAAAGAATATGAACTTTTGTCACTCATGGTATACGAAAGAGCTAAGAACACTTTCAAAAAATCTATACACTAACCATGTAAACGAAAAAGGTAGTTCACTAAAAGATGACCCAAAGGCATTTTGGTGGTTTGTTAATTCTAAAAAAAAACACAGATGGTTATCCAACGAACTTCGTGTATGAAAATTGTTCGTTACTGGAAACCATTGATATCTGTAACGCTTTTGCAAAAAAATTTCGTAATTCTTTTGTTGACAAGCCCTTAGATGTTGACGAAGATTATTTTAAGAACTTACATACCTATGCCCAAACTAGCTGCAATAATATCCCAGTGTCACCGTGTACTATCTTAGACCTTCTCTCATCATTAAATGATGATTACTCATCTGGTCCAGATGGAATTCCCCCTATACTATTGAAAAAGTGCAAATTTATACTACCCTTCAATTTTTGTTCCAGTTGTCTTTAAGGACAGGCATATTTCCCCAATTTTGGAAGAAATCGTTTCTTACACCAATTTTTAAAAAAAAGGAGAAAAAAATGATATAAAGAACTATAAGCCCATAGCAAAGCTGTCATGCATACCAAAGCTCTTTGAACAAGTTGTATGTGAGAGCCTGGCATTTCATACTAAAAGTATTATATGGGATCAACAGCATGGATTTGTGAGAAGAAAGTCAACGGTTACAAATCTCCTTACCTTTCTGCATAAATGTTCTAATGCATTAGAAAACGGAAATGAAGTTGATTGCATATACACTGACTATTCGAAAGCGTTCGATCAACTTAGTCATGAAATTATTTTATTCAAACTGAAAACTTTTGGTTTTCCGTTGATTGTTATATCATGGATAAAGTCCTACCCTGTAAAAAGATCTTATCAGGTAAAATTCAGAAATTGTCTTTCAAACTCATTCAGTGCTCACTCGGGTGTACCTCAGGGAAGTCATCTGGGTCCGTTTTTGTTCATTCTCGCTATAAACGATGTTACTTCATGCACACGCTATAGTGATATTCTTATATACGCTGACGATATGAAGATTTTCAAAACAGTACAATCTTATCATGACCATGTTCTCTTGCAGGCTGATATTGACAGTTTTAATCTTTGGTGTATGAAAAATGGCCTTTCTCTTAACCCAATGAAATGCCAAAGTATAACTTTCTTTAAAAAGCGAGTAGTGAGTGCTTTTGATTATTCCATTTTAGAGCACACACTCTGTCGTGTTTTAAGTTTCAAAGACCTGGGTGTTCACTTTAGTTCTGATTTAGATTTTACGGTACATAATAACTTTATTGTAAATAAAGCGAGTTCCATGCTGGGATTCATAAAACGCTGGGCAAAGGAGTTTAACGATCCATACGTTACTCTTTCCTTATACAACTGTTATGTGAGACCCCATCTCGAGTACGCTTGATGCTGCTGACTTGTTAGCATGTGTAGGCATTAACTACCGCGGAGGAGCTCACCATCTACAAAGATTTGAACTTTTTCACGTTCCTTTTCATAGAACTAACTATGGTATACACGAACCTCTTAACCGTATGTGCAGACTTTTTAGTTTAAACGCTTCCGTTGTTGATTTTAACCTAAGTAAAGTTGGATTAAAAACATTGTTGCGCACCAGTGCTCCACTCTCGTAAATTTTTAATTTTGTTTTCTTTTTTGTAATTGTTTAGTTTTGCTAATGTTTATTTATTTATTTATTTATGTGCTTGTGTTAGCTTACTTAATTTACTAACCACTAACACATGCACTCATGATAAGCCTTTGTTTGTAGAATGCAGCTTGCTTTAAGCTCACTACAACAAAGAATTCTGAAGTGTAAAAAAAAAAAAAAAAAATAAGAGATATGAACTGGTTACTCGGTAAATACGAGTATTCAAAGCTTAGTATTGAAAATAAATGGATTTTATATCGACAGGTTCTTAAACCTATTTGGACTTATGGTATACAACTTGGGGGTTGTACCTGCGATACAAACTTACGTAAATAACTTACAAACGTTTGAAAATAAATTGCTTAAGTCATTTGTAAATGCTTCGTGGTATATAAGAAACGAAGATCTTCACAGGGATCTCGGGATTCCTACGGTCCGGGACGAAATAAAATGTTTCGCGCGAAAACATAGAAATCGACTATTAGAACACGCTAATTCAACGATTATTGACATCCTTGACGAGTCGAATTTAGTACGCCGTCTGCGAAGAACAAAACCTTCCGACTTGGTGCGGTGAACAGAAAACCGCTTTAAAATAGCGGATTAAGCAGAAACTTTCACCGGAAAGTAACTTGCAACACGTTACTTGACTTCGTTAAAAAAAAATTGCTAGATAAGTTTCAACTTAGTTGCAATCTTGAATTGGATGTGGTTTTAGTGTAGTAAGAATCTCACATTTCTATGAGCACGCGTTTTTCGGCCCTCATAGAGCCTGATATGCAGGTTTTGCACCTACCCACGGGAAATTGTTAGTAAGGTTCGTAGTTTGTTTGAGCTCGTGGTCTTAGATTGGGAAAAACGGATTACTCCTTGGAATGTGCTGGTTCATTAGAGATGTGGTTTATGAAATGAATTCTTCATGAGGGGGTATTTCGATGATATGAATAATTTTTAGATTTCCTGTTTGAATTTTTGCTATTCCTGTTTTTAGTACGATTATCTCTGAGTTAGAATAATCGAGTATTTTGACGTCGGCATAATTAAGAGAAGTAAGATACATGTGGAGATAAGAAGATTGATTTCAGCTTTTAATATTTGCTTTGTGAACTACTTTCCAAGATTGTGTAATTACTCGTACATTTTTTGTTTTGTTTTCTTTTACAATTTCTTCTTTAAAGCGTGGTGAAAGCTTGGAATTAAGGGCGTACGCAGGGGGTGACTAGGGGTGACAGTTGCCCCCCCTGGATGCTTAGCTAAAAAAAAGAACTATTATTTCTTGGCAATTGTAATTTTCAAACTTTTTATTTTACTATGTATTTTTATTTTGTGACCCTTTTATATAAAAACATGATTGTGCTTTAGTGAGCTTTTGGTCAATTATTTATATAAAATCAATAATTGACCTAAAGTTCACAAAAGGACAATCATATATTTATTTTACCAACATCATTTGAAATAAAAGCATACATGAGAAATATCTAAATTTATAGGTTATTTAAGATTTTATTTATTTTTCCAAACAAACACTTATGACTTAAAATTGGTCGCTTAGTTTTCCAGTAAAGTTTTTTTTTTAAATTAGTGTGCACCTATGTCTAGGTTGCCTTACGCGTTACATACATACAACATAATTATTGTGCACATCGGCGTCCAAACTCCTGTGTCCGGTGAGTACCGCCACACACACAACAACTGCGAATATATTGAAAATGAATTTATACGATTTCAAAGAAAGTTTTTCCGAGTTTTACGCATTAAAAAGTCTTAATGGAGATGTTGAATTATGGTATCTATAATCTTAGAAAAAATAAATTATTATGCACTGCGGATCTTCAAAAACTGGACCTATCCGATGTTCTACAGGAAGCAGATATTTTTTTCCCATTGGTTGCGTCGGAATTATTTTTTATTTTTTTATATTCAAAATGGGTAGCTTAAATCTTATAAAGGATTTAAATAGAAGTAATTTTTGTTCAGGGAAAATTTTTAAAACTGAATTTTAAGACCCCGCGTTCGTTTTAAGGTAAAAAACTACAATTCGAAAAAGTGGTGCAGCATAACCATTTAAATTTGCGTCGATATGTGGTTAAAATTGCTAATTATGTTTTATTTTGGATTTATTTACTCATTTGAATTGATTGTATATCAATGAAAGCCCGCAGTATAATATTTCCGGGCCAATTCGAGCAATTCCTTAGGAAAAAATAATCAAAAACGGTTAGAAAATCGATAGATTTTTTCGTGGCTTTCATTAAGGTTTTAGGCAAAAAGTTATCTTATGACATTTTAAGGAGCAGTTTTTTATTCTATTTTTTTTAGCAGCAGGTTACAAAAGCAAAAAAATCCAGTTAAGTAACTTTGACTACATATCAACGAAAATTTAAATGGTTTTCCTGACCACTTTTTCGAATTGTAATTTGTTTTACCTTAAAAAGGCCGCGGGGTCTCAAAATTAAATTTTGGAAAATCTCCCAGAACAAAAATTACTTCTATTTAAATCCTTTACAAGATCCATGATAGCTACCCATTTTGAATACAACACAAATTCCGACGCCCCTACTCTTCATATTGCCCTAGGGCATTTAATACGTTGCGAAGAGTCAAGACTTGTCTTTGTTCCACCATGATTGAAAATCGTTTAAATGGTAATTGATTAAACACCGTGGGTGATATTGGTAGATAAATATAAATATGTGATTGAATATTAAAATTTACAAGATTATGTATTCTGAGTGTACTTAAGAAAACAGTTATGAAAACTAAGCAAGACATTTTAAAAGAAGTGTTAGAAAGATTTGCTAAAGACCCACACCGTTTGGCTCTAACGTAGATGGATATTAAACTATGTGGGAAATTTCTTTTATTTTAAGCCTACAAAACTCACTAAGGTTGAAATCAGGGGCCAAATTACCTCATCAGTTACCAAACAATACATGACTGAATCATATGAGTTTGGCCTTACGTTCACGTTTCGAACAATCTAGTATAACAAAATTTGAAGTGGTTACTTACTTACTTCACTTGGCACTCTCTCACTCGGTCACTGACGCGGTAATTTGGCCCCAGTAATCAGATACCATTTTGTTTTTCAATTAAATATGTTTAAACTTAAATCAAGTGTGAGAATTTAGATTTTTAAGTCAAATATGGCAGAACTTTAAACGATATGCCTTATTACTTTACTTTATACCTTTTATTTATTATTATTATTAATAATTTTTTTTAAATAATCTACTCAACAAATATGTAAGTTATTTGAAATGTAAAGGTAAGTTTATGTATTAAATAAAACAATGTTTCTATTTTATTAACAAAATAAAATAAAATAGAAAATATTGAGGTAAATAATCGTTTCTAAAAAAAGTTTGCCCTCCCTGATCAAAATCCTGCGTACGCCCTTGCTTGGAACCTAATCTTTTGTTTATTTTTACGTAAATAGTGTCACCAGGTGTATAGTTTTTTAATATGTGTCCTTTTTTGCTGTGATATTTCAAATCAATATTTTGTTTTCCTTTCTTGCTTTTTCGAACTGTTCCGGATCGGTACTGACGTTTCCTCCAAAAAATACCTCTATGGGTTTTTTTCCTATTGTTGAGTGAATTGAACAGTTGTACTCGTATACTGCTCTGTCTAGTAATTCTAGGAGAGATAAGTGAATTTTTTCTGTTTTAAGGTAACGCATTATTTCTGAAAGCGTGGAAATCGCTCCACTTGGCCATTGACTGTACTGGAATATGGAGGACTTTTAAAGATTTCTATTCCTAATTGATCTTGCAATAAGATTTTTCATTGTCAAATACAACTACTTTTGGTACGCCGAAATTGAATAAAATTAGCCTTAAAGGTTCTACTATATCTTGCACAGCTCTGGACTTTAGAATTTTTACTTGAGCGTATTTGGAAAATTTATCTAGCGCAGTGAGAACAAGATTTCCTTCGGTTACATAAATATCTAAAGGTAAAATATGGCCTGGGTATTAGGGAATAGGTGTTGGTTTAAGTTCGGGCTTTTGTGGATGTCTATCGTATTTGTGTTCTCGACATATATGGCATTGTTTAACTATTGTATTAATTTTTGAGTTCATTTGAGGGAAATAGTAATTTTGGAGAAGTTGAGCTTTGTTTTCGCGTGCATTTCTATGTGCTCTATAATGGATTTTTAGGATGTGTTCCTCTTGTTCAGTTGATTGGTTAACTTTTGTTTGTGTGTAGCGGATTCTGTAATTTTTGAAATGAAGTGGATATATATTCTGGATAATTCCCATAGTTTCTTCGTTAGTCATTAGTCCATTTACTATGGTAGGGATCAGGTATCGTTTAAATATTGAAATAAGATTTTCTTTAGTGTATCGAGGTTGTGTAGAAGTAAGTCTACGGAAATTTGGGAAGGGGTATTGAAGTTGGCAATTGTCTTCTTCGCCTATAAGCAGAATGAGGTGATTCTTGAAAATATTGATTGGCAATTCCACTGCTGGAATAATTCCATGGGTTTTCGACACTATGTTGGGATGCTGTAAGGGAATGGATTTGGGAGTCAAGAGGTTTGGATTCTGTAATGGAATTAATTTGAGAGTTAAGAGGAGGTCTGGAAAGTGCATCAGCAACTACGTTAGCCTTACCGGGCTTATATTTCAGTTCGTAGTTATATTCTTCTAATGCGGCTTTCCAACGTTTCATTTTCGAATTGTTATTTTTGGTACTTAAGGCATAAGTGAGGGGTTGGTGGTCAGTTAATATTTTGACTCTTGCTGAACCATATGGATAGTTTCTGAAAGTGTTAAAGGCCCAAATTATAGCCAGTATCTCCTTTTCGTTTGCGGCATAATTTTCTTCGGTCTTGATTAACGTCCTGGATATAAACATTATAGGTTTGTCTTCTTGAGATAGTACTGCTCCAAGGGCGTAATTCGAAGCGTAGGTGGTAAGTTCAAATTCTTTTCTGAAATCGGGGTAGGTAAGTATAGTGACTCTTGATGCTAATGAATTTTTAATTTTATTGTAGGCTTCCATTGCTTCTTTATTTAAATGAATTAATTTTTTGCTAGAGAGGTTTTTGGACAATCGTCCGTCTTCCCCTCTTAAAAGGGCTGTTAAGGGTTTCGCTAATTTAGCATAGTCCTTGACGAAACGGCGGTAATACTCTGACAGATCTAGGAAAAATCGTAAGTCTTTAAGCGTCTTAGGGTGTTGGAAATTGAAGTACTGCATTAACCTTTTCAGGGATAGTTTTGATGCCGTTTGAAGAAATTATGAATCCAAGAAATTCCAACTTCTTCTTTAAAAAATTCACATTTGTCAAGCTATAAGCTACATTTGTCAAGCCTATATTTGGAAAATGGACGGGGCATTTTTCAACCCAAACGGCAGCCGGGTGAATTCATATTTCCCATTATTCACCGAGAAAGCTGTTTTTTCGATGTCCTTTTCTTTAAGTAGAATTTGGTGGAAACCACTCTTGAGGTCAATAACTGTGAAGAATTTATTTTGACCTAACTGTGCGAGTACTGCATTTATTTCCGGAATGGGATACCGGTCAGCAATAGTGATGGCATTCAATTTGCGATAATCGATCACCAAACGATATTTTTTCTCGCCAGAGGCGTCTGATTTTTTTGGGGACAATCCACACAGGTGAAGATAGCACTGTCACAAACGAAATTCCAAAATCTAATGATGCAATAGTTAGGTGCTAATTAAGTGCTGCAATATAAGCTGAGCATTTAATTCCCTTCCCCCTCAAACCTGTGGTGGTGCTAACTTGACGTCAAGATAGCACCGCCACAAAAGAAATCCAGAAATCTAATTATGCAGAAGTTACCTCCTACTTAAGTGCTAATTAAGTGCTGCAATTTTAATCTCGAAAAGCATCTCGAAAGTGTATTTCAAAATCCGAAAATGCCTAAAAATTATTTTACATTAAAAATTCTGGGCTCAAATTAAAGGTCTCTCCAAATGCTTTTCAAAAAAGTGCATATCAATTTCTTACCCCCACTCTTTCATTCCCAAACAGGCTTGTGGAAGCTTGTGGAACTTGTGGCGGTGCTATCTTGACGTCAAGCTAGCACCGCCACAAAGAATTTCACAAATCTAATGATGCAGAAATAACGTCCTTATTAGGTGCTAATTAAGTGCTGTAATATTAACACAGCACAGTTTAGCCAAATAACCTAAATCACTTAAAAAAGACCACACTAAAAAAAAAAGATTGCCATACTCAGGAACTTTCCGAGTTCTTTTCAAAAAGGTATAACTTGAATTTTTATTCCCACCCCTTCATGGTCAAACAGGCCTGTGGACCTTGTTTGGAACTTGTGTTGTTATGGGGTAGGCGTCAAGATAGCACCGCCACAAACGAAATTCAAAAACCTGATGATGCAATAGTTAGGTGCTAATTAGGTGCTAATTAAGTGCTGCAATATAAACGCAGCACTTAATTCACATGACCTTGAAATCAGATGCACAAATGTCAACAAAATTGTAGACTTTTTACTTACCACCTTTATCCAAAAAGCTGAAACGCCAGAATTAAAGTGCTGTTGAGTAGGTTGCAAAAAGTTATATTTCATTTTTCTACCTCAACCCATTCGCCCTTTAAGGGCCAAATAACATTTTTGATGAATGCACTTTTGTTAAGATTGCACCACCACAAACGAAAATCGAAAATCTGGTGATGCAGAAATTACGTCCTTCTTAGGAGCTTATTAAGTGCTGTAATACCAACGAAGCACTTAATTCGGATGCAATTCAAATTCAAATAAATTTGGAACCCATACAAAGTTCTTAAGAAAAAACATTTGATGCCGAAATTTAGGACTACCTAAGTTTTCTTCTTCAATATTATTTTTTTTGGATTTTGGATTCATAGTAAAAATACACGCAATGCATTTTAAAAACATGAATGAATCTTTTATTTTTTTTTTTTCTAATTTTCAAATGATGCGGTTTGCTTTGATCAAATAAAAATTATTTGCCTATGCCTATTCTTATTGAACTTTTGGGTTTAGTGGGTTTCGGACCGCTTAATGGAAGGATTGGGTTGGGTATACTCAAAGTTGTGAATTATTTTATATGAAACTGTTGCATATCCTCAAGATCAACCATTTATCCCTAGAAGGGCAGCAGGTTATAATAGGTAGTAAGGATAGGAACCAGATGAAGAGTCCATGTAATTCTAAAAACTTTTTTATAAAATTCAGTCGATCCACTTGAGCAGAAGTATTTTATGTTTCAAATTGTCTTGGTATTCAATATTTTTTTCAAGTAAAGTTAGATAATAAAATAATTTACAGAAATATTAATTTATTATTCACCACATCTGCCTTTAATAGGTACCTACGGTTGGTTTGTTTTTTCTTCTAAAGAAGTAGGCTAAAAAATTCATAAAAGCATTCAAATTCGATTTTTACAACAAAAAAATTAATTTCAAAAACAACATAAGTCACTTTACAAAAAATTAGGCCACACTAAGTTAAAGGTCGAATCGAACAATGAACCTGTATACCAAAGTGAAATAAGATAGTCTAGTGCAACGGTTCCCAAATATTTTATGATGTGGAACCCTAAAAAAGACCCAGATATATTTTGGAACCCCAATACTAAACGATAGCAAAAAATCAAAGACATAAAAACTAATATTTTAAAGTCATATTTTTTTTTCATTGGAGAAACTCCATCAAAACTAGTGCAAGGAATAAATTTGATTGATATATGCTTTAAAGTTGAGTCCTATGTCCGGAAGATGTATTAGCATTTCTAGGACAGCGTCCACATTTAGTTTTTGCATTAGCTTATGTTGATAAGCCCGTTTCACCAGCGATACGATAAAAGAGAGCAAAACTAGAATATGCAGCGGCTTTGGCAAGCCCAGGGTATTAACTCTTAGTACAACCCAAAATTAGTTTTATCATACAGAATCAAAAACATGCTCTAATTACGAGTGTTATGTAGAAGAAATATCATTGTTTGTAATTCCTATATATTTATTACCTAAAGTAAATTGAGTTTTCATTCTAATGGAAAGCCAACTAGCACTTTTTATGCACTTTCAAGTGTTCATCTCATTGCGAATATCAGCTCGGATCTCCAGTATGTTTCCTAGCAAAATTGGAAAATACTCAACATTATTTTTCAATACAAAAAATGTTCCTAGTTAATTTGAAATTAATTTTTTCTTTAACCTGCCAGTTTGTTTGCTGATTTTCCCAACAAAGCCGTAGCAGTTTCCTTGAAATTTCACAGATTGATTACTTGTTCAACTATGTGTGTTCAACAAGTGAAAATCATTTCTGTAACTCAATAAAAAGCGTTACAATTGTCAACTGAAAAAAAAAAATCCCTCAACTTGTTGAACCAGTTCAACAATTTTTTTCTTAAAACATATATGTTCATTTTTGATTCTTACAATCACTGTTCGATTCAGAATAAAAACTTTAACACTTTATAAACCAAATTCCTTAGGACCACTTAATAAATTTTAAAAAATTCGTTTATTTCTGACTTTGAACAAGTCCCCAATAATTGTAAGTTGAAATTTATAAACTATTCAACAAGTTTATTCTCCATTCTTTGAACTCTTGTTGTTTTCAGTTACAGAAACGGTAGATTTTTTGAAATTCCAACTTGTTGAAAGAAGCCAAAACAACTATTTACGATCTCTTAGATTTGTTGTTCCGTGTTACACAAAATTCAAAAAACCGGTTGAATTTCACTTGTTCAACAAGCACTTTATGTATTGTGTTATAGGCCCCTGATGGTTACAGCTTTTCCTCAAGCAAGCCATTTAAGTGTAAAGTAGAAATGATTCGTGCTGACTTCCCAAGATTTTGCACACTTTCTTGGCACATCCTGGATAGAGAGGACACCTTTTCACGTAATTTATAATCTTCACATTTTTGTTTTGTTTACGTGTATTTTTTCCTCACGTTTACAACCATTTTTTATTTCTGACAATTTGAATTTTGACAATCTCCGGAATATAATACCTTCTATTTGTGTACTGTACATAATTTTTATTTGATCAAAGCAAACCGTGAAGGAGGCCGAGTTTAATTGAAATCCCCGCATCATTCGAAAATTACAGAAAAAAACAAAAGATTCATTCATGTTTTTAAAATGCATTGCGTGTATTTTTACTATGAATCCAAAATCCAAGATGGCGGCTTTGAAAAAAATGGAATATAAGTGGATGAAATCATTCATCCATTTACGTTCATGTTTTTTTTAAACAGTTTCTTACAAATCATAGATATGATGTCTCCAAAATGATTTTAAGGTGAAGAATTTAAAAGCAAAAAAAAATAATATTGAAGAAGAAAACTTAGGTAGGCCTAAATTTCAGCATCAAATGATTTTTCTTAAGAACCTTGTATGGGTTACAAATTTTTTGAATTTGAATTGCATCCGATTTAAGGGTCATCCGAATTAAGTGCTCCGTTGGTATTATGTCACTTAATTAGCTCCTAGGAAGGACGTAATTTCTGCATCACCAGATTTTCGAATTTCGTTTGTGGTGGTGCAATCTCAACAAAAGTGCAGTCATCAAAAATGTTATTTGGCCCTTAAAGGGTGAATGGGTTGAGGTAGAAAAATGAAATATGACTTTTGCAACCTACTCGACAGCACTTTAATTCTGGCGTTTCAGCTTTTTGGATAAAGGTGGTAAGTAAAAAGTCTACAATTTTGTTGACATTTGTGCATCTGATTTCAAGGTCATGTGAATTAAGTGCTGCGTTTATATTGCAGCACTTAATTAGCACCTAACTAGTACCTAACTATTGCATCATTAGATTTTGGAATTTAGTTTATGGCGGTGTTATCTTGACGGACCTTGATAAGACTGCTAAACAGTTCACATACACAAAAAACACTCACTTCATAGTATACTTCGCTCTTTCAAGGCTGAGCTAAAATCTTTTGACAGAATTTTGTTTAACATGCAAATGAAAGAGTGAACGATTTAAAATGGAATATATAATATATGTACCTATAGTCATAATATAATTTTCCGTGCAATCAAAACGACAAATGTCGTCAATTTTTTAAATGTGTCACGTTCAACACTGCCGTGGGGATTGCTTTGCATTCCTCTGAAAATATACTTGCACTAAAAATTCAGAAAGAAGAAGATATAATATTTCTACAAACATTTGACAACCACAACATAATACATGTAGGTATGTGTATGCAAATAAGTGTACAGGGGGTTGAAAGCTTGAATTGCATGAAGGTGAAAATATGAAAAATTGCCCAAAAGTTGTATTCGTCACATATTTTGGAAATATGTACATGAGGACATAATATACATAAGTATGCGTGGGTAGGTACATATAAGTTTTTGGTTTCTCACAGTAGGTTGTAGAAAAGTCCTGATTTATGAAAATTTAAATAAGATTTTACCAGAGACGTTGGGAATGATGAAGAGCTGGTAGTTTGTATGAAACAATAAAAGGACCAGGGTGAGGCTTGACATTTTTTTTATCGAAGACAAATCCAGAAAAATAATGTGGAATGTGAAGGTAGGTATAAGTTACATATATACCTATGCAAATTTAAATATTTTTCTTTTTGTTCGCTATTTTTGTCCTTTTTTGATATATAAAATGTTATATGTCTTACTTTACGAATGCATGTGACATTCTTCTTAATCTTACTTGGTTTTGCAGCTTTCACAAAAAATTCACGCCTGAAACGTAGGTACCTTATATAAATTGTAGAAACGTGGATGTGGCTACAGGTTTTAATATTATAATAGCCATATTCCTTCGAATTTGGAGGTGGCGATGGTATAGTGTATAGATGAAAACTATAATCAAGTAATTTGTCATCTACTCATGCTCTCATGTTATGAGTACATGAGCAGAGTAAATACGCACATAAATTTACCAGAGGTTATCTGATTAGCTATAGAGAATTTTCATGTAAAAATGTCAATGTTACAAAAATAAAAATGCATTTCAAATAATCGAACAGAAATAAATGTGCTCAATTATTTACTGCTATAATAGTGAACTGATCACTCTAAAAAACTGAAGGTTTCGACTTATTTAGACTTTGTAAAGGGTGATTTTTTTAGACGTGTGGCTTTCAATCTGGCAATACTTTTTTCGGAGTTGGTCTTTTTGACAGCTGTCACTTCGTTTATGCTCAGTTTGGTTTGCCATTTCATAATGAAATGACTTACTTCTAAAAAACTTTTGCAAATCGTGTAAATTTACTACCAAAATAATTGTTCCGTTCACGCGACGCATCGCAAAACAATCAATTATTTATTGAAGGAAACTTTTGGTGAGCACATTATCTCGCATCGTTATGTGAAGTCCCTTGTCTACGCAGATATTTGATACCAATTTATGACATATTTTAAGGATTGACGTAATTGGTGTTTTATTGGTGAAATTAATCAATTTATTTTTGATTAAGATCTATCAAAAAGACTTATTTGACCATTTTTGGACTCTGAACATTTCAGCATAGGGTACCAGATTTATTTTTATTTTCTTCAAAATCAATTTGGTAGATCTTTGGCTGATATCCCCTCTCTAATGAGAAAAATTTTCCATATGGTATTTGATCGGTTTAACTTATTTCGGTTGTGAGAATTTCATTCAAAATATGAAGGAAATCATCTTCGATAAGAAAAAATTGGATTGAAATAAATCGGTATAGGTATTCCACGTGCTCCCATTTGTCAACTTAAAGTGGATAAAAAAGTATAGGTAGTAACAGACGATATTATACGATTTTACAATGACAAAACAAATTAAAGTTTAAAACGTATCCAAGTAAGTCAAGTGTAATTCACGTCAATATGTTACGTGAACATGGTATATGTATGCAGGTAAAATTAATTACCTTACTGGCTGCGCAGCAGCGCGACGCCATCATTACCGTACTCCAGGACACTGGTTAATTCTTTTCTAAATCCAGTGTGGTGTTGTCTGTTAAATTTTGTGAAGGTAGCAAAAAGTTTTTTGTTTGTTTCTTTTTTTTTATTATTATTGTTGTTGATGCATGCATACTGAAAGAAAGAAAAGACAGAAATTAATAAAAATAATAAATAAAACCTTGGAACGTACCTACAATTGAATTGTTTTGCCAAAATCCGAATGCTTTCGCATGCGAATCCTTGCAACACAAATTCAATATTAAATAAATAATGTATGTTACTTACCTGGAATCTGGAATACATTTGTAAACGTGCGTTATCACCTGAAAAGCAAATGAGAATAACCAAAGTATAATTAAAATGATAATAATCTAGATTTTTTATATAAATACTACTTACAAGAAGTGTGAATTCTGCCTTCTATTGTCTCTGTTGCACTGAGAAACCAGAGCTATGGCCTTATTAAACAGAAGCATGTTTAACTATAGGTATAAACTAGTTCAAATAGAATTGGATTTAAATCTAACACATATCTATTCAGACTCAAAAATACTATTATTTTGGGTTAAATCTGTTTTAAACAAATACATTCATGTTTAATTATTACGTTGGAAGCTACACGCAATTTTTTACGTGAATTCAAGCCCATTTGAGTTTGATTTTTGAAAGACCTATTAAATTATTTTACTCATTCACAAATTTTTAACATACAATCAACATGCACGAGTTTGTTTCAAATATGAATGCATTAAAAAATTTAAGAAAAGAAAGAAAGGGATCAGAAATGTTAAACTTAAACTCGAATCAATTTGAATTGAACTCAAAGTTATAAAGGCGTTAAGTGTCTAAGATATGTGCAAATAAGTCCGTCTCTCGTTCGGAACCGTCATCGGTCGGAAAAGATATTCAAGTAGTGCCAAAATTAGTGCCACTCCACACCAAGTCAGCAAACTCGCTAAGCGTAGAAAAAAAAGTTCAAGCAAATGAGAATAAAATGTAACGGGTGATTTTTTAGCTGGTTTGGTTTTGGCAACACTGGTTTTGACAGCTGACGTGTGTTTAGTACCTTGTGTCACTGTCAAACAGCTTCAGTTTGGTTTGCAATTTAACCATGGATCGTCTTACAAATGAACAACGCTTGCAAATTATTGAATTTTACTATCAAAATTCGTGCTCGGTTCGAAATGTTCATCGCGCGCTGCTTCCATTTTATGGTCGGCATTCTCGACCTTCTGGGCAGTCTATTCGGAAGATTGTGACCAAATTTCGCACCAAATTTACTTTGTTGGACATTAAACCACCAACACGTTTACGTACTGTGCGTAGTGAAGAAAATATTGCGGCCGTATCAGCTAGTGTGACAGAAGACCGCGAAATGTCGATTCGGCGCCGTTCCCAGCAGTTAGGCCTTTGTTACAGCACTACGTGGAAAATTTTGCGGAAGGATTTGGGCGTAAAGCCTTTTAAGATATAGCTGGTGCAAGAACTAAAGCCAGCCGACCTACCACAACGCCGAATTTTTGGTGAATGGGCTCTTGGAAAGCTGGCCGAGGATCCGCTTTTTTATCGAAAAATTGTGTTCAGCGATGAGGCTCATTTTTGGTTGAATGGGTACGTAAATAAGCATAATTGCCGCATTTGGAGTGAAGATCAGCCAGAAGCATTGCAACAGCTACCAATGCATCCCGAAAAAGCCACTGTTTGGTGCGGTTTATGGGCCGGCGGCATTATTGGGCCATATTTCTTCAAAGATAATGCGAATCGCAGCGTTACTGTCAATGGTGAACGCTACCGAGCGATGATAACAAACTTTTTTTTGTCCGAAATGGAAGTTCTTGACCTGCATGATATGTGGTTTCAACAAGACGGTGCCACATGCCACACAGCACGCGAAACAATGGCGCAATTGCGAGGCGAGTTTGGTGAACAGTTAATTTCACGTTTCGGGCCGGTCAATTGGCCGCCTAGATCGTGCGATTTGACACCATTAGATTATTTTTTGTGGGGGTATGTCAAGGCTAATGTCTATAGAGACAAGCCCGCTTCGATTGACGCACTGGAAGCCAACATCCATGCATTCATTCGTGAGATACCGGCCGATATGTGTGAAAGAGTATGCTAAAATTGGACTCAGCGGATGGGCTACCTGAGACGCAGCCGCGGTCAACATTTGCATGAAATTATCCTTAAACATTAAATTGCAAGGTTCAAACTATCGATTCAAATAAATATTTCATTCATTTTTTTGAATTTTTTGTGTTTTTTTTTTTTTTAAGTTCTAAGCCTCTTAAAAAATCACCCGTTATTTTAAATCTATAAAGTACTTTATTTAAAAAGTGAGGGAAAAAGTGACTTTTCAGTGGCAAAAAATATGTTTCAATCTGATTTCCGTCTAAAGTGTAATTTGTTAGAAAGAGAGTTTTAATTTGAACCGACGATATGTATATGTGTTGCATGTATTATAGGTAACGTTCGCTCACAGTAAAATAGAGATGAGTTTCCAGTGATGGACTTTTTTCAATGAGGTTTGATCATGAATTATTTTTCTTATCTTCATCTCTGGTAGGATAAAAAGGTAAGATTTTTAAGTAAAAACTTTACTTTGAAAAGATAAAATTCAGAATTTTTGTTTTTATCAATGGGAAAAATTTCGGTGCACTTACAATAAAAAATTAATCTATTGCAAAATGCAATGGGGTTAAATATAAGAAAGTTTGGAGTTCGGACTGATAAATAAATAATTTTGGGATTATTGTTTGTTTTTATGCTTTATGGTTTTATAATTTGCGGCTTAGCAGATATGTTCCGGGGGCAATATGTTTGTATTTATTTATATATTTCCATGGATCCCTTAGGAAAAGGAAAACCTTTTGGAAGCCAGGCGCGCAAGATAGTTGTTAAGGTATATAATGACAAGTTGGAAGAAGCAAAGATTTTGTTTTTTGAAAATTCTGTGAGTTCCGCAACCTCGCAAACCAAGAAATTGACTGGGATTTCAGAACAATCAATCTGAAGAATTATTAAGGAATACGAAGATACAGGAGTTGTTAAATCGCCAAGTAAAAAAGAACTACTTAGGAAGTGGAAAACTGGACTAGACGAATTTGACATCACAGCTATTCGGCGCATAACTCACACCTTCCACCAGGAGGAAAGAATGATGATATCCTTAAAAATGTTGAGAGAACGAGTCCAGGAAGATCCACAACTTTAATTAAGTATTATATCTCTCAACAAGATTCTAAGAAGAAACGGATTTAGCTACAAGAAAACGCAAAACAACCGCAAATGATATCAAACTCAGGAAAAAAACACTGAAAAAAATCCGAGAGTACCGAACAAATGGATATAACATCATTTATTTGGTCGAAAGTTATGTTCATAGCTCCCATACAAGGCCAAGGGCATGGACTGATGACAGTAAAAGTGGATTGAAGACGCCAATTTCAAAGGGACAGAGGTTGATAATGGTGCATGCCGGTGGTGAAAAAGGCTTCATGAAAAACGCCTTACTTTAATTCAAACCTGGAACGAAAACGGGGGACTATCACGAACACATGAATTTCGAAAATTTCTGTAAATGGATGCAAGCACAAATTTTGAATAACTTGGAGGAACCTTCTGTTATTGTAATGGACAACGCCACGTACCACAATAAATTGGAGAAAAAACAAATTACTTCTGCTTGCAAAAAACCCGAGATAATACAATGGCTGACGGAAAACAATATTCCCCATACTACATAGACGTTGAAACTTGATCTCACTGCAATAGATTAATTTTTTTATTATGATAAGTGCGTTGAAATTATTCAACCCCAAATAAAAAAAATTAAACTCATACATTCAATCGTATTTTAATATTAAAGAAAAACAAAATTGAGTTAGGCGTTGTAAAATTTAAGGAATAATCTTTACTCATTAAATATCTTGCGTACCATTTTTGTTCTCTTAAATCCTCTCTCTGCGCAACCGACCGTTGGCCAAGCGATTTGGTTCAAGCTATACCATCATTAAAAACGGAAAACATTTGTATTTAATTTAAAGGAACTAGCATCTATTTGGAAAAACTAACATTGGAATCATTTGATTTAAACAGAAAATATCTTCGACCCAACGATCCAAACACCAACATATTTAAAAAGATTAATATGATTCTGTTTGAAACAACATCAAATGAAGTTAATTAAAACAAACAGAAATATATTTATGTTAAACAGAAATCATAGTAAATTTGAACAGAATCATGTTCAAATCATTTCAACGATGAAATAATACGATTCTATTTAAATTAAACAGAAATTGATTCCATGCCAAATCATAAGTGTTTGAGTTTGATTTAAATATGAATGAGTTCAATTTTCTTCTCAGTGAGGTTGTTTTGTTTATTCTCGTCATGTGTACCTGGTTTCTACTGCGCACGCATGCGCAGAAAAACTTTCGCTAAGTTATATTCACTCATAAAATTAATTCTAATGAATTATTAGGGTTTGCGTCTAGGATAACTGTTAACACATGTACATTAGAGTGGTCCTTATGTTGGTTTTTTTTTTAATTCTGAGATGGTAAGCCATCAAATCGTTCTACATAAAAAACAAATTTTTCCTAATTTTTTTTTGATTTTTATTTCACCCCCCTGGTCTCCCTATTTTCACTTTAAGATACTTACTATGGGGTTAGGGTGATTATAAAACGCAAAAAAAAACAATCTGAAGGTAAAGATTAGATTTAGATGAGAAAAATAGTGTTTGAGGGTGGTCTATTTTCCCCCGCTTAGGCGGGAGGGGTCATTTTCTCGAAATTTGGATCAAAACAGAAAAAAAAATATTTAAAAATAAAACGGAAACACTTTCAATGCCATGCCTTAGCTTTTCTTAAAGCCACGATTCCATTCTATAATATACTTCCTTAATAAAGTTTTATTTCAAATATTTTTTGGAAAAATAATTTCCAAACTTCAAAATTAAAAAACAAAAAATTATTATTTTTGAAGATAAATACAAACTTTATTTAGGAAGCATATTATAGAATGGAATCGTGGCTTTAAAAAAAGCATTTGCGTGGCATTGTAAGTGTTGCCGTTTTTTTTAAATAATTTTTTTCAGTTTTTAGCCAAATTTATAGAAAATTACCCCTCCCGTCTGAAAGGGGGGGAAATAGACCACCCCTCCCATACAATTTGTTTCTCGTCTGAATCTATTCTTTACATTTTGATTTATTTTCGCGTTTTATAAGACTTACTCATAATTAGTACCTTAAAGTGAAAATATGGAGACCAGGGGGTGAAAAAAAAGAATCTAAAAAAATTAGGGAAATTGTTTTTCAATGTTTTGAATTGAATGAGGGCTATCCAAGAGTACGTTCAATTTACCCTAATGTACATATGTATAAGAAAATTTTAATAAAAGGAGATTTTAGTAGTTTAGATAGTTTATCCCACTTAATTGATAGTTAGGATAAATAATAGGATTATGGTAGAACTATCTCATTTTAGATAAGTTGAAGAGAATTAAGACTAAAATAGGGCTCTGGACCTTTGGCACCTCATATATGGGAAATTTGATATCTTAGAATGTCATCTAATTGGTCAGTAATTGGTCAAGAAAGGTCAACTAGTCCTAGAAATTGGTCAGCCCTTGATAACTAGTTATAAAGACTTAAAGATTCTCAAGGTCACTCAAGGTCACGCGCGATTTTTGGCACCTCATTTATGGGAAAGTTACAAAAAAAATCATCTGAAAGATTTGTAGATAATGATAAAAGGTCAACTATTTTCAGTAATTAGTCAGCTATAGTTTTTTTTCTATGAATTTTCAAAACTCGTTTCAAGGTCACAAAAAAAACTTTTGGCACCTCATTTGGGTCATTTCAAAAAAACAAGTATGCCATTTTAAAGGCCATTTCACGGTCATAAAAGGTCAGCTATTTTCAGAAATTGGTCAGGCATAGTTTTTTTTAATGAATTTTTAATTTATTTAAAAAAAAAAATTTCAAGGTCATAGCGATTTTTGGCACCTCATTTATGGGAAATTTGCAAAAAATATATACCATCTGAAAGATCTCTAGATCTATATAAAAGGTCAGCTAGTTTTAGTAATTGGTCAGCCATAGATTTTTTTTAATGAATTTTTGTTCAAGGTCATAGCGATTTTTGGCACCTCATTTATGGGAAATTTGGGAAAATTGCATGCCATCTGAAACATCTCTAGATCTATATAAAAGGTCAGCTAGTTTCAGTAATTGGTCAGCGATAGATTATTTTTTACGATTAAAACAAAAAAAAAATTCAAGGTCACGAACGATTTTTGGCACCTCATTTGGGTAATTTTCCAAAAAAAATATACTATATGATAGGTTACTCGGTCATCATAAAAGGTCAGTTAGATTCAGTAATTGGTCAGTCATATTTTTTTTTAAATTAATTTTTAAAGTATTTGTAAGTAAGTCACAGTATAGATAGTTGGCACATGATTCGGGTAATTTTTAAATAAAAAGTAACCCAAGTAACATCGTTGGAGCTAATAGAAGCCAAACTGTTCTTTAACAGCTTGTGAGTAGTGAAATACAACACTTTAGCTCTGTAATAGATTATTTTATAGCTCCCTACATTTTATTTAAAAATTATGTTCTATAACCTAAGTTCAGGAACACTGTGAGCTCCATTAATTTTGTAACGTCTCAAGATTTAAAATTATGCTCCTCAATAACGTTCAACGTTCTTTAAACGAGCAAACTTTAAATTTGAGCTCATAAACATGCATTGTAGAGCTTCTAAAAACTCATGTTCAATATTCTTTGCATGACTCTACAGAAATGTCAAAAAATAGCATTTCAAAAGCATCACACAAAGTGGCTGTAGAGTACAATTACTAATACTTTCGCACAAACGCATGCGCATTGGAGATCTCTCTTAGAATGGTTAAATCTCTCTGAGCATTTTGAAATGCGAAGGCTCAAGAAAGCTTCAACAAAACGACTATAGAGCTTAATACTAAATCGCTCTCAAATAAAATTCTACTACTCATATAGTAGGGTGTTCCACAATAACATACAATAAACATGATTGCACCGGGAAAAATTTAATCAAAACTAGAAAACAAATTATTCCTTTCCTATCTAAGGAATACCGAGTATGCATCTCAATAGTCGAATTAGGTGCGAAATTCCTAGATTTTTTCTACTAAGATCAATTGAACCGTTGAGTCACATAAGTACTTGCTTACGAACTTAAACTTTAAATAAATAAAAAACTTTTTCCACGATTTAGAAATATTCAAAACTTCAATTTTCAAAACACCCTACTTTTCAGCACTGAACGCTAAACTCTCATTTAGTAGAAAATAGCGGTATTGCAGCTCTATTGAAGGCAAACTATTTTCATGATAAAAAATATGGTGACGGAAAAAAAAACATTGAATAAATTTTCTTTATTTTATTTGAAACTAATAAAAATTCTTTCTTTTCAATATAAAACACAGTAAATATTGCAAGTATTGCAATAAAATAAAAAATATTTTATTTTATGTTTAAATTATTTTTTTTTAACAATTTTTTGTGTTGCTTAAGTTAACTTTTTTAATCATTTCACAGCTTAATATCAAGAATTTCGGAGGCGCGTTTTACTTTTGCGAAGTACATTCAGTACAATTGTGATAAAACTAAACGCGCACTAAAAATTCACCAATATGGGACAGATAAATATTAATTTAATTTCTCACGTAATTATTTACTCTTCAAATATTTTATAAATTTGTGTGACATTACAACACATGAAGTTCTCGCGAGTTACTATTACACATAAAGTAAACACAATGTTCTAATATCATTTTAAATTTCATTTATATTTCCCAAACTAATACCAACAAAGTGCTGTCAAAAGTGCTGCTCTATAGATTTCCAATTCACGTACCAAAGAGCTCCAAGGCCATACTAGACACTGATAACAAGCTGGTTTGGAACAAAATTAGCTCTCAAACTCAAGGAATTCGCTGTAGGCAAGCTCTCCATTTGCTTTAGAAGTGCATTTAGAGCTTCTTTTGAAATCAACGAGCTTTAAGACTAGCTCTGAAAGCGCTTTTAGAGCATTTAAACGGCTAAAATTGTTTCTTGGGAAGCCATTTGAAAGGTTACTTAACGATAATAAAAGGTCAACTACTTCCAGTAATTGGTCAGCCATATATTCATTTTTATGAATGTTATATTTTTTTTTATGTAGGTCACAGTATAGATTTTTGGTACCTCATTTGGGGTGTATTTGGATAAAATTTATACCATCTAAAAGGCCGGTAGATCGCGATAAAAGGTCAACTAGTTTCAGTAATTGGTCAGCCATAGATATTTTTAAATACATTTTTGAAGTTTTTTTCAAGGTCACAAAAAAATTTTTGGCACCTCATTTGGGTCGTTTCAAAAAAAAATCATACCGATTGGAAGGCCATTTAGCGGCCATAAAAGGTTAGCTAATTTCAGTAATTGGTTAGTCATGGACGTTTTTGTATGAGTTTTTGAGTTTTCATCAGTAGTATAGGAGAATGTTAGTAGGTAATTTTGAACATGAAAGCAATGCCTATCATGCGCAAATTACATATGCATCTGTAAAAACAATCTAGTTGTTAAAAAATCCTAGAAAAAATTACTTTGACGCTAATAAGAGCTTGGCAATGGTAATATCGAAAGTGTCGCTTTGCCAGAAATTTTTTGCATTACGACAGTTTGGTTTGTCTGGGGTTTGATCCCGAGACCCTTCGTTTAGCAGCCCTACGCTCTTTTTTTTTTTTTTTTGAAATTCATTTTTATTTTCCATTTTCTTAAAACTATCTTAAAGCTAGACAAAAATTCATAAAAACTAGCCTACTTATATCTTAAAACTAACTTACTGGCCCCAGTCGAGCGCTCTAAGTTAAACTATAATAACTTAATACTAAATCCAGGTCGGTTTTATTTTTTACCGAGAAGAATTTACAAAAAAAACTCGGTATCTCTGTCTTTATTTTTTTGGTTTAATATAAAACTTACAAACTACATAAAACTAAATTAAAGCTAATCAAAACTAATTAAGACTAATTAAAACTACTTAAAGCTACTTAAAACTATTTACAACTAATTATAAACTAATTACAACCTAATTATAAGCTATTTACAGACTACTTACAAACTAGAACAGCCACAGCAAGCATTTTCCGGTTTTATATTTTTTTTTTGTTGATTTTATATGTTTTTTTTTTTTTTTTTTTGTTGGTGCCACCCTGACTGTTCCTTCCTGCCTTACCCTATCTTTTCGGTCCCGTTCGGACACAGTCCTACTGAACCGAAGGTGCTCAGCTCCATCTTGTGCGAGGACGTCTCGACTGTAAAGAAGCCGCCGATCTACAGTTCTACGGCCGACGTGGTAGATTAGCGGAATCGCCGCTCTATCCTGGATCAGCCCTCGACTGTCTAGGTAGAGGAATGCATCGGGTGGAGTAAAGCCGCTTAGACGCACACTCACGTAGTATTCGTTGTTGGGGTAATAAGCCCCGAAAATTAAGCTGTTAGACGAGGACATCGCCCTTGCAATGTGACCTCAAATAAGTTTCAGCAAGAAATTATATATCCTGTTTATGTTGGCACCGTTGTATAGATCCAGGTTGGAATAGTAATGTTTGTACTCCGACTCTGGCGTTCTGTGCAATACAAGGCAGCGTCGAAGACACTGCCTCTGAAACACCCGAATCTTTTCCATTTGAGACAGGGCAACGTTGAACCAAACCGGGCATCCATAGGCAACCATCGGCCAGATAAGGGCCATGTAGCAAATCACCTTCACCCTGTTGTCAAGCCGGCTGCTGTAAAACAACCGTTTCGTCAGGACAAAAGCTCCCCTAGCCCTGGCCAGAGCAGCATTTATATTTCTGTCCAAATACAAATACTGATCCATCCAGATGCCAAGGTACTTTACTACACTTTTACTCGCCAGTGGATGTCCATTTAGCCCTACGATCACCAGCTTGCGCCAGTTCTTTCTCGTATCCCTTGTGGCTCTAAGCAATGGAGTACTAAAAAAGATAGTTTCTGATTTCTACGCAATTAGATCGTCAGCATACGCAATTGCCTGAGTTGGACTACTTATCAGATCGCTGGTGTAAATGCTGAATAGAATCGGCGAGTTGACCGCTTCCTGCTGGAGACCAATTTTAATATTAAAGGTTGTGGCAGAAGTTACATTGCCACTTTTGACAACAAACTTTCTACCATTGAGCATATCATAAAGCATATATAACAGTGGTTTATTTACCAAATCTGGTCAGCTTTAGATAAAGACCCTCTAACCATACGGTGTCGAAGGCCTTCTCCAAATCGACCAGACAGGCACCCGCACACTGCTTCTTAGATTTGTTCCATTGGACATCAGAAACGAGTTTAGACGTGGCATGAATGGTGTCATGTCCCGCCTTAAAACCGAACTGATTGTCCGGTATGATGATATTGTCCTCTGTCCACTTAGACAGAGCTTTATTGATAACTTTTTCGAATACCTTGCTAATACTCGGAAGAAGACTTATTGACCGGAGATTCGCCGGATTGGAGTTGTCCTTTCACTTTTTCGGGAGAGGATGCACTACAGCTGTCTTCCACGGCATTGGATAGTATGCATCATTCAGAGCGATGTTAAACAGAGTGTATAAATGTCTACTGCTTCTTGAGGTAAATGTCAGTAGTATATAAACTAGAGGGTACGGGGACACCGGTATCACCGGTATGGGTTCTGATCTATGCTATACCGGTATTGATTCTGACCTATGCTATACCGGTATGAGTTCTGATTTATGCTATACCGGTATGGATTCTGACAGCTATACCGCTATAGGTTCTGATCTATGCTATGCTAAATACCGGTATTATTTTTGGGTTCTAGGCCATGCTTAGCAAACGGTAGAATGCAAAAACGTGGTATCACCGGTATCAACCGTCGGTTGGGAATAATTATCAGTGGTTGGATTTCTAACACCATATGTATTTTTTTCATTTCAACATTAGTTGTGGGATTGGATTTTCAGTGATAAATTGGTTGTGGGATATACTTTCATAGTTGGATTTTTTGAATAGCACAACATTAGCACCTGCACGGCATGCAATATAAAATTGATGTGTGCATTGGATAAACATATTCTTAATAGGATGTCCATATGCTTAAGATCAAATAAGAACTAGCATTCCAAAATACTTACCTCTGTTGGTTGTGCTGGTTAGAATTATATACAATGCAAGAGAATTTCAGAAGAGTTTTGATTAAAAGACATATTTGTTTCTTTTTTTTTTTTTTTTTTTTAATATTTATTTTTATTTAGATCAGTTTTATATGTCATTTTCAAGTTCTATTCGAAAATGACCCCAAGCTAGTGTATTTACATTATTGCTACATATAAATCTTTTGTTATCAGAAGAACTTAAACTTAATTTGTTTATACATTCGGTGTATATAGTATGATGTTTAGATCTAAAGTTCAACATTTTACTATAGAAGTTTTGTTTGTGTAGCAAACAGTCTCTGTAATTTTGTAAAGACATTCTTTTTACAGCTGATGATTTAACACCCTTAGCCTTTTTTATTAGAGCTGCATCTTCTATGTCTATACTATACATTTTAGCTCTTAATCCTATAAATTCCTTCATTATTAGACCATTATTTTCATCCTTCATAAATCCTAACTTTTTAACAATGAGCTGGGCAATACCGTAGCGGTTTTGGGGTGGATAGTCTGAAGTATCAAATTTATCTATTATATCATTTCTTATATCATTATAGAAATCATCTGTTCTTATTTTATAAATAAATGAATCGGTATCCATGTAGGCCAGATGTAGATTGTCATTAAATTTAGGTTTCATGTATGCATAATGAAAGTCGTACATTTTATACTTTGAAATCTCCAAAACACAAAAACCTAAGTATATAGGCTTATTATATACACTGTGAATTCGTTTTAACTGAATAGCAGCCATGGTTTCCGAAAATTCTAATATGCTATGAAAATTAGGTTTAGCTATAAGAGCGCGACTACCGAGATGGGTACCTTTGCTTTCTATAGAATCGACAATTCGAACATCTTTTCGTTTGTCTACATTTTCCATAGTTTTTCCGAATACAGCATTATTGCAAAGTTTACGCTGATCCTTTTCAAACTTTGTGGTGGCTTTTTTTCTTAGTTCATTGTTTAAATCAATATATTTTTTAAGCCATTGAGATTGTTTGAATTGCATCCCTCTATGAATTTTCCTAAGCACCAAACCATTATCAAGACATTGAATTAATGTTTTGTAATGAATTATATAATTAACTTTATTATTCAAATCAGCAATTAATTTTTTATCGGATTTACCAGACAATGAAATGTTTGAAGGACAGAATGGTAGATCATTGTGATTATCATGTATTTCTAGGGGATACTCGAGATCCATTTCTAAAACATAACCAATGTTTATATTTGAAATTAACCAGCCTTTAATCTCATCTAAATTAGTTGGAGGTTCAACCCATTTAAAGTCTGAATGTGGGAGGTAATCAGACATGGCCCAACCGTATAGGTTATTAGCATCCAAGTACATTAAATAATCAGATGGTTTACTTGAATCATAATCAACCATATATTTATTATTTGCTTTACAATGTCGCAAGCTACATTGTGTTAAACCTCCTCTTATACCCTTAGCGAAAAAGTTATACATGTTGATGTCTGTCAAAAGTTCAAGCTTAACACCTGTTTCTTTCAACATAGCATCCCACGAAAAACCTGGCAATGTATAATAGTGACAGGGATCTAGACCATAAATTGTTCTAGAATCAATTCTAAATTTTTCAAAAATGTCTGATAAAATTAAGACGTCTGTAATTAAATAGTGTTCAAGATATTCTCTTAAATTACTACATTTAAAATGTGACCAAACTTTCTCAGCATGATTATAATCATCTTGGTTACAATCCTCTTCAACCAAAGAATTTCTAAATGATTCTATTGGAGGAAGCTCCGTCTCACTTAATTTTTCTATAGAATCTAAATAATCATAGCATAAAACACCCTTACGAGTCATAAGTTGAATAGATTCATCATCTTTGAAAAATGTTGATAAAATTTTAAAATCTTTTTTTTCATCAAGAGTTTTTGCTATCTTATCTATACTTGAAGGTAAAAATCTAAATGAGTCTAAGAACCGTAATTCTAGAAACTCGCTCTGCTCACTATTTATTAATAGTTTTGCTGATATGGATATGTATTTCTCTTTATTGAGAGGAATAATATTGATAAACCCTTTGATATTACCCAGCTCTTTTATAAATAAATGCGAATCATAACCGGTTAAATTATGGAAAAAAATTGGAATGAATTTAGGTATCTTATAGTTTAAGTTACAATTTGAATGCGCTGCTCCTCTGAATTTACCAGTCAAGTGATCATGATCTCGTACCTTTACATCACCCCATACTGACTTCTTACAAATATGACATCTTGTTGCCTGCTGAAATTTGATTTCATTCTGGGGTGTCATGTTAATTTTGATCTCCTTACTCAAATGATGTCGATGAATATGTTTGGAGTCTTCAATCAAGTTCATAACAAAAACTCGTGCACAGTCTTCATCTAGAGTAAAAAAAAAAAAAAATTTATATTACAGCGCTCATAATTTTCATATAGCATAAGAGATAAATCCTTTAAAACAAATTTACTTACCGGTGTATTTGAACAACTTATTTAGAGATGGATCAAATGAGCATTTGATAAAGTATGAAACAGCAATCAGAACATGTTTTTTAATCGATGTAGTCGATGATTTTGAGGGATCAGGTTGGCAGCTATCAATATTCACCAGCATACATTCAAAATCTGCATAGATGGCAAATGGCACTTCGAGTGACCTAGATTGATGCTCAAACTGCAGTTTATTATTTGTCTCATTTGGTAGGACTGTCACAATTTTGTTGCATTCAGTTTCATGCTTCTCAAATCCTTTATCCGTGTTGAATATCAGCAGGCATGAATTACACATTCTAATTGATCGTTTACCATGATTTATTTGAGCTCCTATTAATCTGGACATATTTTTTATCCACACATAGTGATTGTTTTCGCCTTCTTGTATAAGTAGCAAGTTTATGTGTAGGTCTCTCTTATGGTTAGAATTATAATATGGACCTACAACTCTATAGTTTTCTCCAGTTACATTTTTTTCTACTCCGAACACATTTACACTTATTGCAGGGTTTAGAGTTTCAAAAATCGAAATATCTTTAAGTTTCAAAGGGAAAACTAAATTTGTAAAGTTAACTAGAGTTCCATTCATTAAACTTATCACTCCGTTTTGAATGTTTTCAATCCGATATTTACTAGCTCTATGCGAGAGGTCATCTATGGGGGAAAGAGCTGATATAACTGCCCATTTGAAACAGAATTTATCATTATTTTGCACATTAACACAGGCTTGTTTCAATTCAATATTTCTCGGTAGTTTTAAGTAACTTGAACGTCTTAAGGGTTTATATTCACAAATATTGACTTCAATATGTTTTATACAAAATAGTGTCCATCCAGAATCTTTATCCTCAAACTCTACACTTTTAGTCTCAATGATCTTACTCATATTTTCAAGTATATCTTCCAAGTTATCATTTTGAAGAGTTATCTGCATTGGACATTTGAAAGATTTTATACTTATCTCAGTTTTTTCTGATTCTTCATGCACTGTTATATATTTTAAAAACTCTGCAAACAGCTCAATACTGAACTTTACACTTCCTTTTGATTCAAACGATTTTCCAATTAGTTGTATAATATCAGTCTTACAACTTTTCAAAAATGTATTAATGTCTATAACCCCCTCATCGGTATTTTCCAATGAGTACGTTTCCACTTTACCTTCAAAACAATGTCTTATTCTGTTAAACCGTGTATTAATAACTAGAACTCTACTTTTTCTCTTATGATCATTGGTTCTACTGTGATGTGACCATTCAGAAGTACTCACGTCTATTTCACAAGTAACGCATCTACGTTTTTTAGGTGCGTTTGACGAAGATGGAGGGTCATCATTATCAAGAAGTTTTCTTTTATTATTTGACTTTTCGATTTCATTATTAATTGCCAGATTATCGGAGGGGTTGTTCATATGCTTCTTACGGAAGTGTTCCTTCATTGAATCCGTTCGAGTATACGTTTTTTCACATTGAGGACATTTTATCTTATCACCATGTACAGCTTTTATATGCCTGTTAAGAGTGCACTTTTGTATAAATTTGCTACTGCATACTCGCCATTGTATTATATTAACAAAATTCGCCATTGTATTATATTAACTTTACAGTTTATACCGATTGCAAAACACACACTTTTTGGATAACTTTTCTTAGATATGAATATTCTACAAATATCTTTAATAAAATTGAAAAACTTATATGGGAAGCAATGTTCTCTACTCACGATATGGAATAAGACTGTTAATTAGTTAGCATAACATTTCTACTTTTATATTACGATAGAAATACGAATTCAATCAAGTCACCCGCATACTATCTATAAAACATAAGTCCTACCGAGAGATTTTTTTTTTTTTTCATAGTTCTGCGATTGAGATACTCTATAAAATAAAAACAAGGGGTTGAACTCTGAGGGAGGAGTCATTTCATAAGTAGCACCTTACCACCACCACCATTTTCAACATGAAAATTGTAAAAATGTTTGCATGGGGGAGGTGAAAGGATCATTCTCACCCTATGAAAATTGGAAAAAAAAAATGTTTGTGTGGAGGAGATTAACTATCATCGTTCTCACCCTCAAATACCCCTATCATTCAAACCGATGGTGTGTGTGTGTGTGTGTGTGTGTGTGTGTGTGCGCGTGTGTGTGTGGGTGTGTGTGTGCGTGTGTGTGTGTGTGTGTGTGTGTGTGTGTGTGTGTGTGTGTGTGTGTGTAAGAAGATTGGGTGGGGGTACTTCTATAAATAAGAAATGATTTGGTGATAATCAGAATAGTCGATTTCAAGAAGCTACACAGTCCACATAATTACTAATATTAGGTATACATAATGATTAATTCCGATGAAGCAGAATACTCCGTTTTTACTCTGGATGATTTCGCTGCTTTTGAAGCAAATTCATTAACCCTAGCCAGTGGATTCAAGCCAACAAAGAAGCTATCGGAGTTGGAAATGGGTTTAAAATATAACATTTATACCTTGCGAAAGGTTACGACACGGTGGGGTGATAGAATCGTTGCGGATCTTGGCGAATATACGGTAAGATACAATTTTTCTCGTTCTGCTTCCTTTATACAAAATACTTGAAAATAATTTTTTTTTTTCTTATAGGTCTTTTTACCGATAAGATACGCAAAGCTGTCCACGGAAAGCATATTACTAATTGGAGGAGGCTCTTATGCTTTAGAGAAAACATATCAACGTGGATCAACGTTTGAGCTGAAATTTTCAAAAATATAAATAATTTTATGTTAATATAATTTATAAGCATATATATATATATATATATATATATACATATATACATATAAGAAAAAGAAGCAAAATTAAAATTTTTAAAAATCAAATTTATTTCTTTTATTAATTTTACAGAATTTTGTTTTTATCGATCCAAGAGTTATGTTCTGGTGGGAATCCCAACCATTTTACAAAAACTTTATTTCCTCTCGTTTGTAGAACTTTTTCAACTAGATATACATCGCCACAATCAGATTTCAGCAGTTCTAGTTCATAAAAGCCTCCTTGAATAGGTTTTCCTTGAAAGTCTTCGAGGAGATATGTTATAGGTTTTGTTGCTTGGGCTTTTCTTATTTTAAAAACCTCAGTAGTCCAGTTGGGTGTATAACCTTTTTCGAATACATGTTTATACTTGCTAATTCTTACGTTATCACTAACTTTGAATTTTCTTTTACTAAACACTTCTTTCTTATTTTTGAAAAGTGCTAACATTGACTTTGAATTTTTCTTGTTTACATCTGCAGGTTTACATTTAATGGTTCGGTGGTAAGAATGATTATAATCATAAAGCAATTTCTTATAAATATTTATCCACTTATAGCTTCCATTGAAACTAAATTCTTTCCACATTTTTTCCTTAAAGGTTCTATTAAATCTTTCAATAATTGAAGCCTTCAATGAGCTGAATGTAGAATAGTGATTAATTTTATTTTTTTCCATCAAACTCTTGAAGTTTGTATTGAAAAATTCCTTTGCATCATCAGTCTGCAAGTTCTTTGGAATCCTAGAAGAATTGGTAAATATTTCATCCATTCCTTTTGAAATAGTAATGCCTTTTTTGTTTTTCATTGGGACAACCCAAGCGAATTTTGAAAAAGCATCGATAACTCCCAACTAACATACTCTCGAGAGCTAAGCTCCCATTTTCTCAAAAAAACGCTCATAGTACTTTTTTAGATCTTATTGCTAAACTTAAGACTTGATCTGTCATAGTGAAACATAAATTTGTCTCATAGTGTTTTCATTAAATGATGTAAGCATTTTTCTTGGATCAAACCACTTAAATCTTATACCTAGAACAATTATTACTCCTGTATGTAAATTGAAAGTCTTATAATGATTTTGTTTTCAAATTTAAACTCTAAACGTCATTTTTAAGTCTTTAAAATCTCTTAACAAGAGCTAATAAAGTAACAACTACAAAACTCTAACTATAGGATTCATATGAGATGTTGCACTGACAGCAGCTTTATTTGATTCATACAACAGTCGTTCTTTTTTTTAACGTTTTGTATGTACATTGTTTTCTGGCGTTCAGTTTTCTATTGGTCTGGCTACTTGAAGGAAACATTGGATGCTGATGGAGATTACTGTTTAAAATGTATTTTATTTTGTTACAAATGTGAACTTTCGGTGATAGACTTTCTTTTTATTTTATTTCAATGTAATATAAGGTTTTTTACGGCGTTAGCCCGTTGTAAACGTTTTAATGTTTTAAACTTCTTAACTTTGTCAGAATTTGTGTGGAAAATTAGACAGATTTACGCAGTTTAAAATTTTACTACGAATATCAAATATTATAGTTTTGCTGGGGAATGTTAATTTTTTTGATAATCTTTGTCCATTTATTCCAAAAATTATGACGTTATAATGAAGATTTATCGTTCGGAAAAGGTAATGCATAAAACTTAATATTTCAAACTTTGAGACTTCATCTTTTTTTTGAAACATCAACAATAATTCACTTTCTTAAGAAAAAAGGGAACGCATCACCGATTTGTTCTTGGTTCGTTTGATAGATGTCAAAATAAAGTCGCATAAAAGCATCAGACTTCTCATAAAAAAGTGTTTATTTGCATACCAACATAAATGGGCAACACTCTCATAAAAACGTCTTTTTAAGAGTTGAAAGCATCGATACGACAGCAGCCATATTTAAATATGAACGAAGTGTTTTTTGTATAGTTTGAGGGTTACCGTGATATGAAATTAAATTTTGAAATAATTTATTTGGTTTTCCATTATGATGAATTTATTTAAGTTATATTTATGTATATACGTGTATTGATATTGATGTTTATTTTGTTCAACATGAAATGAAAAAGAAGTATTTTTACAAGTATATTCGTAATGTGAAGTTTTGTATTTAAATACTGTGCTTAAGTTCTTTGTCTCTAAGGAGCATCATCAAATTGAAATAATGACATTTATTTACAGAGAATCGGAAATTCGCATTGTAAAGTGACAAAATTTAAAGTCAGTAATCATTGACAGTTTCGTAATAAGAAACGAAACAAATATCTAAAAATATAAATTTTGACTTATTATTTTTTTTCATTAAAACGTCTCTTAACCTCTTGTAATTCTTAGATTACAAAAACAAGAATAAGATTATCAATTCGACATATTATGTGCTATTATATCTTTTTCGTCATATAACATGAATAAATACCATAAATAATGTCAGCATAAAAAGTACTATTCTTATTAAAAGCAAACATCAAGGTAACCCTTTTTGCAATTCAAAATAAAATTAAAATAATTTAAATATCAATTATTTTGAAAGCGCTTTGTTATTTTTCGAAGTAAAATGTGTAAGTTAGTACAAAAAGTTTCAGTCGCACTAAGATTTAACGCCACATATGTGACAAACTACAAATATATTAACGTCGCCATGAAATGAAAATATAAATTCACATATTAATTTTTCAACATGAGACAATGACGATGACACATACAGACATAAATACTTCGTACCAAGTTTGCGAGAGAAGTATACAAATGTGAAAGATAAGTATCTGTTTTTTTTTTTTTAACTATACGCATACTCCTTCTCTTTTCATCGACTCCCACAAGAAGTGACGCATTCTCCTAACAAGATTAATGGAGCATTTGTCATCCCATAGGAACAATAAAAATGTTTCTATAAGAGGAAATTTACTCCTATAAGTGGGCCATTTAAGGCTTTTAAGATTTTCATAAGGATGTAGGAGTACTCTTCTAGAGTGAGAATAACTCCCGGAATAAAGTCTCACAAGCCTCTAGGAAACTCTTATGAGAGGAAAATTGTTACTTGGGCTGTCATCAAATAATTAAATCCATTGTTTTGGTCGCTGTAAGGTATCATTTCAACCAGATCTGCTTGCCACAAGTCATCATATCCCTTTATGATAACATGACGACGTTTGAAATTTCGCCGTGTAGCCTTATGTAACTCTTCAACAACCTTTCGCTTACTCATATTTAAAAAGAGTGACTTCATATAAATAAAACAAATCTTTTATTTATTTTTATAAATGTATGCTTTTATTCCAATCTTTTATATAATAACATCAATTTCTTAATTCTAACCAAACGGTTTTCTACCATATAGCAGGCGCAAGTATCGGGTCCTAGCTTACATTGGTTGAATGCCCATCAGCAATTGGAGTAATGATGTCCGTGAATAGTTTCAGTGTAATGTACATTATGGAATCTTTTAAGCAGGGAAATGCAAGTTAAGATCTCTTCATAATGCTCATCCAATACATTCTTGCGATGAGTTTTTAAAAAATCAAAAATGTTTTTAATTATGACTTTTGAGTCCATTTTTATAGTTGTTGCTGGTTAAAGTGTTGAATGCTTACTAACAATTTTTTACTTTTTGTAAGAGGAATTAACGTAAAATGAAAAATATTTGCAACACGTACAACAATAAAACTTTGAAAACTATTTAATATTCTTAATCATAGCATTTGTATTTGTGATTTTTATTTTAATCTATGGGTGTATAGGGTACATTTGGAAACATCATCTTCATTAAATATTCAATTTTATTTTTTATTTTCTTGTCAATATGCTTTTCGTCTATGGAGTCTTTAAGATTTTTTTGAGAAATTAATTGTGATGCTGTGTTTAATCGTTCCATACTTTTTATTGTTTCCTTTATCGTAGAGTCTATGTGGTTTTTTAGCTTATGAATTTCCTTATTAAAAGTGGATAAAACTTCCATTAAAGAAGAATTTATGTGGTTTATAATGCTTGATTCTTTAAGACTTATTTGATCATCAACATATCCTTTACACACGGCTTGGTGGGGGTATTCAGGATTACTTCCAACATTGTTTAAATATCTACTTTCTATATCAAAATCACCAGAGGGTAAGAGTTTAAAACCCAATCCTGGAGGACCCACAATACCTCTGGTTTTTGGAGTAGGTTTGAAGTTCCTACCGAACTTGTCGACGTTCATTGTTCAAATGTTAAGTTTTCTTTTTAGTATGATACTAATATATAATATTTGATTCCTTTAATTCTTCAATTATGGAAGTGATTTCATTCTGATGGTTATCGTTACCAGCATTTTTAGATGCTATCAAAAGTCGTAGTCTATCCACAACTTCATTTGGATCATTCCAGTATACATATTCAATATCTTTGTTTGTGTATTTCATTTCAGTAATACTAGAATAGGATGTTCCTATTTTTGCATTATCATTTTTAAGTCCAGCGACAATAGCCTTTATTATTTGTGTGTATTTCACACCTCTGTTACTCTTAATTCGAGAAGAACTATCATGATTCATTCTGTATGCATTCGTTTTTTGGAGGATTTTCGAATATTGTTCTAAGTCATCCTTAGTATATTTTTGCTTACAAGGATTTTTCTTTAACACCAATTCAATGAGACCCGGAGTTCGAGTAAAAATTTCATCATCAATGATAATATTCTTATCACTCATTTTAAAGCTACACTTTCCTATTTTTACAGATTGAGTGTTTGCATCAAAATATGTATCACGATTCGACTCTGACAACAGTTTTTGTTGATTGAAAGACGATGATTTATTAGGACTATCAACATTTTTTGGTGTACTGAATAAAAAAGTATTATCTGGACTATTCAATTCTAATGAAGGTGATTCTGCTCGCTCATGGTCCTCCTCATCCTTTTCATTAAAAGATTTGAAATGTGGCTTACGACGTTTCGGTGTTTTAATATTATCCTCTTGTTGTGATTCTTCTTTTTTAATATTTCCAACCAATTTTTTCAACGGCTCAACGATGTTTTCCAACTCAGTTTCTCGCATCATTTTACCAGTTTTTAGTCGAAAATATTTATTTTTTAGCACATTTCGCGTTTTTATTAGATCATTTAACACACTTTCATCCATTTTATAGTACAAAATATGAGACAGTATTTAAATATTTATTTTATTATGATTATATAAGTTAACAACAGCAACATTCCAATAGTTCACAATATCAAATATCCCGCAACTTCCCACGATTTGTCACACTACATCAGCAACTTTCCGGGTTCACGAGCTCTTACAGTGGTCACCGGATACACACGCGCAGTTAACGAGCAAAACTGTGGGAAATGCAATCTTGCACTTTTACATTTTCATTTTAATAAAATATTCCTGTTCAAAGTTTAGTTCTAAGTTATCTATCAACCTGTTAAGTCATCCTTAAAAAGAATAAATAAAAATATTTTTTTTAATAAAAATTAAAAGGTATTTCTATAATTGGTGCCCGAGCAGGGACGGTACTGTGATAAAAGTGTTTAAAAGTAATTATAGTAAAAATAATAATTGAATACGCGACTCTAAAAAGGTGTGCAAAAATAGTAAATATAATAATTGAATACGCGACTCTAAAAAAGTGTGCGAAAATAGTAAAAATAATAATTGAATGCGCGACTGAAATTAAGTGTGCGATAATAGTAAAGGAAGAATAACTGTGCGAATACGAAAGTGTGCCTAGTAAAAAAAGGCAATACAAATAAAAGAAAAAATTGACAATACATTAAATAAACTGAAGGAGTGTAAGAAAATAAATAAAGCGAAAAGGCATCAGAAACCAAGGAAATAAAGGAAGAGTACCCGAGTCACCGTGGAAACCAAGAATCTCTACTGGAAAAAAAGGAATAATACTCGACCGACGCAGTACCGCAGCATGAGAATAATTTTTTTGTAAGCATTATTATTAAACATTACCTGTAAGATTAAAAGAAACAAATATTTTCAATCAAAAAAATAAATAAAGTTTACTAGAATAAGAGAAACTAGAAATTCCAATAGGAAAAAAATTAAAAAATTTCAAGAATACCAAATTTATAAAAAATATTCCTTTTCAAAATTTTAAGACGACTTAGAACTCACCAGCTCCTTTAATCTAACATTTACCGCCTTTCCCTTTCCTAAAATTTCTATAATTTAAAATTTCACCCAAACAAACAAATTATTAGTCCTATCAAAATGAGCAACTCAGATGGAAATGGTCAACAGGCTCCGTTAAATCCAGTACCTCCCCCACCACCACGAAATCCTAACTCATCCCAGGAGTTAACTGATTATATTAATCAAGTGGTCGCAAATGCTTTCTCCCAAATGGGAACTCCTTCAAGGGAAATCGACAATTTAGATCAACCGATTGACGTAGGCCAATCTAGGAATTTAGAGGGTTTAGAAAAAATACCAGACGTAGTAAAAAGTCTACGACAGTTTTCAGGGGAACCAGGAGAATTTAGCTCTTGGAAGAAGAGCGTAGATAGAATCCTGAAAATTTACGAACCTGTCCGCGGGTGACCCAAATATTTTGGCATCCTGAGCGTTGTCCGAAATAAAATAGTTGGGCAAGCGGACATAGTCCTAGAGTCCTACAATACCCCACTAAGTTGGGTTAAAATATCAAGATGTTTAATGCTGCACTATGCGGACAAAAGGGACCTTGGTACTCTCGAGTACCAAATGATGGTTTTGGTTCAAGGAAACCAAACAATTCCCGAATTCTATCAGCAAGTTTACCAACATCTTTCCTTAATTTTAAACAAATTAGCCTCTATGGAGTTAAGTACTGAGTCACTTACTACCATGACTAGTGCATATAGAGACAAAGCGTTAGACACGTTTATACGTGGTCTAAAGGGAGATCTTCCGCGGCTTCTGAGCATAAGGGAACCAATCGATCTCCCTCAGGCATTGCACCTCTGCCTAAAATTGGATAATGTTAATTTTAGGACAAATTATGCCATAAATAACCAAACTCTTTTAAAGAGATCTAGCTTCCAACCTCCTCCTCCACTACCACCACGTCGGCAAATCCCCTCACATAGTACACCGGCCATGGGAAATAAATTTATACCTGAACTTTATCATAATCCTCAACCCCGACCTTACTTCCAGCCACATCAATCAGCGAACCGATCGTATGTTCCTTTCCAGAAAAATTCCTACCCCTTCCAACATAATCCAAACAATTATTCATACAACCAAAATCCTTATTATCCTAGAAATCTGCCTCCAAAACCACAACCAAGGCCTCAACCAATGTCAGTTGACATGTCAGTCAGGTCGCAAAAAGTAAATTACCAGAACCGACCTAGATATCAAAACCCCAGTGCAAATAAGCGGCCAAATTCTCAACAAATTCATACCCCAGGTAAATACCAAAGGCTTTACCACACTACCTCAAAAGATGTCCCCGCCAACGAGGAATCCAGAGAACTTCAACTTTACGAAGAATTTGAGGACCTCCCAACTCCAGAGGATTACGGACACGATGATGGTTTAGACGAATACACCGAAATACAAGAGGATGAACAAGTAGAACAAGCTCAGCCTGAGGAAGTTCATTTTTTAGATTAAATTGCTCTTCGCTGCCGTATTTTGAGTTCACTGCGAAGAGCAGAAAAACATTTAAATTTTTACTTGACACCGGATCAAATAAAAACTATATCCAATCATCTTACATTCGAAATCCCATACCTAACGAGACCATCTTTTTCGCGAATTCCATTAGTGGTAACACAAAAATAACCCACCATGCATACTTGGAAATTTTTGGGCCAAATATGCAGAAAATTAAGTTTTTCATTCTTCCCGGCCTGAAAGCCTTTGACGGCATTCTCGGTAACGACAGCTTAAAGGAATTGAACGCTGTCATCCATACGAAGGATAACTTTTTTGTAATAAATAATGACATAAAAATACCTCTCAAGCAACAAATTTCTCAAGCAGTTAATTCCCTTTTAACTGCTAAAATTTCACATTTATCTTCTGATCAAGTCCATCGACTTACTCAGATCTTTAAGAAATGCACAAATCTTTTTGCCGACCCCGATGTTAAGCTCACCTATACTTCTAGAGTAAAAGGGGAAATTAGAACTGTGACTAACGAACCGGTTTATTCAAGGGCATACCCATATCCAATGGCTTTGAAAGGAGAGGTCGAGTCTCAACTCAACGAACTCCTGAAGAACGGAATTATTAGACCATCGCGGTCTGCGTATAACTCACCAGTATGGATAGTCTCCAAAAAACCAGATTCTGAAGGAAAGAAAAAGTACAGAATGGTAATTGACTACAGGAAATTGAATCTTGTAACTACAGCCGAAAAATATCCAATTCCCGAAATAAACGAAGTTTTGTCGAATTTAGGCAACAACAAATGGTTTACAACAATTGACCTTAAGAGCAGATTTCATCAAATCCCTTTAAGGGAATGCGATATTGAGAAAACGGCTTTTTCCGTTAATAATGGAAAATTCGAATTCCTGCGACTTCCTTTTGGCCTGAAAAATGCGCCATCTATTTTTCAGCGAACACTTGACGATATATTACGGGAGCACATAGGTGTCCGATGTTATGTTTACATCGATGACATCATTATCTTTAGCAAATCCGAAGAAGACCACTATAGAGATGTCGAACTTGTCTTTAAAACATTGGAAGCTGCGAACATGAAGGTCGAATTAGACAAATCAAACTTCTTCCAAACCCAGGTTGAATTTCTAAGTTTTGTTATCTCAGAAGACGGTATCAAAACAAATCCTGAAAAAGTTAGTACAATAGCAAATTTTCCTCTTCCCAAAACATTAAAAGATCTACGATCATTTCTTGGTATGTCGGGTTACTATCGTAGGTTCGTCAAAGATTATGCGAAAATCGCAAAACCCCTGACATCCCTTTTGAGAGGGGAAGATGGACGAGTGTCCAAAACTCAATCGAAAAATAAAATTATCCATTTAAACCAACAAGCCATAGAATCCTTTGAAAAAATAAAGAACATCCTAATTTCCAATGAAATTATGCTTGCCTACCCAGACTTTTCGAAAGAATTTCATCTCACCACCGATGCATCGGACTATGCTATCGGTGCAGTTCTCTCACAGGATGATAGACCAATTTCTTACCTTTCCAGATCATTAAATGAGACCGAGGAATCATATGCCACCAATGAGAAGGAAATGCTGGCCATCATATGGGCACTCGGCTCTCTCCGAAATTTTCTATATGGGTCAAAGAAGGTGAAAATGTTCACTGACCATCAACCCCTCACCTTCGCCCTAAGCAACAAAAATTCAAACACTAAAATGAAAAGATGGAAAGCGAAGCTCGAAGAATACAACTATGAGCTCCAGTATAAACCTGGAAGAGCGAACGTCGTAGCGGATAGTCTGTCTAGACCGCCACGATTTGAAATAAATTCAATGACATCAAGTCTTCATAGTGATGATAGTTCATCCCACAACCTTATTCCGTCAGTCGAAGCCCCCATTAATGCGTTCAGAAACCAGTTGATACTTACAATTGGCCAGGCAACAAGTTATCAACTTAAACAACCCTTCCCTAATTATAACCGTCATATCTTTACAGAATCCAAGTACACCAAAGAAATGATAATAGGTATTTTTAAGCGATATCTAAACCCTAATTTAATAAATGGTCTTAAAGCAGATGAGTCAACTATGGCTATCATTCAAGAACTTTACCCACTCCACTTTATAAACTACAGAATACGTTATACTCAATTTTAAGTAATTGACGTTCCTACCGAGACAGAACAAGTAGAAATAATCCTCAAAACACACAGAAGAGCTCATAGGAATGCATGTGAGAACAGGCTTCAAATCTTGCAAAAATATTACTTTCCAAGGATGAATGCAAGAATACAAAATTTTCTCAAGCGCTGTACAATCTGTAAAGAAAACAAGTACGAGCGACACCCTAATAAGATTAACATAAATGAAACACCCCTTCCTTCCTATCCAGGGCATATTATTCACATAGATATTTTCTCCACACAAAACTTTTTAGTCCTCACTGCAATAGACAAATTTTCGAAACTAGCTCACGCAAAAATTATAAACTCCCGGTCGGTAGAAGACATACGACAACCCTTATGGGATACACTGTTCCACTTCGGTGTCCCTGAGCATGTTGTTATTGATAATGAAAAATCCCTAAATTCAATATCCCTTAGAGCCATGATGGAAGAACTCAACATAACAGTTTACCAAACTCCACCATACAAGAGTGAGGTTAATGGCCAGGTAGAAAGATTTCATTCTACTTTATCAGAAATCATGCGATGTGTGAGTTCCGAATTTCAGATTACTGAATTTAAGGAGCTGCTTGGAAGATCGGTCTACGAATACAATTCCACCATCCATTCGACCACAGGAAAAAAACCAATAGAATTGTTTTTTGGCCGTGATCAGAGAATTTCTCCCGATTTATACGAAGAGGCAAGAAAGAGTAATATTAAAAGGATAAAAGAGAAACAGTTAAAAGACATTCAAATTCATAACAAATCACGTCAGCCCCCTAGGACATACCAGGTAGGAGAAGAAATTTTTGTAAGACATAATAAAAGAATAGGCTCTAAATTAACTGTACGATATAAAATCGAGAATGTAAAGGAAGATAGGAACACCACTGTCCTTACTGAATCAGGAAAAATAATCCATAAGAGCAACATTAGGAACTAATCTTTTCCGTATAACATTTCAGGTTTTTCCTTGCAATAGCTTGCGCCGAGGTGCAAATATTGGACTACTCAAACTCCCAAATTGTTGCTATAAATAATGGGCTAGCAAAAATTCAGAATGGAAATTTCAAAATTATTCACACAATTGATCTGGACAAATATGAAGAATTTATAAACCAAGCCAACACTACCCTTCTCTCAACAAACATGAAGTCCCATATCCTTTTCCCCCTCCTTCAATTTGAACTCATACAGATAAAGGACATACTAGCCTATATTAAACCTAACAGAAACAAAAGATCTTTAAATTTTGTAGGTTCAGCATGGAAGTGGCTCGCAGGTAGCCCTGACCATGAAGATCTTGTTTTAATTGAAAATAAAATAAATAATTTAGTTGAAAACAACGAAAATCAAATTGTCATAAATGAATTGTATAATAATAGAATAAACAACATAACAATGGTCACTAATAAAATTTTAAAAGAAATAAGAGAAAATAAATATCTTGATAATGAATTGTTTATTACACTCAAATATAAGATTAAAATCATCAAAGAAGAACTCATTAATATTAAGTACGCCATTCATTGGGCGAAAGAACAAATCTTAAATTCAATTATTTTGTCAAATGAAGAAATAAATATTGCCATAAGAGCACTGAATAAAGAAAAATTCCCCTTTAATACGGTGGAAGAAGCGTTAGAATTTGCAAATGTTAAAATTTTTACGAACAACTCAATATTGATTTATATTGTTAACATTCCACTTACAGAATCACGAATTTGTGAAAAACTTACCTTAAAACCAATAAAGAGAAATAATTAAGTTACCAAATGAAAACAATTGTCAAATATTAATATGTGAAAACAAATTTTATAATATCGAAAAAATATGTAGAACTTTGAACAGTTTGTCTGTTTGTTATTCAAAAAATATCAAAGAAATTATTAATTTAGATTGCATTCCCAACTTGCTCACAAGTCGTAACTCGTCCTGCCCCGTTACAAACGCCCAACACATTCCCAGTATTGAGATGATAGAGACAGGCGTGATTTTGCTTAACCAATTTCAAGACAACATTAAAATAGATGGAATCGAACATCCTCTGAACGGAAGCTTCCTTATCAAATTCCACAACGCAACAATCGGAATCAAAGATCAAATCTTTCGCTCTGAGGAAATATCCTCAGTACAAATCTTACCTGCTGTTATTCAACCTCAGCCATATGAAAAAGAGATCAACGAAGTGCTTTCTCTAGAAATGATGCATGAACTTCACATTAAGAACAGGGAGCATATTAAGAAGCTCGAAGTAACCAACCTCATTCACCAATCCATTTCTCACGGCACCGTAACGATCATCATCTGCATCATAGTGGTAATGATTTTTGTGAAAAGGAAGCAAACACAAGTAACAATTAAACATGAGGAGACCCATCAAGAAGTAGCACCTGAAGTCTTGGGAACCCCTAGCACCCTCAAGCCAATTTTCATCCCTACTTTTAATCAGATGAGATATCCCAGCATCCCCAAGCTCTATGACGCTCCTTTCTTTTAATTGCTGGATGAGGGCATCCAGATTTAAGCAGGGAGGAGTTAACAACAGCAACATTCCAATAGTTCACAATATCAAATATCCCGCAACTTCCCACGATTTGTCACACTACATCAGCAACTTTCCGGGTTCACGAGCTCTTACAGTGGTCACCGGATACACACGCGCAGGTAACGAGCAAAACTGTGGGAAATGCAATCTTGCACTTTTACATTTTCATTTTAATAAAATATTCCTGTTCAAAGTTTAGTTCTAAGTTATCTATCAACCTGTTAAGTCATCCTTAAAAAGAATAAATAAAAATATTTTTTTTAATAAAAATTAAAAGGTATTTCTATAATTTATATGATGGACTAGTACCTCCAAACAGTGGTGCTGATGTAATGTGTTGCTTTCAAATGATAAATGTATATTTATAGTATTGCAATTTTGTGAAAACTGTTTTTATATCGACCTTTTTCAATGGTGCTTTCCTTGTCTATAACCAGAAAACCGAAATTATCAGCCCAACACTGAGAACATAATTCCTTAAACTGATTAAATGTCATATCAGAGTTTATATGATATCTGTAAACATGCATCAAATTCAATTCATCTTGTTTGAAAAGAATAATAAAATTAGCATTGTCTCTAATTAAATGTTTTGGTATATGGGTATAGGACTGACATAAGTAAAAACTATCAACTCCATTATGACGACCCATGCAAAAATAATCTCTTATGTTATTTTGTTTCTGGCATGCAACATCATCGAATATAAATATTGAATTATTTTTCGCGTCTGATGGGGGCATTATCTCGGAATTATTTGAGAATTCATTGTATTCCATTCCTTTCACGGATGTAATCAGCTTTTTGAGATATATATATTTTGGTTGATGTAAGGATTTAGAATAAATATAAATATTTTCAAACTTTAATCCATTCGGGTCGAGAAGAATACTAAGCATAACATTTGTTTTTCCACAGTTTGATGGTCCAACGATAATTCCTCGAATACTGTTTGGGAATAATGAACCATGTTTTTTTTTTATTTTGACTTTGGAATCAAAGTTTTTTACTTTAATAACTTCTGACTGCTTTACGAAGCGCATAATGCCGACTGATAGCTTTTACAATAAAACATAACATTTTTATATGATTATATTCATATGTGTTTCAATCTCCAAGTAGGAAGGTATAAAAATTATAATATGAGTGAGCACAACGTTCGAAGTCATACTCATAATAAAAGAAAATCAATTGAAGGAAAGGGGCTTTTGAATACGGTTATAGACAAATTACCATTTGAGCTACATCTTCCTTCATATAATTATTGTGGCCCCAGATCTAAATTGGAAAAACGATTACGTAGAGGAGATAAGGGGGTTAATAAACTGGATGAGGCTTGTCGTTTGCATGATATTGCATATTCTAAGAGTAGCTCTGTCTCAGATCGACACGTTGCTGATAAAATTCTAACTGAGCAAGCGTGGAAACGATTTAAAGCAAACGACTCTTCAACGTCTGAAAAGTTAAGCGGCCTTTTGGTCACCAACATGATGAAGGCGAAAACAAAGTTCGGTATGGGTAATAAAGACAATAAAAAAAAACTATCCGAGCTAGTAAACAAAAGAAGCAGCCTTGTAAGAAAAATATTTTTAAAAAGGCCATAACTGAAGCAAGAAATGCTATTAAAAGCAATATCAATTGTTGTGATACAACATCTATGGCAAATATTGCTCTGAAAGCTGCAAAAAAATGTTTTTAAAAATAAAAAAAACAAAATATACAAACTCCAAGAATAATCCCACTTCCAAAGAGAGGTGGTTTTCTTCCATTTCTAGCTCCTATTCTAGCTGGTTTATCAGCTGTTGGATCTTTAACAGGTGGAGTTGCAAAAGCACTCAATGACGTTCATGTTGCTAAAAGAGCTTTCGAGGAAAACAAACGACATAATAAGGCTATGGAGGCAGTCGCTATTCAAGGGAAGGGGTTATACTTGAAACCATATAAAAATGGTCTTGGTTTATTTCTAAACACACCTAATACAAAAAACTGATTGATTTGCTGCCTAAGAGACCCTTAAATAACCATGATATTCTACGGTTTGGAAAGAAACATCTCAAGCACTTTAGAGGAGTTTTTATGCGAGACTCATTACCAAAAACCTCTACGGATCAAGAGTGTGGCGTTATAAATTTGGATAGTGAAGCTGGTATGGGTACTCATTGGGTAGCATATATTAGAAATAAAAAATATAATATTATAAAGTATTTTGATAGTTTTGGTAATTTAAGACCACCAACTGAAGTAATAGACTATCTTGGTAATCAAATAAATTATAATTATATTCGAGAACAAGATTTTGATACATTTATATGTGGACATTTATGCTTAAGATTTTTTTTAGACCAATGTTGAAATGTTTTCAAAAGTTTAAATAAAAAATGAATAAAACCATGTGAACACATCAAAACTGTCTCATTTTTCTTTTAACCAGGATGTCGCTAACATTAACATTAAGTGGGAATGGATCAAGTCTCAATGCAGAATATTTTCCACCAATTGTACTGAAATCTAATTATGTTTGCGGGCTTATAGATTTTCAAACATATAACTCTATACCAAATGTAGATGAGTTTAATAATTTGATACATGTGGGCGATAATGTTATCTCGCTTCCTATTGGTTCATATGAGATAGAAGATATAAATAATTTCATACAAACAAAATTTAATGATATTAACAAAAAAAAAAATTTAAAAAAAAGTGAATTTAAATTCAAGGCCAATATAAACACTCTAAAATGTGAAATTTTCAGCTCGGAAGATATTGACTTCTCTAAACCGAATTCAATTGGATCTCTTTTAGGATTTAGTAAGAAGCTGCTGAAGGTAAATAGGCAATATGAATCAGATCTCTTCGTCGATATAAATAGAGTTAATGCCATACGCATTGAATGTAATATTATAGATGGAACGTATATTAACAATCAACCTGCGCATATTTTACATGAATTTGCTGTTAAAGTAAGTCCAGGCTATAAAATCATAGAAGTTCCGAAAAAATGTCATTTATTTACCCGTGAACGTCAGACGAATAACATCGTTGTGTTTAAAGTTCATAGATCAAGACGGAAAAGTTATAAATTTTAGAGGAGAGACATTAACGGCTCGATTACATTTACAACCGCAGCCATGATTGTATATGAAAATATAATTAGCACAATCCTATATAAAAACACCGTCGAAAATAATTCATTACTCAATCAAGCTTCGAACTCAGCCGCGGTAACACATAATCTTACAAAGCATAATCAGGATTTTTTACTCTCATTGGGGTATATCATAAAATATTGATAATCAAAAACAAAATATAACAATATGTTGAACATTTTCCAAGAGCCCGAAATCTATGAAAGTGTTTCTAAATATGAATATCATACTTACTCACCATATCAAAACAATTTTGAAAAAAATGACATCGTTCAGATTTGCATACAACACCAAAATCTTAATGTTCTTCCTTCGGAAAGTTTTCTATATGTTGAAGGATCACTATCGAAGACAGATGGAAAAGAAATAGTCAGCACAAGACTTGTAAACAATGCAATGGCTTTTCTCTTCGACGAAATACGTTATGAGCTGAATGGAAAGGAAATTGATTACAATCGAAATGTGGGGATTACAACAACAATCAAAAACTATTTATCGTTGACAAAAAATGAGAGTGATATGCTTTTAAATGCTTCATGGTCTCCTGATTCAGATATTTATTTGAAACCATTATATTTTAACTACTGCATTCCATTGAATAAGCTTTTGGGTTTTGCTGAAGATTATAAAAAAATTATTCCCAATGCTCGTCATGATCTAATTCTCACTCGTTCTAGGATGGATGAAAACGCTATAATCTCCCCAACTGATGAAAATGTACAAGTAAAACTACATAAGGTACAGTGGAGAGTACCACACGTGACTTTATTAGATTCGATGAAATTAAATCTATATAAATCTATAAATGCAAATAGTTTTATGAAAATTGCTTTCCGAAACTGGGGTCTCTATGAGTATCCCATGTTATCAAGCTCTGACCATCACATCTGGAACGTTAAAACAACAACGCAAATAGAAAAACCTCGATGCATTGTATTTGCACTACAAACTGCAAAAAATAAAAAATATCTGCTGATCCTACAACGTTTGACCATTGTGATTTAACAGACTTAAAAGTGTATTTAAAATCTGATGTATATCCTCATGAAGATCTTAATATTTCTTTCGAAAGAAATAGATATAGCTTGTTCTACAAAATGTATACGGATTTTCAAAGAACTTACTACACTAAAACCAACACTGAACCTTTGCTTTCTTGGGATCTATTTAAATCTCGTGCTCCAATTTTTGTTATAGACTGCAGACATCAAAATGAGGCTTTGAAAACAGGACCTATCGATATACGCTTGGAGATGAGAACATCAAAAAACATTCCTGCAAATACTTCAGCTTACTGCCTCATGCTTCATGATCGGATTATTGAATACAATCCACTTGACCAAGTTGTTAACAGAATTGTCTAAGGATTGTTATTATTTTTTTTTTATTTTTCAATGTAAACCTAAAAATAAAACCAGAAAATATATAAATAAAATATAATATTATAAAAAAAAAACATGTGTTATTATTCAAGATTTGCTCATTCCATTTAATTTACATCACAACTTCAAAATAATATAGGAATATCATAACATTTATATGTTTATTCATTTGCTATTAAGGGTAGGAAAGTAGTCATATACAGGATACTCGTATGATCCTAAATGTCGTATTACACATTGCAAAAGGTTTCTTTGGGGTGAAAAGTAACTAATTAAAAGAAGTATTGAGGTAATAATGTATGCTTATATCATATTGATTGCTAATAGTAGAACAATAGAGTTTTCCCCCCGCATTCATTCATGCAGTTAACCTTATCATAAATTTGTATTGTTGACACTTGGGATATCATCGGTGTACCTAAATAAGGAAGCAGTTGGATAAATGTATGTATTGCGATCATCATGAATGCATATTTTAATTGTCGGCATCCATCCCTATAGATAAAATAATGTGTTGACCTTATTGACGTACATTTGTATTCCGCAATAAAAATAACCCTTGGACCATTTTTCAGGATTTTAATGATAAGGGACAGGGTTTAGTAATATGATTGACATGATGCTAGCAAAGCAATAGATAAAGGAGGTATAGTCCTATTAGACGAATGAATGATATGATGGTATTGAGGTATTAGGCTTTTGTTACACTAATTATCACCTCAATCCAGGAAAAATCCTAAAGCATCAGATAGAGGGGATTGAAAGTGGGCTACGAAAATCAGAGGGTCTCTGAAAATGTGCGGATTGTAATGCTCTGCATACTAATACTTATGTTTGTATGTGTATTTTTTTTTTTTGCCCTCTTTTTTTTTGTATAAATACTTTGAGCATTATCATCATAATCATCAGTTTAAAGTAAACAAGCAAGCAAGATGACTCACCAGGACTTTAAAATCAGACAAGAGATGGAAGAGTGGCTATCGAAATATGGCTGCCAATGCTTGGAGTTCCAGCAGCTTCAGGATGCCGCTTGGGAGGAGGTTGGTAGTGTGGATACTACCAACATTCACAGCCTTGTGACAGTGGCCCACCTGCTGCATTCATTGCACATGAAAGCATCGAAAGGGGGGTTTGATGTAAGCCCCCTACCAGCTATAATACCTTTTTTACTTAATATAAAACTAATCTAATTAAAAAATAAAAAAAAAAAATTAAAAAAATTACCATGTCTGTTTTTTTTACTTAACTATTCTTTTTTCTCTTCGCTCAAATGGACTACCTTTCTGAAAACTTAACTCTTAAACATCATGTTCTGTTCATGATTTTGTTCAGTTTCCTTTGGTGATTTTTGCGTTCCGAACGTGAATTTTACGTTTTTGCGTTTTAACGTGAACGTGAATTTTACGTTTTTTGCGTTTTAACGTGAACGTGAATTTTACGTTTTAACGCGAATTTTACGTTTTTGCGTTTTAACGTGAACGTGAATTTTACGTTTTTACGTTTTAACGCGAACGAGAATTTTACGTTTTTACGTTTTAACGTGAACGTGAATTTTACGTTTTAACCCGAATTTTACGTTTTTGCGTTTTAACGTGAACGCGAATTTTACGTTTTAACGTGAATTTTACGTTTTTGCGTTTTAACGTGAACGCGAATTTTACGTTTTAACGTGAATTTTACGTTTTTTTTGCGTTCTAACGTGAACGCGAATTTTACGGTATAGCATAGATCAGAACTCATACCGGTATAGCATAAATCAGAACCCATACCGGTATAGCATAGATCAGAACCCATCCCGGTGATACCGGTGTCCCCGTACCCTCTAGTTTATACTACTTACTTTCTCCCCTGACTGAAGGCAGATTTTGATATTCCGATTTATATCTATTAATCTTCGTGCTCAGATTTGGTAATTTGCTGTCGGCTCTTGTATTTGTCAGAGCTGCCTGAGGACAATTTACCTCATTTAGCAAAAGATTTGAGCGTGTTGACGAATGAGGTGGTGGTGGAGACTGATGAAGCTATAGATGCATCTGAAAGGGATGCAGACTATTGGGATTTGTTTTGTACTAGAAATCAACTCTTGATGGTATTGCTGCAATAATTGATGTTGTTGTTGTTGTTTTTGCTGCTGTTGTTGTTGCTGCTGCTGCTGTTGACGCGTTGACGCTGGAACAGAGGCTAGCACGAAGGCTTATAAGCACAATTTGAAGGAATGACAAAAGGTAGCAAAGCTTTGCTTGGCAAATTAGTCAGCGGTGCGTATTTAATGGAACCAACAAATTTGCACATCTGATGAGGGATGTACACATACCGCCAGTCGTCAATCTTCTCCCCGACCGGACTGCCAATCTCGACTGAGTTTAGAATTCCTGCTTGTAAATATTTCACCGACTCGTTAAGTTCAATCATTGAGATATCAATTGCGCATGGACTCGAATTCGGGTAATGCTGTTCTAGGCCATAGAGTACCTATATTATCTAGAGAACCGACTTCAGGGCTTTTTCTCTTTCACCCTACAAGCTGCACTGATTGGATTTCCTCCACATAGCTGAGCATGTGTTAGCTGCCCAATGCATTTTAAATGGAACCACACCAATACAATGATAACTTATCGGATTTTTGCTCAGTTTTGCTCACTTTCCCTCAACTGAAATTCCGATATTCAAAATAGGAATCAGTTAAATTCAAAACCTGAAAAAATAAAAATTGTTTATGGTAAAATAACCTTTTTAGACAGCTTTTCAATAAAAATATATATTTAATAAGGAATTTTGTTGTTTAAGCATATAAACAAAGTTAAATTTCTGAATATTTTCACTGAAAAAAACAAAAAATTGAATCTTTTAGTATAAGCGCACCCTAAGAATCAGCCTTAAAGTGAAAGTGCACCTTTACATCCATAAAATTCCGTAGCCCAGTTTTTGACATAAACGAAGCAAAAAAAAATCTATTGTCAATTGCGAATTTTTTTGCGAACAAAAAACAAAATAATTAAATTCTTTTAATTTATAAAAAGTGTTTATTCAAAAGTTTTTTTGTGCGGGAATAATTGGAAATTTATTTCATGTGTATTCATGTATAACTTATAAAATATTCAAAATCCAGTAAGTTTTGTGAAAATATTATTAATTTATTAATTGTATTGATTATCATTAATGTATATGAACAAACAAGTGGTTCTTTTGAAAGTGGCAGGTTCTATGTTTACGCTGGTTTGTCTTGGCTTCTCTTGCCAAATGAGCGGGAATATAACACCAGGTTAGTAATTTAATAATCCGCTGCTATTACGGGCCAGTCGGAACTCAATAAAAATGTAATTGTTTTATTTTGAAACGTTTTCAAAATTAATTCCAAATCGAGTGTAAGTGTACAAACTAATAGCGTTTTCGGTTGGTCGTCCGGAAACATTCTAGATACTTTGGGAGTTACACCCAAGGACATATATCAATTTTTAACATTTCCACTTTAATGTACCTACCTACACTAAAACCAAGAGTCAACTTTTGATCCACTGGATCGAATTCAAATTGGTAAACGCCATTTTCAGCTCCATTCGAATAAGAACTCAGAAATGTATCAACGTTTCTTTTAGGATAGATACTTTGGGGGTTACACCCAAGGACATATATCAATTTTTAACATTTCCACTTTAATGTACCTACCTACACTAAAACCAAGAGTCAACTTTTGATCCACTGGATCGAATTCAAATTGGTAAGCGCCATTTTCAGCTCCATTCGAATAAGAACTCAGAAATGTATCAACGTTTCTTTTAGGATAGATACTTTGGGAGTTACACCCAAGGACATATATCAATTTTTAACATTTCCACTTTAATGTACCTACCTACACTAAAACCAAGAGTCAACTTTTGATCCACTGGATCGAATTCAAATTGGTAAACGCCATTTTCAGCTCCATTCGAATAAGAACTCAGAAATGTATCAACGTTTCTTTTAGGATAGATACTTTGGGAGTTACACCCAAGGACATATATCAATTTTTAACATTTCCACTTTAATGTACCTACCTACACTAAAACCAAGAGTCAACTTTTGATCCACTGGATCGAATTCAAATTGGTAAACGCCATTTTCAGCTCCATTCGAATAAGAACTCAGAAATGTATCAACGTTTCTTTTAGGATAGATACTTTGGGAGTTACACCCAAGGACATATATCAATTTTTAACATTTCCACTTTATTGTACCTACCTACACTAAAACCAAGAGTCAACTTTTGATCCACTGGATGGAATTCAAATTAGTAAACGCCATTTTCAGCTCCATTCGAATAAGAATTCAGAAATGTATCAACGTTTCTTTTAGGATAGATACTTTGGGAGTTACACCCAAGGACATAGATTATGTACTTAATAGTGCTACCAATTGCATAATAAGATTTGTATTTAAAACAAATTTCGAAAAAATCCTAGAAGAAAAGAAGTTTACTTTCAGTTATTATTGAAAACCTGAAAGGTTTTAGGATTCAGATCTGTATCCACTTGAAAGTCAGAGGGGCATGTTTTCCTCCAAAACTCGAAGCATTACATTACCCTTAATATATTAAGCTGAAGATCAAATAACTTCCACTTCAATCACTGAAGCGCTGGTGACTGCGTACAAAGTTAAGGATTGCAATTTTTTTTTTTTTTTTGATCCACCTCACACATGATGCTAATTAATTTTGTTCTTTCTTTTTAGGCAAGTGCTCCATTGAAACTGTCGATGCTATCCTTCCACCATCCCACCATACGGACAAGGAGATGGTATTGGAACAGTACAAGTCGGTCGGGTGGAAAGTGGTGTCTTCAACCAAGGTTATTTTGTTGTGTTTGCCCCATCAGCTTACATCACCACTAAAGTTAAGTCTGTTGAAATGCATCACGTAGCTGTAGCCGACGCTGTTCCCGGAATGGTTACATTGCCGGTGATTTGAAGTGCAACCTTCCCAGGGGAGCTGCTGACTTCACCACTCAGATCATCGTATTAAACCACTCACCAGTGGTCGAACGGTTACACCCCAGTGTTGAATTGCTACACTGCTCACATTGCTTGCAATTAAGCAAAAATCAAAGGCAGATCTTCGTTCAAGAAAAAACCAAATGACATATTTATATCTGTGTTAAAATGACAAATTGATTAATCTTCTTTAAGTAGTATTAGTAATTATATATTATTGTTTATTTAAACTGATCAATACAGAATGTTATCGAACCATTGTGAACAGCATTTAAAATAATTAAAGAAATGTGTTTACCTGCTTAAACAGTTGCTTAAAAAACGAGTTTTTTTTATGAAGTTGGGAAATTTAAGTTTAATTTTAAAGCGAAAAAAAATATGTAGAATAGTTGCCTATTTTTTTTTATCTACCTAGGAGTAAATTGAATAAGGTCAATTACCTATGAGAACTTATGTAGTATTTGATTTTTATAGTATTAAGAGCTAGAAGGCTGAAATTTAGATAGATGATAGAAATTATTTTATATATATTTTAATTCCAATCAGTTCATGCGAGGGTCGAAAATCAAAAAAAAAAAGTTTAATAGTAGGAATCATTAATAACAGTTTAAAGAATAATTTACCTATTTTTTAATCGAAGTCTTTAGAGCCGTTTTTGAAATAAATAAACTTCTAAAATGGTTGTATGGCAAAAGTACCGTTATTTGTAAGCTTAAAATTTTTACAATTTACTATTGATTTCCCCTCTCAAAATTTGAAGAAAATCGCTTTCGTGGTTTGAGCTACACATTAAAGTACAGATAAACAGACCGAACACCAACAGACAGAGTGAATTGTGCCACCCACTTTTTTGGTGTTCTCTATCATCGTAATGCATGTTTGTTTATTACCTTAAATTGTTTTTCAACAATCCAAAACTTGCCATTTATTACCTATGTATATATATCTCAAGTAAAAAGATTTTTTAGTTATCAGCAAAAAATTTTTGAATTTTATTAAAACTTCTTAAGCAAACATATAAAAGCATCTAATAAATAAATTGTAAATTTGGATATAAAATTAAATACAATAAATAAATTGTAAATTTGGATATTAAATTAAATACAATCAAAAAATATGACAACAATAATACAATAATTCAGCAGCAACATATTCATATAATTTGTTGATGGCAAGTTTAAGTTTTTCATCGTATTCCTATGAAACTTTTTCAAGGTACGTATTTAATTTCTATATCGAAAAAAGACAATAAAAACATGGAAAATAATAAGGATTGTTCTGTTTTGAAAGTTTTATTTTCTTATACGGAATATTAAAACGCCTCTTGCTTTGATAAAATTTACTTTAAATTAAGTCATAAAAGCCAAAAGCAACAAATTGAATTGTAGGTCATATTGAGAAGAATATGCTATGCGAAAATGTATATGCAAAAAATAGGACTTATGATTAAGAAGCAATTTTTTTTAATTTGATAAATTGATTTGAAAATTAAAACAATACAAAAGGCGCTCACTAGTGTCTTTCTTTGTCAAAATAGAAGACTAACAAAAAGAAAAAACTACAAAATACACATAGTATCGTTTTCAATATAATGAAAGCCACAAACGCTTTCGAGTCCTTAAACCTTACATTTTTTTAAAAGCTTATACAACTCATAGGGAATTCTTACCGTATGTTGGTGTATATTCTTTAGTTATGTGCAATTTGGTTGTAATGCGCATTGGTCTTTGATATTGAAGAATTTTCTTAACAACTTCTTGGTCATCGGAGCAAGTTGCAATAACATTGTCAGGTGTGGAATCAGAGTACACAATATCAGAAGGATGTAATGGAGATGTTGCTTCCAACGGTGCTCACGGATGCTTTATGGTTAAAGTCTGAAAAAAAGAGAATTTATAAGATTTAAAGATGATATAGTAATTATCACAACTTACCAGTTAAGAATGACGCCCTATCGTGACCTGTTTTGTGGTGGGTAGGGACATCAGGACCACAACAGAGGCCAGTATGACTCATTTGATATGGTCGTGGTGTTGGAAGAGGTAGACATGGAGCGCGATCTGCTGCAACAAGCTCTTGCACTTGAAAAATCTCCTCCACTGCTACTACTAAACATTGGGTCGCTATAATAAATTTAATGAAATATTAGTAACGTAGATTTGACAAAATATTTAATTAAGTATGATATGAGTATTTATTTATTGCTTTAATAGTTTACTTTAGTGCAAATATTTATGTAATGTATTTTGGTAGGAGTCGATTTATAGTAAGATGCACGGATTTGAATAATCACAACGTAAAATAAGAAGAAAAGTTTTCAACAATAATAGTTTACTTTAGTGCAAATATTTATGTAATGTATTTTGGTAGGAGTCGATTTATAGTAAGATGCACGGATTTGAATAATCACAACGTAAAATAAGAAGAAAAGTTTTCAAGTTTGAAAAAAATTTGGATTGTTTAGTGGTGCAATATTTAGAGTTCTTGTAATCCTGAAGCTCGTAATTCAAACGACCGATTTGGCCCTGCACCAACTTGATGTGAGACGGTGCTTTGGTATTGTGTGGAAGGTTTTGATTGCTTCCTTGCAATTGAGCCACCTAAGTGGACACTTGGCACACAGGCTTTTTAACTTAATAAATAAATTCGATTTTGTGTTATCATTGTGTGCTTGTTGGCAGTAGCTTACTCGCTAGTTAAAACACAAACTCCGCGCACAAAATCAAAAGAAATATGCAAAAGTGCATTTAGTTTTTCACGTTTTATTGTTTTGTGCAATTTAAAATAAATATATTTCACAGGATAGTTGCAAAATAAACAATATTTATTTGGGAACACCGAAGTAAACAAAAAAAAAATCAAGTTGAGTAACACATCGAGTTTCACTTGATCAGTCAACTTTTGGCACTTGAAATTTAAGTTATTTATTATTGTTATCCACTTTTAATTAAAAATTACTAATATTTTACCTATAAAAAGTATAATTTTCTTTTAAAACCGAGTTTTTGTTGGAAGAATTAAATATAATCAATTCCACCCAACACAAATTAGAATCGAGATCTGTCATTTTGACATTTCATAATTTAACAAAAAAAACAAAACGTCACTTTGAGCTACTAACCCCATTTTGTATTTTTATCCACAATTCACACGTATTCACCGACACGGAATTTAAGAGAGTTTTCTCTTGGTGTGCTCAAATAAAATTTGCGGGTGTTTTAGGCAGGAGGGGTACGAGTCGGTTCTCTAGATAATATAGGTACTCTATGTTCTAGGCTAGGCGGAGTGGTAAACATCTTCGTCAAGTCTTCCGAATCATGTTCGCATTGTTATTGTTTTTACTGTTGCATGTGGCGCTATTATTATTCGTCAAAGACGCCTTCGTTTTGTTGTATTGTATATTGTATTGTTGAGCGTTTCGGCTCGTCAATAATGTTGGTGCATTCCTTTGAGGATTTATTTGAATCTGGTGGAGTGCGTACTTGTATGGCCCCCTCATCATATGGATAAAGATTACGGGAATCGTGCTCTTGAAGCATATTAGAGTTGGGTAAATAATTGTTTGTAAGGCTACTTTCAAATGCTGTTGTGTCTGAAAGATCCAGTTTCATGAGATGGTTAACTTAAATAGAACCTGGTGTCGGCATTAGAGGTTTCATATGTGTGTGACTATCATAGAGATTTGTGTGACGCATTCGGTGTTTCAGTGTCCTTAAAGCGCTTCAGAGGATGATTTAACCTAAAAATTAAACAATAAAATATGCTAGTTAAATCAGTTGGGAATTTGAAGAAAAGATTGTTATTTATATAGAAATATATGGTACTTTATAACTTTTTCTAAGAGTCAAAGATAACACATGCTTATGAACTTAAAAGAAGTGCCCCTCGAATACTCGACTGAATGCCCATTTAGTCTTTTTAACTCACCATGCTCCTGTGAGGGAAAACTAATGCAACATTTCTGAAGAGAAAAGTTCATCATTCCTGAGTACCTCGATATCTTAAGCTGTTGGACGTCTGTTAAGAGTATGCTGTTGCTGCCGCTGGCGATGGCAAGTTATTGCACCGGTTATTGCCTTTTGAGAATTTGCACCTGGAATGCTCACTGCCGGTCGATTACCACTCCACAGACTACTACTAAACCTCCATTGCCAGTGGTGTCGAACTTTTTCACCAAAATATGTAGTTCCACAATGAAGATTTGGTGTATAACGCTCAACACTCTTGGTGGTGGTGGAATACTGCCTGGACCTGTGTACTGCATACCTTCGGCCGATGGTGGTGGCTCAACAGTGATGCTTTTGTTGTCATGCTGGTCCGTTGACGTGGCATTTTATCAAGCAAATGTTCAATCGGTGTTGGTGGTTGCTGCAAGGGTGTCACCGATGTAGGAGGTCATGCAGATGTCACAGACATTAACTGAAATAGTAACAATTTAAAAAATAAATATAATGATAATAATTGGTGATGAAATTACCTGGTCCGAAGGCGGAATAGAAGTTGGCTACGATATTGTGGAATTTGATAGAGGTGATATAGAGTTCTTATGTATACCATTTCCATTTTATTTAAATTTAAGTCGTCTTAAAATTTGGTAAGAACCCATTGTGTTGAAACTGTGCCTTTGCCTGCTTCTAGAAAATATGCATTTGAATGTTAATTTTAATTTTATCACAAACAGCACTAAGGCATTCGAGATTTTGGCATTCGGGATCTTAGTCATTCGTGACTTTGTCCATTCAGGATTTTGTCTATTCGGGATTTTGTGTTCATGGATTTGGCATTGGAGATTTTAGGGATTTTGATCTTTAGGATTTTGTCCATTTGAGATTTTGAATTTTTTGGATTATTGTATTCGAGATTATCATTTCTTGTTATTCAGGATTTTGGACCCTTCTGGCATTTGTCACCTACAATACTAGTGGTTTTTGACAACATTTCTTGGAAATAACAAGACATAACAGTCCATGAGATGTTTTAAAACACTTCAATTTTGTTTTGTCCTTGCTTTATATTGTTTTAAGCTCGAGAAATTTACCCTAGTAATTTCTTCTCGATTTCTTCGCCATTACTTTGAAGGAAACTTTTCCTTTTCCTTTTCCTCACACACAGAGGATACGATACCTTCGCAAACTCCGAATACCGAAACTAAGAAACTCAAACTCTACATCTAGATAACTTTTATTATAACAGACAAACAAAAAATTGGTGGCCTTCTTTGCTTGTAGTAAAGAAAAAAAACTTTTAAAAAATCGTTTCTGCTGTTTTTCAACGTCCGGTGGTACAAAAAAGTGATATGAGTATAAAATGTTGGTATTTACATCAACTTTGCAAAGGAAACTTATGACAGGTGCGAAGTTCAACACTTGTTTGTTGTTCTGAGCAACCCTGAGGGTTTCCAGCTTCTTCAAATTTCCCCCAGAAGGAAAGTGAAACGCATTGGTTTATTTTAAGTTTATACACTGAGAAAACTGAACTATGACTTAATTAAACAGAAGCATGTTTGACTATATGTTTAAATTAGTTCAAATAGAATTCGATTTTAATCTATTCAGATTTAAAAATACTATTATGTTGGGTTAAATCTATTTAAATCAAATACATTCATGTTTAATTATAACAGTGGAATCTACACGCAATTTTTTACGTGTATACAAGATCGTTTGAGTTTGATTTTTGAAAGACCTGTTAAAATATTTTACTCGTTTACAAAATGTTTACATAAAATCAACATGCATGAGTTTGTTTCAAATGTGAATGCACTTAAACTATTAAGAAAAGAAAAAGGTTGAAAAGAATATTAAATTTAAACTCGAATCAATTTGAATTGAACTCAAAATAATAAAGGCGTTTTGCACCGTATCTTCCATCGGTCGGAAAAAATATTCTAATAGTTCCAAAATTTATTAGTGCCACCGCAATACCACAAATAATTATATAAACTTAAAATTAAAATTATTAAATTAAATTTATACTCACCTTTTTTTATAATTTAAACTTTAAAGTTGTTTTTTTTTTTAATTTAAAATCTTTTTATATTAAATTTATTAATCTTTTTCTTTGTTAAATACATCTTTTTGTAAGTGAAAAAGGTTAGTGTTTCCAGGATCTGTCGGATATTATTTGTTGTCTTTTTATTTTTTTTTTTTGTTATTTCGGTTTGCTCCTTATTCCGCCTCCAAAGAGATCTATAGGGGTAGGTCGTTGGATTCCGAAAATTCGGTCTTATAACCAAGTGCCTAAATTGTTTTTTTTTGCTGTCGTTTTTTTGTGTTGATTTGGTAGACCTGTGAGAAACGCATCTGAGTACTAAATCACATTGTTTTAGGTTTCTTTATTTTTTTTTGTTAGCCTATTTGTAATTTGTAATAAAATTTTCAAAATTAAAGCGATAATTAAGTAAAATTGATGTAAGGTTAAAATTTCTATTGTGTATTTTTCTAATCAAATCATATCACACTTGCCTTAATATTTCATGTTATTTCGTTTGATAAAACCTCTCTCACCGCCTATTTTGGATGAAATCTTTGTATTTACTTGTTTCGCCTGAACCAAACATGACTTTTTGATGACACATTTTTCGGGGGTGCGGATGGTAGCCAAGATATTTCGGTGAAGATGGTATGACCGGATACTGGAATTGACATTTTTGGGGAATCCTGGTGTGACGATAGTCCGTCCGTGAGTCTTCTAGTCCGACATTTTTTTTGTTCCCTAGTCTCCCTCAGGCCTGATATGTGTTTTTGTTTGCAGGCGTGGTAAGGTTTAAGGGGGCAAGATAGTAATATGCACACACAAGCTTCATTTTTTTGCTTGTTGTTTTTTTTAGTTTGCATTGTCTTCTTTATTGTCTTCTATATGTGGTATGTGTATATAATATATTTTTTCATTTGTAGCGAGATCGTGGAACATTTGAAAAATGAAAAATGTATTTCCTCTACATACATAAATGAATGAAAAATGAAAATTGGTGATGTTGACCTTGATTCATAAGGGCTGTTTTTTTACTCGCCCGCGTGTTCCCAAAGTATTCCAAATCTACCCAAAACGTGTTTCTTTACTATTTCTTAACATGAAAATGCCAGAGTTTCTGACTTTTTTTCATTTACCTGTAGCAAGAATCTACCCGAACATTTTAGTTCCTGCACTTTCTTGCTTATCAAACAAGAAATCAGCTGATCAAAGAATTCGAAATCAAATTTGTCAAGTAGCGTATATAAAATGGTTTAATTTAATTACATTAAATGAAAATGATACAATGGAGACAAATATAACTTAAAATATTTCTTCTGGTATCTTTTAATAGAGCCCAAAATGATAAGTGGAAATGTTCTTAGAATTGAAATTGCATAATTTTGTATGCGTTGAGCCTACAAGTAATGAAGTCGAATGGATAATTTACACCGAAACAAACCAGAAACATATCCCAAATGCGTTTCTTTACTTTTCATTTCTGGTTAAACACTACAACAACAACATCAAAAAGCTCATCCCCAAACTTTATCCCAAAATTAAGGAAACACCTATATTTATCTAGAGTTTTCGTTGTAGCAGGTAGATGCATTATGCTTTTCTCCTTTTACTGAAATTTCAAAGTAATTTAGTTTGTAACATATTAAGGGTATTCATGCAACGTCGGAGAACTATTGTAAACATCGTTTACTACATCCGATTACTTTCCGATATGAATTTGTATCGTAAATAAAAATTGAAAAAGTGGTAAACTTTTAAACTAATTCTGAACAAAAAAGAATCAAAAACAAAAAAATTAAAACATCAAAACGAGAAACATTTTAATCAAAATGGCTTAGGAAAGATACAATTAAAAGAAAAATAATTAAAATTGAAAATAAAATTGGACGTACATAAGTATCTTTTTATTTGACGTTAAACAAACAACGGATTAGTTTACGATGTTTATGCAAAAAAAATTCCTACGTCGAAAAGTTTACATCGTTGCATGAATACCCTTATAGTATTTTTTTTTTGTTATGTACTCTACATTTTGATGAAATAAAGAAAACTCTTTTGCATGCAAAAATGTAAAGTCTTTTTACTTGTGATATAGGCTTGTGTAACATAAGGCAAGTTTTGGATTCGTAAAAAAAAATTGACATAACAATCAAACATGACACGACGATGATAGAGAACACCAAAAAAACGGCTGCTATACCATTTTGCACTTGGCAACTATGAATAGTTCCTATCATAGAACGTATTTTTGATTTTGAATTTTCTCATTATCGGCTGAACGGATTTAGATAATTTTTTTATACATAAATTACAGATAAGATAAAATAATATTGCATATCGAAATTTTTAAAAAATTGAATTTTTAAAAAAGTTTCAAATTTTTTTTTGTTAAACTCGATATTTCAGAAACGAGTTGAATAATTTTTTTCAAATTTCAAATTTTATGTGATGTCGCTTGTCTACGTAGATATGCCCGAGACGATTGACGCCTTGGAAGAAAAAATTCGGTGCGCGCTTGCTGACATACGGCCCCAATTACTGCAAAAAGTGGTCGAAAATGGGCCTTTTGGCTGGAATTTATTTGAGCCAGTCATGGTGACCACTTACCCAAAATCATTTTTAAAACATAATGGCAAACCCATATCTTTATAATATAGCAAAATTCTTTGCTATAAAATTAAATTATGTGCGTTTTATTTCTTCTTGAAAACCACACATCTAAAAATAAAAATCTCATATCATGGGTTTGTGGTCGAACTTCTCCGAAACAGCTCCACCGATTCTTTTGCAACTTTGTTTGTTTATTTGGTAGGTATAAGAATAGATCGTAAAGTATTTTTCGTCTTCCTTGCTCCACCTACCATTTTTTAATCGCTTTAACTATTTTTGTAAATATATTGCTTTATGTGACACACTTTTTTCACCCAATTTATCTTTAGGTACTGTATTCGATGTGTGCTCGGGGTAAGAAATCTGTGCCTATATTCTGTAACTATCGCATCTATGAAATTGGTCGAGAAACGTTGAAAAATTGAACAAAAATCATGTAGGTATTTTGTTTCAATTTTGATCGATTCTCTACTGATTTTATAGCTGCGACCAGAGCCTGATCCATCTATAATATATGCCGCCCTTTGCAAGGAAATTTTACAAGCCATATTATGTCACTGCAGAGATGGTTCGATTTTTAACCGGCTTTAAAAAAAGGAGGTTATAATTTCGACCAGTATGAATTTAATATGGTTGGAATTGTGTAATATGCACTACTACTAGAGCTTTTTAACGAGTATTTCCAATTGTATGTGTGTATATGATTTGTTGTTTTTCAAATTTCTCAGAATCGACTCATCGCATTGACGATTACAGTCTGGCTGGGGGTAACTGGAAATCTGTAATCTCTGATTTCGAAGTAAAACAAGTGCCTTATTCAGACCACATGCCGATTGTTGTTTCTTGCAAATTTGGTTTTAATGTGTGTGAAGAAAGAGCGGATTTAAGACTGTTACCGAAATTGCTTTGCAGAGAATCTCTGTCTTCAATCTACAAAAGGCAACTGGATACACTTTTGATGGTGAATGGAACTGATAGTCTGGAAAGTATTGAAGATTGTATCAAGACAGCGTACCCCGTATCAAATAATCGCATAAAAGGTGAAGTGTTTAAAAAACCATGGAATTTATCATACTCATGGCTAAATCGATTTAGGCGAACCAATGAAGACTCCGCGAAACACTTGTATATTGAACAGAATCATAGGTTTAAGGAACTTTGTAGAGAAAAGAAGAAATCCTTTTATGAAAAGAAAGCCCAAAGTTTAATTACATGTTGCAACACGAGAGGCTTCTGGAAGCAGTTACATAAACTAAATGGCAAAGTGTATGTAATAAATCGTAGCTTAAATTGTAATACCTTACAGATACACTTCACGCAACTTCTGAACCAAGATACTATGAACCATCATATGATTCAGTATGCTCAACCAAGCTTTTATAATGAAATATTGGACCAACTAATTGCACAGCAGGAGGTGTCCGCAGCGCTAAATGGACTCAAGGATGGTAAAGCGGCTGGATCGGATAGGATACCTTCGGAGTTCTACCGATATGGCACGGAAAAACTAATAGAAAATTTAACAGGAGTATTTAACATTATAATGAATACAGGAAGGAATCTCTTATCTTTCCGATTCATAAAAAGGGAAACACGATGGATCCAGAAAATTATAGAAGTATTTCCTTCTTAAATTCATCATATAAAATATTTACATCGATACTACAAAGTCGACTGAGAAGGTGGATAGATGTTAACAACCTTATGAATGAGTTCCAAGCTGGATTTAGACCTATTATATATATTCTATTATAGACCACATTTTTGTCCTAAGAAGTATAGCTGATAAGTTCTTGTCCCAAAACAAAAAATTGTATGTCCTTTTTGTCGACTTCAAGGCGGCATTCGATACGATAGACCGAAATGCATTGATTTACAAGATGTTTAGACTGGGAATGTCACACAAGTTTGGACGCATTTTACAAAACCTATACATGGATACTAAAGCAGCAGTATGGGATGGTGAACATTTATCGGAATGGTTTCAGACGAAAGGAGGCGTAAGGCAAGGATGTACGCTAAGCCCACGTTTATTCGCGCTTTTCGTTGAAGACATAACAAGTTTGTTACCGGGTGGAGTTGAATACGCAGGAACCGTCATCAAAGCCTTATTGTTTGCGGACGATATCGTTTTACTCGCATACTCTCCTGAAGCACTCGAGTTAATGATAAATAAACTTAATGAATATTGCACTTTATGGAAACTAGTGGTCAACCTAGAAAAGTCAAAAGTTATGATATTCAAAAGAGGTGGAGGGAGATCAAATAGAAGAGAGCAATGGACTTATAACAATGAGATAATAGAAGTTGTGAATCAGTATAAATACTTAGGAGTCTACTTCACCAAGAATCTCAAGATGGAAAAACATCTTACCGAAAAATTAGAAAAAGCAAAAACAGCAATAAATGTAGCATGGAAGGAAATCTTCAACAACAGACATATTGCACATAGCGTCAAATATAGGGTATTCGAATCGGTGTCAGAAAGAACTCTGCTGTATGCAGCGCAAGTATGGGGAGGAAAAAAATATGAGACCGTGGAAAAACTTCTCCGTTTTTATATCAAATGCATATTTCGGCTTCCTCCAAACGCTCATAACTACATGGTTATGCTCGAAACTGGTATATCTCCATTATTTATAAAACCCTGAAACTGCAAGTAGACTATATCATGAATGTGCTAAATATGCCCGATAATCGCCTTCCAAAAAAGGCAGCCCTCCAAGCGATTCGTAACAGATCTGGATGGTTCAAGGAATGGATGGAGTTAGGACAAGAAGCGGGTATAGAATTAAACATTAACGATTACAGTAATTGGAAGCCCTCACTCCATCAGATGATTGAAGCCTAGATAATAGCTTTAGAGCTCGATACGCAGAAGAGGCAGGCAACTCAATTTACAGGCTGGTCTATCAAGCTAAACCACAACTTAAATAGTTTAAATTATTTCAGAGATGACTGTACTATAGAGGAAATATCCTGCATGTTTAGATTAAGGGGTGAACTGTTGAATCTTAACTTCATTCCACATCGCGAAGATTTACCTGTGCTTTGTGAAATGTGTAATATGGCGGAACGTGAAGATATTTTTCATTTTGTTGGTAGATGCCCCGTCCTCAAGGAAACGAGAAGACATGTGTTTGGTGAAGACTTACTATCTGAGGAACTTACATTCAAATACCTTAATGAAATAGACGTACCCAAAATGTTCAAGTTTTGTAAAATTGCATTAGCTTATAGAAGCAGAATTTTAAATGAAAATTTTTAAAATAAAACTGTACTTTAATTATTTAATCAATCAAGTTTTTTTTTCTATATAATTGTCAATCTGGCAGACGGCAAAGCCATGTTTATATTACGATTGTTAAGAAATTTGTAAACTACTTAAAGAAGAATAATAAAAAACTACTACTACTACTACATTGACATTTTGGCTGTTGGCATACAAAGATTTATCGAAATTGGTTCAGTAGTATACAAAATTTCACCAAAATGTTTTATAAGTTATATTTTGTATTTATCTTTTGTAATTTCGACTTCCTTGAAATAATTGTTTCTTTCAGTTCAAAATGAATGAATAAAATTACACAAGACATGATTTTTTAAAATTTTATAAAAAAGCACAGTAATTATGTAAAGCCACAAAACGAATAAGTAGGTTAATCTTTTTAAAAAATAAATCCAACTTTTTTTGAGAATATTCTCAGTCTCCTTAAATTATAAAATAGTTTTCTTAAATCTTTTTGTTCAGCTAAATTATTAATTATTTTCAAGAAATGTATATTTTTTTTTTTTTTTTTTTTTTTTTTTTTTTTTTTAATTCATTTTTATTTTCCATTTTCTTAAAACTATCTTAAAGCTAGACAAAAATTCATAAAAACTAGCCTACTTATCGATATCTTAAAACTAACTTACTGGCCCCAGTCGGGCGCTCTAAGTTAAACTATAATAACTTAATGCTAATGCCTTTCGGCCTAAGAACTATCTTAATACTAAATCCAGGTCGGTTTTATTTTTTACCGAGAAGAATTTACCAAAAAACTCGGTATCTATGTCTTTATTTTTTTGGTTTTATATAAAACTTACAAGCTACATAAAACTAAATTAAAGCTAATTAAAACTAACTAAAACTAATTTAACTAATTAAAGCTACTTAGAACTATTTACAACTAATTATAAACTAATTACAACCTACTTATAAGCTACTTACAGACTACTTACAAACTAGAACAGCCACAGCAGGCATTTCCGGTTTATATACATTTTTTTTGTTGTATTTTTGTTGATTTTATAATTTTTTTTTTTTTTTTTTTTTTTTTTTTTTTTTGGTGCCACCCTGACTGTCCCTACTTAAAACTAACTACCTAAACCTATGCAAGTCGGCCATACAAAAGAAAATAGCAAGGTCAACTATTAAATGTCTGAAGGAACTTCATCTTCGTTTTTCAACCACCAGAACTGGTTCTCCTGCCTTACCCTATCTCTTCGGTCCCGTTCGGACACAGTCCTACTGAACCGAAGGTGCTCAGCTCCGTCTTGTGCGAGGACGTCTCGACTGTAAAGGAGCCGCCGATCCACAGTTCTACGGCCGACGTGGTAGATTAGCGGAACCGCCGCTCTATCCTGGATCAGCCCTCGACTGTCTAGGTGGAGGAATGCATCGGGCGGAATAAAGCCGCTTAGACGCACACTTTCGTAATATTCGTTGTTGGGGTAATAAGCCCCGAAAATTAAGCTGTTAGACGAGGACATCGCTCTTGCAATGTGACCTCGAATAAGCTTTAGCATGAAATTATCTATCCTGTTTATGTTGGCCCCGTTGTATAGAACCAGGTTGGAATAGTAATGTTTGTACTCCGACTCTGGTGTTCTGTGCAATCCAAGGCAGCGTCGAAGACACTGCCTCTCAAACACCCGAATCTTTTCCATTTGAGATGGGGCAACGTTGAACCAAACCGGGCACCCATAGGCAATCATCGGCCGGATAAGGGCCATGTAGCAAATCACCTTCACCCTGCTGTCAAGCCGGCTGCTATAAAACAACCGTTTCGTCAGGGCAAAGGCTCCCCTAGCCCTGGCCAGAGCAGCATTTATATGTCTGTCGAAATACAAATACTGATCCATTCAGATGCCAAGGTACTTTACTACACTTTTACTCGCCAGTGGATGTACATTTGGCCCTACGATCACCAGCTTTCGCCAGTTCTTTCTCGTATCCCTTGTGGCTCCACGCAACGGAGTCCTAAACAAGATAGTTTCTGATTTCTGAAAGTTGATTTTCAACTTCCAGTCATCACAGTATCGTTGAATCTCATCGAAGTCACTCTGCAAGAGAATCCTGATGTCCTCGATTTTTGCAGCTGTTCTGTACGCAATTAGATCGTCGGCATACGCAATTGCCTGAGTTAGACTACTTATCAGATCGCTGGTGTAAATGCTGAATAGAATCGGCGAGTTGACCGCTCCCTGCTGAAGACCATTTTTAATATTAAAGGTTGTGGCAGAAGTTACATTGCCACTTTTGACAACAAACTTTCTGCCATTGAGCATATCATAAAGCATATATAATAGTGGTTTACTAATGCCAAGTCTGGTCAGCTTTAGATAAAGACCCTCTAACCATACGGTGTCGAAGGCCTTCTCCAAATCAACCAGACAGGCACCCGTACACTGCCTCTTAGATTTGTTCCATTGGACATCAGAAACGAGTTTCGACGCGGCATGAATAGTGTCATGTCCCGCCTTAAAACCGAACTGATTGTCCGGTATGATATTATTGTCCTCTGCCCACTTAGACAGAGCTCTGTTGATAACTTTTTCGAATACCTTGCTGATACTCGGAAGAAGACTTATCGACCGGAGATTCGCCGGATTGGAGTTGTCCTTTCCCTTTTTCGGGAGAGGATGCACCACAGCTGTCTTCCAACGCACTGGATAATATGCATTATTCAGAGCGTTGTTAAACAGAGTGGTATAAATGTCCACTACTTCTTGAGGTAAATGTCGAAGTACAACGTTGGATATGCCATCGACTCCTGCTGACTTTTTCTTCTTTAATGAATCGAAGATGAGCTGGAGCTCCACCTTCGTAATTAACAGGGAACTGGGCCCATTTCGCTCGGCGATTATGGCGTTTGCCAAATGATCTTCATTGAACCCGGTGAAACCAAGGTTCTCTGATCGCCATTGCGTGATGTCATTCCGAAGGTAGAAGTGATGGAGCAAGGCTCTGTTTTCCAGGTCGTGATTCGGGCGGATGCAAGCATTCACCTTGTACACTTGCTGGAAAGCAGCCCCGACAGCCTCCACTTTCTCCTGTGGATCTTCGACGATAAAGAGGTCATCGTCCAAGACGGCGTCCTCTGGATTAATTCCTGCTGTCAGAAGTACGTCTCTGTTGTCTGTCGTTCTTTGAAGCTTGAGACACGGAAGATCGTTCTGATCATTCCTTCTAAATATCTTGTTAATTTGGGGAAACATGCTCGGGTCACTAGCATTAACGACCCGAATTTTGTTGTCCCAATACAAATTAATTGACAACCGATAGTTCTCTTTAATTAGTTGGTTGATGTTTTTGATCGACGACTTCAGTGTCCTAATCTCCAGATCGTGAGGGTCAGTAAACCGTCGGTACAAGAGTTTGAGTCTTGTCAGCAGTCCACTTTTTTGTCTGTGTAATGCGACAATGGTCGCGTTTCGGTACATGTCGGTAGTGTCCCGTTGTTTGTATTTCGGTATTGTTCTGTTCATTGTTCGTTTGATCGTCTCGTCCATTTGTTCTAAGTATTGGTCTATTTCGTTATTTGTCAAATTCCTGTCATTTGGTGGGGATATGTTGTTCGAACTGATTTCGCTCGATAAGGCGTTGGTAAAGCGTGGCCAGCGCACCTTACTGTAATTGTAAGTATGCACAGGTACATACTCATCCAACTCCACGAGCTCGTTCGGAAGCTGTATTACGGCGGCGAGTCCGCAGTGATCACTGTCGTACTCGATCGTTCGTAAGCAGTTTATTGGTCTTTGACCCACAGTGTCAGTAATTGTCAGTCTTGCGTCTATTAGCAATAGATCCAGGTAGGCACCGCTTCTTGGAAACGATGGCCGATCCGTAGCCAGCAGGTCGACACCATATTCAGTGTTGTATAGACTCATCCAATTGAAAAGATGAATACCTCTTTGATTTTGAATTTGATTTCCCCAATCTTGGTGTTTGGCATTCAAATCACCGGCCATGAGGAAGTAATTTTCTTCCAAGCTCAAGTGTAGACATTCGAAAAGTTTTTCAAGCTCTGTCGTAAAATCAGTTGGCTGAGGTGATGCCGGTGCATAAGCCGCGATCACATACATTCGCTTCCCCTGTTGGAGAGGAATGCATATGATGCACGCCTCCAACAGCCGAAATCTGCGCAGATCACTATTATATATAACTTTATGATTAATGCCTTTTCGTATGAAGATTGCGACGCCCCCCCCTTGAGTGGAGTTGGGTCGATCTCTTCTAACGATATTGTAATTGTTGTTAGTCAATTTATGTTTCTGGTTCAGCTTAGTTTCGCTGGCCATAAACACATCTGGACTCTGGTCTTTCAACAATTGGAAAAGATTAGCTCTACGTTCGGTCCTAATCAGTGAATTTACATTCACAGCAAGGATCCTAAGAGGCCTCTCCGACAGCGCGCCTTTAACCTGTAATTTGCGTTAGGCTAGGCAAAACAGAGTAGAGATAGTCTACCCTAGTCGCCTGCTCCTTTATCTGGGTCTGGGTCTGGGCCGATCTTTACTTAATCTTTTAATAAAAAAGTTTTGGCCTATGGCCGACTTACATAGGTCTATGGTTTCCTGAAGTTCCATTTTGTATGCATTAATTGGTGGCACCTTCTCTTTTTTATTTTTATTTTGGGGCGGCTGTGGCTGCTGCTGGTGTACTCCCTGCTGCTGCTCCTGGCTCTGCTCCTGTGGTTTTTGTTGGTGCTGCTGTTGTTGTGTTTTCGTGCGTTGCACCTTCGGTTGCTGCTGTTCAGTTGGCAGATGCTGTTGTTGCTGCTCTTGTCGGATCTGCTGTGGCAGTTGCTGTTGTTGTTGCTGAGCTTGCCTTTGCTCTGTCTGCGCTGTTTTTGTTTGCATAACTATTGGCGCTGCTTTTTGTGGCACCTGTTTTGCTTTTTTAAGCTCGCGCTCCTGCCTCTCTTTTTCTCTTCGAGCTTCTTGCTTTCTTTTCAGAGCTTCTATAAGCGGGGTCACAATGGAATTCAGTCGTTCCATCTCCCCCCGAATGGCATCTATTTTCTGACTGATGGCTTTTTCGTCTAGTGCTTCTTGCACCTCATTTTCCTCTTCGGAGGACGCCTCTGGTGTGGTTACATCCACAAGCAAGTTGCTGTTGGAGTCACCCGTTGTATATAGTCCCTCGCCACCTTCGGACATGTATTCTATGTCGTCATCGGATGGCGAGGTATCCAGTTGTTGGTGTATTTTTGCTGCTGCTGTTGTTTTGGCTGTGCGCGCCGTCTCCTTCACCCCGGCTGGCAGCTGGGCTGAGGTGGTGGTGGAGCGGCGCTTAACCAAGTTCGATGCACAGCTAATCCTCTTTCTCCTCTTATTTTTAGTATCGGCTGTTGTTGCCGTTGGTGGGTGTGCCGTTGTTGCACTGGTTGATGGTATGGCTGGTGGTGCCATCGCTTGTTGGGTTGTTGTTGTTGTTGTTGCTACGGCACTGACCGTAGCTTTGGCTGGTGGTGCCATTGCTGGCTTTATTGTTGTTGCTGGGACACCTTTCGATGTCCCTGCTGTGTTGTTGGATGACATTTGCTGCTTTTCCCACTCAATGAAGTTTTCGACTTCTCGATTGTGGAAAAAAGCAGCTAAATATTTTTTGCCCGACTGGGACTCGAACTCGTGATGCTCCGGTTCTCGGTCGGCCACCTCTACCTCTGTGCTATTGCACTAATGAAAATAGCTGGGTAAAATTAAAACTTTGAAAAGTCACTCCGATTTTAAGTAAATAACACTGTGAAAGCCGATAACGTGCGCACACTTCCACAGATCGAGATCGACTGTCAAGAAATGTATATAATAGTTACCGCAAACCTTCTATCCTATGGAAATCATAGCCAATCCATTTAATCTTTGAACATGACAGAAGTACCTAGATCGAATATACTTCATTTCATTTAGAAAGGTTTCTTGCTATTAGTCCTCATGGGTTAAAATGTGTCTACTAGAATCAAAAGCAACGTATTCCACTTTTCGAAAAAAAAGTCAACGGTACAGTTAACTCATTTTTTAAAAATCTATCCTTGGATGTTTTCGAAAGTTTCAAAAGTCATCTTATTCCAGAGTTATTTTGATTTGAATATGGGCGTAAGAATCAAAACCAACGTGTTCTTCAGACTCTTTTGAATCAAAACAACTTTATTCCACTTAAGAAACAAAGTAGCTTTATTCCAACCCAAATTTTTTTTTTTTTTTTGGGTTTGAATCAAAACGAATGTATTCCAATTTAGGTGCGAAAATTTATTATTATCAAACATTCATGCATGAATTTAAAATTTTCGATTTGTCCCATTGTGTTGTTGAGAGTAGATACTTTTTTGAAACAGTAAAATTTTATCTTGATCCGAAAAAAATTCCGTTTTATTTTCAAAGACAATTTATTCCGAAAAGAAAATTTCAAAACGCATCTATTTCGGATTTGGGTTTTTAAAACAACACTTTTCCAAAATGCATTGTTAAATAATTCGAAGACCTTTTGACCACCAAAAACAAAACGAAAATCTAAACAAAAACATAAACACAAATTAGTTCCAAGTCTAATTTAGGCCACGTTTTTAAAAACGTTTTCTTTTAATTATGTATCCCAAAACTAGAAAAAGAGGAATAAAATCCTTAAGATTCTAACGCCCATATTATTCAATCATTAAATCCAGATTTAAACTTAAATCCATATTAAAAGTCATTTAAATACAAACATTAAATCCTATTCCATATAATTCACTGCAAACTGCCCCCGGAAGTCAGTTTTGTTACTCAAATCCAGATTAAAACTCAATTTCATATAATTCACTTTTCTTTGTTTAGCGAGCCAAAGAATCATTTATTTTCAAGCTTTTTTTCATACCTATTCTTATTCCCACGATTCTAGTGACAGCTGCTAGATTTTATATCTGAACGGTTTTTTTCACCATACCACAGTGACACCCCCTAATATACATACATAAATGCAATTATTTCATTCTCTTCACACACATTTTTTTTTATTCCATAATAAGTGTTAGTTTAAAAACTTTTTTTTTCAACTAAACAAGCTCTGTCATTTAGATTCATATGTTTTTTTTTCACTTTTATATTCCCTGTGCCCTGTGCCTATAAATATAAATAAATAAAATAAACAAAATATACACAGGTATATACACATTATGTATATTCCCCACCACCAGAAGTCAAAACAGAAACTTATCAATTGACGAATTTTCATTTATTACTACATAATATGTACCTATTTTGCCATGTAACAATGTAGGAATTGACAACAAAAAACAACCGACACCAAGTCTACCTGCAATCATAACAAACAAATATATTCTCCACCCTCATACCTGAAAACAGAGAAATCCTTCAAAGAAAAAACTTTCCTTGAAAACTACCATCATATACATATTTATTTTAATGACCTACAAAAATTCTCAAAAGAAAATTTTTCCAAGGATCGAGACGATCGACAAACTTGTACCTGCAACCTGTAAGTGTACCCATACCTACACCCGAGCGGTAGAGCAAAAATTAAAAAAAAAAAAAAAACCACCATTCATAAAATTCATTCACAGAAAAAAAAAAAACAAACTCATACCTTTACCTTTGTATATAAACTTCATAGTAATAGTGGTGCGCTCGCGTCGCTAAAGTTGCTTCAACATTTTGAAAATTGTGTTCATAACAATGGCATTTGTATCTGATTTGGTTGTTGGTTTATGAGTATAGATTCTCTTTTTTCTTTTGCTATGAAACAGTTTCGAAATGCAATGGTGGTTGTTTTTTTTCTTAGTTTTTTTTCGATCCTCTTTTTTCCCCACGTTCGTCTTTTCTTTTCGTTCGTTTTTGTTTGTATTTAGATATTTCTTCTGTTTGTAAAACAGAAAAATATATGAATGATGGTTTCAAGCAGAGATTATAGGTAAATATAATAATAATTAATAATCCCTTGTTTAAAGGTAAACTTTTTTATTTTAAAAATTTGTGTATTTTGACTTCTGGGGGTGGAGAATATTTATTTCGTTTCATTTTTTTTTTTCAGTAGGTATGAAAAGTATAATAAATAGGTATACTTTTTAGGTAAATGACAGAGGTGATTTAATTGAAAACAAAAATGTTTCAATTAACAATTTGGAAAAGAAAAGAATACAAATACCATAAAAAAGTATTTACCTATTAGTTTAAACTTCAAAAAAATTATTTATGTGGATGTCTCTACCTGATTTTCTTTTCGTAAATGGGTAGGTAGGGTAAGTGTACCAGTACCCGGCCAGTCACTAGTATCCGTCCACTTTCAATTAAATCGTTAATATTAAGAAAATAAAACATTGTTTACATGGGCAAATATATTTTGACAAAAATTCCAGGTACATTTTACGTTTTGGTAAAGTTTGACAGATCTGTTGTAGACAGATCCATGTCAAAAAAATGTTAAAGGTACGAAGTTCACGGCGAGAGTAGAAACTGCGTTTTAGAGTTCGAAAATGTTAGGAAAACCAATAAGAAAAAGTTGTAATTTTCGGTATTATCCGTGAGTATACAAACTTGTATTTTGTTTTATGGTATCAACAATATAATAAACCATCTTAAAATTTAAAAAAAAAATTAATTTAATGTTCTAAATAATTAAAAATATGGTGGCCGGTTACTGGAACACCATTTTAATAAGATGTTCTAGTAACCGGCCAGGGTGGCCGGGTACTAGATTTTTGCCTGAAATCAACTTTTGTGTCTCTTTTATGCTTAAATGAAGCAAAATACTTCTAGCTTCCTCTACCATCAACTAAAATGTATTTTACATGTAAGATTTCAGTATCCGGCCACTGTTTTTGTTCAAGGGATTACTATGGCCGGTTTTTAGAACAAACGGCACCAGTATACGGCCACATAACTTATTGTATGTAATTCATACATTTTTGAAGAAAATGAGTCAAGAAACTGCTGCACAAGAACCGAAAGACCTTCAGCGAATTGGTTTTAGATTTTCTTAAGAATAAAATGCACGACTGGGTCGTACGTTGTTGCTATTATGTTCAAGACGCAGAGGATTCAAAAGCATGAGAACTATGAGAGAAAAATCTTTAAAAGCACGAAATGTGTACCATATTGAAATTAGCAAAAACAACTTCTTTGATGGTTTGAAGTGAAAAAAGATAATGCCATCTGAATTCTTGATAAAATATGATTGTATGAAAAACAAAAATTTTAGTCATTGGAGCGATTTTTTTAACATATAATGTTTTTTAATATATTTCAAACTTGGAACATTTTATGGCAAAAATGTTGGTATGCAAATTATAAGGATTTGTTTTTTTATTATTAGATCTTATTTGAAATTTGTATATAGGAAAATTAATCTGAATCCGTTGAGTCGATAATGAAAAAAATCAAAACAATAAAAACCAATAAGTTTTATCAAAATCAAAGCAACCGTTTTAGAGAAAAAATAACTTTTTCCTTAACGGTTTTTTTAACATTTGTGTGGAAGGTACCGTTATTTTTTCGTAAAAGTACAGTAGAAGACAAATACAAGAAAATCTCATATAAGAAAAACTCGCTTATAAGACAGACATTCTAAAGCACCATGCACATTTCCATGAGGTAACGTGTAAAATGAATCTTATATAAGAAAACCGGTTATAAGAAAAACACTGATATAAAAACTTATTGTGGTACAAAATTTAAAAATTTGACGTCTTTAAGAAACCACCCCGTATAATGTGATTTTGAAAGAAATTAATATTTTAATGATTGTTTTTGGCACGTTATGAGTGATTTTTATGAATTAATGCAACTACAAGATATTTACATACAATTTTTCAGTGAGTAGGTTCTTTGGAAACTTATTTCAATTGATTTAGTGATATTTAAAGGAAATTTTCTTTCTCATAATGCGTTTATCTAATAAAATGAATTTTCGTTCTTATATACAATTTTTCATATAAGAAAACACGGTTATTAGAAAGAAATTCTCTGCATTTTTTGACATTCTTATGTCCTTCATCTACTGTAAAACTTTTCCTTAAATATTCTAAGAAAATATTAATTTACAAATACCCTTAACTACGTAGTTTCAAAAAAATACATCAAAGTCGTTTTTGAAATATTTGATTAAAAAAAATTGAAACATTTTTTTGGAAATCCAAAACATATGTTTTGAAAATGTAAATGAATATTTATTTTCTACTGTTTTGAAGAAAATCGAAGATGAAAATGGTTTTTTGGGGGGTACCATCAATTATCATGGGGGGTACCATCAATTATCATAGCCTTTACTTAATTAACTTATTGATTTTTTTTTTTAGAAAAGTTATGGAGCCTTTTTTGAGAAAGTTGCTTAAAAATGTATGGCAGATACCGCTATTTTTTTGTTCTAAAAATTAAAGATCTGTGTAGGTGGATTTACTAAAAAATGCTATGTTACAAGTTGGAAGAAAATCGATCCAGTGGCTTAAGCTGGTAACTCAACGGACAAACAGACATAATCTCAGAATCGTGAGACCATATTTTTTCTTCTTCCCTATCATCGTAATAACAAGTTTGATCAAAACTTCGGGTTCGATTTTTTTCAACGAATGCATAACTTGCCATTAGTGCCTTGTGCCTACTCCTAATCGCAAGCAAAAAAGGGCATGGCCGGACATTGGATCAAAGTGGCCGGATACTGAAATTTGGTGGCCGGGTACTGGTGAAAATTCACTTTTTTTAAAAATAAATCCATATTAAAAAATATATTGCAAGCACTTGAAGTTTATATTTTTTATTCAATACTAAACATGATCCATAATTGATCAAAACAAACAACATAAACGAATAAAATCAGCTGAATTAGTTATCCAGCTTTAAAGTAGAAAAATGCGTTAGGTGGCCGGTTACTGGTACACTTACCCTACATACCTGGATTAGGTAGATTAATTTATTTGTATTTACGAGAAAGTCAGATCTAGTAGGTTTGTTTTAGATACAAACATTTCTTCAGGAGAAACCAATTTTAGGATAATATATGATATGGATATATATATAGGTATATACATACATATGTAGATAATTTTAATTTCTAAAAATTTTGAATACCATTTGATTGATATACATAGGTATGTAATCATAGTAGGTGCTTTTACGGCCATTCCAAAGCGTTTTTTTTATAAGAAGGTTATATTTGTTCACGAAACTCTGTGATTTTTAAGAATTCATCACAAAGTAGATGAGACATATGCTTCCCCAAAAAATAATTAAATGTAGCAACTGTATACCTATGTACAAAAAAATAGATGGTTACGGAGTAGATACGTTCAGTTTATAGATTTCCGGCCCTTTTCTTAAGAGTGTTCCGGATGGCGATTTTGAGAAAAAAAGATTGTGAAGCGCGTAGTTGTCCGATCAAAATGAAAACGCATCTTTGACAGTCAGTTTCCTATAGCTAACGTAATTTTTGCAGTTTTTTTTTCTAGTGGATATAAATTCAATTTATTTTCATTTAGTATATAATTATAATTATATCATTTGACATTGATATTTTAAGTTCTTAAAAGGCACTTTACAGTTAATTTTACAAAATGATTTTTTTTAGTGCATAAATACCCCTACAAGTGACCAATTAGTAAAAAATAAAAAGTTTTATAAAACAGAGTATGTTATGAAAGTGAAAAACGACCCTACCCAAGTAACATCGTTGGAGCTAATAGAAGCAAAACTGTTCTTTAGCAGCTTGTAAGCAGTGAAATCTGATACCATAGTTCTAAGACAGATTATTTCACAGCTCCCAACATTTATTTAAAAATTTTGTTCCATAATCGAGTTTCCAATACACATTAAGCTCCATTATTTTTATAACGTCCCAAGATTTAAAAATATGCTCTTTAATAACGTTCAACGTTCTTTAAACGAGCAAATTGTTAATATGAGCATATAAAGAAGCGTTATAGAGCTTCTTAAAACTCATATTTAAAATACTATTGCATGATTCTATAGAAATGTCAAAAAATAGCTGCACAGAATGCGGCTATAGAGTTAAATTACTAATACATTCACACAAACGCATACGCATTGGATATCTCTCTGAGCATTATTAAATTTCTCTGAGAATTGTGAAATCTGAAGGCTGAACAAAGCTACAACAAAACGACTATAGAGCTTAATACTAAACCTCTCTCATATTAGTAGGGTGTTTCACAATAAAATACAATAAAGATAATTTCACCGAGAAAAGTCAAACCAAAACTAGAAAATAAATAAGTTCCTTTATATTTCTAAGCAATACCAAGTATGCACCGTAATTGTCGAATTAGAGATCCGAAATTTCTAAAAAAAATTTATTAAAATCAATTGAACAGTTTAATAAAATGTTTTAAAATAAAATTAAATCAACGGTTGAGTCGCACAAGTGTTTGCTTGCTGAGAAACCATAATGCACTTCAATTGTTAATAAATAAATAAGAAATTTTTTCCACGATTTAAAATTATTCAAAACTTTCAATTTTCGAAACACCCTTCTTTTTTAGCCTTGAACACAAAACTCTCATTTTGTGGGAACTAGCTCTACAATATCCATATTGCAGTTCTATTGAACACAAACTATTTTCACGATAAAAAATATGGTGACAGAAAAAAAACATTGAAACAATTTTCCTTATTTTATTTGAAACGAATAAAAAACCTTTATTTTCAATATAAAACACACTAAATATTGCAAATATTGCTATGAAAACAAAAATATTTTATTTCAGATATTTAAATTAATTTTTGTAACAGATTTCTGTGTTGCTTAAGTTAATTTTTTAAACATTTCACTGCGTAATATAAAGAATTTCGAAGGCGCGTTGTAATTTTGCGAAGTACATTCAGTACATGTTTGATAAATCTAAGCGCGCACTAAAAATTCACTAAGATGGAACAGTTAAATAATTAATTTCATTTCTCACTTATATTTTCTATAAGAATATTTTACTAATTTGCGACATCACAACACATAAAGTTCTCAAATGTTACTATCACACATATAATACATCGTTCCAATATTATTTTACTTTGTAATTTGTATTACACAAACCCAAACTAATACAAACAAAGTGCTGTCAAAAATGTTGCTTTAAAGATTTCTAAATATTATACCTAAGAGCTGCAAGGCCTTACAAGCCACTGATAAGAGCTGGTTTCGAGCAAATATTAGCTCTCAAACTCAATGAATTCGCTGTAGGCAAGCTCTGCACTTGCTTTCGAAGTGTATCTAGAGCTTCTTTTGAAATCAATGAGCTCTAAGATTAGCTCTGCAAACGCTTTTAGAGCAATTAAACAGCTAAAATTGTTTCTTGGGTATATATATGCAAAAAAAAAGTTACCAAATTATTGGTTTTGTTCAGTTGGGAACACTCTTAAAGTTAAAAATTGTGCGCAGTCCATCAAGATAGAAGTTGATTTTCTTACACACTTTTATTAAGCTTACATATTCTAAGAACCATCTTTGGTGTAATGCTTAATTTCATTTTACTTTAATAAAAAATATTAAAGATGGTAACGGAGGAGACACGTACGATTTAAAATTCATTTTTATTCTTAGGTATATAATTTTATTTGAATTTTTAAATTATTACCATCAATGAGAAAAGTAATCAAGGTTATTAAATCAAATTTGTGTAAAATTTAATAGAAATCGGTTAACGTTTACATCGTACAAAATACATGGGGTTTCCACAGTTTTTACTCAAAATATCAGCAAAGTTGTAAAAGTTTATGGAAAATCTTTCAACTTGGCACATAAATTAGGTAAGGTTTATTAATAAAATATTTTCAACAATTTTGTTGAATATTTGCCCCATTAAAAATAAAATTAAATATCGTTGTTTTTGTGCATTTGTTGTTATTTTTAATGGAATAGGTAACTGTTGATTTAAAAATTTAAAAAAAAATATATTTGTATACCTTTTATGGTACTTAGTATATGTGCCAAGTTTACGTTTACACTTTTACCGATACTTTGAGTAAAGGCTGTGAAAACACCATGTATTTTGTATGAAAAATTGGAAGTACCCATTAGCACGAGTTAACGTTAACCTGTTTAAATGAAATTTTACACAAAGTTTTTTTTTTTAATACCTTTGATCACTTTTAAGCCTGGGGGAAATTCAGGCCTTTAAGAAAAAGTGCATATGAGTAGTTGAAATTTGAGGGAGAAAAGAGCAATTTCGTCTTCTCCACAATACTCTTTTTGTTGACTTCTTTTTTTAATTTTAAAGTCTTTTTTGATTAATTAAAATGATTTTTTAATAATTTATTTGTTTCAAATTTATTTGACAAACACTTAAGAATATTTGTTAAACCCACCGCAGAATACTTTTAACTCCAGAGAAATGTCAAACCTTGCTAGTGTGTGTGAAATCTGTCTGAAATCTTGCTCAAAATGCAAGATTACCATATGACAGAATAAAATCGATTTTTCAATGATAAAAAATTAATTTTTTGGTTGTAAAATTTTAACACGAAGCTGAGAATAGCTTTTCAAGCTCCAAAGAAAATTTTCGAAATCGGATCTGTAGTACACTTTAGTTTTTAAAAATATTAAAATCAAAAACTCACAAATACCCAAAAAAAAAAAAAAAAAACAAAAATTATATCAGAATGTATGAAAATGAAAACTTAACTCTAGAGTACACGCTCCTGAAATGTTAATAACTCATTCATATTGAGAAGAAAATATAAATTAAAAATCATTTAGTTATTAAAAACAAAAATGATAATCTGACTGTGGTCTGCTATAGAAGTCCACGCGAGTACTCCAGTACAAACCACCATCACCAACAGCCAACGTGCCTACATTACATTCATAGGTACCTATACTTACTGCAACAAATTTTAATAATAATTTTTTTAGTAGTTAGTATCTCTATGTATATGTACAAAATAATTAGTTATAATAAAACCGAAAAACCCTTTCTATAAATATTAATCCTTAGTTTCAATAGCAATTAAAATTTCTTTCCAATAAGATAATCGCTTAATTACTCAACATAGTGTTTATAAGCAAAGCGCGGATTGAGTATAGAGAACATTTTCAAATTTTTGTATGTTTATAAATGTCCTAAAATAGGTACCTCCAGAACAAAAATTCTTGTCTGAAATGAACTTACTAAATCTGTCTTTTGCAACTGCAAATAAATAATTTTGGGAACCCATCTACAATGAAAAAGATCAAGCAGAAATGTATGTATGTATGTTATTTTATGTATGTATGTTATTTTAAACAAAAATAAAAATTTTAAATTAATTTGTTTTTTAAATTGTCAAAGAATGAAAAGTCCACACCAACCTTATCAATAACGTACCTACAACCAATTTATATCTTTATTTAGGAAATTGTTATTATGTATGTAGGTAGGTAGGTATTTATTGAATTAAAAAAATCAATATCCTACAAAATTACATCTATTAATTTTTATAAGGTACCAACATATTTTCTTTTTCAAATTGTACATGAAAATATAACCTTTTATTTTCTTATTAAAAAACTTTCTCATTAACTTATGTCTACATCATTTCTTTAAGCAATTTTCTTTACTAACTAAAGAAATAAATAAGCAAATAAAACAAACACACCCACTTCTCACCCTTAAAAATCAAAACGGAGAAATTTTTCAAAACAACTACAATACAGTGGAGGCCCAGTATAACGAATGCCGATATAACGACTGATCGATATTACCAACAATTTCTTCAAGTCTATTAGGTATTCTATATAACGAATAGATACGAATTTCAAAAATACACCCAAAAATTTCTGAGAATAGTAATTTTTCCTGAATTCAGAAATTTAATTTGTGTAAATTAACTCTTGACTTACGATGAATTAATGTAATGTATCCTTATAACATGAAATTTGTTTAAAATTAAATCTCTCATCTTTACTTATTTGAACTATGAAAATGCTTGAATTTTTATTTTGTGTTACGGGCTTGAGGATTAACTTGGATTGCATTGAAAAATGATATAAGATAGGTGCTGAAAATTAAACAACACCCACTTCTTTAAAGGAAAAACGTATTCGATAAAACGAATTTTCAATATAACGAATGGAACTTGGATATTATATCATTCGTTTTACTGGATCACCATTGTATATGTTAGGTACCAACCTACCTACATAATATATTCATACCGGCTCATTCCGAACAGAAATACTTTAAATTATATATTTAAAAAAATGAAAACTCTTGCCATTATTTAAGGATCGAGAAGAACAATAATAAAGGTATACCTGCAAGTGTACACACGCACCTGCAACAAAAAGGACAAGGGAAAGCTATAAATTCAAAAAAAAAAACAACCGCCAACAAGGCTACCATAATGTTTTCCCCCCGCAAACGAGAGAAATCTACCAAATTTTCCTTAAAATATTTGTATGCCTCACAAAAATTCTGAAAAGAAAATACGAAATGAAATTCTTGTCAAGATCGAGGCATACGAAAATAAAATATACACATACATACAGATGCACAAAAAAGGGATAGAGCAAGTAAAAAAATCATTAGAACGAAAACGTCACTTAACCATCCAACAGAACGAACCACAGACGGCGACCAGCCTGACTATACGACCTACCTACAGTAAACAAAAACTTTAAATTGAATTTATATTCAAAAGTCCACTAAAAACTAAAATAATAAATTTTCTATTATTTACGTTTTTATTCTTCATTCTATAAACTTTATAGTAATATCATGAACATCGCTGATTTTAGCGTCAACTAGCGGTCAAACAGCTTGCCTACTCTCAACACAAAATGTTGAGGGAAACATTTGGATGTTTTTTTTTTTCATTTTTCTTCTTCTACTTTTGTGTGTTTTTGTATTTTTATTTTCAGTCATAAGAATGCATTGGTTAGGAATGGGTCGCCGCTCAGGGCTCCAGAAATGAATAAATTTCTTGTTGTTTATTGTAGGTAGGTCGTATAGGCAGGCTGGTCGCCGTCCGTGGTTCGTTCTGTTGGATGGTTGGTGTGGTGGATGGTTTGTTATGTGACGTTTTCGTTCTGATGATTTTTGTTTTACTTTTGCTCTATCCCTTTTTTGCGCATCTGCGTGTGGATGTGTATATTTTATTTTCATATGCCTCGATCTTGACAAGAATTTCATTTAGTATTTTCTTTTCAGAATTTTTGTGAGGCATACCTACAAATATTTTAAAGAAAAGATGGTGGACTTCTCTTGTTTGCGGGGGAAAACATTATGGTAGCCTTGTTGGCGGTTGTTGGTTGTTTTTTTTTAATTTTTAGCTTTTCCTAGTCCTTTTTTGTGCAGGTGCATGTGTACGCTTGCGGAGATATACCTTTATTATTGTTCTCCTCGATCTTTAAATAATGGAAAGAGGTTTCATTTCTGTTATAATTTAAAGGATTTCTGTTCGGGATGAGCCAATACGAATGTATGTAGATATGTAGGTACCTAACATATATTGTAAAGTTGTTTTGAAAAATTTCTTCGTTTTGATTTTTAAGGGCGAGTAGTGGTTGTGTTTGTACTATTTGTTTATTTATTTCTTCAGTTAGTAAAGAAAATTGCTAAAAGAAATGATGTAGGCATAAGTAGAGGAAGTTTTTTAATTAAAAAATTTCTGTTCGAGATGAGCCAATACGAATGTATGTAGATATGTAGGTACCTAACATATATTGTAAAGTTGTTTTGAAAAATTTCTTCGTTTTGATTTTTAAGGGCGAGTAGTGGTTGTGTTTGTACTATTTGTTTATTTATTTCTTCAGTTAGTAAAGAAAATTGCTAAAAGAAATGATGTAGGCATAAGTAGAGGAAGTTTTTTAATTAAAAAATAGAAGGTAATATTTTCAGTTACAATTTGAAAAAGAAAATATGTAGGTAAGGTACCTTATAAAAATCAATAGATGTAATTTTGTAGGATATTGATTTTTTGAATTCAATAAATATCTACACCCAAAAAAATAATTAGTGCATTTAACTAAAAAGTTCGTTTATTTGACTTTCGTGGTGGAAAACCCCAAAGTTTAAAAGTTTTTCTGTGTACGTGTTGCAACTTGTAAGTCGACAGAAAGATAGAGGACCTATAATTCAAGGATCTCTTTTAACGAGGGAAAACAATATTTACTGAAGGATTTTTCACTTTGTTGCAAGAGGCAGTACGTCTTAAAAAGGATCATGGTCTTAGATGGGATAGGCTGGAAGTTGATAGTAGATATCCGAAAACAGTAATTCATGAAACATTTCTTGTACCTACAACACTAATGTACTTACAAAACATTTTCAAGTTAATATTGGTACTATAAAAGGTAATAGAAAAAGAATTATTATACAAATTAGTGTTAACAATATTCCTACTTTAACTACTGTATCTACTCTCTCACGAGTCACGACCCAACACTTTAACGATTGAAAAACAAATACAGCCGAATTTATTAGATTTTCTTAAAATGCCTCTTAGAGGTTATTTAGCTAAGTTAAATCGTTACTTAAATCCTCATCTAAAATCAAATTTCCATTGCTACTTAACTAAACGATTGAAATGTAACGTAACGTGAGAAAACTCACTAATACATATTCATTTCAGCTGTTTTTTGACAGATTGCAAACAGTGCAACCAAAAGATGAGCATATGCATTTATATGAGAGAAAGAGAAGCAATAATAAATGCAAACGAAAAGAAACATGATTCCATTTTGGTTTGTGATGCTTTTATGTTTCTATTCAGAAACCTTATTATTTAATTTTTTAATTCACACCCTGGTCTGTTTACAAAAAAAAATATGTTAATAAATCGATACAAATTATTTTACAATTCAATTTATGAAAGCAAACCACAAATCTTAAAACTTTCATTAGGTATCTTCAGCAAAAATATTAAAACTACGTACATACATACCTAGGTATAGGTACCTATATCTCTGTAATAAAAACAAAAAACAAATGGCCTCGAATGTCAAAATATGTTTCAGATGGCTTTAAGTAACCTTTAAACGCGGTGAATGGCGTTTAAGTTAAGATGCATTTAAGTAACGTTGCTTAAAAGTGAAAATTGATTATAGATACAGATTTCGCACTTAAGAGCAATTTAGAGGCATTTTAAAGTTACGAAGCCTTTGAATGTTCTTTATAAATACGGCTGATAATGTTTTTATACGCATAATCATTGTTTAGACGTTTTTGCTACTTTAAAATTTATATGTGAAACTTATTGTAATTGCTTGCCAACCCTGAATTTGATCTGCTATGTTCTATTACAAATTTAAAATGGTATAACTTGCATAATTTGTATAACTTGCATAATTTGTAAAACTTGCATATTTTGTATAACTGATGTAACTAATATAACTTAAATTACCTGTATAACAAGAAAATTAAAATTCATATCGCTGTCTTGAAGTCTTACAACCGAACCGTCAAGATCACTTTTCCAAAATATAAGTATTTTTAAATCGCAAATTAATCATTCAATCACTTGAAATTTTATAAAATAAAATTGAATTTATAACGAAGAAAGATTCTTTATTTCAATTTTCCGGAGTATTTTTTCGATTAAACTAAGGCCGTGCCCTTTTCATTGCTCAAAAAAGCTTGAGCAAAACATTGGTGACCCCGACGTGATAACGTCACATATTGCCATTATATTTCTTTTCTTACGTCGACATCAAATATTTATATTATGTCCAAATTAATAATATCAGCAAAAAATCGTCGAACGGTATGGATATCCCAAATTGAACGATCTGCAGAATTTGAGCACCGCGTGCATCCAGACGTATCTATAACCTCAATGGAGGAGCTCCAAATTCGCATCGATGCCCTCAATGAGGCCTTCTCTAATTTCAAGGCTGACCAGTTGAAAATCGAGGAGTTAGACCCCGAAGAAAATAAAAATGAAGAACGAGCAAAATACGAGGAAATGTATTTCAAAACTTTGGCTACCTTGAAAACACTTCAGCAGACGCTAAGGCCTCCCCAGGAGTTGAAAGGAGAAAGTTCCTCCGTCATTAGGTTTGATCCTTTACGTCTTCCAGAAATTGAGCTTCCTACATTTTCAGGTGATGTAACAAAATGGATTTCCTGGTTCCAGACGTTTAGTTCTTTAATCGACACAAATCCACATCTCTCAACGCTAGCCAAATTTCATCATCTCATGGCCAAATTAAGCCCACTTGCGAGGGCACCTATTGGCGAACTGAAAATTGAGGCTGAAAACTATCCCCAGGCGCTTAAAATGCTTAAGGAAAGATTTGAGAACAAGAAGATCATCGCACAGGAACATATGTCTCGAATCTTCAGCTATCCAAAGCTTCAAAGGTCTTCAGCAGCTGAGATTCGAGCATTAATGGACACTTTCAATAACCACCTAAGCTGTCTTCGGAATCTAAGCAGGCCAGTTGATCACTGGGATGACTTAATAGTTACAATCATACTTGCCAAGCTGGACTCATCAACACTTATGGCATGGAATGATAAGGCGCCCGTAGATCGATTGCCAGCGTTATCGGAGCTGTTTGAATTTTTAAAGAAAAGGTGCTTAAAGATCGAAGGTAATGTAGCTATTCCTAACACACGTAGTAATATTTTGCATGAAAACATTAACAAATCAAAGGTTCAAAACAAAAATATACTAGCAATAACAGCGAACAGTTTTAAATGCCTCTTCTGCTCTCGAGATGGTCACTCTATATACAAATGTTTTAAGTTTGCTGAATTATCGGTACCAGACCGCATTAAACAAATTAAATTATTAAAAATTTGCCAAAATTGTCTAAAAAATGACCATGAGTTAGTTAACTGTTCATCCGTCACTACTTGTCGTGAATGTGGCGATAAACACCATAGCCTTCTGCACAAAACACATCATTTAGCAGCTTGCACAACATTCACAGAAGAAACTAACAACAACATAACATCTGCACCCAATTTCCATCAGACAAGTTATTCACAGGGTTTTGATGATAGCTCGTCAAGTTTGCCGTCGAACGTACTTCAAGTTTCTGCCCCTGGCCAAACACAAAAATACACATTACTAGCAACCGCCGTTGTCTATGTACTCAACAAAAACAAAATTCCCGTTCCATGCAGGGTACTTCTTGATTCTGGTGCTCAGATTAATTTAATTACCGAACGCTTTGTCCAGACCTTAGGTCTTGCTCGCAAGGCTTCAACGTGTTGCCTTTCTGGAATTTCTAATTCGAACACATTAAGCACATCAATGATTTCGTTTCTTATAAAATCGCAATTCAATGACTTCTCTTCCATGATCGATGCCAATGTTATTTCTGCAATAACTGGTCTACTTCCGCATAATCGAATTGACACGAGCAATTGGATCATTCCGAAAAATATAAAACTCTCTGATCCGCTCTTTAACACTCCGCAAAAAATAGACATTCTCTTGGGTGCGGAACTGTTCTTTAGTATTCTCTGTGTCGGACAAATAAAGCTTTCGGAATCTCTGCAAACTCTGCAAAACACACTCTTAGGCTGGGTTGTGTCTGGTACACTCTTTTCTCGACACAAGTTAAATGCTGCCATCACGAACGTAAATACCGTCTGCAGTACTTGCAATGAAAACATCAATGAAACTTTGAAACAATTTTGGGATACTGAAAATTATGCACCAAAGATTTCTCCGATTCTCTCCAAGGAAGAACAGTTATGTGAAAGGCATTTCACAAACAACTTTTCTCGCCTCACCTCAGGAAGATATCAAGTAAAACTGCCCTTCAAAGAAGGGACTCATTTATTGGGTAAATCATATGACACTGCATTACGTAGATTTCAAGCACTTGAGCGAAAGCTTCTTAAAAATTCCGAGCTTTACGATTTATACTCATCATTTATTGAAGAATACATTGCTCTTGGCCATATGGAGCCTGTAACAAATTTTCAAATGGATAAACCACATTACTTCTTACCGCACCATTGTGTACTCAAGCCAAGCAGTTCAACGACCAAGCTAAGGGTCGTGTTCGATGCCTCTGCAAAGACAAGTTCAGGCTTTTCTCTTAATGATTTGCTTATGGTAGGCCCTGTAGTTCAGCCAGACTTATTCTCAATTATTTTAAAATTTCGTATCCACAACTTCGTCTTTAGTGCAGACATAAGCAAAATGTATCTTCAGGTTATAGTCTCTGAGGAAGATCGGAATTTTCAATGTATATTATGGAGACATAAAAACAAGAAAGAGGTACAGATTTATCGACTTTCTACTGTGACGTATGGCACTGCTTCTGCTTCCTTTCTTGCTACGAGGGCTTTAAAACAACTATCAATTGATGATGGTATTGATTTTCCTTTGGCGGCGAACGAGATCTTATCATCGTTTTATGTGGATGACGTTCTTACAGGAGCAAACACTTTAGATGAAGCAAAGCGTATACAACTTGAGCTGACATCTTTACTCTCGAGAGGTGGCTTTGAACTAAGAAAATGGTGCGCAAACAATACGGATTTGCTAAACAACATTGCGATGGAACATCGAGAAAGCTTATTTCGAATTAAGAATTCGGATGCAATAAAAACTCTTGGAATGACGTGGGTTCCGGAAAGTGATAAGTTTACGTTTGAGGTACTACCCGCTCCTACTCAAGGAGTTACCAAACGAACAGTTTTATCTGAACTATCTAAGATATTCGACCCTTTGGGACTTATAAGCCCAATCATTGTATTGGGAAAACTTTTTATGCAGCAGTTATGGGAGCTGAAATTATCGTGGGACCAATCGCTACCTCTACAACTTCACACTCTTTGGAACCAATACAGAACAGAACTTCAAGAGCTGAACAACATAGTTATTCAACGTCTAGTATTTTTTAGAAATCAAGTGGATTATCAATTGCACGCTCTTTCCGACAGCTCTGAGCGTGCATACGGGGCTTGCATATATATTCGAAGCATGAGAGATGATGGATCAATACATGTGGGATTGCTCTGTTCAAAATCAAGGGTGGCAAAAAGGGGAGTATCCTTACCTCGTCTGGAGCTATGTGCGGCGGTGCTTATGTCTCAATTAGTTAAAAGAGTAACACTTGCACTTGGGTTTGAAATCAAAACTTTCTACTGGACAGATTCCACCATAGTTTTGAGCTGGCTTTCGGAGGACCCATCATCTTGGCAGACTTTTGTGGGGAATCGGGTCGCTACAATTCAGGAAACGTCGACAAGAAGGCAGTGGTTTCATGTTCCTACCAAATCTAACCCTGCAGACATAGTATCCCGTGGTGCATATCCGAAAGCACTTATAAATTCAGACTTTTGGTTTCATGGTCCAGCATTCTTAAAACTTGATTCCCAAAGTTGGCTAAATAATACACAAAGGCAATGCAATAATTCGGACCTTGAGCTAGAGAGAAGAAAGGAGATAAAAATTTTGTCAGCATTCATAAAAGATAACATATTATCTGAGATCAAATATCATAACAGTTATGATAGCTTAATTCGAGTTGTTGGATATATTCTTAGATTTATACATAATTGCAAGGCAAAGAAAGCTGGGCAACCAAGCCTATGTGGTCGATTGTTAGTCGTCAATGAATTGGAAAATGCTCGAAACGCAGCAGTGAAAATTGTTCAGATGGAAGCTTTTCAACCAGAGCTAGAAGTTCTTCAAAAGGGAAAGGAATTAGGGTCACGTAGTCACCTCAGGTCGCTTTGTCCTTTTGTAGACGCAGACGGGATGATTCGAGTTGGTGGGCGCTTACAAACTGCGCTGGTGGATTTCAACACAGCTCATCCAATTCTACTTCCGAAAAGTCATTTTTTCACTGAAGTGGTCCTTAAACACTTTCATGAAAAACATCACCATATAGGACCTCAAACACTTTTAAGCATGGTTCGTCAAATTTTCTGGCCTATTCATGGAAAAGCTATTGCAGGAAGAATTTTTCGAAAATGTATAACGTGCTTCAAAGCTAGACCATTATCATCTCAACAACTAATGGGAAACTTACCACCAACACGCATCCAGCAGAATCGTCCATTCAACATAGTCGGGATAGACTTTTGTGGTCCATTTCTCGTTCATTTCCGGAGGAGAGGAACAACGCCTGTTAAGGCTTATATTTCGGTTTTCGTTTGCTTTGTCACAAAGGCAATTCATTTAGAATTGGTAGAAGACCTCACAACAGCTGCTTTTATCGCTGCGCTCAGAAGGTTTGTTGGGCGCAGAGGCTTGTGCTCAGTAATTTATAGTGACAATGCCACAAATTTTATTGGAGCAAAAAATGAACTACGAGAACTTCGTGAAATGTTTCAAAGGGAGGAAACACGTGAAGAGATACTTCGCCAGATGTCTGCAGATGGTATTACCTGGAAGAATATTCCAGCGAGATCTCCCCACTTTGGTGGTTTGTGGGAGGCTGCAGTTAAATCTGCCAAATTTCATTTGAAGCGGATCTTACAACAAACCTCTCTCACATTTTTTGAACTGAATACAATCATTATCCAAATTGAAGCAATTTTGAATTCCCGTCCAATTTGTCCTTTGCAAAATAATCCTAATAATTTCCCAGCCCTAACTCCTGGGCATTTCATTATAGGCACACCATTAGCGGCTATAGTTGGACCGAACTTGAAGGATGTCAAAAACTACAATCGTCTCGATAGATGGCAACAACTTCAATGGCATGTACAACATTTTTGGGAAAGGTGGTCTAAGGAGTACTTGCAATCCTTACAGCAGCGTACCAAGTGGTCCAAGATGGGCCAACCACTCCATTTAGATGATATAGTGCTCATACAAGATGACAATCTTCCACCTATGAAATGGAGTCTTGGGAGAATCATTGAACTTCATCCTGGCAAGGATGGTGTCTGCCGTGTCGTAACGATAAAATCTGCTTCAGGAAAACTACAAAGAGCAGCCAATAAAGTAAGGAAACTGCCTTTAGATGTTGAAGGCCCTTCGATCCTTCAAGGCCGGGAGAATGTTTAGACGTCTTTGCTACTTTAAAATTTATATGTGAAACTTATTGTAATTGCTTGCCAACCCTGAATTTGATCTGCTATGTTCTATTACAAATTTAAAATGGTATAACTTGCATAATTTGTATAACTTGCATAATTTGTAAAACTTGCATATTTTGTATAACTGATGTAACTAATATAACTTAAATTACCTGTATAACAAGAAAATTAAAATTCATATCGCTGTCTTGAAGTCTTACAACCGAACCGTCAAGATCACTTTTCCAAAATATAAGTATTTTTAAATCGCAAATTAATCATTCAATCACTTGAAATTTTATAAAATAAAATTGAATTTATAACGAAGAAAGATTCTTTATTTCAATTTTCCGGAGTATTTTTTCGATTAAACTAAGGCCGTGCCCTTTTCATTGCTCAAAAAAGCTTGAGCAAAACAATCATTTACGGAGTCGGGATATTTTGAAATTTTTCAAATGAATGTCCATTAGCATTGGTACTATTTAAAAAATATTTTGTTGTTATATCTTAAGTAAATTGACTACAATAGAAAAAAATAAACACATTCTCCTTATCATCGAACGAAATATTTCGTACATATGAGTTAAAATTTGTTCAAGACAAATTACGAAAGGCCTTTTGTATATAGCACGAAGTGTTTGTTATGCACAATTTTCGTATCGAATTTTTCCTACGAAATATTTGTTGAACTGACCAAATTTTTTATAATGCACGAATAAAAGTTTTACGAACAAAATTGTTGAAAATATTTTATTAATACACCTTACCTAATTTATGTGCCAAGTTGAAAGATTTTCCATAAACTTTTACAACTTTGCTGATATTTTGAGTAAAAACTGTGGAAACCCCATGTATTTTGTACGATATAAACGTTAACCGATTTCTATTAAATTTTACACAAATTTGATTTAATAACCTTGATTACTTTTCTCATTGATGGCAATAATTTAAAAATTCAAATAAAATTATATACCTAGGAATAAAAATTAATTTTAAATCGTACGTGTCTCCTCCGTTACCATTAGCTATCTTCTCCGTTACCATCTTTAATATTTTTTATTAAAGTAAAATGAAATTAAGCATTACACCAAAGATGGTTCTTAGAATATGTAAGCTTAATAAGAGTGTGCAAATAAATCAACTTCTATCTTGATGGACTGCGCACAATTTTTAACTTTAAGAGTGTTCCCAACTGAACAAAACCAATAATTTGGTAACTTTTTTTTTGCATATATATAGGGTCGTTTTTCACTTTCATAACATACTCTGTTTTATAAAACTTTTTATTTTTTACTAATTGGTCACTTGTAGGGGTATTTATGCACTAAAAAAAATCATTTTGTAAAATTAACTGTAAAGTGCCTTTTAAGAACTTAAAATATCAATGTCAAATGATATAATTATAATTATATACTAAATGAAAATAAATTGAATTTATATCCACTAGAAAAAAAAACTGCAAAAAATTACGTTAGCTATAGGAAACTGACTGTCAAAGATGCGTTTTCATTTTGATCGGACAACTACGCGCTTCACAATCTTTTTTTCTCAAAATCGCCATCCGGAACACTCTTAAGAAAAGGGCCGGAAATCTATAAACTGAACGTGTCTACTCCGTAACCATCTATTTTTTTGTACATAGGTATACACTTGCTACATTTAATTATTTTTTGGGGAAGCATATGTCTCATCTACTTTGTGATGAATTCTTAAAAATCACAGAGTTTCGTGAACAAATATAACCTTCTTATAAAAAAAACGCTTTGGAATGGCCGTAAAAGCACCTACTATGATTACATACCTATGTATATCAATCAAATGGTATTCAAAATTTTTAGAAATTAAAATTATCTACATATGTATGTATATACCCATATATATATCCATATCATATATTATCCTAAAATTGGTTTCTCCTGAAGAAATGTTTGTATCTAAAACAAACCTACTAGATCTGACTTTCTCGCAAATACAAATAAATTAATCTACCTAATCCAGGTATGTACCTACCCATTTACGAAAAGAAAATCAGGTAGAGACATCCACATAAATAATTTTTTTGAAGTTTAAACTAATAGGTAAATACTTTTTTATGGTATTTGTATTCTTTTCTTTTCCAAATTGTTAATTGAAACATTTTTTTTTCAATTAAATCACCTCTGTCATTTACCTAAAAGGTATACCTATTTATTATACTTTTCATACCTACTGAAAAAAAAAAAAATGAAACGAAATAAATATTCTCCACCCCCAGAAGTCAAAATACACAAATTTTTAAAATAAAAAAGTTTACCTTTAAACAAGGGATTATTAATTATTATTATATTTACCTATAATCTCTGCTTGAAACCATCATTCATATATTTTTCTGTTGTACAAACAGAAGAAATGTCTAAATACAAACCAAAATTCACTCATCAAGAACGAAAGAAAAGACGAACACGGGGAAAAAAGAGGGCCGAACAAAAAACTAAGAAAAAAAACAATCACCATTGCATTTCGAAACTGCTTCATAGCAAAAGAAAAAAGGGAATCCATACTCATAAACCAACAACCAAACCAGATACAAATGCCATTGTTATGAACTCAATTTTCAAAATGTTGAAGCAACTTTAGCGATGCGAGCGCACCACTGGACAAACAGCGCGTAAATAAAAACGACTCCATGATATTACTATGAAGTTTATATACAAAGCAAATACTAAAAACCAATAACCAAACCAGACACAGTTGTCCTAACCGTGCAAATACCATCAAGCATAAGCCACCACCGTGGTTCTACTCTCATTTTACGTCTGCTGATTCTGAATCACTCATACACACAAATACCCACTCACATTTCATATTCATCATACTTTTTTTTTTGTATATTTTCCAACATAAAAAAGGTATCTTCGAAAAAAAAACCATCTAGTAGCAAATGGGTTAACTAATAACTGCCAATTTAATAAAATAACGACTTTTGATTGAAATTAAAGACTTTTATAAAATGTGTCTTTTTGCAATAATTGGTAGTTTTTTGGCATTTCTTTTGTATTAAAACAATTTTAGAAAACATATTTGACATTATTTGGGGAGAGTTTTGTTGTTATTTTTATATAATTACACATTCAAAAATGCATTACAAAATGACCTATTTTGATGTTTTTCAAGAGACCATTATTCAAAAATAGAGCCCAAACTTAAAAATCAATTCCAACGTTTTCCTAGTCCTGATCATTAGCTTAAAAATTACGTAAATATAATTTGTGTTAACATTGAAAATGTTTATAGGGTCGTTTTGGATAAATTATGGCGTTACTAAAATGAATAAAGTGAATAAATGTGTATATGAGATGAACGCTAGCGTATACGGGGGGTACGATCGAATTTTTGGTTGGTGTTACCAGAATGAATAAAGTGAACAGATGAACGCTAGCGTATACGGGGGGTACGATTTAATTTTTGGTTGGTGTTACTAAAATGAACAAAGTATGGAGATGAATGCTAGCGTATAGGGAGGGTACGATTGAATTTTTGGTTGGTGCTGCTAAATTGAATATAATAAATTTTAACTCTATATTTTTATAGTTATAAATGCAGTCAGCAGTTTATTGTGCAGCTTTAACTATGTGTTGGCAGTTTAAAAAAAAAATGGCTTGAAAAGAAAATGTATGTAGAAGTGCAAAATGATGTTTTTTTTTAAATTAGAATTACAGAATAGGGCTTTTATGTGAAATGGTCGAAAAGCCAAAAATCTAAATGAGATGTGCTAGAGTGACAATTTTTTTGTTTATCGATAGTAACGTTTAATATAACAATTTCGTTCATATATTTTGAAATTCCAAAAAATCTACGAAATGAGATATTAAAGGTTGTAACTTCAAAATTAAAAAATAGATGGTTCATAAATTATTTACTACACATTAGGGTTACGTCTGATTGTAATAAATTTTATAGTTTGAGAAAGATAATAAATAATTAATTGTTTTTCTTTGAGGAAATTTTTATTAAATTTTTTTTTTATATTTTCTTACAATTTTTTTAGATATTCTAATTTTTGTTGATCGATTTTTGCCAGTTATATTTTTGTCTTTTTAACGATTGTATTTAAAAATCTCAAATTCATACAGGTGATAGATTACATAGATCTACATATAATATGTTAAATTTGAATTTTTTGAAAGTACTTCCGTTGACATAATTACATATTACTGTTCATTAACATACCACCTAATAACTCATTGGTCTGTGCACCTATACAATTAGTTTTTTTTTATTCGCAAATTCAATAATTGACAATTACTTTGATGTATCATACGTAGCCGTAGGTTCTTGATAAGCCTCACAGATCTTAAATACAATAATTAAAAAGTGGTACTTAATATTCAATCAATATTCCTATAGTTCATCGTCATCGTTGATTTGCAGGTTTGTGTGCGGGAATCAGCCCAAAAGAAGAACACAAATATTTCCCATAGTGCCACAGTTCATTCAAAATTTCTCTCTCTCTCTGTTCATTAAGTTTTTTGATTTGTTTCATTGTTTATCTCTCTGTCAGTGAATTACTGAAGAAAATTACTTTTCATTCAAGTTCAGTATTCATGTTCACTCGTTCAATGTTCTTGTGTTGCTTGTTCACTGTTTGTTTTGTTCAGTCGTATATATGCTCCGATGAAGGAAGGTTTGTTCTGTATCGAAATTATTTTTTTCAGCTAGTACCTAACTAGTTAAATCAAATGCAATTTGCGTTTGTGTTTTGTTACTTGGTAGGTAGTAAGGTTAGATGCTTACGGGATATGTTTGGTTAGTAGGTAGGTAATTTAGTAAGTTAGATAGGATGCTTGTGATATTCGTTGGAATATTTTTTGTTATGTAAATTTTTTTACTTTTGAGTTTTATTTAGCTATGATAAGAAAGATTAACTAAGAAAATTAAAATATGAAATATGAAAACAAGCAGTGGTAAATTAAACTAAACTTATTTATTAGATTTTATATGCGGTTGACTAATTAGAAAGTTTTTTAAAAGTCCTTAATTGTTGAAAATATGCCTTATAATAATAACGGGTGATTTTTTAAGAGGTTTAGAACATTTAAAGGGTGATTTTTTAGCTGGTTTGGTTTTGGCAACACTGGTTTTGACAGCTGACGTGTGTTTAGTACCTTGTGTCACTGTCAAACAGCTTCAGTTTGGTTTGCAATTTAACCATGGATCGTCTTACAAATGAACAACGCTTGCAAATTATTGAATTTTACTATCAAAATTCGTGCTCGGTTCGAAATGTTCATCGCACACTGCTTCCATTTTATGGTCGGCATTCTCGACCTTCTGAGCAGTCTATTCGGAAGATTGTGACCAAATTTCGCACCAAATATACTTTGTTGGACATTAAACCACCAACACGTTTACGTACTGTGCGTAGTGAAGAAAATATTGCGGCCGTATCAGCTAGTGTGACAGAAGACCGCGAAATGTCGATTCGGCGCCGTTCCCAGCAGTTAGGCCTTTGTTACAGCACTACGTGGAAAATTTTGCGGAAGGATTTGGGCGTAAAGCCTTTTAAGATACAGCTGGTGCAAGAACTAAAGCCAGCCGTTCTACCACAACGCCGAATTTTTGGTGAGTGGGCTCTTGGAAAGCTGGCCGAGGATCCGCTTTTTTATCGAAAAATTGTGTTCAGCGATGAGGCTCATTTTTGGTTGAATGGGTACGTAAATAAGCATAAGCATAATTGCCGCATTTGGAGTGAAGATCAGCCAGAAGCATTGCAACAGCTACCAATGCATCCCGAAAAAGCCACTGTTTGGTGCGGTTTATGGGCCGGCGGCATTATTGGGCCATATTTCTTCAAAGATGATGCGAATCGCAGCGTTACTGTCAATGGTGAACGCTACCGAGCGATGATAACAAACTTTTTTTTGCCCGAAATGGAAGTTCTTGACTTGCATGATATGTGGTTTCAACAAGACGGTGCCACATGCCACACAGCACGCGAAACAATGGCGCAATTGCGAGGCGAGTTTGGTGAACAGTTAATTTCACGTTTCGGGCCGGTCAATTGGCCGCCTAGATCGTGCGATTTGACACCATTAGATTATTTTTTGTGGGGGTATGTTAAGGCTAATGTCTATAGGGACAAGCCCGCTTCGATTGACGCACTGGAAGCCAACATCCATGCATTCATTCGTGAGATACCGGCCGATATGTGTGAAAGAGTATGCCAAAATTGGACTCAGCGGATGGGCTACCTGAGACGCAGCCGCGGTCAACAGTTGCATAATATTATCCTTAAACATTAAATTGCAAGGTTCAAACTATCGATTCAAATAAATATTTCATTCATTTTTTCGAATTTTGTGTGTGTTTTTTTTTTAACGGGTGATTTTTTAAGAGGTTTAGAACTTAAAAAAAAAAAACACAAAAAATTCGAAAAAATGAATGAAATATTTATTTGAATCGATAGTTTGAACCTTGCAATTTAATGTTTAAAGATAATTTCATGCAAATGTTCACCGCGGCTGCGTCTCAGGTAGCCCATCCGCTGAGTACAATTTTGGCATACTCTTTCACACATATCGGCCGGTATCTCACGAATGAATGCATGGATGTTGGCTTCCAGAGCGTCAATCGAAGCCAGCTTGTCCTTATAGACATTAGCCTTGACATACTCCCACAAAAAATAATCTAATGGTGTCAAATCGCACGATCTAGGCGGCCAATTGACCGGCCCGAAACGTGAAATTAACTGTTCACCAAACTCGCCTCGCAATTGCGCCATTGTTTCGCGTGCTGTGTGGCATGTGGCACCGTCTTGTTGAAACCACATATCATGCAAGTCAAGAACTTCCATTTCGGGCAAAAAAAAGTTTGTTATCATCGCTCGGTAGCGTTCACCATTGACAGTAACGCTGCGATTCGCATCATCTTTGAAGAAATATGGCCCAATAATGCCGCCGGCTCATAAACCGCACCAAACAGTGGCTTTTTCGGGATGCATTGGTAGCTGTTGCAATGCTTCTGGCTGATCTTCACTCCAAATGCGGCAATTATGCTTATGCTTATTTACGTACCCATTCAACCAAAAATGAGCCTCATCGCTGAACACAATTTTTCGATAAAAAAGCGGATCCTCGGCCAGCTTTCCAAGAGCCCATTCACCAAAAATTCGGCGTTGTGGTAGGTCGGCTGGCTTTAGTTCTTGCACCAGCTGTATCTTAAAAGGCTTTACGCCCAAATCCTTCCGCAAAATTTTCCACGTAGTGCTGTAACAAAGGCCTAACTGCTGGGAACGGCGCCGAATCGACATTTCGCGGTCTTCTGTCACACTAGCTGATACGGCCGCAATATTTTCTTCACTACGCACAGTACGTAAACGTGTTGGTGGTTTAATGTCCAACAAAGTAAATTTGGTGCGAAATTTGGTCTGTTGAGACGTAACAACTACCAACATTGAATGTTGTATTTGTAATGAAAATGAAAAGTTCAAATGATAAAATTTTTGTTGAGACAACCAACAACAGCAACATGATGAAATGACTTCATATTCAGTAAGTGTTTTTAAAGCTGCAGAAAAATAATCTATTTTGTTTAACTGTGTGCAAGTAAAAATAGAAATGCGCGTGAAAGTGTACTAATAAAATTTGGTTAACAGTTTTTTTTAGTTTTTTTTAGTTCAATATCATTTTTCGATTGGTCTTAGTAAAAATGATGATTAAAATTGATGTTCAGGTATGTATAAATTGGTGTGTTTGGAAATCGGGAAAGATAACATTCAAAGTAAAAGAAAAATTATTATGATTAATGATTTATCTAGCACAAATAAGTCATTTTCAATGTCCCCATTGTTACTCAAGGAGTGAAATCTGTATATTTTTTCCACTTCAAGCAGTTTCGAAAATTTTTCCGATAGAGGTTACCAAAATATTAAAATAAAGTAAGAAAAAAGTAAAAAAAAAATAAAAAAGTGGCTCGATGTTCTTTCATAAACACTTAAGTTTTTTGCAATACGTATTGTATGGACTTCACAATTGTTGTTATGATTTGCCCAATTTCTTGTTTTTTTTTTTGAAATTATGGGTGGAGGCTTCTTAGGTAGCAGTAGAAAATTGATTATAGATGAGAATTTAAGTAACGTAATTTAAAAACTTGAGGAAACTTAACTAAATGACCTCTAAGAGGCATTTTAAGAAAATCTAATAAATTTGACTGATACAGTGTAGGGAAGAGGTTTTTGCTTTCGGGTCTCATAAAAACGTATGTGTTGTAATTATTAGCCAATTAATTAATTTAACTTTGAGATATGGAATTAGTCTTTGGTTAAGACCAATAATCGATTTAATTTTATAATGGTTTATAAATATTGTAACGACTGTCACATTTGTACTATAACAACTATGGAATGAACTTTAACCACTCTCGAATAAAAGAAACACCGAATTTCGGATTAGACGGGACACAAACCAACCTACCGAGAGCTTTGGTGAACTTTTGAACTTCCAATACTAAACGGAAATTTATGGGAAATTTCTCCTATGGAAAGCTCTGGAAGCAAATACTAGAACCTTCCAGCTTTTTTGGGAACCTTGTGAAACGTATAAAAGCACATGCCTGACCGGCAGAAGACGCAGTTTATTTTTAATCGTGAATGAGTAAAGTTGGTTGTAATAAAAGTAAGGTTGGTGAAATAATTTCAGTGGTGAACAATAATTTTTTTTTTTGTAATAAGAAAAGTGAAGTGTTTTATTTTGTAAAGTAAATAAGTGGAAAATTTAAATAAAGTGAATAAGTTTTATTAACGAACCTGAGAAAATATTACATTGGTGTCAGAAGTGGGATTAAACTTAATTTATATGTTTTTAGATAATTTATTGTGTTTAACAGACAATAATTACAAAAAGTGAACGTGACTGTGAAAGTGAAAATAAGAAAAGACAATGGGTAAATCTCTAAATGATTTAAATTTAGTTGAACTTATGGCAGAACTGAACAAGCGAGGTCTTCCTACTGCTGGAACAAAGAATGATCTTATAATTCGTCTGTAAGAAGGTTTAAGAAAACGTGGAGAAAACCCAGACAAGTTTATATTTGACATTAAAATGGAGGAAGAGCAAGACCATTGGACATGAGCAGTATGCTGTTTCAGCTGCTCACCAAATTTGAAGAACAACGCAATGAACGAACAACGGAATGAACAAAAGAATCTTCTCGAATGATTCGAGCAACAAGGCCAAGAACAACGCAATGAACAAAAGAATCTTCTTGAACGATTTGAGCAACAAAGCCAAGAACGATTTGATCAACAAAGGCAAGAACAAATGAATCTTCGAAATCTTCTCGAAGCTAGGTTAGAAGCATTTGACAACAGAATTATTGCCCTTGACGAGCGTGTCGATAAACAATTTTTGACTGTCGATAAGCAATTGTCTACAGTAGAAGCAAAGTTCGAATAGGTCGAAGATAAAATCGAATGCATTACAAAGAAATTGGATAAAGTAAAGAGAATGAAGGTTCAAAAAAGTGCTGGCGAATGTCCAAGGAGAAAGGAAATGTATCCACCAATTTTCGATGGACAAACTTCTTGGTCAATCTACAAGAAACAGTTTGAGGCAGCCGCGGCAACAAATGGCTGGGACGAGGAAGACAAATATATAGCTCTGACGCTTGCCCTTAGAGGAACTGCTGCTGAACTGCTTCAAACCATACCAGCAGATAAGAATGGCAACGTCTGTGCTCTTGTTCAGGCCATTGACAAGCGCTTTGGAGATGGCCATATACAAGAAGTCTTCCGCGTTCAACTCAATACTAGAGTCCAGAAAAGAGGAGAAACTCTACAACAGCTCCAAGCAGACATCGAATGGTTGTAACATCTGACATATCCGGCTCCAGGGGATGAAATCGTCAACCAATTCGCAACAGAAGCCTTTGTCCGTGCTGTATCTGATATCAACCTTCAGCGAGCAATTCGAGCTGCTGGAAAATGCACAATTCTTGAGGCATTAGCGTTCTCCCTGACTATGGAAGCAGCAGAACAGGCTTCTCAGGGAGTCCATCGAGTAAAAGAAATAGAAATTGGGAAGTGTTATGCCAGAGAAGAGAGTTGCAAAGGAACCAGCGTGATGGACCTGCTCGATGCTGGAATTGTAACAAGACTGGACATCTCCAACGTCAGTGCAGGTTACCACCTAGAAGACCTGCATGTCAACATTGTGGTACCAGAAATGGAAACAATAACGTCAATACTCCAACTCTTCCAATCGGGAAACGAGTAAGAACCAACTTCGAGGGGCAGAAGCTGGCTTCTGGTATCGATGGCCCCAGAACCACTATTCAGGTCTCGCAGACTAAACGAAACAATAAAAGTCTGACTGTGGAGGCAATATTAAACGACAAGAAACAAGTGGCTATGATTGACACCGGTGCCACTGCCTCCATTGTTCGAAGAAACTTGATGAATATGACATGGCTGCATAACACCAACACCTATCGTCTGAAAACTGCACCAGGAGAGGTAGCCAGAGTGTATGGGGAGGTTCGTCTTACGATTCGTTTAGCAGAACTGGAGTTTTCATATGTGTTTCTGGTAGCAGATATTTGTAACGAGTGCATCGTTGGAATCAACCTTACGAAAGAGCACGGAGTAATCCTTGATATCGGGAAGCAAGTTCTTAAGTACCGAAATGTGGAGATTCCTATGGTATATGGCAATGAAAGCACATCAACTCTAGGACTATCATAAAGGAACATATATGCCTGCCACCTTCTTCAGAAGTGTTCATTTGGACAAAAATATAGGGTTATTTGGGTAGCCATCAATACCTTATGGTGGAGCCAGACTCTGAGCAGTCTTTCCAAAACATCATCCAAGGGAGACTCTTGTGGCACCAAACAACAACATGGTGCCCCTACGGTTACTTAACATCAAACCGAACGAAGTGAAGCTTAGAAAAGTAGAAGTTGTTGGAAAGTGTAAATCAGTGTCTGCAATAACTAAGATCACAGGAGTGGACACTCAGCAATCTGTGGACCCGACGAAATTGAACTCTATGAAGGCAAACATTTTGAAGTCATTTAATTTAAGTGAATGACAGCTTGGTGTTGCTGGAAGCCTCCCTCACGAGTACGCTGATATACTTTCTTCGCCCAGTGTGCTGTATGGTCGAACACAACTGGTGCAGCATCGAATCGATATGGGAGACGCGAGACCAATTCGACAACCAGTGAAACGTCTCCCATTAGCCAAACGAGCCAAAGTTAAAGAGATGATATCGACGATGAAGAAAGATGGGCTAATCGAAAATTCTAAAAGCCCTTGGGCATCCCCAGTTGTGCTCGATGTACTCGATTCTGTGTGAACTATCGGAGGCTGAACGATGTGACAAAGAAAGACAGCTACCCTCTGCCAAGAATCAGCGATACTTTGGATGCGATGGAAGGAGCTGAATGGTTCTCAATATTGGACTTGAAGAGTGGCCACTGGCAGGTAGAAATCCATCCAGAAGATCAAGAAAAGACGGCTTTCTCCACAGGAAATGGTCTGTGGCTATTTAAAGTAATGCCTTTCGGACTATGCACCGCTCCGACAACATTTGAGCGTTTGATGGAGTGCGTTTTACTAGGACTTACTTGGAAGTCATGCTTCGTCTATCTGGATGATGTCATCGTTTATGGTAAAACATTTGATGAGCATTGTTGAAACCTTAAAGCCGTGTTTCAGAGGCTTCGAGAAGCAAACTTAAAATTAAATCCAGACAAGTGTGCATTCTTCAAGTCTGAGGTGAAATACTTGGCACATATCATCTTGTCCCAAGGAGTGCAGACTGCACTCAAATGCAGATACCTTGTCTCGGAGACCCTGCAACCCAGACTGCAAGCATTGCACACGTCAAGAAGAAAAGGAGGCAGCTGCCATTCAGCGATTAAGAATCGATCCCATTTACGGTTGGAGTAATGAAGAACTGAGGACCGCCCAACAAGAAGACTCGGATATTGAACCCATTCTTGCATGGAAAGAATACCGGGAGAAACCAGAATGGGGTGACATCTCCGATAGAAGTCCAACTCTTAAGGCGTATTGGGCACAATGGGACTCACTTCATGTGCAAGAAGGAGTGCTAAGACGTAAGTGGGAGTCCACAGACGGCAAATCATATATGATGCAGCTAATCGTACCTCAATCCAAAGTTAATGAAGTTTTTCAAGAGATGCATGAAGGAGCTCCCAGAGGACATTTGGGGATCAATAAGATACTGGAGAAGGTAAGGCAGCGATTCTACTGGATACATGCAAGAGAAGATGTTGATAAATGGTGCCGAAAATGTGATACTTGTGCTGCAAGCAAGGGACCAGGCAGAAAAATCCAGAGTAAAATGCAGCAGTATAACGATGGCATGCCTTTTGAGAGGATTGCAATAGACTTTCAGGGACCTTTTCCAGAAACCGAAAGTGAGAACCGATACATCCTGGTAGTAATGGACTACTTCAGCAAGTGGCCTGAGGCATTTGCCATCCCAAGTCAGGAAACCAAAACAGTCGTGGATCAGATTGTTTTCAACTGGATAAGCAGGTTTGGTGTACCGATGAAACTCCATTCAGATCAAGGAAGAAACTTCTAGTCCAAAATCTCTCAGGAAGTTTAAACACTCTTTGGCATTAAAAAGACGAGGACAACACCGCTTCATGCACAATCTGATGGAATGGTTGAACGATTCAACAGGACTCTTAAAGAACACCTTTCCAAAGTTGTAAGCGACAACGAACGAGACTGGGATTGGCATATTCCATTATTCTTGATGGCCTATCGAAGTGCAGTACATAGCTCAACAGGACATACACCATCAGAAATCCTGCTCGGGAACACAATACGACTGCCAAGTGAAATAAAATTTGGATGTCATGGTAATGAGCCCCAAGAAATAGACGACTACTTGGAAGACCTGAAAGAAAAGCTTCTTGACATTCACGAAAGGACAAGGGCAAATATAAAGCTATCAAGTGATCGGATGAAAAAACGATACGACACAAAAGCAACAAGGAACGGATTCCAAGCGGTAGAACTTGTGAGGTTTTATAATCCCCACCGTCGGAAGGGACTTTCACCGAAACTTCAACAAAATTGGGAAGGCCCGTATACTGTTGTAACTCGAATAAACGATGTCGTCTACCGCATTCAGTGAGGACTTAGATGCAAAATGAAAGTAATTCACAGCGACCGAATTTTGGATTAGACGGGACACAAACCAACCTATGGAGAGCTTTGGTGAACTTTCGAACTTCCAATACTAAACGTCAAGTCGAAAGCTTTGGAAAGGGAAATGTATGGGGAATTCCCCCTAAGGAGAGCTCTGGGAGCAAATTCTAGAACCTTCCAGCTGTTTCGGGAACCTTGTGAAAAGTATAAAAGCACATGTCTGACCGGCAGAGGACGCTGTTTATTTTTAATCGTGAATGAGTAAAGTTGGTTGTAATAAAAGTAAAGTTGGTGAAATAATTTCAGTGGTGAACAATAAATTGTTTTGTAATAAGAAAAGTGAAGTGTTTTAAGTAAATAAGTGGAGAATTTAAATAAAGTGAATAAGTTTTATCAACGAACCTGAGAAAATATTACAATATTATGATTTCTTAAAGGAAGCAGGTCCTTATGTTCAAAGGTGCCCAATATGTGGGGCAGCTTTGAACTAAACAGGGACACTTTTGAACAATCGTTTTTGTAACAGTTCTAAGCAGTTAAAAAAGGAGATATAGTGTTTGTTTTTCTAATGCCATAGATGTATTTTATTTTTTGAGTAAATGGAGACATAAAACTAAAGATAAACAAACTAGAATTCACAAATGAATGAAACACTAGGGGAGAAGGGGCGCCTTTAAACGCTGTGTGCTTTCAGATCTCATAAAAACCTATGTGTTGTTATTAATGTTGTAATGAATGAAATTAATTAAAGTTTAAGATTTGGAATTAGTCTTTGGTTACAACCAATGATTGAGTAACTTTGATAAAGTTTATAATTATTACATTTTTAAAGAGGCACGTCATTATGTTCAAAAGTACCCACCATATAGTCCAGGTTTGAACTGAGCTGGAGCACTTTTGAACAGTCGTTTTTGTAATTGTTTTTGCCATCAGTAAAAAAGAAATATAGCAGTTTTTTTAATATATTTTATTTCCTAAGACAAAATACTAAACGTAAAAAATAGAACTCACAAAAGAATAAAACAAAATTTTAAGAAGACCATGAAATCTTAGACTACTTAAAGACAACTTCTATACAATCAAATTTCAGAGTTGTTTCACTAACCCAATTGAAATTTAGAATGTCAAAAGCAAAAGCCATCATCGCTACTGTCCTTAATGTTTCCGGAGCTTTGATTGATGGTGACATCTAAATTTCTACCGTTCAAAGGTGCCCCATCCGTTTTGTTCAAATCAGCCCTAACGTGCCGAGTGACAGAAAATCTCGAGTAAATAAGTACTTTTTACATATTTATCACAAATCTAACCTTTAAACGGTTTTAAATGAATCTGCACCTTAAAAATGCATTTTATACAAATAGAAAAGCCCACCAAAAACAATTTTCACTGCAGCAGTATAATGAGGCAATAAAACCTTCAAAATGGGTTACTTTTTAAGGAAAACTTAAAGCCGTCGACGATAATAGAAGACATAATTGGTAATTTTAATTTTTGGTGAACGCTTTGAAATTTTTAGTTAATGTGATTTTATTAGCGATGTTCAAAGGTACCTCACGTTCAAAGGTGCCCGCGTCTGAAGAAACGAGGCGTATATTTTTAAACTATTCTACCAACCCCTTTTTATTGAAAGACAATACCTACCATCAAAACAATAAATTTACAAAAGCAAAATAAAGGCAATATAAACTGTCACAATTTCACTCTGAAAAGCAAGTATTAAATAATTTACAGGCCATTTTAAAAGACAAACAATCTTTTAATGAAAATTCTTGTAGTTCATTAATATCACATTAAGTACATTTTGCACTTTACTGGCAAAAATACACCTATTCGTTTGTTGCTCTGATCACGGTGTTATAATAAAATAATAGCTATATATTTTGTGTAAATCGTTTTTCTAACTCAGCCAGCAGTAGCATTAGGATAATTTCAGTATAATATCCTTGAACCCACTCCTTGATGAAGCTCCATTAAAATATATGTAGAAAGTTTGCAGTTAAGGCTTCACCTACATTGTATGTTCAGTGTTTTGTAGCCCCATAAACAAAACTGTTGCGAATTGTCCTTCATTCTTCAATATTTATAGGCCGTTTGTGTAGACCTTCGTATACTTCTCTCCATGTTGACATCACCAATCTATATCCGTCTCTCAACTACGGGGTAGTGGTAGTATAGTGTGCAAAAAAAGGCTTTCACTACCACATAATGGGTTTGTGGAGAGAAGAAAAAAGCAGATATCTTTTTTGGCGTTTGTTTTAAATTATTTAATAGTGCCTAGGGTTTTAAATATGTATTAACGTCCATAATATTATTAGGTTAAAATATCACATTAACACTTTTCGACGTTAAAACAGATTGGTGATATTAAAGAATTTTGTCATCGGCATTATCAAACATCGTGGCATTTATGGTGTGCCTTAAGCGATGGGAAGCAGTGGATTGTATTTGTGTTGGGTTGTTGGAAGTGTTATTTAAAGTCATTCTTAATGTAGTAAGGCTGTTTTCAAAAATTATTACCATCCCGACGTAATGGAAGGTGGTTGTGGCATTGGCGTATCTTATTAATATAAAGAAAAATCTCCATGGATATAAATGCCATATATCTAATTAGCTTTAATGAACATGCATTTGTAGATTGAAATTACGGCTTATTTAAAAATTTACGATAATGGTAGGTAATGAAAATAATTATGGGCTGGTGTTGCTATTTTTGGTTGTCAACGTAGCAGAACCCAAGACACCTGGTACCAACTCAACTGTACCCGCGCATGGGAACCCATGTACAGTAGTTCCCTAAGTATGGGGAGGCGGTCATAATCAAATAAAATCCCAACAACTCAACGGATTTTGATGAAACTTTCAGAAATATAAAAATGTCATAAATCATCTTCACACAAAATGCCCACCGACTGACACGCCCACTTCTTCAAAAAATCAAATATAATCCTAAAATTGGTAGAAACTTGGGTTATGTTCAAAGAATATTTGAAAGATAATGTTCTTTTTAGCAATTCATACATACAACGTTTTCTTGCCACGCCCACCTTTTGTGTTTTTTTAAAGATTTATTAAAAATTAAAAATGGATAGTGATGAAATGGAAGTTAAAATAACTTTATACGAGTATCTTTATCAGAGATAAAAATTAGTTTAAAACTCTATTCAACCCCCATGTAAACATGAAACGCCAGAAAAGCTGCATGCAAAAGTTACAAGTTGGCCAACTTGTCCAACGGCATCTTCATCTGCTTTCTGTTGTGTGCGTATCAATGGATTTGTGTGTATTCAAATTTTGACAGCTATTCCAGTTGCAGTTCCATCTCCATTCTGTTCAGCCAGTTAGATAGCCTCCACTTCATACATATTTTGTCCTCAGAGAGAAAAGCTTTTCTGTATATGAAGGTTGCATCGCAACTTTCATTTTAACATTTCGCTTGACAATATCACAAGGTTAGGTTTGAATGTTGTGAAGGTTAAGCGACGGTGGTGTTTTTTTTCTGAACAGAGCTGCAACTGGAATAGAAGTCAAAATGTTGAATACACACAAATCCAATGATACGCACACAAGACGACGCAGCGCAAACGCAGCTGCAAAAGTTGGCCAATTTTTAGCTTTTGCATGTAGCTTTTTTGACGTTTCGAAATAGTTAGAGCACCCAAGTGTTTACATGGGAGTTGAATATAGTTTCAAACTCTTTTTAATCTCTGATAAAGATATAAGGTAATTTTAGTTTCCATTTCATCACTATCCATTTTTATTTTTGTATTTGGAAGAACCAGCTCTCTATGAAATCCAAGAGCGTCTGACGCATAATGTGCGGCTCATTGGTCAGCGTCTGATCCCATAGGGGTGGCTGTATTTAAGACCTTGAATAGAAGAAGTAACTAAGCTATTTATGGGTAACAAACAAAAGTTAAAAAAAAAAACATTGCAATGAGTAAAACAAACAGATACATTACCCCAGGTGGCAATCCAGATAAACTGGTAAATCCACTCTCTTCGGAGATCGGTGCTATGGATTCTGGGGAGTACCAATTATTGCTAGCAGGAAGTAGACGGAGTTCTAAAACACTAAAAAAACCCTTACCAAAAAATCAAATGACAAAGAAGTCATTTACGAAAAAGGAACCAAAATCTATGAAAAGATCGAAATAAAAGATCCGCAGTGTTCCAAAAAAAGCAACGAGATCCACCAAGTTGAATCCGAAAAGTATTTCGAGGAATGGCAAAAAGAAATAATAGCCAGAAAGAAACTTCAAGTCCTCGTTGAAAGTCTTCAGCAACAAGTTAAGAGACTTGAAGAAAAAGTCAGCTTGCTAGACAAGAAAAGCTCAAGAAATGACAGCAAGACTAGTTCAAAAATACTTGTGAAAAGCCCACCAAAAACCATTGAGTTTCATACTGATGAGGAAGAGCTTTTTTTTGAAACAGATGGTAACAGAAATAAACGTAAATCCAAGAAACGGAAAGCAGAGGGTAGTCCAGAGACTGTTCAAAAAATTAAGCAGGTAGCTTCAAAAGCGTATATTGCTGCAACAGTGAAAAAATCAAACATTGAAATAAAAGATGTATCCCAAAAGAAGTCTTTTGCTAAAGGCACTAGGCAAACTGCACCACCTCCAATCATGATTTCCGGATGTTTGGTGAGCTTAAGAACATAGTAGAAAAATGCACTAATAAGGCATGTAAATATACATCATACAATAAAGACAATTGGAAAGTCATTGTTGAAGACGCCGATGCGTATAGATCTATCACTGAAGAATTGAACAAAATGAAAATTCAGTGGCACTCGTACGAAAAGGCAAGAGGCCTTCACTCTTCATGTGTTGCCAAAGATATTGTCGAAGACCTTATTCAAAAAGGCTTCCAAGCTCTCAATGCAAATAATCTTATTTAAAATGAGATAATCAAAGACTCAACTGGGCACTGGGGTATCAACGACAACAAGAAGATCTCTACCTTTGAAAATAAAGAAAGTCTCGATAAGATCTACAGTATAAAATTAATTATGGCCATAGTTGTCAAAATTGAACCACTACGAAAGGCTGTCAGGCCTTTGGGCATACACAAAAATATTGCAATCGTGAGTTCGCTTGTGTTAAATGCGAAGGCAAGCATGCAACTAAAGACTGTCCCATGGGCAGAGAACAGAAAGCGAAATGTGTTAACTGTCAAGGCAACCATCCTGCAAGTTACAGAGGATGTCCAGTTGCCAAAAAATTCCAAGACACAAAAAGAAAAAACAAAACTGGGAACAAGCTAGGAAACCCAACAAACACAAAAGCAATAGTTGAAAGCAAAAAAGTATCCGTTGAAAACAAAACTAAAAATCAACCGCCAAAAGCAATTGCACTAAGCAAAAGTGATGAAAATAAACCCTATTCCCAGATTGTTAAAAATGAGCGGAAGAACGAAAAAACATCTATTAAAGAAACGCTTGAACTTATCCTAAAAAGGATTGACAAACAAGATTTAAACATAAAACAGCTAAGCGAAGAAGTCGGTCTTAAAAAACAATGATGGACAGAACACTCAAAATCGCAACATGGAATGCAAACGGTCTTTTACAACATGTATCAGAACTAAACATCTTTTAAGACATAGACTATATAGACATTTGTTTGGTGTCCGAAACTCACCTCGCTATAGAACAAAATCTTGATAGTAAATTACCTAACTATACATGTTATCACGCTCCGCACCCAGCTGACAAAGCTAGGCGAGGATCAGCAATACTAATAAAAAAGTGCTTAACACACTATAAAGAGCCTAAGGTTACTAATGAAAACATGCAAGTAACAACAATTAGTATTGGTATAAAAAAGAAAGAGTTTAAGATAGCAGCTATATATACTGCCCTCCGAGGCGCTCTTCAACTGAAGAAGACTATGCAGAATTCCTAAATTTGTTAGGACATCACTTCCTTGTTGGTGGCGATTTCAATGCTAAGCACACCCAATGGGGATCTAGGCTCATAACAACGAAAGGTAAAAGGGCTATATCAAGCAGGCCACAAATACAACTGCGAATTTTATTCTTCTGGCTCGCCAACATATTGGCCATCTGATTGTAACAAAATACCAGACCTTATAGACTTTTTCGTAGTAAAAGGTATTAAACGAAACCATATAACTGTCGAAGGTAATTACGATTTATCGTCAGATTATACTCCAGTAATATAATAATAGAAATATGTAATCCTAAGCTCGTGAATAATAGGACAAACTGGAACGAGTTCAGAGATAAACTTGAAAGTTTTATAAAACTAAGATCCCCTATGCAAACAATTGAACAGATTGATCATAAAGTAGAACAATTTATTGCTGATGTGCAACAGGCTGCAGAAGAAAGTACTCCAACAATTTCGAACTCAAGAGAAAAAGAAATAAAATATCCTGTCGAAATAAAGGAGCTGATCTTAGAGAAAAGAAGAGCTCAAAGAAAATGGCAAGCTACGAGATTTCCAGGTAATAAGACAGTTTTTAACCGTCTTAACAACGCACTAAAGAAAAGAAACTGTGAATTTAAAAGTGATTAAGTAGATTCCTGAGTAGTCTGGACGGTGGATGCTTCTACGGAATACTCCTTATGGAAAGCAGCTAAGCGCATAAAAAGACCACAGATACAAAACCCGCCTCTAAAATCTCAAGATGGTAAATGGATCGGAAACCTAAAACAAAAGACTGATGTCTTCGCTGAACATCTCGTGAATGTTGTTAGGCCATTTCCAGCAAGCACAGCTACAGATTCCTTACAGTTTGCTTATAGAAACGACGAATGTGAAATTCTTTTTGTCACGCTCAAAGAAGTAAGAAGTATGTGTCAACATAAGTTGTCTAGCAAAAAATCACCAGGGTTCGATCTAACAGCTGCTCAGGTTTTGAAAGAAATGCCTTCAATAGCCTTCAAAAAACTCCAATTTATAATAAATGCATGCCTTATACTAAGATATGTGCCACATCATTGGAAAATTGCAGAAGTCATTGTTATACCTAAACAAGGTAAGCCACCAACAGAAGTAACATCTTACAGACCTATATCGCTAATACCAATCATGGCAAAAGTTTTCGAAAAACTGCTTCTGAAAAGACTACGCAAAATAATAGAAGAAAGAAGACTTATTCCGAGCCATCAGTTTGGATTTAGAAATAAACATTCCACGATAGACCAAGTGCATCGGATTACGGATTTTGTGGAAAAGGCACTAGAAGAAAAACAAATATGCTCGGCTATATTCTTAGATGTTGCTCAGGCCTTTGACAAGGTTTGGCACTTGGGACTTGAGTACAATCTGCAAAGGGTTCTTCCCAGGCAGTACTACTAAATACTAAAATCCTACGTTACGAACCGACTCTTTAGAGTACGGTACGACCAAAATTACTCAGAACTAAGGAAAATTGAAGCCGGTGTACCACAAGGAAGTGTCCTAGGACGAAGCCTATATCTGTTATATACAAGGGATATTCCAGTGGACATCAACGCTATCATGGCCACCATTGCTGATGATACTGCAATATTGGTGCCAGATAAATCCGTTACGAAGGCTACACAAAAAACTGCAAAATGCAGTCGATAAAGTTAGTGATTGGACGCAAAAATGGCGAATCAAACTAAATGAAACAAAATCGACGCATAATGTTCCAATTCTTATAAACAGTACAACAGTATTTTACTCCAATACTGACAAATACCTTAGAATGACTTTGGTTGCAAAGCTTAAATGGAAAGAGCACATCAAAAAGAGAAGAGACGAACTAAACTTGAAGTACAGAAAAATTTACTGGTTACTAGGAAAGAACTCTATCCTATCTACCCAGAACAAACTAATGTTATAAAAGCAAGTACTGAAACCCGTTTGGACATATGGCATCCAACTATAGGGCTGTACAAGGAAACAAATGCTGAATCCATCCAAAAATTCCAAAGCAAGGTCCTTCGCGGAATAATAAATGCCCCTTGGTATATAAGAAATAGCGATCTACATCGTGACCTTCAAATTGAAATGGTTACAGAAGTGGTTAAAGAACACGCTGTATCACTCAATCAGCGACTGCAAAGTCATATCAACTCCGAAATGGAGACCGTCTTAAATGTAAGAGACAATGTTCGGAGATTAAGAAGAACCAAGCCTCATGAGCTGATAGTCTAAAAGCTATGGGAAAGTGTTATAACTTAAACTTCCCACAATGCGATTTATAAATTAAGAAAGAAAAATCATTTGTCGATATTTTATAGATTGGTCCTGATTCACCGGTGGTTTTCGTGCGGTAAGAGTCCCACACTACTCGGTACCGATTCTTACCAAGTGTCTTTTAAGGATTTCCATCGGATAATAAAAAAAAAGAAAATTATTTTTGGTTTTTGTCTTCACTATAATGTATAAAAAAACGGCACCAATCAACCAATAGAAATTGACATTTTAAAATATTTAACATCTTATGTATCAAAAATTAGTAGAGTAAATAGTTTTGTTTCATCTTTTAAAATTGTCACAAATTCTTCTTACTTTGATTCTATTTGCGATTCTAGTAATTGGCCTCCAGAAGCTCTTATTAAAGAATTTTCAACAAGGAAAAATAGGGTTTCGGATAAATAACCCAAAAATCCATTCCCAAAAAACCAAAGAGGATTACCCTCTTCTATCAAAATTTTAGAGGGCTTCGCACTAAAACTGCTGATCTTTACGTCAACTCGCAGGCATTTTCACATGACATCTTTCTTTTGACAGAAACCTGGCTTAATTCAAGCTTCTTGGAAACAGAACTTTTTAATGAAGAGTTTTTAGTTTACAGAAAAGATCGTCATGTTGACAAAATAAAAGAAAAGGGTGGTGGTGTTTTGATTGCAGTTCGAAATAAATGTATTTCTTCTCTTATTGTATTCCCTTTTAAACTATTAATTGAACTAATCTGCACAAAGTTAGCCGTAGAGTCAAAACTTATTTATATTGTACAATTTTCTTAGGTTCGTTAATAAAACGTATTCACTATATTTAAATTCTCCACTTGTTTACTTTACAAAATAAACGCTTAACGTCGCCAAGTACAGACGTGTTTTAATTCGCTCCTCATTACCTTTCAAATATAATTAAAATTCTTTTAATTATAACTCAGTTTGCTTAGCCCTGCATTTTCATTCACAAATTCTCTGACCCAATTTTCTGCCCTTAAATCATTCTTTCATTACCGCTTCGCAGTCAATTCGATTTGAAAATTGTGCTTACCTGTGTTAACTTCTTGTAACAGTTTATTGTGTTTACTTTAATTATTCTAACCCAACTGTGCCGCGGTAGCCCCCATTCCACATTGTTGACTAATAATAAATAAAAATAAATAATAAACAAAAAATAATAATTATGGTGAATCGATGTGATTTTATCCATTGCGAAGACAATGATCACAAAAATGCTGACCCGGTGCCTTGTAGAGGCCTTTGTAGTAAATCTTTTCACCCACTATGTATAGGATTAAGCAAGAGATCAAGTGCGCATCTGAAAGATTATTTGGAGCACTTTTTCTTTTACTGCGATGAGTGCAGAGATTTCTCTCTTGCGCATGTGCTCCGTGCAATAAAGTGTCTAAGTGATTCAATGAACTGCATCCCAGCTGATAATAAACTGTTCCATAAAAACATTCTTGATCACCTACAACAGTTGGATGTTTTTAGCAAATCTATGGACGACTTGAGCAACACTGTTGACTACCTCAGCAAAAGGTGTACTGATAAATTTTTATCAGTTGATAAGCAACTAGCTACTCTTACGCAGTTGGTGTCAGACTATTCACGAGACGATCGTATCGAACAATGCATAATATCGCTCAAAGACGAATTTAAATCGGTTGTGAGTAGCTATCAAAATGTTGACTCTGTTGACTCAATAAATCATAACATAAACACCATGCGCTCCGACCTTGACCAGCATATGCAAAGCACCTCAAAATTAGTGATACCCGGCCTTCGTCATCCACTTGCTCTTTTGGAAAATGCAGTAGGCAAAATCAACTCCATGAGTAGCGAGATTTTGGCAACAAGGCTAAGCATCGTTGATTTTTCTGATGACATTAGAACAGCAACTTGCAAAATCGACAGCATACCGGATCAGCTCCAGTTAAACCAATCTGTCTTCAACACTTCAATTCTTGCTGAAATAATGGATGCCACCCCTTTGATACCCTTATCTGCTCACCAGCCACTTCCGCTACCTTCAATTATGTCTACCACGGAATCACCACCTTCAACCATTGGCCTTGACTCTCCTGCTTGCATATTCATCACTACTAACTCATCCAACCATTCAGCCACTCTTGAAACTGATTCACCTCACGCATCTGCTCCCGTCTCTACTACTCATCCATCCTCTACTCCACCACCTTTGACCGCAAGTGCTCCTAGCCTTATTAAATTTGGAACTTCATGGTCCATCCCAGAGTGGAACTTAAGATTGTCCAAGCTCAATAATGCAAACAAGAGCTCATATTTCCTGATTAATGCGCCTCGAACTGCTGATGATTCCTGGGTCCAGACTTACTTCTTACGAACTTTCGCTATGGACATCGATTGCCAAAGTACATCTACTTGCCGCTTCGAAATCATCATCCCATCGAAATACGAATGGTTATTCTCCCGCTGTAATGGGCACACTCAACTTGGTGACATGAAGCTATTCAAATGGATTGATAAAACATCATCATCATTGTCGCCAAAAAGTAAGAATAAGCCGCGCAAATCTAAAGCCAAAATTCAATCCGGTATTAACTCGAAATCAGACTGGAACTTTAAAATAGGTATTCTTCCTAACTTTTCTCACTCTATTTACCATGACTCATCTTTCCTTAAAAACCACCACCCAATTCTAAATTCTCCTTCTGTGTCTTCCTTACCTTCTTCTAATTGCGTTCATCCAGTCTCTACTAACCCCTCCTTACATCATAAGAATAATATGTATAACCCCATCCGAACTTATAGACCTTCCTTATTTCAAAATCCTCCCGCAGTCCCTCCGAAGAAACGAGTGTCTTTTAATATCCCTAACAAACTGAATGACCAATCTCCCAATTTAAATCACTCTCGTGGCTCCTACTACCCAAATTTCATCCATTCCCACGTTCTTAATCCCGAGCATTCATCCACTCCTCCCGTCAACGGATCTCCCCCCCTTCCTACCACATCCAATTTCTCCCCTTCTACTAATCTTCCAACAATTAATTATCCCTTTTTTGATCCCCTCACTCCACCAACAGTAAAACAACGCCCAGCACCCTCTTCTTCTCATCCTTCTCTGATCACCACACCCACATCTAACCACTACTCCACCACATTAACATCTCCTGAGCTAACTTCCCTCCAATCTCCCTCCATATCTAACGCTCCATACCATACCCATACGCACGGATCTTCGCCCCCATTCTTAGACCCTCTCACCCCCCCTACCGCTAGACTTACCAAACAATTTGCTGACCTTAATGATGATGGTCGTTATGTTCTCTCACGACTTAGAGATCACAGAATCTACTCTAACATTCGCCTTTATCTTGCATACCTTCATGACAAACATGACTCTGTTTGTGTTGACGGGGTTACAAGAACTAATCTTATGGTTTCCATACAGCAAGAAGGTCTCCCAACTAACCCCGTTGAACTTAGGGAAATATTCGTTCGTTTTCATGAATCTTTCAAACTTACTCCCGCAGATGTTGCAAATGACTTATCGTCTTTCGCCTCTTATGTAAACTCTAAACGTATCACTCATTTGCAGAGGAGTATATCCAACTTTAATAGTTTTTTTCGTCCCTAAACCTCCAATCTCCTCTAATTATCCTCCAAAATGCTTTTCCTTTTATTACCAAAATGTCAGAGGGCTTCGTACCAAAACTACTGCAGTCTACCTTAATTCATTAACTTTACCCTATGACATTTTTGCACTAACTGAAACTAACCTTTTACCTAATATTAAAGATAGCGAGCTCTTTAACCCTGACTTCAAAGTCTTTCGAGTAGACGGCTCTTTGCACGATGATGTATCTGTTGGACGCGGTGTTCTATTAGCGGTTCACAATCGATTTGATTCGACCCTTTTCAAAATATCTGATTCCTCCTCCTTTGAGTATGTCTGTGTGAAATCAACAATCGCCAAAGTAACCTTTTATATAACTTGCTGCTATATTAAACCCTGCCAGCCTATCAAATGTCATCAGCTCGCAGTTGATGCTATAGATTCTATCTTCGAAGCAGCTGAACCATCTGACGTGGTTTTTATTTTAGGTGATTTCAATTTCCCAAATCTCCAATGGACTCTATCTGATGATGAATCACATTATACGAGTTCTAATGCCATGACTGATAAGGAAATCCTATTCACCGATTGTCTCTCTGACTCTGATCTTTACCAAATGAGTGGTGTCAAAAATAATTTAGACTGTCAACTCGATCTTATCTTCTCCTCTGATGTGGACAATTGTGTAGTATCAGCGAGTAATCATCTTCTTTCTACTCTAGACCCGTACCATCCTCCTATCTTCCTTTCTTTTCCTTATGAATCTTCCCATAATGCCACTGCTCCGGAAAAAGTAATGGCTTTTAATTTTCGTAAGGCTAATTTCCCCAAACTAAATAACTTACTTCGTGCCGTCGATTTTGATATTATTTTTGAAAATCACGACATCGATTCTGTCCTTCATAATTTCTATTCTCTACTATTTTGCTGCCTTAGCCAATCAGTCCCTATTTCTCCTCAAAAAAAACATTTCTTCAAGCCCTCCATGGTATAATAATGAATTAAAATCTCTCCGAAATAAAAGAAACAAACTTTGGCGTAAGTACTTGCAATCTCGTCTTGGCTTTGATTTCTCTACCTTTCAATGTGCAAACCATAATTTCTCTGAACTCTGTAAGTCTCTTTACCATAATTACCTTATTCAAGTTCAATCTAACATTATATCTGACCCAAAAAGTTTTTTTAACTTCATTAATGCTAAAAGAAAGTCTGATAACTACCCTTCTATGCTTACTTATTTGAATACCAGTTCAGACGATCCCTTAATCTTCGCTAACCTTTATGCCCAATTTTTCAGTCAATCTTTTTCTGATAACACTTCCCCACCAGACTCCGATTACTTTTCCTTCTTAAACACCTGCACCAAAACGTCACTGTCTTCAATTGTCATTCCCCCTTCTATCGTTGAAGATAAGATTAAAAAACTCAAGGTTAAATTTACTGATGGTCCTGATGGCTTACCTTCAATAATATTAAAAAATTGCTCGTCAACCTTAATAGAGCCATTGACAACTCTTTTTCAGCTCTCAATTTCACAAGGGATATTTCCTTCTCGTTGGAAATATTCCTACATTATCCCGATCCACAAAAAAGGCCCTAAAAAAGAAATATCTAACTACCGTCCCATAGCTAAGCTGTCGTGTATTCCTAAGCTTTTCGAAAGCATAGTCTATGACACTATGCTTTTCCACTGTAAACAAATTTTTTCCCCCAATCAACATGGTTTTCTTACCGGTAGATCAACTACTACAAACCTAGTTGATTTTGTTTCTGATTCTACATGCGCTATGGAGTCTGGTAAGGAAGTTGACGTCATCGCCACTGACCTCAGCAAAGCCTTTGATAAAATCTCACATTCCCTTATTCTCTTCAAACTCAAAGCACTTGGCTTTCCTCCCTCCTTCATTGCGTGGATCCATTCATATCTTAGCGATCGGCAGTATACAATCCTTTTTAGAGGTATCGAATCTAATCCTATCCTTGCAACCTCTGGCGTTCCGCAGGGAAGTCATCTTGGCCCTTTGATTTTCATTTTGACCATTAATGATGTAGACTGCGTCATCAATGATTCTATGATTTCTAGTTATTTATGCTGATGATAAAAAAATGTATAGATATATTTCCTCTCCTTCCGATTCCATTCTTCTTCAGCAAGATTTAAACAGATTTTCTATCTGGTGCCAGAAGAACTTTCTTGAACTTAATGTTAGTAAATGTCAAGATATAACGTATTCCCGTAAATGCTCACCTCCCTCCTCGAACATATTTCTTCTCCAAAAAATTTCTTTGTACACTAACCCTAGAAGTCTTAGATCGGTGTCTCTCTTTGATGTCAATTTCCATCGTACTAACTATGGTAGTAACGAACCATTAACACGCATGCTCCATACCTCCAACCTTATGCAAAATTCTTTTGACTTTCACACCTCCAAACACTCTCTCAAAATCTCGCTCTATTCCAACCTTAACTATACAATCCCTGAACTGCCTTAAACACTCCCTTCTAGCTCTCAACACCTTGCCTTCCATTTTTTAAAAAAAAATTTCTATGTAAAAAATTGGTGGGTGGGCCTACGGGCCCAGATTATTATATAAATAAAAATAAAAATAAAAAAAAATAAAATTAAAAAAAAAAAACAACGAAAACCCCATCATAGATTTTAAGTTTAGATTTAAGTTTAGATGTTAGTGCACGCTTGTATTAAGCTAAAATAAATAAATACAAAAGAACACTTTACTTGTACAGCCACAAAACAATTTATTGTTCACTACTGAAATTAATTCACCAACTTAACTTAACTTATATTACAACTAACTTTACTCATTCACGATTAAAATAAACTGCCTTCTCTGCCGGTCAGACATGTGCTTTTATACTTTCACAAGGTTCCCGAAAAAGCTGGAAGGTTCTAGTAATTGCTTCCAGAGCTTTCCATAGGGGAAATTTCTCATAAATTTCCCTTTCCAAAGCTTTCAATTTGACGTTTAGTATTGGAAGTTCAAAAAGCTCACCAAAGCTCTCCGTAGATTGGTTTGTGTCATGTCTAATCAGAAATTCGGTGTTTCTCTTATTCGAGAGTGGTTATAGTTCATTCGACAGTCGTTATATTACAAATGTGACAGTGGTTACACTGCCCCCTCTTTAAGATTGATCGTCCCGAGCAAATCCATCACATCCTTCACCATTATAATGGTGTAAACGGTCACTGTGAACTACTTTCATTTTGCTTCTAAGTCCTCTCTGAATGCGGTAGACGACATCGTTTATTCATGTTACAACTATATACGGGCCTTCCCAATTTTGTTGAAGTTTCGGTGACAGTCCCTTGCGACGGTGGAGATTATAAAACCACACAAGTTCTCCAGCTTGGAATCCGTTCGTCATTGCTTTTGTGTCGTATCGTGTTTTCATCCGATCACTTGATAGCTATATTTGCCCTTGTCCTTTCATGAATGTCAAGAAGCATTTCTTTCAGGTCTTCCACGTAGTCGTCTATTTCTTGGGGCTCATTACCATAACATCCAAATTTTATTTCACTTGGCAGTCGTATTGTGTTCCTGAGCAGGATTTCTGATGGTGTGTGTCCTGTTGAGCTATGTACTGCACTTCGATAGGCCATCAAGAATAATGGAATATGCCGATCCCAGTCTCGTTGGTTGTCATTTCGAACTTTGGACAGGTGCTCTTTAAGGGTCCTGTTGAATCGTTCAACCATTCCATTAGATTTTGCATGAAGCGGTGTTGTCCTCGTCTTTTTAATGCCAAAGAGTGTATAAACTTCCTGAAAGATTTTGGACTAGAAGATTCTTCCTTGATCTGAATGGAGTTCCATCGGTACACAAAACCTGCTTACCCAGTTGAAAACAATCTGATTCACGACTGTTTTGGTTTCCTGGTTTGGGATGGCAAATGGCTGAGGCCACTTGCTGAAGTAGTCCATTACTACCAGGATGTATCGGTTTCCACTTTCGGTTTCTGGAAAAGGTCCCACAACGTCTATTGCAATCCTCTCAAAAGGTGTGCCCACAATATACTGCTGCATATTACTCTAGATTTTTCTGCCTAGTCCCTTGCTTGTAGCACAAGTATCACATTTTTGGCATTTTTTTACGTTTTCTCTTGCATGTAGCCAGTAGAACCGCTGCCTTACCTTCTCCAGTGTCTTATTAATCCCCAAATATGCTCCGGAAGCTCCCTCATGCATCTCTTGAAGAACGTCATTAACTTTGGATCGAGGTACGATTAGCTCCATCACATATTATTTCCCGTCTGTGGATTCCCACTTACTTCTTGCACATGAAGTGAGTCCCATTGTGCCCAATATGCCTTAAGAGTTGGACTTCTATCGGAGATGTCACCCAATTCTGGTTTCTCCTGGCATTCTTTCCATGCAAGAATGGGTTCAATATCCGAGTCTTCTTGTTGCGGTCCTCAGTTCTTCATTACTCCAACCGTAAATGGGATCGATTCTTAATCGCTGGATGGCAGCTACCTCCTTTTCTTCTTGACGTGTGCAATGCTTGCAGTCCGGTTTGCAGGGTCTCCGAGACAAGGCATCTGCGTTTGGGTGCAATCTTACTATTCGGTGTTGAATCTGGTAGTCGTATGGTCTCGATCCACCTTGCCACTTGACCTTCTGGATTTTTGAAGTTCAAAAGCCAATTAAGTGCGACATGGTCTGTTCAAAGAAGGAACTTCTGTCTATAGATGCACTTACGGAAGTGTTTTGTAGCCGATATTAGAGAAGTTCTCTTCTCGTCACACAGTAATTTCCTTCTGGCTTTGATAGGCAATTGACCTTCTCTTCTCCATCATGAACGTGCGACAATACGGCTCCAACTCCCACATTACTTGCGTCAGCGTCGATGATGAAAGGTTTTCCTGGTGCCGGATAGGCCAGAACAGGTGTATGGCATAGGCGCTGCTTGAGTACCTGAAAGCTTTTCTCGCACTCACTTGACCGTTTGAATAGTTTGCTTTTTTTGGTAAGCTGATGCAATTTTTTCGCAATCCCAGCAAAATCTTTAACAAAACGACGGTAGTACGTGGCGAGGCCAAGAAAGCTCTGAAAATGATGTTTATCTTGTATATTTGGCCAATTCTTAACAGTGTCCACTTTTTCAGGATCAGTCTTTACTCCTTGGGACGAGATGATATGTCCCAAGTATTTTACAACAGACCTAAAGAATGCACACTTGTCTGGATTTAATTTCAAGTTTGCTTCTCGAAGCCTCTGGGACACGGCCTTTAGGTTTCCACAATGCTCATCAAATGTTTTACCATAAACGATGACATCGTCCAGATATACCAGGCATGATTTCCAAGTATGTCCTTGTTAAACGCACTCAATCAAACGCTCAAATATTGCCGGAGCGTTGCATAGTCCGAAAGGTATTACTTTGAATTGCCACAGACCATTTCCTGTGGAGAAAGCCGTCTTTTCCCGATCTTCTGGATGGATTTCTACCTGCCAGTAGCCACTCTTCAAGTCCAATGTTGAGAACCATTCAACTCCTTCCATCGCATCCAAAGGATCGCTGATTCTTGGAAGTGGATAGCTGTCTTTCTTCGTTACCTCATTCAGTCTCCGATAGTTTACACAGAATCGAGTACTTTCATCCTTCTTTTTGACAAGGACGACTGGGGATGCCCAAGGGCTTTTAGAATTTTCATTTTTTTCTTCATCGTCGATATCATCTCTTCAACTTCGGCTTGTTTGGCTAATGAGAGACGTCTTGCTGATTGTCAAATTGGTCTCACGTCTCCCGTGTCGATTCGATTCTGCACCAGTTGTGTTTGACCATACTGTCCACTGGGTGAAGAGAGTATATCAGCGTACTGGTGAAGGAGGCTTCCAGCGACACTTAGCTGTTGTTCACTTAAATTAGATGACTTCAAAGTGGTTGCCTTCATGGAGTTCAATTTCCTCGGGTCCACAGATTGCTGAGTGTCCACTTCTGTGATCTTAGTTATTGCAGACACTGATTCACACTTTCCAACAACTTCTCCTCTTCTAAATCTGACTTCGTACGGTTTGATGTTAAGTATCCGTATTGGCACCATGTGTTTGTTTGGTGCCATAAGAGTCTTCTCCAGGATGATGTTTTGGGAAGACTGCTGATGGCTACCCAAATCACCTTTTATTTTTGTCCAAACGAACACTTCCGAAGAAAGTGGCAGGCATGTATCTTCCTTTATGACAGTCCTCACAGTTGATGTGATTTCATTGCCATTAATCGTAGGAACCTCCACATTTCGGTACTTAAGAACTTGCTTCCCGATATCAAGGACTACTCTGTGCTCCTTCATAAAGTTGATTGCAATGATGCACTCGTCACATATATCTGCTACCAGAAACAGATGTGAAAACTCGAGTTCTGCCAAACAGATCGTAAGACGAACCTCCCCATACACTGTGGCTGCCTCTCCTGTTGCAGTTTTCAGACGGTAGGTGTTGGTGTTATGCAGCCATGTGATCTTCACCAATTCTCTTCGAACAATGGAGGCAGTGGCAGTGGTGTCGATCGAAGCCACTTGTTGGAGTATTGGTGTTATTGTTTCCCTTTTTGCATCCACAATGCTAACATGCAGGTCTTCTAAATGGTAATCTGCACTGACGCTGGAGATGTCCAGTCTTGTTACAATTCCAGCATCGAGCAGCTCCATCTCGCTGGTTCCTTTGCAACGCTGTTCTCTGGCATGAACACTCCTCAATTTCTATTCTATTCTCTTACTCGATGGACTCCTTGAGAAGCCTGTTCTGCTGCTTCCATAGTCAGGGCGAACGCTAATACCTCAGGAAGCGTGCGTTTTCCAGCAGTTCGAATTGCTCGCTGAAGGTTGATATCAGATAAAGCACGGACAAAGGCTTCTGTTGCGAATTGGTTGACGATTTCATCCCCTGGAGCCGGATATGTCAGATGTTACAACCATTCGATGTCTGCTTGGAGCTGTTGTAGAGTTTCTCCTCTTTTCTGGACTTTAGTATTGAGTTGAACGTGGAAGACTTCTTGTATATGGCCATCTCCAAAGCGCTTGTCAATGGCCTGAACAAGAGCACTGAAGTTGCCATTCTTATCTGCTGGTATGGTTTGAAGCAGTTCAGCAGCAGTTCCTCTAAGGGCAAGCGTCAGAGCTATATATTTGTCTTCCTCGTCCCAGCCATTTGTTGCCGCGGCTGCTTCAAACTGTTTCTTGTAGATTGACCAAGAAGTTTGTCCATCGAAAATTGGTGGATACATTTCCTTTCTCCTTGGACATTCGCCAGCACTTTTTTGAACCTTCATTCTCTTTACTTTATCCAATTCCTTTGAAATGCATTCGATTTTATCTTCGAACTTTGCTTCCATTGTCGATAATTGTTTATCGACACGGTCGTCCATGGCAATAATTCTGTTGTCAAAGGCTTCTAACTTACCTTTGAGAAGGTTTCGAAGATTCCTTTGTTCTTGGCTTTGTTGTCCTAAAAGATTCTTTTGTTCTTGGTTTTGTTTTTCGAATCGTTCGAGAAGATTCTTTTATTCATTGCGTTGTTCTAGGAGATTCTTTTTCTGACTATCAAATTTGGCGAGCAGCTGAGACAGCAGACACTTGTTCTTGCTCTTCCTCTGGTGTCTGGGTTTTCTCCACGTTTTCTTAAACTTTCTTCGTTCCAGCAGTGGGAAGACCTCGCTTGTGCAGTTCTGCCTTAAGTTCAACTAAATTTAAATGATTCAGAGTCTTACCCATTATCTTTTCTTATTTCACTTTCACAGTCACGTTCGCTTTTTGTAATTATTGTCTTATTGTCTGTTGAAGCACAAATAAATTATCTAAACACAATTAAATTGAGTTTTATTCCACTTCCAACACCAATGCATTATTTTCTCAGGTTCGTTAATAAAACTTATTCACTTTATTCAAATTCTCCACTTATTACATTACAAAATAAAACACTTTCCTTTTGCAACCACAAAACAATTTATTGTTCCCCACTGAAATCAATTCACCACTTTACTTTTATTACCACCAACTTTACTCATTCACGATTAAAAATAAACTGCGTCCTCTGCCGGTCAGACATGTGCTTTTATACTTTTCACACAAAGTTCCCGAAAAAGGTGGAAGGTTCTAGTATTTGCTCCTTGAGCTTTCCATAAGGGAAATTTCCCTTTCCAAGGCTTTCATTGCGACTTTTAGTATTGGAAGTTCGAAAGCTCTCCGTAGGTTGGTTTGTGTCATGTCTAATCCCGAATTTGGTGTTCTTTTATTCTTTGTATATAAAAATCATAGTACTATCATGGCGGCTGTTGATAGAAGCGTCATCTTTTTTACATTTGTTACGTGCTTCGGCGGAGACTTTTTATTTTTGGTGGAGATTTGAGAATGCGAGACGTAAAAAAAGAATAGAACGGGAAAGTATGCGAAAGTATGTAGTTGTTTTCTTTGAAAAGTTCCTTTTTTATATTTATATACATAGGTAAGAGGTCTGCATGAATGCATTCATTTGCTTTTCATAAATGAGTATATAGTACTTTAGTGTACACTACTCACAGAATCTGGTGTACACTCAAAGGAGTCCCCATTTAATAAGCTTCGAATACTATACGGGTGGTTCTACAAAAAATGGAATAAAATTATGATATTTCTAGCATTTTTTAACTTTATGCATTATACTTTAAAAACTATTGCTGTTTAATAAATAGAAGTTTCGAAAAAGGGAAACTTTATTTTTGAATGTGCATGCAATAAAAATATTTTTTTTTTGTGAACAAATGTATAGTTTTACTTTTTTGCCTATTTATATCCTTTTTGCTTCATAAAATGGTAAAAAAAACTTTTCAAAATTTAAAGAATACAAAAAATTCAAACTTTTTTAAGTAATGTGTTTTAGAATGAAAGAAATGAAAGAAAAAAAGCGTATAGGTCTGTTCCTTTACTTTGAATTTCTGTGATTTTCTGTGTATTTTTGTGCATTTAAGTCCAAAGTTCTGTCAAAATTCATACAAAAAACAACTTTGACATAAGTTTGGACTAAAAATTATAGAAATTCAAAGTAAAGGGACACTAATTATATTTAAAATTGTAAAAAAAATTCAAAATTTCAAATAAGCCCAACTTTTCACACGAGCTTATTTATTTCAATATTTGAACAACCTTACCAATGATCATTGAAATCTTAAAAGTCACTTTATGAGTAAAGTTAGGCCTATTTGAAATTTTTTTGAAAAGAAATACTTATAAAGTCCTTAGGTTTATCTGTCCATCAAAATAATTTATGATCAATTATTAAAATGATGAGTTTAGACTTAGATTTTTCCTAGCCAAATCAGATTATCGGTTTTATATATGTAAAACAGATACATACATATATAAGATTTAGACTCCTTTTCTAAGAAATACATAAATACAAAACAAGAACAAAATATAATTAAAAAAAATACTTAATTTGTTTCATTATTCATACTCCTACATAAGCCATACACACTACAGAGGTTCACTTGCACTCAGTGTACTCAGTGTATTCAGTGTACACAGTATACTTAGAATAGTGTACACTAGTTTTGTGGGAACAATTATTTAAAAAAACTCATTCTTATAAGTGTACACTACACTAAGTGCTTGTTATAAAATGAATGAATGAGTTGAATGCTTATCGTTTTAGAATTGATTCATTCATTCTATTTGCCCATAACCATACGCCTTTGTAACAAATTTTCTTTTAGTTCATAGTTGTATGTTGGACAAAATGTCTTTGACTTAAATGATCTAAAGGAAAAACCTAAGAAAATGTACCAACTGCAATTTTTTAATACATGCATCCCAAAATTTAATGGGAAAAGAAAAAATTAACAAAAGGCAGAAAATAAAAAATGGTTAGGTATTTGTTGATATTTCTTAATTTTTTTTGCAAACAAAAAACACTGTCAACTTTTTTGTCGATACTATAAAATAAGTAATAATTTTGATATGAATTAAGTACCTAACCCATTGAATAACGAGCTAAAATCAAAATTTAAACACAAAAAATAGGCAGATTATAAGTAAAAAAAAATCATTCACAAACATACCTACGACCTTGAACTAAAAATTGATTTAAACTCCAAGATACCTACAGGCAATTTCATGGTAACTCACGTTACATTTGGGAAACTCACGTTATTTCACGTTTTCAATTTAAAATTTAAGGGTTAAGCCTTTTATAATTTCATTTTATTTTCAGCCATGTGTTTGTTACTTGAAAGAAATTTTGCAATTCAGCAAACTATAGACAGGGGGCGAGATAAATTTTTTAGTTTTTCTACCTTTATTATTATTATTGGCTTAATTCAAGCCGATTAACATAAAAAAAATATATAACAAAAAAAGAAAAAAATCTTAATATAAAATGCTAATAAATAACAATATTTAGATAGTTGAATTAATTAAATTAAACAATCTGATAAATCTAGCTTAAATTATTGTTTATAAAAGAGGGTTTAAGGGTAATTGGAATAAAGAATTCTTCTAAGGGAGGATGAACTAAGGTTAAAATCAAAAATATCCTGTACACTGTTGGCTAGGCGAAGCATTCTGATGACTGGATTGTTATGGCCATAATTTGTGCGGTGGGTAGGCAGGCGGAAGAATGGGATGGATCGATTGTTACGTGGGTTGGTATTAATCAGGATGAGTTGAAGAAGTGCCGGAGAATCGATGGCACCAGTAATTAGTTGGTGGACAAATAGAATGCACGGCGTTTGGCAAGAGTGTGTAGGTCAATTAATTGCAACCGATCTTCATAGGGTGGTAACATATGGGGATCAGACCAGGGGAGATTACGTAAAGCGAAACGGAGGAACCTTCGCTGTACACATTCTATTCTATGTGAGTGTGTAGATTGGTAAGGTGACCAAACCTGGCTGGCGTATTCAAGAATGGGTCTTACATACGTGGTGAAGAGTGACTTGGTGACGTAAGGGTTGGAGAATTCTTTCGACCAACGCTTTATAAAACCGAAGCTAGAATTCGCTTTTGCAATAATATGGTCAATGTGCATACGGAAATTGAGTTCTTTATCACAAATTATGCCAAGATCTCGGATAGAAGAAACTACGGGAACAGGTTCACTGCGAAAGTAATAAGTTCGGGCGGGTAGGGGGAGGTGTTTTCTAGAAAAGTTCATGGATTGACATTTACTCACATTGAGTTCAAAGAAATTTTTTTCACACCAAGTAAGAAAGGAATTTAAGTCTTTTTGGAGCAGGAAAGAATCGTTAGAGTTATAAATCACTTTTATAATTTTTATATCGTCGGCATAAATAGAAAGGTCAGAGTAAGAAGTTATGCTTTCAACATCATTAATAGCAAGGACAAAAAGTAGTGGACCAAGATGGCTTCCCTGAGGAACGCCTGAGGTGGCATAGATAGCTTCAGACTCGGAGCATCTGAAAATTACCCTATAAAGCCGGTTCTCTAAGTAGGATTTAATCCATAAAATAAAAGATGAAGGAAAACCAAAGGCTTTCAACTTAATGTAGATAATTTGATGAGATATTTTATCGAATGCCTTGTCAGTGGTGACAACATCAACATCAAAGCCTTTTTCCAAAGCACAAAGGGTCATGGAAACAAATTGAGCCAGATTAGTGGTCGTGGACCTACCCTTTAAAAAACCATGCTGAAGAGGAGAAACTATTGATTTACAATGAAAGTAAAGAGAGTCGTAAACAATGCTTTCAAACAGCTTGGGTATTGATGAGAGTTTAGCTATCGGACGATAGTTTGAGATGTCGTTTCTACTACCTTTTTTATGAATTGGGAATATGAACGAGTTTTTCCATAAAGTAGGAAACACTGCTTGCGAAAGCGAGAGGCGGAAAAGAAATGAAAGGGGTTCAGAAAGCACATTGACACATTTCTTGAGAAAAATGGCAGGGATACCGTCAGGACCAGGAGAAAAATCGTCTTTCAATAAATTGATCTTTTCGCAGACCGAACTAAGACTTATATCGACAGAAACAAGTGACGTTTGAGGATTGTTCGATAGGAAGCTAAAATATTCAAGGTCAGGCACATTTGTATCATCACCGTAAGACTGCCCGAAAAAATTGGCAAAGAGGTTAACAATTACTTGGGGATCAGCAGATGATGAGTCACGAAAATTAAAAGAGGAAGGTAAGCCATCCGATTTACTCTTGATATTTATAAATTGGTAGAACCGCTTAGGTTCGGAAATGAGGCTTGTCTGCATTTTGGCAAGATAATCATGGTATAGTGATTCGCAAAGGGAAGAAAAATCGACGGAAGCTTGTTGGTAGACTGAAAAATCAAAGGGAGTCCGAGATTTCAAGTAATTATTCCATAGTTTATTTCTAAGATTACGAAGAGTTCGCAACTCTTTCGTGTACCAGGGAGGAGATGATAAACAATTATTTTGGGGCAAGTAAGGGACACATTGAATAAGGCAATCGAACACAGCAGTATAGAAAAAAGTAAGAGCAATGTCAATGGGGGTATAAGGATTTATAAAAAGGTTGTAATCAATATTGTTTAAAAGGATATTAAGTCGATTGTAGTCAGCTTTACGAAAGTTAAAATAGTAAGATAATTCCGAATCAACTGTAGGAATTCCTTGATCATATGTAAAAAGAAGAGCAAGAGGAGGGCGGTAGAGGTCTAGGTTAGAAAGAAGATGGGAGCTTTCAGTGACGACTGAATTGCAAGGATCTGATGAAAAGATGAGGTCGAGCAACCGTCCAAGGTTGTTAGAGATTCCACTTATTTGAAATAGGCCAGATTCAAAGAGACGATCGACAAAAAGAGATTCTTTTTCAGAAGTGGGATTGCCGGGAACAAAGAATGATTCGTCCTCTGATGGAATCCAAAGAAAATCGGGTAAATTAAAATCACCGACGATGATAAAATCATCGCTTGAAGCCGCAGCCTCAATCAGGATATCAAAAGAATCAATTATTAATTTATATGCCAGAATGGGTTGTGAGGGACGAATATAACAACAGAGAATGTAGAAACATCTGTTTGAGATGGACATTTTTATGCATATGTATTCATAGAGCGGTGAATTAGAGGTTCCAACTAAAGAAGCATTTAGACGATTGTGTGCAGCCAAAAGAACACCGCGCCCGGAAGGAGCATTATCATAGCTTTGACCATCTGCACGAAATACAACATAATCGGAAGAAAATAACTTACAGTCTAGAATATTGGGGCACAAGTTTGTTTCAGTTAAGGCAAAAATATCAAAAGGTAATTTTTGAGAGTTAAGGAACACAGTAGAAGTTTTGGTACGCAAACCTCTAACGTTCTGATAGTAAAGGGACAAGGTTGTTCGGGCTAAGTCAATAGTCGCAGGCTGTAAAACAGGATTAATGTTAAAAAGGAGGTTTTTCCGAACGTTTTGACGATGAAAAACGTTTTGAGCTAACATGTGAAGCGTATGTAGCAAGATCCTGCGAGACTGTAGATGGAGATATGTTGAAGCTTTCATGAAAGCGGGTAAAAATTTTATAGAGAGTAGAGGGATCTGTTGGGATGCCTTCTTTTAGAATAGAAACTGTGACGTTGGTTTTAGTTCTACCATCGATGCAAACTGAATCGGGCTTGTCGTGTAAAAATGCGAGGTACAGACGGACACTATCGTACAGTTTGTTGTCTCGCAACCTAGCTATCAAATAACGGCCATTGATGTCATTAATAAAAGGCTTTGAGTTAGCAAAGTTGGCTGTAAGCCTAACGCAAGGAGGAAACATAGGATCGAGAATAGAGGGAGGTAAAAGGTGTGTGTTGGAGTCAAGAGTATGGTTAGTGACGTTAGAAGAAGAAGGGTCAGATGACGGAAGAGGATTTCGGGTAAAAGATTGTGGAGCAGGATTTAAGGTGTGAGATTGGATGAAATTACAATAGCTTATGCCGATAGGGGAGGTGCTCATGTTAGAAATATTATTAGGAGAGGGGTTGGTCGTACGGTTAGATTTAAAAGATACGTGTTTACGTTGAGGCATTAAGGAGTCTATTGAGTGAGGTGGTATTGTCCATGTCCACTTTTTAATGGAATTACCCATACGACCTGGATTTTCTGGGTTTTTCTGATCTAATTTAAATGCTGATACCTACATCAAATGATGCAAAACCTTAATTTTTATTATTATTCTCAGTTGAAGATATGTATACCTATACCTAGGCACTCAAAAAAAAATACTTGCCTTCTAAACCTACCTACCTAATCTTAACCTACCCCCAAATTTTGCATTACTTACTGTAACTAGTGGGCTTCAGGTCAAATGAAACAAATTGTGACCAAAATATAATTTCATTCATTTCACCTGAATCCCCATTGAAACTATTGATTATTAAAATATGTAGGTACCTACCTGGCTATCAAAACAGACCTTAGCCCACCACTCAATTTTGTATAAAAATTTTAATTTAAATATACCTACCTATGTACATACATAGGTATATATACACACCTATTCATTCCAACCTATCCTCGAAATCAAATAGGTAGGTATGTACTCTGTAGGTCACAAGAGATATACCTATAACTACCCACCCTTGCAAAACAGATCTTGCAAACAAAATACCAACCTAAATATAATATATGTACCTACCAAAAGATATTCATTTTGCCTACCATCGAAATCTTTCAAGGAAATTTCAAGTCAAATACATACCTACCAAAAGTTACATGACTATCCTCAAAGTCTAACAAGCAAATTGCAAGTTAGTTACAAAAGTAAAACCTACCCTCAATAACGAAAGAAAATACATCTGTGATTATATCTATGTGTGTATATTTTTCTTCTCGCATTGACCAAGGACAAAACTAAATCTTTGAAAGTTTTAACATCGTTGCTACGGCATAGACGCAAACAGCTGACGCAAGTATCTCTTTCACCCCCTTCATATAACTTTCTTTGCTTCTCTGGCTGCATAACATTCCAAAATAAAACAACAAAATAGTCATTTTAAAGAGGAGACGAAAATAATTTTCTTAATTTCCTTGCCTTTTTCTTATATTTGACATTAAACAATCAGCTGATTTTACTTTCTCTTACTCCATTTACTTCTTACCAGAATCGAAATAATACTTTCCTCTCGCTCAGACTACTTATTTTCCATTCTTTATGATTCTATGTTTACAAGTCTCCAACGCTAAAAATACTGTCGATAGTGGCGCTGCCATAGACCTATTGTTCTACTATTTGAATCGTCGCCATGATAGTACTATGATTTTTATATACAAAGTTTTATTCGAGAGTTTTTATAGTTCATTCGAGAGTTCGTTATAGTACAAATGTGAAAGTCGTTACAATATTTTTTAAATGTATGCATTTTCAAAGTTCTGATAAAATTTCTTTTCAATAAAACAAATGAAATCACAATTTGTTCTTAAATTATAATAATTCCAAATGCATTTTGATTTTTTGTTCATCCATTTTGTGAGACAGATCGACTATTTTTAACTTAAGTCGTTCCTAAATGAAAAGTAACTCGAAGTAATTGTTTTTACTATGACGTTGCAACTCTACTTTTTGACACATTAACCATAGTTAACTCGAGTAACATAAGAGAACGTACCACTGCTCCGTGAAGGAATGTACAGAGGGCAACACAATTTAATGGGAACAATGGAATATTAAAGAATATTCCTATGCAATTATTGAAAGGTATCCGCAAACCGGATATCTAGAAGTGATGGGCAATAATGTGTCTTATAAATATTACTCGTGCGAGGGACCGCAACCGATGGAAGACGTTATGTCTCAGGCAGTGACCCTCTATGGATCGGGAGCCAGATAAGTAAGTAAGAAAGTATATAAAATATTATTTTGACTGGACTACAAAAATCGAAAGCTTTTTCGTTTCCTCTATATACAAGTTCCATTAATGTATAATGTAAGGAGGATGCATAAAGTTTCACATGATTGTTTATACCCGCCAAATTGAAACAAAAAATATTCAGAACTTTTATCGAATAAATAAATCAAATTTTGTTTTAAAATAGGATATAACATACGTTTTTATAATAAAAACCTTAAAAAATTGTCTTTCATTAAAAGATAGTTATATCCAATATACTCAGAGAATGAAACTTCCAGTAATTTCATTCAACATCTAATAATGAAGTATCACTACCTCAAAAACAAAAAAGAAACCAAATAAATGTACAAATAACTTTTTTTCTGCCTGATTGATTTAAATGTCACATTACGCTTTTAAAAAATTTAAATATGTGGACATGTTACTTTCCTTTTTTTATGTACTCCACAAAAATACAATTGAAAAAATAAAAACAATGTGCACAGGAAAAATGTTTTGCCGTTTAGTTTAAGATATATAAATTGTCCAACATTAATAACATAGAAACAAAAGGACTTTTGCTCCCTTTTATAAGAAATGGATTTAGTATCCCACAAACTGTCCCTCCTTAAAATAAAAAGAAAACATTACAAAATAAATACGCATACTTATTTGGCTATAGTAGCTATATAGTCCTATATATACCAACTAGAAAAGGCTGACTGCATGAGATAGTCAAAATGGGTAAATAAATAAAACAAATCCATCTTTAATTCTTGGTCAACATGATTAATTTGAAACATTATAAGAGACCAGTTCAGTAGTTTCGGTTTGAAAAAGCACTTCACTAAATTACTTTGTAATGTAAAGATAATGGCGCAAAATTTTTAAAGATTTAGTACGATTCTAAAACACTTTTATCATGATACCTTAGTCAAAAAGAAAATATTGCAAATTTTAAAGGTTTTTATCATCATAACATTTTACTAAAGATAAAATCACCAAATGCCTATTACTGAATCCATGACTCGCCATTTTCCTCCAAAAAAAATTCTTGGTAATTGTATTTCAAAGATTTGAATTGAATTTAATTGTATAAATTAAATGAAATAATTCTACACTGAGGGATAAATGTATGCACTCAGGAAAAAAATGTCTTTATATTTATTAATTTAATCGAAAAACCTGATAGACCGCAAAACAATGTAATTCGATAAAACAACAACAGCAAATGAATGTTAGAGGCCAGTTATAGAGATCACAAAAATCCTTCAGGAAAAGTTGAAACAGTATAATTTTTTTTTATTTTCTCGTCGGTAGGTGCAAAACCGGCATAGGGCTCTATGGGGTGTGTGAAATTCCAATTACACTAAGCCCACCTCCACTTCACAATTGAAACTAAGTAACCTGGCAACCACTACCAACCTACTATTATAATTTTCATTTCTTTTTAATAGCTCACACCAATATTAATAACTATTATATAACTATATATTTATTGTAACGACTCTCACATTTGTACTATAACGACTCTTGAATGAACTATAACTTTGTATATAAAAATCATAGTACTATCATGACGACGATTCAAATAGTAGAACAATAGGTCTATGGTCTATGGCAGCGCCACTATCGACAGTATATTTAGCGTTGGAGACTTGTAAACATAGAATCATAAAGAATGGAAAATAAGTAGTCTGAGCGAGAGGAAAGTATTATTTCGATTCTGGTAAGAAGTAAATGGAGTAAGAGAAAGTAAAATCAGCTGATTGTTTAATGTCAAATAGTTATAAGAAAAAGGCAAGGAAAGTAAGAAAATTATTTTCGTCTCCTCTTTAAAATGACTATTTTGTTGTTTTATTTTGGAATGTTATGCAGCCAGAGAAGCAAAGAAAGTTATATGAAGGGGGTGAAAGAGATACTTGCGTCAGCTGTTTGCGTCTGTGCCGTAGCAACGATGTTAAAACTTTCAAAGATTTAGTTTTGTCCTTGGTCAATGCGAGAAGAAAAATATACACACATAGATATAATAACAGATGTATTTTCTTTCGTTATAGAGGGTTGGTTTTATTTTTGTAACTAACTTGCAATTTGCTTGTTAGACTTTGAGGATAGTCATGTAACTTTTTGACTATTTGACTTGAAATTTCCTTGAAAGATTTCGATGGTAGGCAAAATGTATATCTTTTGGTAGGTACATATATTATATTTAGGTTGGTATTTTGTTTGCAAGATCTGTCTTGCAAGGGTGGGTAGTTATAGGTATATCTCTTGTGACCTACATAGTACATACCTACCTATTTGATTTCGAGGATAGGTTGGAATGAATAGGTGTGTATATAAGTTAACATTCTACTTCCCGCACACAATGAACAGCATCCAGACAACACCAATGTAAGGGATGCAGACTGTCTATTTTGAGACCGATAGTAAAATCGATCGTAAAACCGATCATAAAACCCAAAAACAGTTTTACGATAGTAAAACTGAAACAACAACATCTGGCACATTAGGTTCGACCAATTCCAGGAAGGACTATTATTATCATTATCATGATCTTCGACAAACCAACCCCTAACAAAGTGAGGATGCACAAAAAGCGGAGAAGAAGAAGAATTTGAGCAGAAAGAATCCGAACACCAAGCTGAGCGGTCAGCACCTACGCACCAATTGCAATAGACATTTATCATTTTGTATAAGTGTTTTAAGTTTTAAAATAAAATTATTTTAATTAAATATTACGTAACGAGTTAAATTAATTGGGGGCTCAACCGGGATCCTCACGCGCTAAACGATTTAAAAATAAAAAAGTAAAATCAGTGTGTGATATCCTTTGCCAAAAGACTAACAAGCCAAATTACCTTGCACAGACAAGGGAAAGTAGCAGAAACAAAAAGTAAAAGTTTTACTTCACCAAGGACCAGTATCCGAAGGGAAAAAAATAAGCTTTGAAATCCAGAAAGTATCCTGTCACGAGAGGAAACTAAAGTTTATTTAAGTAAGAACTTATTTTAAGAAATTATATAAAATTATAAGATAAGAAAAGTGATTAGATTATAATAAGGAGTATATGTGGAAAAAGCGTTGTAATTTAAAAAAAACCAGATAGCGGTGAAAACTACTACTTAGACTTAGCAAAAATAAAACTAGAAATGAATTCTATAACTGAACAAACAGTTGACGAACTAATAGCAAAAGCTATAAAACGGAATAATGATTCAGTTCAAAGTATTATTAAAGAAAAAGAAGATAAACATAAAAATGAGATTGAAAGATTACAAAATCTCATTTCATCAATGGGGATTACTAGCTCCATTAGAGATTATACGACACAAGAAATAGATCCGACGAAGACTTGTGATGAACCATTGGACGTAATAAAATCTTTGCCAGAATTTTCTGCTAGTCAGACCTCATACGTGAGTTGGCGAGAAGCTGCTCACAACTCCATATCATTATACGATATAGGTAGTAAAAAATATTTCGCGGCACTGACAATTTTCCGTAATAAGATTACGCAACACGCAAATGATATTTTAACTAATCATGGCACAGTGTTGAATTTCGAAGCCATAATTTCCCGATTAGATTTTGCTTACGCGGACAAGAGACCAGTTCATATAATAGAACAGGAGCTGAGTATTCTAAGGCAAGGTTCAATGTCTTTAATAGACTATTATAACTCTGTTAATCAGAAATTAACTCTTTTGACCAATATAACAATTATGACACATGGCTCCAATTCACCTGTCACACTAGAACTCAATAATATACACCGACGAAATGCCTTACGAGTATTTATTACTGGTCTAAATGGTCAGTTATCTAATATTTTATTCTCACTAAATCCACAAGATTTACCAAACGCTCTTGCTAAGGCACAGGAATTAGAGAGTAATAACACAAGAGCAAATTTTGCACTTCAATTTGCTTCTTATAAGGGGGAAAGTAAGAAAGATTCTAACATTCTGCGTTTTCCTACACGGAATAACCATGCACAAGCTCCACAACACCAACATAGAAATGATTATAGACAATTACCACAAAGGTTTGAACCAATGGTTCTCGGTAGCTCTGCTAACAAACCTCTTAGCTCTCTCGAGCTGAATAGATTTAAGGAAATACATCAGCAGACAAATAATACCAACCCATTCCGTGCTAATAACAATAATAATTATAATAATAACCAGCATAGCAACTCACGCTGGCAAAAACCTCAATTTAACACGTATAACAACAATACGCGTCCAATATTTAAACGAGAAAGAGAACCAAGTGCAAATCACTCTATTCAACCACCTCCACAAAAAAATGAGAGGATAAATAACATCAACGAAGGTAGTGATTTTTTAGGCGAAGAGTGGGGCTACCCCACTTACGACGAAGAGTAAATGGTAGAAATATAAAGATTTTAATAGATACTGGTGCCAATAGCAACTACTGCCAACCAAACATCTTAAGCAATCCTATTTCACTAGCAATATTTAAACGCGCTTGCACTGTAAATGGGGAAACAATAATACAAATTTGCCATGAAGCATCTATCTTTGATACAAAAACACGTTTTTACGTTCTCCCAAACTTGGAGTACGAAATTTTAATAGGAGCGAAGTTGCTCGGCTCAATAAACGCTAAGATTAATTTAGAAAACAATACCCTTAAATATGGGAACAAAATAGATAAAATCTACTTTGACGAAGAAATAAGTATGATGATTAGTCATATTGAGGATCATAGTACACTAGTGGAACCAATGATGAAGAAAATAAAAGTATTCACTCAAACATTGACACTACACTTCCATTCAGAACAGATATCGTAGCGGAAATCCGCACAATACACGATAAGCCTGTCTGCAGCAAACAGTACCCATACCCTCTATCAGCTAATGAATTTGTGAATAAAGAAGTCACAAAAATGTTAAAAGAAGGTATAATAAGGCCTTCCAAATCTCCATATAATAGTCCTGTATGGGTTGTACCAAAAAAGGTGCAAATGAAGATGGCTCTCCTAAAAACAGGTTAGTCATCGATTACAAGAAATTGAACGAAAATACAATTTCAGACAAGTATCCAATACCGGGTACCAATGTTATTTTATCCAACCTTGGAAAAGCTAAATATTTTTCCACACTGGATTTAGAATCAGGCTTCCATCAGATAATGATGAAAGCATCGGACATAGAAAAAACTAGTTTTTGTGTGAATAATGGCGAGTACGAATTCGTACAATTGCCTTTTGGATTGAAAAATGCTCCATCAATCTTTCAAAGAGCAATGGATAATATTTTAAGACCATATATTGGCAAAATATGTCATGTCTATATAGACGATATCATTGTGTATTCACACAGTATTCAAGAGCATACAGAACATTTGGATACCATCATCCATGTTCTTAAAAAAGCTAACATGAAAATTTCAATTGAAAAGTCAATGCTATACCAAGAAAAGGTAGACTTCTTGGGTTATGTCGTCGGGCATAACGTTATAAAAACCAACCCGAACAAGGTAGCAACAATCAAAGAATACCCTGAGCCAACGACTTTACGTCAACTTAGAAGTTTCCTAGGTATGATTGGTTACTACCGTAAGTTTATAAAAAACTATGCCAGCATAGCTAAACCATTAACCAAGTACCTTCAAAGCGATAGTGGGCAAGTGTCTACCCATATGGCAAAGAAAACGAACATAAAATTAGATGCGGATGCTTTGCAAGCATTTAATGTACTTAAAGACCACCTAATAACGGAAACCGAACTTACCCAGCCCGATTTTTCAAAAAAATTTGTCCTAACTACCGATGCTTCAGACGACGCAATCAGAGCGGTCTTATCGCAAGATGGAAAACCTATAACTTTTATATCAAAAATATTAGGAAAAACAGAGAGAAGTTTTGCGGCAAACGAGAAAGAACTCTATGCCATAGTTTTCGCTTTAAAAAACTTACGTAATTATTTGTATGGAGTTACTAATTTAGAGATCCATACGGATCACCAGCCTTTGACATTTGCAGTTTCACCCAGAAACCCTAATGCTAAGATGAAACGCTGGCACGCTCTTATTGAAGAACATGCACCGAAAATGGTCTATAAACCTGGAAATACAAACGTAGTGGCTGACGCCCTATCCAGACAAAATTTAAACCAGATTACGGACAGTTCTTCTGAAGCCACCCAACACTCAGCCGAAAGTAGTGATGAGTATCAAATTGAATTGATTGATAGACCTCTGAACCAATTAAACCTACAAATAATAATAGAAAAAGGAATAGAAACCATTCACGAACATATTAAACCTTTCCCTAGGAAAGATAGGCATATCATTACATATAATGAACCTTCCGACCTGATACCTTTATTCAAGGAATTTATAAAAGAAGATTTAGTAGCATTGTTTGCTACACCCGAAACAATCTTTGATATTAAAAACATTTTGAAAGGAAATTTCACGAATAAATTCATACAGGCAAAATATATTGCCAACGATGTTGCTAATAAAGATGACCAGGTATCAATAGTGGCACAAACGCACACCCGTGCGCATAGAAACTTCGGAGAAAACCTTAAACAAGTTATTGATAAATATTATTGGCCTGGAATGTCAGACGAATTCCAACAATTCGCGAGGAACTGCGAGGTATGCAACGTAAATAAATACGACAGGCACCCTAATAAACAACCAATTGGTGAGGCACCAATTCCTGTAAAAGAGGGGGAGTGCGTTCATATTGATGTAATGTTTGCAGAAAAGTTAAAGATTCTCACATGTATCGATGCATATTCTAAATTCTTAGTTATTAAAATTCTAGACAATCGCCAAGAAATGCAAAACAAAGTTCTTGAGCTACTGCAAGCATTTCCTGGTTGTAAAAACTTAGTATGTGACCAAGATCCCACATTTACCTCGGCTTCTTTCGTATCATTAATGCAAAGATCAGATATCTCTGTTTACTATACCCCAGCTAACCACAGTACGACTAATGGTCAAGTGGAACGAGCTCATAGTACCCTTCAGGAGATAGCCAGATGCGTTAAAGAGGAGAATAAATTAGTAGACACAGTTGAAGTATTCATCAGAGCAGCTAAAGAATATAATAAAACTATTCATTCTTCCACCGGAAAGAAACCCGCAGAAGTTTTGTTTAATAAAATTAATCACTCCGATGTTCCGTTAAAATTAACAATGGCCCAAGACAAAATGCTTGAGGGTCATAATAAAAAAAGAAAATCGAAAGAAGTTAAGCCCGATGATACAGTGTATCAAAAGACTACAGGTGCCCACTGGGGCAAATTGCAACCAAAGTATAAACCTCGGAAAGTATCCGAAGATTTAGGGAACAAAGTTAAACTTAAAAATGGTAAGATTGTCCACAAAGATAACCTTAAATTTTAATTCCAGACAATGGACATCTTCACCCTTCTGCTAACTTTCATACTATCAATCAGAGCTGAAATCGTTGATTATACTCGAGACAATTATGTGCTAATCGAAACTGGTGACACACTCCTATACCAAAATACTTCAAACATCTTCCATGTGACTAACTTGACTTATCTTCAAGATTTTCTTGACAGAACTAAAGAATCATTGGAACAACATTACGACAATACAATCTATGCTGACTCACCGAAAGATTACACCCATAACAACAATTTCAATATTATACAAACGCTTTTAGACCAACTCATGGTTTCTCGCTCTAAACGAGCAATTGAAACAATAGGAACTATCTGGAAATGGATAGCTGGTACCCCAGACCATGATGATGAGATTATAGTAGAGAATAAAATTAACGATCTTATAATAAACAACAATAAACAATTTGTAACAAATTCTAAACTGTTCGAAGCAATACAATCTGTAGAACATACAATAAAAAGTGAGCTCATTTCCGAAAAATGTAAATTAATTATCTTTGAGCTTCAAAATTTAATGAATACCCTCACTCTAGCTAAGTTAAATATTTTGAATCCAGCTATCTTAAACTTTGATGATATAAACAAAATTGTAAAAAATGAATTTATCAAAACTTTTACTATAAGCGACTTAATCGATGTTTCTAAATTTAAAATCTTACAAAAAAATGGAATAATTATAATTTATATTAAATACCCCATCATTCACAAAAATTGTAAATTATACGAAAGTAGGGCCATAAGCCAGAAAGATGGGAAACTAATTTTAAGTAAAGAAATTGCCAAATGTAATAAAACATTCACAAATGTACAAAATTGCAAACATGAATTAAAGTATACGTTCTGCGAAACAAATAAAAATAAAACATGTTTATCAGAACTATTAAACAACCAAAAAACAGTATGTAATAAAATTAAGGAAAAGAATGTAGACTTAGAAATAATTAAAGATGGAACCATTCTCCAACGAAACTTTAAAGGGCGTCTACCTAGTGAATTTTGAAAATAATACTCTTATTGATGGAAGATCATACGAGAATCCTACGCGCCTGATCCAGAATTACCTGAAGACCTACACAATTGACAAATATGAAATTGGTCAATATATCGAATCACTTGATGAACAACTAAAATTTGATAATATAAACTTATTAGAATCCTTACAGATTGAAGCAACTAAAAGCCCTTTGTAACGTACTCTCGAGATGTTGTCGAGTGAGGGATGAGAACGAAAATTCCAAACCCCTAAAACCACCCACTCGGTACACTATCAGAAGGCTTTAGAGCTTACAGGAACTCTAAAACTGTCCTGTAGCAAAAGTGGATGGGTGTCTAGTCTCCCCACTGCGCGGCATGCTTGCATAGCCAAAGGTTAGCTCGTCGGAGGGGGGGATTCTTGAGCAGGAAGCTAGACGGCCGTTACGTTTTATCATGCCGTTAAAATTGTACAAAAAAAATATTCGCGGAGCTGATAAGTGTCTTGGTGTAGTAATGTGATGATACTATTTGTTATCCTTATTAGAGTGAGGAGAGTTAAGGTGTTATTGCTCTCCGAGGATATCCCACCCCAATATCACACGGCTATGTTCTACGAGCAGAACCATGCGACACATCCTGGTTATTAAGTCCTCTATTTGTATAATAACCCCAATAGAAACCAGAAAACCAAACTTATGTTTTCATTGCCTCGTCTTCGTCTTCGTCATCGCCATAGCTCATTCTCGTCAGAGCCACATCCACCAGAAACTAAAAACCTAAACCATTACCATGGTTTGTAATTTAATTTCAAAAATCGAAAATTAAAACTTTTGTTAAATTGAACTCAAACATTCAAACTTCCGACGAAAAAGAAATATAGGCGTTGCTTCAACCGAGAAAATTAAAATTGGACACATACGTCAATCAATAGAAAAAATAATCGTCTTTTCAAAAAAACAGTATAAAAAAAAACAAATTTTATTCAAAAAAAAAAAATAATGAAGACTACAATTATAAACCAATAATAATTTTAAACAGGCAGGTAGATCGAAATATATAAGAAAAAATAGCTATATAATAATTATTGTTTTCTTTCAGAAACAACAAATCAAATATAATTAAAAAAAACTTAAGGTTTAAAACAGACAAAAATTTTTAAATCAGAGTTTTTTTTTCTTTATGTTTGTAAAAAGCAATTGATATCACCAACGAAAAATGGAAATTGATCTAAATCTAAACTAAGTAGGTTTCTTTTTTTTTTCTTTTCTTTCTAGGTTTAAGCTTTTTCTTTCCTTTCTTTCTTGTTTTCTTTTCATCAAAATTCTTTCATTTAATTAATATGGTAATATTATTAAGTAATAATTAAATTAAATCAAATATTCGTTCGTTCAAATTAATAATATATTGTAATATATAAAAAAAATGACTTACCGCATAAATTGCATTATTTGCATACTTCGTTTTTAAATTGTTGTATTTTTTTGTTGTTACATAGCTGATATAATTTATAGTTGCTCAATTCCTCCTGATGGTGTGCACAGCATCGCAGGATTGAATTTTGTTGTTGTTTTGTTGATTTGTAAATTTTTTTTTTTTGCTAAACTAAAACTTGAAAAAAAAAACAAATAGAAATTTGAACGAATTGAATTTACAAGGTCAAATTGTATAACTTTTAACAATGAACAAAAATAGTTTCGTTTTTGCAAGGAAAAAGAAAGATATATATGTAGGTACTTAGCTTTTTGTTTTATAAATTGTATGATGATCTATTTTTTTTCTGCATAGGTGAATAGCTGGCCGTAAGTTTTTTTTTTAAGTTATAAGTTATTTTTCCTGGATTCTTCTAAGATATATTTTTGGTGTATGTATGATTTTGATTGTATGGATGTATGGGTGATTTTGATTGTATGGATGGTTCTGGATGTTTTTTTGTTGTTTGTATGTGTGATGTTTTTTTTTTTTTTGTAGAGCTTGTCCTTTTATGTAGATCAAATGGGTTGTAAAAAAAAAAGGTGTCAAGATGAAGATTTTGACGATAGTAGGTATGTAATCGATGGTGTTTTTTTTTTTGTAGCTCTTTGAAGAATATTTGGATTTTATATCGTGATGTGGCTAAGTCGTAAGAGCACGATGCCATGTAGGCCAGCAAACGAAGCACAAACACTTTTTTTTCGGAGATCAGCGGCTTTTTGGAGACTTTAAAAAGTCTGATATAATGGGTCGAGTTTTGCTTCGAAATCACTCGATTTTGGGCTCCTGGAGCACCTTGAAATTTTTGTTTTAATGTTTAGAAAATAACAAATTAATTACTTCTGGGATTTTTATAATTTCTCCACCTTGAGCACCTGGTAGGTAGATAATCAGGTATAAGGACAGAGGTTTTTGATAGAATTCATTAAAATCTTACCTTTATTATTTCAAAATGCGTAGGTATAGGTATGTTTTTATTCCAAAATGAATATTTTATATTTTTTTCACTTAAAAAAAAACTTGTAAAAAAAACTTGAAAAATAACTTTTAATAATTTTGCTCGTCACTATCACGTCTTAGAGGATCGGAAAAAAGCACCAAAAAAAGAAAGATTTTGGTTTTGACGCAAGTATTTATACCCTTGCGAGGCTCAGAGATTTTCTCACACATACACTCAAAAAAAAAACCATCATGGACGAAATTTTTGGGTTTCCGATTATCGGTTTCTCAATGGATTTTGACCACAAAAGTACAAATTATGCATCAAATTCAATTTCAGAATTTTTGAAAAATAGGTGTGTTATTTAAAAACTAATCTAGTTAAAATCCAATTATTTTGACATATTTTTATTATTTATTTTGCATGTGAGTGTAAGTTTTTTCGATATACAAATTTATAATTTCGAACTCTCTCTCAGATAGATTTGTCCTTGAAAATTATTTCGATTTTTTTGTTTGTTTTACAAAATTTCCTTACATCACTAACAATAAGTTTTGTTTTCTCTACCGACTTTTCAAGGTGTCTCGTGGTGCGATGGGTAGGACACCAAACCCATCCTTGACCCATCCTGATCCTGGTTCGACTCCTGATGTGAGCACCAATCTCTTTTTTTTTTATTTTCTCATTTTTTTAAGTATTTTTTTTTCGAAACTTTTGATCTTATTAATTTTTTTTCAATTTTATAAAAAAAACAACTCTAAAAGTCAATCCTTAACAGTCTTGGAGAAAGTGTAGAGTATCCTTAGGATTTTGTATAGATTTTAAATAATTCTACCCAATATCAATTAAAGCTTAGCTTATTATTTGCTCCTATGTATATGCAACGCTTCTTTAATTTTGTGTTCTTTATGTTCTTAACATAGGTTAAACAGAGCTCTACCCAATCACAGGTTCTCAAACTATTTTCACTCATATCTTACACACATAGAAAATCAGTAATAATAAAATAGCCAGCGATGTTATAAAAACCTAACAACGATAGCAAAAAAACAGAAGGCATAGAGTGATTTTAAAACTAACACTATGACCGAAATTAAAGAGTTTAAGAAGGCAGTGTACAGATTTCTCACACCTTTTATCTCTGCTTTTGGACTTGTCTCATTCACCGTTCTCGTAACTACATTTATAGTTATTCTTCACAAAAGAAGAACTCCTAAGCTAACTCCAGGACAACATCTCAACCAGAGAGCAGAACGAATAAAAATGCTTGTACGGCAATACGAAGCTGCGGGACGCGCTTCTTAAAGGAAAGGGGGAGTTAACATTCTACTTCCCGCACACAATGAACAGCATCCAGACAACACCAATGTAAGGGATGCAGACTGTCTATTTTGAGACCGATAATAAAATCGATCATAAAACCGATCATAAAACCCAAAAACAGTTTTACGATAGTAAAACTGAAACAACAACATCTGGCACATTAGGTTCGACCAATTCCAGGAAGGACTATTATTATCATTATCATGATCTTCGACAAACCAACCCCTAACAAAGTAAGGATGCACAAAAAGCGGAGAAGAAGAAGAATTTTAGCAGAAGGAATCCGAACACCAAGCTGAGCGGTCAGCACCTACGCACCAATTGCAATAGACATTTATCATTTTGTATAAGTGTTTTAAGTTTTAAAATAAAATTATTTTAATTAAATATTACGTAACGAGTTAAATTAATTTATATACCTATGTATGTAGGTAGGTATATTTAAATTAAAATTTTTATACAAAATTGAGTGGTGATCTAAGGTAAAGGTAGGATCTGTTTTGATAGCCAGGTAGGTACCTACATATTTTAATAATCAATAGTTTCAATGGGGATTCAGGTGAAATGAATGAAATTATATTTTGGTCACAATTTGTTTCATTTGACTTGAAGCCCACTAGTAACAGTAAGTAATGCAAAATTTGGGGGTAGGTTAAGATTAGGTAGGTAGGTTTAGAAGGCAAGTATTTTTTTTGAGTGCCTAGGTATAGGTATACATATCTTCAACTGAGAATAATAATAAAAATTAAGGTTTTGCATCATTTGATGTAGTTATCAGCATTTAAATTAGATCAGAAAAACCCAGAAAATCCAGGTGGTATGGGTATATCCATGAAAAAGTGGACATGAAGGTAGAAAAACGAAAAATTTATCTCGCCCCCTGTCTATTGTTTGCTGAATTGCAAAATTTCTTTCAAGTAACAAACACATGGCTGAAAATAAAATGAAATTATAAAAGGCTTAACCCTTAAATTTTAAATTGAAAACGTGAAATAACGTGAGTTTCCATATATTTGACTAAATTTGTATAACATATTTTCAGTAAGTTTCTTTATAGTAATAAATAGTCTGATATGTTCTTGTGTCTAATTTAACAAACTTCTTAAGCTTTATTGGTTTGCTTACTTTTAAGAAAAATAGCAAGGTCCGAAACATGTAACGTGTCCGAAACGTGTAACGTGGGTTACCAACATGTTTTCGTATATGATCTATATATTTTGTTTCATTTATATTTAAATACGTATGAAAATTTAAATAAAAAAGCTCGTACATCTCTCCCAAATGTAACGTGAGTTACCATGAAATTGCCCGTAGGTATCTTGGAGTTTAAATCAATTTTTAGTTCAAGGTCGTAAGTATGTTTGTGAATGATTTTTTTTTTACTTATAATCTGCCTATTTTTTGTGTTTAAATTTTGATTTTAGCTCGTTATTCAATGGGTTAGGTACTTAATTCATATCAAAATTATTACTTATTTTATAGTATCGACAAAAAAGTTGACAGTGTTTTTTGTTTGCAAAAAAAATTAAGAAATATCAACAAATACCTAACCATTTTTTATTTTCTGCCTTTTGTTAATTTTTTCTTTTCCCATTAAATTTTGGGATGCATGTATTAAAAAATTGCAGTTGGTACATTTTCTTAGGTTTTTCCTTTAGATCATTTAAGTCAAAGACATTTTGTCCAACATACAACTATGAACTAAAAGAAAATTTGTTACAAAGGCGTATGGTTATGGGCAAATAGAATGAATGAATCAATTCTAAAACGATAAGCATTCAACTCATTCATTCATTTTATAACAAGCACTTAGTGTAGTGTACACTTATAAGAATGAGTTTTTTTAAATAATTGTTCCCACAAAACTAGTGTACACTATTCTAAGTATACTGTGTACACTGAATACACTGAGTACACTGAGTGCAAGTGAACCTCTGTAGTGTGTATGGCTTATGTAGGAGTATGAATAATGAAACAAATTAAGTATTTTTTTTAATTATATTTTGTTCTTGTTTTGTATTTATGTATTTCTTAGAAAAGGAGTCTAAATCTTATATATGTATGTATCTGTTTTACATATATAAAACCGATAATCTGATTTGGCTAGGAAAAATCTAAGTCTAAACTCATCATTTTAATAATTGATCATAAATTATTTTGATGGACAGATAAACCTAAGGACTTTATAAGTATTTCTTTTCAAAAAAATTTCAAATAGGCCTAACTTTACTCATAAAGTGACTTTTAAGATTTCAATGATCATTGGTAAGGTTGTTCAAATATTGAAATAAATAAGCTCGTGTGAAAAGTTGGGCTTATTTGAAATTTTGAATTTTTTTTACAATTTTAAATATAATTAGTGTCCCTTTACTTTGAATTTCTATAATTTTTAGTCCAAACTTATGTCAAAGTTGTTTTTTGTATGAATTTTGACAGAACTTTGGACTTAAATGCACAAAAATACACAGAAAATCACAGAAATTCAAAGTAAAGGAACAGACCTATACGCTTTTTTTCTTTCATTTCTTTCATTCTAAAACACATTACTTAAAAAAGTTTGAATTTTTTGTATTCTTTAAATTTTGAAAAGTTTTTTTTACCATTTTATGAAGCAAAAAGGATATAAATAGGCAAAAAAGTAAAACTATACATTTGTTCACAAAAAAAAAATATTTTTATTGCATGCACATTCAAAAATAAAGTTTCCCTTTTTCGAAACTTCTATTTATTAAACAGCAATAGTTTTTAAAGTATAATGCATAAAGTTAAAAAATGCTAGAAATATCATAATTTTGTTCCATTTTTTGTAGAACCACCCGTATAGTATTCGAAGCTTATTAAATGGGGACTCCTTTGAGTGTACACCAGATTCTGTGAGTAGTGTACACTAAAGTACTATATACTCATTTATGAAAAGCAAATGAATGCATTCATGCAGACCTCTTACCTATGTATATAAATATAAAAAAGGAACATTTTCAAAGAAAACAACTACATACTTGTACTTGTACCTACGTAAAAAAAAAAAACACCCATAGATTTTAGTCAAAAAAATTTACTTCCTGGAACTTACGACCAGGATTATTTAATTCAAGGTAAGGCCACTATCAGGCAATCATTGTCACTAAAAATCCTGGCTCCCACGGTTGAAAGAAAAATAAAAACCAACATACATTTTCCCATGCACCTACCCCTTTCCACTTTACACACTCAAAATCCCACAAACCAACAACTTGTGTTGTTTTGTTTGTATCCCTTTACTTTTCCTTCACATAGAAAAACGTAAACAAAACTAATAAGAAATCCAAAGCAAAATTGGTTAATTTCTTGATTCTGTGCTTTATCATTTCCTTCATTATATGAATATTTCTTTGCAAAAATGTATTATACCTGCTTCACTCGTACTGTCATAAAATTAGAATACGTCTTTCCCGTTCTATTCTTTTTTTACGTCTCGCATTCTCAAATCTCCACCGAAAATAAAAAGTCTCCGCCGAAGCACGTAACAAATGTAAAAAAGATGACGCTTCTATCAACAGCCGCCATGATAGTACTATGATTTTTATATACAAAGAATAAAAGAACACCAAATTCGGGATTAGACATGACACAAACCAACCTACGGAGAGCTTTCGAACTTCCAATACTAAACGTCGCAATGAAAGCCTTGGAAAGGGAAATTTCCCCTATGGAAAGCTCAAGGAGCAAATACTAGAACCTTCCACCTTTTTCGGGAACTTTGTGTGAAAAGTATAAAAGCACATGTCTGACCGGCAGAGGACGCAGTTTATTTTTAATCGTGAATGAGTAAAGTTGGTGGTAATAAAAGTAAAGTGGTGAATTGATTTCAGTGGGGAACAATAAATTGTTTTGTGGTTGCAAAAGGAAAGTGTTTTATTTTGTAAGGTTAATAAGTGGAGAATTTGAATAAAGTGAATAAGTTTTATTAACGAACCTGAGAAAATAATGCATTGGTGTTGGAAGTGGAATAAAACTCAATTTAATTGTGTTTAGATAATTTATTTGTGCTTCAACAGACAATAATTACAAAAAGCGAACGTGACTGTGAAAGTGAAATTAGTTTAGTTTAGTTTATTTATTACTTTATGTAACTTACAAAGTAAGATAATAGATATCTTATAATCTAGTGAAAGTCTATGAGTTTAATTTTGGAATTACAATTTCAATTTCTTAGAATAATGCAAATAGAATAATAGAAAAATGAAAAGGCAGGGAAAATAATTAAAAAAAAAATATATACCTGCCTAGAATAAAAGCGATAATCTATTAGAATATATACTATTTGATTTTCGAAAAGCTTATAATAATTTTAAGAGTAAATAGATAGAAGTGAATCAAGAAAGGGAAACGAAAGGCTAGGATTGAGTTGAAAAGAGAGGATAAGTTAAGTTAGTTGCTTTGATTCGAGAAGAATATTTTAAGTTTATTTTGAAATATGTGTAGGTCATTAATATCTCGGAGGTGGGTAGGGAGTGAGTTCCAGAGTCGACATGCAGCAATGAAAAACTGCCTTTTCGAGGTCAGACACGAAAAGTGTGGCAGAATTACCGTTGTTGATCTGTTTGATACTGACAATTAAAGTTTTTCGTGGAAATATGTTGGTTGACGTGTTTTTAAGATTTTAAAATATAGTATCAATGTTCGGAATCTCATGAAGGCATCAAACGACATATTAAGGAGGCTCTCCTGCAGATGTGAACATGATCATACCTTCTTAACCCAAAGATGTATCGAATGGTACTATTAAAGGCAACTTTAAGTTTATTTTTACTGATGGCGTCGCAATTGTAAAATATTTCTCATCCATATGTAAGGACGGGTATCACCAGGGTTCTTGCCAACATGGCTCTAGTTCGAAGTGGCGTGAATTCCTGGGATAATAAATAAGAAAAGTTACAAGCAGCTTTACTCATTCACGATTAAAAATAAACTGCGTCCTCTGCCGGTCAGACATGTGCTTTTGTACTTTTCACAAGGTTCCCGAAAAATCTGGAAGGTTCTAGTATTTGTTTCTAGAGCTATTTCCCATAAATTTTCCTTTCTAAAGCTTTCATTCTGACGTTTAGTATTGGGAGTTCGAAAGCTCACCAAAGCTCTCGGTAGGTTGGTTTGTGTCATGTCTAATCCCGAAGTCGGTGTTTCTTTCATTCGAGATTCGTTATAGTACAAATGTGAGAGTCGTTACACTGCCCCCTTCTTAAGATTAATCGTACCAAGCGAATCCATCACATCCTTCACCATTATAACAGTTTATACGGTCACTGTGAACTACTTTCATTTTGCCTCAAAGTCCTCTCTGGATTCGGTAGATGACATCGTTTATTTGTGTTACAACAGTCTTCCCAATTTTGTTGAAGTTTCGGTGAAAGTCCCTTCGGACAAGTTCTCCCGCTTTCTTGGGGTTCATTACCATTACATCCAAATTTGATTTCACTTGGCAGTCGTATTGTGTTCCTGAGCAGGATTTCTGATGGTGTATGTCCTGTTGAGCTATGTACTGCACTTCGATAGGCCATCAAGAATAATGGAATATTCCGATCCCAGTCTCATTGGTTGTCACTTCCAACTTTGGAAAGATGCTCTTTAAGGGTCCTGTTGAATCGTTCAACCATTCCATTAGATTTTGCATGAAGCGGTGTTGTCCTCGTCTTTTTAATGCCAAAGAGTGTATAAACTTCCTGAAAGATTTTGGACTAGAAGATTCTTCCTTGATCTGAATGGAGTTCCATCGGTACACAAAACCTGCTTACCCAGTTGAAAACAATCTGATTCACGACTGTTTTGGTTTCCTGGTTTGGGGTGGCAAATGCCTCAGGCCACTTGCTGAAGCAGTCCATTACTACCAGGATGTATCGGTTTCCACTTTCAGTTTCTGGAAAAGGTCCCGCAACCGTCTATTGCAATCCTCTCAAAAGGTGTGCCCACGTTATACTGCTGCATCTTACTCTGTATTGCTCTGCCTGGTTCCTTTCTTGCAGCACAAGTTTCACATTTTCAGCACCATTTTTCAACGTCTTCTCTTGCATGAAGCCAGTAAAATCGCTGACCTACCTTTTCCAGTGATTGATCCCCAAATGTCCTTCGGAAGCTCCCTCATGCATCTCTTGAAGAACATCATTAACTTTGGATCGAGGTACGATTAGCTGCATCACATATGATTTGCCATCTGTGGACTACGACTTACGTAATAGTACTCCTTCTTGTACATGAAGTGGATCCCATTGTGCCCAATACGCCTTAAGAGTTGGACTTCTATCGGAGATGTCACCCCATTCTGGTTTCTCCTGGTATTCTTTCTATGCAAAAATGGGTTCAATATTCGAGTCTTCTTGTTGGGCTGTCCTCAGTTCTTCATTACTTCAACCGTAAATGGGATCGATTCTTAATCGCTGGATGGCAGCTGCCTCCTTTTCTTCTTGACATGTGCAATGCTTGCAGTTCTCCGAGACAAGGCATCTGCGTTTGAGTGCAACTTTCCTCTTCGATGTTGAATCTGGTAGTCGTATGTCTGCAATCTCTCGATCCACCTTGCCACTTGACCCTCTGGATTTTTGAAGTTCAAAAGCCAATTAAGTGCACCATGAACTTCTGTCCATAGATGTACTTATGAGAGTGTTTTGTAGCTGATATTAGAGCTAGAATTTCTCTTCTGGTCACAGAATAATTTCTTTCTGGCTTTAAGAGTACCTTACTGTAATAGGCGATGACCTTCTCTTCTCCATCATGAACCTGTGACAGCACGGCTCCAATTCCCACATTACTTGCGTCAGCGTCGAAGATGAAAGGTTTTCCTGGTTTCAGATAGACTAAAACTGATGTATTGCATAGACGTTGCTTAGGTTCCGGAAAGCTTTTCTCGCACTCACTTTACCATTTGAATGGTTTGCTTTTCTCTGTTCTTTTCGCGATCCCAGCAAAATCTTTCACAAATCGAAGATAGTACGTGGCTAGACCAAGAAAGCTCCGGAGTTGATGTTTATTCTGTGGTGTTGGCTAGTTCCATACGGTGTATACTTTTTCCGGATCAGTTTTTACTCCTTGGAATGGGATAATATGGCCCAAATATTTTACTTCAGACTTGAAAAAATCGCATTTGTCTGGATTCAATTTTAAGTTTGCTTCTCGAAGCCTCTGGAACACAGCATTAAGGTTTCCACAATGCTCATCAAATGCTTTACCATTAACGATGACATCGTCCAGATAGAGCAGGCATGACTTCCAAGTAAGTCCTTGTAAAACGCACTCCATCAAACGATCAAATGTTGCCGGACCGTTGCATAGTCCAAAAGGCATTACTTTGAATTGCCACAGACTCTTTTTCCTGTGGAGAAAGCCACCTTTTCCCGATCGATTTTTCGATTAGCCCATCTTTCTTCATCGTGGATATCATGTCTTCAACTTCGGCTCTTTTGGCTAATGGGAGACGTCTTGCTGGTTGTTGAATTGGTCTAGCGTCTCCTGTATGAAGAGAGTTTATCAGCGTACTCGTCAAGGAGGCTTGCAGCAACACTAAGCTGTCGTTCACTTAAATTAGATGATTTGAGAATTTTTGCCTTCATAGAGTTCAATTTCCTCGGGTCCACAGATTGTTGAGAGTCCACTTCTTTGATCTTAGTTATAGCCGACACTGATTCACACTTTCCAACATCTTCTCCTTTTCTAAGCTTCTAACGATTTGATGTTAAGTATCCGTACTGTACACCATGTTGTTGTAAGATGCCACAAGAGTCTTCCCTAGGATGATGTTTTGAAAAGAATGCTCAAAGTCTGGCTCCGCCATAAGGTATCGATGGGTACCCAAATCACCCTTTATTTTTGTCAAAACAAATACTTCCGAAGAAGGTGGCAGGCATATATCTTCCTTTATGACAGTCCTCAGAGTTGATGTGCTTTCATTCCCATAAACCATAGAAATCTCCACATTTCGGTACTTAAGAACTCGCTTCCCGATATCAAGGATAACTCCGTGCTCATTTTATAAAGTCGGTTCCAACGATGCACTCGTCACATATATCTGCTACTAGAAACAGATGTGAAAACTCCAGTTGGGCCAAACGAATCGTAAGACGAACACTCTGGCTGTCTCTCCTTTTGCATTTTTCAGACGGTAGGTGTTGGCGTTATGCAGCAATGTCATCTTCACCAAGTCTCTTCGAACAATGGAGTCAGTGGCACCGGTACCGATCGTAGCCACTTGTTTCTCGCTGTTTAATATTACCTCCACCGTCAGACTTCTATTGTTTCGTTTAGTCTGCGAGACCTGAATCGTTGTTCTGGGGTAATCGATACCAAAAACCAGTTTCTGCTCCTCACAGTTGGTTCTTACTCGTTTCCCGGTTGGGAAACAGGTAGAGTTGGAGTATTGGTGTTATTGTTTCCATTTCTGCGTCCACAATGCTGACATGCAGGTCTTAGGTCGTATTTATTTATTTTAGCTTAATACAAGCGTGCACTAACATCTAAACTTAAAATCTATGGTGGGTTTTTCGTTGTTTTTTTTTTATTTTATTTTTTTTTATTTTTATTTTCATTTATATAATAATCTGGGCCCGTAGGCCCACCCACCAGTTTTTTACATAAAAAAAAAACTTTTAAAAAATGGAAGGCAAGGTGTTGAGAGCTAGAAGGAAGTGTTTAAGGCAGTTCAGGGATTGTATAGTTAAGGTTGGAATAGAGCGAGATTTTGAGAGAGTGTTTGGAGGTGTGAAAGTCAAAAGAATTTTGCATAAGGTTGGAGGTATGGAGCATGCGTGTCAATGGTTCGTTACTACCATAGTTAGTACGATGGAAATTGACATCAAAGAGAGACACCGATCTTAGACTTCTAGGGTTAGTGTGCAAGGAAATTTTTTGGAGAAGCGTAGGACAATCAATATTACCGGCTAAAATTTGGTAAATGAATACAATGTCGGCTACTTTGCGACGTTTATCAAGAGGTTGCAGATTAATAAGTTGAAGACGATCTTTATAGGGTGGAAGGTGAAATGAGTCAAGCCAGGGAAGCCCGCGAAGTGCGAATCCAAATAATCTTCGTTGAACGGCTTTGATACGAAGGGAATGGGTAACATAACATGGTGACCAAACCTGGCTGACATATTCAAGAAGGGGCCTAACAAATGTGAGATAAAGAGATTTCGTAACGTAGGGGTCTGAAAATTCTTTTGACCAGCGCTTAACGAAACCAAGTGCAGAGTTAGCTCTATTAATAGATGTGGTAATGTGAGATCTAAAATTAAGTTCTTTATCACAAAGAATACCTAAATCACATAGTGAGTCAACTACTGTGACTGCCTCATTGTTAATAAAATATGTTCGAGGAGGGAGAGGTGAGCGTTTACGGGAATACGTTATATCTTGACATTTACTAACATTAAGTTCAAGAAAGTTCTTCTGGCACCAGATAGAAAATCTGTTTAAATCTTGCTGAAGAAGAATGGAATCGGAAGGAGAGGAAATATATCTATACATTTTTTTATCATCAGCATAAATAGAAATCATAGAATCATTGATGACGCAGTCTACATCATTAATGGTCAAAATGAAAATCAAAGGGCCAAGATGACATCCCTGCGGAACGCCAGAGGTTGCAAGGATAGGATTAGATTCGATACCTCTAAAAAGGATTGTATACTGCCGATCGCTAAGATATGAATGGATCCACGCAATGAAGGAGGGAGGAAAGCCAAGTGCTTTGAGTTTGAAGAGAATAAGGGAATGTGAGATTTTATCAAAGGCTTTGCTGAGGTCAGTGGCGATGACGTCAACTTCTTTCCCAGACTCCATAGCGCATGTAGAATCAGAAACAAAATCAACTAGGTTTGTAGTAGTTGATCTACCGGTAAGAAAACCATGTTGATTGGGGGAAAAAATTTGTTTACAGTGGAAAAGCATAGTGTCATAGACTATGCTTTCGAAAAGCTTAGGAATACACGACAGCTTAGCTATGGGACGGTAGTTAGATATTTCTTTTTTAGGGCCTTTTTTGTGGATCGGTATAATGTAGGAATATTTCCAACGAGAAGGAAATATCCCTTGTGAAATTGAGAGCTGAAAAAGAGTTGTCAATGGCTCTATTAAGGTTGACGAGCAATTTTTTAATATTATTGAAGGTAAGCCATCAGGACCATCAGTAAATTTAACCTTGAGTTTTTAATCTTATCTTCAACGAAGGAAAAGTAATCGGAGTCTGGTGGGGAAGTGTTATCAGAAAAAGATTGACTGAAAAATTGGGCATAAAGGTTAGCGAAGATTAAGGGATCGTCTGAACTGGTATTCAAATAAGTAAGCGTAGAAGGGTAGTTATCAGACTTTCTTTTAGCATTAATGAAGTTAAAAAAACTTTTTGGGTCAGATATAATGTTAGATTGAACTTGAATAAGGTAATTATGGTAAAGAGACTTACAGAGTTCAGAGAAATTATGGTTTGCACATTGAAAGGTAGAGAAATCAAAGCCAGTGCGAGATTGCAAGTACTTACGCCAAAGTTTGTTTCTTTTATTTCGGAGAGATTTTAATTCATTATTATACCATGGAGGGCTTGAAGAAATGTTTTTTTTTGAGGAGAAATAGGGACTGATTGGCTAAGGCAGCAAAATAGTAGAGAATAGAAATTATGAAGGACAGAATCGATGTCGTGATTTTCAAAAATAATATCAAAATCGACGGCACGAAGTAAGTTATTTAGTTTGGGGAAATTAGCCTTACGAAAATTAAAAGCCATTACTTTTTCCGGAGCAGTGGCATTATGGGAAGATTCATAAGAAAAAGAAAGGAAGATAGGAGGATGGTACGGGTCTAGAGTAGAAAGAAGATGTTTACTCGCTGATACTACACAATTGTCCACATCAGAGGAGAAGATAAGATCGAGTTGACAGTCTAAATTATTTTTGACACCACTCATTTGGTAAAAATCAGAGTCAGAGAGACAATCGGTGAATAGGATTTCCTTATCAGTCATGGCATTAGAACTCGTATAATGTGATTCATCATCAGATAGAGTCCATTGGAGATTTGGGAAATTGAAATCACTTAAAATAAAAACCACGTCAGATGGTTCAGCTGCTTCGAAGATAGAATCTATAGCATCAACTGCGAGCTGATGACATTTGATAGGCTGGCAGGGTTTAATATAGCAGCAAGTTATATAAAAGGTTACTTTGGCGATTGTTGATTTCACACAGACATACTCAAAGGAGGAGGAATCAGATATTTTGAAAAGGGTCGAATCAAATCGATTGTGAACCGCTAATAGAACACCGCGTCCAACAGATACATCATCGTGCAAAGAGCCGTCTACTCGAAAGACTTTGAAGTCAGGGTTAAAGAGCTCGCTATCTTTAATACTAGGTAAAAGGTTAGTTTCAGTTAGTGCAAAAATGTCATAGGGTAAAGTTAATGAATTAAGGTAGACTGCAATAGTTTTGGTACGAAGCCCTCTGACATTTTGGTAATAAAGGGAAAAGCATTTTGGAGGATAATAAGAGGAGATTGGAGGTTTAGGGACGAAAAAAACTATTAAAGTTGGATCTACTCCTCTGCAAATGAGTGATACGTTTAGAGTTTACATAAGAGGCGAAAGACGATAAGTCATTTGCAACATCTGCGGGAGTAAGTTTGAAAGATTCATGAAAACGAACGAATATTTCCCTAAGTTCAACGGGGTTAGTAGGGAGACCTTCTTGCTGTATGGAAACCATAAGATTAGTTCTTGTAACCCCGTCAACACAAACAGAGTCATGTTTGTCATGAAGGTATGCAAGATAAAGGCGAATGTTAGAGTAGATTCTGTGATCTCTAAGTCGTGAGAGAACATAACGACCATCATCATTAAGGCCAACAAATTGTTTGGTAAGTCTAGCAGTAGGGGGGGTGAGAGGGTCTAAAAATGGGGGCGAAGATCCGTGCGTATGGGTATGGTATGGATGTTTAGATATGGAGGGAGATTGGAGGGAAGTTAGCTCAGGAGATGTTAATGTGGTGGAGTAGTGGTTAGATGTGGGTGTGGTGATCAGAGAAGGATGAGAAAAAGAGGGTGCTGGGCGTTGTTTTACTGTTGGTGGAGTGAGGGGATCAAAAAAGGGATAATTAGTTGTTGGAAGATTAGTAGAAGGGGAGACATTGGATGTGGTAGGAAGGGGGGGAGATCCGGTGACGGGAGGAGTGGATGAATGTCCGGGATTAAGAACGTGGGAATGGATGAAATTTGGGTAGTAGGAGCCACGAGAGTGATTTAAATTGGGAGATTGGTCATTCAGTTTGTTAGGGATATTAAAGACACTCGTTTATTCGGAGGGACTGCAGGAGGATTTTGAAATAAGGAAGGTCTATAAGTTCGGATGGGGTTATACATATTATTCTTATGATGTAAGGAGGGGTTAGTAGAGACTGGATGAACGCAATTAGAAGAAGGTAAGGAAGACACAGAAGGAGAATTTAGAATTGGGTGGTGGCTTTTAAGGAAAGATTGTTACACTTTTTCTTCGTTAATAAACGCGAGGGGAGGGTATTGAAATTATTAATTATTATTATTTAATTGAAAATTAAAAACAAAACAAGAGGCGGCTGCGTAGCGACGAACGACGACGCACGCAACGACACGAACAACTCGCACTCAACCGAGTACGAACGCGACACAAAATAGAGAACGAAAAAGTGCAACAATACAGCTCGTTGACGAAGCTGTAACCGCGGCTGCTCAGCTGGGCTGGGTTCTTGTGGAAGAACTTTTCTCAGAATTGATAAACTTAATCGATTTATAAATTCGATTAAGTTGAATCGCGAAAAATGTTTTATTGCACGTACAGTGGGGTACGTTGCAATAAAAGTGGGCGCCAGGAATTTTGTTTAAGAAACCGAAGTAGAAAATTCCAAAACTACTTAAAGTAATGAGTGAAGCGATTTTAAATGAAATGCAACGAAGATTTAGTTTTAAATCTATTATTTATTTTTTGGGAAACCGTGGGATTGAAGATCCCTGGATTAAAACCCAAAATGTTTTCAGAAATAAAAAAAATTATTTAAAGCAAAAATACAAAGGAATTAAATGAAATTGGCAAGGCAAATCAAACAAAGAAAATGGGATCTTAACAACGGCGATTATAACACGACACGACTTTACTGGATTTTATATATATATATATGTTTAGACTTACAAACATGTATTATATATATTTATATATCCAAGAAAATGGATTGTACTTATCTTTTTTTTTTTTTGCTTTTCCTCTCCTCTATCTCCTGTAACTCCTACTATTTTCCCCACCTCGAATCCTGATACTATTTCCTTTTTAATTTTCCGCTTTCCTCGAAATTAAAGTCTCCTTCTTTTCTCGATTTTTCTTTCTCCTTCTCAATAATCCTCGAACAATTCCTAGAACACTTCTATCCGCTTGGTAAGCTCTCTACAGAGTGCCTTTCATGCTATTCCCCATCTATTGTCTTCCTCCCTCGTCCATTCCAGTCATACACACACTCATACAACACAAGCATTCGTTTTCGTGATTGTCGGTCACGGCATCACGGCTTCCTGGAAGCTTAACGCTCATCAGGAAAGCCACCGTTGTTGACTCTCAGCGAAACTTTACTCTCACACACACAAACACGGTTTCAACAAGTTGTTGGATGAGTTTCCAAAACTTGCCGAAACATAATGGCCGAGTTCAGATCCCCTCCCAACTATTTTTGACTTTCGAGAAAAATTGAAAACGACAAAAAAAATCGAGAAAAGATCCTCACTAGGCATTATCCTATTACTCTATTTTAAAACCCGGGATTCGAAATGGTAAACTAGTTTTACTATTTTGGAGGTACAGAGGGAAGCATTTCTCTTACTACATCTAATTTTAAAAAACGATCTTAGCAACGGAAAATTACACGGTGTTAAAAACCCATTTTGTACATTATTAATTTAAGTTAATTAACGTTAAAATTTATAATAGGTAAAACAAAAGGTATACTACGTTAATAATAATTAATATAAATATATAATACAAATATGATTGATGAATATGTTGTTGTTGTTAAGTAAGGGTCCGCCCGACCTCATACTTCTTCGGCTCATCCGCCGGCATTTTCGACCTCGTCGAAAGAACTCGTTCTCGAACTCGTACACCTGTATTTGTTGCTTTTGCAAAATAAAGGCTAGGTACACCTGTGGTTGATGAGACCATGGTTGCCCTCAACTTTGTCGATATTTTGCAGCCACAACAAAGGAAAAATAAAACGGCCAAAGGCTGGTTTTTGTTGCGGTAAAATTTACCGTAACAAGATGAGTCATGGTAAATAGAGTGAGAAAAGTTAGGAAGAATACCTATTTTAAAGTTCCAGTCTGATTTTGAGTTAATACCGGATTGAATTTTGGCTTTAGATTTGCGCGGCTTATTCTTACTTTTTGGCGACAATGATGATGATGTTTTATCAATCCATTTGAATAGCTTCATGTCACCAAGCTGAGTGTGCCCATTACAGCGGGAGAATAACCATTCGTATTTCGATGGGATGATGATTTTGAAGCGGCAAGTAGATGTACGTTGTCAATCGATGTCCATAGCGAAAGTTCGTAAGAAGTAAGTCCGGACCCAGGAATCATCAGCAGTTCGAGGCGCATTAATCAGAAAATATGAGCATGAGGAAATATTTGCACCGATGTATAGGAAAGGGAGGTCCCACTGAATGGCCACCAAGATCACCAGATTTAACTCCTTTGGATTTTTACGCTTGGGGATTCATGAAGAACTATGTATATGAAGTTGAAATTTCTTCTTTGGAGCAACTTAAACAACTTCAATAAGTTGCTGGAGTTAAGTTTGCAGAAGAATTTGAGGGACTTAAATTTATCTGTCATAAGAAGATACAACCTTTGCCTTCTAAATAGGGATCATATGGAAAATTTCTTATAACATCATTTATTTTAATTAGAAAAGGCTAAAATGAAACAGATATTAGAAATATTACTAGTTAATAATGTTATTTTCTGCATTACTTGCTAATAAAACTAATGGTATATATGCAAAGATAGAAAAAAACATTATTTTTTGGATAAAAGAACTTTTTTTTTATAACTCAAAAACTAAGATACATTTTAACATCCGGTTTTCTGTTTTCTTATTAAAAATAAATAAGAGCATTGAATTTTGAAGATAAAAATTATGTCATAAAATCAGTTGGCTGAGGCGATTCCGGTGCATAAGCCGCGATCACATACATTCGCTTCCTCGTTGGAGAGGAATGCATACGATGAAGATTGTGACGCACTCCCCTTGAGTGGAGTTGGGTCGATCTCTTCTAACGATATTGTAATTGTTGTTAGTCAACTTATGTTTCTGGTTCAGCTTAGTTTCGCTGGCCATAAACACATCTAGACTTTGGTCTTTCAACAATTGGAAAAGATTAGCTCTACGTTCGGTCCTAATCAGTGAATTAACATTCACAGCAAGAATGCAAGCTAGGCAAAACAGAGTAGAGATAGTCTACCCTAGTCGCCTGTTCCTTTATCTGGGTCTGAAGTCCTGTTATCTGGCCTTGAATTGCCAGGAACATGCTTCTTATTTCGGCCTGAGCGTCCAGCGCGTTTGGCACTAGGGCCGGTTGGGCTGCCTTAGCTGCAGGCTGTACCGTTTTTCCCCTCCCTGCCGCCATTTGGGCGTAGGAAATTTGGGGATTTACGGGCGTTGCTGCAGGAACACGCGTTGGTGGGCGTATCTCTACCGCTGTCTGCCTAGCCGCTTTGTTATTTCTTATTTGCTGAAAAGCTGAGCAACCCCGATAATAAGCAGGGTGCCCCTCTTTTCCCTAAAGTGCACATTTAAGCTGGGTCATGTCTTCGACCCGTTCTTCACCCAGCTTACACTCCCCCTTAATGTGGTCCGCACCACACTTAACGCAGCGTGACTGCATTTCGCAGTTTGCTGCAGCGTGGCCAAACCTTTGGCAGCGCATGCATTGAAGCATGTCGCCACGTCTCTTTAATTTATCCCAAGTAACAACCTGGTAGTTGAGGACGGAGATACTCCTCAACCTATCCAGTTTGCTGCTGGGCGATAGCTGAACTAGGAAGAACGGCAAAGACCGCTTCTCCCGTCTGGCTCTGACTGTAGCGAACGGCTTGACCCCGATAAAGTCGAGATCGTCGCTCGCTTTTTGACGGAGCTCATTTAAGAGCACCTGTGGTTCCGTGCAGGAATCTTTGCCCTTCAAGAGGACCGTCTGATATTTATCCGCTTTGGGGGTAAAACTGAAGAACTCAGTGGTGAATTTCTTTAACAATTCTCGTTCCTCCTTCGGCTGCTGCTGTTGTTGTTCCTTTGGCATTTGTTGTTGTTGCTGCTGCTCTTGTGCATTGAGGTCTGGCTGCTTATTTTTCGGTGGCAGCTCTTGCTGTGGCGTTGCTTTTTGCGGCGCCTGTACCGCTTTTTTTTGCTCGCGCTCCTGTCTCTCCCTTTCACGACGAGCCTCTTGCATGTTTTTAAGAGTTTGGATCAGAGGGGTCACGATGGCATTAAGGCGTTCCATCTACCCTCGAATTTTATCGATTTTTTTGCTGATGGTTTGCTCATCAAGTGCGTCTTGCGCCTCATTTCCTCTTCGGAGGACGCCTCTGGTGATGTAAGGTCAACAAGCAGATTGTTGTTGCTGTCCCCCGTTGTATACAATCCCTCGCCACCTTCTGACATATATTCGATGTTATCGTCGGATGGCGAGGTATCAAGTTGTTCTTGTATTTTGGCTGCTGCTGAAGTTTTGGCTGTGCGCGCCGTCTCCTTCGCCCCAGCTGGCAGCTGGGCTGAGGTGGTGAAGGAGCGGCGCTTAACGAGGTTTGGCAAACAGCTAATCCTCTTCCTTCTCTTATTTTCACATCGGCTGTTGGTGCCGTTGGTGCGTTTGCCGTTGATGCTACGGCACTATACGATGGTATGGCTGGTGGTGCCATCGCTTGCTTGGTTGTTGTTGTTGCTGCTACGGCACTTGCTGTAGCTTTTGCTGGTGGTGCTATAGCTGGCTTTATTGTTGTTGCTGGAACACCTTTTGATGTCCCCACCGTGTTGTTAGCTGCCATTTGCTGCTCCTCCCACCCAATGAAGTTTTCGACTTCGCGATTGTGGAAAAAAGCAGCCAAATAATAATTGTTGCCTGACTGGGATTCGATCGGCCACCACCACCTCTGTGCTATTGCACTATTAAATAAAGCTGGTTTTAATTTGTACTTTGAGAAGTCACTCCGATTTTAATTAAATAACACTGTGAAAGCCGATAACGTGCGCACACTTCCACAGATCGAGATCGACTGAGGTCTGCCACCTCTTCCTCCGTGCTATCAACACTATTGAGGATCGCTTGGATTAAATAAAACTTGACTAGGTCACTCCGAGATAGTTAATTTGAATAAATTGGGAAGCCGAAAACGTCTACACACTTCCAGAGTACGAGATCGCCCTACGCTCTAGCTATTGAGCTAATTCACAACACGTGTGATTAATGTTGGAAATCAATTAGCTAACGTTTTCTTTTTTCTTATAGTTGCACGCTGCATATAAAATTTTTTTTTTGGTATATATATGTGTTATTTTCCATAGCTCAAGGAGTATGTATTTGACATGTTTTTTTTTCCTAATGAAAACTTTCAAGGTCATTGGCTGAGATTAGCATTTTGAATTTTTGTCAGACATTTTTTATTTTTTGCTAATTTGTTCACACATTGTCCAATCATATAAAAAATAATTAAAAGAAAAATGCACTATGATGAAAAGAAAATAGTAAATTATTCCACAAACAGCTAGGAAGCTCGTGTTGTTTTCTACGGTAAAGGCAACTCGGGAGTAAACGGCTGTTAAGGTAGAATTAAATATGTATAGTTAGAGCGACATCAATTTGTCCGTATATTAAAAGAAGTAAATAGGTGGTAACCAATTGACATTTTTTGACCCCTCTTAATTAGATTGTATAAAATTATAGTTAATTTTAAGCCTTTCAAGTATTTTCTATGTAATTCAAAGAAAAATACATTATGCATATATGCATATGTACACACATACATGTATAAAGCTTGATCGACTCTGTAATGCGGATACCTACTTTGCTTGCATATGCTATATGTATGGGCCATGTTGAAATGTGCTACCCTAAACTTTTGTATTGCTTTTCATGCCTAGTCTGAATAGTGATTAGTGAACGCTGCCACTGATAGCAACGTAAATCGGTTCGATACAATAGCGCAAACTATCGTTTCTTTTCAGTGGTCTCAGGCACAGTCGGAACATAATGGAAGTTGACGGACTTAACCCTACTTGATGCTTTGCCGCTTCTTTTCTTTTTCAACTTCCAAATCATCCAGATCGCATTGAAGAATCGTCTCGTGATTGATCTTAGTAATAAAGAAAATCATTTATCATTAAGAATTAGTAAGCATAGACGCAAACAAAGTGCTTACATAAAATATTAAATTGTAAAATTCCGAAAGTACATTAATTTGCTTAAAGCAAAAATCTCATTCGCGCCTTTAGTGCTTTTTCGTGGCGGGAGAATCCCCCAAACATCAAGGAATTGTGTCCTTGGACAATTTTTCCCAGCTTGTGAGCTTAGGTAATTATAGGTACATACAAGAGCTGCGAATTACTTACTGCTCACCTAAGGAAAAGTGTACTTATTTACTTAACTACTAAAGGGATGTTTTTTTTTGTGCTCCATAGCAATTTCTTTGTTTTTTTTTGTGAGTGCCACGAACCTCGCTAATAACTTAGCCGTAGCCTATCAAAGACCACGTGGAAATCTTCTTCCACACCATAAGGTTCTGGTAACTGGGTTTAGCACGACAGCGGTAATCATTACCATCATAACCACCACCTACACGCTCCACGAAAAAGTGCTATAAATTTTTGTAGAAACTTATAGCTCTACGCCGGAGTTTAACTGGCAAATAGGAAGCTCCAACTAAAAACCTAGCTTCGGAGTGAAGTGAACTTGACAGTTTCAGATTATTAATGTGCATTGGAGAAAAAGGACCTCAGGTAAACCTTCGCACTTCTAATGATAAAAAGTCGTATCCTCATGTCGTTGCATTCTTAAAATTTTTTTTTCAAACAGATATAGTTTGGTTTCTTTCATCGAACCAACATCCCGAACCCAAAAATACCTGCTGACTGTGCCTTTTCTTTGCGCTGTCAGCGAAGTCAAGGGCGTACGTATCCTCACCCGGCGTGGTGTGGCGTAGCGCGGCTTCGGCGCAGTCAGCGTTAAAGTGTATAGCTACGCTACGCAAAATTGGGGCTCATAATTGGTTGGAAAACCTACAGCCTAACGAAAGCCTAAATTAGATATAAACTAAACCAACCATCAGATTCATCAATTTACCCACCTATAATCAGTTCTCATCCAGCATCCCACATATGTACCAAATCCATCACTTACCAACATATTCCATCCTATCAACAAAAAAACATAGCGCTCCGCGCCCATCAAACATCCACCTGCAACTAACAGCTGATGACAAACTTATGTTTTTTTTTTGGTCTTAAAATTAAATTACTCATTGAAATATGCCGAAACCACTCAAGTTAAGTATAACTATTTTAAACTCAATCAAGATCATTCATTCGTACATATAAGCTTTTAATTATTTCTTTTAACCCCAAAACCTATAGCAAGAGAAACTTCGAAGAGTTCATTATTGAGAAACTCGTAAGCCCCGGATCCTTCCCACCAACAAGTAGTGCGCACGACTTCCTTGGAGGAGAGTAAATACGGTGAGTCAGTTCATTATTCATTTTTTCTTATTTTGGTCAAGTAATTAAATGCTTCATGTGAGTGAAAAGATCAATTGAGAGAGATCGGTAGAAACGAGAACAAAAAAAAAAATGTATTAGATTATTTTATGCTCTTTAAAAGAATCAAAAACTTTGAGTGATTTCGGAAGTCATAGAATTATATATACTATGGTCATTGAACTTGCAAATCGATAACGTCGATAACATTCGTTATTTGCCTAATAATTTCCATTACATAATTTGAACACAACTTGAAATCGTCCTTATGACGACACACTTGCAAGATACGCACACATACATTTATATCCCTTAAAAAATATTTTTTTTATATCACTTTTATTTTTAATGTACCTTTTTCTTTGTTAAATAAAACGGCTACCTTACATGTATCCACTGCCTTTTGATATTTGATTTTAAAATAGTGGATATGGAATAAGTTTTCTTTACGGTGCTCAGTTAAGTGAAGCTTAGATGGGTAGTTTCGATGGCGATTTCTTAGAATAGGTTTACCATAGTCTTTGCGTTAGGGGTTACCACTAATACATTGGGAGTAGAGTGGCAGCCAAGGAGTTCATACACAATGTGTACTGAACGGAGGGAGGGATATACTCCGGAACCAATACCAACATCCGGTTCCTAGATTAAAGTGTTGCGATGGCGTAAACAAAAGAAGTTTTTACTGTGTGAGTTTGGGGTTATTTAAAGATAGGCATGTTATAGTTGTACGGCAGTCCAGTGGCGTTTGCAACAACCCACCCCACCGACGAGCAAGCATTTGGCAATTGCAAGCATGCCTAATAGCACTCTGCCGACTGGACAACCTTCTTTTACGATCGCTTACCTTTTGGAGTTCCTGTGGATCCAAAGGATGAGTGATACTACAGGACATCTCAAAATCGTGAAGAAGGAACAGCAAGTTCCGTTACACAGGTGGCGCCCAAAGTGGGGGCAAAATTATTTTGTTTAAATTTAAATTATTTCATTATCTTAATCAGAAACTTTTTATTTTCCAGTTTTTTTTTTCAATAGTTATGTGATAACGCTTCAGCTCAAATTTTGCATCGAATTTCTTGTAGATTCGAGATTTTTAAATTTAGTATCCAAATGAATAAGTCCGAGAGAAAAGTTAAGAAAACATACTTTTTGTTAGCTTGTTCGTTAGTGATCCTATGAGGAACATTCAACTTTTGTTTTGACTTTTTAGTGTCCTGAAATTCTTGTAGGAATTATAAACTTTTCAGAACTTGCACTGAAATCAAAATGAAGGTTGTGATAAGGTTTTTGCATTTGCTTGGAGGATTTCTTCGGACGACCGGGAGATATCGGTTCAGTGAAACCACGTCTCCGTTCGCTGCGACCGAGTTATGTTCCAGCAAAATGGTAGCTTTAGCACAAAGCTGTTTCAGAAATAAGCGTTAATAAAAACTAACAAAATATAAACAAATTACCACAAACAAAACACAGTAAATGATATTTTGAAGTTTATTTAAACGTAGATCAGTTTTTTCTTTTTTTTGACTATCCAAATAAAATTTTAGCGTCCAAAGGATAAGACACAAAATAAGGTTTTCCTTTTGTAGCGCTATAATAGCACGGATAGATTCACTAACCAAATTCAAATGTACGTTAAATCGCAAACTCTTTTCTTTTATTTTTTTTTATGCCATCAAACTGCCATACCTAGTTTTCATTTTTCTGAGCACCAACTTCATGAATATATAGATACTCAACTTTATTTGAAATACTTTACCTACTTCTGTTTTTGAACTTTAGAAAACACCAATTTTTTTCTGAATATTTTTTTTTCTCGGCATTTATATTATTTCCCTAATTATTAGTATCCTTTAAAATGCCTCCCAAAACTATAAATACGAATACGCGTAATAGCAAAAAAGTTAGTATTGAGGACGATGCTAATTCCTCCTTACAAATTACACACCCACCGACCCAACCACCACCCACAAACAACTTTCCTAATGAAGCCAACCCTTCTAACCAACCACCACCTCCACAACAGAACAATTCCTATATCCCATCTAGTTCAAGACAGGTTAACCAAACAAATAATACCCCCGACGATAACCTCAAGCGCTATATAGAAAATGTAGTCACTGCCTCCATAGGGTTAAGTAGGGTGGAAGACCTTAAGACACGTAAGGCAGAGTATGAAGCAGAAAGGTTAAGCTTAAGACAAGAAATCGTAAGGACGATACAGGAGGAGATCAGAGGTGCAGCCTCAGCACTGCCTACGGCTCCAGTAGATCTTAATCCCATACGCCAGCCCTTAGATCAAAGTACATTGAATACGAGTGCCTTGCCACAACATAATTTCAATTCGCGCAACCATTCACATAGTCAACAAGAGCAAGTTGAACCTATTCAACATAGCGAGAATCTTCAAAATTTTATAAGCCAGCTCAATGGTCTGAATCTCAATTCAGCAGGTCCAAGTGAGCGTCCTTCTATTCCCATATCCTTGAGTCGTCCAGTCGAATTCCAAAAATGGGGACTCAAGTTTGATAACGTGAGAATGACCGTAGACGATTTTCTTTTTCGACTCCATCGGCTTAAGACCTGTTATAAGGTTACGTGGGAAGATATTTTTCTGCATTTCCACCTCTTTGTATCTGGTCAGGTAGAAAGATGGTTTTGGACCTTCCTGAAGTCCAACCCAGGTGCCAATTGGCAAAATTTAGAATTTTCGCTCATAGAGCAGTATAGAAGCCTTGAGACCGACTCAGAGCTTTCTCGTAGAATGTTCGACCGACGACAAGGTCCCACCGAAAGCTTCGATTTCTTCTACCAAGATATCCTAAGTTTAAATGCAAGGTTGCATTTCCCAAAATCACCCAGAGAGCTTATCGATTTGATTAAGCAGAACGTGAAAAGAAGGACTGGCGAGCTTCTTATCACTCTTAATACGAATAGCTTACCGGAAATGGTCTTCGCTTGCCGGACAATTGAGAGGCGTATTGCTCAGTACGAAAGCTTGCGTACTAAAACTTTTTCAAACCCAAACGTACAGTTAACAAGACCCAAGGTAAACGAGTTGGAGTATTCAGATGAAGAATTCCATGACATCGATGCCTTAGCAGTATCTCAAAAGCAAAACAATACCTTCAATATTTGTTGGAACTGCAAATCGAAAGGACATTCATATATCCAGTGTCCTAGCCCACAACGAAATCTCTTTTGTTACAGGTGTGGGTTAGAAAACACCACCTCTCCCAAATGCACTAATTGTTCGGGAAACCGGAATCGGGGCGATCCAACCGGGGAGTGTTGCCCTCCACAAGTGAACCCGGAACAAAAACCTCAGTAAATTATTCAAACCCTCTAGACTTTTCAAATTCATCTGCTTATTCTAACACAAATAATAATTCAAATACAACCAATGTGACAGATCCACCTGACTTTTACAATTCACCTACCCCAACTCAAGTAAACAACTCTATTACAACACAAAGTTCGAATATCTCAATTTTAAAAAGACCATCTACAGAATTTGTTAAAAACGAAGACATATCCGTTCAAAAAGTTAACCCACAATCATTGTCCTTACATGAACGATTGAAACGATACTACAATTTTCGTGATCGTATTTTTAACGCACCTTCTAAACGTACCCTTAACCTCAGAGAAAAATTTAAGCAAAAGCGAGAAGCTTATAAAGCTATATCGGCAACAATACTTTGTAACACCGATGATCCGAGACCATACGCCAGCGTTACAATTTTCGGCAAAAAAATGCTAGGCCTCCTAGATAGTGGAGCCAGCATTAGCTGCTTAGGATCGGGGTGCCTGGAATTAGCAAAAAAAGAGGGTGTTTCTTTCAAAACTTTTAAATCTAAAGTCAGAACTGCAAGTGGAGATCCACAGGTAATTGTTGGACAATTTACAACAAAAGTTACATACAAAGGTTTGTCAAAGGACATCACATTCTATCTCGTACCCTCGTTAGAACAACCCTTATATTTAGGGGTGAATTTCTGGAGATCTTTCGAAATTGCACCCCACATAATTTCCGGAATTGCATCTTTGGAAAGAACGAGTGATCCTAACGCTCACGAGCTAAGATCAAATCAATCCAAAGAACTTCTAAATGTTATTAGCTTGTTTCCGTCCTCGGCTAAATTGGGGCTCGGAAGAACTAAGCTGGAGGAACATATAATAAACACAGGTGAGGCTGAGCCTGTTAAGCAAAGGTACTACCCTGTCTCTCCAGCGGTTCAAGCCCTCATGTATGATGAATTGGATAGGATGCTTTCCTTAGGTGTTATCGAGGAAAGTAACAGTGCGTGGAGCTCTCCTATTGTCCTGGTACAGAAGCCAGGGAAAAATCGCTTGTGCCTCGACTCTAGGAAAGTTAACAAAGTCACGAAAAACGATGCCTATCCTCTTCATCATGTTGACGGGTTGCTAAGTCGTCAATCAGATACACATTTCATATCGAGTGTGGATCTGAAGGACGCCTTTTGGCAGATACCTCTGGAGAGGTCATCAAGGGAAAAGACCGCGTTTACCGTGCCCGGCCGACCCTTATATCAATTCACGGTTATGCCCTTTGGCCTCTGCAATGCCGCACAACGGCTTTGTAGATTAATGGACAAAGCGATTCCCCATGAGTTGAGACAAAACATCTTTGTTTATTTGGATGATTTGTTGGTAGTTTCGTCAACGTTTAAGGAGCACTTGGAAATTCTAACAAAACTTGCTTCGCTTTTGAAAAATGCTGGTCTAACCATTAACATCGAAAAATCGAAATTCTCTTTTAAAGAATTGAGATTCTTAGGCTATATCGTAGGGGGAGGATGCATCCAGACAGATCCAGACAAAGTGTCTGCGATCAAAGAATTCCCTGTGCCGAAAACAGCTCGACAGGTGAGACGATTTTTGGATCTGTCAGGATGGTACCGACGATTTGTCAACAATTATTCGTCACTAGCCACTCCATTGACTGATACACTGAAGAAGACCAGAACTTTTCAGTTTACTCCAGAGGCGATGAAAGCATTTGAAGAGTTAAAACTTGCCCTTACGACAGCACCAATTCTTATCAATCCGGATTTTAAAAAGCCGTTTAAGATCCTCTGCGATGCGTCAACGTCCGGTGTTGGTAGCGTTCTGTGTCAGGAAGATGAGAACGGGGTCGAGAGACCGATTTATTACTACTCCCACAAACTTACGTCTGCACAACGTAATTACAGCATTACGGAGTTAGAGTGCTTAGCAGCAGTGTTAGGGGTAGAAAAATTCCGCTCTTATGTGGAGGGGCAAGAATTTACGATTGTGACCGACCATGCGAGCCTGCGGTGGCTCATGAGTCAAAAGGATTTGAACGGACGGTTAGCTCGTTGGAGTCTTAGACTTCAACGATTCTCTTTTGAAATAGAGCATAGGAAGGGAACTCAAAATGTGGTGCCAGATGCCCTCTCTCGAGTCTACGCCGTGGACGAGATAGGATCTGAGCAAAACATTCTTGTGAATCCTTCTGATGTTCTATGCATTGATCTTACTGATCCGGCTTTTAAGTCGGATGAATATGTAGGATTGATGAATACAATAGAGGAAAATAAAAATCAGCTACCTGACCTTCGTGTTTCAGATGGTTTTGTTTACAAGAAGGTCAAACCCTGCACAGGGGATCCTAGAGAAGATGACTGTGTCTGGAAACTCTGGATCCCTTCAATACTAACTAATCGTTTGATCCCATTGGCTCATGATCCCCCACGCGCATCGCATGGTGGGGTTGCTAAAACATTGTACCGTCTGGCGGCTCAGGTGAAAACGTTCGTGGGAGACTGCAATGTATGTAAGGCGTCAAAAGCTCCAAACTCCATTCTAAGACCACCTATGGGACAGGGCTTCATAGTCGATCGTCCCTTTCAACACGTTTATGTTGACTTTTTAGGACCCTACCCTAGATCAAAAAAAGGAAACATTCATATAATAGTATGTCTCGACCAATTAACAAAATTCGTCCTAGCAAAGCCCATACGAAAAGCCACAGGGGAAGCTGCCATAAATTTTTTGAAAGAAGAAGTGTTTGCTTTGTTCGGGGTCCCAGAATCGCTTCTGTCCGACAATGGAAAACAATTCATCGGTAAAGATTTTTCGAAATTCCTTGCGACATATGGAACAAAACATATTAAGACCGCTTCATATGCGCCTCAGGCTAATGCCAGCGAGCGCGTAAATCGCTCGATTCTTGCGGCAATCCGCTCATATATTGGTTCGGACCAATCAAATTGGGACAAGCAGTTATTGTCCATTATGAGTGCCTTACGCTCTACCGTTCATTCGGCAATAGGCATATCGCCTCATGAAGCGCTTTTCGGCCAGAGTAAAATCGAGCATGGCTCAGATTACCAATTGCTTAAAAAACTTCAAAGCTTGAACAATTCGGAATTCAATATTTTGCCAAAATCTGCAAAGATGAATATTATTCATGACAGGATTAAAGAATCCTTGGCAAGATCTCATGAGATATATGAAAAAAATTATAACCTCAGAAGTAAGGCTCGTTTATATAAAATAGGTCAGAACGTTTTAAAGCGAAATTTCATCCTCAGTGATAAGACTAAAAATCGGAATGCGAAGCTATGCCCTAAATTTGTACCCGCCAAAGTTAAAAATATAGTAGGTAACAACTTATATGAACTTACCGATTTGAAGGGGAACATTTTAGGGATAGTGCATGCAAAAGACATCCGGCAATAGCCTAGTCAAACTAAGTCAGTATGAAGAAGATACATTATCAAAAATATCTCAGGAGTGGGTCGAGTCTTTATAGGCACAATTTACAGCCCTTTTCATTTCATTTTCGGTAACATAGTTAACGAAATTGAAAAGTTGTGTATGGGCCATGTTGAAATGTGCTACCCTAAACTTTTGTATTGCTTTTCATGCCTAGTCTGAATAGTGATTAGTGAACGCTGCCACTGATAGCAACGTAAATCGGTTCGATACGATAGCGCAAACTATCGTTTCTTTTCAGTGGTCTCAGGCACAGTCGGAACATAATGGAAGTTGACGGACTTAACCCTACTTGATGCTTTGCCGCTTCTTTTCTTTTTCAACTTCCAAATCATCCAGATCGCATTGAAGAATCGTCTCGTGATTGATCTTAGTAATAAAGAAAATCATTTATCATTAAGAATTAGTAAGCATAGACGCAAACAAAGTGCTTACATAAAATATTAAATTGTAAAATTCCGAAAGTACATTAATTTGCTTAAAGCAAAAATCTCATTCGCGCCTTTAGTGCTTTTTCGTGGCGGGAGAATCCCCCAAACATCAAGGAATTGTGTCCTTGGACAATTTTCCCCAGCTTGTGAGCTTAGGTAATTATAGGTACATACAAGAGCTGCGAATTACTTACTGCTCACCTAAGGAAAAGTGTACTTATTTACTTAACTACTAAAGGGATGTTTTTTTTTGTGCTCCATAGCAATTTCTTTGTTTTTTTTTGTGAGTGCCACGAACCTCGCTAATAACTTAGCCGTAGCCTATCAAAGACCACGTGGAAATCTTCTTCCACACCATAAGGTTCTGGTAACTGGGCTTAGCACGACAGCGGTAATCATTACCATCATAACCACCACCTACACGCTCCACGAAAAAGTGCTATAAATTTTTGTAGAAACTTATAGCTCTACGCCGGAGTTTAACTGGCAAATAGGAAGCTCCAACTAAAAACCTAGCTTCGGAGTGAAGTGAACTTGACAGTTTCAGATTATTAATGTGCATTGGAGAAAAAGGACCTCAGGTAAACCTTCGCACTTCTAATGATAAAAAGTCGTATCCTCATGTCGTTGCATTCTTAAAATTTTTTTTTCAAACAGATATAGTTTGGTTTCTTTCATCGAACCAACATCCCGAACCCAAAAATACCTGCTGACTGTGCCTTTTCTTTGCGCTGTCAGCGAAGTCAAGGGCGTACGTATCCTCACCCGGCGTGGTGTGGCGTAGCGCGGCTTCGGCGCAGTCAGCGTTAAAGTGTATAGCTACGCTACGCAAAATTGGGGCTCATAATTGGTTGGAAAACCTACAGCCTAACGAAAGCCTAAATTAGATATAAACTAAACCAACCATCAGATTCATCAATTTACCCACCTATAATCAGTTCTCATCCAGCATCCCACATATGTACCAAATCCATCACTTACCAACATATTCCATCCTATCAACAAAAAAACATAGCGCTCCGCGCCCATCAAACATCCACCTGCAACTAACAGCTGATGACAAACTTATGTTTTTTTTTTGGTCTTAAAATTAAATTACTCATTGAAATATGCCGAAACCACTCAAGTTAAGTATAACTATTTTAAACTCAATCAAGATCATTCATTCGTACATATAAGCTTTTAATTATTTCTTTTAACCCCAAAACCTATAGCAAGAGAAACTTCGAAGAGTTCATTATTGAGAAACTCGTAAGCCCCGGATCCTTCCCACCAACAAGTAGTGCGCACGACTTCCTTGGAGGAGAGTAAATACGGTGAGTCAGTTCATTATTCATTTTTTCTTATTTTGGTCAAGTAATTAAATGCTTCATGTGAGTGAAAAGATCAATTGAGAGAGATCGGTAGAAACGAGAACAAAAAAAAAAATGTATTAGATTATTTTATGCTCTTTAAAAGAATCAAAAACTTTGAGTGATTTCGGAAGTCATAGAATTATATATACTAAGGTCATTGAACTTGCAAATCGATAACGTCGATAACATTCGTTATTTGCCTAATAATTTCCATTACATAATTTGAACACAACTTGAAATCGTCCTTATGACGACACACTTGCAAGATACGCACACATACATTTATATCCCTTAAAAAATATTTTTTTTATATCACTTTTATTTTTAATGTACCTTTTTCTTTGTTAAATAAAACGGCTACCTTACATGTATCCACTGCCTTTTGATATTTGATTTTAAAATAGTGGATATGGAATAAGTTTTCTTTACGGTGCTCAGTTAAGTGAAGCTTAGATGGGTAGTTTCGATGGCGATTTCTTAGAATAGGTTTACCATAGTCTTTGCGTTAGGGGTTACCACTAATACATTGGGAGTAGAGTGGCAGCCAAGGAGTTCATACACAATGTGTACTGAACGGAGGGAGGGATATACTCCGGAACCAATACCAACATCCGGTTCCTAGATTAAAGTGTTGCGATGGCGTAAACAAAAGAAGTTTTTACTGTGTGAGTTTGGGGTTATTTAAAGATAGGCATGTTATAGTTGTACGGCAGTCCAGTGGCGGTTGCAACAACCCACCCCACCGACGAGCAAGCATTTGGCAATTGCAAGCATGCCTAATAGCACTCTGCCGACTGGACAACCTTCTTTTACGATCGCTTACCTTTTGGAGTTCCTGTGGATCCAAAGGATGAGTGATACTTCAGGACATCTCAAAATCGTGAAGAAGGAACAGCAAGTTCCGTTACATATATCTCAAAAAGTAAGTCATGGAAAAAAATATTTTTTTTATTTACTTATTTGTTGTTAATTTGAAATTTTTTAAATATCTGAAATTGAATTACATAAATGAGTTTGAAATTATTTTTTTTTTAAACTAAGTGCAAAAACAGCTTGATTTAAAAAGTTTGTTAAGGAATAGACTTCTAGCTTTACAAAAAGCTATAATATGATATTATATGTATTATCGTTGTTTTTTTTTTGCTGGTTTAAGATAATTTTTTTTTGGAAAAAAGACCCTCCCACATAAACTGGGTTAGATACGCCGCCATTTTGATACGATTTTGTTCATGTTTCAATACAACCTTCAAGACCAAGTAGGTATTTTGATGCATTTTATGCAAACTCTGCAAAATCAACGTGTTAGTTGTAGAAGCAGAGCATGCAACTAACGGTTGATCTCGGAAACCTGAACTAAGATATAAGTCTTGTACATGGATCTGTAGGTATTCAGGATGACTAGACGATTAAAAGTTAGTTGAATTTGTCTATGATACTTTTTCAATGTTGGACAAGATGTTGATCCATGTAAACCCCCCTATGTATACAGAAATCAGATTCTTTGAGAGTATACTGAGCGCTCAAGAAATATAAACTGGCTAATTGATAATTTCTGATATTAACTGGACAAATAGTACAAGAAATGACTAATACACAACGCTAAACAACAATAAAAAATCGTAGTCGCTCCGCATTCACGTTGGTTTGGGAGAGCCTTTAATTCTTTTTATTTTAAATTTATTGTGCTTGCTTACACGTGAAAAACGAAAGTGTTCAGATGTGAATGTGAAGAAAATTGTTTTCCTCTTTGTGTTTTTCGTAATTTCATATTGGAAGACACGATTCGATTGGTTGGATTGGAAAAGAGAACGTCAATTTTCTTCACCAAATATTTTCAAATATTGAAGAATATCTCGTCCCCTTCCTCTTCTGCAATTTTCCCTGCTCACCATCACAAATTTCTTCACGTGTGATCAGGGATATTTCCAGTGAAAATATTAACATTTGAATGAAAAAAATCAACAGGATTGTCAAAAGAAATGAGGTAATTAGAAAAAAGCACTTTTTCTGTAATTTGTGAAATTACCTCATTTTAGCTTTAAGATGGTGTTGACATTGTAATAAAAAACTGTTTTTTTTACTTTTCAGTATTCACATCTCGCTCCCACTCTATGAAACATTGGGCGCGTTCGGCTGCGTATCATTAGCGATCCGGATTTGTTTGTGTTGTTGTAATCCCTTTTGTAAAAAACGGCTAATGCAGAAACAACTCAAGAGCCTATTTAGATTGGGAAAATTGAGTCCGGACTTGTGAGTCTCATCGTGTATACATTCGAACATTTGAGGCGCCTCATAACACATAGAAACAGCAACAACTTCAATGCTTTGCACATTTAAACAACAACAAATGAGTCTCATGTGGTTGGTGTTTATATTTTGTTCATGCCTCACGACATCCCTCTGACCCCCCACTTCTCTTGTCCAAAAACTACCGTGAGACTGGTCTTAATCTTCCCAATTTAAATCTAGTATCTGAAATTTTTTTGGATTATGGATACCCTATTGCTTTACGAGCCAAACGCGACCATTTATTATAGATTTAAGGCTCTCCCAAACCAACGTGAATGAGGAGCGACGACAATTTTGTATTGTTGTTTAGCGTTGTGTATTTGTCATATTTTGTACTATTGTGAATGATTCGCTGCGAATCGCTCCACATTCGCGTTGGTTTTGGAGAGCCTTTAAGGTAAGACCGCACTCGACGAAACTGAACTTTAGCGGAACTGCACCGCAACTGTACTTCAAAATATTTTGTGTATGAAATTGTATGAGCTATACGCACTAAGCGACAACTGAACTTCACGGCGCGGCACCATACGGCAAAGTTGATAATCTGACCAACTTTGCCGCGGCCTGAAGTTCCGTTCGATTCCGTTGCCGCGAGTGCGGTATAACAAGCGTCACGCAACTTTGTGTTTTGGCTGTGCGCTTTATTTTTTCTGTGCCACATGGGAAGCAGAGGCTACATTTAAGAAATATTTCATGCTGAAAATAAAAAACTAAAAATATATCGGTCAGGCGATCAAATAATTATTTTGTTGCTTGGTCAAACGTATAAGTAATACCGGTCTTACCTTTAAGGCTCTCCCTAACCAACGCGAGTTCACAGCGAATCATTCACAATAGCATAAGAACTGACAAATACACAACGCTGAGACAGAATGTTTGAATGAAGAAATTAATCAAGCCTCGAGTGAATCGTCCTGCATCGAGTTGAAGTGAGGTCAATTCGACTCGATCTCACTCGTTTTGCGGAGTCTAGTCGAAATTTTTAACGAAAAACCTAGGTGGAGTAGTTAGTTTTATAGATAATGCATTATGGTCTATTTATATTTGCTTGTTTGTGTTCAAATATAGTTTTATTTTTATAGATACGTGTAGGAAGTACTCGTGTTAATTCTATTATATTTATCTTGCATTGAAAAAAAATACATAAATGTCATTAATTTTTCTGGAATCTCAATAACATTTCACCTCAACTCTAAATGGAGTACTCAACTCAAGTGACGAAAGGGTCGGATATTCGACCCTATTCCAACTCGAGCTCTCGATTTTGCTTGTAAACGTAGTAACTATTTGTTCTAGGAAGATTTAACAAGATTAATTTCATACCGAACTTCAAAATTGGGTTTCGGCGACAACTTTTCAAAAACTCGAAAACAATTCACACAGAACATTACACCGTTTGACATTACAGTTTTTCTTAACATCAACTACCTACAATTTTCTTTTTTTTTTAATAGAAACTGATTATTTATACATACGAGTATAATTACGATCCATATCATTATGTTTTTGATTTATAAAATAGATTTGTATGGTAAATCAATCAGATTTGAAGAAGATTTGTGGTTGTAAATCTTATTAAATCTAAGATTAGTACTACATTCTCACCAAAAGATAATCTGGGATTTATAGTTGAAGATTTGTGTGGTGTTTCCACCGCAATGAAAAGAATAAAAATGAGAATAACTTTGAAAGCACACTTCAAAAGAAAATGGGGTTTCATTTTTTCTTATGAAGTGGAAGTGAGATTGAACCTCTGTTCCTTGGTTTTTTTCAAACAGTTTCAGACCACCAGATTTAGTGCGGACCAGTACAATATTTCAATTGTGGAACGGGTTTGCACTAAATCTGGCGGTCTGAAACTGTTTGAAACTCTGTGTGGAATATACCTAGAATGTTTCATATGTGTCAAAGAATGAAGAACTGAGTCCAGCAACGGATGAATCATTCATTGCCATATAAAAATAGGTTAGTTTGATTTGTAAAACTTTATGTACAAGAAGATTTAACAAGATTAATTTCTAATCTTCTAGATTTACGAAATAAATTTGTATGGTAAATCTTCGAGATTTAAAGAAAATTTGAGGTAAATCTCATTAAATCTCGGTTTAGTGTTTGGTGAAAACGTAGTATTAGGTGGAAATGTAGTATATACAGCTGATTTCTCATTAGCTGTATTTTAACAAAGGATTAAAAAATACATAAACTTATCCAGATTGCTTTGGATACAAATTTGGCCACGACCATTTATGACTTGCTGGAGGCGACACATAGTTGAGTATGAACCTCTCGCTTTTCTTAAGAAATTTAAATTAATATTTTTTCTTATGAATATTTGTTTTATACGTATAGTTTTAAAATTACACTGGGCAACATTGAAAAAGTATCATAGACAAATTCAACTAACTTTTAATCGTCTAGTCATCCTGTACAAGACTTATATCTTAGTTCAGGTTTCCGAGATCAACCGTTAGTTGCATGCTCTGCTTCTACAACTAACACGTTGATTTTGCAGAGTTTGCATAAAATGCATCAAAATACCTACTTGGTCTTGAAGGTTGTATTGAAACATGAACAAAATCGTATCAAAATGGCGGCGTATCTAACCCAGTTTATGTGGGAGGGTCTTTTTTCCAAAAAAAAATTATCTTAAACCAGCAAAAAAAAAACAACGATAATACATATAATATCATATTATAGCTTTTTGTAAAGCTAGAAGTCTATTCCTTAACAAACTTTTTAAATCAAGCTGTTTTTGCACTTAGTTTAAAAAAAAATAATTTCAAACTCATTTATGTAATTCAATTTCAGATATTTAAAAAATTTCAAATTAACAACAAATAAGTAAATAAAAAAAAATATTTTTTTCCATGACTTACTTTTTGAGATATAGCATATGCAAGCAAAGTAGGTATCCGCATTACAGAGTCGATCAAGCTTTATACATGTATGTGTGTACATATGCATATATGCATAATGTATTTTTCTTTGAATTACATAGAAAATACTTGAAAGGCTTAAAATTAACTATAATTTTATACAATCTAATTAAGAGGGGTCAAAAAATGTCAATTGGTTACCACCTATTTACTTCTTTTAATATACGGACAAATTGATGTCGCTCTAACTATACATATTTAATTCTACCTTAACAGCCGTTTACTCCCGAGTTGACTTTACCGTAGAAAACAACACGAGCTACCTAGCTGTTTGTGGAATAATTTACTATTTTCTTTTCATCATAGTGCATTTTTCTTTTAATTATTTTTTATATGATTGGACAATGTGTGAACAAATTAGCAAAAAATAAAAAATGTCTGACAAAAATTCAAAATGCTAATCTCAGCCAATGACCTTGAAAGTTTTCATTAGGAAAAAAAAACATGTCAAATACATACTGCTTGAGCTATGGAAAATACCACATATATATACCAAAAACAAATTTTATATGCAGCGTGCAACTATAGGAAAAAAGAAAACGTTAGCTTATTGATTTCCAACATTAATCACACGTGTTGTGAATTAGCTCAATAGCTAGAGCGTAGGGCTGCTAAACAAACGGTCTCGGGAACAAGCCAAACTTTTTTTTTCTTCTTAATGCAAAAAATTGCTGGCAAAGCGACACTTTCGATTATTACCCTTGCCAAGCTCTTATTAGCGTCAAAGTGACTTTTTCTAGGATTTTTTAACAACTAGATTGTTTTTACAGATGCATAGGTAGTTTGCGCATGATAGGCATTGCTTTCATGTTCAAAATTAGCTACTAACATTCTCTTATACTACTGACGAAAATTCAAAAACTCATACAAAAAAGTCCATGACTGACCAATTACTGAAATTAGCTGACCTTTTATGGCCGCTAAATGGCCATCCAATTGATATGTTTTTTTTTTTGAAACGACTCAAATGAGGTGCCATAAATTTTTTTGTGACCTTGAAAAAAACTTCAAAAATTAATTTAAAAATATCTATGGCTGACCAATTACTGAAAGTAGTTGACCTTTTATTATCGTTAAGTAACCTTTCAAATGGCTTACTTTTTTTTAAAAAATTACCCGAATCAGGTGCCAACTATCTGTGACCTACATACAAATACTTTAAAAATTCATTAAAAAAAAATATGACTGACCAATTACTGAATCTAACTGACCTTTTATGATGACCGAGTAACCTATCACAAAGTATTTTTTTTTGGAAAATTACCCAAATGAGGTGCCACAAATCGTTCGTGACCTTGAATTTTTTTTTTGTTTTAATCGTAAAAAATAATCTATTGCTGACCAATTACTGAAACTAGCTGACCTTTTATATAGATCTAGAGATCTTTCAGATGGTATGCAATTTTCCCAAATTTCCCATAAATGAGGTGCCAAAAATCGCTATGACCTTGAACAAAAATTCAAAAATTCATTAAAAAAAATCTATGGCTGACCAATTACTAAAACTAGCTGACCTTTTATATAGATCAAGAGATCCTTCAGAATGTATGCAATTTTCCCAAATTTCCCTTAAATCAGGTGCCAAAAATCGCTATGACCTTGAAATTTTTTTTTAAATAAATTAAAAATTCATTAAAAAAAAACTATGCCTGACCAATTTCTGAAAATAGCTGACCTTTTATAACCGTGAAATGGCCTTTCAAATGGCATACTTGTTTATTTGAAATGACCCAAATGAGGTGCCAAGAGTTCTTTTTGTGACCTTGAAACGAGTTTTGAAAATTCATAGAAAAAAACTATAGCTGACCAATTACTGAAAATAGTTGACCTTTTATCACTATCTACAAATCTTTCAGATGGCATCTTTTTTTTGGAAATTTCCCATAAATGAGGTGCCAAAAATCGCGCGTGACCTTGAGTGACCTTGAGAAACTTTAAGTCTTTATAACTAGTTATCAAGGGCTGACCAATTTCTAGGACTAGTTGACCTTTCTTGACCAATTACTGACCAATTAGATGACATTCTAAGATATCAAATTTCCCATATATGAGGTTCCAAAGGTTCAGAGCCATTTTATTCCTTATCTTGATAAGCATTAGCCAATCGACCAGCATTAATTGGGCAAACATTTAGGACCTAAAAATTAGGACAAAATATTATATTGTTTATAAAAACATATTTAAGCCAACTAAATTTAGGAATGTATCAACTAGGATAATTACTTTGGAAGTTACACCCAAATCAAATATCATTTCTTTCAAATTCAAACATAAATGTACATAGATACACTCTTACCAAAAGTCAAATTTTGAACCGCTGACTGGAATTGAAATTGGTAAACGCCAATTTGAAGAGGATTCGAATTAGAACTTAGAAATTCATTAACTGTTGTCTTAGGATAATTAGTTTGGAAGTTACGCTCAAGAACAAATGCCTTGTTTCCCTTGTTCTTTTTGTTCCTGGGTGTAACTTTCAAAGTATTTATCCTAGGACAATAGTTGGTACCTTTCTAGATCTTAATTCGAATCATCTTGAAAATGGCGTTTACCAATTTGAATTTCAACGTGTATATCAACACTTCGTCGAGTCAATTGTTCAATCAATCAAGCTCATACCAAATTCCGAATGAACAAAGGGTACTTTTGAACGTGGAAAGGGAAATTGAATGTTTGGATTTGTTTCTCTGGACATGGAGTGGATTCGATTCCTAAAATAATATATGGAATTATGAACCTGTTCGTAATCAAGAATATCATGGAAAATGTTTTAATTTTACGCACTGAGGAGGATCCTCCTCTGAAAGGGATATTTCAACAAAAAAATGATCCGAACCATACCGAAAAACACTGTATGTGAAAATCACATCTCCGGGAGCTAAATGTTCCGGATTTTTCATATTCCAAATAAGGCTGGTCCGGCTTTGTTTGTTAAAATTTAGAAATAAAGATTGACCGCCACGTTCTTTCTTTCCCAGAAATTGACCATTCTGTCGGCCTGCGCTCTGTTTGACCTGGCTTTAAATGCTAACCGGGATTTTAGCACTCGAAAAACGAAGAAGACCGAGGCTACAAAGGCCACTACAAAGGCGCGAAAACAACACCTGGGACCTAGCACTACTTTTAGCCAAAAAAAATTGTTCTCACAATTTTGTTAGGCATAGTTTTGTTTGTATGCCTATGTAATTAGGTATATGTAAATAAAAACTTACTTTTAATCTGAAAGAATAAATCACTTATTTTAAAGATAATTAAAAAGTATTTCATTAAATTATTTTTATATAAAATCCGATGGAAATCTTCAAAAGACACTCGGTAAGAATCGGTACCACCGGTGAATAACGACCAATCTATGAAGGATCGAAAATGATTTTTCTTTCTTAATTTATAAATCGCATTGTGGGAAGTTTAAGTTAAAACACTTTTCCGTAGCTTTTTGACCATCAGCTCATGAGGCTTGGTTCTACTTAATCTCCGAACATCGTCTCTGACATTTAAGGCCGTCTCCATTTCGGAGTTGGTATGACTTTGCAGTCACTTATTGTGTGATACAGCGTGTTTTTTAACCACTTCTGTAACCATTTCAGTTTGAAGGTCACGATGTAGATCGCTATTTCTTATATATCAAGGGGCATTTATTATTCCGCGAAGGACCTTGCTTTAGAATTTTTGGATGGGTTCAGCATTTGTTTTCTTTGTACAGCCCCATAGTTGGATGCCATATGTCCAAACGGGTTTCAGTACATGCTAATATAACATTAGTTTGTTCTGGATAGAAAGGTCAGATTTCTTTCCTAGTAACCAGTACATTTTTCTGTACTTTAGTTTAGTTCGTCTCTTTCCTTTTTGATGTGCTCTTTCCATTTAAGCTTTGCATCCAAAGTCATTCCAAGGCATTTGGCAGAATTGGAGTAAGGTACTGCTGTACTGTTTATAAGAATTGGAACATTGTTTATTTTTTTGTTTGTAAAGTTTATATGCATCGATTTTGTTTCATTTAGTTGTATTCGCCATTTTTACGTCCAATCACTGACTTTATCGACTGCATTTTGCAGTTTTTGTGTAGAATTCGTAACAGATTTATCTGGCACCAATATTGCAGTATCATCAGCAATGGTGGCCATGATAGCGTTGATGTCCACTGAAATATCCCTTGTATATAACAGATACAGGGTTGGTCCTAGGACATTTCCTTGTGGTACACCGGCTTCAATTTTCTTTAGTTCCAAGTAACATCTAAGAACGTAGGATTTCAATATCTCGTAGTACTGCCTGGGAAGATCCCTTTGCAGTTTGTACTCAAGTCCGAAGTGCCAAACCTTGTCAAAGGCTTGGCCAACATCTAAGAATATAGTCGAGCATACTTGTTTTTCTCAAGTGCCTTTTCAACAACATCCGTAATCCGATGCACTTCGTCTATCGTGGAATGTTTATTTTTAAATCCAAACTGATGGCTTGGAATTAGTCTTCTTTCTTCTATTATTTTGCTTAGTCTTTTCATAAATTGGAGTTTTTTGAAGGCTATTGAAGGCATTTCTCTCAAAATCTGAGCAGTTATTTGATCGTACCCTGGTGATTTTTTGTTAGACAACTTATATTGACACATACTTCTTACTTCTTTGAGCGTGACAAAAGGAATTTCACATTCGTCGTTTCTATAAGCAAACTGTAAGGAATCTGTTGCTGTGCTTGCGGGAAATGGCTTAAAAACATTCACGAGATGTTCAGCAAAGACATCAGTCTTTTGTTTTAGGTTTCCGATCCATTTACCATCTTGAGATTTTATAGGCGGGTTTTGTGCCTGTGGTCTTTTAAGGTGCTTAGCTGCTTTCCATAAGGAGTATTCCGTAGAAGCATCCGCCGTCAGACTATTCAGGAATCTACTACGTGAATCACTTTTAAATTCACAGATTGTTTTCTTTAGTTCATTGTTAAGACGGTTAAAAACTGCCTTATCACCTGGAAATCTCATAGCTTGCCATTTTCTTCGAGCTCTTCTTTTCTCCAAGATTAGCTCCTTTATTTCGACAGGATATTTTATTTCTTTTTCTCTTGAGTTCGAAATTGTTGGAGTACTTTCTTCTGCAGCCTGTTGCACATCAGCAATAAATTGTTCTACTTCATGATCAATCTGTTCAATTGTTTGCATAGGGGATCTTAGTATTATAAAACTTTCAAGTTTATCTCTGAACTCGTTCCAGTTTGTCCTATTATTCACGAGCTTAGGATTACATATTTCTAATATTATATTCTGATTATTATGATCTGACGATAAATCGTAATTACCTTCGACAGTTATATGGTTTCGTTTAATACCTTTTACTACGAAAAAGTCTATAAGGTCTGGTATTTTGTTACAATCAGATGGCCAATATGTTGGCGAGCCAGAAGAATAAAATTCGCAGTTGTATTTGTGGCCTGCTTGATATAGCCCTTTTACCTTTCGTTGTTATGAGCCTAGATCCCCATTGGGTGTGCTTAGCATTGAAATCGCCACCAACAAGGAAGTGATGTCCTAACAAATTTAGGAATTCTGCATAGTCTTCTTCAGTTGAAGAGCGCCTCGGAGGGCAGTATATATAGCTGCTATCTTAAACTCTTTCTTTTTTATACCAATACTAATTGTTGTTACTTGCATGTTTTCATTAGTAACCTTAGGCTCTTTATAGTGTGTTAAGCACTTTTTTATTAGTATTGCTGATCCTCGCCTAGCTTTGTCAGCTGGGTGCGGAGCGTGATAACATGTATAGTTAGGTAATTTACTATCAAGATTTTGTTCTATAGCGAGGTGAGTTTCGGACACCAAACAAATGTCTATATAGTCTATGTCTTAAAAGATGTTTAGTTCTGATACATGTTGTAAAAGACCGTTTGCATTCCATGTTGCGATTTTGAGTGTTCTGTCCATCATTGTTTTTTAAGACCGACTTCTTCGCTTAGCTGTTTTATGTTTAAATCTTGTTTGTCAATCCTTTTTAGGATAAGTTCAAGCGTTTCTTTAATAGATGTTTTTTCGTTCTTCCGCTCATTTTTAACAATCTGGGAATAGGGTTTATTTTCATCACTTTTGCTTAGTGCAATTGCTTTTGGCGGTTGATTTTTAGTTTTGTTTACAACGGCTACTTTTTCGCTTTCAACTATTGCTTTTGTGTTTGTTAGGTTTCTTAGCTTGTTCCCAGTTTTGTTTTTTCTTTTTGTGTCTTGGAATTTTTTGGCAACTGGACATCTTCTGTAACTTGCAGGATGCCTTGACAGTTAACACATTTCGCTTTCTGTTCTCTGCCCATGGGACAGTCTTTAGTTGCATGCTTGCCTTCGCATTTAACACAAGCGAACTCACGATTGCAGTATTTTTGTGTATGCCCAAAGGCCTGACAGCGTTTACATTGTGGAACAATTTTTGGCTTTCGTAGTGGTTCAATTTTGACAACTATGCCCATAATTGATTTTATACTGTAGATCTTATCGAGACTTTCTTTATTTTCAAAGGCGAGCATAAACAAAGGTAGAGATCTTTCTGTTGTCGTTGATACGCCAGTGGAGTCTTTGATTACCTCATTTTTAATAGGATTATTTGCATCGAGAGCTTGGAAACCTTTTTGAATAAGGTCTTCGACAATATCTTTGGTAACACATGAAGAGTGGAGGCCTCTTGCTACTACCTTTATCGACCTTGTAACTTTATTTTCGTACGAGTGCCACTGAATTCTCTTTTTGTTCAGTTCTTCAGTGATAGATCTATACGCATCGGCGTCTTCAACAATGACTTTCCAATTGTCTTTATTGTATGATGTATATTTACATGCCTTATTAGTGCATTTTTCTACTATGTTCTTAAGCTCACCAAACATTGTCAATCCGGAAATCATGATTATAAAACTTTTCTTACCCTTTTTTCATCTGTCAAAATATTGAGCTACTTGTCTTCATTTGGTATGGTAGAAGTTGGGCACTGAGTTTCAAGGGTGCACTTCTACTTTTTGAATGAATTTTCTTCAATTTTAATAAAAACAACGTAACAAAAAGCTATATTTGATATACTTTTTGTTCATAAACAGTTAAAAACCTAATTGTATTGAAAAAATAAAAAATATTTTCAATTTTTGAATCCAACGGATTCATATTTTAAATGTCTGAGTGCGGTAGTCCACAAAATTTGCGCACTGAGCACTGTGTCTACATTTCTTTCATTGTGTTGGTGCGGTCCGCATTTAAAATGCACGGAACAACCAATACATGCTAGGAAATTTGGACAAAGTGCTCTCACTTCAGCTTGTAGGGTGAAAGAGAACGAACCTCCTGCATCGCGACTCTAGATAATAGGTACTCTATGCCCTAAATAGTGAATATTACATATATATGAGCGATGAGAACCAAAACTAACCACATCAATGTCAAAAAAGAAACTCTCCATATCCAAATTTAATTCATTGATAACTTTTAAATGAGAGTACTTAGGACATAATTTTTCATAGCAAATCATGTATTTTGAAATTTATTTGTTATGGTCTAAAGGAAAATAATATCAAAAGTTCCGTTTAAAAGATATTAAACAATTACATCTGGCTGTGATGAGTTTTTCTGGCATGGATATGGGGAGTTTTGATTGTCATCAACTCATATGGACTCTTAACTTCCAATTTACCTTAATATATAAGTAATCTTTATCTTGAAGAAGCCTTTGCTAGAAACATTATTGATCTTGCATGATGAGATGAAGTTTTCAAAGTGTGAAAGATGACGTTTCTCCAGACTCGCAAGAAAGATTCTGTGTTAATTAAGATAATTTATATTTTAAAGGAGCCTATGCCATAAACATTATGCAGATACAATAACTGATGCTGGACATATCGCGTTGTTAATTTAAACTTTTTTCATTAATAAACTGAGGTACCTACTTAGGTTATGTTAGGTGAAGTGGCTGTCAGTAATTAAAACTGACACCCCTAGTCCGTTGTGCAACCACATGAATCTAGAAAATTCCTTCCTTACTCGTAAAGCCACTTAAAGCTCCTGACGAAACGTGCGAGACTATTAATGTCTGTGTTTGCCAGATCACTAGGATTGTTATAGAAGTAGTGTCCTAAGTGGTGCTTACGTCCACTGAAAGGTAAGGCAGTACAGAGAAGGTAAGGAAGCGTTTTTTCCTCCTCCCTGTCCATACAGCTTCTGCAAAAATTGTTTTAAAGTACGCCCAGCTACATTGCGTGCCTGCATCATATTAAGCAGTCTGTTTATAAAGATATTAAACACATAGAACGCTTTAAATCAAGGTTTGGCCACACTTGTTTTGTCGCCAAACAAGTTGTGATCTTCACCTTACATTATAATAAAGAACATTTGGAGTCCTGGCCTCCTATTGAGGCTGGGACCAAGCAACATTCCTTGAGGTTGTATTTTCAAGCTTGACGAAAAATATCGTGAAATGGGGTTGAAAGGCATCTAAAGATGGGCTGGAGGCTGGAGCCAATCAATTTTTTTTTTATTTTATCTCTTTTTTACGTGTAGACAAAATGTAAGTCAAAATAACAAAGCTAATGGAGCAAGAGGGCTGGATTAAACAGGTGAGTTTAATATCAAAACAATTATGTATTACCTAGCTAAATAACACAACTGTAAGGATTTTCAAAACTATATTGAATTCGTTTACTAACTAACAATTTAAAAATGTACACGTGAAAAACTTGGTCTTATTAATGTTTTAGTGTTGTGAAGGAAGAATCTGGAAAAAAAATTGTTTTGAGCAATTTTTCAAAAGTTAGTGATTTTGGTCCGTTTTTAAATGTCCCTTTTTGCGAAAACTACAAGTCGTAAAAAAATGACGTCAACATAAAATGTAGGTAATTATATATAATAAATTTATTTCTGCATTAATACTTGAATTTGAATTTTGAATTAATTTATTTATCTGTGGCGCTACACAATGTGAATAAAATTCATATAACAGTACTGGTAATATGCGAAGAATATATAATAATAATCGATTAGCAAATTATATGTTACAAATAAATAACTAAATATAAATACTTATATGTATACACTATTAAATTAATTACTTTGAGGTTGAAATATTTCCCTGTAAATGATTAAAGACGATGCGATGGTTAAAAACTGGTTGTGTTCAATTTTACTAACAGAAAGAGGAAGGCTATCCCAAAGTCTTACCGGAGAATGAAGAATTGACGTCACCAAATCAAGCAAGAAAGCATACTTGGAGTAAATGTTACTCCACGACTTGAGTGTGATAAAGTTATTTTATTGCTTAAGTATTGTATTATTGTAACACTGCAGGTGACGACACATGGTCTTACCTTAGGAGATTGAAAACGAATCTGGTGACAGAGTTCAATGCGAGTTTGAGCTTTCGAAAAGAAGAAGAGTCAAGATCGGCAGTTATTTCACTTCCATAGCTTAAAATGGGTATAATCAAGGCTTTTACAAGATGCAATTTTACGTGGTTAGGTAAAAAGTCACGTCTTGGCACAAGTTGTATTTATAATGATCATCCCAAGTCAGACGCCATTGAAAACAACACCCAAATTATTAATTTTTTTTTTGTAGATCTTGTTAAAAAAATTAGCAGAAACTCATCAAGGTTTGGCAGGTATCTTCCAATGGGAATGCATTTGGTTTTATCGGGCTTTAATAGCAACCTGTTTTGACAAGACCAAGTTACAACCGAACATTAGTCATCATTCAATTTGTTTACAGCATCGTTAATAGAATTCGAACTGCAGCTCAAATATAGCTGTACATCATCTGCATATGCAAAATTTTAAAACCTTTGGTAAATCATTAATGAAAAGCGAGAATAGCAAAGGCCCAAGAATTGACCCCTGTGGCACACATTTTTTTTTATAGGAAGGAATGATGAAAGTTTCGAATGAAGTGAAACAGCTTGCAACCGATTGCTTAGATAACTATAATCAGATTGACTGATTTAAAAAATTAAATTGTGTCTTCAATTTGTGGCAAGGAATGTTGGGTTCAACTGAATCTAAGGCTTTTGTAAAGTCTAAGAGGGTGAGAAGCATTGGTGGATACAATGGGGGGGGGGGGGCTTTTCCCAGACATAAAATATTAGACAGATGAATTCAATCATAAACAAAAAATTTCACTGCTCAAAGGATATAATCCGCCTTCAAATTTATTTTAATTAACCGTGCGTATTTAAAGAGTTAAAACACAAAAATCAAAGTAAAAAATACATATCGTGGGCCTTCTGTCAAAACAAATTTCAAATTTGAAAAATTGCTTAGAAGATACAAAACACCGATTTAAAAGGTAATAAAATGGAATTTTAAGATAATGAAAGGTTTTTAAACTGGTTGATAAGACCAAAAGATACCATGACACAGTTACTAGACATTGATGTTCGAATTCAGTAATTATTGTTGACTAAAAGTACATTAAAATGTCATTTAAGGACTTGATAGGTTTTGACAGAAAACCGACGATATGTACATCGTTCGTGAAGAGTTGAAAAAATAATTCTTCTGCCAGAAAAACAATAAAAGTTTTCATTTCAAGAATAATACAGAACTCTACTTTTTGTTTTACCTTAAAAATAATTTGAAATTGATTTGATGATTTTGTGAACATTTCTGACACCGTACACCGCATCAGATGACAAATTTCGTTGCATCCCGTATATGTACTCTTCGAATGGTTACTGGTCATTTAAGGGCAGGACAGTATAGATAATTTTTCAGACATGGAATTTTCAAAAAGTAATAATGAACCATGAAAAAACTTTGAAAATTCATTTAAAAAATGTATGTCACCAATGAATCTAGGTGACCTTTAATAACAATATTTAGTATTTGTTTCTTAAGATAACCTTAATAAGGTACCTAAAAATTTAGTTCAGTGACCTGGAATGACTTTAAAAAAAAAAACTTTAAAATCCCATTAGAACAAATCCACAACCAATTAATGTAGCTAGTTGACCTTATCAACGGCCTTTTGAATTGGGCACAAATTACAAAACTATGCCAATGAAAAACTCGCATTCGAGATCTTGCAAATAAAAATCCCGCTAATTATGTGACCACTTTATTTTATTTTTCGAGATTTTGGTTGACATTTGCAAGATTGTAAGGTGAGAATACTATATTTTATTTTTACTTAGTGTGAGATATCATTTTTCAAGATCTATAAATAATGCAGTTCCGATATTTTAGATTATGGTATCTTGCAAACTTCTCACAATGAAGTGCGAAAAATTGGGCGGTACTTGGAAAAACTTTTACAGTTGATTCAAAATTTTCAACTCAACAAATTTATAAAATTAAACTTTTTGGACTTTTTACTGATCGCATACATTCTTTGCAAATATCCTAAATGACATATCGCTTGCTTAATCTCAAAATCAAGGTCGAGCAACCATTAGGCAACTAAGTTGTTAATTGCGATCAACTTTTAGTTTCTAGCACTATGAAGTAACTTAAAGCATAGAGCAACTCGAAGACATGAGTGGTAGCAAGCCTTTTTTTATGGAAAAACTACCTCATTTTACTTCGTTTTCCCAAGACAGTAATTGCTTACGCTTTCCCAACTTGGGTGCACCATTTTGGGAATACAAAGTTTTTTGTTTTGAGATTTTGACGTTTCATGAATTTGTTTTGTTCGGGGGATGTCATTAAGGAAAGTGGTAAGTAAAACAAAAGTAGCTTCTAGTTGTCAGGCAAAAGATCAAAAAAGATCTTGTAGAGTAAATACGATCTTATTGTAAAGAGTTAAGATTTTAAGGGCAAAATAAACTTTTCCTAAACAATATTTTAAGTATCTAGTGGCATGATGGTTCTGGCTTCAATTCCTTAGTTAATTAATTTATTTTTCAAAAAATATTTTCAATGGAAATAAAATCTACGACTGTATTGCAGGTACTTGCTCTGATGTTCAACTTTTAAAATATGCCAGTAATAACAATAACATATATATAGAATATAAAAATATATAAAATAAGGGCATTTAAATTTTTCTTTTAATTGTTTAGCAACTTTTCAAATAGCTTAAAGCTTAAAACCAATTTGATAACTTGAAGAAATATGAATATAAGCACAAAAAAAAATTAAAACCGTTGTAGCGATTTTCTCAAAAAGCTATTTTTATATTAAATAAAATAATAATTAATTTTAAAATACATTTATAAACTAGTTTCAAAACAACTCATCAACGCGTTTTTGAAATATTGAATTTTCAAAACAAAAATTAATATCTTCTTTAAAGGCCAACATTTACTTTTTTATTTTGATATGCAATATTATTGAGATTTGTATGGAGCTTTTGCATGCAAATTTTGATTGAATTTCTTTGAACTAATCGAAGTTCAAAAACCCTTAAATGGCAGGTTTCGTTATTAACAGTTTTTCGGTTTGTTTTTCAGAATGCTCACTCATGCTAAAGTAATCTACTGTTCTTTATCAAATTCGTTGAAACCGTTTTTCGATAAATAAGCTTTTTTTAATGGTTGTATAGCAATTACCGTAATTTTAAAAGGTACAAAATATCCCCTCCGAAGAATTAAAAAAAAATTATTTAAACATTTGAAGAAAAGCGTTTCAGTGGTTTAGGCTGTAGCTGTAGGCTGTCAAGGAATAGACAGACAAACAACCAGACAGAATTGTGCACTTTGCTCGAATACAAAACTTGCCTTATATTGTAAGTAAAAATAATTTTTGGGTGCAATACTTTATTGAAATTTTAAGAAACGTGACCCCCCCCCTGGGGCAAACTCTGGATCAGCCTTTGGTGAGAAGAGATAACTTTTTTCATCCACAGCAAGGCGTAAATGGTCGCTAACTTTCAAAAGGGCCATAACACAGCTATAGTTTGTTCTTAAACCTGATTGTCCCTGATCAATGAGGGTTGCCTGATCAATTTGTGCCCTAATTTGTTTGCTAACAACAGATTCAAAAACCTTTGAAAGAAAGGGTAGGATGGCTGTCGTTGGGAATTCAAGGTGATTTTTGGATCTTTTAGGAATGGGGATTATTTTTGCTTTTTTTATATTCAGTGGGAAAAGTTGAAGTAGTAAGAATTGAGTTGAAGATGTAGGTGATATACTAAAGAATGAACGGAAAAAGAATTTTAAAAAAGTCTGGGTGAATATTATCCAGCTCAATACATTTAGATTTGATGGAAAAAAGAGCATTTCCCACCGTGCCATATAGTCTGTGTTGCATACATGCATACATACATCCGAGTTGTTTTGATATTTTTGAACTGATTAACCACTCGGGAAACTTAATGAGTTGTTTATAAAATTTTTATTGAAATCCTCAATGTCACTATCATCAGTTATGGTCAGACTTTTAACCAAATCCCAATGTCTTTATTTCCTTCCATAGCTGCTTAGAATCTAAGCTTGAGTTTAGCTTATAGGAGTAGAAAAGGCACTTTGCTCTTTTAATTTTGGTAGAAACAATATTCCCGCAGTTTTAAAATCTGCAAGCATATCAGGGCATTCAAACCTCTTCCATCTTCGGAAAAGCCGATCGCGTAAGCTCATAGCTTCTAATATTTCTTGTGACATCTAAAAGCATTTAGTATTTCTCACCAGTTTGGTTCTAATTTGGACATGTTTTTCAAGAAGATTGGAGATACAACTATTAAAATCACTAGCCTGATTGTCAACATTGGGTGTTAAATAAATGTTTCCCCACGGTTGCCTGTTACAAAAAGATTTTCAGTATTAATGCTACGAAAATCATAATATTGGAAAGAAAACTGGGGTATAAAGTTTTCAACGTTAAGATCTAGTTTTATAAGTATAAGGTCATGATAAGAGAACATGGGGGCCGAGAGTTGACTGTAAAATGTTTTCAGATTAGGATCACTGAGGATAAAAGCATCAAGTAAGGAAGGGCTACAGTTTGGTTTAAAATGAGTTTGTTAAGATAGATTTGCGAAGCAAAGATTGCAAGCGGTCGTGGCATCTTTGAAAGATTTACTTGATCTGGGATTTACTAGGTTAATGTTTAGATCACATAAAATAAGTTTTTCGCTGAAATGCGAGATTTCATTAATGGCATTTTCTATAATAAACATAGGGCGGCATGTACATAGAACCTACGATGCATTTATCTCCACCACATATTATTTCCAAGAAAACAAATTGTAATGCATCCTCATTGGTAGATCGTAACAATAATTTAGACTTTATTCCCTCAAGTAAATCGCAACTTCTTCTTCTTCTTCTGAAACACCCATATTGAAGAGGAAACAAACAATAATATAAAATAAATCAAACCCGTCAATAATTTTAAGTAAAATTTAAAGGAAAAAAATTCGTACAAAGAGTTACAAAAAAGGTAAAAAAAGATACAAGTAAAACTATAACAAGTATACAAAAAAAAAACAAAAAAAAAAAAAAAACAATAGTTGATCAATGAGATTACAGAAAAAAAAATATAATAGAGAGTTTTAAAAGAGAAAAAGGGAAAAGAGAAAAATACAATAAAAAAAAGGAAAAACAAGTTACTTTGAAGAATTTTAGGTTGATTGATGATCATCTAGTTGTGTTGATAGCATTTCTAAATCTTTGCTTGAGTTGAGTTTGTGCTTTAAGCAATAAAGCATAAAACCCAAAAATTGACAAAATTTTCGTCATTCAGTCTTCAGATATTGAGTTTTTAGCTCAGCTGTTTTTTCTTGTCTGCAATTTTCTAGTTCAAATGAAAAAAAATATTTTTTTTCAATTATTATTTTGTAAAATTCATTGAATTTTAATATTTACTATAACAAACTTTAAGGCTAGTCGCGCCTCGAGCACATGCATAAACTATGACTGTTCGATAAATCTTTCAGTTTGTATTTTTGCACAAACTTGACGATTGCCCAAAATATTTTTAGGTTTGTGTCACATGGTATAATATTTAACTGCGTGGACATTCAACCAAATAGTTGCAGATATTTTACCATATCGTTGAATTTAGTCTTTTTCAAAGGGGCATTATGTTCTGTGCGAAAGAGTACAAAAATATCTTTTGTTTTTTTTACTGAGCAATAGAATAGGACAAATGGGATAGTATTTTTCTTTGTAAGAAAGAGGTAGAAAAACTGCCCAGCGGGAAATATCGTCCTCAATGACTTTTATAGCTGAAATCATCAATGAATTAACTTGTCAAAACATTAAAGAAGCGACATGCAATGATTCATTGAGTGAAGAGGAATGCAAAGATTAACCAGTTCATAGATTTTACTTCATTTTGTGCCTTGTGCTTGAGAAGCAATGCCTTCTTTCAGCGAATTTAATAATTTAATAGGGAAATAAATGTAAGAAAATCAATGTAAAATGAAGCAAAGATATCTTGCGTTTGCCAAAACGAAAATATAACTTCTGAATTTCAAGTTAGAACTGCTTTTTGGTTGAAAAAAGAAAACGAATTGCCATGTAGAAGACTACTTTTTCTTGACAATACAAAAATGGGATAGTTAAAGTGATGAATATGCAACTTCCACTAATCTAGTGATTTCGTAATTAAATTTTCAATACATTTTTCATCGAAAATATTGAACTGATGGATAACCCAAACAATAATACAGTGAATTCACAGATGACGCAATCACCGTGATTTTCATCACCTGGTCCGTGAATAACCAACTTCCAACGTAGTATAGTGATTTCGTCGGTGAATTTTCATCAAGAAAGTGGCACATGCTTGTCGCCAATGACATGCCCATGTTAAATTCATCAAAGGAATCAGCTGAAAAGTGGCAGGTTCAGCTTCCATCAAACAAGGAAAAAGCTAGCTTTTCCTCAATGATTTTTTTTGGATTCTTCCCGCTGGGTGAATAAAAATTTTCAATTTCATTGACAATTGTGTTAATTTCATTTCGATTGCTTGTGGAGCTGCTCGTTTGCCTGCTCATCGATCAACTTGTGAATAACTATTTTGTTGCGGTAGCAGTGTGTAGTGCTCATACACTACATCACATTCACCGGACCGGGTTGATTTATAAAAAAAAACTGTTTGATTTCAATCTAAACCATCTTAAAGCCTCATTGACAAAAAAAAATCATAGACAAAAAATTATAAAAAAAATTTAAACAAAATAAGCTAACGTTTTGCTATAATTGTTAATTTTTTAAAAGATTCTTTAAGTGGCATCAATCAGCAGGAGTTATTTATCGAAAAACGAATAGTGGCCTCAAACAAGTGATGCTCAGTGCATGCACATGGGATATTCATCATGAATTTGATAACCCAACAAAATTGTAGCCACAGTATGATATGTATACTTTTTGTATTAAATATTAGAAATTATGTATATATTATAAGTGAATATTTTACTTGTTAGTGTGTAAGGAATTTTGTGTAAGAATTGGATCAATAAAATCACTTTCCAAACAGAACTCAATTCGGCACATCAGCCTTGTTCTTATTTATCATTTTTGTTCCAGCTAAGATCGGCAGTTTAGCCATTCAGTATTAGAATTGGGGAAGCCAAATAATATCCCCCATAACGATAGCAGGAGAGGTAGGGACAAGAAATCATTCCAGCTCCTTAACTCATTACAAGTGGCATATGCACGACTAGTCTAAGAAAGTCAATGAAATGTAGCCTTGCGTATTGCATGTGCACTAGATAAAGTTCGCCATAGAAAAAGTATAGACTAGGTTTTAAAGTGGCAAGCATACAATGCACATTTTGGAGAATAACTCAAGACAGGTTATATTTAAAAAGCTGCGAAATTTGAATATAAAATAGGTGATAGAGCGAAATAGTAACCAGCTAATTCTATTTTTGGGGAAAGACTGTCAGCTGACGTTGTTAGTTATCCCCATGGCGTTAAACCGTGTTTTTATAAGGTGCCGTGACATAAATTTGGCCTTATATCACTTGGCGTTATGTCACGGCACCTTTTTATAAGTGCATTGTTCACTACGTTAGCGGACAACTAAGCCACCGCTACATAGCCATCTGACGATTTTTTTTTTATAATATAAATTCCAGCTTTGGATCTATGAATAACCTGGTGGGCCAGCTGACCTCCACTAGGCTACATTTCAAAGCCAAATTGACCATATATAAAACAAAATAGGTTTGGTTCTAATGGTAGCCAAAATCTGTCACGGGCTCCCAGACTATCATTGTCAACACTTCAGCTAGAGCTTTGAGATGTTGGAGTGGACACTGTGACAGTCTGTGGCAATTAACTTTCGAAATCATTTTTTTAAATTTTTATTTCTTAAATGTGTCCATGCAAAACATAAAAATGTTTAGGTACATACATTTTATTAGACATAACCGCAGGTTGAGGGGCAAAAAAAGCCACAATTTAAAAACCCTGTATTTTAGGAACAGTGTTGAACACAAATAATGACACCGTGGTTATATTTTGTCCTCTGTATTTAAAGGAGTTCAAACACACACCCAACTCTCGTATATTTAAACGCGTTTGGTTTTAAAATTCAGGAAATAATGTGGATGTTGATTCCACGTGCCTCGTCGCGTCGTGTCACGCCACTTTATGTAACCAGATGAAGGTTATCAAGATTTGTGTAACTACCTAAACCTTTATCCGTGTGGACTCTGTGGTTTTTGTATTTATAATTTATTAAAAGGTTAAAGTTATACACATGTCTTCAATGGGGAAAAGGATTATCAATGTTATATCAGGAGACGTAAATAAAAATCATTCACCTTATCTCACCAACCTTGTAGCCTAGTCCTTGTCGTCAAAGTGTATATCCAGTTCAAAGAAAAGCAATGGATATCGAGCGATACCAGATTAAGAGTGAAGGGTAAAGGAATAAAACAAGCAAATTTGCACAACGAAATATGAAAACAGATATAGAAATACCTACGAAAGGAAGTTAGCGTACGGGCAATTAACCAACACAAATGAGAAGGACATTTTTTACTTAATGAGCTAAATAAATTGTACTATCGCCAGCCATTGTCTTCGTTACTCATCAACCCTAAAGGCGACAAATAATTTTTAATAGCGATTATGCGCAAGCATTTTTAGCCTAAATAGCAAAATGCCATCAATAAATCGTCTCTAAGCAAAGTTTAATTAAAAAAGTTAAATAAAAATACATACATGTACTCGTTTAATATAGTCAAAGTATAGGAAATGAAATCGCATTTTTCGATGGAATTTTTCTATATCTTATGTAGTTGGGTGCATCAAAAACTATTTTTTTGGAATCGTAGGGGCTCAAAACTCAAAAAATCATAGCGAGGAGTCATAGTTTTTTTCAAAACTCTTAAAATTTTTACATATTAAAGTACTACTAAAGCAGTGAAAACTCAAAAAAATGAAACGATATTTTTCAAAAATCTAGAAATTTTTGTATTTTTGGAAATGTCTATTTTTTGCCAATCAGCACTCAAAACTCAAAAAATTATATTTTTCAAAAAAACCTTAAATTTTAACATCTGCTAATCAGCACTAGAAAACAAAAAAATAAAGAATGGGGGCATGATATTTTTCAAAATTCTTTTTATCAATCAGCACTGAAAATTAAAAAAAAAAATAAAAGGGTGGTGTTCATGATATTTTTCAAAAATCATGAAATTTTTACATTTTTGAAAAAGTTTTTTTTTTTTGCAATTCTGAACTGAAAACTAAAAAAATCATAGGTCATGATATTTATTAAAAAATCTGAAAATATTCATTTTGAATTTAGACATCTTCAAAAAAGTCTTTTTCTGCTGAAAACTCAAAAAAATCTTATTGTTCAAAAACCCTTAAATTTCTTCACTATTGTCTATATCTCTATAGTTTTGTAAAAACACTACAATGACAAAAAAATCAAAGGGTTGGGGTCATGAAATTTTTCAAAAACCTTGAAATTTTTACATATTTTGAAAAGAATATTTTTTGCTAATCAGCACACAAAACTCAAAAAAAAATCATGAAGTAGGAGTCATGATATTTTCCAAAAATTTTGAAATTTTTATACTTTTGGAAAAGTCTATTTTGTGCTAATCAGCACTGAAAAGCAAAAAAAATCATTGGGATCACGATATCCTTCTTAAAAAAATAATTTTTTACATCTTTGGAAAAGTCTTTTATTTTGCTAATCAGCACTGAAAACTCAAAAAAAATTATAAAGTGGGAGTCATGACATTTTTCAAAAATCTTTTATTTTCATGTTATTCCAAAAGTCTTTATTTTGCTAATCAGCACTAAAAACTCAAATAACCGAATGGTGAAGGTCATGATTTTATTCAAAAAACTTTAAATTTTTACATTCTTGAAAACTCTATTTTTGGGCTAATCAGCACGAAAAACTCAAAAAAATTATAGGGTGAGGGTCTGATATTTTTCAGAAATCTTAAAATTTTTACATTTTTGGAAGAGTCTATATATTTTTTGCTAATCAGCATAGAAAATTCACAAGAAATCATATTCAAATTTTTACATTTTTGAAGTCTATTTTTGTTATCAGCACTAAAAACTCAAGAAGTAATAGGCTGGGGATCATGGTAACTTTCAAAAATCTCTAATTTCTTACATTTTTGGAAAACTGAAACAAACCTGTGTCCCAATATTTTAGACTGTGAGTTATTTTCTTCCGATTATGTTGTATTTCGTGCAGATGGTCAAAGCTATGATAATGGTCCTGTCGGGCGTGGTATTCCTTTGGCTGCGCACAATCGTCTAAATGCTACTTTAGTTGGAACCAAAAATTCACCATTCTATGAATACAAATGCATAAAGGTGTCCATCTCCAACAGGTGTTTCTACATTCTCTGTTGTTATATTCGTCCCTCACAACCCATTCTGGCATATTAATTCATAATTGATTCGTTTGCTATCCTGATTGAGGCTGCGGCTTCAAGCGATGATTTTAATTTACCCGATTTCAATTCAACTGACAACCTCGCCAAGTGCAGTGTCATTTTATTTTCGCTATTTCGATCACTCTATTAATCGATCATCGTGTTGTGTAGTCTTCCCTGCGTCATTATTAGTCTCATTTACCGACCGAAATTAGTGTTTTGTCGTTCTTGTTTTTTGTTTTTCATTTGTTTGTGAGTCGTGACATATAAAAACTATGGAAAGCTAGTTGTGATTTTGCCCATTGTGACCTGGATAACAAAATTACTTAGAGGGTGGTTTGTAACGGTATCTGTGGCAAAGCATTCCACCTTCTTTACATTGGACTAAGCAAGGGATCTTTATCTTACTTCAAGGAATATTCGGGTCCTTTTGTATTCATTTGTGGTGATAAGATAATTAGACAGGAAAAGAAATTTCTAGGCAAAAAGCCAAAAATATCTTCATCTGTCAGAATTCATGTCAGAGATCTCTGTCAAGATATAATCGCGGAGAGATATCTCTGACATCCCAACAAGAGATGAAACGGATTGACTCCATTGGATATTTCATGTCAAGATAAGCATTCTGATAGAAATTATCTCCTGTGGAGTCGGGGTGTTAAGACACAGCTGACCGCGTTAAGCAATCTAATAAGTTCACAAGACAACACGCCATCTAAAAACCTAATTGAAGCACGCCCTTAGTCCTATTCTTGCTGACAATCATTCTTATCATAAAGGAACTATTAGTCAGCTAGAAAAATGGACGATTTTTTGGTTAAGACACTAGACGATTTCAACAACACTATTGACTGTACCAATAAGCGATGTGATTCTAAATTCTCTTCTATCAAAAAGCAACTTGATAACAAACAACCCTCGAGTTACTCTTTTTAACAGTCGTTGTGTTTCCCTTAAACAAGAATTATCTTCAATGTTAAAGTCATATAGTGTCGCCAATTCCCTCGAATCAATTAACGAAAACCTAATCTTTCTCCGCTCCGATCTCGACTGTCACCTCCAAAGCACTTCCAATATTGTGATCCCCGGTCTTCGTCAACCAATTGCACTACTTGAAAACGCCGTGGGTACTATTATTTTAATTAGTACCGAACTAATAGAATCCCGTCTTAGCAATGGGCAGCTAGACTGTCACTTGTAAAATCGATGGTATCAACCTACAGCCTAACGCCACTACTTACAACACATCCTTACTGGCAGAAATAATAGATACCTCTACTTGTACACCTCTATCTATCTGCCAATCAGCTCCCTTACCAGCAATCGCAGATGCGTCACCTTCGCGACCCGCTTACCTACAACCTTCGATTCCATCCATCACCACTGCAGTGCCATTACCTCCTGCAGCATCTACTCACCATCAATCAACACTGACTCCTGCTTCTTCTAGCCAACTAACACTCTCACCTACTTTAACTGTACCTGCAATACCTACCATTCAATGTTTTGGCACAACGACCCTTACTGACAGCCCCAGATCTATGGTCGGGCAAACCGGGGCCTGTGACAGTTATAGAATTAGTTCCAAACCCAAATAATAATAAAACCATACCAAGCATATTTGCTTCAGTATGAATAATATCAATCGACACCAATAGGATGTCATAAAGAGTTTTATAAAGACAAGCTAACCGTCTATGGAGTACCTCCTATAGAACTCCCACACACAAAATACTAATCTAAATAAAGATCGCCCACGATCAATTAATTTCATCATGAGCATGAAATTGAATCATCATCAAGAATGATGATATTCATGTATCTATGTATACATACCTCTAGTTAATAAGAAGAATATTTATGAATGCCAATATGAATGCAGAATTGCTGCATGGGCATATTAATAGTATAAGAAGGATGTCTCAGTTGATGAGGTAGGCACTTCAACACTTAGACACTTATTAGACAGTCAGACAGCAGTCACAATTAGCTGAAGATTCCCCTGAAAATTGGCGCAGTCGGTAGGATCTTACTAAGAAGTTAAACGCAAATCAATGAATAGATGAGATTCAGTGATCGAACCGAAAAAAAAATAATTATTATTAAATTTTTCAACCGGTGGAATTTTTGTGCGGATTAAAGTACAACGTACATAATCTCAAAATTCAACGATCGCAGTTAAATTGTGTTTTGTGAAAATTAAAGTGGACAAAACAATTCTCTTTTTCACTGAAGTGATAAAAAAGATACAATTTAAAAAAAAAATATCGTAAAAGCGCCGAAGTGATTTTTCGAGTTTTTGCGTACTAAAGTGTTCATAAAAAGTTTTTATACACTAATTCTCGTAGAAAGATTGGTAAAAAGAAATAATAAAAAGTGTCTACGAAAAAGACAAAGTGTCTATTTAAAAGACATGGAAAGTGAAAGAATAGCTAAGATAAAAAAAGTTCCAAATTTAAATAAATAAAAATTAAAAAATATAATAAATAATAAATACAAAAATGGCTCAACTGGCGCCCGAGCTAATTTGTGTTCTTATACCCGAGCTAATTTGTGTTCTTATACCCGACCTAATTCGTGTTCTACATATTCGAACTAAAGTACGAAATAGTGAAAAACCATCTCGCTAATACCGAGTAAGTGATAACTATAAAATAAGTGAAAAAAACCATCTCGTTAATACCGAGTAAGCGGGAAATAAAAAAAAAAACAAAACAAAAAAATATCTTGTTAAACCGAGTAAGCCAAGAATCAAGTGAAGTGAAGTGAAGTGAAACTCCTCTGGAGAAATTAAGGCCCCTTAGTAGCTGCTAATGCAAAAAGGAGACAGTACCGCTGCCAGCCGCTTCAGAATTCAGTCAGAATGTCAGATGTCGAAATTCATCATAATTGTTCTGTAAGATTAATTTAAGTTTATTTAAGGGGAAAGTGCTTTCGTATGTACATATGCATACCGTAAAACTTTTTTTCTAAATATAAAATAAATAATAATTAAAAGAATTTCAAAAAAATATAAAATATTAATAATAGGAACAAATTTTTTTTTTCTTAATATTTTGTGCAATCCAAATCAAAAGAAAATAAAAAAAAAGATAACATTAGTAATAGCGAAAAACAAAGAGCTTATTTATATTTAAAAGAAAGTGCTTTCATAGGTACAAACGCATACCGTTAACATTTTCCTTTCTTAATATTTTATTGAATTTAAACTAAAAATTAGGGTATAGAAAAAAAAAAGAAGAAAACATTTTTTTTTTCTTTTAACCATGTCAAACCCAAATAATGGAAATCGCCCTATGTTAAATACTCCTAACCTTAATGTTCCTTCTCCAAATCCACAAGCGAATCCCCCCCAGTTACCGCCAAGTACAACCTAAGCAAGTGTAATCTCAAGCCCCGAACTTATAAATATAATAGCAGGTGTTGTTGTTAACTCAATTGTCAATCCACATTTCGACTCTATCCCTACACGGGATCAGGAAATTCACCCCGAATTCAGAGGAAAAATTGATGAGCTTGATAAGATACCTGATTTGGTTATATCTCTGCGTGATTTCTCAGGTAATCCATGTGAATTTAGCTCTTGGCGTTAAAGCGTAGAAAGAATTTTAACAACTTACGAGTCACTCAAAGGGACTCCAAAATATTATGGTATCTTGAGTATCATAAGAAACAAAGTCATTGGCGTAGCAGACGCTGTATTGGAGTCATAGACCACTAGAGTCCACTAGATTGGAAAGCAGTTTCCAAATGCCTCACGCTGCACTACGCGGATAAGAGAGATCTGAGTACTTTAGAGTACCAGATGTAGTCCCTGGTGCAAGGTCAATCTTCGATACAAGAATTTTACCAATCCGTTTATAAGCATTTGTCGCTTGTATTAAACAAGATCGCTTGCATGGATGTTGGTCAACCCTTACGTTGTTGACAAATACTTATAGAGGAAAAGCCTTGGATACATTTATACGTGGATTAAATGGTGATCTACCACGACTTCTTATTGAACCTGTGCGAGAAACTTCAAAATCAAAAATTTTGTTCCCAATACGCAAACAATTATCAGAATTATCAAACGCAATATTCAAACAATTATTATCAAAGGTATCTGGCGAAACGGTAGCAACCAATGAGATCACACGAAAACTTTAATACCCAAAATAGGAGAATGCTGCACCAGAATATACCTTTTTTCCAGAGGTTGCTTATCTGCCACAGCCTGCGAGTAATGCTCATAACGTACTTTTCCAAGTTAATCATCCCAGTTATCCTAATTACAATCATCCCAGTAATCCTAATTACAATCATCCCAACTATAATAATACTAATACACCACCTCCTCGGCCGCCTAGGCCTCAACCTAAGCCCGAGCCGATGGAAACATCCACTATTAAATCGTCAAGAGTAAATTACCAAAATCGTCCCCAGCCATTAAAATATCCTGGAAAAAGGACGCAAGGCTCGAATCCCACTTTTCAAAATATGGTTCCGCATAAAATCCAAAGGAATTTTCATATAAATCTCGAAAACCCGACACCTTCCTCATACGAACCTCCAGATTTTACCTTACAACAAACAGGTTACATCTCCCCAAACTATGCACTTGCCTTCTACCAACAACCATACGTAGAAGAAGCCGTATATGATCCTGATCTGTATAGCTATATGCAAGAACAAGCCGAAGAATTACACGAAAGTAATGAAATGCAATTTGAAGCAGAACCCACTTTAGACGAATGTGACATTCATTTTTTTGGTTAAATGACTCTTCGTTGCCATACTTCCAGTGCAGAACGAAGAGCGAAAAACTGTTAAATTTTTTAATTGACACTGGATCCAGTAAAAATTTCATTCAATCGTCTCTAGTAGATAAAACCAATTCCGAACGAACAAAATTTCTTAGCTAAATCAATCGCTGGTGATATAGAAATAACCCAGCATACATTTGTCAATCTTTTTAGCCAGAACGATGTCGAATTAAAATTTTATCTTCTACCAACTCTAAAGACCTTTCATGTTCAGCCTTAAACAACTTAATGCAATTATCCACACTAGGAACAATTTTATGTCAATCCTAGGCAGGATTAAAATTCGAATTAAACAATTAAAATCTCAATCTATAAATCAAATAGAAATAAAAACCGATGATATGTCAGACTTACAGAAAAACGCTGTCCATGCTCTAGTTCAAAAATGCAGACCCTTATTTGCAGACCCTAACGAAAGGCTTACTTATACCACTAAGGTGGTGTACTCTAGGTATTATCCATTACCTGCATCTCTAAGAGAGGAAGTGGAAAAACAAATCCAAAAACTCCTCGAAGACAAAATCATCAAACCCTCTCCTTTGCCATACAACTCTCCAGTATGGATTCTCCCGAAAAAAGATGATGCAAAGGGCAATAAACAATACAGACTGGTGATCGACTACAGAAAGTTAAACCAGGTCATTGTATCTGATAAATACCCAATCCCCGAAATTAGTGAGGTCTTGAGAAAACCACCTTCTCTATTAATAACGGGAAATATGAGTTTCTCCGTCTCCCGTTCGGGATGAAAAATTCACCAGCAATCTTCCAACGAGCCCTAGATGACATTTTACGGGAACAAATTGGGAAAATCTGCTATGTTTGTATTGACGATATTATCGTCTTTAGTAAAACAGAAGAGTAACATGTTAAGCTTGTCGAATTAGTTTTTCAAACGTTAGCGGAAGCTAATATGAAGATGAAACAATGGAAGGCCATTCTGGAGGAGTATAACTACGAGTTACACTATAAACCAGGAAAGAGTAATGTGGTAGCGGATGCACTTTCTCGCTCCCCACAATTTTCACAAGTTAATTCACTATCAGCGTCTCAGCACAGTGATCAAAGCTCATCCCATGATCTCATACCTGCAGTTGAAGAAACACCAATAAACGTATTTGAAAATCAAATAATGTTATTAATAGGAGACGAGAGGTCATACAAATTTGAGATTCCTTTTCCAACTTACCATAGACACATTTTTGTTCAACCAAGCTATTCACAAGAAGATCTTCGTTCAATCCTAATGAGATATCTTAACCCTAGCGTTGTGAACGGCCTGTATACAAATGAACCAACGATGGAGAGGTCATACAAATTTGAGATTCCTTTTCCAACTTACCATAGACACATTTTTGTTCAACCAAGCTATTCACAAGAAGATCTTCGTTCAATCCTAATGAGATATCTTAATCCTAGCGTTGTGAACGGCCTGTATACAAATGAACCAACGATGGGCAAAATCCAGAATATTTATCCAAACCATTTTAGAAACTATAAAACACGCTTTACCCAATCACGCGTAAGTGACTTAACTGATTGTACAGAACAAGAGGAGTTGATTCTTAAAGAACATAAATGTTAATGAGACTAAAATACAAATCCTTCAAAGGTTTCATTTTCCGAAAATGAAAGCCAGAATCCAGGAATTAGTAAGACAATGTAGGGTTTGTAAGGAGCAGAAATACGACAGAAAGCCTAACAAGCCTAAATTGCGAAGCTCTCCTATCCCACAGTACCCAGGTCAGATAATTCACGTTGACATCTACTCCACAGATAAACAATTAGTGCTTACAGCAATTGACAAACTTTCAAAGTACGCTCAGGTGCGAAGCATTAAATCTAGGGCAGTAGAAGATGTAAGGGAACCATTAAGACTGATTGTGTTTGCATTTGGTGTACCCAAAATGGTGGTATACGATAATGAAAACACATTTAGCTCAGCTTCCATATGTTTCGTGCTACACGACCAACTGGGAATCGAAATTTATAAAACACCTCCATATACGAGTGCCGTAAATGGTCAGGTGGAAAGATTTCATTCGAGCCTCTCTGAAATAATGCGCTGCTTAAAGACAGATCGAATTCATAGATCTTTTCTCGAACTTCTCGATCGAGCGGTATAAGATTATAATTACTCCATACACTCAACCACTAAGAAACGGCCCATTGAAGCTTTTTTCGGTAGAACAGTTAGCACCAACCCCGAACAGTATGAAAAAGCTAGACAGGAAATAGCAGGGCAAATAGCAGAAAAACAAAATGCCGACCTAGAATATCACAAAAAAATAGACACAACATTAAAACATATTCCCCAGGAGAGACTATCTTTGTTAAAATAAACAAAAGATTAGGGACAAAACTCTCACCAAGATATAAAAAGGAAGTATTTAAAGAAGACAAAACCACAATCGTTACAACAGAATCCGGAAAAATTATTCACAAAAATAACATTAAGAATTAACATTCTCTTTTTCAGGTCTCGCTGAAGTTCAGATTTTGGACTATTCTAATTCCAAAATTGTTTCGACAAGCATGGGAACCGCAAAGTTACAGACGGGTGCGTTTAGGATTATTCACGTGATAGAACTAGAAGCTTACGAAATCATTAGATCATCATTAGATGATCAATCATTAGATTACAAATGGGGAACTTGAATGAATCCGATCCAAACTATTCCATAATATCCCACCAGATAACCCAAATTACTAACCAACTCAGCATCCTTAAACTAAGAATAAGTAGAAATCCTAAATCCCTTAATTTTTAGGAAGCGCGTGGAAATGGCTTGCTGGTAGCCCAAATCACGATGACTTTCAAATCCTAAAGTCCCAGTCACATAGGTTATTGAACAATTTTCGTTGATCAACCGCCATCGAGTAAAGTCGCACTTTAGTTCTGCTCCGTGCATTTACTTTTGTGTTTTTTTTTTAACAATCCCCATTACCTCTGACTCATTCTGCTGTGTCGTCATTTTCACACCGTTTGCATTATCGCGAGTGTGTACATTTTAATTCTTTTTTTTTGTTCACCACTTATCGTGGTGAAAATATAAAAAATCTGTGACCCTATTACCTGTCTGAATTCAATTTTTTGTGCGTACCCTGCCCTTATTATTGTGACTCAACCACTGCCCATTAAACAAAAAAACAAAAAATAATAAAATAATAACTATGTCATCCAAGTGCGGGAACCCAATCTGTGTCAACAATGATTTTAATGCTGAGTGGATAAGTTGTAGCGGCATTTGTGGTAGCATGTTTCACCCCTCCTGTGTTGGCCTCGGAAAGAGATCATTTGTTTACTTAAATGATTTCAAGAAGAACTTTATGTTCTTCTGTGACGAGTGCAAGGGTAACTCCCTGTCACACATTATGCTAGCAATCAAATGCCTTAATGACTCTTTATCTAGTGATAATAATAAGTGCGCGAATAAAATCCAAAACTTTTCTAAGAACTGCGATCTCATTATTAAAAGTGTTGAAGAACTTCATGAACAGTTGCAACTCTCCTCTTCTCAATGTTTTTCTAAGCTTTTGAGCATAGAGAAGCAACTTACCATGTTAAATAAACTGCCTCACTCGTCCAATGACTCGATTATTGACCTCAATAATAACATTTCATCCAAATTCAATACCCTTCGATTCGACATAGAAGTTTTTCTGCAAGGTACCTCGTCTAAAACAATATCTCCCTATTATTCTCCTGATCAAACCTTGCTAAACCAAATCTACAACGAGCTACATAGTGCCACATCTTTATCTATCTATCGGGTACGACTTAAGTAGTAATGGTCAACGGACTTTAGAAATGCATCGAGACATGGATTGCTTGAACAATCATTCGAAGGAATTACGGCTGCTCTTGAAGGATATTTTAGATGAACCAAGATACACCAGACCAGAACCGGTAACGGTGTACAACAGTCTATCTATCCTTGATGAAATCCAGAATGCTGAGACTCCTTTACTCCCACAAATTGCGGATGAAACTTCTCCTCCTGTTCGTGAGTCATCACCCGCCCAACCAACAGCCACTGCCACTTCATCACATCCGTCGTCACCCTCAATTCTTAAATTTGGCGTCCCCTGGAATTTATCTGAATGGAATAATCGACTAAAGAAACTGGATACCGCCAACAATAGCTGCTATTGCCTGAAAAACACTCCCCACTTTGCCAATGTGACCTGGGTTAGGTCTTACTTTAAACGTCGATTCTCCATCTCTGTGTCTGAATGTCATCGGGTGTCGTCCAGAAGTTATAAGATCCAGTTTTCTTCCAAATTCGACTGGATGTTTTACCACCCTAGTGGATCACTTCGCCTTGAGAGCATGATGTTATCGAAATGGAAGACCAACCTTAAACATAACAATCCTACTTCTAAGATAACTAATACCTCCAAACGCAGACAGTTTTCATCTAACCAACCCATACCATCCCCCAACTATATGCCACAGCAACGTCAAAATCCCTTTCGTCAGCCTCAACAGTTGTCCTCAACGCGAAATAAACAAATCCCTAGTAACAACTGGTCCTTTAAAACGGGTATCTTACCTAACTTTTCTCATTCCCTCTTTCAGAACTCCTCTTTTGCCAGTAACTCATCTAAACCTAGAAATCAACGGGTTTCTTTTAACCAAACTCCTTCTACTCACCCCAAATCCCCGCTTCTCTCAACTCCAACCCAATTAACACCAACTAATTTAAATCCAAATGCTGACCTTAGTTCTGAAGCCAAATATCCTAATTTTCAAAGTTCTCATGTTCTTAACCCCTCACCAATTTCTCTTCCCATTACAACACCTAACCACATATCCTCTTCCAGACCTTATCCATCAATCCCCACCTCTTCCTCAGTCTACTCTACCTCTCCCCCGATATCTATTACTCCTTCATTAATACCCACCCAATCCTTTACAACTATCCCAACCGCAACATCCTCTTCTTCCTTTATTGATCCTCTTATACCCCCTACAGTCAAATGCACCCAACAATCTAGTGAATCCACCGAATGTCGCTATGCTCTCTCTAGGCTTAGAGATAAGAAAACCTACGACAACATTCGACTGTTTTTGGCGTATCTGCACGATAAACCCGACTCTGTCTGCTATGAAGATAAAACGAAAACAAGCTTAATAGTTTCCATTCAACAAGAAGGCCTCCCTACCGATTTCGCCAGTCTTAAAAACCTCTTCATAAAATACCATGATTTTCTAAATTTGTCTCCCCAAAAGGTGGCTAATGATCTTGAAGCCCTGGGACAGTATATTCATTCAAAGCGAATCTCGCGCCTTCAGCGCAGCAGAGCTGACCATGATCGGTTTTTTCGTTTCTAATGAACTCCCAATTTCCGCTTCTTATTCCAAAAACCTCCCTTTTTCTTTCTACTACCAAAATGTAAGAGGCCTTCGTTCAAAAACTTAGTCAGTTTTGCAACAAACTCATGCCCTACCCTTCGAATTATATGCACTGACTGAAACGAATCTTATCCCCTGCATCAAAAATCAAGAATTATTCCCTTCTGCTTTTAACGTTTATCGTGATGACGATCTTAGCCGACCCACCAACGATTGCCCTAGCCGTGGTGTCCTTCTTGCTGTAAAAAATACAATTGACTCTTCCCTTATAGCCATTTCTTCTTCCCCTATTCTTGATTATGTGTCAATTAAGATTTCACTACCCCGAAAGTCACTCTACGTTGTCTGTTGTTACATCTTACCTTCACAACCTATCGAATCCTATGAGCTTGCCATTGAAACAATTGACAAAATCACTGACTTGTGTGAGCCACATGATGAAATCCTCCTTTTCGGGGATTTTAACCTCCCTAATTTAAAATGGACTCCATCAGACGATTTCTCATTTTATTCTGCTTCGAATCCCTCATCTGCCAAAGAATGTCTGTTTTTAGATAGCCTTGCTGATTCTAGCCTCTGCCAAGTAAGCGGAATCTCAAATTTCATGGGTAGACAACTTGACCTTATCTTCACAACAGACCCCATTAACTCTTCTGTCTCACTTAGCCCTCTTTCTCTATCGACCATCGACAACTTCCATCCGCCGCTTCTTTTTTCATATTTTCATGATTCTCCTTTACAGTCCACCCCGCCTACAGATCTGTCTTCTTACGACTTCCACAAAGCAAACTTTCGCCTAATAAATGAATACCTCAACAAAATCACCTTTAATTTTGATAACTCTACCGTAACCGATGCCATAACCATATTCTACAGAGAAATATTCAACTCTATTTCTCTTTATGTTCCCTTTTGCCGCCACAAAACTTCGTCTTCTTCTCCACCTTGGTATAATCACAAACTTCGTTCTCTCCGAAATAAAAGAAATAAATTGTGGGAAATATACCTCCGCTCTCGTTCTCCTACTGACTATTCTAACTATCTTGGCTCTTATCTACATTTTACCGAACTATACAATTCCCTTTACCTACGCTATATAGCGGAAACACAATCCAATCTTATCAAGGATCCGAAGTCATTTTTTCATTTTGTCAACTACAAAAGAAAATCCGATGGTTACCCAACATCTCTCTCTCAATAACGAAACTTCAAACGATCCCAGCACTATTGCCAACCTTTTTGCCACATTCTTTAAACAATCTTTTGCCGATGACTCCTTTGTACCCGATTCTGTCTATTTCAATTATCTGCAAAGTTTCTCTCTAGGACCGCTTCTCCCTCGTACCGTCGATCCTTTTCTCATCGAATATAAATTGAATCAACTTAATGATGAATTTAATCCTGGTCCAGATGGTCTTCCTGCCATTTTTCTAAAAAAATGCTCTTCCGCCCTTTCTCTTCCTCTTTCAAAAATTTTCAGCCTTTCCCTAAATCAAGGTGAATTTCCTCAGATATGGAAATCATCTTTCATAACCCCAATACACAAAAAGGGTCCGAAGGGTGATATTAACAATTATCGGCCCATTGCCAAGCTTTCGCACATACCTAAACTCTTTGAAAGTATTTTGTATGAAACCTTAAGTTTCCATTGTAAATCTCTCATCTCCCCCTCACAACATGGCTTCCTCAAATGTCGATCTACTACCACTAACCTTGTTGAATTCGTGTCCTTCACCCTCTTAGCCTTAGAGAAAGGCCACGAAGTTGATGTTGTCTCAACGGATTTCAGCAAGGCCTTTGACAAAATTTCCCATAAGCTTATTCTTTTCAAATTGTCTACTCTTGGCTTCGAACCCTCTTTGTTACAATGGATTTCTTCTTACCTTGAAAACCGTTTTTACAGCGTTCGTTTTAGATCTGCTGGGCCCACTTTTATTCATTCTTGCTATAAACGATATCGAAAGAATCATCAAACATTCTTCTATTTCTCTGTACGCCGATGATACCAAGTTTTTCAAGACCATTTCCTCAAGACATGACTCTTCTCTTATTCAACAAGATCTTGACAATTTTTCAGTATGGTGTCTAAAAAATTGCCTAGAGCTAAACGTTGCCATGTGTCAATCAATCACTTTTTCACGCAAACGCATAAAATCTCCTCCCCGTCTCTACCTGATCCATAATCAACCCATACCCTCCGTCGATAATATTCGAGACCTTGGCATTTTATGTGACCCTGAGCTTAATTTTATTTCTCACATAGACGATATCATTCTCAAAGCAAACTCAGCACTAGGATTCATCAAAAGATGGTCTAAAGAATTCTCCAATCCCTACGTTACCCGGTCCTTATACATATCATTCGTTCGTCCACTCCTAGAATACGCGTCTCAAGTTTGGTCCCCTTACCAACTTACACATATTTCCAGAATCGAGAGCATCCAGCGTCGTTTCCTACGCTTTGCTCTTCGGGGTCTATCATGGAATAATCCTTTTATTCTGCCTCCCTATTTAGACCGCCTTAAACTAATCAACCTGAACTCGTTGGAGAAACGAAGAGATATATCAGACATTCTCTTCATTCATCGACTACTCTCTGGTTCCGTTGACTGCATGTCGCTCTACAACTCTGTCTCTTTTAATACTAACCCTCGTAATACACGTACCACTCGTCTCTTTTACATACCCACCCACCGAATCTGTTATGGCTCCAACGAACCTATCTCTCGCATGCTGCGGGGTGTTAACTCGAATTTGTCCTCCTTTGACTTTAACCTCAGTACTCCTTCCTTAAAACTCCGGCTTCTGAAACGCCCTAACCCTCACTAACTTTAGCTTAAGTTCTTAGTTTTTAAGTTAGATTAAGAATTAGCTTGTATTAAGCCGAATAAATGGGGGTTTTTGCCCCCACCAAAATTAGCCCAATTAGGACAATGCAAGTTCTTTGCAGTACTAGATCTCAAGAGCGGTTTTCACCAAATTTCTTTGAAAACATCGGACACTGAGAAAACCGCCTTCTCTATTAATAACGGGAAATATGAGTTTCTCCGTCTCCCGTTCGGGATGAAAAATTCACCAGCAATCTTCCAACGAGCCCTAGATGACATTTTACGGGAACAAATTGGGAAAATCTGCTATGTTTATATTGACGATATTATCGTCTTTAGTAAAACAGAAGAGTAACATGTTAAGCTTGTCGAATTAGTTTTTCAAACGTTAGCGGAAGCTAATATGAAGATGAAACGATGGAAGGCCATTCTGGAGGAGTATAACTACGAGTTACACTATAAACCAGGAAAGAGTAATGTGGTAGCGGATGCACTTTCTCGCTCCCCACAATTTTCACAAGTTAATTCACTATCAGCGTCTCAGCACAGTGATCAAAGCTCATCCCATGATCTCATACCTGCAGTTGAAGAAACACCAATAAACGTATTTGAAAATCAAATAATGTTATTAATAGGAGACGAGAGGTCATACAAATTTGAGATTCCTTTTCCAACTTACCATAGACACATTTTTGTTCAACCAAGCTATTCACAAGAAGATCTTCGTTCAATCCTAATGAGATATCTTAACCCTAGCGTTGTGAACGGCCTGTATACAAATGAACCAACGATGGAGAGGTCATACAAATTTGAGATTCCTTTTCCAACTTACCATAGACACATTTTTGTTCAACCAAGCTATTCACAAGAAGATCTTCGTTCAATCCTAATGAGATATCTTAATCCTAGCGTTGTGAACGGCCTGTATACAAATGAACCAACGATGGGCAAAATCCAGAATATTTATCCAAACCATTTTAGAAACTATAAAACACGCTTTACCCAATCACGCGTAAGTGACTTAACTGATTGTACAGAACAAGAGGAGTTGATTCTTAAAGAACATAAATGTTAATGAGACTAAAATACAAATCCTTCAAAGGTTTCATTTTCCGAAAATGAAAGCCAGAATCCAGGAATTAGTAAGACAATGTAGGGTTTGTAAGGAGCAGAAATACGACAGAAAGCCTAACAAGCCTAAATTGCGAAGCTCTCCTATCCCACAGTACCCAGGTCAGATAATTCACGTTGACATCTACTCCACAGATAAACAATTAGTGCTTACAGCAATTGACAAACTTTCAAAGTACGCTCAGGTGCGAAGCATTAAATCTAGGGCAGTAGAAGATGTAAGGGAACCATTAAGACTGATTGTGTTTGCATTTGGTGTACCCAAAATGGTGGTATACGATAATGAAAAGACATTTAGCTCAGCTTCCATATGTTTCGTGCTACACGACCAACTGGGAATCGAAATTTATAAAACACCTCCATATACGAGTGCCGTAAATGGTCAGGTGGAAAGATTTCATTCGAGCCTCTCTGAAATAATGCGCTGCTTAAAGACAGATCGAATTCATAGATCTTTTCTCGAACTTCTCGATCGAGCGGTATAAGATTATAATTACTCCATACACTCAACCACTAAGAAACGGCCCATTGAAGCTTTTTTCGGTAGAACAGTTAGCACCAACCCCGAACAGTATGAAAAAGCTAGACAGGAAATAGCAGGGCAAATAGCAGAAAAACAAAATGCCGACCTAGAATATCACAACAAAAATAGACACAACATTAAAACATATTCCCCAGGAGAGACTATCTTTGTTAAAATAAACAAAAGATTAGGGACAAAACTCTCACCAAGATATAAAAAGGAAGTATTTAAAGAAGACAAAACCACAATCGTTACAACAGAATCCGGAAAAATTATTCACAAAAATAACATTAAGAATTAACATTCTCTTTTTCAGGTCTCGCTGAAGTTCAGATTTTGGACTATTCTAATTCCAAAATTGTTTCGACAAGCATGGGAACCGCAAAGTTACAGACGGGTGCGTTTAGGATTATTCACGTGATAGAACTAGAAGCTTACGAAATCATTAGATCATCATTAGATGATCAATCATTAGATTACAAATGGGGAACTTGAATGAATCCGATCCAAACTATTCCATAATATCCCACCAGATAACCCAAATTACTAACCAACTCAGCATCCTTAAACTAAGAATAAGTAGAAATCCTAGATCCCTTAATTTTTCAGGAAGCGCGTGGAAATGGCTTGCTGGTAGCCCAAATCACGATGACTTTCAAATCCTAAAGTCCCAGTCACATAGGTTATTGAACAATAATAGTAAAAAAGTTGTTATTAACCAAGCTTATACGAAATGAATAAATAAATTAACTAACGTCACGAACAAAGTAATGAACCTACTAAGGTCAAACATCGTATTTAAAAATCAATACACATTCGATTTAAAATATAAACTTGATGTCATTAAAGAAGAATTAACTAACATAGAATATGCACTTTTATGAGCGAAAAATGATGTTGTCAGCTCATTTATTCTTTCTAATTCAGAAATAAAAATTGTTAAAGAAAGTAATATACCATTTATAAATTTAGAAGAGGCACTTAATTTTTCAGAAACGAAAATTGCATCAGATAAAAAAATAATACTATACATTATCAGTAAACCTACAACTGAAAAATATATTTGTAAAAAACTCTTAATCGAGCCTGTCAAATATAATAATAAAATAATTAAATTACAATACGAAAATGTACTCACTTACGAAAGTGAAATGTATGGCTTAAACAAACATTGTAAAACATATAATGAACTAACAGTTTGTAATACAGATGAAATTATAAATCTTAGCGCAGAAAATTGTATTCGAAATCTTATATTGGGTAAACCATCAAGTTGCGAAGAAATTAGCAATCAACATTTGCGAACAGTCGAAGAAATTTAGTTGGGAACCCTCTTTCTCAATCAATTCAATGGATCAATCATTATAGAAAATGAAGTGGTCAACATAACGGGAACCTTCATCATCCAATACCATAATTCATCAATCACCATAAATGGTCAAGAATTAAAAGAAGTACCATCTGCTAGGCTGCTGCCTGCAATCCTACATTCCAAATCATCAACAAACGCTTCTAACGTTGGAGATGCTCAAAGAGTTGCATGTCAATAACACCGCGCACATAGACGAAATCCAGGTGTAAGGAAAGATCCATATCATAGCTAATTACACCGTTACATTGCTCATTGTTATACTGATCATAGTTCTTGTAATCGTGAAGTACACCATCAATGGACAAAAAGAAGCAAGGCGTCAACTACCTGAAATAAAACCAAAGAGCCAAGCAGATATCGATTCATCAAGGTTAAACCGAATCCCAGTACTTTTCGTGGAATCGACCGAGGAAACTCGAGCTTAAGAAGGGAGGAGTTAGCACTAAATACGCTGACACACGTGCCCACAGCATCTATTGGTGTTGCGGATACATGTGCCGCCAAATATGCTGACACATTTCCATACTACAGGTCAGTGCGGATGCAAGCGTCGAATTCTTGGGAACTGAAAGAGGTGAGCAACCGAATGGCTGCAACGTCGGCACGGCACTCGTTGGTATTGCCCATAGGTTATTTGAGTTTCAATAAAGTTCTTGAACTGTGCGGTTGCACAGTAAAAAAATATATTTTCCATTTCCTCGCGCATAAAACGACTAACTTATATAACCCTTTAAACAATGAAAGCATTGTTATGAATAAATTTTTAAATAATTTAAATGCAAATCAGGCATCTGTCATTATCGCACTAAATATTCAAAATATAAGATAGGCTTTGCTTTGCTAATGCGCCATAGGAATTTAAATAGAGAATATAAACATGGAAATTCAAATAATTTTAAAATAAATCAGGCACAACAAAACAATAACAATTACAGCAAAAATAATAGAGGAAATAATTATATTGCTAGACCACCATTCCAGAATAGTTTTAGAAATAATTATAATAATCAAAGATCACAGAATTCAGGACAGTTTAGAAATTTTAATAATTTCAATAATAATAATCAGGGCCATTTTAGGAATTTCGATAATAATCAAAGACCACATAATTCCTGAATTATGTCCTGACAGTATAGGAATAATAATAATTATAATAGCAATCCTAGGGCAGAACCTATGGATGTAAATAACTCAGAAATCAAACACGAAGAGGTAAATTTTTCCATAGCCGGGAAGAAAAATCACTTCCCATAATAAAAGTTACAATTAGTAATAAAAAATTTAATATTCTAATAGACATTGGCTCAACAACAAGTATACTTGATGAGTCACAACTATTAGAAGTTCCAAAAACTTTAATGAAAGTTCCAATCAAAGTTAAATCATTAAATCATGAGAATATAATTAAATTTGAAATCATAACTGAAATACCAGTAGAATTCAATGCACGGAAAGAATTGAAAAATCATCAAATGAAAAATTTGCAATCGCAATTTACGAATCAAGTTTTGTCTTTAAATCAAGGCATTTTTATCCCAAATTGATACAAAAAATAGTATTTTAACATTCGAACCGTAGCAATTTACAAAATTTGTTTTTTCGTGATTTGCAATTAAAATTCATGATTCAAGCTTGTACTTTTTATAGCAAAATACAACTTTTTTGACGTAATTTACTCTCCAAAAGAATAATTTCACAAACACCATTTAAAAATATTGATTTGCGATAAGTTTCTAGTAATTTACATTGCTCAATCACAGATTTACGTTTTTTTGGTCGCAATTTGCAACACCAGGAGAAAAACTGCATATCACCAACAAAAAATTCTTAAATCACGACTTTCTTATCGCAATTTGTTTCACGAAGAGATAAAGCACCAAAACATGGTATGTACGAGTATCTAATGATTAATGTGTGACACAAACGATCGTAAGGCAAATTGGCCTAGTGGTTGCATGCTCACTCCGCAACTCGAGGGATTTGAGTTCAAATCCAAGTAGAGTCAAGCGTAAAGTATTTATTTCAAATGAATTAAATTAAATGTTGTATTGCTGCAGAAATGGGGATAGAGTTAAGATTGATCTTTCAAAGTCGCAATATCATGAAATAAAAGTGGTGATCACAAATCTGCAAATTTACAAATTGTGCGATTGAGGAATATTTGAATCAAATTGCGATCTGTTGTTCGCAATGTTTGATACTTAAGAGTTTTGAGTTACGATTTTTGAGTATCAATATCTTCATTTTGCTAAGTTTTGCAAATTGTAAATAAATAGTCGTAAATTACGAAATCTGGAGCCAAGGTATAAATCGGGATTCATTTTTCGTAATTTGCCGCTCATTTTTCGTGATCTGATCTAAGAATTCTTTCTGTGTACCTAATAAAGACGAGATATTAGATAAATTAGGAAGAGCTCAATACTTTTCAACCCTTGACCTTGCTAAAGGTTTCCATCAGATACAAATGAATCCCACAGATTCTGAGAAAACAGCTTTCTCAACTCCATATGGACATTACGGATGGCTACAAATGCCATTTGGTTTAAAAAATGCACCAGCTACGTTTCAAAGAATGATGAATGAGGTTTTAGAAGGATTAATAATTAAAATATGTGTAGTATATCTTGATGATATATCGATTTTTAGTACTACATTACAAGAACACATGGTTAATCTTCAATTAGTATTTCAACGATTACAAAAATATAATCTTAAAGTTCAGGTAGATAAATGTAATTTTCTAAAAAGAGAAACTAAGTTTTTAGGGCACACAATTATAGACAAAAGGTGTGAAACCGAATATAGATAAAATAGAAGCAATTGAAAAAATTCAACTTCCTAGTACAGTTAAAGAGATTAAATCATTCCTGGGAATAACGGGGTATTATAGGAAATTTATTAAAAATCTTGCAAAAATTGCACAACCCATTAGCAAGTATTTAAGGAATAAAGAAAGATAAGAAAATTGATAGAAACGATATAAATTATATCAAAGCACATCAAGAATTAAAAAATGCACTTCAAACGGAACCAGTACTTGCATATCCTGATTTTAATGAAAAATTCGTCTTAGCGACAGATGCATTAAATTATGCCATTGGAGCAGTGCTATCACAAAATGAGCATCCAATTTCGTTTATAAGTAGAACGCGCGAAACTTTTTATTTCGTCCCGGACCGTAGGAATCCCGAGACCCCTGTGAAGATCTTCGTTTCTTATATACCACGGAGCATTTACAAATGACCTAAGCAATTTATTTTCAAACGTTTGTAAGTTATTCAAGTTTGTATCACAGGTACAACCCCAAAGTTGTATACCATAAGTCCAAACAGGTTTAAGAACCTGTCGGTATAAAATCAATTTATTTTCAATACTAAGCTTTGAATATTTACCGAGTAACCAGTTCATATCTCTTAATTTACTTTTATTCTTCGCATTTCTTTTTCACGTGCGGCTACCATTTTAATTTCGCGTCTAGAGTCATTCCCAGATACTTTGCCTCATTTGCAAATGGAACACGGGCGGTATTAAGAAAGACGGGTAATCTATTTATTTTTTTATACGTAAAGTCCACGTGGACTGACTTTTGTTCATTGAGCGCTATTCGCCATGTTTTCGTCCACTATTAACATTATTAGTAGTAGTAGTACCTCGTGGCATGATGGTTAGTGCGTAGGACTGTCATGCCAAAGGTCTGGGTTCGATTCCCAGCCACTGCCACCTAAAAAAAAAAAAACTGAAATGTTTTTCTCGGCTGGTACTGCCTCTTGCGAGGAACTGACAAATCCTCTAAGAGTATACTCGTCATGAATAAGTGCTTCTCATCTAGCCGTTCGGACTCGGTAAAAAAATTGTAGGTCCCCTGCATTCCTGCCAAAAATACGCACACAGGAATTGTTGAGAGTTGTAAGTCACTAGGCCTTGGTTCTTCACGAGCTGTTGTGCCACCAAATTTATTTTTTTATTTTTAATTTTCATTAACATTATTAAGAGCATTATGTAATTTAATTGTAGCTTCACTAATCGTTTTGCCTACTGCTAGTATTGCAGTATCATCAGCAAACGTGGCTACAATAGTGTCATCTGTTTGAGGTATATTGCGTGTAAATAAAAGGTACAGAACTGGACCTAATACACTTCCTTGTGATACCGCAGCCACTATTTCTTTGCAATCAGAATAGTCATTTCCGTGTCTTACACGAAAAAGTCTTTCATTTAGATATCCGTTTAGAATGTTGTAAAGTCCTTCAGGCAGAACTTGTCGTAATTTGAATTTGAGGCCTTCGTGCCATACCTTGTCAAACGCCTGTGACACGTCCAAAAAGACAGTCGAACAGATTTTCTTTTCTTCAAGAGCTCTCTCAATTACGTCAGTAATTCTATGCACTTGATCAATTGTCGAATGCTTGCTTCTAAGTCCGAACTGATGTTCAGGTATTAATTGTTTCCCTTCTATTATCGGTTGCAGGCGCAGGAGTAGTATTCTTTCAAAAACTTTTGATATAATAGGAAGAAGCAAAATCGGCCTGTAAGACTTCTTTTCGTGAGATGGTTTGCCAGGTTTCAATACCATTATGACTTCCGCAACTTTCCATTGGCTTGGAACATATTCTAACCTTAGAGCGGCATTTATTATGTAAAGGAGGTTAATAAACCCTTTACGAGGGAGCATTTTTAAAATCTCTGCCGTTATTAAGTCATATCCTGGAGCTTTGTTGGACTTAAGCTTCTTTATTTCTGTTTTTAATTCGGCAAGTGTAGCATTTCTCGTTATGTAGCTTTCATTAGAGGTAAAATTCATATTAATATTTTCGTTGAGTTGCCCATCAAACGGCTTAAATGTTTCCTCTAAGTAATCGGCGAATACCGTTGCTTTTTCCTTAGGAGAATATGAAATGCAAATTGAGTATTTAAAGGTGCAAGCAATACTGTAGCAGATTTTTTGAGTAGAGAAATTAAAGATATACAAGAAATAAACAAGTTAGAACAAGATTCAGTTAGAGCTACAATACATTCAAAGCATGAGGAAATGAATGATCACTTTCCACTTAAAGAGCGTGCAGTAAACATATTTAAATACTAAATAATATTACCAGCAGGAAATGGACCAAAGAAAAATTCAAAATATAAAAGAATACTTATAGGATTAAATGAAATACATAAAGACAATTTTAATGATTTAATAATACCTTTAGTAGAAAAAGTTAACACAGGAATTTATACTGAATTAGAAGACAGCAAGTATAATATACTGCAAGAAAAACTAATAGAGTTGTTTGGAACAAGAATAAAGTTTTATAAATGTGTATACTTTGCTAACGACTTAGACACAGAAGAAGAAACAATAAAACAAGTAAATTTATATCATGAAAAAGAAACGGGCATTCAGGAATTGAAGAAAATTATAGAGGACTTAGAACAAAAATCTATTTTAAGAAACTAAAAGAATTAATTAATGATGTAATCAATAGTTGCACCATATGCAAACACTTTAAATATGATAGAAGACCAGTTAAAGAAAAATTTCATTTAACAGAAAAACCAGAAGATATTAATGAGATAGTTCATTTACATATTTATTGTATTAATCAAACAAAGTACTTTACTTCAATTGATAAATTTAGTAAGCTAACCACAGCTACATACGTTCCTTATGTGTCCCGTGAAACCTTAGAAGAAACTATCTTACAAAATTACTAGAAGAACTTAAAATACAAATTTATTTCACTAGACCTAACAAGTCATATTCAGATATTGAAGTTTTCCATAGAACAGTATTTGAAAAAGTAAGAAGGGTTTGTTAAAAATTCCAGAACGGACCGTCATAAGACAGCACCAAGATATAAGTATGATAAACTTGAAAATCAGCACACAAATAATATTCAGAAAGAAGGAAAGAGAAAGACAGCATACAAACCAAGATAATTTAATAAAAGCGAGCCAAGTCAGTAGAAAAACTCAGAGAAGAGTTTTAGTTTAGATTCAGATTGAGAAAGATTAAGTCAAGTCGCAAAAATGAAAAGTCTCGTAGTATTATTCGCTATTTTAAGCTTAGTAAGCAGTAAATTCACTGCAGAAGAAATTGCAAACACTAACGGTTACGCAGTAATTAAATATGAAGAAGTGAATATAATAAACAAATTCAATTCAATATTGCATATAATTAATTTAACTGAAATAAATTCAATATTAATAAAAACAAATAAACAGTGGTTGCAACAAAAGAATTTTATTGTGAAATCCCCAGAAGATCTAAAGATAACAACGCATATAGATTCTGAATAAAATTTAATTCAAGATGAATTAAAGAGTATAAAAGGACCCACTCAAGAAAAACAAGAAGCTTAGTAAACATAGGAGGAAGAATTTTAAACTTTATGTTTGGAACAATGGATGATGAAGATAAAACTGAAATCGAAAACCGATTGGATACCCTAACTTCAAATAATCATGAACTGGTAATAAATAATAATAAACAGGTAGATATAAACAATCAACTTCAGCAAGAAATCGAAATAATAAAAAAAATAATTAATATGAAAATTGTTTGTAATTCCGGTCTATCAAACGAATTGAAATTAATAGAAAAGAGAATAATAATTTTAGAATATATTCGAAGAATAGACAAGCTCAAAGAAATTATTGGAAAATACAAAATCTAGTTTTGGCAAGCAGATTACAAATAATTACACAAAGCCTGCTAGCAGCAGAAGAAATCGAATATTATGATATAGATTTATTCAAATTAAAAAAAAAAACAAACTCTCTTAGTGTATATGATAATGATCTTCTGATTTTTAAAATTCAAATACCTGGTAAAACTTATAATTTTGATAAATATTTTATTACTTCCATTCCCAATGAGGAAAATATGGAATTAGATATAAAAGATGAAAACATTGTGAAAATAAATGAAAATTTTTATGAATATTGTGAAAATAAAGAATTAAAACATTTAGAACCCTATATTAATTGTATAAAGGAAAACAAGTGCTTGAAAAGAAAGAAAGAATGAAGAAACAAATATTGTAAAGGAACATAAAAAAGGTATATTTATTGTTAGAAACAGCGATTTTAAAGTAAAAAGTTCTTGTGATGAAAGAAAATTAATTCAAATTAAAGGAAATGTATTAATTTCGAAAACTGTATTATTAAGTGAGAATTAAGTAAGAATATGCAAACAAAAATTCAATAGTAAACCAACCGATAAACATTTATATGGAATATATATTCAATCTAACTAAAATTGATTTTAAAATCGAAGATAATAATTTAACAAGAATTGAAAATATAACAGATATAGTAGAAAAAGTGTCAGACCGATTGGTATGATTATATATTCATTTTGGTATTATTTATTATTATTGGATTTGTTATTGTAATAATTTGTGCTAAACTTATAATTTTATACAAAAAATTGTTCCAGGAGAATCAAAAGTCAAAGGGGGGAGGAGTTATAGAATTACTTTCAAACCCAAATAATAATAAAACCATACCAAGCATATTTGCTTGAGTATGAATAATATCAATCGACACCAATAGGATGTCATAAAGAATTTTATATAAACACAAGCTAACCGTCTATGAAGTATCTCCTATAGAACTCCCACACATAAAATACTAATGTAAACA